>CM019748.1:0-5010936 GCA_009761775.1 Ficus carica | reverse complement strand
GACATACGTCGTCGGAAATCCCTTGAACCCGTATTAGGGATAATTTCCCTTTCACAACCTGCGATCAATGCTCGCCGGAGCCGCTACTCGGCCGCCGCCATATCCTCCGACCCACCACCACCACCACCCCCATAGATGAAGACCTCAGTTCGAACTTTCATGGTTTCTCCCTGCAATGCCCTCTTTCCCTTCCCCAGCTGTCGATCCAATCACCCACTTTCGCAGCAATCGCAATAACAACAACATCAAACATCAACAACGAAATCCCAATCGTCGTCCCTGTGTTGTCCAATCCATCCTCAATCTCTGCTCCCAGGGAAACCTCTCGCAAGCAATCTCTTCTCTTGATCTACTTGTCCAGAAAGGAATTCGCTTGCCCACAAACACTCTCGCTCAGCTCCTGCAACACTGCGGAAATAGTAGGTCCCTTAGGGAGGGCAAATGGGTTCACCTTCATTTGAAGCTCACGGGTCTCAAGCGCCCTGGGGTCTTTTTGGCAAACCATCTGATCGCTATGTACTTTAAATGCGGCGACGACGTTGACGCACGCAAGGTGTTTGATAGAATGACTGAGAAAATCTGTACACTTGGAACAACATGCTTTCTGGGTACGCTAAGATGAGGAAGTTAGAGGCTGCGCGGGGGTTGTTTGATGTAATGCCTGAGAAGGATGTAGTGTCGTGGAACACAATGGTGATTGCCTATGCTCAGAATGGTTTCCTTTACGAGGCTTTGGGGTTTTGTAGAGAGTCGCGGAGATTGGCAGTTGGGTATAATGAGTTTAGTTTTGCAGGTGTTTTGACTATATGTGTCAAGTTGAAGGAGTTGAAGCTCACGAGGCAAGTCCACGGGCAGGTTTTGGTGGCTGGGTTTTCGTCGAATTTGGTGCTTTCGAGTACCGTTGTTGATGCTTATGCTAAGTGTGGGGAGATGGGAGATGCTAGAAGATTTTTTGACTCCATGTTGGTAAGAGATGTTCTTGCGTGGACCACTATGGTTTCGGGATATGCCAAGTGGGGAGATATGAAATCGGCGCAAGAATTGTTTCATCGGATGCCTGAAAAGAACTCTGTCTCGTGGACGTCCTTGATTGCTGGCTATGCTAGAAGTGGTATGGGGTATGAAGCACTAACATTGTTCAGGAAAATGATGATGTTTCAAGTTAAACCTGATCAGTTTACCGTCAGTAGTTGCCTTTGTGCTTGTGCAAGTGTAGCTTCACTTAAACATGGAAAGCAAATACATGGATTTTTGATACGTTCTGATTTCAGACCCAACACAATAGTTTTAGGCTCTCTCATTGACATGTATCAAAATGTGGGAGTCTCGAAACTGCACGTCGAGTCTTTAATCTATTGACTAGTAAGTTAGATATTATATTATGGAACACAATGATATCTGCTCTGGCACAACATGGTCATGGTGAAGAGGCAATACGGATGTTTGAAGACATGGTCAGAACTGGACTGAAGCCAGATAGGATCACCTTCGTTGTCATTCTTAATGCATGTAGTCATTCAGGTCTGGTGCAGGAAGGGCTTAGAATCTTCAAATCCATGACAACAGATCATGATGTTGTTCCCGACCAAGAACACTATGCGTGCTTAATTGATCTCTTGGGTCGCTCAGGGTGTTTTGATGAATTGATGAACCAAATTAAGAAGATGCCGCACAAGCCAGGTTATCAAGTTTGGAATGCCTTACTAGGTGTTTGTAGAATTCAGGGAAACTTGGAGCTGGGAAGAAAAGCTGCCAAACACCTTATCGAGTTAAACCCTCAATCTCCCGATGCCTACGTATTTCTCTCTATATATGCCGTGCTTGGGAGATGGGAATCGGTACAAAAGGTAAGACAACTTATGAACAGAAGGCATGTGAAAAAGGAGCTAGCTATTAGTTGGATAGAGATTGATAGTAAAGTGCACACATTTACTATATCTGATAGGTTGCATCCAATGAAAGAAGTAATATACTCAGTTTTGGAAGAGTTAGCTGGACAGATGGAAGTTGATATTTCGTTTCTTAACACTGAGAGGTAAATGTTTGACTTGATGAATATATTTTGCGAATTGTTTGTTATCCAAGGAGAATAAGAGGCATGATATTTCAAGTCAGTTTTTCTTAACTTGTTGCAGTAAAAATTTTGTCTTGTTCTGTTATTCATGTTCAGATTTTATAGAATTGAATCTCCACGATCATATATGCTTGTGAGATTCCATCAAAAGATTCAAATAGATGACCAAAAATAAGAAATTTTTTTGCCTTCTACCATGTCATTATTTGTCCCTGTATTTCATGAATTCATTAGCAAAGAATTTTCTAAATTTACTGTTGCTCCCGATCATTCTATTGTGTTCGTGTGTGTGTAATTTTTTTTTTTTTTTTTTCTGAATGGGAATTCACTTTATTCTCTGTTGGCTGGATTTTAGTTCCTTTTTGGACTCTCTTTTTTTGTTTCTGGATTTTGGTTTTCATAATTTGAAGGCCTCTTTAGTGCTCTACCGTTGGGATCTATATGTGCCCTAAGGATAGAAAAATTAATATTTTGGATTTTCTGTAAATATGACATTTTGATATTAATACGAGTAAGTTATTCATGTTTAATAAGTTGTGTCATATTTACTTTATTTGTTGATTGTATGATTATTTGAGCAAACATAAAATACCCTAGGTTGTTGGTAATATATCGAATTACCATATATAACGGGGTATACATAGAAGACGTGGTAATTGATAACAATCTAAATAAATAGTCCTGCAACGATGGAATAAGATTTGGGGATCTTATTCATGATAAGATTGTAAAGGTTGTCTACTTCCTTGGAGGATGGTTTGTTTTGACCATCGGATAAGTTCCGAGTAGAAATTTTAATGTATACCAGTATTGAGGTATGACATTGGACTGGACCTAAAGTGTTTAATTGATTAGGTTTAATAATTCCGTTTATAAGAATCAATGACGCTTTGATTATCATCCGGCATTAATCTTAATTCTGAAATGATTACTTGAGTTCGTATCCATGACTTATGTACTTTGATGCACTAAAGGTGAGACACTGTTAATTCATGGTCAATATACTTGTGTTTTGGGTGCATGACTTATGGATGGAAAAATCAAGATTCATAGATACGGAATCCATAGATATCTTAATGATAGTAAATGTTATCTACTTAAAGGCATTATTCGGGGATTGAAAAATAGTATAATTATGATATTGGCCATCGGTTTGCTTTGTGTTCTCTGGTGGTTTACTAATTGTATGGTTTTACAATTGGTGATTCTTTCAATAGAGAATAATAGAACTTTAAGTTAAAATGATTGAAAAGGTAAACGGAAAAAGTCATTAATTCAATCATGGATAACATATGGGGATTAAACAAGTGATAAAAAAATCATAGAAGAAGCATAACGTGAGAGAGCTTTCGTAATACGGTATGTAAACGGGAGTTCAGCTTCGAACTTCTAGTGGAATAGTCCTGAAGTTGATAATTGATGAATAATTAATCCGGGATTAATTTTTCACAATTATAGGAGCCTCTTTACATATTTCCATCGGGTCCCTCTATTTGCTCATTTAGTTCCATGTAGCGTCTCGGGATTTGTTCCTAATGAGATCGGTAAATTTAAATGGAATTTAGTAATGTCTATTAAGACATGATACTATCTAACATGCAATCCAGAAAGGATTGGACATGTGAAATTTGTAAACAAATGATTGTTAACATGTGATTGGTTTAATTGAATTTGGAAATAAGATTGTGTTTGAATTATTTAATTTTGGAAAACAAAAATTTTCTCTCCTAATTAAAAGAGGTGCACGGTTTTAATGAGTGGAGGGAAGAAAATTTTGTTTCAAAATTTTTCAAATATATTCCTAACATTAAATTATTAATTGATTTAAATAATGGAGAATATTTGATGGATTTTTCTTTCTTTAAAAGAGGTGCACGGTTTTTTGTGAGGAGAGAAAATTTGAAATATTCCATTGATTTAAATTAATTAATATGGTGATGTTTGTGAAAAATATTTTTTCAAATAAATGAATCTTATTTAAATTCAAAAATGTTTAAAAGAAATTTGAATCTAGATAGGATTAGGATTTTTTTACTAGTCTAGATTCTTGATTTAAGATTTGAACCGCCAATCAAGATTGAATTCTCCTTGTGGCCGAATTTTTTGAGGGATAATCTCCCCTTAGAAAAACGTTTTTAGGTTCAATGAATCTTGCCCTAAAGTTGCATCAGCTTTTGGTTCAAAATTTATCCGGTATAATTAATATTAATTATTTTTCAAGAAGGAGATAAAATTTTTGAAAAAGGATTGGACTTTGTATATAAAGGCTAGGAATTCTTGAAAAAACTAACCCTTTTGCTTATTCATAAGAGAAAAACGTTTTTTTTTTTAGAGTAGAGAGAAAAACAATTAAGTTTTTTTCTACATCATAAAATTCGGCTATCTTGTGAGAGAGAAAAGAGAGAAAATTCCATTGAATCAAAACTGTGAGGAAGGTTAAACCGAGTGATAATTTTCATAGGAGGTTAATCGGTTCCTTTTTTGTAGTTTTGAAGAAAAAACTGGTCATATTCTCAATGAGAACATCGGAATTGAGAATGAGGGATCTAGACTTCAGAAAGCACTACCGATCACTTGATTCATAGAACGTGTACCCACACACACTCTGAGACGTGGAACTCGAGAATAGTAGAGAAAACACGTTGGTCAAATGCTCTAGTAATTCCGGAATCCAAGAAATAAGAATACGCTTGATCATGAATTTAATTTATTGTTATATGCATCATGAGCTTCTTTTCCAGAAACGGCATAAAAATTTTAAAACTTCCGCTGCGCCGTAACTCTGATATCGAATCCCATTTTTCCAACAGTTACTAGACTTTTTTTTTTTTTAGGCTTGCATGGTTTAAGTTGTTGACCATGTTTTTTTCCACACCTGCTTTCAAAAGGAATGACCTCACAGCTTTTCTAAGCTTTTTTTGAAGAATTGTTGTGAAGTGCAACTGAACCTTTGGCAAATCACTTCTTACTTGTAGAGTAAGAAAAAGGAGAAAAAGTGGGTTTTGGGTGAGTAGAGAACTAGACCTTTATTGCAGCATTTTGTTTGTCCAATGTTTGATGGGGAGCAGGTGAAACTCTTGTAAGCCTCTTTTCTTAAATGTAATTTCATTTGCTATGTAAGTTTTTGATCAACTTTATAGTAGTGGAGAAAGTACAACTTCTTATGTTTGTGACGTGTATCTTTCACTGGCTCGGTATCAGACAAACACAAATGTCTGATTTATTGACAGATGCTCTAAACAAATGTGATTAAAAGGTGGCTTTATTTTGGAATCTATAAGATCTTATTCAGTTATCTTCTCAAAAAATATTACTGAAAATTTCTTAGGACGCTCGTTAAATATTAATGAAAATAAGATTCTTAATTCTCACCAGCTTAACTATACCAAGTCATTAATTCATTGTCCTGCCAAGTGATTGCAAAAACAGCTTTGCTGAGATGAATCGAATTGGGTGAGTCGGTTCGGTTAGTGAAGAGCCAATAATATCAAACGACAAACGCGGCCTTCTATTATAACTCATAGGGTGAAATAAATTGGATTTTGTCCTTGTTGGAAATGTTATCTGAAAATGGACGTTTTCATTTGCTTGAAGCTCAATGATTGAAGAGTTTTGTATTATCCCAGTCTGCACTCGAGATTTTCATAATATATAGGTGGAAATAGAATGATCACTACATGTAAACTAAAGCTTCACAACCACCATCGACCTACAGTTCAATTGCATCAGTCTTCACTACCATCATTGTATCATTATATGTTAACTTCAATATATACACGCATATATATGTATATGTATGTATGTATGTATATATCCTCCGTGGGTGTATGTGTAATTTGGTGTCGTGGTGTTGTTGGTTGTCATGTCTGGTCTCCGGTTCAAGTTCGGGCGATGCCAATTTCTTCCTCTTGCAATTCAAGTCTTCCAATTTTTCTTTCCCATGATTTCCCCGGTTTTTGACAAGCTAACATATCATGTCTTTAATTAAACTTGTCTATATACACCTCTGCAACTAAACTAATGATAAAAATGATTCATTGGAAACTTTACTCCTCAGAATTTCAACTACACTAATTACACCATGCTTTTGTATTAATTTAAAAAAAAAAAAAAAAAAAAAAAACCCTGCACTAATTGCACGTGGTAGGCCCCACCCATGAAACTTCATAACCATTGGAGGGATCATCAAAATTTGGTGGAAATTGGAATGCCCTTCCAGCTCATCTTCTAGGACTTCACTATGCATAAAACCAACAAATTATGGAAATTGTACTTTCTCTCTCTTAAATTATATGAAAAGGAAAAAAAAATGTTTTTATTGAAACAACGCAAGAAAAATAGCACGTGTTTCTTCATTACTTGGGTAAATAAATAGCATAAAAAATTTTAAAAAAATAAAATAAAACAAGAGATAATTTTTTCCTCTCAAGTGTTTAAATTCCTTCTGAGTAAACGTTCTTCTTCTACTAGAAAACATTTGTCTGGTTCTTTGGAGGCTAAACCATCATGGAAAAAGGCCAAAGCATCAACAAAGGAATTAAAAGAAGATGCTCTCCTTTCTTTCTTCTGCCATGTGGCCATCGATTGGGTCCAAAGAGGTGTTGGGTACGTGTTCAACTTAACAAAAATCCTCTCTTTTAGCATGTCAAACAAAACAATATTTCACAAACAAAACAAACAAAAATTTAGATAAAATTGGAGAGCCATACAAGTGGACCAATTCAAAACAGATATCGATGACTACAAGTGGACCAACCAATGGATTGCGACTCTCCAACAATAATGCAAGCTCCCCAACAAACTATAATACAATACCAGCTCCTCTTAATGCCAAACAAAATATCTCCAATATATGATAATTCATATTTTATATATAAGCTAAAACTTATATTAAATAGTAGCGCGACATACATAATTACTTCTGATCATTAATCGGATTGTTGAAAAATTGATCTAATAACTAAAACAACCATACATTATCGAGCAAAAATACAATTTATATTGTTAAAATAAATAAAAATAAAAATAAATAAAATAGAATGGTGTATAATTGAAAACAACCAATCAGTTTTGCACTTTCAATACAGATAATAAAAATCCTTGACGTTACAACAATACATTATATATTAAACCCCACCATTCCAATCTGTTCATCTTCACTAACAGTTCCACCAAAAAGGTCAAAAAAAAATAAAAAATAAAAAACAGAAAGCCAAGAAGTTCAATATCATCATCTTCATCATCATCATCATCATCATCTTGATCATCAAAGATGGGTTCACATGTGTCAAAGCAGATGGAGAGAAGAAAAGCGATCTCAACGGAGAAGAAGACGCTCTGCAATCTCCAAGGAAGCTGCAGCGAGACCTACCCCGGCGCCGATTACCGTCCGCAGGACAGAAAGAACTGGATGGCAAATCTCAACCCAGAAAAGCTCCACATAAACCAGATTGTCTGGCCGGGGACACACGACTCCGCGACGAACAAGATCGGCTTCCCGTTCATAACTCGGCCCTTCGCTCAATGCCAGTCTCTCTCCATCTACAACCAGCTCGTCAGAGGAACCAGAGTCCTCGACATCCGCGTCCAAGAAGACCGCCGAGTCTGCCATGGAATCCTTGCATCCTACAGCGTCGACGCCGTCATCAAAGACGTCAAGAAGTTCCTCGCCGAGACCCAGTCGGAGATCATAATCCTCGAGATCAGGACAGAGTTCGGCCACGACGACCCGCCGGAGTTCGAGAAGTACCTGGAGGAGAATCTTGGCGAGTTTCTGATCCACCAAGACGAGCACGTCTTCAACAAGACCGTCTCGGAGCTGTTACCCAAAAGGGTGATTTGTGTTTGGAAGCCGAGAAAATCGCCGCAGCCGAAAGCGGGGAGTCCGTTCTGGAACTCCGGGCACTTGAAGGACAACTGGATCGACACGGACTTGCCGTCGACGAAGTTCGAGAGCAACATGAAGCATCTGAGCGAGCAGCCGCCGGTGAATTCGAGAAAGTTCTTCTACAGAGTGGAGAACACGGTGACGCCGCAGGCGGATAATCCCGTTCTGTGCGTGAAGCCGGTGACGAATCGGATCCATGGATATGCCAGATTGTTCATCGCTCAGTGCGTGGCCAAAGGCTGTGTTGATAAGCTGCAGATCTTTTCGACTGACTTTATTGATGAAGATTTTGTTGATGCTTGTGTTGGCCTTACTCATGCAAGAGTCGAAGGCAAGGCTTGAAATTTGAATTTTTTTTTTATATTTCTTGTGCGGTTTTCTTGGATTTCTTTTACTATTTCTGCGTTTTGTGTACAGCTGCCTTTTTTTTTTTTTTTTTTTTTCCCCTCTTGAGTCTATTTCTACGTTTGTTGATTTATCTGTTCATAGTGTATTATATGAAGGGTTCTTGGTTTTTTTTTTAAAGGGTTCTTAATGTATGTTAATTGCCCTATTGATGTATATTTTTTTTCTGTTGTGTATGTCATATAAGT
Source organism: Ficus carica (assembly GCA_009761775.1). Lineage (NCBI taxonomy): Eukaryota > Viridiplantae > Streptophyta > Magnoliopsida > Rosales > Moraceae > Ficus > Ficus carica. The sequence continues at coordinate 5,002,382 of CM019748.1, read as the reverse complement.
GTTTTTGGTCTTTCTTTTCTTAGATTTTCTCTCTTGTTTTAGCTTCAAGAGCTGAATTTATGTATTCGACAGTTGCCTTGCCTTAAAAAATTGTATTCACTTTCATATATAAAAAAGTTTTTCTATACGGGGGAAAAAAAAAAAAAAAAAAGGGAATTAAGTAGTTCTTAATGAGAGCAGTTTGTCTAAGATATTTTAATATAATTGACGTTTTTAATCTTTAGACGAAAAGAAAAATAAAGTTAGGGAAGACTTTATTCAGAAATAATGGAAGAAAAGTGAAATCTGTGTGAGGCAAATACATTTTTTTCTCCCTTTTGTCGGCAGGAGTAATGGAGTGGAAGAGAACAAAACAAATAAATAGAAGTTATCGTCATTGGCTTAAGCAAAAGATATTTCACTAACATATTATGAATGCGATCAGAAAAGATTTATTTGATTTTTCAAAAGGTAATAATAATGGATGCGAGAATGATACACTTTTCATAAATAAACATTAATAGGGACATTAATACGGTGTTTGGTGAAATAGTTTGAGTTGGGATTTTTAAATTTCAATAGTAAATTTTTTTTAATTTTCAAAAAAGATAAAAAACTTTTTGAAAAAAAGATAAAAAAAAAATTTAAGTTGGATGGTTTGAACCATTATGTCAAACTCCATAAGACTCTTGTCGTCCACGGGAAAAGCTAAAGTGCTTAAGCGATCCTCCCAATCCACAGTTAAGGTTTAAATTGCTACGCGAAGGAAAAAAAAAAAAAAAAAAAAAAGACAAAAACAAAAACAAAACAAAAAATTCCACCATCAACAACAACAACAGCAACAACTTGTAGGTTTATCTCTGGTAATTTTACTTTTACTCTTGATTGTACTTTACAAGATACAAAGTTCGAATATAAGTCTGAAAAAAAAAAAAAAAAAAAAAAACCAATGATTTTTCTTCCCTCCATATGACCTTATAATTCTTTTTTCTTAACTGTACTCTTGGGTAGTTCAAGACCAGGTTTTTTTTTTTTTTTTTTCAGTCCATGTGTTACTGTTAAAAAAACAGTTGGGTTTTATATGTCGTTTTTTTAACCGTACATGTTTTTACCAGGAAGGTTCCTTCGGCTGAAGCCTGAAGCACTGTCTTTCTAAAATGGACATGAAATGAACATTTTTAGTACATAGAATTTCTAATAATAAAAACATCACTTTTATTATTATTTGGACAATTCTTTAGTAGGATACAAAAAATTACCTTATTTAGATTACAACGGAAAGAATATTATAGTAGAACTTGAAGTTTCTTAAAGCTTTGATTTCCACAAGAATATTTGCCATCCTGATCTGTACCACCAAATATATAAAAATACAAGTACTCATATTCCACTGCATACCAACCATCATGCAAGCCAGTATACTATAGCTTTCTGATGTGCTGCTGAATTGAAAATTGCAAAGTTTCCATTATGGTGGTAGGGACTAGGGAGAATTAAAGCTAAATCTTAAAAAAAATAATAATAATAATTAAAAAATAATAAAAATCCTAGTAGCTTATTCTTTTCATAACAGGGTTTTTAAGCCAAAAATAGAAAGGACTAAGAATAAAGAAGAAATTAATCAAATTAGAAGCATAACATCTGCAGTCCAATATCTGTAAGTTTGAGACGTTACAATTTGATCTTCCAGAAGCCAAAAACTGTATCTGCATGAGCCAGATAAAGCTAATACAACTAAGAGAGATGCACAGTGGACTGAACTCTACAAAATTTATGCTTCAAAACTTCCTCCAATCGTCGCAATATCAATGAAATCATCCCTGCATAATAATAGCCCAGTTCTCTATAAAATTACGACGTGCACATCATTTTTTCTGTTCGGAAAGTGAAATAGAAACTAAACATAAAAGGTGTAATCCAAGTCCATTGCAAAAGGGGGGGTTTTAAATAAAAGACAAAAACCTGAAGCTTGAGAATCTCCTTGCTTTGATGAGCCTTTCACCAGAAGTGTGCCAGGGGTTTGCTGAAAGACCTTTTAAAACAAGTGGATTACTAGTACAAATAAAAACAGTTTAGACATCAGAGGTCATTAAATTCAGTCCAAATCGAGGAGAAGATCATACCGAAATTCGGAAACATTGGTCAGTTAAAGGCAGGTTCAAACAGCTTGAACTTGTGTCCGTATCTTTCGCGTCTTCACAACCAACAGCTCTATCACAATGTTGTTCCTCGTTCTTCAGGATTGCTTTACAATGACCATGTGAAGCAGATATCTATTAAAATAAAATAATGCTGTATATGAGCATAAAATAGTATAGCATTATTTAAAGTAAACAGGATGACGAATATTGAATAAACAGCCAAGAATAGAAATCTTACGTCAACTGTAAATGAGAAGACATTCAAGTTGCACAATGCACCGTTACAACTGAAAAAAGTCTCGATCGATTGCAGTACATTTATGGCACTGTATTGTCGCTGAACACCCTAGGAAGAAGAAATTTGCACTTTCAGATGCACATTTTTTACGAAAATGACCCATCCAAACTCGTGAATGATTCAGTTAAAAACGCCTAGAGATGATCTCCTGAGATAAAAAATTATAGTAAAATACAATATACATAGGGAAAATTTAAAGCAAGAATCCAGACCTCAAGCATGAAAGACAGGGTACTTTTCTCAGCCACGTGCAATGATATTATCTTCTTGACAGGAGGAACAAAAGACCAAGCCAAGCCCCAACGACACGTTTGACCTTGGACAAATTCAGTAGTCTTTACTATCGAAACTCCAACCTCTCGAAGCTTTGCTATTAGGAATTTGAGGTTTGATTTTCTCCCGACCATTGTAGTGTACCACCTGTAATCAAAGCGTAAAACAAAAAGCGGAATTCCAAGTTCACTGAGGCACAAGAATGCTTTTGCATATAAAACATATCATACCGGAAAGTTTGCTTTAACACAAAACTATCTTCAATGATACGAGTTATAAAAGCCTTTTCTCCACCCGAACAAACCATTTCTTCTGGAGTCCCACCACATGAAGTTTTTGGGTTCAGTCCTGCTTCATCCATGGTTTCAAAGAATGGAGGATTACACATGCAGAAATCAAACCTTTCACCATCCTTTACCACACCTAGAAGAATAGGTGGCCCATAGTATCTTGTGTTATCCGCAAGTTTGACCTTACTTTCGCTACTACTTGATCTGTCATTTTGTGAATCTTCCACCGAAAGGGTATTTTCACGGGTCTCGACTCTTCTAATTTCAATTAAATCTGAAATTCTCGGATTATCTTTAACGTTTCTTTCAGCCCACTCTAGTGCTACATCAGTCACATCTGCGACGGGGTTCATTGAAATTCAAATTCCTATCAGGTTTCGAATGAGAAATACCAGCTAATACCAAGATCTGGAAAAACAGAATTGGCTAAGAAAGCCAGCTACCTGATCCAACAAAACTCCACCCTTTAAGAGATGCACCAAGAAGCGGATATGCAGTTTGCCCCAGTTCCTATATCGAAACCCCTCACAATGTCTCGGTCTGTATTTATCATTGGGATGATGTTGGACAACAAAAGATCTTCAATCCAATGGATGTAATTGGATCTATTTGGCACTGTGGGGCATAGCTGCCCATCAGGAATCCACCTGCGCAATTCAATTTGCATGACACTTAACACACACACAAACTCTCCGAACACAACGACTGCAATGCTGAGTTACAACTCAATAGCATGCATTCATCACAATGCAACATAAAAAAGGCTTGCAAGACTATCACCAATGTGAATGCCAATATGAATGCTATATGGCACCAAGAAAAAGAAAAAAAAAGTGTGAAAACGACATATTTTATATGCTCTTGTATTTCAAATACTAAATATGTACTATTTCTCCAAAATTTCTATATCTAAGAATATTAGATCTTTTTCCTCAATCATTAACTCTAAATTCCTTAAATTGATCACGCATAAACAAAGGGTTTACAGTTCCTTGAGCCGAATTTCAAACTGCACAGAGAAGCATAAAAAGAGTAAAAGTAAATACCAGGTGAGAGAGTGGTCGTGGAGGAGCAAGACGCGAGTGAGCTCGCGAGTGGCGTTGAAGTCGGTCCAGTGGATTCTGGGGCGTCCGTCGGAGGAGTAGAAGACGAAGGAATGAAAAGAAGGGTAGAGAGAAGCTAAAAGAGAGAAGTCAGGTGGGTTGTCGGAGTATTTGTTTTTCGGGTGGATGGTGGGTCTCTCCTCTCTCCTCCTCTTCTTCCCGCTCTTGTTGCCCGCCATTGCAGAGTTTTTCCCAATTCAACAATCAACCCTGTGATGAACCCACACATGGATTGCAACGGACGGGTTTGGACCGGGGCGGGTTTGCTCGGCAACCCATCGACCAATCGGTACCTTCTTAAAGAGTTCAGGAGGACAAAAGCAATTTACCTCATTTTAAAAACCTACATGACTTTTGCATAGGACAAATCAAAAGAAAATAAACGACAGAATCTGATAAACGACAACTAAAAAGTAACAAACGACCAAAAACGAATGAACAAAGTTTTTTTTTTTTTTTTCCCTTCTCCTTTTGTGGAAATTAAATGATGAATGACTGAATTATGAGAGAAGATTGATGTATGCAATCGGATATAATATATAGATGTATTAAGAATCATAATGCCACCATTATTTTTACAGTTATATGATTCCTAGTCGCAGTGATTAAAGCATTGTTGCGTATCAAACACCTCTTAAAGGACAAAAGTGAAAACAACAAAAAGAAGTTTAATCAAATAATGTCATTAAGACGACAAGAAAAGATTAAAAAAACAAAACAGAAAAATGAATGACCGAATTAAGTAATAAACACATCCAAAGAAATTATATTACAAAAAAAAATAATGAATAAACGTTAAAAATGTTCGCTGATGACAACAAACTAGAAAGCGACATTAAAGTGAAAACCAATAAAACGATAAACGACAAAAGAAACTGATTGAACATCTACAAAGCGAAATAAAAACGACAGTGAAAGTGAAAGATATGGAAGACAACAAAGATTGGAGCGACAATAACATTTGAATAACGACAGAGAAATATGGAAGGCGACAGCGAAATTAAAAACGACAATAAGTTGAAAACGACATAAAAATGAATTAACATAGAGAAACCGATTTGGAACCCAAAAAAAAAAAAAAGACTGTAACCAGAAAAATAATGACAAGTATATTAAAAATGACAGAATTAATGGGGTGTTTGGTGTTTGAGTTTGAGTTAAGATTTATAAGTTTAAATAGTGATTTTGGTTGACTTTTTCAGAAAAGACAAAAAACTTTTGGGGAAAAAGACAAAACTTGAACTCATGAATTTGAGTTTAAACTCATGCCCCAAACGGGGGAAACAATTACAAAATAAAATTACTGATATCGACAAGCAAAATGCTAACAACTTGGAAAACGACACAATAACCAATGACAAATTTTTTTCACAATATTTTTTTTTTTTTTCAAATTACAGTTTTTGGTGCTAAAAATATCTTGCTGTTTATATGTATCGTATCTTGATCAGTCTTTTTTCTTTTTTTTTACTTTTTTCTTTTTTTTTTTTTTCAGTCTGCTCCCGCCCATTACATATCGATACCTTCAACATCGTTAAGTCATTCAAAATTCAGCCCCCTTGTTTTCTTTGTCTATGAGCCTAATAGATGAATTCAAATTGTGAGTCTCGTACATGAAATTCTCTTCAAAAGTTGATCTTGAAACTCATGCCTTTGCCAAGAAGTTCGAAGTTTCATCTTCGGATAGGATACATATAGGACTAATTTTGACATTTTTCTAAAAAATTTAGAGTAGAAGATTTGAACTATACTTTATTGTTAGATTATACGTTATTCTGTCTATTAGAATAGTAATAATGCACCGGAGGAGATATTCTCTGAAAAAATAAATAAATAAATAAATTGCTAAGCATCCAACCACTTGGGGACAAATAGTAATATCACACTAAATTAGGTGACCGTGATTAATGGAAAGAGCAAGAGCAACAAATGCCTTTTGGCCTTATTTTGGCCATATGGAGAAGCCACAACCCTAGCCTTTTTTCTTTTTTTCTTTTCTTTTTTTTTTTTTCTCCTTTTTTGGGAGAAAAAGGAAGGAGCAGTTGAAGCCTTTGAATGATATGGCTAAGGAAATGGGAAATCTAGAAGGTCCCACGCAAGCTTCTACTATTGAAGATCATGACAAAGATAGCGATTCAGCACTAATTCAACGCGTTTTTAACATGATAATCTCTACCTTGAAACCAATTATAATTCTTCCTTTTCATTTTCAAAGAAGAAAACAAAGTTCATCATTACTTAAAGGCATATAAGAGAAAATGTTTTGCAAATGCTTTCAAAACATGCACTTATCCAAAGAAAAAAAGATATTCAATCCTCATGTTTTTCATTTCATTTGTAGAGTACTGATTGATGTCGAGTTGATTGGATTAAAGGATATTGGACAAAGAATCAAAGAAAGAGCATTGGAGTGTTAATTAAAGAAGATCAAGGCCTCTCAAAAAGCTCTAAATTCAATTCCCTTAAAAGTATATAGTTTTCATACGTATCATGTTGAATGGAAAGAGAATGGAAAGAGTGATTCCCTTTCCTCTCATTTATGTTTTTACATAACATCTGGGATACATTTTTACTCATGGGTACAAGTACCCACCCCATTAAAAACAGGAATGGGGGATAATATATAGATATGGAGGCGGATATGAGTGTTAATATTAACCGCTGCACGGGTGTGGGGTGGGGGTGGGGGTGGGGTAAGCTCCCTCATACCCGTACCCGTCCCACTTATATACACACTTCAAAATATATATATATATATTTATATATACATAATTTGAATTTTTAGTATTTTAATGTTTTAGTTTTTTTTTTTATAAATTTATTTATAGTTTTTTGGAGATCGGATTTATTTTTAAGATCTCATTTTTATTTTCAGTTACATTTATGATTATTTTATCATATTGTTGTAAAAAGTTTAATGAAATTTATTTTGAGTTTTTTTTTTCTTTTTAAATTCTTAATAGATAAATGGGTAGGATATGAGTATAATATCCCCAACAAGGATTGCCCACACTCACACCCATATTAAATTAAATAGGTATGAGGATAAAAAGAGTGGGGGAAGTATACCAACCCCCGCCTAATCGTGTTATCATTATAAAAAACAGAAACACAAATATGATTCCTAACAAATTAGTATACACAATTAAATGTTTTATTATTTTATTCTCATACGCTTTCCCACTTCTATTACAATCCATTACGAATCGGTACATGCTCTAGCTGTATAATTTATCTTTTTATATCATAATCGAACCCGCAACCTCTCTCAGAGCTTTACCGCGCCCAGACCCTCACAGTGCCATTGATCCAAACGGTCTTAGGCCCCTAATTGAATAGTCTCTTGAAGAAAGATTCCTCAAATCAAATTCTAGATGTGACCAAACGTTATATGGAATGAAAAGGACAGTTCCGAAATGAATTTTTTTTTTAAAAAAAAAAAAAGCAAAAGACAAGCTTATCCACATAAACGGTGAGCTGAGTCAGCTTATTCAGCAGCTTATCGATAAGTCCTTTACGAATCATTGTCAGCCATGTTCACAACACTCTCAAACACAGATGATTTTTTTTTTTTTTTATCCGCTCTATTTAACTCAAAACCCCTCCACTCTTTCTCACTTACTCATCAAAACCCCCTCATTTCCCTCCAAAGAAATCTGACCCTTTTTTTTTTTTTTTTTTGCCTCTTCCACAAACCTTCTTCTTATGCACATTCACTTACTAAAGTTTCCAACAAATCAAAGCTTTATTTGACCTTAAACACGTCAAAATCTCTCAGAACATACCGGAAAAAAAAAAAAAAAAACAGAGAGTCAAATCAATAAGAGAACAAGCACGTTTTGAGAAATGGCAACAGCAACAACGTTGTCACTGTACGAGGTTCTTGGGATCCCGATGGGCGCAAGTGGGAACGAGATTAAGCTGGCCTATCGGAGACTGGCCAGGACTTGTCACCCTGATGTTGTGTCCTTTGACCAAAAGGAAACTTCCGCGACCGAGTTCATGAAAATCCATGCAGCTTATTCCACGTTGTCTGATCCTGATAAGAGGGCAAACTACGACAGAGATCTCTTCACCCGCCGCCGACCCTTCGGCTACTCCACCCGTACCGGGGACGGCGGCGGAAGCGGCCGCCTCTGCCGCCACCCGGTTTTCGCAATACTCACGGAGATGTTGGGAAACTGATCAGTGTTGGTAGCTCTTTTTAAATGGATGGATTTTTCCATGGCTGATTTTCCACTTTTTTTTTTTTTTTTTTAATTCATTCATTCCTGTTGAGTTCTGTTTACTGAAAACAGAGGAGCCAAAACAGTGGTGAAGATATAGGCAAAAAGAAGAATGTGCATGATGTTGGAATTTTATTTTATTTTATTTTATTTTTTTATAGGATTTAGATTTCCGTTTTAATGTTAGTAATATGTTTTTTTTTTTTTTTTTTTTTTTTTTTTTTTTTTGGGGGTAGCAAAGGATGTTAGTAACATGTTAGTTTCAAAAACCGGAATTGACGAAAAAATTAATGGAAGCGTAAATCGTGAACAATAAAATTTTTTTAAATTTTATGTTATTCTATAATTATGTTAATTTAATATATAAAAAGGATAAAGGTTGAGAATTGTATTGTCGTTCGATTAGGTCGACTTAATCAAAATAAACTTTTGAAAACAATCTTATTCTCAAGATCACGTTCTTTCGCTGATTGAACGAAAGATTTGGTGTTTCTGTTGAGGGATTAATTCACTTACTCACTTTTAGTGTATTTGTTTCGACTCTCAACACATGAGGAAAAAAAAACAAAGAGTGCAGAGAATAACTCTTTTCTATTTGAGTTTTTTTATAATTAAAAGTCTACCGACCAAAAATCTTGAATCAAAAGTTACTTTTCTACCTTGATATAAATCTCATTTATAAAAGAAGGTAAATTACCTAACCTTTCTATCTTGAATTTTAAATATTTTCAACATATAAAATTAAGATTAAAAAAACATTTTGGGAACTTATTATATTATATAATATAATAACTTCTATGTAAGTATATCATATATACGTATATATTAATATATGTGCGCACCTTTCTTTGGAAACGTTTGTTCCCTTTTTTTATTTAGATTTTAAATATAATTATATAATTATATACATATATTACCGGAAAAAAAAGAAAACCGTTTCCTTATTTCCCTTTCTCTCTTTTATATATATATATATATATTAGTATATATCTATTATAAATATTTAATTTAAAATCTGATTTTAAATATAAATATTCATAATAGCATATATCAATATGTACATTAGTGGTCCCATCTATCAGTAATAAGTACAGATACAATGGATCTCACTCACTGTACCATCTAATTTTAATATTTAAATAATTTTTATTATTTAAATGATTTAATTAATTATCAATTAATTGTTTGGATAACAAATAAATATTTTGATAATAAAATAGAAAAAGTAGATATTCTTTTTTATAATTTATATATTAAATATATATATGGAGTAAGATATCACATATTTAGTGAGCTAAAAATACAATACATCAAATACACTTGTTCAATTGCTAACGAATACAGTGCGGGAGAACTAAGGACCTATAATTTTAAGCTCTAATAAATTTGATAATTAATCAAACTCTTTGATTAATTTATCAATTTTATTAATCTCAAAGTTATCCACTAAAAACTTGGAATTATACTCTTGAAATTATAGATATATAATTACTCAAATAATAGAGTCGTCCAATTTATATAACCTTTACAAATAGATAAATCTTCCATAATTAATTCATAATTAGAGCTAGGTAAAATCTGTGAACCTCTCTAATTACACATTTATCCTTGAGAACCATTGATTCTCTAATGAAATATAAATTCATGAAATTAATCATGAATTGAGCGCTCATACCATTCAAGTCCCGAATCAACACTCAAGAGAATTATTTATTTACTTATTAAATAAGAAAAAATGAATTCCATCTTGCAATGTTAACATTCGAGGCTACTTACTTCATCATATCTCCAACATACAAGGAATAAAATTTGATACTCAAGTACGTACCGAGTAAATCAAAGACATGATTTCATAAATTGGAGTTTGCTAATAACTCAGTATTATGATCATTCTATATACGACCATCAGTTGACGTGATTAAAATCCACTATACTTAACGAAAATTATCAGCAATTTATATCATATCATGTCCCCATCCTACATAATCACGTTATGTATAGTACACTCATTAGATTTCTAACTACATTAACGGTTCGGATAAAGCCGTTCCATTCTTAATGGTAATGACATGCATTAGTAATATTCAATTAAAGATTTCATACTTTAATTGATTAATCAATTAAATAATTGATTATTTATCATGAACCATTTTAATTATCATTTTTAAATATTGTCCTCTATTATATAACTCTTATATACACTATTTAAGATCACATAGATAGTTATGAAATTTTAATGATATTTATTAAGCATCAAACATACATGCATATAGACTATAATGAAATAAAATATTTATTATATAAATCGCAACAAAGTTGTAGTATCATATGCTTTATGGGCATCAATCTCAACAGTTGGTAAAATGGAAATTCAAATCTATTTCTCTTGCTCTTAAACTATTATTATTGTTTCTTTTTTTGGGTTAACATGCAATCTTGCATTGTTTTTTCTTCATAGCTATTTTTTATGGTTTTACTTTTCTTTTTCTCTTTCTCTTTCTTTTAATAAAGAAAAGCCCGGGAAAAAGACGTTGGCATTTTGAGTGTTACCAAAAGAACTCTCGAGATGTTGATAGCATCAAATTTGACCATTGGCCCACTATGATATTCGTTAACGGTAGGCACCTTGACGAGTACTAGGGTACAACTTGAATCATTACATTTAAGGTTAAAGATTGTCAAAGAGAAAATCTTCACATAACTCGAATAAACACTCAAACTAGTGGGGTAGCTCTCTTCGTTGGGACTAGCTCAACAAGTACGAGGAAAGTGATATAAGTAAGAGTTATAAATTTTAATTTAGGAGTACTTTTACTTTTCTTGAATAATTATGAGTTGTAGGTCTAAATAAATAATAATAATTAATTTGCTGAAAAAGCTAAAAACTAGTTAAGGTGATAGCAGAGTGCTCCAAATTTTCATACTACTATTTGTTCTCTAGTCTCTTTAATTTAAACAATGGTCAACTTTGCTTTTACTTTATTTGAGGTACACTTTTTCTTTTATTTTCAAATCGAGAAACTTTTTGTTTTGTGAAGCATGTAGCTAAAAGTTAGCAGAATCTCGCATGCAAGATGTTTACTATATATAGTTATTTATTAAAAAATTAAATAAATAAAAACATCGTAGCAGTTTCTTCAGGCCTAAAGAATCAGCAGTGTCATCAGCAACAGCTATAGTCCACCTCAGCTTGATAACAACTTTGTATTAATCTCTTTAGCAAAAAAAAAAAAAACAAAAAAACAAAAAACAAAAAAACAAAGCTTTTCTTAATATTTTTAATGGAAGATAAATGGAGTTCATGAACTGCTTTTGCACATGTTAGTCTCAATAATATTTTTGTTATGGAAGAATAAGAGTTATTTTGGACCGTACGTGGAAGAATATAGTTATTGAACTTATTGTTAATTGTATGTATAGAAATATTCTTATTTATTCTTCCATAGAAATTGTTTATAAAAAAAGGTTCGACCATACTAGTGGTCCACGTTGTCAGGGACTTCTTGGCTAGTTGTCAAACGTCCCTACTAAAAAGTTGAGTGTGTATATATATCTATATATATGTGTGTGTGTATGTATATATGTATATATAGCATGGGTTAACCTTAGACTAATTACTATTTATACGAATTATACAATAGGGCCACGTGTTCACTGTTCAGAGAAAAAAATTGCTGCAGCATAAAGACAATAGCACAAAAAATGTAAAGGGAGAATTAGATAAATAAATGGGCATAAAGCCTTCGTGTGTGTTTGGATCATATAATAATTTTATAACGTATTTAAATATAATAGATTATCTATTTTGTATCTCATATATTGTAATATACTTTATTTAAATAACATATCCACTCAAAATACTATTAATCTATTACTTTTTCTATAAAGTTTTACTAATTACATCACATACTCTCACACACACTAATACACATTAAAATCACTTAAATGTGAATAATCCAAACACATTTCATTTGAATATAATAATTAAAAAAAATATCCAAACACATATTTCAATAGATCTATTACATTTTTAAATGTAAAATAAATATGTGATCTAAACAAAAAAAAATTCCCTCGATACTAAAATCAAGAGAAAAACTATTTGTATAACAGAGCAGACAAGAAAAGAAAAAGTTATATATTTGTATTCACAAATATTATGTATACAAATGCCTATGAAGCAATTCATAAGCGGTTTAGATATCGTTCGGGCCTCCAAGCCAAATCCATGGGTGAGTTTTAAATGGCTTACCAGTCCAGCTGAACGGTCCATTACTCCTTATAGCCTGTTTCACACTCAAGTTTAACTCTAATTAAACTATATATTTTTTTTTATCTTTTTCTAAAATATTTTTTATCTTTTCTGAAAAAGTTTTTTATCTGTTCTAAAAGTCAACAAAAATTACTATTAAAACTTAAAATTTCCAACTCAAACTCATTCACCAAACAAACCCTTAGGCCTTAGCCTAATCTTCAAGTGAATTTTTGGGCGAGGAAAGTACCTTAAATGACACAAAGATCATTATACTAATATAACATTAAAAAAAATAATATTAGATCTATATAACACAAAATTAAATTAAATTTGTATCATGTTGGTTAATATGAGAGAATTTGTGTCATGTTAGTCAATAGACGAAAAAATGTGGTTATTTGGGTAAATTTCACTTTTTGGACAAAGACTTTACACATTAGGGCTTGTTTGATAGGGTGAAAAAGTGGGAGGAGGAGAGGGGAGCTTAGTAGTTTCACCCTTAATCTAGCGGTAATTTCAATTAAGTTTATGGCTCAAATAAATTTTTTGGATAAGTTTATATTTTGTGAATTTGCGCTAGTGCCCACTGAGTATTATATAAGTCATTTTGATTAAGGTTATGTGCCTGGTTTTGCGGGAAAAAAAAAAAGTAAGAAGAGAAGTAAACAGTGTGTAAGAGGTTTTAGGTAAAGAGAAGTTGAGAAAGTTTATTGAATGAATAATTTTGAAGTTGCTCCACCATCTGATATAGAAGGCACTCTAATTTATTATGTTTCATATCTGGAGTACGCTTAAATATAAATGCACCTTCCATTTTCCCCTTATGTTTGTCAGTATAAGATATTGAAAGATTAATATTACACAAATAAATAACGAAAAATTATAAGATACGTGTATTGGGGATGCGGCAGAGGGAAGATGCTTCTCTCATCTCGGTTGCACACTGACTCGGATACGTAACACTTTATCTTATAATTCTCATCTTCACAGATTTTTCCTACTCTCGTCTTGTTCAAGGTATATTATCTGGTCCCATGATGAACAAGTAAAGGATCAAATCTATCACTTCTGTATCTGAGTCGGCCCCTTTAAAAAAATTTACAAAAAAAAAAAAAAAAAAAAAAAAAGAAAAAAAAAGAGAGAGAGAGAAAAAAAAAAATTCCCATAGGCTATATTAATATTATTTACCTATGACCTAGGCATGCTAGCTATATGATAAACTACAGAAACTAAATGGACCGATTATTTAAAAACTTGATGCACATTTTCAATGTTTCTTTCATTTTATTTACGTCACGCACACGCAAGCACACGCTCATATATATATATATATATATATATATCTTATCTTCTTCTATTGTATCTTCACCCGTGATATCTATCAGACTTGCATGTTTGCTTTGCATCTGTATGGAGAAGTACTGCTGAGTTATTTTATGTTTAGGCCCTAGTTCATATTTTCATGTGACATTAATTTCGATTGGAATTTCGAATACATGCAGAATACAAGTCATGTGTATAAAGATGTTTCCATTCAATTTATGATTACAATAACTGATCCTTATTAATTTAGGATACTCTATCGTATATTTTATTATCACGAAAAATTCAAGAAATAGTTAATCAATTCGGAAGAATTCAAGAGACAATGCAACAAATTAAAAAACGTCAAAAAATTCTAATTCTAGTTATATATTTTTTTCTTTTGATTTTCATGGCAAAATGATAATAGGGGAATAATTTCCAAATAGTTATAACCATATGCATGCCGATTAGATTGCTTGGATTGCCACGCCATAATAAATTATTCCCAATCAAAAAAAAATTAATCATGCCTATTTGAAATTGAAAGAAGTAGCTCCAAAGTGACATTCACATGAATACAGTGTTGGTTCGTTGTCCTTTTAGTTCGTGAATCTAAAAGGAAAAAATATCGTCCGGATTAAGTCGTTTATTTCATTATCATTTGATGATCACTTTGAAGGTTCCTTTGTCTACTACACACACACACACACACACACACACACACACATATATATATATATATCTGTAGTTTTGGATACATATTATACAAATTCATGCGATGATTAAATCGATAATAAACAAGATAGATGTTTCGTTTTTATATGCCATTTCAATCAAGCCAAGATTGACCAATAATTTATATATCTTTTTCGCATGCTCAAATGCCACCAGATATGATGTATACACGCACACACACACACACACACACATATATATATGTAGATGTGTCTTTTGGGTTAACCAATTTAATGGCATGTTTAATCAAGTCAAGGAGACAATTCGTGATGTTCCTGCTTGGCCATTTTGCTAACACACTTGAGTGTGCACAGAGATATGGCTCAAATGACTAAAACTACCATCACTTTTTAAATGCTTAAACACTCATGTGCAGCTTACTGTTCCTTGGACTATATATACGTAGGTCAATAGGTGGGAATGAAGAGTTCAGAATCTTAGGTCTCAGATTTAAAATCTTTTTAGATTTCTTTTAAATTAATCAAATGAGTATCCACAACGTTCATATATGCCGTCCTAAAGGAAAAAAAAAAAAAAAAACAACTCTAATGTGCGGCTTATTGAGTTTCATTTGTTTGCTTTACTTGTTAAGGATAATAAGTGTCATTTCCTAAATATACATAAGAAATAAAGTTTATAAATAAGATCGGGTCTATAACTCCACCCGAACATTGTTCCGTTCTCTATATCATTAGAACCTAAGGGCTTTAGGCAATATCAATGAGTTAGCTTTTGCTATAATATAAAGTAGAAATTAAATTTCTCGCCATATCAAGCTGCATCATAACAAGATTTGAGAGGTTTAGATATTTTGTGAATTTTTGTTAAATTTTCTCATGGATGATAGTTAAAGATATATGTACTTGATGGGTTTTTTTTTTTTTTTTTTTTTTTTTTTGAAAAAAAAAAAAACGATCCTTTTTGCATTTCCATGTTAGGATTTTATACTAATTTTGGATCAAGGATTAAAGATAGCTTTTTTTATTATTATTATTTTTGGTTTCCTTCCCTTTCAGCAGGAGGTAAATTTTAAATTTCAGAATTCTGTTGCATCAGCGTTTGTTTTTCACAGTGAACTGTCACTATATGCATATATATATATATATATATAGATCTGAAAGTGTACTGGCATGGATAGAAGCGTTACAAGGACAAAGAAGAAGCTAGAATAAAGGCAGCAAAGTTAAAAGCTAAACATAATTACGATCTCTCTAACAGTATTGTTTCAGAGAATTACAAGTAATATATTCACACCGACTTTTGGAGTTCTTTGTTTGATTTTGTTTCGCGTTTTAATAGCCAGCAGGCCAATCCACCTCCCTCTGGAGTACCAACTCTCTCTCTCTTTTTTTAATATTTATTCAGAAGAATTACTTAAGGACGTTTCACTAATTAATTAATGCCGACCGTGGGCTTTTCTTTTCTTTCCTTTCCGTCTCGTCCATTTTTTTTGTTGTGCGTGGATGTAGAGATAACAGAGTATGTTGTAACAGAAAAAGCAGTGACTTCATTTAATTCCACCACAGTTCAGTTTGTC
Source organism: Ficus carica (assembly GCA_009761775.1). Classification (NCBI taxonomy): domain Eukaryota; kingdom Viridiplantae; phylum Streptophyta; class Magnoliopsida; order Rosales; family Moraceae; genus Ficus; species Ficus carica. Next base: position 4,986,240 of record CM019748.1, on the reverse strand, counting down.
AAACACATATAGTGCACTTCCTCACCAAATAAATATTTAAGAACAATAATTGGTGGGCATGATAAACTGGAAACAGTCCTTAAGTTTTAGTGCCCTTCAAAAAAAAAAAAAAAAAAAAAAAAAGTCCGAAGATGTTCTCTCCATAGAGGAAACAATTAACCCTATACGTAGAAGTTTTAATACAATACGAGTATGATTGAGTTATTTAAAAAAAAAAAAAAAAAAAAAAAAACACGTACGCGCGCCAATGATATCATTGTGAAGAACGAAAACTGTACTTTTTTTTTTTTTGGGTGTAATCTAATGGAGCTTTCAACTTTCATGAGTTCAACTAAAAAACAATCAGTTAGATAGTGTTTTTTTCCCCCTTTTAAAATGGAACCAAAAACTGTTACCAACATGTCCTTACAATAATTACGTATAAATAGTTATAGTTTCTTTTACTGGAATTAAGTAAGCCTTAATTATTATTTTTTGAAACTAAGCAAGTCTTTATTTTATTCATTAAAAAAGAAAAGTTAAATTATTGCGTAAATCTCAATTCAACTTCCTTAAATTATTGTGTAAATCTCAATTCAACTTTCTTTTCCTTGGATTAGACAAGGTAATTGTGTGTGAAAACCCCTATGATATGTTTAAGATAGAAATGCCCGCTTGTAAAGTGAAATTCTATTATTGATAGTCCCTGTTTTCTTTTTCTTACCTTTTATTATGGTGATTGATGGTTGATTCTGAAAAATATTGGACTTGATATCTCCTACATATAGTAGTTAGAAACTACAGAAAATTTATTCAATCTTTACAACGTACCCGACTGATATATATTTTTAAAATTTTAATTTTAAAGTCAGAGGTTTCAAATTATATATCTTATAGTGGAGTCAAATATAGAATTATGAGTAGGTTATGCTATATAATCACATTATAACATAATCATATGATATTAGTACACCTTAAAAAATAAAATAATATAAAAAGAAGAAGAATCTTAGCAACTGTGTGCATTGTGACTGGATTTTCATAGGACCGATTAGACTAGGTAACTATATTTTATAAAAACACCAAAGAAAGTTGTTAAAAATGTAGGACCAAACAATGTGTAAACATTTTGGTGAAAACACCTAAAAGAAATGATGTTCTAGAAAATGGAAAAATTCAGCTCATGATCACCAACTTTCATGAAGGAATTATGGTCCCTCATCTGATCGTCCTCGTTTACTGGTATGATGATGAGTCCTATACGATGCACAAGCGTGAAAACATTTCTTTTCTTTTTTTTTTTTTTTCACAGAAAAAGAAAAAAAAAATGGTCGTCTTGTACTTCATTGCTAGTTATAATTTGTATCGTATACATGGAGGTAGACGTCGATCAATATATATAATCTTCCCTCTCTATATTTGTATCTGTACGTTGTCATTTTATTTTTATCAAGAATAAAGAAAAAGTTAAAAAAAAAATGTCCTCCTAACATGCTTTATAGTTGTACTATTATTATCTCCAAACCAAAAATAATAATTTAATGACTATTTCCTGAGAATATAATATTGTTGAGCAATTCTCAAGGAATGTGCAAACAATCAATAGATCATATTACAATCAAACAATATATTATGTTAGATTATAACAAAGATTTAAAATAATATAGAGCTGAAGATTTTAAATTTAACCTTATAAAAACAAACAAGAATGAAAAATCGATTATCAAGAGAAAAGAGAGGGGGGGGGGGGGGAGGGGGGAGAAAAGGTCAAGAATGAATGAAAAGTCAAAAGTTCCCAACTCGTGAAAAAAGAAAAAAATTTCCGGAAATGGAGAAGGTTCAGGGGCACGGTGCAGCTTTCACAAAGTCGCCTTTCTAACTCTCGTCTTTGCTAAAACTCACAGCAATGCATTTTTGTCTTTCCTTTCGTTTTCTCACAAAAATATTTATAAATTCCCTTCATTTTTTATTATTTCTTGTTTTTTTTAATTAATTATTTCTTATTATTAGGCAGCATTTTTGCATTTCCCAAATTTAGTAGGCCCTCTGTCATTTTCTTTTTCATTTTTTCCGCATCAATTATTACAACTTTCATCTCAATACTTCGTACCCAACAAAGCAACTCATCATTTTACAGCCTTTGCAAGCCCAAGAAAAAAAACACCATCCTCTCTCTCTCTCTCTCTCTCTCTCTCTCTTCAAGCAAAATAAAGAAAATGAAAAAATAAAAAAAAAGGAAGGGACCCAAGAAGAGCCTTCCACCAACCAGCTCACTTGTCCTTCCTATAAATAGCTCATAAGGTGGTTTTTTCCACAAGAAGTGGAGAAAAACCCGTTTGATCATTTACCCAAAAAACACTCTCTCTAATTCCGTCTCCATCAACCGGCGGCGCCACCACTACCCACCACCACCACCACCCAACACCGACAACCTCTCTTTAGTTTTTGTCAGACAAAAACTAAAATATTCCTATCAAAACCGTACCAAATCTTTTATTGAACATGCATGGAGACGACACCACCCATGTAGTACACGTCCTATATGTACACAACCCATTTCACGTTTTTTCATCACAATCACATCCTTTTGTGAATTTTCGTTTTTCAAATCTGTTTTTTTTTTTTTTCATAAGTATTAGAAATATTACTATTAGACCATGGCGGCAAATAACATTGTGAAGGAGATCCTGACGAGGCCGATACAACTGGCGGACCAGGTGACGAAGACGGCGGAGGACGCGCACTCGTTCAAGCAGGACTGCATGGAGCTGAAGGCGAAGACGGAGAAGCTTGCGGGTCTGCTCCGGCAAGCAGCGAGGGCAAGTTAGCGACCTCTACGAACGCCCGACCCGCCGCATCATCGACGACACCGAGCAGGTCCTCGAAAAGGCCCTGTCGCTCGTCGTCAAGTGCCGCGCCAACGGCATCATGAAGCGCGTCTTCACCATCATCCCCGCAGCAGCCTTCCGCAAGACGTCGACGCAGCTCGAGAACTCCATCGGCGACGTCTCGTGGCTCCTCCGCGTGTCCGCCTCCGCCGATGACCGCGACGACGAATACTTAGGCCTCCCTCCCATCGCAGGCCAATGAGGCCGATTCTCTGCCTGATATGGGAGCAGGTGGCGATTCTCTATACGGGCTCGTTGGACGAGCGATCCGACGCGGCTGCTTCGTTGGTGTCCTTGGCCAGGGACAACCACCGTTACGGTAAGCTCATATCGAGGAAGGCGGGGTCGCTCCGCTTCTGAAGTTGGCGAAAGAGGGGAAAATGGAGGGCCAGGAGAATGCGGCGAGGGCGATCGGGCTGCTCGGACGTGACCCGGAAAGCGTCGAAACAAATTGTGAATGCTGGTGTCTGCTCGGTGTTTGGGAAAATCCTCAAAGAAGGTCACATGAAGGTTAGGCTGTTGTGGCTTGGGCTGTCTCGGAGTTGACCGCGAATCATCCGAAATGCCAAGATCACTTTGCGCAAAACAACGCGATTAGGCTTCTCGTGAGTCATCTCGCTTTCGAGACGATTCAGGAACATAGTAAGTACGCCATTGCTAGCAAGCAGCAGATGTCGATTCACTCCGTTGTGATAGCGAGTAATAGTACTAGTAATCAGCAACAGAATAGCAAGAGGGAAACGAAGACGAGGACAAGCAGATTTCGCATCCGATGGGGAACCAATCCCCAAGTCAGATGCACAATGTGGTGACCAACACTATGGCTATGAGAAATCAAAATAATAGGCCGCCCGCAGCGCCGCAGAATCAAGCGGCGAATCATCATTCCCACCATGGCAAGAGCAATCATCAAACGGCAATGCGAGGCAGCAAAACAATCAACACCACACACCGGTTTCGCTACCCGGGGCTGGCAGTATTAAAGGGAGGGAATTTGAGGACCCTGCAACCAAGGCAGAGATGAAGGCAATGGCTGCAAGAGCACTTTGGCAGCTCTCGAGAGGAAACGTCGCCGTTTGCCGCAGCATCACGGAGTCTAGAGCGCTCTTGTGCTTTGCGGTTTTGCTAGAGAAAGGCCCCGATGATGTCCAATCGTATTCGGCTATGGCTTTGATGGAGATCACAGCTGTGGCTGAGCAAAACTCTGACTTGAGACGCTCTGCTTTCAAGCCCACTTCCCTGCTGCTAAAGCAGTGGTTGAGCAATTGCTGAAGATCATCGAAAAGGCAGATTCCGAACTCCTCATTCCTGCATCAAGGCTGTAGGGAACATCGCTAGGACTTTTCGCGCCACGGAAACTAGGATTATCGGTCCATTGGTGAAGCTTCTAGACGAAAGGGAACCGGAGGTTACTATGGAGGCCGTGATTGCACTCAACAATTTCGCTTGCGCCGAAAACTTTCTGCATGTCAATCACAGTAAGCCATCATAGATGCAGGAGGGACTAAGCATCTGATCCAACTGGTTACTTCGGCGAACAAATGATTCAAACTCCGGCGCTGATCCTCTTGTGTCACATTGCTTCACACGTTCCGGACAGCGAAATTCTTGCCCAAGAAGAGGTTCTTATAGTGCTGAAATGGTCTACAAAGCAGGCTCATCTTGTTGAAGAACCGTCTATTGAAGCTCTTTTACCGGAAGCCAAAAGTCGTTTGGAACTTTATCAGTCTAGAGGCTCAAGAGGCTACCATGATCTAATCCCCCCACCCATGGTTGGACGACAACATTGTTTGTTCTTTTTAGTTTCAACTCTTTTTCTTGGTTTTAACTAATTCTGTAACATTAAAAAATATATAGGACTGATTTGATCCTCACTGTCACTGCAAGTAACTTGTTTCACGAGTTCTGCTTAATTTTTCCCATCTTTCTGTTCTAAATTGAAACTGTTTTTTTTTTTTTTTAATGAATATTCTTGCCTTCTTTCTTTCACTTTTTTTCTTGGCTTGAACGTTCATTGTCAAACGAATTGGTCATATAATTGTAAAATGCTTACCAATAAATCAAACCAAATGACCCGTATAATTCACCATGAACAAAAAGGAACAAAAATTAGTAACCAAAAAAAAAAAAAAAAACACAGATAATTATTAACCCCACACTCATTAAAAATGTCTAAAAGCTCACAAAAATCACTTTCATCACAATCATACACAACAAAAAAAAAATTTCTCAACACAATATGAAATCTATAGTTCTTACTTATTAAAGACTAGATCCCTCTTCTCTCACTCGTTGAGCTATTATCATACATAATTTAGATACGGAGATATTAAACAAGGAGATATTGACTTATTATCTAGTCACTATCACATTAGAAAAAATAGTAATAAAAGAACGGAGCTGGACAAATTAAATATTCGTGTCTAGTTCAATGAAGGACATGTCCTTTTTAACAAAGTGTTAATACAATCATTAATTTGTTTCCCCCAAATGTTCGTATTGATTTGGATCTATTATAAACTCAAAGAGTAGTTGTACCAAAATCTGATGAAGACACAGTACAACTTTGGGGATCCAAATTACTAGATCTATGTGGAACAGAGTGGCCCTGTGTGGTCGGATAAATGGCCATACTTTTTTCATGGCAAAGGCAACTTTCAGAGATTGCAAGGAGACACCATTCCATAAATGCTTGAAAGAAACTAGTCCCTTAAACCTATCCCCATGCCGCCAAAAAACGTCATGATGTTTCAAACATGATCCAACTGTAGAGTACTTCTGTTATACGAACGTTGAATCCAGAAAAGCTTTCTTGTTCCCCAGTACTCGAAAACTACGCGCCCCTCGTCACTCGTCGTCAATAGATAAGGTCTGACAGAGTCTTCAGTAAGCATTCCAGTTATTTACCGTTGATTAGCAATTTTTTTTGCCATTGAACTAAAAACAGTGTTTTCACCAACAAAACTATACAGTTATTTTTCAGATTTGAATCCTAGGAAGAATAAATTAAAAGAGAAATGTAGAAACAAGAACAAAGTTTAATAATTAGATATCGACTTTTTGTTACTGCACCATGTGATGGCTAACGAACTTCTGTTGGAATGAACTGTCTAGTTGTACAACCTCATAATTATGCAAAAAAACATCTCTTATAGTATTTTAAGCAAACAGACATCGTTCAACAGGTTAAGGATGACATATTAACTGATTCAGGCTTGGTTGGTACACTACACACTACTCTAGCCCGGTTGAAATAGTGGAGGATCTGGCAAATATGGATTTTTCATTTATCCAAGTAAAGTTTAAGCAAAAATTATAATAATAATTAACTAATAAAAATAATATTAAAAAGTAGAGTTTGAAAAAGTTGCAATTGAAAGCGAGATAACATGTTACTTTATGGGATAGGTCCCCCCCCCCCCCCCCCCCTCTATTTTTGAATGTTAGATCTAGCATTTACCAAAATGTAAAACTTAGTATAGGGAAGGCTATAGGATTGAAAAGGAGATTAAACGAGTTAAAATTGGTAGTATCGATATATTTATTTTTTGTAAATATTGATTACTTCTTTATTAGATGATGAAATGGAAAATAATATATAATTTTTATTTATTAAATTTGTAAAAATAAATCTTTTAATGTAATTAAACATATTTTACAAATTTAAATTAATTGAACTAATTGAGGATGTATAAGTCAATTTGGAATTAATTATTTATAATCGTGAATTAATATTAAAAGATGTAAGGATTGACATCCACTTTCTTCATTCCTTTATAAAGGTAAATCTTCATTATTATCCTTTTCTTTTCAAAAAATCATTATTTATTTACAATATTAAAGGACGTAAGGATTGACATCCACTTCCTCATTCCTTTATAAAAGGTAAATCTTCATTATTGACTTTTTCTTTTTGAAAATCATTATTGATTTTGTAAATAAATATTTAATGGGTAGGTCTATTGACACCTCTTATTTTACTTTTCTTCACACACTTTTTAAAATAACGTATTATATTAATTTTAGAATTTAATAAACTATATGTTCCACCCCCTTAATTTTTACCAAAAAAAAAAAAAAAACCCTTATAAATATATTATTACTTTTTTTTCTCCTCCCATTACAATCTAAATCGTTATACATTTTTTCCTTACTTCTTCCTTTTTTTTTTTTTTTAATGTTCTATTTTGTTGTACTTTTTAATTCATTTCACGAGATTTTATAAGAAAAGATTCTTTTATTGTGTTTGCTATTATTTCTATTTTTCAATAGTTTTGTAGCTCCATGTTATAACAAGTTTTTTGTTTTTAAGAAATAACAAGCAAATGGAAAACAAATATGCATTATGTGGATATAATCAAATATATTAATTTGATTGGCTATTTATTTTATAAATAATTAGGAATTAATCAACTCTGAATTATGAACTTTTTTCTAATTATCTAATAAAAATATTAACCAAATTCATAACATTTTCAACAATGCATGTGGAATACTCAACTTCATCAGTATATTATCCTTAAGTTTTTATCATCTCAAGAAGAAGTATATTAAAAAATAAGTTCATAGTTTTTTATCACAATATATAAACTAAAAAGAAAAAGTATTGAATGAAGAATTTTTATTGGATATCTAAAAAGAAAAAAGAAATCTCGTGAAGAAAAAAATTAAAAATAAAATAAAACAAAACATATTAAAAAAAAAAAATGTGCAGTGGTTTTAGATTTAGTATATGGAGAAAGAAGAAACAAAGAAGAAAGATAAATAATTTAGTTATAAGGACTTTTAGGAAAATCTAAGGGGTGGAACAAGTAGTTTTTTAATTCTAAACTAATATGGTAAGTAGTTTTAAAATATGGGTGGAAAAAATAAAATGAAAGTGTCAATAAACCCACACATATATGATTATTGTATGAATGGTATTACTTCTCTTTTTTTTTTTTTCCACAAAGTATTGGCAAAAAAAAAAAAAATTTGTGAAAATAACTTTTAAATAGACATATTTATGTTTTTTGTCTTTCTTGTTTGAAATTTTGACCTTTCATAGTTTTTATAATTAGAGATTATAAGTACTGAGACTGCTACATTTAGGATAATAATCCAAAAATATCCTTCTTAAAGGGTGTCCAACAAATTACCAAAAGAAAATTTATTAATATGAAAAAAAAAAAAAATCCTCATCTAATAAGCCAGATGCTTAAAGTGCTTACATGGGCCTAATTGGACCGTGGGCTTTGGGCAAGACAGGCTCGTCTCTCCTGCAATCTAAATTTATCCTGAGAGGAGGACGGAAATAGGTCAAACATTTATAGTAATTAAAAAAAAAGTAAAAATTTAGTAGATTTCTTTTTTATAACCACGATAAATAACATTTATACTAAATTAAAGAAAGTAAATAATCATTTACCCGGTAATTTCACTCTACTATTATTTACCTCAAATGTTTTTCAATCAGTCCTTTACTTCAATTACTTACTATAAAATGCTATTTACCTTCTTTCGCATTTTTTAACGAAAGTAAAAGAGCAACAATACTTGGGTGTTTATCCAATATAATCCGTACTTTTTTACCTACATCCAATCGATCCGCATAAGTAAAGGTTGAATATTTTACTTTGATAAGTTACTTTAAGCTCAAAAAAATTAAAATTTTAAAATCGTTTTCCCGTTATGAATTTTCTTTTCAAGACATCTAAAGACAATAAAACTAAAACTCATAGTCAAACGTCGTAAACTAGTGTCATAATTATCTCAATCTTTTCACAAAATTAAAGGACAGGGTTACTGAATGGTAAAAAAAAATTGTAAAAACGCAATAAGATTGAAAGGGTGAAAAAAAAAACTAATTATCTTTTAATATTTACTAAATTTAAATATAAGAATGTATTAATATAATTTGTAAAATATCCTTATAATTAAATCATATATTATAATGTATTGACTTCTATGTGAACAATTAAGGATATTTAAATAGGGTTGGGTTCATTTTCTTTATCCATGAATCAATATAAGAGAAATAAAAAAATTAACGTTTATTTTTCTCATTTCTTAAATTGTTTGGGGTTTACTAAACTCTTGTAACTAATATTGTAAATAAACTCATGATTAGTAAAAAAATGGGAATCACTTCCTCCTTTCTATTTTCCCTTTCACGCAGAGTAACACGCCCAAAAATAAAAATTTGATAAATAGTTAACATAAATTCAATACGTAATGCCAAATGATTAATATGTTTACTTATTTATTGCTAAATCCACAGCCAATCCTCAACAACAACTATGTCCGTCTCCTTTTTATTTTTGACTAACATGAATGAAAGACCTATGTTCAATTTCACCAGAAAACTTCCTAAATTTTTTTTTTTTTCTTTCTTTTTTGCGTTCAAAGAGCATAACAATTCTAAAGAAATACATAATGGTACCAAACACCGCTAGTTATGATTTACAAATCTTATATATGAGTTCAATATTTGTGTGACTCGTTAAATCATCTGTTGGCACAAATTTATACACGAGTTCAATATATACGGATTTCTTGAAGTGTCTTTTCCTCTTGTTTATTTGCCCCAAAATGTTGATTAAATTAAATTGGGGTTGGTCCCACTTGATTCCCTCCTAAAACTAGTTTCATTCAAACCCGTACATTAATTTGCTCAAATTTATTGTTTCCCTTCCCCACTTACCCCCCCGCCCAAATGATGGGAAATGGTTTTGAAATTTGATGTGGGGTAGCTCCTATTCAGATTGTTTCAAAGTCCAAAAGTTTTGAAAATTTCTAACCTTTGAGGAGACTCTGAACCTGCCCTTGTGGTCCTTCTGCTAACTCTCAGTTGCTATTTGTGGATAATGTTTAAAACTCTTTAAAGGCAAGGTGTGTCATGTTATGCAGCACAGATTGCCTGTTTTCAGCTATGAAATCTGACGAGGATGCAAAAATGAGAGAGATGAGAGAACAATGTGCTCTAGTGACGCATGTTTTTTCAATGTTAGATCTGATTCAAATCACTTCAAGATAAAATAATATATATATATATACACATACAAAGTTGATAGTCTTTACGTTTTTTTTTTAGACAAATCTTAAATTGATTAAAATATTTTTTCATATCATGTTATAGAATTCTGGCGGTTTATAAACTTCAATCTGCAACCTCATAGTGGAGCTTGGCAGTCGATAAGGCATATTGACAAACGACATCATAAGAGGACAAGAAAGGAAAAAACGACACTTACAAAAACGAAATACTAGAAATTAACAGGTCGACTAAAACGGCATGTAAATAGAAAACGACATATTCCATACAAGTCGTGCGAAAAAAATGAAAAGTCAATAACTAGTCCTTAAGACGGCATGTTGTACAATGGACTACTGGAAAACGCAATCATAGAAAACGACATCACATCAAGACCAAAACGACAAGCCGTAAAGAGATCACATTGACGAGAAAGTATCAGGTAACAAACAAAATCGAAGACATGTTGGACTGAATGGGATGTGGGTGTAAAAAGGCAGCGTGAGAACAACACATCCCCCTTTTTTTTTTTGGAAGACATACAGTAAATCCCGTCAATAATAGACAAGAGAGAGAGAGAGGAGAGAGAGAGAGAGAGGAGAGAGGGAGAGGAAAAAAAAAAAAAACCTAGATTCGTGAGAAACGACATATCATATAACGACATGTCGTGCATTGACAAACATTGAAGAGAAAAACGACGTCATTAAAAATGAGACATCGTAGTATAACAATTGTAAAAATACGGCGATGCATAGAACGTTAATTAAAAGCTTGAAAACAGAAAAAAAGTTTTTCTATTAGAAGTTTAAAAAGGAAAAAAAAAAAAAAAAATTTGTCAATTATGCGCTATATTGCAGACCGAGGGAAGATTTCTGTACTAATGTAGTGAGTGGCCTCAAGAAGCAAGGCCCTGTTTTCACCATTGACTGTTATCCTTGGAGTAGGCTTGTTCTTGGTGTTTTAATACCTTGAAAATATATATATTTTCTTATTACTTTCCATAATAGAGATATCTAGTGGACTTACAAATCTGTTTTCAATCGAAATTACATCAAAATATAGGTGTTTGGCATGTAAGTTTGAAAACATATGAGAAGGAATTTAATTCAATTAAAATTTTTTATTTTTTCAAAATATTCACCATAGTTTTTTTTTTTCTCTCATAAACACCAATTTAAAAAGGTTTTTATTTTTATATTTCAACCCTATTTTCCAGACATATTATAAATAAAATACAAGAACCTTATGGTATGGATTTTTTTTTGGGTAAAAGATTTTGTATTACTTTTATTTTTTCTATCAGTTTGGAAACATATGAGAACGGAAAAAAAATACGTAAATATTCGGAACAAATCGTTTGTGCTGTAGATCTAATATTTAAAAACATGAAGTCCGTTTGCGAATGTTTTGATAATGATTTTATTATGATTATGAAATAAAAATAAAAATATTTTGTAAATGACTTTGAGATTTTTTTTAAATATTGTATTTAATTATGTTTTTAAAGAAACTGATTTGAGTACCAAAAAAAAAATATTTATATATGTTTTTAAAAATATTTATTAATATGTAAATTTTAGAAAATGAAAAAAAAATAATTATTTTATTTTATTTTCAAATTCCTTACCAAAAAAGGAAAATAATTTTATATTTCGTTTCTGTTTTTATAATTATTATTTTGTAGTAGAATGAATTATGGCTCTGCCTTTTAACTTTCCACACGGGTCATGGGAAGTTTGAAAAGCCTTTTCTGTTTGGAAGGACAAGACCCATCAAATCGATAAGACCCCAACCATTGACTGTCAAACTGTTCCCTTTGACCAGTCTCATCCAATTTCGATTTCTTCTCTCTTTTGTTTCTTAGCTCCTCCCAAGATGAAACATCAAAACAAGGAAATTGAGGGGGGAAAAAAATTATGGGTTCGTTTGGTTCGTTAGTTTGAGTTGTATTTTTGAAGCTGAAATAGTAAATTTTGTTGACTTTTCAGAAAAGATAAAAAATTTTTTGGAAAAAAGACAAAGACTTTTGAGGAAAAGATAAAATTTGAGTTGAAAAGTTGAGTTTGAGAGAGTGAACCAAACGGATGCTAAGAAGAAGAAATGAACTAAGATTATATCATTAAAAATTTCTACAACAGAATCTTAATTTCAGAAAAAAAAACATAATATGGGGTTCCAAATAGAAAGGATCATCAAAGTAATTCTTCAAAATTTATTTCTAGAAATTCCCTTAAAAATAATAATTCACAAGAAGGAAACTTCCATATTCTAACATTAGAATTACCAGAAAAAAAGAAAAGAAAAGAAAAGGGTAGAGTCCCTCGAAAGAGGAAAAGAAAGAAAGAAAAATAAAGAATCCATAAAACAAAAATGTCTTGATTTGATGGTCATCTTGATTTGATATTTAATAGCATTGTGTTGTTAATTCAAATGTGATGTGTCTCTTTGTCGGAGAAGGTAGTGCCTTTCACTATTCGGAGCCTCTCCATTTTAATACTAATTTAATTCTAATCAATTTTAAAACATTTTTACGTTAATTGATTATAATTATCAATATAATTATAACACATAAATTAATATTTAAAAATTAAAATTAAAGGTTGATGTCTTAATATTATTAAAAATTATATTTTTAGACTTATGAGAGATTCTTTTCTATATATTAAATTAAAATGGGAATATGTGTCCAAGTTTATTCATTCAGAGTACATAACAGTTGCACATGCATATTAAAAAAGCTTAAAAAAAAAAAAAAAAAAAAAACGAAGCTATTTTTTTTAATAAAAAAGTATTATTTAAATAAGGGGACAGTTTAGTGAAATTAGGTGCTTAAATTTCCAAAGTAAGTGCCATTACTTTTGGCTAAAACAACTAAAAACAACGCCCTTGGGGAAGATATTTTTTAATGACCCTTTTGTATTATGTTTACACACAAAACGGAGAAAAACAATAGTAAAATTCTGACCAATCCCCTTCCGGTCCAAGTCAAACTTCATGTGTCTTAAAATTCTTAAAATAAAACCCCAGCCACAAGATCGCATCAACTCATAAATCACTACAGGCCATCTCTTGTGTTCCCAAAGTAGGAATAAAAATAAAGAAAAAATTTATTAATAAATAAATATTAAAAAAAAAAAAGAAGAAAAAATGGGCCCTACCTTAGGCCCACTTGATGTGGCAAAAGAATTAATAAAATAAATAAATAAATAAAATTTCTGCTTATTATAGTATTTCATTTTGGATATATAAAGAGAGTACCTGAAGGGCCCAAATTCAACCCATAAAGCCAAAACACATTGTCTCACACAAACAATGAGTCAGTGAAGAGAGAGAAAGTTATAGAGAGAGAGAGAGAGAGAGCGGTGGGTTTGGTAGGTTTAGGGTTTTGGGAGGTTGAGAGAGAGAGAGAAAGAGAGAGAGAGAAAGATGAGCGTGAGAGTGACCGGCACGGTGAAGTGGTTCAACGACCAGAAGGGCTACGGTTTCATCACCCCCCTCCGACGGCGGCGAAGATCTCTTTGTCCACCAGTCCTCTATCCGAGCCGACGGCTTCCGCAGCCTCGCCGACGGCGAGATCGTCGAGTTTGTGATTGAGTCAGATCCCGGCGGTCGCACCAAGGCCGTCGACGTCACCGGCCCTGACGAGGTCCCGGTTCAGGGAACCCGCGGCGGAGGCGGCGGTGCCGGAGGAGGCGGGAGAGGTGGATCTCGCGTCGGCGGAGGCGGCTATGGTGGCGGTGGTGGTGGTTATGGAGGAGGAGGAGGCTACGGCGGTGGACGTGGTGGTGGCAGAGGCGGAGGTGGTTACGGAGGTGGCGGCGGCGGCGGCGGCGCTTGTTTCAAGTGCGGTGAGACGGGACACATGGCGAAGGACTGTTACCAGGGCGGCGGAGGAGGAAGGTACGCCGGCGGAAGCGGCGGAGGCGGAGGCGGAGGTGGAGGGAACTGCTTCAACTGTGGTGGGTCTGGGCATTTCGCGCGGGAGTGTCCAAACAGTGGTCGTTGAACGGTATTAGTAGAGTATTAGTAAGGTGTTTTTTCACCTAATATGGTATTAAAATTGTGGGGTTGGTTTTAATATCTTAAATTTGGTCATTTTCATTTCGGAGCTTTTAATTTTCATGCATGGATTTGGGGACACTTGTTTGTCACCTTTTTAGCTTTCCTTTAAAAAAAAAATGGGTTTGTTACATGTTATCGGATTTGCTATTTATTATCGGATTAATCTCTTTTTTTTTTTTTTTTTTTAGCATTTGGGTTTGGGCACCGTATATGTTTAGTAGTGAGCTTGCTTACTCTTTAGCTCTGTTTTCCAAGTGTGTATACACATATCTTTTAAAATATATGCCGGTGTTTACTTGTTAGTGCTCTTGATTTTTTTTTGTTGGTCTTTGTTTAAATTAAATTAAATTTATTTATCATGCGTTGTGGAAAAATGTTGATATGCTTTTGTTTGTTAGAATGTGATTCTTGTTGAAACAATAATGGTGGGATATGGTTATTGAGAAAGTAGAGGATACTCTAGGCTTTAGCTATATGACAAATGGTGAGTTTATTGGGTTAGTCGAGCAAGAAAAAGCAAGTAAAAGTGACTTCTTTTTTATTTTATTTTAATTTATTTTTAATGTGATGTGAAATTAATGAATATGGGTGGATGTATTATTACTATGTTGGACTATCAGAACTTGTCGTGAAAGTGGATTTGTTCTTTCTCTTTTATTGCACAGAGGAGGGGGGTCTGTCTCAACCATTTCCTTTACTCGGAAAAAAAGGAATTTTTGATTGATAGGTGTGTATGGCCATATTAATAATTCTATCTATTCTACCCAATCCTATTGTTTTCTTTTTTATATTAAAAAAAAAACCAAAAGAGCAAGAAAAACAGTGTTGTGACTGTTTTGTGTCTATTTCCATTCCTCTCCTTGGAGCTGGATAGGCAAGGAATTTGTTTTTGAGAGTACGAAAAATGAGGGGCCAAAAAAAAAAAAAATTAGAGAATGCTTCCCAATTCTGTCCATCTGTTTCTTTTATTTTTATTTTTTTATTTTATGACAGAAGCCAACTATGCATATGTTTTTGACTGGCTAATTTATCGAGATTTTTTAAACAATATTATTTGTGTATTTTCCTAAATGGTTTTTTTAAATTCTGGGTTCAGATTCACAAATCAAGAAGTGAATTTAAATTTTGTAAGATATAAAATACGGTAGGAAAAAAAGAAGCTTGAAAAGTATATTTAAAATGGGATTTTAAACATCATACTATTAAGAATTTTTTTTATGTTATCACGTAAACTATCCTTTTATCAATAATAATTTCTGAAATCTCTCTTATTCTATTTGCTTTCCACTAGTTTATTATCACGGCTGAAAGTGGGATCGTCTTTAAAATGCTCTTGTTTGACGTTTTTTTAATCAAATTCAGACTAATTATTGGGACGAAATGATCACTTGCAACAGATTAGGATAATTTGATGTTTAAAACCAAAATCAGATAACGTTGTAGACGAAGTGTAACTTAAGGGTCCTTTGTGGAAATAACCGATACAACTTTAATGTGGCCCTACACAAAGTGAGAGGGAAAATTAAAGATTAAAGGAAAAAAGGCCCCACACAAAGTGAGAGGGAAAATTAGAGATTAAAGGGAAGAAAAAAAAAGGACAAGAACAGAAACAAACTCGAAAATTGGGTTAAATGGTACTCGAGGCAACTATTCAACCCAATCGTACATAGCATCTGGGCACTCGGTACTCGTACAACCGAGCACATGAAATGAAAGGCGAGAGCAATTGATTTTTTTTTTTTTTTTTTTCGTTTTTCATATTTCATTTTGGAGGGAATAAAGGGCTAATTTATTAGGGGAAATCATGACGAGATTACTCTATTTTTAGAACCGTTTGATCTATTCAAATGCTTCTTATGATCATGTTGGCTCAATAAATTAGACTGCAACTTGAGCATTGGTCAAATTGCCATTTAGAATTAGGATCTCCTGTGGTCCTAATTTTAAGTAGTGTGAAGAGATAATTCGCGGTTTTAATTACCCATTTCCGTTTAAAAAAAAAAAAAAGATTTTGCAAAGTACGTGGTTAAGCAGTTAAGCTGAAATAGAAAAAGGGAGAGAGAAAAAACAATCGCATTACCGCTTTTTTTTTTTTTGATAAATAAGTTTCATTCAAACAACAAAAGAACACCGACAAAGCAGACAAGGTTACCCAAAAGCGAAAACGCAGCGGGAAATCGAAAACGAACCAAAAACTAATGAACAAAGCTCGAAAAATCAAATCTAGGCGCAGAAAAAGATCAGGAAATCTCACCACAGGAGAAGAGAGCGCCCAACGAGCTAACCTATGAGCTCTCCTAGTTCAAAACAAAGGAATATGAAAGAAAATCCTGAGCCAAATCTCCAACCTCTAACCTCAAATTCCCTATCTCCCAATCAGCAGCAGCCTTTGTCAAAAAAAAAGAAAAAAAGAAAAAAAAAAAAGATCAACAACAGTCTTGATGTCTTCCTCGATAATCACCCTCTGCCAACTGCAAGGCCCAAACCACAGCAAGGGCTTCACTGGAATGGCTGAGCAATTACGGGCTTCACCTAGAATCACAGCAAGGGTTTCAAATTACCACGTTACCATTCGTCTAATGCTTACTGTATAAGTGTATGGTTTCATGTTAGCATATTCGAACTCTACGCTTTATAATGTAATCAAATATATAATTAATGTTAAATTATGTCAGCATCTTAACTGTTTTAGAAGACACACTTGCAAATAATTATGAGGGTTGTGACGAAAATTGGGTGTGAATTAACTTTTGTGGTAGATGAAATTTTTTTTCATTTTTTCAGCCACTACCATAATTTTTTTTTTTTTTTGTGATAAGCCACTACTACTTGATATATTTGGAGGAATGGGAGCCTATGACACCACGTTTTGCTAAATTTGTGAGGTTGTATCGCCAAACATCAAAAGAGTGTTGTCATATTCGTTAGTACTTTGTTCAGATTTTGTAGATTTTTTTTAAGGATTTTTACATAAATGTCTAAATTAAAGATGTTAATTTGAAATACATCTATTTTTTTCTTTATTGACATAACGTCTAAAAGAGTAATTATAAAGTAATATTACCCTTTATAAAGAATAGAGAATTAACAAATAAAGAAATTACAAAAAAACAAAACAAAAAAATGGAATCTAAGTTGTTTCCAAAATGGCTAAAGTTGATTCAATGAAATTGCTAAATGAAATGATATAAAGAGAAATTTTGAATTTATTTATTTATTTATTACAAAGAAGGTATAAATATTCATATTGAACAAAAAAAGAAATGTTTTTTCAAAATCAGATTTCACATTAATGAGAATAAGCTAAATAAGGAAAAAAGAAACATCTAAAAAAAATCTTTCGTGTGATGAATTAGTATTTATCATAAAGATATGTTCTATTTCATTTATACTAATTTATATAAATAATAGTGTTTTTTCATAAAGAATTTGATACCATTTAATGTGTTATTCTTCTATTTGTTTGGTTTTTTTTTTTTTTTTTTTTTTTTGGTTTTCTTCAATTTGTTTGGTTTAGACATAAATGATAACTATTTGATTTGTAATGAATTACATATAGAAATAAATATGTATTTTCATAAAAAATTCATTAGTTTTTTATATGAAAAATCTAAATATTTTAATTTTATCAATATTTATTGTTCATATTTTGTATTGTGTTTATTATTTGGTTTGAACCATCATTTTTATAGTAAATATTTTACATTTATTAAAATTAATTTGATGTTTATAACTAATTTTGGTTTATTAAAGGTGATTCACATTTATCAACAAAAATATTCATCATTAAAGCCAAAAAACCAAAAAAAAAAAAAAAAGAAGAAGAAAAATTAATCTAAATGAAAATGAAATGATGTCAATTATAATAAAATAGCAAAATAAGGATTACAAGCTTTTATTTCTTGACATATATAATTCTGTTAAAACATGGACATATTTCACAATGCAATTCTGAAAATAAAAATAGATTTTTTGTGTAATAATAATAATTTTTTAGATTCTTTTACAGATTCTTTTGTCGTAAATTGTGGATTACTCGCAATTTTGGGTGGATTTAGTGTATGTATATCCGAAAGATGACTGACAGAGTATTTTGAGTCGCTACCTCTAATGGCGGTTCATGCTAGTCAGTAATCGCAGATCGCGAATACTGTCGGTTTCCAGCCTTAATGGCTGTCTCACGCAATCACCAGTTGGTAACCACCGGCAGGTATTACAGTGCTTAACCACTAGTAACTCAAGAGTATATTTGGTGTTATTGTATTATTTATTTATTTATGGGAGAAATTGGAAAATTTTATTTTTAAAGAGCATATTTATGGTAAATAACTTATTTAACAAATCATATTCACGACTAAAATTATCTTTATAATGTTCTTATAAATTAAATGTTTGTGATAAATACACTATTATGATTCAAATCATGATATATTAGTAAACCAACTCAACTTAAATTTTTCATCTCAGTTTTATCTTTTTCTGAAAAGTCAACAAAAATTATAACTAGTTTTTAAAAAATCAACGACTCCAACTTAAAAATTTCAACTACAATCGTAATACCAAACGGAGGCTTAGTTTTTACGAAACATATTTATGATAAATTAATAATAATCTTAAAAAACTCGTATAAATATATAATTTATCATAAATATACTATCTACGCAAGCATCACATGCTATTTACTTTAAACACCCACACTCTTAAGGACGCTCACGTGGGTCTGAATGGAGCCGAGAACTGCGAGGGAGCTTGGGCTTAATATTTGAATTTGAAAATGGGCTTTAGATTATTTCGGACAGTTTGAATGTCAACTTCTTCTTCTTCTTCTTTTTTTTTTTTTTTGGTTTTGTTTTTTTGAATCTCAACTTCTTTACTAACTTATAGTTCTTGGTCTTTTAGGATTTTCTGCGTTTAGTAGTAGCCCAAAGATTTAAATAATCAAAATCGGCCTTTTTCTGAATCCAGGAGTTCAACAAGCAAAACACGACAGAAGAGAGGAAAAAAAAAAAAAAAAGGATGAAAAGGAAAATTCTCTACCAAGCTATTTCAACTTTTTACCATGCTTGTTTTATATTGTTATATGTATACTTCCATATGGTGGCAATGTATGTCAATCAGCAGCACCAAGTCCAATTATGTTACGATTCCATGCTTTTCACGTCGCTGAGAGGAAGCAAGGATGATAATTTATAAGTACCCAACTCATGTGAAACATGGTGGGAGTAGTATTCTTTGGAAGCACTAGTAGTAAGTGGATCGGCAGCTACTGAGAAAAAAGTGATCGGTGGTATTCTCATGCCCCTATCCAACACTATTTTTGGAATTTTAAAGTGACCAAGTAGAAGGACCAGCTCACACTCTAATCAACATATTTAGAAGTTCATGTACGTCAAACATATAACCTCTCACTATAACAGACTTAGTCCGGACACAAAATAATCAAACCTCCAATGACATAAGAGTGTTAGAAAGGCCGTCATTTGCCGTGATTCCATCCTTGAATAGGGAAATGTTAACGTAGCTCCCACTTAAATTTTTTTTTTTTTTTTGTTTATAAAACTTTCTAAAATTTAGTTACATCCCCATTAAAGAAGAACAAAAATATATTGTGTTCCTATAGTGTTGTTATGTTTGTATACAGTACTAAAAAAATTAATTTAAAAAAACAAAGTAATTCCACTTAGAAAATTTTCTAGCTCCTACACAAATACAGTGTAGTTGGATTGGGATTCCACTTAGCTAATGATGAGTTTCTTATGATTTCGCAACATTCTTTAAGAGATGTTTTGACACATCAAAGGAAAAGAACTCTTTAGATGAAACAAAAAAACGCATATATTATTTCGTTATTATAAGTTATCGTGAAACAAAGTGGCTCTTATATTGCTTGTCTGAATAGCCTTGTTGCATATATAAGTGGACATGTTTGTGCACTAAAAATGTGTTTTTGTATTAAAAATCCACCATTAACTGAGCCATGAATTCAATTGTAACTGTCTCTACTCTTGATAAAAACAAAAAAACAAAAAAACCGCTCGCATAAACAAAAACATTTACATTCTCAAACATATATTAGAAGATCACCACGGCCACCAAATAATAATTGAGAAGGAAAAAGTCTATAAATAAGATAATTGAAATTTTTATTTTTTTGAAGAACTCTCTTTTCCTTACGATGAAACCATGCAAATCGACTTTGTCAATAATCTACAATATGGTTTATATAATGGAAAAGGTTACTTGAATATTGCTCTCCTCCACCTATAATTAATTTGCCTTTTTAACTTCTTAATATTGTTACTGGTACTAGATAGCATGCTCTTGACTTCAAAACTAATAAAAGAAGAAATCATAAGATAGACGATTTTCTTTTATCAAAATCTGAATAAAAAACGCGCTAAAGAGTGTCAAATTTGAGATTTTTAGGAGTATGTAAATGTGTGTGTGTGTATATATATATATATATATATATATTTTTTTTTTTTTGCTTGAACAATGTCTCGCACTTATTGATATCATTGTCTTGTTGCCCTCGGAATAAAAGGAGGAGACTGAAACCATGCAAGGAACGCGACATTAGCTTGAACTGAAAAGGTAGACCACTTTCTAATTTATTTTTTTCTTTAATTTGTTCCTTTTTTATTTCTTGGGTAGCATGCTCGTATAAAGTCATAAATAGTGTCTCATAAAAGAGGACTGTAAAAGAACTTTTGTAACTTTGTCTTCTATATATATATATATATATATATATATATATATTTTAGGAAAACTTTGTCTACAATATATGTTAAGTTATTAGCCTTTGGGAGATGGGTTGATAGATTATGAGATTCCCACCCAACATTTTACCTTATGTCAAAGCAGCCTTATTATTACCCCCTACCCAAAAATAAATAAATAATAAATAAATCATTATTGAGGAAGAATATTGTTATTTTCTTTTTTCTGGTTGGGCCTTTATATAAGGAATGAGCAGCCACCTCTTACAATCATGGAAAAAGGGTCTGCAGAAACATGTGGTAAAGACAAAGAGGCATTCGAAAATATTCTTTTTCCCTGCTGCATTTTTACAACTTTTGTTTCGTGACTTATCGTTTTCATTTACAGAACTGCCCAGCTCGCCTAAATCCTGGGGCTAAAAAACCCAAAAAAAAAAATAATAAATAAATAAAAATGAATGAATGAAGCTGGCGAGCATTGAGAGATTGGATTTAGTGAAAAAGTGAATTGGAATGTCATGCTCAATCATTGTAGAGAATGCTCAATATTTCATGCACATTTTTCGCTTTTCTAAGAAAAAAAAAAAAAAGAATAATGTACTTTGTTGAAGATGCAAAATGATGTACTTCTATCGTCCTTTTGTTGCACTTAATCCATTTGTGGCTCTAATTATATCACCGTGATCTCTTCTTCCAATTTTTGTATTACTAGGTCCAAATTTGAAACAAGTACGTTATAATATTCATATGTTTTGTATAAAATACGCTATGATCGACAATAAGTAATGGATGGATGAAGATTCTTGCTATCTATAGGCTTTAAAGCCAACACATTAACAAAATAACTGAAAATAACGCTTTTGTTCTCCCCAAGTGATTAGAGGGCACCAAACAAGAATTTTAGTCAAAAATATATTTACACTTCGTTGGTAGCAAGGAAATAAAATAGGAGAGAGAAAACTCATAAAATATGAAAAATTAGAATGATAGATATGAGATTAGTTTTATTTTTGGTTTTTTGATAGATATGAATGAAAGAAAAATTACGGGATTTCTCAAAATACTATATTATTCATTCATTTATGTATTTTATTTTACTTTCAAAAAAAGATAAAAAAACTAATTTTGCTCGTCTTGGGATGAATGGATGTTCTTCACTCATTTTTAAATTTTGGAAGGATTAAAATAGTGGATCCCACTTCCATTTTTCATTTCCTTTCTCTTTTCCTTCATACCAGATAACCAATTACAACATTTTTCATCTACTTTTTCCTCATCTCAGTTCCTTCCTTCCTCTTTTCCACCCTATATGCTGATGCCAAAAACCTTTGGCACAACACCCGATGGGATCACTTGACGTGATCAACATTACGCCGTCATTCTCTACCTGATCGCCTGCAAAAGAGAAGTACCTCTGAGTAAGGGGAACACCATTGGGGTGTCTATTACGGGATCTCTGATGCTTAAGTCAATAAGTGGCACTGATTAGTAAGCAGATAAGTAGAGTTTTGGCAAGGAAAAATAGTTCATACCTGAGTGAATGATGCACTCCTCTATTTATAGGCGTTTCCCACAGGTCCGGGTGTTCGGATGACCTTGGTGGGTCGTATTCCGAGTGATCCGGGCGGGTAGACATGCTCCGGGTGTTTGGACCTCCACTAGACGAGTGTCACGTGCCCTTCCTGTCAGGTGATGGGGGGACACAAGTATAAATATTAGTATTGGCGCAGGTGGCAAGTACTGTGTCAGTTTGGTTAGGCGGTGGAGGCTGACACAGGGGCAAGATAAGGTACAGTGACAGGTACTGGACGCCAGGTGTCAGGTAGCGCAGGATAATGGGTGTGACATGCCATGTCATAGTACTGTTGTCAACTAACACGGGATGACGTGGCAGGGGCAGTGCAGGCCGACCATCCGAAGAGGATTCGGTCGTGGTCAGGGAAGTGTTACTCGAGCCAGTACTTTGGGTTTTGAAGGTGGGATGCTCGAGATCCCTAAAAGAGAGCTAATTTGAGGATCAACAGCCCAGTAGAGGTGGTGATAGATCAGCCCACTGACCCAAGAAGAGCCTACAACTACCCATACTTATCTGGTCTGGTCAGATCTTTTGGGTGATCGGATCTTCTCCACAAAGCTGGAAAATGAGTTTATTTGTTCTCGCGCACTTCGTTCACCGGTGAGAAGGTGGTTTCCAATTTCGGAGAAATTACACCATCAACACTATCAAACATTGTTGAGAATGCTCAATATTTTTAGCACATTTTTGCTTTTCTAAGTTACTGAATGACGCAAAAAAAAAAAAAAAATCATATGCTTTGTTGAAGATGCAAAATGCTCGTCCTTTTGTTGCACTTAATCCATTTGTGGCTCTAATTATATCACTGTGATTTCTTCTTCCAATGGATGTCATACTAGCTACAAATTCGTCCATGTGTATAATAACTTTTATGTATAATGCACTACGTTGCACTAAACTTTTGTAAATAATGCACTATAATTGACAACAAGTTATGGTCTTAGAGGTGAAGATCCTGAGAGGAGAGAGGCTCGAGTAAGAGAGAATAACAATATTTATATATCGAAACATGGAACGGAATAAGCATTGGCATGAATTTAAAAGTGCTTTTTTTTTTTCCCCTCTTTCTTTTAACATTTCATACATTATCTCTCCCTTTTTCCTCCCTCTTGGGATCTCACAACAAAAAAAACTAAAGCTACTTTGGAAAGACAGAAGAAAGATACATAAGAGAGAGAAAGAAAGAAAAAAAGAAACAAACGGATGTGTACTTTCTTGGGAGGAAATGGTAATATTAGCCAAAGACAACATCACATTATGGAGCTTAATCTCCAAGATATCTTTTTGACTTGTCCCTCTCTAATCAAAGGTCTAATTAGTTCTAACAAGCATAGTTGAAAGAAGCATTTCATAAAATCCGGCGCGGGGTCCACATAGGAGACAAAATCAAGGGCGGTGAGGATGGTGAGGAGTCGGTGCCACCGCCGTGGCGTTGAGAAGCCGAGGGGCGGAGGCGGTAGTCGGTGGAGGATGGCATTGGTAACACTTGGTAAAAAGCCCGAACGTGTCAATCTGGTGTATGAAGTTTATCATGCTCGCCCACCCACCGAATCCAAACCCAACCACTAGGACCCACACCACCAGAAAGCCGTTGATCACGTACGCCCCAACCCATCCTCCGAAGTACTTGGATGGCTGCTCCACAGCATTCTGCAAACGCATCACAACCATTCATCACATCAAAACATTTTCATCATCATGTGGGCGACCAAAACTTCATTGCGTGGTACGATGTCCTCGGATATCGTATGTGATGTATGCATCAATAAATGAGATTTTCCTAATAGTACTCCCCAGATACAGGGAATCAGATACGAACTAATATCTGCCCCATTGATACAGCCCGAATCTCGTGCTTTTAAGCAATGCATCTGATCTGATCATAATTTTTTAATCGCCTTTTCTGTGTTCATTTAGTGAAAAAAGAATAACAATGCAACAAATGTTTCCCAACTTGATTATTAAATAGAAAGAAAGATGTATGTATGGAAGTTGTACGTCGGCTGCGTACACAAAATCAGTCTTGGAGAAATGGCCGGGGCATGGTCTGCTAGATTGTGACCACACGCCATTGCTCTGATAATTTTTCCTTTGCCATTACTCGCACTTATCTTCTCTTTAAATAATAAACAACCCCTTTAATCAATAATAATTTAATTAACAAATAAATCCAAACCCCCATTTATTATTTTGCGTCCGACTGTTTGGTCAAACTTCTGATCGTACGCTGAGTTTGACAACAGTGCCTTTTCTCAGATTATTTTCTCTTATATATTTTTTTTAAATAATTAAAAAAGATTTCTCAAAAGGGTATTTGCTACGGTGGTTTAGGATGTAGAGTAAAGAGTGGTGGTACCTCTCTGGCGGCGGCTGATTTGAAGGTGAACGCGTGGGCGAGGGCGGGGATGATGTAGACGGTGAAGCTGACGAGGAGAGATCCGACGGTGGAGTTGATGGGACCGAAGAATGGGAAGATGATGGCCAAGAACCAGATGGGAATGACCACAGGCAATCTCGCCGCCGCACGCTTGCACAAGCTCTTGCACTCGTGCATCCCAATCGCCTTCTCCCACACAAAGTATAATGGTGTGCATGCAACCCAAATGTAATGAACTGCGCCACAATTTACCACATTTATGCGGAATACACACCAAAAAAAAAACGAAAAAAAAAATCTACGTAATAATGACGTATCATTACGCATCATTCAGTTCTATATCATGAGAATTTTTACAAGAATATCTCTTATTTTACACTTTCGACAACAATGGTATGATCTAATCTATAATTTATATGTTGAGTGATGTAAATTATTGTCATGAACACTTAAAAAAAAATGAATAAGGGAATTAGAATTTGGGATAAATGAAAGTAAAAAAAAAAAAAAAAAGGGAGTGAAGCAAACCTGGTGGATGAGCATTAAAATGACAGCCATGTCTCGGAAGGGAGATTTAGGGAGGAGAGAAAAGGCGTTGGAGTGGTTGAGAAGCATGTCTCCAAAGGCCCAATACACTGACACTGCCGACGGGAGTGTCAGTGTCAGCACATACATAGTTGCGAACAAGTATATGGCCTTGAACTTCTGTGGCTTCCACATTGCGTGCATGATTTCCCTACACCCCCCAACAAAATTTTTTTACCATTTTCATTTCTTTTCACTTTCATCCCCACTTGACATTTAACCCAAAAATCTAACATAAAAGTAGCATTAACAAGGAAAAAGGAAAACAAAAAAACTTTCTTGTTCTTGTTCTTGTTTTTGTTTTTTGTTTTTTTTTTTTACACTTCTTCAGTGGAGAATCCGATTCAAAAAGTCAAATCTGGTCAAAGACAAATTAAGCGACTTTTTTTTTTTGGGGTCACGGGGGCTCATCATGACTGAATAAGAAAATCATTGTGTATTATGTATTTCTTTTTTTCCTCCTTGAAAAGGGGAAGGGGAGTTGGAATTATTATAAGACCTTCGAATCTAATCAAAGAAACTCGATTTCTTTTGGGTCTTTTACTCGTCATAAAAAAGCAAAAGCAATTGGAGGAAAGAGCATTGGCTTTTTCCCAATTAAAAATAAAAGGCATAAATACATGAGGGCACTGTCTTCCCCCCACGAAAATAAGGGCTTTTTGCCACCCACGCCTAATAAGGGCAAAATGGTCATACAAAAAAAAAACTAATAATAGGAACTGTGCTTTTGTTCTATGGAAACTGTTTAGTTATTGTGATAACTTTTAATGACATGATCTATAACCGAAAATAATTATATATCACGTTATAAATAATTTAGTGTTAATATATATATATAAACATATCAGGCTTATAAAAATCAATATCTAAAAAGAAAGGGTCAAACAATATAAAATACTCGGGGAGCCCATTTTAACTTTTTCTTTTCTTTATAAAAGATAAAAGAATGGTAATTAGATCTCATGGTCAGGTCATGTCCAAAGAAGACTAGAAGGTTTAGTCACTTTTAGTACTGACGTTTAGCCCACGTTTTAATGCTCAAATCTAAACCCCCAATCTAGGGAGACACGACGAAACCAAAAAAACCAAAACCAAACCACGCCTATAAATAAAAAACTATAATAATAATAATAATAATAATAATAATAAGCTGGGGGGGCAAGGTTGAAAATAACGAAAAAGACATTAATATTAACAAAAATACGAGCTTGTCTTACACAGTGACGGCATGTCCCCCGAATGTGTAGAGAATGTTTGTGGACCCAGTGAAGTATAGCACCAACTTGGTTGGACCAGAATGCTTCACTCCCTCTATCTATTATACATAACAAATAAATCTCCATTAGTTTATTAAAAAAAAAAAAAAAAAACACTCTTTAAAAACAATATAAGATAGCATCTTTGAGAACTAATTACAACACACATTCATAACACTCCGACTAATTATGATTTAATGCAGACATTAATTCTCGACGCGTGGACTTATTTATGACAATTTTTGAAAAAAAAAAAACAGATATTTTATATATATATATATATATATATATATATATACCTGGCCATGAACAAGGGAAGCGATAGTGAGGTACCAAGCGGTGTACGTGGTCATCAAGAGGCCCAAGAAAGACCAGATTCTGTAGTTGTGGAACGAAGGAATAAAGACTGTGGTGGCACAGCAAGCTCCGAAGATATAAGTCCAAGTCCTCTTGTCCAGATTGTCATTTATGTAATATATGTTGCTGCAAACAAATATTATTTATTTATTTAAAAAAAAAGATACCCCGGTTGCGAATAAAGTCCTTTTGTTTATGAGAAAAATACTAACTACTATTTATATTATTAAAAAAAATGAGGAAAGAGTTAAAAAAGTTAATTAGTACCTGGCACAAGCTATTAGTTGAATGACAGATCCAAACAGAAGAAATGTACAGTTAAACGCCAAACCCACGTTCCTCCAGTGTTTTCCAAGCAGCCCATCAAGAACTTCAAACCACTAAATTACCCAAAAAATAAAAAATAAAAAAAAGAAAGAAAGGAAAAACTAACCCATGTGAGAAATGGATTAAACTAAACTAGATGTTTGTATAATATTATGTATGTAGATAAGTATGAAGTGCATAAATATATAAATATATAGACCTGAATAACATGGTTTCTGAAATCAACTTTTTCTCTTTCTTTTCTGGTTCTGTACTCAACATAGAGTATGCTGATGAGATAAGCAGTCCAGCTTCCCATGACGCCATAGAAGAGCTGAAAGAGGATCCCAGACACCATTCCCAGCTGCGAAAATGAGTATGGCAACGTCAACAGAACTTGAGCCACCTGCCAAAACACAACACAAACACAAACAGAAAACCTTAACAAAAACATTACATATAATAATCAAACATAATGTTACTTATATATTTATATATAGTTGTAAAATTATAGACCTGGTTTGAAGAACAGCTAAACCAAGCATCATAAACAGAACCGCCATGCCAAAAGAACTTGGAGAGTCTTGTTTTGACGTCGTTGGTCTTCCCTTCTGTCTCCATCTCCACATAATTCGCTACTATCACCGTCTCCACCTCCTTCTCCGACGCCATTAGTCAGTACTTCTCTCTCTCTCTCTCCTCTCTTTCTCTCTCTAACTTGTTTCTTTTTTTGCTAAAATGGTGAATAAATTGGTGTCTGTGCAAAGCAATATTAGAAGCTAAGGGGTCGGAGTGAGATTCGAAATGAGTGTGTGTGAAGAAGGGGGGTTCGAGAATGATATATATATACACACACACACACATATACAAGACACGACGGGTTCTCGAAGGTTGGGAAAGGCTGTGTTTGATAG
This sequence comes from Ficus carica, assembly GCA_009761775.1. Taxonomy (NCBI): domain Eukaryota; kingdom Viridiplantae; phylum Streptophyta; class Magnoliopsida; order Rosales; family Moraceae; genus Ficus; species Ficus carica. Next base: position 4,958,209 of record CM019748.1, on the reverse strand, counting down.
GTATTTTTGAGAGCGGTTTTGGGAAGTGAGTAAAATCCGCTTTTTGGGACGAGCTTATATTATTTTATAATTTATTAAAATAAATAAATATAAATAAATGAAAAGTTTTGTTGTGGGCAAATATGGCCCCTTCACGAAATCCACCAATTTCTGGGCCCTCTTTTGTAATTAAAAACTTTGTTCTTTAGCACGTAATATAAATATTGAAGAATTAGTGGGAATTAATCCACAACAAATGACATTTTTAAAGTAATAATTTTGGGAGCGTGAGTGGCCTGTCCGCACGAGCGGGTCTCCACGCTTCCCAAGCTTATCATTTACGCCTATTTTACTTTTCCTAATCTAACCTTCTTAACCTTCCTTAATCACCATATTACCATTTCAATTAACCTTTTTTTTTTTTTCCTTTTTTGAAATCTAAGCATGTGTTTGGTGTTAAGATTTGAATCGTATAATTTTGGGTCTGGATTGCTGTGCATTTATCAAGGTGTTTAAATTATTTGAGTTAAAAAATGTAAAAATTTAAAATGTGTTCAGAAAAAAATATCAATATGGAGCTTATTTCGTTCGTCTCGAAATACTATATAATTTAAAAAAAATCATTTGGACTTGTCTATGTAAAGTCATGAATTTTTAAAATTTGAATTACAAAACTATATGAATAATGAAGCTGAGGAAAAAAAACAAAAATTAAATTGTGATTATATGGTTTAGATTATAATACCAAACACCCCTAAAAGTTTAAGAGTGCAGTATATTTTAAAGAAATAAAATGTTTGTAGAAGAACAAGGTACTTAGGGAGGGGACAAAGGATAGGAATTAAACAGGGCAAAGAAGAAAAAAAAAAGATAATAATAATAAGGCAAGGGAAAGAGTGAAGGGGAAATTATAACAAAGTAGACCGCATGATTGCAGCCAAACGGGCGTGGTCGCTTTACATGAGAAGGAAAAGCTGCTTTTGTCACATGGCCCTAACCCTCTTTGCTCTTTGGGGACTTGGAGAATCCACCTCCCAATTCCCAAACCCCTATTGAAACTAAAATAAGATTTAAAAAAAAAAAAATAAAACATTATCTTACAACAATACAAACTTACGTTACACATTTTATAAATTTATGCTATATATATATAATGTTTAAAATATATATTTTATATTTATATTCTATTTATGCACACATAAGGACAAATATATAGACAGCAGAAGAAAGCCATTGGAGAGTTGCCAGATCATGTGCCCTTGGAAAAACGGCATCTTCTTCTAAAATTTTTGTTCTTGGAGTTTTTCGTAATGGGAGATGGAAAAAAAATTACCCTACGAGTAGTATATTATTTTTTTAACCACCTGATCAAACTTAGATAAAGCTTTTAAAATTAAGATGTACGTTAATTTAATAGAATCTAATTAAAATCTAGACGATTAATAACTGTGTTTTGTTTTTGAGGTATATTTTCATATCTTGTCAAAGAATTCTCCAATTTTATTCGACAATACCGTTCTACTTTTATTTTGTTTTGAGTAGTAATGTTATGCTTCCTTTACTTCAATTATTCAGATTCTTTTATATCTCTACACTGACAAGGATATAAGTTCCTCTTTTTCTTCCTTTCTTTCCTTCTGTCTTCTTTTCTGATGTAAGCCTTAATTATTTTTTTTCCGCCATTTTATTTACTTTGGAAGCCAATTGCAGTTCACATTGGATTGAAGCAACAATCTTTTTGCGTGAAATTCAAATATTTATTTCTCTGACCATAATTAACTCTTCGAATTAATGCAAGCGTACGTGAACTCAAATAGATAGCTTGCTTAAAAGAAACTAAAACTACCGGGGAGTTTGGTTCACCCATCTAACTCATTAACTCAAATTTTTTTTTATTTTTTTTTTAAAAGTTTTTATCTTTTTTTCAAAAAGTTTTTTGTCTTTTCTGAAAATTCAAAAAATTTACTATTGAAACTTAAAAATCTCAACTCAAACTACTTCACCAAACAAACTATATAGGAAATATTAAAATAAGGACAATAAAAATTATATAAAAAAAAAAAGGAAGAAAAGTGGGATTGTTATGACAGAAATAGAAAAACAATATAAAATGTACGAAAAGAAGTAAAATGTCATAAAATACAACATGTCAAAAACATTAAAGGTCGAAATACCTTTTTTTTTTTAATTTCTTTTTTATATTAATTTCTATGTTCTGTACTTCACTGCATAGGGTGTAGTTATTTTTTCGAATTTGGAGATGGTCACCCTATAGAGATTATTGATGACCTCCCATGAGTCTAATGATGATAGACCATAATGTGCTTGTCTTTTGTCAAATTAAATATAGAAATTAATGAAGAAAGAGATATTATTAGGGAAAAAGAAAAAAAAAAAAAAAGGGTATGAGCATTTCAGGTTTTAGAAGGCTTTGTTTTGGTGCAGTGCAACATATTCATGGGGTTTTGTAGGGCAAGCCCCACACTCTTCTTCTTCACTTGGTCTTTCTTTTATTTTCTTTTCTTCTCTACACCAGAAATTAACACTCCCTGCCATGAATTGTGTCCCCTTGACTAGTCTAATATAATTGATCTGAGCATGACAATATTATGCACCTATATAAATGTGTGTGTGTGTGTGTATTTGTCTTTGTGTATATGTATAGATTGTACAATTAGATGAACAAGAGTAGTGGAATGTTCTGTTGAATAATTGCACCATTCAGCCACTCTACATCTTCCAAGGCACAACCTCAAGGCACAATCATATTAACTGAAAATAATCACTTAAAAATTTCTGTTCAAATTATGTTTTTTTTGAAACATACTCACTTGGGAAAAAAACCATACAATTAGGGATGTTAATTAGTTTTTATTTCAAATAAAAACATCACCAAAAAAGGGTAAGGATTTTTTGAGCTTGGATTTTCTTTTGCTTTTGGTCAAGTGGTAGAATATGCAAAGACAAACATAGACAAAGCATGTCATGGCTTTGAACATTGTCTTGTGACAATATTTGAAGTCTTTAAGGTGGGATAGAGAGAGAAAATGAGTTAGAAAATGACCTTGTTCTAATAAGAGAGATACAAGTATGACAAATATAGACAAGGCATGTTAGTTGCTACAAGTTTTGTCTTTCCACTTATTTGAAGTCTACATGGTGGGGGACCAAATTATAAAAGGGCTGTATCATTGAAATTTTGTTAATAATTTACCAAGGAAAAGAAATATGTCTCCAAAAAATTGATGAACACCGAAAGAATAAAATAAATGAACTTATATTGATCTAGCGTGGCAAAGATCTAGCACGCCAGGCCCATTTCAAGTGGGAAATGGGATTGTTCATGCTAAGTCTACCTATGATTGTTAATAATTCCTGAGCTACTGTTACATATTGAAATGACATGCATGGTGGCAATGACTATATATACATATACAGGGAGGGTTCCTATACGATATTTTTCTCATATGTTATTTGTATTTTTAATGATATATTGTAATAACCAAGTGATTCTAATATAATATTTTTCAGTGATATCATCTGGTTAGTATCATATGACAATATTATAAATAAGAAGTTACATTAAATCAACTAATTGTTATAAATTTTTAAATAAAAATAAGTGTCACATGGTATTTGATGTTACATATGGATATTTTTATAAAAATATATTTATCTATACATATATACACGTTGTATTTCTTTGGATATCTTTGTATGTATCAGAAAGTAGTCATACTAAATTCAATCAAATTCTCTTTGCTTAAATCCACTCTCAATGATCATGTGAATCCAATTCTAGAAACATCCTTAATGTAAAAAGACACAACTTTTCTGCATCTTATTTTCTTAATACTATACACTACATAATATCGTAAGTTTTTAATGAAAGATTTGCTCAAAGCCTTTCAAATTTGGCTTCTTTTTATAATCATCAGCATTAATGATTAAAGTTCCAAAAAGGGTCAAACTTTTTTTTTTTTTTTTAAGGTGATAATTTCTTTAAGCTGTTTGTTGTTGTTGTGGTGGTGGTGATCATAGGAAAACATTCCACTTTTTGGTACTTAAGAGGCTCCAGGAGATTGGAAACCAAAAAAACTGACCCCCACCCCCAAAAAAAAATAAAAAATACAATTACAAGAAGTGGGTCCTTGGTCTTTTTTGTTGGGCATCAATTTGGTTGTGGTCAACTCCATTGACAAAGTATGTTTTTGTGCATATTTCTAAACATACAACATAAGTGTTTGATTATTTAGTTATTTATTATATATTTTTTTGGAAGGATGCAATATAACTGGAATACAGACGATACATCAAGAAACACCATAATATTTATCTAACTTTATGGCCTCCTTGTGGAGGGCCAATTTTAGGACCAAAGAATCCAATCTTTAATGAAAATGTGTTCCACTTTAGTACCTCTTTATGTAACACACATTAAAGCTGCAAATTGGACAATGGCTAATCACAAAAAAGTGAAAAAGAAAATGTCCTTGGCCTGTCTCACCTAATTCTTCTCAATTGGAGCAAATTAATTTCTTTTTACTGCCTTTGATAACGACTTTGTTTCTTGTTAGCGTGGCAGGGAATACTAGTTAGAATTTCTCTCTTTACTCTTTTTTTTTTTTTTTTTTTGAATTTTTCTCCTTTTATTATTATTATTATTATTATTATTATTTGTTTTACTATGTGTCCACATATAAAGTAAAGCACAGATGTGTCCAACTTGAAATGACATATAGGAAAAGAAAAAATTGGAACAAAATTATCCATTTATTCTCGCAACTGCCATTTAAGATTTTAAAGACTTTTTATGTGCGTTGGATTTGGTACACAATCATACATATGCTACGATATTGCTTGCGGTTTTGACACACATAAAGGTTTGGTCGAGTACCTTTTATGAAGTCGGATAAGTTTTACAACCTTTGATATCTATTTTTACTCAGTAGTTCAAGTAAAGACATAATTAAAATGGTATTAATTGGCACAAAATTAGGGAAAGTAAAAGGATGAAAGGGAGTGGTTTAATCCTTTTAAAAGAGAGAGAGAGAGAGAGAGGGAGTGGGTAAGAACAATTTAACTGTTGAGCAATGTCATAGTCCGGCCAAGCCTCCTCTCTCTCTCTAGTTCTTATTCCGCAATTAAAATAAATAATGAGTCAGAATTTTAAAACCAAGTATTACATAGTTGCGTATATAATCGAATTGTTCACATTTTATTCCATCTTATGATTTAAAGTTCAAATACCCTCCTGCAATGTAAAAAATAAAATAAATATAGCCTTGGTTTACTCAACCTAAAATAAATATGGAAAAAAATTACATGTTACCATCTATGTAGTTAAAACAAATTATAAAAGGAAAAAAACTTATGTGCCAATCAGCTAGTTAAAAAAAAGTATACCTATGATAATTTAACAGTAATTACACATCTGATTCTATTATAAAGTAAAGAATTAGAATCTCCCATTAAACAAATATATGTACAAGCATTGAATTAAAGGTCGTAAAAGTATATCATAAAGTGAATAAATTATGTTTATCAATCTGTAAACTGTGTAAATCATCCTCTTTTATTTATTACTAATTTTTTTTTCCCCAATCTCTTCAATAGTACAACATATACACATACTAGTTCTTGACAAGTTAGCCAAGCTACCAAGGAAGAGAAATTCATACAAATGAATGGCCAAGATCAAACGGGTGATGATGACGTGGCCAAAGATGGTCGCTACATAACCTCTCTCCATTTATACTGGAATGGCCGAGCAACCTCTCTACCATATATCTCCGAATCTAATAATCGGCCCCATATACCATTTCACAGACTCGGCCCCATCCTGCGCACGTTAGCAATCAGTATATCTATCGACCGTCGATCTTTCCAGGTCGCCGGAGCTCCGATTATAAGACCAGCATAACACAAAAAGGAACTCACCATTTGCTGAAAAGGTACGTACAGATTATTATGAGCTTTTCATATGTTATTTAACTCGTTGCTTCAAAAAAAAAAAAAAAAAAAAAAAAAAAAAAATGGAAAACCTAACAAAAATAAACTCGACTAGACTCAGCATCTCATATGAAAACTATAAAGGCACCAAGAGAAAAAAGGTTTGTCCATTTGTAGAGAGTTTCATAGAGGTTTTACTTGGATGATCAGTTTTCTGTATTTGAGGTTTTATATCTATATCTTTCTGTAGTCTGTACCATTTGGCCCTTTTTTTTTTTTTTTAAATAAATGATGCTGTGCATGTTTGTTTAATAAGAGTTCAATTCACGTAATGAAGTTATTTCATTACGTCACTTTGGGAAATAAAATATTGCTTTCCCAGTTCTTTGAGAGATTCTGGAGCTCTAAAGTTCCAGTTTGGGTGTAGGAAAAATCTTCTGATTATTTCAACTTAGTCCAGAGAGATTTTATCTGACTAGAAAAAGATTTAAAAAAAAAAAAAATTAAGTCTGAAGAAACAGAATCTGAAGAGTATTTTCCTCTCCGTTATCAAGATACTACAGTTTTTCTCCAAAGGTTATTGTTGTTATATACTGATGGCCATTTGTCAATTTGGTATTAGATATCGTTATCAATATACTGTCCTAAAATGTCTTGCATGTCGTTTGTTAGATTTTGTTGTCGTTTTTTCCAAATTTCCTGACGTTTTACGAGTGTTGTCATTTTGGTCGTTATTTCATGTCGTTTTTACTAGTTTATGACCTCTAGGTTTTCTATGTCATTTTCTGATATTTGTGTCGTTTCTCAACCTTATTGTCGTTTTCTGATTTGCACCATTCTAGCTAGTGTCGTTTTTACTTTAATATGTGATAGGTTTTCTACGACATTCTGTTATCGTTCATATGCCAATGTCGTGCTTTGAATACTCAAGTCGTTTCACGTTATTGCCGTTTTAATTATATTTTTTCTTCATATTTGACGTCGATTTATATCTTATGTCGTTCATTATTTTGATGTCGTTTGGTATTTTCCATCTTGTTGGAAAGTAAACAAGCCAACCAGCCCAACAATTGCACTTTACAAGCTGTCTCGTTTTTAATTGAAGGCAAGTTTTTTCTATCCCTGAAGGAAAAAAAAAAAAAAAAGATAGTTGTTGTCGTTTTTTCCTATGATGTCGTTTTTGGATTCTTGTCGTTTATAGTTCATTTCATTTTCCATAGGAGTTGGTTCAATTCATTTTGGAGATTGGTGTAGTTTTTAATTTTTATTCTCATGCAACCAATCAACCAACCAGAGTACCAAGACAATGAATACAAATCTCTCTATCTAACTGACATTTTAATTAATTCTGTACGAGACTTTTATTCTTAAGATTAGATAATTGATTTTAAAATTTTAATCATTTAATTGAATATTTTTTTTGCCCCCTTCACCTCAACAATTGGTCCCTATTGGCAAGCAGAGGGAAAACATGTCAGCTGCACAGGAAGGGGTACATGGTCGCCCAAAGGCAGAGTGGACTCCGTCACGTGATGCTTATCTGGTTGAGCTTTTCATTGAGCAGCACAATTCTGGAAGAACTGCTTATAATGAATTCAAAAACGAAGTGATTAGATCGGTCACTCGCGATTTTAATAAGAAGTTTGACATGAACTTGGAAGAGAACCAGATCAAAAACCGCTACAATGTGATGAAAAAGGACTATGGCATTGCCAAAACACTTCTTAGTCACACAGGATTTGGGTGGGACGAAATCCGAAAAATGGTTGTGGCTGATGATAAAGTTTGGGACAACTACATTGCTGTAAGTTTCAAAATTTCACGTCTAGAGCATCAGTATGTAAATATGATTATAACTGCAAAGAAACGAATCATACTTTTTTCCTGAACACAATCAAAGAATCCCACATTTTATTGCAGGTAAAAAGTGAAGCAAGGCCCTTTAGGCGCAAGAGTTTTCCTCTTTATAACCAAATGTCAATTATCTTTCAAGGTAATTCATAATCTTTTTTCTTTAAGGAAAATGCCTTGCATACCGACGAAATTACTCAAGAGGTAAAGATAAAATGGCAACCAGTGGGTTCCACTGGGTAGGGTCTACATATATCTCACATTTCGACCCAATTCAGAGTCGGGATGTTTAGCGGTGCTCTTTTTTCAATTTTCAAAACCATTTTGCTAGTTCAAGTTTGATTTTAGTGAGGAAATGTAATGCAGGAGAAAGGGCTATTGGTAAACACCAACTCCCAAGTGGACTACTTGTGACAGCAGAGGAGGGAAATAGTAATACTGAAACGGTGCGATCTTCGGAGCCAACCAACCTTCCAGCACAGGTACTCGATGACACTCCTGATTCCGATTCTTTGAACCGACTCGATGACAATGATGATGATATCCATCGTAAAAAGCGCAAATCGGAGGCTCCTACAATGTCTGGTCGGAGAAGAAGACCATGCTATAAAGTGAGGGAGACAATAGAGAGTGCCTTGTACGAAATGTTTTGTGCAGCCAATTTAAAGGCCATGCAAAGGAACGCATTGAATGAGAAAACTATGTACCAAAAGTGCCTTGAGGAGTTGCAAAAGTTGGAGGAATTGGACGACTTGGAGTTTGCTAGAGCTGTTAATGCTCTCAAGGATGACAAAAATGCTGTTGCTTTCATGACTATAAAAGGACCCAGACGGTTGATCTGGCTGAGGTCTCTGTGGCCAGCATAGTTAATTTTACTTGGGGAAAAAAAAAAATAATATTGATAGGCATATTATGTTTACCGTACTAACAGAATATGGGTCTCATTTAATCGGTGATAAACTAATATTTTATTTAAATCTTTTATTCTTGCAAAGATAAATTGAGTATTAGAGACGGCCTCTATTGTATGTGCTTTTATGAGACTTTATACCTTCAAAATATACCATGATTATGAATATTTATTTTCAAAGATCTTGTCCTATTCACGTTTTTTCTTTTTATTAAGAATTATCGAGAGTTTTGTGGTAGGAAATGAAAACATATATATATATATATATAATATATTTTTTTGGATGTAAAAAGAAGATAATATTCGTATAACACAATTTTTAAATGTCAAATCACATTAGAAATAATGGAAGAAAAGAAAAATGAGATGTGGGAAGAAAAGGAAAGGAAAAGAAAAACATTAAAATGATAAACGGGATAACCGGACATGTCAGAAGCAGAATTAAATCAAGTTCAGCTGTGACAGAACCAAAAATTGACAATGAGAGGGGTGGACCATATGCAGTTCTTCCTGAGAGTAGCAAACTGGAACTCAGTGTGGACAAATGAGTACAGACCTTTGCCCTTAAATAGTAAACGTACAAACAGAGATCTTGTGGGATATGAAGTTATTTAGACAGCTTGCCTTGGTGAAATATCTCTACCACAGTTTGTTGCCCTATTATTTGGGGTCCCATTATAGATACGGCTCTAGGTCTTCCATGTCGGCTGTTTATCGCCTCTTGTTCACTGTTTTAGGCTCAACTTGTTCACTATTTTTTTTTTCCCCAAACGAACAAAAAAAAAAAAAAGAATGGTGTCTTCACGTCCTCTAACTAGTACATAAATGGTAAATAGCTGATTAGATGATTAAAGAATCTGCTCGTGGACCTTCAATAACTAAAACGTCAGGAAAAATACATTCTGTGTGGAAAATTTGTAATGTGATGGATAGATAAATCAGTAACTCAAGGAAAAATAAAGATCAATTTAGTGAACTACACTGGGAGAAAGAGATAGCTTAATAGGCATTAAAGGGATAAAATAAAGGGCCACATAGTAAAGGCGGCGGTTTCTCATCCAAGAAAGGAGAAAGAGAATACAATTCATATTGGTGTTTTATTTTTTTGAAATGATTTATATTGGTTTTTCTTAGACATTAAGCTTGACAATAGTAAATTAAAAACAAATTCATCAAACAAATAAAGTAATTAACAGAGAAATGAATCCGTGATAACTATAGTAACATAAAAAAGGGCAAATCTTTGTTGTTGGTGGAATTTTCTAGATCACAAGATTTATATAAAATTTTGATTTTGATACAACAAAAAGTTAAAAATCCCTTAGACTATTATTATGTCCCTATCACACACACATCACAAGTTGATTGCTTGATCTTTAACGGAATAATTAAATTTAAAAAAAAAAAAAAGGAAAAAAAAAGTAAGTGAGGACACTCATCTGTATTCTATACTCACAAGAAAAGTAAAGTTCTTTGTGCCTCATCTCTTCCAATTATACTTATCAAGTCATTACTTTAATTTCCTTTTTCTTCTTCTTCTTCTTATTCTCCCCAAATTCTGCAACTTTCTCACTCCATTCAAATCATGAATCGGATCCTCGTCGGAGTCTCGCTTCTCACTCTCCTCACCCTCTCTTTCTTCTTCTCAGGTATTCTTTTTCAGATACATATATTGATATATTTTCCATAAAACACGATTCTTTCTTTCTGTTCTCTTTTGTTTGTTTCTCACTCTATTTATTGCAGGAGTAGAGTCAACGTCGTTCAAGATAGTCAACAAGTGCAGGAGCACAATATGGCCAGGCTTCCTCTCCGGCGCCAACTCGCCTTCGCTCCCGACAACCGGCTTCGCCCTCCGGAGCGGCGAATCGCGGAGCTTCCACGTGCCGCGAGCCTGGTCGGGGCGGTTCTGGGCGCGGACCCACTGCGGCCGCGACTCGGCGGGCAAGTTCACGTGCCTCACCGGAGACTGTGGCTCGGGGAGGGTAGAGTGCGAGGGAAGCGGCGCGAAGCCGCCAGCCTCGCTGGCCGAGTTCACGCTGAACGGCGCGGACGGCCTCGACTTCTATGACGTCAGCCTGGTCGACGGCTACAACCTCCCGATGCTGATCGTCCCCCGCAGGGGCACGAGGGGCGGCTGCGGCGCCACCGGGTGCCTGGTCGACCTGAACGGCGCGTGTCCGGCGGCACTTAGGGTGGCACGTGAGAGCGGCGGCAGGGGGAGCGTGGCGTGCAGGAGCGCGTGCGAGGCGTTTGGCGATCCCAGGTTTTGCTGTAGTGAGGCGTACAACACGCCTGACACGTGTGGGCCGTCTGCGTATTCTCTCTTCTTCAAGCACGCTTGCCCACGCGCCTACAGCTACGCGTACGACGACAAGACCAGCACTTACACGTGCGCCTCCGCCGATTATACTATTATTTTTGTCCCTTGCCTTACACCAGGTAAATTTACCAATTTACCCCCTCTATTTCCTGTTTAATACGAGGCTGATTTTGTAAATTCACTAGCGTTTTGGTTTTTTCGGCGTTTTAAAGAAGTCCTAAAGGAATTATTTGTGGGGTTTCTCCATAATTTTGCAACTTTTTCTTTTTTTTTTTGTTTAATTGCGTATATGCCGGACGTTACATAATTGGCGCTGCGTTTCTGACCACATATTTATGCTTTACACACGGCTAAATATCACAAGTGGTGTGGTGTTCATCACTTAGTTTTTTTTTCAATTTTTTTTTTTTTTTTGGGGGTTTTGAAATTCTAGATTGATCGGTGATATTATTGAGCACTACAATAAGCTTTGATGTAACTAGTCGTACCATTTATGTTGATAGTTGAGTCTCTTTATTATAGGCATTTTTGCCTGCTGAATCATAAATAAATACAATGAGAAGATTAATTAGCTTGATTTTTTTCCCAGGCCAGATTGGGATTGCTTTCAGATCCTCTAAAAGCAAAGCAATCTGATGTAACTGTAGTGTTTGCAATGTTGTAATTTTTCAATTTGGATATTACAGATTACGCTGTTAAAAAATCAATCCAATAGTTGAAAAATATATTGGTAATGATAAAAGTATAGATCCTATTATAAATTTTGCCTCTATTAAAAGAAGAGTAATTTTGTTTCTTCTTGTTGGCCCTCTTTCATGTTGTCCATGCTGTTGTTTTTATTTTATTTTATTTTTGCTCAAAACTTTCAACAAGAGGTGAGCTACATTATTGCTTCTTTTTCTCCTCTTTTTTTTTTTTTTTTAATATATATAATGAAGTATTGTTATAGATATTGTAAAGTAATCTCAGTACCATAACTGGATTTCTTGCTGTAAAAAAAAAATAAAAAAATAAAAAAAATTGCAGTCAAAAAGTGTTGGGAGCAAGAAAGGATGGGGCAGCACTACCGTTGGTCAATGAGACCATGATGTACTTACATAGCCGACAATGAGCAAAAACACGGTGATTCATCTGCCTCGGGAGTGTGCTATATCTCGCCATTTGCTGCCTCTAATCTTGCAGTGGAAATTGGTGCTATTTTACAGCTTCCATGCCTTGTTCTGCTACTTTTCTTCTGGCCATTCCTAACCACCGTTGCCTCCCCGGTGTCTGGTCAATAGATCAGTGATCAGCGAAATCCACGGAACTTCATAATAATATTAATTGCCCGTGAGAGATTTTGTACATAGTTTTTGATTTCCATGTTTTTTTGTTTATTATACATAGGAATCAAAATTTTAAAAATCTCATGACTTTTACCCCAATAGTTGTAGTTACTTTGAGAAACATTCAAATTTCACATTAGTGAAACTTTTTTACAATTTTATCTTTTTTTAAGGGCCAAAGATTCACATTTGCCGGTTCAGTATGGAACATCTGTTTGAAGAAATGCATTCGGTACCTTCTTATAATTAATTTTGTGGTTTTTTTGCTCGGGTTTCTTTTTATTCAACATTCCTTTATTTCTCTTAGTTACTTTTTAAGCAATCTCTGCTTAATGTAATTACCAACGGCAAAGATTCTCCTCTTTCCGGCTCCTTCAATCACCAACGTCAACCTACCAAGTCATCGAGTCCTAGGGCCTGTTTGTTTCATGAACTCAAATCATTCAACTCAAACTTTTTTTTGTCTTTTTTCCAAAAAGTTTATCTTTTTCCCAAAAGTTTTTTGTCTATTCTGAAAATTCAAAAAAATTTACTATTAAAACTTAAAAATTCCAACTCAAATTACTCTATCAAACAAACACTTAGTTTTAGTTCGTGATCTTTGCCTGATTACTTCCTGGCGGGCCAAAAAGAAAAAACAAAACAATCAATAAAAAAAAACCACCTTGAATGAGAAGCCCAACTAGTAATTGTTGCAAATTTTGTAACACTAAATGTATGTTGTTAACAAGTAATAAAGTAGTGAATAGAGTATCATTTTCATAATGATTGATTTCTTATTAATTATCGAAATTTGTTAACCCTAATTTTAATTGAATAAACCGAAAAAGAATTTAAAATAAAAATAACAATAAAGATAGATTTAAAAATAAATAACTCAAAATACTAAATATATAGGGTTTTAATTTCATCATAGTTATTCGATCTCAAAAGTCTCAATTTATTTTCCTAATTGATAGTCGAGACTCCTTAATCTATTCATTAGTCCCTCCCGATGTCTAACAAAAATATCATTAGAAGTCAATCCACTATATTCCTATGTGAATTAAAATCAATAAGAACTCATTAAAATTTATGGTTCTCATGTAGCGATTACACAAACTATGAAGGTATATTCATATCTCACATGTAACCTATGTCATTCAACACAATAAACTAGACACATAAATCTCCTTTCAGTTTTATTATGATTAACCAAACACCTAAATGGTGACAAATTATTTAGAAGCATTAAGAACAGTGAAAAACACTCAAATCATAAAAATAAATTAACAACTCAATTAAAATGAATAAATCCTAACATCATAATTAGGCTACATCAGAATTCTAGAAAAAAAAAATAATTCATGATTCAACCATTCTTAAATTACAATAATCAAAATATAAGAAAAACTCATTTATGGAAGTGTGATAACTCCCCAAGATTTTTCTCTATTCTCCTCGTTCTTTTCTTATTGATCTTCAAGATGATCTCTCCTGTAACAAAACCTAAAATCCAAGAAATATATATTTTTTTAATTTTTTGTCTTCATTGGTTTCGGCTCTACGAAGCCCTAGGCTTCTATTTATAAGCCTCTCCAAAGCCAGCCGCCGACTTTAGCTCCCAACTTTCCCCTTCTTTTTTTTAATTTTTTAATTTTCTTTTCTGCTGCAACTGACGCACACAGCAGGCCATGGGCCCACTCAGACAGGTGGCAAGCAACAGTTGGAATCAGCCAAGAAGGAGGACGCGTGGCGGGCTAATGTTGGCTGGGAAACGGAAGACACGCTGGATTTGGTGAGGAAGCGCACACGGGATCCGAAGAAATTGAGTTGGCTGACACGCGGCCTTGGACGCGCCTAGCCGGGGCGTGTGTACGGAACTCGCGATCTGGGCCTTCTCCTATCTGATCTACGGCCCAAACCGCGCGTGGGAGCGCGTGATTATCCGAGAGAGGGGAAGATCTGTCTCCGGAATTCTCTTAGCTATTGTAAATAATTTTTTCCCATTCTAGTTTCAAATTGTTATTTTTAATCTTATTAACATAATTAATCTACACACTGAAACAACATAATAATATTAAGAAAAAATTAAAATAAATATTAAGATTATAACAAAAATATAAACTTATGAATTCTAAAATGACTCTGTAAAAATAGAGTTGTCAGTGATCTCATCTGAATTTGCTTCGTTGGTTTCCTTATTGGGCTTATGGCCCTTGCCAAACTAGATTTTTTTTTTTTTTGGGGAAGATTGGGTGTTTGCAGTTTGCACTACTAATTCCTGTCTTTCACCACCATTAAACTGACATTGTACAATTTTCGAGAGAGAGGAGAAAACCGATACAGCACAAGAAATTGCACAATTTGATAGACAACCAATTACAGCACTTAGAAACGCAACTAGGAAGCTAACGTTAGCATTTTACTAACGTTATTTCTTTAATGACAATAATAACAATCTATAAACTATAACGAGTTGGCCATGATTTCAAGGTCGATGGTGGTGTAACGCAGACAAAAACTTTATAAACTAATATTCCAATGAGATACAATAATATGAGTAATTTTACCTGCCCAATACCAAACTTTATTTATATCACCAACATGCTTTCCCGTGACACAAACTTATAAATAGAGTCAAATTGACTAGTGCGTGCACAAGCTTTAAGATGGTCCAAAAGTGCCATTATTTAAAGGGCTTTTGTTTTGTCCTGTTGGCCATGTTTTAGCTGTCTCGTCTCATGGACCCAATATGGCAAATATTTCTTCTATATTGAAGTTTGTACTGTTTGTGCCTACATCCTTCCTGGCCAGGAAATTTTTTTTTTTTTTTTTTCTCTCAATGTTTGTCTAGATTCTCAGTTTTCAATGCATCAATCCAAGCACCTTGTTTTTCAAGGATAATTCTATATACTTTTTTCAATATTTCTTCTTAAATAAGGACTTATTTATATGCTTTAATTATTTAGTGGGGACACAATGAAAATTTTCTTATAAAATAAGTGAATAACCAAAAAAAATCTATTAAAATTTTAAGAGTAAAAATTGACTTAAAATTTAAGTAGAGGCGAAGTTGGAAAAAAAAAAAATTTATAATAAAATGGTGTTACTATAACTGAAAGTTTATAAACATTTTGGAGTTAAAAATCAAATTTTCAAAATATTACATGTGGCTCCACCACAAAATACCAGTAAAATATGTATATATGTATATGCATATATACATATATTGATAAGATTTGTTTTTAACAGTCTATAATATGTATTAGAAAATATTAATTTTACATTTTTTTTCTTTTTTTTACATTTAAGATGTTTTCGATTGAATCTAATGTTTTATAAATGTGCACAATTGATAAAAATATCTTACTCTATAAAGTTCTTCTTTTTCATACGAGTAAACAAATTAGTGATAGGACTTGAAAACTGACTTCACTAGTAAGTAGCTAATGCATGTAATCCTACATGAAGAGTGGTACTGGAGAATCGTTCTTCATCAACTTACAGACGAAAATACTATTTATGAGATCATCAATGCTTGTTTTTCAACTAATTAGAGATTATCTGAAAGATTATGAGAAATTATCATAATTAGTAGGTGCCGAAGTTACATATAAATTATGTTTGGTCAAAAAAGTATGGTGATATTTACAGTGGATGATTTATAACACATCAGCACTCTCATCCCCAAAACGGTCTGATTTTACTCACCAAACACCCTTTTCATTGAAAAGTTCATTTTAATCAAATTACAGATGAAAAATGGCTCACTTATCACGAGACTCCTAAACAAAAGGGAACATACTTTAATTTCTAGCTATGATTTCATTGCTTTTGTTCTTCTTAAATTTTTTTTTTTTTTTTTTTTTAAGGGAAACAATAATTCAGAATGAGGTTAACTTGAAGGGTCTATGGCGGTAGAGTGGCTTTGGACGCAGACAAGACCATTAGCATTCTAACAAATGCTCATATAGAAGAGGATCACATGCATGGTAATTATTTTACTAGGATTCGTTACTTTGATTTTTCTCAAATACTTTGGCGCGAAAGTTCTCTCTCTCTCTCTTTTTTTTTTTTTTTTTTTGTTTCCCTCAAATTATATGTCACTTTTTCAAATAAGTTGTTAGGGTGAAACCTAATGAAAATAAGCTTGTAATATATTTAATATACTTTTTTCGTTTTTGAATAATTGGCACAAATTATCCTTCTACTTTATTAAAGCAATAACTAAATACGAAAATCTTTTAATCTCTGTTTTTTTTTTTGGTTGAAAGAATTGGATTATAGGGGTAGAGATTGAAATACCCAGATAACTCCTGAGAGGTGGATGCTCCTCACATGATATATGGATCTTTCATGAAATGGATTGTTCATATATCCCGACCAATGCGGTGGTGACAACTCGAACCTAATCATTTAACGAGGAGAACCCAAACATGGTAATTAGAGTAATTACAAACATGAAGATAGTATATTTAATAATTACTCATGATAATTATAATAATGATTGTAATTGCTATTAATGTGATAATGATATAATAGATAAACATCAAATTAGTGTTATTTATAAAAGAATTTTGTATAAGTGCTATAAAATATTAAGATTAGTCTTTAGTCCACGGGTGTACTGGTCTAACAAATGTAAATTTTTTCCAAACTCATATAGCATTCTCTAATTTTACCCGTAACATGTTATTAATAAAAAATTTTACACATAAATTATGCTAGTGTTACATGTTATTAATCAAAATGTTATATTGTCGGACTCACACGGCTACCAAACTAAAGATTTTACCTAGTTCTTTATACTAATTTAAAAAATGTTAAGATCACTTTAAATACTTTGACTAGAAAGTGAGTGGGACATAATATCCTAGACAAAGAACTTAGGAACAAGATGTAAATTACAAAATAAAGTTTTCCTTTTAAATTTCAAAATAGCCTAAAGGCAAGAATTCTTGTGACAAAGTCAATATGGACATTTACTTCATTAATCTGTAAATGTTCCACAGATCTAACGATTAAAAAGAGACTCGGGAGTTAATCCAGTGCTCTAATTGTATAGTTATTTTTTAAGTAAAAAATTTTTAGGTTCCGACACAGGTAACTAGGAAATGAAACCATGAAAAGAATAGAGTGTTTGTAAGGGGAATCCAATGCCTTTTTTATTATTGCAACAACCTGGCATTTACCAAGCTAGTAAACCCGACCCCACATTCCTCCGTGGCATTCATTAACGGTCGTTTGATCTGACATGGCAAGATCTTGACCATTAAAAGGTAGACCCACAAATCAATTGGTGGGGTGGGGCCGCGTCAGAATCTTTGACATTAGTGGGGAGCTGATTTGACACGTTAAAGAGCCAGATGATCTTATATAATAAGGAAAGAGGAAAAAAGCAGTTTTTGTGGGTCCCGTTATTCCCTCAAAGGCTCCCTTCTTTTGACTTTTCACGGTCGGGATTAAATATAAGCCGTACCCTTCGCACCATCGTCTTCTGGGGATTCACGTAGTGGAATAGTCTCTCTCTGATGCTGCTGTGCATACAATTATGGTCTACTCTGCTATCATCATTCTGCCGACTTACTTTCTTAAAAAATAAAAAAAATAAAAAAATATCTCTGATGTAATAATATTCAACGATTATAACGAATTATTTAAAATTTATAACAATTAATTAATTTATATATAATTTTTTATTCAAAATCTTATAATATGTTATGATTTGATATTATCAAGAATGATAAATATCATTAAAAAATATAATTATGAAATTAATTACTTATTATAATACGTATAAAAAATAACAAATATCGTTTTACACATGTGTTGGATATGATATTATAAAAAAAGTGCTATATGATAGTTTACACACCTACTATATAGACGATCATTTATATTAGATTTGATAAAGCAACATCAAAATAATAAATATAAAAATATATTGGTTTTAATAAAAAATTCATGGTTTAAATATAACGTTACTAATTTGCTATTATTTCATATCCTATCAATAAGATTTAAAAATGTATATATAATTTTTCTCCATCGTTTATTTGTTACTTATGTTTAAAAAAATAAATGATATTTTTATCATGTTTTTCTTACTTATTGTGTCATCGTCATATGGTGGTCATATGATCATCACGTGGAATATTTTTTTTTTGGCTCTTGTTATCTATTCTGCAAGCATGCCGTATAACTAGTATTTGCTAGATTACAAAGTTCGTCCTATAATTTTGTTTTCTTTTTAGAATGAAGAGTTAATTTCAATTTTTTTAAAAGAATAAATTGTTATTTCATTTCAATATGAAGTATCATATCTTCGTTAGAATGAATGGATATTTTTGTTAATAAATGGTGCAGTTCATAATAATTTTAAAATCATTATCACAAGGCATAGTTCTGAAAATATCTTTATCATATTTGTTGAATTTGTCAAGAACCGCATACTCTGCAAGTCTTTGCTACTGAAAGTAATAAAATCACAATATTACAAAAGATTATTTCTCAACTTAGAATTGTGTCATACTAATATTTTCTTTTTCGTACCCTGTTGTAAAATATTTTTTATTTTCTTTAACTTTATTTTCCTAATTCAAGTACCATGTCTCTTCGTTAGATATTGGTAGTAGTCGGCATTTCTAAAAAAATAAGAAATAAAAATGGTGAAAAAACTACATTAGTCAAAATCGGTGTTTTTTCCCCCTATTAATTGAAATGTAACTACAAAAGAGTATACCCTATTTTGTCCTTTTTTGTTTTTTGTTTTTTGTTTAAGGGTGAACCTATTTTGTCTTTAACTCAAAAGATAAACAAAATTTTGATTTTTGAGTTTTTTCTTTATTATTTTCAAACAATTGGCTTTGATTTTGTTGGGATACATCTTTAAATATTACTTTACCATTTGAATTTTAAATTTTTAATTCTAAATCAAAATTTTTATTTTTTTATTTAAAAAAAAATTTAAATTTTAAAAATTTATAATTTTCTCGTTTTAAATCGAAAATAAGATGATTTTTATATCAAATGCTCATATCAATAATACAAATAAGATAAAATCTATTTTATAATTTTTTTTTCAAACACATTTTAAAATTTTGTATTATTTTAAAAATTTTATGAATGTTCCCTAAATTATATATCATATTTTATTTTACCTCATAAATTATCAAAACTATTTATTATGCTCCATAGAATCTATAAAACTATTTAAATTACCCCATCCGTCCACTTCTTGACGGTTTTGTTGACTTGGCATATTATTAAACATTGATAAAAGATATTTTAAAACAAAAACTCTAACTTTTAAATAACATATTAATAAAACCCAATTAACCTTAATTTAAAACTGAAAACAAAAAACATTTTACCATAAAAGACTAGGAAAAAAAAAAAAACTTCAGTGAATTGGAAAAATCTAACATTAATGTGAGTTTCTTGAGAGGACTCAAATCTAAAAAGAAAGAGGAGAACAACGAAAACCAACTAAATCACTTTAAAAGCTTTGTTAAATGACGAGCTTGTTTTTTTTTTTTTTTTCTGAATAAAAAGTAAAATGTTTTTTACAAGTGACAAGAACTTATCCAAAATCACCAAATCAAGATAATATCTTCAAGGGGCGTTGGGGAAGAACCCAGAAAATGAAAAAGCTCATTCATTTGGCAGGAAACCCACAAGCTGAGAGTAAGGATCGTTCGTACGCTTGCCAGGCCTGCACCCCGAGGGAGTCGCATGGGTGGTCGCAGCCTCCTTCAGTTGCCGTGAGCCCAGGACGACAACAGCCCCTCCCCTCCGATGTCCTTTTCTTCCGGTTAGTCCATAAACCCACAACTCTCTTAATCCAAAACCCAGAGCTTTCCTTCATTTAACAAAAGGGCCTTTTTTTTTTTTTTTTCCCTCATTTAATTCGATTACGGGAAAGAGAGAGTCAGTGTTATTGATTTTTCATTAACATTTTTTTAATAATTAGAGTTTTTATTTTAAAATAATATATTTTAACTTTTAATCACATTCCAAGTCAGCAAAATCATCAAGTTTATAAACGGAAGTTGACAGAGCGGACAATTTGAATAAATTTTGTATATTTTGAGGACACAATAAATGATTTTGATAATTTATGGGGTAAAATGAAATATGATACATAGTCTAGGAAGTATTCGTGAAATTAATCATATTATTTTTTATATCACATAATTTTTTCAAATTTTTTTTCTAAACACATATTTCTAACCCAATTTTTAAAATACCATATACAGATGTCCTTCAAATGGGTCTTTGGTGAATTTACTGTTTGCTAATACTAAAAAAATTACAATATGTGATATGAACAAATTATTATTATTTTAATTAAGAACAGAAAACTTTTTTTACAATTAATGTTCATTAATTTTGACATCAAAATAAAGAATGGACCGGACCGATCCGAACCAGTACATTTGTCATCTTTAATTTCAATTTCAAGTAAATATACAAATAAAAAAAGTTTTGCATGAGTAAAAAATAATAACACCAGTTAACATAAATTTAATAATTTCCAAAACTCAGAATCAATTCACATATTTGGATTAAAGCTGAATTTATTGTTATTATCTCTATAATCTATAATGTAGTTAAGCTTTGGGTTTTTCTTTTCTTCCAAAAAAAAAAAAAGTTTTCCGTGAATTAGATTATATTTTAATTTTTTGGAAAGAATTTTTCTTATCCTCGGGAAATATAATATATTAAATTAATATAATAAAAAATTAAATTAAAAATTAATTAAAATTAATATTATTTTAATTAAAAATAAAAAAATTATGATATATTAATTAATTGATAAAATAAATATAATTATTTATTTAATTTTTTCGCTGCCCTTTAGTTGGGGAAAACTGAAAAGATATCCTTCAAAGGAGATAGGAGAGATAGAGAGAAAATGATTGTCCTAAATGGGCCTTGAAACCAAAGGAAAAAAAAAAAAAAAGAAAAACCCATTTCTCTAATTCTATCAGTAGTCAGCTGTCACTGCCCCCCCATATGCTCGCAAAGCTGCTGCATTGTCCTCTCCTTCCCCCCACCTTCACCATTTCCATTTTACCACCACCTTCTTCACTCACCTGAAACCCACCATTCTTTTCGCTCATCAGATCAAACTCACTTAACAAAACCAAAATAAAAAACAAAGAACAAGAACTTTCCTCACCATGATTTCCTCTTCTACCTCCTTATTCCCTCTCATTGTTACTCTCTCACTCCTCTTCTTACTTCTCACTCCTAATGGTAAAACAAACAAAAAAATGTTCACTTCACCATTTTTCTCCCATTTTCTCATCTGTTTTTTTTTGGCTTCTTCTCACAAGGAATCTTAAATCTTTGTCTGTTTTGGCAGGTGTTTCAGCTGCGACATTCACATTCGTCAACAGATGCGACTACACAGTGTGGCCGGGCGTTCTCGCCAACGCCGGCAGTCCTAGACTCGACAGCACAGGATTCGAGCTCCCCAAGGACACGTCCCGCTCGTTCCTTGCTCCGACTGGCTGGTCCGGCAGGTTCTGGGGCCGAACAGGCTGCACATTCGACGAATCCGGGTCCGGGTCGTGCCTGACCGGCGACTGCGGCTCCAGCCAGGTGGAATGCAACGGTGCCGGAGCCGTCCCCCCGGCGACGCTCGCCGAGTTCACCCTAGGCACCGGCGGGCAGGACTTCTACGACGTCAGCCTCGTCGACGGCTACAACCTGCCCATGTTCGTCGAAGGGAGTGGCGGGTCGGGTCTCTGCGCGTCCACGGGCTGCACCACGGATCTCAACCGGCAGTGCCCGACGGAGCTGAGGGTCGGGAACGGCGACGCGTGTAAGAGCGCGTGCGAGGCGTTCGGGAGCCCCGAGTACTGCTGCAGCGGCGCGTACGGCTCACCGACCACTTGCCGGCCGTCGGTCTACTCGGAGATGTTCAAGGCTGCGTGTCCGAGGTCGTATAGCTACGCCTACGACGACGCTTCCAGTACGTTTACGTGTACGGGTGCTGATTATACGGTCACGTTTTGCCCCTCCTCGCCTAGGTAACATTATCATCATCTCCTTTTGTCTTTCACAAGCCATTCTTCAAAGTAAAATCTTTTTCTTTCCAGTTTCTTGGTACAGTTAGTGTTCGTTTTCGTTTGGATCACCGTCTGAAAGATATTTTTTGACACTAGTTTAAAATAAGCTTATAGAGTTTTTTCTTACCAAGTATTCAAATTTATGATTTAAACGGACTATTAGGACATGTTAATCCAAAAAATATTCCTTTTTTGGGGCTTAATCAAATTAATCAATCCACTCTTACATTTGTTGGTGGGGGAAACTGGCGAGAAAATGCTGCCAAAGATTCTCTTTTTAATGGGTTATTAATAAATTTGGTTGTGATTTCTGATTTGATTAGAATATAAATAGCTTTTTTTAGTTTCAGGGGCTTTAATTGAGGTTGGTGGGTTAGTAAATTATATGTCATTGAATGTGAATGGTGTATAATGTCCAAGTGGGAGAATCTTTCAGAGAGCGAATAATTATGGCTTTCAATTAAATGATTAAGCTAATCTTCTGTTCATGTGCAGTCAGAAATCTTCAAGAGATACGACAACACCAGCTACTGGAGGAGGAGTAGGGTCACAAGGTGCAGCCGGGTCTGAGTCCGGGCTAACATATTCGGATTCGGGTTCTGGGTCACAACCCGGGTTTGCATACACGGATTCTGGATCCGGGTCGGGTTCTGTAACTGGAGCGGGATCTGGAGCTGGGTCTGGAGGAACCATTTTGGCAGATGGGTCATGGTTGGCTGGTTTGGCCATGGGAGGTTCAACAAAGAGAGACACTCCCTCTACATTAATAGGAATAGCCTCTGCAGCGTTTTGTATTGTCTTCTCTTTAAGAAAGTTGTAGCTTCTCTCTCTCTATATTTCTCTTTCTCTCTCTAGAAATCTCTCTGTTTGGGGTTCATGGTTTTGGTTTGATGTGAATTTGTATGGGGGGTTTGTGGCAGCCTTTAATGGGTAATTGCTTGATATTATTGTTAGTGATGGAGTTTTTGCATTTTGGTAGGAATTAAAAAGCTGACAGATTCAACCACCCACTTGAAGATTCTCCCAAAATATTCCTGTAACATATTGTAGGCTTTTTTTTTTCTTAATTTTAAAAAAATTAATAGTCATCACTTTCCTTTTTGTGTTTCGAACATCAAAGTAGTGTATTAGTCCGTCTTTGCCACTTTAATATCCTTTCTTTTAATTGTCCTGCAATTCTTCGGTTAAAGCAAACAAATCTGGATTCAGATCCATATTTCTTATTCCTTTGGGGTTGGCGTTTTTGTTTGTGATGCTGTATATGATAATCAACATTTATATATATCACCGTATATATATTTATGTATTTTGTTTGTGTGTACAAACGAGAGAGACGAGTTAGAATTGAGAGTGTAAAATCAAGTAGATCATTTCTCTAGTGTTTTTTTTTTTTTTATAAATAAAAATTTAGATTTATTACTTATTTTACGGATCACTAATATCGACAATGTGAATACTTCGAAGTAACAAAGTATGCCATATATATATATATATATATGTGGCTTGTAAAACGTAACAATAATGTGAATGCGTATAGGGTTTTTTTTTTTTTTTTTGAAGTGGAATACGTATAGTTTAATGTATTACCTACAAGAAAAGGAAACTAAGGGCTGTTTGGTACACAAGTTCAGTTTGAGTTGAGTTGAAATTTTTAAGTTTGAATAGTAATTTTTGTTGACTTTTACAGAAAAGACAAAAAAAATT
Source organism: Ficus carica (assembly GCA_009761775.1). Classification (NCBI taxonomy): domain Eukaryota; kingdom Viridiplantae; phylum Streptophyta; class Magnoliopsida; order Rosales; family Moraceae; genus Ficus; species Ficus carica. The sequence continues at coordinate 4,934,104 of CM019748.1, read as the reverse complement.
TTCAAAAAAGATAAAAAACATGATGAAAAAAGTATAATTTAGTTTAAACAAAGTGTGTATGCCAAACAAAGTTATATTGGAATTGGATAGTTGGCTTCTGTCTGCAGTGTTTGGTAGAGGGGAAACTCTGCGGGTTTTTCAAGCTTATTTTTTGTCTTTTGTCTGCTATGAAAGTAAAAAAAATAAAATATAAAATAAAAGCCCCATAGATCATAATTATTACTATGTTTAGTGGGATGCGAAATTATATTATTAGTATCAGTAATGGCTGAGTTTTAATAGGAGAATAATAAGTTAATTAATAACTTAATTAATCATCAGTTTGATGCTGGGGGGTCCGTTGGTCTAATAGAAAACAAATTTTTGTAATAACTACCAAAAAGAACAAATCTTTGCAATTAAATAAATAAGATTTGTGGATAAAAAAGTGCATTAATATTTTGTTCTTTGATGCCTGCGCGGCTGAGTTTTAACCGTTGATATGGTTTAGTGGCCTGAGCTTTTTCCCCGGATTTGTTCTTAAATGTGAGGCGATGTTGAATTTGTTATTGTTATTTTGACAGGCCGAAAGCCAAAAGGGTCTTCTTTTAGAAAACAGAATATGGACATCCAACCACTTTGTTGACTGGACTGCCACGGTTTTCATGCTGTAATCAAGTCACTTGACGTAAGCAAAAGACTATATTAACACTACTCGAATCTACTTGGATTTCTTTGTGACGAAATTGTTGAATGTATCTTACAACCTTATTTGGATTAGAGACATATTTACACACACTATTGATAACATAAAATATATATGCATTTTTTAAGAATTTCTATCGTGATAACTGGAAATTTTGCAAAAAAATAAAAAATAAATAAAAAATAAAAAGATTAATTGTAAAAAATTCCTCTAAATTATAGTTCTGTTAACACTTTGTTTCATGAATTTCAAAATGTAACATCTGTTCCCCTAATTTTGAAGCTATAACAAATTTTTTTTATATATTATTAGTTATTCTTTTTATGAAAAAACTCACGTGACATGCACATCGATAAGGAAATTAAAGGCTTTTTAGTAAAAAAACAAAAACAAAATCAAAATCGTGTTTTTTTTTTAAATATATTTTTTCGACACAAAAAAGTAAAGTGTTTACCTTTACTTTGGTTAGTTATATGTTTTATTTTTTTTAAATTTTTTAAAAGAAAATTTATTTTTATTATTACCATATTTTTTAAAAATTAAAAATTTAAATTCATTTTAAAGATGTTTCTATTCTTATTGTGAGGGTAGTAAACATGCCATTTAACATTACTAAGTTAATTTTCTCAAACCAAATTTGACATGTGGCATTTTCCCAAAAAAAAAAAAAAAAAAAAAAAAAAAAACCTTAACGATAGGGGACAAAATTATTATGGTTTTAAAATTAAGGAGAACGGATGTTAGTTAAAAAATAAAGTGTTATAAGGAATAAGGGCCATGGTCCGGGGCATATTTTTTGTAATTAATTTAAAATAAAACTATTGAAGATCACTTTTATCATTCAAATATCAAAATTTATGATTGATATAGCAATCGAACACCTTATTAGAGATGCTCCAACAGCTATGCTTATTACTTATGTTGCTAGTGGCATCAACGACCAGGCACTGTAGCAGGAACTTTGCCATTTTTGGCGGCAAATTGTTTAGTTACATGGATAATGGCCATAACTTTATGTATTATACGTGAATACAAATATAGGCATGTTCTAGTATCTTTCATGAAGGACGTTCTTTATCAACATGTGTTGTTTTTTAATTGAAAAATGGAAAGTAATTTTGAGAAAAAGCTATTAATATTTGATAGTGATGTTAGATTAACTTATGTAAGTCATTTTGCTACCCAATGGAGTAGGTAAATAGCAGTACTTGACCGGCTAATTCAGTAAATTAATCTATTATTAAAGGTTGAAGTAGAAATTTTACAAGTATCTTTAATTTATTTTATGAAGTGAATGTCTGTATTTTTATGTTCCCAAATGATGACATAACATAAATGTGTAAGAGAATAGCATTTAGGTAAAACAAGCATAACATTAGTTATTATTATTATTATTATTATTATTTTTTTTTCCAAAACAGCTGATACATGATTAATGTGAAGAAAAATATCCAACAAATGTATAATGGATTTAGTTATATACCATTTAATTAAAAAATAAAAAATGGTGAATCGGTCTTTCTTTGTATAATAAGATATAAAAGTTTAACAAAAAATATGAATTATTTACTCAATCTATTTCCCGTGGAAATAAATTTTTTTTTAAATGTTTCGTTTGAAACTCAGGTTCCAACGTAAAATTCAACCCCCCCCCTCCTCTAAAAAGTCAACAAATTAAATTTCTTAACTAGTTTTTAAAACATCAACCAATTCAAACCTTAAAATTTCCAAATCAAACTAGTATTTCCAACACACCCTAAATAACAAGAAATACGCGAAATTTGTCTTAAGAAACAAGTTCACATTCAATAGAAGATTTGTCTTAATAAGAAATAGAAGATTTGTAGTCATCTAATTAGTATATGGAACATCATTAATAAGAAACGAGTTCACACTTGATAACAAAATTAAATATATAGTTTGTAATTAATTCAAGAGTATAGAATTCAATTAAAAGAGTATTACTACAATATTTGTAATTAAAATTTAAAGAATATGAGTGTAAATTTTTCTCTAACATTTTATTCAAACACTCTGAAAAATAGCAAGATATGATATGTCGAATGTGTCCTTAACTCTATACATTAATGGTTTTAAAATCTTTCTCTTGTATTTGTTTAGTTGAAATCTTCCTCTTATACTGGAAATGGAGTTAAGGATGATTTGATTCATTTTATCATATGTGCAATATATTTTTCATTAAAATTGAAAAAAAAAAAAAAACATAAAAATTCTATTATGAAAAAAAAGTTGCTATGCATGGGAAAGAGAAACATTAATTGAGCCCACTAGTCCATGATTCACAAGCTCTCTCATACGACAGTTTGGTGCTTTTTACACCCACTAAATTACTTATTTAATATGTTCTTAGTTATCCAAGTCTCAAATATTTGATTATACCCTTCAAACAATCCTCACCATTCAAAATAATCTAAATGACCCAAATTAAAAGTGAAGGACCGTCCTTCGTTTTTCTAAAGAAAGACAATAGACATACCCATATAAATATAAATATAATATTTTCTGTTGAACTTGCATGTTGAAAATTTGTGATACGGATCTGTAAATGCGTCAATCAAGGAAGAGAATGGCGGGTCTATTAACAAAGAAATGTATCACGCAGTACAGATTTTCTAACCAGTCCTCTCCTCACAGAAAAAAAAAAAAAAAAAGAAAAAAAAAAGAAGGAAAACAAAAATGTTCATGTGGGTCATGCACATTAGATCATATCCTGTTGAATTCAATCATATGATATCACTCTCATCACATGTTTGCTTGAAAAATTTGAAAAGGACTTTCAATTATTCTATATAACAATGGCAGTTTGCACGATGCGATAAGATTTTCCAACTTGGCTTTTTGAGTGAGTGAGGTAACATTTTATTATGGTTTTAATGGAGCCACTAAAACAAAAAGACGTTGTTAGGCACTGGAATATCTCTGCCTTAAATTATTTATTAAAAAAAAAAAAAAAAAAAAAGCGAGCGAGAGAGAGAATGATGGCATCGCCGTCGCAGAAAGGTAAGAAAGGCGAATTGGCCGAAACGTGAAACATAAGCTGCCAATAGAATTATACAACCCCACGTTCTCCACTCCCGCGGTGCTTTTTCCTATCTAATTTTGTGGTTTGATTTAACAGCTTAATTGAAAAGGAATTTGCACAAAACAATCCCAATTAAAAATTAAAAAAAAGGGGAGAATTCTAAGGTAGGTTATCAACAAATCAACTTCTGAAACAAGACTTTACGTTTTATCCCTAGCACATAATTAAAAAGTATATAGATTTATGCACTTGACGGTTAACAAACGTGCACCTAATTCAGCCTTCCCATTTCCAAAAACGTACATGAGAAAAAATAAAACATCATACCATAGCAATAAAAAGAAAATGTAACACGTTACTTTTAATAATAACTACTGATATTTTGAATCATCTACTAATAACAGCCTACTTTCTCCAAAATAAGTTCAAAAAAAGAAAAAAAATTAAGTCAGCTGAATTGGTAACTTTCTATTAAGAAGCTAATTTACTACAAAATTCTTTTAACCAATCTATATAAATATTTGTTATGTCACCCTTAATTATTTATGTTGAATTGGTACAGGTCACAGCAGAACGCTAAAATGTCTAGTTTCTTCACCTTGAGAGAGTGAGAACGTTCAACTTGCTGTTCTGTTTTCATACTCGACACTAATCTTGTATTCACCTAAAAACCCGAAGAAGTTATATGATCCATGCTCATCTGTCACACCCTCTAAACTCCTCAGTTTTCCATTCTTTCAGAAGCTTGTCAACTACATCACCCGCGGGGAGGTTCTGAAAATTGTTGTCGGTGAGACACATTCGGTAACACCCATTCGGATGTAGAGCTGTCCAAAGCATTATCCCATTCGCATATGGATGTGAAAAGCCTTCTCTTAGAACTTGTTCCAAGTATACAGCCTGTTTTAAAAAAAAAAAAAAAAAATTTAACGATCTTCTAGGTCATTCAGAGAGACATGTTCGCGTGTCAGCATTGGTGATGTATCATCATGTGTGAAAAAAAAATCAAAATCGCAATATATAAAAATTTACTACTGACAGGACCTCACACTCATGTTAAATCCTCGGAAACACGTGCTCACCTGTGTTGCCTTGTCGAGGGTATTGCTGACGTCCACTTCTGCGAGCCAAATAGGAAGCCCCAATGTGACCAACTTGTCAAGGATAGCTCTCATTAGAGGAGGGTTTGGCACGGTAAAATGGCCTTCAAGGCCAATTCCATCCATGAAAACTCTACCTTTTCTGAGGTCTCTCAGACTTGAAATATATGCATCCACGGTAGAATTTACATCGCTACAAGTCTCCACAACATTGAACTCACTCATGAAGAGTGTCGCCAAAGGGTCAGATCGGTGTGCCGTTTCAACGAAATGCAGGGTGGCATCGGGGCCTAACTTCTCATAGAATTCAAAGTGAAGCATTTCATTGCTTACATCCCAGTGAATGAACTCATCTTTGTATTAGCTCATTAGGCTTTGTATTCTCGAGTTCACCGCAAATTTTAGGTCAGCACTAGAGAGATTTCTAATCCATGCCGGTGTGTACTGAGGGTTTTCCCAGAATATGTTATGCCCTCGGGCGACAATTTGATTGGCACGAACGAACTCTAACATCTTACCACTTGAGTTCATCTTCGAAAACCGCTGCGTTGAATCGCTTAACGAACCAGTTCTGAAACATATTGATGAAAAGTTGAAAACGTCTTTGTAATTATGAATACATAGTTGGGCTTGCCTATTTGTTGAAGTGTCAAACGTTGTTGGACTCATACCTGATAAGGCAAATTTAGTAGGATGGTCTTTGCAATTGCAGAGCCAAATGGGAAATCCTTAGACAGTTGCTCTATAGTAACCGTAGCACCTTGTAACCTCTCTCCTTGTACATTTGAGACATGGACCGCCACAGCACGCTTCCTTTGCTACAAAAAAATTCAAAATTTGTCTCCCATCAGATCAAGTTGTGGTTTAGTTAAAATTTTAAAAAAGTTGGTGTATATTTACAGTGTTGATTATGTATTGCTGATCACTAAATGGCTGCAATGAAGTGCTTGCAACTGCTATATTGACCTCTCTATCGTCTGAATTCTGCAACGTCATGACAGGAGTCACAAGTTTTTTTTTTTTTTCCCTTCATTTTTTCCTTCACTGAGGAGTATTATTGAGAGGAGAGGAGGGGGGGGGGGGGGGGGGGGGGGTGTGAAAAATTAGAGGGTAAGTTAAGAGTAAATCCACCCTTGATGAATGACCAATATCCAGGCCTAGCCAAAACAGTTCCAATGCAGTTAAGTCTCGTTTTCAGTCTTCAGGCTTTGCCCTTATGAGAGCTGAACTTGCCCCCTCTATCTTCACCCAACCTATTGATTGATGGCATTATTTGTTGGCAAAACTTTTGCTAAGGAACTATGCAGTTACCCTATCAGTAAGTACTATTATATTAATTATTAGATTAACTTTTAAATAGTATGATTTATGAATATTCATATTAACAATTTACTGCGCAACATTTAAACATGCTTTCAATCACAGATCAATTCATTGAAAAGTTAATCCAATAACTAGAACAACAGTATCTAATGGTAAGATAAAAGTTTAGTTTCTACCGTAAGTTTTTCCGGTTCATTTTGGTATAGCCAAAAACAGTTCAAATATCTTAGGAATCTGAAGCTGTTTTGTCTTTCAAGAATCAAGACAAAAGCTTCTGAATTCCAACGAGGCTGGCTCAGTTCCCCGCCAACCTAGTGTAGGGCGTGAAAATTGCAAATAGTATTCATCCAAAAAATATTAGACAACGCCAACAATCCGTTGTAGTCTAGTTGGTTAGGATACTCGGCTCTCACCCGAGAGACCCGGGTTCAAGTCCCGGCAACGGAATTATTTTGTCCTTTTTTTTTTTTTTTTTTTTTTTTTTTTTTCCTACTGACAAGCAAACAGGAGGAGAAAACAAAAATTTTTATTTTTTTTTCCTCATTAAAAAATGAGAAGAAGAAAGGGAAAAAACCAAAAAAAAAAAAAAAAAAAAAGGAAAAAGACCACCCAACTGGAGATAGAGTAAACGGTGGAGTGGGAGAGATTGCGCAGTAGAAATGCAGGGGAATAAACACCACTACTACTACTTCCAGTAGAGTCACCACCACCACCACTACTCCTTATATTGCTGCTGCTGCGAACACCAACTGGCGCTGGTCTTTTCCCTCTTAGAATCCCTCCTCTGTATAGTGGTCCCTCTGGCTTCGCTTTACACTAGTATCGATCGTTCCAACCCAAAACTTACCAATTAGTCGAATTCATTTATCAGTTCATATAACTTGGAATTCACCCACCATATATATATATATATATATGTACGTATGCATAGTAGTACTGTATAACCACTTACCTCAGTGTAAGATGTAAAATCATATAAAGGTCCATCTGCAATTTAAAAAGATTATCCACAGGTCACACACACACACTACACATATATATATATATATATATGTATATATGTATGGTGTATATATTGACCAAAAACCAATGAGAGAAAAGAGATGAGATGATATTACCAAATGAAGCAACCAAGAGCGGCCGTGTGAGAGAGAGAACAAAATCAGGAGGTTAACGACATTGACGAGACTAATTTCCATAATCAACCTGCAGTTTTAGGTGCTTAAAATGCAGTTTTTTACGAGATGAAAAGATTTCAGAGAATTTGCGATCTCGAAGAAAATATTAAAATAATCTTAAGAATGAGAGAGGATGTTGAGAAGTATACAACAAGAGAACAGCGGGCAGATCTTGACGCAAGCCCGTGCTTAGTTCACATGCTTTGCGATGGAGAGCCTTTCGCATGTGACACACTATATACATATAATATACATATATAAATGTGCGTGTATATTCTTCCACGTGGTAATTAATGAAGGACTGATTAACAGTCAATAGATGTCACTAATCATGTTAAGCGTCGATGTTAATCCCGAAACCCCTGGAATACCAATTCGATTTGTTCCTTAATTAATTTGGCTTTATCGAGGAGTGCCGGATCTTTAGTCCTCGGATGCTTTGATTGATGAAAAACGTTTCTATTTTCATGAGACTTGTACGTTTTGGTCACTTAGGAAGCTTTGAATAGCTTGTAAATTACGCCGTGTTAGTTGTATTACTAGAACTGGATCTACCACAATAAGTTTGATGGGATTTGAGCGTTTAAGGTAAATTATGTGTGAAGTGACCAAAAAAATGTTCATGAGAGACTATCTGCTGGTCAAGCGCGAGTTTTTGCAAGGAATTTTCATGGGCTCAGAAACATGGTCACGTTCATGGCATACGGGACCAAAGAGATTGGCATGCTTATGGGTACGGGGCATTAAAATTAAAGTGAAATGTTATTATTATTATTATTATTAAGAACTACACCATGAACTTGGTATGCTTGGATGTAGTTTTCAATGTTAAGTTGTGGAGTTTAATTAATGTCTTATGAAAAACACCTTACACAGAGTCAATATGTGAATCGACCTAGTTTTTCTTAATAAAAGTGGGGATGACGTTATTGAGATTTTATTCATTAGAGAGGACTGAAAAACATAGAATTGTGAAGAATGTATAAGTGAATTTCTTGTAAAACTTCATCGTCATCATAGTGAAATCTGCAATAGTCATCAATTAGGCAAATCTATATAAAAATTCTTGACGTGTTTTGTGCGTTTTATTTGATTATGTTTATTTACATTTGGTATTATTTTGAATTAGGTCGCTTATAAAGTTATATCGGAAAATAAATTGTGTCGAAACTGGGAAGCATAATTTTTACTCGAAGACAATTATTAAAAAATAGTCAATTAGCTATTTCACAATTAGGAAAGTTAGGTTTAATTTTGGCTTAATTATTAGGTAAGAAAATAACTTATAAGTTTTTCATTTAATTATTATAATTTTTTTTAGAATTATATTTTTCTAATTTTATCTGTAGTTTCCCATTTTCATTTGGGACAGTTTAGCTTATAAATATGTTAGTTCATTCATACGTAAAAATATAAATAAGTTTTTAAATGAAATTTTGAGTTTTACTCTTCTCTTTTCAATTTTCGGTATTTTTTGTGAATCAACGAATATTGATGCCAATTTTTGGTATTTTGTGCAAATCAACTTATTTTGAATTGTTTTCCTGATATTCTATGTGAATCAACAAATTGACTAATCTATTTTACTTTATGACTTTCCTAACACATGCTTCCGCTACATCATTTGCTCAGGAAGTGTATGCTAGAATAGTAAAACAATAAAAATAAAGGGGATAGAGTAGCCAACCTGTTAATTCACATAGAATACTAGGAAAGTCCTTCAAAATCCGTTGATTCAAAATAAGATTTCACATTTTATCCTTCACATATAAACAAAAAGTAGATAGATCTATGCATTGACTGTTAATAAGCGTGTGCCTAATTCAGCCTTCCGAATTCCAAAAACTCTAACGTTACACAAGGAAATTTTGTGTACGGTATATGAGGAAAAAAAAACATCATACCATAGGGAAAAAAAAAAAAATGAAACACGTTACTTTTAAAGAAAACTAATGATATTTTGAATCATCTCTTGATAACAGCATGTTCCTCTCGAAAATAAGTTCAAAAAAAGAAAAAAGATTGAGCAAGCTGAATTGGTAACTTTCTATTAAGAAGCTAATTTACTACAAAATTCTATTAACCTATCTATATAAGTATTTGTTATGTCATCCTTAATTATATATGTTGAATTGGTATAGGTCACAGCTGAATGCTGAAATGTCTAGTTTCTTCACCTTGAGAGAGTGAGAATGTTGAACTTGCTGTTCTGGTTTCATACCCAACACTAATCTTGTATTCACCTAAAAACCCAAAAAAACTATATGATCCATGCTCATCTGTGACACCCTCTAACTCCTCAGTTCTCCATTCTTTCAGAAGCTTGTCAACTACATCACCCGCGGGGAGGTTTTGAAAATTGTTGTCGGTGAGACACATTCGGTAACACCCATTCGGATGAAGAGCTGTCCAAAGCATTATCCCATTCACATATGGATGTGAAAAGCCTTCTCTTAGAACTTGTTCCAAGTATACAGCCTGTTTTAAAGATAAAAAAAAATAATAATAAAAAAAAAAGAAACATAACTCCTAGGTAATTTAGACTGATTGGACCTCACACTCATGTTAAATCCCCGGAAACACGTGCTCACCTGTGTTGCCTTGTCGAGGGTATTGCTGATATCCACTTCTGTGAGCCAAATAGGAAGTCCCAATGTGGCCAACTTATCAAGGATAGCTCTCATTAGAGGAGGATTTGGCACGGTAAAATGGCCTTCAAGGCCAATTCCATCCAAGGAAACTCCACCGCTTCTGAGTTCTCTAAGACTTGAAATATATGCATCCACGGTAGAATTCACATCGCTACAAGTCTCCACAACATTGAACTCATTCATGAAGAGCGTCGCCAAAGGGTCAGATCGGTGTGCCGTTTCAAAGAAATGCAGAGTGGCGTTGGGGCCTAACTTCTTCTCATAGAAGTCAAAGTGAAGCATTTCATTGCTTACATCCCAGTGAATGAACTCATCTTTGTATTTACTCATTAGGCTTTGTATTCTTGAGTTCACCGCCAATTGTAGATCAGTACTAGAGAGATTTCTAACCCACGCCGGTGTGTACTGAGGGTCTTCCCAGAATATGTTATGCCCTCTGGCTATAATTTGATTAGCGCGAACAAACTCTAACATCTTATCCGGTATGGTGTAGTTAACTTCCCCTTGTTTTGGTTCCGTTGCATACCACTTCAGTTCATTTTCGAAAACTGCAGCGTTGAATCGCTTAACGAACCAATTCTGAGACATCATGATGAAAACATCTATGTCATTATGCATAGATAGTTGGGCCTACCTATTTGTTGAAGTGTCAAAACTTGTCGGTTCATACCTGATAAGGCAAATTTCCTAGGATGGTCTTTGCAATTGCAGAGCCAAATGGGAAATCCTTAGACAATTGCTCTATCGTAACTGCAGCTCCTTGTAACCTTTCTCCTTGTACATTCGAGACATGGACCGTCACAGCACGCTTCCTTTTCTACAAAAAAATGTCAGATTTTTTCTCTCATCAGATCAAGCTATGGTTTAGTTAAAATTTTAAAAAAGTTGGTGTATATTTACAGTGTTGATTATGTATTGCTGATTCGTTCTCCATTGCTGATCACTAAATGGTTGCAATGAAGTGCTTGCAACTGCTATATTGACCTCTCTATCGTCCGAATTCTGCAACGTCATGACAGGAGTCAAAAGTTTTTTTTTTTCCCCTCATTTTTTCCTTCACTGAGGAGTATAAATATAAGGAAAAAAACGTTAATTACCTCAAAATATAAGATTGAAAAATTAGAGGGTGAGTTAAGAGTAAATCCACCCTTGATGAATGACCAACATCCAGGCCTAGCCAATACATTTCCAATGCAGTTATAAGTCTCGTTTTCTGTCTTCAGGCTCGCCCTTATGAGAGCTGAACTTGCACCTTCTATCTTCACCCAACCTGTTGTGATTAACCACCAAAGCACGTGCTAACCAAGTTATTCTACTACCATTTTATATGTCACAAAAGTGAGAGAGAGAGGAAAAAATAAATAAAAATAAAAAAGGTTCAACTCTCGTGATGTGCATATGCTGATGGCATTATTTGTGTGGCAAAAATTTATACTAGGAACTATGTTGTTACCTTATCGGAATGTTTTAATCCTTAGAATAATTTTTTAATGATCTGATATGTGAGTGTACACGTTAAAAATCTATTGAGCGACACGTAAAATTACTTGTAGTCATAAAATAAACATTTGAAAAGTTGATCCAACGGCTAAATCAACGATATTATGAATAATTTTATGTTTGTTTATTTCTCTTGATTGAGCGACACGTAAAACTACTTGTAGTCATAAAATAAACATTTGAAAAGTTGATCCAACGACTAAATCAACAATATCTATCGACAAGATAAAAGTACGGTTCCTAGTATAAGTTTTTCCTGTTTGGTTTGTTATTGGCAAAAACAGTTCAAAATCTTAAGAATCTGAAGCTGTTTTGTCTTTCAAGAATCAAAACAAAGGCATCTAAATTTCATTTGGGCACAGTTCCATGCCAACCTATTATAGAGCGTGGAAACTTAAAATTTTTTCTATGGAAAGAAAACATCAAATAATGCAAACAATCCGTTGTAGTCTAGTTGGTTAGGATACTCGGCTCTCACCCGAGAGACCCGGGTTCTAGTCCCGGCAACGGAATCTTTTTGCCTCATTTTTTTACTCTCTCGTGGAATCTACTGACAAACAAAGAGGAAGGGAAATTTTTTTCAACGAGGAAATAAAGAAGAATGGAAAAAAAACCCAACTGGAGAAACAGTAAACGGTGGCGTGGGAGAGATTGTGCAGTAGAAATGCAGGAGAATAAACACCATTACTCCTTCCAGAGTCACTAATATTGCCATTGCTGCTGCTGCCACCAACTGACGCTGGTCTTTTCCCTCTCAGAATCCCTCCTCTGTATAGAGGTCCCTCTGGCTTTGCTTTACACTAGTATTGTTCCAACCCAAAACTTGCCATTTACTATTCATTCTTCACTTCATATAACTTCAATTCACCCAACATTTATTTATACACACAAATATATAATCTTTTAGTACTACTGTTCAACCACTTACCTCAGTGTAAGCTGTAAAATCATATAAAGGTCCATCTGCAGTATAAAAAAAATTATTCACAGGTCACAAGCCTATATATATATATATATATGTATGTATGTATATTTACATAATACATTAACCAAAAACCAATGAGAGAAAAGAGTTTTATATAATATTACCAAATGAAGCAACCAAGAGCGGCCACGTGAGAGAGAACAAAACCAGGATTTTCATATTCAACCTGCAGTTTAAGTTGCTTAAAATGCAGGTTTTTCCGAGATGAAATGATTTCAGAGAATCTCTCTCCAAAAAAATAATGAAATAAAGTTGAAAGAGAGAGAGAGAGAGGATGTAGAGAAGTATATCACAAGAGAACAGTGGCACAGATCTGTACACCAAGCCCGTGCCTAGTTCACATGCTTTACGATGGAGAGTCTTTCACATGTGACACAGTATATACACACGCACTCTTCTCTGCGTGGTTTTAATTTAGGACTAATTAGCAGTTTGTAAATGTCACCAATCATGTTAAGCGTTGGTGTTAATCCCGAACCTCGGAATTCCAATTCATTTTGTTCCTTAATTTGGCTTTATCGATGTGTGCCGAATCTTTAGTCTCGGATGCTTTTGATTAATGAAAAATCATTTCTGTTTTTAAGAGACTTGTACGTTTGGTCACTTAGAAAAGCTTTGAATAGCATGTAAATTACGCCATGTTAGTTGTATTATTAGAACTGGATTTACAACAATAAGATTTGTTGGCATTTGAGCGTTTATGGTAAATCATGTGTGAAGTGACCCAAAAAAAAAAAAAAAACATGTTAAGACCATTGCAGTGTCCTTTAAGAGATTAAGGATGTTTGGACGGCAAGTCATAAAAGACTCGATATGCTGGTCAAGGCGTGTGTTCGAAGGATTTGTCATGGGTTCAGAAACTTGCACGCGCGCATGGCGTGAGGAGACCAAAGAGATTGGCATGCTTATGGGGGGGTATGGGGCATCAAAATTTAACTGATATATTCTATAGTCATTACAAATTTGGCAAAATGTCGAACTAACCATGAACTTCTTTTTTATTTTAATTATTATTATTATTATATTTGCTGGAACTACACCATAAGCTTGGTATATGCTTGGATGTAGTCTTGATGATATATACACAGAGAGATCACCCGCATGGTGATTTGATTATTGAAAAATTTATTTATGAATATTAACATTGAACATGACATTATTAGAAAAAGGCTTTTAATCGACGTCGGTAAAAGTCATATTTTGTACGGAAAATGTTTTTTCAATGAAAAAAATTTCGTCGTATTAAATTTAGAAAGAAAAAGAAAAGATTGTAACGACTGATTTACCATTTCGTTGGCACATGTACCGACAAAAAAATTTCTCAGTTGCCATTGTTGATTGTAAGACCGCACTTATATATATTACAACAAAATCGTTTTTTTTTTTTTTTTCCTATAATAAAAGATAGAATTTTATTTTTTAGCGTTTTGTATTTGGCTTGTAGGTTGATATTTACAAGATTTATGATCGACAAGCAATTAGTTCAAAAATAGTCTTATTTTATTAAAAAAAAAATTTCAGACTAAATTTGATACACAAAACAATTTGTAAATAATAACATACAATGCATTAATTAAATGCGTAATTAGTTAACTTCACATGATAAAGCTGATAAGTTAGTTTTAGACTAAAAATTGGGTACTTTTAACTTATTATTTTGTTGGTTTTCAATTTGTTTCTAGGTTCTTTCACTTCGTTTTATTCTCTTTTGTAGGATTTAGGTAAAAATGTGGGTTTGTTGTTTTTCGACACGATTGGAGCTAAAATTGAGCATTGGCATACTTTGGTGTGAATTTTGTGTTTTGAAGAGTATTGGGCGCCTACGCATCAATTTTATGGGGCCTAGGCGCTTGAATTGAATTTTTCAGTACAAAAACCCGAGAGCTCAGGGCCTAGGCGTTATTTCAGTAGCGCCTGGGTACCAAAAGAGATTTCCGTCTACGTAACTTAGGGCCTAGACGCTGATAAATTTGTGCCTAGGCGCAGAAAAAAGAGGGCCTAGGCGCCAAATGCGGGATTATGTGGGATTCGTTTTGATTCTCCGAATTTGAAATTAAAAAATCAAATCTTTCGGTCCATGACTATAAATAGAATCTTTTTAGGGTTCCAAAAGGAGATTTTCGGCAGAAAAGAGAGGTGTGAAGGAGAGGAGAGCAATTGGTGAATTGGAGAAGAAGAGTAGTAATTCTGGAGACGGAGCACGGCAATTCCGATTCATAAACTAGTTCTTCCTTTTCTCATCATGTTTAGAACTTTATTTAGGATTTTGTTTAGTTTCATTATGAACTAAATTTCTTTTTTTAGGGCTGCGATGTAGCTGGATTATAAATGTTCAAATTCATCATGGTTTAATTCATTTTTTATGTTTATTCATATCTATGCTGAGTGTTTAATCTATTTTTAATGCTTGTGAAAGTGTGCGCGCCCTTTCCCATTGATTTGTGATCTAATTTGAGACCGAGAAGTGATAGTTGGGTTAGACTTTGATTAAAAACCATGAGATTGTCATATGATAGATATATCTATGAGGCTTGTGTGATATTATGAATTTCTTGTTCTTAATAAATCATGATAGGTTTGGAGTTTGAGACCGAAAGGTGAAAACTGGCTTGTTGTGGTAATTTGTCATCATTATAGGATTAAACAGTGGTTGATTAAATTTGGTGCTTTGAGCAGGATTAATCCAGTGAAATCGGAAACTCTAGATATCCTAATATATTGAATTTCTCCTTACTAAATTCGTGTGTTGTGTTTAATTTAATTTTCTTTTGTTTTACTGCATCTTATAAATTTATTGTTCAAATAGAATTTGGATTAAAGTAATTCGATACTTAATAATAAATAGTACTCGTTGAAAACGATACTTTTTATCACTTTATTACTTAAATCGGCTCGTACTTGTGAAAAATACCTATCAAAAGCAAAAACAAAAAGTAAAACAAGCAAACTAATAATTGAATTATTTTGTACTGGCTGTGGAAACGAATTTTTACTTAATAATAAGTTAGCGACAAACACTAGTTTCAAGAATTCACCTATTACCCATGACAACTGTCTTATACAATATATTGGATACATCTCTGTCATATTCGTCGTAAGAAGCCGATAATTCTCATCTATTTTTGGCCTTTTCTTGTCCCTTTTCATTTCGTGTCTGGCGATATTCATGAACTTGACCTAGTATTCTTTTGCCTCAGCAGGAGCTTAGCTTAGAAGTGGGAGACTGGAGTAGGAATTTAATAAAATAAATTCTCTAATTTTTAAAAAGAGATAGGAGACTGGAGTAGGAATTTAATAAAATAAATTCTCTAAATTTTAAAAAGAGATAAAAATATATTTATATACTTGGGATGAATCGTGAGAAGTTATGAATATCTACCGTTTTAATCTTAGCTTGTGTTTGGTGTACCGGTTTGAAATGTAATTTTTAGATTGAATTTGATTGACATTTCAAACACTAATTATAATTTTAGTGGACTTTTCAGAAAAAAACAGAAATTGAAATAAAAACTTTAGGTTTGAAATTGAGAGTCAAACAAAAGCTTTAGTTTCATAAGCAATCACTATTGATATAGAGCATAAGAACTACTAAGAAGCCGGTCTCACCTGTGAATCCCACGCTACACATTCTCTGTAATGGTGTTGAATTTGAAATGTTTGTGAGTAAAATTTAAATTTAAAAAAAAAAAAAAAAGGAAAGGGAAAGGACTGTCCGTAGGTTGCAAGGACTTAAAGGCAATTTTTTAGCTAGCTGGACCTCATTAGGGCATTAAATAGTTTGACATTTTCCACCAAGTAAATCCATCTTGATTTTGATCCTTCAAGAAATTCTATCTTGTGTTTATGAGAAAAGTTTGTGTGGTTCACGTCAAATCTCCATGTAAACTTGACATAGTTAGTGAAAACTTGACGTACTTGGATTTCTGTTTTTCCTCATTTATGATAGACAGATAGGAGTTGTAAGATTTTGAACCATATCATTTGTGGGGTTCAAGTGTCCAACAGTAAGGTTCAGAGTCCATTTAGAACCCAAGAAAAAGTCTTTAACGCTTCTCAATGTTCCCTCTTTTCTTCTTTTCTTTTCTTTTTTTTTTTTTTTTTTTTGGCAGTTATTGAATTTGTATGATATATAGCTTGGAGTAATGTAACTATAACTCTTTTATGAGAGGGTAAGAGAAAAAAAAAAAGGGCTAAATATGGCATGAGTTTTGTTATACTACTACAAATATTGTCATAAGTTACTAGCAGTAATAAATTAACAGTACTTAGAAAAGACATTCTGAGGCGTATTTGATATCGCCAGAGTAGGATTGCTAGAACAACCAATTTTCATATAAATTAATTTGTTCAATAACCAAAATCTGAATTTCCGTTGTAGTCTAGTTGGTTAGGATACTCGGCTCTCACCCGAGAGACCCGGGTTCAAGTCCCGGCAACGGAATTGTTTTGCTTCTCTTTTTTAATTTTTGCTTCTGTGTTAACTTTGCATCGCAATAACTTCTTTTTCTCTCTCTTTTTTTTTTTTTTTCTAAAGTATAAAAAAAGAATATTTCAGAAACCCCAAATACTGAAATAAATATTAGTTGCAAGTCTTACAAGCGGATCCTATTGCTAGATGTTGTCTGTTATACATTACATAAATTGTGCACCGGGACAGATCTAAAAACAATGGCAGATTTAGAGGGTTATAAATTATGGGATAAAATTGAAAGAAGAAAAAATTCCAGTGAGGGTTGTACCCCTCTAAATCCGTCACTGATTGGGCGTACCTACTTTGGTAAAAATAAAAGAAGGGAACTTGGTTACACACTTTGGACGGAGTATCACATAGCTACGGCATTTAAGATTCCAGAAATCAGTGTTATAATGAACCAAGAATCCAATCCTACTTCGAACGCCAACTCGTGGAGAAAATGACGGCAAACCAAAAGCCATATCCAAGTAACTTGCTTCGGAAATTTTATTAGAATGGCCATATGTTTATCAACACTTCAAGCAAATACAAGGCCCAAACAATTGTGGAATTGGACACGTAGAGCTAAATCTATCACATAACATTGGACCGGAAAATTGCACAAAATTGAATCGTACAAGTTTACACAACAAACTAAAAAACATCCAGGAGCAAAGGATTAATTTGAAGTTGACAATCCTTATTCGGAAGAGCAATGTCTTCCTTTAAAAAAAAATGGCAAGCTGGCTGGTGCTGAAAATGGGGATGTCACATGGCTAATAAGACCATCAATCCTCCGATTCCGCGGCACCACATGGATTTGATCATCATCGCTCATTTCAAAACAGCCGCTTTCTTTGATTTCTTGCTCGCTTGAATCTTGCCGTAGAGGTTTTTGGTTCTGAATGACAACAAGATGTCCAAACCAAAACCAATAACGCAAGCAATAGCCATCACCACAAACACAATCCTGTAACAGTGGGCGCCTACGCAAGTGTTGCCGCCGCCTGCCGTGGCAGTGGCCTCCATGTCATACAGAATTCCCGCAAGCAACCCGGAGAAGAGGAAGGATCCGAGAGGGAGGTTGAGAATCAAAATGTTGTAGATTAGACCATAATATTTGAGGCCGAATAGTTCGGATGCTGTCGGGACTGTGACAGCCAGACGGATGCCGTAGCAAATTCCCACCACAATCGACCCAATGTAGAGAGAACCAGGCATAGCAATTGCCATTAGTACGTAGCCAACAGCCATAAGAATCTGAGAAGCAGCATTCCAAAGTGGCCTAGGCGTTGCAGCTCTCCTGCAATAGAGAAAACAAGACTAGTTGTTATATATATTTATATATATATATATATATATATATAGAATATACATCATATACACAAATGTTATCCACCATAGTTTTTTTCGTTATAAGAAAAGAGAATACTTAGTGCCATCCTGCCCCCTATTTTTCATAGTTTATGGAAGAAATCCCGCAGTCCACTAATAGAATGAAAATAGCTTAAATTAATTCTACTCGAACGATGAATCCAATTTCACTCACACCACTATAGGGGTGACGTCAAACAACTTATTGATCAGACAAGATCTATGTTTGGCTATCAAGTATCGAATCTAAGATATTTATCCAAAAAAAAAAAAAAGTATCGAATATAAGAACATTCTGAAGAAGATTCTTATCGCTGACCACCCCATCAGCGATTAGATTGTCTAGGCGTTAAGAATGTTGGTTGGCACGTCCCAACTAACAACCTGACCTTCAAACCAAGAAAGTATGGCATATCTAATTCACTGGTCCCCAGAGTTTCAGTTGGAAGTTAGTTGGGTTAAGATAAGTAACTACTTTGTTGCACAGAAGGAACGACTGTATGAGTTTGTATGAGTGTGTCAAAGACTGCCACAAAAGGAGATGAGGATAAGACATTGGATTCCCAAGAAACAAACAGAACATACTAATTTCTTTTTTCATAATTGTAACAGGACAAAACAATCGGTGTGTCCTTTGAGGCTAAGTAAGGATGCAAGGAAACTTCAACCGGACCACAAATACAGAACCTATGTTATTTCCTAAAACATTTCGCTGCTGGACATTTTATCCTATAAATGGATATTATTGCAAATTTCCCATTTCTCTCTCCTGTTTTTTTTTTTTTTTTTAGAAAAATTATTTAAAAACATTGAAAGGTAATATGCCAAAACAAGAATTCAACGAGGGAGTACAAAATAATTACTATACCGCTAGAGTACAATCTTTTCTTTTAATCCATTTCACCATATAAGGTCCGATTTTTGTGTTTTTTTTTTTTTTTTAAGAATTAATTAGAGTTATTAAAACATGTGAAATAAAAAGAATAAAAGAAACTGATAGAAATCTGATAATCCAAAATTCCACCATTAAAAAAAATCTTTCTTCGGCAAAAAAAAAAAAAAAACACTTCAAATTTCTATTGAAAAAAATATCTTCAACATCCATAAAATGCGTTCAGATATTTTTTTTATTTCCTTTCGCTTTAAGAACAAACATTTGTTTTTTTTTTAAAAAAAAAAAAACCATTAATTTATTTTTTTTTTCGTTTGTCAAATAACCATCAGCACTTTCCAAAAATCATAAGCTAAACCTAACCCACCATTCCTTCATAAGTATGTTTATTATCAAAACCGAAATTTAACACAAAAAAAAAAAAAATATATATATATATATATATATCCGATGGGGACTCAGCAAGATTTGACTTGAAATTTCCTGGCCCTCAAAAAAGTGAATAAAAAATAAAACGAAAAACAGACTTCAAACAAAATTAAGCACGTAATCAGAATCACAAAAACAGATTTCAACTTTCTCGGAACATAATTAGATTAAATTAAAGCTTAAAAACGTTAAATTAATTACTGATAAAAAAACAAACACAGATTAGAGAAAGTAGAAAGAAGAACATACCTGATGAAGTACTCCGAAACCATACCCGAAACAATCCTCCCGAAGAATCCCCAAATGCTGGTCAGCGACACGAAAATCGAAACGTCGGCGTATCCGAGAGCCAAGCCAATCTGACCCATGTTGTTCATCACCGCCAGACCCGTCCCAACCCCGCACAGAAACGACACGAACAAGATCCAGAAATCCAAGCTCCTCAGCGCCTCCGGTATCGTGTGCTCTTCTCCGATCACCGGCCTCCTCTTCACCTCCTCTCCCTCAACGTTCTCCTCCTCCTCCTCCTCCACCGCCGCCGCCTCCTTCGGCTCGCTCTCCGCCGCAATTTCCGGCTTCAGCAGCGGCACGGTGGCTTCCGCCGCCGCCTGACGCTCCACGTCCGAGCCCGCTCTGGTCCGGCTGGAGAAGAACGCGTAGACCGGAATTACGACCGGAGAAGCGAGAAGGATGAGGAGAATTGCGGCGAAGATGTGAGATAAGAGCTTGCTGGGGTTTGGAATGAAGTCGTAGGCGAGGAGGTAGAGCGCGACGACGACGGCGACGCCGTTGAGGAGCCAGAAGTAGCGGGATTCCTCCTTGTCGTCATCGGTGGCGGCGGAGGAGTTGGAGGGAGGGATCTCGCGGAGGAAGAGCATGGCGGTGAAGCAGACGGCGAGAGGGGTGATGGAGAGCATGAGGAGGAAACGGGCCGGGTCGTCGTTGAACAGGGCCGAGCAGAGGTCCGTAAAAATGGCGGTGCTGAGGCCCACGTAGCCTTTCAGAATCCCCGAGACCGGGCCTCTGTTCTTGCGGAAATTTCGGATGCACGTCACGAGAACTGCCGTGTTCATCCAGGTCGTGCTGTTCCCTCCCATGCACAAAAACACGCACATCTGCAAAAAAAATCAATCAGATCACCGTTGCATTAAACAATGATTTTCGCAGTTTTTTTCGATCTCTTCGATTTCGATTTCGATTTCGATTTCTTTTACCTGCCAGTAAGAGAGGGGTTTGATACGCTGGCTGACGACGAGCCACTGAGCGCCGTAGCCGACGAGGCCTTCGAGGGAGCCAATGAGGAGGATAAGCCAGGTGGGGAGGACGTCGGAGGCGAGGCCGGCGAGGAGGCCGAAGGCCTTGCCGATGTCTTTGGCGACGGAGAGGTTGTTGAGCTCGAGTTGGGTGAGGTTCATGAGGGTCTTGAGGGCGTCGGAGTAGTTGGAGAAGGTGTAGTTGTTGCCGGAGATGGCCTGGACCCAAACCGCCGTCACGAACCCCAGCCATTTCATGGCGGTGGAGGACGCTCCCGACGACTGCTTCGACACCAAACCCATGGACTGGTTACAAGTGAGTGGTAGGTAGGGGGTGACTGGGTGGTGGTCTCCTAAGCCAATTACGAAGGAAAGCAGAGCGAAGCTTCTATTGTTGTGTTTTGGTCACTTACTTTAGAGGGGAAAGAAATGTCACCCAAACCTTGTCAATGCCCACCTTATTTATCGAATTAGGACTTTTTTTTTTTTAAATATATATTTTTTTATTCTTTGGTTTGAATTAGATTTTTTTTTTTTTTTTTATCTATATCATTTTTGGTCCTTCAATTCTTGATCTAATTTAATTTTAATTCAAAAATTTTAAAACATCTCATAATTAGCTTTCAAACCATCTACTTTTCTTAGAAGGTAATAAATTTGTGGCTACATTGCTACAGAGTCATAACTTCTAATTTTGATGATTTACTTTTTAAATTTTCTAAACTAATGTAATATACCCTTTTTAGAATTAGTTGTCGAAATTAAAAAATTTGGAAGATTTATCATTTACGAAAGGATAACAAGTTTGAGGCGCAATGGTGATAACAAGTTTGAGGCCCAAAGTTATCATACAGTCCATAATAGTAGTGTTTTAAATTTCTACTAGAACTAATTTTGGAAGGTTTTGCATTTTGTGGACTAAAATAGGATTTTGCTTTAATTGAGGTACTGAAAATATAACTTTTTGAGATAAGGGACTAAAAATAAAATTAATCCATAGAAATTTGGTGCGGGGGTTGCTGATTCCATGTTTTGCTGCAACGCGTAGCGCATGGGAAAGATCCATTAGTATCGTTTCTAGGAGCTCCTACAGTGCCTGCTGTTTTTTGCCGTTTCTCCACTTGCCCCCCCTTTTTTTTAGCTAAAACAAACAACTTGTGTGCGTGCGTGCGTGTGTGTGTGTGTGAGTTTTTAATTGCAACTGGTTAACCTTTTTTTTTTTTAAATGAGTTTAGCTTAAAATGTTTAATATTATCTTTCTTAATGTAAATATAACGTGTATATTATATTCGTTCAACATGGTATATTATTAGTTTTTTTAGTGAGAATGAATTGATTGCAACGGTAATTTCAAAATGAGTTTATCATAAGATGTAGCTTCTACTTCCCATTCTAAATTTAAAAAAATGTTAAGTATACTTAAAAGGACAAATACTATCCGTCTTTTACGTAAGCTAGTGATTTATCCAGCCAAAATTAAATTATGTGTAATATGGATAAAAATCAAGGGGAAGGGATCTAATTGTGATTTTCTCTTGCCAAACCGGTATTAATATGATTTTCTCTTTTAATTATTTTTTTGTAAATTTTAATAATACATGTTCTCACAATGTTATTACTATAAATGCTGGCTTTTCATTTTTCAATATTGCTATTATTTTCCCTTATATATATAAAGTTTCATTTGTCATTATCAACATTTGGGAAATGTTTCTAGCCATGGCGAGACTGGAGTTACTTATCGCGGTATTCTAAAGGTCGAACCGTCCAACTTCGTGGATATTTTATAAGTTTTTATTTTTTATTTTTTTTTTTCGAAATATGACAAAAAGAGTTTGTGCCAAAAGCTATAGATATTGCTTAAAGTACATGTTGTGATAATTTTTGTTTTTTTTTTTTTTTTTTTTTTTTTTTTTTGTAATGTGACAAATTTATTTTGCGATAAAAGTTGTAAATTTTGCTTTAATTACATGTTGTGAGTTGAGACGTTTATAACTATCACTTTAGTTCACTCCAATACGAGGAATTCCCTTTTTTACCCCACTTTTTTCCTTTCTTTTCCAACCCAAATACTTAAATGGGAGGATTACTTAACGTAGCAACTTTCTAATAAAACAATATAGCAAAAAAAAAAAAAAAAAAACCTAAAAAGGAAATGAGTATTGTTTTTTTTTTTTTTAATTGGGAGTGACGAGATTTTAACTTTTTTATCTTTTGGTAGAGTCAGGTGTGAAATTTCCACTATACCTTCAACCATAAAAGAGTATTATTTTTAGTTCTCATTCAAAGGCCCTATTTCTGAATTATTTGTATTAAAATAATCTCTTTATTTTTTTTTTTTTAATAGAACCTCCTCGACGAATTTTATTGAATGAAAAAGAAACTACAACCAAGCATAAAAAGTCACGAAAAATCAAAGGGGGGAAAAAATATCACTGCACCCCTCAAATCCCATTTTTCTTAGCCCTTTTAGTAGTCTTCTCAGCTGAAATCATAAACGGTTTGTATCCTCTCTGATGTTCTTTTCTATAGGTAGAACTACTGTGAGCGGTCTAAACTTCAGTCGGGTTTCGTCAGTATCAACCACCAAAATTTAAAATAAAAAATAAAATAAAATAAAATAAAAGAGCTTTTGGCTCAGGCAATGTCCTAGGCGTAGGGGAGATCGGAAAAGATCTTCGGAGCCTTTCTAGGCACAATCTCAAGACCAAAAGCTTTTACAGCAAGGAATCCCTGTTGAGGATTTCTCATTATCCTAATCTTGAGCTTACCAATTTCAACCACTGGAAACTTGGTGCAATTTTTGTTTTAATCCTTATATTATAAGTTCAATCCCATTTTAGTCCCTTAATTTAAAATGTCCTAAAATCAAGCATCAAAATATTAATTTGTCATATAGCAGTACTTTAATAAAAAAAAAAGTAAAAAACTATATTGTAATTATTATGTAAAGATCAAGCATATTATAATAAAGGTTAATTTTATCATCATAACGTTTGACTACATTTACAACTTTCAAAAATTAAATCTGCAACATGAAATAGATGATAAAATTAGCTATAACTAAGGTAGTTACAATCCAGTTGTTAACAATGTTTTAGAAGAAATGACTATTATAAGATAAATTTATTGTTTGAGAATTGATTCTGAGATATTTTAAATTTAGGACTCAAATATATTTTGATTTTTGAAGGACTGAAAACATTATGAGATAAATCTATAGCACGAGAATTGATTATGAGATGATTTAAATTTTAGGGCTCAAATATGATTGGACTTATTACTCAAGGACTGAAAACAAAATTAATCTTTTGTTCTTATCCTAAATTATCATACTATGAATTTTCAGAAAATTATTGCCTCACATTTATAAGCCATAAAATGAAAGTAAAAGGGAAAAAGAAAGAGAGCCTTATTAGTAAGAAAGGGAAAAAAAAAAATTTTTGAATAGTGTTAGGATATTAATTTTAATCTTAACTTTTTGAATACCAACTCACTGTATTATTTTTTTATTGGATGGTGCAATCAATTGTTGTGATAATATTTTAAATACTTATCAATAGAAAAATAACAGTTCATATATGATATAGATTAATACTTAAAAGTTTGGATTAAAATTTTAGTATTATTAGCATTTTTCAAAAAACGTACATACCTATCTCAAAGAAGTCCCACGCGTGGAGCACGTTCGTCGGATGCAACCAAACAACTAAATAAATAAAAAATAAATAAATAAATAAAAACAAAAAAAATAAGAAAGAAAGAAAGAGAAAAGAAGCTAGACAAGCAACGAAAAGTTGTTGTGTCCGCGTGGTTGATGATGTGATTTTCTAGTCGTCGTTGAGTTGCAATTTCGTCTAAAACGAATTGATAGGGTGTTGCAAACTTCCAATATAACCAATATTTCCACGACAAGTTTCCTTGCCGTTCTTAGGGCGGCTAAAAATGCTTTTGTATGGGAACTTTTGACCTTAAAAATTTTATTAAATTACCAAATTATTCTTTACATTAAAAGAAAAAAATGAAAAATGGTTCTTTGAATTAAAAAGTAGCGCGCACTTGTAGTTGCAAGCATAATTTAGCAATAATATCACACCTAACTTCACCTAAAGATGTAGAGTTTAAATTCCTCAATACTCGAGTTCAAAAAAAAAAGGAGACAGAGTAGAGCATACTGCATACAAAACACCCTTTGCTTGAACCAACGACACTTATATTATAATTTGAATATATGCAATCAATTACTTAATCGAAATTCAAGTTTACATTCTTAAAATGAGTTTGGAGAACGTACACGATAAAGTTTTTATCCAAATTTCATTAGATCATATCATAAGTCCACCTTATAATATTTTGTTACGTTAAAGGAGCAACTTTATAAGATTAAAAGTGCATTATAAAAATTAAAAGTGCATATAGTAACTTGACGATTCATGAAACGTTTATATCCAAGTTTTTAAAAAAAATCTAAATGATTTATTGACTTTATGATAATAAATTATAAGGAGAAGGAGGGAATTATGTCAAAAATCTCTTGTAACAAAAACAAATAGCATTAATTTTTTTGAATGATGGTAAATAAATTATTCATGGTAAGGTAAATAAAATATTTACGAGTATTATTGGCAAAAAAGAGCAGGGACTAAAGTTGTAATACCCCTTAAATTATTAAAATATTACAACAATCATCCTTTTCGTTAAATTTTGAACGAAATCCATTAGTTAGCATCGCTTTTGAATTAAATTACTAACAGATTCAATCTAAAAATTAACGGAAAAAATTATTGTAGCAACATCTAATGGTTCAAAGGCATTCCAACTACGAAAAAAAGATCATGGATCAAAGTAGTACAAACTTAACAGTTTATGGACTAAATGAGCAATTTACCCTATTTTTAAAATATGTTATTTACTTTAAGCATTTAAAAAACAAGGGTCTATTTACTGTAACTTCCCTACATAATAACAAATTTATTTTTTAAATATATCTAATGAAAATAAATTTTAAATTAATGAAATATGGATCCAAGTTTACAATGTTTATTCTTGTAACTTTAAAAACATTCGAGGCATAAGGAATAAGGGAAGACAAAGCACACGCAATGCCTGAAATATGAAAGGGGTTGATCTTTTCTCCACTACAAATTAGTTTCAAGTTTCGATTTTAATCAAAGAAAAAAAAAAAGTTTCAACTTGCTCAAAAAAAGTAGTCGAAGTTGCGTTCAAGGTGTTTCCAGGATCATAACAACTACCGTTGCTTCTAAATTCATTCTCTTCCGTATGTTCCTAAAGAATCTAAATGAAGGAGCCAATTCGTCTTTTTCTTTTTTCTTTTTAGAGCCTTTATAATAGCAAACTCTTCAGATCTCACTAAACACAATAAAATGAAAAATTATATGAGATCAACATAATCTAATACAAATCTAACAAATTAAAAACAAAATTATAATAATGGGGTATTTAAACTCTCTTTTACTTCGTACATGAACAAATATAATTTATTAGAAAACATAGTTGGTGGGTAAGGACGAAGTTAATGAAAACTTAGCCCCCCCCCCCCCACCCACCAACTTTCATTTTCTTTTCTTTTCTTTTTTAATCTTTAGCCTATATTTTGTTTATAATTTAAATATAGTCCCCTCCAATTCCTTCCTCAAACTTTTTTTTTTTAATTTTTATTTCAAGTCTATATTTTTGTACAAATTTACATATATCTCACTTCATAATAATTTCTTACTTTGTTACTGTTGGTTAGCGCTTAAAAATCAAGTAAGGACCACTAGGAAGCCCAACCATGTGAATGTCAGAATGATTAGTTTTTTTTTTTTTTTCCTTTTTTTTCTTTATTTTCGAATCTTAATTTAATTATCAACCATAATTAAATTAAATTATCTACCATTTTCCTAAAATCAAATACCAAAAATTAAAAAAATTAATTGTGTGATTGTCTTTGTATACTTTCAATTTTCTAATATAATTGTTTCAACTTTCAAGGCTCTTTTGGTCATTGGAATCATCCCTAGTTGCACGATGCAACTTGCAAGCAATATAAAAATGAAAGTCTACTTAACTTTGATCGTTTTATTTTAACTCTGTCTTGGGAAACGTTAGCAATATAATAGAGCTTAAATATCTTTGAAAACAAATATATAGTGATTAAATTACGATCCAATAATTTATCATTAGTAGTTAACTCCTCTCTAAATTAATCGTTGTTGCACTCTTTTTCGATCAATAGGGACGTTGTGATGTGAATTTTGAGAGCTTTTAATTTTTACTAGTAAATTTAGATAATTCAATGTTTCGATTAGTAATATGTTATTAGGAAAATTAAAATAAATAGTATAGAAAAAATTAGTTAAAGCTCCTAAATAGCATACACGCACTTACAGATAAAACAATAAGATAACGTATCCAATGGACCAAACAATACTTCAAAAAAATAAAAAGAAAAAGAAGAGAAAAAGAAAAACCCAAAGCATGCATGATTGCTTTGGAACACTTATAACAATACGTATATTATTAACTTTCGTTAAATACTTTTCAATTCATACAAAACATTGGACATACATGGGAGAAAAGATACTTAACTTCCGTTTCATTCGCCGATTAAAGATGAAATTTTTAGATTAAAATCGATTAATTTTTTAAAAATTAATTATAATTTTTATTAAATTTAAATAAAAAAATTGATATAAAAATTTTGAGTTGAAAATAGTAGAACAAATGCATCCTTAAACTAATCAAGTTTCAAGAAAAACAAGTGGAAGCATAGTTGCAATAAATGACAAAAAAAAAAAAAACCCAGCAAACAAGCATCTGGAAGTACACCAACTTTTATTCGCCCTTTTTGTATAGTTAATTGAGGATGATTAATGATAATAGACTTTTTTTTGCTTTTCAAAAAAAAAAAAAAAAAAAAAGGAAAAAGAAATAAAAGGCATCACTTGAAAGTCAAGAGGGTGGGACATGTGCATCGACAATTCACCATGTGCAAAGACATATAAGCTGATCGTACTTATCGTGGGACCCGGGGAAATCTTGATAAGACCAACGAAATATACGTGAGCGGTTGACAAGCCTCTCGTCGAATTTGTGTTTGGTTTATCAATTAGATATTAAATTTTTGTTTTGAAGTTTGTTAATTTTTTAAAAATTAATTATAAATTTTGAGGATTTATAATTAAATAATATTTTTTTAATAAAATTTTTAATAAATGATCTAAGTTTTTAAAAATTAATTAAAATTTTTTTTTTCTTAGAATGGTTAATTAATTTTGTAAATGATTAATCAGTAATTGTCATATTTTATAATTAATCATTGATTGACTGTTAGTTAATCACTGTTTGACTATCGGTCAGTCACTGATTGACTATCGGCCAGTTACTGATTGATTATCGGTAAATCATTGAATATGATAATATAACTCACAAATTTTTATAGTCAATTACTGATTGACCATTGGTTATTAATCACTGATTAACTTGGTCGGTCATTGATTTAACTCTTGTTAATTACTGATTAACTAATAGTCAATCAATGATTGATTCTAACATAATCAGTGACTAATCGAGTGTAAAAGGATATGTCAATTTTGAAGGAGTTTGAAATGAGAATTAATCACTGACAAACTAATGGTCAATCATTGATTGATCATAAATATATCAAAACACAAGAAAACACACAACAATGAAAAAAATGGATTGAAATGCTTATTATTATTTATTTCCCAAAATTGATGAACAAAACCCAAAAAATCTTAGAAACCAAAGTGAAGAGAAAATAAAACAAACAAAAGCAAAAGGATAAGCCAACAATCTTGCATAAAACCTAGTTAAAATCAAAATTCACCAAAAAAGAAATGCAAACGAAAAACAAAAACAAACAAGCAGATTTTAATTGCAATTCAAAAAATGAACTGAAAATCGAACAAACACGGAGAAAAACACAATGACGACCAAGATAGAAACGGGCAGAGGGAGAAAAAGAAAGTTAGGAGAGAGAAAGGAGAGAGAGAGATGGGAGGTATTTGAGGAAAATGAAATTTGATTAAACAAAACATAAACATTAGGTCATTTAATTAATTAAAAGGAAGTTGAACTATCTATTAAATTAGATAATAAATATAGGCCACCCACCCTAATTTTTCTAAATTTTGATGACTTTTCAAAAAAAGATAAAAATAAATATAAAAAATATAATTTAGTTGAAATTAAACTTAAATATAAAACAAAATTTTAATTAATTGACTAGCCCAAAAATAAAAAATAAAAAAATTGCCCCTCCGTCCACATGGGAGGAGCCACTTGATATTTTTTTTTGTTTCTGAATTTGAAAGCAACTATACCAAATAGTCTTCACTACTCTTCAGCATCTTAAGTTAATCTCTATTCGTTTCAAGTGTGTTTTGTCGGCAAGTGAGGGATAATATTCAAATATCTGGGTCCTCTGTATTGATTGCGGAGTACTCTATATTACGTTTATAACATTGAAAAAATACTTCCTGTAAAAACTATAATTTTTTTTAGAGGTAAACATTTTTACTTTAATGATTTTTCAATAGTCTAATTTATAAATTAAGAACAGTTTTCCGTTGAATACATGGCGATAGATATTGTTCCTATGGTAAGAGTTTCCTCTATAAGTTACAGTTTTAAGCTATAATATCATTATAAAAGTAATTATAAAAAATTATAAAAAAAAAGTTACTTAAAATTTTACACATGCATAAAACGCTGAGTGCTATTTTTTTACTATCTTATTAAAAATTATTCACACTATTGATTCACGTTTATTATTATTATTATCACTACTATTATTACACAGTCTTGACTATTGGTTCATCATTTATGCCCCTAAAAGAAAAAATAACATTTGGTTCGTTGAAAAATGTGGATCTCTATAACTAATGGGGGAAAACAGCAAAAGATTTTCGCTTGGTTTATGGAATCACATATCTATATATATACTACACACTTAAATATATAAATATATTATTATTATACTTTTAATGAAATGTGTGCTCTCCAACTAATATAACGTATAATATCAAAATACTAACTAGTCTTGTAATTTCGAACATAAATTTGAATTGAAAAAAAAAGACTATTTATATGTATGGCTGAATTGGAGTCATAGTCTTAATATATGTCCACATATCAATTTATTTGCAAAAATAAATAAAACTTATAACTACTTAACTATATGTTAACAAAAATGCCCCTTACTCACGATTGGTGGAAAAATAAATATATAATTAATTCCTAGTTTTTAGGTACGGTATATGGTATTAAAAATTTGAGGGATTTACATATTGGGAAATCCTCAAATTCCTAGTTTACAGTTCATTTACCCAATTCCACAAACGCAATATTTCCATGTTGTCAGTTTTTTTTTTTTTTTCCTTTTGGTCACTATTAGTCCTTTTGTTACTCTATATATTATAACCTATTATAAATATATTTTAAACAATTATTCATATTGTATTGACCATGTCTTTTTATTAAATATCACCTGTCAATATATTGTTTGTCTTTTTCATCAATATAGTAATGATCTAGTTCTTTTATTACTCTATCTCTATAAAACGGTCTATTGTCAATATACTTCATACAATATTAATCCATACAATATGGACAAATGAATGCGTGGAATTGAAAAAAAAAAAAATTGGAAAAAAAAAGGCTTGATACACTAAATAGCTGACCAACATGATTTCAAGACATTTTCTTAGGAATTTAAATTTTAGAATGATATATTAAGAAAGCTTAATAAAATTTCAAACGTGAATTAATGGATACATTTACCATAAAAAAATGCCACCATGTAAGAGAAAGGGTAAAAGCAGAAAATTGGATCTTCGAATTTGAATTTTTGTTTAAATTTACAAATAAATTAAAAGAGGTGTTTCTAAATGATCATTTTGTGTATATACTTCTTGAAAGAATTGAATTCGAATTAGAAATCTAATTAATATGAGAGAGATAGAAAAAATTACGTTTAGTGTGGATTTAAAAAAAAATGTAGTCTTTGGCTGGGAAAAACGCCTTCAACGAGGCTTAGAGCCGATCTAGACATTTTTTTTTTCTGTTCTAAACATTTGATCATAACAAGTGCTAAAGCGTGTTCAAGTTAAAAAAAAAAAAAAAAAAAAAAGGTGCCATAGCGTGACAATTATGTCCCTTTCACTTTCACATCATGTACGGCAAAGATGCAGAGCCGCTGAATTGGAAGGGAAGCGATAAGCGATAAACATTATCAATATCAATATCAATTTCCTTTTTTTTTTTTTTTTTTGGGCCAAGTTTTAATCTTGACAGCCTGCGTTATTTTGGCACTTTCTGCTCACGTCGTTGGCATTTGGCAACTTGGCGACTTTTTTCCCTTGTGGGCTCAGGGCACACAATACTTTAATCTGCCAAAAGGAGAATTTGCAAACGAAAAGCAATTTCCAAGCAACAGCCATTTTCTTTCTGGACTCGTCGAATATTCTTTATTTTATACGGTTTTTCCCACTTGGATTAGTCTATCTCTCAAGGAACATGAAATTAGCCTCCGTTTAGTTTGTTAATTATAAATAAAATTTTTATATATTTAAATTAATTAATTTTTTAAAAATTAATTATAATATTTATTAATTTTATATATAAAAAAAATAAAAACTGATATAGAAATTTTAAGTTCGAGATAGTGATCAAAATAAACTCTTGATGTAATAAATTATAGAAAATACCTAATAATAACATTTTATTTTAAACCGTAAATCTATAAGATATCCACACTAAAATACTTATAAAGAAAATAATGTTATAATTGCTTCAAAAAATTTGTTTTTATTTGCTTGAACTGCACCATGAGATCAGTACTTTATAGTATTTTGTATAACAAGTCAGGTAAACCAATTTTTTGTTTTTTGTTTTTTGTTTTTTTTAATGGATTAACGCACATTGTTGTTGATAAATATAACATACTTTTATATTTCCGGACCAATGTGCATTTAATTAAAAGAGAGTAATACTCTGGATCCTTTCTTCAACTTGACTATCAGGTTTATATATATATGTGTGTGTGTGTGTGTGTGTGTGTAAGCATTGTCATTGAGGTCATGAACGGTGGGTGGATCATGCGGTCCACAACTTGGTCGTTCTTATCAGTTTGGTGATCCTGATAAAACAACAGAACAAAATAATAGCATCAACGGATAATAAAAACAAAAACCAAAAAGAAGATAAAGCTGTTATTTTCAGGACTTTAATTTTTGGATAAATTCATTGAAAATGGACATCAAAGTTGTTCTCCATGTTTCAAACCAATATTTGTCAGTTTGGATTTAATCCATGTTTAGCTCCCAAAAAAATAAAAAATAAAAAATAAAAAAATAAAAAAAAGTTGACGTAACACTGCCACTGCCACTGCCAGCTGAAACTTTATAAGAGTGCTAGAAATATTTACCCTCTCACTCCGCTACAGAATGTTTTCGACCAGATGTTGTTCAATGAAGAGAAGCTTTAGATATTTTTTTTGAAGAGTAGGTAGAAATAATGATTTCTTTTCCCTTTTAAATTGCGGGAGTAGGAATTATAACTTTCCTAAAATAAATAAATAAATAAATAAAAGAAAGGAATTATGAAACTGTCGGTCGATATATATATACACAAATATACAAATATATAAAATAGGAAGTAGTTGCCGTACAGACCTCTTAAAAGGTGTTATGGATAGATTAGAGCCCAATCCAAGACCGATAAGATGTGAGTGTGCGGTATGAGATGGATCAAGTGCACAAAAGGATATATGCATAGAACCGTAACATGTAGAAACTCTAAAGTAAAAAATAATGTTATTTTTTTTGCTGAGTCCAAAAATGATTTGCTTTTTTTTTTTTTTTTTTTAAGAAAAAAAAAACAAATTGCTTTCTTTTGGTCCTATTTGGTAAAATAACTTTCTGTTTTTACAAGAAAAGCTGATCTAATTATATATTTCAAAATCTGTATCAAGAAAGAAGCAAAACAAAACCAGATCTAGCTAACCACAAAAAATAAAAAAAGAATAATAAAAAAATAAAAAAATAAAAAAATAAAAAGAAGAAGAAGAAGAAGAAGAAGAAGAAGAAGAAATTGATGTGTCACTGCCACAGCCAGCTCAAACTTTATGAGATAAATGAATGTGTCCTAAATATTCAGTTATTTACACTTTCACCCAGCTTCAGAATATTTTTCGACCAGACGTTGTTCGTGGTACAACAGTCTATCCCTTGAAGATAATGCTTAGATATTTTTACAATGAGAAGAAGAAAAACGAGTTCAGACAGTTCTCGGTCCGTATGTTTATACATGACCAAAATAGAATCGAACTAATTCCCCCAAAAAAAAAAAAAAAAAAAAACCTAGACAATCAAACTTAAAAAAAAAAATATATATATATATATATGTATATACATGTTATGCACGACTCGGCCTCCCTGATTATGCCAACTCTGAAATATGTGGTTTTTGTGGTCATAATTAGTATTATCACTAGGAAAAGTACTCGTGAAAACACTTTTAAAAAAATTACTCTTGAAAAAAAAAAAAAAAAAAAAAAAACTGAAAGCTTCCATGTAAATTATAGAAAAAATTTATTCTATATGGGAGTTAGAAACTCTATTGGTTAATAATATTGTTGTTCTAGTTATTGGATCAATTTTCTATGGTTCGTGTTGTATATTTTTAATTTGAACACATATAAGATCAAATCATTAAAAATTTAATCTACTTAAAATTAATTTATAATAATAGACATTGACAGTTTCTTTCACAATTTTAGCGTAATTCATATAATAGTTGTTTCTTTTCCTTTGATTGGCTCACAAGTTGATCTTTCTCTTCCTCCTTCCTTTTCCTCTTCTTCTTCTTAATTAGTTTGTTTTTCTTGTTAAGTAATTTGTTTTTCATTCATGATTTATGATTTGTATTAGCTTATGTTTCGAACATCGGATTAAAAATAAAATTTTTTTTAATTGAAATTAATTGATTTTTTAATAATTAATTATCATTTTTTTTTTTAAGAAATAAAAATTTAGATAAATAATTTAGATATGAATATGAAAACGAATGCTTAATTTCACTTTCAAACGATTTGGTGAAGATAAGACTTGAATCTATAGCGAGTTTGACAGGTGCAATTTTGATAGCCCAAGAAAAGATTGTCACCTCTCGAAAATGAAAGTGACCCCACATCTTTGATTTTTTGACCCACATCTTGATTGGTACGCTACATATGTCGCACTAGAAAATAGAAATTCTCACAACGACATGACAATTGAGTTTGTCCTCTTAGTACCCTTTTATTATTTCCATTTTATTTCTTTAATTTATTT
Organism: Ficus carica; assembly: GCA_009761775.1. Lineage (NCBI taxonomy): Eukaryota > Viridiplantae > Streptophyta > Magnoliopsida > Rosales > Moraceae > Ficus > Ficus carica. Next base: position 4,899,880 of record CM019748.1, on the reverse strand, counting down.
TAATAGGACAATTTGGTACGTTTGTAATCAAAGCAGTATAGTATTTTTTAAGTTTTTTTTTTTTTTTTTTTAAGTTTATATGTTTATGTTATGTTGGAATCGTAGGTTTAAAAAATCAGTGTGAATAGTTATAAAATAGAAATGACAATAAAATTGCCTAAAACGTGTCTTCAAACAAAGTGATAAACGGACCCTTTAATGTTTGATTAAGTGTTTGCTATGTATTGAGTTTTTTTAGAGGGTTTTTTTTTTTTTTTTTTTTTTGGTGGTCTTATTGCTATGGCATCCTCAATATCGGCTTATCAGTTATTTTTATCGATCATAGAGCAATCATAAAGAGCTAAGTGTATGCTAGATCTTCTGGATTATTATATATTGCAAATTGACTAGTGGAATTGATTATTCTTCACTATGGTATTTCCTATAAAGTAGGAGGTTGAATGAGTTTGGCTTGGTGTTTTGAATTGTCTTTTTATATTTTAAGTATTATTTATTGAAAAAAAAAATAGTTAACTGAGGTTTTTTTTTTTTTTTACATGCTTCAGAAAATACAATCCTTGGCTTTCAACTTAAAAGAGGTGCTTTTAATGATAACGAGTGATGAAGAAGAAGACTAACAAGTACTCGTAATAATTACCTTTTTTAAAATTAAGTACTAGTGTAATCGTTACAAAATGAAACAAAAATAGACGTCCAAAACTTTCCATCATCATTACTTAAATAATTTATATATATATATATATATGTCCTCATTTATCTTCTTGCCCATGAATAACGAGCACTATAGAAACGTAAACTTTATGAACTGCGCAAACATTTGTTATGGTTGTTGACCAAGAAAAATCCCTTGCTGTCTTCCATATTGGATACAAAACATATATATATATACATTCTTATTCTTCTCAAAATAATTTCAATTAGAAGACATGTCTGGTTAATAAATTATACAGCATAATATTCATGATGATATGTGTTGACAGAGTACTGAATAATCCGGCACGTTGCGTTGTGAAAGACGGTTCAAACCCAATCAAATTAGAGTGCGGGGATTGTGGAGTTCGTGAAGAGTACCGAATAGGTACTGTCGAGACATCTGGAGCAGCAACGGTTAAGCAAGATAGAAATTCTCGAGATAAGGAAATAACGGCTACAATGTGGAAAAAAGTTTAATTATTTAATATAATATAGTTAATGTAAAAAGAAAATTATAAATAGGCATGTGAGTCTCATGAAAACCCTAGAACAAGAAACAATACTTTGTACTTTCTCTAAAAATAGTGAAACAATTACTCTCCGATTTCAAAGAGGACTACCATTCAGATAAAAGGAAACCTCTATAATTTTCTGTACTTTTTGATTTCTTGTTTTCCTATAGTAGGTAAGGCTTGCAGTTCACATATTTGATTCTAGCTAGTTTAGTTAGGTGGATAATTGCCATCAACAATGTGTATAAAACAAAGCTCAATATCATTCAAATAAAATTGGGTCAAACTCTATTTTTAGTTACATCATTTTGAAATAGAGGACAAAAATGATAAATTATCTTTAGAGTAATTGATCTAAATGGTCCTTGTACTCTTTATAAGGTGATGATTTGTTCCCTATTTTTTTAATTTTGGTCGAGACGACCCTAAACTCTTTAAATGATGACAATCTTAGTCTTTTTCATCCAATTCCGTTAAGTTTCTAACGTTTGAGAAGGTAATTTAGTAATTTTAAAATAAATTTAATTTAAAATTTTTTTAAAAAAAAAATCATAAAAGAAACCCTAATTTCTTCTCTCTCTCCTCACTCCCCCTCCTTCCCTCTCACTCTCTCTCCATTTCTTCCCCTCATATCTAAAGCAGCAAACTCATATCACCAAGGGGAAGGGGGGGGGGGGGCACAAACCCGTATTGAAAACCGCAGCTGAGGGGGCGGGGGGTTGGGCCTCGGTTTCTACGGCGGGGGAAGGGGGTGCGGAGTTGGTCGTTGTTGGGGAGGGGGGGGCAACCCAGATCAAAAACAGGGGGGGTGGAGCCTCGGTTTCGACGGTAGGGGGTTGGAGTTGGTCGTTGTTGGGGGGGGGGGCGAGCCTCGATTTCGATGTCGGGGTGCAGAGTTGGCCGTTGGGGGGGGGGGAACCTAAATCAAAACACGGGGGGAGGGGGTTGGAGCCTCGGTTTCGATGGAGGGGGGGGGGGGCGCCCCATATTGAAGGGAGCCAAAGTTCGTTGTACGGCTGGGGGTGGTTATGAGGTTAAGGGTGATCTCGACATCGGAGAAGAGAGAGAGGGGGGACTGGTGTTCCCGAAGATGAAGGTTGTCACCGGAGATGGAGGCTGCCGCCAAGGGTAGAGAGAGAGAGGGGAACATGGATTTTTGGGAGAGTTTAGGAAAAAGAGAAAATTGAAGGGTATTTTGATCTTTTTACTAAAATATGATTATTTGCGCAAGATTTCATTAAAAACTTAATAGAATTGAATGGAAAAGACTTAAATTGTCATCATTATTTTCGGTCAAAATTAAAAAAATAAGAACTAAATCATCACCGTCAAAAGAATTCATGAAACATTTAGATCAATTACTCTTATTTTTACGTCGAGGTGCGGAGTTGGCCGTTGGAGGGGGGGGAACCCAATTCAAAACACGGGGGGAGGGGGTTGGAGCCTCGGTTTCGATGGAGGGTGGGGGGGGGGGGGGGGGGGCGCCCCATATTGAAGGGAGCCAAAGTTCGTCGCGCGGCTGGGGGTGGTTATGGGGTTAGGGGTGATCTCGGCATCGAAGAAGAGAGAGAGGGGGGACTGGTGTTGCCGAAGATGAAGGTTGTCACCGGAGATGGAGATTGTCGCCAAGGGTAGAGAGAGAGGGGGGAACATGGATTTTTGGGAGAGTTTAGGAAAAAGAGAAAATTGAATGGTATTTTGGTCTTTTTATTAAAAAATGATTATTTGCGCAAGATTTCATTAAAAACTTAATAGAATTGAACTTAAAAGACTTAAATTGTCAACATTATTTTCAGTCAAAATTAAAAAAATAAGAACTAAATCATCACCGTCAAAAGAATTCATGGAACATTTAGATCAATTACTCTTATTTTTATTATTATTATTTTTTTGAATCTCAACAAAACAAAAACCTATATACACAAATATATTTGTGTACGTATGTACTAGAATTAATTAGAAAAATGTACCCAAAAAAAAAGAACTACAGGCTGTGTTTGTACCTTTTTGTACGTGCACGTAGCAATTCGTGTCACGTGTCGGGTTCGTGTCGTGTTAGAGCCGTGTCAATTTTTTTCCCCGACCCGAACACGACCCGCGACACGAACACGAAACGAAACCATGACACGAACACGACACGAACTCGTCACGGGTTGACACGACACGAATCGAAATTGACCCGTGACACGAAATTGACACGAAATTTGACCCGAAATTGACACGAAATTGACCCGCGACATGAAATTGACTCGAAATTGACACGAAAAAAAATTTGTCGTGTTCGGGTTGGACGAGTCCAACCCGAACACGAGAACACGATACATTTTTTTTTCATGTCATTTCGGGTGACCCGAAATCGACCCCCCTATTTTTCCCAATCTGAACCCATGAAATTCGTGTCGTTTTCGAGTTGTGTCACGACCCGTATTGCCACCCCTACGTGCACGTGCTTGTATTGATCATTCTTGGCCGGTTGTTTGGCCCTTGGTTGCAACTTGCAATAAAGGGTCATAAATTAAAATCAAGCAAGTGCATCGCTGAATTAATTTCTTATTTCCTTTTGCCCAAAAAAGAAAATACATAGATATTATTTATTTTTCAAAAAGAGAAAATTCAATACGTCAAATTGTCTGAGAGTCCGTGACAATGGTACCCTACCAACTTGTTATTGACAATTACATGGTCGCTGAAGAATCTGAAACCATGGCAAAATTCAACTCTTTAATTACCGACCTCTAATGAAGGGTACGCTTTTTAATTAACCAATCTCTATTGTATAGTACTCTATTATATATTAATACTTTGTTTGTGGTTGGCCATCAGTACACGTTCCATTTTGTCAACCTTCTTAACATTTTTCTACTTAGACCTACCAATTTTTCAGCAGTACAGGAGGGGACAATTTCTCGAATCCAATTTCAAAAAACACATTAACTTTAATTTTATTAATTTTTTTTTTTGATGTAGATGTAATTAATAATAATTTATTTATTTTACTCATATAAGATGAATATCGAAATAAAATAAAACACTCTCAACTTTTATCTAAATCTCTCATTTTTTATCGATACCATGGTAACGTAATTAGATTAATTAAATATGTGATTTTTATTTTTTTATTTTTCGAAAGGGTAAGAGATTTTCCACCCTTTGTAGTGTGAGCGATACAGGAAACACGTTTTCTATATAAGGGGGTGTTTGGTTGAAGGTAATCAAATGTAATCAGATACCTGACAATCTTTTTAAAGTAATCAAATTCCTAGGAATATTAGATTATAGTGTTTGGTTTTTAAAGTTAAATTTTAAAAGTTAAAAGGATAATTGTGTCTAAATTATTTAAATTTTAAGATTACCATGGTATTTAGATAAGGGGTAATTTGAAACCCACGGGGGAGGTGGGTTTCAGATTACCCCTTTATAAGGGTATCTGAAACCCATGGGTTTCAGATTCCCAGTTATCTTAAAATAAGATAACCTCATAACAAACATGATAATCTTAAGATTCCTATTCCTTTATAAAAGATTACCTCATACCAAACACCCCCTAAGAGAATTTCACCAACCAACTTGTCGTTTTTGTTCACCAAATATGAGTTTGCGTGATATATTTTGAGATCATGCAATGGTCATATCATGACCCTACAAATATTGTAGTTTTTATAAAATCTATATCATATTCTCAACCGGAACTATTATTGATCCTCCATCAGATCAAGTTCTTGTCGTTTGCATGCTATTTGACACATATCGCTTTTATGGTTACAAAAAGAAGAAAACTAAAGTTTGTCCACCTTCAAACAATTAATACGTATACTATTTGATCAAGAAAGAACATTATTTAAAACGGTATATAAGCTTTATGGTTTAAACTTTAATTTGCTGATTGACTCACTCACGGGTCATAATTTTTTTTTTCATTTATAAAAAGGAGTTAATAACTATATAATAAATAATTAGAGGATTATTATGATCCAGTTTTCATTTTTAAAGAAACTATTATGAAATTTTGTTCATATTTGTAATTGTAGACTATTTTAAAAATAAATAATATTAGGAACACTAATTTTAATCACTATTTTTATACATCTAACTTACAAGAAATGCCATTTGGTATTTTATATTACATGCCATGTCAGCTCTTTTAGTTTAACACTGAATTTGCTCGCATACCCCTTTAATTTATCCATTTTCTTGCTTTTTTTTTTTTTTTTTTTTTCCCTCTCCTTTTTTTTTTCTCACCGACCTTTTCTCTCCCATTCTTCGATAGCTCCATCCTCTTTTTCCCAGGCTTTGCGACGAAGCTGAAGCATCAAATCTTCTAGCAAAAGAAGAAAGAAAAAAAAAATTAACTTCTTTTTGTTTCATTTTGGTTTTGGATTTCCAGTTTTAGAAAAATTCATTTTTTTGTCTCTCTTTAAAATAGGAATCAGAAATCATAAGAGGGATGCACGACAATGAGGACAGCAACAAGAGCTACCAAGTGAATGTTACCCAATTCAAACAAGTTAACAAACAGATAACGAAAGACAATTTTATCAATACAACCAAAATATTTACTAGCAATTTTTCATTCATTTTTGTGGACATTGATAGTGGTTGTCAACGTAATGACAAATATTTGTAGCACTTTGCACACTTTCTTTATCCAGCGATCCTCAGAAGTTTTTTTTTTTTTTTTTCCACTGCTGAAGCAGTGAAGTGAAGCTAGACAGTCGAGAGCTGAAAAGTCATAGAAGATTTGCGTTTCTAGGTGAGGGTGTGATAAATAATTTGTTTTGAAAAATCAGATAAGTAACAGGGGGTTATCTTAGCAAACTAATCTAAGGGTTTGTTTGGTGGATGAGTTTGAGTTATAAATTTTAAGTTTTAATAGTAATTTTTGTTAATATTTCAGAAAAAAATAAAAAAAATACAATTTAATTTGAATTAAACTTAAGTGCCAAGCATGCCCTAATAAACAATAATGCTTATCCGACCGAGTCGTAAACCAAATGATCCTACGTGGATCTTAAATAGGTTTAAGTAGTGTGGGCCCTACACACATTGAAATTGTTATAATATAATATAAAAATAATATATATATATATATATATATATATAAAAAAAGCAACTCACCCTCTTCCTTTCTTCTTCTTCCTTGACCAATTAGTGTCGATCTCAAGAAAGCCGCCATGAAAGCCTCGACCTCGATCTCGGCCTCGCCATCAAAACACACATGTACACCGATATCGGCCTCTCCCTCGAAGAAGCCGAGAAGGTGAGGCAAGAAATGGCCTCCCTCCACGAGATCCCCGGCAAGCCAACGAGGAATCCAAGTCCCTCCACAAGTCCGACGTCAAGTTGAACATGAAAACAAATCTGGTGAAGAGAAAAAAGAAGGTGGGGCCCACAAATTAAATTTTATTAAAAACATAAATAATTCTAAATTACTGGTCAGTACCCTTGATGATGTGTATGAATCATTTTTTTTTACACAATTGATGCAATTTTCAAGTCACATATCATGTAGATAAATGCACAAAAATTGTAATTGAAATTGGTGTTCTTGATATTATTCTTTAAAAATAGCTTATAATTACATTGACTTAGTACAAGCAGATTTTTTATTTTATTTTATTTTTTTTTTTAAGCCAAGTCAAGAAACCAGAAAGTGCAAGAAAACTAGAGAAAATCAAACATAGAGATTTGGAGAATTCTAGATCTTTGAGAGGAAAAATGAGCGTAGAATTACTAATCTACCTCAACTAACTTCTATTTATATTAGCAATAATTACATCAACAGATCAGCTTAAGACTAAGACTAGAAGATTCTGTTATAACAGAATCTAGTATAGATACAGAATCAGTTAGAATTCTGTTACAAACAATACATGGCCTTTACTCAACAAGCTGATTGTACTTACTTCATGATGAAGAAAAGGATCCAAAAATAATAATAATAATAATAATGATAGTAGAAAGTTTGATTTTGCTTTAAATAATGTAGTGGTATCAATCATCCAATATTGGCAAGTTGGCCAAGTTACCTTGACCACTTGTAGTGTCTTCACTATATTGCTATATAAAAAGTCGAAAAAATAAATTTCTTGATCAATCTATATTAAATGATTAGGACTCGTTCAGTACAATTTTTGCTTTAAGTTTTAATCAATAAATAAAAAAATAATGAAAAACGTGGCTTTTCAGTTACCGTTGTAAACTACAATTTTAAAAAAGATTATTAATATATACCCAAAAAAAAAAAAGAGAGAGAGCTTACTAATAGGTCATGATTTTAAATTTTCCCACGAGCAAAATAAAAATCTTCAAATTAATAAATATTTTTTATCTTATTAAAACTCTATTTATAAGATTTTTTTTTTTTTTTAGTCACAATGTGTGGTATTTGATAGGGAAATATGCAAGCGCGTTGCGGAGTAGCTTTCCATGCACGTCTTTTTCTTGCTTTGATTCTCGCCTAAATGACTGCCGGCCTTCGCAATCAATGTAACTATTTAAGAATGAAAGAAAAAAATTATATATGTACAATTCTCATATAAAGAAAGGCCGTTTATAATATATATATATATATATATAATTTTTTTTTTCTCAGAAGTTGTAAGGCTTATTATATACATGTACGGTGTATCCTAAGTATTTGCATGTTTCATGCAAACAACAAAAACGGCCAGAGTCATGCTCTTAACTCCCAGTTGTCGATTGTCAGTTTTCTTACTAATCTAAAGATAATTATATTCTATTATATGTCAAAATCAAAATATAATATCACCTGATAAAATAGATTATAAGAAGAAGAGGATTAGACGATAAAACGATTGTTTGTGACGTCGTTTTATCTACTATCGAAAAAAGGTTATTTGTTTGATTAACGTGTGTTTGGATATCCATCTTGAAATTTTTTGATCTTGTAACGAAATACGCATTTAGTCAGGCCTCAATCCAAATCCAAAACTCAAAAAGCTACGGTTAAACTATAGGGGATCACATCTGAATGATACAAACTTAGAGACTATTATACTAACATAACACAAGAAATTAATACTAGACTAATATGACATAAAATTAAACCAAAATAAAGTTAACTAAAATTTGTATTATGTTAATCAATAGTGATGAATCTGTGTCCTATTGGTCAATAAATAAAAAAGGTGGCTATTTAGACAATTTTCTCTAAACATCCACACCCTGCTAAATCGGAAGCTCTCTCTCTGATACATTTTTATATTAATACTTTAATTTACAAGTTTGAATGCCGAACTATCCAAACACCGGTTTAGGTTTTTATAGTATTCAAATGTCAACTTTTCAGAACTGTCTAAACACATATTTTATTTTGAATACACATTTCAAATTTCAAAAAAGCTAAAAACTCATTTCAAATTCATGATCCAAATGGATCTTAAAATAATACATTTTTTGAAGCCTCAAACTTAATTAGTACTTTTTGTCGTAAAAAAAAAAAAGAAAAATCAAAAAGAGAACATAGTTTTAAATTTGGTAGTGTGATTTTAAATGTTTTTAAACGTTATTGTGTCCTAAACTTTTTAAATTTTGGTAACTTGCCTTTTGAATTTTTTATTTTTGGTAATATGATACGGATGGAGGATCGTTAATGAGATTTGAGGTGGGATGGAGATAAGTTCTTGTCCCCGAATCACGATCGAGGCAAGGACGGAAAATACTCTTTACACCGAATCACCGATTACTTTATTTAAAAAAATTATGAATATTATTTTTACTTAAAGCATTTTAGTATTAATTCTAATCTTTATTATTGTTTTTTATACTTATTTGATGGATTTTGGTTTCTTTTGTGAAATCTTTGAATTTAAAATTGAATTTATGATGAAATTTGAATTTTTTTTGTTTCTAACCTGTTGAAATTTTTTGCCGATAATAAATATTATGATGAGAATTGAGACAGATAAGGGAAAGACCCACATAATAGAGATTTTCTAACCCCGTTTTTGTCTCTTCTTAAGGTAGGATGGAGATGAGGATGTGGATTATTTTGAAGGACGGGGAGTATTTCTCGTCTCGTCTTATTGTCATCTCTAAAATAAATAAATGAAGTAACGACGACAATTATTTATTAAAAATGATGAAAAATTTGAAACGACAATAAGGAGAACGATGACGCAAAACTTAAAGTGACAATAATATAGGGGTGTTTGGAGCTCCCTATCAAATTTTTAAATTTTCTAAAAGTTTTTTTTAAATCTTTTTTCTTCAAAAGTAAACTAATTTTACTATTCACATATTCAAATCTTTCTTAAAACCTCAAACTTTAAAGGTTCATAACTTTCTTATTTTAAATCGAAATGAAATGATTTTTATAATTGCATAGAATGACAAGAGAAATATAATAAGATCCATATTATTATTTTTTTTGTTTCAAATAGATTTCAATTTTCTATATTTTTTAACTCAAAACAATTTGTTTTTAACCAAATGCATAACTCCAAACATTTACTTTTTTCCAATCAAAACGTTTTCAAAACTCTAAATGTATTGTACCTTAATAAAACAAGAAGAGAATCACTTGATGAACTAAAAATAATAAGAAGAAAAGAAAACAAAAAAGAGGGAAACCATAATGAAAAAGAAGTAGAAAAACGACGATAAAATCACAACGACATTAAGGAGAAAAACGAAGAAATGAATTAACGACACAATAAACTTTAGAAAGAAAAAAAAAAAAAGAAAGAATAAACGACGATACTAACAAACTATACAAGAAGGAGAACGTGAACCCAGGCCCAGTGGTCCATGGGCTCAGCCACTCAGGCCCATCACAGTTGCACAAAACTTGGGCTGTTTTAACCACCTTTAATGACTCCACGGACTAACACTTGAGTTATTTTATTTATTTTTATTTTTATTATATATATATATATATATTTCTAAGAAAATGAACTAACACTTAAATACTTGCGATAATTTCACACATAACTCCACTATAAAGTAAAAAGTAAAAAGTTCAAATATCTTTTAAAAAAAAAAAGTTTGGTTGGTATAGATTTTTTAAAATAGTGAAAAAATAGCTTTAAATTTTAAAATGAATTATTATTATTTTTAATTCAAGATGGTATGCTAAACACACACTAAAACAGAGATTTGATATCGTTGTTCATAAATTTATAGTATAGTTACAAATTGTCTTTTAAATTTTTAATTTTTACAATTTACATCTTAAATTTGTGAATCAACAGTATACAACTCCCATTAATAATGATGTTAGTCTTTTAACGAAAATCAACAGGTAACTTGTATGTGAATTATTAATTAAAAACATAAAAGGTTCTTTTTTTTTTTTGCAATAAATATTAGCCTAAATTTATATCTAAAGAAATTAATTCAAAGTTTTTCATTGTTGTAAAACTAAAGACTATAATTTCAAAATAGATAAATCAACAATTTACATTAATTATTTATATAAATCATTTATAACTCATGAATAATTACATGTCAATTTTGGTTATTGATGAAAAAAAAAAGAGATGAAAATCCACCAAAAAATAATAATAATAAGATGAAATATAATAGGTCAAAAGTCCCAACTAGGATTTTATTATTATTATTATTTTTAAAATAAAATGAGAAAATTAAAACTTCATATCTTTAAATAAAATTAGGTATGATATTATTGTTAAAATGTGCAAGCATATATTATTGTTAAAATGTGCAAGCATTCACATATATTTAGGGTATTTAAAAAGCTGTTTCTATAATTTTCTAAAATGAACAAACTGTTGTTAAAAAATAAAAGTTTGTAACTAGACGATAAAATGGGGGGACAACGATGTAAAAAGACCCTGAGATTTGATATGATGGAGCCATTAGCCACACACCGTACATCAGATTCCACCGCAACATTACCAAATTCGATCCTTCAAAAAAAAAAAAAAAAAAAACCCACCAACCTTGATTGTCCCCATCCCCAATTCGCCGATCTCACTCAACTTTACTCAGCTGGTCGCCATTGATATATCTCGGACAAAGTATAATTCGATTTTTCCCGAATCTCCATAATTATGCTCCCACATTCTTTCTTAATTTGTTGATTCTTCCGATCTCTTCTCTTCCCCTTCCCTCCGGAGATTCTCTAACTGGAGCGACCCTTTTACATGGAGGATCAACATAGCTCTTGATCGGAACATAAATATAGGAGAGAGAGAGAGAGAGAGAGAGATAGAGAGAGAGAGAGTGTGTGTGTGTGTAAGTGAGTGATAGTGAGAATCGGCAGAGAGATGCGTCGGGAGATCTCGATTCTGGTTCAGCCAAGATGCCTCCTCCTCTTCGTCGTCATCTCCATTTTCCTCATTTTCGCCTTCTCCTCTCCCAAGCGAGTACGCAATTTTTGTTTCTTTCAATTTTGGCTCATTTCATTTTTATTTTCCTGATCTGGTCGTGAATCTAAACAACTTTGCGTTGAATTCTAATATATATTTGGGTTTTGTTGGGGGTTTGTTGCAATGACTGCTTGGAAGAAAACGTTGAATTTGAGTGCTTTAAATTGTTTTTTTGTTTGTTTTGATGTGGTATTAAGCTTAAGAAATTCAATCTTGTGTCTAATGTCTGGTTTCCTTCTGTTTTATTTCAAGAAAAATAGATATACTATCATATCCGGCACCTTTATAAAACAGCATGCATTACATTTTTTGTATGTTGTTAGTTGTAACAACTAGATGATTTCAATGTAATATCTTCAATGATATTTGTTATTTACACTAATAGTTTTGAATAAGGTTACAAGATTCTATAGAAAGTCATATGTAAATCAACTTATAGTTACAAGATTCTAAGCAAGCATTTGGTATATTAGTTGCCTTCAAATGCAATTTTTTTTTTTCAATTTTTCACAATTTACTATAACAACTTTGCAACTCAAACTTTAAAAGTCCATAACTTTGCATATACAAGTCCAAATAAGATTTTTTTTTAAATTTTTTATATAAATTAGATAGAATTTCGAGATGAATAAAACAAGTTCCATATTGATATATATATATATATATATATATTTTTCCGAACACATTTTTAGTTTTTGCACTTTTAGCTCCAGCCATTCAAATCCGTGTACCAAACGCATACTAAATGAATGTTACAACTTCCGGACATATGTGGCTGCCGAACTTGAGACATTTGGGTTATGGTTATATAACTGATCTGAGTTCGTTTATAATACTTTCAGCTCCCCGTTAATAATGAAGCAAAGACCTTGGTCTCAATGTTTATGATGTCTACTAACGTATTAATGTATTATCCACGATTTGATGTGTAGGAGGAGGAGGTGATGGAGAAAGTGGAAGAGGCTCCTGAAATCACCCACAGAGTGTACCTGGATATAGATATTGATAAACAGCGGTTGGGTAAGATTTGTATTTTCTTTGATTCAGCTTTCAAGAACTGCTTTTTATAATGGTATATATTGCAATGCAAGGTCTTACATTGTTGAGAATATTGCATTTCTTCGCTCTTTTCTATCTGTTTTTAACATTTAATTGAAAACCTTTGTGATTATTGCAGGTAGGATTGTGATTGGATTATATGGGAAGGTTGTACCCAAAACTGTTGGTATGTGTTTGATCTTCCGCGTTAGTTCTTTGACTCTTGAAAACCCAACTAGTAAATGGTTTGGTTAGAAGTTTTTTTTTTTTTTTTTTTTTTTTTTTTTTTTTTTTTTGCTGTCGTTTTCATATCCAGTAGTGAATGGTGAATCAGATTAAAAGTTTTTCAGTTCATATCCAAGCATAATGGTCTTTAATCAGTGCCTGTACAACTTGTGATTTTATGTGTTTACGTGCTTTCCAATGCTTTCTTTTCTTATTGCCTTAAGAGTCTGAGCTAGTGTTATCACCTTTGCTTTTTCCATTGAATTTCAGACCCCATTTTGCTCATATGACAGACTTTCCTAATATTATTTATTTACCTATTTTTGCAGAAAATTTTAGGGCTTTGTGCACAGGTACTTGAATTCTGTCTTTATATTCATATAAAAACACGTGTTTGTGTCTATAAGTGAGATTGTCAATTTGCTCACTGTAACTTTCACAAAATGCAGGGGAGAAAGGCAAAGGCGCAAATGGAAAAAAACTTCACTATAAGGGGACGCCACTACATCGTATAATATCTGGTTTCGTGATTCAAGGTGGAGATATTGTTTATGGTGATGGAAGGGGATATGAATCTATTTACGGTGGTACATTCCCTGATGAGAACTTCAGAATAAAGCACTCACAAGCTGGTAGTTTACTAGAATCTTTTTTCTGGTTTTATGTTTTCTTTGTTTGATATTTATGGGTTTATGAAGCCAGAAATCTTTTGAATTTTACCACCATTTGTTTCTAGGATGGTTCTTTCTTCTGAATTGCATATTATGTGCAGGTGTCGTTTCCATGGTAAATTCAGGACCCAATTCCAATGGCTCCCAGTTTTTTTTCACCACAGTCAAGGCCAGCTGGCAAGTGTTTTTGTTTTTTTTAGATTGCATAATGGAGAATTATTTAGGAATACTAGAGGTGATCTTATTGGACATTCTTGTATCTGGATTAGCACGGCACCAAACAAAGATTTAAGTTTTGAGCTAGAACAATTTTCTCCTGCTCGCCTTTCACCTGACTACATACCAGTTGCTCTGACATCAGCAATGTCAAATTAATCTGCCTTCCTCTTGTCAACAATGACGGAAACAATGCATAAGATCTCTAAAATGTTCGAATTCATTCACAGGAAATGAGTCTACATGCGTGTTTAATTCACACTATTGCATTAGCTCTTGTAGTTTTGGAGACCCTTTCATGGTAAAGAATTAGGATGAACACCCTGAATTTTCTGGACTTTGAGACCACCTTTGGATTTGTTTCAGGTCGATTTTGTTTATTTCTTTGGATTTGGTTTGTGCTTTGTGTAAGAGGCATGTTTGGAAAATCTCTAATTATTCATGTGAAATCTCTTAGGTTGGACGGAGAGCACGTTGTGTTCGGCAAGGTTATTCAAGGCATGGACACTGTATTTGCCATTGAAGGTGGAGCTGGAACCTACAGCGGAAAACCCAGGAAGAAGGTAATTATTGCTGACTCAGGAGAGATACCCAAAAGCAAGTGGGATGAGGAAAGTTGACACAGCTAACAACTTCAAGATTTTTGGTTGAGTTCTATATATATACATGTTCGATCTCCACTTCTTGTTTCCTAGTAATATGTCCATAAACTTCAGAAGATTCATCAGCCTTGGGCTCATCTGGGAATGCAGTAGTCTGCTCTTTTTTCTAGAAACCTTTTTTTTTTTTTTTTTTTTTTTTTTAATACGTTCATGTCCTTTGTGAAGGAATCATAGAGCATGAGTTTGTCCCGTGCTCTTCCCAGTTAGTGCCAGCCATGTATATCTCCGTCTCGCCCCATTGTGGATTGTGATTGAAAGCAACTTACAGATATCCCTTGGTCTTTAGGCTTTTTACTATTCTGATACTCACTAGAGATGGTAGCTTTCTTGCTAAATGATAAACAAGTTTTCCATTTCTGATCTTGCTCGAACTTGAGTGAACTCGTGTTGTTATTTCAAAGACTTGCTCTTTACGTGGGCAATCTTTAGTACAAAGGGTTTTGGACTTTTGGTTTAGGAGTACAAATATTACAAAAAAAAGAGACATCTAGTTAATGGAAATTGGGTTTGACTTTTGAGTATATTTTCTGAGTGGAAAATCTATAGTAGATGGAAGATGAAGAAAATGAGAGGGGAATTACAAAGGAAAGGTGGCTTAAAGTTTGTGATGATCAGACCATATTAAATGTGGCATATGGTTCCATATCATCCTCCATAATGGTGCTTTTATTGAAGGAAAAATACATATAATGCTCTTTATGCCATGCGTCTTTTGTTGGTATGTCTTTATGCCACGTATCTTGTACAATGCCATTCTGTTGTGTACTAATCATTGCGATATAATTCATGAGTTCTTACCATAATGATAGTATAAGTGAGGGTAACTTGTTAAAAAGAATCATAATTAAGACACTATTAATGAGGCTCACTTGTTAATAAGAATTCATTTCAACGTATTATCATCCTTTCATTTGATGTTTGTTCACCCCCAAAACACGTGTAAAACCTCTTTCTCTAAACAAAGGAGTGATTTCTCAACTTTATGGAAAAAAAAAAAAAAAAAAAAAAATCTTTTTATGTCCTCATTGTTGAAAAAACAATTCAAAACAGCCAATTATTGTCCTCTTCTGGCCCAAAAACACGCTCGCCGAAAGGGGACCAAAAAAAAATCGCAGATTTGCAGAAAATAGAAATTGTGTGAAATCAGAACAGTCCATGTCGTCTAATCCATTGTGCATGTAAGCTATGTATGCTTTAACCACATCTGATTATTACCCATGAAGAATTAATGGCAATGAGCCCCACAAATATTGAATAAAAAAAATTAATTTGTTTTAAAAAAGAACAACATATGTCCGACCAAGTGTTCCAACTAATATTCAAAAACAATAAAAAAAAATTATTTAAAAAAAAAAAAAAAGTGATCGTCATCTACTACCGCTCTGGTTCCACAGTGAACGACTGAAAAATGTTCCTCTTCTAGTTCCAACCCAATTACCAAATCTACTTCTCTTTTTTCCAATCTCTCTGAGCTCCAATGGGAAGCAGCTCCGAGGAAAAGGACAAACCCATATCCCTATACGACACGTCGTCGCCGTCCCACCAACAGCCCCTCCTCTCCAAGCCTCCTTCGCCTCCTCTCGATGACTTCTCTCCGCCGCCGTTACCACCGCCGTACGACGACCGCCGCGAACCCGACGCTTCCCAGTACCTCCAGATCTCCTACAACTACGGGCCCAGAGCCGTAAAGGACCTCCCTTTCCTCATCCTCTTCCTCGTCTTCGTCCTCTCCACCTTCGGCTTCGGCATCTTCGCCGTCTTCCACCGCAACACCAACTTCTCCGATCTCTCCTCCTTCTCCTACGACTCCACCTCCAAATCCTGCGTCAAAGACTCCCTTTCCTTCGCCGCCAATTGGGGAATCTTCGTTTTCTCTTCCCCTGTTTTCAAGGATCTGACATGGACGCTCGTGATTACGCTCGTTCTGAGCTTGCCCATTTGCTTAATCCTCCTCTTGCTGCTCAAGCATTACACCAAACACCTGGTCTACGTCTCACTTCCTTTCTTTCTCCTCATACCCATCTTCTTCAACGTCTTCTGGTTCGTTGCCTGCACGCTTAGCTCCACTTGCAGCCAGTCCTTCCCGTTGGTCTACAGGGTCTTGGTCTTGATTTTCGTGTTTCTTGTCGTCGGGGTCATCGTCTGGATCTTCGTGGCCAATTGGCATCGGATCGAGCTGACCATCAGCATAATTGGGGTGGCTGCCAATGCTCTCTTCAGCAACTTGGGGCTGTTCCTCGTCTTGCCGCTTCTGAGTCTGGGCTTGGTGGTTTATTACTCACCCATTGTTGTGTTCCTCGTGTTTGCCAGGTCCAACGGGAAGATTGTGCTTCGGGAATCGGGAGGCAAATACAGCTGTGTGTGGAAGGAAGATAGTTGGGTGCCTGCTTACTTTGCGCTGGCGATCCTGACCATGCTCTGGTCCGCGGCGGTTATGGTGGAAGCTCAGGTGTTTGTCATCAGTGGGACCATTGCCCAGTGGTACTTTACTAAGGAGGATTCCACTCCTAAGCGCAGTATCAGAAGCTCTTTGAGGTGAAATTCTAACTACTGCTGTTCTTAATCTTAGGTTGGAGTCGGAATTTTGTGGACTGGAATTGAAATGTGTGTTTGATTGAAGTGTGAATTGGAAAGGGACTGTGATGTAGGGAATATTGTAAAAATTTGAACTGTGTTCGGAAAAATATGCATTATGGAGTTTGTTTCGTTCCTCTTGTCGTTGTCAGCATTTAGATATATAAGAAAGCTATGGACTTTTAGTAATTGAATTTCATCAAAATTTAAGAGAGAGAAAGTGAGATGTAAATTTAGGAGTTGGATAAACAAAATTCACGTTGGAACTGGTGTTCCAAACGGGTCCTTAAGGGATGTTTGGCACTCCAACTCAACTCAACTTAAACTGTATTTTTTTTTATCTTTTTCTGAAATTTTTTTTTGTCTTTCTGAAAAAATCAACAAAAATTACTATTCAAACTTAAAAATCTCAACTTAAACCAGTACACCAAACACCCTATTAGTTTGTACAAGTTCATGTATATAGTTGGCGAATATTTTGACTGAACTGGTATGTGTGTAAATAAGTGAATAAAAATATCTGCATTGTGATGATAGAAATCGATGAATTTTCATTTTGGTTTTCTGATTTTCTAGAGGGGGATGAAGGCTTTGAAGTTGTAAAAATGTCAGTAGTGAATTCATAGTTTCTCTTGATTTTATTAAAATTTGCAGGCATGCATTTGGCCCATCCTCTGGCACTATATGTCTATCGGGATTACTTATCTTCATTGTTCGAGTAGTGCGCGCTGTTGTTGATTCAGCGAGACAGGAGGACCTTACTGGCTTTGTGAACCTTGTATTGCGTTGCTGTGTCAATGCCTTATTCACGGCTATTGACTTTCTTAACAAGTTTACGATCAATTTCGCTGTGATAACGGGAGAAGCTTATTGCTTATCTGCAAGGATGACATATGAGCTTCTAAAACGTAATCTTCTTTCTGCTGTTTTCGTTGAAACCATCTCCACTCGTCTACTGGCTGGCATTGCCTTTGTACTCTCAGCTATATATGCAATTGTGGTGCGTACTCAAAACTTTTTTCCTTTTTTATGTCTGTCAATTGCGGTTTTAAGATGGTGATGATTTGATACGTAAGAGAGTGGTCCATGTTTCACATATATACACATCCATGCTGTCCGTGTTCTTGACCTTTCAATCGGATAAGAATAGGATAGCCATTTCATTTACTTATCCTTCTTCCCTTATTTGTACCCTTGCAAAGTAAAGATGACCTTTCAACTGGATAAAAATAGGATAGCCATTTCATTTACTTATCCTTCTTCCCTTATTTGTACCCTTGCAAAGTAAAGATCAAGTACGCGAAAATACTTTTTTGTCTTTGACTCTATGTGCCAGAGGGAAAGAAAATAGGAAGGAAAGGAATATAATGTAGTGAGAAAATTCTCTTATTGTGTTGTATGAATTCCCTCCTAAAATCCTTCCAACTTTGGAAGTATCAAAATTAACATCCAACGAAGGATTTCGAATCACCCACACAACCCATTCCCTCTTGTTATATCTTCTACCACATAATCATAAGTCTTAAAAATTCACCCACCCCTCATTGTACGTCCACTTTTAACAAGGCCTAAAGGTTTGGTCAAGGAAGAGTGTGTTAGACCAGCTCTTATTAGCTTAACTTTTGAGATAGATTGGTAAACTGACATGGTATCAGCGCGGGAGGTCCCAAGTTCGAATCCCTGCAGTTGCACTCTTTTTCCCCTTTGATATCATGACGTGTTGGGCCCTAACAGCTACCTACAAGACGAAGAAGCTGGAACTGGGTTGGGGTTGGTTAGAATCCTGTCCATGGAAATTTATATTCAGCCTTGTAGGTTTACACAATTCAATCCAAAAAGCACTTACTGTTCCACCTTATCATGTCCTAGGTGCTTTTAAAACTGTTAAACTAAATGCCTTTTGTATCTTATTGGCTTTATGGACTTCGTTTTGGAGTCATTCGTCTCCGTTTTGTTTTCTTCGTTCTGGTTCCACTTTCGTTAATCTTTTCTGATCATGATTTGCATAAGCAGACTTGGGCTATCTTAAAGGCTGTAACCGATGTTGGGTCTTTGTCATACTTTGTGGCTGCACTGGCGTGGTTACTGCTGTTCTTGGTGCTGGGATTCTTTGTGCATGTGCTTGACAATGTGATTGACACGGTGTACGTGTGCTATGCGATAGATAGGGACAGGGGAGAGGTCTGTAAACAGGAAGTTCATGAGGTTTATACTTATCTACCCCTTAGTAGAAACCATGGATCGGCTCGTCTTTCCAGTGTATGATAACCAACCGTTGAACTCCGCAAGTATTTGTTGCTGTGGCTTGTGTTTGTTCCCTGTATGAACTCAGATTTGTTTATTGATAGATTGTTCGTAAGTCGGGCTGAGTTTGCCCATGTAAAAATTGAGGTTTTATCAATTAAGATGGAAAACTAGGTTTGAGCATTTTTTAGGCCTATTCCTCAACTGTTCTGCAGAAAATAAATCATGTAATGAACTTCCTTATAAAGAGAGAAGCCAAGGCATGGAAGTTGGGTGTCGTCATTGGAACCAAAAATTTCAGTGAAGTCTTGGGGGGCATTTGGAGCATACACTTCAATTGGAGTTTTGGAAACGTTTTGATTGGAAATGAGTGAATGTTTGAAGTTGTGCATTTGGTTAAAAAATAAACTGTGATAGTTAAAAAGTGTAAAAATTTGAAATGTGTTTGAAAAAAAAAAAAAAACAATATGGGTCTTCTTTTATTTCTCTAGTCATTCTATGCTATTTAAAAAAAAAAAAAATCTTCCCATTTCGATTTAAAATAGGAGAAGATTACAATAGTCCCTCTTTTATACCCTATTGGCAGAGCTCATTTTTAAACCATTAAGATGTAATCCAACGATTGAGATGTTGTTTGTGTATGATAATTATAATGTATCTTACCTCATACTAACTTAGACTGAAAAATTAAAAAATATTATAAAAAAGGAAATTACCAAAAAAAAAAAACCTTGTTTACGGGGGGCGTCGGCAGTTTCTGGGCAAATGGCAACATCTGAGGGGGGCCTCGTCACCACATCGTGCGAGGGAGGGGGGGGGGGGGGAAGGTGGGGCAAATCTGGGGTCAGGGGGGGACCGGGGGGGGGGGGGGGGGGGGGCGGCAGATCTAGTCGGGGGGAGTGGGGGTTCATCACCAACATCAGGGGGGGTTAGGGATCGGCATCGGGGAAGGGGGGGTGGCCTTGTTGCCAACATCGGGAAGATAAGGTGTATTATAATTATTATACACAAATAACATTTCAGTCGTTTGATTACATCTTAACGATTTAAAAATAAGCTCTATTAATATGGTATATAAATGAGGCTCTACCACAAAATTTCCCTTTAAAATAATTAGTTTATTTTTTTAAGAAAGAGATTTAAAAAAAATTCAATTGAAAATTTTCAATTGAAGGGTATATTCCAAACAGGCTCTTGCATTAATCCGGGACAACGAAAGTCAATATACAGCTACAGTACAGCCTAGGTGCTTAATAAACGACACAATTGTTGAAACGACAAAAAAAACGAATAAACGACTTCAAAGGGACAACGAATAAAACGACCCCGTAAAGACAAGAATTTCAGTAAACGATGTCAACTTAAAAATGGCAAGAAATTTGCAAACGACGAGAAAAATAAGAACGACAAAAAAAGTCAAAAACGGCAACAAAATGCAGAAACATGAAAACGACAATTAAATGAACAACAAAACTCACAAAACGACGACAAATGAATAAACGTCCAAAAAGTGAGCGACAAAATTGGAAGCAATGACAAAAATAACAAATCCCATCATTATATGAATAAAAGGTAGAGGAAAAAAAAAGAGCGATCAAATTTTACATAGGTCAAATATAAGTAATCTTCTGTTTGGCTATCCATATTTTCAAGATGTTCACGGATATCTCAATTAAGTTTAGAAGTGCTTTTGTCATGAACTTATACTGTGCTTTAATTTTACTAAAGCATGATAACGAGCGGAAGGATTTTGTTGAATTAGAGAAACGCCTTCTTGCATTAAGCTTTCAGATGAGAAGTTACTTCGCATGTGTAAGCTTAAGACAAGAAGGTGTTTCCTTGCTCATTCAACAAAAAATTTTCTCCTCGTTATCTTGCTTGAGTAAAAGAAAAGCACAGTTTTAAAGCCAAATAATGATAGAAAATCAATCTTTTCTTTGCTTGAGTAATGATAGATTTAGATCGTAGTAAGAAGATAAGTATTTCTAATCATGCATAATTATAATCCCACGAGTATACTATGTTGATTATAATTTAGAAAAAACGTTATAACACTCATGCATGACATAAGTCATTTATTAAAATAATTAAAAAAAAAATCTTGAATGAAAAGAATGTACAGAGTACTTATGATACAGAACTTATGACGATTAAAAAATAATAATAAATAAATAAATCAAGTAGTGTACTTAGAATGAAAAACTTATCTGAAGGTAAATGCCTTAATGTTGTAGCAAAATCGTAAGGCCTTAGTTAATTTATAGGGGGACTATTGTAAACCAAATAGGAATCATGGTTTGAGTAAAGACATAATTTCAATAAAACTTGAAGTTAAAAAAAAAAAAAATGTATTGTAAACCAAATAGGAATCATGGTTTGAGTAAAGACGTAATTTCAATAAAACTTCAAGTTTAAAAAAAAATTAAAAAAAAAAAGAGTACTGTAAACCAAATAGAAATTATAGCCAAAATATGAATCATGGCTTGAGTAAAGACGTAATTTCAATAAAACTTCAAGTAAAAAAAAAGAGAGAGAGAGAGAGTACTTCTATCATGATTAAGGCTCCGTTTGAATTTTTATTTGGTATTTTATCTCATAAAAATTTGAATTTTCAATTTAAAAAATTGATTTCAAATATAGATTGATACGAAGTTAAAGCACGTATATATCTTTTAAAAAAGAAGAAGAAGAAGAAGAAAAAGTGCGAGAAATCCTATGAAGACACAAACTTACAAAGTAACGTGTCCCGGCATCTCATATATAAACATCTTGAGATCACATATAAACAGAAAAGAAAAAGTTCTAGAACATGCACCCACAAACATGATATAAACACGTATTGAGCTATTTAATAATGAATGTATAAATAACAAAACCAAAGATGCTAAAATCAGCGATATTATTTCATAGGAAAAGGCCCCAATATTAATAGAACTTACGAGAATATATATATATATATGTATATATATATAGGCATACACGTTATTGAAATAAGCAGCCGAATGGGGGTTGGGTCAGGCGATGACGAAGACAGTCCTCTTCGGAGGAACTTCAAGGCTCATAGAAAATCAATCTCATTGAGGGTATGATCCCTCTTGAGGAAGAGGAAGAGGAATATATTAAGATCGTAATGAGAATTATCACGAATTTCTAATCATGCATAAAGCCAGCAAGTAAACTATGATCATAATTTAGAAAAAAGAACATGACAACATTCAAGCATGACGGAAACAAACAAATCTTGAAAGAAAAGAATAGTTATCGCACGAACATGACAACATTCAAGCATGACGGAAACAAACAAATCTTGAAAGAAAAGAATAGTTATCGCACTTATTATACAGAAAATATGACGCGAAAAAAAAAAAGAAAAAAAAAAAAGGTCATATAGAATACTTGAATAAAAAACTTATCTGAAGGTACCAATAATTAACTAATGCCTTGTTTTTATAGCAAAAGCATAATGCCTTAGTTAATTATAGGTTGACTATTGTGGATCAAGTAGGAATTTTGGTTTGAGTAAGAAACCTAATTTTAATAAAACTTCAAAAAAAAAGAATAAAAAAATAGTACTTTTGTTTGGATCTAATCCTCTCATGAAAATTTGAATTTTCAATTCGAAAAATGGTTTAAATCGTGTATAAGGGGTGTTTGGTGTTTGAGTTTGAGTTAAGATTTATAAGTTTAAATAGTGATTTTGGTTGACTTTTTCAGAAAAGACAAAAAACTTTTAGGAAAAAAGACAAAAATTGAGTTGATGGTGGTGAGTTTAAACTCACCATCCAAACGGACCCTTATCTTTTAAAAAAGGACAAAAAACAAAAAAACAAAAAAAAAAAGTACGAGGAGTCCTATCAAGACACAAACTCACATTCTGACGTGTCCCTACCTCTCATAAGCTATCTTGAAAAGATGCATTAAAAGAAAAGTTCTATAACATGCATTCCCAAACATGAGTTATAAACGCCTATCGAGCAACCCAATAATTATATAATTAAAAAGGGGATATGCAAGAATGGCTTGAATTTGACACCTTTTTATAATTTGATCATCTATAAAAATAAAGTTGATAATTTTATCATTCATAATAATTAATTAAATAATTAAATAAAATTATAATAAATAGACAAGATACATATATCTCTTTATTTTATTTTATTTTTTATTTTTTGTATTTTTTTTATATATCTCCGACTCCGTTCACCAGTCAGTGTCGATTGGTCTCCGGTCACTGGCCGGGGTCCGGCCATCGAAATTTTTTCTTTCATATTTCAACAAAGATGACTGAATGTATTCTGCTGTGCTTGCTGATCGCCAAATTATTTTTTTTTTTTCATATTTCAACAAAAGATGACCAAATGTATCCGATTCCCATCATCGGTGTCGATGTTGATTGCTGGAGAGATTCTATTAGATTCCAAAACGGATTTTGACAGAATATATATATTTTTTGGATTTCAACAAAGATGGTCGAACATATCTATCCGGTTCCGATAGTCAGAAAGATTCTGTTAGAATCTAAAATGGATTCTATTAGAATCCGATAAGGCAAAATGGATTTCAATAGAATGCAAAACATGCAAAAAGGATTCCGATAGAATGCAAAACGGATTCTATAAGAATGTAAAATGGATTCTACCAGAATCTGACAAGGTAAAATTCATTATGATATAATGCAAAACGAATTCTGATATAATACAAAATGGATTCTGATAGAATCCAAAACGGATTCTCATAGAATCTGAGATGGCAAAATGGATTCAGATAAAATGCAAAACAACCAAAACGGATTCTGATAGAATGCAAAACGGCCGGATTCTGATATAATGCAAAACGGATTCTATTAGAATGCAAAATGGATTATACCAGAATCTGAGAAGGTAAAATGCATTCTGATAGAATGCAAAACACATTCTAATAAAATGCAAAAGGGATTCTGATCGAATCCAAAATGGATTCTCGTAGTTTTTTTTTTTTTTTTTTTTTTTTTTGCATATCTGGTTGAAACACAAAATTGTTAATACTTTTATTTTCACTCTACAATACCAAAAATTTTCCCAACAAACAAATAGAAGCAAGAAAACCGATAAACAAATCATCAAAAAACAAACCAAACCAACAAAAATAAAATTTTCTCGACAAACAAACCACCGAAAACAAGCAAACCATTCACACGAAAAATAACACATGCTTCCAATGAATTCTATCAAAATGTTCAAGTATTTTTCCAAAGTTCACAACACTAAAATCATTAAATTCATTGTGCTTGTTGTTACACTTGGTTTTGTATCAAAGAGATGGTATGCACCTAGTTGGCATCTTGATTGGATTGTGACTAATGATCTCTATGGAATCCTTAAAAGACTAGGGTCATCTTTCTCTTTAAATCTCTCCAACTTTATATGTAATTATATACATATATGTGCATATAACATATATAGGTACGAGTGAGTGTGTGCATATAATATATAACATATAGCACTGAACAAATAACACAGTTCATCGAATCAAGCTAGCAAAGTGAAAAACAAAAGAAATTTATATTGATTTTCAAAGCAAAAACTTCAAAATACTTTTATATGTACTTCATAATCCATTTTACAGTTTATCAGAATCTGTTTTGTTTTCTTGGATTCTGGTAGAATCCATTTTGCATTATGATAGAATCTATTTTGTATTATGATAGAATCCGTTTTGTATTATATCAGAATCCGTTTTGTTTTCTCGGATTCTGATACAATCCAATACCGTTTTGGATTCTGATAGAATTTATTTTGCATTCTGTCAGAATTTGTTTTGCATTCTATTGATGACCAGCCATCGACCAGTGACTTATCAGCGGCCGGCAACTAGTGACCTGCCGGCGGCCGGCGAATGGAGTCGGAGATATATGAAAACTATTACAATAAATAAAAAAGAGAAGAAAATAAGGAGATATGGGTATTTTTGTCTATTTACTATTTTTTATTTAATTATTTAATTAAATGTCATGAAATGACAAACAGAGGGTAAAATTATAATGAAGTGCCAAATTTATGGGTATTTCCCTAATTTTCTCAAATAAAAATTGCAAAACCAAAGATGCTAAATCACAAAACAAAATCAAGAAACATGAAAATGACAATTAACTGAACGACAAAAACATACAAAACGACGATTTAAACGGCAAAAAAGTGAACGAACAAATTGGAAGCAATGACGAAAATAACAAATCACCATCTACATATGAATAAACGGTAGAAAAAAGTGAGCGACCAAATAGTACATAGGTCAAACATATGTGACCTTCTCTTTGACCATTACCCAATTAAGTTTATAA
Organism: Ficus carica; assembly: GCA_009761775.1. NCBI lineage: Eukaryota > Viridiplantae > Streptophyta > Magnoliopsida > Rosales > Moraceae > Ficus > Ficus carica. The sequence goes on along the minus strand of CM019748.1, from coordinate 4,874,374 downwards.
GCACTTTTCTTCATGGTCTTATACTGTGCTTTATTGTTACTTTATTTTATTTTATTTTTTTGAGTCTATAACTGTTAATGAAATAATGGGAATTACACCAGCAATGTAGTTGGATTAAGACACAGAGTGAGACTAGAATTGCACAATATAATCAAGGCTTTAAGTTTGTATTTGTTAAATATTTTGTGTTAGTTTGTGAGTTGGTTAGAACTTAGAAGATTTGTGGTGGATACTTCATTGTAAGTTTATGGCCTTACCATTTTTCACACTTTTCTTCATGGCCTTAACCATTTTATGATCAGATCATACGGCAACCGTTGGTGGGCACAAGAGAGTTGGGAATGTGTCAAATTCTTCTGAAAGACACAGGCGTAGAATTAGGCGCATGCCCTTCTGGTATTGAGGAAGTTCAGCCAAGGACAAGTCTCCAGTAGTGTATGCGCGGAGCAATATGATCCATCAAAGCCAAGACTCCAGAGGAACGCTTAGCCGAGTATCACCAAGAAACTAACCTTAAACAAAGAAGAACATAAAGTCGGTTTAAGACATAGTATGCGACTTTTAATTAGTAATAATCAGTAATCTCAGGACATTCAATCGGAGATGAGGTACTCTTCTTCATGGCTTTAAGATGTCAATGAAGGGAAACAGTTCTAACAAATAGTGAAACGCCTTCACGCCTTGAGCTTGTTGAGTGCTTCATGTTTAGCCGTAAATTTCAAAAGCTTGGAATGTGTCGATATATATATATATATATATATATATATATTTTTTTTTTTTTTTTTTTTGTGGTGAATTTCTGAAATAAAGCTTTGAGAATCTGGTCAAGAATAAATCTTTAACCAATCCAAACAAATGTCACACAAAAATTTCATTTGAAAGAACCTGTACATGTAAATTTCTAAACAACACGTAGTGCTAGAGGCTTCAAGGGATTTTCTATGCTTGTTTCTCTTTCATATCTAATCTTCCTTCTTTTTTTTTTTTTTTCTCTCTTTCATATTTAATTCATTCTCTCATCCTTTTGCCGAGTATTTAAAATCACAAAATTGGGATTTCACCATAACACAAATTCTAACAAATCCATCCAGTCGATAGGTTCAAACACTGCTGCCAAATTCCTGACCATTGCACCAACCTCTAAACATGCCTTTCTAAAAAATGTGCTTAAAGATGATTGTCCTAAAGCAATGCATCTATTCAGAATTGCTTCGTCAGCCATTCTGAGGCTACACTTGCATGTCAATGTGGCCACTAGTAGCAAAGCTTGACGCGAATATTTGCCGGCAATTCACAGATTTGTTGTCAAAGTAAGTAGACAAGATTCAAGTACTACAACCCCTTGTACTTTGTTTAATTAAATGGTACTAATGTAAATTATCTGACATAATTAGGGAATCATTTTCCAATGACTGATAAGGTAGAGCCACAATTTAGGGCTGTGGGAAAATGCATAACTTTGCGCAAGGAAAAAGATCTACTTTTATATTTCATGAGCCATAACTAAATCATAATTAGATTTCCATAATTCAAAGCACAAATATAAAATTAACTACAATTGGGAAATGACATCTAATTAACATTCATAATTCGACAATCTGAATTACACTTAAAAATCTTCTTGTGCTCCCAAAAAAGGAGAAAAAAAATAAAAATAAAAAGCGAAACAACAGGCAAATTTTGCTTGAGAATCCATGCTTGATGCTACTTTCCACTAATCATTACTTGCAATGATGCCTTCAATGAAAAAACCTCCTCGGAGGCGTACGAGCAGCTATATTTTGAGCCAGGAGGTGATGTTCCGTGGGGATGAGGACACGGCGACTTTCAGACAGTCCCGATGAAACTTCACTCAAAAACGGATGATGCAGCAACAAATCCGCCGTCCACCGTTGGCGAGGGTCTCTGATGAAGCACATTCGCAAGAAATCCTTCCCCATTTCTGTGATGTCTTGAGGAATTCTTGGGGACCAATCCCTTGTAAGAGCCAGGAAATACGCAACATCAGTACCAAATCTTGAAACATCCAAGCCATACCAGTACCACGGATGTCTGCCAGTAATCATCTCTATCACAATGCAGCCTAGAGACCATATATCCATTGCAGGCCCAATCTCCCCAATCGCCACAGACTCCGGTGACGTGTAAAGCGGGGTTCCTCGAAATCTGTACTTGTAGCGTTCCGAAACTCTTCCATCATCCTCATCAGGCTCCTTACTCAATCCAAAATCCGCCAACTTAAGACGACAACATCCGTCTTGACTATTACAAGGAAAGACAAGAATATTGTCGGGCTTCAAATCGCAGTGGACATAACCCTTTATATGCAAGCAACGAAGGCCATTCAATATCATCCGAGTGTAGACTCTCACGCTTGTTTCCCGAAATGCGCAGCCATCAGACCGTCGTATCAAATCCGAAAGCGTGCCAAAAGGCGCGTACTCAAGAACGATATTGTACAAACCGGAACCTCTTTCGAGAGTCTCGATGTGGCCATAGGAAGTGATAATTTCAGGACAGTCGCGAAACTCGTCAAGGATTCTTGTTTCCTTAACGAGAGAAGCCGATGAGTTCAAATGTGCTGTTTTCACAGCCAGAAAGAGATTCACGTTCTTAAAGTCAGTGAGAAGAGATAAATACACAGCACCATATGTACCATGACCAAGAAGCCTGACTCTACTCCAGTTTAAACCTGGAAACTCTTTCCATGGAAAACAGGAAAATGAATTCATGTTGTAATCCGGGAAAATCTATCGTCGGATTGTCTAAGACTGAATTTTTTTTTTTTTTGGGTGTGCTTCTTTACGTATGATGGGAGGACCTATATATATATATATATATATATTTATATGGAGCTATATTCGAGTTCTATTATACTTCTAGGAGTTGAAATTTGTACTAAGGATAAGTTGAGCCGTTTTTATTTGAGTTTCCTTGTGACAGTAAACTTCCTGTTCCTACTAGGAGTATATAACAGTAGTAATTGAAATTTGAATTTTAGTTCTTCTCCTAGAGGGAAACAACCTCAAATGCAAACGGTAAATGACTAAACAGAGGAATAATCTAGAAATTTTAGATTTTACCACCGAGATACTAATTGCTGATTTAAATTTCTGAAAAAAAAAAGTAGTAAATAAAGAGAAATAAAATCAGTTTTTGGACTGTTATTTAAAACAATGATTGTTGGGGTAAGACTTCGCCTACCCGTAATACCGTCACAAAGTCCTCGAGTCTGCTTGTCGAATGAGAGACGAAATTCGGATCCCAATTTATTAGATATTTTCAAATATTTGGGCTGAGCCCAACAAACGATCTTAACTTGGCTGGAGGGCGAACGATGATCGTTCGTACTCAATCAGTTGGTATTGTTTCCTTTAGGCCCGTCAGTTCATGGACCGAAAGAATATTTGACCCAACGAAGCAGGCTATGAATGACGCATGATTCTTGATCTCAATGATTTACTGGTTTGTTGTTCGTCGTTCATTTGTGGTGAATACTACAAACAAAGGCTAATCCCATTAACCGTCAAGCCCACGATTGATTATGATGTCATATCAGATCTACTTCAATAACCGCAAAGCCCACGATCGATTATGATGTCATATCAGATCCACTTCAATAACTGTTAAACCCACAAACAATCGTAGCATCAGGACCCACATTCTTACACGTGTTTCGAATCATCCCTAGTAAGAAACCGCTCACTGCTATATGCGGGCTCAGACTCACTATTATTCCTCTATAAATAAGGGAAGACCCCCTTCTTGAAGGGGGACGAATCTCTTTCTCTGATTTTTACTTACTGATATACTGTCGAATTACATCCAGAAATTGAAAACCACTGTATTCCAAAGATTCATATATAGTGAAAAACCCACATACTCAAGAGGACGTAGTACATTTCCAGCGAACCTCTCTAAAAATCGGTGTTGTTATTATCATTTCTTTCATTTTCTGACTTGGTTTATTTTGTAATTATAATTGCTTTGTGGTTTCCATAACGATGTCCAAGGATCTCAATTAATGTTTATATCATTATTCACTAACCCCAATTAAAATTTGACAGTAGATTCTCAACATCTACAATAATCAAATCTTAGAAAAACAAACAAACAAACAAACAAAATAACTGTGAACATTAAAATATTGATTGATCACGTATGATTAAATAGTTAACTGATAAAAACATAAATTATTGATTATTTAATATTGAAAAAGTGATTTTTTTTTTTTTAATTTGACAAAATTTGAGATATTTATTGAAAAAAAAAAAAAGTTTTAAAAAAAATGTCATTTTCTCAAATATCTTAAAAAGAAAAAAAAAAAGTGCTAGTCAAGGTTGAATCAAGTTTTAACTTCTTTATCCCAAATAAATATATATATATATATATATATATATAGTTTTTGACTTGCAAAATGGGGAGGATATTTTTTAAAAAAATAGGGAGGAAAAAAAAGAAAATACATTAACATGTCGAGTATAATTTATAAAATAGAAACTCTAGGGGCTTCGAGGAAAAATAATAATATTTTATGGCACCGCTTAGATAAAGGGTTGAAATCAGTTCTTTGGCTTTTGCTGTGACGGTGTTCTCGATTCTTCATTCTCCAAGCAACCATGGTTCTCGAGGTCACTCTCTGAAACCAAAACCCCAACTTTTTTCTCTTTCTTTTGGGATTCTTATTGTTTTCCAATTCTAGGATTACGTAAATAATTAGGATTTTTTTTTTTTTTTTTTTTTTTTTTTTGTGCGATGAAATTATCAGGCTACTATGATCTGCATCGACAATTCGGAATGGATGCGAAATGGTGATTACTCTCCCTCGCGATTTCAAGCTCAATCCGACGCTGTTAGTCTCATCTGTGGTGCCAAAACCCAGGTTTTTCTTGTGTTTTGATTATCTTCTACATTTCTATTGTGATTTTGACTAATTTAATTTGTTTTTCTTATTTTATCTTTATTTTTCTCTTTACTGAAAAAAAGTTTTGTTTTTTGGGTGAAATTGGTAGTCAAATCCAGAGAATACGGTGGGAATTTTGACAACGGCGGGAAAAGGGGTTAGAGTTTTGGCCACTCCAACTACTGATCTCGGCAAGATTTTGGCTTGCATGCATGGTATTTTCCTTTTCCTAATTTTATTTTTGTGTTATTTTCTTTTTTTAGGGAAATTTTTTCGTACTTGTATGCAGTGAGTGTTTTAATCTGAATTTATGTTCATATTTTCATGAATGCTTGCTTCTGTTCAATTTGGGGTTGATATATATATATATATATATATGTATGTATGTATGTATACATGTAAGGAATTTAGAATGGAGAAATTGGAATGGACTAATCTGATTGTAAATAGTAGGAGTACAAGTATGAATTCCAAGTTCAACTAAACCTTAAAACCAAATGACAGATGCTTAGACGGTCTAAAACTGATTTTATTTCCCACAGAGCTGTGTAGTCGGTATAATGACTAATTATTAATTCTATATCATTTTCTTCTTGCTCCTCCATGCTGAAATTGGTGCCGTCCTGCTGATTGGGTTTCTTTATAGGTCTAGAAATGGGTGGTGAGATGAATATAGCTGCTGGGATCCAGGTGGCTCAGTTGGCTCTTAAGCATCGCCAGAACAAGAATCAGCAACAAAGGATCATAGTTTTTGCTGGAAGGTAAGTCATAGTAGCTTCCTCGTTTATTATTTTTTTGGGGATATTTAGCTTATTCGTTCTTGCTTTGCGCTCAGTCCCATAAAGTATGACAAGAAGGTATTGGAGACGATTGGGAAGAAGCTAAAGAAGAATAGTGTTGCTCTTGATATTGTGAATTTTGGTGAAGAAGACGATGCGAAGCCAGAGAAGTTGGATGCACTTCTTGCTGCTGTTAACAATAATGACACCAGTCATATGGTTCACGTTCCTCCTGGTCCAAATGCTCTCTCAGATGTGCTTATAAGGTGCGACCTTTTTATCACACTTCACTTTATTAGAAGTTTCAGACTTGCAGTTGCACCTTAGAATAATTTGTTTTTGGAATTACGTCAAACTTTCTACTTCTTGCAGTACACCTGTATTCACTGGGGATGGGGATGGAGGGAGTGGCTTTGCAGCAGCGGCTGTGGCCGCTGCAGCATCTGGCAGTGCTTCTGGCTTTGAATTCGGTGTGGATCCCAATATTGATCCTGAGCTGGCTTTGGCACTCAGAGTTTCTATGGAAGAGGAAAGAGCCAGGCAAGAGGCTGCTGCAAAAAGGGCTGCCGAGGAAGCTGCTAGGCAAGAAAAAGGAGAGGAATCGTCATCCAAAGCAGAGGATGCAACTATGACCGATAATGTTAATGCTTCAACCCCTGAAGAGAATAAGAAGACCACAGATGACATGGTTTCTATTTTTTTTATTTCTCTTTTGTCAAACATGTTTGTTTTTGTAAACTGCCACTGTGGTCGAGTTCTATGTTATCAGTTTTCTTTTTTGTCAATTATCATCATCCGAACACAAAGAACTTCTGCTTGTAGATCTTTGGCCTTTGCATTTGTCATAATAATCAGGTAATGTGAACTTTTTGCTTGACAGGCTCTTGCAATGTCGATGAATATCTCTGGATCTGGTCATGCAGTTGATGCTGAGATGTTAGATGCAGCGAGTGAGGATCAGGACTTGGCCTTAGGTAAGTTATCTTATGCCATTGATAGAGACAATCAAGTTTTAAATGTTTGTGCGCTCTCATTTCTAACACCATTTTGCTATGTGAAGCTCTTCAAATGTCCATGCAAGAAAGTAGTTCATCAGATGCCAGCAAAGTGTTGGAGGATCAATCTTTCGTCTCATCCATCCTTGCAACCGTAAGTAGTGCTTCTATTAAACTCTGCATTGTCACCTGCAGCATGTGTTGAACTCTCCTGATATGTTTGTTACTTATCTCACAGCTTCCAGGAGTTGATCCCGATGATCCTGCTGTCAAAGATCTCCTTGCATCTTTGCAAAATCAAACTGAGGTACGTTCATAGAGCGTGCATATTTAGTAGAGTCATGAACTTACCTTTTATGGTTTGTTTGGTAGAAAGGAGAGAAAATAGGGATGGAGTGGTTGACACCCAACATGAGGGAGGTAAGGAAGGAGGGAGAGGTCGTTTCTCTGATGATGATTTGTATAAAATCCCTCCAATAATCTCTCCAATTTAGGAGAGAATAAAGTTGATGCATTTTGAAGGATTTGAAATCCCTCATTAATTCATTCCTTCTCTTTTCTCTCCTACCAAACAACCATCGGTATCAAAATCCTTTCACTAACCCATCCACTCGTCTCCCTCCTTCCACTTTTCTCTCCTACCAAACAAGCTCTTATAGTCGTCCTAACATCTATTACCACCTTTGCCTGCAATAATTATTTGTGTGATGTAGTTTCGCAACTTACAAGTGTTCCCTTACTTTAACAGTCCCAGCCAAAGAAGGAAGACGAGCCCCCAAATGAGAGCAAGTGAAATTCTAACGTTTCTGCTGCTAATACTTGAGGTACGTTAGAGTCTTCAAAATTCAAAATTAAAGATTATGCAAATTTATAACAGATTCTTAGTTGTCTTAACCTTGACTGGTTTGGTAAAGCATCGTGTTCTTGTCTTGCAGATTAACAAGTTCACCGGTCGTGAGTTCATGGTTCAAGACCTGATGAAAAGTTCTGGTTTCTTTCCCATTTACGGAATTCGCGTAGATTTTCATAATCTTGTAGTGGAAAAGATGAATTCCAGACATGTTTTATAAGTGAGATGAATTGTGCCCATGATTGCTTCCTTGGTGGAAAGAAGAAAGGACAGTGTTTGGTGGTACTTTCTGTTCGGTGGTAATTCTTATGGTTTCTTTCCTAATATTTGGTTTCATTTTTCCCTTTTTCCTTTCAGTCGTTTAATATTGAAGATGTTTAATAGCTCCTTAAGACATGCTCAAGGCCCCCCCATAAAGTAAAAAAATCGTAGAAGGCCCTCGCAAAGAAAGGAAATCTGGTCCCTTAAAAGTAACACTATGACAAGAGGGGCGAAAAAAAAAATAAAAAATAAAAGCTTCAGTTTTGTTTTCTTAAAGTTTGGTCGTTTAATTTTTCTCCTTTCCACACCAAGGACCTCTTTCGATGCATTTTTCACGTACATCTACACATGTCAATGGCCAATGTCATCTAATTTCGATCGAAAACGAGGCTATAAAAAATATCAAATAGAACATCATAATCAAATAATTTTGTATTTCAAAAGCGTGACAGACTAAAGGGGAAAAACTAAAAGCTGATTAGAACAGTCACACTTAAATGTAATGGATTGGAGCAAAGAAAAGAAGGGAAGGAATAAAAAACGTTTCTTTGGAGTAGTTTCAATCTAAAAGTGATTGCTCAACAATCATCATTAGACTTCGCTAGTTACCTACATAATCGGTTTTGAGTTGGCTCGTGTCACCTGTTTCGTGAACATGTTACTCAGAGTGGTATTTTTGCAACTAATATAAGTGTTTCACCTACTTTAATTCATTTTTCTTTACTTTGCACATTTAGGTGTCTAATCTTATAGTTTCTATTTATACTAAGGGTTAGAGTAAGTAAAAAATTAGTAGTTCAAGTAAACCTCGTGTCAGCTATTTGGGTCGGTTTGAGTCGCGCTGAGTTTAAACTGTTTCTAGTTTTAAATCACAAGCTTATGCATGAATGTGTGTAAGCTTGCCTTCACTTAACCTTTTTGGATCAATTTCTCAAAAGAAAAAAAAAGCTTAGAAGCCAACATCCAACCACCATGCTGGCCTCCTTATCCTCCAGGTTAGCTCATAAAGCATATTATATCATTTTCTACCTGACCCCTCAAATTGTATCCCAAGATAATATCCGTACTCAATATTTAAGATTTTTTTTTTTTTTTTTCCTTATTTTTCTAAATGAAATTGTTCAATGAGATGGTAGCAAATGAAACACAGCTAAGATTCCAGTTTCAACCACAAAAGAGGAGAACAAGATGAGACAAGACTGGTGGTAGGTATAAACACCTATCAATCTTCGCCACAATTAAGGTAAATTCCAATTGGAAAAGAGCTGAGCTAATGCCGGGATTTGATGGCTCTTTCTTTCCCAAAGCTAGCTTGTGCACACAAGACCACAAATGGTCACATCATATTCACGTGACATAATAATCTTCGTAAAAATTTCCTAAAAATCAAAATAGGTAAATCGAATCGTATGGTCTGATTTACTTTTTTTGTTACTAAATTTGAAAGGTTAAAAGAATAAAGTTACTGTACAACTTAGCTGCTTTACAGAGAAGAAAACTAAACTGGACCACTAAGGTGGGACTTAAAATATGTGATCAAAGAGTACAAGTGAGCAACTCAAAGCAAGTTTGTGCACATAACTCGTTTGAACAACCAAATCGTGGGCTAAAGATTGTCCCAACGCAATAATGCTTCATGGTTGCAATACTTGTTCTTAACAAATTACATGTTCACGTGTCAAAAATGCGAGTACATATTGTCATGTTAAATTCACATGATAATTTTCGTTGACACTAGCTTTCCAAAAAAAAAAAAATGTGGACGAGAGAACTTTTAAAACTTTAGAAAAATCAAATAGACGAACCAAGATATATATATATATATGTTTATGTGGTCCGACTCACTTTTTTATTTTTTTTCCCCCTCCGAATAAATGAGCTTGAAAGGATAAAGTTGGTTTATCAAGATAATCTCAACCACTTTATTGAGAAGTCACTAGGCCACTTAATCAGGAGTTAAATATGTGATCACAAAATACGAATGTTCAACCTTACCAACTTGGCTAGGTTATGCGTGTGGTGTGGGGGCAATAGATTTATTTGTCTAAAGAGAAGGTCACATTTCACATGACGGGGCATATTTCCCCATACAAGTAAGTCCATGCACAACCTTGCTTACTGATTTCCTGGATCTTACTTGTTGGCACTTTCTCCTCTCTCAAGAACTCACCTCTCTCTCGCCAATATTAGGTAGCAATTTGCTACCACATTTTTAAATTTGTTGAATGTCGGGATGCTGCCCCTTTCCGCTAGTCTTCTTCGGACAAAGTCATGGAAGAACTAGTCGAGATGTTTAGGAATAAATAAAAGAAATTAGAGCTTTTTATGGTAGGATATCCTCACACCGATAGTACATATGTCTAAACATTATATTTTGATCAAAATCACATCAAAATAAATATAAATGCGTGTGTTATGCATTGACAGTTAAAAATAAAAACCTTTCGACAGCATATTTTTTCATACCCGACCCCAGAAATCTCACGGGAAATTATGGGGCTTGTGAGGAATATTAGTAATGTATGCAAAAAACAAACAGAAGGAAGGCCAAAGTGGGTTAATAATCAGGAACCTGAACAGAAATTGTTATTGGCTCTACATTCATTGACTCATTTGTACCAAGGGACACCTTTAACTTTTTTCTTTTTTTCTTTCTTTCTTTTCTTGGCTTTCTTTATCTTTTCCTCTTGGTTCCTTTTATTTTATTTAATTTTATTTCTTTTTCCCCTCATAAGGTGATAAATCTTCCTTTTCTTCTTTGCTTTCACGCAAAGGCTTTTTGAAGAACACAAAGATCAGATGGAGAAAGGAAGATGTGGGTGTGCGATCCGAGATGTGGGACCACCTCCTTTATCGGTTTAAGTACTTGTGTTTTCAGTAGAACTTCAATGGTAATACTTTTGTATTAGTCCAAGTTCTAATTATAGGTAAACGTGAATAGGTCCATGATATGCTACTATGTTCCACTGAGTTTCCATGATCTAATTTAAGATTGATTTGGATATTTCCTGCCTCCTGCCGTTTTCTTCCTTTATCTCTCTACAATTATTCCTAAAGAAAAAATAATAAGGTACATCAATTATTGCAAAGAAAATATGCTATGACATTTCTGCTGATGTTATGGTGTTTGTTAGATCAACTATGGTCTTAAACAAGCTACCAAGAACGGGAAAAAAAAATAATAATAAGTAACATCTAATAGTGGTGAGAAAGAAAAAATGTAGTTTTATCCAATTAGTAGATTGGTATTTCATTGTCCCAAAAGGAACTTAGTTGAGGATGTTGAAAGGGCACAAAGGACATTTTCTATCCTAGAAAACAGCCTCAAGAGTCATGATGCTTGGAGGGCACCACTGGGGGTGGTGGCATGGCTACAAAAGAGGCATCATTTGAAGCCTTTTATTCTAACATGTCAGGGATTCGAGTCATGCATTACACTAAGTCTTCCAAAGTTGACAAAGATTATGTTGATTGACTCTGTGAGCCTTTTAACTTGTTAGTTATTGAAGGTTAAGAATTAGGATCCTTTATCATTCCATCGATGATCTAATGTATATATCTACGTTGGTCGGGGACATAAAGAGCATTTTTCTTTCAAAGTATAACATTAAGGTATAAATCCACGAATTTGATAAAACATAAGGTACCAAGATGCTTTTTTTCCCCTAACAGATTATATATGTTTTGTGCTCTTGAGGCAGGTTTTTTCTTCTCATGAATCCTTGAAATACCTCCAACATATGCTTTATTGGTCAGCAAGTCCCAGGAAACTCCTCCTTTGTCTTGTGGCACCGTAAATAAGTACTTGTATAATACTAACGACACTATAAACAGGACAATCATAAACCTAAACCATTTATAGATGTTAAAGATGGGATTGAGCAAGGCATTCAAAGTACAAACACTGAAAACGACACAAAATTAATAAATTGTATAAGTGCCATAATGCTAGTCAGAGAGACAAGGCTGGTAAAACTTTAAAAGAGACTATTCCGGGTATGGTTTCGATGATTTATTGAGAGATAATGGAATTTAACAAAATTAAAAAGAAGAATGGCTACATATCTTGTTCCAACTAAGTTTCATCAACCCTTCAAAGATGAATCATTTTATTGTAAAGTTGTGAAGTCTAATTAATATCCTTCATAGTATATAGAGATGACACGTAGATCGATCTTGAGGGTGCCATTATTAGGGATTATTAATAGAGATGTTAGAGACAACACAAAGAGTTTTGAGTATGTACAATTTTCTTGTATACTTCTTGATCATCATAGTGAATTACTGTAACAATTAAAACAAGACATAGTCTCACATTAAGGCAACTCTATATAAAAGTTTGTGTTTTGTGATTGGTTTTTTAATACAAATTTATTACTCTCGATGATATACAATTAAAGCACAAATTCATAACATTTATTTCTCATACTTCATTTTTTTTTCTTTTTTGCACATTTATTAGGCCCAAGTTTTTTTTTTTTTTTTTTTTTTTCTGGTTTGAAAAAATTGAGACTACTTGTTGTGGGGGCCAATTTTTGTGGACATGCATTTCTCTCATTGTATGCAGAACATGGGTGTTGAGTAGGAAACATCTCATTCAAAGCTCAATTTGTAAACGAAAACAAATGGCACAAGCCAAGGTGCAACCAAACCAAAGACAAACAAATTTAGCTAAATTGAGGGCAATTTGGTAATTTGAAACAGAACACAAGCCGGACATTACAGCACAGATCTAGTGTGGCAAAGTTGTAAAATCAAGTGAATCTTGATGGCATTTTCATATCTTAATCTTTATAAATCACCGAGTGCCACATACTCAAGAATTCAGACCAATCTTCTAACCCTTTTTTTTTTTTTTCCTTTCTTTTGCTCCTTTCTAACTTCATTATCAACTACAACCAGACACCAACCATGGCAATGGCTTTCAAGATGGTACTTTTCTCTTCTCCTCTTTACTTTCTCTCTCTTCCCATTTGTACATTTCCTTCTCTCTCTCTCTCTCTCTCTAATATCATAATATGTGAGAATGGTATGTTTCTAAACATGACAGGCCACGACCGGAATGTGGGTGACAGATGAGTGCAAGAACTCGTTCATGGAGATGAAATGGAAGAAGGTACATAGGTACATAGTGTTCAAGATCGACGAGAAGTCGAAGCTCGTAACGGTGGACAAGGTCGGCGGCTCCGGCGAGAGCTACGACGACATGGCCAAGTCTTTGCCCGACGACGACTGCCGATACGCCGTCTTTGATTTCGACTTTGTCACCGTTGACAACTGCCGGAAGAGCAAAATCTTCTTCATTGCATGGTCCGTACACTCAGTACCACTACTATATACTGAAAGTTTTCTACGGCGTTTTCTCTCTCCGATAAAAATGACCGAAACAGGGTTAATTACCAATAAAATCTTTATTAAATGTGTCAAATTTTTTTTTTTTTAAATAAAATTTTCAGGGCTCCAACAGCATCAAGAATTAGAGCAAAAATGTTGTATGCAACATCAAAAGATGGGCTGAGAAGAGTGTTAGATGGGATTCACTATGAAGTTCAGGCCACAGATCCAACTGAGATGGGGATGGATGTGATTCAGGACAGGGCTAAATAGATTTTAATCTGATTTTAAAAACAGATTATTAATGTTATATGTGCATGTTTTTGTGTTAAATTAAGAACTCCATAGGAGTCACTCCCTCATACTGGAGGTGATTTTCTTCATTGGTACCAACTTTCTTTTCTTAGATTTTTGGTACTAATGTAAGTTAATCCCCCTCTAATTTTGTATTAATAAGTTATCTTGTCCCACTGTGCTAATGTAATTACAAAGCACCTTTTCAGTGTAATCCTCTCTTTTCTCATATTTTAAGGTTTAAAAAAAAATTGAACTAGTGTTCACTTTGGATCCCTAATGTTCATAATAATGATCCGTTTTGATCTATGATAGAAAATACTATAAAAAAACAATATCTAAACAGTGATTCAAACGACCACCAAGATTATATTAGTTTCAGTCATTGTCAGTAACTCTATAAATTTTTTTTTTAACTACCTTTAGTTTAAAAATCATCAAATTCAGTGGACCCTAATGCAACTCTAAAATGAATGGTAATAAATTGTTCTTTAAAATTATAGTTTTACCTCAAATTAAGGAGGGTCGAAAGTGGACGATAAGCATTGAATTATATTATAAATAAATTTCATTTCCGTGCCTTTGTTATGTTTTTCTTCGTTATTATTATTATCATTATTATTTTTTGCCAACAGATTGGCCTTAACTTTGTTAAGGCTTGCAATTATTAAAACTGAATGGTGTTCTTATCTATTACTTTATTAAAAGGTTAACTTTAGTCACTTATTATCTATTCTTTTAATTAATTTATTTATTTTTTCTCTTCTTTTGGCATTTGATTATTCAATGCTCAGACCAATCAAATGGGCATTAGTGAAATGATCTTTTAGGAGTTAGATGAAGGATGTTCTGTCTCTGTCCTGCCAACCACACCCATGACCCAACCAAGGAGAAAATAAAAAACTAAACAAAATATTAAAATAGAAATACAAAGAAGATTGGTGTGTTTCACCAGTGGGCATAATTTGGTGCTAGGTGAGCTATCTACAGTGGGTGATGGTTCACGTTTTTCGATATTAACTCTAATTAAAATCATAACAAAATTTTAAAAATATATAGCTTTAATTAAATTAATATAATTTGATACATATCTAATAATTGAAAAAATAAATAACAACAACCATACAACAAACATTGGAGATCATGATTTAACTACTGTATGCATGATTCTCATATTTATATGATTGACCTTTTTGATGGGTAAATAGGCTAAGATTGTTGGATATGATTTGAGGTAAATTTTTTCATTTACTTTCCCTTATCTAGATGCTCTTTAATTATTGAGACACAATAAGAAGGCACCAAATGATGCGAAAAAAAAAAAAGAAAGTAGCAAATAGCTAAATATATAATTGCGTTGAATTTGGAGGAGTAAGTTCAAACAGAAACAAACAAACAAATAAATAAATCTAGGCAACATAATTGCAACTCATTATTCCCAATATACCCTGTACCTGACGTATTTCCAATCTTATCAAAGTAATCTAATTAAATGATATTATCCTCGACCAACTTGTTATTATCATTATGCTAGACCAACTAATTCTTGTGGTTGACCCTCGCTATTATTATTATTATTATTATTATTAGGGATTTAAAGGTAAATAATTTTTTTCAAGAAGTTTTTTTAATAAATAACTTAAGTTTTTAAAAATTAGTTAAAAGTTATATTTTTAAAAAAAATGATCAATCAATTTTTTTAAATTGTTAATTTGATGAATTAGTAATTGATCGTAACGTAAATCATCAATTTTCAAGTCAATCACTGATTGATCAAATCTGAAAAAAAAAATTATAAACAATCATTTTATTAAATAAAAAAATAATTGATTATTATTATTGGATGATCAAAATAGACCACTTAATCTTTTATTATTATTATTATTATTAGTTGCTAGAAGAATTATTTTCTTTGTTATCTTCACCTTTCTCTGCTGGTGGGAAGAGGAATTTGGACTTGTTCTAGGCCATGTCATCCCTGGGCAAAAAGTTTTAGGCCTAATAATGAGCCCATCTTAGAAGCACTCGAGTCTCTAGCTCTGCTCTTGCCAACATTATTTGTTCATTTTGTTAGGAAAATGCTCTTGCAAAGATAGTTGTTGGCAATTGCCTAAAACTCGAGTACCTTGTTGTGTCAGTTGATGTTAAAGCTTCATTTGAGGCTATCATCCGACCTAATCAAACATAGTCTTAGTCTTAAACTGTTAGACGATATATAATAATAAAAATGATTGTTTTATGACTCTCTTATTTTTTTGAGATTCGATTCTTTATATCCATATTTGTTCTCTGAAATAGTATAATCATGTAATTGATGTGAGCAGAACTCTGAAAATTGTTGAATAGAGTATGGACTAGTTTTCTTTTCATTCCATATGTGATCTTGATAGATTCTGAAAGTGACGTTGGATGAGGACGTGACAACACCATAATTTTTTATTCAACAAAAAAATATGTAGTTGCCTTGATATCATATATAATATTTGGGATCTAATACAATGAGACATTTCAAATGATTTCTTGGCACCTATTCTGATCTAACATCGTTCCCGCAAGAGATGCTATCTATCCTTCTCTCTTTTTTTACCCCCTAACTTTTACCCCTTGGAATTTTAGCTATTACATCTATTCCGTACACATCATGGTGCCTAAAATTTGGCAATTCATCAGCACATCTTCTCTATTTTGATTACATTTTGTGAAAAATTCCCATTTTACTTTCTTCTTTTACCATGGGAAACCCCATAGTCCCAATGCACCTTTTGGGATGTTGCAACCACCATGGTAATGATGCCCAACAAAATTCCATGTTACTACTAGATAGGCTTTTCTTTTGTCCCTATGAAATAGAACAATGGAAGATTAAAACTTACATGCACATTTTCTTTTTTTTAATAAATTTTCACAATGAGAACACTTAAAATTAATTAGAAACTATAACATGAGATCAATAATTAAAAAAAATTATTACAGACATAATAAAACGATAATTTCAACAACAAAAAAAATAAAGAAGTAAATCTAATTCTTTTTAAAAATGGAGCCCAATTTCACTTCATTATTACTTATTTTAAATGGGGATATAAAGTAACTAAAGACAAAAAAGAAGTGCATCCTTAGCATCTTGTTCGAGATTACAACGTATGAAAATCACTTTGATAAGTATCAAAGTGTACTATGCTTTATTAATACGTTTCAAAACTCACTTTCACCCCTACCCCAGAAAGCTATATATATATAGTTACGAATCTGATTCAAGGATGAATGGTCCGGAGTCATCCAGATTCAGGCCCAATTGTGACAAGGACTTACTCGTCCAAAAATAGTGGACTATTAATTCTTCAGCCCTATAAGTAGGTTAGTTCCTGCTTGACAGATGTGGTGGCCCCAGAAGTCCAACCAATTGCAAGTTCCTACCGCCATCAGAAGTATAACTATGATGAAAATATCGATTATGATAGAGTTGTCAAAGGTTTTATTTTACGGATAATAATTATAATATCAATATATCAAGAGATATTATACGAGAAAATGGATGTCATAAGGAAGCTTGGAATTGTATGTTCAAACTTCACAAATTCTAAAAGAAACAATATTGTTTAATTAACTAATTTAATAACAAAAATAATACAATTTTAATAGTGAGAGTTAATCGTATAGTATGATTAAAAATCATTTATAATTATTTGTTGATTATATTCTAATATTATTTTTTGTACTCGTTGCAAACAAGGTACAAGAAATATAATAATCCAAATACAAATTAATTGTCAAATAGGTTTCGATCTAGATTTTGCTCTTGTCGTAACGGTCTTCATCTGCAAAGCTTAAGCTTTTACGATTTCATAGATGGAGAATGACCTTTGCGATTTTCGCATATGGATGAGGAGCTTTACAATTTCATAGTGATGGAGGAGTAGCTTCAAGATTGAACTATGGACGATGAGCTTCACAAGCAAATATTGCCTCTGCAGTCATCAGATTTGCCACCCTAAGGGTAAAATTGAGAAGTCCCAACTTTACAATCTTCAACGTTCATATACAGCTCCACGATCTCCGACGTTCGATCTTTGAGCACGATCTCCTGAACCCCAATGATGATAGTGATGAGAAATAAGCGTACAAGAGGATAAGAGAATAAGGGAACGGGCAATGATTTAGACAGGCTTAATTTAATCGAATTACTTTCTTTTATGTTTTGAATTTGATTGACTCCATGTTATTGCTGGCATATAGATTAAATGGCATTCCCCTTGACATGATTATAAAATCGTGGAATTTTCATGGCATTTACTTGTTTTTCTCGAAATAATATTTTCTTGATATTTTTTGACTTTTTGACAATATCTTAGATATTCACCGATATTACAAATATTTTAACATATCATGGATATTTTAGAGACATTTGAGGAAAGATATATACCCCTACTCGATTATTCATGTCGAGACTTCAAAATACAGATAATATTGTGAAAATGACGACAACAGTGCGAACATTTTCATTCATGCATACAATGAGATGAAAATATTCTTTCCATAAAAAAAACATAGAAATAACATTCCAAATTTTTATTAAATTAGTAAAATTGTTTAAAATTGTTAATTAGTGATTAATTGATAACAATATGTGTTCTAACAATATGTTGATTAATTGATATCAATACGTTGATGCTGCAGTCTATGAGTCCAAAGAGTTTATTGGTTGGGACTAGTGGCTAGAGATGAGAATGGCGTGGTCTTGGGGGCTGTTGCAAGACAAATGTTCGGGACTTTCTCTCCTTACTTTGGTGAATGCATGGCCGTTAGAGAGGATGTATGGTTCGCTCAATCACGGGGTTTCTCCTCTTGGATTGTGGAGACAGATGTCCTTAATATTGTTCATGTAATTGATGATTCCGCTCATAGGTCCGTGGAAGCAAATGTCATTGATGATGTCTGTGATGTTTTATTTTCATATGAAGGTAGTAAGGTTTGCTATGATTTCTATAGTGATAATATGATTATCCACTTCTTAGCTAATTTTACTTTTTCAAGCTCAATTTCATTTGTATGAGTTGACATTTTACCCCGGTTTATAGGTATTTTTGTTAAAACTGATTTACCTAATCGTATTTGAATAAAAGCATCGTTTATTTAAAAAAATAAAAAAAAGTGTTTAAACAATACAATCAATGATTTGTCGGTCGGTTATAACTGACCGGACCTGAATGGCCAACTCTCATCAATAATTTCAATAGCAACTTGCCATTTTTCAAAAAAAAAAAAAAACTTTTTTAAAATAAGTGTCCAAAACTTTCATTCAACCTAATTTCTAAAAATCATGCAACGTCAGCCTTATTTCTCAAATAATGGAACGTCGATGATAATTACGATTAGAACCCGAAACCTCTGCTTTTGAGTTCTGACAGCTCCCATACTTGAATGGGTTATTTCTTACAACTTGAAAAACAAATCAAATTAGAAAATAGAAATAAGAATTTAACCGTTGGAGAGAAACTGGGCCTTTGGCTACATCTCTATACAAAGCCCAAAAATCCTTCTTTTAACATGCAGTGATGCGCCAACCAACATTCCCAGAGATGAAATTTGAAATTTCTGATTTTTTTTCTGCTCTATTTCTTCATTAAATAATTAAAAAAAATTAATTCCTCACTGATTTGAGGATCTTGATCACCGGCAATGGCGCTAATCATCATTTACAATTTAACATTTGCCGTATCACGTTTGACCGAGATTGTTGCCACACGTATTCCAGTGCTCCCAACCGCAGACAACCTTTCCACCTAAAAAGAAAAAAAGAACTTAAAAAAGATAAATATCAAATCAAATCACGAAAGAGACCTTTTTTTTCTTTTTTTCTTTAAAAGGACGATGACGTCATCGAATAGCATTCAGCTCATGGATGAGGTGGACCCGACTAACAGCGTAAAAGATATGCATGACTGAGTGGGAATAATCACATGTTCCGCACGCTACGTTCAACGACCCCACGGAGTTCTGATCATCACCGTCGGATTGGACGAGTGGTGGCCCAGTCAAATGATGGCTACACGTTCTGAGATCCCATGATCACCGTCCGATCAACTGAAAATGAGACGATATCTATGGGGCCTGCAATGAGAGCTGTCAAGTATATCTGGTAACGGAGACAGTGGGCAGAGTCTGATGGTCCCTTCTGTTCCCTGTTTTTTAGTTATAAATCTTCAAGAAAAAGAGGGCCATCTGGCCCACGCTTCTTTGTATGGAACGTACAAAACTACCTCTCGATGCTTGACCTTTTTCTCTTTCTCATAGTAGCTTTTTATTGTAGGTATTTCTCTTGTGTTAGTACGTTTTTCTTTCTTTTTTTCTTTTTTTTTTAAATAAAATTTTCAACGACCATTTTAATTCAATTGAATTTTTGGTAAATATTTTAATATCATTGAGAAAACCAAGATAGCTTAACAAAAAATTCATTACAGTAAACAAATTATAAAATCTCTTGATTTGATTAAAGAATAGGGAAGATTAAATGTCACTCTCTTTTATTGATATGCATATAACTCCAAAAGGAAGATATACACAAGTTTCATAAGAAATTAATTTTAAGACTTTATTTGATAACAAAGTTTAATTTCAATTAAATTGTACTTTTTATTTTAATTTTTATCTTTTTCTGAACGGTCAATAAATTTATAACTACTTTTTAAAAGTCAACTCAACTTAAACTTAAAAATTTTATCTCAACTCACTCACTGAACATACCCTCAGTTATTTTAAAATGATATTTGTCATCAGTGTAGTTCTTTTTTATTAATAAAATAGTAAATATACTATTGATGGTGACTTTTGATATCTGAAATCTTTTAAATCTAACAATTATAAACTTCAGATCTAATAAAGTATTGCGTAAAAACACTAAAAAAAAAAAAATGAAAAAGGCCATGTAGAAAATCACAAGAAGATAGAAATATGTGTGCACTCACCAGCACTATAGATTGAGATCTAAGTGGCTACATATTTATTGAGTACAAAAACAGTGAAAACTAAAGGAAAAATCCTATCGGAGAGAGAGTGGGCGGAACAAATTATCGAAAGTTGAGATGAGATAAGAGAAAAAGGAAGATAAAGTAGAGGCTACAGGCCGGTCACTGGTTATGTTACGTTGTGTTGTACGTTTTAACTTGGGTTTTAGTCAAAATAACATAAAATTAAGAAAGTATTCAAAATTAATAGAGCATCGCATAAAGTAGGATATTTTTTATATCCTATAACAAAATTCTCCTTCATTCACTCTAAGACATATATATTTGTTATCATCTCATAGAGAATTTCATAATAAAATTATATTAAAAAACTATAAGCTAGAATTTAAACCGTAAAATTTCATTAGTAATTGAAAAAAAAAAAAAAAGATAATTTAAACTTATGATGAAAATGTGACCGTTTAAAATTGTATCTATAGATAGAGGATTTTTTCCTTACCTTATTAAAAAAATTATCCAAAAGAAAAACAAATTATTATATTATATGGGCTTATAGTGGATATTATACTAATTGAATTTCGAATGGTTGATGTGTGGAGATTTGAGCTCTTAGAAATTAATTATGTTCTTACTACACTTCTCTCACTTTATTATTAGAATAGGTGTTAAACCTCTGCATCTTATTATATTCCCAACAAGGATCGGATTTGGTAACACCACAAGCAGGTACAAAAAAAAAAAAAAAACGATCAAAATTTGATTCAGTTCAGCATAGTTATTTACTCTGGTTATATTTTCTACAGCCTTCTGCACGAAATTTATTTTATACCGTTTCTTTTCTAACAAAAACTTTTTTTTTTTATTTTTTTCATTTTTGTGGACTTACTGATTCTTTTTTTAATTTCATTATAAAATTTCTTTTATGGACATGGTGTTACAAGTGTATTTTAGCCCACCACCACTCATGCATTGAGATTTGAACATTTATCTCGTGTAAAAGTTTAAAAAATGTACAGTTCCAAACGATTTTAATTTTATTTTATTTTATGAAATCCAAACGACATTATTAATCCAATGTTGTAAATGCTTCATGTGTCAAATAAGCAGTCACAGATGTAGTCTTTTTCATTGACTGGTACCATTTATTGCGCCTACAGACCCGTGCACTGAATTGAAGACTAGAGAGAGACCGAAGAAAGCTTGAGGAAATAAAAAAGGGACACAGAATATGATAGGGGCCAAAAATAAAAACTTCGATTCGATTCGATTCAGACAATAATGTTAAGATTCATTTATAAAATCTGAATAATAAATTAATTATATGTATAATTTAATAATAATTATATTTTATCATGAAATAAGACTTGCACATTGAATTGGAGACTAGAGAGGACTTGAAAAAAGCTTTGAGGAAAAAAATGAAAATATAATATCATAGGGGCATAAAACAAAAACTTCGATTCGAACAATAATATAAAGATTCATTTATGAAATATGAACAATAAACTAAAACATGAGTGATTGTACACATTATTTGATAGTAATTTCACACGTTGGTCCATCATGAAATCGTAAGTTCAACTCCTTTGTTTTCAAGTTTTAAATAAAAATAATAATAAATAAACTAAAATAACGATCATGATATTTCACAGAAAACTAGTTGGTGAGGCTCTCATTGTGCATGTATCAGAAAGTATGTACATGTTCTACTTCGTGAGATGAAATGCATTTTTTTTAGTCTTTGATCGCTGAGACTTTCCGTGAGGATAGAAAGAGTGTGCGAACAGCAAATGAGTTTTACATCTCATTGCGTGATTAACCAAAAGTGAGACTTAATTGATGACAATCACATAACTGAAAATGCATCATGATGGAAAGTTCTATTTTTAACAAAAATAGAAAAATAAAAAAACAAGGAAAGTTTTATAATAAATAAACTAAATGAGCTCTATGTATATTCTTATTGATAATGCATATTTTTAAACATTAATTCTGATCACAATTAATAAAAAAAATCTAAAGATTTATAAAATTAACATAACATGAATCTCTAAACAAATTTAAAAACAGAATTATATGAATAAAACTTTTTTAATTTTTCTATATCTAAGCCCAGGACTCTCGTAAAATGAAACATTGGCGCTATCTTTTTAGAAGCATTTACTAAAGTGTTGAAAGCTACAGTCACAATAGATTAGAGCAATATACATTCCTTCTTTATAAAAGCGCGTGGGCTTGTTCCTCTCTTTAAAGTTTAAACTCACTTACTTTATTTAGGACTCTTTAAACTAGCTTCTATACTTTAAACAGCTAAAGAATAAAATAAAAAAAGAAAAAAAAAAGAAAAAGAAAAAAAGAAGCTTATCAATAGATAGGTACAATTATTCTATTCCACCGGATCCATTTATTTTTGTGTATATTTGGTGAACTCGTCCAGATAATTTCATATCGAAATTCTTCAACACTCCGACCAATCCTAAGGTCATCCTTAATCATCATCACCGCACACAATTAAAAGAATAATAAATAAAAAAACAGAAAAAAAATGTCTCATTTTTGTAACTTTAGTCCTCAGTTACTCAAACGACAGACCCACGCTTCCATTTCATTTCAGGAATAAATAAAAGAAAAAGTTTATAAATCCCCGACAAAGCTCCTTTAGGAAAAAAAAAAAAAAAAAAGAAAAAGAAAAAAAAAGGCCAATTCTTTAATTTTTGGGATATATTTGTTGTAATAATTAGGGGTGGCAATTCGTGTCACGTGTCGGATTCGTGTCGTGTTTGAGCCGTGTCGAATTTTTTCTTCTCCAACCCGAACACGACCCGTGACACGAAACCGCGACACGAACACGACACGAACCCGTAACGGCTTGACACGACACGACACGACACGAACTTGACCCGCGACACGAACTAGACCCGAAATGGACACGCGACACGAAAATTGACCCGAAATTGATACGAAGTTAACACGAAATTGACTCGAAATGGACACGCGACACGAAAATTGACACGAACTAGTGATCCGAAATAGTGACCCGAAATGGACACGAAATTTGACACGAACTTGACCCGAAACTGACCCGAAATTGATACAAAAACTGACACAAAATTGACACGAAAAAAACGGGTCTAACCCGAACACGACCCATTTTTTTTCGTGTCAAATTTTCCCAACCCAAATCCGTAAAATTCGTGTCGTTTTCGAGTCGTGTCATCGTGTCGCGACCTGCATTGTCACCCTTAGTAATAATAATATATTTCCTTACCAAGAAACATTAGAATTTGGACAACGACGTCGTTTTCTGATTTCTAATAATGAGGAAATGTAATTCCATGTCAGTAGCGTCTTGAATATAAAAGTCTAAAAGTAGGACCCGCAGAAAAGGAGCTGACTCATCCAGTCCTTTGGAAGCGACAAAATTATATCCACAGTCCCACAACATTATTCTCTCTCTCTTTTTTTTTTCTTTTTCCTGGTCCACAATTAACTTAAAAGACCATAATCAGGCATTAATTTAGCTTTACTTAATTCCAGATTAATTAGTCTAAAACAGTACAATCTCACTTATATCACTCCCTTCTCTGTCGGTATAACACAAGGAAAGGAAGCTACTTTATTCTACTTTACTTCACTCTCTCACTCTCTTCTCTTCTCCTCTCCAATGGCGACGCCCACGTTTCTCTCGCTTTCCTTTCCCTTTCTTTTTGTCTTTCTTTCCCTTTTCTGCAACTTCTTCCCTGAAACGCTGTCGTTTTCAGGCGATCAGACGCTGAAGACCTTCATTTTCCGAGTGGACAGCCACTCCAAGCCCTCCATCTTCCCCACTCACTACCACTGGTACACCACCGAGTTCGCCGACCCTCCCCAGCTCCTCCACGTCTACGACACCGTCTTCCATGGCTTCTCCGCCGTTCTCTCGCCCGACCAGGTCGCCACCATCAGCCGCCACCCCTCCGTCCTCGCCGTCTTCGAGGACAAGCGCCGCCAGCTCCACACCACTCGCTCGCCGCAGTTTCTCGGCCTGAGAAACCAGCAAGGTCTCTGGTCGGAATCCGATTACGGCTCCGATGTCATCGTCGGTGTGTTCGACACTGGAATTTGGCCCGAGAGAAGAAGCTTCTCGGATTTGAATCTCGGTCCGATTCCGAGCCGTTGGAAGGGAGTTTGTGAATCCGGAACTAAATTCTCTGCGAGGAACTGCAATAGGAAGCTGATCGGAGCGAGATTCTTCTCCAAAGGTCACGAAGCAGGTGGAAGCATCGGCGGTCCGATTGGTGCAGTAAACGATACGGTTGAGTTCCGCTCTCCTAGAGACGCCGACGGCCATGGGACCCACACGGCTTCGACGGCCGCCGGGAGATATGCGTTCGAGGCGAGCATGGAAGGTTACGCTTCCGGAATCGCGAAAGGCGTGGCTCCGAAGGCTCGATTGGCGGTGTACAAGGTCTGCTGGAAGAATGCAGGTTGCTTCGATTCCGACATATTAGCCGCGTTCGACGCCGCCGTAAACGACGGCGTCGATGTCATTTCGATCTCGATCGGAGGCGGCGACGGCATTTCCTCTCCCTATTACCTCGATCCGATCGCCATCGGAGCATATGGCGCCGTTTCGAGGGGAGTATTCGTGTCGTCTTCTGCCGGAAACGACGGCCCTAACGGAATGTCAGTCACCAACCTCGCGCCGTGGATGACCACCGTCGGAGCTGGTACAATTGACAGGAATTTCCCGGCGGTGATTGTTCTCGGAGATGGGAGAAGACTCTCGGGAGTGTCTCTCTACGCTGGAGCTCCACTGAAGGGCAAAATGTATCCTCTAGTTTACCCAGGGAAATCTGGAGTGCTTCCTGCTTCCTTGTGTATGGAGAATTCGCTGGATCCGAATCTGGTCAGGGGCAAAATCGTGATCTGTGACCGTGGAAGCAGCCCTAGAGTGGCCAAGGGTGTGGTGGTGAAGAAGGCCGGAGGAGTGGGTATGATCCTCTCGAACGGAATCTCCCAAGGCGGTGGCTTAGTCGGCGACGCTCATCTCCTTCCCGCTTGCGCCGTCGGCTCCGACGAAGGCAATGCCGTGAAGGCCTACGTTTCGTCAGCTTCGAACCCCACCGCCACAATCGAATTCCAAGGCACCGTCATCGGAATCAAACCGGCTCCGATCGTGGCTTCGTTCACCGGAAGAGGACCGAATTCTCTCAATCCAGAGATTCTCAAGCCCGATTTGATCGCTCCGGGGGTCAACATTCTCGCCGCTTGGACGGACGCCATCGGACCAACGGGATTGGATTCCGACAAGAGGAAGACGGAGTTCAATATTCTCTCGGGAACCTCAATGGCGTGCCCTCACGTCAGCGGAGCCGCGGCGCTTCTGAAATCGGCTCATCCGGATTGGAGCCCCGCGGCAATAAGATCCTCCATGATGACCACCGCAAGCACCGTCGACAATCGGAACCAGCCAATGACAGACGAATCCACCGGAAAACCCGCTACGTCCTACGATCTCGGCGCCGGACACCTCAATCTGGGCCGGGCGATGGACCCAGGGCTCGTCTACGACATCACCAACGACGATTACGTCAACTTCCTCTGTTCGATCGGTTACGGCCCGAAGGTAATTCAAGTGATAACGCGGACGCCGGTGAGGTGCCCGGCGAAGAAGGGGCTGCCGGAAAATCTCAATTATCCTTCAATTGCGGCGCTGTTCCCGACCTCGTCGAGAGGGAGGACGACCAAAATGTTCTTCCGGACGGTGACGAACGTGGGCGCACCGAACTCGGTGTACCGCGCGAGGATCGAGGCGCCGAAGGGGGTGACAGTGACGGTGAAGCCGGCAAAGCTGGAGTTCACGGAGGGCGTTAAGAAGCGGAGCTTCGTCGTGACGATGACGGCGGATAGCCGAAGCCTGGTGCTGGGCGATTCCGGTGCGAATTTCGGGTCGCTTTATTGGTCGGATGGAAAGCATGTGGTTCGGAGCCCAATTGTCGTTACTCAAATAGAGCCGTTGTGAAAACGACATAAGATATCAAGGGACCGATCATGTTGTTTTGATCGGTCAGGTTCATGAGGGGTGTAGTTTTAGAAAGCCGCTAAGGAAAATAGATGAATTTTCTTTCTCCTTTTTTCTTTGTGTGTGGGTTTTTTTTTTTTTTTTTTTTTTTTTTTTACCTCGTTGGCAATGTAGAAGGCTGGTCTAGTGTGAAATTTTCTCCCTCTTTGGTTTTTTGATTTATTTATTTTTGTTTCTTTAATTTATCTCTTGAAATGTCTGCAGATGTATCTATAGACTTATAGATATCTATGTATCTTTGCAATATTATGGACTTATTATTATTGTCAAAATCTTACTAATCCACTTTTTCGCACAAACTCAATTGCAGCCTAGAAAAGTTTATAACAGATACAATGCCAGGGTATGTATTGACCAAATACCAATTTATTTACTTTTTATTTTTTTTATTTTAAATAAGTTGTAGTTTCACCAACCTTGAGGAAAATTGAGCTAGAGAGTAGCGGCTTTCGCGGCGAAAGGCAATCAATGAATTGGTTTTGGCTTTAGGACAAACAACTAGTCTACTGTACGATTGACTTGTGGCTTCTTTTTTTCCATGCGACTTTAATGTTTGACAAGTTTGTCGGGACAACAATCTTCAAACAAAAACCCATAACACTGTAACAGTAAGAAAGGGATAAAAGATTTATTTGGTGATTTAGTTTAATTTTAATTAAATTATATATTTTTAAATTTAATTTTTATTTTTTTTAAATTAATAAAAATTATAATTAATTTTTAAAAAATCAATCAATCATAATTTTTAATTTCCATCAGCCATTCAAAAAGAATCAAAATCTTCTAGGAGCAAAAAAAAAAAAAGTTTTAACTGGCTGAATGATTGATCGGGAGCCTTTCCTGGGGAAGGTGAGGCCTGGAAGAGCCTTTCCATACTTAGTGAACCAAAAGTAGTGGACGTGTCAGTACTATTGTTGCATTTATTACTACTAAGGACCTGTTTGATACACAAATTCAGTTCGAGTTGAGTTGAAATTTTTTAAGTTTGAATAGTAATTTTTGTTAATTTTTTCAGAAAAGACAAAAAACTTTTGAAAAAAGACAAAAAACATGATAAAAAAAATACAGTTTAGTTTAAACCAAACTTACCAACCAAACGGACCCTAAGTAACAAGATTTTATTTAATATTAACAAGTTTTCAGCAATAATAATAATGACATGACATCAACTCTAATCTAAATCATTTTATGTTAGTCACTTTAATATTATTAACGTATTATTATTTCTTTATTGATAAATGTAGTTTAACCTATTATCTTATTAATTAATGATGACATCTTGTATCTATAGTTAAAAAAAATATTACAAAGAAATTATTCTAATTAGTGTTAACAATATTACACATTTACAAAAGTAACCGTTCAGGAAGATAATCTTGTATCTTGATTTTTTATTTTTATTTTTTGTTCTTTTTTAATAGTCAGATGAAGGATACCAATTCTAATATAAACTTTTAATTATCAACATGTGTGTTTTAATTTTATTAGTAGATATAATAAATTGATATGATAATGTTTTAGATACTTTTCGATTAGAAAAAAAGACAACTCATAGGTTATTTGATTTGGTATTCAAAAATGTAATTAGATTTTGTATCTTTAATATTTTTCTTTTTTTAATTGTTTTTTCCGTTTCATTCTTGATAAACTTTTGTTGCAATTTTCGTACGTTACATTCTAAAAATGTTGCCGTTACTCGGGTCAAAGTTTCTTCTATTTTATTTTCTTATTTTTGTCCTCCCAATTTTATGGTCCATTTCATCTGCAGATAATCCAAACATTGTTTTCTCTCCGGTCTCCACTTAATGAAAACAAATTATAATAATAAAAATAACTATTTTCTATTCTGATTCGAACGTAGTACGAGTCTAGAGCACGAATTTTCACATGTATGAGAAGATAATTCTTAAATATTTTATTAAAATGAAGAAAATAATGTTTTGCCAAGCCAACTAGATTAATTATTAAGTATAGATGTGGGATTTTGTGCAACTACTACAACATATATGCATATAAACTAAGAGTAAAACGTCAAAATAGTATTATCTTTTCAAAGGAATCAAATTATCCTAAGTATGTCTATACCCTTCCATTATTGTAATATATATTAATAAATTATATGTTTATATATTTGAATTTTTTTAATCAATATGTTTATATATTTGTTTATCCTTTACGTATCTATCTGAAATGTTTTTGTGGCCATATGAAGGACCTCGAATTCTCTCTCTGTATCCATTACAATGAAAATAATAAAGATGGACTAACCGTTTGGAATCAGTATTTTGTAGTTGAAAGCACAAAAATGTCCACTTTTTTATATCTCAAATACTGTCTAATCAACTATATTATAATACACAATTTTCAGAATTTCAAATGGTTTGTAATTGAATTTCATTTTATCAAAGTATTGTACATTATATAATTGATTAAATACTATTTAAAACATTAAAAATTAAACATGAGATCTCAATCTAGCTTTCTACTGTCAATATTGTTAAATCAACTGTATTACGATACATCATTTCAAAAAATTTAAATTCTTTATAATTGAGTTTCTCTTATCTTAACATCTCACTTTATTAATTGGCCTAAATAGTTCAGTAACTCTTTACAAGACGACGGTTTGATCTTTTTTTTTTTTTTGTGCCAAGAAGATCCCGAACTCTTTAAATATTGGTCATTATAGCCATTTCTATCCAAAATTATTAAATTTCTAACGGAATGAGTAATTTGAGAGGGTATTTTAATAATCTAATGATAATTAATTTAATAAAATAAAAAAATCATGAAAAAAATAAAATTTATCTTTCTTTTCTCTCTCTCTCTCTCTCTCTCTCTTCTCATTTTTTTTTATCAGTTGGATTTTGGGGGGAGGGGGGGGGGGGGGGGGGGGGGGGGGGGGGGGGGGGCGGCCGGATCGGGGTTTGGTAGGGGGCTAGATCGGATTGGGGTTTTTTTGGTGTTTGGTATGGTTTTTTTTTTTTGTTCGGGGGCTTATCACCTGTTTATGTGCAGTTAGCCGGCCGGAGGGGAGGCATGGATTTGGCGTGGGGGTGGAGGGAGCTCGTCACCGGCGATGACTCTGTCTCTCTCTTCTTCTCTCTCTCTCTCTCCCCTCCCCTTCGACGACTCCCTCTCTCTCCCCTCCCCTCCGCCGGCTCCCTCTCCCCCCCCCCCCCCCTTCGGCGAGTTCTTCTCTCTCCCCTCCCCCTTCGGCAGCTCCTTCCCTCTTTCCTTATCTAGGTTCTTGTTTGGCTGCCCATAACTAATTTTTGGTTTTTTGTGTTTTGTGGTTTTGAGGAAAGAAAAAAGAAAAACTGTAGGAGGAGGTAAATGAGTAAGGAAATATAAAATTAAGGGGCATTTTGGTCTTTTTACTAAAAATTATAACTTGTGTAAAATTCCTTTAGAAATTTAACGGTTTTAGACGGAAACGACTATAATGGTCAATATTTTAAGAGTTCAGGGTCTTCTTGACTAAAAAAATAAAATAAGGACCAAACCATCACCTTGCAAAGAATTCAGAGATTATTTGGACTAATTACTCTATAATATAATTGATTAAACACTATTTAAAACATCAAAATAAAACAGAAACTCTCAATTTAGCTTTCGACCAGCACCGAGACGTTAAAAAGTGATTGTTCTCCTTTCAATGTCAAAAAAACTAACCGACCGTCTTTATTGTTTGTTTAATTTGTGGGTGTTAATAGAGTTACATGCTCTTGTCTCTATGATTGATGTTGATCAAGACCCCGTTTGACATATTGGTTAAACAATCAATTAAAAAAAATTTAGAGATTATTTGGACTAATTACTCTATGATATAATTGATTAAACACTATTTAAAACATCAAAATAAAACAGAAACTCTCAATTTAGCTTTGGACTAGCACCGAGATGTTAAAAAGTGATTGTTCTCCTTTCAATGTCAAAAAAACTAACCGACCGTCTTTATTGTTTGTTTAATTTGTGGGTGTTAATAGAGTTACATGCTCTTGTCTCTATGATTGATGTTGATCAAGACCCCGTTTGACATATTGGTTAAACAATCAATTAAAAAAAAAAAAAAAAGCTTTCAAAATCTTGTCTACCCTAGGAACATTTTGATAAAGATGATACGTACTCCTGCCACATGGCATTAGCTTAATTTTAACCTAATTTTATATTTCTATCGTATAGTTGGTCCCACAAACTACTTTAAGATGGTGACTTAATTTTGGTTTTTTTATATTAATCAAGTAAAAACTAAATAGTGATAATAGACTTTAGATATTGAAGATCTAATGTTTCTGTGAGAAATAAATTAGTGGATCCAGTTATGTTCCAGTTATTTGTTATAATTTTTCTCAATTAGAAAAAAATAAATTAGTGGAACAAAACTTGTGTATATAATGCACAAAAAGATCTGTACCCACCACTCACACACAGTCATGAAAGAGACACCACGTGTCAGGCATTAAATAAAGACCTCAATCATTTGAATCTACTGTCTAAGTAGGTGAAACTTGTCGGGACAAGAATCCAGAAAAGGAAAATATATCATGGGCGTGGAACTTTTCTGATTTTGTGTTCGGCCTTACCAGTTTTAATTGGTACATATTGGACCAGATTACTCTTATTTTGATTCAAATTTATAGTTGAGATGCTTTTGATAAAGTGTAAACACATTGGTTTTGCTTGTTTGATTTATAAAAGGTGAGTGAGTTGAACCGAATATTGCAAATTTTGATTAGATTTAACCCAATTCTGATTCTGACGAAATTTCAATTAAAGGGTTTTGATTCGAAGTCATTTGTTTAATTAAAAATGAAAAGTTAAATTGATTTTTACTGTAGAGTAATTCAACTCGGTTTTGAAGAGAGCTGGTTTAATAAATAAATTAAAGATTATTTTTCACATTAAGATTATCTTTATAAAATCTATTATATCTCTTGTAAAACTGGTTTTATGTGAAGTATTATTAACTGTTTTTATTTACCTTGTACTTATGAGTTTGAAATGAACTGTATCAAAATTTGTTAAGCAATGACATCCATAAAGTGATTCAACGTTTATTTGCTATTGGATTAGAAGCGGTCCCACCAAATTAATTTTAGTTTTATAGAGACAAGATGAGAGTAAAGTAAGTGATGATCCATACAAGTTGAGAGACTTGGAACCCCAATTTCAATGAACTGACCTGTAACATGATCTTACCTACTAAAGAGCTAATCTGCTAGTTTGTTCTTTAGTGGGAAGCTAATCTATATAATTAATCATTTTTCTTTTTTAAATTTTTTGTTAATGTCCTAGGTTGATTTCTACTTGGGCTATAAATATGTAGAAGAAATAAATAAATAAATAAATATATATATATATATGTATGAATATGATACCATGCCAACCAAAGAAAAGTGACCGATGAATTTGAGACTCTTGAGTGCGTATACTGTATAGTCTTTTTCTTTTTTCTTTTTTTAATTCCCTAGCAAAAAAAAGTAAGACTAGTGGTCAGATTATCTAGCAGAATTGTATATATTAGGCACTCACATGATCCGTAAGCTAATGCTTTGTCTACATTATTTCCACCGATGCACCTCATTTCTGATTTCTTAGATGTACCCTTGGCATGTATTGTAACAAAATAAATTTATCTGTTGTTTTCTTTTTTCTTTTCTTTTATAAGTAGATGTTTTCTTTTTCTCTAAAACTTTATAGAAAAGGGGTTCATATTGATAGTGTGCATTTCGTAATAATTGGATATGATCAAAATCACATTATACAAAACAAACAGTTTTTAATATAAATCTGATTGCTTAAAGAGAAAACCCTGCTGATAATATATTTTTCAAATTCTACCGTAGAAATATACTAATACTCAAAACTACGTGTGTGTATGTGTGTGTGTATATATAGATATATTTGTTGGTGAATAAACTACACAAGCATATAATTGAAACATGTGTATACAAACACAAAATTTGGGTCAAAACTCAGGCCCAAAACTATCACCACAAAA
The DNA here is from genome assembly GCA_009761775.1 of Ficus carica. Lineage (NCBI taxonomy): Eukaryota > Viridiplantae > Streptophyta > Magnoliopsida > Rosales > Moraceae > Ficus > Ficus carica. The sequence goes on along the minus strand of CM019748.1, from coordinate 4,841,925 downwards.
TGGCTGTTGGATCGGATTTCAAGGTTTGCTTAGTGACTAGTGAGTCCATATGAACTCAATTAATTGCTAAGTCCATATGAACTCAATTAATTGCTAACCACAAGTCACTGGCTTATGTATGTAAACAGATTCTTAACCAAATAGACAAAGTATTCCATTGAGCAAGCTAATCATAAGATTTTTTTTTTTATTTTTTAATTTTTTTTGACAGTCCATTCTTCGTCAGACTGTCTTGATAATGCTTCAGCAGCCTGAAACCTCCCAAGTCCCAACTGATGCATATGCATGTCTATTATTTGAGAGAAGCCCGACTTGAGCATATATATATATATATACATATCAATCAGGGTCTTGCTAAAACACCCTTTTCTTCTACATATTTTTATGCAAGGTCAACGTTGCTAATTAAACATTTGTGCATGCAGATATTCCACTAATTTCATGGAAAAATCTACATACATCCGGTAAGCAACAATCTCGGACAAGCAAATCAACTTCCGGAATTGAAAACGAAATATTGTCGTTTGAGGTCAAGCGACACAAAAGTTTTGAACGACAAACGAAGTTGTATGTGTTTGAAGAAACGACAGGAGGCATATAAATGGCCAACGACATCCGTTAAACGAAAGATAGCAGTATTTCTTTAAAAAAAAAGAAAAAAAAAAAAAAAAGAAGATGTCATATTTAAAGGGAACAACAAGCTCTAAACCATATACTACATGCAATATGTAAAATAAAACGGCATGTCGTGCAGGTACAAAGCTTTAAAGAACAAGCAATATGTCGTTTACTTGAAAGCACAACCGCATGTCGAAAAAACCGACATGTCATATTTGAGGCAACAACAAGCTCTAAATCATAAATTACATGTCGTTTTCATCCGTAACAATGAAAAAAATTTGTAACAGGAATCGACATACGTACAGGTAAATATTTAACAGAACAAGCAAGATGTCAATTTAAAAGCACAAAGGAGTGTAGTTTTTAACAGAAATGACATCAGAAAAACAATATGTCATTTTACGTTATTGACACACCAAATTTTAAAATGAAGACGGCACTTAAATTGTGGTTTCTATATCAAGCGATACAAAAGTTTGAATGACAGACAAAACTTTTATGTATTCGATCAAAGTCAAACAACAGGTTCCATTAAATAACCAACGACGACAATTTATAAAAAAAAAAAAAAAAAAAAAAAAAAGCCAACAACATTTCTGCAACTAAAGAAAGAAATCTTTTAGAAAAACGACGTGTCATATTAGAGCCGAACAAGCTCTAAACCAAAAACTACATGTCGTTTTCATCTGCACAAATACAAAAATTGTAACAAAAACGACAAAATCGTACAGGTATAAACTACATACAACAAGCCATATGTCGTTGACTTAAAGAACAACTACTTGTCGTTTTAAGGCAAAGTATCAAACTTATTTTAAAACGGGATGTCGTTTTTCAGTAAACTCACAATTTTGAACTAAAACAACATGTCGTTTTTTGGTTAAAGGTTAAAAAGTTATAATAGGAGAGATTAAAGTTTTCCGCTGATACTTGGAAAGTAACTAGATTAATGCGGTGGTAACTTTTCGAACTTAGGATTTAGACGAGCTCCAACTCAACCCATGTTAGCAAAATAAAATGTTTATTATCAAAATTGAAAAGAGCTATTTTCAATAAATGGTCTTTTTTTTTTTTTTTTTTAAATTTAGATGAGTGGTCGTTTTTTTCTTTTTAATAGTCAATGGATGATGAATTACTTAATTGTCAATAAAAATCAATTAAATGATAAAAAGTAGATATACTATTAGCGTCTTAATTTTTATTATTGTCTCAATTTCTTATCTAATCATTATAGTTTTTATTTTTAAATAATTTAAAAATAAAATTTATTTTTTTGAATTTCAAAACTCAATGATAATAATAAAACGTAGATCTAATATTAAAAATAAAACTGTATCTTGAAACATGGATCTTAAATAATTTTTTTTTCACATATTTTATTATACAAATGATATGAATAAATACTATATAGATGGTTAAAATAGAAAGCCAACGAGAAAATACGAGAAGAAAAAAATAAAAATATAGATGCTAAGCTTTCTATAAATAGGGGGGTTAATATCATTTTCAGAGTAATAATAAATTATAATATAAAATTTTAAATATAATAATAAATAATTTAATCAGATTTATGATCACATAATATTTTAAAAAATACATTTTTAGTTCTTCTAACTTCTCTTTCCTCCTTTTCTCTCTCTAATATAAAAATATACACATAAATATATTGTTAAAAATTAATTGTAAATCAAGTATTTACTAAAATTTTTAGGATTTAGACGAAATATATATTATGATTTATCATCTTTAAAAAATCTATTACAAATTTTAAAAATATTTATAAAAATTATTATAGATTATAATTCTTCAAAAATAATTTAAGATGATAGATATAACATAACAATAATTTTGTGTTTACTATACTAAAAAAACACGGTTTAAACTCTCCCATCCTAAATTTAAAAGAAAAAGAAAAAGAAATATATATATATATATATATATATTTGTTTGTCGTTGTCCATATTACACAAACTTGGGAACTCTTGTCCTGTACCAATTAAAGCGCGGGAGATATTTCCCCATTCCTAAAGAAGTTGACGGTACTTGTCCAATATCTAATGGCTTTATTGCCAGTTAGTTTCAGATGATATTTTATAATTTAAAATTTTAATTATAATTTAATTTTTTTTATAAAAAAATTTAAAATTTAAAAATTTAAAATTTTTTTATTTTAAATTAAAATAAGATAATTTTTATTACAAAATATTAATAATAATAAAATAAATAAAATAAGATATATTTTATTATTATTTTTTCAACATTTCAAATTTTTGTATTTTTGTAAAAGTTTTTTTCTATAAATATATATTTTTAATCCAATATTTAAAATCACCGTCTCAAAATACCGTGCAAAGGGGCCCAAAAAAAAAAAAAAAAAAAACACGCATGCTCGTCCAGCCTCTTCCCGACGATTGTCACACGGCGTCCCCATCGCGTGCCACGAATTTCCCTCCTCATCTCAACTACCGACACGCCTTCTTCCTTCGTCCCTACGATTTCTCTCTGCTCACACACACATATATATACACACAAATATATATACTCTTATCCAATTACTCATTCTCCAATCGTAGCTCACTTCTACTCCGACAATCCGTACGACACAATCTTAATTCCAAACATGTCTTCCTCAAAGACCCCAAACTCTCTTTACCCCGAAGTCATTCTCACAAACCCAGAATCCACTTCCCCTTTCCTCTCCAAACCCACATCCTCCTCATCTTCTTCATTGTACCCCATCATCGACATGACTAGTACGGACGTCGCCGGCGATCTCTTCCCCGACGACGACGCCGTCGTTTCGAGCTCGAACCCCTCCTCCGAAGAGCTGCTGGTCAAGATCCCCGGCGCCATGCTCCACCTCATCGAGAACGACAACAGCGTGGAGCTCGCCTGCGGCGACTTCGCCGTCGTCGGCCTCCGGCAGGGGGAGAACATTGTCGCCGTCCTCGCCCGGATCGGCGACGAGATCCAGTGGCCACTCGCGAAGGACGAGGCCGCCGTGAAGCTCGACGACTCGCACTACTTCTTCTCCCTCCGAGTCCCTTCCTCCGGCGGCGAGTACTCCGACGACGGCGAGAGCGAGATCGTGGCCGTGGCGGAGGAGCGGTTGGAGGTGCTGAATTACGGCCTGACGATCGCCTCCAAGGGGCAGGAGGGTTTGTTGAGGGAGCTGGATCGGATTCTGGAGACGTACAGCTGCTTCTCGGTGGGGAAGGTGGGAGGAGGAGGACCGGGGAGGGTTTTGGACGGGGCGGTGGCGAGGGAGACGACGGCGGAGGAGATGAGTTCGGAGGAGGAGAAGAGGGAGAGGATGAGTGAGAGCTCGGCGGCGTATTGGACGACGCTGGCGCCGAACGTGGAGGACTACGGCGGAAAGGTGGCGAAGATGATAGCGGCGGGGTCGGGGCAGCTGATCAGAGGGATATTGTGGTGCGGCGACGTGACGGTGGATAGGCTCAAGTGGGGAGATGACTTCTTGAGGAAGAGGGTGGGAGCCGCCTCCTCCGCCGCCGTTTGTCCTCGTACCTTAAGGAGAATCAAGCGGTAATTTGTCTGTTCAACGAATTTACCCTTTTTTTTTTATATATATATATATATATATATTTTTTTTTTAAGGATTATTATAATCACTATCCACTAGTTGTTTAATCAATTGGAATATGGGCATTCTTTGACTGATTAAAGTACAAATATTAATTAATTTCTAAGCACGGGTGAAATTAGTCTTTTTCTTGTGGTGATGTTTTGGATTTACTACTTAACCTTTGTTAATTTAGCATTTGTTTCAAGGATTATAATCACTAGTTTTTGACTAATCAGGGATCACTAGGTGAATCTGAGACACAGCATATATAGAAAGACACACACACACACATATACAAGTCAATTAGGTGAATTTATTATTAAAAAAAAGGCAATTAGGTGAAATATTAGAATCACCAGGTTATTATAACCCCTACCACAAAAAAAAGATACAAGTAGCGTATGGGAGGGGTGCGTATAGGAGCGCCTCCCTCTATATATGTGTGTGCGTGTGTGTATATTTGTTTACACTTGGTATTATCATCGGTGATAGTTACACTTGGTTTCGGATTTACTACTACTTGCAGTACTGTACTTGTTTAGTGTTTGATTTAAGGATGCTATCGCTGGTTTTGATCTTCAAAAATGTTAATTTTGTCATGCGTAGATTACAGGAGATGTGATACGTAGATTGCATGAGAACATAGGTATTTTTTGACTAATTGAGTAAGAAAAATAATGTGCCAGTGATGTTTTACTGTTTTTTGAGTTTGTCATCTACATTCACTGTATTGTTTAGTGCTTGTCTCGAGGATTGTTACTTCTTGTTTTAAACCAATCCGAGGTGTGTAGATTATAGCAAGACACACGCATTGTGAGAACTAAGTGTTTATTTGTGATGTTTAGTATTTTTCTTGTTAGAATGTTTTGAATGTTTTGTTTACATCCACATTTGTGTTAGGCTTTATAGAATGTCGTCCTTGTACAAGCTCTGCCAATTTTTTTCCGATTTTTTTACTGTGTTTAGCGTTTAGTCAATATCGGTTTCAATCTTTCGCCATTCACTTTGCACCACGTCCTAAAAGTAATCTGAAGTCGTTGAGATGGTATGTTGACTTAGTTGTTTGGATATTTTCAGGGTAAAGAAGCTGACGAAGATGTCGGAGGATGTGGCCCTTGGAATCCTTTCTGGGGTCGTCAAAGTATCTGGATTCTTCACGAGTTCTATAGTGAACTCTAAAGTCGGCCAGAAATTTTTTAGTCTTCTGCCCGGAGAGATTGTCCTTGCTTCCTTGGATGGATTCAGTAAGTAGTTCATCTCAAACCCTGTATTAGAACTTCGTATCCAAAAACTTGGTATTTTCATGGCTCTTAATCGTGTTGATTGTTCGTGTGCAGGCAAGGTGTGCGATGCAATTGAAGTTGCTGGAAGGAATGTTATGTCAACCACATCGGTTGTGACCACCGGACTTGTTTCTCAGAGGTATTTCTCATTCAAGAATGAAAACACAAGCCTTTAATTTCTACTTTCCCAACTTTTTGCTCCGTAGAGCTGTAGTTCTTGAGCAATGATGTAAATCACAAAAAACAATATCATCAACATTCATGTTGAACGTGTCGAAATTCTTTGAAGTTTCGTAAAACTGAAATTACTGTTTTTGTCTCGGCCTTTTTACGAGTCATATTTTAGTTAAAATTTAGTTTCATGATATGTTTTTTAATCGGGTGGGATCATTTTCCATGGTGCTTTTTTCACATCAAGAACAACTTGATAAGTAGTTTTTATTTAACTTTCTGGTGTATCTATTCTGTTTAGTGCAATGTTTATGTTGCTAGAAGGAGAGCTGTTTCGATGCGGTTCCTTACAATCTTTACGTGTCTGTCTGTTTCTAAAGTACGAGATCGGCGTTTTGGTGATCAATGCAGGTATGGAGAACAAGCCAGGGAGGCGACAAACGAAGGGCTTGACGCTGCAGGGCACGCCTTAGGGACTGCGTGGGCTGTGTTTAAGATAAGAAAAGCTCTTAATCCAAAGAGCGTTATTAAACCCACAACTCTTGCCAAAGCCGCTGCTGCAGCTAGCTCTTCTCAGTTGAAGGCCAAAACCAAGTAGTGACCCCACAAACACGCACACACACACACACACTCTCTCTCTCTCTCTCTCTCTCTCTCTCTCTCTCTCTCTCTCTCTCTATGTATGAGTAGCAAATGTAGCTTGGAGTGGACAGTTCAGTGTGAATAGCCAGATATAGCTAAGAGATGTTGCAAATTCCTTGTTACATTTTTACCCTCAAATCTCAATAGTTGTACACGATTGAGTCCATTGTGTTCATTTGTAACTAAATAGTTTATTGAATCGATTTTTCAACTGGTGCTATTATTGCATTTTTGCCCCATTTGCTGCTTTCTTTTTCTTCATAGGATTCGAGTATCATCGAATATATCGCATGTTGGGACAATCTTATTCGAGGGAAAAAAGAGATGAGAGAGAATTAGAGCTAGTTGCTATCATGTGACGTCAAAACACATTAGTCATTCCAACTGAGATTCTTTTGAGGATGTTATGTTTATCTCATTCTGCAGTAACCATGTATCATTCTTTAATGAGCACGATAAGATTTTTAATCTTCAATATGATCATCAACTTGTTTTTTTATATGTTCATTTATGTACTCATCGTTGCGTTTGAAATTGTTGCTCAAGTTGGCCATTGAACTCTGTTATATTTATATGTGTGTGTAAATGTCTAGTATGCGGAGCTGATATATCATGTGACACTAGTAATTTTTTATTTTAGAAACTTGTAATAACTAGTTGATTTACGTATGGTACATGATATTCTTTAGATATTAGTTGTTATATATGAATCATTTGACTGATACACCATAACAAAGTCATGTTACATGTTTCATGTAGTGTATGGGAGGGGTGTCGTGTAGGAGTCCCTCTATTTGCTGTCGTAGAGTTTCTATTGCTAAGAAAGGCATTCAAAACTAAGAAGATGATAGGAAGAAAATCCCACTTTTGAAACAAGAAAGTTATTTGGTAGGAGTAAAATATTTTTCTACTTTTGTTTTTTCATCATTTGGTTTTAAACTATAAGATTTTCATTAGATTCTGTTAAATTTTATAAACAATGTGATTTTAATATGATTATTGTTTCTTCGTTTTCAAAGATAATATTCTTCTTAACAATTTTTTAACAAGAAAAAGTCCAAAAAACTGTTCGGATGAAACTTTAGATCTGAATAATTTAAGGATGTGAAAGATACAACCTCTTTTGGGGCTAAAAAAAAGTTAAAAGGTTCATACAATTTATTCCTTAATAAAATTCCACTGTCCCAAAACTCTATCATTCTTTTTTTTTTTTTTTTTTTTTTTGTTGGAACTCCTGAGTTTTGACAATAACAGTTGCTGAATTTGAAATAAAAATTTAATTTCTATAATATAAACCTTAAATTTATAAGGGTCTTATCTCAATCTCAATAAGAAGTTTTAAATGGCTTATAAGTCTTGAGATCAAGAACCACCCCAGCAAAGGAGCCAACAGCAGCTGCTATCGAGACGAAGAGACATGTCACACTAAGGATCTGAAGGCCAAGCCATCTTCCTGTCCAACGCCCGATCTTCTTCTGAGCAATGTACATTTCAACAGGGAAGTAAACCGTTAAAGGCCAGAATCCGAAGGCTCCAAGTATTCCCACGACATCGTTGAAGAAAGGCATGAGCATGGCGATGACAGTGGTCAAGATGACAAATACAGTCCTCCAAACTAAGCGGAAAAAGTTGACTTGGTAGACTCCGAAGAAGGGGATTGGTATGTCGTACTCCGCCGTCACAAAGTCACTCTTTGGCCACTTCTGAGCGCTCCATTTCTCCACAAAGGCAAACAGTGGCTGGCAAAAGACCTGCATAGTATAGTAACACAAAGTTGAGAACTTTATATAGTTCTGTAGTCTAAAAAATAGGCTACTTTTTTTTTTGGGTGATCAACTTGATAATACCTGATATGCACCAATAAGGTGGACAACTATGGCAACGTTAGCGATGTCAAGCAGCCAATAGGGGTTGTAGAATCCAAATCCGGTCAAGAGATTTCCCGGGGACTCATCGCCAAAAGCTGCGTAGCCAAAACATCCACAGAGCATGTAGAACACTGTTGTAACTATTACACTGAGTAGAGTGGCCTTCCTCATGGTCTTGTGTTCTGCAGGTGGAGATTTTATTGTGTCCTGCAGGCAATAAAATAAAATTTTCGCATTAAAAAAAAAATGATCCTTTATTTGCTGTTGAGGACTAATTTGACTTGATTCTTGATTAGAAGTACCTGGATTTCAATCAGAACCAAGGAGAAAGAGTACGCGAAAGCGATGGCTCCAAGAGCTTGTAGACTCCTCCACATCTTATTTGTAGCAGTGACTGTCCCAGCACGAGTTACCGTCCCTATGCTAATACCCATTAAGCTTCCTTTAACCTCTTCATTTACTGCGAAAAGAAGACAATCCAGTTTTGTAAATATTATGTATAAACTGTCATATGGAAGCAAGTAAAAGAACTGAGTCTCACTCTGCTATGTATGCGACAGTTTTAAGATGATTGAATCACCGATGGTGATATATAGTGTGTATGTGTGTATGTATATGTCTATGTAATTTTTTTACTTATGCTACCTGCAACTTTGCCTATGCCAAGGCCAAGGCCAACGGTGGAGTATGTGAAGGACATAATAGCTGCAACAATGGAGAGCCACCACATGTGACTGAAATCCTGGATCTGAGAAAATATGATCTCCGAGATTCCGAATGTTATCATGTACCCGTTGCTTGACATGTGGCACGGATCCTTCCCTCCACTTTTATGGAAACAGTTTGATCTCTTTATTGCCCTGCATACACCCCACCACAAATAAAAGGCAAAAGAATATCACGTCTCAGTTTTTGCACTTCCATCTGAAGTAAATCAGTTGATAAATTTCTCATCAGATTACTCACATCATGCTGACTGATGCAGCAATTGCGTATCCAATTGCAACTCCGAACAAATTCAAGTATTGGATTAACCCGCATAGCATGACCCTTTTCCCACCTGAAACCCCGAACGGAATTAGTGTCACTACCACAATAAAAACTACTTAATCATCTTTTTCTATACAAAAGAAACTCTTGAGACTATATCTTCTTACCCAAGTTGGCCTTGACAGCATCCATGTAGGTGTAGTTTCTCTGCCCGGTAACGGGGTCACCGGTCCTGTAGCACAGCGCTAGGAGGTTGGATGTGTAGAGATTAACAATGGCAAAGAGTAACATGACAATAGGACCTGTAACCCAACCAAGCTGAGCCACAGCCCACGCCAATGAAAGGACTCCCGATCCTATGACCGCAGTGATAATATGCGATGTTGCAGTCCAAAAAGTTCCTGCCACCACATTAAGACAGTTCTAGATACTTAAAAATCTTTTAAACATATAACTTAAAAGACAAGTAATTGGTGATGTTATTTCATACCTGTTCTCTTCAAGCGACCGTCGTCATCAAAGCACTTGGAGTAGTTGGATTGAGGGTTTATTGCTTCGGATTCACTAGCTTTAGGCTGGACTTCCACTTGCAAGTAGTGCCTGATATCATGCCTTTCTTCCACCTGAGAATACACACACACACACATATATATATATATATAAATATGAACATAAACATAAGAGAAGCAAGTAGAATTATGATGTTAAGAAAGATATATCTCTTACAACTCCATTGTGGATCCTGCTTGGAAGAGTTCTACTTCTTGGCAACATGACTTTGAAGTTGCGGGATACAGAAAGTTTTACTCAGAGAGCGAGAGAAAGAGAGAAGAAGAAGAAGAAGAAGAAGAAGAAGAAGAGAAGAAGAGATAGAGAGAGAGATGAATTTGAGTACTTCAAAATATGGAGTGGGGTTTTATAGATGAAGATAGTGACTAGAACAGAATAAGGAGAGAAAGATAGTGCACCGCGTTTGGGAGCACAATTCGTGTAACACACACCCACATGTTTCAAATACCTATGCTACGATATTTAAGTTTGAATAAAATTATTAAAGTATAGTATACTTGGCTGTTTAATACATGAAAAGTATTGGACTAAGATTTCCCAAAATGGAATTAATTGAAAATGGAAAAGTAGTAGCAGCAAAAAAAGTTACAATTCTTTATTTTTTTGGGCAAGACACATTGCTGAAGAGCCTAAAAGTCTAAAGATATTTAGCTGATATAATGATGAAACAGTGCAACTACTTAGCATCTTATGGAAATTGGAACATCATAAGAGAGTCGAAAATAAGCACAAAATGGCACGTACTGCGTAGATAAGCATTATTAGCTTCTTCTTTTTTAACCCCTCATTTTTTTCCCCGTTCCGAACCACAACTTGTAGCTTTCATGGAGATAGCTTATTGGAGCCTTTTGCGGTTGATTATCTCTGTCAGCATACGTTTTTTAACGTAAAATCTGATCAAAATTACAACAAAATAAAAACACTATGTAAAAGGACAAAATCCAACAAAGATATTTAGGCTATTTTTTCATATCTACCGTAGAAATTCTCCTTAAAAATTCAAGCATAATGTGTATTGAAGTTGACAAACGAATTCCCTTTTTTTTTTTTTTTTTTTTCTTTTGCTGGGAGACGAAATAACATGAGATAGGTAATATGAGATGGTTTACCTAAATTCTTCTACTGTGTACAGCAGTTTTGTAGTACGTGCTTACCCACAAAGATTCCAAATTGGAAAAAACGAATAAAAGAAGTGATTATTTTGGACTCACTAATAACGAAAGTACAAAACATGCTTACAATAAGCTAGAGATTATTATTTTTCTCCTTACTCCTCAGGTCTTTTTATCTATAGTTTAACAAATAAGTTAAAACTTTTTTTTTTTGGTGCTAAATAAGTTAAAACTGTTTGCTCGCAAGAGCTGGTTGATAAAGTTAGGACAGTATAAAGACAAGCAATTGATAATTTAGACTAGAAAGTGCACAAATTAGCCACAAACATGAGCTGGAATGTAGCTGGTCAATAATTTAAACGATTTCAATACGCCTCGAAAAATATAAACAAAAATTCAACCATACAAGTGGAGATGATAAGTAAAGATCAAGATAACAAATTTTAATTAGATTTTTCGTTTTCCTTTAGTGGAAATAAATCTAATCTAGTTTATCACTCATTTTGGGAGAGTCTAAGGAGAGAACTCACAACTACTCCGTCCATTCCTTTGAGGGTAATCTAATTTGGTTCGTTGTTTAATATTTCTCTCTCGTATTTACGTACAAAATAGCTTCTTGTTTCCACAAAGATCTTCACAATTGAGGTTGGCATATCAATCTCTCCTAACCTTTTATAATACTATAAGAAAACTATAAGCTAACTACAAAATTATAATAGCAAATTGACAGTAATGTTTTTATGTGTAGTATTTGTTCGTTCAAACAACTTTTCAAACAGAAAGTAAGATATCGTCGGTCTGTCAAGTATGATACCTTAGACAGTAGTCGTAGTCTTCTTCTTTGTGGCCAAAAAAAAAAAAAAAAAAGTGTGCATTATCTTCTTCACTCGTCTATGAACATGCCAAGAAAACTCGTTTGTATCTTCTAGCATTTTCATTTAACAAATTTCTGTAGTAAAAACGATCATTTTTCAGAAATTATAGTCTTAGTTGTTGAATTAATTTTCCAACAGTATAAATTATTCATAAAAACAGGTTTATACCTCATATTACTAACTATTAACGCTGACATTTACAGAGTTGATCATTAAAAAGTTAATCCAATTATTAAAAATGCAATTCTTACCGGTTGATTATGAAAATGGACGGTTCTTATCGGAAAATCTCCCCTTTGTATTGGAAAGAAACCAAGATAATCAAAACTTCTAGGTTTCAATCATGAAAAAGAATATAACGACCATCATTTTCATTTTCATTCGCGTGGCGACCTTATTTAGTGGATGGTGTCAATGTTTTGGTTTAAGTGGGTTTCCATGATGTTTCCACTTTGGGGTATGACATGATCATCATCCTATTAATTAATCTTGCACTTAAAAAACTTTTTATCCATTGTTTACCTCTTTTAGTTAATTCACGGTGGGCATAAATTATAATTACTCAATTAGGTCACGTGGGGAAATTTTTCATTGATTTGGTGATACCAGGACATACACTACATATATTTATTAAACATAAAATTAACGCTGAAAGGACGCAACATCAAAAGGTTTAATTTTCTCATATTAATGATATACACTTCAAATTAACTTAATCGGGCTTCTCTCTATTGATTCATGGAAAAGTATATGGTCCCCAATGGCAAAACTAATGCTGGATGACTCTCTCACCATAATCTACAGTGCCTTAAAAGCCTAGCTGCTATATGCCATCCAAAAACCCAAAAATGAAATACTTGAGATCTTCCTCTCATCAACAATATTTTGCTTCTCACCATGTTTCTTACTTATTGGTTAAAATAATAATGGGAATTTCTTCTAGGGAGTCACCACATCCACATGTACTATTGACCACAACTGTAAACTTCAAATCAAATGGTATATATTTACACACACACACAAAAAAAAAAACAAAAACAAAACAAACAGTGTATGTAATTAAGGGCTATTACTCAAACAATATCATTGACCTTGTTTCATTATAATTGGTATATCAATTCATCTCAAAAGTTTAAATTTAGAAGTCACTGCTATCATATCATGTTAATTTATATATTCATTCAAAAAGTTGAAACTGATACATGAGGTAAGCCGATAATAATTTTATATATAAACGATAATGATTTATATCATACAAATCATCATGGTTGGGATTCACATTCTGTAATTGTGCAATATAGGAGAGGAGGTAAGCCGATAAATCTCTCGAAATTTATATCCTTTTTTTTTTTTTATTCAAAAAATCCTATCCACATGTGAAGTACGCTTGGCACTTTCGTGGGGTGTGCTGCTACAAACAATGGGAATTAGTGAAAAAAAAAAAAAAAAAAAAAAAAAAAAAAAAAAAAAACCAACACGTTATTATGGTGTGCAAGAGCACAAAATAAATAAGTAAAGAGTCTAAAATGTTGGTAAAATTGGGGAAGAGGTCTGACTCTTTGAAGTCCACGCACCTAAAAACCAAAAGCCACACAAAGGTCCTACCTCCACTAGTCTTTAGTCTCCTTCTGATAAGGAATGTTCGAGCAAGCTTTCGATATTGCTTCCATTTTGGAAGTGACCCAACTAAACAACTGCATACACTTCCTCTTCTCAATGATTGTTGAGTTTATATTATTTTTAAATAGTATAAAAATCAATAATGTATTCGGATTTAAATAGATAATATGAATATTATTTCGGTTTTCTTAATGTTGTAAACGTATAATCTCATTTCAATTTGAAATAAAAAATTTATGAACTTTTAAAATTTGAATTTTATGAAAATAAAATAAAGAGAGAAATACAGAATTATACCGTAGTTAATTAGAGTTTGAACTTTTGAAAACCAACTGGAAATGAAGGTTGAACCAACCCCTTCGTAACATATTCCCATTTCAGCAGATGTTGGGACTGTTTCTTTTTGCAATGCAACCAGGGTTTAAACTTGGGGAATTGTGTAGTTCATTTTAACTTTTGGGATGAAAGCTCTCACTGTACTAGGTTTGATATAGTGGCAAACAACCTAAATCTAACAATTGATTTTTTATATATATGTTTTTTACCAAGTATATATAGTTTCTAATTTAAAAAAAAAATGTTATTATTTATAGTACTTTATAGCACCAACAACTAACAAGTGCCTAAAATATATTATTCTAACTTTACACGAGTGAATTATTATTATTATTTTTTAAGAACCTTATTGACGTTTGTTTGATTTTATTAGAGCCTTAATTAATTAGTTCTAAATTCAAACATGATTTAGTTCAACCTTCCTTTTTGAGCGGACGCAGAGTTATATTCAATAGATTAATGAGGGACTCAGCATAAAAAAAAAATCCATACAATGGAGCTAATCCTACTTAAGTTTGGGGCCAGCCGTCAATAAACAGCCCCTTTTTTTTTTTTTTAAGAGAAATTTAATTTTTTTAAGGTATTTAAAGAAATTTAATTACACGACACATTTATACATAAGAAACTAAAATATAACAAATTTTAAAATATTTAAGTATAATTACATAATTACGTAGTGACTATTATAATGATTTTGATGTCAAATTTTTTGCTATTTGTAAAATATTTTATTTTATTTTATTTATTTATTATTATTATTCTTATTTGTTTTGTTTCAAATAAAAGAATCGGAGCTCTGTGTTGATCATCGCTCTCTTAAAGGAAGTTGGGCTGGGTTAGGTTAGGTTTTGGGCTTTATGGAGGCCCAAGTCCTAAAAGCCCAACCTAAACGACACAAACCAAAATGGGCCCCATGTCGCGGATTAAGGAAACGGCGTCGTTTATGTTTCAGAGTCGTCTCAGTTCAATTCCTCGTCCCGGAAGCGAGTCTCAATCAGTGACACTTTAAAAAAAATAAAAATAAAAAAGGCAAAGCTTCCGCTCCTCTTTCCGGAGGCCTTCTCTCAGAGCGAGATTCCTCTGTTAAACGGACTCTCCGACATCGTCGCCGCCACAGCCACCGCCGTGAGTAAGAGCTCCGCCGCCAAACTCCGAGACTTCAGGTATGAAGCTCTTCTTATTTCCTGATTTTGTTTTTTTTTTTTGTTGGGAAAATGTAGAGTAGGTTGTGCCTTTGCCGCGTATATTAAGGCTTAAGGCTTAATTGGAACTCTCCATAGCTACATTGCCCGTGCAGTGGTGAATCGCCATTGTTTTTGCTGGTCCGAAGCTGAAGAAATTCACTACTAGTTTGGACCATTTGGGGTTTGAACCTTCATCGGTTTATTGGAAATCCAATGCGACTTAAATCTTTCTTCAGCTTTGAGCTTTGAAGTTCATTGCAAATCAAAGAATCTGAAATTGTGTGCATTTCTTTTGGGTTTTACCTACATGGTACATCCGACTTGTTTACATGGCTTTGATTTCTTTAATTTCGTTTGAAGCAAGTTATTCATGTCGTGTTGTGACTTTCAATTTGAATGAAAATTTGCGTTTCTGAAATACTAATGGCTTTTTTTTTTTTGGATAAAGATGCTAATGGCTGTTTTAAACTTTAAAGTTATTCACTTTTTGTCTGCATGTATGTGATTGAAGCATTTTAATAATCCAAGTGCAGGTGTGGTTTTATGCAACTATGAAGGTCCAGATTATAATTGGGACATATTTTATTGAAGAAATGTTAGGCTTAGGCCCAAAAGGGAAATTGGAAATGGTGGTTGATTACTGAACTATTAGATTTGGAAGTCTAAAAACTAGTAGAGCCAACTAGGGACTTTCAAAAGAATGGGCTGATCCGGGGTTGATCTTGACCAAGCCCAACTGCGCAGGTCGCGGGGATGTTTGTCTTTCAATTGGTTGTTAAGTTCTATTTTGAAGTAGGGACCTTTCTTAATAGTTAATAGGAATGTTTACTAATTTATACCCTGAATTTTGAGTTTCTCGAACTCATATCTTAAATGTTGGACGTACTCAAGATTGTGCTTCCAAGTTTCAAAGTCATATCAACTTTTTACCTGTCAACACCTCATTTTGCTACCTAAATTTATGCATAGGTTACAAAGAAAAATTTGTCAATTCAGGAATCAAAATCAGTTGTTGACCTCAAAAAGGTATAATTTGACGTGAATTTAAAATTTGGAGATATGATCTTGAGTACATCTAAAATACAAGTCTCTTTCTATAAGAGTACTCATGTTCAATCTGACGGGGTTAACCTGAGTATGGTGAGTCCTACTTATGGGACCAACCATTATGTGAGAGCACCGGGACTCGACCTTGGTGATAAACTCAAGATGCATGGTGAAATGTACTGAATAACGCAAGTTAATAATACATGGAGAAACTGGAAAAAGTGTTGATGCAAACAACAGAGTTAATGCTAGAAACCTGATGGTTTCCAAAGAAAAAGCATTCCTGGAAGTTGGAAGACATTCAATTAGGTTTCAAATCTTTTATATTAATCACCTAATATCAGGTCGGAGTCCTAACTATTGCCACTCATCATGCGATTGATAAAGGAATACACCATCATTCTGTTTCCTTGGGAAATTGTGAAGAATCTTATAAATGAAATAAGTTGGTAGTTGGTCTTTGTCTGAGCTATTTTTTCCAACAATCTGTTGGCTGCCGAAATCTTAAGCAATGTTGCCTAATTATAATAATGATGCTAAGAAATTTGTTGCATGTGGCCGGCATGCCCACAAAATTTTAATCACACGGCCAGTTGTTTCATTTTCCTGCTTTTTAGTGCTTTCAGTGGTGTTGCAAATTAGATTTCTTTATTTTCTCATGACATTTGTTGTTTGGTTTTTTTTTTTTTTTTTTTTTTTTTGTTTCTTTATCTATTACGTGATTTCACGTTGGTGCTATAATTGATTGACCAAAAGCTTTTACCAGCTTTGGAACTATTTAAGGCTTGATGTAGCATGACATTTATTTTTACTTTTGAAACGAATTCGTTGTAAATTGTGGAAAAAGACAGTGGGAAATGATTAATTAGATTAAGGTCTGATAAAAAAATTTCATAAGTTCAAAGAAAAAGAGAACGGGCCTCCGAGTTTTGACATCGTGCCTTGTACTGAAGCAGAGCTGTTCACAGCTATCAAATTCATAAGTAATTGGAATTTCTAAACTGATTATGTAAGAGTGTGTGGTTTCCACCCACAGGATGTGGACTCGGTGAATTCTGCCCTCTATTGTCCAATGAAAGAAACTCGTGGAAATTCCCCTAATCTAAGTCTTGGATTGGTGCAGACATTAATCAACAACTACCTTGAAAAGTGTCTTCCAGAGTTTCTTTTTCCATACATATTGGAGGATATGCTGATTACGACTTTCTTTTACCTTCGTGATAAGTGAAAACAGCCTTCTGGTGCTTCTTTTTTCCATATGAGTAGTAATATTATTTGCTCTAAAACGTTTAACACGTCTTTGTAAGGAAGCCACAAAGTTCAAACCAAAGCAAGGGGTAATTAATAATGTTCCCCTTTGATCTACCAAGGCTTGTTGATAATACTGCTAAGTAAAAAGTCAACAAAAAACCACTCCACGGGAAAGCTTGTTCTTCCTTTCGTATTCATCTGGGAGAAAAAAGTATTAAAGCATCATGATTTCTATCCAAATTTTTTAGTTAAAATATCTCTCAGTTACAATTAATTTGCTGGCCTTTGATTCCTACCAACTTACCCTACCCCCCAACCAATCTCTCTTTTAGCTGAAAAACTTATCCTGAAACTTGACTCTTTTTTATCCATTTGCTCTGTGTGTCTACATTTCAGATGGAAAAATTTTTCACCTTCAGAGAAAGCAGCTGTCAGCTTCAAGCACGATGACTTGGGTAAAGCATTTTCAATTGAGATTTAGAGATAAATAGCTCCCTTTTTTTAAATTAAAAAAAAAAAAAAAGTTTTTTTAACAAAATGGTGGAAGTTTTTAAAAATAAGGTAAAATGCTCTTTTCTTTTTAAATGGTCAATCAATTTTTTAGTGATTAACCATATAATATTATTAATTTGATAAATCAGTAATTAATCGTAATTAATCATTGATTAATCATAATATAAATCATTAATTTTCAAGTCAATCACTGATTGATCATGGTTACTTAATCTAATTTTCCTTTTAATTTCTAAACTTTGACTGAAATCATATTAATGATCCGCCGTTATGTGATTAGAGACTAAAAATACTTATCTATTCAATTAGGATCTTTCAGAGAACTTTAATTATCGAGAATACAATCAGCCAATGGGGTAACAGTCATCTCCCATTATCTCTATCTCTCTTTCTAATGTTTTTTAAATATGATATAGTTAAGTTCCTTTACTGTTGTTCCATATGAAAAGCAGATCCACATCACGTCACATGATCTGTAGTATTCAAATTGAATCCTACCTCACAACTCAAACATATCCATTAGGATTGGTAACCACCCTCGGACGGCTGAGATTTTTTTAATCACAAGACAGAAAAAAATTAAAAAAAAAAAAAAAATTTAAATACCTCACCACCACCACCACCTCAATGTTTCTACACACTCTGGGGTCACCCCCGTAACTTCCCTTTCAAAAGAAATTTGGTACCCAATCGCAGTTCTCCTATGTTATATAATACATGCACAGATGTGTGATATATAGTAATATAATAAACAAGAAAAAGCTAGAAGATGTTGGGCAGGTAGGGAGATTTATGAATGAGGTGGGAAGGGAAAAGATACCATGGGGTTAAAAATTGTTAAATGCATAGGTCCCCCATAATAATTCTTTAGAGAAAATACATTTTTAAATGTGTGTGTATATATATATATATATACGTATGTCTATTAAAGCAGAAGTGAGGTTAAGTTAGTTGAAAAAGACAGATAGTTGACTGATTGGGTGAAGACTTTGGGATCCATCACAATCAAACAAGCGACCACCACCTAACCACTTGAACCTCCATACATCTCAGCCACATACTATCATACATGTATCCTTTCCTCCATCCCATTTCTATCCCAATGCTTGTTCTTATCTTCCACTTCCCCAATTATTAATCAATATATACCCTCACCAAACTTTGTTAATTTCCTACCAGCCACACTTTTTCTATCATGCGCCAACTTCTTAACCTGCGCATCCCAACCCCCCTCTTTTAGTTTTTATTTTTTTTCCTTTCTTTCCATTCTATAACTATTCTGTACTACCATATATATATATATATAAATATCTATATATATCCCTGGCCTGCAGTGCACTCAAGACAAACAAACAGACAAACTCATCTCATCACAGGTAGTCAGATGATTCACCGTACAGCTATCTAAAACAAATCAAAATTTTTTTTATATGAAAAGAGTAACATTTAGGTTTTGCTTAGGTTTCATAACTGAAAAAAGGAAGGAGAGAAAAAAAAATAAAAATAAAGAGAAGATGATATAAAATTAAATTTGGGAAAAAAACATAAAAGAAAAGGATTAATTAGCTAAGCTCAGAGGGTGGAGGAGGAGGTTGGGATTGGATGTGGCGGGGAATAAAAGGGTCGAGGTGGAGCCTCAGGCTCAGGCTCAGTTCTCGTATATGATTTTGAGAGGGGGAGGGGGCTGATGTGGGGCCCAGATGTTGTGAGAAAATGACAGAGAGTGGACCCCACCGCCGCAACCGCGCACATGATCCTACGAACGATGGCTGCCAACTACCGCCCAAAAAGAGCGGAGTTGGTAGCGTGTGGGACACACACATCCCTCTCTCCCTCTTTGGCTTAGCCTTACTTTGCTTTTCTTTCTTCTATGATCTTTCTATCTTTTAATTGTTGTCCCACTTATCCCCCAAATATTTACCATCCTGCCATTCATTCATTCATTGCTATGATCCTTTGCTCTTGGGTTTCAGGAATTGCCTTTTGCTGATGCTACTATTATTCCTTTCGAATTGCTAGAAAATTATATATATATATATATATATATAGCAGCAGAGTCCTCTGGAAACCACTCTAGTGGGAAAATAGCCAAGCCATAGCCTATTTGAAACATCATATTGGACCTCTCGAAAAACATTGTCAACATTGTCATAAACCCATAAAAATAAAAAAAAATAAAAAAAAAAAAGGGTGCCCAACAAATGCTAGAATCTGAATTTTTTTAAAAAGTTTTTTGTCTTTAATTTTTATTTCTATTAGAATTTCAGATTAAAGTTTATCCAAATTGCGAGCCATTTGAGGCAGTTTTTGTGGAAACAAGGAACTGGTTGCCAGCTACTTGATTTATGATTGCTACCGTTTGTTAGGACAGTGATTCTTGCTTTGTTCCTTTTTTAAAACAAATGCTAACAAACATATTACCACTAAAATAATGTCGTTTTGAACGAATGACCATGTGATTGCATGGTGCCACCCTAATTCTTGTAATGGATTTCAAATTTTTTTATTCCTCAGATTTGACTTTGTTTGCTACTTTATTGAAATTCAGAAGAAAAAAAAGGTTCATGCATGGTCATAGTTTTTAGTGTTTGAATGCAACAATTTAGCTGCTTTCCAATGTTTTTTGAACTTATGCCAGGCATAGAATTGCATCCAGAAATTTTAGATTTCACTTTTTTTTTTTCTTTTTTCTTTTTACTTATTGACACTTGAGAGATCTATAATGGATTAAACTGATAACTACAAACAAAATAAAAATAAAAATAAGTTAAAAGAAGAGGTTAAAAACAGTAGTCAGTAATGGCAGTCTGGCTTCATACTAGACAACAAAACTACTGTTTAAAAAATAAAAAATAAAAAAAAAAAACCTGTTTGTTTCACAAGTTTATTTTCAAAAAGAAAGAAAAAAAAAAAAAAAAAAGCTAAACAGTGGTTTTTCTAACTTTTTCTTCCTCATTTTTCTCATTTAAAAAAAAGAAAGAAAGCTACTTTATTTTTAAATTTACTTTGTACATTATACTTTTACTTTTAGAATCGTTTTGAAATCTTCACTAAATACATTATTTTTTACACATCAAAATATCGTTCTCAAAATAAAATTACTTTCTCATTTAAAATAAAATAAAAATTATTTTCAAAAATAGACATGCTATTCAAAAAGAGTCTAAAAAGAGTGAAGAAAAGGAACATCATCAAGGCTAAGTAGAATAATTAAACCGAGAGATGGACCCAAAATATTTGGCCCTAATGTTTGGTATAACACAATTTTTGTCACCAATACCCACTTGGGCACACTAGATCCCAAAATCAGTTTGGATAGCAAGATGACTTCCCTACCAAACAAAAGAATATGCAAAGTTCAAGGTAATTATTTAGCAATTGAAACTCTGCTGTAAAGTCATTTAAGCAACGGTGGAGATCCAAACGAAAAAACCCAAGAGACCCCACCACAAAGTTCTTGCATGTGATGTTGGTGGAGGTTGAATTCATTTAACAATTTTAAGTTAGATCAATAATTAGCCTATTGATAGTGAGAGAACCAATATACAATAATATAGCTTTTGATTTTTTAGATTATTTTTTTTAATTAGAAATAATAGTCTTTGCTATAACAATGTCTTTGATAGTAAGAGAGCAGAAAAAAAAAAAATCTTATGGAAGCTTCTAATTTCTCTACCTAACACCTTTGAAAAAGAAAAAAGAAAGGGCAAAAAAAAAGTTGAAAAGTGACCCCCTTTTTATATGTGGGAAGGGTCATTGTTTTTTTTTTTTTTCCCTGATGTAGCTATCATCCAATTTGTCCTCATTCTCATGGCCATCTATGTCTTAGATTGCTTTTTGGGACTGCTATTCATCTCGTTCTTCTTTGGGAGATTCTTCTTTAGCTATTTTGTCTTCCTCTATGACATGGTTTTTTTAATAATAATACATTTCTAAATTTAATCTAACATTAGGTTGGTAATATCCACCCTTTGTATTGTTATTCTTTTATTTATTTTTTTAATCTTTTGTAGTGTTGTTATTATGTTAGTATCTACAAATACAATCAACATTAGGTGGTTCATGGATTGAGACAAGACTAGTGTGAGGGCAGGCAGGGGCAATTAGATTGGCTGTTCTGGTATGACCCCAGTGACATAACCATCAATTAATTGCTGGTAGATGAAATTTGGTTGTGGGTATGACTCATTGACCTCAATTTTGGTCAAATCATAATCTTGAGAGAAAGTATGAGTGCTCTAAACCTAAAAAAAAAAAAAAAAAAAGAAGAACTGGGTAAACAGTTTAGATCTCAAACTTAATCACTATTAGGTCAGA
Organism: Ficus carica; assembly: GCA_009761775.1. Classification (NCBI taxonomy): domain Eukaryota; kingdom Viridiplantae; phylum Streptophyta; class Magnoliopsida; order Rosales; family Moraceae; genus Ficus; species Ficus carica. Next base: position 4,819,939 of record CM019748.1, on the reverse strand, counting down.
AAGATTTGCTATTAAGTGATTGGAACTGTTAAGATTTAGTTGTGATCCACAACATCTTTTATATATAATATTTATTCTTCTTGGTTGATAGCTTTTTTTTTTTTTTTTTTTTTTTTGGGATTTGTGGGTAAATTATTTTTTCTTAAGAAGTTTATAGTAAATGGTTAAAGTTTTATAAAATTAATAGAATGACCGTTTTGTAAGAAAGATCAATTAGTTAATCAATAATCACTGATTGATTAATGTTAATATATATTTTTCTCAATAACTGATTAATATTAATATGTATTTTTCTCAATAATTGATTAATTATGATCAATCACTAATTAATGATCTTTATTAAATAAAAGATTTCAACCACTTACAAAAGTGTCTATTTACCTAAATTTTTTCTTAAAATAATGTCCATTAGGGTCTAGAATTATGAACCAAGGTAACTGCTTCAGTGTCACCGGATTCAGTTTCTAGGTGTGAATTTGCTATTCTTAATTCCTATTTTCCAACTTAAAATTTTGTTTTAACATTCTGTTTTTGGTCATTTCGGCTATGTGGAAAGATGATTAATTTAGTAGAATTATATCGAAATACGTTTGTAACAACCTTTTCTTTGCCTCCTTTTGTTTTCATTTAATATGCCTTTTTGTCACATGATATAATCACCTTGTCAAAGAATGAATCAAGTATTTATAAAACTTAAAACACAACAACCTACAAGGTCAATAATAGGACCTTAATTTTTATTGGTTGTGCAGTTCATTTATTTATTTTTGGTAAAAGGTTTTGTAGCCTATTTATATTTGTCTGGGAATTCAACTTTTTATAACAAATTTAGGCGGTTTAAGAAGGGGGAAAAAAACAAGTGAAATGAAATGAAGAATTCATCGTAAATATACAAGGACTACATGACCATCTTGAAGGGGAAAAAACCAAAACAAAACAAACAAAGCCGTCAATAAACAGTGAGCTAAAAAGGATGAAAAGAATAGAAAAGAATAACACAAAAACTATTATGATTGTGAAAGAAACAAAATTGACCAATTTCTGAAAAAAAAAAAAAAAAAAAAAAAAAGAAGGTTGTTGAGAACTAAAATTTGGGTGGTGAAAATAATTGGGCAAGATGACTTGGATCAAGAGGTTTCATTCAAATCCTATCAAGAAAGAGGGAAATGGAAGTAGGGTTAATTGCAGAAGCTACCCCTCTGAAAGGAAGCCCTTTTTTTCTACCTCTTCAAACTTGGGCATTAAATTGCATATGTTGCCACAAAACCGTATTTGGTGTGTAGGCCTAAAGGGTAAAGAGAGCAGAGGGAAAAAAACTAGGGGTTTCTTTTCCAAATAAATGTTATGGTAGGTTGGTTCACGGTTCAGATTTTTAATGTTTTTGAGTTTGGTAGAAGGACGGTACTACTAGCTAGGGTCAGTTGTTAGTTCCTTCACGCTTTCTAAATAGTTTTTCTTCTTTTTTTCCTTTTTTTTTTCCCCCCCCTCAATTTTGCCTTTAATTAAACAAGACATATAGGTTACCCACCACTCCCTCTTCCTTATCCTCCTCCTCTTAGAGCTTATCCACTGCCCCCCAGATGAAAAATAAATTCCCTTTTCGAGAAAAGACAAAACCCAAAAAGAATCTGAAATTTCAAAAGCAAATTGACAAAGAAAAAAAAAAAGACAATTATGAAATAAATTAGAAGAAAAATATAATATTATGCCCCCACAAAAAGATTAAACTTGTATTAATTGTGTAAATTAACCATTTTTATTGGTCATACAAAACAGAGAAAGATTTGTGTTCTTTTGGAGGATCTCTCCAAAGACTAGTAGTGTTCTTGAAGAAGTGAATCATTGTTTCTGTTCAATAGAAAAAATGTAAAAAAAGTCATCATTTGTGTTTGAAAGAGAAATGTGAAGAATCGCTCTCCAATTCTCCACTGCTTCCCTTCCCCTTTTTCTCCCACCCGAAGCCCCTCTTTGTACTCTCAGGTACTTTTAGAGAGAGAGCGCTAGTGATCTCTAGTCCATTACTCCACTGTTACTTTTATATATCTATCTATCTGACAAAGCCCAACTTTGTGCTGGAAAGACTTGATAAAAAAAATATATTTTTATTTTTATTTTTCAGATTCATATGATCTTGAGCAAACAAAAAACGAAACTGATATATATCTAATAAGATTTGTAAAACATTCACCAATTGTAAGCAAACTGTACTGGTACTGTATTAGTATAAACAAAGAGTCATACAATTAGAGGAAAAAGAAGAAGACAACAAAAACTCATAAGAGCTTTCAAATGAATTAGCTTTTTTTTTTTTTTTTTTTTTTTTTAAATACTAATTTCTCTTCATTCTGTTATGCTACACGAGATTTTTTTTTCTCTTCATATTCCCAATCTGAAATTGTTTATTTCATCTCCAAGCCTCTGTAATCCAAAACACCAGTTTTCAAGCCGAGGAAATCATAACCAACACTAGTGCTTGCGGTGGCGTCAATGGTGGCAATAATTCCACAGCGGCAATCTTTGCTGTTCTGCAACCCCAGGCTGCAAGAAAAGCAGAGATCCATTCTTCCTCCGCTCTTCAATTGCTCCGGCTGGCGTTGCTGCTGACAAGATGGAGGGCTAATTCTCAGCTCAAGGTTCAAGTCCGGGCACTGTTCTTGAACTGGGCTCTTCACGTCTTTGCTCATCACAAATCCACTGTTGGTCTTTTTCTCCTCTTCTTTAACAGTAAGAGTAGTAGTAGTAGTTGTAGAAGTAGCAGAAGCGGCAAAAGATATTGTCGTCGTGGTGGCGGCGGTGGGGGTGGCGGTGGTTGTGGTTGTGTTGTCCTGAGCCGCCTCGTTCAGCGGCCTGTGAGTTGCCGGGTCAATACCTCTGTTCAAAAGCTTCCTTCTTATGTGGGTGTTCCAATAGTTCTTTATCTCATTGTCTGTTCTCCCGGGTAGTCTTCCAGCTATCAAAGACCATCTGTGGACAAATTCAAGAAAACCCATTACTATTTAGGAACTGACAAACATATAATTGACTTTAAAAAAAAAAAAAAAAAAAAAAACACTTCCTTTTTTTTTTTTTGGTTTTGTTTTGAATTGGGACTTACTTGTTTCCAAGGAGGCTATGGAGCTTGATGATAAGCTCGTCTTCTTCTTCAGTGAAGTTGCCTCGTTTAAGGTCTGGTCTGAGGTAGTTAATCCACCTTAGCCGGCAACTCTTGCCGCAGCGGAGGAGACCGGCGGCTTTAGGAAGAGAGCGCCAACAGCCCTCGCCGTGAGCTCTGATATAAGCAATGAGCCGGTCGTCTTCTTCTTTGGTCCATGCTCCTTTGTTTGTATGAGCTTTCTCACAACAAGGAGACCTTCCCATTTGAACCTACTATTAGAATCACAAGCTTGAACTAAAACTAGCTGTTCTTCTAAAAGATACTTCTTTTTCTGTTTCTTTTCTTTTTTTTTTTTTTTTTTTTTTTTTTAATTGCTTTTAGCAGGAGCTGTGGGGAAACCGGTGGCCTTGTTTTTTGTGTTGCTGGAACATGAAGGCCGGCCCTTGGGAGGACTTGGGGTGTGATTTTATAAGCTTTTGACTATACCACATAGAGGAGAGAGAAAAAGAGAGAGGGAAAGGAGAGGGAGAGAGAGAGAGAGAGAGAGAGACCCTAATTGCTTCTAGATGCGAGTTGGTGAGAGAGGTTAGAGGGAGTGGCTGGTGGCCTCTCTCACTTGATGATATTAGCTTCAAATCATATAATAAGTTAAAAGAGACATTAACTACGGGTAACCTCTAGGTAGGTGTAAAGTAAGGTATATTAAAGTACAGGCAAGACAAAGTGTGATTTCTTCCTTTTCTTTTTTTCTTTTCTTTATTTTTTCTCTTTCTGTCTAATCTCTTGGCAAGTTTTAGATTAATTATTGTTATCTCTCAAAATCATCCCCCCAACTCTCTAGGCGGGTGTACCTGAGTACACGTAGAAAGCAAATACTAGCCATACTAATCCAAGTAACTAATTTAGGTTTAAGAAAGGTCTATTTCAATTTCTTCAAAGTAGAAAATCTACTTTTTTTTTTTTTTTTTTTTTTTTAAGATGGGCTGAGGCTAAACTCGTAAAATCATTTTCTTTTAATAGAGAATTAACTAATGACTGGTAAGTAACCTACTTAGTTAACAGCAACGCGAGTTTGATTATTTCGATATCGGTTTCCCTGCATGCTAATTATGTTTTTCTTGGCGACTAATCGTTGATTGGAGACAGAGGCAAGAAAAATCAAAATTTAAGCTTTCAGCCAAATCATGGATTAATTTGGAATATGAAATCTCATTTTGCTTCTGTGGAAGTACAAAAAAAAAATAAAAAAAATAAAAAAATAAAAAGTGTTATTTTAGTGAGAGTTAGTTGTAGTGGGCATTTGGAAAAGAAATCTTACAAGTGGTTTGGCTATTCTTGTGCACAATAACAGGGATGGTAGTTCTGTTTGCTTTATTCTATTGGTACACTATCAAGCAAGAGAGAGAGAGAGAGAGAGAGGGCTTCTAGAAGGATTGGAAGTTGGGTTCAAGGCAGGATGATGATGAAAGAAAAAAAAAAGATAAATGAGTGTGGTTGTGGTTGGATTGTGGGCTTTGGTTCACCTTCCACTTTTTCATTTTTTTTCTTTTTCTTTTTCCCTTCCAACCTTGTGGTGCAAGTTTTAGGCAAGAGAAGTAAGAGGGGTTAGGGATGGGGAAGTTGATTCACCTTTTTGTTGTTATCTCCGTCCAATTGGGCAAACATTATTTGTTACCCACCACCACACATGCGAGATCTCTCACTCATCATAAAAATCAAGTGGACGGTTGGAGTTAAGGATCATGGGCAGCACAGGTTGTTGTCAAAGCAAAGGGGTTCTCAGAGAAGAAGGAAAAAAAAAAAAAAAAGAAAAAAAAGTCCACTTGTGTAAATTATTTGCGTGTGTATTTCACCTACCTTTTCTTCCCTCCTCTCCTCTTTCTGAGTGTCCTTGCACTATGCTCTTCCCTTTTGGGTTGAACAATGACAAGATTTATGATTTTATTCCCCTCAAAACTACTATTAACTTTTCTTCAAAAACAGAGGAAAAATCCACCACCGAAGAATTTTTTTTTTCTTTTTTCCCTCTATGTTGATTCAAATTATAGAGACCCTAGACAGACGACAACAAATAAAAAACTAAGAAAAATAAAATTATAATAATTTCTCCTTAGGTTAGCCATTTGGATATGTTTATTTAATGTATAGAACATGCATAATTCATTTGATTCTTTCTCCGTTTGATCACAATCAGGTTGGTTTTTGTTTGCACTTGTGTATAGCACAGTGGGTCTCTATCTGAACCAAGCCTTAGCCTACATTTGAAATGCAAGTTGAATTTGAACTTGATTGTACTTTACGGTTGGTATTTTATCTTTTTCTGAAAAAATAAACAAAAAAATATAACTAATATTTTGAAAATTCAACTAATTTCAACCTAAAAATTTTATTTTATATCAAACTCAACCCGAATACCAAACGTACCCTTGATATTATAGAAAAAAAATGCATACATAAGGGCATAAGGGCATGCCAAAGATGGAATGAAAATGGGGGAAAAAGGAATCAAATTTCTTGACGTAAATCTAGTTCAAGGGACATGAGAGCATGGCTCTAAATGTCTATTATCTGAATAAATAGTGAAGGCCAGCCCAGCAACACGTGTATATCATGTGCTTAGGTAATTGGGAAAGAGTCGTGGAGGGACTAGGGAGGGGGGGCAGTGTTTGGTACTACACAAAAGACTTCTGCCCACCTCTTTTGTCTGTCTTTCATTTGTGGTCCTCCCCCCTCCCAACCCCTTTTTTTTTTTTTTAATTTTTGTTTTATTATTTTTTTAAAATTTTTTAGAGAAAGAAGTATATAGTAATTTTACATAAATAATTAAAGTAAATACTAGGTGCTAAAAATATTTTAAGTAAATAATAATAAATAACAAATTTAACAGATAAATGACGTATTGTAAATATGTTATTTATCTAGAAAATTTGTTACTTATCTAGTAAATTTATTATTAATTTCAAATATTGTAAAACCTTATTATATACTTTAACTAATTTTGTAAAAATGTCATTTACTACAATTTTTTTTGGTTCCAAATTTTGGTTTTGTTGATTTGTCGGCGGGTAAAGTTATTTCTGGCGAACTTCGATATTGCTGATTTCTAGGCAAGTAAAGCATCGAGTATGGCTTCCTTCGAATTAATTTTCTTTCATTAATTTGACATTTACAGCATATCTTACTCTCCCACTTGAGGCCGTCTTGATAAGGATATTTAACTTGTTCGTCATGACGAGGATAATCAAGAACATGACTTGCATAAAAGAGTTTTATTAGGATACCAGTATTAGGAACCAACCATTAATATGTTAGCGGATAAAAGAGAAAAGTCTTACGTGTTGGCAGATAAACAAGTGCATTCATATTAAATGCTCGTTTGCAAAAGAAATAAAATATAAAAAATTAGAAATAGATTTCTTTTTTCTTTTTTCTTTTTTTCAGAAATGGATTTAAACGGCAGCCTTTATATAACAAAAGTTAGATTAAACTAAAAATTCTGCTTCCCAATGAAAGTGCGGCATGTCTGTTCAGATTTAAACAACTGACAAATCAGTATCTTGATCAAGAGAGACCAAGAATAAGTTTTTTTTTTTTTTTTTTTTTCCGTCACAATTACATTGGATAACTAATTACTAATAGTTAGGATAATGTATATCTATAATTACTCGTTGTTGATGTCAGAAATGGTTCCGGCAGCAACACCCAATGTGAACGGGTATTCCGGTCGATACTGGCCAGTCGCTCCGCCGTCGATCACCTGCAAAAGGGAAGCACCTCGGAGCACCTCGGAATGATGGGGACACCGGTGTGGTGTCTGCCGTGGGCACTCCGATGCTTAAGTCAGTAAGGATACTGATATGCAAGGGGAGAGGCAGAGTTTTGGCAAGGTAAAAAATGACCATACCTGGGATTGAGGGTTCTTCCTCTATTTATAGGCGTTCTTCGCGGGCCCGGGTGCTCGGGGTGACCTGGCCGGGTCGGTCGCCTAGGGTACCCGGTGGATATGTAGGCCTGCAGGGGCTACTGGCCCAATAGATGGGTGTCACGTGGCCCTAGGCTTTATGCAGTGAGCAGCAGGACGCCATGGACGTCACCGGCAAAGGGGCAACAGTGCTTGTCAGAGTGGTTGGCCGCAGGTGGTGATTTGACGTGTGATGGGAGCTGGTGGGGCGACGTCTGCAACTGGTGAGGTGTAGATACAATCAATGTCAGATCATGGACGGCCACCCGGGGCTTGACCTGGAGACCGGAGCTGGCATAATGTTAGCTGATCACTCCCGAGTACCCCGAATAGTGGCCACCCTGGCACCCGATTCCGACAGTTATCGTCTCCTCGACAAAATGAGTGTTCCCGGCACGACGGCGATCCGAGCCGAGAAGGATGTCCGGTAGTCGGAGATGATCGGGTCATCAACACTCGTGTTACTTATAATAATTATAAATAAATGTTGATGTGATTGTGATATAAAAGAAAATAATCAAAATTACTGTTATTCATAAAATAGTTTTTAATTAGTCCTATGAATTAACTCAAGAAAATGATAAGTATAAAAATTGATGCCACCCTTCCAAAAATAATAATAATAAAATAATTTATGTCCCTATAATATAGTTATGTATTACTTCGACCGTCTACTAGTAGCTCATGCAGCTTCCAGGCTCCAATCACAAGGGCCCTTGTAATTATTGCAAATCTAAAAGATGGATATATCTAGTTCTTGGCTTGCGTTACAATTCAATAGTATTAATCCGAACCGGATTAACCATACAAATTAGGTCTATTTCTTTCTTTTACGAACTTCATAGAAATAGCTAAGCACCACCACTGCAGCAGCAACTGCAACCCCCACGGCACTTTGTGCGAGTACTATGCCGTCGCTTACGTTCACTTTCGACTGTGCGGAACTTGGAGTAAACCCGAGTTCGGAAAGTTTCTTGTGTGATTCAGCATAGTCTTTAAAAAATGCATCCTCGTCCTAAAGAAAAAGAAAGCATGTCAAAATGAAAAAATCTCTAACCAGGTAACCAGGAATTGTTTAGCAATAATCTCTAATTACGGTTAAAGAAAAGTTGCACATGCAATGGTACTATGACAGATAAACTCACACATGTTTGACCCTATTTGGGACCATTTATGTTAATGGTTAATCATAAATGCAGACCAAATCGACAAACCAAACCCAAGATCGACATCCAGATCCTATTAATGCTACCTAAAAATGAACAGAAAATTGTTTGGAAAAGTCCAATTATTTAACGGGCAAAAATTGATGACACAGTCAATTTTGATGTTTGAATGGAAAAATCACTCTCTACTGCAATGGTAATTTTCGTACTAGATTTGAAAAATAATATATTTAGTGGCAAATCTGCCTCTTAAGTATTGCAAATACCAAATTGGCATTTGATTGATATTGGGTTGATGTATCGACTTTTTCGTTTAACCATTATAGCATTGTCATTTATCGAATGAATTTAAATAAAAAGTTAATTTTTAACGAGTTCCAAAGCTTAGTCAAAAGTATATATAGCATTTGAAATAGCATTATACAATGTAGTACAAAATAGAATAATGTATCAAATTTTGAGAGTCAAATGTAGCATTAACATTGGCATTTGCATTGGAGATGATCTTACCTTTGCATACAGCTCAACGTAAAGATGGAACTTAGGATCATCCATTAGTGCCTTGTCTGTTGGAAGTTTCAACAGCGCCTCTGAGTACCCGTTCAAAAGTTCCCTGGTTCAATTGCATCATTTAAGACATAAGTCTACGTATATCTAAATGTATATTATGTCTCTATAAGAAAAACATATACATATATGTTTGTATATCTTCGTTAAATAGAGAGACAACAACTTGGAAGCCTAACTTAAACTTACACAAAGTATGAGTTATCAAACTTCAAAGGTTCTGTAGTCCAAGGACCATCAAAACCAGATCTCTCTGGATGCGCCCTTCCCTACAAAACAAGATAAATAAAAATCATGGTCTGACAGATGAACACAGTACATTGATGAAAAGTGGAAAGAAAAATACCAGCGTATGGCCTCCTGATAGAGCAACAATATCCTTATCAGACAGGCCCATTCGGTAAAATATGTCCCTAAGATGCGGTGCACCTGCCCCCAAAATTCCCGGCCAAAAGGGAGAGTAATGTCAATACACATGCAAACTCAAATAACGTGAGAACTTCCTCATTGCACTGGCACGTCATACAAAGTTCTTAAAGCAAGAAGAAACAGGGTGGGGATAGAGTTCTGCAAAGCGAAGACGTAAACCTCACATGCAAAAAATAAAAAAAAATACAGCAAAAACTTTCATGTTGCTTTGTCACAACAGGAAGAACTGGCGGGATAAGGGTTTGCAAGCAAAGTTGTGACATATCCAGATATCCTTCAAACCACTTCGTCTTACTACCTATTTACATCCTTCTAAAAAGTATCTAAATTTAAAACCTTGCTGCAGAAAAATTGCATCAATAAGAATGAGCGTATTAGAATGTTTATGATAACACAAAAGGCATGTCTGTCTGCAATTGCTGTGACAACTTCCTGTAGTTTTAAGCAGAAGAAACGCACCCACAACTAGAATGACAACATCCAATACCCTACCACTAGAATTAGAAAATACACGAATAAAGACTTTGGATGTCAGTATTTAAGGAATTTTCACAAAGGAAAAAAAAATGATCCTTGTAATAATTGGCACACCTTGTTTAGCATCGGGAAGTCGCCCTTCCTTGGGGGAAATTTTTGAATCCTAAGGAAAAGCTTGTACGGTCAATGAAAAGCAGTCATGTGAAATTTGTTATGCTCCTGAAGAATCATGATAAATACCTTTCTGCCGGGCACAAAAGCAACGGTGGGGCCCCCAGTGACCTCAACTGCAACAACACCAGCAAGCTGAACAACAAAATGATCAACACTTTAAAGGCAGTAATTTTTACGCGTTTTGGATGTATGTATAAGTATAACCTTTCTGTTCTCATTTGTGGAAGCATTAACGAATTCAAGATATTATAGTTTTCTTTTCCCCTTTAGCACAGTTCCTTCCTTTTTGACCGCAATGTATTACTTCACTTTTTTTGTTCCATAACCATGAAAGATATGACCTATAACCCCTCTCCCTTTATCTGTTTCACCCACCATAAGGTAGTGAGAAGAAAATAGTTAAAAGGGTACCACTAAATAAATAAATCCAGAAGCAGAAAACGCAAATAGTTAATAGCCCACCAGTTGCAGTTTGCTCCACTCAAGCCTCTTTACAAGGGGAGGTTTATTTAAGCTCTGGCTCGGTTCAACAATTATTGATGTTTCTTCCATTTCAGTAAAAGTAACTTCATTTTCTAGAGGACTTAAGCTCCCTTGTTACAAGTTTAATATTGCTCCTCAGTTTTTAGAATCCAGGATTGTAAAAATTTATATTTCCTATTTTTCATTTGTAAGAAAGAATGATTTTAAAATTCCTACTTTTCTTTCAGCTCAAATGAAGGATGTCAGGAACTTATCCTACCACTTAGCTCCATAAAAGAAAATAAATATCATTCCATTAAGAAATAGCCGTAAAGTTGGTTACACCAAAAATCAATAACACCTTTTCCATGAAGCAAATCCAACAACTCTTGTGTTTTAGTAAAGATCCAAAGTAAAGAATCGAAGTAATCACCTGGTATAGGTCTGCATATGTAATTTTTGGATATTTAGACTTCACTTCCTCTGACATCAAGGGCGGGCGAAAAATTTTCAATCAGATAAAAGTGAAGAATAACCATTTTAAAATCAAAACATAAACAAAAACAAAAAAGCAGTTTAAGCATATGCCGAATTTTGAAGCCTGCAAATTCAGAAATATGTAATCAAATAATACCCCAACAATGCAAATGTCTATGCGTGATCATCACAATTGAACATAAAATTAGCAAAATTAATAGAGAAACGCCCACATTTAACAGATTTCCAAATGTGTACATCACACATTTCCTAATTCATGCAATCTAAGCGAGTTCCTAATCCGTCTTCCGAGGATAAAAACTATTGAGATGATCCTCTAAAACATCCTTAAAGCATCCTCTAAAACTACTCTACAACACTTCAAAGCTTAATTTCATTATGAAAACATCAAAACAGGTCAATGCATGCATCATAAACACAACTACACTATAACTGTTGCGTAAATAATAAAATAGAAAAATTGTAACTAAACCTTCATTTCCTAGGGATTCCAACTATTCCCAAAGAGTGAGATTGTTATAATAACCGCATATAGCTAAGGCGATAATAACTAAAACAAAGAAACTAAGACAAACCGCAAAAATCGATTGCTTTCTTCAGGCCATTATTAGAGCCGTGAGTGTATTCTTCCTCGTTCCTGATCGAGCCATTTGGTCCTCCGGTTTTCAGCTTCGCATCGTACGTGCCGGCGTCGTGCCACCTGAGAAGTCTCGGATATTTCAGAAACAAACTGATCGATGAAAAGAAAATCTATATACATAACGTTTAATTTTCTTTCGCTTTCTTCTTCTAGCACTTTCCCGGTAAACAAACAGAGAGAGAGAGAGGGGAGGTTACGCTAATCGGAGCATGAGAGGAGCGCAGTTTCTGGAGGAGATGAGAGCACGGAGATCACGACGAGCCTTGTCGATCTGCTTGAGGTAGTCCGCGTCCACCGCCGGAAACGCCATGGAATCCGACCTCAGAGCCACACAGATACTGAGGAGGAGGAGTGAAGAACGAAGACTCTGCTTTGCTTTTTGCTTTTTTTTTTTTTTTTTTTTTTTTTTTGTTTGGAAAAAAGACACTTTTTTTTTTTAAGTAATGATAAATAAATAATAAGAAATTGTGACTTATGAGGTTGCTAATTGATTACGCAAAAATTATTATTATAGGCACATTGAAATTTGAACATGCATCACGCGAGTCAGCGCGTTAATACCACGCGCTTTCTTGTTAAGAAATCCGCCACGTATCATGAGATAATAACCCACCTTGAATTTTATCCAAAGCTGTGGCTACTGAGCACTGCTACTGATTACGAGGAAGGATCTCTGACATTAAGAAAAGATAAAATTTACGATAGAAGTTATATGTTTTTAACCATAAGTATGGTTACTTTGTCGTGAATACACTTTAAAAAATTTATATATAATTTTGAGTTTTTTTTTTAATTATAAATAGAAGTTGTTTTATTTTTTGAAGGTAAAAATTTATTCAATTAAAAAGTATTACAGATACCAAACATAATACGGATGATCTTGTGGTATATAATATAAAACACTAGATTAAAATTGATTCTATCATAAAATTCTGATGAAATACAGGAAAACGATACAAGACGAGACCCGATATTAAGAAAATTCTTCAATACATTAATTTAAACACTCATAGGACTCCTTTTAAAAACCACTATAATCGATAGAAGCTTTCAATCCATCGAGAGCATATAACATGTAGTACCAATGTCATAAATATCTTCTATAAAACTTATAGCTAGCTGAACTTCTAACCCATCAAGACCTAAATCCGACGGACCAAAAACAAACTCAAACGGTGAGGGAACCACCTCTTTACAATGAAAATACTAAAACTATATGGCAAAAATATTGACACCTTTGATATACTAAAACATAAAAAAACTAAAGGTTAAAGCACAACCGTCACAAGCCTTCAATGAAAGTATAGCTGACAAAATAACCATCAAAGTAGGAGGAATGCTTTGAGGGACTAGCAGCAAAGCCGATAAGATGCCTTTAAACAGCAGAACATGAAACATACGCGTTACCACCATCAGTATCTAGACCCGAAGGCACCACCTCCACAAGAAGCCCACTATCGTTTGGAACAAAACCCTGAAAGAATACAACCACTATACGAGAAAGAGACATAAAACGCCTCTAATTTGTCCGGAAACTATCTTCTAAACAATATCAGATCCACCCCAATAAAGCCACCCCATCAAACATGGCCACCACCGTAAAAAAAACCCACAACGATACAAATCTCGTAACCAATTTTCAAAGCCAGAGGTCCAATAACGCGCCTGAGAGCGATTTCTCGTTTCTTTCTTAGTGCCGGCTTTTTTTTTTTTAGAATTATGTTACACGTTAGAGTTGATATTTACAGGTCTTACTAACAAAAATTAATTTAACAATTCAAATAACAATAATTACGGTACATTTTTTTCACTTAACAAAATGTCGTTACTAAAAGGAAAACAAAACCTAATCTCGTTACTCAAAATTGACCCTCATTATGTTGACATTTAACTCTTTTATGGGTTTGTTTGGTGAATGAGATTGAGTTGGAAATTTTAAGTTTCAATAGTAATTTTTATTGACTTTTTAGAAAAGATAAAAACTTTTTCAGAAAAAGACAAAAAAAAATACAGTTTAACTTAAGTTAAACTTGAGTGCCAAACATGCCCTATAATTATTAAAAAAAAAAAAAAAAAAAACCCTCTCGTAAGTCCTATCCTACTATTTGTCAATATTTATATTTAATAATTAATAAAAAGAAAAGGAGGCAAAGTCTAGGAGGCAAAAAACACCATTAAACATAATGGAAAATATCCAAAAGAAGATCGCTGTTGCAATTAGTTTCGGCTATTGCAATAATATACACGAATAACAAACAAATAAACATATTCTGAAGATATCAGAACCCGAAAAAGAAAAGAAAAAAAAATCATTTATTTTCCTTTAAAAAGAGAACATGTCCTAAGAGACAACAGAGAAAGTGGTGAGGGAGGGACATGAATCATGAGGATGTTCTCCATTGAAGCTCAATTTGGATTCTTCCATTCTTGGAGTCAATAAGATGGTACTTCTCGTTGATTCTCTTGTTCGCAACAACATCTGCAAGGCTGATGTCTACATAACCCAGACATTCCTAATTCACAACATAAAACAGTCAGAAAGTTTCCCTTTTTTTTTTTATCGGTGGAACACAATCTAACACATGTAATATGACCCATAAGAAAAGAGCTAATATAAAGCCCACATGTTATACTTAATTCTAAAATAAGCCTTTGTTTGGATCAAATCAAAATCCACACCACACTTGTTTTTGTCTCTCCTAAAAACCAATCCAAATTTGATTCCCAACTCGAATTTTTCCAGTTCGAAACAAGGCTCCAAATAAAGGTTAAAATGAAAAATCCAAGAGCCAAACAGGCGTTTTGGAGAGAAGAAAAAATGGGCGTGGTTCAGAATTCGAAAAAGGGTATGTCATTTGTATTTTGAATCAAACCGGATTTTACAGGGATTGGAGAATTTACGAAAAAAAATAGAGTGCCAAACTTTTCTCTTTCACTCGTGGAGTGAAAGAGAATATAAGGTCCATGTGCATCAAATGCACAGGCTCACGATACTTGGATTAATATCTATTACATGCTTGGTAAGGCGTTTACGCTTTAATTAGACACGAAGATAATAGCATCAACGTAAGATTGATGAAAATTAATGAAAATGATTTATTTTTGCAGTCTAACCTTTGGATGCAGCAGGCCGATTCTTGATGAGGTACTAACAACTTCGACGTGTAGTTTGTCTTTGACAGGTGGCTCATCAAGCATGTACTGGAAGTCCTCTTCCCATCTAGGATCTCTGTTTTTCTTCACAGGCTGTAGCAGTAGAGAAAGAAGACTAAAATCATTATCCACACAGCAATAAACGACAACACGGCTTATTAAAAGTAAATATATTCACAAATTTGAAAGTAACATTTTCAAACATGAAGAATTGCAAAAAATCCAGAAGGAGCCAGATATCTCATAAGACTGACCATATCACTTATTCATTCCCCCTTTTACCATTTTTTGGTCTTTTGGATTATTACTGTTTCTCACATTATCGTGGCACGAGAACAGGGAAACTATAAACGGTCTGTTCCAAGTCTGGAAAATACAAATTAAGAGATTGGAGATTTTAGAAAAAAAATAGCTTCAATGGTATGTATCTTCATACCTTTGTCCTTTTCTCCTCTCCTCTAAAAAGAACTCGCACATGTGGATTAGTATGATGCTTTCCTTCAACATCTTGAGCTTCGTGAATAATGACAACAAGAACACCTCCACCAGCAGGTGTTCCTTCAGGAGCCTTCTGAACAGCCTGACTTTCGTCAAGGCCTTGTGGAACCTCATCCTCCTTGAAAGGCTTATACGTTAGCTCAACAACAAGCTGGCCACGTGATTTCTCGTTTTGAACATCGTTCAAATCCATATTTTTTAGGAGGTCAAGAGTCAACACTTTTGGCTCATCAGGAGGAAGGTCTTTTAGAGGGACTACATTCATACCCATTTTGTCATGTTTGCCAACCTAAAACAAGATTAAAACAGATTCACTTTTAGAAAATTAAAACACAGAATGCAAAGTTTTTGGCGGTGAATCAGAAAGAAGTACCTGCTCCCAGTCATATACAAGAAGCTCTAAAGCCTGGCTTTGTGGATCTTTAACAACCAAGTTATATTCCTCGTTCCATTCGGGATTCAAGTTCTTGTGCTTGACAGTAGTCTTCTTTGACGGAAGCTTATCCTCAGTTAGCTTTAACTTTACATACGGGTCTGAAGCACCTAGAAGATCTTTCTTTTTTAGCTTCATTGCCCTTAGGACCTTCACATGCAGAATTCCTACAGGCCTCTTCATTGCTCTACAGTATCAATTAATTTGCATCAGCCAAATCATAGAAGCGACATTGACACAAATAAATTTCAGGATAATCCAGAAACCTACTTTGCTGGGTCAATTATTGGCACTTCAAGGGTTTTGGGCCACAGATACATGTTCGCAACTTGATCCTTGATGATCTCCTGCAGAAAAAGCATAATCATCTATCACTGCGTTTCTAACAAAGAAGTGAAGCAAATGCCTAGACAGTTAAGGAACTCAACTCCTCTGGCATCAAGCAGAAAGCATTTTAAATATTAACAACAAAAACATACTAAGGTATTAAGTAAACTGTACCTGGACAAATCTGTAGAGGCCAGGTATGGACATCAGATCGGCCCCTGCAAGCTTTAATCCAAAATCAACATGCGGCTGCAAAACCAAAGATGAAAAAAAAAAAAAGTGTTTTATTTAAAAAAAAAAATCTGCAAGAAGCTTCCTAACTTCTCAAAATCCAATATTACAACCAAGCATTTTTCCAGTTAACAGAAACGATGAAATCAAAAATCAGAATTTGTCTAAATTTTTAAAAGATAAATAGTGTGAATGATATGGACATAGGATATCTGATCCCAAGTCTTTGACAAATTGACATCAAGCATCCACGCAACAAAAATTTGATTGATGATAAATTAAGGTACAATTAGCGGGTATCCAAGGTTACAAACCTTCTCCATGAGAGAGACAAGTATTTTTGCAAAACAAGGAAAGCTTGGAACCAATGGCTTTAGAGTGATACGTGGAGAGGCAAAAACTTGCAAATCCACCACCTGAAATAAAGACCATGATGCATTAACAAGTAGCAATCATCATGCGCTAATATAGTGTAATGCTAGCTTAGGGGACGTTACATATAGCATAACCAAAATAACATTGTAATGTTTATACTAATCGTAGAACAAACCAATGACCTGAACGGTTGCTTTTAATCCAAATGCTTTTACAGCAACATAGATGTTAGGATTTCCAGCCCATTTAATGGAAGGTTCCATAATCAACTCCTTCTCATCCGTGACATATACTTTCATACCTGGAAAAGATAGATTTCACCAGGGGAAGGAAAAAAAAAAGTTATCAAAAAGTTCCATAATCCAAATAAACTTATCAAACTCTCATTTCTCTAAATATTTATTTAAGAATACTAATAACAATAATAATAAAAGTGGTCAGGCTTACAACTCATGGAAGCGTCCAGGCTATGTAAAAACCATAAAAATATAGTTAACCAATTTCCTAACCTTGAAAAGTTGGCGGCAAAGACCCCAAAGTTAATGCTTCAAATTCAACAGACTCAATCTTGTATTTCGGAATTTGCTCTGCAATTATGGGCTTAGCAATATTCTTTACAGTCTTGCAAATTGCCTATGTAAGGGGGAAAAATGATTAATGAACCACAAAAATTATCAAATAACAATCTATAAATGTTGTGAAATATATATATATATATATATATATTACCTTGTCAATATAAGGCCACATATTTAGAATGAACTTGTTCAGCCAATCAACCTTCACCAAGAAACAAAGGCAGCAACAACCGAAATGTCAGAAAATAATTTTGCCAAGACACAAGATAATATGACCGCGGAAAGAAGTAGTAGCATACACGATCAAAATCTGGACTTTTCACCCAAAGAGGAATCTCAGGTAACATTCGCTGCAAACTCTCCGAGTCTTGCTCAACCAAAGGACGAATTATAGGATCCTGACCCAGTTTAAAGGCTAACAAATTAGTTAAAATTCAACTACCAGTTTGACAATACTGACTCTATATATACGCATATATACACACACAGACACTACTCTGTAACTGATGACCAATAAAAAATAACAAATAATTATAGTTTGGTCTGAGCAAAGTGCAAACCATATTCATGCAGTTATTAACAACTCATTCACTACAACTGGGAAATGAAATTCATAATTGTCAAAGAACCAAATACAAACAGGCAGAAATTCATAAATATATATATATATATATATAAATTTTGATCTTCCACCATATATTAAAACTGTTTATTCTTACAATTTCTATATATTTCCTAGTCAAGAACAAATAAAATGACCATGCAGAGCCAATCACTTTCAATAGTCTATGATTTTCACAGGAAAAAAGTAAATCAAATTCGCAGCATCTTTAATTGCCACCTGAAAGCAACAAAACAAACCAAATTTCGCTCACCTACGTTGCAGGTGAAGATAAGATTCATTTCTTCCTTATTTTTCTTATTTTATTTCTTTTTCTTTCCTTCAACTTTTCAATTTCTCGGGAACCAAACAGACAATTAGAACCAAATTAAGGCGAAGAGACATAAATAAGAAATGCAAGAGAGAGAGACCTTGACATCGCTTGGCTGGAAGTAGATGAAGAGGAAATATCCAGCAACGAGGCCGATAAAAATCCCAACTCCGAATCCACAAAATCCCAACACAGTACTAAAAAACCCCATGTCTCAATCGATTTTCCAGCCTCCGATTCCCACAATCCAAACAGAAACTCAACACTCAAATCACGCTTCCTCTTACTCTCGATCTTGTTCCCTGTTCAGAATTGTTCCAGAAATCTCATTTCTACGAATCCCTCGATTTCTCCTCAGATCACTACCCCAAATGGTAAATAAAGAATGTTATCAGAGAAAAATAATATTAATTTAAACTATTAAGAATTTAAAATATCAAAGGAAAATAATATAATAATTGTCCTTGTCGACCATTTGGAAAGATCTGTAGATATTGAGAGAGAGAGAGAGAGAGAGAGGCAAAGAGGTGAAACGGCATTCAGGATAGCGACGGAGAAAGAAAGCAAAGTATCGAGAATTTATTAATTTTAATTTAATAGATGTCAATTTTTAATTTTTATGTAATCTAAAAAAAGAAATAATTTAATCGAAGAAACATTTTTCCATTTTTTCACAAGTTGTGTGAGTACTTTATTGGCGCGCGTGTCTAGTTCGTGTTTGGGGATAAAACACGTAAATCTTTGGTGAATTGATTGGGACACGCCTAAACTTTTTGTCTTCTTTTCCTTCCTTCTTCATTAATTACAAATTTAATTACCAAAATTGAATTATTAGTGACCCAAAATAATAGTCCATAAATCAAAATTAGTAGAGACTTTAATCCATATCTCTCTTTCTTAAAATGAAAAACGCATATCCAATTTTTTTAGAATTAATTGCATATGTTATTTAAAATTTTTTAAAAAATACTACGTAAATAGCATATCCTAATTATGTAATTTCCTTCTTTATGAAATTATCATAAAGTATAAACAAATGATTTTGGAGAATGAATTCTTTTTAGGTGATGAATTGATAAATCAATCAATTTAATTATCAAGTTGAGATTAATTCGAACCTTATTTCTTTAATTTTAGTGGTAGCAGCAATGTTAAAGTGCTTTTCGACACGTACCTAAAAATAAAAATAAAATGAAAGGAAATTTTTTTTTTTTTGGAAAAAAATGAAAGGGATTGTGCTTTTTAAGGAAAGTAAGTATTGGTATATGAAATATGATATCTTATTGATGCCGACGTGGTGATGTTTGGGACCATTTACAACGACTATAGCAATATGCCACTTGGCAACCTCGGGTGGGTCATTTCCTTTTGATTGTTACATGGTTAAAAAATAAAAATAAATTGATAAATTATTTATTTAGTCCCTAAATTTTTACTTTTGTATAATTTTGATCTCTGAATTTTTTTTTTTGTAATTAGAATGTCCCTAATTTTTTAAAATATTATTACAATAGTCCCTTTGTTAATTTTTGGATGAAATATGTTAGTATTTTGATTAAAAAAAAGTGATACTAACTGTGAATTTCTGTCTAAAAATTAATGAAAATGAATATTATATCAACAATTTTAATTGTTTATAATTATTCTAACTTCGGAAAAAATAATGGAATTCTAATAATTTTAAAAGAAAGAACAAAATTATTTATAAATGTCTCAAAACAAATAAGAAAATGAGTTATTACAAATATTTTATTTATAAAAAAATAACAAAAGAAGCTTAAGCTACAAAAACTACGTAATAATTATAACGATTTAATGAAAAAAAAAAAAGAAGAAAAAAAATTGTTTTGTTTTTTAACAGTTTGGGGAATGGAAACTGAACTTCCTTTTGGTTCTTCAGAAAATGTCCATAAACTATTAAAATGTTACTACAATAGTCATTTTTGTTAATTTTTAAATGGAATCTATTAGTAATTTGGTCAAAAAGTGATATTCGGATTTCGTTCAAAAATTAACAAAGAATACCATTATAGCAACATTTTAATAGTTTAAGGGCACTCCAATTATGAAAAAAGTTCATAGAATGAAATTGAATAAAGTTAAAAATTCAGAAACTAACTTAATAATTTACACAAATAAATGTACAATTTAGAATTTACAATTCTCGAGTCTTTTGAAACACCCATTCATAATTAAGCAAAAACAATTCAAGTTATCGTCTCGAATATATTTTCTTCTGTTTGTTTATTTGTTTTTTAAAATTTGTATTTATTTAATTGAGAATAAAGATACTCGAATTCTAAACTTTTTATTATTTTGCTTCAACTTATAAATCACCGTTTTTTATTTATTTTGCTTCAACTCTAATTTTTGTTTGTTTTTTTCAACTTGACTGTATTTCGCCAGAATGTGCCACGTCTCTACGTTTTTTTTTTTTTTTTTTCCGGTTCCCTCTTTGGGCACGTATTGGGCCCCAGATGGTTTGGAAACGGGCCCATTTGGATTTAACCGTCAGTCCCCCAAGTCACGTGGCGAAGATCATTTTCTTTGAATTTATAGAATTATCTAACTTTGTTTGGTGCGTTACGCTGTGTGGCGAGGACATTTTTGGCTTTTCATTGCAACAACTTGCTTCTTTTTGCCTTCCACGTAACGTTCTTACCAACGCCGATCAAAGCGGATGATACTTTTTTTTTTTTTTTTTTTTCCGGGTAATTTAAATTTTTTTTTTTTTTAACTTCGGGTTCAAACTCTGTACACATGTATGACAGGGTAATTTGCTTTTCAAATAATAAATTATGCACATTTTATTACTTTGATCTCTAAACTTTTAATTTAATTAAATTAGTCCTTGAATTTTTTATTTTTAATAATTGTAGTCCCTATTGTTAAAACTGATAAAGAATTATTAAAATTATATTTCAATTCCATACTAACATGAAATTTTGCAAAAATAAACACATTAAGTATACAAATTTCCTTATCATTCTTATTAAAAAAAAACCTTAATAACTGATACATTGTACATAAATGTAATAATATTTTAAAAAATTTTAGTTATTATGTTATAAGGATATGTTTATTCACGTTAAATTTCATAATCATTTGTTAATTTTATGTTAGAGGTCAAAACCGTGAAAACCAAAAGTTCATATACTAATTTATTAAAATTAAAAGTTTAAACACTAAAGTAACAAATTATTCATAGTTTATATACTAAACGGACAAATTACCCTACTTTTTTTTTTTTTCTTGGTAATGCATTAAATTTTTTTTAAACTGATTTTATTTTTTGTTTTTGGAACTTGGGAATTGCATTAAGGTGTTTGGGTGATGAGTTTAAACTCATCACCATCAACTCAATTTTTGTCTTTTTCCCCAAAAGTTTTTTGTCTTTTCTGAAAAAGTCAACCAAAATCACTATTCAAACTTACAAATTTCAACTCAAACTCATTCACCAAACACCCAAAGTATTTGGGTGATGAGTTTAATATTTTACTGTAGACGTTTGCAAAAATTTTATTCAAACTCAAAACTCCCTCAAACACACATTTGAAAACTAGACTACATAACGTTGTATGGAGACATCCCAAAACACCCCTTAAATAGGGGGAAAAAAAGTGTATATGTAGGTCTTTCTGGTCTTGTGCACATGGGTCTCACTAGCTTTACCTACCATGGCTTCAGTTTTCACCCATATTTTTCCTTTGGATATTTCATTCTAAATATTAATTATAGTTATTATAAATAAACATTATCTCTTACCTATATTTAAAAGAACTAATGGCTTTTTTGATCGTGTATTTCTTGTTTTTCACGTGCTCGCCACGTCAGAGCTACCTGATAGTCACATTATTATTACTTATTTTTTTTTACTTTTTATTTTATTTGTCTATTCTGCATGTATGAACATATAAGTAATTTTAATATAAATATATTCAGGGCATTTGTGTTTTTACTCTTTAATTTTGATATTGCTATTGATTTGTAAACTTTTCATCTTTTCTTTTTTTTTTTAAACATGGCCTAAAAAAAAAGCGCGGTGGTGTTTGGTATGATGTCTTTTTAAAAATATTAATGCACAAACTTTGAAGCATGAAAATAAAAACGTTTTCTAAATTGCGTTTAGTTAGCAAATGTTTTGAAAACAAAAATAAAAATAGAAAATGTTGATAATGATTTCTTTTAGGGAAATAAATAATTGAAAGTTGTGTTCTCTTTTCTATTTTTCATTTTCTCGGCTCTAATTTAACACGTTTTTAGAAACATGTCAAAACACAATTATCTTTTTCTTGCACTTAAATCAATTTCTTTTAAAACACAACCAAACACTAGTTAAAATACAATCTTATCATCGTTTTTTTTTTAATCTCATTGTCGTCTTTCCTATCAAAAACAAAATCATTTGCAAAACAATAATAACATCATTTCCTGTGATATTTTATAGGATTGGTCTTTAGTCTGGTGATGAAACAATCCTGCAAGTGTGTGTGTATATATATATATATATATATTTTTTTTTTTTTTTAGATTGATGACAATACTATTTTATTTACTTGTAATGTTAGGGAACTTTATATGTAATACGTTACATTTTGGAATTTTAACTACCAATGACATATAGAAACAGAAAGTAATACACATTAATGAGTTAGTATTACACGTTATTAATCTTAGTGCTTGTTTGGTGAAATAATTCAACTCAAACTAAACTGTACATTTTTATCTCAGTTTTTGTAGTTTTTTGAAAAGTCAACAAAAATTATAATTAGTTTTTAAAAAATCAGCCAACTCAAACTTAAAAATTTCAACTCAAACCGCTTCATCAAACGGACCCTTAATGTTAAATCTACCAAACCGTATGACAACTAGACTTAGACCCCGTTTGGAGACACATTTAGAGACAGCATTTTGGAGATTCGAAATTGTTTGAGTTTTTTTTTTTTTTTAGAAAGAAATTGTTTGAGTTTTGGAAATATACGTTTGGTGAAAATAAATTATTTGGAGTTAAAAGTATAAAAACTTAAATATGTTCAGAAAAAAATTAATAATATGGACCTTATTTCGTTTATCTCGAAATTCTATGTAATTTGAAACAAAAAATATCATTTTAACTTAAAATGATAAAGTTATGAAATTTTAGAGTATGAGTTTTTTAAAAATATTTGGAAAAATAAATAATAAAATTAGAAGAAAAAAACAAAAAACAAAAAAAAAATAAATTGGAAAAAGCTTTTGGAAAGGCATCTCAAACGGAGCCTTAAAAAACTTTATTTATATTACTCCTTTTATTTTTTAATAAAAAAAAAGGTATTTGCTCAACGTGAAGATCAAGGGGCCTCATGGCTGTTTGGATGTCACGCCAACAGGGCTGGATCAATAATAGGCACTAATGTTTGCGAAAGCTCGTCTATCGCGGTCTACACCCTACACAGAAGGCCCAATTTACCCACTTTTGGCTTGGGCGAGTCAGAGGAAAAGCACTTGTTTTTATTTTATTTTCTATAATACCATTTGTTTAAGATTGGTAATGGAATATGCAATCAGGATTTTTAAAAAAGAAAAAATTTGTTAAAAGAATAAAAAGAAGAAAATTATCTAATTTTTTTAATTCGTTTTACATTTTTTAAGATATAAATGAAAGGTAAAATCATCTACTTGTTTTCTAGAAATGAATCTTTCAAATCACCAATAAAAATGTGACATAGATGACATGAAGATTTACCCAATTTCTTGAAGAAAGAATGACATTCTTCTAAGATATTTTAAAACTAAAAAATTAAGTTAAAAGAGATCGATTCCCTAAGCGCCCAATATTTGATTGTTTAATTTTTTATAATTTTTTTATTGTTTAATGGCGTGT
This sequence comes from Ficus carica, assembly GCA_009761775.1. Classification (NCBI taxonomy): domain Eukaryota; kingdom Viridiplantae; phylum Streptophyta; class Magnoliopsida; order Rosales; family Moraceae; genus Ficus; species Ficus carica. The sequence goes on along the minus strand of CM019748.1, from coordinate 4,796,081 downwards.
TGAGTGAGAATCGAACTGGAAAAAAGAAAAATGTATGTGTATATACATATATATATATATATATACATTTTTAATTAACAAATTGTGAGATTTCATAGTAGTTTGGATCATTATTTTTGTAATACCAGCTATAGACAAATCATGTTGTCTCGTTTATTTGTTTTGGAGTGTACCCGTTGCTTGAAAAAAAAGATGGAGGGATCCAAATCTATAGTTCGTTTGTAATAAAGCCAAATATAAAATTATGACTAGATTACAATTTCGATATATGGAATATGAAGTGGCCGTTTGGACGACCAGTCCAAACTGAAAATTTCACGTTCGGTTCGAACTTAAGGCGTTTGGTTCCCCAGTTCGTCTTGAAATGGCCGCTGACCCGTTATACAGTAAACCCAGATGGGTGGACTGTTCACCCACGTTCCCCTACGCTTCTGGCTCATCCATCTCATCTCCTGTTCTTAGGCTCCGGCGGTGGACCACGTCAGCAGGCTCCATGGGAGCTGATCTCGAAATTGGAGACTCCGGAGAGGAAGAGTAAGGGGAAGAGTTGAGGAGTCAGCAATGGTGGAGATTCAGCCAACCAACGGCGGCGATGGGTGACAGTGAGCTTGCAGATTGCGGCTCCGACGACGAGGATCTACCGCGGTATAGGCGAGGATCTCCGGTGGTTTGGAGTCGCCGTTGGCCGAGATCGCAAGGCCGGAGACGGAGGAGAGAAAGAGAGCGCCGAGACGGCAGCCGGTGGCGAACTTTTGCCAATCTTGCAGATCGCGCAGTCTACGTGGAGAGAGAGCCACGATCACAGAGACAGAGAGAGGAAAGAGAGTGGAGAGAAAGGTAGAGGACGAGAGATGAGCGAGAGAGAGAGAACAGAAGAAAGAGAAATTAAAATAAAAAAAAAAGGATAAAAGAGAATAAAGATGGTTTATATGCCCATGTCATAGAAGTTAAAAAGTGCACAAAAATGGCAAAAATGTCCATAGGGCACAAAACAGTGGCTACATAGATAATTTTCTGTTAGATTGTTTGAGCTTGATTAGATTGTGGGAGCTTGATGGCGGATGTTATGTGGGAACGTTATCAATCATATTCATGGTACAGAGTCACGTGAACGCAACCGTAAATTCTCTGATTGCGCCAGTATTGGAATGTAATTGTTATTTTATTTAGATGATTCTTACATAACAAACAATATATATTTTGTTGGGGTATAATATTACAATAAAAGGAATTTTGCGTAAATTTTTGCTGTCTCATATTGATTATTAATTATAACTCGTCATATTATTGATTATTGGGTTTTATTTACTAAAATATAAGATAAAATGTAAAAAAAAAAAATTAAAAAAATTGATTCAGCTCATTTTATTATCATCCAAACAAGGCCCTTGTTTTTTCCATTTCAACTCAACTTAAACTTTTTTCACCAAACACTAAACTCAACTTAAACTTTTCAACTCAAATTTTTTACCAAACACTCAACTTTTAAACTCAACTTAACTCAACTCAAACTGAATTTAAAAATCTCAACTCAAACTTGTGAACCAAACGGGCCCGAGAAGTATTTTTTAAACCGTTGAAAATAGTGGTAAAATTTCACATATTTTTTGTGGTTACATATTCTAAATATAAGATAGTTTGATGGTTGTTTTATAATAAAACTATTTCTTATATATTCTATTAAGAGCTTACATGGTGAAACCTTCTATCCTACACTATAAATATAAATTACATTTTAATTGTTGGATTAATATTAGAAAAGTCCGACATATAAATTATATTTTTTAATTATATTTTAATTGTTGGATTAATATAACATTAGAAAAGTGCATATTCGGACTGGTCCATAACCTCGGTCCTATCAGGTCCGAATAATTGAGTAGGGCCAGAACTTCACAGAGTGTGTATGCGAGAAGGCCCAAGCCCAAATAGACGGGTCAGTAATCGACTTGTCTAACCGATTTATATTTAAAGCTCTATTGCTGATAAAATATTACCATAGAAATACTGAAATATTTTATTAGAAGTTTTTCTGTACGAGAGTTTTAACAGTAATTATTATTAGGGTTCGTTTGGATCGCAAGTTTGAGTTGATATTTTGAAGTTGAAATAGTGAAATTTTGTTGACTTTTCAGAAAAGACAAAAAATTTTTTGGGAAAAAGACAAAGACTTTGAGTATTGAAATACAAGTTTGAACTTGTATCCAAACGTCCACTTAGTCTTTCCTGTGAGAGTTGTAAAAATAATTTATTTTAGTAGAAAAAAGAGCAACTGATTCGAGATGTGAAAGGAAGGGCGCTCTGTCTTGTTTTTTCACTCTCTGTGTGATTATTTAACTACTTTAGGAAGGGTAACAAGTAAATTTTTTTGTTAAAGATAAATCTTAAATCTGAACTTATTTTTAATTATGTTTATACTAATAAGTTTTTATTTTCGAAATATCAAGGTGACTAGTATTATATTATCTTATTTGTTACTCTAAATTGTTTAGTTGACGAAGCATTTTATGTTCAACTGCTGATGATTTAGTTTACTTAATTTTTGAATAGAAATAAACATCCAGTAATTGAAATTATTTTTCTTGTATCTTTAATAAATATTCATATGTCTAAAAAATGGGAAAATCTGTGGTAGAGTGCCTTTCAGGAACTCTACCACAACTTACGGTAGGGGTTTGTTTTTGACCGTTAAGATTCAATCGAACGGTTAAAATATTGATGGTGTACGATATTCATCATACACCTTACCTCACATAATCATTCCCACCCAAACTATTCCCCATCGCCGGCGATCTCCTCGCCGGCGTCGACTCACTCCCGACGCCGGCGACCCACCTCCGGCGCCGGCGACGAAATTTTTTTCTCTCTCTTCCCCTTTCTCTCTCTTCCCCTCTCTCTTCCCCAGCCCCGGCGGCCCCGACCCCAGCCCACCCCCCCTCGCCGTCGGCCCCCGACCCTCGCCGGCCCGGCGCCCCCCCAGCCCCCCCCGGCGCCCCCCCGACCCTCTCTCTTCCCCTTTCTCTCTCTTCTCTTCTCTCTCTTCCCCTCTCTCTCTCTTCCCCAGCCCCCCCCAGCCCCGGCGGCCCCGACCCCAGCCCACCCCCCCTCACCGTCGGCCCCCGACCCTCGCCGGCCCGGCGCCCCCCCAGCCCCCCCCGGCGCCCCCCCGACCCTCTCTCTTCCCCTTTCTCTCTCTTCCCCTCTCTCTCTCTTCCCCAGCCCCCCCCAGCCCCGGCGGCCCCGACCCCAGCCCACCCCCCTCGCCGTCGGCCCCCCGACCCCCGCCGGCCCGGCGCCCCCCAGCCCCCCCCCCCCCGCGCCCCCCCGACTCTCTCTCTTCCCTTCTCTCTTTTTTTTTTTTACTGACTTTGTTACAATAAGGGTGAGTCTATGGACTCTCAAATGCACTCTCAAATTTGACCCGTACGATTGAAATCTAACGGCTCAAAATTTGACCCTATGGGTAGGGGCTCTCAATGAACCCCTACCACAGCTACCCCCCTAAAAAATAATGTCATTTTGTTTTGTTTTTTGTTTTTGGTCGGGAATTGGGATTTCCCACTGATGAAGAAAGGCCTCGGTGGATCCGGGAGGTGGCATTGGGTGGGTGAAGTAACTGACCCTCCTAAAGCCCAACCGGATACGAACCATTCCAAGCTCTTCCTCAGCTCTTTTACACGACTCTGTTTTTAATTCCACACACCCCAAATTAATTAAATAAAAAAAAAAAAAAAAACAGAAAGAATAGGCAGGTGAAAAAAAATATAGTACTAATTAAAAAAAGGAGGATATTTATATAAGGTCTCCTTCTTGTTCCTTTATTCTGTCGTCACTTTGTAGGGTTTTCATTTCATTTCTTTCAACTCCTCTCCTCTCTTTCTCGCCATAAAATTCCAAATTCGATCTCCGATTATCACCAAGTATAGTCTATATAGTGCGTGTAGTTCTTCGTTTTTCTTCGATTTGATTTTGGTATAATTTTTCCTCTTTTTCTTTACTGGATTTGGATTTCATTTTGCAAGAATCTAGGGTTTCGAATTGGGGGTTTTGGTGTTGGCGAGCTGGTTTCAGTGAATTGTGATTGGTTTTTGTGCGGAAGAAAGGGGATAATCGGATCGGTGATGGCGTGATCGCCGCTCTTGGCGAGCGAGAAACCGAATTGAGGGGGTTGGGGTTCTTGTATGGAAACTCGGAGCCGGAAGCGGGCGGAGGCCTCCTCAGCAGCCCCTTCTTCATCGTCGTCCGGTCCCACCACCCGTTCCAGCAAGCGCGCCCGTCTCTCCGCCTCTTCGACACCGAACGCCGCCACTGCCGCCGCCGCAACCGCAACCACTGCCGCCGCATCATCTGCCCCGATCGCCACCCGCTCTCGCGCCTCCAGGGCCCACATCCTCGAGCCCGTTCCCATGGACTCCGCCAATGAATCTTCCGGCTCACGCGGCCGTGATCGCCGCAACAAGAATTCCGATAAGGATGGCTCGGATAAAGGGAAGGAGAAGGAGCATGAGGTTAGGGTTAGGGATAGGGATAGGGATAGGGATAGAGATAGGGACGCAGAGCGGAGTCTAGGGTTGAATATGGAGAGTGGTGGCAATGGCGATGACGATGATAACGATAGCGAAGGCGGTGCGAATATTCTGCATCAGAATCTGACTTTCTCGGCAAGTAGTGCACTCCAAGGGCTTCTTCGGAAGATCGGGGCGGGTCTTGATGATCTTCTTCCATCTTCGGCTATGGGGTCGGCATCGTCTTCGCACCAGAGCGGGCGGCTTAAGAAGATTCTGTCTGGGTTGAGAGCTGATGGGGAAGAAGGGAGGCAGGTTGAGGCTTTGACGCAGCTTTGTGAGATGTTGTCTATTGGGACTGAGGAATCGCTCAGTACGTTTTCCGTTGATTCGTTTGTTCCGGTGCTAGTCGCGTTGCTCAATCACGAGAGCAATCCAGATATAATGCTTCTTGCGGCCAGGGCGCTCACTCATCTCTGTGACGTACTCCCGTCGTCTTGTGCAGCTGTGGTCCATTACGGTGCAGTTTCTTGCTTCTGTGCAAGATTGCTGACAATAGAATATATGGACTTGGCCGAACAGGTTTGATTTAATCGTGCATTTTTCATGAGTGGAAATTAGAGGGGAAATGTTACATACATTGTGAAATTGTTAAGTGTTCATTTTCGATTCAATAGCTTCTGGTAGTCTTGATTTGTACGGAGTGTACTGTATGTTGTAGAATGGACAATGACTGCATTATCTTTTCTATTACGAATTGTTTTAGCTTATGCGGCATTTTCTCAATTTTTGGATTCTGATGTGGAGATTGCTATGATTTTAACAGTCTCTTCAAGCTCTGAAGAAAATTTCTCAGGAGCACCCAACTGCCTGTCTGCGTGCTGGTGCTCTCATGGCAGTGCTTTCATATTTGGATTTCTTCTCCACAGGAGTTCAGGTAAAATAATTATTGAAATTTATTGCTTTTAAGGTGATTATGTTTTCTAATGAGGACCCTGTTATATTTTCCGAGCCTTATTATTTGTTGCTGCTGAAATTCAGCGCGTGGCATTATCGACCGCTGCTAATATGTGCAAGAAACTTCCGTCGGATGCAGCTGACTTTGTGATGGAAGCTGTCCCGCTATTGACAAACCTACTTCAGTATCATGATGCAAAGGTAAATCATTCGTTTAATGTACATGTCTCTGGCCTTTATTTTTCTGTTCCTTGTGTTTTGGTTATTTATTCGTTTGTTTTTCACTATGTTAGGTGTTGGAGCACGCTTCTGTTTGTTTGACCCGGATTGCGGAAGCATTTGCATCCTCTCCTGATAAACTAGATGAGCTATGTAATCATGGACTTGTAACGCAAGCTGCAACCCTTGTATCAACCAGCAATTCTGGAGGCGGGCTATCATCTCTCAGCACACCTACTTATACAGTAATTTACGATTTATGCTTTTTTAGAATTGTTGAGTATTTAATGAATGTTGTAGTTTCTGACTCCTATGATATGCAGGGTTTAATCCGACTTCTTTCCACTTGTGCGAGTGGGTCACCGCTAGGAGCTAAAACTCTACTTCTCTTGGGAATCAGTGGTATTCTTAAAGATATACTAGCTGGATCTGGCATTTCGGCCAACTCATCAGTTTCACCTGCTTTGAGTAGGCCAGCAGATCAGGTATTTTTCCTTTTATTGGTGATATTAATTATTATTATGGCTTAATGGTGTCATCATTTTAGGTGGTTTAAGCGTAGATAGCTTTGAAGTTATTTGCTCTATGCATTTTCATATTATAACTTATCAGCATTGTTTGTTAATTTTTATAAGCATGGTGATGGATTAAGCTAGTCTTTTAGTCATGTAATTTCATTTTCATCAAGAAATTTAATTTCCCGTCAATTGCTGCACTGTTAGATTTTCGAGATAGTTAACTTGGCAAATGAGCTTCTTCCGCCGCTGCCACAAGGGACAATTTCTCTTCCGGCTAGCTTTAACTTATTCATGAAGGGTCCCATTGTGAAGAAATCTTCTGCAAGCAGTTCTGTTAAACAGGAAGATTCAAATGGAAATGTTTCTGAAGTATCAGCTCGAGAGAAATTATTGAATGATCAACCTGAGCTTCTTCTGCAATTTGGAACAGATCTCCTTCCTGTTCTAGTACAGGTTAGCTATCAATGCACGTGTTTACTTTTAGTTACTATCTGTTTACATAGCATGTATTTATTTATTGTATCTGTTTCTGTTTAAATAATGAATCTATTACGTTCACTTGCCAAGCAGATCTATGGTTCTAGTGTAAATGGTCCTGTTCGTCACAAATGTCTTTCTGTTATCGGGAAATTGATGTACTTCAGTACTGCTGAGATGATCCAGTCTCTATTAAGCGTTACAAACATCTCAAGGTATTCCATTTTAATCTAGTCGTAGTTACTTGATTTGAGAGCTTGAAAAGTGTGATGAAGTACTTACATGTGCTGTACTGTTGATCCCATAGCTTCTTAGCTGGTGTTTTGGCATGGAAAGATCCACACGTATTGGTTCCGGCCCTGCAAATTGCTGAGATTCTTATGGAAAAACTTCCCGGGACTTTCTCCAAGATGTTTGTCAGGGAAGGTGTGGTTCACGCTGTGGATCAACTTATATTAGCGGGTAATCCAAATACAGTTCCTGGCCAAGCATCTTCTGCAGAGAAGGATAATGATTTTGTAACTGGATCATCCCGTTCTAGGAGGTACAGGCGTCGAAGTGGTAACTCTAATGCTGATGGAAATTCAGCAGAAGAATCTAAGAATTCTTCTTCTGTAGTTGGCTCACCTCCAGGTTCTGTGGAGATTCCAACTGTTAATTCCAATCTTCGTACTGCAGTCAGTGCATGTGCAAAAGCTTTTAAAGACAAATATTTCCCATCGGATCCTGAGGCTGTTGAGGCTGGAGTGACTGAAGATCTCTTGCTTCTAAAGAACCTTTGCTCGAAACTGAATGCTGGGGTTGATGACCAAAAGACTAAAGCTAAGGGAAAATCAAAAGCTTCTGGGTCTCGCTTAGCTGATTGTTCTGCAGATAAGGAGGAGTACTTGATCGGGGTGATATCTGAGATGCTGGCTGAACTAAGCAAAGGGGATGGTGTTTCCACTTTTGAGTTTATAGGTAGTGGTGTTGTTGCGGCCTTGCTCAACTATTTGTCGTGCGGGTACTTCTCGAAGGAGAGAATTTCAGAAGCTAACTTACCCAAGCTTCGCCAACAAGCACTGAGAAGGTACAAGGCATTTGTTTCTGTTGCTCTTCCTTTCAGTGTAAATGAAGGTAGTCTGGCTCCTATGACTGTCTTAGTCCAGAAGCTCCAAAATGCTTTGTCCTCCTTAGAGCGTTTTCCTGTTGTGCTGAGCCATTCATCGAGGTCATCCAGTGGAAGTGCACGGCTGTCCTCTGGACTTAGTGCATTATCTCAGCCATTTAAGTTGCGTCTTTGTCGAGCCCAAGGAGAGAAGTCGCTCCGTGATTATTCTTCAAATGTTGTTTTGATTGATCCGTTGGCAAGCTTAGCTGCTGTGGAAGAGTTTCTATGGCCTCGGGTTCAGCGAAGTGAATCTGGTCAAAAGCCTTCTGCATCTGGTGGGAACTCAGAATCTGGTACTACACCTGTGGGAGCTGGTGCTACATCTCCGTCTAGTTCAACTCCTGCTTCCACCACTCGTCGTCATTCGACTCGCTCCAGAACATCTGTCAATATAGGAGATGCAGTTAGAAAGGATCCACCACACGAGAAGAGCACAAGCTCATCAAAAGGGAAGGGTAAAGCTGTTTTGAAGCCTTCTCAAGAGGAGGCAAGAGGACCTCAAACAAGAAATGCTTCACGTAGAAGAGCTGGTGTAGATAAAGAAGCTGATTTGAAAAATGCAAATGGGGACACCACTTCTGAGGTTTGTTCAGATATTGAATTTGTCACTTCTAGTTCCATGCTTGATAAGTTTGTTTCAGAACTGCAGGGCATTTATAACTTCAATTTTCTTAGATGCATTCAATTTGTTAATGCAATGATTTGCTAAGTTCAACGTGGGATTAGATAAAAAAAGACATGCATGTACCTGGAGATGCCATTTTATTTTGTTGATTGTCATGTCTAGACACACTCGTTTTAAAATTTCGTAGAATAGTTCTTCTGTTTTCCTGGTAATCCAAGCCTATAGAAATGTAATGGTAAATGTATCCATTAAATCATTCCTTATATACGGTCTCTATCTGGTTATTACTTGGTCGTTTTATATTTGTTGAACAAAGTGTTTTGTCTTTTGTTTTTGTTTTTGTTTTTGTTTTTTTTTGTTTTTTTTTGTTTTTTGGCTTAATATTCAGAAGGGTTGTCTTAGGAAAAAAATTATTATTGATGAAAAGAAGGATGTACATATGTTCCTAGTTGTAGACTTCATTTTGTGTCAAGTCTTGTATATACACACACGCACACACATATTGTCTTTCCTGTATGGTGGACCAGCTGTGCCCTTTTTTTCCCCTGTTACGCATTATCCTTTCTTTAACTGCTCCTCTTGTAGGATGAGGAATTGGATACATCACCTGTTGAAATTGACGACGCTTTGGTGATTGAAGATGATGATATATCAGATGACGAAGATGACGACCATGATGATGTATGTTATCTGGCTTCTTTTTTTTGTTATTATATATATATATATATATTTTAATCATATATAGAAGTAGAGATTACGGCTATGTTTGGGGTCACATTGGGAAACATGTTTCCAAACATTTTTTTGGTCCTTTTCCTTCAATTTTAGTATTCACTTTTCCAAACATTTTTAAAAAACTCAAATTTCAAAAGTCTAGAACTTTATCATTTTTAGTCGAAATGAGTTGATTTTTTTTTTCAAATTGCATAGAATTTCGAGAAGAACAAAACAAGATCCATATTGATAATTTTTTTCCGAATACGTTTCAAGTTTTTACACTTTTTTACTCCAAATAGTTCATTTTCACCAAACACACATTTCCAAAACTCAAACCATCTTCAACCTCCAAAACACCGTCTCCAAACATGACCCCAAACGGAGCCTACAAGTGGGATCTAACGCACAACCCCTGTCCCCAGGCCATTGGACCTAAAGGTCTTGGTTATATCTACACTCCTGTTGGTCCGTCTTTCCCGTTTCATATCATTGTGGGGGGGAGGGGGAAGGAGGGTGGAACAGGCTTTGAGATAGTGTTGTAGGTGCAGTCTTGTGTAACGATTCATTGTTTTGCTTGACAATTTTTCTTGATCTTGATCTTATTTTGTTTCTTTTTTCTTGCTAGGTTCTTAGAGATGATTCTCTTCCTGTTTGCATGCCAATTCCGGACAAAGTGCATGATGTTAAATTGGGCGACTCAGCTGAGGACAGTACTACGGCGCAAGCAACAAGTGATAGCCAGTCTAATCCTGCTTCTGGCTCTAGTAGCAGAGCTGCTGCAGTTAGGGGCTCGGATTCCACAGATCAGAGGAGTGGTGGTAGTTCTTATGGTTCAAGGGGTGCAATGTCATTTGCTGCTGCTGCTATGGCTGGGCTTGGATCTGCTAATGGTAGAGGGATCAGGGGAGGCCGAGACAGACATGGACGGCCTCTTTTTGGGGGCTCGAGTGATCCACCAAAGTTGATCTTTACTTCTGGAGGAAAGCAGCTTAATAGGCATTTGACAATATATCAGGCCATACAACGACAGCTTGTGCAGGATGAGGACGACGATGAGCGATATACAGGCAGTGATTTTATATCCAGTGATGGAAGCAGGTTGTGGAGTGATATTTACACCATCACATACCAGAGGGCAGACAGTCAAGCTGACAGGGGCTCTGTTGGAGGCTCAAGTTCGACTACTACATCCAAATCAACTAAATCAGCGTCTGCTTCCAATTCTAATTCTGATCGAACTCTTCTGGATAGCATTTTGCAGGGTGAACTTCCTTGTGATTTAGAAAAGTCCAATCCTACTTATAACATACTGGCGATGCTACGTGTACTAGAGGGCTTAAACCAGCTTGCACCTCGTTTGAGAGCCCAGATAGTTTTTGAAAATTTTGCTGAAGGAATAATTTCAAGTCTAGATGAATTGATTTCAACTGGTGCTCGGGTTTCTTTTGAGGAATTTGTTAACAACAAGCTCACTCCCAAGTTAGCCAGGCAAATCCAGGATGCCTTAGCTCTTTGCAGTGGAAGTCTTCCCTCATGGTGTTACCAGTTGACAAAGGCGTGTCCCTTTTTATTTCCTTTTGAAACCCGCAGGCAGTATTTCTATTCAACTGCTTTTGGATTATCCCGTGCATTATATCGTCTTCAGCAGCAGCAAGGTGCAGATGGTCAGGGATCAGCAAATGAAAGAGAGGTGAGGGTTGGAAGACTGCAGCGCCAAAAGGTTCGTGTCTCTCGAAACCGCATTTTGGATTCAGCAGCCAAAGTAATGGAGATGTATTCCAGCCAAAAGGCTGTGCTTGAAGTTGAATATTTTGGTGAAGTGGGTACTGGCTTGGGTCCTACACTCGAATTCTACACACTTCTGAGTCATGATTTACAGAAAGTTGGACTCGGGATGTGGAGGTCGAATGCTTCATTGCAGAAATCATTAATGGATATTGATACAGATGAACAGAAACATGGAAAAAGCAATAATGGTTCTGGGCTGGGTTTTGCTGCTGCCAGGGATGACCTTGTCCAAGCACCTCTTGGTTTGTTTCCTCGTCCTTGGCCTCCAAGTGCTGTTGCTTCTGATGGCAGTCAATTCTCTAAAGTCATTGAGTATTTCCGGCTGGTTGGGCGTGTAATGGCCAAGGCTCTTCAAGATGGGCGGCTATTGGACCTTCCACTGTCATCAGCATTTTACAAACTTGTGCTTGGTCAAGTAAGCTATATATCAATTTTTCTTTTTGTTGTCATTATAGTTCCGGGATTCCATTTCATTTTGACTTTCCTTCAAATCTGTTTCAGGAGCTTGATTTGCATGATGTTATTTCTTTTGATGCCGAGTTGGGGAAGACTTTGAAAGAACTGCATGTGATTGTCTGCCGCAAACAATATCTAGAATCTAATGGTGACAATGGTAATGCCATTGCTGACTTACGCTTCCGAGGGGCTCCAATTGAAGATCTTGGCTTAGATTTCACACTCCCTGGTTATCCAGATTATGTGCTGAAACCAGGAGATGAAAATGTACGGAATCATGTTTTAATGTCTTTATATTCTGCAAGGTTTAATTGTTGTGAAAATAATTCTAATAATTCTATACTTTTCAGGTTGATATTAACTGCTTGGAAGAGTACATATCCTTAGTTGTTGATGCAACAGTCAAGAACGGAATAATGCGGCAAATGGAAGCTTTTAGAGCAGGTTTCAATCAGGTTAAGTACTTTCTCAATCTTATGGTAGAAGTTTGTCTTCATTGTTCGATGCTTCAACCTAACCCTTTGATAAGGTCTCCAGTCGTTATTTTACATTTATATTTGTCGTCTTCTCCACCTTGGAGGCATTCTTCCCTCCATTTGTTGCATTTTGATTTGTTATGATTCTCTTGAGTTTGAATTAGTGTGTTAGTTCGGGATTGCTGTGCTTGTGGCATAATTTCTACTTTTACTTCTAGCAAAAGGAGAAGTAGGAGGTAAAAGCAAAAGTTAGAAATTTTAGTTTCTCCAAATAACTATTAAAATGCATTGGTGTTTGTGCAAGTGAATTTTGAGTACTTTTACCAAAACACAATATTTGCATCGTAGTTTGTGTAAAGGACTTTTGGAGAAGCCAAAAGTATTACCAAACTAGCCCATTATCTACTTGAAAATGATGTGTACATAGCAGCTTGTATATGGCATGACCAATATGTTTCTTGTGTGCATGGGTGTGTGTGTGTGCTTTCTTTTCTTCTTTTTATTTTATTTAATTTTTATTCTTTGGTTTATATTATTCTGGAAAATTCTGTACGCGCAGCTAGTTTGTTGCATGGCCAATATGTTTATTCTAGTGTCGCATTATCGTTCAGTGCACTTCTCTTTCAAAATTAAGAAGTTTGTTTACATAAACACTATTGCAAATATATTCTTATCTTCAATTTGGGATTCACTAATTTTGTGTGTGCAGTTTGTATGTAGCACGACCAATATGTTTATTATCGTTTATTACATTTTTTTTTTTTTTTTCAAAATTAAGAAATTTTTTACAGAAAATTTTATGTGAAACATTTACCTATCTTCAATTTGGAATTACGAGAGTGACTCCAGTAGGGGATATTGTTGGGGGGAAGGAGAGAGCAGTAATAATAATAATAATAATAACAATGACAACAATAATAAGATGCAATGGTAGATTTTCCTGATGGAAGAATATGAGTATACATTAAGAATAAAAGAGCCCTCTTTTATTCCTGTTAATGTTTGGGGATTATTTTATCTAATTGTATTGTTGGTAGCTCTAGTAGGGCACGTGACTGGATTTCATTTTGTTATCTTTGTCTGCGACTATCACTTTGTTATAATACTGTCTGCTATCTGATTTGTTTCTTTATGTTGCTCTCATTTTCCGTTTTCCGTTTTCCGTTTCTCGTCTTAATCTTAATTACTGCATGACAAGCAGGTCTTTGATATCTCGTCTTTACAAATATTCACACCATACGAGTTGGACCATCTACTTTGTGGTCGTAGAGAGATGTGGGAGGTAAATGCCTATGCTAGTTTATGACTTCTGTTACGTCAGATTGAAATGTGGGCCTCTCTATGTATATGTTAATTTTAAGGTCTCCTCATATGTTTTATGTTTCTATATGTGCAGGCGGAAACACTTGCTGATCACATAAAGTTCGATCATGGTTACACTGCCAAGAGCTCGGCAATTGTGAATGTATGTTACCTACCTTGCGTAATCCAGAAACACTTGAAATTGAGTATTTAACTTTCTCATGGTCTTGCTGGCTTGTTTTCGTGTTTTTAGTTGCTCGAGATTATGGGAGATTTCACACCAGAACAGCAGCGTGCCTTTTGCCAGTTTGTTACTGGTGCACCAAGGCTTCCTCCTGGTGGTCTGGCGGTGCTGAATCCAAAACTGACCATTGTGAGAAAGGTACATGGTTAATTGAATTGTCGATATCGTCTTTAGGTTCCTAACGTTCTTGTTTTCAAATTGTGACCGATGTGTCCTCGTTGCAGCATTCATCTTCCGCAGTCAACACTGCAGCTAATGGGACAGGGCCTTCGGAAACAGCAGATGATGACTTGCCTAGTGTCATGACATGTGCTAATTACCTGAAGCTTCCTCCTTACTCAACCAAGGTACTGTCTCATGATACTGCAGGATGATTAAAATTGGGAAATAACTGTTTTAAATATTTGGTTCGCTTGTAGGCGTTATCATTTAACGAGTGATGTTCTTGCGACAGGAAATCATGTACAAGAAACTACTCTATGCGATCAGCGAAGGGCAAGGATCCTTTGATTTGTCATGAGATTTTGGACTAACCAATTTACTTGTCTATATTTTACATCATCTCAAAATCGGGGTTCATTTTGTTGCCTTTTCGATATCTTGATGTTGAAAGTAGCATCCTACTTGCTTAAAAACAATAAAGGCTTCTTTTGGTGCCCTCCTAAGCTTTAGTGGCTTTGCCAAGGTCAGTACTTCTTCCATAGGCTTTGAAATTATATAACAGTATATGTTATGATTTAATAAAACATCAGTTAATATATATGTGTTTGTATATGTACATTTTTCAGGTTGGATGACTATATTTTAAAGAGGCTGTAAAGGAATCCGAAAGCACTTTTTTTTTTTCCGGCTGCAGGGCCTGCTTGTAAATAAATAGGTTATCGAATTTTATTTTTTTGGTTCTTTTCTTATTGTCAACTCATTGGCTGGTAGATTATAAATGTATTTGCATAAAATGAAGCTAGCGAAAAAGGCATACAATTGAAATATTTTGTTATGCCGTTTTAGACTTTTTTTTCTTTAAAAATTCATACTGTTCTTTGGTCCAAGCTTTATTGCATTCACTTATTTTAAATTATAGAAAAAAAGAAAAAAAGGAAATATATGGAGGATGCTTTGCTATTGCTAATGTAGAGTTAGAGAGAGAAAAAGGAGAAGAGAAGAGAAAGAGGAGATACAGAGATAAAACAAAATGGAAAGGAATTTAGAGAGGGAAAATAGACATAGAATAGAATCAAAGAGAGGGAGATGATCAAATAATTCATTTCATTGTTTGTAGTGATAATCTTTAGATCAAATAATTAGTCATTTAGTCCCTAAACTCTTAACATTATGTAATTTTGATTCTTGAATTTTTTTTTGTAGTTGGAATGTCTCTAAATTTTTAAATTGTTGCAATAATAGTCTTTTTCGTTAATTTTTGAACGAAATATGTTAGAAATTTGGTCAAAAAATTACGTCAACTTTGGATTCCATAAAAAAAAAAATTAACAAAAAGGACTATTGTAGTAACGTTTTTATTAGTTTATGATCATTCTAGTTATGAAAGGGAATGTTCTTAAACTATTAAAATATTATCACAATAGTAATTTTTTGTTAATTTTTAAATGGAATCCGTTAGTAATTTGGTCAAAAAGTAATGTTAATTAATGAATTTCGTTCAAAAATTAACATAAAGCATTATTGTAGTAATATTTTAAAAGTTTATGAGCATTTTAATGATAAAAAAAAGTTCATGGATTAAAGTTGTATAAATTAAAAGTTCAGGAATTAACTTAACAATTTACCCTAACAAGAAAAGGAAACTAAAACAAATAGAAAAGGTAAAGTAACAAGGATACAACCCAACATCGGTGATACAAAAATTGCTGAAATAGTTTTCGAAAACCTACTTAAAGTCCATTAAATTGTTAGAAAATTAAACTTCATACTCTCTTCTAGTTTTTATTCTTGTTCATTCCTCATCAATAGCATTTTTAGTTTTCGGCATTAGTAATGAGCCAATCTTAATTTAGTTTAAGAATACTATAATTTTTCTCAGCAACTTACTGATGAAAGAATATGAGTGCTGGGCATTATGTTTTGCTCCATGTTAAAGCAATTAATTGGGTTTTTTTTTTCTTTTTTTCCTTTGTTCTGACTATCTAAGTGGATAGCAGGAGAAGGTTGGGAGTTTTAACTTAACAAAAAAATTCTTATAAAACTATACTCGTAAAATTATAATAAGAATGCTTGTGTCCACAAAAATTTATAACTAAAAATTCGCAAAATAATAAAAAGTAGTGAAAGACATTGGTGAAGCTACACTATTGAGTGAAGCACGTGTACTCGATCAAATTTTAGAGATTATTATTTAACATTTTTTTTTTTTTAAGAATTCAGTTTTACCTTCATTTTATAATAATAATTATAACTGTCCCCACTTAATAATTAAAACATATAATTATGTTCTTAAGATTCTTTTTCTGGTGCCTAATAAATCAATTTTCTGATTCCGCCACCAGTGAAAGATCATATTATACGAGTCATGTGCAAGTAGAAGGCGGTAACGCGCTTTCGTGTTATATTTCTTTACTGGTTACGTGAAGTGTAGAGCAAATCAATTAAAATCCGTCTCTTTGTTGTCCATTGGAGTGTAAATTTTGTTTTCATGGCGTTGGTTTTCTTATTATTCTCTCTTTCTAATGTGGTCGCTTGTCAACTAAAACTACAAAAGATTCCAACCAAGGAAGAGAACAAAAGATTGATATTTGCATCTCCAATCAACAAGTAATAAGCTCTTTTTTGTTTTTTTTTAAATGAACGAAAAGTAACAAGTTACAAAAGCAAATAACCATCTCATTTAAGTTCATGACTGGATAACACAAAAAAATGAAGAAAAAAAAAAGAGAGAGAGTTGGTTGAGTAGAAGAAAACAGTCTGCAGATCATGGTCTCTTCTTTTGGTACTGGATTTCAGTTCTTCGTTTCAATCTTCCCATGCCGCAAAAAATCAACTCCGTGATTGCATGTATGCTAAACCCGACTCCGAATATTTTTCTTCTCTAATCCTCGGAAGCAGCACACTTTACTTGTATGGCAAGCGTCTTGCTGACATTTGGACAAGCATCACCATTCTTCTCGAAAAGCTCCTTCTTCACAGGAATCACACAGCTTGGCTTCCCCAAGCAATGCTGATTAAAAACCGACAAAAACAGATTAGACCCACCAAAGAGTACACATTTATCTACAAAACCTGGAAAGGGAACGGCAGTTTTGTGGTCTTAACCTGTTCAACAATTCCCTTGGTTGAAGGAGAGTTGCAAGTGCCCAAGGCAAAGTTACCGCAGGCTCCAACAGGATCGCCGTAGCTGGCGAAGTCGACGGAGATGATCTTCTTGTGGTTTGGGCACTTGAGTTGAGCCGACGGCTGCAGAACATCGACCACTGCTCGGATGTGGCTCTCCTCCCTGGCCCATGACTTGACGTGTGGCGGGGAAGAATCGGTTATGTAACTGCAGATGGTGTCTCTGTTGACTGTTAAAATCTTTATGCCTTTGGGGGTTGCTTTTTCCTCCTCTAGTACCACAAGCAGGTTATCTGATGGCTTGAGGAAGGATCTCGGGATGTGGTATCTGACATACACGAGCAAACAATGTAACAATTTGATTCTACATTGTCACGTGACAGTTTTGATACGTTGTTATATTTGTAGCGATCGCATCACTAATACTAATTCGTAAAGTTTTTCAATAAGAACATCAATCTTCGACTCAAATTCTTGGCATTTTTCAAAAAAAATAAAAAAAGATATATATATATATATGTATATATATGAGAGAATAGCTATGGTTTTTTTGTTGTTGTTTTTGTTTTTCACTTACTCTTCTTGAGAGGGTTTTCTGAGAGGAGAGAGGTAGGACATCCAGTAGCGACCGATGTTTTTGCCGTTCACCCAAATCATTCCCTTCCCCATGCCAGTCATCCGAATCGCAACGGGGTCTCTCCCTTCGGGAGCATCAAAACGTGTCTGCTCAAAAAATATTTGTTTTACTTTTTCCTGTACTAATTGCGGAGTAATAGGAAAAAAAAAAAAAAAAAAAGGGACTGTCGGAATGTAGGAACCGTTATTACCCTGTACCATGTGAGAGCTGGTCCATGTCCCTTGACTTTGCTCCATTGAACCTTCTTCGCTCCCTCCTCAGTGAACACGTGCTTTTTTTCTCCGGATAGGCCAACCTAAGAAAACCGCCACTTTGGCCGTTAAAGACTCGTGTACAAAGTCTGGTTATTTTGAGTACATCAATTGGAAAAAAGTTACATTTCATAAGGGTGTTCATTTTTCACCTTATTTCCCCAACCATTTTGTGTCAGATCAATTGTTCCGGTGTTCAAACCGAGTATTGTTACCGCTCGAGGTCCTGCAAATCTGTGCTCCATGTAGGCTCCGCTATCCTTCAATCAAAAGAAAGAGCTGATTTTTAGTGTGATTAAAATCCTTTAGAGAGATAAAAATCGAGTTCTGAGCTCCTTACCGGGAGTCCAACTGTCATTCCCAGAATCGCTATATGGTTAGTTCTCGCCTTCAAGATAACAGCTTGTTGGAACACAAAGCCCTTCTCTTCATGGCTTCCATGTGCAGATCCTGAAAGCCGAAGCATATTGTTTTAGAGGGCTAGAAAATAAATCTGTCATCGACGGATGAAAAATATGTGCGGTTTTGTGTGCTTACCAACGTATTCACCGTTGACAAACGCGTGCAATGCATGACCAAGGCTCGAAATTCTTAGAACTGGTAGAATATCAGGCCTCATTGGTAAGTCATGTGGGCTCAGGTCAATGCTGCAATTTAGAAACCAAGACCGGGTTAGATTTATGCCAAATGAAACTGTTAGTTCACCGGTTTTCCCAAAAACCTAAGCTATCAGGAGGTAAACAGACATTAGTTTTTAGTTTCTATACTTTAACGGAAGCATACTTTGCTCGCAAGTACGGAAATACTTGCTTGACATGTACTTACCTAGTGGTGTACCACGCATAGTCTGTGGTATCTTTAAGCAAGCCATAGAGCTCATGTGGTATTCTGTTGTTGACCGGCACTTGGTGGACGGTTGGAATGTGCTCCGGGGACATCTTCCATTTAAGGTTGCTAGCGACTTTCGATCTAACAAAGTTCCTCGCATTATGTTGCGACACAATCTGTTTTCACAAGAAAAAAAACACCCCATCAGACATGTGATTCAGTTGAAGAGCCTTGATTAATAAAGAGATCTTTTCAATGGAATATGAAACAGTTTTCTATTATGTTGAACTAGTTACCGTTTGAGTGTTGAAGACCACACTCTTGCAATCAGGAAGAATGCTTATGGACCGCGGCGGCAGGTAATAAGCATCACCCCTGAATTTTACAGTGTGCGCGACTTTAGAATTGTTGTTGGACAAAAAAGCCGCACAGATGTGTGATCCTGGCTTTTCATATACCCGAACCTGCATAATTGAAAGACCTTTCCTGTCATGATTACGAAAGACGAAGCAGATTTGTTGTGATTTTTTTTTTTTACTCGGACTTACTTAGGAACTTACCTCTGTGTGCTTGCCCAACTTTTCGCCTCGGGGAGTTCCCCATAGTAAAGCTTTCTTGCACAGATTTAAAGCCTTGTGCAAGTCCCGGAGGTGACTCCATTTTGGCTCTCTCTGTAAACCTGCATATCATATGAACAACTCTTGTATTAGACCAACTTTTTTGCAGGAAATAAAAAAAAAAAAAAAACTAGATATGTTTTACGAAGAACGCTTGTCCAATTTTGGAGATTAAATTTTTACCATATTCGTCGAGAGGAGCTTCGTCATAGTACCTAGTTGTTGTGAAAACAGCACTGGTTCTACCAAAGTTAGTCCCACCATGGTACTACAAGAAAATTTAATCAAAACACTGTCATGTTATAGAAAAATATCGGTAACTTCCTAAAGAGTGATAGAAAAATTTATGTTTTCTTCATACCATATAGTAGTTATTTAGAGTTCCATTCTTCGAGAAGAAGCGGGCAACCGAGTATGCAATGTCTTCAACTGCTCTTTGAGACGGAGGGTCTCCGAATACTCTGTATCTGCAATCACAAAAAAAAATTTGGTCAGTGTTATTTACTTGCATTATGATGTACATTTCAACTATATTTACACATATATATATATGTGTGTGTGTGCTTACTGAGCAGTCCAGTTTTCAGTCCAAATGGAAGGCTTGTGGGGCTTGTTAGGACCTGTAAAAGTATCTCCACAATGCCTTCCGTTGCACGTATTGATCTGCGAAGTTAGTTTTTGAATATTAAACGACGATTTTATCCGAAAACATACGTTAAAAGAAGTTTGATTCATGAGAGATTTCAAAATCTAACTTACAACTGGATCAGGAGCATCCTTTTGCTTGCACATGACCCATGGAACTCCGGTTTTCAACCCCACCGCCATGTTTGCAGCCCACTGAACATATCTTGTCCCCATTTCTTTATATGCAAGTTGTATATGGTTGTACTCATTCTCAATCTGCATATCACCAAATACAACATAAAACGACGCGTCGTTTAACGAAGTGAGAGCCAGATTTTGATTAAGAAAAGATACTAAGACAAAACCTGGGCCAAAATGATGGGACCTCCTTGTGGGGCAAAGAGCTTCTCTTTTTTCATTTTGTGTATAATCATCTTTACGTACTTTTTCATGTGGTACTGCAGATAGAGAATTTCCGAAACTAATTAGTCATTAATCTCTTAATCGCCTTTTGTTTAAACTTAATTAATTTGGTAATTACCTTGAATGGTGCATTATCGGATCGGAATACGATGCCCGGGACCTCTCTCAGCCAGTATGGAAGACCTCTGAAAGTATAGTACACACATTAGTGATCATTATCATAATTATACAACAAATTAGTGGCTAATTAAACAAGATTTTCAAAATAATTGAAATAATTAATTACCCATGGTTCCATTCAGCTTGGATGAAAGGTCCAACTCTAAGGGTCACATACATTCCATGCTCTGCTACTGTTTTAATAAACTTCACCAAATCATACTTTCCTTCAAAATTGAACTGCAAAATTCGATATAATATTATATATACATATATATACACATGCAAGAACATTAATCCACATGTTTATATATAACATATGTATATATTATATATATTATTGTTGTTACCTGGCCTTTAACAGGCTCATGCACGTTCCAAAAAACGTAGGTCTGAATAACGTTAAGACCTCCATGTTTGGCCTTTTGGATAAGTTCAGGCCACATCTGAGATACAACACCAAAAAATTTTCCACAAAAAAAGATTAAAAAAAAAAAAGTCATTTTTAAATCCAACAACAGAAGAGAAAATTACAAAAGAAAAAGGGAAGTTCAGTTGCTTGGATTGCAAGTTAAGTGAATTATTTTAAATTACATCGGGGGTGCTACGTGGATAATGTATTGAGCCAGAAAAAAGAAGCTCTCTTTTGCCATTGATGATCAACGACCTCCCATCATAAACCACGCCATGTGCATGCTTTCTTCTTCCCCCGTGACCGTGACCGTTGGCGACCGACGGCGATAGTAGAAGAAGAGAAGCATAAACAAGTAGTAGTAATAAGATCGCCGACTGGCGGCACGGATTACCACAATCCGAGGCCATTTATGTTATGTTATTTTATTTTATTTTTTCCACCTTTTTCTTCTTCTTCTTCTTCTACTTTTTTTCCCCTTTTCCGATCAATACTTTTTCTCCACGGATCATAAGAACCGAGGCTGACTCAACGGCAATTCCATTAAAACAGCAGCCTAAGGCCCTCCTTAAGTCAAGGCACCTTCTTATTAGGATCATTAATTAATAACCTTTACACCTCAAAGTTTGTTACAAGCCCTTAACTAATCTTTGACACCTCAAAATATATTAAACATATTAATTAGTTTTTTTTTTCTTAAAAAATATCCTATTACTTAAGTCTATGTTTAATTAGTAGAACTTATAAAACAATTAATAACTCATTTTTGTAAAAATATAATTTTTTTTTTTTTGAGAGATTCCAACTCTTCATGTATAAAACAATTAATAACTCCTTTTTGTAAAAAAATTTTTTAAATTTTTTTTTGTGAGATTCTAACTCTTCATGTTATGATGGAGTCATGTGTTAAATTACTGCTATAGGCTATGCCCGCAACCACAATTAATAGGCCATTTTGATTTCTTAATTTTAAGTTTTTTTTTTTCTTTTACGTTTATTCTTTTTATTTTTTAACTCAAACAATGGATTATTTATCTTTTTTATAGGTCTCTTGTGACATATTTGATGTTGAATTCCAAGCATAATGTAATCCTTCTTTCACTATCTATTTGGTTGAAAAACAAGAAAACGAATAAAATAAAATAACTTATTTTGCTATATTTACTGGACATAATATGTACACTTAAAGTTTTATTTATACAAGCTTTTAATTTTGTCTTTTTTCTTATTTTTTAAAGAGTGAAAAAAGAGAAAGAACTAGTATACTAGCTAGCATGCACGTGCGTACCTACCCTTAGAGAAAGGAAGGTAAATTTAGAAAGGTGACGGAAAATTCCATGGAAAAAAATGCTAATTTGTGGGAATGCTACGGTGGATATAAGGCCACGGATGAAAACTCGGGTCACCAATTATTCTGTTTCAACTAGTTGTATTGCCTTTAGTGCCAGGTAAGGCCATTAAGACAAGACTCATAAACGGATTTGTAATTATATAACAAGACTCATGATATATTTATATATGTATATATATTAGTACAAGAGACGAGTAATGTGTGTATATATCTACATGTTGAGGGAAAGACAAGACTCATTACTATTAACAAACTTGATTATTGTATAAAAATAAACAAATTCATGATAAATTACTCGTAAACGTATTAAAATATTGAAATTGTTCATATTACTTTAGCTTTTCTCCAAAAAAAAAAAAAAAAAAATCTTATTAAGTAGCCTCTTGTCAAAGAAATGTGTCTATTTCTCTAAAAAAAAAAAAAAAAAGAAAAAAAAAAAAAGAAAGAAAGAAAGAAAGAAAAAGGCGTGTCGCTCGTATTTTGAAAAGCAGGAGAAAGTATTTATTTTTCGGGTTGAAAATCAGGAGAAACTTTTCAAACCATAAAAGACGTGTTGTTTACGGAAATAAAAAGAAAGCAATGTTTGAAAAAATAACATAGAAAATAGAAGCCCTTAAAAAAAAAGAAAAAAGAAAAAAAAAAAAAAAGAGAGAAGACAATAGAAACGACATGTCTCTTAGGCAATAAATGGCAACAAACTCCTACAAAATAAACGGCAAATCGTTTTTTGTGTCCATTTGGGTTATCTCGAAATACAAATTACTTTCGTCCGTTTGGCTCTCCGGTCCAGATCTAAATTTTTTATCTACATTTTTATATTTTTCTGAAAATTCTAAAATCAACCAACTTCAGTTAAAAAATTCAATTTTAAACCGGTTTTCCAAACACAAACTTGGGATCCTAAAATGCACTCTTATAAAAGGATAATTTGCATTAGTGCACCTAAACTTTTCACCATTTGCAAATTGTATTTTAAAATTTTAATTTCGATATTTAATATCCCAAATTTTGATGGTGTAGTCTAATAAATAATGAATGTTAATTAATAAAGGGAAATTACGGTCCCAAATATCAAAATTAAAAATTTAAAGTATCTAATTTAGTTAACCGTGGATTTCAACAAAAAAAAATTGAGACATTTTAGTGCTCTATTGGTCAAAATCAAAAGTTTAGATCCAAGCTACAAAACAATTCAGTGCATAAAAAAATTAATTCTAAAATTACAAAATTTGTCACTTAATTATAAACGGCATGTCGTGTTTAAAAGTAAGTGCTTTACGTCGAAAACGACATACTGCGAAGACAGGAGAGGACGTTTTATTTAAACGACAAAGTCCTGATACGACCAAAATTTCCAATGACGAAACTACTTGTCGTGCGTGGAAGTAACGGAAAACTAGTGAGTGAAAGAAAAACGACATGTCTTTTATTCTTAAAAACGACAATAAACTTCTCTGATTGAGTCGTTCTTGTCGTTTATTACAAGCAACTTCTGTCTTTCTTCTTTTTCCCCTGTTTTTGTGAATTACATTTGTAAACTTCACAACCTATTTAATTTTTTTTTTTGGGATTGATTTTATATGGAGTCCTTAAAATATAGGTTCAATCTCATTTTAGTCTTTAAAAATTCAAAACATTTCATAACTAGTTTTTAAACTATCAATTTATCATGTAAAGTTATTTCCTTCAAAATATTATTAAAAATAGGATTATAATTACCTTAATTAAGGATAAATTTATCATTTTTACGTTTCAAATTTTAACTTCGGAAGTTGTAAACTCTTAAAATCCTTATGCTTCTAATGTTATAATAACAAAATTAACCTTAATTAATACGTATTTTTTTTCACGTGATAATAACAATTTAGTTTTTAACTGTATTTAAGGAAAGATTGTTATAAGAAAAACTAATAATTTGAGAATTAATTTTAAGACGCTTTAAAATCCATAAATTAAAATGAAACTGGACCTACAATTTTAGGGGGGAAAGAATACAATTAACTTTTTTTTTTTTTTTAAAGAGATCCATTATTTGAAAAAAAAAAAAAAAGCTTTCTTGGGCAGAAATACAAAAATTGAGACAGTGTTGTTACATTTTGGCACATTAGATATAGAAAACGCCGTCGTTTCGTTGCATAAGTTTTTGATTCCCTCCAAAAGAATTCTGTCTCCCTCCAAAACTTTAGTCACAGTCACGGACTCCCATTTCCAAAAGCCGCAAAAAATATTGCCCATCCAAACAAACCCAAATTCGAAACCTAAAGCTCGATTTTCTTCAGCCATGGCGGATCGTCAAGATGACCTCGACCTCCTTCTCTCTCTTCAAGACCGCGTTTTGGAAACTCCTCCCGCTTCACCTCGTACGGTTTGTCGGAAAAACCTTTGTGTTGTAATTTTTTCTTTGTTTTTTTCGGATCTTTCTCATATCTCGAAATTTTTTCTGGGTTTTTGCAGGGTACAGTTCGGATGAGGAATCTCCGAGCCGAGGAAGATCAGAGCAAGCGGACATGTCCGTCTTCAGGGATGCTGTTCTTGACTGTCTCGATTACGAGCCCAGCCCCGTTGAAATCTCAGCCAAAACCAGCCGGACTAAGCCCGCCAATGAACCTGAGGTCGAGAAATTTTCTGGTTTACGAATTAGGTAAGTTTATCTCCTTCATATCTTTCCTCTTCCATTTTTATTTTCTCAGAAAGTAATGACTTTGATTTTTTTTTTTTTTTTTTTTTTTTTTTTTTGGGTGTGGCTCAGAAATCAGTTGGTTACTCCTTTAGAGCTCAGAGACCGTTTTTCAGACATTCGATTCGTCCGATTATCAACCATAAAGTAACCTAATTACCCCTCTTAATAAGTTTCCTTCTTTATTCAGGCCTTTTGTTTTGTAATTGATATAATTTTATTGCTTGTAAGCTTGGGTCTTTTTGTTTTTTGTTTTTAAGGAATTTGTTGGTGGGAGATACATTTTCGGGATGTTGGGCAACGGTCGGAGTGTTGACCGAGAAGGGGGTTCCGAGGACTAGTTCCACTGGGAAAGGGTATTGCATATGGAAAATTGGGTGTTTGGATGAATCTACTATTTCCTTGTTCTTGTTCGGCGACGCCTACAAACAGTTCTGCAATGAGCGAGCTGGAACGGCATTTGCATTTTTCAATTGCACTGTTCGCAAGGACTCAATGGTGAATACCCAATTGTCCTTTACTCATATTTTGCTTTTTTCTTTGTTTCCTTTCTCTTGTCAAGTTTAATGAAGGGTCTACGTTTTTTACTGTTTGTTTGTTTAAGCAGGGTTCGGGTTTCTCTTTAAGTTTGTATGCACCTAAACAAGTGTTAAAGATAGGTACTTCAGTTGATTATGGGGTTTGCAATGGAAAAAGGAAGGATGGAGTGGTTTGCACAGCAGTCATAAACAAGTAGGTTATATTTGGTTTCGAATTCTTATTAGATCACCTTGTTTCAAAGATTGAGATAGTTACAATTACAAGATTTTGAACTAAAATGTTCATTATGAGAATTGGTTTTGATCTAATTGTGTCTGTTTCCAAGTCGAGGATCTTTTAAATCTTCCTTAAGCCAAGCCTAGGATGTTAGATTATTAGCTAGGAACTTTTATATCAGTTTACCATAAAAGGGAAATAATGATATTTCTTTTACTAGAGAATGAATATAATAGAAAAACGTCGCATTTCTAAAAAAACGACAGGTAGAAAAGCGGAACAAAACATGTGGAGAAATACATTGAATAGACTTATCAGACAAAAAGACGACATGTTGTTGAAAATTGACATTCTTAAAAACTTATTTTAATTTATTTTTTCCTCTTTTCCTTAATGTGTTCGTTTTGATGTCCTTAAATTGGGTTTCTTTTATTGCAGACGTCGTGGAATTTATTGTAAATACCATAAATCAGTAAGACAGATCTTGCAGTGCTTCAACTTTATTTTGTCAATCTGTCTTTTAAGGAACTTACTAACTGATAATCTCAATATGCGTCATTTCAACAGAGAGAATCTCAGAAATATACCACTATGCGAACTGAGCTCAAGGGAGGGTAGGTATTGATTGAAGGAAAAAAAAAATGTTGATCATTCGCATTTGCATAATATGAACTGTTTCTCCTTGTGGTTTCTTCACAGAAACATTAGAACAGCTTTTAGAGATCCTTACAAGCCAGAAGGCATTTACATGGTTGATCCTCTGGCTGACAAGAAAAACTTGAAGAACCCCAAGCAACCTGTGAAACTATTGACTGTCGAAGGACTCAAAAAGGCATTGAGGTTTATTGTAGATAACATAAAGTTTTTTCTTTTCGATTTCCTTGTTCTTTCCGTTATTGCAAATCGTTCACTTATTCATCTAAATAACAGCAATGCAAGTAAAGTGACAACAAATCAACACTCACAAGGAATGAGATTTCTCGCGGAGATCACAAGTCAGAAAATTAGTATTACTCTTTCATGTTCTCGCTTAAACCCTTTGCAAGGCTTCCTTTTTTGAGGTATCTTTCTAATGCAGCAGGAAAGGCAGGAACCAAAAGTATCAGGGAATCCACAATTCAAAAGCATCAAAGCACTAGCTTGGATAAGAGGCAAGTCATTTTTTTATGTATGTTTCTTTCTTGTATTATAAATTTGTATTTAGTCGCTCGTTTCACTAAAAGATTTAACGCCCATTTCTCAGGAAATCGTCTAGTTTGAACACAGATTCATCTGAAGTAATCAGAAACAAGGAACTAAGCGCAAAAAGAAATAAAACTGAAAAAGACCAAACTTTAGCAGACAAAACCAAGGAGGGGATGGGAAAAATGATTGAATTAGATTATGTTAGTTCAGATGAAGGATTCTGAAGCCTTTCAAGAACCGGTCCTAGTTTTCTTGGCGATAAAGAGCTTTCAATCTAAGGAAGTAATAAGACAAGACAAGACAAGTAGAGATCTCTTCATGAAATGCATAATCTTGAAATATCATTCCATGATTCCACTCCTAAAAGTTCCAAGGACACAATGGAATCAGTGATTTTCCTCTCCAATTGGAGCATGCCAAAGTTTGTCCCACAGTACAAAATAGACCAATTTGAGTGTAAGTTTAGATTCACGAGCTATGTGGTTTTGTCACTAACATTTGAAAAAAAAAAAAATTGCAAGATTCATAGCAAATTATATTAATTCTTGTGGGACAGGTATGCATTGTGATGTTACATGTTAAATGAATTTTAATGTTTTAGTTAATTAAACGTCTGCTGACATTGACATTGTCTGTTATGTGCTTCACTATTTCTTTTATTTATTTCTTACGAAGTTATTTTTGCTATGGAGCTTTATATTATTATTATTATTTTTTTTTTTTTTTTTGCGTTATTCTTATATAACTAGCTATAGTAATTAACAGATAATTTACCCTGCAAGTTTCTCTTACCTTTCTCCTTTCAATGTCTAAATTTTTAATAACATATGAGAAGGGATGAGAAAAATGTATACTAATCAATGATTGGAACTAATTTGGGGTTGATGCACAGTTGTGAAGATATTACATAAGCAGAACAAAACCTGAATTCACTAAAGAAGAAACGGAAAAAACAAACAAAAAGGACAAAGCTAGTTGTTAAACGTTAATAATAGAGGCTTGTAGTTGGTGATTAGTCACTTAACAATTGTTGGATTAATATATTACTCCACACCTAAGTTGACTAACTCACATTTCTTGGTGCAAAAATGGTGGTGGTATTAGTCACCTAAACCACAGGCTGGGTGGTGGATGTTTGGAGCTCAACCATATTTTACCATTAGAATATGATAGCACTGATTATTTCGTGGGATGGTAAATTACTCGGTTGTTTTGGGTTTGAGCCAATTTTACTATATAGACAATTCACGATATGAGAGATTCGTGTGATATTTCGAGATTATCTAGTATGTCACCTTCTATTTTTATAATCTTAGGGTTGGTCTTCTATCCGATATTAAATGATATCCGACAATGTGAACTTTAGTTATTGTGAATGTGAATTTCAGTTATTAAAGATATAAATTTATGCATAATGGAATGTTAAAAAAGGGAAATTTACAGTTACGTTGGCTATATTTTCTTCTAGTTTACATGTCGGATGGATATCATACGGTACTTGATACTAGGTTTTTTGTATAATCTTATGATATATATTTTAAAAATGAATTGCTTGTATGTAAATTACTTAATTGAAAGGTAGACAACTAGGTATCTAAAGAAAGCGCCACATATATACATGTTGAAGGTAGTAGGAGGATGGTAGGTCATCTATACACATGGGAGTTGGTTTATGTCCCATGTTTAATTTAAATATCAGGAATAATTTCTAATCAGGGGTCCTTAGTAAAAAAACAAAAATTTCGTATTAAAAAAAATACAAAACCTCAGAATATTTTCTTCTGAAATCTAGGCCGATGGGGACTGCCGACCCATAATTTTGTGCACCAAAAACTTTTGCAAACACATTTTTCATTTTGTCTTATTAGGCCAGTAACAACTTTTTTTTTTTCTTTTTTCTTTTTTCTTTTTTTTCTGAAGCAAATTGTTAGGTCATTGCTTTCATGAAAGCAACCAAACACGATACCCGACTGACAGGGGCAATTCAAGCGAATACAAGGGTCTATAAACTTCTTATAAAACCACAAATCGTTTAGAACACAGACGAGTAGTTATGTGAAAGAACGGCCTGAATCGACACTCCATTTGGTGGAGTTGGCTTCTAGCTTAAATTAATTATTTTTTAAAAAAAAAAGAACAAAAAAAGAGAGGACTGCCAACGACTATGATGTGGTGGTGGTTGGACATGCCAATAATAACTCAACCACCTCCATTTTCACTAAAGATCCAAGTGGTTAACGAGCCACCAAGTGTGACTGGTCAATTAACAAAAGCACAAGGGTCATGTTAATTCTTTCAATCTGGCTAATAAATAAAATTATATAAAAAAAAGAAAGTTAAAAAGTATTATAAAGATAGATGCTGACTTACCTATATAATCTTGAAGTGGTGGAGTCTTCTGTGTAGTATATATATCGTTTTTAATATGAATTGCTCATGTACCCGATTATGATACAAATTTAAACCTAAGATCTTATCAAGATAAACAATTAATTTGACCATCCCACCTATTTCCTTAGGGTTCTATTTGTTTATATTTAGCAAACTCACATAATTGCTTTTCCTTTAGTCTCTCTCTCTCTCATCCTTATCGGGTATGGACCATACCTTCCCTTCCTGAGCAAGGCAAGCCCATCTTCAAGAGCGACCTTATCAAAGTTTTGAATTCCCTCTTCTTCAAACCATGAATTTTCTTGGCTATGAGGTTGACATGTATGTCTTTTAGTTCAACGCAAAAGCATATTTTTCAAAACAATATTTATTGTTTTTTTCGTGTAAGGCTTGTAATCACAATTTGCATTTTGGCAAAACTTTAATTTAGGAAGTTAAGGAATGACGACTTCGGAGAAATTATAGACTATAAAGCTGACAACACAAGGAAATAATTAAAACCAAATTTAAAACCAAGAAAATAATGATAACGTATCTATGTCAAATATAGTACAAACCAGTGGTTTTATACATAAATTTCGTCTAATCACTTTCCTTAATAAGTATTACGCGTATTTAACATCTTTGTCTGGTCCAAACTCCACATAAACTTCTTAAACTATAAGCTTAAAAAATAATAAAACGCCTATTATTCCTTTGTTATTTTCCTTTGTCCAACTTCTTATTTGGGACGGGACCAGGACCCAAAATTAATGCCATTTTAAAACTCCAACAAGAAAGCTTTTATTGCTCACATGCGGTTTTTCTTTCTTTCTTTATTTTTTTTCCTCTTTTTTTCCCCTTCTTAAAATTCCTTATTATGCTTATTATTTATGTGCAATTGGGCATTAATAACCAAGTGTATCACACTAGACTTGAGAAGAGTATATACCTAATGCATGTCAGTTCGCGTTAAATTGACTTCTCAGTCTGCGTATTAACAACTTTAAATAAATTAGAAGGGAAAAAAATAAAAACATGTGACTCATTGTGAAGGAGTTCATATTTTACTGTCTTCTTTTACTTTTTCATTGAATATCCCTCCAATTAAATTTCACATCTCAATTAATTTTTATTCATGTGATTAAATTATTAAATGGTGAATGATTTGATTAAAAAAAAAAAAAAAAGGTGAAGCGACAACTAATAATAAACATATAATAACAAAATGAACAGGCCCAAAAGATGTGGCCGTACGTGATTTAAAAAAAAAAAAAAACAAAAACCTACAATCTTTTTTGGCACATTCTCAATAACGTGACATGAGAAACTACAGATGAAAAAAATTACTCCTAATACACCAAAAAATTTTAACTTTTTCTTAAAAAAAAAAAAAAAAAAAAACTTTGAGTTAGTCTCACTAAGTTGAGTAGAGTACATAGACAATCCATATACAACACAAAAATACAGTACTTTCACAAAATTACTCTATCCTTATCATCCTTTTATTCATGTAAAAGAAACTAGTGCTACAAGAGTACCAAGGAGAATTCTTTGAATGGTTAAAGTTATGTTAAATTGTTGTAATTTTTTAATTTGACACGAATTCACTAATAAACTTATATTTTATTGATAGTTGTTTCTTTTTTTAAATTATGGTAAAAATTATATTTATTGATAAACACTGTTATTTAAGTAATTGGATATTATTGAAAAGTCGAGATCATTATTAAATAATCATTGAAATTACACTTTATGATTCTTTTCCTTTTTTTTAGATTGATTAATTATAATGTATGATATTTGAATTTATTTATATTAATTTTTATATCAAGAAATAAGAAATTTCTTGAGTTAGGAGATTTAACATATTTTAATAACTTATCCAGTTTTAAACTTATAATCTTGTATTTATAGGAGAACTCATTAATAATATTCGTTATTAGTGAATTTTCTCTTTATTCATAGTCCATAGATGACATCATTTTAAATCTTTTATCTTTTTTTTATATTTTATATTTTTATGTTTATTCATGTATTTTTATTTTTCAAGTGATATGACTTTGTAATTTTTTAACCAAATCACAAACTATATCATTAAAAACTTAATTTAGTAATTAAATAAATAAAAAGTATAATTTTTACTCTAAAGCCTTACCCTTTTTTATTCTTCAGACAATTATCCACAAAATGGAAAAAAAAAATCCAAAATTTAGCAAATTAGAAGAAAAAGAAAGTGACTGAACAAATAGGAGATGTGTTGGGGGGGGGGGGGGGGGGGGGGGGGTAAGACTTGTAATTGGGTGTGTGAGAGAGAGAGAGAGAGAGAGAGAGAGAGAGAGATGTTATGAGGGTTGAGTTGCAGTACATAAATAAGTACATGATTGCAGCTGGCAAGAGCTGGCTGTATTAGGGACTCCTCTCCTTCTGCAACCCCAATCCTTTGCCATTTTTTTCTGTCTCTGTCCAAACCCTTCCTAGTTCCCAGGTTTATCTCCTTCTCTCTCTCTCTCTGTCCCAATGCGCTTGCTTTTGAAGAACTGGTACAATCCCAACTAGGGTTTTGATTCCTAGTCCCGGAAAGTGAAAAAGACCCAGAAAGGAAAAAAAAACGAAAAGCAAGAGAAAAAGTTGTGTTTGGACGGAGGGAAAATGAGTGCTTCCAGGTTCATTAAATGTGTAACTGTTGGTGACGGTGCAGTTGGCAAGACTTGCATGCTCATCTCCTACACCAGCAACACTTTCCCCACGGTATTACTGCCTTTTCTTTCTCTCTTTCTTCTTTTTAACTCTCTCTTTGGTTTGTTTGGCTGCCGAGAAAAGTGGAAAAGAGAGTTCGAGAGATTTGAAAAAAAAAAAAAAGTTGAATTTTGTTTCTTTTAAGGTTTTCCTGTTTTGGGTTGCTCGGTGCTTAATGCGGCTTCATAGTTTTTTATGCCTTTGGTGCACGTCCTGCTTCTTTTTTGTTTGGCTACCGGGATAAAAAAAAGGTGGTTTTTTCTTCTTGCAACCTCAAGTTTCTGTTCAGTAAACAGAACTGAAGGTACTGAACTAGAGCGTAATGCATTTGGCTTTTTACCATTTGAGTTGTTGCTGAACTTTCTGTGCATAAATTCATCAGTGTGTTTTCCTAGACCATTCTTTCTTTCTTTCTTTTTTTTTTTTTAAGCTTGCTTTATTGATCTCTGACTTAATTTGGTTTGTGAGACAAAATGGGGAAGAACACTTATCTCTTAATCTGAACCATTATCTTTGAATTGAGCAGTTCCTCTCTCTCTCTCTCTCTCTCTCTCTCTCCCCCCATTTAGAGTCACCTCTGATTGCTTTTGAGAAATAAAATAAATGACGTTTAGAGTACATATTGCATAGGACAAGGTTGTACCTTCTACATCATCAATGCCTTCTGAACATCCTTTCTGAAAGGGGAAACAGCTTCTATGAGATGTGTTTTCCTTGTAGCATGTGTTTTTGTGAACTGTTTCTTTCAACCCATAATTTACCTTGTTGTGGACCCTATACTAGACCTGAACTTACCGATTTAGTTTTTTTTTTTTTTTTTTTGGGTGCTCTGAACTTATTTAAGTAATTGAGTTTTTACCTTTATCACTAACTAAGTAGAAGATCTTACATTGTTCTCTCTCTCTCTCTCTCTCTCTGTTCTTGGTTTTTTTTTTTTAGTTTTTAAGTTTCCTATAAATCACTTTTCTAGACAACTTACTTGTTTTGTTATGTGATACTTTTGGAAACAGGATTATGTGCCAACCGTATTTGATAATTTCAGTGCAAATGTGGTTGTGGATGGGAGCACTGTTAATTTGGGTTTGTGGGATACTGCTGGTAAGCTATTAAGAACCTTTATTTCCTACAAAGTTTTTTTTTTTTTTT
The DNA here is from genome assembly GCA_009761775.1 of Ficus carica. Classification (NCBI taxonomy): domain Eukaryota; kingdom Viridiplantae; phylum Streptophyta; class Magnoliopsida; order Rosales; family Moraceae; genus Ficus; species Ficus carica. The sequence continues at coordinate 4,763,184 of CM019748.1, read as the reverse complement.
TTCCTATGCAGATTTTGATGTTTTAAGTTATGGAGCAGGGCAGGAAGATTATAATAGATTAAGACCATTGAGCTATAGAGGAGCAGATGTCTTCCTACTTGCATTCTCTCTCATAAGCAAGGCCAGCTATGAAAACGTTGCCAAGAAAGTGAGACAAGCATTACCATGTTGAAATTTCTTTCCTTTTCCTTCTTTTTCTAAGACGACGTACGGTTTTTGTTGATACGCTGACAATGTTTTTCTCTCTTTCATTGTTTAGTGGGTTCCTGAATTGAGGCACTATGCACCTGGTGTTCCGATAATTCTTGTTGGGACTAAGCTTGGTTAGATTCTTCCACTCCCTTGTTTTTTATTTTTTGGTCTGTTATATCAATAGATGATTACTTTTATTTCTAGCTTGTCTCCTCTATGGTTAGCTTTGTACGGTAGTCACTTCCAATTTTAATTGTTATTTTGATTACTGATCGATAAATACCTTGGAAATTATTGGAAATACTGTTTTTGAGTTTCGACTCCAATCCGTAATTTGTGTGTTATTAGTATCAAGGTTTGTCTATAACTAATGTTGGTTTGGCTCATCTTTTAGAGCATGTTTACTAAATGGTAATCAGGTGTTATGTGAAAGGGAAAGATTTTAGAAAGGAAATGAAAGAAATAAGAAAGCGGATAATTCAATTTACTAACTTTAGGAATATGAATCCCAATAATTTATCATTGCTGGTTAAGATCTAGTAAAGGTACTGAAGTAATTTCACGGTTTATTCCAATTTGAAGGGGAAGGTTGGCTTTCTCTTTCCTCATTTCCTATATTATGTGGGCCCTACTAAGTTAGTACTTTCGATTTTGTAAGTAAACACATGAATATGTGGGAAAGGAAAACACTCTCTTTTCCTTGCGAGTTCGTGATAAGTAGACATACCTATAGTTTATTGTCTTGTTAACTTGTCATGGCAATGGAATCATATTAGTGTTTTTCTTGGCTTTTGAAGTATCCGTAATTAGTGACCTTTTTATTTTAAAAAATCTTGTCACCTTTTATTAACAGTTTTCCTTTTTATGCATCGTCAAAAAGATCACTGGGTTCTGATGAAAGCTGATTTGTCTTCTTACAGATCTTCGTGACGATAAGCAGTTCTTTATTGATCACCCTGGGGCAGTATCAATTACCACGGCCCAGGTAACATCCACTGCACTTCTACTTCATAACTAAAACGACTCTCGTTCTTTTCTTTTCTTGTTTGTTTACCGTTCATGATTAAGATTTCAGTCACCTTATAGAGAGAAACTACCTGATTTTCTTCCTTTCTCATAATACTAAGGGGGAGGAACTGAGGAAGCTGATAGGTGCCCTGGTTTATATTGAATGCAGTTCAAAAACACAGCAGGTACTAATATAGATTCTATTCACATCTTTAAAAACTGGTTTAAAGTTGCCGTGGATCTCAATTTGCCTGAGCGGCATATGTCGTTTATTCTTTGTCCCAATGCAGAATGTAAAAGCTGTCTTCGACTCCGCCATTAAAGTGGTTCTCCAGCCGCCTAAGATGAAAAGGAGGAAGAAGAGGAAGGCACAAAAAGCCTGCTCCATTTTGTGATTGTGCAAAGACTCTATAGTGGGAGGAAAAGGGTAGTGTGACAAGTAACCTCTAAACTAAGAATCTTTCTCCGTCACCGCAAAGAATTGTTCCCGGTCACCGCAACTTCATTTATTACTTTCTCACCTCAGGAAAGCAGAAATATGGTTCACAGCTTCAACTAACAGAAGTACTAGGAACTTCTCTCTAATGCATCAAAGTCTCTGTGCTCTCACTTCTTCTGATTTGTATATTAATCATTCAAAAATATCTGTTGGTTGAAGATGAAGTTTCTTTTGGGGTTATATATATATATATATATATATTCCTAATGTATCAAATATGAAATACCACCCCTTCTTTCTAGTGTAGGCATGCTTTTGTAACCTCATTTAGTACGCTTTGAACTCTTGAGCAGCCATCTTTTTTCATTTATTCCAATGTGGCACTGCTTTATGAATTGGTGTGTTATCAACTGCAAAAACTTTTAAGGAAATGAAATACCGAAACAAGGCGGCAAATTGGTGTTGTCAAAACTGGCTTGGGAAGGCAAAACACAAACGGAAAAGTCGAGGAAAAATGTAAAAGAATATTGTGGCAAGTGTCAGCATTTTCCTTGTGGGGAAGAGTATGGAGGTGGGGGCTTCTACTTTGTTGAAGGAATTTGTCGAGTCCGTGGTTCTTTTGTGTACCTTTCAACTTCGAAAATCTGCCTAACGATTCTGTGTAAGCCAACTGTTTTCAGCTAAGCACGAATATCTTTTTCTTATACGGGACATGGGCGTGGGGCGGTAATTCCCCACTGGCAACCAATATGAGCAGTTTCTGAGGAAATGATGTTGATGGACCTTTTTGCTTCAATTTTTAGCCATGCGAAAGATAACGAGCAAGAGGAATATTTTGTGATATGGTATGACAAAGTACTTTATCGATATTAAATTGTGTTTTACTTGTCAAATTTTTGAAAACTTCAGCTAAATTGTCAATTTTAATGATATGATATAATTCTTACGTGATTCAACGGTAGATAATAATATTACGTTGATAGAATTTTTTTTTTTGTTTAAATGTTCTATCATAATGAAAAGAGAGTGCAATAACCTCCATGGCAGATATGTAAGGGCTTTCTTTTTTAAAACTCTTTGATACTCTGATGTTAACCTTTTCTTTATATTGAGAAAAAGGAAATTTCGGAATTTATTCTGTTCCCACTTTCAGCAGTCCAAAAAAATCCATGATCTTTCCATTCCACCTCTCCTTTCCAACACGTCCCTTTTCTTATCATTTTTTGTGTTCATTTTATAAATACACCATTCTCCTTCCATTTTTTTTAATTATTTTTTTTCTTTTGCAGTGTGCCCCAGAATTAGATTCTCTCTCTTTTGCACCCGATTTTTCTTCTTCAGCATTAGATTTTCACCATTCTCCTTCCTTTCAGCTTAGAGAAACATCGGTTTTTCTGAGCACTTTTTGTTCTTGAATGGCTACAAAGAGAATAGTGAAGGAGCTCAAGGACTTGCAAAGAGATCCGCCAACATCATGCAGTGCAGGCAATACAATTCAACCATACTCAACTTAACAGTTTCTTCTAATTTGTTTTAAAGTTCACAAACTTATTGTTCTATGTTTTGCATATATATATTCAGGTCCCGTGGCTGAGGACATGTTCCATTGGCAAGCAACAATTATTGGTCCAAACGACAGTCCCTATGCAGGTGGTGTTTTCCTCGTCACTATCCATTTTCCTCCTGACTATCCTTTCAAGCCACCGAAGGTAATTTTATTATTGTACTTTCTATTTTGAAATTGCAAGTCTTAATTTTTTTTAAAATATAAATATATATGTATATATATATATATATATGTCTGTGTGTGTGTGTGTGTATAGTTAATTAGATGGAGAAAATATTTGGATTTGTAGGTTGCGTTTAAGACAAAGGTATTCCATCCAAACATAAACAGCAATGGTAATATTTGCTTGGACATACTCAAGGAGCAATGGAGTCCCGCGCTTACCATATCCAAGGTAATTATTATATAATATATATATATATATGTGTGTGTGTGTGTGTGTGTGTGTGTGTGTGGTATTATTGTAGCTCTTGTTATAGTTGTTGAAAATTAGACGTCTTCGTTATATAATAATAAGATTAATAAAATCATAAAAATAAATGAACAAATAATAACACACATACAATAATTACTTATGATGTTTTATTTTCTCAAACCCGTCTAATCACTCTAAAAACGACGCCTCCTGTACTCAAAAGAAAAACCTAAGACAACAAGTAAGCTACACAACTTAATAGTGTTACTGTGCGAGACTAGTCTATCATTAGTGACATTGTAGTTTAAAGAACCACAAATTATACTTTTTCCCCATGAACTTTAGACCTCATCACAAAATGCCCCTTAATTTCAATTTGTAACATACTCTCCCCCTGAATTTTGAAAAAGTTTACGAATTTTCCCCTTCAATTAAATTTTTGATGAAAAAAATACATCTAATACTAGTTGAAAGCATTAGTTTGGGGTATTTAGTATAGAATCATGAAATGACATACATTGATAGTACTCCTAACACCCGCCACCCTTATTAAATATGAAATAATGAAGTTACCGATAAGAGAAAATTATGTGAAAAAACTGATAATCAACCCTAAATACTTTTTTAATTAAATTTTAAGTGTTTCACATTTATCATCCGTAACTCATGCTTCAAACGAGTGCTATGTGTATTTTTTTGTCAAAAAATTAATTGAGAGAGAAAATTCATAAACTTTTTCAAAGTTCAGGGGAAAGAATGTTACAAATTAAAATTTTGGGATATTTTGTGATAAGACCTAAAGTTCGGGGGGAAAAATGTAATTTGTCTTTTAAAGAAATAAGAATTTTTATTTTATTTAATTTTTGGTAAGCAAGCTTGAATAAAAACTACAACAGAGAAATGCAGCCAAATCAAAGATTCGACTCATATTTGTCTTTATTCTCATTTCATGTTTCTATAATAATATCTTGAGACCTAAAAACAATGTGATATATCATATCATTAAATGGATATATTACTTAAATACATGATATGGTATTATGAAAATGATAGAAAAGAGAACATATGAGTCCAATTTTTAAAGTAATTTAGGAACAAAAGAAAGAAGCAACTTAAGCCCGAAAATTAGAAAACTCGGTCATAAGAACTGCGACGGAACCAATATACCGCACAACATGATACAATAGTACCCACTTACTATATTTTTAACTTCCGTAAACATGTTATTTACCTCTTTCTTATAACTTTAAAATGTGTCTCAAATCTGGAAATCTCTCTTTAGGTTTTGCTGTCTATTTGCTCTCTGCTTACGGACCCAAACCCGGACGACCCACTGGTTCCTGAGATTGCTCACTTGTGCAAGGCTGACAAAGTCAAATACGAATCCACAGCTCGAAGCTGGACCCAAAAGTATGCCATGGGCTAGGCCCAATAGTTCTTCCACTACACATACATATATATATATATGTATGTATGTATGTATTATTATTATTTTTCTTTGAGGTGTAGAGTTGGCTTAAATTTTGGCTCTAATTATGCAATATAAGCTTGAAGCATTTCTTTGCTTTCAGAATAAATGACTGGCAACTTCTGGACTTGGTTTCCACAATTATTGATGTTTTCTTGCCGTTCTGTACTAGTTTTTCTACATTTATGGTGTCTACTAAGAATAAAATTAAAATGTAATTTTATCCTAATAAGAAATTTGAGTTTTTGGTCTAATCTTTTATCCTCAACTTCTAATGCAATAGCATTAGTGTAACAATTATAAAATCAAGAAGAGCCAGATGCGGTTACGGCATAATAATGCCCCACGTTACAGATTACACGATTTGTACGTCATTTTCCTGTTGAATAAAGGAAAATAATTTACAAAAAAAATTGTTACATACATTCAACTAACCTGTGGCCCATTTGTATAATAAGTATGAACAGAAATTCAAATTGTTGTGAGAGAAAATCATGTAAGAACAAGTTTGAATTGTGGTTCAAATCTATGAAACAAATGAGCTTTTAATAAATTGAGACAAATATGATTGCAAGTATAATTTAACAGTAATTTTACATATGATTCCTCCATGAGGTATATAGTTTAAATCGCTTATTTTTCAAGTTCTTGACATTATCATAAGGTGTTAGTGTTTAATTTCCCACCCCCAAGTTGAAATATGAAAAAATGAAAATAAATTGCTAAGAATAACGGAGGTGTTGTGTGTATTTTTACTAACAGTGAATATTGTCTAATGGTACAAGGAATGCTCTGGATAAAGGATAATGAGCTATGAATTCGATCTTACTTATATTTTTATTCAAGAGTTACGACTTATAGACACACAAATGCGTCATCAAACATGTCTCCTCCACTAATTTAGACCTAATCTCTTGGTCTTAGTTTTATTTTATTTCTACATTCTCTATTTATAATAATAAGAAAGTAAAAGGAAGAAAATATCTTATTACATTCACGAACTACAAAGAAAGGAAAATTTACTAATACAAAATATTATGAATACGGTTCCATGTAAAATACAAATTATAATTTAATAATAAATAAATTTCAGTAAGTTGTCAAATATTAATAAATCACCTAAAATTAATATATTTCCTAAATTGAAAATAATACAATAAAATAAAATAAAAATAAACTTTCCCTAATATAATATAAATGAAAGTGTTTCTTAATAATATACTAACAAATCACCTAAAATCAAGATATTTCCTAAATTGAAAATAATACAATAAAATAAAATAAAAATAAACTTTCCCTTATATAATATAAATGAAAGTGTTTCAAGAATATATAATTGAATACATATATTATATTATTTCCGTATTTCAATTTTTGAAAAATAATTAGTGTAGCCTCATGTATAATCTAGTGTTAATTTTATACTTAATTTTATAATTTTATAAAAATATAAAATTAATTGTTAGCTGAATTGTAGAGTATAAATACCCACCCTCAAATAAAAAAAAAAAAACTATTCCATCAAAATTTAATGAATTAATAATTAAAGTTAAAAGTGAATATTAAAAACAAATTATGTCTTGTCAAAAAAAAATTTCGAATAAAATATCAAACCACTAAAAATTCAACACGTACAAAACGCTACAAAGTACAAACCTTAAACTTTCCAAAACTGTTGCACCCTACGGTCAATAGGCGTATATAAGTGAGTTCATAAGTGAACTCAGATGAACTCAGCATACGTATTATGTATATATATGTGTATGTGTATACACACACGTGTCAAACCTCAAGCGTAGCCTACGCTATAAATACGTTTTTTTTTTTTTCTGACAATAATATTATAAATTCTTCTTTTCTTCTGCTTTGCGTGGCTCGGCCGTCTCTGCTAAAGAACAAACCAGAAGATTTTTCAAAAAAACGCTGTAATGGATTCAGTTTCAGTCCCAAACAAAGAGGAACCCCTTTTAAACAGCGAGGAATCTCCTACAATACGGTCCAAGGTTTGAATCTAAACTCCGATCTCTCTTTTTTTTTTTTTTTTTTTTTTTTTTTTTCTTCTGGGGTTTTCTGGGTTTTCCGTATTTTCCTATTCCTTATTTGTTCTGGGTTTTTGGTTGTTTTAATATTGGACCTGGAAAAACAGTAATTTTACCTTAAATTTCTTGCAATAATATGATAGAAATTTCAATATATTTCGAGGTAAAAAAAGGAAGGCGAAATTCCTGGATATTTGTGTTGATTGGAGCTGAAAGTGCTTTAAACCTTTTAAATACTAATTAATATGTTTTTTTTTTTTTCGTTTTCTTGGATTTTATTACTTTGCATCAGACAATGATGACGTTGAATTTTCTTTCTGAATATGATAACTTATTTATGTGATAGTTTTGTGAAAAACTGAGCCTACTTGTCTGTTTTTATTGTTGTAAATGTCGATGAAAAAAAAAAAAAAAAAACAGAACTGATCTGATATAGATTCTGTTGACTCGAGAATACTTTTTTTTGGGGGGGTTCTATTTTATACGCACGCTCCCAGTTAACCATTAACAAGTGATGAAAACCGATGAAGTGATTTCTATAACTAGATAGTTATTTATTTTTTTAAGGTTTAAGTTTTTCAACTTTGTAGTTTGCTTTTTTTTTTTTTTTTTTGTTTAAAATTGCATTTAACTTTTGACTGAATAGAAGGCAGAGATCTGTTTGTGCATAAATTTCCATAACTGTTAACTTCCAAATATGGCTTTTCGCTTTTCTAGGCAAAGAAACAATATATAAATGTAAAGAGCAATGATACATATATCATGGAAAGTTTTAACATGAATATCATAAATTGCAAAGTGTCCAAATTCTGTATATTCTACAAAACTGAAATGACTACTTTGTCCCTAATTTTTTTTTTTTTACCCCAAATAAGTTACTTTTTGGTTTCATTTCAGGAGATGTGATATGAATCATTTTCCAAATGTATATTATATCGATTTCATAATTGGTGGAAAGTTATCATTTTTATCAGTTGTGATTCAAGGAGTAAACTCTGATTTTGTCTCGTGCTTTTCATAAATTCTCATCGCAGAAACGACGGCAGCAGGCTTGGGAGACTTCGGTAGATATATATGCTGCGCAGTGTGATAAATGCCAGAAGTGGAGGGTTATTAGCACACAAGAAGAGTTTGAGGAGATCAGAAGTAAACTGAGCACGGACCCATTTCACTGCAACCGAAAACCGGATACTTCTTGTGAAGATCCTGCTGATATCAACTTCGACGCCACAAGAACTTGGGTCATTGACAAGCCTGACCTCCCAAAGACCCCAAAGGGTTTCAAGAGAACTTTAGTGCTTAGAAAAGATTATTCCAAAATGGACGTTTACTACTACACTCCTCTAGGGAAGAAAATGAGAACTCGCAACGAAGTAGCTGCGTTTCTAAAAGATAACCCAGAGTACAAAGATTTATCTCCTGACGACTTCAGATTTACAACCCCAAAGGTAGTGGAAGAGACGATTCCTCCTAACTCCTTTGTTGCCGCAAAGAGCAGCTCTTCTGCTAGTAGTAACAGACAGAAGCAAAAGAAATTGCGAGAGGCGGATGAGAAACCGACTAGTAGTGATAGTGAGTCCTGAGTCCAAGCTTCTGTATGCTGAATGAAGAACTGGAAACTTATTTGAAGGAATATTTTTACTTTGGTTCAAGGATCAATTTGGTACCCGAGACAGCTATGGGGGCGAACGATGTTTATCAATTCCTGCGAAGTGATAATTCTCTTGCGGCATTTATTTATAGTTTGCTTCGTTTACTTTTCTCAGTACTAACATTTTTGCGTCGATTGTTTGAATGAGCGACATTTTATTCGAATATCAGAATCTCTTTACAAGTAGATCAGTTGGATTATCTCTTTTTTAGTAATGTTCATTTCCTCTGTTCTAGTACAAAACTTGTCTTGGAATGTTATGTTTATTGTTGGCTCTGAAAAGGAATGTTCTGTTTATTTCGACATCAGTTGTACAATGCTGTTCTGTTTTTTTCTTCGATTTTTGCAGGTTTGTATCTGTGCATTGGCGGTCTAACTATAAACTACTAAATTCTAGTTTCAATTCCTCTAACCAAATACCTGAAATAGTTTAAAAAAAAAAAAAAAAAAAAAAAAAAAAAAACACTCCACCCGTTTTAGCAAGATGAGTGAGGCCATCAGTTCCGCGGACGTAACTTTTGTCGGATCATAAACTTGGACGAAAATCAATACAAATGTACTATGCAATCTGGAGTAATTTACAGAAAACTTTGAGGCAAAAAGGTCTAAATGAAATTAGATACAGTTGGCCACGACAGGCAAAATAAATCACGCCTTTGAAGATGGAAGCCAGAAATCCTTTCAACTCCGGACGTCGTCCAGAGAGAATCTCTCACTGTGAGAAAAGTATTCCACGGGCATAAAACGGTGATTCAGTATGTTTTCCTTCTATACATCTGGATGCTAGTCCTTTGGCTCACTAGGAGTTAACATAGGTCACTTGTCAAAAATATTGTTGAAGATCAGAGCCTACAGAAATGCCAGCGCTGCTGATGTGGCATATGGAGTTAGGATTCTAGTCAATTTTAGTGTATTCGAGCAGCATGTGCGGTGACCTGTATATCTTCACGAGTGTCCAGTAAAGGACCTCTTCAACTACGAGTTCACCCTCTGCTCTTGCCGCATATATGTCCTCACAGATTGCAATCAACCTACCACAAAAGACGAGCATTTTTCATTGATGAGTTCAAAGCTTAAAATGGGTTTAAGAAAAAACATGTAGACAAGTATAGTCATGTCCACTTCTCAATTTTTTCGTCGATTAAAAAGGAAAAGATCAGTGATCACTCCTCGTGCTGGTTTTGAATGAGCATGGCAAAACAGCGAGCTGTCCGAATGCAAAAGAGAGCCCCGAAATTGCCATGCAATTTCTAGTTTCCATTCTCCAGCTATACAATAAAAGGCATCAAGTAGCTCTTTTTTTTTTTTTTTTTTAAATATTTAAATTACCAGAAAATTCGAGTAAAATATTCAGCACAAAGTCGAGCACTTGAATTGTTGACTAAAAGCTGGGTGTTTTTCAACCTTCAATTTCGTAGAGTATTGAAAACATAGCAAAAATAAAGCTAGATTACCTATCACACGAAGGAAGGTTCTCGTAGGGAATTCTCATACGTAAGTCTGAGCATTGAAGTCTGATAAAGCGGCCTACTGCAAGAACAAAGGTTATGTAGAGACCCCATATGCTGAACTTGCTAAGAGTATCACCAAGAATACCAGCTGTAACAATATCCACAATGTGTTAAAACTTAAAAGGAAAAAAAAAAAAAAACAGTCGAGAGAATCAAAATCCAATGTCTGCAAACAATATGAGATGTTTTATGTATGCTTACTTGGTGGCGTTTCTTCGGATACTACCACCGCTATTGGTCCCGTCAAACCTCCACAACCTTTAAAATCTGATGCATTGATATCATGGAAAGACCACCACTGATTGTTTTCTTGATTTATGACAAGATTTCCACTAACGTAAGTGTCCTACAAAATACTGCCGTATTAGTTATTCAGAAGCAAGTAGTTGAAGTCATTAATGTTCTTGTAGTTCCTCCACTCAAGTCGTTATAATTTCCAAAATTATTAAGGAGGTTTGTACAAAAACTTTCTCGAACTCCCAGTTGTCAGTGCGAGAGATATACATATATATGAACCGTTTAAACAATTGAGATATAGAACTCGAAGAAGTTGAGAAAAAGAATTATTGGAGAGTGATCATATAAGGTGGGGTCTTTGAGGATGCCCTAATTATAATGTCAAAAGACAACAGAGAGAGAAATTGAATAAAGAAATCAGGAAAGGCATCATATACCTCTAATTCCAATTGTCTGATATCACCAGAACCAGTGACACGAAAGTATCTTGGGTAAACATTTTTTATCTTAAAGCTCGTCATAGAGCCATTAAGAACTTTTTGAACATCTGCTTGTTTTGGAAGACCCGAAGGAGCGACACTCCAGGGATACGTCACCACTTCTTTGCCTTTTGGTCTATCCCTGTAGAGTACCCAAGTGAAAGTAATGTCCATTTTACTATCCTGGTCAAGGGCCTGAATGAATCTGGTCTGAACCGGATCAGGGATAAGCCATAGAGTATTAGAATCAGGTTGGCAGCATATTAACTGGACATCATTCTTGTTATATGTATCCAAACCGCCATTGCTATCGAGATTAACTTCAGAAGGGAGATCCTCCCACGAGAGCTTTTTGCAGAGGGTGGTTTGATACATTGTCAACTTTCCAATCATTGTCTTGATATCAACCTGAACACTAGCATCTTTGATAGGGTTTGCAATATTTGTTGGGTTACCACTGCTATACATCTATACGTAAAGAAATCAAAGCTTCAGTTTACACATAACAGTCAAACTCAAGTCAGATTCTTCACATAGCAAATATCGACCATATATATTTCAAAAGTAATATTTGTTATGTACAAACATAGCAAATATACACTAGGGGCTGAGCAAAATTTTCAAACTAAAAAAATTAACTATACAAGCTTAATTGCTACATAAAAAATAAACTGCAGTCGTAATTCTGCTAACGAGTTTGGTGCCTAATCATAAACCTTTAGTGACAGTAAGAAGACAAGTAACATTTTGCAGTTAGTAGCACAAATTTAGGAATTGCTTACCAGCATGGGAGCCCAGATAACGCAGATTAAGATGAAAAATAAACATATGCCATTGCAACACTTGGTCATTTTCGTTTGTTTTTCTCCTTGTTTGTGCTGTGCCCTATTCAAGACTGCGTCACATTTGACCAGGTACAAGCTAGCGTAAATGTCCTCCAACTACAGAAGCCATGTTCATGCAGTAAGCATGCAAGTAATATCAAACGCTAAATAAAGATTATGCACAACCAGTCACAAGGTCGGTTTATATATACTAAACATGTACTTTAACCATCGCAAGAATGAAGAGATAAAAATTCCAAGTACTTACTTTGAGCCAATCATACATAGTCAGAGATGTTGTTGTGCACGACCAGTCAAGTACACACCGCAATTCATAGAGGAATGGAAGAGCACGATATAGCCGATAACATAAGTAATTGATTCGTGAAGTTTTACTTGTCAAAAATTGCCGGTACAAGGTGGTTTTATGAGGAATACCATATCGGATTTGTACAGCCTGCAATGCAAGAGACACAGCTTTTGCAAGAAATATAGCACGAAGTGCTAGTATTCCAGCATGCTGCTGTGGCTTCATGTTCCAAGCATACTCTGTAACCGTATATGTGAAAAGGATGAGGTTGAAAAGGTAGAAAATAACTTTTCCTGTGGCGAATGAACAGAGGTAGATTATCCGATCAAGCACGATCAAGAAAAAGATAGCCTGCATGGAAAAAGAATTTAACGAGATTAGACACTTTTCATACAACAATGGCCTTAGAGGAGCAGAGTATAAGTGGGCCAAAGAGATTTATTGTTGAGTAGCAACAATCATGCATTGCATTTCTTACGTATTTCGTGAAAAATTACGTCATCCAAGAAATAAAAGGAGTAGTAGAACTAACCATTAGGATAGACACAAACTCTATAGGAAACTGATCTTCGAGCTGATACACATCGAGAAATTCGCTATTATTTTTAATAACAGATTGGTAGAACATGGCAACTAAAAAGAATACAGCCAGATCTGCACCAAACATATAGGCATACAAATCAATTTCTCTTCTGCCTCCCCCAATTACAGAGACTATAGAATATGGGAAGCCCATTTCTTTGAAAAGCCCAGTTCTCTGTGCTTCAAGAATCTCTTTTGCCACGTCAGCTGCTGGAGTCAGTGACTTGTGCCATTCTGCCAACTTACAGTTTGTCAAAGGGGAGGCATATACCACTTCGAAAACAACCAAGGCCATGTTTGAATTTTCTTGACTTCTTTCAATGCTCTGAACATGGACCCTACTAGCAAAAGGGCAAAGTTTAGGATTTAATTCCTCGCATCTCTCATCATGGACAGCTCTAAGCAATTGGTTTATTCCAGATTCAATCCTTTCAGGTTGAATCCCGTCCTCTGGCCATAAGTGCACATCCATAGATACCTGGATAAAGTAAGGAGGCGTTTCTGCATCACGCGTCAGCGATTCCCAATACCTAATCAAGCTCCTGATTATCAATTTCGACGTATTTTTTATCAAGTTCATAAACTCCAGTACTCTGTCACTCCAATTGTAACTAGCAGGAACCTCTTTTCCAATGAAAGCGCTCCTCTTATGGAAGCTGAAGTCGGTAGAAGATATCCATTCTCCGTCTTTCACAGTGATAGAACTCTGTAACAGGGTAAACAAGTAGACAAGAAAGAGGGGCAATGAACCGATGACAAAGGATGACATGGTTCTTTCTTCGGGAAATCCCAACTCACGAAGAAGGTATGAATCAATCTTAAACCTACAGTGCTGGATAATAATCTGGTACAAATACAGAAGCCAAATATAAACTTCTGTATATATAAGCATGGTTATCCAGAACATATAACTTGGGCCGGTATTTACACACAGTGCATACAAGAAGAGAGCTGCAAGATAAACCACAGAAAGTAAACTGAAGTTCCACAGGAAGACGAGCACAAAGCAACAATAACACACAATGTCATTATTTGATTGCATTTGAGACCAAATGTGACGAAAGATCCTTCCTAATTGAAGACTTGTGGCATCAGTACTTGTATCAGATTGCAGGGAAGCTGAACGGCCCAAAGACGTATATTTTGTTTTCTGGCTCTCCATCTCATCATATACTCCATCCTCAGAAGATGAATGGTCATTCAAATCAGATTCTTCCGGTGCAATATTCAAGAAGCTTGCAAGGTTATTGACCGCCTGATTTCCGATCGATTGTACCTGGGAAACGCCATCACCTAAAAGATGTACTGCAGATATCAATGCATTTTCCTTTACTTGGCCTTTACTTTTGTCTCTTTCCTTCACTTGACCTTCACCTTTGTCTCTGTATTCTAAGTCCAAAAATGGCTTACCAGCAAGATCTGCTTCAACTTCAGTGATCTCACAATGAGGAGACTCCATTCGCTTCATGGACTCTATTTCTGGCGAAATTTCCGTGTTCATCTCAGCAGGGGATTCGTGATGTTCAAAAGGGAATACTAAATCCTCCTCAATTATCTGCTCCTTCTTCAAGTTAACTCCTTCTCTACAAGAGGGTTCATCGTTATCAGAAGCAAGAGAAGTACTCTTCCTCCTTCTTAAGCCTTCACTACGAGGAGAGGTGCAGCCATAATTCGCAGATGAGTTAATGTTATGAAGTTGGACTTGCAGGTTCCACATCTCTGATTTCATCTTTTCCACTTGCAAGTTACGGTGGTGTTTCTTCTCCTCAGATTCACAAATATGCTGCAACTGTGCAGTTTTCCAAGCTGCTTTCTTTTCTTGCTCACGTACAATGGCACCAATTTGCTCTGCTTCAAGATATCGAGACACGTAGTCAAACTCTTGAGAGGAGAACATATATGACTGAAGTGATACCAGCATAAAGATAACTATTTCAACAAGAGCTGATCTTGCAGTAATCCGAAACCCATAATCATATTTATAAAATCCAATCATCTCATATATATAATCTACAGTCTCGCACTTCCCAGAACTAAATTCCCCCACAAATGGAGACTGATATGCAAGAGAGAGAACAATAACGGAGAAGTTGTATATGCGCAAGAACTTGAATATCTTGTTCCCCTTCTTTAATATTTCAAGCCTCAGTCGGAAGAAAACCAGAGCAAACGCAAGATAACCAAGGTGCAGAATATCATACTCGAGCGTTCCAGTAATCAAAACCAAAGTAAGAACAAGGTCTAATAAATGACAATACAGGTAAAGCCTAACGTGGTCAAGGAAGGTCCACATGCTCTTGGTTTCAAAAGAGAGATCTCTCCAGACAAATGTATTTTTACGCTGAGACATCATCTGCCAATATGTTGATGACCCTGAGGGGCTGGACACATGATCAGCATGTAGTTTGAAACAAGCAAGCATGAAGACGATGAAATAGCTGATTAAGATTCGGGGATCATCAACAATGAGTCCTACAAATAAGGGGGGAAAAAGAGGGTAAAAGTGTTAATCTCGGTCCAAACAACTATACAAGACAAATGAAGTATCAAGAAAATAATAGTTGTGGGTTGATGGTAGAAGATCCATGCAACATTCTCCATAGTTAACAATAAATACACGCAATAATACAATCTCAGATGGCTAAGAAACCTTCCAAACAACTAAAATAATAAATGAATCAAGCAACTTGTAAATCAAGCATCTGAATATCCATTGTAAAGAATAAGAATACAATAGCGGGAGTAACATCAGTAACTGAATATTACCTAGCCAACAGTTCTTGCAGTAGCTAAAATATTGGTTTGCGAGTTTCCAGCAGTCATGGCATTGTACGTCACTCCTACTCGGTTGATTCGAAGGCCACATACTCTTCCAAATGGCAAAGTATTCAAGGATAAGAATTGAAGCAAGCAAAAAGACAAATACAGGCCAAAATTTCCGTATAACCCTCCTATCCAAAAGAACACAAGCGACGAGCAATACGATATACAGCATAGAGATGGCATTCAACAAAGCAAAGCTTGCAAGAAGCAACGCAATCATGTTTATCTCCAGACCAAAGAGGCTAAACATATTCTCCATCCAGAATTTCATAGAGATTTTGAAGAGAGTCTTCTGTGTTTCAAGTCTTTCCTTTCTCAGGGCAACTATTCGCTTCTTGTTCCACTTGTGACTTTCCTTTGTGCTTCCCCAAATATATCCAAATGAATATCTTCTACTGCCGCTACCCTCAGAGTCTTTTGCTTTTGCAGACAAATTATTAGCTGATTGGGACAGACCGGGGGAGAAAAATGACGAACTGCTTGTCCCCTGAACTTGTTTTCCAGAGTATCCTCCAGAGTCTGATGACGGTGTATTTTCCTCAACAGAAGCGGAAACTATATTGACATCATCTTCTTCTGACAGAAACAATGGACAGGGCTCTTCCCACTTCCCTTTATTCCGAAGAATACTAGGCATTGTATCCAACCAACGGAAAACATTATATTGAAGGGTACATGCAGCAACAACCAGCACTTTTCCTCTCAAACCAAATTCTAGGCCCCAAAAACCATGATTATATACACGAAGACCCAAAAAAAGAGACAAATTAGAGTGCTTTTGTCCAGGGAACATCCCAGCCTGCCTACCCCACATCTGAAAAAGATATTCAACTGTTACTAAAAATCCTGTGTAAACCAAGAATGATTTGGATGGAATACGTGAAGTTTTAGGTAAAGTTAAACAAATGACAAGGCCAAGCAGATACAGAAAGCCAAATGCGCTAATCGGGTATAAAGATGCATAGAACACTGCAATGAACAAGAGCTTGTGGCTGTGCCAAATCAGGAACCTTCTTATAAACCCGAGTACTCCAAATTCTGACATGTCACGATCATCCGACCTGTTATACTTGCTCTGTCTCCTCTCGTAACTATAAAGTTGCATGACAATCAAGACTGCAAGAGACTCCCAAATATTTTCCAAAGAAGCTTCTGGGTTATAGCCAAGATAGAAATAAAGGTCTATAAACTTGGACAACCACGACTCAAAACTGGGGAAGCTGCTCAGGCTATAAACGAAGATAAACACCGTGATTGCATATGCTTTTAATGGGAACCACAGCCGTTTTTTTGTTCTCTCAACAAGTTGTCTTCCAATGATCCAAACTAGAAGAAGGAATATATACCCAAATGATATATAATTTGGCGTAACCGGGTATACTGTGAGAAGGATAGTCAGAAAGGCAATGTAGGTTCCAAATGATCGGTACGCTGACAGAAACTTCTGCCCAATTGCACTCAAGAATGATGCTATTCTTCTTTCTGAAAGGAAATAAATTTCCACTTGTTAATCGTAGTAATAGAATATGATTAACAGCAAAAGAGCAAAACAAAATTATACAAAAAACGAATAAACAGTCATAGCAAAAAAAAATTTTAAAAAAATGATAGTACTAGGAACAGCAGTTTGGAAAGAGTTTTCTAAACTAATTTTCACGTAAGTTAAGATGAACATTTGAAGACAAATAAAATACCGTTGACAAAGACACATTAAGCTGTTAATGAAACTATACCGTAAGAATAATTATCACGGCTGTACGCAGCGGTTGATGAGGCATATACTGACAACAATACAGATTTGTTCAAGCCAGCTTTCAAAATGCTAAATCCAATAGGAGGGCTAGGGGTATGCTGCACAATTGCCGAGAAAGAAAAGAGCATATCAAAACCATGATTATGAACTGCACAGAAGCAACCAAGTAAAGCTATTTCCAAGAAGTCCCAGGAGCTTTCAGGTTCTAGGAGACCTGCAGCAATTCGATTGAAAAATGTCTGAACAATGGTTCAATAAATATAATGATAAGCTCTTACAAGAAAATTTAAAACAACTTTCCATTGGAAGTTTGTACCTAATTGTGAGAGGACCTCCATACTCAAAGAGCCTTTTTGCTCCAAATTATTAGAAATCAAATCAATCTGAAGAATGTATAACAGTGCAAAGTGAGCCTCGCATAGAAGAATCAAAGACTGGCGAATCTTTCTGCTGACGTCGTGGCTCAAAAGATAGATAAAAAAGAATATCACTGAAACACGGGTCAGACCATAGAATAATTAGCAAGCTGCCATTAACTTGAATCATAGTATAAGCTTTAAATTTATTTTATGCATCATGAGATAAGAGAATTAAATGAAGAGCCAAGAGGAGCTATCTCTAGGTATATTAACAGCAAAAATTTAGGTAATAACAGTTTCGCCAAAACGTACAATATACAGCATGGATAAAACCAGGTTTCATGGAAATGAGGAATATTAGTGCCAGCATAATAGCCCGAGAGCTTTTGCGAAGTCCCCATGCGATTGTGGCCACAATCAATACCTTGGTCTCTTCCTCTCCTGTTATTTCATGGTACACAATGAATGCTACACTGATACAAGCAAAGTATGCTGCAATCACGCATTATATAAAACCGAAATCAAAGAGTACGTACAATTGTTCCCCTTTTAGTAATAATGTCAGCAGATAGGATTAAAGGAATTTAGTAATATATTCGACATGATAAAATTGAAGCTTGGTCAGGATTAAATATGTATTGGGGATTTGACTGCCTACCTATGACTTTGAATATAGGATAACTGACGGGAGATGAAAAAATTTTGATATTCAGAGTACCATATCATCACAATAAAATTCAAGCCCATGCAGGACATACTTTTCCTCAAGTTTATCTAGCGCAGTAAATAGCATTAATTAGTTCGATAATTGATTTTCTGTCAAGTTCCATTACCTTCTACACCATCAATGTCATTTGTAGATCGTCTATCCTCATCTGACAAGCAGAGAAAAACCGAGTTGTTTACAAGATTACCCAAGGCAACCAATATTCCGAGACAAAATTGTGCAAGCAAGAAAAATCCAGGTATGGGATAGTGCCACAACCCAACCATTTCCCATATCTCCATGTCCTGCGCATAAATTAAAAAGGTTCAGTCTTGAGCATTAATTATTAACCATGTAACAAACTGGAACTTCTTCCCAAAAGAGAGGCTACCTGCCCAAGTTTCAATTTCAAGAATGTGAATGCTACATTGAAAATATAAGTGCTGACAGCCCATAAGAGAATGAAGACTAGAAGCAAGCCATTCAACCGATGCAAACGGAACAAAGAAGGGAAAGCGTATAGGATGTAGCCAACGTATGCAAGTAACCCAAAAGCACACACGCTTGTGAAATGGAAACTCCAAAATGAAAGGGCAAACAAGGATATCTGCCAAATTCACCACCAAAATTTTGATTAAATAAATTATTAGACCAAAAGGAAAACAGAACTTACAATCATCAATAGTAGCAAGATAAAAATTAACAGCAAGGCTATAAGCATGTAAAAGAAAGTCCAATAAATCTTACTTAAAAAAAAGTCCATTAAACTATAAACAAATCACAAAAGATCTTAAATAATAAACTTTTCCAATGCAAACAGCATTTGCATACCAATTTTGACATCAAAAAGTATAATCCACTTGTATTTTAGAAAATCTCGCATTGATCTTACTATTGACAATTAAAATACTTAAGTATGCAAAAGTTATAATGAATAAAGATCATGGAAGAAACGAAAGAGATAAACGTTCTGATTATCAGGATCCTTTCATGGTAATAAACCAAACGAAAGTTAATAATGAAGGCATTAAAATAAAACAAGGCAATTATAAACATATCATCAAATTTCGAAAAGAAGACACGCACGGGCCATTTAAGCAGCAAATTTCACAATCACTATCAAACATATTCACTCAAAAGGAATAGGGATAACTTCGGCAAGCACACAAGAAAATGTTGCTTCGAGACATATACCGGGAAGCCATACGTGAAAAAGTTGATGCTAAATGTCCGAAAAACTGCTCCTCTCAATAAAACGTTGCTATGCCTTCCACCAGATCTGCGGATTATTAAACAATTAAGAAAACTTGTCAACAACAAAAGATTTATCAATCGAGTATTCTCACACTGAGCGAAGCAAAGAGCAAGCAACTAGAATCTTCAGATTATCTCTTGCTCTTACACATTTTATTGCAGATAAAGGATATAGAGAGAAGACCACTAAAGGAAGAGTTCTAAGGGTATCTTGTACAACTTATTTTGAGTGTGTTAAACAAAAAATAAATAAAATCAGAATGCTTAATCAATAAGCACACAGCACTCTTAACAAAGATCACTAAAACAAGACGGCATGATGAAACCCGCATAAATAGATATTTGAACTTCCAATTTATTACCTATGTTGACGAATAAAAAACGAATGCTTTGAAGGAAGAAGTTGTTCTGCCAAGTTACTTTCTCTCGTTGACAGAATAAAATCCATTTCTTCCAAATCACATTTGACATGGGAGAGCTGCAGTAGGAGAAAGAAATTGTCAACACTCCAAGCAAACAACAAAAACGCAATGCAAATAATTGACTTGATAAACTAACACAGAAGAAAATACACACAAGCATGAATAGCAAGTACATAAACACATTTAGCTGGGATTCAATATCATATCTGTGTTTTTCATGACGTCCACTTTCCCAAGTAATGAACAGTGCGTTGCAAATAATTTTTCCTTTCTTAGAAAGACTAAGTACCCAGAAACCACACTTATAATATTTGACGGTTCTTTTATGCACCCAAAAGGAACAGGAGCATGTTCCCCAAAGCATCCACTTCCCACCACAAAAGGAACTAGGAACCACGCTTCCAGCGGGAGAATTCTTTTATTGCAAATACACTTTTATTTCACATGCATCCATAACTTGTAGGCATATCTATTCTCTCGACTGTTTAATGAGAACTATAAGAATCAACCAACAAACTAAATAATGCAAATAAATATCAACCAAGTCAGATGAAGAGTACGTATGATCACAACCAGAGCTATTTAACGACAAATATACCATGATGTAGAAAATTATAAGAGAAGCACTTGAACAGATTTCAGGCCACTCGGAATCTGCTGTCATTTTGAACAAACCAATGAACTCAGCCACCCATTTTAACATGCTCGGAAACTCTATAGGCAACTGATAAACGTAAAGCAGGACAATGTTGAAGCCTGCATACAGTTGCAAAGGCCTCCACCACCTTCAAAATTAACCGCAAATGAGTTGATTCAGAAAAAAAAAAAAAAATGAAGAGAGGAGCAAAAACATTAGCAAGCAAGATAAAGATTCAGGTGATTTAGGAGCAAAAACATTGGCAAGCAAGATAAAGATTCACAAGAAATCACCTAAAAAGTCCTAGGAAATTGCTCGTCAAGGACCAATCCACGAGACCCACACAGCTTCCAATAAAAAATGGCAAGGAAACCCATGTGGGATGGCTAATTCCCACAATCAGCTGAATGCAAGGCAACACCAAGCAGGAAGCAACCCTAAGATAAGAACCTTTGATATGGCAAAACAACAGATAATTCCAAGTCAAAATTTCATTTCTAACATATTATGCTAAAATACAAGTTACGAACACCAGAAATACAGCAAGTATGGAGAAGCTACATGCATCCGCACACAGTAATGGTTTTGCACAATTAATTAATGAGATAATTAGGACCATATACTGAACCAAGCTTTAAAGTTAAACTACTTCACATATCAAAGTGAAATGGATTTACGGAAAGCATTTGACAAAGAAATAACGGAAGAAGAATCTATTATTTGTGCACTAATTATAATGGTAATGAACTACTCACAAACCTAAGTGTTCAACTGCTGATAAGAAATTCCCCCAACACGAATCACGCCATGATACCAAACCAAATTTATTTCTGTGCAAATCAACTAAAGCAACAACAAGAGCGGAAAGTTGCACAGCCAAGATATAAATCATTGGTGATTTCCATGATTGGATTCTGCACATGCATACATAAAGGACAAAGTGTAAATATAAGAAAATACTGAGAAACACGAAATAAATGTATGGAAAAGAAAAACATATTCTCACATCATCAATCCGACCAGCTTTGCCCACCAAGCATCTGCAATACTCCATTTATTTCCCGTAATGGCCCATATAACATGTTGAATCACTTCAGAAAGAAGAACAAGTAAAGAAAAAATGATAACCGGCCACAATACTAAGAAACACCTTTGAAGGTGATATCCTGCAACAAACCAAGACAGTGTCAACAATTAACCAAAAAAATTTCATTTTTTTATTCCCGCATGTAATAAAACTAGACGTGGCACCAGCAACACCAGCTAAGTTAAAAGGAAATATCTGCAGTCTTGAGAAAAGTGATATGAAGAAAATTATCTGACACAAGGTTTATTAGACCTTCCCATTCACAAAACAGCAGCAACCTATAACAACGTTTCCCCCGTATTTTCTAAGGTTTCCACTTCCGAGGTTAAGCAAGCACCTTTAACCTCATCAGTCCCCAAACCCCAATTCAAGAAGAAAAATGGTAGGAAAACATTCAAAGAAAGTAGAAACAGCACAAACTATGGGTATGTTAGTGCAGCTACAGGCAAGAATTGATATAACCACGTTCAAACGAAACAGTGCAGAGATCACCTTACCTAATTTCGGAGCATTATATTGAATGAGAAGAAAAGCTATCAAATCAACAAAAGAGATCAAGCTCCAGTTGATAAAAGCCCCTGCAACGCAATAGGAAAGGGGCAAAAGAGCGCAGAGACCATTAGTTATTTCATTAAAAATTCAGAAGAAATCAATTGATAAATACTTTTGTTCCCAATAACTCGGAATTCACTAAAGCAGTCAAAGGTAGAGCGTTCATGTAACATGCCAAAACTTAAAGAAAACAAGACAATGTTTATGATGTCTTACCCGAATCAGAGCGTGCCGCTCATTCTTTTTGCTTTTTATTTTTTTGACACAAAGTTTCACCAACGATAAACTAAATGAACATCTTAAACTTATGGCGAATGTCTAATTAAATAAAAAAATTCTAATTCTTCCTCTCATTCAGACAAGGCTTTGCTAGAGCACTTATTGTCAACAACAAATCCCACCTTCAAGCATTTCATAGAAAGGAAACTAGATGGATTTTTCTGTGGTGCCGGTTCACAAGTAATTGAATATCATTAAAGGTTCACAAGTTTAACATTCCATTTTGCAATTCGAACGTTTTAAAGTTCATAAGTAATTGTATCAAGTTCGCAAGTAATCATATACTGCTGATATCGGTGCTGCGGGTACATAAAAAAATAATCCAAAACTACATTGACCAACACGAAAAAAGTTGAATCTTTAGGACACAGATTAGAAAAAGGAACAAATGGAAACTCAAACGACACTCCTCCAGGCCTATAAAATAAATTTAAACTCATCTAAACTGTATGAACAAATACAATAAGAATATATTCGAAAAGCTAGAAGGAATCAGTATAATAACTTGATTAATCACAAAATTAATAATAAGGGGCTAATTTGTAATGCGCTAAAATAACTAGAACAATACCGGCTAAAAGAAGCAGAGGCAATACAAAGCCACCAAGAAAATTTCCCATGAGCGGCTCTTATGATCAACACCACCTGGAATCCACAATCTTCACGTCGAGTTCGACAAATCCGATAATAAGAATTCGATTTATCCTAAAACCACGAAAACCCATTTCCCGGGAAATCCGAAATTTTCACCCAAACACTCCCAATTTCATCAAATCAAAATAGTCACGAATAAACAAACTTCAAAGTATGTGATGACAAAAAATACATACATGTAATAATTGTACAGAAAATCGCAAAAAAGAAAAAAAAAAAGTGAAGGTGGGACAAAAAAAAGAAAGAACAACAGAAAAGCTCCTTTTGAAATAAATGAACTAGTGATTAAAGTCTATCTTTGTTTGGCCAATGGGAAAATTTGGGCATTCGTTTTTACTTTTGGAAGCGTTAAGGCTTTGAGACGGGACGTTACGTTTTCTAGCAGAAGGGAGGGCAGAAACCATACGGTAAGTTTAGGTGCAATTCGTTGGGTTTTTTTAAGTGAAAACGTGACATGTGGATCCACTTCTAGATGTTACCTCGATAATGACGCCAACCGCTGGATTTTCCATTTCCGAATCGTAAGATAAATTATTTTATTTATTTTATATTTTATTATATGGAGCCCGCTTTTGATTTTTCCCTCCCTTTTTTCTCCTTCTCTACAGTTCGCCATGGAAGTCGTCCATAGACTCGTCTTCATGTGAAACGACGATGTCGTTTAGCCTCCAAGGTGACGTTATTTTGACTCTGTTTATTTAATTAATTAATTATTTGTTTATTCTTTTTTTTAAAGGATAAAATTGTGGTAGAGACTCTCTCTACCGATACAGTTATTTTTTAAACCATTGATCTTGAATTGGATGGTCTATATATTGAGAGTGCATATGATGAACTGTAGACACACCCATATTATAACAAAGTAAGTGAAAAAGAGGGAAAAAAAAAAGAAGAAAAAAAAGGAAAAAGTTGAAGAAGATCGTGAACGGAAAGAGGAGAGAGGGGAAGAGAAAGAGGAGAGAGGGGGGGGGGGGGGTGGGGGGCCGCCGAGCGGGCTTAGGGCAAGGGGGCCGGCCGAGATTAGAGAGAAGGTAAGAGAGAGAGGAGAGAGAGAGAGAGGGGTGTGGGGGGTTCCCGTGGGGGGGGGGGGGGGCGCTGGGCGGGCTGGGGGTAGGGGGCCGGCCTGGAAGAGAGAGGGGGGGTGGCCAGGGTTTGGGGTGGGGGCTGAGCGGGGGTGTGGTCGTCGGCGTCGGGGGGCAGGTCGCCGGTGACGGAGAAGATAAGGGTGTGAAAGTTTATATGAGGTAAGTTGTATGGTAATTATGGTACACCAATAATATATCAACCGTTCGATTAAATCTAACGGTTCAAAAAAGAGCTCGACCGGTAGTTACTTTAGGAGATACTCTACCACATCCTCTCTTTTTTTAAAATTACGGAAAAAAAAAAAGGAAGAAAATTTACAGGAGATAATACTAGTACTAATAAGGTGGAAGCGACAAAAGAAATGAGA
This sequence comes from Ficus carica, assembly GCA_009761775.1. Lineage (NCBI taxonomy): Eukaryota > Viridiplantae > Streptophyta > Magnoliopsida > Rosales > Moraceae > Ficus > Ficus carica. The sequence goes on along the minus strand of CM019748.1, from coordinate 4,738,483 downwards.
AACGACGTCATAGAAAACGTGAATGAAGGTGGGAGACGACAAAAATTGGATGTAGAATGGCATTCAAATGGAAACGACAAGGAATGAAGAAACTACAAATAATTGAAAATTTTAAAAAACAAAAACGAAAAAATTGGGAAAACTAATACAAATTGGGAATGACAATGACAGCAAAGTGAAAAAAAAAAAAAAAAAAAAAAAAAAAAAAAAAAAAAGAGACTAGCAGGTGGAACCGTGTCAAACGACAACAACGGCAATCAAGGGAAACGACAACTTAAGAAATCATAACATGATTTTTTTTAATTAAGTAAATAGATAATTTTTAAATATTTATTTAAATAAATGACCGAATTTTTTCTATTCAAAAAAATAACTCAATTGAAAATATATATCAATATTGGTCAATCATTTTTATTTTAATAAAGTCATTTTTCTATTTTTACAAAACTTCGATGATTTATTAAAAAACTTATTTAAAAATGATGTTTTATTCATATGTTTTTTTTTTTTTTTTTTTTTTATGGAGTCGATAGGCACATTTGATGTCAATTTAAAAGAAAATATCTTAGGCTGCGACCTGCTAAAAAATCACAACATGAAAATTCTTTTACTAATCTCGCATTTTGTGTGTTGGTGGACACCGGAAAGATAATGACTCAGAATAACAGAGTGTTAACAAGAGAGAATAATTTCACATTATAAACCCTTGATGGCTTTCTTCAAATCCCCCGTCGAATGATTAGCAGTCAACCATCAATGTATACATGCGTTCGTATAAGATTGAGGAGGCCTCTTGATCTCCAATCCATGTACATCAATACCGAAATCTTATGATTATAACGAGGTTCGATTTTGAGACGGAATATTCTTAGCATTTAAAAAAAAAAAAAAACAACTATCACATGAGTGAACCACTTAAAGGAAAATCCCCTAGGAACAAACACCCAAAAAAAAAGTACCCCATTCACAACATGTCATTGTCAGGCCTTGAATTTTGTATCCTCAACCTCAAGTCTATAATTTTTTTCTAACCTCATTTGTATACATACTTTAGTGTTATATTAAAATAACCTCTCGATCTATATACATCAAACGTCATATTCATTATGGTATGACAGGGTTGGATTTTTAGACGGAATATTCCTAGCATTAAGGGAACATTGTTGCACGACTATTTAAAGAGTATCTCCTAGGAAAACCACCAAAAAAAAAAAAAAAAAAAAAGAGTACGCTACTTTGGACAATTATAAAAAAAAATTAAAAATAAATATGGAAATTGAATTCTGAGAAAAAAATAAATGAAAGAGAAAATTAATGCAAGCAGAGTCTGAGGCTGAGCAGTGCAAAAGTGCCCACTTGGCTTGGCTGCCTCAAGTTTCTTATCCAAACTTTCTTTTGATGGACAGCCGTTGGTAAATCCAACCAGAACACTAAAAAATCTCACACCATGAACACCTTGCCGTCAACATATTTCTGCAACTACCAAATTCCAAGGTTTCGCTTCACCACAACTTCAACACTCCGAAACGTTTCATCCCAAACTCTTTCCTTTTACAGAAGAAGCCTCAGAATATGCGCCAATTCCAAAGAAGTAGACACGCAGGCTCTGGAAGAACCAACCACAGAGGAACTAGAAGAAGAACAACCCAAGGAATCGACCAAGGTCTCTGCTGCTCCACTCGACAAAGACCTTAAAAAGGTTGGTTTTCTTTTTTGTCTTTCTCTGCTAATCCCGGAATTTCGATTTTATGTTTGTTTTCCTGAGTTTCAGACCTTTTTTGTTCTCTTTAAGCTTGTGAGAGTTGTGGTGAGGAAAAGACATGGTAAGTTTACTTGGGTTTCTTTTGATCATGGGTGATTATTAGCGCGATCCAATTCTGGGGGAACAGAAAGAACCTGACTTAATTCTATTCAAATACGGGCTCGTTTCACACCTCGAGAGTCGATAACAAATCCTAGTCCTACGCAGTACTATGGCCGGGTTCAACCTTAAAGTGAGGCTAATAAGCTGTGACTATTGAGTTCTGAATACATCCTGAAAGTAGAAAAAAGAACAATGTCTAACCGATGCATCACCCGATTAACAAAAGCTCTATTTGTCTCTGCCATTCCACAAGTCTCTTCGTATTTGTGTATTGCGTGTCACTCTCTTTAACAGCATCCAGTAATTCGGAACTTAATTTTCGGATGTTTTGGGGATGCCCCTAATAACCAACGAATGACAAATGCTTGTCCTTATGTGGATCCCATTGCAATGGAAACCTGACGAGTGATCTGCCTACATGTCTTTGCTTTTTACTGCTGTATCGGGAGTAACTCCATGTATTGCCTGACGTAAAATCGATAGTGGATTTGTTTCTGTCTTTTGTTGAATCTTGACTTACATTTCCTGTGTGTACATGAGATAAGTGGTGTTTTTTTACTGATGTTGATAAAGTCAAAATTGTAGGTTTTTTTTTGGCATTCTTTGTTAGAAGATTAGACCGGAAATTCAAGGCAATTATATGGGGAAACTATATGATTATGTTTGATACAAAAATTAATGTTGTATTTGATTCACAGGTAGTTCAAAAAACTGCTGCAACATTTGCACCAAGGGCTTCCACAGCTACCAAGAATCCTGCTGTTCCTGGAACAACTTTATACACTGTTTTTGAAGTTCAAGGCTATGTTTCAATGTTGTTAGGTGGAGCTCTGTCTTTCAATCTCTTATTCCCATCAACCGAACCCGACATTTGGAGACTGATGGGCATGTGGTCCATTTGGATGTTCAGTAAGTTTCCTCACTTATTCAATAACTTTCTTATGATTGATTACAGTGTGGAATTCGATTGTACCAATGATTTAATCTCTTGTTGTTTGCAGCAATTCCGTCGTTACGAGCACGAGATTGTTCGAAAAATGAGAAGGAAGCACTTAACTATCTCTTCCTTGTCATTCCATTGCTAAACATAATAATCCCATTCTTCCTGAAGTCCTTCGCGGTTGTTTGGTCTGCAGATATCGTAGCCTTCTTTGGAATGTATGCATGGAAGGTATGCTAATTAATGCTTTAGCCATTGGAAAATTAAACCATAGATTTTCTTTCTTAATCGTGTGTGTTCATACTAATGAAAAATACGGCTGTTTTGCAGCTCGGTTGGCTACAAAGAGAAGACTAGGAATCCAAGACAAGCTCGTAACTTTCCTACAAATTGGCCTGAACTTAGCAATGAAGCATTGCTTGCCTTGCTACACAACAAAAAGATTCATCCTTTTTTTCTCGAAGATGAAGGGTTGCATTCAAATCCAAAGGAGTTGTATGTTAAGATTAAAGAAAAAAAAATCATTACTAGGGATACATTATAAAATTGGGAGTTAATAACCTTGATCTGTCTCTCTCTCGCTCTCTTTCCTTTTCTTTTCTTTTTCACCCATTGTTCAAGGTTTTTTTTTTTTTTTTTTTTAACCGGCAGCAACCGGAAGTCGATTGTTTAATCTCAAGGAAAAAAAAAAGGTTACTTTTTTTTTCAAGCGATGAAAATGAAGTTCGACCATTATTTTGTGCCAGCAGTCATCGTAAGGAAACTAGTCATTTTCTTTGAGGTTGTTGAGGTAAAAAAAAAAAACTTAAATATTAGAAAATATTCCACGCACAACATAATTTCACCTATGTTAGGATAATATTTTTTTTAATTATTTTTCTTATATATATATATATATATATTTTCAGGTTCAACAGATGTAATGTGATGAGTCCAGTAAGTCACAGATACTAGCCATTTTCATTTTGAAATTAGATATGTAAATTCAGATCAATGTTAACAATAGATATGTAAATTCAGATCAATGTTAATAGTAACTGTTAACCATAAATTTGTATGGTAAAAAGTTAACTCTGCACGTCATCGACCTGGGAGCTAAGATTTAAATTTCCCCTTGCTTCAACTCAGTTAATTAGAAGCATGAGTTAACGTTTATACGTTTTTAATCGATGAAATAAAAGACATAAATCCTTATTATAAACAGATTTTTATTTGGAAAAAAATGTACATATATTTTTTTTAATATATATATAAAAGCTGACTTTGAACATATTGGACATAAAAAAAATTTAAAAAAAAAAACATGCAGGTAAAAATATGTGAGAAGAATATAAAATTTGTGAATGGCTTTTTCAAAAATCATTGATGGGGAATATGTACAATATATAATGATGTCTAACAATTCTAGGAAAGGAAATAATTACAAAAAGGAAACTAGCTAAGGCACAATATTTACATATTGATTACAATCTCATATTTCACTTTTTTTAATTATAGTTGACTTTCTCTATTATGCTCCCTCGAGATGAAGTTCCCAGAGAGAACGCCAATCTTGACACGTAGATCTTGTAAACGTTGATGTGATAATGGCTTTGTCAAGGCATCGGCAAGTTGATCTTTGGAGTTGACATGAAAGACTCATAGCTGACCATTCTACCTTATCACGAACAAAATGAAAGTCAATCGCTATGTGTTTCATGCGAGAGTGAAAAACAGGATTGACACATAGATAAGTTGTGCCAATGTTGTCGCAATAGATGGTTGGTGTAGCCATAGGAATGACACCTAACTCATGTAGAAGAGATTGAATCCATATTAGTTCAGCCGCCGTGGAAGCAAATGCACGATATTCAGCCTCAGTAGAAGATCGGGCAACGGACCGTTGCTTTTTGGAGCTCCATGAAATTGCATTGGATCCAAAGAAAACAACATAGGCACTAGTAGAGTTGCGACCATCAACATTACCGGCCCAATCTACATCAGAAAACGCATGAAGTGATAAAGGCAAATTCTTTTGAAGATGGAGACTGTGAGCTATAGTTTCCCGAAGATACTGCAATAATCTTTTGACTGCAATCCAGTGACTGGTTGTTGGATGATGCATAAACTGAGATAATTTATTGACAGTGAACGAGATATCAGGCCGTGTAAGTGTCAAATATTGCAAGACACCAACTATTGACCTGTATTTAGTCGCATCAGTAAGAGAAGTACCATCAAGTAACAGAGGCACATTGCTTGGAGACATAGGTGTGGACATATCATTGGCATTTTGCATTTTTGTCTTTGTGAGGAGATCCTGGATATATTTGTGTTGAGAGAGAAGAATTCCCGTGGGGGTAGGAAGAACTTCAACACCAAGGAAATATGACAAGGCTCCGAGATCTTTAATGGAGAATTTAGATGCCAATTGAGAGATAACCTTGTTAATGATTGTGGAATCATTGCCTGTAATGATAAGGTCATCTACATACACCAACACAAAAATAGTAAACTGCATCTGCTTTAAGATGAATAACAAAGTGTCAGAGCGAGAATTAACAAACCCATTTGAGAGAAGAAATTGTTTGAACTCATGATACCAGACTCTCGGGGCTTGTTATAGAGTGCCTTTTTGAGGTGGCAAACATGGGTAGGATGATTAGGATCAACAAACCCCAGTGGTTGACTCATAAAAACGTCTTCATGAAGGTGTCCATGGAGGAAAGCGTTGTTTACGTCCAATTGTCTAAGAGACCACCCATGTGAGATAGCAAGACTAAGAATAAGACGTACCGTAGTGGGTTTGATTACGTGACTAAAAGTCTCATGATAATCAACGCCCGGCTTTTGATGAAAACCTTTTGCAACAAGGTGAGCTTTATAGCGTTCAATTGTGCCATCGGGATTTCGCTTGATTCGGAATACCCACTTGCAACCAACGAGATTCTGAGATTGGTGAGGAGGAACAAGATCCCAGGTAGGATTGCGAAGAAGTGAATTGAACTCGTCAGACATTGCATCACGCCATTCTTGTAATTTAAGGGCTTGGGAGACAGATGAGGGTTCAAGGGCGATGTATGGTAAGGAGGTGATGAGAAGGGAATACTTAGGATTGGGTTTTAAAATATTATTTTTAGAGCGGGTTTGCATTTGGTGTTGGGTAGGTGCCAAAGATGTGGTGGGTATGGGAACATTGGTTGCATGGGGACGTTGCATGGAATTGGGAAGGTTATTAGGAGAGGTTGGGCGGTGGGCAGGAGTTGGTGGGAGGTGATGTGGGAAATGGGGATGGTAAGTGAGAGGAATTGTTTTGGGTAAGTGGAGAATGAGAAATGGAAGAAGTATCGGGTGAAGAATTAATTGCTAGAGACTTACCTTGCAGAGATGGGAATATATATAGTTGACTTTGATGAGGAGTCTGCAGCTTGATTCATAACACGTGCACCACCACTTGCATTTGATAGACTTGAAAATGGGAAAGAATTAGAATGGAAAAGTGAAGGATTGCGTAAGTTAGCAAAATTTGGCATTATTTGCTCATTATGGAGTGTTTGTGTCGGCAAGTATGTGAGTGTGGAGGCCAAACCATTAAGGGAAGGAGAATTGATTAAGGAATGTGAGGAGGTGGGAGACATGCTGGAAGAGGTGGCAGATTCATTTGGCAAGATTTGATGTGTTTGACTTGGTATATGATCGGCTTTTGAAGTTGAGGAATTTGTGGAGATTTTGATTGGAGAGCATGTGAATGAGACAGATTTGGTGAAGAAATAGGAATAGAAGTGAAGGGAATCCATGAGTTGATTGTGTTCGAATCTGGACGGGGAAGATCGGATAATTGATGACCAAAAGGGAAAACATCTTCCACAAGAGTGACATGTCTTGAATTGTACATTTTTTTTAATTTTTTGTATCATAGCATTTGTAGGCACTTTGGGTAAGTGAATATCCTGGGAAGACGCATGGTGTGGATTTGGGCTCAAGTTTGTAGGAGGAATAGGGTTGAAGCCATGGATAGCAAAGGCAGCCAAAAATTCGAAGTTTGGAAAAGATTGAGAGGATGTCGAAATTTTTTTTCAAAGGTAGACGATATGGAAAGATTGATCTTAGGCATGCGATTGATTAAATAAATGGCAACTTCAAATGCAAAGGGCCAGAAGGTAAGTGGAATGGAAGCATGATAGAGAAGAGTGAGACCCGTTTCTATAATGTGACGATGACATCTTTATAAAAATCTATTATGTTCTGGAGTATGGGGTGATGTAGTAAGATGAAAAATGCCATTTGTTGGCAAGAAATTTTTTAAAACGGTATATTCACCACCATTATCTGTGTATAATGTAATAATGGATTTTTGAAAAAATTTCTCGACAATGGATTTGAAGCGAACAAAAACTTTGGAGATATCAGACTTGTGCTTTAGAGTATAGAGCCAAATGTAACTGGTAAAATGATCAACAAAATGATATAGTACTTAAAACCATCATGGGAATAAACAAAAGAACTCCAAACATCAGAAAATACTAATTTTAATGGAGCAGAACTTGTAAGAGTTGATTCAAAGAAAGGCAATTTGTGTGTCTTATTGCAATGACAAGAGTTGCATGAAAAATTTGAATTGGAAGGAGAAGACAAATCAAGACATCGAGAAGAAATCAAATGGTGTAAAAATTTGGACGATGGGTGGCCGAGACGAGCATCCCAATGAGAGACAGGAGCTTTAATGGTGGAGAAGGCAAGCAAAGGTGTAGTGCCAGATATCTGTTGAGGCCATTCATAAACGCCATCTTTAGTCTTGCCCTGTAGAAGTATTGCCCCCGTGTGCCCCTCCTGCCCGACGCTGGCGACGACCACCCCTTCCCCCTAGCCCGCACCAGATCTGTGGGCCCCTCCCCCCCCCCCCCCATGCCAGCGACGACCACCCCCTTCCTCCGACGCCGGAGACGATCAGCCTTCCCCCCTCCCCAGCCCACGCTAGATTCGTGTGTCCCCCCCCCCCCCCCCCCCCCCCCGACCTAGACACTGGCGATGAGCACCCCCCTCCGGCGATGTTGTGCCCGTAAACAAGGCTATCTTTTTTTTAATTTCTTTTTTTAATGAGTTATCACAAATAATCAGATCTACGTTGCACCTAATGTATCTTCGTCATCAGGACCATTGAATTTCGATCACATGGCTAAAAAAATGAGTTTTACAGTAGTGCTCCTCAGAAGGACTCTACCGCATATGCCCCTCATTGTAAAAGGAAAAAAAAATTATATATATATATATATAGAAAAAGAAAAAGAAAAGAAAAAAAGAAGCCTTCCAAACAGAGGGACTATATATTTTCCTCAAAAAAAAAAAAAAAAAAAAAAAGTAAAGGGACTAGATGGGAATTCTAATATATGATGAGAGTTTTTTGGATATTAAACCGAAGTCAATAAAACGACAGGTGGCTACGGGAAGAACTCTAGAAATATTTTGCTTTCCCGCAAAACAAACACAAGAAAACAGCGAGAAAGTGGAGAAGAAAATACTATTAGAACATGGCTGGGTCTGGGTGTTTGCTCTACTTTTCTATTCTTAGCTCTCTCTTATTATTCTCTGCAACAATCACTGAAGCTTCCCAGTGTGCCATTTCTGGTAATAAGAATTTTTTTCTCTCTTAGCTTTCTATTTTCGCACGATTTCTTGCTTTCAGTTTTGCCTCCTTAATTTCCCTGTTGTTTGGTTCTTTACAATGAAATTTGTGAATCTTAGAAACATAATTTTTACTTCTGATTCTTGGTTATTTGCTTAATGATTACTTTGATTTGTTTCATTGTTTTCGATTCATTTATGATTCTGGTTTAGTAATCTGGAAAATGAGCTTTAGCCACTTCTTTTGTGTTTCCCAATTTGTTTATGCAATTTATTATTATTATCATCATCATCCTTATTATTATTATTTTCAGGATTGCCATTCGTAAGGAATATCAGTGAGCTTCCACAGGATAACCATGGAAGAGGAGGTTTGTCCCACATTACCATTGCAGGTTCTGCTCTGCATGGGATGAAAGAGGTATCATTCACTATACTGGGCAAAACTTTTTTTTTATTTTTTCCAGATTTACTTTTTTATTGTGATCTTTTGACTAGTAAACAAGTGCAAATTGAAGCCAAGAGTTTTTGGGATAACACCATTATGTGGATAATATAGACTTATGGTTCTAAGAGGCCATTTGGATAACGTCTGGAAACTGTTTTCGGGAACTATTAAAAAAGTTTTTATAGTGTTTTCTCTCACAAAAGTAAATTCATATTTACGTTTTAAATCTATGATCCAAACGGACAGGTAGATTTTACACTGAAAGTTGACTATGAAATCACATGGTTGGCACTTCACCACATCAAAGGGTGTTTTGTTATCAAGTTTGTCTATAGACTTCTTGTTATTGTTATTTTTGTAGAATTTCCTTATAGGTTATAGTTTTTAACTGTTAGATTGCATTAAGTTTTGTTATTTTTCATGCTTTTCTTAATCAGTAAATGATTATGACGTGATCAAACGGCTCATAATTGGCACTTCACTACACTATGGATTTTTTTAATCCAGTTTGGCATAATACCTCTTGTTTTTTCCCTCTCTGCCTTGCTATTTGCTTGAAATTTTCCTAGAGGGCAATTAGTCCAATCTCTGAAAGTGGTCTAATGGACAAGTTAGGTTTTCTAGCAATATACTAAAGAACATTGGGATTTTTCACAGGTCGAGGTGTGGCTTCAAACATTTGCTCCAGGATCTCGAACGCCAATCCATAGGCATTCCTGCGAAGAAGTTTTTGTTGTCCTGAAGGGAACTGGCACTCTCTATCTTGCCTCAAGTTCACACGTGAAGTACCCTGGAACACCACAAGAGTTTTCTATTTTTCCGAATAGCACATTTCACATACCTGTTAACGATGCTCACCAGGTAAACAAATAAATACTTGTATGCCTAACAATGTTGCAAACGAATGCATACGCTTAGCTAACCGATGTAGGACATTCTGCAAAACTAGAGGTTTTTTTATCATATCAAATCAACAACTCTTACTGTTTCATGTTTGGTTGTTCATGGCTTTTTAATGTTCGTTTCAGATTGTGAACAGCAATGAACGCGAGGATTTGCAAATGCTCGCTGTCATTTCTCGCCCTCCTGTCAAAGTGTACGTAATCTAACTTCTTCCATTCTCTGAAATTTGTGCCTTCGTGTTTAAACTCTTATCAACATTCCTTGTTGGTTGGAGTTGAAATATTTTTTGCTCCACAACTATCAAAAATCTGCATCTAGACTGTTTATTGGAGCTCTAAATTGCTCGATTTATAGGAAAATCTTTTGTTATCATCGATCAAGAAAGACATTCGGAGGCTTTCAGAAAGTGTGATTTATCATGCAGTTATGATAGCATGCCTTGATCTTTGAACGTTTCTGAAAGGATATCAGGGTGGACTGTGGAGATTCACAATATCTCGTGCGACGCTTTAACATTTCCTTTTGTCCTTTTCAGTTTCTTTTTGTTACCAAGGAACTTGTGTTTACGCTTGTTTTCAGGTTTATATATGATGACTGGTTCGTGCCTCACACTGCTGCAAAACTGAAGTTTCCATATTGGGACGAACAATGCCTCCAATCACCTCAAAAGGATGAACTCTAACATGGAGACGCAACTTGTGGGCGATTCCAAAACGCTTGAAAATATTGATTTTACGGTTATCTTGACCCAAAAATAAATAAATTAAAATAGAGAGGAATTTTACTTTGGCCACACGATCCCGTCTCCGGAACTAGAATAGGTAGTCTGTACAATTGGAAAGAAAACCTTTCATGTATTCTGGATTAAACCTCTTCCACTTTTACCCGCTTCTTTTCTTGAATTGTTGGAGAGTTTCATACTTCTTATTTTACAGACCATCCACCACACATGTTGACAAAAATATATATGGAGCCAATAACTAGGCTCCAATTTATATTAAAGAAAAATGAAAACGCTCACAAATCTAGAAACCCGAGAATTACTATCCAAATCCCTCTTCTTCCGATACACATGTTGACAATTTATTGAATAAAATACTGACCAAAAATAATATGATTTCAATTGCAATTTAGTTGGCATACAGGTAAGGTTTTAAAAAAAAGGGGTACAAGAAAAACTCCATTGAGAACTTGAATTGCAACAAGGATGCCAAAACAACCCCACCTCATTATCCCTTCTTCTTGTTCAATGTTCTCCGTTCAGCCTCTCTCTCAGCAACCAAAACACAAAACTCAGAACCAAGCATTTCGTGAACGTCAAGATTTAAAGAACTACTCAAGTTAACAATCTCTAAGATCAATTCTACGGTAACAATGAAACCCAAAGTAGACAACACGCGAACCGCATTTGCGGTCCTGCATATGCTCCGTCTTGTTTCTAATGGTATGGAATTTTGTTCTTGATCTTCCAGACTAGCAGGATTTCTATCAGATTTGGTGTTTTGTTCTTCGGGCTTGCTCACTTGTTCTTCCAATACATCATCTGTGGCTTTGACATGTTCACCAACCCAGATGAATCCATTGCAGCCAAGTATTAAGTCGATCCCATACTGATCCAAATGATGGAAATGTTGTTTGCGTCTCTTCACTAGATAAGGCGGGATTGTGAGCATTTGACCCCTTTTAAGCTGTAATTAAAGATATATTAATGTAAATCACCGCCGTACTTGCACTTAAAAACAAAGAAAGATGCTACGCACTTTGAGTAAGACCAACCTTTCCATATTTTTGACTTCTTGCTTGCAGATGTAAACCATCATGTTGAAAACCACGAACTTCAGCCTGAGTTAAGAGAGAGACTACTTGTTAAAACGAATTCTCAATTAGCTCATTCCTTGTCTTCCTTTTATTTCACCTCTTAAGTAGGAACTAGGAAATCAAGGTTTTTCCGGTTAGGCCCATAATGGATGGTAGCAAACTTACACAAACAACATCATTCTCTTCAAAAATGCTGCGCATGTTGAGTTCATCTACAGCAGTTCGACGCCTCTAGCAATTAACCACAAAAATTATATAAGGACCATATGTTTATACACAAAAAAAGGGAAACGGAAGTAGCTTATCAAATTACACATTAAAAAGAAAAATTAAAAAAAAAAAAAAAATTCTCACTCCATCCAAACGAGTTCATTAGCAGGAAGGATCACAATTAAAAACAGATCTTAATTAACAGTAAGTATCAGCAACATGTTTTAGCCTTCGAGTCATATAGAGAAAGATATTGATAAAAATGAATCACATAAATATAAACTTCAGTTACAACCAAAATTTTGTGGGCACACACCTTCAGAGCTTTAATATAACCCAGAAATCAGAAAGAAAACAAGAACCATAATATTATACCAAAATCACAGCAATGGCATGATTAATATTCTATAACAGAAAACCATTGTTCAAGCTTAATAAGTAATACCTGGATACCATCAGGCAAGTTCATTGAAGAAAGCATCAATACTGCATCCTGGCTATAATTAATCTCTATTCTCCAACGCTTGGGAGCAACCTGGATAAAAACTAATTAAATTAAGAAAAAATATATAAATATATACATATATATATAGATAAAGATATGATCTTTGCAAATTCTAATTTGAAACAAGGACACGACAAAATTAGTTTCACTAATCAAACATCATAAGATCATGTTATTAAACCACTTTAAATATTTGTTTTACGTGATATGGCGTCTGAGAACTTTCATCAAACAGGTGGCATGTAACAAAAGAAGTTTCACATTGTGAGAGACAGACAGAGACAGAGATGGGAGTTCTGAGAATACCTCAACGACACGGCCAACAATGATATCTCCAACCTCTGGCTTGTACCTGGCGCGTAAAGCACGGACGTAGACCAGCTTGTTGACTCTCTCCACGACACCGCAAACCGTCGCAACCACTTCACCGTTGAGCTCCGAGGTTCCGTGTCCTCTGGATTCAACCAAGACATGATTTTTTCAGAAAAAAAAAAAAAAAACCCAATTCAAGACTCGGAATTGCAAGCATTTGAGAGAGAGAGGGTACTTGAGGACGCCATCTTCGTAGTTGACGGGAATGGAATCGGCGACTGTGACAGAAGCATTGAAATTGACCTTGGAAGAGAGAGACTCGAGCTGTTGCAGAGCTCTCTGTAAGCGGACTTTCTGGGTCTGGTTCAACGAAAGCTGTGTCCCTCTCAGTCTTCTCTCCATTTTCACATTACTCTCTCATCAGACCTTCCCGGTTCAAAAGAGAGAAGAACAGAAGAGCGAGAAGTAAACCCTAAACCCTGGATTTCCTGCAAAACTTCTCGTTTCTGTGATACAATTGTGGACTTCCATGGTGATAGAAAGCCCAAATGGTAAAGGCCCAAGTAAAATTCAAAACAAATGACAAGCAAACATATTTGTGTTTGATTTTCATTCTTTAAGAAATTTGTAATACAATTTCACCACAATTTTTGTGTTTATTAGATTATTCACCAAATATTGTAGATTGGTCGCTTGTATTTAATTATTCACTAAATTTTATTCAGAATAAAAAAGCACTGGAGACATCACATCCTTAAGTAGTTTCGTCACTGTTTACATGGATTACAATTTAAACCTTTTTAAGAAAATCAAGTGGGGAAAAAAAAAAAAAGTTGGCCCAACTTTTATGGTATTCTTGCTTGGAGCAAAATGCTATAACTTTGAACTTGGTGTACATATATTTCAACAACATTAAACTTATTGATGAAACTTTAGGATTAAAAAAAAAAAAAACACGGTTCAGTACATGGTACATACTAAAATGTTTTGGTCTCGAAGATGTAGTGCCTTCTCATGGCTTCCTTCCTACTCCGAATAAACGCATCCGATTTCTCATTAATGTTTACCGCAACATCAAAAAGTGGCCTCACTTGTCTCCTCCTCAAAGGAGGAGGATTTGGCAATGTCATCTCTTCACTAGTACAAATGCCCTTCCCTTTCATCTTCCTAATTCTCTCTTCCTCTTGTTCATCTCTCACACTATGCACTTCTGCTGGGGCGCTCTCTTTGGCTGCGATAGCGCAAATGGGCTCTACCTCTCCCGTTTTGGCCTGAACTAAATTCACCTCATCGTGTTCGTGAAGTGTGTCGTTTAACGAAAAGCTGTCATTTTTGTTGTAGTGGTGGACTTGAACTTTGAAACTGGGATCGCATTCGTTGTCGTTTGGCTTGGGTGTGACCATGGGCACGGCGGTCGAGGCTTGACGCATGGAATGGCATGTGGTCACTTGCTTGAGTCCTCTTGGGATGAGGCTGTTGATGATGAAGTTGAAGAGCCTTTGGCAAATCTTGACTGGCAACAGAAGGTTGCTCTTCTTCTCTGGCATTTTTTCTTCTTTGTTTTGGCCAAAATTATGATGATAAGAGCAAGAAGAAGAAAGTGCTGTGGCTTGGATTGTGCAAAACCAAACATTTGGATTAGTGTTTTGTTCTTTTTAAATAAGGGTTTGTTTTATTCCATACTTGGGAAGTGGGGTAACAGAAAGTGGAAGAAGAATGTGACTTTGTTGGGGGAAAAAAAAAAAAAATTCTTTTTCTCTTGTGATTTCTAAGGTAGATTAGATATGTGAGAAAAGCAAAAGGAGCTCTTTGGAAGAATATTATTGTCTAGTACTAGTGGTGTGATTTGATACCATGGCTTAGATGAGAGAACTAGAATTTGACCTTTGCTTCAACTAATTTTGATTCCTAAACAGTTTATCAGCTGAGGAGATTATAACTAATGCCATCACAAGGAAACTAGGCATGGCCTTTAAATTAAGGTCATCCAAAGTGAAAGAGCTAAATAATAGATAATATCATTAATTGGGTGCTTAATATTCTATTAAGAACTATAACTTGCCTATGGAGGCAATTGATGCAGATTGCATAGATAATAAATTGATAAAAAGAGATTTGGTGCCTGGAATTTAGCATTGCTTTCTGTTATCAAAAGTTTAAATGAGAGTTAACAAAATCCCAATTAGATTTTTTAACCCAAGTGTGGCAAAAACCAAACATAAAAGCATAACCATAACCATAACAAGTGGAAAAATATTAAGTAGAGAATACTAATAAAATGTGGACTGCCTCCATACGTGAGCCCTCTATAAAATAACATGGATCATATTTGAGTAATTCGTAACATTAAAAATCAACTCATATCTCATTACGAAATTGAATAAAATCGTTTTTTTATGAATATGTTTCAATACGTATTTCTATACCTGTAAGATAACGAATTTGCTCTTTTCGTCCATGTTTCAATGATTGCCAAGGCATTAATTTTTTTTTTTATTATGTTTGTCTATTACTTGTTTTGTCAATTTATTCCGAGCGTGTTATGGAACTAGTTAATATTAAAAGTGTGAGGATGATTATGAGTAATGTTCTAGATTTATTAGTTGCATCCTTCAATTTTTTTTTTAAAATGTTATTCTTTTTTTTTTCTTTGCTTAGATACATACGGTAAACCTAGTAAGTAAGTGGTTACATGCATAGTCTAGTTGTAATTTTATAACTAGTATAATCTTTTAATTGATCTAATATAAAGTTATAATTAAATATATATTTTTAATTAATGTGTTATGATAATATTGGACGGATATGAAATTGACAAAAAATAAAAAGACCAAGAGTTAAATAAGTTAAAAAAAAAAAAAGTAAGGGCATGTTTGGTGTGTAAGTTTGAGTTAAGATTTATAAGTTTAAATAGTAAATTTTGTTGACTTTTCAGAAAAGACAAAAATTTTTTTGAGAAAAAGATAAAAACTTTTAAGGAAAAAGACAAAAAAAAGTTTGAACCGAACCTGTTGCCAAATAGGCCCTAAGTAATTTGACACAGTTCAAAATTATTAAAAAATTTGAAATCCGGCTTGACCATTTACCCGACTGATGCGCACTGCGCACCAAGCGCACCACCAATATACGGCGCAAATCTACATGAACACTTCTTCCTAAAGTTTCCAATCCCATCATCTTCAACTCGTTAGTTCTATTCCACACAGTTTCCGATCAATCCCAGATCTTCCATGGATTTCTTCAAAACCGTTTTCTCCGAGAATCCAGATCCTCCAAACTCGGAATCTCCGAAAAATCCACCCAACAACGATCAACGCGAAGATGTTGATCTCGATTCCGCCGGCGCCGGCGGAGGCGCCGGCGGCGGGTGGAGCTTTGGTGGCCTGATGAAAACCCTAGCCACGAAATCGGAGTCGGTGATCGAGACCTACCGGCGGGATTTGCAGGAGTTCGGATCGGGGCTGAAGAAGGAGATCGAGGTGGCTCAGGGGTCGTTGGGGACGGTAGGGAACGCCATTGACGAGTTCGGGAACACCGTCTTGAAAGGCACGGCTCAGATAATTTCTCAAGGTAAGGACGCAATTCTTGCTGATGATCTTGAATCTGATTCGTCTGATTCCAACAATAATGGCCAAAAACAGAGCTTGAACTCGAAACGGTACAGTAGATTTGATGCTCAGGTTCACGCGATTCAGGCTGATGCCAGCACGTATAGTGAGGATCCCGAGGATTTGGATGATTATAATAAGTGGAAATTAGGGTTTGATTTGGGGGAAAAGAGTGAAGAAATTGAGGGATTGCTTGAGGAAAATGGGACAATTGAGATTTTCTACCAAAAGGTTGTTCCCGATAGTGTTGATCACACAACTTTCTGGTGTAGGTATTTCTATAAGATTCATAAGCTTAGACAAGCCGAGGACTTGAGAGCCAATCTTGTGAAGAGGGCGATTTCGAGGGAAGAAGAGGAGGAATTGAGTTGGGACGTTGATGATGAAGAAGAGGAGGAGGAGGAGGAGAAGGACGAGGGCGGTGCGAAGTCGAAACTGATCACCGCGGCAAAAAATGCAGAATTGGGAGTTGCTAAAGAGGAGTTGCAGAGCAATGACTCCGAGAAGAAGATTGTTGAGGAAGCTAATTCCACTGAGGAATTGCGAGGCGAGAGTTCTCTAGGTGTTGATGAGAAGGGAGATAAGAGTTCGAATGTGGATGATAATGAGAACAAAAAAGGGGGTGGTGGGGAAGAGTCTATTCCCGAGAGGAGTTTGGAAGGAGATTCTGAGAAAAAATCGGTACTGAAATCGGACGAGAAAGTGGCTTCAGAGGGGAAGTTAGAGCCCGATGAATCCCATAAAGATGGTGATGTTAAGGTTGCTTCAAGCCAGGCTTCAGTGCCTGAAGAGGAAGACCTTGGATGGGATGAGATTGAGGATCTTAGTAGTATTGATGAAAAGAAAGTGACCCATAGTGGAAGTCCTAATAGAGCGGAGCTTAGGAAGCGGCTTAGTGCTGCAGAAGAAGAGGAGGACTTAAGTTGGGATATTGAAGATGATGACGACGACAAACCAACGAAAGCTTGAAACTATATTGAATCTTAAGTTTTTAGTTTTTAAGTGTACTGCTCTCGGTTGAACCTTCCTCCGCGTTTTTTTTTATGTAATAGAGTATCATACGTATGGAGGTATTTCTTCTTTCTTTCCTTTTTCTTGCAGCCGTTGATTCAAAATGCAAATATGTTTCTGGGATCATGTAATGCCAATTTGTGAAGTTAAAAAAGTAACTTTTATCATTGATGATAATTCTCTCTGTTCATCCGAATAATTCATTGCTTTCAAGCTTCAACATGAGGTGGTCTAAGTTTTCTACTTCGATATCGAATCATTTCATTTCATTGGACTTAAGCTTAGATCTTCGATAATAGATTTCTGTGTTGTTGCCTTCTTTTAAGAATGTAAACGCATACAAATGTAGAACCTTCTCATTCTGGATCAATTATCCTTAGTTCTTTTATGCATTTACAATTCTTTACTTGCTAGTTTCAAATGAGGTGGTCTTGATTTTCATACTTTCGTGTCCCCATCATTTCATCCTTTCATTTGGACAAAAACCACATTAACCCGAGACCATTATACCATTATGTACCAGCGCTTTTGGCATTATTCATTACTATGCTTCTGTTCCTTAACCTTCTCGTACGAGTGTAAATTCATCCAAATGCATTATTAATTCTTTTTTGAATAATTGACCTAAATAGTCCCTGAACTTTTGCAAATGTGACGGTTTGGTTCCTTTTTTTTTTTGCCGAGATGATCCTAAACTCTTATTTTTTACCGTCGTCGAGCCTCCTCGCCCCCCCCCCACTGTCTTCGCCCTCACCGAGCTCGGCTCAAAACCCATAATCGAACTGGGGCCCCCCCCCCCCACCCCCGCCACCGCCGCCGCCTGAGCACTCCGATCTGGTTTCCTCCCCCCGCTGTCGAGCTTGCCCCGCCCCTGGATCTTGGCCCTAGATCTGGGCTACTTTGGTTTTGAGGAGAGAGAGATTGAGGAGGGGGAGAGAGAGTGTGTGAGGGCTTTCGTTTGGAGGAGAGAGAGAGAGAGAAGAGATAGATAATTTTTTTAAAATTTTTTAAAATTAATTATTAATAAAATACTAAAATACCCTCACATTCTATTAGAAATTAATGGATTTTGACATAACCATAACGGCCAAAAAATAAGAGTTTAGGGTCATCTCGGCAAAAAATAAAAAGAAAAAAAAACAGGGACCAAACCATCATTTTTGAAATAATTCAGGGACTATCTAAGGCCAATTACTTTTTTTTTTTTTTTTTAATTAAATGTTCATCGTACCTCAATAACCTCTGAGAACATAATTCTCTCTATTGCAACTTTCTTTTCTGGTCCCTTTTATCTTTTAAGCTCATAATAGAGCAGGGTCGATCAAAATATCTGTTGAAAGACATTATTTGTCTGCTGCCTGAGATTGAGAGTGCTTTTATACAATTATAAAATGTTTCTGGCTTTAACATATTGGGGAAAGATAGTGAAGTAGCTTCAAAGAATCATGACTAGCTACGGTAGGTAATGCGTCCTTGTAATTTTGATAGGAAATTTCTTCCGAAGATATTGATATTTCTGTTAGATTTGAGGATAAACAAAGACATTCAGAAACCATCTTATGATGTTGACAGATAAGAGAATCCAAGAACTAACTTTTGATAGCAAATCTTGGTCACAAAAAGTTATGCTGGTAAAAACCAAAAAAACTAAAAACTAAAAACAAAAGGAGAAATCTGAAAGAATAATATGACATGGCTAAGCGGATCAAGGACCAAAATCATAAAAAACTTGCTTGGAAACAGGGCACTTTAAGAAACAGGGTAGTTGTAGTGGAATTCTCATGTACTGATCTGGCTGTCCAGTTTTTAACCAAAGGTAGTTTGACGCAGTTGTTTTCTGTTGGACTTAGTGTGCTAGCTATTTGGAGAGGTAGCATTATTTGTGTTGGGTGGTAGTGGACCTTCTCAACCCCAAAAGCTAGCTCAAGAGGTGAGGCTTTCCCTCACACTTATAAACTGCCCACCTACCCCTTCCACAACAGGATCACCTCAATAAATTGTAGAGGATACCAAAACTTTGTGTCAAAATTTTTTTGATTATGGTATGGATTGTGCTTCACATTACGTCTTGGTCGCCAGCGCTCTCCATAAGATCTCAAAAGACACTTGGATTGCAAAAGAATGGTTCCGCTTCTCAATATTCATGATATCTTTGTACAGATTTTGTTAGATGGTTGTGTTTTTAACTATTTCTGAAAATTTGTGGAATGAAGCCGCAGCTAGATGTGCTGACGTTGAAACTGCAGAATATGGATATACCCTCAAATGTTCTCTGTCATCGGCAGAAAAACGTCATCCTGAATTATCCAGTGTTAATGAGGTTATAATTTTTCATATCAGATACTTTAGCTAGGAGTTCCTTGTATTCCATTAGTATTCAGGTCTTTGTTGTGACTTATAATTTTGACAGTTGATTAAATCATATATGTCAGCCACCGGTTAGAAGGAACTTCGTGTATGCCCTTACGGCCCTTATGCAGTAAAGAAAGCAAGCGTGGAAGGTTATGTTTCCATTCAAGGTAAGGTAACAGTGTTCACACTCAGTTTCTCTAAATAGATATACATATATATATGTGTGGTTGCATGTATAGTCTAGTGGTAACTCCACACCTAACTCCATTATTAGTCGTAGAGTTCAGATCCCACACTATATGCTATATATTTTATCATCATTCTTTATTCATCTGCAGATTCTTTGGAACATAGAGTTCTTTCTGGTATGGGATTTTATTATTTGCAACCACTAATAATTCAGTACTTTCAAGTTTCAATATGAGGTGGTCTAATAAGTTTTCATACTTTGATTTAGAATAATTTCAATAGGACTAAAAGCTCAAGGACCCAAACGAATGATAACATTATTTGACAAAAGTTTTGTAATTATTCAATTATATATTCTCTCTCTATGGCCTTCTTTAAATGCATCCAAATGCAGACCATTATCATGCGGATCAATTAAAACTCTTTGTTCTTTTATGCATCAACAATTGATTACTTGCAAGTTTCAATTTGTCTTTGTGTTTATACATTGATGTCCAATTATTTCATCACTAATTTGGACTAAAAACCTCAATAATTCAAAAACCACAATACCATTCTTTACCAGTGCTTTCAGAATTATTCAATTTGAATTATGAGGTCGTCTCAAGTATGGAATTCTGTACTTTGGTATCCAAACATTTCATCATTTCATTTGGACTAAAACCTTAATAATTAGTGATTGTAGACATAGCCTAGCGATATTTCACACCTGAGATGTAAGTCAAATCCCCGCACCCAAAGTTTAAGAAGAAAACAAAAAAAAAAAACCATAATACCATTCTTTACAGGAGCTCACGGTATCATTATCAGAATGTAAATGCATCCAAATGTATTCTCATGATGTGTCAGATCAGTTGTCCTTTGTATTTTTTGCATTATTTCAAAATCAAGAAAGGCATGTAACAGATGGCTCTGGTACATATTAAATGCAAAGAGAAAACAAAAATTTCTAAAAAAAAAACTTTATACCTGCTATTCGTCATTGATACAGTCGCTGTCCATTGATTTGAGTGTCTCCTGATTTGTAGATCACAAGCTGCAATAAATTTGCATCTGGTGAAGTACTTTCTACCTTAGTTCATTTGTCTTTCGCCACAATGTAAATTCAATATAAAACAGATTGGATTCTCACAAACTTGATTTCCTTTTCGTTGACGTGTTTTTCTGTAAAGATACAGAAAAGTATATGTAAAGGTTTCATAATTGGCCACGGTTCAAAATACTCACTTTTGGCCAAGAATACAGAGAACATAGAAGTAGAGAGCTAATTCAGATTTACAAAACTAAGAAATAAAACGAGGCCGGAAAATAATTTAAACTGTCTATGGAAAAGGATTCATATGAAACTCAAAGACAAAATTCTTCCCTACAATTGAGAGCTATAATTCACAGTTTCCAAACTTGAAGCTCAATATTCGACAACCTCCGAAGTTCTACACTGATTGGCATCGAACGAAAGGCATTTTGGCCATCACCAGATCACCTAACTTGTTTGAGTGACAAAAAAAAAGAAGAAAGAAAGAAAGAAACAAACAAACAAATAAACAAAAAAAATTCCGCAAAGTTACTCTTAAAACAGCACCTGGGCTCTCTTTGTTTGTACAACACTAACTCTTCGAGAATAAGTTATCACTAAATGATGCCTCTGCTGATCACATAACTGCATTGAACCCACCCAGGGCTGCCACCAACCAACTCTTTACACCGACTTTCCATCAACACTGTTGCCTTGTTCAGAAGTACTGGATCCATCCACATGAGACTCAGCTGAGGCCAATGCAAGAAGCCGTCCTCTCTGTGCGCGAGGTGGAAGATGTTTTTGTGGTTTCCTCGAACTCATTTGCCACGGTAAGAAGACTCCAGTTCCACTTCCGTTGCAAGGATTTTTGCGAGGAGTCGACACCATTGGGCGCACTGGGGCGAGCATGACAACAGGACCACGGAGGACTCCCCACTTGGGCATCACATCCATGGAGGACTCAAAGCCAACTCCATTTGGCATTCCATATGCAGTCGGTTGCCATACAGTCATGGCACCCCCCGAGGGTGGACAGGTTGGTGAGTGACATTGATTTGGTTCTGGCCGAACTTTGAAGAACGAAAGGCTGACCCTTTTTTCAGGAGACGCGCACATGACATGCCTAGCCATGTCACTGCTGTTTCCTCTCAGGACTAGAAGAGATCTGTACGAGCCGTGAAAAAATTGTTTCCATCATTCTAAGACAAATAAATAGAGCTAAAACTTTAAAAAGTTGGAGAACATACCCTTTCTTGAGTGTGAGCATAAGAGGACCCTTGTAGTTTCCATCATTGTCACTCACAAGGGTACGACCAAAGGCCATAGTTGATTCAGATAGGAGCAAAGTAGAGATGGGTTGATCCAAATGGGGCGGTTTAAGGAACGGTTGCGAATGTTCATCCTACCAAAAAATAAATAAATGAAAATTGAAAGAAATAAAAAGTAATTCCACTTTCTTTTATCTTCAAACTTATACATGTTATGTAGAATACCTCCTCGAAAAAGTTGATGATGCAACCATTTGGTCTTTTGTATTCTGGAATGAGTTTCCACTGTATAAGGTGGTCAATGACATTCTCGAGTAGAAGTGGAATGGGCTCTATATTGCCTACAAATAGGAAATTCCACTCAAAAAGTTTTCTTGCTAAAAATGTCATAAGTTCTTAAAATATATGAATTTTCAACCCAAAAAAAAAAAAAAAAAAAAAGAACCTTTTAGTTATTAGAAATCAGTCTTACTGGTTTGATTTTCAGCTTCATCCTTAATCTGTCCAAAAATTGGAACCCCAAACTGAATCAGCTCTCTTCTGTTTCCCTTCATCTGCTGATTGAATAGAATAAAGGTATCTCCTGTATTTGCTCCATTTTAGTTTGATTAGATTAGTGAACCAAACCTATCAATTTGTGCTTATTCTACATACAAATATGCAAAACTACCCCATTATTTTCCAAAATTATTGCACAAGGCATAAAATTGGTAAACAATTGAATAATTAAAAATAATAGTAATATTAAAAGCGTAAAACAGAGCCATCAAATTCACCTGACAATTCTCCATTTTGACCAGCAGCTCGGTACTCATTAACAAAGTCAATCAATTTGGAGAGCTCGGAATCGGTGAATACATCTTCATACAACTTCATTCCTTTCACAACATTCACCTGTTTAATAAATAAATTTAAAAATCAAAAAAACACTTGTCAGTTACAATTACTAACTAGCTATAATATCTTCCACGCACCATTTAAATAACTGAACATTAAAAAAAATAAAATAAAATAAAAACTCGCCGTATGTCCTTTCAAATGCTCTTTTGCTGAGAAGCCCTTAGTCAGTTTCATTTGTGTCGGACGTGCCTCGCAGTCTTCATGATTAGCACATATCTCATCATTAACCGAGTTAGCCTGCACTTCATGAGAACCTGTCCTCCAAACATAGAAAAAAACAAACACAACTGTCCATTGATTGTTCTTTCAAGGACAAAAAATGTCATCGTAAAAATATAAAAAAATTAAATATTATAAATGATTAATTAAATTAAGCATTTGATTCATTTCGAGGTGTAAAATTAACAACATTAATACAATTAAGCGTTGGAAATTCCTATAAATATATCATGTCATATAAATATATATATATATATATATATTGTAATTCCACTTCTTGTTTGTGATATGTAGGTACATTTTAGTGTGGGGACAAAGCATGAAGCATGTGTGGTATGCTAATCAACAACAAAGAAAAGCTGTCACTGACCACCACACCACCACCACCACCACCCGCACGGAGAAAAACACAAAGTGCCCGACCAAAAAGAAACCACACCAAAAACAATACGAACAAACAAAAGCCCACTTCTCAACCCAACTTCGGTACCATCTCAGATTCTCTGATTCTCTTATAAGGCTCCCCAAAACACTCGGCAGTACTTTGTTGAGCAAAAAAAGGAAAAAGGAAATTAAAAAATTTATAAAAAAAAAAACTTTTTTTTAACTTTTTTTTTTTTTTTTTCTTTTGTTCTTTTATCTTTTTTTGTCCACTTTCATTGGATCCCCCACCCACCAAACGACTCCGGAGTTGACCCGCTAACTCGGTCAGTGGGTCAGACGAGTCCGGGTCATAAATTAAAAAATCAAATAAATTTTAAAAAATTTTAAAAAGCTAAGAGCATTGGTATTAGCACCCTACGGGCTACGAATAGTTCAACAAAATCCAACATACAACTACCCTACGTCTGATTAAGCCCCCGTGACATGGGCTGTACACTGGACGGTTCTAATTGAGCGCCGCCTATGAAGAAAACGACCTGGCACGCCAAGCAAAGCATTGCATCATTGATGATGGAAATCGGGGTATTTGCTTCACCCGAAACTACCTGTAATGCCGGCTGCAGCGAAGCCTTTCCTCCTCTGCATCGGAATTCTCAAAAACCTCCTTCCTCACTACTTTTTCAATCTCGATAAAAAAAAATTAAAAAAAAAACTAAAAAAACGCAAGGTTAATTGAGAATTAATAATTAAGAAAAACACAGAACGGTTTAAAGACGACATCTATCATTTTCTAATGTTGAATTCGATGTGGAAGATTATTGGAAAATGGGGATTTCAATCTTGGATCCGGTGGTTGAAAAGATTTCTCATAAAATAAATGAAATATACTATTTGTTGGTTGGGAGAAAGGTAAAATAATGTAAAATAAAAGAATTTTGCGGTGAATAATTTTCCAACAGAAAATTTTTCTCGGGAACCAAACACGATAGCTTTTCAGCAAAGACAAATTAATAAAAACTTCTCCTTTCTTTTTCTATGTTTCTCAGTCAGAAACAATCAAATTGATAGGAAATTCACAAAAATCTCGGGGATTTATTTGATCAAAACAGAAAAAAAATATATATATATAATAAAAAATAAATCGAAAACTTCCAAGCTTCACAGTCAACGACCCTGCTCCCAATCAAGATCGGACCTATACCAATCAAATTTCAGAAAATCTGAAAAAAAAAAAAAAAAAAAAAGGTCGAGAAAGAAAGAAAGGAAGAAAAATATTTGTCTACCTGCATCGGTGATCTCACTATTAAGCGAATCATCTTCTTCCACGGTCTCCTCATAATCGGGATAGCCATTTTCATCATTCTCCATAGTTTTCTCCGCATTTTTTTCCTTCTCTTTCTCACCATTCAAACACAGATTCACTGCCTCGTCGCACTTTTTCTCAACTTCATCGACCTTGTGACGACAACAACACTCCTCTTTCACCGCACCGTTCTGATCTTCCGCCGCCAACCTCTCCGCCGCGACACGACACAGCTCCATCGTGACGTCAGCGATGGAGTGATACTTCTGCATCTGGAGGACCGGAATCCAGTTCAGCCTCCGGCGGTGAATCGCCTCGAAAACAGCTGCGTAGACTCCGCCGCCGCCGTTGAGCTGCTTCAGGTGGCCGCAGAGCGCGTCGATGATTGCGTTGGACGCCGCGAACTCTCCGCGGTACCACGCCAACAACGCATCCTTGGAGAACGCGTCCGGCATCACCGTCACCGGTGTCGGCATCAGCATCGGCATCGGCACCGTCGCCGCCGGTGATGGCACTACCAAAGCAGCCGGAGTAGCTCGATCGATCGCCGCCGCCATCGGCATGATTCAAATTCTATCTTTTTCAGTTTGATCTTGGCGTTCTGAGTTCTGAAATCTTGGTTTTCTTGTCGGCTGAGAGGTATTTGGTAAAATATCAGAGCGAGAAGAAAAAATACGAATGCTTGGGTTTCACATGGGAGGGGTTTGTTGAAGAAGGAGAGCTTTTATATTCAGTGACATATGCTATGTGGTGACGTGGCAATCTGGAGAAAAAAATCCTTTTTTTTAATTTTAATTTTTTTGTTCCTTAAGAAATGAAGGTTAGTTCATAGTTTTGGAAGAAGATGGTTAGATAGAAGCGAAGGAGAAGGTGGCGGAGGAGAAGGTTGGTTGAAATGACCGAAATAGACTTTGTCGTCAAAACTAAAAGAGTTGGTCCAGTGTATTATAATAAATGATTGTTTCATTTCAAAAAAAACAATAATAATAAATTATTGTTTTATCTGTGGCACGTGGAGATTTCTCCTGGCAGGCTTTTTCATGCAAAATAGGACAAAATAAAAATTAACCGTATGTTTGAACGAGAGGATCGGTATCAGAAATTATAAAATTTTTAGAAAAAATTTAATTCTCTTATTTTGAAAAAAAAAATATAATTTTCAAATTTATTTTATATAGTATTTTTTTAGAAAAATAAAATAATTTTTTTAAAAATTTTCTCACAACATATAATTCCCAACCTCATTTTTTCTTATTTCAAATAATTTTTTATTTTCAAAAAAAAAAATTTATACATTCAAATACTATCTTATCCTTAAAATGAAAAGATTTTCTCATTAAAAACAAGAAAATTTTATTTTCAAAAATGGACATGCAATTGAAACAGAACATAAAAAGTTAAGCAAAATCATTTTTAATTAAAAAACATATATATATTTCTTGATTTGGTGATACCCGTGATCTGCATAGTGACTCAAAATGGTTAGGTTGATATATATATATATATATATATACGTATTAATATTTTTAGTGCAATTGTTAGGTCGATATTATATATCCTAATTTGTTCATATTAAACTCTTTTTTTTTATATGACTAGGGGCATAATTACTGTTCATAATATTACGAGTCTATTTACTTCCTTTTTTTTAGAGGGATTTTTTTAAAACCATTTCCGAGCGAAGAGAGTTTTCTTCATTAAATGGAAACATTTTTCGATTTTATAATAAGGTTTGTGTTTCTTTTGTTCTTTATTACAAGAATAATGCATGTATTGAAAGCCTTTAATCAATTATGCGCTCAAATGGAGTTGTCAATGGGAGATCATCTTCTAGGTTATTGCATTAGATATGTACTACTAATATATACATGTCTTACTAAAGGTTTATGTTAATTAAAAAGAACTTATTGACATGTTACGTTAATCCATTTTTAAGTATTAGGAATATTTTTCATGTATAATACAATCAACGTTGTAGATAATTAAAGAAATAAATGCTCTAACATTAGTTAATTATCGTCTACGATGCCGCAACGATTGTTAATAACCAATTTTGGACATTCCTAAAATTGATGTCTAATTTTTTTTCGTTCCAAGTACATATAGTAGTTTTGTATAGAAATAACTTTTAATATTTAATTAATCATCTCACATAGTTGTAACTGAATACACAATTATATATATTACATAATAGAAATGATAAATGCACTTAAAAATGTCTTGAGCATACGATTTCAACTGTTCACTTAAATCCTATTGCAAAAAGCCACATGAGTCCCGGCACAAAGCCAATGTGTGCCCAGTGGGGGGGCTCAACTCAATTTTTCATTAAAAAAATAACCCATATATGAATTTGTATTTTATATTGTAATACACAAAAAGGCCCCCACTAAACACAAAATTTAATGTTAAGCTCCCATTAAATATATCAAGCCTAATACATAATAAAGCTATAAATCTTATTAATCCCATGATATTAAAATTTTTCAATTATGAATTTTGTGGAGAAATCGGCTACACAATAAAATTTGGAGATCAATTTATGAACAAAATTTACTTTTATCTATAAGAAAGACATCATTTATAAT
This sequence comes from Ficus carica, assembly GCA_009761775.1. NCBI lineage: Eukaryota > Viridiplantae > Streptophyta > Magnoliopsida > Rosales > Moraceae > Ficus > Ficus carica. The sequence continues at coordinate 4,711,042 of CM019748.1, read as the reverse complement.
TTTGAATAACAATTATAATACATTAATAACTAACTATTTTTATTAATTTTTAATTTTAATCATTAGTTCCGGCTAACAAAAATTCTAGGCTTCGTCACTGCATTAGTCCCACTCATAAATCAACGCCCCAAATCATGCCCTCGCAATTGGCGACTCTCTCAAGTGCTTTCTTATGCATTCTAAGTTAACAAACTACATTATCACTTTGCTATATTTAAGGCTCAAATAACGATATATTCGTTAACTTACCTTGACAATGATCATAGGTAATTAGCCCTTACTTAAAAAACTACATAAACACATGTCCCTATTAACCTGAATTTGGAGTATTCCCTCCATACATAGACAGTGTCAAACTTTCTCTCTCTCTCTCTCTCTCTCTCTCTCTCTCTCTCTCTCTCTCTCTCTGTATAGGACTTACGGGTTGGGATTGAGTTGAGACCCAGCAAATGTAATCCTTTTATTAATACAAAGAAGAGAGATTGTAGTAAATAATTTTTTAACGAAAAATTAAAGTAAAAATTAAAATTTTAAAATATTTAAAGTAAATAGTAAATTTATTAAGTAAACAATAAGTTTATATTTATTAGGTAAATATCATATACATGAATTATTTATCTCGTAAATTTATTAGTTATTGCTATATATTATAAATATTTTAAAAACTTACTATTTATTTTAAATATTTTCTGAAAATTATTATTTAATTCTTTCTAAAAAGAATTTATTGCTAGAAGCTCGTAAATTGCTTTTACTTTTATTTCATCATTATCATTATCATCATCATTATTATTATTTTGCGTTTTAAAATCGTTAAGAGGAGTAGGAAAAAGAATAGAATAATACACAATTTTTTTTTTTTTTGGGAATGTAGGTAGACAAATTGTATAATGGAAAATATCCCAAAGAACAATTGTGGAATAAAATACCACTTCCATGATTGAAGATATTTTCAGTAATGCGAAAAATCGGTTCAGAAAAAAAAATGAAAAGAAAATTAGGTAAAATAAAGGTATATTCGTAATTTGACATGACCAGATACGCAGTCTAAAACTAGTGACATGAAAAACCAAGATGACGCCATGTGGTGTAGGGTTACCAACTAATTTGATACTAAAAATTAAAAAAAAAAAATGATTATTTTTAAAACTGTAATTTTTTTTTTCTATTAAGAAAAGGAAAAATAAAATAAAATAAAATAAAAGGTAAAGGTTCAGTCTTCGTTTGATTTATTAGTCGAAGATTAAAATTTTAAATTAAAATTGATTAATTTTTTAAAAATTAATTATAATTTTTATAGATTTTTTTAAAAAAAAATTTGATGAAAAATTTGGATTTTAATTTAAACAATAAACAAAAGTTCGGTTTTGGTGGCGGGGTCCACATGGCAGCGCGCTATTGTTGGCTCGAAGACGAGGAAGCGAAACGTGGGTGAGCCCCACAGACGAAACGCCAGATGGCAGACGCTGATTCGTGATTTTGCTCCACCGAAGTGAATAGTACACATGCGGACGGTACCATGTATACCATGCTTACCCCTCTTTAGTTCGCCACCACTACCATTATCAACGGCTCTTCCTAGCCGGCTAATTCCACTACTCTCATTCCTCGGCTCGGCTCATTTTTTTTAATTCCTCTTTTGTAATATATAATTAGAGAACCATTTTAGTTTTTAATCTTCAAATTAAAGAGTTCGACCAAAAAAAAAAAAAAAAACCTTCCAATTAAAGAGGAATCATAAAAGTCACCTTAAGAAGAAGGTATAAAAAGAGCTTTGCTGTCAATCTAGTAGGCAACCTAATTTAAAATGTTCGATTCCCTATTTTGGTACAAAAGATTAAGAAGCTTCCGAAATAAAAAAACCAAAAAGAAAAATGTTTTTTTCTTAGTATTTGAAGCTTAAACTTGAAGACATATGATTATTCTATGTGGACAGTATAAAGATATATATATATATATATATATATTAGATAGTGTACTTTTGATCCATTATTCGTGTCCAAAGTGACCCTTGCCAATATTTTTTTTACGTTATTTGGTATTCCATCAAAACAAAGGATTTACTTTAGAATATTTTATCATGATAAGGTTATTTTGGATTGCTTTAAGTGCATTTTTAACCATGTCATTGCTACATAAAAGTGAAATATATTCGAGATGGTTTTTCTTGTTTCTTTTCTAATTGCAAAGTACACTTTGATAATGCAACAAAAATACACTTTTCAATTTACATTAAAAAAAATGGAAAATAATAAAAAATAAAGTCTTACCAATTGATGGAGCTACATGGGACCTTATTGAAATTTTTGTTTTTCGATCGCTTTAACATATAATGATTTTCATGTTTTGCTCGTTCTCAAAATTAGATATTCCCATACAAATACCAGTACTCATTAATATTCACTTAATTATTTATTAGTTTCCTTAAATTTATTTTCAATAAAGTTCACGTTAGTCTAAATTGAAGCAAAAGACTGGTTCCTACTCCAAACTTACATGATATAGATGAGAAGAGGCACATAATAGAAAGGATCTACCTTTCTAGTGGGGTACGTAGCTTGTCCTTTTCTTTTTCCTAAATACGTAATCCTTTCCTTGATAAACTTTTTCTAAGCTTCCCATATGATGTCTAGAGGCAAGAAAAATCACTAGGAAAGATATATATATATATATATATATGGAGAGAGAGAGAGAGAGAGAGAGGCAAGATGTGGCTTATTTTGAGAGGAAGCCAAGCTGAGATTTAAAGAGTGGGACCCACAAAAAAAGGGCTCTGATTCCATTGCCCTTTATAGCCTAAAGTCAAGGTGGCACAAGAGAGGTCCATGTTAAAAGAAAAGCCCCGAAGGCCCCAAAAAGTGTGCCAATTGGATGGAGACCGTCCCATGACTAGTCCCCACCAAACTCCCCATCAAAAACGCCTCGTAGAAAGTCAAATTCCATTTCAAAGCAACAAATTTTTTATTTTTATTAAACCACCACCAATTAAAACTTTACGTGTTTGTACATCAGTCCGTATCAAAGATGACCACAAAAATTAGAAAAAAGCATATTCTTATTAGGAATCCCATTTTTTATGCCTTTTCAAGGATGAGAATTATGAATGCATTATTTTGGGTGTTAACGATCTTTTTCAATCTTCTAGTAAATGCTTAAGAAATTTGGACCAATTGAATTAACTCTATTGTTTTGTCTTCCAAGTACCATATTCTAGATAACACAATGGAGATTTTTACTTTAGGCTTTCATAAATATATAAATATATTTTATTAGTATATCTATATCAGAAATTGCATGCTTTATGAACTTTTTTATTTTGATATAATTTTGATAATAGAAAAGAACATTGTTTATATAAGATCATTCTATAAAAATACCCTAAAAAAATATTAAAGCATAAAAGGAAATTAATTTGGAATTAAGAATATGGTTTTTTTTTTTTCACCCTAAATTATACATCCAATTAGGAAGGTGCCCCAAAATTTTAGAAACCAAACCGATAAGATGCTAATCTCTTTTTCATCTAAAGGAAAAGAAACTCTTTTCTTTTTTTCTTTTTTTTTTTCTCTGTCTCTTTCTAAATCTCTTCTATATCTCTCTCTCACACTCTTAATGTGCTTGGATAACTTTATGTGAATTTGGACGGTATAGAAACACGAGACAACTCGGACACCAAACACTAATGGAGTGTGGACCATCCAAAAAATCACAAGTTAGGCCCCATCTTGTGCAAGAGGGCATTAAATGGCGGTCTCAAACATGCCACGTGGATTCATCACAACCGGTCGTTGAGTAAGGGAAAGGGCAAAAGGGGAAAGAAAAAAAGATGGGGAAATAGATTCTTTTTGGTATTTGGTTAGGTTAGATGAAAAGTAATTAGTGAGGTTCTTCAAATGGAAAATGTATGACAATCCATGTTTTGATTCGATCCATTGAAATTATGAGGATACTGGTTTCTTTTAGTTTTGTTTTTTTGCTTTGTTTCTTTTCCTTTTTTTAAAAATTGAGGCGTGGTTGACGAAGTTAGAATTTTTTTTTATAAAATGAACTAATAATTATATAATGTATAATTAGGGATTATTATGTTCAAGTTTTCATTTTTATTGTGTTATTATGAAATGTTATTTGCAATTATGGGTTATTTAAAAAAAATAAAAATAAATAAGAAGTTGAGGGGTTAATTGGCTCCATGCATGTCTGGCTAAATGAGAAAATTATTTTGCGACTTTTATTAGTGGAAAATGCATTACTGACCTTTAGTGAACAAGAAGAGACCATGTTATGGGTTGTTTAGTTTTGAATTACTATAGCACTTTTGAATGTTTTGTACGTGGGACCACTCTTACTAGAGCTAGGGCAATTCAAACTGTATAATTAAAGCTTCTAATTGAAATTCTCTTTCTCTCTCTCTCTTCCTCTTAAACTTAATATCAAGGGTCAAAATAGTAATGATACAAAAATGGCCAACTTCAGTCCAAATTTTTTAAGTACACACATACGTGGTGTTAAGATATCAATGTTTCATTGTATCTATAAAAAGAAAAAGAAAAAAAAAAAAAACAATTCATACAACTCGTAAATTGATACTAAAAAATTGAGATTAATTATATTATTATATTATTGGGATTAAAATGACTCTAGTTAGATTAAGCAATATTGCAGCCATAAAGGTATTTCCATCAAGGTCACGAGAAGAAGAAGTATGGACTTTCCCTTGGCACATTTAATAGGTAATTGTTCATTTTTTCTTCCTTTAAAAAAGGTAGAGACGGGATCTCTGAAAGCAACATTTTTCTAACATGGAAAAGCTCAACCATAAATAATAATTAAAAAAAAAAAAAAAACTACTTTTGTTTACAATAAAAATCTGGTAAATATGTGACTCCCTGGCTATCAGCCCCTAAAACATTTATTTTATTCTCTGGCACTTTTTTTAACGACACTTTGTTTGTTATTGTTTGTACTAATAATCTGTCAGTAGCTTGCGCACTTCTTACAGTAATACCCGATCTAAATTGTTGTTTGTTTGCTAATTATTATGATGAATTTATCAAAGTCAAATGTCTAATAAATGTAGAACTTTAGGTGAACCTTAAAAAAAAAATTAAAAAAAAATATTTAGTTTATCTATCTTCCATTATTTAGAATAAAAATAAACTCAATAGTTTTGACTCCTTGCAAATCATGCGTAATGCCGTTTACCAAGTACATGGTAGCTCAAGAGAGTGAATGGCATCCATGATTTTATTATAAATTAGCCTCTCTTTAAAATTATTGTCGTTTCAATTACAGCAGAGCCTGCATGCGTGAAACAAACATGCATTAATTTCATATCATTTTTTGGACGGCTTGACCTTTGTTATATATTTTAAATACCAAATTAATAGTATATTATTACATTGCTGAATTACATCATAGCATTAAATACTCCTACATGTAACATATCATAGCTTAAGATGTTACAGATTATATATATGATTATAAAAAATAAAAAAAAATAAAAAAAGAACATATATTTTATATATTACACACGATTCATTCAAGAGAAGCTATTTTAAAACTTTACATTTTCATAGTGAATCCAAAGTCCACCATTAAATTTTTATTTTACTTTTATTTTAATATTGTTTGCTTTTTTTATTACTTTGCAAATCCTAGTGGCCTAATGTGTGTGTATATATATTTCAGTTAAGTAGTAACTACATCATCACATCACGGGAAGTTATAAATAAGGGGGAATCAAAAAGAGAACGATGACATATGGGATCGGTGCTTGACAAGGATGTTTTTTTAATTATGCATTTTAATAATTCAGGTGTGCTTAAGACTAAAGCTATTTTTATTTTTTAATTTTTTAATTTACTAATATTAAAATGAGGTTTGCTTCACAATGGTTAGTAATTTATTTTGAAAATTATCACTTTTTTTTCGCTCCTTGTAAATCCCAAAGGTTTATTAATATAGTATTTTTCTTAGCAACATCCATTGTGTTCTTTTTTCTTTTTTCTTTTTTTATTTGTAGAGATAAATGTTATTTAGATCTTAATGTTATTAACTTGAGGCATTCAATGTTTGAATTTCTTTGGTAATTACTTGCAGGGAAACACATAAAATTATATTTTTAAGAGCTTTATAAAGTTGGAGGTCATGCTTTTTTTTATAGCAATAATTGAATATGTCTTTTTCTTTGGTTTGGCCTAGCAAATACTTTCCCCCTTCTAATGTATAGGAGTTGGACCAGTACAATATTGTCCAAACTCCAAAAGAGAGAGAACAATTTTGGCCAAGAGAGGGAGAGATGCTGTCCTTTTTATATATGATGATTACTGTTATTATTTAAACAAGTTTTCATGTGTTATTATTATTATTTTTTTTTTTTTTTGTGTTACCTTATTTCCCCTTTTTAGAAGTCAATTAGGACAGCAAAGCTTAGTTGCATAAAGTATGTGTATATAGAAATAAGAAGAATTCATTAATAATATATGAAATATAAGTATTCTATCATATGGATACCGTATTTTTAATCCATTCCATCAAATTTGCTTAAATTATCATATTTTGTTATAAAAAATTCTAACCATTCAAAAGTGTATCAAACTTTAAGTAAGATATGTTTTTTTCATATCTTATTATATATTCTCCCTTGAATTATAAAAATGGTTGTTCCTAACTACCATCAAGGTTTGTTTATTTAAATGTATTTTTAGTTTGCAATGTGGGTTTATGTTGGTGTACCCACAGGTCCAAATTAAAATTGTACTCTTCAAAAAGAAAAGGAAAGAAAAAATCAAATACATGTGCATTAAGCAAGCCGAGGCAAAAGAAATTTCAAAGAAACTTCTTAAATGAGGCAGCTGCATCCTACATGAAGAAGCAAAGTTGAACTCAAACCCACTAGTCAAAAAATAATAATTTAGCATGTGTTTAGCACTATAGTTCAAACTTTAAAATTACAATCCAATTTGTCTTTTTTCCTCAGTTTTATTATTCACACAATTTTGTAACCTAAACTTTAAAAGTCCATAAGTTCAAATGAGATGGTTTTTTTTTTTAATAAATTGCATAGAATTTCGATACGAATGAAACAAGCTCCATATTGATATTTTTTTTCCAAACACAGTTCAAGTTTTTACACTTTTAATTCCAGCAATTCAAACGCCTCGATAAACACACAATCAATTCAAACTCCAATTCTACAATTCAAACCTTAGTACCAAACGCATAAAAAAAAAAATAATAAACAGAAAACGACTCAAATCTAGAATCAAAATTAGACGGCTCATATAGGTTAGAAATCTACAACGAATGAAAACAAGAAAAGAACAAAATTGACATTTGACACAAGTTGAACATGGAAACAAATGAAGGCTTTGAAATTTCTAGAAGTCATCCGATAATGACTTCTCATCCATCGAGTTTTACTCTAAACGACGACAAAACCACGTCCATCTTTTTACCAAACTAGGAAGATAATTAGTGGGCCTCATGTTTGGACACAGTTTAGCTCAAATCTACCTGAAATGGGCCTCTAAGATGGGCCCAATGCACTAAAAGAAGAGAATTGACAAGAATAACAAGTTTGGTGTACATTGAATTTCTTTGAGGTAGTCCACCGGAAATGTTTGGAGCTTGTTTGGTAGGAGGGAAAAGTAGAAAAGAAAGAAAGGCATGGAGAGATTACAAGAGAGAATTCCTACCAAATACTGATCAATTCATTTAGAGCTTGTTTGTTATGAGGGAAAAGTTGAAAAAAAGAAAGGTGAGAAGATTGTGAAAGGCTTTTGAAACTCATAATTATTTCGTAGGTTTCTAAAGGGAAAATGAATTAAAAAAGGTATTTTAAATCGTTCCAATTAATTAAATTTTTCTCTCACTATGGAGAGATTAGAGCAGAAAATTAACACCAAACAGAAATGTCCTCCCCTACTTCCTCTCTATTTTACTCACATTCTATATAGAAGTTGGAAACTTGGAATTAAAAAGTTGAAAGTCCCACTTTCCAAAAAAAAAAAAAAAAAGTTGGAAAGTCCCTAACGTCATTCGTTTTACTAAGTACATATGATTAAATACACATATTCTAAAGTGCTCATGTCCCTTTGGTAGAAACATTAGTACATATGTAACAGAAAGAAATCTTAAACATAATATTCCTTTTTTTTTTTTTTGTTTTTTTTCTTTTTTCAATTCATGGAAGCCATGATAAACACATGACAAAAGTTTTTTTTTTTTTTTTTTCCCTTGCAACACATGGCATAAAGCTTATTGCTTGTTATATATTTGATTGGCTATTATATTTTTTTTATATAATAAGCATAAGTTTGTTTGGAACACATGGTAAAAGTTTCTCTCTCTTTTATATTGTTTGTTTGTTTGTTTGTTTGGTGTGTTTAGGCCATTTTTGGGTCAAATACCCAAAGTAAAAGAAAAGCCATTTGCTCGATCTCAAGGATTCCTACAAAGCGTGTTTAGGTTTGGTCAGTTCAATGTGTCCGCCAGATGATTACAAAAATTACATAAATTAGCGAGAAAATCAGTCAATAAGTTACTCAAAATGTGTCTAATCCTCTAACAGCTTGTGCAGTTTTTTATATTTTTTATAGTTGTTATTATTGTTTTTATTTGGGAAGCATCGGGAGTGAAGATTTTCAGAGCATCCTGCAGATGCTTTTTTTTTTTTTTTTTTTTTGGTGAATACGCAATGTGATTATTAAAACTAAACCTTGACAAATATTATATTTGATGCCATAATTTGCACAAAGTATAGGAAATTTCCATTGCTAATATTGACATTTATCTAGTTAAATGTATTTTTTTTAGTTGAAAAAAATGGGTTATAGAGGTAGAGGTTGGAATGCCCAAATAGGGAGGTGGATGTCTTCCCGCGTGATATATGGATCCCTCACGAATTAGATTGCCTATATATCCCAACCAAAGCGATGGTGATGACTCGAACCCAAATATTCAGATAAGAGAACGAGCTCCCTACCAATCCACCTAAAAAACGTTGGCTAGTTAAATATTAATTAGTTGTTGATCATGTTTACTTAATAATAGTAAATGTTGTCATTTTTTAAACTTAATTAAGCTTTCCCATTTACGAAAATTTTGAAGTCTGAAACTAAAAATATAAAAATATATATATATAGTTTTAAATAGTAGCTTGTTTTAAAAAGCAATATAAAATAATAAAACTAAGTATGTTTATTTAAAATTTTAGTGCTAATTAGAAATGTAACTTTAGTATTTGGTATTTTACATGGTAGATAATATAAGCTTAATAATTAAATTTAATTCCATAAATTCATCTTATGCATGCATACCAGGTGAACAACCGTCGGACACTACCATCACTTAATAAAATAATATATATTTATAAAATAAATATGTTATATATGTGTGTGTATGTATATATATATATATTTATAAAGAGTCATTAGAATCCGAATCAACATAAAAATATGATTATGAAATATTGCATAATAACCAACTTGGCAATTAAAGATCATAAAGTTTTCTCATAATCTCAGTACAAACCTTCCCCTTAATCATATCCCACCGTTACATATAATTAAATTCCAACAGGGACCACAATAAAACTACAAACTTGCACTAAACAACACCACACTTTCATCTCTTATTGAAACTTAAAAAGAAAAAAAGGAAAGAAAAAAAATTAATAACCATTAAACAAGCTGAAGTTGTACCTGTAGTCCCAGCACGCGCGCGCGCGCACACACACACACACACATATCATATATTATATTTATATGTATTCATTTTCTATTCCGTTTTAAAGGAGACGCTCTTTCCACTAGTACTAGTCTTATTCGGAGCTGACCTGGCCGGAGATGTGATCTTAGCCCTTGTGCGGTGAATATAATCCGAAAAATGGTCTTTAAAACCTCCTTTCTTTATGATCCCACCGTGATATATCCGTGCCTGATGAGTTCTTCTGATGATCCCAGCCGTCCGATTCCGGTATTGTCCTGATCCTGGTCCCCGCGCTTTTGATATACTCCGTGAACCTCGCGTTGATATCATGATCAGTACTCGCCGTCGTCTCCGGCTTCTTGACCTTTCTCTGGTTCGATGACTCTTCTTCACGCAGCTTCCTTTTGTCATGCAACGAAACGACGTCGTTTTTCTCCGAAACGACCCTCTCTACGGCCACACTGTTGTTATTGTTAGTGGTAGTAGTGTTAGTAGGGACGTACCTGATAGGAACTGCTAGGACACGATCTGTTGGTTTATCAGTGACTGATTTGGTTTTGATCTCGATGGCTCGGAAGCCGTGATGGCGGTTGTCGTTGACGGCGGTCGGCGTGGGGTCCCTAGGGCGGTAAGAGATGCGGCGAATGGTTTGGAAGGCGGGGGAGACTTTCAAAGCTGTGAAGAGCTTTTGACACACTGATTTATCATCAGATGAGGTGTCGTTACTGTCGTTGTTTTTTTTCTCCATTGGATTTTTTTTTTTTTTGGGGGTTATGTCAAGTATTGGGTGACAAAAGAGGAGTGAAGAGAAAATTTGGGATTAGGGGGGTATTTATCTTCATGTTTGGACGTGTTAAATTTTTGATTAATTAGTGTGAACGGAAAAAGAGAAACATGGAAAAAGTTGGGTGATTCTTTGTGAGAAAAAAAAAAAAGAAGAAGAAGGTCCCCGGAAGTTCTGAGTAATATTCTTAATGTAACCATTGAATGAAATTCTTTTTCTTCATTTTTATTTCTTTATTTTTTTTTTCCCGTGTGATTCAGTGTTTTGGACATATTCTTTCTCAATTTCTCACATTTTCTTCAGCTTAGTGGATGTTAATCTAGGAGAAGTAATTCCACCTAATAAAGTAGTGCATATAGCTAATAACTATTGTTATGAACGTGTTAAATATACGACTTCTTCTTCTTCTTCTTCTTCTTTTTTTTTTGTCTCTAGCTGTTTTACACGATATGAAAAGGTTTTTTGTCGATTCTAAGGAAAGTGTAAGGAAATGGGTTTGAGAGATGAAAAGATTCTTGGTATTGGATTCGAAAAGAGTGGAAATTTGAAAAGCAGACGAACAAGCTGAGAGTTGTGGGAATCTCCTTTAGATATGTAACAATGCCATACGGAAATAATGATGTATTTTCACTAATCAATTGCTTAAGAGAAATTTGCTTGCAGGAATCTTGGTTTTAACCCACAGCAATCCATGAACTCCGATCTTTTTTTTTTATTTTTTATTTTATTTTTACACTACCAGTAAAAACTATAGTTTTAGTTGTTTGATTAACTTTTCAATGATATTGATATATAAATGAGATCAATTTTATGTCGCAAATTGTAAATTTTACAGTTTCTATCATTAATGAAAAAAGACAGTTTCTCTTGGGAACTCCAAACGAAAAAAAGCTCAACGTAATTGGCTAATTTTTTTTGGTAGCTCTCTTCATACCAAGTCAAGTCTTCCCAAAGTAGTTTCTTCCAAAGCAAGGTAAAAAATAAAAATAAAAATAAAATAAAAAAGGCGTAAAGAGAGCATCGTATGCTTGGAAACAGAGATTATTCCATGACTATAATGTGAAACATTTAAAGTTTAGTATATACTTTGTTTATTTTCCTTGCCGGCCTGTTTCAGCAAAAGTCTTTGACAAGGGGTATAACGCAACCCTAACTGAGTAAGGCAGGTCTTACATTCATCCAAATGGGAGAAAGGAATAAAACAAAACCCAACTATTATTTGCTCTAAAGAGAGAAGGGCAAAAAGAGAGCCAATTTTGCATGTCTCCTTAATGGGTTGATATTGTTGACAGTGAACAGAGCCTGTCAACAACCCAAAAAAAGAAAAGAAAAGAAAAGAAAAAGAAACTAACGGTATATTTTTACTCTATCAATACATATACTATAATGATCTATGACAGAAAGCAATTCTACGTGTGTCGCGTGATAAACTTGAACATAGCACTCTCATATCAGACTGTAAGAAAATTAACTAACGACTAAAACAACATTAGTTGGTATCATAAATTTTGCCTTCAATTTTGGGCCCCAAGGGAAAGGGTGACTGTCTGGATATATGCATATTTCTTGGACCTTAAAACTACACGTTCTTTACTGCTGCTTCTGACATTTCATGCTTTTAATTAAAGGAATAAACTACTCCGCGAAATCCTTGTTAAAAAAAGAAGAAAAAAAGCTACTCCACGAAGTTAAATAAACATTTTTTAATCGAGAAACTTTGGACGTAAGGCAGTGATGTCACTATCAATTCTTCTAAAAGCAAAAGTAGATTCCTAATGTTACTGTTTTAAAGAAGAGAATATCACGTGATCCAGCTCTACGTTGTAAAATTGTTTAAAGCAGAAAAACTGTGGACAAAGAGAGGGAACAAAAAAAAAAAAAAAATATATATATATATATATATTTCTCTTACACCAATTTATTCGGCTAAAAAAAACACCCCAATTTACAAGGACACAAGGATCCCAAGTAATTAATCATTTACGACTTCCAAATATCCTGAAGAAAATTTCTCTTTAGCAATCCGGAAGCCACAATGTTTTCGTAATATTTAGGTCCTGTTTCTACTTTAGGCAAATGGCTGTTTGCCACCATGTGAAAAACAAAAAAAAAAGAAAAATGACAAATGCCATTTTTGAAGAATCTATTAGGTCATCTGATCCAAATCTAAGGGGGTCTTCTCTACAAGCTACAAATCCGAGCCTCAATGGCGGAAAGTTTTCACAACCTGCTCAATTCGACGCCGACAAAGAGGACAATTGGTCAATTGTGAGGAGCAAGTTGTACAACAGCACATATGACCGCACCTGAAACATATCAGAAGTTCACCCTTGTTCAGTTTTAGTTGCAGAGAATTAAAAAGCAGAGAAAAAGGACAAATATATTACTTTTGCAAATGGATCGGTATTTTGATACATTATTTTTGTTTAGGAATAAGAGAAGACTGTCACGTGTTCTTACTGGACAAAAACAGCATTGTACTCCTGCTCAAGGCATATCACGCATAAATCTGGCATTAGACGGTCTTTCTTAGTACCATCTGATCCGCTTTCAGTCTTATCATTTGCATCTGGAAAAAGAGTTACAACATTTTGATTTCATGTCCACTAATAAAATGCATAAAAGTGATATACTAGGACACTAATCAATGTACCTTCCTCATCTTTCCCAGATCTCCTAGCAGCTGCAGCAAGAACCCTGCACGGACAGATTTCAGCGCTTCATTTCATGTCAGGGAAATAACAGCAGAGACATGGTACAATAAAGTTGAATACGGAGCTCAAGTTGAAGCAATTCTACTCTTTACATGTTGCCTTGTCACGAGCAAATATCAAACTTTAGATTTTATCCATTCATTTAGCCTTTTTCCTGTATTTAGACTTCAAATTAAGATCGACTTCAACTTACTTCTTTTGCAATTCCCAACGACGCCTTCTTTCCATAATGTATTGGACGGCATGCTTAGCAATGAGATATACACCAAAGGCTGTCAAACCCACAGATGCATACTTGTACCACCTGGTAAATGCATTTATGTTAATTACAGTCTAGTGGAAAAGATAAAAAAGAACAAAAACACGCAAAACTCAATGTATGCATGCACGCATAAAAGAAAACCTTGCCCATTTCCCTAGGTTTGTAATGAGCTGATCGATACTTTTCGGAGAGATGTAAAACGGCCCTTTATGAGGTCGCTGAATTCTAACAGTTCCAACATCATCTTTGGCGGCCTGACAACAAATTTAAGATGAGGAAAGATATCAAATACATAAGCACAGGAAGTGATGAGAAGATTACATGTGAATCTAACAGTCAGTAATCATCAAGTCCCCGGCCTCATTGTCTGTCAATTCTTATTCATCATAAACAAAAAAGGGTTCAGTTAAAACTAAAGAGAGCATTCTTCCAATCATTTGGAGAAAATAAATGCTTTAACAGGCCTCATTGTCTGGTAATTCTTCTTGGCAACCAATTGGGATACCCTTTCTTTTTCCTGTCTTTTCTTGTTAAAAGTTTGTCTCTAAAAGTACATAAGGACACTCTAAGCTTCATTTTCAAGCGAAAAAAATGGAGTTTCATAGCACACTATGACATACCTCACCGACAATTGTCAACGAAGTACCAGTTGGAAGTACCCGCTCAATACGCTTAACACCAAGCATCTATAAAAGCATAAAGAGCTAAAATTTAGACAACAGAAGGGTATGTCTACATGTGCGTGTTAAAAACAAATAATGATAAATGAGGGCACACCTTGAGGCCTTGGAGATAATCTAATGTCCCACGTACAAGGGATCTCCCTGACTCTTCAAACACCTCACTTGCTACTGGCAACACAAAACCTGTAGCACCTCGGGCTCCCACCACATAAGCACGGCCAGTCCCATCATCCTTGTCCATAGAATTTCAATGAGACACCAAAAATTAGCATTCATTCCAAACAACAATCAAAAACAAAAGTTTCAGTTAAGCAAACAATACTAGTTAGTGATGCAGGTAGGCAAGTATGTTTGTGTGAGAGAGGTATTCTCACCATATACCACGGAACTTCTTTGCTCATGGATAGCATCAAAGCAGAATCCTGAATCCATGACCCAGCATCATTGTGTTTTAAAAAATGTTGCTCCGCCTTTAAAAATCAGATATGGAATGTGACTTGTTAGTGTAAGAATAAACGCACTGAAAAAGAAACCAAAATGCATGTGGGTATGCCTATCATAGTTATATCTTTGAAATTACCGTTTCCTCCACAATAACTCCTCGTAAGCCACTGAATTCACAATTGATCGGAGTTTCAGAGCCAACTCGCCCGGAAATGGCAACAACTAATGGTAAAATACACTCAGCATCCAGTAATTGTGCTGGAAAACAAAGGCAGGAAAAAAAATAATGATTAGGCAACATGTCCAAGCAGACTAATGCCACAGCAAGCAAACAAATTAGTACCACGCAGCATATGCTACAAATGCAAAAACATTTAAAAAAAAAAAAAAAGACATTGCCTTTTGGACTATGGGATGGGGATGAACTGAAAGGCTTTTGCAATGCGTTTCACTATTGCACAAAAGTTTCCACAAAGAGAAAATAAAATAAGTTCCCAGCATTGTTCCACATTAAACGCGTTTAAAAGGCAATGCTCTCTTCACCATGTGTCTCAACAAGCCTAGGATATCTACCAATCGGAAATGAAATTGTCGAACAAATGCAATGGATTTAGGTCCATTGGCCCATACATTGCCCAATTTTCTGGTCGCATTGGAGGCTTAAAAGCAATTAGGAATTTAAGACACAACTACGAACCACTAGTTTAACAAATACAACATTAACACGATCATTTCATTACTGGGCAGGAAAAATCCATCAACCAACTGATAAGAAGCAATAGCCTCAAACATTGTTACAACATATCAGAAACCAAGCTTCAATTCAAATATCAGAAACAATTGGGGATATTTTTCAAACTGCTAGGAATAGGAATAACTAAAACAATGTCAAATGATCTTTCACATAACCTTCTCGCTCTTTTCATGAAACAATTTCTAATAAAGAGCCTCAAAGCAAAAAACAAAATTTAACTAAAAAAAAATCCCATACCCAATTCTTTCAACTGATTGACCCGAGTGACCGATTTTAGTATCTCCGCATCCCTGTATCATCACAAAAACCAAAACCCATTTAAAAAAAAACAATAAATCAAACTTATACACATATTTTATATATATAGGTGATTTTGTGACTGACCTGCCACTGCTCCGGCCGAGAAGGTAAAGAGCAGCTGCACTCAAACAACAACTCAGTCCGCCCCAAGGAAGCATCTTCAACTGAACCGACCTAATTTCCAAACCCTAATTTCCGATCCTTCGACTGATACACCACATCACATGCAAAATCAAGTGCGAAGCAAGTACATCAATGGAATTTCAGAAAAAAGCTCGCTTGAAAAATCGGAATTATGTTATAGCTATTCTATGGTGTTTTTATTTTTAGGAGGGAAAGAAAAGTGAACGCTTTGCAACGATTTTAGTAAAGAAGAGTGGGAAGATTGAAATTTGAGGGGATAGTGAGAGTGAGAGGAGGAGAAAAAGAAGAAGAAAATGGGGCGGGTAATGTTGTTGTGAATTGTGATAGCGTGTTGAGGAATTTTCTGTTTGTCTCTCGGGAAAGAAAATGGAGAATATGATACGAAGAGTGGAAAAGAGGGGAGAGCGTGATAGTTGCACCCAGCAACGGTGCGTGTTGCCGAGGTAAAACCCCTTTCACAAATCCAATCGCCTGGAAATTGTTGGCCAAGAAAAACAAAAATAAAAAAAATAAAAAAAAATAGGAGAGAGAGAGAGCTGGAAGAGTTTTGTTTGTTTGTTTATTCGTTCGCAGAGAGATTTTTTTTTTTTTTTTTTTTAAGGTCGACAGTGATTAAATAATAAATAATAATTGATCTCAATAGTTCTTAAACTTTTTAAGACATGACACTTTCAATTTTTTTTTTTTTTTTTTTGTCGTGTTGACCGTTAATTCTCTAAAAAAGTGATGGTTTGGTCTTTTCCATTTTGTTCCGTTAAAAAAGAATAGTCACATGAGAAATACGTTTTGTGCTTTTTGAAGAAAAATACCCTTATTTATATCAATTAAAAATAAAAAATAAAAAAATAGAGAGAGAGGTCTAATGCCCTCCCCTCCTTCCCTCTCTCTTAGACGCTGGTTATCTCTCCCTCCTTTCCCTCCCAGATCTGACGCCAAAGACCGAGAGATTGTCTCTCTCTCTCATCCTCCCCCCCCCTTCCCCCCCGCCCCCCCCCCCCCCCCCCCCCCCAAATAGAACCGATGCCAGATGCCCGAGACCACCCTTGTCTTCTTTGTCGCTGGGCCCCCACCTTTACCGACGAGTGTGAGTGCCCCCTGCCCTTACACAACCCATATCCAGGTCCCCCCCAAAATGTCGTGATCTGGTTCTTGGCCACCCCCCACCCACCACACGACATTCTGGGCTCGTCGGCATTCGCGCTCCTAGCAAACCCGATCTGGGTTGTGTGAGGGGAGGGGGGGCGTTTGCGCTCATCGGCAAAGACGGGGGCCCAGCGACGGAGAAGACGAGGGTGGTCTCCGGCGTTGGATCTTGGGGGTGTCGGCGTTGGATCTATTTGGGGGGGAAGGAGGGGAGGGGAAGGCGAGAGAGAGAGAGAAAGAGAGACGGTCTCTCGGTCTCTGGCGTTGGATCTAGGGAGAGGGAGGGAAAGACAGCCGACATCCTGCTCCGACATCGGATTTATGGGAGAGAGGGAGGGGAGGGGAGGGGAGGGGAGGGGAGAGAGAAAGAGGTTCTCTCTTTATTATTATTATTTTTTTAAATTAATATGATTAAGGGTATTTTCCTTCAAAAAATACAAAACATGCTTCTTATGTGACCATTCCGTAAGTTTTTTAATGGAACCAGATGGAAAGGACCAAACCGTTACATTTTTAGAGAATTTAAAATTAGCACGACCAAAAAAAAAAAAAAAAAAATCAAAGTTTCACTTTTTAAAAAATTCAATTCAATGACCATTTAGGCCAACTACTCATTAGTAAAATAGTAAAGAGTATTAATGTCGTGTGCTGTTTAAGCAGAAACATAAAAACAAAAGTTTTGTCGTCTGAACAAAAAACAACGTGTCGTTTGAAGGATCTATGTTGCAAACAGTTTGTCGTTCTTGTTGTTTAGGTAACAACATGTCGTTTTAAAGTTGCCATTTGATGTCGTTTGCACCATACAAAAAGACATATCGTGATTGAGGTTACTGTCGTTCATTCGGTAACCCACTTGTAGTTTTTTAGAAATGCATGTCGTATTCTATAGATTTTTCGTTTGACATTAAAAAGATGTCGTTTTATGACTTGTGTTATTGTTTGCATTGTCGTTAATCACTCGTGACATTTAGCATGGGAGGTGTGAACCTAAGTTTTTCAACTCAATTTTTTTTCTCTAAAAATTTAACAAAAATTATAATTAATTTTTGAAAAATAAACCAACTTTAACTAAAAATTTAATCTCAAACCTTTATTCCAAATATACCATTAGTTTAGGAAAATGTAGATTTTGTTTTTGAGAAGTCTGGCGTTCTACGGCTGAATTTTACCTTTTTTCACATGTCGTTTTAAGGTGAATTCTGCTGTCTTATGCTCGTATACAAAACGACATGTATTATAAAAAAGCCTGCTGTCCCTAATGCTACAAAAAAAAAAAAAAAAAAAAAAGAGCCTGTTGTTGTCAAAATTCGAAAAGAAATGGAGCTAAACATACTGAATCCCTCAACTTAAAATACAAATAATAATAATAATGAAAAACTGTTATAATCATACCCTGATACACATATAAACCTACATACGGTCACGCATATTTTATACATTTTGTACAGGTACGCACCTATACACACATGATACAGGTATACTAAAATATATACAGCAGAAGAACATGCTTTGCTAGTTTTAATGTAACCGATTTGAAAAGTTATTACATTGTGTTTGGGTTATAAAACAGATCAGACCCCAAAAGAAACTGTAGATTCATAGAGAGAGGTGGATCAGTGTAATTTCCAGACAATATCTGAGATGAAACATACTTATTTGCAGCTTCTGTATAATGATTCCCATCCCAATTCACATACTCTGATGTGTTATTACACGCCGTTGCTGTCATTGAGGTCCCATTCAAGATTTTGGTTTCCCCACAAGCTATCCGGTTGTCGAAATTCAACGGCAACCCACCGTACCCACAACAAGCTGCTATAGGTTGTTTGAATCCTAAGCTCCAAAACCAAAACCAAATTACCATATAAACAATAGATAAAAATTGAGTTTATAACTTTATATTAGGAAAAACACCGTTTAGGAAGAAAAATACTAAACATCCCGATTCGAGTGAGTAAGGATGTGAGACAGAGAGTGAATCCTACATGTGAATAGAGCCCACCTCTTATCTCACATCCCGATTCACCTGAAACTAGACCGATATATTTATATATTGTCACATAAATACAAAATTCGATATGCAAATTTAATTTTTTCATGCACTCCATAACAACGAGGATAACTAAGGAATGAGAGAGCCAAAATGAGCTTTTACCAAATTGAGAGTAGTTTGAAATAAGATTAGATTTGATAGAGAAAATGTCAACCAAGGTGACATTTGCTTCAGAAAATTGTCCCCTGAACTTGACAGAAAAATCATGTAGTTGTGTATTGAAAGCAGTGGCAACGTTGTTGTGGGAAATTACACATCCAAACTGGTTAAGCTTTGATGGGTCTTTTCCAAATTTTGCAATAATTCTTGGGAGGCATCCGAGAGGACCCGTGTTGTGTATCCAAAAATTTCTAGCTCCCACATCATATAATCTCTGTAACAAATTAACAATGTAGAATTAAATTTTTTTTTAAAAAAGTGAATTTTCTGCCAAGAATCTTGATTTTCAAATTTTTTTAAGTTGAAGACATATTACCTTTAATCCGGTCTCAAATTCCGAGATGATACTTGGGATTAAAGCAACCACTTGGTCTTCTGATCTTGAATTAAACGCACCATCAAGATCGTTTTGTACCACATCGAACATGTGCAGGCCCTGCCTGAAGTCACTCTCGGAAGGGAGTGATTTCTTGAGCCTCTTGTCTAAGACCATGTAGAGATTTCAATTAATTTTTTGACGGAATTTTACTTGATAATTTATTTTTTATTTTATGTTTGTTGTAATATTAGTCATGCTGGTGAAAATTTCTAGCTCCGTTACTTAAGATCATACATACCTTTCGCTAGTAGTTGAAGAACACGAGTCTTGAATCTAATAAATTCCGACACCTGAATCCCAAAGGAAAACGGGCTCATTGAAGCTGCATTGGCTGGAAGTAAGGTGGACCCTCCAGTGGCAAAATTACACCCCTTTTGAAAACTTGGTGCACCAACAGAATCCAAATATGGATTTAGAAATGGTAGTCCCATTGAATCCACTGCAACACATACAACATGAAAATAACAAAAATTTGGTTAGAATTTGAACATATTTTTGGACACAAATATCACATTTGCAATAGAATACTAGAATTTCACAAAGTGGTCTTATTCCAAGTAGTCCTACCACGTAGCCCATTTTAATACTTCAAATATATAGTTCGGGTTATCTTTGAATACCACCCTCTTCACGTATAACCATTTTAAATAAGAGGTACTTACTGAGAAAATCGATGATCAAACGGCCATCGCAAAACCGGCCAGCAGGATTAAGGAAGTATGTTTTGCCATAGGGTTGACCAAAAGGAAAAGCAATGCCTGCAGCTAGGCCACCGGTGTCCGAATTGGAATCGCCAAAGTTAAAGACTACAGGATAGCTGAAATTGATGGGGCTAATGAAAGGCAAGTGTGATAAGATTAAGGCTATTGTTTGAAGGGTCAAGATTTTCATAGCCATGGAATTGAGGTTACAATAACGAATGGAAACTCTGAGTTTCCTTATAGAGGGTGAAGATGTTGGTTGGTGAAAAAATGGGTGTCTTGCAAGTTTAGGTGATAAAAGGGATTAAAATGACAAGACATGTAAATCCAAGGGCTAAAAAGGAAAAAAGTAAATAGAACCAGAAGGTTTTTTTTGCTGTAAGAAAAAGCAAATATGTTTGCAAGCTACGGCAACATCTCTTGCTTTGTGCAAATCGGCCTTGAATATGGGTATCACCGTGGATGAATATTTTCAAGATTTTTCTTCTGTATTGCTTGATTCACTATTGACATGCTATTAAAAAGGGGCAAGACTGCACTAGAACCCCTTTTATACACCTTATTGGTAAAATTAATTTTTAAACCGTTAAGATATAATCAAATGACAGACATGTTGGTTGTGTATGATAGTTATAATGTTCCTTACCGTATAACCTAAAAAATTTAAAAATAATATATAAAAAAATAAATTAAAAAGAAAACACTACCGATTCCCTCCCCGCTTGCCGGTAACGCTCCACGGCCAATGACCCCCCTGACGCCGACGAGCCCCCCTCCCCCTCCTCCTCCCCAGCGCCATGAGCCCAGAGCCCCCCCTCTCACCTTCCCCCCCCTCCCGACGCTGACCAGCCCCCTCCCCTCCCCCACAATGCCAACCAGCCCAATCCCCCCATTGAAGCCAAATCTGGTCAGCATTTGGGGGGGGCATCGACATTGGGGGAGGTGGGGCCTTCTTGGCATCGTCACCGGTGATGAGGGGGCCACTGGTGGGCTGTTGCAAGACCGGTTTTTTATTTTATTTTAAATTTTTTTGAATTTCTATTTTTTTATTTTTAGTATAAAATATTATGGGTTTATGTACATTATAGTTATCATACACAAATAGCATCTCAACCGTTCGATTATATCAGGATAGTTTAAATATAAACTCTACCGATATGGTATATAAATAAGACTTTACCACAGACTTACCCCTTAAAAAAAAGAAAAAGAAAGAAAACTTATTGTGACAATATAGTTTGTTTAATATTCATCATAAAATACAATTTTCTTTCTTTCTTTTCTTTGCTAAGAGATATATATTAGTTTCTTCTTCAATAAAAAAGGATTGTGATTAGAACCTTACAAGCATATTTTAGTGATAATTTCATTTTTAATTTTATTAAAAAGTGAAGAGTTCGAATTCTCTCCTCCGTGATTAAAAAAAAAAACAAAATTGTTGATTTCCAACAGAAAAATTAAACAAAACGCGGGTCGTTTTTCAGTTTGGTGTATGACATGTCGTTTCCTTCCCGTCTCGTTTAAGGGCCAGGATTACGTAATACGGGTCGGGTTTCGACCGAAAAAAAAAAAAAGAAAAAAAAAAAGGGCCCAGTTAGCAAAACCCTCGAGTCAGAGAAAAACCCCAAAATCCCTAAAACCCACTCTGTGCGCGAAGCTTTAACTCTCTTCAGCTGCTTCTGCTTCTTCTTCTTCTTCTTCTTCTTCTTCTTCTGGGGCATTTCCGTTAGGTTTCTGGAAGCTTCTTCTTCGTGCTTCAATGGCTTCGGTCGCTCTCAGAAACCCTAACTCCAAGCGCCTTCTCCCATTCTCTTCCCAAATCTACTCCTGCTGTCGGGGATACGCCCCCGCCGGTCTCTCCGCCTCCGACTCCATCTCCGGAAATGACAGATCTTACACTCCGATTCCATGGTGGCGATCCATGGCCACCTTCACCAGAACGTAAGTTCCTGCCTCTCAACACAGTTTGAGCCATTTTCTGTTTGGTAGCTGGAATCTTTTTGAAAAAAAGAAAAAAGAAAAAAAAGTGGGAAATGAAACTGAAATTATTCGAATTGGTGAAAGTAATTCGAAATCTGTATGATGTTGTTTCGAGCAGAAAACCTCATGTGAATGTTGGAACAATTGGACATGTCGATCATGGAAAGACAACGTTAACTGCTGCGATTACAAAGGTTTGATCGTTGACGTTTCTGGTTGATTCTCCGTTCGGATCTGATTAGGAGTTTTTTAATTCACGAAAAAATGGAGTGTATAATCGATTAGAAACATGATCATTTCTTTCTTTCTTTTGTTCTTTTTTGGACAAAACCTGAAATGTTTATGCTGCTTACGTTAGGTACTAGCGGAAGAAGGTAAAGCGAAGGCTATCGCCTTTGATGAGATTGACAAGGCTCCTGAAGAGAAAAAGAGAGGAATTACGATTTCAACGGTTAGAATGTGCTTTATTTTTATGATCAATACGAGTTTGCGATTTTTTTGGGACATAGATTTATGCTGCTTTTCAGTTGATTCTTCTGCAACTTCCGGGAATCATATTTTCTATTTTGATTTAGTTTTTTTTATTGATTTTGCAGGCCCATGTAGAGTATGAGACTGCCAAGCGACACTATGCGCATGTTGACTGCCCTGGACATGCAGATTATGTTAAAGTAAGCTGTTAAGTTGATACACATTTACGTAACAGATAGTATAAGTGATGGAAATCGTAATTGATAATCTTAAATTATGCACTTATGTTGGGCGTCAATATAGGATTTTGAGTAATTTAATCATGTTTATAATATTTAGGATTTATAAGTTTATTTTATTTTCTTGTTACGTTCATTTTATTCTTAGGTTTTACTGAGCTAAATATATATATATATATTTTTTTTGTTTTCACGGTAGATCTTGATGGTTATTATCAAATATACAAGTTCCCTCTCTGTTGTGCTCTCTTCTTTCTAAACTCTTCTTCTTCTTCCTTCTCTTTATCTCTTACTTTAATCTATCTTGGTCCTACATCAATTAGTTTGTCTGTGTAATATGCTTTGTTATGGCGTTGACCCTGATTAGAAACTGAGCGTATTACAAGAGTTGGGAGTAAAAATTAGAGATTAGTTTAGCATGAAGTATACCCTTCACAACCACGAACCACGGTTCATGTCTGTTAGTTAGAAATGAAAGAATAAGTATTTATAATTGGTTAGCCACTATGTGATATTCTACTGTTAAGCTGTCTTATATTTACTCATTCGTATCTTTTATAATTGTTATGCAGAACATGATTACTGGAGCTGCCCAAATGGATGGGGGTATCCTGGTCGTATCTGCTCCTGATGGACCCATGCCCCAGACTAAGGAACATATCCTACTGGCACGACAGGTGTAGATTTCATTGCTGTCTTAGCTTACGTGCTTAACTCTTTTGTACATAAAGCAAAGCCTAAAAGATTTTTCTGAACGTATTTGGCAGGTTGGTGTGCCATCGCTTGTGTGCTTTTTGAATAAAATTGATGCTGTTGACGATGAGGAGTTGATTGAGCTTGTTGAAATGGAACTTCGTGGTGGGTGGATTAATTGAGATTTTCTAAGGGCACTGTTTATCCCCACTTTAATTTTCTCACGTTTTCTTATATCTGTGGCAGAGCTTCTGAGCTTCTACAAGTTCCCTGGGGATGAGATTCCTATCATCCGTGGTTCGGCTTTGTCAGCTTTACAGGGAACTAATGAAGAGATTGGCAAAAAAGCTATTTTAAAATTGATGGACGCTGTTGATGAATACATTCCTGACCCTGTACGTCAGCTTGACAAGCCTTTCCTAATGCCAATTGAAGATGTTTTCTCAATTCAGGTGAATCTTTCATGTGTTTTAGCTAATGCTTGTGCAAAGCATCAATTTGGAAGAATGAACTGCCTTTCTTTAAGAAGGATTAGTTCCATCATTCTTTGTTTAGAGATTTGGGACATAAATCTTACCGTGGTTTCCTTTGAATTGGCAGTAATTTTTCCCCTAACTTGTAGGTTAATTTAGTTGCAATGATTACCATTGTAATTGTTGCTGCTCCGGCTATTTATATTTTTCAGGAAAAAAAAGATGTACAGAAGTTACCTTGTTTCCTCTAGAATTGATTTAAGTTCTTCATCTATAAGGTTGCTCACATTCTGAACTTAACGATGGGGTTGTTCATTCTGCTATCTCTATTTTTTGAAAGTCTTTATAGTTTTGTGTGGTACGGTATTCTGTTGATTTAGCTTTGCTATTGGTTTTTTGTTTGTGTTAAAGGGACGTGGAACTGTAGCAACTGGTCGTGTTGAACAAGGAGTTGTTAAAGTCGGTGAGGAAGTTGAGATTCTGGGGTTAAGGCAGGTAAATATGTACATTTGGTTTTTCTGGTTTTGGTGCTGTAAATCATTCTTCTGCATTTGTTTGTTTCTTTAATATAAAAACATGTGTGTGCACGTACCTATGATGGTAAAACATGGTGATGCTTTTAAATCGGTAGCATTTATCAAGTAATGCTGTTAAGTTGCTTATGTATCTGAAAGCAACATGCTTTGTAAGGTCTAAGAATGGCTGGTGCTGAGTCTGACATTTAATTTTCTCATGCAGGGTGCTCCTCTGAAAACTACGGTGACTGGTGTTGAGATGTTCAAGAAAATCCTGGATCAAGGACAAGTAAGTGACTGAATTCAAATCTCATTATACCAAGGTTTTTCTGTTCCATCTGGTTCCATTAATTATGGCTTTGGGCATTTAAACAGGCAGGTGACAATGTGGGTCTTCTTCTTCGAGGCTTAAAACGCGAAGATGTGTTCCGAGGAATGGTAAATGACTTCCCATGATTTAATTAATACTGGATTGTGGTGGTATCATGTAGGACTTCTTGAAACTACCTAGTTCGTCAAATTGGGCATTGCAAAATTTCTTATTTTCCTCATTGGGTTCTCTTAAATTGTGATTTAACTGCAGTTTTTGGTCATCTAGTCCTTATTTGGCTTTAATACTATAATCTTCTTACTATTTTTCCTTCCCTACTTTTTCAGTAGGAAAATTTGTCTCGGGTTGTTTGTTTTCCTGCTTTTTTACTAGCTGTAGTTGCTCTAGCTTCCCTTTTTTTTTTTTTTTTTTTTTTCATGTTCCCTCTTGTTTTCTGTTTTATTTTTTTTCCCCGAACTTTTTCCTATTCATTGCTACGAAAAGTAATATTAAAATTAGAATGAAATTAATGTTTATTCATTTTTTACTAGTGTTTGAAGATGTATCCATACAGTAAAAAAATGTCTTAGAAGAGAGTAACATTCAAAGTATAGGGTCCAGCAGCGGCTAAATTGAGATTGAACATTGAATGTTAAAACTTGTGGTTTTTACTGCACAGGTAATTACAAAGCCAGGATCTTTGAAATCATACAAGAGGTTTGAAGCAGAGATATATGTCCTCACGAAGGATGAAGGTGGACGTCACACTGCATTTTTCTCGAACTATATGCCTCAGTTTTATATGAGGACGGCAGACATCACTGGAAAAGTAGAATTGCCCGAAAATGTTAAGATGGTTATGCCTGGGGATAATGTGACGGCTGTTTTTGAGCTGATACAACCAGTTCCTCTTGAAGCAGGTACGTTAGCATTCTCTTCTATGAAAAAGATGGAATATCCTACTGCTGGTAGCACATAACCGCATGTCCACGAGCAACTCTTGTTTAGGCATATCCACGAGTTAGTTGTTGTTAAAATTGGTTACGGTTTCCAATACATGTTTGTGGCTTTTGTTCGGAACAATGTCTAATCTAGAGTTACATGTTTTTTAATGCCTAAAGATCAAATAATGTTTGCTTGTTCTACTGACAGGACAAAGATTTGCCTTGCGGGAAGGAGGTAGAACGGTCGGTGCAGGAGTAGTATCGAAAGTACTAGGTTGAGCCCGCTCCTTAGCAAAAAGAGTTGGTAAGGGGGGAAAAAAATACTATCCACTTGGATTCGATGCGGTTGTTAGTTCTAGGCCTTTATCAAGGTACATTTTTAACAAGGACTGGTTTGGCGCTGAGTATTTCACATGTTCTTGGCCAGTTTTTATTTATTTTTCTTTTTTGTGTTTTTGGTCTTGAAATAATGTTATTGACAAGCAGTATTAACGCTTAACCGGCATCTGCATTATACATTCAAATTTTTTTTCCTTATTATTCATAATGTAGAAAGAGGGCATTTGCAACAGTTATGTCCCGACAATGCAGGTTGTCTTCACAAGAGAGTTTTAATTTATTTTATTTTATTTCCTCTCTTCAATAATATCTCCCTGGTAAAATTGGGAAGCTTGGTTTCCTTTTCATAGTTGTAAAATTGTCTATACTTTTTCTCTGTAGTATAGAAAATTTACCGACCTGTCTACGAGTGTTGTACAACCAAGATTTGCAAAAGAAATAATGCAGGCTTAGCAGGAGTGAAACGAAGCTTGGAATTTCAAGCACAAATGAAGGATGAATTACCACATGCTGTTATTTGCTAGATGTTATGGATATTTGTTTGAAAACTTAATACTTCTTTTGATTCAAGTATTTAATAAATATTTAACTTCCTATGTAATAGAGAGAAACTACAATATCAAAAGATAGTCTTGGAAAGTTCAAACACTATTGGAATCATGATCTGTTAAGGTACAGAGTTTAGAAGTACGCTTGGTAATAATTTTTTGTTATTTCACTAATAAAACATTGTTAAACTGGAAAAATAAAATTATATTGAATTTCGCTAATTATTAATTTTTATGATAGTTTCCGAATTTTTAAGAAGTTTATGAAAACGATCCAAAACCTCATTAAAATCAATATTTTATCGTGCCTCAAAACATATTGAATATTGCTATTCACAAATTTTGATGATGGTTTTCGAAATTTAGGGCCCGTTTGGACCTCCGGTTCGAACTTAAATTTTTCAACTCAATTTTTGTCTTTTTTCCCAAAAAATTTTTGTCTTTTCCGAAAAAGTCAACCGAAATTACTATTGAAACTTAAAAATCTTAACTCAAACTTGTGAACCAAACGGGCCCTAAGGGAGTTTTATAGTTAAAAGGATCCACTCAAACTTAAAAATCATATATAATTTCATGAAAAAGGATCCACACAACCTCATTAAAGTCAATATTTTTATAGTTATTTTTTAATATTTACTCTGAAATTTCTTGGGAGTTTTAAAAGTATATGGATTTAGTTCATACGTCATCTATTCATGTACTTCCTACAATAATATAATACGTATGTAACTAACATAATTTTTTAATTGATTTGATATGATATTATAGTTAAATATATATTAAAGAAACATGAAATAGGTAGTAATAAAGGAACATGTGAGTTGAATCGTGACATGTGTCTTTCTTTTACTGTCTAAACTCTTTATTTGTTAGGCGAGGCGAACTGGGGAAGGGAGTCTTGGACATACCCATTTCGATAGGACCTTATAAAGGAACATGAGCTATTATGAGGTTGCATATTGCTGAGAAATTTCGATAATATTAAAGAAATTTTTGTCCATGTTGTTATCAATAAAAATAAAAAAATCAAGGGCATGTTGTGTAGGTTCCAAAATCTGGAAGGATTTGACTCATGTATTATCTTATTTGTGTCCTTTTTTTTTTTTTTTTTGTCTCCTTAATAATTTTATAACACGTGTTCAACTAATATGATTTTTTAATTAATTAATACAATATTATAATTTAATAAGTATTTAATATAAATTTTTAATTAACATGTATTATTGAAAGTTATTAAGGAATAAAATTAAGGGACACCTCTAGAGTTTCTCACCATATTACATGAATGAAAAAAAAAAAAAGTTAATTTATTTTTTTATTAATAAATGGATTATATCTCTTATCAAATAATAAATAATATAAGAACTCTCATATGGTGTAACACACCAAATAAAATTATTTGCAATAGACATAATCAGGGACCCATAGTTAATCCAAAAAAAAATTAGGACAAGTTCTAAAAAAAACATTCATGTAAAGGGCGACCCAATCAAATAGCCTAAAACCCTAAACCCCAAAAACCAAGATTCCAAAAACACAAATTGAGGTTGACTTGAGTAATGGAGATCGATAGAATCGACGGGCGAACGCCGAACCAGTTGAGACCACTCGCTTGTTCTCGCAGCGTCCTTAACCGTGCCCATGGCTCCGCCAGTTGGTCCCAAGGTGTCGTCTTTCTAACTATTTAACTCTCTCTCTCTCTCTCTCTCTAATACTTTTATTGTGTTCTCTTTTGTTAGCCTTAAATTCAGCTCATTTTCTTCAATGGCTTTTTGCATTTTGGGTTTTCTTCTTAATTGATTTTGTCTGTTTTTACATATATATATGTGTGTGTGTTTGTTAGGAGATACAAAAGTTCTTGCTGCTGTTTATGGACCAAAAGCAGGAACCAAGAAGAACGAAAACCCTGAGAAGGCCTGTATTGAAGTTATTTGGAAACCTAAAACAGGCCAAAGTGGTATTTTTTTTTTTTTCCCTTTTTTCCTATTCCATGTTATTATTAGAATAAAGATTTATTTTTTCAATGTTTTTGTGGGCTACATTTTGACCAATAGTATTGGGGAAAAAAAAAGAAAAAAGAAAAAAAAGAGGGTCTTTTATACGCCTTTTTCCAGTCGAGGCTTTGAATCCAATCTTGTTATTGCCTCTTGGTGAATAAATCTTATAAAAGTACGCATTTGGACGTGATCGTTTCTTGATAGATAGTGAAAATGAATCTAACTTGAATGAATTGCGCTTAGCTTTCGCTTGATTTGTCGTTTGACAAGTTGAAACCTTTTTTCTCGTTCCTTTTTTTTTTTTTTTTTTTTTTTTTTTTTTTTTTTTTTTTTTTTTTTGTGTGTTTCCTTTGAGATTTTGGCTATTGCTGATCACTATGATGGGATATGGCACATGCATTTTGTCTTTGTTTTTTCTCTTCGAATTTAGTGCCCTTTTATTATTTCCTATTGATATCGCTAAACTATCTTCATTTGTTAGGAAAATCGGAGAGGGAATACGAGATGATATTGAAGAGGACATTGCAAAGTATCTGTATTTTGACTGTCAATCCAAATACTACAACAACTGTTATAATACAAGTGAGTTATTTCTTGCCCTTTTTTATTCCAAATATATATTTGATTCGTGGAAATTGCCCTGGCCTTGGTGTTTACCATTCATAACTACTTTTTTATTTTTATTTTTTATTGCTGCAGTTTGGCTTGTTCTTCTGTTAGTTGTTAATACTTTGTTTCATACAAAGTATTACTTTTTTCCTGGTTTTTAGCTTCAAATTTCTCAGCATCATGGAATTAGCAGTATTAGTTTTTGTTTTCAAAATGTAAATCAAGGTTACTGATGTTGATTTTCTTTTCCTTGGATATAATGCATGTATTATTTGAAAATGCTGATTTAATAAATGACTTCTCACCCATGACCGTTTAGTTTTCTGTTTCTGCTGCAGGTTGTCAACGATGATGGTGCAGTATCCTTCAAAGGTTACGGTTTTCATGTGACATTGTAGTTTTTCTAACTAGATATTTATAGCAATATTTCAGCCTTTATATAAGTGAGATTTTACACGGAAACTTATTAGATTGTTATTAGTACCTTGACTTGATCCTTGTGTAGCTTCTCCCTTGTTCCATAAATGCCGCATGCGCTGCACTTGTAGATGCTGGAATTCCTTTAAAACATCTTGCTGGTAGCAACACTTGAATTTGTCTCCAGTTTTTCGATCTCTTAATTTGAATGCTTACTGACTGCATACGCTGGATTGCACAGTTGCAATATGTTGTGGTCTGGCAGAAAGTGGATATGTTATACTGGACCCCACCAAGCTAGAAGAGCAGGTTAACGAGTTTTCATATTTAAGTCTACTTTGTCCATGGACATATGCTGCGTCGCATTTTTCTTTGTTGCATTGAGAATTTGTCTTACCTTGTTTCTGTTTCATAATGGCAGAAAATGAAGGCTTTTGCATACCTCGTCTTCCCAAATTCAGTTCTTTCAGTCCTTCCAGAAGGATCATCAAAGGTAGTAGGTGAACCCACGGAAAGCGGGATCATCACGTCAGTTACCCAGGGTGCAATGGCAGGTAGCTCTTATTAAACTTCATCCGTGTTTCATCACTTATATTCTTAATATGAAGTGTTCTTTAGTTTTCTCCTAGTAAAAATCCATGTTAGCCTGGGCTTTTTTCTTTTATTGATCTCAACTTTGTCTCAGTAAACAACTAAATATACAGAACATACTTCAACGACATGTCATGTACTGCTTCACGAAATTTCACTTTATAATATTGGAACAAGCTGAGGAAATATATTGTCCCCTGTGTTAAAAGAAGTTTAACTTGTCCTCAGAGTGTCTAAGTGCCTCTCTGTGAGTTTTACAATTAAGAAATAATCTAATTAGCAGTGTTTTTTTTTTTTCAACTAGTGGATGATTACTTCCACTGTCTAGAACGAGGGCGCGCGGCCAATGAAAAGATGTCTGCTTTCCTCAGGAGGAGTTTGCAACCACAACTCCCTGGCTGACTCCTTTAAAGCTGAGGGATTCAGAATGTTACTCAAGTATCCTCAAGAAGTCTCGAATAGGAAGTTCTTTTGACACCGACATTTTGGCCCATCTTTGCTGTAACATACCAGTTGTATTTACCAATTTTGAATCATGAGCTGGATTTCATGACTTCGAAGTTAGAACTAGAACGCCGCTATTTCCTGCGGTGATTTTAGTGGACAGTGGTTTTGTTCCCATATCCCAACATAACTGTATTAAAAACCTCTTGTCAATCTAATGCAAAGATTCCAGTTAGCCTTCAGTGTTGTGAGATTGTCTATTTGGGTTCCTCTCTTCTTTTTGGCTTTGTTTTTAGGATGCCGGCTGAACTTAAAAACGATGCCCGTCTTTTGCTTAAGCTGGTCCTTGCTCGAATATGCTTATAAAGTTTGATGTCTTGATGTGTCTGTTCCACATATCACGTTTTATGCAAAAAGCATCTCATTAAAGACGGTTGAAAGTTTATCTTGTTCAATGTTTCTTACTCCAATTTTCTTTTTTATTTTTTTAATAAAAAGACAACTGCTCTAGTACTGTACTGGTTTAGAAGACGACGATTTCTAGAAGAAACAATATACACGAGTTTGATAATTAAAGCGAGGCAGTAGTAAAACAAAGCTTGGAATTTCACGCACAAAATTGATTGTATTGTATGTGATACAATAATTAACTAGTCACGTTGCTGTACTGCTATATAATACACAATCTAAATCTAAACATAAAACATAGATTAACAATGCTGACTGGTGATCAGACAGAGTTCAGTCTCTAGCAAACTCTGCATCATGTCAAGCCTGAAATCCTTTTGGATTCCTTTTCTTTTCTTTTCAAATGATTATATCGAGTTGGAGCCTCTCCACGACCTCGCAAGCCACTGAACTTTACTCGGACTAATCATCAACCAGCTATACAACATATACCGTTACCGTCATATACACAGCCAGTTAAGTTGTTCCCCGTGACCTGTACCATTTGCATTCAGTCACCTCACCCCCAAAATAGATTGTTTCCTTCTCAAGCAAACCTCAACATCGCCACCGCCATCAAAGTTGCAGCTCTGAAATATATCTCTTTCACGCTCTTGTCCACTCTGTTCATCATTTCCTCTTCCTTCAAACCAAACTTGCCTTGGCTCTTGTTCACGTAGACAATTGAGTCCCTCAGCTTATTAACTGCCCAAGAGAGCCAAACAAGCCCAAATCCTAATCCGGTGCTGAAGAGTCTTGTAGCACAAAAGGGTACCCTCGAACAAGCTACTTTACACACGACGGAGAAAAGAACGGCCAGGCCAGTCCCAGCAATGCTGGCAGAGAATTGAGTGAGGAGCTCAGGAAGCTCTGGGCCAGATTTTTTCAGTGAAAGGACGGCTCTTTTTCCATGCTTCTTCTTGTTGGCCATTATAGATAGAAGATTCTCACATGCGTGGAAATAGTTCTTCTGGTAAAGATCCCGCTCTCTGCCTGCCTTTCTACCTATCTTCTTTTTTGGAGACTTGACCTTAACTTTTTCGGGACTGTAAAGAACATGAAGCACAAAATTAGTAAGGATGTCATAATTAGACTCAGTTTTATTGCAACAATCTTTGGCCAGCTACACGGTTGAATGATCTCAAAACTAAAGCTGGCAATGGTAAGTGGAAAGCGGGCAAAACAAGTAGTTGTACATCTACCTTTTTAAAGGAGCAACAATCGCTGCTTGAAGCTTCATAGAAGACCCATCAACAAGGACCCCTACTTCACTGCCGTCCAGCCTGGTCCACAGAATGATTACAGGGTCAGGTCTTTAGGAAGAACAAAAATGGCGAACATATGAAATGAATGGAACGTATAAATAATAAAGAAAAGTTTCGTCACAGTCGAAGTGTGGTCGATCATGTAAGGTGCAGAGGGAAACATTCCCTCGAAAAATTCGTAAGGACCATGGATTCCTGACTGATTAACCCATCATTACATAAGCCCTTCCCGCGTACACTCTACAAAACGATATCGACCATGCCTTTCCAATCGTTAAATTACCACATAAAGTTTTTGACTTTTCAACAAGATAAAAAAGTCTTTAGTTTCTATTAAAGGTTCATGTCAGTACCAAAGGCAGTAGAAAAGTTGCAAGAACAAGATGAATGTGTTAATACTTTCGTTAAATGGAAAATCAAATTCTATCAAATCAAAGGGAAGAGTTAACAAAACCCAATTTCATTGTCAATAAAAAAACACAGTAATAGATGTCTAATCAAATTGAACATGGAAGTGGTAAAAGTAAATAGCGTGTACATACCTGCTATAGTGTGGGACCAGCATTGACTGCTTT
Source organism: Ficus carica (assembly GCA_009761775.1). NCBI lineage: Eukaryota > Viridiplantae > Streptophyta > Magnoliopsida > Rosales > Moraceae > Ficus > Ficus carica. The sequence goes on along the minus strand of CM019748.1, from coordinate 4,677,954 downwards.
TTCCAGTTAGCTGAGTTTTTTTGCAAGTAAAACTCAGCAACAACAGAAAGTAGATCCTGGACTTCAGTCCCCGAACCACTGAATAAGACTCGACCATCTGGGTGAACCGTAATTCTAGAGCTACCCACGAGATCTCCAACAAAATCCAAAAGAGGCTTTTGGGCGTATGGTTCAGTACCAGGGTAGATTAGTGGAGTTGGCTTTTGATGTGAATCAATTCTCAATGCTTGTAAACCCATCAACTCAGAAAGTAAAGCTAAATCCACTGTGCCTCCCTCTAGCTCAGTTGCTCCGGACGTGAGGAACTGCAAAATCTTTTCTTGTCTTGTGCACTGTTCAGCAATTACAGAGCTGAAAAGCATCGAACTTGGATGAGTATCTGCAACCAGAAGTCGAGAAAACAATCGTTATAAACAAATCTTTCATAATAGTGTAAGAAAAGTACACGGTGTAAAGCATAATAGCACGAGGAAACAGACGCCTGAATCAACAGCATGCCAACCAATCAATCCCAAAGGGGCAAAAAAAGGAAAAAGAAAATAGAAAATGAAGCCCCTGATAACTTGTCAAGTTGTGGTAATCCCCCCACCCCCACAAAACAGCAGCTCAGCGTTTTAAATCTTCACAACCCAAAGAATGGAAATCATATAGAAATCGACCCCCATGCCTAGCTATCCTTTATTTTACTTGTCAATGGACTGACAACATAATAAGGTCACTATTTTACATGCTTGTTTCCGTAATGGATCACATGCAAACATGTGCTGTCGAAAGGAATTAAATTTACATCTACACCTCAAAAACCGTCTAAACATGTAAAGTTGAGGAAGTAACAGATGAACATATCTCATTCTAGTCTGTTTTGAATTAGTTTGGATGCGAAAATTCATCATCATGAAGGCTTGTTATGGGCATGATTATATATAACTAACATAGCAGCAACAGTGAGACTTCTAATTAAGAATTATTTTTACATACCACAACAACAATAAAGATAACATAGACTGGATATAGACTAAACCAACAGCGAGTAAAATGAAAAAGATTTGACTCTTTTTTTTATTTATTTAAATTATTATTATTAAATTAAAACTGCACGCGACATTCAACCGAAAGTGTAAAGATTTGCGTACCTTGCACATCGGCAAGCAGGGGGGTTTTAACCGCCCAGTCAATCTTGATAAACTGGCTTGGCTTAGATAACCCACTTATAGGTTTCCATGCCTCCTCACACTCTTGAGCCCTCAAATTAAGAGACCCTACTCTCATAATCTCATATCTTGCTCCATAACAAGGCAAAATAGGTTGACACACCTGTTTCCATTAAAATAAATTAATGACAAATTCATAACTAAAAGAACCGTATTAATCAAGTATGGAACAGGCTCATCAACAATTAAGAACTTATTGCACCTCGGTTGCATTAAATTGGTAAGGAAACATTTAATGATGAAGAAAGAAAAGAGAAGATAATAAACCTTTTACAAGCCCAAAAATTCACCTAATTGAAATAGAAAATAGAAACCATCTAAATAGGCCAAAAATTACGAAAACACAAACCAGACAAGTAACCAGAACAATTAAAGGATAAGATTACAAACATCTACAGCAGAAATTTTAATAATAACAACCCCAATAAATTCCCACATTCACTTGAATATTGAATTTATGATGATAATAATACATGAAACACAAATCAGACAATCAATAAACAAACAAACAAAAAAGATAAAAATTTGTAGTTACAGGTATAATTTAGCACTAATTTCACACCTGATTTGTAAAGTTCGGATCCACGGACCCCAAGTTTAAAAAAAAAAAATTTCCAAAACAAAATATTTAACAATAAAATTATAACCCCAATAAATCTCCATAATTTTAAAGAAGAAAGCAAACCTATTTGAGATAGAAAAATGCTGAGTGGTTTTACCTGAATGGCCTTGTTGATGCCCTGGTCTTGTTGGGGCAAAACAACCCCAGGAGGGTACCCATGAGAAGCCATCAAACAACACAGCTTCAAAACCATGTTTTTAAGGAAAACCCAGTTCAGAAACTTTCTGAAACCAAATTTGATCCCTTTTTTGCCTTTTTTGGGTGACTTTCTCAGCTCGCCATAAACTTATCCATCTTAGGACCTCAAAAAGCGATTTTCAACACAAAAATTACGAAATCAGAAATATGGGATTTTCGTGATCCAATCGCCTAATCGACAAAGTTCTGATCTTTGATTGTGTGGCCCGTGAGAATCCGGATTCCAGGTTGGAATTCCAGAGACGGACAAAGTGTGTCCTTTTCTTCTTCCTTTGGAGTCATTTCGAGATTCCATTTTTTTTTCCCCTGTGTGACAAATTTACGGTTGTATTAATCTGGACCGTTAATTTTTATTACCAAAGACTTTGTTGGACATCAACCAAGGAACTTTTGTTTGGTGATGAGGGAAGAGAACGTGTGATTGGTCGTTACATTTTTTGCACTGGATTATGATTGGTGCAAAAAAAACTGTGGTGGGTATTCTAAGAGCCCACTTATTTATGATCCAATCAATTCAAACTTAAATTTTTTATTTTAATTTTTGTATTTTTTTCAAAAATCAACAAAAATTATAACTAATTTTTAAAAAATTAATCAATTTCAATTTAAAAATTTCAACACCAATCGTAACACCAAACGGAGACTTAGTTGTTCAAAGCCCATACCAAGTGACTTTGGACCGGAATTGTCAACCCAATTTGTGTCTGGATCTTATGTTATTTTAATTTTTTTTAATTTTAATTTTTTTTGAGGTGAACAATTATTGTTGATTATTCTGTATTTAGTTTTTTTTTTTTTAAATTAAAAGTGGATACCCGGACCACGGAAAAAAGGTAAGTCTCCGTTTAGTGTTACGGTTAGAGTTAAAATTTTTAAGTTAAAATTGGTTGACTTTTTAAAAACTAGTTATCATTTTTGTTGACTTTTCAGAAAAAGATAAAACTAAGATAAAAAATTTAAGTTTTAGTTTAATCACCGAATGAGTGTAAATTTATTTGCTTATTTAATTGGGTGTTTTTAAAACCCTACCTTTTTTTTTTTTTTTTTTTGCATGTTGTTTTTTAACCCCTACTTGATCAGTCAAGTTTGACCTCAAATATTTTACTTAGGGGTTGTTTGGTGAATGAGTTTGAGTTGAAATTTATAAGTTTAAATAGTGATTTTTGTTGACTTTTTCAGAAAAAACAAAAAACTTTTAGGGAAAAAGACAAAAATTGATCATTAATATCAAATTTCTTTTATAGAGGGAAGGACTGTGCACCTTTAATTATCAAAAAAAATATATATATATATATATATATAAATATATGCACCTTTAAACACAAGTATGATCCCATTTAATCCCTATGCCGTTTGATAAAACAATTAATTAGTAATTATTGTTATTTTTGGTATGCAATTTTTTTTAAATGGTATGTAAATATTTTTATTATCATTATTATTATTTTGAAATATACGAGATGAGAAATTTAAACTCACATTTGCAATAGATTCAAATATAAAAGGGAGAAAAGAAAATAAAAAACAGTTTTCAAAAAATGTTTAAAATAAAAAATAGGGTTTTAAAATATTTTGAGTAAACAAACAATTTATTTATCTCTTGTAAATATATAGCTTTGTTATTTATTTTAATTATTTTTATAAAATTATTATTTATTTTAATTTTTCAATATAAAATTACTATAAAATTATATCGATAATTATAACACTTTAATTTTGTCAGGTGGTGGAAAGAATTGACAAATTTTTCATGAGTAATACCAATCCAAATTTTATGTATATTCGTCCAAACTCCATACAATAATAAAATAAAATACAATAATAGTATCGAAAACTGTTGTTTATTATAATTTAAAAACCTACTTTTTATTTCAAATATTGTTTGAAAACTGTTATTTATTATTAATTTTCAATATAAAATTAGTAATTACAACACTTTAATATTGTTAGGTGATTAACAAATTTTTCATGAGTGATACCAATCAAAATTTTATGCATATTGGTCCAGACTCCATACAATAATAAAATAAAATAAATAACAGCGTTGAATAATGTTGTCAATGATGATTACATGTATAATCTGATTGTAATATCATATCTACTTCATCATAAAAAATAGAGTTTGAATCCTCCAAATTAATGGAAAAAAAAAAGTTTCCAAGGCAGTACAATATTTGCCGTCATGCTGATAAGAGAACCACTGGTACCTAATAGATACACATATTTTCACTATCCAGATTGAGAAAAGTTAAACCAAACCCAGAAATTTTGACCAAATAAATGTTTTTTTTTTTTCTTTTTGTGAATTGACCAAATAAATGTTGCGCCATCTTAAAAACTCACCAACTATATCAAATGATCCATAATCCATTACTTCTTCTGGCATCTTTATTTTATTTTATTTTATTTTTGCCTGACAGCCATAATATTTATAATCTAAAGTTTTTCTTTTTTTCTTTTTTTAGTATATATGTGAACAAAAGAAAAAAATGATGGCAGCGATAAGAAACGTAGCCATCACAATTAAAAAGATACCAGACCATTAGTTGAACTCCTTTGCCCTTTCTCTTCTGGTCAAATTCTTATTTACTCTTCTCATTTGGTCAATCTCAAATTCAATACTTTAACCATTAAAGCATTCAACAACCGGCATGACTGACCAAAAAAAAAAATTAATAAAAGTAATTGGAAGCATGATTTACCGTCTACAAAAGTGAAAATTTTACTTGACAATTAACACAAATTATGTTTGATATTTAAGTTAATTTCAATTAAATTGTAATTTTTTATCTTAGTTTTTGTCTTTTTTTTAAAAGTTAACAAAATTTATAACTAGTTTTTGTAAAATCAACCAATTTCAATTTAAAAATTTCATCTCGAACCGACGAATCAAACGTAAATTTAATTTTTTTTGATATAAACACACTAAAATAAAAAATAAAAAAAAACACTCATAAAATACAAGTAAATTGATCATAATCCTTATAAAATAGATAACAAAAGGCCCATAAATAAATCTGTATTGTATCTAATGCGAATTGGCCTCTCTTGAACAGGTAATTTTTGCAATAAGAAGTACAAAAAACCAATTTTAGTCAATAGTCTTCCTCTTGTTTGTAAAGTTGAAATCAATTTGAAAGCACAAACATGTGCTAAGGTTTGGATTATAAAATTTGAGTTTAAATTGATTATGCGTTTATCGAGACGTTTAAATTATTAAAGTTAAAAAGTGTAAAAACTTAAAATGCGTTCGTAAAAAAAAATCAGTATAAAACGTATTTCGTTTGTCTCAAAATTCTATACAATTTATAAAAAAAATCATTTCATTAGTACTTGTCTATGTAAAGTTATTGACTTTTAAAATTTGAGTTATAAAACTATGTAAATATTGAAACTGAGAAAAAAAAAGGATAAAAATTAGATTATAATTTTAGAATTTGGATTGTAACATCAGGTAGAAGTAAAAAAAGAAAAAAAAAAAAAGATCCACATTAGTTTTGTCATGAATTGTATTGCACAACTTCTTGTCAGCTCATTTTTATGACAATTATTGTGCTCTTTGCCTCCGTATATAAACATATATATACATATCCCCTTCAAAATATATATATATATATATATGTGCGCGTGTGTTTGGTTTGGTCAAATCGTGTGACCAGAACAACTAACCATGAATGTGTATCTTTGGACTCTTTTCCTTGGCCTAAAATGAATGTGTCCGACAATTTTGCCTATTTTGTCTTCTTTGTTTTTGTATAGAAGTTTTTAGCTTTACAAATCTAAGGAGAGAGGACAAATGTGTCTCCACAATTTGCAGTAAAGGTCACAAGTTAAGCTGTGTGGGTGTGCTATCCACACGTTTCACTATAAAGATCCTCTCATAGAGACACTATTTGAGTTTCTCTATAGAAGGAATTAAAAATGATATTTATGATAATTGCATCGTTATGACTTACGATTTGTCACAATAATATAATATCTAATAATCTATATATATTTCGTGTGATAATTGTATCATTTTCATCTGTGATGATTTTACAGTGCTCCTGTCAGTAATAAATCGGGTTTAGTAATACTATTATAAAGCCAATAAACATTTCTATTTTTTAAATACGGGTAATTTTTTTGCACAATATTCATGTTTCAAAGGGCATCATGACTGTTTTGCAGTAAAATTCACCAAGACATGATTATATGATGATTTTCATTGATCAGTAGGTTGTCACAAAATCAAAAAAAGTTTTAGCTGGTAAACTATACTAGCCCGTATTCTATTTTGAGTAGACAAAACTTTACTTCTTGGGTATAGTTTAATTACAAAGTTTCAAAGAAAATTATCAGTAGTAGCCCTTAAATATTGTAGTTTTTTTTAGTTACGATAAGATTTAATGTCAAGAACGTGTATTTATTATTCCAATAATAGAAGCTTGTAAAAGTAAATCCGGATCAAATATACAAATATTCGGGTGATTAAAAGGGTCATTTCTCTCTCCTTTTTTCTCACTCAAAATTATCATAAATTAGGGTTTCTCTTTGTGTGGGACTCCGCCGCCGCTGCCGTAGCTGACGAAGGTGATCGGTGGTTCGGTAATCTTGGTGGGGATAGAGTCAGAGGGTCCTAATTGGGAGTTTCTCGACCAAGTCTAACCCAGAGAGCTTTCGATAGTTTGGGATCCAGTGAGGCATTGGTGATCCGATGGTTGGTGCAGCAGTCTTTTACCTCCAATCGAGTTGATTGATTTCCTTTGAGTTGTGACATATGACGGAATGGTTGTATATGTTGGGTGAGAATTTAGCAGTGATGATATTTTATATTCATGTTTTGTTTTTATGTTTTAGTTTTAATTTTGTAATAAAGTAGTTCCCCCACTTATGGTTTTGTTTTTGTGTGTGGGTTCTGCTTCAGCTATTTTTTAGCAGTATATGTCTATAGATTCCATTAGTATTAGGGCTATACGGAGTTTGTTGCAGTCCATGTGCTGCGAGTGATTGTCTCTCGATCGATCGGAATATTCTATCGATTGTAGATATTTTTTAAAAAAGAACTTTGTACATGCTCGATTTTATGATTATCGAGGAATTCGAAGAATTTTCATGTCACTGGGTCTCAGCTTATGTCCTCCTCGTTGAGCTTCATCAAATTTTACTGATGGAATCGATCTTAGTCGAGGATAATATCTCTTGTATCACAGAGTTATTTTGTCTCCGATATTGATATTTGTACTCAATTTTAATTTAAATGATAATTTTTCGTAAAAAAACAAAAAAGTAAATCCACAAAATTAATTAAGAGAATTCTATATTTTTATAAAAATTTTGATTTTTTTAACAAGAAAGCATTCCATCAGATTTTATGAACTTATCACTTATATTACATTTTTTTTTGTCTTTTTCCTCTAATTTTACTATTTATTTTTCTAAAAATTTTAAAAAAATTTAAATTTTAATAATCTATAATTTTATCATTTTAAGTCGAAATGCGATGATTTTTTTTTCAAATTGCATAGAATTTCGAGATGAACAAAACAAGATCCATATTGTTAATTTTTTTTAAAACATATTTTAAGTTTTTATAAATTTTTACTCTAAATATACATTTTCAAAACTCAAATAATCTTTAATCTTCAAAATACTGTATCCAAATGTGATCCCAAACATACCTTTGTCTATAACCATGAATTATTTATCTTTTTAAAATTGCTAATTAGCTCTTCTCCCCGGAAAAAGAGACATGAGTTTTCTTTGTAACGAAAAGTGGCAGATATTGGCGTCTTCAGTAACTACCGTGGGCCTAATGTACTCTATTATTTACCAGCACTTTGCAAAAGCAGCCCTATGGTTCATGATTCGTGTCGTGAAAAAGATAGCAGCCCCACGACCGCGCACTGTGAGATGGCGCGTCAGTTCAAACCCCACCGCCATTAAAAGAAATTAATTCGATAAAAGCCAATTCAGAGAGGAAAATTCTAGCCAAAAAAAAAATTCAGAGGGTTAAAAAAAAAAAAAAACTATGACAAAGCCAAAGAAGAACCAATCACGACAAAGTAAAAAAGTTTGAAAAGAAAAAAATCAAAGTGTTTGCTTGGAGATTTTTTTGAAAGAACATGAAAACATACTCTATATCAATTGTTAATAAATATGCTAAATGAAAAGTAAGAGTTTATGAATCAATTTTTATTAATAGACGAAATTTTTTATGATAGAATATAAATTTATTTCTAGTTTTCAAGAATTTATGGTAAGATATGAAATAATGATATTTAGCTTGTGTTTGGTGTACGTGTTTGGAATGAAATTTTTAACTTGAAGTTGGTTAATTTTTCAAAAACTAATTATAATTTTTGTTTATTCTTTCAGAAAATTAAAAAATTGATATGAAAATCTTAAGCTTAAACCTAAAAACCAAATAGGCCCTCATAATTATAAATAGCATAGTTTTAAAGAGTTATATTTTATATTTGTTAAATTATTATGTTTCTAATTTTACATATTTAATTTGACCATTTATATTGGGTATTCTCACTAAGGTATTTTTTATGCCTTACCAAAAAAACTTTTATTTTTTCTTCACATGAAGAAAGAGAAATAAAGCAAAATAAGGAAGGGTTAAATGGATTTTTTTTTAATTTAGTTCAAATTGTAAGAAATAATTGTTGATTGAGTTACAACGGAATTAATTTTATTTGTGAGAAATAATTGTTGATTGAGTTAGAATGAAATTCATGAAGTTTAGAAATTCATTATTTTGTCTAGTTTTAGTTTATCAATTCCTGTTATGATCATTTTTTTTCTCGTGTAACACAATCTCAAGTTTCAAGATAGATTATTTAAGATTTATTAGTTTCACTTAAAGAATTTAGAATGACGTAGGATGATGATATTATTAAGCACAGTCACCAATATGAGTTCAGAGTTTTTTTTTTTTTGTCTCAATAATTATATTCTCAATAATATTTTGACAACTTATTAATTTATTTAAAAATTTTTAGTGTTTAATATTTTTTATGTAGCTAAATTATTAAATTCAGATAATATGATATCATACTATCGAGACAATAGATATTAGCTCTACCAATTCAAGGTATATTATAATATGATATTATAGTATAAATGAGGTAATTTTATAATATGAGATTATAGTATAAATGAGGTAATTTTATAATATGAGATTATAGTATAAATGAGGTAATTTTATGATATGACCAAAATCCTATAAATAGTGTTTAATAAAGCTCACACCCTTCTTTCCCAAAAGAGTGCAACCAAAGATTCGCAATAATAAATATTAGGAAACCGACAATTATGTATAGATTTTGGTTATGTAGATTTAAGGTCTATTTGGGCACCATCTTCAGATGGTATTTTACTGAATTTTAAAATTTCAATTCTAAATCAAACTTTTTTTTTATATTTTCAAAAAACTCAAATTTTAAAAGTTCATAATTTTCTCATTTTAAATCGAAATGACATAATTTAATGTTAAAATGCTCGTTTCGACGAGATGAATAAGACAATATCCATTTTGTATATTTTTTCTAAACGTATTTCAAAATTTTATACTATTTTTAAATGTTTTCCTCTCAAACACACATTTTCAATTCAATCTTTAAAAAATATCCTCTCAAACAGGCCCTTATTAAGGAAAATGGAAAAATTCCAGCAAAATAAAAAGGGCACTAGGGAAAAAAAAAAGTGAGGAACAGTTAGGCCAATTTCGGAAAAAAAAAATTTCTCAAAAAAAAAGAAAGGAAAAAAATTTGAGGACACGTGGCTCACTAAGGCAGCGAGTAGCGTATTCTCAGAGACAATGGCAAGTTGCGTTATGCAGGCTTGTCAGCAATAATTCACTGAACCAAAAATTAATTTTTAATTTTCAAATCCCAAATCATAACTCATAGGTCATCGTCTTCGAATTCTATCTCTCTCTCTTCGTCTGTACAGAAACTCTATAAATTCACCTTCGAGAACCTCTTTACCTTCTGGAAAAGAAACCCTAGATTTTCTCACCAAACTCTCGTTTTCTCGATTAGACCTCTCCATCAGGAGAAGATTTTTCAAATCCCTGTTGGAGATTACCCAATTCGCTTTCCGTTTTTGGCCTCCCAAACGCCGATTTCTTCTCATTTTTGCTTTCGTTTTCGATCGAAACCCTAGATCCCGGTTTACGATCGATTCCGGTTTTCTTGAAATTCGAGCCCTGGTTGGTCAAATTCTCGCTGACTGGGCATGGGGAAGGTTCTCCGAGAAATCTCCAAGCCCTCTTCGTCGTCGTCGGCGGCGGCTGCGGCGTCGTCCTCCGGTTACGCCGCTCCTCCGCCCACCACTTCGGTGTCGGTCACCGAGACCGTGAACGGCACGCACCATTTCAAGATCAACGGGTATTCGCTGTCGAAGGGGCTCGGGATTGGGAAGTACATCGCTTCCGACACGTTCAATGTGGGTGGGTACTCGTGGGCGATTTACTTTTACCCCGACGGGAAGAGCGCCGAGGACAATGCCGCCTATGTCTCTCTCTTCATCGCGCTCGCCAGCGACGGTACGGACGTGAGGGCTTTGTTCGAGTTGACGCTCTTGGATCAGAGCGGGAGGGAGAGACACAAGGTGCATACCCATTTTGGAAGGATGTTGGAGAGTGGGCCCTACACGCTCAAGTACCGTGGTAGCATGTGGTAAGCCATCGATTGATCTGAATTCTTTGTTTCTGTTTCTAAATCTTGCATTGTGCAGTTTGTGATGGTTTTCTTTGTAAAATTCGGTAACTTTGCGGTCTTGATTCCACGAGAAGTTATGGTTTTTTTTTTGGGTTTCCTTTTCTTGTTTGATTTGTCCTTGAATTAAAGAATTTAAACATGGGCATTAAAAATTTGGTTTCTTTGGCTGTCAATCCAGCTATATAAATGTTGGTATGACTTCATTATATTTTTTGTTTTGATAAAGAATAATATACTTCTTTTGATCGGGTACATGCCGGGAATTATTAGACACTTTTTTTTTTCTTGCAATGTTTTTGGCTTTGTTAACATCTCTCTATGTATGCATTTGTAATTGGAATCTTGTTTTCCCCTTTTCTATATGTTGCATAATGAGTACGGTTCAATGGGCTTGTTGAATGCTGCAGGGGTTATAAGAGATTCTTCAAAAGAACTGCCTTGGAGACGTCGGATTATCTTAAGGATGATTGTCTATCAGTTAACTGTATTGTTGGAGTTGTGAAGTCACGAACGGAGGGGCCCAAGATCTACTCTATAGCAGTACCACCATCTAACATTGGTCAGCATTTTGGGCAGCTACTGGAAAGTGGAAAGGGAACTGATGTAACTTTTGAAGTTGACGGCGAAAATTTTTCCGCTCACAAATTAGTATTAGCGGCACGATCACCTGTGTTCCGGGCCCAACTTTTTGGACCTATGAAGGATCAGAATACCCAATGCATAAAAGTGGAAGACATGGAGGCTCCAGTCTTTAAGGTAAACACAATTTCTCATTTGGGTTTTTAGCAAAAATGTTATGTTTCTGCCATTTGTTTGCTTGTCAGATGGAAACCAACTTCCCCGTGGTTTTTTTTGATATTTGTGTTGGACAAGTCTATGAATGTTGGAAATTTGAGGTTTCATAACTTTGTTGATAAAGAACTTCACATTAATTATGATTATCCCATAAAGCGGTTTGTTTGAAGGCGGTCATTTTCCAAATTTTAATGCTGCTATGGGTTGCATATTTTTATTTCTTTTTGATTTTTTTGTTTTCCTTTTTTTCCCGAGGGAAAAGGGGGAGGCGGATTGGCAGTGCACTGTCTTAGTTGACATAAGTGACACAAGAAAGTCAAGCTTAGCCTCCATGTACTGAGGTACTTGATGTAAGTTGCCGATTCTGTAAGAGGAACGACTCGCCAATTTTACTCTATTTTCTCATGTGCAGGCCTTGCTTCATTTTATATACTGGGATATACTGCCCGACATAGAAGAGCTTACTGGTTTGAACTCAAAATGGGCTTCTACTTTGATGGCCCAGCATCTGCTTGCAGCAGCGGACCGTTATGGCTTAGAAAGGCTCAGGTTGCTATGTGAATCGAGTCTTTGTGAACATGTTGCTATTAATACTGTGGCAACAACGTTAGCATTAGCAGAGCAGCATCACTGCTTCCAGTTGAAAGCTGTGTGTCTCAAGTTTGTTGCAATGCCCGAAAATCTTGGAGGTAATCCTTTTTTTTAAAGCCTTTTTTCTTCGTGTTAATATTGGCATTTTATATTTGTGAATCTGTAGTCTATGGTAGAAAATCTCTATTCTGATATGATCAGTGGATTTTTCTTATATGGATTTAAGCTTTATCATATTGTTGGATTTTTGTCTCCCATCTTTGTGATGAGAAGTGTTTTAACATTCCATTTAATTTTATGTTAACATTCCATTTTCTTACTCTAAGCACTAACTCGTTATAGCATTGAATATTCACGAATATGCAACACGTTTTCTTGAAGCTGTACTTTTTGGTTGTGTGATTAATCTAATTCTGTTTGTTTTTTTGTTTATCAGCTGTGATGGAAACTGAAGGTTTCGAATACTTGAAGCAAAGTTGTCCCTCTGTAATGACCGACCTCCTGCAATATGTAGCCAGTGAGCATCACTTTATCGTCCCCAGGAATGGAAATGAAGCTGTTCTTGATGGCAGCGACGTCAATGGCAGGCGGGTGAAACAAAGGCTATAGGAATAGCTGCATCTTTTACACGTTCTGTGCAGGAAAAAAAGGTTGGAAGAAAAAACAAAGAGAGGGACAGATAAGAGTCGGCAAAATTATTTCTAGGATTAGAAATAATGTAACTAGTTCTTAGCTTTGTCATTGTAAGAGACGTTGGTCCTCAATTTTTTTTTGGTTACTCTAGTGCTTGTAGAAAAAAACAAAAGACTCCTCCGGACCAAAAAAAAAAAAAAAAAAAGTTAAAGAAGGTTTAATTGCAGGAAAGTAGGAGCCACTAGGAGTGTGTATATCTTTTTTTTATTTATTTTTCATTATTTTTTTGTTTGAATTGTATTCTTGTACTATCATGTTATAGTAATAGAGTGCTACTCCAATTTCTTATGAGATTTATTTATTTGGTATGAACAGTTTTCATTTTTTCCAACCGAACCATCTCCATTTAACAGTATTCCAAAATTATACACACTTAAATCAGTCACTGTACTGGTTATTTTTGTGTGTTATTTATTTGGTTTTGGGCGTATAGAACTCGTCATATTTTGAGTGATAAATATGCATAATTTTTTCAGGCTTGTGTTCGGGAAGTGTAAATGCAGTTCTGCAAGGCATACGTTCTAAGAGAGGCTAAAGAAAAAGTCGCAGAAAGTTAATGGTGCGTTTCTAACATTCCGTATTATTTATCTTTGCTCTGATTTTTACCCCCAATTGTGAAATCCATCCTCATAGTTAATAGAACACAACAGTGTAGCAGTTTATGGTGAGATAGATTCATCTAAAATCATCAAAGCACTCTCAAAGCTCGGAAAAAGCGCAGAGCTTACATCTGACGAAAATAACCCGAGTACTTCCTAAAATATGGCAGCAACCAAGTCCCACAAGCCAATGCTAAACCAAAAATTCTCCAAATATACGCATGCATCAGTTTCATTGTCAGAATAATAAAGGACGAACTTCCCTGCAAAGTCAGCATTGTGGCCGGTTATGCTTGTTATTATTGTCCAATTCTGCCACTACCATCGCCTCTTTAAATGGAGCTTGATAGACCAAAAGGACTTCGACTTTGCTCTTTTTCATTTTTTATTTTTTAATTTTTGCTCAAGGGCTTGCCACATTGATTTGTCATGTAACCGGCGCCACAATGGAAGATTGCAGGTGTTGATCGAGATCAAGATTGCTGTGGATATTGACCTCTATTTGGACATTGGTATTAAAAAGAATAAAAAATAACGCCATGCGTTAATGTTCTAAAAGGAATTTTAGAACTACTTAACCATTTAATTTTCTAGAATTAACCTTATATTTTGCTGTTTTATAACTGTATATATACATAAATCCATCTCTATAATTTGTGAATTGCATTAAAACAAACTTTAAGCCTGTAACATAACCGACTCTTTTCTTTTGACAGAATATTGTAATAAATTAAAAAAAAAAAAAGATTCTTAATATCTGTTATTTTTTAAGTAAAAAGACGGCAATTTTGTAAAAAGAATACAAGAAGTAAATTATTCGAGATAATCCATACTGAAAATTGGGATACATATACGCCGAGGTCTGGAGCTAGCTTAGTCAAAATGAAGACTTTCTACGTTTATAACTTTCAAATCACTGTTGAACTTCCACTTGGTGAAAGACGTGTAGACTTGGTGGAAGACTTGTATAGTGACCTTCTCTTTGGTTCTTTCTATTAACATATGATATTGCTTTTGTTAAGTGCAGAAACTCTTTGTTACACGTAAAAGAAACCTGTGAAAATGATCAGGCCATTCCAATTCTCCGCTTTCCTTTCTCTTGGGATCTTTTGCATCAAGATCCTGACTTTAGCTGTCTTCTTCGTTGGAAGTAGTGCTGCCTCGATTGTTCATGGAAACGTCACCGACAGGCTTGCGTTGCTTGCAATCAAGGCTCAGATTACCGAGGATCCTCTTGGGATCACAAGCTCATGGAATGACTCTCTCCATTTCTGTCAGTGGCAAGGTGTTTCTTGCGGCCACAGGCACCGAAGAGTCACCCAATTGAATCTTGAGTCGTTGAGTTTGAAAGGTTCCATGTCTCCCTCAATTGGTAATCTTAGTTTTCTTCGGAGAGTTGATCTCGCAATCAATAGTTTCCATGGAGAACTACCAAACGAGATCAGTCGCTTGTCTAGGTTGCAAGAGCTGGTTTTGCCAAAAAACAAATTTGGAGGGCGATTACCACCCAGTTTATCAAACTGCTCTAAGTTGAGAATCCTCGATCTGAAATACAATGAATTCACTGGCAACATTCCTTTGGAGATGGTCTTTCTACGAAATTTGGAGCAACTGAATCTCGACGGAAACAAATTGGAGGGAAGCATTCCGCCTCATCTAGGGAATATCTCATCCCTTCTGGTACTTTCTATTGCCGAAAACAAGTTCAAGGGAGGCATTCCAGCATCAATAGGCCAATTGAAGAGCTTAACCTTCCTTAGCCTTGCTCTAAATATGCTGTCAGGTACAATTCCTCAATCTGTCTATAACTTTTCAAGCCTTACTACTTTTTACATCGGTGGGAATCAACTTCAAGGTAGCCTTCCTCGTAACATTGGTCTTACCCTCCCGATTATCGAATACTTTCTTGTTTGGGAAAACCAACTTAGTGGAACCATTCCAATCTCTTTCTCAAATGCTTCAAACCTCGTCAGCTTTCAAATCCATCTGAATAAGTTCCATGGACAGATTCCTGCTATTTTTGAAAACTTAAAGAAACTTCAGGCGCTACTTATAGGGGCTTCTAATCTTGGGTATGGCAAAGCGAATGACCTAGACTTCATCCCCTCTTTAACCAACTGTAGCAACCTGCATACCCTTTGGATTAAACAAAACAACTTTGGAGGGGCTTTTCCATCTTCCGTAGGAAATCTCTCAGCAAAACTGGAAATGTTATCACTTGAAAATAATGGAATTTCAGGAAACATTCCACCTAATATCGGAAATCTAATAAGCTTAAGGGGATTATTTATACATCAAAATCGACTCACTGGGACCATTCCTACAACTATTGGTAAACTTCATAACCTGGTAAAATTGTTCTTGGGCAACAATAAGTTATCTGGAGAAATCCCTTCCTCCCTTGGAAATCTCACGTTATTGAGCCAACTTTCTCTGGCGGAGAACAATCTACAAGGAAACATACCTTCAAGTCTGGAAAATTGCCGAAACTTGCAAGAACTAAGCCTCCATACTAATTCCTTGAATGGTACCATTCCTCCAGGTGTAATTGGCTTGTCCTCATTAACAATAGCCCTCCAACTCTTTGGAAATAATCTCACTGGACCTTTACCATCGGAAGTTGGTAACCTAAAAAATCTTGCTGAGTTGGGAGTTTTTAACAACCGATTGACCGGTAGAATTCCGAGTAGCCTTGGTGAGTGTACAAGCTTAATATGGCTTTTTTTGGATCATAATATGTTTGAAGGAACCATTGAAACTTTGCATTCCTTGAGAGCCATTGAATATTTGGATATATCGCATAACAACTTTTCTGGACATATTCCAGAAGACTTTGGCAAGTTTCTCTTTCTAACAAATTTAGATCTTTCTTTTAATGATCTTGAGGGTGAAGTACAAAGTGGAGGTGTTTTCAGTAATGCCAGTGCAAATGTTTCACTTGTTGGTAATGATAAGCTTTGTGGTGGTATTGCTAAATTCCACTTGACACCATGCCCTAAGAAATTGCCAAGGAAGAAACGCTTGCCCTTCATCAGAAAGCTGATAATCTCCATTATTTGTGGCCTTCTTGGAGTATGTTTGATGTCATACCTTTTGATCATTTGTTGCTTTAAGAAGAAAACTAGGCAACGACCGTCAGAATCTTTGCGGAGGGACATTCCATTCTTGAATATTTCTTATGGGGAGCTTCTAAAAGCAACTAATGGGTTTGATACAGAAAACATGATTGGTGTTGGTGGCTTTGGCTCAGTATTTAGAGGAATTCTTGAACCGCATGAATTGCCCATAGCAGTGAAGGTCTTCAACCTCGAAAGGAGGGGAGCTTCAAAGAGTTTCATGGCTGAATGCGAAAGTCTAAGAAATATTAGACACAGAAATCTTGTGAAAATCATTACGGCTTGCTCAAGTGTTGATTTCCAAGGTAATGATTTCAAAGCCCTCGTCTATGAATTCATGCCAAATGGAAGTTTGGAAGATTGGTTGCATCCACATCCACGAGCAGCGGAAAACGAGAGGAAAAGTTTAACTCTGCTTCAACAGTTAGACGTTGTCATTGATGTGGCATCAGCGTTAGATTATCTTCATAATCAGAGTGAACGGCCAATTATACATTGTGACCTAAAGCCAAGCAACATTCTTCTTGATCAAGACATGATTGCCCACGTGGGCGATTTTGGGCTGTCAAGGATTCTTGGAGAAGACGATGTTCAAATATCGCATGATCACACAAGCTCTTTTGGAATAAGAGGAACAATTGGATATGCAGCACCAGGTAAGTTGTCTTTTTTTTTTCTCCTCAAACTATTGTTCTCTTTAAATAATAACAGTTTCAATTTGATTTTAATTGAATAATAAGGGGATCAATAGTGTCCTCACGCTCCTTGTTCACCATAAATATGCTCACTCAATGTTTTCTTATGCATGATGGATAATAACGACTAGACACGTCAAAATGCTAACTCCAATGTTTGTGTTCAACTTTTGAGGTAATGCAGAATATGGCATGGGAAGCAATGTGTCAAGCCAAGGAGATGTGTTTAGCTTTGGAACTCTTTTGTTGGAAATCTTTACAGGGAAAAAGCCCACAGATGAAAATCTTGAAGGACTTGGCCTTCGACAATTTGTCAAAATGGCTTTGCCAACAAAAGTGATGGACACAGTGGATCAACGTCTCCTGATTAAAGGAGAGGAGGAAGCATCTCAATCAAAAAGCGACAAAGTACATGAGTGCTTAATTTCCATATTTACAATTGGTTTGAAGTGTTCAGAGGAATCACCAACAACGAGGATGAAGATTAACAACGCCCTCAAGGACTTGCAAAAAATTAAAAACGTGCTACTCAAATAAGTGGTACAAGAATTCATAGAAAATATTATCTTCTCTTGAAAAAATGCACCAAGTTTTTACCTTCATTAAAAAAAAAAAAAAAAAGAAAACTATCTCACAGTTTTCAATTCCATTTTGCAGGGGAACAACAATGAGCTTGAATTCGTGAAGTGTTGAAGAAAAGGTTGTTATAACATGTAGCAAACACAAGTATGTCACGTTGATTTGCTAGCAACAATGTTTAGATGTACAATTTATATGATGTACTTTCTATTTCGGTTTGGATTTGTTTTCTACAAGACTTCTGTTTATGCTCAAGTATCAGAATAGTACGACTAGCTTATACATACTCTATGTAACCAGTAAGTCCAGCTTCTTGCCTCGGAATTCAGATGCGCCTTTCAGCTTTTTGTTCTTTCTACGATAACAATGTGACAAATCAGCATTATCAAGACATCAGCAAATCTTATTAGAACTAGATAATCATCATTTTGCAGTTAATACTCACAAATATTTTATCCGTCTGTTCAAACCAAGAAGCGTCTGAAGAGCCACAGCATGAATTAAACAAAATTTTTTTTTTTAATTTCTTTTGCTTGAATTGTATTCTTGTACTAACCTTTCCTATCATGTTATAAGTAACAGAGTGCTTCTCCAAGAGTTTTCCTATTCTTGCACTCTCTGTCTTGTGGGATATGAGTTTATATACTTGGTATGAACAGTTATTCTCATTTCCCCAACTGAACCGTCTCCAT
This sequence comes from Ficus carica, assembly GCA_009761775.1. Taxonomy (NCBI): domain Eukaryota; kingdom Viridiplantae; phylum Streptophyta; class Magnoliopsida; order Rosales; family Moraceae; genus Ficus; species Ficus carica. The sequence continues at coordinate 4,659,452 of CM019748.1, read as the reverse complement.
TTAACAGTCTTCCAAAATTGTACACTTTTTTAAAAAAAAAAAAAAAATTTTAATATGCATAATTTTTTCAGGCTTGTGTTCTGGAAGTGTAAATCCAGTGCTGTAAAGCATATGTCATAAGAAGCTCAAGAAAAAGTTGCAGAAAGTTAATGTTACGTTTCTTACATTCCGCACATGAGTTTTATTAGACTCTGCTCTGATTTTTACCCCCAATTGTGAAATCCATCTCCATAGTTATAGAACACAACATTGTAGCAGTTTATGGTGAGTTAGATTCATCTAAAATCATCAAAGCAATCTCAAAGCTCGGAAAAAGTGCAGTACTTCCTAAAATATGGCAACAACCAAGTCCTTCTAGCCAATGCTCGCATACATCTATAATATCATTGTCACAATACTAAAGGACGGTTTTTCAGTTAAAGCACCCATGGCAAGGAAAACTTCCCTGCAAAGTCAGCATTGTGGCCGGTTATCGTTAATATTATTGTCCAATGCTGTCACTGCCATCGCTTTTTTAAACGGAGCTTGATAGACCAAAAGGACTTCCACGTTGGCTTGTCACAATTTTATTTATTTTTTATTTATTTTTTTATTTGTCCAGTAACCAGCGCCACAATGGAAGATTGCAGGTGCTGATCGAGATCAAAATTGCTGTGGAGATTGACCTTCTATTTGGACATTGGTTATCATATCTGCACTTATAAGAATAAAAGATAACGCCACGGGCTAATGTTAAGGAATTTTAAAACTACTTAACCGTTTAATTTTCTAGAATTTACCTTATTTTTAGCTTTTCTATAACTGTACATATACATAAATCCATCTCCATAATTTCTGAATTGCATCAAAACAAACTTTAAGCTTGTAACATGACGACTCTTTTCTTTTACAGAAGGTTATAACTTTATTTGGAAACAATAATAAAATTAATAAATTCTTAGTTATTTGTTATTTTTGAGTAAAAATACTGCATTTTGGCAAAAGAATACAAGAAATAAATTATTCAAGATAATCTATACTGGAAATGAGATACATGTACGCTGAGGTGTGGTACTAGCTTAGTCAAAATGAAGAGTTTCTACGTATATAACTTGCAAACCACTTTCGAATTTTTTTCGAATTGTTTACTCTGCACCTATTATTTCCATGTGGAGTGGAAGTTCCACTTCCACTCGGTGGAAGACTTGCTTAGTGGTCTTCTCTCTGGTTTTTTCCATTCATATATGATATTGCTTTTGTTAAGTGCAGAAACTCATGGAATGACTCTCTCCATTTCTGTCAGTGGCAAGGTGTTTCTTGCGGTCACAGGCACCGAAGAGTCACCAAATAGAATCTTGAGTCGTTGTGTTTGAAAGTTTCCATGTCTCCCTCAATTGGGAATCTTAGTTTTCTCCGGAGAGTTGATCTCGCAAACAATAGTTTCCATGGAGAACTACCAAATGAGATCAGTCGCTTGTTTAGGTTGCAAGAGCTGGTTTTGCCAAAAAACAAATTTGGAGGGCGATTTGAGAGATAAATTTTTTTGCGAAAACCATCACCTAAATTCTAAGAATATTCACGTTGAATCACCAAGAATCTATTAACAAATAAGCAGAAGCGTATCTGAATTCATAATGGTTAATCACCTTCTAGAGCCGTGCGGTTGGCCTTCCAGATCAACACGTTTTCCAAGAGAATCCTTTAGTCTTTTCTGTATTCTCTCTTTGATAATGAGATGTCAGAATTGAGTAATGATAAATAATACGTGTGATCTGGGGACCATAACCATTATATATAGACAACTTTCCCATTGTCTTTTGGTATTTCTATTTTAGTCCATCATAAAAATAGAAATTATCATTCAAGTCTCTACACATTAAAGGCATACACCCTATTAGATACATTAAAACCCAAATTAACCAAAACTTAGTAGATCACTTTTAATTAGACTTAACTTTATTTGACAGTCCGCAACACATAATTATTTACATATAAGCCCAATGTTGGATTAATGATCCAACAATCTCCCACTTGGGCTATATGTGTAACCTTATAATTATGCTTTGTAAAAATAACCGAACGAGCTCAACTTTGCTGTCATTACCAAAATGTATCTATAACCAATCCGGTCCATCAATCATACCAACATAGGATCAAAGCGGTCTTTGTTACAGCTGCCATAACTCAACCCATCAATGATCAGGTATACTGAGACAACTGAATGACATGGATCATGATGTGGATGTGTAGCATGAAAATTTCATGTAATGTGATCTTAACATGCCTATTTCTAACTGGTCCACCCTTAAATCTTAGTGAGATCAAACCATACCAAAATCAGAGTGTAAATAAACCGAAACTTTATTTATGCAGAAAGCAACCTCAAAATATCCATAAACTGAAACAACTGAAAATATGTCTAAATTATAAAAGCATCTAAAATTACAAACTCCCATTAAAACTGAATATCATCAATTGACTTGACACCATTACGAGCAATGTGCTCATGAAACATTTTGGGTGGCAATCCTTTAGTAAGCAGATCCACAACCATGGAGTTTGTTCCGATGTGTTCTATAGACAACTGTCCATTCTGAACTCTTTCTTTAACAACTAGGAACTTAATGTCTATATGCTTTGACTTCGTCGAGCTCCTATTGTTATTGGAATACATCATTGCTGTCTTATTGTCACAAAATAACTTGAGTGGTCTATGCGCAGCCCCGTGACAAAATTTCACAGCCATATTCCGTGATTGGACACCTCGTAACATGCTATAAACTCTGCTGCCATGCTAGAGGAGGCTATAAGTGACTGTTTAGCACTCTTCCAAGAGACAGCACCTCCAGCTAGCAGATAGATATCGCCCAACGTAGATTTCATACTATCTTAGCAACCAACAAAATTGAAGTTAGTATATCGAACGATTTCAAACTAATCCGACCTCTGATACGTGAACATGTAGTTTTTTGTTCTCTATACACACCGCAAGACCCGTTTAACTGCTTTCCAATAGTCTACTCCTAGATTGCTTAAATATCTGCCCAACATCCCAGTAACATATGCAATATCAGGATGCGTACAGACCTGAGAATACATTAGACTCCCTACTGCTGAGGCATAGGGAATCTTCTGTATTTCTTTTTCCCCAAAATCATTCTTAGGGCACTGATTGAGACTAAACCTAGATCGAATATCTGAATGGAGCTTGATAGGCAAGAAAGACTGCGATGTCGATATTGTAGGATCGAAAACTAAGGTAGCCATTGACGTCATTTTGACTAGCATGCACATTAAGGGTCAAGCAAAGCAACCAACACCACAAGGGAAGTTCAATCATTTATTCTCTCGGAACTTTACATTTTTACTTTTTTTTTTTTTTTTTTTTTCAATTTTATAACTTATCTCACAGTTTTCAGTTCCATTTTGCAGGAACAACAATAGAGCTTGAACTAGTTAGGTGTTGAAGAAAAGGCTGTTACAATGTGTAGCAACACATTAACGTCATTTTTTTGTTTTGTTTTGTTTTGAAATATATAGCTTGGCGCTAATACAACATGTAAAATAAACACCTTCAGCAAAAAATAAACAATAAACATTAACATAAATATAGAACAACATGTAGTAAACACGCAATTATTATTGTTATTATTATATTTTGTTGTTGTTGTTAGTTTGTTTTTGTTTATGTTTTTTGTTTTGTTTTTGTTTTTTATTTTTATTTTTAAGATTTGCAGATTTTCACACTCTGTGGCAATTCCAGCGTAAATAATCTGTAACTATCTAATCGCATTCCCGTCAATACGCCATAGGAGCTAAATTAGAGCTGGATTATAATTCATCAAAAAAAAAGGGGGGGGGGGGGGGGGGGGGGGGGGGATAAATCAGAAAATACATAAGAAAATAAAACAAAAATGAGAGATAACACTAAATATATTTAATGTGCATGGAGTGCCGGTCTAAGCAAATTTAGAATCTTAGGCAAAAATTTTAAAATATGAGAGATTCGAAATCTACACATTTTAAAGAAATCAAATGTAAAATAGTCATTAGGTTATGTCCATCACTACTAAAAAAAATTATATTTATGTGCACAATTTTTGGGTTCTAGAAACAATCTCTAACAACCATTCAAAATTTGCAATTATATTACTTTTTCCTTCTAAAAAAAAAAAAAAGGAATCTAAATAAATTGAGAGGCTTAGATGGGGTCTTAGGCAATCGCCTAATCGGCCTAAGGGGATGGCGGCCCTGCGTGGATGTGCTTAGTTTCACCTACTAAGAAAGAGTTTATAATTTTTTATGTCCAAAAAAAAAAAAAAAAAAAAAAAGAGAGAGAGAGAAGATTCCATCTCTAATTAAACTGGGAGCCTTAATTATAGATGGGGCCTTGGACAATTACCTAAGTGACCTAAGGGAAGGGCGGCTTAACGTTGATGCGCCTAGTTTCACTTATTAAGTAAGAGAGAAGAATTCAGCCCTACTTAAATTGGGAGCCTTAATTATAGATAGGGTCTTAGGCAATTACTTAAGTGGCCTAAGCGAAGGCCGGCTCTGCGTGATTGTGCCTAGTTTTACTTGTTAAGAAAGAGAGATAAATTCATCAATAAGGAGCATTATATATATATATATATATATTAAAATTTGTGATGAAAGATTTGAATTTTATACCTTATGATAGAGTTAAGATTTTTTATTTGGGTAAATTGCTAGGTTAGTCCTTGAATTTTTAATTTTGTGTAACTTTGGTCTTTGAATTTTTCTTTTTTTTAGATAGCTGGAATGTCCCTAAACTATTAAAATATTGTTACAATAGTCATTTACGTTAATTTTTGGACCAAATCCATTAGTTAACATCACTTTTTGACCAAATTTACTAACGGATTCCGTTTAAAAATTAACATAAATGATTATAGTAATAACATTTTAACATTTTAGGGGTATTTCATGTTCTTCTTTTTTTGGTAGTTGGAATGACCATAAACTATTAAAAATATTACTACAATAGTCATTTCCGTAAATATTTAGACATAAACCGTAATTAGCACCATTTTTGATCAAATTACTAACAGATTCTATCAAAAAATTAACGGAAATGACTATTTTAGCAACATTTTAGAAGTTGAGGGCATTCCAGCTACCAAAAAAAAAAAAAAAAAAGTTCAGGGACCAAAGTTACACAAGTTTAAAAATTCATGGACTAAATGAGCAATTTACCCTTTTTTTTTTTTTTTTTTTTTTTTTTTTTTTTAACTTGTGATGGTTTTGAATTTTACACCTTATAGTAAAGTCAAATATATAATTATCGCTAAATTATGTCTGTATCACAATCCATACAATAAGGAGCATTATGAAAATAAAAAAAAATAAAAAACTTGTGATGGAGTATTCAAATTATACACTTTATGATAGTGTCAAATGTATAGTTACAACTAGACTATTTAAGCGAACATGATAAATATCTCATTTAATATTTCTAAATTTAAATAAGATTCTAATCTAATCTAAAATCGGGAAAATGACTAATTATACGATTACAAATAAATCCAATTTTTTAACTACTAATAATTATAAATTACCAAATATCAATAATACAGAAATATATATAATAGTTTCAGACATAATCTAAAAATAAGTCTACTTTTGAATTTATTATAAGGAATAGAACTCAAATCTCCTATTTCAAGTTTCAAATATATATAGGTAAGTTAAAAAAATTAAAAAAAAAACTTACCGTTAATTACTTTCTCCTGGATTTTGCTAATTGCTGGTAATCGGGTTTGGTAGCATTCACACATATAAGTCCTAAATTGCGAAACCCAACATTCAGAAAAGGAAAAAATTACCTGAAAAAAAAGGAAAAAAAAATTCAGTGGAATACAGAAATATGACAACTCCAAGGTTCCTCATCTACTCGTTGAGCCAAAAAGGAAAGCATAATCCGAAACTAAATCTTTCTTTTCTCTGTTACTTATTGCTTCTTTATGACACTTGTGTCAAGAAAACGACAGGTAGTTGACTTCTCTATAACACATGAACACGCGTCTCCGAAGCAGATTTTAATTTTTTATGCTCCGTCATTTTACTCCAAACACCGGTTTCGTGTCGTAAAGTAAATCCTCATAAATAGAAACCAAAAGAAATTATCAAACAATTGTTTGAAAATGTTTTCGGGATACGTACTCATCGTGTTGAACACTAGAAGTTATAAAAAGTGAGTTACTCAAATGAGTCAAATCTCATATATAAGTGACTGTGTAGATGAAAACTTGATATTTTAATTTTATATTTAAACATATCCATATTTGATATCTTGAACCATATCAGGGAACTAATTAGCAAAATATTGCCCACATCCACAAACCTATATTTCAAGCAGAAAAACAGAGAAATAAAAATCGAGAAACTAGTTTTTAGGGACTAAAAAGAAAAGGAAAAACAAAAGCTCCATCAAAACGTGAGATCAGAAGTCAACTTTGAGAGAGAGAGAGGTTAGTAACTTGAAGACTTTCTACAAGTTTTAGCCCTATTGTCAACTTTGCATTCATTTGTGAATCGTTTTCTAGGCTTTGCTATGTGGTTTTCAATTTGGTTCTTTAAATCACATTTCATTTTGCTTTTTCTTGAATGCAGAAACTCTTTGTGGACGTCAATTGCTACCCGTGAAAATGAGGGCAATGTTCCAATCTTCCGCTTTCCTTTCGATTCTGATCTTTTTCAGCAAGTTCCTCCTGACTTTAACCATCTTGGCAGTAGGGAGTAGTACTGCCTCCGTTGTTCCCGGAAATGTCACGGACAGGCTTGCGTTGCTTTCAATCAAGGATCAGATTACGGAGGATCATCTAAGAATCACGAGCTCGTGGAATGATTCTCTCCATTTCTGCCAGTGGCAAGGTGTTACCTGCGGTCGCAAACACCAAAGAGTCACCCGCTTGAATTTGGGGTTATCGAGTTTGAAAGGTTCCATTTCTTTCTCAGTTGGGAACCTCAGTTTTCTTCGAAACCTCAATCTCTCAAACAATATTTTTCACGGAGAACTTCCGAATGAGATCGGTCGTTTGTTTAGGTTGCAAGAGCTGGTTTTGGGAAACAACTTGTTCGGAGGGCGAATACCAGCTAGTTTATCAAATTGCTCTGAGTTGAGAATCCTCGCTTTGCTACAAAACAATTTCACCGGCGACATTCCATACGAAATAAGCTTTTTACCAAAATTGGAGACACTATCTCTTGCAGTAAACGAATTGGTGGGACGTATTCCGCCTCATCTGGGGAATATCTCATCCCTTCGAGGACTTTCTTTGGTAGAGAATAATTTGGAAGGAGAAATTCCAGCATCACTAGGCCAATTGAAGAGCTTAATCGGGCTTAACCTTGCTCTGAACAAGCTATCAGGTACAATCCCTCGATCCATCTACAACTCTTCACGCCTTCTTTATTTCTATGTAGGTGATAATGAACTTCAAGGTAGCCTTCCTCATGACGTTGGCGTTACCCTACCCAATATCCAAGGCTTTTCTGCATGGGGAAACCAACTTGGTGGAACCATTCCCATTTCTTTCTCAAATGCTACAGAACTTGTAATCTTTGATATCTCTCAGAACAACTTCTATGGACGGATTCCTGATATTTTTGGAAACTTAAAGAAACTTGAGCGGGTACAGATCGGGGAATCTAAACTTGGGTACGGGAAAAAGAATGACTTGGACTTCATCACCTCTATGACGAATTGTAGCAATCTGCAACTACTTAGAATTCAACTTAATAACTTTGGAGGGCATTTGCCCAATTCCGTGGGAAACTTGTCAACTAAACTTGTAACGCTATCGTTTCTAGATAATGGAATTTCAGGAAACATTCCACCTAGTATCGGGAATCTTATAAGCTTAGGATCATTAGATCTAAATGACAATCGGCTCACTGGGACCATTCCAATTACTATTGGAAAACTTTATAACATGGTAGAGATGTTCATGGGCAACAACACATTATCTGGGGAAATCCCTTCCTCACTTGCAAATCTCACGTCATTGAACATACTTCACCTAGCAGAGAACAATATGCAAGGAAACATCCCTTCGAGTCTTGAAAATTGCCGAAACCTGCAAGTTTTAAGCCTTTATAGTAATTCCCTGAATGGCACCATTCCTCCAGGTGTAATTGGCTTGTCCTCTTTATCAATAGCCGTCCTACTCTCTCAAAATCGTCTCACTGGACCTTTACCATCGACAGTTGGTAACCTGAGAAATCTAAATGAATTACGAGTTTCTCACAATCAGTTGACCGGTATTATCCCTAGTAACCTTGGTGAGTGTACAAGTTTAACATACCTTGATATGGATCATAACATGTTTGAAGGAACCATTGAATCTTTGCATTCTCTGGATGCTATTGAAGAAATGGACCTTTCCCACAATAACTTTTCTGGACGTATCCCGAAGGAGTTTGGCAAGTTTGTGTTTTTGTCAATGTTAGATCTTTCTTTCAACGACTTTGAGGGTGCAGTCCCAAGTGGAGGAGTTTTCAGTAATACTAGTGCAAAAATTTCGCTTGTTGGTAATGATAAGCTTTGTGGGGGTACGTCAAAGTTACACTTACCACCGTGCTCTATGGAATCGCCAAAGAAGAAAAACTTGTCCTTCACCGGAAAGCTGATAATCTCCATTATCGGTGGCCTTCTTGGACTATGTTTGATCTCTTATTTTCTGATCATTTTTTGCTTTAAAAAGAAAAAGAAGCAACAACCTTCGGAGTCTTTGTGGAGAGACGTTCCATTCCTGAATATTTCTTATGGGGAGCTCCTGAAAGCAACTAATGGCTTTTGTCAAGAAAACTTGATTGGTGTGGGTGGCTTTGGCTCGGTGTATAAAGGGATTCTTGATCTGCATCAGCTGCCCATAGCAGTGAAGGTCTTCAACCTTGACAGGAGAGGAGCTTCAAAGAGTTTCATGGCTGAATGTGAAACTCTAAGGAACATTAGACACCGAAATCTTGTGAAAATCATTACTGCTTGCTCAAGTGTTGATTTCCAAGGTAACGATTTCAAAGCCCTCATCTATGAATTCATGACAAATGGAAGTTTGGAAGATTGGTTGCATCCAGATCCACAAACAGTGGAGAATCAGAGACAAAGTTTAACTCTGACTCAACGGTTAAACGCAATCATTGATGTGGCATCGGCATTGGATTATCTTCATAATCAGAGTGAATTGTCTATTATACATTGTGACCTAAAGCCAAGCAACATTCTTCTTGATCAAGACATGACTAGCCATGTGGGCGATTTTGGGCTGTCAAGGATCATTACAGAAGACAGTGCTCAATTATCACAGAATCAAACAAGCTCTCTTGGAATAAGAGGAACAATTGGATATGCATGCTCCAGGTAATTTTAAACCTTTTTTCCCCTTGAGCTAGTTGTCTTTGATAAAAGCATAAATGATTGTAGTTTACAAGATAATATATGATTTTTCGTATTTGAATATTTGTTTAACACACACATATGTGGAGATATATGGATGGGCTGGAGCCCTGCGGCTGCAAAATACTCCTTTCTTTCTTTTTTTTTTTCCCTCTAGAAATCTGTAACTTTGTCCTTTTTTTTTTTTTTTTTTTTTTTGTCAATTCTAAATTATTCAAATGTCAAATTCCATGCAGAATGTTTTACAAATTTCATTTACACCCTTAGATTTTACTTTTACTTATAATTTTTGAGAAAAATTGTAGCAAATAGCATATTTTATAAGTATTTTTAAAGTTTATATAGCATGTTTTTTAAAAGATGAAAGATAATAGTATATACTTTCTGGTTAATCCTTGGATTTCTTTGGATATTCTAAAAAATAGCGGATTTACGATTAATTTTTAATAACAAATTTTATGTGTATAGTTTCATGTTAGATTGAGAAAAAGAGAGGATGAGTAAGAGAGAGAGAGGAGGAAGGATGAGAGTTTATTTGATTTTGTGTTGTCATAAATTTGATTATACTCTTTATTATTATAATTAAAATGTTATGCTATAATTTACCATTACTCTGTTCAAAAAATGCTTTTGCTCTTTCTCCCTTAATTTTTCTCTTTTTTAATTTTGCTAAAAGTTTTAATTTTGAACTTCATGCAGAATGTTTTTACACTATTAAGTTTTTACTTTTTTTGGGGTCTAAGTTTTTACTTTTTATTATACATTCTTTTTTCAGTTTTTTTTTTCTTGCATCAATTACTGCAAATTCAAATATCCAATTATACAAAAATCAGGATACAAAAGTTCTTGAATTTATGTTTTGAGGAACTAGTATAAAAGCATTTATATAAACATATACATTTATGTTTTTACATAGATATAAATATGAAAGCAAGTTACATGTGTAGACTGGGGTTTACATGCATGCATGTAAGCATGGTATGCATGATTGATATTGCATTGATCAAAATGCTTAACTCTAACATTTGTTTTGTATACAACTTGTGAGATACTGAAGAATATGGCATGGGAAGCAAGGTGTCAACCCAAGGAGATGTGTATAGTTTCGGAATCCTTTTGTTGGAAATCTTCACAAGGAAAAGGCCTACAGATGAAAATCTTGATGGACTTAGCCTTCATCAATTTGTCAAAATGGCTTTGCGAAACAGAGTGCCAGAGATAGTTGATCAAAGTCTTCTGATGGAAGGACAAGACGAAGCATCTACCAGCAACAGTACAACGGTGCCAAGAAGACAGGGAAAAGTACATGAATGCGTAATTTCTGTACTTATGATTGGTTTAAAATGTTCAGAGGAATTACCAAGCTCGAGGATGAAGATTAATGATGCCCTCATGAAATTGCACAAGATTAAAAACATGCTTCTCTGAGATGTCAGGTACAAGGATTCAAAGAAGAGCTTATGGTCTTCTCCCGGAAAAGGCACTAAAATCTTACAATCTTTTTTTTTTTTTTTTTTTTTTTTTTTTGAATTATCTCAATGTTCTCATTTTCATTTTGCAGGAACAATAATGGAGCATAAAAGTTTCAATTGTTGAAGAAAGGGGTTGTTATAATGCGTAGCAAACTCTCCTGTTGCATGCAAAAATTAGCTAGCACCTTGCAGTACTCTTTAGAAGTACGAATATATGTTGTAATTTCTGTTTTCATTTTGGTTTTTTCATAGAACTTCTGTTTACGATGAACTATCAAAACGGTATGAATAGTTTAATGTTTTCAGAACAATAAGATATCGTTTTTATTATTGCTATAATTATTGTGTTTCAGAAATATGATAGTTTCTCGTTCATTGAAAATTACGTTGAAATCTCAAAAAAAAAAAAAAAAAAAGATGAAAACGTAACGTCTTGGTGTGAAGATTGTTGGAAAAATGGTTTGAGTAACCCATGTTGATAACAATTAATGGTTTAATTGTTAGGTTTAATAATGTTAAAGAGTAAGAAAGTAGGGAGAAGTTGCCAAGAGAGATTAGAGCAGAGCTTCTTTCTTTTATTTAATAATTTTTTTTAATCTTTTTACGGTGGTAAAATAGATAAATGTTAACAAATTTTTAAATAAAAAATAAAGCCTCTTTTTTAGGATTTTTACTTATAAAAGCTGTTCATGCAGTATATTTCAAATGACAAAAAAATAAATAAATAAAAGAAAAAAGAAGACATTCCTTCAGGAAAAAAACAAAGAAAGAAAAGATGTTGATATGCTTTTGATCAGTTCTGACAAGAAATGAATAAAATCTTAATCAGTTAAGCATTAAGTGATATTATATGTGGTTCTTTTGGAACTTATTACCAACATTTGCAATAATTTCTAAATCTTAATGCATATTAAAAAATAAAAATCCACTAAAAAAAAAAAAGAAAAACAAAACAAAAATGACCATTGACCTCTCTCATAAAAAAAGGCCATTTATGTGCATAAGATTTTCGGGTTCTAGAAACAATCTCTCTAACAACCATTCAACATTTACAATATTTATAATATATTTTTTTATATTAAAAAGATATAATTAATTAGGAACTTATATAAATTGGAAGCCTAAACTTTAGAATGAGTGTTAGGCAATTGCCTAACCTGGCCTAAGAGAAGGGTCTATGTGGATGTGCTTAGTTTCACATATTAAGAAAGAGAGAAGAATTCATATCCCTAGTAAAAATTGGAGCCTTAAATTTTAGATTGAGTCTTAGGCAAATGCCTAAGTCTCCGTTTGGTAAGTTAGTTGGATATGAAAATTATAAGTTGGAGTTGATTGACTTTTCAAAAATTAGTTATAAATATTGTTGACTTTTCAGAATAAGACAAAAATTGATATGAAAAAGTACAATTTAGTTAAAGTTAAACTAACTTATTAAATGGGGCATAAGTTGCCTAAGGGAAGGGCGGCTCAATATGGATATGCCTAGTTTCACTTATTAATAAAGGGAGAAGAATTCATCCCTAGCTAAAATTGGGGCCTTAAATTTTAGATCGAGTGTCAGGCAAATGCCTAAGTTGTCTAAGGGAAGGGCGGCTCTATATGGATGTGCCTAGTTTCCCTTATTAATAAAGAGAAGAATTTATCAATTAGGGGCATTATATATGAATGATTTTTATATATATACAAATTGAGAGAACGTGACTAATGTCCCAATTACTATATCAAAATTAGGGTTCTTATCTAATCAAATCTCATAAAATTAGAAAATAACTATTTTAGATGATTACAAATAAATTCAAATTTATAACTACTTAATACTTTTAAAATTCAACTTTCCTTATCAGTGCTTTCCATTTCCTAAATCCTAACCAAAAGAATACCCCCAAAAAAAAAATTAGGCTAATCCTTTATTATCTCCTAACCTAGAGGTAATTTCATACTTGACTTCATTATAAGGTGTAGAACTCAAAATCCTCATCTCTAAATTCAAATATATATATATATATATATGTATATGTACATATATAACAAAATTACGGTTACATTCGCTGCCCTGGACAAAGGAAAAAGAAAAGACAGTCTTCTGGCTTTTGCTAATTGCTCTCTATGGTAATCGTGGTTTGGTAGCATTCACTCGTTCAAAAGAAATAATAATAATAATAATTTAATCGTGAGAAACCCAACCCTTGCAATTCTGATGTCGGCAATATTTCTTCAATCCCCATAATTAATGACACAACCAAAAGTTTGGTGTGATTGATTTAGTGAGTTTTCTCCCCCAAGATGAGTAATCTATTTTTTAATATTATATTATTTTCCTTCCTGTCGGAGCTTCTTGATCTTTGGAGTGATTTTTTTTAGAATTAATTTTATGAATATCCTCTGGATTATGTATACCATATTTCATTTTGCCTTCTAGATTTTTAAAACTGGTCATTATGCCCCATGAACCATATAAAACCACTCACTTTGTACCCTCCGTCCACTTCTGTCTATAAACTTAACGAAATTACTGACGTGGCATTCATTGAAGAGTTAATCAAACATTTTCTAAAAATATAAACACATATTTTGAAGAAAAAAAAATTAATAGTTTAGTATTCTCTAAATAATCAATTATCAACTAAAATAAATGTAGGAAAAAATTTCCAAACTTTCTTTTATCTGTAATATCAAAAAATAAAAAAATAAAAAAAAAGAGCCATGCCCAAAAACGTAGAAGGTGAACCCATGGTGGAAAAGGTTGGATTGGGTGGGTGAGGTAGCAGCAAAGGTCAAATAGCACAGGGAATTGGCGGTGAAGACTGGATTGTGTTGGGGAGGGGGCGGCGGAGGCTAGATCGCGAGGGTTAGGGGGCGGCAAAGGCTAGATATCACGGGGAAGGGGGAGACGGAGGTTGGATCGTGCCAAGAGGGGGTGACGGAGGCTGGATCATACGTGTGGTTGGCCGGGGTTGACTAGCAAAATGAGGGGCGTTGGAGGACGTTCGAGGGGGAGAGGCAGAGTGGGAAAGGATAGGGGAGTGAAATATATATATGTATATATATATATATATTTTTTTTTTTTCATTTTTAGTTGTTTTAAACTTTCATTAAGATTAATTTGTTTTTTATTAATTTTTTTTTTCAAAATATGGGTTTATATTTTTTAAAAATATTTGATTAATTCTTTGATATATGCAACGTCAGCAATTCTGTTAAGTTTATAAACGGAAGTGGATGGAGGGGACAAAGTGAGTGGTTTTATATAGTTCAGGAGGCATAATGACCGATTTTAAAAATATAGGGGGGAAAATGAAATAGTGTACATAATTCAAGAGGCATTCGGAAAATTAATCCTTTTTTTTTAATATAAAAATGCTATCCTCTGTGATAAATTAAAAGACTTTTAGGGCAGATAACGTACAAATCATTTGCCTATTGTCAACTCTGCATTCAATGTGTTCATGCAGCCGTGGCCCTTATGTGACGTGAGGAATATCTTTTACTGCTTAAATGCTTACCGGCCTACCTTCAATTATTTGCTCTTTTGATTCACAAGAAATTTAACATATTTCCTTTGTTAAATTCATAAGCTCTTTGTAAAACGCCTGTGAACAAAATGAGGGCAACATTACAATCTTCCGCTTTCTTTTCGGATCTTCTGATCATTTGGATCAAGATCCTGACCATAGCTATCTTCCTAGTCGGTAGTAGTCTGGCTTCGGTTTTTCATAAAAATGTCACGGACAGGCTTGCATTGCTTGCAATCAAGGCTGAGATTATGGAGGATCCTCTTAGGATCACGAGCTCATGGAACGACTCTCTCCATTTCTGCCAGTGGCAGGGTGTTACCTGCGGTCGCAAACACCAACGAGTCACCGGCTTGAATTTGGGGTTGTTGAGCTTGAAAGGTTCCATTTCTCTCTCAGTTGGGAACCTCAGTTTTCTTCGAAATCTCAACCTTTCAAACAATCGTTTTCACGGAGAGCTACCAAATGAGATCGGTCGTTTGTTTAGGTTGCAAGCGCTGTCTTTGGGAAACAACTCGTTCGGAGGGCGACTACCGACTAGTTTATCAAATTGCTCTGAGTTGAGAATCCTCAATTTGCGACAAAACAATTTCACCGGCTACATTCCATACGAAATAAGCTTTCTACCAAAGTTGGAGAGTCTACAATTGTCAAAAAACGAATTGGAGGGAGCTATTCCACCTCATCTAGGGAACATCTCATCCCTTCGCGGGCTTTCTCTGCCTGCAAATAGGTTGGAAGGAGACATTCCAGCATCACTAGGCCAATTGAAGGACTTAATTAGTCTTAACCTTGCTCAGAATATGTTGTCAGGTACAATCCCTCAATCTATCTATAACTTCTCGCGTCTTGTTTTCTTCTATGTGGGTGGGAGTTATCAACTTCAAGGTAGCTTTCCTCATAACATTGGCGTTACCCTACCAAATATCAGAGAATTTTCTACATGGGGAAACCTACTCAGCGGAACCATACCAGTTTCTTTTTCAAATGCTTCAGAACTTGTAGTATTTGATATCTCTGAGAACCACTTCTTTGGACGGGTTCCTGATATTTTTGGAAACTTGAAGAAACTTGAGCGGGTACTTATCGGGGACTCTAATCTTGGGTATGGAAAAGAGAATGACTTGGACTTCATCACCTCTATGACCAATTGTAGCAACTTGCAAGCACTTTGGATTCAATACAATAACTTTGGAGGAGATTTACCCAAATCCATGGGAAACTTCTCAACTAAACTTTTAACGTTATCACTTACTAGTAATGGAATTTCTGGTAGCATTCCACCTAGTATCGGGAATCTAATAAGCTTAATATTGCTAGATCTAGAAGGCAATCGGCTCACCGGGACCATCCCGACAACTATTGGTGAACTTCATAACTTGGGAAAGTTATATTTGGGAAGTAATAAATTGTCTGGTGAAATCCCTCCCTCCTTTGGAAATCTCACATTTTTGAACGAGCTTGGATTAGGAGAGAACAATCTACATGGACACATTCCTTCAAGTCTTGAGAATTGCCGAAACTTGCAAGTACTAAGCCTCCATGATAATTCCCTAAATGGTACCATTCCTCCAAATGTAATAGGGTTGTCCTCTTCAGCCGTGTCTGTACTGCTCTATCGGAATCATCTCACTGGACCTTTACCAGCGGAAGTTGGAAACCTGGAAAATCTTGTTGAGTTGGGAGTTTCTCACAACCAGTTGACCGGTAATATTCCTAGTAGCCTTGGCGAGTGTACAAGCTTACTACGGCTTTATATGGATCATAATATGTTTGAAGGAACCATTGAATCTTTGCATTCTTTGAAAGGTATTGAAGAAATGGATCTTTCACACAATAACTTTTCTGGACAGATCCCAAAAGACTTTGGCAAGTTTGTGTTCTTGTCGAAGTTAAATCTTTCTTTTAATAATCTTGGGGGTGAAGTGCCAAGTGGAGGTGTTTTCAGTAATGCCAACGCAAATGTTTCACTCATTGGTAACGATAAGCTTTGTGGGGGTACGGCTACATTGCACCTAGCACCATGCTTTAAGAAATCGCCAAGGAAACTGAACTTGTCCTTCACCGGAAAGCTGATAATCTCCATTCTTAGCGGCCTTCTTGGAGTTTGTTCGATCTCATATTTTCTTATGATTTGTTGCTTTAAGAAGAAAACGAAGAATCAACCTTCAGAATCTTTGTGGAGTGATGTTCCATTTCCGAATATTTCTTACGGGGAGCTCTTGAAAGCAACTAATGGTTTCTGTCAAGAAAGCCTTATTGGTGTCGGTGGTTTTAGCTCGGTGTTTAAAGGAATTCTTGAACCACATCAACTGCCCATGGCAGTTAAGGTCATCAACCTAGAAAGGAGAGGAGCTTCAAAGAGTTTCATGGTTGAATGTGAAACTCTAAGGAATGTTAGACACCGAAATCTTGTGAAAATTATTACCGCTTGCTCAAGTGTTGATTTCCAAGGTAATGATTTTAAAGCCCTTGTCTATGAGTTCATGACAAATGGAAGTTTGGAAGATTGGTTGCATCCACATCCACAAGCAGTGGAAAATCATAGGCAAAGTTTAACCCTGACTCAACGGTTGAACGTAGTCGTTGATATGGCATCGGCATTGGATTATCTTCACAATCAAAGTGAACTACAAATTATACATTGTGATCTAAAGCCGAGCAACATTCTTCTTGATCAAGACATGACTGCCCACGTGGGTGATTTTGGGCTGTCAAGGATTATTGCCGAAGACGCTGTTCAGATTTCACAGAATAACACAAGCTCTCTTGGAATAAGAGGAACAATTGGATATGCAGCTCCGGGTAATTTTGACTTTTCTTTTTCCTCAAGCTAATTGTCTTTTAAAAGCATAAAGGATTGTAGTTTACTTCAAAATATGATTTTGTCGAAATTAGCTTTTCCTCAGTTTTTCTTATTTTGCTCATTCCTAAAATTTTCAAATTTTCTTCACACCCTCTAGATTCACTTTTAATTACACTTTTTCTCTTATTTTACCCTGCTATTTCAAACTTCGTGCAAAATAATTTAACAGTTCTCTTGATAACACTCTTAACTTTTTATATGCATTGTTATTTGATTTTTTTTTTCCTTTGAATCCATTTTTCCAAGTTTATATATGCAAATAAACGAAAATTAGGATACAATAGTACTTGAATTTATGTACTTGAGGAAAGAAAGGGGGAAAGAAAGATTAACATATGTATTCATATATATTAGTACGTAGAAGAGTAAAGTAAAGAGACAACTCCCAAAAAATATATATATATATATATATTTTCAGATCAACGGTATTAACTATATATGAAATATTTAGTTCAAAATATTGATTTAATCTAACCTCTTACGGGGGGGGGGGCCGGCGGGGGAAAAACCTTTTTAACACGGTCCCTGCACATAAGTGTTACGTATGTAATATATGAATGTGTTACATATATACGTAGTGTGTGTCAGTGTGTGTGTATTTATATATATATATATATATGCGTGAATGTATGTATGATTGATGTAATCACCGTATATATAAAGAATTCACGACATAGATCATGACATTGAAGAAAATGTCGTTAAAACATCATACTTTCCACGGTACCCCCATTCAACGACCTTTTCAAAAATGTCGTGGAATCCATTTCACGACATTTTTAAATGTCGTTAAAGGGCTTTTTTGTTGTAGTGGTATATACTCTAATCTTTGTTTCGTATACTACTTGTGTGATACTGAAGAATATGGCATGGGAAGCAAGGTGTCAACCCAAGGAGATGTGTATAGTCTTGGAATCCTTTTGTTGGAAATCTTCACAGGGAAAAGGCCTACAGATGAAAATCTTGATGGACTTAGCCTTCATCAATTTGTCAAAATGGCTTTGCCGAACAGAGTGTCAGAGATAGTTGATCAAAGTCTCCTGATAGAAAGACAAGATGAGGCATCTAGCAGCAACACAACGGTACAAAGAAGACGAGGCAAAGTACATGAGTGTGTAATTTCTATACTTGTGATTGGTTTAAAATGTTCGGATGAATTACCAAGCTCGAGGATGAAGATTAATGATGCCCTCGTGAACTTGCACAAAATCAAAAACATGCTTCTCAGAGATGTCAGGTACATCAATTCATAAGACATCTTTTATCTTCTCTCGGAAAAGGCGCTAAAATATAACAATCCTCACAACCACACCCCCTCCCCCCCCCCCCCCCCCCCCCCCCCGGCCCCCTCTTAATTAATTATCTAATAGTTTTCACTTTCATTTTGCAGGAACAATAATGGAGTATGAAATTTTCAATGGTTGAAGAAGTGGTTGTTAAAATGCGTACCAAACTCTCCTGTTGCATGCAAAAATTCGCTAGCAGTAATGTTTAGAAGTACGATTATAATATGTTGTAATTTCTGTTTTCGCTTTGGTTTTCATAGAACTTCTGTTTATGCCCAACTATAAAAATACCATAAACAGCTTATGTTTTCAGAACAATTTTATGTTTTTGCAGTTGAAATATTGTTTTGGTATAAGCTGCTATAAGGTTTTATTTTTGTTACTGTTATTGCGTTCAGAATTATGATAAATACGTGTTTATTGAAAATTATGTTGAAATCTCCAAAGAAAAGGATAGAAAACGAAACGTCTTGGATGTGAAAATAATCAAAACAATTAAAAATAAAAATAAAAAAAAAAACTTTGAACCGAATGTTGTCCTAGGAGTCTATCTCTAGGGTTTTCGTCTTGCCCGGTAGGTGTGCAAGGTTTCTAGTTCTGATTGTGATATAGAAGATATTGTTGGTCGTTGGAAGTCCCTTTCTCTGACGGAAGAGGAGGGTGGGTGGAGGTTGTCGTGCTGGCTGATGACAATTCGGATGAAGGTTGTGATGCCTTGCTATGGGGCTTTTTGGGGAAGGTCTGGAACTAGAAAACCTTATCGGAAATCTGCTTTCCGAGGGGCTATGACTAGGATGTGGAAGGTTGTAGGGGTTTTGGCGATTAAGGATTTAGAGGATGATGTGTTTCTCTTCCTCTTTGGGGACTAGAAGGAACGTCGGAGGATTCTCGATATGTAGCCATGGACGTTTGATAATTTTTTGGTCGTTCTCAAAGAGGTTAACGGGGATGATACTCCAGAGTGGAGTGGGTGGAGTTTCACTCCTTTCTGGGTGCAAGCTCATAATCTCCCTATTCGAAGGATCTCGGAGAAGGTCGGGATGAGAATAGGCGATGCTGTCGGTGTAGCAATTCGAGTTTGGAAGGACTAAGAAGGACGTTGTGATGGGGAGTTTTTTACGAATTAGAGTCTTGGTCGATGGTTCGAAGCCTCTGCGTAGAGTGGTCACTGTACGGGTGGGTTCTAGAAGTACTACTTTGTGGGCAGAGTTGAAATTCGAAAGAGTGCCGGACGTTTGCTTCGTTTGTGGATGTGTTGGTCATTTAGCATCGGAGTGTTTGGATCCAAAGGCGGAGGATATGATTGAGTCTGATAATTTCCAATATAGCTCTCGTCTTCGTGCACCAAATTTCTCCGGCGGAGGAGATTGGAAGGCAGGGAAAGGTATCCGGGGTGTTAAGAAGGCTTTTGTTGGTGGTGAATCTTCCGGCGGTGCATCGGCATCGGAAAGATGGAGGGGTCATCAGAGATCCGTGGTTGTCAGAGAGTTTCGCAAGGAGGCAGAAGATCAGGATCTAAGTCCCCAGAATTTGCGTGGGAATCCCGATCGGAGTCAAAGATTGCATTCTTGGGAATTGATTAGACGATTGAAATCTCTATTCTATTTACCTTGGCTTGTCGC
Source organism: Ficus carica (assembly GCA_009761775.1). Classification (NCBI taxonomy): domain Eukaryota; kingdom Viridiplantae; phylum Streptophyta; class Magnoliopsida; order Rosales; family Moraceae; genus Ficus; species Ficus carica. The sequence continues at coordinate 4,639,297 of CM019748.1, read as the reverse complement.
CGGGGATTTTAATGAGATTTTCTTTCTTTCCGAGAAAGAAGGAGGCTGTGATTGGGTTTATCCGAGTATGGTGGAGTTTCGAGAGACTGTGGAGGAATGTGAGCTTATTGATTTAGGCTTTATCAGCCCAAGCCTTTCTTGGAATAATTTTCAGGGTGAGGAAGATAACATCCAATGTCGTCTCGATAGAGTGTTTGGGGATAATGCTTGGAGATCTTTATATCCAGATTTTCGTGTCTCTCATCTTGATTTCTATGGGTCGGATCACCGAGCGGTGGTTGTTGAGTTAGTTTCTCGGGCGGAGTGGAGTGGACGAGGTCCAAAGAAGTAAAGGCGTTTTCTTTTTGAACCTCTTTGGATGACCAGGCATGGATGGGAACACAAGTACATGGAGAGGGGAGGAGGTTAATTAGTTGTTTGAGGGATTGTGCGACTTCTCTTAAAGCTTAGAGTTCAAACACTTTTGGTTCCTTACCAAAGAAGATCCGTGATACCAAGGCTGAGCTAGCAGAGCTTAATAATGGGACTTTCTCGGCCGGACATATTAGAAGGATAAAGGAAAAAAGAATAGTGCTCGATCGGCTTCTAGCTCTAGAGGAGTATTATTGGCGACAACGTTCACGCACGGAATGGTTTCATGGTGGTGATCGAAATACAAAGTTCTTTCATTTGAAAGCTTCCGCTAGACGACGCAAGAATTCTATTAAAGGATTTGAGGATAGCCCTGGGAAATTGGGTGGTTAATACTTTTCAGGCATTTTTTCTTCTAGTAATCCGAATCCAGGTATGGATGTTTTGTTGGAGTTTGTCGAGCCTAAGGCTTTGTTTGGATCACCAATCCAAACTTAAATTTTTCAACTCAATTTTTGTCTTTTTCCCCAAAAGTTTTTTGTCTTTTCTGAAAAAGTCAACTAAAATTACTATTGAAACTTAAAAATCTCAACTCAAACCGGTGAACCAAACGAACCCTAAGATTTCGGTGCTATGAAAAATATCTTAGAGGCTCTTTTTACGAGGGGGGAAGTGTGAGCGGCACTTTTTGGAATGGGTTCCACTAAATCTCCAGGGCCGGATGAATTTCATGCTTTGTTCTTCCAACGGATTTGGGAGGTGGTTGGCAATGATTTGACAGAGGTTTGTCTTGGTGTTCTTAATGGGAGATATTCTGTGGCGCCTCTTAATGAGACTCACGTAGTTCTTATCCCTAAAATTAAGAATCCTACGTGAGTTTCAGATTATCAACCCATCAGCCTTTGCAATATGGCTTACAAAGTGATTACTAAGACTTTAGCATATCATCTTAAGGGAGTCCTTCCGGATTCAATTTCCCTCGAAACAAAGTGCTTTCGTTCCAGGTAGATTGATTACGGATAATGTGCTTATTGCTTTTGAGGTGCCTTTCTCTATTAGGAGGAAAACAGATGGTCGGGAGGGACTGATGGGTTTGAAGCTTGATATGAGTAAAGCCTATGATAGGGTGGAATAGGCTTTTTGGCTTGCTAACATGATGAGGCTGAGGTTCGGTGACCGATGGTTGAGGGTTGTTGAGGATTGTATTTCAACATCCAGATTTTCCTTTATTGTTAATGGTGGGGTGGAAGGTTTTGTGAAGCCAAGTAGGGGCCTGAGATAAGGGTGTCCTCTATCCCCTTATCTCTTTCTCTTTTGTGTGAAAGGTTTTTCAGTAGCTTTCAAAAAAACAAGAGAGGATGGTGCTCTTCAAGGAATAGCGGTGTCAAAGCGGGCTCCCTATGTTAACCATCTTTTGTTTGCGGATGATTCAATTGTGTTCAGTAAAGCGACTATTGCTGATTGTGAGGCTATCGAAATGATTCTTCATTCCTATACAGCCGCTTCGGGACAGGTGATTAACTTTGAGAAATCCCTTGTTACTTTTAGCCCTAATGTTGTGGAGGAAGATAGAGTGGTTATCTGCTGAAAGTTGGGATTGGATAGTCAGAGGCCTAATCACGATAACTGTAATAACTAAATTTTTACGACGTTACGTTTTTTTTTGTAAAGAAACTTATGCTATGTTCTAAAGGTATTCATGAAAAGCCTGAGATGAGTTTTTATTGAATTTATTAGTCCTCATGATATTATGAGACTTAAAAATGATTGCTTAACCGAGTATGTGGCATTTTAAGTACGAAAGGAAGAAAAACTTCATGTTTGCATGGTGTTGCATGGTGGTCAAAGTTTGACCTAAAAAGTCAACGGTTGACTAGAAAAGTCAACCATATGATGATACTGTCTTATGGTCAAGCAGTATGAAAAATATACTGCGAAAAACCATTTTACGGACAAGATAACAAGATTAAGATTTAAAATCACCTTAGAAAAATCAAGCACATAAATTAGGGTATCTTGGGCCAAAGGACTTTAAATTATAAGAAAAATTTTATACAGTCAAATTTTACACAGATAAATTTTGGACTGCAATTTTGTGTCAAGATACTGTTATTAGTAACTAACAGTATTGAAAGTATCTGTGTTAACATGAATTTGGACTGTTTATCAAGGATTAAGCCAAACAAGCTCTAAATGGTGATTACATCACCTATCTTTTTATTTATGACATCACTATAGAATTAATTAAGATTGGAAAGAAATTTTTGGCTCTAGAATTCTCTAATGGCCGGCCACCTAAGACCCCTTTTGGGCAAAATTTTGCTTCTTTGAGGACTATTTTGTAATTTTGGAAAGTTTCCCTTCACCTTCCCTTCACCTATAAATAGGTGGACCATTATTCACAAAAATCAAAAATTCTAGCCAAACTTTGTCAATTTTTCCTCTCAAAAATCCGGATTTGGGGAAGCAAGAAAGAAAGAAAATTTTTCAAAACCAAGAGTGATTAGAGTGTTAGGATAGTTAGATTTTTAGTGTGGAACAAACAAAAATTTGAAAAAAATTTTGGAGACCCATTTTGGCTCAAGGCCGGTTGTGGGAGGAAGAGAAAGGGAGGAGAAAAAAATTTGGGTGTGGCCGGATTTTGTGCATTGGAGTGGCCGGATTCTAGAGCTAGGGTGGTGGAGAGAAATTTGGAGCCAAACAAGCCAAGGAGGCCGGTTTTGGTGGTGACAAGGGGAGAGGAGAAAAACCAAAGAAGCCTAGCCAAACCCTTGATCCTAATTGAGGTAAATTCTTTTAAAACCCTAATCTTCTCAATTTAAGTTTTAATTGAGAGATTTATGTGTATTTCCATTAAGTTTGTATGAGCATAAGCTCAATTTAAGTTTTGCTTAGGTTGAACTTGGGGTTTGTGCTTGATTTGATTATGGGTGGTTTGGTTTTGTTTATAAGTTTGCATGATTCAATAATTATGTTTGCATGACTAGTTTAGTATGCTTGGTTGATAAATGATATGCTTTATGTCCCTATTATGTGCTGAGCATGATGAACATGATTATGTGTATGTTAGGTTGTTAGAAATATGGTTGAGAATGAAATGTGCAACCTAAAGCCAAGAAAACCATAATTGGTGCAATTTGAGTAATAATTTGCATAGGTTTGATTGGTAATGCGTTTAAAGAAAATTTACGATAGAAAGACGTTGCATGACTGTTTTTAGGCTCCCGATTCGTTCGGTTGAGGTAGGATGCACGCGTTAGGGCGAAATACAAATTTCAAACCAAAACTGCCATTCTCGGGTGAAAACTGGCGGGTTTCTGGAAAAGTAAAATTTGGGGCCCTTAGAGGCCGAATTTAAGAAAACTTAAAACATGAAAGTTGTTCGGAAGGGTTTTTCCTAGGGGACAACGCAGACAGTTTTCCAAAATAAGACTCCAAAGGCCTTCGTTTTTTACAAAAACCCGAGACTAAGAATTCCTGGGCGAGTTAGAATTTTGCTCTCGGTCTGGGAACTTTAACAAGGAAAATGACTAAGCTAAAGGCAGAACTGGGTTTTTCTTAAAACATGAAAGTTATAGGATTTTTCAAGATGTAAAACTTTCGTGAAGAAAAGTTTTTCAAATTCGATTTGGATTTTTAAATAAAATCAGATTTCAAAAACTGTACAGGAGACAGGAAAATTCCTGCACAGGATTTTCCAAAACAATACAGAAAAGTGATATTTTTGCATATACACCAAGAAATTGACTGTGAAATACTGTTCAAAGGCAATCTCCAACACTTTATTATTTTTATGAATATTACTCAAAAATTACAATTTTTCATAAGATTGAACAAAGGATTTTAAAGATTAAGTTTTTCAAAAAAGAAAAGAAAATAGGTTTATAAACCAAAGTTAAGTTTTAATTTGAACAAGTTAAGTTTTTAAACTTAAGGGTAACTTAAGGTAACCCAATAAGATATTATACAGTTAAGGATAGGGACATATAAATGTTAGTCGTATTACCAACAGTTCTAACACTTACTTATGTCCTTATTTATAGCAGAAAATAACCTAACCTGCTGAGGTGTCCTGAATTGGATCAGCTTATTATCGGACATAGCAGATAAAGTAAGTACAATTCCGACTACAGCATAGGCTTTTTGGTTGTAATATGATATAATGTATGTTATGATTTGAAGTATCAAATAAATTGCATGACTAAGATATGATTTCAAGTTATGTGACATCATGAAGCATGTTCACAAATAATAAGAACAAGGTCAAGACGACAGATAAGTATGATGGCAAGCAAGCTTGCCTGTGTCGGGCCGACCCGCGTCAGGTCGGGTTGGACTATGGTTTGAGTTGGAAATGGTTGGCCGCCCCAATCACTCCATAGTTGCGCGCCCGGTACCGACACTCATGATAAGGGGCCCATAAACAAGATAAGGAATGAAAGTAAGCATAACAAAGCATAATAAAGTAAGCATAATAAAGCATAATTGGATCATGCATGATTAGTATATGTTATGATATGCTATGCTAAGTTCATAATCGAATGCATTGCGGATAATATAGTTGTACTTGCTGAGCGAAAGCTCACATATTATGTCTATGCTGTAGGTAAACAACCTACTGGTGAATTTTGATACAAGATGGTGGAGCTTGGCGGGGTAACTGTGAAGCAAGGGATAAGCCGTTACGTCTTCTGCTAATTCATGTTTAATATTTTATGTTTAAATTATTTCAAACAGTACTCTCATAGTAATAAAAAAAAAAAAAATTCCGCTATATTTTGTTAAATAAATAGGTATGAAAAACAAGATTAAGCATGTATGTATATGTATTTATGGTAACGGTCCGTGCTAGACGGGTCGTTACAATAACTATTTAGAACTTCATTCGTTTATTGGTCGCAACAAGCGGAAAACTTTTGATAGAATTAAGGAGAAAGTTGTGAAGAAGATTCAACTGTGGAAAGGAAAGTTGTTTTCCATGGCAGGTAGAGAAGTTTTAATTAAGGCTGTGGCACAAGCTACTTCAACATACATGATGAGCGTTTTCAAACTTCCTAACACTCTATGTAATGAGCTTCACACTACTATTGCCAGGTTTTAGCGGGGAGGTTTAGAATCAAATAAGAAAATGCATTGAATGCGGTGGGAAAAACTTCACCAACCAAAGGTGGCGGGTGGAATGGGTGTTCGAGATCTTCATGCCTTTAATGAAGCCTTATTGGCTAAGTAAGTATGGCGTTTGATTCAAAATCCTAACTCTCTTCTTGCTCGGCTGTATAAAGCAAAATATTTTCCCAACTCCGATTTGTTTGATGCAACAGTTGGTTATTGTCCGTCATACACTTGGTGGAGTCTCATGCGGGGAAGAGATTTGCTTAGGAATGGTCTACGGTGGAAAGTAGGGAATGGCAAGAAGATCAGTATTTTTTCGTCACCATGGATCCTAAGGCCTTCCTCTTTTCGGCCTATTACAGTTGCTAGTCCATAAGATAGGAATTTGAAAGTTGATAATTTATTATCTCATGGACAATGGGATCGGGAAGTCATTTTCTTTCTTTTTTGGGATATTGATAGAGATGTTATCCTTACTATTCCCATTGTTCGCCAAAATTATGAGGATACGTTAATTTGGTACTTTGATTCCTGAGGGCTCTACTCAGTGAGCTTAGGTTACTGGATTGTTATGGAAGATAAAAAGTAGGCTTGTTCCTCATCAGTTAGCTATGATAGGAAGTGGTGGGGATTATTATGGAATCTCAATATTCTGAATAGGATAAAAAAAAATTGTGGAGAGCTTTTCATGGTATTATCTCTTGCTTTGACAATTTGGTGAAGAAACGTATTAAAGGTGCCCGTACTTGTCCTATTTGTGGTGAGGGAGTTCGTTTGGCATGTTTTGTGGAGTTGTCGAAAGGCGAGAGAAGTCTGGAGAAATTCAGCAATTTGGTCAAGGCTAGATAATTTCAAAGGAGGCAAATTTGATCTTTTATGTCTCTATGTTTCTTTATGGTGATCTAGACAAGATGTGGTAGTATTTTGTATGCTTGCCTAGAGTCTCTAGAGAGATCCTAATTATAGAGTACATAATTCCAAAATCTACTTCTGTTGAGATTGTGGAAAGTGATGGTCGATATTTAGGCTTCTTTCAAAGTTGTAGGGTGGTGGGAGCACGCCATTCGGTTGGAAGAAGTGTCGTTGGTCGTCACCTCCTGGTGAGGACTTGAAATTGAATGTAGATGCAGCAGTTTGGAGTGATGTAGTTTTTGTGGTAGGGTATCATTCGAGACGCTCAGGGAGTGGTGTGAGCGTGTTTGGCCAAAAGATTTCTCGGAGCTCATTCTCCTTTTGTTACGGAGTGTCTGGCATTGAAGGAAGGTTTAGAATTTGCCCGAGCATGCAATTTGAGGGTGGCTTGGATAGAATCTAATGCAGCCAATGTTGTGCGTGCTGTTTCTGAACAAAACTTTGATGGTGTTGATGGTGTTCTTATTCATGATATAATTAACTTCATGTTGGATGGTGATGGTGAATCATGTAGTCACATCTCTTGAGAAGGAAATAAGACTCCATCTCTTAGCCAATCATGATTTTTATTCCTCAGATTTTGTGGGTACTGATGTTATGTCTTTATTTGTTTCGGATGGTATTTATGCTGATTTGGCTAGTTAATTGAAGTTTGCAAGTTTTTATCAAAATAATAATAATAATAATAATAAAAACATAACATGTTATTTTCTTTGGGAAGAGTTGGTGAGTAATGACATATCTTATTTTTCCTTTAATAATACACATCACGAAAAATTTAGGAATGAATTAATAATTGTTGAATTATTTTCTCTGTAAAATTAGTCGCTACAGTTCAAGTTTCTCTCATAAAGTCCCTGACATTAAAAAAATAATACATATAAATTTGATATATGGTCAGTCCGTTAAATATTTGGATTGAAATTATTAAGTTCGACTCATGAAAGTTCCTAAACTTCTATCTTCTTAAAACAGTCTTGGGTTTGTACCAATTTTAGTCTCTAAACTAAAAAAAAAAAATGTCAAAGTTAGTCCCTCTGATAAATGACTAGCTTGAAAACGTTAAAATTTGTTCTAAAGTTTACCTCATTTATTGCTCATTTTTTCCCGTCGTTTTTCTAATTAATCTAAACGACATGTTATATTTATAGTTTTTTCTTTTCTTTTCTTTTCTTTTCTTTTGATAGGAAAGTACTCTGGAATGTCTGATGTCGCTTCACGCATATATATAACAACATCCCCTCGCCCCTCTAAAATTTTCTTAAAAAATAATTAAAAAAAAAAAACAGTATGTCGTTTCTCCTAGAAAACGACATGCTGCACTTGTTGACATCAAATTGTTTATAGTCGATGTCGTGTCTTTAGCACAAAGACGACATGTCGTTTTCTGCACATGTCTTTTTATTGTTTTCGATGCTACTAGTTGAGAGAAACTAGTACAAGCACCCGTGCGGATAGAAAAATAAAATAAATTAAAAGTAAAATAAACAAACAAACAAATTCAATAATTAAAAAATATATATATTTTAAAATATCATGTGGTGGTTGTAGCCGTCATATGACGAACATAAAGGCTAGAAAGAAAAGAACGATTTGTATTTTTATATATGCTGCAAAGATAGACTAAAGGACAAGTCATTTTGGTGTCTTTCGATTAAAAAATAGATTTCGTCGACTATGTTTTTCTTCAAAGTAAATGCGACGTCTCTCTTACTTTAATTACACTAGTCAACATTGTCCTTTACAGTAATCATTAACGAAAAGGTAGAAAGAACCAGGGGAAAAAAACCAAAAAAACCAAAAAAAAAACCAAAAAAAAACAACAACGACAACAAAAGTTTGAAAAATTAGTGAAAACATGGTGCCAAATAGATTATTAAAAGATTTTTGTGTTTTTAAAACGTTCTTAATATACATCGTCTTTGTCAACTTATAAATTCTCTTGGGAGGTGGCTGACTTTCAATTTTATAGGAAAATGATTTATAATGTATCATAAAACAAAAAAGTAACATTTTAAGAGTCAAAAAAATAGCTTGGGACAAAGCAATTCAGATTTATGGAATCTACGTTTTCTCAATAAGATGTGTCATACTTTAATGGTGAGAATATCATTGCTTATCAAAAAATATATAGTTAAAAAAAAGGTGAGTCTCTTCGAAAGAGGAAAACAAAAAACCCCGAACAAGAAATAATGATAATATGACATGTCGTTTGAATTAAGAGTTAATAACTAATGATTTCTTGTATTTATCCTATTTCATTTTATCACAATGAAACGACATGCCCATTAATTTTACTATTGTTTGTCCTTCAAAAAAATACGTCATGCCCATTTTCGTCATCTAAAATAACATCATGTACGCTGATTGTCGTTTACTCTTTACAATGCGAATGTCATTTTTTGTGTTTATATTTTCTCGTCAGTTCTATAATAAATCTAAACGAAATTTTGATTTTATATAATGTCAAAAGACATTTTAGTTCTTTTAGAAAATGACATGTTACAGCTTTATTATTTTTAATTTTACCAAAATCCTTTCTCTCTCATTAGTTGAGCTAGCTTCTACGAGATTGGCATGCCGCACTCCTCGTTAATTTTTTTTTTTTTTTATATATTTTAAATGCCAAATGGTATATGTTTGATGTCGTTTTTTAAACTCAAAGCGACATTCGTAACTGTACAGTTTATTGTCGTTTAAAGTAAACGACAGGTCATTTTGATGTCTTTTGTTAAAAAAAAAAAAAAAAAAAAAAAAAAACAAACAAACAAACATCAATTATGTAAATGCCGTGTCGTTTCGGAGCCATAACGGCCAGTATGTTTCTTTAATCACAAAAACGACACTTATCAAACACGGCATGTCGTTTAAATTTTTAAGAAAAACGACATTGAATATCTCTCTACTTTTTTTTTTTTTTTTTTTTTTTTTTTTTTTTTTTTTAAGGATAATATCTCTCTAATCTCTATTCACGAATTTTATATGTATTAGTTTTTAATTATTAAATTAAACTTTCAACACTCGTATTAAGTTGGAACACTTTTTATCTCATACTATACACAAATATAATATAAACACTCATAAATTAATATGCGTTTGGTTTATTAGTTATTAAGTTTTTTTTTTTTATTTTTTACATTCAAATAAAATTTATGGTTCAAATATTGTTTAGAAAAGAATAAAATTTCTGAAAATAATTGTGAGACGAATTTTTGAACAGGAAAAAAAAGTTTAGTTAAACTGAAAAATATAGATTTGAAATAATGATCTAAACAAACTCTTTTAAAAAAAAAAAAAAAGCACTCCTTACTATAAAATTATCAATATATATGAACATAGTTATAATTTATCGATAAATACACACCTTATTCTATAATAAATGTTAAATACAAATCTCATCCCCAAGTTATTTTCAAAATATATACATATCGTGCCCAAGTTTAAAAAAAAATGTCAATATAGTAATATTGGACCATAAGACATAATAATGAAAAAGCAATTTACCAAAAAAAAAAAAAAAAAAAAAACAAAACAAAACAAAACAAAAAAAAAAAAAAATGCGGGCAATAGGCCGATTATTTCTGTTAAAACCCACTCCACTCTACTCAACGAATACTAGTTCTTCTTCTTCCTTCGTGAGGACTGCAATTTCCCGCCAAGATTCGAGCTTCCCAAACAAACAAGTCCCCGAGCTCTGCTTTGATTTCCATGGAGTCCCAACCTCACCCTCCCAAAACGCCATCCACCAGGTCCCATTTCCCTTTCTCGTCCTTTTTTCTGCAAATCACCAGCTTTCTAGGGTTTCATCTCTTGCATTTCCCTTAAACGAGGGCTCTCTCTCTCTTTTGGTTTCTCCATTTGGGATTTCTCGAATTGCTTAGGTAGTGGACTAAAAGTTCCTTTTTTGACGCGAAATTTTACTTTATTGTTCCCTTGTTTATGTTGTGCATTTTAAATAGATGATGAGATGCTTAAGAAAGGATTATTTTTAGTTTCCAATCTTGGTTTCTTTTGGCTTATTTGTGCATTGTATTTGGTTAGTTTTGTTGGTTTGTGTTTGGTTATAATCCTAACTGTATTTCAAGCAATACATGTGAAAATATATATATATACACACATACATAAATATGTATATGTAGTCAGACAGTCTCCTTCACAAGTAAATTGGACACTCGGTAATTACTTGGACAAATATCAATTTGACATGCCTAACGTGTGATTACTTACTGGTAAACTCGAAAAAATATTAAAGGCCCTGCACGTGATTACAAATATCACTTACAACTTCCTACTCTGACTAACCAGTTCTCTCAGAAGATTAGGTGTTAGGAGGAAGGTGAACATTGGTTTTGTATATATATATATATATTCCTTGTTCTATTTTTTTTTTTTTTTTAAATGAAGCGACTCAATTGCGATGAGAAGTTGAATTTTGACCCTTTACAATGTGTGTCGCATTTGTCTTTGTATGTTTGAAGGATTATTGACCCTCATTTTATAGGCACAAATGCTCTGCATGCTACAAGCAATATAAGAAAAAGGAACACCTGGTTGAGCATATGCTGTCGTCATTCCACTCGGTGCATCAACCTAGATGCGGGGTCTGCGGAAAGCACTGCAAGTCTTTTGAATCATTGAGAGAACATCTCACTGGTGGGATGTTATCTATCAAAATTTTCGCGATCATGTTGCTGCATTGTCTTTCTAAAAATCTATTGAATTTCTTATCACTGGTTTTCATTCCCTTATCACTTAGGTCCACTGGCAAAAGCAAATTGTTCGACGACTTTCTCTGAACGGGGTTGCAGTCTATGCATGAAACTCCTTGATAGCATCGCCTCTCTCAATGAGCATAAAGACATGTGTTGCCTACCAGCACCAGCCCCTTTAGTAAGACGAGACATTATGAAAGTGTTTGTGATAGTTTTTCTCTCTTTGGTCCTGTTAAGTACTGAGGAATCTGTGTAAGCAACTGTACTTGACATATAACCATATTGTGATTTTGGTCATCTTTAATTGAACTGTTTCAGGGGACGGTTAAAATTCCAAATGCAGAATCTCAACTTGATGTGTTAGACTATAATGGTGAGAATCTAATTGAAAGACGTCCTGAAGCAATAGCTATGGATTGCGAAATGGTTGGCGGTGGAAGTGATGGATCGTTGGATCTTTGTGCCAGGGTGTGCCTTATTGGTGAAGATGAGAAACTGCTTTTTCATGCTTATGTTGAGCCTCCAATTCCTGTTACTAATTATAGGTATTTAAATACTTGATATATTATTTTTGGATTCTCCAACGCAAGTCTTTGGCTCTTGGGCTGGCCCGCTTAGTGCTGACTCATCACCCTAGTTGTTTCCAGATATGAAGTAACTGGGCTGACGGAAGAGCATCTGAGAGATGCAATGCCACTTAAAGAAGTGCAAGAAAAAATTTTGCAAATATTGTACAATGGAGAGTCAATTGGGAGAATAAGAGTACGGTCGGACGGTGGAAGGGCCAGGCTTCTTGTGGGACATAATATAGAGCATGATTTGGATTGTTTGAGAGTGAATTACCCTGATCACCTGCTGAGGTACAAGAAGATCTTCCTTTTCGTGGACTCATTTAGTGTTGGAAAACTTCAGGAAGCGCTCATTCTTGGAATTGTGATTATATTTATCTCCGATTAGGTTAGGTGTATGAACTAGAGGTTCTCCTTTATCAGTAGTAAAACAAATGCTATGTTACACTCTTCTCACGCATCTTACACTTGGTCATTATTTGACATGGGTACATAGCGCTTTCATTGCCCCACAATGCACCTCGGTTTCTTCTTGACTTTCACTTAAATATCTATGCAGGGATACTGCAAAGTACAGTCCATTGATGAAAACGAATCTGGTTAGCCATTCTCTCAAGTACCTCACCCGAACATATCTAGGGCAAGTTACTCATCCCAGCTATTTAATTGTTCAAATTGATTTCTTTGCTTATTCATTTAAGTAGACTTGGACTACTGAATTTTTATTCCTTTTTCCAATAAGACATCTAAACTCGGACTGTATACAAGTTCTTTTTTCATCATCTGCAAAATGGATACGAGCCTCATAATTTACTGTTCTATTGTACAATTAAAAAAAATAAAAAATAAATAAAAAAAAAGAAGGAAAAAGGTTGCAAAGTTTTCTTGTTATATCTCTCTCAATTTTGTCGAGTAGTCATGATTGAATTACTACAGAAAATGCAAATTGCAGACATCCCTGATAACATCAAAGTTAATATCTGGCATCAGGTTTCTTGTGGAATTATCTTTTACCTGGTTTTTGATTGATTAGTTGTACAAAGCAACACTACATAAAACGTTCTGTTGATGAAGTGTCGGAGGCTCTCTCTTTGCAGGTATGATATCCAGACCGGTTTTCACGACCCCTATGAGGATTGTGTGTCTGTAATGAGACTCTACAAAAGGATGCGTGATTTGGAACATCGTAAAGAAAGCATTGGCGGTTCACTTGCTACTCAATGTGCCCAAAACATCACCGGCGATCTTGCATCACGGAACACCAAGGAATTCGAGAAGATGACACCAGATGTGCTTTACCAACTGTCCAAATCAAACTATTGGTGTTGGTGCCTAGATCAAAGCCAGAATACACATGACAACTAGTCTTTTCAACACATACAATACAGCTTTGTGAAATTGAAAAGGTTTTTTTTTTTTTTTTTTTGGTTCAAATGGGAATATTGTTGGAAACTTATTATATTTTCTTGTGAAATTGATGCTCCGGTATTAGGAGCCCTATTGTAGTGAGTCGTTATGCGGAAGGGATTGAGCATCTATATATTTTCTTAACAATTAACATGACGTGTAGCAAATATATATATATATATATAGATACTTTCATGTATCCTCTTTTCTTGACAAGACAGAAACCCGTATAAATCATGTGTCAAATATGGTCTTTAATTTAACAGGCATGCTGAAAAGGACCACTGATATGACGGATTTCCAAAATTTCAAAGATCAATTACTAAGATTTTTAATTTAGGTGTTGATTTACTAAACACATTAAGTTCATCCAGCATCCATGAAAAGAAATTGAAATTTTAAAGATTAATTATTAAGATTTTTGATTTAGGCATTGATTTACTAAACGCGTAAAGTTCATCTAGCATCATGAAAAGAAAATGTAAAGATGAAACCATAGTTCACTTTATTCCACCCACACACAGTTCAGTTTTTTCTGAACTAATGCTCCTACATTCGGTCAAACACATAATGCAAGGTTATTATAATTTAATACAACTTGTGCTGATGTTGGATTCCAAAATGCTGATGCTCACTCCAAAGAGAAGGTGAAACGTAAATAAATAATAATATACGCAACTTGTCTACTCTTGTAGATTTGCCGATCTTCACTTTGTGGCAATTTCAGCATAAAATAAAATGTAACTATCAATCCCATCCCCTTTAATTACGCCATTGGAGCTCAAATCATTTAGGTTTACTCTTGCTCTTTTCTAATCCTAACCAATCATAAATATATAAATACACACGCGCGCGCGCACATATATATAGGCTAATCCTTTGTTATGAATTTAATACGTAGTATGATGTTACTGCCGATTACCAAAATCCGAATAGCTCTATTGAGTAATCATATATTTAAAAGAATAATTCCACTCATGTCCTTCAATTTTAGGATTATTAATATTTTATTATCTAAACTTTAAAAATATATATTTTATTCCTTAAATTTTGAATTAGCCTCGCTTAATTATTATTTTTAATTTCATTACAAATAGACCTAAAATAGAGGAATTTGTCTCAAGTAACTCTTTTATTAGACTTAAACAAACGGAAAAAAAAAAAAAATCATATAACCTTACTTAACCTCTTTTGTTTATCTATTTTTCATGAAAATTATAAAATTTAATAGGTGAAGTACGAGTTTTAAGAATAATGAGAATAAAATGAGAGTGGTCTAAGAAGAATAATCCCACTACAAAAATATGGTAATCATGGATTTTGCTAATTGCTCCCTATGGTAGTCATAGTTTGGTAAGCATTGACGCGTTAAAATCAAATCTCAATGAAAATCCTATGCCATATATTACGAAAATCAACATGGTAATATATATTTATTTATCATGGAAAGATATATTTATTCAAGAGTAAGACTGTGACAAAACTCATTTTGATATACCCTATCGATAGAACTCATTTTTAAATCATTAAGATGAAATCAAACAGCTGATACATTAATTATCTATAATAGTTATAATAGACCTTACCTTATATTAGCATAAACTAAAAAATTAAAAAATAACCCAAAGTTCAAAAAAAAAAAAAAAAAAAAAAAAAGAACTAACTAACTAACTAACTAGGGCACGACGTGGTTGGGGGGGGGGGGGGGGCATCGTCGGTTTCTGCATATGGCATGGGGGCGGGGCTTCGTTGGCGTCGGGGTTGGTGTGCAGATTGTGATTTGGGAGGGGGGGACTGTTTTTTTTTTTTTTAATTTTTTTCTTTGCTTTGAATTTTTTTTTTAATTTCTTAGAATATAATCATAAGAGTTAAGATACATTATAAATTCCATGTATAGACAACATCTCAACCGTTAAAATTATATCAAATATTATATAAAAGAACTATACTAATAAAATATATAAAATAAACTTTATCACAGTCTTTCCCTTTAATCAAAAGTGAAAAACAAAAGAAAAAGGAAAAAGTGACGAGCACAGAGGGCCACTCTAGATTTGCCATATACTCTGTCTCCTTTAGCTAAAAAGGAAAACATAATCCAAAAATTAAACGTATTAAATTTACCTTTTCTCTTGTTCATCAAGGATTATTAACATTAAAACCTCTTATTTACGCTAGAGATAAAAACTGTTTTTTAACCTTTGGAGTAAAATTTTCAACAATTTATGTTTCGTTTGGCATTTTAACTATATTTGTGCATAATTCACTGGTTGAATTTGAAATTTTTAAGTTAGAATTAGGTTGACTTTTCAATAATTAATTATAAATTTTATTGATTTTTTTAAAAAAGATAAAAATTGAGATAAAAATAACAGTTTAGTTAAAGTTGAACTTAAATGTCAAATAAAACTTAAACTTCAACTAAAATATATTTTTTTCATCTCAATTTTTATCTTTTTTTTAAAAATTAACAAAAAAAATTAATTTAAAAAAAATCACGTTAGTTTAATATATAACTGAAAATAATTTATATCATGCTTTGTAAATTAATTTTACAGTTAAAAAACAACTCTTATCAATAATATAAAATAAAATGTTTCAAGTTTAGAAAGGGCTCCTAATAATTGCCTCTCTTTAATACTCGGCCATGAAAACGACACGTAATTTCACCGGTCAACAAGGCACAAAGAAAAACCTGAATATGGGCCGACTAAGTTGACCATAATCTCTTTTATTTGTCCGTTCGGTCTTTAAATCATAAGTATTCTATTATTTTAACATCTTAATTTTTAGTTTTAATAAATTAATCTATGATTTTTTTTTTTTGAAAGTTTTGATCCTCATATTAAAAATGACAGAAGATTTCTAGCATAAACTTATATAATAGTATCTCTATTATATAATAATTAAAAATTTTAAAGAAATTATTATATTAAGTTCAAAAAGTTTTAACTTATAAGAATAAAGAGGATATTTTTTAAGTTAGGATAACTATTTTTATAAAATTTCAAGTTAATATAGAATTTAAACATGATTATATATACTAAATTAAAAAAAAATCTCTTAGATTTCAATATCAAGACCAAAATTATCAAAAATTAAAAAATTTCAAGACTAATTTATTAAAATAAAACATTTATTTGGTGAATGAGTTTGAGTTGAAATTTGTAAGTTTAAATAGTGATTTTGATTGACTTATTCAGAAAAATTAAAAAAATTTTAAAAAAAATATAAAAATTAAATTAATGATGATGAATTTAAACTCATCACCCAAACACCCTATTAAAGAAAATAAAAAAATATACATAATTAAGAGATTAAACAAATATTACTATCCTGTATTTTATGCTCCTCCTCGTTGTACTCCAAAACCCAAAAACAGTTTCGTGGCGTGAAACCTTCAGAAATCGAAATAAAAACATTATTAACCAATATTTTAAATTTTTTTCCGTATTATTTTAAAGCTTCCCGTTTTTTCACTTTCAGAAGAAGCTCACAAAAGAGATTCTCTCTCAAACTCTGCTTTCTCACGAAGCAGAAGCTCAGAATTTGGAAAGATTATAGAGAAAGAAGGAAGGAGTGTAGAGAGAGAAAGAGAGAGGAAGTCGCTGGAGAGCAGAGCCATGGCGGCGGCGTCCGTGCAGAAGGCGGGAGGGAGTCATCTGTGGGACAGCGTGCTCGAAATGACGAAGTCGGCTCAGGAGAAGAAGAGCGATCCTCTGGCATGGGCGGTCCAACTCATCTCCGCCCTCAACTCCGCCGGAGTTTCTCTCCCCTCGCCGGACCTCGCTCACCTCCTTGTCTCCCACATCTGCTGGGCCAACCACGTGCCGATCACGTGGAAATTCCTCGAAAAGGCCCTCGCTCTCACGATCGCCCCTCCCATGCTCGTCCTCTCTCTTCTCTCCACCAGGTTCCTCTTTTTACACTCAACTCTTCATTTCCTCACGGTTGCTGCTTTTTCTCCTTCTCTCTCTCTTTTTTTTTTTTTTTTTTTTTTTTTTGTGTGAAAATAGAGTATCTGGTAAAATATGTTAATTATGGATATAATATTGCCAATGTGCTTAGTTTTTTTTGGTTAAATTTTGTAGCTTTTTTTTTATTATTTTAAATTTTGTTTGATTGGTTAAAATTTCACATCTTTTGCTTTCTTTGATTGCGAAGGGTGATTCCAAATCGACAACTCCACCCAACGGCGTACAGGCTTTACTTGGAACTAGTTAAGAGACATTCATTTTCGTTCGCTTCTCAAACAAATGGACTGAATTTTTTAAAGTAAGGGTCGTTATTTCTTTCCCTTTCTTTCACTTTTTTTTTTTTTTTTTTTTTAAACGGGTTGTTTTAATTTTAAATAATGTATTTTGATGTTTCGGTTAACAGGATCATGAAGGCCATTGACGATGTTCTGCAACTTTCTGAGATATATGGGGTCGAAGTGAGTGAACCTGGAGTTCTTCTTGTTGAGTTTGTGTTTTCAATTGTTGGGCAGTTACTTGATGCATCATTAGATGATGAAGGGTTGCTAGAACTCACCCCGGAAAAGAAATCTAGATGGCCAACGAGGCCGCAAGATATGGAAATAGACGGTCTGGATTGCTTTAGTGAGAAAAGAAGTGACAATGAAGTCCTGCAAAAAGCAAATACTGCTATGGCTATTGAGATAATTGTGGAGTTTCTAAAAAACAAAGTCACTTCAAGACTTATTTTCTTGGCACGTAGAAACATGTAAGGATCTAGATATTTGTCTCTACTTTTCCCTTTTCCTCCTTGCATTTTGGACTTTTAGTCTGCTTCGTGTTTGTAAGGGAGATGTAGAAAGACGCTTAGATTTATTGAGTAGATTTGCTTATTCATTTTACATATGAACTTGTTTCTTTAGGCCATCGCATTGGGGAGGTTTGCTTCAGCGATTGAGATTGCTTTCCGCAAACTCATCAGCTTTGCGAAGTTTAAAGCACATAACTCCAGGGTTCCTTTTGGAGTTGACATCTGATACTCGTAGATTACTCACCCGGGAAGGGAAAACAATATCACAGCATGATTTTCATGCAGTCTTGGCTTCTGGAACTATGATATCTGCCACTTGCCATTCCCATGGAGCTAGTTCTTCATCGCTTTGGCTTCCCATTGATCTATTCCTTGAAGATGCTATGGATGGGTCACAAGTGACGGCTACTAGTGCTGTCGACACTCTTATTGGTGTGTGTAAATTTTTAATTCCATATTGTAATACTTGGAGTCCTGGTCTGGATAAATTGTCCTTTTTTGAAGCAGCAATCTTGAAACAAAATTCTTGTTGCAGGTTTGGTAAAGGCATTACAGGCAGTTAATGGTACTGCATGGCATAATACGTTCTTGGGTTTATGGATTGCAGCTCTTCGCCTAGTTCAAAGGGTAGGAATTAATAGCAACTTGTCTCAAGTGTTCTTTCAATTAAGAATAGAATCTTGCTTTTTGCTTTCTAGATTTTATATTTAAAAGAGATGGTTAGGATGAGGAGGTGATTCAATTTATCTTTATAAAAGTACATACATTGACATAGATGCATACATACATTGCATCATAATCTATCGAACGTGAAATCCACTCTCAATCACTTCTTTCAGTGGGGACTGGGAGACGTGTTGTCTGGAAATGAAAAGCCTACTTGGGCTCTTGGTTCATTAACCAGAAAGTGCAACACACTCACAGACATGACATGGCTTAGTTGTCATAGCCAGCATTATGGATTAGCGATCCACTCAAACTACTGTTAAATGGCACTGTTTGGTCTTGAGAAATTTTTTTCCCAGTGTTATGCTTTGGAGCTCTGTGTGGGTCAGTTGCAAGATAACCATATTGATCTACTTTTTCTTTTCTCCCCTGTTTGATATTTTAGGAAAGGGACACCAGAGAGGGTCCTGTGCCTCGCCTTGATACCTGTCTGTGCATGTTATTGTCTGTTACGACACTTGCGGTCACAAACATTATTGAGGAAGAGGAGAGTGAGCTGATGGAGGAAACCGAAAAAATCTCAACTAACCAAAGGATGGAGAAACAGGCTTTGGGAGAGCGGCGGAAGGATTTAGTTACCAGCTTACAGCTACTAGGTGATTATGATGGCTTGTTGACTCCACCTCAATGTCTTAATTCAGCAGCAAATCAGGCCGCTGCCAAAGCAATGATGTTCATGACAGGTCTTACTGTCAGCAATGGATATTATGACTGCAGTAGTGTGAATGACATGCCTATAAACCGTAGTAAGTTATAGTTCTCTTTCTGTAAAGTTTATATATATATATATATATATATATAGATATCTGGGTGTGGGTGGGCGTGCGTGTGTTGACAATCCAAATTTTACTTTTTTTTGTATTTTTGGATGCTTAGTCGTTGCTCTTGGTGTACCATTTTCTTCTTTTGTCCCCTCCAACTATTATTTCTTTAAAAAAAGTTCATTAGCATGCAGTTAACCATTATGAATTCTTATATATCACGTTAACTTATCCGGTGGATTCACCAATTTGCTTTTGATTATCAGTATTTTTTTTTCCGTTCTAGGTGTCATATTAGATTGATAGTATCTCTTCCTTTTATCGTTAAAGGTTCATTGTTGTACAATCCCTTTTTATGTTTCCTTCTGTTTTTAATTATATAGCAGCAAGCTCTTTTTTTGGACATTTGTTGACTATGACATCTCCCTTTTTTTTTTTTTAACTTATCTCCGAGAAATACTATCATTTTTTTTCCCCTTGCAGTTGGAAACATGCGACATCTAATTGTTGAGGCTTGTATTGCTAGGAAAGTGCTTGATACATCAGCATATTTCTGGCCAGGCTACGTGAGTTCATGCAGCAAGCAATTGCCTCGAAATGTGTCCAGCCAAGTGACTAGTTGGTCATCATTGATGAAGGGTTCCCCTCTGACTTCAGCTCTGGTTAATGTTCTGATTGCAACCCCAGCCTCTAGGTATGCTATACTTGTTTCAATTACTATCTTGTTTCAAGTTTCCATGTCTACACTCTAAGTAAAGTTGGTTAGGTGGGTTTGTGGGGTAGGGAGGAAAGGGCAAACATGCAAATGTCATCGACTTATTTTGCTGATGACATGAATTTTATTATCTTATCACCATTGCATTAGATGGTTAATTTTTTAACACAATTCTCATCCTGAATTCCTGATCACTAAAAATTGTGTATGAAAAAAATGTAATCGGAAGGATAACATGCCTCTTTTTATATTTTTTTCCTGCTTATGAGGGAAGCATTATCTTACTTGTACTTTTTATATTATTGTATAGCTCTATCCGTTTTGTTTTTTTTTTTTTTTTCTTTTAAAACTCCCAAACAATTTAGTATAGTTATTCGATGTACTACCTATAGGACACCACGTGAAGATGGACCTTAAGCTCACTCGATTTAGTAGAATTGGGACTTTGCGTATTTTTTTTTTTTTTTTTTTAACTGATAGGGTTGAGAAATAAGTGACAAGGGAGTGAACAAATGAATAAAACGATAAGTGACAAGGGAGTATACGGATGAATAAAATGATCTCATTATTTGTTGACCATGATAACCTGGTCTTCAGTTAAACCATTCTTTTTCCTGAAGTCAGGTATTTCAAATGATCTTTTTTATAAATTTACCAAGTGGTATGGCAACTGAATTTAAGCTCATGGATTTGATGGAAGCTTAGCAGAGATCGAGAAAATATATGAGATTGCATTAAATGGTTCGGACGATGAGAAGATGTCTGCTGCTAACATTCTTTGTGGAGCATCTCTTGTTCGTGGTTGGAGTATCCAGGTAATTCAATTGAAGTTACAATTGTAATTATTATTTGCTGGAATCTTTTCCTGTCTTGCTTGCACCTACTTTACTAGGGGTACTAAATTTCTGTCTTTGGCAGGAGCATACCTGTCTTTTCATCATAGGATTGTTATCGCCGCCAGTTCCTGCAGAATACATGGGAAGTGAGAGCCATTTGATCAATTTTGCCCCTTTCTTTAATGCTCTCGTGGCTGGGATTTCATCTATAGACTGCGTTCAGATCTTCTCCTTGCATGGAATGGTATGTCAAATTTAACAGACTACTTAGTTACTGATGTTTGAACCTGCACATCGCACTAGGCTAAAAATTTTAGGGAGACAATTTTACAGGAGACACTATCTTTGTTATAAGGAAAAGTATTACATGACAGTATCTTTAGGGGAACCAAGAACCTGATCTTAGTCCTTGTTCCAGCGTGAGAGGGGGGTGGCAGGTTAGGTATTCTTATTTCAGTCACAGACTTCATGTCCGAGAGAGAACTCCTAGCACTTGTTTCTCTTTAAGTTTGTTCTGTAGTAAAAATTGTCCAATTTTGGAGAGATTTTCATCGTTTGTGCTTTCAATGAAACCTTGAAAAATGAACTGTTGAAACATGCCTGCTTGCTGTTGGATGCCTGTATTCATTCTCTCTCAATCAAGTAAAGTATTCGATACAGAAAAAATGTCTTCGGCCTTAATCTTCGTGTCGTTTGTTCTATACATCTCCAGGTTCCATTACTTGTAGCAGCATTGTTGCCAATCTGTGAGGTTTTCGGATCAAGTGCCAATCTCTCGTGGACTCTTTCAACAGGGGAAGAACTCTCTTGCCATGCAGTTTTTTCAAACGCTTTTACACTTTTACTAAGGTCATGGCGATTTGAGCATCCACCTCTTGAACATGTGATGGGGGATGTCAGACCAACAGTGGGATCCCAACTGAATCCCGAGTACCTCTTATTGGTTCGAAACTCTCGATTAGCATCTGCTGGAAGTTCAGTCAAGGATCAAATGAAAAGTAGGAGACTCTCAAAATTTATCAAATTTTCTCCCGAACCTATTCTGTTGGACTCCTTTCCAAAATTAAAACTCTGGTATCAGCAGCATCAAAAATGTATTTGCTCAACGCTCTCAGGACTTGTACCTGGAACCCCTGTTCATCAAATCGTTGATGCACTCTTAAACATGATGTTCAAAAAAATAAATAGAAGCAATCAATCCTTGACTTCTACAAGTTCTGGAAGCAGTGCTTCATCTATTTCAGGGACTGAGGAAGCTTCTATTAGACTCAAAGTTCCAGCATGGGACATCTTGGAAGCAACTCCGTTTGTGCTCGATGCTGCTCTTACAGCCTGTGCCCATGGAAGACTCTCTCCTCGGGAGCTGGCTACAGGTTGGAAAATTAATGGACTGCTGCTCTTACGACTTGATCCTATTGCTAAGCCTCTGGTCAAATTATCATAGGACTCTTGTCATATTTGCAAATGTAGTATATACTGAAGTCGGGATTAACAAATATGATTTTCTGCAAAGTCTGATGTTTGAACTAGTTTGTGGACCAAAATCAGGTGGACAATTATGTGGCTTGCCAATACAAATCTTGTGGTCATTCACTGTCTATAAGTCTGTGCTATGATGTGCAATATCTATTATTCAATAGATTTTAAATAATTGCACATGAACTCAGTTGAATTTCTGGGGGAGTGGCTGCATTGATTGCCAATTTGAATTACTTTTCAAACTTTTTTGAGTTGTTGATTTGTTTTTACTTTGCTCTCAGGACTCAAAGATCTTGCAGATTATCTTCCTTCTACTTTGGCAACAATGGTGAGCTATTATTCTGCTGAGGTAACAAGGGGAATATGGAAGCCAGCTTTTATGAATGGAACTGATTGGCCTAGCCCTGCGGCAAACTTGTCCTCTGTTGAGCAGCAAATCAAAAAAATTATCGCTGAGACTGGCGTTGATGTTCCAAGCCTTTCAGTTGGTATTTACTATTTTTCTGTAGCTTTTGGACGATTATGATAGTTTTTTAGTTGCCTGTTACATTAAAATGATAAGAAATCCACATTCAATGCCTCGGGATCAAACTTCCAAGTGCCTCTTGTTTACCACCATATAACACACACACTCACACACGTGTATTAGCATCTTCTTGAGTAGACTTATGTTAGTTGGACCTTAGAATGCTGAATATTTCCGATAATCAACCATCTAAAATTAGGCTTCAAAATTGTTACTTGCAGGAGGGAGCTCTCCTACTACGCTTCCTTTACCCTTGGCTGCCTTGGTTAGCCTCACGATAACGTATAAACTTGATAAAGCCTCTGAACGCGCTCTCCAGCTAATTGGGCCAGCCTTGAATTCCCTAGCTACTGGTTGTCCCTGGCCATGCATGCCAGTTATTGCCTCATTATGGGCCCAAAAGGTCAAGCGGTGGAGTGACTTCCTGGTGTTCTCTTCTTCCCAAGCAGTCTTCCACCACAACAGTGATGCTGTAGTTCAGCTCCTGAAGAGCTGCTTTACCTCCACACTTGGCCTAAGTTCCTCCCGCATCCACACCAACGGTGGTGTGGGCTCCCTTCTTGGCCATGGTTTTGGTTCCTTTTCTGGTGGGATCTCTGCAGTGGCCCCTGGGTTTCTCTACTTGCGAGTGCATCGCTCTGTTAGAGATGCTATGTTCTTGACAGAAGAGATTGTCTCCCTTCTGATACTTTCCGTTAAAGAGATCGCAAGTTGTGGGTTACCCGGAGACAAGGTGGAGAAACTTAAGAAGACCAAATACGGGATGAGATACAGGCAGGTTTCTTTTGCCGCAGCCATGCAACGGATCAAGCTTGCAGCGTCTCTTGGAGCTTCTCTAGTTTGGCTCTCTGGTGGGTCAAGCTTAGTTCAAAATTTGATCAGAGAAACCTTACCTTCTTGGTTTATATCATCACATGGATCGGAGCAGGAAAGCCAGGAATCAGGAGGCAGGGTAGCCGTTCTTGAGGGCTATGCACTCGCATATTTTGCAATACTCTGTGGAACATTTGCTTGGGGAGTTGACTCTGTAACACCCGCTTCAAAGAGGCGACCAAAGATTCTTGGAGATCACTTGGATTTTCTTGCAAGCGCGCTAGATGGGAAGATTTCTCTCGGCTGTGATTTGGCAACTTGGTGGGCATATGTGACTGGAGTGGTAAGCTTGATGGTGGGTTGCACACGGAAGTGGATGATGGAAATCGATGTGGATGTTCTGAAGAGGCTAAGCAAGGGATTGAGACAGTGGAATGAGGAAGAATTGGCTCTTGCCGTGCTTGGACTCGGCGGAGTAGGGACAATGGCAGCTGCGGCAGAATTCATTGTTGAGTGTAACATTTGAATCTTGTCGATAACTCATGAGCCTCGCTTGTATAGGTTGTAGCATAAAATGCTGATTTGGGTAGAAGATTTAGCTCATGTACATTTCATACAGGATTTGTCTTTCTTGGGTATGCTTTAAAGTTCAATAATTTGTCCCCGAAACCTCCATTTTTCATGGCCAATGATACTTTCTCGGCCATGGTTGTATATGGATTTTTGATCTATTGATAACCATTGTATATTGTTGAAAGTTGGTAACACTTTGTTTTAACCTATTTATGTAAATTATTTTTGTAGTCTTATATCCATTTGAAAGGACAATTGACGATTTATTTCATTCAAAGATAATTGATACTTAAAAATGGACAACTAAAAAAAAAAAAATGCAAACTCTATTGATGTTAATATATTATCTCATCAATTCAATTCTCACTTCATCTTATCGCTGTTTCTCAAATTTCTTGAAGTTTCCAGCTTCTTGTCGTTTTTTCCCGTCGTTTCTTCCTGTCGTTGTTTTCCGTTAACTGTAGTCGTTAGTTTTCTGTAGTTAACTGCGCTAGTTACGTTCTTTGTACTTTCTTGTTTATTTTTTTTCAACCATTTGGTGTCGTTTTTCACTTTTCCGTGGTCATTTACTGGCGTTTCCAGTTAATTAATGCCCTTCACTTTTTTGTCGTTTGCTTCATTGTCGTCATTTTCTAGTATGTTTTCTTTTCATTTCTTTTACTTTCATTTCCTTTTTTATTGTGTCCCCATATTTATTTTCCTTTTTAAGTATCTTGTCCTTTTCCTTTCCATCGTCGCTACTTACTTTTTGTCATTGTTTTTATCATTTAGTGTCGTTTCAATTTTCATTGTCGTTTCATTTGCATTGTGGATGTCCACTTTCTGTCGTTTCATTTTAGCTGTCTTGTACTTTCATTTTGTCGTTTTCTTTGTTAACGTTTCAGACTCGGTGTCGTTCTCTCTAACTCAGTGTCGTTCCTGTTAATTGTCGTTTTTTTTACATAACTGTCGTTTTCTTTCTCCATTGTTTCATAAATCCATCCAGGCCTCTACCATCTCCGGGGCCTCATCTTTTCACCCGCCCGTATTTCAACAACTAATCATTCACAGTACAAAGATGGAGTGCCAGTTTCTCCGGCTGACGTGCGCACCGCCGGTAGCGTCACCCCCTCCGCCGTTGACCCTCACAAGGCAGCCACCGTCGCTTTTCCCTTCTTCTCTGAAGCTCAACTGTCCACCCCGAGCAGGTTAGCACTCGCCCCCGCTCGTATTCTTTCGCCGGAACGCCTGTGTTTTTTCTCGGTAAAAAGAGTTTAGGGTTTAATCAATTTCTTGTTTTTTTCTTCCCTAATTTATTGAGTTTTAATTTGATGCCCAGTTCGGCGGAGGAGCTCGAGCAAGGACGAGCCACTCCTGGAGGGACTTCCAAAGGAGTACTACGACGATGTAAACTCACTTTCTTTCTTAACTATTGACGCAATTTCTCTAGAAAGTTCTCGAATTTACTAGTACTTACAAATCAATTATTGGGATTTTATTTTTATTTTTTCACTTCCTACTTGCAAGAATTTTATAGTGTATGTATAGTTTGAGGGATACCTGGAGATAGTGTTTTGAAGATTAGGTTAGAAATGTGTGTTTGGGGAGAACATTTTTGAAAAAGTTTTGTGATATAAAAATAATGTAAAAATTTGAAATGTGTTCAAGAAAAAAAATATATATATATGGATCTTGTCTTGTTCGTCTCGTTGTTATGAGTATTTTGACATAAAAATCATTTCATTTCGATTTGAAATGAGAAAGTTTTTTGAAAATGAAAGAGAGAGAAAATTTGATGTAGAGTTGGGATTTTGATTACCATCTGGACATCTAGCCCCAAAAAGGCGGTATATGATTTTGCATTATCCTATTTGGAAAGGTGGAGTTGATGTTATCTGGATTAGGAATGGCAAGCTGGACAAAGGAAGAAAACAAAGGAGCTGCATCGTAGACGTCGGGAGGAAGAGGAGGAAGAGGAGAGAAAGATTGCAGAGTATCGTGAAATTGGCATGCGATTGAAGGGATATCCAGAAGAAGATGTTCGAAAGGCGCGGAGGTTGGTTTCGAGCTTGATTCGGTCTGCTGAAGAAGTGGAAGAGGTAATCTTAGTACACTATCATAAGGGGAATAACACTACTGTTTCCTTGATCTTACAACAGAACAAGCCTTTAAATTTATGGATGATGGATGTCTTGTTGAGCTCTGACGACCTCTTTGTTACTTAAGCACACCGAGCTGATAGGTGATTTGATCAAGTTTAGGGAATGAATAACCAGACACAATCGTTACAAAAATACCGTTAAAGTCTTTGTCGGCGCTACTTGGTGTAATTTATAGCAACATACTTCTTTTTTTAAAGTTTGGCTTTCTGCTCAAATATAAGTTCTTAGTAATCTTCTTTATAGCATTCTATCAAATGTTAGATATTAAAATGAAAAAATAATGATGATAGTAAAAGGAATCCCCTTGTTGGATATCATCTTAGGCATCTCTGTTTTGATTCAATTGTTCGTGTTGGTTCGTTGATGTTCAAAACGTATGCAGAAAATTGAGGAGGCTGCTGAGAGAGGAGAACTTACTGAACTTGTTCTGATGGTCATATGGAATCGCCTTGATCTTGCTCGGCGTGATGTAAGTTGGTTTTGTTTCTGGTTTTTGGTTTTTTTTTTTAATTAATATTTTTTTTAAAGGATGGATTTCCAGATTTCACTAATGCTTTCCATGGCAGAAAATTAATTGTCAATCGAATAAAAATTTATCACGCGTTTGCAGGAAGAAAATGATGCTATTAGGAGTCTTGATCTGCTGTACAGAAGGGTTGAGGTACGAATTGCAGTCTTCAAATTTTAAGCACCAGCATTGAGGTTGATATTAGCTTTTTAAAGTTATTTTCTTCAAATATACATATTTTCTTTTTTGCCATTTAAAAGACTTGCATTTACTCAATATCTCAGACAGAAATTTTGAAAAGAGAGGCAACTCCTGCCATGAGACTGCTCAACGATCTTCTGAATATGCATGATGGGTTTGATGATGAAGTGTGGCTGAAGGAATGTAAGAAACTCATGGTCGATACTTTTCCACGAGAAGATCCATTTAGCATTCTTGTTCCCACAGGATTTGATATTGATGAGGTATGGTGTAAAATGAATTCTTCTGCTGTTACTTATTTTCCCTACCGCACCATTTATTAAAGTTTGGATCACAATTTGTCGTTTTCGAGTTAAAAAATCTCCCTATATATAAGATTAATATTAAATCTGTCACGTGGGGGAATTATCCTTATAATGCTTATAAAAATACTGGTTATGCTATGCTTTGTTAACTCATCTTTTCTTTTTCCATTTTCCCACTCCGCTGCACTTCCATCAGCATCAAGGGCCTCTCCGACCGCCACTGGAAGCTGATGATGCTCTATTGAGAGTAGACTTTGTAAGAGAGGTTGATGCATTGCTACAAGAGGTTAAGGCTGAACAAAGTGAAGCGCAAGCTGCACAAGGACTTGATCCTGAATCCGTGGCCAGTAAATTGAAGCAACAAGAGAAGCAGCGAACAGTTCGCCAAGTAGAAGCCTTACTAGACCTGGCCATTAAATTGAGATGGTAGGTTTCTTTGTTTTTTTTTTTTTTTTCTTTTTTTCTTTTTTTAACTTTTTGAGACCTCGAGAAAAGGTAGGAAAGAAGGGAGACACCATTGCTGTTAGAATTTGAAATGACGCCAGTTTTAAAGAGCAAAAAGAGGTGAGCACTTAGGTAAAGAAGACGAAGACGAAAACAAAGTGGAGTTCGTTGATGTTCTTGAAAGAACATCTATTAGCGGATATTTAATTTAGCTTCGGTTTTGAACAATATTTTCGTCAGTCGACAATGGCCCACCGCTACACATACTTGTAAACATATGCTCGGCTTGGCCATTGCATGCACGCAGCGTATGCAACTTGTCGCGGACGTTGAAACACAACTTGAAGTTGTTATACAAAGCGGACAAGAGTTTAATGCCAGTGGTGCTGTTCGTTCGTCCTTGGCTAAATTGTGGTTTTGATCTCTAGTGTACTTTGTTATATTTAGCTTGTTTGAATGTAGTTCTGAATTTTTTTTTTTTATTTATTTTTTATTTTTTTGGAGAAAGTGTCACATTGTTATCATTTAAGCCATTCATAAAACTATAGTTGCTGTTTATTATTAGAACCCCAAAATCACTACTTGGACATGAAGGACATGACTTTATGATATTGGCAGATCTTACAATCCTAAAATAAAAAAAGAAGCCAATCAAAACTAGAAAAACATTCAAATCAAACAAAACAAGAAAAATAACCGAAGAGAAATTATTAAGATTTTTTCAATTTAAAATCCAACCCTTTACGAGACCTAAGCTTATAAGGTCTTTGTTGACACCTAATTTACTTGTACATCTTGTTAATGAGTGAATTATGCATATTATTATTATCAACTAAACAAATCCTAAACAAGCTATTATTGGCTTTTATATCTCCCATTTTTTATGATCTTGTAGATGCAGCTACTTTTTTTTTTTTTTTTTTTTTTTTTTGAGTAAAAGATGACAACTACATCATAAAAGCATATATACAATTTTGGGTCAAGAGTATTTAGATTTGTGAACCATTCAGCTTTCTTTAAATATAGAATAAAGTAATTAAGTTACCGGTATATATTTTTTTTTCCCCAAGTCCCAACTATATTAATTAATTTGCGATACATACGACCAAGCATGGGACTAAAAAGTCAGTTGAAACCATAGTTACTTCAAAACAAGGCCATTTTTAAAATAAATGAAATAAATAAAGAAGGCAAAACAAGGCATTTTTAAAAACAATAAAAATAAAAAAGGCATGTAGAAGAAGGAAGAAGAAGAAAGAAATTCCTAAATTCTTTGCCAAAAGAGAAAAAGAATAAAAAAGGCATGTAAATAAATTAGTATGTGGCTTCACTAATACACGAGGTAGCTATAGAATTTTGGAAAATATAAAATTCGAATTTACAATTATTTACGTTCTCCAATAATAGCTAGCATTGTGACTTTCCTTTTTGGACTGTGAGATTTAACTTTTTTCAACTATAGACCAAGTAATTAATTTACCCTAATCACTTTTTTCGCTAAACTATTATTACTGTAATTTGCCTCAATTAGCCGTTGAGTTGCAACCCGAGAGGTATTCTCTCTCTATATATATCATATACGTATATAAATATATCTATATATTCATAAAATTAGAAACTTATATAATTTGTAATCATGGCTCGGCACCAAAAACGAGAGAGAGAGAGAGAGAGAGAATTAGGGTGCAAGAGTTTCTTTTAATGATCAAGATTTTACAAGCTACGAAAAAGGAAACAAAATCAACTACATAAATAAATAAACAAAACCCTTAAAAGATTCTCAAACGATTTAAACTCCTACGCCTATACATATATGTGTGTGTGTGTGTGCGCGCGCGCCTTGGGAAGCAAGCAAGCAGGCAAACATCTTCATACTTAACTTTCTCCCGCTCTCTCTTTGAAGTTTTTCTCCGAAATTCTCCAACGACATGGACAAGGCTAGGAAGAATTTTGAAAGAAGAAGATCCACGCTGAAGAAGAAAGCCGGCGAGCTCGCCGCTCTTTGCAATGCCGAGGTTTGCATCATCTGTTTCGAACCCAACGGCGACCTTGAAGTGTGGCCAGAGAACCCGACAAAGGCGGAATCTGTTATTGCCAAGTACAGAGAAGCAAGCAAGAAAGGCAACAAGCGTAAGAGGAAAGAGAAGCTCGACCTCTCGGACTTCTTCGAGAACAAGATCAAGACGCTTGAGAAACAGCTTCGTGAGGAAGAATCTGTTTGGGATGATTCGGGCAATGGAATCGGAGGATTGTCTCTATGGGACGAAGCACTGGACTCGTTATCTAACGAGTCGTTGACGGGTTTATCAGATTGCTTGGAGGCCAAGGTTCAGAGTCTTAGCCAGATGATTGAATCGCTCAAGGGAAAACAAGTGGTGCCCTCAATTGCCCCGAACCAGTTCGAACACAACTACGTGCCATTCGGAACTCCAAATTTCGAGGATTCGACATTTGCAGGATACTACAATCAAATCTGTTGATCGCCAGTCGATGCCTGATTCTACTTTTTTTTTTTTTTTTTTCAGTAGTTTTGCGGATAACCGGGAGGATTTGTCCCATGGCTGTTTGTCAAGATGTGCAATATGAGTCTAACAGGATTTCTGTTCCAACTTCCAAGTATAATTTAGCGAGTTTTTTGTTTGACTTTCTGTTGAATTTTTCATCACCATTGTAATGAAATTGCTGTCAATTGTCAAATACTTTTCTATCGAGTTGATGGTGGCTGGTTTAGAATACTCAAAGCTTGTTTGTTCCTGCACTTAAATTTATCACTGTTCTATTATTTTCTTATAAGCAATCAAATTAATGTCTATATATATATTTTTTATTTGCCTTTTAGTTTGGATTGTGGCTGCACAGTATGCAGGACACCGTAGGGCAGTTCCTTTTTTTTCTTCTTTATTTTTTAAACGATGGGGGAGTTACTTGTGCCACAAGTTAAACGGGCCAAGAAATAAGCCAACGGTCAGTAATGGATATCGAATTGTTTGTCACTCAATGCTTTTTTTTTTTTTTTTTTTCAATAATTATGTCAAACCAAGCATCTTAGCCTTGAACGTTGTTCACACTATTCAGTCACCAGTGTGTCGGGACCCCTGAAGCAATGTTATTAATGATATTAGCGATCTACTAAAGATTAAGTTCGTTACAATTCTCATACTGGGAATGTTATAGCCCACTTCTTGCTAATTATGCTATTTTCTAGTTCTATTGATTGTTTGTGGATGGATTGTTTGCAGAAATTGATAGGCCCTTTCGTAAAGGCCGATCTTAGCCTGCTTTGGTAGTGAATGAAATCCCAGTTCTCTTTCAAACAAACAAAGAAAGAAAGAAAGAAATAAAAGAAAGATTATCCGACAAATCTTAGTCCTAGGTTTTTTGATTCATTTCCATTGCTTACTCGAAATTCTCAGACGTGTGACTATCTCAATTCGTTGGCTCATTAAGCTTTCAAAGATTGAAAACTAATTTAAACAGTTATAGAAGTTGTCAATTATTAAACGAAGTAATTGGTAAAATTTGCTGTTTAGCATCCAAAATCACTATTCAAGGAAGTAATAGATCTTTACATTAAATTATCTAATAAACGTTGGTTTTGCAACTGGCATTCAACATTGTTGGGCTACAAAACATATCTCTTTGAACTCATTCATTTTATAAAGGGATAAAAAGAAAAAGAAAAAGCTGATGAATTAACAAAGGATTTACAAACTGCCATTTAAAAGACATGCTTATTGTGAGGAGCATTCTTCTACTATGTCTACACCAAAAGTACTACTTCCGCTACTTGCTTCTGGCTTCAAAAAGAGTGCAACTGAGGGACTTCATTTCATAAGCAAGTAATCCATCCTCATTCTCAGGAACAGGCTCGCCATCAGTCGAGAAAAAACCAGGGAATGGAAGAGCCGTATCGACCAATCTGTGCCATGCTGTTCCTTCTGCGGTTGGGGGTAGAATAACACTCTCCGAAAGGTCAGCTGCATTGAAAGCAATAAACAAATTGCCCTTTCCAGAGGTTGCTTGGCTCCCCACGTTGTCTTCATCTTCATCTCCGTCGACCTTTAACCTCATGGCAAGAAATTTGCAGGTTGGATCTTCCCACCTCGGTGGAGACTGGTCGCTTCCATGCCAATGGATGTTTTCTTCTTTTAAGTAGTGCTTATTCTGAAGCAGGTCGCTTCGCCTTCTCCTCAGTGAACTCAAAAATGAGATAAACTTTGTGGTTTGAATGCTAAAACTTGTTTTTAGTACCTTCCAATCTAATGGTTTTCTATCACTACATGCAGGAGAACCACCAGTAGATTGTCCACACTCATCTCCCATATTCAGAACAGGAACACCCAGCGAGACATACAAGACAAAAAGGAAGTTGCGTATTTGTTTGAGCCGTCTTTCAAGGATGAGGGTCTTATTTGTAGGACCTTCTTCCCCGCAATTCCAACTTAATTCTGAAGCTAACTCATCACTGCTGAAGCTGACAAGGTCGACAAGAGGAAGCCCAGAGTTTCTGGCGATGAAATTAAAAGAGAATGCTGGGCCTCGCCCTTTCGAAAATATGTCTCCACTCCCACAAAGTCGTGTAGCAAGGCTGCCGAGAAGTGCCTCACCGCGCATAAAGTTCCTAACATCATTGCAGAATTTCGTGTTTATTTCTGCCCATCTCTTCCAATGAGGAAAACGGGTGTCTTTTGGCACCATGTTATTGGGGTCCCAGCAGTCTGCAATGATCTTGGTGTTTGAGAGAAGAGGATCAAAAGCAATTGCCTCGACCAAAGGAGGACGAAACAAGTACTCTCCACGAGACCCTCGCAACAGACCAGATGCATTTATGAAACAAAAACCATCAATGTGAAACTCAGTCACCCATTGCTGAAGACTGTCCAAAATAAGCCGTTGCACAATGGGATAATTACAATTCAAAGCATTTCTTGCTTTCAAATCCGCAACACCTTTCAAGTAATAGGATGAATCGTCAATCCCTTGAAGTGCTCCGCTTTCAGCAGTATGGGTGAAAACAACTTCCAGTAGAACCTCTATCCCACTGGCATGCAATTTCTTGACCATCTCCTTAATCGTACTTATAGCAGATATAGCACCACCAGAAGGTCCATAAAGACTCGTTGGTGAAAAGAAATGACAAGGAAAATATGGGCCTTTTGTCTCATCAAATGGGAAAATAGGCTCTAATAAAACTGCATTCACACCCAGATCTCTAAAATGCTCCAACTTCTCAGCCAAACCAGAGAAGGTACCTGCTATGTCCAGGGATAACTGACTAGACTTGTGCTCAGTAAAGCGCTTCACGTTTAAACGATACACCGTTAGTTTCTCTGTTGGTATGTTCGGACGAATATCACCACTCCAGTCAAAACCAGGCTCCTTGGATATGAGCCCAAGATACTTTGGCCCAGTTCCATGATCACTAGAAGTAGATTTCCCAACTATCTTAGCGTATGGATCCAGAACTATACTTGCACCCTCATCTTTCTTTCCCTTCGAATGTGTCTCCTTCATTCGATAGCTGTAGCTTACAAAATTCGAAGAACTTTCAAAGGATGCATGCCAAACATCACCTGTTCGGTTGACATAAGGATCTAGATCAAGCTCCAAAGCAGGATCATCAGCCGTGGTGCCATAATACAAGCATAAAACCACGCTTTCTGCATTTCTTGAGAAAATGGAAAAGTTCATGGAACCATCTTGTGAAAATGAGAGACCCAATGGAGTTGGGCGACCAGAACTGAAACCAAGGGGGACACAAAAATTTGTCTTCCTATGACTTCTTATGTCTAAGCCACTTGAATCATTACCTGCAGGAGATTTCAAAAGAAAAGAGAGATAGCAAGGGATCTCTTTTGCCTCAAACTCAAATTCCACAACGAACCTTCCAAAAGAGTTCTTGTTGAGTGGAGTTTCAACAGGGGCCGAGGTCTCAAAGTCAATTGGCAGGAAACTGGATGAATCAGATCTATATGTTCCCCAACTTAGAACCAGTCTATCATCACCAGTCGGCAACTCCAAGTACGAAACTTCAACACGAACAACGCAGTTAACATTATTCTTTCTGACAAAAACATTCACTAGACCACCAATTTCCGTCCTAAACAGATAAGTTGATGCCTTCTCTGGTTTTTCAACTTCAGTATTCCTCGAGAATCTCTTCAGATCTGGCTCAACAGATACTCGCGATGTAGCATTCACTTCCACACTAAGATTCCTCGGGTGGGTGTTCTTTAAATTCCCATAGAGTAGCTTTCTCTCCTTGCCCATTTTCTCAAAGCTATTCATAATTTTGTTTCTGTAAAGCACACTATTGACATGTTTCAGCTTAGATGATTCGGTGGCTACGCAATTCAGACAGTAAGAATATGCCATAACTAACGGGGAAAAAGTTGCCATCTGTGGTCACAAAATGCAGATGATATCGAACCAGAGACAACAAAAATCCTTGATCTTCCTACTGAACTTGAAACGGTTTACTGTCTCCAAAAGAAAAAAAAAAATCATTTTACTTATTATCGAACAACTCGTGGACAGTGATCAAGCTAAAGGATATTAACAATTCTGTCTTAAAGTGTGACTATACAGTGGAAACGAATCAAAATGGAGGACAAAACTCAATCTATAGTGCAAGTATAGCAGTTATATATATATATATATATATATATATATTTTTTTTTTTTTTTTTTTTTTTGGAGTAATTAAGTATGGCAGAATTCAGCATGACATACTTGCTGTAATTAATTATAACAAAAATGGCATTCACTTAATAAAACAAACTAATATACTACGCTAAAAGATTACATAATCAAGAAATTGTTTGGTAATAATTAATTTTTCCTAAGCATTAATCAAGTTTGTATATAGCAATATGAAGTGCTTCAACGGCAAAGGAAGAAAAAATTGGCAGAAACTGAGTACACGAGAATTGAATTATACCCAATTGGGAGAAGAACATGAAAACGCAAAACAGTAATAACAAAAGAAGCCCAAGATGAGAAACGGAATTCAGGAGTGAAAAATGGAGGAACTTACACCATGGGGTTTGATTGCTTTATCAGACTGGCATTCACCATTTCAATATCAGATGTGCAGAGAGAGAGAGAGAGACCCAAAAAAAGTTTCGGAGAGCAAAGTCGAAGAAGAGATGAGTACAAACAAGAAAGCTTTAGAGTGGAGTGTCGTTTTCTGCGATATTATCGCTTTACAAGAACCGTACGAGATCGGAGTGCTTGGGACGTGGGTCCCTAACTCACTCTCTTCGTTAATTGCGTACTTCTGGTTTCACTGAATCACCACGTGGTGTTTAATCTTAACCGTTGGACCTTATGACATCGGTGACTTCGCTTGTATTTGCCACGTGGAAATACGTATGTGTATAATTTTATTTATGAATTTAGAAATAGGATATAACTTTGAAGTATTTACACAAAATGGTTATTTTTGAATTCCACTTTTAAAAAATGCCTACAAATCAATTTATTTACAAATTTGAAATAATTTTTAATTCAGCCACAATTACCCTTCCACGATTTATGTTTCCGACTATGTTTTTTTGGATTTTTTTTTTTATTATGACTTTTATTCACGTTATTAATGCACTTTTTTTTCAACCCTTTTGATTTAATGCTGTGATTTTTTTTTTTAAGTAACTAAATTAAATCCCTTATTTTATGCAAACGTTTTGTTCCTTTTTTAAATTGATTTGAAAGTTTGAGTCTAGTATTTATTTATTTTTTCACCTATTTTTCTACAAACACATTCAATTCATTGTTAAAAATCTGAAACCACATTCTTTTATTTTTTTCCATCCATCTGGCCCTCCTTGATTTTGTTACTTGTTTATGGTTGTTGTTATGGTCATTACGATAATAACTGTTACTTTTACGATTATGTCTTATCATACGATGTTTATACTTTAAATATTTTATCAATAATAATATAATCACGGTCTATATGACAATTACCTTATTACTTTATAAAAGAATTTCAAACAATATATTTCAGGTCTTATGAATTTTTAGATAATTTCCATATTGACCGTGCATTAAGCAAAAAAGTCTGTATATATTTACAATATATTATTAATTGACAATATATTGATCGTATCAATATAATAATAACAGCAAATAAAATAATAATAATAATAATAAATAAAACATATTCATGGAAAGAAATTTTAAAGGGGTTCAAATACGCGAAAATAAAGGAGGAAACTTCTTATAGATTTTTAACTTTCTATCTCTACTATTGTTTAGGATGAAATCTACCTTTTTGTTTCTTAAACTAAATTTAAGGGTATTTTTGTCAGCATAACATGATTAATTTTACTTGTTGTTCAATTTTACAAATACGTTTGTTTTTAGATATTTTTTATAAGCGTGTTGATAATTTGACTATATATATAAATAGTCCTATAACTATAATTGGATATGAAATTATCAATAGATTTTATTTATATCCCTGTAGAAAGTTTGATTTTTTATAGTAACAGAATTTTTATAGATTTTTTTTTTAGAAGTATGCTTTGAGTTTTGATACAGAGTTACCTTTTACCAAGGGCTGTTAGTTCAAACATAATATGCTTCATTCTTCTATGTGCTTCTACATTTAGCCAACTTTCTAATAAAACGTTGCTTAAAAAAAATTGAAAAAACGCTTAGTAAAAAAAAATTAAAAAAGAAAAGAAAGGAAAAAAAGAAACTTTCTGAAAAACGTTATCACTGCTAACAAACGACAATGAAGTAATTGAGCAAAAAACGACAAATGAGTTTTAATAACGACAAATGAGTTTTAATAAGATTTTAACACTAGTAGTGAATAATTAGAAAATTTGAAAACGACAGAAACAAGAAACCCCACATTAACACCTAGAATTTAAAAAGATGTTAACACTAGTAATGAACAATGAGAAAATTTGAAAACGACAGAGACAAGAAACCCCAACAAACACCTAGAAAACGACAACGATTCTAATAAACGACAAGAAAGAAAACAACTCCTAAAGCGACAATATGACTTCAAAACGACATGAATGCTGTTAAACGACAACAAAGTATTTCAAAACGACATCACAGGAGAAACGACAAAAGGGCATGTTGAAAACGAGATTTATATAGTGAACGACAACCAAGTTAAAAAAAAATCGATTGCAAGTGTAAAACGACAATCGACATCCATTGAAATGAGCGACAAGAAAGATTTAAAACGGAAATTAAAAATTCAAGAAAACGGCATCAATGATACTAAACGACAAAAAAAAAATTATATTCCCCTAATTCGTCAATGCGGTCTTTACCATGCGAGACAAGATTATTGGCTCCATTCTTGAAGCTCAGAGGGTATAATTTCCATACAATGAAAGTTATTGAGTGGACAATAAAGCAAGAATTTGAAACTTGGATTATGTTAAAAGAAACTCGTGTTTGGAGAACAAGTTCAACTCCAACTAAACTGTACTTTTTCAGCTTAATTTTTATTTTTTTTCTGAAAAAGTTTTTTGTCTTTTCTGAAAAGTCAACAAAATTTATTATTGAAATTTAAAAATCTTAACTCAAACTCAAATACCAAACACCCCCAAGAGAGAGAAAAATAGCATCTATACATGAAAGTAAAATTCTAGCGAACTGACCCAGTATCGCCATTCGCATTTTAAACCGTGTTGATGAGCAATGAATTTCTCTATCCTCTTCTTAATGACAAGAATACATTCACAACTCTATGATACTAAAAGAAAAAGAAGAAAGAAACGGAAAATCAATGATCTACCAAACGACTATGTTAATGTACACCTGCTTCAGAGCCAGTCTCGGAATCATGTCTACTGCTCCGAGAAGACTTCCTCTTTGTGGCTACAAGTGGGCTGCTCTCTTCTTCATCCATGGCGACAGGTCTTTCCAATTCCCCTCCCTTAAACACAGGATGTACGTAAGCATCCTTAAGATAGGTTCTCAAATTGAGGTTTGGTTCTGTAGCCCGTTCGAGTGTGTCCTTAACCATTGCGTCCTGTCAGCAAATTTTGTGCTGTGAATCATGGTCACGTAAATAAATGCTGACTGACCGTTTGTTTTTAGCTAACAGCTATTTAAAAAAAAAAAAAAAAGAGCTAAATGTTAGATTTAGTGATTCAAATGGCATTCCACACGGATACGATGATTCTTACATTAAGAAAATTCGCTCTCTTTGCTTTCCATACAAACTCGATAACTTAATACCATTTTGACAGCGAAGAAAGGATTCATAGGCAACGTTGTTGAGGATCAAGGCTTAACTGAACTAGGTACAGAAAATTGTCCTTAAAAGTTATGTTCTATTGGTCTTTCAACTCTCAGAATAATACAAGCCAAGTAATTTAGCAAAGCTAAATTTAACATAAAAAAAAATGGCTTTCATTTTGAAGATTTGTCACTAACCTGCAGTGGAAATTTCAAGAATGCAGACTCGAAACGTCCCTTGCAGAATCTATGGAACCAGATAGTCAGAATAGGTTGTGCAATGAGCAATGATGTTGACTTTGCAAGGCCTTTTGTGCTGAACAATCCCATTAGAAGAAGTTGAGCAACAATTAACCCAGTAATTACACGCCGATGCACGTGTGGCCAGAAGGCTGCAGCACTCTCATATTTCTGATCATAAACGTTGATAACCTGGGAAAAAGAAAAGGTCAATAGCCCCACAAAAAGATCACTGGTACAAGAAGATCTTGTAAGTATAACTGATCGATCTACTTTCACGTATTAAACAATAAGGATTATATCAGCTGACGAACCTGATGACGAAAAACCATGAAGGAAAAGGCAAAGAAGACCACGATAAATGGAAGAAGTACAGGCGTGATAACAGAGTACACAAGTCCTAGCAAGAAATAGAACTGAATCCTAGGTTCTGACGTAGCGAAGTCCAAGCATCCAGGATCCATTGCCCGTTCCCTATCTTCTTCTGTCTTAACCAAAAATGTGTTCTTGAGATGGAACATAACCAATGGAACCAACCTAAGGATCTCTGCAGCAATTCCAGCCCAACCGTCAACCATTATATAAGTCATGAAGAATGTTGCTTTCATCGGGATTGAGACACCTATAGTTTTCGTAAATCTGTAAGAGTGGCAGAAATTTTCTATCAGAATATGATCTCATCATCAAATAGAAGATTTCGTAATCCGATGAAGGATACTGTAATAAACATGTCAATTGACTTGAAGATATTGGCAACTCGTCAACCTTCTACAAGGAACAAGAACAAGGAACAGAAGAGAGGTACCAAATTAGGTCGGTAATTAAAAGAAATTTATTGTCATTCACATGGAGGGTAATTGCTTAATTCTCCATAAACTATGTATAGCTAAAAATTTGTGTGATTTTTAAGAGTACATGATGTAACGACAAAAGAATGAATGCTAGATACTTCTTTTCTTTTTCAACTGATATAAGCTGTGGAAAGATGATGATTACTCTGTTGAGGGCTCGTTAACAAATTTCTCAAGCTGCTGAAATGCCGTTCCAGTAACAATACTCCCAAGAAATACATTGACAAATATGAACATATGATACTTCTCGGCTGATCTCCTCTCCAAAGACGATAATGATGCAAAGCCTTCTATTCTTGACATAGTCATGAGAATTGTTGGAAGTAGAATAAGGAATATCTTTAATGCAATCCCCGGAAGAAATCCTTGGATAAAGGACTTGACAACCTTCCTGAAACAAGAATTTCCAGCATTTAATGCTTCAATCATTAGCACATAACCAACAGGCAAGAGCAAAAATATTAACAGAAAAATTTGGCTAGGTTCAGCGGGATAGTGAGCAGCACTTAGTGACTACCATATACACGGAAAAGACTCATATTTACTCTTGTTCAAAAGAGAGGTAGAAAGCACGTACTTCTCTATTAGTGGCTTCAAAAAAGGAAGAACCTTCATAATTCCCTCGATGTTGGCTAGAGATTGAACAAATGCTATCGGAATCATAAAGAAAAAAATAAGGAAGAAAAGACCAACAGACATGAGCAATCTTCGGATGCTGAGTTCAACATATGGAATCGCAAGATTGTCCCAATAGACGTCACGTGGCTCAGGAGCCCACTCCGTCAACCAGATTGTAGGATTACTTGATTGCTGAGTTTGGGCACAAACTGCTGCTCCCCATCGTGTTTTAAAAGAAACAAATGCTGCAGGCACTTTAGCCTTCGGATCACTTGTAACCCTTTCTCTTTCTACATTTTCCTGTGCAAGACTTATACCATTATGCATCTAGAACAGATAAAAGAAAATATAGCACCTGCCATATGTTTTTTCTTGTTTTCATTGAAGGGCGAAAAATTACTTTGCATACAGACAACTTAGAAATTTGTTTCTTTTTCAATAATAACTAATACTCACTTCTAGGGTCAACTTCTCAATCTCAGCAGTATAATAGCCGATAGCGTCCACTCTATTTCCCCAAAGGCCCCATAAACCTGTCTATAAGATGTCACGAAACATTAAAAGAAAAATTCAGAATGAAGGATGTGATAACGAAATGTATGCAGTTCAGAAGTCTGACGATATCATGTAAGAAAACCTTTGTAGTAGGCCTCTGTGCGGGATTTCTCTCGTGCTTGTTTTGGTAATAGACGAGCCAATTATGCAGTCTCTTCTTCTTTGCAACCAGCTTTGCAAGGTAATTTGCGTTATACACAACCTACAATTTGAAAAACATGAAAAAATAATTTATCATAAACCACCAACTAACTGAAAAACATATTGCAGTTAAACTTGAAACTATAATAGTTCGTTGCAAAACTTGGTACAATGATAACGTACTTGATGCAAAAGATAATGTTCTGGATAATTTACACAAAAGAAATGTTCGACATGCTCACTGATTGATTCATCGGGATCTGGGGGAA
This sequence comes from Ficus carica, assembly GCA_009761775.1. Taxonomy (NCBI): domain Eukaryota; kingdom Viridiplantae; phylum Streptophyta; class Magnoliopsida; order Rosales; family Moraceae; genus Ficus; species Ficus carica. Next base: position 4,598,551 of record CM019748.1, on the reverse strand, counting down.
CGTTCTTCACAAGAACCTAGGAACCACGAAAGCAAAACTGTAAAGAACAGGCTAGAGTCCAATTTCTTAATAAAAATAAAGATTCAAAGAAAAACGTGACAAGGACAGAATCAAGATGATTTCACCGTAAATTGATCCGGGCGACGATTTTCAGATGCTAAAAATCGAAGCCGCATGGAAGCTATCCTCTTGTATTCATGATATAAAACATAGCATGTCCAATATGAGAAGACATATGACATCACCAGATGAGCCCAAAACCTGGAAGTAACATGACAGTTTATCATACTCGGAAATAGTGAACCTACCCACATTCCCTATGGACCTGTTATTGTAATATAGGATCTTATCTTTATGAAAACTAGAAGAGAAAAAAAAAAAAAAGACCTAAGATTCTTAGCAGAAAAGCATAAGATAATTACGATCAGGAAATCTTGTTAATGACAATACAAAAATTTGGGATTCCATCTTTCCTAAAAGTGAAAAAAAAATTATAATAATAATAATAATAAAGACAAAATCACCTGTTACCTGTTTGATCCAGATGGAACGTTGGATATTGAGAGTTTGTCAATGTTGCTGTAAGTTAAATTCTTTATCCCTTCTAATGTTTTGCCCGTCCAATTGACAGGGACTAAAACAACAAAAGCAAGCAAGGTTATGGGGATGAATATTTTCAACCTGCAATAAAAGCGTGATTGGATCAGATAATCAATTGGTAATACGATTATCAATAGGTTTATATCTTTAACTTTGTCCACAAAATAAGCAACGGTAACAACAAAACTATCCAGAGTTTTGTCTGGCAAATTAAGTATTAACAATCAAAAAGGAAGGTCAAGCAATCATGTAAGTTAGTCTTTAGTAGAGTTAGCACATGCAAAGAAAAGATTCAGTTTTGCAGATTCTTGAAGGAAAACTAAACTGCAGATCAACATCCTAAATATGAACTTACCCAAGTAGGTAAATCCGAATGAACACAGCTGAATCAAGCCCGGCATGGTCGGTAATCTCAGCTTCGGGCATGCTCAAAGCTGCAGGCATCCAATTGAGAAACTTGAAGTATGTTTTAAAGTCCAAATTGACAAACTTGCTCACAAGGGCTCCAGAGCGAGTTGGGCTTCCTCTAATCCCCTTGAGATACCACTTGGGGAAGTACACTCTATCATTGATTGGTTGAAGCCGCAGAAGAGCAAAAGCAACAAGGAATGCAAAAGCAGACAAGATGTTAATGGCTGCTGAAATACCAATATCTTGAAGAGATGCCATCTTCCGCCCACTGTGGAGACGTAAAGATCTCCTAATGAACAATCGGACACGAGTGAGAGCGGGTCAATCCTTACTACCATACTTTGCTACAACTTCACAAGAGCATCTCCAATACAGTGCTAAATTAATATGCTAAATTTTTATGCCACTGCCAAGTTTTGGCATTTGAAAACTATTTCTGGTACTAAATTTCGTTTAGCATATATCAAATTTTGGAATTTCAACTTTTTCACTGAACAATTTCAACAATGTCATCTTAATATTATTTAAATATTTAAAAATTATTTTAAAATAAAAAGATTTATCTTATAAGTTCCAAAAGCTTAAAATTTCTGACAAAATAAATATAGATTTGAAATGGTATTATACGTTGGAACACTGAATAGAACAACATGTCATATAAGTCAATCCTTTTTTTTTTTTTTCAATTATTTACCAAAAATCCTTTTTTTTTTTTTTTTTTTAAGTTATTGGCATCTATATTGGAAATGGCTAATACTTTTATATGCTATAAAATTCATCTGACCATTCAAGTAAATTTTACAAAATCAAACTTCATAAAGTGAATGAAATTCCATTAAAAAATGCCAAGAAAACTGATCAAAATCAAATGCAATCAAGTTCTTTCAATTCTTAAATCATTCCCATCCATACAAACAATTGTTTTGGAATTATATCACAGGACACGTAAATTAACGTAAGATAGAGACGTTAGTTGGTTGAAAATTTTCAAAAAATATAAAATAAAACTTTTGAAACCAGTTGTCTCTTCACATTTACGAATCAAACACAAGAAAATGATCCAAAAATTTCATAAAAGACAGACGTGAAATTCAAGGGAAAAAGAGCGGGAAAGAGAACGGAGAAAATAGAAGACCTAGAATCCGAGTGGCGGCTCTGGAATCTGCCAAATTGAAGACGAAAAGATTTAGAGGAGTAGTGAAGGGCGTTAGGGTATACATCTGGTGGTGATTAGAGATCAGAAAGACTTTTCCAATGGCGCCAACAAGCTCGGAGGCGTGTTTGGTCCCGCTAAACTCACGCACCTCAAGTTAACGGTATGTTTGAATCTTTTTTCTTTTTTTTTACCAAAATAACCCCCTTGCCTTGTAATATTTTAATGTAAATTGCTCTTTTGGTCCTTAAATTTTTTACAAAATTATTATTTGGTCTTTTATTTTTTTTTTTAATATTTTTTTGCTAAAGCATTCTGAACTCTTCAAGGGATGTAAAATAGTCAATCGTTAACTTGCAATAAAAATTTAACGGAATCGTAAATAACATGTGATTTACTATTTAAGAGTAATTAAAAAAATTATTTTTATATAATTCAACTTACATGTGATATACATATATTAACAAAATAATAAAATAAAAACCTACATGAGTATAACAAGCAATCTTTTCCATCAAATTTTAACTTTTATTAGTAAAATGATTTTTTTACCTTTTAAAGATTTTATACAGCTTTTTAGGCAAAAAAAATTTGAGAATGAATTACAACTTTATAAAAGATAATGGACCAAACTGATAATTTATACTTCATATTAAATATATGTTCTATTTTAGCTTTGGATCGTGTACCTGTGGGAACGTGGCAACAAAGAAAAAGGAAAACGACAGCAGAATTTAAAAAACCTTGACACTGTAAAAACGAAAATAAAAGGGTAAATAACAAAATACTAATGGAAATATGGAAAACAACGGCAACAACAAAATAAAACGACAAAAATTACAAAACTTCAAACCAAGTTCGAAAGAAAAGGACAAATAATTATATGAACAAGTAAACACTGAAAAACGGCAGGAAAAACTTAGATGAAACCCTGAAAAGCGACGTAAATGCTAATAAGCGACAGAAAATTTTTAAAATGACAAGTGACAACACAAAAGACATCAGTACAGAAGACACATATTACCAACAACAGAGACGAGAGAAAATCATTAAAAAAAAATGATCAAACGACATTGCATCTAATAAACGACAATAACAAGAAAGCAAAAATAAACTTTTATTAAATTCGAGGACAACAATAGTGTGAAACACATCAACAAAATTGAAGGACGATGGTAATAGTGGAAAAAGAGTACTTACGGTGAAAAACTGAAACTGCCATTTAAAGGGAAAAAACGACATTGAAACTAGGACAACGTCAACAAATTTATAAACCCGCAACATTCAGCAAAAACAAAAACGACGACAAAATTGAGGAAAGACGGGAAGCGAAACAGCAAAATCAGGAAACGGCAACAAATATGTAAGAAAGGAAAATAGTTTAAAAACTCAAAACAATGTACGTAAGGAGGAAGAAAAATGCTTGGAGCGGTAAGTGGTATTAACATCAAAACTAGTAAAAGTGAGTCTTTCATATTGTGGGATGGGGCGCAGCTATAAAGAATTAAATGGGATGACCGCCTCCGTTGACTTCTTAAATAATTAAACTGGTGACCTTAAAAATTTATTATTTCTTCATTGTGCCCCATTGATTTTAACATTTTCATATATGTGAACTTTATCCTTTTTTATTTTTATTTTTATTTCTGTTTCTATTTTTTTCATATAGATTTTACTTTACTCTTTATTCATGAGCTAGAGCAGTACATTTTTTGATTTCTTAGTGATATATATCCATATATGTTTATGAAAAATATTTATGATAGGGTATTCCTAATAGCAGTGTACATGTAAGATTTGATCAAAATTACATCAAACAATAAAAAGGTAAAGCATACAACTTTAGTAATAAACATTATGGTTCAATATAGAACATTATTATTATGATATATTTCCATATTCTAGCATATTTCTAAAATTTATATGTTAATTTTTGAAAAAGTAGTGTAATAAAATGTTTTTTTCGTTTCCTATGATATTTATATTTGAAAAAAGAGAATTAATCTTCGCCCCTATTAAGATTAAAGGGTTACAAAGGCAATATAATTATAACTATAATACTAGTACTAATAACAAAAAATGAACACCGCTAGCTTTCCTTGTATGGAAAGCAAAGGAAAAATAGGAAAAAAGATATTTTTGTATGGAACCAAGAACCTAAACAAAAGAGAAAATATTAAAACATAATATGTTAGAAGTTACCACAATAGATAATAAGGTTGGTTGTTTTCATATCGATAACCAGTCTTGTCTTATCACGATGATCAGAATATATAAACAATTTACTTTTAAAAAACTTATACATCACGCGTCATCCTCTATCATTGTAACTTTTTTTTCCTTATTATAATATTAAAAATAAAAACATAGATAGGTTACGGCATACACAAAAGGAGAAAAACACATGGCAGTCTCTGCGTTAAGAATTAGTCCACGATGAAAGGAAAAAAATTTCAAATTCAGAAATATACATTGCTGAGCTCTGGTTTCTTAGAATATATATAGCGATAACTAGAGTTTGAACATATATTATACGTCTTTTACCTTTCACTTATATATAAATATGGCCGTCTAATCAATAGCAAGCAATGCATTAATTCGTATTGAAAATAACAATGATATACACAAGCAAATACTGAAAAGCCAGCTAATTCCCACATAGATTCCATATATCTTTCCCACACATAATGTGCCCCCCACAAATATTACAACGTGACACAAGCATTAAAAAAATAATAATAAAAAAAAAGAGAGTAAGAATAATAGGAGTTAAAAAGTAAGAGAAACAGCTATTTGCCAGCTCATATGAACAAATATCTCAAATATTAATAATCCTCTGTTTCAAACGTCAACACAAAATCTTCCAAGTGAAACCACCAGTCATTAATATCTTGGAATTTTAGTTTCCTCGGTTAAAACAAAAGTCGTCACCACGATCAAAAGTAACTCAAAATTTTCAACCAGAGGAACCGAAAAATTACGACCCTCCCCTCAGGCCACAAGGAAATCATTAATAAACGGGCCCATTCCCACCACCTTCCTGTCCCTAATCATCATCACAGTCCCGCGTCTTGATCGCTTTTCCCGTTCATCTCCACCATCCCATCGTCGCAACCAACTCCCTGAACCCCACCTTCACTTCCACAATCATCCTTGCTTCCGTCGTGATCATCTTCATCTTCTTCTTCTTCATCGCCGTTCTCGTCGTCGGAAAGCGGCACAAGCCAGCAAGCCCCGTGCAAGTGGCCGTTGACGCAGACGAAGTACTCCAAGCCGCCGTCGCGGGAGCCGAGCCTCCGAGCCGCGCTCTTGGGGACGAGCCGAGCCGACGTCATGCTCCACACGGGGGCCCCGCAGTAGGGACACCGGACCTTCTCCTCGAGCCCGACCTGCCGTCGGATCAGGCACGCCCTGGTCCTGGATCTCGTGAACCCCCGGAAAACGCCTCTGTAGACCCCCAAATCGTCCGCTGATGATCTGCTGCCACCATCGCCGTCGCCGGCGATTCGGTGCTCGCACGGGTCGCTGACGAATAGCATGTCGCCGCGGCACTCCTTCGGTAGGAAGCTACGGCCCGACGTCTTCGAGAACCTGGAGAACTCCCTCACGACGTGCCCAGGAGACGGCTGGCCTGCCTTGAAATGCCGCGTGCTCGACACGCACCCGCAGCAGAAGAACATCAGCTTCGCGAGTGTGTGCCACCCGCCCTCAATGCGGTTATTAGGCGCACCGTTCGTCAATGCCGCGATCATGCGCGGTGCGCGGTACACGCACAGCTCCCGCCACAGCAACCGCTTCGCCACCGCTTGGAGCTTTCGGTTCACCGACGCCGCCATACAGAGCGTGTGAATGTCCCACTTTATCGACTGGAAGACCAGAACCAGTATCCGCTCGTTGAGTATCCCCGACTCAGCCGAGTCCGAGACCTGACTCGGCGTCGATCTCAGCCTCTGATTCGCACTCATTTTTCTCTCGTCATGCCGGAGAAGACGTTGGCCTAACGAGAGCTTATATAAAGCGGCGACTATGAACAAGCGAACGACACGTGGCGAGCTTCTGCTAAAAACTGCCAGGGACGCGACAAAATCAGGATACGTGTCGCCTTTTGATTCGCTAGGTGAAACGTGTTGGGTTTGTATTGCTCAACACAGTAAGAAAAAATCGAGGAATGGCATCAGAAGTTTGGATTAAATCGGGTGGAAAGCGCGACGTGTCCCTCTTGTGGGGCTCCGATTCGGAAATATCTTTTCGTGGCTCGAAAATATCTGAGCCTCTACGTGTCGTACTATGAGGTTGGGTTGAAACGACTCCACTAGAAAACTGTCCGCTTTACAAACAATTTTTATTTTTTTATTTTTAAAAAGATTATTTTCATTTTGTGCTTGGTTTTATTCTTCAACACGTGTTGGCATCTGGGCCTCCCAGGTATTCTTCAACACTTGTTTTTTTTTTTTTTTTTTTAGGGGTCAGCATGTGGCGACGGCACGGAACAAAAGGAGAAAGTGGTTGTCCCGCGGTGAGCAAAACGAACGGCCTTTTTAGGAAGGACGAGCTTTGGGATGTGGACCAAGCAGCCAATCATGAAGACCCCAACTTTCCTTTTTTAACACACATTTCCTTTCGATGTTCTAGCTAAAGTGGACTACATTTATTAGTATGTCGAGAGAATTGGGAAAGTATGGACAACAAATTATTTTATTTAGATATTTTGAGACATAATCTCCAAGTGTTGATTTTTTGAAAGAAGAGATGGGATCCAAGTATCCAATTATATGGGAGTAAAAAGAGAGAAGATCGTATGTGATTGAGAGTTTTTGGGGTAAGTCAAGTTTACTACAAGTGGACATTGTATATATGACAATATATGGATCGTGTTGATCTTTATTTATTTAAGTTTAACATGTTTATGTTGATATTTGATACTTGTTATTTGTTTAATGATAGCATGGTTAATAAGTTTCGAGAAAATTAATTACTTAGGTGTAATTAATGAGATGAATTTAAAAATATCGAATTTCTCCGAACCTTTCATGGTGTCGTCAACGAAACAATATGATTTTTTTATTAAAAAAAATTAAATAGAATAACGAGAGAAACGAAACGATATCAATGTTATTATTTTTTTTTCCGAACACATTTTAGTTTTTATACTTTTTATCTAACACAGTTTATTTTCAATTTAAAAAAATACATTTTCAAAACTTTAACTCATTTTCAATCAAAACATTTTTAAACCTCCAACTCCAATTGACACAGGAAACAATTAGATAAATATGGATTGTGCATTGATTTTTATGTTTTAGACATAATACAGTGACTGCAGATCTTTTCAATTTTATATATTATGTAATAAAATTATAGGATCGAATACATGACAAAGTAAAAATATTTTCACCGTAAATAGGAGTTATAATATGTGTTGGCTTGTATCAACCTTTTTAACCAAGACATTTTCATATCGATGTGTCAATCAATACTTGACACACAGTCACACCCTTGCTATATTTTAACACTCTTAAGCATTACATGTACTTTTCTCCATAACTAGTAAAATCACTAGCATCAGAGCAGAGTAGCTTTTACATTGAGAATAAACTACTCTAAATTTTGTGTATTCACATTTATTTTTGACATTTTGTCTTACCGGTTCAATACACGATTTTAGATGACAAAGTTCATATGCAAGTTGTTTATGGTTATCATTTTTCTGCTGTGTAATTTAAATGTATATTTCGGATCTTTACATATATCAACTTTAAGGTCTCAAATTTCGTAAGCATAATAATGTCATTGATCAATTTGTCACATTATATATGTTTTTTTTAATCGACACCAATCTCTTTATTAGTGGTTAGCATAGTATTAGTATGTATAATAATGTATTGAAGGATCTCATTTTACACTTTATTTTGCAGCTAAAATGTTGTTTCCCTTTTACTATTTTGTAAATAAGAAATTAAAAGATCACATACTAATATTTTACCTTGTTTGGGTGATATATCCAATTTTGAAAATTGGAAAATTTTTTACAAAATAATGTTTTTCCTAGTTTTCTCCAACATTCTTTCATTCTAAAGAAGAAAATTATCTTCATATTCAAACTTATTTTATATAGTATTTTATTGCAAAAAGAAAATAAATCTTTTTAAAATATTCTCACAATACACAATTTTAATACTATTTTTTCTCATTCCAAATAACTTTTTTTTTTCAAGAATAAATTTTTTTACATATTTAAATATCATTTTATTCTCAAAATAAAAAAATATTCTTATTTAAAATTAAAAAATCTTTTAAAAAATGACAGAGCCTTCTTGACATGGAGTTTAGTGGCAAAAATCAAAAAGAAAATATGGCACAACTAACCTTTTCTCATAGTTTCAAAAATGGACGCAGGAGCCACTTGTCATTTTTCTATTCGGGACACACACAAGTGCGTAGCGCACACGATGCGCGTAGGATAATATTCGAATCATCTGACGTCTACTATAATTACAACTGTCGGTCGCGCTTGATTTTGCCTAGATTGTGTCATCTTTTTTTGTTAAAGTTTTTGTCGACTTCTTAGAAGCAAAGCCACGTAGTTTAAGCTGAGGCCACTGTCGGGACACGTGGCGAACGTGGAAGAGCACTAGGACCACTTTAGTCGTACGTTTTGGTTAATAATATATTTATCAAAATGGTGGGGGATATTTGATTTGAAAAATGGATATAGTTGTCGTTTTAGGGCAGTTAGACAATCACATAAGTGTGGGGCCATTTTATCTGTAGCTTTGATATTGTATTATTATTATTTTTTTTTTAGGAAGGTACAAATTGAAAGATTAAAAAAAAAAATCAAAAACAAATTTCCTAAAAAATCCAATAAATATTAGGGAAAAACTGCAATAAGAAATCATTTTGTATATCCTGACGATAAAACTTAATCTAAAATCATTTAAATTTAATCAAATAGATAAGAAATTAAAGGTGCACAAGAACAACAATACACATTAATATATAGGATTGCAATAAAAATTTCTTTTTGAAGTCCCTCTGATTTCTTCTTTGTCGATCAAGGGAGGGGGGCCGGTGGATGGTCGTCGGAGTAGGCAATTCACCGTTGCATGACCCAAGGGAAGACGTCGCAGGTAAGGTCTGGGGCGGGCTTGTGGTCGCGAAAGTCGTGAAAGGGGGGAAAAAGGTGTGGGTTGTTTCGCAGGTCAAGTCTTAGGGGGGGTCGCCGTCGCTGAACATGAGGGGGGAGGGGGTGTAGGTTGTTTCACTGGTCGAGTCTGGGGGGGTGGGGCTGGCCGAGGTCAGGAAGGGAAGAAGGGGCTCATCATCATAGGGTTGGGGGGTGGGGGGTGCGATTTTGCAAGCCATCGCCTAGGTTGTTGGAAAATCCTAAGAGTGAAAGACATTTTAGTTGTATTTCATTTATTTTGAATTGATTAATAATATAGTTTATGTTTTTTCATTACATATTTGTCATCATGTCTCATCTAAATTTACATGTTAAAATTAAAAATAAGCAAATATGGCTCATTGGCTACTTGGTGTTTAAAATGTTAGAATATTATATGCAATAGATTTTTGTATGCAAGAAGACAGCGTTAAAAAATAAGTAGTCTAAATCTATAGTTCGTAGTCTATGGGGTTAGAGTGAGCATCTAACTCATATGAAGACTATTATGTTGTCTAAAGCCAATTGGGGAGATAGTTTGTCTTGACCATCTGGAGCGAGCCGACTCCCAAGTAGAAACATAGATATATTACCTAGTGATGGTGATATATTAGACTGGAATAAAGTTTAATTAATTTATAAGTCTGCGTGAAAATCTATAAGTCTGCGTGATTAAATTAATTCACTTTTGACGTTCATTATGCAATAACCTTGATCCTGGATAAGTAAATTACTTCATGTTTATGACCTATGTACTTTGATGTTCCAAAGGCTAAAGCATCTTGGAATAGTAAGCTATTATACTAGATCATTGGGTACATGACTCATATTCGATATAAGCTTTACTTATAGCTATAGAATCACAGCTCCCATAAAAAGTAAAGGTTATCATCTTAAATAGCATTATACAGGATGTGAAAATGAACGAGACATCGGGTTGTTTGCTGGGTAAATGACTAATTGTTCACTTTAGGTGAATAATCATTTTCCTATTGGATGTATAATGGATCTTTAAGATAGCGTGATCAAAAAGTTGAACGGACTTTGACTTTAAGTTGATCATAGATATCATATGAGAGTATTGCATATATGACAAAGTCATTGAACTACGGTTACACACTGGCTTACATAATATGGTATATAAATGTGAGTGGAGTTTCAGGTTTATAATGATGTGACTCTGAAACTAATAACTGTGTAATTAATTTATTTGAAATTTGAATTAATTATATTTATTTTTTGCGATAAATATGATATTAATTTAAATTAAGAGATATGGATAAATTAATTAATTAGATAATTAATTTAAATATCTAGATAATCTTATTTAAATAAATATTTTAAATTAAATATGATAATTATCCTAATTAGATTTGAAATTGAAACAAAATCTTATCATAGCCTACCTTGTGTAGGCGTTTTTTATGAGGATAAGATAAGAAAAAGATTTTATCTTTATTGATTTTATTTGGATAATTATTACATAATTATTTAATTCAAATATAGTTGTCATGATTTTATTTTGAATTTAAATTGGAGTTATGGAACATTATATATGAAGATAAAATCATAAGATAATTATAGATAAAAATTTGAATCAAATTTTGAATTTTCTAGACCTATTGTGGGCGATTTTTTTTGTTGCCCGGGCAAGAGAAAAAACGCAGATTAGAGGATGAGAGAAAAAAATCTTTTTCAAGTATCCTATTCGATTCAAATCCACTCAATTCATTCACTATAAATAAGACCTTATGGCTCTTATTTTATTTAGACCACAGACTCTAAGTTGAACGAGCTTATTATTATTCTTCCATTATAGTAATAATAAGCTGCAAGAGTTTTAGGTGGTTGGAAAGAGAAAGCTGTATACGAATACCGATTAGGAGATAGAGTACCCATACACTTTACCGTTCGGGAATTGGAGAATAGTAAAGAAGACTAGTTGGTTAAAACTCTCTTTGATCATATCCTCCAGCATTCTTGTTGTCTTCTGACAAGATTTGTAGATTGTAGAATAATTTATTATATATAGCAATATGAATTAGTACGATCTTAAGAAAAATTTTAAAAAATTTCGCTGCGTAAATTACCAATTTTTCTACAAGGGTGGCTAAAGGTCGTTGGGGGGACCTTTTCTCGCCGTCGCCAGAAATGGACAACTTCAATAAAGGTCACGCATGGGGGGAGGGAGGCCTAGGTCGCCAGCCGGTGGGATTTAGCCACAGAGGTGTCGTTCGAGGGGGCTCGCTCGTTTATTTAATTTATTTTTTGGTATATAATCTTATGGGTTAATGTATTGTAATGACCCGACTTTTCAGACCGTTAATTAACTTACTTATTCTTTATTCATTTACTCTTAACGCTTATTTATGTTACGTTCCAAAAAATACATATTATTTTTGTTTTGAAAAAACAAATCATACTCGTAATTCAATAGTTAAATATACTAAAATTTTTAACTAAGAAAATTGAAAATCTCTAAATAATAAATATCATATTCAAATTCATACTTAGATAATATTTAAAATGCTATAACGTCATATGAGTTAAATGGAAAGACTCTAAAGTATTTTTCTCGTAAAGTACTCTTACTGGTTTAGTAATATCAAAATATTGAAAACATAGTTATAAATATTGTTGATACAAAATAATTTAAGAAGTCTCAATGAGGAAATTAATTCGTGATGGTATCCCACTCCCTTCATTCATTGTCTCCGTACCGCTTTACTAGTCCAGAAAACATCTAAGTGACGGGCTGCTTACCTGCGTTACCTACATATGAACACACATATATGAGCTTTTGCTAAGTAAGTACAATTATATTTTACAAAATATTTTCACAGATAATTCATCATATCTCACAACATAAATGTTCAAAAATACATATGATCTATGTATGTTCAATTACTTATATATATATATATATATATATTGTCTACTAATTGGATCTTATGTCGTACCCATATGCGCGTAACCAATGAGAAGCTGGGGGAACGACCCTCTAACAACTTCCATGGTCATAACTTATAACTTTCGTTCTTATCATATCTTCTCACTAATTAGAGGTTGATACGGCATTTAATCATAATTTCCGATAGTCTCATTCTTATTAATTATGACAATATGTAGATTTACATGTCACTATACATATATCAATATGACATAAATATCTATGAGGCATGTTGATCATATTAGTGCAAGAGAAATTATGTACGTCAAATGTTTAATCAAAGCAATACATATAATGCATATATTCATCACATCATCAAGGTAAATCATAGTAAACATAGAACATCAACAAGGAAGACAGTTTATTTCATGCCGTATGTGAGGTTTGTACTTACCTATCTTATATGCTTAAACTTCCGAAGTAATACCTCTTACTATGTAAGTTTGGTGAATTGTCATGATTTACCAATACCTCGATATCAGAGCGAATCATGATTGTATATATTATTATTATTTGCATCATAATTAACCTTAATAATTAATTAATTTAATTGATTAATTAATTAATTAATTAATTAATTAATAGTTAGTACTTAATTTTGAATAATTATAAATTACACAATCCATTTCTTATATCAATAATTAATAATTAGATTGTACTAATAATTAATATTTAATTAATCTCTAATTAATCATTCATATTTATAGTAAATATTTATTAACTCTTATAATTAATTATTTAATTAAATTAATTACTAATTAACCTTATCAACATAAATATATTTTGTTATATATTTATTAGTTTATTAATCTATTTCATAATTAATTAATTAATTTTCATTACATTAGTGACAATGAGTCATCTAAGTATCCACCATTAAGTGCGTTGTCTTCTAATTAATATTGGGTTTGTAAGGCCCAATCTAATTAGCCATGTCATTAAGTTGGGCTAAGGTAGTATATTGATGTACGTCGAGTAATCCTCTAATTTATTTTGTCTTGGCCTATCTTAACTTGTGATTCAACTTTATAAAGTTAGGGTTTTTCACATTTATTTGATCATACACTTAATATCAACTCATTTCATCAATCTTTATTTCCATGTATCATGACTTACTCTTATGTCACATTTTTAATGTTTGATCATTTTGTCAGTATGAGATCTTAACTTATAAGATTTATTTAAATTTATGTATAATTTCATTTTAGATACTTGATGATCTGTTGGAAAGCCTGAAATATTTAGTTTCTGCCATCATAATTTATTTTCAAAATCTCAAAGGTTTCAAATCTTAGTATGGACATTTTCCTTAGTGTCCTATAATAAAATATCAATTTACTAGATTTCAATCTAATAATGTGTGATTTATTAAAAATTATGTACTTATCTGTTTTATACGTATGATAGCTCATTTATTTTATATGCCATATAACGAGGTTTTGATATTGTTGGTCTCAGGTATGTACCATATGTCTAGATTTGTGGTTAAATTTAGAAAAATCATAACAATTCACTTACAAGTCCAAATAAGATAAAATATATGTCATTGAAAATCTTACAATGTCTAGTTTATATACCAAAAACAGTTTTACAAAACATTATGGTTTACTAATCCAAAACATACAAAACCCATGGATGGTACATGATTATAGCAAAACCTCTCAGTTTGTAGTCTTAACTTGTAAAATTCACAAAAAATTACATATTTATCCATTTGAGGCGTAAGATAACTTGTTGGAAAGGTTAAAGAATCTAGTTTTTAAATTTATAACTTATAATCCAAAATTTTGAGCTAAAGGGATTCGGATTTCATAAAACACGTGGGTAGACTGAACCCAGGGGTTCCTTTTTTCTTCTAGTTTTGTGTTACAATTTCAAATGCACATAACTTTAGACATACATAAGTAAATCAAGTGAATCCAAACACACTTTAAAATCTAACAAAGACATCATAATACTAGAATAACTATCATAAAGAAGAAGAAAAAAAACTACATTATATACCAAAGTTTCTAACTCATGCCATATCATCACAACAACCACAAGCTCTAACAAAGTTTGTAGATATTACTGGAATGCTCCGTGGATCATTTAAGACCTCAGACCTCCACAGTTCTTCCCAAAATCTTTTCCTAGGTAAGAAGGAGTCTAACATTAAGATTCTAACTATATAACATGCTTTAGTTCTCTAAAATAACCAAAACACAAAGAAAACCACTAGGTTACCTCTAGTAACACATCATTTGTCTCCACTTCACACTTCTTCGAACTTGGTAATGAGATTGTTTGAAGCTTGAAAATGGAGGGAGGAGGGTGTTAGAATGATGTTGGAGATGAGGGATAATGTTGGTGGGTTTTGGGGCTCGGTGAAGGCTATAAAATGCTAGGTTTTTGAGCTTAAACTTGTGTGAATAAAGTAAGATGCTATGGGCTTATGTTTGGCCAATACATGCTTTAAGAAGAGCTGTATTTTGAGGGGTAAAAGTATAAAATATTGGCTGCTTCACACCTTCCATTATCGCCACTTGAGAGAGGAATTTGTGTGAAACTTTTGTTCTACGAGGTGTAAGACAAGTAGTCACTTTCACTTGTACCTTGTTTGTGTCATTTTGCCAAAACAACCCACACAAGCTCTTACTTGATCTTGCATGCATGCACACATTCCCATTTCATTTTCATTCAAATCTCCTTCTACCTTTTCTTTGACCACCAAACCGATTCTCTCTAGCTCTCTCTCTCTATATTTTTTTTTTCTTTTTTCCAATTTTTCCAACCGTTGATCAAGGGTTGTTATCTTTGTATCAACTATTGGATTTTCCACTACATCAATCCTTGACCTAAGCTTTCATTGGTCACTTAGTACCTAAAAATTGACCATTGATTTATCTAGGATCCCTTCATATAAAATCTACACCATTAATTTCAAATCTATTCACAATTCTTAATCGATCCACCACCTTTGGATTTACTCATAATTAATCTTAACAATCATCTCTTATCTCTGACATATTAATTTTTCCAATCATACTCTCAATACTTAAATATTGATATGACCAAAATAAATATCAAGGTCATCAAATTCACCTACTAATAATAATTAGGGTTCTTTTCCAAAAATTAACATTTATCCCTCTAATATGACATAATAAAATTTTCGTATAAATTTATATATCGTTCGACCCATTTTTATGTATCTATAATTTCTCATTCAAAAAGAGAAATTCAATATTGTTAGAGCATCAACATCATCATTGGATGATACATGTAAAATTATTCATGATCTTGAAATTTGATATTTATTAAAATAATTCATTAGAAGTATATTAATGAAGGAAATCCATGATAATAATTCATGAAATAAAGTTTAAGATGAACTTTTAGGGCGTTACAGATATATCATAACTATCATACACAAACAATATCTAAACCATCAAAATTTATCGAATGGTCTATAAAATGAGCTCTACCTGTAGGGTTTTTAAAATTTATTTTTTAAGGGATTCAAAAAGTATTCCAAATTTTTTCAGAAAAAAAATAATTCCAAATTATTCAAGTTTTCTTTTTAATTTCAGAATAAATAAATAAATAAATTTTGACATATTTTATAATGGGAACACATGTTTTTTTTTTATAAGAAAAATTAGATTTAGTGGCCTTTTTTAGTCATTTAATTTAATAGATGGTCTAACTTTATTTTTTTATTTAAGAAAATAATTGTTTGTCATTTTTTAGATTTGGTCAATCGGTAATTGACTAATGGTCGATTAGTGATTGACTATGAAATTTAGTGATTGATTAATGACCAATTAATGATTGACTATGTAATTTAGTGATTTACGTTATGGTTAATCAGTTATTGACTATCATGCGGTCAATCACTTATTGATCATTTAAGACAATTGATTACCTATTTTAATAAAAATGGAATTTTAATTAATTTTTAAAAACTCTGGCTATTTATTAAAAAACTTCTTAAAAATGCTATTGAGCTATAAATTCCTTTTTTTAATTAATAGGAATTATTATATTTAAATTGTTAAATTAATTTTTTTGTTGGGTGAGTTTCAAATTTTTTTTTTTTGTGGACATTCATATATCATATTATTAAAAATTAATATGATATATTTTTTTGACAAAAAAATTTAAAAGTGGGGAAATTCAAACTCTACAGTTTTAGATAGAGTTAAATACAGTTCTACTGTTAAACTAAGCCTACAACCACAATTAATCTAATAATTTTTGTATTAGTCAAATGCCAGTTTCCATCATAAAAAGTTTAACATGGATTGTTTTATATTCATGACCTATAATCATATTTTCCATATAGACATTTGCGCCGTTCGTATTTATCTTTTAGAGCATGAATCCACGTCGCCTTTTGGTTGGCCATCGGACTCTTTACCCCCCGAGAAGATGCTTTTGGACTCCACGATGATGGCTTTGGTGGCAATATTGCTTCGTGGTCAAAGGGGACACATTTTTATTTCTTTGGTCATGTTGTTTGGTTTGTCATCGGAGGTATCATCCATGTAGTTGGGGCCTTCTCCTATTTGTGATAGTTGTTTATTTGAAATTAAGACGATGAAATTTTCGCAATGTTGATGTTGCGTTTTTCACTATATTTTTGTGTCTAGTTTGTAGTAACGGAAGTAGTCTCCATATGCTCTCGTATTGGGCATATGTTGAATCCGCTATGGTGGTGACCTTTTTGCTATAGATCTTTTGGTCTCAATCGATTTGAGTTTTCCACCGACTGTAGTGTTGTTGTTGAAAGAATCATATATATGTTGGATAATTGATTTGCCTTCTCAATCTCTTGTTGTTGGAATTCGATGCACATTTTATCCCATTGTGTACTTCATTAGAATTTACTGGTGAAACTGATTTGTTATTGAGATTAAGTTTTTTTGTGTTACGAGATCATTTCCAGTGAATATTGGTGTTTATGTTTTCTTGATTTGGAAGCATTTATGCGCCCAAGTCCCGTTGAACCACTGCAAAATTGTATGGGAAAAAAGAAGTAAATAATAGTTTTATAATAAGTAATTAAAGTAATTATTAATTTTTTAAAATAATTAAACTAAATAATAAAAAAATAAAAATTTTAGCATAAAAATAATATATTTACTAAAAATAAATTTATTATTTACTTAAAATATTTTAAAAATCTTGCTAGTTACCATATTTCGTAAAATTGGGGTTTTGTATAACATGGGCCTGGGCTTAGTAAACCTGGACTGAAAATGCGGGCTTAGCCCATGTGAGCTCTATCAGTCAGAGCCGAAACCCGAATTCGGACTTCGACATGACCCAAAAGATACGGTTCCTAGTGCCCCTTCTTCAAAAATTGGGCGGTGTGTGTGTACGAGTTGGTGGGTCACGTGCAATTTGCACATTCCCGGGCGCACGTTAGCATAGCTCTCACTCGGCGAATCTGCTAACGTACGCCGATACGGTGCACTTTAGCCCCACTCCCATCCAACCAAACTCATATCTCTGTTTGAATGCCATTCTTCCACGTAAAAACGCTCTAATAGACCCTACCGTACTTTCTCTCTCCTCCCTCCTCCTCCTCCTCCCTCTGGAGAAAATTAGGGTTTCATACAGGCCTTCACTCACTTCCCTCTTTCTCTCTCTACATCTCTCTCTCTCTATCTCTATCTCTTTCCCTCTCCCCGTTCGATCTTCGTGTTTTCAATGCCTGCGAATCTCTGCCGGAGATTTCTCACAGGGTGCCAAATTGTTCAATTCCTTGGGCGATTTCGGAATTCGTCTGTTTCTCTCATTCTGAATAGCGTGCCCTAGCTCCATCGGGTTCCCCCATGGCGCCGAGTCGACGGAAAGGCGCCAGCAAAGCCGCCGCCGCCGCCGCCGCTCGCCGGCAGTGGAAGGTCGGCGATCTCGTGCTCGCTAAAGTCAAGGGTTTCCCTGCTTGGCCTGCCACGGTACGTGCTTTGTGCGAAAACGCCACAAATTGTTTATTATCTCTGATTTTCGTTTATGCCGGTTCTAGGTTTTGGGTTTTGTGTATTTCTGCCTGTGGATTGCTTTATAGTTACTTTTGCAGATCTGATTTTAAAGATTTGATCTTTATAGCTAGGTGTTTGAATGTCATTGCGATTTAAGTGTTAATTTAGGGAGAGAATTTCACTTTCTGTGATTTTGCCTATAGGTTTTGGGACTATTTTGTTTTCATTCCATGAATTTAGTGTAGCGATTGCAACTTAATTAGAAATGAGTTCTTCCTTTTTTTGCAATAATTACATCTTAGTTTTCGGTCGCAGGTAAGTGAGCCACAGAAGTGGGGCTACTCTACTGATTGGAAGAAAGTGCTCGTGTATTTCTTTGGAACCCAACAAATGTAAGTATTCAGTGCAATATCACTAACCATTGCTTGATTAACTTATTGGAGAATTGGTAGTTGTGCCACTTCTATATTTTTGTTTGTTGCATTTTAAATTTTCTGTGCCTTCTGTTCCTTTGATTTACGTATGGGGGTTAGATGTTTAATCTATCTTGACCTGATGTTAGTATGTTTTTGCTGTATATACCATTTAGTTCGAGAAAGCGATTGATAACTGGGGTGATTATGCTTAGTACGAAAGAAACTGTTCCTATGCCTGTAAACATTTTTTCTTTTTTTCTCTTGTTAGGCAATTTCGTTTCTTTCTTGTATTTTCTTGATAACCAATAGTTGAAATGTTGTTTCCTTTGTTTTACCTTCTCTTTCTTCTTTGTTTATTTGTAGAGGTAGACTATTTTACTTCATTACATTTCAATGAGCTAGATTTTCCAAGCAAGCTGTACTTTGAAAGAAAGTGAATGGAATTTGCTGATGCTTCTTGAACTAAAGTTTGATAAAAGCAAATGATACATGTTCAACTAGCCCTTGATTTATGGCCTTTTAGCTAATTACCTTAGCGAGGACAAGAAAACTCATTTGGAGGGAGATGTTACTGAACTCTAGCTATGTGCAGGAGTGAGTTAAAGGTAAATTGGAAATTTTGATTCTCCTTAAATGATAGTTATACGTTTAAAGTAAGAGTTAAAAGTTAATATATGCAATATATATTTTATTTTTTCGGATTTCTCATATAGGCAATATCAAAAAATGGTAAATCAAGAATCAATATGTTTTGTCTAACTTACCCCTTAAATAAAATAGAAAAAAATTCATAAAACTAAAGAAACTAGATAACTCTATGATAGATTATTATTAATACATTATCTGAATTCATCACAAAACGCATCAAAAGAAAGTACGTGAAGTCTAGAGTCGAAGAAGGCAATCAAGTCTTAGTTGTCGCTTTGTTATCTTCTAAATTAGTCTCATTATCATCTTTTTAGTCTTTGTCTCAATCGCTTCTTACACTCCCTGTAACAAGTAAACATCAGTTAAAACAACACAATAGTTAAAATAAAGTTATGAAACTGTTCATAGGACAATATGAGAAAAGCAATGTTCAGCACGAAAAGAAAAGGGGAAAAAAAAGAGATGAAAGAAAGAAAGCCACGTCACCTTCTTAACAGTTCATCATGATCAAGCCACATTATCAAGCCATGTTTCCTTCCTAGCACCTTATCATTATGTATTGTCATGTTATACTAGTAATTGTGCTCAGAAAGAGCTTATGGTCCCGCTTCTCTTCAAAGTGTTCTGAAAAGATTTATTATACCTAGTAGAAAAGTGTCTTAAAACGCCCACTTGAAAAAAACTAAAACCGTGAAACATTGCATTAAGCAAAAAATATGGGTGAGAGGATGAGGAGTACATGCTGCTTTGCTATCGTTGCCCAGTTGTCGGAGTCGAGGATGGTGCTGCCGTTGTCGTGCTGCACAGTTTTGTTGAAGTTAAGATGTAGTCAGAGTCTAGGCGAGTGATCACTCTATTTTTCATTCTTCATTCCTCGTTCGTACTAGGGCTTTAAAGTGCTTTATCTTTATTTTAAAAAAATCCCAAATGGTAGCCCTTATTACTTGAATATCTAATTGAGGAATAGCTTCTGTCACCAGAAAGCATTTCTTCCTCGAGGCATACGCCTCTAGATAGAGGTATAAGCCTTCATTCCACCCTAAAAGAGGCCGGCACTTTTAAGCATCACGACTGCCTCGGTTCAAGGTGTTGCCTGTGATTTTTGTAAACATTGAATAGAGGACACTGCTTTAGATTTGATCTGGTCTCTCTCTCTCTTTTTCACGTTCATTTTTTTTTTCCCCATAGCTAGCCAGGTGGCTATTTATGGTCAATGATTCTTGTTTTCTTGTTACCATGATTACTAGCAATGTTATTGGTGAAGAAACAAAACTATGTTGACACTTAAAAGTATGCTTGTGCATGTGTATTATATATGTTGAAATAGTTGTTGGAGGATTCATAGACACGAGGAACTATGGTTTATTATTAAATTCAGATCTTACTAAGTTTTGTAATTCCTAAAGCTTAAGTGTTTTTGTTTTTACTTTTTAGAACATACATATGCAAAGATAGGAATGCTGACTATGGAAATAACACTACCACGGGGGATAACATAGCTTGAAATTGAAACCATCTGGAGAGCATATATTTTTAGTTGGCCGATATTCAGTTTTTGTTTCATGGCTATCTTGGTGACTATTAATGGTAAATGATTATAGTTTTCTAGTTTTTGTTTTTAGATTTTTAAGTTGGCAGATATTCAGTTTTTGTTTCATAGCTAGCTAGGTGGCTATTAATGCTAAATGATTCTAGTTTTCTGGTTACCATGATTACTAGGGATGTTATTGGTGAAGACACAAAACTATATTGACACCTAAATATGCTTTTGCTTGTTTATCGTATTAGTTTATGTAGTTGTTGGAGGATTCATAGATGGGAGGAATATGGTTTATTATTAAATTCAGATTGTTTTGTAATTCCTAAAGCTCAAGGGTTTATGCTTTTAGAACATACTGAGTGGTTGGTAGATATGCGCGAGGGATCACATAGGTTGACATTTAAACTATCTGGGGAGTAGAAATTTTTAGTAGCTAGCACCTTGTATAACTTTTCATTATTCCTTTTTTTCTTTTTTCCCCCATTGTTTGTGAAAAGCTGAAAATTATATCTTTGTAGTATGTTAATGTTTGCATATAATATTTATGAACTTCAAAGTTTAGAGGAAGGAATTTTTAAGTATTAGTTGTAAGTTGATAAAGTTGTGGCACAAAATTACGTAATATACCTCTTAAAAGGATTGGAGGGATATGACAAATAGCTTGCTCTTCCAAGCATGAATGTTAATTATTTTGGCTGACTTGACTATGTTGTGGTTTATGATTTGTCGGGTTTAACTTTTGCTCAGTTTTGTTCTTCCATTGGGAACAAGATGTCACTTTCTTGGATTTATGGAAGGGGAGCTTATGTTCATGAGAACAAAACAAAGCTAGGAGCAAACGTTTCGTTTAGAACTATTAGTTAGTTTTTTTGTCCTTTACTAAACGTTACTCTCAAATTGAGGTGATCTTGTGATGCTATGAGATTAATGCCTCTTTGCTGGCAGATCTTTGCTTCTTTTAGTCAGTAAAAAAAGAAAAGAAAAAGTTGTGTATTTTCGGTAAATGTGTGGAACCACACTTCTAAAAGAGCTTAATAGGTCAACTAGATATTAAAATTTTGTAATCAACAACAACAATGTTATTATGTAGTTTATGATGTCTTACTGAAATTTTGGTACAAGTTTCAAAGTCTACTTAGAAGACCCTCTTTTAGAAGCCACATTTTGTGGCTTTGATTGGAAGCTCTTCTGGAGCCAAGAGATCATCTGAACACTTCCAGAATCAGCTTTTGGACTTAGGAAGCCAAAAGCTACTTCCTAGTACCTTGGCCAAACAAGACCCAAGACTATGACTTGATTGCATTACTCAATTCTATACTTTATGCACTTGCAGGTTACCTATTTTTTTGGTAGTTTTGTGATGAACTAAAGTTTATATTTTGATTTTGTATGGTATATTTACCACTTTTCTTTAATTTTTATGATTTTTTTTTTCATTCTGAGGCTTACGCCTCTATCTTCCTGGAGGTCTATGACCTCAACTAGACTAAACGCCTTGGTTTCCCGTTCCCGATTTCACTTTTTAAGAGAAGTACGGATTCTAGTAGACATATGGGCAGGCATGTTCCGAATCAATATGTGCATTACTTTTTTATGCCATAAAGTTGTAGTTTGTGTAATATTCATCAATTATGGTCTACTTAATTGAATTTGTGAGAGAAATGTAGCTTGAAATGACAGTGAATTAATGGATTACAATGACCAAATACAGAAATATACATGTATAAATATGCATAGAGAATTGTCTTTTGTCTAATTGATTAGTTACTTGTATGTACGTTGTACTTTTAACACGTAGAACTTAAGTGGTAAATGGTGTTTGAGCTTGACCCCATTTTCCTCTTTTTGTTTGTGCTTGAAGATGATGTCTACGGTGTTGTGTTCTGTCACAAGGATTTTGTTGTTTCATTGTAGGCCGTATGAATTAGAAATTGTAGTGTTGATTTTCATAAGCCTTGTCTTCATCATTATAAATTAGCTGCAGTTATCATTTGTGGTTCTTTCTTTACCTACGGAATCATACCAGTTTTTGACTTCTATGTAATGGCCTTGTGATTAGGTTGAAAAGAGTACAATTTCAAGAACTTTGCGTTTGAATTCGAAACTTGCTTGAATGAGCACATTATACTAATTCAGATCCCAACAGAAGACTTTGACTTGGTTCCTTTTAATTATAAATCGAATATCTATTATCTAAGATCTTATGCTAATTTACTGCATTAATGGGTTATTCATTTGTGTGAGATCAAGAGGTTTTACACAAAATAGCGTAGTCTATAGTGTTGACGTGCATTTGGTCAAGGACTCTGTTTATTAGATATGTCATCTGCTTATGCTTTGGTTGTTCTCCTGTTGTCTATGTATTTTTGTTACTTACTAATACTCAGAAGCCATCCAAATCCATTGGTATTTTGGTTGTTAGCGTACTAGTTGATGGATAATTAGTTGCCATGCTCATTGAATTTAGCTATTTCTGTTACATTATCATGATGCTTGACGCTTGTATTTTGTGGTGCATTTTAATCAAGAATTGCATGATGCATTAATTGTTATGCCATGTTTGTAAGTCTTGGATTTAGTGCCTTTTGCAAACTGTCTCACCATCTCTAGGAGATTTCATAACAAAAAATTCTGTCGTGTGTAAGATTCGATATATTGTTTCCTTACTTTGATGAGTATTTGTTATGTAGTGCTTTCTGCAACCCTGCTGATGTTGAGCCATTTACCGAAGAGAAGAAACAATCTCTTCTAGTCAAACGTCATGGGAAGGGTGCTGATTTTGTTCGTGCAGTGCATGAGATTGTTGAGAGTTATGAGAAGTTGAAGAAACAGGACCAAGCTGATGGTTTCAACTCCGAAGAAGTTGCTCATATGATTGGTGGGAACTCAGTTGACTCATCATCAAACCTTGAGTCAAAAGATCAACCTGAAGCTCCTGAAGCAACTCTTGATTCTCAAGTTAACTCTTCATATTCAGCTGCTGATGGAAATGAACCATGCCATGCTGAGAATACTTCAGCTACTGCACCTAAAGATGCTGTGGATGGTAAAGAGGAGGAGCCTACTGATTCTGCAGAAGGTACAGAGAAACCTTTACGCACCATTTCAAGGAAAAGATCTAAAGATTTGCCTTTACAAAATGGCATTTCACAGAGAAAAGAGACCATAGTTAGAAGGTCTAGAAGCTCGTCCAGGCTGGAATCCCGTAGATTACGTTCAAGAGGACAAAGTAATGATAGCGGCAAGACTGGTGGGGACACGTCAGCTGCTGTCACTCGTGATGGGTTGCTACAAAGAAATAAGCAAAAGAGGAAATCAACGGACAGTGATGATGTTAATTTATCCGTATTTGTTTCAAGTGGTAGCACTGAAGACAATGATTCCGAAATTGTCACAGTTGAGTCTGACACCTTTAGTTTCAATGAAGGCAGTACTATTGATTCTGGGTGTAAAATGGAGCACTCAGAGACTCTTGTTGAATGTGTGGATGGTGACGTTGAGTTGAGTAAAGGACTTGATCTCCAAATAAAGGCTGTTGTTATTAAGAGGAAAAGGAAACCAACTAGAAAGCGGCCAAATAGTGATGCAGTAGAACCTACTGTCACAGTAGATAGGGAGGCTGGTGTGCAAAATACCAGCGAAAGTTCCCAAAATGTTTGTGAGAAGATGAATGTAAGCTGTCCCAAGGATGATGGAGATGAGCACTTGCCGTTGGTAAAACGAGCTAGGGTTCGGATGGGTGAATCATCTTTGAAAGAGCCTAATAGCCTTTCAAACACAGAAGAGAATACCCAGAAGGAAGTTGCCGTAGACAAATCAGGAGTAATCAACAAATCTTCACATTGTGATGATTCGACTGATAGGGACTCGTTAATGACAAATGCAGTGATCGATGCATCTCCTTCACGGGGTACTCAGCTTCATGAAAGCAAGCCTCAGCTTTGGAAGCCTAAAAAAGACCAGTCATTTGGCTGCGCAGTTGATGGGGAAGCTGCCTTGCCGCCATCTAAACGACTTCATCGTGCTCTTGAAGCCATGTCAGCTAATGCTGCTGAAGAAGGTCTATTGCAGAATGATGCGTCATCAGACTTGAATACACTAACTAATGTATATTCTATTTCTCAGATGAGGAGATCCCCTGATATGATAACTACTATAGAAAGCAAAAGGGCATGCGAAGTGGTTTTGCAGAATGTGGACTCTACTGGCAGTAATGTTCAAGGGGCCGGTGCTTCTGGATTTGCGACTAATTTTAACACTATCGTAGTGGAAAATGCTGAATTATCCCAGGAGACAGACTTTCATAATCAAGAAGTTGAGAATCCTGATATTCAAAATAGCAACCCTTGTGCTGGGTATCATGCTGACGAAAAAAATCCTTGTGCTGTGTCTGATAGTGGTCAACTTGCTGCAACTGCAGTTCCAACTCAAAGTCCGAGGCATCTATCATTCAGTATAGACAGAATAGAATCTGATGTCAAATCTGTTCAAGGTTCAGCGGCTGAGTTGCCGCTGATGGACAAAGGCAACACCAAAAGTACTGAGTTAGATAATTGTACCTCAGAGAAGACGGAACATGTATCAGATACGTGCAAATGTACTGTAACGAGTATCGCTTCTGTATTAGATACCCAAGATGACATTGTTAAAGTTTCACCTCAATGTGGTATTGGGCTGATTCAGTTGAAGACAGAGACCACTGTTTGTGAGAATACCAGGTCTTCTGAACCTCCACCTGATGACAATAGAGAAGAAAATGACATGTAAGCTTATGTAACTTTCCATGTTGGTTCTCGTTTCTATTTTTTATCCCATAATGTTTATGAATTTCATTTTCAGCTTCATTTCAGAAATTTTCTAAGCTTCTCCCATTTCACTTGCTCTACTTGCATTGATTTTGCTCCTTGTTTTTATTTTTACTCGTTTCTTTTGTGTACCCAGCATTGTATGGTAAAAATTCTCATCTTAACTGCGTTCTGGGTATTTATTGCGTTATACTTGCTTTATAGGTCTCAGGTTGTGGCAGAGGTCGTAAACAAACAAAGGGAGGAAGACCCAAGCTCTTTGGGTGATGGCTTAGCCATTCATTCAAGTCCATCTCTAACAGATGGGGGTGATTCTCTTGCCCGGGCATCGCCACCCAATGCCTCATTAGGCCATGTATCTACGTCAGATAATAGTAGTTTTCTTCAAAATAATGGTAGTTGTAGTCCTGATGTGCATCTACATGACAAGATAACTTTGCATCCTCCGGTTGTTGATGAAGAAGGAAAATTTGAATCAGTGGTGACTCAAAGACCAAAATCTTCTGGGAAGTATGCAGAATCAAATGCTGCTCTGACATCTTTTGAGGCAATGCTTGGAACATTGACAAGAACAAAGGAGAGCATTGGTCGAGCAACGCGTGTTGCTATTGACTGTGGAAAATTTGGTGCATCTTCCAAGGTACTAAAAAGTTGATTCATGTTCGTATCTTTTTTAAATTTTACCTCAATAACCTTGGGGGACAGTGAGGGCTGAAAACTGTAAATTTTATATTCTTTTACTTTTTTCCTTTTACCTTGATGTGAAAGAACATTAAAAATTTAAAGTTACCGTTACTGTCCAATGACTTGCATAATTTTTTAACTAGGTTGTAGACGTTCTTGCACGTTGTTTGGAAAGTGAGTCAAGCTTACACCGAAGGGTGGACTTGTTCTTTCTCGTGGATTCTATTGTGAAAGGTAATGTCTATATACTCCCAAATTTTATAGTATGGGGTGCTGTCTAAGAATTATATTAGCGCTATATCTTAATTGTGTATGGATGTGAAAATTTTGATATTGATATGAATAATAGGTGATGTTGGTGGCTGGTACCCATCTGCAATCCAAGCAATGTTGCCGCGGTTGTTAGCAGCTGCTGCTCCTCCTGGAAATTCTGCACATGAAAATCGTAGACAGTGTCTTAAGGCAAGTGAAGGAAACTTGTTTTTTCGTTATCTCAAATTTTTGTGATGATAAGCACAATAATAAGAAATGTTGGTTGTCGTGAACTCATTTAGAATAGTGCATGTTCATGTATGTACTTCATGAGCTCTTGGTAGTCTTGCAATTAAAAGTTGCTTGTTGGAGAGCACAATAGGACGAATTATTGCCTGTTATTCTTGGATTTAAATCTTATTTTCTATCCTTGTTCTAGGTTTTGAGGCTTTGGTTGGAAAGAAAGATACTTCCTGAATCCATTATTCGTCGCCATATGCGAGAACTGGATTCATATGGTGGTTCTTCTTCTGGTGCATTCTCTAGGCGCTCAATGAGAACGGAGAGGTCTTTGGATGATCCTCTTAGAGAAATGGAGGGTATGCTTGTCGACGAATATGGAAGGTTTGAATTCATTAATCTTAATTTCCTGATTTCTTGTGTTGTCTAGCTTAAGTTTTCTGATTTTTTTCCCTCGGTTCCCATGTGTGGCAGCAATTCAAGTTTTCAGCTTCCAGGATTTTGTATGCCCTGCATCATTAAGGATGAAGATGAAGGAAGCGATTCTGATGGGGGGAGTTTTGAGGCTGTCACTCCTGAGCATAGTCCTGAAAAGCGTGAAGACCACGAACAAACACCTGCCATTGAAAGACACCGACATATTTTGGAAGATGTTGATGGAGAGCTTGAAATGGAAGATGTGGCCCCCTCTTGTGAAACCGAAATAACTTCATCTTCTTGTGCTACTGGAGCGGTTTCTGGACAAATTTCCCAGAACCAGTTTGAACCAAATATATCACTTCCTTTTGCACCTCCACTGCCTCAGGATATACCGCCATCATCTCCTCCGCTTCCATCATCACCTCCTCCACCTCCACCTCACCCTCCTGCCATGCATCCTCCACGTCCTATATCTGATCCTTATGCAAACGGCGCAAATGTTTGTCCATATACTTTATACTGATTCTATTCTTTTCTAATTTAAAGATTGATTTTGATAGAACTAGAAGTGAAATTCGTTTTAATTTTTTTTCTTTCAATTTGGTTATGGTTGCGGAATATGCAGGACACGACGGTCCAGCCCATTGCTCAGCAGCCAAATGCACCAAGACTCAACCACTATCATCCTTCTGAATGTAGAGACCATCTAAGGCCGATGCATGAACCTTTTCCGGGTCCAAATTTTCATAACAAAGGCTACCCTTTACGACCACCTCCTCTCCCACCTTCAAATCAGTTTTCTTATGTTCAAGAAGACCATCACTTTAAGCATCGGAGGGAGGACGCCCCGCCTCCTCCCTACTCAAATAGACACCACTTTGTGCAGAACTGGGACCGAGAAAACTTCTACAATAATCACGAGAGAATGAAACATGCTCCACACGAGCATCACGATAGCTGGAGGTTTCCTCCACATCATTTTTCTGGTAAGCTTTCGGAAATACGTTTATTTTTTTAGACAGAGATGGACTTTTTCGACGTTGCTTGTATGCTACTGCATTGTTTTTGTGCTGACATCTAGGTTTTATTATTTCCTGCCTCTAGGTCCTCGGTATTCTGGCAAAGGGAAATCTTATGGACCTGCTCCATTTGTTGGCCCTCCTTCTGAACAAACAAGGTTGCCTGATCAAGGGTGGGGATTTCCTCCACGCTCAATGAGCCATAGGAATTCTATGCCTTTTAGACCGCCACCTCTCGAAGGTCCTATACCAGTCTCTAGCAGAGGTATGTTTTCTTTCTGCACCGAATTATCTTTACTATTTGAAGTAGCAAAAAGTTATCTCAGATCAGTTTGTTATCTTGTTGTGTTTTTTTTTTTTTTTCTGTTCAGCTGCGTATGCTGATTGATAGTTAGTTGGTAAAATTTGGACCTCGAATATGATCTTACGTCTTTTATTATATCAGCTAATTCAGTAAAGAGGTTATGGGCTTAAGAACATGGTTTCCGTTTCAGGTCCAGGCTTTTGGCGGCCAAGATGAAAAATCATACCAATTCATTACTTATTATGGTAGGTTATGGGCATAATAGTATTTCTTGTCATTAAATTTTGTGGTTTCCTTTGTTGGTCCTCTCTTTTGATAATGGAGTACTATCCGACATTTCATTAGGTATCATGGTCTCACGGACCCATTTTTGATCTGGCTTCTGCTGCTAGTCAAGAGTAGTTGGATATATTTTCATCCAAGCTGTTCGTCTTTTATACTGCGGGGCGCGGATGTTTGTTTGGTGAGAATACAAGGGTTTGGCGGAGAAGACCGACTCATTAACATGTCGGAGTTGTACATATGTATTACAGTCCTTTTTTCTGCAAAAGCAGATCGGGAAGCCGGTTACTGTAGAGATGGTTGAGAGCTCTGACTAACTCTAGACTGCCATGTATAATTTCTTCTCCTCTTCTTTTCTTGTCTTTTTCTTAAATTTTCCATTGGGAAATTTCAGTATAATTTTATTTTAGAAGCCCGTCATAGGAATCCTCAGTACATTAATGTAAATGGTGAAATTTGTTAGAACTTGTAGAGAATTTGCCAAAAAAGGCCCATCTTAAACTCAAAAAAAGTGCCAAAAAAGTGATTATGTCTTATTTACATAATTGATGGTTGCTTTATTAAATCAATTTTTGATTGGATTGGAAAGCCAAATTATTTGTCATATAAATTGGTAAGAATTGGTTATGAATATCATATACTGAAAACGTTGTATTACATATTGAATGAAAATGGGCTTGTAAGGCGTGGTTGGCAAGTGGAATGATGGCTCGGGCATCTTCTCCATCTGCCAGCCTAGTCCCTAATCTTCCAGGATATATGCCGTACTTCGTACTTTCTAACAGGTAAGAATTGTTGTTTTAATCATTGTTTACGGTTACAGTCATAGCAATCCAAAATTAATTTGACTTGTTTTTTATTTTTTATAAGACAACTCATATATTATGTAAATTGATGTTTAAATATTGAAGGTAAAATTGATATCTTTAATATTATTCTTTTATTTAATACTCTAGTAAAGTTGTTCGTTTCAAATGCTTGATATATGTAAAAGACCAAAAAATTGAACTAGTAGTAAAGGCAAAAAAAAAAAAAAAAAAAAAAAAGTTAGTTTCATGAAAGGTATTTCTATCATAAAATATTAGAAGAGGAAAATTCTAAAATTCTTACTCTGCCTCGACATTACCTTAACAACAAAAATGTAAATTTAATATAAAGTTACGTATGCATCTACATAACTGATATAATATTGGTAATCAAATTAACAACTAATTAGGAAACTATGTTACTCAACAAGACGGGGAAAATTATTTAATAAATAAAGACAAATTATATTTTTTCTTTCGATTTTATATCCTGTCATAAAATGCTCATTGAACTTTAATTTGTAATATTTTTTCCTCTAAATTTTGGAAAAGTTCACGAATTTTCACCCTTAATTAAATTTTTGACGAAAAGATGCATCTAACACTCGTTAGAAGCATCAATTGGGGTTTTAAGTATAGAATTATGAAATGACACATATTGATAGCACTCCTAACATCTGTTAGTCTTATTAAATGTGAAATTGCGAAGTCACCTATGAGAGAGATATATGAGAAAAAAATGATAATAAACCCTAAATATTTACTCTTTTAATTTAATCATAAGCATATCTATAATTCATGCTTTAAACGAGTGTTATGTGTATATTTTAATCAAAAAATTAATTGAGGAGGAAAATATGTAAACCTTTTCAAAAATCAGAGGGAAAGAATATTACAAATCAAAATTTGTGTGGTATTTTATGACAAAGTCTAAAGAGGGGAAAATGTAATTTGCCCAAAAAATAAACAAATAAACATTTAAGGAGTAAGTTTTGAGACGTGGTCCCATGGATGATACTCAGCATGATGTGTTTCCTACAAACAACATGATATGATTAGCCAAAAAAAAAAAATAACGAAGTTGTCCAACGCTGGATAAATTCAAAGAGCAAAAGTCAAAAACTTAAAATTAAAAATTAAAAATATGATAAGAACAAGTAAAGTCCGTCAATTATTATTGTTGTTACGTGAAAAGAAAAACATATGAAGCCGTAACTACAGATAAATGCGGTGAACAAGTGTATTTACCCATCAATATTCAAAAATAGATCAGTACACAGCTATAATGGTGGTCCCCACAGTCATAAAATGGCGGTGGACTCAATTAAGCTTCTCTCTCTCTCTCATGATAATCCACACATGATGGTACAACCTTGAATGGTTGTTGTCTCACTTTCCGATTCACAGACCAATTCCATATTTAAAAAAAAAAAAAAAAAAACTTTTAAATTTGTTATTTTATTATTATTTTCTGCTTTTCGGGGTGTAAAGAGATGGGTGCTTCTCTATCGGTACCTGAAAAATCCATCCACGAATTCACAGTCAAGGTGAGATCCCAAAGTTTCTATCTTTTTCGCTAATTTTCCAGGAAAATCAAGCTTTTTTTTCCCGAGAAAATTCGATGTTGATTCACTTTTGTAACCTTTTTTTTTTTGTGTTGTTTTTGTTGGGTGGTTGTAGGACGCCAGAGGCAAAGATGTCGAACTTAGCACCTACAAAGGAAAGGTCCTTCTCGTGGTTAACGTCGCTTCCAAATGGTTCTTCGCTCTATCCTTGTTCATTTTCCTCTTCTTTTTTTCTAATTTTTTTTGTTTTTTACAATTATAAACTATAATTTACTTTTTCAATAGATTCTCGAGCCTGAGTTTGATCTGTTCTTGATTTTTCCTTTTTTGTTTTTTTCGCTGTTTACGCAGTGGCTACACGGATTCGAATTATACCCAGTTGACTCAGCTTTACAATAAATACAAGGACAAAGGTCTTAATCTTCCTTTTATATGTCCAATTTTGTTTTTCGTAATAAACTTTCTTTAATATATTTTTTTCTTTTGCTGTGCGTGTTTCTCATATGATGTTCGAAGTCTCATAAACTTTTTCCACAAACAAAAAAGAAAAAAAAAAGAAAAAAAGAAAAAAGAAAAAGGGAGATCTTATTAATTTGGATAAATGACTCATTTAGTCTCTAAACTTTTAAATTTATGTAATTTTGATCTCTGATTTTTTTTTAGTGACTTAAATGCTCCTAAACTATTAAAAATGTTGCTACAATAGTACTTTCCGTTAATTTTTGGTTGAAATATATTAGTAATTTGGTCAAAAAGTGATGTTAACAGATTCTGTCCAAAAATTAACGAAAAATACTACTTTAATAACGTTTTTAATAGTTTAGAATCATTCTAGCTAAAAAAAGACTAGGGACCAAAGATGCAAAAACTTAAAAAGTTCATGGACCACTTAGCAATTTACCCTATTACTTTTAGGAAAATATTACTTGAGCATTAAGAATTGTCAAATATAAATTTGAAATTGTAAGTGATGAAATTGTATGGTTGGATATGGGAAAAAAGAAAAAAAAAAAATTTTGGATTTCTAAAACTGGTAGATTTTCCATAAAAATTGTTTTATATATATATATATATATATTTACAACAACCTGATAGGATTTTGTTATGATAGTTCAAAACCGTGTCATGTCAGTGGTATGTTTTTTCATACCTACCACAGAAATCTCCGTGGTATTGTTAGTATGTTTGAGGTTGAAACTTCTGGGATCAAATGCGTCATTGATTTTTTGAACTGGTTGTTAGGTAAACGGTTGTTCAGCATTAGGATTTGTAATTTGGTGTTTATGAACTGCTTTAGACTTTGATTGATATACAGGTTGGAGATATTGGCATTTCCGTGCAATCAGTTCTTGAAGCAGGAGCCTGGGACGAGCGAGGACGCTGCAACTTTTGCATGTACAAGATACAAGGCCGAATATCCAATTTTCCAAAAGGTAATTGTGTACTTTGTGATCTCATTGCACACTGGGTTAGAAAATTATATGTAAATTTATTTTAGGGACCATGCAAAATTGTCATAGATCAAAGAAATTGATGCAAAAATTCCCACGTATCATTTTATTTTTGATAGGCATTTTAGGTTTTAACTTGTTTAGATTTTAACACACTCTCCCCAACATGTTATAGTTTGGGGGAAATAGTTTAGTGTCGTAACTTTCACGGGATCGAGCTTATTTGTACCTTGGACAACGTAAATATTCTAATTTTCTAGTTCACTTTCTGGAACTAACTTTATTCTATATTAAGCTTGGGATGAGTGGAATTATGACTTACAGATGTTTTTAGATAACAATTATCAGTCACATGGTCGACGCAAAAATTTCTTCCATATGACTTCAACTATTAATTTCAGTTTCATCAAGACGAATTTTGTGGCTGGCTGATAGACATAAGTCGGGGAAGTCTCATGTTCCTTTATAGAATGATTTATCAAAGGTCATGGTCTTGATTTTCTTTTCAATTTTTTTTTTATAATCGTGGTGTCCAAGACTTTGCCCCGACTAATCCACGGGATCCATGCAAAGTGCTCCCTCCACATGGATCGGGTAAATCTCGGGTTTTTGGCCCGTGGGCGTGGCCCCAAGGAATCGGTATCACTCAATGGGAATCAAATCTTGGACCTAATGCTTCCTGAGGCATTAAGTCCACGTGATTCACCACCGAGCCAACCCTTTGGGTCGTCTTGATTTTCTTTCAATGAAACTACAGATTGACATTTGTGGGCAACCAACCTAGTGTCTTAACATGATGTGATCATGAATGAACTTCAGGTTGCTTGTTCTTCACAAATCATTGAGGCCTAGTCGCAGTTCTGTGTTCCATGTGTCCAGATTACTAGATATTTCTAGTTTTTGTTTTCAACTGTATAAGATTTTTTGGGGAACTCTGATAATGTAGATGATGTGATATTCCTCCAATGTAGACAAATGGGTCCAAGAGAAATATAGAAAAGACAAATCGGGTTCCCTCTGACACCGGAAATGATGGGGAAATGAACGAGATATTTGAAATTGTTTCAGATATTTCTTCCTTTTGCTATCATTTTATCAAGTCTCTCTTTCCCACCCCAAAAATTTATAAAAAAAAAAATGACGGCAAGAAAGATTTTTTGTTTTCCTTTCTAAATAACTTGTTTTCCTCTTTAACACCCCCAAAATGGATGATTGAAACCAGTCCTCAATAGAAACCATGAAAGAAACAACAAACCCTCAAAATCATTTCATCGAAGACTTCCAAAAACCGTCATATGCTCGCATTCGAGTCACTCTCTATTGCACATACATGCTAAAGCCTTCTGGTTTTGTCTAAATATTGAACTTTGTTTGTCTATTGAAAGCACGGATTTTAGTTGTTCGTAAGCATAAATGTTATTGCATTGCAGTTTGACATCTGCCTGGAACTTTGACTTGTTAACTTGGCTTCTCCACACTAATTTTGTTCTAGGTAAGAGTCAATGGGCCAGAACACAGCACCGGTATACAAATTTCTCAAAGCCAGTAAGACTGGATTTCTGGGGTCTAGTAATAAAGTGGAATTTCACCAAGTTCCTAGTTGACAAGGATGGCAATGTCATTGAACGCTACAGCACACGCACCACTCCTCTCTCCATCGAGGTTCTCTCTCTCTCACACGCACACGCACACGCACACGCTCATGCGCATGTTTCATTCACATATATTTATTTTGTCCTGCTTCCGTCTCTCATTTCGGTATCTTTTTATGCAGGTGACATTAAGAAAGCATTGGGAGAAGCGTGAGGCCTCTCCTTCCCAGTTCAGATTTCTACCGTTGTATTATTAGTCCGAGAGCCGAAGACCGAAACGACGAAGTTTATGTGCCTCTGTTCGCTGCTGTTGCTTGAATATCTTACTTGTTACTCCACCTTTTTAAGACACATGCTTGTATCTTTTTCTCTCTTATTTTTTGATACTTTCATCCCCACCACTCTGTCCAATTATTTGTTCTGTTCATAACTCTGAAGTAGTACTGTATGTAATCTTTGTTCTCTCAAGTACTGTCAAAAATAAGATTCTGTATTCATTTGTATATTTCCTGTAATTGATAAGTATTTTGTTTGTTCTTTCTTTTTTCACTTCATTTTCCCTCCCCCCCCCCCCGCCCCCCCCCCCCCCTTCTTCTGATTCTGCATAACAAAAAGAAATATGTTTGTCTTTTTTTTTTTTTTTTAAATGCTTTTGGTTCACACCAATCTTTGCAGACCATAAAAAGTTGGTACTCCCGACAGCTTGGATTTTCATTAGTAACAGAATCAAAAAGTTTTCAGAAACCAAAACATTCTAATACTTTGAATTTACACTCATGTGATACATATTCTCACCACAAACACACATATATATATGTGTGTGTGTGTGTGTGTGTATATATTATATATGTGTGTGTGTGTGCATATATATATATATATATGCGACAAGACAACTCAAAGCAGCCGACACTGTACCATCTTATCCGTTTGAATTCTTTTGTTTCAGATAAGGTTGATGGGCCCATTTTCCTGCTGGTCTTGACTACAGAAATTGGGGTTGGTTTCGCACGTGGGCCGGGCCCATTAGAAACAGGATATTTTCCTTCTTTCTTATGAGTACTCTAAAATAAGGGTCCATGGATAACGACCCATGACTTACACGTGTGGCGCTCAAAACCCACTAATTTAAAAAAAAGGGTGGGCCTTCTTTGGGCCCCATTTGGGCCAAATTGGGCCCGGGATGTCTAGTCTTGCGGTCAACAAAATCAAGCCCGGTGAATTGTTGGGTTGTTGTTGAAGGCGAGGTGTCAGGGGCTGTGTTTTTTGCCCAGAAAAGAAGAATACTCTCAACGTTTGTGTGAGTTGTTTTTTAACAAAGGAATGGTCATTATTTGTTTTCTTTTGTTTTAAATAAATTTTGACTTTGGACTAAATTAGTCACGACCGGCAATGATATAAGTGGGCGGCATAAGTTAAATAAAATAAAAAAAAAAAAAAAAAAAAGTGTGTGTGTTTTTGATTGAAACTTAGGAGAGAAAACAGTGCACGTGATGGTTTGGTGGCCTTTTAAATTGTTATGGAGCCTTTTGTCTTCATTTCCACACATGTGGGATCCCACTCCTACTAATGCCGAGTTTATCATGTTGGAGATGTTATATTCTTCTTGATCTATGTAATGACCAACATAATTTTAATAGATGAAAAGAATTGAATTTAATGCTGTCCTGGCCTAATAGCCTAATATATGGTTGCTTAACATTAAGTGTATTTGGGATGACACAGTTCTTCGAGATAATGACCATATTGTTACGCATTTTGTGTGGATTGAAACTTAGCCGACATAGAATTTCAGTCGCTATTTTAGGACCATTATAATTACAACTGTCATACATTGTAAATTGAATAGTGTCTAAATCGTTAGGCATTCTGTGTGGGAATTAACCGGACAAAAAATTTTAGTACTTTTATAGTTATGGCCATCCTCCATCCTGATAATAATTGGTGCCAACCTTTGTTTGTGGAAATGAAAATAACTCATGTTATGAAAGGAAAGCTTCATGGCATGTCATGAAATTAAAAAGTAACTTATTAGAGGTAAAAAAAAAAATAAGGACAAAGTAATTATTTTAGTTTTGCAGAACCTAAAATTTGAACATTTTACAATTCATAATAGTTATGATATAATTTTTTATGATGTGTATCATTGCTTTTGGAGTTAATAAGGCAAGAGCACCTTTATAGAGTTGGCATTAATTGTAAAGTATGTTCCTAGAAAAGATTATTAAGTGACAAAGTTTTGTGTCTCGAGCTGATCATGATTTGACCTTGAAAATGCTTTAAACTTTTTGCATAACATTAAGGGGATTAATAAATATTATCCACTTGAATAGTTGGCCCTCTTGTCTGTAAAATAAAATATTATCCACTTGATAGTTGGCCCTTCTTGTCTCTAGGTCTTGCATATGTGTTTATCCCTATGTCACTATTTGCTTGGACAATGAAGCACATTTTTTTCTTTTCTTCTCTTTTTAAAATTGCCAATCAGCTGTAGTTGTTGAATTTGTACAAGTTAGAGATTTCAATTTTGTCTTAAAGTTTATTTTTTTTTTCTTATTTTTTTGGGGTTTTAATAATAAACAGTGTTAGATACTATGAACACCCGATGTCCTAGTTTTTACTATAGCTTTTATTAATGAAGCACGAAACTTTGATTGAACAATAATGATAATAATAAACTATTTAACAATCATTTTGACCAATCCTCCTTACCAAATGCAATAATAACAATAATAACACAATAATAAAATCGGGATGCCATCATCATTGCCAATTATAGAGATTACCTTACTTAGTGGCAAGTGTCAAATTGCCATTTTTGATACACAGCGTTTCTGTATAATCAATTCAATGAATTGTGCCTTTCTTGCTTGGCTCTTGTGTTCTTAATCTGTCATCTTAACACATTTGAGTTTTGGGTTACTAACCAATTTTCAAAAACCATAACAAATTAACAACACTAAAGTGTGTCGTGTTAGTAATCCATTTTCAAAAACCATAATAAAGTAACAATTACTGAAGTGTGTGTCGTGTTAAACATGATTGAAATTATAATATCGTTCTTTGAAAAACGAAAATGAACACTAATCAAATTTTAGAGATTACCTTACATAGGCTATAACAGTGTCTTATAGCCATTTAATGATAGATAATGTTTCTAATCAATTCAACGACTCAATACCTTTTTTGGGCCTGTGTTCTTAATCTGTTATCTTAAAACTGTTCGACTTTAAGTTACTAATCAATTTTTCTAAATTCATAATAAATTAAACTGTTATTGGTGTATAGTACTGTTAGACACCACTGATGTCCTATAACATATTATTATTGAAAAACCGAAACGATTGCGAATCAAATTAATGTACATACCCTAACGAGGGTCATTAAATATGTAATTTTGTTATAGGTCTCTATTAGTATATGAAACCTGTTTAAATGAAGAAAGATTGAGGGTGAGGCATCTACATCAAGTAGATTAATGGATCCTCAAATT
Organism: Ficus carica; assembly: GCA_009761775.1. NCBI lineage: Eukaryota > Viridiplantae > Streptophyta > Magnoliopsida > Rosales > Moraceae > Ficus > Ficus carica. Next base: position 4,560,789 of record CM019748.1, on the reverse strand, counting down.
GCTTAGCTGCCCAGATTCTTGTTGTAACAAATTGTGCCTACAGAGTATGGATGTGAAGATAGCAAATGAAAGAGAATTAAAAAATAAAATAAAAATTAATAAAAAAAAACCGCAAAATTTTCCTTGTTCTCCCTTTAATAAATTTATTCATTACATATGTCCCAACAACATCATCCGCAATGCATGCATGAACGATATCAACCACATTAAAAATCAAAACCAAATACATCATGTCTTCAATATGTGTCTACCGATCCATCATTGTTCTTCATTTTCCATGTAATATAAAAACGACAGCATATATGTACAAAATAAAGCTAAAGCTGTTATATATACATATATATATATAGGTGTAATATAAATGCATACGTAGGTAATGTATGGAGACAAGGTGACCCTCAAGAGGGGGTAGAGTTGCTGAGAGGTCGTTATCAAAGGGGGGGTGTTGAAAAGGGGACAAAGAAAATAGGTCTGCTTTGTCATGTAACTAAAACAGTGGGGTCTTCTCAATTGGCCCAACCTTTGTCACCACCACAGAATTGCTTCTCACATATCTCCTCTCCTCTCTCTCTCTAGACTCTCCCTTACTGATGATCTCTATTTAAGAACCCCATTTGGAGATCCTTTTTTCAACGCCAGAACAACTCACCAACCCAAAACATTCCTTAAGAACCAAAACAGCTTTGAATTTACCACATTTTCTAGCTACAAAAAGTTTCTGTAGAGAAAAAATGGCAAGCTGCTGCGAATTATACCTTCTCAACTAGGAGTTCTTCGAAGGTCCGGGCATGGCCGAGATGTTCAAAAGCAGATAAGAGAGCAAAGGGCAAGGCTTTACATCATCTGGAGATGTACTGTGCTTCTCCTCTGTTGGCATGACTGATCAGGTCACTCAGCTATCATCAGATCATGATGATCATGATGTGATGTTTTTGGCTGATGATCAGATCAAGATTTTGGGTGATATGGTTTTTGTTTGTGGGGTTCCGAAATTGCTGCTGTTCAAAATCGGCATTTTGGGTCTTCCCTTGGAGTTGTGGTTCAGACTAGATCAGTTAAAAGCTCTCTAGTGACTCTAGTTTTTTTTTTTTTTTTTCCTCTCTCTCTCTCTTTTTTTTTTTTTTTTGTGTTGATTAGAAGATAGATAAAGATCATGAAGCTGATGTACATTTACCATATAAACAATCTTATCATAATATGACACTTTATTTATTCTCATCAAGTATTAACTATGTTCCCCATTTCATAATTTTTTTTATGCATTTTATTACACACCATATATATACATTACATATATAGTATCATATATATCTCAATCTCTCTCTCTCTCTCTAGAATGAGCATTTTCCCTTCAAGAATCAAGGGTTTTTTTTTTTTTTTTTTTTCTCCCCCCCCTTAGTTGAGGTTGTTGCTTAGATTGAAAAACGTAATAGTGGTAATCGTTTCCTATGATCAAGAACATAATTGAGTTATGATAATAGTTTTTGACTTATAATTATAGTTTTGACTTGTTTCATTTGTTTTTGTGTAGTTTAAAAAATAAAAAAAAATCGTAGCCTTCATTGGTGGGGTCCATTGAAATGGGCTTGATTTAGAGCGTCCAAATAACGCGGATATGCTGTGGCTTTATGTACAAGCATCTTATCAATATGACTGGATCAGGTTCTTGTAAGTAGTAGCACCCAAAAAGAAATAAATAAAATGAATAATGGGGCTGAAATCTGAATCAGGTTCTCAAACAAGGAGTTTATGGGACCAAATGAGCCACGTGTATAAGAGGGCAACCAGGTGGCTGAGAACCCCCCCTTTGTATCATGTTTAAAACCCAAGTCAATTGTAGGTCAAGTTTTTTTTTTTTTTTTTTTTGTGTAATTGACTAGTTGACGTGAATGGGCCTTTTAGCTTTTAGTCGTTTTGATAGTATTGTTTCTAAAATAGAAAGGCAATTGTATTTCAAATCAGAAAATAGAAACACTGGTTAGTACTGATTAGAATAACCTTGTAATACAATAAAACTTAATCTTGATCGCAGAATGATTTTATCAATGAATTTTAATCTTTACCAATGAAATCTAATCAAAACTCATATGCGAATAACTCATGTACCGAGTTCTAACACTTGGGAAATTGAAAAAAACACACTTAGTTTCAAACGCACATGACTTTTTCAACAATACATCTACAATTAATTGAAACCTAGAGACATGTAGCACAAAGGTCATCCTAATACTACAAAGAACCCAAACATTAGCGAATCAGAAACACAACCAAAATCAAAGTGGGAGAGACCACCTCTATTATTACAAACAAAACAAAATGACAAAACATAGCACCTGCGTAGCTTTTGTTTTTTTTTTTTGTTTTTTTTTTCTCTTTCTAAGTGGAGCTTTGAGTTTTTAAGATGCAATGATGGTAAATCTATGAAGAAGTAACTTGCCTGTTTTATACAAAATCTTGGACATCTTATTGGTGTGTCCCATGCCAGTTGAAATAAGTCTGAGATGCTCAAATGCTTATATGTGCGCCAAGTATTCCTTGGAAAACAAACGCCAAATTTTTTAAACATGAATGAATGAAATGCTAAAATTCCATTTCATTTTGCACCACCAATATTCTTTAAAGATTTTCTCTCGTCTTGAGAATTTTGTTTTGGTTTTACCTGAATATCTGCTTCTCAAATGGAGCTTCCTAGATAAGGTAGAATAAAAAAGAGAACCAAAATGAGATGTTATTAACATAATATGAAATACGTACAAAAATCTTCAGAACCGTTCCGTCTCATTTACAGTCTCAAAATACGTACTCTGTACAAACAAAATCTAGAAATAGCAATCACCTATCAACAAGAAGTGCAGTCATAGACTCAAAAAGTATGGAATAGTCTTCATTCTTCTGCAATGTTTTATACGGAATTCCAAAAAAGCCCAGTCTTCAATATCTGTCGCTTATTCTCTGTGCATGGGTGCCTCAACATCCAGTTCTGCATCTTTGTCGAAGATATCCCACCCGTCTTCTAGAAGCTCTCTGTCATCGGACTCAACCTTGTTGTCCTCTTTGGCTCTGCTTCGGTCACTGGTCGGAGAAACTGGACTACCCTTTTCTGGGCTCTTAGGTGATTCTCTTTCCTCGGAAGCCAGGCCAGACACCATTGCTTTTCTGGGATGAGCTCGACGAAGCTAATTTGCAACTGGTCTGGCTGGAGGAAACGACATGCTTAAAGGAAGACGCTTGTCAAACTTTTCTTTCAGCAAACCAACGTCCTGACATATTACTGAGATTTCTCCTCTACAAAACAAAAACACACAAATTTCTCGGCTTAACAAAGCATATTGAGATGAAGCTCAAACCATCGATATTGGGATGAATCAAATATTTTGAGTAATCAAGTATCAAGTTTACTTTAAACAACAGATAAATCAAAGATCTAGCAATTTTCTCAAGAACATGAGAACTTACTGCAACATGTCCACCATGAGACCACGGTCCCACCAAAAACTCCCGCAGCTTCAGAAGAAAAATAGAAGAATTAGTAACAATACTGTCAATTTAGTACGTACTTTTAACAGCTCAGTAGTAATTAATAGAGAGTTGATACCTTGGAATTCTCCTCTGCCTCCTTTTCTAATAACTTCGACTCTTGAACCACTTTCTCCATGATGGCTTCTTGCTCAGCAAGAGCTCTACGTGCCGATCCTTCCTTTTCTAGCTTCTCTTGCTCGGCTACTTTCTCCATTTCTTCTGCTGCAGCTAGCCGTATTTGAAGGGTTTGGCACATCTGCATAAATGAACAAGAGGAATATAATCAATTCGTGGTTTTCCTTTTTTTAATTTTTTAATTTTTAATTTTTTAAAATTTTTAACACAAACTCTAACGTGTAGGGACCTCATCAAGAGTTGCAAGTGCTTTATTATCCCTTTCGTCAGACAAGCAGAGAAGTCGAGACTGAAGCTCTTTCGCTTCCGTTGCTAAAATGGCCTTCTCTCCGTACACTTCTCCCGCATGCTGCAAAGCAGACGTATACTTAGCTTGCCGCCCATGTCTTAAGTAAAGCATAGCTCAAATTTAACAATTCTAAACAACAATGTCATTGAACATTATCTAACCATATCATTTGCTCCTTTTGCGTGTCCAGCATTTGTTTCAGCTCCTCCACCTTGACCAGAATGTCCAGCCCTCCTTAGCAGCTTCCTCTTTGCCTGCTCTGCAGCTCTCTCCTGGAGTTCCACTTCTTTCATCATGTTTATGACAGACTCCATTGCAGAAAACAAAATTTTCTGCACCATTACTATGCGATTAAGAACTTTGATATCGACCAAAGGGGGAATATAAAGGTGAAATCTAAATGATGTGTAAATTGTATCTTTTCATAGGTAAGTGCTAAATCTGATAAGAGACTTCAGTTCCAATTTTACAAGCATTTAAACAAGCAAGAAGATGGAGTTTCAGTATAGTGAAAGGATTTCCCCTTTTGCTTTCAATTTTAAGGTAATGTACCATTGCAGTTCTCAAGCTACGTTGTATATTATATATATATATATATTGATACAATCTCAAGCCATGTAATACAATCAGTACCTTATTGTTCTTGGCATCTTCAATAATTTCATCAAGAAAATCAATTCTGCATATTTGATCAGATTGTGTGACTATGCTGGTGCTGGTAAAATCATCCTCAATGGTGCCCATTTCACAGACAGACAAGTCTGTCCTGGAAGTAAGATTCAAAGAACCATTTGCTTGTAATTCCTGATAATCATGGACAGCAGGATCAAAATGAGATTCCGACGGAAGATTGCATTCTGTAGAGCCATCTACACATGCATCTAATTTGCAGCTTCCTTCATGGGTAACCTGATCAACGCCATTAGCCGTGGAATAATAGTCTAAATCTTTCCATACATGGTCCGGGTCATTCAACCTGCCATCTTTTTCATGTGGCAAATAAGTAGAATTCTGACAAAGCTCCACGTTTTTCATTTCATAACTCTTCCCTAGTAAAATCAGTTCCTCATCCATAGAGTTACTACCTAATTGATTATCAATATCATTTAAAATATGGGAACCTTTAACGTTATCTTCAATCACCGCCTCTGAATATGGCCATGCCTCTACCACCCCATCAAGATGTGATAAGTCAGAATGTGACCCAATCTTTGTCGAACCAATATTTTCAGCATTTTCAACAGCAGTGCATTTTAGTTCCAAAGAAGGTCTGAAAGACCCCATCCCCCTTTCACAGACACCTCTTCTGGGCATGATGTTGGTAAGAAAGACAACCATTTGGACGAGCACTATCTTCCGCATTTTCACCAACAACGAATCTTGATTCTGGGGCAAGCCTGCATCTATCACCTCATTCAAATGTGTCAGCTCAGCATGTGCAGCACCATATACGCAACCATCATTCTCAGCATTTTCAACACTGGTGCATTTCTTCCCTGTACAAGCACTATTTTCCACATTTTCACCAACAAAGAATCTTGGTTCTGAGGCAAGCACTGCATCTTCAGCATGCGTGGCAACCATTTGTCCGACCACTATTCTCAGCATTTTCAACAGCGATGCATCTTCGTTCTGAAGAAGGCCCTGCATCATCTACCTCATTCAGATGTGCGATATCAACAGATAAGGTACCATTGGTCCGAGAACTGTCATCCGCAACTTCACAAACAGTGGAGCTGGGTTCTGAAGAAGGTTCAGCAGCTGAGGCTGATACCTCAGCTGCTGGATGGGGGTGCAGCAAAAACGATTCTCCTCAATTTCAACTGAACGATACGCAAAACATTTTCATGTTATCACATGTTCCATGTCAATCAGAGAAGCAAATACCATAGTAGACTATTAAGTACATGCAAAGAAAGTAAGTTAGAGATAACTTGCAATTGCAAATTAATATTTTGAAAAAGAAAACAAAGTACAGAATATATCAACGGACTGATCTATAATGAAAAGGGAAATCTGTTTCAGGGAGAAACTATAAATATTCCATTTGACATACCTCGTGGAGATTAGCACGGACAGTTGACTGTCTAGCCATGTAAGGAAGAACTTCAGTCAAAATGTCATTGACAGCAGCATCGGCATCTTTTGAATGCTCGATAGCAACGGCCTTCAGAATGCGGGTATCCATCTTTGACCCAAAAGAAAGAGGTAAATTAAATTGAACAAATTAAAAAAAAAAAATGGAATCATGCTGATGGCAATGAAAAGTCGTCGTCATCACAGTTCCTAAAATCCATGTTATCGTCTTTTCTCTACTAATACAACTCTTTCTCTTCAATAATATGATCAACAATTGATACTATTTGCTACCGAAAAATCGTTTGATTCAATCTTCCTTTCTGACCCAAAATCCCTTACCCAAACAAGCATTTAGACTCATGAAATTTAAAGCTACTGAGACAAAACGTGAATGGTTCTCGTAGCATTAATTTCACAAGGCAAAATACACAAACAATTATGCACGAAGAAAAATATATATACACAAACAACACACACATAAATGGGGAAGAACACGAGTTTACATAAATAAAAAGCAAATACAAATGCGTAATATGTATGATCAATTTCATTGTTGCTTCTCTTTAACACCCATATTTACCTCAGGAAAAATCTCCTGCAAACAGCGGTAAACCGACTTGAAACCCATTATCAGAGCTTTTCAATCTGTAAAAGATAAAATAAAATAAAATAATGATTTGATCGACCATAAAACTCGAAACCCTAATGACCAAAATGTTTCCAAAAAAAAAAAAAATAATAATAAAAGATATCAAATTTTCACTGATTTTCATCGATTTTTTTTTTTTTTTCTTTTGGTGACGAAAAACCAAACAATTCACCATCAATGAGAAGAACATGGCGACACCAATAAACAAACACATTCGATTACAGAAAGTACAGAATTCTCCAATCTCCTTTCTGGCCAAAAATCAAACAACAAAGGAAACCGAAAAAAAAAAAAACCACTGAATTTGATATTGAAATTATTCAATTCTCGATTTCTTTGAGAGAATTGGTGGCAAGAAAAAACGAAAACTTTCCCTGCGTTTCGCTTTGTTTGAGGATATCGAAAACAGAAGGCAATGGGAGAAAGCACTGACCTTTCGGCGAAAGAGAGAGAGAAAGAGAGGAGAAAAGAAGACGAAGGGTTATGTACGGTATTCGTAGTGTTCGATTCTCGGGAAAATGGGAAGGAGAAAAAATAGTCGGCTGGAGCGAGCAAACCTAGGCAGCTAAAGTAATTTGGTATAAGCGTCAATCAGGATGTTATGAGAGGGCATTTTAGTCAAGTCACTATCAAATTTTTTTTTTTTTGGGGAAATACATTTGCTTCACGTAGATACTCTCTCTCTCTCTCTTCTTTTCTTTTTTTTTTTTTTGACCTTTTTTTTAATTTATTTGTTTCTTTGAGGGGGTGGTTTGCTCGTGTTTTGGAAATCACTGTCCTTTGATTTTTTATTTTTTTTATTTTGGCTGAAAATCATTGTCCGTTGATTAGCGCCAAAAATTGGAAGTTGGATTGGAACCATCCACTTGCCCATGAAAAAGTCTACTGGGAACTTTCCTAAAGCTTTCCTTCCTCTTTCTCATCATCTTATACATATATATATTTTTTTTCTCTTAACTTTTTTTTTTTTTTAAGATCACCTAAAAAGCCAATTTCCTTAAATTAAAAAGCCAAATATTTCGGGGGGGGGTAAAAAAAAGAGAAGAAGGCCAATTGTGTTCTTTGAGATCACTTATCAAGAGCAAGGATGAAAACAAAAGATAACAAAAATATTGACAAAAATACAAAAACAATGAAAATTGACATAGAAATATGATATTAATGGAAACTGACGTAAATTTTATGAAACTGTGAAACTTTATCATAACGACAATTTGAAATGTCTCCCATATTTTATGAAATAGATATTGCACCCTTTTTCTTCCCTAAAATATATATATATATATATATATATATATTGCATCCTTTTTCAAATAGTAATATCTGCTGGGTTAAAACATGAAAGATTCGCTGGAATGTGGAAATGGTCATTTTCAATCCCTGATAAAGAGTCGAGATTGGAGATGCTTTTGAACTACGTAATTTTGAATAGCTAGGATTAGTTTGATGTATGAGTTTGAGTTAAGATTTGTAAGTTTAAATAGTGATTTTGGTTGACTTTTTTAGAAAAAGATAAAAAAATTTTGGGAAAAAAGATAAAAATTGAATTGATAGTGATGAATTTGAACTCATACGCCAAACGAGCCCTAAAATTCTTTTTCTAACTTGCAAAATATATATATATATATATATGTATATTTTGCTCTCAAGAAAATTCTTATATGTTTCCTTTTTTTTTTATAATTATTTTTGACGGTTCCTCCAAATTAGTTTAAAAGATTTCAATCCATCTTTCTTTTTCTAAATTAAAAGAAAAGGTAGTATCATGAAGACATCAAAAAGATATTTTTTGTAACCTATCATAAACTTCGAGCCAATTATAAAATTGGAGCTGGTTTATCCTCCATTCGTACTATAAGGTTAAGAATAGTTTTTAGATTAGATTTGGTTAAAGACATCAACCACAAAAGATAACTCCCACATTAACTAAAATTGTTACAGACAAAACATCTAGTTCAGGCTTTATAACAAACATAACTACAACCACGGACAAGTATGAAGTTTCCGATCCTAAAGCAGCCATGAGGAAGAAGACCTAGATTGAAACATTACAAGTGGTTATAGCTACAACAAACAAGGACAAGTATGAAGTTTCCGATCCTAAAGCAGGCATGAGGGAGAAGACAACGACAACAACGATGGCTATCTGGTGGTAGCAAGAAAGTAAGATTCCGCAACTTAGAGGGTCATTTTTACCCATTTGGAACTTAGTAGTAAGTCATCTCTTATCGCGTACAGTATGTTCATTGGATTCCCCACCAAACCTAACGGATTGTCCATCATCCTCCATAGCCTTCTTTGGGGGCGGTCCTTGCTTACTTTGACTTCCCTGAAGGACAATCAAAATATCACCAACAAGAGATTATCCTGGTCTCGGATTGCTTGAGGCAATCAGAATTAAATTGGAACGCGACTAATTACTCTGTTTTTCTTTTCAATACAAAACAAGTTTTCGTCTTTCTGCAACACAAGATGGGTTTCCTTCGCAAATTACGACACGAACGTGCTATAGCATGAGGGTATATTTTCTTGTGCAGATGAATGACTTGAACAATACGGAGAAAATGAACCAAACGAATGAATGTAAACTTACAGCAGGTTTTTGACCAATCAACCTCCGGTTTGATGGAGCTCGTGCCACAGACGATGCAGCAGCAGCAGCGACCACACGTATTCTGAAGAAGTCATGACCAGTTCAAGTTATTCAGTCAGACTGTAAATAAGAGAATAAAGTGAAAAACAGAAATTACCTTTTATGTACATCGATGTATACATCTGTCTCATCAACAATTTCCTCCTGCATTGGGGAAAGCAAATTAGCAAGGATTTATGCAAAAACAGAATATGGCATACAAAAAGAAAAGAGAAATTTGTAGTTTATTCAAGTTGAGACAGGGCAAGTGGGAGAAATGTGTGGTTGTTGCTGTGGAAGGATAGAGATTACTTGCAAAAGTTCCTCAAAAACGTCCTCCAGGGTGATGATTCCGATAACTTCCCCATCTTCAATGTCCTCTGAAGAATGTGTAAATCCAGTGGATGCGACACCATTTTGTTGAATGGTTTGCTTGGTTTGCTTGTTTGTCGAAGGCCTCGGTGCTTTCTCAACATCAATGACAATACTTCCTGATTTATCATCATGCTTAGAAAGTAAGGGGGTAGTCAACTGGGACTTCGCATTAGTGGCCGAATCGTTGTCAAATTTTTCTCCGTCAAAAGCAGGCCAAGGGTTCTTGCTCTTTTCTTTAACCTTCACTACTGCTGCCATATGACTGCTTCCTTTCTGAAACTCGTTAAGGATATCATACAAAGGCATGTCTGCTGGGACCCTATTATATCCAAGCACAATAATTTCATGCTTCTATTCTATAAGGGGGGAAAAAAGAATTGTATGATGCGGAATATGCACGATAGGGGAGAAAAGGCACACCTAGGAATTCTTCGGATGGAAACAGCACTTACTGGAGTCTCTGTTTCTGCCCGCACTGTGAGAAGACTTTTCACCTAAATGCCAACACAGAAAGATTTATACAAACTAATGAACCAATTTCACAAAATCTGGATACCAACAGTTGGCTTTAAAAATAAAGAAAAAAAAAATATTCTGAGGAAAGTTGTAGTTATACACCTACCAGCAGAAGGCCAATAATGTTTTTTTGGATTTCCAGAATAGACAGGGACACGACTATGCCCTCGTGCAAGGATTTTTCCAATTGCTTCCCTGAATTATAAAACAATATACATCCCATATTGATGACCTCCTTGAGGATAGTAGAAAACAAGTCCAAAGGTATTTTCAATCCTGAAGTGACCTGAGAAAGTGATAGATGCAGCCGGGACATATGAAAGCAAAGGATAAAAGTTGAAAATCATTCCAACCCTTAACTCACCAGTCTAATTTGGAATTGACGTCCAAGGAAAATGTTGATTCAATAGGTGTCATAGCCTCCTCAGCAGTCTGCACACCTCAAGTCATACTGGTGTTTTAAGTCATTAAAGATTTTAAAATGGCAGGCACAAGCCAGAAAACTACAACTGTGTAAAACCTCTCACACACACCAGAAACCAAAAAGATAAATACAGTTTTGTACATCCCATTAAACAGTCACGTCTAATGCTATGAGTAGAAGTATTTCCTTTACCAAAAGCAGGTCTCTAGCCCAAAGGCCAATTATGTATGATGCATACGTTCATCTTAGCAGGAAAAAAGGCAAAAATACTAAAAGTATACCGCAGTTACTGATGAAATAGACAGACTACATATTACATACATATATAGGATTAGGAATGCTTATTTAATAACAGTAGCTACCTTTTCTGTTAAATCCAGAGCTCCACTGATTATTGTTGTTTCGTCATGCGTGAGTTCACCACCTTTACCAGCCTAAAGCAACAAAATATGCAGATTAGAAGAAAATAACCAAGAGATATTTCACCAATTCACCAAAAAAAAAAAAACATGGCGTGGACTTATGAGGTAGCAGTATCTATTCCTGTTTATGGTTATTGTTCAACAAAGGTAGAAGAAATATTGTATTTCCAGACAAGTAAAAGTAGTGGCACGTGTACAGATTTTCCATTTGAAAATGGTTACCTCTTGGCTATGGATAGAGACAAGGGCTTTCAACTGAGCTCGCCTGAATAAAACTTCATTATGTCCGAGTACAGCATCCAAAACCTGAAACCATTTTTTTGTACAGGAATCAACTTAAGATAGGCAGTTTCCAGCGAACTTCACTTTCTGGATCTAGACATCATCTTTGACGGGGATTTGACTAAGTTATACCTTATTCCTCTATAGTGTTACCTTTTTTTATTTTTTATTTATTTTTTGTGCAGTCCAAGTTAAATTATTCCGTTCTTAAAAAGAAATGTTTGAATGACTCGCTACAAATGAAAGAGCCAAGGACTAAACAGGACTGCATTAAGTAACCTCATTAAAAAAAAAATGAGAACACGAGGGAAAGATGGTAATTTTTCTAATCCATTTGCCATATGCAACAAAAGGCCTTGTACACTAAAGTTCCCTAAATAAAATATAAGATTCCCTGTTGAAAAACTACCTTTCCAATAGGGTAAGAAATTGGATAGCAAATGATCATCAGAATACGGACAAGCCACACAAAATTCGCACCAACTGCGAGCCCGTATCTTGAGCATATAGCTTGTGGAATTATCTGATGCAATTTAATAAGGCATATAAGTTAGTCCCTTTCAAGGCTAGAATTATTAAACGTAGAGCATTCAAAGTTTGGAAAACGCTACCTCTCCAAATGCTAGAACGAAGGTTACGGACAGCAAAACAGCAACAAATGGATGAAATATTTTATCAAGACATATGGGAAGTGCCTGCAGAAGCAATAGTAAAAAAACAAGGCAAAAAATAGTCGAAATGGTATACATTTTTCTTCTTCTTCTTGTTCCACAACGCACGGAGTGATAAGCCAGTCAATTGTGCTCCCACAAGCAAAGATACGTAAAAACTTTTCCAATCTTTCCAAGCCATAAATTTTTGTATTTTAATCCCAGTGCTTCCTCATCCATTTTTTTCCCTTCTAAAGAGCCAGTGCTTGAAAGTACTTTCACAGATAATAAGAATATATAACATTCCTGACCAAGAACACTACATTTTTTACACATCTTTAGAAGGAAAGGAAAAAAAAACTTCTAAATAGATATGTTACCAAAAGATGCTTAAAGTTCATCCCTTAATTAAAACCATCAGAGAAAGTACATATTATCTTCTTGTTAGAGATTAAAGTAAAATCCAAATCATGCGCTTTTACAGCCATTAAAGCCAAAAGCGGAGCTCAATTTAGGTTTTTTTTTTTTTTTTTTTAGATATAGAAAAATCAAACTTCATAAGTTCTGTTGGAGTCAACGAAGGTACAAGCGCTTCAAATTTCAGTCAACAATTTACCTCCATGGCGCAAGCATTGCAGAGAAGCAAGGTGACCAAAAGCTGGTGCTGCTTTTGCACAACGGGTAGAATCGCAGCTGCACATATGTATACACACACATATATATATTATAGATATATACATATATATATATATATATATATAGAGAGAGAGAGAGAGAGAGAGATAAAACCTTAACCAAACTGACTATAAATTTTCAAATTGAGCTTGATTAACATCGAAATTACTAACTTTATTCCATTAATTTCGATTAGATTATCCGATTATAGGTTCAAAGTACGAGAAGAAATTGTCATGGGAATGCGTGTACGGACCGGCTTGCTTTTTCTCGGCGGAGGTTCCACTGCGCTGGAGGATCTCCAGCTCGACGAGATTGAGCGACATCAAGCCTAGGGTTAGACCCGACATAATCCCGGCGAAGAGGACGAGCAGGCACGAGACGCCGGCGTAGACGAACCACCACGGCTGGCCGAACTCGATGTCCTCGGCCTCGAACACCAGGTCGTTCCTTGGAACCGCCATGGTCCGAGCTAGGGTTAGGGCGTTCAGCAACAACACCATTGAATTTCTTCTTCTTCTTCTTCGTCTTCTTTCTTTCTATTTTTTTTTTTTTTTTTTTTTTTCCGGTTACAGAGAAGAAGCAGAGTTTCGGAGAAGAGAAAGTAAGGACCGTTTTGATACGAAGGAGGGAGATATTTTCGCCTGCGTCGCGTTTGGCTGCTAGAACCATCGTGTCCGTTGATCTAGTAGATGTTTATCAGTTTCATGAAATGTACGGTTCAAGATAGTTGAAATTCTGGAACTGATAATAGGAGATTTTTTTTTTCTTTTTTTGGGATTTTGGGAAGCACACTTGTTAGTAGAGATAGGACAAAAGAGAGTTACGAGTATACAACAAAATTTATTTTAAAAATCTAATTTTAATTTATTTATTTCTGTTTCAGTCTATCCCATCCCAATATACGTGTCGTTTGATTTTAAATGTATAAATATCTGTATTAAAAAGAAAAAGGTGAGTCACTTTTTCAATTGTATTTGATATTCAGTTAAAGTTTTTTTTTTTTTTTTTTTTTTTTTTTGCGCTAAGGAGAAAGTTTTATTTGAATGCTAAATACTAAGGATGTGTTTGAAACTTAGATTTTAACTTAAAATTTTTATCTTAATTTTTATTTTTTTTTTTAAAATTAATAAAAATTATAATTAATTTTTAAAAAGTTAACTAACTCTAATTTAAAATTTTTATTTTCAATTAATTTACCAAACGGAGTTATGTCTGTCAAATTAATTGAATAATGTTATATTAGGTAAGAGATGAGTCATTTTTGTCGATATAAATTATTAAATAGAGAAAGTTGCATTTGAATATTATAGAGGAAAAGAAAAGGGGGAAAGGAGCTCATATCTCTGTCCCATTGCATTGAAAATACAAATAAAGTAAGAAAAAGAAGCAAATTAATAATAGTGTAACGTGAAGCATAAGGGAATTTGTTATAACCAAAAATAGCTTTATAAGTCTATATTGCTTTAGGTAGTGGAAATCTAAGACTCTAAGGCTGACTGAAGAGTAATCCAATTCAGAAAAAAAAAAATTAAATTCTTATTTTTAAATTTTATTATTTATATTTGTTTTTAAAAATTAAATGACGTGGATCTCACTTAGAAATGGGGAATTAATTTTCTTAATAAGAGATAATTTGTCTCTCACGTGTTACTTATAGAAATAAATTCCTATCTCTAATAAATTGAAAGTAATTAACTCTATACCAAATACACCATTATTCTTATTTAATTGTTTTTTTTTTTATTTAAAGACAATTTCATAACTACAATAAATATATTCTCAATCCTTCTAACTTTTAAAAAATAAACAGCATAATAGGAATTTAATTTATCAAGTAAATAGATTCCTTAATAAATTAATAAATGTTTTTATCTAATTCTATAATTTAATTCCTGTAATTTAATTTCTTATTTTATGGAATTAATTTCTTATTTTTAGAATACAAGCAAGTACAAATGTAACTAGCAAAAGAAAAGAAAAAAAAAAAAAAGACTAATGCACATGAACTTACAAACAATGAATGCTTATAAAAGCTCAACCAATGAATTTTAGGTGAAATAATGCCCAAACTTTTGTTTCTTTTTTCCGAAAAAATTATAAAAACAACCTCTCAAATAAAATATTATAATGTTTTTTGATCCATTTTTAATATTTGTTTGGAGTTTTGATATTTCTTACATATCTAATTAGATGTGAAAATTTTAAAATTATTTTTATAAAACAGTAATTCAAAAAATGTGGTTTTTGATTAACAATCCTACAAATCACCTGTAAACTTAACATTTGCTAGCAAATATAAGGGTGAAAAATAATAGTCAATGTAAGAATTAACTTTTTTGCTGCTTCTTGTTTTTTAAAAGAAGTATTGTTTCTTTGATATTTATTTTTGCAAGAAAAAAGAATTGAAAAGAAAACATTTATCATGTCGTTTATCCCTCCCCAAAACCCCCAAAAAAAAAAAAAAAAAAACAACAACAACAACAATGAAATAAACACCGCAAAACCTTGCTCCTCCTCCGTTTTCCGTCACAGACATTCTCTGAAACTCGAAGACTCCGTTGAGCAAGCTCAAACTCCATAGCTGGTTCTCCAGGTATGCTTCTCAAAACTCGAACTGTCTCTTCCTACTTGCACAATCTCACGCCCATTTTCACCCCTCCACGACGCCCCAACCCCAGACCCAACCTTCAGGCCAAACCCATTTCGAGCCTCAAAGTCGCCTGGCGCAAGGACCGGAAGCTCGACCAGGCCATAGACAACGACAAACGCTACAAAGTCTGCGCCCGGGTCGTCAAGGAAGTGCTCAACGAACCGGGCCAGGTGATCCCGCTTCGGTACCTGGAAAAACGGCGCGAGAGATTGCGGCTCAACGTCAAAGTCAAAACCTTTCTGACCCAAAATCCCGGCTTGTTCGATGTTTACTATGATCGGATCAGACCCAAGTCTGAACCAGTTCGGTTTCTTCGTGTCAGCGATAGGCTGAGACGGTTTCTGGGAGAGGAGAAGAAGATTTTTAAGGAAAACGAGGTTTTGATTGTGTCGAAACTGTGTAAATTATTGATGATGTCTAAGGATAAGTTGCTTAGTGCTGAGAAATTGGCTCATGTGAAGAGGGAATTCGGGTTTCCGAATGATTTTTTGGACAATTTGGTTCCGAGATATTCGGAGTATTTTAGGTTAATTAGGGGCTCTGGAGAAGGGAATTTGTTTCTGGAATTGGTTTCGTGGAATCCGGAGTTTGCGAAGTCGGTGATCGAGAAGAGAGCGGAGGAGGAATCGGAGTTGACGGGGATTCGAGTCCGGCCTAATTTCCATTACGAGCTCCCACAGGGGTTTTTCTTGAAGAAGGAAATGAGGGAATGGGTTAGGGATTGGTTGGAGCTTGATTACATTTCTCCGTATGAAGACGTCTCGCATTTGGATCAGGCGTCGCCGGAGATGGAGAAGAGGAGCGTCGGGGTTTTCCACGAGCTGTTGTCTTTGTCCATACTCAAGCGGGTTCCGGTTCCGATACTCGGCAAGTTTAGTGAGGAGTACAGGTTTTCGAATGCTTTCTCGAGCGTTTTCACGAGGCATTCGGGGATTTTCTACTTGTCATTGAAAGGCGGGATCAAGACAGCAGTGTTGAGGGAAGCTTACAAGACTGATCAGTTGGTAGACAGCGATCCGCTGCTTGCGATAAAGGATAAGTTTGCCGAGCTTTTGGAGGAAGGTTGGAGAGAGTGCGATGACCAGTTGAGATTGCAGAGGGAGGAGAGGAAAAAAGACATGATAGGATCAAATCCCAAGTCCAAACCCGTCCGGTTCCTTCGCATTAGAGATAGGCTGAAACGGTTTTTGGAAGAAGAGGAGAGGATAGTTAAGGAGAATGAGGGTTTGATTGTGTCGAAACTGTGTAAATTGTTGATGATGTCTAAGGATAAGGTGCTTAGTACTGAGAAACTGGTTAATGTGAAGAGGGAATTTGGGTTTCCAAATGATTTTTTGGTCAATTTGGTGCCGAAATATTCGGATTATTTTAGGTTAATTAAGGGTCCTCGAGAAGGGAATTCGTACCTCCAATTGGTTTCATGGAACCCAGAGTTTGCGAAGTCAGTGATCAAGAAAAGAGCAGAGGAGGAATCGGAGTTGACAGGAATTCAAGTCCAGCCCAATTTCCATTACGATCTCCCGGAAGAGGTTTTCTTGAAGAAGGAAATGAGGGAGTGGATAAGTGATTGGTTGGAGCTTGATTACATTTCGCCATATGAGGATGTCTCGCATTTGGATCAGGCGTCTTCGGAAATGGAGAAGAGAAGCGTCGGGGTTTTGCACGAACTTTTGTCTTTGTCCATACTCAAGAAGGTTCCGGTTCCAATCCTTGGCAAGTTCAGTGAGGAGTACAGATTTTCAAATGCTTTCTCGAGCGTGTTCACGAGACACTCGGGAATTTTCTACATTTCGTTGAAAGGCGGGATTAGGACAGCAGTGCTGAGGGAAGCTTACAGGGATAAGCAGTTGGTGGACCACGACCCGCTGCTGGAGATAAAGAGTAAGCTTGTCGAGCTTTTGGAGGAAGGTTGGCAAGAGCGAGACGAGCAGTGGAGACTGCAGAAGAGGGAGAGTACGGAAGACATGAAAATGATGGCTGCGAGGAAATAAAAGTAAGGAAGACAGAATTAGGCTCAAGGTCATATCTATCTTTTAGGCTCAAACTTGGACGCATTTCTGGTACGGTTTTGTTAACGGATCCCCAAATCGCAATGCAAAAATGTCGGTGCATTTCCTCTTTCGGATCATCATCATCGCCCTGCTCTGGGTTTGGCGCTTAAATTCGGGAATTCCTAACCATTTCTTGTAAGTAATGGCGGAATAAGAGATGCAAATTCGACGATATGGTAAAAACTAAGGCCGAAGAGAGTTGGAACAACGGTATTGGCGAAATCGATTTGGGGCTGCGAATTCACTCTTGTTGAAACACAAGAGCATCAGATTGCTCATACTTGATGCCCATTTCCAAGAGGTCTCTTGGCCCTCCAAAATTTTGTGGACAATTTCATGTTTTCTTTTTCGAAATTTGGCCAACAGTTTTGTGCCATGTTTGAAAATGACTGTTTCAGCACGGACTCTGCCAAAAATGTCACTTCACATAACTCTAGCTGGATTAGTTGTAATATAATATTAGCCTTCTGGAGAAACAAATTTTATAGAGATCTCTTCATTTCAGTAACTCCAATTTATTTGTTTTGTAAAACTCTTTAATCCAATCCCTGTAACCCATATCATTTATATCATCTCCATCTTTTTGCAAGTCCTTAAAACAGACAATGTGGAAATATATAAATAAATAAATAAAGGGAAAGAAATGTTGGTGAATGGGCCAATTTTAACAGTGTCCCCAAACAAGATTTCTTTGCATTTAGTAGGAGCAAGTTCGATCGAAAAACGTTCAACCAGTACTTTAAAATGGAATCCACGAGTCACCTAAACAATTTCATCATGCAAATCGAATGCGAAAAAGTATTTCTCAACCAATACTCACCCTCTTTGTAGTTGCTTTTTTCTTAATTAGTTTGTTAATATTTTCATTTCAAAATTTTAAGCTAAACCAAACCATGCATAACCCCGTATATAAATTTGGAACAAAGCCAAATCTCCAAATCACTAAAAGCCTAAGCAAAGTGATCACAACAACAAAACAACTCACATGGAGAGATCAGCCAAGACTCTTGCATCCACATTGTTTCTGTCCTTTCTCCTCCTCCTAGCACTGGAGACCGAGGGCGCCGAGATCACCGTGCCTGCGTCGGGGATAAACCCCCGTCCGCTCTGCGCGTCACAATACGCACTGGCAAACTACGCCTGCTCAATGATACCCTTCAGCCCTCTACCGCCCCCCTCCCCGTCCACGCCCACCCTGGACGCGCACCAGAGGAGGCGCAAACATGGGCACCACCACCACCACCGCAACCACCGCCACTCAGGCACCAAGGAGGAGGACGACTGCTGCCGGTGGCTGAACGGGATCGACACCGACTGCGTGTGCGAAATGTTGATCCGCTTGCCCGACTTCCTCTCTAGGCCGGTCCACGAGTACTCCCTCGTCGTCGGAGACACCTGCACTGTCACTTACACCTGCGGAGGAAGGGTCATAAGGAAATAGTAATTACAAAAGAGTGAACATCATAATTATGTCACGTTAGTTAATTAAATTGGTTGTGTTACTTTTATTAATTATTGTGGTTGGTCTGTCTGTGTGTTGTGTCAGCTAATCTCTATTTGCTTGATTGTAATATCCGAGTCTAATCACTAGTTGTTGTTTAATGTTTTAATTTTCTCGATGTAGGAGTTCTAATAATTTTGAGCTTACCAAATAATATTGTGTTTGTTAATTTCAGCTACAAATTCTCATGTTCAAGGACTTGCTAATCCGAATTTCAGATTTTTCATCTATTAATGAGGCTAGAAAAGAATCTTTAGAACGTCTCGGGTTTTGCTAAGTTAAACCAACACAGCTAACAAAAAAGAGTTGCACTTAGATATAAAGATTTGACCTTTTGACGGTCGTTTTTGGTTGAAGAGTAGCTTTATGAGATATTTGAATAATATAAATGGCTCCTAGCTAGGTGGTTTCAATCTATATAAGTATATAAGTATAGTTTATAGTAATTTCACACTTAATTTTACAATAAAATATAGAATTTGAACCATCTCCTTCAAATAAAAAAAATTTAAAAATAAAAACTTATAAATAGAGTTCTAACGATTCATCATGATCATATATAGACCTTCATTTGAGACCGTTCACATTAAGAAATTAAAATTAAAAAATAAATCCGATTTCGACGTGTTAAAATTATCTATTTGTGGGATAAGAAATTATCACAATTAAGAGATTATTTTAGGAGCGTGCCCTCACAGGATTTGATTTTGCTTCCAAGGAGTAATCTCCTAAGTGAATGTTACAAGCAATGGATCATTGGTGCATGTATGTTTTCATTTTCTGTTATATCATTTTCACTAATAAAACTTTTAATAACGGTGGACATTTTTATCAATGATGTATACTTTTTAAACGTTTATCTCCCGTTAAAATAACATCAACCAGAAAAAATATATATTTAATGACAAAAGAAAACTTCATACAAATCAGAAAATTTAATATAGAATCTTTCATAATCTATAATAGAATTCTCACTATTTACTTGGAAAGAAAATATCAAATGTGACTATTATTACTCTGTTGTACAAAACGACAATTGATTAAAGGACAAAAAAAAAAAAAAAAAAAAAAATCGAGCTTGTGGCCAATTGTCATGTACGGACACACACATACATATACGCAGGGACATAGTCATAAATATTTAATATTTTTAGTAGAGGTGTACATTAGAATTTTTTTTATTATAAAATAATTTTTTGTAGGGGTCGTATGAAATTTTTTAATTTTACTGAGATTTATATGAGGATTTTTAATTTTAATAAGGATAAAATAGTAAAAGTATAAACTTTTTTTTTATCAAATTAATACTAGTTGGAGTTGTGTGAGAATTTTTTATTTTTAACGATGACAAATTAAGAACTGTATAAGATTTTATTTATTTTCAATGAAAGTAAATTATAAAAATTAAAAAAAAAATTAGGACAACAATAAAAAAACAAGAAATTTGACAGCCCTCGTTCGCACCCCCTACCTCCGCCCCTGCATATACATATGCATATAATATTACATTTCTTTGGAAGTATCTACTTTAATTTTTCAGCAAGAATAATACGGCTAGACATCAAGTTGGTAGTTTGTGTCAAAGTCCTTTCGAATCCATCACATCTCTGCCCATATCCTTCCCTTTTTTCCTCCAGATAATCTCCTCCCATAATCTTATACTTTGCTTTAAAAAAAAATAAAATTACATATATCATTATTTAAAAAAAAGTGAATTTTCTGTAATGGATACAGCTATTATCCTGTCCCTCCTTATTTTACAAAATGAAACTATTTTAAATATGAATTATTAACGAAAAACTTTTGCATGTTCTTACGCTTCATAATAACATTAGTTTTTTTAGGGTGACTTGTTACTTTTAAAAAAAGACATCTCTTAATTATTATCCCAACTCTAATATAATAGTTTTAGTTTTTTTTTCCCTCCAATTATATAAGTATAGAGAATCAAATCTAAATAAAATGATAAAAAAAAATATAAACATTTCTATTGAGTGATTGTTTTTACAATCTCTATTTTTTTTTAAAAGTATTTAAGCGAAAAAGAAAATGTGCAAGCAGAAAAAAGAAATTCAATTCAAGAGAAAAAAATAATAATAAATGGTTTTTTAATTTTGCTTAAAAGATTAATTTTTTTTCCCTATATGTGGATGTGGACCATAAGCATATAATCTTTTATTAATCTTTTTAGGGTGTAGGGAATATTGGATATCATATTTTTTGCAACTTATTCCCATGCCTTTTCATCTCCCTTCTCTCTCTAGGTCCTTTTTTTTTTTTTTTTTTTAAAGCAATAAACGACAAAAAGAACAACTGCGCACTCCTGGGCTGTTAAAACCCCCAAAGCCAGTTATGGAAAACTGGGTCCATGTTCCACAAAATAGCAGCGTGGGTCCCACTTACGGAAGTCCTGGAGTCCGTACGATTCAAAAAAAAAAAAAAAAAAAACCCCCCCCGCACGCTTGCTTTGAGCTTCTTATTCTAGAGTTGGACAAAATGTATTGTTAACTGTTAAATTAAATTCAAAAAAAAAAAAAAAAAAAAACCCGCACGCTTGCTTTGAGCTTCTTATTCTTATCGAGAGTTGTTAACTGTTAAATAAAATTTTCAATGGAGTAATTTAAAATCGTGCACGATAAATTTTTAAAATATATATTTATAAATTGGACTGTTTGTTAAATTATGATTTAATGACTAAAAAGTTTTTTTAGTATTATGCATGATAATTTTTTAAAAATATATTTATAAATTAGACTGTTAAATTTTGATTCAATTGTTAAAAAAATTTCTACCTATATAGTCCATAATAAGAGGTTACTGTTAAAAAAAAAAGAGAAAAAACTTATAATAAGAACCTTATTTTTATTTTAATAAGAATTATTATTTTAACTATTGAATTAATTTTTAACTGTTGATATGTGAGTGTTCATGTAAAAATATTTATGAATATTGATAAAAGTACTTACAACCACATGTTGTTAAAAAGTTAATATAACTGTTATAATAAGAGTACTACAATAGTGCGATAATTTTGAATTACTAAATCAGGTTGGAGTCATTACATGTTAAAGAAAAAGCACGCTAATTTCACAAAATTTAACAAAAGGATGACAGCTAAAAATTATGCCCATATATTTTTACTTCTTATTTTCGTCATTGTGTATATGATTTAACAATATTTCTACATCTAATTGGATTATAAGACAAAATAATTCAAATCCTCTATCCTTAAATTAAAAAAAAACAAAAAAAAAAAAACAAAAAAACAGAAAAAAAAACAAAACAAAACAAAGATTATTTATTTATTTTTTGTACTGGAAAATTTTGCTATTGGGTCATGGTGAATAAAATGGACCGAGGGAATGGGCATTTCCCATTTTCGTTGGACAAAGTTGCATCCATCTCATCTCTCAATTGTGATGCGTATCTTCTTTTTCTATTGTTCCCCTACTAATTTATTCCTTCTTTTAAGAAATAATAAAATACAAAAAATGTAGACCATATTATAAGATCTAAATGGCTCTTACCCAAAGCAGACAAGACTGGAGAAGAGAACCACTTTATCACCAAAACGTATATAGACATACATATAGAAAATAATATAATATAAGCTTATTGAACTGACCTAAGAGGTGGTGAGGAACTCCACGGTGGACCGAGGAATCCACTAAATAAATACAACAAGATAAAAGAGTCCAATTAAATTCACCTTGGAGTTTCGGCCTGCTAGTTATTATATTCAGCTAGTAAACATAAGCTTTGTTGTATACAAAAATAATAATGAAATAAATAATAAATAAATAAAATAAAATAATTCACGAGCGTAATTTGATGTGTGTTTTTTTGTTTTTCAACTAAGTTATGAAGTTTAATTATTCTTCTATAGAGCCATCATGTCATCGATCTTTTAAATAGGAAGATTATTATACTTTGAGAATTTCGTACTTATAATTTCAATTGTACTAATTTTTTTCTTATATTAAAAGGGTGTCGATTTTAGGATTATTCTGAGAGGTTAGCAAAAAAAACACGGAGAGATTAAGAGATGTGTAAAACTCTCGTATAAACTTATTCTTCATTATAGTGAACCAAAAATAGACGTAATTTTCAAATTAGAAGTGAACCACTGAAAATTTTATATGTTATTATTGTTTATTATTATTGTGAAATTTTATTATTCTTGATAAAATAAAAATATGAGTCTAATTCTTAACACTTTCTTGATATTCATTAATAAAATGATTTTCATCGTATTAACATGAAAATAGTTGATTAAAGAAATTTCTCACGTTAAAATAAATAAAAAGTTTATTATAAGGTAGGCCTATTTTTTTGATCTATTACTAGATTATTTTTTTTCACAATTTGATAAAATGATCCCGTTGAAAATTTACTGCATGCGACATAAATGCTCTATCATATATTAGATTGTTAATTCTACAACTAAAATAATAATTCTATCAGTATAATTATAGAATAAGAGGTTATATACTGTAATGACTCTTAAAAAAAAATAAAATTGTGGATGAATCTATGTACAACATGCACACTGAATTGACGCGGTAAAAATTGTACTATTCCTGAATTTGTGTATTTCTTTTCTCGTGATGTTTATGTATATCACCTTTCAGGTACTAATAATTATACGAATCAGATTAGTATTATAATCAAAATAGACTTTAGCTGTCATTCATGTAAGTGATCACATCCAATTTTTCATGACTTTGACAGTGACAAAATGATTCTAGAGACATCTTCGTTAAAGAAATGAATCCACTTTTTTTTTTTTTTTTTTTTTTTTTTTTGTTATATGTGGATCCAATGCTTGATACGTCCCTCTATTTGATTGGATGATTTCAAAAATACTTAAATTTATCTTACTTTTGAACAAAACAGTACTAGTAGTAACATACTATATTTTAGTTTTAAATTTCTGTTTAATAGGAAAGAAAGAAAACAAAAAATAGAAGATTGATAAATAATCTAAATGTCGATTATTGGAAGGAGGTAAAGATCTTTTTTTTTTTTTTTTTTTTTTTTTTTTTCATGATGTTTACTACAAAAGGAAAAAATCATATCTACTGTCTGGTATAGAAGTGCAAAGGAAGTAAATATATGATTTTGTTCGATAAATTAATGTTTTTTTAGAAGATTAAATCCTTCTAATAATTATATTTAACTTAGGATGGATTTAATTATGATGTTTTGAAAGATTTGAAGTCCTTTATCAAATCCCCATCTTTTTTTTTTTTGTTTTTCCTCTTACCAAACAATTATGAACATCAAAATCATTTCACGAATCCTTATAGCCCTCTTCTACTTTTATTTGTCTCTTCTACCAAACACACTCTAATATTTGGTCATAGGGCGTGTTTAGTAAAAATGAGTAAAAATAGAAAGGAAGTAGTGAAAATAACATAAGTGAGGGTAAATGGGGAATAAACGAGAGATCATTTCTTTTATTATGTTGGTATGAACTGAAGCAAATTAAACATAAATCATCTATCTTGCCTTGATATTGAGATGCAAGGGAAAGGGGGACAAACAAAGATTTTGTTTTACAAATCTCTGTTTTATATCGAGAAGATATAATCCTTTTAATAATCTTTTCAACTTGAGATATTAAGTGGGGTGCAATCCATTTTCTAATCACATTATTCTTCTTTTCTCTTTTATCAAACAACTATGAATATCAAATTCCTTCACAAATCTCCCAACCTACTCCTTCTTTCTATTTTTCTCTCCTACCAAACACACTCCTAACCATGTTTGATAGCATAGAAAATAGAGAGAAGGGAAAAATTTCGGAAGGGATTTTCGGAATCTTAGGTTGCATGGTAGAAGAGAAAGTAAGAATGAAATAAGTTGTAAATCCTTAACCCATCATTTATATCATGCTATATAATGATTCCCGACTTTTCTTTTGAAAGAAAAGTGAAGGAAATTTTTGATTAAAAACAAGAGATATGAAAAATAACTATTTCAACTTCAATCATTTATTTTATTATCTATTTAATAGTTGAATTGTAAACTAAACTTTATTTTACTTTATATCTTCTTTTCCTTCTCTAATTTATATGAAAAAATCTTCCTCTTTTTTCTTTTTTTTTAGAATAATTTTACTCACTTAGGTGTTTTCCCTCTCTTCTCATTCTATTTTCCATCCCAACTCTTAACAAAGATAGAAAACATAACACGAGTAGTTGCATGCATTTTTCAACTTGTACTTTGTTCCTAGCTTATCTAGCTTAACTGTCAACTCTTTTTTGATTCCCAATTAATGTTATTATATTCATGTTTATATTAAGCATCTAAGTATATAGCAAAAGGGGGAAAAAGAATCCCTCAGTTCTCCCTTATAAATGTGTCCTAATCTTAAATAGTTAAATATTGTGGAATCGGATATTTGAATTTGAAGGTCCCGGGTTTTATTCCACTTCGTTTCTATTATTTAAAGTCAAAGTACTTCTGTTAATGATCAATTTAGGTTGCTATATTTCGCATGACTAAACTGCAAACAGAAGGCACTTTACCCAAAATTTACAAATTACGATTAATCCTTAGTCTGAGTTTTGATAAAATTCATACTCTTTAAAAAGTGTAATTTATCCCTTTTTGGGACAAACGTGAAAACTAACGTGAGGGAAGGGGAGTTGAAAAAAAAATTCATGATTTTAACTTACATGTGTCCTACCCATACTTTAATTTCATTCATTGTTAACCTTTATTAATAAAAATGACCAAATTGTACCATTTTAAAGAGTTGGGAACTTTTTAACTACAAAAAAAATGGGGACAAATTCTAATTTTGTAAAAGTTGAGATCAAACAAACAATTTATTAAAAAAAATACAAAAGAAGGCAAATTAAAATAAATAAAAAACCATATGGAGAATTCTACGATATTATAAGAAATGCATTAAACCAGTTTAATTTTCTCTCTCTCTTTTTTTCCCCTAAATAAAGGACTTTTAAATGGCAAAACCTTTTTTATAAATCATTGAAATTTGTTCGTTACTTATAATTATACTATCATGTACTACAAGGACTTTTAACCGGTTCAAACTTTTTCTCTCATTGATTCGTTAGTTGTTTATACAAGGACGTTTAACCGGTTCGACTTCTTCTTTTTTTTTTTTTTTTTCCTCTCTAAATCATTGGTTTGTTAGTGAATGTAAATTATACTTCTCTCATGTATACAAGGACTTTTGCTCTATACATTACAAAATGATTTCAAAGCTATCACTTTTGCTTTTTTTTTTTTCCTCCCTTTAATTCTAACAAATGAGAGTAAGATGTCATTGGGCATGTTTGACAGGTTATTTTGGAAGTTGTTTTAAGCTTATCGGGTCCACAAATTGTTTTTCAAAGTGTTTAAATAGTGTGTTAAAAGAGTGATTATTTTTCAGAAGCTTCCAATTAAACTCACAAAATGAATATTCAAAAAATATCTTCTTGACTGTCCTTTGAAACTTTACGAGATCAAACTTCATTCTAACATTTTTATTTATAATAATTTTTTTTTAATGTGTTCAAAACACTTTCTAGATACTCATATGGATTTTGGTTTTTCTCTTCTACCATAAAAAATAAATACAAAAACAAAAACAGTGTTGAAACACTTTTTCTCTATTTCAATTGCACACCTTTGAGTGCTAGATTTTTCATTTGATTCTATTAAGGTTTTAATTTATTATTATTGTGATGTGGTTTTGAAGGAAATTGAATTGTGCCTTTCGTTCACCAATAATAAAATATGAAGTATTATTCAATTTTTAGAAACATGCCCCTTTTATTAAAAAAAAAACAAAACAAAACAAAAAACAAAAGAGACAAAAAGATATCTCCAAATGGTGACGACTTATTTACACAATTAAAAAAAAAAGCGGCACATATAACATATCACATAATAAAAAGGGCCAGATACCAAAAATTTACTGCAAAACCGCATAAATGCTCTGTTTTTTCTGTCTAGCGAGACGCAGCCGCTGCCATCGCCGGCACTCTGATGGTGGGGGTGGGGCGACTCACCGCCGGCACGAAATTCCTTAGAAACTGCTCGACAATGGCCGCGCTCGGCGCCGCCACGTGTCTCTTCCAGGTCTGCTCCGCCCCTTCCCTCTTCTCCGGTACACCTCCGTCGCGTCGAGGCGGTGCAGGCTCCAACCGTCCCTGCTCCTGAGGCGGTGAATCTTCCCCAACTGCCGACACGCCAGTTTACATGTGTTGTCCTTGATCTCGTTAAAGGCTTCTTGCAGTACCCGAGCCCTCGTCCTTTCGTCGTACAAACATTTCGTCTCTGAAGTACCTGTCGAATTCCGGAACCCCAATTGCCCTTCTGATTCCCCTGTTGTAGCTCGCGTCCGGGTCGAACATTCTCCGAACCTCCTCCACCATCCCGTCCGGACCATCTCGTCGACGCGGTCCGAGACGTAGGTGTGGAGGACGGGCATTGAGACGTCCACCCAGAGAACAAGCACTCGAACTTTGCTCTAAAGCTGTAGTCCAGGCCGTCCACCAGGTGTTCGATGAAAGAATTCGAGCCTCCCGCGATGATCGGCAGCCTGTCGCGGTCGGTGATCGTGTCGATGGCTTCCGACGCCTCGTCACAGAAGTCCTCGGCGTCGAAATCCGCATTCGGGTTCTTCACCATCCCGAGCAAATGGTGGGGGACACCGCGTTGCTCCTCCACGGTGATCTTGTTCGTCACTATGTCGAGGCCTTCGTAGACTTGCATTTGTCGGAGTTTATGATCTCGGCCGGGAAAAGGGTCGCGAGGTCGACCGATAGCCTCGACTTCCCCGTCCCCGTCGCTCCCATTACGATCACCACCTTGTTCTTCTGACGACGAGAGTTGAAAGCTTCTAGGTTCAGCCCCCCATGGTGGAATATGAACGGTCGGTTGAAGTTGTTTGCACATGGACATCATTATAGCTGAATTCTAGAACCAAAGCAGAACAATGAAAGGAAATTAAACCATGGGTTTTCTCCCAAAATCTAGTTTTTGAAGTAAAGTTTTAGTAGCAGTTGATACTCACCTTGCTAGCAATTTAAAAAAAAAAAAATGTCGGACGTGGCAAACAGAAGGTGTTTGTTGTTTTGGTAAGAGTGGTACTCTTTGTTGTGCTTTTACCTTTTAATTGATGAAAACTAGGATGCAAAAGAGTCGCTAAATGCAAAGCAAACAAAGTGAGGTGTTGTTGTTAAAAAAGTTTGAGGCAGTTGCATAACACAAATAGCAGGGTGCAGCAGAGTCTTTATAAGCGAAATGCCAAATGTGTCAAAGTGGAGATCACTTTCATTGTCAGCAGAACAAAATAAACAACGGCAAAAAAAAAAAAAAAAAAAAAAGGCTAGAAGAAAATGAGGGTCACTGTTTTTTTTTACGGTCAAGTACGAAATAAAGTGTATTATTATACAATTATTCCTTGAGGGGAAATTTAAAAAAAAAAAAAAAAAGTTTGGTTTCTTTGTTTTATTCAAGTCTTGTGAGGACTCTGTTCGAGCTCTTTTTAGAGATTGTTTAAAATAATTTCCGGACTGTCCAACAACATGGAAGGGCTAAGAAAGGGATGGCCAGGAAAAAAAAGGTTCTTTAGTTTAGTGGTTTTTGGTATTTCTGTATTGGATGAGAGTATTTGTAACAAATTGCCGTAGAATATCGCTCTTTTATTATTTAACGGTATTCATAATAAATAGCATATTCTAAACAGTTACTTTAAATATATAGCATCTTTTTTTTATTAAATTATAGCATATTTTACACTTTTGATCATGTTGAATTACTTTTTTACTCTCACTAATTTTTTTGTATCAATTTTATTTTTGATATGATTCTCTCTCCTCCTCTCTCTCTCTCTCTCTCTCTCTCTCTCACTAGTTCCATTGTTTTCCTCGCTCTCTCTTTCCTCGTCGACTGCATAGGACTCGTGTGCCGGTGACGGTGAGGGATCCCGACGACGACGAGATTGTGGCTGCGACGGAAGGGTCATCTCTCTCTTGTGACAGTGACGGCGACGAACGGTTCACGAGAAACGCCGATCGATGATAGGTCTGATAGTCTCCTATGCGACGGTATCGCGATCTTCGGCACCAAGCTCTCCGAAACCAAATGGCTCATCTCTCTTTCTTCGCGATGGCGACGGCGACGACGACGATATCGTGGAAAGATTGGTGACGGTGCAACGAATATGTTCTCTGGGTTTGTTGGTTTTTGTTGCAGGTTTGGTCGGATTCCGATGGTCTCCGGTGGCGAGCTCTGTTGACTCCGACGAGGTATGGGGTTCTGAAAACGACGCGACAGTGTCCACAATCTCCGATGCCGAGCTCCATTAACTTCGGCAATCTAGACCTATTTTGAGGATTGGGAGTTAGTTAGGGATCAAAGGGATTTGAGGATTTTTTGAATTTTGGGCTAAATTAATGATTTTGATAAATATAAATCAAATATAGTAATACACCCACAAGAGTGGATGGGTTGCCAAAGGAGTGGATGTCTTTGCTAGGTTTCTCCTCTTCGTCCATCTAGGTTCGATTCTCATTGCCTCTCCTTAAGCTTTGATCCAGCTTCGGTTGTTGAAGCATGGTTTGGTAATGACATTGTAGGCTTCGGGTGGACGATTGAGAGAAACTAATATAAAGAACTTGTCTCTACCATATCTAGGGAAATTGATTATTGTTTGTGGGGCTGAAAACCTGAAAATAATGAGACAACTCCTAGATCATTTTATTCATTAAAAAAAAAATACGAGTCCATTCGTTTTGTAAAATCACGAGTCCATCCAGAGAAATCGCTGCCGGAGATCTGTCCAAGCTTGCTTATAACTAACAACGAAAATGAACGCTCGCTTGCAGCTGACGACGACAATGAGATGTCTTTCAACATAAATCACGGGCTTCTAATGACGAAGCTCGCGACGACAACAGCGACAGGCTATGAAATTCATGACATTGCCGATGCTGGCTAGCCTTGGTTTCCAATCGTCTAATCTGCTGAAGCTCCCTAGGTTGCCGGCGGTGGTGGTGGCCGAGCTTCAGCCAGCGATGGCTGATTTCACGGTTGTTCTCATTCTGGGGCATTTTTGGTTTTTTGCATTATTATTGTAAACTAATTATGCTATTTTGTTATATTAGTTTCAATCCTGCTATTATTTTAAAATCTTACAATTAAATATGCTAAATTACCCATTCTCTCATTATTTAATTATATTTATTTGCGCTTTCTACTTTTAGTTCTGTTATTATTTACTCATTGGTTTGAAGGGTATCTCACCATTTGATGAAAAACATCACCGAAAAGAAAACTCTGCACTTTACCTAAAGAAACAAACGCATAGATTCGAACTCAATGCTCTATTATTATATCGAATGTGAACTTTTTATTAGATTATGTTTGTAATTTTTTTGAGTTAAAAAAGAGATTAATGGTGTTTTTACGCTCCGGATTCACTATCATAAAAAAAGTACTCTAAAATAAGAGGTTAAGCATGCGTTTAGATGCACAATCCAAACTTTAGAATTACAATCAAATTTTTTATTTTTTCCCCTCAGCTTCACTATTTATATAGTTTTGTAACTCAAACTTTAAAAATACATAACTTTGCATAGATAAGTCCAATGAGATGATTTTTTTACAATTACATAGAATTTCGAGACGAACGAAACAAGTTTTATATTAATATTTTTTTTTGGAACATATTTTAAGTTTTTACATTTTTAACTCAAATAATTTAAACGTCTCGATAAACGTATAACAATCCAACATTAGCACTGAATGTATGCTAAATGTAAATAATCCTAATCCCAGACTTTCAACAATTATTAGCTCAAGTTTTATAGAGTCTACTAGTATATAGTTTGCGTCAAAGGACTCAAATCTTAAACAGATAAAAACAGAAAATATCAAATAAGACTTTTCTTTCATCATGTTACCACTATTAGTCATAAATATATTAGAATTTCACTCGTTAGTCCTTACTTGTATTGTACATAATGACATTAGTTTGCAAGTTAAAAAAAAAAATATGACATTATGGTGCTTCATGTAAGGGAAAGGTTGCAATATATGTTCATTCACTAGTCAAAATCAATATGCTTCTCTTTTGGTCAATTTATTTGCAAGGACAGTATCACAGGGGGAAAAAAGAAAAGAAAAGAAAACGTCCTTTCAAAATTTATGTGATTGCAAGATTCTTAAAACGACAACTGATTGTCACGCTAATTGGAGTCAACTGTGCATATGGCGCAATTAAACACCAAAAGATCCGAATTCCTTCTCAAGTGGGTTTACAAAATCAATGTCCTGGTCTTGGAATTTGGGCATCCATGAACCAAATCTCTTTTTTAGTCATTGAATTTTTATTTTTATTTTCCTTTTCTACTTCATTAAAAGCTAATCATTTGTAAGAGATAATTTTGGGAAAGATTAAAAAAAAACATATACAAAGAGAAAGTACATGTACGGAACAACTTTGATTGGTTCTAGAGGGATAATTCCTTCTAAATTTTTACACCCCCTTAAATATGGCTTATTTATAATTAGTCATTTCACTTGTTTTGGTCTTAAAGCACTTCACCATATCCCTTCTGTGGAAAACAAGAAAAAAGTGATAGCCAAAAACATTTTGATAGATTATTATAAATGAAAAGATAAAAATAATAATAATAAAAAGTTAGTGCAACTTGACACTTCTATTTCTATTCCTTCCCTTTGTCTTCCATTACTTCTTTTCTTCGATTAGGGTTTCAGAACTTGCAAATGAGGCTTCTGAATCTGAATCCTTCATAAACAAATACAATTGTCACATGCCATAAATACAAGATAATTAAGGTAAAAAAACAATAGAACTCACAAGTGAGCTTCATAACATCTAATAACTGTAGGTCAGAACTATCGTTCCTACTTTATCATGCGTTGGATAAAAAAAAAATCAATCTAAACTATTTATATTTGGACTGCTTTTATTATCATGTAGGACCCTATAACAAAAAGTTTTAAGTATTAAGATTAACTTGTGTGTTCTTATATCTTTTTTATTACTCTTGATAATATATAATTAAAACGTCTCATTCATAACATACGTAGACCATTATTCAATATCTAAAAAAGTATTGCGCCGTTCTGTCAAATTCGACTAGTCACACGGTTGGAACTCAAAACTAAGATTGCTATATCAATACACTAATCACATAGGGAAATCATGACGTGATCGATTACAACAACTAAACCAACTGTAATAGCACTGATGAAGGGAAAATAATAGCATAAAAAGCAGTAGACTGCAAAATTAGTCATGGTGATTATCTCTTAAACCAAATAGTAATAGTACTTTTTAGCTTTTGAAAAGAGGATTAAGCCTCCGTTTGGAATACGGGTTTGAGATGAAATTTTTATATTGAAATTAGTTGATTTTTTAAAAACTAGTTATAATTTTTATTTATTTTTTAGAAAAAGACAAAAACTGAGATAAAAAACTTAAATTCCAAACATGCCATAAATCTTGAATTTGTGAACACTTTGAACTAACTGTAGGTCGGCAAATAAGGTACAGAAAGCTTGAAAAAGGTAGATAAGATGTGAGAAAAATACTTGTGCTCTTCAAATTTTCTTCTAAAACCGTCTTTCTATTTCCAATATCACATCATCATGCTCCATTTTCCTCAAAGTGCTAAAATCACGCTTCCGCGAATTCAGTTTTGAATATTGATCTGAACATTGAAATGATATATATATATATATATATAATTATAAACAGATATACATATACAAGTCAATCATCATATAGAGATGAGAACTTCCCCACCTGAGCCGCTTAATCTCACATCCTTAATCTTGTCACAAAAAGTACAAACTGATTTTCAATTATTTGAGCCAATGAAAGAGGAGGAGGCTATGGCTTACGATACAGCTGGCTGAATAAAAATGGACTCACCCTGATTGCAAAATTATTGAACATCGGTCCTTTGACGTGATTCCAAAGTAGAAAGATAAAGATTGAAATGATTCTCTGAGAAAAGAAAATTAAAGAAAAGAAAAGAAAAGAAAAAACTGACCAAAAAGCATAATGATTGGAATGATGATAATTGATTGATTAGCCACTAATATTATTGTTGCTACTATTTTTTTTTTTAAAACGGGTCTTTGAAAATCAATATTATTTTAGATGAAATTTGAAATTTTGATCCCCCCCGTACGTTCTTGTATACCGAATTAGCGGTATTTTTTTAGGTGTTATTGCTTTCCCGATTGGACGTTTTTCAACTGTGTTCTTTCCTTCCATGAAATCTATATATATATATATATATATATTATATACACAGAATACAGAAAGTCTTAAATCCGATATCGCACGTGCAACAACGGCAATGACATAGAAGCTAGGCTTGGTCAGTGAAATAGGGGATGACTTGCACGTGTTTAAAGGAGAAGGAGAAAGAATGGAGTTTTCAGCTAGTCGATGACACACACACGTGTATATATTTATCGATCCAAAATCTAAGAGCTCAGAATCTAAGATCATAAGTCGGTTTGTAAGAAATCTAGTCGATGTAGAAGTGCTTCTTCTCCATGTAAACTTAGTGGGAAAAAAAGCTAATAAGCTTGGATTCGGTCTCGGTAGATAGAGAAGTTATGTATCTGTAAAGTTTTGATCTGGAATGCTAAAGCTTGTGGCCTTGTGGGGGTGCATGGGTTCGTCCTATCCGATATGTGATTTCCTCTCGACCTCTCGTCAATGTCAAATTTAAGGCGAAAAGGGCTTAGAGTATTCAAGGAATAGAACCGTCCCTTAGAAATGCCCTATGGTTCATAGTCATGGGTATTTTCGAATCGTTCTGAGTCCGAATCTCCTTTTATATATATATATATATATATGTATATATACATATTTTTAAGTACAGAGTATTGATGTTACTGTATTGACTAAGTGGGAAAAAATACCAATTAGGATTTGAGACATTTTTTAAAAGAGTTTTTTTTTTCTTAATGTGAAATTTGTCCCACAAGTTGAAAAGAAACATGACTTTCACACGTGTTGAATGGACGTAGACAATGAATTAACAAATCCACGAGTATGTGATTAGTGATTCTCAATAAACAAGTGCAACCTCGTCCGTGTGCTATGATTAAGAGTTTATTTCTGTTAGATCACTAATCACTATATAAACTTTTCAAATTAGGACACGTGTAACTTCTTTTTTTTTTTTTGGGTTCGCTAGCTGCTAATCTATTTTTGACCCTAATTGTTGTTAGCTGACTCGATTTTATATGCATTTCTTCAAATCACTCAGATTCATTTGCACTTTGAGCAATAAGGCAATAATCTATACAATAAATCCACGTATAGTAAACACGTGTGGTGGTGGCACGACAAAGGATGATTGTTTTATGATCCTCTCTTATATGTGCGTCAGTAGAATTTTGAGTTATAAATTTGAACAGTATATCTTGTTATTAAATGAAAAAGTAAAGTATATATATTTTTTCAAAGGGGGTTAAATTGTCGGACACTACATAATGGGATACACTTTCTTAAAAAATGTGATATGATGAATTTCAAATAAAAAATAAAAAGATAATGGCTCTTTAAAAAAAACTCATTGCAAGACAAAACAAATCAAAAGTTTTAAGAGTGAATTGTGAGAGAGTGAGTAGCAATTGTACTCTCTTTTATACATTGTATTGATATTTAGTCTTAATATATTCTCAAAATAGTGTTCGGTGGAGGCTTGAGGACAATCTTGATCTATTTATTTATTGGCTAGAGAAAAAGAGAAAAAGAAATAGCATATTTTCAATAAATAAAATAGGTGAAACTATTAATCCTTTTTGAAATTTAAAGAAGTTCACATGGAACCTTTGGATCTTCTGACGATTGGTCAATCAATTACTTCTTGTTGGAATGCTATCAAGATGCAAAAACTTAATGTTCAACTTTCATTTTGCATGTTTTTGATTGGTATGTTAGAGTTAAAATATCTATATTAAAATCTGTTGACTTTTTAAAAATTATTTAAAAAATTTAGTAACTTTTTAGAAAAAGATAAAAATGAATTGAATTGTATATATATATATATATATTTTTTTTTTTGGAGTTGGTTTACCGAACATCCACAAATGACTTGTGCTTGGGCTTGGGTTCATGTTTTCTGACTTCCTTTTTGGTTTGGGTCAAGTATTTGAATGGGTTTAGTGACTGGGCCCAAAAAACACATAATGGGCTGAATCGGTAACATTGGAGGCGGGAAATGGTTTCCCGAGGCGCCACGTCATCATCGCGGGAGAGTTAATCGGCGACGGACACAAAATCATTTAACTGATTAAACTAAAAACGTAAATTCAACCTGAAGAAGAACACTGACCGTACGATCTAAATCCCAGTCAACTCATATTTCAATCCATCGGCTGAAAATCAATCTCGAGATCCACATAGTCAAAACGAACGAATAAAAGTCGCCGACTCACTAACGACGAGAAAATGTTAATTAGAAAAAAAGTGCTTACATTTTGTAAGAGTATAACTAAATTTAGGGAGTTTTAGAGAGTGAAAGGGAGGAGAGAGAAAGAGAGACGGTAAATCTGGCAAACGCAGAGGGTTTGAGGGCGAGGTCGTCGTTGAGGCAAGGCTGGATCGGCGATTACGACGATGACGAAGACGACGACGGCCATTTGAGACCTTGGTCTCGGAGATTCTTCTCGTCGCTCATGGCGCTCAAGCTCACATGGTCCTCCGCCTCGAGATTCGCCCTCCTTTTTCTCCTCGTCGCCGCCATTGCCACCGCCTGCATTTTCCTTCCGATCGAAAAGGCACCTAACATTCCATTTCTCTCTCTCTAAATACGATGTATATATTTACATATGTATATATATATATATATGTATGTATGTATTCATAGGTTGAAATGAAGTTGGAAAATGTTTTTTTGTTTAATAAGGTTTTTAATTGATTGTTCCAGAATTGATAACCTTTTTCTTTGCTGAAAATTGTTGGATTTTGATTCGTTGATTTGGATGCGACTAGAACAGGTATTGTATTGATGGCATTGTGTACTTAAATATGTGTTTTTGTGATTCTGCATTTTCTTTTGTTATTCGTGAGAAACTTTGCTAATGCTGAAGCTTGAAGTTTTCCATGTTTTAAGGAAATGAAATTGAGATTTAATGGCACAGAAAGTGAATTTTGTAAAAGGGAGTGCTATTTTAGCTACAGAAAAATATAATTGCGGACCCAAAAAGTGGATTTAGACTGCCATATGTTGTTCTGATTGAGTCCTTGATCTCACACTAAAATGTACAACTAATGCAATTCTTTGGAAATTCCTTTATCGGGAAATTGTTAGCTGGCCTTTTTGTGGTTGAAGAAAAGAAGCATTTTTTAGTGAATCTCAGGAGCTTGCAAGGTAGACATTTTTTTATATTGATCTGCCAAAGATAAGCACCTAAATTAGTTCGAGTATAGTATTAAAGAATGGAATCTAAATTTACTTTGGCATTTGTAAAACGTTCAGTAGATGAGTTTCAATATCTTTCGCATTTGTAGTTACATCTCTCTTCTGAAGATTCTTTTGTAGTTAACTTTAATATATGAGTTACATCCTTGTGGTGCTAAAAAGATTGGTTCTTTGCAGATACTGAAGGATTTCTTGATATGGGTTAAACAAGACCTTGGACCTTGGGGTCCCCTTGTCTTGTAAGCATTCTTATAGCCTGAATTTAGTTAGTTTCCAAGTAATCTGAATCCTGATTGGCTGCCATGGAAATAATATATCTGGGCTTTATATCATCGTCACCCCTCTGCATCATCATGCTAATTGTTATGCATGTATTCTCTTCATCTGTCACTATGTCAGACCATGACCTGGGAAGGATCTTCCCTTAGTTGAAAGAGGTTTTTTGCCTCTCTTAATTTGTGTTATGGTTCAGTTTTCCTCATGTTTTAATCGTTGGAGTCTTTCATTTCAATTACAGACATGCATGTCTCTAATTTACTTTTCTGGAAATTGCAGGGCCATTGCATACATTCCTTTGACGATCCTTGCAGTTCCAGCTTCAGTACTTACGGTAGGCTACATGTTGTTTTTCTTAATGCTTTAAGACGAGTCTCCGATATCATGTAATCATGAGGATTCCCTTCATTTCAAGCATCTTACTTTGCTTCAGAGCTGAAACATTTACATTATTTGTAAAGTTATGTAGTTTGTTGAACATAAATATGTAAATTTTCTGTATGGTCACCATAGTATCAACTTAGTTCTTTTGGTTTGATAGTGAAACCAATCTAAGTTTCCTTTTCCTTATTCGTTTCCAGCTTGGTGGAGGTTATCTTTTTGGGTTGCCTGTGGGGTTTTTTGCTGATTCTATTGGTGCAACAATTGGTGCAACAGCTGCATTTATTCTTGGTAGAACAGTGAGTCTTGCACTTTACTGGTTTTATCGGTTTGTGTTTGCATGGATGAATGCACTTTCGTTTGATTTAGGGGGAAAAAAAAAACGTTTTAACCATAATACCTACTTGAACTCAACCGTAGCTCGTAAACTGATTCTATTGGTCTTGGAGAAACTAGAATAAGTACTTCAATTTATTTTGTTTTGGTATCTGGTGCAGATTGGAAGATCATATGTGCTCTCCAAGTTAAAGAACTATCCGAAGTTTCAAGCTGTTGCCATTGCAATTCAGAGATCTGGCTTTAAGGCATAAGTTATATAAAATTTGGGAGCTTTGTTAACTTATTTGTTATTTTGCTGAAAGCTTTTTGTCATAGAATCCTGGATAGACAAGCACTGGTGATAAATTTACAATTTCTAAAATTTATTTTCCTTTATTTTCCTTTATTTTCTTTTCTTTGCTGCACATTCTATTATTTCTATTTGATACAGAGGGCATTTTTATTGATTTTCTTTTTCTTCAAATGGGTTTGTCTAACAGATAGTTCTACTACTTCGGTTTGTCCCTTTGCTTCCATTTAACATGTTGAACTACCTCCTGTCTGTGACTCCTGTTAGCATAAGGGAGTATGTGCTGGCAACGTGGTTAGGGATGATGGTATATACTTTATGGCTATCGGCTGATGTTTTATTCTTCTTCTTCTTGTTTAATTATTTATGATTCGCTTGGTCAATAATAAAATAAACTGAGTACTTTTAAATTGTCTTATTTTCTTGATTAATTTAGTCATGGCTTAGTATCTACCTTCGAATACTTTTGAAAAAGTACTGATGGGAAATGTTCTGCTTCTTACTGTAGCCCATAACATTTGCCCTAGTGTATGTTGGGACAACTTTAAAGGATCTCTCAGATGTTACACATGGATGGCACGAGATGTCAAAAACTAATTGGGTAAATACTATTCAAACTTCTGTTTTGCTCTCTCTCTCTCTCTAATCTGTTTGCTTGTTTGACCTACGGAGGTTTTATCTGATTGTGATTGTATATTTGATGTGTTTGCAGGCATTTGTAGCACTGGGCTTCGGGATGTCTAGTAAGTTTCCCTTAATTATGGTATTGTTAATTTGGTCAAGTTTGAGTTTGATCTGCTTATTCGGGACCGTTTCTAGTAGATTGTATTCTTATAAAGTTACTGTCATGGAGCATAAAAGGCACTACCTTAGCACAATTTCCTCAAGTTACCAATTTTTAACTCTATGTCTCCGCTTCATGCTCCACTGTGCAACCTTGATCCAGAGACTTCATGTTATAGCATTTGACAACTTAGTTTCTTATGATCGTCGTACTTGACTAGGTTTTCTTTCTGCATTCTTACCTATAAGATATTTTTCTTTCAACACACACACACAGAGTACAAAAAAAAAAAAAAAAAAAAAAATATATATATATATATATATATAGCGGTAATGGGAAATAGGAAACAAGTTTGTATGATGTAAACTCGAGTATGTGGTGTGATTTCTTGTTCTTATTGCTCTCGTGTTTTTGTGCTTCAGTGTTTCTACTCTTTTGCATTACCAAAGTGGCAAAGGCTTCCCTGGAGAAAGAACTTGCCGAAAATGCTGAAATAGAAGGCATCTTGCCCCCATCGATGCTACCAATTGTACCAAATTTGGGCATGGACCTCCAAAAGCCTCTTATCATCAAAATAGACCCCTCAGAAGAATGCCACGACGAGACATGATCTCTCTCTCTTTTTGTTTGTTTGTTTTTTTCCCCTTGTAATTCTTGCCTCTTTATATCATAGAGTTGCTTTTGATGTGAACGAATTAATAAAAATAAAGAAAATGAGCAAAGGAAGATAGTATATAGCAGGCAGTCTACGACTCTTTCATCTGTTCCTCATCTACGTTCCTTGTCGTTATCCAAAAAGGAAATAGTAAATATCAAGTGGGTGTTTGGTTCGCAGGTTCGGACCGGATTTTTCATTTGAATCGGACCTACCATCCAAAAACACGTTTCGCAAAAAAAGAACTGTATTCGAATTGAAATTTTCAATTTAAATCCCCAAATCCATGAGTAGTCAATTCAGATTTTTCAGTTATAATAATAATAATAATTCACATCACATGAATTTCAACAAATTTTTTTTTCTTCAAGGAACATGAATTTTAATCTGTGAACCAAACATACAATAAATTTCTCGCATTTCCAAATTTACGTGCAATGCTGAGCTTTTCAAGACTAAGTCCAATAATTAAATTAAAAAACTAGTGCAAGAAACCCTCATATTGAAAAATATTTAAAAAAAAAAAAAAAAAAAAAAAAAAACTCGAAGAAAAGGCCCTTCTTTTGGTATGCCAAGAAATGTTTTTCTGCATGTTTCTACAAGTCAAAGGAGCAAGCAGTATTTGTGGCCAGTAAGATGCAAAATTTGTAGTGACGACAAGGAAAAATCTATAAATGCTCAATTCATCTTTTTAAGTATATTGGGGAACTAACTTCTGTCAATGAGAGTTGTAGACTTTCTTCATTGAAGTTTCTGGTAAGAAAGGAAAAGAGAAACGTGACGATGGAAATGCAGGTGATGCTAGATATGGCTCAGACCAATCCTTTAGTGAATTCAATGGGCATGAGAAGGAGACCCTTCATCTCCAGCAGCTGGATCGCTTCTAGTGGATTTAGCTCCAACAATTTCCCTATCATCTCTTCAAGAGGTTCGTTCGACATCTGATGCTCGCAGAAGTAGTGGCCATATCCCTGTATAGAAAAAAAAAAAAAAAAAATTCTGAGAAGTTACAAGGCGGAAATAAATTTGCACAAAGATGACATGGTTTGATGCCAAACAAAGGAAAAAAAGAGTCTCATTTGCATGGGAATTCAGAAACACCTCGTGGAAAATGATGGCTTCAGTTTCTGATTCACCTTCCAATCTGCTTTTGCATAAATCCTGGATATATGATGTTCCAATTTAAATCTGAATCTTTTGTTTTTGGTTCAATTATTAAACCTCAATTTCACTGCTGTGAAGCTGCTATTGGAGGATGTTGGTATTTCGGAACCGGAAAAGGAAGAGAAAAAAAGGGAAGGCCTACCTTTATTTGCAGCTGCAAATACTTGACATGGTCAATGACATCATCAAGTATCGAAGCCTGACAACCCTGCAAGTCCAAATTTGATTACAAGTACTCAATTAAAATCACTACCTTCAAATTTACAATAAGCAACCATAATAGAGGAGGTACATCCGTCAGCTAAAAGGAAATTCAAAGACCACTAAATATCAGAAGGCGTTTAAGGACAGGTTCAAGGACTAGTCTTCACAGCATAACTACATTTAAACTAAACGTAAAGATTACCTCCGCAGAATTTGGGAGCAGTTCTTGCAATGCGTTAAGTTTGTCGGCGATTCTCATCCTGCGTTGCTGCTTTAGAAAACACTCAGTAAAGTAACTAACATTCGTGCAAAAAATATCTAAGGACTATCCAACCGTAACAACTTAGATATTGTAGTTTTGATTAACAAAATGAGAAATCATGGAATTTTCTCTTCGAAATGGATATGTGAAACAAATTTGATTTATTTGGTTAATGAGGCAAAGACATTAGCACGTCAAATAGCGTTTACTACTCCAGGCATTTGGCTTACACGATCAGTTGTGTTCGTTTTTGGTGATGCACTGGGACGGGGCCGGGACGGAGACTTAAGTGAAGCAACTCTTGCAGTACTTGCAACGTCAGCTTGAGACATGTTATTGTGGCTGTCCCCATTGGAGGTTTGTGTCCAGTAAGTATGATTCTGTTGCAAAAATCAGCGCAAACAAGAATGTTCATGACAAGGAAGAGTAGTACAATTTCTTCACTATGAATATCTAACTTGACGTGATACTTGAGGCCATAATCTCATCAGTTGAATGTTGAGTGAAAAACCAAATCTAGATAAGATTTACCTGGGCTTGGATTTGTTGTTGAGTAGTTGCAAACTTAGTCTCCATATCTTCATCATGTGGCCTCTTGTGTCTTAACTGCTTACGAAAAGTGTTGAGAGTTATCAACATTTTGATACACTACAACGATCACAGAACAAAATAATCAAACAAATTCATAGCTTCCATTTATTCTCTTAAATGCGAACAAAGAACAAACATTCGAATTTCATTCACGGTAGCAAGTACTAACATCCTTTACCTGCCAAACATCCATTTCAGCAGACCTAGTAGATCCACAGGCCTGTCCCAGGTAGTTGTAAGACATATCCATTTGGAAATCAGACAACCCAGAAAGAGCATACGCGCCACTAGCAGGTAAGGCGAGGCTCTCAAACATCATATCGTCGGTAGAATTATTATTATTCATCTGAAGCAATGCAGAGCTCTCTGCTAGAAACTTGACATAGTTAGGAGATGGTTCTTGGGGAATCCACCAAGGTATAGGCAGAGGAAGTTCATTTTGGCTCCAGCTCCTTCCAGATGCCATGAGAATGTGTTGGCTTTGAACATCCACGGGCACATCAGAAACTTCGTTCGCAGTATTATTATTCCCGTAAAAGTTCAATGGCATCAATTGCATAGGACTGTTGTGGCTACTGCTCTGTCCCTCCATAACAATGCAGAAAATACTTCTTCAACTTTGACTAGTCACAGACAAATGAAATGATATGAACTACAATCCAAATGACATTCTCAACATTGATATCAACTAAACTTACTTAGAGCAACTTTAATGCAATACTAGGAAAACCACTCCATTTTAGTGATAAAATATGAGCATGTCAAATTTGACGAATTTCGATTATTATTGGTTGGTGCATTAGAACTTTCTTCATTTAATTCACAAACACTAAGAATATAAATTACAAAGCTTGAAATTTATGGGATATAATAGATAGTAACATTTAAAATAACATTTCATATTGTAGGACAGAATAGAATAACATATCAAATTTTCTATTTACATAATTTTTTATGCCAAATAGAGTGTTGATATTGACTTTGCATTCGAAAATGGTGGAAAGGTCTAATATGTACATTTCTTTTTTCTAAAACTGAAAAATATGTATATATAAAAATACACACACACACACACACACACACACGCACACAAATACTCCTAATCATCAACATAAAAGAAAATGACTGCAACCAAAAATACTCGTAAAACCCATATATAGTTACAGACTGTGTTTGTATAACAACTGCAAAAAGCTCACGGTTCACCACAGAATGGAACCTAGAGATGTTAGATTTACAGAAGAATCAAGAACAATATTCAACATGATTATATTCACCAAAAACATAAATTCATGAACAAATGTGTTTGTAACTTCTTCCATTAAAACTATAGAGAGAGATAGAGAGGTTTTGCAGTATTACTCTTGTTAGTGAGAGAGAGAGAGAGAGAGAGAGAGAGAGAGAGAGAGGCTAATGATGGAGACGGTAGGCTTCGGAGATTTTAGGGTTTCTTTTGCGAGGAAGAGAAGATCAGAATTCGAAGAGAGGGGAGAGAGAGGAGAGAGGAGAGAGGATCGTGAAAATGGAGCGCGCATGCTTGTAGTGATGTAGTCGTACAGGACGGAGCTGATGCTCTGAGGAAGTGTTACGATTGCTGAAAAGTCCATAATACCCCTGAAGTTGTTTTTTGTGACGACGTCGTTCCTTGGGTAACGGGTAACCTATTATCCGAAAAATAAATAAATACATTGAATAAAGGAAAATACGGAAAATTAGTATAATTCCGTACATTTCACTACATACGACATCTTTTTTTTTTTTTTTTTCCTTACAAAAAATAGTTTTCTCAGTCGGTTTAAATAAATATAGTTGACATCAATGTCTGTCTAGTTTTTTCTTTTAAGTAAAAATGGTAATTAAATGGCTCTCTCCTTTTTCTTTTTTCTTTTTTTTTTTTCAAATAAAAAGAAAGGATTCCTAAATAAATTAACTGCCTCCCTCTATCATCTTTTGTACTTATTTTGTTTCAAAATAATATTTATTCTTTTCTCACGTTTTGTGTTACCTTTTACCGGATAATTTGTCAATTGATTAAAACTGTCTCTCATTTTGTGAGATTATTAAACCCTCAAGATCAAGTGAGATTACTAATCTTCCAACAATATTGGATTTCTTTTTCCTACCCAATCCAAACTAGCTCATGTTCTCCCTAACACTCCGTTTGTTATGAAGTAAAGAAAATGGAAAGAAGAGAAAACTTATCAAAGATGAAAAATTAAAATGATAGAAAATAAACTAGTTTTCCACTATGTTGTTTGATAAAGAGGAAGGAAAGAAAATGAAAGACTTTTAAAATTACTATTTTATCTATTAATTTATATTGTTTTGATTTAGAAATATGGATAAAAAAAAAAAAGTAATTTTAGTTTTCATACGGTGCATTTAAGTTTTCCTTCCACTTTTGGGATGACTAAAATATGTGGGTTCCATTACAACTTTTTTTTCCCCCACCCTATTTTCTTTTCCTTCTCACCAAACA
This sequence comes from Ficus carica, assembly GCA_009761775.1. Classification (NCBI taxonomy): domain Eukaryota; kingdom Viridiplantae; phylum Streptophyta; class Magnoliopsida; order Rosales; family Moraceae; genus Ficus; species Ficus carica. The sequence goes on along the minus strand of CM019748.1, from coordinate 4,517,066 downwards.
ACTCACTTCACCATTTTCCATCCCATTTTCCCTCTCCCCACTTCCTTCCTCCCTCTCTGCCACCTTACCAAACACAGCATAAAGCTTTACATCTCACATATGATTTCGCTTTCATTCTTTTTCTCCTCGTTAGTTCGTGGGGTTCTTCCTATTCTCTCTTCGGATTCTCTTTCAAATGCTATGATCGACCTTCACTAGACAACAAGATGAAGTGTGATATGGTTAAACTCATCATATTTGTTGAAGGAGTAATTTTGTGTTACTATAACACAATATTTCCTTTTGTTGCATAAGTTAATTGTTTTTAGTATAATGGGCATTTGAAATCAATTGGGTTGCAGATGGGACTTGATTATTAAATGATATTAAAAATGCTTTAGAAAGTTATATATTTTGAAGTTCAGTATATAGTAATAGGTTCTAATTGACCGCATAAAATTTGAATTTATGTTAATAACCAAATTATCAACATTTTAGATTATTTTAAGTATGAGTTTATGACGATACATCAAATACTTGATATATATATATATGTATATTTTTAGGGAAACTTGATTGTTTTTCTAACCTAATTTGATAGACAAAAAAACAGTATAATAATCTACATACACAATTCCTAGGGGAAAAAAAAAAAAAGGGTAAATCGCTAGGTTGATTTTGAATTTTTAATTTATGCAATTTTGGTACCTGAACTTTTTTTCATAATTAAAATACTCTTAAATTTTTAAAATGTTACTAAAATAGTCATTTAAATTAAGTTTTGGATAAAATCCGTTAGATAACATCATTTTTTGACCATATTACTCACAAATTTTGTCTAAATATTAACAGAAATGACTATTACAGTAACATTTTAACAGCTTAGGAACATTCTATATTCTTTTTTTTTAGCTGAAATGACTATAAATTATTAAAAACGTTATTACAGTAGTCATCTTTGTTTATTTTTAGACGGAATCCGTAGTTAACATTACTTTTTGATCAAATTATTAATATATTTCATTTAAAAATTAACAAAAAAAATTATTATAATAATATTTTAATAATTTAGAGATATTTTAACTACGAAAAAAAATTTAGAAACAAAAATTACACAAAATTAAAAGTTCAGGATTAAATAAGTAATTTACTTAAAAAAAAAAAAAAAAAAAAGGGCAAAAAGTGAGCGTGGGCCAAGCTTCCACGTAGCCAAATCTCTTCATTGAGTGATCATCACGGCAGAGCCCACCTCGCAGATGTAAACAGGATAAAGTAATATTTTTTTTTGTTTGACTAAAAAAATTAAAAACTTTTAATTAGCATCACACAAGGGCATATTCTTCTCTTTTCTGGTTTCTGTTTAAGGCGGTGTTTGGCCACAGAATTTTACCCTCACGTTTTCATTCCGGACTTTCGTCGAACACCTCGAGCACATATAGAATCGGATCTAGCTATTTCCGTCCTCAACCATGGCGACTACTGATGTTCTTCAGAAAGAAGACGACCTTTTTCTTTCCTTTTCTCTTCTTGACCCTCGAAAAGGTACTCGACTTTCTATTGATTTTGCTAAAATTGATTAAAGTTTCAAGCTCTATCCTTTAGTTGATTGTGAACTTGTGGGAGCTTTGGAATCTCATTGGATTTGTTTTTGCTTGCTCGGTTTCGGTATTAACTTGGATTCTGAAATTCAATTCAGATTTGATTTTGTTACTTTATAACATTGATTGATTTCTCTAATAGAAAAAATCCCAAAAAAAAAGAGTATTTTCATTTTTTTGGGGGTTTTGCCAGGAGAGAATGCAAAATCCCGTGAAATGTCAATTGAGAAGAAGATAGAGTTTCTTGAGAGCTTGGCTGGAAAGGTATCACTCTTTTTTTTTTTTTTTTGACCAAAAAAAAAAATAAAAAAATAGAGAAGTAAAATGTTAGTCCCCCTCTGGAAATTTTGGCAACAACATTGGAGTATTTGGACACCTTATAAAAACAAAGGAAATAAACAAAGGAAGCTGTTTCTAACTATAATTTGGGATCTTTTTGGATGGTATTTGATACATAACTTGCATTTGGTATTTTGTGATTTTTATTGTTTAGGCAGTTTAAATGATACATACTGATCGCTATAATAGTTTTAATCTACACTTGTTCTTACTCTATTAGAGATTGCTTCTATTTTTTTTAGCGCTGTTCGTTTGATTATGAACGGAATTTCTGAAGTTTGGATTGTTTCTCCTATTTTCTTTGGCAGTTCAGCAACAGGCGGTCACGTAGGTGGTTGAACGATCGCCTTTTGATGGAACTTGTTCCTCGTTTGAATGCAGAAGAAATTAGAGGCCTATTTGCTCCACCACCTTGGGGTTTGTCCACTTTGCAGCTTTCTCTTCATTGTTGGTTGTTGCTTCTTCTAAATTTTTGATGTGTCTTTCCGTTTTTGATTTGATTTTACAGGTGACGATGTACAGCCCTCAGCATTTTCTATGACTAATGTGGGAGAGTGGGACAAATTTAGGAACATAGACATGGACAGAGAGGTATGTTGATCCTCTTATTCATCAATCTCGTCTGTTTTGATCGTGGCCATTATGACGTGATTTTAGCATGTATTGCTTTGCTTGTTATATGATTTAGATAGAATGCAAATAATTCCCTGAAGTTAACGTTTGTTGCCAATGACATGTACATGTTTTGCACATTCGTGTCAATTTACATGGTTACTTGTTACTTGTCTTGACTCTTAATTCATTATGGCAGGCTAATATTATGGATGCTCTAAAGAGTTCCCCTTCAAAGAGGAAAGGTCGAGTCGATTCTGATAAGATGGCTGTCTTGAATGCTTGGCGGAGAGTTGATTGCCGAACAAGAGAGGCACTTCGGCGTAGCTCTCTTTTGGAACTCATTGAGGGCTATGAGGTATGCCTGTTTTGAGAATATATCTGCCTCTGTTTTCCACAAGCTTTCGGTTATCATCTCATTTTGATTTTATCTTAACCAACATTTTTCGTCCAATTAATTGCACCGAACTACACTTCATTCATTGTTTGCGTCACTGAGAATGCATTATCTCTCTCTTTTTAAGGAGTGTATACGGGCTTACATCACTGATAGTAGAGAGGAGGAAGCCCTTGTCCTACAGGTCCAAGACCCTTTTCATAGATTGTTGCTGCATGGTGTTTGCGAGGTTAATTTTTCTCACTCCTATTCTCCTTTAATATTGGAGGTTCCATTCCATGTTCTGCTGTTGAGTAATGAAATCATCGCAAACTAGTATCGAAAACAGTATGATGTGCCAGAGTACAGTCAGCATTACTAAAAACAACATGTTAAATAAAACAAAATTACAAGTCCTGTAATGCGTTCCATTACCGGATTTAGGTGACGGTTGATCTAGATGACATTACGCAAATGCAACTTAATTTTCATCAAAGCATTTTTTGTAGTGTCTAATACTTGTTCATTTGGTGGTGTTAACAGTTCTATAATTTGGGCTCCGTGACTGTTAAACAGTCGGGGGTATCAAAGTCGTCAAAGACGACAAGAATAACAAGAAAGAAAAGGGGTTCCGTTGAGATCCCTAGTATCAGTCTGTCCCATTTCCTGAGAATGTCCAAGGAAGGTGTTTGGTAATTCCTTTGGGCAGGAGCCTCCACTCCATGTTGACATAAATAAAGTAGTGGAATGCTCATATTTTATGTATGTTGTAAAATAATATATTAGGCTGTCCTGTTGTTCATCTGCAAACTTATACTTTATTGACATTTGACCTTTTAGGTTTAGTTTGAAAAGTTGTTTGTTGTATGATTATGTATTTTATTATGGCCATTTTCTAGTCAACAAAGATGGTTGATTGGAAATTTAGGCTCAATGACTAACAATTTCAATCTGCAATTCATTTTTATTTTCTAGAAAAATACTTACCAATTGCTCCTGCAAGAGTTTTCTTATCATTGCTGTTTTTGTTTCCTTAGGCAGTGCAAAATATAAATGGTATTTAGGACTGATGCCCCTAAAATTTGTTAATCCTTTGGCTATTTGCCTTCCAAATTTTTAATTTTAGCAATTTACTTTCTGAAATTGTTAAATTATTGTAATGTATCCTTTTTAGTTAATCTTACATGCAACAAAAGATTTGAAGTTGAAAAATTTGCATTAGGCTTTGTATTAGATTTCAAATATTTTCATCAGAAATGGGTTTTTCTTTCTTCACATGAGGCGTACTTAGGTTTTTCATAACTAATTTAACATAAAGTTTTTTGATTATTTTTTTTTATAAAGTTTTTGATAAAGTTTAACAGAAATAGGTTTTTTTTTTTTTTTTTAATAAATTTTTTTAACAGAAAATTAATCCATTGGACATACATTGTAAATTTTAGTAAGTTCAAAAGGTAAATTGTCAAAATTATGATGTATTTGGAACACTGGTTTGAGTTAGAATTTTTAGATTGGAGTTGTTGATTTTTCAAAAACTAATTAAGAAATTTGTTAACTTTTTTGAGAAAAAACACAAAAATTGAGTTGGAGTTTTTAGGTCAAAACCGGTGTTCCAAACAAAGGATTAGAAGTTTGGAAGTAAGTTGTTGAACAAACAAAGGATTAGAAGTTTGGAAGTAAGTTGTGAAAGATGATTAGTTTATGAGACATCGATGTTAAAAACCCAAATGTAAATTCTAAAAGATCTACTTTCAAAGACGTTTAGATTAAAGGATTTTACTTGGAACGAGTCTAGCGACCAAAGCTGGCCGCTTTTTCTGATTAGACCAACAAGATTGTGATGCTCATTTATTTATTTATTTTAGTATTTAACTAGCCGGGGGCCTATTCTTGAATCTTGTAAGAATACAAAAACATATTTCTTTTTGTATTTCTTAACACAAAATTCTTAAAAGAAAAAAAAAAAAAAAAAAAAAAAAAGGGTTGCTAAAAGGATAAGAAAAGAGCTAACCCAGGCAAAGACGTCGAAGGCGGCGGAGAAAAAGCGTGGTCTTCTTTTTCTGGCTTCCCCCTATTTCCTCCCCCACCTAAGTTCGGCATCAACTTTTCCTCTTTTTCCTTCAAAAAGTTCCCACACTAAAGCACTTTTTGCCTCACGTTTTTTCCATTTTCTTTTTTGTTTTTTTTTCCTTTTTTATAAATTCTCTCTTTCTTTTGTCATTTCCTCTCGATCTTCCATCATCCTTACCCATTACTAATGCATCTCTTGGCCATGATTCATCTCCCCCAGTCTTGCTGACTTGTTCGCCACGTGGCACAATCCCACGACCTACCACGTAATGATCCCATGGATACACAAATCAGGGATCAACAGCGTCCGATCCACAAAAAGGAAAATAAAACAAATAAACGAAAGACTTGAAAAGTTGAGGGAAAAAAAGATGGGAGAAAAAGAAAAGGTTGTCTTTTATTTTCTCTTTTTGAGAGAGAGAGAGAGAGAGAGAGAGAGAGGAGAGAAAAAGAATGAATTAAAAAAGGAAAAAAGAAAAAAGAAAAGCAAAAGTGGTGCTTTTGATGCTTCACGTTCTGGTGCTTTTACTATGGGACATGACTTTTCGGGTACTTTAGTTTTTAGTTTAAGATGAGACATTTATTAAAAAAAGATATGAAAACAATATAAGAGTTCTTATTTAAACTAATTACTTCTCACCTGTTGAGATACTCTGAAGTTGTCTAGAATTTAGTCATGATTTTTTTATTCCTTGTTTTGAAAATCATACTGCTATTTTGGTCCGCTCAAATTTACATTAGGATTTCGAATTAGAAAATCGAATTGCTCATTTATCTGTTAGTTGATCAGGAAATTAGAATAGTTTTGTGTCATTACGTGGCCGTCAAGAAACCTTTTTGTTACAGAAGATATTTATTTTTTAATTAATAAGCCTCAAGTCAAATTGTTAACTATTGACCATGTGATTTATATGTTTTCCAATCCTAAAATCATACGTTCCAAAGCTTTACAAGTCAATTACGGCATTTCATTTGAACGCTGAGAACGACATGTAGTTTATGCTGTAAATTTTCTATCGTTTTAGGTTTAGACACTACATGTAGTTTACAAATTTGAAAGCTCACTTTTGTTGTTTATAATTCACCAGCTAAAACGATATGCCTTTTGTTAAGAAGTCAGTTGGGTAACTTGGGACAAACGACATGTCCTTTGTATATTTCAAGTAAACGACAATATGTGTTGGCGACATGTAGTTTACTTTGAATTACAGCATAAACCTTTTTTGATGCTTTCCGTGGCATGAGTAAAACTACATGTCGTTCACTCAAAGATTTTCTCTCAAGAAACGACTTGTCGTTGATCTTAATTTGCGGACCCACAAAAAACATGAAACATCCTAGAAAGAAGTTGCCTTGACTGATGTTAACTCTCTATATTTCCAAGCTTGGTTCTCTAGTGGAAAGTTTGACTTTTCAAAAAGTTATTATAAAAATAAGGGTTCGTTTTGGTGGAGTAATTTGAGTTAGGATTTTTAAGTTTAAATAATAATTTTTTAAATTTTCAGAAAAGATAAACCAATTTTTGAAAAAAGATTATTTGCGCCCCCCGGTCACCCCACATTTACGTTAGTTGTTTGCGTGCTTTTGTCAACCCACGGGCTCCCTGTTTTACCCCCCGCCATTACTCCCCTCCCACTTCTCTCCTTATTTACTTCCCTTCCGGATTTTCCTCCTGCGTTCCTCCATCCTGTTACACTGCATCTTCTTTCCGATCATCTCGCAGCCGACTCCACCCACTATCTTTCTCTCTCTATCGCTCTCTCTCCCAGACATGGCAAAGAAGCTGGTGAAATATTATGTGGTACTCCTCGCTCGCTTTCTCACTCTCTATTTAGACTGTTTTCGTTTCTTATATGGAAGTGTTGGAATATAAACTGTGAGTTGACAAACAGGTCGACGCGTTCACTGACTCGCCGTTCAAGGGAAACCCGGCGGCCGTTTGCTTGCTTGAGGACGACAGGGACGACCAGTGGCTGCAATCCGTGGCCGCCGAGTTCAATCTCTCCGAGACCTGTTATCTGACTCGACTCGCTGACTCGGAAGCTCGCGACTCGGCTCATGGCCATGGGCCTTCGGTTCCAAGGTTCCGTCTTAGATGGTTCACTCCCGTTACTGAGGTCTGTCTTTCTCTGTACGTCTCTCTGTTTTCTTTTTCAGGAAAATACCCATGTTGTAATTTTCTTTCTGGGTTTTCTGGGAAATCTGTTAATTCGGCATGGCGTTGATTTGTGGCTTTTGGGATTTGTTCTTTGCTTGGTTTTCTTGAAATCAAATTGCTTTATTTGTTAGTATTCTTTGCTTTTTATAGTTACAGAATGATTATTTTGTCATGACTTATATTTGCTTTGTTTCATAGTGATAGAAGATGACACCGTGTTCATTTGGTCTAGTATACTTAATTTTCAGTAACTGTTTGTATCGGAAATTCATTTTAACAAATACTCAATTTGCCATTTTTGCCAGGTTTAAGCTTTGCGGACACGCAACAATAGCAGCTGCACAAACTCTCTTTACATCGGGGAAATAGATTCCGACTTTATTGAATTCGACACACTGTCTGGAATTCTAACTGCTAAAAAGGTTCCAGATGATTCCAATATTCGGGATGGTCATGAAGCACACAAAGGTTTCGTTATCGAATTGAACTTCCCTGCTGACCCGAGCACCGGTTTCAATTCCGTTGAGAATTCATTGATCTCCAAGGCTTTCGGGGTGTTTTTGTGATTGATGTAAAAATGACAACCAATTTAGGTTACCTCATTGTAATTCCTCCAACAATCCACTTTTCCTTTTATACTGTTTTACCTGTTTTTTCTTTTATGTTCTAACTCAAGATCACTGAATTCTTCAAGGTTGTAGTCCCATCAGCAAAATCTGTTGAAGATATGCAGCCAGACTTCGATGCAATAGGAAAGCTTCCAGTAGGGGATATAATTGTGACGGGTAATGCTCCTCCAGAATCTGGATTCGATTTTTACAGCAGGTTCTTCGCTCCAAAGTTGGGAATCAACGAGGTATTTTAGCTTTGGCTTTTGGTCACTCTCCAAGGAACATTGTGTTTCTTTCTGCTACCAATTGTCATTGGATAGTATTACTTGCATATGTTGATAGAAGTAATGAAAGGAATTTTGGGAATCAATTTCGGGTTCTTATTTGTTTAATGATTTGATAGATACCTTAAGGTAAAAAATGCAAAGTAAAGGATCGTCTAATAGTTATTGAATATCCCTTGCGACTTGAACTCAGGTCTCAATACATTAAAAACAACTCAAACAACCACTAAACAACAAGTGAGATACAAAAATGTCAAATTGAGGATCGTCAATTAGTCGTTCACGGTAGAGTAACCGTTTCTTTTTTATGTGTTCTTTAGGATCCTGTTACAGGGAGTGCACATTGTAGCTTGGCATCATACTGGAACAAAGAACTGGGGAAGTGTGATTTTGTTGCATATCAGGTACTTTATTTTTTTTTTGGCTCTCTCCCTCAGTAGAATTCGTTTTTAGTATTCGTATAAACTGTGTCTGTCGTTCACTTTGTCCAGGCATCTCCAAGAGGAGGAGTGTTGAATGTTCATTTGGATGAGCAGAGCCAGAGGGTGCTTTTGCGTGGAAAAGGCTTTACTGTCATGGAAGGAACTCTTTTAGTTTGAATTTGTTTCCCAAATTTCACAGTTTATTGGTGAAGTTTTAATGCAACATTCCCTAAACTCTTTAAAAATAAAATTGCGATGAGCTTATATTTGATGGCAATCTCACTGTTTGGTGTGGTTCCTTTTTTAATGTTAAACTAAGGGTAATGTTATAAAGTTTTCAGTGCTTGGTAATTAGAAAGATCAATGTCTTTTTTTATTTTTAAAAGTCGTTTGGATCTCTGAAGATATTTTTGGAAATATTTAAAAAGTTTTTAACGGTTTTATAAAAATTTGAATTTGCTATTCAAATTTACTGTTTAAATTTATGATCCAAAGGAACCATTATAATGATAAAGTTATTGGTCCTAAAAACAATAACTAGTTTGAAGAAAGATGACAACAAATATTGTTGTGTTTTCAATACTTAACTGAGAAGACCATGGCGCTATGTCTATTATTAAAAGGAAAATGAACTATTCAAATTAAAGTGTTCTCTCTCTCTAGATATATATATATATATATATATATAACTAGATGCCTTTTTCCAAATAGATGTGTTTTAAAACTTAAAACGACAGGAAAACAAGACTACATGTTGTTCACGATAAACGACAACAAAAATTGAGATTAGAACCATTATGGTCGTTCTCAATTTCGAAGGACTTTTTTTTTAACCCACAAATAACGACATCAAACTTCCGGTTGTTTGTAAGCCGTGCGGTTGTGTTTTATTATATTGAACGACGTGTGAATTTATTAATTAATTGATAACAGAGCAAAGCTCACAAGGAAAAATGATATCTCTATGTCTCTTTTCTTTTAAAAAAATATTGGATGTCGTTTATTCTTAAACGACACCAACCGTAGAGAAAGAGGGACAAGTTGTCAGCACTGGCAGACCGGAACGACTCAAAGATATCTTTTGATTAGGAAGCCAAATTACATGTCGTTCCCTTCTAAAACAAAAGCTTACATGTCGTTTTAAGGAGAACTACTTTTTTATGACCAACATACATTTCAGAGTAAATTACACTGGCACCCCATTTGTTTTCCTGAAATTACATAGACATCCCTTTGATCAAAACAAATAACGTCAATACCCCTAATTTTTAAAGAAAATTACAGAGTCACTCCCTCTGTTAGTTGACCATTAGTTTGACTGTGAATTTGACCATTAAATATACAAAAAATACCAAAATTACCCTTTCTTACCTCATAAAATATCTTGAGCTATATTAGAATTATGAAACCATATTTTTACCTTATTTGGCACCAGAAAATGAGCTTAATTGACTTTAACACATTTTATAACCATATATGATTTTCATTTTTTAAATGATCATTATTTACGGAAAATTTGGCTGGATGGTCTTTTTTAGTCACTTAATTTAATAGATGACCTAACTTTTTTATTTAAAAAAATGACCGTTTAGATTTGATCAATCAGTAATTGACTATGAAATTTAGTGATTTACATTATGATTAATTAGTTATTGGCGATTGACAGTAAGCCAATTATTAATTGACTATCATGCGGTCAATCAGTGATTGACCATATAAGAAAATTGATTAATCATTTTAGAAAAAAAAAAAATCTTTTAACTAATTTCAAAAATTTTAGTCATTTATTTAAAAATTTCTTTAAAAAAAGCTATATAGCTATAATTCCCATAATTTACATTATAATGAAGAGAAAAATGTTTTTTTTTCTTTTGTTTTTTTCAAAGTCCGTTTTTTATATAAAGATTCCGTTGTTTTTTCTAACTTCAAAAACATATTTGTGAGATAATAAAAAAAAATATATTTGTGTTCTTATCCACACAAAAAAAAAAAAAAATATATATATATAAATATATTGTGGGATATTATGCACTTATATATTGGATATGATAAGAGATTAATAATTAAGCGTTGTTATATTCTTTTTCTTTTTATAAGTATAATAATAAAAATTATTGTTTCTAAATGAAGTATCTATCGTTTTTATATTTTTCTTGCTAATAATAAAATATAATGACATTTTTTCGGCTCAATACTCCATTTTAACTTCAAAAAAATTAGTAAATTGAATTTAAATTAACAAGTAACTCTCCAGTTTATAGCTAATGCCACAATAACTCAATTTTACAAGATTTACATTACTTTTCTTTTCTTTTTTTCCCCCTTCACAACTCCCTAAATTTCTCTTTCAAAATATAAAGTAACAAATTAAAAGATCTGAAAGAGAAAACCCATTTTCAAAAAAAAAAAAAAAAAAAAAAAAAAAAAGATGATTTTTGACCCGAATCGTACACATCTATTATCTTACGTGGACCCCAAAAAAAAAAAAAGAAAAGAAATGGGGCCCACACAATCAATTTTTTTAAAAAAATAAATAAACATAAATGGTCAGTACCCTTGGTGATATGTCTCAATCTATGTTCTACACATGAATCGTAAACTTTACGATTCGTGCTATGTGGCAGCACTAAAAAAAAAAAAAAAAAAGTGGCAAGAAAAGTCTAAAAAACCCAATCTCTCAAAAAAAAAAAAAAAAAAAAAGGGGCGACATTGGGAGGGCCAATAGTGGTTGGATCACGTTGGGAAAAGGGCGACATTGGCTTGATCGCGCCGGGAGGCCGCACTGGAAAGCTGGTTCGCGTGGGGAAGAGCCAGCGGAGATAGGTTCGCACGAGGGAGGGATGGGTGCATAGCGGGCTCGCTAAGGAGATCCTGCTATAGGAGGCAGTGGGTGATATTGCTTATTTATTTATTTATTTTAAGAATTGAGTGGTTAGGGATGGCAACGGGACAAGGCCGGAGAATGCTTTACCGACCCCATCCCCACCTCCAAAATCATCTATATCCCCGTTTTTATTCCCGCTTAAATAGAAGCGGGGCCAGGGATAGGAATTCCCCATTAGAGAGGCATTCTTCATACCCACCACATTCTCTATCTATTACAAATATACATTTGAAAATACAACAAATTAAAAACAAACAATAAAGTAGATATGCACCATAAATTTAGTTCAAAATCAAAGCTTTCATAAACAAACCAAAATCTAAACATATGCAAATGAAATATTAACTATAAAGCTATTAAAGATATCATCAAAATATTACAATATTTGAAAACTAAATTTTTATAAAACAAATATATGAAATCATACACATATATTAAATATTGGAATGGGGATGGGGGGAGGGCTGGGCTGGGCTGGGAGTGCTTTCCCTATTCCCACCCCGCTAGTCTTCGAGGATAAAAAATAATCCCCATCCTCGTCCCCATACTTGAACTTTGCCCCCCATTCTAGCCATGTTCGGATGGATCCCCGCGGGACCCCATGGGAAATATTGTCATCCCTATAAGTGGTTAGTGACAATATTTTATTGGGTATTTTAGTCATTTCAAACTTAGATTTAACAAGTTAAGGATAAAATGGGTGTTGATATTATTGTTTTGATATGAAGTATCTCTGTAATTTTTAAAAAATACAGAGAATGTCAATGTAATTTACTCTACATTTAAAAGAAATTTAGGTGTCCGTTCGTTTACAAAAAACAGTCTTTTCATTATGGAACTTCTTTTTTCTTATTACCCTTTTTTATTTTAATGAAGGAAACTAAAGTCAGTGTTAGCTGATGTGGCACACGTTTATTGGGCTGTCAAGGATGCACTGGAAACCAGATTGTTAGTTTAGAAATCAAGGGTAATTTAGCAATTAGCTTCAACCGGCTGTTAAAACTTATAAACAGGTTGTTGTTTTACCGTTTCATTAGTTAGCTCAATTCTGTTTTAAAGAGCTAAAGAATTAGAGGGAGAAAGCCTTGAGTGTCTGGTGAGAGAGAGAGAGAGAGGCCATTGACTGTAAACAACAAGAAGCACTGTGTTGACTGTAGAGCTTGGATGTGTTGTGTAGACAGACTTTTGGTTTCTTGTGTATTTCCAGTGATTAATAAAAGTCTTACAGGTTCGTTTGTGTATTGTTTCTTGTTGTTCTTGAGTTGGTTTGGTGTTATTGGCGTTCGTGTTCAACTGGGATTTTTCTTGCATTTTGATAACTCTAAAAAATAAAGTTATTTTAGCATTCTTAAACTTATGTTTTTTTGTTATAATCTTAATAAGTTATCTTAATTTTTTTCCAAATTTATTATGTTATTTCAAGGGTGTAGGTTAAATTATGTTAAGAGGGTTAAAATAATAATTTAGAACTAAAATGTGATAAAAAAATTTAAAAATACAAAAGAAAATTCGGAGACAGTTTTACCCACTCGCGGAACTTCACGTGCGTACCACGCGTGCTCCTGGCCGTCGGATTGCCTCATTAGCAGCCCAAGATCGCGAGTACACGAAACTCGCCCCAGGTGGCACGTCTCGGCACCAGCGCCAGCGAATCCAAAGACTTGCTGGATCCGGTGTAGAGCGTCCTAGTAATTTCACGTGCACCTTCAAGATCCAACCAACGCCAGCCCGCCACGCATCCTAGCTCAGCTGCTCGCCACACGTCTGCGTGGGACCCAAGGCTGCTCTGCAGCAGCAGAAAAAGAAGAGAAAAGAAAAGAAAAAAATTATAAAAAAAAAGGAAAAACCTAGTAATTAAAGGCGCGGCTAATGCATATAAAAAGGAATTCTAGGGCTCTGTGAAGGGTGTCTTGCCACGGGAGAAGTCGCAAACAATAAAAAAAAAAAAAAAATTTAAGTTTTAGGTTTAGTTTTCTATAAAATTATAAAGAGATTATCTTGAGGAGAGAGAGAAGAAAATTTAGAAGAAGGTTTTTGAGATTTGTGACATCTCAAAATTTAATTTTCTTACTTTATTTTATTTTCTTTTTATTTTTTTAATTTGAGAATCATTGAACCGTTATTTTGTATATTAATATTTTTATATATAAAGTAATTTTATTTTCTAGGGATACGATATATTCGAATTATAATTATTTCAGTTTTTCTACTTTTAATTGATTAATGTTCTCTATTCCAGTTTTATATTGAGTATTTAATTTGTTCTTAATGCTTGTGAATTTATGACTAATTTTTGCATGATTTTATTTGAGATATAAAAGTGATAATTGAATAAGCCCTTATATAATCTAACTTGATATTGTCATAAGCTAGAGATAGTTATGAAACTTATGCAGCATCATCAGTTTCTGATTCTTAATGAATTATGATAATGTTTGAGATCGATAGGTGATAAGACTAATTATAATAAATTGTTAATGTTTGAGAAAGAATAATTAATATATTAAAGACATTCGCTGATAACATAGGGAATAGACGTTAATTAATTGAATTAGAAAATTTGAATATGATTAATCCGATAAAATCAGAAATCCTAAATTTTTTTTGTATTTTATCTTTTTACTTATCTTATTATTTTTATTTAAAAATCTATTTTTTCAATTATTCAAATAAAATTAAAATTAATATAATTTTAATAATTGATAATAACGATTCTTATAGAAAAAATATTTTACTTCTTATTTTATTATTTGTTTACGATATTATTTGCTTGTAATTTCACACAACACGTTTACAGTCAGGAAAACATTTAAGAAAACAAAAGGTAAAAGATAAGACTGCTATTATTTTTTTAGATAATTACTAGTTTAATGCACGTGCGTTGAACATGAGAGGAGAATAAATAAATAAATAAAAAAAATTTTAAAAAAAATTTAATAATAATAGTTGGTTATGATAAATAATATAATTACAATAAGTTTCCAAATATATATATATAAAAAAAAAGGTCTTCAATAGTCATCTTTGCATTCCCATTCCAAACCATCATCACCGTAAGCTAGAAAAACAAATTAACATAAATCAAAAAGCGAAAAACAAAATATATAAATCTAAGGAAAAAAAAAGCTAGAAATAACTTATAAAAATCAAAAAGAAAAGAAAATAAAGTAGACCATACCTATATTTTGCTCCATCTTTTTTGTCTTTAATTTTTTTTTTTCAGGATCTCTCTCAATCATAAAAATGTAAACTAATAATAATAATATAAAAAAAAAAACTTTTCCCCGATGATGCAAAGATAAAGATAGAGAAATAAAAATGATCACGATAATTAAAAAGAAAAATTGAAAGAAAAAAACAAAAGGAGAAAAAAAACTCAACAGGGGAAAAAAAGATTGAAGAAAAATAACAAAACCAAAAACAGATTCTATTATTTTTTTATTTATAGTTTTTTTACACACAAAAAAAAAAGGAAATAAATTTCAGTTAGATTGTATACATGCAAAACACAAAAATTAACTATAACATCTAAAAAAAAAAAAAACCAACAAATGAAAAGGCCAAAAAAACAAAGCACAAATCAAAAAAAGAGAATAAAAAAAAATTGAAAATCGGAAATATGGAAACAAAAATTATTAAAAATTATTAAATAACAAAAATACAAAGAAAAGATGAATAAAAAACTAAACTTTAAAATTTAAATATTAGATAGCAGAAAAAAAAAAAAGGAAAAAAAAAACTAAAAAGGGGAAAAAAAGATTAAACAAAAACAAAAAAAATAAAAACAGATTTTATAAATTTTTTTGTTTATTATTTAAAAAAAAAAAATAAATAAATAAATTTTAGTTAGATTATATACATATAAACATTGCACTTTAACACATCTTCAATGGACAAAATCAAAAATGCATATTAAAAGGGTAATACAATGTCCAGTTATTATAGCTATCGGAAAAAACAACTACAAATGAATGGTAAAATCATCCATAAATAACATTAGAAAGATAAAGTTGTCCAAACACTGTAGCAAGCTGTAAAAGTAATTAAAGTCCAAGGGAAAAATTGTCAATTGACAAAAAAGAAAGAAAGAAAGGGTAAAACCGGAATAATACTGTAACAAAAGAAAAAAAACAACTACAAAGGAAGGGCAAAATCATCTATTAATAATTTTAGAAAGACAAAGTTATCCCAACACTGTATCAAATAGTAAAAGTAACTAAAATTCAATGACAAAATTGCCAATTAACCAAAAAAAGAAAGAATAAAACCGACATAATACTGTAATAAAAAAAATATTTAGTGATGAAAGGTAAAAAAATAATTAAACCGTAGAAAAAAAATAAAAGTTATTATATATTACTGTAACAAAAAGTACTATATATATTACTGTAACAAATCAACGGAAAAAAAAAAAAAAGGCAAAAAATACCGTAGAAATAACGGTAAAATACCTCTATCCTTTAGTATATTAGTATAATGGATATAATAAAGCTAAAAAATCTTAAGAAACTTTCCCCAGCTGGTTGTTGACTCTGGTAATTACACGAACTTACTTGACCTTCTTTCTAATCATCTCCTTCTATCTCAGAGAAATGGCAAAGAAACTCGCCAACTACTCTGTGGTACTCTCTCTCTCTCTCCATATACATATATGTATGTGTGTATATATCGTAGTGTTCATTGTGCATGTAAATGAAGTTAATTGGGAGTTAGATAAACAGGTAGACGCATTCACTGAATCACCATTCAAGGGAAACCCGGCGGCTGTTTGCTTTCTAGACGAAGACAGAGACGACCAGTGGTTGCTATCGGTGGCTGCTGAGTTCAAGACCCCGGTGACGTGTTACCTGAGTCGAATCGTTGAGTCAGAGGCTTATGACTCGCCTAATGGGTCTTCCACTTCGACATTTCCAAGGTTCCATCTTAGGTGGTTTACTCCCCTTGTTGAGGTAATATGTTGCCTCAGACAAATTACCCATTTGGTTGCTTTGAGCCTTGAGGCAAATACAAAGAGAGATTCAAAATTTACATTGTTTTTAGGGAGTTTTCGCAGTAGGAAATGTTCCTTTTCATTATCTTAGAAAGTAGAAACTGCAGGTTTGTTCGTCAGATCAACTTTTTTAATTATATGATCTATGAATGTCTTTGTTAACAATTTGCAACGTGTAACGCAAACCTACTCCTATTTATATATCAGATCGTTAAAAAAATTAATTTAACGCATAAAAGCAATGAGTAAGATACTGTTGTAAACTGTTAAATTATTTCGCGATCATATTTGATTTAGAAAAGTGTAACGGTTTAGCTTCAAAGAGAAATATTCATTTGCAGTTTGTTGGCAGGTTGAGCTTTGCGGGCATGCAACATTAGCAGCTGCGCATACTCTTTTTGCATCTGGAAAGATAGATTCTGATGTTATTGAATTCGTGACGCTGTCTGGAATTATAACTGCTAAAAGAGTTCCAGAGAATAATAATAAAGCCTCTGATGCTTCCAATACTCAGAATGGTGAAGTGCAAAAAGGCTTCTTAATTGAACTCAACTTTCCTGCCGACCCGAATACGGAATTCAATTCTGCTGAGGAGACATTGATTTCTAAGGCCTTGGGTGGTGCTTCTGTTGTTAAAATCAGAAAGACAACCAATTTAGACAACCTCATTGTAATCCCGCTTATAACCCAAAAAATATATTTTCGTATTTTGTATTTGCATCCCGTCTTTTTTTTTTTTTTTTTTTAGCAGTATCCAACAAAGCTATTGTACAGGTTGTGCTCCCATCAGCAAAATCTGTTGCAGAATTAAGGCCAGACTTTGGTGCAATAGAAAAATGTCCGGGAAGGGGGATAGTTGTGACTGGGATTGCTCCTCCAGAATCCGGATTTGATTTTCACAGCAGGTTCTTTGCACCGAAATTTGGAGTAAATGAGGTAATTGATTAGCTCGTCTTTCGTTTTAAGCTCCTGATATTCTTCAGATGCTAGTTTCATCATTCATGTCTTCCGTTCCGTAGATCATGGCCTACATGTTAGTTACCAACTGATCTACTGTATCTAATATCTTTTGATATATACAAATATAGCATAATAGTAATTTCACGCCCAGTTCCGCTGTTAAAATAAACATGAAATGAGATACTGATGGATTGCCTTTTCTTTTGCATGTTTTCCTGCAGGATCATGTTTGTGGGAGTGCCCATTGTGGCTTGGCACCTCTCTGGGGCAAAGAACTTGGAAAGTGTAATTTCGTTGCATACCAAGTAAATTTATTTGTTATCTCTCTCTTTTATTAACTCGCAAATCATTTACTCTAATTTGATCTACATTTAGCCAAATTGTGTTGTTGTTTATTCATGTCATCAGGCATCACCTAGAGGAGGAGTGTTGAACATTCATCTGGATGAGCAAAACCAGAGAGTGCTTTTACTGGGAAAAGCCTGCACTGTGATGGAAGGAACTCTTTTGGTTTAGATTTACCGTTTCTACGATTGAAAACTTTGGAAAATAAATTTCCCTTTAATTATTTATGTCTGTAAACCCGAGTTCGACTTGATCTTGCAGAGCTAATAAAAGTTTGTTTGATGGTTTGCTTCATGCTTTGCTATTGATGTTAGAGATACTGATGTTATCCTTGTCAACCAAAGGATGTGGTCTGCTGGCGGTGTGTACAATTAGGGCCGGCGTCAACGGATCGAGTTTGTGTCGGGTTAAAGACAAACACGAATTTTTAAAAAACTAGAATCCGGACACGACCCCATGACCTGTCAGGTCAAGAAAATATCGACCCCAACCCGACCTGACGGGTTGGCGGGTTTACACGACATGACCGCACATCCCGCCAACTAGTGTGTTTTGGGTTCGTGGCGCCAACCTGCCGACCCGTTGATCCGCGAACAGAAGGTGGAAAAACAAACAAGAAAAAAAATTTTCAAGCAAATGGAAAGTATGTACAAATAAATAACACATAATTAGTTCCGAACGACAACTACCGAGTCATTAACCAAAGTTCATGCAGGATGAAAAATCTACCGAAAGGAATGACTCGACGTCGACATTTGAGTGAGACGGAACTCGGCCAACGAAGCGAGAGTCTGAGAGGGAGAGAGAGTGGGCGATGCGAGTTTGTCTTGGAGAGGAAAATAGAGTCGGTGAGGAGACGGAGAATGTGAATGTGTGAGGCGGCAACAGAAGAAGAGAAAGGAGATTTAGGGTTTGTTTGGTGTATGAGTTTGAGTTAAAATTGATAAGTTTAAATAGTGATTGATGTGTACTTTTTCAGAAAAGACAAAAAACTTTTGGGGAAAAAGACAAAAATTGAGTTAAAATCCATGGGTTTGGACCTGTGGTCCAAACGCACCCTTAGAGTTTTCAAAAAGATAGGGAACTTGGATATGGGTTGGGCTGGGCCTAGATAGAAGAAGTGGTTGGGTATATTTTTTTTTCAAAACATAGTATGGGTCTTGCAGGTTAAGTTCGGGTTATGAAGGTTAATTTCAGATCAGCAGGTTAATTTCGGGTCAACTTGAATTGCACACGAATTTAAACGGGTTATTACGGGTTGATTTCATACCCAACGAGTTAATCTGAACCCAAACCATTTTTTATCGTGTCAGATGGGTTCGACCCAAAATTAACCCTCACCCCTTTTTCTCAACCTTAACCCATATTTTTTCGTGAATTCGTGTTGTGTTGTCATGTTTACCTGAATTGCCAACCCTAGTGTTCATAGATTATGAATATAGCTAATAAAACAACATGGCATTCTGTAATAGAATACCTATAGTATCTCATTTATAAAAGTATGTAATATAATAGGATACCGAGATGGTTTTAAACTTGTAAAATAAAAAAAATAAAAAAAAATCAGTGTATTTTCCGAAAGGGTAATTGGTGGAAAAATCGGAAAAAAAAAATCGTGCTTTTTGAAAATATGGAAATGGATTATAGAAAGCTGAATAAGTTGTGCCCTTGAGCTCATGAAGCCAAAATACCAAATTACATGTCGTTCCCTTCTAAATGTAAAGTACATGACAAGCTGTCGTTTGTCGTTTACGAGCTAAACGAAATGTCCTTTGTAAGCAACAAGTTCAAATTGCAGAATTTGATTTTGGCAATATTTGGATTATGATTTTAATGAAAGAAATTGTGACGGTGAGACAAAAAATGTGTGATTAAATTAAAAATAAAAAAAATACAACTAGAGAAAACGAAAAGAGAAATTTTTTCTTTTCTAAGTTAATGAAGAGAGATTTATGTAACATATAATTCTGATATATCATTCATAAGTTCACATTTATTGGGGTTTCATTAGCTACTAAAACGGTTTATACGTCGCGTATCAAAAGGGTTATTATGTAATTACAAGTCCTAGTTTTGCTATTGTTAAAATATTATGAAAATTTTTGCTAAATTTTAACTTCACTATTAGGATTTTTCTACGTATATACCTATTCTTTAGAAATAAATAAATTACAATTGTGACTTTTTATTAAGTGTCTAGAATTATATTTTAAAAGAGTCTAATGGATTAAAGTAGTTTTTAGAATTTTCAGATAAACAATAGTGTTAGAATAAAATTTATTATATCTCATTAAAACTCTACTGAGTAAGCTTCTTATAACAAGCTAAAACTCTTCTAATTACAAATGATCTAAATATTTTCAAAAACTATTTTTGAATTTTTGAACTCAGAAAGTCAAAAGTAACTTCTAAAATGCTATTCCAAACAAATCAATATTGCTTAGGAAATCAAATTACATGTCGTTCCATTCTGAAAAACGTTCATGTCGTTTTACAAATTAAAACGACAGAAATTCTCGAGTAAAACTACTTTTTTGAGACGAATATGC
The DNA here is from genome assembly GCA_009761775.1 of Ficus carica. Classification (NCBI taxonomy): domain Eukaryota; kingdom Viridiplantae; phylum Streptophyta; class Magnoliopsida; order Rosales; family Moraceae; genus Ficus; species Ficus carica. The sequence goes on along the minus strand of CM019748.1, from coordinate 4,496,889 downwards.
TTTTAGATAGAAAAATGGATATCGTTCTGTTAACGAAAGCAACTTACATGTCGTTTCATGAATATACTTTTATGTGAAAAGGTGAATGGTGGAAACTAAAGTCAAGAAAACAATTAAAAAAACAAAAAAACAAAAAACAAAAGGTCAATAAAAGAATGCTATTTGTTGAGATTATTGACTATAGAAAGCTGAAAAGCTGAAAATCTTGAAAAATTGTCCCCGGCCAGTTGTTGACTCTGATAAGTGATATAAACATACATACTCACCTGCAACTTCTTTCTGATCATCTTTTCTATCTCAGAGAAATGGCAAAAACACTCGTCAAGTACTCAGTGGTACTCCCTTTCTCTCTCTTTATATATATATATAAATAACATATATACGTTCTTTGTATTTACTGAGTATGCAAATGAAGTTAATTGGGAGTGAAAAAACAGGTAGACGCATTCACAGAGTCGCCATTCAAGGGAAACCCGGCGGCTGTTTGCTTTCCAGAGGAAGACAGGGACGACCAGTGGTTGCAATCGGTGGCTGCTGAGTTCAATATCTCCCAGACGTGTTACCTGAGTCGAATCGCTGAGTCAGAGGCTCATGACTCGCCTAATGGGTCTTCCACTTCGACATTTCCAAGGTTCCGTCTTAGGTGGTTTACTCCCGTTGCTGAGGTAATTGTTTCCTCAGACAACTACCCATTTCGTTGCTTTGAGCCTTGAGGCAAATACAAAGAGAGATTCAAATTTTACGTTGTTTTTTTGGAGTTTCGCAGTAGGAAATATCCCTTCTCACTGTCTAGAAACTGCAGGTTTATTCGTTAGATTTAAGTTTTTTTAGATATATAATCTACGAATGTCTATGTTAAAAATTTGCAACATATAACATAAAACTATTCCTATTTATAAATCAGATTGTTGAAAAATTAATTTAATGAATAAAACCAATGAGAAAGATATGGTTATAAACTGTTAAATTATATGGCAATCATATTTGATTAAGAAAAGTGCAACGGTTTAGCTTCAAAGAGAAATATTCATTTGCAGTTTGTTGGCAGGTTGAGCTTTGCGGGCATGCAACATTAGCAGCTGCGCATACTCTTTTTGCATCTGGAAAGATAGATTCTGATGTTATTGAATTCGTGACGCTGTCTGGAATTCTAACTGCTAAAAGAGTTCCAGAGAATAATAATAAAGCCTCTGATGCTTCCAATATTCAGAATGGTGAAGTGCAAAAAGGCTTCTTAATTGAACTTAACTTTCCTGCCGACCCGAATACGGAATTCAATTCTGCTGAGGAGACATTGATTTCTAAGGCCTTGGGTGGTGCTTCTGTTGTTAAAATCAGAAAGACAACCAATTTAAACAACCTCATTGTAATCCCGCTGATAACCCAAAAATATCTTTTCGTATTTTGTATTTGCATACCGTCTTTTTTTTTTAAAGCAGTATCCAACAAAGCTATTGTACAGGTTGTGCTCCCATCAGCAAAATCTGTTGCAGAATTAAGGCCAGACTTTGGTGCAATAGAAAAATGTCCGGAAAGGGGGATAGTTGTGACTGGGATTGCTCCTCCAGAGTCCGGATTTGATTTTCACAGCAGGTTCTTTGCACCGAAATTTGGAATAAATGAGGTAATTGATTAGCTTGTCTTTCGTTTTAAGGTCCTGATATTCTTCAGATGGTAGTTTCGTCATTCATGTCTTTTGTTCCGTAGATCATGACCTACATGTTAATAACCTACTGATCTACTGTATCTAGTATCTACTTTTGATATAAACAAGCATAGTCTAACGGTAATTTTACATCTGACTTCATCATAAGAGATAAAGTTTAGATCCCCTAGTCCCACCCCAAATTTCAATAAAATTTGAAACAAGAATGCGAGATACTAAAATGCACAAGTACGGGAATGAGAAACTAACGGATGGTCCAATATTTTGAGTTACCCTTTTCTTTTGTGTGTTTATCAGGATCCTGTTTGTGGGAGTGCACATTGTGGCTTGGCACCTTTCTGGTGCAAAGAACTTGGAAAGTGTGATTTTGTTGCATACCAGGTACTTAATCATTATATCTTTCCTTTATAATTCGCAAATCATATACTCTCTTGATCTACATTTAGCCAAATTGTGTTGTTGTTTATTTATGTCATCAGGCATCACCTAGAGGAGGAGTGCTGAACATTCATCTGGATGAGCAAAACCAGAGGGTGCTTTTACGGGGAAAAGCTTGTATCGTCATGGAAGGAACTCTTTTGGTCTAAATTTGTCATCGAAAACTGGCTGTAAACCCAAGTTGGACTTGATCTTGTAGAGCTAATAAGAGTTGGTTTGTCCGTCTGCTTCATGCCTTGTTATCATTGTCAGAGACAATGATGTTATGTTATCCTTCCACAAAACAGAAAACTCAATTTCAAATTGTACCGGAGTAACTCCGTAGTTCTTGCCAAAGTCCATGGCATAGAAAAAAGACAGGTTTAGCATTATTCTCTCTCTCTCTCTCTTTTTTTATTTTTTTTATTTTTATATTTTGGAAAATTCGAATGGAACGATTTGTACCCTACACCTTGTAATAGGATCAAATATGCAATTACCATTATGCGTGCAACCACCAAAGGTTTTAAAATTCTCATAGACCGTAGTAGAAGTTCCAGTTCTCAGAAGAATCCAGCTTTTCTAACAGCATCTGAAACAAAGAAGATAGCAGTGCTTCTCCAACAAGTTCTGCAGCCATGCTTGGTTGATATTGCAGTTACAGAAGGAAATGAAAGGAAAGGATTGAAATTTTGGCGAGCTCTCTGTTGCAGCTTACAAGCAGACGAAAGACAAGAAAATCTGATGTTGTGTTAGTGCCGTGTGTGTATGTTTTCAATTCCGTGGAAGAAAAGCCTCCGTCAATGGGAAAAAAGAAAAAAAGAAACCAGACAAAAGCAAACAAAAGGTAGCCGTCCGGCAAAGCCAATGTTTGCTCGTTGGACAAAATATAAGAGGATACAGTGAAGTTGACTATAAGAGGAAAAAAGAGTCGGAAAAAAACTCATAAATGGTCACATACATAATCGAGCACTATGATCGGTCTTAACAGACAAGCATAAACTCTCTGCAACCACATAACCTCTCAAGCCCGTTCATGCTCTCTTTGTTTGCTAAATCTTTTCAACCGTCACTTTTAATTTGCAGTACAACCATCGGATCACTTTGTAGTTGCTTTCCGATTAGTTCATCGGATGCCAATCAACACTTTTTGGGTCCTGGTGGATATACAAATCTGTTACAGAAAATTAAAAATGCTGACTTTAATCTTCCATTCATCAATCAAACCTACAAAGGCATCCTATCTTCTTTTGCCAAAGGTTCTCATCCGACCATGGTGCGCTTTCGACCTCGTTGTCTCACTGTATACAGTTTTTTTTTTTTGGTTAGATATAGATAAGGTATGAACGTTTCATGTGCTAATATCATGGGTAGCAAAGAAAATTTAAACGAGAGAAAAGTCGCACCTTGAGCTAGCTTATTCAATGTTGATGACCACTGCTTTGAGGACTTTCGGTATGCAGCAAGTATACGATCCATCTACACCAGAATGTAGACCCATTAGTGAACCAAAATTCATTTCATTTGCAATTTGAGAAACCATTTATCAGTCGTTCAATGACGAAAAAAATATAAACAATGGGACAAGAACCTCGGAAAATTTGCATTTCAAATATGCTAGTTCGAATATCCATTGACCATAAAACTTCTCGTTTTCTGTTTTCTTTTCCACTAGCCCAATTTAGAAAAAAACACGCTCTCAACAACGTGAAAGTATATACTCAATTTACAATATGAAGCTAACCGCCAGGCTTACCACATTCCCACATGAAGAATGCATCGAGAGCAAAGCTCGCTCCAGTACATACAAATCCACGGCTTTATCTTCGGGAAGCGTTGATGTAAAGCTCAGGCCAAAATCAATAAGCACCTAGCAAGAAGAAATTTCTGATGGTGATGCAAATTTTACAAGTATCTAGTCTATTATTAAGGAACCATAATAAAAACACACCAGTCCATTGGCACCACTTCTGATTAACATGTTTGACGTGGTTAAATCACCATGAATGAGACCACCATCATGCAATTTTGCAATTGCGCTCCCAATCTGGGTTGCAATATCATCCAATTGCTCTTCCTGAACACCATACAGCCCAAACTTGAGTAATATATCTTTTACTGAAGGACCCTCTATATACTCAAATGTCAAGGTATGCAGCACAGGGTCCACAAAATACAGCACCGGCGTACAGACCCCAAGTCGCCGTGCTTTTGTCATGCACCTAGCCTCCTGCATAAACGTTTTCATGCAAAGTTAGGAAAAAGAATCAAACAATTAGTAAATATGTAAAAATAATTCCATTTAAAAAAAGAAAAAAAAGGTCGGATAAAGACCGACCGCATTTAGGCGCTTGAGAGTCAGTTTTGAATCAAGTAACGGATGCCTATACTTCTTTGAGAAGCGTTCCTTGATAATTGACTTCCTTCCAGCGAAAGTTGACTCAAAAACTCTCTGAGATAAAAAGATAAGATCATAAGCAAAAAATAACAATAAGAAATAAGAAAAAGAAAAACCAAAACAAAACTTAAATAGCAAAGGAAACTGCAAAACCGAGCCAGCCATCATGACTTGAATTCGGACCACATTTCACACAATTTCCACAAAAATCCACGATAATTTCATCATGTAACTTCACTCACAGCTTCGGCTCCTTGCTTCAGTAGGATGAGGGAGCTGTTTACATCATCACCCTTGATTTCCATAGGTAAAGATCACGTGGTTCGAAAGACAGCGAGTTTGTGCTTAACTGCAGTTGCCTGTGAGAAATTACAAGGAAACCCAAAACAAAAATAAGCCAATTAGAGCACGCACCACAGCCCAAATATGCGGTACCAGTCTACTATTCAACTCCATCATCTGCTCCAATGACATCAATCAAGAACAACAAACTCAATGTAACGTTTAGCTCCTTTTTTTTTTTTCCTCCCTCCTCTCTTCATAACCAGACCTAGCAAAAGCATATTGACACTAAAACTAACACTGCTAATCTCAGACTAGCATATATGCTTATGTTATGAATTTAGTTTTTATCTTTTTTTTTTTTGGGTGCTTGAAACGATCTATTTCCACTAATAGGCAAATAAATTCCTCTAAATCTCCTCCCTCCAAGAAGAAAACCCAAAAAGTCTGTTCCTTTCCTTTTTACGTGAAATTAAGGACTAGTTTCAAAAGAAATTCACAAGCCCAGTTGGAGAAAAAAAAAATACAAAACAAAACATATCTAGAACAGCTCGTTATTCAAACAATCGGACATTAAAAATCAAGTCTTTTTTTATTTTTAATTTACAAATGCAATGACGAAAGTGCTTGAACCCAGAAAGAGAAGAAGGAAGAGCAAACTTACAAGGCCAACTTTGTTACTGGAAGGCCGGCAACCACTGTATTAGGAGTTCTGGTCAAGCCTTAAACCCTAGCCGATTTGGGGATTGACTTTTGCATTTGGCAACTCTGTTACTAATTAGACAGACACCCCCTTATATTTTATCAAAATTACACAGACACCCTTTGATTAAAACAAATCAGGTCAACACCCTTTAAGTCTAATTCTTTTAATTAGGTGTTTATTAATGAGTAATTCAATTTGGAAAAAATAAATTAAATTCCCGATTTTAAATTTTAGTGTTTATTTTTGTATTTCAGAATTAAATGACATGATCCCACTTAATATATGTAATTAATTTTTTTGATAAGAAATAACTCGTCTCTCACCTATTATTTACGAAAATAAATTCATTCATTTAAAAAATAGTAAGTAACTAATTCTATACCAAATATATAATTATTCTTATTTAATTCTTTTTTTTATTAAAGGATAATTTCATAATTACAGTAAATATATTATCAATCCTTCTAATTTTTAGAGAGTAAATAACATAATAAAAATTTAATTTTTCATGTAAATAGATTTTTTAATAAATTAGTAAACACTTTTATCTAATATTGAAATTTAATTTTTTTTTTATAAAATTAATTTTCTATTTTTAGAATTTTCAATAAATAAATATGTGTAAAATGACTAAAAAGCCCGTTCGATCCAACCCATGGCCAGACGAACGCCCATCCCCGTACGAGCCCAGGTTGCCTCTTCATTTCCTAATGACTTCCTCCGGCGAGTCCACGGCAGCTACTTCCCCAGCCAACAGTCGTTTTTTTTTTTTTTTTTTTTTTTTTTTTTTTTTTTTGGGAAAGGAATGATAGTTTAGTTTAGTTTATTTTTATTTTATTTTATTTTTTGAAGTTTTTGAGTATATGTTAATTAACGATGTTTTTTTTTTTCTCCCTTTTTTATATAAATATTTTAGATAATTGTTCAAAAAAGTATTCTAAATAACTTCCCCGAAAAAAAAAAAAAAAAAAAAAAAGTTTTCTAACTAATTAAAAAAATTCGGTTACGTTTTCCAAAAAGATATTAAAATTTGTGTTTAGGAGAAACTAACTTTTATAAATTAGAAATTAAGTTTTTAAAATGAAATTAATTTATTTTTTTATTCTACTTTTTTCAATAAAAGGGAGTATAGAGAAGGAAAATAAACAACTCTTTTAAATTTTTTGATTGCAACAAATAATTATGAATGGGTAATATTACTTTTTTTTTTTTATTATAAAATCAGGGTAAAGATTTTACTTTTCAACCCCATTAAGATTATCAAATGAAAAGTTTTGTAAGCAAAAAGGTCGAGAACGGTTGAGAAATTCAAAGTATTTTATTAGAGTGCAAATTATGGTTGTAAATTTAGAAAACTTAGACCAAGCTGATTTTTTGGGTGCTATAAAGGATAAATCAGCAATTTTTTTATAAAAAAAAACTCATATGTAAGTTGGAAACATTTTATAATGAAAGGAAGTGTATTTTTTACACTTTCAAAATATGTAACAGTCAAACTTACTATTTCTTTCACGATCAACTAACTGAGGAGATGCCTTTGTAACTTTTTTGACTAGTCAGGGGTGTTGACGTAATTTACTTCGGTCAAGAGAGTCTCTTTATAAATTTAGAAAAACAAGGGGTGTTAGTGTAATTAACTATCCTTTGTCTTTAAAGGTTATTTACATTTCATACCCTATATTTTATTTTTATTCAGAAAATATCCTCTATATTTTGAAGTTTTATATTTTTATACTATCAGATTACCTTTTGACCTAAATATACCTAGAATACCCTTATAATGAAAAGTTAAAATTTTGATTATTCACTTTTTTTATAGCATGTAATTTACTTTTATTTTAAAAATATACCCTAAGTCATGATCTTTTTTTTATCATTATATTACATTTACTACACAAATAAATGCATTTTCTCGATTAACATTTCATTATGCCCTTAAAATGCCTAAGAATTAACTTGTGTTTTGTTTAGAGCTCCGTATTGTCATCTATAGTGGTAGTTTGAGTTTATTTTGTACGAACAACCCCTAAATTTTTTAAATTTAGTAATTTAGTTTTTAAACTTTTCCTTAACAATCAACCTTTTAGACTTATAATTTTTTAAACCGTCAATCCTTTGTGCTCAAATCTATTAGAATTTGAACGTCTTTTAGAGGTGATTTGCATGTGATAGTTCAAAAAAGACATTTCTTGTCATTTAAAAAAAATCATTTAAAAGTTTAGGTTTAAGTTTAAGTTACAATTGAATTATGTTCAAGTTTTTAAAGGAATTTTATATTGAAAGTAAATAAAAAATGAATAACAATGCCCTTTTTAAACTATCATGTGCAAAAAAATAGTTCAAATTTTAACGTATATAAACAAAAATGATAGATAGTGTCAAAAATTATAAATTCATAGAGTTGATACTTGATTGTAAAAAATATATATATATTTAGAAACTACATTGTTAATTTCAAAAAGTTCATTAAGAATTCGTACAAAAAAAAGCCTTAGTTTTATGGGGTGTTTAGTGTTTGAGATGAGTTTATGGGGTGTTTAGTGTTTGAGTTGAGTTTGAATGAATTAAAATTTTTAAATTTAAATAGTAGTTTAACTTAAGTTAAACTGGAGAGCCAAACTCCCCCTTACTATAACGTCTTATGTTTATATATATATGTGTGTGTGTATAGGGGTGGCAATACGGGTCGCGACACGACTCGAAAATGACACGAATTTCGCGGGTTCGGGTTGGGAAAAATAGGTGGCGGGTCGTGTTCGGGTTGAGAAAATTTGATACGAAAAAAAAAAAAAAAAAAAAAAAAAAAAAAAAAACGGGTCGTGTTCAGGTTGGACCCGTTTTTTTTCGTGTCAGTTTTCGGGTCAAGTTCGGGTCAAGTTCGTGTCAAATTTCGTGTCCATTTCGGGTCACTATTTCGTGTCAATTTCGGGTCAATTTTCGTGTCGCGTGTCAATCTCGGGTCAATTTCGGGTTAATTTTCGCGTTGCGTGTCCATTTCGGGTCAATTTCGTGTCGCGGGTCAATTTCGTGTCGCTGGTCAAGTTCATGTCGCTGGTCCAGTTCATGTCGTGTCGTGTCAAGCCGTTACGGGTTAGTGTCGTGTTCGTGTCGCGGTTTCGTGTCGTTTTCGTGTCACGGGTCGTGTTCGGGTTGGAGATGAAAAAATTCGACACGGCTCAAATACGACACGAATTCGACACATGATACGAATTGCTACTCCTGTGTGTGTGTGTGTGAGTGTGAGAGAGTAGGATGTTGCGTACCTATTTCGTCCGTCAGTTATCTCTATTTTGGAATTGGGCGACTTTTTCAATTTTCATAATGCTTCTTGCATCGAGGAAATAACTATTTCTATTTTTCTCGGGAAAAAAAGGAGGTGTTTTCCCACACCCACTCAGATGATCATAGCAATTTATACGGATAAAAATAAAAATGAAGACTACAAATAAGATTTTCCCTTCCTCCCAAAAAAAAAAAAAAGATTTTCTCACCACTAGAATAAAACGATTTTTTTTTCCCTTTTTATGGATTACTTTTTTTTTTTTAAAGTAAAATTATGGATTACTTTATTCTCACAATTTAATATGGCAATATTCATTTTAGGGGGCAAGCTTGAAGTCAGCACATGTCGTCCCTTGAGCCAAAACTGAGGAACTGAACCCCAATCTCCTAGACTCAAGATCAAATTGCAGAAGATTGTCCTCCATCTGATGCCCTCCGATCACGATCGACGTTTTCGGGTTGACCCCACCGTCCACAAATCCCAAACACCAAACTTCCACTCTCTCTCTCTTAATCCTCACCATCGAATTCGCTCAGGAGATCCTCCAGATGACGTCGTCGTTTCCATCACAAGATCAACGTTCGGAACAGCCGGTCCCACGCGCGTTTCCTCCAAATCTTCCGCCCCGTATTACACTCTGAATGGCTTGACCGCCGTCCTTACGGTGAGGTTCAGAGCAGAAAATTCTTTGATGAAGAGCTCAGTGAACGCTCTGTATATGGAAGTCTCGAGTACGGTATACCAAGTGGCCGTACTGAGCTTGGTCCCACCAACACCAAACTCATCATCAATCCTCAGGAGCGTCTGGTTCAACGCCACCGTCTTTCCGTTGACTTTGATCGAAGTCAAACCGATGAAATACGCATCCGACGGCCACGGGTAGGTTATCACGGTAGTGGAGAGTGGGTTCAGAAGGAGCGGGGTGTAGACGAGCGATCCCGAGAGGTCAATATCGGAAGAGAAGGCGTAGGGCCCACGGGAACCGAAAACAGCGCGGGGAAGAGAGAGGCGGTGCTAACCTGCGCCGGGAGCGAGTAGTTCGACCCGCCGAGCGCCGCCAAGCCGGTGACCCCGTTGGCGAGGCCTTTGAGAAGCGACGGCTCGGAGCAGGAGAAGGTGAAGTTGGGGAAGAGAACGAGTCGGCCCCGGGGGGTCGACCCGGGCAGAGCGAGCGAGTCGATGAGGGCGTTGTGGAGGGAGACGTTCCGGGTGACGGGGTTCTCCGGGAAGAGTGCGCAGGTGTTGTTGCCGCACGCGGGGCCGGGCGCGTGGAAGCAGTTGCTGCAAGCGAAGGAGTGGATGAAGTCGCAGAGGGGTGTGTAGCAGGGGATTTGGCGGTAGGTGGAGGAGTTGTAACTCCGGTAGCAGTCGACCCAGGTGAAGGAGCCGCCGAGGTCAAGGTGTAATTTGGTCGGCCGGAGAGGGGTCTGCAGGTAGACTTGGATGGTGTAGAGCCGTCGTGACCGGTCCTTGAAAATGGGGGCCACCACGGCTGTTTGGAGAGACGGAGATAAGCTTGAAACTGCAATGGTGATCAGGAAGAGCAGGAAGAACGAATAGTGAAACATTTTTGGATTTGTTTGTTGTTACTGTTCAAATCGCAATTTGAGTATGGATGAGACATATATATATATTTATATATATGCAAAAGAAGCTGTACTGATTAGTGGGGTAGGCTAGCTGTAATCTACTCTACGGATACTTGTTGGATATTGTCTATTTTTTCAGAAAAAAGTATAAAATATTTTTTTGTCACGTGGGATATTATTGTCATTTTGTTGATACAAAGAGCTCCCCTACACCTTGTAGTTAGTCTTAGATTGGTCCTCAAACTTTAAGCATTTTCAATTTTGCACCATATGTCCACAACGCGTTTAGAAATCAAAATGTGGGTCACCATTGAAATGTTTAGAAATAGACCTTTAGGCAAAATCCAAGTGGACACTTACTCCGGTGCAATTTACAAACACAATATACTCTTTGTTCTGATCAATTATATGTACTATTGGCAACCACAATGCACAAAACATAAAATCAAATCCCACAATGCATGCCCACTTCACGTCACACTGGCAACTCATTATTAACTCAAACTGATATAAATAATAGTTTTTAGACAAAAGAAACACTATATATGTTTCTCTCTATTCATTGGAGGTGAAGTTGAAGTTGGCACACGTAGTCTGCCTTCCCAACAGAGTCGAGCTGAAACCCAACCTGGAAGTAGCGAAATCAAACTGCAAAAGATTGTCCTCCAACTGGTACCCTCCTATCACTATCGAAGTCCTGGAGTTCTCGCCGCCATTAACAAACGCAAGGCAGAGCACGTCGTCGCTCACCTGAACCATCGAGTTAGCCCCGAAAATCCTCCACACTGTGCTCTCGTTCTGCAGCACGAGCTCGATCGTCGGCACCGCCGGCCCTAGCCGCGTGCTCAGGATGTTCTCTCTGCTGAAACACGCCTCGAAAGGCGCGACGGCGCCGACTCTCGAGATGTTTCTGGACACGGCGGCTTCTCTGGTGAAAGCCTCTATCAAGGCCGTGAAGATAGAGGACTCCAGGACGGTGTACGGATTCACCGTGCTGATCTTGGTCCCTCCGAAGCCTGATTGTTTGTTGATCGAAAGAAGGGTGGTGTTCACCGGAACGGTGACGTTTTCGTCAATCTTGATCGACTTCACTCCGATGAAATACTCCGACGATGGCTCGCCTTGCGTCGAGGCGGTGGCGGTGCTGACGGGGTTGATGAAGAGCGGAGTGTAAGTGAAGGAAGAGATGTCTATTCCGGGGAGGAACACGTACGGTCCGTCACCGAAGAAAACGACGCCGTTTCCGAACGACGACAGGCAGATAGCGAACTTCCTATGGAAGCTGAACGCTGAAGAGAATAGTGACGGGACAGAAATCCTGTTCCGGCCAAGCCCGGCCATACCGGAGACGCCATTAGCAAGCCCTTGGAGCAAGAAGCTCGGCGCGCAGGAGAACAAAAATCTCGAAACGGTGACATTTCGGCCCGGGTTCTTCCCGTCTGTGGACTGGACAGTGACGACGTCGTCGGCGAGCTCGCCACCGGTGGCGGTGCGGGTGACGGTGCTGTCGGGGAAGACGCCGCAGGTGTCATTGTTGCAGCCGGGACGCGGCGGCGAGGAGAAGCAGTCGCCGCAGCCGGAGGCTTTGGCGAGGGAGCACTGGGCGGAGCGGCAGCGGGCGGGGCGGTAGGTGGAGGAGACGTAGTTGGATTCGCAGTCGACCCAGAGGAACTGGCCGCCGACGTCGAGGACGAGGCTGATGGGGACGAGAGGGGTTCTTTGGCGGAGACGCGTAACGTATTGGAGAGTTGAAGGGTCTTTTGAGACTGGCGCAACCAGGGCCTTTGGGCGGAAAGATTGCTGGCAAAATGAAGGTGTTACGAGGAAGAAGAAGATAAGGAGAGAGGTGGCGATGATAGTTGGTGCCATGGTTGCCAAAGTTTGTGTGAAGTGTCGTCTGTGGCTAAGCTCTACATATGGTCAATTTATAGTTGTTGTTGAACTATAAGATTTTTTTTTAGCCAAAAAAATAAAATACTGTAAGATTTTTTTTTTTTTTTTCCATTATAAAAAATGACATCTCTCAAGTTTATTTAGAAATCTAATAAAATGATGGGTAAAAATATTAGTATTATGGTTGCGTAATGGTACTTAACTCCATTACAAAATGTAAAATTTAAATCTTTCCACTTTTAATTTTAAAAAGAAATATATATTAATATCAACCTCATTCAATCTGTATAGACTTTTTTTTTTTTATTTCCGTTCAAATATTTTTATTTAAATGTTTTCACCATAAAAGTTATCATTCAGATGATTTTCTTAAACGGTTATCTAATCCATTAAAAGCTCATAAATTTTACAGAAATTATTACTTGAAGATTGAATCTCAAAATAAAGTAGGTGATAATTTAAAATATTGATATTAAGGGCCTGTTTGGTACACGAGTTCAGTTTGAGTTGAGTTGAAATTTTTAAGTTTGAATAGTAATTTTTGTTGACTTTTTCATAAAAGACAAAAAACTTTTAGGGAAAAGACAAAAAACATGATGAAAAAAGTACAGTTTAGTTTAAACCGAACTGGTAAACCAAACGGACCCTAAAATTAACAAAAAAAATCTAATAAAGACATCCACAACTGCGCTGACTGTAGGGATGATAATATTCTCCGAGGGATGGGCCCCGCGAGGATCCACCTTGAACGGGAAGGGGATGGGGGACAAAGTTTAGGGATGGGGACGGGGACGGAGACAGGGATGGGAAAGCACTCCTGGTCTCGCCCCTATCCTCATTTATATATATATATATGTGTGTGATTTCATATAAATTTATAAGTATGTAATATACTATGAAAATTATTTTTGAAATTGTGTGCATCTATGAAATGAATATTGAAACTATAAGAAATAAACAAAAAATGATAATTTTTTAATTATTTTTTACGGTTTCAAGTTTTTTTTTTTAACTTAAGTGTTTTATAAAAGTTTAGTTTTGAGAGTTTGTAACGTTTTGATGAGATTTTTAATAGCTTTATTTTTTTAAGATTTTATTTACATATATTTAGAAGTTGGTTTGTTTATAAAACCTTTGGTTTTGAACTAAATTTATGATGCATTTCTAGTTTATTGTTTGTTTTTACTTTGTTATTTTTTTTAATTTATATTTATAATAGATAGAGAACATGATAGGTATGACGGAAGCTCCTATGACTGGGAATCACCGTCTCTGGCCCCACTTTTATTTAAACGGGGATGAGGACAAGGATGAGGATGATTTTAGTGGTAAGGATGGGGATGGGAAAGCATTCTCCAACTCTGTCCCACCCCATCATCATCCCTAACCGACCGTATAAAAGTGTCATGTTAGATGACTTGAATGCAAAGCTTCAGATGGTTACCAAAAACTTCAAATGGGACTGCTTGTTCGAGGCGCCAGCTCCACATCAATATCTTTGCCATAAAACGAAGAATATGCTATGTTAATTTAAATGCTGAGCTTTATTTTGATTTAAATCTTTCACTTATGAGAGCTTCGAGAGTCATCTATATATATTCTCTTCCAAAAAGATATTTATAATTTCTTAAAAAATTACTTATTAAGCTTTATTTTTTAATTTAAAAAAGAAAATACCAGATGGTTTGTTTTTTTTTTTTTTTTTGGCTAAAAAGGATTCATTACAGCCACGGATTCATCAAAGCCACAGATGGTTAATGTTGAAATATGACTATCTTCATCAATCCATTAGAATTAAATAAGACAAAGTAGTTCCGTAAAGAGATATATAACTTCTTCTCATTATTTGTTAAAATATTGTCTCATCATGCTACTCACATGACTTCTTGTGGAAGTGATATTTTTATAAATTCTAGGCTCTAGGCGTGTTGATGTTTTTTTTTTTTTTTTTTTTTTTTTTAATGTGACTGAGAACAATATATTGTTTCTTTAATATTTCTCTGAAGACAATTTGGTCAAATATTATGGGATAAGGTGGAATGTATTGTGAATATTAAATGACGCAGAATGTAGCGTATAAGAAAAAAAGAAAAGAGAAGAAAAAAAAAAAAAAAAAAAAACACGAAACCGGCCATTTCGAAACTTGAAAGCACGCAGTTTGCTTTATAATGCTAGGTCTTTGGCTTATACGTGTTATTAAGAGTACTTTAATAAGATAGGCACCTAATTGACTTGTTGATTTAATTATGATTTGAAAGTCGATTTAACAACATACAAAAATATATCAAGATAAGATAGTGGGCCTTTCATACCAAAAAAAAAAAAAATAATAATAATAATAAATAAAGATAAGATAGAAGACAATCCGTTGGCAGTGCTGGCAAGCTTCTAGCCAGATCTACATAGAAAAATCTTTTGCTTCTAGACTTTGATTACTTTAGGTTTCTTTTCAATATTGTTATTCATTAAACAGAAGTATTTTAAAAAATAATTTCCAAGTTAATGGAAGCAATAGAAGATGGTTGGAATTAGTGGTGTGAAAATAGATTTAAAACAAACCCAAAAATAGTGGATCAAGGGAATTGAAATACTATTTTTGACTCAATTTATTGAGTGATGAAATGACATAGCTATTATTACTCGAGATTTTAATCTATAATTCCATAGATTAAAAAATAACTCATATTCATTAAATATCAATTGAGCAAGGATTTCTTGACGAAGATACAAATATATATCCTCTTGTGTTAAACTCCCTGTCTGGGGGAACTTTTTCGGATGGTGTTTTAGCCTCTGATAAAAAACTTTCAATTCTACATCTCATTTTATCTCTCTTCCATTTTCAAAAAATTCAAATTTTAAAAGTTTATAACTTTATCAATTTATTCAAATAGAAATGAAATGATTTTTGTGTTAAAATAATCATAACAACGAGACGAATAAAACAAGATTCATTTTATATTTTTTTTCTGCATACATTTTAAAATCTTGTATTTTTTTTTATATGATAATTCATTTCTAAAAATCCTCCCCCAAATACATATCTTCAATCAAATCTTCAAAACTCCGTCTCTAAAAGTCTCATAAACGAGCCCTTAACTATCTTTGCTCATTCAACAGATGATTGCCATAAAATTAATCAATTTATGAAGTCAATTTCAGAAAAGCTGTCTCTAATTGAAACAACAGGTGTGGTGGCCTCCCACTAGCTATCTCAATATCAGATACAGATGAGGAGTACTGGTTTTTGAGATCAGTACATTGACTTTTTTGTCACGCTTGAAAATACTCATAAAACTTTTTAAAAGGGTCTCAATCTCCAAAAGAGGAACATTGACCAAGTAATGAATTCTTTTAAAAAATTCATACCATAATAAAGGTTGAGTTAGAAATATATGTTAATAAATTGTGATAGTCACGTATCTGAAAATTTAATAAGTTTAAATACAGCGAAAAAAAACGCATTGAAGTGACAAACAAGCCAATGTCCATTACAGCGTTGGGTTAATTCTTGGTCCATTTACTGGTTGCACAAGAAACCCCTCATGGTGTCCTGCATGAAGTGCAACCACAACTCAAACAAAAGAACAGTGACAAAATAATACACATGTACGACGGTAGAAGAATACGAAAGGATACCATCAATCGTTCCATATCTACAATTAAGACCTACATTTTTTTTAAGTAGTAGTGTTTAGATTCAGTGGTGCTTCCAAGCATTTTTTGTACGATAATCTTTGAGTATTCCAAACCAGACACCATTACCTCAATAAGCTTTGAGCATTTTTTCTAAAACTACAGCAAGTCACACATTTCCATGTCAGTAAGAAGCAAACACTGAACTTCGCATTTTTTTTAAATTTTATTTTTATTTTTATTAATGAATAAATCATGAATTTCATTCAAGGCTTAGAATCATCCCTTAAAGAGGACCAAAAGAAATTCAACATAAAGTGAAACAAACAAACTTCCTAAATTATTTTTGGAACAAAATGAAGAAGAAAAAAAAAAGGAAGTAGACTGGGGAATCTACTGGTGATCAACAGATTGAATTATGGTATCCTGCAAATGGCAGATTCTCATGAAGTGGAGTATCAAATGGCATATACTTATGATCAAACTCGTTCTGGGCTATTGAGGGCACTAATTGTTTTCCCTTAAGCGATTCAATCATCTGGCTTAGATTCTGAATCTTGGCCTCCAAGCAGTCTGATAAATCCAACAACGAGTCCAGTGCTTCATCCCAGAAAGTTAATCCTCCAATTTCATTGTTTGAATCGTCCCAAACAGATTCGTCCTCACTAACCTGTTTCTTAAGCGTCTTGATCTTGTTCTCGAGGAGGTCGGAGAGGTCGAGCTTCACTTTCCTCTTACGCTTGTTGCCTTTCTTGCTTGCTTCTCTGTACTTGGCAATTATTGATTCTGCCTTTGTTGGGTTCTCTGGCCACACTTCAAGGTCGCCGTTTGGTGCGAAACATACTATGCAAACCTCCACTTTGCAAAGTGCGGTGAGCTCGCCGGCTTTCTTCTTTATCGTAGATATTCTTCTTTCGAAAATCTTTCAAGACTTGTCCATGTCGTAGGAGAAATTCAGAAATCTATAAATAAATAAAAAATAGAGAAGTGGGAGAAGAGTAAAATTAAGATATGTGCTTGCTTGCTTCCCAAGGTACCTTTACATAGGGCGTAGGAGTTTAATCCTTTGAGCATGTGCTAAGGGAATTTGTGGATTTTTTTTAGGCTATTGATCTTAGTTTCCTTTTTGGTAGTTAGTTAGAATCTTGGACAGATTGAGAAATTCTTGGACAAATTAGAGTCCCTAATTCCTTTTCTTTTTTCAATGCCAAGATTAATAGGGAAAGTAATACCTTCCGGGATTGAATTTCACGGGCAAATTAAGAATATTAATGTATAGTAATATAGTTGGGGGCAAAAATTCTCAAATATACATTTATAACCATACCTAGGGTATTACTTCTTCTATTAAGGTAAACAATGTTTGATCTCCCGGTTTTTGGGAAGTCAAAAAAAGAAAGTTTTTAATTCCTTTCTGTTTGCGATTATTTAGTTATAAACCTACGCAAGTGTACGTAATCGCACAAGTAATATAGAAAGTGAGTTGAGTATCGTCTTCACAGAGATTGAATCACTAAAATGAATTGCAAAAGAAATCAAGCATAAATCAATTTGGATTACAAATTAAACTAAGTAAAATGGCAATAATTTGATGAAATAAAATGAGTATAATGAAAAGACACTAAAATAGGCGGAAAGAACAAATTCCAGTCAAGAGTTTATAAATCAAGAAGTGAATTAAGCTAGGATTGCCAATTTCCCTCAATTGCAAGTCTAACCCGAATGCTGTAGGAAATGCTGCAGTAAAAACTGTCCTGTTAACAGAAATTCAATTTTATCATAAAATTCTTCCGAATTAATTATGACTAACAATTCTTTAAACCTTTTTCAACATATTCCTATGTGAATCTAGTTCTCAGAACACAAATTCATGCACCAATTTCAATGGGTTATACAAGGTAAATAACATATTCCTATGTCATTCACAAATCAATATAAACTTCGAAAAGCTTATTGAACTTGTATCATCCAAGTTAAATCCAGCTCAAATTAATCTTTCCAGAGTTAATTAGAACCTAGTTTCCTATGAATTAATGGCCAATCAACAATAGAAATTAGACAATCAAAGCACTTGAATGAACATGAAAGAAATTGCTCAACATTCCAATAAACATTCAAATCATCATCCCAATTTTGGGTTCATCAACAATCCCAGCTAAAGAAATTTAGCTCATGTTTAGGATTACAAAAACAAGCTTAAGTACATAATCCATTGTTCAACAGAGAATGAAATCAAGAAATAATTAAGGAAAGAGTAAGAAAGGGAAAAACTCCAAATAGCTAGATATGGTCCTTCTCGTCCTTCCTTCTTCTTCGGAGCTTACTCTCCAAAATAGGTGTGAAAAATGAAAGCAAATCTACAGCTCTCTCTCTCCCTGTACTCTTCCTCTTTCTTCTCTGTTTTCTCTCTATTTCCTTCTTTTTAAGCTCTCCTCCTTTTATTCTTTTGGCTGCCCCCAATTGTATTAATTATTTAAGGTAAAACCAAGGCCACGTGACCTCCCAACTGAGGTAGAAAAATGGCCCCCACAAAATATGAGCTGTATTCTTCTTGTTGCAATAATGCCAGCTTGGCACTTCTTATCTGCTTCTGCTACAGCTTGCTGTAAGGATTGTTGTAGCATTTTCGGCTCAGGTTCTCCTACAATTCACACAAGAATTAAAACACATATCAGCTCTCATTTGATCCTATTTTTCTTCACATTTGCCATGATTTCAACCAAACACTAAACCCAAGATAAAAAGTTCACACAAACATAAAACAAAGGAAAATATGTTAAAAATAACACAAATACTCTCTAAACCAATTGCATCCAAGTCTAAAAGTGCCTAAGATAACTCTAATTTCTAGAGTTATCACTTTCTTTTATCACTTATTACATAAAAAGGCCTTTGAATTGTTTTGGTTTTGGAACGTTACAGTTAAGGAAAAGGTCTGATCTTATTGATTTAGGGTCTGTTTGGATCATAATCTTTAACTCAAAATTTTAATATCATTTTTTGTCTTTTTCTAAAAAGTCAACAAAAATTATAACTAATTTCTAAAAAATCAACTAACTTCAACTTAAAAATTTCATCTCTAACCGATGAATCAAATAGAGACTTAGTCATACTCTTGGTCGCGACTTTCAAAAGGTCTCTTACACTCAAATCTTGGACCATTAACCTAACTATAATAATCTTCTGCCATAGGCCACCATACTTGATGAGTAAGCAAAGTTTGCTTTTGCTCATTATATCCTTTTTCCCATTTTTAGAACTCTTTGCTCTTCTTTATTTCCTTCTTTGTTTTCAAAAGGGAAAAAACATTGAACAAAAGAATTCAAGAAAAAAAAATGAAAAAGCACTACACAAGTTTAAAAATCATTACATTAACATGGCATAAAAAAATTAATATTAGACTAATATATCATAAAATTAACTAAAATTTATGTTATATTGATAAAAAATAGGAACTGGTGTCATGTTGGTTGATAGATGAAAAAATTGTGGTTTTTTCAAAAATAAAAAAAATAAATAAAAATAAAATTAGTACAGATTTCAGCGACCCAAAGAAAGAAGCCCAAAGCCCAAACATAGACAAGCACGCCCATCTTCGTCAAACTTAGTCACAGAGACGGCATTTTCGTGCACGGAAAGGAAAGGAAGAGAGAAAAACCCCCCCAAATAGGAGGGAACTTTTTCAAAGGAAAGATGAGGAAATCGACGGCCACGAAGCAAGCATTGGTGGTGTTCGGAGCCCTAGCGCTAGCGTGGATGACGATCGAGCTGGCCTTCAAGCCCTTCCTCGACAAGGCCCGCGCCGCCATTGACAAGTCCGACCCGACTCGCGACCCCGACGACGTCGTCGACGACTCTGCTCGGCACTCTTCCGATGACGCCGACGACTGAGGTAGCTTCACACTAACTCTCCGAAAAGTCTTCTTTCCAACTTATGAAAAATTTCCGACAGAAATCAGATATGATAAATGAGAAATCTTTTAAGGTTTAAATTTAGGCGAGTTCTTCTTTAGAAATACTTAAATATTGATCAAATCCATATGCAATGTGTATCGCTATATTATTTTCTTGCTGAGAGTGTTTTGATATAATAATTATTTCAATTTCATCTCCACTCGCCATTAACAACTTTTGGACTGCTGCTTAAATGGGATTTTATCAGTATGCCATATTTCCACAAAAAAAGAATAAAAGAATAAAAGATTAAAAGAATAAAATCGTTTATTCTTGTCTAGTATCCATATTTTTCTCCACTTGTTAACCGTGGAGACAAATTTACTTGATTAGAAATTCCAAAATCATGTATGGTAAATTGCAGCTAAATTAGAAAGTTTTATTTGCGAACTAGAGACACTATATATTTACATATCTATGTACCTTTTTGTTTTACTTTGTTTAAGTAACTATTTGTTCAAGAAGCAAAAGTTCGGCTAGTTATATGGGACTCAAATAGAATGAGAATTCTAGTGCAGGGTATGCAAACACACTATACTGTACGACTTTATTTCAAACTGTCAGTTATAAATCAGGTGTTAGAAGTTGAATTTTTCCCAAGTTATTGGGTTGTTATGGTGTTTAAATGTGGAACGGGCACCTTCTCCACTTGAGCTACCTTTTGGGACGGGTTCTTTGTAAGCCCAATTAACATCAAGTTCTATAAATTTTGTGTACCTTTTCATTTTGACGATGTGTTGTCATGTAATGTCGGGAAACTTACACTATCGATAGGAAATCCCTAGAAAGCTTGAGAAACTTTTAGCATATTACACAACCCTTGTCCTGTTGAATCCTTATACAGTGGTCTGGACCGAGGGGATTGTTAGATGTTTTTTTTTTTTCTACTTGTGTGAAAATGAACTGGCTTCCTTTATAGGCATAAAGAGAAAGAAGTGTTCAGTTGTGTGTTCATGAGACTTTTCCACAAGTATTAGTATGAGAGTGTCCCCTCGTGAGGTCAGTCAAGTGGACCATTTGCACAACAACCAGACATCAAAGATTTCCAAAACATTAAAATTCTTTTTTTTTAATGTTTAATCATTTCATAACATTATTTCTAGCCCAATTAGGTCACCAGTCATTGTGTTTATTTATCTTCTGTTGATTTTTGAATCTGAAAACTTTGGCATGCCACCAACACACTGAATTGACGACTTATTTGATTGCATCAAACTATATTTTGCAGACTTTGTAGCAGAAACACATTATTAGGATGTGTAAAGAAAAGGGTATAAATGGTTGATCTGATTCTGTGATCTAATGTTTTGAAGGCTAAAAGGGGCTGCAAGTTTCACATGACTTGGTTGATATTGGTTACTTGTTTAAGAATAGGAAAAAGAAAAGGACGTCTACATATTTTTCTGCTTGTTTTAAGCGCAGTGGTAGCTTAACTTTATTCTTTTAAAGACACATGGGGTTGTAATGAGCAGTGTTGATTTAGGATGTTGATCCATGATGTAGAGGGTTCCTTTCATGGTTGAGTGTAAATTCTAATAAGATTATCATATTTAAACGCAGCTTGACTACAACATTAAGTTTATTGCATTTCATCATCAATCAATCTGTATTGTATGACTGCTGATGTGTTGGAATCTCACAGATTTTGCCACTCATGTTGCATATTACTTGTGGCTGTACCATAGCCGGCTACCTACTTTCACGTTTAATATATTGATTAGGTAGTGTTATTTATATTTGAAGTTTTATCTTAAAAAAAAAAATAAAGAAGTTTCTATTATAGGAGCTGTCTTTGGATTAGTTTTTCAAATAATATGATTTGTAAGTATCCATGTTTCTCATTTGCAACACAATGCAAAATTGTAAAACTGCTCTCCTTCATAATTATATGATCTAATTGCAGTCTTAGTTTTTGGACTAGTTTTTCAAATTATATGATTTATGAGTATCCATTTTAAAGCAACACGATGCAAAATCGTGAAACTGTTCTCATACATAATTAGACTGTCGAAAAATTATTGTAACAGTTAAAATGAATAGTGAAAAATGATAATTCTTATTGAAGAAATCTATCTAAATAAAATAATATTATTTTAAATGAAGAAAATGTCTTAGGGCCTGTTTGGTGCACAAGTTCAAGTTGAAATTTATGAGGTTAGTTTGAGTTAAATTAAGTTTAGTTTAAAATGTGAGTGTTTGGTAAAAAATTTGAGTTAAAGTTTAAGTTGAGTTGAGTGTTTGGTGAAAAAGTTTGAGTTAAAAAGTAAAAAAAAAACAAGGGCCTTGTTTGGTGTAAAATATAACAATGGTGCTGATGGGCTCAATTTGTTGTCGTTTTTTTTTTAAATCCAATACAAACTATGTTGTTTTTTTGTCAAAATGTCGTTTTTAAGTAACCCAATCCAATTGTCAAACGACCTCACGTTAATTGCTACTCCAAAAACGACAATCCTGCGTTCACAATCCATAAACGACACAGGGGGGAAAACGGCAGCTCCATGGCCAGCCATTGATTCCGGCGGCCGGCCGGAGATCTTCTAGATCTAGTTTGAGTTTCCGGCTGCTGACCCATGGTTAGTTTCTCTAATATGTTCATATCCCACAATACCCAAACTCCACCGAAGGGAAGACGAGAATTTTTCAAACTGGAAGTGCAAAAAATTGACTTCAAACCGTGTGTGCTGGGGGTTGGTATAAGCTAGAGAGAGAAAGTAGAGAGAGAAACATAGCCAAAAATTGAAACTCATAAATGGTGGTTGGGGACGATTGCTCACGGTGGAAGATAGGAGAGAGTGCAGCGTGATTGGGTTCTTGGGGGGCACCTTCGATGGCCTCGGCAGAGGGGGTGTTGGGCGTCAGTGGGCGAAATCGCGTCGTTGATGGGTGGGGGACGACGTTCTAACCGGATCGTTTAAGAGTTGAAATGGGGAGAGAGGAAGGATATAGAGAGAGAGAGTTAGAGAGAGAAGCCTTTGTGAAGTTGAATGACTGAGAGAGGCCCTTAGATTCGTAATGGCATCTGGAAAGTTAAGCGTGAAACAGAGGAAGGACAGAGCTCACCACCTCGGGGAATCTCTCTCAGATCTGAGCTTCAACAGTACGCAAGTCTGCTTTCCTGTATAACGTTCCAATTCTTAGTTCAAAACCAATTGGTGTACCAAACGCATTTAGTTCAGCTTGAACCAAAATATATGAGTTCAGACTGGAGTCCCAAACAGGGCCTTAGAATTTTTATTGCCTAACTATGTAAGGCGTGTAATAATTTGTGGGAACGAAGAGATTTATAGTGAAAGAGAGAGCCTAGGGTCATCATGTTGGTTCTAGAATGATGCCCAAATAGCATCTATTCTTGTATCTTTCAGAAAACTACCTCTAGACAGCCAACTTCAACTAGATAAATACAAGGTGAAAGGAATCTCTGTGGCCACAAAAAAGTCAAACTCGATCAAGGAATAACTCTTGTCGAGCAATGTTCATGCGAGACCGTCCATTTGGCATTTTGCACCAAACTTTGTTGGCTTGTAGGGCACTCCCAAGCAAGTGAATTAAATCCCAAAAGTGATTATCAATATCTTGGGAAATTTGAAATTTTTTTGCAATAAATAAGAAAAAGAAAGGCAAAATAGAGTCTCAAATCTTAATCTAAAACTTAAAAAAGTGTCCACAAGTTGTGGAATGTTTATAGTTGTGAGTGACATATTCAAAGTCAAACCCTTTGAAATGACAATGAAGAATGTGACTGATTTTCATTCCATAATAATACTAATCAATCATTTTTTCTCCTGCTTTTGATCTTTTGTTCCTTATTTTTGGCGATAACTAGCTAGTAAAATCAAATCTTCTAGCAGCAACAAAAAAAAAAAAAAAAAAAAAAAATTTTCACTCGAAAGAAAATGGCAATATTTATTTTCGGATCAAAAAATTTCTCATAAACTTAAACTTTGTATATTATGATAAGGTTGAGTGTGAAACGGTCGTATTTTCTTCTTTATTTTGATTTGCGAATAAAATTTGCAAATATCACAACTTAGATGGGTCTCCTCAATTATCTTATTCGGGCACTAAACAACAAAACTGGAAAATATCAAAAAACAAACAAGGGTTCTAAAAAAAAAAAATAAATAATAATAATAATAA
The DNA here is from genome assembly GCA_009761775.1 of Ficus carica. Taxonomy (NCBI): domain Eukaryota; kingdom Viridiplantae; phylum Streptophyta; class Magnoliopsida; order Rosales; family Moraceae; genus Ficus; species Ficus carica. The sequence continues at coordinate 4,472,928 of CM019748.1, read as the reverse complement.
AAAAAGGAAACAAGATAACCTATTAAATTATGGATGGGATAATATATGAAGGTGCAATATAAGGGCAGATGTAAAGAGACACCAAGTTGGTCGAATTAATTAATGTGATGTGGTTGGCGTACCCTTCTCTTGTGATGATTTAGAGAGAAAAAACACACAACCACATTCAATTCATTACGAAAAAATAAATAGAAAAATGTCTAATAAAAATAAAATAAAATAACTGAAAAAATTCTATATATTGTAGTTTGGTGCCAAAGAGATATGCTAGAAACCTTTCCCAGCACAAGAAGAAAGTGACTCACGAGCTCATCCTTTATGATCCACCAGTGATCATCATATTTCGCCCCTTAGATTCCGTTTCTTCTATCTGGGTTGTTCTCAGATTCCTCTTCTAACCAAAGTTGTTACCTCCTCGGAAACCTCGGAAAAAAAAAAAGGAAAAAAAAAAAAAAAGGTTAAAGGGGGGTTCTTTTTTGCTGCTCCTTCTGCTTCCTGTGCGCTCCAATGGCCAATCTATGAGGTTTGAAGCAATACCCACCTCGCCTTTTCCTCAATTCTCTTGAATGTAAAATTCGGTTTTGCAGAATGTTTTGCTCTTCAGCTGATTTTTCTTTTTTGGTTAGAATATTTATTCAGTTTTCTTGTTATTTTCAATTTTTTTTTTTTTTTTTTTTTTTTTTTTTTTTTTGGCATCTATTGGTCTGTTTGAGCATAAAGTATGAAGCTGTCTACCATTTCCCGTGTTGATTTTGAGTTGTACATTGCGATTCTGTTCTTTAATATTCCCTTTTCGTTTCAATTTGGTGAAATATTGCTTTTACGCTTTATCTATTGAGATAGATTTTCAGGTCATAACGGGAAAGAACCACGTTCCTTTCCCCTAAATATCTCCCCTTTTTGTTCACTGTTATCTATACTTATACCTGATATCTATCTTTGGTCTATCGGTTGATTGATTTATAATGACACTAGAATTCTGTTCTTGAACTTGTCAATCATCAGAGTGTGTGTGTGTGTGTGTGTGTGTGCATGTTCTCAGATTTTGTTTTGCTCAGTTAGTTGTTAAATCTGATATGTTAATCTTGTGTTCTGTCATCATAATCAAATACTTTCCATCAGTCCTTCACTCCGATCAGTCTTGTTAGAGGAATGTTTCACATCTGAGGCTTATAGCTTACTTGTTGTTACTTTTCTCACAGTCACTCTTCTTGTGGTTTGTATATGCAAACCAAATCCGATCGTATTTTCGTAATGATCTAGGAGAGCTAGTCTTCATGTAGACAGGGCAAGTGGTTTAACTCCGAGCCCCATAGATACTTCTGAAACAGTAACGAAATGGGTCTGTTGGTACATGCAACTCAATTTAAGCTCATGGATCTTTTTCGTCTGTCCTGTTTTGTTGTGCTTAAAGATCGATAGGTTTGGTTATTAGTCATAGCCCCAAGCCTTGGTTTTCCCCCCTTGTCCGTTTTGTTACTTAGGCACTCTAAAACTTGATTATCTTTCCTCTTGTCCTTAGTGAAGTGATTGATTATAAAAGGGGGAGAAAAATTGCCTGATTTTCAGGACTAATGTTGCATATGGACTAGTGAGCTCTGGTTGTTTCTCTGGATTAGATAAATTTTCTCGACTCAAACTCAAAAATGTTTTATTTAACCTGTTTATGATCTTATTTGTTGCTTGTCACATCTATTTTTCTGATAATTCGAGTTTGACACTTTTGTATTTTCTGTATGCGAATCTCCGTGGTGGCTGGCTATGTGCTTAGTGGTTTGTGTATTCTTCTGATTTCTCTTTGTTGGTGTATGTCGCTTGTGAGAATGATTGGTACAGTAGAGGAATCTCTAGAAGGTTTTTTGCTGGTTCACCCTGCATTCAGCTTGTATTGATTAAAACAATTTAGTCGGGGTCTTATCTTCTCGGAAGTTTAGATGGTTTAGCAGTGCTCAATTCTATTTTAAATATATTCTTCACGGCTTATCCAAATTTTGAGCTTGACTCTTTTGATTCAATTTTGTTTAGAACTTTTTTTTTTTTTTTTAAGTTGTATCAAATATTCAGAATGTAAAACTTTTTGAACTCTGGTTTCAAGATCAGCCTAGGATTTGTTCATTGTAGTCTCATTTGCATAATTGTGCTTTGTTTTCTTAGATGCTGAGACCCATGGCAGCATCAATTGCACCAGTTGAGAGTATGGCATCATTGAGCACTGATCTTTTCTATGATATTTTAAGGCGTCTTGATGGACCGACTTTGGCTAGTGCGGCATGTGCTTGTGCAGCCTTTTGTTCCATCTCAAGGGAAGAGAGATTATGGGAGAATGTCTGTTCCTCTATGTGGCCTTCGACCAATAGGGAAGATGTCAAAAATCTAATAACATCTATTGGTGGATTCAGAAAGTTTTACGCCGACTGTTTTCCCCTTATTATAAACAAGGAAGTTTCTGAATATCAATGGAACGAGTATAACGAGTATACTGAAGAATGGACTGATGCTGAATACTACGGTGACATGGATGAACTCGAAAGTGTTTCACCTTCAGACTTTGTTTCTATAGTGGATATCAGGTATAAAGGAAAAACTATTTGCTCAAAAGTTCTTTGGGGCATTCCAAATGCGAATAGCTTCAACGGTTGGTTTTACAACTGCCCATTCCGGATTGATCTTCTCACTTACGCGGCAAGAGATGATGATGATGATGGTGATGATGATGGTGAAGTTATCCTTTCAGTTTCTGATGGTTTGCCACTAATTGCATCTTTGGAAAGAGAAAGGAAAGATGGTAAATTATGGCGAGAGCTTCGAGATGGGCTCCAACTTAGTTGGATCGTTGTGAACAGAAAAATAAAGCAAGCTGCTAATCTTGCTAGCTGGAGCGCACTTGGCGGGCAAAGACATTGGCCAACAGATAGAGATTTTGTGATACGGTTCGGGTCCATACTTCCTGCAAAAGACATTCTTCCATGCCAAGTAGTTGAATGCATACTCAGTATGAAGTTTCGAGTGATCCACACGGAAGGAAACGGCGTTCAGACAACTCTGAAGTTGACAGAGGTAAGCATGCAGTTGGAAGACATGGAAGGTTCTCATGTCAATGGAAGAAACAGTTTGCTGATTCTTAAGGAAGCACTAAGCTGCCGTCGGAGCAAAAACTACAGCGAAGTTCTCGAGTCTTGTCATCTGTACACGAAAGTGCAGAGCGAGTTGAAAGAGGAGAAGATGAGAAATGAGAGCAGGTTAGATAGACTCTGTATCCTAAGCGGCATCGCCGCGTTTATAACGTTTTGGTACTATGTGTTGTGAAAAATGCCACCTCCTTATCATAACATGTTTTGCCAAAGCTGCAGATCTAATACTCTCTCCATGTATGTAATCTCCACATATGTAAATTTTGGGTTCATTAATGAATAAAAGCTTCTTGTAGCTGTATATGCTATGCCAAAAACCATGTTAATTCGGTCATTGAATTGCTTGTGATTTGTTGTTAGCACATCATGATGGACACACACACACACATTGATCTCTCGAGGTATTTGCTATATGTTGATATACATATACACATATATTGGAAAATATTGGTATGTTGTGCCTAAAGACACTAGCTAATTCAAGGGAATTTTGATCCCGCTTCAGAATTTTATTATGGTTGCTTAGCCCACAAACCATCTCCGATACAAGTGCCAATGGTAATCTTTTATTTAACAGGTAAGAATGTGAGCATAATTTTAGCATGTGTACCACCAAGTATAATATTTGCCAAATTTTAACTCTAAAAATAACATTGATTTGGAAAGTTAGAGCTTGTTTGGGACACATCTCCAAACACTTTTCCCACTTTTTCTTTGTCTTTTTCTTATTTCATTATTCACTCTTTCAAATTTCTCGCTTTCTTTATAAAAAAACTCAAATTTTAAAAGTCTATAACTTTATATATGTAGGTCAAAATGATATTATTATTTTTTTAATTACATAAAATTTTGAAACAAACGAAACAGGATTTATATTGATAATTTTTTCCGAACACATTTTAAGTTTTTGCACTTTTTTCACTTAAAACAGTTCATTTTAATCAAAAACACATTTCCAAAACTCAACTACTTATCTCCAACTCCAAAATTCTGTCTCCAATACCACCCTCAAACGGGCCCTAAGTTTTCTGATTCAAATACCAAAATTTGATAGGACTATTTACATATATGGCTGATTTAAAATCCTGTTCTTAAAATATGTCAACATATCAACTTATTTGCAAAAATAAATAAAACTCACAATTGCTTATGTATATATTGACAAAAATGCCCCTTACTCAAAATTGGTGAGAAAATAAATATCTAATTAATTCCTAATTTCTAGGGTACTGTTTATGGTCTTCAAAAATAAGAAACCCCAAATTTGTGGGATTTTCATATCAGCTATCCCATTTCCTTCTCTATTCTCAACGATTTTCTCTATTATTTTCCATTACCCGTGTCATCTCTCTTCCTCGGTTCATCTACCATCTCGTTGGTGGCTTTGTCTTCGCCGGCGTGGCAAACTACCATCTTCGACCATGGGTAAGAAAAACCTAGCACAAGAGACGAATGAAAAGAGTTGCAAACCCAATTGAAATTGGGTCGGCATCCCCGACACCAAGGCGATCCTTGCGCATTGGTTCAACATCCAACCATCCGTCTTCATCTTGTGCCAATGGGCTTCGACATGTATGTAAGGTTTGGGTCCTTTTCATATTGACTATGTCTTTATGATTTTTTTACCCAAATTTTTGATGTCTAGATTTTGTTACAGACAATCAATGTCATGTGTTGGTGAAATTGACTTTTTTTTTTTTTTTTTAAAAAGATTTCGGTCATTATATAAATTGACATCAATTGTGATTTTCGTGCCATTTTCCTTCAGAAATATAAAATAGATCCATTAAAAGTTTGTAAGGATTTAGTCATTTGATAATTATATTGGGTCAAGGGATATGATGGGTACGAAATGATTGGGTCATTGCTATATTGATTGGGTGTCTACGGCTTTCTAATGAAAATTTTGATTATAATTGTTGATTGGTTTTGAGTCAATAGACTAAAAGATGTTTTTGTATAGCCTCGGTTATTACAATATTGACAACATCTGTACTTTCGTTTCCATTTGCTTTTGAGAAAAACAGAGTTGATCATTTGGCAAGAGATGGAACAAAGCAATAAAAGATTGCCAAGGACCAAAAATTAAAGCGGGTAGAAATAATTAAACTTTTACTTGTATGCTTTATTTTAGAAATCATGACATTGTAAAATATTGACCGTGTCATTATCATATGAACACAGCAATCAACTAAAGCCGCTTTCAACATCTGTGCTGAGAAAACTGTTGCTAAGGTTGGAAATGCTCCAAGGATGAAGAGTTCGCCTCTAAAAGTGTAAAATTATAACATCCATACACGTTTGAACTTGGATCAGCAGACCTAACAAAACGTAAAAGGACTACGAAAAAAAGAAAAAGAAAAATAGACTCCTCCACACCAAGTTTCGATCTCCAGCTAGGAATTAGCTTATGATTATCGGAGTACTTAATGTTTTAGTATTTTCATGAGACTATGTTGCTATTTCGTTGTTTTAGTTTATGATTGATATAACCATAAGCATTTAAGATTATATTTTGAGGATGACTGTTTGAAGTTTTCAAACTTATTTTTTGAACGATAAACGGTTATCTTGTTTATATATTTCTTACATTAAGATGACAGTTTCTTCTTCTTCTTCTTCTTTCTTTCTTTTTTTTTTTTTTTTTTTTTTTTTTTAACTCAAGTACGCATGGCCATGGCATAATGAGCCAGTCAATAAGATGATTTTAATTATTTTTACGTAGTGTTCGTACTTGAACACTACATGTGTTTTAAGGGTGTGATATCGTAATTATCAAGTATATGTGTATTTTTTTTTTATTTTTTAATAAAAAAAAAGACACAACTGATTTGTAATTAATGATGATCAACAATGAACTCTGTTTTGTTAGCATCAACAACTTAGTACTTATGGAATTTGATTTGCTCAACCTTCATGCATGGGTCGTTATGAAAATGACCATATTCATATCGTATCAACAGACAATAAACTATAATTAAAGAAAAAACGAAACAACCTGCATGCATGGTTGTTTCACTGTTACAGTTTGATCAATATTATAATGACACAATCTACAATGAAACCATTAAAAAAAATAACAAAGGTCCTAAAAATAACTACAGCTCTGTAATAAGTCTTTATATATGTTACATCTTTAGAGCCTTGGATTGAACAAAAGATACTTCTTATAGATGTCTTGCTGATGTACAAACAAAACTGGTCATTATTGAGACCTCCAATCCATAACCAAAATGAATGAAAAAAAAAAAAAAAACCCTGGTATATTGCAAAATGCAGACGATCCGTAGGAGAAAATAAGGACAAAGGAAATGGATGATGACAAAATTTGTGTGGAATAAAAGAAATTGGTTTAAAAAAAAAAAAAACTTGATATGGTAAATAGGTAGCCAACGTGGTTTCAATATATTTTCTCACAAATTTAAATTTTAAAATGATATACAAGGAAAGATTAATAAAATCAAACGTGAATTAATGGATATAATTTATCATAAAAAAAAAAAAAAAAGCCACCATAACAACTGCAAACATAAATTATGGGGAAGTCAAAATATGTAAGAAAGGGTAAAATCGGTAATACAAATTAGCGACTTTGAAATTTTGTTTAAATTTACAAATAAGTTAGATTACATTTATATTTTAATAAGGGGTGTCTCAAAATGGTCATTTTGAGTAAATATTTCAATTTGGTATTGCATTAGGGATGCCTAATCTTTCCACAATTGGTGGCTAAACCTTAGTGGTCCAAAGTAACTTGTTTGTTTGGAGAAAAATAATAAATAATTGGAACATGACATAGATGGACACATATGAAAGAACTATTTACAGTTGGGTAATTACTGATATTTGAACCAAAAAAAAAAAAAAAAGAGAAATATGAATGAAACATTGGACAAATAAAGATTTTGTGCGTCGTGGAGGGGCTACCACAAGTTTTGGTTGAGTCAATTTATTGCGCAAGGATGGGTAGTGTGACTAGTGCCAGATTTTTTTTTTTTTTTATATTTTTTTTATGGGTAATAAAATCTCAACATGCATGGGTTTGGCGGTGATTCATTGAATGCTTTTCTCACTCTATCAAACGACAGTGTTTGGAATTTTGACAAAGTTTTTTCTTCTGCTTTTAATAAGTAGAAGCAATTAGCAAAAGCTTGTAATTTTTCAATACGTGTTTTAGAATTTTTATTTTTTAAAAAGCTTTTATACGTCCAAAATGATTTTAAAATATTATAGTAACAATAACATTGTTAAAATTAAAGTCTGTAATATCTAACTCAAAAAATCTTATTTGTAATTGTTGTTTTACTGAAAGCTTTTATAAAAAAGCGATGGCTTCCAAACACTTAAAAGCGATGGCTTCCAAACACTTAAAAGCTTTTATAAGATTGATTTTGGATTTGTAACTCGCTGGGCGTTTTCGTTAATGGATCAAATACAAAAATGGGCAGAACTGCCAAAAAAGCACAAAAATGGGCCTAATCCCATCCATGCATCAGGACTCTTTCAGGGTCCAAATTCGCAAATATAGATTCGGTATCTTTTTGCTTATAGAAAATTGTACAAACAGCCTTTTACATATATATATATATATATATATATTTTAAAATCTTAAATTATTCCAAATTTGGCTTAGAATTTGATTCTGGACTATATTTACATCACCTATAATCAAATAATTTTGACAGACCTTCAAGTGGGACCAAAAAAATCCTTTAAATATCATGCATAATTCTATTCAATAATAATTTATCAAATCAAGACTCACGAAAATTCTCTAAATATGAATTAAGGTCTACATTAATATTCAATTTGTGTTCAAAGATGAAGATAACTTGGACCTTCGAACTAGACCTAATGTGTGTGTCTATATATGTGTATATGTAAACATTATAATAACATGAATTTGTGGAAATTAGCAAGTATTTAGGGACCAGTAAAATGAATTGGTGGCAACGCGGAACCTATCAATTGATAATTAACGTCATTTGATAAACATGTGTTTTGATTGCTTTGTCGGCCTCTTGTCAAATGGGAAAGCCTTCATTTTTGCTGTTAGTAGGTTTTTCTTTCTTTCTTTTTTTATAAAGTATTTTTGCTGTTTGCAGTTGATGAATTAATAATAATAATAATAATATTGTGGTTCAAATGGGCCACTAATTTATTGGTTTGACCATATTAGAAAAACTTTTGGGGATCGTGGTGAGAGAGGCTCACCATTCCATGCCACCTCATTAGCTAGTCGGTGAGACAACCTTTAGAAACCAATTAATATATCTTCATTTTCCCTCGAGAAAAAGAGAAAAATAATATGCTACTAAGAGACTCTAATTAGGGATGGCAATCGGGCAGGTAGGCGTATGCATGCCTTTCCCGCTTCCATATTTGTCTCCCCTTTTACTCTTCATATTTATTTTCATACCCGTCTAATTTAATATGGATGTGAAGACAGGTAATATTCGTTGGTGGTATTATATTTAAATCCTATTCATTTATCCATAAATAATTATTACAAAAATAACTTCTATTTAAGTTTTCATAAGTTTTAACAATATAGTCATAATTGAAAATAAAATTGAAATATTAAAAACAAATCCAAATTTTAGAAATCCATAAAGTTAAATTTATAAGGCAAACAAAAACATTAAAACACTAACTCTATTATTATTCTATTATAAGGGAATATATGTGGGGTGGGGTGCGGGTGATTAATCTTAACCCCCATACCTAACCCCGCACCCATATACTATCCCCTATATCCCGTCCCATGATGGGCGGGTACCCATGAGTATCTGCACTTATAGGTAAAAATGTCATCCCCAACTCTAATTCAATGCCTAATTCATGTGCTAAAGCTAAATATAATATTTAGAACATGAAAAATAACTTTTCAATATAATACTATTTCCAATATTAAATTTCCCAAATGCTACTTAAAAGGCAAATTTTCTATGGAGTATAACAGACAATGATTTTAATATTTAATTTCAATTTTTTTTCCGAACTTGGGGTGATAGGATTCGAATTTTGCACGTTTAAGTGAAATTATGTGTGTTATTACTGCTAGATTATGCATGTAATCGTAATAATTAATTTTAATTTGATTGTTACAATATTATCGTTTCTAAATTATGTAAATATTAATATTTTATTTTTACAAATCACAAAACTAAATAACAGTAACAAGAGGTAAATATATCATTATAAACAACACAACATCTTAAATTTGTTATTTTCATGTGGTTGCAGGTATAGTCTAGCGGTAATATCATACTTGACTCTACCTTAAAGTGTAGAGTTCGAAACCCCCCACCCTGAATAAAAAAAAAAAATTGTTATTTTCACTTTTACTAAATAATACTCATATTGACATATGTATTGCGAGATGGTCTAAGAATCTAGTGTGGTGACAGACCCACTCACACCTTATACAAGAAATTATAGGTTGAAGTCAATAATATTTAATATTATTATGCAAATTATCTGGATACGTCATTTTCTTACCGTCGGATCATTTTCTCCTATATGTACATTAATATAAATTATTCAAAAGCTCCAAATATACGCAAAAATATTTGAATAATTGTTAAGGAAAGGCAAAGTCTGTCTACCATTATTAGAAGGTCAGAATATGAACATGGAGCAGATTGAAATTCTAGGCTCCATGGATTGTGTTAAATTAGGTAAAAGACCAATCGATCTTGCTAAAAGTCTCACACGCATACATAGTTTGATTAATTTTAAATGTTTTATATTTATCAAAAATATTTTATTTATTTATTTTTTTGCTGTGCTTTTGGGGTCACCTTTTCAATTATACATATCATATATTCGGGGAAGATTGTGAGGTCCCATCATTATTGTTTGTCTTGATTTCTTTCGTTACATTTAGGGGTGTTTGGTGAATGAGTTTGAGTTGAAATTTATAAATTTAAATAGTGATTTTGGTTGATTTTTTCAGAAAAGACAAAAAATTTTTGGGGAAAAAGACAAAAATTAAGTTGATAGTGATGAGTTTAAACTCATCACCCAAACACCCCCTTAGAATTGTCAGCTACCTTTTCATGGAACATGCGGAAAAAAAAAAAAAAAAAACTTCACAAGCTCCAAATTCGTGCTCAGCTTGTCAAAGAAACATGTATTCACTTTATCTCATGTGTATGCAATAATTCAGTATTGAAAGAGGCTTTTTTTTTTTTTTTTTTGAAATTTTTGTGGTAGGATACTGTTAGCCCCTTAGATCGTTGGGGGCGTGGCTTGGTTGGTTTGGGTTCACCACCAAGGCCACTGTGTGCGAGACGCCAAGGGATGTCGTGTGTTGGCATGGCCTTGGGTCGAGCCCGATTCGGCTAGACAGCCAGACAACGTAAGTTGTGCGTGGGAGCGTGCATTGACGGCTTGGTTTGGTGGCATGGCTGTCCTGAAGATCCAATGGGTGTGAGTCAGCCCCAAAAGACCGTGAGACCAAGACACTTGGCCAGATTGCACATGTGGGTGGCGGTTACCAGCACTCCTACTCCAGCGGAGGCATGTGGCGAGATCTGAGTGGAGCCAGGCAAGTCACACGGACAATTGGCGGGCTTCAAGACGAGACAACAAATCCGGCAGTTGGAGACCTGTTTGAACTGACCAGGTGGCTGTGCTGGGTTGGCCCAGCACCAAGGGCGGTTACCAGCAGTTATTTATGTAATAACTGCCTTGTATGGCTTTGTCTTTATATTTACGTTGTCATATGCAGAGACATGGATGGTGTCATGATCCTGCAGTGAGATAGAACATTTGTAATCCTTTATTTTGGTGTATAATAAAGGTTGGGTGAGATTTCCCGTACGAGTGTGGCTTGTGGTTGCGCGTGTGTTGCGTGATTGCTGTGATTTCCTTACGTTTGTTGTGTTGTGTGTGTGCCTGATTCGGATTTGGCTTACTAAGGGTGATTCCTTAGGCCATCACAGGGTGAAAAATTTCGGTTGGTTCACGGTACCTGTGACAATTGGTATCAGAGCCTAACCAGGTTTGGTGGGGCGTGTCGCTGCAATGGAGGAATTGAAGCGGAGAGTTTCTGGGTTGGAGGACTTTGTTGGTGCTCCAACGACAGACAATGCGGTTAGTCTGTCAATTAAGAATGAGCAACATGATGAGCAGATTGCGACTTTGAAATCTGCACATCGAGACTGGGTCAAGGAGTTTGACGCTAGAATGCGGTCACTGATTGAAGATTTCTCCGAATTTGTAAACACTGTCAAGGAGAACTTCAGGGGCGTAGACATGGAGATTTCCGTGTTGAAAAGGGCACTGGAGAGTACCCCAAGTCGGTCTGAGGGTAGTAAGAGTTCGACGGTGAGGGTCCGTGAACCGGGTTGCTTTAATGGAGCCCGGAGCGCGAAGGAACTCGAAAATTTCTTGTGGGACGTGGAGCAGTACTTCAAGGCTGCCCGTGTGCCGGAGTCGGAACAAGTTACCTTCACGAGCATGTATCTAGCCGGTGATGCAAAACTGTGGTGGCGCACTCGGATGGAAGACGATGCAAGTGCTGGTAGGCCTCGGATTGAGACGTGGGATGCCCTTAAGAAGGAATTGAAGGATCAGTTCCTCCCGTGTAATACCGCATGGGTTGCGAGAGAATCTCTCAAAAAGTTGAGGCATACCGGAACCGTGAGGGATTATGTGAAGGATTTCAGTTCGTTGATGTTGGACATCAAAGACATGTCGGATGTGGACAAGTTGTTCAACTTCCTATCGGGCTTGCAGCCTTGGGCTCAAGCCGAGTTACGTAGACAAGGCATAAAGGATCTTCCCACGGCCATGGCGGCTGCAGACGGTCTTGTTGATTACCGGGTTGCTGGTTCCTCTTCGGAGAAGAAAAAAGGGAACAACAGCAAGAAGTCTAAGACTGGTGGGAAAGATGTGAAGAAATCCGAGGGTCAGAATAAGAAGGACGGCACGAAGAAAGGTGGGGGTGATTCCTCAAACAAGAAGAACAAGGGTTGTTTCTTGTGTGATGGTCCCCACTATGCCCGAGATTGCCCCAAGAAAGAGAAGTTGGGTGCGCTATGTGCTGAGGATGAGGCCGAGCCTAGTGAGGCACCGACTCGCATGAACCCCCTCCAGTTACTCAATGCACTCTCGACGGAGAAGCAGGCCCAATTTAAGGGTTTGATGTATGTGATGGTGCGAGTAAACGGATGTGAAGTGAGGGCCATGATGGACAGTGGTGCGACGAACAATTTCGTGTCTCAAGATGAAGCGGATAAATTGGGACTCACTGTGGCTAAGAGTTCAAGCAAGATAAAGGCGGTGAATTCTGAGACAAGGCCTATTCTTGGTTCGGCAGTGGCTAATCTCGTAGTCGGTTCATGGGAAGGTGAGGTCAATATGATGATTGTTCCTCTTGATGACTTTGATTTGATCCTTGGTGTGGAATTTTTGGTGAAGGCCAAAGTTTCTGTGGTGCCTTATTTACGTGGGATTTTTATTGGTGATGAGAACCATCCGTGCTTTGTTCAAGCACTTGGTGAAAAAGGAAAAGAGATTGAACTGCAATCTGCCAAACAATTCAAGGCTGGAGTGAAGAAGGGTCAACAAGCATACGTGGCCGCGTTGATAGAGATCAAGCCTGACGTTGTTGTTGAGGTCCCTGATTCGGTGGTTGGAGTTTTGGAGGAATTTGCCGACATAATGCCTCCTGAATTGCCGAAGGAACTTCCTCCACGCCGTGCGGTTGATCACAAGATCGAGTTGGAACCAGGTGCGAGACCCCCAGCCAAAGCCCCATATCGGATGGCGCCTTCGGAGTTAGTAGAGTTGAGGAGACAGTTGGATGAGTTGCTTGAGGCAGGGTTCATTCAGCCATCGAAAGCTCCTTATGGTGCTCCGGTCCTGTTCCAAAAGAAGCAAGATGGCTCGATGAGGATGTGTGTGGACTATCGGGCATTGAACAAGGTTACGGTAAAGAACAAGTATCCTGTTCCTAACGTGGCTGACCTGTTTGATCGTTTGTCCAAAGCATCCTTCTTTACGAAGTTGGATTTGAGGTCGGGCTATTGGCAAGTTCGTGTGGCAGCGGGTGACGAAGGGAAGACTACTTGTGTGACGAGGTATGGGTCTTTCGAATTTTTGGTGATGCCTTTCGGCTTAACCAATGCACCTGCCACGTTTTGTAATTTGATGAACGATGTGTTGTATGAGTTCCTTGATCGATTTGTGGTTGTTTACCTCGATGACATTGTGGTGTTTAGTGAAACCTTGGCTGACCATGTTTGTCATTTGAGACAAGTGTTTTTAAAGCTTAGGGAATACAAGCTTTTTGTGAAAAAGGAGAAATGTGAATTCTGCTGTAAGGAAGTGAAATTCCTTGGTCATTGGGTCAGTAAAGGGCAAATTCGGATGGATGACAAGAAGGTGAAGGTGATCCTTGATTGGCCTCCTCCGACAAAGGTGACTGAGTTGAGGTCATTTTTGGGACTAGCCAACTACTACCGTAAGTTCATCAAGGATTACTCGAAGAGAGTGAATCCCTTGACAGACTTGCTTAAGAAGGATCAAAGGTGGTGTTGGACCGATGGGTGTCAAGAGGCGTTTGACAAATTGAAGGCTGCGGTTGCGTCCGAGCCGGTCCTCAAGTTGCCTGATTTCGAGAAGCCTTTTGAAGTGCATACGGATGCATCTGACCGTGCTATTGGGGGCGTGTTGGTCCAAGAGGGACATCCGGTTGCTTTTGAGAGTCGAAAATTGAAAGATTGTGAGCAGAGGTATTCTGTCCATGAAAAGGAGATGACTGCGGTGGTGCACTGCCTTGACATTTGGAGGCACTATCTCTTGGGCACAAAGTTCACTGTCATGACGGATAATGTGGCCAATACTTATTTCAAGACTCAGAAGAAGCTAACCCCGAAGCAAGCAAGATGGCAAGAATTCTTAGCCGAGTTTGATTTTGTGTGGATTCACAAACCGGGAAGTCAAAATCAAGTGGCTGATGCTTTGAGCAGGAGGGATGTTCAAGCATACGTAACTGCATTGTCTGTGGTGCAGTCAACTTTTCTAGATCGGGTGAGGGAGCAGGCGGTGCTCGACCCAAATTACTCAAAGCTGAAGATGGAAGTCAGCGAGGGTGTGGTGAAAAGATACCGAATCGAAGACGGCTTGTTATTCGCCAAGGGTGACAGGTTGTTTGTGCCAAGCGGTGGCGGTCTTCGAAAAGAATTATTGCGGGAGACACATGATCCTCATTGGGCAGGTCACCCTGGAGCGGAAAGGATGTTGGCTTTGCTAGCTAAATCCTATTTTTGGCCGAAGATGAGTGATGATGTTGAATTTTATGTGAAGACGTGTATGGTTTGCCAAAAAGATAAGTTGGAAAGGAAACACGAGGCGGGTTTGTTGCAGCCTCTCCCTATCGCTGAGAAGCCATGGGAGTCGATCTCGATGGACTTTATTGTGGGGTTTCCTGAAGTCAAGGGGATGAGTTCGGTGCTGGTTGTGGTCGACCGGTTCTCGAAGTATGCAATTTTCATTCCTGCACCACATGCTTGCCCGGCTGAGGTAGCCGCGGAGTTGATCTTCAAGCATGTCGTGAAACTATTTGGCTTACCTAGAGACATTGTCAGTGATAGAGACTCTCGGTTCACAGGTCGGTTTTGGACGGCCTTGTTCAACATGATGGGATCTGAGTTGAAGTTTTCCACGGCCAATCATCCGCAGACTGATGGCCAAACCGAGAGGATGAATCAGTTGCTAGAGGAGTACCTGAGACATTATGTGAGCGCAAGTCAGAGGGATTGGGTAGATTTACTCGATGCTGCACAGTTTTGTTACAACATGCATAAGTCCTCAGCCACGGGAATGAGTCCTGCCGAGTTGGTGATGGGACAGCAGCCTCTGACTCCTCACGAGATTGCCAAGCAAAAATCCCAAGGGAGTTGCCCTGCAGCATATAGGTTTGCAAGGGACAAGACGGAGTTGCTAGAGTTAGCACGGGATAGTCTAGCCAAGGCAGCCAAGAGAATGAAGAAATATGCGGATAAGCATCGTAGAGCTTTGGAGTTCGATGTGGGAGACAAGGTATTGTTGAAGCTTACTCCCCAAATTTGGAAGAAGGTGACTAATAAGCGGTTCCACAAGGGGCTGGTTTCGAAGTACGATGGCCCGTTTGAAGTGGTGAAACGCGTTGGGAAAGTTGCCTATCGGTTAAAACTGCCGGAACGTTTGAAGATTCACCCAACGTTTCATGTGAGTTTTCTTAAGAAGTTCCATGAGGATAAAGAGGGCAGTAGTCGAACTCAAGCGAGGCGAGCTCCTCCTACAATCCGAGTTGAGTTTGATAAGGAAATTGAGAAAATCCTTGATCATCGGATGTTGGGAGCAAGCAAGAAAAATTGGAGAACCGAGTATCTGGTTCAATGGAAAGGTAGTGGCGTTGCTGATGCTACTTGGGAAAAGGCGGTTTCCTTGTGGCAGTTTGAAGATCAGGTTAATGCCTACTTGAACAGCCTCCCGACGAGGACGTCGGTCTCTTCTGGTGGGGGTGGTTTGTTAGCCCCTTAGATCGTTGGGGGCGTGGCTTGGTTGGTTTGGGTTCACCACCAAGGCCACTGTGTGCGAGACGCCAAGGGATGTCGTGTGTTGGCATGGCCTTGGGTCGAGCCCGATTCGGCTAGACAGCCAGACAACGTAAGTTGTGCGTGGGAGCGTGCATTGACGGCTTGGTTTGGTGCCATGGCTGTCCTGAAGATCCAATGGGTGTGAGTCAGCCCCAAAAGACCGTGAGACCAAGACACTTGGCCAGATTGCACATGTGGGTGGCGGTTACCAGCACTCCTACTCCAGCGGAGGCATGTGGCGAGATCTGAGTGGAGCCAGGCAAGTCACACGGACAATTGGCGGGCTTCAAGACGAGACAACAAATCCGGCAGTTGGAGACCTGTTTGAACTGACCAGGTGGCTGTGCTGGGTTGGCCCAGCACCAAGGGCGGTTACCAGCAGTTATTTATGTAATAACTGCCTTGTATGGCTTTGTCTTTATATTTACGTTGTCATATGCGGAGACATGGATGGTGTCATGATCCTGCAGTGAGATAGAACATTTGTAATCCTTTATTTTGGTGTATAATAAAGGTTGGGTGAGATTTCCCGTACGAGTGTGGCTTGTGGTTGCGCGTGTGTTGCGTGATTGCTGTGATTTCCTTACGTTTGTTGTGTTGTGTGTGTGCCTGATTCGGATTTGGCTTACTAAGGGTGATTCCTTAGGCCATCACAGGGTGAAAAATTTCGGTTGGTTCACGGTACCTGTGACGGATACCCTATTCCATAGGGTATTATTTTTTTTAGACAAGATAGGGTATTATTGTTTTAGTTGTCATATTAAAATTTTAACGATTTAAGGTTTTAAATACTCATGTTAAATATTTATATATTGAAACGTTAAAAAATTAATTATATTTTTTTTTGGGTAAATTAAAAAGTAAATTGTATCTCGTTTTTTTTCTCTCTCTTAATTTTGTATTGAAAATGATGAATCAATTGGCATTGAAGAGAACCATTAATTATTTGGGGTATTCTGTGATCATGTATGATATAACAAAGAACATACATACAATCTTCATATTATAATCTTATCAAATTGAAATTAAATCTATATATTCTAAATGAATATATGACAATAAAAAGGAGATCGTATTTTTGTTTTCGTATTTTATGAAGCAAGTCTCCAAACTAATTTAGCACACTTCAATAATCAATTTGCATTTGGAGATGAGACGCGTTCCATTTATTAAAAGCACTTGGAATTTTTTATTTTTTATTTTTTTTGTGGTAGCATTAACTATTGAAAACTGAGTTGGTTTAAAAAAAAAAAAAAAAAAAAACTGGTTTTCATAAATGAGAGTCCATTGACTACCAATCACTTAGTGCTCATGGGTAAAGCATGACAAAAATTTACATATAAACCAACGGTCAATTTTTGTGGCTTTGCGGCGAATAACTCCAAAAGCTGACTAGGACTAGTCATCAGGGCGATAAAAAGGGCAGAATATACCGACCTTAAAAAAAAAAAAAAAAAAAAAAAACTCATTTATTCTCTCTCCCCAGTTCAGTTACTAATCTTAGAGCCATTTCAAGCATACATCAATTAAAGTTTTATATTTTTTTTTATCTTTTTCTTAAGAAATAAATCAATTTAATTTTTCATATTTTCAAATCTCTCTTAGAATTCTTTTTATTTTATATTAAAATTAAATATTTTTTTGGAGTTTTAAGAGTAACAAAACAAGATTTATCTTGTTATTTTTTCAGAAATTTTTACTATATTTCACTAAAACACAATTCATTTTTACTAAATATATATTCAAAACTCAACTCAACCTTTAAATTTCATCTCTAATTATTCGGTCCCTTATTTATTGAGAAAGACAAAAAATAATAAACTCTAACCGGTGCCATGTTCCAAACCCCTAATTAGTTGAACTATTCTCCTTATCCTGTTATCCAATAAATGCTCTCTTTTACAAGGTCACCGGCTTTTCCAGTAGCAAAATAATTATTGTCGTCTGTTTTGTTTTTCTATTCGTTATGTTTTTGTTTTTTTGTGTTGCTAGAGATTACAGAGTCTCAGACCAACAAAGCAAAGTACCAAAAACGCACCTCTTTAAAACCCACCCCTTTCCTTTCCTAGGTCCCATGGTTATCCATCTTTCCCCTTTTTCATCCTCGTGAACTATTCTTTGGTTTTCGTTGCATTAGATACCTACTTACATATTTATTAATATATAATCTTTTTTTTGTTAAATTATTTGCCAACAAACCCAACTCCTGAATCTCTCCTAATCCCTTCCTTTCCCAGCATTTACAGAGCAAGATTTGTTAGTTATTCGGCTCCTAACCGCTAGGAAGTAGGAACAAAAAATCAAGTTTAAATTTCTCTCCTTTTTTTTTTTTTTTTTTCCTCCTATTTATTGGGTTGGGTTTTGAAAAAGATTGTGATTTTTGTATTTGTTTTGCGTTCAAAATTATAACCAAAATTTCCAAGTTTGAACTTTGAGCTAATTTAATAATAACAATAATAAAAATAAATCCCCCTTTCGTTTTTCCTTTCGTTTTCTTTGCTTCGTCAGCCATTTTTCTCCTTCCCAATCATGCTGTGTCTTCGCTCTCCTCCTCTCGCTTTCTCTCTCTAAAAAAAAAAAAAAAAACCCAGCGAATTGTGCTTTCAATACTTTTGAAACCCATTTCATCACTCTCTCTCTGTTTATCTTTAAACCCAAAAAAAGGAAAAAAAAGAAAAAGAAAAAAAACCCATCATCGAAAACTGGGTTTTCAGCCATTAATGCGAAGAAAGAAGCCATCTTTCTTTCTGAGGCAAAAGTCGGAGCAATGGCGAAGAGCAGTAATGGTGGTTCAAATGAATCGGAAGAAGCCATAACCCAGTTGGAGTTGCTCAAGAAACTGAAGCGACTAAACTCTCTTGAGCCGTCTTTAGGGGTCCTCGGATTCTTCTTCGTCTGCGTTCTCTTCATCACGGCCTTCTTCTACTTGGACTTCGAGACCGTCTCCACTAAGCTTCGCTCCAGTGGGGCTAGGCTTGGACTGCAAACGCATGACTCGTTCCCACCATTGTCGTCGTCGTCTTCTTCTTTTTCTTCTTCAACAAAAACGACAACTTGCGACAATGAACGGCCGGAATTTCTTGATGAAGGTGGTGATGGATGTAACATATTCGAAGGAGGTTGGGTTTGGGACGAGAGTTATCCGCTGTACCAGTCCCTAAATTGCTCTTTTGTGGACCCGGGTTTCAGGTGCTCCGAGAATGGCAGGCCCGATGGTTTCTTCACCAAATGGCGTTGGCAGCCCAAAGATTGTAACTTGCCCAGGTGGGGTTTTTTTTTTCCTTTACAACTATTGTTTAACTAGATTTTGCTTGTCGTTTCTTTGGTTTCTGAAAGATGAAAACTTGCCTTAGTTATACCAAAGAGTTATACGAGATGGTTTTTGTTTTGTTTTTGTTTTGTTTTTTTTGTTTGTTTGTTTATTTATTATTATTTTTTTTTGGTTTGTTCATTTGTTCATCCTTTTTTTCCCCTCCCTAGTTGGAATTTGGGAAGCTCTGAGAACTTAACTGGGTAAATGGGTTGTTTTGATCTCTTGTATATATTCGGATTATATTAGTTGGATATGTTTTCTGTATGTAAAGTTGGATGTGTAACAGTTTCTCTTGAAGTGCAAATTGGGTT
Source organism: Ficus carica (assembly GCA_009761775.1). Taxonomy (NCBI): domain Eukaryota; kingdom Viridiplantae; phylum Streptophyta; class Magnoliopsida; order Rosales; family Moraceae; genus Ficus; species Ficus carica. The sequence goes on along the minus strand of CM019748.1, from coordinate 4,453,580 downwards.
TTTGTTTTCTTTCGTTTTTATTTGCGTTTGATATTTTCCCTTAATGATTTTGGTTTCAAATACTTGTGCTGAAGTAATAAACTTACCTGATGTCTTTGTCTCCTCTATCTGGAGGGAAGATTTGATGCAGCTAAGATGTTGGAAAAGCTGAGGAACAAGCGCCTTGTATTCGCAGGCGACTCATTGGGGAGGAACCAGTGGGAATCCCTCCTCTGCATGCTATCTTCTGCTGTTTCTAACAAGTCCTCAATCTATGAGGTTAATGGCAGTCCGATCACGAAGCATTCGGGATCCTTAATCTTCAAGTTTGAGGATTTCAACTGCACCGTCGAGTACTACAGGTCGCCGTTTCTAGTCGTGCAGGGTCATCCTCCTGCTGGCGCTCCTGCAGACGTGAGATTCACAATGAGGGTGGATCAAATGGACTGGAGTTCGGTTCATTGGAGAGACGCCGATGTTTTGGTTCTCAACACTGGTCATTGGTGGATTTACGAGAGGACTATAAGAGAGTATGTTCAGTCTGTCTGTCAATTTTTTCTTAAGAATTCATTTATCTGGTTTCATGGTATCTTGAGTTTTACCTGCTCTAAGAAGTTCTTGATTGTCGTTTCGATTTAGGTAACTGGATAAAATGATTAAGGAATTAGATAACATTTTGTTCTTTCGGCATTTCTTTTGTAAACCTTGTGTTATTGACTGAGCTAGTAAAATTATGCCGAGAGGCTTCTTTTGATTCTGCATTCCTCATGGATTCAAATAGTGAAAACGCAGGGATCTAAACACAGGAAATTTATTCTCAGTGGTCGTTTAATTACTGTTGATTCTATTTTTTTTTCTGTGATTAGGGGTTGTTACTTTCAAGAAGGTGGTAAGGTGAAGAAGGATATGAGTGTTGAAACTGGATACAGGAAATCAATAGAGTCGGTTGTCGACTGGATTGGTAATCAAGTGGACATGAACAAGACTACTGTGTTCTTCCGAACCTATTCCCCGGTTCATTTCAGGTTTCATTTACATTTCTTTCGTTGATTTCACTTTCCTGTTATTCATTTCCGCCTATAATGCGATTTTCGTTTCACCACTAACAAAGTGTCTGGAATTATAGAGGTGGCGACTGGAATACCGGAGGTGGTTGTCACATGGAAACTCTACCCGACTTAGATCCATTGTCTATTTCATCCGAACCTCATTTTGATACCGTTCTGAAAGTATTAGCTGAGCTCTCGAACGAGTCTCAGGTGATGAAATTGAATATGTTGAACATAACAGACATGACATCGAGGAGAAAAGATGGCCATCCATCGATATACTATCTGGGTCCCAAGAACGGGCCAGCCTCTCTCCGCCATCAAGACTGCAGCCACTGGTGCCTGCCTGGCGTGCCCGATACGTGGAATGAGCTTCTTTATGCTTTCTTTCTCAAGAAGGAATCAATTCACGAAGGAAATGCCTGAACTCCGAGTGGCTCTCCAATGTGACAAATGTAGGTTTTTGCCGAACTACTCGTATGCTAACCTGCTGTTGGCATTCCTGCTCTCACGATTTTGATCGAAATTTTACACCGGAAGGCGAAAGTTGGAGGTTGCTCCATTGCAGCCGGTATTTATCCTTACATTTGGTTCAGAAATTACGCTTCACAACAAGGTAAATACAAAGAAGATAATTTAAAGAAAATCAGGGAGTCTTCATGGCATGACACTTCCCATCACTTGTTTTTTGATGGGATTTATTTTTTCTTTTTTTCTTTTGCAAAGAACAGGGAAAGACAGGAAAAAAAAAGTTGAATAGTCCTCTCTCTCTTTTTTTTAAAATGTAAATAACAAAAAATAATTGTGATGAATTAAAAAACATTTAGTAGGTAACCGACTGTTTTTATTGGGGATTACTGAATTGAGAGTCAAATTTAGAGATTACAAAGATCTAGAGGATGTGAATATCAAGTAGGAACAAATGTAGAAAGGCCAAAGGGGAGCGGGGTCTTTGGTAATGAATGAAGGACTTTCAGGCTAATCGCCGCATGTATGTCGAGCTTGACTTGACCCTACTTTCTGAAATGCCACTTTTTAAAGGATCCAAGTATTTTTGAATTTAGCCTTTTAAAACCCACATTACCTCTCTCTCTCTCTCTCTCTGTCCTTTTTTATTTTTTATTTTATTTTAAGTGGAAATAAAATTTAAATGTAAAAGAAAAAAATAGTTTGGGCCTAGGAAGGCCGAGCAGCCGGCCCTCGGTCTAGTTCTGATTGGGGCCGCCAAGAAGCACAAGTCCTTAAATAGTATGTCTATGTTTTTTTTGTCCTTTTTTTTAATATTTCTTTAGATTTTTTATCTTCATATTTATCTAATTGAAGGTTAAAAAAGGGTAATCTTACAAACCACTTTTATAGGAAAGGAACACAAGTGAGAGAGCATTCATATCTTCTACTTCTTCTTTTTTTCGACATGTTAAGATTTCTGGTTTATATTTCCTCTGGTATCTAAAATTAAGAGGGCTAGAATTCTAAAAGAATTAAAAATAAAAAAGTGAGTTAAAAGGGCACATTTCTAATATTCTAATTACAATTTAACCCTCTCAACCATCGTGCTCATGGCACTTTACCCCATAAAACTTCTGGTTCATTGCTCACACACCACACACATAGTTGCACGTGTAATGGCCTAAGGCCATTTGGTCTAGTCGCATCGGGGGTCTAGATAAGATTATGGTGCGGTGGGGTTTTAGGTAAATATTGTGTGTTCCTTATAAATATGAATCATTTAATTCTAGGTTATATAACCGTCAATAATTATCTCTCTCTAGATCTTGTTATCTTGTTATTATTATTATTATTATTATTTTTTAAATCCGTTCGTAAACTTTCAGCAACGGTTAAAAAAAAAATCCGTGTGATAATTGTTGTTGTTTTACCCTTTTGTTTTTAAGAATCCATCTAAAATAGATAATAATTCTAAGCTTATGTACGGGTTTAGAATGAAATTTTTAAGTTGAAATTTATCGATTTTTTAAAAATTAATTATAATTTTTATTGATTTCTTTAAAAAAGATAAAAATTAAAATGAAAAATTTATATTTAAACTAAGAACCAAACGAAAGGCTAAGCCTTTAACCCTTTGCTTTATTTGCATCCCTTATCATAAGTTTCGCCTTATAATAAATGTGATTTGTTTGTCATTCACAGTTTAATCCTTTTATAAGCACATGAAAAAAAAAAAAAAAAAAACCCAGCAAAATGTGTGCCCAACAATTTATTATCTTGTATTCAGCACCATTTCTTTATTTACATAAAGAACTGCATTTAACTCAACATATTTTGTACTGAAAAATGTCTTTTTCATGATTCATTAACCACGATCCATCAAATTCAATTTCATTTTTACTGTCATCAAATTCAATTTCAGACTCACAAAGTGAATAATTATATATTAATAATAATGGTAAATTGTTATATTAGTCTCTAAATTTTATATAAGGATGCCGTTTGGATCTTGAACTTTTTATTTTTATTTTTATTTTTTATTGATCGATTCCTGAAGTTACACCCTTTTAACAAATCCAAAGATCAATCAATCAAAAAAAAAAAAAAAGAGTTCAGGGATCAAACGGCACTCTCATTGAAAGTTTAGGGACTAACGTAACAATTTATCCTAATAACAACTATAATGAAAACGTTCTTCTCAACAAGCTTGTCACTCATTTTTCTCCGAAATCCCTTTCTAGATAAAACCATGAAAATAACTCGTCATATTTCAAGACTTTTTCTTCTTTCAAGCCATTAATGCTCTCTCCGTCTCTCCAAAACCCTCCCTCCTCAAAGAACAGAACTTGTGAACAAAACCTTCTTCCAACAAATAAACAAAACAAATCAATCTCAAGTCTTAACACTTAAAATCGAAGGAACAATAGGCTCAGACAGCACCACGATGACCAGTTCCAATTCGGAGTCGAAAAGACGCAAGAGCTTCAACTTCTTGGAGCCGTCTCTAACGAGTCTCGGCTTCCTCTTCATCGTGACTCTTCTCTTCATTACCAGCTTCTTCTACTTGAACTTCGAAACCTCCGTAAACAGCATCAACTTCCCTCGTTGGGTAGGTTGGATAGGCATAAACGGTTCGTCGTCACCGATCGTATCACGTCCGCTGATTTTGCAAAGTTATGGGGACGAACAGGTGGGATATCTTGAAGAGGAAGGTAGTGGTGAGTGTGACATATTCGATGGAAGTTGGGTTTGGGACGACAGCTATCCGTTGTACAAACCCGAAGACTGCTCTATCATAGAAGGAGGTTTTAGCTGCTCTCAGAACGGAAGGCCTCATGATTTCTATACCAAGTGGCGTTGGCAACCCAAATCTTGCAACTTGCCTAGGTGTTTCTTTCTTTCTTTCTTTATGTCTTTGTGTGCCTTCGGACATAGCCTAACAGTAATTACATATCGAACTCCCCCACAACGTGTAGATTTTAGATCCTTCACCTCCGAGTTAAAAAAACAAAAAAATGTTTCAAAACTTTTGCCGTTGACAATCAATATAAAGTTTTAGGATTAGGTTTTAGTGATGTGTAGTTAATTGTATATTTTTGGACGTAACATTCCGTCTTAATGAGAATCTGATAGTTTAGAATGGCATAACTAAGTTATGTTTTAGTACATGGTATGGAACTCTTCCTGATAGTAAGTAGTTATAATTATTGGACGGGGGAATCTTACAGCGGGTTTCTCTGTTTTGTGCACATGAGAGAAGATTTGATGCAGGGTTGATGTTGGAAAGTTGCGGAACAAGCGTGTTGCGTTCATTGGGGATTCGTTGGCAAGGAACCAATGGGAATCCCTCCTCTGCATGCTCTCCGGTGCTGTTTCTAACAAGTCCTTGGTCCGCGAGGTGAAAGGGAAACAAATCACCAGGCGAGCAGGATCCTTGGTTTTCAAGCTTGAGGACTTCAACTTCACTCTTGAATACTACAGATCCCCCTATCTAGTCTCAAGAGTACCGCCTCCGGCTGGTGGTGCTCCCAAGGTGAAGGAGCTTTTGAAATTGGATGTCGAGGCTTTGAGTTACAGCCTCTGGAGAGGCGTGGATCTGGTTGTTATAAGTTCTGGCCATTGGTGGACTTATGACAAGACTACAGCAATGTAAGTGCACATACTCGGTCATTTCAATTTTTCCATCATTAATTTATGCGTAAGTGAATCGTTATTCTTTTATTGGTAACTCGGAAAAGAAGTATTGCTATTCGTATCACTTATTTGCACAATTTTGTTAACAATGTGTTAGAGGTCGCTATTTCGAAGATCGAGGGGAGATAAAGATGAATATGAGCATCGAAGCTGCATATAGGAGAGCGATGGAGACGGTGGTTGAATTTGTTAACACAAAATTGGGCAAGGACAACACCCGCATATTTTTTAGAACTTATTCTCCAAATCATTTCAGGTTTTTTTTTCCCTCCTTGTTACCTTTGTGACCAAAACATTTTGCTTCAACCTTAGATTAAGGACTAATAGTGTATGTGGATGGAACAGCGGAGGTGCTTGGAAGACCGGTGGTACTTGTCACTCGGAAGTTCTACCTTACTGGGAAATTCTTGGCATTTCTTACCCTTTTGCGATGATAGCCATGGATGTGTTATCACATCGCTTGAATGTGTTGCGTGTATTGAATGTGACACACATGACATCAATGAGAAAAGATGGCCATCCATCAATGTACCATAGAGCGGTCCATAATGTGACGGCGGCCTTGCATAAAAGCCAAGACTGCATGCACTGGTGCCTTGCCCGGCGTGCCGGATTCATGGAATGAGCTGTTATATGCACTTTTGCTCAAGCAGGAACTAACTAATGTGTGAATTTTGACCTCAGACCACTGAATTTAATTGCTTTTGTTACATGTACTTCAATTTTTTTCAAGAGTACTGAAGATTTTATGCCTTGGGATAAACCAAAAAGTTGAATCTTACTCGTATTCTTAAAGAACAGAGTAGAACCAGAGGACATAAAACTAGTGGATGCAAAATATTTTATGAAAGCCAAGTAATTTTCTTCGTCGTTTTCCTTTTTTCACCACTTTTGTTCCATTAACGTTTAATAACAGAGAACCAGACTAGGCAAAAGTTCCATTAATTTCCTAAAAAGGGAAATAAATATTACAGTCCACATGTGGATAACAAACTCAATTTGATAAAGGTCTTCCCAAGCAACAACAATTTTTTTTTTTTTTCATTTTTTATTTCTCAATCGGTAAATGGGTATTGCTCGTACCTAATTGCACAATCATAAAGCACAGCTCGAGCCCCAATCCTGCTTTGACATTGTCCTCCCATGGCCGTCTTCGCAGCTCCGAGACACGCCGCACAGTCCAGACTCGTGAGAATTTTGTTACAAGAGCCGTGCCCATATGCAAAAGCATTGGGATAGGGAGAAATATTGTAAAAATCGTAGTTCTTGCGTGTCGGAGTATTGGTCAGTAAATCGTCGAGAACGTAGGCTAGACTAGTTGCAAAAGGATCGCCGCCCGTATATGTGCCTGTGTTGCAAAGAACAGTAGTAACGTTTGTGTTTGGAGTGCTTATGACCATAGTAGGATTACACAAGAATCCCATGATAATTAAGGACGCAAATTTCATATGAAAACTCATCTCTGATCTCTCCCTCTCCCTCTCAAGCTTTGTTCTTTTGATCAAAGGTTGGGTGTTTTTTATAAGGTTTGCTGTCATAAGGGAGTCATTATTGGTTTTTCCACCCACAGTACAATAATTAACCGATTTCTTGACTTTACTTGATTGGTGCGATATTGACCCCATTTTTTTTTTAAATAACTAAAGACCTCTTCGCCTTTTTCTATCTTTGCATTTTTTTTTTTAAAGACGAATCTTTTTATTAATTTTTTTTTTCGTGGCCAATGATTGGCTAATTTAATTAGTTTGAAAAACGTCAAATGCCTCTTATTTCTTCAAACTATCATAAGATATGAATTCTCTACCTCGTGAAAATCATTATTTTTTTTTTTTTTTTGAAAAATACTAAGTACATCAATTTTAATCCAAAATTTTGAGTACCAATTTATGTGATATATGAGTTGTCGATTTTTTATTAATAAGTATTCAAAGCATTGTTACATCGTTTAATTACATTTAGACTTTGTTTGGTGAGTCAGTTTGAACTCAATTTTTTGAGTTCAAACTGAACTCAACTCATTTGGTGTCTAAGCTTGGTCCCAACTATGAGTTGGACCGTTGTACAGTAAACCAAACTCGGTTTACTGTGCGCCCATCTGATGCTTCACAGTGGCTCTGTTGACGGCGTTCTCGATCGTCGGCCACCCACCCCATGTCGCCCACTGCCCGAATTGCTACCTTGCGTCAACGCCGTCGTCTTGGAGTTCGTTCCCGACGGTAAGAACTCGTGAGCCACTCACCGCCGAATCACGAGCTCGTCGGCTTCGCGAGCCAACCACTATCCAATCGTGACAAGAAGCTCGGCGCTAGGCATGGAGGAGAACGAATTTTCGACGGCAAGGGGAGGCCGAGGGGCGAGCAAGGTGGTTGTGGGGATTTCCAACCACCCCGACTTCTTGAGGGGCGAGATGTCGATGACGGCGACCACACGATGCCTTTTATCTCACGGCGGCGGAGTCTAAATCCGAATTTAAGCAAATTATCAAGAGGGATTTCTAACCTTGAGCTTTTTCCTCTTTGAATTCACAGGTCCAATGGTTGGGATTTCCTTCGAAAATGTTAAATGAAAGGAAAAAGAAATGGAGAGACAGAGAGAGTGGGAAACCGAGAGAGATGAAGGGGAGAGAGGGGGATAGAGAGAGAAAGAGAAAAGAGAGAGAGATGGGAGAGAGGGCACAAGGGTGGGGGGCATGATTGTGTTGTCATGTTGGGGGGGGGGGGGGGGGGGGGGGCGGCGGTGGCGACACAACCTAGATCTGGGTTCGTGTCGGGGGGTTGCGAGAAGGAGGGAGAGGAAGGGGGGAGAGGGGGGGGGGGGGGGGGGGAGGGCGTCGGGGTATGGGGTTGGGGGGGCGCGACCGCGTTGGCGAAATGGTGGGGGCGACGGCAGTGTAACCCGGATCTCTGGTTTGTGCCGGGGGTTGCTAAAGGATGGAGCGAGAGGGGGGGGGGGGGGGGGGGGGGGGGGGGGGGGGGGGGGGGGGGGGGGGGGGGGGGGGGGGGGGGGGGGGGGGGGGGGGGTTGGGGGGGGGGGGGGGGGGGGGGGGGGGGGGGGGGGGGGGGGGGGGGGGGGGGGGGGAGGGGCGGGGGGTGGGGGGGTGGGGGGGGGGGGGGGGGGGTTCAAGGGGGGGGGGGGAGGGGGGGGGGAGGGGGGGGTGTGGGTGTGGGGGTGTGTGGGGGTGCGGTGTATGTTGGGGGGGGGTGTGGGTGTTGGCATAAAAATTTTAAAAAGTTCAAATAAAAAAAAAAAAAAAAAGGGAGGGGCGTGGGCCTGGAAAAAAAGTTTGTAATTTTTAAGGTTAATTTTTTTATTACAAGTAAATCTTTAACGCTCTCGTATTTTTGTTTTTCATCTTCTAGGTCACTCTTTCTTCACAAGAATAAATTAAGATGTTAAAAAAAATTTCTAATTGCCAATATAAATACAATTCTAATAAACTACATTTCTCAATACAATAAACTTTTTACATCCAAACACTCAACTCAAGTTAAACTTTTCAACTCAAAAATTTTACCAACACTCAACTCTAACTCTCAACTTAACTTATCTTCAATTCAACTTAAAAATCTTAACTCAAACTCATTCACCAAACGGACCCTTACTAAAAAAATATGATATATGAGTTGATACTCAAAAATTGGATTGGAGTTGGTATCCCTCACATTACTCTTACTTTTTTTTTCACCTTTTTTTCAGTCACGTTTAATAATGGAAAATCAGAACCATAATAGGCAAAACCTCATTAAATTGCCCAAAATAGCAATCAACAATACAATCCCAAATCCGTAATGCAGCCCACAAATAGATAAGAAAACTCAAATGGATTAAAGGTCTTCTCTGGTAAGAATACTCTCTCTTTTCTCATTTCTGTCTCTCTATTGGCAATGGATACTGCTCGTACCTAATTGAAACAATCATGAAGCACGGCTCGAGCCCCTTTCTTGCTTTGACATAGTCCTTCCATGACAGTCTTTCGCAGCGCCGAGACACACCGCGCAGTCCAGACTAGTGAGATTTTTGTTACAAGAAATGTGCACGTATGCTTTTGCATTAGGATAGGGAGAAATATAGAAATCATAGTTCTCGCGTGTCGGAGTAGTAGTCTGTAACTCAACAATAACATAGGCTAGACTAGTTGCAAAAGGATCGCCACCGGAGTATATGCTTGTGTTGCAAAGAACAGTTGTAACGTTTGTGTCTGGAGTGCAAATGACCATAGTAGGAGTACACAAGATTCCCATAATGATTAGGATGCAAATTTCATATGAATACGCAGAGCAACTCCAACCGGACTCTAAAATAGAGTTTTACTTCAATTTAGAGTATGGGGACATCTCCAACCCATATTCTATATCATACTTCAATATAGAGTATGAACAGTGATACTTATGATATAGAATATGAACTGTATACTTCATATTTGAAGTATAACTGTTCATACTCTAAACTACTTTATTTTTTAATTAAATTTTAAAATAATATTTAGGTAAAAATAAAAATTATAAAGTTACCATTAACTTAATTTTTCTTTCAAAATTACCCATTTTCAAAATACTAATTCGGAAGCCTAGGGACAAATGTCATGTAATTTTAAGTTTTTTTTTTATTTTAATATTGAATGTCAGTTTGTTGTCCTTTTTTTTTTTTTTTTTTTTTGTGTGTGTGGAATTAAGAAAATCATGTAGTTTTTTTTCACTCAATATTAAGTTGTTTTGATAATCGCACTAAATTTATAGTGTTTTGGTTATTTGATATAACTTTCTATTTTTAAAGATTATTCTAAAAAATAAAAACAATAATGGATTAATATGTTAAAAAGATTGTATGGGGGCATAATTTGTAAAATATAAAGATTATAGGGAATAAATATAAAAATATCTAAATGATTATAAAAAGAATATAAATAGAATATTCATTTTACAGTATGATATAGAGTAAATAAGTTTGGCGATGAATAGTTTTTGAAATGACAGATACTCTATTTTAGAGTTTATGTACGCTAAAATAGAGTGTTTGGATTGGAGATGGCCTCCTCTCTTCCTCCTCTGTTTTTTTCCATCTTCCTTTGTTCTTTTGATCAAAAATTGGGTTATATATTAGATATTATATAGATATATAGGTTTGCTATGATAAATGAGTCATCGTATTGGTTTTTCCACCCAGAATCCATTAATTAACCAATTTCTTGACTTTCTTGATTAGTGTGATATTGACCCTCCTAAGCCTTTTTCTATCTTTTGCTTTTGTCTTTATCTCATAGAAACTTCGTTATTACAAAAGAACGATTTTTTTTCCTCTTTTTGGTTTGGGTGTGCATTATAAATTGTAATTCAGTTGGTGGCCAATGATTGGCTAATTTAAATAGGATTTTTTTTTAAGAAAAAAATGTCCGGAAAGGACATAAATGTTTGTTAAAAGGTCCTACAAACAGGCCCTACACCTCGAGAATGAGCGTGTCATCCCACTGAGGATCACCCAACCACTCGATATCTTTGACTACTTGATCCACCGCAGTAGTTCATTACCGCTAGACCTCAAACTCAATGGTATTTAATTACGTTGAAAAACATTTTCATTTTATTGTCTTATTTCTTCGAACTATCAAAAAGAATCATAATTCGCTATGAATGAGAATCATTATTGTTTTTCCCTTAAAAAAATCTGGTAAAAAACATATGGAAATAAAGGAGAACTAGTCTTATATTAAATAAAGGAGAGCAATGTTGGAAAAGCTGAGGAACAAGCGCGTTGTGTTCGCCGGGCGATTCGATTTCAAGGAACCACCGGGAATCCCTCCTCTGCATGCTCTCCAGTGCCGTCTCTAACAAGTCCTCAATCTATGAAATGAATGGGAATCCAATCACGAAGCACAATGGAATGCTTGGTCTTCAAGTATGAGGACTTCAACAGCACCGTTGAGTAATTCAGATCGCCGTAATTTCTAGTGGTGCAGGACCGTCCTCCCCCGGATCTCCGCTGAAGGTCAAGTTCACTTTGAGAGTAGATAAAATGCCCTGGGTGGTCCAGCCGGTGGAACCGCGCCGATCTCGTGATCTTCAGCACTGGACGCTGGTGGACTTATGAGAAGACTTTCAGAAAGTAAGGATAGAAAGTAGTACAAGATTTCTTTTGTTTATGGATTTCTGTTGAGAAAGAATTAGTACATCTCCTAACAACTTAAAACTTTTCATGAGAAATTCTATTTATTTCAGAAACAAAATAAAGCACGGACAAGATTTGTAATTGTTTACTCTCAATTAAGAATTATGTCAATTTTCAGGTCGTTATAGAATTTCATTATCGTATAACTCTACTTTTTAGACTATTCGTACTCTTTTTCCCCCAATCAAGGTAATTAGTAATTATTATAGGCTCCGCGCAGTTATCAATTGATTGAATAATATGGATTTCAATATGTTTTATGATTGTTATATTCGAGTTGTGTGCCATATGTTTACTAGGGGTTATATTACTTCCAAGAAGGGGATAAGGTGCAGATGAACATGAGTGTTAAAGACGCATACCGAAGATCGATGACACGAACAAGACTCGCGTCTTTTTCCGAACCTATTCTCCAAGCCATTTCAGGTTGATTACAGAATGCTTTCACTATTTCCTTGTAAGAATCTGGCTGAGCACTGATAGTGGTATGGATGTTTTAACAACAGTGACACGGGTGGCGGGTGTCACCCGGAAATGCTGCCCGATTTAGGCTCATTGGCTGTTCAATCTTCGTATTATAAGCTAGTAATGGACACATCGCCCGAATAAGTTGGGTGTGTTAAGCGTGACAAACATGACAACGGGGAGAAAAGATGGACATCCGTCAATGTACAATGTCCGGAGTAAAACGATAGGATACACCACCAAGACTGCAGCCACTGGTCCCCGCCCGGTGTGCCGGATTTGTGGAATGAGCTTATTTACGCGCTCTTCCTCAAGCAGGAACTGAGTAAGCCCTAAGGCATGAAATATACGTGACAAGTTATACACAAAGTTGCATACCCTGCCCTCTTTTGCAAGAAAAATGCTTCCGAAGGATTTTGACACTTTTGCACACAAATCCTAATTTGCTCTTGTATTTCCTACAACGAAAAGAAACCCGGAAGTATTTTGAATTTCTTGTAGATTCTATTTGTGGTAGGAATTTGATTTTTTTTTTTTAATTTTTTTTTTGTCCTCTGTTCTCAAGAATTTAGTCTGGATAAAAATTAATTGCACACACTTAATTTCCTCATTTCATTTCATTTTTTTATCGAGTCTTAGATTGTTTTAATGCTAAATTAGATTCGTAACCTTGAGGATACCGAGTTTTTAATTTCTAGCAACTAATTTTAAAGCTTGCTAATAGATTGAAGTACTAATTCATAACTCATGTTGCATGATTTCAGTTTCAAGTATTGCATAAACAAAAATAAAAATTATCAATTAAAGTGTTAAAATATTGCGCTAATAAATTTTAGAAGAAACACATTATTATTGTTTTTGACAGATAACTAATTCAGCACGTATATCTTACATATTATATTAAATAACTTGATAGGTTGTTAATTCTTGATTAAGGAAATTATAATCTTAAGAAATAATTGAAAGTATTTTCTTGTAGAAGTAAACATGAACGAAAAAAGCGACAATCACTCCATAAAAAGATTAGGGACAAGAGAAATAAAGACATATATTGGAATAAATTAGCATTTCGAGAAAGAGTGTGAGAGAAACAAATAGAGTGATATCAATTCATAAACACATAAGAGTGAGCGAGAATGAACACCAAATCATTGGTACTCTGATTCAAAAAGAAAATTAAAACAAAAAATATGAAAAAAAAAAGAACAAAAGAAGAGAAAAGTACATTTGGTTTCATTTGATTTAATTAAAATAAATGAAAAATTTTAAGAAGTAAATTAATTTCACTTACCGGTATTTAAGAATCAGAAAGAAGTTGTGAAAAGAAATAAAAGGGAGAAAAAGAACTACATACAAGTATGAAAATTGAATGGGGGCACTAAGGAAAACTTAATCCAACCTATAGAAGAATTTTTTTTTTTTCCCCACCGCACTGGCCCTATAACAGTTCCGTGGCTGGTTTTACTTAAAAAAAAACCTTTTGGGTTCCTGTGATTACGAAAAACATCACCATCTATCTTTAAAACTTTTCTCCAATAGGAAAAAAGAGTGTAATGCACCGATTTCTTTTTTCTTGGATAAACGACGTATACTAATACATCCAAAGGATGATATTTGGATCTTATTGGACATGTAGAAACTGAGAATGACTAGTTCCGCATCATAACCATCAGTGTAGAGACATAAGAACTAACAAGTGGGCAAATTTCGTTTGATGAAAAATAAGAACTAGAGCTCTAGTGCCTGCACTTGTGTAACGTGCTTGATGAGAAACAAGACAACTTTCCTATGTGGTACCCCTGGACGACTCTAAAAAATGAATAGGTCTCACTATTTTTGGCAGCTCTCTCAATCAAACCTAATTTTTCATTCCTCATCTGTTGACTTTTCTCTTATCCGTTTTCTTGTTGGAATCAAAGTGTCAATTTCCCTTTGCTTTTGATTTGACAATAATGCCTCTAATCATTCACACTTGTGAGTTGTGTGACTAACCAGTTAGTGGATTTAAATTCTTTATTTCCCAGCAAGCACTAAAAGAAAGTTGTCTCCAAAATACCAAAATTATTATTAAAAAAGAAAAAAAGAGTGATCAAAATCTCATTTCTTAAAAAGGGCAATCACAATCTACATATTTGATAACACTAGCTAGCGCATACAATGTGGCAAACTCGATTGAAAAGGATAAAGGATGTTTTCCTACTAAGAACACCAAAACTTTTTTATTTTTATTTTTGTTTTCTTTATTCAATTATTTATTTTAATTGGAAAATAGGTATTGCTCATACCTAATTGCACAATCATGAAGCATGGCTTGAGCCCCTCTCGGGTTCGGACATGATCGTAGTGCGACCTTCTTGGCAGCGGCGGAGACACTTCAAGTAGTCTGAGCTTGTGAGGTCTTGGTCACAAGAACCATGCCCATATGCAAAAAAGCATTAGGGTAATGTGAAGTATTTGTACAAATCATAGTTCTCGCGATCCGGGGCAGCGTTTTTCATTTCTACGAGAATATATGCTAGACTAGTTGTAAAGGATCGTCGGAGTTGTATGGGGCTAAGTTACAAATAACTCTCTTAACTTTTAGTATCCGGGTTTGCCTCCGGCAATAGTAGTAATTGCACTAGAATCCCGTGACAACTATTGCCAAAAATTTTAGATGAGCACCCATCTCTCTGCTTTTCTCCCTTTATTTTTCCGATCAAAATTGGTTTAATTTGACTATTCTATCACATAAAATACGCCATAGTATTTGTTTTTCTCAACCTTATAACAATAAAAATCCTTTTTTTCCTGTAATTATTGGCAACTCTTTTGGTCTGTTCCTTTTTTTTTTTTTTCAGAGGCTTTTTATGATGTGGTATTTCTCAACTTGTCACCTTTTGGTAATTATCTCAAGTTTTTAATTTTGATAATTTACCTCATGAACTGTCTAAATTGTTATAATGTTACCATATTTAGTTCATTTTACATTAAATTGAATATTAGATTTGGAAGATGTGTATCAGGAAGCGTATTAAATTTGGAAAAATTTGTCAGAAATGAGGTTTTTCATCTTCACATGAATGCTATGTTTCATAAGGTGGAAAAGAGGGGAGGAAGGAAGTGAGAAGAGAGAAAATGAGACAGAAAATGATGGAGTAGGTTGTAATTTGGTGTGAAGGAAAAGAAAATAGGATGGGAAAAAAAAAATTTGTAATGGGCCCCATGTATTTTAATCATCACAAAAGTGGGAGAAAAACTAAAATTCATTATATGATAACTAAAATAACTTTTTTATTCCTATTTTTAGAGCAAAACAATATAAGTATATGGATAAAATAATAATTGTACAAATCTTTCATTTTCTTTCCTTCCTATCTACTGAATAACTTAGAGGAAAACTATATTTCTTTTCTATCATTTTTATTTTCCATCGTTTATAAGTTTTCTCTCCCTCTTATTTTCTTTCCTTCCTATTAAATGGAGTGGAAGTGTATGTAGGCTTTTTATGAATTTAACAGAAAATTAGGTCATATGGAGTGCATTCCAATAATTTAGCATGTTCAGTGGAAAATTTTCAAAAATTAGAAATTTGAGGGGTAATTAGTTGTCAAAAATAACAAATTTTGAAACATATAAACATATGATGCATATGAACATATTTTGAATAGTGGCCATTAATTAGTTAACTTAGTTAGGTTAGCAAGAAATGTATAGTTCCATCGTACTTGACATATATATTTTTGCCAGCAGAAGAATCTGTAGTTTCCTTTATGGTCTTGATTAACATGCACTAGCAGCCATAGCTAGCTAGCTAGGTAATATGCTTATTAAACAAATCTTAAATTAATAAAATTCATCTCTAGAAGTGTGGGCAGTATCTAGATTTTTATATATTATAATTTGCTAGATTTTAATATATTATAATTTGCTTAGCAAGATACCACTTGATTTTAACTTCCAATAAATAAATTTTGTTGTGCTTGTCCAGGTCTCTGTCCCTTTTGGGTTTAGGAATTATAACTTCCAAATAATTAATGACTGGAAGAGAACTCATTAAGGGCCTGTTTGGGTGGTGAGTTTAAACTCACCACCATCAACTCAATTTTTGTCTTTTTCCCCAAAAGTTTTTTGTCTTTTCTGAAAAAGTCAACCAAAATCACTATTTAAACTTACAAATCTTAACTCAAACTCAACACCAAACGGGCCCAAATATTTATATGCCACACAAGGTTCTCACTCCTTGCTGATGTGGGACTCGCCAAGTGGATAAATCAATGGAGAGTGAAGACCTTGTGTATCATATAAGTACTCATAAGTTCTCTTTCATTAAGCAATTGCTTAGGGTTAGGATTAAATCATACATCTTGGTGCTTAGTTTCATTGTATCCTAGTTAATTTTAAGGGGCCAATTGCTCTGTTTTCCCTAAAACAAGATAGAAAATATTATAATATATATATATATATATATGTGTGTGTGTATATATATATATATAAAACCATCATGTGACTCTATAATTTTAGTCTATAATTTATCTGAACAAACAAAGCATCGATGGCGAAATGCTAAATATTCAAAAAAAAAAAAAAAAAGAGTAAAAAATCTCCATCTCTGCTATGCATTGATAATAAAGAAAACATAGTTTCGATATATTTATATTCGTCAGTTTTACAATATGACAATTTTTAGTCTGCAACAGCTGGGATGTTCTATCTCGATAGAAAGTAGGTAGATAATATATATATATATATATATATATGTAACACTGTCCTGAGGGGTTTAATAATTTATAACACCCCTTTTTCTTTTCTTTTTTTTTTTTTTCTTTTTTCTTTTTCATTTTCATCATTTGTAAGTGTAAATCTGTAATCCCCAACCCAAGGTTCTCCACGTGGTTAATTATTTACGTCATATATACGCTGAGCTGATCTTCATCATACATAGATTGATACATGCACATATAGATATTTGTACACACACACACAGATATATATATATATATATGTATATATGTATATAGCCATTTAGAGCCGCTAACGGGCAGAAGAAGAACTGAAGCAAGCAAGTTGACCAAGTTGTTCAACCTCCTTTGCCAATACTTCAACTTTCTCCACCATCTCCATCAACAAGAAGACAGAGCTTGCAACTCCGAGGGCGTCGACGTTCTCCAACTGGCCTAGCCCCGAATTCGGAGACACGACGGAGCTCAGCTCTACTCTCATCGCCTTCAGTTTCGGGGCTATTAGCTCTGCCTGCTTGCATTTCCTCATCTTCTTTATGCTGTCCCCAAGCTCTCTGAGGCTCCACGCAACTGAACACCCCACTGATTCGCATTGCTCTTTGATTGATTGCCTCATGGCTGACGTCGGCTAATAACAATTAAATTGCAATCCAATTACTCAATTTGCTCAAACAAAAGTTTAAATTTGAGTATGTATTAATTATCCACTGTTGATCATGATCATTACTTCTTGCTTTTTGATAAATATATAGAAATTATCGCGTAACTATGTTAGTTTTTGTGTATAATAATAATAACAATAATAATAGTAATAATAATATGTGGGGTTCAAGAATTGACATGTGAATTTTTATCGGAACAGTGCGATCATTTTGAGACATGTACCTGTCGAGGAGATTGAAGACAATGTTTGAGGGAAATAAGAGAGGCTGCTAGCTCTCTAAGGAGCTCTCCAATTTTCAAGTACTGTTCCCAAGGGTGGTAAAGTCCGAATTTTCCATGCCATGGTTCCCATTTTGCAAAATTTGCCTGAAATATATATATATATATATTACATAAACTAATTATAAGGAGGAAAATAATATATTTTGAAGAAATCTTGTGTTATATATATATATATATATAAGAGTATATATGTATACCAGTAGCTCATCTTTTGCTTTTGAGTTTAATACTGATTTGCAACTTGTGAAACTGGTGGCGCTTGGCTCGGTTTCCTTTTCGCTGACTAATCTGAAGTAATCCTCCATGCATCCTACAAGTTGAAGTACCCCACATATAATAATTAGCTTTTCATAAACTTTAACAAACACAGTTAATAATTGACAGATTCATTGTTTTTATTATCAAAGTATTGAATCTTACAACCTCAACCAAAAATAATAAAAATAACTTTGCTGACATGAAGAGTACTATTGTCATGAAAAAAGATTCTTCCTTTTTTTATTTCATTAAAAAAAAAAAGGTTATTTGCAAGTATACCCCTTGAAATTCTCCTATTTGATAATCGAGTTCATGAATTAAAGATATTGAAATTTAGCCCCTCAAACTTTAAAATCCATTGCAATTACGTAAGGGAGAGGATTTTGTTTATATGAAGTCCAATTCGGAGAAAAAAGACATGGATCGCTATCAATAGTGCGTCATGTACATGCAAGTTACATTCAAGAAAACAGTTCAAAAAAAAAAAAAAAAAAACCGCGTTTCGTTTCTAATTGGGGGCTATTTGCCAAATTTGAGAAGTTAGTTCAGGAGACAAAATATAGTTGGCGTTGTATGAGAGAGAGTAATTAAATTATAAGAAGCAACCTTGAAGAGAGTTGGCAAGGTTGATGAAGTTGGAGGAAGTAGAGTCGTGAAGTTCATCACTAGCCCAAATGGGAAAGACCATCAAGCTAACGAAGACACAAACCACGAGTCCCATTCCAACTGTGGAGAGACGTTCTCTTGCTATTTCCAACACCTTCTCCGCCCGCATTCCAGACACCACCACCAGATTGAACGTCAATATGAATATCATCGCTCCATAGTCGTATCTCTTCTTTATTCTCGGCACCATTCTCGTGTATGTCGCCCCCGCACCTGCAGAAAATTTAAAACATTTTTTTTGTTTATCGTTATTTCAATACCCCGTTTTTATTTGGTTTTACGTCAATTTTAAGATGTAGACATGTTTTCTAATGATATAAAAAATTACAACAATATCACACTTTATTTGTGATCTTTTCTAACAAACAATTAGGTAGAGCTATTGGTGGTTAAATACTTAAACCTGTTTATTTTTTCTTTATTTTACTAAGATTCTAACAAAAAAGATATTGATTTTTTTTTTTTTTTTTTTTTTTTGGCGTGCACAATCTTGACAGATGTGTGGCGAGTTCGTAGGCACATACACACATACTAGTAGTGCTTAGCGACAATGTGGTTGATTTTAATGACCATCCACTATATTTATATATATATATATATATATATATCAACAAAACAAAAAACTCTGGGGTATTGCCACACGTGGGCCCAGCCTTTTTCTAATACATGCATATGCCATTAAGCAAGTATCTAGCTATTTTTTTCCTTCATATTTGGGCAGACAAGTAAATATACCCATGATATTAATGTTTCCAGTTTGTAATTTGAACATGTATTACATGTACGTATAACATATTCAACTACTTCCAACAATATTGGAGCTACAGACATACATACAAACATACATACATATATATCTTATAGTATTTCGTACCGAAGATAAATACGGAGCTGGTAATGATTACGGAGTTGCCGATCCCACCAACTTGTTGAGCTAAATATGCAACCAAACATCCTAATCCTCCCCTAATATAGTTCCAATTCCTCTGTTTAATCCCTTCCCAAGTGTAGCTCCTGAGACATGTAATTAACAATAATCAATATTATGTCACATATATATTACATATATATACACGTATAAAAAGTAAGAACTATTATATTGGTTTTATGAAATATAATTAAGTTGTTAGAGAAATTACCTGCGTAGAAATCAAACATGACGACGACAGTCATGACGGCCCACATGGCATTGTCTCCAACTTGATTATAGAGAGGATCAAGGAGATAGAGAATGAAATCAAAACTAGGGCAGCTCCAACCTTGGCGCTGTGGATCAACTTTCTCATGTCTTGCTTATTGCTTGTCTTCTCTCTCAAGTAGGAAACAATCTTTTCCACAAAAGAATCTTCATGTGCTTTTTTCTTCTGCTTCTTTTCTCTTTAGTACTTGGAGGTGTTGGTTCCGCCTGCGTCTCCGATTGCAATATTGATATTGTCACATGAGTCGAATCCATTATGCCCCAACACCAAAAAAAAAAAAAAAAAAAAAACTCTTCCTCGAGATCTCCAACTTTTTTGCAGCTTATCGTACGAATAGTACTAGAAACTGAATGTTGGATATATTCTCAAGAAACCACTTATATATTTATATACAAGTTTATACATGGCTAGCTATAGCTTTCCCACGAAATGTCAAACGTGGGAGGATACCTGCAATAGTCTAAAACTCCTAAGTGGACAGACGACATTTCCACTTGAACCTGAGGAGATATGACCTAAAAAATTGAGACAATAATAATAATAATATTGATATATCTATATATATTGATAAAAACATGAATGTAAATAAAGCATACATTTTTTTTTTTGGGTGCATTTTATCTCTCATCTCTGCGTAGGAAAATTAGTGACTTTAGTGGACCACGCTTGCACGAGAGGTCGGTATACGTATACCTTGATCATGTACAACAGTCTATTTACAACGTGGAGAATGGTGTCTTTTCGCAACTATGTATGTATAATTATAAATCTACACGATGCCCATTTTCACTACTATACCCAGCTTCATTGGGAGCTGAGATACGTAATGTTGTACTATAAATAGTCTATATAGAGATGGATTGCTATCCAGCACTTTTATAAAAACGGCATTTTGTAACTTTTTTATGAGATATTGATACACTATAGATGATTCTAATATAATATTTTTTAATAACACTTGGCATTTACATCAATATCTAAACAGTGTTATATTATAAGATTATAAATAAATAAAATTATATATATATCAATTAATTGTTACAAGTTTCTTAATAAAAAGTTGCAATTATTGGATGTATCCGTTTACTGGATATAAGATATTTTCTATGTATATATGTATAAATAATATCATCATCTGGATCACTACTAGCATCTATAGTACATATATAACTTGATCATGTACAGAATATTTGTAGTCCTCCACTAATGTGATGATAGGTTACTGTCTGTATATTCTTGCCAGTTGTGAGACCATAATCCCGACACATTAAGGGCAATCACCAATGCTCGCCTTTAGGATTAACATTCGGTACATGGCTAGATAGTGGACCACAAACAATATGGTTCAAATTTTCAAAGTTCAAGATATATTTTGATGATCACTGTTATTTTTTTTTTTCAATTAACACATAAAATAGATCAATCAGATGACTTTAAAAAAAGGTAAAACCGTGATGCATAAGTGAACTTCATTAAATGATCTTATTCAGATAATTACCGATTAAAAAAAGACTTGTAGATACTTATATACCACAAGTGATCAATATTCATTTAAGAAACTTTCTGATTTGAATATATATATATATATATATATGGTGTTTCTATTTCAGAATATATATATATATATGTTAGTACTACTAAATGTGCTTGAATTTATATATGTGTACTATAAATTTAGGTACGTATCTATTTTGAAACCATACATTAGACATGAGCTTGATTTGCTAATTATATTAATGATAAATTGCCTTGCATGTCTTGCACATATATAATATATATAATGACAGTCAGTAATAACTTCACTCGCTCATCTGAGGAAAATCTCAGAAAGCAGTCAAAGAATGAGAATCTACTTATATATCTAAGTGGAACATTAGAATATAAGGCTATTGAAGATGATAAGTAGAATGACATAAACCACCTCTTCGTAGTGGGCTTGTCGTATTATACCACTTTCTGTTGACCATTTTTTTTTTTTTTTTTTGCCACTTTAAAATTTCGTTTAATTAGGTCTGCTGGCCATACTGTCTCTCTAGTGTGATCACGTTTTCTTGTATGGTTACAATGTTTGTCCAAAAATATTTAATATAGAAACTGAAGTCTATACATATAGGTATCATTGTTGATGCTAAATTCAGTATATATTATTACCTAACCACTAATTGGTTTTAAAGCATATAATATTGAGCACTTCTAACGGCGGATGTTGGTTGCGTGCGGGGACAAAATTTATAGCTCACTTTTATTGTATATGCTAATTCCCAATTATAATAACAATGTTTTTGCAAATATATATTATATGGATAAAAATAAAAATCTTCAACAAAAAAACAAAAAAACAAAAAAACAAAAAACAAAACAAAGAAGAAGTTCGCGTTTTGAAAAGATGTCATTGTAACTTGTAGTTGGTGTTGGACATAAATTGAAGAAAGTCCTAATCCATCCATGAAGGAAAGAACAAGAAATGTTAATTTATCAATTCATCTCAAAAGTTTTAGTTATTAGGATGTGAACTCATAATAGTTTTATATCTTAACACTTCTCCTAATAAGTAAACATACGGATAAATATTAATTTTTAAAAGTCAAATATTAATATTTAAAAAGAAACTCGAACATATTAATGCCTAGCACACAATGATAATAAAGACGTCATTGTAACTGTGTAGTTGGTGTTGGACACAAAATTGAAGAAAGTCCTAAATCCATCCATGAGGAAAGAAACCAATCCATCCTAATAGCTTAAGTTTTAGGAGGTGGATCAAAAATAGTTTTATATTTTAATGCTTCCCTAATGGGTAAGTGTAACTTATAAAGGCCTCCTATTTTTATACCATTTTATTTTATCAATTCATCCTCCAAAGCTTAAGCTATTAGAAGACAGCCACATTTGTTTTATAGTTTAACAAGAAAGAAGCAAAAATAGGGACAATATTCAAGCTTTAGCTAACTTCAGTTAGATAACTTGAACTTGACCTATTTATTCAGTTGTGATAAAAACAAATTACAAATACCGCTGAGAATACAACTCAGTTACGCACTTAATTTGATTTGATCATCATCTGTGTTTTCTGTGGGTACACATTTACCACCGATACAAATTCAATGCGTTTAAACTATGATCTAGCTAGCTTGTTAAACGTACCTATCATAGCTCGCTAATTAATTAACACCCCAATCTTTATAATTAAGTATGATAATATTCATCTTTAATTACTTTAAAACCTGATACTTCGCCGCAACTTCCTCTCTATCAACATCTAGCTTCAGTACTAAAATCAATTCCTTTACCTAAGCATCTACCAATTATAATCATCAGGTTCTTTTTTTTTTTTTTTTGGTGGTAATACGGTCAACGACCAATGGAACCTTGTAATTATGGGTCTCTAGACGATTTAGAGGCCTCGTCCTAATGAAATGGTGGGTCGTTGTTCTAAGAGGCCCGACCAGGAAAAACTTTCGGCTTACTTTACAAGGCACATGGGAATGCATATTATATAGATATATATGTGCCTGTGTATATATATATATAAATTAATGCTAGCTTATAACTTTTCTTTTTAGAAGTAAGAGAAATGTGCTGTCATTTAGGGCCTCTTTATTTTCTTCTATTAATTTTAATCTTTGTACGAAAAGTTGTACCTCCATGCGACCTCAAAAGCACTAACTAGTACGTTCCACGCATTGTTAATGGTGTGGACCTGGTGTAAAGATTTTCTTCTTTTAATTATTAGTATATTACTTTCCAGATTCATCGAAAAAAAGTTGCTAATTAAAAAAATATATATAGGACTATAGGAAATTCATTGGCAGTAATAAATATATGAGAATCTGATCAGATCGATTTTGTATTAATAAGTTGGCTCTCGGAGAGCCTTTTGTGACAGATATAGTGCTTTGAATGTTTTATTATTAATTGAGTTCTTTTGAGTGCTTGCCATATTCATTGTGCATTTAGATTCGAGTACCTACTTGCTGATATTGACCATTAAATGGACAATTTCCACAGAACTATATATCTTATATATTATATATCATCCGAATATTGAGACTTGACAAGTAAGTTGCTCTTGAAGTTTGTATATTCGTCTGTTCACAAGGGAGATAGTGATCAACAGTACCGCATTGATATTTTATCCTTTGTTTCTTCCTTTGTCCTTTCAATGTTTCTCTATGATTCATCCGCTAACATCTTGAGCAAATTTCGGATTAGTATGTTGTAGCATGCAAACAAAAGTCTTAGATATAAAAGGGACAATGGGTTTGGTTACTCTTTTTTAATAAAGTAATTTTTAAACAGATTAAATCTCATAATTCGGATTAGTATTGTTGTTAGAAGTATTTATTAGAGCGTGCAAACAAGTCACAATAGTGATTATTATATGAGTAATTGGCCTAAATAGTTCATGAACTCTTTTAAAAGTGACATTTTGGTCCCCTTTTTTTTTTTGCCGAGATAACTTTAAACTCCTATTTTTGGCCAATTCAGTCATTTCTGTCAAAAACTAAGAGATTGGTCACGTGAGAAGCACGTGCCTCTTAAAGGTCAAAAAGGTAATTTTATTCTTGGGGGGCGGGGGGAGGGGGACCAAATCGAAATATGGGCGACGGTGAGGGGGAAGGGGGGGGGGGGGGAATTCGATTTGGGTTCTGGGGGAAAATACGATCTAGTTCGGGAGGGGGGGTGCGATTGGGCGGGAGAGGGAGGGGGGACGACAGCGGTGAAACCCATATCTGAGTTCGGGGGGCGCGACTGCTCGGAACTCGGAGGGACTCAGATCACACTTGAGGCGCGGGACGACGACCGGAGATGGTTGGGGATCGCCAACCTGTCTACAAAGGTTTTGGGGGGGGAGCGAGTGAAGGGAGGGAGGGAAAGGGGAAAAAGGGAGGGGAGAAATGGATTTTTGAGAGATTGAAGGATATTTTTAGTATTTTTACTATAAAAATGGTCATTTGCACAATATTCATTAAAAATTAAACGGAATCTGACGAAAATGACTAAATTGGCCAAAAAATAGGAGTTTAGGGTTATCTCGGTCAAAAAAAAAAGGGGACCAACCGTCATATTCAAAGAATTTAGGGGACTATTTAGGCCAATTACTTTATTATATATAAAAGGAGTAATGGGGTTTAAAAGGGATTCGGTTACTCTTTATTAGTAAGTCTAATCTTTGAACATATTAGATGGTATAACATACCTTTGATATATGTCTTTTGATTCATGGTACAATTTATTGTGGTTTAGAGTTTTATCTTTTTGGTAAAATCCTTCTGTGTTGAATATAAATCTTCACAATTGGATGGTACATATCTAAAAGTGTGGTTTTTTAATGATATTCTAAAATTAATTTATCATTTAAGATGGAAACCAAGAACTTAATAAGTGGTATCGAAGTTAGATTCCAAACGTAACCCAGATGTTACTTAAAGTTGAACTCCATAGGAATCGAACGAAGTTGGTGGGCATCTAGTTTTAAGAAGGTGGATAGAGAGATCATGTTCGATCTAATGGTTTAATTTAAGGAGAGATTGTTGCGAGTGTGTTCAAAAGTTTCTTATTGACTAAATATATAATAGACTAGTCAATTTAAAAGCACTTCTGTTTACTCTTTTGAATAGGTTAATTTTTTTGCATGAATCACATATTTATATATCCAACCTTATTATACAAGATTTAATCGACAATCTATAGTCCATATAAAAGATTTCTCAAACCAGTACTGATCATGATTAATGATAATCTTTCAAAAATTAATATTGATGCACCTGTCATTGTCTCATTGGTAATCGACATAAGATGAGAGAATTGTTAATTCTACCATTGGGAGATTTGATAAGTAGTCATGTACGAAAATAGATGTCTTTTTCCACTACTACAAAAAGTACATTATACGACGGTTCCTTGAAACCGTCGTGTAAAGTCGGACTTTATACGACGGTTCCAAAGAACCGTCGTGTAAAGTGCCTCGCGTAGCCACTTTACAAGTGCCTCGCGTAGCCACTTTACACGACGGTTCCAAAGAATCGTCGTGTAAAATCTGACTTTACACTACGGTTCTAAAGAACCGTCGTGTAAAGTGCCTCGCGGAGGCAAATTTACACTACGGTTCCAATGAACCGTCGTGTAAAGTCCGACTTTACACTACGGTTCCAAAGAACCGTCGTGTAAAGTGCCTCGCGGGAACAACTTTACACCTACGGTTCCAATGAACCGTCGTGTAAAGTCCGACTTTACACTACGGTTCCAAAAAACCGTCGTGTAAAGTGCCTCGCGGAGTAACTTTACACTACGGTTCCAATGATGAACCGTCGTGTAAAGTCTAACTTTACCTACGGTTCCAAAGAACCGTCGTGTAAAGATGCCTCGCGGAGCAACTTTACCTACGGTTCCATGAACCGTCATGTAAAGTCCGACTTTACACTACGGTTCCAAGAAACCGTCGTGTAAAGTGCCTCGCGGCGCAACTTTACACTACGGTTCCAAAGACCGTCGTGTAAAGTCGGACTTACACTACGGTTCCAAAGAACCTTCGTGTAAAGTCCGACGGTTTTAAAATACACCGCGTTTGTAATCTTGAAAAAATTTTGACAATTTTTTAACTGTCGCATTTGTTTCGAAATCCGCGCGCAAACCCATTACTTAAATACAACTTCCTTACCTTTTCTCTTCACATACCTTCTCATTTCTCTTCACACTCTCTAATTTCTCAAGTACCCACTTCCTCCTCCAAGCCGCCGCCGTCGCCGTCGTTGCCGCGCCGTTACCAATCTATTGGTGTTGGAGTGTCTATTCATCTTCAAAGAAAATTAAGGTAACTTCATATACAACTTAAAATAAATTTGGGATTTTATCTGTTGTTTGTCACTAAAGATCCATTTTTAGCATGGGTGTTTTAAGTTCATAATGATGCTCTTTGTAGATTAATGTTTGTGAATGGTTTTACACTTTACATACACATGAATTTTCCCCCACAATATGCTCGATGAAATGTCAACTTGAGTTTTGGAGGAATAATATAGAAGCAATCACATGTATATATGTATAAAAGCATAAACATGAATTTTTCGAGTGTTATTTTTGTCATATGACAGCGTTTTGCACTTATGCTTTTATTCGAGTGTTTTTTTTTGTCCTAATTCGTGTGGGGCGCCAGGCGGGGGCGCCTGGTGCCTAAAGATTAATCTCCTATTGTTTGGAGATTACACGATGGTTCCTTTCGGAACCGTCGTGTAATTGTAAGATTACACGACGGTTCCTTCCGGAATCGTCGTGTAATGTTCGTTTTTTTGCTTCACCACATATCTTTTTACCGGAATTACACGACTGTTGTAAAACCGTGTGTAAAACTTAGATACGCCGACGGTTATTAAAACCGTCGTGTTATCTTCCACGACGCTGGATTACACGACGGTTAAGGAACCGTCGTGAAAACTTTACACGACGGTCAAAACCCATCGTGTAATCCCTCTTTCTAGTGTGTTTTATGTTCAAAAAGTGTAAAACTTGTGATAACAATATTAATAGGCAACTTATCTTGCTCATATCGAATGAGAATTGCCAATTCATGTACATTTTTTTTTTTTTTTACTTATGAAAAGAAAATCTTTTACGAAGCATTATTAATTTAATAGACCAAAGTAATAAAGTAATTAGATTGATCGATAACTACGTAGGTTTATATTATCTAATACCATATTTACGGACATACTAGTATGATATAGATTTTGTAAAATCTAACGTTTCATATTATATATGAAGATGAATAATGATAAAGATTAATTTTTTAAGATACAAGTTTTATTCATTTTATGTATCATCCGGTTCAAATCATTAAGGCATAAAGATTAATGATCTTTGCGGTATGATACTTATTTATTGTAGACTTTCTCTAATTTTGATATACCGCGTCGAAAACGTGTGGGGTCAAAAATGAAGTGTGTGACGTAACAGTGATTAAGCATGTACCTCAACAAAACAAGCAATTTAAGAACGTGGGATTTGGTGCGGCTTACCTACCAAGTACCAACTTAGTAGTCAGTCTATAATCATAACAAAAACTCCCTCTTTTTTCCTTTTCTTTTCTTTCTTTCCCTTCCCCCCCCCCCCCCCCCCCCCCCCCCCCCCCCCCCCCCCCCCCCCCCCCCCCCCCCCCCCCCCCCCCCCCCCCCCCCCCCCCCCCCCCCCCCCCCCCCCCCCCCCCATCCGTGCCATGGAAAGCATATAGCCGTACCTTTGTGTTTCAATCATGACTCCTTACTGACCACACTTTTTGTCCTTTCTTTTGATGCTTCTTCTTCTTCTTCTTTTTTTTTTTTTTTTTTTTTTCATAAAATTTATTTGATGACTCCACTGACATCTTGCCCTTCCGTCCAATCCAACCATATTTAGTTGATTGCACCGTCATCCACGGGATCGCCACAGCTCCGGTTCTTGAGGAACGTTGATATACTGAGAATAAAGAGTTTTTCCGATGTAACGAATTTATTATATAAATCGATTTATTTTCAATTAGGTTTTGCTCTAACCTTTTTAGGTGTTATTACTTCCTTGGTTGCTTGACACATATATTATTTACCTGTTTATGCATCCATAATACAAGATTTTACTACTAAAGCTGCTTATATTCTCATCACCAATATATAACAGGATTATAATGACATGAGCTAGCTTTTGCTCATGGAGCTTTATTTTCATTAGATATTACAATCCGAAACAAAATGAGGTTAATGTTTGACAAGAATGTTAAACAATAAAAAGCTGTCATATCCCAAATAAGAAAACTACTCTCTAATGCAACAAATTTTTTTTTTTTTTTTTTTTTTTTTTGTGTGTGTTAAATTTTATAGCAATTAGTATATTTATTGATGCATTTACCTTTTCTTTTGATAATTACAACATTATTAACAAAAAGTTTACTTCTTAATTCCTCTCTTGAATGATCTTTAGGTTTATTCTTCTTTTTAAAAAAGTTACTTTGACACCATATTTATCAAAAAAATATAAACACTTGGAAAATCTAGACTCAAACAAATAACAAAGAGGATATGGAGTGATAATACTGCTTATCTTAAGAATCGTGTTAAAATTTTATTAGTTATCTTATAAGTAGGCTTGATTAGAATATCAAACCTATATATACACACACATACACAAATAAATATATATAAAGCGTAAATATGTTTTAAGAATTGGATTGTTGGCATCCTAAGCAAAATGGTAAAAATATTTTAACAACGCTAAGTTTAAAGACTATATTATTAAAACTAAATACAAGTATGAAATCAAATAATTAGTCAAATATTGGTTTTGTAGGACTTAAGCAACACGATCAGTCTCTGATCCGCAACAAATTTTTAGTGTTTTTGAACCTACTGTATTAAAGCAATATTTGCCAATGATATAGTGAATTGAGAGAGGAGAAAGCTCCAAAATCACAAATGGAAAATCGCTAATATATGAATTGTTATTTTAAATTTCAGTCGATATGTATTAAAAAAAACACACACACACACGTTTGACATACGAGAGTTCTTGAAAATTTTATTTTTTTTATTGTCTAAATTCCTTATCCTTTTGAGCTAAATAATCAAAATTACAACTTGTAAGGAGAGTACTCTACTCCTAATCGACCACAGAAAATAATGTGGGCACTTAGCATTGTCTCGGATAAAATAAAAAAAATAAAAATAAATAAATAAAACGCATGTGATATTAGTGTGTAACAATTCCCTAGTGTAAGGCTGTTTGGTGGAATGAGATGATGAGGTCTTGATAAGAGATTGCAGATTCGATCATGTCTTATATCTGAAAAAAATAAATAATTCCCCTAGGCATATTCAAAAATTTTCTCTGTACATGTGGGGATGCTAATAAGTAATTAGAAGATATAATGCAGCCCAAATCTTCCCAAAAAAAAAAGATGTAATGGATTTCATAATTCTTGCATATTAATCAATTTAATACTGGATAGTTGTCCATCCACCTTTTTTTTTTTTTTTTCTTTTGAACCGCACAATGGATTTATATTGAAGAAATTATGTTGCTTCATTAAGCTCGTTTGAAATGATTTCATAAGCTATTTATTTCACGCATTGGATTCCCCTACAAACCACTTATTCTATATATTTATAGCTCTTTTTTTTTTTTCTTGTTTTTTTCCCCAAAAAAATTGTGGATTGTGAAAACTCTCCCTACAGAAATCCATGTTCTTTGGTTGGATAGGACTTGAAAAAGAAAACAAAAAAGGTAGGTGGAATTTAATTAGATAAGGGGTAGTAGTACGACTGAGGAGTAAAATGAGAAAAATGAAATAAAAATCCAAGAATTTTTATGTGTTTTTCGTAGCTCTGCGATTGTTTTATGCGATTTTTAATCCAGGCAAAATATACTTAAATGTTTTTCTTATCACACAAAACCCACCTCATCTCTCATGTTAAGGCGCAATTAGTTGAGAAACATATAGATGCTTTACATAAGAGAAATCCTAATAAAACGATGACTTTGATCTTCCATCTTTTTAGCAGTCAAGAATAATCAAGTTACTTTAATTAGTTCTTCTAATTAAAAAAGTTAATTTGGTTTTTATTTTTTGAAAAGCTCTTTTTATCTCTGTCGAAAAATGTTTCAGTTTTAGCATATATTTAATTTGATAAAATCTACTACTAACTTTTAAAGGATTCTATGTAATTAGAAAAAGCATAAGAGTCTATTTTATGTAATTGAAAAAAAAAAAAAAACATTAATAATCTTAACATTTCTCAACAAGACAAAGTAAATTCTGCATGAAAAATTTATCCCATTAACAAATTAAAACTTTTCCTCGACGCATTCAACAACAAGACTATTATTAAAAGAGGAAAGAGAACTCGGATATTATATCGGTTGCAATATATTCAATTAGATAAACATATGTCAATTAGTCATGTTTACTATTGAAAGAGCAAATTAAAGATTAAAATCCCTTATCTACGCAACTAAGACAAATTCTTCATTTACTTTTCCAAGTCATAAATATCTAATTAAGATATTTATGACTTAGGAATATACTAGTACTGTTTGTTAATGTAAAAGCTATACGTATATGTGTTGGCCGATACTTGATGAACATGTAACAGTTACAATTTACAGATAGCCACTACGTTTATTTGTTTTAGTGTATAATTAGTATTTAGTGACATCGTTTCAATATCCATCTTAGAAAAAGAGAGGGAAAAAACAAAATGCTTTTAATAGTTGGTTTTAATTTATATTCATGATGATAAAAGCATCATTACAAAATGGCTTTTGTTGAAGAAAAAATGGACCCGTGGCCCGTTTGCAGTCATAGGGAGGCTGAAGTTTGGTAATAAGGTCATTCGTTTTAGAAATTAATTAGTTCTTAAAATTTTGCTAATTTATTAATTTACAAATCATAAGTAGTGGGTAATCCACTGGATCCTGCACTCTAATTAGACTTAAGCTAATCCCAAATTTAATGGAATGCTCGCTGTCTTTTGTCACTAAAATTAATATTATTTCTTCGAAGAGTTTCAAAAAAAGAAAAAGTTCTAAAGGAAATCTGAACAAACTATTCGCTAAAGATTCCAAGAATTAATCATTAAGAAAGGTCGCAATTATGGTCTTTTTTTTTTTTTTTTTTTTTTTTTTTTTTTTTTTACTAAGGATTTTTTTTATTCCTTCAGAATTTAAAAAAAAAAATTAACACAAGTAATTTGGGAAGGAAACATATTGTAGATACGCCAAAAAAACATAATTAATTTATCGAATCTTAATTGAATAATATAAGTAATAATTAAAAGTGGTAGACAATCTTGTGCTTACGTCAATTGTACTCGGAAACCTTTTTTTATTTTTGTAAATTTTATCTCTGTTACTAACTGGTTACTAGAGAAAGAAAGAAAGGAGAGAGAGAGAGAGAGAGAGAGAGAGGAGAGAGAGAGAGAGAGCCTACATGCTGTGTGCCTAAAGGTTTGAAGTAAACCATCAACGATCAGGAACCGTTACGCAGAAACCCAAAGAGGTTAACTCCCAAACGACGCCAAGACGTTTAAACATATTGATTGTACGGAAAGGACAAAAGGTAATAAACGATTACAATAAGAGTAAAACGACACTGTATGAAAAACGACAACAAGACCGAAAACGACCATAAAACTTTAAAAATATAGAACCAATAAAAAATCGAAAAAAAAATTGATAGTGTTGACAGTGACAATCTGCCAACTAAAATCGCCCTTTCCACGTAGCACTTAAAGTTGTCTTTTCTGCGAATTAAAGCGTAAAAAGATGAATACATAGAGATTTATAGAGGTTCGCCTTAATGAAAACTACATTCTCTATGCGCTTGGTGGTGTGTTTTCACTATTTTCCAGAAAAGTAAAAGTCTTTTTCTCTACTTTGTAGATAGCTGTCCTCTATTGGGACTATTTTATATTTTATATCCCCTCTCCCTTTAGACAAAGCAGTTATAGCCCTTGACACCTAGGTTAACCCATGTTCGGTTATAACATGTATCTTCGGGCTTTAGCACGTTCCGAGTCCTCAACCGCTAATTAGCGGTTATGCTTCCCCATCTCCCGAGATAGTGGGATAGTGGTTCTTCTTCGAGATTCCGAAGTCTAGACGTCGTCCAGTGGAACTGGAAGGAAATGCCTCTCCAGTTTCCTGCTGTCTTTTATGTCCTTAGAGTTAGCCTCGACGTATGGAGCTCATTTGATAACCTCTTGCTATAGAGGACATATCGGATTACCTCTCGCGGTAGAGGACAAATCGGATTACCTCTCGCAATAGAGCACATATCCCATTGCCTCTCGTGGTAGATGACACATCTGATTACCTCTCATAGTAGAGGACATCTCAAGCCTATCTAACTGTCACAGTAAAGGAAAAAATCTCCTCAACTGGGGTGTAACAAATAGCAACAAGAAAAACGACAACAAACATTCTGGAAAACAACGTCAATGTTAACAACAGAAAAATAGATATTAATACTAATTAAAAAAAATACTATTATAGCTACCAAAAAAAAAAAAAAACGACATGAATAACAATAAAAAATAATGAAAATGACAAAGACAAAGAAGAGAAATGATAATAACATTCTGAAAACGACTTTAATGCGAAAGAATTGACGACAATGACATACGGAAAATGACATTTATGCTTTCCACAAAAAACGACTTAAATATTAAACAATTAACAAAGTTTCAAAACAAGAGAGACAACAAAAAACGACAATACACTTCCGGGAAATGGCATCAATTCTCATGAATGACAGCAAAGTAAAAACAGGCGCTCTATAAAGCGGGTAAAAAAGGGTTAAAAACATGTGCCAAGAAAGAAGACAATAAAACATCACAAAATATTGTTACATGTATAATCTAGTCATAATTTCATAAATGGATCCATTATAAGATCTAGAGTTTTTTTTTTTTTTCTTTCTTTTTTGAATCCCCTATTTCAAGTTCTCAAAAAAAAAAAAAAAAAAATCCTAAAGCGAGACATCATTTCTAAAAGATGACAAGGACAAGAAAAATGAGAATAAACATCCAGTAAAACAACAACAATACTAATAATCGAGATATTAGTTTGAAATTGAAATTAAAGGAGACAAACAAAGAACAAGAACGAACGTTCCAAAAACGACATCAATGCTATTAATAGCGACATCTGAAAAACAACAATAAACGTTCCCTTTTTTTTTCTTTTTCTTTTTTCCTTTTTTCTGAATACCAATAAACATATATATTTTTTCTTTTTGAGTAATAATAATAACATTTGGATAAACAACATAATACAAATCAAATACGACAAAGTTATAGTGATAGCCAGGAAAAACGACAATAAACATAGTGAAAATGACATCAATGCTTTCCAATATATATATATATATATATATATATATATATATAACTTTAAACGACAGCAACAAGAAAAAAAATCCAAGAATATGACGATGAAAACTATGTCCATTCTAATAGATGATAGCAACAATTAAAAGTCGTAGAAAGAACATAAAAGTTTAAAGGCGACAATTATTTATCTATATGAGTACATGCGCGCGCGCGCGCGCGCGCGCACACACACACACACATATATATATATATATCTGTATGTATGTCTTATACAAACAAGGACAAGAAATGTGATGAAGGACTGGAAGCGAAAAACGTCACCCCAAGAGTTTCAAAATGTAGAGAGGTACAGTCAATATATAGCCCAGCCCAGTAGCACTCTTAAGAGTGGGCTGTACACGGTCTAGCTAAGATGAAGGGAGAGACAAGTAAATAGAAATAGTTACACAAAATGAATATTTTTAGAGTCCCATTATAAAATATATCTAAAAAAATAATATTATGTATATGTCTATTTTTTAAGAAATAAATATCTATAATATCTCTTTTGTCCTTTTATTATAATTGACATCATTTTATTTTTATTCAGATTTTTTTATTTTCCTTTTTTGTTTTTTGTTTTTTGATTTTAATGATGAGTATTTTTTTCTTAATAAATATAAATTTCCTTTAATAAACCAAAATTAGTTATAAATATCAAAGTAATTATAATAAATATAAAATATTTACTATAAAGATGATAGTTCATACTAAATAATAAACACAACACAAAATATTAACGATAAAGATTTACGAATATTCATAATTTTCATATAAAAAAACTACTGAATTCTTTATAAAAAACCCATTTGTTTATGTACTCCACTATAAATCAAAGGGTTGTCATTTATATCTTAACCAAACAAATTGAAGAATAACACAATAAATGGAATCAAATTCTTCATGAAAAAAAAAATACTATTATTTATATAAATTAGTAAAATGAAATCGAACATATTTTATGATAAAGACATTCATTATACGAATATTTTTTTGAGAATTTTTTTTCTTTATTTAACTTTTTTCTCATTAATGTGGAATCTGATTTTGAGAAAATTTATTCTTTTTTTTAGTTCATTATGAATATTTACACATTCTTTATAATAGATCCAAAAAAAATTTCAAAATTTTCTTTTCTATCATTTTTTTTTTTTTTTTGTAATTTCATTAAATCAACTTTAGCCTTATATAGAGATTCCTTTTTTTTTTTTTTTCCTTTTTGTAATTTCCCTTATTTGTTGATTTTTCATTCTTTATGAAGGGTAAAATTGTATTTATAATTACTCTTGTAGATATTTATGTAAATAAAAGAAAAGTGGACATATTTTAAATCAATACCTCTAATTTGGACATCTATGTAAATAACCCAAGTAAATATCATTGTTTACAAGAGGAGGTAAATAGGCCAAAAAGTTTTTAGGTGATGGTAAATAGCAGTAGATTTTTTGGGTGATGATAAATAGCATGAATATTAATGTATTTACAAAGCATTATTCATGATAAAATTATCACAAAAAATTTTTGTTGTAAATAAAATGTTTGCGATAAATGTCATGTTTTTGATAAATAATTCATTTACAAAGTATATTCACAATAAAGTTAACTTAAAATGTCTCATAAATAAACAATTTGTTATAAATATGCTATTTACCCTCAAATACTTTTAAAATATGTTAATTACTTTAGGCATTTTTAAAAAATGGCCTATTTGCTATAATTTCTCAATAATTAATTTTTTAAACTATTAGTTGAAAGTGTTTTGAGTATCGGTTCTCTTAATTTCATTTTTGTTTGCCAAATAAGGACAAAAATATCACTTTCCAACACTATTATGCAACCACAAACATTTTCTAATTATTTAAAAAATACACATTTTCTAATTGAGACAAGAGTATTTTTAGTATTTTAAAATATTGTCAAATTTAAACTTGAGATGTTAATGAGTGTGACATTATTTATTTTGATCAAGGAGCTGTCTTTATAATTACAATAAAAAAAAATGGGGTATTAGTGTAATTAGCTATTCGTAAAAATATATTACATATTATGATTTCCACACGAGGGATTAACCTACTGTGACCGACCCACTACTTGCTACTTACGCTTAAGAACATGTCAATTAATTGATGATGATTATATATTTATTTTATCTTTTTTTAACTTGGGATACGGTACACATCTTGAATTGGATTGAGAATGGCAGTTGAGACCATTAGGAGAAGAAAACTTTAGAAAGTTGCAACTGTTTTCTCTTGTCGTTTCCTCTTTTATTTTTTATTTTTTTGGTGACTCATATAGGGTGTAAAAATAAAATAAAATAAAGTATTTTTGTAAACAATACTAGCACGTGGAATTAAAACTGACTATCATCGAAAGATCATATGGCTGTGGTTGTCTGCCTATATATATTTATATATATATATATATATATATATACACACACGGCCTTCCTTATAATCGGATCTCCAGTCAACGCATTGAATTATTTAGTGAGTATTTGCTTTTAATTAAAATGCTACTTCGTAATGAAACATAAAGTTGAATTCAAGATTGTTAGTTCTAGCTTATAACAAAAATAATTACACAAAACTCCTTTTAATAAAAATATATAGATAAATATTATATATAAAAACTAAAGAAACGGGCGTGGATACGTTTGTATAAAATGAAATGATTCTAGGCGCATAAATACATGCAATTTATTTTTAAATATACATAGTACTATGGAGAGTAGCTGTTCTGGAGAGTAAGTGTTGATCAGAATTCGTTTTTAAATAATTCACGCACACTGCTTTTTTATGTTTAGAATATGCCAATATTTATTAAAAAAAAAAAAACCAACCACTTTCAAATTTTAAATATCGAAACTCCTCAAATCTCACACTTTCTACCTACTAAACTGGGAGTTCACTTCACGCACACTGCTTATATATTCTTCAGGTATTTATATAAAATTATTTCTTTATCTATATTTGTGCCACGGTATCTTTTAAGAAAAAAAATTATATTGCTTTTACAATTAATCAGGAGTTCGAGTTAATTTGTTCTGCATGAGAAACGCGTATCATGTAAATATTAAAATAACCAACCAGCATTTAATACAATATTATAATTAGCGCGTAAGATATGATATATACGTGGTTAGAAAAGAAACCTCACGATTTTTATTTTTTATTTTTGGGCTTAGAAGGACGACTATATCTCTCCATTTGTTCACATTAAACAATGGCCAGGATTATACGTTGGATTAATTAGTTGCACTCACAAATTCAAAGAAAATTACCGTAATCATCTCCGTAATCATTCCATTAAGCATAGATAAGTGTTTTCTTTAATAAATGTTCGGATCTGAACTCGATTAGTTTGCAGTTCCTCACAAATAATTAGATTTGGTCGAAATGCTATTCAGGCAGATTCATAATTAAGCAATATTTATTTCTTGTAAGAAAGCTTATTTTCTTTGGCTAATTCATCATTAATGCTTAATTAAATGATCTTCTAGCTATTGTGTAGTATTAATGCCTATTATATAGTAATTTATATGTGCTGTTTATATGACATTAGTTCTAATCGGAAAGTCCATAAGTTTGACCTAGTTTAAGGCATGTTTGACAAAGTTTCTTAAAAGTTTCTTTTGACTTTCTGAATCCAAAATATGCTTTTGAAAGTGTTTTGATAATCTATTAGAAGAATTTCTTATTTTCAGAAGAACTTCCTAACAAAGCTTGAAAATACGACTTCCTAAAAATTCTTCTAGATATACTTAAAAACTTGGATAAGAGTTTAATATAGACATTATAAAATTTATTTTAACCTTTTATTACTTATTAGAAAACTTTAAAGTCATACTTCTCTTCTTCTAAATACTTACTGAATAATCACATCTCTTATAAATATGTGATTCCCAAATACTTACTGAATAATCACATCTCTTACTTCTCTTCTTCTACCGACTAAATGTAAAAGCATAAAACTTTGTCAAATAAACTCTTAAGTTTTTTGTTGTCCTTAATTATCATATTTTCCCTACAAATTAGTTAATATTTAAGAATACGTACGTGTTTCAATTTCTTAAGGAGCACTCTACTAATTAATTTCTTTGAAATGAAGATTGACAATGGGAATGGAGTTTTGAAGGTGTCTTTTCATGATTTTTTTTTTAGGAGAAAAAGTTGTTAATTAAAAGTGTGTCTATTTACTATAATTACTTTACATATATTACACTACGTCATCTGATGTATTTGCTACATACGTTAATAACGTGGCCCTTTAACGTTATCTCCTCGTATTTTACTAAATTGTAAAAGAGAAACGTGAATTACCCATAGATTCTAACTGCAAACCATCAAAAAATATTTAGATCCAAACCAGGCAGTGAGTTGGAGATTAATAGGAGTAAAAAGGACAATTTCTCATATTGTTACGAACTTTTAGGTCCCTTAAATACCAGACATATATATACTTACACAAAGTGCTAAGTAAGAGCTTCGTAGAAAAAACAAGAAAAAAAAAATATATATATATATATATATATTTTGTGAGATAAACATGTACATTGTACTTTTGGATAGAATAAAACCTACGGTGTAATGTAAGATTAAGCATCCGTTTGATTCGTGGACTTGAGTTGAAATTTTTTAGTTTAATTGAAGATGAGTTAAGTTGATCATGATTTGGTGTTCAAGTCAGAATTTTAAAAATTTATCTTAAATTGAGTATGGGAATATTGTTCAAGTTTGAACTGAAAGTTGGAACTAAATGGTTCAACCAAATGCACATATGATAATTGAGAATGAACTTCTTGGATTGAAACCAGTCATCCAAACAAACGCTAAGTAATCGATTGTAAACTTATGGAAATTAACACTATATATGGTCATAGATTATGGAATTGATATCTGTTGGATAATGTAAATTAAGATTAAGAGCAGCTTGCAAAAATCTAAATTAAAAAAAAAAAAAAAAACGACTGTGTTTTTAATTCACGTGCCAGTGAATTATCATTTTTTCAATGCTAAATGCTTTTATTTGATCATGTGGCAATCATATCAATGAAAGAATAATCCAACTCAATTGTCACATAAAGCGTTACTTAAAAATTGAGATTGAAGTTGATATCTCCGGTATTTCTCTAAAAAAATTTTACTCGTAAAGTTTGCAGATTGTGTTTTAGGAAATAAAAGTTTAGGAATTTTGACATTTTGACATTTTCTAGTTAAGTACAGGTAGTGGTAGCATGGTGGTTTTAAATGTTTATTATAGATCTTTAAATCTTAACACTACAGTTATCTTAAAAGTAACATTTCATGATATAGGAATTATGAGTGTATTGAATTGGGTAATTATTTTAAACTTAGAAGTCTAACTAGAGAATAAATCAAGTCCTAAAATT
This sequence comes from Ficus carica, assembly GCA_009761775.1. NCBI lineage: Eukaryota > Viridiplantae > Streptophyta > Magnoliopsida > Rosales > Moraceae > Ficus > Ficus carica. The sequence goes on along the minus strand of CM019748.1, from coordinate 4,414,706 downwards.
ATTTAATCTCCAATATATTCTTAAGATTGATGGGAAGTGAGAATACCATAGATTTATTATCATTATAATTAGAGAAAAAGAAAAGGAAAGAAAGAAAGAAAACAAAGGAGTAGCAAATGGGAGGGAGGCGCACTTTATACTTCGGAAAGGTCTCAGTTGGTTGGATATAAAGCGTACGAAAGTTGGTATTTGACAAGTGGATGTGGAATTATTGGTAGATCTCATTCATTCAGTCATACATGTTCTCTCTCTCTCTCTCTAATTTTGTCCATCTCCAACTCCCAGTCTTCACCACCTAATTCTCTCTCTCTCCTCTTTCTCTCTCTACATTTGCAAATGAAATAGATTCGTCCACAAAAGTAGACAGCTAACAAAAATCTCCCCCTCATCACCCTGAAATATTATATATACATTAGTATGACCTGTCCGGTAGACCGACCAGTCAAAAAAAAAAAAAACCCATTTTATCATATGGCATCTTATACTCTACACACATGATCCTAAAACCTTCTATAATTTTTCTCTAAAATTTTACATGATCTTACCTATGTACTATTCCTTTTTTTTTTTTTTTCTTTCAAATAAATATTTTATAATTTTTCTTCAGAGTTTTTGTTATCTTTCCAACTAAGGTTCAGTTTCTTGCACCAAATTCTCTCTCCTTAAAACTTCTCTACCTGCAGGTCTCTGCCTATAAGTTCTCTCCCAAACTATTCAACTTACCTTTCTTATATTCACAACTCTTTTTCTAGTTGGGAAGGTGTTTTATTTTTATTTTTTTTCTCCTTACTTTCCGTCTAATATGCTTATGATTATTATTAGAACCCAAAACTGAATTCTTGTCTTGAATTTCAAAATCCTATTTTCTTAATTTCTTCAAAGAAAAAAAAATAATTAAGCCATAATTTTATTTTTGGAAAGTATACCTAGCTAGCTAGGAAGGGTCTGGTTCTGTAGGAGTCTCTCTTCAGCTTTGTGAAAATGGCTGCACCGCCGAGTGGCCGGCTCCAAACCATGTTGCAGACGGCGGTGCAATCCGTTCAATGGACTTACAGTCTCTTCTGGCAATTCTGTCCTCAGCAAGGGTATATTTTCTTTTTTTCTTCTTTTGTTCATGTATGTTTTTATATATATATAGACTAAAACTCGATTAGTTTTTTTATTTTTTTTTTTATTTTTTTTAATGGTGGATCAGGATCTTGATCTGGTCAGATGGGTATTACAATGGAGCAATCAAGACAAGAAAGACTGTGCAGCCAATGGAAGTCAGTACGGAGGAGGCGTCCCTGCAGAGAAGCCAGCAGCTTAGAGAGCTTTACGACTCGCTGTCTATAGGCGAGACGAACCAGCCTCCACGCCGGCCTTGTGCCGCCTTGTCTCCCGAAGACTTAACGGAGTCGGAGTGGTTCTACTTGATGTGCGTCTCTTTCTCCTTTCCGCCTGGGATCGGGTAAGTAATTCGCTACTTAATCAATTCACATAATTTGTAATCGTACTAAATTTAGCTTGTGTTTAGTGTATATGTTGGAGTTGAATTTTTTAGGTTGAAGTTGTTTACAGTTTTAAAAACTAATTAAAATTTTTTATTAACTTTTCAGAAAAATATAAAAATGAGTTGAAATATTTTAGTTTGAACCTAAACACCATATTGGACTTTGTATCTAAACACCAAACTGTTCACTAAATTTTAGTCGCTAAATTATATATCGCAATAATTAGTTATTTGTAATTTAATAAGCCGACTAATTAACACATAAAATTTAGTCAATAAATTAGTTAGCATTACTCATTAACTAACTATAAGCTTAAAATTAAAATTCAAGTCCCTTTCTGAGGCTATTTTTAGTGGCTTTTGTCTGAAAGAAAGATTCAAACAGGAAAGTATTTATGGTGAAAATGTGAATGGCCTTTTGTTTTACACACTTTGTTGTCACATGAGAAGAGAACTTTCACTGTCTCTCTTCTCTTGCAAAATTTAGTTAAAAGTCTTTTCTTTGCATAGCAACTGAGACATTTATTAATTATGTTGAGCATGTACAATTAAATCATTTTCCATAAGAGGTCCAAAGGAAGTAAATATAAATCTAGGAGATCACTTTCCCATCCACCCTAGAAAAAAAAAAAAAAGTGTTCAAGAAAATTAAAGAAATAGATTGGAGCGGTTGATATAAATGCCTAAACATGTGGAAAGCGAAAGTAAAGTGCATATAATTGAGCTACTAATTAAGATTGCAGTTAGCATATATACAAAAATTAGGCTGTCATGCTTGCCAGCTAGTTTTGAAAGCAAAGACTGCGGACTTCTAATTTGTTTGCTTCCAATAATTTGCTTCTACGTTTCAGTTATAGTTGTGTGTATATGTATATGGCTATAGTTTTGTGTATATATATATATATATATATAGATATAGAAGTACCGTTACGATTTTTTTAGTCTGATACGTTTTTTTTAGTTTAGGTTGAATAAATATCTTAGTGTGGTAGTACTTCTCATGCGAAGCACAATGGAGTGTATAAATATGTTGAGGGCGTGCAAAATTAAAAGTCTCATATTGACTAAATATGAAAATTAAAATTATGTTTTAAAAAAATTTGGGTTACTTTTCTTAATAAGTTAACATTTTGGGATGGAATCCCAATGTCTATGAGTTTCATATCTAGTCATGTAAACTCATAAGATGAACCCTCGGAAAAATCGGATGAAAATTGATGGCCTCCAGAGAGATCGTGATAGGCAAAAAATCTATAGTGCAAAATGAACTCACGAGATAAATTATATGATCCACATGCATACTAATAATATGATGACTTTAGTAAAAATTAGGTGAAAATATACTCTCCATGGTGTTTAATTTAGTCAGCTTCGTAAAACTCTTTTCAAGAAGTTAATAAGAGATTTCTTTGCAGCTTAGATGAATTTTTTTAAAAAAATTTTATTTTAGTTTAGACAAAATTTAAAACACACCGTAGACGTTTCTCCTACTTTGGAAGACGTACTGTCGTTGTGAGAAGAATATATTTTGGAAGGACTGCCAAAAAGGAGTTGTGGTGACATAAAATTATTAACATTACGTACTGATTTTCAATCTTGCTTTCACTAAATTTTCCAACCTGCCAAAAGAAAGCTTCTTTTTTTGGGAAGAAGAAACAGCCAAATGTGTTCTCGCTTGTGTCACGGTACTACTGCTACAACAGAAGCAGCTTTACGACAAATTAAAGCTTACACAAATATCTCTCTCTCTCACACACCTCTCTCTGGGTCAGCCTTTCGAAATCAATCTAGCGATGTCTTTACTAAGCTCTTTTGTAAGTGTTACTGGGTCTGGTCCGTTTCGCAGAATTTTCTAGAAGTTATTTTTGATTTTTTGAGTTTAAAAGCTATTCATAAAAGTGTTTTTTGATCTCCAAAATAGCTTCCTGTCAAAGCCAAACAAAATATAACTTCTGAAAGAAAAAAAGAAAAAGAAAAAAAAAAAGCTATTCTGAGTACTTTAAAACTTATATCAAAATTTCAGTTAGACATTATAACTTTTATTTTAACATTTTCATTACTCATTAAAAAACTTTAAAGTTATTCTGATATCAAAAGCCCTTTAAAAATGTGGTTCTGAAACAGTTAATGGAAAGTCATAACTCTTATTTCTCTTTTCCTACTAACTAAAAACAAAAACAAAAACAAAACCACGACCAAACGGGTTCTTTGTTTTGTAGGTTTGTTTTTACTAACATAACAATTTTGAATTTAAATTAAAACTTTCTTTTCAAATCTACGAATGCCATACGACACATTATTCTCCCTTGCTAAGCCAGCCTTGAGATATAAATAAAGACTAGGCCTCAAATGGTCATACTTTTTTTTTCTAGAGCTCATAATTTTCGCTTTGTGATTTATATTGCTACCTAGTCCCTCTTCATATGCAACAACTTCCATTAATTAAGCACATGAATATATATACATATATATATATATACACACACACGGCATGGGACCATGAGTATCTGGAGCCGACGAGAGAGCTATAAATTTATAGTTCTTGTTATTAATTAAACAATTAATGGTCTTCATATTAATTTCTTGCTCTCTCTTCTCTTTTAATTGTGTCGCCATATGTATGCAGCCTAGCATATAGCTTGTACATTCAACTTTTGAATCTCGATCGACTTAATATATATATATATATATATATATGTTAACAATTCATTAATAAGGACATAAAATGTAAATGTATAGGTTGCCGGGAAAAGCATATAAAAAGAGACAGCACGTTTGGCTCACGGGAGCAAACGAGGTTGACAGCAAAATCTTCTCTAGAGCTATTCTTGCCAAGGTACCTACCTCCATTATAAGTCTCTCACATAAATTCAGTACCATTATGAATTTACTATATACATATAGGGTTTTTCTGAGGGGGTGGACCATGCATCCTTTCTAGCGTAATAAATTGAAATAAAAAGCTTAAGGTAACATTTATTCAACGTAATACAAGATAACTAAACTTTTTTATTTGTATCCTTCCACCATCAATATTGAATTAGAAGAGTAAAACAAAATTCTGAAATAACTAAATTTACGCCCTTATAGTAATAGATTAAATAAATAACATGTATTCTTTATGTCAAAATAGAAGGGAGTGAAGACCATAGCCTATATACATACACACATATTCTATTGCATTACCATGGAACATCCGTTATTGGAGTTAGCTCAGTGATGAGAGGAGAGAGAATTGAGTAAAAAGGCCACATATATTTTGAAGTCTTTTAATTAAAAGAGAGTCATAAATCTCATATACTGTACCCTTATTAATTACGTATAGTAAAAGCAACGTAACTAAGCCACCTCCTTTTTTCCTTGTGTTTTCTCCCATGTGCGTCCTTGCCATTCCCTGCAGAGTGCTCGTATACAGGTACGTACTATACGCCAATACATATTCAATGAAAAAAAAAAAAAATCAATACGTTCTTTTACTCAACTTGATAATTATATTGTCATCTTTTTTATATCATGTATACTTAAAAACAAAATATTATTGCAGACTGTGGTGTGCATTCCTCTACTTGACGGCGTGGTTGAATTTGGGACAACAGATAGGGTACCATATTTGCCATATATTTATATATTATTATATGTTCTATTGTTTTTTTTTTTCCCCCCTATTTTGAAGAGTACGTAGAAATTAATTATATCAAAGTTTCTCGTTCGGAGGACTTATAAGCTAACGGTAAACAGGTTCAAGAAGACCTTGGTTTTGTCAAACAAGTCAAGAGCTTCTTCGTCGACCACCAAAACCCTTCACCGCCGCCGCCGCCGCCGCAGCCGCCGAAACCGGCACTCTCCGAGCATTCCACCTCCAACCCCGCTACGTCATCCGACAACCCTTGCTTCCAGTACTCTCCACCCATACCCGCCATCTACGCAGCCTCCGACGGCACTACGGCGGATGCTAACCAAGAAGTGGACGAGGAAGAAGATCAGGAAGACGATGATGATGAAGCCGAATCGGACTCTGAGGCCGAAATGGAGCACAATGGGCAGCCCGTCTCGGCCCAAAATACGGCGGTGGAAGCGATGGAGATGGCGGAGCCTAGCGAGCTAATGCAGCTGGAGATGTCGGAGGACATTAGGCTGGGCTCGCCGGAGGACGCGTCCAACAATTTGGACTCGGAGTTTCACTTGCTAGCCGTGAGCCAGCCCATGAGCTCCGGTGAGCTTCCGAGGCAACCCAATAGTTCGTGTCGTGACGAATCGACTCGGCGGTGGCCGCTCCAACCGGACCCGTCGTGCAGTGGCCTTCCGCTACTGCCATCAGGTACTAAACTAGTAGTTTGAACTCTTTCACTCACTCTAGTGTTACTAGAAACAACTGCATTTTTTTAGCATAAAAAAAATAATAAAAAAAACCTCGGCTTGTATGGTCAATTTTACGCTATTGAAAAAACTTATCACCATGAGAGTTGTGATGTCTAACATTCTTTTGTTTTTTCTATTAAGAAAAATCCAAAGTGACATATACTAAACAATAAGTTACGAAATAGGGAACGGTGTAAAAAATTGAAAATGTGTTCCAAAAAAATAATATACTTTATGGATTTTGTTTCACTCCTCTCGTTATCTTATTTTGACTTGAAATAATAAATTTATGAACTTTTTAGGTTTAAACTTGTATTTGATGCATCGATAGGAGTTGAATTTTTTAAGTTGGAATTGTTTGATTTTTCAAAAATTAATTAAAAATTTTCATTGACATTTTAGAAAAAAATAAAAATGAGTTAAAAAAGTTTGAATTAAAATAGTATTCTAAACAAAGTAAAAATTTCACAAAAATTTAAGAACAATAAAGTGAAATGTAGATTTTTAGAAATTTTGAAATTGAATAGATAAAATTTCGATTTAAAATAGGATGTACCACCAGCTTGGATATGATTTGGTTTGAGTTCCACGAGCTAGGAGTTTGGTAAGTTGGACTGTGGGTAGAAGTACTTGAGCTCTACTAGTCAGAATGCGTAACATGTATAGTGGTACTGATCTTTTCTTAACTCAGGAGATATATATATATATATATATATATAGATACATGTGTGGAGTCCACAAAGCAGTCGCACTGACCTGGTCAATCAATGATGATGATCATAATTATCATCAATTCTGATGACGCTTGCTTGATGATGGTTTTGACAATCACCCTTTGTCTGTGAAAAAATGTTGGGTCCAAAAATCCAAATCACACCCTCTTCGAAACCTTCCCATTGGTTTGAGTTTTACCTGCCTGTCTGTCACCTGAAAGTGAATCTTAACTTTGTGTAGATTCTGCCCTTTTTCAGTCGTTTTTTGCACGTGCCAGAATTTTCACATACTGCCCCTCTACCACTACGTCTCCCACTTTTTGCACTTTTTAGTCTTTCATCGTTTTTTTATTGGCTTCTCGAATATCTAGGCATTTTGGTAAAGAAAAATATTAGACACGTTAATTTTAATCTCAATTTTTAAGTATCGATCTATGTAGAATGTGAGTTGTCATTTTTTTATTAGTAAGTGATTATTGTCATATCAATTAATTACTTCTACTAATAAAAAATGATACGTGAGTTGATACTCAAAAAGTTAGAATTAGAGTTAATGTCTCTAGTACTACTCTTTGACAAAACCAATTGTTTAGATTGACCTGGTTAAGCTTTACATTAGATTATCTAGGTTAAACTTAAAAATACATTTGAATTTACTAAATAATATGATATAGAGTTGAGATATGTTGTTTTAGATTTTCTTTTTCATTGGTTGCTTTCTCAAAATTACCATGTCATATTATTTAAGTTATATAAAAATATAAACTTAAAAAATTAAAATTAAAAAATAGTTAAATAAACCAATCAAAATAACATTGAAAGGAAAACCAAACATCATGAATCTTACATAATATATGTATGTGATCAACAGGATTTTAACTGATATAAATTTTTATTTCATGTCTTTTTAGTAATATCAGGTCACATTAATGAACTAACATTTGGTATTTAACATCATCGATACCCTTTTAACACTGTTTATAAGAATAAAGCTAGGGACACCGAAATTCAATCTTGACCGGTAGCACATTAAATATAATACCTTTTTCTTGTTTATTTTTCTGGGTGTTAAACAATAGGTGTTACATTTTTTCTTTTTTCTTTTTTATAGGGTCGTCTCCACTTGTTCCACTAGAGGACTTGAGCACACAGGAGGACACTTACTACTCCCAAACCGTCTCCGCCATTCTCCAAAACCAGCCGAGCCTCTGGTCCGAGTCCTCCTCCGCAGGCTGCGTCACCTACTCCACCGAATCAGCTTTCGCCAGATGGACATCCAGCTTCGACCACTTCCACCACCACCACGTGTCGCCCTCTGAGGTCACGTCCCAATGGCTCTTAAAATACATCCTCTTCAGCGTACCCTTCCTCCACACCAAGTCCCGCGTCGACGGCTCCGGCGCAGCCGGAGCCGAAGCTTCATCCCGGTTCCGCAAGGGCGGCGGCGGCGGAGGAGGAGGAGGAACGCCGCAAGAGGAGCTGAGCGCCAACCACGTGCTGGCGGAGCGCCGCCGCCGGGAGAAGCTGAACGAGCGGTTCATAATACTGAGGTCGCTCGTGCCTTTCGTGACGAAGATGGACAAGGCCTCCATACTCGGGGACACGATCGAGTACTTGAAGCAGTTGCGGAAGAGGATTCAGGATCTCGAGGAGCGTAACCGCCAGATGGAGGTCGATCAACGGCCCAAAGTTGGCGCCGGGGACCCACAGAGGACGAGCAGTAGTGGCTCTTTAAAAGAAGGGCGGAGCGGGTTGACCGTGGTTGACCAGACCCGTGTCGTCCCGGTCGGGTCGGACAAGAGGAAGTTGAGGATCGTGGAGGGGAGTTGCGGCGGGGCTAAGCCGAAGACGGTTGAGTCTCCGTCGCCGTTGCCCCTGCCGCCCCCGCCGCCTTCGCCGAAGTCGGCGGAGACGTCGGTGCAGGTGTCGATTATAGAGAGCGATGGATTGTTGGAGCTCCAATGCCCTTATAGAGAAGGGTTGTTACTTGAGGTCATGCAAGTGCTCCGGGAGCTCCAGATTGAGACCACAACGGTGCGATCTTCCTTGAATAATGGCTTCTATGTGGCTCAACTTAGGGCCAAGGTAATATTACGCCTCCGTTCTAAAATATTTCAATTCATTCTTATATGTTTCTGAAACAAAAAATTTAACTAATTTTTAAAAAGTTAAACAATCTCAATCTAAAAAACTCAACTCCAATCTCTATATCAAAAGCAAGCTATAATTAGATTAAGTTTTTTTTTTTTTTTTAATTTTATTTATTTAGTTTTTTGGCAATGGTAATGAGATATATTTTATTTTTCAGGTGAAGGAAAATGTGAATGGAAGGAAGTCAAGTATTGTGGAGGTGAAGAGGGCAATAAATGAAATTATACCCCACAGTGACACTTGGAGATAAGACTCCGAGAGAGAGAACATAATTTTTTAGAAGCTTAGATGATTTTGTTTATATTTTTTTAGTGTGTTGTTCTGGTTGTATCTGAGGACTAGCAAAAATAATCTAACAAAGTATATAATTTGCATGTCCCTTACATAGAACATAAAGTTTAACCAATATAATAATGACAGATTGATCATCTAGCTAGCCACCATTTAATGTAGAAAACCAGCATTATTTTAACCTGACGCAGATATTAATAATATGGATGTTAAGACTGTCACAACACACTTTTTTTTTTTTTTTTTTTTTCAGGAGAAAGAAGTAAATAGTACTTTTACATTAACAATTAAAATGAATAACAAGTTTTAAAATTTAAACTAGATAATAACAAATAACAAATAACAAATTTACTATGAGAAATGATACATTTCATGAAAACTTTAAAAATCACGAACCAATTCACATGCAACTCCAATAAATGTATACATTTGTTATTTATTTTTAATATTTTAAAATCTTATTATTTATTTTAATTATTTTTGTAAAGTAGTATTTACTACCATTTGTGTTTTGTTTCTTGTTTCACATTGTAACCACAAAAAATCCTCTCAACCATCGTGTTTTTAAATCTAGAAAGAAAAAAAAAAGTAAATAGACCATTTTTAGACACTTAATCAAATAAATTACCAAATTTTGTTTATTTAGAAAAAAGTCTTTTAATCAACAATTGACCATAACCAATCAGTGATTAATCATATTTAATCGATAAAAATACATATTAATATTAGTCAATTACGGATTAGGTCAACCGATCAATCACTGATTCATAATTTTTTTTAAAAGGTCATTTAACTAATATTAGAAAACTTTTATTATTTTATTTAAAAAACTTCTTAAAAAAGACCACTTACCCACAAATCCCTTGAATCTATAACAAAAAAATTCACATCGCTGTTGAAACATGAGTTAAATTGAACGAAATTTACATCATAGCCTCATGGTCTGGACGAGTGCAAGAAAAGCTACAAATTGGCAAAATGGGCACCTGAAAAGAAAATTTCTATGAAACATGAAGTGAAAACTGGAAGGACGAACAAAGGCCCTTTTTAATTCTACTCGGATGATCTGCTGCGAAGTGTTTCCTTTTGTTTTTTCTAGTCAAAGTATTTCCTTCTTTAACTGGCGCATTCAGGGATGTGAAAAATAATGGTTAATTGAGTCGAATTGTATTTCTCGTTGTAACTGCAATAATTGAACGAGCAGACCACCAGTTTTTCATCGAAAATTCGCTCGCTGGGGGAAGATCCTTAATACAGCACTTCGTCCACAATCCGCTCACCCATCTTCTCCAAGTCTTCTTGGGACAACAGGGTTTTCTTACCGCTGCCACCAGCCTTATCATATGGTTGAGCCATTTTTCTGAGGAACTGCAGTAAAGAGAAAAGACGACTAACTTTTATCAGAACTATAAATGGGTTATCACGGCGTAAGATATCCAAATACAAAACACGTGACAATTAAAACAACCTCTCGTGCGATATGAAGAGCCATGTCTGTGCTCAAGTTCAGGTGAGCATCACGTAAGTGCGAGAGTATCCATCCAGGCAACTTAGACCGCTTATCATGACGACTATACCTGAAACACATTTAAAAGTTCAAGAATGAGATGTCTATACATAAAGCAGACTCCTGAATGTAGACACATTAAAACATAGACAAGAATGGAAGATCAGTATAATCCACATCTAATTTCTCCACAGTACCTCTCTCAATTTTGTGAAAACATAACAAAGTCGATGCTATCAGTTTCTCAAATGTTACTCTGAACATTGAATTCAATATGACATTATTTAACTACTCAATGACCTAATTTACTGGAATCAGAACTATAATAGCGTTGGTGTTCTTGCGGCAGACAAAAGCAGCTAACGCCGTACCAAATCGGCTTAAGAATTAAAGGTAGACATATGAAACAATTCAATTAACAAACCTTAATCAGACTAATTTCCATGGCCAAATTTACTAAAGTTTCATCACTCAGCATGAGGTTTTGAAAATAAGAGTAAGGATACAAACCTTTTATCAGCAAATATCATCATACCATAATCGGCCTTCGATCGGATAACTCGTCCCACACATTGAGCAGCTTGCCTCTGTTACAATTAATTACCATGAATAAAACAGTTCAACATATTAGGTTCAAAACTAATCCAAATATGTAAACTTGTTTGGATGAAATCGTACCAAAGCATCAAAAGTCAAAAAATCTCCTTCCTTAATTTGAAAAGTATCTCTTAAATATTCCAACCGCGCAAGCAAAATCCTGGAAAACAACAGTCCCACATGCCAAGTCATACAGTGAAGTTACTGAGCTTAACTAACTTACAACAACAACAATGAACGTTTCTCTCAACCATAAGTTACAAAACTACAGGAGTTTGTTTCTGCACTCTGCCATGAAAAATATATAACTGCTGATATGTCATAAAACTATACTTACTTGCTTAGTGTATATTGGAAAGGAACACCAAACATAATCACCAGCCGTCCATAGTGTCGATCAAAGTCTATTCCTTCAGCTACTTTTCCCCTGTAAAAGTAAACATATTTCACGAGTCCTTAGCAACCTGTATAATTAGTAGAATTGCTACAACATTCTCTTTGAATATTGTGATGGATATTGACACGCCACCTAGGAAAATTTGAAGACGTTTAAGTAAAAAATTTAGAGTGGACTTTCAAAACTTTCAAGAGGATAGGATACCTTGCAACAGAAAAGAAGACAGCACCTCTCCCACAGTCACAAGCCTTGCGGTAGTTATCAAGAGCCAATGTAGTTTCTACCACGTCTTGGGTCTCAATGAAGACAAGCTTATGTTGCATTATTTCCTATGGTATCAAGAGCGTTAACTACCTATCTATTAGACAACTAATTTCTTAAGAAACCTGAGGTGGAAAAGACAATAAAGGAAGGAGGAGAAGTAGCAGCATGAATGGTGCGCTCACCTTTAAAATGCCAGTTTCATTCCAACTATTGACTATTCCATCCATATAAGAGTAACTAACAAAAAAGCATACTATCCCATCCGGAACAACAGATACCATCTCCAGCAAGAGCCTCCCATAGTTCCTCACTACACCCAGGTCACTTCTCATGTCAAATTTGGTACTAACTGGAAGCTGATCACTGAAATAGCAGACCATAATACCGAGTACAGTTACAGACCAAATGGCTTGGATGCCATACAGACTAAGAAGCGATAATAAAAAGAATGGTGGTAAACATTAAGGAAAAATTAAGAGAAAACAAACATCGTCTTCAACAAAAAATTATAACCAATGTTAGAAAAAGATATAGAACAGACTATATTGGTGAATCTTATACCTTCCTCGAGTAAGAACCATCGGGCATATGCAATCTCTGGTCAAGGACATTGTAAAACTTCTACTGACAACCGGATTGAAATTGAGAAGACGGGGATAGAGATCAATTGGGCTAAGGGTTCCAGATGTGATTACCACAGATTGAAATCGCTCAAATACAGGCCTTATTGCAAGAGAAGCATCATGACAGCTAAGCTGGAATGTTAAAGCACGGAAAGAGAACATAATGAATAAATGAAATGAAATATAAATGGTGTGAAAGTAATACTAAGTATCTCACAAATGTAAAAGAAAAATAATACGAAACAAAACCAACCTGCAAAACAGGGTCAGGAATATGGGGCATTCTCTCATCAAAAGGTTCAATTATAATAGAAAAACCACGTGCATACGTCCCCACAAGTGTTGCAAAGTCGCATATTGTTTGGATGTGTAAGAACTCATCCGTATCAGTAATTTCTAATGTCATCATAAGTGAGTGTAGACGATCATAACAAAACTTGAGTGTTTTTTGGTCAATTCCAGCATGCGTATTTATAGAGGCAACAAAGTTAACAGGACCCTCTTTCTCAACATTCTCAGTCTCCAGACGCCCTTCCAGATACTGAACCAGTCTACGCAGAACATGCAGGAAATGCTCTGCTTTGCGAATATTTCCCGGCACAGCCTCCTTCAGAATATCATCAGGCAAGGCAGGGTTTGCAAGCCAAGTATCCGAGACTGTATAAAGAATGGAACAATAGCTCATGACTCACGAGAACTTATGGAAATGTCAAACAAAAATTTCAGCTTCCAAAATGGGAGAATGAGGGTGAGCATCCAGCATACCAGGAAGATTTCCTCTTTGTGCCAAACCATCAACGAGCCGGTTGTACTCTGCACGCAGTCTACTAGCATCAGTGGCCTTGAACCTACCTACCATGTCAAGCAAATAAAAGACTATCTGAGTTAAGGAATTCAACAAAGGAAGAGAAAAACACATTCCTTAATCTCTCGAACAAGAATATCTAACACCAAAACAAGAAATCAAAAGATGAACCTACCTGTCAATCTCCTGACGCATCCTATTCAGATTCCTTCTGGCACCTTCAAGTGTCTGCCTCCTCACACTAACGCTAAGCGCTTCAATGCACACATTGTCTATGTTATGAGCCTCATCAAACACCACCACAGATTCCTTCTGCATTTCCTTGGAGATAATCCCAGCCACTTTCGGATCAAGCAGATACTGATAACTATAAACAACCACGTTCGCAAATTGCACCATATGCCGCGCCAAGAAGTAGGGACACCACCCTTTCTCCTTCCCAAACGCCCTCAAATCCTAATTGTTTACAGCAATTTACACATTTTTTAGAAAAAAACAACTAAAGTCTTATTAATCTCTCTCATTGAACACAGTAGAACAAATCCATCAATTAAGGTTCACAAAATCCAAATTAAACTCCAAATACCAAAAACTCAATTCAGAAAGAAGTAATTCAAGTTTCAAGCTTTTTCATATAAAAAAATAAAACACGAATTCACCAATTAAGGCTCACAAATCCAAACTCACTCCTTCAAAGCCAATATAAATATCAAGCCAAAAGCTTTGTGATTCAAAAGAACAGGCCTAATTAACGAACAAAAAAAAAAAAAAAATCAAAATTGCATTTCATCGAACACCTTACTTGCAATGTATAGACACCGGGGGGCAAGACGGCGGCCGAGCCAGCCTTCTCGTAGGTCTCTAAGAACTCGCAGGTGGGGACATCGGGATTCTCGGCGGCCAGGGCGCGGACCCAGGAGGCGGTGAGCTTGCGGCAGGCGGCGTCGACGGAGTCGCGATTCTCGGCGGTGACGACGCGGGGGTTGATGCAGAGGTTCTTGCGGGAGGAGAGGCCGAGGGCAAGGAGGCCGGCGCGGGGGCCGAGGTGCTTGAACTGGTAGTCATGGAGGAGCTTGAGCTCGGAGAGGGTCTTCTCCATCTCGTGGACGGTGCGGGTGCAGTAGATGAGCTTGAGAGGGGAGTGGGGCTTGGAGAGGGAGTAGCTGGTGATGAGGGAGAGGAGGGCGATGGTCTTGCCGGTGCCGGTGGGCATCTCCAGGAGGGAGTGGCCCTTGGCGTCGAGGGCTCGTTTCAGTTCCAGCATATACGCGTACTGCTCCGGGTAGATGTGGTCGTACGGGAAGTACACCGTCACGTCCTCTATTTCGAACTTCATCGTCTCTCTCAATCTGGGTTTTCAGATTTCACTTCTCAAATTCTCTCTGAGACTATATGTATATATCATATATGGAATATTTGCTGATTCACTTTAATTCATACATATATATATATATGCGTCTCCTGTGTATATATCGGCGAGTCGGCGTAGTACTACTCAGTCATGAGCCGCCATTAACTGAGAGATCAGTTTCTCTTTCTTTCTTTTTTTTTTTTTTTTTATTATCAGTTTCTCTTTTTAATAAACCGAAAAACGACAGTCGCTTTCTTTTTAATAAAGTTCAAACTAATTGATGTCGCTTTTGGCATGAAAACGACATGTCTTTTGATCTTCTCACGTCACCTGTCCTTTCAATACGCAAACGACAAATTTGTTTGTCCTCATAAAGTTCGCTGTTGTTTAGCTACAATGAAGACATGTCGTTCGTGTCTTTTAAGTTTGTTGTCGTTTCGAATCCTGTCCTTTCAATACGCAAACGACAAATTTGTTTGTCCTCATAAAGTTTGCTGTTGTTTAGCAACATTAAAGACATGTCGTTCGTGTCCTTTAATTTTGTTGTCGTTTTGGATTCGAAACGACATGTAATTTTGTGATCCTTTTCTTCAGACGACGATCATATTTCAATGCTTGATTGATATCTGTCCGCTTCACTTCTCTGAACGTCATGTCGTTTTAGACTTCAACGGTTTGCCATCGTTTACACTAAAACATGCCGTTTTCTACTAAGCTAAAACAGTTACTACATTGTTTTTTTTTTTTTTTTTTTTGGCTAAAAGCTAAAACAGTTACTAGCTACTAACACACAGAAATATCTGGTTTTGAAGATTGGCAGCTTCATTTTTTTTTTTTTTTTTTTTTGAGAAGGAAATTCGAACTCTATAAGCTGAGTTAGTTTGGAATTTAAGAAAATGATCATCTTCAGTAAACCAATGAATTAACCATGCAATAATTAACAGATTTATCGCCATTTCCCTTGAATCAAAAAGAATCTGGCCACTTCTTTTCCAGGTAATACCCGCTGCAGTTTCAATTTATGCGACTGTTTAATCTATTGAGAATGTTTCTTGCTTTTACACTCTTTTGTTTGGCAGGACGTAATATTCGAATACTTTGACAAAAGGAAAATAGACAATTGTGAGGATTCTTTACTAGTCATTCTACAATGGCCCCATTTGCAGCTTGGTTTTAGTAAGGACTACCCTGTCAAAGATTGAAAACAGCTTCCTCCGGTAAAGCTCGACACATACAATATACAGGCAATGAGTTGTGCACTGATCATGTTGCATCAGAAAAATCGAGACGGGCATTCTCATTCTTCGGTTTGAGTGTTAAATGCTAGGCCTTTGATCACATGTCGGCATTGGTACCTACAACATACCACCAAAAGATCACTTGAGATTTCAGAAAGCAAAGGAACAAAAGTAAATGAAACAAACACAATTACAAGCGCATATGCCAGTTGTCCAAGTTTTGGGATTAAGGACTGGAAAATGCCAGCTATGCGCAATCTAGTTTTAAATATTTATAAGCCTTGAAAGGAATCTGAAAGCTTTCTACCTAGGATCATGTAGCGGCAAGTTGAAAAAACTTCAGTAAAGATAGCAAATGTAAAGAAAACATCGCGTTTCACAAATCTAAAAGCCAAGTCGTACCAGATCAATTCATTTGGAATGGACTCAGCTGAAACAATGGAGCTGCCGGTATGATGCTCAAGATCATTAGCATCCATTTCATTATGGGCTTGGGTTCTGCACTTGAGCCGCACTCTGAAAGGCACGATCTGCAAGAAGTATATGCATTTGCATTATGTGATATGGTAGCATGCCTAGCATGTAATGCATATTGCATAAAGCTTTTGGTGTAAAGAAACCACCAGCAATTTGCAAAAATGCAAAAACGCAAAAAATCATAAACATGAAATCATCGATTCTATAATTTCTGGTCAGGTCTAATAAACGCATCCTAGCTAACATTAGATGCATCCATTTAACCAGCTTCATTATTTGTTTCTTACAAAACTAGAAAAGGATGATAAGGGCTAAACTCCCGTGTACATAACATAACCCTCCATGAATTTTGGTGGCCACGATTATTCCCTGCTGAAAGGAAAGGCAATTAATTGAGCAACAAAAGATGATAATGCACAAACCCCTTGATATGATTTTGGCATCACCTTTTTGCTGTATTTAAAATCACGTTTGGGGAGAAAATGAAGGGGCAGATTCAATGAAGAGGGAGCTTTGACCAATAGAAATAGCTTCGCAGCGCCTGCAACATTCAATTAAAACTGAAACTCAACACCCTTCTATTACACAGGTTATTTAAGGGAAAATCAACTTTTTTTTTCCCCTGACAAGCATGCCAAGCTAACCCGGATATGAAGCAGATCCAGCACCCACTGAGATCAGTGTCCGAATAACCTGTAAGAGAAAAATACTACTTCCAATCTAGAGAAAGAAAGAGAGATTGCAAATTTGAATTGGAAGAAAAAATTAACAAGGATGAACCTTTCTTGAAAGCGCATCTGCTGCTCTACTTTTGGCGAAATCAGGTGGGCCAACGGGCACAGACTTCCCGTGCAAAAAGCTCACCTCGTACACTTGTTGAGGTCGTAAAGGACTAGCTCCAAGAACCAAAATGGCTGCTTGAACGTTCGAAACCTCGCTGATCATCAGCTTAAGCGCCGTTTGGAAATCGGAAACCGATCGCATCAACTTATCGAACCGTCGAATCCCTTGTTTCACCTCTCTCATTTTGCTAGCCTGCTTTCTCCGCAGCGACGCGTTCCCTAAGGCTTCTCTAAGACTTATTTCCTGCAGAAATGTCAAACTTGCAATTCTTTTTCGGAACAAATCAATTTGAATCTAAATGTTCAGACAACAATCTGAAGCCTCAGAATTCAGAAACATACCAATTCACCGTACTCTTCACCCAATGTGTCGAATTCGAGACTGATATCCTGCAACATGCTATATCGAAATCATCGATATCAGATTCCAAGCAATAGTATCTCTTAGGAACCGCTAAAATTTGTTCTTTTTACACAAATTGGACTATCCTAGGTTTTAAATTCCTGCACTTTCTGAGACACCAAACAGGAAAAAGGCGGAGTAACTTACGCAGGGATTTGCTGGTTCATGTAAAGTACGAATCCAGCTACGTCATTGACGGTGTGGAAGATCATAGACTCGTCCAGAGAATCAGCGGCGGCCTCGATTTCCGAGCAATCCGTCACCGTCCCTGAGCTTCCTTTTACCCCATCCATGGCGGATTTCATTTCAGTTGGTCGGAGATGAGAAACTTCCTCGTTTGAACTGGAAAATTAGAAGCGGGAATGGGTCTGTGCAACACTGGGCCGAAAGGGCCCAGACTGCGAATTTGGGCCTGGTCCAAGGTCCCATTCTCTATTAATACCGGATCTTTATATGGGCAAACCCATACCCGTTCCTCTATATAGACAGATAAGCTTCTTTTTTTTTTTTTTTTTTAGGAAAGAAAAGCATTCCCCTAATAGTAATTATTAATTAAATACTTTCGAAAAAAATTTTATTAATTAAAAAAAAAAAAGAACTTTCTATCTTTTTTTAGTTTGCGAATTAAAAAATAAATAAATTCAACTCTTGGAGTTTTGAAAGAGAAACCATGGTCTAAACTGCATATATATATGTGTCAACAATAATGAAAAGATCATGTCAAACAATGAAAACTGGTTCTAGACACGATGATAACTCCACACCTAAACCCACCTTTTAGGGCAAAATTCAAATCCCCGTCACTAGAATTCCCCCCCCAAAAAAAACAAAAAAAAAAAAAGAACAGTGAACAAAAATTATGAGACCAATACTAAGGGGAGAGACCGAGAAAAAATTAACAAAAGACCAAAATTTTTTATACCTCTCCAATTCAAGCCATCTAATTCTAACATAAACAAGTGCCAAAAATCAAGCTTTTACTAATTTTCTATTACTATTACAACAACATTTATTTATAACTTTATAAAGGATCTCAAGTCTCATCCAAATGCTTATATTTGAGGACAAGCAGCACTACTCCATGATCAACTGAATCCAACGAGGCTTCAGAGCTTCCTTTGCCCGGCCAAAGAACTTGCATTTGTTCTCTCTTTTTCTGCAAATTCTGCCACTGAGAAATCTCCACCAGACCATAAATTATAATATGATGCCAAACAGCCTCTCATCTGTAAGAATTTTTTGGCAACACTCTTTGCTCATCAGAACACATTATCTAAGAGCGTATCTGTGCAGTACCAAGATAAAAAACCTTAACTCTTACAACAGGCTAGCATCAGTCATCGAGAACTAAACCTTACAACGCACAACCTTTGTATCCAATTATTGTCTTGTCGGAAGTCAGACACCATACCGCCTCAAAGCTTTGCTTAAACTTGGCATTACGTTATACGCTTGGTATGATCTTCTTAGTTCAATAATTGAGCCAACCTGAAAAATCAATGGGCAAAGTCCAGTAAGCATGAATGGAAGATTCACAAGCAGAGCATGGCTAGAAAAGCAACTTTTAGCTATTGAACAAGCATATCTAAGCAGTCCAGACACCACACCAAAATAAATACTAAATACTGGAAACAAATTACAGTCAAGGTTATCCTTACAATAATTAAGACAGATGTAAAACCAATTGCGATTCCTGCATTGATGCGACGTAAATAGTGATCAAGAATGCTTGATGTTGTTGCCAAAATACTTAACAATACACCTCCTGCATAATTTCCAACCAGTGAGCAGTCAAAAACCACAAAAAATTATTGATGTTGTTAGCCTCTTAATTTGTTTTGAGTCAATATTAGATTATGCGAATTTTGATAAAAGATTAGTATACCCCAAAAACGTGTTGATGCTTGAATCTTCGTGAGGTATTCAATAGTAGCCTTCCCAGGTTTGACATTTGGAATCCTGGCACCCATCTTATTCAAGTAATCGGAAATTTCCTTTGGCAAGTTGGCCTGGATCAATTACAGATTATTTTAAAAAAAATATCAGAACCATGAGAATAGAAAGAATGGATCACAAATCTTGACAGCCAACTGAATTTGACTCTATTTCAGGTTTTAGTTTTACGTTTAGAATTGATGATCCTACTTTATTCATGCATGCAGAATACGAGGCAATAGCCAAGTCGAGAAGATTAAAATGTACAAGAGAGAAACTTCAGAGATTAATGCTCATAGTATAGGTGGCAAATGCAGTAGTACGATAAATATGCACAAAGTTGAGAGGAGACTTACAATGTCAAAGATATTGAACAAAAAGACGAAAAAAGCATATATTGAGTAGTACACCCAAGGTTTTGCGCCGATAGAAGTTTCAGGATTCAAAATCTCCTTAACATGCTCCCAGAAAGGTGAACCAAGGAGACTGCAAGTAAATTCCGAATCAGATGATGAACAATAGACTATTCTGATATTAAAAGAAACACCTAGCAGAAATTTTAAAAGTCACATAGTATAATAGTCAGTTTGATGAAAAAGAAAATCACAACAGTGAAAGAAAAGGAGGTTCAATTTTTCCCAATTCATAAGAAGCCGCTTTATTTTTAAATGCAAAATGCACGCACAAAAACTAGTTTTCAATTTTATAATACAACCTTGCGAGAATACCAGGAACGGCCAACAGATAATTAGTGGTGAGAACAGGTTGCATTCCTGCTGGATTGATATTAAAAGGGATATAGGGCTCCACTTCAGTAATTGGGGATTCATCCCTGTCCAAAAGCACAGGAAGCGAAGATTTCTGAGTGCTGAATTAGTTCATTAGCAAACAAAGCATTAGGTATAACAATAAAACACATGAAAACATATCTGTAACATATAAGGACAGATGTTGAGGGGGAAAAAAGAACAGTCGAAGTCCCCATTCAACAGCATGCATGTAACCTGCCCATTATTTGAAGAAAGAGCCGAAAGACGGCTGAACTCCAGAAAACAAATTACCTAGCTGCAGAAGCAAGTTTAAAACCATAATATTGCAGCTTAACCTTCCGGCAACCTTCAGTTACCACAACTGCCCACATAGTGACTAAGGTGAAAACGCCCAATAATCCTAGTATATAGGGGCACCAATTCATTGCACTCCCTGCAAAACAAAAGATAATTGACAAATTACACAATGCTTCGACATACGTGCACGCATGCACGTAATCAAAATTTCTAGAATGTTAGAATACAACTTGCAGTCAAGTTATGCTTCTTTATATAATTCGTAAGTATCAAAGCTAAGAATTCCTGGAGTGGCGCCGTTGACTTGGTAATCATGGCTCATGCCACAAGTAAGATCTGTAAGTTGGCGATAGCTGTCATGTGCTTGTTATTGTGACAGATGGAGGTTCAGCCAGTTTTTGAACCTGACACTTTTATGATTGTCAGTTAAGGTTTTAGCATGGAGGATCTTATCAATTTATGATAGAAGTGCTGTTGACTTGGAAATCGTGGCTGCTGCCACAGGTAGCATTTGCAGAGTGGTGAACTCACGAGCTCGTTATGGTGACAAATGGAAGATCAAACTGGACTTGATCCTGACACACCTATGTTTGCTATTTAAGTATGAAGATCTTATGCATTTCTTACATTAAGTTATCATCACAAGTGAAACATGTAGGATAAATGTATAAAACCATAACCTTAGCAAAATCAAATTCATCAAGTCACATACCTGAGAGCCGAGACAACATATTGTATAACATTTCTGTATAGCCCGTTAATATTCCCACACATATAATTAAACTTGAACCTTGACCTGAAATACAGCAATTGCATCGAAAGAGAAAAAATAGGATAAGACTACAAATCTTGGCAAGGATATGAAGTTGACTAGAGTAGCAATAAACAAGTACTAAGGTTCATATTATATGTAACCAACACGTCAAGACCAATACCAAATCCAGATTCTGAGATGGTATCACAAATCCACGTAATTGACATTGCACCACAAACCAATAATAGAGTAGTCACCATCACATGTTTGGCCCTGCAAGATTAAGAAACGTTCATAAAAGTACACCATCTCAGAGATACATGCACTTAAGAAATGTCAGTAGTACACCATTTGAAAAGATACATGAACGTTGGCAAGAGAAATTACCTAGAATTTACAAACACCAATAAATTAATCAACAAGGACACAGATTTAGGTTGCATATTCATAACAAGCTGCTACTTGAATAATAAGTCACTTTATATAATATCCACCGGAAAAAGAGAAGCAGAGATCATTGAATGGTAAAAAAATGTTTCCATTTCAAATTGTTATAGGAAAATAATTTATTATTCAGATCACTTCAAGAAGAAAATATACATATCTAATATAATTTTTTCGACTTGTCGCAGAGAAGAGACATAAGTGATAATCTTTTTGTAACATTACCTGTTAGTGGCAACATAGACAGAATATGGAAGTGAATAACAAGCAATGATCAGACCCTCCAATATTGCAAAGCCAAGTGACATCCACCATCTAGAATAGATAAAAGAAAATTTTTGTCTGACAATCTTGAGAAACCATCCACTAAAAAAAATTCATCATACAAATACGAAGCAAGAATATTGGCTCACTGCTTGAGATGAAAACAAGACACACATATAACTCTTAATCTTCTCATGGGCATCTAAGCCTTCTTTACGCAGCTTAACCAACGAGGGGACAATATGACAGAGCACCTGTACATCAAGTTGTTATACATCAGGTCAAAAACATCAATAGTATTGCTTCTATACAAACTTACAAGTTTAGAGAATATACTGATAAACATATCAATGACACCGTTTTGATTGAAACTATTTATCCCAACATCTTGAAAACCCAAAAAACGTTATACCTAGAGGTCCTAGACCCATTTCATGAATTAGATTCAATAGAAACATACTTGTTGACTTTTATTTTTCAATGATGACCAAAATACCAAAAAAATAGATTGGAACCAGTAAACTGAGTATGGAGAAATTTTTGCTTGAACTAGTTGACAACTGAACCTTAAAAAAGTTGCATTAAAGCTATAATTAGTAGTTTAGAATGAGCAAAAAAAAAAAAAAAAAAAGCAATTAAAACACAATTACAAATTAAGGGTTAAGATTCCACTTGTTTTTGGTCTCTTAACACCTCTAAATAATGGGAGTTACGATCAAAGGAGGTATCTCTAATCAGTTCTGTCAAGGGTGACAGTGAAATGTTCTCTTTAAGTTATGTTGTCCAATTACTTTCGTTCTGTTAAAAGGTAAAAATTGCACAAATTATCGATTCCCTTGTTTGTATACACATGAGATGACAAAAGAAAGCAACTAACCTGCATGATAATTGATGCCATGATCTGAGGGCCAACGCCAAGCTGGAAAAGGGAGAGTTTAAGCTCTCCTGCAAAATCACCTAGTTCATCTGCCAGAAACACACAAACAAAAATGAGTACAGAATGATAAATATCCTTAAAAAGAAACAAAATAACAATTATAACAATAACCATACAAAATAGTAAGCCTACATAAAGGAAAGTTGCCCTATGTTGCACCCTTATCTCTTTCCTAATCCCAACTCTTTCCCCTTTAACAGCCTGAACCCAGTCCTTGTCCTCATACAAGGAAGAGGCATAACTAGCTTACAGAAGTTGCTAAGACAACTATGAATCTTAAACCGTTAGTTGAATTATCTTCTTTTTGCCTGAAACTGAATTCATATTAAATGGTGGCAAAAGAATGAATATAAATATAGATGAAAACCTGTGTGCATAAATGCTTTTCGTGAGGATATTACTTACTTACCTACAGAACCAGAGACAAAGCTTAGGTAGTCTTGAGGTATCAATCTTCTATCAAATCCAGGGAGGGGAATGAAATATCCAACGCGACTGACAACAATGAGTAATGCCGTAACGAATAACCTCCGCCGTATCTCACTCTTGAAAAATGACTCAGCAGCATTATTGAGGACAGAACCGATACGTACAAAATTTAGAAACCTATTTCTAAACATCTTGGGTCTGGAATTTGGATCCTCAAAGCCATTAATGTCTTGTGAACTGAGACCATCTGTCCCACCAGTTAGCCTTGGAGAATTAGCTTCAAGATTCAGAGAGCTTGCAGAAGTACCTTCTATAGTCATACAGTCCCTGCGGAACTGATCCGAGAAATTGACAAAAGGTTTCTTATTCACTTTTGAAAGAAACGATCTGTCGAGAAACATTTTATGTCTTCTGCTAGATTGTACGATACTCCTCGCTCTAAGGATAGGATAAGAAACAGCAACTGGTGGACTATACAATTGGGGATTAGAACCTGCAGACGCTCGTGTACAAATCAGATTGACTCATAATTGGATATACTATGTGAATATCTGTAACTATTCAAGCTCAAAAAATTTCTGTGGTGAAATTAAAAACTGCGGTTCAAGTATACTCCGAAACTCAAAACAAACACAAAATAATGTACTTAGGTTCCGAGAATTTCTATCAGCCTATGAAATTCTCTCTCGTTAACCACGGGGTGGTTAATTCTTTTTTATCCTATTGTACTTCCAGTCAAATCAAAAACAGTTACAGTTACTGAAGTAACAGATTAACAAAACAAATCGATAATGTTGAGAATAAGGAATAAATGCATTACTATTAAGCACGTAAATCAAGCGCATAAACCGAACTTTAGTACAGAAATTATAAACAACAACAATAAGAGGATAAATAAAAATGTATGAAAACGCAGAATTAGATGTGCGAAAATCGATAATTAAACTGAAACTTAGGTTATAACAAGAACTAAAATGAGAAAATCCTGTTTCAATCAAGCTAGCAACCTTTACCCCAAACATTAAAAGACAAAAAAATTTACCACAGTTTTTTGTTCAAAAGGAGTCAGATACGAAAATTTCACATAGCAAAACACGAAAACAAGGAAAAACACTAACGAATAACATCGCAAACATATATTCCTCTCCATTTCCTTCCTAAGAATTTTTTGAATGTTCTTTCTCTTTTTGGTTTACGGAAAACGAAGTAAATATTAGTATGAAGTAAAACAAATTAGCGCTCACTTTCCCGAGAAAATTAGGGTTTACTTTTTGTGTTTATATTCTCTCGTTCGAGTAAAGTAACAAACAATAATAAAAGAAAAATCAAGCTTAAAAAACATAAAGAAGAGAAATTTATTTTCTTTTCTTCTTCCTTTTTTCTCTCTCGAAATGTTTCCGAGAAGCCAAACAGTGGAAAACTGACCTCTAATCTTGGGATGTGTTCTGGGTTGAGGAAAGAAGCGAGTCGAGTTGAGAAGAGTGGCTTCCATGGCGGGACTTGCAGAGTAACGCTAACGCTGTTCTTCTTTTGTGTCTTGAAGCATCCATTTTATACGGTCTCATCTTTAATGGCCATAATCGTCTACTTCTCATGCGTCTTCTATACGCTATTCCGCAACGTGGCGGATGGTTATTGGCTAATCGCCTTCTATTGGGTGTTCTAAATTACCGTTTTAGGTATAAGTTTAGGTTTAGGTCTTTTTTTTTTTTTTTTTAAGAGAATTATGTAGTAAGTCTAATTTATATTATTCGGTATACTAAAAGAATTTAATCATCAAATTATATTAATATCAGATTACTAAAATCATATAGAGCTCATTTGGCTTTTAAGTTTGATCCTAAAGTTTTCAATTTAGTTTTTATCTTTTTTTGAAAAATCAACAAAAATTATAATTAGTTTTGAAAAGTCAACCAATTTCAACCCAAAAATTTTATTACAAATCCGAACACCAAACACAAACATAGAGTATAGTTTGTCATATTTTTTATTTGATGTGATTTGAATCAATTCAAAATATGCATTATCAGCGTTTCACAATAAAAAGCTCCTAAAAAATATGTGAAAAAAATGAAACTACATGAAAATGTAAATATCAAAACTAATCACACAATTATGCAAAATTTGTGCTTGATTCCAAAATGTTCGATCCATTAATAATAGCAATTCTAATCAATTTTATTTCATATAGTATGATAAGTTGTAGTCAAGAGTAAAAAAATAAAATATCAATTTAATAACTGAATTAAAAAGCCATATGTGAATCCTTTGTCATAACACGAAAAAGTACCTTGATACAATTATATTTGACAATTATATCTTCATCAGGTCTGTTAATTTAATTTACTTTTATCTAATCTAGTTTTAAGGTTTATGTTGTATTAGTAGGGGTTGTTTTTATACACAAAAACCATATCTAAAATACGCCATAATAAAAAACCATCTATAAGAGTATAAAAACAAATGTAACATTCATTTCGAACCAAAAAAAAAATGTTACATCGCTTTAATTTATGACCTATGACCTTTTTTTTTAAAAAAAAAAGAAAATAACTTAGGACCTATGACTTGCTACATCGAAAATTAGGTATGAAAATAGAAGGCTTAATTGTGTATCTGTAATTTTTTATTTAAATTTGTATTTTTTAAAGTCTTGTGTATTTTGTTGGACCTTCAATTAAGTCAGATTAGGTGCACCTATACAGGAATATTTTCCAGGGATATGTTGTGCATTTTGTTTTTGTTCCACGTGCACATTGGTTATCGAAATTTCCTACAAACCACTTCAAATTAATAGTGATGGAGTCACATGTAAATAAGTGGAATAAGTGCCCCCATTCATGTTTTGAAAATTTAATTTTTAAACCCAATATTTTTATAAAACTTTATTTGTACCATCATTTTATTATAAGAAAATTTCCAACTTACCCCACTCAAATTTTGATATGTCAATTTTTACTTAAAAAATTTTAGTAAAATTTAGTTATTCACCTATTTTGTAAGAATATTTTTATTGCATCTCACTCAATAATTAAAATATATAATTATATCTTTATTTAAGAAAAGACATCTATAATCTATAATTTTTTTGTAGCTCCCCAACTAAAAAAATGTCCTCGACTCCGTTGCTGCCTTGAAAGAATCATGATTGAACAAATAAATAGATGAAGTGAAAAGGAAAAGATTTTGTGCTGTCATATTATTTCGATAGTTACAAACATGATCACCTAGGTCAATTAACAGCACAGGGCACTGTTTTACAAGAGCTTCTGCCATTTATGTTTTTCTTCTTTGGAAGCTATATGTAGGAAGTAATAAGCTAGTAAGTCCACTCCTTTGGAAGAAACAATTCCGGAGACGAATTTCTTTTTTGGGAGATAACCGTGCATTGTGAGGATGGCACGTCCTTATTAATATTGCCCTTTTTACTTTTCACTGATATATTGATTCGGTCTTCACCTTTTCGGTTATTTTTAAGATCTGAAAAATACAATATAACAACTCCATTAGTACTTATGTGCTATTGATAAGACTCTGATTTTTAACTATATATATGACATATATTTGTTTCAAAAACTATCAATTTTATATATTATTCTTTTTTTTTTTTAATTTTGTTTGTGATTTTGATTTAACGTTTATAAACATGAAATACTAATAAAGTATCTTACTGTAAATGATACTACCTAGATTTAGATATATAGAAAAAATCAATTGTGTACATATACATCTTAATGTAAGTTTTTGGAGAGTGCATGAACCTTGTCGAGGCGAAATTTGTAGGCCTAAAGCTTGCACGTTGAGATTGAGAGCTTGAACCACGCGCGAGGGGAGGAGAACGGGAGCACAAGCTGCACCAAGGTAGGAAAATATATATATATTCATTGATATTAACTTCGACGACATAATAAATTATACGGTGAAAAAAAGTTTATAATTGATAATGTTTCTTAATATTCCATGTATATATGTCTATTGCATAGAGAAATTACTAAATAAAACACGTGTATATCATATTATTGTGTTTATGCGCTACATGAGTTCAATAAATAATTGACAATTATGTAACTTGAAAATGTCAACTTTATTATAGAATTAACATTGATAAATCACGTAAATGTTATTTATTAAACAGTAATATTTCTCATAAAATTGTATAGTACTTGAAAATAAATTGAAGTTTATTAGTACTCCATTTGTATATAACTATCAGTACTACCAACACAAAGAGAGAATTGATAATGTACCTGGCTTCTTATTAGTGTTTGGATGGTTGTTGGTGCCTGCAGTTCTTATTTGAGGAAGAAAAACGCCAGTACCACATGATTTTTGGTTGGAACCTAGGAAAATTGCTTGCATTCCTGGTCCTCCTG
Organism: Ficus carica; assembly: GCA_009761775.1. Taxonomy (NCBI): domain Eukaryota; kingdom Viridiplantae; phylum Streptophyta; class Magnoliopsida; order Rosales; family Moraceae; genus Ficus; species Ficus carica. The sequence goes on along the minus strand of CM019748.1, from coordinate 4,386,993 downwards.
ATGCCCAATTTTGCACATATTTCGGTCTATAAGGTGGCCTCATTGGACTAGATTTTGAGTTGTTCTGTTACAATTTTTTAACAAAAAAAGAAAGAATTAGCATGTGTACTCCATTTTCATATTCTTCCCCAAATGTCAATTGTTCAGATAAATATATATATATAAATGAATGGTCCTATATATATGGTTAAATATTTATATAATCAATTAATGTGGATAATACTCAGTATTCATACTAAAAACCATAAATCACATATATATAATTAATTAATGTGAATCGTACTCGGTAATTATAGCAATATATATACACACACATTGAAAACAACAAATAATGTGCATCGTATAATATTATTAATTCCTTCATGACGAAGTCTCTACATCAACGACTCCCAAATATGATGGACTTGGATAAGAACTAATTGATGAGGAAATTTGGACGACCACTTCAAGTAGTAAATTATTTCATATGCAAGTTTTTTAAAGGAAGTTTATATATTAATTGTCAGTATACAACTAACCAGAACAATTAATTAATTACAATTAGCAAGTTTAACTAAGTCCCTAGATATATTAAAACGAAATAATTGACTTGAGGCAACACGAGTGATACGCGTTTACTTACACATTTCATTTCATGCTTCTAAGTAGAAATTTATATTAGAAGTATAAAACAATTTCTTAAAGTACTAGCTCATTAGAAAAACGTAAATATAGCAACATTATGTACCTTAAGGATTAAGCAAATTATGGCATATCTTATGATACAAGAGAATTTTTTTGTTTTGTCGTGCTATACCATATCCACAAGTAATTTGCTATTTTTTATTTAAGACAAAAAAAAGAAAAGAAAAATATATGTTATTGTAGCTTAGCTATATATTAATAATGTCTTATTTTTTTTTAGAAAAAGAAAATATGAAATCATTACATATATATATATAAATATGCAGTTTTCAAATTGTGCATGAGTACGTAAACTATTTTCCCAATTGCTATGCGACCCAAAAGAACAAGACATCAATTGACACCGTAGTTTCACCAAATAAGCTTAGATTGTAAGCCATGGAGATTGGAGAGGTTGTTCATCAGTAATTAATTAACTTATGATCGTTGCAATAGATTCTCTCTCTCTCTCACTCTTTCTCTCTTTCTCTCTCTAAAAATAATATGTTTTTCCCACGTAACGACAAGACATTCAAATGGCATATAGAATCATCCCCAAGTAACTTGAACTCGAATCTCGTTTATAAACTTGTAGATATATATATATATATATATGTATAGTCACAAACAATTTAATTATGCAATTTATTCCATGGAGCGTAGATTTCATAGGACCTTCAAAAAAAAAAGGGGGCGGATTCAAACTCGCATGTTTTTAGCATTTTTATCTGTTATAGTTTCCTTGATCAAATCGAAAAGCGACCTCTAAATTAAAACTCCTAAAATAATTATGAAATTATAGGTGCATTTCCCTCCGATGAGTAACTTCATGAATAGCTAGACATCCATTAATTACGGTTGCAAATATGACGTCTAACCAGCATGACAACTAATCTCTATCATTCTTTAATGAAATGTTAAACGTTTCACTATTTCCACTATTCCATATCAATCTCTCTCTCTCTCTCTCTACAGATATATGTATATTTACATATATCTGGATGAACATATATTTTGTTCCATAAAAATCATATTATTTCCAAAGAGTAGTTATTCCAAATTGAGTAACAAAAATATCAATAGTCACAGCAAAGAAATATATCCTATGCATTCCTCAAGCCCCATAAAGTCTTTTCCTATCTTTATGAAAAACATATATGCTTAATTCATCTTTGAAAGAAAAAAAAAGGCAGGAAATAAAGAGAGAGTTTTGGAATGTTGAAGTACCGGGGGAAGTTCACCGGCCGGCAAAGATCGGCTGACACGACGGTGATGACGGTGGTGGCCGCCGCGATGGTGCTGGAACGGCCTTAAATGTTGTTGTCGTGCCTAACCAACAACAAAGAAAAAAGTACACAACGAAAATACTTTAACAAACTGAAAGGTCACTTTGTATAGTTGATATTATTCGTATATAATAGAGCTTGGGGAATATATATGTATATATAATGTAAAATATAAGATGATATACATATATATTCAGTACCTTAGTGTCACATGCCTCGTATAGAACCTGAGAGGGAAGCCACAACATTCCTTCTTCAAAACCAACTTCTTCTTCTCGAGCAGCCCTGTTGTGCATGATTAGCAGATAGAGCCTTGTTTCTTCCTTATCTGTTCTAGAACGTAGAGAGAGAGAGAGAGAGAGAGAGGGAAAATAGAGGAGAGAGAAAGAGAGAGAGGTTTAGGAGAGCTCCAACTTCTGAACTGCAACGCAACCAATAAATAGTTAACTCGGAGAGCGGAAATCATAGAGGGAGAAAAAAAAAAAAAAAAAAAAACCCTCTCTCGTCCGAGAAATTACAACCACTGCTATACGAATCAGCGCGTGAAATTTATTTTCTGCATTTTGGTGAAGTAAATGGCGTCCTTCAGTATCGCGTGGTTTCACTCCCGAATTATGCGAGTATGGTAGGGGAATCAGTTTTGCATGTTGTGTTGTTTGATTGCCCTTGATATTGGGCAATAATTACGCACGAAACCCACGTTACGTTTCACCATTGTGATTTGTGGATTTTGTGGTCGTCGGTTTCCCCGTTACAATTTTTTTTTGGCCAAATTTCCAATTTTGGCCTTTCATTGTGGTTAATTTGTTTGGCAAAAATTTAGCAACTGTTTGGAATTCAGATTCTAACTCAAAATTTTCATCTTAGTTTTTATTTTTTTTTGAAAAATTAATAAAAATTATAATTAGTTTTTGAAAAATCAACCAACTCTAATTTAAAAATTTCATCTCCAACTAACTTATCAAAAAGAGGCTTACTTTTAATTTACCTATTTGTAAAGGTTGTTTGAGAGTGTTTGGTTGACTTTTTCTAAGATTTTCAATCAAAGTCAAAACAAGAGATTTTAATAAAATATCATGTATATGCTTTATATTAGCACTATTTTTCTCTTATTAAAAAATTTAAAAAGCATTCTTATTCTATTAATTCATTTCAGAAAAACGTGGTCTTAAATGCTAATTGAAAAAATCATAATTAAAAGTATAAGTAGAAAGACTGCCAAAATTCTTAAATTTTTTTGTACATATCATTTTGTTTCAACACTCTAACACTTTAAATCTTATTAACTAGAGGCAATGTTCTTAGGTTTTCTGTTTTTCTCACCGTAAAAAACTATTAAAAAAAGAAAAAGATGAAGTACTGTTCTAAAAAAACATGAACTATGATTCCAGGGGAAAAAAAAAAACGAATGAAATATATATGTGAGGAGATGAATGTCATTTCATAAAAAAAAAGGGGCCTGGCCGGTGGACCAAATACCAAAAACCGTTTGAAGTAGTTTACTGATATATAAGGCTATTTCAGTCATTTAAGACACAAAAGTCATGGGGACGTGGATTGGGTTGGGTTGGGTTCGGTAAACCCCTCTCTCTTCCCTCTTTTGGTTGTTGCAGTTAAATCTTCACGCTTCACGTAACGCTCTGATGATGCTGACTCCATCACCCATCTTAAAAAAAAAAAAAAAAAAAAATCGAATTCAGAAACTTCTTAATAATTATGTATTAACTAGTTTTTTCAAAACAAAATATAACGGTTTCAAACTTTTTTTTTTTGGGCTTTATTTCCATCTTTAGTAAATTATCATTTTTTGATTTATACTTTTTAAAAAGTTTTACTACTAATTGCATACTCATGTAACCAACTACTTTAGCTAGCATCAAGTGACAAGAAGATGAATTTTACTATCATTTGGTTAACAGTAGCTTAGATATTTAAAATATTATCAGATTAATTAAAATTAAAAAAATATTTATTAATATAAAAATAACAATTTATTATGAATTAATATTTAAAAATTAAAATTAAAATTAAGCTCATATTTGGTATTCAGATTTAACTCCAACTAAACTGTATTTTTTTTTCTGAAAAGTCAATAAAATTTATAATTAATTTTTAAAAATCAATCAACTCAAATTTAGGGCCTGTTTGGCCATGAGCTCTGTTTAAACCTTTTTTTGTCTTTTTCCCCAAAAGTTTTTGTTTTTTTCTCAAAAAGTTTTTTGTCTTTTCTGAAAAGTCAACAAAATTTACTATTTAAACTTATCAATTTCAACTCAAACTTACACACCAAACACCCCCTTAAAAATTTTATCTCATCTCAAACTCAATTCAAATACTAAGGGCCTGTTTGGTGTACAAGTTCAGTTTGAGTCGAGTTAAAATTTTTAAGTTTGAATAATAATTTTTGTTGACTTTTTCAGAAAAGATAAAAAACTTTTGGGGAAAAAATAAAAAATATGATAAAAAAATACAGTTTAGTTTAAACTAAACGGCCCTAAATGAATCATAAAATTAAAATTGTTGTATTTAATATTATTTAAAACGAGAATACATGCTTATGCAGCGACTTTAAAACGAAAAATATTTGTTTATGCAGCGACTAGCACTGCCTCCCTCTTCTTCTTAACCACCGTACCAACCCTCCCATCACCAACTTGAAAATGTTTGGTTTTGGGAAATGGGTCCCACGCTAGATTAACAAAACTAAATTAAAATTAAGGTATTGGGCATGATTCAGGTACACTTGTTTAGGTACATTTGGTTGCTTTATCCCCTTATTTATTTATTTTTTATTTTTGGAGAGTCGCTTTTGCTATTTTTAAGACAACTGATTGATTTGAGGTTTTGATTTTATCCTATTTTAACTTTGTGCCCTCTTTTAGTCACCGATGTGATTGACACCTTATAGCAGAATTCAGTACTGAATCTTGTGAAGCTCGCAACCAATGGTAAATCATATGTATTAGGATCGTCGTTATCGTCGTTTTTTTATTTTATTTTATTTTTTTTTAAGTACACACACATTTTCATTAGAGAGATCAATCACAAAAATTTTTATAAACAAATATCAATTAGATTCATAAGTGGACCTAACTAAATTACTATTAATAAAATTATAAAAAGAACAGGAAAAGCAATTAAAAGAAAACTAAAAATATTGAAGACATCAAATAAGAGTCTGAGTTATGTGTGTCATACGGTTTCTTTAAAACAGATTCAACGAATTCGTCTTCTCACTGTCGGTACACGAGGAACAAATGGCGTCTACTTCCCAGGATAAAATGACTTGCAAGCAGCAACAACGCACAACGTTATTGCATTTGGCGAACAAAAAACGTGTCTAGAATCTATTACACCAAACCACACCTAAAACTCTAAAGAGGAACAAAACAAAGCAATGATAGTATTTGTTTTTTCTTCTATATTTTGGACTATGAGTCGAAAGCCTTTTTATAGGCACAAAGGCATGTCCTTTAGTCTACACAAAACAATCAAAATTTGGTTGTTACACCACTTAAAAACAAATTTAATTTGATTAATTTTGTACATTATTGAGGCTGGCAAATTTAGTGCCACACAAGTCCTTTAGTACTGTCGTAGTTTTCCCGACCGAGGATTCACACCCCCCTGTGCTTGCGCGCGTGAGAGAGCCTTTATGCTTAATTGGTTATCAATAAGCAAATGTGTAATCTCTTATAAACCCATTGGAACTTTCATCTCTTTCCCATATGGGACGAGTTCTCCTCATTTTCTTTTTTCATTGGTGTAACTTTGAGAGTTAATTTCTCATTCACCCATTTATCATTTTGAGCATATAAATATATATGATTTCAATCTTCTCGCGAAGGAGAACACGAATCTACCTTGAACCGACACTAGTACAAAATAGGTCCTGCTCAAATTCAAGTCTCAAAATGACTATTAAAATGATTTTTAATGTCATTTTCCAACAGTTACAACTTCCAAACAATTATTGACTATAAGAGAATTCGTGGGCATTTATATGCCAGTCAAAATCAATCCCCACTAATGTGAGATTTTTAAGTACACACAAACAAATATATACACATTCCTGCAAGGCAGATCAACCGGGTAATAAAAAAAAGGATCAAATATGTATTTGGATCATCAATCTACATACAAGGGAGTCTCTCTCTCTCTCTCTCTCTCTCTCTCTCTCTCTCTCTCTCTCTTAATCGAGGGATATACGTAATTACCTGTCAGTGTGTATTTCCAAGTGTAAGATCTCCTAAAAGTTAAAATAGAAGCCGTCGATAAAAGTTAAAGTTGAAACAAATTTAAACAAATTAATACAAAATTAATATAATGTGGTTTAAATAAAACAGCTATAAATATAATCATCATATATATGATTGTGTATAATTCTCATATATATATAGTTGTCTGCAATAATTCAACCAAATTATAGTAGGTCAACCCTAGACAATAAAAAAAAAACCCAAGACAATAAATAAAGTTTGTCCATAAATCATTGTACCTTTCTAAATTCACAAGTATATTGTGGAAAATGTTTGGCTTCGAATGAAGGCCGTATGACCCAACAAAACCACCATTTTAGAGAAGCAGGCATGCTAAAGAAATAATATTTTATTCCAAGTGGAACTATATATTACTACTGAGCTCTTTTGAAACCAATTTGACTGAAATATTGTATGAGCTGTTTTTAAAAATACTCGTTGATCGCTTGTGTGTCTTTAGCTTGTTAATCTTTTGTGGATATGAGAATCTAAAATATTTCAATTGAATATATCTAAAAGAAAAAGTTTATACGGTAGTAATTCTTATTTTCGTTATTGGTAACAATTATTATTTTAGTCGTTAAAAAAAGTTTTCATCGATATATTGTATGATTAAAAGTAGTTTTATATCACGCGTTTAATGTGGACACTCGTATATTATATTGTTATAAGATAAATTTAACATTTAAAAAAGTAGTTCCTACACTAGAAAAAATAAGGGTTCCTATAGTAAAATTTCCTTAAAAAAATGATAAGAAAATACTGACATATTAGCGAAAAAAAATATTAGGAGGTACCATAAAATAAAATAAAAAGTTTACAGGGTCATACGAAAAAAGAAAATGAATACGAATCTTGAGAAAAATGATTATCGATAGAAAACAATTAGGAGATAGTATAAAAAAGAGTAATTAAAATGGCCATATATATATATATATATATTTTTTTTTTTTGAGTTTACCGTTAAGCAAAGTTATTTTAATAGTAAAAAAGAAAAAGAAAAAGAAAAAGAAAAAGAAAAAAAAGAAAAAAAGAAAAGAAGAATAAAAAGTAAAAGAAAGTTGAAAAATGGAAAAAGTAGAAAGAAAAAAGAGGGAATGACACTTTTCACATAGACGGAGGAGGGTTAAACCAAAATGAACTTGGCTCTTCTAAACGTACAAGAAGACAAATAGTGTGAGAAGACAAATAATATAAGATGATAAAGATAAATTATCTCTTGTAATTACATATGTAAGGAAGAGCTTATTGTCCTTCTACTCTACTCTCCCTATAATTATGCATTAGTTTCAAGACATCGATTAAATGGCAATCTAACAGTTTTTATTTTTGTTTTATTTTAAGATAATTCCTAAACTTATATTTACATTTTCTAAATTAGTTTTGTTAGTCATTTTTTAGCAGCTCGTGATTTATCTTAGCTTATTCTATGAATAGAAAGTATAGATATCAATATGGGCAATTTTCTGATTGTTTTATAATTTTCTCTTGTTAGAAGATTTGGCAATTCATACGTGAATTTTCTCTCCTTTTGTTGGATCAAAGTTGCTTCTTGTTATGGTTATTTTTGTTCATCCTCGTCGAATCTTAGATCTTCATTCTTTGGCGATGACGCTATATATGCCTTTCTTTTTGCTCCATATATCATTTTTTATGGAGAATTAGACAAGTCTGATATTTTTTACACTGTTAGATTAATTTAGATTGATCTATTGATATATATTTAAGAGAGTCTATTTACATGTTTTTTAACTTTATGATGTGTTTAACTTTATATTTTTCGTAATTTTTAGTCATACTTGATCTCTATTATTTTATGGTGTTTTCTTTCTTTCTTTTTTTTTTTATTATTTATTTATCCCATTATAGTCATACTTACGAATACTATATGGAATAAAAGATGTTGCTACTTGCTTGATAGTATGCTCTTAGTCTATTTTTTGTTACCAATTTTGTTTAATTATCATAATTTTCCATTATGAGAGTATTATAAGTTATTATCTTTTGTCTCTTTTTATGATAGCTTTAAAATTAGTTTATCATTAGTCTTTCTCTTTATGAGAGTTTGAAAAGTAATTTATCACTAGTCTCTCTTTACAAGAGTTTCAAAAATAATTTATTAGCTCACTATTCCTGAGGGAGTTGGGAGAAGTTGTTCTTACTTTAACGTGTCATGTTTTTTTTATTTTTTTTATTTTATATTTTATATTTTTATTTTTACGGTAGTTCCAAAAGTAATTTATTACCAATATCTCTTCCTGAAAGTTTTGAAAGTAATTCATCTTAGTTAAAAAAAGAGCAACTGATTGGAGGTGTGAAAGAAATAACGCTATGTCATTTTATTTCACTATCTCTCCAATTAGCTTGTTACTCTTGAGGGAGTGGTGATAAAGTAGTTCTTACTTTAAGGTATTGTGTTTATTTTATTAATTTTTTTAAAGTATCATGGTGTTTATTATATATTTTACATGATTAACATAGATTTCTTGTTTTATTATTTCTTCAAGCTGTTTAGTTAGCCTGCATTTAGCTAATATTAACGGCTCATGGTTTAGCTTAACTTATTATTTGGATAAAAATAGGCATCTTGTTTATATATATATATATATATATATATTTGGCTAATTTTGTGTTTGAAATCATTTTTTCATCAGTGATTGTATCTTTTAGATACTTTCATATCTTAAAAGAGAGATCGTGTTGTGAAATCATTTTTTAGTTATTTATTATAACCGTCAGATCCTTTTACATATTTTTTTAAAAGAAAAAAAAATAGTGTGATGAGTGCTTAAAACGTAAAGGTAACAATGGTCTAAACGTAAGTTTTGTAAAGAATACAGAACCTTTAAAAAAAAAAAAAAAAAAAAAAAAGACCAACCTTTAAAAGAACAACTATTTTCGTTTACTGTTGATAAAAATAGAAGGCTTAAAACTCAAAAAATATATTATCTCATTTTTTCTTTAAGACTTAAAATATTACACCTTGGCATCTGAACTTGCCAAACGTTTCATTAAGTCCATTTTTTTAAAACCTAAAATATCACACCTTGACATCTAAGCATGTCAAACATTTCACTAAGTCCATTTGTTACAAAAACATTGAAACAATGACGGAATGAAGCATTTTAAGGCTCAAGTAATAAGTGGTTGATTGGACAGGTAAATTAAAAATTTGAAATGTATCATTGTTATCTAATCAATCTAAAATTATAGTTTTTAGATATTAGATCACTTGAATAATGTAGATCTTATTCAATTCACTAACCTAATCAACCATCCAACATTCATTTACTCAATTATCCTTCACTCATGCTTTATTTCCCTCACTCTTTTAATGTTTTTCTATCACTAATGGCACCAATAATGAAACGTTTTAACAAGTTTATACACAATAATATTAATAATGAAACATTTGATAAATTTTGATATAATAATATGACATTTTAAATTGGAGAGGGTAAAACTGAAATAACCTACATTTCTCTCAAGGTCGAAATTGAAATATTTTTTATTTATTTTTTATCACAAACGGATCAATAGTTATTGACATTTTAAGTTTAGAGGATAAAATTAAGGGCCTGTTTGATTGACAGATCTAGAACCTGTTTTTATATTTATTTTTGTTTTTATAAAAATTCAATAAAAATTATAACTAATTTTTAAAAAATCAATCAATTTTAATATAAAAATTTCATCTTAAACTCGTATTCCAAACACATGTTAAAACAACCCCAAAAAAAAAAAAAAAAAGAATCATAGGAGAGACAGCTGTCAAACCAAGACAGCGAGTTTAGCACAAACTTATCTAGTCGCAGCTACCATCCCACGCAACCATACGTCATTGACCGTTTAAGTACACACTCCCCGCTTTTTATTATTTTTCCCCTTTCATGTTTCGTTTAATAAATAAATAATTGAACTATATTATAATTTGTTAATAATCGCAAATCTGACGCAATTAGTAACCTCAAAACCCTCTCCCCAAATTCTCACACTCTCTTCGCGCCTTCTCCGTCTCCCTCTCAGCACTCCCGTTCGCCGATGTCGGCCGGTTTTCCCGGTTACTCCGGTGGCCGGACCGGCGTCCGAGTCGTCGTAGCCGGCGATCGCGGCACGGGAAAGTCGAGCTTGATAGTCACCGCCGCATCGGAATCCTTCCCCGAGAATGTCCCTCCCGTTCTCCCTCCGACTCGCCTTCCCGCCGATTTCTTCCCCGATTTCGTCCCTCTCACCATCATCGACACCTCTTCAAGGTCCGTCACCGTATATGTATATGTATATACATCTTATATACGCATGGTACACGTATACTAACGTACATACGAATGCGATACTGAAATAATCAGATTTTGTCAATTTTCCATGTCCGTTTGATCTCATTTTTTCCTAACGATTCCGAATTCCTCTTGTTTGAACTTCGTGTTTGATTTCATAGCCATGTCGTATTTCCCTTTACTTGCCTTAACCGTCTAAATTTGAAGCTGTGAGAGTCTGATTTGTAACTTTTATAAACAGTACTGTTGAATTGAGGTTTGTGAGAGGATTAAAATCCTTTGTTTTATCAGAAATGGAAGAAAGAAAAAATTCCTTAACTGTAAATTACTTTCTCTCTCAGCATATATGCATGAATTCAAAGCTGATATTTCTCTGGTACTCTATATAATGCTAGCTTGGAGAGTAGAAGTAAGCGCAATGAAGAGTTGAAGCGAGCTGATGTTGTCGTGTTAACATACGCTTGTGATCAACAAGTCACACTTACTCGTCTTCGTACTTATTGGCTTCCTGAACTTCGTCAGTTAGAGGTTCGTTATCGTGTCATTGATCAATGAATTTTTTTCTTGAAACAGTTTTCCTTGATGGATAAACGAATTAGATTTTTTTTTTCCCTTTTATGAATAGGTTAAGGTACCGGTTATAGTGGTTGGTTGCAAGTTGGATTTGCGAGATGAGCACGAGACAACGGCCATAGAGCAGGTTATGACACCAATCATGCAACTGTTCAGGGAAATAGAAACTTGTATAGAATGCTCTGCAGCTTCCCTGATTCAGGTATAATGAAATTCGCACATAGTTTGTTGCTTGTTCAATCTCTCTCTCTCACTAGCTGCCTTAAAAATAGGTGAATCAATGCTTTCATAATATGCATTTGATGAGTGTGTTGAGCCTAGCCTTCAAAAGGTCAAATAGATGCTTGAACTCTATAATTGTGTCTTTTATTTAGTTGTGTGGTTATTTAGCTTTTCTTTGTGGTTAAATTTATATTTATATTCCCTAAATTTATATTTATATGCCTTAGACTTTGGAAAAGGAATGCCAACATTGTCAGTGAAAAGGCAAGAAAGCATGGTAGACTAAGGCAAGTAGGAAGCTCAATACTATTGGTAATTTGGTATCCCTTTGTTTAATGTTTTAGTATGTTTTATCAATTATTCTCATTGACGGATCATCTGACAACCTTTATTTAATCCTCAAAGGGTGAAAATGTGACAGGTTTAAGTTTATGATACTGATTCTTCTTCTTGATTCCTGGTTTTAAAGTTAAGTGATCAAACTTTGAACACTATGTTGCTTCATTCTAGGTACCTGAAGTTTTCTATTATGCTCAAAAAGCAGTACTTCATCCCACAGCTCCATTGTTTGATCAAGAAAAACAGGCGTTACAACCTAAATGCATTAGCGCATTAAGAAGGATATTTATCCTTTGTGATCGTGACATGGATGGTGCCCTCAATGATGAAGAGCTGAATGAATTTCAGGTTTATTCTCCTTCCTTCAGTGGTTTATAATTGTTTATCGTTCATTTTCCTTCGGTGTTTTACTTCATTTTATTTTTAACTTTTTGTTTTGTAAATTATGAAATAGGTTAAATGTTTCAACGCTCCATTGCAACCGGCTGAAATTGTTGGTGTTAAAAGGGTTGTACAAGAGAAACTACCAGATGGAGTCAACCAGCTTGGTCTTACTCTTTCAGGGTTCCTTTTTCTTCATGCTCTATTCATAGAAAAAGGGCGCCTTGAGACAACTTGGGCTGTCCTCAGGAAATTTGGATATAATGATGATTTAAAACTCAGGGATGATTTTCTTCCTGTTCCATCTAAGCGTTATCCTGATCAGGTAGCTAATTCGACATTTCACTGCAATTATATTGGGTTGTAATTTACCTACTATACATTCAAGTCATTTTTCTATTTATAGTTGATTTATATATATGTTGATATAGGATGTCAGTTACCTCTGCCATATTTTGTGTTTCATCTAGGTCCCAAGTAGCTATGAACTGGTTATGATCCTTCCTATTAAAAACATAAATTGGTTGTTATCTTAAGTATCTAATATTTACATTCCTGGTACATGCCATTTATGGTTCTTCTATTCATTTTAAATTGGGAGTTGGTATGGGTATGGCATCGTTATTTGCTTCCACGTATAACACGCGTCTAGCATTGCCCATGATGCATATTTTATACTTCTTCCAACTTTGTAATAGTTGTGTTTGTAATGATCCCTTTTGTTTTTCCCACTGTAATTCTTATATACAGTAGTTGAATATTTTTTTGTTCTATATTCTACTTTTTGTAATTTTTGTCTATCACGGTTTAAAATCTCATTTTGTAGGCCATGGAGCTAACAAGTGAAGCTGGGGAGTTTCTAAGGGGAATCTTCCGTTTATTTGACACTGACAATGTATGTCAAATTCTTGTTCCACACATTTCATTTATTTTGTATTTAACGCAAAGGACATATTTTTTTGCTACTAAATGTAATCAAATCTCTAAATTCATCTTGGAAATATCTAGGATGGAGCACTACTACCCGGTGAGCTTGTTGAACTCTTTTCTACTGCTCCTGAAAGGTAAATTAGGCTATTTGATCTCCTTCCTTGTGGTTATACTTATATTTAGCATGACATGCTTAGTTGATTGTCGTATAATTGTATCCCAACATTGAACTTTGCAATTCTTTTCCGTCTCAGCATAGACTTCTTACTTGTTTCATCATTTAAATTTTGTAGACCCTGGAATGAGGCTCCTTATGAGGATGCTGCAGAGGGAACAAGTTTGGGTTATTTATCTCTTAATGGGTTTCTATCTGAGGTCCGTATGCTCATTAAGAGTATTTTGAGAAATTTCTGAATTAACTGATTATTGTACTTGGGGGCTGCTGTGCTATCATGGTGCTCTGATCTGGTTTTTGTTTCTTTCTTTTTTCTGCCCTGTGGATACCTTGTCCTTGGTTCTTGTATATTCTCTTTCTTATCTAATATACCAATTAAAGAAGTTTTTTTGGTTAAAAAAAAATCTTAGTTCTTATTCTTTCCATAGACTTTAGTGGCTATTTTCTCCGATATGATTTCCTTTCCATGGTATCAGAAGTTCCTATAGCTTCTGTGATTAACTCACACACACACATATAGATAATCCCTTAAAGATGAAATACCTACAAGTCCTATGGTGATATGTCATTGTGATAATAATTAAAATTATTTGTGGAAACGTTTCTTTAATATCAAATGAGAGTTGATGGTAGTTATTTCTGTTTGTTTTAATGAAAGGGGTAGATACTGAAGCAAGAAATAGATCACTGACGTACTTAATATAAATACTCTTTTGTTTTCCCCCTTACATTTATCAATGTTATTTATCATCTTCTTAGCCATTTGTAATTATATGTCTGATTAAATTGTGGTTGCAGTGGGACCTTATGACTCTACTCGATCCATTGCGTAGTTTGGCTAATCTGGTATACATTGGATATAGTGGTGATCCTGCATCCGCTCTCCGTATAACTAGAAGAAGAACAATAGATCGTAAAAAGCAAAGAACAGATAGAAGTGTTTTCCAGTGCTTTGTTTTTGGTCCTAAAAATGCTGGCAAATCTACTCTTTTGGATTCTTTGTTGGGAAGGTACTGCTTCTTTTACGGGTTACCGTAATCATTGATATGCTTTACCAGTGGAGAATTTTGTAATGTTTATTACTTCTGGGCTTTCTGCACTGTAACACTTGTTTTGTAGTTTGTCATCATTGTTTTGCGTTTTCTTTTAAACTTGTAATTTATTTCTTGCTGATCTCAAGTTCAGGCCTTTCTCAACCGGTTATTTTACTTCAAATACAAGTGAGCGTTTTGCAGTAAATGTTGTTAGCCAGGTTGGGGTGAGTACTATCAGCAATACTGTTCCTCTTAGATCTGTAGAATTATCAAATCCACCACCCCAGAAACTTACATTTGCCTAAATGATTTTCAGAGTCGAAAAATTAATCACTGATTATGTCCTGTAAAAAAGTCAACATTAGTAAAACAAGAAAAAAATAACTGGCAAACTGTTGAGTAGGTCTTTATTTTTTATATCTTCATCCTGGTACTGTCTAGATGAATATATCTGTAGATTAGTCATTCATATGACCTTGTGCCCTGCTCGACAGGGTACTAAGAGGACCCTCATATTGAGGGAGATACCTGAAGATGGATTAAAAAAATTTCTCTCCAATAAGGAATTTCTTGCACCGTGTGATGTTGCCGTCTTTCTCTACGACAGGTAAGTTTGATACTCATTTGACATATTAGCAATTCTATGGTGTTATCTGTTTGTTAATGTTTTCACTTGAAGCAAAGTTGACCAGCTTTTATCTGAGCTTTTTCCTATCTCTATCTGTACCCGTCCAGTTTGTGTTCATGACACAATACACATATTTATGAGTAAGCGAGTTCGCCTACTAAAGCCACTTCTCTCAATTTGGTAATTTCTCCAGTTCAGATGAGTACTCATGGAAGAGATCACAAGAACTGCTTGTGGAAGTTGCTAGGCACGGAGAAGAAAGTGGCTATGGCATACCTTGTCTTCTTATTTCTGCTAAGACTGACCTGGATCCATATCCAATGTCTATTCAAGAGTCAATTGGGGTATAAAATTTTTCATTGGTTGCCATGTCCTCAGTCTCGCATACTGGCATAAGCATTTTCATAATCAACTGTTCAACGAAGTTGTAATTTGACTTAATATTCCTCAATACGAGGCAATCAGATTCTAACTGCAAATTGGTTTTTTCCTCCTCCAGGTTTGTCTGAAATTGGGAATGCAAGCACCAACTTCTGTGAGCGTGAAGTCTGGTAATTTGAATAACATATTCAATAGAATTATAGATGTAGCTGTGCAACCTCACTTAAATATTCCCGAAACTGAGACGGGGAGGAGCCGGAAGCAATACCAACAGCTTGCTAGCCGCTCTCTTATGTGTATGTCGGGTATGTATGCTTATCTGCATTTTCTGGGGCCTGTGGGCTGGACGCATTTTGCGATCAAACTCCACCGACATTCTATTGCCTAGATGCAATTATTGATTGGTTTCTGCTACTAATTTGCAGTTGGGGCTGCTGCTGCTTTATTTGGACTCGCACTTTATCGTGTCTATGCAGCAAGGAGAAGTACATCGACTTAGGTTAGGTATTGGTAGTTGGTCCTCTATCCACTGCTGCCGCATTTACTGCAGCAACTAGAAATAGATTGCTAGTTTTGTCTTTTGATTTGCTCATTGTCTTTGCAATTACCCAATTGGGGATTTTTGAAACAGGTCTACGTACTAACACTGCATATCTTTTTCTGCGAGTATATTCTTCTCGACATCTTCAAATTCCCTCGAAGTTCAGAGTGATTGTTTTGTTAAAAACTCGTGAAGCTTTGAATATTGTATATATGTAAGCAATATCGCAATATTCTGGTTTCTGTGGAAGTGTAGTAAGGGGGTTGAACAACATATATATATATATATATATATAATTTTTTTTTTCTGAAGGAACAAAGTAGAAAACAGAATGGACAAGTCCATCTTTACTACAAAATCTTATTGGGCCTTTGTTTATTTCATCGCAAAAGGTCCAATAAGGATAGAAAGAACATATTATGGTTTCTCGTTGTGATTGTTCTGCAAATTTAGGAACAGCTAATTGTTAATAGACACCACCTGAAATTGTGGACAAGAGTACCGTGAGTGTTTTTGCATTTTTAAAACATTCTAGATTAGGAGGCAGGCAGTTACCTAGCGTGTTTGTTTGTATTACATTAGTTATGTCTGTGGACTGGACTAGTCATGTATCGTTGGCACATTTAGAGCTTTTGTTGGCACTCTTGCTTGGGGACGGGAAAATGTTGGTCCTGATTGTCAATCTCGAGCCTTTGTTTTCAAGGCAACAATATTGTTGTCACCGAAAGAAAAATCCCGAATCCCCCGAATTCGTTGCACAAGCAACGGCTTTCTTAGATTCTCTTGATTGGAGAATTGTCTAGTTGAAACGAATCTTGTCCACTCAAAAGGAAATCCCCACGTCTAGAAAGTCGTTAGTCATGTGTGTAATTGAGTTCCGTAGAGAAAAAGAGAGTTGTGTTCACTTAGATGCTATATTTTTTTTTACATGTCTAAATGACTAGGAGTAGTGAAATTAGTTGAGTGGGGTGAGGGAACAAGGGGCTTGTTTATAGAAGCCTGCCTCCAACCACGCAGGATGTTTCCCTTTTTGTTGCTCCCCAGATTTCTCTCATTGCACACCCAAAAATTCAACTAATTTGTCCATTGGAGACCTACTTTGGTTCCCTACTACAAGCTTGAAGCATCCAGTGCGTTTTGTATCGATATCCAACAAAATCTACATATACTTCACAAAGAATAGGTAACTATACCATGTGATTTTTTTCCCCCTAAAATAAGAGATCCACATAATAGATAGTGACGTAACCAAATAATCTCATAATATGGTGTATCATCTATCTTGATATTAAATTCTTCACGGAATGATGGTTCTAACTCGAACTCATAACTTCTTGCAGGGAGGAGAAGCAGATTTATTATCCAGTGGTCTATATGATGTGATCTAAATGTCTAAGGTGCTGTATGTAGCTTAGTAAGAAAATCTACTCGTATCATGGTAAAATATTAATGATTGCAATTGTTTCTATCTTTCTTTATTTTTTTATGTTTATTTTTTATTTTTGGGGTTGCATGGTTAATGTGGATATGATTGTTGAAATAAAGAAAGATCAGCATATAAAACTTTTTGTCGTTTATATCAGGGCATAAAATCCCAGAGGTACGGCGTCGGTCCAGTGTGTCCCTCGTCCATATATATATAATCAGGGACAGAATATCTTGGATTGCATTTAGGCAAAAGAAAATATACAGGTACTGGCTAATTTTCTTTCCTTCTGGCATGAAAAGTGTCAATTTCTAGTAGAACTCAGCGGTTGATGTGAAAGCGCAGTAGGAATATGAGATAAAGAGAGAGAAAGAGTTAAAACAAGATCTTGGATCATTGATTTCCATGGTCAAGTGAGTGTCTAATGGAAGATCTCTCTCTCTCTCTCTTTTTCAGAGGGCTACGCTATATATTACAAACAAAATATATATTAGTAACAGCAATAATGTTGACACAGACAAAGGAAAGGAAAGCTTGTCACACTTTTTTCTTTTCTTTGAAGGAAAATCTGTTCAAAATCATGCATATGCAAAAACTCTCGAGTGTGGGAATTTTTATTTTTATTTTTTGTTTTGTTTTTTTGGGTACAAAATTTTCAATCAAATTGGTTGCGCAGTGCTTGTTTGTGTCAGACCACTACTAAAAGGGTGAAAAGAACTCGGGGTGTACTCTTTAACTGTTTATGCATCACGAGATTTGTAACTGGTGACGGCTTTGACTATCATTTACATATTGTCATCTATAGCTTCGGTTGAGGTGTATTCGGTGGACACTGTCGAAGGAAGGTTCGCACTCTTTATTGTAAAGAGTTATATGATCAGAAAACACGTTATCATTAGGATTCTCTTTTTTAAATCGATAAAATCTGTACAAGGTGTTGGATATTTTAAAAGATAAATGGTTAGATTGGTACTTAAATTTTGTCTTTTTGTGTAATTTTAATCTTCATTCTTTTTTTATTTAACTATAATGATCTTAAATTATTAAAAAATATTATTATAATTCTTTTTTATTAATTTTTAGACGAAATCTGTTAATTAACGTAATTTTTTGACCAAATTATTAAATGATTCCGTCTAATAATTAACCAAAAGTACTTTTATAGTAATATTTTAATAATTTACAGATATTCTAGCTACGAGGAAAAAAGACCTTAAATTATTAAAAATATTATCACAATAGTCATTTCTGTTAATTTTTTTATAGAATCCGTTGGTTAACATCATTTTTTGACTAAATTAATAATGAATTTAATTTAAAATTTAACAAAAATTACTATTGTAATAATATTTTAATAATTTAGGTACATTTTAGCTACGTAAGCTTAAAAGTCTTAGGACTAAATGAGCAATTTATCATATTTTAAATAGGTAAATTTCTTTTCATTGTAGCACATTGGAAAAAAAGAAAAAAAAATTAGGTAAATTTCTTAGCTTTATTACTCTTTATCTCAAACTGTTAAAACTATTATTGTTTCTATAATATAATGATAATTTTATACTGACTCTTTTATAAGATGTAGAATTTAAATTTTTTTAATTGAGTTTAAAAGTAAAATAAAATAACTTTTAAAAACTGTTAAAAAGATAACGATTTATGTACTTGATGAAAATTGGGTTAAAAGTTGGAACCATTTCACTGCTCTTTAATATTTTTTTCCCCTCAACGATTATAGATAAATGGACATGTTTTCTTTTTTCCTCCTCCTTGTCCACTCAAGCAAGCAATTTTTAATCATATCAATGGCAGATCAATTTTAACGAAAGCCAAGATTCACTTGGGAATGATCAAGAGATTCTTATTATTTTTCATGATTTATATATGGTACACGTTTAATAATATAAAACTGCTTTTTACAGTTGACATGTATATATATATATATATATATATTGTCGGTAAAATTCATCATTTGTTTGAGAATAAAGCACAACTTGGAGTGAAATATTATAACCATGATCAAATGTAAAAAGATTTTCTTAAAGTTTTCAAATACTTGTTTACTGGCCTCGTAAGAAGGGTGATATGTCTAGCCGGTGGGAAACATGGGCGGCTAGGGTGCTCTACCAAGGTCATATAATAATTCATCTGTAGTACATATTTAGTGCAATTAGTTATCAACAAATATAATTTCACATTAAGTGGGCCAGCCTACATGATCACCATTGAGAACGCAAATAACCAAAAACAGGAAAAAAAAAAAGAAAAAAAAGAAAAAAAAGAAAGAGAAACACGTTAATGGCTTTTTGTTTAGAATTTTTTTTTCTTTCATAAAATACGAAAAATACCTTTGAAATAGAATATATTTAGGGCCGTTTGGATTATCCTTTGGAAACAATGTTTCTAAACATTTTTTTTTAAATCTTTTTCTTCCTATTTTACTATTCATTTTTTCAAATATTTTTAAAAAAATCAAATTTTAAAAGTCCATAACTTTATCATTTTAAGTCGAAATGAAATGATTTTTTTAAAATTGAATAGAATTTTGAGAGGAATGAAACTAGATTCATATTGTTTTTTTTTTTTCCAAACAAATTTCAAGTTTTTGTACTTTTTTATCCCAAACAATTTATTTTCATTAAATACATATTTCTAAAACTCAAACAATCTCCAACCTCCAAAACACCGTCTCCAAACGAGTCCTTATTAATTATGATTTCATCTCATAGTTGAAAACTAGAGTTTCTTTATTTGCAAGTCTAGTCCAGCCTAGCCGTAATTTGTAATTACACACTTTACTTCACTATAAAGTGATCAAACCCCATCTTCAAATTAAAATAAATAAAAAAAACTAGATTTATTTTTTAATTTGTAAAGTTGTTTTTTATAAGCACTTCTATTCGTTTTAAGGTTGAGTTCAAATCTCATATGCTAAATAAGGATCTCTTTCTCACAACTTTTTTTTTTTTTTTTTCCTAAAGGAAAATAGGAATATGTATGTACATAATAGGTTTTGAGTAGTAATATATGGTCATGTGCAATAGAATTTTTTTTTTTTTTTTTGCATACCCAGAATTCTCTCTCTCTCTCTCTCTCTCTCGCTATAATAACAGGGATTTCATAATTGAAAGAAGAAACGACAATATCATTGATTCCAAACAGCCTAGGCTAAAAAATAAAAGATATCCGGAATCCTGATGGTTATAATAGAACTTTGGGGGGCCCTCTTTCTGAGAGGCCTGCAGGGATATCCTCTGGATCCCGTATCACTTTCATCATCATTTGTCGACCGTGACCTAAAAACCCACTGAAGTAGTTTTCAACCCTCCATAATATAAATAAAAATATAGATATATATATATATATATATCCCTGAATCATTTTTATATAAATTACCAGCTACATGCCTACACATTGACAAAATTTTTAAAATTTCACGCACACTTTCACCGCAACATAAATTAATATATATATAGGGTTAATTTTATTAATAACACCCATAAAAATTTTATTATTAAAAATAATATTATTTTTTTTCCTTCATTACTAACACTTAATGTGGGGCCCAGCAGCATTTAATGTATATCAAATTACATGTTTACCCTCATCTCCTACCAGCTCAAATATCACTCTCCCTCGCATGGCCCAAAAAAATTTTTCAAACCAACATCTACAGTATTTTAGAGAGAGAAAACTGAAATCTAGAGAGAGAAAGAGTTACCACCCACCGGAATCTTATTTTTTTTCACTTTTTCGCCTACCCCCCACCCATTTTGAAACCCAAATCTTCATATAATAGATAGAAACTTCCATTTAGAAAGAAACTTCCACTGAAAGTTTTTTTTTTTAAATCTAACATTTTTGGTCATTTTTGAGTAAAGGTCATTCATGTTATGATCATCCGGTCATAATAGTTATGACCTATGTTAAAAATTTTTTTATAAAAAAATCTAACATTTTTAGCCATTTTTTAGTACAGATCATAACAGTGGGTCATAACGGTTATGACCGGGTGGTCATAACAGTGTGGTCATAATGGTTATGACTAGGTGGTCATAACTGTTATGACCGGGTAGTCATAACAGTGGGTCATAACGGTTATGACCGGGTGGTTATAACTGTTATGACCGGGTGGTTATAACAGTGTGGTCATAACGGTTATGACCGGGTGGTCA
The DNA here is from genome assembly GCA_009761775.1 of Ficus carica. Classification (NCBI taxonomy): domain Eukaryota; kingdom Viridiplantae; phylum Streptophyta; class Magnoliopsida; order Rosales; family Moraceae; genus Ficus; species Ficus carica. The sequence goes on along the minus strand of CM019748.1, from coordinate 4,365,709 downwards.
TAATGGTTATGATCGGATAGTCATAACAGTGTGGTCATAACGGTTATGACCGGGTGGTTATAATGGTTATAACCGGGTGGTTATAACAGTGTGGTCATAACGGTTATGACCGGGTGGTCATAACGGTTATGACCGGATAGTCATAACGGTGTGGTCATAACGGTTATGACCGGGTGGTCATAACAGTGTGGTCATAACGGTTATGATCGGGTGATCATAATGGTTATGACCGGATAGTCATAACAGTGTGGTCATAATGGTTATGACCGCTGGTCTAACACAGAGGTCATAACAATTATGACCGGACGGTCATAACTGTTATGACCGATAGTGTAATACAGAGGTCATAACTGTTATGACCGTCTGGTCAATATCATTGTGACCAAAATTATATGTAAAAATTTAAAAGTTACAGGGGGTCACAACGAAAATTACCAGGCGGTCATTATGAAAATGACCGATCCTGTAAGAAGACCAACTGTTAAACAAATTCATTTTCATAATGAAATTTTTTTCCCCTTTGCAAACAAAGCGTTAAACGAAAACTTTTTAAACATTGAAACGAAAAAGTAATTTTTTAAACTTTTGATTTCTTTGATTCCTTAACTTTGATTTCCCCTCAACCCTTCATCGGCCACCATTCTCTCGATCTATGACGCCGGTTTTTTAAACTATTCTAAGCTGTTTATAGATGTCTTTCGTGGTGGTTTCGGACGGTTTCCGAGCGGTTCTGACCGATTGCAACTATTTCTATCTTTAGATTTCATTTTCTCTCTCTAAAATACTGTAGATGCTGGTTTTCTGGGACATACGAGGGAGATGAGGATAAACTTGTAATTTGACATGTATTTAATGCAGTTGGGCCCCACATATCATGGGTTTTGATGACGTGGCGGTGCCAAAAGTGAAGGGATGAAAAAATGATGCTGATTTTAATATTATTTTCCCCACAGGTGCTAAAAGTGAAATTAACCCATATATATATAATACGTTTGCTTTCTCAAGCACATATCTATAAGAGGTAATTACGGACGGCATGTATGCGTGTATCAATTATAATGCACACGAATGGTCCATTTGGAATACCATTTTATCTCAAGATAAAATGTACTTTTTTATCTCAATTTTTGTTTTTTTCCTGAAAAAGTTTTTGTCTTTTCTGAAAATTCAACAAAAATTTTCAACTCAAACTCATTCACCAAACGGATCCGTAGTTATCTTGCATGCAATTAAATCATATATATAGACACATATACATACATTTCATATACAACATGTGCACTGTAAATTGATGAATATATAATATTACTGCTATATAGGGTACATGTATATATACATATGTACGTAGTCTTTTATATTTTGTTTAGCAATATGTAGTAGTACTGTTATGATTTCTTCTGCATGGATTTTTGAAAATCCAAGCATAATCCGCTAAAACATCAATACAACGAAATGGTGTTTTTAAAGAGGCAATCGTTTTAATTAAAAACTCTTCTATTGTAATTAAGAGTTAAACTCTTTTGGTAAAGATCATTCAATTTATACTTTTAAGCAATTTTTGAATCCAAGATGTCAAAAAAATAACTTATAAAAAAAAAAAAAACACTTCTGTCGAGTCGTATCAATTCTAAAAACAAGAATTGCATGCCTCAAAATGGCAATGTAGCGTTTTTAAAGAAACATATATGTAATCACTTTACCATGTCTTTCATATAACAATAACGATCATCACAACCACTACAATATGAATAGACATATATATATATATATATATATATTAAAAAGATAAGCACCAATGGATGAGAACTCTCATGAGCTAGTGGCCTTGGTTGAAAGTCATACTAGTCTTATGGACCCTTAAAAATGACTAATTAATGGTCCTTATTTGCTTTCTTTTTCACTCCATAACCCTCAAAGTAAAGAGCCTGTCTGCACATTAAATACAAAATATTGGTATGTATATATCATTATATACAGGGACATTGAAAGAGAAGGGAATTTTTTTCAAGTCCTCGATGATCATTTCTACGGTACTTTTTAGATAGTACTACAACAATGATTGAGAGAATAATCATTAATTTCTGTATATTTCAGATAAGAGCTGAAAATTCCAACGTTCAAAGTCGTGGCATCGACATGGAAATCCCTCGTATATCAGTGGATTAAGAGGAAAGAGAAATAAATGGATTAGGTTGATGACATGGACGTCGGTCCAACAACTATATAATAATATATTCTATTTTTAATATATTATTAAATAAAAAAAGTGTAGAGCAAAAAGGGTCATTTGTTGGATACATGTGGAGGGCAATGAACTTGAACACGTAGGAGAGAAGAGAGAGAGAGAGGCGAATTGAAGACCACAGGTTGTGTAAAATTGGTGGGGTAACACACAATCTTTTGTGTTGGCACACGATTAGACCGGGCCAATATTAATTTGTTACCTTCCTCGTGGCCTTATATTTGCATATATATATATATATATATATATGAATATATATTAAATATATTTATATATATGTATATATAGGTGCGGTCCTCCTTAACACGGTTCCTAAGTGATTTCTTTGTAATCATGTGGTGCATTTTTCAGGTGCAAAACGCTCTGTCATATCCACACATGGACAATGACAACTCCACCTTTGCCATATACCACAAGAGAAATTAACAAATATATGTACATATTCATATATATGGCTAATCGATTACACCCCATATCTCTAAAAGGGTGAAATTCTAGTTAAAAAAAAAAAAAAAAAGTGAATTCAATTGTTCCTTTTTGTGGGTTGTGGTGTTTTGTTTTCATGTCCAACGCAGGGTGGACAGAATAGATGTTGAAGTTTAGTTGAATATCTAGAGAAGAATTGACCATTAATTTATATAAACATATATATGATATTGACTTAAGAACCAAAATTCAACGGATATACATGCAAGAAAAGGCCATGTAATGTACTCTGATATGATCAAAACCTGTTCTCTTTAATTAGTTGACATGTATATATATCTACGAACCTTATTATTTTTTTTTTTTTCAATAATGAGAAAAATGTTTGTCTATCAAATAATTTTAATTTAAATATCATTCCTAACAAATTAACAGAGAAGTGCTCGTATATATTTATATATATATATATATAATTCTTTTTATAAATGGTATGGATTTTAATTTTTGTATCGTAGTTTTGTTTTGCATTTCAGACGTGTTCTGCACTGCCACATAATATACATAAATTACGTACGCCTCTTGAGATTTCTTTCCTTCAATATATATAATATTATTGGTAGCTCCTGCATCTATGTTCCTGTATTTTGGGATGCAGCACTAAGTGACCTCCCACCATGTACACTTTGACCATCCTATATGGATTCCATGATATATATATATATATATATATATGTATGTATGTTTTTAGACCCCACCTAATAGTCCATCAAGTGAAAACCTATGCATTTTAAAGTATATATTCATATACATTAATACATGTAATACATTGGCAGCCGTTAAACACCTAATTCATGTCTTTCTTTTGCTAATGGTAGTTGACTGTATATATATGTATGTTTATATATTATATATGTACGTAAAGACTTGCATGCAGAAGCATCAACACGAAAATAGACACACATAATACGTGTGTGTGTGTGTGTAATCGTATATAGCTGCTACCAACCTTTTGGCATCACATTATGATCTCTCAGCATTAGTATTAAAAATGAGTAAACATTTTAAGATCAGTTTCATCGTTCAAGATACAAGGTACGTAATGATTAGCTAATAATAAAAAGAAAAATTTAAGGAAAGGAAATAACATAAGTATACAATATTTTGATCATGCAGACTAGCTAATCATGATTAGTTTTATATACACACCATCTTTCCTAGATAATTGGAAAATAATGCTGTTAAAGGAAACCATTTTAATATGTGTGGCACTACAGCTCACGAAAAGCCAGTACACGAGACAACACCAAAGTATTGTGTTATCCATCATTTACTTGCACGTGACTCACCATTCTCACGTGAGCTTCCACTAGTTTAACTAATTCATGAATTTCGAGTTATAAAGTTTCGTGAAGATTATCATCTCTCTTTTAATACTCCTCAAAATGCAAATCTTAAAAAATTATTAACTATGAAAAAAAAATATTGTCAATATAAACATTTATGAAAATGTCTCATATGGGATACCGCAAATAATGTGGCATTTATAACTTTATATTTAAAAATTTGTAACAACTAGTTAATTTATATGTAATTTTTAATTTAGAATATTGTCATATTATACAACTCGGTTGATATTAGTGTAAATAACAAATATTACTTAAAAAAAATAGTATATTTAGATCATTTGATGGATGTAATATATAACACAAATCACGTTACAAGTGACATACGGATGGATGGCCCTCCACATATATATGTGATACCAAATTATGTGGTGGCACTTGGCAGTATAGGTACTACGAAAAAAGGTTTCTAATACAAGACGAATATATGTCCATGTTTGACAGCCAATCACACTTCAACACCTCACGAAGCGCAAAGCAAACATGTCAGACCACGTACGTAAGTACGTTTCCCAAGCGTATCAAAGAACGACACTAAGCCTATTTGAAAAGATCAGCTTGTATATCTATACATGTTTCAAGCCAATCATACATCGACACTTGTGCTGATGAATCTTAGTGCAGAAAATCCATTAGCGCATGACAACTGCTTTTGGAGGAACCTGAGCCTCCTAAAGATGATATATACCCCAGCCCTACATGATCCCGCTGTATATATAAAATATATCATCCGAATTGTGGTGTCAAATCCAAGCCCTTTGGAATACTTTGTGACCAAGTATATGAAAAAATAGTACGTAGTACTTATGAGTTACCCCGTGATATAGATTATATATAGGCTAAAAGACTATAGCTACCGTGGAGTAGCCATGAAGATGCCAAACATGTACTTGCCATGTTATAACATAATATGTATATACGTACATGTACTTCTTTGCCATGCATGTATAATCAGTCTCATAGTGAAGCCAGTCGCATCTCATTTGTTGAATGTATATGGCAATTTATTTTATTTTTACCCCTCCTTACAACTTTTTAGAGTTTATATGATAAGAATAGTTCTTTTTCATTATCAATAGGTTTCAATGAATTAGAGGATAAAATATATATCAAACGCATTATAAATTTTTAACGTGAATAGTACTTACAGAATCATATTGTTTCAAAAGTTAAGTTCAATTATTAGAAGCGCAATTATTATTGGTATTACCTACCTTTTTTTAGTAACTAAAATCACTGGTACGTACAATCCAAAAGAGTAGAGAAAGAAGAACACATCTATAAGTTATTCCATTTTACGGCCAGCCTTTTCTCCACGTGGTTATATATTTATAATGTAGGAAGGACGGTGTACATTTTTCTTGTTATACTTTAATATACTACTAGCTAAAGCAATATGAACCAAAAAGACTGTAACAAGGAGACAAAGCTCGAGGAAACTTTTTGTGTGTGCATGTGTGTCTAGTCAATATGGAAGCAAATTATGGAAAGTAAAAGTACGACCATGGTCCATACGATTACCAAGGCAATGCAACCATGAAGTTTGAGGTTTTTTCGGAAAAATTATTTTAAAGAGGACAATATTTGGATTTGGAATTTTAGAAAAAGGAGTAATGCTTAGTAGCCCTTGGGTGCTAAACCATTTCTATATTTACCAAATTGAAGAGCACACCCACGTGGGTTAAGGGCCTACTCAATACATGAGATTCTTTAGTTAGCCCCTAAAAGATAAGCACTACCTACTTGAATCAAAATCATATTGTTATAATGACATAGTAGTAAGGGACGATAATTTTATGATTATCTGTTTCATGCGCTTAATTATCTAAAAATAATGAGACTATATGATCGAATGGAAATATAAATAATAATAATAATAACCATTGTACTTAAATGAAAATTTAGAATTCTTTGAAAGGTAGAAAATTAAAATTGAACTTTATTTGATTAAGCATATCGAGATATGTTTGCATAGTTGTGAGAGAGTGGACATCGGAAGAGAAAATGCATGTGATGAACTCATGAGAAACTTATATATATATATATATACACACACACACATATACTTCACTATCTCCATATAAATATATATATATACATGTTCATATATATGAGGTTCTTAAAGCACATGATATTGTTGGAGAGACACAAGTATGATGCATGTGTTTTGTTGACAATTTCCGTCACCATCCAACCACCACAAGATAGCCAATATGGATGCCTAAGCCTCCACCATATGACAAGCCTTTTTGCTTATAGTAAATATGCTGCCGACCACTACTCACCACCAGCCCTTTGTAACCAAACCGAAATTCCTCTTTCTTTATGGTTCCTTATCAAAACTTACCCAATATCACATATTCATGATACTTGCATAGTAACCCTAATTAAATTGACCTTTTAACCTTGCTTCATATGTCAAAGTTAATTATAAAATGCCTTTGGCTTTGGTGATGGAATTTGGAGATCATAGTGATGAGCACATGGATATTGAACATCAGTGATGAGGTCACTCTCATGTTACTCTTTTTGGATGGACAGTCATTAGGTATACTCATACTCCAGGCATTCCCCTAAGACCACCCGAAATTTACCACAATGCCACTTTATCAAACCTCCAAAATTAGCAAAAGCTAACCTCTAACTTTCTTTCGAGAATGTTCTTTTTGGGTGGAATCCCAAGCTCACCTTGGTTTAGGAAGCTATTAAGCAAGATTTAACTTAATTAATGAGTCAATAAGTTGATGGTTTGGAAGTGCAGTTTGGTAATTAAGATTAATTAGTATGATAGCTTGTAACCCTACATTATTTCCTCTCTTGACTAATGTAACAATGGGTAAGAAAGTCTTTTTTTTTTTTTTTTTTTCCTTCTCTTCTAAAAGATAAAAAAGTTAAAAGAATAAAGGGGTCATATTCAAATGATTTTAAAAGAGAAGACAACTTTACATCATTCATGGTACAAAGGGAATTGCTCATACACCCTTTCTATTATAGTGGGATAGACTTGAACCTAAAATTGTATTGAGAAGAACGAGTATGCTTATCACCTCATAAAATGATTGGTGGCAACAACTAAAGAGCTTTAACTTGGAGAGGACATGCCTTTTTTTTTGGTTGAATAAAAAGGGGTTTGGTGGGGTCCTCACGCCCCTCCACCACCTATTTGAGAATGAAACTTCAAGTGAAACAGTATTAGGACTTGACCCATTCTCCCATCAACCTCTACCTAATCCTCTACAAGTCCATAATTCCTATAGAGAATGTTATTTTTAAAGCTACACCTCAAAGGGAGGACACAATGGTTCAAATTTTGGTTTAGAGATTTAGAAACCTAAGAAAGACATCAGCGACTATTATGCCATCATTGTCGATGGTACGTCATTTTTACATTATTGTTATTTTGGTTGCTAAATGATTTTGTGCTCAAACCAGGTAGAAGAAGTCAGTCATATTTTTAACAATAATCACACCGTTTCTAGAGGAGAAAAGCAGTTTCAGACATGCAGAAACTGTGTTTTGGCAAATAATAATAATAACAATAATTGAACGTCCTTTTCCAGCAATATCAATTTTTGACCATGGATTTTCCATACACATTTGCATTTGTGAATAGATGGCTCTAACATGGAATAAGCCCATTCATTATAGGCCACTCCTTGGGACCAGCCCAAGCCTTTTTTTTTTTTTTTTTCTTCTAATAGAGAGATTTGAACTCTATGTGTTGCTGTTAGATTATGTCGGCAATTAACATACTTCAAATTTTAAAATTATGTTACTTTTTTTGGTTCGATTAAAATTATGTTACTTAAACGGACATTAAATTAAGACATGCAAAAAGATAGCAATTTTGCATGTCATTAAACAATACGCCATAATACACAAACAAGCCATGCATGAGAGACAGAAAGAGAGAAAGTCGTCTAGTAACGATAATAACTACCATTAGCAATGTTGCGAAATTCCAAGGTACGGAAGAGAAAGCACTAGATACAATGACTAAAATAGAAAAAAGGAAAAAAGTAGAAGAAAAAAAAAAGGGTAGAGAAAAATCAGAATAAAGCTACTACAATCAAAAAGCAATATACTAATAGTGAAGTCATGATCTCTCATCATATCATAGTGAGAGAAATTAAAAAGGGCTTTTTAATTCCTTCTTCTTATTCTCTTAAGTAGCCACCAACAATTGCTCCCAGTTCATCAACACATTGTTCTTCCCATGGCCATCTTCTTTGCACCTGCTCGGCCTCTGAATCTTCTCTGCCTCCATTTTTACCTCCTCTGTTTCCTCTTCTTCACCATTTCCTTCTTCATCATCATCTTCTTCTTCATAAGCTTCTTCACTTTCAATTTCACTCTCAACCTCTTCTTCTTCATCATCTTCTTCTTCTTCATTCTTGGGATTGAAGTTATTCATCAACCGGAGCGTGAGCCGGCCATCGGCCCGCTCGGCGTGGAACAAGCCGCTCGAAGAGGCGACGGCGACGGCCTTCAAAACAAGCCGGCCATCCTCTCTATGAGGCCTGACATGGAAGCCAGCAGAGCCGCTAACCGAGTTTAACGGAGGAGGGAAGCTTCGACTGCAACTCAGCCGCTTCGGCGGCGACAGGACTACTTCGCGGGCCCCAGGTCTCTGCCTCGCCGTCACCGTCGCCGTCGCCGTCGCCGCCGCCGAAAGCATCGACATCTCATCTCCGCTGCTGTCTCCGGTGTCACTTCCCGTCTCGCTTCCCAAGCTCTCCGTGCACATTTCCAGGCTCTTGGCGCTGAGCATCGAAGCCGACCGCTTCACCATGGGGTGGACATAGACATACTCTGTTCCGGTGTCGTTTTTTGCGGTCAGAGCCTGGAGGAAGCTCAGCCCGTCGTTCTTCATCATGTCGTCGTTGTTGTCGTTTTTGTCAACTCCCTTCTTGATCTTCTTCTTGTTCACGTCGTGAAATTCGTTAATATCGTCGTTCTGGTGATGATCTTGACCTTCTAGTTTATCGGGTTTGTTCCATGGGGTGGACAGGGAGAGGTTGGAGTTGGGAAGGGCTAATTTGAGCCGGAGGACTCGGGGCTCGATGACGCCGGGCTGGAGGCATGACTGCAGGCCTTGACAGATGCTCGTGGACATGTTGGTGACCACAATTAAAAACAAAGAAAAAAGAAACAAGAACGTGACACAAAAGATGAAGAAAACAGAGGACGAACAGAGATTTTTTTTTTTTTTTTTTTTGGCGTAAGGGAGTTTTTTGAGTTTTATGGAGTTAAAGGACAAGGTTTTAAACCAATTAAACAAAACCCGTGTTTTGGCTTAGGTGAAAACTGAGATGGGTGGCTCCTAAAAAGGAGTTGGGGAAAAAAACGGAGAGAGAGAGAGAGAGAGAGAGAGAGAGAGAGAGAGGAAGAGGGGAATACGCGTTAGAGAACAAAGGACTGAGAATGAAAGAGAAGGGATGGTTATGAATTTATAGTGAAATTTTGGTGTAGCGAGAGAGAGAGAGAAGGAGAGAGAGAGAGAGAGTGGGGCTTGTAGTGTTGTATAATTAGTAGGAATAGGAGGGAACTTTTTATGCCCACTAGAATTGTCCAAATTTTACTCTGCCACACGATTTTCTTTTGTGAAACAAAAAGAGACAGGGGGAAAAAAAATGAAAGGATTGATGAACAATAATAATAATAATAATGAGATTACCATATATACATAAAAAAAAAAAAAAAAGTACAATTCTCCTACCTAAAATAGAAAGAAATTAGCAAATCAAGACAATGTAATTATCTCGCTAAAATATTGTTTGTTTGTTAAATATTGAGTTTAGTTCTTGAGGTGAGAACTAGTAGAAGCAAGAAATGGCTTTTAAGTAATACTTGATAAGGATCGTCAAGGTTTATTAGCCATTTTTCCATACGCCGCCAAAAGAAGAACCAAACTAAGGGACCAGAATACAAACGGCTCATTTTCATATTTACTGACTAATCTCTTGTTTTTTTTTTTTTCCTCTCATTTTTCACGCCGTGTTTATCGGATGACCTAATAGGGTCAAAACCTGGTGGCATTTCCTGCAGAATAACCAGACAGCTATGGGCTAAGCAAACCCACAAGACAAATAATATATTCGGACGCTTTTTGGTCTGTGTTTTCATGTTTAGAGATAGCTAATTGGCTTATAGATTTTTTAAAACGCAATCTATTGAGACAAGGGTAGATGTCATGTTACCCCGTTTTGATTTAAAATCTACTCTTTTTAAGTTGATATTTATCTAGTTTTGTAAAATATTGGTATATCCATAATCCGTTTGAGAGCATTTTTATTTTTGTTTTTAATCAATAAAAGATGATAAATAAAAGTTTAGGAATCACATTTAAGCTTTTAAAGTCAAAATGATTTTAAAATTTCTAACAAATAATAAAATGTTATAATAAAACTCATAATTTGTATTTTAAACTCTAATCCAAGTTTCAAATTCTATTAAGAAAGCTTTTTTTGGAAGCCAATTTATGATATTTGACATTAAGCTAATCTGGATATTATAAGCACTTATGACAAATCATCCAAACACTTTGAAAAACAGTTTTAACATTTAGGAAGTTAAAAACAATGTTTAAAAAATTCGGTCAAACAGGCTCCTAATAGATTAAAACGTTGTTGGGATAAATAGAAATGTTGTTAGATAACAGTACAGCTCACCATTACACTGAAATTAATCAACAAAATACTTTCCAATCGATGTTGTAAGCTTCCACCATCCACTATAAAAAGTTTTTTGACAAAGCAACCAGTAATCTTCTAAGGTTCAAACACAGCTGACTTCTGCACTTAATATTTTAATTAACCGACCAAATGAGTGCTCATTGGTTGACGCATAAACCAATAGGTTACTCCCAACTTTTATGTCTTATAAGGCAAGAACTCTTTCTCTCTCTCTCTCTCTCTATCTCTCTCTCCTCTTTCTCTCTACTTTTCTTTCAGTGATCATTAATTGCTTATTATGCACTCCTTAAATTTCCAATAAAACTTTATGATTAGGGGAGCTTGTTCTGGTCAAGGTAATATCCAAACTGTACGGACATGCGCCTGATATTTCTTTAAAATATTTATTTATTTATTTATTTTGGGGTGTTGGCTAAAAAGGCCTTTTGGAATAGGAGGAAATGGCTTTTTTGTATGTTAACTCACATTTTCTTGTGTTGATTGGGTGGTGGTTATGGCCCACGTTCGCATCTCCCACCTTTGAGATTGAAAAAATTAGTGAAAGAAGATTTTAATGATGTACAGGAACAAATTAATAGGGTGAAATATACCTAGGAAGGAGAGCCTATACTCTTTCCTATGTTTGTCTGCAAATGGGCCTACGTTTCCAATTGAGGTTGTCTCTCACATGCAACATGATGCTGACAACCATATTGCATCTGTTAGGTTATTTAGAAATAAAATAAAATAAAATCGCACTAGTGGATAATTTTCTTTGTTACCATAAATATGTGTTTTAAACACCGTAATTTACTATTTTTATGTTGCGTTCATGGTCTTTGAATTTTTATTATAGACAACTCTACGATGGACGAGATAATATTAATGATTCACTTTTTCTGTAGTTAAAAAAAATGCATATTTACATTCATTGTGAAGCATGAATGAGAAATTTACGATATTGTATGACATTTAGAATCGTGTTGATGCCTAAAAACACCAAGAATAATAACATCTCTAAAGAGAGCTTTATCCATTACAGAACTCAATACGTATCTCTCTCTATTTTATGTAAATGAAAGAAAGGTACAAGTATTTTATTTACATGTCTAGTAGAATTTATGGATTGAAATACTAATCTCTATTTTTTTTCTTTTTTCTTTTTATAGTGAGATTCACATCTTGATCTAAAACCCCCTACATAATGCAAACATTTTAAACAAGTGGTTGCTCAAGTATTTACAATTAGGGCACTTTTCCAATATTAGTCCAACATGCATTGTATTACCCATGTGAGGGAGTGTCCGATATAACATATATAAATTATCTATATCTTAAATGAGCCTATTAATCCCTCTCTTTTTTTTTCCTCCCCTTTATTCTCTAATGAGAGAAATATTGTCAAGTCATGATAGTAACAAAATTTTTAATGTACACTTAAATTTTTTCGTGTTGTCCCTTCTATTTTTTTCCTCATCACATATAAAAAAACCCTGTCATACGTTGCTTAATCTAAAATTAATAACATTAGTATGTACAAGATTTTGCATATGTATGATTAAAAACATAATCTTATGATTATTTTGCATTTAATTCTATTATAATTATTAAGAGGATAAAAATCTGACATGGTCATATCGGTCAAAGATATTGAATAGTTTTCTTTTGAAAAAATAAAAAGACAATAGAAAGAGAAAAGAAAAAAGCAATAGATCAGTACAGTTGTCCATTAAACGTACAAACAGACATGAACTTTAAATTTTTCGATCATATCAAGTGACGAAGTTTTTGATCAGAGATGTTAAAAAAAAAAAAAAAAAAACCCTAAAGTGTCACGTGCCGATCATCACAAAACGTGTAGTGCTGTGTGTACGTAACATGGGAATAATAATCAAGTTGTAGTGGAGATATATAGAGCACTCAGCACTACATGAATTGCCATCAGAAGAGATCACGATTCTGGACTCTGTTTCACAAAGTTTGTCCACCATTAAAATCAACCCAAACTTTACTATTTTCCTTGCAAAAACACCTCAGTCAATTTCCCTGCAACTTCATTTTCTCTGATATAAAAGAACTGTTTCTCATTTATGTCTGTATATCATAAACTCAATTGAAATAATGATAAGAACATATTTTACATGTTGATATATAGTAATTACCATGCCATGGGATGCTTTCATTATTGCATGCAAGCCTTTAATTATCACTATAAGACCAATAACTTTTTCTTCTATTTGTTTTATTTATTTATTTATTTTTGAAGTGGGTTATCTTTCCCGTTAAACGTTAAGTAGGTCTTTCATATTTTCATGTGCAATATAGATCATTTATTCCCAAACAGGTAATAGATCTTTTATATTTTCTCTATATCTGCGTGTATCTCTTCCTTCCCAAAAACGAACAAAATAAGAATAAAAACAGTTATCAATTGATATATATATATATATATATATCGGGAGTCAGATCTCTTGTCAAATTATTAATCTTCTAAATAATGTCTAACTAATTACATGTTTTTAGACGTTAATTGTATGACATGATATGATTTAGTTGTTTAGACGTTATTTGGACCTCAAATTTGAACATGAAATCTATATCTTGGCACATATACGCACTAATTACACTACGAGATTTAGATATATAAATATGACACGTAATTACGCGCTTTGAAAGAGATGATATATATTTTATAATTAGTATTTAGTACGTAAATGGAGTTAATTATTCATCTAATATAGTATGAGATGGGTTGACGTGTGAATACGCAGATAATAATATATTTGGCAGTTTCCATGTTAGAAAAATATACAAATATTTCGTAATACTAAAATCACATATAGAACATCATGTGCTCTTGAGTACTTTTGCCGATTGAAAACGTTAAAGGGTATTACTTTTTCATGATTATAAGTGTAAGGAAAAAAGAAAAGGAAAAAAAATAAAAAACCGAGTAGATTCTAAACTTTGGTGGTTTTTAGACAAACAAGGGTTTCAAAGGTGCTAAATATGCAAACCCAAGAAAGGGTAAAGAAAATATCAGATATTTGATATATTGGTTGTGGTGGTGTGACGCTGAAAAGAATATGTGCCCTCTCGCACACTCTCAAGCCCCTTACCATCAATTTTGCTTTCGCAATCCATTTTTTTTTTTTTTTTTGGGCTCATTTTTGCCATTTGTTTTGGATTTGGCCCGGCTAAGAGAAAAGTGCTTTTGCAGTCCCCTTTCCTTATAAAACCTTAAAACTTTAAGTCCCATTTTTCTTTTTTCTTTTTTTTTTTTTAAGGGGGGGCTGTTTTGTGAAATGCCTAAAAATAAAAAATACATATCTGAAATAATATTCCATGATTAGGATTTTTGCCCTCCTATGTTGTCAAATAAAAAGTGATTTTATGGTAAAAATCCAAACCATGAGGCAAAAATCTTAAACATGAACACTAAATGGGCTTTTCTCATCATTCCCTTTTTTTTTCCCCTCTTTAAATAAATAAAAAAAAAATCTCTCCTTTTCTTTATTGTGAAATGCAAATTTGTAATGAATTACTTGTCTTTTTTACTCCTTATTAACGATCTTTACAAAGAAAGTTGAGATGGTATCAAATTCATGCCTTTTACAACAAAACAAGTCGACGAGCTAGACGCACTATGTTTGCACTCTTTTGACCATAACCAGTTAGTGCCCTTGGACCATGTTTTCCCCTCACTTTAGTCGTACTCATACATATACACACACTCACACATATATATTTGTTTTTTTTCCGACTAGAAAGGCAACAATAATAAAGACAACAACAATAAGAAGTGAGCACTTTGTCACGAGATGAATGGTTGCCTCTTGTTGGCAAACCTTTAATTTAAGTTTTTAACTTAAATTGCGTCCAAACAATTCCTTCGAATCTGGTCTCCCACTAACTTCTGACTTTTATTTTTTAATTTTATTTAACTTTTTTCTCTTGTGAGGTCAATGGGAGTAAGGATGATTGATAGGAAAAAAAAAATCTTTTGAATTCTTATTCCAATCTTAAATGATGTATATAATATTCTAATTAAAGAGCCAAAAAAAAAAAAAACGTTTTTTGATTAACACAAACGTTATTCTAGAGGAAAAGGAGACACCTTTGACTTGAACTGCAATGATCAAAATCTGGGCAAAATTCTCGAGAATCAAACACACTTTATTCCAAATGACACCTTTTAATAGAATGACGAGCGACTGCTTTTATTGATTCATAACAAGGCTTCACCAGCATTTGGCAATAATGAAAACAAAATGAAGAAAGACGGTGACAAAAAATAAATGCAAATGGCTAGACTACAACCTGCCGATCTCGTTCACTGATCGTCATGATGAATCTCTCAAAACCGGTCATGAAACATGAAGATTTTGAATTTCAACTTGTAGTCTTTGGAGTTCTTTCTCGATGTTTGATATTTCAGCTTGAATCGCGAGCAGTTTTTCTATTTTATTTTGTGCTGCATCTTGGTAAGGCTTGGCAATGACTTTTACGAAGCTTTCAACGTTGTCGAGAGCTTCTGAGAGATCCTTCTGCATGGCCTCTTCGAGCTCACGAGCCAAGGCGTCGGCAGTCTTTTTTACTTTGTTTATGATTGCCTGCCTGCGGGCTGGAAAGTTTGAAACTGCTAACAACCTATCACAAAATCAAATGATAGTTAAGATGTCAAGAACTCGTGTTTGACATCAAATAATGATGATCCTAGAATCAATGGCCACGAGTGAAAATACATGGGAAAGGGGGGAAGGGAAAAGAAAAGAAAAGAAACAAGAAAATAGTGGAGAACGAAAAGTAAAGAGCATCACCCGCCAGCAGAACAAAGGCCAAGAGCAAGAAGATCTTCTAGTGTTGTCGGGAGCACGGATGTCAGAAGTGAAGCAGATAAACCGGCTGCTCCAAGTCCGCCAAATGTTCCCAGGAACTAAATCAACAAGAATGTCCAACATATAAGTTGAATGTCAGTAATAGAAAAACCCGTATGCTACACCGTGTTGAGTAAAGCAGAAAAAATGTATCCTCAGCAGTGACTAGAAAATGTACTGTGGAGGATCTCTGTGACTATAATTCATATTATGTCTAAAAAAATAATGTAGCATTCAATTTCAAGAGAAGATCCCCCCCTAAACGTTGCATTAAAAAAACATAAATCCTTCAGTTTACTTTTAAGAGTTCCGTGATTTCTAGGCGTGCCTTATTATTTTCCTTATTTGGACTAGTATCAGCCTGAGGAACTCACCGCTTCTCGTATTTCTTGATCAAACAATTTGGAAGCAGCAGGGCCGCTGAAGTTCCGTATCACTCCCAAGCCAAGTTCATTAACCTTTCTCAGCGATTCAAATGTCTCAAAATGCAACTGTCTGTTTGGACGGACAAATGAAGACCAACGATTTTCGAATGATTCCTTATACACCATCCCTTCACGAACATTGTTGGACTGTAACCACTCTACGTATTCTCCCAGTAAATTCTATATGCCAAGCAGAGACTGATGTTACAATAGGAGAAATTAACCCTAACAACACTGTAGAAAATGTTTTATAAAACAAAACAGAGAAGCAAATTTCTATATAAATTATCCTCTACGACTCTACAATGGAAGT
This sequence comes from Ficus carica, assembly GCA_009761775.1. NCBI lineage: Eukaryota > Viridiplantae > Streptophyta > Magnoliopsida > Rosales > Moraceae > Ficus > Ficus carica. The sequence continues at coordinate 4,349,349 of CM019748.1, read as the reverse complement.
ACAACAAAACTGTTATTTATACTAAGATGAGCAGGAAAAGGAAGAAGAAAAAGGTTCAATCAAGAATAACAAAGCATTAAACTTACTTGTACGTCTACAATTGCAGGACCAATTACGTCATTTTGAATCCTTGAGGTGGCCAGCAAAGTGGTAGACTTTTCTCCTTTGAACGCATATGAAGCAGCAAGATCGAGATTTGATAATTGTAGTGTAGCTAGTATAAGCTCTATCACTCGGGATTTTGTGTTATCAATCTGCAGTTTCATGCAAAGTGAAAACTTGATGACCACATTTCAAGATACAAAAAATACAACCAATGTGCTTCTTACCAACAAGGATATAAAATTCCGCAGGCTTACCAACAACAAAGCTCTTCTCCTCCATGATATGCTTTCACTTTCCATTTTCATTGCATAATCTTTTACACTACTAACTATTTTGTTCATTGACGCCAAGTCTTGTCTAGCAGATCGGCAGTCTTGTCTTACAAGAGTATCACAAGAAGAAAGTAATCGCTCTGCAATTGCAATGGGTGTTCCAAGTTTAAGTCTCATTCTTTCCATTCCATTGCTTGTTGACCCATCTAAAAAGCTATACAAGAACTCCTCAAATGCATTGAAGCTGTTGATTTTCCAGTGAGAATCAGATGTTGATAGTTCCTCATTTTCTTTTTCAAACTCAGAGGAAGTTGAAAGTTTTGCTTCAAGAGCTGATCGTGCAGACACAGGATATACTGTTACATGTTCAGCATTCAGCAACTTCTGTGTGTTTTCCTTGATAAATGTCAAAGCTTCCTCAAGCTGCACGGATCATCGAATATGAGAACGGAACAGAATAAGAGAAACTTTAATTCAGACTAGCAAGCAAATACAAGAACCTTTGTTTTAAAGAAGATTGCTATAGGCATTTATCAGAAAGAAAATGCCAAAAGTAACTTAAGAATCAAAGGAATGATTTTCATCAACAAACCTCATTAGCATTCCGATAAAGGTCAGATTTGTTCAAGACAAACACAACTTTCTTCTTCCATTGTTGAATATAACGGAGAAAAGTAACCTGAAAAGATAATACCAGTGGTAATACCAAAGTTAGCTCCAGTGCTAGTACACTATAAAATAAAACTGCTAGCAAAAACATGGATAAAATGATTGCCAGATGTATATTTTCTTATCCCTTCCAACATGAATGACTTTGTTATTAGAAAGTCACAAACAGGCTTCAAATATGTAACTAAATAAGCCAGAGCCTGTGGCATATTTTATTTGTGGATTTTGGATGACTGGAAACATTAATCAGTATGCTATGCTATATTGACAAACTAAGCATACCTCACTTTCCGTTAAAGGCCGATCGGCGGAAATAACAAAGAGAAGCAAATCAGCACGGGGCACAAATTCCTCTGTGAGGCGTTGTTGCCTATGGAGAATCACATTCGTTCCGGGTGTATCAACTATGTTCATCTGCTTCAAAAGAAATTACAATAGATCAGCTCTGTTTCAACTATTAAGCCTGGTAAGCAGAATAGGCGTACTGGAATCTGCTTTTCCCGTCAGGAGACCTATGTGACAGGATAATAGTAATAACTAAACTAGTAAGCAGCCACTCCATAACGATGCTCCAAGATGAGTTCAACTTTACACTAATCAATGCACTAAAAATGCAAACTAATACTGGTACAAAAACGATTTATAGGACTGAGTTCAGGAATAAGACTCACTTCTTTAAGAAAAGGAGCTGGAAGATAGCATATATATTGACCATCCGGATGCCTTTCACAGCGTTGTGCCTCACCGGAATCCAAATTAGAATAGCGCAAGAAAGTTATCTCATTAGTTGTAGGAACAACCCCCTCCTTGAGATATTTACTTCCAAGAAGTGCATTAATAACACTTGACTTCCCGGAGTTAAATTCACCCTGATATTTTGGGGAGAATGCATAAGGAAGAGGGAAAACTAAAAACTCTTGTAACATCCCAACGTGTTGGGGAAAACCAGCTCAATTTTTTCAACATGAAAACTGTTATTTTCTATAATTTATTGATATATTCCATCAGCAAAACTGAAAAAAAAAAATAAAATAAAACTTGAACCCAGGTGACAATTAGGTTTTATAATCCACCAAGTACAATAGCAGTAAAGTTTTTTCACCTTCAAAAGAAATGAGTGAGACAAGTATATTAAACAATAAATCACAACTTTAATCATGCCTGCAAAGGACTCCTGATTTATGGAAAACAGAAGAACACATGCAACTACTGTGTTTGACAAAAGAAATCATTATAGTTTATCCTGGATTTCTTTGAGTTAAAACTCCAAAAGAACCAAGTAGTTCATGGCATTTGGTTGAAAACATGGCAATCATATGAATCCTTCATCACATTAATAGCTTCAGTGGGAACCAAACAAGTGAAATATATTACCTAGAGGACATACACTCATAACTATGAAGGACGTTCCTTAGTTCTAAATTCTTTTAAGTAAAAGAAAAAAGATTTATGTGAAAATAAGAGCTAATACCAATGCATATTTCTGGAACCAGAATTTGTTGAAGTTCAGCACACAATTACCACTATAGCCAGTAAAAATGGCTCATCAATTCGAGAAACTGCATCTGCCAGAAGCGAAACCTCCTCCATCTGTCACGCAAAACAATATTACAGGATTCATCATAAAGCAGATGGATTTATATTGTTCATGAAACTAGAATTTACACAAAGATCAACTTCAACTACCAAATAATATTAATTAAAAGATCACCAGTGGAGCAGCTTTCTGAATGACATTTATTGCTTCGAGCAACACCAATTTCTCTCTTTCTATCAATTGCTTTTTTCGATCTTCCAAGTTAATAAAGCCTGCAACCCTTTCTTCCGCTCCAATACCATTCTCTGAATTCAACAACTTGTTCTCATTGGAGTTAGTAAATTCATCTTGGGTAGTTTCATTTAGTGTGTACGCATTACTAAACAAACTGTTCAAAGCATCATTGCTGAACTTCCTGAAACCTTTTACAGAAGTAACTAATCCACTAGCACCAGATTCAAGTAATTTTGACGCCTCCATAACTAACGTATCCTCTCCACAAGAAGTAAACATGACAAAAATCGGTATCTTCACATTCTCACGCACAGAGGTCAGCACCTCAACATGTTTCTCTCCGCCAATACTATAGATAAGAAAATCAGCTCCTTCAGAACTAGATGCGTTTAAAGCGGCATCCGCCGTTTGCACATTTCTTGCTACCAAAGGAAGGAACACTGAATCAGACTTCGAATCCATCATTGTACTTCTTGCCACAATGGCAGGAAGACCTTCACAACAACAAAACAAAACCTTAATTGCCCAGTAAAACAGGTTTGAATAACAATATAATAATGCTACACTTTCATTAATACACATGCATATACATATATCGAAATATTTATATATGTTTTTTGAGTTAGAAAATTCTACAGTTAGCAACTCTTACAGGAACTTTTTAACAATTAGGATAAAATGTTAGTTTTTTCATTGTTCTACGTTATTGAATCTATCTAACAAAGTTTCAGCGAAAGAAAGGAAAATTAAAAAACGATAAATTTTTTTTTTCCTTTCTATGAAAAACTTGTCAATTTTTTATTGGAATGTATATGTATGTGCCGCTAATACTATTTGTTATAAAAAGACAAAATGATTGGTTCGTCATTGCACAATAAGCTATTAAACCTTCTATTTGATAATAATAAAAATAAATAAAAAGAAGAAGAAGAAGACAAGATGCCATTCTTTAATGGGTAAACCCTACAAGTTCTATCCATAAAACAATGCACACACCAAATCAATTAGTTTTTTTTTTTTTTTTTTTTTTTTAAGCAAAAGCAATTAGTTTTAAATAAACAATTTTGTATAAAAGTAACAATACAGAGTGAACCGAACTAAAAAAAAAAAAAAAAAAGAAAAGAAAAAAGACCTTGATCAGAGAGCACCACTCCACTGGCGTTAGCGGCGGCGGCGACATCGACCCGTTCAGCAACCAACAAATAGGCGCGGTCTCGAACCACCGACTTCAGCTTACAAGCGGCTTCATAGATCCTCCCACCGGTGGCTTCGCCGCCATTGAGCACCACAATCCCAGCCCATTTCGACACCGCCCGGTCGACCACGCCCAAGACGTCGTCTTCACCGCCGGAAAGGACGTCGTCAGCGTCCAGCTGCAGAACCAAACAGGGGACTCTGATCTCAGGGCGCTTGTAGCCGCCGGGGAACACAGTCCTCGGCGGCTCGCGGCCCTGCAGCTCCCGACGGCTCTGATTGGAGTTCTGTGAGATGGATCGGACCGAAAGCCCAGGTTGTCGGAGAAGGCGGGGCTTGAGGCGAGGAGTGTGGGGTGGCAGAGGAGGCGTTAGGGTGAAGAACAGAGGGTGGTGCGTTGTGGAGGCCTGGGAAAAGAGGAGTGGTACCATGGGAAGGAATCGCAGAGAAATTGGAGGTCAAAGCACCTAACTTCACCTTGTTCACTTTCTAGAGAGAGAGTGGGCGTGTAGAGAGAGAGAGAGAGAGAGAAAGAGAGAGAGGAGTGTAGAGAGAGAAGAAGAGCCTTATCAGCAAACAGAGAGTAGGAATTGGTGCGGGCTATTATCTTCTTATCCTTTCGGACAATTACCATAAATTGAACACGAATATTTTCGAGTTTGTTTTTGTTTGGTAAGTTATTTTATGTTAAATTAAAATATATTTTTTATCTTAATTTTTATTTATTTTTTTGAAATTTTTTTATCTTTTACTGAAATTATTTTTGTTTCTTCTTAAAAGTCAATAAAAATTTTCAACTCAAATTTAAAATTTTCAACTTAAACTTATTTACCAAACGAATCCTTAGATACTATATATGTTCCAAAAATCTCTAATTTTTTTCTATCTTTTTTTTTAAGTTAATTATTGGATTGGTCCCTGAATTTTAAAATAGGTAAGAGTTTGGTCTCTAAATTTTATATTTTAGTAAAAGTACCTATAAACTTTTAAGTATATGAGATTTTGGTCCCCAATCTATTTTTTGTTGTTAAAATACCCCTAAATTCTTTTAAAATGTGTGTTTTGATCCTCATATTAAATTTTGGACTAAGATGAGGGAATGAGAATGCCATGACAGTGATGGGAGAGGTCACTTCGGCTAATAGAGTACGACGACAAATATTTATTTTTAACAAAAGTATTCTATTATCCTAAAAAATAAATAAGCTCAAAACAATATCCAACAAAAACTATCTTTATAAATTGACCAAAAAAACAAAAACTCACAAAACTTTAAAAACCATAAAAAAAAATGATAAAGAGAGAAAAAAAATGTTGTTTATTGTAAATAGACAAATCAGTTTAAAATAGCCTTTTTTGTATTGGTGTACCATAAACTTATTATAAAGTTACAATTTACACCCTCAATTTTTAATTTTGGCCTTTTGCACCCTATAATTACAAAGAGTAATTGGCTTAAATAGTCCCTGAACTCTTTCGAAAATGATGGTTTGGTCTATGTTTTTTTTTTGAACCGAAATAACCTTAAACTTTTTTTTTTTTTTTTTTTTTTGCCATTACAGTCATTTACGTCAAAAAAATAACGGATTGGTCACATGAGAAGCACATTTCATAAAGTCAAATGGGTAATTTCCTATCCAAATCAGGTTTGAAGGGCAAACTAGATCGGAAACTGGGGGGCGAATCAGATCGGAAGCTTGGGGTGGGCTAATCGAAAAATCGGAGGGGGGACCAACCAAGTCGGAAGCTTTGAGAGAGAGGGAGTGGGGGGGGGGGGGGGTGGGGTGGGCCGGGCCAGATTGGAAGCTTGGTTTGGTTTTGATTATGAATTAGAACAACAAGATGAGAGAGAGAGAGGCGAGAGAGGGACTTCTTGGGAGATTTGAGGGTATTTTAGTTTTTTTACTACAAAAATACTATTTCAATAAGATTCTGTTAAAAATTTAATAGAGTTTGACGGAAATGACTATAATGGTAAAAAAATAAAAGTTTAGGGTTATCTCGGTAAAAAAAAAAAAGAATATGGACCAAATCATCACTTTCAAAAGAGTTCAAGGACTTTTTAGGCCAATCACTCACTTACAAATCTATAGTAATTTGCACCCCATTGATAAATAATATTGATTTTTTTTAGTGAAAATTGATACTTCACTTGCATATAGATTGTTAATTAACAAAGATAAAATTGATTATTTTATGTCATGAATTAACAACCCATGTACAAATTACGTATCAATTTCCTTCAAAAGATTAATATTAATGTCAATGGGGTGCAAATTGTTACATATTTGTAAGTTTATGATGCTATTTGTCAAAATAAAAAGTTCAGGATGTGAATTACAATTCTATGATAAGTTTAGGGTGTACCAACGTAAAAAAAGCCTATAAAATAAAAGACAATAAATAAAAACCATCTTCTATTTGTATATTTGTGAAAATTTTATTTTTTCTGATTATTTATGATTTGGTTATATTTTAATTCATAAATATTATTTTTTGTTGGGGATTTTTTGAACTTATTGAATTTTTAAAATAATATAATACTTTTATTCAAAAAATGAAGTCATTTGTCTTTTTCTACAAACTGAGATGATCTCCTTCATTAATGTCACTCTATCGTCATACACCACCCTCCTTTAAAAAATTAATGGAAGGACCAAAATACTTATTTTTTAAGAGTTGCGGGGTATTTTGACAAAAAAAAAAAAAAAAAGATTAGGGACCAAACTCTCACTAATTTAAGAGTTTAAGGATATTTTTATAAAAAATAAAATTTAAGAATTAAACTCTTACATACTTAAAAGTTTGAGGACCAATCTAACAATTTATCATTTTTTATATAAATAAATAAATAATTTCTCACCCTGTTTGTGTTGTGTGTGCTTTGTTTTTAATTTATTTTTGCTTCGGAAATTCAAAATAAAAAATTGAGGACAAAATAAAAATCTATTTGGTTCGGTGCATATCGACCGTTATCTCCTCGAAATAGCATTTTTTTCATTTTTCACCTCCAAAAGAAAAGGGGGGGGGGGGGGGGAAACTGCCGACATAGACTGGAAATGGGCTTTAAACAAATGGGCTCAAAGTCAGGACTGTGAAACTGTAGGCCCAGTTCGAGCCCATTTAGCATGTTCTGAACTGTACACTGTCAGTGTAGATACATACGCAATCACATTAACCGATATACGACCGTTCGCCGGGAATAACAATCGACTGTACTTGCAATTTTCAATATTTTTCGGTGTTTGTGTCGGCGAAATGCCCTCTGCTTTACTTTTTCACTCTCTCTCTCTCTCTAATTTTCCATAAATTTCCATAATCAAATTTCAGTCCTGTTTGATTTTCATTTCACTCACATAAAATTATATATATATTTTTATTTTATTTTAAATTTTTTTTATTTTTTCTAAATTTTCTTTTATCATTTTTAAAAAATTAATAAAATTACTATTAAAATTAAAATATTTCAACTTAAACTTACGTCAAACTTTTATTCTTCTTCTTTTTCTATCTCTCTCCTCCTCCTCTCTCTCCACGCCTTCCAGTCACCGCCACTGTCCCAGAGGTCGTTTCATTTTTCCGATCACCTTATTCCAGCTCAACGAACCCAACATTCTAAAGATTAAAAAGAAAAGAAAAGAAAAGAAAAGAAATCTCCTTTAGAGGGAAAAAAAAAATCAGTTCTTTATTCTGAAATCTTGGTTATCGACAGGTACGGCGCGATTTTGACGGTCTTGGAAACGTGAATCCGTGAACGGTAGGTTCGTGCGTCTCAGAGAAGCTTTTCTCTCTCTCCTTAATTACAGATTTTTTTTAGCTTTTGCTTCGGAGGGACTTTGATAATATTATGTCTGCATGCCTTTTTAACATAAAGTATTTTGTTGGGAAAAAAAAAATCCAGGGATTGAAATAGCTGAGAAAGCCGTTGCTGGAGTTGAGGTGGTGGGAAATAATGGTTCGCAAGCGTAAAAATATCGCAGACAAGGTCCAGATGGTAATTATTTTTATGTTTTTTTTTTTTTAAACTTTTGCTAAGCTTTTACAAGATCCCATGAGCTTTATATATATATATATATATATATTTAGGCACTATTTTGTCATGTATGTTTTTCGGCTTTTTTTTTTTTTTTTTTGGTGATAACATTTTTATTTTTTATGATGATGAGTTGGTTATGTTGCTTGGCTGTTGGGAGCTGAGTTCTCTGTCTTTTTTCTTTTTTCTTTTTTTTTTTTTTTTGGGTCCGAAAAGCTTAAAGTTTCGTTATCTACTGATCTATTTGGGAAATTATTCTGTTCATAAAGTTTGATCTTTTTTCCTCCTGTCATTTTCGTGCAATTTTATCGGTATGTCTGTACACACACACACACACACATATATATATGCTTCGTGAAATAAGTATATGAGATGAGAGTGCAAAAGGGTTGGGAATTTCTGTTCCTTTTCTTTTTAAGAGACCTGTCAACTTCATTATGCTTCGGATATGGTTTCTTTCTAAAGGCCATTGGATGATGTGCAAAATGGTTTCTTTTCAATAAAGATTAGTTCAAAATGTAACTTGCATTTCTTTTTCACCAAACAAAGAAAATCTGTTTCTTCAATTGCGTTCTTGGTTAGAACTATAATACAAATATGGGAAATGCTTTCATAATCGAAATCGACGATATTAGCTGTCATATGATATATAAAATTATTTGGTTGTGTATTTGTATTGAAAAGTCTACTGTATGTTCGAGTTGATTTACTTCTATCAGTAACAGCCAGTACTTGACAATCTTCAAATCATTCATGTTGTTATCTCTGATGAAAGTGGTTTTTTGTTATGTGTAATCATGGTTGAAATGAATTGTGGAGTTTTAATAATACCGAATGCTTTTTCCTTTCATGAAAGCCCAAGGAGAAGGAAGTTGAGCCTGAAGTTTCACATCCTTCTCAAACTGCGGAAGCGCAATCTGATTGTGCAAATCCTTTGGTTGAGAAAGAGAATATTTTGGGGGAGAAAGAGCATACTTTGATGGAGACAGAGAATACTTTGTTGGTGAAAGTGAATTTGCAGCCCAGTATGCAAGCGAACACTGCAAAATCATATTCTCGGACGAAAAAAACAAAGTACCAAACGGCTGCTATTAGGCGATCTGATCGCATCAACAACAACATTGTAACTGATGTTGCCAACAACACCATTGTAACTACTCAACATCAAGACTTAGAGCCTGTGACTGAAGAGGTTATCCTTGACGAAAGCCAGAAAGAAGATGAACAAGTTATCGTGGAGAAACAACTTCCTTGTTCAACAGTGGGTGAAAAAAGCATGGAAGAAAAGCTCGACTATATTTCACAACTGTTGGAAGCACAAGGAAAGAATATCAAAGAAATGATGTCTAAGGTATCCATTGACATTTCATTTATATGGCTATGTGTTTTGATATGATAAGCTCTTGTCGCTTGTACTATTCATGAAGCTTATGCAACTCCTATGCCTTGAATTTTTTGTCTGCTGATGATAAACAGGAGCCGAGAAAAGAATCTGCGGGTGACAGCCCAAATATGGTTTACAAAAACTTGTACATAAACTGCCAAAAGAAGGTAATTGAATGTAATATGGATTTATATAGGTAGGTTGCTATCTTCTTTTAACTAATTTTTCCAATTGCAGAATGAAGCTTTGACAAAGGAGAACCGCGAGCTTTTACTGAAGTTAGAAATTGCTCTCGCAAAACTTGAAGGAGTACGTCCTGGTGATATTGTTTGCCTCGGATACTTCCCATTAAGCATCTTAATGGGAAAACTATGTAGTTGTGACTTCACCTTGTTTAGCAACTTATTGCACGGTCCAATCTACTTGATCATATGCTTGCTTTTCTTCGTAGATTTTTTCTTACCTTTTGCGGTAACATTATTGTCATCACAGCCGAATTCCGCTTGTTGCACTTCATAGGTTGTAAGGAATATTATTGTAGTTCTACATTTTCCATTTTTACTTATCTTTTTATTTTATTTTTTCTCTCGTTTTGTCTGCTTTGTAGTTTGAGAGAGGAACGCGAGTCTCGGCCGAGTGGATGCAGAGTGTGAGAGATATTACTTTGATGTCAAACGTCACAAGAACCGCTACTGAGCAAGCCATATGCAATGCACTCTCCCCTCAGAGTAAAGGAAGAAAGGCTCGAGAAAAAAAGGGGGGGCTGAAGTTGGCAGTGTGACGTTACAGTGTTTTGGGAGAGAAGTTATGGGAATATGCCAAAGTCGTTTATTTGTTTTTTAACTCTAACATGGAGTTCTGCTTTTATGTCCATATTTTGGTGTTTAGCTAATCTAGACCAATTAACCGTGTCAGATGCAACTGTCTTGTTACTTTTGATGTTCTTGTTATCTTTAGTTGTTTCAGATTAGCATGTTTGTAGTTTGTTGCACTTTTCTAATATCATGGGGTATCCGTATATCTCTATGCTATGAAGAAAGGTAAGCTTCTCTCCAACTAAGTCTCCTCTCGTATGAGTGCCTCCATTTTCTTCTCTACTTCCACCGTTCAATTCAGTTCATTCCTCATGTTATATCCTTGATTAAAACTTGAAACCCCAAGTGGCGAACTAAACAGAGTTCTCAGGACATGGAGTTAAAAATTAAAATGATTTCACTTTTTTGTTTTGTTTTTTGTTTGTTTAGGTTATGAGACGGATACTCTCACATTCAGGACCTTTTAATCACATACAAATTTAAAATAATAATAAAATAGATGTTATTTTCATATATTTTCTATTAATTAATTACAAATTTATATTCCAAGTATTTTCTATTAATTATAAATTTTATATTCATTTAATATGAATTGTAATATTAGAATTTACGTTTTTTTTTTTTGGGTATATACATGCACTAATGATCATTATTTGTAATAATTAGGCCCGTTTGGTTGGTAAGTTTGGTTTAAACTAAACTGTATTTTTTTTATCATGTTTTTTATCTTTTCCTCAAAAGTTTTTTATCTTTTCTGAAAAAGTCAACCAAAATTACTATTCAAACTTAAAAATTTCAACTCAACTCAATCTGAACTTGTGTACCAAACAGGCCCTAAGGGCCTGTTGGCTAAAGGTTTAGTTTAAATTTTTTTTTGTCTTTTTTCCCAAAAGTTTTTGTCTTTTTCTTAAAAAAATTTTTGTCTTTTCTGAAAAGTCAACAAAATTTACTATTTAAACTTATCAATTTCAACTCAAATTTACACATCAAACAGGCCCTTAGTATTGTTTAACGAATTATAAATTGTCAAACTTCGTTTGTTGTGTGGTCATGGATAGTCACTTATTTCACAGTTGACTTCACCACTTGAGTTCTCACTTCACACCTTATTCCACCATTAGAGTTCGAATCTAAATTAAAAAGAAAATCATTTTCTCGTCGATCAAAAAACCAACGAGGAATCCGGCAACGAGAAAGGGCACTAGATTTTTCATCGGCCTTGAACAGATAAGAAAAGTGACTTTTCACATCGGTCCTACAATGATCGATAATGAAAGTAAACTGTAAAAAATAATAAAATAATAAAATAAAATAAAAATCCCATATCCTCACGATGCTACCGGTGACACTACCGTATTTTGCGCCTAGATCTAGGCTTACTTCATCCCATAAATCTTGGCCAATCAATTCATTGTCCCTTCCCCCACCCCCCCCCCCCCCCCCCCCCCCCCCCCCCCCCTTATAGCCATAAACACAAACACAAACAAGGCTCAAAACCACTGCCATCACTAGACATTATCAAGCAACTCTCCACTAAGAGACGTGAAGGACAGAGAGAGAGAGATCAGAGGGTATTGAGCAAAAAAAAAAAAAAAAAAAAAAGAGAGAGAGAGATCATAGAGAAGATAAGTGAAGTCATCACTTTTCATATCCAGTACAAGAATAACTACAGAATGAAAATTTTTAGACTTGAATCAAACTCAAACACAAAGACAATATATTGCAAAAATCCAAAGATATAAACACAAACAAATCCCCTTCACAAGATCATGGCGCCGCCACCGCCACTCAAGTCCCCTCGAGTCCCTCGTCAATCGCATTGCCGCCGCTCAAGATCCCTTCGCGAGATCGGAACGCAACCCTCATTGCCAATTGCAACATCGATGCTTGAGACCCCTTCGTTAGATCGGCCCAGATATCACTGCCCTTCCGATATGGTCACAACGCCCCTCCAATTAGATCTCGCCGGCGTTGCTTGAGACGCCCATAGTACCACTGTATACTTTCCATTTGAAAGAGGGAAGGAGATAGAGATGAAACAAAAAAGTGTTTCTGATATTTCAATACAACAACATAGTTTCCATCTGTAAGAGAGAGAGAGAGAGAGAGAGAGAGAGACAGAGTTGTTTTGGGGTTTTCAGAAGCGGTTTTGGAAAACTTTGGAAAGAACGGAATGAGTCGAGGTTGATATGAAATTTTTAAATTTAACGGCATGTCTGGTTATTAATTTATTTTAAATTAAATTAAAATTTTTTATTATAATTTTTGTTTTTTTTTTTAAATTTTTTTTAAAAGTTTTTTTTTTAATTTTTAAAAAATTATTATTAAAATTTAAAAATCTTAAATTAAATTTATTTATCAAATATGTCTTAAGTTGAGTTAATTTTTTAAAAGATAATTATAAATTTTATTAATTATTTAAAAAAAATAAAATTTAAGATACAAAAATATAATTTAATTGAAGTTAAATTTTATTATCAAACAAAATCTAAGAAAGATATATGGAAAAAAAAGTTAAAAAACTGACAAAGGCATATCAAGATGGGAGAGTGTGTGAGTGGCGGTTGGTGAAATTTGAGGTGGTGCTGAAAAAAATAAATTCAAAAAAATTTAATGTGAAACAAAGATCTAATTTAAAAGTTAAACTCTGTATTTTTTATTTTTCTCTTTTTTTCTTTTTTATTTTTTGCATTTTTTTTTGGACCTTTCTCGTAGGTTGGTAAGCAAAGGACGTGAAAAGACTTCGCAGTTGGTCAATGGCCTTACCGACGTATGTAGTAGTGAATGTCGTTTGTTCTAGGCAGCTTGTCGTTTGTTGTTTGTAGTAAGGAAATGATCCATTTTGGGCCCTCTGTGGCCCAACTGGCTGAGCCCAAAGGCCCACTTTCCTATTTCACCTTCTCTTGTCCAAGTGGCATCTCCTCCACCCCAAGGTCCATCGAGAAACTCCCCAGCCAGCGTTCTGGAACTATGAACACGAAGCTCCGAGTTTCGGTAAACCTCATCGCCCGAAACGACGTCGCTTTTAGCCTCGGCCGGCGTCTCTTGCATAACGGACCGGACACCGTGGAGGAGCTACTGGACCGGCACTTGGTGAAGAAAGAGAAATCAGTCGACGACGACGAAGAGGACGAGCTGTCCGCGCGGCGGCGGCAACTCACCAGCACTCGGCGGGAGGCGCTGAGTCTCTACAGAGACATCCTCCGAGCGACCCGGTTCTTCACATGGCCCGACTCCCGAGGGGTGCTGTGGCGGGACGTCCTCAGAGAGAACGCCCGGAAGGAGTTCGAGGACGCCCGGTTCGAAACAGATCCCGAAATCGTGACCCGTTTGCTCATCGGCGGCCGGGACGCCGTCCAGTCGGCTCTGGATAAGCTCATCGAGAAGCAAAGGCAGGAGATTGAGAAGGAACGCGGTGGCGGAGATCGCCGGTGATCGTTTAGGTTTTTTTCTTTTCCCTCTCTCTCTCTCTAATCTTACATGTATCTGTTTGTTTGTTGTTGTTTAATTGCCGAAAAGTAAAATCTTTTGGCTTGAATTAAAATAATATCAATTGGATTTTGATTCCTGATTTTCTAAAGATTTCTGTTTGGTTAATCTCATTGGTGAAAGGCAATGTGTTTGAATTGAATAGTAACTCATCGTCGGAAATCTACAGTGTAATTTATTTCTGAATCCAAATGAAAGAATTTGCTAAAGGGTAGAGGAGGAAAAAAAAAAAAAAAAAACTCGGGCAGTATTTGAGTCACTCAAATGTCAGCTTCTGGTCATCATCACACCATTTGAGAGCGTCGAAGAAGCCAAAATGATTGCCGGCCGGTGTTCAAAAGCATTTGGCGGCTGCATTGCCGTTGCTGTAATCCTCATCAGTTGCATCATCTTCCGGTATAGCCAGGCAGCGGAGATGAGAAGTCTTAAGCACATAAGGGAAGTCTTCTTGGGAGGTTAGCTGGTGGTAGTACTGCACAAGCTGGTTGAGGCATTGGTTTTCCCTCACCAGATTTGGATTCTCGTTTGCCAACCTTGATTCTCGGCCAGCTGTGCCTGCAATTGAAGCCTCACCTGTCGCAAAACCTCCATTGCAAATTTTACAAAACACCAATAATTTTCAGTTCTAATCGTATACGTTTATTTCACTGGTTCATCTTCCTCAGGTCTTATCCCTTTCGAGAATCCTTCTCTAAGCCGTCTGTTCACCTCCAGGAGGAAGCATCGCTCTTGCGTAACTGACTTCAGTTCCTTAGCAAGTGAAACTGCTCTTGTTGCCATGGAAATCACAAGCTGTTCAGAGTAGGAAATTAGCTTTGTTTGATAGGCTTGCAAATCAGGCAAGGAATGACGTTGAACAAAAGAAGAGAAAAAAGCCAACATTTTTGGATTCTGTTCCTTAAGCCTCTGAGCAATAATGGTACTTTCTTTTCAATCCCTTATCGGGCTCTCCTTGTTTTCCTGAATCCTCTTCTGTACACAGAACCTACCTGAAGAGCAGTATCCAAATTGTTAGAGAGCTGGAGAAGTGTGTAAGCAACCGAGTCAAAGCCTCTAATCAAAAGCAATGCATCTTCCTTCAATTGTCTTGCACGTCTATAATCTCCGACATTCTAGTGCGGAATCTGTAATCGGTGACCAGCTCACTGTTGGGGTTGAAATTTTGGAGTTTCGATCCTCCATAAGCGCGTCAATGCGAGTTCTGAGAGCATTCCAGAATCACTTGTCCGAGGAGGGACTGAACATTTAAGAAAGCTTACCGGTTCCTAAATGTATATTACAAATAATTTCCCTGAGTTTTTCGATAAAGAAGAACAAAAAGGAATCGAGGATAAAGTGGAAACTTTGGGGAGATGGGATGGGGATGGTGTCTCCAGAGAAGCCGCCGTTACAGAATGACAGAAAGATATAGGGATTAACGGCTAGTTTTTTAAGGAGCTTGTGATAATTTGGGGGTTAAATAAATGGGACAGAAATCCAAATTAATCTAACGTTTGTGAATCTAATCTGATAGCAGTGATTCTGGTCCACTCATGTCAAGAGACCCACTTGGCTATTTATTTACGAGTTTAATACCCGTACGTTGCACGGGAATGAAGAAAAAAATAAATAAATAAACTGAATATTATATGATAAAAACAATTGGTTAAGATAAATATTATAATTATAATCAATATAATTCTTCTCAAGATCTCTTCCAACAATGAAGATGTAAAATCAAAATGATAATAGTACTAACAATAATAAAAATGAAAACAAAAGCAAAAAGAAAAAAATTTTCTGTAGTTATACTCATTTAAAGAAAAAAAATTAAATCAAAAATAAAGCAGAAAGCAAAAAAAAAAGAACAAAAATCTTTAAACTCAAAAGAATCGAAAAAAATTAACCTTAACTAAAATATAAAAAAAAGAACAAAAATCTTTTTTTACTGTTTTTTTAAAAAAAATTTATTAGGTTATATACATGCAAAAACTAAAAAAAATGATTCCTCAAATATAAAACAAAACAAACAAAAAAGAAAAAAAATTGCATGCAGAATTCTAAATAAAAAAGGGTTTTTAAAAAATAAAACAAAAGAAACAAAAAAGACACAAAAAAAAAAAATCTGAAATAAAGATAAAAAATTTAAAGTAAAAATTTGTTTAAAAATCAAAAAAAGACAAAGTGAGCAAAAACACAATACAACAATAGATCAGAATCTAATGTCTAAAATTTAGTGTAAAAAAAAAGGCAAAATATGTGAGGACAAAACCGTCATTCCACTGTAGATAAGCCAAAATCAGTACATAGGATAGGGGTAAAATCGACAGTTTAATGTAGAAAAAGCAGCTACTGTGCATTACTGTAGAAAAAAAGAACCGTATAGCAAAAGCAACAAAAATTAAAAAAAAAAAAAATCACTGTTTATTAAATAGTGAAATATTACATCTTTTTACTATAACAAAACAGTAAAAATTAAATAAATAAAAAAACAATTGTAACAAAGCAACAAAAGTTAAAAAAAAAAAAACTATTTTCTGAGTAATAAAACAAAGCAGCAAAAAAAAAACAGCAGCAGCAAAAGTAAAAAAAAAAATACAATAACAACAACAAAAGTAAAAAGAACAAAAAAAAAAAAAAAAAAACAACAACAACAGCAAAAATGAAAAAAGAAAAAAAAAACTATTTATTGAACAGTGGGAACAGTGCAGAGTAGCCTTAGTAGGGGGTAAAATGGGCATTTCACTGTGCGGGTTCAAAAAAAAGAAGAAAACAGAAGGCAAAACCGTAATTTCACTGTGCGAGACTGTCCATTCCTTAGGTGAGCCTGCGAAAGGGAAAAATAAAAAAAATAAAAAAACACTGTTTGTTACTGTTCAAAGAACAGTAAAAATCGAGTCTCGTTTAGTATAATAGTATAATTTACTTGTTAGATTACTTCACTTGAGGATCATCAAGGCTATAAAAAAAAAAAATTATATATATATATATATATATATATAAACTAAGCATGTTTGGTGCTTCAGTTTGGATTATAATTTACAATTCATTTTTTATATTTTTTTGAAAGTCAATTTTAGTTTTATTATTCATACGGTTTTGTAAGTCAAATTTTAAAAGTCTATAATTTTGTATATACAAGTCCAAATAAATTTTTTTTTTTAAATTTCATAGAATTTTGAAACGGACGAAACAAGCTCATATTGATTTTTTTTTCCTGAACACATTTCAAGTTTTTTCACTTTTTAACATCAGCAATTCAAACTCCTTACCAAACGCACAATTCAATTCAAATCTAAATACTACAATCCAAATTTTAACACCAAAAGTATGCTAACTTATGCAAAATTAAAAATCAAAAAAATGCTTGCACTTTGAGCTATCTACATAATTTTTGCTCTAAAGTGAAAAAAAAAAAAAAAAAAAAAACAGTAAGAAGAGCAAAAAGGAAAAAAGATCTCTGCAGTGTACAAGCTGTCATGCATCTAAAATTATATGACGAAACATCGGTTTCAAGTAAAAAAAACATGTCATTCTCAGAGCAAAAATAAAATAAAATAAATGACAAATAAAAATGTATCATCCAGTATGTATGTGTCATGTTAGCACAACTAAGCTAACGAATTTAAGATATGACGATCGACCACCAATTTTTGTGGGTAGAATTTTATCTTCTTTTCATGGTAATACAGAGACAGACGCTTTTTACATCATGTTTATTTTATTTTTATTTTTAACTTGAGCCGGAAACTGCTGGTTGTCAAGCAATCAGACACAAAAAAACTGAGCAACAATAGTCAATAATGGCCACTCTAGCTTCCTCATCTTCTGTGCTCTTCTCCTCTCCCTCCACCACAAACCTTGTTCCCTCCAATTCTCAGCTCTCTCCTTCCCCACGCCTCTCTCTCTCCTCTTCCTCTTCCTCTTCCTCTTCCTCTCATCTCTCTTCTTCTCTCTCCATTTCCTCCTCTTTTCTCACCGTCCCCACAAGATGCTCCAGGCGCTTAGTCGCCCCATGCTCCTTCAGCGTCAGGGCCGGTGCTGCGGACAAGAAGCGGGTACTCATAGTGAACACCAACGGCGGTGGCCACGCAGTGATCGGATTCTACTTTGCGAAAGAGCTTCTCGGTTCTGGCCATGATGTCACCATCCTCACCGTCGGCGATGAAGGCTCGGACAAAATGAAGAAGCCCCCGTTTAACCGATTCTCTGTTAGTATCATATTGATCTTGAAAACATCAAGTTTTGTGCTAATGATTAAGCTATTTTATAACGGGGTTTGTATTATGTATTTTAATTTCAAGGAAATTGTGAGTGCTGGAGGCAAGACGGTGTGGGGAGACCCGGCGGAAGTTGGGAAAGTCGTCGGAGGAGCAGCGTTCGATGTGGTGTTGGATAACAATGGCAAGGATTTGGACACTGTAAGGTCTGTTTGCTTAACCTTCTGCTGTGTAATGAATAATGACAGACCTGCACAAGAAGCCTGGTCGCGAGAGTAGCACTGTTTTAATATCTCTTTCTCCATCTATAGGCCTGTGGTAGATTGGGCCAAGAGCTCTGGTGTAAAGCATTTCTTTTTCATCAGCAGTGCCGGAATCTATAAGCCAACGGATGAGCCTCCTCATGTAGAAGGGGTACTTTCTGTCCCTTTTTCATCTACATATAAAATGCTAAATTCCTCTCTTGAATCGAAAATCTTGGTTTTCACTCACAGGATGTTGTCAAAGCTGATGCTGGTCATGTTGGAGTGGAGAAGTACATCGCTGAGGTGTTCAGTTCTTGGGCGTCATTTCGTCCCCAATACATGACTGGTTCCGGAAACAACAAAGATTGTGAAGAATGGTTTTTTGATCGTAAGTAAATATCGATTGTAGAAAAGAATATGGTCAGACATTTCCACTCTGCTCTAAGTTACGGGTTTTGCCTAGAGCAGGCTTAATGATTTTAGTTAAAGCTTCAAGCAAACTAAGTACTCGAACATTATGATATGGATTGATTTGAATCAATTTATGAACAGGAATTGTTAGGGACCGACCAGTTCTGATCCCGGGTTCCGGGTTGCAATTAACCAACATTTCCCATGTAAGGGACTTATCATCTATGCTAACTCTTGCCGTGGAGAACCCAGAGGCTGCAAGTGGTAACATTTTCAACTGTGTAAGCGACCGTGCAGTAACTTTGGATGGAATTGCCAAGCTTTGCGCTCAAGCTACCGGTCGTCCTGTCAACATTGTGCATTATGATCCCAAAGCTGTAGGAATCGATGCAAAGAAAGCTTTTCCTTTCCGTAACATGGTAAATTTCTTCAAGAACACATTATGAATTTTTCTGTAGTTCAAAAAAAAACTTTTTTTTTTTTTTTTCTCTTTTTCACATGGTACAAATTCGAAGGATGTTTGTTAAAAATTTTCCCAGTTTGCCATTTTGGTGATATCCCAATCATAAGATTTTTTATTTAAGTTGTCACAATTTAATTGTGTATCTGCATTGCAGCATTTCTATGCAGAACCAAGAGCTGCAAAGGACATTTTGGGATGGCAAAGTACCACAAACCTTCCAGAAGACTTGAAAGAGCGATTTGAAGAGTACGTAGCGATCGGTAGAGACAAGAAAGACATTAAATTCGAGTTAGATGACAAGATACTAGAATCTCTTAAAGTTCCAGTAGCTGCATGATTGATCATCAAAATTATCTGTTCTCTCTCTTTCTCTTGTTAGCTTCCTTGGAATAAAGAGTTCATTGCCAAGAAACACATTTTTGCTCCTTTTTCAGTTTCATTAAAGACAGATGTACCGATCTTTATCATTAAAGCAATTAAGATTTTTCGAAAGAAGCCCGATACATCATCCCATTACAAAGCTGATCCGCTTCTTGTTTCTTTCTAAACAAACTGATCTTAACACAATCCTTCCTCTAGATCTAAAATTGAACAGAAAAGCACAGAAGAATAAATTTGCTGGCATGACTTATAGTGACATAGCATTGAAAAGCCTCTAGTAGTACCGCTTCCGTTTCTTCTGCCAAAAAAAACAACGGTCTCAGGCCTTTCCTACAATAAATTGAAGACCTGCCTCTTCAGGGCTTCCTATAATAAAATCATCTGAGTTCACTTTTTTCACGTCAATTGATCCTCCATGGATAACAGGATAGGCTCAACATCACGGGCTTCACCTAAAACAAAGCTTCTTGCTGAGGCGTATTCAAGTTATATGCATGTCCTTGTTCATGATTGGTTTCAAAAGCTCCTCGGCCTCTGCGTCAACGTAGGATTGACTCATCATGGTGGCGTAGGGGTGTGTAGGGTTGGCAGTGTTAAATGGGCTTGGGATTGGGTGAAACTCATCCCAAAAGCTAGCTTAAGGGGAGGGGGTGCTCGATCTACATATAAGCAACATAACAGTCTAGATGTCGGAGAAGCTCCCAAGGGCAGTGGCACAAGGACGTGGGGAGGATGTGGCACAGGAGTAGTGAATTGATATTAAGGGTTTACCAGTAGGAGCGGAAATTGCTCTGATACAGTGCCTCCGTTTAGTTCGTTAGTTGGAGATGAAAATTTTGAGTTGGAGTTAGTTGACTTTTTAAAAATTAGTTATAATTTTTGTTGACTTTTCAGAAAAAAGACAAAAATTGAGATGAAAAATTTGAGTTCCAATTAGAACACCAAACAAAAGCTATGTGTGTTAGAACTTGATTTTGTTTCCGTTTTCAATTTACTTAAGCTTGGTTTTGGGATGAGTTTTGGCTCATTTATCAATAAGAATTTGATTTCTTATATGATTTGAGAAAATTTTGGCTTCTTAATTGATATGTGTATGTGTGTATAACACAAGGAACTCAAACCCATGCAAGGTTTTCAATCTCCCAAAGTCAAGGGCTTAACTTAAAATATAATCTATTCTAACCCATATAGATATCTACAAAAGGAACCTAGCAGTAATTCCATAAGACGTAGAGTTCGAATTCCCAATCTCCATATAAAAAATATATATATATGTGTACAAAAGGAAATAATCAAATTATAGTATATAAAAGATAATTATTATCTTCCTCTGATAATTTCATAGTATATTGGTTTTTTTTTTTTTTTTTTTCCACTAACTTTTTTTAAGATGTCAATGACCATGTCGTGGGCTTGTCATGCGTAAAGAATGTATATATGTCTTTAATTAGTTTGAGAACAGGGGAGCTTGTTTTGATATTCAAAGTAAATGGACAAGCATGCTTTATATAATTTGGCTAGTAGGCCGAGTGGTGAAACGTTTTCTTCTTCAGCAGCAGCACTGGAATCTGTAAGCCAAGCAACGAGCCTCCTCACGTTGATGCATGGGGTATTCTGATTTGCTGTCCCTTTTGCGTACATAGAAAATAGAAAATGATCGGTATAGTGCTATGCATCTTAATTTTTTATAACAATTTATGTGACGGCAAGTTGTTGTTTTTTACTTGTAGATATGAATTTTTTATATATAAAATAATATAATTTTAAATACTTATCAATAAAAATGACAGCTTACATGTTATGTCTATATATATATATATATATATATATATCCAAAAATAAGAATTAGATCGAGTTAGCTAGGTCCTTAACAAATTTCATAATTCGATGAAGAAATACACTACTTTGGTTCTGAAAGCCAAAAAAAAAATTAACGGAGTAGTTGTGCACCAAAAACCAATCTTTTTTCACTGCATGGACCAAAAATCAAGAACTATTCCCACTTTAGTGAGAAATCAGACATTAGTCTTAAATTTTAAGCTGAAACTATCTCCTAATTATCTATTGTACCTAGGGGGTCCCTCAACAAAAATGAAAAAAGAAGTCGCAATCATCATTTCCTCTACTTTACAAGTTCCTGAACAGTAGACCAGTAATCCAAGATTACGATCACAAGCCAAGACTAATATTTGGGTGGGGATAGGTCATAACAATCCCTAGTTATATGAAACCGTCGTTAAATCCTTCTCTAATGCAATGCTAATTTTCACGAGCTGCATTTTGGAAACTATACTTTCACGAAACGTTTGGTCATGAAAAGCCCGTCGTTTAATCATCTTTTTTTCTCATCGAGATTAGTTTAATTACATAAGCAAAATTTTGTATTAATATTGCTTTCTTTTTTTAATTTGTTAAAAAGCCAATATATTGGCAAGAGCATATTCTATATCCTACCTTCAACAAACAATGTGTCATCAGAAAGAGGTGGGATTGCTCATGACCCAAGTACTCCTGAATAACGACTTTATAAAAAAAAAAAAAATATGTACTCCTGAATAACGGGAACATATATATATATATATATATATTAGTGATAATTAAGAATAGATTTGAACTAAAAACATCACTTTAATTACAAACTAACAACACATATCTAGGTTAAACGTGCGGCTAGCTAGCTGCACCTCCAGGAGAAACCAACTTGGGCAACGGCCAAAAAACCTGGTGAACAAAGCTCTATTAGCAAGTTTTGACCTGCAAGAAGAGAAGAAAAAAGCATTAAGAGAGAGAGAGAGAGAGAGATACACATGGTCTTTTCTGGTCATCAGGTGAACAAAGTTGAGCAATAGCTAAAACATACCGTCCATGCATTCCTTAATCACATTACTACTGACAACATTTCACCAAGAAAAAAATTAATAGCACTAATTACTAATGAACAAATCTACTTAAGCAAAGCCACTCAGTTGATAAATTAGGTAGCCCTTTACAACATTATATACAAATATTTATATATATGATAAAATATTTATAAATATATATATATGATAAATTATTTATCCAAATAACACACTCGATCGATAATTAATTAAAGTTAATAAAGGGGGTAGAACCAACTTTAATCAATTAAGAAATCCATCTTTACAACATTATATAAGGTCTTTCAAATGAAAAAGGTACGTACACACATGCACCGTTCATATAAAATCAACGGAAATTGCAGATATAATGCAAATATTAGGTAAGAATTAGTTAGCAACGACAAAACCTTTTAGCTCTTCAAAATTAGTGTCATCTAGTTTCATCGTAAATTAGGTCTTAAATATTACATTCACACATTTTCCTCAAACAACAGTCTTATTAGGAAGTAAAAAAAAAAAAGAAATAAATAGTAACATTCTACTTACAAAGAAACGTAAATAATTTTTCTTTTTTTAAA
The DNA here is from genome assembly GCA_009761775.1 of Ficus carica. NCBI lineage: Eukaryota > Viridiplantae > Streptophyta > Magnoliopsida > Rosales > Moraceae > Ficus > Ficus carica. The sequence continues at coordinate 4,326,479 of CM019748.1, read as the reverse complement.
AAAGCACAATTATATATCATTCTTATCATAAAAGAGACACATTCACATTTTTATTCGATTAGAACTTTATTACATCATGACAGTTTGCACACAACAGACAAGTGTGCGAAACAAATACAACATGTACAAGAAACTTAGACATATAAAGACAGGAGTTATGAAACTAAGTTCTAGAATTAAATGACTCCAAAATGGTACAAATTTCTCACTTTATTCCTCAAAGCCAACGAAATAAACAAACTTGTGCACAAAACAAATTTTTTTTTTTTTTTTTTTTCACTTTACTCGCGGCTCGAAAATCAAGAAACTATTCTACAAAAGGATTTAATCCGGAAGGAACATTTGGATGCGGTTGTCCTTAGGTGCTGATACAGTGGTACCACCAGATACACAACTATGCTGGTCGTTGCACTTGAGACCCCAACAACAAGAGATGTATACGTCAGCTGCAACATAGCCGCAAATGTGACCAAGTCCTGAGCATGTACCTTGTTTACAAGTTCCTGACCAGGGCTTAAGGTCACAATAAAGCGGGTCGCAACACCAATTCACCGGGTCGCAATAATCGCCTAGTCCGCCGCAGGTCGGGGGTTGTGTCTGCTTCAACTTCCTGTGGATTACATTTTCAAGATCTGCTCCATGAGTTAATGAAACAAAGCAGCCAACCAGTAATAACTCCCCAACCAAGTACTGTACTTTAGCCATTTCTCTCGGTTTTCTCTGACTAGTTTTTTTTTTTTTTTTCTTGGTGTTTGTGCTCTTCTTTATAAGCTCAGAATCCCTTGGATTTATAACGACTGCCTAGCTATCTGTTGATGAGTAAAAACACCACTAGTAACAAACTAAATTTAAATTAAACATGCGCTGGCCTATATGGATAATATTGAGAATTTTTGTTATTATACATATATATTTATTCAAATGAGATTTCCATTCAGAAACAACCAAACCAGGCAGGTAAAAGACCTAGGACCACATTGATTAGAAAATAAGATACATGTGACCAACATCAACTTCATTGACAAAGATTTAAAAAATAAAAAATAAAAACAACAACACGTACGTACAAGATCCTTTTATAATATTCGTCATCGCACCACGTGAGACATGAATACATTTAGGCTCGGTTTGGTTGTAAGGATAGTATAGTTACACTGATATGTGAAGGATGGAGATAAGAGTTAAAATGAGGGTAGAATAATTATATTTCATGTACTACTTTTTTTTTTATCATAAGCAAAATATAATAAAAATAAAAGATCAAGGTCTCACAAACTTAAAAAAATAAAAACCAAATGAACTAAGAGTAATTGATCTAAATGATCCTTGAACTCTTTAAAAAAATATATTTTAGTCCCTGTTCCTTTTTTTTTTTTTTTTTGCCGTACTGATCCTAAACTCTTTAAAAAGGTGACGGTTTGGTCATTTCCGTCTGGTTCCGTTAAAAAACTCATGGAATGGTTACGCAAGAAACACGTTTTGTGCTTTTTGAAGGAAAATACCTTTAAAAAAAAGAAAAAAAGATACATTTTCGATCGGCAAACCCATGACCCCCCCCCCCCCCCCGGCAGGTGTCGATGAGCTCATACCCTCCCCCCGTCCCACGATCTCATCAAGCTCCCCCCCCCCCGGCAGGTCACCCCACCCAACCTAGCACACAAGCCACTATAGCACATAGAGGGGGGGGGGGGGAGAGAGAGATGAATTATTATTATTTTTTAATTTTTGTTAAACTAATTAGTGTTAGATTACTAAAATACATTTTTAAATTAGATCACATATATTGCACGTGACTTATTCCATTAGAAATTTAATGGACTTGGGCGGAAATTACTATAATTGATAACATTTAGAGAGTTTAGTGTTATCTCGGCCAAAATTTAAATTAAAAAAAAAAAAAAAAGGACCAGATTATCACACCTTCAATAGTTTAGGGACCATTTAGGTCAATTACTCAAAATAGAACATTTTTCTTTAGGGATTTAGACTTTTTAATGGGAGGATAAAGAAAAAAGTAAATAATTTATTTATAAAGGCTTTTAGGAGAAATTAATGAGTGGAACAAATAATTTTTCAATTCTAAAATTAATATGATAAGTGATTTTAAAAAGTGGATGAAAAATTAAAATAAGGAGTGTTAATAAACCCATTATTTAAAAAATAGTCCCAAAAGATATTCTCTCCATAGTTATAAAAGTCAATTTAAAAAATAGCTCCAAAGAGGCCGTAACTTTTGGGTCCAAAGGAAGAGATCGTCTATGCATCTCTACAATCAAGCAAGAGATAAATTCTCTACCTCTGTTCATCTCTTCTCCAACCAAACACACTCTTAAATTGTGTGGGTACCCACGAAAAGGTGCAAACAAGAAATCGAGGAATCTTCTTTTGCAACAATATGTATAGTCCAAAATGGGACCAATATTCCAGTGAGTGAGCTTTTGTTTTGTGAAGCATCAAATTATACAAGGCTGCAAAAACTCCTCCTCAACAATAACTATCGGGCAACGATTGCCAAATATTCCCCAACGTTAAGGAAAAGGACCCTATACATACACGGCCAGCAACTCCACAATATCAGCAAAATTTGATGGAATTAACAACCAAACTCATAAAAATAAAAAATAATAATAATAATAAAAATAAAAAATAAACACTACAAACTCAATATGAACCCCCGTAATTTATTGATGATCCTTCCATTAAATACGCTTTTCTTCCTGCACTTTCTATTCTTTTTTGGCATATGCAAATGAAAAAATTTTATGAGAGAAATCGTACTTTTGCCTTCTTGGTGGAGTAAGATTTTTTTAACCATCGGATTAGATTTTTAACCATCGGATTAGATACTTTTACTCTACTGTATGACAAAAGTAGACGTGAGTGTTGTACGGCTTCAGTGTAAAAAGTACTGGATAAATCACAAGTATGGTTAAACGAGTTTTGTTAACTACATTCCAAAATTTTAGATAAACACACAAAATTACATTAGAATTATAAGGTGTGCTCGTGCGGTTTAGGTCTTGAACCTTGATAAATTTTGATAACCTAAATAAATTGATTCGGTTTGATTAAGTAGAATTTTTAGAAATTTAAATCGCTAACTGCACAGTGCAGTTACGTACTAGCTAATCCTCATGCAAGCCATAAAAAAAAATAAATAAATAAATAAATAACCACACCACACGACAAGTTGAGCTGTTTTGCGGTATAAGCAATTATTTTGCTCACCGTTAAACAAAAATGCAGTTCTTATGGTAAATTATTTTCACATACATAATAACCATGATATGCAGTGGTGACTTAATTGTACTCCCATAATACAAGAACATTTGTAATTGTGAACTATTCAATCATTAGAATATTTTTTCGTACCTTCGTTTTAAAAGAAAAACTATAATTGGGTTCACATTTAATAATTAAAAATGTAATTAGGTATCCATTCAATAAACTATTTTCTATTTTTAATAGTACTAGTTTTTCCATTAAAAGAAAACACAAACTCTTATTTACAAGAAAATCTTGACTTCACTTGTGTATTTATATCCACCACAAAATCTTTCTGTCCATGCATCGGAAAAGAACAAGTTGAGACTCATGCATCGGAAAAGAACAAGCTGAGACAAACAAACATTAGCAAATAATTCAAAAACAACAAAATTGAAACACTTTCTTTGGAAGCTAGCTATTGGCTAAGCTGGCACATATATGGACATGTGATATGTAGATAAGTTTTTGTTTTATACTTTGAATTCGTGGTTATCAAACATAAAGCCTAAAAACTTTTAACCGTTTCTAACAGTTTTTTTTTTTTTTTTTCCTTTTTTTTATACCCTCTATTTTTTTTTATCAGATTATTATTATAAGTCATATTGTACCCTTTTTATATAATTTTTTAATTCATACTAAATCTTTTTAACTTTTTTTTTTAACTAAAGGTTGATTTTAACTATTAAATCTACCTAAAAGTTATTCATATTTTAACTTTTTAAGTTTTTTTCTTCTTTCTTCTTAGTGGTTAGAGTTGACTAACTGAGAGGGAAAAAAAAGGATAAGAATTGAACATAAATTCAAAATCTAATGGATAAATGTGAGACAATCCAAATTATAAAATATGATTTTGTTGATTGGCTTGAAATACAATATAAAAACCAAAAAAAAAAAATTCTATTTTATGAATTTGGCAATCTTATTGTTTAGTGAGTATACTGATTTTTCAATGCTATCATTTTGTCGTTAATTTGTTTGGGTTTGTATTTTAATTATGAATTCAGAGATAAATTCGAATTACTATTTTCTCGTTGGTGACGGAATAAAGTATATATATTATTGGTAAAGGATATCATTCAGAATATAGTATATAATATATATATATATATAATGGTGCAGTTTTTGTTTGCATGAGGATCTGAGTATGAATATTTAACTAGCGTTAAGCACTTGTTGCGGTTCAATGTTGCAGACGTAGCATAATCCTAATTTTATGTTTAAAGATATAGAGATTGAATCTTTTTTATTCTTAAATTAAAAAAAGAAATTAGATTTCGAGAATTCACCCGATCCCGAACCAGAAGTTCAGCCTGCTTGCTGTGCTCGGTACAGAATTCACCTGATTGTACATGTGCTCCATGACTTTCTCAAGTTTAGCATGTCTCGGTTCCAAGTCCATTCTTTTAATCGGTTCTCTTGAAGTCGATTCAAAGCAGTTGGTGGGAGAGTGCTTATTGTAAGGAAACTGACCACTTGACCATGAATATTTTAATACTTGAATTAACATGGAAATAAAGTCAAAGTTTGCCATTATATGTACAAAGTTTGGTAAACATTGTTATAAATGGAAATGGTGACATTCTTCACAAATGGAAATAATTTCAAGAGAGATTGTACTGTGGCCGTGGTGTCCTGTCACATAGTGGTCGCTAGAACTGTTGATCACAGTCATACCATTTAAATTGGGCGATTCATGTGATCTGAGGTTGGATACTATTTCTCTTTATCTATTTCACAAGTGCCGTTTAATTTAAATCGCCAGGTTGAAATTGATGGTCTCTATGGTAGGGTGACACCGCCAAGCCCACCAGAGCAGAGACATACTCACGGAGATGCTTAAGACCCTCCAAAAGAAACTGATCTGCAGCTAAGAGTACATCCAGACCATCTATTTCGACATTTACAGTAATTGTCTATAGGAATCCAGAGGTACAAACTAAAAAGGGTGTCAAAATAAGAAGGAATCTAAATATTTAAAGGGCTTAAGCAAACGAAAGTAGTTTAATTATTAACCTGCGGCAAGAGAAGAAGAGAACATTCAGAAAAGCGGAGAAAAACAAAGGCTCTAAGAACTCCAGTAACGCAAGCCTTCAAGTGGAACTAGCAAGAAGTTAGTTAACTAGAATCATCTAGTTTTTGGATTTTCTTGGTTGAATATCAGGAAGGACTGCAGTACTACCTTAGCCATTGGCATTCATTTGAGCTAAACTTCCAAACTCCTAATAACAGGGTTAATTCCTCGGTTCGGCTTGGTTAACACAATTTAGAACTGAAACATGTCGTTTAAGACTTTGATTAGGCTCAAAACTTCACACCATCCTTGAATCTAACTGATAAACTTGACCAGTTCAACTAATGTTTATATCAAAGAAAAGGAAGGTGCAGGTACGCCCAAACGTTCAAATGAAAAAGAACCGGAGCAAAGCGATAGCAACATCTCATGAGTTTACACTACACTCTGCTATTTTTCAATTTCAGTAAAAAGTTTATATTTACAGACTAGTTTTCAATGGATAAATTTTTTTTTTTTTTGGAACCATCGGTGATTACTCGTGTTTGTTCCGAATCAAACTGATCATAACAAAGCAAGAACAGCCACAGTCCAAATAATCCTTCCTCTAGAGTCTAGATCCAAAACTGAATAGAAAAGGCACAAAAGAACAAATCTGCCATCTTTTCTATATCACACAAGCCAGTTACAACTCCTTTTGTATGACTGTACCACAATTTCAGTGTAAAGGGACTTCATATGAAAACATGTTTTAATACCTTCTGCATAATTTTTTGCACAGCAAACACCTGCATTTTACTTTGCAAGGATTTAAATGCCACAGTTGAGTTTTGGACAAAGAGGTCTTGGATTTAGTAGAATGATCCGTTACTGTGTTTTGGAGCAATGGAGCTGTTAACAAAAAGAACGTAAAAGTCACGGTTTACAGCCAACGTCGAGGATACACTAGCCGAAAACAAGATAAGCTACAACCAGCAACTAAAGATAACAGGTACATTATAGCGTACAACCAGACTGCTTAGTGCTAAACATAAACGTTCTCGAACAAAGCTTAAATCTAGAATAAAATGGTGGGTTACACTACTTGTCTTGCTTGATCTCAAGGTCCTTGAGTCTTGACTCCAATTCATCATCATTATCAGCATCCTCTTCTTCAACGTCCTCCTCTCCTTCTGGATCGTTCTCATCCAATGGCCCGAGCAAATTGGGTGAATTCTTAAAGAGATCCTTTACCTCGTCAATCCCGTCATCAGATATGTAATTACCGTTAATGTTTAGCAACTTAAACCCAGGTTTACGCACAACAATTTGAGCCAAAAGCCTTGCTCCAGCCCTTCTAATCATATTCGTGCTCATATCAACCTCGTTCAACTTGCCATGACCATCTTCCAATGCTTTGCCAATCAAAATAGCACCTTCGTCCTTAAGCTCATTCTCAGCCAAGTTTAACTTGGTAAGGAATTGTTTTGCAGCTATACATGTAGCTAAAGCAGCAGCAGATTTCTTTGTAATGTCATTTCCAGCCATTTCCAAAACTTCAAGTGAAGGCGCAGAATCCTTGAGAGCATTAGCAAGGGTTTCTGCACCCTCATCCTCTAAGTTGAGATAACTTAGATAAATTTCCGTCAGATCTGGAAAGGTAAGCAGAGCTTTACTTAAAGCTAATCCAGCTTCTACACCAAACATATTGTCACGTAGATCAATCTTCTTCAACTTGGTACAGTTCCCAAGTGCTTCAGCTAGAGCCACACCTCCTTCAGAGCCAACTCTTGTAGAAGAACAACGGAAATCCTCCAAAACCAGTGAACGTTTCAACATCTCAGAAATAGCAACCGCCCCCTCGTCTCCTGTCATGTTATTGTGAAAATGAAGAACCCTAAGCTTTTCTGTGGACGGGATTAATTCAGAAACTGCTCGTGCCGCTTCTTCTGAGATACCATCATTCATCAAATAAAGCTCCTCCAGATTGTTCTGCGACCTCAAAAGAGAACCAAATGCCCTAACACCCTTCTCACCCATGGCATTGTTCGAAAGGTTCAGATACCTCAAATCAGATCCTTCCAGGGCCGCAGAAAATATATTCATGACTTCTAGAGCCTCCGCCTCTGGCCTTCCTGCAATAAAATCTGATAGGTCCACTTCTTTAAATTGATCTTTTATGGATAACAAGATGGGCTCAGCAACACGGGCTGCATCTAAACCAAAGCTTCTATTGCTGAAGCAGATCTTAGTATATGCATTTCCACGTTCCCTTAGTGGTTTCAAAAGCTCCTCGGCCTCCTCTGCGTCAATGAAGGATCGGCGACCACCAGATATGTCAAAGACAGTCTCCCGGGCACCATTCACTTTTTCAGATGCTATCGTCTCTCCATCCTTCATTCTGGGGCCTCTCTTTAAAACTTCCAGCATAAGCCTACTTGATTCTTTGGCATATATTTGCACTGCAGAGCCTCCGTCGCCGTCTGGTTCCTTGTCAAAATGTTGGCTTGCAGTTGCAAATGCAATGTCCTCTATTTGCTTGGCGTCCTCCTCAGCCTCCTCTTTACTGACCAGGCCGTACTTTCTAGAGAAAATGGATGGAGTTAAAAGATTTTTGGTCATTCTTTCCACAAGCAGCAACCTGGTACTCTGGCTTGGGGGCCACAGTTTGATTGATGTCAACCGACGGTTGAATGTTTCTGTTGTAGAATCCATGTCAAAGAAATCTGAAAAAAAAAATATACACACAAACAAATAATTAGATAAGTAACTTAAAGCAGAATCATATTCCAAACAAGAGTTAACGGAGGAGAGGAGGACCAATTGTGAACCAGAATGCCAAAAATCCTAAATAGATTGCTAACCAACGCTATCAATATCAAGATGCAGAGTTCGAAAAATACAAAATAAAATCAATTTGGCTCCAAAGCTATGGAGATTAGCATACATTTCTATATAATCAAATGAAAAAACACTATCCCATAGCGGAAATAACACAAACAATAGAACATCCAGAGGATATTACTACATTGAATCTGCATGTTCGCCGAAACAATGAAATTACTAAAAAATGATAGTCATTAAGGATGGCAAAAACGAAACCTGTCAAGACTTGCACAGAAAATTCTAGAAGCCTCCAAACAGAACGGTGGTGCGTAACGATAAGTTCACAGGTGAGGACGAGAAAACCAATTTCTCATCGTAACAATAATTACAACTCTCAAGTTCATTTATTTGCAAATAAATTAACAGATCCATGTGATAGAACCCAAAACACACAGATCAAGATTCAAAGAAAAATAAGAAAAAACAAATAAATCAGTTTACCAAATAGCTAAGAATGCATAAGCATATACACGGTTTCTACTAAAATACCATAAACCAGCAAAATTTAAATTTCGAAATCCCATAAGAACCAACTTAGTTATTTTCCTACTCCACAAACCAAAAAAAAAATGGTGATAACCGGCATTTAACTGAAAAGGGAAGGAAAAAATTAAAAATTATTAAAAAGGATTTTCAGTACCTGAAGAGAAATGAAATGAGAAATCAAACAAGTACTGAAACCCTAGAGTACGCCGGAAAGCCCTAGAAATCGAAGAGCGAAGGACGAATCTGCTTCTAAGAAAATTTATATCTAACTTTCCCGGAAAACAAGAATTTTACAAGAAAATCGAATCGAAATGAAAGTGTTAAAGCAAAGTGCGTGCGGGCATTGGAGGGAAATTATTGAACTCTTTCTCATCAATCTCTAAAAACTCAAAAAATGAAATAAAATAATTGAAAATAATATTGGGAACCAAGCGTACAGATTACGAATTCCTTTTTCTTGAAATGACTAGAATGCCCCCCACTTTTCAACTCCTCATCGTAATTGGCCTCGTATCTTAGTTGGCCCATTCATTGTTGAAGTTGGAGCCCAACCCTTGTTTGGACTTTCCATGGCCATGGTTGGTATGTAATGGTTTTAAATTTAGGGTCCGTTTGGGTACGTTGGAGCTGGTGTTTTAAAAATTGGGTTGGAAATATATATTTGGGGAGAAAAATTTTGAAAAAAATTATGTGATATAGAATATAATATAAAAATTTAAAATGTGTTCGTGAAAAAATATATAAAATGAATATTATCTTATTCGTCTCGTCGACATAAGTATTTTGATTTAAAAATCATCTTATTTCGATTTGAAACGAGAAAGTTACGGTCTTTTAAAATTTGAGTTTTTTTAAAATGAAAGTGAGAGAAAGTTTAATGTAGAGTTAAAAATTTGAAATCTAAATAATAAGGTAACATTCGAAGATGTTGTCCCAAACGGGCTTGAATTTTCACCCAAAAAAAAAGTTACAGTACATAGTATTTAAAGAAAATAAACTGAAAAAAATAATAATTAAATTTTCCCCTTAAAAAAAAGTAAGATTTTGAAATATTTAATGTGATAATATATTTACATAAACAATAAATAGTAAATTTACTAAATAAGTAGAAAATTTGCAAGATATACATAAAATTTACTAGACAAGTAACTAGCTTTTTTTTTTTTTTTTTTTTTTTTTTTTTTTTTGGAGATAGTAACTTTCTTTTTTAAATAGAAATAACCCCACACTTTTATTTATTTATTCTTTTTTTTTTAACACATTCTCCAACACTATTTCCTCTTCTTCTTCTTTTTCCCCTAATTAACAGCTAATTTTCATATTCAAAAACCGTTAACTTCCAATCCAATTCTTCTTCTTCTTCTTCCTTCTTTTTTTTTTTTTTTTTTTTTTATATAAAACCTGATCTTCTCTCCTTTCTTTTTTCAGTCCAAAGTCAGGGAAAAAATAAATTAAACTAAACACGATGTCAGTAGAAACTAGTATGCAGAATCCTTCAAAAAAAAAAAAAATAGAAACCAGTATGCAAAATCGTTATACACCTGAAGATCGTTGAATAATTATCGAGTCATGTGGTCTTATGCTTGACCAAGTCCTTGTAATTATTTTCATGCTTTTATCCGTTGGTGTATTGCCTTTACTGTGTTTTATTGGTCTTTATGCTATATTATTTTTCTTCTCTGTATAGTGTAACAAAGATTTGGTCACTGAAATCCTCTCGAGATAGCCGGTGAAATCGCAGATTCGATACAAGTGTGTCTCTAGCTAAATCATGGTTCAATCTCATACAAAGCCCTGCTTTCATTAACACTCACCTCCAATCCAATAATATTGCCAAGAACAGAGAGTACCTTGCCTAGAAACACAAGAAAGTGTTTTTATCTCATTCTTGTCCTACTACGGCACTACTTCGGTATCTTCCTCGCACCTAACAACCTCCCAAAGTTTCTATCAGTCTACCCCGCCGGTTCTCCTTCTTGGGGTCTTGTAACCGGTTACTTTGTCCCTTTGAGTTCGCTTCACCTTACCTAGTACTAAACCCTGCCACACCGGTGTCCAAACAAATAAAACCACCGAGTTTCGAAAGCGTGTCATCATTTGGCTTTGGTTTCGTGTGATCACAAAACGGAGGTGTTTGCGCTGAGAGGCAATTCTTGGAGATCGATCCATTGTCCTGATTTGGACGGATATATATATATATATATATATATGAATTTTGTAGCTGTGCTAGTGTGAATGATTGTGTCCATTGGATGAGACATCGGAGCTGTAGTAAGACATCGAGATTGTAGTCCTGATGGTGTTAACTGCCATCATTAAGTATATAGTTTAGAGCGCAGCCTTGGTGTGATCGCTTGGCGTAGTAGAGAAGTCGTGGAATAGTATGGTTAATGAATTAGAGAACGGTGTGGAGAGCTGGTGGACGAAACACTACCGATTCGACACGCGCGTTTTGTTGCCGAACAAGGTACGTTTGCATCTGGCGTGTTTGGTTAGGCTGAGAGCAAATGGAGATCTGGTGGGGATTAATTGGGAGAACCACATACAGATGTGGGGTGCCTCTGGTGAAGGAAAGTGCTTAGGAACCTTCCTGTCGATTATGAGGCGAGAGGTCTCATCCCTAACTGTAGAGAGAGCCTCGTTCCAATTCATGGTCGTCTTCATCATCATCATTCGTCGCCAACAAATGCAGATTATTGATTTACTTTTCTTTTATTTATTTTTTTGCTAGAATTTTTAACAGTGTTAATTATTTAATCGAATCTCTCTTTTGTTAATGACTTGGGGATGGAGTAATGAAATTTAGTATTATTGTTATTTTATGTTGTTACGGGAGCTCTTCATTTAGCTCTACGATTTTCACAGGCTACCCATACAAATCGCTCTTACGATTTAAATGCGTCTGTAAATCTTGGTGCAATCTCATAGAAGCCCTAGTTTCATTGGCATGCAATTTAATCGATACAATAAAACCAATAAAGACCATAAAGACCACCTTGTTCCTCTCACTTTGGGATCGCGATGCTTGTAAAAACGTTATTTCCTTCATCTCCTAGAGTTTTCGCCGAATCTAAGCGCCCAAAATCCCAACATAGCAAATCGATATGTTCCTGTCATATAGGGTCTTGTAAAGGGCTGTTGTGCCTTTGGGGCAACACTACTCATTACGTGATGAACCCGGCCACAAGAGAATGCAAGGAGAAAAATCCGAGTCTTGGCAGTTTAAGTGAAAGTTTATTAGACTAGTACCACTAAGATGGCGGGGAAACTGACTTCCGAGAGAGCGGCTTTATCTAGCGAACCGGCGAAACCGGACACCATGGCTCTTTCTTATGGGTTTGGCTTTGATCCAAAGGCTGACGATTACAAGTTAGTGAGAGTTATCCAACCGTCGTTAGAACCAACCATATCGAACAAAACCGATGTGTTTACCCTAAGAAACAACTCTTGGAAATCGGTCCACCGTGTTTTAGAAGGAGTAGAAGTGGTTGAGTTTTGGAGTAGAGCAGTTTTGAACAATGTTATACATTGGTATGGAACCCTAAACAAATATGAAAAACCTTTGATAGTCGGGTTCGATTTGGTCAATGAAGTGTCCAGAGACCTAATTAGAATCCCATCTTGTCTAGAACAAAATAGCCTGTTTTTACCATTGTTTGTGTAACCAAAGGCTGCCTTTCAATGGCTGCTGCGTTTGGAGCTGAGCCCGATTGCCTTAAGATTGAATTGTGGGCGATGAAAGAATATGCAGGCTTGAGGGATCGTGGACTAAACAATACTGCTTGGACGTGTCCGGCTTGTTGTATGTGCATCGCAATTCTCTACAGAAAAATATTCCTTTCGGTGTTGGATTTGATAGCGAGCTCATAGTCTACACAAGTTGCCGCTTACTCGTCTTGCATCCCACCGGAGAAGAATCCGATGTTGTCTTCGCTCACCATACCATTCCGTATGTTGCCAGAGTCATTAACTATAATGAGCGCCTCCTTCGAATCAAGATTGAGGGAGGCTCATTTCTTCTTGGAGTTCAGATCTGCTATGTTATCAATAAAAGTTTATCAGAGATTCTAGTATTAATTTTTTTTATTTAAGAAAACAAAAAAAAAATCTAGTTCTTTTACACGTATTTTGATTTTGGACCACCCTCTTCTTGGATTTTCTTTTTTCCTTACGTTTTTATAAGGGACTCCATTTGGTTTGGTGTTGATCCCAACTTTTTCTTTTTTTTTTTTTTTTGGTTATTCTAACTTGTTAGCAATTCCGTTACCTTTATCGTTATGAAGAGGAATATATTTTGCTTGTCTGGTTCTTTTAAAGTTACTATTAGATTGTAAACTTATAATTATATACACTCTGTATCAGCCCGTATTATTGTCGTTATAAATGTTCAAAACCTATCATGTGTGCAGAAGGAGTTACGTGAAAATTGATTTTATATTCCTGACGTACGTACACAAGCTCCTTCCAGGCTCCTGCAGTTTTTTTAATTATTTTTTTTCTTCTTTTTTTTTTTTTTTTTGGCTGGAATACCAGGCTCCTGCAGTTTGGTTGTGCTTGAACCGACACTTTACCATTTGTCCTCCTATATATTATGATTTATATATAGCATGGTTAATATGCTTAGTATGTTGTGTGTGTGTGTGAATACAATATGGACAGGCGAGCAACTCTATTAAATATATTCAGATTCAGTTGTCTCCTTTTAAACAACCTCATGAATTTCAATATTCATCAGCTACATATATATATATATATATATAACTATATATCTATGTATAAAATATATTAGCTATAACTTAGCAAAATATATATATTTATATATTAGCTATAATACATGATATTCCTCTGCCTTGCTGAATCATGCATACTGGCTACTTTTCTTCGTTCCATGCATTATTCTATTTTGTATCTTATGACAGCCTAAACTGCAAATATGAGTTCCAAACTACAAAAATCATGCGATTTTGTTGGATTTCATTACAGTCTTATATGTGTGTGAATGGTGCAGATCATAGTAACATGTGTAATTTTCAATTTTTTCCTGATTTATCGATTGAGATATAATAACCACATAAGCAAGTTTTTGATATAGCTCGAATGTTGATTAGAATATGTTCTGACTTGGGTTATTTAAATAGATTATACCAAATTAAAATTAAACTCTTTTCACGAAAGGGTCTCATATCAATAAAGCACATTTTTTATTGGTAATTTTGATCAAAATCACTTCAAAATAAATAAATATGTAAATGCTAACATATAGTTTCTTCTACAGATTTAACAGTTGAAAAACAGAACTCTGACAATAATATAATTTTTCAAGTCATATTTTATAAATCTCTTCAAAAGTATCATGGAAACTTTGGAAAGAAAACGTGGATGAAACAATGGTTCCCTAAGCGGAAAGCACGGTAAAATGTCAATATAAGAACTTAATTATATAAGTAAATCTGACTTCAGTTTATCTGAATATATATTTAAAATTAAAGAGTGTAGAGATTAACATTCAATTTTCTTATTTCATGCATCACGTGGGGTCCACTAAATTCTCGTCTTTGATTTTGTATGTAAACATATAATTAGATACGCTTTCTCCCTTTTATACGCCCAAAGAAGTACCGATGCAAAGGACATGGGAAACTTGGAAAGAAAATGTACATATGACATGCATAATGGTTCCCTAAGCGGAAGGCACGGTAAATGGGGAACAGTGCATACTACTTTTCCCTTTTGTTTTTGGGGTTGCTCTCCCGTCAAGCGTGCTGATCCTGCCATGTGAGTCATTTGCAACTACAAAATGTCTTTTGTGTACAATTAAGGACCTGTTTGGCAGCACAAATCTCCACCATAATTATTGGCTTTATTTTTGTTTAGAGGGACAGAGTGGTGGTAACATTCGGTTGACTTGACGCCATAAAATTAGTCTGCGTCATTTTGGTTGAATAACATTGACATAATTGGTCTCAACTGATTCATTAGATCACTAGAAGTGACCTTGAAGCCAAAGTCTCTTTTCACTCATTTTGGTTCAATTTCTATGCCATTATTTGTCTAGTTGATGACACGAGAGCCTCCACTGATTGCCAATTGCTATATAGAGAAAATGACAACTAATATTACATATATATAGATAAAATTTCATACTATTTGCAAAAAAATATGTATATATATAGAAAGAGAAAAAAGAAAAAGAGAGAGAGATAAGCTTATGAAAGTATCTGTTTTCTTTTAAATTATATTGGAGCATGGCTTTAAATTATTGGAGACTATACCAGCTCATGAATTGAATAGCACTTCAAATAATGCTGTTACCTTCCATATTAGTTGATTACGTAGAAGACCTAACATAATAATCTTCATTTATACATGACAGATTTATGATAGTGATTGTACTTTTATTATATCTATAGATATTATTATTTTAGTTATTGATTAATTTATTAATAATCTGAATTTTTTTTCATAAAAGTTAATTTATAAGAAAAAGCAGAGAGAGAGAGAGAGAGAACATGTGAAAGAGGGAGGCTGGTGTGGTCCAATCAGCTGTGGGTTAGAAAGCAAACCCGTCACCAGTTACTTATTATCATACATCAGAAAGGCGTTTTGGAGTCAATTAACAGACATTATCAACAACAGAAAATGTCGTTTCCTTTATCATGTTATACTTCTCAATCACTGCTGTTACACGTGTGAACTGTGACTCCTTAATTGTAGCTTATCTTTTCGGCGTAATTTCACGTTTTATATTATAAGATAAGATAAGAAAAGAAAATTATCTTGTGTGCTCAGTTTATACATTCACATTTACTGCAGATTACAGAAACATAAGATTAAAATATAGCTAATTACAATCAATTATAACGAATAACGCATTTATTTCTGAAAAAGATAAGTCTCATTTACATATCTCATTTTATTGAAAAAACATACACATATATCATTTCTCTTTCTTTTGAAAAAACTCAAAACCGGCTCGTTGATAAGAACCCATGGACGGCCAAAGGACTTTTTTTAACCTCTATTTTACACCTATTAGGTATCAGGTAAAGACTCTCAAACCCAAGCTTTTAAGTTCCCCATCGAGAAATAGAACTGACTAATCCTAAGGCAAAGGGTCGAGAAACTCAACGCCGCTATTCTTGAACGGGCCTGGATCAACATGGATAGTGACACAACAGTAATAAATATACTAAGACTAGGGCTAATAATTATCAAATAATTAATAAAATCGACAGGAAAATACAGCAAAGCAATTAGTATTGAAATATAAAATCAAAACAAGAAAAAGAAAGAAATAAGAATAGCGTATAAAATATATAAATATATAATTTTTTTCTGCCTATAGTTTATTTATTTATGATTTGCCCTACGGATCCCCTTTGTTCAATGGGGAAGGGGCGTCCACTTAATTTTATAAGTATAAATTTTTTAGGGCACAGAATCTGCCGTAACAGTTTTTAATAATTGTTCCTGCTATATTTGGTGTGGAGAAAATCTTATAATCTACAATGATTGTGAGTTGTGACAACAATTTTAATTGATTAAAAAAATATTAATAATAGATAACAATAAAGTTGACATTACTATTTACATCATGCAAGTGTCATATGTAGATGTTACATTTACGAACCTATTTATAATGTCATGGGGGGTGGTATTAGTGAATATGACGAAATTGACAAAGAAAAAAAAAATTGAACTTTTAACTCCAAAAAAATTAAGGAGAAAAATGCTACATTTACAGGGAATTGATATAGTATTTAATTTTTTGTTTTTTGTTTTTTGTTTTTGTTTTTGTTTTTTTTTTTTTTTTAAATATGGGTTTTGATTATTGCATAGTAGACTTTAAAGCGGGTATCATGGATATTGGATACCATTTCACAACCGCGAAGACAGGGATAGCCCACTTTGTGTAAATAAATAATAATAATAGGTTAAACAACATTGGTGTCCCTGAATTTTTTGAACAATTATAATTTGCATCTTAAAACTTTAATTTTAATAATTTACATTATAAATTTATAAAACTGTAATAATTTATACCTCATTGATAACAATATCATTTTGTATAGAAATTAACATATAAATTACACGTAAATTGTTAATTAAGAATATAAAAGGTATTTTTCTATGAATAATAATCTAAATTTATATTTAAAACAAAGTTAACTTACACTTTTTTATTTTGAAAAATTTTAATTAAAAATCTTAATCTCAGTAAATTTAGGCTAAAATGATAAAAATGACAATTTATGTCATTAATCGCATTCAAATCATATGTCAATTTTTTTTTTTAAAAATGACATTGTTTTTAACATGTTAAATTGTTAAAATTTATAAATTTAAATTAAAAATTATTTAAATTTAAAAATTTAAAATGTAAATTATAACTGTGTAATATATTCAACGTGGATACAAAAATTAATAAACAATAAATATATTAACTATTTTAAAGAGCCCACCCACAAAATAAAAAATAATAACGGGCGTAATCCACTACCGACACCATCTTTTTTGTGAAGTTTAGACGGAGGTCGAAAGAGACGGTGTATCTGTGTGCCTCAAATGTGAACCGGAAGAGAGAGAAAGACATAGAGAGACAGAGAGAGAGAGACTTGGGAGAATTAATAAATGAACTCTCTCTCTCTTTCTATGGCAAAAGTATTTGCAGTGACAAGAACGAATGCCCAAGTTCCTTGGATAAGGCTTTAGAAGTTCATTCTATATCTGTGTTCAGTGTATCTTCTTCACGCCTTATTTCATTCTGAAGATTCTGCTAACTGCAGGGAAATAAAGAGTCATCTTCTACAAGAATCTAGTCTCTGTAAGTTCCTTCATTTCTCTTTTTGAGTCTTCTTAATGGGTTTTCATCATTTGGAGTTGAGCTCAGATCTTGTGTTATGTAATGAAAAGAAAATTGTGTCTTTTCATTCTGTAGGTGGTGGGTTTTGCTTATTTTGTTTGAATTTCTTGGTTTACTTTTCTGGGTTTGTCTTAAAGTTCCGATTTAGTACCGAAATCGGGTGTAATTCGTTGGCAGGACTTTGATCTAAGCGCATTTTGTAGAAAAATATATAGGTGGGTTTTGCTTATTTGGTACATTAGTAATTTGCAGCTTTGTCACGTATTTATTTGCAAATTTACTTTTAATTTCCATATTTAGGAAAAATTTTGGTGGGGGTAGAGTAAAATGGAAAGTGAGAACTTCGGTATTAGAAAGAAAGAAGGCTGGATCTAGAACTAGAGCTAAGCATAATTAAGTATTAATGTTATTAGCAATTTTGGGTCAGTAATTTCTTCTTGAGAATTTTACTTCCTGCAAATTTTGTTGATAAAAAATCAATCGAAAATTTAGTTTCTATATGTTGGTTGATTTTCTTAGTATCCCTGCTTGAGAAGAGTGGACTACTTGCATTTTCGTCATTTTAAATTCCCAATCTTGGAAATCAATTTGATTTGATAAGACTGGAAATTCTTGAGGAAATTTAGCTTAAGAAATGGACCAAAATTTGGTAACAAAACGATATATTCTCGAGGATGATTGTATGCAAATTGCAATGATATGGAGTCTTTGACAACTTAAATAAGTTACTAATGTTAATGCTTGACACTGCAGATTTGATATGGGAACTTTGGCAGTTGAAACCGAGAATAATGTCGGTTCAGATGTTTACCTTTCTTTGGGGCTAAAAGAATTAAGGAAAGGAGTTACGAAAATTCCCCGGGTTCTGTCACTTCTCTCTTCACTTCTTGAGAAATCCGTTCAAAGGAATGAGATGCAATCGGAGGCAACACATGTCAAAGACGTTTTCACGATTTTCCATGGTTTAAGAGCACCTAGTTTGAGCATTGGGCAATACATCGATCGCATATTCAAGTACTCCGGCTGCAGCCCGTCCTGCTTTGTCATTGCAAACATCTACGTGGACAGATTTCTCGAGAGCACAGAGGTTCATCTAACTTCACTTAATGTTCACCGGCTTCTGATAACGAGTGTAATGCTGGCGGCAAAGTTCATGGATGACGCGTAAGTAATAAAACTTCAAAAATAAAAGCGACAGCCTGAATAGTTTCATTGCTTTTTTGCATGCATCTTTTGGTTTTTTTTATTTTTGGAGTTGAATTATGATGCCGTTTTCTACATGGTTATTCTCGCAGATTCTTTAACAATGCTTACTATGCTAAAGTGGGTGGAGTTAGCACAGCAGAGCTGAACAGGTTGGAGATGAAGTTTCTATTCACAATTGATTTCAGGCTTCAAGTGAGTATAGAGACATTCGGGAGATACTGTTCACAATTAGAGAAAGAAACTTTGGAAGGACTACAGATCGAAAGGCCAATGCAAGCCTGTCGAATCAAAGAGGGTTGGACAAACAAAGATGACTCGGCTTGTGCTCCAACCATTGCAAGATAAAGAAGAAGATGCGGAAAAACCTTAATCACTACTGTCATGCCCATCTTCCGATATGCAATTTAGTTAGATCTTTTGATTGTTTCGATTGTGTGTCGAGTTTGGCACTTCAATGAAAAAGACATTGTAGGGGCAGCATTCTTGTATGTCATATTCATTCTGAGAGAAAAGTTTGCTTTGCTTGGAGTTACACATTGGACAAAAACAATTTGTTAATCAACTACACACTAGTACTATGTACATTCCGCCTTCTATACTAGACTAAGTAAGTCAAAGATCAAAACTCTAGGCGGAGTCCGGACCATCTATTCTTGGAACAGTTCAGGTTGGACAAGCTTCGTAAGTGCATTAGTCAAGGATCTTCGTATCTCCGGTATGATTTGTTCAATCAGACGGGCATACCTGTAAATTTTCATGCGAAAGAAAAAAATTCAACTATAATCAACTACATTCAATAGTCAGATCTTGATTATCCTTTTGTGTCCCTTTTTAAGCTCCAATTTCCACGTTTAATACACATTTAGAATATGAGGGAAGCTAAAGCAAGCTGAAGATTTTCAGCAATACATACCAAGGCCTGACAGAAAGCTTGTCAAATTGGTCCAGTATGAACAGAATGCAAGCTTGTCTTAATGACGTAGCATTGAAAGCCTCTGATAGTTCGTACATGAGCGAAACGTTTTCTACAGAAATATCCTTGAAGAAACGAAATAACAAGTCATCAGCAACGACTAGCAAAATTATATTAAGGTGAGGGTGGGAAGAGTCAAATTAAGAACAGCCCACCTGAGCGATGGTGTACTCGCAAAGACGCTTAAGACCCTCCAAAAGATACTGATCTGCAGCTCGGAGGACATCCTGGGCAGAATCTAAATCGACATTTACCGATCCTGTGTAAATGAATCTAGAGACAAACGAAAAGGAAATACAACTTTAATTAAACAGGATATAAACAGGTGTCCATTACTTCCCATTAAAAAGAAGGAAAATAAACTCATACCTCATCATCAACTCAAAAACATCCCATCTAATGTTGGGGATATCTACATCTTTAGCATTCCTTTCCTGCAAAACAGCTTCGGACTGTTAATCGATATCTACACGTGTATGCAAGTGCATCAAACATCTATAGGAACGAATCTTAAGATTCACAGAGCCACAACAAAGGAAAGTAGTAAATGAAAACAACAAGGGCTATCGAGTAATTAACGCTTACCCTGTAACCACCGTCAAACATTGCACGGAATGCATCAGAAGAAGCAAGCAGACAGATTCTGTGAGCGTAGAACCGTCTACCTAATAAAAGGAAAGTATTTATGCAGTTAGAGTTACATTCAGCATTGATATTGCTTCGTTCTTTTTTTGAAAAACCAATGGCCAGGGTATTACATCCTACCTTCAACTAAGAATGTTACATCAGAAAGGGTGGGATTGTTTACATATTGCTCGCCCAAGTACACCTGAATAACGGGAACATATAAGCTATAGGCATACATTTAAAATAAGAAAATTATTTGACTAACTTATTAGACATCTAAAGAAAACCTGTTGAGTTGGTGAGGATGGAGCTGCATCCTCGGAAGAGAGAGAAAAAACTTTTGTAGCCAACTTGTGCAAGGCCAAAGAAGCATCCCGTTGTTGCTTCAGGTTCGTGGACTCCAGAAGCTGTAGTAGCAACTCTAAACCTGCAGCAACAGAAGATAAGAGCATTCAAAAAAGAAGTAATAATCTGCTTGATCAACAAAATTTTAGAGGCTGAAAATATGTGTTTACTAGATTTGGTTCAATCCTACACACCAAGCTAAATATCAAACCACTATGTCAACCATGACGCGAAAAAGAGAATATCAAACTATGTTAGAAGTCCTACCGTTGTTGTCAATGAAAATAGTCTTCTTGTCACCAGGTGAACAAAGATGAGCAAGAGCTGAAGCCACTCTTCTTTGAACTATTCTATCTTCAACCCGCATCAGATATAATAGATGGTTTAGTGTCTGTCAAGAGAAAGCAACAGAGTTGAAATCTGCTGTCTTAGCAATTACATTTTAATAATTTAACTTATAAAATCATAAGAAACATACCCGTCCATGAATCTTTTCCTCTAATCTTTTCAATGTCTTTGCTACACAATCTTTAGTTGGCTGGTAGCATCACAAAGAGGTCAAACAAAATAATAAAGTGGTCAACTTGGGAAAACAGGAAAATACTAATGAAAATAACAAATCAAGAGCAATGAAAAGCAACTAGAAAAATTTTTAGAAAGGAAAATATACTTGAACTATGAATTCTCCTTCTTGAAGATTCTGAACACCTCCAACCTTAATTATGTCAGCTACATTATCCTAGAAAAATATTTCATGTTAGTTCCAATGCTTAGAAGCAAAAAATGATAGAGGACGAAAGGACCACAAACGTGCTATAAAGGCAACGGATAACAAAGTTCACCTCATTATCTGCAAGGCCGTATAACGCGAACGCAGCATTGTGTTGTAAAGAGGCATTTTTTGAATCTAGAAGCTTGAGTAGAGGGAGTATACCACCATTATAAGCAATGCCAGCTTGGTTGTGTGTCTCCTAAAGATATAAATTGTTTATCGACCTCAGAATATATATATTCCTTACATAAATTACTCGAAGGACAAAGTACAACAACCTAAGCCACTTGGTTGACAATTTGGGCATCTTTTTTTTTTTTAACAAGTGGTAGTAAACTGCATGCCAGATGTCATACGATAAAAATTTCAGTAATAACAGACTCAACACACACGCACAAATTATTGTGTTGGTACAACAGGGACAAGTTGATGATCTGTTCAGAACTCTCATATAACGACTCCTTTTAAATTGCATTAGAAGAAAACAAAGGATTGAAGAGATAATAACCTGTGCCAACCTCCCAAGTGCAAAAGCTGACATCTCCTTAAGTTGCGGATCTGGAGACGTAAGCAACTCAATCAATGGCTGCAGAGCTCCCCGCTGCACAATGTGAACCTGTATGTATGCCATCTTTGTGAATAACAACATTAACCAAAAGAAGGGAAAAAAAATTTCCTGAGTACAACATGAAGATATAATATCCACAGCAAGATATAATATCCACAGCAAGCAGTGGATGTTCAACGATAAAATAATTGTCCACCTTGCAATCGGAATCAGCTGCAGCAAATTGACCAATCAGTAAAGCTGCTTCCCTTTGGCTGTCCGAACAGCAGGAACTGTCATACAAGAATCAGATTCTCAGAAATGAAACATACAATTCAATGTAATTCAAGCAATTAGATTCTAGCAGAATGAAACTTTATGAAATTGTAGCGGCCATCATTTTGGACGCAAACAAAAGATCTATTCACGGTTATCCACAGCAAAAGTCAATGCTAAATTCCAGCATTTACCTGAGTAGTTCGATAACAGGTTGTAAGGCACCAGCTTGGAGAACTTCTTGCTTAATGTTTGGCGATGAGTGCACAAGATTACCAATTACACCAACCTGATAAACAGCCAATTTCACTAATGTTTATTAAGGGAAAGGAAGATGAAGGTACGCCAAAACATTCAAAGGAAAAGGAAAATCGGAGCAAACCGCTTCATAATGTATAGCAGCATCCTCAGACCGAAGCATTAGTATAAGGGTAGGTAATGCATTACACTCTACAATCTGCAATTTTTCAATTCCAGTCAACAACAATAATAAAAACTAATTTCAAGGAAATAATTGTAGAAAAGAGAACATCATTCACCAGATTTTTGTTATCGTCATTCTTAAATGCAAGGGTTCGCAGTGCTGCAGCGGCCGCTCTCTGCACCTTAACATCAGAGAAGTGAAGCAGCTCGACGAGAGGAGGAATACCACCTTCAGTCCTGAAATTACGGATCATATGTATCACAACAAGCCCTTATCGATTTAAATCAAAACTTTAAATAAGAGAAAAAACATACCTGACGCGATTTTTTATGCTACTATTTTCATGAGCAAGGTTAGTGATCGCATCGGCTGCTCTCCTGATAACACCATTGACTGCTCGAGAGTTAACACCATTCTTATGAATTTTCAACAGATCCACGAGATGCGATAAAGCTCCAGAATCAACTATGAGGTGTTGATACTCCGGCTGTTTCGACATAGTAATTGAAATTCATTACCAAACAATTCAATTCTGGAGACAGCAATCAATGAATCGATAAAAGCAAAATAGGAAAGAGGCATAAAATAGAATTACTTTAACAGCAAGAAGCCCAAGCGCAAAAGCACTTCCTTTCTCCACCTCGTACTCGTACAGCCTCGTCGGAGCGTCACCGAGTGGCGGCAGCTGTAGATGCGTAACCAGAACCGGAACTGCTCCACAGTCCACTATGACACTCACAATCTCCTCTACAAAAATCACCAGGACCTCGTGAATCTCAACAAAACAAAGACAAAAGCATCGTTTTCAATCAACAAAAAAAGGCGAACCGGAGGGCGTACCGTCCTTGGCGAGTTCGCAGAGGGCGTGGGAGGCCATCTTGGCGGCGGAGCGATCGGAATCGGAGGACGAGGAGGAGGAATCGAGGAGGCGAACGTGAGATCGGACATCGCGGATCAGATCTTGGTGAGGGTCGAGGGAAGGGATCTTGCGGTCGTGGTGGTCTTGGAACTCTTGGTCGAGCTTGCGCTTCAAGCTTCTTCTGGCGGAGGCGATCTGAGGGTTCTCCATGGGAGAGTGGAAGACGGTGAATTTGTTTTGTTGATGAGAGGGAAAATGGTATACAAGTGAGTCGTCACGGCGTTTGGATAAAAAGAAGAATGACGAGGATCTGGCGGGTTTTATAGATGGGTGGGGTTTGAATAGCCCGCCTATTTGCTTTTCTATTTCTTGTGTGTTCGCGGGCTCCCGCCCTTGGAATTTATGAACTATTTCTAAAAATATATTCTAAACGACATGTCGTTTTTCTAACTTGTAAGGTGTCAATGACTCAAATACATAAAATTAAGCGACATGTCGTGCTTGTCTCGAACGATGTCGAGTTTAAAAGGACAAACGACATGTACACCTCTTTTATGAACTGAACTGTACTTTATTACGACATGCCGTTGTTTTTTTCTTTTTTGGCTCGGAAAAAAATACGACGTGTCGAGGCCGGCTCTAGCAATTTCAGGTCCTAAGCAAAACTTTTCGAAAGGGCCTTTTTATTTTAAAAATTAACTATGTATGTAAATTTTATATAAAAATTCATTTAAATCTAAATAACTTTAAAAGATTAAAAAAAAAAAAAAAACTGTTAAAGGGTGCTTACTGCTTTCGAAAATTATAGCACTTAAAATGTTTCATAAATAATGCTAAAAAGTAGTCGTTTCCATCCAAAATAAAAAATAAAAAATAAACTGATTTGCTATCTAAAGTTCAAATTAAAGCCTGAAATGTATATTGGAAAAAAGTGATTATAGGATCTCTTATCATTTTTGGAGGCTATAGTACATTTTAATACATAACATAGTGTGTCACTTACTATATTTCAACTTGCAAGTATTCATTCTGACTTCTTAATTTTCCAAAATCTCTACCTATTTAGTTTTTTTTCCCCCCTTTAATTTACATATAACATAAAGATGAGATTAATTTAGGGCCTTTATGAAGATTGGGGCGTTATGCAATACCCTAAGAGTGTGTTTGGTATGGGGTAATCTTTTATAAAGGAATAGGAATTTTAAGATTATCATGTTTGTTAGGAGGTTATCTTATTTTAAGATACCTTGAAATCTGAAACTCATGGGTTTCAGATACCCTTATAAAGGGGTAATCTGAAACCCACCTCCCCCTTAGGTTTCAGATTACCCCCTATCTAAATATCATGGTAATCTTAAAATTTTAAAAATATAGACATAACTATCCTTTTAACTTTTAATTTAAATAATCTACAGATTTAGAGAGATGGAAAAAAAAAAAAAAAAAAAAAAAAAAAAAAAAACAAACCTACGTAGCTACATATTGTGTGTATATATATACACACACACACACACACAATATTTTCATCTCAGCCAAACCTCCTCCTATTCGTCACAGCACCTCCTCAGCCTCCTCCTATTCATCACAGCACTTCCTCCACCAGGTAATCATTATTCTTTTCTTCATCATCCATTTTTTTCTTTTTCCTCCTTTCTTACGGATTCTACTTTGATAATTTTGTTGATTTGCTGTTTTGTTTTGTTTTGTTTTGTTTTTTGTTTGTTTTCCTAATACGCACGCGTGTGTGTGTATATATATATATACACTTTGTTTTGTTTTGTTGTTTTATTACGGATTCTCTTTGATATTTTGTTGTTTTGCTGTTTTGTTTTGTTTTGTTTTGTTTTGTTTTTTTTTTTTTTTTGTTTTTTGTTTTTTTTGTTTTCCTAATACGTGTGTGTGTGTATATATATAATTATCTATTATAATTTGAATTTAAATAAGATTTGGATTAGAACCAAGGAATTGTTATTTAATTTTTTTTTTGTTATTTTGTTAATAAAATCTCTTTAAGAGTTCTCTCAATTTGTTATATATATTTTTTCATGTATTCTTAAAGAATCAACGAATTTGTGTTTTAAGATGAGCATTTTAATTCTACTAATTCTTGAATTACAATTTTTATTTGTGTTGTTGCAATTTGATTTCGCCGAATCATAAAGTTATGTTATTGTCCTTATATTTGTAATCAATTGCTATTGAAAGTATATATTAATTTAATAAAGGATAATTTTGTCCATTTATTAAGAAAAAACAACATTCATGTTAACAACCAAACATAGTAATTTAACATTCTCGGAAATCTTACTAAAATTATTTATGTACAAACCAAACATTATAATCTAATATCCCCAAGAATTTGATTACTTTAAAAGATTGTCAGTTATCTGATTATATTTGATTACCTTCAACCAAACACCCCCTAAGGGTTGAGCCGGCTATGGTCGTGCTTGTATCAATTGATGCCGAGGTTAAAAGGACAAACGACATGTACTGTCTTTTTTTTTTTTTTTTTTCAAATAAAAGGAATAGCGATTTGTTGTTCATTTTCCAAAATGGGTAACGGCATCAAGATCTAGACGAAAATAATCAAACACTAATGTATGGTTAACTAACGACAATAATAATCAAGCTTTCCTGTCGTTTCCACTTAACTAACGACAAACTTTAAAAAAAATGAACGACATGCAATTGTAGGACTATGTAAAAAACGACGCACCGTTTTACTTAAACTAAATCAGGCTATTAGGTTGAACGACAAATCGGTTTAATCGAAACGAGGATCATCCTTGTCAGGTAATGGACAGCATGTTCACAAACAAACGACAAGTAATTTTCGTACATATTACTAACGAA
Source organism: Ficus carica (assembly GCA_009761775.1). NCBI lineage: Eukaryota > Viridiplantae > Streptophyta > Magnoliopsida > Rosales > Moraceae > Ficus > Ficus carica. The sequence goes on along the minus strand of CM019748.1, from coordinate 4,300,102 downwards.
TAAAGGAAATGTCGTACAAGTACCCAAACGACATGTTTTCCTTCTTTTAGGGATAAACAACATGTTTTTTTTTTTCCTTTGAGGGGAATGAAACGACATGTTTTTCAATAGACAGGTTTATTTTTAATTCTTCCAGTAATTACCGATGAAACTTTTTTCCCCATGATGCAGGACAAAAATAAGTAAAATCTATCAACTTAAATGTTTGATGATGATATGTAATTAAAACTCAATACCAAACATAGTATGATTGTCTAAAAAAAATTATTGTTTAGTTCAATAACGTTACGAACAATTAACTTAAAGCTTTTATAGAACAATCAACAAATGAAAGAATGAGAAAGAGTGTGCTGGAAACTTGGAAACAAGAAATATGACTTCCAGAAAAAACGACAACTACTGAGCACAAGCCCAAGCCCAAGCCCAAGCCCAGCCTCGCTTCTTCTGATCCCTTTGAATCTGACCCAAGCATCCCTCATCTAATCTGGCTTTTGGGCGTACAGTTACACGTATGACTTCATTCCCCGGGGCTTTTCTCAAAAAACCATATAGCTACGTCATCTCTCCTTCTCTTTTTTTTCACTTTTTTTTTTTAGGTATACTAGTCTAAAGCATATGTCATGCATATGTTAGATATATTTACGAGAATTGATCTAAATAGGGATAAATTAAATTAATGAGTTAAAAAAATAAAGCTAAAAAAAAAACAAAAAAACTAAGTACCTGAAAATAAAAATAAAAAATGAAAAAATACCCAAAAAATAAAAATACTAATATGTAAAAAAAAATGACTAATACAGAAAAAAGGATTAAAATTAAAAAAATTAAAAAAAAAGGCCAAAAGAAGAAAAAAGAAAATTGAAGGGCTACAAAAAAAAGACTAAAATAAAAAGAAATAAAAAAGGCCAAAAGAGAGTAAAAAAAAATTTTTGAAGGACTAAAAAAAAAAAAAAAAAGGTTTTTCGGACAAAACACACCGTTTTGGACGATTTCACATTTCTTATTATGTATAGATATAGGTTAGGTTTTCTTTTAGGACAGACTAGTTCAAAAGAAGCTGTATGTCAGTGCCGGAATAGGGTAGTTGAAATTTGTTTTTCTTATTGGTAATATCTGTTTTTGCTTTGCTGCAGTACCAATTAACCCCCCTGGCACTGAAACAAAAGGGAGTAATAATTAAGTTACCTTATTGTAATTGTTATATAAACGGAGAAATAAAAAAAAAAAAAAAAAAAAGGAATCAAAACCAACAAATTACAGGCACAACCAGTAGAGCATTGGGCTGTCGGCGGTGAAATTAAAGAAAACAAAGGTTTGTCTCTTTAACTCAATTTCTCAACACCCCCACCCCCACTTATTTTATTATAAAACAAATGAGTGAAGAAGCTTCCCGTGAGATTCCCCAATAGCTCTGATCCGATAGTCAGATTCCCTACACCCCCGTAGTTGCAGCCATTTTTTACTGCTCAAGAGTCCTGTCCCTTTATTTATTTATTTATTTATTTTTATATCGCTCTCTATAAGACACTCAAATATACGACAAACAAGTCAATCCCATCCCCACTATTATTGCCAGGTTTTTGTCTTCATATATGTATGAATAACAATTAGTTTCATTTTTTTTTCGTATAAATTACTTTTTTTTTATGAAAACATTTTATGGTGAAATTTTGTGTATCTTCTTATAATTAAATTGATACATAAACTCGGGTTTTGAATAACAATTAGTTATTCAAAACCTGACAATAACTATTATTGTCAGGTTTTTGTCTTCATATATGTATGAATAACAATTAGTTTCATTTTTTTTCGTATAAATTACTTTTTTTTTATGAAAACATTTTATGATGAAATTTTGTGTATCTTCTTATAATTAAATTGATACATAAACTCGGGTTTTGAATGAAATTTTTAGGTTAAAATTTATTAATTTTTAAAAAATTAGTTATGATTTTTTATTAACTATTCAGAAAAAAAAAAATTAAGGTGAAATTTTAGATTTGAATCTCGGAACCAAATACACTTTAAGTTTCTGTCTATTTCAAAGTGCACGGTATAAGACTATAAATATGTATTTTTACAGTCCTTTAATATATCTCTTCAACATATTATAAAATGAGTAAGACACAACAATAATAAAAATAAAAATAAATGTAACACAACATATGATAAGTTTGAAAAATCTGTTTTCAAAATATTTTGGGTGTTAATGAGTAAGAAATATGATTTCAGATCTTTAAAGTTCATCTTGTATTATATTTTTCTCTCAGCAAAAAAAAAAAGAAAAAAGAAAGTTATATTTCCTTTATATTATTATTGTGTCTTCCTAATTCATGTTCCGATAGAGTGATCTCCACCAAAAGGATCGTAGAAAATTCCAAAATAAATTTACTTATTTATTTCATGAAAAAGCTTTTCGAAAAAAATATGGGAGGGAGACCGATCACAGTAATTATTTTGAGTATCATTATAAGGGCAGCACACTCATTAAGAACTATCAATACTGACTCATGACGATCTACATCTAAAGATTAAACACGCCACCTTACTCCCATCAACAACGTCTAATCAAAATAATTGAACAGCTTTATCGAGGAAGGAAAAAAAAAGAACATTGAACAAGTAGTGAAAAATGGACTCAAAACATTTTCTTATCTAACATAAATATAGAATCCATCAATTCACTTGTAATAAAGGTCTCATTTGGATTATAGATTTTTTATTAAAGAATAAAATACTATTAAAAAAAAAACTTTATGTAGGTACAACCAAAAGAATCTATCCAACTAACCACGTATCCGTCCCAAACTTCACGAGGTCCACCCCAAATATCCTGCATCAGCAAGAGTTGGCACGTGAGGTGATATGACCCCAAATACATTGCTAGAGGTGACTCTATATATATAGTACTGACAGTTCTGTACATGTACTTTTGCACTTTCGGTGGTCCTTCATTTATTTTTTATTTATTTATTTTTATTTTTTTAGTTTGGGAATTTGATTGGATTGCACTATGGATGGTCATGGACGATCATGATAAAGCAGTAGAAATCTAAAAGTCAAGTTATTGAAAAATCAAATTAAGGCCATATTAGGTTGCACAATTTGTGCAACCACGGTCCAATAGGAGATCATAGACAGGACTAAGGCTAGCTTGCTTCACGGGATTGCCAATGTAACAGTACTACTGCTCAATCGTGGGTGCGACGTTGGTGAAGAAAAATTTAATAGTATATACAAATTATATATATGTATATATGTTTGGTATTAGCAGTTAATTAATTGATTTATAATCAGAATTGAGATTCGTTAAGCATCTGTGATCTAGATACTCCCTGTATGTTTTGACTTAATGCCAGCAGTGTGTGTGTGTATAATATGTGTGCCACAGAAATATATAGATATAGGTCTTCACTCTCCTAAGTCAAACTAAGCAAACCGAATTTTAAATGTTTATGTTCGTATCATATATGTAAAACCCTTAAAAAAGATTGTTAATTTAATAACGTAAGTAGGTGCTTGATTTGAAACCAGAGGAACTTTCCTATGTTATACATATATATATATATATATATATATTATACACACACTGCACAGACACAGAATCCCAGTCAAAGAACTGTACATGCATGTGAGCCAGGCGTCTCTTCCTTATGACAAAGCTGGATAACATAACCCAATATCCAAACATGGAATTCAGCGAGCTTTGCAACAACCTCCACTGGTATAGTAAAAACTTGAGGTTAATTTTCTTACCTATATATATCTATAAATATATTTTTTTCTTGATCAGCAATCTCAAAATATACTAGCAACAGAAAACCACACGTAAATGGTATTCTCGAGAGACCGTGGCTAGGACTTTCATGTTTCTTCAGAGACAAGAATTTTTAACAAACAAATCCACTTTTGGCAAGCACGAGAGTACAATACATATTTACGTATATATATACCTAAATAAATATTGTACTAGCTGGTTTAATATATTTATTTAATTAATTTGGAATTTGTTTGTGTAATTTATGTAGCAACTAATAACTTTTTTGTCCTTACTTCAAAAAAAAAAAATATATATATATATATATATTTGTTCTTTTATTGAGCAGTAGTAGTTGTGGCATATTATATAAACCTACACGTTTGTGTTTACTTGGGTTAAACCATTTATATACATGCGCATTGTTCCCATAAGATCAGAAGAGTTGACAGAGAGAAGAAAATTATAAAGAGAAGATAGTGAAATTAAGATGTTGAAAGGAAAACTTCACTGCGACAAGTCTAAATAATAATAGAAACTCGACAAATATAATATATATATATGTAGAGAGATATATCAGCAACAAAACTGTGGTTTTCCGTGCGGTTTCTGGGTTTCAACTGTCGCTAGTTTTGATATATATGGAGATATATATCTCTCCAAAATATATGTATATAATAAGTAATGGGATCTCCTCGAGACAACCGACCTATTCTGAAAATCTCAAGTTGCCCTCTAAAAAAAACATGTCCTAATAAGTCGACAGAAACAAACAAATTATTGACTGACAATTTAACAATCAAAGCGACGTGGTGGATTTTAGACTCATTTAGTTATTTTCTTATAATCACGAGACATTTCTCAACATATATGATCATCAAGCTAGGGGCAAAATAGGAATATTAAGATTTATATATTTATATTTATTTGTTGGATGAAATGGGTTTTGTCTCTATTAGGTCAAGTTGCAAAAGAGTCTCATTATTGTTATAGCGACTTCACGAATGCGAGAGACAGTGCTGTGTGGTTCGTACTTACAAGTGTACCAGCTAGCTAGTTAAATAATCCCTCTCGAATAAATATCTCACTTATTTCATTTCACTGACCCAACAAACTTCAATTCCCCTAAACTGTTAAAAAAAAAATAATAATAACAATAGAAAAAAAAATTTCTTAAATCACGTTTTTACCATGGCGTTATATCGATCTGTCTTTGATAATGACAGATTTTAGAGTGTTGGACGGTCGTGATCATTACTTTCTGGCATGAGGAGTAATATAACAATTCGTACGTAGGTTGATATGTATATGTTTGATACTTTCTTTGTAGTAAATACACGAAGTAGTGATATTAATTAAAGAAAACCGACCAACCCGACTATGTGACGTTGGATTTGTGATGATAGAAGTAAAATTGGTTTTAATATTTCCGTTTTATTAACGGATTTCTGAAAGGAGGATATGATATCATTAAATATATATTTTTTTTTCATGAAAACATAATCAGAGGAAATCAAGGATTAAAAATGTGCACTAAGAATAATATATGTTAGATCCGTTTTTATCAATAAAGAATGTAATTAAATTATTAAAAGTGTAATAAAATAAAGAACACAAGCAATTTTTAAAGGTTCGGTCACACCTACTCCTCGGGACCACGTCCAGCTATCAAACACTCTACTAATTTCAAAATGATTACAAGTATACTCGGACTTAAACAACTTAAAGAATCCCTTTTTCTATTGCCGCCGATCATCTTGAACCTATTAGCCGGATGTTTTTGGCAAGCACCAATCGTATTGACGTTGAACTCCCTTCAACTGAAAACACCTTCTCCCGAAAGCTTCAAGTTCCTCTCCCGAAGAATGATAACGTCTCCTCCCGAAGATTCCAAATTCTTCTCCCAAAAAACGAAAATCACATCAAAAGACTAAGTCTCAAATTATGCTATAAAACTCTCTTTGTGCTTGTACTTCACAATCTGTTTTTGAGACTATAAATAAGCAGCCACATACAACCTTCACAAAATCTCGAATTAAAAAAATAATTTAAATTTCTAAATGTTTTCTGATCTGTTGCAACACTTCCAGAAACATTCTGAAATTCAAATATGGAAATTTCCTTCATAATCCGAATTTACTTTTCTTCATAATAGCTGCTGATAACTCATGAAAAACCTTCAAGAAACTCTAGAAATAAAATCTTTTAACTTTCCATATTTCAAATACAAAATTATTCTCTTTTAAGGAAACTTTGAATTTCTAATTTAAATAAACATATTCAACTTAGAAATCTCTTTTTAAATGAAATCCCAAAATAATCTTCAATTCAATGCACGCAATCACACTTGATTTTTACCAAAATAAAAACTGTCAATTTATAAATTATATAAATCAAGCTAAATACATTTTGTCACGTCAGCTTTCAAAACAATTAACTTACTTAACTTCTAAAACAAATAGTTAATTATATATTCAAAACAAATAAGTTACTCGGCTTCCTAAAATTAGCTAACAAAAAATCGTTTTTGATTTTTCTAACAAAGTTGTCATAAATATAATGTCAAGGTACAAAAAAACCTAATAATATATATAACTGTGATTGCTTGGCCGACGAGTTAATATTGCATGTAGGAAGAATAGGACAAAAATAAGGACAGAAATGAGAGCAAATCACAGATAAAGAACCACCAGACAAGATCTTATCATGAATCTATTTGATATCACACAAGAGGAGAGAGAGGGTTTGGAGGAGAGATCTAGAGAGAGAGATAGAGAGAGGCACACGTGTGCACGAGATCTGGAGACATGGCGAAATGGGTGTGATGTGAATTGGTCCCTTAGGTGGTACTGATCTTCTTCTTGATATTTTCTCCTTAATTTTACGCTAATTATTTAGTCTTGGATTATATAGACTTGCCCTGTGTCTATACATAGTCAATGTAGGTTTTGACTTAATAGTCAAATTATGGTGACTTGGATTAAATATTAGCATTATTATTATTAGACTATCTCTTAAAAAGACTAATACATTATAAATAATTATGTTTTCCTTTCTCTTTTGAATTATCATGTAACATTCTAATCAACCGTTAATTAACAATATAATCACCATCAGATTGATTTTTTTGTTTTGTTTTATTTATTTACTCTGCACACTTATATTTGCCAATTAGTATATGAAAAAGAGCAAAGAAATTAATGATACCGTCCAGAAAACTCTGCAGCTATCCACAGTCGGCTCAGCAAAGGAAAAAAGCTATACGTATCACTTCTGAAGTACGACCTGGTGTCCAAGCCTTGGCTGCTGAGAATTCTGTGGATACTTGATTGCTATTATACAACAAATATATTAAGAATAACATATTCTATGTGCATACTAGTGTGTATATAAATAAATAATCATTTACCCAAAATACCAGGACGTAGGATCTGTCCGATAAATGTATAACAATTAATTAAATTAACTTTATATGTATATAAAATATTAGGTTATATATCAAATCATTAATGTATAATATTTTTATTCATAAAAATGTTATACTTTTAGCTATAATACGTAAAATAATACGTTCGTTTAGTTACATTATATATATATATATATATTGTATATGAAGTTCTATTAGAATCAATATATATTACACGATCTCATAATATATGTAAATATATATATTATCACAAACAGCAAAAGGTCCAACTGAATTAGTTTGGATCAATTACTAAATTTGCCATGGTCTTCACATAAATTTTTTCAACCCATGTATTATTGGCAGCTAGAATATTATTATGATAAATATTTGTACTTTATTCGAGGACCATATCTTCATTAATAATGCTGTCTTTCTGCTTTCGTGGATAAATAATTACTTCTATATGTTTCTGATATATATCCATATCTATATTTTAATAGATTAACAAAGATCGGAAGAAAATCAATGATATGGTTGTGGAAATAAATAGTTTGGGTTTCATGTTCTAAAGTTTGGTTCATGAGATTACCGAATTAATTTAGTGGTTGAATTTGGAAACTTTAATGTCACTCCCCTCTTATATATATATATCTATATATATTTATTTATAAATGGATTATTCTCATTTGTAACCTGTTAAACTTTACACTCATTCTCACTTTCCCCCCTAATTAAGTTCTACTAGTCCAGATTCTATTTGTTAAGCCAAACAAACGGCCTATACCCAAAGAAATTAAGATGCTAAACATAAATTTAGCATTCACCCTGTCATAAACAACTTTTAATCACTGTTTAACAAAAGATAAAACTTGAATTTTAACCCCTAAAAAAATGAAGGGTTAATACAATAGGTTGTCAATAATGTTTGTGAAGCTTTGGGATTGGGTTCTATAAGTGTTAAATTCTTCTAGAATAAAATCTCAAAATTTCTCATTAAAATTCTTGTATATGTACCAAATATTTTTTTTTTAATAGAAATTCTAATAGAGGAGGTGAGGCAAAGTGAGAGTGGATGTAATTTTTAAGAGACACAAATAAGAATATTAATAATTAAGAAAAAGGGATTTTTTTAGCACTATTGTCCCCAAACTTCTTAGTCTTTGGCAATTTAACACCCTCCCCACCCCCCCCCCCCCCCCCCCCCCCCCAACCAAAAAGAATATAAAAAATAAAAAAATTCGAGAGAATTAAATTGTCAAAATTAATTCCCATATACAAAAAAAATAAAACCCTATTATTTTAAACAAAAAAATAAAAATTAAAAAATTTACCCACATACAAGGAAAGAAAGAAACACTGTTTGTAAATTGTAACCATAATAAATAGCTGTTTGACATTCATTTATGTCCCACCTATGCAAAGATACGACTAATAAAATCTAAGGAACTAACAATATTAAATTTGTGCCACCCAACAATAGGTGAATCTATACAATGCAATTGTTCTTTTTTCACCTATATTTGGAGGAGGGGGGAAAAAAAAATAATTGTCGTAAGTACCTATATCGGCAGCAAATTTAGCAGCAATGAGTTAAATGCGAACAATTATAAATATGCAGCAGTTACCCACAAGTTAAAGAAAGGGTGAAGTCAGAAAAAAGAAATGGTTACTTATATTTATTACCTGTGCTTGGCCTCTTTAAATCCTTCAGACATGTATCCTGTGCAATTCGTATAAAGTTACTAATTAAGAGGTTTTAATGATCCTACCAACTACAAGGGTTTTTTTTTTATAAGAAGAAAAGGGATCGATGATAACCACAGGGGTTAATTTATATAGAGGCGTGGATGATAATCACTTAATAATTTAATTAATTTTAGTCTCTAATAATATCTGGTCAATCTACATATTGAAACACATTATTTTAAAAACTATGTTTTGAAATTGATTTTTTTTTATACTTTAATATTTAACCTCATTTGTTGATATTTCATAATATGATTTGTTAGATATTATTTAAAACACATAAATTGAAATAGGTGATCTCAATCTTAAATTATATCTGTACCGAACAACATTTTTTCTATTGTGTATATTCAATCGCACCAAATTTATTTATGAGAAAGCGGCTTAAAGTAGCCAGTACTACCAGAACAAATTATTAAGTACTTGCTATATATGTACGTAATATATAGAAACATAATAGAATTTACTGACCTTTTTTAAAGTTATTTCAGTTTTCACGCATATAATATATTGTTATTCAAAAGGCTTGCGGAGAACGAGATGTCTCCTTTTATCCATGTCTGTTATAATACACACACACACACACATATGTATGTATAGTAGTAAAAGTAGTCATATATTAATTTGTCAAAAAAAAAAAAAAAAAGTAGTCATATATCCTATAACATAATTAATGACATTATTCACCAAAAATAATTAATAATTATCATCGTTGTTATAACCATATTAATAACATAGAATTAATCTCCTTTATCATTTCCTCAAGTAAATTATACAAGAACTGAAGCAAAAATTATAGATGACCTGCAACTGCCAATGTCCAAACTTTGTACAAAAATCAGTGATGATTAATCCTCGATGATCTCAGGTTTCTCAAGTTATTTAGCTAGTAGTACTTTATCCGTAGTTTTAAATATTTTTTTTAATAATGCTTGTTGTCGGTTTGAACTTGATTATTTAAATTATCCGCGTTTAATTATGAACGATATCTTGCCTTTAAACACTAGCAATAATAAGAAATGATAAGGCTAATTAAAGTAATGTACATGGTTGGATGGTGTAAAGAAGCTTACTTAACCCGCGCAATTAGTTTTGATTTTCAGTGCTCAATTTTTGTAGTTTTTTGCACGCATGTGAATATATTAGTCTTTAATCTTTATAAAGGTGTTTTGGCATCTTGCAATTGCCATAAAAACTTAATTAGAGTTATCAATATATATATATATATATATAATATAGCTTATTAGAGAATAAAGAGGACAAAGCAATGATAGCGGTTGTTAATGATAAAAGATTAAAGGGGGCCGCAATGCTTGGTTTAGTGGAAACAAGAATGATATTCTTTAATAGAGCAACTTTTTTGAACAAATTTTTAAAGGGTATTAGCTTGGGTCCTAATCAATTTGGTTCTTAAGTGGCTCATCATATTTATGTCACTTGAATCTTACTCTTTAATTTTTTTCTTCTTTTTTTTTTTTTTCCTTCTTTTCTTTTTCTTTCCTTGTATTTTTTATTTTTTTTATTTTTTCTGTGCCAATGGAATTTTTGGTCCTAATCAAATGGGCTCCAAGATTACGTGGTCATTATCACATTGTGAATACGATAGCTGACCAAACCAATCAACACTTGTCACATTCACTACTACTCTTTTTATTTCTTTGCTACAAATTTTATTTATTTGTTTCCTCTAAATCTTCTAGTTAGGTCATTAATAAAACCGAATTAAATGGCTAAACCAACCACTTGAAGACAAACTCTTTTTCTCTTATGTGATGTGGAGGACCTCAATCAATTTGAACATGAATTAGCCAACTACCCACACAATTAAACTTTCCCCCTGCTATATATATATATATATCTCTTATATAATTTTAATTGTTCCATGCCTATTATTCTTTAATGGAACTATATTAACATAATATTAAGGGCCTATAGAATCTGCTTTATTAAAAGTGAAACAAGCACCTTAAAATAAGCATTGATAAGAAGCCATCAACTGAGGGAAAGGTAGCTTACACATAATTAACAAAAAGTGATCCTACCCGGAACAACCCTTAAAATTAATCGTTGCCAAGAAAAAGTGAAAAGGTAAAAAAAAAGAAAAAAAAAAAAAAGTAAATATAAATAGAAGCATGCGAAAGTTTTGGAACCCATCTCCAAGGCAGACGATAGCTTTAAGCACTTTGGAGCAGGGTTATTTCACGTTCTTATATTTCTCTTGTGAGAAATCAGATTATTAATTCTTTTTGTGGACGACTCTGATTTCTATGGTTTATATTAAGATATGAAAAAGTTACTATATCAATAGGAAATATATAATTTATAGTAACTGTTATATCTATATCTATATCAAGTTGTATTAATTCTACACATTTTTATTATATTTATTTTGATATGAATTAAATCAGATTTAGCATTTAAAATTATACAATACTACAAAGATACCTACTGTATAAAGCTACTTGCACTATATCTTAAACCGAGATATGGGCAAAATCCGCCTCTTGCGCTTTGCTTATATACATGGAATTGACTAAAAAAAAATTAGAAAATTAGCTGCAACAAAATTGTAAGGATGCATGGCGTTGAAAAAGATCAAAGATCAAGCAAGCAAAACTTATTTTTTTGCAGTATTAAATTTAAAGCTGACATCTTTTGTTTAGTCTATGTGTATTAGAATTTATTCCATGATTTGGTGCATACATTTATTGGAATGTGGTCACCCTCAATGCTTTGCCCGACTTTCAAAACATTAATACCATTTATATATTTAAACCAAGATATTAATATAAAAAAGATCCCATGATAAAATGAAAGAATTATATATAAATTATGGTTCATATAGTACAAGAACTTTGAGCCACGTATTGTGATTTTTTTCAATTTTTTGGGTACACAAAGACCAGAACTACTAGGACCTTTCTTGTGAGTAGTACTAACTAGTTAATTTATTTAATTAAAAAAAAAAAAAAAGCAAGAGGAAGATTTTGGATTTTAATTTGAACGTGGCAACGTGTGTGGACCTGAGGTTTGACCCACTTCCCAATCTTGTCGGGCTCAGGTGGTATAAGAAAGAAGCCGTAGCTTGATGGAGGATTAAGGGTGAGTTTGGTTCACCAATTCAAACTATTCAACTCAAATTTTTTTTAATCTTTTTCTTAAAAAATATTTGTCTTTTTTCCAAATTTATTTTCGTCTTTTCTGAAAATTCAAAAATATTTACTATTAAAATTTAAAAATCTCAACTCAAACTACTCCATCAAACAAACCCTAAAAGAAATAAATATCACAGCCACTCACCTTAGCCAATTTGAAGCCGCCAAGCATTATTAGGATTCAAAATTTTCATTTTATAACGTGAAATTATTATTAAATTATATATGTAATTACAGTATACATTATTAATATCTATTTCAAGTCTTTTCTTGTAAGATCTTGTGTGTGATACAAAAAATGTACATAGACTTTAATTATGATCTTCCTTCTAATATAATATATAGACGTAAAAAAATGTAATATAGCATTTACTTCATATAATATTGAATATAAATGCCATGTTATATATTATGTTAGAAAGATGATAATATACATTGTTATTGTTTCAAACAAAACAAATCATATTAATATTTTACCGTTTAATCCTAAATGTTAGTTTTTCATTGAAATTATTTTCCATCTAATATGATTTTAACATGAGGTAATGTTGAAACATGCAATACAAGAATATCTCTTATTACACACACACATACACGTATATTTTTCTCTCTTCTTCTAGCTCTTAGTTTCTTTTTATTTTTTTATTTTTTGTTTGTGTTGTAGCTCTTAGTTTCTACCCCTTAATAATTCCTGCTGCGTGCATTTTCGTTTTTCTCTCTACAAATTATTATAGCATGTTGCAACTTTTTTGTATAATACACACCAAGAAAGTCCATCGCTTCCATCTTCTCCATGCCACCAAGGAAACAGAAATATACGATTCACAGCCATGAATTGCATGATTGATATTTGAACAAAATAATTTATTTTATTTTTTATTGTCACCAATCCGATAAGAGTGATACGGTGAGTTTCTCATCTAGTACACATTACTTATATTCATATATATATATATATATATATATTTAGTACATGTACTTCAAAATGTCATGATATCTAGTACAGAAGTTACTAAATATTATATACACATATGCGTCGATCGGAATCAGCAGCCTCTCTGTCTCAAATGACACAATTAATATTGTGGTGGACACTTCTCGAATCCAATGCGCATTGAAAATAAATGATTCGAAAAATATCAATCAACTCCTTGCAGCAAAAAATTCCCTGAACCCTGTATATTTTTTTTTGGCTGCTTCACTTACACCAAACTTTCTGAGAGACGGAGCAAACGAAGAGATTAATTCCACATTTTCCACTTTTATTTTACCGCATAAGTTACATTTTTTTGTTGCTCATGCACTTTATTTTTTTTAATAATCAAAATTGACTAGGTAATTTGGGATACGAGAAAAATACCTTTCGAAACTATATTTTTTATAAAGTAATTACTGAGTTCGATCGCCAATGATAAATCCACATCTAACTTACAAGTATGGAGTTCATGTTCTTGCGAAAATAGTATTAACAATAACTACATACACACAACTTTGTTAGGACTACAAAGGAAACTAACGTAAATAACTACTTACAATTCCATATATTTGCAGTGACAAAGCCAAATTATTTTGATTGGTGACACATGCTCTATTCAACTTTAAAATTCATGACTTTTGTTTTTAAAATTTCGCAAAAATTTTAATTGTTATTATAATATTAGAAAATTATAATTGTATCATCATCTTATAACTAAAATATACTTTTGTGTCTTTATTTTACAATAATATGCTCTGATTTGATAATTAAAATATACTATTATATTATTAAAATATACTATAATATTATCATTCGATAAAATTTATAATTAATTTTTTTATAGTAATTTTATGAAAAATAATTTATCGTTTCACCACTCATTCAGCCTTAAGAATAGTTTTTTTGCTAGGAATAAAGGAAAATAAGGTGGAGCCCATCCCGCTCCCATGCCCATTTTTTTTTTTTAGCAATTTCGGGGACTAACGAGGAGTGGCCAAGGCCTATACATAGTTTTACCAAGCTTTCCATCTAGGGTCACTACCACTTGCCACCTAATTGAGCACTTCAACAGTCAAAGTTAGAGCATGGTACTTGATGGAGGTTACGGGATTCGAACCTTGATGGAAAAAATGAGTCCAACCACTACATCACGACTTCGGTTGTTCTACTTTAATAATAGTTGAAGCCTCCTGATCCCCTTTTATTATTTTATGTTTTATCTTTGAGTGAAAATAATTAAGTTCCCACAAATGTCCACGGCTCAAATTAGATGAGGTTGGCCAAAAACCCATTTGGCACCAAGTTTACCATGAGAGCCAATTACGATTAGTGCCACACTGTGGAAGCTTCATTGAAATCTATTTTTCCTATGTGGTACCTGCAGAGAGTCCACATCAACCAGGTTGGCCAAAGCAAATTTGATAGCAAGAAGCTTTTTTAAAGAGCCGAATCTTGTCTTACTAAATGTCACTGTAGCTAATGGCGGTGACCAAGTATATTCTACCTAACTAATAAATAAAGTATCATATTACGATCTCCAACTAGTAATTAGGGAAAATTATGGGCAATAACTAGCAAATTTTTTGGCCATTATTTAGTGCTAGTTTAAGCACAAACTAGTGGCTATGGCCGTTCACAAAATTAGTGGAGGAGTACGGCAAATGTGCTTACAGGCTACCGGCCTTTTCCTCTCCACCAAACCTACCAACCAAGAAAATTAAAATTAAAAAAAAAAAAAAAAAGTAGAGGAAGAAAATTCAGAGGAGTACATATACCATAAATGAGGACCAGAAAGAGACTTTTTATTATTTGGGTTTGGGAGAATAATTAAGGTGAATTTTATCCAAGGATTTGGGTCGTTTCTTGCGAAAGAGTACTCGTTATGGTACAATATCTCTTTTTCTCACCTAATAACAGGATTTGATTCCTTTTTTCCTTATCCACATTACCACTTTTATTCACTGTTCGGAGATTTGCAAAAAAGTAATTGCAGTGTTTACCCTATTTTACGTCTCATATTTTCACTTTCCGTTGCAAAAGTAGTTTACCAATTTGGATGTTGGTGACCTTAGCTGTAATTACTTAATATCTGTTTAAAGATATTTTCATATCTCACTTTCAGATTTCTCTTACACAGGTTGAAACTAAAGATTATTGTCACATATGTAAACTTTCATCAACAAACCAAAAATCTGAATCATTAATAATGTGTAAATAAAAAATGCGTATAAAAGCTATGACATATTTCCAAGATTAGGACTCTAATTAAGACAACAATTCTTGAAAACTTGAAAGGTCGTTATTGTAAAAGTAACCTTTTGGATTAATTATGGGCCTTCCCTTGTGTTTAGTTTTTTATACACTTTAACACAGAGCAAAGTGATAGTCGGTATCATTCTGTCTCCGACATAATATGGAAATATGTGATTACTAATATAATCTAGTGATTATTATACATCGATTTTATTATATAGTGCAAGCCAAGTTCAAAAAAATAAAACAGAATATAGAAAGAAGGTAACTGAAGAAGCTATTATTATAGGAACTATTTTAATTAATTTAAAAGAAAGATTACAAATATAAAAAGTGAACCTGAGTTGGGTTACATTACAATCTTACGGAGTTAAAAGGGCACAAAAAAAAAAAAAAGGAAAAATAAATACATATAAAGGAGAGGCCGGGGTAAGATCCAGGTTGGAAAAAAAAATCTAACGGCCGTTAGCGATAGGAGTAACGGCAGATTCCTTGCAGGGGCTGGGTGGCAGACTGGTCTTCCCTGAAGCCACAAGGCGTTCCACAAAACTCTCGATTCTCTGGCCGTTAGTCTCCGTCAGTAACCGCTTCCCACCAAACGGTAACGACTCCACCCCTCTCTCTTTCAACACTTCCACTTCCTCTTCCTTCCTCCTCGGGCCCACCACTAACCCTTCTCCCCCAAATCCATTCGCCTGCACGTTTCGAAACGCCGTTAGGAACCACAAAAATAAAATAAAAATTTCTCGAGTTTTCTATGCAGCCAAACAGAAGAGAAGACTGCCTGGGACGAAGCAAAGCGCAAGAAAGGCAATTAATGCACACCTGAATTCTCACGTAGTCCGTACGGTTCCAACAGAAGGCGTTCCCCAACATCTGGTCAATGGTCTCGGAAACTCCATCGAGGACAATGTCAACAATCGCCGACGTGGGGCAACAGCCGTCGCGGCGGCGGTTGTTCTTTTGACTTCCGATCGTCAGCGGGCCGTTCCCTAGCGACAGGACCAGAAGATCCTCCACGCCGTTGACCGTTGGGAAATCGCGCTTGTTGTGGAGCGCGTGCGTTACCGCCGCGGCCGTCGGGTTGTTCATCACGAGTCCGCCGTCGACGGCGGAGCAGGACGTCTTCCCGTCGACGGAGCTCAGGTTGAACGGCTTGAAGAGGCTCGGCGTCGCTGACGTGGCGCGGCAGACCTTCCAGAGCTCGAAGTCGAAGCTCGGCGACTCGGACGCGTCGGCGCGAGAGAAGACGAACGGCGCCGAGCTCTTCAAGTCGAAGCAGGGAACGAGGAGAGGCTTGACCGTGTCTTTGAGAGTCAACACCTTCCCGTCCTGATCTCTCCTGAACAACTCCTTCAGCCCATTCTCCATGCTCGAGCCAGAGAATCTCCTCCGACGGCCGAACACTCCGGCTAGCTTGACCTTGAACAGCTCCGAGTTCTTCTCCGCAATGGCGTTCACCGCCTCCCTGGCGGTGAACAGAGGACCGCCGGAGCCGTCATCCGCCGCGATCATGGCGGCGAGGATGGCTCCAATCCCTGTTCCAGCAACTAGGTCAAAGAAATCAGCAATTTGAGCATGAGGATCACCGGTTTTGAGACGGATCTGGTCCTCAAGGTGGATCAGCGCCGCTCCGGCGACAATGCCGGTGGTTCCACCGCCGTCGATGCTGAGAATCCGAATCTTCTTGGTGGCTTCGCAGTGCGAGAGCCATTTCTGCTCCAGCTTCGTGAAGATCTCTAAGGTCACCTTACTCAGCTCCATTTCTATCTCTCTCCTCTCCTCTACTTCTACCGATACGTATATTTATATCTATACGTTAGTGTGAGACGATTTTTTTTTTTTTTTCCCCTCAAGAGAATCTGAGCTTTTTCGAATTTTTTGAGATGGAAATTTAACGTGAAGAAGTAAAAGAGAAGAGCTAGAGTTCACGCTTTGTTGCTGAGAAGCATTAACTAGAAGAAATACTGTTATAATGGCTAAAAACCACTTTTTTTTTTTCTTTTTTTTTTTTCTCACAGATTTTCTCTCTTTACAACTTCTCTCTTTCTCAAGACTCAGAGAGGGACTCTTTCTGTGTCTGTCTGTGTGTGTGTTTGCTCTTCTGAGTAGTTGAGAGTTAAAAAACACAACAGTGAGAGAGTTGGTTTGCGCTTGCACTTGCACTAGATGTGCTCTTATTATATACTCGTGCCCCGCTTCTTTTTATATTCTTTTTTTTTTTTTTTTTTTTTGTATTTCTCTTTTTTGGTTTGACATTATTTTTTTTTAAGAGAAAAAAAAAAAGATTATCTGTTTAAATCACGGTTTTATTTTTACATTTTTGGACTGTCCTTGCACGTGCAACTGCGCGTGTTGTTATCGGATTACGCGACGCGCGAACCTCGGCTTTTCAGCCGGCTCGGCTCGCGCTTGTTTACCTCATGGTATTTTACTCTTATAAAATTAAGTTGTTCATAATTAATTAATCAGATTATTATTTAGATACTGATTGTGAAAGGAGACGGAAAATGAATAGGTAAAACACCATGGAATTTACTTACTTACCCACTACTAGGGATCAATTATCTTGTGAGTATTTTTATTAACACTATCATTAAAAGAAGAAACGACATCATAAGTACCATATCACGTCTGAATATCCGTCTCCCATATATATTATTTAGATTAGTTTCTGAAAGCTCGTACTCTAATTATTTACTATAAGATTCACATTTTTTTTCTTTCTTTCATTTTCATAAAATTCAAGTTTTAAAAGTTCATAACTTTCTTGTTTTAAGTCGTAATGAATTTTTTTTTTAACTAAATGCTCCTAAGGTGAATAAAACAATGTCAATATTACCCATTAAAATCTGAATATATTTCATGTTTTTACATTATATAAATATCACAATCTATTTTCAATTCACATTTCATTTCCAAACATTAATTCATTTTCAATTTAAAAAAAAAAACTCCTATAGTCTAACTCCAACCTATTATCCAATTGGACCACATATATACATATATATATATATATATATATATTTTTTTTTTTTTGTTTCCATCTGTCTTTCTTTCTTTGACCAAAAAAAATTATATATGGAAAAAGAACTGTGATATGATCTGTGCTCCAAGACAAAGGGAAAAGAGGTTGGAGTTCATTTCACGATGTCTTTGTAGAGGGAGGCCAAATTCAGAACACGTACATTGGACAATGCACAACGATTAGAGTTTTTGGTCGCTTATCTTTTTCAATTTACGTCTAAGACAAGAGGCTTGAAGCGAAATGTGCAAACCAACCCCTTTCGTACTTCAGGCTATTTTCACTTCTCAGTTTCTTACTTTTCTCCATATGTATAATTCTCAAATATAAATGGTTGATCCGCCTCACACAGTTATTTTGTTATTCATCTTCTTCTTGATGGAAATATAGCTCAATATATGGTCCATTTCAGTGATAAATCTAATTTTTGAGGAAAAATTAAAGGGCATTAATAGTTGACGGCAATAATGGGAAACAGATTATCATGGTGATTAAAGAAAGGGATGGGAAGATAATCAGCCTTGTGATGTGGTTAGTCTAGAATTAACCTCATATTGGATGGAAAAACGACAATTAATAGGTATCGCATCAAAATTTTGAACGACAGCTAGTTGGAAGGGATGGGCTACATGTATCAAATATCAATGTCAAGGAAGATACTCCATAATTGTCTTGTCTTATAAGATATTTGTACATGTCAAAACCTGGATGGCCAAACTAGCTATTACTTTCTAGAGGCTATCACAAATTTTTTTTTTTTTTTTTTACTTTTCTATTCTGGATTTTGGTTTTGGCTGTTTGAGAACCAAAAGTATAGAATTCTCAAACCACCTCTAATGAAATAATTGTCAATTGTGTAGACCTTTCAGGTTCACAACGTTAATATATGTATATTCAATTTATTATCTTCTCTTCTTGATATATCAGCATATATAGGTACTTCTTTTGGATACAGTCATTTACTAATGCTGGGCTTATTCTTATCTCCCGTCTTAGATCTCAGAACTACTGAACTGAAAGAGAATATACATACATATTTATATATATATATATATACACACATACATATACATATATCTAACAATTAAGATATGATAGATAATTACACATAGTTTGTTAACATTTCATTTTCTTGTTGTTTATTTTAGTAGTTTTTCCATTTTGGCTCTTATCCTTGAAACAGCTGTTGGGAGTTGCCATGATATGACTTTAAAGTTGAGTAGAATCTTTTATATTTGCAGTTCACCAATTAAACTTTCATGTCTTATCGCAAGGTATATAAATGATGAGTGTCATGATCAATAAATGATTAATTTACACCAGATATAGTTTAACAGTAAATATTACTGCTGGATTTGATATGCTTAATGAAACCTATATAAATCACACACACACACACACACATATATATATATATATATATATGTGATGCAATTCATGTCAAAATCCGAAAGAAGTAATGTGATTTTCTATCACTATAGTGCGATTTTATGAGTAATAATATCAGGGAAAATCAATTAATTAACAGCTGATCTAAAGTCCCCCCAATGATGATTTAGCAGTTAACACCCATGGTTAGCTGTTTAGGTCATGATCATTAGGGCCCATGTGATTCCAACACGATGCGAAGTTAATATCGGCTACTTGGGCCTTTTGGCCCAATATCATGCAGAAAAATTCGTCCCCTTTGGGGGACCTAAGGTCAATGGGGTCACTAGTGCATATTGCATATCAGACAGATGAATGTTTACATCCGAGACTAAAGATCATAACAGTTCTGCTTCCAAAATATCAACAATGTTTTTTTTTTTTTTTTAAAAGTAAATATCAACAATGTTTTTAAATCACTATCTAAAATATCAAGAATTTTAATAATTTTACTACAGACTATGGAACATTAACACTAATAAGATTTCGTATTGAATTATGTATTAGGTCTATCTATAGTTATTTTTCATAATTTTTAATTTTAATTAACCTTCACGAATAAATACAAATAAATTACATTTTCATGCAAATTAATACTGTATATAGACCGAAATGAAAACCATATCATAAAAGGAAAAAAAAATATATATATATATATATATTTATAGAAACTACGTTACTAGTGCTAAATTAGTTTGCGGGCCTTAACAATTCTATGTGCCACTTTGATTTTGTAGAAGAAAAACAGGCTTTTTTCTAAATTGTTACAACGTGTTCTATTTTACTTAGTTTCTACATACATCTCATTTGAGGATAAAATTTTTCAAATCCAATTCAAAGGCTAATGCAAATATTCCAAATTAAAATCCTTAATTTAATGAAAAATAAGTAAAATGAAGCATATATCATAACAAATTAAAAAATTTGTGTGAAGAATTGACAAGTTTATTAAGGGAGAACAATTGGAAAAACCTAAAAAAAAAAATAAACATTAAATGCCACATATATAAAAACAAACACAATTAACTTACTAACTTATTTTTATGAATGGGCTATAAAGCAACAAAAGTTACAAATATAGCCAATTAACCCAAGATTCAAAGTTCCTACTTAAATTCAACCTTTTTATGTTCCACGACATAAATAATCATAACCAGAAAAACATAGTAAAACCTAAAGTTCCTTTCAAAAGAAAAAATAAAATAAAACCTAGAAAGCAAAATATCCAAGAACGGCCATGGCCACAACAAGCTGAACATTGGACAGGAGGGATGAAGCAGCACTTGGTGCAGAAGCAGGCGGCAAAGCCGGAGATGACGCCGGAATAGAAGGCGTTGGAGTACTTGATTTGGCCTGTGGAGCGACTCTGATGTCAACCTTCTGGCCCGCCTCGCAGTGGCCGGGGATGCCGGAGATAAAAAACAAGTGACTATGAGGGTTTCTGATGGTTATATTGTCATTTCCGGAGTCCGCGACACGGATCGGATTAGTGACATTGCATGTTTGGAAATTCTTGTGATTCACCCTCAGTACATTGTCCTCTCCAGCGCTGTATTTGAACACTGCAACAGTATTTTCGCTTTGTTAAAAAATAATAAATATAATCATACAACATTAAGTTGTAGATCATGGCATTAACAATATGAGAAAAGGGGGTAATTTTGAAGTCTTCAATAAGGAAAAAAGGAAAAGAAAAAAATTCCTTGAAGGTAAAAAACCTATGAGAGAAAATACCCTCCCCGACACGCAGATTTTTTGAAAAGTTTGTATCTAAACAATTGAAGAAACAATATTAACAATAATGCGTTCCTAGCAAAATAATTTGAGCAATAATTTTTATGGACTAAACACGTATTTCTGTAATCAAAATATCCCCACTCAAACAGATCTACAATTTTTTTTTTTTGGTAAATCGAATGTGTATATTATATATATATATATATATAATGACTACCCGTAATTATGTGCGTGACATTAAAGATGAAAGGTTAGATATTCAAAACCATAATAAAGACCCCAAATTAAAGACAAAAATGTTTTATTCCATAATCTTTACATACAATTTGTAGCCAAAAAATGATGCGCATGGAACGATGTTCGTCAATATATGCAAAAATATAATAATTGCAGGCATAACTTGACATTCCAATACCCGCATCCCAATTTGCAAAAAAAAAAAAAAAGTGGATGCAAAACGTAAGAGAAGAAAAGCATACCAATCACATCACCAACATGAAATTGCTTAGTGGAAGACCAACTATGGTAATCAAAGTTCGCATTATCGGTCCAGCCAACAGAGTCACCAACTCTATAGACGGCACCAAAACAGACCGCACAAAATGCCAACAACAATATCAAAATTGTTGAAATCGTCTTAGAAAAAGCCATTAGTATTTCAGAGAGATTTCGATTGAGAAGAAAAAAAATATAAAAAGCTCTACCCTAAATTGATCTTCTGTAACAAACGGACCTATTTATATAATTTATATATCTATTTGAAATTAGAAATATATAATTTATATATGTATATCTATTTGAAATTAGAAATACGTGAGATAAGGCCAAAGGTTTAATTTTGGAAACAAAATATTTTTTTTTTGGAAAATATCCACGTTCCTTTAATAGAAAAAAAAAAAACCTTTCTTTTACTATTATACGTATTCGTTTAAATGTAGAATATATCTATTTTCCCACAACTAATTCGAAAGTCACTCATTTAAAAAAAAATTTTGAAAATCAAAATTCCTTAAAAGAAAATTCAAAATCAAATTATTGTTGATGTAGGGAGCCGGCTTTACGGTAAAGCAAACGCCCCTCATTATTAGCAAACTTTTAACTAATTTTCCATATAAAGAGTATCAAAGAGTAGTCATACTTGCACCTCATAAACTTATAAATACCCCCACGGAATAAATATCCTTATTAAAAATTTTAACATTTTATGCCCCCATCCTCATTAAATAAAAGGTTGCTTCAAAGTGCCCTCCTTTGTTCATAATATTGATTTCATTTTCCCATTGTTTATTTGACCGTAATACTTTTTCGCCTCAAGCAAGCAAGACTTACAATATGTGGGGATAGTTTTTTTTTTTTTTTAAATAATTCTTCTGTTTATAGTTGTAATTTAAATATATAGCCTAAAATATTTATTGTAATTTAAAAGATAGTACTAAGGAAAATCATCAAAGGAAAAACTTAATAGGCCCGTTTTTAAGCCATGAGAATATCCGGATATTAGTTATTATTATTATTATTTTATTAGAATGATAAGATTTCTAAAAATGAAATCGAGAAGGAAACACCAATTGAATAGGGAAATTTCATAATAAGATCATTCAAGAAAGAAAACCCTACATTGGATAAATACACTTAACTTTTGTTTATACAAGCATATAATTTCTCTTCAGTTTCGGTCATAGTTATACTTTTCTGGATTGACATCTCCTATCCAATTTTGATATCCCAAATATTGTCTAACAAATTATATTTTAACATATCATTGAATTAAGTTAAATATTAGGATATAAAAAAAATGACGTGGAACAATATTATTGATTAGATATTATTTATGACATAAAAAAATTAGACAGAAGAATTGAGTTCTAATTTTCTCATAATTTTTCTTATTTTGAAGGAAAGATTGAACAATATTAATCTTTAATATTTTACTTATTTTTTCTGATTAGTAATATATTATTATATTATCTATAGTTTTTCTATTTTCACAATAATTTTTATTGTCTCATAATTTATTTTACCGACATTTTTAGTAAATATATACAATATAAAATTTGAATTTAGAATCTAGCTAATTGAAAATTGAATGGTTCAAACTTCAAACAAATTTATTGGGAGCAGCAAGAGAACACGTGTTAAACACAAAAACATAATCAATAAAGGATTGTTCCTCCACAATGTGGAAAACTTTGTGTAGATAACGAAGGAGAAGAAGAAATTTGAGACTATTAAGAAATTGAGTTTTTATTATGAAAGATCAACATGTTAAATTTCTTTGTTTAAAAATCAATAAAGAAAGTGAAATGTAATTATTCTTTTTATCCCACATCGTCTAAAGAAAAATATGATTTACAATGTTTTTTCTATTTAAAAGATTTAGGGAAAAAATTATAGGTGCACTCTATAGACGGCACCAAAACAGACCACACAAGATGCCAACAACAATATCAAAATTGTTGAAATCGTCTTAGAAAAAGCCATTAGTAACCAAATAATACTAGAGTTTCAAAGAGATTTCGATTGAGAAGAAGAAAATACAAAAATCTCTACCCTCAAATGATTTTCTGCAACAAACGAACCTATTTATATAATTTATATATGTATATTTATTTGAAATTATAAATATGTGAGATAAGCAAATTAGAAATACGTGAGATAAGGCCAAAGGTTCAATTTTTGAAACAAAATAAATATCCACGTTCCTTTAATAGAAAAAAAAAAAAAAAAACTTTCCTTATCTACTTTCCCACAACTAACTTGAAAATCACTCATTTTAAAAAAAATTTCGAAAATCAAAATTCCTTAAAAGAAAATTCAAAAATCAAATTATTGTTGATGTAGGGCATCGGTTACAAGCAGAACCGGCTTTAGAGTAAAGCAAACGCCCCTTATTATTAGCAAACCTTTAACTAATTTTTCATATAAAGAGTATCAAAGAGTAGTGATACTTGCACCCCATAACCTTATAAATACCCCACGGAATAAATATCCTTATTAAAAATTTATGAAAAATTTTATATTTTCACCATAGTACCTAATTTAACATTTTATGCCCCCATTCTCATTAAATAAAAGGTTGCTTCAAAGTGCTTCCCTTTGTTCATAATATTGATTTCATTTTCCCATTGTTCATTTGGCCGTAATTCAACTGCTACAATACTTTTTCGCCTCAAGCAGCAAGCAAGACTTACAATAAGTGGGGATAGTTTTTTTATTTTATTTGTTTTAACGAAGACTTGAGTTTTTTTATTTCATTTATTTATTTTTATTTTAATAATTCTTCTGTTTATAGTTGTAATATAAATATATAGCCTAAAATATTTATTGTAATTTAAAAGATATTACTAAGGAAAATCATCAAAGGAAAAACTTAATAGGCCCGTTTTTAGGCCAATAGTTATTATTATTTTTTTATTAGAAGGATAAGATTTATAGAAATGAAATCGAGAAGGAAACACCAATTGAATAGGGAAATTTCAAATTAAGATCATTTAAGAAAGATAATACACTTAACTTTTGTTTATACAAGCATATAATTTCTCTTCAATTTCGGTCATAGTCATACTTTTCTGGATTGACTGTGCAATTTTGATGTCTCAAATGTTGTCTAACGAATTATATTTTGACATATCATTAAAATAAGTTAGATATTAAGATAGAAAAAATAAGTTATAAAGTATTTTAAACTTTTTTAAATGACGTGGAACAATATTATTGATTAGATACTATTCGTGCCATAAAAAATTAGACAGAAGATTTGAGTTCTAATTTTCTCATAATTTTTCTTATTTTGAAAGGAAAGATTGAACAATATCGATCTTTAATATTTTACTTTTTTTTTTTCTAATTATTAATATATTATCTTATTATCTATAGTTTTTCTATTTTTCACAGAATTTTTATTGTCTTATAATTTATTTTGCCGACATTTTTAGTAAATGTATACAATATAAAATGTGAATTTAGGATCTAGCTAATTGAAAATCGAATGGTTCAAACTTCAAACAAATTTATTGGGAGCAGCAAGAGAACATGTGTTAAACACAAAAACATAATCAATAAAGGATTGTTCTTCCACTATATATGGAAAACTTTGTGTAGATTACGAATGATAAAAAAGAAATTTGAGACTGTTAAAAGATTGAGCTTTTATTATAAAAGATCAACATGTTAAATTTATATGTTTACGCTATGGGACTTTGATTTCTTTTTACCCTTAACAAATTAAAAAAAAAAACATATCAATAAAACTAAATTGGACAACAGAGATTTTTAATATTTTTAAAAATCAATAAAGAAAGATGCAAGTGAAATGTAATTATTCATTTTATCCCACATCGTGTAAAGAAAAACATGATTTACAATGTTTCTTTCTATTTAAAAGATTTAGGGAAAAAATAACATGATTTACAATATTTCGTCTATTTAAAAGATTTAGGGAAAAAATTATAGGTGCAAAAGTATTTGACTAATTGTCATGAGATTTTTAATTATTGTTAGATTATACTTTAAAATGTATAAAAAGTATACTAGGAAGAAAAAGTTTATTTATTGAGTTTCAAAATTTAAAAAGATTTAAAGGTTAAATCATCATTTAGCAGAATCAAATCAAATTATTATTATTATTATTATTTTGAAACTAATAATGAATTAGAAGTTTTAAGAATTCAAAAGGTAATCAAAGGTACTTGTGTGAAATTAATTTTTGTTAGTTCCTTTTATTTTTAGTGAATGTTTAAATCACGAGAGTCGTAAAAAATAATAATAATAATAATAATGAGAGAGAGGTAGAGATTTATACATTCCTGCACTGGCGCAGAATATTAACTAATCCGGTGTTTGGATCACAGGATTCAGGAACACAAACAAGCGGAGAAACAAACATTCTTATCCACAACATCCCCAGACAGTCTTTTTTCGCTCCATCTTCCCTTTCCTACAGGCCTCGTTTGGCAAAGGCCACGACCCAAGGAAACTATCTTCACAATCCCATTTTTCTTGCTCTTATGGCGACCACTCCTTTCTCTCCCGCAACACCAGTCCGTTCTTCCCTTAAACCCACCCAAAACCCTCCTCGAATCTTCCTCTCCTTTCGAGGTACAGTATACTTCTGTTCCAATCCCAACAAATTTCTAAGGATTTTTCGGTAACAACTAGGAAAAACTTGATTAGCTTCGTGTTTAGCGTAATGGGCAGTTAATTTTTTTTAATGATAAATTTGCAAAATTTACAGATTCGTATGGTAGGCCGAGCAGGGTAAATGTGTACTCTTGGAGCTCAGCTGCCAGCTACGTGAGCCTTCGGGATGGTGCGGCCAAGTTTTCAGGCAAGCCCATTCTCACCAGCCGGGTTTTCCACCAGAGGCAAGTTGATTTTCCTCCATGATTCTCTTTTAGGATTAAAGTGTGTTTACGAAATTAAGAATGATAGTTTGGTCGGCCTATACAACAAAATGAATGTGATAAGTTCACGTGGAGACGAGGGATTCGAACTTTACATTTCTGGAATTATTGCTAGACTATGTCCGCAACCGCACATGTTACAAGTTAGTAATTCGTTAGCTACGTACAATGACATTTGGATGTCATATTGATAAGATTATGTTTTTAAGTTTAATGAACACTTGGAAGTAAATTGGATTGTTTCCCAATTAACTTTCTAGCTAGTAAGTAAATGCTAGAAAGTGAATTTGGTTTGGAAAACATGCCCTGTATGGGATATGCAGATTTTCTAATAATTTGTAAGAGTTAAAAGTGAGCAGGCTGTTTGGTTGATTCATTTGCTTCTATTTCAGAGCTGGAGTTGTGAGAGCTGCTACTATTGAAGAAATAGAAGCAGAGAAATCGTTGATTGAGAAAGATGTTGTGAGTTTCTTCTCTGTGATGGCTGATTTTTGTTTAGTATGTGGCTCGGTATGGAGAGATTCCAAATTTCAAGAGTGTGGTGAGGTGTGTATATGTTTCTCAGACAATGTTGTTTTATATTCAGAAAGAGAGGATGGAAAAGAGTATTGAAACTGTGCGAACCAATTTCAACTCCATTAGGACAGGGCGATCAAACCCAGCCATGCTGGACAAGATAGAGGTGAGAACTCGGTCAAATTTAGAGCAATTATTTTCATCACAGTGAAGAATTAGTGGGACGTGCAAGTTTTCATTCTTTGTTACACCCATTTCCAATTGATGACCTATTGGAGCTTCTTACTAAAGTTGTTTGGTCGGGATTATCTTTTTAAGCCTACCTCATACACCTTTTTTGTAGGTGGAATACTATGGAAGTCCAGTTAGCTTAAAGAGCATTGCACAAATCAGTACTCCTGATGCAAATTCTCTCTTGGTTCAGCCATACGACAAATCCAGGTATTCCCTTTATTAGAAAAACTAGTATGTTTCTTAAAGTTTAACTGCCTTATGGTTCTTGTTGGCTCAAGGAAAATGTCCTATATTCAAATAGTGTCTTCGAATTATTTGATACTGAGAATCCTTATTCCTCCCTTTTTTTTTCATGTGCTATTCAGCTTAAAGGCTATAGAAAAGGCAATAGTCAGTTCTGATCTTGGTATGACTCCAAACAATGATGGTGATGTGATACGATTGACCCTCCCACAACTAACATCAGAAAGAAGAAAGGTAGTTTCTCTTGGTTTAGATATCTTTGAACTCTTCACAATAACTATGTCTGGAATCTAGTATCAATAAAGCACTTAAAGATTCTTCTAAAGAGTTCAATTATTGTATTTTTTTCAATGCAGGAATTGTCAAAAGTTGTGGCGAAACAGACTGAAGAAGGAAAGGTACATTTGCAGTTTTTTCGGATGGTTTCAGAGATTCCCCTGTTTTAATTTGTTGTCAGTTGTGAAGTTATTACCATACAATAGATTAGACTTTCATAGTTTCGGGCGAACGGTAAGTTCACTGATCATAGCATGCAAGGCTATTTTGTATTCCTCCCCCACCTGCGACCCTATGTTGGGCTGTTAAGCTTCACCTAAAATTTTATAGTCGTTCAAAACTATGGACTAATTAGCTTGTATATGTATCTGAATACTGGGAAAGATGTTTTGAGTTTGATCATATTTTTTCAGGCCGCTTTGCATGTCTTGGTGCTCATGTTCTAAAGTTGGATGTATTGAATTCAATTTTATTTTGGATCCATAATTGACTTCTGCTATATGCTGTAGGTGGCGTTGCGGAATATACGAAGAGATGCTTTAAAAGCCTATGAAAAACTTGAGAAGGTTTAAATTGTTTAATGCCGCCGTGGTTTAATTTTTTCATTTTCACTAACTGGTTATTGCCTTTTGGACTATCTTCTTTTTTCGCTTTTGCTTTGAACTCCTCTTTAGCCTTGCTCACAACCTTGCAGGAGAAAAAGCTCTCCGAAGATAATGTCAAAGACTTGTCGACTGATTTGCAGGTAGCTTATCTTCTAAATAGTTCATTCCTTCCGTTAAATACCCTTTATCTGGTCCACCGACATCCATCGTTTAGTCAAAAACGTTTCGCTTTATTCATTTATCCTTTTTGGATGTTCTCTTTCACTGATTTCCTCTTTTTAGCCCTTCGTTTTGTATTTCATTTCAGAACTTCAAGACATATCTCTCTCTGTCTATCTTTTTTTTTAACCAAAAATAATCTACTTATGCATTCTATGCTGCTTTGTCTTTTTTTTTTTTTTTTTTTTTTTTTTTTTTGTGGGTGTAGAAATTGATAGTCGAATATATGAAGAAGATTGATACTCTTTTCAAACAGAAAGAGAAGGTACGGTCCATTGTGTATACATGATTATAGCCGTCATTTTCCTCGATTTTGTGTTAATATGTTTAAATAGTTTCACTTTTCAACTTATGGCCCTGTTGGTATCTTATTCGCGTTGATCTTTTAGCTATGTTTATCTTGTTGTTTGGCTTTCAGGAGTTGCTGAAAGTATAGTGTGATTAAGGTGTAAATGGTCGAGATTTCCCTGTAGCGACGTCCCCCACTTTTTGTATGCGGATAACTTCTTCTATGTCATGTTTGTCTTTACCAAAGGTGTAAAGTATTCCCTTTTTGTTTACAAGACTTGCCATTAGTTTTTTATGACATGATCAGAACAAAATTAAAAAAAAAAAAAAAAGAGTTAAAATGGATTTATGATCAGCCATCCCAAAAACTTTAGAAAGTAGTACATATCTGATAGTACATCAGTATTTTTGTACACACAATGAAAGGTGCAAACTCCAAATCAAGGCAAAGCAATAATTCAATGGGTTGTGAAAGAAATATGTGATGAAAACAGTGATTCCAATCCGATCCTATACAAAAAAGGCTTGAAGCGCCGAATTTTAATAGAACTTGGATGTTGGCCACTTTACTTTTGAAAGAGAGAAGCCAAATTGAGCTCGACGTCTTCTTTGGCTTGTTTATCAAATGACTCCTCGCCGATATATAGATCCAGAATTGACCGACACAAGAGTTTGCTTTCGATACTTCCCACTTCCTTTCCATCAACTATACAAAGGTGACAAAAGTTAAAGAGTCGAGACTTGCAACTAAATGGAACGTCTTAAATACGGAATGCTTAAAAATTGTAACACAAGCAAATCGGCGTTTATTTAGGAATTCAAAAATTGAGGGGGGAAAAAAAAAAAAAAGGAATTCAAAATCTAAGGTAAACGACATGACGTTTAGAGAGTTGGTAAAAACGTCATTGCAGAAATGACATGTCGTCCAGGCAAAGAACATTCTGAGAAAGATCTGTCGTTTCATCCTCAATTTTACCATCATGTGACATAATTTTTGAGCTAATGGTCAAACGGCATGCAAGTTAAACGACTTTCCCTGTCCCTGACTGCCAAACCACGTTCCAAATAAACGATCTGCCGTTTCCCTTAAATAAACAAAACGACTCGTCGTCTACAAGTCCTATGGAAAACGACCCGAGGAAAAGTTACGTTGATCATTCTCCTATGGGAATATGTTTACGAAAAAATTAAGAAAGCATTTTCTTTTGTTTTTTTGTTTTTTTATTTTTTTGAAGTCATCATTTATTTCTTCCATCATAAATAATGAATTTTCAACAAGTTGGTTTTTACTATGTCAAGCAATCTGCTTGCCCTTGTTTAACAAAATTTTTTTCTAACCAATCTCTTCCACCAAATAGGA
This sequence comes from Ficus carica, assembly GCA_009761775.1. Lineage (NCBI taxonomy): Eukaryota > Viridiplantae > Streptophyta > Magnoliopsida > Rosales > Moraceae > Ficus > Ficus carica. The sequence goes on along the minus strand of CM019748.1, from coordinate 4,269,473 downwards.
AAATCTTTGTTTAAAATTGTTATTTTTCTTTTGTAATGTTGGTCTGTTAGATAATGCAGGCAATGTTACTGCAGCTAAAGAGAAAGAGAAGGAAATGAATTGAAAAAGAGCATCTTACTTGTTGTTCGAAGTACATGGCCTCGTTCCCTTGCTAGTTCTATCACAGATCCTCGTGGTATTTTATACTCATCTTTGAACTGGGAAGTGAACCTGCAATTTCCTAATCCATTAACCTCTGATAGAATCATATTGTAGGCACACATTTCCTAAACCAAGACTATTCACAAGCTGCAAAAATAAGCTAACAAGATCGAGGTTTAATAACGGACAGTAACAAGATTCGGAACCGAACAGCACCAAAAGTTTCGCCATTAATGTGGCAAATTACCAGTTGTTGAGAAAGATCAAAGATTCACCTTTGAAGCAGTTCTTTATTATCCGATCCCCCGAACTTTTGCAGCCTACTTCCCACCGATTCCTCGAAAGCACTGCGAACAGATCGAATGCTCAACTTGCTGTAGATTATTTGAAGCCTCACAGTCATGCTAATATCGTTTTCCAGCAGATCATCACTAAACTCTTTGTTTTCCACGATCTCAGAACTGGATAATTTCCCGTACTTTTCACCCAGAAGCTTCCTTATGTCATTATTATCAGCATAAACGCCTGTCAGAAATGCATATAACTCGCCATTATAATAGGGGGAAAAAAATAAGAAGATGACAAATATCACACAAGCACAATAACTGAACTCTGCTCAATTTCAGTATATACAATTTTATTACAGCATGTTATATACGATATTTATCATTGTTGTATTGTAATCAATCTGATACATAATAAATCAAAGTATTCTTATCATCTGCTATTTTCTTTTCATAAAAATGAAAAAAAGAGAGAGAGAGAGAAAAAAAAAATGATAGTAATCAATAATTACAAAGTTAGAGAGGAAAAATCTAAAACCAAAACTTAATTACATTTATCGTTAAAATTTTCTCTAATGCAAATGCAGATCATCATTGAAACGAGCAAAATTAGTATAATTTGGTTCACTAAACTCAGTTAAAAACAAAAAAGAAAAAAAAAAAAATCGGAAGCTCATGAAGATAGATGAGATTACCAAATGCGTAAACATCGATGTTCTTCAACCCTAAAATGTTCTTCTTCCTTATTCCAACTCCAAGAAGCCGCCGAGAACCGGCGAGAATGGAAGGAAACGACACGCCGGTCCTCGAATCGACGACCGAATTCCCGGAGTCGTTTAGAGAGAGCGAACCCCAGAGAGGCAGCGGACGGTTGGAGAAGAAGGAATTCAGCGCGTCTTGGAGAAACTGGTGCCTTGGCTTCGACGCGTCTTCGGAAGAGACCGCCACTCCGGCCAGGGCGACAGCTGCGACGGCGACGGAGACACCGGCGGCGGCGGCGGCGGCATTGAAGGATCGGGACGTTGAGGAGGGAATGTGAGGGGGCTTTGGGGGCTGAGAAAACGAGAATGGGAAGCGCATTGAAACCATGAGCGTTAGTTTCGGTGAGTTATAAGACAACAGCTGTTTTAGCAGCTCCTTCAGAAAAAATGTAGTAGTTATCAGTTTATGGTCATGATGAGAATACCACGTGGTCTGCACGTGATTGTACTTTGGGGATTTGGGCTTTTGAGAAGTTTGGGCTTTTTCAGGTTCGCCTCGGGCCTCTGAATGATGAGAATTTAGGCCCATTTAGTTTAGGGAGAAAGAAGTAAATAACACTACTACCGTAGATAACTGAAGTAATTACTAACCAAGAAGAAAAATACATTTAATAAACAAAATAAATATATTAACCAAGAGAGTTAATTAAGTAATTTAATTTTTAGTTTTTTTTACGAGAGTTTCAAAAGATTTTATCGCTGTTAGTCTTTTTTAATGGGAGTTTTAAAAGTAATTTATCATAATCTAAAGAAAAGTGATTGATTGAAAATGTTAAATGAAGAGCGCACTGCTTTTCTATTTCACTGTTACTCTTATTTACTCACCATGCTAACGGAGTCTATATCAACTAAGGAGAGACAATCAATGAACTTTTAATTAAGATAAGTTCTAAATCTGGAATCTAGAATTGTTTTTTTTTTTTAATTGAATCTTATATAAACTTGTACTAATGGGTTTTTATTTTCCAGACGGAGTTCGACATCTATTTTACGTGTCTAATATGATTTTTTTTATCTCATTTCTTGCTCTAAGTTGTTGGTTAGCCATGTAATAAGTTGTGTTTTCATGGCTCATAATTTAGCTTAACTTGCTATTTAGATAGAAATAGACAGATTAGAATTGTTCCGCCATTGATTGTATATTTTAGATACTTTCATATTTCTCTTTAATTTATTTTTTAGTTTCATAAAAATACTATTTAGTATAATTTTTATTGAGAAACCAACTTCTCTTATGGCATATTTGGTACACCGTATTAGCATTCTGTATTGTATTATTTAAAATAATATAATGTTTGGCAACATCTTTGTATTGTATAGTTTAATACGAAATTAAAAATTAATACAATACAGGCAATGATATCTTATACGATAAAAAAATTTGTATTAGGCTATATTGTATAATTTAATCTAAATGATTATATTAAAAAACAAAATATAATGGATTTCATATTGAGTCAGGTTTGGTTTCTGGACGAGAGTCGGGGTTGGATTTCGGTATGGGGGGTCGGGATCAGGTTTCATGACAATGGTTGGGTTTTGGGATTGGAGTCGAGTTTCAGGATGGGGATCATAGTCTAGTTTCGGGGTCGAGGTCGGGTTACGAGACATAGGTCGGGTTTTGGTTTATGGATGGAGGTTGGGGTTTGGTTTCAGATGGAGGTCGGGGTTGGGGTCGGGTTACAGAATAGCGGTCAGGGTTAAGGTCGAGGTCAAGTTTTGGGACCCGAGTCGAGATTGGGATCGGGATCGAAGTCAAGTTTCGAGACAATGGTCGGGTTTTTAAATAGGGGTTAAGGTCGAGTTTTGGGACGGGATTTAGAATCAGATTTTGGGGTCGGGGTCAGGTTACGGGTCGAGATCGAGTTTTGGGGTCGGGGTCGGGGTTGGGATTCAGAACGGGGGTCGGGATCAAGTTTTGGGACGTGGGTCAGGGTTAGGTTTTGGGGGTCAGGGTCGAGTTTCGAGTCGAGGTCAGTTTCGAGACGGGGTCGAGGGTTGGGTTTTAGGATGGGAGTCGGGGGTCGAGGTTGGGTAATCCCTATCTCGAAACCCACCCCCGCCCCCGGTCCCTAAAACCCGACCTCGACCACCGTCCTGAAACATGATCCTGACCTTTGTCCCGAAACCCAACCCAACCCTCGTCTCATTACCCGACCCGGACTCCCGTCTTGAAACATGATTCCGACATCCATCCCGAAACCCGATCCCGACTTCCGTCCCAAAACCTGATTCTAACTTTAAAACCCAACCCAACGCCCGTCCAATAGCCTGACCCGAAACCCAACACACGTCCTGAAACACAATCCCGAAACTTGATCCCATTCCGAAACCCAACCCGACCTCAACTTCAAAACCCGATTTCGACACCATTTCGAAATCCAACCCCGACCCCGTCCTAAAACCCAAAATCGAAATCGAAACCGAAACAGAAACCCAATCCCAACCCCTATCCTGAAACCCGACCCCAATCCCGAACCCGGTTCCGATAACATAAGTTTTATCTTTTGAAAGCTCAATTTTTAATACAATACAATATGGTGATAAACAAATAATATACTGTATTGTATAATATTGTAATGCAATACAAAACCGAATATCGTATTGTATAATAACAATACAATACAATACAATGCATATAATGCAATACAATACGCGCGTGCCAAACGTGCCCTTATACTGCTATTTAATAAAAAGGAAAAGGAAAAAAAAAAAAATTATCACTGAACTAATTTTGAAACTACTTATTTATAGTTCTACCGATTACGTAGAGGCTTGTACAGTTTTCCAATGTACTTTGAATAACGGCGAAGTTTGAAAACAATTTTTTTCCCCCGGACACTACATGAAAGTAAGAGATGATTTTCGTATCTCTGAAAAAAAAAAAAAAGAAGATTTTTATTAGACGTGATATATTTATAAATTAAATTATTAAGCAGGAGCATGAGTAGAGTTTTTATCATAAGATAGTGGCACAACTGAAATTTTTCAAAAACTTTACGTGCGAAAATTAAATTTCAAACATTGACTTGGGGCGCAAGTAGAATATTTCTCAAAGCATAAGGTACAATTAAAATCTTTTAGGTCGTATGGTATTGTCTTAAAAAACGGCAATAAACTAAAACGACATGTGTTTTTTGCGTACATAATACGCCATGTCGCCTTATTTATTTATTCATTTTATTTTTATTGTTTTGTTCTGTTTTTTCTAATCTACTTGTCCTTTGCCCCGGCCACCCAGTGTCTTCCGGTTCCAAACGCGAGGGAGAGAAAGGGTAATGACGACGATTCGCAGATTTTGCTGCAACGATCTTCTTCGTTTCGCGTCTGTTAATCTAGACCATCTCACTGAAACTGTAACCTTTCAGTCTTTATCTTGTTTTCCATTCTTTTCTTTTTCCTCCTTGAAAGAAACGGAAAAAAAGGTTTTGTTTTGTTTTGTTTTGTTTTTTTTGTTTTCATTAATGGAATAATGTTAATCACAGTTCAATATGTCCTTCTACATGACCTATTTGGCAAGGTGGCCCGATTATTTTCATGTCGCCGAAGGCCCTGGAAACCGAATTATGGGTTACAGTAAGCTCTTTTCTCTCCTCCTCTTCAATTTTAAACCCTAAAGTTTTCTCTTTTAGGTTTTGGGAATCTTTAATTTCAACGGCGGGATGTTTATGTTATGAAGCAAATTGATGGTGATGAGGAAGAAGTAGGTTTTTGTGGTTTCTGTTGTTTCGTTTCCTGTGGTTAATGACGAACTTGGATTGAATTTGGATATGTCTAATTGTGAAATGGGTCATTGTTCAATTAGGGAATTATTTGTTTTTGTTTGTATTATATTGATAAGATGGTTTTGTTGGTTTAATGTTTGAGATTTCTGGGTTTATTCTGCTTTCCAGTTTGAGTTACGTTGATTTGTCTGGTTTGTTGTTAGTATTTGAGATTTGTTGGTTTATTTTGCTCTTCAGTTTGGGTTATATTGGTTTTTCTGGTGTATTGATGAAACTCGGCGTTTTTATACAACGATTGCAGTTATGGGGAAAGTGGAAGGGCAAGGTGAGTCTTGGCATGGTCATGTAACAGCGGTGACCGTTGCTCCAGATTATCGCAGGCAACAATTAGCCAAGAAACTCATGAACCTGCTTGAAGACATCAGTGACAAAATGTAAGGAGGTTATATTTGATGTATAGCTGCTTATGTGTATTCATTATTTTTATTGGTTATTTTGAGTTTAGGAACTGATTAACCTCTCCTTCCACGTGCTACTCTAGCTACTTTTGTTAAATGTATGGAATTTGAATTGACATGATCTGCGGATCCAAAGATCATATATGATTTATATCTTAAGTTCATGGTTGGAACCTATTTATTATTTAGTATCAATGTTCTGATGATAATAGCATTCAGTTCTTGTGGTTCTTGAATTCTAATTTCGGATCACTCTTTGAGTTTCTGATGTTGAGATGCACATAATCTGTGCATTAGATGTATCTATCTGTTTGGACCCAGATGACTGTCGAAATAAATATGAGTGCGTAGTGGATTTTCTAATGCTTCAGCATTTTAAATATCTATTCAAGTTTTGTTGTTAATGTGGTTTCTTTTGGCAGTGATAAAGCTTACTTTGTGGATCTTTTTGTGAGAGCATCAAATACACCGGCCATAAAGATGTATGAAAAGGTATAATTTCTGTTAATAACTTTCAAAAGGGAAAAATTTTGCTATTTTCTTCCATATTTGAGCTTCAATATTTCTGCCTGAGCACTATATATTATTTTCATACTGAAATCCATATTTACAACATCAATTCTGCTTATCTTTTTGACCTGTACTTGTCTTTTCTGCTTGGAATTATGTCTGAAAAAGGAAATTCTAGGCTACTGGCAATGTTTACATATGGATGGGTTAAGGTTCAAACTTGTTCTTTGAACATTTTGTAGGGGCAAAATACTATATTGGACAAACGTTAAAAAACGAAACATTCAATATACAAGAAAAACAAACATCTTTCTGCAGTGATTACCAATCTGGTATCAACATACCAGACAATGGATTATTCATGATAATATCGTCATTTCTTTCCTTAATGGATCAATCACCAATGCCAAAAACTCAATTTATGCACATGCAATTGCTACAAGGTTTTTATTTTATTTTATTGTTAATTTGTGGAGGATATGTATGTATATATTTATTTAATTATTTTAAAGTTTATGCGAATGCACGCGAAAAAATTCTTTATACTTTTTGGACCCTTTCAGTTGTAAATAGATGGAACATTAACATGTGATTCTTTGATGCTCACTGTATTATCCTTTACTTTCCTCCTTAGCTTGGGTACGTGATATATAGAAGGGTGCTGCGTTATTATTCAGGGGAGGAAGATGGGTTAGGTAAGTTCCCTCATCAAACGCAAAGTAAAGTATCCTTTAAATTGTTATTGCCTTTTACATTCTTTTCACATTCTGGCCTGTTCTCAGATATGAGGAAAGCATTGTCTCGTGATGTGGAAAAGAAGTCTATCATCCCTCTCAAACGACCAGTTACTCCCGACGAATTAGAGTATGATTGATTCCGTTCTCCGTGGAATTCCTTCCAACTTAAGTTTGTTGATAGGGTTTAGGCATCATGTCCTGAGTTTCATGTCAATCTTTGTTGTGTGCTTCTCTATTAATACGCACATGTCCGGTGCCAAAACAGGAATTAGTCAGTTGTGCTTTTTAAATTGTAGTTAGAAATTTTGTATCCTATCAAATCTCTTATCCTTTTTTTTTTTTTTTTTTCTTTGTTCTGTCAAGAATAGTTATGTTGATTCAGAGAACTTGCAAACTGCCTTTTGTTGGTATTTGAATTGATATATGCCTTTGCTTGTAGTTGCGTAGGGTTGTGGGTTTTGATTAGGGTGTATACCACTTTTGAAGTTTAGATATTCACTTTTACCCCGATGCGTGAAAAATATGCTTAATTCCGCAAAAGTGACGAATATTGAAATCCGAATGTCTAAAAGCGGTATTCCTGTAATTCACCTGAGGGCGGCGAATTGTGTCTGGTTGCCTACTTAACCGTCTGTATCCAACTCCACCAGACGAGTTCTTGGGAAACTTTTTACTTGTCGTTTTCACATCTCACTTTCTACGTCTCGTTTTCATATCTCATAGTCATGCGAAAAGTCTCTTCATTTAAATGCTTCATGCAGCCCAAATCAGCCCAAAGCAGCCCAAATCAGGCACAGCTTGTTAAATGGATTGGGCAGTGGCTTTTGGTTCTGGTAGGCATGGTTGAAGTCGCACTTTCGCATGTGTGATCAAAGTTTTTACATGATATGCCACATTTTCAGTAAATCTAGGAATCAGGTTTCATGTTTGACTTGTTCTTAAGCATCATAACTTACAACCGAGGTTTTTTTTTTTTTTTTTCGTCGTCTCAAATCTGGAAGGGGCAAAGCAAAGGGTACATGGAATGGAAGTGGTAAATGGGGGGTAACATGCGACTCCGCACGCTTACAGATCTTGGTGGTCCCACCCAAATCCGGAACAATAATAACAGCTTCGAATTCTGGACATCTCACCATTTTCGGCCCTGAAAATAGAAATAGAGAAAGGAAGAAGAGTTTTGATCCAGACCAAACAGAGGCCTTCTTCACTCTTAACACTCTTTAGTAGGAATATATATATATATATATATATATCCCTCCAATACAATTCATTTTTTAATTACAACATATATGTGTATATGTACCTATACAATATATGTTGTAATTAAAAAATGAATTGCATTCGAGGGACATGAATGACCTATGAGTGATGGGGCCCACCATTGGGATTGTTTGGGGGTTGGGACCCGACACATCTGGATGTAGGCCGGTTGGAGGACAAGAGTTGAGGCAAGGAAGAGGTAGCTCACGTGGCACCATCATCCTTCGTATTCAAAAAACGAAACCGAAAAAAACGAAACCTTCACAAAAAGACCCCAAAAACCCAAACGAGTGATGGAGATTGGAAGGGGGGTGCCTAGCCAATTTGGATTACCCTCCAAATCCACGGGTCCCTGTTCCATTCCGCTCTTTTGTGCGGACAACTCATATCTCTCTCTCTCTCTCTCTCTCTCTCTATATATATATATATATGTATATATCTCCAAATTTAATAGTCTGTCAAATATGGCTGATGGGCCAACAGGATCACGTCGCCACCTCCAAAACCATCCATTTTTTATCTTTTGCTTTTTAACATTCCTAATCATTTCGAGCTACACTCGCTAACCTAAACCATGAAGTGGTCAATGGTGTATAAGCATTTATATTATTGTTAGATTTTGATGCCCCTTTTCTTTCTTTATTTCTTTATTTCTTTCTATCTTCCTTCCCATCCTTGTTATTCAGCTTAGCTTTTGGACCCTTTTGTGGGGTTTGACTGGGATTCCCGGGGGCCTATTTCTTCCCTGTGGGACCCTCTATGCGCTTGCAAATACAGGGGTCCATTCCGGGCGTGTGATATTCAGGTGATCCTGGTACTCGTACTCCTCCATTTTGGGACCCCTCTGCTGGGTCAGCCTCTTTCTTTGTTTGCCTTTTTTATTATTTATTATTTATTTTATTTTTTATACTTCTTTCTCAATACCCTTTTTCTTTTCTTTTCTTTTCTTTTCCTTTCTCCAGAAAAGTTGAAGTGTAGTAACTTCTTCAGTTCCTTCCCTTCTCACCTTATCTGTTCTAAAGTGGTCAACTTTTTTCTTTATTTTATAAAATGTGTCCCACACGATTAAAAACGACAGAATCTGGTGATTTGTAAAAATTTGCTTGTATCTTTCCTTCTTGTCGTTATCTCTCACTCTCTTTAGGAAAAGGACGTTTTTATGGTAATATATACCTTAGCTTTTTTATTTATTTATTATTTCTATTTATTTTTATGTTATTCACAAGTGCTGTCACTTTTTCAAGTAAAATAGTAGTGAACATTTTTTTCTTGAAAATACTGCTGATTATACAACTTGCACACACACACACACACACACATATATATATAATACAAACAGACAAAAGGAAAGGAGATGTGGAAGGTGAAAGGCATATTTTGGAATAGTGGTTTTGGTCGTTCATGCGTGTGGTCAGTTTGTGTCGAACACAGTTTTGCTATTGGCATATATGATTTCAGAAACGATAAAAAGGGTAAGAGGGCCATTTTTGGTGATGCACGAAATGGTCAGAACAAGTCCGTACTGGAGTGTTTTTTCTCTCTGTTTTTTCAAAAAAATGAGACACCAAATCTTAAGACGTGAGATATGGAGAACCCCCACACTTCATGTCGTAGACAGAAATACCAAAAGTTTTCACGTGTTAGTATGCAACACTGTCTGCCATTGTTAAAAACTTGCACACGAACGCTTTGGAGGAAACCATTACTCACACGGACACACACCAAAAAAGTTGAGAATGAAAAAAAATATAAAAAGATGATCATTATAAGGTCCACATCCAGATAATAAAACACACAACTTGCATGGTTAACCATAAATATCAACCAGCTAAATATGTGTAAACCCCTCTTTATCTGATTCTCATTCACTCGGATTGGACATTTGTGAAAGTAATGGTAAGCATTTTGCTACGTGTGCCCGATTGGTTTTCTTGTCACGGACAATCATTTTTTGGTTCTTTGTGTTCCATCTTCTTGATGGACTATCTGTTTGCTACCTTTTTTTTTCCCCTCCTTTGGTTATTTTGTGAGGTTGAGTTTCTAAGCTACTAAACAAATATTTAAATCGAGTGGCGTTTATGAACTATCTGCTTTGTTTCTTAATTGGGAGATTTATTGTCCTTACATGAAATATTTAAATCGAGTGGCGTTTATGAAGTAGGTGCAATGGCGTCGTCCAAAAAATCTTCTCGTAATATTCAACTTCATGCAATGAGTGCCGTCTGGTTTAAATCTTACAATTTTGATTAATGGTCATATTACTTGGGTATAATATCCTTTCTTTGTTGGAACTTTCATGTAGACTTCATTTCTTTATTAGGTGTATGAAGACTGATATTCTGACTCTTCATTTCTTTATTTTAAACTTTGTCATCATGAACAGAGAACTCTAATTGAATTCAAGGTCCTTAATATTTTCTGACAAACAATTTCCACATAACGTCTCCTCAGGTGTATGAAGGATGGATCAGCTGGATGGTTTCAGTTATTTACTATGTGGGCTCTTTCTGTGCTTATATTTGTTTTTCTTTTGTATTTTTTGAGGTATATCTTTTTTTTCTGTATAATATACACATATTTATTTATAGAATCTTTGATATAAGATCTCCTGAAACTTTAAATCTTTGTTGCTGTAACGTTGGACTGGATTGGAACAACTTGTTTCCCCTACACATCTCCTTTTGTGATCTCTAATTTTATTTATTTCCAAAGAATTAAAAATGCAGCGAATGGTGACATAAAAAATCAGGCCACTGTCTCAAACAGTACTTTGCCAATGTGGTAATTGATGGTCCCGGAATCACAGTAGGCAGAATAGTAGAAAGTCCTGGCCACCACCAGAAATATCTGCTTGATATTTTTGTCCATGCCATCATCTGAGGAATTTTGTAGCACCATTTGTAATAGCTCTTGCATGTCTGCTTCTATTTCTGGGGAAGTTGTGCAGCTTCTCTTTTTGTTGCAGCTTCCATTTTTGTTTACCTGAGATTTTCCAAAAAAATAAAAATAAATAAAACAACACACACACACACTTAAGGTTGTTCTTAAGAAAACAATGTTAACAGTTATATATATATATGTGTGTGTGTGTGTATACATTCCTACTACTAACCAGGTTGTGGTGGTTGTGTTTTTGGTGGTGACGAATTCTGCTGCAAACTCTGTTGGTGATGTTAGAGAGTCTCTTGTAGTGAGGATTTGACTGCAGGCCATCCACAGGCGTACGTGCGGCGATAAGATTTAACGTTTGTATCAATAATTCTGCTTCTTCTTGGTGGGCCCCATCTCCTCCATCTTGCCATTTCAGCAGCCACTTTTCCCACTGTTACATATTCACTCATAATTATCAGTGCCTTCTTGTCATCTTACACGCACATTTGCTTCTTTTTATGATTGGAAAATTCTACTTTACTACGAGTGTATTGATCGTAACCCTAAGATTTAGAATGTGAAGTAACATATTGTAGCGTCTGTTTAAAGAATTCTATTAAGTGTTCTATTCAAATCGTACAATACAAATAGTGAGGTACTTATTGTAGAAATTCTGATGCTAAGAAATGAAAATATAAAACATTTTATTTATGCTAAGATATTATGAAAATGTAAAACATATTATTTGAGTTATATTGGCACTTTCATGGTGTCTTGTAAAATGAAAAAAAAAAAAAAAAAAACTTTTAGTGTTGTAAGGACACGAAGCGTCATCTCAAGCCAAAAAAAGGAAAGAAAAAAAAAAAAAAAAGGATAAAGGATAAAAAAAGGGCACAAATTGTCATTATCAACAATAATTGCCGATATTTTGACCACTTATGTAAGTATCGTTGGTGGGATATCAAATATGACATGAAAGATATAAAACGGTTGATTGGAATAAACGATAATAATAATTACTATTTTTGGTAGAAATTAAAAAAAAAAAACTCACAGCTTGACGTAGTTGGTGGCTCATGTCCCGACCATGCACTATCATTGTGTCCAAAGAGAGGTGGCTCAAGGTGGCAAGCAAGCACCTAAGAAGTCCATGCCCTGTTTTGGTTATGTTTGACCGCCTGCATATACTACATTTGTATATTATTATTATTATTATTACTATTTTAATTGTCTCTTTAGGGCATGAAACCCACACACACACACACACATACATATGTATGTATATTTTTTAATAATGTTTTGAAAGCACTTAAAACTCTTTCTCAAAAGTTATAAAAAAAAGAAAAGAAAGAAAGCAATTAAACTCAAAAGCTCAAGAAAAACTTTTAAATTATGTCAATATAGAAGTGGGGCACCAACAATAATGTTTTATATTCTTCAGTATTGGGTACGAGACACATAAATCCAAAATGTTAGGGGAAAACTACACCACCTTATTATGAAAAAGAAGGTGATGTGTACGGCATTGGAAAAAAGCAACAAACGTTAATCGTTGCGAACAATGAAAAATGCTATTGCGTACGGTACACACACACACACATATATATATATATATATATATATATGATCAAAAGAAACATTTGGTCTGTGACCAAAAAAAAAAAAAAAAAAAAAAAAAAAAAGTAACTTGGAATCTTCTCCCCTTTCTTTATTAAAAAAAAAAGAAAGAAAGAAAAAAAAACTAAAATAAAAAAGGTACTACAATAGATTATGTTCCTTGTAAGAAAATTGCATAGCCATTTATGAATATAACTCATGATGACTTTAACAAGTGAAAAAATTAACTGAAGTGTATCATAAAATAAATGATGTAGCATAGTGAAATCTACCTTGCATTAATCAAATAGTCTGGCACATTCACATTAGAGTTTCTTTTGAATGCATAGACAAAGGCTCTCCGAAGCTCATACGGCGTATTTTCCTCATCGAAATAGGACGTAATAGTCTGAATCAGGGCCGCGGTTTTTGCCCATGCAAGTCTTTCATCTGCTCTCTCTGGCTCGAAAATATTGGCCGTCGCAAGAAAATATGACAACAGAAGGCTTCTTCTGTTCAACCCATAGTCTTCTAGCCTACAATCTGTGTACCACCTTCATTTTCATTCAAGTAAGTATTTAGTATTAACAATCACATATATACATATACATATATATATATATATTTATAGGTGTTTTTTTTTTTTTTTTTTTTTTTTTTTTCTTATATACGTACTTTTGCAAGTTGTGCCACTCAATAGAATGCAATGCTTGGCAAAGATTGTAGTCTAGCTTAGCCAGTTCGAGATATTCGTTGTTGTTGACGTGGGACATCCTGAGGTTACAAAATGAAAATAAATTATAAAATATCTTGATTAAAATTAGAACCTCAACTGGGGCACATAATTTTGAGGGGATGATGATAAAGAAATAATAGAGACATTTTTTTGGAAAGGTTTCATTAAAATAGTAACAATAATTAAAAAGCGAAAAGGATTGAAGAGAAAAGAACAAAAGTGAAACCTGTAGAGGGTCTTGCCAATCCAAACATCATTTCGGCCACCATACTGTTCAATATAGAATCTGGTCTCCACACGAGGTAAGCTAGCATACCATGGAACATCCAGCGAGTATCCCACCTGTATGTGTGTAACTCATTATTGGCCTTTATGTCTCGGAATTTTATTTGTAATTATTTTACAACTTTCTAAATAATATTTTAATTTTACGAATTTATCTATACACTTCACGCTATATCGTTATGATCATGACCACCTGCTGGCATCATAGTTGCTGTAGAATTTTTTTTTTTTTTTTTGTTAAATTAAATTGCTGGAGAATAAATTTTGATTCTATAACCTTTTGATAAATACAACTAGAAATGATTTTTATAACTAATACCTATAACCTCACTGGATTGCTGATGTTATAAAAATAACTAAAATTTCACTTAAAAAAAAAATATATATATATATATATATCTAAAAAACTAAAAAAAAAGCCTTAATCCCACCGAATTGAGTGTTTGTTTCGTAGATTCAAGTTAATTTGGATCATTCAGATTGTAAGACTCATTCAAATGGGTGTTTGATAGATAAAGATTCACGTGAATTCGATTTTCTCATTGTATTGTTGATGTGGCCGTTATAGGAATATACTAATAGGTCTCATCCTTGCAGTGTACTAAATTCACTTTAAAATGTCCTATAGCTTGTCCAGATGTCGAATCTGTACCAAATTTGACCGACCATCAACTTAGTACGTAGTTTTTTTTTTGCTTACAAATAACATATAATATTTCTAGAGAGTCTAATATAATATAACTTCAAAACATATAACTCACACCAAAAACTCAAATTTAAAATTAATATTTTTTGTTTTGTCGTTTAAAAGATGGTCAACCAAAATATTATTTTTTTAATAGAAATTGCTAGTCAACCAAAGGTTAAGAAAAAATAAAATGATAAAACTATTTAAAACTAAAAATTGGTGATTCTATGGGAGAATTTTTAGAGACCCACATGATAGGAGACTTGGCCCCTCAAACAGGACGTCGAGGGAAAAAGTTTTCAATTAGAAAAATAACAAAACTTTTTTGGGCCAACCAGAGAACCAAAATCTCTGTAAGGACGATATTGGTTTAACCAATAATGTTAATGCAGCTAATAATTAATTGATTTTTTTTTTTTGTCCTGTTACAACGATGCTGACTGTGCTCCTACTCTTTTACTCTGTTGTATTTTCTCTCTCTCGGACGTTCATTGTCTTTTCCTTGTACAAAACTACAAATCAAGATTCTCCTAATTTACTATAAAAATCGTTAGTGGATTTATTTGTGAGCTTTATATTGTTGAGACTTATTCTCTAATAATGTGTGATGTTAAATATTGTTGACACCTTTGTTGAATTTTCTAATCCATAAAATATCTAATTTTTAATGGATGAGCTACAAATGCTATAAAGCGAGGGATGAGGCCGTTTGGCTACATAAGCAAAAGAACTATAAGAACCAAAACACAAGACGAAAGAAAAACATGTACCAACAAAACACAGCATCAATATTTACAAAGCTTAAACCGTAATACTATTAGGGAGATAGACAATGAAACATAAAATTCAAGACAGTAAATCTCGATTCATATAATATAGATATATCTGTTTGCATATATTTAAATATAGTGCGTACCTCGCCGGGCAAGTCCTTGGTAATGATCCATTTGTCGAGCAACTGATGAGAGGCCTGTTTTTCTCTGAGGAATCTCAACGAGAAGTCCTTGGCATCTTCAAGAATTTTCTCTCCCGGGAACAACAACTGAGAGGCTCTGTGCAAGTTGTACATTCCAGTCACTGCTTGCGTTGACTGCCCCACAAAGCAGAAGAACTCCTCACCTTTCTTAAAGTTCCAAAACACATCTGTGTAACAGGGTGATCAAATAATAACAGCGTTAATTTCAAAAATGGACCAAAACTTATGATAGTAGGCGATGTTGTTTTTAGCTGTTAGATTAACTTTTTAGTGGTCTCATATGTGAGTGTTTATGATTAAAAAAAAAAAAAACACATCTGTGTAGCAGGGTGATAAAATAACAACAACGTTAATTTAAAAAATGGACAGAACATAACAACCAATACTTATGATAGTAGGCGATGTTGTTTTTAGCTGTTAGATTAAATTTTTAACGGTCTCATATGTGAGTGTTTATGATTAAAAAATAAATAAAAGCTCGACACATAGTCATAAATTAGACTGTTCAAAAGTTAATCTAGTAATTAAAGCTAAAGCAGCAGTAGAGTAAACATATGCGTTTTGTCATAAGTTTTTCCTAACATATATAATAATTAGTACTAATTAACAACCTGCAGAAACCTCGTGACCATGCAGTCTTAGTAGTCTAAATCCCATGGCGGTATCATCTATGTCTTGAACCTCTGAATTTCTTGCCCAACAAATGCCCTTTTCAGTCCAGTGTCTAAACATTCAAAATGAAAATGTTATTATCAAATTTTGAATTTTTGTGTGTATATATATATATATATAGTACATGTTTATATGTATATATATATATATATATACCTGTGCACATAATCTACACATTCCTTAATCTCCGCCTCAAAGAATCTAGATATTCCTAAGCGCTGCAACCGATCCGCAACCCAAAGGTGTTCAAACAAGTCAACCGGGTAGACATTCGGTACTGCCAGACAATTATTAAAGATGTTGTAGATAAATATGGCAAAATGGTTAATATCACAAATGACCAAACACATTGGAATACGAGATATACAATGTGCATAGCTTTAATATTAGTCACAATGGATATGATATTAGGCCGGTCCCATGAAGTTAATAAGAGATGCATACTAGAAGAAAATAATAATAAGAAAGGCACTTTATATATATATATATATATATAGTATAATTAGAGTTACCTCCACCATTGAACCTGTGGACCGCTTTAGTTAAATATTTCAAGGCTTTGTGGTCTTTGGTCTCCATGAGTGCGAAGGCAGTGGAGGATGGAGAGAACAAAAATGACCCATCTCGGGACTGCAATTTTAAAAGCTTTTCCCAGTCCAAACCTGGCATTCCTTCCAAGCTATGGAGTAGTGTCGTTGGCACTTTGTGCATTATGTCCCTCGGTATCCTATCCCACATACCCACACGTCAATATATACACACACACATATATATTATACTACAAAAAAAAAAGAAAAAAAAGTAATATAGCATTTATCTATATGTGTGTGTGTGTGTGTGTGTGTGTGTGTGTGTTTGTATGTACATAACATATCCGCAGGATCTTGATAAAGTTACTTTTGTTGCGTTTTGGTTATCCTTTCATAAAAATGTAGTGGCAAAAGCAGAAAACATAATAATTAATGTACCTCGTGAGCTTGAGATCTCTCCTCGCGTAGATCTCTTGAAGGACAGGAGAATTGTCAGGTACTTCAAGGTTTATATTTCGAGCCTTTTCAAGTAGAGAAGGAAAAGCAACTTCGAAACCGATAGGCATGTGCTCGGGGTTTTCATTCGCAAGCTTGCCTATGTTCTCCTTGAAAAAGGCCATTCCTGCCAGCATTTTTAGTAGCATCAATAAAATACTTTTCATAATATGTGTTTCTGAACATCAGATCATTGTGATAAGATAATTTTTTTTAAAAATTTTAATAATTGATGTGATCGAAGACCTTTTTCGCATTTGTCGGGGTGAAGATCCCATGACTTTAGGGCGATGACGCAGGCCAAGGTGTTGAGGAGGCGATCATGAGCGGAGAAAATTTCACGGTCGCCCCAAGAGCCGTCGGGGAGCTGATTGTTGGCGATCCAATGGAGGCTGGATGGAAATTGAGGGAGGCCACTTCTATAGTGAACATCTTCAACAAGGGCAACCCATGCCGTGTCATAGGGCGAAATGCTTATCTCTCCATCATTCATAGACCCCAACATCGATTTGATTGACTCGACACGTTCCTCAATCTCATTGGGTTTCGACAACTTTTTCCACTGGATAAAGCATTTTGTATCATCACATCAAGAAAATTAGCCATTCAATTTTCAAATTCTCAAAAATAACTTAGGATATAAAAGGATAGATATTTATGACATTAAATACTACAAAAGTAAGTCGAATATCATTATCTAAAGTTTTTTTTTTTTATTAAAAAAAGGTAAAAATAAGAAAAGAAAAGTTAATTTGTTCACAAACCCACCTTAGCAGCTTCCTCTTCTATGTCATCCTCCACAATCCCATGCCACTTTATCACTGGCAGACCACTTTGAAACACGTCTGCGAATTCTGTGTGTATATAGAGGACATACATATATAAATCTCTCTACATAAATATAGATGTATAAAGTATATACAAGTTTTTTTTTTTTTTTTTTTTGGGGCAGTTCTTTCCAGCACAAACGATCTTTAATTATTAATAAAGGTCAAAAAAAAAAAAAAAAAAAAAAGGGAATAAACTATGCAAGCTTACCGTGAGTGCGAGGCTTGGATATAGCGCTGCATTTTGCTCGAACATCGCGATCAAAGTTAACTCGTTTGTCTTTAGCTCCCAGCACCAAAACTCCTATACATACAAAAAACGGCACTACATCAGTTTATTTTTTATTCTAATAAGTCACTTTCCTCCACGATACATACATACATATATGTGTACATATATATATATATATATATGTAATTTTATAAGTGTGTGTGTATACTTTTGAGTGACGAATGGTATTACACATATCACAAAAGTATCGCCTAGTTTGTTTGAAAGAGATAAATTGAATACTTTACCCTATTCAAGTAAATCGCTTAAAAGGACCGGAAAAGCTAGATTTCAGAAAATCTCTGTTGAGGAAAGAGAATAAAGAAAAGGAAGGCTATGCTGTTATACATAGGACAAATCCAAGCCTTGAAAGAAAATGGGATACGCATTACCAAAATGATACAAAAAATTAAAATTAAAAAAAAAAAAGTACATCATGATCAGTCTATAAGCTACAAAATCATCTGTGTTTATCACATCTCTCTCTCTATACCCAGATAAAGCCAGGCTCATGGTCGGAGATTTGATAAAAGATAAAAAAAATAAGAGACTGATCAACCTCATCCCCTTATATAAATGTATATAAATACATATATATACATCTCTAAGAAATTAAACAATTTTTTATTCTTAGAGACCGGAAGAAATATGGCCACCCGAGAAATATACAGGATCATCGGTTATACAGAGAGAAAAAAGACAATAATCTTGGAAATAAAGACAACTAACTTTATGGTAAAAAAATCAAATGGCTAGAAAGTTAAAAAAAAAAAAAAAAAAAAACCATTACACAAAGAGAGAGAGAGAGAGAGAGAGAGAGAGAGAGAGACTTTCTTCCCATATTGTGTATCAATTTTTCATCAAGCATGCAAGTTCCGAAGAATAAGGATGGAGAAATTAGAGAGAGAAAGAGGAGAGAGAGAGAGAGAGTGGAAATGACTAAAAAAAGTTGTAAACGTTGCAATAATATCATAGAGAAACAAGGGAAGGGGGGACTTACCTGATGAGAGAAGTTGATTTGGTGGAAGATGAAGATGATGATGATGATGATGATTGGGAAGAGAAGAGGAAGAGGAGGATGGATAAAGTTGAAGAAGATGTTTTGGATGAGAAAGAGAGAGGAAGAGGTGGGAAGCTGAGGAGGAATGAGAAGACATAATTTTTTTTTTTTTTTTTTTTTTTTGGTTTTATCGTATTTGGTTTTGATTTTGGTATTTGGTTTTTGATATGAGGAGAAGAAGGAAAGCCAAAGGGCGAAAAGGATTTAAAAGTAAAGAGAGGGAAGCATGAGGACAGATTCGACTTCCCAAGAGATTCCCGCTAACAGGTGCATGGGATCAAACTCCTCTATACACCACGTCACTCCCTTATACAAGAGTAAACATTGAAATTTAAAATCAGAATATTTTTCTGATTTAAATTCCTGATTTTAAATTCCGGATTTGAGAATTCCTAATTATTTAAAAAAGTTGGAGTAATATTATAGATGCTGCAAGCCTGCCCGAAACCTTTGTACATTTGTTTTTTTTTTTTTTTTTAAGAAAAAATAGTAAAGATGTCTAATAAAGAATATAAAATAAATAGACCAAAAAAGTAGTTCTTTGTTTTAGCTAAAGCGTCTCAAAGAAATTTGTTGTCTCTATTTTCTTCCAACACATAGTAGACATTTATAATGACTACATATTTAGAGTCAAATTTATAATTTGGTTCAAAAATTTTTTTTTAACAAAATATAATCTTTTGATTTAATTCATTACCTAAAAAGGTAAATCCAGAACTAAATCGACTAATTTGTTACTTAAAATTAAAATAATTTTTTATTGAGATTAAGAATGAGGTATTTAAATTGTACACATATAACAAAATCAGGTACAAAATTACCACTAGACTAATATTGGAATCACATATATATTTTTATAAACAAAAAAAAAAAAAAAAAGCAGTAGGAAATGACAATCATGGATATTGAGAGACAACAAGATAAGAATATCTAACCCCATCCAAAAATTATTAAGAAAAAAATTTCCTTTTTGTAATTAGCGGAGATTCAAATTTTATGCCTTATAACAAAAATATGAATTAAATTAACGTTAAATAATACTCAGGAAAACATAATTTTTTTTTTGAATTATTTAAATTAATAGAACATTTATTCGGTCGTTAAAGGTCGGCTAATTGCTAAATATATACCATGTGTAAGAAACAATTACTAAATATATACTATGTGTAAGAAACAGTTACTAAAAATTAAATTAAAAAAAAAAAAAAAAAAAAAAAAAAAAAAAAAACTGTTGCAGCTAAATTCACGCGGCCCATTCACAAGTGGGTTGATTGGTACGTTGTTGAGTTATGAACTTGTAGCCCTTTTGGCATTTTATTCTTCTTTTTTTTTTTTTTGTTTGTTTGTTTGTTTGTTTTTTTTAAGTCATGGAGTTGTAAATAATATGTTTTAGATATAGGAAATAAGTAACATATTTAAAAAATAATTTAAAAAGGTTCTAAAATAATTTTTTATCTTAAAAATGATTTTTTTTTTTTTTTGGCTCTGAAAAAAATGATTTAATTACTAATATATGTTATGTACAAATATCTTAAAATCCTTTTTTTTTTTTTTTTTTTAACAATTTAGCTCTTTCTCACTCGTCGATTTATAATCCTTACTATGGAAGACAAGTATATATACAAATAGATGTATATATACATAAAGAAGCAGTAGCAACGTAGGTATTGGAAGAGCAAGTCGGTAAGGGTCAGGGTAGAGATGAGTAGAGGCTTTCGGAGGGGACTGGGGGAGGGACAATTTGTCTTGTTAGGCTCTCTCAATCCACTTAAAAAGAAAAAAACTTTGTGAAACGCGAAAAGCCAAAGGACGATGAATGTTTGCTTTAGTATTCCATTGCCATTTCAGAGGCATCAGGGGTTGTCCTCTCATTCGCTGTGGTTCACCTTATCTGACTACCCTTACCCTACAGCCCTGCATGCTATATATATGTATATGTACTTATATAGTGGCTGCTACATATATCTAGATCTATGGACTAACACCATTGTTTGGCAGTGCATGTGTAAAATTATAAACACAGTTCCGTCCATGTTCTTCTTTTTTCTAGGACATATAATTATGTACTTATTATGTTTTTTCGGAGAATATATTGTCCCCGAAATTTAAGAAAGTATTGCCAATTCAGTAAGGGCTGGTAAACTTTTGTGCATGTGATCTGAAGCGTTCTGTTAGTATCTCCGGAATTTTAATTTTTGCCCCTTCAAACGAGCTTTTTTATTTTACATAAAATTGTTGAGGACAGAAGATTCAAGAAGTGACTTTTCAATTCGTATTGAAAATTTATGGACAAAATGGTAAATACCAAAAACAAATGTTAAAGCTTATCAATGGCTAATCATAATGCGAGAAGCAATTATATGAGATGTACATATTTAAATTTGTTCCGTGACTTATAATAGAGCCCAAATATTTAGATTGGCATTTTTTAATGGATTAACATCGTAATTGAAATAAATTATAAAGTATAATTAAAAACACTCTCTCCTTCTCTTTCTCTCTCTGAATACGAAAAAAAGTTACAGTATTTGACTGGAGCTATGGTATCGCCTCCGGGTGCATTGCCAAGCATTAACCCTGAAGTTCAGTCACCAGACTTGTCTCGACGTCGGCTTTCTCTTGATGATAGCTATGTATGAAGCGGCGCATCTGTTGGGGAGAATCTAACCTGTCTTGGAGGTGGGTTGTCCTTCTAGGGTGGCTCTGCTCAGATCTAGCTTCCGTTTGACGGCCGATGGCTTGCTATCGGTGGATCTTTCTTTTGTTTTGTTTTAATAAGGGCGTTGATGTTTCTGCTTATTTGGTGTGTTTTTTTATTTACTCTGGTGTTTTTGCTTTGATAATAATGGAGATGATGTTCTCCGCTTATGTCTCATCTGTTTGTTATCGGATACCGTGGTGTGAATGCCCTCGTCATGTGGGGATTAGTCTCGGTTGACTGGACTAGTTCATCAATTGTTTTGGTGTTATTTAACGATCAATGGTCAACCTCGAAGTTTATATGCTAGCGGGTTTTCCTCTATTTAAGTCTTGGTACTTGTATTCACCTCTGTGCTATTTTGGTCTTTACTGGTGGACTCAATCTTTAATTCAGGGTCAAATTACTTTGTATTTGAGGTTATTTGTATCTTATGTATTTTGTTTCTAGTGAAATGAAATTTCCCTTAAAAAAAAAAAACATCATTATTGAAATTCTATAAGAAAAAGAAAACGTTGCTTTTGTTCATAGTTTCCATAAATGAAAATGAATACTTACGTTTTTTTTTTATTAACAAAGGTAACAATGAATCTCTCTTGAAAGAAAATGAAAACTTGTGTTTTTAATTAAAACAATGATACATATCATGAATAGTTAAGTGTTCAAATTTTGTTAATTATGCAAAATTGTAATGACTATTTTATCTTTATTATTATTATTTTTTTACCTCTAACAAGTTACTTTTTAGTTTTATAATACATCATGAAAATTTTCTTTCTCGATATTAATCAACTTAGTGTACAGGACAATGGTGCGTGTCATGGGGAAGAAGCCAAGGCCTCTTAGTTTCCAAACCTTCGTCCATAGGGGAGAAAAAAAAATATTTATGTTTTTTTGCCCAAAATAAAAAGCAATTTTTTTACCGGAATAAAAAGCATGTTAAACGTATCATTTTTCACACTTTTTATGATTAATAAATATTGATATTGAAATTTTTAATTAAGGTCCAATTTATTACTGTAATCATATTTTTGGTACATGTAATCAATTGATTTGACGATACTTTAAATATTTATCAATAGAAAAAACGATAACTCATATACTACTTAAATTAGTATTTAAAATTTTATATTAGAGTTTGTATTCTTAGCATTTTTCTTTTAGAAAATATCCTGTATATACATCAATTACATATAGTTTCACTTGAAGGGAAAACACTATTGCAAGCATTTGTATTTATATATTATATTTACAAATGATTTTAATCACATAAATTTTAATTTTATTTTTTTTATCAATTCACATAACACATGAATTCTCATTATTATATTAAAAATTAGATATTTTTCATATAAATTTAAATTAAAAGGTTTTATATATTAAAAAGATAATTCATTATCACATAAATTGATATTCAAAAAATTAAGATTAAATTTGGTATTTCTAATACTGCTCTATATTTAGACCAAAGGATTTATGCGTCGTGTGTATACATATTAAATATTTGATCAATTGATAGTTTATTTTATTTTATTTTTTCCTTTAAGTAAGGATTGGTTCATAACTTTGATTATTTTTTACTTGAGTGTTTAAACAAAAGAAATTGATTTAGATAAATAAAAAACCAAAGCTGTGTTTTAACCTACTGTATTTGTTGCTCTTCAAATGATTCAATTGGTGCGAAGAATAGACATTCCAGTATTAGAGTTGACACATATATATATATATATATATCTATGTATGCATTACTATTGTATCTTGTTAAGTTATGGAGCCAAATTAATGCCCTGCGAAAAAATGTCTTACGTATAGACAACATATGAATTGGTTATTAGAAAAATTAGAGCTCTCTGCGCTAGAGAAAACACAGAGAGTGTGAGAATGTGAATTTTTTTTGTAAACTTCTTGATCATCATATTAAATTATTGCAATGGTTTAAACATGATGTAATCTCACATTAAACCGGATCAGTGTAAAAATTTACGTGTTCTATGATTGTTTTATTTTATTCTGCAATTTTTATTACTTTTGGTGATATAAAATTAGAGAGCTAATTCTTAACATATCTGACTAATGGAATATAAGTATAACAAGTTTCAACTAGTATCTTGGAACAAAAACATGAAATAAATACTTTTAAAAATTAAAAAAAATAAATTCTACGAATTAAACAAACAGAGAACAATTTAGGACCGACATAAATGGATATTTTGATCAACTTAATTTATCCTATACATTGATAATTAGCTACTCAAGACTTTATCACTCTCTCAACGACAGTTAACTAACTTTTAAAAAGTAGTAAAGATGTCCAAACTACGCGTTTGTCCGGTCTCTAATTCCAATATGGGTTTAGAAATTTGGAGCTGAAAAGTGAAGAAACAAAGAGAATGCCCCCTTTTCAAGCACCCCTCCCAAAACAAAACAAAAACAAACAAACAAACAAAAACAATGCCCCTTTTTCTTTGCTTTGGTTCCATGTGAGTCGTGTGTGTGTAACAACTTGTGCTTTGTCGTTTTTGACAAAACTCCTCTCTGGGTGCTTATTGGAGGGAGCTATATTACTACATATATATATATATATATATATCTATATATACATATATATATATACATGAGGAATGAAATGCTGAAACGTGGATTAAAATCCACTTCAAAAGGGTACATTACATAATAATTAGGAATATAAAGGGACTTTCAATAATGCAAGCAATTTCTCAAACTAGTAATATTTGTATGAGTCTTGTAAATTCTACACGTTTAAGCTCCTAGCTAGCTAGGTTAGCCAATTACAGAATTATATCATGTTCTTGCGTGGCAGAGTAGTAGTACTATTGTTCAAAAATACCAACACGTCCACGCTATTATTTCTAACGTTTTACCTTCTTTTCATTGGAAGAATCAAGAAATTTCAACTATGTCACATTATTTTAATTATAAAAGTTTACCTTTTTTTCATGCAAGATGTTGATATGAATGATCACAATGTGTCCGTTTGGTTATTTGACATCAGTGATAAATAGCAAGAACTCATTGTCAATTGGGTCACTTTCATTTGAAAGAAAATAATTATCATTAGTGGTATAATTATCATTAACAAATAAATAAACAAAGTAGTATCCACTATCTACGGGGCTCCATCCAAGTTGACACTTACTACAAATTTCCTAGAAAAGTTAAAACATGTACCTGTATTTCTTCTTGTTTGGATCCGAAAAATCCAAATAAAATTTATTTATTTTTCTTTATCCTACATACCAATCCATTTTAGATTTCCAACTTGAATTGGTATTTTTTCCAATTTAAACCCATGCACCAAACAGAGACTTGTGCACAGTAATTATCCACATAATTTTGATGATATATATCAGTGGGTTCGAGAATATACGGTGAGCATCATGAGCAATATCCATGCTTGTTTGAAGTTCTAACTTTTTGCAAGCCACTTTGTCCCCACGAGATTAAGGTTATTTCCCACTTTATCCCCCTCTTTTTTTTTTTTTTTTTTTTAAATGGGATTGATTTAAAGTTTAAAAGATAAAATGAGAGTTTCTTAAAATTAAAAAAAAAAAAAAAAAGACTATAAAGTTCGAGAACACAAATAAAATAGTCCTATTTGTAATCATTTTCCTTGCTGAAGTATTGTAGAGTGCCAAAACAAAAAATCGAATCAAACATAGCATTAATTTCTACCCCATATATAATGATCACCACCTCGTTCAAGATACTATACATGAACAGAACAAACTAATTAAATTAATCTACATAGCTAAGCATTTGGTTTAAGGACACCAAATAAACCAAGAGAAGCATTCGAACGTAATTAAATTATAACTTAAAACGGTTTAGTTAAGTGATAGCTATTCCATTAGTGTTTGTTTGCATAATGGGATCTCTCACCCTTTTCCTTGCCCTTGATGCTACAAATATTCCTTCTCAAAGTTTGGATATATGGGGACATTCATTGTCTAGTTTTCTATTTTTTCTTATTAAGCCACAAATATTAAACTATTTTCGCAACAAGAAAGCTGGGAAACATATTATATGCATGTTATACTAGTTTAATAAATTAATTTTCCTTCCCGAAAGCCAAAAAAAATATATATAATAATAATAATAATAATAAATAAAATAAGGTCCTATTAGGAAGAGGGGTAGTTAGTTTATGTAGAGAAATATAGGGAGAAAAATTAAGTCACCTAGCTAGTAATCTATTTCTGGCGACAATTAATTCCTTTGGTTGAAAACGTGCTTTCAATTACTACTAATCCGCGTTGAAAATTAAGCCTAAAATTTCTGAATTTTAATTCAAACACGCACAACATAAAATAAATTAATTAAAGTAAAAGAAGAGATGCCGAAAAGAACATACATTAGAGAGAGATGAGGTGCATAAATTTCAACAATATTATTGGTTACCAATTATCAAGTTATTAAATTAATCTACCCAGAAAATAAACTATCAAGTAGAAAAACGTACTTGAATAAGTTTATTTGGTAAAAATATATGTGGGCCAATACATTTTACGTAAAAATGTTAAGCTAATTCTCGGTAAATTGACCAAATGAAACTCCATTTTACTCTTTCGTCACATCAGAAAACAAAGACCACGTAAAATATTGAAATTAAACCAGTAAATATACACAAATGTCAACGACGAGTGGTTACCTTGTTAATGTCGACAAAAATCATGGCGTAAGAATCCCAAGACGAATACTTTGAATTTGCTATATTTATGCTCAATCAATGATCCATATTTATGTTAGGCCGCTCTATCAATCTTCTTCTCCTAATTAGCAAATAGCAATAACATTATCTTGAACAATGCTTTATTTATGGTCTATATGAGGACCATTAAAAACGTTAATTAGTACAAATGATCTGTTTTTGTTTCCATTTTAACCATTTTTTTTTACTAAATCCATTTTAACCATTTTAAGTGGTAATAAATTCAGGAGTAAAATATTATAGTAAAGATAACAAATTTGAAAATAATATGCATAAGCAGCATTGATTTTTTTTTTTTTTTTTTAGGATTAATTTATCTATTACAACCAGTGATGGATCCATAAATTTTTTTCAGTAGAAGCACATAAGAGGATACAATTTTTATATTTAAAAAATTGACTTATATGTTTTCCTCAATAATTTTTTATGTTTAAAAAACAATGACTTTATAAGAATAAAGAGTTTAATAGTTTTTATTTAATATTGATCAACATTTATAATTTTTAGGTACAACTCTTATTTTTTGGAAGCATTCCAAAATTGGTTCTTGAACTTTATCTCAAATGTCAAAATTATGATGAAAAATGAGAGCTTTTAGCCTAGAATGTGTTATAAATTATTTTCATGTTTTTACTAAAATTAAGTTTCACTTTTATTTTTTTCACACCAATTTTTTTTTTCCTTTTAAGATGAATACTCTTTATAATAAATAAAAAAAATGTACACATCAATATTCTGGGTGTTGGTAATTATGAAGATAATACCTCTAAAGATTAAGAAATTAAAAAAGCAAAAAAAAAATGTAGATAAAGAAATTGGGAGAATTAATAAGAATCTAATGTGGTTATGGTACTAGAACGTAAAAAATATTATAAGTTTAGTTATGGTATTAAAACATAAAAAATAATTCAAATATTAAGTTTGGGTATATTAAAAAAAAAAAACTTTTTAATAGGGGCACATTAAAACTATTAAGAGAAATATGGGGGCTTTTTTAAAATTTAAAAAACTTGAGGGGGGACACGTGCCCCAACTGACTCCCCCTCCACCCTAAATCCGTGCCTGATTAGAACATGGCATAAGAATCGATCCAAATTTATTTTTAGTGTTAATCACTAACTTAAGCATATGAAAATTTTTTCAATTTAATTTTACTTAGTAAAACATCCCAAATGAGGAGAATTCCAACATCTAACTACATCATAAGATGTAGAAAGGTTCATTTTATTTATTTATTTATTTTTTTAAGAATATGTTAGTTTTGATAAATAAATTTAATTAGTAACACTCATTTAAAAAAAAAATGACTTAATAAAGAGGATTATAAATATTATAATAGTTAAAGAACTTGAGGATGCAAGAACGAAATTCAACATCTAAAAAGTTTTATTATCCCTTAGGCTTACGTAATAATTGCCTTTTAAAAAATTATCTGCCGACTGCAAGATATGTCCTTTTGCTCTCTTGATTCCAACAAGGGGGAAAAAACCATTCTTTGTTTTCTTCCCTATCACGTCTAACCGTCAAATTCAAAATACTTGACCAAATTCCAACTTACCATCCAATACTTAAAATTGACTGATGACTTTGACACCTCTTGAGCACGTCGAGTTATTATAGATATAGCACATATACATAGTACAATGTTATATGTGTATAGATTTATCCAAAAAAAAAAAAAATGTTATATATGTATAGACATCTGACGTCATCACATATGGAATAAGAGAATGTAAACAACTGAATGCTTTGTGCAAATATTTGCATAGAATATATACTTGTTGTATGTATTGATCATAAACGAAAGCATGCAAAACGGCCAAAACAAAAGGGCCGATTCAACGAATTACAAAACTTTTGGATTACATATATATATATTATATTCATCATATAATACATGTAATATGATCTGTACTTCACTGCAAAAAAAGAAAAAAAAAGAAAAAAAAAGTATATGCATGTGGAGATGTCATTATAACTATACTCTGGTAAAAAGGAGTCTACATGTGTGTATGATTATGAAGAGCACCACTGCCAATTCCTCCTAAACGACAAGTGACACATAAAGCAATCTATACCCATAATACCACTTCTTCATTCTTCCACCTTTCTTTGTGTCCCCTGAGCCTATAGGAAATGTTTTGCTCTTTTTAAGCGACAATGGATTTTAGTTCTACTTTTGGGAGCCTAAAAGAAAGAGACAGAGAAAGATAATGTTATTAATAAAGAAAAATCCCCTCAAAAATTAACATCTTGGATTTGATCTATGACAAGTTTTTCTTTTTTAGTTTTAATATCCTAAACAAATTTTCCATTCAAGAGAAGAGAGAGAGAGAGAGAGAGAGAGAGAGAGAGATTATGTGGTGGTTTTTCATAAGAATGGAATTGAAATGGAACTTTTTTTTTTTTAAATAATAATAAAAATAAAAAAAACAAAAGGATGCCAATACAAAAGCATCTGTCCACATTCGGCTTTGGAATAATAAAAAATACAGGTCCAATTTCAATTGCGGGCTATTCTGGAACATTCAAGACCAATAATACCCAACTTCTCTCTCACAACACCATGAAACTTTCAGGTTTCTGAATGAGGTGTGTTACAGGTATATTACTTTTAAAGAGTCCGTATTCAAATACAATACTTCTCTAACAGGATTTGAAAAACATTTTACTTTAATAAGTGAATACTAAATGAATAAAGAGATGAATATGCATTCTTTCGTAATTTACTCTCTAATATTTTGGCAACAAACAAATGTTGGCATAAAAGTGATAGAGATGAATAACTAGATTTGTAAACCGTCATTGGACCTAATTTATTCCTCATCTTTTTTTTTTTTTTTTAAACTTAAAAATGAGAGAATTTGAATTCTACATCTTGTGAGTAGACTTCACCACCTTTCCCTCGTTAGCCTGAAAAAAAAAATCCATGTGGCATTCTGCACCTGTTTTCTATAACGAAATTCTCGATCTGTGTGGAGTAAGGACACTTCCCCTAAGCGTGTGATTCAATCACACTGGCCATATCCGTTTGCTACCAATATGCCAACAAATAACATGCTTGACAACCTTAATAGGTATGGATATTTTACCGTTACTATGTTTCTCGGCTTGCCCATTTTATAAATTTAAGTATCGAAAAAGTATTAGTAGACATTCCATTGACGCCCCCTCACTCCGCGGCTTTTTCTTTCCTTTTACAGGTTACCTCACACAGGAACACGTCCGAATGTAGTGCATCTCTACATGTGATGTTTGTGTCAAGTTTTTAGCATTAAAACACAATATATGTTTCATACACAATCATATTATCTCCCAAAAATTGCATTAAAGTTTGTTCTTTTCTTTTTTTCCTTTCAATTGATTCGCTTCTCTGTGGATTTGATTTTTGTTTTTCTCTCATTTCATTGAGCGAGTATCGTAGAAACTTTGGGAAATCAGAAATGTGAATAAAATATCTTTGAAAAGAAGTTGTGTTACGCATCTCTCCCCACACCTAAAAAATAAAAAAAATAATAATAATAAAAAAAAGGTAAAGGGAAAAACTAGGTGTATACTCCAAATTTGCTATTCGAAAAGATTCATTCGATTGTGCCCCCCTCAACATTTGGAGTTTCACTTTTCGTACCCCTAGACTTTTTAGTCGTTTGATCCTTTGACGACATGGCGATTTTGAGTATTTTGACCCCAGTTTCAGTGACGTTTTCTCTAATATCTGTCGTAAGACAATTGGGCCAGAAACTGGGCCATCGGGTTGTGTTATTCTTCAGCCCACCCCCAACCGAGCCGAACCATTTACCCCGGACCACCCGTTAAAACATCATCGTCGTCATCGCACTCTCTCGTTTATTCGTCTTCCCCAAAAACGACAACAAAACCGTTAACAATCCCAAACCCTAGATTCACCGGAGAAGCCATTGATGGACCTCCTTAAGCAAGAGCTCCTCAAGAAGCGCCAGAGCTTGGCCGAAGACACCGGCGGCAAGCGCTTCTTCAAGCGCTCCGAGATCGAGCAGAAGAAAATCCAGAAGCTTCGCGAGCAAGAGAAGCGCGAGTTGGAGGCCAAAGCCCAGCGCCAAGCCAACGCTTCTTCAGCCACCGTCGCCGCCGCCTCAGTCACCAAATCAAACGCCTCCTCCTCCACCTCCGCTGCCTCCGCCGCCACGACTTCCTCCTCCACCGCAACCGCATCCAAATCCCTAACCGACGAGCAGAACATCGACAACCTCGTACTGTCCAAGCAAGAAGTAATTCGCCGCCTCCGGCTCCTCAAGCAACCAATCACGCTCTTCGGCGAAGACGACGAGTCTCGTCTTGACCGGTTGAAGTATGTGTTGAAGGCCGGGCTGTTCGAGGTCGACAGCGACATGACCGAGGGGCAGACCAACGATTTTCTCAGGGATATTGCGGAGCTGAGGAAGCGGCAGAAGACGGGGATTCTGAGCGAGAGGAAGCGGCAGAAGACGGATGTTGACGGCGTGGCGGAGGATGGGGAAGGAGACGTTGCGGAGGAGGAGCTGAGCGGCGACGGGGGATCCAGCGGGGTCGACGCGGACAAGGATTTGAAAAGAATGAAGGCCAATTTCGATGAGCTATGCGAGGAAGATAAGATTTTGGTGTTTTTCAAGAGGCTATTGAATGAATGGAAGCAGGAATTGAATGAGATGCAAGAGATCGAGAAACGGACCGCCAAAGGGAAGTCCATGGTGGCCACCTTCAAGCAGTGTGCGCGGTATTTGAATCCGCTGTTCAAGTTCTGCAGGAAGAAGGTAAAAGATCTGGTCTTTATGGTGATGTGCTTAATCTGAATAACATTTTGTCGTGCCAGTATTTTGATATGTTAATTAAGTTCTGGATTTTGCAACTCAGTACGTATAAAGTGTTTATACAAAGCTCTCGGAAATGTATTTGGGTGAGTCCATGTTGTTTATCAGGCCTTGTTATTTCTTTGATGGGATAAAGGTCTAGAACTGTTGAGGGTCATTAGAACGACTTGAGAGTTGGGTAGTATTTGGTTTCGGGAGATTATCTAGCCAATTGTTGGTAAGTTTTGTAATGGGAAAGATTTTGAATTTGATAAGCCCGGTGAAAACCCGTTTACTGGTCGTTATCTATAATCTCCATTAGTTCATCTTGGGTTGCTTCTCAGAATTGAACGAGGAAATAATTTTGACGTCATGTGTAATTGAACATCCTAGGACTATTGTATAGACCTTCTGGTATAGAATGTGTAATTAATATCCTAAGCTACTACCGAAATCTTTAACTGCTTAGTGCTTACTGTAAATCTCCATTTGAATAACTGATAACACGTCACGTCTTTGACACATTGTGGTGTGATTTATTTAGAATGGGTTCGAGTTGAGTGTATCCATTGTTTAGGCTAGGAATTAAAACGTTTGCGGCCCTTAACTTTCCAGTATTTATATGGAGGAGATAATTTCTCTCTTGATTTATTCTTTCTGTAGGTTCTTCCATACGATATCCGCCAAGCTTTGCTTGTAGTCGTGGAATGCTGCATGAAGCGAGACTACCTAGCTGCAATGGACCAATACATTAAGATGGCCATTGGAAATGCACCCTGGCCTATTGGAGTTACTATGGTTGGTATCCACGAGCGTTCAGCCCGCGAGAAAATCTACACTAACAGTGTTGCCCATATCATGAATGATGAGACAACCCGCAAATACTTGCAGTCTATCAAGAGGTTGATGACTTTTTGCCAACGACGCTACCCAACACTACCATCAAAAGCAGTTGAATTCAACAGCCTTGCAAATGGCAGTGACCTACAGTCTCTGCTAGCGGAAGAGAGGGTTTCTGGGAGTAGTAGTCAAGCCGGAGAGGAAAGGCTTCGAATAATGCCTGCTCCAAGAGACAGCTAGCCCTGTATACATCTAATTTTTCTCAATGCTGAAAAATCTTATGCTTTGTATGGAAACTCTACCGTGATTTGCTTCTATATTGAGATGGAATATGGTGTCAAAAGTATGCAAGCGTAACCTATGGATCTGCCACGGTGCTTGATCCAGAAATTGAAAAGAAGATGGAGTATCCATTTGTTTCTCTGCGCGACACCGATTGTATACAAATGCGTTTTTTTGTATCAAATTAAGGTGCAGACTTATGTTAAATCTCTAATCTGATATATAAGCTGCATATGATTCTGAGAAAACATGGCGTCTACTAGGGGTCCTTCAATCATTAAGCCTCCGTTTGGTTTGAATTTTATTTTTCCATTAGAAGGGGCTCGCACATGTTCTGCAGTACCTCCGGTGAATACTCCACCGGTATGAAAAGTTCTTAATGTTAGTTGAGTGCCGGGTTCCCCAATAGATTGACCCGCAATAATACCTACAGCTTCTCCCAATTCGACGAGGTCGCCATGAGTAGGGCTCCGGCCATAACATAATCGACAGATCCAAGACGTACTCTTACAAGTAAAGGGAGTTCGAATAGAGATGGGTTGTGTTTGAAAGGTTATGAATCGACTCAAGATATGCTTATTGGCCTCTATGTATTAACGAGTGGGAATCGCCGAGGTATTTGTGCAAATAGGTATAATCCATATAATTACAGAAATTATCAAAATAGAAGAATTGACGATAATAACTATAAATATACAATAAATAAACATGACAGCATCCAAAGTTACACTGGCCTAACAAGCACTACGTGTTATTTTCTAGTCAAGAAATGTAGTAATTTTTCGTGGAAAATCATAAAATGTGAAATCATCAGCCTAATGGTGACAGCGAAATGGTACACAACAAAGAAATACAGAATCTGCTAGTACCTCGTCTAATTTTTGTGTCAAATATCATTGGCTCTTCCTCAAACCAAACGTGTCTTCAACTCCATTTGTCACCCTCCTCCTCCGTTCAGCGATCATGTCTTCATATGCCTAACAATAGACAAACGAAAACTTCAAAAAATGTTTTAGTTATTAGATCAACTTTTCAATAAATGTATTTATGGTTGAAAGCATTTATGTATGTCGTACTGTAAAATTTTAATGTGGACATTCATATATCAGACTAGTAAAAAAACTAATCCGGCTAAAACAATACTAACTACTGATAAGATATAAATACAGTTCCTATCATATGTTTTCCCGTAGAGTGTATGGCGATTCACACACCTTTGGATAAGAATACAGAAATAGGTACCACCATGCGCATATCAGTAAAGAAACGACGGTAGTGGCTAATACTGAGTGCAAAATCAGCCAGCTCAAGGCAATTGCCGATACCCCAGTCAATGCAATTGTCCATGGTTGACACCTACAAACAAAAGAACCAAAAAGAAATCAAAATCAGACTAAACTAAAATCAAACAACATGGATACTAATTAAATGGAAAATCATAAATATGGTGCTTTCTGCTTTGTTCTCTAGGCTCAAAAAGTGACCACCAGTGTCTCTAAATCATGAACAGAACCTTTTACTTTGGTTTGATGCAGCAGAATCAATTAAACTAGAGAACATGATAAGTCTGTCTGTTTAACCAATTAGTACGACAAGTAAACCAGAAAACAACCTGAGAGAGAGAAGCTTACCAGAATGGTTTAGTGTCCCAAACGGAGTCATATTCAAGAGAAAGGTAGTTGAGATAGCCATCCATATCATCAACGACACCATTTTCATCCAAGAACTGGGACTCATTTGGGTCGCTAGAATTGCTTCCAAAGGCCACGATTTTGTACCCAATTCCGTTGGATTTGAGAGCAGAAGATGGGATATACGACGAGAAAATGGGATTGGAAAGATGGGTTTGAGGAGACGAAAGACGGGGTTGTAATCGTAGTGCTGGAACAGAGAGGGAGAGAGGGAAGACGGGAAGTGTTGCCATTTTTGTCCTTGTACACGCTAAAAATATCTCTTCCTCGGCCTTTTTTTTTTTTTTTTTTTTTTTTAAGAGGCTTTAGAATGTTTTATTTCACTTGGGGAAAAAAAAAGAAAAAAGTCCCAAGTCAGAGGTGGTCCGGTTGGTTAATTCAACAGACAACAAACCTCTACTAGACTCAAAAAAAAAAAAAATTTAAATTAAATTAAATTAAAAATAAAAACTTGCTACTAGACTACTATCAAAAAAATTAAAAAATTACACTACAGCTTTGTGGTCTAGACTACTACCAAAATAAATAAATAAAATATTACACCACAGCTTTATGGTCACACCTTTTATTTTTGTTTTGTTTTTTTAAACTTTTGTTTAATGATTTTATTCCTTAAATTTTAAAAACTTTAAGTAAAATGAAAGGTGGAATCATTGTGATTGTTGACATAATTTAATAATAACACAACACTTAATTTCATTATAAGGTGTTAGAATTCGGTTCTCAAATTCAAAAAACATTGAAAGAATGAATTCCACATAAAAAATGACTAGTTAAAAAATAATACACACAAAAAAGAAACGAAAAAAAAAAAGACAAAAAGATAAAAAGCGAGAAAAGGCCAAAATAAGTGAAACGACAGCAAAGGCGTTCACAAAATAGAACGACAACAAGACAACAAAAACATCGCAATAATAAACGACAAGAAAAGAAAAACGACAATAAACCTAAAACGTCTGAGAATAAACGTCTTCCATAATATATATCTGTATTTTAATTTATGACCGTCAATAACATGAATGAATGATTTTATTCCTGACTATTAAGTTTTTTAGAAAGAATCTATTCTGAATTTAAAATAAGATGAAATCTTAATCTTTTTTTTTTTTTTTTTTTTTTTTGAGAAATCTTAATCATATTTGATTCTCATAACACTTGGAGTTTCTCATCTAGAGCATATTTATTTATTTATTTCATAGTGTTTATTGTAACATAAAAAATTGAAAGATGAAGTTAAAAAAATGTTAAAATATGTTTTAAAGCTTTTTTATTTATTTATTAAGTTTCGGTAATTTTATGATATTTTGAATTTTCGTAAAATCAAAAGATACCAACAAGGCAGTGGGCAACAAAACGACAACAAAATAACGAATGATTAAAGGAAACGACGCCCCTAAATAAACAACAATGTTACTAACGACGACGGAAAACGACAACACATAAGAAAACGACAATAAAGGAGATAAAATAGAGGACAGAAATCCAAAACCTACAGGGAGGTAATGAACGATAGTGGAAAGTGTAAATGACAATAAAAATGAGCTGACAAAAGGACAAGAATAAAACCACGTAAATCAATAAGAGCTAAAAGTCTAAAAAACGACCGCAAAGTAATGAAAAACAGAAGTGCATAAACGACACCAAAATGCGAGGGTGATAACGAAAAGAATGGAAAAACAAGGAGGAAAACGACAATAAAAAGACGCAAAGAAATAAACGACAACTCATATCAAGTAACAGAAATCTAAAACGACAACAAGGTATGAAGTATGAACAACATCAAAGATAGTAAACGACAACATAACGAGGGAAATAATTGACAACAAAGTAGTGGCCCGCAAAAGTGGAAAAACAACAAGAAATAAAAAAGCGACAATAAAGAAAACAAACAAAACCACAAGAAAACGACATCAAACATGAAAAGTAAAAAACATCAAAACTTAAAAACCACAATAACAAGAATAGAAAGAGAACGACAGAGAAGAGGACGCATTGCACAACGATATGGAAAAGGAAAAGCGACAACAACGTTTAAACCATCAAAAAAAAAAAATGGAAACAAGAGGACGTGAAAAACAAGAAGTGAGACAACAACAGAGCCAGTTAGCAAGGAGCGAAGGACAACAAATCTACAAACGACACAGACGAAAAAAGGACAATAGACGCTAAAAAACAATAAAATAAATAGGAAAATAAAAACTAAGACAAAAAAAACCAAGCGACAACGAAGTGTTTAAACGACAATGAAATTTGAGAAGATAAACGACAAATAAGAAAGAAAACAACACAGAGCATTTTTCCTGAAAAAACGACATAAAAGATTAAAACAAGAGGAAGGGATTATGCAACAATTCAACAACAGGTAACAAAAAAACAAAAAACGCAAAAACGACAATCAATGAGAACAGGGATGAAAGTTGAAGCTTTGAAAACAGCGAAAAGGGAAAATGCAGAAACTTCTTATTTTATATTTGGCTAAAACTCTCTTCTATATTGTAAAAGCACAACCGTAAGCTCCCATGTAGTGGGAGGAGCCCGGGGCTTCGACCATGTGCCTGTCGAAGAATAAATTCATGTAGAATGCAAATGTTCAACCAACATTGTTTTTCTTTCCGCCAATTCACCTTAAAGAGCTATTGATGCTGTGCCTCCAACAGGCTAATTGATGAGCAGAACAGGTTCAACCATTTACACAAGTATAAGAATCCAAGGCTTCTCAAGTAGTAAGCCAAGATACCTCATCAGTATCTCAAGGCATATAAAACCGTTTCGGACACTATGATCATAAACGATAATTTGCAATTACAAACTCCTAATTTCCAGGATCTATGTGACAGGGAGAATGCTTATACCGTCAAGGTCTTGATGACTCAGGTATCTTGAACCCAAATCCTCACAGATCCATCGTTTTGAAGGCCAGCAGAGGCAATTTTGTTCTCAAAAGGGTGACAGGAAACGGAGATGACAGTATCAGTGTGGCCTTCAAGTTTCTGAACCATATTTTTTTGCTGGAGATCCCACAAATAAACACAGTGATCCTCCGATCCACTTACAATATATTTCCCATTTGTCACGGAGAACGTGGATGTTAAGCAGTATACTTTGTTCACATGACCGGTGTACACTTTCAAAAACTTTCCGTTTGAGTAGTTCCACAGCTTCTGCACCCAGGAAAAAAAGGTGGGTCGTTAGTACTAACAAAAGCGAGTCAGTTTAACATTCAACCACAAACAATTCCACAACAAGATAACAGTAAATTCCTATTTTCTTTTCCTTCTTTTTTCATTTTTCTCCCCTCAAAACTCCATTCAATTTGGTAGCCAAGTCCATATCACAAGGGAAACAAAAGAAGAGAATCGTAAATTCGTAATAGTGAACTAGAAACGTAAAAAGCTCTTCTTTTTTCCCCCTTGTGTTTTTGTGGGGAACAACAAAGGTAGAACCAAACAATAAGCTATCAGAATACCAAATTAAATACCAATTTCCAATCACCATACTACTAATATATAAACATAAGCAAGTCAAACACTCGAAACTCAACTTTCAACCAACCACATAATTCCCAAATTTCAAGTTCCTAACCTCTGTCCCAATTTTACAAAAATGAAAGACACTTTTTGAACTTGAGTATAAATTTCCCACCATAAATTTTTTCTTTATTTTTTTTTCTTTTTCCTACCTCCTGAAATCAACACAGGAAGGTGCAAAGATGTCACAACCCGACAGCCCGATCAAAATTTACATTCTCAAGTGTCAAGCCTTTCCCAGAGAAGACTAATCGGCAATAACCAATGCACGACACCTAGATTGAAAGCGAAAAGCTTTCAAATTCCAAATCTCAAGTTCCTAACCTCTATCTATTTATATCAACAGACAGAACAAGCATAAATTTGATTGGAATTAACTCCTCCTGATAGTATTGAAACTTAAGCATTGTTGAGCTTGTGGAGCCTAATTATCGGCCTAATTCACAGTTAGCACTCGAGCTATCAAAGAGGTTAGAGAAAAATAAACACGAGAGGTGCGGGATTTTCTCTGGTAATCTTCTTATTTGTTATAGCAAAACCAGAAAGTGGATGTATAACCACTATAATTCTCTTCAATTTCATATAAATTTCCCACCATAAAGTTAGTTATATATGTATATATATTGCATTTCATGTTGCTGAAGCAAAATATAGTCTCAAGCCTATCAGTAAAGAAGTGTAATTTGGAGTGAAAAGATTTTAGAAAACTTGAAAGAAACGAGGAAGAACATACAAGAGTGTCGTTGAGAGTGGCGACGAGGATGAACTTCCCATTCGGAGAGAACTTAGCAAAGGAAACAGCAGGGACTTTGTCGTCGATGAGAGTCTTGAGGCAGGTACCGGAGGCGGTGTCCCAGATCTTGCAAGAGCCATCATGGCTGCCGGAGACGATGAGGGAGCCGTCGCGGTTGAAATTGACGGAGGTGACGGGCATGGAGTGAGCCCTAATAGAGTGGAGGCACTTGCCGGTCTTGACCTCCCAGATGCGGATGGAGTCGTCGAAGGATCCGGAGACGATGAGGTTGGACTGGGGGTTGAAGTTGACGCAGAAGACGAAGTCGGAGTGGCCGCGGAGGGTCTTGACGCACTCGCCGCCGGGGGAGAGGGCGTCCCAGATGCGGAGGGTGCGGTCGTCGGAGGCGGAGCAGATGTAGTGGGAGTCGGAGGACCAGGCGAGGTCGGAGACACCCTCGGAGTGGCCGACAAGGCGGTGGAGGAGGGAGAGGGTGTCGGAGGACCAGATCACCACCGTCTTGTCGAGGGAGGCGGAGGCCAAGAGGGTTCCATCGTTCGAGAATTTCACGCACGACAACGCCCCTTCGTGCCCCCGAAGGCTCTTCACGTGTCGGTACGGCTTGTACGGCGGCGCCTCTTGCCCGCTGCTCGCCATTTCCCTTTCCCTTTTTTTTTTTTTTTTTTTTCGCGCGCCCTTATTCGGGACTGAAACGATTCTCTCTTTGATTTTCTTGAATTGATTTAGTTAAATCTAACTAATTGTTTGTTCTTAAACTTTTTTGTGTTTCTCTTTCCTCCTTTTTTTTTTTCTTGGAGGAGAAGAAAATTGAAGTGCGGAGGTAGACAAATAAATGGATGGATTTGAACCCAGTCTTTATATTTTGTTAAAACAATTGTGATTGTTTTCCTTATTATTTCTTTTAATGAAAAATAAGGAAAATCGGTAATGTCTTCGATCTCTTTCAATTAATAAGAAAATAGCAAACTTCTAAATAAGACTTCCTCTCTTCAAAAAATAAAAAAATAAAAATAAAAATAAATCTAAGAAGACGATGTCCTTCTTTAATTACATGAAAAGAAAAAATAATCAATTTTAATTTAAAAATTTTATTTTCAACTAATTTATGAAACAGAAACTTAAACCTTACTTTAGCGGGCAACAAATAGAAGAGAAACACTTCTATAAAAAAAATAGAAATACTTTTGCCTTAAACTCATTAACCGGCTACTTGTAAAAGCCATCTGAATACCCCTCCTTCGATCGTGAGTGTTCGTTGAAATCTGAATGGTCCAGAAATAAATTGACGGATGGTTCTGTTTTTTTCGAAGGAAGGACCGTAGACGTCCCCTATGTATATATATTGGTAGAAAGTTTTCTAACAGTTACCGGACGAGAAACGGCGCTTGTGTGGCAACAGGTTGACGTCAGTGTAAGGATACGTGTGGAGCTGGTGGAATAGTGACTAAATAATTTTGATTGACAATACAAATACCGGTTGTAAACGTCAGCCTAAAGAAATGTTATTATATAGACAGTAAGGGTAAGGAAGTAATTATATATGTACATTGTATACGAGGAAACAATTTAAAAAAGTGATTTGATGATTTTGAAATGTGCTATCAAGATGATGAATGTGTAACTATTTAAGAAGGTAAATGTAAATAACTAGAGGTGGAATGTCACAACAGTAGGAAATAAAAAAAGGTTAAAACCGGTGATCAGAGGAGCGAACTGATTTCGGCAGCAGTGATGATCTGAACAAAAAAAAAAAAAAAAAAAAAAAATTGGATTAGAAGGAGAAGAGGTGGTAGATTGATTGTTAGGGAATAATAGTTGAGATTATATTCGAATTATCATTTTGTAGGTCTCTGTTTTTGGAATTTTTCATACATCCAGAAACAGAGGAGTTTACTAGGAGTAGTTGTAGAGTTAATTTAAGTATTATAAGTGTCATTTGTAAGTGATTCTATTTTTTGATGCTGAGTACAAGTGTCACCTTTCTACCACATCATGTGTCCTTCAAACTCTCATCAAACGGT
Organism: Ficus carica; assembly: GCA_009761775.1. NCBI lineage: Eukaryota > Viridiplantae > Streptophyta > Magnoliopsida > Rosales > Moraceae > Ficus > Ficus carica. Next base: position 4,229,243 of record CM019748.1, on the reverse strand, counting down.
TTATAAGAAACTGCCGGATATGTCCGGTGAAAAGCATGGGTCGGAGGAAAGACACATTTTATAAATATATACACTTTAGAAAAATCAACGACTCTTTTCGTTATCCTTTTTTACTTATCATGTGGTTATCATGTAATCGTCATGTGATGATCACGTCATTGTCACATGAATGTTTTTTAATTTTTAAATTTTTGCTTTTGCTTTGATTGTTCATTCCCCATGCACGAGCATGCAACTAGTTTTAAAATGAAAAAACAATGCATTGTACTGAAAATTTTGCTGCTAAGTCTGTTTCCACGAGAAAGAGAAGTCCAATCAAGTGAAATTCAAACTTTATGATTCCCATTTTGATAGCTAGCAGTTCTTTCAAGGGGGAGTGGTGGGGTAGCTAGAAAAGAAAGCCCAAAAAAAAAAAAAAAAAAAGAGACAGAAGTAGTTCTCCCCCATCGATTCAACAACAAAAACAAACGAATACCTCAACATTCTTTACTCCAAGGAAAATACAAAATCCTACTTCGTGCATACTTGGTAGTTTAATTTGCCTAACACTCTGTTTGCTCCACATTTGCAGGCGTTGTTGTTGTCAAAAATCTCGGTTCAAGTGGGACCAACTATTCGATTCCTTTAGAATTCAACCACCAACCATGAACGGTCAACTGAGTTTGATGTCTTCCAGTCTTCTATTTCCCTTCTTTTGTTATTTCTTGTGTGTTGTTTCATCTCCCAAAGCAACAAAGAACAATACAAAAAGTACAAAACCTAGCATAGCAGTCAAATACAGAAAAAAGAGAGAAGGAGACCGAGAGTCGCCCGTGCCGCCCACCCCCAGCCAACCAGTCTCTCCTCTGGCGGCCGCATGACGCCTAGACCTTGCCGGTTGCATCGTACTCCTCCTTGCAGCGTTCTATTTTGGAGTTTGGATGCCAAGTTCTGTGTTTTATTACTTTGTCATTTTCCTCTTACGTTTAAAGAAATTAAAATAAAAAAATATTGGATCCAATTTTCCTACAATAAGTTTTCCTCTCAAAATCCAATTGGTATGATTATTTCCCAAAATAAAAAGCTCTAAATTTAGATGTTGTGCTTCTATTTGCACAGATTCAAAGAATTTGTTTAAAATGAAAGATTTGATTTATTGTTATGTATTTATTTTTATCATTTTCAAAGAAGTCAAATAGGACATTTATAAACACAACTGCCCGCCCTCCGACCGCCCATGCTTGAGTGGTTAGCGGTTTCCATACTCCTCAAACAGAGAGTTTAAAAACCCGATCCGACCGCCCCAAAACCACAAACCCACCCGCTTGTTCACCCATAATCAACTCAAAGTAGCTCCATAAGCTTTATTTGCAATATGATGCCAACACCATTTAAACATGTTTAAGAATCCTAGGCTGTCAATCATTAAAATCCGCTTTAAGTTCAAGTATATATGCGATTGGGAGAATGCTATTATCTACAACGTTGTAGTAGCTCAGGCATTTTGAACCGGATTAGCAAATGATGATATTAATTATATCTTTAATCTTTTTTCTTTTTCTTTTTTTCTTTTCTTTCTTTCTTTCTTTCTTTCTTTCTTTTCTTCTTCTTCTTTTTGATTTTTTCAAAATGAAAAATTGTCCCTCAAAGAAAATGAAAGTGTCACAAGTGGAAGAAACGACACTACACTTGCAACACTTTTAGACAGCATCATCAGCAACCATTTTAAGTACCAAACTAAAACAAATAAAACGATATGTATTGGTAAGTATCTCGGACTGACTGGTAAACTAGGATTTACAAGCCACTTGTAATGCTCTTTTGTAAGGGGGTGTTTGGGTGATGAGTTTAAACTCATCACCATCAATTCAATTTTTGTCTTTTTCTCCAAAAGTTTTTTGTCTTTTCTGAAAAAGTCAACCAAAATCACTATTTAAACTTATAAATTTCAACTCAAACTCATTCACCAAAAGGGGAAAAAAGTGCCTTTTAATCTCTCTCTTTTATATTGGATGAAAAGAATTTTTGATCCCTGCAAGGGCGGCATATTTTTGCCCGCCTCTAAGCCAATAATCAAATAGACGGATGAAATAGAGAGCATTCACAAAAGGCTCTGTTGATGCATATTGAAAGGGAAGGAGTTGAAAAGATAGCCATAAACGTCGTCATTAATGGGTATGTAAAAGCAAAGACAAGAATTAGAGAGGTCCTTTAAGTGGGCTATGAAAGACATCTCTTGTTATAACAGAGTAAGGACTACTTCCGAACCCGATAACCCACCTGAAGATACTTATGCTATTCTGTGGCTTCAGGTGGACCAGCCGCAAAATCGTCATAACAACTGCGTGATATGGCACACTTCTCCAAATTTGTCCACGGCACTCGGTAGAGTTGAGTTCCATTAAATGCAGCCTCAGTTCTGTAGAGCACTCTGTCAAGACATTACGATGACCACCTTGCCGGGAATGTACACACATCGTCCAATCCTCTTTGAATATATGCATGGTTTATAAGCTGTAGATATCTTTCAAGGAATAAAGCATTTTCCTTAAGAGAGAGAGAGTACCCAATCCATCTGGTCACCACAAATTTTAGTCCTTGCCAATCTAGTTACTAATCTCATACAGCAAGAAAATCGACCTCGTCCGAGCTTTCCTCATAAAAAACAAAACCCTCATCTCGACCATCCTCATTGCCACTACCATGGTCGCTATTGTAACTGCTCACCGAAAAACTCATTAACATTGAACCATCTGATGAATGACTGCTCATTCGCGACGGCAGACTGATATCACTATTGACCTCACTGTCAAACATCTGATCAATCTCAATGTAACTGCAAAAATCCAGATTCCCATATGATACTGGTAAATGAATCTCCGAATGCCAATAGATATTATAGTAAAAAGATTGAGGGAAAAACTAGCATTTGCAATGACATAAACAAGAAATAACTGAAGAATAAACCTACCTTCCTTCAAATGGAAATTCGGCCAGCAAACACATGTCCGGCCTTTCTTCCAATACCTGCTTTATGGGGATCGCACTGCACAATGAGAAATTTCTAGATCGTAAGAATAAAATCCAAATATTAAACCCCATTTTATTGAAGGAAAGCAGATTTGAAAAATTCTAAATTCGAACATCAAAAGCCTAGACAGTCTTCCAAAGCCAACAAAGAGAAGAGATAATCCATCAAGCAAGGAAGAAACCAGCACCTTGAGTTATAGCACCTGTCATACCAGTCACTCTCAGAAGCCAAACCTTCTCTATTAGATATGTCCTGCTCCCGGAGGTAGACAAAAGTAGAAAATTAGATACAAAGTACCTAGGTGCAAATCATTAAAAAACATAAGGATAAGTAATAAACAAATCATTAAGTTGCAACTTTAATGCAGGTCAATGCAGAAAGATTACAGTCATTTCCGATTCACTTACAAGGTGTTTGAGGAATTTGAAATCCCCAGAAATAATTGCTGTCAAAAGCCGAGCAACTTCCACCTGTAAATGACAAAATAGAGTTCTCGCACACAGAGAGAGAGAGAGGTGGAGAAAAAGTAGAGGGATACTTGTAGTCCTCACCTCTTTGAGATGCATACAATCCCGTAAAATTAAGACTTCTACCAAATTGCCACCTATGTTGCTTCCAAGGTTCCTAAGAGAAAAAAGAAAATCTCGCTCAACTTATAAGGAGACACATCAATTAAATATTCAAATAGGGATGTGAATTAGTATGAATAAAGAAATAACTGACCTTAAAAATGTTCCAGAGATAGAATAGGATGTTGAAAAATCCACATACTTTAGTTTTCTAAATCCCTGCACCAGCACCCAGATAATAAATTACAATACTTGCATTTTAGCTTGGGAATCCTATGTAAACAATTTTTTTTTAACTTACACATCTCAAATTAAAGAAAGGAATCCAAATCAACATATATAACTACAAACTAAGTAAGGTGGAATATAATGCCCCTAACAATTTGTCAAAGCAGCTCAAAGCGTTATCTTGAAGTGGATTTCATTGAATTCCAAGTTAGATATTCCAAAAAAGAAAATTTTTAAGTAAAACAAAATAAAGAACCTTGGACAACCAAATTTCTTAAATCCAAATGAAAAAAAATGACATTGTAACAAGATAAGACCTGTTGTCACTTGTGACGTTAAAAATAAAAGTTTCACATATCATCTATGTCTTAGATTCATATATCACATCCAAGCATCTCTCAAATAGACATGAACATGGAGAAAGAAAAAGAGATCTAGAAAGTATGTTTCTACATAAAGTAGAATAACCATCAAAAACATATGGAATTGTGGCATTTGGATTCTTGAAATTGCAGGATATACCTTAACCAGTATGCGAACTTTATAATCATGCAGCTTAAACCCTCTAAGAGCCAATGAAGTTAGATCAGGACAATTATTTACTAGATCAACGCAGGTTTGTGATTTCAAACTGTCATCTCTACCTGCGATACAAGAAACACAAGGATAAGAAAAAAATTGGGGGCCATAATCAGGGTCCATTGAAAAGCAAGCATGCATGCATTACCTGTTTTTGAAGATTCAAAGAACAAACGTTCTATTAAGTGACAGTTCGCACTCACAGATATCAATGTTTGCCTCAACTCAACATGTCTAGTCATTAGAAAGAAAGTTGTCAGCAGAAAAATAACAACAAAGTTTTCAAACATTAGCCATGTACCTCATGTCTATCTATGGAAGATTTAAAACTAAATAAAATATTTTCAGGCAAATGCACTCTTGTTCACTTAAAGATTATGTGGAGTAACATACATAGAACTAGAAGAGCAGTGGACAAAGAATTTGTGACTTGAAGGCAGTAATTAAAATGCACCAATATCCTTCTAAGAAGCTCGAAAAAATAAATAAATAAATAAATAAAAAGCATGCAAACTTACAAGCCAACAATTTCCAAATCAAGCAGAGAGGGACAAGCCGATAATGCCCCACAAAGTGACGAGCTATCCATTCTTTCAATATTGTAAAGGTGCAGCCTTCTCAAAAGAGTCCTTAAAATACACAAATAAAAATAACATATTAACAGATCTGACTGTTAATTCAAGTACACCAAATGTACTCCTAGTGTGAATTCAAGCATACCCTGGTGCACCATTGTCACCGAGTAAAGGGCTTAAACAGGATCTTGTGAGAATGGAGGACTCTTTCCCTTGTCTGGATCTCTTGTCATTCCATGAGAAGTTCGATACCTCTACAGCATTTCTGATTGTATAAACTAACGGCTGACAAGGTCCAAGTGATGCATGGGAGCCTTGAACAACACCAAGTTTAAGGGACCTGCATAATCATTAAGAAATACATAGAAAAAATCCGAAAGATATAATAGAATGCAACACAATCTAAATGCATAATCAAACTAAATCCCCAATATGAAATAGATATCACTTGCCCATAAACTGCTAGAATAAATAGTTAAATTAAAAATTCAAGAAAAGGGAGGAAGAATAATTCCTCAAAATGCAAGTTCAAGCCAAGCAACTCGTTGAGGTTTCTAAGGACAAATGCAATCAAATGCATTGTTAACTTTAAAGATTTTTGGGCACAAAGTTCTTACTGAAGGGCTCTCCCTGCCCGGTGGATCATTGTGGATACGACTGCATTATTAACTTTTGGGACAACTGTAGTTAAATCAATGTTGGCATAGCATGAGGGATCCATGGCACACTTATTAAACAGAGAACAAGTAGCAGCTGCATAACATAGGCTCTGTGTATCAAGCATTGAAAAAACCTGCAGGTCACCACACAGCATCGACTAGTGAGATACTTTACTTCCCACCACAATTTTCTCATGTAAAGTAGTAGACAATTGATTCTAAGGGCCATTCATGTTCGACAAAAAAAGTAATTAACGTATAGCCCATCACCCAATTAAGACAAGCTAAATTTGCAACGATCCATATAGCAGAAGACAGAAAGAGAACGCCTTCTGATGCTATAGATAATCCTCCAACTTTCCCGATCAAATTTTCACACTACTACATATTCTAATGCACTAAATAGTAATCACTACTTGAGCTCGTATCAGTATCCAAAAGATAACAAACTAACAAAGTGCCAAAATTATGAATTTAGCGAGAAACATGTAAACCACCACCATTTCCTCACATCATTACATTGCAAATACCCGGACAAATCGTATTAACATCAAGCACAACAAAGAAAGCCGGCAAATCCAAAAATAAAATAGAATAAATAAAAATATAAACCTGGAAAAAAAATCAAATTCTCAAATTCACAAACAAGACCTATAAATCAATCCGAAAATTGGCATGGAAAAGCAAATCTTCCGAAAACGAACAAAGGAATCATGTTATCAATCAAACCTTACGCAATCAATCGGAAGGGCTTCATTTCCCCCAAAAAACAAAAACAAAAAAACAAAAAAAGGAAAGGGAAGCGTACTTTGATAGTGAGGTCGGGAGGGAGAACCCAGGCGAGGGAATTGTGCTTGGAGGCGCGCTTCCTGGCGGAGCGCTTGGCGGCGTCGAGGAGAGAGGAGCCCAATTGGAGGGCGCGATCGATGAGGAGAGCCTGATCGGAGTCGGAGGAGTGGGAGTCGAGAAGGCGCTCGAAGGAGAGGTCGACGGAGAGGGAGGCGGAGGAGGAGGAGGAGGAGGAGGAGTGACGGAGGAGAGAGTCGAGGAGGAGGTCGAGGTCGGAGAGGTGGTTGGGATTGGGATTGGGATTGGGATTGGGATTGGGGATGGGGATGGGGAGTCTAGGGTTTTGGGAAGGGCAGGGACGCTTCGCCATGGACGAGGGGCTGTGGAGGAGAGCATCCATAGCGGTAGGAGAGTGGGTTACCCAAACTACCATTTGCCAATTACTCCCATCTTAACACACACACACACACACCCCAAAGAGAGAGAGAGAGAGAGAGAGAGAGAGAGGCGGACACGAAGAGATGGTTGTCTCTTTCGGAGTTAAGATACGGACGAGGCGTTTTACGCCACGTGTCTTTTGTACGTTTGTGCATGTGGCTTTAAGTATTCTGCCTTTAATTCCTCTCCTCACCTAACATCAACACCATATTTCCTCCTTTCTATTTTAGGAAAAAAAAAATACACACAGCACAGATAGTCTATTGGTTCAGATTAAAATAATTAATTTCTAATGAAAATAAAATGAGAAAGAAGTAAAATTTACTGGAATCATAGGTGACAGACACGCAAGCTCCACCCTTTTTTATTTTTAATTTTTAGGAAAAAGATCGCAAATTTTTCTTTTGGGATATGCTGTTGTAATGAAAGCTTGTTTGGGACGGATTTGTTTAGAGTAGTATTAAGAATATCAATTTTAATTTTAATTTTTTAAATCTTAATTATGTAAATTTTTTTTATTGATAGAAGTAATTAATTAATGTGGTAATATTTAATCACTTATTAATAAAATAATAACAATTATATGTCATTTAGATTAGTATTTAAAATTTGATATTAAAGTTGATATTCATAATATTTTTTATTTGTTTATTTTTAAATAGTAAATCCTATCATAATTAAGTGACCTTTTAGGCACAATTGCTGTAGATAATACTTGTAACTCTTATGACACTGTGGTTATTTACTGACGTAGAATTTTTATGTTATAGTTGATTAATTTTTTAAAAATTAATTATAATTTTTATTTATTTTTTCTGAAGAAAGATAAAAACTGAAATTGTATTTTTTAGTTTGGAATTTGAAACCAAACTAATGATTAGTCAATACTTCTTTAAATATGGTTTTTTTTTTTCTTTTTTTTTTTTTTAGACACGCTTTTAGTCTTTTTACCTCCACACGGCATTGCTCCGTCAGACTTTTTTGTCTATTGTCGAACATTCACGATTGTTGATTTACGTAAGAGTCTAAGCCTCATCTCGTTTCAATCCATTTTGGTTGTTCATCCTTTTGGACTAGCCGTCGATCATCGCATTATTAAGCTATTACTAGCTAAAAGGATACCCTTTTTTTAAATACGAAAAAATTCCTTCCATCTTTCAGAAACAAAACTTTCTTTAATACAATATCAAACAATCCTCAATTCAAAAAATGTCTTTAAATATTGACAAATTAACTCAAATCCAGTCATTAAATAGATCTTTTTATAATTAGGACATTCTTGTCAATGGTGTATAAAATGCTCAATAATTAATCAGATATGATACATATTTGATAGTTTAAAAGAGAACCTTAGGAATTGTTTGGCACTCCATTCTGGATCTAAAATTTTCATTTTTGTTTTTGTCTTTTTCTGAAAATTTAACCAAAATTATAACTAGTTTTTGAAAAATTAACCAATCTCAACCTAAAAATTCCATTCGGTACACCAAACACAAGTTTTTTAGTAGTTGCTCCCTTTTTTCCCTCTCTCTCTTAAAGCAGTATGAAATTAAATACTTGAGATCAATAACTACCTCACAAAGATTCAACAATACAAGGACGCAGGAATCCTTATTGAATTTGGTATCCAAGTCTCCGTGTTTGTCAATTTCTTTGTTTCTCGATGGTGTACAACAAGAACAAAATCCATATGTTTTAGCTCTTTATAAATTCATATACAATCCAAATATGACAATATATTTGACATGAAATCTCTAGAGAAATGTGGTTGCAGGCATAGCCAAGCAAGCAGTAATTACACAGCTTACTCCATTATAAGGTGAAGAGTTTGAATTCCCTTACCTTCAAGTTAAAATACATATATATAAAAGGTTCAACATCTTGCAGAAACATGTGCCCTTCCTTTCTGCACTGGTTTGTTCTTCAGCTGGTGATATCTGAGGCTGATGGAACGAATGATTGTTAACAAATATAGAATTTACGAAAACAGAGTGGCTATTTTGTAAGACAACACACTTGGAAAATGGACAAGAAAATACAATAAAATATGCATGACATGATGAGACCAGCATCCCAGGAAATATGGGAGCAAAACTCATCTGAAAAATGGCATCTGCATTATCACATTGTCATACTCTCAATCTCAACTCACCTGCAGATTTTGTCACTAGTAAATTGAACTCCACTACATTTTTCAAATTATTAAGATTTCAGAATTTCGATAAGGTTTAAAACACTAAAACTAAACCAAGAGGGGCAGATCTATATGCATTTGAAGCAACCTTGAAAATTCAGCTAACAAACATGTACTATATTGTATTGATCACATCTTTTTAACAAAATTCAACATTATGGAAGTTTCCATCAACACTCAAAACTGAACAAAAAGAAAAAAAAGAATACATGTCTATTCATTCTTCCAAGCATACAATATGAGCGAGAAGCCGAGGCCTTGCGTTTGGCAATCCTTCATTTGCTGCGAGTAAGACCGGGTGAGCACGGAAGGATCAATCACGGACGGGTTGCTCCATAGCTTCTCGGCCGAGAGGCTAGTTTGGAACATGAAAACCGCATTGCCCCTGTTACTGCCAAAGAGCCAGTTGTGCACATCCCAAAAGACTTCAACAGGTAGGCCATCAACCAAAATGGTGTTGTTTCCTCTGAACTTCCATTTCAGCCTCTTCACATGCATCACCGGCTTACTATCAATACGGATCACAAGGCTCGGGTCGTTTAGCCCGACGGTATCGCACTCAATAGCCACATCATGTGTCTGACCCTTGTCACAAAACTGAGCCTTGGCCACATAGAACTTCTTCCCAAAGATGTGCTCTCTCTTGGCAACAAAGACAGCATTCGAGCATCGAACGGGCTCGGTGTCGATCTTCTTGTAAGCTTCTCTTTTCAAGTCACCAAGGAGTAGAATCATTTCTCCATTGAACAAGACAGCCAAATAGAACCCCTCTAGTGGCTCCGGGCCAGCACCAAATTTAGCATTGGTCAAGTCCCAATACATGTCAATTTGCAAGAATCAACCTCCAGATTTTTACACCCTCTTCTCTTGGAGAACAACCAGGGCTTTATATCAACTTTACAGAGGCATTGGTGGGAAGAATCGTCAATCCCAATGCTAAGGCCTTGACCCATCAAATTTTTGGTCCATGTGACAGTAATTAAGCACAAACGACCTCTTAATTTACACTGATACACACAGGTGACCAAGTTCTGAGCATTTTTACTAGTACTAGAAGATGAGGAATCAGCAACTTGAATACCATTTTCCCCAAAACAAGAAGGAAAATCCCTCATGATACCCGAAAAGAAAAAGAAAAAAAAAGAAAAAAGAAAAAAAGAAAAAAGAAAAAAGGGTAAAATTTTCTTTCTGAACTGAACACCCTTCTGAGTTTTTGTTGAGAATTTTAAGGTTTCTTTCCTAGGAAAAGGGAAATGCAGACATTTAAGTAAACTGATGTTTCAAAGAGAAAGGGATTTCTGATTTTCTACCTTGTGAAAAAGGAACTCAAAAAAACTGCTTTCTTCAATTTCAGCTTCTGAACAATGCTTTTGAATTTGCTCCTGAACCAAGGTTTGCTTTGCTTTTTTAACGTTCTGTAGCTGACGGATGAATCAGAAAATGGAAACAACTCAAAAAGAAAGAGAGGGAAAGAGATGGAAAGTAAGAAAAATTTGGATTAGACAGAGAAGAAAAGGGAAGAGAAGAGAAGAGATGGGCAAGGGAAAGAGTAGAAAAAAGCTTAATAAATCACATGGGAGATGAGATGAAGAAAGAGCTAAATATGAAAAAAGAAAGGAAGAAGTCACAATTGGGTATTTGCTGGAAAAGGCTGGCGTATTATACTTACGTTATACAGAATGCAAAAAAAAAAAAAAAAAAAAAAAAAAAAAGCGACTACTCTATTCTTTCTCTCTCTCCTCTATTTCTCTCTTTCTCTCTCATGGGCATTTTTTTTTTTTTTTTTCCATCTTGTCCATAATTAAAAGGATCATAATGGGCCTTCTCTTTGACTGACATAACACATGCAATGGAGAAGGAGAGCCCGTTTGATTGGTAGTTTATTTTGAATTAAATTGTATTTTTTTTATCATGATTTTTATCTTTTTTTTAATTTTTTTTAAAAAAAATTTTATCTTTTCTAAAAAATTACTATTTAAATTTAAAAATTTTAAACTAAACTCATTCACCAAACACCTCCGAAGATTTTAAGCTTGAATCCTAAAACACCCGAACTTTTGAAACCTCTCCTAAGCAGGGAAAAAACTTTTTCACTTTCCCCACAAACAACTCTCTGTTGAGACAAAACAAACATATTTCAACAAAAGCAATATGTATTAACCGTCCGTTTGAAACAACTGTTTTGTATTGTATATTTTTTTGATATATTTAAAATATGACAGTTTATTTTAAATTCATACTTCTCAATTGTGTTTTTAACATGCTTAAGTTTTATTTTTGGGATCAAATTGTAACTGGTGGTCAAAATCAAACATCTTTGCATATTCAAGAAGATAAGAAATTCTCTAAAGCCACCAAATTGTCTGCTCAACTTATTTTCCACTGTTTACTTTGACCAAGAAAATATACCACTTGTCATTTATGTGGGGGAACCAAAAACTCGTGGAACTGGTGTCATTTATGGTAAAACTGAAAAGTTGAAACCTTGGAATAATATGCATATTAGGGTAGTGATTGTCTTTTTACAACTCACGGGCTTTGTAAGCTTATTTATAAACTTATTTATTTATTTATTTACATCGATTTGCTTAAAAAAAAAAAAAAAAAAAAGGTCTTAAAATAAAAGTTAAAAAGAGGCAAAAAAAGAGCCATAAGGACAAATCTTAATGGGTTAATTTTGTCGTTTTATTTTTATAGTGCTGCCATTATAAGCAACCATGATTTACTATGATAAGGTCTTTGCATATGCTGAATTGTCCTGTCTCAAAGGGTGGACCAAAAACTTGGACCACACACAACAATTTTGGATTGAGCTTATTGGGACTGAGTAAAATTTTTTTATGTATTTATTTCTATGTTTTTGTGTGTGTCTTGAATTGAATAGGATCCCATTTTGATCATGTCATAATTTAAAAATAAATGCCTAATTATGGAAAATCATCTTTCCTTAACAAATTGGGAAGTGGGATACCCCACCTTGCAACAACTTAATTGAATGCACATCATGTGTGTCATGAATTAAGCTCTCTGATTGACCATCAAGGCTGATGTGTATTTTTCTTGTTAGCAACAACTTTTCTTTCTTATCCTTTCAGTTCCTTTTTACAAAAATGTGCACTTTTCTTTTGCTGTCTTTTTTTATTTATTTTTATAATGTTCTACGACATATTACGATCCTTATCGATATTGTTATAATTCTAGACCAACATCAGAGTATGTTAATTTTGTATTTTTTTTTTATTTTGATATGATTTTGATCATATTTAACGTCAAAAAAATCTTAATTATTTAAAGGATACTTGTTAAAGTTTTTTCTTTTTTCTTTTCTTTTATTTTCTTTGAGGGGCTCTCATATTCATACACTAGGCCATACCCATTAAAATCTATTTAGAGATAATATCTACAAAGTGTAAATATCAAAGTATTTTGGAGAATTTATTAGGAGGTTTGAAGGTTGGGGGTGGCGGTTTGGAGTTGGATTGTAAATGGGTCAAACTTACTTACCCACAACTTGAGATTGAATAAAATATGATATAAATAATAAAATGCCTTGACAATGGGAAAAAAGGATCATGGGATAAGTTATAAAACCATTGGGTCTAATCATTAAGCATGTAAAGTTTGGTCATAAAAGTCATAAGACATTTGACATTTATCATCTTGTTTAACAGAAAAGCTTCTAAATATCACAAACATAATTGATTAGAAGTCATCATTTACCTACTAGTAATGTTGTCAGTGTCATGGGGAAGTATAATTCAATGAAAATTGGCCTCAACTGATGAAAATGGGAGCATGAAGTTATGATACTAGTTTAATTAGGTAGATTTTGGCCCTACTAACAGCCTTCCCAGAGAACCCATCAACTATCACATTATGATCACCTAAAGTTTTTTTTTTTTTAAATATCTCCCTCAGAAAAAATATATATGTACTTCAAATATCTTATCTTGTATTACATAATAAAAGGACGAATAACACTTTAATAATATCCTTCGTCGTTCCTCATTAGCCACATGATAGATCCGATACCTCCACATGATCATTTTTTTAAATATGTTTATTATTATTATTATTTTGTCTATTCCACATGGACATCATAAAATCAGTGATTGCTAGAGATAGATGGATCAATATTTTCGACAACCAACTTCTGTGTAATCAGTACATAAAATTGATAATGAGAAATTATGTAAAAAATAAAAAAAAAAATAAAGAAGAAGAAGAAGAAGAAGAAAACTTTCAAGTTCGGATAGTATTATTTATGCGACAAAACAATGTGTTTATGTAGCTTTTAAGTTGGAACCAAAATAATGAAGAAGAAAAAAATTACGTGATATGATTTTTAAAAAAAAGTTTATATCGTATCAATAAAACATGTTTTTAACATTTAGACAAAATCAAATACAAATTTTCTAACAGTTAAATTAAATAAGATAAATATAAGAATTAAAAAGTATGAAAATAACGAGAAATTGATGAACATCTAAGATTTAAAAACCGTATCCAACCACGTACACGACCCCATTAAAGAAATATCGAATCATTAAAGAAAAAAGGCCCGTTTTCATAGGATTTTTGTTTCTTCAAGGGAAATTGATGGCTTTTGTACTCGTAGCAACATACTTACATAAGACGAGAAGAATTATTGCCCACGACACTCATCCCACAAAAAAGTCTAAAAGGCCATGGCCAATACAGTGAAAAGTGCAAAAGGAAAGTCCGTCACTTTTGGGGAATTTTAACTGTGCATTGCAAGAAATTCTTGAAATTGAAGGGATTTACCGTCTCTCTCACTATCATACAACAAATCTCCAAAGATCATGCGTCACGAAAAAGAGGATTTAAAGTAAATGGAAGACAAGTTTGCTTTATCTCTGTTGGTTTGCCCCCCCACCCCCCCCCCCCCCCCCCCCCCCCCCCCCCCCCCCCCCCCCCCCCCCCCCCCCCCCCCCCCCCCCCCCCCCCCCCCCCCCCCTTTGATCAAGTAACATTGTAGCTTCGCTAGCAATAGTATCCTCATATATGAACAGAAGATTAGCTTTATTGGTCCTTTGAAAGGTGAAAGGTGAATTTGAAGCTCCAATTTTTTTATTTCTTTTTTTTTTTTTTTTTCCTTTTTTTTTTTCCCAATTTCTCAGCCTGTTTTGGGAAACTAACATCTCCGTCCTTGCCATGTGCCTGATAGCTGCAATTCCTCCAAGAGGGTTTGGGCAGATGGGATAATACATGCACTTAGATAGACCCACACACATATGATTCGTGTTTCTTAGCATCGACAACATGGCATCCAATCCGAAATTTTTGTTTCTTTTTGTTTATTTATTATCCGACGGGTCAAGTGCCATTGCAGATTTTGCAAAAGTCGCTCATTAGAAAGTAAAGTTTCATTCATTCCGGGCCATGTTATGTCCGCCCAACAATCTTAGACGCCGGCTCAATTGTGTCTCCTGTCGTGCTTGTTGTGACTTGTGAGTCATGTGTATCGGATATCAGTAACATTCAACATCACACATTAATAAATGATAATCTCACAGCATAAGATCTATAAATGGACCCAAGAAATTTTTTTCAGGGGTATTTCGTTCGTTTCTATGATTTTGATGCTCAACACGAACCATGCTCTTAAGGATTTGGCCTAAGCACAAATCTAGACGTGTATAATTGTGCCTATTTGGCCATTTTATATGAGCCGTGATGTTTTCTTTCGGAGAGTCAGAGAGCATATTGTTTCCACAATGGTGTCCCTAAAAAAAATAAAATAAAAAATAAAATAAAAAAGACTGACAAATTATGAATCTCGAGAACTGTTTATGAGATTTTGGGACGAACTTCCCATTCGGACGAGTCCAAACTGGCAAACTCCGAAGCCAGTCAATGCATATAATGGTCCATTTTAATTTCCATTGAGCCACAACAGTTGAAGCGATTTTTTCTTTTTTTCCTAATTTTATTTTCAACGCTCAATATCAGTTGAATGTTGAATTTTGCTCGGCAATTTTTTTAAATTAAACAAATAGTGTACGAGTCCTATGCAAAATTGCTAGCAATATAGCAATTAATTATAGGGGGACAAGGGCAAAAGCATTTTCATTTACACATTTGAAACAGTCAAAAAGGGGTTGATTAAAGACAGCCAAAAAAAAAAACTCCATTTTCCACAGGCAGATCAAAAATATTTTCACTGCCTTTGAGTTAAGAAGAACAGAGTGTGGTTCCAAAGCTTGTATTAAAAGGTCAGGTAACAAACAGACTAACAGTGTAGCGTAGTTACGTACTAATAATGACCACAAAGAGCAAGAAAACATTTCTAAACAATGTTTTACTTACTTTAACTAGAGTAGCCGTTTCCCACCTTTTCCTCTTAGGATTTAGAAATCCAGTATTTTCCATATCCATATGATTGGGTCCTTGGGGCTTTCCGAAACAGTGTAGAAAGAAGTGCTTGAATCATTGCTATTTGAATCGGACCTGTATCAACAAATTTTAGAAACCAATAATAGTCAGCGTGCGTGTCTAAGAGAGAGATACCAGCAACAGTGAATCACATAGTCCGCCGTAATACTGTTTCCACTAACTGTGTTATTCGATTATACTATACTATTATTTCGTCGAAAAAATAAAAATAAACACATAAACTGGATTTCCAATTGAAGATAGAAACAACCCCCAATGTGTTTTTCCCATCATGGAATCCATCTGATTAACACACCGAAAACTTTTGTAACGAGTATATCACAAATGATTCTTGTGGAATGCTAAACTAGAACCAAGTAGTGAGCCTTCCTGCTTCTAAATCCTCGTTGTCCTTATCTTCGAATGTATTTTTTTTGAAAGTCTTATCTTCGAATGTATTAAACAAACATATACACAAAATAAAGCCATAAATATAGGGCAAATACTAACACAACAATATAGATTATGGATAGAGGATATTTAAAGCATGATATACCCATCAAAGTAATACATTGTTCCCCATCTAAAGCTTCACACTTATTAATCTATACATTAAAGAATAAACATAGAACTACAGAACAGAAAAAAAAGTAGATTCTACCAACCAAGCAATAGAAAAAGATCCAAGTTTCCTTCATTCCTCGCCCTACTAAAAAGGCAGAGACAAAATTGTGATAAAAGGGGAGAGTAGGGGAAGAAAACCAAGATTATATACCAACCACCATGCTTTAATGCCTAGAACTAATTTACATGCAACATATCTGCTGTCAAATTTTCCTTGGTTCCAAAAGCTCCTAGCTGATCCTTAACGTTCAGTGCTTGCACTGGACCAACATATTTTTATTGAGTTATGAACATAGCATAAGTGAGCCAACAAGCTTAGAAGCAGAACAAAAAGATCATCGATCATTACCTAAAGAAAAATATGAAATGAGCTCCTTATAGAATATTTTCAGCCATCTCACCAATCACTCGTGCCAGAAGCACAGGTCGATTAACTGCTTAGAACTACCAATAGCGGCAAGTGCTGGATTATGTAAGTTTGGATTTTTTCTTTTATATCTCCCACTTGCCAAGGAAAGGATGGTTTATATCATTATTCTAACAGAAGTTTACCAATAGAGGGCAACAAGATCCCACCCAAAGTTTTTAAATCCAAAATTCTGATCACATATGTAAATTACTACGCAAAACCATGCTCTATTTCTTTGAGTGACAATCCGTCCAGAAGGCATAAGTTCTGAAGGAACAATCTTATATGTCACACAATTTGCATAATTTCAGAACAGACAACAAATCTTTTAGTACAAACTCAATAATTAGTTCAGTTGGGCTTTCACAAATCTATAAATGGTACACTAGACAAGACATAATTTCACTTCGTAGTTAAGAAAAAAAATATATATTCAATCCGCAGAATGTCACAACAATGACACTCGATCGTTAGTACAGTAGGGCCTTCACAAATCTATAAATGGTAAACTGAGCAAGTCATAATTCCAGTTCATTGTAAAAAAAGAAACATAAAATCATTCAGGCCATGGCAATTTCACAACAACGAACAGGTCCTCAAAATCACGTAATTACATTAACAGAAATTAGAGGGAAAAATAAAATACCGAATCGGAAAACACTAAATGTTAATGGAAACGGAGTCAAGCGTCGGCACCATCGGATGGCTTCCCACCAAAAGGATCATGGGTAGGTCCAACATCCTGCCCTATGTGGCGCTGCACTAGCCGTTGCAAATCAGCCATGACCTTGTGTTCACGCTTAGCCTTCTCCTCGTAATTGAACATCGCCAGCGCTCGCTTGTCCTCGGCACTATAGACTTGGTTTTCCTTTCGGATACGAATGGCATTCATCCTCTGGTGCCTGCTTCCACTCATCACATAACCAAGACCCTCAAACTTCTGAATCTCTTCAGCAGAAAGACCCACTTCACCTCTTCGGGGGATACGCTTCCCTTGCTGGACATACTGCGCAATGGCATCACCTTCACCAGGCCTAAGCGCCCCTCCATAGCTGATATGCCCTTCAGCTCTTGGCAATGGCGCAGGCCCAACCATGGGCTCATTATCCAGTGTAGGCTTCTTCTGTGCTTCAATCATTTCCTTGAATTTCAACGCTTCCACGCTACTCTCCTCCTTGTTCACCTCCTCCACCTTCGTTTTAGCATTGGTGTCCGCTGCAGCATCCGAGTTTTCCTCCGAATCCGAGTTACCACTCTCCGTCTCAGACAGTCTTTTCGTCTTATTGCGCTTGGATCGTGATGATCCCGACGACCGCTCCCGCTTCTTCTTCGACTTCAAAACATCATCTGAAGACCTACTCGCTTCCGAATCAGAGTCGTTGCTTTCACTTCCTTCAGTATCCGAATCTGAATCGCTGCGCCTGCTCTTCTTACTGCTCCGTTTTCTTCTACTACTTCTCCTGCTGCTCTTACGTCGCCTACTCCTCCTACTGCTCGATTTCTTTCTTCGCCTTCGATCGTCTTCCTCATCTGATTTGCTCTCGCTCTCGCTCCCGCTCTCCGATTCGCTATCACTGTACGACGATTTCCCACTCGCATGCTTTAAAACCCGGCTCTTCCTCCTCTTCCTCCTCTTCCTCGACCCCGAATCCTCAGATTCTGATTCTGACTCGGATCCAGAATCAGATTCAGTATTTCGCGATTTCTCAGGCTCCGATTCGGATTTTGTCTTCTCTTTCTCGCTCTTCTCAACCGCTCGCTTGTCGGGAATCTCGTCGACCTTGTCCACCGATTCCAGTTCCTCGTTCTCGTCCCTAGGCGGGCTTGGCGTTACATTCCAAATGCAATTCCTCAACATCCTCCTCATCTTCTGCCTCTTGAGCCTCGTGTACTCCTGGTAATTCAAACCCTTCAGCTCCTCATCGGACTCCTCAGACTCCGACCGCCTTCCATTTCCGTACGGCAAGCTCCTTCCCCCACGGTCCCCACCACGCCCGAACCTCTTCGGCAAAGCGTCGGAATCTCCGTTGGCCCTAGGGCTCCGTCTAGGGTTTGCATCCTCGGGAGACCGCGAGGGGTCCCGCCGGCGGCGGCGACCGTCACGGTCGTAGATGTCATAGCTGGGGCTGCGGCGGCGGCGGCGGTATCCGCCGGAGCTGTCGGAGTCGGATGCGTGCCGTCCGTTGTCAGAACGACGTCGTCTATCGGGAACCTCGATGGTTGACGATGCCCAGCCCATTAGGGTTTGGTCCGATTCAACGACGAGGCAAATAGATTCTCGAGGCGAATAGATTCTCAAGGCGATTTTCGTTGGTTTAGATCAAAATTGGATTTTCTTTACTTCCACGAATTAGGGTTTGCAGAGAGTGAAAAATGGGGATTTTCTTCGATTGGATGGAATTTGAAGGTCGGCGGCTTGGCCGTTTGTCGTGAGAGGAATTCGCAGAATTAAATGACAGAAACGACTAACTATACGACATGCAAGTAGGGGTGGCAATACGGGTCGCGACACGACGACACGACTCGAAAACGACACGAATTTTACGGGTTCGGGTTGGGAAAAATAGGTGGATGGTCGTGTTCGGGTTGGGAAAATTTGACACGAAAAAAAAAAAAACGGGTCGTGTTCGGGTTGGACCCTTTTTCATGTCAATTTCATGTCAGTTTCGGGTCAAGTTCGGGTCAAATTTCGTGTCCATTTCGGGTCACTATTTCGTGTCAAATTCGGGTCAATTTTCGTGTCGCGTGTCCATTTCGGGTTAATTTCGTATCGCGGGTCTAGTTCGTGTCGCGGGTCAATTTCGTGTCGCGGGTCAAGTTCGTGTCGCGGGTCCAGTTCGTGTCGTGTCGTGTCAAGCCGTTACGGGTTCGTGTCGTGTTCGTGTCGCGGTTTCGTGTCGTTTTCGTGTCACGGGTCGTGTTCGGGTTGGAGAAGAAAAAATTCGACACGGCTCAAATACGACACGAATCCGACACGTGACACGAATTGCCAACCCTACATGCAAGTCTTTACTTAAACGACATCAAATATTCAGTAGTCTTTACTTCATTAAAAATAAATAAATAAAAAACCAACTACATCGGGATGGACTTTTCCATTCCATTAAATACTAGGGCTAATAGTTTCTGTAGTTCCTAAGGGCCTGTTTGGGTGGTGAGTTTAAACTCACCACCATCAACTCAATTTTTGTCTTTTTCTCCAAAAGTTTTTTGTCTTTTCTGAAAAAGTCAACCAAAATCACTATTTAAACTTATAAATCTTAACTCAAACTCAAACACCAAACGGGCCCTAAATTCTTTAAAAAGATATCCATTGGTTCTTAAATTTTTTTTTAATTAAAAAGTTCCCAAGTTCTTAAAAATGATGCAAATAAGGGATAACCGCTAAAAAAAAGAAAGGTGTTTGTGCCATATGAGCTGCACATGTCTTTACTTAGAGGGTATTTTGGTAAAAGGATGTGACAGATCAAAATTTATAGGGAATTAAATAGATTTGAGGATAAAATTAGGGTTTTTGTTTAAAATTAAAGAGGGGAAAAAAATAAAACTAAACTCACTTAGCAATTAAGAATGTAAAGCCATCCCCATCCTCGGCACTAGCACTCGAAACCTCATTCGACGAGCCCACTGGTTCTAGCCCACCCTGTTCCGCGGCGGACCCATTCCGTTCACAAGCTCGTTTTGCTGAGTATCTCCGAGCTGTCGCGAACCTCCCATCGCAAACCCAGGCCGCCACTCTCCTCTGTCCCTTCGTGCCATTGTGTCGTCTTTTAAACATTTTTTGTCTTTTTTTTTTTTCAATTTTACTATTCATTTTTTAAAATATTTTTTAAAAACTTAAACTTTGAAAATCTATAACTTTATCATTTTAAGTCGAAATAAGATGATTTTTTTTAAATTACATAAAATTTTGAGAGGAACAAAACAAGATCTCTATTGCTAATTTTAAGTTTTTACACTTTTTCACTTCAAACAGATTATTTTTTCTAAACACACATTTTCAAAACTCAAAACATCTCCAACCTCCAAAAATTTAATTTGGAAAGGTGCTAGGATCATTTGTGAAAAAATGTTTTGTTGTATTTTTTATATTATTTTAGTATAAGAATAGAGATTGAAACTATTTTAAAAATATTTATTGAGTATATTAGCATAAAAACAAAAGCAGAAAATTTACAAAAACAAAACAAACAAACAAAAACAGAAACAGAAAAATTCAAAAAACAAAAATGGAAAATAAAAATAACTTTTGGGGTTTTCCAAATTCTTTTCATTCCCCACAATACGATTCTACTCCAAAATCAATTTTAAAATGATCGTTTTGCATGAGAAACCATTTCAACAATAGGGCCAAAAAATAAAAACATTGGAATTAAAACTGAAAAGCAACATGCTGTTTATTTAGAACGACATCATGCTCTTATGAAAAACGATGTATTCTTAATGGGCTACAACGAATTTTACAATGGAAACGACAATCTTCAGATGTCGTCTATTAGTCGAACTACATCAAATAAGCGTCACGTCGTTCTCATTTTAAGATGTATGCGACATGTCGTTTTGATTAACAAATCTTTTTTTTTTTTTTTAATGTTAACAACACCAATTTTAATCCTATTCTTTTACTAATTTCGAGTTGTCATTCTTTTATTGATAAAATTATCACATCAATTAGTAACAAAATATTGTATCTGATAATAGAAAAGGTGACAACTCAAATGTAAAACTTAAGATTAAAGTTAGTGTTCTTAAAATTATTAATATTGATTTTTCATTTCAAAGGAATTTTTTTCTTTTTTGCTAAAGAATTTTAAAGGAATGTAGGTTTCTTATTCATTCCACAGGAAATAATCAACTTTGAAACAAAATCTAGATTATCGTCCAATTCCATAAATTTTTTTCCTTCGTGAACAAACAAATAAACAAAATCCATGTTTCTCCACGCTAGTGTTTTTTTCCTCTCTTTCTTTTCTTCTTCTTCAAAAGTTAAAATAATAATAAAATAAAAAAATCTTTTTCCCTCTCACTAATACCCATAGCTTAAGAAATAGAAGTACCTCACGTACTAAAGAATAAACAACAGACGCAAAACTTCTTTCAAACGTGAAAATCACTTTTCTTGTTTCCAATAAATCAGAATATGTGCCAAGAGCATGCATTTTTTTTTCTATTATTTTTTGAGATTTAAAATCTTATTCAAGAAGGTGAACTTGTTATGACTCTTTTTTCGGCAACCATTTTGGTTAGGCAAGTGCATTACAAATAATTCATCGGTTACGTGTAAAATTTTCAATTGACTAGCAGTCTAGTCATGATTTATTCAATCGTTTTGGATAATTGTTTAATTAACTTTCTTGGTGATATATAACTTCAAGTGTGTGTGTGTATATACACATACACATATACGTATGATTGTTACAAATGGATTTAACGTCTGAAAATAGGCAGCATTTTCTGGGAAGCTTCACAGTTAAAATGTCAAGCATTATGGATTAGGCTGTTGTTTATTTCAGTCACAATTCGGCCTAACTCTCATTAGAGATAAATACAATCCCTTAATCCTGCAATGCCAACTTCTGCTTCTACATAATCCCCTGCCTTGAAAAGTACTAGTCGTTTTTATCTGCTTTTTCAATTTGAGTACTCCACAAATAACCCCCAAGTTATATAAGACCAAACTTTCATACAGTGTACAAACTCGTCAAATTTCATCTTTCTTTTTCATAGAGGTTAGACGGGTATATGTCTTAGGTAAATAGATTATTTATATTTGATGATTCAGAACGGTGTTTTATCACAAGTGAATATTTTACGGCATCTTAAAATTTGCATGTTTATACATCTAGTCTTATATTTTTCTCAAAACTTGCAAAATTCATCTACAAACGGAACCTTCAAGAGGAAGACTAGATAAAATTGTGTCTTCTTCCACAGCTCAATGCTAGGACTTTCTTGTGTGACTACTACCTTATCCAGAAGGTAGGAAAGTGCCAAAATATAAGAAATTAACTTCAATTGTTCACTTGACACTAACCCCACAAATTCATAGGTGGAGTAGACTATACTTGTAAAGTGATTTAAAGTAACAACTATATCCATAAAGGAAAACAAGTACTAGTGAGTAGCTTCTAGAAAAAGTGTTGTTTGTGATAATGTGACAACTGACAAGGAGGCCTTTATAAAGAAAATTTATTTTTTATTTTTTTATTAATTTCCTCTCATTGTGTGATATTATTTTAGAGAGTGACTAAAGAGTGTGAACCATAAAAGATAGTTTCTAATGCAAATTTTGGGCTTAGCTCCTTCCATAAGGGAGAGGGAAAAAAAGAAAAAGTGAGTGACAAAGACATAGCAACAAGAGGGTCATCTATATTTTACTTGCATGATAGCCCAAAGAGAGATTGTCAAAAGGAAAATATAATATGGAATAGTAATATACAAGTCACTCTTGTGCAAGCAAAAGCAGAGCTTAAAAACTCCTCCCATTTCCTTCCAACCTTCCACCTACCATGAACCAGAGCCATTTCTCCTAATGGGGTGGCTTCAGTCCCTCGTCTCCCCGTTGAAGAAGCTCTGGGATCGTCTGCATTCCCACCACAGAAAACGTACGTAATTTCTCTTTTCATCTCTCACTTTTCATATCGTCAAACATATATATACGTATATATATGTGTGTGTAAGTAGCGTTTGCTTCGTGATCCATCACATAGGAATGTAGATTCATTGCTACAAACTGCATCTTACTTTTTTTTTTTTTTTTTTTTTTTTTCAGGGAGAGGGATATATATATTATACAAGGATGTGAAATCCTGCCCCTGTGAAGATGTGCAAGTTCTATGGTCAATACTGGTTGAATCAGGCAGCACAGGTTCTTTGGAGTCTCCCTCCTCGCCTTGTGACAAAAATCACTAAAAAAAGGGCAAAAATGGGGTTTGATAATTTTTACTTTAATTACCTTGTACATGATTTCACCACATAGTGTCTAATACCACACGACATATAAAGCAATACTCCTTTACGTTTTTCCTTATAATTTTGTGTAATAAATTTTGTATCATACGAATTTCTATATATGTTGAATTAAGCTTTTGTTTTTTTTGGTACTTGTTTTACTAAGATGCTCCCACTTGTGGCTTTTCTCCTCTTGTTAGATTTCTTATGGCTTTCATTAAATAATCGGAAAATGTTAATACAAATGGTTTGGAAATTTTATTTTAAATAGAAAAAAGGAGAAATTATCATATAATATGATGATCACAATCTGAAAGCTACTTTGCACCACTTTAATTTTTTATTTGGCAAACAAATAAAAAAAAAAAAAGAAAAAGAAAAAGGAAAGCTACTTTGCACCAATGATTGCTCAAGGCTGTCAAGAAAACATGAATGTTCGTGGCTTTTTTTTTTTTTGTTAAATTGAAAATATGATTCTTTTAGAGGTATCAATAGATTTTTGTTTGGCTAGCAGGTGTGAAGTGGTAGCAATAGAATCCCCCCCCCCCCCCCCACAAAAAAAAAAAAAAAAAAAAGAGAATATGTTTACATATGCAGCTTTTTTTTTACTCATGAAATGAGAGATGCGAATTTAATATCATATAGAGTCAAGTATAAAATTTATATTAAATTATGTCAGTAATCACATGTTTAAATACATAGTACATAATATTATGTACTGTACCTTAAAAATAATATTATGTACTAAGACAAAATAATTGGAGCTTTTATAGCAGCAAACAGGTACTCTAATATAAATGCTTTTTGATGTTTGTTATAGATTTTGATGAAAATATGTTGATTGAAGAACATGCATCCCCATCCCCAAGTTCCAAAAAAAAAAAAAAAAAAAAAAAAAAGAACATGCCGTATAATAGTTATCACAAGCTTAACTTCATATTAATTCATGCCTACAGCGTTAAAAAGATAAAATTAAAAAGAAAAAAAGATACTTATTCAGTGATGTCTTCGCAGTGAATTTTCAAAATTTAATGAAAATAATTTCATACTCACCAAATTAAAGCTTGAAATTCATAAATTTCAATATAGAAAATATTATAATTTAAGGGTTTCAAGAAATCAAGCAGATTGCTGTTAGACTATATCTCAAATCACATAATACTTAACATTTTACGCACGATGTTTTTGCCAAAATTTAAAGTTATCATGCAATTAGTATGTGATTGCTTTCATTAAATTCTAAACAGTATTTTCGAATTTATATTTTGAGAACAGAATTGTCTAAAAAAAAAAATGTGGGATTCAGGAATACAAATTAAGGACATGTTTGGACGGCAAGTTTAACTCAAGTTAAATTATATTTTTTTTATCTTTTTCTAAATTTTTTTTAATCTTTTCTAAAAAATTAATAAAAATTATTATTAAAATTTAAAATTTTCAACTCAAATCCATTCGTCAAATTGACCTTAAAAAAAAAAAAAACAGATTCACTAATACGAATTAAACCCTACTGGGCCTATCAACGTAACTTTGGGCATTCCATTCAATCAGTAATCCAGCCCAATTGACCAACCCTAAAACCCTTCTCTTCCCGATTTTCCTTCCTTCACAATCATTGTAAACGCAGATAGCAGTGCGCATAACTCCAAGGGCGAGAGAGGCGCAGAAATCTAGAGAGAGAGAGCGAGCGCCATGGCAGATAGCAAAGCTGTGACAATCCGTACGAGGAAATTTATGACAAACCGTCTCCTTTCTAGGAAGCAATTTGTAAGTTTCCCACTGCAAGTTCTGTTTGTTCCCCGGGAAAAAGTAGAAAGAAAATGCTATATCGATTTATTCTCATCATCTAGAGCCTAAAGTTGACGAGATTGAAATTCGGTAAAATCGGGGGAAAAAAAAATTAACTGTTCTGTGTTCCTCGTTTCGATGCAGGTCATCGACGTTCTCCATCCAGGAAGACCTAATGTTTCCAAGGTTTCTGTTTTTTTTTTCCTTCCAAATTAGTTAATTATTTTGCTAATTTGATTTGAACAAATTGCCTGTTGAAAGTTAAGTGGGAATCATAATTTAGATGTCTTAAACTGATGTTGGGATTTTGTTCAATAATGTAGCTTTTTTTAGGGGTAATTTGTAGGTTGTAGAGGATAAGTATTGTTGATATTCCAGAGTTAATTCAAGTTGCTTAATTCTGTTTACGGTTCATATTGCCTTTTTCCTTTATCTGTTCTATTCATGGGAGTGTTATTTGATTAGGTGATTGATTTCTTTCGTTCATTGAAGCTAAAATATTCCGTTTTCGCTGATTTTATTTTTAACCTCGTTATAAAGGCGGAGTTGAAGGAGAAGCTGGCAAGGATGTATGAGGTGAAGGATCAAAATTCCATCTTTGTCTTCAAGTTCCGCACCCATTTTGGAGGCGGGAAATCGACCGGATTTGGGTTGATTTATGATACCGTGGAAAATGCAAAAAAGTATGAGCCGAAGTACAGGCTGATCAGGGTATGCTGTCTTACTTTCTTTGTCTTCCTTTTTGTAATTTGTAGATTGGCTTTGTGCATGGTAATTTCTATATTTGTACTCGTTCAAAATGTTGTGTTTGATGTTCTGGTTAAACCTTGATGATTGGAGATATGAACTACTAATCCTATCGTTTAAAATCTTATTTTGAGATGTTACAACGATTAGCATGAATAGAGTGTCATTTTGTTTTTCTTTGACATGCTGCTGACCGTTTCTTTTTCTGTTCATATGCGATTTTCATAAGTTTCATTTGGTCGATTCTCCACTTATATTAATCAAACTAGAGACTCGTGTAAAACTTAGTAAGCCATTATTGGTAGGCACTCGGCCAAATGCTATACCCATTATTTTCTAAGGCATTATTCTGCTTGTAATCTTCATTTTTAACGTTTGCAAGAAAGGATGTTTTTCACCATACTTAACTCACTGTGAGAACCTTGCAGAATGGTCTGGATACAAAGGTCGAAAAGTCGAGGAAGCAGCTGAAGGAAAGGAAGAACAGAGCCAAGAAGATCCGTGGAGTAAAGAAGGTAATGATGTCTCATTTCAATTTTCTTTTTGCTGTATTAAAATACTGTTATACCATACGTGCCATGCTGTTGCACTCCTTGTTTCTTGTTAAACGCCGGTAAAACCTGTAAAAATTATTATTATTATTGTTATTATATTATATGCCAAGTTATGGAACCATAGTCTCCTGTGGTTTTACTATTGTCTTGTTTCTTAATGGCCACCTCTTCCCCGTTGTTTCTTACGCAGACCAAGGCAAGTGATGCTGCAAAGAAGAAGTGAGAGTTTCGGCATATTTTGAGACATGGGCACCATGCCTTGGCAGCAATCTTTTTTTTTTTTTTTTGCTTTTTCTTTTTTTCGGGCACCATTTTCTTTGCTTTATCTGTTTTTTTTTCATCTTAAATTTTGTTCGAAAAACCTTAAAGTTTTTGGAAAAATGAGCTTTAGAGTTGTAAGTTTTCTTTGATGTTTGTAACTTGGGACAGAAACAAAGTTATATTAGTAACTAAGATGTTTTGAGGCACGTTTTGGATATTAGTAGATGATCCAATCTCTTATAATGCTTTTTCAAGAGTTCTGAACTTCTGATACGTGTTTTCAATTTCACGTGAAGCTCTGGAGGATATGAATCTTTGATTTGACAATTGGGCCATAATTTGGCCACTGGACAGGCTATCGTTGTGACTAGAATAAGAGCAAGATTGGCATCTCATTTACATTGCAGTCAGAGTCTAATTATCAACTTTTTGTTGATGTGACACGCCAGTATTTGTCAAATTAGGAAAATATATTATAATAAATATTTAAAAAGATTGGCATGTCAGTGAATAAAATGGATATGTAAAATAGATGAATTTTTTTTAAGTTTTTTTTTTAAATAAATGTCTTTAAGTTTTATCAAATTAGAAAAATGATCGTGTTGGTTAATTCGACGGTTGATATGAATATGTATTTTTATTAATAAATCACTGCTTAATTAATAGGATCAATTAGCATCTGTTTATTTTGATAGTTGAAGTTAAAATTTTTAAGTTGGAGTTGGTTGATTTGTCAAAAATAAATTATAATTTTTATTAATTTTTTAGAAAAAGATAAAAACTGAGATGAAAAATTTAAATTAGAATTAAGATATCAAACAAAGGCTTAATATTTTATGAACACGGGTCATTTTAAGGGAAAAAAAAAGTACAGTCATTTTTGTTTAAGCGTTTAAAAATTATCTATGTATTTAATTTTTCTTTGATAATAAGAAATCTATAGGAAACTGTTGCTACATTGGCTAGACAAGTTTTGTAGACTTTCCGCAGCCAAGTGATCAGCCCCGCACCTTCCCAACAGCCAATCTTGCATTTATAAGATGCATTATGCTGCCGATTTGATGTAGTCAGTGTGTGCTAATAATGCCTTTGGAAGTCTAGAAATAGAACAATAAAATGTGGGTTAGTGATTGCTACTTGCTAGCCTTTGTGAAAGGTTAATTTTTCTTTATCATCTAATAAATCTACTGGACCACAACAGAAAGAGGTGTCATGGTAAATAATTCCACGGAGCTCGTTATTGTAACGGTGAAAAAAAAAAAAAAAAAAAAGAGAGAAAAATTCAACTAATCGTGCAAAGTAACAACTAACAATGGTAAAATTCAACTACCTACCATGTTTATATGAAGAAACTTTTTTTTTGTTGTTAATAATATATTTTTACTTATGATTGGAATCGTACGAAATTTATTGTTAGTGTGTATATATATTTTTTCCAAAATCAAATCCTGTTAGAATAATAGCAAACAAAGATCTTACATTTTGGAGATACTCCTTATAACTTGCAAAATTCCTAGTAACTCATAGACATGAAGCGCACTAATTCTAAATTAGAAGAAACAACTTTGTTAATATAGGGATTTTATTTATGGTACCTGGAGAAGAATTTTTGATATTGTGTCCGGAATATGTTAATTTGCATATGTTACATTAGAATTTGAAATTTTTGAATGTTAGAGTTGTATAAATTACAATAGACTATAAAATTTTGGGTAAATTGTTAGGTTCGTCTCTGAACTTTTAATTTTGTACAACTTTGATTTATAAATTTTTTTTCGTAGCTGTAATACTTCTATACTATTAAAATATTACTTGAATAGTCATTTACGTTAATTTTTTGACTGAATCTGTTAGTTAACACCACTTTTTGATCAAATTACTAATGGACTTCATTTAAAAATTAACATAAATGATTATTATAACAATATTTTAATAGTTTAAAGGCATTCTCTATTATTTTTTTGTAACTATAATGACCATAAATTATTAAAAATGTTACTATAATAATCTTTTCCGTTAATTTTAGGACAGAATCCGTAGTTAGTACTGTTTTTTGATCAAATTACTAACAGATTCCATCTAAAAATTAACGGAATGACTATTTTAGTAATATTTTAAAAGTTTAGGGACATTCTAACTACAAAAAAAGTTCAGAAACTAATGTTGTATAAAATTAAAAATTTAGAGATTAAATGAATAATTTTTTTAAATTAAAAAAAAAAAAAGGATACAATAACTTAACAAACTCGTAAACTTATACAACAATACCGATACCATGACAGCACCCATAAAAGGACTCCTTTCATGAACTTTTAATATGGTTTTTTTACCGATGATTCTATTAACTGAATTAAAAATCCAAATGCCCATTGGCCCCCACTATTCCAAGATTTTTTTAATTTTTCATTGGTGAGTGTTTTATTGTTCTTGGGGTTTGGAAATTGTGGGGGCCGCGGGAATGTGTCTCGCCAATGAAGCATTTTGCCTTTGCCTTTGGCCCCCATTTCTTAGTGCGGGTCAAACTCGACTAGTAATGTGAAACGAGCAAGACACAAAAAAATAAAAAAAAAAGAGCCGTATTTACCATTTATATTATATTAAATATTTTTATTTATGGAGGGAAATCGGAAATCGGAGGCAGCTTTTTTAGACCAGCCCAATTGACGATCCCGCCCATCCTTGTACTCCACCCCATTGCCCTCTCTCTCCTCTCTCTGTACGACTCATACTCACAAAAAATATTAAGGAAAAAAAATGTGCAAGTTAAAAAAGCTCTCTTAAACAAACAAACTCACCGGCAAGAAAAACCCCCCTCTCTCTCTCTCTCTACAAACCCAAAAATCCATTTCCAATTTTGCTTCTGATTCTCGTGAAATCTTTGCAGGATCACGGTTTTCTCCGGACTTCTCTGCATTCTGTGAGCTCCATTCCTATTCCTTTCACGTGATTTGGTTTTCTCTTTACTGTTTGTTTTCTGTTTTTTGTTTGTTTCTGTTTTTGTTTTCCGTTTCGTTTTCAGCGCAGAGTATTAATTTGTGATTTGTGTTTTTTTTTTTTTTTTTTTTTTTTTTTTTTTTGGAGGTGTTTTGATAGCCGAGGAAAGTGAATGGCGAATGCGATTTTGTGTGTGCTTAGTTTGGCTTGGTGAAGTCGGTTTGGAGTGAAACTGGGTTTTACGATTGGGGTTTGGTTCTGTGCGAGATGAGGGAGGGCTTGAGATCTGGGAAGTTAAATGTGAATAGTAGGAAAGGAAGTGAAGAAAACTCTGTAGGTTCTGATTCCGGTAATGAAAAAGTTGCCGACTTGGTCTTGGGTGGTCCGGAGGTTGAGAGAGAGTCGCCGGGATTGCGGGTTGAGAAGAACAGTGACGAGTTGGATAATGGGGGATTTGAAGAAGGTGGTGGTGGTGGTGGTGGTAATGATGATGATGAATGTGGGAGTGGAAAGGTTGGAGTAGCTGAAAGTGCGAAGAAGCGGAAGAGAGTGGACAGCGGTGAGGAAATTGGCAATGGTGATTTTGGGGGAGAGAAGGTGAAGGAGGAAGTAGAAGAGTGTGATGATAAACCGCCCCCGGTTTGTCATAGGGTTCTGCGGTCGAGTGTTGTGGCAAATGACGGGTCTAATAAGGTAGGGAGTGAAGAAGATGTTTTGGATCAGAAGGGTGATCATGATGGTTGTGAGAAGAAATTGGCTGAGGAGGAGAAGGGGAAGTGTGATGAATTGGTAAATAATCAAGATGGGAAACCAAAAAGAAAGCGTGGTAGACCGCCTTTGGCAAAAAAGGGTGAGAGTGATGTCCGTGGGTCGAAGGAGTTGAAAGTTGACCCTGTGAGACCTTGCAAGGTGGAAATGGAAGGTGATGGCTCGTTAGCATTGGAGCGTGGGATGAGGAACAGAAAGAAACGTAAACGTGGGAGACCACGCAAAGTGCAAGAGGGCAGCGGAGCTTTGACACATAAGCATGGGAGACCACAGAAAGTGCAAGTGAGCAGTGAAGCCTTGAAAGTTAAGCGTGGGAGAACCCCAAAAGTGCAAGACAGAAATGTAGCCTTGAGAGTTAAGCTTGGTAGACCATGTAAGGTGGAAAAATATGTGCATAATCCATCTGAATCTGATGGTCGATTGAACCAGAGGTTGAAACCCAGGCTTGGGAGACCTGTGAAGGTGCAAAAGAGCAGTGAGGTTTTTAAGGGGGGTGATGATAAGGAAGGAGAAGTAAGTGCGGTAGACAAAGAACATAATCCATTAGAGTCCAATGGAGGATTGAAGAAGAAATTGAAATGCAAGCACGGGATACCCTCTAAGATGGAAGAGAGCAAAGTGGTTTTGAAGGGGGATGTTGATAAGGAAGGAGAAGGAATTGCAGAAGACAAAAGGGGCTTGGAATTGCGAGATAGAACTAAGCAAAATTTGCCAGCTTACTTTTCGTACCAGGAAAGAGTTCTTATCGAAAAACAATTGAATGTGATGAGAGTGCCGTCGAAAAAGAAGAGAAAAAATGGTGTAGATTTGGAGACCAAGGAAAATGATGGCTTACCAGGTACGATATCCATGCCAATATATGCAGTTTGCCTTGAGAACCAGAAGGGTCTTAGAAAAGGAAGAATTACAAAGAAGGATGAAGATGTGGAATCAGGTAAAAAGGCGACAAAGAACTCAGTGCGAGAGAAGATTGTAGAAATTCTTTTGGATGCAGGCTGGACAATCCAACGTAGACCTAGGGCTGGAAGAGAGTATCTTGACGCTGTGTATGTTAATCCAGAAGGACGTACTCACTGGTCAGTCACCCTGGCTTATAAAATGCTTAAAAAGCATTATGAAGATGGAGATGGTGAATCTACAATTTATAAAACTGGTTTCAAATTTATTCCTATACCAGAGGAGGAGTTCAGTACACTAAAAAGGGTTCAGCTTAAGCGAAGAGATGGAAAAAAGAAGTTGAAGCCAAAGGAGGGAGATTGTGGAAAGGCAAATGATAGAGGCATAATCAGCAAGAAAAGACACAAAAGGAAACTGGTCAGAAAGTTTCAAAGAGGGAAGCCCAGGGGAAAATCTTTACTTCCGGATCATAAGAAGCAGAACAGACGAAATGGTAAACGCCCTACTCTTTTGGTTCGCAACGCCATGGCGGAGGCAGATTCAGATGGTGACGGCTATATTCCATATGCTGGGAAAAGAACTGTGCTTGCCTGGATGGTTGATTTAGGAACTGTTTCACTCAATGAGAAGGTGCAGTACATGAATCCAAGGAAGACACGGGTTTTACGTGAGGGTAGAATTACAAGAGATGGCATTCATTGTGACTGCTGTAGTGACACCTTTACAACTTCAGAATTTGAAATCCATGCAGGGAGTAAACTCTGTGAGCCATTTAAAAACATATGTCTAGAGAGTGGAACTTCCCTCTTGCAATGCCTGTTAGACTCGTGGAATAAACAACAGGAATCTGAACGTGAGGGATTTCATAAGGTAGACGTCCATGGTGAAGACCCAAATGATGATGCGTGTGGTATATGTGGAGATGGAGGAGACTTGATCTGTTGTGACAGTTGTCCATCAACATTCCATCAGAGTTGTTTGGACATACAAGTATATGACTCATCTTTATCTCTCTCTCTCTCTCTCTCTCTCTCTCTTTAATGTGTAGTGTCATAGGGTTAATATTACGTAGATAGTGTTTTAATCACATGTATATTGAAGTCGTGTCTTGATCTTTCTTTCCACCTTAAATAGGATTAAAAGATTTAGTTGTCGTTACAATGTTAACACAAGTTCCCCACGTAGTATAACTATAGAACCCTGTTTTATGGCTATCCGACAAGTCAATGTCTGCTGCACAAACTCTGAACAACGGGGTGCGAGATAATGGGGGAAGGGAGGCATTAATGCTGATTTTAGTGCCACTATAGTAGACATGGACCGAGATTAGAATTTACATGTTTTTTCTTCTTTTGTGGTATTATTTTTGGCAAACCAAGGTATAAAAATAGTCTCCACATAGCAAGTTAAGTGGGAATGAGTGGCCGAATTTTCTCTGTACTAACGTGCTACTTGCTCTTAAATCAGAAGATGTCTTAAAGCTTGGATTCTTTTTGCAGTTCGTCCATGAGTAAATTTTTGTTGGCATTTGTTGTCGTAATAAAAGTATCTTTTTTCTTTCTAACTGATTCTATTTGCAGAAGTTCCCGTCTGGTGATTGGCATTGTGTGTATTGTTCATGCAAATTTTGTTGGATGGCTGTTCGCAATGAATGTCAAGAGGATGATAATGATGATTTGGCTGCATCTGAGTTACTTGCATGCCAGTTATGCGAGGAAAAATGTACAACTCTAACTTCAGTACTTGGTCATTTGATCAGTGTTCTTGCAAAAAATGTTAATTGATTTTTAATCTGCTGTAGATCATCAAACCTGTAGCAAGGAAAAAGATGCTGAATCTGCTTATTCCGATACGTCCTTCTGTGGGAAGAGATGTGAAGAGGTAATATCTTTTATTGGTACTGTATTTTGTTACTTAAAGTTGCAAGGTAGTAATAGGTGTTAAATCACAGTTCTATGTAGGCACTTCCTGTCTAACTAAGTGAGGAACGTGTATATGCATGCTGGACGGTCAGCAATTTTTAATTACAAAATTTGGCAAATTTTGGGATTGTCATCATAAGGAGGAATTATTTCCCGCTCAGCCTCTCTTAAGAAAACTATAATTCCCATCTGAATGAATTGTGGATTACTTTTCATTTTTTCCCCCTGACAATGATTATTACTGTTTTTGTTCTGCCAGCTGTTTAAGAAACTGAAGAAACTTCTTGGAGTTAAACATGATTTGGAAGAAGGCTTCTCATGGACTCTTGTTCACCGAGCTGATATCGACTTGAGTATTTCTTTATGTGATATACCGCAGAAATGTGATGTAGCTCATGAAATTGAATGCAATTCCAAGATAGCCGTTGCATTGTCTATAATGGACGAGTGCTTTTTGCCTATTGTTGACCAGAGAAGTGGGATCAATTTGATTCATAAAATTGTCTATAATTGTGGGTAAGCACTCCGCACTTTTTCGACAGTTAATCTAGATCTTGAATTCCATAGTCTGCCTTTAACTCCCCCCACCCCCCCCCCCCCCCTCTCCCCCGCCCGATTAATTTGTTATTCTCCTCTTAACAGGTCTAATTTTAACCGCCTGAATTATAGTGGGTTTTTCACTGCAATTCTAGAGAGAGGTGATGAGATTGTCTGTGCAGCTTCTATTCGGTATGTGCTGATATATACTTCCATTAGTTTGCTATTTTACAGTGTTAATCTTTACTTTTAATTTCTGGTTTGTTGAATGTGAACTTGCGAATCCAGCATTTTAATATTCACAATTACGTTGCCTATTATATGGTACCACAGGATCCATGGAGATCAATTAGCAGAAATGCCATTTATTGGGACCCGCTATATGTACAGACGGCAAGGAATGTGTCGCCGGCTTCTTAGTGCAATTGAATCTGTACGTTAATGTATTTTAATAATGTGATGTAAAGATTATCTGGTCTTAGTTTACTGATTTCAGACTCACCTATTCCTTCATCAGGTCCTCTGTTCACTAGATGTTGAGAGATTGGTCATTCCTGCGATCTCCGAACTTAAGGAAACATGGACCTCGACATTTGGTTTCGGGCCCCTTGAAGTCTCAACCAACCAGAAGATGAAAAATATGAATATGATGGTTTTCCCACACATACAGATGTTGCAGAAACCAATGTTGAAGCTACAGAAGCTTCAGACTGCAGAAGAAAAAATGATTGTCGTGGAAGGTAATTATCTTATTCTGTTTTTCTTTGATTTATTTTTGTGAGCATGGAAACTGGAAAGTATGTGATACATGGCATGCACAAACTTACCGTAGGTCCAAAGTTCACTGAACTTGAGGAGCACCAGACCAAGGAGGAAGTGTTGTGTAAAAGTGGACTTCGTGGAGTTGATATAAACGAACCTCCTGTTGAAAGTGGATTTCGTGGAGTTGATATAAACGAACGTGGAGTTGATATAAACGAACCTCCTGTTGAAAGTGGACTTCGTGGAGTTGATATAAACGAACCTCCTGTTGAATCCACTTTGCAGCTTCCTGATGGCTCCTTGAATATCACTGATGGAAAATGCTTGGTTGAGTTTGGCGTGACTTGTGATGGTCTTGAAGATTTAAACAAATCTATCATGGATCCCTCAGGTTCTATGAGTGGCCTTTGTGAACAGATTGAAGAGACCACTGAAAATCAGAAAGCTAGCCCTGGTTCAACCCTTCCAGTGCTTGATCAGGTGGCGGTGGAGTTGAGTAGCCAGTCAAACCAGGGTAGTATTTCTGAAAAGGATACCAAGTCTTTTGTTTTACCTTGTTCTGAGTCTGAAGCTCATGGAAGTGAGGCACCGGTTCTCTGTGCTTCCAGGGAGGGTACTGAAAGTTTTGATTGCGAGGTAAAAGTAGAAAATCACATCGTTGCAGACAATCTCAATCCTTATAATGAGGACTCTATACACCGTTCTACTGAAATCAATACTGCTGAACCTTGTGAAAAAGTCTTTTCGTGTGAGTTTGAAATTCCTGTTAGCAATGCCGTTTGCCACGATTCAGACACTGCAATTCAGATATCCGATGGTGGTTTGGATTTTAATTGTTGTCATTCTGAATGCAATAGAGACAAAAAGACACTTGAAATACATGAAATGCAAAATAACAATTCAGCTGTTGTGCTAGCATCTGCAACAGTAGGTGTGATTTGTTCGACATCCACCGAGTGTTCTGTTTCACAAAATATGCATACGAGCAAGCTCTCAAGTGAAGTGGTTCACCAAATTTCAACCCAAATAGCAGATGACTCAAAGGATGGTCGAACCCCTTTGCCCGTTGGTTGTAGCTGCAGTTCTTTCCAAGGCAATGGGCTCGAAACACATGAGGTACTCCTCTCTGCTGCACGTGACACTAACTGAGATCCTTCTTGCGGATCGTATTTTGACAGCAATGTTTTTTGCAAATCCAAGGAGGTTTTATATCTGGTTCGTTTGGGTTGTGGATGGTTTCCAGGATTGAAAATAATTTTTTGTTCTTCATTACACGTGTACCTACTTCCTGGAAGATCTTTGTAAATGCCAAATCCTAGTAGCAATTCGGCTTTCATCCGTGGGTTGATGATTTTTTGCAGACTGAATTGCTTCATCTGGCTGGCTGTTCACTATGGTTACGGCAGGGCGTACTCTTGCGGTACTTCTGCTCTGTCAATTCTTAAACCAGGCCAGTCGAAGAGTAGAAAATATAGGTGACTATGACGGCGGATATTGATTGATGCTGTGACCGATAAAAAATCAGCATAGTGTTTTTGATCCTTCACTGTCAGGAGGGAAGAGCTAGAGCTTTCAATCGTGGAGGAAATTTTGTTTGTTGGCATTGAAGGGTAAAATACATAATTATAATTATTTTTACTATCGTAGATTTGGCTTTAACAACATTGTAACTTGTTAGTGGTGGTTTGTAGCTTGGTACATTGTTACTTGGTAGGTGGTGTATTATGGTCTGTCCATGCTCATTGTAAATATAAAAAGGGTTTTATCGACCAAGAAAAACCACATTCAATGTGAAGGAGCATTCTTAATCTCTCTCTCTCCCCCCACTTTTTTTCCTCGAACGGGCTCTTCCCTTTTATTTAACATTTATGTATTTTCAGTTTGAGGTGGAAAAACAACAGAAAAGAGCTTTAGAACTGCGATACCTGAAAACGACAGAAACATATTAACAAAAAGGTAAACGACAGAGATGTCAAAAGGAACAAACGACAGAGATCAAAATGAACAATGAAACTAATCAACGACACCTGAAATGGAAAACGACAAATAGATAAACGACTGAAAAAAAGTAGAGAAAACAGAAAAACGACCATTGAAACTGCCACATAGAGACTTCCTTTCTCATCAGCCCAGTACTCTCTCCTCTTTTTCTTTTTCCTCTTTTTTTGTTTTTTTTTTTTGGGGTCAAAAAGTAAAGGATTTCCGTGAGCAGATTTATGATTAATTTTAATTCTTAAACTAATTTCCTGATTTTGCTCTCTAATATTAGTCTTTTAACAGGCTTTTTATATACCTTTGAGCTCGTCGGCTGCTTCAAGCCTGATATGTATGTCTTGAGACAATACAAGGACAGACTCCGTCTTCAAATTGGTTTTTGTTTCAGAAAATTCTCTGCCATAACCAATCTTGAGCTTGATGGAATTGCAACTTCAGATTACATCACTTGGGTTGGCAAAAGTGCAAACCCAGTACCTCTTTTGCATGAAACCATGCAGAGATGCGCAAGAACACATGCCGTCGCGGAAGGAAAAGCTTGCCATGCGCAGATTCTCATCATTGGATTACGATCAGACACCTTGACGTCGAACATGCTTATCAATATGTATTCTAAATGTGGTTTAGTTGATTGTGCTCGGAAAGTGTTCGATGAAATTCCTGAACGAAGTTTGGTTTCGTGGAATACGATAATCGGGTCGCTTACTCGAAATGGAGAGGAGCGAGAGGCTCTTGGTCTGTTTTTGCAGATGCGAAGAGAGGGAAACTCTTTGAGTGAGTTCACCATTTCGAGCGTGCTTTGCGCTTGTGCCGGGAAATTTGCTTTGTTCGAGTGCAAACAGTTGCATGCTTTTGCTATTAAGTTGGCAATGGATTCGAATGTCTTTGTGGGTACCGCGTTGCTTGATGTTTATGCCAAGTGTGGTTTTATAAAGGAAGCAAGCTGCGTTTTCGAGTGTATGAGTGAAAGGAGTACTGTTACGTGGAGTTCAATGGTGGCGGGTTATGTGCAGAATGCGCATTATGAGGAAGCTTTGATGTTGTTCCGAAAATCTCAGATAATGGGATTGGAAGCAGATCCATTTATGATTTCATCTTCTATTTGTGCTTCTGCAGCTCTTGCATCTCTGATCGCAGGGAACCAGGTTCACGCGGTGTTGTGTAAAACAGGATTTGGTTCGAATATATTTATTGCTTCCTCACTTGTTGACATGTACGCAAAATGCGGCAGCATTAAAGAAGCTTACACTGTGTTTAGACATATTGAAGAAAAGAATATTGTTTTGTGGAATGCAATGATTTCGGGTTTTGCTAGGCATGCTCATTCCTTTGAAGTTATGATATTATTTGAGAAGATGCAACAAATGGACATGTTCCCGAATGAAGTGACCTATATTTCCGTGTTATCCGCGTGCAGTTATATGGGTTTGGTTGGAAAGGGAAGAAAATATTTTGAACTCATGAGAACCGAACACAATGTGTCACCCAATATCGTGCACTTTTCGTCAATGGTTGATATTCTTGGACGAGCCGGGCTTATGATTGAAGCTCATGATTTAATCAAGACCATGCCATTCGATGCAACAGCTTCCATGTGGGGTTCACTCTTGGCTTCCTGTAGAATCCATGGGAATCTTCACTTGGCTGAAATAGCAGCCAGGCATTTGTTTGAGTTGGAACCCGATAATGCAGGAAACCACGTTTTGCTTTCAAACATTTACGCAGCAAACAAGAAGTGGGAGGAAGTTGCAAGAACAAGGAAGGTTCTCAAAGAAAGCCAGGCAAAAAAGGAGAGGGGTAAAAGTTGGATCGAAATAAAGAATAAGGTCCACTCGTTTATGGTCGGAGAGAGAAATCATCCTAGAATTGCTGAGATTTACTCAAAGTTGAATGAGTTAGTTGAAGAACTG
Source organism: Ficus carica (assembly GCA_009761775.1). NCBI lineage: Eukaryota > Viridiplantae > Streptophyta > Magnoliopsida > Rosales > Moraceae > Ficus > Ficus carica. Next base: position 4,190,747 of record CM019748.1, on the reverse strand, counting down.
AAGAAACTTGGCTACTTGGCAAAGACTGAAGACGACCTTCATAACGTCGAAGAGAGTCAAAAGCATGAACTTTTGAGGTACCATGGCGAAAAGCTTGCGGTTAGTTTCGGGCTGATGTGTTTGCCTTCCAATGCTCCTATTAGAATCATGAAGAATCTTAGGATCTGTGGGGATTGCCATTCTTTCATGAAACTGACATCAAGTTTCACAAGAAGGGAGATCATTGTAAGGGACACAAACAGATTTCATCATTTTAAAAATGGATGTTGTTCTTGCCGGGATTTCTGGTGAAAGTGGCGGTTTCCTTGCATTCTAAGGAAAGCGCTCAAAGTAGAAAACACAATTGGGCTCCAAAGTAACTTTTTTCATTTGCAATTACATTTTTTCATTAGGACTCATAAATAGCATAGTTATTTCCAAAGCATAGGTGTCATATAGGGAGGTCTATTGACACCCTTTAAATCTACTTTTTTCACACCTTTTTTTAATCCACTCACAGATTTATTTTTAAATTTTAATTTGGTTACTTATTACATCCCTATCAAAATTCCAAAATTATCCTTAAATTAAATTGCATCTTTATTTATTTATTTTTTACCCGTTAACCTTGTAAATAAACCACAACACCCCCCCCCCCCCCCCCCTCTCTCTCTCTCTCCTCTTCCCTTTTTTTTTCTTTAGCAAAAAACTCCCCTTTTCTAAATTTTTTTTTTGGGTCAGTTTTTTCCTCGTTTATTGTCTTGTTTTTTCTTTTTTGGAAAATCCCATGTAAATAGTTGAATTCATCGACTCTTTCCGTTTTTTATTTTTATTTTTTTTTATTTGTTGATGGGGCTTTCGGTAGATATAGGGGTATCACAGTGGGGATAAGCATTAGGCAACCAGAAGAAGAAGGGGAAGAAAAAAAAAAAGGACAAAATTTACTCAAGGAATGTAAGATCATGGCTGTTATCGGTCACGAATCTGTACGTGAGGGGTACAATTGAATTACTATGTACGTAATCTTCTCGGCTTTCGTTGTTAAGATTATTTCATTGAACATATAATTTTAGCCCATAAAAAATACGAACTAAAAACGAACGTGATATTTGAAAATAAAAATAGAATTTGTTTATTTAGGGTTGAGTGTTTAATATATTTTATAATGTAAAATGATATTTATTGGAATGAGAGGTACGAGGAGTATTTAAAAAAAAATTTGTCTATCAAAACAATTTTATAGAAGGATAATTCCATACTAAAAGAATTTAAAAGAGTATAAATAATAAATTGAGGAGTGTAATAGATCTTCTCGTGTCAAATATAACACGCTAGTTGGATTGAGTTATGCTAAACATGTATCGGGTATGAGACTAATCCGGCAACTGAATGTTGTCCCTTGGATGTGACTTGGACGGCATGATTTCACTAATGCGAAGGAGGGTAGCATGGAGAAATACTGAAACGTTTTTTTAGGTGTTGTGGACCCAACATAACAACTTTTTTTTTTTGGGGTCTATTTATCCTAGGGTAAGGCTATGGAAAATGACACCAATGTAAATACGTGAAAGATAAAACTACAGGTACAAAAAGGTGACAAAGAACATAGCAAGTTGATTCTGTTTGGTAGGAGAGAAAAAAATAAAAATAAGGGATCATCATAAAAGAGATTTTAAATCTTTCAAAGCACTCGAATAATGGAGATTAGAGAGAAAATAGTCATTTTATACAAATTTTTTTTTCAAAGGATAAAATATATATTTTTTACTCTATCTCAATACCAGATAAAAAAGATATTTTTATTTTCTTTATTATTTTTATATCAAACATCATGACAGAAATCCACATTCATTTTCTTCACTTACCTTATCCATCAATTATTATTTTTTCTCTATTTTCTCTAATTCCTACAAAGGCACCTTGAGAGGAAAATGGCAGACAATTAAGTGGAGTCAGAAACGACAGACAAATGAAAAGCAACAAAATAAGAATTAAAAAAGTAACATCGATATTCAACATGCATTAAGAAAAAAAAAAAAAAAAAAAAAAAAAAAGCCCCAGGCAAAAAACGCAGAAGAAGGCATTACAATAACATATCAATCTAGAAACGATGAAGATATGAAACGACACCTAATGCGAAATAACTACGAATATTAAAAAGGAACATTTGAAAAAAAAAAAAAAAAAAAAAAAAAAAAGGGGAAAAAACTGAAACCACATAGACAAATAAAAGAGACAAAAAAGTTTGAGGAAAAACAACAAAAACAAAATTGTGAAAAAACCAACGGGCACTCAAATACCTTCCATGAATATACAATTAATTATAGCAAATAACATATTTTATAAATATATTTGAAGTTTATAATATGTCTTTTAAAAGATAAATTATAATATGTATTTTTGATAAATTTTTAGATTTCCTTGGATTTTGTTAAAAAAAATTCAGATTTATAGATAAATTTTAATAATAAATTTATGCACATAGTTTCATGTTAGATAGAGAGAGGAGAGTAAGGAAAAGAGGTTTTATTCAATATCATAGTTTCATGTTAGATAGAGAGAGGAGAGTAAGGAAAATAGGTTTTATTCAATATTACGTGATCATAAATTTAATTAAATTTTATGCTATATTTTACAATCATACTCGTCAACAATGCTATTTTACTTTTTCTCCCATTATTTAGCTAATAAATTTATTATTATTATTATTATTATTTTACTTTAATTAACTTCAATGCTATTTACTACTGTCTAAAAAAAAAAAAAAAAAAAAAAAAAAAGGGAACTAAACAAACTAAATGAGCCAAATATTTTGGGTTGACGAGAGACTAGGCCTTTTGTTAAGGTTGGGCTTGTTTAAGACAGACGGCCCGTTGTAGACTAACGGTATAAGAAGCACAACACAGAGAATTCGTCTCCTGCAAGGTAGGGTTCGAGACTTGGAGTTCGAACAATTGGATTTGGAGGCTTCTTCTTCACCAACTCAGACAAACACACATACACAGAAGTAGCCTCTTCGGATCTGAAACCCTAGCCATGGTGAGACATTCTACCTTGCCTCTTTCTCTTTACAATTTAATATATGCATGCATATGTATTTCTTCTTATTTTTTACGAATTGAAAATTTGTTTGGGAGTGGTGTAGTCTCTCGTAGCGAACGAAGATTTCCAGCACATTCTTCGTGTGCTGAACACGAACGTCGATGGAAAGCAGAAGATTATGTTCGCTCTGACCTCCATCAAAGGTATTGGTCGAAGATTCGCCAACATTGTCTGCAAAAAAGCCGATGTCGACATGAACAAGAGGTATCCCCCCTTTCTTCCTTTTTTTTTTTTTTTTTTTTTTTTTTTTTTTTCTAATATTTAATTTAACATTTTTCTTTTAAAAATAAAATTAAGGAATTTTTCAATTGTTGTAATTTGACTTGATCAAGTAATTTCATGTTGATCTTGTGCATTGTTTAGATTCGTTGCTGTCACATTACTATCGGGGTTAAGGGAACCGCTTAATTTGTTCATTGTTTATTTATTTATTGGGATGATAGACTTAGCAACCAGATGAATTGGAGGGGCATAATTTGTTTTAATTGTGCACATTGTTTTCTTTTGATTAGTTTCTTAATCGGTTTTGTTGTTCGTGTAATTTGATGTGGCGAATCGATTGCTGTATTTATCCTGTGTTATTAGTATATACTGGTTTTTATATATATATTTGGAAATTTGAAGCTTGATTTGGTTTTTCTATGTTATAGAGCTGGAGAGCTATCGGCTGCAGAGCTTGATACCCTCATGACAATTGTTGCCAACCCTCGCCAGTTCAAAATCCCGGATTGGTTTTTGAACAGGAAGAAGGATTACAAGGATGGAAAATATTCTCAAGTTGTGTCCAATGCGTTGGACATGAAGTTAAGGGACGACCTTGAGAGACTGAAGAAGATTAGGTTTGCTTTCTTGTAATCATGACTTGTTGTTAGCTTCTTGTACAATGTATCTGTTACCTAATTGTTGATATTGTTCTTGCTACAGGAACCACCGTGGGCTTCGTCACTACTGGGGTCTTCGGGTGCGTGGGCAGCACACTAAGACCACTGGTCGCCGGGGAAAGACTGTTGGTGTCTCCAAGAAGCGGTGACCTGGTATTCCAATTTTTTTTTTCCTGGTGGTTTTGTTTTGATTTTACTAGTTTTATTAGTTTAGCTTCCGGGATGTTTCGGATGTCGAGTTATTGCAACTTCATATTTCCTTTCAGCTTTATTCAAAGTGTAACAGTTTTCTTTCTTTCTTTTTATTTTTTTTGGTGTTTTTTTAGTCCCATCTAGTGTTTACTTTGATTAAAAGTACGTAGAGAACAATTAGTGGCTTGTTATATTTATGAATTTAATGGAAGGAAATCGAGAATGAGGAATGGTGGTTTCTTAGTCTATTCTTTCTTGCTCTATATGTGTTTTCAGCTTGATTACTCTAGGCCTTCTTTTCTGTGAGTGAACCAGCGACTATAATGGAAAATTCATGAAAACAGTTGAGTTAAACTTATTGTCAAGGCCCAAAAAAAGGGAAAGGAAATCAATCGTGAAAATGCAAGCTAATCTTTAGCCAGTGGAATGCTGACTCTAGGTTAATTTGGATATTTTGATTAGATTGAAATGCTGTGAGCAGCGTAGAAACATGGGCGTGAATTGCGTTGGATGTGCTAATGGCAGTGTTAAGATGGCACCTCGGAGGTACCATTTGGTGCCAGACCAGTTGGGAAGGATAGAGGGTGGATTGAGGAAGAGGTCCCACGGTACCTCGATAGTTTAGGCTGCACAATGAGTTCAACATAAATAGATCAAGTTAACTGATGGTGTTTGTCTGCTAGGGGGGACTATCTTTGTTAATTATTTTTTTCTTCGACTCTGTTGGTTTTTTAATCTGTTAGGTGTACATATTCACACATGTTTAAGCACTAAAAGATGGTCAGCACCACAAATTTAATGCTGATTATAAATCACACCTCGATGAAGCTAAGAATGAATTTGGGCATTATTTCAATATAACGAGAAACAAGCCGAAGAAAAAACCGTTTCGTGTAGGGCAAGGAAATGTTTGGCTAATGGTTGAACCAAGATGCCTAGGATTTATCACGATATTGCTTGATAATTTTGAGTTGAGATCCGGAAGCACATGCCAGATTTTGCTTCACCATCAGCAAACGGAGCACCGAAATTTGGATGTTCGATACTGTCTGACATGTATAGAAACAAAGTCATTATCAATAACAAAACAAACTTTAGACATAGCATCAAAACGAACTTTATTAACTAACAACAACACAGCGTTTTATCGGATAACGAAGATGCTAGACATGAAGGCATAGCATTATCAACACACCAAAAACACCTAGTTTTGAAAGAGAACAGAGAAAGCTAAAACAAATGGCTGTAGAGCATTTTTCCTTTTCTAGGGGCAAAACAGCAAAAAGAGGAGTTGATGTGTGGCCAAGAGAGAAGAAATAGAATCGAGATAGATAAACATAGATACTAGAGATTAGAGAAGATTGAACAAAATTTAAAGACGAAAGAAATCGGAAAACTCAATATTCGTTCCGCTACTATTGTAAAGTCACTCTCTCCCTCTCTGGTGCATCCGAATAAGTTGAAAATAGCACCTTGAGATTTTAAATAGAGGAAAGATATATAAAAAAGACAAGAGCAAGATTCTCTGATCCATATTCTGTGTTTGGACGTGAAAAATTAGTGAAAAAAACTTGGCCTGTAGTGAGTTCCTTGTCAGTGTTTATCCGCACGCAACAAGTTTTGCCCAATTACCGAAATGTAAAACACTGATTAAGGTGCATTAAATAGAACGATAAATTGGCGTTATTCTCCTCTTGTAATTTCATAATTAATTCATATATTTGCTTTTATTGTCTTTTTCTATGCACAGAACGGAGCCGTACTACTATTGCATTGATTCTGTCTGTGAGTTCTATCAGATCAAAGCTAAATATGAATTTCTAATTCAAAAAAAAAAAAAAAAAAAAAAAAAAAGAGGTAAATTGCTTTCCTATAAAATTCGTCATGTGGACACGAACATAGACAACCAAAACTTAGTTGGTACTTTATCAAACACACACAAAACAAAAGGAAAATAAAAATAAGCAAGGCTTACTTTTTAAAGCCTACTAGCTAGGTGATGGGATATAGTTTTGGATTATTGAATCTGCTTATAAAGTTTGGGAAAATTTGCAAAAGCTTATTCTATCGACAATTTGTTTGAGCTCGATATTGGATCCCACATGCGGCTTAAAAATTAATAAATAAATAAACTGATGTTAAATTAGCTAATAGGACTAAAACAAATTTATTTTTGCAGAAATTCGGGAAGTTTCCAGGTTCCAGCAAAGGAAAATGGAGCATAGCGACAAAGATTTTTAAATTCCTAGAGGCTTCCCTCGAAATTAATATATATTTTGAAATTAAAAACCAAACTTATTCAAGTCTTCTCTACTATCTCAAACCTTCCAAGTATATATAAGAACCCATTTGGGGATGTTGGCAAAATACTTTTTTTTTTTTTTTTCCCTTTAACTCAAAATTACTTTTCACTATATCTCCATCCAAATGTCTACGATAAACTCAAACTTTAAAAGTTTATAAATTTATTATTTCACGTTGAATTTTTTTTTAAATTGCATAGAATTTTAAGTTGAATGAAACAAAATCCATATTGACATATCTTTCCTAATATATTTTAAGATTTTACATTTTTTTTTCACTTTAAACAGTTTTTTAAAACTAAATACACATTTCCAAAACTCAACTAATCTCCAATTCAAAAAACGTTTTCAAACTCTGTCTCTAATACCAGCCCCAAACAGGCCCTTAAAAAAAACACTTCAAGTCTCATTCTAACTTCAAAAAAGTCTATTTCTTGTCAAACAAAACCTTCGATAGTTCTTCACTCGAAGAAGGGGGAAAAAAAATAGTATTTAGATTCACACTCTAAACCTCAACATTAACATTTATGTAAATAAGCCTCTTAACTACAAACGCTCATTTTTATTTATTTATTTATTTTATTTTTTTTTGCGTGTGTATATGTAAAAATTATCATGAAAATTCACATGATCTTGGAGCCACTCGTTCATTTTGATATGAAAAAAAAACCATATATATGCTACACTTTTCAAATACATCGTACTATATATTTATCAATGTCACATGCATAATGTAACTAATTTACCAAAACAATACTCTCGATCGAACACCATAAGTAGGACCAAAAATAGTTGGAAAGGATATATAAGCAATGAATACAACAAAATTAATAATTACTGGCGACGAACTTTGGGAACTTTGGTTCCCAAATATCATCTTTTATATATTACTAAAATAAGTTATTTATCCAAAACCGAGATAAGACAAATTGTGATCATCTACCTCTGTATCTTTATTGGCATTTTGGCACCCACATTTTGATCCCCTTCGCTTTTCACACATTTGCATTTTCTTAAAGTAAGTGAACTACCTACCCGCCGGAATCTCACAGACGTCGGCGACACTACCATTTTCCCGGCGTTCGCCGCCGTCAGGCAGCGACGGCATGAGGCTGACGACGAGATCAGAGAAAGCTCCGATGATGAACTTGTGGGTGCTCTTAGGGTTGAGGGCGAGGTAGCACGAGAGAAGCTCATGCAAGAACTCCCAATTATTATTATTATTATTATTACAACTACTACTACTGAATTTCGTCGCGTGATCCCCACGCGCCGCCTCCAGCATCTCCTGCATGGAGCGGCGGAAGTCGGAGTAAGGGTCGGGCGAGAACGTCGGCACGGCGTCGACGCTGTTCCCAAAGAGCGTGACGTCAGCGCGGCGGCGTTCGCCGGCGGAGTCGACGATGGAGTTGGAGCGGCCCGGCGTGGAGAAGAAGAAGCGCCGGGAGGCGAAGGCGGCTGCGAAGTCGGCGGAGACGGTGATGCCTTCGTCGTCGTCGGAGGCGGCTGAGAGAGAGGAGGAGGTACTGAGGGATTTGGAGGTGGTGTAGTCTTCTTCCTGATCTGCGTCCTCGAAGAGGGAGTTGAAGTTTCTGATGATGTTCAAGCTTGATGATGGGGATAATGGACGGCTGTGATCTTGTGGGGTTGATGGAGTTGGAGTGGAAGTGGTTGGAGGGGATAGGGAAAACATGAGTGGGAGTTTGATTTTGGTGAAACAGAGGTTGAGGTTAAGGTTCCTTCCTAGAGTGTTTGGCATCCTCAGTAACTACTCACTGTGAGCTGAGCTAGTCAAACTGAGAAGACAATAATAAGACTCTTTTTGGTCTCTTGAGAGAGAGAGAGAAGGGGAGAGAGAGAGAGCCTGTGCTTTTAATAGTTTTATTTATAAAGTTTGTACTTTGGGTCCAACGGCGACTACACAGTCGTAAAATGTCTGTCTAAAGTGGACCCCCCCACCCTACGAAATTGTCAGACAAAACTTGATTCTTGGGCATGTTCATCCCACGGTTCGATCAACAGTTGATATTGATAAAGGAATAATGTTAAGATCCGTAATATTTAATATCATTTATTAATAAAATATGAGTTCGGAGGATCTCAAAATATAGAGTCTATTAGTGGGATTCACCTCTTTTTCTTACTAAACTGATGCTTTAAAAGGGTGTTTGGGTGATGAGTTTAAACTCATCACCATCAACTCAATTTTTGTCTTTTTCTCCAAAATTTTTTTGTCTTTTCTGAAAAAGTCAACCAAAATCACTATTTAAACTTATAAATTTCAACTCAAACTCATTCACCAAACACCCCTTAAGTTTCGAAATCATAAATCCATCCTTAAAAAAGAAAGTCATCTTAATTTGAACTCATTAGTAGTAATCAAACTTCAATTTTCTTTTATATCATCAGTGATGATAGCATAGCAATAAAAGAGTGACCTATTAAGACTCTTTCGGTTAGTATCTAGAGAATGAATCCTTTTGTCCATATTGAGGCTGTTGGATGGAGCATTTTCACAAGTGGTATCAATAAATTCTTATAGTAACCATGGTATCAAAAAGTGAACGTATTACTGATTCTTTTTAAAAATAAAAATAAAAATCTTCTCCTTCTCTAATTGCCAGACCATCCACGAAATCGCTCTAACTTAATGAAATTAACGATAAATTAATACGAAATGAATTATCACCGAGTTATTTTTTAATTAAAAAATATGTTTGTTTATTTCTATATCAAACAATAGAACTGGTTACTGTTGGTGCACTGTTTAATGTCCAAGATATTAAAAAATGGATGAATCAAATAGGAATAATGAATATCGATCATCCTTTCACTCTACCAAAGATCCTCCAATAAGGACCCATGTCCTTGTGGCAAGTGTCTGCTGATATATATATATATATGTACAATATATATATAAATTCTGACATAGTACAGAAAGTATAGCATCCTGGATTCCTGATATTTTTTTTTTCTTCACCAATAGTTTAATTGGATTTTAATAAAATCAATTTGCTTTGGGATACACTTGAGAGATTCTCTGTTACGTTATGCATATTTATTTATTTATATATTTTTCTATCTTGAACCAGCCTACATGCATGCGTCTTCTCAGGGCCATAATAGAGGCCTTGCCTTGGATCTGTAACGCCCTGTGGCAGTATTTGCATTTTGGGGATAGAAAAGCGCATTTTGGCCTTTCCTTGCAACTTAAAATTGGACTACTCCTTTCCTTAGAAAATAAATAAATAAATAAAAGGACTACTTCTTACTATTAAAAGAAAATAAAAATCCTTAAAATAGGACTACTCAAGTAGGCTATAGCCTTATAAGCCACATCTTTGATTACCACTTTGAGGTGAAAAAATGTCAAATTATATAGATAATTGCTTCTGGAATTGAGTATTATATTTTCTTTATTCTTTCTACAAATATCAAGGGGATAGTTTGTTCATAAATGATAAGGTAGAAAGTGACATGATCAATAGTAAAATTGAAAAGAATAGCCAAGATGTCATATTCCAAGCAAAGAAAAATCTTTAAATAAAAACTACGCCATGGATTTTAAGAAGAATTAAAGACATGTATTTATTTATTTATTTATTTTTTGAAAGCTAAAGACATGTAATTTGACTAAACAAAAAGCATCAAGGACGGTCTTCAGAAAATGGCCGAAGCAAAGCCCACATGGGGTGCTGCTTAATGTTTGTTGTGACCAAGCTGCCAGCTAATAAGATTTTGCTGCCGATAATTTCCAGAATCCAAACAGCCGAATTTCAATACCCATAATCAAAACCCATGAACCACCGATGAGTTGGTGTACGAATAAGAATGTCTTTCTTTATTTTCCTCTCAAGATGTGTTTAATATTTGATATATATTTCATTACCTCACTTTAAGTTTTCTATCCGTTAATATATTAAGTGATGTTAAATGTGTGGTGACATGTTTGAAAACAAAATTCATTTTTCGTGTAGAAATCATTTGGTTAAATAATTATATTTTATTTATGGATTCCAGAATTTCTAGTTCATTAATGATCATTTCTTTCTCAGAAAAGAAAAAAAATAAACACAAAAAAACAAAACAAAACAAAATCCTGATGAACTAAATTGACAAAGACAACCACATGATTAACTGGCCATGTCTTCTCTCTCTCTCACTCACCTTAAATCATTGGATATGTGATTAGAAGGAAAAAAATAAACATATGTAATAGTCAGTAGATCAGTTGTAGTGTCAAGTGAATTAATTTCTACCAAAAAAAAAAAAAAAAAAAAGAAAAACTAATGAAAAAAGGCCAGTAGATAGCTTTAATCTCGTGGAGAAGGACGTTTCATCCATGAATATATGGATCAATACCGATATTTACGTGACGACTGCCAGAGGAAGATAAAAGGTTTTTTGAGAGATCAACGTCAACTGAGCTGATCCTTTTTCCTCCTGTTTATATAAAATGGTCCTTCTTCCTTGGCTTCTCGATATTATGAATCCGTACATACAATATATAAATATAAATATATGTATATATATATATATGTACATCTTTATGCCTTTCAAATGATAACCAAAAAGCGTCTCTTACTTGGTTCCATATGGTATTCACGAGCTAATTCTCATATATTTATGTATATAATATATATTTATAAAGTAGAAAAATTGTAAACCACATGATGAACATGTGATCTGTAATGTCAAGATTGATGATGAAATCGACTTTTTGATGTCTTTTTAAAACAGCATTATTTGATACAGCTTACATTTTTCCCTTTTTATTATTATTATTATTATTATTATTATTTTAGAGTTGGTTCAAGTTTATGCGCCATTATAGTATGACTATATTTTACATATGCATCATATGATGCAGAGTACGTTAAAATTTTGAAAATGTCTTGTCACTCTTAATTTTTATTTATTTTGTCCTTGTTTTATCTTCCAATGTCATGCCCTTTTTGTTTCCTATTTATGCTAATTAGCCAGCACGTGTACGTCTTCAACCATTAAATTATCATTATTACCTTTTTTAATGCTTAATTACCTCATGCCGATTAGATAGGTCAGTTGATTTGTTTTAGGCACAAATTTAATAAGAAAACATTTGTTAAAAGAAAAAGCAAAACAAGAAATTATTTGGTAGACTGGGTGTATCACATCATCATACTTATATGGTACATCCATTTAACAAAAATTTAACATTTGGTGTTTTTTTTCATGGCATTCCTTTGTTTTATTTTTCTCTTTCCTAATGTGCAATATATTAGTTGTTAAATCAAAACTATTATAAATATCTCACCTAAATTTCTTTTCATAATCAATTAAAATTAAACAAACATTAGTTTTAATATCACTTGATATATTTAATAAATTTTTTGCTTTTATCCTTCGAAAAAAATTTCTTTTAGAAAAAAAAAATATATATATATTTTTTTGTCACTTTAAACATTTAATTAATTTTTGCTTCAGAAAAACTATAAAAAAAAATACCACAAGTACAATTTTGGTCCCAAAATCAAAGAAAATGGAGTTTAAATTAAAAAAAATGACATTTAAATTCATATAACTAAAATGAGTTTGAAAAAGCATACTAATCAATATAATTTTTTATATCACTTGATATATTTAATTAATTTTTGCTTTTAGGAAGAAAAAGAAATAATCTTTTGTTACTTTAAACATTTAATTAATTTTTGCTTTAAAAATATATATATGAAATCTGAAATTGCATTTAACGCTCCTTAATGCGATGGGGCATTCTTTGCAATGTGCCATTTGCATAGGCGATGTCTAGTAGTAGGCAACACACTTTGTATAGCATTGGACATTGCTTGTTCTTGATCTGTAAAAAATTGTGATTGGTGGCCTATTCCCCAATTGATTCGAGAAATGATTTAAACAGCCATTCAAAAAAAAAAAAAAACTTTTTTTCTAAAAGCAAAAATTAATTAAATATATCAAATGATATAAAAAAAATGATGTTTGTTTAATTTTAATTGATTATAATAAGAGATTTATGTGATATATTTATGGTAGTTTTAATTTGATAATTAATACTTTGTACCTTAGGAAAGATAAAAATAAAACAAAAAGATAACAAACAAACAAAAAAAAAAACCAAAAGGTCAAATTTTTGTTGGATGGGTGTACCACATAAGCACGATGACGTGGTATACCCGACCCACCAAAAAACTTCTCAAGGGAAACATAGAAGATAAAAATTAAACAACGACATTAAAGTTTTTGTATAAAAAGATAACAATTAAAAAAGACAATGTTAAACTATATATAAAGCTAACAATCTCAGGATATCTATAGAATGTTCAAAACCCACGTGAAAGTTCAAAAACCAGTCACATGAGATCAGGGGCGGAATTATCTATAACAGAGTGGGAGCTTCCATCCCCAATAAACTCTTACTTTTTCCAATTTTATTTTTAAAAGTTTCATATTTTTTTTCATTTTATCCTCAGTAAAAATTGATAATCTTAAATAAGTCTCCTAAAAAGTTTTATCCCTTAATACACATATACCCCCACAAGAGCAATAAGTTGGCTCGGCCACTGCATATATTAGATCACAATAATGCCAGCTTTCTTGTTACAAGAAATAGAACAGTTCACCTCGAAAAAGAAGACGAAAAAGTAATCATATGATCACATTATTAGCCCTTAAATAAGTACCAACTAAGCTTCCAGATACTTGTACGGACTAGTTTTAAAATTGCAATTTATCCTTAGTGTGTGACTGGCTAAATATAATTGAAAGGGCTTTTGATTGGATTAAGAAAACAAGATCTTAGATCTTAGCTGTAGCATCTCTGCATTTGCATGTAAGCCAACAAAACCATGCAAGGAAGCCAACAAGGAGTGAGAGTTTCCTGAATCAGCAGTAAGATATCATCTCCAACACAGTATCAAGCTGTGCTACAAATTATTGTTCATATATAATAATAATTATAGTAACACAATAATTAATATCAATTAGAACCAATAATCCACCAGCTAGAGCTTGGATATTGGTGGTATCCTCTTCTCTGACATAACTCGATCGATTCGATAGTAAATTCCAATTAATTGTACTCTACATCAGATTCCCCTCCCAAAACCATCAACTAACACGTACCTAGCTTTGAATTTTGTAAGCTTCTTCACTATAGCAGGTTAGGAACGTTACACTTTACAAATATAAAACAAAAATATTAATATGTGTATGTATATATGTATATATAGTTGTTATAACGAGGTGTAATCGTTGGGCCGATTTAACAGGCAGGTTTCTTCATGGATTTCACACACTGGCCTTTTTTCAGGACTACCAAATGCATATACCCTCCTTTAATATATGCATGCTTTTTAACTTTCCTCTATGGATAAATTTCAAACGAGCACTGTTGTTTGTTTCATTAGGTTTTAACCTCATTTTGATGTGTCAAATTCTAATAGATTCATAAAGCACTTGTTTTAACTTTTTCTTAGAGGAAAAAAAAAAAAAAAACCCACAAACAGACAATCAATTAAAAAAGTAAATTTTAGATTGTAATTAGATTATATAGCATTTTAATTTTAAAATCAATTAATAATTACACTCTCTTTTAACCTTTCAAAACATTACTAATTTCAACCTTCCATTCCATAAATTATTGACGTAGAAAATCTCAAATCTAATTATTTATACTCAAAAAACTCTCTACTGTAAGAAATGTTTAATAGTGAAAACAATTCTAGATCATTAAGAAAATCTTGCCACGGAAGGGGGAAGAAGGTGCCTTGAGCTGAGGGAAAATGGTGGTCGGATCGGTTCATGGCAGGGCCGGAGAGAGTGGCGCAGGATCGGTTCACATCGGCAATTCATGCACAAAAAGAGAGAATTCGCTAAAAAGTTTTGAATTCGATCGGAGAGAGAAAACATCAGTGTTCCAAAATAGAGGAATAAAATGAAAATGCAATATAATTAATGTTATCAATTTAACTTTTTCAAATCCAACCCACAGATTCAAACTGCATCTCTCAAATATCAACAACAAAATGAAAATTGTTAGATCGTAAATATATCCAACATCACTAAATTATTGAACTGTTGTGATATTTATATATAAACTGAATATTTTAAGCTAAATTTTAAGAATAAATTCTACCGAAACCGATTTAACATAAAATTGAAATTTATAAAATTCAATCATTCTATATTGTAGTTTGATCAGTAAAAACAGTATACAACAAATTTTAAAAAATTTATAACCACTAACATATAGAAAGCACATTAGAAGCAGCCAAATACACAAGTCATGCCGCACCTAAGGGAACTCGGCTAACATATAAAGCAGGAAAAAAACAAAAAAAAACAAAACAATAGGAAGATTGGAGCAAAACTAATTAAACGAGGAAAGACTTAGACACTAGCTTATATAATGACATTTCGCGTTCGATACCTCAAAAAGCTCACATTAAACAATCTATAATAATTTATTTATTTTGCTAAATACCCAATAATACAAATCTATATTGATATTTGGGTGATTAGTCATTCTGATTAATCCGAGCCTCGGATTAATCAGAATGACTGATACATGAACGCTTGGCTGAGCGTTCGTTCATAAACAGCCATAATACATGAAAGGCTTGTTTCTTATCTTCGCTTCCATTACCGCGTCTTCTTGGGTCACTGCTTTGTCCCCTGCCATCCTAACAGTCGCATTCTAAATTAAATTAAATTTAAAAAAAAAACACTTCAAATTATTAATCAAATTACACTGAGTAATCCTTTTTAACCCCCCGCGGGGTTCCCACCCCGTCCAACGTGGCTGTTTATGAGAACTCCTACGGGTTTTTATCCGAGTTGATGTGGAACCTTGGAAATTGTATTGAATAGCTTTCTTTGTTTTCTTTTTTTCTTTCCTTATAAAGAGTGAGTGGGTCTCATATAAAGCTTTTTTCTTTTTTAATTTTAAGTACAGAGGCTTTATCCCTGTCTTTGTCTTTCCCAAATCCTACGAACTTTTTATTACCCAAGTATCTTTTATTTATATTTTGTTTGATATTTAAGATTAATTTTAATTAAATCATTTTTTTATTTTTTTTAAATCAATAAAATATAAAATTAATTTTAAAAATTTTAACTAATTTTAACTTAAAATTTTCATTTCCATTCGTAAATCAAATACAAGCTTAATTACTACCTGAAAAACATTTCCTCCTCTTGTTAAAAACTAAAAGAAATATACAGAAACCATTAAATTTCCTCTTATTGCTTATGTATATAAAACAATATAATTGTCTTTCTTCTTCTTGTTTTTTTTTTTTTCAATTTTTGTTTTTTGCTCTTGTTATTCTTCGATGCTTGGAGTTGGTAGTTTCAGGCTAAAGTTTGTGGTCCTTTTTTTTTTTTGGTGGAAGGGAAGACCATGAGTGACAGGGAATTGTTAGGGCCGGTGGTATAGTTCTCTGAGAAACGGAGAATGGTGAAGTTAGAGAGAGAGAGAGCTCTGAGAAAGGGAGAATGGTGAAGTTAGAGAGAGAGCTCTGAGGCGAGAGAGAAAGAGGGGGAGAGAGAGAGAGCTCTGAGAAAGGGAGAACGGTGAAGTTTACTTAACTTCAATTCTGCAAATATTTAAAAAAAAATAAAAAGTTAAACAAACTAAACCAAGACTTTCCTTTCTGCTTTTGTTATAAGATTGAGAGTCCAAAGTTACGCTTTGTCTGGGGAAACAAGTTTTTTTTTTTTTTTTTTCATTTTCCTCGGATTTCACTATTTATTTTTTTCAAATATTTATAATCTATAGTTTTAAAAATTTATAATTTTATTATTTTAAATTAAAATAAGATAATTTTTTTAAATTGTATAAAATTTTAATATTGAAAGTCAAAATTCTTTTTTTTTTTTTTTCAAAAATAAAAAGTTAAAACCAAGACTTTCCTTTCTGCTTTTTGTTATAAAGATTGAGGGTCTGTTTGGTGGAGTAGTTTGAGTTGGGATTTTTAAATTTCAATAGTAAATTTTTTAAAATTTTCATAAAAGATAAAAAACTTTTTCGGAAAAAGACAAAAAAAAATTTGAGTTAGATGGAGTTGGATGGATAAACCAAACTCCTCCTAAGAGTCGAAAGTTACACTTAATTTGAGTTAGATTGAGGGTCTGTTTGGTGGAGTAGTTTGAGTTGGGATTTTTAAATTTCAATAGTAAATTTTTTTAAATTTTCATAAAAGATAAAAAATTTTTTAGAAAAAAGACAAAAAAAAAAATTTGAGTTAGATGGAGTTGGATAGATAAACCAAACTCCTCCTAAGAGTCGAAAGTTACACTTAATTTGGGGGACATCTTTAAAAATTATGTTTCTAAAATATTTTTTTGTCATTTTCCTCTAATTTCACTCTTTATTTTTTAAAATATTTTATAAAAATTTAATTTTTGAAAATTTATAATTTTATTATTTTAAGTTAAAATAAAATAATTTTTTTTTCAAATTATATAAAATTTTAAGAATAACTAAACAATATTAATATTATTAATTTTTTTTAAATATATTTATAATTTTATATTTTTTTACTCATAAATAATTTATTTTCAATATTTTCAAAACTCAAATTATTTTCAAAATTTTTTCGTCTAAGACACTAGAAACAAAAAATTGGGGTTTAATAAAAGTTTGCAGTGAAGATTTTGGTTTATTTAATTTTTAAAGAGAGAGAGAGAGAGAAAGAGAACGAAGATTTGGGTCTGGTTCTAAGTCTGGGTTTGGGTTTATTGTGGAGGTAGTGGCATATAAGTAACGGGTATTTTGTGGAAAAACATATTTGTGATAGTTTTAGTGGGTATGGAAGCTTCAATGTCTCTGGTATATGGCCATGGAGCAGACACTGTCACTACAAAGGAAGAAGAAGAAGAAGAAGAGTTTTTTTTGGAGGAAAAGAAAAAAAAAAAGTTTTTTCAGTCCAAATAGCTACAGGCCTTGTGCCAAAAGATGGGACCCACCGCTACTTTCAACTTGTTTGTGGGACCCATATCAGTAATGTGAAGTTTTTTAAATGTCGCCACATCAGATGGGTTTTAACCCCGGACCTTTAGGATTACTTAATTATATTGCATATCACATTGAATCTCGTAATTTTTTTTGAAATGAGCACTATTATTACAGCCAAAACATTGGAGAGCTTAGCCTTGTCCTCATCGCGCGCCTTGCCGGCGTTGAGATCCGCAACAGCCTGCGCGGCGGCCGCGACGCAGCCTGGTAGGGCTTCGTTAAACCCGGTGGCTCTCATCTCGGCTGCTTGTATTTTGGCGGCGTCGATTTGGTCGACAGGTTTGTTGGCAGCCGAAAAGGCTGTGGCTTCAAGTGCTTCACCAATTGTAATCGGTTCCTTGTCGACAAGCACTGCTCCTGTAAATCTCCTTGCCACCTCTGGCTCAACAATATGTCCCACGAGCTACAAATTTACACACACAAACTCAAGTCCAATATATATATATATATATATATATATATATGTCTATTTATCCAGGTTAACAAATAAAATGATTAAGATTTAACCTGTCCACCAACAGCTTCTCTGATAATGCGGTTGCCGTCGACGTATGTTTCAGACATCTTGAATCCTTCCTCGCGGCCGATGTAGGTGGCATCGCGATAGCAGACCAGACCGGCTTGTTCGTTCTTTGCGGCCCCCGACTCCATGACTGAGGCGGCGGAGACATTTGGAGTCTGACCTAGAACCTTGTTTTCAGCCGCCTGAGCAACAGCTGCGAACCTGGGAGTTATGGGTTTGGACGCCAACTGGCTGGAGACGTTGAAAACGTTGCCGTATTTGATGGGAGCTTCTGATCAGCCCGAGGTCTCCGTGGTTCATTTGCAAAATTAGAAGAATTGAAAGAGGAATATATGCGTTGAAGTTGAGCGAGAATTTGACACCAGGACTTTTACCCGCTGGAAAGATATGGAATAAGACTTTTGGATCATGAATGAGAACAAGCAGTGGTCTTGGAAAATGTCTAGTGCGACAAATGGCTTTGCATGTAGCGCCGAGCGGACTAGAAAAAGGTTTGATCAACGACTACCATGTTGGTGTGCATACGTGGTTAGGGGTTTACCCTCTCAGTTAGCCACACAGTACCACTACCAATGTTGACCGACCTCTCCCCTCTCGACGAATCCTTGATTTAGAGGGCTACGATCTCAAAATAGTGTTAATTAAGACTTAACATATACTTGGTGCATAGGTTGGAGTTGAATTTTTTGAATTGGAGTTTTTACTCCAAACATAATTTTAGATTATCAAAAACCAAATTAACACGAATAGTTATAATTAAGTATATCACTAACCAAATTTTCGGAAAATATTTGCATTATGTGACTCGTAAAAAAATTTTAAAAAAAGAAAAAAAAAGTTGGCCCGTATAGAAGTACCGTTGTGTCTAAGTTTTGAGGCTATCCAAGTTTGTTAACACATGGATTAATGTCTTTCAGTTCTGACGCCATATACAAACCCAAGTGTCTCAAAGTGGGCGCTGCTTCAAATATCCAGACACTGAAACCAGCCACCACCTGTCAACGACCGAACCAAAAACTTGACTTCTTCATTCTACACGTGTATATGTTACGAACCCTGCTGTCAATTTCTCACTGAATTAATTCCAATTCCATACTTAAAAGTACCATTAAATGAAGCATAACATTTTCTATGTAATAGAAGGGAAAAACAAATAATAATAAAGTACGTGATCAAAAGCAGAGCAGAGGAATAACATGAGCCAGGGGAGGCCACGGAGATTAAGTTCGGCGACGTTTTCAATGTTTCCGGCGCGTTGGCATCCTAGCCGGTAGCAACGAGGGATGCAGTCGCCATGCAGGCCGCCGAGAACATGGTTTCGGGCCACACTCAGAAGGGCGGCCCAGCCGCCGTAATGGAGTCCGCAGCTGCGGTGAACTAGCGGCTGCGCAAGGTTGGCCGTGGTGATGCCACAAAGGTCGCCAAAGAACAAGGAGTCACCATCTCCGAAAGAATCGTTGATGGGACCCGCGTCATCACCGAAGCCATCGGCAGGCAGGTCAGTTTTCTCCATCGAAATTTAGGCTTCTACTTAGTTTTTGAACTTAGAAAGAAAATGCTTAGTACTTTGTCGTAATTTAATGCTAGGGTGAGGTGTGGGTGTATATATATATATAGGTTGTGGGAGAGTATCTTGAACCACAAGTGAGAATGAGTACTCCAGGAAAAGTGCTGGAACAATTGGTGAAGCGCTCAAGCCATACAAGCGGCTGAGATGAGAGCCACCGGGATTAACCTAACATACCCTGGCGGTATTGGGGCCACAGCTCAGTCTGCAGCCAGTTTTAATACTCGCCCTATCGCCGACGAATGCAAGACAACCATATCTGACGTTATAGGCGCAAATTTTTCATGCACTTGTTCATAATTGTTTTCTTAATAAGTAGTGCGATAATTTTTTTTTTTAATTTATGTAAACTATTTTTCTTTTGTTATTGTTGTTTATGTTTAGGATGCGACTCGGAAGCTGCCAGCGGACAAAGCCGTGACGCGAGAGGATGCACAAGGAGTTACTGGTGCGGAGGTGAGGAACAAGCCTGATATGAGTACCACCCTGGTGGGTTGCCTCGTCAATGGCGGCGGCGGCTAGGCTCAACTAGAACAAGTGAAACGTATCAACTTTTTTTTTTTTTTTTTTTTTTTAATTAGCAATATACATGCATGGTTGCGACTTGCCAATGTATAGGATGGTTTTTGAGGAGCTTAAAATTGTTTGTTTTTGCTTTTAAAAATAGTACTTCTTAGATCAAGCATGATCTTCCAAGGCTAATCGTGATACCCTACGCGTTTTGCTTTTTTTTTTTTTTTTTTTAATTAATTTCCCCCCTTCCCATATTCCAACGTTATTGGCCGGTATACTATTTACTTCTTTTTTTAAAAGCTAATTAATTTTTAATATGAAAATATAGAGGAATTAAAAACAGAAAATTGGGGTCAAATTCATCGTGAGTTCATGATGCGACATTGAACAATATTATTGATTTGGTCTTTTACTATTAATTTTAATTAAGCGCTGATATTACTTGCTTGAAGAGTTTGTCGTCTTTTTCATCAAGGTGGGCCTTTTCCTGTTTAACGAACAAATTCGGCTTGAAGTGAATTTTTATGGAATTTTTTTTAAGTTGGAGTTGATTAATTTTTTAAAAATTATATATATTTTTTAAATTTTTTAGAAAAAAAGATTAAAACTGATATAAAAATTTTAGGTTCGGATCTTATATTTAAATTTAAATGTATCTAATCGAAAATAAGAGTATTAATGTCGTTCTTGACAATTAGAAGTTCCTTTTTCTTTTTTTTGATGGATGTCGTTCATCACGAAGATGACCTAGTTCGTTGGTAAGAATTCAGAAGCAAGAGGAGAGATAGCAGAGGCATTAATTTTACTTTTCTTGTTTATGAACTAAACGGTACGTTTTACAGCTTTTTGGTTTAGTTATGCAGCAAATTTTCAAAATTAGTCATCGCCAAGCGTCGGTTTGTGTATTGTCTCAAACCTAGAACCTGAAACATCCGCCACTTGTGAACTACCGTCGCAAACGGCTCTTCTTCATGCGGACACGTGTAAATGGTTATAAAACTTGCAGTCACATCCTCAATGAATCCCCTGCAAACTCCAGGGGAGGTAACTGAAGGTGATGATAAGATTACAATAGGGGAAGCACTTGAGGGTAGTGCTCTTCCTGTCCCTAACAAGCCTGTCAACCAAGGTGATGCCGCCGCCATACGAGCCGCCAAGGTGAGAGCCACTGGGATTAACAAAACACTCCCGGGCGGTTTTGTGGCCACTGCTCAGTCGGCTGCCATTTTCAATGCTCGCCCGATCGCCGACAAGTACAAGACGACCCTCACTGAGGTTATTGGGGTAAAATATTGTTCCATCATGTGTATGTGTTTGTTGTGAATTTACCACTAGAGATGGCAACGGGGAAAGTTTGGAGCGGGACGGTCTACTTGCCAACCCACCCTGTGAATAAAAACATGTCCCATACCTGTCCCATATCCCGTTTGAATTGATAGGAGGTGATCTTCCCATCACGGATTGAGAGGTTTGGAGTATTCATACGGTGTCCCGTTAATTCAATTATATATTTTGATTGTAAAGAAAAAAAAAAAAAAAACTTGTCTTTTTGTTTTTTGTTATTTTTAAGAATGAATACGCAGGTATATACTTTATTTACAGTATTTGTACGTATAAAAATCAACTGACGTATCATGTCTCATCTTTGGTCATGGTACTAAATGATCATTGTCCAAAATTCTGTCTTGTTATCGTTGCTATATGGTTTAATCTAATACATGGTGACAAAATTTAATTAACCATTCCCATATTCCGAAGAACGTCGAAACCTCAACTCCCTATTCATCGTGCTCAATTACAAGAGAATGGCCTCCTCTTATAGTTGATTAAAAAGTTAGAAATCCAATTTTGCCACCAAACATAAAACTAGGATAATCGCATGAACAAACACGCCCTAAGAGAATAAACTAGATGCTACACACATCTGTACAAAAGACAAAATATCCTACTTTACAGTGAAGGATAAAATCAACAATTATCTATTTCTAACATTCCCTAGCTGCTCGTTCACCGCCGCCGCCGCCGACTCCATCACCGCAGCGGGGCCTCCCCTTTGAGTCTGCCCGAACACCATGTTCTCAGCTGTTTGCATGGCAGCCGCGTCCCGCAGCGCAACCGGTTTCGATGCCAATTCGCTGGAGACGTCGAAAACATCACCATATTTGATCAGTTCCTGCTCGGGTAACTGGTCGGCCCGAGGCCTCTGTGGTTGTCTCTGGCTCATGTTCTTATCCTATATTTTTTTTTTTCTTTCTTTTTTTTCCACGTAAAGATTGGCTTTTGCTAGTCACCTTTACATGAATAGAGTATTTTTAGTTTGTAGAATTGGTGGATTCATTGAGAAATTGACTGCACGGTTTGTAATATTATATACGTGTAAGATGAGCAATTGGAGTTTTCACAGATTGACTGGTTTTCAGTGTCTGCTGTCTAGGATTGAAGCAACTCGGGGTGTGACACTTGGGTTTGTTGTGTTACCTCCATGTGTTACAATGTTGGCTTCATCATGTCATGAAGGCTAATTTTGCTTCTGAAGTTTTACCCAAAACATACCTTCCAATTTATTGTAGTTTTGGGTCAGGAAGTTTCAATCAGCCCAAACCCAATGTTGATTGCCCACAGAGCTCGAGCTCAAATTGGAACCCGTTTGGTATTGTTCTCGTTTGTTTTAAAAATTATTTTTATTTTATTTTTTTCGCATGAAAATAGAAATGAGAATATTTTAAGAATTATGTTGAAATCATTTTTGAAAATATATTTTGTTATGTTTAGAGATGGTAATTTTAATATAAGAAAAATGTGAATTGTATTTGGGTATGTATATGAAAATATATGTCAAGTCTTATAACCTTAAAAATGAAAACAAAAACGAGAAAATGACTTTTAACATGTTTTATTCCTTTCAAAATACCATTCTCACTATTTTTGTTTTCATTTTAATTTCCAAAGTATTTGCTAAACAAACGCTACTCAGGAAATGTTTTAATTTTTGTTTCCCAAAAGACGTACGAAAACATTTCCAAGAACAATTGAAAATGAAACCAAACAGGTCCTTGGTATCCCATTTTCTATCCTATTCGTCCTTTCACTAAATTTAAACATTCATGATTAAGGTTTTTTTTTTTTTTTTTTTTAATCTAAACTTATCTAGGATGTGTTGAAGTTCATAAACTAAAGTAAAATACATTAATATTAGAAAAACAATCAATAAAATAAGACAACAGGTTTAATTCACAGACATAACCAACAATATTAATCTACGTACCCTGACCTAAATTTGTAGTTTCATATCAGTCATATGATCGATCACGCTTAACTCCCGATAATAATTTCATTTGCTGGTTTTCCTTGTTTCATCCCCCGAATCTTGCCTTCCAGGATCACTTTAGGAGCTCGCAATGTTAAGTTTTATTCCCAGTTGATCCTTACTAATTCATATATATTTATATATGAAATTGGATTAGTTACTTTCGAGAATAAAAAATTTCAGACTAGAAAACCTGACTAAATTGAGATTTTTCCTATCTCAGGGAGCCTGAGAGACTATTTTTCTTTTTTCTTTTTTTTTTTTTTAATTTTAAAAGTCCCGTTTTAATGATTTACAGAAATTTGTACTTCATAGCCTCACTATCCGTCCAAGATAATGGGTTAATGTATTTAATTTATAATTTAAAAAATAAAGTGGATATTGTGTCTATTATACCTAGAATAAAGTTGAGGATATCAACATGTATCAAATTTTTAAATACTAAATCTATGCGATACATATATATGTATATATGAGTTTCCATTATTTAATGACAAGTCTCTAAATATTTATCACGTCAATTACAATAAAAAATATTTATAAACAAAAATATAATAACTTTTTATCATGTGAGTTGATACTCAAACATTAGAACCGGAATTGAAAAAGCTAACATTACTCTCAAAAAAATTCCAACGTTAACCAACATGATCTCTTTCCAACTAATTAAAGCTAAAAGGGAACAAATTTTTTTTCAATAGTCAATTCTAAGAGAAGGATATGTCTTCTGGAAAGGAAAAAAAGTGCCGTGGCAAGCACAAATAATTGGAAGAGAAAGCAGAGTAAAAGTTGGGTCCCCCATTATCACTTTCCGTCGAATCGATTCGAGTATACAAGACAGAGACAAAGGAAAGAACATAACTTTTTCACTTTGGATAAGGAATGTAGCCATCTCATCTCGTGCCCACCAACATTCATCCCAAAGGAAGGAAGAAAAACCGCAATATTTATGTCTTATATGTCGACCACGATTCGCTTAGTGGGACAATCACAAAATTAAGGAAACTTTGCTAGAAATATTGAAACCTAAAGAAGCTATAAGTAAGCTAAGTTAAGCGACTTGAAATTTGAGATTCAAATAATTTTCATTCATAAATTAAAATTGTACAATATTAGACTTATAAATACTAGATTTTTTTTTTGCTCTTTTTCCTTAAATCTCTCTCTCTCTCTGCTTTTTTATTTATTTATTTTTAATTTTGCCCTTTTTGTTTTTTGTTTTGTAAATCACGTATAGTTTGATAAATTTTAAAAGAATACAATAGTCCAGGACACGGACCTTACTTTACACATGCCTTCAACGTGATTTGCTTGATAATTTACTTGTTTGATATGAACAAAGAAAACAACTAACACACGAGAGTTTCGTCTTGCCTATTGAAAGGTGGCGTCCTTCGTCTAAATGTAACGTCGGCGATGATGATAAATGCAACTGCATTGACAGTGACGAACACGACAGTAGTGCAGACGAACTGACGATGTTCAGTGGTTCTTTGTCCATTTGTTTTGATTTGGATACTTTGGGAGGGTTTGACATGGTGATTTGCTCTTTGCTATGACAATTTGCGATTTGCCGATTTGCATGTTTTGATTTGAGATTTGCGATATGCTAGGTGTGAGTTTTTGATGGAATTGAAGAATGGGTGATGATTTAATAGGTATTTTGCTATTTGATTTGCTTTGCTGTTGCAATTTATGATGAATGAAAGATATTTGAATAACTCTAATATTGACTCTGATACTAACTTGAAATTTGAGATTTAAATAATTTTCATTCACAATTAAAATGGTACAATACTAGATTTATAAATATACGTAGAGAAAAACAATAAAAGGAAACCAATTATACCTAATTGAAACCTAATAGACAATCATATAATAATTTAATTATTTTTTTAATATCTAAATTAGAAAATAACTACAATGATAACTAGATAAATAATCAATTACACAAAATCTTAACAAAGCAATATAAGAGGGGGAATACATATATATATATATATATATATATATATAATCTATCGTATAGCAGTTAAAAGACACCAATATCATAAACGCAGGTCGATAGTATCGAGAAAGTTCGATTTCATTATGCTTGTTGAAAATATGCCTAACGCTCATTTCCTTAAAATAAGAAAAAAAAAAACTAAATTTAAGGTTATGAGTGGATTCGTAGACCAATATAGTATCAAATTGACATGACGAGATCGATCATTAATTTGTTTTGAATTATTATTAGATATGACGTTGTCATTATGTATAGAGTGCAAATTTTTTTTTTTTTTTTTTTTTGAATTTCCAGCACCAATGTCGTTGTGCTCTATAACTCTTGTTTGTGATCAATGCGTTATGTGACGGTTGGCCACTTCTCGGTGTTTGAGATTTGATTGGCTTCTCTCTATTTGTAAATTCTAACATCCTAATTATACTAAAAGAGGCGGTTTTGGATCCTGACCCTCAAATATCATTTTTTATTTGCTTCACACCCACCCCCTCCTTCTAGAATTCTTTCTTGTTTTTACTTAGAATAAATCAGTTTTCAGAAATGCATTAGTAATTGTAGTTGGTAAGTGGTAAGTGGTTTGAATGGACGGGTTGAGATTCCTTTCTTTTTCTCATTTTGCTTTATATATATATATATATATATATATTTTAAATTTTATTACCTTCCTATTCCTACCTTATCCCCGTAAAAAAATATTACATATATTTGCAAATTTTTTTTTTCCAATTTATCCTATCAAAATCGTTTTTTTTTTTTTTTCAAATATGATCCTACTGCGTTAACAACTACTTAAGAGTCTTTTCTTGGATGACACTTATTTTCTCAAGTTTTGAATCGAAATATGATCAGCAATTTGTATTTGAACTTTTTTACTCCGCATGTTTAGTTAATTTATTATATAGTATTTGGCTTAGAATTTATGTTGTAAGATTGATTCGCCATATACAACATTGTTGTATGCTCTTCTTATGTAGAGCACAACCCAATCATTATTTTTAAAGATTTTAATCTTTCGTACTATTGAAAAAAATTCACCATCTATCTATAAATTCTATATTATTATGTTACTAAATTGTAATGCTACACGTGCAAAGCACATGCCCCCACTAGTATTAATAAGAAAAGATTTAGTTTCTTTTGAAATATTCGCAATGCGTTTGATGAAATGTTTATTTAAAAAGGCATCAAACACATATTCAAGGAGGCGTGATGAGCGGAGCATGCGTCCGCTTCAATGGATGGACCATGAAGAAAACAAGGACAATGTTGGTCACCATGTTTAGCCCCATTGGCACTCTATGCTCCATCCTCTTCTCTCTTTATCGGAACCGTTACTTTAGAAAAGTACATGACTTTTCCTTCTACGTCTATATATATATATATATATATATATTTAGTGAACTTCTGCGTCTATATTATGTTACAAGTTTTGATTGTTGTTTTTATAATTCAGTGACAACTTAATTCGTATATAATTACTCCTTATATTGTCCATTAAGTACCCAAATTATCCAAAAATAAATAAATTAATTTTTTTTGATGATAACATCAGAATATTAATTAGATATTTTGATTTTGTTTTTTGTTTTTTGTTTTTTTTTTATTTAAGTATAAGAGGATATTTGTTTTATAGCACATCATGAAAGTTGTTAATGGCAAAAAATTATTAGGACAAAATCATTTCAGTTTTACAAAATTCAGTATAGATACATTCATGATGTTTATTATAATTTTTCATAATGTCTATCAGTACTCTTTTGTTAATAATATATATATTGTTGCCATTTACACGTAGTCTTGGGGGTAAGTTCCTCTAGTTTATGGGACTACGTTGTGTTCAATACATAATAATGATAACAAAAAAAAAAAACAAAAAAATAGAAATAATATTAAAAATAACAATTAATTTACTTACTAAAATATAAAGTACAATAACATTATTTTTTATTTTTTATAATAATATAATATAATGTAAACAGATACAATGAAAATAGAAGATCACGCTCGCATTGGCGAGTGTCCAAAGCTTAAAGCTAAATACTCGGCTACACTACTTTCATGTATATCTAGCTCCAAAAATTATTACGAAAAAAAAAAATAATAATTGATATCATTCTTCGTCATCACCGGCTCCATATCTTTATTTTTAAATTTTTTTGTTTTTTTTTTTTTTTGACTGAGAAGCCAGTCACAAACTTTATAAAATGTCACCGCTTACCAGTTCAACCCAAAAAAAAACCGCTTACCAGTAGAAGAAGAGCTAAGCCAAGTTTAGCAATCCAATAAACCGCCACGTGTGAGTTGGTAAACAGTCCAAGCAGGCTTTAATCTCTAATCCTTTTGTCCGGATTGTACGCACAGTTCTGTTTCCGTGACTTTTGTGGGCCCCACCATTATGGGCTACACAAACAAGGCTGCCCCACTGGGCCCACTCTTACCAGTAAAGTGTCTACATTCCAGTAAAGGAAATAGAAGGACGTTCGTCATAATATTTGAGGATTTCAAATTAAAAAAAAAAAACTCGAAAAAATAATTCTCCATTGCCTAAAATATCCTTTGATCTGCCTCTTGAGAGAGAAAAGAAAAGAAAACGTTAGGATCGTAAAGGATTTCGTTATCGTCCTCACCCGATATATTCTTTCGTTTGTACGCTAAAGAGTTGTAAATTGTTTATATATTTTGTCCCTATCAATGCCTATTTCTCGACTAATAATAAAGAAGATTAAACCTTTTTTTTCCTGTCAAAAGTCCGAAAAAAAAAAAAAGAAATGACATGCCATAGCATATTCTATGGACATTATGATAGGAATTATCACAAACATTAACAAAATTATTTGTTAAACATCCTAACAACAAAGAGCATTTTTTTTAAAAGGAGGGTGTTATTTTAACTTCATTTAATAAAGTGAACAATAAAAACATGTACATAAAATGTAGAAAAATATAGAGTAAATAATAAGATTTGTGTAATTATGTAGAAAAATAAATAGAATGATGAGTAAATTAAATAACCGTTCCGTTATAATTCAAAGCAATCCAAACATAAAATAATCTCATGTGACTAAATTATACACATATTTAATTTCACAGCTCCATACAGTGTCTGTCCAATCACTAGAGAGATTAAGTAAGGACTTAAGACCCTATTTTTAGGAAGGCCCCAAACTATATGCTATGCTTTAGTTATTTTCATATCTAAAAAAATAGTTTAAAATAATATATATAAATACACACACACGAATGAGACTTTTTCTTTAAAACTGTCATTGTTTGGTCCCCAAATAATATTTATTTTGTTGGGTGACCTAAACAATGTAATTAAATATTTTCTTCTTCGTCGTAAGATATCTCTTCAATTTCTCAAAACAAAAATATCTCTCTCTAATTTCACAGGGCTATAACCTATTCTCAATAAAATCTCCAAATATTTCTTTCCTACTCATTACTTATCTACTTACTAATATTGTTTTTTAAATTTCATATTAGTCATTTTGTTATCTTCTCAATAAAATCTCAATATTATATCTTTCTTCTTCATTCTTTATCTGCTTGCTAATATTGCTTTTTAAATTTCATCTTAGTTGTTTTATTATTGTATCGTGTTGATTTGATTTTCATACATATCTAAGTTAAGAATAAATTGGGTTTGATAAATTCAAGAAAAAAAGGATAATATAAAATTTGATCAACTCTAAAAAAAAGAGTTCATTAAAAAAAATTTTATGGTAGAATTCTTTATAAAAATAAAAACAATTCATTTGAAGAGACCCTTTTTTAAAACTTTATTTAGGATCCCTTTTAAATTTTTTTGGTGATTTAAAAAGATATATATATATATATATTTTTTTTTTTTGCTTTAAAATCCGTGATTCCAAGTCTTCTCCCCTTTTTCTTATGGAAGCCATTATTTCCAATAAATGAGACTAGATTTTTTAGGTTTGGAGGGTGCAAGTGTGAGCCTTTGGGGAAAATCAAAAGAATGGCATTACCGTAAATGTAGAGAAATCTGGGTCCAGTCTTGAATACCCTTGACCCACTCAGTAACTGTACCGTATTTAAATATGATAGTGAGTCATTTCAGATCCGTGGATACTGGTCCAAACCCTCTTCTCAATTGCTTCCGATTTTATCATCTATTCTTCCCCATCTTTTTTTCCCCAAACAAAATCCAGATATCGAGAAGAAGCAGATCTCCATTTCAATCTCTCTCTCTCTCTCTACTCTCACTCTCTTCTCTTTCTCTCTCTCCTCGAACGGGTCTATACGGACCTGTATTTCCCCAGATCTCCATCACCGCTTCACTTTGATTGCTTTCTTGCACTAACAGGTAATTTTCTCTCTGTTTACTGAGAAAAAAATCGTTCTCAACATGAAGTTTTGGAACTGTGTTTTCTATGGATCGTATTTATTTATCTTTGTCTTTTTATTCTCTCCCATGTCGTTTCTTTACATTTCTGGAAAAAAAAAAAAAAAAAACCATTACGAACGGTTTATTCATGTGTTTCGTATGTTTTTCGGTTTTCTTGTACAGTGAAATTTAGGAACCTTTTGACGACGTATTATTGAATCTGAATCTAACCGCTATCTGGTTCGTCGATGTTCGATTTGGTTCTTTTTGGAGAAGATCTGGAATTGTAGTGCTTTTCGGTAACATTAAGCCGTGAATTTCTGAAAATTTTAGCATGTTTTGAGGATTGAAGCTGAGTTCTAGAAGTGAGTCAAATATAGGAAGAGGGAAAAAAAATAAATTGAATGACTGAGAAGTGTGGATTGAAGGATTTTGTTATGGAGACGCTTGTGGTAGTGGCGCAGCATAGGAATCAGTATTGCAGCCGAGGCAAGGCACAAGGGCCCGGGCGATTCGGGTCATCGCCGTCGAGAGACTTTAGAGGGATCAATTGCCGGAGTTACCAATCCGCGGCGGGGATACTTCCATCCCCATTGAAGGCTCACACTACTCCTGTATCCAAACGGGCGTGTTCCTCTCCGAAGACACCTTCATCATATGTTGGTTCGGGTTCAGCCAGTGAGAGCAAAACACTGAGCAGAACAGCTGCGAAGAGTGCTCCGATTGCTATTGATGTCAAAGCTTTTAACAGGAAGAAGTATTTTAGTGAGGAAGTTTGTGATGAGAGTCTTTCATTTTCTGAGCTCTGGGCAGGACCTGCTTACTCAAACTCGCCGCCCCCGAGTTCTTTGCCAATGCCGAAGTTTTCGATCCGGCCTAAGAGAACTGTGTCGCTTGAATTGCCTGGTTCAGCTCCTGATGTTGAAATGCACCCAATTGCTAAGTCAGCACCCACATCGCCGACTAGAGAGCGTAGCCTTTTTACGAGAGATATCTTCCGTGGTGCTGATTCTGCGACTGAGACATTGCGTCGCATCCTCAATCTTGATATTCGCGATGACTGAAGGGAGGAGGGGCATCAGGCTCCTGTAAATAAGTCTTCTATGTCAGCTTTAGGTTGTTTATAGAGGGAATAAATCAGTCTTTAGTGTGTCTTTTTGTGAGTTATTTAGCTTTAAGTAGTGGTTGGTGCTAGAAGAAAAAGGCTGCGGTTCTAGTGGTAATGGTGGTCAATGATCTCCGGAGTCTGTACTCGGAATTGGTGGATTTGGAGTTGCTCTTAGGCGATGGGTGTCTGTTAGACAAGATGGGCGTGGTATGTGTGCATGGGATGGATTTGACCCATGACCCAAAAACTTGACGAAGAGGAGGCGCGTTAGTAGAAAGTAGAAAGTAGAAAGGATGATGCTACTGAAGTGAATGGTTGCCTGACTTTTCTATCTATTGAGGCTGAAGAAAACTTTCTTTTAATTGGACCTTGCAGTTACCTTATTAACTCTTCAGTATTCACCCCGTATGTTCGTTAGTTTTCACAAACCTGTTTCAGAAAAAAAGGTTCTAGGATTTAAGTTCAGTCGCTATGTATATTCTTTTGATTTTAGCATCCTTTGCTGATTAGTCATACAAAACTCTGTAGGTTTCTTTTCCGTTCTTGCACCTAACTCCTTTCCTCGCTCTAAGTTTAGACTCTTCCTTATAAATATCCTGACCTTGCTTACTGCATAGTCTCTTTGTTCCTAGATAACCGTTTTAGTTTTTTTCTTTCTCTGCTCTCTCTTGCCTGAATTGGCCATTCCCGATCAACCTGACTTTCTTTCCTTTGTTCAGTAACAACCTGACTCTCCCGTTCGCCATCTTTTCTGGTTTTTGAGAAAGAAAAGTGGGAAGGGAGTAATGTTTGCTGCTTCTGCTTCCTCAGTTTGTAGGGTCAATCCATATTTTTCTTTATCCTCTTTGTTCATTTAGAAGGCCGATTTTCTTGTTCTTGCGAGTAGGCAACGCCACTTTCCTCATATTACGCGTAAGGTCATTATTCCTCGAAGATCGTTGACCGTACCGAGCCATTTGCAAGGTAATACCATTTTCACTATGAAATGATCTTATATTATAATATATGAATTCATTGGGTGCTGATTTTCTTCTCAGTGGGGATGAAACAGGGTGACAGCTGATGAAGTAGTCTTTGAGGAGTCAGTTTCATAGGGACATGTTCAAAGCTGTTTCTTACAGTACTTCTTGGAAGGAGCCAAGTGCTTTGCCTTGTGTCGTGACTTGTGTCTGAGCATGTTCTCTGTCCATGTAATGCTGTTATGTCGATGTTGGTGTACCCGGTCTTCATTGATGTAGTAGGAGTTTAGTAGAGTCAATTTCTTCCTTTTTTGCTTGTCGAGTCAACTGTTCTTAGTAGTTATCAAAAATTAATATGTACTCTTGTAGCTGCTAGACTGTCGTCTCTTGGATCTGAACTTTGATGTTAGACTTGGGACTCTTAGTATTGGTAACAATGTTTTCCAACTTTTGCTAGTAATGTAGACGTTTTTTCCTTTAGCATTCCCGTGCTGTTAATCATTGTGGCGTTTCTTATATTTGATCTTTTTTCCCTTCTTCTTCCGGACAATGTATTAGACCTCAAGTTAGAGTAAATTTGATTCATTAGATGACCATTTATTTTCCTTTGTGTGCTAGAGATTGCTAGTTGTCGTCGTCTTGTTGATTGCTTAACAATGCTGATTTTTGAATGGTCCTAAAAACCATTTAATCGTGGTTGGATTTATTTATTTATTTATTTTAAGATTATTGTACTTTTGTCTTACAGTGCATATTGTTAGTTTAGTCATTAAATTAACTTTTCAATGATATGAAGAAACTGAAAGCAGCTTTGTTTGTTGTGTTGTAAATCTTTAATGTGCACACTAATAGATCATATTAATAGATCATATAACTTGGTAAAAGTATAGTTCTTATCCGCGTGCGTTTGGTCTGTCGGGTAGAGATTAAATTTTGAAATTGGAGTTTGTTGACTTTTTAAAAGTTACTTATAATTTTGATTGACGTTTCAGAAAAAAACAAAACTGAGATGAAATATTCAAGTTGGAGATGTCGAACCAAACGAAGATTATTGTCATATTATACATGCAAGTTCCTTTGACAAACGCTACAAAGAGAGATGCTGATTAAAGAATAGCAACAACTGCAAACGAATTGTTATGGTTATGGTTTATATGTCTGGTGTCACTCGTTCTCAAGTACTACTCATCAAAGCATCTCTTATAGGTCCAGGCATACTTTCTATCCTTCTTACGCGCACTGAGACCTCTTTCTTTGACCCTTTTTCCAATTTTGTTCCTTTTTGAAGAGAAGAATGGAAAACAAAAGGGGAAAAGGATGTGTTGCGGATAACATTTTGTAATGGGAGCCTAATGGAGAACAAACACATGTGATCATTGTCACACGCCACCCAAAAAAAAAAGAAAAAAAAGAAAAAAAGAGAGTTCGAGTTTTGGCCATAACAAATGAATCTACTTGTGCTAAGCATAATGATATTTTGCATTTGCAACCTATAAATAACATAATGATATTGATGTGGAATTAGATTTGAGAGAGGGTGCCAAAGAACTACTACTAGCAAGTGCTTTTCAACCATAGAATTTGTCACATTTCTACATATTCTCATGTTGTTTTATCATTTTATGCTGTTTCAAATTATAAGGTTTTTTTTTTTTTTTTTTTTTTTTTTTTTTTTTTTTTTTTTAATGGTGGGGTTACACTACCACTCTTTACTGAGAACTAAAGAAAGAAACGATAGTTGTCAATGTGGCGGACCGAAATCATGACAGCGAAAGTACAGCGTTGGAAACTAATGTTAGTTCTCCAAGTTTGAAAGCAATAGACATGATGTCTCTGAAGCGAAACATTGAATTAATTCACAGCATATATTCCCCTAAAAAGCTTTTATCTTCTTATGAGTGAAAAGTCCATTATATCTTCTTTTTTTTTTTTTTTTTCTTTTTTTTTTTCGTGGTGGCAAAAATTGGCACAAGGCGTAAACAGAAAGAAAGGCACTAAAACCTCACCTTTTCCAATCGCCACATAGAACAAAATGATTTTATGAAAGATGGGTGTCGTTTCAATCAGTAACCCTCACAAACATAAGCTTTGGATTTAATGTTGTGTAACTTGCATGTAGCATTTGGGTTGTAGTCGATTTGGTGCCACATAAGCTATGCCTTGTCTTTTGTTTTAGTGTACTTCAATGTTACAGTTATATGGTTAAGAATTGTCACCTGATTTTATATCTCCAGAATCAATACGGCGGAAGAAAAAAGGTTAACCTCAATTGGAATATGTTTTACTTCAGTTGCTGTTACAATTCACTACGATCAAAAAGTTTATATGAGAAATCGTATACCTTCAAAACTTTTTATATTTATTTAAGTTCTCTCATAATAATCCTATGACGATACTCCTTATTTAGAAAAAAAAAAAAAAAAAAAAACAAGGGAAACTAAAATTATTAATGTAAAATTTCCAAAATACCCTTAATGAAACAACTCTAAAAAATTGTAAATCATAGACATTAATTAGGCTCCACAATTTAACAATATGAATTATGCTTTAGCATGTAGATATTGTTATGTTAGCTGTTGCCACTTATGAGATTTTTAAGGTAGAATAATACGAATTAAAATGATAATTTTAATGTAGACGATTATATTATTGAAAATCTCATCCAGTGATTTAAATACACAATTCCTATCCACAATAAAAAAGAGAACAGTTTTTATCGTTGTATATCCACGAAACTCTGTTTAATTGTTTCATGTCATTTATCTTCTATTATTTTTTGCTTCACAAGGTTTTGTGTCAATTGACTTTTGGGACAAAACTGAAACTTGGAAACAGAGAGAGATTTCGTATTCGAATGATTTGCCAAAGTAAGGTATTCTAATTTGTTGATCTCAAATGATAATGACCCCTCGGAAAAATACACCTCTTCTTTTGTCTTTTAATCTTTTAATTTGCATATAAAAAATTGAGAGTTGAGAGATCAGTTTCCATTAGTTTTGACAATCCACCAAGTGTAGATTGATGTATCATTGATTGGTTGCAGAGTAGGTGTCGTTCTTATCTTATAAAAAAAAAAAAGGGGGAAATTCAACGTTAGCTAATTCTAGAAGTGAATACATATACGTTTGTAATATATTATATTAAACATATATTATATTATAAAAAGCATATACGTTTGTGAATACATATACGTTTGTATATTCTAGAAGTGAATACATATACGTTTGTAAAAATATATTATATTAAACAGATAAGAAAAAAGGATTTGCCAGGCCAAATAATTGAGGAACCATCCATTAGACCTCGATAGGATTACCATTCTCCCTAACAATAGGATAACTCACGTATTTGTTTATCTTTTTAAAAGTAAAAATATATTCCTAAGCACAAAAAACAACATAATCATCAATTTACATACGAAGTTTTCAATTTAAAAAAAATGATATCTATAAATAATAGATTCTATCAATAAATTAAAATTGAATTACGTATATTGGATTACATAAACGAAAGGCACCCAAAAATATATATCAAATATCAAGTACATAAGGTTTTATAATAAATACTCTACAGTTGATGAAAACGTCTGATCAACCAGCGACAAGAACCTATAGCACCATGACCACCTAAAAAACCTCAAGAAAACAGATCTTACGGATGAAGAACAAAACCAAATACTAAACAAATAAGATAAATATTCAAACTAATCGAAGTGAGAACAATCGTTATTACAAATGAAGTGACGATATATGCAAGTTTAAAATATCAAAACACAAAATAGAGCGGGACCCTTCAACACCGATAAAAGAAAACAATAAAAAAGACAATTAATTAGATAACATGCTCCTTCGACGATAACAAAGACCGATAAACGCACAACTATATAACTCGCCTCATCTTACAGACCAAAACCTTAAAAGGCAGTCCAAAATGATGACTGATGTGCTAAAAAATGCCTTAACAATCAACAGTAACCCAACGCTATCCACAATTTCAATCCTATAACACTC
Source organism: Ficus carica (assembly GCA_009761775.1). Taxonomy (NCBI): domain Eukaryota; kingdom Viridiplantae; phylum Streptophyta; class Magnoliopsida; order Rosales; family Moraceae; genus Ficus; species Ficus carica. The sequence goes on along the minus strand of CM019748.1, from coordinate 4,154,933 downwards.
GTCCTCTGCAGGTGACACAAATCCCACAATTGATCTTAGCATTTGATGATGAACTTAACCTATTGAACCTTGTCGCTATTCTCTATCTCACTCGCTCACTTACTTGTTTTAAGAAGCATATTTAAGCACCTCTAGATTACCTTCTTCCCTATGCTTCATTTGCAATGAAGCTCAACTTGTTTCATATTAGAAGGAATGGTCTGACCAAGAACTCACTCTAAAAACCCAAATAGAGCCCCTTTAAAGAGAGTCCAAATAACAAACGTTCAGACTTGATATGAAATGTAAATTATTATGGTTTAGTTCTTCAAAACCCATTTAGAAATTTAACCACTACTAAACGCAATTATTGTAAGTCATCAAAACTTTTGTTAAATCAAATTACATTTAATTCGAATATGGACAAAATAGTCATAAGCAGAAGGGATAAGCCAGACAAGAGAGGGAGTCAGCATTGACAAAAATTTATGACCTTTACTCAACTATTTTGTTAATTAAAAAAAAAATAGAAATATCTCTGGAGTCCCACATTCATTATTGCATGGTAACGTAGTGCTTCAATACCCAAGAAAGGAAAATAAATTAAAAAAAAAAAAAAAAAACAATATACGTTGTTCCTTTTAACAAAATTCATGAATTGTTTGATGATATTATCAAACATGTATATATATATTATGATCGTCTACTAAAATCCAAGAATTGAGGCAAAAAGGCCCAGAAGCAATCCAAGTTATTTAACTTTTGAACAGAACAAAACAAACTCTCTACAACATCTCATCCTCTCTTTATCTTTATCTGCAAGGGGAGAGGGTTACTACTTGCTAGCTAAGAGGCAAAAGACAAGCTAGAGCAAAACTTTTTTAAAATACCCAAAAAAAAGAAAGAAATAAAAAAAATAAAAAAAAAATAAAAAAAGAAGAAGAAGAAGATAAACCATACTAATCTAAGAGTTTTTTATTCCCTAAAATAAATTATCATCTTCTCAAGTAGTGATCTCAAACAACAATTGGAAGCTCCCGAAAGTACTAAAATCACTTCCTTATAGCATCATCAAATTCTGCATTTCCCACCCCATCTAACACCATTTCTTGGTACCGACATTCACGGCTACAAAAAGCTTTCTCACCTCTGCATCATAAAAATCACGAAACAATTAACATATATTCCACAAAAAAAAAAAAAAAAAATAATAATAATAATAATAATCATAAATTAACATTAAACATATGTATATATATAGATATTGTTGAGGACCAAACCTGTAAATGTAAATGTCAATCTTCTGTTGAAGATTCTTCTTGCAAGTGTGACAGAAGCTGAGGAAGCTGGTGGGCATGTAATTGTCAGATAAACAACAGTAGCTCTCCACAATGCAGTTGTCAAATATGTGAGTGGTTCTTGGAACAGGTCCATGAGAGATCACGCATGTGTAATCCTCGGAATTCTCGACATCGCTCACAGATATCCACCCTGTGATTGATCTCGGAGAAGCCATTGTTGTGTCCTTTGTTTGGCCACAGGAATTGGCAGACCCACATGCGGATACATGGGAATTCCTTGTCTTGATTCCGAACTCAGCTGGGGATTCTGGAGACTGGTGACGATCATGATCATCACTTTGGGAAAGTGGGTAAGATGACAGAGGTGGGATTTGAACTCTAAGCTTGTTTCCCAACAAAACCTTGGAAAAATTCTTATCTCCATTAGAACTTTTTTCCTCATTAAATATTGGGTCAATCAGAACAACACCTATGCCTTGGGCCTCTGGGGGTTTGTCCCATGGGCGTTTGTTTTCTGGGAAAACTTTGAGGGCCGTGGTTTTTCTCCCGTTTTTGTATGATGAAAACGGGTTTGTAAAATGAGAGAAGGTCTTGGTGTCTAGTATTAAAGTTGGACTCACCAGACCATCGTTCTCAGAGAACCCCTTTTGAGTAAAAGCCCTGAACCTTGGGGAAACAAAGAAAGATGGAGTTTTTCTGTTGAAGTTTTGGGTGTGAGAAGGTTGAGAGCTGTGATCAGCCATTAAAGCTTGCTTGCTGGTCACTGCTCTAGATCTATTTCTCAGCATAATAAACTCTTTAGTAAAATATTCTACAATCAAGGCCTGCCAAACCAAAAAATTAAAAAATATAAAAATCCCAGATAATAAATCAGCATCAACAAATAATTAAAAAGATTGAAAACCCAATAAAGAAGAGAGTTTTTGTTTTTTATTTTTATTTTTTTTAGAATTACCTTAAGTGATAAGGAGAAAGCAATTGTTACTGAGAAACCGCCCTGGATTTTTTGCGAGTGAGGTGTTACAATCAAGAGTGGAAGAAAAAGGGCTGCTCTGTCTATTCAAATAAAAAAACAGAAATTTGGTGTGACTAAATCTCTGTGGCCTCCATGAGTGTGGACATTAATGAAAATAGCGAAACAAGAAGTGGGTTTTTTCCCTAGTAGGTATTGTTTTCCTTCGAACCAGAAAATACTAAATTCCAATCATAACACCCTGCATGCAAGGCATGTGAACAAGAGCAGAAAGACCTGGTAATTTTTTTTTTTTTTTTTTTGACAGCAAAACCAACTCTGTCTCTATCAGCTCTTTGGTTGTATCGAAGCAGAATTGGCATGAATTGCTTTGCTAATTCCCATGAACAAGAGCCATCATTACCATCAAGTAAATGAAAATTGAAAAAAAAAAAAAAAAAAAAAAGGAACCTTTTTTTTTTTTTTTCGCTCTTTTTCCTGACTATTTCTCACGTAAGAGATGAATCTGAGCTTCACTTTCTGTTAGTGGGATTTTTTCTTTTCTTTTCTTTTCATCCCACGCCAATCAAGTCTCACTCTGTCTGAAATCATCTTTATTCAGTTTTCAGTCCTGCAAAATCGCCACGAATTCGCAACTTGGAAAAGAGAGAAAGTGAGAGACAGACAGAGAGAGAGAGAGAGAGAGAGAGAGGCAAAAAAGAAAAAGGCTCCAAACTTTAAAGGGAAGAGCTTTGTTTTTAGTCCGAGCGGTGTGCATTTTAAAGAGAGGAGAAATGATGGCCATGCTATTGCTTGAGATTGGCTGGTTTTAGACAACACAAACTCACCCAAAATTCCATTTTCTTTTTTTTTTTTTCCCCTTTTTTTTTAAAAACCACTAAAGAATAATACATACTTCTGAAAATAGACCAATCACAATCATATTAAAATAAAGTAGTATAAATTACATACTGGGAAATTTTTTTTGATAATTTAAAACAATGTTCTTTTTTTTGAGGTAAACTTAAATCAATATACTCTTTGTATTAAAACAGTGTTCTTTTTTTGAGGTGAATTTAAAACAATATTCTATTTACAATGAGTAACCGAATTATTATTTTTTCGGAATGAGGTTTATAGTTCTAATTTATTAAAGAAAGAGAGAGAGAGAAAAAAAAAAACGAATGATAAATAAATCTTAATTCGATTAAGTTATTTAAAGAAATTGTCAAATTTATTTTTCTTGTATGCACCGTATGTGTTATTTCGTCTAAAAAAGTGTGTTTCAAAGTTTGGAAAGTGAATACATAGACTCATAATAAATCAGATGACATAATAGATATATTTTAAAGTTCACACATTATGTTGACACAAATGACATGATTTGTAGGTAATTCATAAAATTTATCCGTAATTTTCATTCACAAAATTTTTTTTTCCCCTCGTTAATCACATAAATATTTTTAATTTTCTCTCTTTCTATTTCTTGAACAGATTAATAGTTGTCGTTTCTGGCTTAAAGGGTCTCAATATTACTCTTTTTATATCTATATCTACATGTATGTATATTAAATTCGAATGCTTTGTTTTGTCGTGATACGAAATTGTTTCACCCTGTGACAGTCATAAATATGCAGAAATAAAACGCACGCACTTGTAGGAAAATTGCTGATATCATCTTACGTTTCCTTTCTTTCTTTCTTTCTTATTAATTAATTCATGTTTGTTTGTTTCTCCATTCCCCATCTCGGCGTGCTCACTCCCTTTTTTTTTTAATCTATAAATACAAACTACAAAACCCTGCCCTTACTCAGTTCTCACATCACCTTGCTGGGGTCTTGGTACTTTTTGCAGAGATTTATTTATTTATTTAATAATTAATCTTATGGGGATTTGAATCATTTGCCTCAAATGTATAAACAAAAATACGTTCCACGTGAACTGCAATATTTATTGGATCTAATGTTAAATGGTCGACTTAAATACTGTCCTTTTTTATTTTTATTTTTGCTGTGTGAGGTGCTTATACAAGGAGATTTTACAGTTAAGACACCTCACTACAATGCTTATTAATTTCAACAATACCATTTTAATGAGAGAAGTTTATATGCGAAATATATATGTATTATCTGATTTAAATCATGCCACCTAGAATCTTCCTTTTTAATAGAATTCTTATTCTTCCACCTTTGTGTAGCAAACTCACATATGTCCAATAATTTATGTACTTCCACAAGCTTAGTTTTAGACCTATAGCAACGTTTGACTTATATAATAAGAGGGGGAAAAAAATCCTTCTCTTGAGATATAACACGAATGCCAAAAGATTGTGCGAGTATTTCTTTAGTTGTAAGAGATTAGGTAAAAAGATCTTTTAACAAACAGCTTTTATGATTTTTCCCTCTTTTTTTTATATTTTATTTTAAAGGACAGCTTTTAAGATTTTCGTACACCCGAAAAATAAAAAGGAAAATCCCCTCCAAAATAAAAGTAAAGGTAGAAATTTTTTTTAAAAAAAATATCTCAGATGAAATTTGCATTTCCTTTTACTTCCTCTCTCTCTCTCTCTAAAAGTGGAAAAAAAAAAAAAAAAACCAGGACAAAGTTTTCTAAGGGCCATGCTATCTCAAGGTCGCTTTCTGCCTCTATTTGTCGATTGTCATTTATTGGGCTCGCGTGGCCCAATTTGTAATTGATCGAGGGAGAGTTTGTGGGCCTTTGTTGTTTCTTAGCTAGCAATTAAGTGAAAGTGGGCCCATTTAGAAAAGAGAGAGCGGGCCAGGTGGTGGGCCCATGGAAAGAAACAGGATAGCAAAATAATGCGGGGGCAGTGTCCCTTCTCTGTTGATGGGAGTTAAATGAGAGACGTACACTACTACATAGCCCTTTATTAGTAGTTATAACTAATAACTATAAACTCCTCACCCCCCCCTATTTGGCAGCTTAAAGACTTGGTTGGACCCCACTCTCTAACTCAGATATCATCCCCTTTCAGATGGGTGGACCCTACAATTTAGGCGAGTTGTATTTTGTTGGGCGATTTCTAAGATTATCTCTTAAAAAACACATCCTAATTATTGTTCCAGTAATAACAACTTTAGTTTCTTTACTTCCAATTCAACAAGTATGGACGGTCAAAAATCTAAATAAGTATTAAAAAATGACAAAAAACATCAATCTATATATTTAAGAGGTAGTTTTCATAATTTCCTATTTACCTTAATATATATCATAATTTTCGTTAAAAATAGACAAAAAAAAAAAAAAATTTAAGTTAAGTGTAGTCATGTGATCTTTTTCTATTTGTTTTTAATAGAAATCATAATAGAATGAGTTTAATAATATTAATTTTCCTATTTTTATTTAGGGCTCGTTTGGGGCAACATCTGAAGATGGTATTTTGGAGATTGAGTTAGAAATATGTAATTGGAGGGAAAACTTTTAAAAAAGTTTTGTGATATAAAAAATAGTGTAAAAATTTGAAATGTGTTTGGAAAAAATATATGCAAAATGAATTTGTTCGTCTCGTCGTTACAAGTATTTTGACATAAAAATCATCTCAGTCTAATTTGGAATGTGAAAGTTACAGACTTTTAAAGTTTGAGTTTTTGGAAAATGGAATAGAGAAATTTGATGTAGAGTTGGAAATTTGAAATTTAGATGACATTTTGCTATCTAAATATGTTACCCCAAACACCCACTTAGATTCTGATAGAAGGGGTACAGTGACGTATATTTAAAATTTAAGGGGATAAGAACACGTAGGGGTGGATAAGTTAACACAGGAGGTAACTTAAGGATCTCACTAACCGGGAGATCGGAGGTTTGAATCTCATGCCAACATAGGGAAGTGTCCCTGTCTGCGTAAACTTAAAAAACGAGAAATAACAGAACCATCACTATATTCTTTTATTTAGCTAAAAAAATTATAGGGATAATAGTTGAAAGAATAATACTAACAACGTCAACTATAATCTAGATTTTTTTGAATATGTTATATGCTAAATCCCAACTTGTTGAAAATATTTTTTTTTTGAGTGATTGCTGACTCAACTTTGGGCCCAAGTTTTTTTTGGCGGGTTGTGGAGAATTTCGGCCTCAAAGATTTTGACATTGAGCTTCTTCAGTGCACTCTTCTGATTTCTGATTGCAAATTTTCAACAAAAACCAGCTCTCGATTCTCATAACATATGCTAAATCCAGCTTTTTTTTTTTTTTTTTTTTTTTTTTTTTTTTTTTTTTTTTTGCCCCGGTTTAGGAAAGAAAAAAGAATAAGAAAAAAATTAGTAAAAAATATTTTTTTTTGTGTGAATAAAATAGTGCTTTTCATACTCGCATTAATATATAAGCACTTCTTAATAAAAAAAAATCATCATGTCCATCCTACTTTGCATTGTCATTGTTGATTAGACCAAACAAAGATCACTCTCCCACTCTAACCTTACGTGGGATTTAAAAAATAAAATAATGGATAACCCATATTGACCATACAATAAATGTTGAAAGAAATTACAATCGTAAGATTCAAACACATTACTCTTTATTAATTCTCTTAAAAGTTTTAGCTGTCAAAAAATTGACTAATAATAATATTTTATGTTCAAACTATTTTATTGTTGTTGTCATTATTACAATCATTATCTTATTAAAGGGGGCTTAAATCAATCAATTACTCAAAAAAGAAAAAAAATATAGAGAGAAACATTGCGTTATCTCAAATAAATAAAAATAAAAAAAGAAGATAAAGTAAGCATTGCTACAGCATTACATGTGGTTCTTGGCCTAGCATGTAATGAAAGATATAATGAAGTATTTCCAAAATAATAATAATAATAATAATAATAATGGAGTAGTGCATTATTTTCATTTCACATGCTTAGAGGAATATGTTCAACGGTAATGGGGAACATATATATATATATATTTTTATTTCTCTCACTCTTGATACACCGCTTTCACAACTTTTACAGTGGGTCGTATTTAGTTTCTTTTGTAAAGCATCGAATTTGGCTTCTAAAATCTTTTCACGAAGTTGCTTGCTTTGGAGAACAGACACAATCATCTCGTTCTACTCAACGCAATTCCCTTTAAAAAAACATCTCAAAAAAGTAAACGAGCTAGTCCCTTTAATGTCTTTTTTCATAAGCCAATCAATTCTAAGTATTCTACACATTATTTTACAAGGTTTGTTCCCATCCCTATGAAATACACATAACATATGGTCTTGTCTATTCGGTTCAATTGTATCTGGGTATAGATAGATTTTTTTTTTCCATCGAAAAATAAAGAATCATTAATATTTTTACGGTTCTGTCTATCATATTTAAAAGATATTTATTTAGATCATATATGAAATAAAGATGATTCTGATATTAAATTTGAACAGTTATCGACACATATTTATATCAAGAGTAGACTCTTACGTATGATTTGATTCAAATTTTTAAATAGATAGAAATAAAAACTCCACATAAAACGTCTATACTATCATGATACATGTTTATGCCTAAATTGGTAGGTTGGAGATATATGTAAGTGTCATTATGTGCCAAATGGCATAATTTTAGTGAGGGAAAATTTGGGTCCAATTTGGATGTCGTTTTCGGTAGAGGCTTAAATGTAAGAAGACCCCCTTCATATCGACTGTTGCAATCCATCAAAGTGGATGTCCCTTTCTTATTATGGGCAAGTGGGCGTTGCTATTTGGTAACAGGAAATATCGTTTGGGCAATTTATTTTTATTTTTATTTTTTTGTTACAAAGCAATTTTTGAGGCATAATGGTTTATTGACTGAAGTACTTGACGACAGGACGATAAATATGTGTTGGCACCAATTCACCTGAAATAGATGTTTAAGGACGTCCATATGCCCTAAAAAAATTTATAAAAAATAAAAATAAAAAATAAAACATATTTCATTTTCATTTTTCCTTTTTCTACCTTTTTTTTAAAAATTTATTTTAAGAGTGGACTTTGATTTTTCTGTCTTAATCAGTTGGAAATATCATCTATCAGAAAGTAATGCCATTTGTAGTCCCGGTGAAAGATGATATTTGCCTAACAAACTATTAAAAAAAGAGAAAAACACCTGCATAATCAACATGACATAAAAAATTAACACAAATAAGGCTTTTCATTTGGGGGTTAGCATGGTAGGAAAATAGTCATAAGATGTTGATTCACAAGAATGTTTCATATTCTGGACATTTTTATTTTGTCCTTCTATGATATGATTTTTTTTTAATTTTATATTATTGATCTGGAACTATTTTTAACTATTGTATTAATTTTTTAATGGTTTAAGTATCCATCTTAAAAGTTTATAATGCATGACAGATAGATAAGTGTTGATCTAATCTAAAATAACAGTTTTTACGGATAGAAAATAGGTTTTACAGTAGAAATTTCGGTTTTTTTTTTTTTTTTTGGTTGAAAGTATTTACTTTCTGACCTTGGAAAGAAGGAAGAGGAGAAACCAAAAAGAAAGAAAGAAGAGAGAGAGAGCGAGTAATTATTCTGGTGATGGACTGATCATTACTTGAGGATTTGAACAACCCTAGTAATCAAAGCCTTTACATGATTATAATCACGTATTAAGTTGATGGTGACAGTCACACCTAAAACATGTCCCACACAGTCTAATTATAAAGTCAAACATCAAATGAATTTAATTAAAAGAACAGCCGTGTGCAATATACATATTCGCAGGGACTTCTTGAAAAGAAAGGTTTATCCTCTGTTTGGTAGACATATTTAATTTCAAAAATTGAAAAAAATTTATAAATATGGTAATTTTTTTTTTTCAATTTTTTTCATCATTATCTCATTTAAAAAAATTATATTATTTTTAAATTTATTTTATACAATATTCTTTTGAAAAAAAAAAAAGAATCTATTTTAAAATCTTCTTATATATAATTTTCAACACCATTTTTCCTTATTATAAATAACATTTTGCTTTCAAGAAGAAAACTTTTTATACATTCAAACACCACCTTATTCTTAAAATGAAAAGACTTAATTTGAAACAAGAAAAAATTTCTTTTCAAAAATGAATACTCTATCCAAACAGTGCCTAAACTTCTTGATGAGAAAGATTTTTGAAAGACTTGCTTGAATCATGACAAAACAATTTGGGATTAGGTTTGCCGGTTCTTGATGGGAAAGATTTTTGAAAGACTGCTTGAACCATGACAAAACAATTTGGGATTAGGTTTGCCGGTTTATATATGATAAGATAATAAATGTAATTTTTTTATGGTCTAATGTACAACCTACACGTAATTGTCCAGTAGTTCTTTTTATGTTTTAACCTAACTTATAACCTACACGTAATTGTCCAAAAGTTCTTTTTATATTTTAACCTAACTTATATCTACTTGAAGAAAACTAGAAGACATGTCGCAACTTTTACATGTTCTTAAATTCATATCATAATTTTTTTGTGATTCAAATTTCTATCACGTTGAAATCTTTAGTTTCAAAATCTATAACAGAAATCTAAAATTGAGGTATTTTGGCAACTCTCCTGAAAATCTGACGCGCATCTTTTTATCACCATTCCATGTTGATTTTGTAAGTCCACTGTTATTGATATGGTCCCGGTTAAAATATCATCCTACATTCAAAAAGGTTGCCAATTTTGCCTCATTCAGCAAATTTTGATCAAACAAAATGAATCTAACTATAAGTAATTGAAATGTAACGTTTTCAACATTAGGGAAAAATAATTAGTAAGAATGTAGAGTACAAAGTAGGCGAAGGGAAACTGATTCCACGTACAATAGTCTCAAAGGAAAGATTTGAGATTGCCGTGGTCGCTACATGCTAAATCCCATCAGTGTTTGATTTTCTTATCATTTCTAGTTCTCTTTCTAAATTCGCGTTTCTCAGAAGAATATTGCTTCTTTATCAGCAGATTGCTCATTGCTGTTTTCACAGCTTCAGCAGCAGCTAAGAAAACTTCTTCACTATAGGATAAACTTCCCTGCAACTTCTCAAGCAGTTTTGCTCCGCCTGGTATATCGTTATCATCCATTACATTCGGTTCACGCTCATTGGAATCAGAATTGCTTTTCTTAAGACCAGAGATGACCCTCACACGGGCCAACGAGGGGTACTCAGAACCACGCAGATTCGAGACACCAGTAATCATCCACAATAAGCCTGTGGAAGAGCACATTTGCAGGCTTGTAGGAATGAAGGTCCCTCCTCTGATGGGAACAACCTATTAGGATGCGAAAAATTACTAAGAAAAGTTACAGCAATGCATGTTTTAGTTGTTTCTTTGTACGATAGCTAACATGAGTTTTGGTTATCATACGCTCATTGACTACTGAGTCTTCCTATAATCCGGTGTAACTATAAGCTTAAAGGAATCAAAAACGACTTTGAACATAAAAAATAATCAGGGAACAGATTTAAGAACATGCATTGTGAGGTTTTAACCTATATCTCTGTAAGCCTAGGCAAAATTTCCGTGGATTGTTTTCACGAAGCCGTGTGGGTGATGTTATCTCAAAAAGATTCAGGTTCTTACCTTGGCAAGAGAGATAGTTCGAGCAGAAAGATCACAATTCAATAATGTTATTCCTTGAAAGCTGCCACACACACACACACACACACACACAAAAGTATTAAGAGTGAATCAACAGAAAACTTGACAAGGGAAAAAAGGATGCAGTAAGAAATTCTCAGGAACTTGCCTCTGAACAGCCACTGCAACAAGTGAACCATCGGAGCTAGTGCACAGGTCAGTGACAGCAGAATAGCACTCCGCTTCTCTTCCATTTGACCCTAAGAGTCCTGCCTTCAAGAAGAAAGTGACTCAAATCAAGAAAACAACCATAGTGAACGCAAAAGCTAAGAAAACTGTGCCCCCAAGTTTCTATACATCCAATCAACTCCATATCTTTTTCTCTTTTCCTTTTTTCTTCTATAATTTTTCAGGTTGTTAAAAGGGATATATTTGCGTTATGATTTTTTAGTGATATCACCGGCTTGGGCTATTATGCATGGCACCTTATCTCCTTTGTGGAAAAAGAATCGGCTCCTTTGTAAATTAGAAGACTACAATGCCCCCAAAATTATTTTTTTTAAGCGTCAATGAAATCACATATTAATTGCTTAGGACATCAACAAATTTATACTTAGATGTTAAATCTATATCTATCTGCACTTGAGGAACAACAAAAGGAGATCAATGGAAAAATGAGAAGCGTATAACAGTTAGCACCTTTTCTCCAACTTCACAAGTATCAAGAAGAGATCCTGAAATAATATCCCACATGCGAACCTGCACCAGAATTTTGGATAACCTTTACTCCACAACCCAGAGAACGAACCTACAAGCAAACTAAAAGGCACGGCTTATAATGATTACTAACTGTTGAATCACCACTTCCAGACACCAGAAACCCTTGGGGGTACTCCGGAGTGCAAAGAAAGGCAATGCAGGATACAAACCTACAACAAATTCAAAAAATAATGTTTAAAGAAAGGTGGCCAACAGAGTAACGATAAAACATGATGAACAAACTATCCAATAAATGGCTCAATTATTTCAAGTCCACACTCGGCAATAAACATATGCACAAAAGCCAAAAAAAAAAAAAAAAAATGGCAGACGCACTCTGTATGACCAAGGCAAAAGCTTTGTATCTCATGAGCTCCATCTAAGGGATTCTTTGGAAAGACAGTAACCTGGTCAAAGAATGATTTAATGTTAAAGAAGTAGAAGAATCAAACAGTCTTCTTATTCTATAAGAAAAGTTGATACTATGGATTACCCGAATTTTAAAATCCCTGTCAGCACTAAGAATATACTTTCCATCTGGTGAGAACTCCTGCCAAAAAAAGCACATTACTAAATAAGAATTGTTCACTAATATCGATCCGATTGTAAAAAGAACCAACTGAACCAATGTGAAAATACCGAAAACACAGATGTAGGAACCTAAAAGCCATAAAAATAAGATTGAAATAACTCGCCAGGTTGGTGATGATACTACAATAGTGAGAAAGCAATGGCGCCGCCTTCTTATTGACGACAACTTGTCCGTCGGGTGTATCCAGATCCACAATCCAAACAACTCCAAATTTGTCGGCAAAACAAACATACGAACCATCATCACTTATGGCAACGGCACTAACCCTTTTCTCCGAGCACCTGGCCAACAAGTCATAAGAACATCTATCATTCGGAAGACGATGCCATTGATGAAAGAAAGGAACCCCATTCATATAATTTTGGCGGTTTATGGGGAGACTAATTGCAATTCAAAATTTATAATTCCATATGACAAATTAAGTAATAAATTTGACTTAAAAAAAAAAAAAGAAGACTTATTTTTATTTTTATTTTTTTTTTTGAAAAACTCACACAGTAGTGATGCAGCGCCAAGACAACGTGGACCAAACTTTGACCAGTTTATCATCACCAGCTGATACAAGGAGCTTCCCATGTGCTCCATAACGGACCGCTCTGATGGAATCCCTGTGTAGAGATCCCTCTGAAGAATCATCCTTCAAAGAAACAGCGCAATTCTGACTGTCCAAGAGCCATGACCAAACAAAAGTTAAAACTCGGTAATGTCCACCAAAATTGAACCAATTTATATCAACAGAGGTTTGAAAGTTCGAATTTTGAATGTAAAAAAGCGACATTTATAATGAGTCGCCATTGCTGAAACGACGGAGAAGAGAGCTCACCGGAAGTCGAAGACGCGGAGGTCCGATCCGACGGCGGTGGCGACGGAGTCCTGAGAAGGGTGGACGGCTATCAGAGCCGGAGCAACCTCTGTATCTTTGTTTGAATCTCCTAATTCCGTTGGAGCGTCCTCCATTATTGCTTTGATTCAGAGACGCTGCAAACAGTTGGCGCCTTCTAGGGTTTTAGGATTTTGATTTGCTCTTGCAACTGGGGATTTTCAGGGGTTTTCGATTAGTCAAAAAGACAAACCATGAAGAAGAAGACGTAAGAGGGTTGGGCTTTGTTGAGCCCATCACAAATTACTTACCCACTTTTTGGAAGCGTATAATTTACGTACGAATTCGTTAATTTTATTATAATACTAAAAATGTTGATTCTAATTAGAATATCGAAAAATCATACAAAGTAAATTAATTGAGAGAACTCTCAAAGGGATATTATTAATAAAATTAATAATGAAAAAAAAAAAACTGAACAATAAAATAAGATTGAGGGCTTTATATAGAAAACTTGTAATCTAATGCTATTAGAATATTAAAAGATAACTCCTAAAATAATTCAAATAAACATAATCTACTAATAATTTAAATTGAGATAATTTTCAAAAATAATCCTAATAATTATAGTAAGACTTAAACCGCTTCATGTAAGTATTCTCATTCTCCAGTTAAAATATATATATATATATATATATCTCAAAAAATATATCTATGAGTTGTTATCACAACTATAATGACTTTAATTATTTATTTATTTTTACCTCCAATTAGATAATTATGGAGGGTAAAAAAAAATCCAAACAAACATTAAAATAAGATAAAAAAAAAACATAAAAATATCTAATTAAAGGGTTGTTTCAACAATTTTCTCTTTAAAAAAAATCAGAAATAAACTAAAAAATAACTTCTATAAATTTTGTTGACATGGGAAAAGTATTGTGATCAGAAATAAACTATGAAGTGATTGCATGCATAATAATTTCATACTTGACTTCACTACAAGGTGTAGAGTCGGAATTCCCCCATCCCAAGTTATAAAAAAAAAAAAAAAAAAAAAAAAGGAAATTGACGATGATATGAATCAATCAACCATGATACAAAGCATAAAATTCATGTACTTCTCTAACTCATTGCCCCTTAAAATGGTGCTGGAAGTTGGAGTATCACCTTTGCTAAAAAGAAAAGAGTTCCAAAAGGAACTCCAGAAAAAAAAAACTAACAAGAAACAAAGGCCACACATCATGGCTTACAAAATAAACAAGGTAGCCATCAGATGGCCAATTCCTCAGCAAGCAAATTTGCACAAGGAGACAGCAGCCAGCCATAAAAAAAGAACAAATGAAACCCCACCCCTAAATTCTCAACTGTGTACAACCAAGAATAGTTCCCCGGCACCGCGTCATTGGAGCTGCCTGTCGCCATGTTGGTCTTTCACCACCAAGCATCAGGACATCCACATCAGACATTGGCTTTATCTCCCAGTTCCACTGGTCGGGCCCAATGACACCTCCGATTATATAAATCTCATCCCGCAGCCCAGTCATTGCAAACCCGATTCTCCGACGAAACTCAGATGCTGAAACCACTACCTTGCTCACTTTTCCATCCTGCTTGGAGATTGATCCATGACTCATAACGTAGAGCGCATCCTGAACAACCGCCATTGGACCCTGAAGCCAACCATAATCCTCAACTGTCCACCCAAGCCTCTTACCATCCAGGACTTGCACTGTCGATAGCCCCCTGTGCAAAACACATAGCTTTCCTCCGATCACTACTCCCGAGCATGCAGAATTATGAGTGCGATGGAGATCAGGTATCGGCACCCACACATCCTTGTCGGGGTCATACATTTCTGCCAGAGAAATTGATTTCCGGCAGCTGGTGAAACCACCAGCAACAACAATCTTCTCATCCAAAACACAGCAGGCAAACATAGCACGGGGCACAATCATTGATGCACGAGGAGACCACTGCCGGATTATGGGGTCATACGACCACATCTCGTTGGTCGCAAAGCTTCCATCTTGGTCACCAGTCTGTGGGTCAACAGCATCACTGCCACCCCCAAGTACAAACAGCTTTCCAGCAGTCGAGACAGCGCCAAAGTGAGATAGGTGCCTGATTTTCGAGGGGAGAATGGGGAGGGTAATCCAAAGATCTCGTAGAGGATCATGAAGCTGCCATAGATTTTCCGGGTCAAAAGCGCACACGCACAATAGATCTTCAGTAGCACGAAGTTCTTGTCGAGCTTTGAACAGCTCAGGACTACGAATGGCAGCTTTCCATGAACGAGAGACAAGCTCTAACTTGGGATGCAGATAGAAGGGAACCCATGCGAGGCACCTAAGGGCGACTGCATCAGGGAGACCTTCAATCAATTCAGACATAATAATCACAGACACATCAGTTCCAAATGATTCTTTGCAGGCGAGTCGTCGCTTCTCTGAAAGCAGCATCGGCACAAACACAAAACAAAGCAGAAATGAGTCAGGACTACATAGAAAAGAAAAATCCGGCTTTTAACTACGTCACAAAATCTGATAAGAAAATTTATTTACACGGAGAAACCATAAAAGATGCAATTCCCCTAGTATACATCCACGGGACCTTAATGATTGAACGATAGAAAAGATATACAAGATATACACATATGCCAAACGGTACAAGCCTACAGGGAAAGTCTTCACCACTACAGGGAAGAAGGGACAAGCTTATAGACTTCTATACTTTCGACAAAACAATAAATACTCGGCTTTTGCAACAAGAAGGCTGCAAATTGGTCAACAAAGAACCAATGAACATCAAATACGGGAAACAAAGTCATAGCACAAAAAACTTTACCAGGAGGCCAAGCATAGCCTCGGCCTACTCATGAAGATCAACAAAGAACAATCTAGCGCCCGGCGCTGATTCCACTAAAATTATGCTCTCAGTTTCCCTAAAGTCTAACAAACTATATCCAGAATAGACATGAAACAAACTTCAGTCACATAAGCGTCCCAAAATTCGGAAACAGACACTAAACTGGATGCAACTAAGAACTCAGAATCTCGGCTTGAGACGACCAAAGTGAACATGAATCTAAGTAATAAAAACCAGCAAGCCTGTGAGAGATCTACGGCAAGTTATTCTCATAATTCAGAAATTATAAGCTTAAAATTCATGACCAAAAAAGAAAAAATAAGCAAATCGCGGAAAAGGGCTCCACCATTGACGCATGATCCACTTCTCAAGCTTCCAAATTGGTTCCCACCCGCATGCATTTCTACTTATAAGACACATTAACAACGAATTTGTTATCAAGAAAGACAACCAACAACCCAAGAATCAAACAAAGAATTTCTTAAAAATATAGAAATTAAAACCCAATTTTTCGGTTTCATTCCATTTAACCAAAAAACTCTCTCACCAAAAAGAAAAAATAACATAAAGAAATTATGCAATTTTAACACACAATCGGGTTCCAATTCAAGACCCGGAACATGGGTTTTAACGATTTCGAATATAAACAAATCTTGAAGCAACTTGTATTGCCAGCCACGCTCAAATGATTACAAGTGAAAGAACAAGAAAATAAAAGAAACTCGTTAATCGAGATATTTAGGCTAGGAAGAACCTAGAGAAAGAGAGAAAAAAGATGTTACCTGAGAGAAACGAGGCGGTTAAGAACACAAGATTCGGGGTCTGTTGCGGAAAATTGTAGAGAGAGAAAGGGATTTAGGAGAGAAAGAGAAAGGATGAGTTCACAGCAAAGGCCTTCGAAGGGGAAAGGAAAACACCGAGAGCTTGCAGCACTAAAAATTATACAAAATAAACAAAAATGTCATAAAATGTGTGTGTTTTTGTTGTTGCGGTGTAAAGCTCTAACATTCGAGCGTTTTGTGAGGGAGAGAGAGAGAGAGAGCGAGAGAAATTTGGGCCTCTTTTGTGTGTTTTGCTCGTCTTAATTAAGCCTTTTAGGCTTTAACCCGTTTTTGAGTTTATTTAAATAATCTATAAACTTTTTAAAATGTGACGATTTAATCTCTATTTTTTTTTGTCAAGATGATCTTGAACTCCTATTTTCTTGATCATTTTAATTCTGGTTAAAAAATTCACGAAATAGTCACGTGAGAAGCACATTTTGTGCTTTTTGAAGGAAAATATCCCTAAAAAGATGAAAATACCCTTATTCATATTAATTAAAAAAATTAAAAAAATAGAAGAGAGAGAGAGAGAGCTGAATTCAAAACTCAAACCCATCCCCCTCTCTCTCCCTTCCCTACCCTCCCTCTATCCCACAGGTCCAACACCGGAACCCCCAAATCCGAAGCCAGATGCCGTCTCTCTCTCTCTCTCTCTCTCTCTCTCTCTCTCGCTCGCTCTCCCCTCCCCTCCCTCCCTCCCTTCTTCCCCCCCCCCCCCCCCACCAAACATATTCGTCACCGGTCGCCCCTCGAGTGACGAACCCAGATCCCCTCGCGTACCCCAATGTTAGGACCAGATCCCCCATCTACCCACCCCCCCCCCCCCCCGGCGGCACGATGAACGACGAACCCTTGCCCCTTACCCCCTGACTCGAATTCGAAGACAAAGATTGGTCTTCGTTGTGGTGACTCCAGAGCCGCCAGCTCTGTCTCCAGTGTGCCGCTGCTAGATCCTTGAAGCCATTCGAGAGAGAAGAAATTTAGGAGGTTTTTTTATTAATTTTGTTGTTGAGATTTTATTTTTATTTTTGTTTTTGTTAAATTAAATTTATTATTAAATTATTAAAACACCCTCGTAAGTTAGATTACATGCATTGCACATGATGTATTCCGTTAGAAATTTAATGGACTTGGATAAAAAAGACTAAAATGGCCAAGAAATAGGAATTCAAAGTTGTCTCGGCAAAAAATAAAATAAAACATAAATCAAATCATCACATTTTAAAGAATTTAAGAATTATTTAGGTCAATTACTCTTAAAAAAAAAAAAAAGAAATAACAGGAGAGAGGAAAAAAAAAAAAAAAAGGCCCAATTCCCATTTCCCCTTATCGGGGGATATTCCTATTTGTCGCCTTATTTTCTTTCCCTTGGGAAAACAGTGGCGTCCTAGTTTTGGCGTCTTAACACGTGGTTGAAAATTGTGGGAAGGAAAAAAATAATAATAAAAGAAGCTAAAAATAAAAGAAAACCAAATTAAAAAAAAAAGAGTAGATATCTTCCTCCTCATCTTTATTTATTATTTAATAAAGATTTTGAGAGATTTAATTGTACCTTCTAGAAGAATAAAGGTGCTTACTATACTCAACCAACCAAATTAATAGTCAAATGTCTCATCTAGTTATAGAAAGTTATGTATTAGCTATTAAAAAGTTACATTCATTTGCATCAATTGGTGTTAAGATATACAAATTAGTGCAAAAGTTATTTGATAGAAACAAATTAGTGCTTTTAAAAAAAAAAAAAAAAAAACAAGGTAGTTCTAAAACTTGACTTTGAAATTTTGACCGACTTTTAAGGGCAGCTAATTTTACCATCCATTCATGTAAATTCCGCTGAAATTTACTAATTGGATATATGTGTTTCTTTCTAGTGGCAAATTGTTATATATGTATTTATATATATATATATATATATATTTAGTTTTCTACAAAACGTGCTTAAATTGTTCTTGTCGAATGGTCAATTGTCATTAATACAAAAGTGGCTAAATAACTTGGTTATCTTTCTAAAATTTCCTTTTGTCACTTCCTCCAATTGTTCCATTAGTCCATTTATCACAATATTTGTCCAACCCCTATAAATCAACAATTTTTTTTACAGGTTTTTTCTTTCTAAAAAAAGTAATAAAGAAAAAGAATTATTCATCCCTTTCGTTTGTCAGTGAAAAATCCTAAGCTCGCCAATGAAATAGAAAGCATTGAGGTTAGAAATTACCTCATTCGTAAACCATTTCATTCTCTCTCTCTCTCTTTTTTTTTTTTTTTTTTCCTTCCAGAATACATTCTTGGACTATTAATGGCTCTTGGAAAATGCTTTCACAATAAGAAAAATAAAATTCATTTGGAGTGTTGTATTTATTTGGGGTATTGGCAATAAAGGAATGGGAATATAAAGTGAACGAAGAATATTCTTCGAATAACGATAAACAAAATTCATCACAATACACGTGAAGGGCTATATATACAGCGGAGAAAATGTTTTGATATGTTTCTTAGAAAATACGCAATTGACTAATCAATTATTATAAATAAACAAAACTAAGCAGCTGTACAACTATTTAGGCAGTCTAATTTTTGCCGAACAAAACACATGTTTTCATGACTTCTCTCACTAAAATGTTGGACTTTCTATATTGTTAGGTCATTACATTATTTCTAGCTAGATTTTGGATGCCTATTGTGAGCACTGATTTGTTGAGTCCTCTTTTAAAATAGAAATTACTAACACAAATAACAATGCCAATGAATTTTTATGTGATCTATTCTTAAGAGTTTAGACTTGTAACGCATCTTTCTATGTTTTTAATTGAAATTAACCGATTCTTGGTGACAAATAACTTCCTACTCATACGTGTGTAAACAAGTGAAACAATATAATATCATCAGAGATCCACTAACGATAAAGATATATTTATTTATCCTCTTATCATAATATGTTGAGGTTCGATACTCTCCCGTTTGCCCCAAAATGAAAGGTCTTACCTATTTAATGGGTTGTACAACATTAGACTCATAGTGATATAGGTAAAATTGACACATTTTTCAAGTAAAATTAAGTTAGAGATCATGATATAGCATTAAAATAAATTTTTTTAATGAGAAGAAAAAGGTGAAACAACATAACTATATTTATATTGAAGTGTGAATTTGATTTTACTAAACCCAAGTGGTTGCAATTAACAATTGACTTATGATGGTTGTTTACAGGTGGCTGCTAATTGGAATATACTTGTTCTTTTCATACTGCATAGATATATTCTGTAAACAATTTCTGCTACAAGCTCTTTGTAGTTATGGTATGGATGGAAAAATAGCATTTCAATTTGCAAATTTCGACTTTCAAAAGCGAACCACTGATAATTTACTGTTATTTATTTATTTGTTTATCTTGTGTATGCATATATCTGCAATTAAGTGGGATTATATATATTGATTGGGACTTACTACAAAATAAAAAAATAATAACAATAATAATAATAATTTTAAAAACGTTGATCTTTCCCTTAAGCAATCTATAAAGTTAGATTGGATGAAATATTTATACATGTTATTTCTTTTACTGTAGAGTCATATCTGATCTCATACTTGACATGATGGTTTGTAATGATCCACCATGCTTGGGTCTAAATTAGCAGTTCACATTATCAACACTGATATAGTGATAGTCTTTTCCTCTCTTCGGCGGCTTCACTCGGCTATCAGTATTCGACATTTTAACGAGTGCATCAATGTATCTTAATCAAGCCTATAACGTAACTGCTTGGTGTTGAACCTACGATATGATGAACTGACTCTTATATCAATTAATAAGAACCTATTAGGTGAAACTCACTCTTACAAAACCTACTTACAAAGGAAGAAGAACTAAATAGTGAATACCAATAAACCCACTATTTGTTTTATTATTCTTCCATATGGGAAAAACTATAGGTTTTCCCATGTTCAGATTAGAGAATTATTTCCCTTTATGTGTCTACACATTAACTGCCATATAAAGAGCCCTATCATTTAGCATGTTACGTTGCTGAACAAATTCCAAACCAATCCAAACAAACAAAAGAAAAAAACATATTATTTCTAAACGTGCATACATCACCAACAAACCACAATAATAAAACTGGAAACAGATACATAACCTATATTTCTTATATATATAACCGAACTATTTCTTATTTATAGTATATATATAGATATATTTCCAGTCTATTTCTTACATATAGTATATATATAGATATATTTCCAGTCCCGACTTGTGTTGATGTAGGTTGAATTTAAGGAGCCTCATGATCTGAAGTATCCGCTGGAGCACTAGTTGGAGAACTCGCAGGGGAAGTTGCTGGTCCATTAGCTGCTAAAATTACCAACACATGTAGTAAAATCAAGATCATATAATTATATATAACTATAAATATACATACACACCTCATTAACTACTTAGTAATTGTAACTTTATTGACGTTACCATTGTTGCAACGGCTAATTGGCGGTGTCTGAACCTTACAAACACCGGGGAGTGACATAGCAAGAGTTTGGTTAAGAGTGATGCCAAGTGACGACATGGCGCTGCCGTTGAGCACCGAGCAAAGGCACTGCGGCTGCGATTGAACCACGCTCGCCAGCCGCGAGCAGCACGACGACGACGGGGTTGACGAACTCCCGGAAACGTAGTTTAGGCATGGTGATAGGCTTATAAGCACCGTGGTGCAGCCTGATTGAGCTATGGCTCCAAGAGAAAATGTTGTGACGAGAACAAATATTAGTCCAATTTCTAGTAATATTGCACTTTTTGACGCCATTTTGTGGGGATATGAGACACAAATATTCCAAATGTATATTATAAATTATATGTATATATGTGATCATATGGATAGTAGAGAGGGAAGAATTGGGTTTATAAAGTGCTGCTCTAGTGTGTAAGAGAATACACGTAGTTCTAAATAGTTGGCCAGCTTTCCTAAACTGGTAGGTTATGGTGGTTAAATCAAATATTTATGGCTAGTTATTCTTAGAAGTTTATCTAACTTGATGAGCCTCGGTGGAAAGAAACTGAAAAAAAAAAAAAAAAATCATAAATAAAAATTTCATAAGAATATTCTAACTAAGGCGGCGAGATGTTGCATGTCTGATTACAGTTCACTTATCGCGTAATGAATATATTATTTGGAAACTTACGTTAACCTTGTCCATTTCGTTGAGGAAGGTGGAAAAATGGGATTTTACTTATTTAATTGCTTAAATCTTTGTACGTTTTTGAAGGTTCTGAGAATGTGTCTTTAATTCTAAAAACAGAGAAAAAAAAAATGTGTACAAATATCAAGTGGAGTTAAAAAAAAGGTAACCAAATAAAGTGCCCAACAACGAGTGAGTGCACGCGACTCACAAGAAATGTGTCGTTTATCTTTTAAACGGAATTAGTAGGGATTGTTTTCGCAATTAACACACCGTGCCTGACTTTCAAAAGTTAATTAACAATTTTGTTAAATAAATATGTGTGTTTTTTTTTTTACTGTATAAGAAAGGACAAAAGCGTTAAAAAAAATATATATAATCGTATTTTTATTTTAGTTTAATTAATCTTCCTCAAATAATTTCTGGCTCCTCCTCGCTACATACAGTAAACGACATATAGGTTCATTATGCAAACGGTTTGTCATTTATTTTCATGTCGTTTGTTCAAAACCTGACAAACATCAGGTCGTCTTACAGTGGAAAGGGAAACATATGCACTTTGGCGTAGTACTAAAGACATTTCCTCAAAAGTTGGAGTAAACGATTCAATTCTTTTGACTGCAAATGATTTGTTGTTTACTTTCATATCGTTTTCTTCAATGCATTTCATGTCGTTTTCTAAGTTCTAGAACCACATGTCGTATTAAGGCACTTGCACTTCTTAAAAACAACATGTCCTTTATCTTTCAAAATAAAATATCTGTTAAACTGCATTTGTCTTTTTAGCTTCATTCAAACTAGGCGTCAAAGTAAATATAATGGACATAAGTTTTGATTATCTCTGTGGAGTCAGACGTGAAATTTCCGTTAATTTACCATTACAAACTCTCTAATGAAAAAGAAACTTTTAATATTCTGCTTCTACGTTTCACAGCTAAATAAAAATTAATAAATCAACCTTTATTTTCTCCTCCAGTAATACAAACAAACTAAATAATACAAGCACACCAGTAGAACCGAATACACTAAAAATTTTCCACCCCCCGTAGAAATTGAAGAAAAGAAACTATCATCTCACTACATGCAGGGCATAGTAACTCTCTCTCTCTAGAAAGTGGTAAAAGTAGGAGAACATGAGAGAGCGAAAAGGATGAAGAGCACGAAATGCAGGGGAGCTTTGATACCGCTTCCATCAGACGTGCTGCCTTCCGTTGATGGGACTGACTTTGACCCTCCTCCTGCATCATCATCAACCGTCCAATTCACCATCAGCATATATACACATGAAACGACAAAACAACAAAAAATACTTAACAAAGTGCATTCTTGTACCCAAAGGGACGTCTGGTTGCGAAGTAGGCGTCAATGCAGCTTCAGGCGTCTCGCTAGGAGACTCTGCAGGCGGCGAACTCGCCACCGTGGGCGGTGGGACCGATGTCGAAGCCGTTGGTGCAGTAGCAGCTGTTAATTTCAACATGCAGAATTATCAAATTTGTTAAAAGCAAACAATCCTTATTTATTTATTTATTTTATTTATACTCCCACCTTTTTTGGCGCAGTAATAGTTGTCAACTTCAAAATGCTGAATTACCAAAATTGTTAAAGCAAACAATCTTTAAAAATATATATATATATATATATATTTAAGAGTGAGAAGATTTAAATTCTACATTTTTTGGTGGAGTAATATGTGAAATTACCGATAAATATGCCTAAAACTGCTAATTTAATTACCTTGGCATTTGCTAAGAGGTGGAGTGTTGACTTTACAAGCGCCGGGGAGAGAGAGAGCGAGGGTCTGGTTTATCGTGAAGCCCAACGACGACGCGCCTGTGCCGTTGAGGACGGTGCAAAGGCACTGCGGCGACGACTGGACGACGTTGGAGAGCTGTGAGCAGCAAGAAGAGGACGGTTTTGATGAGTTTCCGGTGATGTAGTTCAGGCATGGGGAGAGGCTCAAGAGGGTGGAAGTGCAGCTTGATTGGGCCGCCGCTCGGCCCAGTATCGCAGCCGCGAGGACCAGGGCTAGGCCCAATTCGATCCTTCTAGAAGCCATTGGTCGGTGTTGAGGAGGAGAGAGAGAGAGATTTTGAGGTTGGGATTGTGTTGATGATGTTGAAGGTGAGATTTGGTTGTGTGTTTTGGTGGAGAAAAAGGGGGAGTGGGGTTTATATAGGAAGGCGTGTATGGAGGAGACAAAATGTATGTTGGTATGTTTGGGTGGCCAACTTCGACTACTCTAATGGTTTCTTGTTAACTAAATTTGCTCAAAGATTGTAATTGTGTGTGCCAACTATAAGGGATTCGATCACTAATGGCGTGCCAAGTGGACTTGCAAAACTTTTTTTTTTTTTTTTTTTTTTTTTATAAATTTTTGAGATAGCTTGGAAAACTATTTGATGACTCTTTTTAAAGTTTGAGAGAAGTATCGACAGTAAACATCATAATTAATAGACAATAGATCAATTTATAGATCTCATATAACGAGATTTATTTTTTATTTGTTATTAAACATCAGTGATATCCTTAACATTGTTCTTCAAATTTGAAAAGTACAATAGATCAAAATCTAAGGGTGATTTAAAAGGTTGCCTTTGCACATCTTTTAATTATTGCTCCAACTATAATATATATATATATATATATTTACCTTCAATTACATAGGTATGGAGGGTCAAAACTCTAAGCAAGAAATAAAGAGGGATAAAAAAAAAGATATAAATATGTCTATTCAAGAGGTTGTTTCCTCAATTTTCTCAAAATTTTTTTAACTTAGGGCCAACGGGAATTCTTTAGAATAATTTAAGCCAATAGTTATAACTAACGTTGCCAAACACACCTAATTAAGACTGCATTATGTCGTTCCAAGACCAAGTCAAAAAATGAGTAGAAAAGAATAAGATTGCTTTAGAAGCGTGGAAATTAATTAGTAGTTAAAGTGGTTGAACTCCAAAATCCACTATTTTTGCCCACCAAAATTACCATCCTTGATATATATGAAACGTAAGTTTCACTTTCTTCAACCCAATATTCACACTTGAATGAAAAACCATAGTGTAGAAATCATGGAAGGTATAAAAGCTTTCAAATCAATTGCAATGTCAGCGTACATCGTCGTCGTCGTTTCGGTAATATCAGTCGATTCACAGATTTTTACAGTGCCGTGCACAACCTCAATGGTTTCCACTTTCACTCCATGCCTGAATTTCGTCACCGGCAGTAGCAACAACGGGTCAATGCCATCCATTGGTTGTTGCGGTTCTCTAAAATCCATCGTTAGCACCAGCGTTGACTGTGCTTGCCTTCTAATAACCGCCAATGTCCCTATTCCACTGCCCATCAACCGAACCCTATTACTCTCGCTCCCTCAAGTTTGCAACATCAACAACGTGCCACTACAATGCAAATGTACGTGTATACATCAGACACATGCTAAACATTTTGTGTTTCTTTTAAGCAACGTTCATATTATCACTATATTCTTTCCAATTACAAATTTACATGTCACGAAAGCATCCATTTTTTACTAGTTGAGATACAAATCATTTTTTTACTGTTATACTTAGGACAGATTTTTTTTTTTTTTAAATTTTTTATTTCCCTGTTTGATGCTTACTAAGATCTGATTAAGCATCTTGTCTTGTATTTTTGCAGCCGCTGGTTCTCCTCTTCCGGCTTCAGGTACACGCTATTTAACTCGAATTAAAAACCAGTAATAAAACCACACGCGTAAAATCTTTTGATGCAATTAATGTTCATTAGGAGGGAATAATTTATCGTACTTAAACGAATCATCTTAACTAAATAATGTTTTTACTACGAACAATTTGATTTGCAGCTCCGACGTTACTAGGGCCAACTTTCCCACCCACAACAGCTGCTTCTCCTTTTAGTCCCCAAGGTTTGAATTTTTTTTTTCTTGATACTAATTTTATGACTAAACTATTTTAATTTAAATTACGTTAATGGTAATTTAAAAAAATCATTTTTTTCGGGAGCAGCTTCAAATGAAGTAGATACTGATCCTGCTACAGAGTCCGAAACAACGAATGAACAATTAACACCAACAATTTCTCCGGCAGTTGAATCCGAAGGCCCTTCAAGAACTATGAATGCTGAAATCCGACGAGTTTTGAAATCCCCGACCTCTGGTTCTAGTCCCTCATATGTCTTCCCATCAATTCTTATGCAAATAATTATTTGTATTGTGTTTTTCATGATCTCCATTTGAGGTTTTTTTCCCATATAAAATTCTCTGTCATTCTCTCAGTTGATTATGTTCTGAATATATAATTCAATAGTGAAAGTTTTCAAAGTTCTTATCTTGTTGCTAAAATATGTACCATCTTCTTCTATCATTTCTCAAAAGCCATGAAACACACGATCTTTTACAATGTGACAATTTTTTGGGACTTAAAACTTCGTCAAAATTTGTAAACCTTCAACAGCTTAAGAACACACATGATTATTAATAGGGTTTTTAAAAAAATTATCTATAGGAGATGTTTGGAGTGAAAGATCAAATATATCACGTTTGAAAATATGAGTACTCAATCTA
The DNA here is from genome assembly GCA_009761775.1 of Ficus carica. Taxonomy (NCBI): domain Eukaryota; kingdom Viridiplantae; phylum Streptophyta; class Magnoliopsida; order Rosales; family Moraceae; genus Ficus; species Ficus carica. The sequence continues at coordinate 4,128,574 of CM019748.1, read as the reverse complement.
ACAGGGGGGAAAAAAAACATTAAAATTATTATTGAGAAGTAAACTTTCAGTTCATGGAATTAATTACAGTGTGACCTACATAAATGGATCTTTTTGAAAAATAAAAACAAACTATCACTGTTAGTTGAACATTTTGAGGAATAAACTAATGTAATTAATTAGTTAAATTTTCTCTAATAATAAGATGTGAAATTATTCAATAGATCAGGTGTATCATGCCATTATGCTTATGTGGTACACTCACTCAACTAAAATATGACATTTTTGTTTATGTCAGCTTAATTTATATAATTACATTTCTCTTTCTATCACATTAATTACTAATTCAAAATCCCCATAAATATCCTACTTAAATCCCTTATATCAATTATCTAATATTAAATTGTTATTTTTAAATAAAATATATTTTTTTATACGTATGAACACTTTTTTATTGGTAATTTCTTAATTAACATTAACTATATCATTTTTTAATTCAAAAAATTTTACAATATATTTAATTGGGAAGGAAATTAACAACGTCTTCTCCTCCTCTTTCTTCTTATTAGGAGCTTTGATTTAAGGGGGGGCCTTGGGCAGCTTCCTAGAGTTTAGGAAACAAATTGGACAGAGTATTGTTTAGTCCTCGTTTTAAGCAACCACGTTAGTGCAAACACAACACCAACCATTAAAATCCCCGTTTTTTAAGTCCCCCACAGACCAAAAATATAATTCTTAGTCTCCTATAAAGTACCATTTTCCATTAATTCTCCGGTACAAGAGTAAATCCATCCAAACGGAGAAAACAGAAACTTTGTAACACACAACAAAAAGAAGAAAAAACAATGGCCAGGAAGCTCGTTGCGTTGTTCGTCATGTGCATCGTCGTCCTCGCGGCAATGCACGTCCGCGAGGCTGAGGCCACAGATGACACTTTCAAGAAATGCTTCGTAAAATGCCAAGACGCGTGCAAAGACGAAGCGAACGGTTTCACCCACTGCGAAGTGACATGCGATACTGAGTGTTCGAAAAAGGAGGAGGAAGGTAAAATTTATTAACCATTTATTTTTTATTTTTTTTTTTTTTTTTTGTGTCTAAAGTTTTCTTAAAATATCATTTGGTGCTAATTGAAATTTATGGTTTTTGTTTGTGTGCGTGCAGCGAAACTGAGCCAGCTGCATTGAGTGTTGAAAAACAATGTTGCAAGCGTGCTAAAGACCCCCCCACAAAGAAGGCAACAAAAAATATTATATTTATTTTTGTTGCAATAAATTTGTGGGGGGAGTTTCTTACTTCTTTTCTATATCATGTGTAATGTACTAATTTGATTATTGAATATCACTAATTAAAACGCCTTATCAAGTCTATTAGATTCATCTTCCAATTCTGAGATCCGACTATTTTATGCATAATTTCTACAAGTTAATGCATACAGAATTTCTCATCTCTGTGTAAAATATTCGACCATTCCGAGATCCCAAATTCCAATTCCGATTGATCTACCTGTTAATGCCAAATTTCTCATCTCTGTGGATTTTCCAAATCACATGTAAGAATTGTTTAAAAAAGAAAACAGAAAATTTGGGATTATATGCATGGATGGTTTTCTTCAAATATGTCATTCTGTACTACCTGCCTAATAGTGCTAATTTGACGACTTAAAACTCTAACAGCATCAAGAAAAATGTTGATATACACACACACCCTTTTGAGGTAATTACAAAAAATTGTGATTAAAAAATTAAATTGATCCTAACAAACTAATTATTAAAACCATATATTATTTTATTTCCTTTGGTATCATTTCCTTTTTATCGTCATTTTTGCTCCTTTCTTTTATTTTTATTTTTTTTTTCCATTTGTTGTCGTTTATTTTGTCTCCGTGTTGCTTATTTGCTGTTGTTTCATATTAACTGTCGCTTTCAGTTACTACATTGTCGTTTTTGAGGCGTTTGCTGTCGCTTCGTTGTCAATTGTTTTCTGATTTGTTGTCATTTTAACTTCTCTCTCTCCTTTTTCATCCTCGTCGTTAATTTATGCGCTGTTTTCTAGGTTAGCTTTATTGGTTACCGCTTCATGTTTACTGTCGTTTTTTTCAATTGTCGTTTGTCACTTTTCGGTTGTTTTGTTTTTACTTGATCGTCGTTTTATATTTCCTGTAATTTGGTATTCACTATTATTTTCTATTAGTTCTATCTTGCTGTCGTTTACTCATTTGCCGTCATTTTCTCACTTAGCTTACATGGAATTTCCCAAGTTGAAATCACCTTCGTCACTAGTTAAAGTTGCCAAATAGCGTAAGATCCGTTTTCATCAATTCATCATATTTAATTAAATTATTAGTTTAATTAAATTACTGAAATAAAAGACACAAGTAATTTTTATGAGGTTTGATCATACATACTCTTCGGGACCACGCCTAGCTATTGAATAATCTACTAACATCAAATGATTACAAGCACTCTCAGACTTATACAACCCAAAGACTCCTTCTTCCTATTGTCGCCGGTCGTCTTGAACCTATTAGCCAGATCTATTTGGCGAGCACCACTTGTCTTGTAGTTGAACTACCTTCAACTGAAAACGCATTCTCCCGAAAACTTCAAGTTCTTCTCCCGAAGAACGAATAATGACCACACGAACTATATCTCAAATATACCTGAATTTCCAAGTGTTCGGGGTTAAACAAACTATATTTGAAACCCATATAAATAGTAGCAACAATCAATCTCCAAGTAGATATTGAATTAGAATTAATTCAAATTTCAAACTCTTTTATGATCTGTTGCAACACTTTATGAAACACTTTCAAATTCAAATATTAGATTTTCTCCAAAACAGAATCTACTCACAAATTCTGAATTTGGTTGCTCATATAATCTTTAAAATATCTTCAATGAATATCTCATTGATTAAAAACGCGATCTTTTGAAAATCTTGGGATATTTTGAAATTCTAATTTAAATAGGATTAGGAATCCTACCTAAATTAAATTTTCCATTTAAATTTTTAAATTCTAATTTGAATAGGATTAGAAATTCTATCTAAATCAGATTTTTCATTTAAATTCAAATCCAAAGGATATTATCCACGTTTTTGACATTATCCAATAGCATAATATTCTCAGCAACAATTATCTTCCAATAAATATACAGCTGTAAATATTCAAACTTCAATTTTGCATCTTCATGTGACTGCTTGTAGATGTTGCAACACATATTAGAACACCGACTGAGACACTGAGCAAAGCTGAACTATACCATTGTTTTTGGTTTTTCTAAACAAGTTGCCATAAATGCCAACATACAAAAACCTAACAAATAGGTTTGAACAATCAAAGTTTTCCCTTGTAATGATTATCGAATTTCACTAATTAAAACGCCTTATCAAGTCAATTAGATTCATCTTCCTATTCCGAGATCCGACTATTTTTACCATTATCTATTTCCCAGATTTGTCTTTTTTTTTTTTTTTTTTTTGGGAGCTAGCAAAACAACAAGAGAAGTTAGGGGGACGAACTTGCGACTATCAAATCATATCTCTCATTTTATTTATTTTACAATTTACTATTACCCTTGTAAAACAACTAAACATGAGAGATATTAAGATCATTCACATTTCAGCAACCATGGATGCACTTGCAAAAAAATAAACCGGCAGGTGAGCCTGAAGCGGCTTCGCACATCGATACGCTCCCTTTGAACTGAACCTGACACAAATCGTTACATTGCTGGTCGAACCCCTCATGGTGGCATGTATAGCCGTACAACACTGTGACACAAGTTCTGGCCATTGCCACCTTATGAGCTGCACAAAAAATGATAAAAAAAATCTTAATCAGCAAAAGCTCTAATAATGCAAGTAAATTTTCAAGCACGGAGGCAGTAGATATTTAATAGAAAAAAGTTTGAACAAAAGTTACTACTTGAACCGAGAAGAACAAGGATCAGGACTACAAGAAAGTTGTTCAAAGGAAGCGATTTTGCCATCTTAAACAAATGCAAATTCAAGTGTAATATTGCTCCTTGGGTTTCTGTTGATGATAGTTTCGTAGACATTATATATAGTTGGGAAATAAGCTTTATTTTGCATATGTTAATTTGGCAGGGAAAATCTTGCTGCATAGAAAAAAATACGGACTTTTGTGATCTCAATATTTTGAATATCTTAGAATGCTAAATTTAGTACACTAGGATATATTGTGCAGATTTTGTAATAAATTGTAGTCCTAATTAAAGATCTGCCACATGTTTATGCATACCATGTTTATCATCTTTGTGGATTTTCCGAATCAAAATTAAGAATTAAAAAAAAAAAAAAAAAAGGAAGAAGAGAAGGGTTTGGGATTCTATTAATGGTTTCTTTGCTTCAAATATGTCATTCTATGCTACCTACTCAATAGTGCTAATTTGATGACGTACAACTCTAATAATCTGAAGAAAGAAATTGAATTAAAAAAAAATTGATCCAAACGAACTTATTTGATATTGTTCATTTTTATTGTCGTTTTCAATTTATTATTGTTTTCTGGCGTTTATTGTCGCTTCGTTGTCAATTTGTTTTCTCGTCTGCTGTCGTTTTTCACTTGTCTCTCTCCTTTTATATTCTCGTCGTTTACTAGATTTGCGTTGTTTTCTCTTTAATATTCTTTTTAGCTCGTTTTCTGTTAATCTTTGGTTTGCTTTGTTGGTTATCGCTTCGGGTTAACTATCATTTTTTGTCAATTGTCGTTTGTCCCTTTTCGGTTGTTGTTTTTCTTTTCATCGTTTTATATTTCCTTTCCGTTCTACATTGCTGTCGTTTGCTCATTTGCTGTCATTTTCTCACTTAGCTTACATGGAATTTCCCAAGTTGAAATCACCTTCGTCACTAGTTAAAGTTGCCAAATAGCGTAAGATCCGTTTTCATCAATTCATCATATTTAATTAAATTATTAGTTTAATTAAATTACTGAAATAAAAGACACAAGTAATTTTTATGAGGTTTGATCATACATACTCTTCGGACCACGCCTAGCTATTGAATAATCTACTAACATCAAATGATTACAAGCACTCTCAGACTTATACAACCCAAAGACTCCTTCTTCCTATTGTCGCCGGTCGTCTTGAACCTATTAGCCAGATCTATTTGGCGAGCACCACTTGTCTTGTAGTTGAACTACCTTCAACTGAAAACGCATTCTCCCGAAAACTTCAAGTTCTTCTCCCGAAGAACGAATAATGACCACACGAACTATATCTCAAATATACCTGAATTTCCAAGTGTTCGGGGTTAAACAAACTATATTTGAAACCCATATAAATAGTAGCAACAATCAATCTCCAAGTAGATATTGAATTAGAATTAATTCAAATTTCAAACTCTTTTATGATCTGTTGCAACACTTTATGAAACACTTTCAAATTCAAATATTAGATTTTCTCCAAAACAGAATCTACTCACAAATTCTGAATTTGGTTGCTCATATAATCTTTAAAATATCTTCAATGAATATCTCATTGATTAAAAACGCGATCTTTTGAAAATCTTGGGATATTTTGAAATTCTAATTTAAATAGGATTAGGAATCCTACCTAAATTAAATTTTCCATTTAAATTTTTAAATTCTAATTTGAATAGGATTAGAAATTCTATCTAAATCAGATTTTTCATTTAAATTCAAATCCAAAGGATATTATCCACGTTTTTGACATTATCCAGTAGCATAATATTCTCAGCAACAATTATCTTCCAATAAATATACAGCTGTAAATATTCAAACTTCAATTTTGCATCTTCATGTGACTGCTTGTAGATGTTGCAACACATATTAGAACACCGACTGAGACACTGAGCAAAGTTGAACTATACCATTGTTTTTGGTTTTTCTAAACAAGTTGCCATAAATGCCAACATATAAAAACCTAACAAATAGGTTTGAACAATCAAAGTTTTCCCTTGTATTGATTATCGAATTTCACTAATTAAAACGCCTTATCAAGTCAATTAGATTCATCTTCCTATTCCGAGATCCGACTATTTTTACCATTATCTATTTCCCAGATTTGTCTTTTTTTTTTTTTTTTTGGAGCTAGCAAAACAACAAGAGAAGTTAGGGGGACGAACTTGCGACTATCAAATCATATCTCTCATTTTATTTATTTTACAATTTACTATTACCCTTGTAAAACAACTAAACATGGAGATATTAAGATCATTCACATTTCAGCAACCATGGATGCACTTGCAAAAAAATAAACCGGCAGGTGAGCCTGAAGCGGCTTCGCACATCGATACGCTCCCTTTGAACTGAACCTGACACAAATCGTTACATTGCAGGTCGAACCCCTCATGGTGGCATGTATAGCCGTACAACACCGTGACACAAGTTTTGGCCATTGCCACCTTATGAGCTGCACAAAAAATGATAAAAAAAAAATCTTAATCAGCAAAAGCTCTAATAATGCAAGTAAATTTTCAAGCACGGAGGCAGTAGATATTTAATAGAAAAAAGTTTGAACAAAAGTTACTACTTGAACCGAGAAGAACAAGGATCAGGACTACAAGAAAGTTGTTCAAAGGAAGCGATTTTGCCATCTTAAGCAAATGCAAATTCAAGTGTAATATTGCTCCTTGGGTTTCTGTTGATGATAGTTTCGTAGACATTATATATAGTTGGGAAAGAAGCTTTATTTTGCATATGTTAATTTGGCAGGGAAAATCTTGCTGCATAGAAAAAAATACAGACTTTTGTGATCTCAATATTTGAATATCTTAGAATGCTAAATTTAGTACACTAGGATATATTGTGCAGATTTTGTAATAAATTGTAGTCCTAATTAAAGATCTGCCACATGTTTATGCATACCATGTTTATCATCTTTGTGGATTTTCCGAATCAAAATTAAGAATTAAAAAAAAAAAAAAAAAAAGGAAGAAGAGAAGGGGTTTGGGATTCTATTAATGGTTTCTTTGCTTCAAATATGTCATTCTATGCTACCTCCTCAATAGTGCTAATTTGATGACGTACAACTCTAATAATTTGAAGAAAGAAATTGAATTAAAAAAAAATTGATCCAAACGAACTTATTTGATATTGTTCATTTTTATTGTCGTTTCAATTTAATTGTCGTTTTCTGGCGTTTATTGTCGCTTCGTTGTCAATTTGTTTTCTCGTCTGCTGTCGTTTTTCACTTGTCTCTCTCCTTTTATATTCTCGTCGTTTACTAGATTTGCATTGTTTTCTCTTAAATCTTCTTTTTAGCTCGTTTTCTGGTAATCTTTGGTTTGCTTTGTGGGTTATCGCTTCGGGTTAACTATCGTTTTTTGTCAATTGTCGTTTGTCCCTTTTCGGTTGTTGTTTTTTCTTTTCATCGTCTTATATTTCCTTTCCGTTCTACATTGCTGTCGTTTGCTCATTTGCTGTCATTTTCTCACTTAGCTTACATGGAATTTCCCAAGTTGAAATCACCTTCGTCACTAGTTAAAGTTGCCAAATAGCGTAAGATCCGTTTTCATCAATTCATCATATTTAATTAAATTATTAGTTTAATAAATTACTGAAATAAAGACACAAGTAATTTTTATGAGGTTTGATCATACATACTCTTCGGGATCACGCCTAGTTATTGAATAATCTACTAACATCAAATGATTACAAGCACTCTCAGACTTATACAACCCAAAGACTCCTTCTTCCTATTGTCGCCGGTCGTCTTGAACCTATTAGCCAGATCTATTTGGCGAGCACCACTTGTCTTGTAGTTGAACTACCTTCAACTGAAAACGCATTCTCCCGAAAACTTCAAGTTCTTCTCCCGAAGAACGAATAATGACCACACGAACTATATCTCAAATATACCTGAATTTCCAAGTGTTCGGGGTTAAACAAACTATATTTGAAACCCATATAAATAGTAGCAACAATCAATCTCCAAGTAGATATTGAATTAGAATTAATTCAAATTTCAAACTCTTTTATGATCTGTTGCAACACTTTATGAAACACTTTCAAATTCAAATATTAGATTTTCTCCAAAACAGAATCTACTCACAAATTCTGAATTTGGTTGCTCATATAATCTTTAAAATATCTTCAATGAATATCTCATTGATTAAAAACGCGATCTTTGAAAATCTTGGGATATTTTAAAATTCTAATTTAAATAGGATTAGGAATCCTACCTAAATTAAATTTTCCATTTAAATTTTTAAATTCTAATTTGAATAGGATTAGAAATTCTATCTAAATCAGATTTTTCATTTAAATTCAAATCCAAAGGATATTATCCACGTTTTTGACATTATCCAGTAGCATAATATTCTCAGCAACAATTATCTTCCAATAAATATACAGCTGTAAATATTCAAACTTCAATTTTGCATCTTCATGTGACTGCTTGTAGATGTTGCAACACGTATTAGAACACCGACTGAGACACTGAGCAAAGTTGAACTATACCATTGTTTTTGGTTTTTCTAAACAAGTTGCCATAAATGCCAACATATAAAAACCTAACAAATAGGTTTGAACAATCAAAGTTTTCCCTTGTAATGATTATCGAATTTCATTAATTAAAACGCCTTATCAAGTCAATTAGATTCATCTTCCTATTCCGAGATCCGACTATTTTACCATTATCTATTTCCCAGATTTGTCTTTTTTTTTTTTTTTTTTTTTTTTTGGAGCTAGCAAAACAACAAGAGAAGTTAGGGGGACGAACTTGCGACTATCAAATCATATCTCTCATTTTATTTATTTTACAATTTACTATTACCCTTGTAAAACAACTAAACATGAGAGATATTAAGATCATTCACATTTCAGCAACCATGGATGCACTTGCAAAAAAATAAACCGGCAGGTGAGCCTGAAGCGGCTTCGCACATCGATACGCTCCCTTTGAACTGAACCTGACACAAATCGTTACATTGCAGGTCGAACCCCTCATGGTGGCATGTATAGCCGTACAACACCGTGACACAAGTTTTGGCCATTGCCACCTTATGAGCTGCACAAAAAATGATAAAAAAAAAATCTTAATCAGCAAAAGCTCTAATAATGCAAGTAAATTTTCAAGCACGGAGGCAGTAGATATTTAATAGAAAAAAGTTTGAACAAAAGTTACTACTTGAACCGAGAAGAACAAGGATCAGGACTACAAGAAAGTTGTTCAAAGGAAGCGATTTTGCCATCTTAAGCAAATGCAAATTCAAGTGTAATATTGCTCCTTGGGTTTCTGTTGATGATAGTTTCGTAGACATTATATATAGTTGGGAAAGAAGCTTTATTTTGCATATGTTAATTTGGCAGGGAAAATCTTGCTGCATAGAAAAAAATACAGACTTTTGTGATCTCAATATTTGAATATCTTAGAATGCTAAATTTAGTACACTAGGATATATTGTGCAGATTTTGTAATAAATTGTAGTCCTAATTAAAGATCTGCCACATGTTTATGCATACCATGTTTATCATCTTTGTGGATTTTCCGAATCAAAATTAAGAATTAAAAAAAAAAAAAAAAAAAAAGGAAGAAGAGAAGGGGTTTGGGATTCTATTAATGGTTTCTTTGCTTCAAATATGTCATTCTATGCTACCTCCTCAATAGTGCTAATTTGATGACGTACAACTCTAATAATTTGAAGAAAGAATTGAATTAAAAAAAAATTGATCCAACGAACTTATTTGATATTGTTCATTTTTATTGTCGTTTTCAATTTAATTGTCGTTTTCTGGCGTTTATTGTCGCTTCGTTGTCAATTTGTTTTCTCGTCTGCTGTCGTTTTTCACTTGTCTCTCTCCTTTTATATTCTCGTCGTTTACTAGATTTCCGCTGTTTTCTCTTAAATCTTCTTTTTAGCTCGTTTTCTGTTAATCTTTGGTTTGCTTTGTTGGTTATCGCTTCGGGTTAACTATCGTTTTTTGTCAATTGTCGTTTGTCCCTTTTCGGTTGTTGTTTTTTCTTTTCATCGTCTTATATTTCCTTTCCGTTCTACATTGCTGTCGTTTGCTCATTTGCTGTCATTTTCTCACTTAGCTTACATGGAATTTCCCAAGTTGAACTCACCTTCCTCTTTGCTACTAGTTTGTCGAGGCACCCCAATTATAATTCAAGAGAAACAGTAAAATTGTCACGAGACCCCTTTGGTTCAAGATCGTCATTTCCCTTGCATATATTTGCATTTACTCTGTTCTCGCTTAGAACATCTTTTTTTTTTTTTTTTTAATTTTTTTTTTTACGCTATGCTCTTGAAGAACATTTGCATTAACACGTCTCCACGTAAGCAGAGGAGTGAGAAGGGACTGTGATATATATATATATATATATATTTTTAAGAGCAGTGACTATGAAGTATAAACTTATTACCAGTTTATTTTAAATGAGCTGAGGAGTAAATGTTGTTAAATAGGCTTCGGTTGAGTTCATTTTTAAAGCTTAAACGGTAAAAAAAAAGGAGCTTAAGAAGAGAAGGTGTATAATTTTTATATAAACACTATAATATTATGGTGATATGATAACATTAATTAAATTTGGGTAGAAACTCATTTTTAGAACATGAATTAAAAAGACAGAATTTCCAATCCAAAATATAATGACTAATAATTACATATTTTAACTACGTAGGACAAATTCAACTTCTTGCGGTTGTACGGAATTCTACCACAACACTTTAATCCGCCAAGATATTTTTTTCTACTTGATAAGTAAAGACTCAAATTAAATATTGTAAAACACCAGATTTTTTTCACGAATTCCCAAATGGGATCAGAATAGAATGCTAGGCGATTATCCAATCTGTCCATAATGCCTCCGCAAACTTTGAGGAGTACAGCTTGATCCAGTCCGGCCAGTCCAGTCCAGTCCACTCTAGTGATGTAAAAAAAAAACATATATCACAACAAGACAACGTTAGTGTCCTTCTTGTCCTTGCACGTACGCGGCGATCGACTCACTCGCATGACGGACACGTAACTGGACACACGTCCACTTGCATGCCCTGCTACGTCTCGTTCTCATCCGTCAACTCCCACCCTTTATATACCCTGTTCCACTTCAATAATTTTCTCCAACAAAAACAAAATAAAAAAAAATGGCGGTCTTAAAGAAGTCCACTCTACTCACACTACTGTTCTCTGTTCTCGTCCTCACCGCCAGCCTCGCCTCGGCCACGCAGGACCCAGAGCTGAAGCAGTGCAGGCACCAGTGCAGACACCAGGGCGGATTCGACGAAGAACAGAGGCTGCAATGCGAGCAGAGGTGCGAGGAGTACGTGCGAGACAAGAAGCAGCGAGAGAGAGAGAGGAGAGAGAGGAAGGGTATACGAGAAGAAGATCACGGGAAGACAGTGAAGAAGAAGAGGAGAGATTTGAGCAGAACAATCCTTATGTTTTCCAAGACGAGCATTTCGACACCAGCGTTCGGACAGAGGAAGGCAGGGTTCATGTTCTGAGGAAGTTCACCGAGAGGTCTAAGCTTCTCAAGGGCATTGAGAATTACAGGGTCGGGTTTCTGGAGGCCAATCCTCGAGCTTTTGTCGCTCCTGTCCATTTTGATGCCGATGTCATCTTCTTCGTCGCTAGTGGTATAATTTTTTTACTTTTAGAGACTACTTTTTTGGAGAGAGTTGTTTATTTTTTGGTTTTTAACTTGTTTTGTTTGTTGTAATTTGTGTGAAAGGGAAACCAACTATTACTCTGTTGAAGGAGAAGAAGAGAGAGACGTTCAATCTTCAATGTGGAGACGTCCTGCACATCCCAGCAGGCACACCTGCTTATATGGTCAACCGGGATGACAGAGAGAAGCTCTTCATCGTTAAGCTCATCAATCCGGTCTCTCTCCCCGGCGAATTTGAGGTAAAAATTTACACACACACACTCTAGTTTTCTGTAAATATTTAAAATACTTTTTGGTGTTGTGCAGCCATTCTATGGACCAGGGGGTGAAAACCCTGAATCGTTTTACAAGGCCTTCAGCTGGGAGGTTCTCAAGGCCGCTTTCAAGGTAACAAATAACCACTAGAGAGCTAATTATTATTTTCTATACTGTTTTTTTCACATCATCTACCTTTTTTTTTTTTTTTTTTACTAATATTATGTTGTGTGTTAAAACAGAGAGATAGAGATGAGATAGAGAGGCTGTTTAGGCAGCAGAAGAGAGGCAGCATAACCAAGGCCTCAAGAGAACAGGTTGAGGAGCTGAGCCGCCACGCGGAAAGCGGCGGCGCAGCCCCGATTTGGCCGTTCAAGGGTGAAACAAAGGGTCCTTTCAACTTATTCCACAACCATCCCGTTTCATCCAACCGATATGGTAGCCTCTTTGAAGCCAATCCCGAAGAGTGCAAAGAACTTGAAGACCTCGACCTCATTATCTCCTTTGCCAACATCACCAAAGTAACTCAAAATTTCTCATCTTATATTTTGTCATCTAATTTTGTTTCATAGCTTATATAGTATGTTACAAACATATCATGAACTCTATATATATGTGTTTGCTTTGTATAGGGAGCTATGATTGCACCATACTACAACTCCAAGGCAACAAAGATTTCATTCGTAGTAAATGGGGAAGGGTGGTTCGAGATGGCTTGTCCGCATATCTCGTCGGAGCATGGCCATCGACGTGGCGGCGGAACCTGGCAGGGAGATAAGAGCGGCCAAAGCTTCCAGAGAGTAAGCGGACGCCTGAGACGAGGCGTGGTGTTTGTCGCCCCGGCCGGACATCCGGTCCACTGCCATTGCCTCCGAAAACTCCAACCTCCAGATTTTGAGCTTTGAGGTCAACGGCAAGGGCAATACTAGATACCCACTTGCAGGTAACATAACCCTACCCTACGTGGACGTGGAATTATCGCTAGATTAGTATAATATAGTATTTCCATTTTTTGTAAAGCTAATATATATGTACATATGTATATATTGATATAATTTGCAGGAAGGAAGAATATTGTGAATAATATGGAGAACGTAGCAAAGGAGTTGGCGTTTGGAGTACCAGCAAGAGAAGTGGAGAGGATCTTCAAGAGCCAGAATGAGGAGTTCTTTTTCCCAGGCCCAACCCAACAAGAAGAAGGTGGCCGCCGTGCTTATATATAATTAGTTATACATATATATATATATATATATATATATGGAACTGAATGATGAGAATATGTGAGGAAGATAAGAGAGTGAAGAAGGGGGGGTTGACTTTTTGATGGGTTTATAAGGCTGAGCTGGAGTAACTTTTTGTTATAGCCGGAGTTATGTAATATAAAGGGAGGAGGAGGAGAAGATGTGAGAAGTGTAATGTAAATAATCGGATCCTGTGGTGGATATATGTAGGTTGTAATCTCAATTCCACGGGATCTCTATTATAAAATAAAAGGGACCAACTAATAATATGTATATTACTTCACTTTCTCGTGCCTGTTTTATCTTATTTTGTGAATAAAGCTCGACTGTAGATGTAAATTCGAACACCACCGCATGGGTTGAGTAGTTTAATTAAGCTTTCGTTTGATTTTCAGATCTAGAAAAAAAATTTATGTGCAAAATTGATAAAAAATTATAACTAATTTTTAAAAATCAATCAATTTTAAAATGAATTTGTATACTTACATTCAAGTTAAAATGCAATTATTAAAATTTCTAATTATGATAATATTATATTCCGACAAAAAGTAAGTTTTGTTGGATTTTTGTCGGATAATTCACTTTCTTTAACTTATATATTTGGGAGCTGGCGTATTTTACATCTGTGCACGTGGGACAAACTTTATTTATTTATTTATTTTTTGGCATAAAGAGGTTCAAGAGAGTCTCAAGAAACTGATCCATGCAATGCTCAAATTTACTCGTAGCAACGAGCAACACATTTTTTTCTCAGAATTTTTACCAGAAAATATTATTTTTATTTTTATTTTATTTGACTTATTTGTACAAATATCTCCTAAATTTTTTAAATTTTAACAATTTGTCTTTAAATTTTTTTTTTAATTTCGCAATCAGCCTTCTGAATTTATAATTTAAAATTTTAACGGTTTTTACACCAATTTTATACATTATCACCATTATACATTATAATTCAAGAAGAACATTGAATATTTCTGTTTAATTATTTTAATATAATTTCCTTTAGACTTTAAATCTTAATTTAATTATGTTTAAATTTAAACTTTACAATAATTTGTATTGAAATTAAACAAAAATATCAACATTGTCCCCTTTTGAACTATAATATATGTAAGTATTGTGACAAAATTATCTTAATTTTAATGAATTTAAGTAAAAAGGATTGAATTGTCAAAAATTAGAAGTTCAAGGGGTTTGATTGCTAGGAAAAAAACAGTTTAGGGACCTAAATTGTCAAATTTAAAAAATTTAAGGGCATTCATACAGGTAAGTCTTTTTATTTTACTGGTGATACTAACTGTTATCACGTGCACAAAAAAGTAGAGTTTTTTGGTTTGATTCTGACAGTCTGATTTTATTGATTATACAAGTAGCTTACGATTCGTTCGCCGATTAGAGATGAAATTTTTAAATAGAATTGGTTGATTTTTTAAAAATTAGTTATAAATCTTATTAAATTTTCAAAAAAAATCAAAACTAAGATGAAAAAAATACAGTTTAATTGAAATTAAACTTAAGCACTAAACGAATCCTTAATCATTTGGCATGGATGTGGGAATGGGATAGTACAACAGCCGTAGCTGATTCGGCCATCTCCAATGTTTATATGCGTAATGTCATTTTTAATATTTTATTTATTTATTTATCATATTTATTTTGTTTTAAAAGTCGTGAAAGTTAACTTTTAATATTAATTAAACAAAAATAAAAATATTATAATAATTACACAAAAAATCAAGATAACAATCAATAACAATCAAATATTAAATTTATCGGTAGCTATATATTGTAGTATATTTACCACTAAATTTGATTTATGATAAATTTGGTAACGAAGATAACACTGAATTAGTCATTAGAGAATATGTTTTTCACTCAAATATCAAAATTGATCATTAGAACATCAATTAACATTGTTATTGCAGATGCTCTCTTAAAAGTTAGTAGCAACAAAAGGACCGATCTTTTTCGGCGCGTGAAAAAAAAAAAAGTTTTTGGAAACTCATAGAGATGAAGGAGAAAACAAAGGATAAAGCTTTCTTTTTCTTTTTTTCTTTTTGAAGTCGCCGTCTTTTTTGATCCTTTTTTCTTTTAACTTCAAAGTATAATGAGTGAAGTTGGTACCACTGTGTTCATTGAATGCTCTAAATTTGTTAGTTTCATCACTCATGTCTTTGTGTGTCTCGAATGTGTTGCATTTCGTGCAAAAACCCGTGAAGAAAGCATATAATAGCCTAGTTGTTTGCAGGGGGGAAAAGAAAAGGCCAAGTGTGCAACAAATACAACTCGTACGAAACAAAGACGAGAGAGAGAGAGAGGACTTGGGCACCAAAATATATATACATATACATATATATATTTAATCTCATCTACCAACAATGACCTTGCGCAGTTAACAACTACCCCAGCAACAATATTAATGGAGAATAGAAATGGGAACATAACTGTTAGTTACAAGCTCGTGCGCACTCACCTTGTTTACAAGTTCTTGTCCAGTAAATAATCCGGGAGTTACCTTTACATGTTTAAAGTTACCACAAGACTAACTGACTCGGTTGCAATAATCACCTGGTCTACTGCTCTCGGGTTGCGGCCTCTTTAGCTTCTTGATGGTTGTTACTTAAGAAGCTAAACCATCAAGATAAGGCTTCAAGACCATCAGGAAGCTAAAAGAGCCTCAAATCCTAAAATGGAGATGATGTACTAAAATGATCGAGCAATAGATTTAAAATGGAGATCTAACGGGACCATGAATATGCCTCTTGAAACACCAATCTTAAAAAGAAAAAAAAAAATCCATATAAAAAACATGTTTTGGTGCGCAAGTCCTTTTTCTTTTTGGCTTCGATGTATAAAGTGCGAAGTTGATACCGCTTCAGAGACTACATGTTCGTTGAATTATCTAAATTTTTTTCAGTTTCATCACTCATGTTTTTGTGCGTCTAAGCCTCGCATGTGTTGCGTTTGTCGCACACTTGTGTCTTTTTGTGCAAAAATATGTGAAAGAAAGCATACAATAGCCCTAGTTGTTTGAAAAAAAAAAAAAAAAAAATAGAGACAATGTGCGCGACAAATACAACTCGTACGAGACACGTAAAGACATGAACAACAATGAAACTGATGAAATTTAGTTTGTTTGATAAACATATATAGTTTCTAAGACGGTATAAATTTATTACTATAAGCCAAAAAAATAAAATAAAAATAAAAAAGAGAGAGAGAGAGTTGCACCCCAAAACAGTTTTTTTTTTTTTAACCAACAATAAACTTGCGCCGTTAACAACTACTCCAACAATAATCATGGGAAGATCAGAAATGGGGACTTAACTGTTAGTTACAAGCTCGTGCACACTCACCTTGTTTACAAGTTCTCGACCAGTGAATAATCCTGGAGTTACCTTTACAGAGCTAAGATTACCACAAGACTAACTGACTGGATCGCAATAATCACCTGTCTACGGCTCTCGGGTTGCGGCTTCTTTAGCTTCTTGATGGTTGCTATTACAAGTTAAACCATCGAATCGAGTAAGCTTGAAGACCATCAGGAAGCTGAAGAAGCCTCAACCTAAGTATAGTGACCCAGGCGATTATTACGATCTAGCCAGTCGGTATCATAATCAATGGAAGTTTGTGAAACTAAGCACGCTTTGACAACCAAATATGACAGAATCGCAATATAAACCTGGTCTATCACACTAGGGTTGCAGCCTCCTCAACTTCTTGATGGTTTTTAAGAAGCTAAACCATCAAGAGGCGTTGCAAGACGACCATCAGGAAGCTGAAAGAGCCGCAACCTAAGCTTAGTAGCCAGTTGGTATCATAATCTATGCAAGTTTTTCAAACCAAGCAAGCTTTCGAGCTTCAATTAATGTTATTATTCTTAAATATATTAAATATATCTCTCGATGATCACTTCTTTTGGTTTTTGCACTTTCTTTTGTGTGTGTGTGCTCTCGTGTTTCGAATCTCAAAATTCTTTTTATTTTTAGCCCCCACATATTCATTGATGATCAGAAAAGAAAAAGTCGAGCAATAACTTATTAATGACTCATTTATAAAAATAATAATAATAATAATAATAATTGCACATGATAATTGTACTTCTAAAGCTAGTTGGGCTTTCAAAATTTCTTTATTAGCTGGCATATATGTTTTTTTTTTTTTTTTGAAAAAATTGTCTAAATAACCATAATTTTTCCCCCACATATTCATTGATGACACAAATTATAGTTAATTTTAATTTAATTTTGTGTCATATTAATCTAGTGTTAAATTTTTGTGTCATATTAATGCAATGGTTTTAAATTTATGTTATTTAAGTGTTTTTTTTTTTTTTTGGTAAGTAGTCTGTATGTATGTTTGGTATATATAATATAACACATTAGTCTTAAGCCAGCTTGTTGGGTTCCGTTGATACATGACAATATATATTAGTTTAACGTTGAAGATAGAACTTTGTTTGAAATATACTAATAAACCGTAAATATATATATATATATATATATGAATACTTACACCGAATGGTATAATATAAGGTGATTAGAAGTACACGTGGTTCATGAATATACAAATTTAGTACACACAAACGATGATATCAAAGTCAAAGGTGTACATATATCAACCAAAACATGTGTATACTACATATATATGTATAATTATATAACAAATGTCTTGTACGACATTTGTAACTTATTATTTAAAAATTATAACAACTAATTGATTATATATAATTTTTTATTTATAAACTTACATGATACTAATATATTAGTATAAAAAATAAATATTACTAAAATTATATGACTAATAAAATATAATACAAATCACGTTACATTGGGTGTGGTATAAGAACCCCACCCTATAATTATATATCTATCTATTCAAATGAACCCAGAATTGTTTGGCCAAAAAAAAAAAAAAAATGAAACCCAGAAAGTCTCCTATCACCTTTTCCTGTGAATCACATGGCAAGAGTAATCTGGACGGGATTAATATAAATGGGTTTGTGGGGGTAGGTAAGGCAAACCCCATTGACATAAATTCCGTCCGGATACTTTCATTAATTCTATAAATATTTACCATGCCTTTATAGGCTCACAAACCCCATTCATATAAATTCCGTACCAAGATCGTTTTCATATCATGTGATTTCAAAAATTATGCTTTCATTATATGCATGGATAATCAGCAAACTTTAAATCATAAATTATTCAAGAATTTTATTTTTTTAATTTTTACTAAAAGAAAGATAATAAAGTACTACATAGAGTTTAAAAAATAAAAATAATAAACTATACAGATGAGATTATAAGATCTAAATTTTAAAAATTAGCGGTCAAGTCTATTTTTATCTTACTTTTTTAGAGGGATGATTCTTTTAGTTGTGACCTTGTTTACCTGCATCGACCTAAGATGGGCGGGTTTGTAAACTGGTTAAAATTTTAATTGTTTACTGGACCACAAGTCGGGAAGAGATTTAGGGAATCCGGACCTTTCAAATTTTAAATATATTCTATTAAATTAAGCATAATACGCAAAATTTTATATTAATTTTTCATATTAATTAAAATGTTGTAGTGTACAAATGTTTTGAAAATTAAATAGTATAATTATTTTAACTTAAAGTTTTTAGATGCATGTGATTTTTAACTTTTTTCCATTTTTTGTATCTTGAAATAATTGATCTGAGTAAACGGATATTCACTAAAAATCTAAACTATGTCCTGCTAACTTAGCTTTCGTTTGGTTTGCTAATTGGAAATGATAATTTTTAATTGGAGTTGGTTGACTTTTTAAAAACTAGTTATAATTTATATTGATTTTTATAAATGACAAAAAAACTAATATAAAAATTTTGAATTATAACCTGAGTTCCGGACATTTGAATGAGTGTTAACAGGAAATAAATGAGAAATGATTTTTTCTAATGGAGATACAGATACAAATATAAAAACTGCTTGTGGATAGGGCCTATTTGATTACATTCATTTCTTCAATATGTCTCTCTGTGACGTAATATCAAAGAATTAAATCTATACAACTCATAAATCACATCACAATACATCATCTTTTAAAATTTTCAACATTTGACTACCAGAAAAGTTGTTGTTGTTTTGCTTTAAGAATACAGTTTCTTAGGATCATTTTATATAATTGTGGATTAAAAGTTTACATTGATCTAACTAACATTTTTGTTAAAAATTTACACTCTTTTAATAACGGCGGAGCCACGTTGGACCCTTTGGCCCAAGAGGCTCATTTTCACTTTTACTCGAAAACTTAAAGTTTGACGCTTTTTTTTTTTTTTTCAAAATGTTATATCCAGAGATAAATTCTTTTTTTTTTTTAAAGAAAAGTTTCAATTATATATAAAATTTGACATTTAACATACTTATTTCAGATATAAAAAAAAAAAAAAAAAACAATCATGCTATTATAATGGTTCATAACTTTGTAAACTATGAACTTTAAAAAGTCACATCATCGAATAAAAAATTTCTCACCGTAAAAATATCCTAATACGAGACAACCAGAAAACCATTAACGACACCGGCGCACAAACAGACGCCCGTTTTCAACAAAATAAAATAAATTAAAAAAAAAAGTCAAAACATATATAGAACACAAAATGGCGTGAGGCACATCGTCCAAATATCCATAATTTCTCCATCATGGTCAGACAAAACCAAGTTGTCGTATTGCCTGCAAAATGTACACAGGCTCGAACCCAGCATTAAAAAAATAAATAAATAAAAGCGTTAAAAATAAACTACACGACTTATAGTTTTTGATAAGTGCTAAAAGACTATGTTTACGTACATATCCTTTCGCATGAAGGACACGTTACTACTTGGACGCCCGTCCTCATGCACGGCCTTCCAATGCCTCGTTACCAATCTCACTTTCTTTTTTCCCTCTTCCGATGCGTGTGTGTGTGTATATATATATGTTTGTATGTATATATATGTATATATTTTACAATTAGTATTACCATGTCTCCCATAAATTTGAATTTTTCAACTAAATTGGATTAATTTCAAAAATTTCTCCTTACGTATGAAACTTAGCATGGATATTACGTTCGCATTTAAAATTTTCATTTTAATTTTTATCTATTTTTAAAAGTCAACTAAAGTTATAACTAATTTTTAAAAAATCAACTAATTTTAATTTAAAAATTCAATTCCTAATCAGTGCACTAAAAGCTACTTTATTATTATGCACCTCAAATTTTTAAAGACGTCCTCTCCTCTTGAAGTTTGAATAAAGATCTGAAAAATGCCCTTCTGTCATATATATATATATATTTTGTAAGTACTCAAAACGCCTTCATATGTTTAGTCTAAAAATATAACCTTTTCAATTTTATTAGGCAAATGTCTACAGCACCCGTGTGATTGTAAAAAAATACCTCCTAGTACATTAAATTGTTAAAAACACCAAATTTACTGACTTTATAAATACTGAGCTATTTTAGACATTTGTATAATAAGGACAAAAGTGATATTATACCTAAGGTGTTTTAGGTATTTTTCAATTTTTTAATGTAAAAACACGCGTGATATTTTCGTAAATAAATCATTAAAGTGAGTTAAATCGCTACAACAAATAGAGGAATAGGCTACAACTTTAATTTACCGTAACAATAGTAAAAACTACAGTTGAGCGTGGGGTGTTTAACTATGAAAAATGGTTAATAGGGTAAATTTTTTTTCATATATATATATAATTAAAATGATCTTAAATTATTAAAATATTATTATAATAATTTTTTATTAATTTTTAGATTGAATCTATCAATAATTTAATTGAAAAATGATATTAATTAAAGAATTTTGTTATAAATTAACTAAAAATAAAAATATAACAATGCTTTTAATAATTTATAATCATTTCTATAGGGAAAAAAAAAAAAAATTACATAAATTTATTGGAATGGTCCTGCTAGAAAAGTAGTCGTTATTGACGAAAATAACTACCAAAAAAAAACACTAATGTGGTTTTATTAAAAAATGGGCGCCTAAAATTTGCTCCATAGTTCAACCTAGTGGCAACCTCTCTGGTCTCACACGACCATTCTCAACTCCACCAATTCCCTTACAAAAGAAGTAAAAGAACTTCAACCATTCTCTCTCTCACGACCCTTCTCCATTGCTCTCTGAGTCTCAAACAACTCTTCAACCTGCTCCAAACTTGTCAAGTGTATGTTGTTTTATTCCCTAACAATCTCCAGTACTCTGTCGTTTTCTCTTCTGCCCTTCTTTAAAGATAAATGGGTTTGCTTCAATTTTTTTCCTTATTTACTTTTTAGGTCGCTGAAAGAATAAAGAAAGTTTTTGCCTGATTAAGGCTTGGTTTATGCACATAACGTGTTTGTTAAAATGCTTATGTGGTGAAAATAGCCATGGGGAAAAAGAAGCAAATGTTGTATTAGTAGGAATAAAGTGGAAGGGATTAACTCTCTTAGAAAGAAAAATAATATTTATCAGCTCATTTGAATAGACTCTTCAAGTGTACCATAATTCTATCTTAGTTTTGGAAAGTCCAAGATCTTTGGTTATCTCAACAAATAGACAGAACTTGAAGTTTGGTTTGTTTTAATGTCGGTTCCTCTAATTATTTATAGGAAAAGTAATTTGGTGATTGCTGTTTTACTGGCTGTTGCTGCTAAGATGAGATAATGATGAGAATTTGGATAAAGTTCAGTGCAAAGAAGTTGCACGCCTATGTCTATCTATGTCCGAAGCCGATTTATCCTTGACAAAGCTTGAAGAATTACACTTCAAAATGAGATTAAACTTTGTTTTTAAATCTATTTTTCTTTTCTATTTTATATCATAAAATGTGCATGAAAGATCTTCAACTTCATGTCTACACTTACTACACAATTGTGTAGGAAACATTAATGTACACCTGTTACGTTCAATGTGCTGATGAATGGCTTTTGCATGTCAGGAATGCTTGAAGATGGTAATATGCTACTTAAATCGAGTTCTTATATTCTTAGAGGCATATATGTGCACTGGAATGTGCCATTGAAGCTATAGAGTCGGGTATGTACGGTAATGGCTTGTCATAGTACCAAAAATAGTAAAATACCTTGGTGTTTGCTTTCGCTATTGAGCAAAGCTCAATATGCCTGCTAGTTGTTTTGTGAAATGTCTCATAGAGGGCAATAATTGTTGTGAAGATTTGTGTCATTACTTGTTTTTACGACCATCAAGAAACGCCATTGCTCTTCTTTTCTTATATATTTATTGTTTTTTTTAACATTGTTTATTAGTATTTGAGTTTGGATTTCTTCTTTTCTGTTGTTCAGTTTCCTGGAAAAGTTGTAAAGCTTATAAGTTCATTGGGTTTTGCTGATTGCTGCTCGTTTTGTTGCAAAGACTTTCTCTCAAGACAAAATGATGGTCTTTAGGAGAAAACTTAGTCATCAGATTACTACAGTCTCTCCTTCTGTCATATATGTCTTACTTCCTGACGGAAATTATGGCACAACTCGGACTTCTAGATACCATTTCCAAGCCTATTCAAGTTGCAAGTCTCTAGGTAGGCGTATTGGCTCTTGTTTGGCCAACCCAAAGGAGCAAGTTGTATCCTTGGGAATGCGTAATGAAATCACATTTAAAACAAAGTTTTTGTCAACTGTAGCGGGGACAATCTTGGTCCAGGCTCGAGACCCAGCTGCACTAAGTACAGAAATACAGAATGCACTTGACGAGCATAGGTTTAGTGATGTGTGGAAGTTATTTGAACTACATATGCAAATGGATGGATTCCCTAGAAAGTCTGTTGTGAACAAACTCCTTGCAACATTTGCTGCGACATTTGCAGAAAGCCTTGATGTTCAGTGGCTAGAGAAGGCCTTTGGGCTTGTGGAACAAGCTTTCGAGGAAGGGAAACAGAACTTGTTAGAAAAAGAGACGCTAATTTATCTCTCCTTTTCTCTTGCCAAAGCTGGGTTGCCAGTTCCTGCATCGACTGTTTTGAGGAAGCTAGTAGAGATGGAGCAATTTCCTCCAGTTGCTGCTTGGTCTGCAACTTTGGCCCATATGTCGCAAACAGCTCCTGGGTCTTACCTTGCTGCTGAATTGATTCTTGAGATTGGTTATTTGTTCCAAGATGGCAGAGTGGATCCACGTAAAAAAAGTAATGCACCTTTGATTGCTATGAAACCTAGTACTACGGCTTTCAACATTGCTCTAGCTGGCTGTCTCTTGTTTGGAACAACTAGGAAAGCAGAGCAGCTCCTTGAGATGATGCCTCGAGTTGGCATCAAAGTTGATTCCAACTTGTTGATAGTAATGGCACATATATACGAGAGGAATGGACGAATAGAAGAGCTAAAGAAACTTCAACAGTACGTAAACGACGCACACAACCTAAGTAATGTTCAATTTAGGCAGTTCTATAGTTGTTTGCTTACATGCCATTTGAAGTTGGGGGATCTTGATTCTGCTTCCAACATGGTTTTGGAAATGCTTCGGAAAGCAAAAGCAGCTAGGTCGTCTCTTGCTGCAGCGTCACTGGTAATTGATGCTGTTCAAAATAATGGCCAATCTTCTCTTGTCACTGTTTCCGGGCTAAGTTTGAGTAATGGGCAATCTGAACGTTTAGAAGGTAATAGATTAATTAAAATCCCCATGTTATCTTATGAAGAGTATTCAAGAGACCGAAATTTCATTAAACTCGAAACCGAGGCAAAGGAAGTGCTCGGTGTTATGTTAGCAAAGCTTCAGAGTCAAGTTGAATTACTAACAACTGAAAGAGGTATCATCCAGCCAACTGAGAAATTTTTTGTAAAGCTAGTCAAGGCCTTTCTAGAAGCTGGCAAGACCAAGAATTTAGCAGAGTTTCTCATCAAGGCAGAGAAAGAAGATTCACCAGTTAATAATGATGATTCGGCGATGGTTCATGTCATTAATTCGTGCATATCACTTGGTTGGTTAGATCAAGCACATGACCTCCTTGACGAGATGCGCTTGGCTGGTGTTAGGACTGCTTCATCTGTGTATTCCTCTCTCTTAAAAGCATATTGCCAAGCAAACCGAGCAGGAGACGCTGCATCACTTTTACGCGATGCTCGTAGGGCCGGTGTCCAGCTAGATTCAAGTTCTTACCAGGCATTGATCCAGTCCAAGGTGCTGCAAGAAGATACACAGGAAGCCCTCCATCTCTTCAGGGAGATGAAAGAGGCTAAGATATCGAAAACCGGTCATCAAGAGTTTGAGAGGTTGGTGAAGAAATGTGCGGAAGGTGGTGAAGCCAAGTTGATGGCAAAGCTCTTGCAAGAAATCAAGGACGGACAGAAGGTGGACTCGGGTGTTCATGATTGGAACAATGTGATCCACTTCTTCTGTAGGAAGAGATTGATGCAAGATGCTGAGAAGGCTCTGACGAAGATGAGGAGTCTCGGACACACCCCGAATGCTCAAACTTTCCATTCCATGGTCACTGCTTATGCGGCTCTCGGGGGAAAATACATAGAGGTGACAGAACTGTGGGGTGAGATGAAGTCTCTTGCTTCCTCAACCCCGATGAAGTTCGATCAGGAACTCCTGGATTCTGTGCTTTACACATTTGTAAGAGGCGGGTATTTCAATCGGGCAATTGAAGTCGTCGAGATGATGGAGAAAGGGAATATGTTTGTTGACAAGTACAAATACAGGACACTCTTCTTGAAGTACCACAAGACACTTTACAAAGGTAAAGCTCCGAAGTTCCAGACAGAGTCTCAACTCAGAAAGAGAGAAGCAGCGTTGGCTTTTAAGAAGTGGGTAGGATTGAATTGATAAAAGTTTTGATCTTAATTCCATGCATGTTTTTGCTTTAATCCAATGACACTGCTGTTATAGAATAATGTTCGGTCCTTTGGAAAAAAAAAATACATATATATTATGTAATTGCTGTCCAAGAGAGAGAGGGGGCGGAAAATGTATATATCCAATATAAAGGGGTATATGTTTGATTTTTAAACTAGATATGAAAATTAGATGGTAGATTTAAAACTCGTAAACACAATATAAATTAGTTTATAGACTGCAGAGTGCACTAAAAGTGGTTTTTCAAAAGAAAAAGGTGAATCTAAATTAGTGGAAAATTTAACTTAAGAAATTTCCAATTTGCATATTATGGAGGTCTAAAACCTAAATAGATAAGGAAAATAAAAATATAAAATGGTGAGAAATGAAGCATAAGAAAATTAGTAGACAAAAATTAAATCCTCACGGAAAATACATATAGTTTTTATTTTGAATTGATTGAGAATTGAGATATCATAAATTATGAACACCGATATGAAATAAATTTTTTGATTAGTTTCATTTTACGTATATTTATATATATGTTTTCCTATCTATGATTACTTATATCTTCAAGAGAATCCCAAAAAAAAAAAAAAAAAAAAAAAAAAAAAAAAAAAAAAAAAAAAAATCACACCCACACACACACACACACACACACACACACAAAAGTATCAACGTGTCCACATCATCTACTCCCCGAAAACAAACAAACAAACAAACAAAAAAAAAAAAAACAAACAAACAAACAAAGCAAACAAACAAACAAACAAACAAAAAATTTGTCCACATCATCGTTATGCTATTTGGTTCACTAATCAATGTAGGATTTTGATATTTGATTCTCTTTTTTCCAAAGGATCACTACCTTACCTTTTTCATTATTTTTTGGGTGAATTATATTACCTTTTCTCCAATTCAATATTTCCACATTTATAGTCAAATTTTCATCAATCTACCGTTCTCTGTGTGTGTGTGTGTGTGGATCAATCTACCATTCAAATGTCTCATGCTAATTGTTTTCAACACTATCATAATATTTAGCAAGGAAATCTTCAAAACGCGTAATGAGTTCCTTTAAAACATTTTTAACCTCTTAAACCATTTGTTCGGTTTATAAAACCTTGTTATATTCCTAAGAATCTCAATGAATCATTGCGTAAGTAATGAAACTAAATATTCATATATGATTGGATTAAGTTTATAACGAAAGCACTATGATTTCTTGAACTAATATAAGCATGATGATTTGGTAGAGATCAGTTGAGACAAATAATTTATCATATTTAGGACAATTAAAAATACAATCATTCTATGAAAAAACACATATTGTAAGCCAACATATGTGTATATTGCTTAGAGCCCTATACTTTTATTAAATACAGCGTATGATATCCTCTAAAATTTCTAAACTTTTTGCAGATTTTGCATTGCGTTTTAGCTAAGAAATCTCCTTTTCTGGGATTTTATTTTAATTTTGATATTAGATGACATGGTAAAAGGATTTTGTTTACATGACTTGGACATGGAATACTCCATCAGACATTTTAAAAGATTTTTAATTGCTTACAGCTTTTTTCACCCTAGGAAGAAGGAAAGTTACTCGTTTCTTTTTCTTTTTCTTTGTCTTTTTCATTCTCTCTCTCTCTCTCTCTCTTTTTTTGGTCCCAAAAAGTGGAAAGTAACGTGTTTGAAAAAGAAAAAGAAGAAGAAGAAGAAGAAGAAGAAGGAAATTTACTCTAATGTGATGTTTGGTAAGAGGGGTGGATAAAACAGAAGAAAAGGTAAAATTTTTAGGTGAGAAAAATAAAATAAAAAAACAAAAGATTTTTTTTTTTTTTTATATTGTTTGATAGAAGCGAAAAAAAAAGAAAAGGAAAAAAAATATAATATAATGTATTTTACAATTATATTCTATATAAATAAGAAGATAAGAAACGAGTAATAGAGGTTACAATTGTAACTTTTTTATCAAAATTTTCTACCATCTTTTCTTTTCAAAAGTGTAAAAAATTAAAAATAATGATAATAATAGGTCTCATAGATTTATAAAATTTCTCTATTCCCATTTCATCTCTGCTAAAGAGCTCAAAGATTTCATTTTCTTCTTCAAAATTCTTTCTCCAACTTTCTTACTCTCTCTTTTTCCACTTTATCAAACAATACTAAATCAAAAATAAATAAAAATAAATAAAAATTTAAAGGGCATAATATAGTCAAACTCCAGAATTACTTTTCAATTATAATATTCTGTACTAAATATACACAGTAAATATAAGCCCATCTTTGACCATCTTTAAATGGAAAAATGAGAATTCTAGGCATAAAAAAAATACTCTATCAATATGATTTCGTTTTAAAATGTTAAATTTATCATATTTAATTTCTTTCTTATATATATTTTTTCATCTCAATATGATTTTAATTCACTAAAAAACAGAAGTACTCTACGATACAAATCTCAAAAAAAAAAAAAAATATATATATATATATATATATATATATAGAAAGGGAAAAACAGTTACTATAAATAAAGAAAAAATGAAAGGCCATAATATCCTTATAATTAAAAAAAAAACTAAAATTACTTACCAATATATTCTAGGGGCTTCTACAACCGTAAAGTAGGACCATTTTTGACCTTTCCAAAATAAAAATGAATAAAAATAATAATATAAGAAAGAAAGAAAATATATTACGATACCCGCGTAGCAGAGTAGAGAAACCCGCTTGGTAAATGAAGCTGGCGTGGAGCAAGTAGTAGTAGCAGCAGCAGCCTATAAATAAACGGTGTCATTCCCATGGATTCCTCTTCCTCCTCACCCTTTTTCAATTCCTCACCAACCATCTTCCTCTCCCCCTTCCGTACTCACACACACACTCTCTCTCTCTCTCTCTCTAAGTATCCAAAACCCCCAATTCTTTCTCTCTCTGTCTCTCCTCTTTTTCTCTCTCTAGCTTTTCTCTGCATCAATGGCGACCAAACGCTCTCGCGTCGCAGGGACCTACGGCAACTCCGGCGTCATCAATCAGCTCCGGCCTCCGGCGACGGCTCTGATCGGTGCTCAGACTGCTCCAGCGGTGATGGAGAGCTCGCAGTTCCGGCGGGGGATTCTGACTCTGTCGCCGCCGGAGCTAGTGGAGGACGACTTCGAACGGCAAGTTCCGGATAATTTTCTCGAGAAATGTTGGTACTGCCACAACAAGATCGCCAAGGACAAAGATGTTTTCATGTACTGGTAAGGTTTTTATGCCTTCCGAACTAATATATCTCTTTCTTTCCATTTTTTTTTTTTTAACACGTATTGCTAAGACTTCTGTTTAGTTTGGTGTCTGTTTGGCTTCCGAGAAAATTTTTTAACATAAAGTTTATATATTTTTTTCTTTGTTAAATTAATCAGCAAAAGAGAGAGAATAGAATCATCAATCATATTGTTGCCGAGAAAATAAAGGAAACGGAATAATATGATGTCATAAGTATATGGTGGTATTGTTGTGTGGGTCTTCAGGAAAAAAAAAAAAAAAAGGAATCTCTTTTTTATTCCGACCTGATGTATTGCTATATTATGTAAATAAATATAGGGATCCTCTATGTACAACAGAGGAAATGAATAAGAATGAATGTAAAATCTGAATTTTTTTATTTTTTTTTTTGGAATTATTGTAATTCTTTCCAATACACAAGTCAAATAAAATATGAATTTTATGGATTTTCTGTTTTTATTACGAGATATCTTAAAAAATAATAATAATAAATAAACGATTTTTTGTTTTTTGAAATTGTTGTCTGATTTATTAGTACTCTGTTTCCAGAAAGACCACAAAGAATCCATTAAAAAAAAAAAAACAAACAAACAATTTTGTTTCTGTCTTGCTTCAGTTTCCTCGTTTCTGGCTGGTTTTTCTAACCAAGTATACATACAGACATGTGTACATAAATTGTACTGAAAATATTGTTGTTAAAATTGCTTACTTTTGTGCATAAACATTTTCTTCACGATCGGTGCAGAATCTTTCTGAAGTCACCATCCAATTTATTTTCCACCGACAACCAAAATACTGGCACTGAATTTCGATCCACACCTCACCTGTTCTGTTAACCGGTATCAAATTTATTCATGCCAATGATTAATTCTGTCTCGTATTGATGTTGACATTTTAGTGGACTGATCTTGTTATATTTTTTACGTGTTTCCCGTTTATTCAATTGTTAATACATGATTTTTCTATAGAATATGAGAGATTTTATTTGCTCGGTTACGTTTGGGTGCTTAATGAAGTCAATGATACGTACTTAAACTTGTGTTTATGTAAAAATACAGTCATTTTCGCGCGTTCTGTACGCGGGAGTGCCGTGACGTTGTGATTGAGATGGACAACGCGTTGGATAAAGTGGCCAATCTATCTTCCCAGTTCAAGGCTAAATCCAGCAAGAAGAACAACTCGGAGTGGTAAACAAGAGATTATCAAGTGTTCGGTTCTGAAATTAGTACTCAGAAAGATATATATATATATATATATATATATATATAGGCTCGTATATAACAGTGGATGGGGAGTAACTGTGACAGTGCATGGCCATCAGATTTTTGAGATTGGCAATGCACTTTTGCATAGTATGGTTTTATTTGCATTTTAAGGTTTTCCGGTACAGTTCTTTTCTTTGTTTTTAGGGCT
This sequence comes from Ficus carica, assembly GCA_009761775.1. Lineage (NCBI taxonomy): Eukaryota > Viridiplantae > Streptophyta > Magnoliopsida > Rosales > Moraceae > Ficus > Ficus carica. The sequence goes on along the minus strand of CM019748.1, from coordinate 4,099,021 downwards.
CCGAACCACCCTATCTTGCTTTAAAGGGAATGAATTTTATGTAAGCTTTTCCTCATTAGCTTAAATGGGTATTTTAGAATTACTACTCTTTTTTTTTTTTTTTTTTTTTTTTCCTCTCCCGCTAATATGACTTCTGTGATTTATGATCGTGGATAGAATTTTTAAAGTATACGTTAAAGTTTAAAATGTGCCAATTTCAGTAACAAATCGTTCATATTTTGCAACTATATCTATTGCTCACTCAAAATATAGTATCTAAATCTTAAAATGTTAACAGCAAAAAAAAAAATTTAAATAATAAATAAATCTTAAAATGTTCGTACCTGGAGGCTTTTTTCAGAATTTAATCTACCGAGAATGATATTATTATTTTGTGGCATAACAAATACAGCGAGTTATCTAGATGGGGGAAGTTCATGAAACGTGTGGTCGTCTATTAGTTACAAGAACGGTGCATAACAATTAATAATTAATCCACGCATTTCATTTCTCACTTGTAAACCTTAATGAATTACACAAGCTTTATTAACTACCTGCCACATCTTTTTATATATGTATTTATGTATATATATTTATATATAGCTACTTGCCATATTATTCTAGGTATAGGCTGAGTTATGTGACCGTCTACCATGTCTAAAAACTATCAACTAACTAATGGTTTAGTCAATTTTCAAGTTTCACTTCCATGGTTGCCATACACTCCCAAACCCAACCCCATTACCCCACCCCCCCTCGGGGCCTACGCACTTGCTTTTATTATTTTTTGTCGTTTCATTTTTGTCTGGTCGTTACTCGTTAAATTCCCCCACCCCCCCCCCCCCCCTTTTTGGTCACTCCTTCTGTCGCCATTTTTCATTTGTTGTCGTTTCTTGTTAATTCTCTCCTCACATTTATGTTTTCTACTTTGTGGTCGATTTTTCTCATAAGCTATTGCTTTTTGGTAATATTTTTTAATTTTCCATTTTTTCATTTTTTCGGTCTCATCTCCAGTTTGTTGTCGCTTACCACTTCTGCCGTTTCCATTATATATGATCGTAGTTTTCTTTTGTCGTCGTTTGACTTTTTTTTGCCGTTTCATTTTCTCTTATGATGTTTCCTTCTAATTGTCGTTTTGTCTTTTGTTATCGTTTCTTATTTCCTGTCGTTTCCTAGCTTGCCTTCGTTTCTTAATGATATGTCGTTTATTAATTTTATGTCGCTTCATTTCTCATCCTTTGGAAACTTCCATTTCCAGTTAATTGTAGTTTGCCAATTCTGTCGTTTTGTCATTTTCATAACAAGTCTTTTTTTTTTTTTTCCACGTATGTTTGCCGTGTTATCCTTTCCTGTTGGATTGTCATTCATCATTTTTCTGTTGTTTTCTTATTTTTCTGTCGTTTATCATTTTAATGTTGTTTTCTTTTTGTCGTTTTTCATTTGTGGTCGTTTCATGTTTTAATTGTTGTTTCTCGCTTGTTTCTGTTTTCAGTCCATCTCTTTCTCCGTCATATATATCGTTTCCTCATTTCTGTCGTTTTCTCTTTTTTTTTTTTTTTTTTTTTTTGTCAATCGTGTCGCTTTATGTTTTACCGTCGTTTTCAAAATTTTATGGTTTCTGTAATCCTTTCGTTATTTTCCGTTTTAGTTCTATCGTCATTCCAAATGATTTCGCCACCTTCTGTTTTAATTGTCGTTTGCTTAATTGTGGCTGAATTATTCTTTACCCGAGGGCCGTTTCCATTTGCATGGTTGATCGAAAAAATGCAAAGCAATATAAGCGGCACAATTTGTTTGTCACGTCTCGATGTGGGACAAGTGAGACTTGTGAATATTTTCTGAGAGCCTAAAATGCTAGTCTATTTGTATTTTGTAGATTGGCTAAAAAGGCCTTTCATGAAAAGAAATGTCTTATTTGTGGAAAGGCCATCGAGTTAGGCAGCCATCGAATCATGGATATATACAAAAACGACATAAAAGGATGTCGTTTTATAACCAAAAGCACTGTCAGATTTTTGGCTTTGCTACTTAACAGAAGAGACATATACCTACTTATAATCAACGGCGATCCGTGAAGATAAGTAAGGAATCTTTTCTTTTGAGACAAAAGCTGATGCAGTAGTCTGTTGGGGTCTATTTCTTGCGAGTGAAACCTTCGTTTCTTTTACGAAAGAAGGTTGCATTATTTGCAGCATTTAAGTTGATCACTGCCAATGAATAGTTGCAGCAATTTTTGTTTCTGAGTAGTTGACCAACACATTCCATTTATGACTTTATATCTTTGCATGTTAATATTTTTTCTACAATATTAATTTGACGTATAATTAGAGGTATATGTACTATAATAAAACATTTGGCTATTTGGTCTGACACCGATATAATGAAATCGTTTGGTTCTATAGTGAATGTAGAACATAATTCTAGAATCCACAATTTTTAATGGTCTTGCTTTTTCTATAGTTCGAAATAAGAATCATGTTTTCTCATAGAGCTGTTTGAAAACTTGATAGAATATATGCATGTTTCTCGAGCTATTTTTGTCTTTTCTGTCTTGAGAAATTAAAAAGCTTCCTCAAGGAAAACAACATTAGTTTTTAATTAGGACCACCAAGTAACAAAAGAAATTATTGTTGATATTGAAGGGACAACGGGAAGATTGGAATACGTGGCTGCTATATATATATATATATATATATATATATGGTCATACATACACAACTATTGGACGCAGGAAAATAAAGCTCTAGACTTTCTGCATAAAGGCACATATGGTACATAAAGAAAAAGTGCCAGAGACAAAGCCATATCACATCCTTCTTTCAGTTCGACCATTGGTTCTTTTTCTCTCTTTTCCCCTCCCTGTTTCGTCTTGCCCAAATCATAGGCCACCAAGATGTAGCTGGTCTAGTAGGCTCTAGTGAAATGTTTATTTGACGAAGATCGCAATATGAAAAAAATGCCATACTGGCACGTAAGACACTGTTTTCAACCGTTAAACTTAGATGCGTACGTTACTGGTAAGGTATTACTTCATATCATACTATAGAATACTACGTTAATATAATTGATGTTTTAAGACATGTTAAACCCAAATCATTGAAGCTGAATATTTTGTGGGCTGGCCCAGAAACTTGACCAGGAATGGATTGTTTCCCATTCTAAGCCCTTTTCAGGTGTGTTCTTTCGACACTTCCAAACAACTCAAACAGTCCACAGCGTTAGAAAACCAATATATACATTTACATATTCATATAATATATCTATTTGTAACAATACAAATCACAAAATCTGGCGCTTTGAAGAAATGATAGGGACGGCATCTTTCACTCTGATGATCAGCAGGACTGTTGTACTAGCACTGCCCCTAAGGAAAAAAAAAAACGCAGCAGAAAACAAGGGGCTGATGAGTTTCTGAATTCTGACTCAAAACAAAAAACAAATGAAAACGAAGAAGAATTTCTTTAGTATTATGTACATTGCACGTGTAGATACCAGTTGTTTTTCACTTATTATTATTATTTTAATGTCACACTAATTGAAGGACGATATCACACTATTGCTGTAACTGGGCAAGTGAAATTCACCACCAAAGGCCCACATACTTCCAACTCGACCCTACTATGACCCCCCTGACTCACTGAGTTCTGCACCCCCACCACTGACGAGACTTGTGTAACAAGCAACATTTAAACGTCTGTATTTCCAGGTTTTAATGCCACTAATTGAAGACAGCCCAAACTCTGACATTATGTCTGCATAAAATGAATGCTCAAATTTCTCCACTCAAGTTTCTTCTCTATTATTGTTGCAGTGAGCTTTTGCCATTTTGGTGTTGGCTTTGATCCCATTTGCATTATCTTCTCAGGATGCAAAATTTAGCTTGGATACAAGGTTGTAGATTCCGTTCTCCCTCTTCAATGGGGTAGTTTTTTCTTCTTCTTCTTCATTTTCTTTTTTTTTTTTTTTTTTTTTTTTTTTTTGGCCATTCTTTTGCAATTCACTTTACCAAGAAGTGAAAAGCAGTTTGATGTGTTTGGTCTAATTCATTTTTTTTTTAAAAGATGGCGTGGGATATTCACTAGGGTGGGTTTTGGGAGGTAGAGCTTTGACTAGGCCTTGTAAACTAGAGACAAAGGGCCTCTATATCATTGGCCAAAGGCCCAATTTCTAGTCATCTTGTTTCAAGCGTGCGGTTTTTGTCAGAGTTTTAATCTCTCTCTCTCTCTCTCTCTCTCTATATATATATATATATATATATATATGTATGTATGTATATATATATATGTATAACACTGAAAGGGCCAAAGCTCATGTTGATGTCAACCCCACATGAGAGGTGGAGGGTAGCTGCCTGCAGGCACGAATTTTGGAATCACAAGGAAGTAATATTATTTGTGTCTTTTTTTTCTTTCTGATCTGATGATGAAAAAGCAAAGGAAAGAAGTGCTACTGATATTGTTCCTCTCTGATAACAAAAGCTTCAGTTTGGAACCACACATTTTTATTTTCTGTGTACACCGGAAATCTGGTTGAAAGGGATAAATCCATTTTGTGGGGTTTTTTTTTTTTTTTTGGCTTTTTTCTGTGTAAAAATAGCATGACTTACTTTTATATATATATATATATATATATATAACATATACATGACAGTGATGAAAAAATGCCCACAAAGATCAGGTCATGATAGGTTATATTCGATGTGGACTGGTTTTCCAATTATGACCTGCGTCCTCTATGGATTACAAAGGAATCGCCAAAGCCTGAATATTCGAAAGCCCCAACAACAATCAAGTGTGTTATATATGAACCAAAGACCATTAAAAAAAAAAAGGGAGAGAGAAAAAGGAGAATTTAACTGATCAGCCTCATAATTCCTTTTTTCAGGCTCACTATTGATCAAACTCAATCACGCGCATACAGCTTCCAGGTGCATGCATGGCTTCGGATCGTATCAACATTTACAGCCAAGATAGGCAATTGTGTATTGAATTTAATTAGAATATCAAATAATAACGAGAATTATGTGATAGAAAAACATAGATACTTGCTGCGGTATTTGGGGTTCCATCATATAAAGTTAACTTATTAGGAGTAGTCTAAATCCTTCTAAATCTATTTCTTTATCAAGATCTCCACCACGTCAAGGTCCTGTCTTATATGAAGTTTTCATCTCGAGAGTTCACACCACGGGTTTTCCGGTAATGGCAATCTGGCACATTCTTCGTATGATTTTTCTCCGAGGATTTTCTACATACACATGATTATATACGGAAGAGTTAATTTCACTTTTAGCATCTGTAAAAATTTTATTATTAAAAATAACATTATTTTTTTTCCCTTCATTACTAGCACTTAATGTGGGACCCAGCAGCATTTAATGTATATCAAATTACGGGTTTACCCTCATCTCCTTCAGCTCAAATATCTCTCTCCCTCGCATGGCTCAAAAATTTTTATGCACAGACCAACATCTACAGTGTTTTAGAGAGAGAAAACTGAAATCTAGAGAGAGAAAGAGTTACCACCCACCGGAATCTTATTTTTTTTCACTTTTTCGCCTAGCCCCCCACCCATTTTGAAACCCAAATCTTCATATAATAGAGAGAAACTTTCATCGAAAGTTTTTTTTTTTTTAAATCTAATATTTTTAGCCATTTTTGAGTAAAAGTCATTCCTGTTATGACCATCGAAAGTTTTTTTTTTTTTTTTTATGACCATCGAAACTTCCATTTAGAGAGAGAAACTTCCATCGAAAGTTTTTTTTATATTTTAAATCTAACATTTTTAGCCATTTTTGAGTAAAGGTCATTCTTATTATGACCATCCAGTCATAATAGTTATGACCTATGTTAAAAAAAAATTTTAAAAAAATCTAATATTTTTTGTCATTTTTTAGTACAGGTCATAACAGTTATGACCGGATGGTCATAATGGTTATGACCGGGTAGTCATAACAGTGTGGTCATAACGGTTATGACCATCCGGTCAAAAACCGTTATGACCACACTGTTATGACTACCCGGTCATAACCATTATGACCACACTATTATGACCGGGTGGTCATAATGGTTATGACCGGGTGGTCATTAACAGTGTGGTCATAACGGTTATGACCGTGACCACCCGGTCATAACCATTATGACCACACTGTTATGACTACCCGGTCATAACCATTATGACCACCCGGTCATAACCGTTATGACCACACTGTTATGACTACCCGGTCATAACCATTATGATCATCCGGTCATAACCATTATGACTACCCGGTCATAACTGTTATGACATGTACTAAAAAATGGCAAAAAATGTTAGATTTAAAAAAAAAATTAACATAGGTCATAACTATTATGATCGGATGGTCATAATAAGAATGACCTTTACTCAAAAATGGCTAAAAATGTTAGATTTAAAAAAAAAAAATTTCGATGAAAGTTTCTCTCTCTAAATGAAAGTTTCGATGGTCATAAAAAAAAAAAAAAAAAAAAAACTTTCGATGGTCATAACAGGAATGACCTTTACTCAAAAATGGCTAAAAATGTTAGATTTAAAATAAATAAAAAACTTTCGATGGAAGTTTCTCTCTCTAAATGGAAGTTTCTCTCTATTATATGAAGATTTTGGTTTCAAAATGGGTGGGGGGCTAGGCGAAAAAGTGAAAAAAAAAAGATTCTGGTGGGTGGTAACTCTTTCTCTCTCTAGATTTCAGTTTTCTCTCTCTAAAACACTGTAGATGTTGGTCTGTGCATAAAAATTTTTTGAGCCATGCGAGGGAGAGAGATATTTGAGCTGAAGGAGATGAGGGCAAACCCGTAATTTGATATACATTAAATGCTGTTGGACCCCACATTAAGTGTTAGTAATGAAGGGAAAAAAAAGTAATGCTATTTTTAATAATAAAATTTTTACAGGTGCTAAAAGTGAAATTAACTCTATACGGAATCTGGCTCTGACACTACTTGTTGAGGTCATTGTGGTTCTATCTAACCTATTAAGATTAATAATCCAAGTTATTTTAAGCTCATTTTCAATTTCATATCTAGTCAATGTGCAATTTTTATTCGCACATACTCAACAATATCTTATTAGTATAAATATGTTTTGGACTATCAAATGCTTTAACCTCTTTAATGATAAAAAAAAAACTTTTTATTATAAGATATTTTTGGTAGATAGTGCTTTTTTATTATTATTTTAATTTAAATCAAATCAAAATAAAAAGAGCAGTCTAGATACACTATTGTTTTATTTTTAGTAACTTAGGTGATTATGAGTTCTCATTTGTTTAATTAACAGATGTAATCTCATTGATATCTAACATATTAATTAATGACAATTAACATACCATATTAGTTAATACGAAAAAGAAAAAGTTAAAAGATTGAAAAATGTAAAACTAACCAAATTTCAATAGTTAAAAATAGAATCTGATCAATAGTGCTTTTTTCATACTTATCGTGAAATTCTCTTAATAACAATAATTAGACGATCATTTCGAAAGAGGAAAAAAAAAAAAGTTGTGGAAAATTATTATGATACATTATTGATTTCCCTCATGCTTGGATGGATGACGTAGCTAGCTCAACAAGGAAGAATTCAATTTCCTAAAATTGGGGTATTGCCAAAAGTGGTCAAAATTGCGTCAGATTCCCAAAACCGTACGACACGACCAATCTTCAACATAATTACCCTCATAATTGTGTTCTTTCTCGAACCAAATTAGATATCTATAGGTTATAGGTATTTATTTTTAGCTAGTTTTTACACTGACGTCACGTGCTCGTCACGTGGAATAAGGAACTCGTGCCACGTCAGATATCACCCCCATGCGTAAATGAGGGAGTGTTTTTTTTCTTTTTTTTTTTGGTGTGTGTATATGTGTCTAGGCTGACGTGAGAGACTGTGGAAAAAAGAACAGACCAACTAACATTGGACACGTCGTTAACGAGGTTGTCAGTCGTCTGCCCTTGGTGGTGGTGCGGTGCCTGACTACTGGTTGCTACTTGTCTTGCAATACGTTTGCTTTAAGTCATTGCCTATCAGATTGTAATGTCTCTATACTCTTCATCACTTACATATTATTTTCCATTGTACTCTTACTCTACGTCGTATATATAAACACACGCCAAAAAAAAAAAAAAAAAAAAAAAAAAAAACCAATCAATGAAAATAAGATAATATAGGGGTCTGAATTGAATTTAGTGATAATAATTCTTAAAAAGTTAATTTTTTTTAAATACTAAATTACTAATGATGGGGTGAAGACTCAGAACCATCTTTGGGTGTTGGTCTCCCAAGTGGGCAGCTTCGCTCTACAGGTGCATGTGACTGCTCGCTACAGAATCCAGATTCCAGATGAACTTTGATGGGGTTTATGAGCTTTTTTTATTGATCTGCCCAAAATAATATATATATATATATATATATATTTACATGCAATATCTTATCACAAAACTCAACTTGTCATTTAGCCAATTGGTCCAATGGTGTCCAATCCATGTTAGGGGATGTTTCCTTCCCTGTCTCTTTCTTTCTTTTTTTCTTTTTTTTTTTTTTTTTTTTTTTTTGTAACACTTTATATTTTCATAGTAATTGAGATTAACTTGGCAATTACATTTTGGAAGAAATTCACGGAGGTTATTAACTTCAAATTTTTAGTGTCAATTATCTCAAATATTATTTACATTGTAACTACAAGTCTAAATGATCATATATTGGAGGCGAATAATTGAGAGCGACCAAACAATTGGGAAGCGAGTCTCATTCACAGCTCTCAATGAGAGGCCAATGCTTTCTATTAACATGGCAGAGACGTTTCAGTAAAAAAAAAAAAAAAAAGGATGCTTAAAAAAACAGCAACTTGAAGATAAGATAGCATGTGTTACATCTTATATATATATATATATATGGAGCAGTATATATAAATAAATATGTATATATATGTACACACATACACACCACCAATTTTATTAATGCACAAAAGTAGTATTTATTCCACCGAGAGTTAAGCTTCTGTTACATACACCAAAACTAAAGGCCTCGGCTCTGTATATCTTGGGGACAATAATAAGTTTTGCCTTTATAAGCTGTAAAATCTTTCCTTGTCTCTTTGATGGCTTTAGAGGCAAACCAATGGGAAAAAGACAAAGGTCAAACGGTATGGCCGTTTTATTTTTCTAGGTGGGGTTGCAATTTTTTTTTTTTTTTTTAAACATTCTCTCTTAATGAGAAATAAATAAAAATTAAATAAATAGAATCAAAAGAGTATGGTTGTTGTGGGAAGAAGAGCCCTTGCCTTCCCTTTTCTTTTATGGCTATAAAATCTGTCTATTTTTTTTTTTTATAATTTATTTTCTTCATCTACTCTAAAGGCAGATTGTTTGGATCCCAAAACAGAAACCAAGGTGCCGACCTCCCATCCCCACTTGGATTTTTTGCCTCCCCTCTCTTTAGTTGCTCTACTAATACTTCTAACCAAATCTAAAAGCAAAGTGCCAAACTTAGTATTTATTTAATTATCTAGCTGGCAAAATTGAACCTGAATCCTCATTGATAGTCTCGCCTTGATAATGATTAAAACTAGTTGTTGAATAATCCTCGGAATAACAGTTTTAATCCCAATTTTTAAGAATTAATTTTGTGGTGATAAGTTATTTTTTCATTGTTAAATATATCTTTTAATTTTAATAATGTGATAGATATTTTAAGACTTACTAATTAAATAACGACAACTCACATATCATGTCAGTTGGTATTTAAAAATTGAGATTAAAGTTGATTTTATCCAGTTGGAATTCATGACCAATCAAGTCTCCCAACAAAAAACCATATATACAAGAAAAGGGTTTTACTTTAACAATTGATCATTTGCATACTTTTGGATTTTTTTAAAAAAAAAATATTTATCTGCATGTGCCCGAAATAGGCTTGATATGCATATGTACTATATCCTCCTTATATAAACAAGGAATGTGTCCAAACCAAATAATTATAATAAATTTATTATGGTGGACATTTTAAGAAACTGATGTTCCCTTAGAAAGAAACAATATACCAACCACCTATAAGAAGTGCCACTACTTTGAATCGTATGTTGGGATAATCCAGCCACATGGAATATAATATAAGCCATTGATTGATTAGAATCCAATCTTTGTGAGGATTTTATCTTCACATGATTGAAACATTCATTCTTACATACATACATATACATATACATATACATATATGGATATATATATATATATATGTAAATATATAAATCAGAATATAAATCAACATACTCGGTGTCCTATTGTGATATATAATTGGCTGCCATACGACAATTCAATCCAATATATCCTAGTCTCCCACCCTCCAAAAAGTAATAATATTAAAATCAATGACATTAAAGTAGGAAGGTGAATGTAATTCCAAAACAAAATGGTGGGTAAGAGCAATCAAGTTGGTCGTTGGCACTGTCAGTTGTATATAGATAATTTGTATTAGAGAATGAGAAAATTTTGAGTAAGGTGTTAAGGAACAATAATTAACAAGTTAATCAAAAGACAAAAAATATTGTAGAGAATAAACAAATAAATAAAAGAACGAGTTTATATGCCTGTAAAGGTTTTTGGGAATTCCCGGACCCCTTTACAGAAAATCAAAATTAAAAAAAAAAAAAGAAAAAAAAGAAAAAAGAAATAATAGACAAATGTCACGTCTGGCTGGGTCCAACTCCAAGTCCAAGGCAGCCTTTATGGGATTCTTCTACTAATAAAATCTATAAGCTTCCAAAAATGTCGATTTTTTTTTTTTTTTTTAAATTAGTCTTGTATGTTGCTTTGTTTCCATAAAAACCAAAAGCTAAAATCTAGGAAATACATATAAGGAATTTGTGAATTACCACAAAGTTGAAAACTTGGGAGCACATTTGCATTGCTTGTGGGTCCAACCACCACATTCACCAATTCAGTACGTTTCAATTCCTTCTCATGTTTTTTTTTTGGCAAACAGCTTATTTCCTTTTTCTTTTCTAGATTTTTTTTTTCCTCCATTCTTTGCTATTTTTTTTTTTTTTTTTTTTTTTTCAACGCAACTTAATGCTTACAGCTTGTCCCAAGCAAATAAAATTGCAAGTCATTAATGTTGGACTAACGCCAACAAATATACTTGAATAAGGAATAATACGTATAGTATATAAAGCAAAATAAAAGAAAGTTCAAAATACCAAAAATAGAGTACTTTTAAGCTAAACGCGCCTTTGTATGTGGAAAGGCCGTGGTAGAGTCCAATTAAGGAACATTATTATAGTATTCGATCCAACGATCAAAAAGATTGATGTGATGAAATGAATGGTCCTAAAATAAGGTATACCGAATTTGATGTAGTCTTTAACACACAATTTTATTTTCATTTCGTATTTACAGCTTTTTCTTTCTTTTCTTTTTCTCCTAAGCTTTCTCTTTCTCTCTACTTTTTCTTATTCTTCTTCTTCTTGTTGTTTTGGAGAACTGATTCCATTCCATCAAGCCCACCATCAAACCCATCGTTAATGGATTTTTTCTTCTGAAAGAGTTATCGATCTTTTATGGACGGAGAAAAAAAAAGAAGAAGAAGAACATTAACAGATTATATCAACTCTTCCGGCGATCTTCGCGTCGGTGAAGTGCCGGTAGCCTCTCCACCGCCGACCGACGACCACGACGCCGATACCGCCAAGAGCCTCGTCCGCCCCCCTCCAATGCTCCCCGGTTCCAGATCCAGCCTCCTTCTTTGAGGCCATAACCTGCCGGAAAAATGTTTTAAGTTTTATTTTTTCCTTGCAGAACAAACAAAGAATTTGTAATGGAATTTTATTCAAAGAAATCTAATAAGAAAGAAAAGAATATAGAAATCTGGAAATTGTGAAGACAATGATTTGAAGATTTTTTTTTTTTTTCCCCGATGGAAGAGGTTGTGAAATCCATAACTTGCCATATCTTTCGCAAGGACTTGGGGCCCACTTCCTTTTTTTTTTTTTTTTCAGGTTTCAAAAAATTCAAACCCTTCGCCATCACCACCATTTCCAGGTTTGAAGATGGTTTTCAGCAGAAGAAAAAGACAAGTACTTGTTTCTGTTGATTAATAAATAACAAATAAAGAAAATAAATAAAGCGTGTTTGACTAGCATGTGGCCGTATGCACTTTAGGCTTTTGTGTAACTCATCTGTTCTAACCATCCGATTTATTATTGTTATATATATATATATATATTTGCTGAGATATGATTGTAGATTAAAATTAGTCTTATCCAAATTTTATTTGTAAAGCTACGTGCCATCAACATTGTTGTCCAAAACCTATTTGCAATTACCTGTGATTGAAGATATATAGCGACTATTCTACATACATAAAACATAAAATAACGAAGCCAAACGAGCTTTTTTACTAAGAAGTGGACTCGCAGTAAATTATCATGATTTTTTTTTATTTTTAGAACAGCTTATTTTATATAATTTTGATAACTATTTTCAGAAACAAACTTTGAAAACGACTCAAGAAATGTATTTTTTTCCCCCTTCGATAAGTGACTGTGACTCGAGAAATGTTTACAGCCAAAAGTCAATATTCTTTAAAAATAAAAATAAAAATAAAAATACAGCTGGGGCCTTTTGCCACTTGGCGGAGATCGCTCATAACTCGGCTGTAACGCCACGTGTCCATTTTACGTAAACGGTTAAAAAAACAAAAATCTACTGGTTGTTCCTCCGCCGGTCACTGCCAACGCGGACCTGGAATACCAACGCTCGCTTCAGCCCTCCCAAACGCGCGTGAAGGCACTCCCCCAAACAAAGCTTCAAACTTCAAGATTTAATCTGTCAGAGATTTTGCTGAGCTAAGGCAAAATGACGTCAAATAGTGGGAGAGTCCAAAACACGGACAGGTTGAGAAGGTGGGAAATAATACGGAATTAGGGAAAAGACGGTGAAAAACGTTGTGTAGGCACGGAAAACCACCAAGCGGTGACACGGGAGCGTGTTTTCAGAAATAACGCCGTTTAATGGCGCTCAGTTTTCAGGTCAGTTCTACTTTTTTTTTTTTTTTTACTAATAAAAAAGAAAAAAATATATAGATATATATATAAATAAATAAACCTGATTTTCAACGCGGTAATAACTTGATGTTACTAATGACAGTACTCTTTCTTACTTTACTTTACTTACTTTTACTTTTTTTTTTTTTACAGCCATACATAGCAGTACTTTCTCTCTGTTATTTTCTTTTTTATTATTTTTATTTTGGAGGGAAACTCTCTCTTCCTCTTTGGGTACGTATCTAATGCTGAAAATTTTACCCGTTATGTCTCGGTTACCTAAGGTAAAAAAAATAATAGTAATAATAATTCCCTTGGAGAAGCCAATTTACAGTAGTTCTTAATGGGGAGGTGGGTTGGTGGTCAATAACTTGTACCCAAAATGCACATAACCCACTTTAGCGTCCAAAAGATGATCTGGGAGGTCTATTTCCTCACTCTGCTTTAAAAAAAATAAAAATAAAAAAACTCATAAATGCAGTGCTCTAAGTTACCTTCATCATAGGATGGGCAATGGGCATATTGTTTGGCAACTAATTTTGCCAATAAAAGAGATTCCTAATTGAAACACACTTCACCCACTTCCGGCTAGTCTTTTGGGGACCACCGTTGTTATGGTGTGGACTAAATTCTCATTATCCCAACAAAATATTGACCAGACCAGACCAGACCCCCATTTCTATTTACATGAACGAAGCCTATGAGTAGTAGCCTGTGTAAAAGATAGGTAACACCTAAAAAGGAAAATATAAAATATAAAAAATAAAAAGGAAGCAGAATAATTGAAAAAAGAGTACTTGAAATTCTGACCTTCTACTAATATGTTTCCCCACTTTTTTTTTTTTCTTTCTTTCTTTGTTATGTATATTTTTTTAAATAAAAAATTACAGCGTTAAATAACGAAACTAGCGTCTTTTTTTTTTTTTTTTTTGGCAGTAAAATCATTAGCAACAACAGAAAAAGAAACTTTTACACCAATCAGATTATCAGAGCTTCGACTTTTCTTTTTTTTTTTTTCTTTTTTTTTTTTCTTCTGCTCCAGTAATGAGTGCCCATCATCTCATGGAGGACGACGAGAACACAAAAAATGAAAAAGTAAAAGGTTAACAAAAAACAAAACTGAAAAGTTGTTTGTTTCTGTGATCTTCTTCAGCTATTAATAATAATATTCTCTGATTTTATTTTTTTCCCCGTGCTTTATTCAAAAAAGAACCGTCTATAAATAAGACGATGCCCAGCTGACTTGGCAACTCCGAGACACTTTGGGTGATTATTCCTTGCTGTAAAGTCAAAAAAAAAAAAAAAAAAAAAAAATAGTTACGTATTGAGAATATATATATATATTTTGTTTACAGTTTTGTTTAAAAACTTCTTTATTTTGTTTGAGGCCAAAAAACAATCAATGAGAATTATTATTGCAAATGATTTTTTAATGCACAAAATAAAAGCAACAAATAAGCCTTTTATATCACAATGAAGGAGTTTCCAAAATTACCACTGGTGGGGGTGATGAAAAAGAATTGGGAACTGCAGAAATGGGGACAGCAAGTTATGATCAACAACATTCAAATTGTGTACCTGCAAAGAGGAGGAAAAGAAAAAGGAATTGGATAGAATCAGACAAAAGGGGATTTAGGGAAGGCGAAAAAAGAAAATTGTAACGAAACCGAGAAAAGGAAAGAAAGCGAACATTCAACCTTCTTTTTTGGATTGTTAGGCAACAGAATGTCTTTGTCATCATCAAGGCAAAGTTCCTTTGCAGCAGTGTGACCACCTGCTAATATGGGAACCGAATAACTGATATTTATGAGAGCTAGAACAACAAAGCGCCGAGAGGTCTCGGTATGAACTTTAATGCGAAAGAATAAGACGTGTTTTACATTTATGTTTTACGAGAACGTATGCACTGTTATTAAAAAATTTAAATAAATAAATAAATAAAGGAATCAGTTTGGAGAGGCAAACGAAACGGTACCTGACTTGATTGGAGACGCAAACTAGGATCGGAGATCTGGAAAATTTGAAATCCATTGAAGGAAATCTTTTTTTATCCGTGGAATTCCTGTTTATCGGTCGTTGAAACTATATTAGAACCATTATGTAGAAAAATAACAACACAACCATGAAAGGAACAGAGAAGAAAATCTCTAACTCCCTTGTTTCGTTAAAGTACCTAGTTTTACATTAGATTCTGCACCAATTGAGTTGGTATGAGGAGTGAAATACAAGAAAAAACAATCCACCCTTCAGAAAAAATTGAGTTCGGTGTATCCATTCGAGTGTGGCAACAACTCTTCTACCTCAATCCTTGAACTAGAACAACTCATGCTTTTCTTTATTCGGCTGCGATTTAAGGACTCAACCTCTGCTAAGAATATGCTGTAAACTGGTCTATGATCAGAGAACCTCGACTCACCACGAACATAAGACAGCTGATGTAGGCCTCTTCCATGCCATAATATTCGATCACACCTTCATTTTCAACAAACCATGAGGAATATATTTCATTATTTCTTTCAAACCATCAATAGAAAGACTCCTGTATTACGGCACATGTTAGTTTAAATTCATATTAATTACCATGCTGGAGTTCTTCGCTTCTCCCTCGGGTGCCTCTCCTCTCCCGCATATCTATCTGAGTTATTTGAGTACTTGTATGTCGGAGGGAAATATATCTTCCCTTCATTCCACCCTACAAAAACTCTCCCTCTTCTCTGCTCTATTCTCAACTGAAAGTGTTAACCAATCACCTTTCTTTTTCAGACTCGGAAAAAATTAATAAAAATTCTTTTTTCTCTCTTTCCTTAAAAAAAAAAAAAAAAAAAAAAACAAAACAAAACATAACAAAATCATGATAGTAGGAGTTTAGAAGCGTGCCTGATCATTCTCTAACAAAGCCATCCAGTTACGCATCTCAACAAGAGCCTTTGCAGAGCGATAAGAAAGAGCGATCCGGTAATTCAAGTCCCCAAGCCAAATTATTCGACTGAAAATGAACACATTTCGAAGATGCATTAGATAAGGTTCTCTGAAAATGACAGTCACAATAAGTCCAAGAGAGAACAACACAGAGGTAATCCAAAAAAGCACATTATTAGAATAATTTAGAACATAAATTAAAAACAGAATAAATTTAAAATGGAGGGTCAATGTCAGAAGGAGGGAGGCTTACTCGTGCTCCAATATTGTCTCTGGGGAGTTCTCATCTCCCATGCCATGATGAACCCTCGGAAACCGTGTCTTCCTCAGGATCTCCATGACATCAGAGTTTCTCCTGAGTTCATCTCCTTCCTTCTGCCCAGAAGTCAAATGACTACAGATGAAGCAAAAGCTTGTTTGGTGCAAAGACATGCTAACTGAAATTGAACCCTGGTAAAAACCCGAGATAATGAGATTCGTTTTCGACACCTTTTTTTGTTTTTTTTTTCCTCCAGTTTGATTTAATCACATATTTGAATCCCAGAAAAGATAAAACATCAAAATCTTCATCTTCTTACCTTGTTTCCAAGATACCCCATTAGGCCTCTCCCAACACAGGACACTTTCAAGTTTCGAACATCATCTCTGAGATCACTCTTCACCCATATTGTTAAAAATATACCGACCATTTGCTTGCTGGCGACAAGGCAGTACCTTGAAGAGTTCCCCGGCTGTCTTTCTCTATCTTCTATAGAGAAAGAGCCGTTGTATGACAATGGCGAATAATGCGTGGCCACCGGGGAATCCCCTGGCCCATTCTCGTCGGAGGAGGAGCCCCATCTGTAATTCGGGTCGTAATCACTCGGCCTGTTGCCAAAGATCACCCGGTCACAGACGCTGAACCGGCGATCAAGCCTTGGTTCCATCACCGACATGTCATTGTCCATCCTCATGCTGCGGCTTAAGGATTGGAAAGACCTTCTGTGGAAGAAGGCGGAGGCTTTCTTCCTCGTTGAGCCCTCGAAATCTGCATCGATTTCAACTATCGGATCAGGAACAGGTGATGGGGTATGGCAGCCAATGCTGGTCCCCGGAAGACTGTTCAGAGTCCTCCTTATAAGGGCCAGCCATTTCCTTGCTGGGCCATTGTCTTCTGTCCCCAAAACGTTACCGGCATTCAAAGGGACTATTTCTTGAAACCTGAAATATCCAAAAGGAATCAGACAAGGCATTAACTAAGAAGTAACAAGTTTTGATCAATAAGGGGACATACCCAAGAACGTAAATGTCAGCAGGAGGAGAGGTGTGAAGCCAATCTTCAAGACTCAAATAACTCGGAGGCGATTTTCCAGCGACATTCCATGTAGCTACAAAGATCCTGAAGAAACGAAACGTAACATCGGAAATCGAATTTCGAAAGAGTACAATATAAACAAGAAAATGAATGAGAAAGTGAGTGACAAACTTGTAATTATGCACATCTGTAACTTGTGAGGAGTCTAGATCAATTTTGCCTCGCCGGCCTCGATCAGAATGCCTCTTGTTGAATCTTTCTGCGGCATTTAGGAAGGAACATGATCAGAGAGATTAATGAAGATTAAGACCAAAAAAAAAAAAAAAAAAAATTTGATTGATTTCAAACAAGTTAAAATTGTCCTTATGTGTATTCTTTTCTTTTTTATTTTATATTATTTTATTTTTTAAAATTTTTATTGGCGTGGTCCAAAACAATAGTGAATAGGTGTCTTTCTGAAACTGAAACCTGTTTTACTTTTCTTGATTGTGCATGCCTCCCTCTCTGAATAGGGGTTTCTCCACTCTTCATCAACACCTGAAAAAGAACAACTACAAAGTTACTAAAGCAGTTCTCTTTTCACTGTCAATGAATCAATTTTAACGTGCCACCAAAAAATTACTTAAAAAGAAAAAAAACCTTCCAGTCTCCTTCCCAAAGAACGGAGAAAAAATTTCAGAAAGAAGAGGAAAATAAAGAATAGATCTTGAACAAAATGGAGAACTTGAATGTTAAACCAGTTTGGGGTCTTGGTATGGAATATGAGATTTTGGTTTTCTTGATCCCAAAACCCCAAATTGAAGTAATCACCTCCATAAACGACATCATCTGCCTGAAAGTCCTCGGCTTTGCTCTTTATATTGAACCACTTCTTCACCAGCGTCTTTGGCCATGAAAGCTTCATCAATGAAGGAAAAAGGAAAAAAAAATTCAGTAATCTTATGGCCAAAAAGAAAGAAAAAAAAAAAAAAAAAAAAAAACCCAAGAACTGAAAAGACACGCCTGCATTTCTCAAACCTTGCTCTTTTTGGAATTCTCATCTCTCATTGTTTCACAACTTCATATAGAAACCCTGATTCACAACAAACGACCATGCGATTTCGGTTCTTCTTTTTCTTCAACTCCTCTGTCGATACTTTCCGCGTTTTTTCTCCGAACTCGGGAATCAAAAATGCAAAGAAAAAAGTTGGAACAGAAGTTCAAGCTTTTGAGCTTAAACCAATGGAAAATACTCTGTAACTATTTGGACAATAACAGAAGGCCAGAAAAATCAATCCTCTGCCTTTCCTTTTCATGTCACGAAAAACATAACAAATCTCAAAATCCCAGTAGTCTCACGGCATTTTGGTTTCCAAGCTTCCAAAGGTGAAAATCCAAAAATACCCAGTTGGGCTTTTCTTTTTCTTTTTCTTTTTCTTTTCTTTTCTGTTTTTCTTTTTGGTTAGACTTAGTGCTTACACTCGGATGAGTTTCCAGCCAATAAAACTCAAACGGAAATGAACAGAGAGGTACAGCCCCTAAGCGTGGAAGTAAGATGTGAGTGATTCTGAGAGTAGGAGACGATAATGTAGAAGAGAAAGAGAAAGAAAAAGAAAAAGAGAGAGATAAAAGAAAGAAAGAGAGAGAAATAGTTTGCTCGAAGGAAAACCTCGTTCTGGGCACAGAGCAAACTATCGAATTTGAAAGAGAATAAAGTGCAGAGGAGAAGAGAGAGAAAGAAGAGAGAGAGAGAGAGAGAGAGCTTCGCTCCCCAAAAACCAAGGTCGACACAAGCAAGCTCGGGACTTGGATATATTGGTCACCAACGCACACACCGGCACTCAAAACTGCCCCCCTCTTACACTTTCTCTCTCTATAACTCTGTTTGTTTTCGTGTGGTTTCTCTCTCTTAACTGCTGCCCGCGGTCAGCAAAGTTAGGTTTGATCTAATACCCCCACTCCATTTGGGAGGAGAGAGACCAATTATTTATTTTATTTGTTTACTTAATTTTTTTTTCAGTTTAAAAAAAAGAAGAAGAAGAAGCAGTTAAAAAAAGAAAAAGGGGAATAAAATGTACCTGGAGAGTGTGGAGTTCTCCCTTTATAAGCTTCCTCTTTGGAATTTGATTTAGTTCTAAGTAACATAACGTAATCATGAAAATCTTCACCCTTTTGGTCATTGTTGGTGTTTGTGACTTGGTCTTACTTAAAGACGTGTGTGCACTATTTGTTCCAAAAAAAAAAAAAAAAAAAAAAAACGTGTTTGCATAGTTGTAAGGAATGCTTGGAGTAACAACCAACTTCGGTGACATAATAACGAAGACGTCTAATTAGTAGCTTTTATTTTTACTTATCACATTGGATTGATAGCTGTTGAATGTTCGAGATTATGATCGTTTCCGGTCTATTTGTGATCAAAGACTCCTCTAATAACAATGAACAGGATGTTAGAAGACACCGCATATTTCCCTTTTTCTACTAAAAAAAAGGAATGCTTTGAGTAGGTTTTTATATGAGCTGAGATTGTTACCTAATAGGGTATATGAGGTTTCATAGTGGGGTTTTTTCTTTTTTTTGGTATGAAAAAAAGGTGTTTCTCTATATTGCATGTATGCATTGTTGTGGTATGAAAAAAAGGTGTTTCTCTATATTGCATGTATGCATTGTTGTGGTGGGGTTTTGGGAATTGGTATAAGCACTATAATGTGGTTGTGGTCCAACTTTGGGAGCATTTTTTTCACCTCCTCAAAACCGTCATTTGTTGCTTTTAAGCAGAGCAGTATGTCACTCTGCTATTCTAATTCAAGCCTCTTTTGACTGGATCAAGACCCGTGTCCATGAGAACCAATGCAAATGTCCCCAAATTTTGTGGGTCTTCATTTTGAGCCATTTCATTTGCTTACAAAACCTCAAATTTATGCATGGTTTAATGTGACAAAAATTTTGTGTTTGAGAAATGCCTTGTTCTTCAAAAAAAAAAATTAATAATAATAATAATAAAATAAAATAAAGCTTGTTGTACGCTAAAGTAGGATCTTGTTAGGCCATTAAACCTAGCTCATTTGCCCAAAAAAAGGCCACAACCCACGCAATCTCATGGGATTTCGAGTAAACTCTCCAGTATTAACAAGTCTTATTATTAGTATAATAATAATAATAATAATAATACATAGGCAGAACAAAGTAGCTTCTTGGATTAAGATCTCACGGATTGGGTTTCTTAATTGACTAATCTTTAATTACACATGCCACATGTGGGAGACTGTGTATATGATTCCCTTAGCCCAGCTTCATATTTCAAGGACTCTCTCTGCAAATCAGACAGTGTATAACTTTATAATTAATTAATGTTTAAATCAGTTTCGCTTGGATTAAATTAACGAAAAAGAGACGGCAAAAACGCTCCAAGCATCTATGCTCGCCTTCTATGACATCCAAATAGGAATCCCCTAAGGAACACCCCCACCCCCACATTCAAACCCACCCATTAAGCCATTACCCCTAGTGAAGCTTCCACTACCATTTTAGGCATTTTTGCTACTCCCTCCCCTAATGAATGTTGTGTCAAAGGCTTATCTAAATCTTAGGCATAGCCCTCCATGTCCAACCAAATATCTCCCTCTTCTCAATTATCTTTTGTCAACGTGGCACCCCATGATCATGAATAGATAATATATATATATATATTCCATCATATTTACATTATTTAAATAACATGACTGCATTTTTTATACTCATTTTGTAAGGTTAATTTTTTAGTGACGCCTACTTTGAGTCATTTCAATGTAAAAAATTTCTTTGTTTCCTTTTCTTAAGTTGTGTTGAAATGTGGGACGTCTCTACATTATAAGAAATGAATTTCAGAAATATTTGCATTCTATAATGTCAACATTTAGTAGAACTTTGTTATATTTATTTGGCGAAATGGACATTAGAAATGCTTGCATTTTTATTTTTATTTTTTTAATCTCTTCATGCCTTAAATGAAATAAGGTATACAAATCACGATTTAAGAAAATCTTTCATCTATATTATCAAGAATAAGATTGGCAGTTGGGAAGGAGCTTATTACATTAACCGACCATGTTTTAATTCAAGATTCTAGCCGGTTAAGCTAACGCCACAAACATATCAAAGAGAGACAGATAATGGAACATTATTTGCCAGTTGCATTTTTTTTAAGGTTTTCTTAGCCAGCAAATAATCATGACACTCTTATTGTCTCTAAAATAATGATTTTACGAGCTCAAATTTCCATAGAGGAATTGCTCTAAAAATACTTTAAGGAAACTGTATTTTTAACTTCATGATTTATAACCGGGAGTAGTTCTACATGTTATGCTATTTTAAATATAAAGACTCATTGATTATATCGTTGAAAAATTAATATAACGATTAACGTAACCTATAAACAAGATAAAAGTATGGCTCATAAATTTTGCCAATAATTCAAACGACTTGAAAGATAAAAGGCATTGGTTGTCCAAAACTAATTAGTATAAGCAAATTAGGTCAAGTGCATGTCTATCTGAAGGACAGAAATTGGTTTTCCTGGTGAGAACTGAGAAGGGTGTTTTTGTGGTGGTCGTTTGATTCAAATATGGTATCATGGATATTATGATTTTCCACAAAACTCTTTTATTCGTTTACATGAGCTGTATCGTACACTTCCAACTATGGCCCTATTTGGGATTTGACGCGTGGGGACAATTGGATTATTGCAGATATAAACATCGGATTTGTTCAAAATTCCATTTTCTTACATACAAATGGTTTTTGTTTTTTGTTGCAACTCTCAAGTCGCATGTCTAAGGAAAAGATTATGCTTGATTGTTCATTCACTCGCATTATAACAGTTCCCACCTATAGGGTGCAAAGATAGTTCCTTATGAAATTTCATAAAATCTGTCTGTTATTTTAATTCTGATACGATTTTACACGATTAAAACGATTCAAAGTAGTATAATACAAAAAAATATACGTTCTTAAAGTTTTCTATAAGTAGTATATATTTCTAGACTTTGAGTCATATTAAAATCACATCAATCTGAAAAATATATGCAAATTCTAACATAAAAAATTTCATAAAATATACTTACTCTTTTAGTTTTAATGAAATTTTACGTGATTAAAATGGTCCAAGACTTCAAAGTAATCTAGCATAATTAAGGAGGATATGTTTAATCTCTATCAATAGTATTTATTTTTGAACTTTCAATATGATCAAAATTCCATCAAAATATAGATTTGACTGATAGGTTTTTTTTTTTTTTTTTTTTTTTTCATGTCCTACCATATAATCCTCTTTTTAAAAAAAAAGAGAGAATGAATATTTTCACTTTTTGACGAATAAAAAACATCAGGTGGTGACCTCATGATGTCCAAGTTTTCAACCCCCACAAGGAGTCACTCCCTAAGGTATGGTAGTAGTCATGTCCTTATGTCAGTTTTTCTCAATCATCCATCCAGTGTCTACCCATACTCATCAATCTATGCATCTGTAGTCAAAGTTGGAGTAAGAACCTTTCATAAGATAATGAGAATCAAACTTGGATAGACAAAAAAGAGATATCTAGTCCTACTCCATCCACCCCAGTGAGGTGTAAAGAATATTTTTACTTTGATTGTGAAATTTGTTTCTATTTCTCAAAATCAAACAGTTTACATTAAAAAGTAATAATACATACGTCATTAACCAGCAACAGGAAAGAAATAGTACCAATAAACAGTGATAACAAAAGGGCGTTTTTAAGAGGAAACTTTAATACTGGTGCCAAGGACCAGGGGTGGTTTGCCAAGAAGACTTGTTGTCCTAATTTCAAATTAAAACGAGAAAAAACTAAAATAAAATCAGAGACACATAGAGAGACAAAGGAGGCAGTCAAAGGATGATCTCTGATTTGTACTTTGGGTAAAGTATCTTCTCCCCATCTTGGAAGGAACTTGATTTTCTCTCTGTTTCTTTTGCTTTTTCAGCTTTATTTTTATATTTATGCAAAATCTCCCTCCTCCTCTTAAGCCATCGAAGCTCTTTTTGCCCACCACAATTTTCTCTTTAAGGTGTTAAAAAATTTTGGGCTTTTTTTAAGGCCTTGTTTTTATTATTATATATATATATATTTTTGGATTTTTGAGATGGGGCTTTCTTACAATGTCATTTTCTTCTCCATCTGGCAAAAGAAAAAGAGTTATTTTCCAAAGCACTACCCTCACTCCTGGGCCATTCTGCACTTGCTGATGTGGTCTCTGATGTAGACTCTCTGTCCTTCTGTTCTCCGACATGTATTCCTACACATACGGTATTTTTGTACGTATATGTACATTTTAGATGTATACTTGAATAGTAAATTTGTCTAACTTGGAACCGTTGATGTTAAACACCATCTTATGTGAGAATCGTTTCAGTCTCGCCTTAAAAAAATACTTTAAGATATCAATTAACAAATAATAGGTCCTACATTAGGACCCCATATTATTGTAGTATTAAATATCACCTGTATTTTATTAACAGGTGATATACTTAACATCATTGATGTCTTTTATTATTTTTTTTAAGATTACGGTGTTCATGTGAATGAAAACAAAGCGAACAAAGAGAGAGTAAAGAGGGTGTCACAAAGTGGAAGCTACTATCGTTGGATCATCCAACATGTCATGGATTGGACGATCAAGATTCAATTATACAAAAATATATACATCTGAACATAATTTTGTTGTCAATGTGGGTCAAATTGCACATGGGCCTGAAGCCCAATTCACAAATGCATGAGTGACAAATCTATGTGGACCTAATCTTCTTCTTTTAGATAAGGAAGCAATAAATGAGGCCCAACAATTGGGGGGTTAGACTTCGATTAGAGATGCAACTGTATGTCTGTACATGCACAAGGGCAAAAAACAGACCATCATTAATTGTGACGAAAATTGTCTAGGCAAAGTTTTGTTCTTTGAGAAAAAAAAAAAAAAAAAAAAAAAAATGGTTTTCAGAAAATAATAAAGTGTACCTGTACGGTAAGTTATGATGAAATAACTTGTCGATAGACCTCTATTTTAAATTGCCATATATTCCTCATAAGTAGGTATTTTTTTATGTAATTTTTTTTTAATTTGGATATGATTTTTTACAAGATGAGAAAGTTTCACGTAATAAGATGAGAATATCAAGGGAAGAATTTTACTTTCCAAAAGCTTCATAAAGGTTTACTTGAAATGGAATGAAGAAGTCTAGTTTGAAAGAAGAGAGATCTTTTGATTTAATAGTTCTTAAATTGCATTCCAATTATGGACAATCAGGTAATTAAAATTAAGTAGAGATGAGTTAATTTGCCCTTCCAAAAAAAAAAAAAAGCAGTTAATACAGAAGAACCAACAAAGGAAAATACAATAATGAACAAGTTTTTTTTTTATTATAATTTTTTTGGTTGAAATTAAAAAACAAGAGTTGACTTGTTGGGAGTGATGTGAAGGCTTTCACTAGGGGAATGGAAAAATGAAGAAGGAATTCAAGCAAAAAAGCTTAAAATAGGGGGTTAAAATTTTCTTCCCAGTAGAGTGACCAGAGCAAAACGTCTTTCCAAGGGCATATCATTTCCTAGCACCTGTCACCCACACTTATTGGCTTATATAGATATATATATATATATGTATACATATAGCCCATCAAATCATAAGGTCATTATCATTCATCTCCTCTTTTTCCCCACATGAACAAGATAAGAATCAATTAGCCCAAGTCTACAAAATTCTCTATGCATTAAAAAAATGCAAAACCTAGTAAGAAACACCTCTATACTTTCAAGTTTTCAATATTGTATTTTTTTTTTTTAAAGACTTTTGATAAACCAGTGAAAGAAAGTGAAAACCCAAAAAAAAATCATCTAGCAGAGTAGGACAAAAATAAGTGGCAAACAATCCAAGGGACACAAGTAAAAATCTCCGAGAAGTTCACAGCATGCCCTTTTTTCAAATATGCTCTCTTTGAACCATTAGTTATTTCAAAAAAAAAAAAAAAGAAGGGATATGAGAAGAGGAGAAACTAAAAGTGAAAGTAAATGCTTATCAAAAAACTGAAAGTGAAAGTAAAAGTTTTCAATTTGTTGACTACACAGCACACTTTGTACAAAAACAGAAGCATTTTTCTTTTGCTTTCAGTTCTGCCAGTGAGCATTTAATGCAAGAACTTGGCAAAAACAGAGTTAGCTGAAACTGCATCTACTGCAACTGCAACGTCCACCACAGAGAATGGAACGGCCTCAACTCTCCACCAAGGAGATTAGTCAATTTAAATATAGGCCTTTATGCCCGTATTTAATGCACGGAATTTTTCCATAGAACAATAAATTGGATTTCAGTTTCATTATTGTTGTTTTGCCACACGACAATCTGTTTTTGTTTTCAGTCAACCTTATTGCCTATTTTGTCTTCACTTGTTCTTTTGTTGTTTCTCATTTGTCACACGCCACCGCCAGTAGGAAAAACCGTAAAGATTTTTACCCTAAAAACTGTCCTTTTCTTCACTATCAGCAAGAGTTAACGTTTTAATTTTTATTATCTATTGATCATATCACTAAAAAGTTCTTACCATAATGAAAAATAACAGTAACAGTTTTTACTGTAAAAACTCGTGTAAAAATTGACTAAGCTTTTATTTGATATTTCAACTCTAATTTAAATTTTTCATATCAATTTTTATCTTTTTTTAAAAAATTAATAAAAATTATAATTAATTTTTTAAAAATTAATTAATCTCAACTTAAAAATTTTAACCACAATCGATGAACCAAATGCACCATAAAACTTCTAAACTCTCCCTGGCTAAACCCGGCAGGAGTCGTGGAATTTATATAAAGGACTTGTCAATTTCAAAGTACTGAGATGAGTCATCAAGGCATTTCTTTCATGGTACTGAAATCAGATATTAAATACAAATAACTTGAATCTATTAAGGAAAATTCAAATTTTCACTATTAAAAAATACCGTCACAGTTAAAAGTTTCAAAATTTTCCCAACTTTACTAAAACATAAAAAGGGTGACCCTTTTTGGCATCATAAACAGGTTGTGGCAGTAAAGAAAAAGAAATGTTACAGAGTTTCTCAGTTATTTCAACCAAAAAGTAAAGTCCTAAACTGTTATATACTTCCCACTTGATCATCATTATATATCGTACTACATTACTTACCTTTATCAAACATTTGTAATGAACCAACTCCCCAAAGTCATAAGCTTTTGAAAGCACGCAACTTAACCAGTTTGTCAGGCCCATGAAAAAAAAAAAAAAAACATATATAGAGATGAAAGACCTACTTTCTAGACTTTTTAAAGTAGGCATAAGTGAAAAAAGAAAAAAAAAAAATATATATATATATATATATAGATGAAAGACCTTATTTTTAGACTTTTTAAAGTAGGCATTAAAAAAAAAAAAAAAAAGGGTTCCTGTTCATGCCTATATGAAAATCCCATCAGTAAACAGGTACAACCTTTACAAATTAATTGCCTAAACAACCCTATGGAAAAAGAGGCTCAAATGACCCACCTAAGAGCAATTAAGTGAAGTCCTTTGTCCTGTTCCGTATAATAAAATACAAGACTTTTGCATATGTTTATAAAGATTAAAATCAAGCTGTTAGGTCCTTTCGTGGCACAACAGTTACACCATGAATGTCCACCCATTGCTCTAACAAGACAATCCCATTAATGCCCCCACATAGTTAAGGTACTGAACTGTAGTAGTGTTTTTACATGAATTAGGGGGTGTTTAGTAAATGAGTTTGAGTTGAAATTTATAAGTTTAAATAGTGATTTTGATTGACTTTTTCAGAAAAGATAAAAATTGAGTTGATGGTGATGAGTTTAAACTCATCACCCAAACACCCTATTAGGCTTCCTTTTCTTTTGAGCTAGCTTTTCAGAGTGAGTTCCACTCAAGCCCAATTAATATGGTATTAGAGGCATGTTTTATATGCGATGATGGATTTGGATTAAGTTACAGGACTATTGTCTCAGTTTTCACAGGGAATTCATAAGTATGTTCTATAACCTTAGATATATGTGTGTGTGTGTGTGTGTGTATATATGAATATTTGTAATGATTTTTTTACTCTAAACTTTGAAAGATACAGCTAGAAAAAACAATCACATTAACTAAAAGGGGACCATGAATTCCGTTAAGGGGTTTAAAGTTACAAAGAAACTAATGTCACATTAACTCACATTGGTCCAGAAGAAGATCAAGCCATACCTAATTACAAAATTTGACACCCCTTCGGTGAAGAGCTATTATCGGTTACTTTCTAGGCAGAACATCATAGCACTTCCGAGCGAGTCTCATACAATCCAGCCAGTGCAAGATCTCCGCATTGGGATCCCGCTCCACGACCACATCCGACACCGTTATCTGCACCTCGCCACGATACTTGGTGATCCGACCACGAACTCTAGCAACAACACCAAGCTTCACCTCCGAAGCAAAGCGGTTGGCCGCTTGGGCAATAAGTCGAACATCTGGTGTGCGGCGGCGGGAGAAGTAGGGGGAGGAGAGGTGGTTGAGCCAGAGGACGCAGCTGACGCATCCGGTGCCGTCGTCGATGTCAAATTTGAGGAATTTGTTGGGTTTGAGGTCTCGCGAGGTGACGGTACCGACGGTCTCGGCGCGGGAGAGGAGGGTGCCGTTGCGGGAGAAGGCGTCGGAGGAGGGGAAGGGAGTGAGAGAGAGGAGGTCGAAAGCCAGGAGCTTTACGTGGGTGTTGTAGAGAGGGTGTTCCATGGAAAATGGGAAGGAGTAGTGATTGGAGTTCCAGCAACTTTGGAATTAGTCTGAAGAAGGTTTTGAGTCCGTCGAGGAAACTGAGTTTGGCGCCAAATCCTTCAGTTAAAAACCACTTCTGGTTCTTGTGTGTCCCGCTCCTTGCTTAAGGATTTTTATTTGGGTGGGTTTATTGTCACCCACTTATATTTTTTTTCTACATACCTACTTAACCCACTAATCAATTAAATATATAAAATTTACCAATTACTTTCTACACACACTTTTTTTTTTTTTTTTTTTTTTTTTTTCTGGTGGCTACAAACCCTTAATATTACACACAAAAAAAACCCTTGATTTAAATTATACTTTTTTCTCCTTCTTTCACCCACTCATAAACCAAAACACTGATTCTCATTCTCTAACTGTTTTTATTTCTATACACGTTCCTTTACCTTTTTTTTTTTTTTTATTTTTTTAAATTTTCAAATAGTCTTTGATTTTTTTTTTTTTCCAAAAAAGAAGAACATATATACTATTACGATTCATTACCACAATCTATTAAAAAAAAAAAACGATTTTATTACTTTTAATTGCATTAAAAAAAGACTAATCATTTCTAAAAGAGAGAGAATGCTGGTTTTTGTTTTTAATTAACAAACCAATAATCTGCAAACCTCACAAAATATATATAACCACCTATGGATTGTATTTTCCCTTTTTCTGTAATATCGTTTGTGAAATGGGAGCCTTTAATCCGTTCCCTTTTTGTTCCTTTTGTCTTCCGTATTTTTCAACCAAAAAAAGTGCAGTAGATAATAAAAAAACGAAAAAAGATTATTTAAAAAACTGTCAATAACGACAAATACTTTTCTTACTTCTCACACAAAAATACAAATTTTAATCAACACAATAGTGTTTTTTTTTTTTTTTTAAGGTAGACGAAAGTTGGAAATTTTTTTTTTATTGTTTTCTTTTTATTGGAGGTCATTTTTATATTAACTGGTGATTAAAGTTGTGCATTCTATAATATATTTTAAAAAAATTAATTTTAAATTTTTATTTTTTAATGAGGTGTGTGAATAGTATATTTTGACCACTTTTGTCTTTAAAAGTAATTTAATCGTGGATAATTAAGGAATAACATAAATTATTAAATGGGGGTGTGAAAAAAGTGAACAAGGGGTGGCAATGGATCCCCTTTTTATTTTTAATATAATTTTGTTTTCCAATTATTGAGTTTCCTGAAAAACGACATTAGTTACTCTCAAAAAAAAAAAAAAAAAAAGAACACGACATTAGTTAGTAACTGCAGCAAATTCCGAGACTCCATCGACATGTCGTTTTATAAAGTCAATGACAGCGACATTACAAAAACGACGAGTCGTTTATTTGTTAAACGACAACATTCTTTTAGACCACGAACGTTAATAAATTAACAATAGGAGTGACATGTCGTTTATAATGGCAAAATTAGTTCTCTACACAACATGACGTGACGTCCATTGAATAAAACGACATGTAGCTTTTTTTCTAAAAGACAACAGAACGAAATGTTGTATACGACAACAAACTAGATAATTCAAACAACATGTTTTTACGGTTACCAAACTAAATTGGGGCGCATCGCAGCTCGAAGTCGACAACCCAGTGTTTTAGCCGCCGCCGCTGCCGCCGTGAAAAAGCTTTCACTGTGAAAAGAATACCTAATTTTGCATCAACTCCGGTAGGCGTTCCCCTTATTAATTAGCCTTTTTTTTTTTTTTTTTTTTTTTTTTTTTAAGTATTCCTTAAAAACCCCGACCTTTGTCCTGGGCAATACCTAATTTTTGTCCCAAATCCAATTTCTTCCTTTTCTCTTTAGAAGTTTTGTTTCTTACTTACTTTCAAGTTGAAGCCCTATAAATTACTTATAATTTAGAGGGCATTTTGAGTCCAAAGTTTGTCCATTTGAAGTGTTTTGGGTTTTGATTCAGAGTTGCAGAAATGAAGAGGGCAATGCCATGGATTGACAAGGAGGACGATTCGTCCTCTGATGATTCGTCAGCTTCTGAATCTGATACTGCCGAGATTAAGCCAAAGGGTCAATCTAAAGCCCCAGAAGGTATAGACCCATTTTCTGATTATCTTTTCGCAAATTTAATAGCAAAAACCATGTGTTAGGATTAAAATTAAAATTAGAATTAAAAAAAAAAAAAAAAAAAAAAAAACTTATGGTAGGTAATAGTTTTGAAGTGTCTGATTTTCATAAGTTAATCTTTTTGAAACTATTTATCGGTAGTTTTATTTTTTGTTTATACTAAAACCAAAATTTTGACAAACATTAGTTGGTTTTTTTACTTGGAATTTGTTAAATAAAGTACATAACTAACTTTGTTATTTATTAATTTTTTATTGTCCAATTTACTACCATGATATTCTTTAGCAAAAAATAACAATAATAAAAACAAAACTACCATTATTCTTGAGGACTAAAATTTGATAAACAACTTCGTAGATATTGTACTCTTCGAAAGTAATTAAGGACTAAAGAACAAACAATCGGAACATGATGGATGATTCACTCGTGTTTCAGTTGGCTGAGTTTGATTTGTACAGGGAAATCCGGGAAGCGGAGGAGTAATGTTGTGGACTTTGACGCTTTGAAGCGACATGGGTTCAAAGGTGGACCATCAGTGTTGAGAGTGCCGCCACCAAAAGAGCCGGAGAAGCAAGACTGGTCTTGGTCAACCGGCAAGGAAAAACGAGAGGATAACAAGGAGAGTGACGAGTCCTATCAAGAAAGACAGAAAACCAGGGCGGCCATAGCCGAGGGAGAGCAGCTAAGAACCGCGCTTACTAGGAATGACAAGAAAAACCTCTCTTTTGCTCAGAAGGAGAGGAGGAAAAGAGAGCTTGGTCAGGCAAGCAGGGGTAAGAATTACGTTGAAGAAGAGAAAAGGTTGTTGAGGGACAGTGGTGTCTACTCAGGTTTTGATGCCTGACTTGTCGAATATGTTTTCGCTTTAGGATCTTTCTGACATTAAGGGTTGCATATATGTCTTTTGCTTGGCTATTAGTTCAGCAGTGTTCTGATTCTTGTAATATCAAATCAGTATGGTGTATGGTGGAGACATGAACCATGGGCATATATAAAAGATGCTAATTCTCTCAAGAATCGTGCATGAAAAATACTACATTAATTATGTTTGTTCAAATGTATAAATATGGTAATACCATCTCCTAAAATTTTAATGACATGTTAAATGAAATGTAAGAAATAAGTTGAGAGACCAAAGACAGACTGAATGTAAGAATATCACTTGCTGTCTTATATATATAGGTTCATATATATATATATATAAACAAAACAAGGCTGAACATTAGGCTTCTCAAATTTTGGTTACAAAGCTTGGCAACCATCGCTTCAAATTTTGATACAAGCTGTGGAGTCCCCATGTACATCTTATGGCAGATTGATTGGCATCTTGTACAGTTGGGTCTTCCTTCACGTTTTTTAAGTTTCGGCTTCTCAACTGTGTTTCTTCCTTTCAATATAACATCCTTTGTTGCTTTCATCTACTCCTTCAAGTCAACGAGGTTACTGCAGGGCTGGAGCAGTCTATTGTTGGAAAGGGTTCGATATATTGCTCGGATGGTGTCTGGAGTTGTTCTGCAACAACCTCCTACAAGGGAAGCCCCTATCTCTATCCATTTGTTTACATATGAGACAAAATCATCATCAGAAACTCCGGTATTTTGCTGCAAGGGCACAATCACAAAACTTTAGAACATTCGGGTCGAATGTTGTGGGGAAGACCAGCTATAGATCTCGACATTCTTGGGCTTTTGTTTCCATAATTTCAAAGAAGTATAATGTGAAAAGAACTATGCAATTCCAAAGTACACTAACTATCCATGCTAACAAACAAAATGAACTTACCACCCACTCCTTTTTATCAGGATCATAACTTTCACCGCTATTTGGATATATGAGTATTGGTTTTGTAGTCACCTGAATCCAGAAGCAGAAGTTAGTAGGACCAATTGATTGGAACCACCGGGGGGGGGGGGGGGGGGGGGTGGTGGAGAAAGTTGCTTTTTGAGGAATAAAAGATGCAAAGCTGAAAGATAATCAGATTAGACAACGAGATGTCAGTTTTATGGTTACTATGGCAATGAGATTGCAGAACAGGTTGTTGTCTAGTCTTTCCCGTCCCTAAAGATTCGATGGCTCTCTTCGTTTGAATTAACGTCCTTTAAGGTATGGAAAATTCGTAATCTAAAAGTACATGCTGACAACTAAATGTTTCAGAGTAAATAGACCAATAACTTGCATTACAAGATAGCATGAAAGAAAACTTTCTTTCCTTTGGCAATCTTCATTCTGAAGTTTGACGAAGAGGTTATGATGAAATAATGAACATTGGCCGATAAATGGATGAGTGAAAAGCCATTACTTAAATTTTGATTATTTTATTATTCTGATTTAAAAGGAGATAATAAACCTAAATTGATTTAAAAAAAAAAAGAAACATGTCCTAGAGATTATACCTTGCTAAGAGATGAAATCAGTCCATGAATAAATCTTGGAGGAGTACAGTTGATCCCAACGGCAACAACTTTCTTGCATGATTCAGCAATGGAGGCAAATTCTAGAATAGAATCACCACTAACCACGTTGATGCCATCTTTTGAGTTGAAAGAAAACCACGCAGGAATACTGATGTTCTCTTCATCCAAAATTTCGACATAAGCCTACATGAGATGCTAGGCAAGATTAATGAGACATCGCCACCCAAATACAAATGGTGACAAATGCAAAAGAAGAGACTCCTTACATATACTCCTCTCACCATTCCTTGACTTTCACTTTAGATCACAAAAAACAAGGAGCCATATACAGTGTAAAACCATCATTGAAGGCAAAACAACTAAGTTTCTTCATTGTCAAAGAGATGAAGATTCTGTCCTATAATTGATTGGTATAGAAAAATACCTGAGCTTCGATTTTATTTGGAACTGTCTCAAATGCAATGAGGTCAGCGCCTGATTCTGCTAAGACCTGGACCCTTCTCCGGTGAAAATCTTTCAAAACTTTCAGCGTAATAGCATCACCGTAAATTCCACTGGAAAAGGGGACACAACAAAAGAGGAAAAACATGATCCCTTCAATTCTGACAATTCCCCATTCATGAAAGAACAGCGTTTAAGGATAACATATACTTCAAGCAATGAATTTAACGAGGCAACTCCACTGACCTGTACTCAGACCCATCAGCCAAGTAAGCCCCATAGCTCCCTACTGATGCTGCAACTAAGATTGGCCGACGCTTGAGAATTTTATCATCTCCAACAGCACTAGAAGAGCTCTTTGAACATCTTTCATAATAGATATCTCGAGCTTCAAGGGCAACCTCAACACTTTTCTTGAGCAGGGCTTCACTTTCTTCTCTCGAAAAGCCTCGGGTCTCAAAACCCTGAATCGTGGCCTGCATGCACAGATCTCATTAACTCAGTGCCAGAGAGAATGAAACAAGTAACTAAACTAGTTAAAGGGTCTTACCTGATAAGATGCTGTAATTATAATATCTGCGCCGGCTTCAAGATAATCAAGGTGTACCTGCTTATAAAAAAACCAATAAATTAGTCTTAAATCAACATGGATCAATTTGATTTAAATATTGACTAGTTTATACTTTAACCAACCATCCAAGGAATATCATTTCCATGTAGGAACTTTTATCTACATCGAAATTTTTTATTGATTTAGGACACTAGAGCTCAGGTGTCAGAAACCATGCACATATGGTGGTCCAAAATAATAAATCCAAACCATATAAAAACAAAGCTAGAAAGTTAAAGACAAACGACAACGCTCAAAGGGTCAGAAACCATCCACACGTAGTGGTCCATGTACATCTTTATATTTTCTTTAGCATTAAGTTCACTGCAAATTTGCTGCCCAAGCGATATGCAGAAGCACACTGCCTTCCGCTACATTTTTACAATACCAACAAGAACACCAAAAACTGTCAAAAATAACCGCATTAAACAACAAAAATTTATCACCACCGCTCATAAGGGACTTCCTTTCCAAGTTTACACAGAAGTAAATAAAAAATTTACAGGAAACCTCCATTTTCCCATATATGCACATATATATAAATATATACACACACACACACACAAAAATATATAATAATCCGTTCAATCTACAGGAAAATTAAAGTAGAAAACGTTAAGAAAGAAATAAAACTTTCAGGTTTTTTTATTGTAACCAAAATCTCAAATGTTCTTATGTCACAGAAGTGAATCAAATGAACACTTTTGGGACCAAAATTGCGCATAGTAAACCTAAAATATAATTCGCAAAAAAAAAAAAAAAATCTACTTTAGTTTGCAATATTTTACTCCATCATTGCTTAGAAGCCAAAAATAAACAAAATAAAATAATAATAATAATAATAATAATAATAATAATAATAAAAGAAACAGAGAGAGAGAGAGATAGAGTACCGCGCGGATGAGATGGGGAGAAGTGAGGAGACATTTGGCGCTCCAGAGAGGATCGTTGAGGTCCGCGCCATGACGTTCGAGCTCCGTCGCGAGTCCGCCGTCAATCACGGCGGCGCCGCCGGAATGCCGGAGGAACTCCGTCATCAACGACGCTCCACGTTCCATTGCAGTCCCCGAAATGGACTTAAAGAGTTTGAGAATCTAGAGGAACTTCTATCAATTTGCCAGACGGAGAAAGAGGGGTTGCGAGTCTTGTGACGTGTGGTTTTGCAACTTCATTATATACTATCAATACTTTTTCCGAATTATGAAATTGACCCCTCAAGTTCTATTAATACACCTTTTACGAGTCTTTCTTTTGGTTTATTTCAAATCTGACCTCATAAAATAGGAGTTGTCTTATTTTACCCTTTTATAATTCAAAATGAAATAAAAATCTTCCTTGAGCTTATCATAGGTTGCAACTTTAATAGTTTTTTTCTTTTGAGGGAAAGATGTTTGGTAACCGGTCCTGTTTAAACTTTTTTTTTGTCTTTTTCTCCAAAAGTTTTTGTTTTTTTCTCAAAAAGTTTTTTGTCTTTTCTGAAAAGTCAACAAAATTTACTATTTAAACTTATCAATTTCAACTCAAACTTACACACCAAATACCCCCGTATTTATTCACAGCAAGACAAATCAGAGTTTACAAAAGGGCCCAAAAAACCTGCACAATACATCCATCCAAACCGAAGATTTTAAACAAACAAAAAAAAAAAAAAAAAGCAAATTGGGCAAGGAAAAGAGCTATAGAATTCCCATACCGGGAACTATAGCAAACATCACCACTCCTTTAAAAAAGCAACTTTAATATTTCTATTATTAAAACGTTAAACTTTTTTTAGAAAAATTTTAAAGTAGTGAAAATTTTGTAGTAATATTAAAGTGCAACTTGGCAGGAGGAGTTTATCCAATGAAAAGTGGTGTTAAAAAATTGAGAAACAAAATTTTTACATTTAATTTGGGATTATTGTCCTTATCAGGAAAAGTTCCATCCTTTTCGGTAAAACAGGAAAGGATTTAAATTCAAGACCTTATAATGAAGAGTGAAGTAATATTAAGAAATTCTATTATATTTAGATCACCTTCAATAGAATGCCAAACAAATGTGCCAGTTCTAAATGGTAAATTTGTATTTGATTTCAGTTTACTGATATTGTAACTTTTTTTTTTTTTTTTTCAAATGTGGTTCACTAATTTTTTTAGTATAATCATTTTAAATTTTGTTATTTTGTAATATTTAAATATTAAAATTATACTTTTATCGATTTCAAAAATTAATAATAAAGACAAAAAAAAAATAATGATAGTATTAAAAATAACATTTTACATTATAATACAAAATCTCAAATATGTTATTTTAATACTTTTTTGTTACAAAAAAGTAGCATTGATATTAATTTATATTAAAGATGGTCTTATATTGTGTTAAAAAAAAGACTACAAAACTGGTCGTTTAAATTATTGTTGAGCGACTTAAAATATCGGACAAATCAATATTCATTGTACTCTTCCTCTAATCTTGTTAGTTACCAAATTCTCCATTGGGACGAGAAGACAAGAAGACGTTGTGGGCGAGTAGATTTTCCATTTGCTCTACCATAATGTATTTGGAGCTGATTGGAAGGCCACTATATTGGAGAAATTGGATTTTGTGATAAGCATCGATTCTTTGTGCAGCACAAATGAGATTCCATTGAAACACCAACACTCATACACATCACATATATATATATATATATATATATCCATTTATTCCAAGACACTCAATTGGGCAAAGAGCCAAAAATACTACTTCTCCCACACAAAACCGATACCAATACTAACTAACATGACAAATCCACCAAATCGCATAGCCCATACAGATAAATACAATCTATATCATTATGATGAGACATAGCACACTCCCCAGTATGGAGACCCATTTCATCCTTAGACCATCTTCAATGCATTAGTTTATGTCAATGTTATATTTATTACAAAAAGTTTTAAAAAATATCAATATTCTACTTTATGTTCTAATACATAATATTATTTCTAATTCTATTTCTACTCTTTTATCATTATTATTATACTTTAAAACTTGTAAAAAAAGCATTTAGTATTTATATAATTTAAAAATGAAACCATAATAATAATTACATGATAAAAGTCAAGTCAACAATTAGTAGGAATCAAATGTTAAATGTGACATTAGCTATACCTTGTGACAAATTTACCATAAAATTTAGCATTTGACATCAAATATGGCACTCCATCGAGGAGCATTTTTTTCTGTTTAGATGCCAAAATTTACCATTGGCATAATCTTTTAGAATTGTATTGAAGATGCTTTTATATGTCTTAGTAGTTGATCTCAACCATGATTGTTGATGGGCAATTTTTCTAGATTTGGCTTATATGTCTCATAATTTCCGCCTTCTTTTATATTCTTTCAATATTATAATGTCACATCATTTAAACTATTTTAACTGTCGTGATATATTAATCAAATATGATATAAAATTTTAATTAACATATCCGATATGAAAAAAGATAAGGAATTCGGGAGTCGAATTTTGATCGTTTTTCTAGCATATAGAAGTTTGATACTACTTTTATTCACTTGATTCTGTGCAAGGGAAGGGGGAAAAAAGACGTTAATATAAATAAATTTTAATTGAAAATGACATGCTTTTTGGTGACGACACAAGATTATCATGAATTTAAAGGATACTAGTCTAAAGCATCTGCCATGCACTTATTAAACATATTTAAGAGAATTAATTTAAGTATGGAGAAATTGAATTAATAAGTTAAAAAATAAAACTAAAAAAAACAATGAAGTACCTACAAAAAAAAAAAGCATGAAAAAAATATCAAAAAGATAAAAAGACCAAATGTAAAAAAATTGACTACCATAGAAAAAAGGACTAAAATGAAAAAAATTCAAAAAATTCAAAAGAAAAAAAAAAGAAAATTGAAGGGCTAAAAAAAAAGACTAAAATTAAAAATAAAAATAAAAAAAGGCCAAAAGAAAAAAAAAATTAATAGACTAAAAAAAAAAAAAGAAAGTTTTTCGTCCAAAACATACCGTTTTGGACGAAAGTGCACTTTCACATTTCTTATTATGTATAGATGACATTTTCTAAACAAAAGCGATAAAAATGAACTCAAGTAATGTCATTTTCCCTAAATATCTTGAAAGTAAAATAACCCAGATTTTTTTTGGTATTGATAAAACAACCCACGCTTCGTTTTAGGGATTAGACAAAACAATTGTCCTTTATTTGAATGATTACAAATTTAGTCTAAACGATAAATACATAAATAATTTCATTACCTGTTGAATTTGATCCCTCAATTTTCAAATTCAAAATATATGTACAAGTTTGTTTTACTTTCATTATTATTTAATTTAAGGTGGGTTTTCGAACTCTAGTCTAAAAGAAGGGTTGTAAATATTCTGGTAGGAAAAATCTGATAATATATACAAGAGGAATTATCAGTAATAAACGGCACGGCAGAAACATAAATCGAATTACATGGTTTTTACATTTAAAGTCGTTGCCAAAAAATTGAACAACAACGGAAAATTTCCGTGCTATCATTTAACAAACAAGTTAACATTTATAGCAAAAAAGACGTGTTGGTTTTTTTTTTTTTTTTTGGGAAATGTTTTGATATTATTAATTAACGAAGCCCGAATCAAATATTCTGATTTGAGGCATGTCGTTTCTCAAACTTGAGCAGTAGGAATCAGGAAAGAAGAAGGGTTCCACCTAACAACGACATTAAAAAGTGTCTAGCAAACAGAAACTACATGTCATTTTCAGAACACAAAAGATAGGGAAAAAAAAAATTATACAGTGTGCTTGGCTTAAAAATTCGGGAAATGAGTCAATAACAGACACATTGTCGTATATGTTTAAAAACGACGTATGTTTGTTCCAACATACAAAATCTTTAAAAGACTCCTTTAGCCAATTAATAATAAATAATAACCAACTATAAAAACATGACTTGAGCATATATGATGTCGTTCATGTAAAAACAACACCAAGATAGTGTACTATACCACATGTCGTTTATACATAACAAAATATGGTAAACATTAAAACAAAAACTACCTGTCGTTTTCCAACTGCACGTCTTTTGCTAAACACAAATGAAGGCAAGAACTTCACGATGTCGTTTAAAATTCAGTAAAAGAACAAAAACTAAAACATTAATTGTTGTTATCCAATGCAACGAAGGGCCGTAATCTTAAGAAACCAAAACCGAACAAAATATTGACATTTTTTACAATATGTCGTTCATGTAGCATTAAAAAAAAGTCTAATTTAATAACATGAAAATTCCAAACATACATATAGCATTATCATCACTTAAAAGGCTTACATGTATCTATCTAACTCTCTTAGCTTTTTAATTATGAAAAGTTCTTATTAATTGAGATTTTAATTGATTCTCTACGTTAAAAAAGAAGGGAAAAAAAAAACCTTAAAATATCCATGTATTTAGTCTAAATATCATTTTTGTCCTTCTTATTATGCAAATATCCAGTCATAAAATATCACATAAAGTAACTAAATTTTGAAAATGTCAAGATTATCCTTCTCAATCTATCTTAATATTATTGTAAATATGAATGAACTAAAAAATTAACTTAAACTCTCTTATCTTTCTCTTTCTCTCTCTCTCTCTCTCATGCGTGGTGACTATGGTTTCTCAATCATTTTTTCTCTCTTGGGGCCAGATTTCAGGGGCGGCCTTTGATTTGTCTCTGGTTTCTCGGCCCTAGAGTTGAAGGTGAAAATCATATAGTGAGGGTCTTGACAGAAACGAACCCGTGGCAGAAGGACGGGTGTTGTGGGAAGGAGCAAGGCAGAAATGAGATAGTTGGTGGGGGTGCATGGTTGTCATGTGCCAGGGAGGTCCTGCAATAGTTCGGCTTCGGCAACCTAGTTTCTCCGTGTATTTTTATCGACAATGACTATTTTTGTGTATTTTTTTTTGTTTTTTGATGTCTAAGTTTATATGTAATAATGACGATGTCTTCGTCGTCTTTTCTTTTAGTGTTTATTTCTTTTTGTTATTTATAATAATGAAGGTGGTTTCTCAACCTTCCGAGTTGGTTGTTTATCCATCAGATCTAAGTCTTGACGGTATTTTGGTTCCACTAGAGTTACTCCTATGTGGAGTTAGTAGTGGCCCTAGTGCTACTGAGTCTTGACCTTCGATTGATCGGGAAAATCCATTGATTGTCGGGATGTTATCAAAAGAGCCTTACATGTGCTCAATTTCAGTGTGTCGAGGTATACTCCCGTTATTGGGTCTTAAGCATACATCTTTCCCTTTGAGCGTCATATGATTTTACTAGTGGATCCATTCTTATTAAAGGGTTTTGTGTCATATAATACAGAGTTTCTTATGTTTGGTATTTTTATATCTCTTTAGTGAGTTTAATGAAATCTACCTTTAAAAAAAACTTAAAAAACTTAAAAAAGTTTAAAATGATTAATAAATATTTCAATCAAGCAATTGATATTTTTGTGTTTTATTATTGACTTTATCTTATAGTTTAGTTTGATATCTTTTTTATATCATATTTAATATTTGTTGGGAAGGATAAACTTGATATATTTTAAAATTTTAATTATATTAAGGGATATTTTGTTATTGATTATACAAGCACATTGGTGTTTCGGGTATTTATGTAATGTAAGAGGGACAAAAGTAATATTTGCGCTAATCACATGAAGTATTTTAGGTATTTTCTCACTCTTCTATAACCATTGTAAATCTGATGACCTTTTATATTATTTTATTATTATGGAATATATCTTAATGCTCTTATTTCATAGATTAAAAAGAGATTGGTAATGTCTTAATGTTTCCTGTCCCAATGATTATTGGGTGAGCCCATTAATTACACCGAGAGAGTGACAAAAATCTTAATTAAATATCTTCAACAGATCCAAATTTTAAGAACATACAACACAAAGTACTTAATAAAAGCAAAGGTACTAAAATAGGATATTCTTATCATCATGCCCACCACTATCATTGGTGGAACATATAGTAATGACTTGCTACATAAGCATAAGACCTAATGTACTTCATGGATATCGAATACAACATTAGATTAATCAAATACCTACTTCAAAAACTAACTGGAAATTAAGTTGATTTTTTCCCCCCTAAGTTGAGCGGATTCTCCTATTGACTAGGACAATAAATTGTTGTGATAAATGGAGTGGAATAATGGATTGATTACTTAGTGACTTGAGTTTGCAGGCTTAGAGACAAAAGGAATAGAGTTCCACATCGAATAAGATGTGCTCTGAGATACTTCTATCATCTATAAAAATAACTATCTAACTTAATTAAAACTCACGGAATTTTGCGGTGCACACTAAAAGAACCATCTTTAGCTTTTTATCAAAGAAACTATTAGAATTGCGTTCGATATACTTAAGTGTGAGTAAACAAAATTTATAAACCGACTTGCAGACATGTCATTTTGACAATGTTGTTTATTTATTGAGGAGGTTTATTATCACTTCTTATTTACTTTTTTCACCTCTCTTCTTAAACCACCAATCAATAAATTTTTTAATTTTAATTATTGCTTATTAAACATTTCTTATCATTTGAAAACAATATATACAACTAAATTATAATCTTTTCACCTATCAAGCCAAGTTTTTTTTTTTTAATTATTTTCTCACCCAAAAATCAAATCCCATAAAAATATCCAACGTTTTTTTTTAATTTTTATAAACTAATTCTTTCTATATATTCTACTTTTATTGTTATCAAATTTCATTTATTTGTATTGAGCGCTCTTATTGATTTTGTGCAGTTATCTTCCGGAGCAAACTCTAATTACAAATCATACTAAAAAAAATAAAGTATGTTTTCCTTCAAATAAATAAATAATAAATAAACTCATATATGTTTAATCTATTAAAGTTAGAAAAAGAAAATATATGTAAAGCGACTGTTGTGAAAAAGAGAACAAAGGACGTAAATGCAAAAGTGGAACTTCAACGTAAATGCAAAAGTGGAACTTCAAGTTTTTTTGTGTTGATCATATTTTAAAAAAAACAAAATAAAATAAAATAACAGTGTTTGAATTTCATTTGTCATAATCTATCCTATAATAGATGATATCATTATTAATTAGAGTTAAGATGTAATGTATTTAAGAGGATTTAATATTTTTTTGATAATTAGAGTAAGGAATGTGAATGGCTTTTGTTCTTAAAAGTAATTTTATTTACGGCTACTATTATAATAATGGAATTAAAAAAAAAACGGGGTGAGTAAATAGAGGGGTGTCAATAGAAACTCTTATTTATTTTGCAACACGTTATTGTTTGACTGTCAACTCATATTGACAAACATCTATTTGGTGAAGTCTGGGTACAAAGTGGAAATGGTAAGGAGGAAATCTGGTAGTAGCTCGAAGCTGAATGGTGATTATGGATGGTGGCGGAAATTGTGGGGTTCCCAACTTCCCAACAAGATTAAAATTCATGTTTCCATGAGGCCATTCCGGCCTTGTCACTTTGTCTGGTCGGGGAATTGCCGTCGATAAATTTTGCCCTTAAGAGCTTAGCTTCATAGCGGAATTTGGAGGGCTTCCGGAGGGGCCTCTAAGCTTTAATTGTAATTTTAAACTCAAAGTCTAAGCAGCAAAAGCTAACTAGGACAGAAAATATTTATGATGGAAAATTCCATTTATTGATTTAGGAAAGAACTATATGAAACAACCAATAAAATTATGGATGCCTAAATTTCATTTATTTGAACACAAACTAAATCTGCCAAAGGAAAGAAAAAAAAAAAGTTCTAAGCTAGATGTAAAAAAGAAGTGCGACTCAATAAAAATATGAATCAACAGAACAACTATGGGCCACGAGGAGTGAGAAAACAGAAACAGCCAGGAGAAGCCTTGTTTTCAGCTATCATGCCACCACCTTTGCTTGTATCTACTGCTTCTAGCATTCTCACTACTTCATCCATCTCGGGGCGCTTCTCCGGGTTTGCGTCCCAACATTTTTTCATAAATGCTGCAAAGGATCTGGGACAACACTTCGGGATTTTCGGTCGTAAATTCTGTCGACACAATAACGTTAAGAGTGACTCGTTATCACAAGAAAGCAGCTCTAGTGTTTTAAAAGAAGACAAACCTTTTGAACAACTCCAGTTGATACATCAATAAAGGGAAGATCTCCATAAGGCATTTCACAACAATAAATTTCCCATAAACATATTCCAAAACTGTAGACGTCACATTTTCTATTGTAAGGCTTGCCATCAATAACCTGCAGAAGAATACTATGCTCAGTTAAAACTAAATAAAATTAAAAAAAAAAAAAAAAAAAACAAAAAACAAAAAAACAAAACAAAACAAAACAAAAGAAGAAATAGGAATAAGAATAAGACAAAATTCTCAATACCTCTGGGGCCATGTATCTAACTGTACCAGTTTCCCCGGTCATGTCTTGAGGATTTTCAGCTTCAACTCGAGCAACACCGAAATCGGCAATTTTCAGAGTTCTATGAGAATCTAGCAATATATTTTCGGTTTTAATATCGCGGTGCACAATCTTTTTCGAATGAAGGTAACTCAAGCTGCAGAATTAAAACACACGGACACTCGATTAACGTAATGAACCAAATCAAACAACAAGTTTCAAAGAAAGTGATTATGGACAAAAAGTTTTGACCCTCTAGCCAGATCCAATGCGAGTTCAACCACGGTCTTTAGGGGAAGTTTTTGTCTCCTTTTCTTGATCAAATAGTTCTTTAATGTCCCACCTTGAAGGTACTCAACAACGACGCAACAAGCTTTGGAAGAGATCAAACTTAAACCGCCATTCTCGGG
Organism: Ficus carica; assembly: GCA_009761775.1. Classification (NCBI taxonomy): domain Eukaryota; kingdom Viridiplantae; phylum Streptophyta; class Magnoliopsida; order Rosales; family Moraceae; genus Ficus; species Ficus carica. The sequence continues at coordinate 4,055,638 of CM019748.1, read as the reverse complement.
GTTCTTGGAAGGTATTTTCACATCAGAATGTGTCATAGAAGCTCCAATAAACTGAACGAAAAAACAATTTAGTTAATTAAATTTTGAACATAAATATTTAAAAAATGTCAATGAAGTTTTTTTTTACCTTGGTAACATTTGGATGGTCAAGTTTATGCCAAACAGAAACTTCCTGACCGAATGATGCCCGAATATCGGCAGCTTCAGCAGGTGACGAGATAGAATCTTCACCCAAATCCAGTATCTTTACTGTGATAGGAAGAATAAAGATTGAGAATATTGTATAAAACATGTTATATGATTTATAGAATCAAATTACCACTTTTTTTTAAAAAAAAATTTTTATTGCTACAAAAGTCACACATTAAGGATGTAAATGAAATATACCTGCAACGTCTTGATCACCGTAGACACCGCGGTAGATGGTTGCATAAGTCCCTTTAGCAATGACATATCGGAGATCCAATTTCGACGAATCGATCTCCCACTCTTCCTTCTTGTCAATCCAGAGACGCCTGATCTGCTTCTTAACAGACTCGACGTCTTCCAACGTCTTCCAATCAATCTTGTCGGCTCGTAAGTACAACTTTCTGTCACTAATACTTCCGACATCCATCACTTTTGAAGCCAAACTCTTCTCCTTAGTAATTTTAGGCTTAATATTGTCAAAGGCACGAGTAGTAGAAGTAGTAGTTGTAGTACTATTTACAATGTCTCCTTTCCTTGAATCCATTACTACTTCAAATCAAAGAATTAATGAACCCCACAAGTTTTTACACAAACCTAATAATAAAAAATCAACACAAAGACTTGTTTTAGAACTCGAACAATTTAATCTATAAATCACCGAAATCGGCTACAAAGCAAATTTACGATGCAATAGATTAATCAAAATCCTGCTATCAAAAAGCCGAGAGCTCGAAAACTTAAAATATAAGGATGTTTATCGTTATCATCAGCATCTATGTTAGTATTAGGAAAAAATAAAAATAAAAACCTGAAAACCCAACAAAATTTTGTGGAAAGGTTAAAGCAAAGAGATGAAAAGATGAGAGAAAGTGTACTATAACCTTATATGTGGGCAAATTCGGAGAAGAAGTTGGGATATTTTTGGGAGGAGATTTGTTTCAGAGAAAATTGTGGAAAGAATCAGAGTTAAAAAAAAAAAAAAGGAAAAAGAGAGAAAATAGGAGGTATGGTTCTTCTGGAATAAAAAGAGGTGCAAATCTGCAAGACTATTTCATTAAGGACTAAAATTCCCCTTCTTTAACGGATTAACCGGTATTTGATTCCCTTTTGATTTCATATAAAATCGTGTATTTTTTCTGAAATATATATATTAAATTCTAAAAACAAAACTAAAAAAAAAAAATTCTAAAAACAGCCTTCTATATATATTTTGTTAACTTTCAAAGTATTGAATGTTTACTTATTTCGAAAAAATTATTGAATGTTTCTCAAAAAAAAAAATGTTTAATGTTAATATTATATATAGAATGTGACACCATCACAATATATATATATATATTTTGCTAAGATATTAAATATGTTATTGCAGTAAATAAAGGTAGTATTTGGATAGATCTAATATATATTTAATGATTACTTTTTTTTTTTTTTCCTTACTCTCCCGATAAACGTTAGTCAAAAGCACTCGAGATTCCAAGTCCTACAAATACTCTTATTCCACATAGTTTCCTAAAAAAATAATAATAATCACTCCCAATCCCAATTAGTAGCGTTCTTGATTCTGGATGTCCACTAATGACATTCCACGTACGCCTTCAGTAGTTACCTGGATCTTTTATGTCACATCAGCAGCGTATTCCCAACCCAAGTATTACTTCTCAAGAACCGCCAGGATTGCATGTTTTTAAAAACCTTATAAAAAAACATGATTTTAAACAATAAATAAATAATATGGAAAACGACATGATTTTTTTTCTTTGAACAAAACGTGATGAACTTGCTATCTGATTATTAGCGTAACGTATAAGTACTCGAGGATCTTCGTTAAAGTGTGACTCCTCAAGTGATTACTAATTTTTTTTTTTTTTTTTTTTTTTTTTTTTTTTTTTACATAACAAACATACACACACATTTTCTAATGGATCATGTGTGATATATAAGTATTCATGAGTTCTTTTCTAATCAGTAGTTACCTGAAAATTTCAACTTAATTTGGTTAATTTATAGGTCCACCTGATTCCTTATTCTGAAGGTACTTATAATTGATCTGTCCTTTGAAAAAATGTGTGTGTGCTTGTTGTGTGTATATATTATAAAATAAAAAAATAAAAAAAAAAGATGGTAGCCACTTGACAAATCACATATCGGCGGGGAGTGAGGACCTTATGTGGCATATGAATGCCTATGAATTAGTCAGCAATTCCCTAAAAGTTATAATTTAGTGGGATTCACTTATTGATTCACCTGGTTCTTTCTCTTGAATGCCTTTACTGTGTATAGCAAAAAAGAATGGATATTGAAGGAAAAAAATAATGGCTTTAATTATTTGTAACACAAGTCAAACTATCTTAATAATTAGGTTTATCTGCCAAAAGTAGTTATAATATACACAATGATGATTAGTAATTGCAATATTACAGTTATAATCTTGCGATAATACCACATCTGATTTCACTTAAAACACAGAATTCGAATCCCCACTCTCTAAGTTTAAAAAAATAATAATAATAACAATTACGTGTGTCAATTATTGACTTGAAATACAATCTAATGTTATTAATGAAAGACCCTTTTTTTTTAGGTAATATAACAAAAACTAATCTTGACATAAGAAAAGTCTTCCATAGAAACTTTTGCAGAAAATTTGATACAGCTCTCTCCTTTCCTTCTTCCAATTGAATGTGTTGAGTGTTGACCAATTTATTTATTTTTTAAAAAGGAAAGAAAATACGTGTGTGGATAAGTTTAGGGGCAATATTGCGGGGGGAAAAAAATCTAAAAATAATTTGACGATCCTGTTTAATCTGTGAAAGCAATCTCTTTCCATTAGCCAAAGCGGATTCGATATCTTACAAGAAAAATATGCAGGGAACGTGACTCTGCACTGGGATGGAAGTATCAATTTTTAAAAAATATTTAAATTATATATATATATATATATATATATATCCTGGCAATGTTTTATTCAGAAATTTCATAATTTGATCACAAAATAACTCCTCAAATTGAAAACCAAATAATACCAACAACAATAGCTCAACTAAAGCAACTTTCTTTTTTCTATTTATTTTCAGTACATAGATAATTTACATCGAGTTCTTCGTGTTTTTATTTTTATTTTTTTCCTAGATTAAAGTTCTGTTACATTGTAATTTATACCAAGACTCATTTTTAGTGTTGTTGGACGCTCCCTTCTTATTGTCTAACGGAGCAGCAATTCTTTGTTTCCTTCATAAGTGTCACCCGTCTCAGCTAAATTTGCACTGTTCGTGAACTAATTTCAAGTGAAGTCCACGAGGCAAATCCTTTTCGGCATCATCCAACTCTAGCATGTGTTCTACTCCTGCTCAATAATGTTAGAAAACGCGCATGTATTAAGCAAGCAACATTACAGTAACATATATATACACACACACACACTTCTTTTTCATCTCTGCGATTGACTATATTTGCTTAATCGACCACTTCAGAGCTTACAAAATACTCGTTGCCTAAAATGTTTCTTGATAATGATGCGTGAGACGCTAAAGATCTGAAAATTATATAGGTAAGGTTGACTCAAAGGATTCCGAACAAATTTTGGAGATGAGTGGAGACCTGTTTCACTTTCTCCATATGAAAGACCAAATTTCTCAATAAATTTATCGCAATTACAAGCATGGATTACCCTTCCTTGTACTATGACCACATAAGACTTGTCACTTGTGGAACCATTCTTAGCTCATTATTGACGTCCCACACTGGTTATAATGCGAAATATAATTTGCCATGGTAAAATGCAAAATGACTAACCTTGATTCTGAAGAGAGCACTTCCATCAGAAACCTGCTGCCCGGTTGTTACTTGAAGCCCGTCGACATACCCAGCAGATGGTGCCTTTACAACATGCTATTTAAAAAAAAAAAAAAAATGAAAAGAAAAAAAAAGAGTTAGAGATAAGTGCAAGGAAAGGAGATTAAGAGAGATTAGTGCAAGGAAAGGAGATTTAGATGCATGATTCAACTAGCACAAGTGCACACCTCCATCTTCATTGCCTCTAAGACTAAAATCGGTTGACCCTTCTCCACTTTTGTCCCATCCTTTACCAGAACCTTGACCACCAAACCAGCCATAGGTGCCGCAGCAGTTCCTTTCGGATGAGATGATGTTTCTAAACTAGGCTTATGCGGGGACTCGTCATCATCAGATATTTCAAGCCCAATTCTCTGCTTGAAATGATGATGTTGCGATCCATGCCATATATGAATATGCCTGATCTGGTCCTGCGATCCCAAATTGGAGTTATAAGTAGTTGTATTCATCTAAGTGGGTCCTTATACAAGCATGTAGAAAACTGGTTTACCTTGGAGTAAACTGCTACTCTGACATCCATGATGACACCATCAACTTCAACTCTGAATTCGTGGTTGCCCCCATTTTGTTGCTCTGACTTCCAAACCAGGATTAGCTTTTTCTTTGGTCTGTATCAAATGGCACTCAGAAACGTGAGAATTAGGGAAAATAGTAACCATTTTACACAAGTCAAAAGCAGAAAGAATACCTCGATGTAATAGCTCCCATCTTGTTTATAAGTAATTGAAAGTGTCAATGAAATTGAGCCACTGCTGTCATATTCATTCTCCCACTCAAGTTCCGTTGTACTAGTTGCACAATGATGGACTCTGAAAGGAGGAGAAGAGTACCAAATGGAGAGTAGGCCATTCCCTCCTGAACACGACAACAACAGATGTAAGTACTAGTTGGCTCTCCAAATGGGGCATAAAACTGAAAGTTTGGGACCTGAACCTACCACGAAGATTTTCTTTCCCAGCAGAATGCTCCTTTTCAATGACACATGCAGCTACCAGAGCCGCACTAAATCTTGCAGCATCATATGCTTCTTTTGCTAACAATGAATTGTTAGGGTCAACAAAGAGTTCGTCTTTAAAGTGTTCAATAAAATGGGTTTCCACTTTTCCATCTTGAAATGCACAATGATTAGCAAGTTTTTGAAGAAAACTAACATTGGTTGGTAATCCTGCAACCTGTGGAAGAAAGTAGTAATTTTCGCATGGATTTTCATGGGAGAGAAAGAAGGAAGCCTAATGACATAATTTTCATATTCCAGCAAATTGCATAACCCTTAAACATTAAGCGACCGTATCTTCAAGAACATAAGAGCTAGCAACATACTTTGGCAAGTCAAAAAGTTTAGCAAACCTGGCCACTAGAAGCATCAGTTATTTCAATCGTAAATAAGTTTTCCAGGTAGCTTAAATATTTTCAAGATAGTTACATGTTTGGGAGATGATACTATTTTGACACACAATTCCAAGATAATCTAGCGAGGGATAAACCTAACAAAGTAATAGGAAATTTCTTACAGGAGATAAGTGCTTAAATATGCTGTTTTTGCAATTCTAGATTAGGAATACCTGAAACTTTGACAAACAATCTTTCAGTTTAACCAATGCGGCAACACGATTTTCTCCCCACACTACAAGCTTAGCAATCATTGGATCATAGTGCATGCTAACAGTGTCTCCTTGTTCAACTCCAGTCTCAACTCGAACTGCTAGAAGACAAATTTGACGTTATCAACCAAAAGAAATACACTTAAATGGACCAAGGTAGTCACAACATCACACGCATAGTAGTAGGGGTAACAGGGGAGTCCCAGACAATGAAAAATGGCTATAAAAGAAGAGTGCAACAGCAAAAAGTGATGGATGAAATGTTGGTTTACTATATCCATGGTTGGTCTGGCAAATGCAACATGACTGACCTGTTGATGTTACAGGAACAGGTTGATAGTGATGGAGAACTCCAGTTGCAGGAAGAAATCCTTTTGGTACGTTTTCCGCATATATTCGGGCTTCGAAGGCATGACCTGTTATCGTTAAAATTGGGAAGTATAAAATTTGTTGGAACTTTGACGTCTCATAAGAGCTTGATAGCACAGCCGTTTGAGGAAAAACTTGTCATGGTGTACACAGAAGATTAGAAAACTTGTACCTAATAGCGTCAAGCAAAATTCTAGTTCTTTTTTCTTTAGCATAATAATTAAGCTAGAAAGGATTTATAAAATCTCAGTCCATGTCTTAAACATGTTGGAAGACTACCAAAAGATAAAATTAAAACAAAAAATACCTGACAAAGGGACCTGAGACTGACTAATTGGAAGAGGTTCTCCATTTGCCACACGAATTTGCCACTCTACCAGATCTTGACCAACAACCATCTCTGTCACGGGATGCTCAACCTGCAAACAATGCACTAAATTAGGGATTTAGGATTTTGTTAATTTGGAGGATCCAATGGAAAAGACTTGATAGAAAAGATTGATTAAAGCACCTGAAGACGTGTATTCATCTCCATGAAATAAAATTGGTCCGAGATAGTATCAACTATAAACTCCACAGTGCCAGCATTGTGGTAACCAACTGCCTTTACACATTAGATAGAAGGTACGGTCATGAAAACTGTTTAAAAACCAATAAACCTTTACTAGTTTATCTGACTAAAGTAACCACAGCCCTAGTGCAAACAAGATTCGTGCAGAAAAGTAAGCATAAATGGAAACTACGAAATAGAAACAGAAAGACCAAATTAATGAGGAACAACCAAAGAGAAACCATATGAGCTTCAGTAGAATTTGGATTTATGTTAAGCTAAGATGGGCTAAAATTACAAAAATATGCTACGTGGCTACCAGCATTCTCGCTTCCAGTTTAAATCAATTAAGCATCTGTGATTTGAACTATTTTACCAGAACAAATAGGAAGAGAAAAAAAGGCCAAAGAAATGTCAAACCCTTCTTGGTCTAATCCTGCTAACGTGTAGAACTTAATAGCTCAAAAATCAAGAGCTGCAGCCATTCCAATTAAAGACTTACTCTGGCAGCAGATACAGCAGCTTGACCCAAATGGTACCGGAAGTCATCAGAAATATTTGGCTGCAGCAAGGGACTTTACATTAAAATAGTAGAAAAACCATTAAAAAAAATACTAGCTGGTAACACAGGAATGATCATTACAGCAGGAGCTTCTTCAATTATCTTCTGGTGTCTTCTCTGCACACTGCAGTCCCTCTCATATAAATGTAGAACGTTTCCATGTTTGTCCCAAATATCTGTATTATAAAGACACAATGAATGTACTACATAGCATGTAAAAACATGATTAAACATGGATAATCAAATTATTTGCCGCACTTAATGCTAGCATCCAAAAAAAAAGCCTAAACCTGGACTTCAATGTGCCTCGGCCGCATAATATATTTCTCCAGCAGTACTGTGTTCACACCAAATGAAGCAGCAGCCTCGCGTTGTGCTCCCAGAAAAGATTCAACAAATTCATCTGGGCTCTGCACGATCCTCATACCCTAGAAATATCTAAACCATTAGAATATTTCTGAGGGAAAAGGACAGAATCCACGAAAATATAAGCTTTTTTTTTTCGTACTTCAATTTTGCTATATCTTTTTTTTTTTTTTTTTTTCAATCTCACAGGTTCTATCTAAAACCGGATACAACTCTTTACAGATTCAAATTAGGGAATGGTACACCGATAAAGTACGGATTTAGATAAAAGAAAGTTGCACAATTCATAACTGTTCAGATTGTTGATAATAGGGAAAAAAAGAAAAAAAAAAATGACTAACCTTTCCTCCGCCGCCGTGAGTGGGCTTTATCAATATTGGATACCCTATCTTGTCTGCTTCTAATTTCATAAACTCAATATCTTGTTCACTGCCATGATATCCAGGCACAAGCGGCACCCCAGCTGCACCCATTATTCTCTTTGATGCACTGATCAACAAATTAAGCTAATTCAGTCTCTGCTAAACTAAAGATATTGTTTTCTACTCCTAGAAGACCTAATTTATCAACGCTAAGTCAAATTTGGTAATGAAAATATTAGCATGACCTTTTGTCGCCCATATCCCGAATTGCAGATGAAGGAGGTCCTATGAATATCAGACCTTTATCTTCACAAAGCTGAGCGAATTCAGCACTTTCCGATAGGAAACCATAGCCTGGATGGATAGCCTAATTACAAACAATAAAAAGGGAATCAGAACCTCAAAAATATATATATATATATATATTTATATAATTTCCTTCGCCTTTCCGAAAATTTTCTCAGGAAACAAATAGGTAGGGTTCGGGAGCGCGCCTGAGCGCCCGTACGAGCAGCGGCGTCGAGAATCGACGAGGCGCTGAGGTAGCTGAGCCGAGCCGGAGGAGGACCGATACGCACGGCCTCGTCGGCGGACTTGACGTGGAGAGAGTGCCTATCGGCGTCGCTGTAGACGGCGACGGTCGGAATCCCTAGGCGCTTGGCGGTCCTCATGATCCTGCATGCGATTTCGCCCCTATTCGCGACCAGAATCTTCTCTATTCGATTCGAACCCGGAGCGGAATCCGAGAACCACCGAACTCTAACTACATGGACGCGAAACGCTTCGCCGGAGAGTTTTCGCCGGAGCACGGCGGCCATGGACGCCATGGTTTCGAGCTCAGTGACTGAATTGAATGGTGAATGTAAAAATTGGAAGAGAAGAAGAGAAATGCGTGAAGTACTGATAGTTGACGGTCGTTTTGCGGATAAATTGGTGGGAAAATGTTAAATAGAAGAACCCGACAGTGGCAGTTTCGTTCAGATAAAAATCCAATTTCTATGATGTGTCGGTGTTTGATTGGTTAAGGTTGATGGAATTGTACACTAGTATTGGTCGTACTGTAAAAAATATTAAAAATATAAAATAAAAAGAACAAGTTGGGAGAGTTTCCCGCTAGATAGAGATATGACGTGGTGCTGGCCTGGCAGATTTCGCCTGTTATATTTTGGGCTTTTTTTTAAGTTGTAGATTGGGGTTGGATTGTGATTAGGTGAGGCGGCCCATCTCTCCCCTCCTCCCCTCCTCCACCCCCCCGCCCCTTTTTTTTTTCTTTTTTTTTTTTCTTTTTTTGGGATAAGCGTCAGTTTTTTTTTTCCCCGCTTATCCGATTGTCTTATTAGGGTTTTATTTTTTTTTAAATCCTCTAGATTTTCCTAATTTAATATCAAAATTAAAAAGAATGCATCTTTAAGTTCACATCTTTAATGTGATTGCAAACATAACTTAACGGTCTTTCGAATTTTTTTTTTTTCAAACTTGGAGTGGAATTAATATAAAAATAAAAAAAAAATACATCTTTAAATTCACCAATTTAATGTGATTATAAACATAGTCTAACGGTCATTTGAATTTCTTTTTTTTTTTTTTTTTCAAACTTAAAGTGAGAGGATCCGAACTCTTCGTCTAACAATGAAATCGGATGTAAATTTTCTACTAGATTATGTTTGTACACCCAATTTTGTAACATTGTTTAATAATTCATTTACTTACAATTATTGAATAGATTGGTCCTTTCAAAAAAATGTGAGAGAAAAATTTATAGTATTTAAAAAAGGATATAAATCTTATGGGCATTCTATATTTTCTTTCATCTCTATCTTGTCGTCTTGGATGTTTGGCTGGATCACGTAACCTTAGTTCAATTGTCATGACTTTCTTATTCGTATTGACTTGAACGTTCAGCTATATAACAACAAGTCACACCCATCATTCTGCCTTACTGAAGCAGAACTGCTGAAGGTTGAACTTTGAAGGGTGATTTAGAGGAATAGATTTGAAATTCAAATGTATTATTTTATGGAAAATTTAAGCCTAATATGTCTTATGAAAGAAACGAAGAAGAATCCAAAAGTGTTATATAACCTTATTTAACAGAAGGATCGAAGCTGCACTATTTCTTTAGTTTCTAAAACACCATCTGGTTCGAGTATCATTTTTTTTAAAATTTGGAATTGAAATATATCATTTTAGTAGAAAATTTAAGCATAGCTTTTCATATCAAAGTGATATAAATGAATTACTATGATTCTGCGCATAATGTTTTGGTAAAGTAAATAACGTTGTCTCAAGACTTTCTTGGATGATCAGATTGAGGAAGTAGAAAGTGTCGAAAGAAAAAGGGTTTTAAGATATATATAAATGACAATTATTTCATTGGGCCATGTGTCTTTTCGGTAAGATTGTTTCATTTTGTTTTTATTATTATTTTTTATTTGTCTTTGATGTAGGATTTCGAATTTCTTTACTTAAGTTTTTCTTCTTCTTTTTTTTTTAAATGCTAATAAATCTTAGTTGGAGATTTTTTTCCCTCTCCACTTATTAAAAAAAATAATTTTTATTAAGATTCAAAAACGGTATACAATACTTACACACGAGGACGAGTAATCATATTCATTTGCCCACAATGAAAACTATAGTAAATAGCATTCTTATAAAATGAAGTAAATAATATAATTTTAAAATATTTGAATTGAATAGAAGTGAATAGAAAATTTCATAGGTAACTATTAATATCTATTTACTATACGTAAATAATCATTTAATTTATGATATCTCTTGATTTTAGGAGTTTTATTAATTTTGGATAACTTACTGTACTTATAATTTGTATTTATATAGGACATAAGCACATATTATTTTTAATATTTGAGAAAACCACTTAAATTACACAAATTTAAAGACTGTTGTTGATATAAAAAATTAACATTATAATAATATAATATAAAATTAAACTAAAGTTAAATAAAATTTATGTCATATTGATCTTAATGAAAAAAAAAAATGGTCAATTAGGTATTTATCTTTGCGTTTCTCTTTGTTTTATTATTTTCTTTTTTCATTCTATATTCACATTGGGCCAGCACAAAAGCAATACTGGCCCAAAGCATTCGTCTAGGGCTCTATTAGAATTGAGAATTTCAGATAATTCCAATAGTACACCATCACTTATATTGTGACATGTTTGTTTTTGGCATTATGGGATTGGAGATAACAAAACAACAGCAGAAAAAAAGGGGCGTTGAATAAAATGACAAAAAAGCCAGCGCTGGCTTGTTGGTTTCTCTTTTTTTTCTCTTCTCCATGCCCCAACACAACAATTTCCTCCTTCTAGATATGAATCAGGACAGAGGAAGCAAGTAATCGGGCCATTTGGGTTTCTCCATCACGACCTGTTTCTGTTTCTGTTTCTGTTTCTGTTTTTGTGCTTTTGCCTCTACTGGCAACATAATGATGGCTTGTTATAAGAAACGGCCTTTTCGTTTTCTTTAATGCGTGAAACCTTCACGTGCGTCGCTGCCCCACGCCATTCTTATTACCACCAACATCAAGAATTACGACCATGCTTCAGTTTATGATCTGAATATTAAGCAACTTTCATATATTAAGCAACTTTCATATATTAAGCTTGCGTTTGGTTCGTCGGTTGAAAATGAAATTTTTAAGTTGTAGTTAGTTGACTTTTCAAAAATTAATTATAAATTTTGTTGACTTTTCAGAAAAAATAAATAAAAACTAAGATGAAAAAATACAGTTTAATTGGAATTAAATTTGAACACCAAACAAAGTCTAAGTATTTTACTAAAATTAGTGTGGTATCACGTTTAAGTTTTTATTAGTGTTGCTGTATTTGGTAGGGTACTAAGCACTTGTAAGTTTCATAAAAAAATATTTCTCGACTTCTAGTTTTTTTTTTTTTTTTTTTTTATTTAATTGTCAGGGAAAAAAATTCTTTTACTATTCAATTTGATGGACTCTATAAATCTCTCTGGAAAAACAGTGGAACTCCGGTTAATATAATTTATTAGATGAGGTCCACCACTTATGAGTGTAATATGACGACAACCCATCTCAAGTTTATTTCCACTTTCCTCTTGTCCATCAGACAAGATCTGAATCCTTCACTCTTTCATGCTCATAGGCAACGGTAATTTATTTTTATTTTTTATTTTTTTGGGTACATGACTATCTCCTTTTAAAAAATACAAATAAAAAAAATAAAGGAAGGTACCTGACTTCCTTGTGGAAGTGAAAAAGTATATAATTCTTTCTTCAAGGAAGGGAAAAATAAATAAAATAAAATGAAATAATTTAAATATAAAAAAAAAGGTGAAAGAGATCCTAAATAATGAGGGTGGGTGGGTAGGCCCACGGGGTGACATGTAATGTACTAATGTAGATGGGTTTTGAATGCTACTTTTGTCTTCGAGTTTGTTATGAGCTCCAAAAACATAATGGTTCTAGTTGCCTTTTCATCTTCAATCCACTGCTTTGTTTTGTTTTGTTTTGTTTTTGTTTGTTTTTTATTTTTATTTTTATTTTTATTTTTATTTTTGTTTTTGTTTTTTGTTTTTTGTTTTTGTTTGTTATTATTATTATTTTTTTTTTTGCAAACTGGGTATTTGTTATTTTCATACCGCATTGAGGTGAGAAGGTTTCTGTCATTTCACATATATACAACAAAAGTAACCCAGGACCTAATCCAGGACACAATTAAATTTTGGGGCCAAATTAAAACCAATTCTTGGTTAAAAGCTTTTTTTCTTCAAATATTAATGATAGGATAAATTGCTTATTTAGTCTATAAAGTTTTAATTTATACAATTTTGGTCCTTAAACTTTTTTTTATAACTGAAATGTTCATAAACTTTCAAAATATTGTTACAATAGTCATTTTCATAAATGTTTGGACGCAATCTATTACTAATTGGTCAAAAGATAATGTTAACTACGGATTCCATCAAAAAATTAACAAAATGACTACTGAGCAACGTTTTAAATAGTTTATGATTATTCTAACTAAGAAAAAAGAACAGAAAATACCCCTAAACTATTAAAATGTTACTATAATAGTCATTTTTATTATTTTTTAAATAAAATATATTAGTAATTTGATCAGAAAGTGATGTTATTTAACGGATTATGTTCAAAAATTAACATAAATGACTATTATAGTAACATTTTAAAAAATTTAAAGGCATCCAGCTATGAAAAAAAGTTCATAAACTAAAATTATACAAAATTAAAAATTTAAAGACCAACTTAATAACTTACCCATAATTAAATAAGAATGTTAGTTACATTGTCCCAGAATAAATAAGACTGTGGCATTTTGTTATAACTGACATAAATATTTGGCCATGGCGTAATAAACACGTAATACCCAAAACAAATATTTTTTAAATGGAATATTACCCTCTTGAATCATTTTCCAATCAGCCTATAATGTCAATCAGCCTGTTCCATTGTGCTATAGTTCTTTCTTAGTTGAAGCTTCAATTACCAAAAACAATAAATAAAAAAGGTTCTGCTAAAAAAAAGGGGGTTTTACTTTGTCGGATGCTGGCAGAGTTTACACAGTAAAAGTAAAAAAAGTAAAACATAAAAAAATAAAAATAAAAAATAGCCTCTGCTGACTGCTGTTAAAGAGTAAAAGAAGTGTAGATGGCACTTCCAGGTTGTTTCCTGAGGCATAACGTTCTTTCTGGGGTCACAATGCATCAACGGTCGAAAAATTCTCTCATTTCACGTAAAATGTTTTAGAATTCTACACATTATGATAAAAAATTTTGTAAAAATATTGTTATATTGTGTATGTAATCGCAAGGAAGTTTTCACCCAAAAAAAAAAAAATTGTAATCACAAGGAAGTTATCCATTTGAATTCTTACTTTTTTTTTTTTTTTTTTTTTTTTCAATTCTTATATATAGTTTATGGCGCAACAAAAATTCCTAGTCATAAGGACGTGGAAAGTAATAGAAAAAGAAGATAAAGAAAATAAAAAGGTTACCAATGTGGAAGTTTTTTCATCTCTTTGCTTGCATATGAACAATGTAAGCGTTTATTTGGGCAACGTCGTAGAGAAAACTGTCTACTAGTTTCATTAATGATGATTCTTGAATACTCATTATTGTTAACTTTTTTTTCTTGGTCATTCTCTCAATAATTTCCATTTAAAAAATATAATAGAAATATCTTATTACAACCTCAACTGTATGATTAAAATCAGACGACATTTATAATATAATAAAGTTGTTCAAAAAAATCCTCTTATATAATATATAGTCTCATACGTACAATAAGACATCAACTTATTTACTATTGCGATAAACGGCTCTATCAAAGTCCCTACCTTACAAGATTAACTTGCATTGCAAGAAGAGAAAACCAAGAAGAAAGTCTTAAAAACCAAAACAGCCCTAGCAAAACATAAAAGTCACCTCTCTTTGTCACTTTTCTTTCTTCGCCATGGGCTCTCTCTCTCTTATATATTACTGCCAAAAATGAAAACCTGTCCTTTTTATAATTTTTTTTTTACATATAATACATACATATATATATACATATATATATGTATATATATGTATATCTACTTCTTAAGTGCTGTTCATCTAACGATCAGAGCCTCCTTGCTTTGTGGCCTTATTGTGAGGCTGCTGGTTCGGGGCCAAACTTTTTCAACTTATCCAATAATCATGGGAAGAATCCAAAATTTTCTGTAACACTCGTTATAACTTTATCAATTATTCAGTGTTTATATGTCTTTATTCAATATAAAAGTCCAAACAATATTATTCCCATGTTATGGACTTTTCAAAAACCTGATAATAATAATACGAGTGAGTGTAAATGTCATTCGTTTTTTGGCCTATATATATGCTAATCTCGCCAAACCTAATTAATATACAACGTACATAATATAATCTATTAAAAGTTCCTCTTTTTTTTTTTGACGAATTAAAATTAAAAAATAAAGTAAAATCAAAAGAAGAAAGAATTAAAAAAAAAACCCGGGACTAATGAACATTTTGCATTTGTATTTGATTGAGAATAGTTTTTATCTTCATTTCTGTTTTTGTTTTTTTTTTTCTCTTTTGTCCTGGGAAACCACCCCCCCCCCCCCCTCCAAAAAAATTATTTTTTCTTAAGCAAGCTAGGTAGCTTATTTTAATTTTCAATAATCGGTAAAAGGAGAGAGAACCTCAACTACAGGAGCAGGACCAGGCTATCAAACGAAGAATTGCAGGACCGAAGTTAGATAGAACTATATATATATATATATATATATCACCCCGAACAAAAGGGACATTAATTATCTCCCATACATTGGAGGGATTCTTTACACGTGTATAGATCAAGTGGACAGGGTGTATTTTTAATATATATATATATATATGTATATTTGTTAGTCCATATGGCACAGTTATATCTCTTTAATCCTTTGGGGACCAGAGGCCAAATATTAAGTTGACCATTTACAGTACCCTCCGATTCCGATACTCCTTCTAATTCTGATTTACATTTTGATATTAGCAAGTTTGTGGTAAAACGACAAACCATCATGTAGATTATAAGTTTAAACTCATAATTCAAACAGTGAAAAATTTGCGTTTGATTCGTCGGTTAGAGATGGAATTTTTAAGTTGGAATCGGCTAACTTTTCAAAATCTAATTATAATTTTTGTTGACTTTTCAGAAAAAAATAAAAATTGATATGAAAGAGTATAATTTAATTGAAGTTAAACTTAAATGTCAAATGAAGCCTAATATTACAAAAAAAGTTTTAAAAAAAAGTAGATTAAAAAGGATGTCAAACGACTAACAGTCATATACTCACATCTTAATATTTTTTTCAGTATATATGAAAATAAATCTAAGTTCGTTAAAAAAAAAAAAACAAAAACAAAAAAAATAAAACCTATCAGTTGAGACACCTAACAAAGACTAATGCTGTGTTACCGAGTAAGTTCGTTTTGTAATTTATAAAAAAAAAAAAAAAAAAAAAAAAGGAATGTACTTCAACCCTATTCAAAGCAGATTTTATTTATTTATTTATTTTTCAAAGGGTAAGTTTGAAGCATTGGCCAGCCCACATCCCGTCTCTCCTTTGACTTTGGGGAAAGAAGTAGAACTTTATATCTCATTGTAGATTTGTAGTCAAATTCAAATGCCTTTCTTTCATCACAAACCAAATGCTACAACGTGGAAAATGTAGACTTCATTAATAATCGAGCCGCTTCTAATTTTAATAATATATATTTACACCCCCTAATTCCTAAATAGTCTTACACCTCAAACGGGAGGACAAATCTAGATGGTAAAACATCATATGGATTTTAAAATCTCAACTTTATATTAAATTTTTATCCATTTTTTAATTTTTAAAAACTCAAACTTTATAAGTTTATAACATTCTCATTTCAAATCGAAGTAAAATGATTTTTAAATTCAAATGCACATAACGATGAGAAGAATAAGACAAGATCCATTTTGTTTTTTGTTTTTTTTTTTTTTCCCGAACACATTTCAAAATTTTGTATTATTTTTTATATCACATAACTTTTTCAAAAGTTTTCATTCTAAATATACATTTTAAAACCTAATTTTTAAAACAAAATCTCTAGATAACTCCTAAACGGGCCCTTAAGAACATCAATTTTAATAAGGAGAAAGAGGGAAATAACATATTACATGGAAAATAATATCATAAATTTTTAAGGAGGGAAAATTATAGCACATTTTGGTGTAATTTTTTTGGAATGCCATATCTACCCCTGGCAGCTCCACTCTTTTTCTCCGGAAATGTGAATGGCCTCTCTCTCTTCTCTCTCTTTCCCCCTCTGTTTCTCTCTCGTTTCTCGATGACCGGAGGACGCGCGCCGGTGACGGAGAAGATGTCGCAACGACGACGGAGAGCCAACCTTTTTTGTTCCTGATCTCGGCTTCTTCTATGGCGACGTGATCCTCTGCAACGGCCTATTTTCCGTCGCGATCTGAGATGTTGGTTGGATTTGCAATCGCGTGGCTACTGTTGCGTCGTGAAGATCTGTCAGAGCGACTCAACTCGCGTCGCCTCACGGAGCCCAGATCGCGGAACCCAACGGAGCTCCAAAGGATCGGACAATGGGAACCCAGGAGATCGCCACCACCGACGAGATCTCCGACTTCGGATGCCCGAGATCTCCCTCTTCTCCATCTTCTTTCTCCAACACCAGCGAGATCTTTCTCTCTCTCTTGTAGCCGGAAAAGAAAGAACTCGCGGAGCCTCGCGGTAGTCACTGTTGCCGGAAAAAGAGACTCACGATGGAGGAAAAAAAAACACGGTGGATAGTACAAGGAGTCAGGGGCAGATCTGGAATTTAGAAAAACATAAACCAAATATGCTATTTTTTTCCTTACTTTTGAAAATATGCTATTAAATTCTATTAGTGTGTATGAAAATGTTATTTGGTACTATTTTTTTTTATTAACAGATACAATTTTTTAGTTTTAAGTATTATAATTTTTTACACTTATCAATTAAACAAACAGACACTTTATAATATCAAGTAAGTTGATACTTAAAATAATTTAGTATCAAAAAAAAAAAAAAGCAACGGTTTTTTTTATTTTCAGTTAAAAAGATGGCCATCCGTTAACCTTTGTGGCGGTAAGGAAAAGGGAAAAAAATAATTAAATTTTTTTTTTAAAGAGTAGAAAAGAAAAAAAAGAGTAATGAAATACACGTGCTCGTATTTGTACGGAGGAATTTCATTTGTTTAAGTGTTAAGTGGGATGACGAATGACGACCGTCCGCGCCGCCCACCGCCCACCTTTCTCTCATTCCCCACTCCCTTCTTCTTAAACACAGGACACGATGTCAAATCTGACAAAGCATTGAAGATTCCCTATCACACTCAAACTACAATCCTACCCTTGTGCTTTCGTTTTTATTACGATACTAAAGTTTGGTAAAGTGTTAGATTGTTGAATTTACCTATTTAACCCTCTCCTTGTTTTGAGTAACCATGAAGCAACGGGCAACGGCCCCGAGAGCCATCATCATAAATTCATCACGTGGGCAGTCATTCTGTCGCCCTTTGGATTTAATTTCTTTTTACTATGAAAATTATGATGTTTTAATTATTAGAGAGCTTTAAACTTTATATATTTAGATAAAATCATCTGTGATTGTTACCATAAAATAAAACCTCGTGCCTTTTTTTTTCCTATTAGTTATTTAAGTTATTTTTTAAAAGAAATTTTTATTTTCATGTTTTATCATGTATTTGGACATACAATCTAAATCTTAGAATCACAATCCAATTTTTATATTTTTTCCTTAGCTTCACTTTTTACAGAGTTTTGTAACTCAAACTTTAAAAGTTCATAACTTTACATAATAAGTCCAAATGAGATATTTTTTTTAATTACATAAAATTTTAAGACGAACGAAACAAATTTCATATTGATATATGTTTCCAAACATATTTTAAGTTTTATACTTTTTAACTTAAGCAATTCAAATGCATCGATAAACGCATAAACAATCTAAACTCAAATTCTACAATATAAACATTAGCACCAAACGTATGCTTAATAAAAAAAATTTTGTTCCGTGTGTCAATCTTCTTCTACTTTTTTTTTTTTTTTTTTGAAAAATTGTGTGTAAATCTTTTGACTTTCTGAAAAGTTACATGCCTTTAAAAAAAAAATCTTCTTTTGTACAATATAGGTTGCGTTTTATTTTAGATTGATTAATCAATTAATAGACAGACATATATGACCTATGATATATGTTCGTACAAACAAAACACAGTACCATTTATATAGATGGGGCTTATCAAACATGAAATGTCGCGTTAAAGAAACTCATTCCATTACGTCAAAGAAACTCACTGTGTACTTGCTAAAAAATCATAACAAAATTAGAAAAATAAATTTTCATTACTAAAATGATAATCAAATGTTAATAAAGAGTGTGACAGGGAGCCACTTTTATAAATTTGAGCACTTACATGTACAAAATTTCTTTTTATCATATCAACATTTTAAAATTAAGGTATATTTTCAAATCCATCATTAATTAAGCACTACTACATATCATGTTGGCAACTTATAATTCAACTATGTTGTAAATATAGGCCAATAGCGTGTTCATATTTGTTAACAAGAGTCACACACACACATATTGTTTCAGTTGCAGAATTAATAAGGGGAAAAAAACACACACACACACACACATACCAATTGAACAAAAAATTTGAATTTGTAAACGTTATTAGGTGTTAATGTAAGGTCAAAGCAACTTCAATTTTCTAATTTTGTTCCGTAAAATCTAATTTCGCGTCTGAGAGAATTTAGGGGAGAAATAAAAGGAGTATCAATTTGGGTAAAATCGTCAAACAGCTTTGTTTTTTTTTTTTTTTTTAACTAATTATTTTATTTTATAACATGCCAAATGCATTGTCACATCCAATCACATTTTTGTCCTTTTTGTCAATAGGAAAATCATAGTCACAGTCTAATCCTCCTAATCCTTGATTAGCAATCCCATAACAACTATGAAATGACAAAAAAAAAAAAAAAAAAAAAAAAAGCAATATAAGGATTTTCTGGTGATATTATTAGTTTAAATGAAATGATTTGCAATTACGATTAAATTACTCAGTCAGTCCATTAAAAAATATTTAGAAATTTATAAGATGTGCAAATTCCAAGTCCTCCTAGTGACAATAAACGAAAATCAAACACTTTTCAGCATAAAAAAAAAAAAAAAAAAAACCTATGTTAAACACTCTTTAAATTGTCCATATTTTCCAACAACAAAAAAGTTCATTTTTACCTTTTTTTTTATTTTAGTGGAGAAATCCAGATTCCATGTTAGTTTAATTCTGGTGAAAGGCTCAAGAAAAAGAACCCCCAAAAAAAGGGGGAAAAAAAATAGCGTAATTGCAATAGTCAAACAGCATTAAACCCAAGAAATGTAACATTCTTGAAATCCTACCCACAATGATGTTTTTGTCATTTCACTACCCTTAATTAATAATTAGAATCCCCCTAAGACATTATTCTCAAAATATTTACTAATTTTTTTTTGCTAGAAAAAAAAAATATTTACTAATTAAAAACAAAATCTCCAAGACAAAAGCTTAAAAAAGGAAGGAAATACACTTTCAAAAAAAAAAAAAAAAAAAAAGGAAAGAAATACAGAAAAAGAGAACGAGGAGCCTTATTTCCTTATTTAAATTTTATTACATTTTAATTTTCCACAGAATTTTTTGTCTATCTGCTTTTTTTTTTTTTTTTTAAACTCTCTCTTTCTCTCTCTTGGGTTGCTTTCCTCTTTGACAGTTTGCAAAAGCTGAATTGGGCACCAAACCAACCACTGCATAAAGAGCAAATGAACAGAAGAAAGTGAAGAGAGAAAACGTTAGAACACAGGCAAAGAGATCTCGCTAAATGGGGTGAGAGAGAAAGATTAAGAGAGAGAAAAGCAAAGCACTAAAAAAAAAAAAAAAAACAAAACAAAACAGCTAGCTTCGTCAGCTGCTATCAATAAAAAAAATAAAAAATAAAAAAAAAAAAAAACAGAGAAGAAGAAGAAGAAGAGAAAATCAACGGAAATATGGGATCAACGGAAACAAACCAATTTTTCTGTTGTTGTTGTTGGTAAGTTTGCTTTTGTCTTTTGAGTTGTAGTTTTACTCTTTTTGCTTTTTCAGAAATCAACTCTCGTGTTTGTCAATCCTCAACTAATCATGGTTTTGGTTAAAAAATAGTTGGTCCACGACCTTTTTTTTTTGGATATTTTTTCATTTCTGGGTAATGGGAATTTGCCTTTTTTCACGAATTATCAGAGCCTTTTTTTTTTTTCTTCCCTTTTTTCTTCTTGACCCTTTTCTTAACTCGGTTCCATAGTTGATCAGGTTGCTCAAACCGTGTCGGTTCTTACGTTGTTCCTTATCAAGGACTTGCTTAGTCTATAAGCTGTTTGAAAAAGAGAAAAAAAAATGTTTGAACTTGTAATTATATTATATATGAGATATCGTAATTTGGTGTGTTATACAAAATTTTAATCACCTGCCTGGGGATTTATCATTGAGCAGGTAGATATTGCAAATCAAGAGATAGAAGTAGTTTCTGTACATTGTTTTCCGAGCTGGGTTTAATTGATCAGGTACTACTTTGCTTTCTGTTTCTGATCTTCATACCATAAAATTCGAGAATCTGGTTTTTCAGTTATGTTTGATCTGAAACTGAGTTGTTGACTTTGGTGACTAGGTGTAATCAGCAAGAGACAGAAATATATATAGCTTCATCCTCCCGAGAATTTTCAATTTGGGTGGTTTCGTACTGGTTCCTGGTTGAAGTTCATTGTCTGGTTTGGTTATTTTTATCGGATTTTTCGGCCCCAGATCGGACTTGGTGGTGTTTTTGGCCGCAGTAATGGCGAGTTTGTCAAAAGCAGAATCTAGACGCATGTATTCTTGGTGGTGGGATAGCCACATAAGCCCAAAGAACTCGAAATGGCTTAAGGAAAATCTTACAGGTATAATAAATGTCACAGTAAAATCCTCTTTTTTTTAATATTTTTTTTAATACTTAAAATTAGATTTAGGATACTTCCTAAGAAGAGTTCAGTTTTGTACAATTTGATTGTTTTGTTGTTTCTGCTCCTTATCCCAAAGAGTAATTACAGTTCTTTTGTTTTTTTTTTTTTTTTTTAAGTTTTTAGTTTTTAGTTTTTTTTTTTTTCTTAAATCTTTGGAGGTTAAAAATCTGTTCATTGCTGCATTGTTTTGCTCTTTCTGTTCCTTTTGTATTTACTCGTCCCTCACCTATCGCGGCTATTTTTTCACTGATTGAACAGATATGGATTCCAAGGTCAAACAGATGATAAAGCTTATCGAAGAAGATGCAGATTCCTTTGCGAGGAGGGCGGAGATGTATTACAAGAAACGCCCAGAGCTTATGAAAATGGTTGAAGAGTTTTACCGAGCATACCGAGCATTAGCTGAGAGATATGATCATGCGACTGGTGTGATCCGTCACGCTCATAAAACCATGGCAGAAGTATGTCCTAACCAAGTTTACTTAATGGGGTCAGACGAGCCACCCGGATCTGCTACAGAGGCGGATCCCCATACACCTGA
Organism: Ficus carica; assembly: GCA_009761775.1. NCBI lineage: Eukaryota > Viridiplantae > Streptophyta > Magnoliopsida > Rosales > Moraceae > Ficus > Ficus carica. Next base: position 4,033,655 of record CM019748.1, on the reverse strand, counting down.
GATGCCACCTCCTGGGCGCGCATTGTTTGACTCTGATGAACTGCAAGGTTCCGGAGAAGGAGCAGGCCATGCCAAGTTTTCAGAAGGAAAGGCTAGAAAAGGCCTGAATTTTCATGATGTTGGGGAGGAGAAAGAACGAACTATCCCAATCTATGGGGACCAAGATCTCCAAGCTCAGCCCTTGCCGGATCCTGATCGAATGGGCAATGCTGAGACAGAAATTTCGAACTTGAAGATAGCCCTTGCTAAATTAGAATCCGAAAAGGAAGCTGGCTTACTTCGGTATGAGCAGAGTTTGAAGAGATTGTCTAATCTTGAGTCTGAAGTCTCTCGGGCACAAGAGGATTCCAGGGGTCTCAATGAACGAGCTAGTGAAGCGGAAACTGAGGTTCAGAATTTGAAGGATGCTCTTGCAAAATTACAAGCCGAAAGGGAAGCTGCTTTTCTTCGATACCAGCAGTATTTGGAGAAAATATCGAGTCTGGAAAACAGTATTTCTTCTGCCCAAAAGGATGCTGGAGAGCTTAATGTGCGTGCCACAAAAGCCGAAGCCGAAGCGGAATCTCTAAAACAAGACCTTGCTAGGATGGGAGCTGAAAAAGAAGATGCACTTGCACAGTACAAACGGTGTTTGGAGATGCTATCGAAGCTGGAGGATAATCTAGCAAAAACTGAGGAGGATGCTAGACAAACCAATAAGCGAGCCGATAAAGCCGAACGTGAAGTTGAAACCTTGAAGCAAGAAGTTACCAAGTTAACCGAGGAGAAGGAAGCTGCTGCTCTCAACTACCTGCAGTGCTTAGAGAAATTGACTGAACTTGAGCAGAAACTTTCTCGTGTTCAAGAGGAGGCGCGAAGGCTAAACTCCGAGATAGATGATGGGGTTGCAAAGTTAAAGAGCGCAGAAGAAAGATGTCTTGTTTTGGAAAAATCTAATCAGAATCTTCAATCGGAGTTGGAGACTTTAGTGCATAAGGTGGGATCTCAAGGTGATGAACTAACAGAGAAGCAGAAGGAGCTGGGTAGACTTTGGACTTGCATACAAGAAGAGCGGATGCGATTTGTGGAAGCTGAAACTGCTTTCCAAACATTGCAGCATCTGCATTCTCAGTCTCAAGAAGAACTAAGATCGCTGGTGTTGCAGCTACAGAATAGGGCTGAAATCTTGGAGGACATGAAAACTCGTAATCGGGGATTGGAGGATGAGGTCCAGAAAGCCAAGGAGGAAAACACGAGTCTGAATGAGCTCAATTTATCTTCTGCTGTGTCAATAAAGAATCTGCAAGATGAGATGTTGAACTTGAGGGAGACGATAAAGAAACTTGACGCGGAGGTTGAACTTCGAGTGGATGAGAGAAATGCTCTTCAGCAAGAGATTTACTGTCTGAAGGAAGAACTGAAAGAACTGAGTAAGAAGAACCGGACAATGCTAGAGCAGGTGGAGTCAGTTGGCTTTGATCCAGAATGCTTTGGGTCATCTGTGAAGGAATTGCAGGATGAGAACTCAAAACTAAAGCAAGACTGCGAGATAAATCGAAATGAGAAAGCGGCTCTTTTGGAACAGTTGAAGATCATGGAGAAACTAATGGAGAAAAATTCACTTTTGGAGAACTCTCTTGCTGATTTAAATGTTGAGTTAGAAGGGGTTAGAGAGAAGGTGAAGGCATTGGAAGAATCTTGTCAGTCTCTTCTCGAAGAGAAGTCCAATCTTGTTGCTGAGAAGACCAGTTTGACTTCTCAGTTACACGTTACAACTGAGAATTTGGAGAAACTGTCGGAGAAAAACAACTTTTTGGAGAACTCTCTTCTTGATGCTAACGCTGAAATTGAAGTATTGAGGGTAAAGTCCAAGTGCTTAGAAGATTCATGCCTGTTGCTCGACGGTGAGAAGACTGTTCTCGTTACTGAAAGAGAAAGTTTAGCTTCTCAGTTGGATAATACTCAGAAGAGACTTGAGAATCTTGGAAGTAGATATGCAGCACTAGAAGAGAAACTCTCTGTTCTGGAAAAGGAGAGAGAGACTGCGCTTGGCACGGTAGAAGAGTTACGTGTTTACTTGGATGCTGAGAAGAAAGAGCGTGCCAGTTTCACGCAGTTGAGTGAAACCCATTTGGCTGGTAAGGAATTGTATATTTGTAAACTACAAGAAGATGTTCTTTGCGGGAAGAAAGAATTTGAAGAGGAACAAGCCAAAGCACTCAACGCTCAAATCGAAATCTTGGTTTTGCTGAAATGCATACAAGGCCTGGAGGAAAAGGGGTTCTCTCTCCTTGTTGAGCATCAAAAGCTCTTGGAGGCTTCAGAAAAGACGAAGAAACTGATTTCGGAGCTGGAGCACGAAAGTATCGAACGCAAAGTGGAGAATAGATCGTTGTCCGAGCACAATAATCTACTGAAAGTGGGGCTTGGTAAGTTGATGAAGATTCTAGATATCAGTTCGGATCATGGGTGTGGCAATAAGGTTGAGCACGATCAAAGAATTCTGAACAATGTACTTGTAAAACTTCAAGAGACCCAAGATTCTCTCTTTAAAAGTTATGATGAAAATCAACAATTGGTAATTGAGAAGTCCGTTCTTGTGACCATATTAGAGCAGCTGCAGTCGGAGGGTGCTAATCTTACGACAGAAAGAAACTCTCTCCAAAAGGAGTTTGGGATCCAATCTGAGCAGCTATCGGCATTACGTCTTGAGAAGCAAAAGCTTTGGAAGACAAATGAAGAATTGAGAACGAAAATAGTAGAGGGTGACCAAAGGGAGGATGTGTTGATATCTGCGTCAGAAAACCTTCACAAGCAGCTTTTGGAGTTGCAAGGGGCTTACCAAAATCTACAGAACGAAAAATGTGAGGTAGTTGAAGAGAAAGGATCCTTGGCGAAGATAGTCTCAGACTTGGAAGAACAGAAAAGTTGCCTTGAAAAGGACAACCATGTCATGTTTGATGAAACAATATTTTACAGTAACCTTTCTCTGGTTTTCAATGAGATCATCTCCCAAAAGTTGGCGGGTCTTGAAGAGCTTAGCGGAAAGCTGAACAAACTTCATCTTGAAAATATTGACCTTGAGGAGAAGTCCAGATTATTGGAGAAAAAGCTGGAAGGTTTACAGAGGGAAAACTTGCATCTTAAGGAGTGTTTAGATAAGTCGGACAGTGAGCTGCATTCGGTTAAAGCTGTCAATGATCAATTGAACGGCAAGATCACTGATGCAAAGGATCTATTGTCTCAGAAGGACAGCGAGATTCAGATGTGGGTGGGCCAGGCTGACGCGTTCTTTGTTGAACTGCAAAGCTCCAACGTTCGTGAAGCATTGCTTGAAGGAAAGATTAATGAGATCACCGAAGCATTTATGAGTCTCGAAGACGGAAGTAATTCCAAAAGTGTGGAGATTGAACTTCTGAAACAAAAAGTCGGCACATTGGAAGACGCAAATGGAGGACTTGAAGCTCAGTTAGCTCTGTATACATCGTCTGTTATCTCTTTGAAGAATTTGATATCGTCTCTCGAGAAGCACACAACAATGCAAGGAGAACCTCCCAAACTTGACAATGAAGAACTAGAGGTAATTTCTGTTTTATTTATATATACTCACCATCACTGTTTCCCTATTGTTTTGACATTGAAGTGTTAAAGATGTTAAATCTCCTTAACGCCTCTCCAATTATTTCAACCACACGTGATTTTGGATTTCAATTTTCACAAAAAAATGACCATTATTCAATTTCTTCCAGGATACTCAATTGGTGATCCGGCATTCTGACATCTCTGGAACAAATGGAGTTCACACCGCTGTGGTACCGAATGGTGTTTTGGACTTGCAGGATTTGGAAAGAAGGATCGAAGCGATACAAATGGCTGTAGAGGAAAAGGAAAAGAGTGTGATGCTGGAGAGCATAGCTGCTAGTACCAAACTGGATGCTGCAATGAGAGAGATTGAAGAGTTAAAGGCCATTGGCAGACAGTACCTAGAAAATGGTCAAAGAAGCAAGCGTGTGACTGCAAGTAGGGAAGACGAGAGGGACGGGTTTAACAAGAACCTGAGGGTGCGGACAAAAACACATGAAATCTCTGAATTGGGTAATGAGGTTCTTACCAAAGACATCATGCTTGATCAGATATCGTCGGATTGTTCATCCTTTGGAAAAAGCAAGAGAGTAAACACGGAGTCTGATAATCAAATGCTTGAATTATGGGAGACCACCGACCAGGACGGTAGCATTGACTTGAAGGTTGGCAAGACTCAGAAGACGGCCAAGTCACCAAAAGATCACCGCCGGAATGATTCTGTCAAAGCACACAAGAGCAGAGCCCCATCGATAGAATCACTAATGGAGAAGGAGTTGGGGGTGGACAAGTTAGAGATCTCGAGGAGATCCTCGGAGTCGCGCCAAGAAGGGAACAAGAAAAGGGTCCTTGAAAGGCTAGATTCTGATGCTCAGAAGCTGTCAAACCTTCAGATAACCGTGCAGGATTTGAAGAGAAAGGTGGAGATAACCGAGAAGAGCAAGAAGGGCAAAGGCCTTGAGTATGAGAGTGTGAAAGGGCAACTAGAAGATGCCGAGGAGGCAATCACAAAGTTGTATGACGCGAATCGTAAGCTGATGAAGAACTGTGAAGATGGTTCACAATCCTCAGATGGAACGTCTGCAAATGCGTCCGATGAAAGTGGGAGTGTGAGGAGGAGGAGAATCTCGGAGCAGGCGAGAAGGGGATCCGAAAAGATCGGTCGTTTGCAATTGGAAGTCCAGAGACTACAGTTTCTGCTGTTGAAGCTTGATGATGATGCAAAAGAAGCTAGACCAAGAACCACTAGAATCACCGAGCACAAGACAAGAGTTCTCTTGCGGGACTATCTCTACGGTGGCGGGGTCAGAACTGGCCGCAAGTACAAGAGAGCCCCTTTCTGTTCATGCGTCCAGCCCCCAACTTCGGGAGACTAAAAGCTATAAAACTGTGTTTTTTTTTTTTTTCGGCACATAAATGTAGTTTTATAAGTAACGAGACAGTAGAATTTCTTTGTCCATAAATTTTCTTCTCTAGAGCTGGTCTATGATATACTTTTTCTTTTTCTATCGTTTTAATAGAGAGAATCTGGTCTTCTTTTAGTTTTGAGATCCTGCTGTACATGACAGGCCCTGTCCATTAATCAAAGAAAGCCAGTCTCACGGAATTGTTTTTACATTTTTTATAAACAATATCTATATAAATATATATATATATATATATTTATTTAGTGTTTTGTTCTCAATTGGAAACCACAATGCTAGATTTTGACACGAGATTCATGTGTGTTGTGCTACAATGTTTGTTTAGTTTATGCAACATTTTCATACGAATTTGTATATATATTGAACAGGTACCTTGTTAAACGATCCAAAGCTGCACAAATTGCTCAAAATCTGACCATGGTTTCAGTACATGTTTCAAAGATTTTTTTTTTTTTTCCCAAACAATTAGCCATTGAAGGGATAATTCCCACTTTCCCCATTTTTGGGGCTTAAAATTTATCACTTCTCCTTACAAAGAAAGTTACATGAATGCTTTCGTCAAGGTGGCTTACAGGTCAAAACTCGACAACAAGATGAGCACAAGAACCCATCCTGCCCATTTACATAGAAACCGACAATACACCAACAGAAAAGTTTTTTTTTTTTTTTTTTTTTTGGGCTAAAAAAAGGATCTGATAGTGGCCCCATCATTTTCCGGATTTTAAGTTCATGCAGGCAAGGACACTCCCCTGAGTTAGCAGGGGATTCAAATCTCTGACCTCCCGGTAGGTGAGATCCTAAGGTTGCCTCCTGTGCCAACTTATCCACCTCCACGTGTTCCAGAAAAGTTTACTTTGATGGGGAAGTTTGCTTCCCATGTGCTGAAAGTGCTTCGGCTAAGTTTTCCCTTAGTTTCCGCCCCAACGGATCAACTTGCTTGCAACATTGTTCTCCATATCCTGAATCATGGTGTCCGGATAAAGCAACATCTGGCTGTAACTTATCTCCGTTGTCGATTATTATATTGTGAAGCAAACAACATACCAAGATAATGCTCGGCAGTTTGCGTTTATCAGGCCTCCACATAACCTTGTTAAGGATTCTCCAACTGCCCTTTAACTGCGAAAATGCCCTCACGGCAAGCGACCTAGGAGCCTCGTGCATTGCATTAAAAGTGGACATGGGAGTTGTGAGGTCGTCACTTTCGCAAGGAGTTATGAGCCAGGGAAGCAGGGGATAGGCAATCCCACCAAGTATATATTCCCTAATCTCCAACCCTCCAGATAAAGTTCTTACATTCCCGTTCAATCGCTCCCCGCCGTTGCATAGCTTGTAAAATCCTGAACACTTCAGTAACTTAGACACTGACATGCCTCCAGGCCAACCGGTCACTATATCAAGAAACCTCATCTCATGGTCCACAACTCCCTGCAAGAGCATGCTGTAGTTGTTCTCCAGGTCGCACCAATCGTCTGAGGTTTGAACAGCAGGGAGGGTCATAATGATGTGTGTTGCATCTATGGCTCCACAGCAATTGGGCAATCCAAAGGATGCTTCAAGTCTGGACTTGATCACCTCCATTCTACCGGAATCCGGCCACCTAAGGTGCTGTTTGGCGCGCTCCTCCAGCGACTCGATGAATCTCCAAGTCACCTGAGAAACTGTGGATTGGCCAACCCCAAAAGCAGCCCCAACCGAGACTTGGGACTCACCAGATGCCAACCTTCTGAGGGCAATGGCAACCTGTTTCTCGACACTAAGAAGCCTCCCTTCGATGTTGATGAGCCCTGACGGTGGTCTCGACACGAGGTCTTCTCTCACAAGAGAACAGATGTAATCAAAAGTCTTTCTTGAAGCCCTGAAGAAGTACTTAAACTCTTCTGCCTCGTCATGAGAAACTGAAGAACCTACCATGTTTACATATATCTACATATATATGTCATCTTCATAAAAAGAGTATAACATCTTCATAAACAGAGTAACATAGAAATCAATCTCAAAACATGAAACACATTTACACATACAACAAAAAACCCCATACTGAAAAAAAAAAAAACACCCACTATCAGAAACCTTAATTGGTACTGAGAAATAAGCTAAAAGGATCCTTAGAAAGCAGGGACTGCAAAATTTCAAAATGTCTCCTCTATTATCACACAGAACAACACTAGCAGAGAATAAAAATTATCCAAGAATTTGCAGATTATAAGCACTGACAGAGAAGAGAGCATTACCCAAGTTAGCATCTAAGAAGAGATTCTATAGTAAAACATGAAAATTAACGCTTTATTTTTTAATTTTTATTTTCTAAAAGGAAATATGGGTTTGGATTGCTCTGGAAAGAGAGAAGAGAGTGAATAAGGAGTGATCTGAAAAGGGAAGAAACCTGGAGAATTCCTGTGGCGAAAACTATCCCACCACTCGGAATCAATGGCGTTGGGTTGAACGGGAACCGTGCTTATGCTTCTGCACTTCTTCAATTTTCTCGATTCCTTTTTGCTTTTCTTCGATTTCTTTGGAGGCGCCATAAGAGAGAGAGACGGAGCTTCTCTCTGTTTGGACGCTCGGAAAACTTTCGCACTTACTTATGATGGCCTTAAATGGAATGCAATGACGTTTTGACTTTAGAACTTTGTTGTCGTTTCAGTATCCAACGAACTGTCGTTTGAGTAACAAGAACAGCAGCATGTCGTTTATCGCTTTAGTAGTTTTGGTGCAAAGTTTGTTGTCGTTTAGAAAAAGGAGTATTTCGATTATGGCTAAAAGGACCCCTGCGGGTGGTATAAACTACCTGTAGAGGAAGTTGACGTGTCGTACTTTTGCAGATATTTGTTGTCGTTTACTTAAAAATATAACGACACTGGTCGTAAGGATCAAGAAAAACTTGCCGTTTATCCCTCTAGAAGCTTATTTTCTTTTTTCAGTAAAACGACATGTAAATTGTCCTGTAAATTTTACCGGTCAATTTCGTAAAATAATATATATATATATATTTTTACATTAAAAAGCGTAAGGTTCTTTGTGTGGAAGTTTGAACACTAAAAACCAATTCTTGTTTGTGTCAAAAACTGTGACTGTTCTTCAAAAAAAAAAAAACTCTTTTTTTTTTTTTTTTTTAAACAGAAAACGACATGCAGTTCAAATTCATGCATTTTGGAGAAGCAGAAAAGCGACATGGCGTGTTTAAGTTAAATATTTGTTGTCGTTTCTTCAAATAAAGCGACATAGTTTAAGTATCATAACTATATATCGTGTGTAGCTTTAGAAGTTTTGTTGTCGTTTCTTTTCTATGCTCAGTAATGACGTGTCTAGATGCACCACAAAGGAAAAAAGAGAAACGATGACTCAAAATAAAAATTAAAAAAAAAAAAAAAAAAAAAAAAAAAAAAAAAAAAAAAACCACAACAACAACAACCTGTGTAGCTAAATTTCCACTTTGAATTTCAATATGTAATATACATGGTACAAAATACATAATAGTTGGAAGGGGAAAAACTTTCCTCCAACTGTGACTTCATAACTTAGTAGCTAAATAATAACAAGACTCATATAATCTCATTTTTAATTTAATGAGTCAGTAGTACTATTGCCGTCTGGTTTTTTATGAGATCAAACACATTGCAAAAATGCAATTTATACTCTTGAGTCAACTGATTCATCTTTCACATTGTTGCTCGGTTTGTAGGTGTGAAGCATAAAGTTACAGGCTTCAACAGCCTCTCCAACCGTAAGATAAATCCATTCCTGCCCTATCTTGTCTATCAACTCCGACTTGTTCAGCTTCTTCATAACCTCACTTCCCGGGTTCGCCAATACAAGCTAAAACAATAGCAAAACGACATTAGAGAACATGATAAAAGAGTCTCAAACCTGAGATTCACTTTTTATTAGTTGTGGTGCTCAACATGTATCAAAAATTTCTTTTTTCCGTTTATAAAAGCTTAAGTCAACAATGTTTGCGGGGTTCATAAATTCTTTTCAACATGAGATAATTTGATGGGGTGAAACTACCTTGAGGCCCCTTCTTTCAATGTTCTTCTTGACCTCGTCAAACATGCTTATTCCACTTGTGTCTATGTTACCAATAGCTGTAAAACCCCACCAAAACATAAGTGTTACAAAGAGAAGCTCTAAGATAAACAAAAAAGTATTTCTTTTCCTAAACTGAGTTCGATATATATATTTATATGTATGTATGTCTGTATATATGTACCAGTCATGTCCAAGATGACATATTGTAAATTGGTTTCTCCTGTGGATTTTATTCTGTCTTCCTCGTCATCAATCCACCTTGAAATTCTATGAACAAGTAGAAATATTGGTCACAAAAATCCTATAAAATTAAATTATATTAGTAGTTAATAATTCTAGTATTCATCTAATTCTAAGTATACCTTTCTCTTAAGTAGTTGGAATTGGCAAAGTAAATTGGAGCATCAATCTCAAGTATGAGAATTCCAGGAACATTGCTTGTATTAGTGTATTGTTCTGCATTTCTATAGATCGTAGAATCTGGAATGTTACCAAGAACAAACGTTCTAGGCCTTGCCACGAATAAAAGCACTCGCATCAATGATATCGCGACCTGATGATCATCAATCATTTTTCAAAAAAAAAAATAAATAAAAATAAATAAAATATATATATATATATATAGTACTTGGGTAACTTAATTAGCCTCTATTTAGAACTAATTATGAGCTCAATTAAATTAAGCAGCATTATGTATTTATTATATGTTCATACCGCTATAACTAATCCGATTTCGACACTGCCAAAGACCACGCCAACATATGCACTTATGCACACTACGAAATCGAACTTGTCTACTTTCCAGAGATGGATGGCAGCCTCGTAATCAATAAGGCCGAGCATCGCAGCAATTATGATCGCCGAGAGCACCACGATCGGAGTGTAATGGAACAATGGTGTGAGGAACAACAATGTCAACATGACGGCGATGGCCATGACTATGTTTGACACTGCCGTTTTGCACCCTGCGTTGTAATTCACCGCAGATCGCGAAAATGGACCTGAAATTTCATTTAATTAGTTTTTTTTTTTATTTTTTTTATTTGGGATTTAGAAGTGAATTAAAGTAGATATAATTAATGATTGTTAAGAATAATTATAAGTACCTGTTGTGAGGTAGCAAGAAGTGCAAGAACCAACAACGTTCATCATCCCAATTGCAATCATCTCTTTGTTTCCATCAATATGGTAATTTTTGAACATGGAAAAGCTTCTCCCAACTGCTATCCCTTCCTGCATTTAATCATTTCCAATTATGTTTAGCCAAATATTTAAAAGGAAAAATTAAAAGATATTTAGGGGAGGATTTTTTTTAATATCTATTTTTAAATATCATGTTCTCTGTATTTGCACTAATTAAAGTTAACAAAAAAGGCTAATATGGGCCACAAAAGATTAAAAAGAAAATTCGTTAAAGATAAAATGGTACAAACAATTTATCAAATAGACATGTTTTTATTTTCTTATTTGAATTTTTTATCCTATGTATTTATCAAGTTAGAGTTTAAAAAAAAAAAATTGTAAAGCTACTATATTTAAGATAAAAATTTAGAAATGTGATTTTTGAAGGACAATCTTATAAATTAATAATTTGTTAAACATAATGATTTGAACGGGTCTGAATGTGAAATATTATTAGAAATGTGTGGAGCCCACATAAATAGGACCCCACCTATCTAATCCTGACTCTAGCCGACACCGGTTGTATAACAGTGTTTCAAAGGATTGACGACATAAACTAAATAAGTCAAAGATAGGATAAACAAAAATTCCTTTTTTAAGCTAACATTCTGAATAAAGTGTCCCTAATCGGGAAACTTACAGTACAAATAATTAAGTCACAAGTCAAAGTCAAAAAGTGTTACCTATGCTACGAATTATTATTATTTTTCCTTATATTTATGTGGGGTTTTTTTTTGCTAGTTGTGTACCCCCCCTTTTTATTTTTTATTTTTTTTTATTTTATGAATTGCTAGTTGTGTACTTTTGACGTTTTGCAAATGTAGTAATAAAAAAAGGGGACGGGGAGAAAGATGCTTACAGCGAGGGCTATGATACCCGTGACGATGCCAGTTTTAATGGCCAGTGTCATGTGTGGAGGCACAAATACAAAATCCGTGATCGAAATTGGATTCAACCCCTTCTTCAGCTTTCCTATCTGCACATGAGTAGAATTCAAAATGAAAATGAACTCCAGACTTATAATAAAAGAGTCATTTGGTCATTTCGTTCTCTATCTATTTCACTTATGATATATATTCAGATTTTAGAAAACAATTAACAAAATAAAAAGGACCTAAATTAATTCTGCTTAAAAAATGAGATATCACAATTTTAATTTCATATAATTTTTTAATCATGTAAAGACATACAAGTTGTCGTTCTTTTATTATTAAGTGATTAAAATTTTACTACATTAATTAATTAACTCTAGCAATAAATAAATAATACATGAATTGATACTTAAAAATTAAAATTAAAATTGATATTCCTAAGCTTACTCAATGTCCTTATAATAAGATTCTAGATTATTAGCCAGTTTTAGGGTCCGTTTGATGAAACAGTTTGAGTTAAAATTTTTAAATTTGAATTGATTGACTTTTTAAAAACTAATTATAATTTTTATTAATTTTTTAGAAAAAAAAAAATAAAAACTGAGATAAAAAAATATAATTTAATTTGAGTTAAATCATTTTACCAAACAAGTCGGTAATCCTGTGCAGTGAGTAGAAGAAGGAACAAAATGCATATAATATTTGCATGGGACCCACCATAGATCTGTAAACAGTGGCATTATTGGTGGGGGCCCAATCCTGTGTTTTATGGGGAAGAGAATGGTGGAGCAATAATTTTTTGATTGGCCCATTAAGACAAATACCATTTACCAAACGGGCCTCGAAAGACATTTTCCATAGGGCATGGTCGGATTATCTTGTCGTGGTCAAGGTCAGAATTTGGCTGGACTCATTTGTCACTAGTGGGTCATACTTGGTCTCTCTCTCTCTCTAGCTCTTTCTCTCTCATCACATCTCTCTATATTTCTATGTGTGTGTGTGTGTGTGTTGCAAGACAGAAAACCAACAAGAGAAAGTTAAATATATATGAGAAAAATAGTAATTAAGATGGAGTTTTTTTATTTTTTTTAATTTTTTTTTAATTTTTATTTTTAGTGCTCACCACTTGAACACCATGTTTTTCAGCATGAGTGAGATAAACAAGAATGCTTCCCAATACAACTGAGGTCAACGGTGCCATGGCCGATATCCAAAAGAACTTTGGCCTTCTCTTACTCTGCATGAAAAAAAAAAAAAAAAAAAAAACAAAAAAGAATAAATTAAGAGCCACATGAGAATAATTTTATTTTAATTTTTTGCGTAAAAAGTGTGATATTTTATTGGTGATGAGTAGCGTGGAACAAGTTTATTTCACGCAGCTTGGTAGGAAGCAATCATCTTAAAAAGTTTGATTTGCCTTTTAGTTTATATATAATATTAACAATATAGGTGCAGCAGGTTAATTGCAGTTGAATCGATACTTTTTTACAGGTAAGAACAAGATTAGGGAAGAAAAATATGTGTGTGTATGTATGTATATATATATATATATATATATAAATAAAAGAGACAGAAGCAGATTCCGATCCTGGAAAAAGGGAAGGGTTTTTTTAAAGGAAAAGAAAATAGAGGCTTAGATGCTAATTAATGGAAATACTTAATTACAGATAATTCTGCACATAGCGTTGATAATTTTATTCTTTAGGAATTTAATTGATAGGCCTTGTGAAGATCAGATCATACTATTTTTTGCCTAACCTTTATTATTATTTTATTAAGTCGGTGTTACACTGAACAAATACGGGTGCAAACAACTAACATGGGTTATAAAATATTATTAAGTATCATAATAACTTAATCAAGTTGGAAATTTAAAAAAAAAAAAAAAAAAACTTTGGATAATTCCGTTCCCTTTTTTTTTTTTAAAGAAAAAATAATATTAATTATTCCTTGGAAAAGGGCTTGGTGAACTTACAAAATATCTGGTTATCAAGAGGAAGAAAAGGAAACAACATCCCAAGACTCCACTTTCCCACTTCCACTGCAACAACCATCAATATATTATTTTTAGCAAAATCAATCAGTAATTAACTAAAAGTAAGCAATAGAATTAGCAAGAAAACTACCTGTAATTAAGTAAACAAGAAATTTAACAAATTAAAGTAAAGCCATCCAATTAACTCCAAGCCAAATTTCTTGCTTAATTAACTTGTTTCCTCCTTTTTCTAGAAGTTCAATATTTTTATTCATCTCTAGTCCACAACTTTCCAAAAGATTAATATTCTAGCTAAAAGTTACTTCTGAGACTTGATCAGAAAAGGACTACAGCATCTTTATTTTAATGCTCAACAACTTCAAATTTCCCAGCCCCACCAATACCATTATTCTATTATTTCTTAAACTCATAAAACAATGGAATGATAGAGATCCAATGAATGTCAATTTTTGGAATCAAAACCTCATTTTATCTTTCTCATATCAAATTCTTTCATGAATTATATTTTTGATTGGAGAAAATATAGGTTTGCTTGTATAAATAATTACACACACACTCATATATATATATATGTATAGCATTTTGGTGATCAAAGAACATGAGAAAAGGGCTGATATATATATATATATATACACACATATATGTACATAAAGACAACCTCATGTGTTTGGCTAAAGACAGAGCGCATGACGGACACAACATCAGTGCCATGGGTGAAATGGTCGAGTCCAAGAATCCCTTTCAGTTGTTGCAGGCATACCACAGTGGCTGCTCCTGCCATGAACCCTACTATTGTTGCATGTGATAGGAAATCCACGATAAACCCTAGCCTGCGCATGCACCGGATCAAATCATTCAGAACATGAACAAACATATGATTTATTTTTATTTTTATTTTATTTTCAAGTCACAAGACATGATTTTTCAGTGTCTAGACCGGATTTAGTTCATATGTCTTCTTATTTGAATCATTTTTACGTCCCTCTAATGATAATATGACATATGTATAACTAACATAATCTTTTAACTGATTTGTTTTGATATTGCAATTAAATTTACATTTTTAATTGATTTGTCATAAAATTATTGGAGGGACATAAAGATAATAGGAATAAGAGGACACAGGATTTGGATTCGTCTAGACCCGTACAAAAAATTCAGTTGCACAAATGATCAAAGAGCAAAAATTGGGATGCCCCATAAGAATTATTAATTAATAATTGAGATATGCAAAACGATTTTTTTTTTTTTTTTTGTTAGAAAACACTTTATTGCAAAAAAAATAATTGTGTTGCAAATTGAAAAAAACGGCAAAAGACAAAAATTCCATGACCATATATAGAGAGAGATCTAGCATATACCATAATGACGTCAATATAAAAAAAGTCTTAATTAAATTGCTCAAAATAATATGAAGAGTATATACTACTTTTGCATGTTAATAAATACTAACCTTAAAAATCCCAAGGAAGCTTGGAAAACTCCAGCGAACAAAGTTGCTGTAAAAGCAAGATGAAGATAAAGAGAAGGGTTCTCAAGGGCGTTAACTTCTTGTCCCAACATAGAAGCCGTTAGAAGTGAAGCCACTGCCACGGTTCCCACTGCCAAATCTCGTGAACTTCCCATCATCGCATAAATCAAAGGTGGGACAAAGCTCGAATCTGCACTTGTTATTAAAAAAAAAAAAAAAAAAAGAGCATATAATTGGTATATATCTATAGATGTATATATTAATGTACTATATAGTAAATTACGTACTGAACGTGTCATCCCAAACCATTAAACGTGTTGATGTACATAGGATGCGCCAATGAGATTCGACTCATATGTTCATTTATTTATGTCTCATTCCATTTCTCTTTAATAATTTTTTTTGCTGACGTGTCATAATAATTTAAATGGAGAGATATGAATAAAGAGAGACATGAGTCGAACTCATGTTAACCCGGTTCTTCCTTTTAGGGACTTATTTTTTAAGGGAAGAAAAATAAAGAAAAGAAAAGAAAAGAAAAATTGCTTACACAGGCCAAGAATGGGGGGCAAGTTGGCGAGCTTGGCGTAGCTGATGCCCTGGGGGATGGCGAGGCTGGCAATGGTGATACCGGAGACGATGTCGGATTTGAAGAAGGAAAGAGAGTATTTGGGAGCCCATTCCAGGATGGGAAAGAAGTACTGAAACCCCAACACGAGCTTTCTCCAAGGGGACTGGTTCTTGAACTGACGCAACGGGTCGTCAGGAAAGAAGGTCTCTTTCAGAGTGTTCTTAAACGTCTTCACAAACGGCTGCGCTGGTGGGATCGCCACCTTGTGAGACCTCTCCACTCCCGCCGATGGGTACACACAATCAGCGTTTCCCATGACTGTCATATAAATATATATATATATATATATACGTGTCTCTGTGTGTGTATAGATGAGGTGTATATGTGTATATATAGTAGAGTTGGCTAGCTATAGAATGGAGGTTTGGTGAAGGTGAGAAGAACTCTTTTGATTAGAGGAGAAGGTGAGAAGAGAAGTTGGAGCTAGGGAGCTTTGGGTGTGAACTGAGAAGCGAGGTGATAAGGCCTTTTATATATGAAAAGTGGGTGCGTGTGATATTCATATATATATATATATATATGTATAAATATATATATATATATATATATTCATGTGTGGAGAGACCTATATGGGATTCTTTTTAAAAAATATAACTTTTGAGTGCGTTGGGGGACCCACAAAAGTGTGTGTGGAAATGGGAGAGAGAGAGAGAGAGGATATATACGTTTGGTAATGTTGGGATTTCATTCCATTTTCTTGGCTGCCCACCTCGTGCATAATTTTATTATAATTTGCTTGTTCAGTTCATTAGCTTAGCCAGTAGAGCAATTTCACATGACATTATGGTATACATCGCTTTGCAAATTTAAGAGGGAGGAAAAGTCCTGGAAGCGTACGTGTATTAATTTGTGATATTCTTCGTTGGCTGGCTTATTTCTCTTCTCACTCAAGTCGGGCTTGACATTTTTGTTTTGGGATATCAAATCTAATTCTAACTTTTTAAATATTAATTTACTTATTTTATTTTTATTAATAGATATAATTAATTGATGTATCAATATTTTAAATATTTATCATTAAAAGAACAATAACTCATAAGTCACATAAATTAGAACTCAAAAATTAGGATAATAGTTAGTGTCCATAACATATTTATTTTGTATATGACATGGGGTGTCCTTTTTTTCATTTTTAAAGAAAATATATTGAAATATCATCGGTATTAAACATCACAACTAATAAAGAATAAATCTCATTTAGGTCTCATATGTAAGTCTTATAGTGTGTAACTCCTTTTATTAGTATCTGATACCGAACATCATCGGTATTTTTTTTTTTTTTTTGGGTGAGATTTGATCCGTGCGGGATATTTGTGTGACACGGGGGTGGGTTGAGATTTGGTTTAAGTTGTGACGGTTATATAATTCTGGCCGTTCGTGAATTATCAAAATTAATGTGAGAAAGTGAGATCATGGAGTAGGCTACGAGACGTGGTTTAATAATTTGAGCATATGGCGAAAAGTAATCAAATTCCGTGTCCAAATTACTTGTCATTACCTAATTGGATTCACATTTTATTGATGGATATTCAGTCAAAGAATTGAAGTGGTTGGTCATACTTATAGTAGTACTTAAAATTAAAGTGGAACTCGAAAACCCCTTATTATTGCTTACATTATCACGTAGGTCATGTATACAACATGGCACTGTTTCTAGTTTTTTTTCTTCACGAGTTTCGTCAGCAAAAAACCACACGTTTAGAGCATCTTTACTTCAAACGTCCCCTGAAACTTTTATCAAATGAGTAATGTTGTACATTCCGACCTTGGTGAATTTTGGTATATCTGTGTAATAGGAAGTCGGTATACCCACATCTAATTTTATACTAAAAATCCCTACAAGTTAAATCTAAAATATATGCTGAAGTAAGACGTTTCTTGACAATATATCAGACTGAGTAAGTAAAACGAGTTTTAACATTTATCAGATCAAGAAAACAATGTAACAATAAAATATCAGAATAATATTATACATTTCTTAAATAGGGTTAATGACGTCGAAGATGTTTCGAATTTCAAGAATATCATGCCATTATTGAAAGAGAAAAGAAAGAAGAAGTGATGTTAGATTAGCCACAAAATGTTGAAGCAGAAATAATGTTTTCCCTTTTCTTTTCTTTTCTTTTCTTTTCCAAACGAAAAGTAGCACTTGTTTTGAAGAGTAAATAGTGGCCGAAAGCTATTTAGGAGGTGGTTGACTCGTAAGACGTGACTGACATTTCTCTTTCGATGAGTATGATCCACAAATAAGGATCAAAAACTTGAAACGCTTGCGAAGACCTGCTTAGCTCATTAAAAAAAAAAAAAAAAAAAGATTTTAGTAATTAATAAATTAATAATTAAATAAATCAACTGTTGCTTTAACGTCCAAATTTGACGTCCACCTGCTTGCCGACCATTAAGACTTGCTGTCATATTCATACAGCCCCGTGATGTAACTGGAAGGTCACAGCCTATTGTCTTACAACAGGTGTACACGCCTAGCCTTTCTTGCTGTGATCATACCGCCAGAAATCCCACCCAACTTCGACGAAAAATAAAATACTAAAAAAGGGGGCAATTTCGAACTCATCTTATTTTATCAAGCCAAAAAAAGAAAACTGAAAACTACCATATACCGCCTTCTTATGTAAGAGCATACGCACGTCTTGTGTTGGGATGACAATCTTACCTACAAGCTTGAGTTTGCATTTGATCCTAATGAGATTAGGTAATTTTAGTCCTTTTTTTAATTTTAAATTTGGAGATATTATGATTCAAAATTTTCACCTTATAATAGAATCAAGTGTAAAAGTATCACTGAATCATTAATGTAATCATAGTTTCAGTTGTTTTAACATACAAGTTTAGGAGGTTCCATCACAAACATGCCTCGCTTATTTAGTATACATTAATGCGTTATAACTTTTTTGTTTTTTAAAATACATCTTTTTGTTGAACTTTTAAAATATAACTTTTGAGTATACAATAATGTGTTATTTTGAATACGTGATATAGGGTGAATTTGCTTGGGTTCCCCACTCTCTCAAGCCAAATTTTAAGCGGGCAAGTTAAATAGGATGGCAATGCTCTAACCTCTGAGCTAAGCGGGCTCCTAGATTAATTATTTGTCCTGTTACGTTGTTATCCCTATCATTTTTTCCTGTTTTTAGTATTAGCTAATATCATACTGGTAGTGTTATTTGTTAGATTTAGTTAAAATCATATTAAACTATAAAAATATGTAAATTTGATACAATTTAATACAGATAAAAGATTCAAAACAAAACCTATTGATAATTTTTTTTTTAAACATATGTATTTTTTTAAAATATTGGTTTTGAAATATATTCTTGAGACAATACTATTCTCGTTTCATCGGTGCAAATATCACTGGCGTGAAGCAGAATGAGAGTACTAATAACATTCTTTAAATGAATTAACAAACAAACACAGGGAAACTATTATAATTTATAAGAAAAACAAAGACAACACTTAACCATAATTTTAGTTTTATATATAATTGATTAGCTCGAGAACATACCGTAATCAGTCTTCCCTAGAAAAAATAAATAAAATAAAATAAAAAAGAATTAATGCAATTCTCTTACTTGATGATCATAGAAGATAGAGTGTCGTTGATCAGCAAATATTAAAACATATTAGCTAGTATTAATTAAGCCGATTATTAATTAATTAATTAATTAATAAGCTTAGAGCACATACATAATTAAATATTGCTTTGACCTCAGAGTAATGGCATTTTTGTTTCTTCTTCTGTAGTTACAACTATCATATTAATTATCGGCTATTGTGCAATAATACAGGTCCAAATTAGCTTGTGATAATTTTATTTTATTTTATTTTTTTACATTTCTCAAGAAAAAAGTTGTCATTTTGTCAAAGATCATTAAGTAAATTAAGGTAGAAGACTTTAGAGAGTATTCAAAAGGCATGAAATTTGCTCTACATGGCGTACCCACGCCTATTTAAAAGATTCATTAATATACATATAAACACATATATACATATATATACACATATATATATATAGTTCGAGGAACAAAAAGTTTATTTTAGTTATGATATTATTGTCACGGGTAAAAGGCAAATATCCCACAAGACAAAGTGGGACAACTAATAAAGGTACCTTATAAATATATTTTATATGTATTTTTTGCTGAAATTGTAAAAGATATTAATTATTAACCCCGCCAGAGAATGTTTGTCTTTTGCCTCTCTTATAATAATTTCCCTTTGAAGATGCATGAATAATTGAAGCGTAGCCGATAAAGCTAATAAATAAAACAAATCGTCACATAAGAAATTTTTGGTTCAGATGTCCCTTCGAAAGACTAATATTATTGTCTTTGGGATAAATTTGTCAACTGTGGGTTTATATTTTAAGTACTGTGAATGGTCAACAAGAAATATTGTATACAATATTTTGCTTGTATCTATTTCATCCATTTTTCAAATAAGGGTATCTTGACGAAAATATCCTCTTCAGCATTTTTCGTTTAATCCAAGATTGTTAGTTCTGGCTATGTTTTTTCTTAGCTGGCCCTTCTAGCTGTATCTGTACTTGCAACTATTGTTTATATATAAATAAATATGTATGTATATATATATACATACACACACATTTATATAAGGAGGGGAAAAAAGTTAACTGAAAATGGGAAACCATTATTTGTTTCAAATTGACAATCTCCGAGCAAGTGTTTCGTTTTTTGTTATTGGAAAAACAAAAAACAAAAAAAGCGGATCATCTTTATGTTGATTTGTTTCTGTCCAAATGCAATCCCAATTTTTTTTTTTTTTCCAAAATATCCAATCCCACTCAAATTGAATTTAAATATATATAGTATCGAATTTAAATACGACATTCTTCCTTTAAATAATTTATTTATAGTGGGCAGATTCACAGCTTGGAAATACAAAGTACTGGATTAACTCTAGCCATCCATTTGTTTCACGTGCGCATTGTAAAAGTTCCGATAGCTAATATCACTCTCTCGTTTTTCTAATTTTCTTATTTTTTGAACGCATTCAAATATCTTTTTCCTATTTCCTTTTTCCTTTTTTATTTCTCTCTTTCCCTGGCTTAAAATTTTTGGTTAGCATTTTCAGTCCATGATCTTTTACAAATTATGAGTGATTAAACTTTAATTTAGCTTCAAAGTTGGGGAACGTTTCATTTTTATTCCCTGCATTTTAACATTATATATATATATATATAAAAAAAAAAGTTGTGATCTTATAAAGCATATATACATACAAAGAAATGTTATACACAATGTGCACACAACACACACATATATATATATATATCTACTGCTTCTTGCATTTATTTATTTTATGAAAAATGTTAGGGACAGAACCAACTCATATCACAACTTCTGAATATCAACATATATGACATATGAATTTTCATTTATTATTGATAAGTGTTTAAAGTACTGCTATATCAATTAATTGTGTCTACCGATAAAAATATAATACGTGAGTTGGTATTTAAAAAGTTATGATTAAAATTGATATCCCTAATATTATTCTTATTTTATATTCTTATTTTATATTGTTTTAAGCTATGTAGTGATTTCAAAGAACCATATTTTTTTTTCCTCCATTCCTAATCCAAGTGATGTAAAAAGTAACCATTATAGCTGCTTTTCCAATTTTGACTAGTTCTTGTTTCTCACACACACGCACGCACTCACGATACACAATTTTTTAAACACGATAGACTCGTATGTTCACCTATTTGTATTCTTTTACAAGTCTCTTTAGTAATCTTATATCATAGATTTAATTAATATGATTTTTTAGCTGATAAAAAAAAAAAAAAAAAAAAAAAACCTAAAGAGATTGTGAGATACAAAAGTCGAATCCTTTTCAAACATAAAAGAACATCACATCGTTAATATGCCAATAATGACTAGCTACTATTACAATTATCGGACATTATTTTTAATTTCCCAAATTTCATATCCGAGCCCAAGATTTGACGACCCTTGAAGTTTCCGAGGGATATATCATATTTCCCACTTAGCAATGTTTGTTGCAGCCTACCAATAACTTGAAAATTGGAAAGAATAATATTTCTCATTTAATTTTGTCTCACCTCTAACACCTTTTGTCCTGGTTTCAGTCCTAGTTGTAAAGCAAGGAAGTGCTCGTGACGCTTGATGCTCTCTCGAAGAGACTCGCCCTTCCATCTGTGTGCAAAATGGAAGGATTCTCCCCAGCCAAATTCATAGAATCTGGTAGCGAGATCATAATATTTATTGACCTTGTCATTATAGTTAGCTTTTCTCTCTTCCCTTCGTCTCCATAACTAACATGATATCAGAACGGGAGGTCATAAGTTTGAACCTCTATAATTACACTGTTTAACCCCCTTATTAATATGATCGCGTGTTGAGCTTTTAATACATTTTAAGTCACTCCACTTAAAATGTTAACATTTTAAGATAGAAGCTTAATTTCTTAAAAGTCTCAAATTCCTTCTTCCTCTCTCTAACTTTCACATGGTATCAGAGCAGGAGGTCTTGAGTTCGAACCCTTGTAATTGCACTCTTTATAACCCCTTTAATTATCATTTGTGTGTTGGGATTTTAATATATTTCGAATTTCTTCTTAAATATTTGTTTTGGACTTTCAAAATTAATATTTGTCCACACAATTGCCCACGTCTGACCTGCACGTGAAAGGGGGAGTGTTGAAATATAAAACTATTGTTAGCCCACCACCTAACAGCTTAAATTTTTTAAAGAATTGATAAACTAAAACAATAAACATGCCATATTTTAGTTTATTTTATTTTATTTCGTTAATATGTACAACCTTAGCTTATATATTTTCTAGAATAGTTAATTGCATAATTGTATGAGAAAATTACGTCAGTGATTTAGAATCCCCACTGGGAATTATATATATATATATATTATATACAATATGATAGCATAAGTCCCCCTCTGACCATAAGCAATAAAACTAACATTGTAAATTACGTAATGCATCTCTATAGTGTTTCACGTGATATTTACCACTTGTTGTGAAAAGACTACTGTAGAATATGTTCCTAGCTATATATATGTACATATATTAGCCTTTTATTGACTCTGCACTTTATTACTAATCCTTTCCTAAGTTCCTAGCTAGTTTCCACTCTATCTTAATTGGAACCAAAACTATTCTCTAATGATTTAGAGGCGATTTCGGCCTTTACAAAAGTTTTCCATGAAGGAAAAGAGATATGTTTTTTTTTTTCTCCTTAAAAAGGAAATCTAAAAATAAATACCGATTGATAACTCAAAAAGGATGTCAAGTTCATATATACTCACCCTAATCATCATAATGAGGTTAACTGAAATTCAAAATATACTTATCGAGAACCCACAATCAACCATATTATAATCCTAACTAAGTCCCTCAATAATTTTCAATTTAGTATTGGATGTTTGGTAAACCGATGCTCTAATAAAAAAATTTTAATTCATTTTTGTATTTTTAGTAAAGTCAATATCAACCAACTCCAACCTAAATATTTCAATTCCAACGTACCAACCAATTGGATGCATAGTCTCATTTATTTGTCAGGTAATGAATAATTATATATAACAATATGGCAGTTCGTAATTTTGAGAAAAATGGTAATAATGTACTAATTTGACAGTATATATTTGTAGAGAAATTATCATCACTCGTATGCTTTTGTAATCAAATTTATAGACGTGACATATTATCATGCGAAGGATGAACTCTAATCTCTTACGCAACATATAAAGAAGTTTTGAGAAGGCAGGAAAACTACGTTGTCCGTCACGATTGCTGTTTGGTCAAAAAAAGAATATTCAACTTCGTTTTAGTTCTTAAAATAAAAAAATAAAAAAATAAAAATAAAAAAAAACCCTACAGCGAAATTCAACAGCTTTGAACTTTTGCATGCATTTTGATGATGTTAGTCATAAATAACACACACGCACACATATATAAATATAATATGTTGTTTTCAGATCCTCCATTAGTCAAATTATTTCTACTCTTCATACACGAAAATGCCAAATAATTTAAAACTAAATTATTTAGGCCCCTTACAATAATATTTTTAAAAAAAATTTAAAAGGGGACTAGCTAATTAACCAGTTAGTAAAACCTATATTTAATGGAGAGACCTGCTCGAGGATTTTTGACAAGTGGAGGATCTGAAAACGACATATTATATTTAATGGAGAGACCTGCTCGAGTAAAAACCTTCCCGGCAAAAGACCTCATGGCAAACTTTCTATAATAAACCGGGGATCTAGCTAGCAGCCTCTTTCTTCCAAGTCTTGTCAACAATGGACAAACTTTGGATAATCCTTAGCACAATTATTTAAACAAATAATTTAGCAAAAGTCTTTCCAGTAGTGATCTTCCAATGTGTTTATATATATATATATATATATAATATAACCCCTCTAGAAAGTAATTATTTACACGCATGCAGTAGTACTATTTGCATATATGCATATATATATATATATACACACACACACATACACAACCATACAGAAGTTAATTGGTCTCATTTTCTAAGTAAAGGATAAGAGGGGTTTTTTTTTTTCTCTCATTTTTATATATATATTTTGGGGTTATTAAAAAATCATACCTTTTATCTGATACTGTATTGTATTTATACCTTCACATTTTAAATTAATACTTAACACTTACATTTTTCAATTAAAGTTTGATTTTGACTATAAAAAAAATACCTAAATGTTGTCCTTCACATTTCGATATTTTTTTCTCTCTCTTATTTTCCTTAGGGCTTTTAGGTGTTTGCATGATCCAAATTGAGTGTTGACTAAGAAAATATAAAAATCGAGCATAAATCCAAAATTTAAAGATAACTAAATGTGATATAATCCAAAAGAAAATATATGATTATCAAAAAAAAAAAAAAAAAAAATTCAAAAGCTACAACTCAAGAGGGCCAGAACGTTAAACCAGATGCAAAGCAAGTAAGCAACAAGGAAAGCTATCTACAAACGAGGAACTGATGTCAAACAGATAAGTTGATCAAACTTTTCTTCTAAAAATAAGCACTATCGATTAAAAACCTAATTAACTAGTAAAATTACATGGGCAAAACCTAATAGAAGTTGGTCTTTTTGCCATATATAGTAATAATAATTGACATCACACACACACACATATTATATATATTTATCTATGTATATATCCTAGCTCCCACGCTTGGGTGAAATTTTTTTATATACATACATACATATATATATTTATATAAATGCGATAACGAATCACTCCTTAAGCACTTATATATAGGGAAAGAGCTGTTAATATACCTCCCTCCAGTAGTGTCGCCAAAGCAAAAGGTATGGTTGTCACTTGTCTGGATAAGAACACATACATATATAAATATATATATATATATAATATTCATATATGTAAGGCAATTATTCAAGATATACTGCATAATATTATAAAGTCTATACTTGAACCTCTACGTTACTAGAAGTTGTTGACTTCCAACCTAACTTGTTGACTTCCCTGTTCTTCTTGTAGGATCTGTTCTACCATGTGAAAGGGAATACATTTTGTCAGCTTATTAGGTTTGCACAATTATTATTTAGATTGATGAATTCCAGACCGACAAGATTAGAGCTTATTATGTATGTGTATGTGTGTGTGTGTATATATATATATATGCGGCAGAAGCGTACACACACACACACATATATATTTGTATCTTTTTTTTTTTTGGCCAGAATATATATATATATATATATATATGTATCTTTGTACTTATAATGCATATATCATATTAGCATATATATGTATATACACATATATTTGTATCTTTGTACTTTTTATTGGAGAATATTTGTATCTTTGTACTTATTTTGTACGTGTTATATGAGCATGCAATTATTAAGCAGGAATCTTTTTAATGAAATTAATATCAAACTATAAAAGAAGTCAAAGTAATTGCAAGAGTACTTTTTTTAAACATATTAGATCTGAGAATAGCATAAGCAGCATTCATATCCATTAAATTGAGAAAATAATGTAATAACAACCATCAAAGTAATATTGCGCCCCCAGATATTGAAGAGATTCTGAACCTCAGGAACGTCAAGTTAGAAGAGAAAATAAATAGTTATACACCTGCTTAGAAAGAAGTGGAGATTACAAAATTCAATAACCTGGAAATAGATATAATCACTGATTTTGAATTTTTTTAAAAAAAAGTGCCTATAAATCTCGTTCGAAAGACAAAATGTGTAAATGAAACTTTCAGTTTAGTTTTGTTTACTTTTCTGTAAATTGTCTCTTGTGCTATCTTTTAGTTTTTGTTTGGTTTATCATGAGATTGGATTCTGAACTTCTTTATTTTTGTTTTTATTTATGATAAATTTAAATGGAAGATTTATTTCCTCCTCTTAATTGAAAAACAAAGAGCCCAATGTGTTAATCTATGTTAATTAAAAGACAAAGAAATACAGCAAACCTTAATAACGTATCAACAAGTTATAATTCAAAACATTTATCTTCGAACATATTCCATAAATATATATTGAAACAAATAATGGACCATCCGATGGATGAAGATGAATACCTACCACAATTGCCATCAAAATTGAAGTTCCATTCAATTGCCACCAGTTTATTGCTTTGAAGTAATCATATTGCCCTAGCAATAGGTTCTCTTTTCTCCTTCTGTCTATAGCAAGACAAAAATAGCCAGAATTTAGTTAGAACTTATTATTCAAGGTTAATGAAGAGAAGAATATATGAATCCAACTGGTCCGAGAGGAAATTTTACTAGCTTCTTTAAGGGGAACTGAAATTTTACTAATCTACAATTGAAGTCCACAAACAAGTGTAAAAATAAAATTAAGTAGTAGTTTTTTAATTTTTTTTTTTTAAGGATTGGATAGCATTACAATAATCATGAGAATATGATAGAATCATATACCAGCCAATTATAAGAAAAGAGTGAAAGTATTATAAGATAAGATAAAAATTATACAGTGAGATTAGTCAAAATAGCATAATACAATATAAGCTTTTAAAACAATAGCATAAATTAAACTATTGCTACCAAATAGCATAATTAGAATAAAATAGCAAGGTAAAAAAAAATCAAAAATACCCTTGAGTTTCTCACCCCACTAATCTCTCTTCTCTGACACTCTCTCTGCCACCCATTGTCGAAGAATCGCGTCATCGACCATTCTCTCCCAACGTCGGAAAAGTCGTGGTTGCCGCCATTCCAATTGAACACAGATTGCGGGAATCACGATCCAAAATCGCGATCTTCCTCGTTGGCATCTGCTCAGCGTTTCCGGCCATCCCGCGAGTGCCTGTTTCCTCCAACTCACCGAGGTCATCATCTTCTTCGGTGACGGATTCTTCTCCAGAAACTTTTTGGTAAAGGACTTGCGATCGTGATTTCGCAACCTCGTCTAAGCTCCGATCTCCCCGGTGTATTCCCCATAGTGACAAACAACGATTACTTGCCACGAGACGGCTGTCTCTGTTGCTGAACTCATCGTCTCCGACATCGGCTTCTGGCAGCAATGACCATTCCTGGTTGTAAAGGGAGCATCGCCGGCTTGGGTTTCCTTCACGACGGCAAGGTTCACCATTTTGCAACGCCGACAGTGGTGGTGTGCTGCGACCTCTTGGAGAAGAGACTAGGGTTTTTGTATTTGGGGTTTTTCTAATTTGGGGCTGATTTGATATTTTTTCTAATTTTGGGGTAAATAATGTTTTAAATAAAAGTTTAAATTACATATTTACTATATGAATCAAAAAAATGGAAATAAAAATCATGATTTACTAGTAATAATTGGATTTACAATTTTTTCAATTTGGATTTACCAAACAAGTAAATTCATTTATTTTACTCAGTAAATACAAATATTTACAGGTAAATAAACAGATTTACTTGATAAATCTATTTATTTTACTCGGTAAATCCAAATATTTACACATTAATAAATGGGTTTACTAAGTATGATAAACAAAAATCAGTATATTCAATTGTTTTTCTATAAATATTGGTATTTTTTATTTATTTTAATTTCTTTGCCAAGTCCTATATTTACAAGATAAAACTAATATTAATGATGTAAATCTAATTACTAACACAGTAAATATGATTATTTATATTTAAAAAAAAATGATTATTTACTTGTAAACTAAGTATTGATTATACTATATTGATGTGGGTAAATCTGATAGTTAATTAATAGATCCATTAATAATAATTGTTAACAAAGTTTAGTATTTGTAAATCTATTTATTTTACTCGATAAATCTAAATATTTACAGGTAGATAAACAAATTTACTTAATTAAGTATTAATTATACTATATCGATGTGCTATTTATAGGTAAATCTAATAGTTAATTGATAAATCCATTAATAATAATTTTTACAAAGTTAAGTATTTGTAAATCCATTTATTTTACTCGGTAAATCCAAGTATTTACAGATAAATAAACATATTTACTAGATAAATCTATTTATTTTACTAGGTAAGTCCAAATATTTACAAGTAAATAAATGGATTTACTAAGTATAGGGGTGGCAATACGGGTCGCGACACGACGACACGACTCGAAAACGACACGAATTTCGTGGGTTCGGGTTGGGAAAAATATGTGGCGGGTTGTGTTCGGGTTGAGAAAATTTGACACGAAAAAAAAAAAAAACGGATTGTGTTCGGGTTGAACCCGTTTTTTTCGTGTCAATTTCGGGTCAAGTTCGTGTCAAATTTCGTGTCCATTTCGGGTCACTATTTCGGATCACTATTTTAGGTCAATTTTCGTGTCGCGTGTCCATTTCGGGTCAATTTCGTGTCGCGGGTCAAGTTCGTGTCGCGGGTCCAGTTCGTGTCGTGTCATGTCAAGCCGTTACGGGTTCGTGTCGTGTTCGTGTCGCGGTTTCGTGTCGTTTTCGTGTCACGGGTCGTGTTCAGGTTGGAGAAGAAAAAATTCGACACGGCTCAAACACGACACGAATCCGACACGTGATACGAATTGACACCCCTAACTAAGTATTATAAACAAAAATTAGTACATCCAATTGTTTTTTTTTTTTTTTTGGTTGTAAACATTGGTATTTTTTATTCATTTATTTTAGTTTTTTGCCAAGTCCTGTATTTACAAGATAAAACTAATACTAATGATGTAAATCTGATTATGAACACAGTAAATATGATTATTTATATTTTCAAATAAATACGATTATTTACTTGTAATTAAGTATTTATGATACTATATTGATGTGTTATTTATAGGTAAATCTAATACTTAGTTGATCAATACATTGATAACAATTTTTACAAAGTTCAGTATTTACTATCCGGTATTTGCTATGTATTTACTAAGTAATATGTATATTCACTTAGGTGTAAATAAATGTATTTACAAGTAAACAAGTTAAAAAGTATTTGCAAAACATCTTATATTTACAAAAATCCGTACAATTAATAATTATTGTAAAAATAACATTAAAATTTTCAAAAATCCCAAAATAGCCCCAATTACCAAACCCTAACCAAATACCTATGCCCACAATTGTTTCAACAGACAACGCCGTCACCGCCACTCCACGTCGCCGAAGAGGAAGACCGGTCTCTCTGCAGTCGGCACCGGAAAAGAAACGCGATGGAAGTCGCAATCTCTTCGGAATGGTCGCGATATCTTCCGACCAGTAAAGGTACGTAACCTGCAAAAAAGAATCAAACAAATCTCAGACAAAGAACAACAATCCCTGACAAACATCGCAACAGCGATTGAAGCCTCATCACCGGAGAAACATCGCGACCAAGATTAGTTGCCGGATGAACATCGCCACCGAGATTCGCTGTGCTGTCGTGATCTCCGGTTGACGATGTGAGAGAGAGAGAGAGAGCGAGACATAGCAGGGGAAGAGAGAGAGATCTGAGGTCGTCGTCCCGCCGTCACTATGAAAAGCTTTGTCGCACTGCCTGCAGAAATCTTCGTCCCGCTGTTGCCATTTTTGCCGCGACTCGCGAGTTCACCAAAACTCAGAGGTCGAAGCACGATTGCGACCTCCCGTCACGTCGCCGAGATCCTCCACCGCCATCGTGAAATCCACCAGCGCAGCAACAATTGCCGTCACGTCGACGAGATCCTCCGTCACCATCGGGTCTGTGTAGATAAAGAGGGTAGGAGTCGTGCAAGTAGAGAGAGGGGTGGAGAGTAAGATTACAGAGGGATAGAATTGGAAATAAATAGCTATTTAAAAAAAAAATAAAAAAAAATGCTATAATTTAGTATGTTTTTGAAATCCTATTATAATTTTTAATAGTTCTTATAAGATATACTATAGAGGCTATGATTTCTCAATTATACATGAGTTATAAGAAAAAAAAAGTTAGCCGTCGATATAGCACGAGTTGACTCTTTCTAATTTTGATATTAAATCACTTCCTTGTTTTTTTTTTTTTTTTTTTAAGGGATATGAAACCACATTCGGTGTACGAAGAAATAAAACTTGTCAAAAAATCAGAACACAGGCATCTTCTTTTTTGGGTGAGTCTCGGAAAGGACAGCTAGAGTCTTGACGTTTTCCACTATACATAGTACGTCAACTAGTAATAATATCATTTACCAAAAAGAATGATGTGTTGAGCTTACAAACGTGAATATAAGTTTTTATCTAAATTTTTTTTTTATTTTTTTATTAAAAGTTAACAAAAATTTAATTAGATTTTAAAAACTCAACTAAGCTCAATTTAAAATTTTCATTTCAAATCCGTGTTTCAAATGAATGTGAAGTATCAATATCATGCATTCTTTAATTTACAACTAATTCTTGTTAGTGAATATTAACGGAAATTCCTTTTCTTGTTTTCGATATATCATTGTCAATGTTTTCTTACATATCTTATCCTTAATTAACAATTCACAACCTTATATGATTAACTAGTTCAAATATACTGGCTTTGTATGGGTGGAATAGACAAACAAAATAAAATAAAATAAAACATAAAATTAATAAAAAATTAATTTTTTAAACTTTTTTTAATTTTAAAAAATTAATTTTTATTTAAAATTGCCACGTGACGGGTTTAAGACCCGCGCGAAATAGATAAACAAAGCAAAGTAAAGCAAAAAAAATTAAAAATTAATTTTTTAATTTTTTTAACTTTTAGAAATTAATTTTTTTTATTTAAAAATGTCACGTGACGGGCTTAGGGTCTGTCACGTGGTGAGAATGTAATAATAGATAAATAAGAGTACAAAGCAAAGTAAAGCACAGCAATAATAAAAAAATTAATTTTTAAGGTAAGAGAAGAAAGAAAAAAGGAAGAAGTTAAGGCAAGAAAAAGAGAGAGAGGGAAGAATAGAACAAAATAGATAGACCAAATTTTTGAATAATGAAAAAGTGCAACTTTACTTTATAAGATAGTTATAGACATATATTTAAGTATAAATTTTTGTTGTGATTAAAACTAATTTTTTACCACAAAATTTTTAGTCATGAAAATTTTTTGGTGTGACTTAAAAACTTTTTCCGTGAGTAAAAAACTTGTGGCTAGAAATTTTTTCAAAACAAAACTCTGTGGTCACTAAATGCATATGTGACATTTAAGTCACATAAAACTATTATGATGATTAAAAGTTTGATGTAAAAATATTGTGATTAATAATTTCATTATTTTTGTAGTGTTTGAATATGACTCGATTCATCTTTGTTTTTATCATTAGCGACTCAACTTTATCCTTCTTTGTGGAAACGGGGATAATTAGAGACCATAATCTTTTGCTAGGCCAAGCTAATGCAAAAGCCTTGATTTGACTTAATTAACCACATATATGGTTCATGATCTGCATTATTGGCTGACTTTTAAATGAATTTTTCAGCCATTTAGAGGACACCATAAGTGATTTCTCCATTTTCGAAAAAAAGGTGATATACTCGCGAAGCATAAGAAACATCTTTTGTGGGCACGGAATCGGTGGCTACAAGACGATGCGTATCTGCCCTTAACCGATTGTCTACTTTTTGTTGAAAAAAATAAAAAAGGAAGATCATCGGTATTATCCCATCTCTTATTTTTTTTTTTTTATATCTACAAGTGCCGTCATCATGAACGATGTTGTGATGTTGTGACTTCATGGACCGAAATGAATTCTACGTGAATATAATGGCTTAAATCCGTGCTAATTGTTCGCGACGACTGTTTGGAAGGAACCACTTAGGTATGATTGAGTGAGTAATAATAATTATAATAGTATTTACGTAATTTATTTATTAATAAATCTAATATTAACTTGATAAAATATTATATTTACTCTTTAAATAAAAAACAGTAAATAATGATATTTACATGTAAATATTGGTATTTACATGATTTATTAATTAGTAAATTGAATTTTTGTTAGCACTATTATCTACTAATATATCATAGATTTGTTAATAAATAAATATAATATTTGTCAAAAAATAATATATTTACATATTTATTAACTCTTAGTAAATAATCAAATTTATGAGTAAATAATGATATTTACTCAATAGTAAAGTGGAATGGCAAATAATCAATTAATTCACTTATTTACTTGTAAATCTTATATCTAACATAATTGTTATCTTTGTCAAGTTCTGTGTTTACAAAGATAAAAATCAGCATTAAATTATATAAATCTCATTATTTACTTGAATTTAACTAGTTAATATGTATTGTAAATCTGGGTAAATATCGATATTTACCTGTTATAGAATTAATAAAATAAAAAATTTGCTTAATAAATCTAACTCAGTAAATTTAAATAGTTACAGGTAATAAAATGGATATAATGTATAAAATAAGATGGATTTTATAGAATAGATAAAACCAGGAAATCCAAATATTAACAAATAATAGTAAATCTATATATTCACTAAGAAATACTGGTATTTACATGTAACTCCTTTACTTATCTTGTATTTTATACTTTTTATGTAAATAGTAAATCTAATATTCACTAAATATTCTTAAAAAAAAAGATTTACTAAATAAATAATAGTAAACCTATAGATTTACTAAGAAATAATGGTATTTACACATAAATCCTTCACTTGTCTTGTATTTTATACTTTTTACGTAAATAGTAAATCTAAATATTTACTATGTATTCTTAAAAAAAAAAAAAGATTTACTAAATAAATATTAATAATTGCAAATAAATATGTTTATTTTCATTAAATTTCATAAATTACAAAATGTACCCCTAAATCATCCCAAATTAAGCCCTAATTCAATCAAACCCTAACCCTAAATTACAAAATGTACCCAAAATTATTCCAAATTAAGCTCTAATTCAATCAAACCCTAAAATCCCCGATAATCATCGCCGCCATTGCCACCGCTTCTGTCGCCGTCGCCATATCGTTGAAGACGGGTCCCAAAGCTTTCGACAGCATTCGCCATCGCCTCATTGTTGGAGATTCGAGCGTGTTGTCTGCACATCGCGATTGAGCTCGTGAAGCGACGTCTCGCCGGTGACATCGTTTGCAAAGCTTCTGAAGTTGCCGCCACCACAATTTCATCACGGATTTGGGAAACGTGCAAATTCTACATATCGCGATCGCGCGAAACGTCTAATCGTCGGAGGGAGATCGCAACCTTTGTTTCTCCATTGCGATTGGAGATTTGTTTGCGATCTTATCTTGACTGGCCGGACAAGAACAACGATCGCGACGTTGATCTGCGCCACCGCCGCTCACATCACGAGCCCACTGGAGCGCCATTGGAGATTTCTGGCAGCTACAGTTCAGGCAACCATGGTTTGGTGGCAAAAAAAGAATTCTACCATTAGAAAAAGTCAAACATGCTATTTTTTCAATAAAAAGTCATACCTACTATACATTAACAATGGATATAAAAAAAATATACTATTTAGTATGATTTCTCTATGTATATGTGTGTATACATACCTTGCATTGAACCTTCGTTTTTTTTCGCCAGGTGTGTTGACAAGGCAAAATGAAATCAGCCGAGAAAAAAGGGGAAAAAAAATTAGTGATTTATGAAAATGACATATTGTATTATTGAAGGTTGTGGGGTAACCACAAATATGTTGAAGTGAATGTTATATACTATACAACCCCAATTTTTGTGGCAACAATTTATGACAATAACTTGTAAGTTGTTAAAATCATATAGGCGTGGAAATAATTGCAAAGGTTTGATGTGAAACCTAAAGATTTCAGGAAAAAAAAATATACACACACACACACATATGGTGCATTTATGTCTTACTTTTCTTTATGTGGTCGTTACAAAATCGAATTCCTCTACCAAATTATAAAATACATACTATTTAAAAGATTTTTAGAACAAACTTATTTGTAAATTTGAACCAAAAAGAAAACTAATTATATTGTGTTGACAAAAATACCTTTAAATCTATTTTAAGAAAAAAAAAACTATATTAATACACATTAATTTCATTTATCCATTTTGTATATTTAAAATTAGAAACTAAAAATTTTCTATAATCATTAATTTCGCTTTTATTATCACATTTCTTGAACAATATCACAATTTCATCACAAAACAAACAATCCAAACCTTATTACAAAAAAAAAAAAAAAAAAAAAAAAAAAAAAAAAAAAAAAAACAAGGTCGGTTAAATTAAGGATCATGTCATTACGATTGACCAATTAAATTCTAAATGACGGCTCCCATATAATGACTCTGTTATTACGACAGTTCTACTATATAGATATTGTGTTAAACGAAGAACCATGGGTCTATTGACGTGATCAATATCATATAGATCATGTTCATAATGTAATTAATCCAACGTATTGATGAGTTATTATAGTATGAGTAAAGTATATCAAACATTAAATCTTAAAATGACAGGATTTATATGATAATGACCACATCGATATACAATAAAATAAAGTAAATCGAGGAAAATGTATTTATTTATTCCATAAAAAGCGTGACCAACTCTTTCTAAACACAAAATCTGAGAATATATATATATATATATATATTTATGCACCCATAAATGGTAATTGGTAAATAAAAAGAACATAGTTACTTCCATTAAAAGTGTAACTAACGCTTTCGTTAAAACCAATTTTTGACCATATATATATATGTATATATGTGGGAAATAAACACAAACGGCAATTCCTTCCTAATAATAATAATAATAATAATAAAGCATTGAAAAATGCTAGGACGGTAACTTTAATTCTAATTTTCTAGTACCAACCTATGCGGTATATAAGTTGTCGTTTTTTTATTGGTAAGTGTTTAAAATATTGATATATCAATTGATTGCGTCTACTAATAAAAATATGACACATGAGTTGATACTCAAAAAGTTAGAATTAGAGTTAATGTACCTATCATTACTCAAAAGCATTAATCTAAGGGTAAATGAGGAACAAAAAATATTGAATTTAAAATTCGTTTAAATTTGCAAATAAATTGGTTTGTATACATTCTTTAAAATGGGTGGTCATGGTCATTTTATGTAAATACTTCATATATATATATATATACACAATATATACCTATATATGTGTGTTTGTATCATAAATTTAGTTAACCTAACACATTATACAAATTTGTATATTCTAATATTCCATCAAAACATACTTAAAATTTTTCACTTATATTCTTAAAAGTTTTAAAACATATTTACGTATGATATATTCTAGCTTAACACAACAAACTGGATATATATATATATATATAGATGCTTATCTATATTTTTTTTACCTTCCAATCATATATTCAAATTTGAAAGTCTACACAGAACAAATTTGCGCTCTTATCCATCAAAACATAATCCGCAATAAATGCTCACATTAAACAAAAAAAAAAAAAAAAAAAAGTGGATGAGATTCTAGGTTATTATCATATAGTTATTGTAGATTTCGATCCTCGAAACGAATCTTGTTGAGTTTTATATAATACGAATTTTCTAGCCCTATTCCACCATAACATATATCTTATTAACCCTATCAGTGACTCCTATAGAGGTGGATAGAAAATCATATGTTAGATTCATTGGATCAATAAGAACAATACAAAGTAGAGTAGAGAATATATATATATATATATATATATATTAGTTGTAAAGTTGCAAAAGAATACACTCGAACATGACAAAGCGATAGAAATTAACTTCCACTAAATATTCTACTCGATACTAGGCTACTGCTTCACATGCTCTTGCGATACCTTTCCCCATCATCCAAAGTGTTCCGAACTATCATCATTCATCCATGCCCTTAGCCCTACAAGGAATATATATAAAAATATATTCATATATATATATATATATATGTACACACACGCGTCAGGAAAAAAAATACACAACAACAAGTATCAGAGTAACTATAGACATGTTAAAACAATTTCATGTTTTTTAGATAAATTTGCAGAACCCAATAATATGAAGAAACGTGTTCATTAATTCTTAAATTTAATAAAAGTGCCTATAAATTTTGTGTTAAAAAAAGAAAGGGCTTTGAAATATATATGTGAAACCAGTTTTCGATTGGAATCATTACATTCTCTTTTGCATTTTGTTTTGATTGTCATTAAATCTGGATTCTGAACTTATTTACTTTTGTTCTGGTTTTCTTTTTTCTTTTAATAAATTTGAGTGATGGATTCCTCTCCATTTACAAAAATGAACATATATACTTACACACAAAAGAAAATAAGCCATACTCTCTTGTCCTTCTTTGAACCTTTTTTTTTTTTTTTTTTTTCCCCTTACGTTTTATATTTGAAATTTCTCATTGCCTTTTTCTTTTTGAGGTCTTGATCAAGTGATGATACGTGGAACATGTGTGACAGAAAAATATTCTGGGTCTCTCATCCACCAATTGTGAGAGTGTAGTAGCAAATCGATCATAAAGGAGAGGCATTGAATTAGAGATACCATACATGTGGTCCATTCCAAGAAATATGCTAATGGATCTTCTCAAGAGAGCATAAATTCCCACAACCACCCAAAGCTTACTTTAGCTTCACATTAATTTTCTTGGCACAAACCAAATAAAGTTGGCCCTACCCTTTGTTGACATTTTTATGTCACTTTCTTCTTATCAATTTCATCATGTACAAAAAGCATCATGGATTGGAAATTGATGTTTGTGAATTTTGTCTTCATCCAAATCTACACAAGCTAGCTATCTAATATTTATCTTTTTTGAAGATGCAATTTATTTATTTATTTATTTTTGGCTAGGAATTATGGTCTTTAACAAAGTGTGTTGTTTGATGCATGTATATAAGATAAGTACACTTAAAGAGTGTATGGGCCGGACAACAACGGGACGGATCAAGTAGAAGAGGGGAAAAAAAAAAAAGGTAGAAGAGAGAAAAAGAAGTAAAGAAGTTTTGTCGCATCACTTTGTTGCCTTTAGATATGATATTGATTCTCTATTATGTACATGTAGCTCCAAATTTTTGATGTGGAAACTCTTTTGACTTTGGTATAAGCTGAATTTCCTCCTGCCAAATTTTAGCTCTTTTGTTGTTTTGGATTGCCAAAAGAAGAGCATTTTAAAAAAAAAAAAAAAAAAAGTCAATCGGCTTAATTTGGTCTTTCATCATAGGCAGCCCAATTAGGCTTCAAACCTAGTCTGCTTTTTGTCTCTTTTGGGTTCAAGTCCACTAAAATATTTGACAGCCCATTAGGATTTTTGGGCCTTTACATCTTTAGGGTTTAAGTCCATTAAGGCTCTGTTTGGTTGGAATGATGGGGAGGAGGAAGGATGGAAATGGTTGGAAAAACGGAGGATATGAAAGACACAGAGGATTTTAAAAATCCTCTATACTGTTTGATAGGAAGGAGGAAAAGTTAAAATGATGGATGATAGTTATTTGTGTAATTAATATGTTGACTATTTGTATAATTTGTTAGTAAATGTTTTTAGGATAAAACAGACATTTGACACAAAAAATTGAGGGATTGGTTGAATCCTTTCACTAATAGAAGGATCCAATTTAGTGGATTTGGAAGAAGATAACATCCCTTCACCTCTTCTCTCCATCCCTTCTTCCCTCCCACTAAACAAAAGATTCGATCTCTCCCTCCACAACTCTCCCCTTTCTCTCCCTCCAACCAAACATACTCTAAAATGTTTGACAACAACATTGGCCATTCTATGTTTTGAGTTCAAGTCCACTAAAATGTTTGACATAAATATGGGCCGTTGTAGAGTGCAGAAGATATGTTTTCAAATTTATTTATGATATTTCTATGACGGGGGGGGGGGGGGGGGGGGGGGGACTTATGTGTAAGTCCTAAGTAGGGTTTTGTTTTCCCCACTGAGTTCACTGGGCAAAAGGAGAATGATTTGAGTAACAGTTCTCGTATTTGAAATTTGAGAGTTTTATTTTTTTGTTTTTAAAAATAAAAGTCATAAATCTCATATCTTAGGAAAAATAAAAATAAAAAAAGCTATATTTTAAACCATCGCAAGTCCATTTTTTGGAAAGGAAAATTTTTTTATTTCAAATTAGAAAGTTTTTCATTTTGAGAATAAGATGTTGTTTGGATATGTTAAAAAATTTCTTTTTGTAAATAAAATGTGGTTTGAAATGAGAAAAAAATGATATTGAAAATTATGTATTGTAAAAAGATTTTAAAAAGATTATTTTTCTTTTTTAAAAAAAAACTATACAAAATAAATTTAAAAATGATAAAATTTTCTTTTTTAAAATGAGAAAATAATTAAAAATTTAAGAAAAATACTTTTTTGTAAAAAAATTTCAATTTTTAAAATTAGATATTTCATCCAAACTAAAGATAAATTTGTATTAAATTTTATTAGTTCATCTTGATACGATTTTGACAGCATCTTGTAATAAAAAAAAGTTTCATTCATGTACTTCAGATAAAACGATAAAGAAAGAAATAAAGATAAAAAATTAAAAACTGTGTTGATTGGATTGGACACAGAAGTTCTACCTACCACGGTATCACATGCATGATTATAAAGCTGAATTATATTATATATATATATATATATATATATATGCATAAAAACAAACTGAAAGCTGCCTAGCTAGTGCATATTTCACAGAAAATAGGGGATTAGGGGTAAGACCAGACATATTAATATTTATTTATTCTACCTAATTAAACTCTCATTAGTAGATATACTAAACACTGTTATATATTCTTTTAGACGATATTAATTTATATATCAAACTACACTACTTTTTGGGGTTGAAAAAAATCAAAATTTTAGTAGCTCCATCTGTGTCTACAGTTGAATGCATCAGTACATCATGTGGACCGTGCCAGTTTTTTGATCGTTAAGGTTGAGTACGCTTCAAGCTACGTTCTGCATAAAGCTCTTTCATCACACATGGAATACGTAGAAAAAAAGAATCTATATAATACCATAGTGAGGACTTCTACAACCTCTCTCTCTCTCTTTTTTTTCTTTTTTATTGCTAGTATGATAAGCTGTTTTAGATATTTTTTAATGGTTTGATTTATGATAAAAAAATAATCTTATATCAAATGTTATATGTTTTTAAAATCTATATTCATAGATTATTAATAATTAAAAAATATTTTTTATCCATAATATAAAATAAAATATCTTTCTTTATTACGATTTGTAACGGACGAACTTTCAGTTTTTAGGGTTCGTTTGGTTCGTTAGTTTGAGTTGTGTTTTTGAAGTTGAAATAGTAAATTTTGTTGACTTTTCAGAAAAGACAAAAAACTTTTTGGGAAAAAGACAAAGACTTTTGAGGAAAAAGACAAAATTTAAGTTGAAAAGTTGAAGTTGAACCGGTGTTCCAAACGCACCCTTAAATTTCATTACGAGTTCATCGTGGTCCAATATAAATGACTCTTGGCCCGAAGCCCGATGTGAAAAAGTAGGTTTACGGCTCCACAACAACTATCAAAAGGAGCCGTTTCTTTTCACGTCCAATTTAAGAAATAAAAGCAAAATAGTTCTTAAAAAATGACACTTAATCAGTCAGTATTATATTAATAAATAGTTTGAGCAAAAATTAAAAAAAAAAAAAAGAAGAAGAAGCATGTGAAACAAATTCATTAAAAACTTCCTTTTTGAAAATGTAAGCCCTCTTAAACTCTCATTAGCAAGATAAAAAGAAATAGATAAGCCGTCTTAATCACCCAACAAATATTGGATCTTGGGATCTTTCTGATGATGGAATTATCTTGCATTAATAGGATGTTTGATTTTGCCATTTAGGTAAGAGGTTGGATCTCATTATTAATTGATGTTTGACTTTTTTTTGTTTAATACAATTATGTCTTTTCTTAAATTTGAAATAAATTCGATTATATTTTTTTTCCCAATATTTCTAAATTTTTCACAGCCTCAAAAATACCCACGACAAGAATTTTCTTCCCTGAATGGAAAGAGGAAAAAAACAACTGAAGAGAAAACATAAAAAGACAAAAAGAAAGAAAGGCACCACAGCAAATCCAAAAAAAAAAAAGGAAAAAAAACAAAAGGAAATTCCAAAGGAACTGTTTTTTTTTTTTTTTTTTTTTTTTTTATCCTCCTCCTTTGCTAAAAAACGACGCCGTTGAGAAGAGAACACAGTGAGTACACAGTAGAACTTGTCGCAGAGGATCATAGCCTCTATCTTCTCCGTGCACTGCACTCTCTTTCAGTCGCTTTCAGGAATCTTTTTGAACCACTCTCTCGTTCTCTCTCCTCATTTTGAACTTGAACTCGTTTAACTCGCTTGCTTTCGTTCTAATTCTTTTGCCGCTCTCAACTCGCTTCCATAAATTCGTGTCTGTAAAATCCAAAAGCTTCTCTTATTATCTTCGTCTTCTTCTGGGTTTTGGCTCTAATGGCAAATACCAGCTAAATGTTCACTTTCTTTCTCTTCGAGAAAGCTGAAGACCTATTAATTTTCTTCAAACTCCGCCATTTTTGGTACTTCTTCTTCTTCTTGTTCTTCCCTTCTTCCATTTGTTTTTCTTGTTTTACTACTTCATTTACTTTTGCCTAGACTTATTTTCCGCTGAATTTTCTTTTTCTCGAGTTGTTTCTTTACTAATAAGTCTCTGGATTTTTTTTTTTTAGCTTTTCTTTAATTTTCTTTGGGCTTCATAGTCGGATTTTGAATTTTCTTTTTTCAGCTAACTTTTTTAATCTTTTTGGATTTTTCTTGGAGTTGCGAAAATAGGATTTATTTATTTATTTATTTTATTTTTTTAATTAGGAGCATTGTACGCCTTGGATTTTTCTTGAGCGTTGAGGGGCAGAAAGTTCATTACTTTGGTTTTTAGTTTTGGTAGAACAGAGAGTTTAATAATGTTTGGTCCTACATTAAACAAAGTGGGTTCATTTCAGTTTTGTTTGGTACAAACTAAAATGATCTTTGTTGATTCTTCATTTAATGAGCCACTATTTAACAATAATATATCTATGGAAGCTCAGAATTGGAGATGAGCTCTTGAGAAGTTCAAAGTGGAAAAACTATTTTTTGGTGCCCATTTTCTGTGGTTCTTTTGCTTGGTAAACGCTGAGCATTTCAGTTAGCTGTTTTCAAATAGCCGGATTGTTCTATTTTGGGTATATTTCGGGTTTAATTTTGGGTATTTGTTGTGCATGTGTGTTTTTTGGTGAGACCCTTCTTATGTAAAATGTTGTTTTTTTAAAGTCTTTCCAGGTAATAGACACCGAGAAGGAGGGTCAGATGGAGCAGTATGAAGTTCTGGAGCAGATTGGGAAAGGTTCTTTTGGCTCTGCTCTTCTTGTGAGGCACAAACATGAAAAGAAGAAGTGAGTGATTACCTTGACTTCAAGTTCATGTCTTATGGCTAAGATGAATTTTTGATGATATACTCTAATGTAAAATCTGTTTTTTTTTTTTTTTTTTTGTCTCTCTCTCTCTCCCTTTTACAACTACGTAGGTATGTCCTTAAGAAGATCCGTCTTGCTCGACAAACTGACAGAACCCGTCGATCGGCACACCAAGAGGTTATTTTGTTTATTTCCATGTTTATGTTAATTCTTGAAGATATAAATAATTGAACCAAGATAAACAATAAAAATTTTGAGGTTATTGTTTGTTTGTTTTTCTTGAGTTAGTGAATATGGCAAATGACTACTACTTGTGTAATTACGATGAGATTTTCTCGTGCAAGTTGTCGTGTTCAATTTCTTGATGTCTAGCCCTTGATACAGCTCTTTTTTCTTTCAAGTTTGTTAAAAATTGATCTCTTTAAATCGTTAGACTGTCATACTTGTCTGCGATGGTTGGTTAAATTTAAATTTGATGTAGCTTATTTATTATCAAGATATTAAGTTGTTTTCTTTCACTATGTCGCAGATGGAGCTGATTTCTAAAGTTCGGAATCCATTTATTGTAGAGTACAAAGATGCATGGGTAGAAAAGGTCATAATCTTATGAGAAATCTTAATTATTGTCCAAAATATATTATTTCCGTACCATAAGCTCATTTACACTTTTACTCTGCTACAGCCCGTGGTGCGCTCCTTTCTACACTGAATTTGAATTTTGTTTTATGTTTTTATTTTATTTTCCTGAATTTACCATATAATTGAGTTACAATGATTCAGTGTGGTACTAGAAGTTTATGTTTCCAATTTTTGTGGGGGGTCCTGTGATTGACTCTTTGGCACCACTTGTAGGGTTGCTTTGTATGCATTATTATAGGATACTGTGAAGCAGGAGACATGTGAGCTATTTATCTTGCTTTAACTATTTTCTTTTTGCTTGAAAATCGATCTCTCCGTTTTTTTTTTTTTTTCTTTCGGTGTATGCTAATTTTTTTCCTTTCGTTTTTGACTTTTTTTTTTCCCCTTGCTATTTGTTGTTTTCTTTTTCCAGGGCAGAAGCTATAAAAAGAGCCAATGGGGTTCATTTTCCTGAAGAGGTTGTTCCCTCGCATCTTATTTCGGCTTGAAATATTAATTTCTTACTATCATGCATAAGCTGTTACAGTGACTGCTGTATTCAAAAGGAATGTGTTTTATTCTTAAAACTGAATCGTGCAGAAACTTTGTAAGTGGCTGGTTCAACTCCTGATGGCACTTGATTATTTGCATGCTAACCATATCCTTCATCGTGATGTCAAGGTCAGTGGGAAAAATAGATACAAATTTAGTTATAGTGTTGTACTGTTTGTATGAAACTCGCAAATTGATGTTGATTTTTTTCTAATTTCTTCAGTGTTCAAATATATTTTTGACGAAAGACCGAGACATCCGCTTAGGTAAGTTTTCTTTCCTCTTGTTTCTATCATTGTTAATTGACATTACAAGTACCTCTGTCATCATAGAATTTTGTTTAAATTCTTACCGATTAATGGATCCAGGTGATTTTGGTCTTGCCAAAAAGTTGACTTCTGATGATCTTGCTTCCTCTGTGAGTAGCCAAGCTTATTTGAATATTATTTTTTCTTTCCCCTATATCTATAAAGCTGCCCACAAG
The DNA here is from genome assembly GCA_009761775.1 of Ficus carica. Taxonomy (NCBI): domain Eukaryota; kingdom Viridiplantae; phylum Streptophyta; class Magnoliopsida; order Rosales; family Moraceae; genus Ficus; species Ficus carica. The sequence goes on along the minus strand of CM019748.1, from coordinate 3,991,026 downwards.
CTTGAATTTCTTGTTTCAATCTTACCGGTCCATTTGCAGGTTGTGGGAACTCCAAGTTATATGTGCCCTGAACTACTTGCTGATATACCTTATGGTTCCAAATCAGATATTTGGTCTTTAGGTAAGGGTTCTTAAATATAAACGTAAATGTACATATATATTTACATATATTATATATTTAAATATGGTATTCTAGGTCACTTTTTGGCTTATGTTCAAAATGCAATTTGTTTTCCAGGATGCTGTATATATGAAATGGCTGCTCACAAGCCAGCATTTAAAGCCTTTGTAAGTTCCTGCTTTGCTGTTAGTGAGCGAGGGATTGGATCATCTCGTTTATTTGCTTTTAATTTCATTTGTAAGGAAAGAGGAACTGAATACAATGATTCTCTCTGTCTAAATTTGTGTCCTGGTATCCATATATTTCCCTGGAACCCTGATCTCAATTTAGAAGATGCATTAATTCCATGGAGAGAATGTTATCTGATTCCGTAGATGCTTTCATTTCTCTGGCTATTTTGTTCTCTGTCACTTATTTTTTTCCGAAACTTTCTGATTATTTAGTTTTTGAAGTCAGTTCCAAACTATGTTGCAAGTCAATGTACTAGGACGTAGTTCAGAAGTCTGTTCCGCACTGATTGATGTGTTTATGTATTTTTGCTTGTGCAGGACATGCAAGCTCTAATTAACAAGATAAACAAATCCATAGTGGCTCCTCTTCCGACCATGTACTCTGGTGCATTGTGAGTCAGTTTCCCTCTTCGTTTGCTTCACAATATCGTGGTGATTACGGTCTTGTATGTTTATTTGTCTGTAACGTGAAATTACTAGCGAGACAGCTTTCCTGAGATGTTCTCTGGTTCATTATTTTTTGCAGTAGAAGTCTTGTTAAAAGCATGCTGCGGAAAAATCCAGAACTCAGACCAAGTGTAAGTCCTTTTTAGCCCATATATTTCTAAAAAAAATGTTTGAAACATTTTCCTTGTCTGTAGTACATTTGTGTGCTGGGAAGACTTGACTAAAACTATTGAAGTTTAACCCTATTTTTCCAGGCTGCAGAGTTGCTTGGTCACCCATATCTTCAACCTCATATCCTAAAGATTCATTTGAAATTAAACAGCCCTCGACGGAACACTTTTCCAGTTGCATGGTCTGATTCCAACTACATTAAGAAGACGAGATTTATGGAGCCTGAAGTCGTTCCATTTTGTACCGTCAGGGAGAGAAGGCGGTCACTCAGCAATGACAGGACCTTAAATCCCAGTATATCTGGAACTGAACAAGACTCGTCCTGTTCTTCCAAGATGGCACAACGATTCCCTAGTTTTTTGGAGCATAATTTTAGCGAATTATCCATTGGAAGTGTGCGTGATGAGTATGATATCGAGAAATCAGTTACAACAAAATTTTCAACCGTTTTGAAAACTCCAAGGTTGACTCCAGTGAAAGCTTCTACTACACCTGGGAAACAGATCACAACGACCAAGATTTCTCATATTGGCTCGAAACGTGATTCAGTAAGTTTTTACGTCATGGTTGAATATTTTTTTCTTTAATTTACTTTTTCCGTCTTACCGAAAACAAGCACGACAAACCTCTTGGAGTTTTTTTAGCTTTGACATTTACTATAACAGCTCGTAAAACAAAGTTTGGAGCTTCCGTATTGCATTGCTTATGTAATCTCATCTGCAGCTTCCAATGTCGCATACTCCAGCAAGAAACTCTTCCCAGCTAGGAAGGAGAGCATCCCTTCCATTATCCACGAGAAGTGCTGCTTTGACCCCTTACGGAAACAATGCCAATCTCCTTCGTAGTGTGGAGTCTCCTGATGTTTCTGTTAATGCCCCGCGCATTGACAAGATTGCTGAATTTCCATTGGCCTCTTCTGAAGATCCTCTCCTTCCCATTCGCAAAACTTCATTGACATCTGCACAGTGCTCTTCTTCAGCAGACATTGCTGACCACTCAATCACAAAGGACAAGTGCATGGTGCAGGTCGTGGACAAAGCCCTTTCCAGGCGCAGCTTCTCTGACCCTAGACATGGAGACACACGAAATGGCAGCGAGTCCTTGGAACACATTCCCACAACTGGTGCATCCAGCCGGTCATCTTCTGAGTCACGACAGCGTCGGTTTGACACATCGTCGTACCAGCAACGCGCAGAGGCGTTAGAAGGGTTGTTGGAGTTCAGTGCACGTCTCTTACAACAAGAAAGGTTTGACGAGCTTGGCGTGCTGTTGAAACCATTCGGACCAGAAAAGGTTTCTCCCAGGGAAACGGCAATTTGGTTGGCTAAAAGCTTCAAGGAGACTGCTGCTTAGGGTAAAAGGGTGATTCCATAGAGGTCATTTAATTATGTGATTCCATAGGCGTTAGAAGGGCTCGTAAAAGAGCCTAAAAGAAGTCTTCAAACTCAGAAGACGTCTGATTTAACCGGGAATGTTGAGATTAATGTTAACTATATATCTCAAACTTTAGTTTGAGAAATTAGGCTTTAGGATTGTCGTGTTAGTACTTTTTTGCTTTTGCAAAAGATTGTGTGTTTGTTAGAACTTGCGTTGATCAGTTTTGAGTAGTGAATTTAACTTGCCAACATTTAATTGCTTTCTTTAACTTTCCTTCCCTACTTTTCGGCGGCTCTCCCATCTGCTCTTTTCGGCTCACCTCCGTCATGGCGGCACCTCCCGCGTATCCCCATGCCGAATTAGCCTTTGTTCCCACCTTGACAGCTTCTCAAGCACGTGAAGCTGCTTCAAAACAGGGAAATCTTATAAATCATAGTATTTTGGCTGCAAAGATAAGTTTCTCTCTTTTGCCGTTTTCTTCAATACGACGTAAAAAAAATGATGTCGTATGGTATTGACAAGGATTTAGTCGTGTGACGTGAGTTTATAATAGTGTTGCTGACATACATTAGTAATGGCGGCGCCATTTTTTCATCGTCAGAGGTTTTTGCTCGCTCAGCTCTCTAAATTCATTTCGTTTGGTACGAGAAAACACAAAGAAATCGACAAACATGGAACAAGCAGAAATCATAGAACTCTTCGAACTCCCTTATTCAGATCTGCTACTCCTGTCTTCCGATCACGTAAAATCATCTCCGACGACGGAAGAGCTTCAGAGGCTGGACTCGGTGAGAAGAAGCGTAATGGAAGCCCTAGGGCCCATGGGTCCAGGTCTTCTATCCGTCGGCGACGTCCCCAACGCCGCCGCTCTCCGCCGTGACCTCCCGCTCGCTCGCGACCTCGCTCTTCTTGACGCCGAACGTCGCAAGCGCATTCTCAAGGCAAGTAATTTGTCCTTAATCTTCTCCAATTCACACCTAAATCTCCACTTCGTTCAAGAAATTAATCGCAATTAGCAATTCTTAATTACCGTGTTTAGGAGCAAAGATTAGGGAGCGACGTTCCGTTGAAGAATCCGGAGAGATATGTATCCTCCTTCGCAATGCAGCTGAAATACGAGCGAAATCCGAATTCAGACCAAAATATTGTTGGCGAATTCGATGAGTACAAGAATCTGGGAAGTAATTTAAAGAAAATAGGGTTTTGCATGATGGAGATCGGTCTCCGTCTCGCTCGGGTCTGTGACGACGCCATTGGTGGCCAAGAGCTTGAGCAGAGCTTAGTAGAATCGTGTGCAGCGAAAGGACGTCTCATACACTATCATTCGGAGCTAGATCGACGTCTTCTTCTGAAACAAGCCCTAGGGAAAAAGCTCACAAATTCCAAAATCGAACGAAAGACGAAATCAGGAGTCTCTGATCATAACCAAAATAGGTTTTGTAGCGGAATTGATTCGAATCTATGGCAGCAATGGCACTATGATTATGGAATCTTCACCGTCTTGACGTCTCCGATGTTTCTCCTTCAATCACCGGAATCCCGCCCTGAAGAATGCGGTTACCCTGACGGCCATACGTTTCTGCAAATATATGATGCAAACAAGAAGGGAATTTTCTTGGCGAAATCATCGCCGGAGAGCTTTATCGTTCAGGTGGGCGAATCGGCGGAGGTGATTTCGAAAGGAAAGCTCCGGGCGACGCTCCACTCAGTCGCCGGGCCTCCGGCGAAGTTGGAGAATGTGAGCAGAGAAACCTTTGTGGTGTTCTTGCAACCACCGTGGGATAAAGTTTTGCGCGTATCGGATTGTCAGTGTCCGGTTCTGTGTTCGGAGGAAAAAGCCATTGGCGAAGAGAAACAGAGAATTGAAGAGATGGAGAAGATACTACCGCCGCTTTCGTCGAGGTTGAAGGACGGAATGACTTTTGCAGAATTCTCCCGTGAGACCACCATGCAGTACTATGGTGGCAGTGGATTGCAATCCAACAGATAAACTGCCTTTTTTTTTTTTTTTTTTTTGGGTGAAATGAAAATTGCTAATAACAATGGAATTCGATCCAAGAGAACTTATAAAATCCATTTTTCCCATGCTTGTGGGGGTCTTCACACCCCAATCTAATGCTATTTTCGAAATAACAAAAAAGGAATCAATCTGCTCCAATATGGATAATCTCCTGAGATTCATCTACGTCAAATATACCTAATTATTCAAATAATCAAGTAGATGTATAAAGAATCGAACACTTGACGGATGAGTGAGAATTATAAAGCTCATCGTCTCTTATCACTCTGCCACTGATGATGGTTTCATTCGTTAACAAGTTGCTTCCTTTTAACCTAGGTTTATAAGTAAATTGACCTTTATATTGTCATTATTATTACTACTAATCAATCAATACAATCATGAGAACTCATGAAACTATTTTTCCATCATCCACTGACTTGTGTTTATATATAAACTGAAAATAGATCCTTAATTTGATATACTTTGTTTACTTCTTTTTCTTCGTCTCTTTAATTTCGGTTTTTTTTTTTTTTTTTTTTGGTGGTTGGATAGTTGCTTCCTTGAGGCTATGTTTATACATATAAATAAGTTTATTTTATAGCAGAATGAGGGCCACCGAAAGTTCGACAAAGGGCTTCCTTGACCACTAAATAATTTCTTGGATTCCAGCGTGGTGAAGGTAATCTTTACTCACTTTTGGCAGATTAGTTGGGACTTGAGAACTCTAGCTACCTAGTCTATAGTTACTTTATATGTTGTGCTGTCCTCTGTCTTGTATTTGTCTAGATGCTAATCTTATCATTCTTTTGGGATCTTAATCATGCCCTAATTAGATACAAATCAACTCTTGCCTGCTTTCATGGGATTCATCAAATCGAGTGCTTAATCACTCTTATCTTAATTTTGGAGAAAATGGTTCTGTCAGAAGTCAGCGGAGAACGATTTCTTCTAGTCAACAGGTGCTTAACTAGTCTTGAAATACCTTAAACACAGCAACAAGGAATTGCCCTTTTGCATAGCCGAAATAGTTGAATCAAGCAAAAACCATGGTTATGTAACTTGGACAATTTCTGCAATGGGGTTTGAAAAAGTACCCTACCAGTGATTTCTGTTTTTAAACATTATCAGTTTTATTCATCATTTTATTTTGGTATAATTTCTATCAGATCTAATATTTAAATACTTACACTATCGATAGGATACCCCACGTAAATTTTTCCTCCCCTTTTTTAAAAAGATTATAGGGATAGAGGATGACGTATCTAGATATATATATATATATATATATATGGATCCCTTTAGAAATGAATTGTCGATATACTCCGATAACTGCAGTGGTGACGACTTGAATCCGAGACGTTTATTTAAGAGAGCAAATATGTTATCATCCTATCTGATTACTCGATGATAGTTAAAGCTAAGTCTTATCTCAAGAGATAATCCCAAATCCTGCACTTAAGTCTACTGAACATGACATGAGTGGTTCTAGCAAAAGTACTTATCGTTGATACGGCCAAATCCTGTTTAGATTATTGATGTTGATATATGGTAACACCGTCCCCATTTTTTTGAAATTTCGGAAGACAAGCAGGATGGAATCTTTTGTTTAATTCATTGGAGGAAGAGAAAGAAAGAAAGCATGGTCCTCTATATATTTATAGATCATAGACATTACCCCACAAACACAGAGCATTGAAGATGACCTTTACTGTTTTATGTCATGATGTATAAATCTGTTCGTTTGTGCATAAAAATCCCCTAATAATGCACCAAGCGTGCATCTCTTTACCTTTGCTGCCATAAACATAATGGTTTTAGAGCCATCATTTCTGTAGAAATACAAGCTTGAAGAGAAGTTGAAGAAATGGAAAAAAATGGCTTAAAATTGAAGGACCCAAAAACAGAAAAGTACAAACTTTGAACTGATATGGAAAACGAAAGGTGGGTAATGATCATTGGGAAAATGTGGCAAAAGGAATAAAGGTTGTCTCTTTGGTCAATAATCAGGAGCCCCCCCCCCCCAAAAAAAAAAAAACAAAAACAAAAAACAAAGACCTCCAAGAACCCAAAAAAAAAACAAAAAAAGACAGGGTTGAAGGCTGTCTCTCCAATTTAATCAGCTTTGATCCGCTTTAGTCAGAAGATTTTGAAAAGAATTAAAAATAATAGTAATAAAAGCTCGTGTTTATATGGAAGGAGGACCTGAAGGACTAGATGATGACGTGTGCAGGCACGCGCATTTTAGCATAGGTCTCTCTCTGGTGCGCAGCTTTGTGTCCCGAAACAGTAGAGAGGCAAAAGCTTTCAGAGCTGAATTTGTCTGGACCTCCAAACTTGTCGGCCGGGACGTTGCCAAGACCAAAGGCTGGTTTGGAGCACAATCACTTAGGCCACTTTCAACATCATCTACTCTTAGCCCTCCTTGACTTCTTATGTTTTGTGGCCTTGGCCTTGCACTTGAGACCCCTCTTGAAAACTGGATTAGAAATAGATCTTAATGGTTTGAATGGAGGAATCTACTACGAGTCTATGACACATGTTCAAATCGTTAAATCTGATTTTAAAAAATGGATAGTTTTATGGTTCATAACAATATCTGGTATGGTTTTTTAACCGTTGCTCCATTGATACACTCATCGGTATTGGGGTTAGCTCAATTGATAAGAATGAAGGTTCAGGATCTTAGATTTCAGATTCAAAATAGAAGAAATGTTGTTCAAATTAATAGAGTATATGTCCATAGCACCTTGTATCATCAAAAAAAGATTGCTTTGCTAATGAAAAAAAAAAAGCCTAACCCTCAGAAATTGGATACAAAAGCTTCAAGATTAGAGAATCTTTAGTAGTGATTCTTCACTTTATTTGAGCAAAAAAAAAAAAATTTTTTTGGGCTCTAGAGGGCATAAAGATGTCTCATGCAAAAGCCTTTTCGAAAGCTGTAGTAGACTGTATGAAGATACTTCCAAATGAGAGATTGGAGGGACTAAATATATGACCATAAAACATCAACTCATTTGAGATTTGAGGTGGGCTTAGCACGAAATTGCCCTAGCTTGTGACGTATGTAAATGTGAAAGCACACATCACTATTCACTAGCCTGCCTGATATTTCAAAACCTAATATATGAAACGTGACACCACATCATTGCAATGTTGGCAGTCCTTGTCGACCCTATTGCATGATACAATAGTTTAGCTGAAAAGAGAATAACAAATTAGACACCAAAAACTGGAAACACAAAATAAGAAAGAAAAAGAAAAAGTTGCACCACAAAAGTTGTTAATTTTGCTTCAAATTTCCAACCATGTTTAGCTTGTAAAAAAAGCTCTTTTTGAACAGAGTGATTAGTCACAAATTCACATGATCAATCTGCACTCTAACATCCTTAGATTGGTCATCCTCTATTGGCCCCACCTTCGCCGGGGGCAAAACCAAAAGCATCTTTGAATGATCTCTCTTTTGCACAAATCACTAACATTTATGACCTTCAGGAGTTTTTGATTAAAGATCATTAAAAAAAAAGTCATTGTGGGTCCCAGAAAAACTACGAGCCCGTTTGGTGCACCAGTTCAGTTTGAGTTGAGTTGAGATTTTTAAGTTTGCATAGTAAATTTTGTTGACTTTTTCAGAAAAGACAAAAAACTTTTTCAGAAAAAACAAAAAACATGATGAAAAAAGTACAGTTTAATTTAAATTGAGATGGTGAAGCAAACGGGGCCTACATATCCCCCCACATGCCACTAAACCATAAGCCTGAGACCCACCCTTTATTCACTCTTTGACCAGACCCTTTAAGAAGAGAGAGCCAATTAACCAATTTCTCAGTCTCTTCACTTGTGTATATATATTCATACCCACAAGAGCCAATAAACCAATTTTGAGTCTCTTTTTTCTCAGTTTTCACAACTTTCATGGAAGAGAAACTTCTGCCTCTGAGACACTCTCGCCGGACGGAACACTCTCCGGCGAGCATTTCCCACCTGCCGGAGAGCCCACGAGCTCCAATGGAGTTTCTTTCAAGGTCTTGGAGTGCCTCCGCTCTCCAAGTCTCCAAAGCTTTGGCTCCTACTAACTCCAACCCTCCTCCTCTTCCTCCTCCTCCTTCTTCTTCTACTTCTTCATCTTACTTTGCTTCTTCCAAGTCTGCAAACAGTTCTTCTTCTTGTACCACCACTTCCATAGCTGAAGACCTCATCGGAGAGTCCGAGGAGCTTCCCCCGATAGCCGGAAACCCGTTTTCTTTCGCTTCCTCCGCTACTTCTCAGCTCGTGCTTGACCGTATAATGTCGCAGTCCATGAGAGAGGTTCTTTTCTTGTCTCATTTAAAATATATATATATATATATATATTTTTTCCCTGCAAAACAGACATTATAATTTTGTTTTTGTTTATTTGAGTTAAACATTTTCGTGTTGTGTTTTTACAGGAAGTATCTCCATTAACCTCGGGGAGGCTCTCGCACAGCAGTGGACCATTGAATGGAGGGTCTCTAACAGAGACAGATAGTCCACCAGTGTCTCCGTCTGAAGAATTTGACGACGTCGTTAAGGTCCTTCTTCTACTCTTTTAGATTCCTCGTCATTTTCCTCATGGCTTTCTTCAGTAGGTTTGAATAGAAAAGTTAAAATTTTAATAAGAGAAACACAGTTGAAAACAAATTTGAATTGTATTTTTAGACTACGATACAAACGGGGAATTAATAATAAAATATAAAATAAAAGGGTTCTCCAGAGGAAACATGCAAACCAGTCTCTCAGCTTTAATCTGTCTCCCTCTGATTCCCTGTGTCCACCACCTTTTTCTTTACTCATTCTCTTTCCTTTTTTTTAGTTGCTAAAACTTACTCATATTTACAATCTGTTGCATTATATTCTCTAAAATCATCTTCTTCAAACCCCTAAACACTCGAGGAAAACTTTCTTTAAAAAAAAAATAAATAAATAAATAAAGGGGCATATTGGCAAACACTGGTAACTTGTTTTATTTATTTCAGTCTAATTGTCATGGTTTTATTAATTTATATGATTACGATGCATTTTCAGATTAAGAGCTGGATCTCATGGATAAAGCTATTTTTTCACACAATTCTGAAAAGAAAAAGAAAAAGAAAAAAAAAATCATTAGCAATTTGTTGGGTAGGAAATAAAGTGGTTGGATTTTTAAAATATGGATGAAAGTAAATTCAGAGTTTGAGTTGATAGGTCTGACTCTGTCGTTCTGTTTGGATGAGGTAAAACATCACCTCAGCAAGAGCTCATAGTTCACTGGCTTAGTAAAGTACTGGAAGATTGGAAAACGAGGAAAATAATTTTTTTCTCACGTTCCCTGTAATTTTTCTCCTGTTACTGTTAGGCTCCATATGTTTGCTTGCTAGTTTTTGAGAAAAAGAGTGAAAAAGTAAATGACACAGGAAGCTATATATGTGAATTCATTAGGTAGTTTCAACTTTTAACATTACACTCATATGGTCTAAAATTTTTGTACTTGTTTAACGTTTATACATATGCGATCTCTGTTGTTATACAGTTCTTCAAATCAAACAACACCATACAGCCCTTGTTCAATGGCGGCCGGACCACCAGCGCCGGCAATGTCAACGCCCCCACAACCGGCGGAACCAAGACGGTAGGGAGGTGGCTGAAAGACAGGAAAGAGCGCAAAAAGGAGGAAACTAGAGCCCAAAACGCGCAAATCCACGCCGCGGTCTCGGTGGCTGCAGTGGCTGCTGCTGTGGCCGCTATCGCGGCTGCCACAGCAGCCTCTTCTGCATCCGGGAAGAATGAGCAAGCGGCCAAGACGGACTCGGCCGTGGCGTCCGCGGCAACATTAGTAGCCGCGCAGTGTTCGGAGGCCGCGGAGTCTCTCGGAGCAGATCACGACCACCTCGCCTCGGTGGTGAGCTCTGCAGTCAATGTCCGCTCTTATGATGATATAGTCACTCTCACAGCTGCAGCAGCCACAGGTAACTCATTTTTCACCCCCCTAGAAATGTAAACTAAAAGTATAACGTATGTGCTATATTATATATATCCACGTATATTTTTTTGTGTAGCTTTACGTGGAGCGGCAACACTGAAGGCAAGGGCAATAAAAGAGGTGTGGAATATAGCGGCGGTGATACCAGTTGAGAAAGGAATGGGACTTGGGGCTTGTGGAAAGGCCAATATGGACCAATCTCATCTTGCCAGCTTTAGCGGAGAGATTTGCCCTACTGATAATCTCCCTGGTGTTTGTAACCAGGACCTCCTTGCCCGGGGCAGTGAACTCCTCAAACGCACCCGCAAAGGTAACATAACATGACCATATTCATATATATGTTTGTGTGTGTGTGTGTATATATATATGTATGTATGTATAGATATTGATAACATGGTAATACAATCTGATTTCCACAGGTGATCTTCACTGGAAAATCGTGTCTGTTTATATTCACAGAACTGGTCAAGTAAGTAAGATTTCTTTCTACTCCTGTTTCTATTCTTATCTTGGTTAATAACCAATAGGTTTTTTCGGGTTTGACTACTAATCAAATCACTGTTTTTTTTTCGGCAGGTGATGCTGAAAATGAAAAGTAAACACGTTGTTGGGACTATAACCAAGAAGAAAAAAAGTAAGCTGCCAAAATTAATTGATGCAATACAGGACAAAAAACTTGTCAATATATAGATAGAAGGTGTTAATGGTGGGTTATGACAGCTGATGTGTACTAAATAAATGTGCAGATGTCGTGTTGGAAGTGTGCAAGGACATGCCAGCTTGGCCAGGAAGACATTTGTTCGATGGTGGAGATCAACGCCGTTACTTTGGATTGAAAACGGAGTCACGAGGGGTTGTGGAGTTCGAATGCAAAAACCAGACCGAATATGAATTCTGGACTCGTGGCGTCTCCAGGCTTCTCTCCGTTGTTGCCGAGAGAAAGACCAGGCGTTAGAAATGTAGAACAATTAAACTGTCTTGTAAATTAATAAGACAGAAACGACAAGTCGTGAAACGGTATAATGAAAAGGCCCACGTTAGAGTACTTTAGAGTTAGGAAAGGTGAGCTGTAGGTTGATATTGTTGAGAATCTTATCCGTTTTGAAACGTTGCTTATTTGTTATTATTATAGGGCAGTGCTGGGTTCTGTTTTGCTTGTGACAGAACAGTGTAAACGCTTTCCTCTAATCCCATCTGAATTTTATTCGTTATATGTTCATTTATAATGTAGAACATACTTTCTAGTTGCGTAACGCAAAGGCAAGAAGACTTGTTTGATGCGTTTACTTGCAACTTGCAAGCAAGGAAAACTTTATTGAGCTGTTTGCAACCACAGAGATAGAGTTGTTTTGGCACTTGAGTTTAGACCGTAAAAGAAATACCAAAGACAGAAAGAAAATCTTACATTATAGATAACATGGACAACATTTTTATCCATAGGTACGGATACCTGCTTTTATTGGGGCGGGTTTGAAGATAGATACTATCAAGGTATGAGGGCGGGTATCAAGATTAAGATTATCCCTCCCCATCAGATACAAGGCGGGGGTAGGGAAGCCTTACCTTCGCCCTCGCCCTCTTGCCATCGCTAGACCCCTAACAGACAAGAATTTTCTTCAATCCAAGAATTAAGAGATTGGATGAAACAGAATCATTGAAGGGATTAGCATCTCAGGAATCAGCAGCTCTAAAAATTGTCAGGAGTGAGAGGAAGAGGTTGATGATATCCACATACAGAGTGACAGCAGCCCTGATGTATTCATCGTAAGTGTAACGTTTGATCAAGTTGTCTGTGTCGTATACGATGTATGCACAGTATAGGAGCGATGCTAAGCACCCATAGATCATCGTAGAGATCCTACCCATTGGTAAAAAAATCTATAACCAGAAACGGAAAGCAACAAACAACATAGTCAGACACCCCCCAAATCCCATAATACTAAGCTTTATACAAGATGAACAATATAAATGTGTGTGTGTGTGTGTGTATACCTGAATCAGAGCAAAAACCACTAGGACCATCAGGGCTCCAAACAAGAAGGGTCCAAGGAAGTTGAAGTCAAGGCCTTTCTTTGCCGCCCAAAATGTGAACAACGTCAGACTCACTACCACGACGGTGCACAGAATCACGATATTACCTTGCCTGTTTCCAATTCAAAAAAGCACACATTTGCAATATTAAAACATCATAAAGATTGGAGGAAAAAAAGGAAAAGAAAATAATCAAATTTTTTTATTTAGTAAAATAATTGTTTACCATATTTTTCAGATTTAGTCAATTAGTGATTGATCATAGTCAATCAATAATTGATTTAAAAATTGATAATTTACGTTATGATCAATTAATGATTTACCAAACTTTCAGTAGTATATAAAATAAAATATATATGTATATATTTTTAACTAAATTTTAAAAACTTCTACTATTTATGAAAAAACTTAATAAAAAAAGCTATTTACCTCTAAATTCCTAATACAAAAGATAATAGACATCTAATATTGTTCAACCTAAAGATAAATTTTCTGAAGTACCAGCCCCAAAATTTTCCGATAAAGAGACAACCTTTTTCTTTTCGAAGCCCCAAAAAGAAAGGGGAAAAAAGTTGCAATCTTTGAAACAACAAAGACCCTAATTGAATCAGAAATCATACCACTCGTGAATGCACAAACCAATCCAATCGCGAACGCGAGAGAAATGGTGTAGATCCCGAGGAGAACGTAAGTCACCGGATGCTTCTGGGAATAGGAATACAACGGGCACAACGCTGAAAAAACACAGACGTCAAAATCCACCCATACCCAGATTAAAAACAAAAACAAGAAACCTTAAAACCGATATACATACTGACGAAGGTCGTGATTACAAGAAAGACGTGGAGAGCCAATCCGGCGCTGGTATTGGCGAAGAAGTGAGCAATCGGAGGGATGGAGATGACGGTGGTGGCGACGGTGATGGTGGCGAACAACTGGATGCAAATGATCGGGTAAATCTTGCGAATGAAGGACCACCGGAGCTCGGGGCTCTCCAGCATCATCGGGTACAGAGGCCTCGCTTCTTCCTCCACGTCGGTCTTCGTCCACATCTTCGCTTTGCGGTTGTTTGGCTGCCGAGATTCTTCGCGGGAAAGCGAGGGAAAGGGTGTTCTAACACAGGGGAAGTTGGTTGCTTTGCTTTGCTTTGCTTTGGGTGTGTTGTAAACTGAAATTGAACTTCAATTAACATAAAAATCTCATTTTGAGTATTTACGTACATGAATTACCTCATTTTGGTTCAAAATAAGAAAGTTACGAAATTAAAACAAATTAATTTTAGAAAATAAAAATTAAAAAAATTCCTCTTTTCATAATGGTTTGAAACTGCGCCTAAGATTTAAGACTCGAAATCTGATATAAAACAAGCGAAAAGAGGGACTAATCCGTTATGGCGGGTTTTGGAGTTTTGGACAAAAGCTCATTTAAAAAGGTCATGTGGGTCCCAGCAAAACTTTGGATCCTACTCAGACCCCACTTTATTGACTGTTGACCCCATTACAATTTACACGTAAGAAAGAGCTAACGAACCAAATTTCTCACCATCTCCGCTATCATGAGCTTCCGACAAAATTTCAGCATGTTTGCTTTACGGCTGTTTAATAATATCATAATGCATTAATATATAATTAATTAAAAAATTATATCACATCTAAGTTAAAAATCTTAAATTAAAAATCTTATTAGTTAAACAGACAATAAAAAGGCATATAAATCAAATTCACTATCAACGGTGTCTTCTAATAAAAACATGCATCCATTTTAGGATCACGTGGTGCTTTGACTTTGACCACGTGCCTACATAATGCTACATCATGTAAAGCTTAAGAGCATTAGTCTTATCTTCTTCATTGTCGTCTCATTTATTTTATTTTTTTGCTAATTAAAGCTCAAGATCATTAATTGATTAAAAATGCTGGGTCCATGTAGCAGGTATCGCTCCCCCTTTTTATTTAATTATTTTTTAATTTAAAATTAAAGAATTTAAACTCTATATTTTTTTATAAATAAATATAAAATTATCGTTAAGCTATACATATTATATATATATATGTTTATTTATATTTCTTTATTAAATGCGAGGCTTTTTCTATCTCTTTTTATTATTATTATTATTTTTAATGAAAGCATGTGATGGGGTAGGTAGACACGAGTACTAGTGCAAGCAAATAAAGCTCTGAGTTTGGTAGTTTATTCGGCCAATTGAAGGTAAACAAACTCGAATTTTTTTTATTCAATGAAACAATTTTTGAGACCACCGTAGTGTTAAATACCCCAATTTAATAAAGAATAAGATCCACAAGACTTACCTATCAAATATATTTATATCCACAAGACTTACTCTTTGTTCATTACTAGTGCTGTGGCATTCTAATAAAATAATGTGATAATATATAATTTAGAAATAGGTAATGAATTTTATTTTTTTTAAATAGTATAAGAGATTAAAATCTTTAAAAACAATGATTGGGTTGCGCTCTACATAAAAAAGAGTATACGATAATAGTGTACTTGGCCAATCAGTCCTAAAACATAAATTATTATACGATTTTTATCTAATAAATTAATTATACAAACAGGTTCAAAAAGAATTTAATTAAAAATTGTAGAGCACAATTCAATCTAATTGGTATCATCCGAAAAAAAGTTTCATAAGTAATTGTTAACGAAGTAGGATCATATTTAAAGAAAAACAATTTAATTTAACTCCGATTTAATTTCTTTTTTCATAAAATTTATTTCCTATTACGATAAAATTTATTTCCTATAACGAATTTATTAGTACACGTGCCCTAAAAATAGTAGATTCAATAAGTAATCAACTATTCTGTTATAATATTATAGGAAATAATAATAAAACAGAGAAATAGATAATATAATAAGAGACAATAAATAAGTAAAACTATATTATTTTCTCTCTTCTCCCTCTCTTCTTTTCTTTTCTTTCTCACTTCTCTTTTCTTTATTTCTCATATGTTTCCAACATCAAGAACAAAGCCTATTTATAGGCATTCTTTAGCTTATCGAGTAAGCTTAAGGTAATTTCCAAGAAATCTCTCAACATTTGCTTGATGAATACAAACGTACTAACCATACTTTTTTTTTTTTTTTTTGCATTATTTAATAATTAACACTTTAAAAGTAACGTGAAGACATCCATATTTAAAAGTTTCATAACATATTCCACTCTTAAAAGCAGTGTCAAAAAATCAAAAGAAAATAGATGACAGAGAGAGCTCATAAAAAAACGCTTCAAGCAATGTTACATAGTAACATCCTAAAGATTTAAGAACTTTGTATTCATCTCCCTACTTTTACCCGAGTCATGTTCAAAGTTAAAATTTTCATATCAATTTTTATTTTACATCAATTACTGTTTCTCTAGTTTCTTGGGTTGTCACCTTCGCTCTTTAGGTCCAACTTTGCCTTCTTGGCCTGACAAGTAGTAATTTCATGAAGAAGGTCAAGTTGTTTCCCTGTAAAGACCAGGCGTTGGAAACTGGAACAACTATTCTCTCTCTCTCTCTAAATCAATAAACAGAAACGACAAGTAGTGAAACGGTATAATGCAAAGGCCCATTTTTAGAGTATACCTAGACTAGGCAACGTGAGCTGTAGGTTGAAATTGTTGAGAATCTTATCCGTTCGGACAATGCTTAGTTCTGTTTGCTTGTGACAGAATCAGTGTAAACGCTCTGCTCTAATCCCATCTTAATTTGCTCCGTTTCTTTGCAGAATATATGTTCAATTTATAGCACAGAACATATTCCCGGTTGCGTAATCAGCCAAAACTTGAAAACGACAAAGACCTTTCGCGAACCATTTGTATTTTCAACTACGCAAAGGTAAAGAAGACTTCATCAATGCGATTACTTGCAAGCGAAGGAAGACTTCATTAAGCTATATATCAGTGCAACTACAGAGGAAGAGTTGTTTTGGCACGCAAGCCTAGACCGTCAGAAAGAAAAAATTTACGTTATGGACAAGAATTCGCTTAAATCCAAGAAATAGAGATTGGACATAACAGAAACATTGAAGGGATCAGCATCTCAGGAATCAGCAGCTCTAAAAATTGTCAGCAGAGAGAGGAAGAGGTTGATGATATCCAAATACAGAGCGACAGCAGCCCAGATATATTCATCATAAGTATAACGTTTGATCAAGTTGTCTGTGTCGTATATGATGTATCCGCAGAATATTAGCGATGCCAAGCACCCATAGATCATCACGGAGATCCTACCCATTGGAAAGAAAATCTACGACCCAGAAATGGAAGCAACAAACAACATAGTTAGAAACCTCCCAAATGCCACACAAAACTAAGCTTTATACAAGATTGTAGAATATATGAATATATATATATATATATATATGTACCTGAATCAGAGCAAAAACCATAAGGACCATCACGGCTCCAAACAAGAATGGTCCAAGGAAGTTGAAGTCATAGCCTCTCTTTGCCGCCCAAAATGTGTACAAAGTGAGACTCACTACCACAACGGTGGTTAGAATGACAGACTCGAGTATCACCTTGCCTGTTTCCAATTCAAAAAAGCACATATTTCCAGCATTAAAACATCAGAAAGATGAAAAAAGAAAAACATTCAAATTTTGGATTCTTATCTATACCCATAACAGTTCAATAGGGCAATGTATCAATCCTAGGTAACCAAATTAAACTTAACAACAAAAGACCATCTTGTTTGCGAATTACAGACCAACCCACAAAAATGGGAGTGCTAATTTGTACAAATATAATAGACCTAGAAATTTTCTATAAATTGAAGTACCAGCCCCAAATTTTCTGATAAAGAGACAATCTTTTTCATTTCGAAGCCCCAAAAGGAAGGGAAAATTTGCAATCTTTGAACCAACAAAGATATTATTAACTGAACAAAAATCTTACCATTTGTGAATGCACAAGTCAATCCAACCGCGAATGCGAGAGAAATGGTGAAGATCCCGAGGAGAATGTAATTTACCGGATGCCTCTGGGAATAGTAATACAACGGGCACAAAGCTGAGGAAAAAAAAAACCGAACCAAACGTCAAAATTCACCAACAACAAAATTAAAAAAAAAAAAAAAAAAAAAAAAAAGAAGTTAAACCAAAAAGAAAACCCTAAAAGCGATTACATACTGATGAAGGGCGTGATTAAAAGAACGATGTAGAGACCCAATCCAGCGCCGGTGTTGGCAAAGAAGTGAGAAATCGGATGGACGGAGACGACGATGGCGGCGACGGCTATGGTGGCGAGTAACTGAATGCAAACGATGGAGTAAATCTTGCGAATGAAGGACCAGCGGAGCTCGGGATTCTCCAGCATCATCGGGTACAGATTCGTCGCTCCGACCTCGATGTCGGCTTTCCGGTAAGGTTGGGGGTTCCACATCTTCGAGTTGCGGTTGTTTGCTTGCCAAGATTCCTTTGCGGGAAAACGAGGGAACGGGTGAGAAAACAGGGGGAAGTTCGTTGCTTTGCTTTGGGCGCGTGTGTTGTGTTGTGTTGTGTTGTGTGGAAAGATTGGTGTAGGCGAAAAGGGCCTAATAAGAGCGGGATCAGGAGAAAGGAGAGACTTCGCGATAAAACGAAAGCGGCGGTTGAAGACCGAAGACACTTCGCTTGACACGTGCGAGATCTGTAAAGTTCTGGACGAGTCTACTAATATCCTTTTATTTTTATTTATTATTTATTTTTCTCCAAAGACTTTGGTCTTTCATACCTTTATTCTTAAGGAATTATTAGAAGAGAATTAGGCAATTCATGTTTGCGGGCTCGGTTCGGACAAACCCGATTATAACACGATATGATATGTAGGAAAATGAACGCGACATGATTAATAAACAGATCAGGAATTTAAACACAAATACAAATCGTCTAATAAACATGTAGCACGATATCAAACGTGAACACGATTATTAAATGGACCACGATGGGTTGGCACGAAAATAAATCTATCTGTTTATAACCAATTGATTGTCATTTATATGTCGCGTGTACTTACCAATTGATTGTCGTTTATTGCTTTGATTGTAACTTTAACATAAATGTCGTTTCTGAAGTTTCAAACGATAAACATATCAAAATTTCTTCGTCATACAAACCCGATCAAAAAGAAACATCATCTACAATGATAAAACAAACTTTTGGCTTTTATTTGATTGTCGTTTTTCTATAACTATCACCAAGTAATTATGTTTGTTTTAGAAATATGCCTCCACATTAAAGGAGATTCTCTTAATGTGGTATCTATATATGTGCTCTTAGTGATTAAAATATCGAAACTGTCCGGTCTGCCAAGTCGTATATTAGGAGAGCTATAATTTTTTTTTTTCTCAGTGGGTTTCTTAAGATTTGCAATCAATTTACTCACTTTCTTGCTCAATGGGTCTTGATCCAAACTGATCCTGTGGCTGATCCCTTCTTGCTCTATTGGTGGCCATTAGAACCGCGGGGAATGCTTTTCATCTCCAATGAGGAATACCCGCTCCCTAAAAAAGGGTGGGATAGGGAGCGGGTATTCCTGATTGGAAGAGTCTTTTTTACATTTGTAACATTCTCTGTTTAATATGACCATGCATGTGAAATTTGCACAACTTAGAACAAAAAAATAAAGTAGAAAACCATCATAAATTTAGACCAAAATTTTCACAAAAACAAATCAAATATTAAACAATGTGAATTAAATCCTAGGAATGAAATCAAAAAAATGTCTCATGAAAAATAACATATTCCAGAAACTAAACAATAAATATCCCATTAAAATTACTAATTAATAACTGCCTTCGTTATTTAGTGAAAAAATAGGGTTAGTAATTACTTTTTTTTTTAATTTAAAAAAAAAGTCTAATTAAGTTCAAAAGGATAATATATACATATGTATATCGGGACTAGGGTGGGTTGGGAGGCCCTGTTTTAAATTTGGAGAAAAGACTTTATTCACATCCCCAAATTTAGGCCCGCATTGGTTTGGAACAAGGCCCTATCCTCGGGAGAATATTGTCAATCGTGGCAACTTAGTGGTCCTAAATTGGACCCGGCCTTTTTTCGCGTGAAAATCATTCTTTTGATTTGAAATGAGAACATCCTGCAAAAATGAAAAATGTCATTTTATGTCGACTACAACTGGCAAGTTTGTTTGCTGGTTTGATTGTCTTTTTGGCACGCATTTAACATATTCTAGGACATAATTATCGTTAATGGTAATGGACAATTAAAGTCACTGTACCAAAAGCAGGAAAGATGTTCTCTACAAAAAAATTTCGTGCTCAACGACGAATAGTTCAATGAACGAACGAATTGTCATTTTCAAATGTTACAAAACAATGCCCACGAAACGACAACACGTTTTTCACGAGTGACGTAGTGATTAATAGATAACATGACGTTTTTGGACAATAACAAAAAACGATAGATCATTTATATATAAATTATTTCAAAAGAAAAATATTCAAATAAATTGAAACTAACTAAAAAAGAAATATATTAAAATATCCATGAAAATTATCTAAATGCACATTTATTACACCGAAATTGCACGTCTAATGAATTATATAAATCATTTGCGTGGAAATTGGATTACTCAATTATTAGTGTTTTTTTTTTCCTATATTTGTTGGATTAGGTTAGTAAACTTTTACTCTTACCGTTAAGATTAGACGCCTTATTTGCCACCAAAAACATGTTCCAGCACCAGACATACATGTTTAAATTATTATTAGATTTTGATTATATCATAATTTACCTATAATTTCATGTCTAAGTTTATCATGAAATGAAGAGTTCAATTCCTCCAACTTCTGAGTTTTTTTTTTAAATTTTATTTTTAAGGCTATTGTTATCTTTTGTGCTGTTTATTATTGAATTACACTTGGACCATTAAGACGTCATCTTAAATAATGTTTCTCTACAAAAATAACGTACTGGCAATTACTTTGATGTGGATCCAATAGCTGATCAGCTTGATTTTGTCATTCAGCTTGATTATATACAATTATGTGTCAAATTAGAGTAATACGTATATATATAATAATAATTGTTAGTGATAATAAATTTCTTTAGAGTTTCATAAATGAGTTTTTTTTTTATTTATTTATTTTTTTTTAAGTTTCGTAAGGGAGTTCTGGTTTTTTTAAATTTATTTTGTTATTTTGTCATTTTGTACTTTTTTCTATTTTCTCTTTAAATTTTTATATAATTTAGATAATATATTATTACACGGGAAACACGTACTTCAACTAATAAATATATATATAATATACAACTTAAAATATCGGTAATTAAGAATCATATAGTTACGTTCAGCGTATTATAATTTGTTTGGTTGTAGGCTTGTATAGATCCATGTTTAATTAGGAATTAGTTGGTATTATGCCATAATTACACAAATAGGGTTCTTCGCGAAGGACTTTTTTCACACAACAAGAGGTTAATGGCCTGTTTATTTCACCAACTCAAACCATTAAACTCAAACTTTTTTTTGTCTTTTTCCCAAAAAGTTTTTTGTCTTTTCTGAAAATTCAAAAAAATTTACTATTGAAACTTAAAAATCCCAACTCAAACTACTCCATTAAACAAATCCTTAGTTATAATAAATTAGTGTAATACAATAATATTCCAAACATTATAGTTACATAGAACAATAATATCCTATAAATACAGAAAAAAAAAAAACATATATTAATTTTCACGAGCAGATATTTTTGACAACTCTCTATATAAGAAGAGAGTACCCAGATAATAATAAAGATCAGGAAGCTATGGCACAAGCGGAACAAAGTAGTATGCCAGAAGCTTCTTGGTCTTCTCCCCCCGCTCCTCCCACAGGCACCACTGTTTTCAACTGGGGGAGTTACTGCTTCGACACTTGCCTTGTCCAAAAATCTGGATTATTATTCTTATCTTGTTTCGGTTTTTTCAAATCAATATTATCTTGTTTCGGTATTGATTTTAATTGCCTAATTCCAAACAACTGCAGTGAAGAACGAGAGAAAAAATACCCTCCAAAGGAAATCTTAATCGTTCATCCAATCAAAAGTGGTACTTACCCAGTTCTCTTGTTCTTTCCCGGCACCAGTCTCGTCAACAGTTTCTACTCCCAACTCTTCAAACACATCTCTTCCCACGGCTTCATTGTTGTTTCCCCTCAGGTAAAATAATGTTTAATTTCTTCTGCTATTTAAGCAAAACACTTAATTTTCAGAACTATATAGTTTTAATTTTCCGCTGAATTACTAATACAATGTTAATTAATCAAATTGATCATCAGTTATATGGACTAATTCCTCCCCCGGCATGCGTGGAGCTCAATTCCGCGGAAAGTGTCGCGGATTGGTTGCTAAAATACGGCCTCGACGGACACCTTCCCGGCGGCGTCAAGCCGGATTTCTCGAGCGGGCTGGCTCTAGCCGGCCACAGCCGGGGAGGGAGAACGGCGTTCGCTTTAGCCGACAAAAGGGCCGCCTATTCGGCCAAGAACGACGCCGCATCCGGCATCCACAGCAGGCTGCTAACAAAATCAGGCAGCAGCGACGCCCTAAACTTGTCCGTGCTGATCGGAGTTGACCCCGTGGCCGCATGTATGTGCTGCGCATCCATGCCGGTCGTCAACCCCGAAACCGACTTTTTCGAATTCGACGTGCCGGTGGCGGTGATCGGCAGCGGATTGGGGGGTGACTGCGCGCCAAAGAGCGGTAACTACGCGCAGTTCTTCAAGAGGAGCAAGCCACCAAAGCGTGTCGAGTTTTTAGCTCCGCAGTACGGGCACATGGACGTGCTGGACGACAACCCCGCCGGGGACGGGTCCTGCTTCTCGTGTGTTTCGGCTTTGATGTCGAAATGCATGTGTCAAAATGCCAAGGGCAGATCAAGGGATTGCATGAGCAGGACCGTCGGAGGGATTGCCGTCGCCTTTTTTCGGGCTTATAACAAGACATCCCCTGATACCGCGGATCTTGATGCAATTGTAAACAACCCCGGTCTCGCCCCTGCTGAACTAGTAATTCCTAATCCAGATCAGGTCGCAGGACAGTCGTGATTCACATGTGTAACATGATCTACTGAATAATTACTCTTATTATAACTTAGAAGCTTTTAATGAAAATAAATTATGAGTGAATCGGATATACGACATCATCGTACTTTTATTTAATAAAAATTTAATATTTGGATAGTTTTTTTTTCATATCATTTAATTGTTTTATTTTTCTCTTTATTATTGTGTCAACTTAAAACTACCATAAATATCTCATTTAAATCTTTTTATATTAATTCAATTTAAATAAATATCATCTTTTTTATTTATATCTTTTAATATATTTAATTAATTTTTGTTTAAAAAAAAAAAACTAAGGAACCATATATGGGAACCTTCCCCGTTCAAACCGTGAGGAAAAAAAATTGAAGGCTCTGAGCTTTCCCAAAAGAAAAAGAAAAGAAAATTGAAGGCTCTGTTAAGTTTTTTTAATGGACATTTTGATGTTTGAATTTGAGCAGGACTTACTTCGTGTTAGTGTCGGTTCATGGTGGATTCGTGTTCTTCTCTGTAAGGAGATCGAAATCGAATGTTTATCCACTCAAAATGATGAAAGTGGGAACAAGAAATTGACTTTTAAAAGTGTACCTTTGAAGTTACAAAATTAGGAAAAAGAAAATGAGAAAAAAAACTTTTGTCCTATATGGGAAAGAGATTAAAGTTCCAATAGGTTTTTAAGGATTTGCATATTTGTTTATTGTAACCAATTAAGCATAGAGACTCTCTCACACTCGCATGCGCGGCTAGAAAACCATGACGAGTCAAAGGACTAATTGTGTGCGAGTGCGTATCCTGCGGGCATGAATGTCTTATAAGATTGCCGACTCCGTACGGGTTTCGTTTTGTGACACAATTTTTTTTTCTAACATAAATACGTTATTAACTGCAGTTAATACATGAAGGTTACAGATGTAACCTATACAACTTCAAAACGTTTAGGAATTAAATTTCATCAGCCAAAAACGTTTGGCAGCAAAGAAATTAAAACAATTTTAATTTCTATATTAAAGCCATTATTCCCTAACTGCCTATAAAAGGCAGCCTTCTTGCATTGTCAAAGCACCAGAAAAATAGAGCATTTCTTTCCTCTGTTGGTCTAAGTCTAGGTGTTTCAGTGTGATAGAGTTCGGGCAATTTTCAAGTTCGTCAGAGGCTGTTATGTGGTGCGTCGTTATCGCTTATAAACCGTTATATCTTGAAAAGCAGACGCCGGTTGATCCTCTAGCACCGACGGTGAGGAGACGACTTTGTTTTAAGAAAATCGGGTGGTACACATGTCTCGGTGTTTATCAATTCCGAATTTCGTTGTTCTTGTATTTTATGTAATTTTTGTTGCTAATGAATTTCGTGTTTAATTCCGACATTTGTTCGTTGTCTTTTTCATATTTTGCTAACAAAGTTTTGGGCATGAGAGAAGAAGGTAAGTTCAAAACCTATTACCGTAGTAATTGAAGAAGATATTTTGTGCTGTTAAAATCTATTGATTTTAATATGATTTTTTATATCATTTGCTATAATTAATTAATTTTTACTTTTTAGAAAAAGAAATAATTTTTTACACTTCAAACATTTAATTAATTTTTGCTTTTGAGGAAATAAAAGAAGTACCACAACTACAATTTTGATCTCAAAATCAACAAAAATAGAGTTTAAATTAAAACAAAAACAAAAACATGACATTTAATTTTGAAAGAAAATGAGTTCGAAAAAGCAAACTAATCAATACAAAAATTAAATATCTGATGCACTCTTTAAAATTTCAAAGTATTATCCACGAACATTTTTTTAAGGTCTAAACCATATTGAACTAAAAAAAAAAAAAAAGTCGAATTTTTTTCCCTCACGGTTTGAATGAGGAAGGTTCCTCATAGATGGTTCCTTAATTTCTTTTCTTTTTTTTCTTTGTTAAAGCAAAAATTCGTTAAAAACATTAAAAGATATAAATAAAAAATGATATTTATTTAAATTGAATTGATTATGATAAGATTTAGGTGAGATATTTATGGTAGTTTTAAGTTGACAATTAATATATATTACACATTAGAAAAGAGAAAAATAAAACACAGGAATGATATAAAAAAATGACCTAGATTATAAAATTTTAATTAAATAAATATATTATATAAATATGATAATATGATATATTCAGTGTACTGAATAATTTCTCTTCATAAAACCTAAAAATAAGGAAAATCTATTGGATGTTGAGATCAACACCGGCTGTTGAAGCCCAGTTATTGGCCCATAAGGCCTATGACCATTCCTTAGTTATTAAGACTTCGATATATAATATATGAAAATAATCTAAATATGAAACTTCGTAGGAGTTTCCTACTGCTGGTGAGCAAAATTACGTGAGCCAGGTGGCGTGTCATTAATCCATGTACAAGCTCAGTCTATAAATAAGGCCTTGGTTTCCCTTGCTTAGACACGGCAAAATAGAAGAAGAGGAAAGGAGAGAAATGTGAGTTACTTTTGAGAGTTTTTTCGTTTTATAGTTCCTTTCTTTTTCTTGTTGGTGTAGTGAGAAAGTACCGAGAGATATTTCCTTTTGTGTAATAATTAATATTTTAATACAACAAAAGTTGTGTATTTCTATATGCCCACTGTAGTTGTGTTGTTCAACATTGGCCACACTAATTTTCTGTCTCTTCCCCTCTATATAGGGAATTGTATGTTAAAAAAAGAAATTTACTATATTCAGCTTATATATCTTATTCACAGTTAATTAAGAAGTTGTTGGTTGTTTGACGATGAACACCAACTTCAACTTAACTTTTTTTTTAATCTATTTATGTAACGTTAAGGTATCATCATTTTAAAAAACTTTAAAATATATTAAAAAGTAATATATATATATATATATATTTCATTTGGATCACACATTCATTTTATATTATATTCGAATAAAACATATTAAATACTATATATGATTGGATGTCTCTTTATATATTGTATTTATATGTAATTGTTGTGAAATTTTAGCAATGCAATTGCACGTTATCGTAATAAGTAATATAATAATAACGAATAGAGTTATTGTTCTCACAAAGACTTTTGCTACTAAAAACCGAAATTATATTAAGGGCAAATTACATTTCCCCTCCTGAGATTTACGCTTTGTCACAAAATGTCCCCCGAACTTAAATTTGTGATATTTTTTCCCCCTGAACTTTGGAAAAGTTTGTAAATCTTCCCCCTCAATTAAAATTTTGACCAAAAAAATACATCTAACACTTGTTGGAAGTATCAATTAGAGGTATAAGTATAGAATTATGAAATGACACACATTGACACTCCTGGTACCCATTACTCTTATAAAATGTAAAATAGCAAAGTTATATATAAGAGAGAAATATGAGAAAAAAATGACAATTAACCCTAAATATTTATTTTTTAAACTTAATTATAAGTATTTCACATTTAATATCCGCAACTCAAATTTCAAACGAGTGTTATGTGTATTTTTTATCAAAAAATTAATTAAGAGGGAAAATTCGTAAACTTTTTCAAAGTTCAGAGAAAATAATGTTATAAATTAAAATTTAGGGGCATTTTCCAAAGTAGTTGGCATACTTCCCAAGATTTGACGCAGACTCGGGTGAAAACCGGTCCGGGTTCAATAGGATTGTTCGAGTAGTTGATTGTCACTTCACTTCGCTTTCTTCCAACGACGAAGACACGATTTCTTCATGTTGTTTTGAAGTTTGTTCTTAATACTTCTCTCTCTCTCTCTCTTTTTCCGCTCCTACGCTCATTGAATATTAATTAGTTTTTGTTTAGTTGGGTAAGGGACCGAGTTCGATTTTAATATCTATTTACTTAGTTTTTTTTTTCCCTTTCTTGAATACTAGTTTTCGTTAGTTGGGTAGGGGACCGGAGTTGATTTTAATATTTATTAGAGAATCCATATATATTTATCTAGAGAATTCTATTACTACCTACTCTCTCTCTCTCTGAAGGGACTACATACTCTTTTAAATGAAGGAAAAAAAAAACTATTAAAATAAGTGCTTTAACCTATAAAATTTTGATACATACAGATAAATTTAGTTAAACCTTCTGATCAGGATAAATAAGTAAATAAATAAAAAAAGAACGAAGTAATAGCGTATAAAAGAAGTGCTTGACCCTCATGTATATAAAATGCATGTATATAATCATTTGGTTTCTAAAATAATATATTATACATGAGTTGAGAGTTTTAGAAGTTATTTATCATTAGCAGTTGATTGGATATGTTAATACAGGAATGTCGTACTGCTTTTATGACTATCCTCCAATCATCTCACTACTCCTAGGACAGGAGTATATCTATATTTATCAACTAGAGACAGTCAAGAAACTTAATTTAACTTCAAGATAAGTCATAAACCTAGATTTATTTTTTCTAAATTAATTTTTTATCCTTATATTAATCAATTTTTATTTTTTAGGTATGACAGAGGATGCTATATCTTTTTTAAAATCAACACGGATTACTTTGTCTTATTTATTGCTCCAAATTATTTGATTAGTCATGTTTTTAACTATTTTTTAATGGTTTATGATTTAACTTAACTTACTCTATGAATGAAAATAGACATCTTATAACTGTAAATATTTTTCCATCATTGATTGTATTTTTCATATACTTTCATATTTCTCCTAGAAAAGGAAAAATAAATTCTCATTAAATTTTGTCATATTCAATAATTAATAGTACACATAACGTACCGCCCACGGACATGCCCATGCCGACGTTTTAAATGGTGGCGAAATTCCGCACTATAAATGAAGCAAATGGCTCTTCACACCCCTTGAGTAGAGTACTTAGAGATTATATGATAAAGATCAATAGAGAGAGAGAGAGAGTAATTAGAATATGGCGGTCTTGGAAGCTAAAAGAAGAAGCCTTGAGTTTGTGACTTGGGTTTTCAGTAGGGGAAGTTGCCCATCTGAACTCATTAATTAACGTGGACACATATTAATTTCTCAACCATCTTCGAAGCCACTCTTAATCGTTACACCAACCACAAAGGGAACTTTCCTGTGATCCTGTTCTTTCATGGCTTCTGCCTCCGCAACCACTTCTACGCTGACCTCCTTCAACATATATTCTCCCATGGATTTATCCTCGATGCTCCTCAAGTGTGTGTGTGTGTGTGTGTAATCCGGCTCTCTAATTATTGTTAAATTAAAATTAAAGTGGTGCTATTATAGTAGAACTCGTGATAAGTATTATTTATGTTCAATTATTTATTAAATTCTTTTAAAGTTTGTCGGAGTAGTAACCTAATCCTTGACTTAGTAGCATCAATATCCTGAATTATTAAAGCTTTTCATATAGCATTTGTGTCCCTCAACTTCTTGTATAGTTTGACAATTGCGCGTTACTTGTATAGTCTTGCTCCGGCGTAGCTTGACCCGGTGGATTTTGTTCCATCTTAATTATTCCGGATCATGAATTATTAATTACGTGCATGAATCGCGCTTTGTAAGGTTGATTTTTTTTTTTTTTTGGAATTTGTTGAATAAGGAACTCAAGTGAGTGGACCAAAAAAAAAAAAGAACGTGTGTGTATATGTTTTGTTTTTTGTTTTTTGTTTTTTTTTATTGGAGATAAGATTATGTTGAATAATGTTACTTCGGTCATGAGTTCTTTTTTTCTTTTCCCCCTCTGTTGGAGGTGGTCACGTGAATGGCGTAAATAAGAAAAGAAAAGAAAAAATAAATACTAGGAGCCCAAAAATATGCAAACAAAAAAAGGACAACAAATAAACATTTGCTCAAATAAAAAAATAATAATAATTACAGCAGCGGCGAAGTTACAAAGGGCACTCACATTTTAGAAATATAATTCTTATACCCTTAATTTTTATTTTTGAAGCTTTTTTTTATTATTATTATTGTGATTATAACTTTGCTCTTATGAAACGGGTGGGGTAGTCAGTTTTGGCAATCCCTTTAAATAAATAGCATCATCTTTCTTTTAGCTCTTGTTTGCAGGGGCGCGCGGAGCCACTCAGCCTTCCAGTGAACTTGTATTTTGTTTTTTCAATTAAATATTCAAATACTTTACATTTCTATCATTTTCCTTACTGTTAAAAATTGATTATCCCTATATTAGTCCCTTTAAAAAATTTATCCTTGAATTTACGTCTCTACTAAATAATAGATTGACTCTACCCGTTGCTTGTTTGGTACAAAATTTCGAATCCAACTTTTCAAAAAGATTTCAGTTTAATTTAAATTTTTCAATGTTTCAAAATTTACATTACACTTATTTTTTTCTCTCTCAAACATCAATCCAAAAATATTCAAATTTTAAAATAGAATTTTTTTTAAATGAACATTTTAAAACTGTGTCGAAGTTAATATTCTATCACTATGAATCACGTCATATTATGGAAATCAACAATTGGAGAAGGAATATATATATATATATATATATGTATATATGAGTGTGTATATATATTAATAGGCGAGGTGTGTATCTCGTGTTTGTTAAAGATATATTTCAAGCTTTTATGGAACATCGCCTAGGGTATAATAAGTTTTCTTGCGTCCCATATGATGGTGGGGGGAATTCGTCTATAGCATCTGCACGTAACCCAGTCGAGAGAGTTTCTTTTGTTCTTTTTCGTGAATCATGTTTTTTTTTTTTTATCTTCACAAAGGTTCTTCATACAGGAAATTTATGAAGAAATGAAGTACTAATTAATCAGCCAGCGAAGTATTACAAAAATAAAGTCAGCATAAAATATCAAGAGACTTTAATGTTAGAAGCATGCAAACAAAAGGTCCCACATTTCGAGCACATAAAATTAAAAATGGGATCTAAAACAGCTTGGGTTACTAATCTTACTAGTAATTTAACCTTTTAAGATGGAATCTCATGACTTCAACAAGCGGTCATATTCCAAATCGACTTAGCCACGTAAATTGACCCTTGGACCGAGAACATCACACATAGGTCCATATATAAGCCCTTATATATCGTGATCCTCAGAAAATCCATGGTGAAAATTAAGAATGAGTTTAAGTTGTAAAATGAGGTCTTGACACAATGAGATCTCAAAGGGACGACACAAAAGGGCTTGAGTTACTCATTTCTCCTCATAAATTACTTCATAATGACCAGATGTCAAATTGAGAATGATTTTAAAAGTGTTTGGATAACTCACTATTCCGTATAGGTGAACCTTAATTTTAATTAGATAGAATGTCCCAAGGACCCACTACATATATTAAAAAAAAAATTAAAAAGGAAGTTTTCTTTTCTTTTTTTTAAAATAAATTTCAGGTGATATTCCAACAATATTGGACCTCTTTGAGGCGGATACCATTAGACCAATTAGCCTGCATGCACTTACTTTGATATTGGAATGAAGTCTATACATAAATTTAGCAATTAATTAGGAAAGGATAAATGAAAAGTGGTGGATGGTTCAATTGGGGGATGAATAGGGTTAAGAGATTCTTTGGAATTGCCGGCAAATTGCATAAAAGCATTATTCTTTTTCTTGTCACTGGAACAAAACTGAAAATGATTCGATTTCTATTTTTGTCTGTAAAGGAAAATGGGACATAATACCATATGTCCATATATATACATATATATGTAGAGAGAGGGAGAGCTCAGGGACTGATATCCATAATTAGATACAATATCTTGCACAGAAAAAGAAATTGTTAAAATTTATATATAGCTTGCTACCAGCTCTAGTAGTATAACTGCGAGTTATACTATTATGGATATTGAGATCTTGAAAAAAAAATTGTTCAGAAATGTCATGGAAGGTAATTGGGAAGAAGTCCAAAAAATATACGAGGACGACTCAAGGGCTCCGACGCTGAAGATCACAAAATCGGGCCAAACAGCGTTGCACTTGGCGGTCTCCTACGCCAAAGAGGACGACGTCGTCGAACTGGTTGCAGCCATTCAAAAGCATGGTCCCGAATTGCAATCAGAAGCTCTCAGAATTGGAAATGAAAGAGGACAGGCAGCTCTCCATTTAGCGGCGGCGATGGGGAACGTGCCGATGTGCGAGTGCATTGCAAACGCTGATCGTTCGCTTATTGGGCAACACAACATCAAGGGCGAGACCCCTCTGTTCTGGGCTGTTCTCTACGGCCAGAAAGAGGCTTTCCGGTGCCTTCATAAGCTGTGTTTGTCCCAATCAGAACGTTATTCTTGCGCCAGGAGAACATCAGATGGCCGAACTATTCTACATTGTACACTAGATGGGGAGGATTTAGGTACGAGCACGGCTGATCATTTTAATGTTTACATGACAGTGCATATATATATATATATATATATATAGTATGTTTGCATCCAAACTATTACTTCTTATATGTATGCGTAAATATATGCAGTTAAAAATATAAAATTTAGTCTCAGCACTTTTATAAAACTATATTTCTAATTTTTTTTTAATGGTAATGTAACAAACCAGTTTATTTTAATGTAATATTTTTCAATAAATACATATCGACAGATTTAAATAATACCATATTACACAAAAATAGAAAGTTGCATTCATAAAATATATGCGGCTGTCGGACATGGAAATCATCCTATAATTACATAAGATATTCAAATGCAAAAAACTAAATAAATAAATAATCTGGGTCAGCCCAATAGTACTTATATTAGAAAGGGTACATACAACGGCTAATTATGTTTGGCTTGACAGAGTTGGCACTTGAGATATTGGACGAGTACGAAGAACTAGTCAATCTTGTCGATGATAAAGGAGAGTCCCCTCTTCATACTTTAGCAAGGAAGCCTTCTTGCTTCAGAAGTGGAACTGATTTCCGAGGATGGGAAAACATCCTTTATAGCTGTAAGTATTAAAATTGCAACTTCATCAACACATGTTCATAAAGAACTACTAGTAATTAATATAAATTTAGAAGGAAAAAAGAAGTTTTAAATATGTAGTACGGAATAAAAATTATAGAAAAAACTAGTAATCACACAAGTAATAAAATAATTGTTTTTTTTTTTTTTTTTTCCCGATTGCAAGGTACTTTTGTGAACAAGCCTAAAAAAGAGATCAGTGATCACAGTAGTCCAGAAAACAACAAAAAGGCTTTCGTCGATTGCAGTCAGTTGTTGACGAAGGCGGTTGGTGAGATTCGTACGTCGTGAGCATATTTTCTGATTCCTCCGATTTTTTTTTTTTTTTTTTCTGATTAATTAACTACGCCATATATAATATATGTGCATTTTTATTCTCAGTGACCACTCTAGGACTTGGTAAAAAGAGAACACCAAATGATGAGGAGAATCAAGCATATACAGGTAGAGTATGTCACTCATGATGCTTTATGTTTATATATATATATATATATATATAAAGTACTTGTTATTTACATAAACTATAATGGTTATATACATTATCTTTTCTCCCTAGTTATAATTACATATAGAGACAAATAAGAAACATTTTTAGAAAGAAAGGAAAAATAACAAGGGGCGTTTGAATAATACCAAATCTGAGTATAATGCAGTTTAAATTGGATTATATAAAAAAAAATTGAAATGCATAGCTCAATGGGCCCTTAAGTTTTTTAACATTAGAAAAATGACTATTTTTAGTAAAACAGTCAATCAATTTTTCAAAATAATTGACCATATAACACTAATTCACCATGATCAATAATTGATTGATCGATATCTATATGACTATCAATGACCAGATGTCTCAATCAACATTTCAATGACCCATCAACTATTTTACTAAATTTAAAAAAAAATTCAGTCATTTCTTTAAACAAGTATTAAAAAAATTGTCTATTTTAAAAAAATTTCCCAAATTTTTTTTTTTCTCATTTCTAAAATTTGAATTACACTCATTTTTCTCTTTTTCAAACACCTATTTTAAATTCGCAATTCATGGGTCCACAAAAGGAAGGTAGAGTAGTGATCCATCTGAGTAATCTGATCTAGACTACGAATGATTAAGGGGGTGTTTGGGTGATGAGTTTAAACTCATCACCATCAATTCAATTTTTATCTTTTTTCCCAAAAGTTTTTTGTCTTTTCTGAAAAAGTCAACCAAAATCACAATTTAAACTTATAAATTTCAACTCAAACTCATTCACCAAACACCCCCTAATGTTAAATTCAATAGTTTATCTTTTTTTTTTTTTTCTTTTACAGCAAACAACCGATCATTATCTACTAGGGCTGGAGGGCCTTCTTACCGTAATTCAGAAGATAATATTGCCTCCCGCTTTGATCGGTTTGGCACATTTGTATGCAACATAATCCTGGTCATTTTTGGATACGGTGTGACACTGAGTCATCCTCTCAAACACATATATTTGTTACTTTTTGTTATATGCATTTCTTAATAAAAAGTTTGTTAATTTATTCTTCTTGGCCATTTTTTTTTCCCCTTCTTAATTCTTAAAAAAGAGCTTTTGTGGTTAAACAGCATACGAAGACAAAAGGATAAGCATTTATTGGCGCTCCACATAGCGGATGAACTCGCAAAAAATTCTTCTATTTATCATGATTACAGCGAAAACCCGGGAGAGTCTCCAGGCACCGAGATGGAGGGTGACCACAGTGAAATTACTTCAGTTCTTAACAATGAAGATAAAATCTGAAGCCATATTAAGGGGTGTTTGGTACTGAAGTTTGAATCATAAATTATAACTAAATTTTTATATTTTTTCTAAAAAGTCAATATCAATTTTACTATTCATAACTACTATTGCAGTTTTTTGTAACTCAAACTTTAAAAGTCCATAACTTTGCATATACAAGTCCAAATGAGATTTTTTTTTTAATTGCATAAAGTTTTGAGATGAACGAAACAAGTTTTATATTGATATTTTTTTTTCCGAACACATTTCAAGTTTTTGCACTTTTTAACTCCAGCAATTCAAATGCCTCATCAATCACACAATTCAATTCAAACCCAAATTTTACAATCCAAACTGTAGCATTAAACGCATGCGTATTATTATATATGTATGTCTTCTTTTCTTTTTTTTATGTTTAGACAAATGTATTACAAACTTACATATACCAACATACATTATACGGTCGATGTTGTGATGTGAATGTGACCAATGGAGGACTGAGATATTGTTTAATGATATGTTTAAACAATCACATCATGTCTTGTTTAAAAATTTTAAAATTCTGTTAAACTAACCTTATTATATTTTAGAAGTAGATAAGACAAAGGAGTTGATGGATCGGCCAAACAAGAGTGAGGTGAAAACACTTGCAAAACCAAAAATGGAAACGGCCATATTAGTTGCAGCGGAAAACGGAGTGTCGGAGATTGTGGATATAATTCTTAGGCATTTCCCCGTGGCCATTCACGACGCGGACGAAGATAGGAAGAACATGCTACTACTGGCGGCAGAGAACCGGCACTCGGAAGTGTACAAGCGGTTGCTGAAGTATAAAACTGTCCCGATTGTGATTCACAAAGTGGATGATCAAGGAAACACTGCTTTGCATTTAGCTGCGAAGCACGAAGACAACAATAAGCTTTGGCCTATCCCCGGCGCAGCCCTGCAGATGCAGTGGGAAATCAAATGGTACAGGGTATGTACTTTTTTTTTCCCAAAAAAAAAAAAAAAAAATCTAATATTAGAATCAATTTTCCAGCAAGATTTTGACTACTGGAAAATGGTTAATTTGTCATGTACATTATTAACAAAATTTAACAAATTTCATGAACGCCAAGCTACGTAGTTAAGATATATTGTTAAAATAATTTTTACAACATAGCTTTTTTTTTTTTTTTTTTTTTTGTGCA
This sequence comes from Ficus carica, assembly GCA_009761775.1. Lineage (NCBI taxonomy): Eukaryota > Viridiplantae > Streptophyta > Magnoliopsida > Rosales > Moraceae > Ficus > Ficus carica. The sequence continues at coordinate 3,956,863 of CM019748.1, read as the reverse complement.
AGCATAGTTTGTGGAGAAATCCATGCCACCAAGATTTTTTGTTCTCCCGAACAAAGACGGCCAAACCGCCAAAGAGATTTTCACCAAAACCCACGAGAAAATGGTGAAAGCAGGAAGCGAATGGCTAACAACCACATCAACTGCTTGCTCCGTCGTGAACACCATCATCGCCACCGTCGTTTTCACCAGCTGCACCACGTATCCGGGCAGCAGCGATGAGAAAGATATTAATAGTAACGGCAAACCGAATCTGCTGGGAAATGACGAGTTCAACAATTTCATGAACGCTTCGTTGGTATCCTTCTGTTTTTCAGTCATCTCACTGGTGATGTTCCTAGCCATCCTCACGTCGCGGCACCAAGAAAACGATTTTGCTACCAACCTGCCGAGGAAACTTTTATTCGGCTTAACGTCACTCTTTATTTCTGTTGCCGCCATGCTTACTTCTTTCTGCTCCGGCCACTTGTTCGCGCGAGAAGATAAGCTCAAAAATGCTACGGTTCTGTTGTATGCAGTGACGTTTTTACCGACATCCCTCTTTGCTGCTGCCCAGTTTCCACTCTATATTGATCTTGTACGAGCTACATATTGGCATCCATTCTGAATATCACAGTTTCAAGTTGGAATTGTACTTCTTAATTTGCAGCGCTACTGTCAAACCATTTGTTTTTCGTTTCAGATTATGTATATATTTATGCTGATGTTGATGGGAATAAATTAATTCTCTCATATTTATAACTATTTTAACAATAAAAGAAAAGCATGGAAAAAGAGGACTTTTCCACGTAGTTTGGGAGTATTTTGATAATGATTTTATACTTAATATGAAATAAAAATGAAAATGTTTTGAGAATGATTTTGAGATTATATTTTGAACTTGTATTTGATTGTAATTTCTAGAGATATTGGTTTGAATTAAAAAAAAAAAAAGGAGTAAAATTTTGTTTGGATAGGTTTATGAAAATATTTGTTAAGTGATAAATCTTGCATGTGTTTGTGTTTGTCTTTTTTTTTTTTTTTTTTTGGCAGATATGACATTTAAAATAATTCTACCTATAACTTGTGAATTATGGTGATAAGGAGCAAGGACTTTTCCCTCTCCATATTTTAGCGAGTAAGCCATTTGCGTAAGTGTGATAGCAATATTGGAGCATTGCACAGAATCATTTAATTAACATTGTTAGTGTTTTGAACTGCATGCTCATTTGTTCAATTTAAATCCTAATATGTATAAACGAGTATTGAACGAATTCTATAGCTAGCTTTTCAAACAAGATATAAAAAGGCATCAATTATTGGACAATCTGGGAATGATCAGTCTTTATCAAACGACACTTTTTTCATTAAAAAATTATGCTATAAATATTGTTGCAAAATCAATCTGCAGCAATACTAATAGAGGATTAACACTCGAATCAATTCTAATAAATTGGATGCCCTAATTTCTTTATGAATCAGGATCAAAAATCTGTACTGTTAATGATAAATTAAGATTATCGATCTTGATAAAGAGAGAAATTAAAAGAGCTAATTAAATTCCAACAAGAAACACGAGAACCATGGAACACGGGCTTTATTTTATTCTCAAGCAAAGTTGTTTCCTCAAATGTTCGTCTTGTAAAGACATACCGTTTCTATATTTAGAATGATCTTCTTCCCTTCTTTTTCTTTTTGCTTTTATTTTTCCCGCTTTTTTCTGAACTATTAACAATGTTCTTCTTCAGAAACACTTTATACTACGCTTGCAAAGGTCAGGAATTAATTACGAAGCAAATTTTGATTAGAAATGGCAGAATCCTCCATAGAAAAGGACACTTAGACGATGAAGAAAGAATTGTTCAAAAGCGTCATGAGTGGTGAATGAAAGAAAGTGGTGACAACGTATAATAAAGTGGTGACAAATTTATTTTTTTTTCTTTTTTTTAATTTTTATTAGTAAACTAAAGTTCGAGGTTTGATAAATATTTAAAAAATAAACAAATAAATAAAACGAACAATAAACTCTTCTTCTTTTGCTTTTGGACAGGCAAACTATCCATGCTTTACATTATTGTCCCTGCTTTAACTAAAAGAATCAAACTAATTTGTTCCATTGTTCAGCACTCTACAAGAGAGTTTAGTTATTCTTTTTTTAGTTAATATTGTTCATTACTCATCTTCCTCTGGGAAAATTAAAGCTAGAATAATATATATATATATATATATATATAATCCTTGGAGACCTTAAAGGATTTTAACGAAATGAAGGGAGAACTGTTCAAGAATGTCATGAGTGGTGATTGGGAACATGGGGAACGTGAGAATGTGCAAGTACATCGCCAGTGTTGATCGGTCGCTTGTGGGCATTCGTAAACTGTTGGCAGCGGAGCACAGGGCAGTTACAAGGGTACAAACTGTTGCTCAGGCATACAGAAATCCCTAGAGACATCGTGTTTCCCAAAGTCGATAATCATAGGAATAGTGCCTTGCATTTTGCGGCTATGATCAACCAAGATAATCACAAGCCCTGGCCTATTCCCGGTGCTGCCTTACAAATCCAGTGGGAAATCAAATGGTACAAAGTAATAATTCTTTTTTGTATTCTTGTTATAAAGGGGGGAAAAAAATAACACACACACACACACAAACAAACAGACAAACAAACAAACACACCTAGTTATCATACTATTTCTCTATCTATTAGAAGTTCAATTACTAATGAATTGCAATACAATATCATTGTTGAAACATAATTTTTTTTTCTTTTTAACTTATTATTTAAACAACTTTGATTATTAGTTTCAAAAAATTTGCTCTTCATCTTTTATTTATTTTGCAGTTTGTGGAGGAGTCCATGCCACGACCCTTCTTTTTACGGGCGAACAAGGACGGCGAGACGCCAGAGGAGATCTTCACCAAAACCCACAAGGAGCTGGTCAAAGCCGGCGGGGACTGGCTGACGAGCACATCGACGTCTTGTTCGGTCGTGGCGACCCTCATCGCCACTGTCGCTTTCGCCAGCTCCACCACCTTTCCGGGCGGCACAGACTGCCGGAGCGGCAAACCAACCCTCGAAAACCAGACGTCGTTCCAGCTGTTTGCCATTTCGTCGTTGATCGCCCTGTGCTTCTCCGTCACCTCCCTGAACATGTTCCTCGCCATCCTCACGTCCCGGCACCAGGAAAAGGACTTCGGCAAAGACCTGCCGGGGAAGCTTTCGATTGGTTTATCGTCGCTTTTCGTGTCCATAGCCTCCATGATTACTTCCTTTTGCGCCGGACATTTCATTGACGTGCTTGAAGCTAAACTCAAATACCTAGCTTTTCCGGTTTATGCAGTCACGTTCCTGCCGGTATTTGCCTTTTTGCTATAGCCCAGTTCCCACTGTACCTTGATCTTTTTTGGGCTACATTTCTGAGTCCGTTTTGATTTGCGTCATGATTATATAGAAGGTCTTCTTTAATCTAGCTATATATACACACACATTACGCATATACTTGCTTCTTGATATGTAAATATATGTGTGTTGTACCAATAAATAACAACTTATAAGAATTAGGTTCATAGTTTTACGAAGAAAAATAGGAAAATATAGAATAAGATTCACTAGTAGTTGGGTTTGTCTCGGCAGGCCTTAAATCATGCATGACCGATATAATTGTACTTTCGGCAAAGGATGCATAGAAAGATATAGTACTCCTTTTTATCCTATGTATTCGTAAAATTATTTTTTTAAAGGTACTATTTGGTTTTCTCAAGGAGAATTGCTATTTGTAATTAATATTTTATCATGTTCCTTTTATCCATCGAGGTTATATATATTTATGTAAAAATACTAGCATTCATCATTATTCATAGCTTCAAACTTATATGCTTGATCTCATATATATATATATATATATATTTATATATAGGGTCCGTCTCCTATCTAGTATCAGATGATACCCGACAATATGAAAATCAGTTATTGTGAATGTGAACTTCAGTTATTAAAAATGTGAATTCATGCAGAAAGAAAATGTAAAATAAAGAAAATTTACATTTATTTTAACTACATTTCTTTATATATAAATTAACATTCACCGTAACTGAATATCACATTACCAGATACCATACGATATACTAGATATGAGACTTTACGTGTGTATATATATATATATATATTTGATTATTGTGGCCCTTGATGGCAAGCCACATTAGCAAATCTGTTAGAATTATATAAAAGTAAGTAGACGGACATTATTTTGAGCAGTTTCTTTTTTACGAGGAAGCATGATAAACAGTTCTAAACAGTCAAATAGCACTTTCAAAATCAATCTATAGGTTGGAGGCCAAGGACAAATATGACTACTATTTATAATATATAGATTAACTAGTTGAAAAATAGCAGTTTACTCATTACGTACGTCACGTGGTATAAGAAACTTGGAATCAACATTAGCCATACATTAATGTTAATGCCTGTAAAAAATTAATTTGTAATAGATTAGTTAATGCAATAGGAGTGTACATGAGGTGCTTGCGTACTTAAAAAAATGTTAATGCTTATAAATGATTTGTTGGAAGTCTCATCACCCCCGTCGCTTTCGCTAGCTCCACGACTCTTCCTAGTGGTACCGATGAGAAAAGTGGAAAACCGACTCGAAAACTAGCTCATGTTTTCGATCGTTTCATAAATGGAAATTTTATTAATAAGACATTTTTAATTATAGCCAATATCTTATTACGAATAATTCCGACAACTTTGAGTGAGAAAGAGGCATTTGCCTATTACAAAGATGATAAATTTGATTATTATATTTTTTTTATTTATTTAATCCTTGTTATTCATCTTTATAAAATTTGAATTTATTTAATTTATTATTTAATTATTATTTTTTATTCTCCATACTTTTTTATTTATTTAGTTACGCGATTTTTCTATATTCAATGAAGGGAGTACATTGCCCTATGCTTTTGAGTCACCTCCTTGATCATGTTCCTCGCTATCCTCACCTCGCGCGGTACCAAGAAAAAGATTAATTCAGCATGGGCTTGCCAAGGAAGCTCTTACTCGGCCCAACCTTAGCTCTTCATTTCAACTAGTTACAGTTCGTGCTCCGCACGTGCCATGCACACTCTAAGAAATTTGATAAATTAAATGAGAAATTAATTATGAAGTATTATAAAAATAGTTTAAACAAAAAGTTTAGCAAAATACATTTGGGAAAAAATTTTAATAGAAGCAAAAAAAAAAAAAAAAAAAAAAAAAAAAAAAAAACAAAGATGAAAGAAGACAAAATTAGAAGTATCATATTTTATTAATTTTCTTTAGAAAGTATGAGATCCATCTCTATTTAAATTTATCTAATGAATAAGGTTTTTAAACTCCGGAGTAATGAATTGACTATTTGTGAACTGAAAAAACTAAAGATAAGTAAATTATCAACTGAAAAAATAATTAGTAATTTTCATCAAATTAAACATAGATTTCTAGAGGAAAAAAAAAAGTTAAAACATAATTTAGTGAACGATTTCTTGGGGTGAGTACAAAGAGAACAAAAAAATAAAAAATAAAAATAAAACTTATATAGTTCGGATGACCTTAATTATTTTCAAAAGATTTTAACCACAAAATAAAAAGAATTAACTTAGGGGATTACAAAAAAAACAAAATGAGTTGTGATTAATGTTAGGAGCAGAAGTGTGTCTGTGTAGCTTTAACCTGAAACAAAAATAACAAATAGAGTGAGTCACGAAATAAAAAATGGAGCGAGGCAGAATAAATGAGAATGGTAGAATTTAAAAATGTTAATAGAACAACAACGGACAAAGCCAAAACAAGCTAACTTATTTTGAATGAGGTTGTCCATGTACTTGTTAGATGATGGCAAGAATATATGTCATTGTTCTAATTAAACAACACAAATTTTGATATTGAAAGAGTTAAATTGATTAACACAAACAAAGAACAATATTCACTTTAAATCAATGTCAATGACAAAAGCAACAAGCAATCCTGAAAATAATAATGCAGAAGCCAAATCTTAAACAACAAGATTCAAAAGAACTCAATAATTATGTTTAAAAAACCATATAATTAACAAAGATATTAACACATTTATATACTACAATACTTTACAATAATAATATTTCTCTTTACAATTAAAAAAGAGAAAAAAAAAAAGAAAAAAAAAAAGAGGAAGATCTGTCCTCCTTTAATTTTTCCAGAATGCGATCTTTTGACAAAGATAAAGAAACATGTAACTCCGGTGTGAAACACAAATGAACTTTTCGAGACACACGTTACTTGACTTACAAGTTTCATTATCATCCGAAACAATACAGAGACTTGTCTAGTTTCTACATTACAAAAAAATAAAAATAAAAACAAAAAGACAAAACTTGAGATACAAGTCTTACATGCCCCATTTTAAGCAAGCACTCGTCTTTGATCTGCTACCAAAGACTGGCATATACATAAATCAACAGTATTAATAACAGATCATGCTTTCTTTTCTCTGTTCAGCTCTCTGTCTTTAACTAAATCCAGTCAAGATCTCCATTCTGTTGCTTTTAGTCTTTTGCTTATTAAAGTATTATTCCAAGTGACTTTAGTGCACTAAACGCTGTTCTTATTAATCTGTAACAATTGGACCACATTTCATTACATGTATTTCACATTACTTAGTTATAAAACCAACAACATTACCATAAGAGTTTGTAGAGTACTACGTTTGATCTTGAGATCGATCATGGCTTCTCATGCGGAGCTGGAGGCCTTGCATTTGGATATGGAGAAGATCAAGAAAGACTTGTTCAATAAGGCCATGCGAGGTGAATGGGAAGAAGTCGTAAAAATATACGAGAGGGATCCCAGGGCTCACCGTGCCAAGATCACAAGGTCAGGGGACACGGCGCTGCATGTGGCGATATCCGATTGCCAAGATGACTTCGTCGAAAAGCTCGTGCAGCAAATCGTGGCGCAGTATAGTAGTCCTGAGTCCGTGCTCGACATCGGAAACGACAGAGGGAACACCGCTCTCCACTTTGCGGCGGCAATGGGGAACGTGAGGATGTGCAAGTGCATTGCCGAAGTCAAGCATTCGTTGGTTGGCTCTCGCAACAAGGACACCGAAACGCCGCTGTTCGTTGCCGCTGTTCGAGGAAAGAAAGAAGCTTTCCTTTGCCTGCATCACATCTGTGCATCGGAACCTGATGTTTCTTACTGCCGCAGAGACGACGGTCAGACTGCTCTGCATTTGGCGATCGCCGGCGAGTATTTTGGTGAGGAATTTCACTTACTTATGGGGCAATTTGTTAAAAAAATAATAAGTTCTTGGCAAATTACCCTTTGGACCTTTTGTTCTTTGGTAAATTATCCTATGAATTTAAAATTTCCACCGTCAACACCTTTTTTTTTTATTCACCGCGGTCACAAAATTAAGTAACGTTGTCAATTTTGATCACATTAGGACGGTTTAAAAAGTTAGGTGTGAAAATTAAAAGTTCAAGGGATAATTTTTAGTCAAAACACGAATATTTATGCTTCAATTGAACTTGATCGGTTACTTTTTGTTGTGTTATGATAGATTTGGCATTTCAGATAATTCATCTATACAAAGAACCGCTAGTAAATTCTGTTGATGAACATGGACTTTCACCACTCCACATTTTGGCAAGTAAGCCATTTGCCTTCAAAAGTGGTAGCAATCTCGGACCATGGAATAAAATCGTTTACCATTGTAAGTCAAAAATGGTATAATTGCGAAAATGTTTCACAAAAGAAAATATAGAAGTTAAAATTTTTATTTTATTTTATTTTGTGGTTACATGGAAAAGGTACATTTGTGGATGAGCTCAAGCCAGAATCACCTTCACAAGTCAAGAAATTGGAGGATGAAAAGAAAGTGACCAGCTATCCAGAAAATTACAAAACTTGCGTCGATGTATTTCAGTTGCTGAGTAATGCCGTTCATGTTGGTATGTCTGCTAATCATGTTTAACATTTTAAAACATTATCAGAATCATATTACGAGTACTTAAACAACCAGTCGGATGACCATGATCGGTTTTTTTTTTTTTTTTTTGGGTGTAGTGAGTACTGTCAGAGATGATGCAGCAAAAGGATCCGAAAGAGCTGATACAGAGAATCCTGAAGGACCAAAATCTCCTCTCAACGAACAACACAAGGGTATGCATGTTTACTCTGTTTATACTGCTTTCAGACGAAAGAAAATGTCAAAATCAGACCTTGTTTGATAACACTCTGTTAATTTTTGAGATTTTACATCAAAGTATCTTCAGTGTTCTTTTTTCCCTTCTGAAAACAAGCCTTAAGATTACAAAAATAATGAAATTCTGTACAGGGCAGCCGTTGACCGGTGGAGCTCGAAGGCATCAATTATTTCCGTCTAATTACACCACTTGCTTCAACCTTGTCAAGATTATTTGCAAGGCATTGCTAGTCATCCTTGGATTCGGTATGAAATCGAATCCAGATACATACCGAACAGATATTTACATAACAAATGTGACTTTTAATTATTACAAGCAGAATTCATGCCATCTTCCTTTTTTTTTTTTATAATTATTTTCCTCTTTATTCAAATGTTGAAGGGTCTAGGATGATAACAAAAGTAAGGGAAAAGAAAGAGAAGCATATATGGTCTGTCCAGATAATGAATGAACTCCTACAAAATGCTTCGATGTACGAGTACGAGAACACCGGAACCGGTCCACAGGCAGTGACGCCGCATAAAGAAGATGGCGAGACAAAGCCTTACGAGATCATTGATGGAGGAGATGCTACTTTTGCAAGTGAAATATTTGATCAGCCAATCCCACTTCATGTCCCTAGTACTGATCCTGCAAAAACTGGCCAACGGAACAATGAAAAAGAAAAGAACGGTAAAGGCCAGGACGAAAAGAAAAAAAAAATAATTGTTCTATGATTAACAAATTGATTGGCCAACTCAACACAAGCTCATTTTTTCTCTTTTTTTTATTGACAGGAAAAGAGAAGAGTGCGAAGTGCATTGAAATTGAAAAGGAGACAGCAATACTAATAGCGGCCAAAAACGGAGTGACTGAGATGGTGCAGAAGATCCTAGATCTTTTCCCGGTGGCGATCCACGACATGAACGCGGAGAAGAAGAATATAGTGCTATTGGCAGTGGAGCATAGGCAACCACATGTGTACCAGCTCCTGCTGAAGAGAAACATACTGAAAGATAGCGTGTTTCAGCAAGTGGACGACCAAGGGAACAGTGCATTGCATCTTGCGGCCATGCTGGGAGGCTACAAACCTTGGCTAATCCCAGGAGCTGCTTTGCAAATGCAGTGGGAAATCAAATGGTACGAGGTAAGATTTTTCGTTTCCCGAGTTTACAATAAGTCTCTGTCTTTCTTTGAATTTGTGTTTGGTGTACGAGTTTAAAATTTAATTTTTAGATTGAAGTTGGTTGACTTTTCAAAAATTAGTGATAATTTTTGTTTATTTTTTAGAAAAATACAAAACTAAAATGAAAAACTTACCATTTATTTGGATCAAAGGTCCAATTCAGATTCTCTCTACCTTTTTCATCATTCTCTCATTTCGAAAAAAAAAAAAATCTCATTCTCAAACTTACTTTGTACAATACTCTTTTAGAAAAAGAAAATTAATCCTTTTAAAATCTTCTCACAATACACAATTTCTAATACCATTTTTTCTCATTCAAAACAATATTTTATTTTCAAGAATAAAAATTTTCACATATCCAAACATCATCATATTTTCAAAACGAAAAGACTTTTCATTTAAAATAAGAAAATTTTTCTTTTCAAAAATAGGCACTCCATCCTGACGAAACCTCAGATTTGAATCTGAGAGTCAAACGAAACCATAATCTTACCAGACAACTTGGGATTTCATTAAATGTCTTACTAAATTTTGTGCTTGGAATTTTTATGTTGTTTGTTAATGCAGTTTGTGAAAAGATCAATGCCACCAAACTTTTTTGTCCGCTACAACAACGACCGCAAGACAGCGAAGGACATCTTCACCGAAACGCACACGGATCTCGTCAAAGCCGGCGGTGAATGGCTAACAAACACCTCACAGTCCTGCTCCGTGGTCGCCGCACTAATCGCCACCGTGGCTTTCGCCACATCCACTACCGTCCCGGGAGGTAATGACTCGGAAAGTGGAAAACCGACACTCGAAGACAAACCGGCATTCGAATTGTTCGCCATATCGTCACTAATCGCCTTGTGCTTCTCAGTCACATCCGTGGTCATGTTCCTGGCCATACTCACATCTAGGTACCAAGAAAACGATTTTGGAAGAGACCTGCCGAGGAGGCTTCTAGTAGGGTTGACATCTCTGTTCGTGTCCATAGCTGCCATGTTGGTCTCATTTTGCGCTGGCCACTTCTTCGTACTTCAAGATGAACTCCAATACGCAGCGTTTCCTGTGTACGCTGTGACATGCTTGCCAGTATCGTTTTTCGCTGTAGCACAATTTCCACTCTATTTTGACCTCATCTGGGCCCACTTTAAGAAGGTACCTCAACGTAGTTACAAGGTTGCCGTTTTCCCTATCTAGCTTGTATTAAGATTTTTAAGTTACGAATTCTCTCTGTTTGTTTTATTTCTTTCTTTCTTTCTTTTATCAGTCTTCTAAATGTGTTTTGTTCTTTTTTATTTTTTATTTTTTATTTTTTATTTTTGTTTTCTAATGAATTGTTTGTCACCGTTTGTTTTGTTAGAAGCAACAAGTTTAATGATATTAGTAGAAGTAAATAAACGGATCGTTGGACCCCAAATATGTTCTCTTTAACGGAAATCGTAATAAATAGCATTTTTACGAAAACAAATGAAGTAAACAACTTGATTCTAAAATATTTGAAATAGATAATAATAAATAATTTATTTAACATACGTTTAGTTCGCCGGTTAGATATTAGATTTTTAAATTGGAATTAGTTGATTTTTCAAAAATTAATTATAAATTATATTGATTTTTCAGAAAAAAAAAATTTAATTGGAATACCAAATAAAAGTCTTAGTAAATTTATTATTTATTTTAATTATTTACTGTAAAAATATTATTTATATCTTTTTCCTATAATTTAAGGGGAAAGCTAGATTGGGTAGAGCTCGCTTGTAGAAACAAAAGTTGGCTCAACCCATGGAGTAACTATTTAATATATATCTTAATTTTTTGAGTCTACTTCGCGAGTGTCTCACATAAACTTCGCAACACGTGTTAGAGAATTATTCTCAATAAAAATCATGCAGTTAATAAGTTAATCAAATAACTAAGATTGTACTTTTTTTTTTAAATACAATTTTTTAAAAACCTACAATATTTATTGATATGATAAAAATGCAATTTTCTTTTCTTTGAGAGTGAATAACAATACAATTTATTCCTTAGGGTTCGTTTGGTGAATGAGTTGAATTTGAAAATTTTAAATTTGAGTTGAAAATTTTTGTTAAATTTTTAAAAAAGACAAAAAAAATTTTAAAAAAATAAAAATTAAGATAAAAAAATATATTTTAATTTAAAATGGATTTAATTACGAAATAAATCCTAAATTTTTCTTTAAAAAAATATAAAAATGAGAAAGATATTAATATTATTTTTAATTAAAAAAAAAAAAAGTGCAAGGATTAGCTGTGGATTGCAAGAAGATCGCTGTCGAGTGAGTAGTAGACAAGTGGGGTCAGAGAACAATCAAAAGGTCAATACTTGATAAGAGATAAGGTGAAAAGAAGAGATGGACAAAGCCCAATGGCTATCACCCTCCATTCAATGTAGATGACAAGTGGCGGTGGAGGGGGCGAACAACCACCATAAACTATGGGTCTGTTTTAGGGTGCGTTTGAAACACTAGTTTAAATTCAATTTTTTAACTTAAATTTTATCTTTTTCCTCAAAAATTTTTGTCTTTTTTCCAAAAAATTTTTTATCTTTTCTGAAAAGTCAATAAAATTTACTATTTTAACTTCAAAAACACAACTCAAACTAACAAACCAAACGAACCCTTAGATTTTTTATTTTATTAAATTATTTATCTAATAATATTATTTCATATTATTTAAATTTAAAAATTACATCACCTAAAAAAAAATTTATATATTAAAATTTTTTAAATAAATTGATAAATTATTATAATAGTAAAAAATTTTACAATAAATCTGAACTCGAGGCCGATCTCTTTTTATCCTCCGTACCACAAATTTGTTGGTTTCAGGCCCATTTCCCATCCCTCGACCCATTACGTGCATTTGCTTTCTTGTGGAGCCCACTGACCTTATTTGCCCCCATTACACGACACGTGTCCTCCATTATGCAACTGAGACTTGAAAAAAAGTGTAGTAGTGTACTTTGGTTGATGGAGATCTATCAGTCCCAAATCTGTACCAGCTTTGTAGCATGCGCCTTCCACATCTTTTGTTGAGTTTAATACATAATTAAGAAAAATCAATTACCTTTGTCGTTTTATTTTCTCTTTCCCCCTTTTTTTAGGTTTTCATATATATATATATATATATATATATTTAGCAAAGTGAAAAAAAAAAAGATCATAGAAGTGAAGAATGTTGTATAATTCGGAGAATGCTATTATCTCACGTAATAAATTCTTGTAAAATGATTTGTTCATATATCTTAATCTACGTAATAGGAGAATTTGAACAAAATATTTTAGGGGAAGAATAATCCATTTATTCCACCTAGTTCTTCGGTAGTCCCTTTTTTTTAAGGACTTTTGTGATAGGATTGGACACCAACAAATAAAATGCACAGTTTGTCATCTCGTGAACGAGTTTAAACTATACTTTTTCATCTCAGTTTTTATCTTTTTCTAAAAAAAAAATTTATTTTATTTTTTTAAAGTTTTTATCTTTTCTGAAAAGTTAACAAAAATTTTAAAAATTTTCAACTCAAATTATACTTTTTCATCTCAAACTCATTCACCAAACGAATCGATATGAATTAAGTCTAATAGTGAGTGAAGCAGTATTTGAGTAATAAGCTACAGCACTTTCTAGTCTCACTATAAAATAAAATAAAGTAAAACTCTAACTTTTTAACCAACGAAATTTATAAATGATATTATAATCTTTTAAGCAAAGTAATAATGATGATGCAAGTTTTCAAACTCAACTCACATATCACTCAGTACACAAAATAATGACATGTAATAGTTCAAAAGGACGTAAAGATATATGTTATTATTAGAGAACATCCCTCTAGTGGAGAATTATTCGTTTTTTATTTTTATTTTTTATTAAGACTTTTGTTTCCTAAAACGAATTTGTGAAAATAAAAAAGGGGAAATTCTTTGTTCATTAAAATCGCAGGGTCATTTTTAACCAAATACTTTTTTAATTATTTCCAAATATTTACTCAATAATTTTACATGATTAAAGACTTTCGTTATCCATTTTTTAGCATATATTTTTTCCGCAATTCTTATTTAGTAAATATTTCGAGATTTCAAACTTTGAAAAAACATAAAAAACTCATCCACTAGCACTCACTATTTTTTTTTTTTCCGAATGTGAATATTATGTAACAAAGTAACAAAATATTAATAAAAATTACCATATGATTAAAATATATAGTTTATATACAATTTTTCATTATCAATAAGAATTAATGATTTGGTTTATATGTGTAACTTAAAATTTTATAATAAATAACAGAGAACTATTACAATAATAAATCAGAAAATCAATAATGCAAGATAGGAAATTGTATGGTAGAATGAAATTCCTCTTTTTGACCTTTCTAAAAAAATTCTTTAAAAATGAGAAAAAAGAAAAGGAAATAAATAGGGCCCCAGTAGAGGACAAAAGGGTAAAATGGCGATGGGAAGTGATGGTGACAAGAGAGTCCAGTGTGGGACATGCAATTAACGTGGCATTCTGGGGTTGCTTCCTTTCGGATTATTAAAATTAAAACAATTCCCCCCATTATATTACTCCACCATCCTCCTCCATCAGTGACTCTCACTCCTCTTCTCTCTCTCTCTCTCTCTCTCTCTCTCTCTCTCACAAATTCTTTAATTCTTAATTGGCCATTATTAACATGTAATTAACGATTCTTCAGATATTTGGCCGCAACTCACAAGCCTCAAGCTGTTTTAATTTATTTTGCCCAGAACTCGGACGAACCCGGAGAACTACTGGTGTTCTCTAACTAGAATCCGGCGGAATGCAACCGGGAGAAGCAGTTTCCCGGTCAGCCCTTGACAGACCCCTTCACCTACTTACGGAAGATGACATTTCTCAGCTCACCCGCGAAGACTGTCGCCGTTTCCTCAAACAGAAAGGTCCACTTCTCTCTCTCTCTCTCTCTCTCTCTCTCTGTACATATGTATATATATGTGAGGAATGATGCGGGTATATAATACAGGGATGAGAAGGCCGTCGTGGAACAAGTCTCAGGCGATACAGCAGGTGATCTCGCTCAAAGCGCTGCTAGAAACGACGTCGGACTCCAACTCCGCCCCCGTCGCCGCCGCCGGAGAACAGGAGAAGCTTCGCATTCCGGCGAGCCCAGCTCCTAAACACGTCCGGTTCTTGGCCTTGTTTAATTTCATCTCGTGCCTCTGCTTTTCGCACTCGTAAATTAAAGTTAAGTTCTACTAATTTTCTCGATTATTTTACTAATTAAATTAAGCGAATTTCGTAATTCGTAGGGACGTTCAGACTCCGATGCTCTGGATACTCAGGCCGCTGCCCCTCAAAACGACGCCGTTTCTCCCCGGTGAATCCTATATACTCGTCTTTGCGTGGACATATATATATATATATATATATCTCTATACACACACACACATATATATATATATATATTTTTTTTTTCTTTATATTTATATTTTCTTAATACTGCCATTACTTCAGTGTCAGCAAAGAAATGGGCTTTAGGTAAAAATATGATCTTTAAATTTCATTTGATAGTGGACTCTTTTTTTAAAGGGATATATTTTTATTTTTTTTGGGAGGGGGGGGCTAGAATTAGTGATCTTGACTGTTAATTATGGAAAGAGAAGGAAAGTTGAGTTTTGTGGTTATCACTATTCCAAACATGAGTATGAGTGTGCTCGCGCACGCCCTTGTAAATGTCGCCATTGTTGGCATGCTTGTTGAGTACTACTAAGATCTTTTTGCAATTTTTTTGGAAAATTTTTTTTGCATTATCTTAGCCAACAGATTTCCACTCTGTAGTTAACTATGTTTTGTTTAAAGAACTGAGTAATTGCTAAAATTTGTCGTAGTATCGTGGAGGCAACAAATGAGCCAGTAGGACAGATGACGATCTTCTACAGTGGGAAAGTCAATGTCTTTGATGATATCTCAGTGGAAAAGGTAATGAAGAAAAAACTTACGAAAAATCTTTACATGTAATACTAACTGACATAACGACATTCCTTACCGAGTAAATATTACATTTGCAGGCGCGAATAGTAATGCAGCTTGCTGCAAGCCCTCTCTTTTTGCCTCATGCAGCTCCATCCGAAGTGATTACAGCACTATGGCCCTTTCAAAGCCACTTGCACGCTGCCGGCATCAAATTGGGTTCGGCTTCTCCTAATGTGATCTTTCCAAAGCTCCAAACAGGTGCATTTTAAAGACCATTAAGTAGTCAAGTCTTTACTTTCTTACAAAAGGTTACTGTAGCCTTTTAATGTCAAATTTTGTTCAAGGATTGAGTCAGTACTCTTAGAACACTCTTCCAATTGGACTTATGGATAGAATGTTGAGCTATGAAAGAAATGTTTGGTAGCTTGCATGATGGAATTGAGTGGTTCACTGTGCAAAAAGACCATTAAGTTTCTTGTTATGAATTTGAGTAGTGATGTATTTTTATATAAGTTGTGCCTAAGTAACTTTATGATGTAACTGACTAATTGCTGTAAAATTCTTCAATATCGTGTTTTCTTTTTATTACTACACTGTGTAAGTTGCAGAGAAAGATCAGGTTCATAGAGAAGGAAGTAACAAATCTCTTGAAGACAACCCTGGTAAATACTTCTAGTCATCTCATAGAACTTTCCCTTCTTTTTAGCAAAAACTTGTGAATACTAACCAACCGCTTAACTTATGTATAAACCCTTCCCTTTTCTTCAATGCAAGACAAGATATATGACCACTTGATTCTCTTACCTTTTCTAAGGTTTTTCCCTGGGGAAAAAATGTTCCTTACACTTTGTGACGACTTTCCCCTTATTCATCTTTTTCATAGTACTTTGGTTTTCTTTTTTCCTTACTCTCACAGTTGTCTTGTCCTTTTTTTTTTCCCGACTGAACTAGGACTTACAAGTAGAAAAGCATCATTGCAGAGGTATCTTGAGAAGAAAAAAGACAGGTATCCTATATGGATGAAATGCACTTCTTGAAAAGTCGAATATATGTGCATGCAAGTTGCTCGTGTTTTTTGTTCTCACGCCGCTGTTAGGTGAAGGTTTAAGCACAAGAGGAAGGTAGCAGTGAGCTCCTCTGCTAGTTTGGATATCTATTTGAACCAGGTTGTCCGAGATCGATTCTCAACCGCACAATTGAACCCAAGTGATGCTAACTCTCCCTCTCACCCCAGACCACCTCAGACACCTACCAGGAGCAACTCAGTCGGAAATAACAAAAACAAATGGCGGTCTCCACCAGACTCGACAAAAAAGGTCATTGAATTGTTACTCCTCAGCTCTACTTTTCTTCTTGAAGTGGTATAAATGATGCCATGTTTATAATCCAATCTTTCCCAACATGTCCTTCATAAACCCGTCTTTGCTGAAATGAAATGATTTTGAATGAGTTTGTACTGCTGATTTCCAGATCGTCAAGAGTGCGGAAAATGGGGATCAGTAATGTCGCATGGTGGATAAGGACTTGCATGGAACCATGCTATACGGGAAGTGTAGTTGTTCTTAGAGAAGTTTATTTTCTTTTCTTTTCTTGAAGAGGACTGGTAACTGTTTTTTGCAATTTGATCTAATGAATCTACAATCATCTCTGATCTGTATTCAAAGACATCTAAACATCAGCTAGTTAATTGTATGGATTCTTTCATTGAAGAACCTTGGTCAGTATTGTCATGCAATTTTCCTCTGATCCATTTGCAACAGGAGGCACATTTCGAGTTTGGGCCAACTGACTTTTGGGCCATACTGACGTGTAGCCCCGGGCTTGATCGTTTTCATGGCCCAGCTTATGATTGAAAAAGAGAATTCAACATTAAGGTATAGAAAAATACCTTATCGGTATGTCTATATCATGTTTTATCAGTTTCGTTGATGTGAGTTTATGTCCTATCTGACGTTCGAAAACGCATACTATTGGTAGGATGTGTAGAGAGCTCCCAAGAAAAGAGAAAATAAATAAATAAAGAAAAAGGGCTACCAATGATTCTAGTGCTGGTCATGGTAACCTTGGTCCAACTCAAAATCGATTTTTGGGATTGAAAAATATTGGCATTGAATAGAGATGCAGAGAGCTAGAGTGAAGAGGAAGAGTAATGAAAAAAAACAGGTCGGTAGGGACAGAGAACGGTTAATGATATTTTTGTGAAATGAATGGTGACAATTTGGTCAAATCAACTATTAATGATATGAATGTAAATTGAACGTATGCTATCGTAGTGGTCTATTTCGCCATGATGGTTGAAAATTGGCAATCGAATCCATACCCACCACATAATTTGCCCACCCCCCCTCCCCCCACGGGATTTGTCTATTTTGCCCCTCCCAGCCCCCAACTATTTTATAGGAATAAAGCTAAGGGCACCTCTGGTGTCCCTCATTACATTACATGGATGAAAAAAATAAAATTATTTTATTTTTTTATTAATAAGATGGACTCCACTTATTATCAAATGGCAAATAATAAAAGAAATCATCTTATATGGTGTAAGACACCAGAGGTGTCCCCTAGCTCATTTTATATTGACTGAAGAATCATTTCTCAAAACCATGTCCCCACCCACATTGCCATCAAGCAACAGCGCAAACCCACCTCACCACACACACCCCCACCCCCCATCTAACCAACAGCATTTTTGTGTTATCTTCATATGCCTAGTCTGGTTCTCTCTCTCTCTCTCTCTCCATCTCTCCATAGCATACTTTCCCTTATGTCTGGCCTATATGATGTTAATTAATGAAGTGGACACTTGTTATCTTACGTTAATTCTAGTCTCTATCATAATATGAAAGTCTCCCATATCCAAATATACATATATGTATTAAATATATATATATATATAAGTCAGCTGAATTGGTAAAATCACTTGGGGTGAAATCTAATGACTTGAGATACAAAATCTTATCTTTGTTAAAATTAATGGAACTAGACATTAGCAAAATATTGATGTATAATTTGAATCAGACAGTATACATTAATGCATACAACGGTATTTTTTTTATTATGACATCAACCCCTTTTATCATAAGTGCACTTTATTTTAATCTAGAAATTCCATGTTGTGTAAACTACAAATAAAAAGGTCATATTAAAATATCTATATATATATATATGCAAATAGAAGGAACGTTCCATGTCACAATTTTAAAGAAGGTATTGATGAAATTCCCATATATTACACGTTTCTTCTTTCATATAAGAGAGGAATAGCCTTTCTAAGCCGTAAACTTTACTTTATTTTGAATTGAAGTTTTTTTTTGGGGGGGGGGGGGGGGGGGGTTTGTTGCGACCCTACCATCTTTACCTCTTGCTCTCTTCAGTGCCTCACAGCAAAAGGGTAAAGTATGGTTGACGTTTGCCATTTATAAACTTTGGAACCAACAAATGTAATGAAAATATATAAAAATATGTCTTAGGGCCATTTTGGTCATTTGGACTTACATTTTCCCGAGAATTTAAAGGCGAAAACATCGGCACTTTGGCTGGCTCCCTCTTTTTTTTTTTTTTTTTTAAATAATAAATAATAAATTTATTATGTGAAGGAATGGCATGTGCTGGTGATAGCATTTCAAGGGCAAAGGGACTGTGTTACATGCAACCCATTCATACAAATTACAAAGTACCCCTCTTTTTTTTTTTTTTTTTTTTTTTTGTATATATAAGTAGACCCCACTTTCAAAAGGATAGAGAAGTGGGACCTCGAATCAAAATCGGGTCATTTCAGAATCTTTGACATTTGTGATTTCTGATTTGATAGAGCCTTATTTTCGAAGGCTTTAATTTAAAAATCCAACCTTCTTTTTTAGCTTTAAAATGGAAAAAAATAAAAATAAAAATGCCCCTACACTACCAACAATCCAACGTGTCCAAAGTGGGCCCTTATCCTCCCATTGCAGCGATTCCACTCATTCTATTGACACGGTATGATTGATATAGACAGAAGACTTCCCTTCTCTCCATTCTTTTAATTCCCACTTACCATAATTTATAAAGTTTTTGCTTAATAATTTTGTTTCATGGACCTCACCAATTATTGATGGACATCAGACTAAGGGTGTTTGACATTTGAGTTTAATTTAAATTAAATTGTATTTTTTTTTTGTCTTTTTCTGAAAATTTTTTTTATCTTTTCTGAAAAAGTTAACAAAAATTACTATTCAAATTTAAAAATTTCAACTCAACTCATTCACCAAACACCCCCTAAGACAACCTTTGAATACGACACCGTTTTAGCCTCTTTCCATTAATATATACGACTTCGCATTTATTGCATAACCCACTTTGAAATGTGACTTCCGGGGTTTGAACCTCCACAATCCGAAAATCCTACTCCAACCTATAATCTAAATCGACTCTTCTTTTCATTTTATTTTTTTTATTGAAATTATAGCATATAACATATTTGTCAAACAAACACCAAAAATCTACATTTTCATGATTGACCTTGCTTATCATAATGCAAATGCACCTTTTTTTTTTAACAAGTACTTTTAAAATTTATAACAAGCTTTATAAAATATGATAAATTGTAAATCTTTAGATTTTTTTTAATAAATAATAGATTTATGAATAAATGACATGTCTTTCTTCTCAAGTCGACGACTTCTCCGAAGACGACGATCTCTATGGACAAGTTCGCGAGGTCACCATGGCAAAGATCACGGACCTCGCCTTTGTGAACTAAACCCAAGTGCGTGGTGTTTGATGTCCGGCGATGGGACTTTCTTCATAGTTTCAAGTTAAAGAGAGAAAGAGAGAGGAGGAGAGAGAGAAGAGGAATGGGCTTATGTCTATGGATTAAGAATAAATAATTCATTAGTAAAGAGCACTATAAATGAGCTTTCATATAAATTCAAGTTACGATATACAAAATTAGGTAAGCTACCTAATACTTAAAAATCACCTAAAATAAGAAAATATATTAAGTTACAATAGATACAAATAAATTAAAAGTTCATAGTTAGTTATTTATATAAATGTCTAAATTGAAAATTATGATTTAAAAAATGTCAATTTTTTTACATGAATGTCTAAATTGATACTAAAGGGATCACGTTACCCTTTTATCAAGAATTGAAAATAAATAAATAAATAATTGATTAAAAAAAAAAGGAAAGAAAATATCTCTAAAACATTTTAGATTAAGCAAATATTTTATAAAAAGAAAAAAATTATTTTAATCGATTTATTGTAAAGAAAAAAGAACCGTAACATATTAGTTTATGACATAGTAAAACATTCATTTTGATAAATAATTGGTCATTAAAGATAAATTCACAATAAATATATTAGAAAATAATATTATAAAGAAACATTAAACATTTAAAACCTAAAAAAACATCATAATGATATATTAATTATCGTAAAAAAAAATATCATAATGTATAGTGATATCGTAAAGAAAAAAAAAAACATAGCACATTTAAAAAAGTATCATAATGATTTAGTAATTACCATAAAAAATAAACAATTTCATATCATATTTAAACTTTAGAAACTATCTCTTTATAAAAATAAAAAAATAAAAAACTATTTAGAAACTATCTATTAATACAATATCAATAATAATATAAAAAATAAATTATCATAAAGAACCTAAATCATACTAAAAAAAAATTGTTTCTAAGAAACCTAAATCGTACTTAAGAAAAATGATTATAAAAAAAATATAAATCATACTTATAAACAATAATTGTAATTAAAAACTAGTCATTAAGATAAATATAAAAAAATGATGAATAAATAAGGAAAAAAATAATGAATCTAATGAGATAAAATGATGTTAAATATGATAAAATGACAAAATGAGTAGTATAAGCGATTGTTTTTTTGAAAATAGACATTTACACAATATTATTAAAAAACAGACATATTTTAACATGAGATTCTCAAAATAAACTTTTTATATAATTATTTTCAATTATTTTATGTAATTACATATAAAATAATAACTTTCCTTAATATTAATATTAACTTTTCTAACAAGAGGAGGTGTATTTTTAAAATTTTTCATGATATGATTATGTTATTGTTTATTATGGTCCCGTTTGGTTCTTCAACTTGGTTTAAACTAAATTGTATTTTTTTTATCATGTTTTTTATCTTTTTTGAAAAATTTTTTGTCTTTTCTGAAAAAATCAACAAAAATTACTATTCAAACTTAAAAATCTCAACTCAACTCAAACTGAACTTGTGCATCAAACATGTCCTAATTTTAAATTTTATATAATTATTTATTATTATTTTTTTAAAATAATATTTTTTTAAATTATATAAATTTGTTGTTATTTTTAAATTGTACTCTCTTTTTTTTTTTTTTTTGTTGGGTAGACTCAACAAACAGTAGCTGTGATTTTCAGCTTTTGGGCCTCTCTCTCTCTTAACGGAAGGGAAGGAAAGGGAGAGAGAGAAAAGAAACGAGGAAAAGAAACTTTCCCTTTTACCAAACAAAAAAGGAAAGAAAACTAAAGTTAAAGTAGGCATTTTTATTTGGATTCCAAAAAAACTTTGATCTGGGTCTTCTCTTTCTCCCTCTCTGATCGTTGTTTTTGATTTGGGTCCGAAAAATTCAAGCTCCAAGTGAACTGGGTCTTCCCCATTTTCTCTCTTCCTTGTTTCGCTCGTTTCAGTATTTTGGCCTTTTTTTGGACGAATTGGGTGGACTCTGTTGTGGATTTCGTCACCTTTCTGGTAGAGATCTTACGTAACCATTTTTGTGGAGTTTGGTCTTTTCTGGATTTACTCCTTTATGAATTATTTTCTATATAGAGACTAAATATTTTTTGTTGTAAAATATGATTTCCCAGTTGTTTATTTCTGCCAATTTGAATGAACAGGAAACTCTTGGAAGATTCTGCCTTTTTGTTTGTGAGTGGCGATAAAGATTAATTCTTTTTAATTTATTTTTAGGATGTTTTGGTGAGAGCCCATGTGAATGTTGTGAGTGTTTGAAATTTTGTCAGTTTTGTTTTTGTAGAAAATGGTGTTCCTGGATGGGGAAATTTTGTCATCTTTAGAGTATTTGAATTGAGATCAGTTATAGTCCCAGCTTTTTTTTGTTTTTGTGTTTTTTTTTTTGGTTTTGGGTGGTTGTGTTTTGAATTTTTTAAGAGAGAGAAACCTAAGAGGCTGTTGTGGAGATCTGGGAGTTGTTTCATCTGTTATGCACTATGAGGACTTTCTTTCCCTCTGAATCCTGTAAAGATTCTCAGCTTTGTGCTCTGAATCCACAGTCATGGCTACAAGTTGAAAGAGGAAAGCTTTTTAAAGCCTCATCAAACTCCTCTTCTTCTTCTTCTACTTCTTCATCCTCCTCATCTATGTAAGTCATTTCTCACTCTTCATCTTTTATATTTTCATTTTTTTTTCTTTTCCAATAGAATGAACTGTGTTTATTGATTAAATTAGTATACTAAAAATTGTTTTACCCCTTTTGTTGTTTGGGTTGGGGGTGCTCAATTTATTGTAGAGAATCTCTTATCAAGGTCCCCGAGCCTGCCATACTCCCATTTTTTAAACCTGTTGATTATGTAGAGGTTTTAGCTCAAATTCATGAAGAACTTGATTCGTGTCCTCCACAAGAACGGTCCAATCTGTATTTGTTACAATTCCAGGTCTTTAGAGGCCTTGGAGAAGTCAAATTGATGCGGAGGAGCCTCCGTGCCGCTTGGCAGAAGTCGAGCACCGTTCATGAGAGGCTTGTTTTTGGAGCATGGTTAAAGTATGAGAAGCAAGGAGAAGAGCCTATAGCCGACTTGCTCGCTTCCTGTGGTAAATGTGCACAAGAGTTTGGACCAATAGATGTTGCGTCTCAGCTTCCTCTCGCTCTAAATTCGAGTTCCTGTGAGACCATGTCAATGAAAGGGAACCAAATTCTGACAAACGTTGTTTTTAGAATTGGAGATGAGAAAATAGTTTGTGATAGGAAGAAAATATCTAGCCTTTCAGCCCCATTTCACGCCATGCTTAATGGATGTTTCACGGAATCGCTTTGTGAGGACATAGATGTGTCTGAAAACAATATCTCTGCATCAGGTATGAGGGCAATCAAGGAATTTTCTTTGACGGGTGATTTAAGTGAAGTCCGTCCGGATCTTTTACTGGAAATATTAGTTTTTGCAAATAAGTTCTGTTGTGAAAGGCTAAAAGATGCCTGTGATAGGAGACTTGCGTCTTTGGTCTCGTCTAGAGATGATGCTGTGGAACTTTTGGAATATGCTCTCGAGGAGAACTGCCGCATCCTTGCTGCATCGTGTTTGCAAGTTTTCTTAAATGATCTTCCTAATTGTTTAAACGACAACAGAGTGGTCGAAATATTCAGGCATGCTGATAGACAACAAAGATTGATAATGGTTGGGCGAGCTTCATTTTCGCTCTACTGTTTTTTAAGTGAAGTTGCTATAAACATCGATGCTCGTTCTGATACAACGGCTTGTTTTCTAGAACGGCTGGTAGAACTTGCTGAAAGTGACCGGCAGAGAATGCTGGCTTTTCATCAGTTGGGATGTGTGAGGCTCTTGAGAAGAGAGTATGATGAAGCAGAACATCTTTTCGAGAGAGCTTTAAACGCAGGCCACATTTACTCTGTTGCAGGTTTAGCTAGGTTAGCGAGCATTAAGGGTCAAATTCTTTGGTCATACGAGAAGCTCAGCTCCGTAATTTCCTCAATTTCACCAGTTGGATGGATGTATCAAGAGAGGTCATTATACTGCGAAGGTGACAAGAGATGGGAAGATCTTGAGAAAGCAACTGAATTGGACCCAACTCTTACTTACCCTTACATGTATCGTGCTGCTTCCTTAATGCGAAAAGAAAATGTTCAAGCTGCACTTGCAGAGATTAATCGGATTCTTGGATTTAAACTGGCACTTGAATGCTTGGAACTACGGTTTTGTTTTAATCTTGCTCTTGAGGATTACCAATCAGCTATTTGCGATGTCCAAGCAATTCTTACACTCTCTACAGAGTACAGGATGTTTGAAGGACGGGTGGCAGCAACCCAACTCCGAACTCTTGTGCGTGAGCATGTTGAGAATTGGACAACTGCAGATTGCTGGCTACAACTATATGATCGGTGGTCGTCTGTGGATGATATCGGATCCCTCTCTGTTATATATCAGATGCTTGAATCTGATGCAGCAAAAGGTGTTCTATATTTTAGACAGTCTTTGCTTCTCCTCAGGTATGCCCTGGATTGATTTTTCATGCTACTCTGATATTACTTTTATGAATTTCACTAGTACCAGAAAACCTAGGATGTTCTAAATTAGATCGACAACAATAATAGTAAATACCACATGCTGGCATTTGTTGCCTTCCACGTCAGTAGAATTCTTACGTCCGTAGTTGATCAGGTTAAACTGCCCTGAAGCAGCCATGCGGAGTCTACAATTAGCTCGTCAGCATGCGTCAAGTGACCATGAACGGCTGGTCTACGAGGGTTGGATCTTATATGATACAGGTCATTGTGAGGAAGGACTACGAAAGGCTGAGGAGTCTATTGAAATTAAGAGATCATTTGAGGCCTTCTTCTTAAAAGCTTATGCACTGGCCGATTCTAGCCAAGACCCATCTTGTTCGTCAACTGTTATTTCCCTACTTGAAGATGCCTTGAAGTGCCCCTCAGACAGGCTGCGTAAAGGTCAGGTATGGTTTTTCTATCTTCTCCCTCCACTAAGCTACGAAATGTTTTTCCTGTTGTCATCGACACATGATATCTTTTTCCGAAAGAAAAATGCTGACGTTGGTTGACCAACAAAACAGAAGTAGATTACACAAGTGTATGCCGCACCTCTATTTGTGAATAGTTCTTGAATGAATGTTTTGGAAGGAAGTTCTAAAACTTATATTTGTCCCTCTAAAATACTTGTTTTACAAGCTTGTTGCCAGAGTCGAATTGTTTCCTGGAGGGTATTTTCATGTATAAAAGCTTTGGGTCCCTACTTCTTTTCAATATCCAATTTTGATCTTAGATAACTAGTCTTGGCGATGGCCAACTTTTACATTCGTAAATCGGTAAGGTGCTAATCGTTTTTTTGCCATCAATTTTTATTGGCAGGCGCTGAACAATCTTGGCAGTGTTTATGTTGACTGTGGGAAGTTAGACCAGGCAGCTGATTGCTACATCAATGCTCTCAAAATCCGGCATACCCGAGCTCATCAGGGCCTTGCTCGGGTGTATTATCTTAGAAATGATAAGAACGCTGCATACGATGAAATGACTAAATTGATTGAGAAGGCTCAGAACAATGCTTCTGCCTACGAGAAGAGATCCGAATACTGTGATCGGGAACTCACCAAGGCAGACCTGGAGATGGTTACCCAATTAGATCCACTTCGGGTTTACCCTTACAGATATCGCGCTGCAGGTCAGAGTTCTATGCCTTTTCATCCTTCTAATCTCTCTGAATTCAAGCTTGCCTTGTGATTTTGCTATTAAAAAGTTCCAAAATTTGCATTGAAAACCTTTTCAACAAATAATTGAGTTAAAATTACCTTTGATTGAGACTGTTTCCCAAGCCGTGGAAGTGTTGATAAAACTACTTTTAACATTATTGTGCTGTCGTTTTTTTTTTTTTTGGGGCTAAAAGTCCTGTCAGGTTGTTAGAGAAAACCAAAACAAGCCTCGTTTTGGCAGGTATTGAAGTTGACATTGGTTTTGTTTGTGGTTGCAACAGTTTTAATGGACAACCAGAAGGAAACTGAAGCAATCGCAGAGCTGTCAAGGGCAATTGCGTTCAAAGCAGATCTTCATCTTCTACACTTGAGAGCCGCATTCCATGAGCACATCGGGGATGTTATGGGTGCTTTGCGAGACTGTCGAGCCGCCCTCTCTGTCGACCCTAATCATCAAGAAATGCTGGAACTTCACAGCCGGGTAAACAGCCATGAACCGTGAACGTGTGGGAAGAAAAACAAAAACCGAAAAAAAAAAAAAAAAAGAGGCAGTACAAAGAAAATTGTATCACCACCACCATGTATACTACCAGCATGTGCATGTAACGTCTCAAGTCAGTTATTTTGTTTCATGGGCTCCAAGTTTTGGTCCAAGATTTTTTTTTTCCTTGGTAATATAATTTATTAATGTCCATCCGTTCTCTCAGTTATAGATTTCATAAGAAGCTGCGTTTCCCTTTCTCTCTCTCTCTCTCTCTTTGTTTTTTGGGCTAAATATGAAGCTGGTGCAGATACGAATACAAGAAGAGAACATTGAAAAATTCACATGGAGTCGTTCACTAAACTGCGTCCTCAACTTCCCATTTGCATAGCGGAGAGATTTCGATACAACTGTAGCAAATCCAACTTTTTTTTTTTTTGGTGAAAATGCAAATCCAACCTATAAAATAATAACAATCTTCTCTTCATCATACTCCAGTCTCCAGCAAACGCGAAATAACTAATTCCGCCAATAAATAGTGATTGCAGATGTAACTTTACATTTACTTTACGTGTTAGGACAAACTTAAAATAACAAATTAAAAAAATTCCGCTATAAAGAATAATTAATTCTCTCTCTTTGTGCGTGTCAATTAATGTAAAAATTAAAATAGTTTCAGTCAACTGGCGAATCGTTGGGAGTAAAATGGCGAGCTCCTATTGGGCCAACAGATACAGCAACCCAAACCAATCACGTTTAAGTTGGGACCAGAGATAGTAAATTCCTAAGACTATCAGAATCAGTCTGACATTCAAGCCAGTGCCCAGTGGCAACTTCATTGTGCGCACACTGCCTGCCAGGAGAGCCACAATTCACGATTCACAAGGCAATGGAATCTCGATAGATATTGGTCAAAAGTGGATACAGCAAAAATATTTCTCTCTTTCTTTCCTATATACCTTCTTGACTTCTTGTATTTTTGCACTTTTATTGGTCGTTGAAGCGGGTGTCCGACATCTTTCCCTCTCCTATAATATATATATATTTTAAATTCCTTCTCTGAAACATGCATTCTGTTTAAATAAAAGAAAAACAATTAGTTAGATGATAAATATTTTTATCAAATTTACTAAATCGTCATAGTTTTCTTAATTTGATATGATTCGATGTATTACGGATATGAACTTTTTCCATACCATACTTCAAAATTCTAAACTTTGTGTGCCTGGTTACTGAAAACATTAGTACTAACCTTTATGCGGACAAAAGGAGGACATACATTGTAAGACGGTGAATGAAGTGCATTGCTTTAAGAACTCATCCTTTGGGGGGAGGTTGGAAATAAGGATGCTGCAAAGCCTCGTCGACGCTCAATCTCTCCTCCTGCAATCCAAATTAACAATTTCTTTGTCAAAAAAAAAAAAAAAAAAAAGACGTGAATGGCAGACAATCCTAGAATGGCCACATCCCATCTTGAAGGATGAATTGAACAATAAGATTCCCCAAAATTGATATGCAACTTAGAATTTAAGGTACGAAACAAGTCCAAGACATACAAGGAAAAATGCTGCATTGTCGGATAAAGAAAAAACTTACAGGGTCCCAAAGCAATAGATGTCGCACCAATCGCAAAAGCCAAACATTGGGGAACCTGTAGTATTTTCAAAGAGGCAGATGAACAGGCAAAGCCGAGTACACAATACAGATAAGAAACAGATAGTATTATCCAAGACTGACCCAAATTTAAGTGGATCTCTACTCTTAATTTGATAGGAAAAGAATTCTTCTGAGCATTTCCAGGAAGCTGGTGATGCTCCAACCTGATCGCACAAGATATCCCGTTAGTTATATTTAAAACCAGATTACCAGCATGGGCTAATTTGATTTAAACCAAGTTTCAGTGGAGAAGGAAATGAAAAGAAAGATGTTTGTGAGTACATATAGAAAAACATAAAGCTTTCTACAACACACCATCCTCCAATTTTTGATTGATTAAATAGTTAACTACCCATTAATACTTTGTATGAACGGGAATACTTGAAAGAGAAGAAGCACCGGTGACTATAAAATTGCAGGATATCTCATTTAAGTTTGTAACTTGCAACGGTTAAAAATTCATGTTGGAAAATTCAACATTTCAATTCAGCATTCTGTCCTCTTGACAACAAGGAGTGGCGTAAAAAACAAAAAGCATTAGTAACAGTGCCCAATTTTATGTTTATTTTTAACAGAATACAATGGTAGACTTACCCGGTCCGTTACGCGGTAATGTTTTGAAGAACCCCCAGGGACTAAGATACACAGCTCCATAAATGACCTTAGTCTGCAAAACAAAATTAAAGACAAAAACAAAAAAGGAACGGATAAGTACTTATAATCATCATTGTTAAAATATGTCCACTTCCACAACGTGACAAACAGAGTATCTGGATCAGGTTCTCAAGGATAAACTCACTTGTAGGCAAGCTCCTTTAAGTCGTCATTCCAACCCTCTAAATGCTGGTCCAGGAGAGAACGTGTATAAGCACTAATCTGAAATACATCTGGCGATCCTAAGATAAACTCTAAGATAACAACACCGACACTCCACATATCATACCTGTTAAATAGATCAGAGTACATCCATTAAAAATTGTTCATTTAAAAGTCAACTGAGCTAAAATTTAAATCAGTTCTATAAACATCACATACTTCAAATTTGTGCTTATTGGCCCCTGATGCCAACTAGCATTCAATAAAGCCTCAGGAGGAGTGTACTCGTTAGTTTGTTCGGCTCTGGAAAATACACAAATACATATGTTTCAAGAACAACGTGGATATTGACAAGTAAATATGTTAAACCTAAAATAGCAACCAAAAGGAAACAAGATTATCAAGATACCTAGAAGGTCCGGTAGAACCATACAAATGCTTCAGTGTTAACCCATCAATGGCACTTCCAAAGTCGATTATGCGCCTGGATGATTGATATGAGGAAAATTTACAATCATTTTGTAACACAGAAAGCACCTTTGATTACAAAAAATTAACACGTCAAGATAGAAGTAAAATGAATTTTCAAAGTATTTTAGTTTTTGCTAGAACAATATCTCAAGCATGAAAACAAACTTCGTGAAAAGCTTCAGTGTTAAAAAAGTTCTTCACAAGCTGTATTTGAAAAATAAAATAAGTCATTCACAAGAGCTGCAGAAAGAAAAATTTTGTTTCGCTCTTCAAACTTTGATGTTGTCACATTGGATACTAAACTGCAGCCATGGTAATTGGTTATCTACATTCACTGTAAATTATCTTCCAGACAAAAGTTACAATCTTAGGAAATATAAACCAGAAGAGACTCTTTGTAAAATTTTCTCAAGAGCTGTACATCATGATACCCAACTAGGAAGTGCTGGGTATCATGTGAAAAGAGGTTATTGGAACCAAAATGAGTGTAAGCTTTAACCGTGTTACAACAGAAATCACAGATTACATAATAAAGCCATAAGATGTACTCTACCATACATTTTAGTGGTGTAGTTACTATCTCCATTTGGAATCTCATTCAAACATCTTCCTGTTTTCTGATCTTCAAAACATATCACCATGTTCTCTACAGATATAAAAGCACCATAGGTCAGTAGATGCAGAAAAGCCAAGTCAATTTGATTTCGAAATAGATTATCATAGAAAAAATGAGAGAGGGATCTTGAAGGCAATGCCCACTAAACCACAAAGTTAAAAAATGAAAAGGGGGAAGGCATTAAGGACCAACTCAAGCTCAGTTCATCTATGATATATCTAAGGCCATGTTTCAACATTAGAATAAAATGTAAGATGGGAATATACGGACTGTTAAGTTCATCCTAACCAATGTTTGCGGCATTTAAAAAAGAAAATTGTCTCTTTCATTTTCACCAACTCCTTCATCTGTTTCTAAGTGTGAAATACAGAGATAATTTGTAACAAAGTAGATAAAGATAAACTGTATGGCCATGGAAGAAAACACAGCAATGCTCTCACCAGGTTTGATATCCCTGTGGGTGACATTGCGGTCATGACAGGACTTGAGCGCCGTCAACTGAATAAATGAAAAATATCAAGTATCTAAAAGACAGCATGAGATAAAAATAAGAACATAAAACTGGAGAAGTTTGTTGCAGAATACAGAAAAACAAACAAACTATTTTTCAATAGATACAAAAGCTCAATATTCACACCAGCTAGATTTTTGTTTTTTGGAAGCAGGCTACATTTTGAACAAGAAAATGTTTACTTTAATAATTTCAATTGAAGCTTAACCATTAATAGAGTAGGAGTAGGAATATTGCATATAGCATAATTGTTGCAAGTAACCTTGCCATGCAATTTTTGGACAAAAGGCCAGTCCTCTGAACTGCCTTCTGAAAACCAAACGTGGCCAGTCTACATAGCAGACGAATGACACATGTTCGATCCACAAAATTAGAATCCAAGAAAGGCGTATCACTCATGTAATATGCCAAAACTTAACTATCATTGAAACCATCTACGTGAGAAACTGAGATATCAATTTCTTTTTTTAAGTAGAGAGAATCCATAAGAGAGCTCAATCAATTGCTCTATTGCAGACATACCAACTGCCATATAAGACTTCGCATCTCCTCTTGCCCTGCTTCCGTCGTCTTCAACCTATGCCACCATTTTGATGGATGCAACATCTGGGCAGTCTTCTCATTCTCAGACCTTTCCTCATTGGAAGTTTTATCTACTTCTTCCAGAGTATATAAAAGTTTTGACAATGAAACGCCCTCGTATCGAAAGACAAGCCATATTTCATTAGCTCGAGATTCAAAAGATTCTACAAACCTAGCAATATGATTTAAGCCTTCTTCATAGAAACCCCTCCGCAGTCTAAACTCGTGTTGAATCATATTCTCAAAGCTCCAATTGTTACCTATCCCATGTACCATGGATTCATCAGTGTCTATTGCGTCATAGTAACCTAAACGTGATTCTTTCCGGACAGAGCTTAAAGCTCCATCTGATGATAAACTTCCAATATGCTTCGAAGCATTCAGAAAGACTTCTCCAAAATATTTCTCTCGTAGGCCACTTAAATAAACAGCAGCTCCTCTCTCCACCTGTTTATAATTCAATGATCCAGTTAGTTATATGTCATAAAACTTAAAAGGAACTACTAACATATCATATACATTAAACTTCTAGAGAATTAGTTTTATGCAATTCAAAACCAGTTATTCATATGACACTAAGGCACTTCCAATTCAAGGTTACAATTTTGATTTGCCAAAACAATTACCATTATACGTTTCAAAATGAACAAGTTGTCATCAAGGGAACCGGAGTGACATTTGTGAGTAAACGAGCTACTATTCCTGATTTGTGAGTCAAATGGAATAGAATAAAATGAGACGTTGTTGTTACTCCCACTCCAGTGTGAAGAATTGCTGCCTTGATAACAATTCCAATGAAAAGCCAACCATACTTCCCCATATGATCCACGACCAAACCTCTTCTTTAAAACATAGCTGGCAAAACCAAGAAAAGATACCGTGCCTTTAGTAAAAATAAAACGCAGCCATTTGAAATTAAAAGAATAAGTGTTTGTAAGCATAGCTAATGTCCTGAGTGCATGAGTGTATTAACACAGCTAACATATTGGGGGAAGAAAAAACATGGAACAGATCAATTAAAGAGGTTATCCATACCTCAAGTTAGGCATATCATTTTCAAAGGACCCGTTGCCCAAACTCACATTATGAAAAGGAATTGATTCCAGAAAACCAATGAAACTAGAAAAACTCTCAGGGTTTATGCACTGAGCGTTAGCGCCATCAACAGTTCCTCCAAGATGCAAGCACAAATTGTGGTCATGATATAAATTTACAGATCCACCTAAAATTAGGAAAGAGAGAGGGGAGAGACAAAAAGAGAGAGAACACGTATTAGCAGCTCCATCTTGGTGAATACGACATTCCAAAATGCAGAGAGTTGTATATAAATTCAGAAGAAACTATCATCTCTGCATTATCTAATTGTAACTCCAGCCTATAAGTACCAATACAATAAGAGGGGAAAGATTCAAAGATGAAGTTTAATTGATAAAATATATACATAGAAAATCTCAAATAGCTTCTCAATCCAAATGCCTAGAGGGAGAGCCCCCACAATACCCCCCCAACAGACACATATACGCGCACACACAAGGGCAAACACGGGATTTTACACCCATAGTATTTAATAGCCAGACAGCACTTACCAAAATGGTGGTCAAGGGCTCCAGGAAGAGCCTTAGGTACATCATAATCTTCATGATCAACCTTTTCAGTTTGCAATGTGAAATCTCTATGTTCGGCAAGGTTCTCGGATAAATAAAAGCAGCCATGTTTCCCTTCTACCTAAAACAAAGAAAAGCAGCAATATCCTGCTTTTAAACTTTGCAACACAACTAACGAAGGCCATATTGTACTGCAATAAAATGAAAGTCTGAAACTATTGGTAGAGAAATTTAATTGATGAACTTGATGAAAACAGCCTACCAGACAAATTAGACAACTCAAGTCTATCAGATAATTCCTCATTACTAAAAAGTAAAGAAGAAAATATCGTCTGGCTAGTTGAACTATAACTTAATATATATATATATATATTTATACATCTCCACAAGGAACTTCTGCAATAAAAATTAACAGTATCAATGCAGGAAACCATTACTTGGCCACACTCCCCGTGAATGAAAAATGACATGTACAAGTTATAAAGGGCACACATAAATTGGATGGATCATCACTTATTTCCAAGAGTCCTAAACGATATATGCATCAAAGCTTACCAAAACAAAATTGTTTCCTTTTTCTTTTAAAAGAAAAATCCTTTCATTGATCAAATAATCAATTACAAGTAAAAGAGGAAAAGGTATCCTCAAAACAGAGAGGGAAAAAGTGTAAAAAATAAAAACAGCAACTAAGGTTAATTTTAACTACCCAAAAGCAACAGCCAGATATCAAAACAAAAACAAAACAATACAGCCCTAAATAAATCAGACCATTATCCCCCTACAACCTCCTTCCAAAGTAAAAGACAGAGAAAATACTTATCAAAACAAACAAACAGAAAACAAAAACAAAAGTATCACCAAAAAGGAAAAACAAAAACAAAGAAAAAGATAAAGATAAAAACATCATAACCTGTATTAACTACCACGCATAGGAAAAATATTTTATAGCAAGGAAACTAGCACCTTATGCCTTCGGCCTTACCAATAACCTCTCAAACTTGGTCATAACTGGATGAGCTTGCACAATGTCAGGACTGATCTCATTGACTGACCAAAAATACATAAGTAATGTGAGCGCATAAAATGTTATATGATACATGGACCAAAAAAAAACACTGATTAGCACTCAAAAAATTTGATATTTTCATGTTCATTCTATACATTAACAATTTCGCAGATGGTTTTAGCATAGATAACCTGAGTAACTGTAAATGGACTTCTGTAACCCTAATGCTGGGAAGCCTTTGACTCCCTCTCTGTTTAATCTTTCTGTTGGCAAGCTCTCAGAAAAACCCATAGAGGCCAATGGAACCACAACAGCTGCCACATTATCCATACTGCCCTTTTCATAAGCCGTATTTACTATGCAGTCAGCTACTGAATATGAACATGAAGGAGAGAGCTTTGATCTACGCGGACCATGATTCTCTATTTCCCATATCAGATCACAAACATCCTGCAAGCTTAGCTTCTCAAAAATTCCATCAGATGTAGCGACCAGATAGCTATCATTTGCAGTCAGTGGCTGCCAATCTGTCAATTCTGGTGCAGATATAACACCATAACTGTTTCAAATTCAGCAAAAAAACTGAATGAGCATTATGCCCCAAACCAAATAAGATGGTTGGATGGTTAATGACAAGAAATAAACTAACTGCGCTTATGAGGGGGCGGGAATACAATATTTAGATACCAACCAACTGCTTGTGAACCTCACCTTTTAAAAGACACATCACCAATAGCTCGAGAAACAGCTAACTGACCATTTACTCGAGGAACACCGCCCCATTCAACAACATAACCACCAGCATTTTCCACCCGAATTCTTTCATCATCTCTGTTGGGGTGATGATCTTTTGTTAGTTCTTCCACAGAAAAATGCACCAATCCACTAGAGGAAGCCAGTGTAAAGCGGCCATCATTTCTTACACGTGAAATAGCACCATTACGTCTTCCCTGCCTGTATAACCTTAAATAAGTGGCTGCAATTCCAACCACCAAAAAAATGAATAAAGTCTTTGTGTCTTACTTTTCCAAATGCAAGTGCAAAACTATCCGAAGATAATTTTACTCATAATAAAAAAGTATTAAAACTACCTAACTTCTATTAAATGACCATGCCATCAAAAGAGTGTTAAAAATGACAAAACACGTTATTTTAAAGCCAAATATTACCAACCTTTAGCCTCTGCAGGAGACTGGAATTTTTTGGAGCACAAAAAGGCCTTCGAGTCTCCAATATTAGCAACCAAAATTTGACCATCTGCTAATAGAACAACTGTAGCTGTCGAACCAGACTCTAAATTTTTTCTAGATGCTTCCTTCATGGCCCAATTTTCGAAAATCAATACAAGAACAAAACATGGAATACTGTACCCCAAAAAATAAAAATAGAGGAACAAGCATGAAAGTCAAAATTTCAAACTTAACATGCCTTTGAAAATGTTGCATCAATGTCATGGATTGCTCTCAACAATGCTTCCTTTAGAATTTCCAAGTGAGAAGAATGGACAACATTTTCTGGCAGCAAATGCTTAAACCTGGAGTCCATTTCTAAATTTCAGACATATACTTATGACAATAATAAAAAATTACAAAGAAACATTAAAAAGTCAGGAAATTCAATTCAATGCCGAAACAGGGTCCCATTGTGAAAGAAAAAATGAAAGAAGGAAAAAAAATGTAGTAGATAGGTTAGGCATAACTAGCTACGACACAGTAATTGCAGAGACCATGGGCTCATATTAAGAGTTAGTAGTTACTACTCACTCATTCTATAATGACACGGATAGTATGATATGTATATATATATATATATATATATCTTCTAAACATTGCTTGACTGCCAATTTTGTTCAAATCATTCAATTTAAACATGTACAGGCAATGAAAGGAAAAGGGAAAAAAAATTATGTTAACTGCTATCACGTTTATGTGTTATCAGGTTTAATCATCCCGTCAACATTGACTTGGTAGTAAGTGGAATTTCAAGTCCATGGATTTTATGAAGTTGCCACCTCAAAAGCGTGTAGTGAAATTTCACAAGGAAACCAAACATCTTTTTACTATTCTAATTATCTTAAAAGATGAAAGATCACAATGCCAAGGGAACTATACGAACACCATACTATTAATAACCAATATGACAGTAGGTTAAAGAGAAAAACACCTTCCAAGATCCAAATCATGATGCCTCAGCACTTCATCCCAATTAAGCAATTGAAAGACAGTATCGCCATCTCTACTATTTACCAATCCTCCCATGGATTTCTTGAATACAGAAGAATATGTTGCATCAAGAAGAAAATAGGTATGTAAAATGAAATATTCCAATAAAAGCTTTGAAGCCATCTCACTAGCTTCAGCACCATTGTGACCGTCAAAAACAGCCACAACTCCGACGATAACCTCCTTAAGCCCTACAGCTCCTGTAAAAAAAAAAATTTCCACATTAGAAGAACCCAAATTTACACCTCAACACTCCCTAAAAGCACGCTTCTTCCAACTTCCCCGCCCTAATTTTTTCAATTGGACGGAATTTGGCTTCTTCTGAGGTAAGAAAAAAGCCACAAATCAGTTATATTTAAAAAAATTTCCATAAAAATGCCAAGAAAAAACAGAGACAATTAGAAAGAGAATAGATCAGACACTGAAGCATAAGAAAACTGATTCCAATTCAGCTCAGACTTCGAAATCGGCAAACTCGATGATTTTTATCAATAAACAGACATAATTCCGGAAAATTATAACATCAATGATTTTCCATAAAAATGCCATGAAAAAGCTGATATTGAATAGACAGGGAATAAACACTCACTGAAGCATAAAATCCTATAGTTCAAATCATAGTTCGGAGTCGGAGTAGTTAATGATCTTTAGCAATAAGCCAATTTGGCTCGAAACAGATTACGACAAAACCCTAACTCCGAAGGAAAGCAAGTAAGCAACAAACGAACAGAAACAGAACAAGAGAGAAAAAGACAGGGAGAAGTTTTCGGGCACCGACCGGGGAAGGGGATGCGAAGATCGAGAGCGCAGAGAGCTCGATCCTCCTGATAGAATCTTCGACCTTGAAGCATGGCCAATTGGCATCGCTCGGTGCTCGGAGAAGGAGAAGAGGGGTAATCGGAAAGCTTCCAGCGAGGGCATTTCGGGGACTGAAAAACCGCCGGAGCGCCGCCTTCTCTGTAGAGCGTCAGGCATGTCGACGATTCTCCGGAACCGAGAGGCGCAATGGCGAGCAGAAGCCCCAATACGAGGAGGATTAGAAGAAAATCGAAGCCTTCGACCATGTCTTCCTCTTCATCGAATTCGAGAATTCATGCTGTTCTTGGCGAATCGTAGACAATTGTTGTCGACGAAAATTGGTTGGTCGGCTCGTTAGCGTTGGATTTGGAGGGAGATCCTTTCCCTCCCCTTTTCCCTCCAAAAAGAGCAATTGTATCTCTCTCTCTCTCTCTCTCTCTCTCTCCGAACAAAATTTAAAGAGATAAGAGACTTCACCCTTTCTTTTATGACACGACGGAAACGACATCAAATTACGTTAACCGATTGGCCCTGTAAAACGACACTTCGTTTTCTTTTCTTTTTTTTGTTTTAAAAACGATTTGTCGTATTTCCACGTGCTTACAATGTCGTCGTCTTATTAAGCATTATTTTTCACAAGATGAGTAAATAGAAATAACATTTTGTGATTGAAATTATTTTCCATCACTCATTGTATCTCTCAAGTTTCAAATGCTTTCGTATCTCTTAAAAAAAAATACCAGTTATCATTAAAAGTTTATGTGCAAATTGCAACTACAAATTTCTTTTCTAAATTTACTTATTAAAAAATTAGATAAATTAATGAGAGGAACTTCATGTCCTAAATTTATAACAGGAATCAATAGAATAAAATGGGGAAAAAATAATCTCACTTCTGTCACTTTTTAAGCTGATGATGAAGAAGATCTTCATGGCATTTCGTGTTTATATATATATATATATATATATAATTTTGATTGAAGTAAAATTGACTAACAAAAATTACACAGGAACTCAACCTCTAATGGAATAGTGAGTGGGTTTATAAAGAACTATCTTATTCCTTAAAAAGGCTCTAGGACTTGTGATGCATGGGCCAAGCGACATGTCGTCTCGTATGTTTAGTTGTGTTGCTGGTTTTCTCGTAAATTGAACTACATAAAAGCTTATATTAGTGTCGAAGAAATTGTAATTATACAAATAAGTACTTAGATCTATAGAGAACCACAGTAATAAATATAGCCAAAGAAAGAACAAATGTTGAATTTAGAAATTCTACAGATAATGACATATTTTTAAATTTAAGAATGAATGATTCATATTATGTATTTTTTTAATAACGTTATATTATCTTTAAATTATCTCTGTAACTATAAATATTAATCAATTTAAATGGCAAATAGTAAAATTAAGTGATCACTATTGGCTAACTCAAGACAATTTATTATTCGGAACTATATATGTTACCAATGATTCCAATTTATATATTGAGAATACTCTAAAGAGATCTTGTTTCTACCTACGCTACACGGGACATCACCAGATCATTCTTTGATTTCGTTTTTCCAAAAACTCCTCAGAAAACCGAGAGACTAACGTGCCAACTAAGCAAAGCTCCACGTACGTTTAGACAGTAATCTCCTACTTTCATGACTTACGAGATTATTGCAATCAAACGTAAACGTTATTTTATCCCATGAAAAGGATAACAAAAACATTAAATCACTAATTATTAACCAAAGACCAAAAAAAAAAAAAGTGCATCGAAAGTACCACGACGTGTCGCATAGCTCTAAGCCACGTATGCCACACGTGTTATTTCACCGTTTTATTTAATTAATTTCTCTTCTTCCTAAAACAGCTGACTGTTAGCTTTCCCTAACCTTAAAGTTAGGAGCTGACTAATTGATCTTTTCTCTAGAAGCAAGTTATAAAAAAAAATTCTGTTTATCCACTGTACGGCCATATTGGAAGATATTTTCACACGATTTATATAATATAAAGTTATATATTACATATGCTACGTCGGCATAATCTTTGTCTCCTTAAATACTAGCACGTCCAACAATGTCAATTTAAAACTGTGTGCGTACAATTCAACGTTTGAATAAGCGACGTGGGTACGTGGGTTTAGATCATTGGTTAAGTACTACTGCTTTCTATCATTGGACTATCAGAAAATATATTTTAGTCTTTATTGCCCTTGACCTCCCGTGTTGTAATTGAGTTTGAAAAACGGCTGGCACTAAATTTACCAATTTTTAGTGGAAGATTTGGTCCAATTTTCTAAATCACTGAACTTTCGTGTTTTCTTTCTTGAAGTTTTTGAGGATTTTATTTATAGTAGATAAGGAAAATGACTACATGGTTAAAAACTAATTTTGGTCTAAGCCATTCTATTTATCCAATGATTGCATTTTTCTTTTGATAATCCAAAAAAAAAAAAAAAAAAACCCTTCCAGATCTAGGACTTCCGGAAGGTTGTAGAAGCTTTGAATTTACTGATTAATTTATTGAATAAACAATTTATAGACCAAATTTGTCCTGTGTCGTTGGCATTCGTGATGGGGTACGTGGCCTTGTCCGATGATTGTCAGATTTTTTTGGCATCTTAAATTTTTTTTTTAATTTTTGCTAAAGTAGCCAACTTGGATTTTAATTTTAATATAAATTGTAATACAAAATACCTCTACTAAGATTTCATTCGGTATTTAAATTTAATTATATATTTTATATTATTTTTTATATTTTTATAAAAAATTAATAAAATTATAATTAATTTATTAAAAATTAATTAATTCTAATTAAAAATTTTATCTTGACGAAGTATAAACGTAGGCTAAATGACGATCTCCCTTTCTTTTCTTGGTAACATTGATATCTTCTTGTCTAACAAGTGTAATGAACTGAAGTACTGCTGACTTTGCGTCTCTACGTGCCAATAGATAACACCCACTTGTGCTGCTCGCGTATCTGACAGCGAGACACGCGTCCGACAGGATGGATGACACGTGTTGATCTACAGTGTTTTCTTCTTTTTTTCTTTTTTAATCTTCTATTATTTAATATGAATAATGGGGATTTTAGATAATCATAAAGTGGCACTACTCGATTTTATATATTTGTTTAAACCTTCTTGAGGGGGAAAGAAACTAAATCGTGATTTACTTTGCCTGGGTTATTTTAATCTTAAATTGTGGTTTCTTTATTTATTTATTTATTTATTATTATTTTTTGGTTTTCCTCCTATAAGTCGTGGTTTGAGCTAAATCCAGGAGTAGTTCCAAAATGATGAAACCAAATAATTAGTGGGGTACGTTCCCAACCAATCAGATGTCACATAATCCAAGTTGTGGACATTAATATATATATATGTTTATTAACTTTAAAACAAAAAAAACAAAAACAAAAAAAAAAAAACTATCTTGGTGAGGACCCATCCCACTCTCTTTCCTACCACCTCATCTCCTCCCCGTAGAACTTCCAGAAGTTTCTTCCCTATCTCCCTTCTCCACCCCCCTCTTCCCTCCTTTCTCTTACCCCCCTTCTCCCCTGATTACATTTTGCAACTTGCCAAATCAAGAAAGCTCAATTGGCACACGCCAAAAGAAAAACACCAATAAAATATTTTATTGCTTCCACAACCAAGCTCTAGAACTTTCCTTCCATATATATATATTTTTTCTCTCTGAAAAACCAGTATCTTCCTTTTCTATACTTAACCCCTTCGGACACCAAGTTTGCGTCTCTCGGTGGATGTTTTAAACTACATAATCCACTTCTTAAAGGCTTCAACGACTTTCCCAGATAAGTTGTCTTAGAAAGATGAATAATAACATCAAAAATAAACATTAAAAACCCCAACCCTTTTTTTTTTTTTTCTT
This sequence comes from Ficus carica, assembly GCA_009761775.1. Classification (NCBI taxonomy): domain Eukaryota; kingdom Viridiplantae; phylum Streptophyta; class Magnoliopsida; order Rosales; family Moraceae; genus Ficus; species Ficus carica. Next base: position 3,916,449 of record CM019748.1, on the reverse strand, counting down.
TTCCTTATTATATATTTATCTTCCCTTTCTCTCTGTTTTTCTCAACTCTTTTCACCTTTCTATTCTTCTTCTTTTTCAAAAATTATTATTCAATCAAAGCTTTTTCTCATCGATTTTTCCGTTGCGCATTGGACAGAACTATAATAAATTATCCCGGATACCAGAATTCCGGTGATCAGATAGCTGATCCGCTAACAAATTGACTGTAGATTTCGCTGTCTCGAAGCGAAAAAGAGTATAAGCTGAACAGAGATTTGTAGCCATGAATTATCCATATCCGGTGAAGGAAGAGTATCCAGGAGCGAGTTCTTCTTCTTCTTCTTCGTCATCGTCGTCTGCGATGGGCCGCGGCGGAGACGGAGTGCAGCCGCCGATGATTCCGACGCCGCAGCCAATGGAGGGGCTACACGACGTGGGGCCACCGCCGTTTCTGACGAAGACGTACGAGATGGTGGACGATCCGACGACGAATCAGATAGTGTCGTGGAGCAGAGATGGCGGCAGCTTTGTCGTTTGGGACCCTCATTCGTTCTCCGTGCATCTGCTTCCCAGATATTTTAAGCACAACAACTTCTCCAGTTTTGTTCGCCAGCTCAATACTTATGTAAGTTTCTGTGTCTTGAATCCTTTCATACCCATTTCGGAAAGATATGAATTTCAACTGGGAAAAAAGAAAATGTTTTTTGTCATCGTCATTCGTCGATGTGGAGTTGAATTTTCGGGATTTTAATTAATTAATTAATTAATATTAGTTTTGACTTGCTTCTTTATTCTTGAAGTTGGAATATATACAACTACAAGTTATGAAATTCAAGCCAAAAAACAAAAAACCACAAATTTACTGAAAAATGTTGAACAATGAATAAGAAAACTATGAATTTTTTTAGTGAGATAGAGAATTTAAACTCTACAAATATTTTTTAACTGCAGAGGTTCAGTGGAGGTGTAGGTTAAATTAACGCCAGTGGTAAAAAATTTACAAGGAGAAGTGAACTCTCTCTTTTTTCCTTTACTTCTTCTTCTCCTTTTCTTTTCTTTTCTTTTCTTCTTTCCCTTTTGTAGGCTCGTTTGCAAATTGCAAATCTAGCTTATTCGCTTTTCTGCGCTGAAATTGCAAAGAAGAATGAAAATTTTTAATTCTAATGTTTTGCTGATTTAATTTGGGAATATTTTAGTTTCTTCCGTCTTGAATTCATCTCTATTATTATTTCTTTCTACTCCCACCAACTTCACATAATAGAGGAATGCCTTTATATATATATATATATATATATATGTGTGTGTGTGTGTGTGTATAAATATACACTTTTATTTTGTAACCATACTACTAGAACAAGTTTTTAATTATCAGATTAATTTTTAAGGGAACAACAAAAATTACTTTCACTTATAAATATAACATTCAATCAAGAAGTTAAAAAATATATATATATATATTCTATTGATAGAACACAAGAACAACTTCTATAATAAATTTATTCCATTTAATACTGTTTTGCCAATACCATTCAAAATAATAACTTCTATGATAAATTATTCCATTTTATACTGTTTTTTGCCAATACAATTCAAAATAAAAAAATTATCCGCTTTGATTTCCTCCCAATTTCTACTCCCTTTTCTTTTCTATCGTTATTTGCAACCATCATTCATCGCTCCTTTTATTTTATTTGCTTATTCTTTATAATTTATATCTTAATGTCTTTAAAATATTATCTTTTATAATTCTTGATAATACGTATTAAATTTTTTTTTTTTTTTTTTTTTTTTGTCTTGAAACGTATAAGATTGTTTCTTTTTAATAATTTTGCTAATGAAATGCTTTATTATAAAATTGTTCTTCCTTTGTAAATGCCATGACTATCAGCTTAACATTTTTTTCTAACTACAAAAACAATTTTTATGTCATTCAAAATTAGGCAGGAATATTCATTTCGTGTAATTTTTCTCTCTATCTCAAAAAAAAAATATATATATATATATATATATATATATATTCTGGAACTCGCTGTCCATGACCGAACAGAGACATTTATTACATGTTTGTTTGTAGAATGTTTATGGACGCCTCTGCTTTCCTCTGCACCATTTTTTAAAAAATTATTTTTCTTTAATGCTTTCACTCTTGTCTTTTTGTCCCATTATTTCTTCTCTGTTTGCTGTAACTTGTCTCTTCTGTTAACCTTGCCTCCATAATTTCATCTTCAATGTAAAAAAAAAAAAAAAAAATTAAATTAAATTTAAAAAAAAAAAAAAAAGCATCTTCATATGGTTGATATCAAACTGCAAAATCTCTGTAAACGTCCCTTTTAAACACTTACGGTCTTAACGCGGAAACACGGAGTTTTTCCTCTTTTTTTTTTTCTTTTTTTTTTTTTTTTGGTTTTAATTCGATTATTGAACTTGACAGTAGTTCTGAATTATTGGCTTTGGTTGGATGAAAATCTGCAGGGCTTTAGAAAGATAGATGCAGACAGATGGGAATTCTCAAACGATGGGTTCATCAGAAACCAGAGGCATCTTCTCAGGAACATCCGGAGACGAAGAGCTCCTTCTCAGCCAGTCCTTCCCTCCTCCTCCTCTTCCTCCTCCTCCTCCGACCACCATCAACAGCAACAAGCAGCCACCTTGGGGCCTTGCGTCGAGATAGGCCGGTTCGGTCTCGACGCGGAAATCGACCGTCTGAGACGCGACAAGCAAGTCCTGATGATGGAACTGATCAAGCTCAGACACGAGCAACAGAACACCAAAGGTTATCTTCAAGCCATGGAGCAGAGACTACAAGGCACTGAAACCAAGCAGCAGCAGATGATGGCATTCTTAGCCAGAGCAATGCAGAACCCGGCCTTTCTGCAGCAGCTGTTTCAGCAGAAGGAGAGAAGAAAAGCGCTTGAGGAAGCCATGACTAAGAAGAGAAGGAGACCTATTGACCAAGGAGCTAGTAGTATTAGCTCAACTGCGGCGGAGGGCCCTGCAAATTACTCCATTAAAATGGAGCCTGTTGATGGAGTTGGTGCTGGGGATTATGGATTTGAAGTTTCCGAGCTTGAGGCGCTTGCGCTTGAGATGCAAGGATTCGGAAAGGCGAGGAGAGAGGAGGGAGACCTGGAGGAAATTGAGCCGTCGCCGGAGAGTGGCGGCGATAAGGAGCTTGATGATGGGTTTTGGGAGGAGTTGTTTAGTGAGGGTGTTCAGGATGCTGATGAGGATGTTAATGTGTTGGCTGATCGTTTTGGTTACTTGGGTTCTAGCCCAAAATAAACAAAATAACCAAAATATAAAAAAAATTTTGATAATTCAATTAGGCAAAATGACTGGTTTTTTATATGGTTTTTTGTTATTTGACAGAAAGGACAATGTAGGGACTCAAAAGAGCAGTGTAGTAATGGTGGAAATCATCTTGTTTCTGGTGTCTCTAAAAGACTCTAACCACTTTTTTATTTACTTCCTTTGTCTTAATTAGTGTTTTGTTATATGTTTTTTTCTTCGTCTTGTACATCTTTTTTCCTCTCATTTTCCTCTATCTTGGTTAGGTTGCAAGCGCTGGTTTTGGACAGAGGCTATGATAGTTTTGTTTTTGTTTTTTTTTTTTTATTTTAATTTTCCTCATACAATCTCAAGATTCATGTTTCTTTATCAGTGACTCATGTCTTGGTTTTCTTCTTCTTTTTTTTTTTTTCTTTTTTTTTTTTTTGGGAGGGGGGCCTATTTCTTGGCCCTTAAATGACTGTAGAAAGAAAGCTCGACAAAGATGTACCTGAGAGCTTCGAGAACCACAACTCATTTTTTATTTTTTTTATTTTTTATTTTTTTTGGTAGCCAAGTTGGCCGTTGGTAGTTAACACCATGTCGGTTTGATTTTATTTATTTTTTTGTCCTTCAAATTTTCTCTTGTCTTCTTTGAATTGTCCATTATTTATTGCGTTTGTGATGCATCATAATGATCAGAAATGGTCGGTGCTGGTTTTTCAGTTTTTTTCATGACGCCACATATTTACAAATGCAGATATTTTTTTTTTTTATGCGAGTGGCAATTTGGTCTTCATGGGTCACTTTCACCAGATTTCGATGTGTGAATTCTAATGGTAGTGAGCAATAATTCTTTTGAACGACTACCAACCAAACGAATGTGTTTGGAAAGGTTTGAGTGTTCTGTACGTATACAACACAAGCAGACCAGCTGCCACATGTTAAGGTATGTTTGGCAAACATTTTGGAATTTTTACGCTCTGTAACTGAGCTTCTTTTGTTTCAAGTTAGTCAGCCTGAGATTAAATGCCTATCAGATATGGTAAAGCAACAAATAGATTAAGAGGTGTTTGGTTGGTCCTAAATTGGAGATCTTTTTATTTGAATTGAGTTGAGTTTTGGAATTATGCATTTGATTAATTGGAGTTTAAAAAGTATAACAACTTGAAATATGTGTAGAAAAAAAAAATATATATATATATATAAATATGAAATTTATTTTGTTCTCTTTAAAATTCTATATAATTTTTAATTTAAAAAAAATCTCATTTGCAGTTGGAATAATAAAATTATGGATAGTTAAAGTTTTAATTTGAGCTGTAAATTGTAAAACTAAAGTTGACATTTGAAAAGAAAAAAAAAAAGAAAAAAAGAAAAGGAAGAAAACAGTTAAAATTTAATAGTGAGGAATGGTTTTGGCAAACATCCTCTAAATTGAAAATCACTGGAAGAGAATGACCACTCTTTTGTCAAAAAGCTCTTACTGTTTACATAAATACAAAAAAAAAAAAAGTGTTTTAAGGTATGTTTAGTAAGAAGGAAAGAAAATAGGAAGAGGAGAATGGTAGATCATTTATGTGAGTGCAATGAAAAAGGAGGAAAATGCTCTTTCTCTTCTGATGTTTCATACACAATCCTTCAAACAATCCTTTTAATTTTAGTGAAATCAAAATTGATGTTTTAAAAGATATAGAATCATTCCTCTTAATCCCTTCCTTTTTATCAACAATAGAAAGAATTCATATAATTTATCCGTCAATCATAATCTGTATCATTCCAACTCTTTTCATCTCCTACCAAACAGAGCCGTAAGGATGCATTTTGAGGTGAAAGGCCAATGTCCTGTCATGGAAGAAATAACATGAAAAGCAACTAGGGGTGGATTTATTTGACTTTTCTATGTACATGCATCCAATAATTTAAATAATTGAAAAAAAAAAAAAAATTTCCTCCATAACTGTTCTTTTGAGCAGAGCTGTTTGCATATCACTGGTTGTCATTCAAAATGCCACCTACTTAAAAGTTCTGAAGGTCCCATACACTGCCAACGGGCCACGTTGATGAATAATATCTAAAACACTAGAATTTACGCATCAATAAAAGGGGATCGACTGTGCAAAGTTTTTTGTCTTTACTTGGAGATATTTATTGTGCATATTGCGGTCTAAGAAACGACACCTTTCGTATGCATGCTTATTTTACTTTTGAGTTTATTGGATCCTTAAAAAAAAATCAGTACGGAAGAAAAGGAAAAGTTGCTCTCATTCATTCAAAATCAAATCCATCACAAAACGTTAAGAATAATAAAACGACAACTCACAATTTAAAGCCATATTATAAAAAATCTTCGGTTATGGTTCCACTTTCACTGCCACTTTCCCTGCCGAATCTTATAAACATTGTCACCTTCTGAGTTCAACATTACGCAACATTACGCTTGCTTTTTAATTCATGGATTAGAAATGAAAATTTTAAATTGGAATTAATTAATTTATTAAAATTAATTATTAATTTTGTTAATTTTTTAAAAAAAGATAAAAATTAAGATGAAAATATATAATTTAATTAGAATTAAACTATAATCTTAAACAAAGTATATATGATGTCGTTTTCTAACCAAAACAAAACATGAATACATGAAGTCATATTCAACAATATTCATGGTTTTTTTTTTTTTTTTCGAACCAAAAAAAAAAGTCTGTCTTTGACAGCAGACAAAATCCTCCTCACTGAAGAGTGGTTTGATTTCCTTTTGTTTGGTTATGCAGTGGAGCACCTGGTGATACAATTAAATGTGATGTAGCTTTTGTGGTTGTTTTGTGCTTGCTAAAAGCTTATAGAGACTCAAGGGACCTACTTTATCATCACTTACCTGTTTATTTTTGTTTTTGACATGCTAGTTCCCACATCAAACTTTTAGATTTTTTTTTTTTAATTTATAGACGAGAGATTCGAACTCTATATATTTTATTGTTTTATTTATTTACTTATGAATAGTGTGAAATTTGTTAATCATTTTTCCGAATAGGTATTCCCAGACTTAACAAAGGTTGATTACGGAGAGTGAAGTTTTTTAAAGTGTAATTCGGTGGGTGATTTGGAAGTGAGAAAAGGATATTGAAAACAGTAAGGGTATATTTTTAGTGTGGTTGGGCAACTAGTAGTGGACCCTACATAACTAAACCAAATAGTACATAGGAACCAAAACACAATCACCAAAAAACACACTCATATAGTCGTCGATTAGAGACTAGAATAAGAATTGATGAGTCAGGGCTAAACAAAACCCTGATGTAGACCTTCGAGATTCTGTCGGATCTCCCTAAGATTGAATTTCCCAAGACTTACTTACAACCAATTTTTGCCTAATCTCAATTAACCACCCCTCTTTCTTTTATACTCTCCATTCTTTTCGAGCATACCACGAACCACTCTTTATAATCAGTTATGTTCTAACTAACTACTAGCAACTTATACTAATTTATTATACGACTAACTGACTAACTAATACGTCGACAATTTTATCAGATTTTGTGGTGTTATGATTTGTAGTTTACACTCTCTCTATTTCTTTTGTCCCTTTTCCCATCAAAGCTTTATTGATGAATCAAGGCTAAATAAAACCCTAGAATGCTACGGTCCTTCGAAACTTTGTTGGATCTCTCTAAGCTTGGATATCCCATCTTACAACCAATTTTAGCCTAATCCCAATTAACTACCCCTCTATCTTTTATACTCTCTCCCTTTCTAACGCATCGCTAATCACTCTTCCTAATCAGTTATGTCTTAACTAACTACTAGCAACCTATACTAATTTGCTATACTACTAACTGACTAACTAATATTTTGTCAAATCCTATCAGGTCCATGGTGTTATAATTTGCAATTCACACTATCACTATTTTTCTTGCCCCTTCTCATAATTGCGTTTGGCCCACTCCTTACCACATCAGAATTCGCACCTTGAATGCTAGATCTAGCCCTCACCTCATTCGAATGACAATACCCACAATCCCAATATCAATATTTTATTCAGTCGTTGTACGAGAAAATCAGGTTGCCTCTAATAGAAGATCAAGAAAACCCTTGGAACAACCCCTAAATCCATCCGTGAAATTGGTCCCAAGACTAGGTCACGTGATCTCCTCCGTTGGCGATTTCTAACATCGCTCTATCCCGATTTTGACCCAAATGCCGTCGTTCCGTCTTGCCAGCCATCTCTTTGCTAAGAGCTTCAATTGCGCCTCTATCATTCAACGATCTCTACCATGTTTTGCGCCAAAAATCCCCTCAAATCCTCATGAAACTGCTTGATGACTTTCTCCCATGATTCCCTCATTTTACCGATCTCATTTTCCCTCCGGTCAAATCTCCGTCAAGGAATGCACTTTTCTCCTAGAAAAGTGCTATATGCCAACCCTGGAATGATACAGACATTGGAGACTATGTTGGATCTCCCTAAGCTTGGATTTCCTAAGATTTTATTGCAACAAATTTCTGCCTAAAATCATGAGATAAAGGGGGAGAGAAGTAAATTGCAAGTTTTAAATGTTTTTGAAACGAATAACAATAATAAAAAATTTACAAGATAAATGATTGATTTACTTTTTATAAATATATCTAATATAAGTTCTATTTACTTAATAAATTTTTTATTTATTTGATAAATTTATTATTTACTTCAAATATCAAATCTTGTCATTTACTTTAGTTGTGTTCATAAAAACATCATTTACGATAATTGAAATTTCTCAAAAGTAACTCATTCTCAACTGACATAAAATGCGATGAGAAGGAAATTGAGGGCAAGCTTATGGGAGCAAATTAAAGCTGTAAAGAGGCTTGTTTATGACTTTAGGTAAACAACTGCAATTTGTTTGAGATTCGAAACATATACGAAGGATGAATAAAAGCCCCTTTTGCCAAACATCATAAAAAAATCACTCATTTCGAAGCTCAAATCTATAAATAAAAACAATGAAGAAACCCTTGAGAAATGAGTAGTACTAGTTTTATCAATTTTAGAAGTCATCACACGATAATACGACATGAAACCCTCACAAAATTAGAGCATTTGAGTTTTCCTTAAATGAGTTTGGGTCAAAATAGGTCGAGACAAGACTTATATAACAAGTCAGAGTGGATCGAACCCACCAACACGCAATTATCCTGTAATAACCAGTTTAATAACCAGGTCATATATGGATCAATGCGAACCCGACCCATTAATAGCTCATTTACAACCTTATATTTTATATTATATGTTTTCCAAAAAAAAAATTCATAATATTTGGATCTTAAAAAAAAATTGATTTTTAGAAAAATATAAAAGGAAAGAGATAGGGTTTCATTATCTCTTTCAATCTTCAAACATCATAGTTGCCTCACGTCACCATCTCTATTAGGGTTTTTTTTATTCCTACCCCACCCTCTTTCTCGATCATACTATTCCAAGCACCCTTGTAACTCTTTGTCTCTCATTATCCCTTGCTTTCTCATTCTCTCGATCTTTCCACCTTGTGTTGGTTTGTTGTTTTGAACGTGTGGACTTCTAACTAATGTTGTTTCACTTATGTCAACTGATGTTGATACCTAGAACTTTAGTTGTAGATGGATGAATTTGATAATTAAGTATTGAATCATGATTCATGTCTTTTTTACTCTTTTTTTTTAGCATTAAAATGACTTTTTAATGACCTGTTTAGTAAACGGGTTGCAGGTTGATATGACACGTTTGTGACCCTTTTAACGAACAAATTTTATGGGTCGTGTCCGTGACAACCCTTTAATTAAAGGGTCATATTTGGATTATGTTTTTTGACAGGATTATTTAATGGTCGTGTTTGGGTCAGGAGTTATAGTGTTAATCGAAGGATCAAATATGATACGATACGACATGAACACGATCCACAAACACGAAGGATTATTTGTATAAATGTCTATTTATGAGTCCTTATTTTAAAATATGTCTAAATATTTGTTTGTTTGCATAAATATTTAAAATGATACCTATAAAAACACTACTAACCTTACATAATAAATAAATTGTAAAAAAAAAATATTAAAAAGGAAACAATAAAAAAATTCATAAACCATAAATATGGAAAATAAGAACTAATTTCAAAATGTTATAAAGAAACCTTATAAATTGTTAAAACTCTGGTCAATGACAGTTGACTAATATTGAAAAAGAATATTAGAAAAAAACATTAATAATATAAGAAACCTAATAAATTGTTAAAACTCTGATTAATGATAGTTGACTAATATTGAAAAGAAAATAAAGAAAAAGACATTAATAATCCTTAAAGAATCACGGGGCTACAAGCTTTTGTATTTTAAAAATTAACATTTAGGTAATCTTAATCTTAATCTTATCTTATCTTATCTTAACATATATAAAAGAGTCAATAACAGTCTCTATCATTTTGCCACGTGTCAACCCATTATTTTTTTTTACTTCATTTTTTCTTTCTTTTATCTTTATCTTTTCTTTTCTCATTTATTTTCTTTTAAGTTTTAATCTTCTTTTCATTTCTTTTATCTTTTTTGTTTCTCTTCACTTATTTATATATACACATATATATGTAATCTTCTATATATTTATTCAATAACTTATATCTTTTATTAATATGGTTGAAAGGGGTTTTATTTAAATTTAAGATGATTTAGTTTTTGTTATTTAAGTTTCGTATGGAGTTTTGTTTTTTTGTTTCTTTTTCTTATTTTGTCATTTTGTACTTTTTATTTTCTTTACTTTTTTAATTTTCTCTTTAAATTCTTACACTTTTTACGTAATATATTATTCATACGCGTGACGCACGTGTTCAACTAGTACTATAAAAAAACTGATATATTACCCCTAATTAATTTTAGGGGGAGTTTGATGGAGTAGTTTAAGTTGGGATTTTGAAGTTTAAATAGTAACTTTTTTTTGAATTTTTAGAAAAGACAAAAAACTTTTTAGGAAAAAGACAAAAAATTTGGGAAAAAAGATAAAAAAAGTTTAAGTTGGGGAGTTTGAGTGGTTTTGCCAAACAAGGCTTTAATCTTAACTAATGAATACTAGTTTAAGTGATGGTGAGTTATTTTCATTTTACTAATAGATACGATCTTTAAATTTTATTGCTTTAATAAATTTTTAAACACATAACTTATATATCATGTAAGTTAGTACTTAAAAATTGATATTAAAGCTGTAACATTATTCTTAAAGAGTTGAAGTGTGCGTTCTGCTGGCTAAAGATTCACTACGGAAGCGCGTGACTCAACAAGTGGACGAATGAGATCAGGCCATTTGGCTTTGACCCTCTTATATTCTTCTCGTGATACCACCATACTTTTTTTTTTTTTTTTTTTTTTTGGAGTAAACCCCACTGTTGTTTTGTGTGTCTATTTCTCATGTTTATTTAACCTCCACAGAATTAGGGTCGTCCGACTTTTGACCCTTTGACAGTTAAAATGGCCAGAGAAATAAAAAAATGCCAAAACAAACAATATTAAACAGTTTAATTTAAAAAAAAAATAAAACAAACGTTAAACGGATTGTTTTCTCATTTCAACAAATTTTTTTATGAAACAAAAACATAATTAGAGGATGACTTAGAAGTTGGTCCAATATCGATGGTTGTTACCACTCTAAAGCTGTTACTTTCTAGGTCCATTTCTTATTGTCTTACCAATTGGGTTAAGCCTCAATTATATCTTTCATGGGCCTAAGAAACTGGTCAGAAGTGCCAACCCAACCAACTACTCGGCCCATTATGAAAAGCCCAATGCTAATTTGGGTATGCTACCCGGTAGCTCTCATTCTCCCATAAGTATAAGGTTCAAAGGACATACTAACATATATTTTATGTTATAAGATACACTTTTACATTGTGACATGACCAACAGTTTTTCGTAATCAGTGTGTGTCTCGTACGAGAATAACCCATTACCAACTTCCTTCTGTTTGCACCACGGCCCATTTTCAAGTCACATGCCTTCTTCCCTCAATGAATAGACAACATACAAGCTTAATTTTAACTAATCCCCACTTTTTTTTTTTTTTTTTCTTTTGTAAATTATCAATCACAATTCTTGGTGCTGATTAAATAAACACGTTTTTCGATTATGTTAATACCTAAGATAAAATGATTAATATTTAGAATAACAATAATATCGTTGTCCCATTTTTAAATAGTTTAAACTTGTAAGATTGATTGACAAATTAACAGATATAAGAGATTAAGATTATTTCTGCAGGCGTTGTCATCAAGTCTAATGTTTTAAGAGGAATTACTCAGAAAATTGTTCGAAGCGGTATTCACTACTACAAAATGTGGATTCCACGACGGAACATCCACGACCGTTTTTTTAACAAACCGTCGTGGAAAATGCGGCAAAAACACGGAGCGGAACAGAGTTTCCGAAAACCGTCGTGGAAGTCGAAGCTTCCACGACGGTTATAAAAAACCGTCGTGGAAGAGCTTGCTTCCACGACGGTTATTAAAAACCGTCGTGGAAGCTTGCAAAAAAAAAACAAAAAAAAAATTTTTTTGCAAAAAAAAAAAAAAATAAAAAAAAAATAAAAAAAAAATAAAAAATTTTTAGCTTCCACGACGGTTTTAAAAACCGTCGTGGAAGCTAAAAAAATTTTTTTTTTTTTTTTTTTTTTTTTGCAAAAATTTTTTTTTTTTTTTGTTTTTTTTTTGCAAGCTTCCACGACGGTTCTTAATAACCGTCGTGGAAGCAAGCTCTTCCACGACGGTTTTCGGAAAACTTTGTTCCGCTCCGTGTTTTTGCTGCATTTTCCACGACGGTTTTTTAAAAAACGGTCGTGGAAGGGTCTTTTTTCAAAAAAAAAATTTAAAAATTTTTGGACTCTACCACGACGGTTTTTGGGGAAAACCGTCGTGGTATGTTACATACCACGACGGTTTTCTCAAAAAATCGTCGTGGTAGGTACTAAGGCGGGAATTTTGAAATTTTTTAAATTAAATTCAATTTGTTGGAGCATGTATTAAAACCCAAAAAAATGTCCTCTTTCCCACCCCATTGCATTCCGAGCATTTTTCATTTTTTCACTCTCTAACTCCATACCCAAAGCCACCCAATTTCTTCCCTCTATTTCTCTCTCGCCACTCCCTCCCTACTTAAAATCTCTAAAACTCACTCTATCTCACCGCGCCTCCTCTCTCTATCTCACCTCTCAAATTTTTCTCTTGGCTCCATTCTCCGATGGCCTCCTCCACCACTCACGCGGCCTCCTCCATTCTCCGACGGGTCCACCAAGGAACTCACGCGGCTTTCCCTCTCTCTCTCGCCACACTCCGCCCATACCGACGCTCGACAAGCCGGAAAGTTGTAATGTATATTGCTTAGGTAATGCACGGATTTGAGAATTTTTCGTCCAAAATGTTGATTTTGTTGATTGTGGTTGTTGATAAAATGTTCCGTCCAAAATGTTGATTTTGTAGATTGTTGAGTTGGGAAGATTCCATCCGAAATGCCCAAAATCCGTCCCCTACATTTTCGGTGATTGTTCATTGTGGTTGTGTTTTAAATTGAATTAAATTGGTTGGGTAAGACACGGATTTGGGAAATTTCCGAAAAAAGTGTGATTTTGTGATTTAAATGTGTTCCGGAAAAAAGTGTTGATTTAGTGGGAATTCGTAAATTTTTTTTTTTTTGTTACCTATCACGACGGTTACTTGACCGTCGTGGTAGCTCTATTCGTAAATTTTTTTTTTTTTCCGTTGTTACCTACCACGACGGTTTTCAAACCGTCGTGGAATCCAAATATATACCACGACTGTGGATTCCACGACGGTTAGAAAACCATCGTTTAAGTATTACCACGACGGTTTTTAACCGTCGTCGAATCTCTATTTTGTAGTAGTGATTTGTCGACAGATCTAATAAATTAACTGCTGTCAGAGAGTGGCTGTTTGAGCTAATTAATTAAGAAGTGATTTCCAAAAGACGAGGCCATATATAGAATAAAAAGGTGAAAATAGAGGTACTGGAATGTAAAATAATATGCCTCTTTTTATTTTTTTATTTTTTATTTTATTTTTTTGCTGGTGTCCCAATAGAGAAAAATACTTTTGCATGAGAGAATCTGGCAATAGAAAGAACCCGTGAACAAAGTGTGGCCCGCATGGCGTTTCTAAACCATTCGTGAATAATTATAATTAACATGATGCCTCTTTCTCTCTCTACATCTCTCTCCCTCTCTCTCTCTCTCTCTCTCTGAATGCAGAAGAGAGTTAGAATAAGCAAAATCAAATTCAAAAGAAGCAACAACAACACAGGTAAAAGACCACTATATAGTCAGATATGTATTGGCCATCATTAAATTCATGTGCAACTTCAGTTTTCCTTAAATAAGGTCAAAAATAATTTCCATTATGTTTTATTGGATTTATCAACCAGTACAAAAATGATGTCCTCTGATCTCCTTTTCCCTCTTTCAAAATATCAAATAAATATGTCCTTCATTCATTGTAAACTACATAGGCTTTAGTATAAGCCTTTTTTTTTTATACGAATTCTTTGAAGTATTTTTATGGTAATTTCTTCATACTTATAGGAGTTTTTTTTTTTTTTTTTTTTTTTTTTTTGGGAACTTGAGAGAAAGAAATTCAAAATCTACACCTTCTGGTGAAGTTGGATGTAAAATTACCACCATACAATATAGTCTTGCAACCACCACTTATAGGAGTGTTTTGAAATCAAAATTGTAAAATATAGCTTCTTAAAAAGGATTTTCTTATAGGACATCTAAAACTTGACATTAGAACTTTAACACATTTTATAATCTCCATTATAACTTAAAAAAAGAAAAAGAAAAAGAAAAAAAGAAAAGGCATTCTAATGTTTCTATTATTTGTCGATAAATTTAATTACTATATAATTTTGTCTACGATATATCTTTCACAGTTTCAAAGTAGTCCTTAAATAGATAACTTTCTCTTCTTTTATCACTTAATACGTATTAGTTAAAGTAATTCCAAAACAAAACCCTTGTTTGCTTTTCAGTTTAAAACAGATTAAGATATTTGGTTGCGCTATATAACCATAAAACATTAGCACCAATTTTCTTGTCTATGAACTGTAAATTTTTCGATATGTTCTTCTATCTTAAGAAAGCACAACTAATTAAATTGACAACGGTACAATATTATTACAAGTACTTTTGAACTTACTAAAGTGACAAATGGATGATTCGGAATGTTATTCCACACTTATTTTACTTAATATATATTAATGCCATTTACCACTGTTTCTCAAGGACAATTATTAATTAGGTAGCCTTCCAACCAAATTAAAGTTCCGAAGGCTTGTAAATCCTTAATTACTATAGGTGGAAACACTTATTACGATTAATATTTGTAAATCCTTCATTACTTAGGCAGTTAAGCGATATAAAAGGTGAAAAAAATGTCTTGTTTTCCCTCTAACATATATATATATATATATATATAAATCAGGTTGTGAATTAAAGATGCTATTTTTAAATTTTTTAAAGATAATTAAACACTAGAAAAATATTACTTATATAACTTTATGAAGAATTAGTAGCTTGCTATGGTATGATTCCCCCTACAAGCAGTGCACTTTTTGAATGTTAAGCTGATTTTTTTTTTTTTAATTTTCATACCCTATTATAGAAATCTCTCAAAATTATTAATAAACGTATGACGGGCATACTATTATATATATATATATATATATATGTAGATAAAACTTCATTAACTAATTCCACACCCTTAACCACAAAGCAACTTTTCAGGGCCTTCTTTTTTAATGATTATTATGGATTTGAGGTGACTGTACTTTGCATCTTTGTTTGCCCTAAAGGTGAACCAACATTGAAGCATAAATCTCATCTTATCCAAAAAGAAAGGAACATGAATGAATCTCTCACTCGAAAGCCATTTGCATATTCAAAAGATTAGAGAAAAAGAAACCTACATAGGATTCCCCAAAGGAAATGTTGTGAATATGTATATATATATGTGTGTGTGTGTGTGTGTGTATTTAATTTATGATTTGGTGATCACTCAGCATATAAAACCCACCAAAGTTTCTGAATATGCAGATGGTCCCTATTTCCTACACGCCTACATGCAGGGGCTTAATGGGATAATTGTTTTTTGCATGGTTTGCTGCCATTTTGTTTTTGGTCACGGCTTGGCCCCCAAAAGGGAAGGGAATATCTCTCAATTTATCCGAAAAGACGATTTTAACCATAATTGTTACATACGTCTTGGGCAACGTCTTGGACAAAATGGACAATTTGTCTTACATGGCTTGCGATTTGGGTTTGGAATAAATAAGTTGGGGGGGGGGGGGGGGGGGGGGGGGGAAGGAAAAAAGAAGAGACCTTCCCAAGTTGCCCCTCCGGTGGGGTTTCCTTGAGCACTTTCACCGTGCACTAGGATTGTGAGAGATAATTTTTTTTAAATTTAATATAGAGTTTTAACAAAAGAAAGAGACAGAAAATGGAGCTGTTATAACTAGGGCAAAAGTCCTCAACTTTTGTTATCATTATAAACAGGGCTAGTGAGTTAACGTTGCGCAAACCCCAATCGACAATTCAAATAAAACTTCGAAACCAGAAGAAAAAGACAATTTTTCAAACTGAAACAAATGAAAATTCAAGGAAAGAGTAAGCTTGTTTTCCATCAAGCATAAAATATTTTAGCACTTTCTACCTATATACATCTTCTACACTATAAGTACTTATTTATTGCATGTGAAAAGGGAAAAAGATAGACAAGACCTAGAAAAATGCATTGTCTAAATGCTTTTGTTTTTTAGTTATCAAATCTATATTAGAAACTATTCATTATATATATATATTTTATCTTAATATGATTTTGATCAAATCTAATATCAAAAAAACATATATCATTAATATGAAAAATATATATAATCTCATAATATTTTAGTTATTATAATACACAGTAGAACGAGGTCTTAGTCCATCAATGAATCGATCATGTACGTGGTGGGGTTTTAGAAAAAAAAGTTTAGTATATATATATATATATAAGGTCTCTGTATGTCTCTTTTTGCCTTTTACCCCCACTATATATTATAAACTTTTTAAGCTTCTCATTCTGTCCTAAGTCAATATATATTGTAAGCTAAGACCTCCTTTTAATATCATTCTCTATGTATATACTCAAATCAAGGGCCTTTAGAGTTTGGGTGTTTTATTACAGGAACGAAGGAAAAGACAGAAAGTGCCAACGTCATACTAAAAAAAAAAAAAGAAAAAAAAAAGGATAAATAGAAAGAAAATACGATAATTTGCTGAATCAAGTGGGTTTCCGGGATTCTTCCTTGTCTTTGCTTGGGCTGGCCTCCTCTCTCTCTCTCTCTCTCTCTCTCTCTCTTTCTCTCTCTAAACTTTACAGAATTCTTACCTTTTTTTTTTTTTTTTTAACCTTTTTTGGTCATTTTTTTTTTCCTTTCAATTTCCAACCCTCTCTCACTCTTTTTTGGTCTGCCACTGTAATCATAACCCCTCCCCCCCCCCCCCCCCCCCCCCCTCCCCTCTCTCTCTCTCTCTCTCTATCTTTGTTCTGTAGTACTGTATGTACACAATTATCTACAATATACACTGAGAGACTGTACCTCTTCATTTTCTGTCCCTCTCTCTCTCTCTCTCTCTCTCTCTCCCCCTCTCTGTGCACATAAATAGATAAAAGGAGAGGGTTATTGGGTAGTGAAGCTCAGGTCCTGAGATAAGCCAAAACCCAAAATTAAATAAAAAAACAAAATAAATATATTAAAAAAAAAAAAAACCCAAACCCCTATCTGATTGTCTGTGATCTTTCCATATGGGATTGCATGAGAAAGAAAAAGATAGAGAGAGAGAGAGATATGGAAAGAGATATATGATATATATGTGTGTGTGTGTGTGTGGCGTTTGCAGAGTTGTTCAGACAAGCAATATTATAGCAATCCATGGCCTTAGAAAGCGACTTAGAGAATAACCCATCATCATCTTCGTCGTCGTCGTCATCATCATCGTCTCTTCACGAGATTTTCTTATAATTTTTTTTCTATTTTCTCTTTTTTCTTTTTTTTTTTTCTTTTTGGTTTTGTTCTTTTACCATCCAATGAACGATGCCTTTCTGTGGCTATATCTTTCATGTGTTGTAGTCTGCCATAATAAGGTCCTGCCTTAGTCTGTGTCCAAACCTACGATTCTCTCTCTCTCTCTCTCTCTCTCTCTCTCTTCTACTTCTGGGGTGACCTAATTTTTTTTGTAGTCTTCCTTGTTGTTTTCTGAGAGGTATACAAAAGTGGGGTAGTACTTGAAAGAAAGGGAAAGTAAGAGAGAAAAAAAAAAAAAAAAAGGATCTCTTAATTACTACAAACAAAGAGATATTATCAGAGGTACCACAGAAAAGTTTTTTTTTTTTTTTTCGTATTCTCTTTGTTTTTCTCTGTTGGAGTTTTCTAACCATGAAGCAGGTGGCCAAAATGTTCTCAGCAGCCATGTCCAATTCAACCTCTTTGTCTCTTGAGGAAGCTACTAGTGTTTCTTCTGGTACTAGAGTCCAGGATTTTGGTGGATTATTCAATGCAGTTGCTTCCTCTTCTGCCTTTAATTCTCCTCATATTGATCTCCACCAGCCACACAAAATCAAAAAGAAACGAAGCCTCCCTGGAAACCCAGGTATCTATAACATATATTCACACACACATATATATATATGTATATGTATACACACACACACACACCCACAAAAGACCTTTTTTTCTCCATTGTTCTAATTAGGTTTTGTCTTGATTCTTACATATATATGTATAGATCCAGATGCGGAAGTGATTGCACTGTCGCCAAAGACCCTGTTGACAACGAACAGATTTGTGTGTGAGATCTGCAACAAAGGGTTTCAGAGGGACCAAAACTTGCAGCTGCACAGAAGAGGACACAACCTGCCATGGAAGCTAAAGCAAAGGAACAGCAAGGAGATAAAGAAGAGAGCGTATGTTTGCCCAGAGCCAACCTGTGTTCATCACCACCCTTCAAGGGCTCTGGGAGATCTGACTGGGATCAAGAAACACTATTGCAGAAAACATGGAGAGAAGAAGTGGAAGTGTGACAAGTGCTCTAAGATCTATGCTGTTCAATCTGATTGGAAGGCTCATTCCAAAACCTGTGGCACCCGAGAATATCGATGTGACTGTGGAACCCTTTTCTCCAGGTACATTATAATTTCATTTCGTATATATTTTTTAATTAATATAATGTTATATATATATATATATCCTAGCTAATTCTGTCTTTAATGTTGGTTATTTAGTCCAGAGTGGGAAGTCTCATCCCAGTGATTAATTTGGTTGAGATTTTTGTTCTTACACAGTAGTGGTAAGTTCTGCATGGAATATATGTGTGTGTGTGTGTGTGTTTGTGTGTATGTATATGTATACGATGCTTTAAAGGCAGTGGTAGCTTGCGCTGAAATAGACACCACCAATGCAAGTGTCTGTCACTGCGGACATTGCAAGAGAAACTGAAAGCAATGTCTCTGGAAATCTGCACCTGCCATATTCATGTGCTTGAATTAAAAAATATATATATCTATATTTAAAATATAAAAAAAAAGAAGATAAATGAGAAAAAGCAACTTGTCTTTTGTTTCAAATGTTGTCTCTTCGTTCCTCATGATCCAAAAAGCAGTTTGATTTTCACCTATTTTTTTAAGTCTGTCAAAATTCAACAGATTGTCTGGAAGAGTCAAGATTTCTCACATTGGAAAGAGATAGATTAACAAAATTTTAACAAGTTATATATATTTATATCTATAAGTTCTCTCATTATCCAGACATTAATTACAGTCAAATTCAGGTTTTTTGAGGAAGGGATCACATTTTATTTTTAAATAAATGTTTTCCCTAAATTGGTGATTATTTGTAAGGATTGTGACTAGTGCAGTCTCGAAAACAATGATGGAGATCTGCTCTGGTCCAAGAAAAAGTTAAAGATCGCCCAATTACTTTTGGAGTTCCATGGTTGAGAAAACCCGTGACACAAAATTTTTTTTTTGGTGGGGGGGTTATGCTTATATGGAGAATGTCATTATTTACATGCAGAGCTCACAGAAAACTCTGAACTTTTTCATCATTATGAAAACTGATAAATCTGCAAACATATCTGATTTGGTGAGCTGATTTTGCCTTTGATCTTTATATATATATAATGCGTTTTCCATACTTTCTCACTTTTATGTAAGTATCCTTGTTTCATGCACGAGTGATGATCTCACTTTCAAAAGACTAATTAAACACTAGTGTCCATGTCGTAATTCCCCAATACTTACCAATTTCTTGACACATAGTATATCCATATATGCCCACTTTGCATGCATAAATAAATGTTAATCTATCAATATACGTATACATATATTCATATATATATATTAAACACCAATATGTATCATTCCTCTCCCTTCCCAACTTTTTATATCTTTACACAATTTTCCGTCACTTTCTTTTGGTTATAAGCTTCTTTTATATGTGCATTCTTCACTAATGCAATTCACATGCACTGCTTCGGCATTAAACCCTTTTAACTTTTAGCTAAATAAGTGATAAACTAACCAAATAAAAGATGTACATATACACACACACACACACACACATTACTGTACTCATTCATTCATGCTGCAATGGAAACACATGCATGCAATGCATGAACAAAGACCCATCATTTTCTGATACAGCTATAACATATATATATATATATAAATATATGTATGTACTTATAGGCTTCGCATGCACATTTTCTTATAATCACTTTTGCAAACCTAATTCAGTGTAATTAACTAGATAACACCACAAACTATGAAATGTAAACAAAATGACCAAAAACATCATAGTACTACTCTCCGTACAATCCCAATCTTTGATCATCATGATATATATCTAGGTAGCTAGTAGTTTTCAACTAGTTCTAACTTGGGTTCCTTATTAATTGCAAGTTGTTTGTGTTGGTTTTTTTTTATTTTTTTTTTTATTTTTTAAATGTTTGACAGGAAAGACAGCTTCATAACCCACAGAGCATTCTGTGACGCATTGGCTGAAGAAAGCGCAAGACTCTCAGCAAACCAATTAGCCACCACAAACCCACTCACCTTCCAACCTCTCTTCCCTTTCCCTAATTCCTCCAATCATCACCACTTCCCAACTCGACAACCCCAATACACTCACACTCTGACTCACGTCGATCATCCTTGGAACCCACCACTTCACAACAACCCTAACCCTAGCCACCGCCACCACGACCAACTTCTTCTTCATCACCACCGTCAGATCATCGTCAAGCCCGAGGCCGATCACGGCTATCACTTGCAAGTCCCACCTCCTCCATCCACGGTGCTGATACTGCCACCGGAACAAACTCTCCAACCAACCCAGAAGGGCACCTCACCCTTACAAACCCTCCACGTGGCGGCACATGCCACGTCAGCGCACCTGTCGGCCACCGCGCTCCTCCAGAAGGCCGCGACCGTCGGCTCGCAGCAGGCGGCGACGGCTGCGGTGGCTGGAGGAGCTGGCCACCAGTACAACATGGCAGGGCTGGCTCACGTGAGCTCCCACATGCCGAGCGAGTTTCTGGCCACGTGGCAGAAGAGCGATGGGCTGACGAGGGACTTTCTAGGCCTGACCGCCGCTGATCATAGAAACGGAGGCGGCGGCGGCGGCGGCGGTGGTAATGGTGGTGGTGGTGGTGGTGGTGGTATCGGGAATGGCGTGGTTGACGTCAGCGTGAGCATGAAGGACATGCTATCGTACGCCGGGGGAGCCGAGTTCGCGGCGTATCGTGAGCGGGAGGGGTCGCTGTTGAAGGCGCAGGGTTTTGGCTTCGCCGAGGCGGCTGCGGCTGCTGCCTCCGACACGTGGGGAGATTGTTAGAGATAGAGAGCGAGAGCGAGCTTGGAGGGGTAAAAGGCTAAATTAAACTTTTTTTTTTACTTCATCGTGACAGAAATACCCCTTCTCTATGATGAGGAAATAAAAAGGGCAAAAAAAAAAAAAAAAAAAATCCTCGTGTTTGTGTTTTTAAATCTAGTCAGTACGAATATTATATATATTATGTATTCTTTTTAATTTTTTTGGTTTCATGTTCTTGTTAATTATTCCTAGTTGTTCTCATTTCGAAGGAGATTTTAGGTAGGGGCAGTGCACATATTTAGAATTAAAAAAAGCTACATAAAAATATAAACAAAATAAAACAAAACTGATAAAATCTGATATATATATATATATATAATTGATATAGAATCCGTCGATAAAATTTTTGTCAATACTTGCTAAGAATAGGAGATCGAAAAGAGGGAAAGTAGTAATTCCCATTTGATTAATTCCTCTATTAATTTACTTTGTATTGTCGGTAATGCTGGACAAAAACTCTGGTTATCTTCTTCTCAGCATTATACAGACGTACGTTAGTTTGAAGAGAATTATATGTCTTCTTGTAGTGCTTCGTGACAATCAAAATGTCACGTGCAATACAGCACTTTGGGATTTCTTTTCCAGCAATTATATTCTGATATACCTTTTCTCAATATTACAGCAATATAGGATATGTTTCTATATACATATACATATATATATATATATATATAATTCTTATGTATTGATAGTGCCATTCCACTTTGGGCTAAAGAATATTGTACGGAGACAAGGAGGACAAATAGATCGCTTCATAATGATGGTTAATATGACTATATATATATACACGTATATGTTTCACTGAAATAATTGAAGACTGTCCTTGTCCTGGGCGGTAGCAATAATAGTTGATGATGCATGAAGCTTGGGCAACCCCACACACCTTGTCTATTGTCAATTACTTTCAATGAATGTATTATATATGTATATTTGGCAGATTTATTTCGTCTTCCCATTCTTTCTTTTTCCTTGTTCAATATATATACTGTAGTCTGTACCTTATAGAGCAGCCAAAAAGAAAGAGGAGAATAAAGGCTTGTTCAGATTTTTCACATGATTATGTTAATATGTGCAATTTCAATATATTGGAGTGCATATATTTACAAGAACAATGCTAAACATCTTGACTCAAAATAAGGTCACCAACTCTCTCTCACGTCCTCATTTAAACAAGTTTTCCATTCTTTTGAATAGAAGATTAATATTAATGCGCTTGTAAGATAAATTCATTTTATATCCAATTATTATATAAGACGCGTTTGAATATTTCATATATTCTATTTTAATAAAAATGTATTTAAATAGTAGTTTGAATATTTCATAAATTCTATTTTAATAAAAATATATTTAAATAGTAGACACACTCATTTTATTATTTATCTATTCTCTTTTTCTATCTACTTTTATTAACCATATTACATATTTTTTTCTCTTATCAATATACATGAGAATGAATATAATATTCATATATAAACAACTCAAATACAGTATTACATTTGACTGTAATATATAAATAAGACATTCAAACACATATTGGCTTTCATATATTATATTTGAATACAATATAAAATAAATGTATAATCTATATAAATCATGATTTTGTATAAAATAGAATTACGTTAGAAAGTACTCTAACCACGAGTAAATGAACTCAAAAAGATATTAATAGAGCACTACAAAAACGGAGATAAAACGTAGTGTGGCATATTGCTAAGAGAGAGAATCATTGAAGATAAGGT
Organism: Ficus carica; assembly: GCA_009761775.1. Classification (NCBI taxonomy): domain Eukaryota; kingdom Viridiplantae; phylum Streptophyta; class Magnoliopsida; order Rosales; family Moraceae; genus Ficus; species Ficus carica. The sequence continues at coordinate 3,893,497 of CM019748.1, read as the reverse complement.
TGTAAAAAGGACGATCAAGATGAGATGACTTTAAAAAAAATAATAATAATAAAAATAAAAAAATAAAAAGGAGGAGGAGGAGGAGGGCAAATGTCGGTTGAAGCTGGGCCATACCTTGTACTCTTTGGGATTGACGTACGTGCCCTTTGACGGTGACAGTGATAGCTGCATGCGAGTATTAATTAATTATTAGGCAAAGCTCTCTCATAAGTAATTTGGAATTATTATATGACCAACTAAGCCACTACATTGCCTATCTTGATTCAGTTTTGACATTAGTTTCCGACTTTGGTCAGTCTTTCTCGCCCCGCAAGTTTCTCCACTCTTTCATCCCAAAGACTTGGGGGGGTGTTTGATATTGTTTTCAAAACATTTTAAAAATAAAATGACATGTCCTTTTGAGGTGCGAAAATGAAAATATTTTTTAGATAGTGTTTGTTTATCAAATGTATTGATTGAAAACTTAAACGAAAAAAATGATAGGAATGATTTTGTTAAGGAAATGTATAACAACTAAAAGTTGTTTTCTCCTTTTTGTTTTCATTTTTTAAGAACATATTTTTAGAAATATATTCATTTTTTTTTTTATACTCAAACCAATATGTCTGAAAACACAACCAAACACAATCTTAAAAAGTATCATTTTCAAAAAATTCTCATTTTTATTTTCAAACTCAAAACAAAATCATTTTTAAAACGCTACCAAACGGGTCCTGCATGTTCACTTTGTCATCATTATTTATCAAAAAACTTATATTTTTTTTTAATAATATTAGAAAACTTAATTAAGTGTTGTTTATTCCATCTCTCAAGTAATTTATTCCTCTCTCCTTATAAGAAAAGGAGATACCCTGGCGTACTGAGGGGTAAGATAATGTATCCAGCTTAGATTAATAATTAGGACAAAACCGAAGTCCAAGAAATTTCTAAATGCGAAAATCACTTATTTGTTTCTTATGAGAAAAACTTGTCAATTCGTTCACACTAAAGAAAACAAATCACAATGGTAGTAGCTACTAGGCAAGTCCGTGAGACATGAACTAGTTAATATCGTCCTAGGAAAATGTACATATAATTGAATATAAGGATTTATATATATATATATATATATTTATATTGTATCATATATATAGGACATTGATTTAACTATATAAACTCAAAAGGGCTGTCTAAAGAGAGGTCATTATCACTGTTAATAGATATATTTATTTAAGTGAAGAATGTTAAAAAGAGGAAATCATTTCCAGCTCATATGATGACCACGAGAGCAGCAACTATTGAGCAATAGAAGACTAAAAAATTAGAGGACCCCCCCCCACCTCCTTTTTTTTTTTTTTTTTTTTTGCTTTTAATTATTTATTTTTATTTATTTATTTTTGCCTATCTTTGCATTTGCTACACATTCTAATTAAAGAATGGAGTTTTCCAAGAAATTCTTTTTCTTATAGCACTTTAACTTTCTTTTTGAGTACTAGAAATTGCATGAATTTCGAAGAAACTAGTAGCCTTTTGTAAAGATGGGTATAAGAGAGCCTGCAAAACCTGTTGTAAGCGTGAGTAGAAAGGCAAACTAAGTTGATGCTGTTATGTGTTTTTGTGCTGGATGTGGTGATGGTGGTAGTGGTGGTCCGGGAATTAGCCATTGTGAATCCTAAAGAACAAAAAGAATATAAAAAATAAATAAAAAAAGAAAGAAAGAAAGAAAGAAAAGAAGAAAGAAAATCAAAGATCATAAATGTCAACGGCTATGGAAAAGATGCTCAATTGAACTTTGAAAATATTGGGGGCAAAAAAAGAACATAATTCTCAGTCCTCTTTTTACTTGATGGCACCCTTTATCAATTTCTGTGCACACATTCCCCACAGACGGCCTTCCGTGGGCTGTTTTAAGCAAGATGCAATATTACATGCATTGACTTAACCATCTCATAATTGAGGTGATCAAATGAACATATATATATATATATATGTATATATATATATATGTGTGTATGTATATATGCTTGATCAGAAAAAAAAAAAAAAAAAAAAAAAAAAAAAAAAACCCATCAAAAGGAAAAATAGAATAAAATAAACTCGTACTGATTGACAATTTGACATTATATTGGTTTTGTTTTCTAAAATTAGTTTATGTTTTATTGGTGTTAAGAAGTAGATCAAGTTAATTGGGTCATTTGAAAAGAAAAAAAAAAAGCATCTTTTGCAAAGTTAATTGGATGACCAAAAATCCTTTCCCCACAAGGCCACAAGTTCTAGTATATCCACCGAGAGAAAGAGAAATGAAGAGAGAGAGAGAGAGAGAGAGAGAGAGAGGCCTAGGGATTAACAAAAGGAGGGTTGGGTGGTTATGGTATATCCAAGCTTTTAGAAAGTAAAAAACGTTAGTAGCAGGGTTAAGGTACAAGACATGCCATTTGCCTTGTAGTAAAAAAGAGACACATTTTTATTTTTTTTTAAATCTTCTTCTTCTGCTGCATAACCCGACAAACTAAAAGCTTACCTTCTTCTATTCCCCTCTACTCCTCTCTTTTTTTTCGTTTTTCACAACTTACTTTGCATATGTCATCTTCCACCAGAGAATCTCTCCCTCCACAAAAACTTCTCTTTTTGCACTATCTTTTCCTTCCCCTTCCAGTCCTAATTATTACCCAACCCCCTTCTTTTTTTTTTCCCATGCTCTCTCCTTTTTCCTCTTCCTCTGCAAATCCCCCCTCAATGTTTTTAGAAATATATATATACACACACACACATATACACGAGAACTCTCGAACTCTCTTGTGTGGCACATGTAAGAAATAGCAGTTATATTGTTTTTTGTGTGTTATGCAACAATTAGCTAATTCAATTATAATATTTTCCAGTGAACTTGTCTCTTTGCACTGATAGGTTTAATTAGTCCAAGTTATAAGATTCTTAATAGAAAATTACATGTAAATCAAATATTTGTTACAATATGCAAAAGTTAATTGTGTGTATTTATATGCATGACAAATCCAGAAGCAGATTATCTTCCCAAGGCATTTCTCAACCTAGAAATTTTATTGAATCTAGCCCATAATTAGACTATCAAGAAAAAATAAAGAAGATAAACAATAGAGACAGACATGTTTGTGGTCCTAAAATCTCAAATGTCATCACATAACCACCCTTAACGTCCCTTTCTAGATAAATTACCAGCATATTCACTTTGCTGATTTTTTAGTTTTTAAATATTTTTTGTCAAGTATTTGATATAACCAGTTCTTCCAGCATGTTTGTGGTCCTAAACCTCACTCATTTTCAACATATATGACTAGCTTTTTCAGAAATTGCTAGTGCAAATAACATTATGAATCACTGAAAAATATAGCAGTCGTCCGATTTCAGAGAAAAATGAATCTCAAAACTGAATCATAAAGAGTTTTTGGACAATAATTACATTACAGCATTTATAGTTCTAGTCAAAGTTTGGTGAGGATTTTTTCCTACAAAAAACTGTGATGAACGCATGTAGGAGTAAAGAATATCTTGTGAGAGAAGAAAAGCTACTACAGCAGTGAATATGCATCGATTTGCTCCCTCAAGATTCGAGAGGGACCAATTTGAATAATTTCTTTATAAAGTAGGGTAGTACTCATCTGATCCCTGGTATTGACCCGGCTGAATTCGCTCCCAAATACTTGTCCAACACATTCTTAAACGCCTGCACCAAAAACAAACAAATTTTTAAGGTATTCTTGCTGTCAATCTGCGCTCGAAATTCACAGTGGCTCCTCAAAACATCCTATGTCTCGGATGATGAGTTCCATTTTCTCCATTCTTTTCCAAATCGCATAAAGTGCATTCAATCTTTTAATTACAGTGTTAATTTGATCACACAACAACTTCGGATATCTTAAACCTTTTTCAAATTTTCATTTTTTAGGTTCTCTCCTTTTAGACACAGATATATATGTTACACTCCGTATCCTTCAAACATCTACGAGCACTTCTTTGAAGAGATTTTGTTTCTTGTGCAGTGCTAGGACCTTTTTGACTTTAAAATCTTTAGTTTTGTAAGAAGGTTAATATATGGACAGAATTGCTGCTCATATTACGTGGAAGAGCTCAAGATATAAAGTACAGAAGCTAATGATTACACAGACGTCCACTACCATGATAAAGAGATTATGAGAATATATAAAGAACCTAGACAAAAGCAACGACACTTGAAGAAAATTCTAATGTAACTTTTCATTTTTAGAGAAACAAGGACATGCAAAGACAGCTATTTTGCAACCGGGAAAAAAAAAAAAAAAACAACGAGTGGGGTCAGAATTTCAAGGAGAGGGATTTAAATGATAGTGTTTCGAGATGGCGACTGCAAGTTATGCAACAATATTTATGCCCAAAAGGTGCAAAAGAATTACTAAGCTTATAGAGTGGATTTTTAGCATTATAGGAACCGATGCTCAGCATGAAATATCTAGATATATCTTAACTGATAAATGTCAGTTTGATGGTGTTTAAACACCCAATAAATAAAATAAAATAAAATAAATTAACTAATTTGTTCTCTCTCATCAAGAAAACGGGGCATATGTTTCAAGTCTTGGATATCACTCATACGGACAATGTCTAAATTCTTAAAACCACTCCCAAACAATACAAAATGTTTGTCCTTTCTTATGGCAAATTGGCAACAAAGGCAATAAAGAGTTCTGCATAATATGAGTCTACAAGATTATAACAAGATAGAATATTAAAGGCTGCCAAATGTACGACACAGTTCTTATTAAAAAAAAAAAAAAAACGAAAGTTTAACACAACTAGATATTTATATTAAATACTTTATAGTGAGAAATTTTATAGGTTAAAATACTTCTATAAAATGAATTCATGACACCAAGAACATTCTTAATTTTTATTTAATATTAAGATTTCTTTTTATTTCACAGAAAAATGGTTCTCAAAGCTGTCCAAAATTGTAAATATATGCATATTTTACACCATTCCTAGGAGGTAAATATGTAATGTTGGGATGTCAAAAAGGCAAGCTGCAACAAGTTCACGTATTACCTGGAGTGCAAATGATTCTTTCCCGTTTAGAATAGCATCCATTGCAGCAAACTGATCATCAAAGGCACCATAGAAAACCTGATAGAATTTGTTCCTGGAATGACGACCAACAGATTATAACAAAAGTAAGGATGTGTGTTCCTCCATCAGTAGGAACTTTAGGGAAGAAAAGGTCATATGAAATACCGATCATCCTCAGTGATGAGTCGATCTAGCTCGTCAAATTTACGTGTAAGCACTTCTGCTGCCACTGGTGAAAGCAAATGAAGTATTAGAGCCTCCAATGTTCTTGGAAAGTTGTGCTGAAAAAGGAAATATGATAACAAAGAGTTACTAAAACAAGTAAATAAAAATAAATCAAGGGTTAACTGATTCATAGTACCAATAGTATGGTATGGCACATCGGCCCCAAACAGTTTATGCATTAACAAATATTACTGTACTACAGGACTGCAGCACCTCCATTATTTAATAATCTGAAGAACCCTTTGTTGATGATATAAGAATAGCCAAAGATCCCTTTCCCACCTGAACGGTGCCACAAGTTTACACTATGACAACATCAAGAATGGAATCGGCATATGATACTTGGAAACAGTGGTCTCAACTCCAGATACCTAACCCCACAACCACTAAAGAACAAAAAAAAAAATACAAAGCTATCCTATCAAGGAACTTCATTACAAATGGCTTCCGCATGCGACACATGAAAACAACGGTCTCAACTCAAGACACTAAACCCACAACTATTTTAAAAAAATAATTATATTAATAAAACAAAAAATAAATAAAATCTATCAAGGAACTTCATAACATTACTTATTTTGCAAACGTTTACTTTACTGCACCAGAATTAAAGCCCCAAAAATGGCAACACCCCAAAACAGAAATTTCACTTGTCTGCATTACTCTGACGTTGCTGAATGTTGAGAGTGCAAAAAACTTGCTTTGGCATATGTTTTGCTAACACAAACTCTCCTACTTCGATATATGAAATCATGTTATTGAAACTGCACAAGATTTTTCACGTTTATAAAGCCAGCATACAGAGTCTAACTATAAAGACCTAAGCTGCATAAGAGTATTCAATAGTTAAAAGAAAACTCACTGCCATTGCAAGAAAGACATTTTGAAGGGTGCATGGCTCAAGGGTCCACAAAATTTTAGCTACTGGGTCATCTTCCAAGCTAAATGAATTAGTTGCCATCGTCTTTTGGTGCTCAACTTCAACACCGGCGGCAGAATCAGCTCTTGATGCAGATTGAGTTAGCTCACCACTATCGGCAATGCTAATTCGATCATGAACTAAAGAAACAAGTACATGAAGAGCCTGGATGGCAAGTGGTTCCAGTTGATGCAACATAGCTTTCTGCTCTGGCTTATCTCCATTTACATCCTTCCCCTCACATACCTGATCCTGTTTACTGGTACTACTATCTGATAGCATTTTAAAATATGTCATTCTTCCATTTATGTTCTCCATAAAATAGATGAGCAACATAAAAACTCAATGAATAGTGGAACTACTTTATAAGATATTACCTGTTTCTCCATGATCAAGCGCTTCATGTACATGCCTTGTTGTATTCTGCTTCTCTGTAGAACACGCTTTGTGCAGAACTTCATTCTGTCCCAATTAAAAAATGAGGATGGTTATATAATATCGTGCTCAATAAGAAACTTTCTATTTGGAATAAAGAATAGAGAAAAGGAAGAAAAATGACAAAAGCAACAAATATCTGATTTCCTTGCTTTGGAATGTAGTAACAAAACTAAAAATAGTTAGATAGGGTAGTAAATGGAAAATCAACTTAAAGATTTCGTCGGGAGATTGGGCTGCCAGATTGAATACTTAGGAATTACTCCAGACTTAGTCTAACATAACTTTATGGATTAAAAGAAACTTTGGAACCCTGGAAATAGCAAACTTCCACACAAAAATCAGCTGTTATTACATAAACTCCTATAAAATATGGTTAGAATTGACAATCAAATATATGTCGTATCTGCTTATAATCCTAAGGCTTCTAAAGCCAAGCTCTAACCATTTCTACTCAATGTTTCAAAGGAACAGGTATGATATATACACACATAACTTTTCTTCTTTTTTTGGTTGGAAAATATACATGAATAACTTACACAACTGGGATATATAGATACATACCATTTCCCTGTCTGCCAATCTGACATTTGCATTTGGATTCAACCCAGAAACAACAAAAACATAATCATTAGTAAGTATACTACATTACTACCACTTAACGAACTCACTCAAAGAAATCAACCAAGAGAACCTTCTTAATATTCTTCGCAAATAATAGGTGTCCATATGTTCTGACATGCTTGACATAATATTAGAACGCCACCAAAAGTTAACAGCAATTGTCAAATCATCACTATCTACTTGGTGGAACCTGTAACAAAGAAAGAACCGTCCTTTAATTTGGAGAGTACACCAAAGAATACAATAGTCTATAAATGACAAATATGATGATGAAGATTAATCCCGTTAATAAGGATCAACAGAGAGTCTATAAATAGAAGATATTCCATCACAATGCAAAATGAGGACAAGATCTGCGCATTAGTCCTAGTTGCTTAAGCATGGTAGAGTATTGCTGAACATTCAATTGCGTGTGTTTTAGACAAATCAGTTTCTGTCCTCTTCTTGACCAACTTCTGTAGTTCATAATTAGAGTTGGTCACAAACCCAAACTAGATCTTTAAAAGCATCAAAAACAAGATTACAATTGATAGAGTAAGATAATGAAAGCATGACAAGAATAGCAAGGCTCCTAATAAACTAAATAGTCCGATAGAAAGTCATGGATTTAGATCTTACCATCCTTCAGGAATGAAGAGTGCATCACCTGCATGGAGAATAACCTTCTGTGAGTAGTCCATTAAGCATTTTGCTCGTGGATATACTGAAAAATCCAGGTTTTCTAAGGAAAGTGAACTGTGGAAATGACATCAGAAGAAAGATCAAAATGTTGAAAACAAAAGAAATGATCTGATAACTATCCATGCACCAAATAATAGAACAATTAAATCTTCACAAGTTATTGAGCAGAGATGAAATCAAGATCTGAATTTATTGCAATGCATAAAGTAGGATACCTGTGGTTTGATGCCTCGCCATGTATGGGCATTGGATATAGCATGGGACTTGCAGAGGGAGGCCATAAAACCACTGCAAAACATACATGTTTTTGAAAGAGTGAAAATATGGAAAAACCATTATTTTTAAACAATATAGCGTAAGCATTACGCATGATTGTAAAATCAATAAAATATATAACTTCGACTCGACCAGTCTTCACCACCAATAAGAAATCTGCAACGTCAATTCAACTTTCCTCTAGATCAACATATATAGGTCTCCACCAGGACAACCAACGTCAAATGCACAGTTTATCATTTAAGTCAAGAAAAACAATCTTCAGATATTAAGCCCAAGCAACAACAGTTATTTTAAAAGGGCTTCGGGCACTGCTCCAAATATCTACAAAATTATAAGACAGCAACTGAATAGATCCCACACTCTCCCTGAATTCACACTAGCACCAGTCCTAATCAGCCAACAGAACCCTCTCTCCCCCATACATACCAGACCAATCATGCGATTTCATGCACAAGGCTAATCCTATTTTTATCCCCAAGCTATAGCCGAATACCGATTTAGCCCTTGACTTTTAAAGCATCCCAAAACAAGTCCCGGATCTACTAAGTTGTCTCAAATTAGTCATTCTATCTATCCTGCTATTAAAATCTCGACATAAAAAGCCACAGGTTCCTTCTAGCACTAACATATAAATAACAAAATTACCCTTCTAACCCGCATGTGGTCCTCATGTGCCTTTTCCTGTTGAGATTTTAATAGTCAATCATGGAATGACAACTTTGGGTCAATTTCATGTTGGAGACTCGTTCTGGGACGGTTTAAAAAATCAAGGACCAAAATGAGACCTTTTTAAAATATATATATCGAACCAAAATGGGATTTGGTCTATAATTCGGGGACTAAAATGGGACTAATCCAAGGATAAAACATCAAATCCATAAACTGAAGAAACAGAGATACTCACCCACTACAGTATTAACCAAAGCAGGAAAACCAAAATTTATTGGGTAAGAAGGGTTAAAAAATGGCTTTTACCTTGTTTACGGCCAGCAACTAAGCATAGAAGGTTATGGTGTGGATCATAGTGGGTACTCGATCTAGCTTGAGCACTGTTCATCCACAGATTGACAGAAGCTAAAACCTTTCCTTCCAAAAGTGATGGCTACATATCAAACAACTGGAGTCAGAAGCACATAGTGAGGAAAAATTATTCTTTGGAGGAAAAACACCAAGTAGTTCAAGATGTTTACAAACTGTACAAATTTCTTCTCTTAACGCCTCCAACTGAACCCTGTCTTCGCCTTCATTATGCATAATTGGCACCTGAATTACACACCCAGACTTTCAAAATTTGCCATACCATCATTCTAAGAGATAATTCAAGTATGAAAAAACAAAAAGACGAGCATTATTATAAAATCTACTCATCCTCAATCGAAGTGGGTACCTGTGCTAAATAGATTTGTTGAGGAGCATCATCATAGGGCAAACACCCATTAATCGATTCCTCCAATTCAGCACTAACACCAGGTTCTTCCCCATTTGCATTTTGCATGCGTTGCTTACAGAAACCAATGAAGGCAGAAAATGGTAAAGGGACCTATGAAATGCAGGGAAGGTAAGTACTTAACATAGCTTTACAATGCCATTCACAAGACAGAATAAGAAAGGGACAATAACAAAAACCTTCCATGTGTTATAGCCTCTGTTTCAGGAATTTTGCTCTTATCTCCTATGTTTAGAGCATCTTGGAGTGCTCATTTTTTATTTCAATGGTTAATTTTGGTATTTGGGTAATTCAAAAAAATAAATAAATAAATAAGTGCTCTTCAATGGAGTACCATCTTTGATGTCAAATTTGCCATATAGCTAACGCCAGATTTGACATTTGAGTCCTATTATTTAGATACTAAAGATTTATAATCACGAGTTTTACACCTAAACAATGATGACAAAAGGTAAAAATAGCATTACATATTGGAGCACAAAGTAGGATATTGTTATTTTTCATACTTTTTGACAACAAAGATAACATTGGCATTGCCATATACATTGGAGATGGTCTTACAAGATCATCTTGAAACAATCACTTTAACACGATTTGTCAAACATAGGAAATACATAACATTTCGATAAAAACATCGGGGACTAGGGAGGTTTTTGTTATTATTGAATTGAAAAAAGAAATTACCCTCTCATGACTTCTAAGATCACCATAGAAGACAGGCGCAGATTTAGATAGCATAGCCTCCACAACACACGATCCTACCCGTTCCTACATTTCATTTCCATCAATGCAGTTCAAGAATCACGAATATATATATATACATATAAATATTGAAAAATAAAAAAGAAAGGTTGTTGTGAAGAGAGAGGAAAAAGGATTACCTGCAAATAGTCGAGACCGCCATGGGAGGGGTTCCACTTGGATGAGGCTTTCCAATCCTTAACGCATCCTTTGAAAACCTTCGGGAAAAAGTAAGGAAGAGAGTGAGTGAGTGAGTGAGTGGGTGTAGAAGCTGTAGAAGCGAAAACGAAAGGAATTTTTGATTGGAAGGTTGAATCGGAAAATTACGGCGGGAATGTTTGTGGATTCAATCCGAGACACGAATTCCGCCGGCAGTGGAAGTTCTTCCAACACCCGAATTCGCGGAGGCGATTCCATTCCGTCCGTCCGGCTGTGTACGGAGCGGCGACTAATTTTCTTGTCTCCCTGTGCAAGTAAGCAAGGGCTTTGTAAAAATAAATATAAATAAATAAAAAACGACTACTTATTTGTCAAGCGCAATACTAAACGACCCTTTTTTTTTAATTAAAGATCGGATATTTGAACTATTTATTTTTAATAAAATCAGATGTCATTATATTTTACTTATAATTATAAATTAATCTTATTTTTGCTCATATTAATTTGTGAGATTATTATTTTGACAAACTCCACGTCTCTAAGGTTTTTCTAGCCTCTGTTTTAAACTAAGGACCTGTTTGGTGTTTGAGTTTGAGTTAAGATTTGTAAGTTTAAATAGTGATTTTGGTTGACTTTTTCAGAAAAGACAAAAAACTTTTGGGGAAAAAGACAAAAATTGAGTTGATGGTGGTGAGTTTAAACTCACCACCCAAACGGGCCCTAAAATTTTTCAAACTCAACCTATTTTTAGGGGGTGTTTGGGTGATGAGTTTAAACTCATCACCATTAACTCAATTTTTATCTTTTTTTTCAAAAAATTTTTGTATTTTCTGAAAAAGTCAACCAAAATCACTATTTAAACTTACAAATTTCAACTTTAACTCATTCATCAAACACCCCCTTAGTGAATGAACTCAAATTTAATTCAAATTTTTTATCTAATTTTTTATCTTATTCTGAAAACTCGATAAAATTTATAATTACTTTTTAAAAAGTTAACTCAACTTAAATTTAAAAATTTTATCTCATCTCAAACTCAATTTAAATACCAAATGAAACCTCAATTTTGATTTTGTTTTTCTTAAATCAATAAAAATTTTAAATAATTTTTAAAAGTCAAACGACCCAGGAAACTTAGGGCCCGTTTGGGTGGTGAGTTTAAACTCACCACCATCAACTCAATTTTTGTCTTTTTTCTCAAAAGTTTTTTGTCTTTTCTGAAAAAGTCAACCAAAATCACTATTTAAATTTATAAATCTTAACTCAAATTCAAACACCAAACACCCCCTTAATTTATTTTTTTCACTCAGTGGAAGACGAAAAGGTACGGGCTGCCTTGGCCTAAGAAGCCTATCGGTGGGATTGAATATCTACGAGGAAGTGGTGTATATCACTCATATCATACCCGTGTTATTTTTCTGACAACTGCAGATGGTTCAAAAATATATATTTTTAATAAAATTCTAAAACAATTAACATTGCCCGAAAATATATTTTATTTTATTTTTTGAGGATAACCTTATAAATTATAATATAAGTACCTTTTTGCTCAAAACATTTTAATATTAGTCTTAAACGTTTTTTTATAGGAGTTATGTTTTTATTATGTCCACATTTGGTGATAAATTTAACTATACTTTATAGTTGATTTTTTATTTTCTTCTGAAAAAGTCAATAAAAATTATAACTAATTTTTAAAAAATCAATCAATCTTAATTTAAAAATTTTATCTTATCTTAGACTCAAATCGAACACCAAATAAATCCTATATGTATACTTAAGCCACGTATATAGTTTGGAGCTTAATTTAAAAAAATATACACAAGCATGCCTCTTTAACAAAAGTTATTTATAATATTATGTGTGTATCTAACTGTACTTTGGGAGATTTAGTTCAGATTCTCCACTTCTACATATTTTTTGGTCCAAGTGCATGATAAACTACTTACCTCTACGATATATGCATTTAAAAAATCTATTATATTACTTCTCGTAACGTATTATCTATTTTTAGATATATTAATTTTAATATCAACTTTTAAGTATCAATTTATGTGATACATGAGTTATCATTTTTTATTGATAAATGCTTAAAATAGTGTCACATCAGTTGATTACATTAACCAATAAAATATTATACGAGTTGATACTCAAAAAATTAAAATTAAAGTTGATATCTCTAACATTATTTTTGTCTATTTATTATTTCTATTAACAGAACAATGTCATTTGCCCACATTTCCAAGATCGTCATGCATAGCTTTTCGGTGCTTGACATGTGTAATTATTATTTTTTTTAATATGACTATAACATCGAGTACTAGGTAGTATGTTATGAGCCCTTGTTGAGAAATTTTAGCAATTATCACCAAGGAAACAAGTTTGTCCGTGCCATGAAACAAATGATGCACCCACAAATTTTGGGTTTAGAAACCTCCACTTGTCAGTTTGGGTTTCTGCTGAGTGCCTCGATTAAGTTGTCGTTTGGTCAGTGTCTTGTTTGCCTGTCGGACAATGGTAAACCAAATCTAAATAATGATGTTCTGTCAAGACACATATAGTTTACCATTCAAACCGAATCTAAATAATATCGTTACTGTATAACGGTACTACGTTATTGGAAGTTTGGAGCCTGGTTAACTTCTAACTAGTATAATTGAGTTCCCATAAAAAAAAATAAAAAAAAGAAGATAATTGAGTTTTTTAAAACAGAAATGTGTTTTGCTCTAGCATTGTTTCATATCACCAATTGTAATTATTCCATTCATTTTCAAATCTATAATCACGAATTTCCACATTAACTATGAATTCACTGATTATGACGTCCTCTTGTATAATTTATTTATCAATCTACAATCTATATTTGGAAGTAACTAGTATTTTTTTTTAATCTTAGTGCCGATAAAGCGATAAGTGTCTGGTTGTTGTTGTTTTTTTGTTTTTTGTTTTTTTTTTCTCTTCTCATGAAGAACATCTATATTTATATTTATATTTATATAATAAAAGAAACAGCACCATTAAAAAAAATAAACTCAATCGTCTGAAAAATTAACGACTGTTTCAATTCATATTAACCTTTAACTGTCGTGAAAAAAGTGTGCATGGCCCAATAACATTACTTTTTAAAACGGTTTTCTAAGCAGCTATTGTGACACTTTTAACAATAGTATTTAACGAAATGGTCATAAAATGTCTTAATCAGTTAAAAAAATGGTTTTAAATCAAAATTAAGTTATTATTCAAACAATTTCCTCAATATCACAAGCTATTAAAACTATCTTATTTCATCTTCTAAAAAAAAAACCTTATTTCATCAAATCATTCCTTTCAATACACCTTCATCAATTTATTAAAAAATAAAAACCATTGTGATCATAGTTATAAAAAAGAATAGAGCCAAATTCAAAGCCAAAAACAAAGTTTATCTTCCACTTGTAAACCCAAAACCAATCAACAATCCTAAAAAAATCCCATCAACAAACTATAAAACACAATCCAAATCTAAACAAATTGAAAATCAAACTTTTCTTTTAAAAGAAAATCAAACAATTTTTAATAACATAATTTAAAGTAAACAAAAAGGAACGCTTTAAAAAAGGAAAATGGTACAAACTTCTTTAGCCAAAAACATGGGGCCATTCCAAGCACGATGGGGAATTCAAATACTTTCCTATTCATTTTTAGCCTACGTTTGGTGATACGGTTGAGTTTAAACTCAACTGTATTATACGGTTGTTTTTTATCTTTTTCTAAAAAAATCAACAAAAATTATAACTATTTTTTAAAAAGTCAACAAATCTCAACTTAAAAATTCATCTAATCTCAAACTCAATTCGAACATCAAACAAATCCTTAGGGCTTGTTTGGTAATCAAGTTCATTTCAAACTAAAATGTAATTTTTTATCTTAATTTTTGTCTTGTTCTGAACAAAATTTTATCTTTTCTGAAAATTCAACAAAAATTTTCAACTTAAATTTAAAATTTTCAAACTCACTCGTTCACCAAATGAACTATTAATTTTTTTTCCTTATTTTCCAGAATATAAGTGAATTTTCCTTAATTTTTAAAAGAGAAAGTGGATTTATTTGAGTTTGAATATTTTTAAAATAAAATCATGACCTATTTGAAAAAAGGCAAAAAGAAGATGACGACCAAAACAAAGATCTCGCATTCAAAATTGAAAGTGTTCAATCAAGGAAAAAAAAATTTTAATGATAGAAAGAACATAAAAAGAAATGTCAGCAATTAGGAAAAAATAAAGTTTAACATGAACATTAAAAGAATTTTCCGACTCCGCGACTCTCGCCATTCAAAGTAATTGATTGGTGGGAGCCACTTTCACGCGCTTTGTGATGTAAACGATGGAAATTGGAACCCACCACATATTTCTTTTCTGTTTTTTATTATTATTTTAGATATTCCCCTGTTCTAACCAACGCGCCCTTCAAACAAATCAGTTCACGCGCTCTTTTTTTTTCTGGGGGGATAAATTATTAAAGAATGCTGCTAATTATAAATAAATAATTTACGAAAGCCACAATCTGTATTAAAAAAAAAAAAAAAAAGAAATTTGAAGAGGAGATTTTCATTAGATTTTCATTTTTTCTGTTTGGTTGTCTACTCGATGGTATTTTTCTTTTTGAAAGTATATTAAATAGTATTTTGATAACTTATTAATTTTTAATATTTAGCTTTTCATTTATGTGACTATATTCTTAAGGGGCATTTGAAATTTAAAATATAATTGTTAGATTGAAGTTAGTTGACTTTTCAAAATTAGTTATAAATTTTGTTGATTTTCAAAAAAAAAAAAAAAACAAACAAAAATAAATCTTAAAAATCTGATTTGGACCTTCCATCTAAACGTATTTCAAATGATATGATATAATATTATTGGGGATTTGAACTCTTCGTACATAAATAAAAACATTTATTTGTAATATTATTTAATATTAAAAAAAAAAAAAGAATATGTGATTTTGTGATTTGAATGGGCAAGTCATGACCGTCCAACTCTACTCGTTTACTCCATCGTGGTGCGAGTAGGATAAGAGTCAGGACATCCAAATTCAAGCGAATGGGGGATTAAAATATTATCACTATACAAAAGTCCAAATCACGGAACTGGCGGGATTTCAAAGCTCAAATTCCTGCCAAACAAAAGTTCATTTTTAATCCAAATTTAAAAATAACAGAAAAAATGTCATTTCAGGACCTGTTTGGTGTGTAAGTTTGAGTTAAGATTTATAAGTTTAAATAGTAAATTTTGTTGACTTTTCAGAAAAGACAAAAAACTTTTTAGAAAAAAGAAAAAAACTTTTGGAGAAAAAGACAAAAAAAACTTGAAATGAACCTGTTGCCAAACAGGCCCTGAATATTCATATCTAATAATCCACAGAGGTCATATGTCCTATGTGACCATCAGATTATGCGTATTGCTGTCCGTTTTGGCAAAAGAGCATTGAACAAGTTTCACTTGACAATAATATGGATCTATGCATGATTTTATTGGAAAAAAAAATAGTGGTTGTAACTTGTAAACTTGAGCCAACAGTCATCTCTATTGTTCATGTTTAGAATTCTAATACTAATGATTCCCCATTTTTGTTATTGACACTCAACACAAATTGCACATTTAATTATTTGGTTAATTTTTAACTGTCTGATATACTAATACGAGTATTTTGTATTGCACGCTATAAATTTTGAAAATGAACATTTAAAAATTAAGCTATTGAAAAGTTAATCAAATAATTATAATCACAGTAATGATAGTAAAAATAATAGTTCTTACTGTAATATATATATATCTATCTAGAAAAGAAAAATAAAGAGGTGATGAAAAAGCAATGGGAAGACCATTCCCCATTCCACCAACTTGTGTTAAAATTATGTATATTAGGTGGAAAAAGCATGAAAGAGACATTGGATTTATATCCTTGAAATTGACTTTTTGATGGTTGAGGCGTCTTGGAAAATATATTTTTTAAGGCTTGTTCACATCCTGTATGAGTATTGCCGTGGCCTTCTTTTGACGGCTTCCGTGCTTCCGTGTTACAATAATGACTTGTTATAACCTACCCCCCTAACATACTATTTATCAACTTCATCTCAAAGAAAACTCAAACTCGGTATTGTACTTGTGAATTGACCCAATCTAGTAAATCGATTTGTTGTTTTTTTACTCTTTTTTTTTTTTTAGCCACATTAGCAGAATGTGATACATTTGGCTTGCTTCCTGTTTTAGTTTTGATGTCGGAATCAGGTTCACCTACTAAATTAGTCCATTTTCACCGATTGATTTGGGCAAATATGATATATATCCTTGTAGTAGACCTAGATTGGTTTATTTATCTTAAAAACAATAAAAAAACTACAGGAGATCCGTTCCAAAATGATAAACAACAGCCTTATATTATTATTAAATACATGGTTGAATTAAATTGAAACAACATAAGATGATATAGGGGAGTTTGGAGCTTTAACTCAAACTAAAATATTTCAACTTAGTTTTTGTCTTTTTTCCAAAATTTTTTTGTCTTTTCCCAAAAAGTTTTTTGTCTTTTCTGAAAATTCAAAAAAATTTACTATTGAAACTAAAATATTTCAATTCAAACTTACACACCAAACACCTCCATATTCTCGTATCATGTTGTGCATATAGACATTTGAATAAAAAAAATGTCATTTGAGATTGATGATATGCCATGTTTAGTAAGTAACATCTAATAGAAAAAAGTACACAACGTGATTATATGCATAAGTTGACAATAATTTAACAAAAAAGTGTAGGATTCGAATTCTCTCCTCTTAGTTTTTTATTAAATAAAAAAAAAAAACACAGCGTTTTTTTATAAAATTATTAGTGATAAATATTAGTCTATATTCTAGATGCTATTATTAGACCAAATTGGAGAAGTCATGGCGGGACAATTCATTGCATTAAACACGACCTAGCGAAAATTATTTTTAAAAATGGTGGAAAATTTGATTCATAATCATATTGCACGTGAAATGAAGCGCGCTTCATCCACTTCTACAATTAAAATAATACTTTGTTAGCGATTATGCTTAATTTTTCTTGCTAATGAGAATGAAATCGAGATCTTCAACGAATCCCTTCGCAGAGCATTAATTCCCCATATTAATCCTTTGTGAGGGCTTCTTAAGATTTTAATATTGTGATTATAGGATTATTTTCAATCGATAGCTACACGAATTTGACAGACGTAGTTGTTTTTATGGATTCATGTAATTTTATGTGTAACTCTGTAAATGTGTGATTTTTTTTTTAAATTGTTTTTATAGATTACATGTATATGTATCAAGCATGAACCAAAAAATATTACATATTAATATTATGTAAAGTTTATATTATTAATTTTTATATCTCATTGTCGGATTGATATGACCACTGGATAAAAGCTTGGCCTATGAATATGAAGTGTCAAAACAATCTTGTGGAAAGAAAGAAAGCTACTCAACATACCTTTGTCATTAAGAAATACAAAGAAGGTCATATCACTAATTTAATTAATTGTCATAAAACCAACATTGATAACAACAAATATAATTAACAAAAGAAGAAATTTAATTAAAAGGACACCAATTCTTAATTTTAATTCTTCATTAAAAAAAAAAATCACAATCCTCCAATCCGACATCCCTAATGCCAAATTTGCCTTTTAAAAGCTCCCCCTTTCTCTCTCTTTTTTTTTTTTTCTCTTAATGGAATTTAAAAGCTTTTATTTTTTTAATTTTTAAGAGAGCAGCTCTCACGTCTTGCGCGTCAATCTCGATGTGCCACGTGGAAGCTTCTGGGACGTGGACCCCACGGTGACGTGGCAAATAAAGCTTATTTTATTTTATGATTTTTTTTGTTTGTTGAATTTAAATTTTAATAATAATTTACTGTAATTTGACAAAGTAGAGAGAGAAGAGATAGATATAGAGAGAGAGCGAGGAGCAAGGCGCGGAGAGGCCGTCCGAAAACAGGTGCAGGAAATAACAATAGAGAGAGAGAGATTATTAAAAAAAAAAAAAAAAAACAAAGAAGATAGAACATAACGGAGAACAGAAGGGCTTCTTCGTGTTCTTTTATTTCTGAACCGAAGTCCGCGTTGCCGTTTTCGTTAGCTTCTCCTCGATTTTGGGGCTCCCGAAAACATTTTCACGGAAACTTAGAAAAGAAAATAGAAAAATTTATTCTGAGAAAAAGAAAAAAAAACACAGTTCAGAAGATACGGAACACGGATCACAAAGAGATAATTAAAACGAAGAAAGGAATTGATTTTGATAGATCTTTCTGATCGCAATCATCGCCGGACTTCGATCGGCCGTTTTCCGCGTGCATTTTGTAGCTGCATTTTTCAGTTCATAGGAATTATTATATATTAATTATCACTCTTATTATTTGTTTTTTTTTTTTTTGGGGTTGTTTCGGAATCGGAAAATCGATTTGGAGGTGGTGAAACGAGATGCGATCCTTCTAGAAGAGTGGATTTCTAGGAGGCTTCGGATCTGGTTGTGGGAGGTGGGAATTTGTGCCGTCGGATGAGAGAGGAGGAGTCGCATGTTTCAGCGATCGAGAGGGAAAACGATGAAATGGGGAACATTGCTTAAGGACATCAAAGAGAAGGTCGGTCTCACCCAGTCTCCTTCCTCGTCCGCTTCTCCTTCTGCTGCTTCTTATTCTTCGCCGCCTCCCTCTTCTTCGTCTCGCGATAGTAATGCTCTTTCAGCTCATCAGGGCTCCTTATCTTCTCCTGAAAGGTCCAATATCTTTTTTTTTTCTTTTTCTTTTTGTTTGAAGTTTTTCTCTAAGTTTATCATCTGGAATCACAGAAAATTTAAGATTTAAATGATTGAACTGGGCGGCTAATTGTGGTGCATTGATTCTTTATTTGTTTGATCAAATGTGGGGTTTTCTGGGGTTTAGGCATGAGCTGTGAATTAGGTGCTTAAGTGGTTTTTAAAGGGTTTTTATTTTTATTTTTACATTTTTGTGTTAGTGAATAAAGACCAATGTTCTTATATTCATGAATTGCTACTCTACTTTATTTTTCTTCCTTAGGAAAATGCTTACCTATTGTCCTGTTCCGAGTTCTTATTTAGAGTTCAAGATTAGCATTACGTGTTTTGGTACGGTTTATGGTGTTAAGGCTTAATTAGAGTATTTGCAGATGAGATAACATGATAGCCTAATGCATTTGATTTGCACATGTTCTCTCTTGTTCTGGGGATTTGTTATCTTTTTCGATGCCTTTATTTATTTATTTTCCTGTCAAAGCAGAGACAAACATGAACTGGAATTGGATTTCAAGAGATATTGGGAAGAGTTTCGGTCATCTAGCTCTGAAAAGGTTTTGGCTGGTTTGTTTAGTTTCTTTCGTTATGCATTTGGAAACGCGTGCTAATGGTATTTTTGTGGCGTGTACAGGAGAAAGAAGCGGCCTTGAATCTAACTGTAGATGCTTTTTGTAGATTAGTGAAGCAGCATGCAAATGTAGCTCAATTAGTGACCTTGTATGAACACTTTTCCTTGTTATCCAATTATCTGCATTTAAATATTCGTATCCGTTACTTTTTTTGTTATACGAAAACCTTGCTACTGTCCGCCTTTTGTTGTGTTAGAAACTAGGGTATTTTACTTTTTCTTTTCTTGTTTAGAAATCTTTTTTGTTGTTTTGCAGTCTGGTGCATGTATCTTTATTCTATTGGTGTGTGTACCCGACGTAGTTTCTTGGTGCCATCACGATGGCAACAGTTGTATAAATATTGTTGACCAAGCTAGAAAACATTCCTTTTCATTTCAGAGTGTGAACTATGGTCCTGCTATTTACTTGTATTGCATTCAACCCGTTTAAGTTTGGTTGGAAATAGAAATTTGATTCTAACAATGGTTCACCAATATAGACTACATCTATTATTCTCTATCTTGCGTTTTCTCATTTCGGACTGTCCTGAAAATCAAACATAGTTTTGTACTGAAATATATGGTTTTTTTTTTTTTTTTAACCATAAATTGTAATGTCGAGTTGTTATTCTGCCATTATATTCCTCTGAAATTAATTGCAGTCGATCGTTGTATAAAACTTTTGACCCTTAGATTATAATATCGAGTTGTTATTCTGCGGTTAGATTCCTCTGAAATTTATTGCAGTCGATCTTCATATAAAATTTTTGATCAATAAGACAAGTTTTGGTTAATTACAGGTTAGTTGAAACGCATATATTCTCATTCGTCGTTGGAAGAGCCTTTGTAACAGATATTGAGAAGTTGAAAATTGGCAGCAAGACAAGAACTTTGGATGTTGCAAAAGTCCTAAAATTCTTTTCAGAAGTCAAGGTTTGCATGTTAAATATGGTTCCGTGAATGGTTTCATTGTCTCCTTTCCAAAGTTTTGTTGCTTGAAGTCATTCCTTGCAATCTTTGGTGCAGGATAACATCAGTCCCGGATCAAATTTGTTAAGTGCAGTAGAAGTCCTAGTATCTGGGGTAAAATTTTTTAATTTTCACTGGATTGGGAATGCATAGCTGCATCTGATAGAATCTAAGTCTTCTTTGTTCGTATGTTGTAGTCTACTTCTTACTGGCTTCCTTTATATTGATTGGAGTTAGAAGCATTGTTTAGTCAAATGTAATGGGACTGACTTGAGTAGCTAAGCCAGGGTTGCCGTTAAAGTTGCAGCATGAAAACATTTGGCTTCGTCATTGCAATTGTCCAGCCAAAATAATATATTAGTTTTTGAATTTTAAAGATGCTTGTTACTGAAATTCTTTATAATTTCCGCTTACTCCATTTTCAATGTTCTGCCCAATTTATTTGTTTATATACTACTGATGTTTGCAGCCTATTGATAAACAATCTCTCCTTGATTCGGGAATTTTCTGCTGTCTTATTCACATTCTCTATGCCCTTTTGGATCCTGATGAAGCCTTCCCGAAGCAAAAGGCAGATTCTGAAGAACCAACATTAGCTGAGAAAGATTCAGATGGGGATGTTGCCCAAGTCCGCCGGCTTGAGGTAGCTCTTCTTCTTCTTCTTCTTTTATTTATTTATTTAGAATTCACATTATAGTTATATGTATGTTTTACACCCACATGCAGAGACACACACACACACACACACACGTATATATATGGTGTGTGTTTCAAAGTTGACTTGGTGTTGTCCCTTTTAATTGGTCATGTGACATGAATTCATTACCTTTCAACACCTATTTTATCTTTTTCAGGTAGAAGGTAGTCTTGTGCACATAATGAAAGCATTGGCAAGCCATCCTTCAGCAGCACAAAGTTTGACAGAAGATGATTCACTTGAGTTGCTCTTTCAAATGGTTGCAAATGGGTCTTTGGTTATTTTTGCTAGGTACAAGGAAGGCCTTGTTCCTTTACACAGCATACAGCTTCATAGGCATGCTATGCAGGTAGATGGAATGAACATTTTCCATTCAATTTCGCAGTACAATTGCTCAATCACATTTAGCAACATGATCAGAAGTTGAGTTCTTATTTATTTATTTTGACCTGATATTGCCTATTGCTCCAGATTCTTGGTCTTCTTTTGGTCAATGACAATGGAAGTACAGCAAAATATATTCGCAGGCATCATCTGGTACGTCAACAACTCAACTTGTACACATGCTTTTATCATAAATACATGCTAGACGTAAAGGAAATATTCTTGGGACCGTGGTTAATTCAATTTTTATTTTTGTTTTTAATTTTTCAAGTATTCTCTCCGTCCTAGTAGTGGTGGAGTTGGAAAAATGGCATAAGATGGAATATTTTTTTTCCCCTCCTTTTTTGTAAAATCTTTTACTAAAATCTAAGTCATGGCATTTGCTAATTTTTATTTGTGCATTTAGGTTGAAAATAGTACTGCAAAAGTATACTGCCCTTCTAAGTTTGTTTGTCTATTTTTCCATAGAAACCATGTTCTTTTTGTGAACCTGCATTTTTTTTTTTGGTTAAGGATGAAAGTTGGGAATAATATATATATATATATATATATATAGATATATAAATTAAACTAAAGGTTCTTATGAAATTATTCTCTTTTTGCGTTTGTAGGATCTACTATGATTTTTAGGCAAGTAAGCTAGGGCATATCATTTCAGCTTTCAAGGAGTAAATGTGATTGGGAAATGATAATAGTAATTGCATGGTCGAATGTTCGTTAAATACGAAATTGGTTAGTTGGTAATCTATTCTGATATTCAATTAAGTGGAAACAAGTTGTGAATATTTCTGCTTAACTGTTTTGAAGTTTCAATGAAGTGGAAACTGGCCATGAATCTTAGTTGAACTCTTATATAGCAGTGGTATGAGCTGTGCTCTGGCTTCTCTTTTCTGTTTGGCTTATCTATTATTTGGTTCGACAACACAATTTATGATTTTCAAGCTTCAAAAGAGGCAAAATTCGCAAGTAGAAAAGGCGTTACAAGGTCTAGGTTTCTAATTAAAGACACAGAAAGGAGAGCTGCTTTGAGGCCGTTGGCCGCCCCTACAGCGGAATTCTAGTGCTCTTTGTTTCACCTGTTATTCTTTCATAGTTGTATCCTACACTGGCTATTTTAAGGAACTGGCATGTTAGGATTGCTATTTGATTTGATTCTAACCAGTACCTTCTCCATTTTGTTCTTTGTACTATAATTGTCATTATTGTTTGGTACATATTGTTTTGTTGTGTCTTCTTTTAATAATGTTTCACTTCCTTCTATTCTTTGACGTGTGCAGATAAGAGTTCTGTTAATGGCTATTAAAGACTTCAATCCTTCTTGTGGCGATTCTGCTTACACAGTGGGCATTGTGGACTTGTTACTTGAATGTGTTGAATTGTCATACAGGCCTGGTAAGTGGTTCATCATATTCTTTCTTTTGCTTGTTACAGGATTGTGTTCTCGGCAGCTTGGCCGAATGTTCATTTGCTCCATGTTATTTTTTTTTCTTTTGTATTTTATTTTATTTTATATTTTAAAGTTGATGTTATTTGGTTTTTTTTGTGGTGATTTTCTACGATTTTCGTTTGTAGAGGCTGGTGGTGTCAGGCTCAGGGAGGATATACACAATGCTCATGGGTATCAGTTCCTTGTTCAGTTTGCATTAACACTCTCCACGATGCCAAAAAGTCACGGCTTTCAGTCTTTTCATTCTGAATCTTCTTCGGCTCGAAATGGTGCATCAGATGGTTCCCATGCAGCCGATGATGGAGACACTGAGAACTCCATGGAACAAGAGGATACCTCGACCTACCAACTAACACCGACCCTGTCTAGGTTGCTTGATGTTCTTGTTAATTTAGCTCAAACTGGCCCAGCTGAATCTTCAGGATTTTCTGGAGGAAAAGGCTTCAAATCTTCTCATCCCAGGACCAGTGGACACAGCAGAAACCGCACATCATCTTCTGAACGTCTTGCTGAAGAAGTTTGGGAGAAGGGCAATACGAAAGTGAAAGACCTTGAAGCAGTTCAGATGTTGCAGGACATTTTTCTGAAGGCACATAGTAGGGAATTGCAAGGAGAGGTTCTAAACAGGATGTTCAAAATATTCTCAAGTCATCTTGAAAACTACAAGTTGTGCCAACAGTTACGAACTGTTCCGCTTTTCATCTTAAATATGGATGGTTTTCCTCCATCTTTGCAAGATACAATCTTAAAAATCCTTGAATATGCTGTGACTGTTGTGAATTGTGTTCCTGAGCAAGAGTTACTTTCACTTTGCTGCTTGCTGCAGCAGCCGATAACATCAGAATTAAAGCACACCATACTTTCGTTCTTTGTTAAACTCTTATCCTTTGACCAGCAGTACAAGAAAGTTCTGCGAGAAGTTGGAGTCCTGGAAGTTCTACTCGATGACCTGAAACAGAACAAGTTTCTTTTGGGTTCAGAACATCACAGTGGTAATATGAATAATATGGAGAGAAAATCCAGTTCAAGCAGCTTTAAGAAACATTTGGACAGTAAAGATGTAATTATCTCATCGCCTAAGCTGATGGAATCTGGCTCAGGGAAGTTTCCTATATTTGAAGTTGAGAGTACAATTGCC
This sequence comes from Ficus carica, assembly GCA_009761775.1. NCBI lineage: Eukaryota > Viridiplantae > Streptophyta > Magnoliopsida > Rosales > Moraceae > Ficus > Ficus carica. The sequence continues at coordinate 3,868,878 of CM019748.1, read as the reverse complement.
GTTGCATGGGATTGTTTGGTCTCTTTGTTAAAGAAAGCTGAAACCAACCAGTCATCTTTCCGTTCCGCTAATGGCGTTACAGCTGTTCTCCCTTTTCTTGTGTCTGAAATACATCGTCCAGGGGTGCTCAGGGTTTTATCATGCTTGATCATTGAAGATGGCACACAGGTTCGTGAATATCTGTTTCATTGTTGTACTGTTTGGTATTTAATTATGAACTGATTGCCCTTCTAATATCGTGTTAATTCAATTTTATCTTATAGGAATCTTACTACTATTTTTGTTAAATTATCATTACTATGCTGTTTCTAAATCGTTTGATTAAAATTACTAAAAAATTAACCATTGCATTCTCGCTTTTACCAGACACATCCTGAAGAATTAGGTGCAATTGTTGAAATTCTGAAAAGTGGAATGGTTACAAGTGCTTCAGGATCTCAATATAGGCTTCAAAATGATGCAAAATGTGAGACAATGGGATCCTTGTGGCGCATTTTAGTAGTTAATCACGCTGCGCAGAGAGTTTTTGGTGATGCCACTGGGTTTTCTCTTCTGCTTACCACTCTCCATAGTTTTCAAAGTGATGGAGGACCTGTAGATCAGTCATCTATGGAGGTTTACATTAGAGCGTTGACATATTTATTGCGTGTCATGACTGCCGGAGTGTGTGAAAATGCTGTTAATAGGACAAAGTTGCACCAAATAGTATCATCTCAAACTTTTTATGATCTTCTATCCGAGTCTGGATTACTATGTGTGGAGTGTGAAAAGCAGGTCATACAGTTGCTGTTTGAATTAGCTCTTGAAATTGTGCTTTCACCATTCTTGGCATCAGAGAATGCCACATCGTCTGACGTGAATGATAATGAAGAGACGAAGTTTCTTTTAGTGACTGCTTCGGGATCTTTCCATCCTGAAAAAGAACGAGTTTATAATGCTGCTGCTGTTAGAGTTCTTATTCGTTCATTGTTGCTGTTTACTCCCAAGATGCAGTTAGAAGTGCTGAGCCTTATCGAGAAGCTTGCTCATGGTGGTCCCTTCAATCAGGAAAACCTGACTTCTGTAGGTGCGGAACAAATAATTTATCAAAAAAAATGTTTCATAACACATTTCTAACGAGTGACTGGTGTTCTTATTATTTATTTTTTTTCTTTTCTAATGTATTTAGGTTGCGTGGAGCTTTTATTGGAGATTATCCACCCCTTCCTTCTGGGTTCCTCTCCGTTACTTTCTCATGCTTTGAAGATTGTAGAAATTCTTGGGGCGTATAGGTAGAAACTATGTCTTTTTTGGATTTATTTTATTTTGTTTAAATCTGCATGGTGTTTTTTTTTTTTTTTTTCCTTTTTTATTTTATCTTATGATGGTGGTTATGTACTTGGTGACAGGTTATCTGCCTCAGAACTTCGAATGCTTATTAGATATGTGCTGCAAATGAGGCTTATGAATTCAGGCAATATACTTGTTGACATGATGCAGAGGTTAATTTTTATGGAGGATATGGCCTCGGAAGATGTATCTTTGGCACCATTTATTGAGATGAACATGAGAAAGATTGGGCATGCTTCTATTCAGGTCTCTCTCGGAGAAAGATCATGGCCTCCAGCTGCTGGTTATTCATTTGTATGTTGGTTTCAGTTCAAAAACTTTTTGAAGTCGCAGGCAAAAGAAGCTGATTCTTCCAAATCTGGTCCTTCCAAGAGGCGGATCAGCTCGAGTGGACAAAATCACGATCAGCATATACTCCGGATATTTTCTGTTGGTGCAGCAAATAATGAAAACGCATTTTATGCTGAACTTTATCTCCAGGAGGATGGCGTTCTTACCCTTGCAACCAGCAACTCTTCCTCCCTATCATTTTCAGGGTTAGACCTAGAGGAAGGCAGGTGGCATCACCTTGCAGTTGTTCACAGCAAGCCAAATGCTCTTGCTGGGCTTTTCCAAGCCAGTGTTGCTTATGTGTATCTTAATGGGAAGCTGAGGCACACAGGGAAACTGGGATATTCTCCATCTCCCGTGGGAAAACCTTTGCAGGTTACCATCGGGACTCCAGTTAATTGTGCGAGAGTTAGTGACTTGAGTTGGAAACTACGCTCTTGCTACCTTTTTGAGGAGGTTCTCACATCTGGTTGTATTTGTTTCATGTACATTCTTGGTAGAGGGTATAGAGGGCTCTTCCAAGATACAGATCTTCTTCGTTTTGTACCTAATCAGGCGTGTGGTGGTGGTAGCATGGCTATCTTAGATTCATTAGATGCTGATTCTACCTTGGCTTTGAATTCACAAAGACTTGATCTTAGCAAGCTTGGAGACTCCAGGACAGATGGCAGTGGGATTGTCTGGGATTTGGAGAGACTTGGGAATCTTTCTTTACAGCTCTCTGGAAAGAAACTTATATTTGCATTTGATGGAACAAGCGCAGAACCTATTCGCGCATCAGGGGCTTTTTCGATGCTCAATCTAGTTGATCCAATGTCTGCTGCTGCTTCTCCTATTGGAGGTGCGTAATGAAATTCACCATCTTACGTCTAGACATAGGCAATTAAATTTATGTGAAGTCTAAAAAGTTTTATTTCTACGAAACTTTTATTCTTTTTGCATCTTCTGCATTCTTGTTTACGTTTTTTTTTTTTTTTTTTTTTTTTCAGGTATACCACGTTTTGGACGTCTTCACGGGGATATTTGCATCTGTAGGCAATGCGTGATTGGAGATACTTTATGCACTGTTGGTGGGATGCCTGTTGTACTTGCCCTCGTTGAAGCTGCTGAGACTAGGGATATGCTGCACATGGCTCTTACATTTTTGGCTTGTTCTCTTCATCAGAATCCTCAGAATATAAGGGACATGCAGACATATCGGGGATACCATTTGCTGTCTCTCTTTCTGCGTCGTAGAATGTCACTATTTGACATGCAGTCTCTTGAGATCTTTTTCCAGATTGCTGCATGTGAGGCTTCATTTTCAGAACCAAAGAAATCAAGATATAGTCGAACTAATTTGTCACCTCCTACAACCATGCAGGAATCTAGTTTCGAGGATCTTCATTTGAAGTTTCGCGATGAGATTTCTTCTGTTGGATCTCATGGAGATTTGGATGATTTTTCTGCACAAAAGGATTCATTTAGTCATATCTCGGAGCTAGAGAAAGCTGATATGCCGTCTGAGACTTCAAATTGCATTGTTTTGTCAAATGCAGATATGGTTGAGCATGTCTTGTTGGATTGGACATTGTGGGTAACAGCGCCACTTTCAATCCAGATCGCCCTACTGGGCTTTCTGGAGCATCTAGTGTCCATGCACTGGTATCGAAATCATAATCTTACCATCCTCCGCCGGATCAATCTTGTTCAACATTTACTTGTGACTCTGCAGCGGGGTGATGTTGAAGTTCCTGTTTTGGAAAAATTGGTTGTGTTGCTTGGTGTCATTCTTGAAGATGGTTTTCTGTCTTCTGAACTAGAACATGTGGTTAGGTTTGTCATTATGACATTTGATCCACCTGAGCTCATACCCCGACATCCAATCACACGCGAGTCAATGGGAAAGCATGTAATTGTGCGAAATATGCTGTTGGAGATGCTTATTGATCTACAGGTAACGATCAAATCTGAGGAGTTGTTAGAGCAGTGGCATAAAAATGTTTCATCCAAGTTGATAACTTATTTTCTTGACGAAGCTGTTCACCCCACAAGTATGAGATGGATCATGACTCTTCTTGGTATTTGTCTTACTTCTTCTCCTACATTTGCACTGAAATTTCGAAGTAGTGGAGGTTATCAAGGTTTGGCTCGTGTGCTACGGAGTTTCTATGATTCCCCTGATATATATTATATCTTGTTCTGCTTGATATTTGGAAAGCCCGTTTATCCAAGGCTACCAGAAGTTCGCATGCTAGACTTTCATGCCCTTATGCCTAGTCATGGAAGCCATGCAGAGTTAAAGTTTGTGGAGCTCTTGGAATCTGTGATTTCTATGGCAAAATCAACTTTCGATAGGTTGTCTATGCAGTCAATGCTTGCCCACCAAATGGGTAATCTTTCCCAGGTCAGTGCTGGCCTTGTGGCAGAGCTTGTTGAGGAAAATGCAGACATGACAGGAGAGCTTCAAGGTGAAGCCTTGATGCATAAGACATATGCTGCACGCTTAATGAGTGGGGAGGCATCAGCACCTGCTGCCGCGACAGCAGTTCTGAGATTTATGGTTGATCTTGCAAAAATGTGTCCTCCTTTCACTTCTGTATGCAGGCGAGCGGAATTTCTTGAAAGCTGCATTAGCCTCTATTTTTCATGTGTTAGGTTAGTACTTTGATTAAGAGACTAGTCTAACTTATGATTTAAGTTCATGCTTTTACAAAGTTGGTGTACTCCTTATCAGGATTGCACGACTGAAGCAGTTATATTTTTTCTGTTAAATTTAACTATTTGTTTGTGTCTTACAGGGCTTCCCATGCAGTGAAGATGGCAAAGGAGCTTTCGTTGAAGTCAGAAGAGAAGAACTTGAATGATTGTGATGATTCCAGCAGTTCGCAAAATACATTTTCCAGCTTGCCTCATGAACAGGATCAGTCTGTGAAAAATTCCATCAGTGTTGGAAGCTTCCCTAAAGGACAGATAAGCACAAGTTCTGAAGACATGTCTGTCGCTCAAAACAATATGAACGATGATAGAACAGAGACTAAAGTTGATTCATCCCAGGAGGAGATGAGCAAGTTGGTGCAAGATTATGCTCCAGCTGTCCTAACTGAAGATGCTCCAGTTGTAATGGGCGGAGATGCTGCAGCTGTTTTGAGCTTGGACAGTGACAGTGTTGACCAGGTGTCTGCCACCTCGAGCTCTAATGAATTCAGCTTCCGTACTATGAAAGGCACTCTTGGAGCCATTCAATCAACAGACTCTCATAGTTCTGCATCATTTACCATGCTAGATTCTCCCATCTTATCGGAGAAGTCTAATGCTATGCCACTCTCACCCTCGCCGTCTCCAGTTCTAGTATTGACATCTTGGCTGGGTGGTGCAGTCAATAATGAATCCAAAACTCCCGTAGTTGCCAATCCTTCCGTGGAGTCTTCTATGTCTGTTAGTGAAACTGAACCATCTTCGGAGTTGAAATCTAGTTCTCATGGGCCTTCAGCTACAAACACCCTTTTCTCCATAAGCCCGAAGTTGCTGCTTGAAATGGACGATTCTGGCTATGGTGGTGGTCCTTGCTGTGCAGGAGCAACTGCTGTTTTAGATTTTACAGCAGAAGTTCTTTCTGATTTTGTCACTGAGCAAATAAAATCTTCTCAGACTATAGAGAGCATTCTAGAAAGTGTTCCTCTCTATATTGATACTGACTCGGTGTTAGTTTTCCAAGGCCTGTGCCTTGGTAGATTGATGAACTATCTTGAAAGACGTCTGCTGCGGGATGATGAGGAAAGTGAGAAAAAGCTAGATAAGAGTCGTTGGTCCTCTAATTTGGATGCATTATGCTGGATGATAGTGGATCGTGTATATATGGGTGCCTTCCCACAACCTGTGGGTGTACTGAGAACTCTTGAATTTTTATTATCCATGTTACAATTGGCAAACAAGGATGGCCGAGTTGAAGAAGCTGCTCCTACTGCAAAGGGTCTGTTATCTATCACAAGAGGGAGTAGGCAACTTGATGCTTACATTCATTCAATTCTGAAAAATGCTAATCGCATGATTCTGTATTGTTTTGTTCCGTCCTTTTTGATTGCAATGGGAGAAGATGATCTTCTCTCATCCCTAGGTTTGACAAGTGAACCTAAGAAGAAAACATCCTCAAACTCTTCATATGAGGATTCAAGAGTTGATATCTGCACAGTCTTACAATTACTGGTTGCTCATAGGCGAATCATATTTTGTCCCAGTAATTCTGATACCGATCTTAATTGCTGTCTCTGTGTGAATTTAATCTCCCTTCTTCATGACCAACGGAAAACTGTACGGAACATGGCAGTGGATATTGTCAAGTATCTCCTGGTGCATCGTAGGGCTGCCCTAGAAGACTTGCTTGTCTCTAAACCAAATCAAGGACTGCACCTGGATGTACTACATGGTGGCTTTGATATATTATTGACAGGAAGTTTATCTGCTTTCTTTGAGTGGCTTCAGAGTGCTGAACAGATTGTGAATAAGGTACTGGAGAAGTGTGCTGCCATAATGTGGGTTCAGTTTATTGCTGGATCGGCAAAATTTCCTGGAGTGAGAATTAAAGGTATGGAGGGTCGTCGTAAGAGGGAAATGGGAAGGAAATTAAGGGATTCTTCAAGGTTAGATGTAAAGCATTGGGAACAGGTGAATGAAAGGAGATATGCGATGGAATTGGTGCGGGATGCAATGGCTACTGAACTTAGAGTTGTTCGTCAAGATAAATATGGATGGGTTCTGCATGCTGAGAGTGAATGGCAAACACATCTACAACAACTTGTACATGAGCGAGGAATACTCCCTCTGCATAAGTCATCTGCGACTGAAGATCCTGAATGGCAGCTTTGTCAAATTGAGGGTCCATATAGGATGCGGAAAAAGCTTGAGCGCTGCAAGTTGAAAATTGATTCCATCCAAAATGTTCTTGACAGGCAATTGGAACTAGGGGATGCTGAGCTCTTCAAAACAAGAGCAGAGAATGGTCTAACTTCTTCTGATACTGATTCGGAATCGTTTTTTCAGCTTTTCAGTACTGAAACCAAGCAAAATGATCTTGACCGTGAGCTGTATGATGAATCATCCTTTAAAGAACCAGATGGTACAAAAGATGCTGCTTCTTTTAGGAATGGATGGAATGATGACAGAGCCAGTAGTGTAAATGATGCAAGTTTGCACTCTGCACTTGAGTTTGGTGTGAAGTCTAGCGCCGTGTCTGTTCCAATGGAGGAGAGCATACAAGGAAGATCTGACCTAGGATCTCCTAGACAATCATCTTCTGCAAGAAATGATGACACCAAGGTCATAGAGGACAAGTCAGACAAGGATCTTCATGGTGATGGCGAATACCTAATCAGACCATATCTTGAACCTCTTGAAAAAATACGATTCCGATACAATTGCGAACGGGTTGTTGGTCTTGACAAGCATGATGGTATTTTTCTGATAGGCGAACTTTGCCTGTATGTGATTGAAAACTTTTATATAGACGACTCTGGGTGCATTTGTGAAAAGGAATGCGAAGACGAGCTCTCTGTTATTGATCAGGCTTTAGGTGTAAAGAAGGATGTTCTTGGAAGTAATGATTTCCAGTCAAAGTCAACTTCATCTCCAGTCACACCAGTTAAAACGTTGACTGGGGGAAGAGCTTGGGCCTATAATGGTGGTGCATGGGGAAAAGAAAAAGTGTGTACTACTGGTAATCTGCCACACCCTTGGCGCATGTGGAAGCTTGATAGTGTTCATGAGATATCGAAACGTGATTACCAGTTGCGTCCTGTTGCTGTTGAGATATTTAGCATGGATGGATGCAATGACCTCCTGGTCTTTCACAAAAAAGAAAGGGAAGAAGTTTTCAAAAATCTAGTCGCCATGAATCTTCCTCGGAATAGCATGTATGAATCAAACTCCCTATTAACTCCCATATGTTTTTCAGTTGCCGACTGCTGCTATTAATATCAATTTTATTGTTGTTTTTGTTGTCTCTTTATCTCTGTCTTTCTCATTCTGTTTAATGTAAAGCTCTATGTTGCTACATGACTGATTAATATGCTGTTGTTATTGTTTGACTTCTCTACCTCTCTCTCTCTGAATGCTTATTTGATAGCATATGAATTTATGTGAATTGGAATATGGGATATTCAATCTGCGTATGAATTTTATTTCCTATTTTATATGTGACGAATAGAATTCCATCATGTATTAACCCAGTTATTTGGCATTTACACTTGAAGACTAGATATAGGCATTCAAAACTAAACAGATGTTGCTTATTTCTTAATCTTTTAGGCTAAGAAATTTTTTTTTTTTTGGCTCTAATTTTCTTATTTGCATCAGGTTGGATACAACCATTTCAGGATCAACAAAACAGGAGAGCAACGAGGGAAGTCGTTTATTTAAGATGATGGCTAAATCATTTTCGAAAAGGTGGCAAAACGGAGAAATTAGCAATTTCCAGTACCTCATGCATCTCAATACCTTGGCGGGTCGTGGATATAATGATCTTACCCAATATCCAGTTTTTCCATGGGTTCTTGCAGATTATGATAGTGAGAATCTGGATTTGTCAGATCCAAAAACATTTCGCAGGCTTGACAAACCTATGGGTTGTCAAACACCCGAGGGAGAAGAAGAATTTAGGAAAAGGTTCTCTATCAGCAACCTAATTCAATTTTTATATTCCCGAATGCCTTTTTATTTTTACCATTTAATTTCGAGTAATTACACTGTTAATGTCTAAATAAATTATTCTGAGATCTTTACACCTTGTAGTTTTCATTGTAACGTGTGTGGGAACAAATCTATGTATTTTTATCACCTTTTGAGGTATCAGACACTGTTTAACTCATTCCCTTTGTTTCCTTTTTCTATACCAGGTATGATAGCTGGGATGATCCTGAGGTCCCAAAGTTTCATTACGGATCTCATTACTCTAGTGCTGGAATTGTCCTCTTCTATCTTCTTCGCCTACCGCCTTTCAGTGCGGAGAATCAGAAGCTACAGGGTGGGCAGTTCGACCATGCAGATCGTCTTTTTAATAGTGTTGGAGACACTTGGTTAAGTGCGGCTGGAAAAGGAAACACATCAGACGTGAAGGAATTGATTCCAGAATTTTACTACCTGCCAGAATTCCTTGAAAATCGGTTTAACCTTGATTTGGGAGAGAAACAATCTGGAGAAAAGGTTTGTCTATAATTATGAACTTCTCTAGAGAAATTAACAAATATATGGGCTATTAAGAATTGACAAACCTTGTAACAAATTTTTTGGGGAGTATTAGTTCAAGAAACTATTTTATGAGTTAGATAGCTTGTTTTCCTTCCTTTTTTATTGTTATTATTTTTGACAGCTGCGAATTTTCTTTGTTATTTTCCAGGTTGGTGATGTTGTCTTACCTCCATGGGCAAAAGGCAGTCCTAGAGAGTTTATCAGGAAGCATAGGGAGGCTTTGGAATCTGATTTTGTTTCAGAGAATTTGCATCATTGGATAGATCTTATATTTGGATATAAACAGAGAGGAAAGGTGGGTGTCAACACTAAAACTCATTTGATCCATATTTCCGTCTTCTTGGCTGCTTGGTATTCTTTTGGGATTTATAACTAATAGAACTTACTTTTTACATCTCCTTTAGTGGTGGTCTTCTTTATTTTTTTATTTTTTATTTTTTATTTTTTGAGTGAATTATGGTCCTTTTATCTAGAGGATAAAATCAAACAAAAAAGGAAAGGAAAATAAAAGAAAGAAAACACAAACCAAAGTTGTGAATTCTGGTTCACAGGATGGCAGTGGCTGATTTGTCTGACTTTCTATTCTATCCTTTATCTAGGAGATTGACTACTTTCATATATTTAACACTCAGGAACAAAACAATTACTTTTGTTCTTTTTCATATTCAATCAAAATTTTCGTTACTTGTTTTATTGCTGGCACAATTTTCTTAACTTGTTTCCTTGCTAAGAAATTATAGGAAGAGAAATTTTGGCTTGTTTGAGTTTTCTTTTCTTTTCTTGTGTTATACTGGAAATTTAATAAGTGAAAATTGTTGGATGAGTACTTGCCAAGCTTTCATACATGCTGCTTACCTGCCTTTTTTTGTGCGTTGATCTGATTCTTGACGTGACAACTATTATTGGAGTCTATGTTTTCACTTCAACTACTGTCTTCCATTGGTGATTACCGTCTCTTTCTCTCTCTTTTTTTTTTGGTGTGTGTGTATCTAACCTTGCCATTTCCCTGGATAATGGGCAGGCGGCAGAGGAAGCAGTGAATGTTTTCTACCATTATACATATGAAGGGAGTGTGGACATAGACTCTGTTACAGATCCTGCAATGAAAGCCTCAATTCTTGCACAAATTAATCATTTTGGACAGACGCCTAAGCAGTTATTCCCCAAACCCCATGTGAAAAGACGGGTGGACAGAAAACTTCCTCCACATCCACTCAAGCACTCCAGCTATATTGTTCCACATGAGATTCGTAAAAGTTTGTCTGCCATTAGTCAGATTGTTGCTATCAATGAGAAAATTCTTGTGGCAGGAACAAATAGTTTTCTTAAACCAAGAACATATACAAAATATGTGGCGTGGGGTTTTCCAGACCGTAGTTTGAGATTTATGAGCTATGATCAAGACCGGCTCCTCTCAACACATGAAAACCTTCATGGGGGAAACCAGATTCAGTGTGCTGGTGTCAGCCAAGATGGCAGGATTTTGGTCACTGGGGCTGATGATGGTTTAGTTTCTGTTTGGAGAATCAGCAAGCACGGGCCCCGTTTGATAAGACGATTGCAGTTGGAGAAGGCACTTTGTGCCCACACATCCAAGATAACATGTCTTCATGTCAGCCAGCCTTATATGATGATTGTCACTGGATCAGATGACTGCACTGCTATAATTTGGGATATGAGCTCCTTGGTTTTCGTTAGGCAGCTCCCTGAGTTCCCGGCACCTGTTTCAGCAGTTTATGTGAATGACTTGACTGGGGAAATTGTGACTGCTGCTGGAATTTTACTTGCTGTTTGGAGCATAAATGGGGACTGCCTTGCAGCGGCTAATACATCCCAGCTGCCATCTGATTCTATTCTCTCCGTGACAAGTAGTTCGTTTTCTGATTGGCTAGATACCAACTGGTATGTCACCGGTCATCAGAGTGGGGCGGTTAAGGTGTGGCAAATGGTTCACTGCTCCGATGCAGACATTTCCCAAAGCAAGTCGACAAGTAGTGGAGTTGGTGGACTCAATTTTAACGGTAAGGCACCAGAGTACAAGTTGGTCCTCCACAAGGTGCTAAAGACTCACAAGTATCCGGTTACCGCTCTTCATCTCACAAATGACTTGAAACAGCTGCTCAGTGGGGACTCTGGTGGACATTTGCTATCATGGACATTGCCAGATGAGAGTTCGAAATCTTCATTTAATCAGGGGTGATTGGAAAATAATGGTTGTGATAACTTGGGCACTTGGGGAAGCCAATAAATTCATGATGGGAACCAGAAGGGTTTGTTAGTCCTTCATTGAACGACGTTGCTATGTTCAGATACATGGAAAGGGAAAAGCAAGGCAACAGGGCTGGCCTGGGGTTGAGATAGGAGAACAAGATTGACAAGATGAAAACCTCCCCACAAGTTAACATGCTGGGAGCCTAACATGCCCGCGTTCCGCACAAATCACCGAGTCGGTCGAACTTTTGGTTGAGAAGGCACAATGGTAGGCTGTGCTTTTGTTGTCTTTTGGTCGATACAAAGGAGGTTAATGATTTTGTGCAGGAACATCAAGCCTACAGGTTTTTTGAAATGTAAATAGGTGGAGTAACTAACGATGTCTAGTGAGTTTGTATTGTATAGCAGAAAGTTTGTCAGGAACGGGTTGATGGGTGAAAATGATCGGCTGAAATTTGGATTTGGGACAGAACATTGGCAGTGTGTTATTTTTCTTTCTTTTACCTTAAATTCTTTTTGCATAGTGCAATTCGGGCACTTTTTGCCCGTTGCTTGTTGTGAAATGTATACATGAATCCATGATCTTTTTGAGTTGATCAGGGAGACCCTGGTTTTTCTTACAGCAAGTCTCCTGTGATTCTTTTTGATTTGTACTTTTAAGAACACGATATGCATATGGACTTTGTTGCTTCTCACTTTATCCGCACAGATTCTTGTTTTGGAATTATTGTGTGATAAAACCAGCCATTGCAAGAACAATTGCGAAAAGATACAGAGCCAGGTAAAACGACGGTAGTGGACAGAAAGAAACATGTGCTAAAAAAAGTAAGCGGTTTCATTCCATTGAAAGACCAAAAGCAACATTTAGGAGGAAACAGCGGCAAAAGGGGGAGCGTTAGCGAATGATTCGATTGTGACGATGGTGAAGGAAGAGAACGACAGATACGTGAAAAAAATGTCCCATAGAAACGAATAGCTGAACGGATACGACAACGAAAAGGGGAAAAAAAAAAAAAAAAAAAAACGATGGTGAAAAGGAAACGGGGAATGCAGTAAACGACAGAGAGGAGAACGACAGAGAAGCGAGAACGACAGAGAAGAACAACGACAATAATAAGTAAAACACGACATAACAGAAACGCAAGACGAGAGCAAAATAGAATGATACCAAAGATTAAACAACAGTAACCATAGATCGACAAAAGCAGAAAATGGACAATTCAAACGAAACAACCCCCAAAGAACAAAACAACAAAACAACGATATTGTAGGAAAACGACAGATAAGTGAACTTAGAGGGAAACAAAAAAAACAAAACAAAACAAAACAAAACAAAACAAATAAAGGAAGCAAATCTACTTGCATGATCGGCTACCAATGAGCGGTCCATGCATGGCTACCTCTTCATTCCCATACTGTTTTTTGTTTACTTCTCCAAACCTCTCATATAACTCCATGTTAAAGACTTCACGCTCTCTTTCCATTTCCAGACTACCTCGAAAGCCCACCAGAATTCATTCCTTCAAAGATATTTGCGAGCAAAGAAGCCTCCATGAAGCTTTTCGGTCACTCGGCAGCTTCTTCACAGACCAAACTTCACTTCAGTTTTGTCTCGACGAGGTTTATTCACCCCTTCTTGAACTTTGTGCGAGCAACAGAGCATTATCCCAAGGCGAACAAATCCATGCCCAAATGACAAAATCTTGCGCCGTATCTGATTCCGTGTTTCTGAGTACCAAGCTTTTGTTCATGTACGGTAAGTGCGGCTCTGTTGCGAGTGCAGAGAAGGTGTTCGATAAAATGCGTGAAAGAACGATTTTCACTTGGAATGCGATGATTGGAGCGTGTGTTTCAAATGGGGAGCCTTTAGGAGCGCTTGAGTTGTATAGAGAAATGAGGGTCTCGGGCGTTCCCCTTGATTCATGTACATTTCCTTGTATATTGAAAGCGTGTGGCTTACTCAACGATATCCGTTGCGGCATGGAAACTCATGGTTTTGCTATAAAAAGCGGGTGTGATTCCGTGTCATTTGTTGTCAACTCTTTAGTTTCCATGTATGCAAAGTGCGGTGACCTTAACGGGGCAAGAAAGCTATTCGATGTTTCAAGTAAAAGGGAGGATATTGTGTCGTGGAATTCAATGATTTCAGCGTGTTCTACAAATGGTCAAGCTGTAGAGGCCTTGGAACTTTTTAGCAAGATGCAGAAGTTGAAAGTTTCAATGAACACGTACACTTTTGTCTCTGCTCTTCAAGCCTGTGAGGATACTGTTTTTGAGAAGTTGGGTAAGGAGATTCATGCTTCGATCTTGAAATCAGGTCATCATTTTGATATTTTCGTGGGAAATGCTTTGCTTGCTATGTATGTGAGATGTGGTAAAATGGTTGACGCCATGAGAGTTTTTAACAACCTGGAGGTGAAGGATAATGTCTCATACAACACTATGCTGTCTGGTTTTGTTCAAAATGGTTTATACAACGAAGCTCTTGAACTGTTCCATAACATGCATGGAAGAGGTATAAAACCAGATGAAGTTTCGGTGTTAAATATAATTGCAGCGTCTGGCCGACTAGGAAATGGATTGAATGGAATGGAAATTCATGCTTATGCAGTAAAACAAGGATTGGACTCTAATTTACAGATTGGAAACACACTGATAGATATGTACGCTAGGTGTTCTTGTGTGAACTTCATGGGCCGTGCTTTTGACAGGATGACTACGAAAGATTTCATTTCCTGGACAACAATTATTGCTGGCTATGCACAGAACAATTTTCACGCAAAGTCCTTAGAATTGTGCCGGAAGGCACAGACGGAAGGGGTGGATATTGATTCGATGATGATTGAAAGCATTTTGCTGGCCTGTAAAGGGTTGAAATGTATTTACTTGGTAAAAGAAGTCCATGGTTACATCATAAGAAGAGGTTTATATGATCCACTGCTTCAAAATGCTATTGTCAACGTATACGGAGAGTGTGGCCGCTTAGAATATGCAAATCGAATGTTTCAACAGATTGAATCTAAAGATATCGTGTCTTGGACGAGCATGCTATCTTGTTACGTCCATAATGGGCTTGCGAATGAGGCATTTGAACTTCTAGAATTGATGAAAGAAGCTAAGGTGGAACTTGACACCATAGCACTCGTTTGTATACTTTCAGCTGCTGCTAGTTTATCTGCCTTGAATAAAGGAAAAGAAATCCATGGCTTCCTAATCAGAAAGGGATTTATCTTAGAGGGATCTGTTGCTCGCGCTTTAGTGGAGATGTATGCCAGCTGTGGGGATTTGGAGAACGCGTTTAAGGTATATAACTGTGTTTTGAATGGCGATGTAGTTCTGTGGACTACCATGATAAATGCATATGGAATGTATGGTCATGGCAAGAAAGCTATTGATTTATTCAGTAGTATGGAGGCTCAAGGGTTGGTTCCTGATCATATCACATTCTTGGCAATTCTACATGCATGCAGTCATTCAGGTTTGATCGATGAAGGCAAACGATATTTTGATATCATGAAAAACGAATATCAATTAGAGCCGTGGCCGGATCATTACGCCTGTTTTGTTGATCTCCTTGGCCGTGCCAATCGCTTGGAAGAGGCATACCGATTTGTGAACAGCATGCAGGGCAAACCTACCGCCGAAGTATGGTGTGCTCTTCTCGGGGCTTGCAGGATTCACTCTAATAAAGAGTTGGGAGAAATTGCTTCAAGGAAGCTTCTAGAGTTGGAGCCAGAGAATCCAGGAAACTACGTGCTGATATCTAACGTTCTTGCAGCTAGTGGAAGATGGAAAGACGTACAAGAAGTGAGAATGAGAATGAAGGAAAGCGGGTTGAAGAAAAATCCTGGCTGTAGTTGGATTGAAATTGGAAACAAAATCCATAAATTCACAGTCAGGGATAAATCTCATCCTCAGTGCCTAAAGATATACCGAAAACTAGCTCAAGTTACCAAGACATTGGAAATGGAAGCGGGGTATTTGGCTCAAACAAAACTGGTTTTGCACAATGTAGAGGAAGAGGAAAAAGCTGAGATGCTTCATGGGCATAGTGAAAGGCTAGCTATTGCATATGGTCTGCTTGAAACTCCTGATGGAACCCCGATTAGGATCACAAAGAATCTTCGAGTTTGTAGCGATTGTCATTCTTTCTGTAAACTAGTGTCGAAATGCTTCGAACGACAACTTATTGTTAGGGACGCCAATCGATTTCATCACTTCAAGAACGGATTCTGTTCTTGTGGTGATTTTTGGTGATATTTTGTTAAGAATTTGACATGTTTAAGAAGTTTGTCATTGGATTAATGTGTCAGCCATTGAACCTACGTTCCTAGTCCTCACTCTTTGGCTTTGCATCTGACTTGTGGGATCATCAACAGGTGCTCAACTGAGGGGAAAAAATTAAATAAAATTAAATTGTGGGTTTTAATTGATATTTAGATAGTGTATTTATGTAAATTCAGAAATTGTGTACTGATAGTAGGGTGTTATTTGAACTTATATTTTCTTTTTGCTTTATTTTAAAAATAATTTGATACTATATTAAGGTCTTGTTTGGTATTTTTGTTTCACTCAAGTGAAATTGTATTTTTTTTTTTATCTTTTTCTGAAATTTTTTTTATCTTTTCTAAAAAATCAACAAAAATTACTATTAAAATTAAAATATTTTAATTCAAATTTACACACTAAACACCCGTAAGGTGTTTATATCCGATCCACAGTGGCTGAAAGCCATTGTTAATCTACTCTTTCAAAAACAGAACTGTTTAATCCAACTCCATTCAATAGACTCACAAAGCCAAGCAAAGACTTCTCAATAATTAAAAAAAAAAAAAAACTGAAAGAGACATTTATGAGTCAATTTATGACCAGTCACATTAGACTTGCTGCACAATAAAAGGACTGCTGTATCATAATTGAAAAAAATATATATATTCAAACCAATGTTGTCACGGACAATATATATAGCTGGACACCTGAATCTTTAAATATTGGCTTGTTGGTTTGTCATATAGTTAGAAAAACTTGGAAAGTCCTAATGGAACGAGAAGAGAGTTTTGTATTGTTGAGACGAAAGTACAAAAAATACTTGGGTTGTTATGGGGGATGAAGAAAGAATTTATGTCCTCTGAATAACAAAGAACGAAAAGAAGTCAAAAAAGCGGGAAATGGGATTTTTTATTTTTATTTTTATTTTTATTTTTTTACTTGTGAAAGCAAATACTTCCCGAAAGAAAGAAATGATGATGATGGGGTTTGTGTGTTGTTGTGCAGCTGATGATCAGTAAATGCAATAATGTTAGCATACCAAGAGAAATTAAATTAAAAAGAAAAAAGAAAGAAAGAAAAGAAGGGCTACTCTCTTCTGTCTCTTATCTATCTTCTTCACGCTCTGAGCATACTGCAGGAGATATTAAGCAATGCAAACGGGACGGGACCACCCTACACTGTGTGTGTGTGTGTATATGTGTATATATATAGATTCCTAGACTAGACTGATCGGCCACTTTATAGCCAATTTCTTCATGCATTTAAGCCAATCTCTGCTGTCAAAAATAAAACTAGAAGAAATACATAACTATTATATATACCTATATATATATATATATGAAGGATCTCGCAGGTGTTTAAGATCAACCTCATCTTCACGTTTCTCAAAGGCAGTTCACCATTTAGGCATGCGAGAGAGGGACAGTTTTTCTTTATTATTTTCTTTCTGTAATGAAACTGCAGACTTGTTAGGTAATAATAATGATAGGGTAAGACGTGATCGTGTTTTAAACAACTACTTCACTAGCAAAATTTGTCAATTTTTCGTATATTTTTGTTTAATATGTTTTTGATCAAATTTAATATTTATATTTTTTATGATAAATATATTATATTCTTGTTGTTTTTTTTTAAACTGACAACATAAAAATAACCGATCATTAATATTAACTAATTTAGGTCTAAAATTACTTGATTATAAGATTATCAAAAAATTTAAAGAATTTTTTCATTATTAAATCTCGACATATATCCTCATCGAGATTCATTAGACTTATTAATAGAATCAGACTTAGTCGAAAATTGTATATTTTATATTATAAAGTTGTTTTATCCTTTGTATTTAGTTTTATTTTGTATTTTTGTATTGGTTTGGACAGATTCCACAAGGATCTGGATTCTTAGCAATAAGAGGTCTATATTAACACTAGCTAGGCAGCTTGGCTGGCAGACTGTTCCTCTGTAGGTTTTCATTGGTAACGAGTTGTACGAAATTTGCGGGGTCCAAAGAAAGGCGGTGAAGTATCAGCTTCATATATAGCACTTGTTGTACTAACCCCCTCTCTCTCTCTCTCTCTCTCTCTCTCTAACATTTGAAAACAACTGTTTTACACGAGGATAAGAAATCTCTCTCTCTAACATTTGAAAACAACTATACAAACAAACAAAAACCCTCGTCCTTAAAAAGAAATCAGACCGTTAATCTAATTTATAATGTAACAGCTGTAAAACTTTTGGCAGTCACACACACAGGCACAGCCCCATTAATAAAGCTAAAACCAACCAGCACAGCAGGCTCTACAAACACAACTTGGCCAATATTGAGAGTCATAATATCGAGCGAGAGGATGGCATTAAACCGCACCCCCCCCCCCCCCCCCCCCCCCCCAAAACACCAACCCCAAAAAAAAAAAAAAAAAAAAAAAAAAAACATTGAATTGACAACTGAATTTGATCAAAGCCATTGAGAAAATATTAAAAGAGATCATCAAAGAAAAACAATTATTATTACATATTATCGTCTAATATTTATTTTATATAAAATCTTATTACATATACTGTTTATACATTGATATAAAAAATAAATATCATAAAAAATGAATCACTTAATTAGTATAATATAACATAAAAATAATGTACGAGAGAGATGTCGTATAAGAGCCTTCTCCCAATATATAATTTTTGCATTGAAAGTCTAAAAGGTTTTTCTTTGTCAAATAATTGCAACTCAGTATGCGTGTGCCCCCTCTATCTGCTGCTTGGTGAGAAGGAAAGGAAAGGAAAGGAAAAGAAAAGAAAAGGAAAGGAAAGAAAACTCAAAAGGCTTTGAATTGTGTAATGTGTGTTGTTTGTGGTACGACCTCTACGACTCCCCCCTACACTCCATATAGTCTTATGATACCACCAAAGCATGCTTTCTGTCCGCACTATGCACCTCATTTTTAAATGGACATCAATATATGGACTCTCACATCAATAATATTGAGATTTTTATACATATACATACATATATATATATATATGCATATATAACTAAATAAAACAACATAAAATCATGTAATTCTTGTGTTATGAAACATTGTAGGTCTTATGTTCAACCCCTTAAGTAAAACTACATTTATAGAAAAACATTAAAGTAAAACTACATTTATAGAAAAACATTAATGATTTATAACATGAAGATCATTAATGTGTTTTTATTAATTTATATTTTTCACATTAATATCTCCGTAATATCATATTATATAAAAAGTCAAATAAAATTATAGATAAATCAAATAAAAATGACATATATTTAATCCCTAGAGAAGAGACTTCCCATAAATTAGGGTTAAAAAGCTAGGATTTTGTATTATTTCATACATGTTAAACATAAGGGCTCGTTTGGTTCGCGAGTTCGAACTCAAATTTTTCAACTCAATTTTTGTCTTTTTCTGAAATTTTTTTTTGTCTTTTCTGAAAAAGTCAACAAAAATTACTATTAAAACTTAAAAATCTTAACTCAAACTCAAACACCAAACGCCCCTATAATTTCATTACTACAAAATTTGACTGGTTCAAAATGTCATCATCACTATTAGGATATTTGGGGGGTTTTTTTTATTTTTTTAATCGTTATTATAATTCTTTTTTTTTTTTTTTTTTTGGTTTTGCAAAGTGGACGCCAAAGAAAGCGATGAGAGAGAGGAGAGCTCCACACCCCTTTCCCCCCCTTAAGATCTGTCCACTGGCGATGCCGCCCTATGGTTGCACCACCTGTTTGCCCTAATAACATCATTTTCTCAGCTATAGCTATATAGCTACACACACACACACACACAGCTGTTCCTATCTGCCTTAATGCTGCTCCTCCTCTTCTTAGCTTAGCTGTTTCTCTCTTTCAATCTTTTTGGCCTCTCTCTCTTTATAACGACACTGTACTTCTTTTTCATCTATACTCCACAAAATGGGTAGGTTTTTTTTTTTTTTTTTTTTGGTATCTTTCTCTCTTTCTTCCCCAGCCCCCCCTCCCCCCTGGCCACCTATATATACACCACTTATCCATTTGTTTCATTACACCCCCTCCTTTTCCTTCTATCTATAACTATTCTCTATATATGTATGAATGTATTGTTCATTTTCATGGCCTTCTGATGTTCACAAGGGAAAAAGTGAAGCTGCCAGCATGATCTAGCTTCCGTTAGAGAAGAATAAAGATCTAAAGGAAAAGAGATTTATTCATGATAATATTAATAATATTATTGTGCTAACCCTAGCTAGGTCATGCTGAGACAGCCTCACTCCTTCCCTGTTTGGGGACCCTTTTTTATTTGTGGCATAAACTGTGTATGATGGAAGCAGAGAAAACCAAAAGCAAAAGGTAAAATATAAGAAGGAAACACTAGGATCTCTCACTGTGTCTTTTGTGAGTAATATTGCATGGTATATTCCCTGGCCCTTACAATTTTTTTTTAAATTTTTATTTAAATTTTTGTTACTCATGGCATGCGTGATCTTTTTCTTTCTTACATGTAGCCCTTTTTTTTTTTCTTTGTTTCTCTTTCTCTTTTGCTTTTCTTTTCTGTTTTTGTCCTAACCCTTTTCTTTTTGTCTTCCTTTGCTTCTTTCTTAGCACTAAATATATTGTGGTTAATCTAAAGATTAGAAGAGGAAAGTGCCAAAGAGGTAAAGTTTTTACTGGTCATATATATGGTTAACGTATATATATATGTGTGTGTGCAGACTAGACCGTTAGCATGTGATTTTTGTCATATCCCCATTTGACACAAAAGCAAGCTTTAGGAGCTGAGTGTCTATCATATTTCTGTGTAATATTGTAGGTAAGCTTTATATATATACACATATTGTTGTGGAACAGAATGTTAGATTTTCATTTACCAAGGAGAAGCGGATCCATATATCCTATGGAAAAATGTGTTAAATATTCATATATTTTTCTATTCATACGGATGAGATTGTAATATTTCACTCTAGAAAACCCAAAAGTACAGTTTAAACCAATCTGGTTGATTTTACTTTTTATACTAACAAAATAAACGAGTCTTTTTATTTTTATTTTTATTTAAGTTTCTTGCCGCTGGAACAAGCATAATTTATCTAGGGTTGAGAATTTTCCGTACATTAGTTTCTAGTCAGAGTAGTTCAAAAAACAACTAGTGTACCTTTTCTTTTTGGTCTCTCAGTCCGTACATAAGCTAGGGTCGGTTTAGTGTTTGAGATGAGATAAAATTTTTAAGTTTGACTTCAGTTGATTTTTTAAAAAGGTAGTTATAAATTTTGTTGCTTTTTCAGAAAAAATATATAAATTGAGATGAAAAATTTGAGTTGAGTTTGAGTTAAACTCAATCACCAAATACAGGCGCTAGTCTTGGAAGCCATAAAAAGGACGAAGCTTTTCTAAAGACTCATTCTTTCAGGAGCTTTAATTCATTACATTGTTGTTATAATGGGAAATGGCATGTGACAAGTTCATTTACCAATCATCCGGATTAGTAGAGTTGGCTTTTATTCATTGTAGTGTTTTCACTCCGACATTTATCTTCAATCTTTGTTTTTATACTTTAAGTTGGTATCAAGAGTTCCTAAGTTCATGTATTTATTGATGGCTTTTGAAGAGGGCATTCTTCTAATAGAAGCGGAACTCGAGGGCAGCCCATGTGACTTGGATTTTGAAAAAGTATTTGAGCCTCTTAAGTGTGTCTAAAGATTCATTAAAAACTCTTCGAAGTAAGAGTCTTACGAGTAGTGTTTAGTATGTATTTCCGAATTTGATCCTTAATGGTGTTTAATACAATTAATGGATTTGATTACGCATCTCGTTATCAATTGTAAATTCCAACATCACATATTGTTTACATTTAGGGGCTGTTTATGGCAACTTTAATTTAATTGGAATAAATTGGACTAGAGAGAGATCGATGAATGAAAAATAAAAAGAAATGGGAATGGGAATCATGTTTATACTGGGTTATTTTGTGCTTAACTAACTTGAACAAGAATAAGAATCTTTCAAAAACTAAATATATTTATAAATGAAAAGGTTTGGAATAAGAATCACTAAGAAATATGTTGATCTGTCTACTAAAAAAGTGAAATGTTCTGAATTACTGGATTGCCCCTTGCCAAAAAAGAATATAAAAGAAAAGAAAAATATTCAAATTATTTTGTTCAGAGCCAATTATGTAATTTTTTGCAAAAACTAGTTAAATTATTAAAGTAGTTTTTTTTTTTTTTAATGGTAAAAAACAGGGCTAGTGTTGGAATCATGGTAATTTCCAATGTTCCCATTACACATATATATTTATAACAATCATGTGTATGAGATAAATGAATATTAATAAGAAAGGAGTGTTCATACAAAGGTGATTCCGTACGATGTTATCACTAACAAAGATAAATAACATTGAGAGTATTTGGTGCGTCTAATGATTAACAAAACGTAAACATAACCCTTACGATTTTTAAAACAATAATGATAATTGTACAACCTGGAAGTTATTCAGGACCGGCAGATGAATGATCTAAAGCAACGAAAACATTAAAAAAAAAAAAAAAAAAAAAAAAAAAAAGGATAAATTAAATTTTTTTTTTTAATTTTCGACCTGTCACAAAATGTCCTATGTATTTCAATTTGTAACATTTTTCCCCTTTAATTTTAAGTTTGTGAATTTTCTCCTTCAATTATATTTGTTGAAAACATGAGTTGCATATATAAAATGAGAAACGCTTATAATCGAGTTAAAAGAGTAAATATTTAGGGTTGATTGTTATTTTTTTCTTATAATTCTCTCTCATAGATAATTTTTTAATTTCATATTTAATAACGATAACAGGTGCCTGTTGTGTTACAAATGTGTCATTTTGTAATTTTATTATTAATACTCTCAACTCATGCTTCCAATAAGTGTTATGTGTATTTTTTTTCGTCAAAATTTTAATTGATGGGGAAAATTCACAAACTTTTTCAAAATTTATGGGGGAAAAATGTTACAAATTGAGTTCGGAGAGCATTTTATGATAAGGCCTAAAGCTCAGAGAAAATTATAATTTGTCCAAAAATTAATGGTATAAAGGTTTGTTTGAAGGAGTCGAACTTGGTTGTACCCATTTCTTGTTCCATCTGATCCGAAGTAAATGTCAATTATAATGGTATATTTGTCACCAAACGATGTGGAAAAATAACATTTTTTAATCTCTTTTTATTGTTATTTTTACTTTTTGTTGTTATTATTAAGCTTTAAAACTCATAAAAAACTTTTAGTACTAAATAATTTGAATGAAAATATTTTGATAACTAGATGAAAAAGTACCTCTGACACCAATTAGTTAAAATCAAATGTTGAATTTGGTATGGTCATACTTAGTGATAAATTTGTCACCAAGTTCAAAATATAATAAATTTGACATCAAAGATAGCACTTTATTATAGAACACCTTTTAAAAAAAAAATCTAAGTGCCAAAATTCTCCCTTGGAGAGCAAAACTATATCCAATTTATTTATCAATTTCAATGCTATATTGATAAAAAACTGTGAAAATAAAATAATTGAAACTTTGTACTCTAATATATATTGTTTCCAATGTTATATTTACCTTTTGTCAATATCATTAAGCCTCGGAGAGTAATTTTTCATCCAAATGTCAAAAAATTTAACAATAATTTTTATTTGGCACTCCATTAAAAATTTGCTTAGCTATCCATAAAATATCACTATATAATGGTCTGTTGGCTGGCTTTAGGTTGGAATAATTGCTTCGACTTTCCACAAGAGTTGCTTTTATTAACATGCTTTCAAGCTTTTTTTAAATATTTCTCAAGCAAAAGAGTTAATTCAGTGCAAAAACAATAAGACTTTTTTTTTTTTTTTTTTAAATTTTTTAACGAGGAGAATCTTTGAAGTAATTGGTTGGCTGCTTCTTTGTTCAAGGGCGGTGGAAATATGATGTTGATTTTCATGTTAAAAGGAAAATCTGTCAATGGCTAGGTGGGAAAAAAATTGCAAAATTCATTTGTTGCCAAGTTCTCTTTGGACGAGGCATTTGATAGCGATGGAAAGAAACATCTTTGGAAAAAGGGAAAAAAATTAAAGAGAAAAAGGAAAAGATAAGAACAGAGGGAAAATCATGATTTAGCAAATAATTATATTATATGCTTCTCAACCAAAATTGCAAATTTAGCAAACATAATACCATTTAATATTGAAATTAATTGAGAGAGAGCTCAAATAAAACTCTCAATAGAGATAGAAACTAGCTAAATCTCAACCTATTCACCCAAAGATTTCAAGTACTTATTATGGAGAATTGTTAGGAATTAGACGGCTTAATTCTTTATTACCAATAGCAAAATCGATCATTCATACTCAGTATTTCACAATTGAGTAACTATCTAATCATATTTCCCAAAGCCATCAAGTTTGCATAAAGCTTCAAGTCATGTGTCAATAATTATAGAAAGCTTCTTTTCTTTTCTTTTTTTCCTTTCCTTTTTCTTTCACCAAAATTTATATATACATATATATATATATATATATATATAGAGGGGAGGAAATCAAATATGCACAAGCAGACATAAGAGAAACGAATTCCTTAATTTGGAATATTACTCAATCTTGGAATTTCTTTTGATAACTTTGTTAATAGAATATTTATGTTTTCCACTTTTTGATCATCTATTGGTTCCATCTCCAAACCCAACAAATGGATCAAAACAAAGTGGATTATTAATAATATTAAAATTAAGGAACACAACGTCAAAATCACAACAAACTTTTTGTACTATTTATATTATTATATGGTTTATATATATTTATATATACACCAATATCATTTTGGTAATGGCCCCTCTTACAATAATATAGTTAGCTTTATTTACAGATTATATATGCTATGAAAATGTTTTGTTAAAATATTGCTTTAAATGAATAGCTGACACCAATTAG
The DNA here is from genome assembly GCA_009761775.1 of Ficus carica. Taxonomy (NCBI): domain Eukaryota; kingdom Viridiplantae; phylum Streptophyta; class Magnoliopsida; order Rosales; family Moraceae; genus Ficus; species Ficus carica. Next base: position 3,844,576 of record CM019748.1, on the reverse strand, counting down.
ATTCACAAGGATCAAGTCTCTGACAAATGGCATTTCCATATGTGTATAAAGCAATACACACACACACACACACACAAAACATATATATATTCACCACAACCAAAGGAAAAGATATGAAAAGATACTTTATTATAATTAGAAACAAAGAGAAAGGTATATATATATATATATATATATCACACAAATATAAATGTATATATAACATGATATTCTAGAGAGAGGGGTCACATGCATGACTTTGTTTGGCTTTGAGATGCTTCCTTTCCTTTTCTCCTAAATCTGCTAAGAAGCATGCAATGGTCCCCCACCTCTAAACTATTGTATTTTGCTCTCTTTTTTTGGGTTCATGTATGATATGTAAGAGAGAGAGAAAGAATCATGAGAGAGTGAGAGAGAGATCCTAAAGCAGATAAAAGCTCTAGGTGACTTTTTTAAGACAGGTATCACTACCTTGTCTGCATGGTGTTGGCGTGGGCATGATAGTATTCAATATTGTCTTACTTTGGACCACTGCCATCTGTTTGCTTCCAAAACCCTAATTTATTTTTCTCTTATTTATTTTTTTTTATTTATCACAAATTCCTCCTTTTTTTATTTTATATTTTTATATAATAACAAAATCACCAAAAGCCTAGCTAATACCCAAGAGAAACATTCTTCTCTATTTATATCCCTTCTCCTCTCCCTCCTCTATAGAGCAGCATAGACAGATCTCTCTCTCTCTCTCTCTCTCTCTCTCCCCTCTCTCTCTCTCTCTCTCCCCTCCTCTCTGATCCGATGGTACTCATCCAAGATGCTTACCGTGCACCACTAGCAGTTGAAGCTGCCAGCATGATCTAAACTTCCCTAGCTATTTCGTGAGGAAAGATCGGATCATGTGGTAGCTTCACCTTCTGATGGATGTACGCAATTTGAAGACCAATTACCCCCTTCTTTTTCTTTTTATAATTCTATATTTCCCCCTCTAATCCACCTTTTTGATCAATTTCTTTATATATATATATATGCATCGATGAGCTCATTTTCTGGGAAAACCCTCTCGGAGAATAATTAGGTCAAATCTCTAATTTCACAACTCTATAGGTACCATCTATTTATCATCACTGTTTTTTTCCCCCTTTTTTTTTGGTTGAGGCTTTCAAGTACTTTGCAGTATTGTTATGATGTTTGCCATTAATTTGAGCAGTACTTTTCTTCATTTTTTATGTTTTCCATGTTTTTTGCTCCAAATATTATTGCTTTTCTCTCTTGAGAATCTTAAGCCATGGAAGTGATATGATATTTACATATCCCACTGATAACTATACATCATAGTTGGTTTTAATATTACATATTTTTACTGTATTTTTTTTCTTACTTCTTTTGTGTTTTATTATATATATATATATATATATATATATATATTTCAGTCTTTTGGGCGTGGAATTATATATATTAGCTAAGAGAATCTTAACAGCGGGTATAGAGATATGACTGTTAGGGTTTTGCGTGACAGAATTTCTCCTGTTGAAACATGGTTGGTGCTTTTGAGATCCCATCTTATCCCTCATGCATAGAGCCCTTTTACCTTGCCTTTATTTATTTATTTATATGTTATTTATTTATTTACGGTTTATGAAACGACAATGTTTTTTTGGCCGTGCATCTGTGGATCAAATATTTTGTTTGTACCCTTTAAGTGCATTGGTTTTATTAAATTATATTATAATCCCAACAACATCTATCATAAAAGAATATATATAACTGGTTAAAAGGGGAAAAGTAAAAGGAAAAGCGCTTGAATCTTTTATGGCCTGCGATATTATAAAGCTTTTATTATTATTATTAAGTGTACGGTTAAATTTTTTTTTTATTTGATTAAGGTTGTGGATATTCTTGTTTAATATCCCCGAATCATGAAAGTGATCGTGAAATTATTAGATTAAGATAGATGCTATTGAATCTTGGAAAACTGTGAGATTATTAAATGAAAATAATAGCTTTTTTTTGGGGGTTATCAAGGTTTTTTTTAAATAAATCTTTAATTTCCTCCCAACTTGATTCAAGGAAATTAGATATTAATAAATTGTATGAAACAAACAAGTTAAAGGCAAGGGTTACAGGGAAGAAAAGAAGCAAAAGTATAATTAATTAATTAGAGCACTATTATTTAGGATTATGTACTAAATTATTTCTTAAGTTTATAATTAATCATTGATCTAACGGTACTTGCTTTATGACATGGTGCTGGACAACATAGATCCCACACATTATATATTGGAAAGCAATGTGTTTACACACTTTCGAGTTTTATATATTTATATATATATATATATTATTTTTTATTTTTAATTCAATTTAATCTGGTTTGACATAGGAGTTTTATTTGCATTTTTTATCGTCCTAAGAATGAACTTTGGCAATTATTTTGACATCCATTCTGATGGAAAATAGTTCTCGTGAAATTGTATCCAATGTTTCCATCTTATTTTGATTTTCTTGTTTTTATTTCTATAATGCGTGCCAGAAACCATTTAATCAATTATTTGTATCCAATGCATATCTTTTATTGCTCAATAAATTTTTTTTAAAAAGAATAATTTTTTAAGAGAATTCAGTAGAACGTAAAAATTTTGATTGATATAAAAGAAAACGTCATGCTCATACCAAAACGGTCTGTCGTTGCAGCAAAAACGGCAAATAAATTCCTAACAAAAAAAAAAAAAAAAGGATTTGGAGGTAAATGGCCCTTTGTTAGGTTCAATTTTAAGTAGATGCCTAAACTTATTATATTTAGTTAAAAAAACCTTTTTCTCTTACTAACACAATTAAAATGACATAAATATTCATTTACCTCAGTTACCCACAACTCCTCCCATGACTTTCTTATGCAAAAACATGATACCAGAGCCACCATTTTTATCTTCCTAGCAACAGCCACCACCACCACCACCATTCTTCCTTTCTACCACGTGCAACTACCGTTGTTCATCGTCGCATTGTCCACCGTTTTCGGCACCCATGCTCATCATCTTCGTCAACCTCAACCTCTATCTCTCGTCACCTTCAAAACGCCCCTTTCTCTCTCATCATCGCCGTCAATCCCAGCCTCTCTTCCTCTTCGCCGACAATCTTGTACTCTATCCCAAAATGCTCTGCCAACACCTTCCAAAGATGCTTCCATTGGAACAAAATCACCATTTGTTACATTTGAAATCCTGGTTTTTTGCATATGGATCCACCACCGTGAATATCTGATCATTGTAGGCTAATAAAAGTTTATTGTTGTTTTTGTTGGAAACTGAGAAAATTAAGTTGCGAGTCAATCAGTGATTGATTACAAGTTAATCAGTGATTGACTATAAGTTAATTAGTGATTGACTCCTGTTTATTGTTATTTGGACGGAGTCCGAGAAAATAAATTTGAGAATTAATCAATGATTAACAAAGGTTAATAATTGATTGACCTCCAACAAAACAAAAGAACACAAAAAAAAAAAAAAAAAGGAATGGCCAATCAGTAATTAACTATGACCAAAGTCATTCAATGATTGACTCCAAGTTAATCAATGATAGACTACTGTTTATTATTATTTTGATGGAGTCTGAGATTAATCAGTGATTAACCTTAGTTAATCATTGATTGACCACCAACAAAACAAAAGAACATAAAAAAAAAAAAAAACAAAAGAATGGTTAATCAATGATTGACTAGAGTCAATCAGTGATTGACTACTGTATAACAGACCAGAAACATGAAAACAACTAAAAAAATGTGAAAAAATGGATCAAATACATGTTTTGTTCAAAATTAAAGAACGAAAACCTAGAATATCACCAAAAACACCACAAAGAGAAATTGAAACAACCAAAATACAATAAAATAATCAAATAATTCTTCGTAAAACCTAATTAAAACTCAAAAGTAAACAAAAATAAACAAATCTTTTCAGATTTCACATGAGATAGGAAGAATCAAATTTCATGTAAAATTCGAACTCAGTACTAAGCAGGAGAAGGAGAAAAAGAAGAAGAAACAACCTGAAGAGGGAAAAAATTGAAAATCAATGTCTTAAATTGATTAATTAGGCTATCTAGTTAAATTAAATAAATATAGGCCATACATTTAACGTGGGGTGGCCAAATGGCCACCCACCCTAATTCCCCCCCCCCCCTCCCCCCCAAAAAAAAAAGTCATCTATTGTTTTGTTGCTTATGCGATGAAAACGGTATCTCGATAGCGTTGAGATTCTGTGGAATAATTGATTGATTAATTGATTATTCTATTAGTTATCATTTTGTGATTATTCTTGTAATTACCATTTTGTTTTTCTTTTCAGTTTTATAGATTGTGTAATATTAATTAGCTTTTATAGGGTTTTTTTTTTTTTTTTAGGTTTTCATATTGTAATTCTTCTCTATATAATTTTTATACCAATTCAATAAAAATTTTGAATGAAAATTTTTTGAATCCCAGATTTCAAGTTGATATCAGAGCCAATATCAGAGTCAGAGTCAATACTAGAGTCATTCAAATATCTTTCATTTACCGCAAATCGTAAAAGCAAAGCAAATCAAATAGCAAAATCAAAAAACCCATCAAATCACTACCCATTCTTTAATTCCATCATCAAATCACCAAACCAACACCAAGCAAACCCACAAAATGCAAATCGCAAATCGAAATCCAAAAATTACAAATTACACATCGTAAATCGCAAATCATCATATCAAACAGCAATCACCATATCGAACCCTCTCAAAACATCCAATATGAGAAAAAAAAAAAAAAAAAAAAAGGGATCAATCAAAGCGCGCATCATAAATTAATGCCACCGCGCCTAATTAGTCTTGAATCCTTTATCATCATCAAAGAGCACAAGCATCAAATCACTATGAGTCTCTTCATCGAGTGTTCACCTCTACGAGCATTGCTTTTCCAGAGTCAAAGTCTCTTTTCTTTCTTGTTTATTTGGTCCATAGTTTCTTTTTTATTGTTGGCATATTATTAAAAAAAAAAAAGAGAGAGAAAAAAAAGAAGCAAAATTTAAGAAAAATAAAATTTTAAAGAAAAATAAAACAAAAAAATATATTTCTTGTTCAAAAAGAAAAGAAAAAGAAGAAAAGTTGAATGTTGGATTGAAAAACAAAACAAAAAAACAAAAAACAAAAAAAGTGAAAAAAAATATTGAATCATCTGGAACAAAATACTTTTCCGTTATTGTTCGATCTAAAGTTAGCTGACATTCTCTCCAAGCCAGTAGATTAGGGAATCTCAAAGTTTTTGGGCAAGTTGGTATGCACCAACTTGAGGGGGAGTATTGAGATTCTGTGGAATAATTGATTGATTGATTATTCTATTAGTTACCATTTTGTAATTATTCTTGTAATTATCCTTTTGTGTTTGTTTCTAGTTTTAGAGATTGTAATATTAATTAGCTTGAATAGGGCTTGTTTTTTTAGGTTTTCATATTGTAATTTTTCTCTAAATAATCTTGTACAAATTCAATAGAAATTGTGAATGAAAATCATTTGAATCCCAGATTTAAGGTGATAGCACTAAATTTGTTTTCGTTTATTCGTTTCTTCTTTTTTCAAAAGGGTCGTCTATTTCCCAATAGAGTTGTGCTAGGGACACCAACTCTAATCATAACTTTTTGAGTACTGAATTATGTGTCATAGTTTCATTGGTAAATGCAATCAATTGATATGACAATACTTTAAACACTTACCAATAAAAAAATGACAACTCATATGCCACATAGGTTGGTGAAGAAAGACATGTAGTTTTCGTTTTAAATTTAGTGTCGTTTACTTTAGTAGCGACTTGTCGTTTCCGTCTACAAGTTTGACGTCGTTTAAGTTCTAAACAACTTATCATTGAAGGATGCGATTTATTAAGTCGAAAAGTGCGTAGTTTGTAGTTGGAAAGATTTTTCTGATTTTAAGTGGGAAAAAAAGAGTCGAACATGAAAGAAAGCCGCGCAATTGTATTTAGCAAGTTTTATGTTCTAACTTGAAAAAATTAAAAATTAAAAACGACATCCAGTTTACTGATAAAATTTGTTGGCTTAAATCTGAAAAAACGACATTTTGCTTGTTTTCTTGATTTTCCTGTCGTTTGAAGATGACAAACGACGTTTCGTCAGTGTTTAAAAAATGGTACATGCTTTGTGTCGTTTATTTTTTGAAGGTGTGTTATCGCACGGCATGTCGTTTCTAGTCGAAAATTCTCTGCCTTAAGTGAAATAGATGTCGTTTTTCTGCAAAGAAATTCCATGTCGTTTTAACTCTTGACGAGTGTACTACATTGATTTTAAAAACAAGTCGTTTACTCCCGAAGAAACGACGACATTCATCAACATGTTTGGAAATAAGTTGAGGTTAGCTACTAGCTATTAAAGTTAAGGACTGTTTTTAGACTCTTCCAACTTTAGTCCCACATGCATAAGTGGGTTTCTAGGTTTTTTCTTTTTTCCTTCATGTTGAAAAGATATTATTGGTGTCATCTCATTCATTAATATTCATTAATAATGAAGGGATTTTAGATTTAGAGATCTCAAGCCCCACTTAACTATTGTTTTTTTAACCTATATGTATATTATTGTGCACAACAAATTAGACCTAACCCCCCTAAAAAGTTAAAAATTAAAATTTTAAAACCCAATACGTCCAACACCCTTCAATAGTGTTGCAATATTTTCAAGACAAAAATCCATAATGAACAATTGTAATATCATAAATAATTGATTTTGATTCAATTTTATTTTAGTCATAATTAGTCTCCTATTAAAAATTCTTGACTTCGTCACTGATCTCACCCCACCCTTTTCATCGTTTTGAAAACTGGAGGTCCATCAATGCAATAGAAGGATCCAATTCTACTCGAAAAAGTGGTCAAGTTTTCACCTTGTTTTATTGAATACTGCACAATCTATTGATCAGATAGGGTTCCTAAAGTAAAACTATTAAAGTATAAAAACCTCTAAGCATTCTGAAGCATTGGGTGTAGATTAAAATTGTTGGTGCCCTTACTAAGAAGCTTTTAAGATGAGCAAGAGACTTGAAAATAGCACCATCTTGATTTTAATTGTTCGTATATATATCACTTGGTTTTGTAGGGAATGACATCTCAAATTGTATATTGCTATGTTGTATACTACTTTATCATTTGAGTCAAAGACAAGGACCTGACTCCTTTTTCTTTTCCCATTTTTTGAATAATAATTTTTGAAAAATAAACTATTTACCTCTCTGTTTGTCTTCACTGGATTCGAGTAGACCACGAACAAAGAGACTAGAGACTGGAAAATCTGTATCTTTGAAAAGTTAGTTATCTTCTCTCTCATTGAAGCATTCTACTTTTCTTTGCCATTTTGTCTTTCGTTCTGGTTGCTTGTTAAGAATGATGTGTATATAGATGCACATTCACACATAAAGTTCCAAGCAAAATTAAAAAAATAATAATTAATTAAAATTAAAATTTTTCTATGTTGCGTGGCATGAAATAAAGCTACATTTGAGTGGATGGAGTTTATAAAGTAAACTTTGATGGTCTTCTTTTTTGTCTCCAAAATCGACAAGCACTTTATTTAAGAGTTAAAACCATGATGGCTTTATATGCCTAATAATAGACGTCAAAGATGTTGACGGTTTTTTAATACTATTTAAAAAAAATTCTTCAGTATTTTCTTTTATAAAATTTTGAATTTAATTTTCAAACCTATGATATATACAGGGATTAAGATTATTAATATTGGTAGTCTCTTAAATCTATATTTGGTATGAGGGATGGAGAGAGTGAATGATAGAGATGATTGCAATAATCTTTAATATTGTTTGGTAAAAAGAAAGAAGAGTTAAAAGTATTGATGAATAATTATTAAATAATTACTATTTTATCCTTTTTATTGTTAGTTTATTATTTTTATAAAGAGGTAAAATATGTATTTTAAACATAAAATGAAGGATTTTATGGATCATTCCACTCATGGAATGATTCATTTTTGTGGGTCCAAGAGGTGAATTCCCTTTCATTCTCTCTTCCTTCCGACCGAACAAGTGATTTCCACCCCTCACCCTCCCTCCCTCCCTCCCTCCATCCATCTCTCCCTCCAACCAAACACACCCAGGTCAATATGATTTTTGACCCTTTTTTTTTTTTTTTTTTTTTTTTTTTTTGGTAAATTATATTTTGAGCTTTGAGTTTTTGGCAATTTTAGTCTCTGATACTAAAAATTGACTAAGGATTTCTAAAATTTGATAGAGGTAATTATGTGTCCATCGCATCGTAACTTGGAACTTTACTATAGTAGTTACATTGTTATGAAACTTTACCATAGCAGTTACATTAAGTGTAAAGCATTCTCTTTACTGTTGTTAAAATCCCTCATGGCTAGAAAATTTTGTTTAATTAATGGAACTATTTCTGTAAAAATTATAACTATTGTATGATAAAAATGTGATTTTTTATGTTAAATTTTCAATAATCATTCGTCAATATTAGTATTAGAGATTGTCACAAAATCAAAGTTTAGAAAGTGATTTATTAGGAAAAAATAAAAACAAAGACTGAAGTGACATAATACTCATAATTTAGAGACTAACAAAATTAATAACCATACATATTATTCCGAAAAAAAAAAAAAAAATCTTGTTAAGTACCTTTTGAGCAATACTTGGCTCAATAAAATTCAGAATTTGATCTTAATTCCTTTTTATTTGTTTGTTTTTTCCAATTTCAGATTTCTATATTAAGAAGTGTGTGAGAGAGAGATGATACATAGAAACCATGGACTAATCTCTGTCAAAATCAGTTTTATAGTTTTAGGATAGCCTAGCAAACGAGGTTCTCGGTGATTTCTTTTTCTTTTATTTTTTTAACTTGAGTTATGGGATTCAAAGTATAGACTTTAAGGTAAAATTACGTATGATATTATTATTGGATTATTCTTGCAATCACATAATTTCTTCAAGCTACTCTAAATATAAGATAACAATTTTCTAACGATATATCTCAATCATGTTTAAATTCAGGCAAAGATTCTTGAGCAAGAAAAAAAATCAAACAAAGATAATTAATTACTGAGAGTTTCAACGAAACATCTCATTTCAAACTTATTTTCATGTCATCTTCATCCAAGTCTTTATTGTTGACAATTTCAAAGAAAATAAATCTTTTTTAGTTTTTTTTTTTTTTTCCTTTTCCTTTTGGCTGCATCATTTTGTTTTTAGTTGATTTTTTTTTTATATATATAAATGGTTTTTAGCAGAATATTAGATGTAATCCACTCACTCAGATTTTTTTTTTAATAAAAAATTAAAAGCCTACGATCGAATTTGCTAGAAAAGAAAGAAAAATTGCTACATATGACTAATCTTATAGCTTTATCGGGGAAATTAAAGGTCTTCCTGTAAATATTCTGTATTATTTCTCTCTTTAATGAACGACTTCTGAAAATAATTGTAGACTTTATGAGGAAAAAAGAAAACAAAACATTTAAAAAAACAAATTGTAGATCAAAAGAGACGACAAAGAAGAAAATATGTGCAAAAATAAACTCTATAAGGTTTTTTTAGACTGCATAAACAATGAAATGGTAAGTTGGATCAATGACTCCACTGGAAGCACATAGATCAAAGTTAGCCAGCCTATCAACAAAATAATATCCTTCTCTGCTGAGACATGATCAACAAAACACTTTAACTTAAAACATTTCAATCCATAAATCATTACCTTGAATAGCAAAATCAATTAAGCTCGGAATGAACAACATTAACCTTTTTCAAATTAGCACAATTACTTCAAGAAACTTCGAAAACTTGCTAAATTAAGTAATAAAATTACAAACTTAGTTTTTGTGTTTGAATGCTTATAAAAGTGCAGATATGCAGATATTAATATTTCAAGACCTAACAGTTCCCACATCTAAGTCCAAGTCTTGAGGTAGAATTTTCTGTTCTATGAAAGATCTTGGTGATTTTTATTATTTTAAACACTGACCTCTTTAGACTGTCAAGAAACGGCTCATCCGAAACAGGAATCGACTTCACAAACCAACCGAGCGGCCATGTAAAGGCCGCCACGCCAATGCAGCCCAACCACTGGTTCCAATTCAGGTTCGTTGTGTCTGCAAACTTCTTCAGAAACTCCACCATAATCACTTGAAGAATGACGGTTATCGCGACGATTCCCATGAACAGTCTGTTTCTGTGAACCCCTTTGAACACATTCTTCTTCTCCATACTCCTGGCGTTGAACTCGTTGAAGACTTGGGAAAGCACAAAAGTGTTGAAGATAAGGGTGTTGTTTACCTCCTTACTCACATTTAACATGTTCTCGCCGTTGAATTGTAAGATCAGGAGTATTGCTATTTGGAACATAGATTGAAATAGTAGATTTCTCCACATAATATTTGTTATTAAAGGCGCCGTCCGACCAACTGGTGGCTTCTTCATCAGCTCATCACTAGGGCCTCTCTGTGGCCAGAGCCAGAGCACCTAATGTGTCCATGATCAGGTTCACCCACAGAAGCTGAACCGCCGTCAGGGGAACTTCCCCGGCTGAAACCGCTGCAACAAAGTTAATGACTAGTGCTGCAACGTTCACCGTGAGCTGAAACTGGATGAACTTCTGTATGTTGTTGTAGACGCATCTTCCCCACCTTAAGACCGTAGCCACGGAGGCGAAGTTGTCGTCCAAGATAACTATGTCTGAGCTCTCTTTTGCCACCTCGGTGCCTTGGATCCCCATGGAAAGCCCTATGTCTGCTTCTTTCAGCGCAGGCGCATCATTAGTCCCATCTCCCGTGACCGCGACAACATGTCCTTTTCGCTTCAGGCACTGAACCATCAGTAGCTTGTCAAAGGGTGATGACCTTGCCATCACTTTTATGTCGTCAATCTTCTCCATTCTCACTTCGTCTGTGTAGTTTCTGAACTCCACGCCTTCGACAACTTCTCCCTCGATGGTTTGCCTGCCGGGCTCCAGAATTCCACACTCCGTGGCGATGGCTTTGGCTGTGAAGACATTGTCTCCTGTGATCATTTTTATCGCCACTCCTGCAGATTTGCAAGCATCAACGGCTTTCTTGACACCCGGTCGACATGGGTCTTTGAGTCCAACTATCCCAAGCAAGGTGAGGCCTTCTTCTTTGAGCTTTATGTGAGTCTTTTCTTCGTCACTGTACATAAATTCCTCTTTGGAAACTTGGCATTGCGCAAAGGCGATACATCTGAGGCTGCTAGCTGCCATGCCTTCAATAATTTTCCCGATACTTTTTCTTACTTCTTCATCTAGAGACTTGATAATCCCGTTATTATCGTAATAACTCGAGCACATTGCCACTACGATCTCAGCAGCTCCTTTCCAATGGACAAAAGTGTTGTTGCTACCATTTTCTCTCAACATAACCCCACTTCGTTTCTTCACCGAGTTAAACGTTTCGACATGTAAGATCTTGTACTCACGATTTAATCTCTCCATGTGCATACCTAAATTCAAAACAGCCCAAGAAAGAATGGCTTTCTCTGTTGGACTGCCAGAAAATTCAGGTTCAGAACCGGACTCGGGCTTATAAACACTACCAGTATTGTTCAAACCGACTCCTTGGTAGAACATGTCGCGAACATTCTTCGGGATTGTGTTCGAAGAATCTTCATCAATTTGTTCTTGACCGAGACAAAATTTAGTAACTTTCATCTGGTTTAATGTTAAAGTCCCTGTTTTGTCAGTACAAATTATAGTTGCTGAGCCCATAGTCTCGCAAGCAGATAGTTTCCTGACCATAGCTTGGTCAGCCATCATTCTCTTCATTGAGTAAGCCAGAGTTAGCGTCACGGCTAAGGGCAAACCTTCCGGTATTGCGACCACGACGATGGTCACCGCAGCGGCTACAATTCCAACCACTGCATTCAGAACATCGTCTATAGCGGTTTCACTACCGTTGTACTCCTTATTTCCGTCATCGTCCTCCGTATTTCCCGTGAAATAACGAATTAACATGGCTACAAGAACAAGAGAAGCAACCGTAAGGCCTACCTTCCCAATTGAAGATGTTAGCTTATCAAGTCTTTCTTGCAAAGGCGTCCTCTCGTTGGTGTCGCGGGTTATCGAGCTCATCATCTCCCCCCACGCAGTGTTCATCCCCACCGATGTCACCAACATCTTCGCATAGCCGTCGGCGACCTTCGAGCCGGAGAACAAGAAAGGGTGCGTGTTGGAATCGATCTCGATGTGATCACTTTCTCCTGTCATGCTCGACTCGTCGACGAGCAGCGAATGGCCGCTCAAGAACAGACCATCAGCTGGAATTTGATCACCTGTGTTGAGCGACACAACGTCTCCAACCACAATGTCGAAGATGGAACTCTCTTGCCTCCTTCCGCCCCTTACGACGTCAATCTTGATGTTGTCGCTTATTTTCGACAACTTATCGAACTGAGTCTCTTGTCTGTAGTTGCTAAGAGCTGAGCCAATGATCACCAGGAACACCGCGATGAAGATACTGCCACCTTCATACCAACCTTCCTTTGCACCATGCTCTTTGATTCCGAAACCGAGAGCGAGAGCAGCACAGACTAGGAGGATCAGAATTGTGGTGTCCTTGAAAGCTTCGATCACAAAGGAAAGCAGCCCTTTTGGAGGCCGCTTGTGGTATGTATTCGAGCCGAACATCTCACGCCTTCTGCTGACATCTTCGCCATCGTCTCTAATTCCATTCTCGGGGTTAGTCCCGAGAGAGTCAGCGACTCCGCCGACTCCGCCGAGGCTGCGGAGGGACGCCAAGTTTTTTTCCTTAACCATTTTAGTAAGGACATGGAGGTCAACTTTGGCGACGAGAATGTCATCTTGTGCAGGAGAATGATTGTTTTGTTCATGCTGTGGAGAACAAATAGTGTCTGGTTCTACTTCTATGGGAGAGTAAGGGTGAGAGAGCAAACTCTCGGAATAGCTTTTGTCTAAGTTTGGTTTTGATAGGATAATCTGTTTGGGAAGTGAGAGCATGATCCGGACGAAATTGAGGGCTCTAAAAGCCATGCGCCATCGCATCTGAGCTCGAGTGATTTCGATGATAAATTTACCATACCCGGTACTTGAATCATGGCCGTTTGTTAACATGGTTCTCTACTCTCCTTTTTTTTTTTTTTTTTTTAATTATTATTTTTGGAGGTAGCTACTACAAAGAAAGAACTTCATTCAAGTTTCCTGGAAGCTAACGATTTATATAGAAGCAGCCCGTGGGCTGTTCACGACAGCATTGGTTGGTAACTTGTAATGTTGCATATCTCTCTCTCTCTCTCTGTACTTGGTCAAAAGTCACGGGGTTAAAGTGATTGGGAATTTACATTTGCTTTGTGGTTTGCCAACAGAAACACAAGCAATGCAAATTCCCAACACATTTCCTTACATTTTAATCACAATTGTTTAATCGTTGTTGCTAGTTAAAAGTTCCATCTTTTGGCTCTAACGAAAAAGCTCCAACGATCGCTATATGAACATCCGAAAGTACTTAAACCTGTTCGGATTCATTAGAGGTTTTCTTGTATTAGACTTGTAACTGTATTAGATAATAAAACTACGTGGCAAAGACGGAAAATTCCCTATTTTTTACTTATTTTAAAAAACGAAACAGCAAACGCTAGAGCTTATCAAAATTCAGCACCTTTACACAACTTTTTAAATATAGCGTTCGTTTAGATCGTTAGTTGGAGTTAAAGTTTATGTTTGGTTTCAATAAAATTTTTAAATAGAAATTGATTGACTTTTTAAAAACTAATTATAATTTTTATTAATATTTTAAAAAAAATTAAAATTAAAATGAAAAAATACAGTTTAATTGAAATTTTATACAAAACAAAAAATAAAGCTCGAAGAAGATTCAAAAAGGTGGTTGGTACCACTTTAGCATATTATATTTAGCTTTTTGTTGCCGGTCGGTGGCCAAATTACCAAACATGATAATTTATCCGTACACAACTTGGTCCTCGTTTCCAAGCTCCAATGATTCCGTAAATGCCGCCCAAGCCGGACGTGACCACAAATACACTGCACGATAAGCAAGTCCACAACAATAAAATCGAATTCTCTATTTTTTTTATTTTTTTTTTTCCCTTTCTTCCTTTTTTGCCGGCAGAACATAAACAAAGAAAATTTTGCCACAAAACTAATTGCTAAGACGACCAACACCTTATGGAGTCGACTACCATGGGCCCTGCTCAAAGGAAATCAAAAGAGAGGCTGCTTGTCGGTGCGACTATGCAAAATAGTTCACTTTTAGGAGGGCGATGAAAGATTTCCACTTGGGCAGGCTTGGGCGAGCAAAGAAATTCTAGTCTTAAATTCCCGCTCATTTTAACTATAGATTTGCAATTTTTTTTTTTTTTTTTTTTTTTTTGTGTGTGCAAAATACTATCCATTAGCACCGAATAGCTTACGCATTTATCATTGACTATTAATTGGCGTGAACCCGATTGTTTAAGCAACGACTTGCAAGAAACACAAACATGGAAAATTGCGCGATTAACTGGCATTAATCTCGCCATGAAAAACCAACCACACCGAATGATCAACGACCAAGTCCAAGATTTCTTCTGCAAGCTTTCTTCGCATTATTTATCTGCTTATTTTGGTCCAAGTCCAATTATAGCAATTTGATTGGTCAGTTTCCCCATTTCCATAGAAAACATTTTTTTTTAAATAATAAAAAAAAGAATAGTATTAGAATACTTACTTTAATATCAATTTTTTAATTACCAACTCACATATCATATTTTTATTAATAGATATAATTAATTAATCTAATAATACTTTAAATACTTATCAATAAATTTATATATATAAAAAAAAAAAAGATAATTCATATACCACATAAATTGATACTCAAACATTGAGATTCAAATTGATATCCCTAATATTTTTTAAAATAAAAGATGAGGGTAGCATCTTGCGGGCTAGTGTGGAATTGTCGTCGACTAACCATATTGGACCCATTTGAGAGAATTTTCGCTTTTATTTCTAATTAGTAGAAAAATATAAGCAATAAGCGAACTCTTCATTTTGGAACTACAATTTTAAGGGGTTAATTGGTCAAAATGTTTTTAGAATCTACAAAAAAGCAATTAAAATATTATAATGAAGTTAATAATGTTTCACTAAAACTCTAAATAAGTTCATAATTTATTTCGAAGAGTTTTTTAATACGTTACAAAATGTTGTTTTCATTAAAAACTCTTTTAAAAAATCAACTCTTTCACGTAATTTCAAAAGCAATTTTTAACTTAAAAAAGGATAAAAATAACTTTCAAAAAACTTTATCAAACAGCAGGTCCTGCAATGATCATCCTATGGATGCTAGAATCACTGTATCATGACCAAAAAAACAAAAACACTTGATGGGACGAAAAGGACAAAGCAATATCTTTATCATAACACGACATTGACAAAAACCAATGTTGGGAACTAAAGTCATCATTTCGCCGTCAAGGAAATTTCCTAGCAACTTCACAAGTTCACTCCAACCAAGTAAAGGCAAAACCGCGTGCTTTGACCATGAGCTTTCGCGTGTGAGCTGTGACTACAACAAGCCCTCCTGACATTTTTGCACCGCCTTTTGATTTAAAAAACATTGTATTCCAATTTTAAAATCAATAGTTTTCGTTCGGCAAGTAGGCAGAAATTTCAAGGTTCCTTTTTGCAGTTAGCACGTGCATCGAGGTAGATAACAAATTGTTGGAGACTTGGCTATAGACAGACTAATAAAGTGACAACCAAACTTGAATATTAAGTTAGGGATCCAAAGATGGGTCTTGTTCACTTGGTCCCATCTCCCCACAGCCCCAACTCAGTCGGTAATATTGAAAATTGGAATCATTTGTGCACATAAGTCTAGGTGCCTACCGATGAGCTTTTTCCACACAAAGTACCTCTGAGTTTTCAGTGGAAATTGCTCAGCATTTTCCCCATTGTTCATCAGAGCCAATGGATTTTTAACCAACGCACTTTTAGAGGTTATAGCCAAAAGTTAGTTTCATTTGAACACTCCAAAAATATTGGGTATCTAGTATGGCATAAGTCCTAGCCAAGCATTAATTAATAGCAAAGAAGAATCACTAATCCATAATGAACACTGATATTCATCATCGCTGGTGATGTATCACCACAAGTATGTCTAAACATAAGAGAATTATCACATGACAAAAAGTAAAAGAATCATCACTGGTGATACATCACCACACGTATGTCAAAACAGAAGAGAATTGTCACGTGACAAAAAGTAAAAGAATCGAGCCTCACCTCAATACCCCACTTATGGTGATAACATTTTTCATCCCAAAAGGACTCCATCCACTGATTTTTTTTGGTAAAAGACATTTGAACCTTCAAAAATATGGCGGGAGAAAAAAAAAACTTGTAACTTATAACTTATAACTTAAACACAATGACCAAAGAAGGGTAGAAGACTATGCAATGTCACACATTTTTCAATCATATATTCCATAATAAATTACCGACCAAACCCTGCAGGCACTTAACCAATCCGCTCGTCCTAGATTAAAAGTCATGCCCTTTTCATTCGTCAACTCAAAGGTAATACTATAGTCAGATTGTATCTAACAGGGAGACAGAGAGAGAGAGAGAGAGAATACTTCAAGGTCTGTGTCTTCATATAATAGATGAATTGAAAGATGTGGCAACTTGCAAGGAAATTATGAGGGCCAACTACCTATTGCTATTTTTAAAAACGATAGGGGATGACTAGGCTATTGGATATCTTTTAAGCAACTAAATGGGCCTTCTATCAGGTTCGACCTAGCCCTTAAATTTCATTCAGCCCATGCAGAAGTATGTGCAGAGGCCCAGAGGGTTGCAAAGTTTGGTAATATTGTGTAATCCCGTTGTTCATCAGGTTACATGACTTTTCAATGGATAGGATTCGTTTGATCACCATCCATTCTAAATCTCCTATCCTTAAGAACTTTGGCATGGTATATGACTAGTACAACCTATATCTATTTGCTCTCGTCAACATCTAGCGACAGAATAAATCGAAGCACTTATGCTAAACTGAACCAAAGCCAAACCTGCAGTACCGGCTGATCCAACTTGCTGATGCAAATTTGAGCTGAAGAAAGCATATCTAGAGGTTGGATTCAAGCAAACATGTAAAATATAGAGCACATACCAGTCCAGTAAGAATCTATCTTAAATCCCAACTAATTGGGATACTAGCATATGCCCTCAAATCAAATGTAGAGCAGCAAGTCCTGATGTCATCTGTCTACGATTCTTTTAACCAATCAAGTAACGTAATAGCTTCACAAATAAACAAATATATAAATGGAACAAAATAAACCTACATGCTCTATGCAGATAGATAAATTCACAGGGAAACCGTATTCCCATTGGTACAACCTAGAAGCATCACTTTCCACACATTGAAAACTTCAAAGATAAATAAACAGGTCGGATAATAAGATAAAATTCTAATAACAGAGTTGCATAGGAAATTTTATCCATCATCCCACGATCTGAGCACGGCTTTTGAAGTGGCCTACTTTAAGCATAGAGCAGAAAATAACTAGCACCTCTTTACTTGGCATGCAATGTTAGAGCACAACAAAAAATGTAGAAACTACAAACAAATTGACATTTAGGTGAGTTTTTCACTTTTTCTTCATCAATGTAACTATGTCATATGACATCCTCCTCAAAAGGAGATTGTTATGTTATTGGATATCCTTAACCTGTTGTATATCTAGTAAATATATTCAATTTGAAGGTTTCCTTAACGTGTTGTACATCTAGTTCTACAAAACAGTCCAGTTTGACACCTTTCTTAACGTATTGCTTACCTAGTAAACAAATCCATTTGAAGGCTTATCAGAAATAGTAGTAGTACTACTAATATTGGGAGAACCGCACCTTTCACATCCAATGGAGGGGAAAAATCAGATGGGTTGCTGTTTTTCATATTGAGCCCAGTGGACAACAATTGCAGAAGAGCAAAGGGTTGAGAAGAATTAGGATTAGCAATATTATCACGGTGAATCAAGCACCCAACTGTTGCTGAAGAAGAGCTACATCAAAGGTGTGGTAGACAAATTTAGCAGTGAGACTATGGCATTGATGGATGTTAACCACTCCTTGTGTGACACAGAAAAAAGTCAAGAAAGAGCCAATCCATGGCCGAAGAGGCAAACCTTAAGAGAGACTGTTTCTCACAATACAATATCATAGTCTGCCTCAGCAACAACCAGCAAGAGGCTTTAAAGCCTTAGAGACAAGACCAAAGCTCAAAACACAACCATTTTGAAGCAGTTACAAACAAACGACAAATCGTTTTATCAAAACAACAACAAAAAAAATGACAAATAACTAAAGGAACCTCTGATGAGGCAAAAGACAAAGCAGCAACCAAAATAAACGACATCTAAAATGGACTCTTCTTCTCCAAGCTTGCTGGCCCTGCTCTAACCACTAGGTTCCTACATCATTGTGCCATTGGCATACAGATGCTAGTACAGTTAAAATAAGGATGAAGGCAAACAAAATCATTCATTCATGTTATATATGATGTCTCTAATTTAGGTTAGTTAGTTATAGTAGGACTACAGCTTATTGTAACTGATTATACTTAAGTCAGGTTGCCAGGCGTCATCACCTCATTGGTTCCTAATGTAATATATATATTGATGTTATTAGTTTAGACGAGTGCGAGTCATTCTGTACTAGAGTAGCAAGATCTGAGAGAAGAATTTCTTGGAGAAATTCTAGGGATTGTAATTGGATTCTTTGGGAAGAGATTGAGAGCTGGTTGATTCTCTTTGTAAGAATCTTGTAGATCTTGGCTGTGATATGTAATCATCTCATATAGTGGATTGGACTAGGGAAGAACTCCCTGCCTTGGAGTAGGATCGATTTGATCCGAACCAAGTAATTTCCTCTGTTCTCTATTTTGATGTACATTCTGAAATTTGTTCTTTGTTGTTTGTTCGGTTCTCTGGTTGGTTCTTGGTGTAATCTGTTTTGCAGATTGTTGGTGAATTCTTCACAATTCATTACCAAAAAAATGTTTTTTAGACTTGCAATGGAGATAATTCTAATGGTGAGACAGTGAAGGAAACGATATAGAACATGGTGATGGTAGGCGTGTGCCCGGTTCATCCATAATCCACTGTTAGTTAGTGTTGTTTATCAGGCTCATGAAATCAAGAATCGACCATATGTGTTCAGGAAGAGAGAGAAAGAGTGAACACATCATGTGAGTCTACATTGTTTCCTTATTGTCTACGTGTGAGGATTATGCGAAGAAAAGGGTTAGATGTGATTGCTAACATGACAAGGAAATACAAGACAACACCTTATAATAAAAAGCAAAACATTGGACAAACAAAAGCATATATAGCACTTGGGAACTCTCGAACCACACAAGAATGATCAATGTCCAATGATGCAAGTTAAACATGATAATATTACAGAAGTTGTTGAAATAAAAATACAAACTAATTTGTTAAACTTACTACTCTACAATTATCAATTGTTTTCCATCAAATTCACAATTCTAAAGGACTGAACGTACGGAACCTATTTAAGGGTGATTCATAAGAAGCTTGTTTGATATAATTATCATAATGTAATAAGTTATATCACCATCATCGTATCAAACATCAAAGTTCTTTGCTTTTTCTCTACTACTTCTCCACACACTAAATTGCAAAGCTAAAGTTGAATTGCACATACCTCTTTGATCTTTGAATGGCTACCAAAAGAAGCACCCAGCTCCAAGTGTAGATTGTCCTTGCACAGATTCCAAATGCTTCTAATCGCACTTTCTTGCGCGTTTCCTTTCAAACAAAATGAACTTTAAGCTTAAGCTCCAGTTATCCAAACCTCACAACTTGGATGCTTCAATGCCACTGACTCCGACCAAAATAGAATCAATATCAGTATCAGATCCAAGCAATTCACTCGCCCTATAATTCGTCGCTCCAAATTCACGATCGGACAATCCCAAGCAAACCAAACGATTAAATCCAACCAAATCGATCCACAAACGGTTATTATCTGCCGCCGTAGTCGTCCAACAAACCAACTTCTCAGCCTGCTTCGGACTCAAACCCCCGACCGCCGCCGCGATCCTGGCGTCCCTAAACGACTTCAAGCACCTCTCCCTCGCGAAACCGCCGCACTTCTCCTTCGCCGTCGCCAAACAGCCCTCCATCTCCCGCTCCTCGCACGCCTCTCTCTCCTTCAGATCTGAAACCCTAAAACCGCCGAACAGCGTCCGCCACCACGGCGGCTTGCACTTGCCCGACGCCGTCATCGCGCACCCGATCCTGGCTCCGGCAACGCACTGCTCGGCGATCCTGGACTCGCACGCTCTGTATGCGTTTCGCCAAGCTCTGGCGTCTCGAAACACGAGGACGTGTGAACCGGCCGACGGGTCATCGCCCGGCCCGGCGCGGACTGGGCCGCGGAGCAAGGGGACCGGGCGGGCGAAGGCGAGGGTCGTGGAAGAAGCAGAGTACTCGTCGAGATCTTGTGGAGGTGGTGGGGGCTCCATAATTGAGGGTTTTGGGGCTCTGCGTAGAAGCTAAGCAAAGTTTTGGAGACCTTCCGATGAAGTGGAAAGGAGATGTTGGGGAATTTCCCAAAATGGAAGGGGTTTCGAGTTTTTTGATGGAGGGCGAGGATGCGCTGGGAAAAATGGCGTTATATCACTAGGGAGTTGGCGCCATCAGACACACACTACTATAACTGATAATTATTTATTTATATATATAACAATAATAATAATGATTTGACAAGTATGAGTTCAAAATTTTTCTTAAGGAAAAAAAAAAGTTAATTATTCATTAGTCTTTGAATCTTTGAATTTTTTATTTTTTAGTTTTGCTAGAATACTCCTAAATTTTTAAAATATTGCTACAATAATTCTTTAAATTAATTTTTGGACATAATCTATTTGTAATTTTGTTAAAAAAGTAGTGCTAACTACGGATTCCGTTCAAAAATTAACAGAAATGGCTACTGTAACAACGTTTTTAATAGTTTATAATCATTCCAGCTATAAAAAAAAAAGGATAGAAAATACACTTAAACTATTAAAATGTTATTATATTAGTCGTTTCTATTAATTTTTAAAGAAAATCTATTAGTAATTTAGTTAAAAATTGATGCTAACTAATTAATTATGTCTAAAAATTAACGTAAAATAACTATTGTAGCAACATTTTAATAGTTTAGGGGCATTACAGCTATGAAAAATATTCAGGGACCAAAGCTACATAAGTTAAAAGTTTATTAACCAACCTAGTAATTTACCTTTTAAAAAAATATATTAATATATGGATTTTAGGTATTTATTTGAATAAACAATTAAAATTTTATTTAATAAAATGACCATTAATCAACTATTAATCATAATAAAGTCAATCAGTAAAAAATATATATTAATATAGTCAATTCATGACTTTTTTAAAATAACTATTATTTTTCTAATTTTACAAAAAAAAATTAAAAAATTCTTAAAAATATATATATTATTCACATATTCTTTAATTTTATTGATAGGTTATTTTAAATGTTCGATTGATTTTTTAACAATTTGATATATGAGTATTGACATAAATTTACAAACCAACATATAAAACTATTTTTATTTGATGACTAAAACAACAATAATACCTATCGATATAACAAAAATCTAGTTTTTAGTTTAAATTTTTTAAGCTGAAGAATAAAATGTCTCTTAAAGTTAAAAAATTTATCTCTTATCCTTTCACCTGTTATGCAGCATTAGTACAATCAGAAGAAAAATAAATTTGAGGCTTTTTCAAAATCAAAAAAAAAAAAAAAAATCTATTTTGCTTTGACATTTTCATTCTTTGTCGAGAAAACTTGTTGTGGCTTTCGTCTAAAAGATTTGTCATTTATGTTGGACATACGACATGTCATTTTCATCATGATTTAGACTTCGTTTGAGGTAACGTTTGGAAATTGTGTTTTGAAGGTTGTAGATAGTTTGAATTTTGAAAATATGCGTTTGGTAAAAATTAAATATTTGGAGTGAAAAAGTGTAAAAACTTAATGTGTTTGAAAAAAAAAATTAACAATATGGATATGTTTCATTCTCTCAAAATTCTATGCAATTTAAAAAAAAAAATCATCTCATTTTGACTTAAAATAATAAAGTTATGGACTTTTAAAATATGAGTTTTTTTGAAAATGTTTGGAAAAATGAATAGTAAAACTGGAGGAAAAAGATAAAAAAAAATGTTTGGAAAAAACTTTAGAAACTTATCCTTAAACGGGACCTTATTCTCGTTTAGTTGAAACCATGTGTTGTTTGTGCCGTAGTGGGTGTTTAAAACAAAGGGTGCTGTTCATGTCGTTTATGATCAAAACGACTAGTCGTTCAGACTCAAAACTTTATTCAGATTTTAACCGTGTATGTTGGTATTATACCATAAGTGGAGTAACGTGTGAAATTACCGTTAATTATATATATAACTACCAAAAAGGCCATTTTTAAACAAATAAATTATGATCGTTATCCTAAAAACAATATTTTTCTTACTTAAAGGCATGATGTTTCTTAATTTTTCTTTTGAGGGAGTTTTTAGGGCAAGAAAACTCTTCTAAATGTTCTATGTATTTCTTTAAATTCAGAAGTTCTCTCTTTTATCATAAAAGTAAAAGTAGTATATCTTTAGCAAACAAATAAATAAATAAAAGTAATGTATATATGACATGTATTTCAAAGATTTATGAAAATTAAGACACAGGGAAAACTAGTGGGAGTATGATACAAATTAAATCTATTACATATATTTATGTTTACATCACGTATATGTTTATGTTATCATCTAGATACACAAAGAAAAAAAAAACTATTAATATTAGCAACAAAAAAAAAGTGTAAGGTCATTAAGAAAAACTAAAAAAACTTATATGATCAGCTAAGCATCATGATTCTTGCAAATTCCTCGTAGCTGACTTGACCATCACCGTCCAGATCAGCTTCTTTAATCATCTGTTCAGCCTCTTCATCCGTCAATCTTTCTCCCAAGTTAATCATTACTTGCCTCAACTAACGCGGTCAATAAAATAAAATCACTTCACGATGTTGGTAGTAATTCTTGAACCTTTATTTAATTACCAGTAAACAGAAACTAGGACACTTATTTAACCTAAATTTAAGAAGCGCCGAGACCAAGAGATCAAGGACTTGTTTGTTACAAAGATTTGGGTCAAGTCAGACTTCGGGTCAAATCGAAATCCAAATTTTTTTTTTTAAAGCAACTAATTAGGACTAGACTAAAATATGTATTATGTACATGTTGAAAATATTTTAGAAAATTGATCTAAATTAAAATAATAAGTAAAAGAAACAGATAAAAAACAAAAAAGAATCAACAAAAGACCTGAAAAAAAAAAAGTAATGAAAAAATACAACAAAAAAAAAAGACTAAAATGAAAAAAAAATTATCCATACAAAAAATAAAGACTAAAATGTAAAAAAAAAAAAAAAAAATGGTTCGAAAAAAAACGAACAGAAGACCGAAAAGAATATGTAAAAGCTTTCATCTAAAACAAACCGTTTTGGACGAAAGGTAGATGAACAGTAGGAATTATTACCCGTTTTATAATATTGTATAGAACAAAGGATTGTCTTTCAAAAGTATGATATGATTTATCATTTTGAAGTTCATATATTAAAGGAATACCAACTATGTCTTGAAAAAAATAAAAATAAAAAAAGCTTTATCACGAATAGAAACGAATTAAAGTGTCCCTGATCACTTATACATCCACGCACTATTATTGTAGTTAACTTATTTATTTACAATAACAATAAGATCCAAACTAATCCCAACAAACCATTAACACTGAAATGTACTTCAGTCAGCTTCAACAATATTTGAATAATGGTTATTAAACATCCAAAGATACAATAAAATTGAGATAAAATTAAAAATAAAAAAAAATAAAAATAAAAAAAAGTCTTCTATATGATATTTCGTTAAGCGTGTTCTCACCTCATTGGGGGATATATATCCATCTTGATTTCTATCAAATACTTTGAAGGCTTCTTTAAGCTCCTCTCCAACATTTTCCTGTAAAATATAGTCTAAAAAATCACGACATTTTATGCAGAAAATAAAATGAGTAACATTTATGTTTATTATATATTTGCTATAATTGTTATTGGGATTTAGGTCCATGATCTCTCTCAAGACGAATAACATCAATAGCTTTATCGAATCATGACATTCACTTATCAAAACGAGGGTAAATTATCGAATCATGACATTTTCTACGAGTGTAAACACAAATTTTTACCTTCATCTTCCGCGCCATAATATTCAAAAACTCGTCGAAATCTATCATCCCGTTCCCATCAGAATCAACCTCATTGATCATATCTTGAATTTCTTCCCCCGTGGCACGTTCATCTAGTGATTGTACTATCGATGTTAGCTCTTCCATTGTAACAAAGCCTGCAAAATGAACACGTTATTTACATTTTTTTTTAAAAATTACTAAAAACAGAACAAATAAACGAAAAAGAAAGTGTATAGAATTACTCTCACCATCTGAGTCCTTATCGATCAAAGAAAATGCTTCTCGGAACTCTGCAATTTGATTTTCCGTCAATGCATCCGCCATGCTTTGAAACTAGCTAGCTACAAAGAAAGTGAGGAAACTTGTTTCCCGGGAAACGAAAAAAAAAAAAAAAAAGTTCTGGAGAAATAAAGAACGAGCGGAAGTGGAATTGAGGTTAAGAAATGTCGAATTATAAGACGCGTTTTTATAGTTGAATCCACATCAGTTGAGACTAGTCAAACACGTTTAGCGTTTAGAATTTCCCGTTCAAAAGGCATGACATTTTCTAGAAATGTGGGGAGTTGAAACAATCGTGGAACAGTGGGAATGGAAACCAGAAAGTTTCAATCACCCTTTTGGTTTTTTTCCCTGTTAAAAAGTCAATTGGGTCATGACTTTTTTGTTTTATTTGCAATTTAAACACAAAATGACATCATTATTTGTTGAAAATATATTTATGATATTTTCTTCCTTAGAAATTATTTTCAACTTTTTTACCAGCTTCTGAGAAAATGTAAGACAAGATCTCAATGGGTGGTTGTTAAGAGTTTCTCTAATACCAATATTAAATTATTGTATTAATAGTAAATTTTAATATTTAGATTAAAAAAAAAGTGCTATCGAAGGGAGTTTTTAATTTTAAATCTGTCATTTGTTAAATTTTATGGTAAATTTATCACAATATATAATCAATATTAAATTTAATATTTAATTATTATTGATTGGTGTTTTAATTTTTTCGTAAAATTTATTATAATATTTTCATTTTAATTTATTTAAATACTAAAACTTCACTTTTACAAGTTTAAAGTATAAAAATGATGACAAGAAATAAAATAGCAATATGCATTAGATTATAAAATAAAATAATGTTATTTACTCACACTCTTTTCTAACATATGTAGCATTAATATATAGATAAATAAATTAGAGAGGGTCTAATCTCAATTACGAATTTACGACGGTACTTATTGGGAAGAAGTTGAAGGATTACATGTCATTATGACAGGCATTTTCTAGTCTAATTATAGAATATATATATATATATATATCATTTACTTCTTTAAGTTTTCCATTTCGTTCCGTATCTTTTATTTGACTTTATTATTTTTTAGATATTGTTATGACTACGACGAAAACATTTGTAGTATGAATATTTGGAATCTATATACCAAACATACGAGAAATTCCTCTTGCATTCTACGAATGATAAGCCTCTTTAATTTTCTTTTCATTTTTGAAGGTTTTCCTTTTGATATGTTCAACACACGTAAATCTTTTAGTAATGTAGTTTTAGACTTAATCTAATAATAATTTTACATTAAAATTCATTATAAGGTATTGAATTTGAATTTTTCATTCCGAGTTCCAGAAAAGAAAAATATTTTAGTAATTAATCTGACTATATTTTTTAGACGGTCTTCTAGTTCTTACTTTTAATCTAACATGCAGATATATTTATTTGTTTTTAAGCGTATATTATAATTATGAATCTGTGTGACATGATTTTCAAACCTATTTCTACAAATCTACCAATAGTATGTATATATATCCAATTAGTGGTTAAATAAAAAAACTTAACTAGACCTTAATATTAAGTTTGATATATATATATATATATATATATATGTATTGTGTAAAGAAATTGCGGGCCTTGCTTGGCTTAGGTGCCTTAGGCAAGTGCCTAGGTACCCTTGCCTTGAGCCGGCCCTGGTTGTAACCCATAAAAGTCACTCCTAAAAGCATCATAGAAATGAATCACTTAAATGGACATCTATTTCTCAATTGCCGTGTCACCATTGGTGGTCTTTCTTCTATTATTTAGGTAGCACTGGTGCAATGCACGATTGGGACAATATTAAAAACATAAAAAAAAATTAAAAAAAAAAAGAGGAAAGAAATTAATTGTTATTGCAAAGGAAAAATAGCACAGGTTAGAGAAGACTTCGTAGGAAAAACAACAGTAATGATGCGGACCATAACATCTTAAAATTGCCGTGGAGATAAATTGCAACCCAACAACTGTACAAAAACGACAGTAAGCAAGAGAGGGATGAATGTCATAAAACGATACGCAATTGCGACTGTTTTTGCAAGTGAGTATAAAAGCTCCAAATCGTTTGTTCTAATTGGTTGAAATAAAATTTGCTATTTTTTTCACTAAAAAAAATTGCTATTTTCGACTTAGAAAAAGAAGAAGATATTATTACAAGTCGCTTATGTTGAATTATAGTTACTAATGTTTGTTTTGATGCGACATGACTGATGTATGATCAAAAGCATTTGTCTGTCGAATGTGACATCTGAAATTTCTTGTTGGCCATCACAATTCAAACTTGCTTTTTAAAACTTTTTTGTTTTACAATATTTTGTTGGGAAAAATTGGATCTCCAAAACCACCCCAGAATCAAACAAACATAAATATTAATAATTAATAGATAAATAAATGAGAAAATCACCACAATCATCACAACATAAGAATTAATGTGAAAAACTTCAAAATAGGAGAAAAATCACGGCCATCAGAAAAAATTTACTATATGAAAAATTTCTATAATCACACAGACTTTTTCTCTCACTCACACGACCCCAATACACCCACACTATGCCAAAGCATAGACTAACTCACACCCTTCTATACTTAAAAATATGAGAAATAAGAAAGAAATTTAACTAGAGTCAAAATACAATACTTAAAGTGCTTTTGACTGGGGCGATTAGAAACTAAGCCTTTGGATTCCTTATATAGCTTTCATAATCCTTCAACTCTTGCTTCTTTTCCAATGTAGGACAGATCTCTCTTTTTATTTTTGTCAAAATCCTAACAATCTCTACATGGGCTAAATAAAAGAAACTTCTGCTGCAATTACTACCTTCTCCGACAATCATAATTCTCAACACAGAGAACTAACATACTCCACCATAAGAGAACACTACTTAGAATTGACAAATTCTATGAATTTCACTTCAGCACATGTCAAAATTGCTGAAAAGTTATGGTATAACTTCCACGTTTGGCTTTCCTAGAAGTTCATCAACCATCGACATTAATTCCACCACACACCTTGCATCAACGCCAAACCAATGCTTGTGTGCAAACTTGTGGATCCGCTGGCAACAACACATCATTTTCCATGGCAAAGTGGACATACCATGAGAATGTACATCTCCCTTCTTCTTAGACAACATCATCATCTCCAATGAAAAAAGAGACACGGTTAGCTTATGACTTGAAGCTATCTGTCGAAATCGCTCCACCTTGACAATTTTTCTTCAGGTGCCTACTTTGTCCACACTCTCAACAGACGACATTCTTCATGGAGTTCTTCTTCTTCCCATTGCTTGCCTCCACCTTTCAGCCTTCTCTCCTCAGAAAGGAGTTTATCGGTAA
The DNA here is from genome assembly GCA_009761775.1 of Ficus carica. Classification (NCBI taxonomy): domain Eukaryota; kingdom Viridiplantae; phylum Streptophyta; class Magnoliopsida; order Rosales; family Moraceae; genus Ficus; species Ficus carica. Next base: position 3,816,596 of record CM019748.1, on the reverse strand, counting down.
CTTCAGCAAAATTGACAGCCTCTTTCCCATACATCAAGATAGGTTTCGTATGTTCATAAGAAGGTGGAAGAGACTAGATGAATCTTAACACTTTATCCTCATCATCAATCTTAACTCTAATAGCCTCTAGTTCAGAGACGATACCATTGAGAACACTCAAATGATTTGAGATTTTCGTACCTTCTTTAATACACAACATATAAAACTGTTCCTTCAGGACAACCGATTTGAGATGCCCTTTGCCTGATACAACTCTTTCAAGCTTCTCTCATAATTCATTGGGTGTTGAAATTCCATACACATTTGCAAGAACATTCTTGGCCAAACACAGACGTATTATGCTTGTGGCTCTCAAATCTAGATCTTCCCAATCTTCATTGCTCATACTAGACTTGCCAAAATCTTTGTCGGAATCAGGGCTTGGTCTCCCCTTCAAAGCCTTGTGTAACCCAGATTGTATCAACACATCCTTTACTTGCACTTGCCACAAGCCAAAATTAATCCTCCCATCAAATTTCTCCACATCAAACTTCGCAGGGCTTGAAAACTTCGACATTTCTGCTCCGCACTCCTAGCTTGGTGAACAATAACCGTGCAATAATTGTGAATGACACCCACTGAGGAAGTTCCCAGAAAAGACTAGAGGGGTATAGCGATCCAACTTAAAACCCAACCTTCTTAAACATAACTTCCTCATACTGTATCAACAAAACCACACCATGAACCTGGCTCTATTACCACTTGTTGGGAAAAAATGGATTCCTAAAATCACCCTTAGGAATCAAACAAACAAAAGCATCAACAATTAACAAATAAATAAATGATAAAATAACCACAATCATTACAACACAAGAATTTACCTGGAAAACTCTAAAACATGAGAAAAATCACGACCCACAAAGAGAAATCCACTATGTGAAAAATTTCTATAATCACACATACTTTTTCTCTCACCAAAGTATATACCAACTCACACCCTTCTATACTAAAAAAATACGTGAGAAACAAAAAAGGAATTTAACCGGAGTCAAAATATAATGCTTAAAGTGCTTTTAACTAAGACGATTAGAAACTAAATCTTTCAGTTTCTTATATAACTTTCAGAATCTCCCAATTCCTGCCTTTTTTCTAATGTGAGACAAAGCTCTTCTTTTATTTTTGCTAAAATCCTAATAAATTTTTTCTCACAAAAATTTGAATTATGAATTTTAATTTATGATCAAATAGAACCAAAGAAAAAATCCTTCCATTTATCGCTTTTCATTCACATTTCTCTATTTTTAATGTCGTCAGATATGTCTGTCTTTTGCATTGAGTGTGTTGACCGAGTTTGCTAGTACAGATCTTTGACGTTCGAGTATTTGTGAAGTTTGTATCTGTAGCATGAGTTCAAACGGAAATATATATATATATATATATATATATGTATGTATGAATGGAATCTAAAATTGATTGGTGGTTGGGATAGAAACTGAAAAAAAAAAAATGATTGAATTGGGTTTTTTTAAACCTATCTTTACTCCAAACAAGTGCTTGATATTTGTTCATTTAGTTTACTATTTTAAATTATCAGTTTTTTCTTTAAATATTTTTTAACTGAATGACACCATAGATTATAACTTTGAAAAAAAAAAAACACTTTTAAATTCAGAGTTATCCGTTTGGAGGGACATTTAGAGATGGTGTTTTGGAGGTCGGGTTAAAAATGTATGTTTGGGAGAAAAACTTTTGGAGAAGTTATGTGACATTTAAAATAGTACAAAAATTTGAAATATATTCGGAAAAAATATGCAAAATGAATTTTGTCTTATTCGTCTTGTCATTACGAGCATTTTAACATAAAAATCATCTCATTTCGATTTGAAAGAAAATTATAAACTTTTAAAATTTAAATTTTTTAAACATAAAAAAGAGAAAAAACTTGATATAAAATTAAAAACTTAAAATTCAGATGATAAAATATCACTCAAAAATATTATCCTAAACCTAAACGAGCTCCTTCCAAACCCCTCCCCTCCACCTTTAAAAATTACCAATTTTGATTGTATGAACAGGGCATGGTGTGTACTAAAACCAACTGTATTCGTAAAATTTGACCATTTTGGACTCATGGACTCTTCATATTCATTTTTATTTACTCTTCATATTCATATTTATTTTTAATTTCTGATTTTGATTTAATTAATTTTGTTTTATTCTTTTGAACGTGAATTTTATTTTGTTTTACAAACTCTTACTTGTCACTGACCCCATATTCCGGTGCGACAAAATTTTATATAGAAGTTATTAATTACAAACATATATATATTTTAAATTATGATCCTTACAATATTTTGTTTAAACATATCATCACAATAACTTATAAAGATATTAATTATAAACATTTCTCATGATCCTCCTAGCATTTTGTATTTTATTTATAAAACGTAACATATTACATATCAGTTATCACCACAGTAATTTTATTTTTAAAAAATAAAAAATAAAAAATAAAAAAGGAAATTCTTGGAAAAAACAACAGGTAAGATATTTGTTGTTTGCTGAAAAAAAAAAAAAAACAAAAATAATATTAAGTATGGGTAAGTAAATACTCAAAAAAAAAAATAAATAAATAAAAGCGAGAGTGAGCTTCCTTTTCATGGTTGCTTCTTGTTTCTTTTCGCCGCCACTATTTTCGTTGCCGAGTTCTTACCTGAGTTCACTCAGTCCGCGTCACGCTCAACCAAGGTGCTCCTCTACTTTCCATTCAATTTCGAATTTCGTTCTTTTTTGTCTTCTTCATTTTCATTTCGCCATCAATTTCTGCGATTTTCAATCTCAGTTTCTTTTGTTCTGAAATTTGGTATTTCCTTTGTTTCTCTGCACTTTTCACGAAACTGATGTCGTTTTTGGAGTAAAATTTCTCGACCAAACTCAGGTCAAGCGAGACATTGGAGTTCTAGGTTTTGTTGGTTTGGATTTCGAGCGAGACCCTAGGGTTTAGGGTTTTGTGAAATTGGGTAAATCACATTTAAAAAAAAAATGCTCAGATTGTTGGGCAGCTTGTTGGATTTTCGTCTGAGACCATTGAAACGATTTTTTCTTTTTTTCTTTTTGGCGGAATCCATTGAAACGATTTAAGAGTTCAATTAAGTTTTTTTTTTAATTAGTGGAAATTCATTTTGGATTAAGAAATAGGATAGAGAGATAATTTTAACTATTTTAACTAGATTCTAGTTTTGGAGTCTTGAATTTGCCTGCAATGTCGATGTGAAATAAGAAAGATATGGAATCTTTGGTTTTCTCCCACACACAAAAAGAAAAAAAAGAAAAAAATCATGTAAAATTTATTTTTGTTGAGGAGGAAAGTTTTTGTTTTGTGGCTTCTGGGGGTAGCTCCAATTATAAACTTGAGATGGGTTCGCGGATTCGAGGGCTTTTCTGCGTAGTCAGAAACTGAAAACTATGTTTTGGAGTTCATTTCGGTCTAATGGATTTATTTGTATTATGGTTCAGGGTTTCAGTTTTGACGTTCATTTTGGTGTAATGGGTTTATTTGTAATATGGTTCGGTAATTCATGATAACATTTTAGTTCAGTACTAATTTTTCTTGTTTTTCCTCGCTTTTCTGGATGGTTTGGAAGGAAGGAGCTATGAGGAAGAAGAAAAACCCTCGTGTATTCCTAGATGTTTCAATCAATGGGGATCCCACAGAACGAATTGTTATTGAGGTGAAACTAGTGGCTTCTCTAGTTAATTATTTGAGCTTTTGGTATTCTGTCATTTTGTAAATGAAACTTTAGGCGAGCATTTTTAAAGTGTTTTCTCTTTTGAAATGTGCAGCTTTTTGCTGATGTGGTTCCCAGGACAGCAGAAAATTTCCGGGCACTTTGCACAGGTATTTCAGTATTTTTTGGATCTTGCAAATGTGGTTGGTCTGGCAAGTGGTTTTAACATGATTTACTTAACAGAAGCAAAATGAATGAATAAATGATAATTGGCCTCCTTTTTTTTTTTTTTTTTTTTTTTTTTTTTTAAGTATTTTAATGTTAACTAATTTTGTGAGGGTATGGTGTCTTTTGCTGTGTCTGGAGGTACCGGTGTACTAATCTCTAATGCTTAATCCGGTCTTTTGGTGCTGATGAAATGTGGTCTTTATGACAAGAATGGGCTTAATTGTTCCGTCCTTTGCTGTAGGTGAGAAGGGCATTGGGAAGACTACTGAAAAAGCCCTTCACTTCAAGGGCTCATATTTTCATCGAATAATTAAAGGATTCATGGCCCAAGTATGTTGTCTCCCTTTCTTTACAACATTTTCATCAGCCAAGGTGCATTTGTTAAACGTATATTTGTGAAACTACAATGGATACAAATACACATATCTAAAGTTTTGCCCGTTTTCCCCCTTGTTCCTACAGGGAGGTGATTTTTCGAACGGAAATGGTATGGCATCTATTCCTATCCTTTACCCTTCCTATAAATGCTGAATCTCTGTTGGACTTCTATTTTCATACCCAGACTTGTAAGGAAAACCTTTTATTGGTTTGTAGGCACTGGTGGAGAAAGTATTTACGGAGGGAAGTTTGCAGGTAAATTTCCTGCATTTGAGCATTTGCATGCTTAGTAAACATTGTTCGTTATCATGTAAATTTTCCTGTGATTTGCAGATGAGAGTTTTAAATTGGGACACGATGGACCTGGTTTTCTCTCTATGGCAAATAGTGGTCCAAACACAAATGGGTCTCAGTTTTTCATAACCTTTAGGCGGCAACCTCATCTTGATGGGTATTTTAACGTTGCCTGTTGGTCTTAAAGTTTCTTGCATTAAATTACCTTTAATAGATGAATTTGACAGTAAACCGCCCTCTCCGTTTTTTTACTATTTATCTTCAACGATCCTAGATACTTGACTGGATAACTGGTTATTTCATTCTTTAATACAATTGAATGATTTATTTATTTTTTAAAATTCTGTTCAATCAATTTAATTTGGCAGGAAACATGTTGTTTTCGGGAAAGTTGTAAAGGGAATGGATATTGTTGAGAAAATTGAGCTGGAGGGTACGGCTGATGGGAAACCTTCTGGAACGGTAAAGATTGTAGATTGTGGTGAAACTTCCACGAGCAAAATTCAAAATGTAGTTGAGAAAGAGAAAGGTAATGAAAGAGAATCTGTTAGTACAGCTACGTATCTGACACAAATTCTACGTTTTAAAGGGGCAAATTGTGCATCCAATATTAATTTCTTTAATTCTTCTCCAGGGAAAAAGAAAAAATCAGGGAAGGCACCAGCCTCTGAGGATAGTTCTGATAAGGGTGTCAGAGGAAGAAAGAAGAAGGCCACGAAAGACAAAAAGAGGAGAAGAAGATATTCTTCATCAGATTCACACAGCTCCGATTCTGAATCTGAATCCTCTTATTCAGATTCTGATTCTGAATCGAATTCAGATTCGGCTTCCTATTCAGATTCGTCATTGTCTGACTCAAGCTCTACTGATGGAAGGCGTAGGAAGAAAAAATCGACAAAAAGAGATAAATATCAGCGGGGGAAGAAAAGAAGGGATAGAAAAAGGGAGAGGAAGAGAGGCCGACATGAAAAACGAGCAAGGCTCAAGTCCAAACGGTCTGCCGTATAATTATTTCAAGTGCAGCCTTTCTACTTTTTTCATTGTAACATCCTTGGTTATTTCTTTCTCCTTTAAATCATTACCTTACTTGTCTCGTAGATCGGAGAGCTCCAGTGACACAGAAAGTGAGAGTTCCAGTGGTAGAAGTGGCTCTGACAATGATAAAAAAGATCGCCGTGTCTCCATACCTAAAGCTAGGAACTTAAAGGATGCTGAAAATAAACCAATAAGGATTGTTGGTATGCTATTTTTTCAACTTTTGTAAAGTTTGACCTCCTTTTTTGGGTTTACATTTTTTTTTTAATTTCTAGATCTCATTCAGACAATTTGCATACTCAACTAATTTTATTAATATCTGTTATTGCGTTGACAATTTTGTCGTCGTTGATTCACTTTTACAGATGTTGAAAAGGGATCCCCCAATAGAGTAAGAGAAGCTGACAGAAAAAAAATGAGTATTGAGACGAAGACAGCCGAGGAGAACTCATCCCAAGAGGAAGGTGAATTATCTCCAAAGAAACTTTTAGACAATGGACATAATGCAGAAACTAGAAGGGGTAATCGGCATTCCTACTCAGATGACTCAAACAATTCCAGGTTTCTTCTATTGGCTTGCTCCTCAAATTCATATGTTTCTGACTAATTATATTGGGTCTGTTGGAACATGTTTATACTTTGGATTTGTAATGATCAATTTTGAATTTTAATTGTGTTATTTGATTTGCAGAAGTCCGACTCCCAAAAGGTTGAGACATAGCCCCAGGAGAAGTCCCAGCAGAAGTCCTAAAAGAATCCCTCGCCATAGTCCTGCTAGGAACTCTGCTGAGCAAAATAGAGGAGGGTCTTCAAGGAGTCCCTTCAAAGCTCCTGAACCTCCTTCTCCCAACCATGGTCAGGGCTTATCACGAAGCCCTTCTCCAAGTGGCACTCAGAAGCGTGTTAGGAAAGGGCGCGGCTTTACTGATCGCTACTCTTTTGCACGTCGGTATCGTACTCCTTCTCCAGATCGCTCACCTCGCGGTTACCGCTATGGTGGAATAAATTTTCAGGGGAGGAACCGTGATAGGTAATTTCGTTACTGTATATGACTGAACTGTGAATAGTAAGTATGATAATTTATATATTCATGTTTTTTTTTTTTTTTAAATTTTATGTGAAGATATTCAAGCTACAGACGTTTTTCTGACCGGTCACCTCGTAGACGTAACCAAAGTCCACCAAGAGGCCAGAGTCCTCCCAGGTTTCTCTCTTAAATAATATTGTGAACTTCAACAATGCTTGTATTGTATTGTACTTGTATCTTATACAGCGTACATAACCTCGACATAGAGTAGTAGATAGAAAATATGCATGGGATATGTCAACAACAACAACGTAAATGTTTGTTTTATAAAAGGCTAATAGGAGATTTTGCAATTTATGTGTTTTTTTTCTTCCGTCTATGTTTTATTCTTGATCTCTGGCATCCTTTTTGCTACCCTTTCTTGTAGGTATCGGACCCGAAGAAGTCGAAGTAGGAGCGTCTCCCGTAGTCCAGGGCATTATCGTAGCCGCTACAGGGAACGTAACCGTAGCCGGAGTCCTATTCGCAGCCCTAGTCCTGCGGAGAAGCGAGCACCAGTAAGTGAGAGATTGAGATCCCGCCTGGGGCCCCGAATTGATCATCAGCGCTCCCCAAACAAGGGTGGCACGACATCCAGGTCCAGGTCCAGGAGTAAAGGACCCTCCGACTCGAGATCTCCAGATGCAACACCACCAAAGCGTCGTGACAGAACGCCTGCATCCCCGAGTAGATCAAGATCGAGATCAAGCTCCCCGTCTGGACAAAGGGGGCTGGTTTCATATGGAGATCTGAGTCCTGATACAATTTAGTTTCGACCGGCATCTTGGTGATGTAGAGGCAACCCACCTAAACAACACTTTGCGACGGAAAGGGCTTCATGAGATAAACTTGGCTGATAAATGTAATGAACTGTGACATGGTAGGAACTTTTTTATCGGATGGCTGAAGTCTCTTATGGCTGCAAAATATTGTTTTTCGCGAACTGCATTTAAAGCTCGTATCTTGGACACAGTTGGCCTGGAGTAAGAAAAGAATTTTTTTTCCTTTCCTTTTTGATAATCAAGATGAGTTGTTTGTTAAGTGCTTGGTTTACTATTTCTTTTCCTCTTTTTTTTTTTTTTTTTTTTTTTTTTTTTGGGTTTTTTGAAGAAGAGTATTTCCTCACTTATCTGACGAGGCATGAGATGGTAATCACCACATTAAACAAAAGATGTGTTGCCTTCTTTGTTCTCTTTTCGAGGAACATATCACTCTTTATATGATTCCAATTTTTAAGTCGTGCATTGTGAGGTGAAAGAACTGTGCTACGTTGAACTCCTGGTGGTAGAAGTGAAAATTGAGAGCTGGATTCCAATTTTGGTTTCTTAATGGATTCTGATAGTGTGTTTACGGAAGGGGGTTGAACATAATTTTTTTCGTTCAAAAAATTTTTTTTAAGGATAAATTGTTTGTTTGGTCTTTAATTTTTTACGAAATTATAATTTGATCATTTTATTTTTTATTTTTGGCTAGAAGCTTCTAAACTCTTTAAAAAAGTGCAAGATGGCCCTTCTTATTAATAAATATTAAATTTTGGATGGAATAAATCAAGTATACGGTACATATAAGTTGAATTATATGATTTTTTCTTTTCATAATAATCATTAAATAATAAATCATGTTCACGTGAGGTTTAACAAAATAGATCATTTTACATCTTTTTAAATAGTTAAAGGAGTTTTTAGTTAAAAAAGACAAAATATTAAGTTAAAAAGACAAAAGGGGCAGTTTAACTTTTTTTTTTTTTTAATTTACGAACAAAAAAAAGTTAGGGATTCTAAAGATTCCTTAAAGACAAAAAGCAAATGGATAAAATGAAAAAAAAAAAAAAAAAAAGCATGACATGGAATCTTATGTTTGGCAGGGGAGAAAGAGAAAGAAAGGAAGTTGGATAAGAAAAAAGTGTAAGGAAATTGATGGAGTTGGTTATTTAATAAGAAGAAAAAGAGAAGGACAAGGAAAATAGGAGGGAAAAACTTATAATGTTGTCCATTTTTTTATTCTTTCTAAAAGTGGGAAAAAAACTAAAATCCACCTAATAAATATTAAAATTATTTTTTTGTCCTTGTTTTTAAAGTAAGATAATTTATATAGATAAATAAAATAACAGTTATATAAAATTTTATTGTCTTTCCTTCCATAACAGACAACATAGAAAAAAAAAACAAAATCTTTTATCTCCATTTTATTTTCATTCACTTTCATTTTTTCTTTCCAGCTTGTTTTCTTTCCTTCTAACCAATATAAGCTAAAACTTTTATGCTATGTTTGGTATGAGTAAAAAGTGGAAGGAAAGAAAATGTAGGAGAGATTTTAGTATGAAAATTGATAATTTGGGATGTTTTGTTGTGATGGAATTTTGGATAAAAATGAAAAAATGGTGGAAGAATTAGAAGGTGCGACCCACCAAAATTATTCTTTCCAAATGTAAAAGGATTTTGAAAGGGAAAAGACATAATGTTAAAGGTAAATTTGCACGATTGTCCTTGTCTTTTAAAATTCTAACAAAAAATGATTGATAATATGAGAGCAAAATAGTAATTTTGTAATAGTAAGTTTTCTATCCATTTGGTTTACTTATAATACCAAATAATAATTTTGTAATAGTAAATTTGAACGATTTTCTTCTCTCCTTTTACAATTTTTTTTCCATCATGGTTTTCTTGTTCCCCCTATTTTCTTTCCTCTTACCAAACTAGTGTTAGCCTTTGTTTGCTGGAGTGAAAAATGGTGGAGTGAAAAAATGAAGAAGGAAATTAGAGTAGGGATTTTTAAAGAAAATATAATTTTGGTTGTTTAGTAGAAAAGAAATTGGGACTGAAGGGATATTGAAAATCCAAAAGCCCACTACTTTTTAATCCTTCCAATTATGAGAAGAAAAGTGAATGAAAAATTTTGACAAAGAAAATGTTGATAAAATACATATTTTTACCTTAATCTATTATCATCTCCTAATTCATACGAGGTTATAATTATAAAATACATTTAATTAGACATTTTATTTCCAATTTTTTCTCTTCTACCAAACAACAGATGGAAAACTTCTTTCATTTCCAACACCCAAGGATTTTACTCTTTCTTCCTTTCTATTGTCCATTGTTCTTACCAAATATAGTATAAAACAACAGGCAAAGAAACCGCATTCAGCTCCTTATACAAGCTGTGATTAAATCCTAAAACTTACAAGTTGAGAAAGGAGAGAAAATACATGTTTTGTGAGATAAGTCGTACAAAAACCACATTAACCTTAAACGGCTTACATGACAACCTAAATTCTAAGGAGATTGTCTAGCAAAGAACCAAACATACGCAGGCCTCTATTTTCTCTCGTCCCCTCGTTCAGATTGGTTGACCTTTGGGTACAATTTGATCTTTTAGCCACATGTAAATCGGCACCAGTACATAGTACGCTCCTGCCATGGCTCCCAAGATGAAGCGCAGTACGAACACGAATGGATTGACGGGCTTCGATACATCCTCTTCCTTCGGACCAAGCTGCCAAAATAATACCACTTTAATGAATACTACGAAAATGGGGAATCAGATTAGGGAAGAAAGATGAACAAAGAAAATACTAGGAACCTAAACATGTCGTCCACGATCCATCAAAACAACTGAAAGAATATGACACCAACAAATCAAAACTTTAAAACCAAGCGTGGCATTAGACAGGGAATCTAAACATCAACCTGTACAAGGTTTCCAACAAAATATCCGTCGATTACATGGTCAATTCAATGGGGAGTGTCGGCTTGTTGTTTCTCAAGAAAACATAATCCTCTCTATGCACGAAGGGTAACATCGGCATGACATGTTTATACAACACAAAGATAGACAAACAAGTTAAGCAGTTCGATATAAGGATTCAAAGAAAAGAGTGAAGTTACCTGCAGGGGAGAATCCCCGGAAGCAGGTTTAACGCCAGTCACAGAACATCCCATGATCAAACCATGCCGGCGAACCCCACGGTACCATTTTGGGCCGATCCTTTTCAACTGTACATCCTTAAATCCTGCCTTTTGGAACCACTCAATGTACTCTTCCTCCTTTGGAAAGAGCATCCACATATCAGCAAAGAAGCGAGATAACCAGAATGTTGGGTACACAGGACCAATTACGCATGCCTTTCCTCCAATTTTCAGGACCCTATATGCCTCCCTGATACCACGCTGTGGGTCTGGCCAATACTCAATACTGAGAAGATGCAATTTATAAATCCCCATTAGAGACAGTACCACATAGTCCATTATCGATATATGTAATTCACACATACGTATTCTCATGTACCATAACTGAAAAATAAAGATAGACATAAGACTCATTCAAGGGAACCTTGACTTCTATTGTTAGAGTTTTCGAGGAATCCAAACTTCCCAAAGACACCAAAATGCAGAATAATTAATTCTTAGCTCTCAGAATTCATTGAAAGCACTAGAATAGGGAGATTACAATACCTTAGCGTCTGTTTGGTAGGAAGGAGAGAAAATAGGAAGGAGGAAGTGACAGATCACCTAGGTGAGAGAACTGGAGAAGGAGGGGGACGTCCTTTCTCTTATGTTGTTTGGTATGAAATCCCTCCAATAATTTCTCCAGTTTAGGAAAGATCGAACTTGAGGTATTTTAAAGGATTGAGAGTCCCTCCTCTAATCCCTCCCTTCCTCTTTTCTCTACTACCAAACAACCATAAATTTCCAAAAGAGGAAATTACCTAAATAACCACCTATTTTTCATCTGTTGACCAACATGACATAAATTCTCTCATCTTGACCAACATGACATAAACTTAGTTTATTTTAGTTTAATTTTGTGTTATATTAGTCTAATGTTGCTTTTTTGTGTTATGTTGGAGCAATGATTTTTAAATTTGTGTCATTCAGGTACTTTCCCCGTTTCAAAATCCTTCCACCCACTGATCCCTTAACCTCTCTCCCTTCCTTCGACTTTTTTTCTCCTACCAAACACACTCTAAGAGGAAGACATTAACCCACTATTTATCCTACTAAAAGCATAACAGATTTAAAACAAGGTTCTGCATAAAAACTTGGGATAAATCCCAAATAAAGTCTAAACAAACAAATACATAATTTATTTAAGACTACAAATTTGGAACCATAACATGCATGCACAATCTAAGTTCTGTAAAGTCATGCCATGTAAAAATTCTACCTCCAAACACACTGCTAACACAAGAAGGAATCAACTTGAATTGAAAAGTTGAGAAAAGTACCTTCCAGCAGAGACATATCTATCAGCATAATCAGTACGGAAAGGCAAGTCCTCAGCATCACCTTCAATGATCTTGCAATCCTTCAAGGGCTCCTTCTGCTTAGCCTTGGCAAGCTGGTGAGGTGACTGGTCAAGAATGGTCACGTTCTTAGCATCCACATGCTTAACTATCCCGAGAGTGGTGAAACCGGTCCCACCACCCACATCCACCACAATCATGTTCCGGTCACTGAGATCAGCCGGCTCAAGAGCCTCGTCCCTCATGTCCTCAGTCCAGTGGCCGGGGTTTATGACGTGGTCGTAGATAATGGAGAGGAATCTGTAGAACCAGAAAGCCTCTTTCTTGTGCTGAATGAACCTGGGCTGCGAAGAAGGCCGAGAAGCCGAGAGACTGCACTTGGGGACAACAATGGTGGAGATTCTGGAACTGCTGGACTTGGAGATTCTGGTGTTGTAGACCAAACCCAGATTGGGAAAAGACTTGCCGTGAAAATCTGAGACTCGGAAACCTAACCCGTTTGGGGTTACCAGTCCGTTGAGCATCGCGGAGGCCATAGTCGGAGCAGATGAAGAAAACCCACAAAGGAAAGATGGGAAATTTCACTTGGGATTGAGTTTTTTGAGGCTGTAGAGAAGACCACAACTGCAGATTTCGGAGTTTCTCTGTTGTTTTAGTGATGGTTAAGACCAGGGGAGAAGTACTATTTGCCTCGGATAGAGAGTTATGTGTAACGTAAAAGGCAAAAGAAAAGAAGCTTATCGAGTTCCGAGATTCAGTTGAAGAGAGAGAGAGAGAGAGAGAGAGAGAGAGGGTTTCGCCGGTGTATAACGGGCACCACAGGTATTGTGAGTCGTGAGCAGCCAGCGACTCCACAGCGAGTGGTCTGTGTCACAAAACAAAGATTATTGTGGTGGTACATCAACGGAGACACGCGTAATCCCCTCATCACCTTGGGAGGTCGGGAATTTATGAAAGGCTAACGTGGAAAATAAATATAGGACAAATTACACTTTTGTTCCTCGATCAGGCATTGTAACAAAAATTGTTATTTTTTCAACAAAAATTAAAAAAAAAAAAAAAACAAACAAAAAATGAAATTTCACATTTAACATCGTAATTCATATTTTTAACTAGTGTGTTACTAAAATTTTTTCTTTAATGAAGGAATAAATTCATTAATTTTTCTAAAATTCAAAAAAAAAATATTATAAATTAAAATTTGATAATCATTTTGTGACAATATCTAAAATGTAGGAGAAAAAATATATAATTTATCTAACATAAAATAAATAGTTTGCCATGACAAGTATTTTTTGCTTAGTTTCTCATGACAAATGACAAATAGTTTTTTTTTTCTTGCTTGAAAAACATGACAAATAGTTGATAGTGAGCACAATTTCTCTGACACTTTTCATACAGCGCTCGTAACGAACTTAATTAGGGCTTCATTTGGATGTACTTTTCTGGTATGTAAATGGGCATTCGAGAGATTTTTGGATTTTTAAAAAATAAAAAATAACAAAATATGCATCTCAAAACATCTATTTTTTTTTTTAATTATTCATTCACTAAACACAAAACTCCAAAATAACTTTTTTCAAAAATAATTTTAGTAATATTTTCAAAACTCATCTCAACTCCAAAAGTCCCAACAACAAAACTTCGTCTCTAAAAGTCTCACAAATAGGCCCTAAAACGATACTCATGTCAAGCATATTGATTAAAGAGCATGCGTTCATAAACTCCAAACAACTTTTTTCAAAAAAAATTTTATCCCAAACTCATATTTTTAAAACTCATATCAACTCTAAAAATTTCAATCATAACATTCCGTCTTTAAAAATCTTCCAAAACGGTCCTAAAAAGAGACGTTACTTTACTCATGTCAAGCACATGTTGTACAGGTAATTACTATTTTCAGGGGCGTTTAATAATTCTTAAATTTTTTTTTTTGTTAAAAACTTGTTTCGTGGGCCTTTCCAACTTTCCTTTTTACTCCCTTCTTCTTAGTATGCTTTCTCTCTCTTATTTTTTTCCAGTCATCTGCCATTCACTTTCCTTGCTAATTTCCCTCTTTCTCCATTTTTTTCAGAAATAATTTTTTTTTTGGCTTATAAAACCTTCATTAAATAACACCAGAAAAACTAAGGTCCATTTTGCTCTTTTATCCGAATTTAAATTTTTTATTTCAGTTTTTATCTTTTTTTTATAAAATCAATAAAAATTATAATTAATTTTTGAAAATCAATCAATTTCATCATAAAAATTTCATTCAAAATCAATGTTCCAAACGAAAGCTAAGAAAAGCCTCAAACAAAAAGTAAGGCTTTGTCTCATTTAGGCAAAATGACTCCAACCCAGAGACAAAGATCCGCCCATCACCGGAGAAAATGGTGACTTTTAGTGCCATTGAGTTTGGCCATCGCCGGACGAAATGATGATTTTTATCCTCTTTGGCTTCCCTTCCGGCAGATGCATTTGGAACTTGAAATTATTTTTTATTTTGAATTCTTCTTTTCTAAGTTTTCTTTCATGCATCCTTTCTTAGTCTTCAAAATTTTAAAGTTAGAAAAAGAAAAACACCCGCGGGTCAAGAGAGTTGCATGCTTATATTTATGTTCCGTTTGGTGATTTAACTCAAATTTAAATTTTTTTTATCTAAGTTTTTATCTTTTTTTAAAAAAGTTAATAAAAATTATAATTAATTTTTAAAAAGTCAACCAACTCCAACTTAAAAATTTCAACTCCAACCGTAGCACCAAACAGAAGCTTAGCATTTTTGAGTCTAGAAGAAAGAAGGGATCTTACTTCCCACTTAGTAAAAAAGCCCAGCATTCCCTGAGACAACAACCCATTGAGCCAAAGCGTGGGTAACTACAAAGCAAGAAGGATGGGTCTAAGTATGTTTTTGTTTTTGTTTTTTTTTTAAGGAAACAACATAAGAATGGATCTGAGTTTTGGCAATTACAGCTTTTTTCACTTTTGTCTTTCTTTTTTAATTTTTTTTAATAATTAATATAGGACCCATCTCATCGACAACTCAGATCCTACACAGATCCATGTAGGATCGTGAGGATCGCCCACTCGGGCTCAAAAGCATTTTCCTTTAATCGAAATATGCAAGCTCACTACCAAGTCCACTGGGCAGTAAAACAGATTTATTTATTTTTTTGCTCGTTAATTTATTGTTACTATTATTTTTTGCTTGAAACGGTAAAACAGATTCAACAGAACACCCGAAAGTGAAAGACAAGTGGACAAACAATAACAAACAAAACTAATGAGCAATAATAATAAAAGAAATTGGATTTAAAAAAGCTACAAGTTTACTTAGGGCGCATCAACCATTGGCTGGTGGGCGGGAATTCCAGAGTCTTTAGTTGTTTGTATCCCTTGTTTTCTCCGTCCCCCAACTCATGTACAAAGCCCACAACCCAAATCAGGAATATACATATATATAATTATTTATTTATTTATTTATTTATATGAAAAAATAAATAATCTTTGGAACTTTTCTCTAACACCCAAAACCATGAATCTCCTCACCTTGATACTCAAAATGACAGCTTCAAGCATTGTGATTCAACAGTCAATACCATAAAAGTCCCGACATTCGAGGGGCATACTCGTACTTTCATAATCAACAAAATCAACTTCCCATAACATGAGCATGAGCAAGATGAGATAAACTACATATATAGTAGTTCCTTTTCTTTTCTTTTTTTTTTTTAAATAAATAAATAAAAGATATGGTGGTGCTCCCGTCATTTCCCGTTTTTTAAGTTCACGCAAGCGAGGACACTCCCCTAAGTTAGCAGGAGATTTGAATATCCGACCTCTCGGTTGGTGATATCCAAATATTGTCTCCCGTGTCAACTCATTCACCCTTACGTATTTAACTACATATATAGTTGTTGGTTACAACTTTGATACTCGTAAATTCTTGTACAAGATTTATATGGCATTACTTAGACAATAACTTTACAATGCCAAAAAAATTAGTGATAATTTTCTCTAGAATACATTGGCCTAGTTATTCTTAGCACTATAATTCACATAAGATTGATGTCATCTGAATTCCATTTTGCATTTTGAATTCACTTCAACTGAAATATTGTCCTTTAACCACTTCATAATTAATTTTGGTAGCATCACTTCGTATTCATTTTTATGTTATATTAATTACAGAAAATTATGATTTATCATTTTTTTTAATAAATAAAAAAATTTTACCATAAAATATTTTATTTTGTATAAAGTTTATATTACATATTAAAATTTACAGCTGTTCCAGTTAAAAATCGAACCTTTAAAAATTTATGCAAACGGTAAAACAACTGTTCGTACGAAACAGAACTATGCGGCGAGAGTATCTAAAGTTTGTCGTGATAAATAAGATACTTACTATTGGCTCTCTCTGTATATATATAAATACGTGTTCCAAAATAGTTTATCTGCCCATCCAATCAAAACTCTCCTAACATTTTCAGTTTCATATATAACCTCGAACGAAGTGATCATGGCCAGCCCGCCGGAGAATCTCGCCGCCGACAGCGCGAGCCCGGGGTGGATGAGCAAGGGCGACAACGCGTGGCAGCTGACGGCGGCGACAATGGTGGGCCTGCAGAGCGTGCCGGGCCTGGTGATCCTGTACGGCAGCATAGTGAAGAAGAAATGGGCCCTGAACTCGGCCTTCATGGCCTTCTACGCCTTCGCGGCCGTGCTGGTCTGCTGGGTGGGCTGGGCCCACCAGATGTCCTTCGGTAAAAGGCTTCTCCCGTTCTTGGGCCGGCCCAGCACCGCTCTGGGCCAGAAGTTTCTCCTGGAGAGGGCCTTCTCGGGCCGAATACCCAACGCCAGCATGGTGTACTTCCAGGTGGTGTTCGCGGCGATCACGACGATCCTGATTGGTGGGGCGTTGCTTGGGAGGATGAGCTTCCACGCGTGGATGGCGTTCGTGCCGCTCTGGATTACTCTCTCCTACACGGTTACTGCTTATAGTATTTGGAGTCCCGAAGGGTGGTTGTTGAGACTCGGGATTATTGATTATTCTGGTGGTTTTGTGGTTCACTTGGCTTCCGGTGTTGCCGGTTTCACCGCCGCTTATTGGGTAATCTTTTTTTATTTCGTTTTTAATTACCACCCTCCGATCTCCATCTTGTATGATTATTGCATCGGTTTTGATGGTGGAGAGAAGAGCACGTGCTTTTTTTTTTTTTTTTTTGGTTGAGAAAGAATGGTGCTAGTTAAATATTGAAGTTTTGGTCATAATCAAATGAATTTTAAAATAACTTATAATACTTAATGAGAATTTTTTTGATTGGTTCATAGTGAATAATGTTAAAAATAGGTGATAACATGTACTTTGTCTTTAAGAAAATTATGTAATATTTTTCAATAGGATAGTACGAGGATTTGTATATCGAAATTTGTACTTGAGAGCTTTTATCTAAACTTTTCTTATAATAGATTAAAAATATATTAAGTATATACAAAATGGCAAATGAAAAATTAGAGTAATTCCATTGGAGACCAGTGGTGATAGGCCGGCATTGTAAAATCTCTAACTCTAACCAGCACATTTAAATTTTTTTTGTTTTTTTTTGTTTTTTTTAGGTAAAGTTTGGATTTTATTAAGGAGCCAAAACGGCTAAAACAACATCCCTGGTCGGGGAAATTACATCCAAACCAGTAAAATCTTTTGAGAACATCTAACAATCACGAAATTGTATATGAACATCTATAATTCATTAAAAAAAAAAAAAAATCCTAATGATAAATACAATTTTTAAAACATTACGCCGCACTTGACTCTCCAATCCCTTTTCTTTTGAGAATAATTAATGTAAGCAAAGAAATAAAATTAAACCGAAGAAGGGAAATATATATTTTAGAGTTAAATATATATATATATAAGGGGGTGTTTGGTATGGGTAATCTTTTATAAAGGAATAAGAAACTTAAGATTATCATGTTTGTTATGAGGTTAACTTATTTTAAGATACCTGGGAATCTGAAACTCACCTCCCTCTTAGGTTTCAGATCAGATCCATTATCTGAATATTACGAAAATCTTAAAATTTACATAATTTAGATACAACTATCATTTTAAATTTTAAAAGTCTATCTTTTCGAATTTAAATATATATATCAAAACCTAATATTTTTCTCTCCCAACCTCAAACGTGAGTATCTTTTTCCACCTCCATCAATTCTTCTTCTTCTATTTTGTCGTAACTTTGCTCTTTTTTTTTTTCTGGGTTTCTTCTTTTTCTTTGTCGATTGTAACTTTGTGTTTTGTTTTTGTTTTTTATTTTATTTTTTAAACTCTGCAATTCTTCTTCTTCCATTGTCTTTGCATTATAATTAACCAAACTGGGTAATTTATTTACAAAGCTTAATAGATTATTAATTTTCTTAAATTCTTAGATTAATTTATTTACTTGTGTTGTTTGTAATTGGATTTCACCGAATTTTTTATAATTATTTTGTTATGTTATTGTATTTATATATATATATATTTAAATCATATTAAACTCTGTATTAATTTAGTTAAGGATGATTTTGTCTTTCTATTAAAAATAAATAAAAAAATTCCTATGCACAATCAAAAACAATAATCTAATATTTCCCGGAATCTTATTATAATATTTATATAAAACCAAACACAATAAACTAACATTTTTAGATATCTGATAACTTTAAAAAAAATTTCAAATATCTGATTATATTTAATTACTTGAACACTCTCATATAGATATATATTTTTAAGCAGTGATTATTGAAGTTAATTTAAGAATGGTAATTAGTGGGTGGAAATACGGGTGTGCAGGTGGGACCAAGGGCAAGCAGGGACAGGCAGAGGTTCCCGCCAAACAACATCCTGCTGATGCTGGCAGGGCGGGCCTACTTTGGATGGGATGGACTGGATTCAACGGCGGAGATCCTTACTCTGTCAGTGTCGACGCATCTCTCGCCGTTCTTAACACCCACGTGTGTACTGCCACCAGCCTGCTGACGTGGCTCTTGCTCGATATTATTTTCTTTGAGAAGCCCTCCGTGATTGGGGCCACACAGGGCATGATCACCGGCCTTGTTTGCATCACCCCGGCTGCAGGTCTTGTCAAGCATATATATTTCCTTTTTCCCCCTTTTATAGTATATACACATGTACAGTCATTCATACATACATATATATATATATATGTGTGTGTATTTATTCGTATCTGTGTGATCATGTTAACATCAATCAGTTTTGGTTAAAGTCTATCAATTAAGATCAACACCAAGAAATTAAATCATTTATCCAAAAAAAAATAAATCAAAAACACCAAGAAATTAAATCAGTAAATGCTTGAACAACGTCATTGTCTGTCACAATGATAACGCATGCATTCATACAATCTTATCCAAAACCTTAAAACAGTTACATAATAACTATTATTCCGTTTGATTTTGAGTTTATCTCAAAGTAAACTATATTTTTTTATATTCATTTTTTATTTTTTTTTTCTGAAAATTTAATAAAATTTATAACTAATTTTTAAAAAATCAACCAACTTCAACTTAAAATTTTTTATCTTCAATTAACTTATCAAACGGAGACTATGTATTGAGAGAGTTAAAAAATTTTGATGTCGGTTAGGCATAATATTCAACGTGTGAATGCATTTGAAATGTCAATTTGAACCCATATTTAACTTGTTGATTCTGTTTATTTCCACATTGAGAAGATGATATGTGTCTAGGCGGAGGTGAGACTACATTAGTATTTATAATCTATAGACAATTGTTTTTTTTTTTTTTTAATTATCATTAAATTATATCTGCAGTCATGATAATTTTCATATAATATTTAGTATATATTTTAATATTGAACTTTTAGGTTTCTTTAGCTAGTTTGACAAGGAAAGTCAACAAAAAAACCCTTTGCATTTTTTTATTTTTTATTTTTTATTTTGAAAAAACTTAAAGTTAAAATGGTGGCCAGCCATAAAAACATTTTCACGTAAATAGGTTAAAAATTTGAACTAAAACTTAATCATGTCAATAACTTGTTTTTTTAATTTTTATCTGGGTAGAATATATTATGTTGACTCTATCTCGTAGCACATCACATAGCTAGAACAATTTTTCAACAATTAATATACATATACGTGTATACTTTATGTTGGTAAATTTTAATTGAGCCCATTTGACAAAGTCACCTTCAAAGTAAATAACAAAAAAATGTTATCTTCCACAAATAATAAACAGGAGTGGTGCAAGGGTGGGCAGCGATCGTAATGGGAGTGATGGCAGGGAGCATCCCATGGTACACCATGATGATCCTCCACAGGCAGATCAGCCTCCTCAAGAAAGTGGACGACACCATGGCCGTCTTCCACACCCACGCCGTTGCCGGCATCCTCGGCGGCCTACTCGCCGGCCTCTTCGCCGAGCCAAAGCTCAGCCGCCTCTTCTACTTAGCCGACAACTGGCAGCGGTACATCGGCCTCTTCTACGGCATCAAAACGGGCCAAGTCGCGGCGGGGTTCAGGCAAGTCGGAGTCCAGTTACTTGGCATAGTGTTTGTGATAATACTCAATGTGTTCACCACCACCGTGATATGCTTGGCCATAAGGCTTGTGGTCCCGCTTAGACTTGCGGAGGATGTGCTGCAGAGCGGCGATGACGCGGTGCATGGAGAGGAGGCTTATGCTTTGTGGGGGTGACGGTGAAAAGTACAGTTCTAAGTTCAATTCGGTTCATGCAGTTGACGAGAATCAGGAGATTTTAGCCCCTTCTCATGATGATCAAATGGTGCCAAAAAGTAGTAGCGAGTGTCAAGTACTTCAGACGACTTGTAAATGATTGTGTGTACATATATATATATATATATATAGCTTTGTGTATTATATTGTGTGCAAAATGTGGTTCACTTTTGCTCTATACTCTTTAATTTGTTTGCTTTTGGTCTCTCTCTCCCTCTCTCTCACTCTCTCTCTCTTTATTATTATTATTATTTTTTTTAAGTTTGAAGCATTTCTAATGCAATGTTTAATTTTGATTTCAATGCTGATATTTAGTATATTTAGGTAAGAAAATGATTCTCAACTGTAGTGTTATATTTGACGACAAATTTGAGACATATTATGTTTGATGTTAAATTCAGCGTCTTATTGTTATCAAATTTGATCATAACAATCAGATTTTGGCAATTGGTTGCTTTTCATCCAATAATCATTGATACAGGGGATTGTGTCTGCACTGCTCAAGCCATGACTAATGGACTCGTATGACTTTTGCTTTCCATGGGAAGAGCAGATAGCGCCCAAAGGCATCTCTCAAAAGCGAAACCTTACAGATATCTTTTGTAGTGGGGAAAAAATCCTCAATGACGAATAAATAACAAAAATATCCATATAAATTGTAAAATCATACATGGTAAACACAGTTCAGTATCTTTTTCTTGGCAAAATGCTTTTCCATGCATATGATTATAGAGTCGAGGGTGTGGTAAAAGCAATTTCAAGCCAAAAAAATAAACAACGAAAAAGAAACGATTTGTCATTTCCAAGGTATGAAAACGATGCTAAAAGTATTTTAATGAGGCACAGGTTTCGCAATTTTGGCTTATGTTTGACTTTCGAAGGGAACCCATAATAAAAATTAGAAAATTTTATCTATAACTATCTCTAAGAACGAGAATTTTCTTAAAATATCATTTAAAAATTTGATTAAATTATTATATATTTTTATAATAATATCTTTTTTCTTTCCTTTCCAGCTCGTCATGTGACAGGTCCTAAGCTACAATTTCAAATAAAACATATCTTTTTTAAAAAATTTTACTTTTTTAAATTTCAAATTTTTTTATTTTGTTTGTCTATTTCCCACATACAAAGTGTGTACAATTAAACTAGTTTTTTTTTTTTTTTTTTTTTTTACACAAGCAAGATAACACAAACATCACACGAGGTCGACCACAAGGACCTTCATGATGAGGAATTTAATGGACTTATAAGTATACCCTATTAAGTTATAATTTTCATACAATTGTTAAATGAAAAATAACTCATAATATTTATAAGCCATTCAACTTTCTCACTTTTTATCAATGTATGATTCACCATAATAACTATAGATTTTTTTTTGATATTCACAGTAAACACACACATCTCATCTCACAGGAGATTATAAATGAAATAATCCAAGACCTTGCCACACTTCTCTTCTGGACTCTTTCTAATTAGGCCGATAGCTCATAGCTACCAATAATTAGTGCACAAACGCCAAGGAGGAGACGAGAAGTATACAAAGTTGCAAAGCATTTAATTTGGATTTTCTTAATTAAAGATATATCATTATTTTTTCTCCCCTTGTTGGGATGATCAAATATTAAAGAAGGATGGTATGGATAAACTAGAATAACTTTTTGAATCATGAAATACAGGAGTAGAGGCCAACTATCAACTTGACTTTTAGTGCCGGTTTAGATTTTAAGTTATATTTGAATGTAGACGTATTTGTTTGGTTTATCAATTTTAATATAAAATTTTCAATTTAATTTTTGTATTTTTCTAAAAAATCAACTAATTTATTAACTAGTTTTTAAAAGTCAATTAACCATAATTAAACATTTTAAACTCAAACTGACCAACCCACCCGAGACTTGAATTTGAGTTGAATTTTTACTAAAAAGATGATACAAACATTTAGCATGTGTTTAGTGTCATGGTTTGGATTACAAATTACAACTCAATTTTTGTCTTTTTCTAAAAAATTAACCCCAATTTTACTATTCACAGTTATTATTACAGTTTGGTAACTCAAACTTTAGAAGCTCATAACTATGCATATATAAGTTTAAATGAGATGAATTTGAGTTGAATTTTTCCTAAAAAGATAATAAAAACATTTAGCATGTGTTTGGTGCCATGGTTTGGATTACAAATTACAATTCAATTTTTGTCTTTTTCTGAAAAGTCAACCTAGGTTTCACTATTCACTTTTTGTAACTCAAACTTTAAAATCCCATAACTTTACATATACAAATTCAAATGAGATAATTTTTTTTTTCAAATTGAGTAAAATTTTGAGACAAACGAAACAAACTTCATATCGAATTTTTTTTTTTGTACACATTTCAAGTTTTTTCACTTTTTAAATTCAACAATTCAAATGGCACACCAAACGCATAATTTAATTCAAATTCAAATTCTACAATCTAAACGCATGCTTAAATGCACTTAAATGTTTTATATTTAACTAAAGTACCAAACACACGTTATATTAGAGTTAGATAATAATTATTAGAGATGAAAATCTAAACCGATCATTAAAATTATCTTTCTCATAATATTCTTTTTTTGGGTGGGGGGGACTCGGGGGAAATTGGTAATTGAATTACTTTTCAACTTAAGTTGCAATCTTGGGGGGGGGGGGGGGGGGGGCGGCAAGTACGTGATAAATCTAAAGAGGAAAGGAGTAATCCATTAAAAAAAGAAAAAAGAAAAAAAGAAGGTCACAGTATTCATGGGGGGGGGGGGGGGGGGGGGGGGGGGGGGAGAGTACGTGATAAATCTAAAGAGGAAAGTCATAATCCATTAAAAAAAGAAAAAAGAAAAAAAGAAAAAAGAAGGTCACAGTATTCATAATAAAAACTTCTTTAAGTAATTAAGAAAGTAAATAATACCTCATTCAAACAGTAATTAAAACCTTAATCATATAGTTAATGACTACGAGTGGACAAGATTTCAACATCCAGTTGTACGAACATCAAACTACGAAGCAAAAAAGCATCGACGTTTTTCCATGTATTTTCTTTTCTTTTCCCAAAAGAAACATAGACAGAGAGAGAGAGAGAGAGAGAGAGAGAAGGAAAGCAAGAAAGAAAAGGTTCGAACCTTTTTTTTTTTTTTTCCGTTTATTTTCCTTTTTGAGGGAATTTCCATATATATAATCCTCAGAAGCTCACTGAGACTTACCAGATCTGTGGCCTTTACTGAACAAGCTCTGAGGATGAAAATCCAGAGATGAAGAAATGAGTTTGGCTGTGTTGTAGTAGTGTTTGCTTTGGAGCTTCGTTTTCTGTTCTCCGGCGAGTTATGGAGTCCGAAACGGCGTCGTCCGCCGACGAACATGTCGGTCCTTCCGACGGAGTTGGAGGGTCCAATGACAACAGGGGAAAGCATCGGATTCTCGCCGAGCTTAAGCACCTCGAACAAGAACTCAAATGCCTGGAGGTAATTAATTCTTTTTTATTTTCTTTTTTTCTGGGGTGTGGCATGTGCTGTTGTTTGTTTCCCGAGAAAGTTGAGTCTGAACCCCAAAAAGAAAAAAAAGAAGAAGTTATCTATTTTTAAACTCCTCCATTTATCTTTTTTATCCCTTTTTTTTTTTTAAGCTGAAGATGCATTTTTATAGTTGAGCTCAGAAAATGAAGATAAAATCCCATTTATGTATTAACCAAAAAAAAAAAAAGAGAGAGAGAAAGATTGAAAAAGTTGCGCAATGTCCAAAAAACCTTTTTTCCCTTTTCTTCCTCTGGAAGTATACGAAGGGACAGAAAGAAAGACGAAAACAAAAGCCTAGAAAAGCTCTTTGTTCGTGTATTTTAAGAATTTGAGAAAAGATTACAAGATATTGCTGATATTGACTTCTTTGAGATTTCACCGACTTAAGGAATATGGAGATGTTCTAGTCTGGAATCTGGTGGGTATTCTGGGATTAGTTCTGCAATTGTTTGCAATTTTTGTAACGCCATTGGGAATTTGGAGTTGTTGATTTGTTTTCAAAGACCCTCTTAATAGGTTCCAAAATGCCGTTTTAAGACTACAGATCCGCATTCTGATGCAGATCATAATTTCATTCTATATTTATAGCTAAAAGCTGTAATGAATGTTTAGGCTGTTGTTATTATTATTATTATTTCGTTTAGCAAAATCACTACTTGAACTGGTTGGTAACCCCAGGAGCTAAATTAGTAATTGTAACTATGTAGCTTGGAAAAGAAACTCCTGTGATTCTGGTTATGGCTGCGTTGATTCTTGAAACATTTTTTTTTCTTTAATCGATTTCGAATACCTAAGTTAGCTTGAATATACTCTCAAGTTAAGATATTTCCTCTCTGAAAGACTGCAACGAGAATGAAATTCCAACCATGATGATGTTTTCTGTGTGCTTCAGTTTTTGTTTCCATAGGCGAGTTACCCCGGGGCATCGGCAATATAATTTGTTGCTTTTATACCTCTTTTTCGTGTCATATTTACATGTCATCAGAAGGTCATAATTCACAAAACTATATCACAATCCACAAACTTTTTCTAATTATTGTGTTCTTGTGTCCAGGAAGAGTTGGAAGAGCTCGAAAAAACGGAAAATGCCTCGACCATCTATGCAGCGTACGTCTGAGCTAGAGAGAGCTTTAATTATCAGCTTTAACCAAAATCCTTTTAGTTATTGCATTCATGTCTCAAGTTAAACTTGTTATAGCAGTTTTGGAAACCGCTGAATCCACGTTGTTGTTGTTGTTTCGCAGATTGTTGTCTCACACCGAAAGCACATCAGATCCTCTACTCCCAGTGTAAGTAATCACAACAAAACTCAATCTCTCCTAACTTTGCTAGTTTTTAGTACCAAAACATTGCTCAAAGTGTTCCTAACGTGCCTTGATAGATCTTATTTGATTACACAGAACAATCGCCCCGGCAAACGAGTCATGGGATCGATGGTTCGAGGGGCCGCAGGATTCACAAGGCTGTAGGTGTCTGATACTCTGATCTGAAGCAAGATTTTTCTCCATCTGATTCAACACGGTTACGTTTTTATTCGACGCGCATGATTAAATTCTGCGAATTTTTTGGCAACCAATTTAGTCAAGAATCTGTATATCTGAATATTTAACGGCCTGCGTGAGTTACTAATGAAGGGTTTTGTTTGTTTTTTTGTTTTTTTTCATCGTTTTTTTTCCTCAGATTGCTTAAAACAAATCTCTAGTTACTAACTTTGTGTTCTCAAGAAGTCCAGTTTCCACATCCAAACAAAACAGTCTCTGTTATGCCCGCTTTTGTTCTTTAACAGTAGTTTTTAATATTATATATCAAGAGAAGCGCTTTGAAGAGTACGGAAAATAAAGAAAAATGTCTTTTGACTCCACACAAGCATCTCCAAAGACGACAGTGAAGAAAACTATTGGCAATTGACACTTCACAGGTTTGATGAGACCAAGTTGACTGCTATTACGAGATTTTGAAAATGTGGGTCCAAAATTTTCTTTTTTATTTTTACTTTTTTTAAGTTTCTATTTCAAATTCGGTCTAGTTTTTGGGTGGGTGAGACATCTTTTTATGCTTTAGCAACTCTCTTTACTTTACTTTTCTTTTTTCTTTTTTCTTTTTCTTTTTCCCGTAGAAATCATTTAGCAATTCTACTTACGAGTTAAAAAATTAACTTATTTTTCTTTTCCTTGATTGACAAAATCTAACTAATATGGATAGCTTTTATGCTCTGTTTGTATGAATGAAAAGTGTAAGGGAAAAAAATATTGAAGGGATTTTAGGATGGAAATTCATAACTTAGGATGTTTGATAAGAAAGAGGTTTGAATATAAAGGAAATTAGGTGGAAGAATTAGAAGGTCGAGTCCATTAGTGGATTTTGAGATGGAAAACTTTGACACCAACATCAAGAAAGCAAAATTACTAAATTGTCCTTATTATTTTATACAGACTGAAATATGATTGATAAAAGTTGGATAAAATGAAAATTGTCCTATTATAGTTTTTCTATCCCTTTAGTTTCACTTACAATACCAGATAAGAGAAGGTACATTCGTTTTCTTTCCTCCATATCATACTAAATAACTAAAGAAAAATAAAAATATTTTCTTTTTTTTTATTTATAATTTTTATTTCCCTCTCATTCTTTCATTCTTACCAAACGGAGTGTAAGTGAATTGAGAGCTGTCTTTTCCTTTTCTTTCTTTCTTCGTGTGTGTGTGTGTTTTT
Organism: Ficus carica; assembly: GCA_009761775.1. Lineage (NCBI taxonomy): Eukaryota > Viridiplantae > Streptophyta > Magnoliopsida > Rosales > Moraceae > Ficus > Ficus carica. The sequence continues at coordinate 3,789,672 of CM019748.1, read as the reverse complement.
TTTTTTTTTTTAAATAACCGGAGACAGATCTCAAAATTGAAAATGGAAAATACAAATATCATTTTGTAACTAAAAAGGCTGACATCCTTTTTTACCTTTCCCTTTACTGCAGTCCACAACAGTTGATTGTTGATCCTATCTCAAGCTGGATCACCTATTTAGCAGATTGGAAGAAATATCCTCGGGAAAAAGCCAATGATAGAGCAGGATTAAAGTAAGCAAACTACTTTTGAATTAAAGAAACTAGAATATGTTCCCATTAAAGGGGGGAAAAAAGAAACTAGAATATGGATTAAAATGAGAATTAAAGTGGCTAAAGTGACAAGATAATAAAAAAGATAATATAACAGTTGGCGGAATAAGGCCATTGTACATCAAACTACAGGAGCCAAATCAAGAAATGCTGGATGGATCTAATTAATACTTCGTTTGGATGACACATTTAATTTTCTATATTGTATTTGAATATACCTTCATTCGAACAATACATCCACTTATTTTATTATTTATTCATTCTCTTTTTTTTTTTAACCTATTTTATCAATCTATCATATACTCTTTTTCTCTCTCACTAATATACATTAGAATAACTATTGAACTGTGAACAATCCAAACACACATATAATAAAAAACACTAACCAAAGGGAACATCCAAACACATATTAAAATACATTTATTGCATTAAAATACAATATCAGGTGAATGTATGATCCAAACGAACGATGAAAACATCTTATTTAGTCTATGCTAGAAGTTGGGATCTAGAAAAACAGAACCAGGAGAGAGGAGACTGACTACCTTTACATATTTTCACATGATTTCTGTCATTGACATCGTTACATAAATTGAAGGGGGAAAAAAAAAAAAAAAACAACCATGATGGTTAATTTACATGTATGTACACTCAACAGACCTACAAAGAGCAGCCAAAGTTCTTGGCGAAAAAAAAAGAGCAGCCAAAGTATCCCAGTGAACATAATTGAGATTATGATGATCATAGAACTTGAGCAGATAAGAGGTGCCTAAGCTGTTGCAAGTGTTCGTCATTCGAAATGTGAAGCGAAAGGCGCAGATTTGTTAACAGAGACTCTTGTTCCCAACTCAAGGGACCCGAAGCAAAAGAGCCTGAACTGTGACTTGTACGCTTGAAGCTCCAAATTGTGGATGTCAACTTCCAGTTGATGCTCAGGAGATGGAACTTTGTTCCTTTTACAAGACAACGATGGAAACGCCGACTCGGCGTCAGAGCCATGAGACACATTCTCGTTAATTTTGCGGGAAATTCCTCTTGTCCATTCAGAAGTTACGTTCAAACTGCAACTAGCAACCGAGCACTCGTTACTATCTCGAATCCAGTAGTTTGTTGTATCTTTTTCTGCTTTGATATTGTTGTCTACTACTCCTACTTGTAGAGAAGTAGAGTCACCAACCTGCCTAATCAAAGAATGTCTCATAACCATGGGCTTGTAACACCCTTCTGCATCTTTGTTTAAAATCAGGTCTTTATCTTCTGAGCAAGATTCTTCACAAATTTCCTGTGGTGAAGCACTACAAGCCGAGCGAAAACACTGTTTCGAATTGTCCCGTTTAGAACTGTTGACTTCCTGTTTATGCTTTTGAACCTGTAGGAACATTTAATTAGACATCAAAAACTCCATTAAAGATACAATATAAAGAAAATAAGGGAGAATTTTGTGGTAGGACGTAGTTTCAGAACAAATCCAAGCAGATCGTATCAGAATCATATCGGAGTAAACAAAGTTCAACAATATGATAGTTACTGACGAAGATCAAACTGTTTAAAACCGAGTCATACCAATAGGGGTAATTTTCATATCCTACCAAAGAATTCTCGGAAAAATAAAATTTTGCACATGAGAAGAAAGTAATAATTAACAACCAAAGGACAACTGGTTAGCAAAGGACATGCAAAAATCTAGGTTCTTGGTTCGCTTACCTTGACAAACACAGACCACTTATTCTCATGCCAAACTTGGTGAATTCTTAAACTAGAAACGTGAAATTCCTTAAGTTGGATCGACCCGAAAAACTTAACAACCAAACGCTTATCCCTCAATACTTCGCACCTTCCCGACCCGCCAACACCGCGAATCAAATACCTCGGCTACATCACCAGCAGCCCATCTTGTTTTCCTCTTCTGTTGTGGAGGCTGAGGCCTCATGTTCTTCTTAAGCACTCTTTCCACAACCAAATCTCCTCTTTGGTCAACTAGAAACTTGTACCTGATAACATAGTAATCCCCATCTAATCCGATTATAATACCAGAATACCATGAACCGTACAGATCTCTCTCTTTCCTCAAGACTTCCACTGAACTTCCTTCTTTGAACTTCATTTTCCAGACCCTTTGAAAGTTTGAACCTGAAATACCAATTATGGGGAAATTTAAGTGTAAATACGCATAAGATATCAGATTCAAGGATCTATGATTTTAGAAAATTCAAGTATAAACAATTTATGGGCACTAACTAAACACAAATAAGATCTGATTACCAAAAAAAGACACAAATAAGATCTTGCTTCCAAAAAATGAAAAAAAATAAACAATTACTTGAAGCAAAAAATCAAATTGAAACTTAGATTAATAATTTTCCATCAGAAAGAGATTAAATTATATATTTATACCTTTATCCAACTGTAAACAGTTTTCCTTCTCACTTCTCCTTTCTTCTACAGGAACAACATTGAAACAAAAAAACTGGGGAAAAAAAAAAAAAAAGAATAGATTCTTGAACAAAATATTAAAAATATAAAAGATTAAAAAAAGAAAGACCCACGTAAAATTTGGATAAATAAGGAATAGTAAAATAAAGAAAGCCAAAGAGAGGATATTAATTGAGAAATGGAAAGAGGCTGACCTGGGAGTGAGGATTGGAAAACGAACAACACGTGTGGTGTGGTTCTAAAAGTAAATTAACCACATCTTAGTGAAAGGCGTGCGTGGCGTGGCGTGGCGTGGCGTGTGATTTGTTTTCAGTTAAATTGGTGATCAAAATCCTTTTGAGTAATAAGAGCAAGCTTAATTCTTAAAACTCCCGTTTTTGAAAAGTTTGGTGTATTACGTAATCATGATAAATACCCTACTTTGTCTGGCTTCTCCACCTCCAATTTGACCGTTAATGCGTTTCCTTCCATTGTAATTACGTGCGTATCCTTGTATGTGTCGTTTTGTTTTGTTTCCTTTGTTTCCTATTTTTCATCTGTCCTTTGCTGTGTCGTTTCTTTTATGAATATTCTTTGTTGTGTCGTTGTTGCCTAATGCAAGGACTTCTTCGAGATGCAACCATTTTTAAGCGATAAATTTGCAAATGATACAAGTGTTAAATAAATGGGCTTCCTAGAGCTCATCCCAAAAACTTAGCTCTCAAGTGGAGAGAGAGGGTGTAATCCACGTATGAATACCACGACACTTCAGTAACTTAACGATATGAAACAAATTTACAATCTAACGAAAATAAGTTAGTCAAACACTTCTTTAAATATAAACACTACCTATTTAAGTCTTTTTTATGAGATATCTCTTACAAATCCATAGACGTATCGTGTAAAAGACGGACTCAAATACTTCTTCAAAATTTAATATCTCCACATCTCTGAAGCATGAGATTTATATTGAGCCTCGAGGATCCCTCGAGCTGTCGAGCATGTCGATTTTTTCATGTCTTGTCTTCTCCATTACTCGACCTTGCAGTTTTATCTTGATGCTTTCGATGGAAGTCTTCCTCGTTTTCGGTTGACACATGTCCTTTTTCATTCGTCCATACTAACACGTGTCATGATCTCGATAAGTTCCCCCAACACATAGCTCTATTATATTCCTTTACGTTCACTACTTTGGATTCACAAAAAAACAAGAGAGTAAGAGAGAGAGAAGTGAGGGAGGCTATAAGTTAATTAGGCCCAGTAAGCTCACTGAGTGAGAACACAGAATAAATGGGCCTAGCAATGGGAGGCCCGGGAATGAATGTCAAGGAAATTGGACTTGCAATTTGTCATGGGCTTGTCTACTAAGCCCACTCCTGCCACACAAGGCCCAAAACTTCGAGTCCATTATTTTTGGTCACAACCCAGTTTGTGACTGAAAGGTATCTGCAGAATACAAACCTCTAATTTTCAAAAAAAAAAAAAAAAAGAAAAGAATTACAAACCCCTAATAACTGCCACATTTTGTTCCCCTTTATTTCCTGGTTTAATTAAAGAGTCTTAACAAAAGATCCTATAAATCCAGCTTGAAACTTCTTTTTCAGCTCCAGTGTTGGTGCTCATTGCTCCACTGTTTGTTTTTAATGAAATCCAGCTTAAGAAATAAAAACGGATCTAGTTTCTACGCTCCCTTTATATGTCCCCTTTCCTGCCCCCTAGTAAAATGTGACATCTCATTACAAATTGCCACGTCACATGAAATTGACAACTCACACCATAACAAACCCACTAACGTTAAGCCTATACGTTAACTGACTTTTCGGAAGGGAAAAAAATAATAAAAAGCTTTTTTTTTTTTTTTTTTTTTCTTTTTCGCCACATACTACTGTAAACTGTTGTTTCCTTTGGATCTCTCTAATATATAATATATATATATATGAAAAAATTTTGTAAAATATTTTAAACTTTTAAAAAATTAAATTCAACATCTCTTTTTGAAAATTTATGTTTTACTTTAGTATCCCTATAGAGATCCCAAATTGTCGATGACGGAATAAAAAATCTGATGTCTCAATTAATGGTGATTCGTGAAGTTGTGTAAAGTATGTCTTCTTCTTCTTCTTCTTCTTTGCGATGATTGTGATGTTGTTCCTTATTAGGATTTTGTTTTCTGGGTTTGGAGAAATCCTCAAAACTTGTGGATGAAAGTTCAAAATGAAAAGGTCATTACAATCAGTTTTTGTACCAGGTATTTTGAACGGAGCATATTTTTGACTTGAAAATGTCCATAGAATCTGAGGGGAAAAAAGTCCACTCTTTGGTTAGAAGTTGCTTAACGTATTGAGGAGACACAATGAGTTTTTTCTTGAAAAATAATGTTTAAGAAGAATACTTTCATTTTCTTATTCTACTTTTTTTTTTCTATATTTTTGTTTGATGTCAAGTAATTGCCACCGGTGTACTAAAGCTTTAGGCTTTGTTTGGTATTAAGATTTAACTCCAACTAAACTGTAATTTTTATCTTAATTTTTGTATTTTTCTGAAAAATCAACAAAATTTATAACTAATTTTAAAAAGTCAACCAACTCAAATTTAAAAATTTCATCTCCAATTAACTTACCAAACGGAGGCTTAGTATTGAAGCTGTCACCACAGTATCTCAACCTTTTAGTTGCAGTGAATAAGTGGAGGTTGTGAAGAACTTATTGTATGTGAAACATTTAGACTCCTAATAGATAGGAATTTTTTTGCAAAGGGTTTGCAATAAAATTATGAAAATGCCCAGGAGAAACAACAATGCTTCAGTTTGGTTCCTTGTCTACCATGCATTACATATTTCATAATATCAGTGAGTTGATGACTCTTTTCACCAAGATTAGTTTTGCTTTCTGGGTTGACCTTCTGTTTCATAATCAAGGTTTACATTTGGCTCAGAGTGCATGTGCAGCGGCCGTTTTTGCAACTCATCTAGGGATTCCCCTGACACAAATTGCAACTTACTTGTCAACATTTTCTGCTATTTGCACGAGATCAGAGCTTAATAGTTGCTAGAAATAGCATCAAAATTGTTAATGATGGTTACAATGCCTATCCCAGTAGCACCTTTAATACGATTTTTTGTTTCATGTATATAAAGCAATTGCTAGCTATAGAACAATACCATCTACTAGTTATATCAATGAATAGTGTAGTAAGAGTCCTGTTATTGAAGCCGTGTGCAGTAAATGGACAAATAAGAGCCCATATGAGTAAAGCCAAATATGAATGGAAAGTAAACAATAATGATGATGATAAATAAATAAAATATAACAATTTTAGCCTAAACATTGTCTTATCAAACTAATTCAAGAGCGGTTTTTAAGAAACTATGAGAATCCCCTATAGAGAGGAATTGTAAACGAATTTGGAATCTGAAGATCTTGAAGGAGTCGACTGATCTTATAAGAAAAATAAAAAATATATATAATTAGATATGATCATAATTATGATGATAATAAAGAATTGTGTGGTTGGTTATAATCAATTTCATTACCTGCTGTCATAAGTCATCCATGCTTGTTTTCATGTTTGGATCTGTAGAAGAAGCATGACTTTGATGGAATAATGAAGATGGCAGATTTTGTTGACCCACCATAGTAGTCAAAATTGGTGGTTGATCATTTTTATCAAGATTAAAAGAAACCTGAACAAAAAGTAAAGCATGTAAGATATAAGTGGAGTGAAAACAAATGTAATTGACGTAAATAAATCATAAAAGCAACTGATACACAACTTTTTTTTTTTTTTTTTTTCTGGACCTTTCAATAGCACCTTTTATTCTCTTTGTCGTGCCACAAGTTTTTCGGTTAGTCTTAATCCCTTTTTATGTTTTTATCAACTCCATCAATAACAGAAGCAGTCGAATTAGGTTTTTCATCCCCCTTGCCTCTAATATACGTATCCAAATCCATCAAGATATTATTAAATCCAGACAAAGCAATTTTATATGCTTCTTCAGTTTCTACCACTTTGATTGCTATCTGAGTTTGCATTCTTCATTACTCTCTATAACGTCTTCCCATATTTTCCTTAGGGTCGTCCACTTTTATCTTTTCGCACGTAGAGGTCAGAGGCATTCCTATCTTTGCATATTTTGTTCATCTACTCAAAATATACTGAGAAGGAATTTTTTTGATACCTCTAGATGAAAGGACTTTCAAAATGTGTGAACAAAGAATCCCTGCAAACTCAAATTTCTTGCAGCTACGTATCACTGTATCATTGGAAGAGTCATATTTAACTGTATGATAAAAGTTCATTTTATGAGGAGCAAGTTTGTATTGTGTAATTTTCCAACCTCGCTATGAATGTCCATGCCACAATCATAAGCCTTGCCCAATTCAGCTTCGAACATTCTGAATATTGCTGGGGTGTATACTTTTACTGCATGCTTTAGAATTTCTACCGACAATGATAAAGAGATGTTGCTTTGAGTTGCTTTAAATCAGCAATTGTTTCTTCATAACGGCGATCGTCAATTATTCTTTGGAAATTTTCAAGTACTCTCAGTAAATCATACTTGTAGTTGATATAATTCTAAATCGAATTATTCATCATGCTTTCACTCCGTCCAAATACATAAACGATGAGACGTCTCTGTCCATTCGGAAGCTATCGCCTTTGCCATTGCAGCATCTTGATCAGTGAGAATAGTCCTCGGCTTTTTTCCTGACATTGCTTCAACAGAAATGTTAAACAACCAAATAAATGTTTCTGCACTTTCAGTCATATAATAGTGCAGCTCCAAATATAATTGTTTGCTTGTGATGATTTACCCCAAGAAACAAAGCAAAAGGTCGACCTTCTTGATTTTTCTTGTAGGTTGTATCAAAGCTAACAACATCACCAAAGTAAGAGTAATCTACCATCATTCTTGCATCTGCCCAAAAAATATTTGTTATCATATCCTCTCATCAAGTTGTATGGCACTAAAGAAAGCGGGTCATCTAATTGCATGCTCAGAAGATATTCAAGAACACCACCTGTATCTCCTAACCTCATTGGCTTGTTCTTTTAGTCCGTACGTAAGTAATTACGATAATCATGGGAATAAATTCCTGAGCTGTCAACTATTATATCAATTTCAGCTCTTTGGGCAGGAGTCAATCTCCTTTGAGATCTATGCAAATGACTCTTACTTGGGGTTGATGTCACGTGTGTATGCTCAGCATTAATAAATTCAAAAACGCGATATTTACAGTTTGTTGAAAACTCATTTTCATTCTTGCTAAACAACGAACCGTACGTGTCTCAGCTCGACGAGATTTCCCAATAACTTGTCGTTTATCGTCTTCACGACGACCTTCACAAGAACAACAAAAAGGTTCGACTTGTTATCTTCCCATATCTTTATGTAGTTTACTTCTTCGAATACTGAAGCCAACCTTATAAGCATAAACTGTATAAAAGTTATAAGCCTCCTCTTCCGTTTCGAATTCCATGTCAAGTTTGGGAATCGCCTCATCACTAAGCTTTGAATGAATAGACTCTATAACACTTTTGCCTTCAAATTTTTCTTCATCCTCAAAATCCAACTTCGACGTGATTGAAGATCTTCCTCTGTAAATCGAAGTTCTTCTACCGTAAAATTGTCAGCGTTATCCATAATCTACAAAATAAAATTAATATAAAATTGTAAATAACTTTCGATATAAAAAATTCCTTAACAAGAATTATGGAAAAAAAATATATATTAAAACGTAAACAAAATAGTACAGAAACCAAATCCAATAAAAAAACACATGTTCTGTAAGTATTCCCATGTAATTTCATGATTAACCCACTTATCAAATGGTCACCAAAATTCTTGAGCTACCGATTAACATAACAACTAAAGAATCGTCATATAAATATAAAGAATCGCAGTTAATTTCTTGGTGTTCATTTCAAATTAAAAGTACAGTTTGGAACAACTAAAGATTGAAGTAGTACAATTTTGTTGTAATTCTATTGAACCAATAGCAGAATGTACAACGACCTCCTCGCTTTCGGCTTAAAACTTGAGAGTCATATATACATCAAGCCTAATAGACCTATCACCGGGCGGTGGTGGCAAACGGATTGAGAAAGATCCATTTAAGGCTTCTTATATTCTCAATTTAGATTCGATTTTTGCTCATTTTATCTGTGTGATAACAATATTGCACCTTTGGTTTCCGGTCTATCCAGTAAGATTGGACTCTTATGATATATAGATTTTATATTCTATTCTTTGTCATTCTACTTGTGTTACCGATAGCTTCTCAGATCGTGATGTTGGACCGAAAACGTGAAGATGCTATTAATCCCTTTTTTTGGTCATGGAAAAAAAATCAAACCTAATAGATAAAAAAGAAGAAACTTGGGACCCGAAACACCTAAATAAATGAAGCAGTAATAATAAGTAAGAACAATAAGAAAGCAAGTGGAAAAGAAACAATCCTTTGATTGAAAATGCCCGGTACCAAATATTCACCATAATTGACACATGTTTTTTTTTTCTTCTTTCTTTTCTTTTTTTTTTTTTTTTGAAGGACCCATGTAGTTAAAATAATTAAATTAGTTTTTAGAGGCCCTAGCTAGAGTCTGCAGTTAATTAATGACTAATTGAGAAAGAGGCTCTCAGAATTTTTTGTTAAAGCTGGACCCAAGATGTGGTTGGCCTTGAGAGTTTCACAACTACCTCATTCATTCTCATTAAGCAAGCCAACAATTTTGGTACCTGTTATATGTCCTTTCGTTTAATTGTTCATAACTCCTAAAATTGAACTAATTCCAACGGAACAGAAAAGAAATAGCAAAACGTGATAGGACTCGTAATTAAAGATAGAGCTCTTTATAGTTATGTAGGCACAACACTTCTGATACAGCTATGAGAATTAACTTTTCAACAACAAACCAAATTGGCAAAGAATATTTTATGACTGATAGATCCATTTTATCACTTACCGGATTTAATTAAATTATCGAAAGCGTAAATAAATAAAAGACACATGTAATTTTTTACGAGGTTTATCACACCTACTCTTCGAGATCATGCCCAGCAATCGAATAATCCATTAATATCAAATAATTACAAGCACTCTCGGACTTACACAACCCAAAAAACTCCCTCTTCCTTTTGTCGCCGGTCGTCTTGAACTTATTAGCTGGATCTATTTGGCGAAGCAACACTCGTTTTGTTGTTGAACTCCCTTCAACTGAAAACGCTTTCTCCCAAAAGCTTTAAGTTCTTCTCCCGAAGAACAATAACGTCTCCTCCCGAAGACTCCAAATTCTTCTCCTAAAGAATGATAGAACACTAAAACTTCAAAGTCTCAAGATCCACGTGAATAACTATGTGCTCTACACTTTGCAAACTATTTTTGAGACTTTATATAACCAACAATATCAAAACTCTAAGTAGATTCAGATCTATACTTTAAATTCAAATTCATTCAAATTTTTAAACTTGTTACATATAATGTTTAAACATATTCTGTAACAACCTCAAAATTCAAATTCAAATCTATTTCTTTTAGGAAATAGATTTTGCCATCATTATCCCAGTATTTTCTCAATACATTGCACATTAATCTCAAAAATCCTCTGCATGATAATCTCCCTTGAAATCACAGCCATTTGAAGAATAATCTTGGATTTTTGAAATCCTAATTAAATAGGATTAGGAGAGCCCATTTAATTAGATTTTCCTTTTTAAAACAAATCTAGAAGATTTCATTTTATAATTCTACAACATTATCCATTTCTTAATTATCTCTCCAGATCGCAATCAATTTCCAATTTAAGTTAAATTCCCCTAAGTCTTCAAGCCGCGATCTGCTTCAACCTGTAACACAGCTGTTGCAACACTTTTCAACACAACCTGCACTTAAATTCTTAAACAGTTTTTGGTTTTTCCTAAATTATCATAAATGCCAATATTAAAAACCTAACAATGACCAACAAAAGGGTAATTTTCATACCATCGATAGTGGAGTCATGACGCATATAATGTCTAATTTTTGACAAGAAAAATTATGTATTATTTGCTCTAAAAGTTTGAGGTCTGTTAATTATTGAACATTTCGAGTCAGGATCTTTGTTATCTCATTAGTACGACCAATGAGTTTATCCAATGATTATTAAAAGGATAAGTATGAGTACATTGGTACATGATAGAACTAGATTATTAAGTTTATGGAAATCTCAAAAAATGATTAATATATTGCTAATTACCTGATTAAATATAATGACAATATGACTCCCACGTTCTTTCTGATGTTCTTCGTTTTCTTCAAAACTTAAAGAGAGAGAGAGGCATGTGATCCATGAATGTGAGAAAAGCTAGCCTATTACTTTTGGCAGATTGGCTACGCTTCCCAAGCAAAGTGGAGAGATAATTTAAATACATTTCATTTTGTGAAGAGCTTGAGATAACCTAGAGGACCGTTATAGGCTTCTTTAAAAAAAAGAAAAAAATTTACCGTCACTGTCACTTTCACTTTGTCCTCCTCTTTGGCGTCAGTAGGAAGCGGAAATAAATAAATAAATTTCTTAATCCAATTTGTGTCTTGGGAAAATAAACTGCATCAATGTTTAATATGCCGTAAAAGTCACTTGGACGACAACCTTGTCACTCGCTCGCTCATGCATGCAATGAAATGATTTGCTATCATTTTAAGCAAAGACTTAGTTAGCTTATTAGCTAGAAACTAGCATTATAGAACATCAACTTTATCTACCAACTAATTGATCATAAAAAAACTAGTAATAATAAAAAAACTAACGAACTTGACAATTTCGTGGTCGAAATATTCTATGAAAATCTCCTTTGCTAATAAAAAAGAGTTGAATGTGTTGTACTTCAAAGCAAGTGCAACGAAAATAAACATTCAGCATGCGTATGATTCGCTGGTTGGAGATGAAATTTTTAAATTAGAATTGATTGATTTTTCAAAAATTAATTATATTTTTTATTAAATTTTTTTTAAAAAAATAAAAACTGAGATAAAAAATATAGTTTAAATTAGAGTTGAACATAAAACACCAAACAAAGCTCAGAGTACCCAATGAAGTCTGAATTAGATGGTTACTTTTGAAAATAAATAAAATAAAAGAAAGAAGAAAGAAAGAAGAGAAGAGAAAAGAAAAGAAAGAAAAGAGGAAAAAGAGAGGAAAACATGATGTTGACGTCTAATCCAAATATTTTAAAGAATAGAAGAAAGATAAAGGGTAAGATCTAGCCAAAAAAAAAACATGCTAGTGTAAGATGGGACGTAATGTCATGTGCATGGATTTATCCATTCAGTTTCTAGCAATTATTATTATTATTATTATTATTTTGCTTTTATTTATTTTTTTTCAAAATAGAAGATAATTATGCAAGCATGCCATGTGCATGTTGAAGAACTTTGTTCGCACATTTTGGTATCTCTGATCTCATATCTGTAGAATTTTTTGGCAGCCATTTGGAACTTGACATTTATTCCATAAAATCTTAGACATATGAAATAAGATCGGTTCTTTTATTTCTTTTTAAAAAAGGATGGATAAAAAAATGCAGTCTAGAATCTTTGAAAACAAAAATAAATTAACTAAGAGTCTACAACAGCTTGATTCCAATTAGCCTTCTCAACTACACGCCAGGCTTGCCCCCTTTTCACATGCATATGCTTTAACACTTTTTTTTTTTTCCTAAATAAAAATAAAAAGACAAATAAAGAAAAGGGTTTAATTCGACATTATTTAAAGGACTGAAAGAAGGAATTTTCCGCACATTCCTTTTATACACCACATATGAAAATCATTTAGACCAACATTATTGGGGAAAATGAACATTTATTTTGTCATGTTATGTACATATGTACATTGATATTTTTTTGTGAAAGACTGAGGACCTAAGCTTATGTAATAATCCAAAATCACTTTAAGATAATAATGTCACGGGCTAGGACCATTAAATCATTATAGAAAGAATTTGACTTTTTCTCGAGAATAAAAAGAGGAAGAAGAATATGATTACTTAAAATAAAAATACAATAAAAAAAGGAGGAGAATATGAAGAAGGAGAGGTCATTGTAGCAAGAAAATGATATAATTATAGTTATAATAATAAAGGGAATTAGTTGCAAGATTATAGGCGCAATCAAATTTCTAAAGACAGTTCTTTAAAGTGCCATTAGTTGACATAGGACCCTTAAGCTAATTATTGTATATAAAAATAAAATAAAAAACGAAGAATTTCTAATCATCTATTGAAAAACTAGAGAGAAACTTAAAAATACGTAAAGAACCATCAAAACGAACCCATTGATTTTGAAAGATGAAGTTTTTATTTTTATTTTTTAAAATCTCTCATTATTATTATAATTTTTCAAGCCGGTATTGAATACCTTGATGCCACATTAGGAACTATTGTTCTGGTAATTAATTAATTATTGATATATATATTATAGACACTTATAAATTAGATTGTTAAGAAATTAATCTTATGATTAAAATATAATTATACTATAGAAACTCATTGTGAATAAGATAACGAAAATAAAATAGAAGCTCCATGTGATGTGAGTTAAAAGTATATAAGTTGACACACTCCTTATAATGACTAGAAAAATAAAAATAAAAAATCATATGAAGAGGAATCAGAATCCCATATTCTTCATGATTGATTTTGTCATTCCCAAACTCCATTCCTCCAATCAACTATACTCTATCATAACTATACTCTATCATATAATATAAGTGCATAGGGCTTCTCAAAGCATATGGGTGTAGTAACTATCGAGTAGGGAGAGTATTGCATAGAAATTAACGTCACATTCCTATTGGCTAGGCAGGGTCACTCTACAAGTCTACAATCTTTTAATAATTTTATTTTAACTTTTTACTATAGGATACTAGTGTTGGATACGATTAAAGTACAACTATATCGAAAATATATATGTTTTTTCCTTTTTTTTTACATTATAGAATTCTCCATTATTTCTTCTTCTTCTTCTTCTTCTTTTTTTCCCCGAATTATCTCTTCTTTAATCGGGTAGCTCCAAATGATAAATGAGTATAGCATTAAACCAATATTTCCTAGTTCATAATATGTTACTTTTATTATTATTATTATTATTATTATTATTATTATTATTATTATTATTTTCCATTAATACATGGGACGCACAGGAATGAGAAATGCAGTGGAGTTTAACCCATTAAGCTATTAAGGAATGTGTGCAGAATAGGTGGGTCGGTGAGAGAACATGGGAGCTTCAGGTTTGGGGACTGTGCTACCCAGTACCACATTCATGTAACCAGGACATTGGAACTTGAGGATGGTCCCGGGTCTACACAAACAACAATATATATACACATATATATACATATATATCACTAACTAAAGAACTACCTATTCAATCTTTTAATATGTTTCTGTGTATATTTATATATATTTATGAAAGAGTTGAAGGGGTGGGGTCTGCAGATCTGAAATATATATATACATATATATATATATGCATGTGGGACTAATTTCATTAAAATGAAAGGAGGAAGAGACTATGAAGATGAAAGAACAAGAAGGGTGAGAAAAAGGTTGTGCATGCTTTCTTTATTCCATCATCTTCATTCTTTCGCTAGTGGTCTTGACTATTGACCATGCACCACCATCTCCTTTTAATACCTAATAGAGTAACCATGCAATTTATTATTCTTTTTATAAAAGTAATTTTTTTTTTCAAAATTACATACTTATCTAAAATGAGATCCCCCCACATATTAAGGTCACACATTAAGAAAAAAAAAATGAAGACATAATTCACGGACATATCGATCATAAGGTCTTTCAAAGCAAGCAAACACTGTTATAATTGTGAATGATAAGATTTTTATCAAATTTTACTAAATTAAATCATAAAATTTAATTGATGTGATTTTAATAATTTATAAAAGTGTACCTTTTTATTCATTAGCATTATTCTTATTAACAACGAATATTTTATTTGTATAATTATTTTTGAATTTAGGAATCTAGGATCGATCTCTACGTAGTCAAAAAAAGTGAGAAATGGTAAAGGTATATCTGCGACTACCCATGCATTATGAACAGTATTATTAACTTAACAATACATGAAAATATTAAAATATATAGAACACAACGAAAGAGAATTATGGGTTTATAATTGGGATAAGAAATGTAGGGTGAGGGAAAGTGTGATATAGGCATGTGTACATAGGGACCTATAGGCTCACATTGATGTAGCAGGAAGAAGCTCATGGTCATGGTGGGGAGGTAGCTTTGCCCAAAGACAGTCCCATGGGGTGGCAAGCCTCAGCCTCAGCCTGCGGCCTGACCCTGACCAGTGACCCCCCCACTGCTTTTGATGATTGGAGCCCCCATCCTCAGCTCAATCAGATCCCATCCATACAGATACAGGGATCATTCTGGGGAAAATTTACCTCCCATCCCTTTAAAGCCTGTGTTTGGCTAGTAGGAAAACTGATTTTCCGAGAAAAGGAATATTTTAAAGCGTTTCTATGTTTTGGGAGATGGATGTTGGGGAAAACTATTATCAAATCCAAGATCTCATGTTAATTATCAAGAAAAATTAATCAGAAGTGTACCTGAATCAATGAAGACAAATTAAAGAAGGATAGAGTCTTCCACAGTTAAATCTCTTTAGTTTCCTAAGTTGCTCTATGGATTCTCTCTTTTAATGGGGAAGGAGGAGGATAACAAATATTACGTATTATGATTTGACTTAATGACCTTTATATACTAACTCAAATTAGGTTCTATCAACTCTAATTTAATTAATATTGAATTTTCCATACTTAATAGATATATCTAGAGTCCAATTAATAAATAACTTATTTGACTCCATTAAATTGGATAGCCTATAATATAATTATTATTTAATATATAAATTCATAATAACAATTAATAAATCCCGACACGGATGCCCCAGATTGGATTTACGTATCTGCAGTGTTGTAGCAGTTACTTAAACAAAAAAATAATAAAATAAATAAAAAAATTGAAAAGGGATTTTACTAGAAGACGAGTGACCGTTAAGAGGGGACTGGTAATGCCAGACTGGAACTGTGTGGAAATGAACACTATACTGTAATCTGATTATTTTTGCAAAGCAGAGAGACTGAAAATATTGGATTTCCTTAAAATTCTTTCGGATTGACTTTGAGGTTGGATGTCCATATTTTTGTAACGTGATTTAGACTTTTAAGATAATAAGCTAAACCATGTATTTTGGGACTCTTTTGTTTGTTCATTTCTTTTCGATAAAAAACTACTACAGAACTCAACATCGGTATATACGTGATTGTCATAACAATTTTCATAATATTTTTTATGTATTTTTCTTATCAATAAAAGATTACTAAGGACATGTAGGAGAGAGGTTTTGCTTTTGTTTTTAGTCGATAAATAAGAAAAATAAAAACTATGATTTTTTTAATCAGTATTTAAAACCAAAAAGCTATATTTAATTGAAGATTATAACATCTAACTTAAACTTTGTTATAAATTTCAAAATCTATTTAAAAGAGTTTTTACTATTTTTTTTTTACTTCAATAAAAGCTCTTATAACAAATCATTCAAATACTTGTATGTATTTTCTTAAAGAGTCTTCTCACCAAAAAAATATGTTCATAAAAATCAGCACTTTCAAAGACATTGGTACAAATCATATTTAACAAATCCAAGTTGGCATTGGGTAACTAAGATTTGGCAATCCATGTCTCATGGTATACTCAAATTGAGGAGTCTAGGTTTTGGAAAAATTCATAGTGCACATTCTTAAGCAGATTATTATTATTATTATTTTTCAAAGTTTAAGCAATATTATTTATAATGTGTTTAAGCACATTTTCTTTCTAAATTCATAAATAGCCTTGGATTTGTGTGCATTAATGTATAGAAACCAAGATCCACAAAATTCTTGCATGTATTTTGTATCAAATATTACGTTATTGTTAAGCGTGGGTATATTTGAGAGGCACATACTATACATATTTGCTTCAACCACAAGCAAAAGAAGTCCGATAAATATTGTTTTTTTTATTTCAGTTTAACCGTAATATTTCTCATAGAAGTAAGTTTACCGTTACTTGAAGGCCTAAATGCGAATTTAAAAAAGGACAAAATTGAGGAAATTCATAACAGGTGATATTATAGTTCAAGTTGAGAGTAATTAAAAGGGCACTAATACCATAGCATTGTCGTAAATAAATTAATGCCTGCCTTATTCCATCAACTATAAATTTCACCGTGAATACCGAATTGTATATAAGCTGTTGACTCAAAAGGAGAAACTTTTGCCTTACATATATCTCTAACTATCGATTAGGTGTAACTTAAATCCTTTCGATCATAATATGTTCAAATTTATATAGTTAAAATAGTATATTTAAATTTTTATAAGAAAAAAACATCATAAATAAAAGTAGAAAAAATTTAAAAAATAGATAAAGAAATTTAAACTCCATTATTATAAGTTAAATATAAAATTATCATTAAATTATAAATGTAATCACA
Organism: Ficus carica; assembly: GCA_009761775.1. Classification (NCBI taxonomy): domain Eukaryota; kingdom Viridiplantae; phylum Streptophyta; class Magnoliopsida; order Rosales; family Moraceae; genus Ficus; species Ficus carica. The sequence goes on along the minus strand of CM019748.1, from coordinate 3,772,464 downwards.
AGTCAATCTGATATTGATAACAAACTACAGCAGAATTTGTATTTAAATCAACATTGGTCGACAATCTTCCTTACAATTCCTATATGTGCCAAAAGCTCAAAGAATCAATCAATCAAAAAGAAAGAGAGAAATTCGTTTCATACATGTTATGGATATTTTCCGACAATTGAAACTTTTAGCATTTGGACGTTTCTAAAGCTAAAGGGATATATATATATATCTAGAGACTTTACAACTAACAAATGCAAGAAAAAGGCACGTTAAAATCCCAAAAACCCAATATTCATTTTGTAGTAAACACCTCCACTTGGCTCCAGCTTTCGACAAGGGAATGCTTGGTAACGAAACCTCACCGCTCTCAACTCTCAAGCGGTGAGCCATGGCATTGTGCGAAGAACCGTAACTTCTTGAAATTTCTCCTCTATCTCCACCGAAATCCACGTGGCAATCGGAAAATGACCCTGTGTTTTGCCGTACCCTTTGTTTTTTTCGAAAAAAAAAAAAGTCATCATGATCATCCGCATCTGGTGCGTTCCCTGTTCCATACGTGTACATCAGCCACGTGGAAGCATAACATCTTTCCACGTGAGCAGCAGCTGAAAGGGGTCCACCGAATTCCAAAGCAATTCGTCCGGTAGTGGGAGTGAGTGAGTGAGTTGGAGAGACTGCCTGGACCGTCCGTTTTGACCAGCCGGTGACACCCACTGAGAAATCTAACCATATTTGAGAATGGATTTTGTAATAAAGTAAAACAATAACCTTAAAAAATGATTATTAACAAAATATTATATTTTTAATTTTTATTCTGAGGACCTGAGGTAGAGTATGAAATCATGATACGTCATATAAAACCATGCCACGCTAAAATCCAGTTGTTTTTAGTTTTAATTTTTACTCCGAGGAACTAAATATGACAGATAGATTAAAATCTTGATAGGTCATATAAAATCATGATAAGCTTAAATCAATTTACAAAATAAAATTTTTTAAAAAATCACTATACAATAGCTTATGTACTAGATTACTAATGTCAAAATAGATCCTTTTTTATTTGTTTTTCTCAAATCCTCAACGCTCTCGTGATAGGCGTTAATAACTTCAATCGGTATCCGTCTTTTCATCGTCATTTCTATAACTCTATCTAAATCCGACGTTCCAGATCTTTCCAACATAATGACAATCTATTGTGGGGAAAACAGGAACGGGAAATTAGTGGAACGGCAAACGGAGTTTTGAGAACGACGTAATAACGGGGTGGGTCAAAGCTAAGTCGTCGTTGAATGGGCACGAAACTCAAGGAAGTGGGTTAATTCTGACGCGTTAGAGAGCATCACCCACGGAGGCTCCACTTGCGGTCCAAAATTTTAATAATAATTAGTTTTTTTTTTAATAATTAATAATAATAATAATTTACGTAATAAAAAAGCAAAAGAAAATAAAAAGAGAGAGAGTCCGTTTTATTTATTTATTTTTATTATTTTAAAAAGAGAGAGAGTCCGTTTTATTTATTTATTTTTATTATTTTCTGCCAAAACAAAATGATAATTAGAGAGTCCTCAAATTTCAAAGCCCACCATCGTTCCGAGGAGGACCCGAAATTGCCAAAAATTTGACACCACAAAAAACCGCCGACTGTTTTGGTATTTTGGAGAAAATGGAAGGGTAATTACGTAATTTCGACCTGCCTGAATGTTCCACCCAGTCCGCCCATCTTTAAAAGACCAGAAAAGCGGGAGACGCTGGTAATAAAGGTACGATTAGTCAGAGGGGAGGGGCTGAGGGGGACACAAGAGAGTAACTGAGTGAGAGAGAAATAACGCAACGAGATGGTGAAATCGGGATGTTGAGAGGCTTGTTTGGATCCAAAGAAAGTGTGAGAATTTTTGAGAAGTGTGTTCATTTTTTTCTTTTGGGTGAAGATGACGACGGGGATGGTGCAAGACCAGAATCTGGAGAAGCATATAGAGAAGCAGATGGGAATGCATGGCCGGGTTCCTTCAGATCTTCGACCGGCATCAGCTTCTCGCCGGAAAACGACTCGTCTCAGCCAAAGGTCTTCCTCCTTCAGTGGTGAGTCAAACGAATCCTCTGTTTAATCTGTTTCTCTGTTCTGTTTGTGTTCTTAGAAAGTAATGGAATTAAGATTGATTTAACTGGATTTATTAGAATCTCGCAGTCGGTAGATTCACGTCGGAGTCGGAGAAGTCCGTTGGATCTCCAGCGATGTCCAGGAGCTGGAAAAGTGTCAGAATGTCAGATCAATGCCCTCGCCGGACCGATCGAAGCAACCCTCCTGTGGCAACGGAGCTTCGATCTCCGGTACCGGAAAATCACAAGACCTCGTCGTTGGAGACTCTGCCGCCGAAGTCACCTCTGCCTCTTTCGGTGTTTGAATTCAAGGAAGGTACCAGGTCGTCATGGAAGTTCGCCAGAGAAGCTCCAAGACTCTCTCTGGATAGCAGAGCCACGGTCGACGCCAAGGGAAGCCTCTACCCGAGGAGATCAGAACGAACGCCGCGATATTGTCCGCCAATCGATGCGAGAAGCCGCCCGGACGGCGAAGACGACGGCGACAATCAACGTCGGTCGCCGAGCGTGATCGCAAGGTTGATGGGACTGGAACCGTTACAGCATTCAGATCCCGAGCTGATGAAGAAAAGCCGAGCTGCGGAGGTCTGCTTCGGAATCTAGAGTTTCCAAGGATCTGTATCAGTACCGGTTCGTTGACGGCAACGCTTTTCCGGCGAAGCATCCAACAATGACTCACGCTAAAATGTCTGGCAATGTAATCAGAGACAATGACGGGAACGAGGATCGGAGTAGCAATTTCAGGCCGGCGGATCCAAAAATGTATGCGAAAGCCGAGACGGTGAAAGTTTATCAACAGAAAGGGATTGGTCAGAGGAAGAGCTGCTTTGATTCGGCGGACTTCTTTCCTGAGCCTAAGCAGACTTCATCTGTGTACGGAGAAATCGAGAAGAGGCTAAAGATGAGAGGAATTGATGAGCCTTCGAAGGATTTGGAGACTCTGAAGCAAATCCTCGAAGCTCTGCAACTCAAAGGCCTATTGCATCCGAGAAAACCATCAAACCAAATGGATTACAGGAACTTCGTCTACGACCGGAGTTTTTCTCACGACGAATCTCCCATTGTCGTCATGAAGTCAGTGAGATTACCGGCTGCGACGAGTCGTTCGCCGAGGATAGTCGACAACCAGTCGCCGCCGCCTTCCGGTTTCCGTTCAAGATCCGCCGGCGCCCGACGGAACATGAATCTCGCCGGCGATTCCTTGAGTCCGAGGCGTGACCGGCGGGACATCGACCGGAGCCCGCGGATCCATAGCCCTGGCAGGTATTCAAGTCCACCGGCGAGGAACGAGAGTGGCGTGAAGAGTCCGAATAGGAGAAGACCGTTGAGCATCGAGATACAGAGAAAAGGCAATGATGTCGCAGAGCATAGAAGAGTGTCCTCCAGTCCACTCCCCCAAGCTTAATTCGCGAAGGATTTCGTCTGAGCAACCACAAACCCCAAATCGATCGCCGAGGAACAGGAAACAGACGGCGGAGATTCACCGGAAGGAGGCGAAAGTTTTACTACGGTGGAGGACGAATCGTCCACCATGTCGGAGAGCAGCATTAGTACTTCCACCGACACAGAGGTGAGTCAAAGTGTTTGACAACGAAAATTTCAATTTATCCTAATATTTTGCTGAATTTACTTTTTTTTTTTTTGGCGGATTAATTACAGAGAGCTAAAACCGAGGAGTACAAGGAAGGAAAGAGTCTGTTAGAGAGGTGTGATAAGCTGCTTCACAGCATAGCTGAGATCACCGTCACCACAACCACCGAGTTGCAACGAGTCCGGTCTCCGTGCTTGACTCGTCGTTTTACAAGGACGAGTCGTCTACTTCCCCATTATGAAGCGGACCATTGACTTCAAAGGTAATTTTTATTTTCTGTAAATTTCAACTTTAAAATTTGTCTTGTTCGGATGTTGTCTAGATTTTGCATTTTGACTATGGTGACGTTAAGTTTCTAACTTAAGGCCTCTGCAAATACTGCATTTTAGCCCCTCTAGGTTTACCATTAGACTTGTACTCTCCTTCCAATCAGCACACGCCACATCACCATCATCAAAACTGAACCATTGCTTTCACCAACTCAGCCATTAATATTTTTTTACCGTCACAAAAAAAAAAAAAAAAAAAAAAATCGATAATTAGTAGGACCGATCTCTTTTTATTTTTATTATTTTATTTTATTTACTCGTACGTTTCTTTTGTATAAATTTCAGATCAACCATGCGAATTGGAAGAGGAGACAATATGGGGATCGGAATCGAAGTCCGACGACCAATCAGAAGACTGTGATCTAGTCTACATATCGGAGATTCTACGAGCTTCCAATTACTTACCGGAAGATTCGGACATTTTCCTATTGTTAGAGGAGAAACAGTATCTCAAAGGAAACGACACCTCCAAAGTCTCCAGACTCCAAAGGCGGTTAATTTTTGACACCATCAACGAAATCGTCAACCGGAACCGGCAAATGCCGCCGTGGAAGGTCGTCTCTCCAGGGAATTCAACGTCGCTGCAGCAGGTTTGGTCGGAGTTTAGGAGGATTAGGGAGAGAGATGAGTCGGAGGACTTGTTTGAGGTCATATGTGGAGTGCTGAAGAAGGACCTAGCTGGTGATGCCGTCCACGGATGGGGAGATTGTCCGATCGAAGTCTCCGAAGCTGTTCTGGACATCGAAAGGCTCATATTTAAGGATCTCATCGGCGAAACAATCCGAGATCTCGCCGCTTTTTCTGTGAAAAGTTATAAACCCTCGCCGTCTTGCAGGAAGTTGGTCTTCTGAAAACGAGGGGGAAAAAAAAAGTAACGTTACAAAAATAATTTTCGCGCGCGCTTTGTTATTTTGTTTGTATCTTATTTCCTCTTATGTCCCCATGTTGAATATCATTCTTAGTTTAAGATTTTAACTTTATTTTTAGATTAGTAGATATTTTGGGTATTTCATTTCCGTTCGTGAAAGTAGGCAAATTTTAATATTTGTTTTTATTTGTAATGATAGTTTGGCCAGCCATAAAAAAGAAAATTTGTTGTTACAAAAAAAAAAAGGAAGTGCACGTGTTTGGCCATCAAGTGAGTATGAAGCTAAAAAAAAAGGAAGTCCGCGGTGTTTGCAATTATGTACACAAGAAAAAGGAAAAGGAAAGCAAAAACAAAACAAAAAAGAGTAAAATTTACTGCAACGAAACAGTATTAAGTGCAAACTTTTGGCTGGAAAGGTGTTAAAAGCCAAGTTTGTTCATGTGATTTGTCCTCTAAGTCAGCAGAGCAGACTTTGGTAATTCGCCTTTTTTAAGATCACGAGTGTCATCATATTTCATTCTCTCGTGGTTATTATCCGCCATCTGACCTTCTTTGCATCTTTTTTTTTTTTTTTTTCCCGTGAAATTGTAACTATAATAATGTCCATAATTACTTATCTCTCTCTATATATACGCAGTTTATATACGTACGTATAGGCCTCTTATATCTCGATAAAGACCAAGCAACCTATTTCCTGTCTGTGCTTGTGTCTCTCAACAAGATGCTACGGGATTTTTTTAGCTTCCTAGACTTGTTTTCGTTTATTTTATAAATAATATTATGGATATCAACTCTAATATAAATTTTTTAATACAAACTTACGTATATTTTTTTTATTGATAGAAATTAGTAATGATATATTAATATTTTAACCGCTTACTAATAAAAAAATTAACTCCTCCTAAGTTGGTTTCACCTAATATTTTTCTTGTTTTATTTCTCTTCTCAATTATTCGGAATTGTACCATATTGGGTTCAATATGGGCTGCTTGCCTTGTATTGGCGTGACACCTTTTTTAAATAATAGAGTGGATAATATGATATAATATATATATATATATACTAATATCGGGAAGATTGAAATTATACTAGGAGGTGTTCAAAGGACAAGAGCTCATACTATTACAACTCAATTATTTGTTTTTTTTTTAATGATTTATTTTTGCTGGAAATACTTGTGCCTTACGTTGTGGGCCTATAAATCCATTTTATCCATCCATTTTGGCCTTTTGTATTGTGGGCAATGTGGCCCGTTAAACTATTACGTTGGTCCCTCCCTTCTCTTCCACTAGTATAGCCCACCTATCTCTTCAAATACAGCTAGCGAGGTGGGTTTTTGTCTTTTTTTTTTGTCTTTTTTTTTTTTTTCACTCCATTAGAACATCTTCAATACAATATTAAAATATTATACCAATGATAACTTTTTGTATTTAGATAAAAAAAAAATACTCTTTAATATAGTGTTATATTTGATGTCAAATTTATCAATATTAAATTTATAATAAATTTATTATAAGATATAGTCATTGTCAAATTTAACACTTGATTTTTATTGGTTGTTGATTTTATTTTTATCATATAATTATTACATTATATTTAATTTTAAATTATTTAAAAAATAGATATTCATTTTTATAAATTCGAAGACACAATAATAATAATAATAATAAATATAAATAATATTATATAGTAAAATATAAAATAAAATAATATATTTTTTATATTTTTTATAATAAAAATAGCATTGATATGACTAACGTATTGAAGATGTTCTTACTTGCTTGGTCCCTTCAGAAGTGGAAAACTTTAAATGTGAAAAAAATTGCAAGGGAGTGAGAAATGGGGTCGCTGTCAATGTCACCTCAAAAGGGCAACAAACTTATCAACCTATGTGTTAGAGACGTGGATGGGTGCTCTGGCAAATGCACATGCCACTTTTATGGACTTTTTCTTTCAGTGGGCCATCGTCTTAGGGCTAAGGGCTACTGATATGGGCTTTTTTTTATTATTATTTTTTTTAATGATTGAAATATATAACACCATTCCTAAAATATCATCCCATCATTCGAATTTTCTCGTAATGGCAAATCAAAAGTGATTTCAAAATCAAAAGTTGAATTATAGAGAAAAATCTTAAACATGTGCACCGAAAGATAATACTTACAGTTTCGTCCCAATTAATATCTTTTTTAATTAGTGAACACAAGAATAAAAATAAAAGAAAAAAGAAAAAGAAGGGGGTTGAATTGAGCGCAAAGCTTTGTAAATTGTATTGGTTTGGTTGTCATGAACCATGATGATGAGTGATGAGTGCAGTTGTTGTCTCCTTCTTTGGGGTCACTCGGTCAGATGAAAATTTGACTAGGCAATGTGAGTTAATTATTGGGTCAGTGGGCGGTACAGCTCCAATCAAAGCAACCGAGGAATGGTGTATAGTTCCTAGGCAATTCCACTAACAAGATGAATATATATATATATATATATATATATATAAAAGAAGAGTTTCATTTCCTCTCATTTATTTTTATCAATTAATGATATTTATTTTAACTATTCTATTAATGACTGAAACAATTCTGAACCATTCTATGTAAAATTTTAACATATACACTTATATAGATTATATTATTTAAAAATTAATCAATTAATTAAAATAATTCCTATTAATAGTATGAGATAAAATATGAGGTTTTTATTTAAAAGCTCTCAAAATTACATATTTATTTACTACATGAATGATTGGAAAAAATTAATGATAAAAACCATGTTTTTGTCTGATAAGTAAATACTGTTATTTTAACTATTAAATAAACTTCTCGTCTACGATGGGAAATAATTTTACGTGTTGCAATATAAATTTTAAACGTGAACACTCACTGATCATAATCTTAAAAATTAAATAACAGCTAAAATAATAATACCTACCCATTAGTTTGTAAAATTTTGTATCATGTGTTAAAGGTTCTTGAATCCACATCCCTAATCCGGCTGTTGATCCACTTCTTAGGTAAAACACGCTAAAAACAAAAAAAAAAAAAAAAGCAAAAAAACAAAACAAGAAATGGTTTACTGTCTAGTAATTAAATTGCGAAAGCATCTAAATGACACAAATTTAGAGGTCATTACACCAATATGGTACAAAAAATTAACGCTAAATTAATATGATATAAAATTAACTAAAATTAACTAAAATTTATGTTATGTAGGTCAAGAATGAGGAATTTGTTTAATGTTGGTTAATAAATGAAAAAAAAAAGGGGTAGCTATTGAGGTAATTTGCTTTCTTTTTTATTTATTTATTTATTTAAAGATTCGTTTCCTTAATGGGCTTACAGTGAGTGATGGTTCATTCTGGGCCTCAACAAACCTTAGCATTTGGGCTAGAGCTGTTTGTCTTAGGAAGCCTAACCCAATTCCTCCCGCAAAAGTCTTCACTAAACATCGACTCCGTTTGCCTGTTTGGTGACATTTGAGCTTCGTCAACCTTTGACCGCCGGTGATTTTCTTCGATGTCGTCTTCAGTTCTCCTGTACGGTACGTAACAACTTCTAAACATTGCTGTATTTTCAAATACGGAAAATTTAAAAAAAAATAGAGATGTTATTTATTTATTTATTTCTCATTCTCTACGTTAATCACAATCTTATTATAATGTGTCGTATGTAAATTAAATTTTTGGATATGTATATATATCTTAACATCATTTTTTAGGCGAGCTTTTTTTATTATTTTTGCTGGATTGTAACTTGTGCATGTAAAAGGGACAACATTGTATGAAGTAAGCTAGAGAAACAAAGAACAATAAATAAAAAGTAGTCTGAAACTGTTTGATTAATTTCCTAGGAAGAAGACAAAATCGTTACTCTGGTGAAATTTTTGGGTATCTTTAAGCGTTCAAATTTTGTTCAGTTTATGAGGAGAATATTGTGACATGGCGCGGAAAAATACCTATAAATTGGTATATTATAGTTTTTAACGTCAATCACTTCAAAATCATATCAGTTGGTAGAAAAATTCGATAGTTAAACAAAAATTGATGAAAATTTCACTGTTGAAACATGTTTCATACTGGTAGAATATATTGTGATAGATTCAACACCAAATCTGTTGAGGTTGCCCATAAAGTTCGCAAGAACACCAAATTCTTTGACACATATTCTTTGATCTGTCATGTGTTTTGATCAAGTTCTTACATGTTCAACGACAAATATTCCCTACTCTGTCTAGTCATATGCCTTGTCCTTGTGCTAGCTAGCCTTACCAACAACCTCCTTATGTGTTGATTCCTTGTTTAAAATCAGACAAGATTCTTCTCTCGGAACTTGTTGACAAGAATGTGTTAGCTAGCCTCCTTTTTTGAACATCTCAATAGTAGGTACACTTGTAACGCTGCTTAATGAGTTCATAATGACATCCTAATGATGTCACCGTCGTGAGTGTGGAAACTAAGCGGTGAAATTCGGTGTTTTGTTATGGAGCGAAGTTTCATACAACTCCTCAATGAAGAAACAGCATTGGGGGGCGCATGGAATTTTACTTCAACGTACAAAAATTTTGACACTTCTCACTCGACGTGATGTGAACAAAATGGAAGACAGTAACTCTTGATTTACCCAAACACCATGTTAAATACTATATTATATATTGATATATATATATGTGTGTGTGTGTGTGTGTGTGTGTGTGTGTGTGTCATTTAGGTGGTGGGGTGGTACTAATTCTCTGTTTGCATAAAATTAGGTGCAAAACTCATCGTCTTAGGACGGTAAAAAACAATTTTCATTTTAGCCCACAGATTTGGCTCTTGAATCCATCATGTCTTCTCACGTTTTCACAACCTCAACGCCCTGAACACTTCAAAACGCTATTATGAAGGAAAACCCACTTTCAGCTGAAGTATTTTAATGGACCATTAGTGATCAGGACACTCCGTCGCTCTCCTGGTGAGACAGAAAGACGTCCGAAGAATCTTCCCCTTAATCACTTCACAGCACACAAAAGGTGGGAGACATTGATGGTCCACTTTGCTGATATTAAACCTTATAATAATCTTCAGTCAAAAACATTTTTTTCTCTCAACAGTGGAATGGCCATCTTCATTACCGTGTATAAGAAAGTGAGAAAGCATCACCCACTGAAAGTCTCATCATAAATAACGAGGAAAACATCTTGAGGTAATTGATATCTTGTACCTTCAGAAAATTGGGAAACATTTTACAATTTGAGATTAAAATATCTTTTCATTTTGTAGATCTGTCAAAGCTAGTATGAGTTTTTGCCATGTTCTTGCTTCGTTTCAGTTGTCCCAATGATTAACGGCTGCATATCTCCATGTGAATTTAATGTTCTTTTGTGAGTGTAAATATGATCATTTTACCAATATTCTGAGTGACCATAATAAAGTTGCCCATTACAGATATTTTGACACCAATTTCCTGCATATTGTCGCCTTTTAATCTTTTCTGAGATCGTATCACTTGTAATACCAGTCTCATCATGATTCGTTGAGGGCACACCATGTTTTCTCCTTTGATTAAAGGAGGGACAAGTCTCATCATGGTCGAGATTTGTCACGAGACTTGGTTTTCCAATTTCAACCAAAACTCAACCTTTCTCCTGTTACGTTGTTTCATTTTTCACCGCCTAATTCCATTGAATCTGCAGTGTTACATATAGATTTGAATTTTCGGATTTTGACCCTATTAGATTTGATTACTGCATTATGGTGCGACCACTGTTGTTTAATTTTGCGAACAAGTCTTTGTTTCTTCTTTTCCAGAGAGATCATCGACCAGATCAATGTTAGAATTTACACTATTTCTCATTTATTGTCTCATCACCATAAATTTTCATCTGCGAAGTTCACTTACATCGGTCACTCTTTTCCCTTTCTCTTTCCCTCTCGCCTTCCACATAAAATCTTTGTACCTTATTTTATGGAGTAATTTCTTTTTTTTTTCTTTTTTTTTTAACTACAATAAGCACGTGGTGAATATGGAATATACTTGACAATAAACAATGGACAAGCTTTTTTATGGACGGTAAGATTGAAACACCTGATGGTAACCCTTTGTAGAAGGAAGGTGTTCAAAATTGTCCTCCTTCCCAAGGAGCGTGATCCATAGACCACATTCTTTCGAGTTAGCTCGAACAGTTCACATGACGCCTTGCTTTGCCTGCATAAAGTTACATATACACTTAATTAGGTTTCGAAATCCAATATCTGGGGTGAAGAAAATATGTTTTTTAAGTTATTACATAATTTGTAGCATGGTTGCTTGAACGCGGGATCATCTAACAATGCTGGAGGATCCTGACCAAATATCATCTCGCAGCTCATATCTTCAAAGTCTGCACATAAACAGCGCGTTTTAATTACATCAGCTCTATCAGATGAAATGAAATCTTTATTCAATTTACTAACTTGTTTAAATCAATTAATTTATGTTTCGTGGTTCTGTGGTCAAATTGTTGATATTGGTTCGCGTCCGTTAAATGGTATTTGGCAAGCATTATACGTGGCTCAAGTTACACATACAATGATTGGCTTCATGGGGGACAGAAGAACCCAAACAGTTCTTTGTTTCCTTCTTTTTCTTAATTGATTAATTTATTTTTTTCATTCAACGATAGAGTTTCTTGATCCTAATCATGATTAGTTGCTTTGTGACTTTCTTCCATTAATCTTTTGTTTTTTTTTTTTTTTTTTTTTAGTGTTAATATGTATGATGAAATTCTCAACTGAGCTTGTATGGCTCTACTTGCGGTTTTGCACCCTCCGTGGCTTACGAATGGGACCCTCCATCGACATGATGAGCATGGCCCTCCACATTTAAGGTGCAGGTACTATTAATTTTTGAAATATAGTTTTTTACCTTTTTGTTGATCCTTTTTTTTTTTTTTCCCCCTATTATATTACTTTTAGAGGATACTTGGAGAAATGTGTCCCTTGTAACAAGTTTCCCCGTTTCATATCAATACTAGGGAAACAACTAGTATATATGTAAGTAGCAAAACTTTTATCCCAACTTTTTTGATACCAAATTATTGTGACCTAACCTTTTATCGATAGCTGTAACTTTTATTGTTAATTGACGTTGCAGTTTTTAAGTGTCACATTAATTGATATCAAAAAGTTGGGACGGAAATTCGTGTCCTGGAATTATTAATTTAGTTAAGTACTTCGTGTTTTAAGATTTGGGTTGGTTATTACTTACTTGGGACCATGTTGACTGGCACTCCAAAGGAGTCCTTTATGAAGGTCTGAGATGGTATTTTACAGAGATTACTGCACATCCCTACACAATTTGTCTGCTCCAGAAACCTGCAAAATTGTTGAAACAAAGCAAAGGGAATCAAAATTGTGGAATAATACTGGTGGTGAGTGATTATTGTTGTCAATGGTGATTTTATATAAACAATGATTATAACAACACAATTAGACGGTGATGATGAGAATGTTTGACTGAAATACAGAAGAGAAGAGTCCAGCACCAGCACAATCATTGGAGCAGAACGGTTTAGGAAGGGAATGTCTCTTAGGTTGGTGAGGTGGGACCCCGTTTCCCGTAAAATCAATTTACCAAAAAAAAAAAAGAAAAGAAAAAGGAAAGCCATGAAAGAGAGTTAAAATTACCTGCATTTCTTTATATGGACTACATTTTTTTCTCTTCTTCCATTGAGCTCCGATTCCCGGACCTTGCCATTCATAAGATGAGTCCTGTTAGATTTTGTTTCGAACTTTGAATTAAAAATATCTCACTGGCCTATTAGTGTGCTTATGAATGTGTGTTTTTGTGATTAAAAGAAAACTAGACAAAGCGTTGTCTGCCAGATGTGGTGAACATAAAGCACAAAAAAAATAATAATAATAAAAATACAAATGTGTTTCTGCTTAATTGAGTGTGATTAGGCCAAACTTGTCATGATGGCAAAGTCACCAACCCAATGGCATGACGCAGAGCATAACTGGCGCATTTGGCCTTGCAAATTTTGCAAATACTACTACTACTACTACTTCTTCTGGTCAGACCAATTGAAAATTGTCATCACTTTTTTTTTTATCTTTTTTTTTGGTAGGAGAGAAAAGTGGAAGGCTTAGTGCAAAGATTTTGGCATATATTATTGTTTGGTAAGAGATTAGGGGAGGAACTCCAAATCCTTAAAAACGCTCCAATTTAGATCTATACTAAGTTGAAGAGATTGTTAGAGGGATTCCATACCAAACAATATAAGAGGAATCCCTCATTAGATGGTCTACCACTCCATCCTTATTTTCTCTCATTCCAACCAAACACACCCTAAAGATAGAAGAGCAAATTGTGAATGCATTTTTAAAATGTATATGTTTTTATTTTTTGTCCTCTATTTATTTAAATTTTTGACCCTCTATACTTATTAAAAAAATAAAAACTGAAACTATTATAATTGGGATAATAATCCAGATATGCGCTTTTTGGGAGGTACAAATTACCCCAGATAGAACCTCGGTTTTGAAGTTATAACTATTGCATACAAGTGGAACAACACTAGCCTTTCTAACAAACAAGTAGGAGGAGGAAAAAAAAGAGTGGTTGACTTGCTTTAAGTCATTTTGATTTTGCTTCAAATTATTCAACTGGGTCTAGTTGGTGGGGTTCTATGGAAGGATCAAGTATAGCCGTACGACCAAAGAAAACGATGTTAAAAATAAAAAAAAATCCATAGTTCCTCTAATCTCAAGTACCTCACAGGGTCCGACCAGCCACGCAAAAAACAAGGTGGTGAAGACGGCAAAGTACTCTCTTACGAATTTCGATTGTGGCAGCAATGTTCTTATCTGTCATTTGGTCACAAAATGGTTATATGACAGTGACACAGATTCTAAACGGAAACAAAACAAACTAACTAAACATAACAGATGGTTGTGTGATAAAAAAAAAAAAAAAAATTAAAGGCCATGAACTTGCCAAAGAAAGAATTGGCCTCGGAAAAGCTCTGTCAAGAGCTTGTATGACGAGTTCGCGCTGTTTTGTTTTGTCGAAGTTCCTTGATGCAGCCGTAGCTGCCTCCACTAAGCTGTCATATCCACTCTTAGTGTTTGTCAACCCTGCATAGAATTAGAATTCAGCATAATATCCGGACACATTTTTTTTTTCTTTCTGTCAAATGAAAAGACTAATAAAGAACCTGTTGCGGCCTGGACACTTTGCGAGAGATGGTGAATGGCAATCCGATCAAACCAGCTATCACTGGAGGGACTGGCCTTTTCGGACACTCCCGTTGGTATGCCGGTGGCCTTATGCCGATGCTATCTGCCGGTTGAGTGAGCACCGCGACAGTCGAGGGCCGTTTTAGCGAGGCACAATACGTCTGTGGTGAGGTAGGGATGTTGAGCATAGGCTCATGGTTTGTGAAAGATGTGTTACTTCCATATGTGACAGAGAAAGGTTTGAAGGAAAGCACTTGAGGATTTTCTTTCTTTTCTTTTTTTTTTTTTTTTGGTGGTATGTCTATTAATAATTGGTGTTGTTTAAAAAAGAGAGACTAGTTTGATGATGATAATGAGAAGAGAAGAGTGCATGTTGGGAGGATTTTAAAAGGAAGTGCTTGGTATATATATGACAGCTCCTGTAGTATTGGAATCTTGAACAAATCGAACTCTATAAGCATTCTTCTTGGGTGGAAAGATGCTTTTTTGTTGAGTTCGTTTGTAATGGTCTATTTGGAATCCACGAAGAGCCCATTTTATTAGACGGTTGTACAAGGACGACCAAAGAGTAAAAACAAAAGACAAATTGTGGTGAAAATTAAATTTATTATTAGCCGCCTCATAATGGTTCAAGAGGGTAAAATTGAGGGAATTAATCCAAGTTTTTAGTCACAAACTATGTCAGAAATCTAAAAATTTATTGTTTCTAAACAACAGTAACAGATGCTGAAAACATGTTGCATGTAGATCCTTATTAAAAAATAATAATAATTAAAGCATGTGGTTACAAACTAGGTTAAAGATCAGGCATGCTTTTTTTTTTTTTTTCCCTTTCTTTCTTTCCTTTGAACAAAGTAATCATATTTATCGAACAACACGCCTTATTGTACCCTTATTTATTTTATTTTTCATATTTTTTGGATTTTCTTTTAACTGAGTATGTGCAACAATGTTTAAGAAGACAATTTTAGCAGCCGCTTTAATATATTTTGGCCCCATTTGCCACTTTATTTATTATTTATTTAAAGAAGGCACAACGCAACAAATTGAAAGCCTTCCTACAATATGTGTCGAAAAAACTAAATTCCTAATATTCCTCCATTGGAAAGGAATTTGGAAGGGTTACGGAAAGAAAAACTAAAGGAAAAAATTAAATAAAACTGCCCTTCAACATTTTTGAAACAAAATATTTGACATAACCGATAATTTTTATGTATATATATGATTGGTAGGTTGTTTATATCTTGTGATCTTAATGATGGATATACTTTCAATCAAACACACAAAATATCCTATCTTTGTTGACTGATTTTAAAGGTTTCAACTTTATTCTCATCTCTAAACTTTATAGAATCAAAGTGAGTAAAAGTGCAGTCATATAGTCTTTTTCTGTTTGTTTTTAACATAACACCTAATAGAATGGGCTTAATAAGACTAATTCTCTTATTTTTCCGTCTATGTTTAACTGAAATTCTAATAGAAGGGATAAAATAGGGTTAAGTTCAAAATTCAAGTAATAAAGTGGGAGTTTGAACTAAAATTCAGAGCCATGGTTGAAAATAATCCTTTTGTTTATTAGTTTTTCTACAGTTTTTGTGGTAACAAGCTCTTTTTTTTTTTTTTTTTTGCTTGAATTTTGTGGTAACAAAACTATCTATCTTGTTGTGTGATTCCTAAGGTATTATACAAACAATCACTCAAAGAACCAAAAAACTAGATATAAAACCCATGACAGACACCCATGATGGTGAAGGAAGAATAGTTTTGTAATTTATCACCAATCTAGTTAGGATTTTCTAAAAAATGCTGAAATAGTACCATGTTAGAGCCTAGCTTAACCTAGCTAAGTCCGACAAAAAATGTAAGTGTAAAACCCGATTGAGATGTTCACTGAGATTGGCTCATAAAAGTCAGCATTCAGATTTAGAAATCTCCGCTAATGGTAATAGATGTACTAATCTTTCAAGAAAAGGGGCATTAAAAGAAGTTGTAAACATAAGCAATTGGAGTTGAGGGCAGTTGCAAATGGACCAAGCTAAGAAAAAATAAAAATAAATAAATAAGGAAAGTGGGATTAAAAACAAATAAAAAATTTGCAAGTCAAGTCACCCCAACCAGAGCCTTCTTATTTAAAACCGTTTTTTCTGTTAGTTTTTTCTTATTTGTGGCCTTGTCAAAATATCAAAATCTAAAGATTAAAGAGTCAGTACATAAGTTGGTTCAGGTTCAAGAGTTGTCATCTGGCCAACAAAACAATTTTTTATTTTTTATTTTTTCTTAACACACAAGTAGAACTGTTAATAAAAAAAGCCAATTCTAATAACTACTATCAAAATCTGAATTCTGGCAAAAATTCAGGGACAGGCCATTCGTTCTAATAAAATACTAAGGCTACAAATGGGCTAATCAGATGAATTGCCTAGAATGTCATGTAGGTTTTAAATTTTAATCATGCCTACAGTTTAGACATTATTATACTGTTATATGTACAAAAGTTCACTTTAAGAAGTTGCCAGTATAATAATTGGAATAAACAAATTAGTTGGTAAGTAGTAACTTATCAACAACTATGAGTCCCAATATAAGTCTAATTCCTTCTTAATTGGGCTGTTCCTTCGGAACTTAAAAACAAGAAAATATGCAACTAAAGTTCCCTTTCATGGGCCATAACCCATAGCCCATCACTATCCGATTTCTCTGTTGTTGGCGCATGAGAAAATGTTTCCAATACATTTCAAAAAAAAAGGAAAAATGCTCCAACAATCTGAAATGTATCAAAGTGAAGACCTTAGCCTTATTGAACAAATTGTGTTTCTAAATCATATTGTATGATACCAAATCAAATTTCGCCGAAACAACTTCTACTGTTTTCAGGAAGTGTAAAAGTAAATTTTAAGGTTATAAACAATAGGAATGGGGAATCGAACGAATATAAACAATAATGATAATGCAGACGTAACCACAAATTAGGGACACAGATAACATAAATCAAGGTACAGAGAATACCATGGTCAAAAGTTAAAAAACTTGAAGCTATCCAACAAACGAAGTTGCTAAATCCTAAACATAGATACCAGTGTAAAAGGGCAAAAAGCTGTGTTTACCCGTGTACACTAAACTAGCCATCTACCACAAAAGCATTAAATCAGTAGCAAAGGAAGGGAGAGAAATAATCACACAGACATGGTAAACAAGAGGTTCCTACGTTAAAAACATGTCTTTAGATTCAGAGACGATAAAAAGAGCTATATAACAGAATCAGTCCTTGGAGGTCTTGTTGATGAGGGACTTGTGAATGTGAGGAATGACACCGCCCCCGGCAATGGTACCTTTGATCAGTGTGTCAAGCTCCTCATCTCCTCTGATTGCCAGCTGAAGATGCCTCGGTGTGATTCTCTTGACCTTCAGATCTTTGCTCGCGTTGCCGGCAAGCTCAAGAACCTCGGCAGTCAGGTATTCAAGAATTGAGGCCAAGTAAACAGCAGCAGTGGCCCCAACTCGTCCATTCGCCGAGATCCTTGTCTTCAGATGCCTATGAATCCGACCCCACCGGAAACTGATCTCCCCCACATTCAAAAAACATGACCAGGTTAATGAACTTAACATAAATACACAGTTCACAGTTAAGAACTGAAACGAGAAACATGAAATTATCATCCCTAGAACAATAAACCTCAAATATGCAAATCACTGTCTGTAACGGAACTCTCAATCACACACAACAGAAGAACAATTAAACATCAAGACTATGCCCTTATTTCAAATGTGGCCAACAACAAATTATCAGTAAGATCAAATAGACAGTACTTTAGACCAAAATCAATATGAGATTTCTATGCTTTCAAAAATTTATTAACCAATTATTAACACACAGATTGACGGGCTTTGAGCTAAATGAAATCCACTAAACATATTGGTCCTCTTTAAAAGTTTAAAAACCACACTTAAAAAGGCAAATTTACTGGTAAACAAACACATTTATCTATAACGAAGCTACTAAACGAATACAAATCACAGCAAAATAATGACAATAATTATAGGGGGGAAAACATGACGGAGTAAATGGATAAATAACGCATGCAACGAATCCAACAACAGGGGAAAATAATATAAAATTAACCCAAAAAAAAAAAAAGAAAAGGGATTTTACCTGGATACCAGCTCGGGACGAACGGGAAACAGGCCTCTTCTTGTCCTTATCCTTGTCTTTGTCCTTGTTAGCCGCTGTGGTCTTCGCTGCCAAAAGCCCTTTGCCTCCTTTTCCCGCCATTTCTTACCTTTCAAATTCAAGATTTCCCAACAAAAATCAAAATCAAAAATCAAGAATCAAACCGAGAGATTTCAAAGAAAATTTGAAAGGACTAGAGAGAGAGAGAGATTACAAAACCAAGAAACTGAAAAATCAGAACTTAAAGAGAGAGAAATAAGCGAAAATGAAAACAAATTTCGGAAGAACAAGAACAAAAGGAGATGAAATCCAGATCTGTTCAAAACTCCAGTAGATAAAAATTTCAGTCGTCTAAGTCTCCAAGAAAAGAAAATAGATCTAGATCTAGCTCTGGAAACAACATTTTCTTCCCCCGAAAACCCACAAATTAAAGCCCTAGAGGGAACAAATTGTACCAAGAGGAAACGGAAAATAGAACAGGAAAACCCCAAAAGACCTCGAAATCGAGAAAAATTTCACAACGACATTAGAGAGAAGAGAGAGAGAGAGAGAGAGAGAGAGAGGAGAGGAGGGAGGAGAGAGAGAGAGAGACCTGAAGGAAGTGTACTGTTCTGTAGAGAGAGCGAGGAGAGAAATGAGAGGGAAAACGATGGGTTTGAGGCTTTTTAATGTAAAAGGGGCGCAAAATTAATGGGGGGCTTTTGGTCGTCTTTGAATTACTGGCCACCAAATGGCGGTTATTTTTTGGTGGGAATTTCATTTTCCCCTTTCAAAATTTCACCCATTTTTGCCAAAATATCCCTCTTTTTTTCCTTAAAACTCGTACATGCCCCGCATGTGTCACGTGCCAATCTACAAATTCTGGATTTCAAAATTTTAAATACAAGCCAGAAGATATACCAAACATTTCTACAACACAGAATAAAATCTAACATTAATCCTTTCTATTAAAAAAATAAATAAAAAAACATTTCTAGGTAAATGAAAATTTCAATCAATAAAGCTACATTATATTTTTTTCCCAAAAAAAAAAAAGCGACATTGTATCCCTGTATCTCAACTTTTTTCAAAGGGCAAAAAAAACTTAAATTCAGTGATTATTTCTAATTTTCTAGTTTTCAAATGGGCAATGTAGTTTTGCTAAAGTTTTTTTTTTCGAAAAAAACATTTCTAGGAAACAGAAAAATTTAATCAATAAAAGCTACATTGTCAAAAAAAAAAAAATGCATTGTATCCCTATCTCAATTTTTTTAAGGACAAATAAAACGTCAGTTTCAGTGATTATTTCTAATTTTTCTAGTTTTCAATGGGCAATATTCATTTGGTTTGACATCTCTAATTCAAAATTTTTATTTTACTTTTTGTTTTTTTTTTTAAGTTAATAAAATTATTACTAATTTTAAAAAAAGTTAATCAACTGTAATTAAAAAATTTTATCTCCAACCAGCGAATCAAATACACCTGCAGTTTTGCTAAAGTTTTTTTTTTTTTTTTTGTTATTTCTCATAAAATTAATAATAAAATTGGTGTTGATCGAGATATGAGGATCTATATTCTATCTATCAGAAAATAAATGTTAGTAGCTTAAGACTCGGTTTGGATGGAGTGTCCATTTTCGAAAAGAAATTTTTTTTTTATTTTGAGAATAAGATAATGTTTAGATGTGTGAAATTTTTTTTTCTTGAAAAAAAAAATTTGTTTGAAATGAGAAAAAGGGTGTTGGAAATTATTCATTGTGAGAAGTTTTTAAAAAGATTTCTTTTCTTTTTCAAGAAAAAAGATAATGATGAAAAATGTGGAGACAAATGTTTTTTTTTTAACTAAAATTTTATAATTTTTTAGTGGACCTTTAAATTTAAAAAAAAAAAGGGTTCTTTTTTTTTTTTTTTTTCTTTTCTTTTCTTTTTTTTTTAGGGAATATATTCCAAAACAAGGAAATACAAATATCAATACTGACCCTAATTGTTTAATAACTACAAAAAAAAATCACAATCAATTAAGGGGGTGTTTGGTGAATAAGTTTAGTTTAAGATTTTTAAGTTTCAATAGTAATTTTTCAGAAAAGACAAAAAACTTTTTCAGAAAAGATAAAAAAAAGTTTCAGAAAAAGACAAAATCATGATGAAAAAAGTGCAATTTAATTTAAAATGAGTGTATTGCCAAACGGGCCCTAAGTCCCCCAGAAAACTTAAATAAAATACTAAAAAGGGATATATGTGTACCGAGTTTTGAAAATGGACACCAAAATAGGTACACTAATAATTGAGTATGCACGTGATTTTTTAACAAATCTTTACAATTGATGAAAAATTTGATCTCCAAAATCGAAATAATCATATTAATAAGGACATACAAAGCATTGCTAAGAAACAAAATCTATCAACTGAAAACACAACCGAATACTTAAAAAAAATAAAAACTCTTCAGTAAATCAGGATAAAAATAATCGTTATTACAGATAAAAAAATCGTAAGCACTGTCGGCGTAACCTTTGGCAATGAGACAACGAACAAAAGAGTCACCAAAGAAAGTAATAAAGACAAAACAGAAAATAAAGAGATGCATGGTGTATTTGAAGTGTCGTCTGAATAGTGGCATGTTAGCCCCACGCTCTACCATCATCGTTGCCAGAAGATAGTACCGCCACCACCACATGATGAATCTTGTCGCCATTGCGGATCAAACGCTTGAAAGATTTCAAATGTCTGACGTTGAAAACAAGGGCGTAGGCAACAAGGCGTAAGCCACCCTCACCTAAACTCCAGGCTTCGTCACTGGTTAGAAACGCCAATAACAACACTCCAAACCAACCTCCACCCCTACCTTCGATCCACCCCAACAAAAATTCCCTCCCCCACTATTAGAAAGCCTGCTGGCCAGCGAGTTTGGATGCCAAATTTCAAGGCCGGGAGCATGTAGCCAGAAATAATCACATAGCTCTGACCAATCCCTTCCTTTCAATCCTCTATATTTTTTCCTTTTTTCTCCTTTTTTTATTTATTTATTATTATTTTAAACTATAGGGGAGACTTAAGGCTTATTTGGTTCTTAGTCTCAATTTAAACTAAATTGTACTTTTTACATTATGGTTTTTGTCTTTTTCTGAAAAAGTTTTTTGTCTTTTCTGAAAAAGTCAACAAAAATTACTATTCAAATTTAAAAATTTTAAATCAACTCAAACTCAACCCAAACACCAAACACCCCCTAAAATCTTAAAAAAATTTCTTGGTGAGAAATTATAGTAAATAATTCACAACTCTCTATCAAAGTCCAGTGAGTGAGATTTTTGCTCATTGCAATCACCTTTGATGGCTGGATAGTTTCAGGACCCTTGCGCCCCGGCCCTTGATCAGATAAAGCTGTTCATTGAGGAAATAGGAAGAATGAATAAATAAATAACTGTTTATTTAGAAAAGAAAAAGAAATGTAGAAAAAATAATCAAAAAAGAAAAAGAAAACAACTTGTTTCAATGATTTAGTTGGGAAATTCGATATGTAAGAAGTAAGATGATAAGAGCATAATTCTTAATTATTTCCTATTAATTCTCCTACGTTCCTTTGTTGGTTTCTTGAAATTTTAGAGTATTTATTAGTGATTTATGTTTTGTGGGTCTTTTTAAGTGCTAAGTAATGAATAGAGGCTGAAAATGGACATCTCCGGTACAAAAAGGCCAAGTTCAGAGTGCTTGGGCTCTGGCCTTAAGATAAAAGAAAATCGTGGATAACAGAGTATAGTTACATTAAAATCAACTTGTTTCAGTGATTTTTTTTTTTCCGTAGAATTAAATACAAGCCTGATTAGCCCTGATATATACTCTGACATCTGAAATCTCACGCGAAAGTCAAATCCCAATTAATAACTTGCGTATTAAGAGGCCGTTGGACATTAATTTTAGACAGTTTTTTTAATTATATTTTTATATTTTTTAGATAAATCAATTTTACCATTTAGATATCTAAAAATTTCTATTTTTCATTTTTTTTAAATTAAACTTTAAAAGTCTATATGTTTATTTTTTCAAATCAAATTAGATGATTTTTTAAAATTTCATAGAATGATGAGAGGAACGAAATAAGATTCATATGATTTTTTTTTTTTTCCTTCCTAATACAAGTTTTTTTACATATTTTAATTCCAAATAGTTAATTTTTAACCAAAAATATTACATATTTTAATTTTTAATAAAATATTTTCAAAACTCCAATTTCAATCTATATTCCAGATGGAACTTAAGCAAACTAAACAAAGAAGAAGAAGAAGAAAGAAAGAGAGAAAAAAAAAAAAAAAAAGAGGTAGAAGCGACATTCGCTCTTTCTTTCGTTCAGAGAACTGTTTATTTAATTGCCCTATTTAATTATGAATTTATAAAAACAAAGGTTTATTCCTTTTCTAACGGTCAAAACTAACTGAAACCGGTCAAAAAACCCAATCAAACCCTTCCGAAAACCCTAACGATCTCCTCTTCCATCCCCAACTTCACGCCGGCGATAATGTCGCCGGTGTGCTCAGCTGTCCTCTCATCCACATCCAACTCCACTCTCTTCCCGATCTCGTCCTTTCCATATTTTCCTCGGACCTTCGCCGGAGCACCTCCCATCTCGAAACCGTTTGTCCGATTGCCCAATCACTCGCCTGCGAGGAAACTTGTCTACACACGCCCCAGCGTCCTAATCTCCGACGACCGGACGGCATGGACCAGCTCGCCTACTCCCGGGACGGCGGCGGAATCGAAGGACGAAGGGCTTCAGGCCACCCCGATGACGAAGCTGGTGTGCACAATTGGCCCCGAGACCTGCAGCCCCGAATGGATCGAGGCGTTGGCGGTGGTGGGGATGAAGGTGGCGCGTGTGAACATGTGCCACGGCACGCGCGCGTGGCACCGTGCGGTGATCGAGCGGGTGAGGAGGCTGAACGAGGAGAAGGGATTCGCGGTGGCGATCATGATGGACACTGAGGGGAGTGAGATCCACATGGGCGATCTCGGCGGCGCAATTTCAGCCAAAGCAGAGGTACATTTCATCTATTGCGAGCTTAATAACATTAAAGTACCTTAAACTAGCACTTTTTAGAGACTCAAACTATGGAAATTTGAACTGTTATTGTGATTTTAGGATGGGGATATGTGGACGTTTACCGTCCGGGCTCTCGATTCTTCTCCGCCGGAGCGCACTGTTCATGTAAATTATGACGGTTTTGCTGAAGGTAGAGTTGTTTTCAACATGTTTGTTTTGTGTGGTGTGGAATTTTTTATTGTATCTGATAATTTCCATTGGTGGTGATGTTGAATGAGATAGATGTGAAGGTGGGCGATGAGCTTGTTGTGGATGGGGGAATGGTGAGGTTCGAGGTGATTGAGAAGATCGGTCCAGATGTTCAGTGCCGGTGTATAGATCCCGGATTGTTGTTGCCGCGAGCTAACCTTACTCTTTGGAGGAATGAGAGTCTTGTACAAGAGCGTAATGCCATGCTTCCAACTCTATCATCTAAGGTTGGTAGTTTATAACTTTATACACTTTCAATTTTTATTTTATTTTATTTTATTTTATTTTATTTTTTTTTTTGACATCCCAGTTTATTGGGGTTGTAGTTGTACATTTTCATAATTCATTTTTATGGGTTTCTGAATATAGGACTGGTTGGACATTGATTTTGGAATTGAAGAGGGTGTTGATTTTATTGGTGTTTCCTTTGTCAAATCTGCCGAAGTTATTAACCATCTTAAGAGCTATATTTCTGCGAGAGGTCATGAGAGGCAAGTTTTTTTTTTTTTTTTTTTCATTTTGATCTTTTGAATTTTGGCCTTTTATTCACTATTCTAATGTGGAATTAAAAATATGTTCACTAATCCTTTTTCCCAAATCAAACAGCTGCTATTAGCTATGACATTTTTGCATAGCATTGACAAAATATGCGCACCAAACGGTGCATATCAATGCTTTTAATGTCTTCACCATAACTATGTTATATACTTACTTGAGGCTGAGGGTACATTTATGTTCGACTCACTGTAGTGAAATTGCTGTAATCGCAAAGATAGAGAGCATTGATTCTTTGAAGAATTTAGAGGAAATAATTCTGGCGTCTGACGGTGTTATGGTAGCCAGAGGAGACCTGGGTGCACAGATACCCTTGGAACAAGTCCCATCAGTTCAAAAGAGGATTGTTGAGCTATGCAGGCAGCTGAATAGGCCTGTGATTGTTGCTTCCCAACTGCTTGAGTCCATGATTGAATATCCTATTCCGACTAGAGCTGAAGTAGCTGATGTTTCAGAAGCAGTTGGGCAGCGAGCGGATGCATTAATGCTTTCCGGCGAGTCTGCTATGGGCAATTATCCCGACAAGGCATTAGCTGTTCTGAGAAATGTTAGTTTACGAATCGAGAGGCATTTGAAGGAGGGGAAACATCATGACACCATGAAACTTCCTGTTATTACTTCTCCTTTGACTGGAGACGTATCAGAGGAGATATCTGATGCGGCTGCCAATATGGGTGAGTGTTTTTTTTTTTTTTTCTCTTTTGAGCTTCTGGAAAACTCTATGTAAAAGTTCTTTATATTGTTGTGTGATTTAATTAATGAGTAAAAGTCCATGTAAACGGCAGTCCCACTTGAATGAGCATGGAATAAATTCTTCCTTTTTAAGGAACTTCAACAATTTTCGACCCCGAATAAGGAGACTCATGTATCTATTTTTTTGGGTCATCAATATTTTCTATTCAGTTTAGTAGCCATTTCACAGCTTCTTTAAGAGTGAACTAGAAAGAAATTTGCAATACTTAAGGATTGTCGTTAATCTGCTTTGTCATTAATCTTGGCTAACAATTTTTTTCTGAGAATGACCTGAATATATCTATTTCTTGATTGATATTTACTTCCTTTTCTACCTCAATAACATGGTGTTGTTGCATGAACTTTCAGCAAACAACTTGGAAGCAGATTTCGTCTTTGTCTACACAAAATCTGGGCATATGGCTACTCTCTTGTCCCGTTGTCGACCTGACTGCCCAATATTTGCCTTCACTCCCTCGGCCTCAATGCAGAGGCGGCTGAACCTGCAGTGGGGCGTTACACCGTTTCACCTTAGCTTCACAGATGACATGGAAAACAACTTCAGCAAAACTTTCCCTTTGCTCAAAGCAAAAGGAATGATCAAGTGTGGAGACCTTGTCATTGTTGTCTCAGATATGCTGCAATCTGTTCAGGTTATAACCGTCCCCTGATGCCTTTTTGTGGTTTTTTCATGGTGAGTGAACAAAGGAACTAGCATTACCTTGCACAATCTTCGAGTGCCATTGAATTTGAGATATTTGTCCCTAAAAATGTCATTTCTTAACCCCCTGAAATGTTGCAGAGCATTAGTAGAGTTCTTATGGGATCAAAAGAACCAAAGCCGTTCTCTTCGTTTTTATTGTAGCATAGTATTCTGAAATTATTATTTGCTTGAAGAAATTCGAGTTTTGGATATTTGTTGTTGTAATGAGAGCATTGTTCATTGATGATAGAAGAAAGGAAAGCATATTTGTTGTTTGTTGACGAATTTGGACGATCAGATTTCCCCTACACAATGCGTGAATAACGAATTCCACGTTCTTATTCTTATTACAGCTTTTGGGCCAGAATTTCACTTGCAATGTTGGACATGCTATATAGAGCCCGATTTGAAAGGCTTTCTATGCGGTGGAATTTCTTTTCTTCTAAAAAAATGCTATGCAACTCCATTCCAATTCGTAACCTACTCATCTTAAATTGATACTTTTTTCGGTCCCATATTTCCCTTAAAACAAGTTGAAAAGGAAGTATTTTAGCCTATCTTGATGGGGCTAAAACCTAAGGGACACATAAAAATGTTCTTTCTTCCAACTTTAGAGGGACTGAGAGAGAGATGTGACGTCAAAGGAAAAAAAATAGAAATAGGATCATTTGAATTTACAAAAAACTTATGATATAAATTGTAATTTTACTCTAGTAGAGAGACTATTGTTTTAGAACTTTCTAAGTGTTTGATCTATGATCACCTTAACGAAGGAGGTGGACTTCAACCACACCAGCCCTTCTTATGTAGTGGCTATGGAGATTTCCAAAGGAAAAGAAAAAAAGCCATGGTGCTCAGTTCTACAGGAGATACCGTTGGTTTATAACTTTCTAACGGTCTGATTAATGATTGAAAGCAGTTTTACGATAAAAGTACAGTTTCTATCCTAAGTTTAGTCCTAAACTTATTACGATGCGATATTTCAGGGTAATAAATTTATAATGGGATCATTCGTTTATCCTAACTTATAGTTGCTAGTTTGCTACTAATGTATACTTTGGGAATCAGGTATTCTTGAATGGCCGTCTCTAGAGTAGGACATAAGGAGGGAAAAAAGGAAAGAAAAGTGGGAAAGAAAAGGAAACGAGAAAACATGTTTTGTTTGTAATAAAGTTTTCAAGAGTAATAATGACATTTTAAAAGCAAAGATGTGAGAAGAGAAAAATTTGGGATGTGCTTTGTGTATGAGTGATAAAGATAAAGACAGGAAAGAAGGAAATGATATTTAATAAAGAAAAATAATATAATTGTGCAAAAACAAAATTAGAGAAGAAAAGGCAATTAATTCAATGGTGACCCGGGACCTATGATAAAACAAGTCTCAAAGGCAAGGATGAAAATTTCCACCATAGTGAAAACATGAAACATGAAGCACTCATCTGGTTTTCTAGTGTTTGACCGTTAGGTTGTGACTTTACCATCAAGTATCACAATTTGCTATTTCTTTTGTTATTATTACTATTATTGTTATTAAAGTTCATATTGAATGTCAATTACCATCTTAAATCTAATCCAAAACCACTCATGAATATTATGTAAACATAATATTTGTTTTTCCCTTTCCAAAGTGTACCAGCTGTGCATTTATTGACTATACATTTACTTCTGTAAGGGCTCTATATAAACTATATCTTATATAGTGACATTTTTATGGAAAGTCACTAAAGTGACTTTTTTTATGGAAAGATATATTGTAATTATTACAGGCACGGAAATTCAGCTAGAGGATCTATTGTTTTTCCTAATCAAATATTGGGGGATTTGTTATCTTTATATATCCTTTTATGCAATCCGGGGGAGCCATAGCTTTGTTGACAAATTGCCATCGACAACACCCATAAGCACGCTAAAGCCTTTTTGTCGAGTAGAGGTGGGGTTAAAGGAAAGTAGGGGGAAAACATATCTATATATATATATATATATATATATATGTATATGTATCATGTATGCATATGTGTTTGTGTGTGTGTGTGTGTGTGGAATTTGAAAAAGAAAAGAAGTTAAAAAAGATAACAAAAAGGTGAAACAATGTTAAAAGCAAAGCTATAGGGGAAAGTGGATTGTCCAAAGGTCATATCACCACAATAAAAAAAAAAAAAAAAAAAAGACTTGTGTGAATTTGTTGTGATTTTTTTTTTTTTTTTTTTATAGCAAAGCAGACAAATTTGTTGTGATGTTACTTGTTAGAGGAAGTGCCTAAAAAGTTGATTAGTAAAGATTTGAAATATTGATACAACATTTTTGCATTTGGTCTAGTCACGGGAGTGAGAGAAGAAACTATTACTAGTGTTTAGGGTCAAAAACTTTGATCTCAGTTGGTTGGTAAAGCATATCAAGATTTACGAATTCGTCCCCCTTTTATATCAACCAGAGATAGAATGACGTTTGGGTTTGAACTTTGAGGATGTTTATGAAAAAGTAACAACCTTATCACGAATTTACTCATGTCGGTTAAGAAAAATAAAAGATAGCATATTTATATATATATATATATAACATATATATATATTTACCATATTTCTAACAGGTTTTTTCCATTGATGATGTTGAAATTTACATAGCAATCACTCGTACTCTATTGTAAAATACTCCTGCCTTGGTCGTAATAATGACTCAAGGCAATTGTACAATTGATAATGGATAAAAGAACCATTACAAAAAGTAATAATAATAAAAGAGTATGACGTTGATGTAAAAGCCATATCAATGACTTGGAGGTACCAATTCTGTAGATAGTATGGATTCATTTTTGGATCTAGAGGTACAAATTTTTCCCATCAAATTCGTAACAATAAAGTTCAAATTCACAATTGATTTGTTCGTAAATTGAAATTCATGCATTTTTCAATCCGGATGCCGCCTTCTTTTTTTTTTTTTTTTTTTTTTAAACATTGATTTGGACAACGATCCTCATTCAACTTGAAATATTTTGTTTGAATCTATGAATTAAACACACTAAATACTTTAGACAATGATTCAACTCATGTATCATTTTATCTTATCATTTAAATAATATGATAACACATTTAATTTAAAATGACATTCTTATTAATTTATTAAACCGAATCAATAATTAATAGGTCATGTTCTTAAAAATATAAAAATTTGTTCATGATAGTATTAAAAGGAGATGAGATACAATGGCATATGAATCGAACCCGTCACATGACTCCAAACAAGAACCCTGACAGATTCCGTGTGGGGAAGCCCACCTGAACTGTTGCACCAGCACTTGAAAATAAAAAATAAAAAATAAATAAAACAGAGGAGTGAGAGCGTAGCATTTAGACAGCATATTTCAAGTTAGGCCCACGATTGAAACGTTACCATGACCGTGGGGCCCAGTGATCTCAAAATGGACTAGGAATCTGACGCTGCAGAAGATGGCCCATTCAAGTAAGTGTGTGGGTTTGAGTGTTTGGGTGGGTGGTGGCCCACCCAAAAAAAGAAAAATTCCAGAAACAGGAAATTAAAATGAATTATTTGAGCAGATAATGACAAAAGAAAGAAGAAAATATAATATTAATGAGGATACAAATCATGTTGGAAATAAAAAGGTCTGGAAAGTGTAGGAACCGAAGTGGAACATCAAACAGTTTTATCAATCAATTTGGACATTCAACACTGATCTGATCCTAAAATCAAAACCTCTTTCTGTTCCTCTCTGGCCCATCTCTTACAAACTTCTAGTAGTATTAAATACGCCAATTTTGTTTGTCATTACCTTTTTCTCTTGTAAAGATATATGTATAATATGATAAGAAAAAGAAAATGGTGGTGTCTTTTCTCTGAAATTGTATTTAGCTACTACTTTCTTTAAAAAATAAAAATAAAAAAAATAAAACTTCTTTTGCAAAACGAGCTGCTAAAAATGAATTTACGGCCAACAGATTTTAAGAATATCTTATTTAGAGTTTTCATTTTTAAAAGATTAAAAGTGTGGGTCATGCACCGTATATGTCTGTCAGTCTGATTAAAAAGGATATTTTTTTTTTTAAGGATTTGATTGGGGTGTAAGTTTAAATTTATACCCATCAATTTAATTTTTATCTTTTTCTGAAAATTTTTTTTATCTTTTTTAAAAAAGTCAACAAAAATTACTATTAAAACTTAAAAATCTTAACTCAAACTTACACCCCAAACTAAACCTAAGTTTCATAATTGAGTTTTGACCTTTTTTTTTTTTTTTTTTTTGCTTTTTAGTTTCGTCAGGGAGTTCAACCTTTTTTATTTTCTTTTTCATGTTTTTTCGTTTCGTTTTGTTTTTTTTTTTTTTCTCTTTAAATTATTATAGGATTTAGATAATATAATTTGTCACGCGCGCAAGATTACATATTTTAACTAATAATTAACAAAGAGAGAGAAAAATAAATAACATGTTTACATAAATTTTAAAAAATAAAGAAGTGCATTTAAAAACAATTTACTTTATTAATTTTAAAATCCTGCCATTTAAATTTTAAGTGTTTTTTTTTTTTTTTTTTTTTTGAATCTCGTCTACTACAACTTTCGCTAATAAAATATATAAACCATGGAGCTAGGCCACTTTAAAAACACACAAAAATATAATAATAATGGTATCATAGAGCTTAGACCACTTTAATACACAATCATAGATAATTATAGCTGCATGTATACAGCTCAGACCACTTTAAAACACACATAGATAATATAATTGTAATGGTATGTTCCTATAAAATAAAATTGCAATGCTATGAAAAAAAGATAATATAACTGTAATGATATGTTCCTATAAAATAAGATTGCAATGGTATGTATATATTAGCTACATCCTCTTCAAAACAGTTGTTATATTACTTTCCTAGCTTATGCAATAACTTACCAGGCTGAAATAAATTTTATAAAAGTTCATTATATATTGCAATAATTTAGTCTTGTCGCTTTTGAATTATAAATTTGATTAGAAATTCAATCAAACATTGTGTGGTCGGAACCATTAGTTGCTATCAATTTTAAATTTTTTAAAATTTTTTTTTTTCTTCATAAAAACAATCATAATTTTTTTGTACTACTTCTTAGTAACGCTTTATCATTATTATTTTTTGAATAACTTCTTGGTGGGTTTTAATTCTATAAAATAATCACTTCAAGAAAAGATCTTTGGACCTGTTTGGCAACAGGTTCATTTCAAATTTTTTTTATTTTTTTTCCTAAAAGTTTTGTCTTTTTTTAAAAATTTTTTGTCTTTTCTGAAAAGTCAACAAAATTTACTATTTAAACTTATAAATCTTAACTCAAACTTACACACCAAACAGGCCATTTGAAATAATTATCTGACCGAAGAAATAAGAGTATGGCGATGATTTATAATGGCTTCATTAGTTTTCCATAAAA
Organism: Ficus carica; assembly: GCA_009761775.1. NCBI lineage: Eukaryota > Viridiplantae > Streptophyta > Magnoliopsida > Rosales > Moraceae > Ficus > Ficus carica. The sequence continues at coordinate 3,741,563 of CM019748.1, read as the reverse complement.
ATTCTTATTACACATCGTTTCACTTTAATTTATAGTTTCTTTTCTTGTTAGGGTCAAAATGACCAATTAGACCTCCATTTTCTAAAATTTGTTAAAGAACCAAAAATGAAAAGTGTAAAGTAAAGGAGAATTCTACAATAGAATAATAATAAAAAATAATACTTTTTCCTAAAATTCTAACCATCCGATTTATATTAAATTATGTTAGCTTAATATATATATATATATTTTATTTTAATGTGATTTTAATCTCGTCTAATATTTTAAAACGTATATTGATAATAAAAATATCTTATAACGAAAAGCTCGCAAGTGAAAGAAAAATATTTGAGAACAAGCAACACTTGCATGTTGCCAAAAACTTTCAGTATTTTTTAAGTGATTGTGCTATACATATATATACATATATATATATATATATATCCCCCCAAACGAAATCATAGTTAGATGTGTCACTATAAAATAATCTCAAGATAAACCATTTAAATTAAATATAACAATTCTAGTTAGCACCACGATTGATACATCCCGTTCTTATCCCTTTTTCGCCGAAGAAGATAAGTCCATCCTTAGAAGTAATTACATACTAACACAAAATATTTTCGTAACTTAGAATAGTTGGAAGCAATAATTTCTATTTGGAATAATTTACAAACACGTACGTTGATAAATTCCAATGTACTTGTTTATCGCATCGTCACATCAGGTAGTGTCATCAACTCTGTCCTACTCTTATAGAGTTTAGGTCAGGAATTCCGAAAATATCAACCACATTTATTATTGAGCTCGTGTCACGAAAGAACACACTGGAAATTAAAATTATTTATAAAAAAAAAATAAAAGAGTTAATGGAGCCTCAAAAACTTGGTGGGTCATTCACGGTGTAACGAAGTAGTTTTTCTAGTAACTGGTATTTGTATTAAAATAGTTGAAATAAATAATAAGATTTAGATATTCAGAACAAAAACATAAATTTAGATATCAAATTTCAAAGATAGAGTTTTGTGTTTAGGTACGGGTGGAAGGCAACGGGGTGAGGTGGGGGTGGGGCCCGCAAATGCTTTATTGTCTTTATTTTTGTTTTCAAAATCATCCATATTCCTGCTTAAATAGAAGTGAGATCAGAATTGATATTTTCTGTCGAAAGGATTTTTTTCATATCTGTGATGTTCTTCATCTATTATAAATATGTATTTGAAGATACAATAAAGTAAAAATATATAATAAAGTATAAATGTATCATAAATTTTGTTCAAAATAAATATTTCATAAACAAATCAAATTTTAACATATGTAAATGAAATCTTAATCATAAAATCATTGAAGATCTCATTAAAACATTATAGTATTTGAAAACTAAACTTTTATAAAATACTTAAACTAAAAAAAACTTGAAACCATAAAAAATAAAAATAAAATTATCCTCATTTTTTATCCATCATAACTTCCATTTTCATTTCGTCTTTTAAAAATAGTTTTTTAGTATATTATATATTTATAAATTTATAAAATCGCACAAATACATATATTAGAACAGGGACGGAACAGGGACGGGACGGGGAGTGCTTCCCTGTCCCCACTCAGTTAATCTTTAGAGATAGAAAATCATTCTCATTCCGAACTTTATATCATTTACACGATGTACCCGCATCTTTCAATTAGTTAATAACAAGTTTAATACCCGTGCGTTGCACAGGGAAGGAAGAAAAAACAAAAATGAAAAAAATTGAGTATTATATAATAAAAGCATTTAATTAAGATATGGATTATAATTATAGTAAGTATATTTTTTTTAGTATTTACTATTTTAATATAAAAGTACATACATTCATATTTATAAGTGTAATTTTCTTGAAATAAAAAAGTTCAAATAATAAATAAAATTAAAAAAAATTTTGAAAATCAAAGGATAACAAAATTACGGGGTAAATTTAATAAAATAAAAACCAATTAAATTAACAAATAAACATAAACATGAATAAAAATTTTTAAAAATTTATTTCTAAAGATTATAGATATAAATATAAAAGAAACTTATTGAACATTTTGTTTAAAAAAAGAGAAGAAAAAAATAACAGAAGTCAAAGAATTAAAAATTAACAATATCAAATATTAAAATAAAATATTAAGTATAAGAATTGTTGTTAATAGAATAAAATATAATAATATATTGTTATTAAAAAATAAGAAAGAATAAATAAAATTAAAAGCTTTTAAACTTAAACAGTCAAAAAAATTTAATAACTTAAGTAAATTTATTAAATTTAAAAAAAATTAATTAAATCAATAAATAAACCTAATAATGGAATAAAAATTTTTTAAAAAATTAATTTTAAAGAATAATATTTATATATGATATAAATAATAATTTAGCTATAATAATTATAAATATTCATTTTGATAATTACGTTTTATTACGTAGAAAAATTATTTATTGATTTTTAATTTTATTGTAATTTTATAGACCTTTTTATATTTTGAAATTTTTGTAAATTATTATTTAATTTCATATTTTTTAGTTTGTTTATTTATTTTGAATATTATAATTTAATTGTATTAATTTATTTTTAAATGTATTATTCTTTTTTTGTTAAATTTTTATTAATTCAATAATTTAAAATTTTTAAAAATTATTTAATGTATATAATTTTATTTTTTATAATTGAAAATAATTTAATAAAATATAATTTTTTATCTTATGATTTTTTTCTATCTTTTTTTATTTATTTATTTTAATGTAGATATATATATATATTTTACTCTCTTTCTCTATCTCTATCTCTTTCTCTTTCTCTTTCTCTCTAATGGCCGGTCTCTCTCTCTCTAATGACCGAATAATGTCAAAAAGATAAAATCGATAATTTACTGTAGCAGCCGGGAAAATGAAGGAGAATTGAAGGGCAAAAGAGTAATTTTACTGTAACGGAACTATAACACACTGTGGAACACTGTAGCAGAAGCATAAAAAAAAACCAAAAATTTACTGTTTATTACTGTTTACTGAACAGTAAATTAGTCTATTTTTTTAAGTATATGTATAATATAATGTAATAAAATGATTCATAAAATGATAAATAGAGAAGATGTCAAGTCTTGTTATTAAAAAGAAAAAAGAATATTAAAAAAAAAAGAGCATATGTAGCCTTCATAATTTGACGTCATAAATTGCTAGCGAGTCCAATTGAATAATAATGTACTCCACTATTAAAAACAGAGGTAATATGGTGGGGGAAGGTTGCTTTTCCACGCCCATAGGGAATATCCAATGGTTGTTATTGCTTGGATTATCCAAGGGCCCCACAATGTAAGTTGATATCATAGACACAAAGGTAGAGAATCACATCCAGTTAGGGTGTTCAATCTGTGTCTTTCTGGGGTCTTGTTTTCCAGATACCACTCACGGCTACACCGTCATACAACAACGCCGGCACAATCTCGTCGTGAGGTGCTTCTTGATGACCTATTCAAGCTTCTTCCTCGAATCATTGTGCTACTCCAGCTGATCGGAATTGGAATCCTTGTACTTCTCGATTTGGGTGTATCATCACATTATAGAAGAAGATAAAATTGAATCCTTTTCTTCTTCATCGCCGGCGACTATGCCGCTAGCAGTGCGAACAAGTTATCTCAGAGGTCGTCGTCGTGAGATGGCGGTGAATTCGAGCAAATTGTGGATGGGCTCTCTGGGTCTGAAACTTCAACAAACCACAGAATCTTATGATCATCCTTCCCAAATTTTAAAAGAAAAACCCACAACATTCATACAGAAAAATGAATGACAAACAGGCCAAATTCAAAGAAACTGAAACTCCTAAAAATAATCGGAAACACAATATCCGTATAACATCCTCTCTTATTAGTTTCTCCAGTTCTCTTCTCTTAATCTAATCTACTGTAATTGAAAGCTACTTTTCTCCAGTTTGTGCTAAAGATATTCCCAAAATTTGTTCTTCTTTAGATCCAGTTTCACTCGATCCCTCTGAGCCTGTTGGAGTTGCATAGTACAACATCTTTTCACACTTCACTCAGCCGTGGGGGTTGGGGCTTTCTCCGCCGTCGACGGAGGAGGTAGAGGAGTCGTCGGACGTGCCGGCGTACCTACCAGTCCACTTGTTTCATAGACAAACACCACACTTTTTTTTTTCTGTTCATTTTTCTTAGATGATTGAATCCTCTGCAATCAGTTTCATTTTACACCCTTGCAACTGTTGTCTTCCAAGCCATAGAGATTCAATATGTCGGTTGACGATTTTTACTCCATCCATGAGGTAAAGCAACCTTAGTCATGGTAGAAGTCCCTTAAAAACAAACTACAAGAGTAACAAGCAAAAAAACAGACCCGGAGCATGTGTATATATTATACACACATGATTACTCTAGTATCTGATATCTTATTTTTATCAGACATAAATGATATTTATAACAATTAGTGTTTTAGATTATATCAGGTAGTATATTGAGTTATACTGACTAGTCTCTTAAGTTATCTCCACCTTCTCTTTCTCTCTTTCTTTCTTTTTCTCTCACTGTCAGATGGTCAGATGTCAGATAAGAGAATATTCTTATACATATTTATTTAGATATATGAGATATAGTTTAGTGTATATATATATTTATCTAAACAAATAGATATTAGAGATTATTGGTCTAAACTATCTTATACGTTACATATACTTATAAAAAAAAAATATAGTTACATATGAGTAGCATTACTAGTTTTTTGTTTTTTAAAATATTTAACTGCTCATGTCGATGTTTTCCAAACAAGTTAATAAAAAAAAAAAGTTGATCCGGATGGGAATATCTGCTTCTTCACTCAGTGGAAAAGGACAATTTAATATTCAAGGAAATAAATAAAAATAAAAAACAGCGAGAGAGAGATAGAGAGGAGAGACAATGGTTCTGAAACGCTTTGAAAGGCCATTCGAGCTTTGGTAGTTTTGTCCAAAGGGAAATCCAATGGCTTTCATGACGCACGTGGCGTGATCAAACCTGCTCCAACGATTTAACGTCAGTGTCAAATAATGACGCGTGTCTCTCTAAAACGACACGATAAGTCACATTACCGCGTGAAAAAGGCAACGCTCGCTTGCTCAAAATTGCCCTCCCCTCTCTTTTTATTTTTATCGACGGTCATCCACGATTTTTCATCCTCAAATAAAAATAATATAATATAATATAAATTTTCATGGACTTATAGCTCCACAATCCCAAACCTTATTTATTTATTTATTTTTTTAAATTGGAGATGAAAAATTCAAATTCTTTATTTTTAAAGAAATTAGATATGAAATTATTTATACTTGCAATCATCCTAATCTTCTATTTTAGACCCTTAGTTAGTTACTGGTTTACAAAAAATACCGAAAGTGAATTCTTAGACCCTGTATAGAAATACTATTTCAATAACTGTTCTTTGGATTAGTTTCCAAAAGTTTTTATTTAATTATAATCTACATTTTTTTCCCCTCTTTCTCTATCTCTTTCGCTTTTTTTTAAATCAAACTTTAAAAATTAAAAAAAAATTTTATTTCAAATAAAAACTTTTTTTTTCTACACGCACCCAAAATAATATTCATATTCCCTACTCAAATTCATTTTCCGTTACCATTTTAATCGAACACATATTTTTAAACCTTTACTCAAAAAACTCCAATTTCCACAATCAACATCAAGCCCAATCAGGTTCTTAAATTCTTTAGCAATCTTTTTGCATAACAAAATTACCATTATAACCTCATTTGTCCAAATAGCTTCACAGACACAAAAATTGTGATTTTGACCACCTCCGTCAAATTCACGCACTGCTTTTGTGGACTGTTGTGCCCACCAAATGGCCTTTTTCCTCGAACAAGCCTTCTCAACCACCGTAATTTTAACCCGGAAGGTTATTTCGGATGAAATTACCAACACCACCCCTTGACTCTCTGGCCAATCAATACAAAGCCTTGGAGGGTAAAATCGTAATCCCAGAGCTGGATTATGCCCACGCCGTGTCTGTGAGGTGAGACGCGAAAGCGACGGCCTCCTCCTAATCACGAGAGCAACCCACCTCGTCATTTATGAAAATAGTTGAGAGTATTTTCGGGCATTAAGCAAGAGACAAAGCGGCGTCGTTTAATTAGAACTTAAGAAAAACGGATGTACCTAATTACTAAATTAGATATTCTGACACGTAGGATTTACACGTGGCATACAGTTCCAGTCAGCAGTGCTCACCGTCCCTTCCACGCTCTTTATATCACCCCCCCATGCCATTTGCTCTGTCTCTCCAATCGTTCTCCAACAAAACCCAAACCACACGTAAATACTTGTCATTTCTCTCTCCTCTCCCTCTCTCTAAAAGACTTGACGCCGGTGATAATGCGCCGGAAATTTGAGTGTCGCCGGAAAAAATGACGGATCCGGCGATCGATTCTTCTCCGTGTGTCCAACATAAACCCGTGACTTCTTCTTGTAGTATCGTCGCGTATCTCTTGGAGCCCTAACCATTTGTCCCCAAGCAAAAGCGACTTTAACTTGGCAGAGTTTTGAAGTTATTCCATACTTGGTTTAGCAATCAGAGGCAATAAAAAAGCTTTATTATATCGCCCAGGAGATTACTAAAAGGCGCTTAACCTGGTTTACGAGCCTCGAATTCTGTTAACTTGGTCGATTTTTTGCGGATTTCTGGATCTCGATCGAGGAGGATTCTGCAGAGTTTTCGATGTCGGTTTTGCCAAAAAGTGTAGGCTTCATGACTCTTTAATTCCTTTTCTTCTTGAAGGTTTCAAATTGGAGGTTTTAATTTACGCCATTTAAAAAAAAAAATTGTTTTTGGGTGGTTTTGTGAGAGATTTGTTGTGTTTGTTTCTTGTCGATTCTGAAACTGAAGGAGAGTTTGGGAAGAGGGTGATGTGTTTGAGTTAGATAGAACAAGAAATTGGGTGTGTGTTTTTTTTTTTTTGGGCTTTTAAACTCTGGAACCAGCTCAAATTGTTGAAAATGAAGGAGATGATGGCTTCGTTGTGATTTCATTTTGGTCACGCCGATCATGCCGTTCCCAATGAAGATCCAGCCAATCGATTTTCACGGTCCGGTGGAGGAACCTATGCGGTTCGAACCGGTCAAGCCGGCGGCGAAGTCGCGGTTCAAGCGGCTCTTTGAGCGGCAGTTCACGAGCGTACTGAGAATCTCCGCCGCGGAGAAGGCCGAGGAGCCGCATTTCAACAAAGAAGGTTTCAACAACAACAACAACCACCACACAGGCGCGGCCGAGTTCGAGCCTAGCTCCGTCTGCTTAGCGAAGATGGTGCAAAATTTCATAGAGGAAAGCAACGAGAAGCAGTCATCCGCGGCAAGGTGTGGCCGGCACCGCTGCAACTGCTTCAACGGCAGCTGCAACGACGGCTCTGAAGACGATCCTGACCTCTTCGGCGATTCGAGCTTCGCAAATTCCGGTGAAGGATGTGAAATTTTCAAGGTAGATAAAAAATTTAAAATTTTTTCTGTTTTTGATAATTTTAAAAACTGTTTTCTGTTCTAAAAAATAATAATAATAACAAAAAATCTTTCTTTTTTTAATCTACCATAGGGTTGGTTCTTTGCGGGAGTGTTTGGGAGAGAAATTTGCTAGCGGATACTGCGAAGATCGTGGAGAGAAACAAGATCTGTAAACGTAAAGACGAAATTTGCAGAACGATTATTACCGATGGACTGCTGGCTCTCGGATACGACGCTTCAATATGCAAATCTCGTTGGGAAAAATCCCCCTCCTATCCCGCCGGTATATTTTCACTCTCTTTTAAGTCTTATCTAATGTTCGCCAAAAAATATCTCTGCTTGTTTGGTCCCTGGGAAACATGAAAGGAAAATACAATTTAATTCTACTTCCTTTTTTCTGACAAAAGACCTGCTCTATAGAATATAAATCAAATCCAATCCAAAGCCTTCTGTCTCGGCTTGCAAATATTTTGATTCGAAATCACTAATTGAGGTTAACAACATAATTTGGTTGTTTACACAGGCGAATATGAGTACATAGACGTGATAATTGAAGGGGAAAGGTTGCTAATCGACATTGATTTCCGATCGGAATTCGAAATCGCTCGGCCGACCAAAACCTATAAGACGATCCTCCAAACACTCCCGTTCATCTTCGTCGGAAAATCCGATAAGCTCCAGAGAATCGTTTCCGTGGTGTCGGACGCAGCGAAGCAGAGCCTCAAGAAGAAAGGAATGCACGTCCCGCCCTGGAGAAAAGCCGAGTACGTCAAGGCCAAGTGGCTCTCTCCACACACTCGAAACGCACCGTCGTCGTCGTCGTCGCCGCCGCCGCCGCAGCCGTCGATCCAAAACGACCAGCTCAAGCCGAGTCGCGGCAACTCCAACTCGGTGGCCGACACTGAGGTGGGCGGGTCCGAGTTTGTCAAGGAGGAAAAACCCAAGGTCGTGAAAGAATGGATAACGGTAACCGTGCCGAGACAACACGTTGGATTTGGTGTTAAGAAAATTACTGGTTTGGCTTCTGTTATGGAAGATGAGCCATGAAATTTTGATTTTATTTTATTTTTTATGGATTTTTTTTTTTAACTGTTGAAGAATCACGTATCATATATGCGTATGTGGTGGTGGTAGTATAACCTGTGGATCCCCTTCTGTTTTTTATTGTAAGGGTCGGATTACTAATATCAATAAATAAAAATAGAAAATATACAGTTAATAATTGTAATATAAGAATATATCTTACAAGTTTTGTTATCTCCCATTTGGATAAGGCTAGGCCTATCGTCTTTCCTGTTTCGTGCATTTGAAAGATTGTCCTTGCTTTATTTTGAAGATGGCGTATGGATTTAAATGCATTGAAAAAAAAAAAAAAGAAGAAGAAATTTTCCAACCTTCAGATCACAAATAATTAAAGAAAAAAAAAAAAAAAAAAAGTGCCAAAGTCCCAACCTTGCTTCGGGAAAAAGATAAAAAGATCCGTTATATCGGATTAACGGACAACTGTTTGTCGTACATTGACAATTTAGCGGTCGGTTGTTCCAACTCTGTAATTAAAAGGAAGGTTCGAAAAACAGATAAATATGAACAAAACGGAAAATGGTGAGAGAAAGGATCTAAAACTTTTTTTTTTCTTTCCTGTTTTGGCGGAAAATTTTTTTTTTTCTCCCCTAAAAAAATTACAAAAATAATTTTTTAATTTAATTTAACCTTTTTTTTTTCCGGGGAAAAACTATGGTCGCCGTTCTGCTTGCCAACGGCCAAACAAAGGAAACGCCGTCGCTTTGTCAGTTCTAATCCTTAGCACCATGCCCATACACTGTCTTTTAGTCTACTCTTTCTGCTAACATGCACCAAGTTTTGTTCCTTTCTGCCTCGACTGAACCGGGTCCACACAGATCTCGGAAACTGCAATCTTTGAGGCACAGGCTTTATTTTTACTATTATTTTCTGCAGTTTTTTTAAATGCCTTTTCCCCTTATTTTAGCTGCTGGCATAACATTCAATCATTGCATTTGTAAACTTATAATGCGTATAAAGATAAATAATAATAATAATAATGATATTTCCCATTATTGTTTATTAAATTTTGTGATAGCTCTTCCTTTGGGTTTCCGCGATATTATGTGCCACAAACTTATTAAAGGGCAAAAAAAAAAAAAAAAAAAAAAAAAAAAAATCAGTGGGGCCATAATTGATTATAATTGGTTTAGGTGGGGTCAAATTGTACGATAATGGAATGGCTAATACATTAAGCAATGTCCTACCGTTTAATCGTTTACATCGCGATAGAACACCTACTTTGTTTAATCGAATAATCCCCTCTGGCTTGTCCATTAAACGGCAGATTACTTGAAGTATACGACCACAAAAAAAAAAAAAAAAAAAAAAAAATATATATATATATATATATATATATATTTAGAGAGCCATTTGCTGAAGTTCGTAAGTTAGTCTGATTATTTTTTAGGTTCTGGAGTGTCCATTTTTTAAAAAATAAAATTTTTTATTTTAAAAGTTAATTTCAGTAAGATGTATAAAAAATTTTATTATTCAAAATAATTAAAAAAATAATATTAAAAATTATGAATTACGAGAAGATTTTAAAAAGATTTTTTCTCTTTCCAAAAAAATATTTTACAAAATAAATTTAAAAATAAAATAAATTTTTTTTTTTTAAAATGAGAGAATAAATATAAAAAAATACTCCTTTTTTTTGTAAAATATTTTCAATTTTTGAATTTGTATATGGCTAACAAATAGAGGATTAGTTGTTGCTCTCGAAATTTTGTAGAACTTATCCATATTGCCACGCGGATTTGTAGAAAAAAGCCAACTGGTGTGCTTTTCCTTTTTCCTTTTCTTTTTTTTTTTTTTTTTTTTTTTTGCCTTTTCTTTTCTTTTGTTTTTGTTTTTTTGTTTTTTTTGGTGAGAAACTTGTGTGTTTTTCTTTGGTTCTTCAACAACAGTGTACTTTTCTAAATTTTCCTTTTACTTTCGTTCGGCCGCGGTAGATAAGTTTTGTAGCAAAAAAAAAAAAAAAAGTAAAAAGTTAACGAACGTGCATCGTTTATTTATTTATTGTAAACAAAGAGTGTTGGGGAAAACCAATATTTAAATTACGAGTTGTCTAAGTAGGCTTTTAGCCTTCTAGGAAGGAGGATTTGGAATTATTTTATTTTTATTATAAAATATAAAATTAGTTTTCTCACAATAGCAAAAAAAAAAAAGGGTACAGTTTTTTTAGTATTAGTAGCATATAAAACATCTTTTATTAATAATATATAGTTTCTTATGAAGTTTTTTTTTTTTTTAAAAAAGAGAGATATAGCTTCTTATGTTATAGTAAAACCATAACAGATTATTAAGGTTTAATAATTTGACAAAATTTGAGAAAAACATATATAATGGCTCAAAACTCCATACCAATAGTAGGGATTTGTGTACGCTATATCATAAAATTTTCTAGCACGATAATAAGACCACCACATAAATATGTTACTTATACGGAACCCCTAATTTTCTTTGTTAAAATACGTTACAAGAAAAGGTGTTCCATGTCTTCGCCACATGCACCACAAACTTTAAGATGCTTAAAAATGATTTTATTTATTTATTTATTTAAAGCAAAGTAAAGTCAGATTAACTCAAACTATAGGGAAAAACTCGTATTCAGAGCGTTAAAAAAACAAAATGGAGAAGCTTATAAAACATGTGACAGAATGAAAGATAGTTTATTCATATTCATCAGACGAATAAAAAATGAAAAGCTATAGCTTGTAAAACTGTAAGCTTGAGATTAGCTTTCCAAAAAGTCATCAGCCTTAGAATTTATTCAGTGGCATGCTCGGTGTGCATTGGGATTCCGATATCTTGTAAGGCAAAGGCTCCGCGACCTTTTGCAGAAGGTCCATGATTTTGTCCTCACGCCAATAACTCAAGTTCACACGAGTTGAAATGTGAGGGCTCCTTTCGGGATGACAATTAGAGTTAGAGTTTGAAAATATTTTGATTAAAAATGAGTTAAATTTTAAAAAGGAGACTTTGAAGTTAAAGTATGTGCAAATTAGGTGTTTGGGAAAAAAAAATAGTAATATGAATATTACTTTGCTATTTTCGTTATTTTATTCAATTATAATTAAAAAACTCATCTTATTTTGATTTGTAATAAAAAATTTATAAACTTTTAAAGTTTGAATTTCTTTTTAAAGAAAAAATATATATTTGAAAATGTGAATACTGAAGAATGTACAAGTTAATGTTTGCTAATTATACTTCACATGTTGGTTTTAAAATTATTTGATTACAATATATATTGTGCCCACACATTCTTGTGTGTTAATTTTTTAACTGATTAAAAAAAAAACATAAACTAATAATAATCAACACTAGTGATATTTAACATTTTTCCTAAAGACTGTAGGAGTATTTTTTTCAAGATTTATTGAAAGGTTCAGTGTCTGCGCCGTTTAAATTGGTAATTGTCATTATGATTAATAATAAAAATGAAAGCAAGAATGTTTAGTGACTCAAGTGAGAGATTGTTGGTTGTGATGGAAACAAAATCTGAAATTTATCATTAACTTTTTTTCCCCCCTAATTGATGAAATTCAATAGTAAATAAAAAAATTGTAAAAAAAAAAAAAAAAAAACAAATCATATAGTCATAATAGTAGGTAGATTTCAGACCATCAATATAAAGTAGTTGGCCTATCTTGAAGTACAATTTAAAACAACTTTTGCATGCAATATCAAACCTCATCCAAAAAAGTGTTCAATCTCTACAACCATGTTTATATCTCTGGCAATGAAAACTCCTTAAATAGGGGACCATAATCTCAGGAAAAAAAAAGCAGTAGAGAGAGTTGAGGGACCAGCTCATGAAGAAAAAAAAAAAAAAGAAAAAAAGGCGAATATAAGAAGATGAAGTTAGCAAAAAACGATTCTTTCCTGTGAGTTGTGACTTTCAAAGCCTTCTCTTTCTTTTCTTTTCCTTTTTTTTTTTTTTTTTTTTTTAATTTAAAATTTTTGATTTTTTTGGTTGTCGGTGCCAAGGACACGAGAGTTTCATTTTGTGTCTGATAAATCCCAAGTAGTACTGAACCGAACTGCTTGACCTTCTCTTGTTTGTGTCCCTTTTGAAGTGCAAAATATTTTAAATTGCTCATTTTCTTTGACCACTTACAACATAAGGTGTGTAAACAAGTGTAAACGCAAATGTGAAATATTCTGGTTAGTTTGTTTGTTCTATATATTCTCTTCAGCCTCGGCACTGCAACAGAGGACTTGTCAAAAGTGGATTCCTCCGTATGCCAATCGGATAACGAGAATTCTTACATAAGATATGAATTAAATACTCCATCGGTTTTTATTTTAAAAAAATAAAAAAGAATAAATATCTTATCGATTGGACTCTGTTTTAATTTATTACGAACGCTTGTGATCAGTTTTATCTAACTAAAGGTACTCATCCTTCATGTAAATGTAACTTTCTGCAATTACTGCAATAAGTAGCTTCAAGTATGTGATGCCATTCCCTGCATGGATATGACTTTAAATTTTTGAACTAGTTCTCCTTACCCACCTAATAAACCTTTTCCTCTGCCAATTTAAAAAAAAAAAAAAAGGGCAAAGACTTTTTTTTTTATTTTTTTATTTGGCGAAGTTAATACACAATATTTTTTTTTTTTTGATAAACAAGAGTTGAGAAATAGAATCAGTGAAGCTAGTGTGGCTTTAAGGATATTATAACGATTTAAGACCCAAAAGAAAAACAAAAGGTGTGGAAGGAAATAGTTGGTGCTGATGAAGAGATATTTTTAAGTTCAAAAGCATTATCTTTTACTTGGACCAAGGCTTGAATTGAAATTCATCCTCCTTCATTTGGCTGCCGAATCTCAAGGCAGTGATTTTGAATCTCTAGACTATTTTGAAAATTTGGCCAACCATTCTTTTATTAATATGCTATTTAAAAGATTGTCGTATCAATTGATTTGATCTACAATAAAAAATATAACAACTTATCGCTTATGTGAGTTGATTCTTAAAAGTTAAGATTAAAGTCAGTGACTCTAGCACTACACAAATTTCATTCTTACAGATTTCAACTTTAACCTGATGACTTCCAGAGAACTAATAATATTTATTATGGTTCAACCAGGCTACTGATATTTCAACGAATTAAAAAAAAAAAAAAAAAAAAAGGCTGCTGATATTAATCGGACTTGCTTCTAAACATTGCAAACTTGTGGTTGGGGCAATTTGGCGACCTCGTTCCAATTGTGATTATATGGGAAGTCCATTCTCATATAGAAGTCCAGCCCATTTAAAATTCTCTCTCTCTCTCTCTCTCTTTTATTTTTTTTTGAAGAAACTGGTGATGTCTCAGAAAGGATTAAAAAAAAATGGGGGTTTAGTTTGTGGGCGTATGGATGTATAATGATCAGGTTTGTGTCGTTATAGAGGAAAACATGAATTACCTTTTCTTTTTTTTTTCGCTCGTTGATGGTCTGTTGTCGTGTTGTAAGTTAGATTTCTCGTCGTTTTTATGATCATGTCGTTTTTTAATTACTGTCGTTTTCATACAATAGTAATGTCGTTTCCATCCAATGATGACTGTCGTTTTCTAATATTTTGCAGAATAAATTAAGATTGAGAAATAAAGAAAATCTACTAAATTCTCAATTTTTTTTCTTTTTATGTGCGGCTATCGTGCTGTTCTACAATTTATTGTAGAGTTTTCACTTTTTTTTTTTTTTAAAAGTGTCGTTTCTGTATATTATTTTCATTTGCATGATGTATTGTGGTTTTTCAAAGTATTGTCATTTATTTGATGTATCGAAGCGTTCACATGGAATTACAAGCGCCGGTCAAGTTGACTTAGCTAATTTTTAATATCTTCTAATATGAGGAAAATTTTTTAATGTGATATGTAGTTCTGTAATTAGATAAAACCTGCCCATTCGTCCACAAGAATGCAATTGAAAAGTCGTTTGAGGGGTATGATGTTGACAGTTCTTGTCTATGTTCAAGAGAAGTTGTTTTTTCATTTCATTGCCGTGTTCATCTTTACTATCGTTTATTATCGTTTTCATGTCATATTATCGTATAAAAGAAAAATCTAGATCAACAAATAGATTTCAAATAGTAATATTTTTAGTTTCTTTTGTTACTTGGGAGTTTGAATGATTTCTGCAGTCCTAAAATTTATTGCTGTCTCTAAGAATTTTGTCTTCCTGTCATTTTATATTGATCGTCGTTTCTTCTTCGTAAAATTGTCAATTTCAAATTCCAGTCTTTTTCTTAATGTCTTGTCGTTTTAATGAGCTGTTCTCGATCCAAAGAGTAATAAATCTTTTTGAATCGTTGTCGCTTGTTTGACGTATTGTCGTTTTACTAAATGCCATGTTGAGTTTCATATGATACACAGAGATATAGGTGTGTATATATATATATATATAGATGTATAATATACAGACACAGACACAGACACATACACATACATATACATATATAAATATATATATATACATATGCATGTATGGTTAAAGTCTATACATGGACTACAACCATTGGTCAAGTCATCTAAGCCACTTTATATGTCTTCTCCCTCCCCTTTGTCTCTTTTTTATTCGAGGGAAAATCTTTAATGATTTAATCTGATTTCTTCTTATCTGATGAGATAAAACTTGCTCATTGGTCGACCACAATAGATTGAACAAGTGAAGCGAACACAAATTAAAAACTCGTCACTTGCTAGTTGCCAACATTATTAAACCGAAATTTCAACTACTTTTTGTACTAAACAAAGTCCTGCTGATTCGCATTATTGATAATTAAAGTAGTACGAAACCCCAACAGGTCCTCAACCAAAAAAACTTCCAAGAAATTTCCTCGAAGACTTTCTGAATTTTTCTCTGCATTGACTCAAAACCTTTGATTTTTCATACACTTCATTTCTCAAAAGACAAACATGCCATCTTATTTGTCACATTTTATTAAAATGTCAAGACTATATCAAAATCATAAAAAAAAAAAACTGTTTGATAAATATGTAAATTTAGGTTAAACTACGGTTCAATCATTTTTCTCTTTGATCATATTTTCGTGTAATATATCAGATATTAGATGACAAAAAAGTTAATGTGAACCTTCAAATATTGAGATGATTTTGGATGTGTTTAAAAATAACATTTGGAAACATTTTAAATGAGAGTTTAGCTGTAACATTTCGATGTTTTAGACGAATTTCAGATGGATGTGACTAAATATTAACCAATTAAATAATTTTCTACATATTTTCAGTTTAAATATTTCTCAATCATCAAGCCCTTTGTCAAGTAAGGACCCAAATATTTATAAAAAAATATATGCCCAAAATTTAGTGTGAAGCTAGAGCCTTATAGCTCTCTCTCAAAGTCTCAAGGGTGAGAATCCAATGGCATCACCAACAGCCATCCAATTCATAGAGCTGGTCCTCTCAAACACCAACAACACTAGTAATTTCAACCTCTCCTACACCGATCCCCACCAAAAATGGATCATCAGAAACCACCTCCTCTCCCTTCTCCGGGACTTCCCCTTCTTCACCCCCTCCTTCGGCTCCTTCGTCCACAACGACGGCACCGCCTTCTCCCTCCTCTGCGTCACCGGCGACCTTCCCCTCACCCCTCCCGTCCCTCTCACCATCTGGCTCCACCACAACCACCCTCTCACCCCTCCCATGGTCTTCGTCACCGTCGCCGCCGCCGCCGAATTATCATCATCAAACCGCACGAACCGAACCAGTACAATCCGAAGAGACCACCCTTTTGTCAACTTCCCGTCCGGTTCCACGACATGTCCGTACCTCGAAACCTGGTCCCACCCCCGCTGCTCCCCCTCCAACCTCGTACGGAACCTCGTCAAGCTCTTCTCCCACGACCACCCCTTTGTCACGCTCTCTCGTGATTGCAATGTCAATTTTGGGCACCCTTCGCTTGTCTCCAAACGAGAAGCTCTCGACCGGCTGGTGGGGTCCATTCACTACGACGTCGCGGCGTTCACCGCCGGCGCCGAGAGGGAGAATCGGGCGTTGGCGAAGCTGAGAGCGGAGATGGCGGAGAGGGCCAGCGTGGCGGAGGGGGTGATAACTCGCGGCCTTGAAGAGAAGGAGATGTTGAGAGGAAAGTGAGGGAGTTGACCGAGCAAGCGGATGTGGTGATGAGCTGGCTGAGAGTCAACCGTCATGTTACAATTGGTGATGATCAAATCGAGAAGGCTTTTGAAGGGGTTGAGGCCGATTCGGAGGAGGTGTTGGAGTGCTTGGCGGCGGATAGAGGCGTGGAGGACGTGATATATGCGCTGGACAAGGCGGTGGAGGAAGGGGTGGTGAGCTTGGAAGGGTATATCAGGCAAGTGAGGGCTTTGGCTAGAGAGCAGTTTTATCATAGGGCGATGTTGGAGAAATTGAGAGGCTCTGCCAGCTTACTCCATTGGCATTATTGAGAAACAATGCTATAAAACGTCTGTGTTGAATATCACCCAGTAATTAAAGATGAATATTATTATATAAAACCTATCGATAGAGTACACCTTTTATTTGTGATGGTGTCTACCGTCGGTAGTGCTTCAAACATTTTTTCTTGCTGGGACGAGATTCGACTTTTGTTCTTTGTTGTGGAAGATTTGTGCTTGTTATCATCAATTAAACCTTGATCAATCGTGCTTGAATTTTTAACTTGCAGCAAATATTTACCATATGTAAAGCTAAGAGGGTTTCAGAAATAACGGGAGTGTATGTGATTAGTGTAAAAATTTTGTAATTAACCAGTGACGTGATGCATAACATACCTTTCCATTTTTTATTTTTTATTTTTTTGCTCTTTTTTGTCGAGGGTGATTCCTTTCCTGTTTTTCGAAAAAAAAAAAAGAAAAAAAAAGAAAACGGATATATTGTTTGAGAGATTTGCAAAGCACTTTTACTTGTTACAAATAGATTATAACACCGTGTCAAGATTTTTTTAGTTTTTTACTTCTTGCAAGAAAATTTGAGATCCACAAGTGTCAAAATTAGGAAACAAGACTTCGAGTAGAAATGAGCTTGCATAGTATTTTCAAATTTACAAAGTTATACTACTTTTAATTATGGCGCGCATAAAAGGTTTATGGGGTGTTTGGACTTCCGATCTAAACCTTATTTTTACAATCTAATTTTTGTCATTTTCCGTCAACTTTACTATTCATACAATTTTATAATTTAAATTTTAAAAGTCCATTACTTTGCATAAACAAGTACAAATAAGAATATTTTTTTTAAAATTACATAGAATTTTGATATGAATGAAATAATTTTATATTGATATTTTTTTTCCGAACAATTTCAGGTTTTTACACTTTTTAACTCAAGTAATTTAAACACCTCGATAAACACATAATCAATCCAAATCTTAACATCAAACGCATGCTTAATAATGACAAAGTTGTTGTCAATGCCACATAAAAAATAAGGGCAACCTGCGAGAAACCGCAAATTTGGAGGCTTTTGTGCAACGTTATGGTGAAGGTCTGAAATCAAATCGAGCTAGTGATGTGTTTATCTGTTGTGGTCTAAGAGATTTTCACTCTCAATTGATCAACCAAACAGAACCACTCATATGTTGCAAATAGTCACCGGTGGGTAGCAATAAAAGATTAACTTATCAAGACTCTCTTACCTAGCATCCAAGATTGAATTTCATTTTCTACTGCTAGGCAATTATGTCTCTCATTTAGCATGTAAGATGGGCTGGATCAATATGACTTTGGACTGTTCGTTTTCCTATTTGAAACAATTACTTAAATAACCACATTTTTCATCTATTTATCAACATGATATAAATTTTTCATTCTTGATCAATATGACATAAGGTGAAGTTAATTTTAATTCAATTTCATGTTATATTGGTTTAATGTTAATTTTTTATATTGTATTGATGTAATTATCTTTAAATTTACGTCATTCAGGTACTTTTCTTTTTCTATTGCTATCTTAAGTTGATTTCCATAGTGATGTTGGTCCTGACGATGTTAAGACATAACTAATCATTTTTTTTTTCTTAAAAAGAAACTCTTGCATTGTAAATAATAATAATTACCCGGACTTGAAATACATGACCTACCTGAAGGTGATCCGAGCATCTTCAATACATCAACAAATTAACATGTCAATGATTACTTTTTGGGTAAGAATTATGATCACTTTCTAATATAGTGTAATTTTTATATATTATACTTGATATGGATTCTAATGTTTATTTACTATAAATTGATTTGTTTCTTTATTATATATTATAAGGTTGTTAATTAACTTATCTAACTATGAATATTTACTTTTACAAGTTTTTTAAAACTTAAAATCAATGACAAATAATAGAAATAAAATTTAAAATAACATTATGCTTTAGGGCATTCAATTGAACAATACAACGATTTTGCGTCACTCCATTTTTATCATTGACATTTACATAAAAATAGTAAGGATAGTAAGAGATAAATGAAAAAAAAAAAAAAAAAAAGAAGAAGAAAGTATTTGAGCTTAGGAGTTCCACATGGAAAAAGTGTGAAAGTCTTTCCATTCTTACTTTTTATAAAATGAATAAGGGCACAGACGGAGAGACACAATACTTGGTAAGAACATGTGTCCCCGATCGGGGAAGGTAAAAAAATAAATAAATTTCTATATATAGCCTCCTTATTTCTAAGTTTATAGTGTTGGAGTGCCCATACTAACAAAGTCTTCTTTTCTCTTCCGGGCTTTCTTCATTTATTATTTTTCCTAGGCTTGATTGATGAAACAAGCAGTGAGTGATTTTATTTGCAAGCATTCAACTAAATAACAAATCGTTTTTTTCACTAGATGTACGTTGCAATTTATATCTTAAAATTCATAATTTTTTTTATTTCTCTATTCTTTAAGTTTTAACTTCTTTATACACCTATTTAATCTCTCCTCCCTTTCTCTTTCAACTTCCAAGAAGATATTTTGTTTAACTATTATCTCTCTCATCATAATCCGTTTGAAAGTAGTAAATAATTTATTATTATTTTTCTTCTTCTTTTTTTCTTTTTCTTTTTATGCTTGGCTAATATTGTGATCACATATAACAACATATTTTTAGATTAAAGCTTGGGTGATTATTCTCAAATTAATTATTAAGATATGTAAATTATTAATAATATATTAGTTCTTTTTCAATTTTTGAGATACTAGATTTTATGTTTATGTGTATTTTTACATATTTGTAGATTATGAAACTTTCATGGAATGTACATAATATGATATAGGTGGATTGGATTTTTTTCTTCTTCGTGGATCTTTATAGGAGAAATGACAGTGATGTAATATTAAAATCGTCAATCCTATAGAAAAGAAAATTTAGTTGTGACCTAATTGAGTTTGAAGTTTGACTCTATCTCTACATAAAGATACTCTTATTTATTGTTCACAACTTTTTAGGGGTTAATATATTATATAGCGCTAAAAAATATTTCAAAGAAAAATAGTTCTTCTCATGTTTTTAGATGCTATCTTTATCACCATTGTTGATTAAATTTTTTTTTTCCTTCTACATTATGTTTTTCTCTCCATCCATACGACACAAACAAATCAAGTCTCCCCCAACATAGAGGTCAACGTTTTTTAAATTTAACCGTTAAAGTTAAAAAAATGCACCTAGAAGTTAAGAGTTTACATGTCGAAAAAAATAATATAAATTTATCATTTTCTAACAACACATATTAATTAAAAAACAACATTTAACATAAAGTTCATATTTAACATTTGGTTTTTATTTATGCCGAATACGTAACAATAATTAACTTAACATTTACTTCAATAATTTTTTGCTTAGCCTTTAGGAATATTTTCTAATTTCTCGTGCTTTGTTATTCTCCTTATTCTCTAACTAATAATACATGGTGTTAGCCCTATCATTTCCAAATACATTTTGTTTAACTTGATGGTTTTGGTTACTTCATGATTAGGCAATTATTTATAGACTTAATGTTTTTATATTATCATAGTGGTTTATAGATTTTGACAACACAGGAAAAAAAAAAAAAAAAAAAAGGAGAAAAAGAAGATTTACCATTGCAATTTAGTTACTTCACTAAATATTTCTAATACTTTTGTAATCCTTTTTTTTTTCCCCCTCAAAACAAATGCTCTTCATGTTTTTCAACTTGATACCATAAAAATTTGGAAATGTCTCATATGTGGCGGCCGTAAGGTCTGGCGGCACAACCCGTAAACTAGCACGGTACAACTTGAAAGGAGAAGTGGTACAATCCGGGGAGAGAATCTATCTCTTCACCGTCGACAATGACAAAGACAAGCCAGAAGGGAGGGACGAGCGCAAGGTAACAGCAGAGGGAAGGTCTCTCTTGTCGTCGATGATGTTGGACGATGGGAAGCTTTTTTTGGTGAAAATAGAGAGAGAGAGAGAAGTACATAGATACTGGTAGTGGAGGAGGGGGGAGGGCCATTTGTTTGTTAGTGGTGAGTTCCGCCTTCGCCGCAAGGTAAGCTCCCTCTCCGGTGACTCTCACCATGATTTTCAGCAAAAATTGAGAGAGAGATAGAGATCGGAGACCTCTTTCGAGGGTGCCGTTCGTGTCTGGTAAAAATAGGGTGCCGGACACAAGACCCCCCGTAAAAATTTCAATTTAATTAATATCATAGTTCTCTTAGAAATATAGCGCACATATTATTAACATCTATTCAAATGATTCTCAGATATTTATTATCATGACGATAACTTACAATCAAAGGATAACAATTGTAATCATTCAACTCACATATTCATTTATTTTTGTCTCATTTTATATTTCTTTAATAATACTAAAATATATATATATATATTAAATTGTTTAAGTATCATGCCATTTTATTGATGTAATATGATATTTTTAAGTAACATAACATTATAATTGACTTGAAGTCATTAAAAATAATCCAATTAATTCCCAATTTGGAAAATTTTCACATAATGAAGCTCACAAAATCCAACATTCTATTGCAATAAGTTTTGTTTTGTTGTTGTTTTTTATTTTTTTATTTTTAAGTGTGAGAATACGAACTATATATTTTATAGTTGAATAAGATATAATAATACTGATACGTATCCTTTCAACCATTTTTATCACAATGTTTCGCACTGAATATTTCAAAAAATCATCTTTCAAACTTATGGAATTAAATTAAATAATCAGAAAGAGAAAATTGTTTGTGTGGTTAGCAATAATTATACATCCGAATATATCATAACATGTAAAGGTCCCAATCCCACACCTCCAGTTAAAAAAAAATAAAAACAACGTGAGAAAAATTCTAGCCTTTTGCAGCTTTGAAAGATTCAGACAGCCAATGTCTTCAACAAATTACGTATGCTAGCTTTAATAATTTAAAAAAAAAAAATCCAATCAAAATTTTACTTTATTTTTTTATTTCATTTATATTTATTAAAAAGAGGCATCTATCATCTACAATCAAGCACAAACCTCAAATCCTGAGCCCGTCTCTGTAAAATGGAAAGGGCAAGACGAAAACCACTCTTACGTTGATCCGCGATTCTTAACGTACATCCCACCTCCTGTCTCTCTTAGATCCCATTCCATTTCGCTCTCCTTTTTGCTTCTCTTCTCTTCTTTGCGTTCTTATGTTTGATTCTTCCGTACAACTCGCATTTGACTTACCTCATTGGGGTAGCTACCTGTCTCTCTCTCTCTCTGCCCTGTTCTTCTTCTTCGCCTTCGGCTATGGAGGTTTCTCGTTGGTTTTTGCTTTTCTCGATTTTTTGTTGCCTTTTCGCATCTGGGTCGTTCTCCATTGAGAATTTTAACCAGGCGTAAGTGATTTTTCCTTGCTCTGTGTTTCTGGATTTCTCGAATCTGAACCTCTCACCCTTTTTTTTTTTTTTTTTTGTTCCCGGCTTATAATGACATTATTGCGTTCTATTGAATTGGTTGTGATCTTTTTCTTCATTTTTTAATGTATTATTCTGTTCTACGATTCTTGAATTTGATGGCAAGGTGAAAGTTCTAATAGTGATGAATTTTTCCCCCCCTGGAAAATGCATATTACTTGAGTTGGAACAAGAGATTTTTTCTTTTTTAGCCCAACCTGCTTAAAAACATTGCTTTTTATTTTGTTTTTAAGAATCTAGTTTGAAAATTACAGGTGTTTGAACTTGATAACACTTTCTGCAATGCCATTTTAGGCTGCTAATTTCTCCATTAGAAGGGCTGCCCAAATTAGGACTTATATTAGATGGCTACTTTGACTTCTGGAAATATCACGTTTTTGAATATGAGATGGGTCGGCCTAGTTTAAAGTTAGGAAGCAATAGTAGCTCATTGGGAAACTTCTGCAAAATGTGTTTACAGAACTGAGGATGTAAATAGCTATAACTGGAATATTACCTGGTTTGGTTGTCTTCTGAAGTTATAGTATTTTTTTTCCCCCTTATATAATAGCAAGCACCATAGAGATGGTGCTGAAAAGTTACTCAGGCTTAAGTAGCTTATCGGCTTATTGGAATACAAAATATTTAAGTCCTGCTTCATTGTTATTTCTATGCCCGCATCTTCCATGGCGGATGCCGACTTCCGGGAACTTCTGTAAGGTCGTAGGATATATATTCAATATCCAAAGAACTGTAGGTTTGAATTAATCAAATGAAACTTCAGCTATCAGAAACTTTCCTCTATGTCGGACTTGAACATTATCTCTTTGTTTGTTCAATGGTTGAAGTTGAAAGAGAAATTGCATGAGCGGATTGACGAGGAACGTATTTTGTCTTCTCATGTTATTGTTCTTTAACTGTAAATTAGTGCTTCTTACTTAGAACGTGATATGCCAAGTGGTTTCTTCTCAATTTTATATTGATTGAATATCTGCAGCTGTATGACCATAACAATTGCTTTTCTGGCCAATACTAATACTAAATGGCCGCAATAGCTAATTCTTTTTTACAAACTGTATGCACAGGTTTCCTATTGTGGAACCTGATCCTCGTCATACAAAACTGCGTCTTTCACGGGAAGGTTTGGAGGCCATCCAGAGGATAACAACTCCAATTGCAGCTGTTGCAGTAAGATGAATTTCTTTAGATTACTAGCGTTTAAAATCTACATAAAGTAATTAGGCTATCGTATTCAAAAAGAAGTATATAGATGTAGATAATGGTTTTCTCCACATTGTTTTGATCGGTTTTTACTTTCTGAAGGAATGTCTTACAGCAGTTAGTGTCTGATTCCTATCCCTTTTATTACTTAGTTATTTTTCCATTTTTCTTGATTCTATCACCGGTTATGTATTTAGGTTATTGGGCCATACCGCTCTGGAAAATCGTTTTTGCTTAATCAACTTCTCTCACTATCTTGTTATGAAGGTGCAGCCCTTATTCCATTTTCTTTTTTGATCTTGTCTACTCAATCTTTTGGCATAGTTAGCGAGTTTGAATTTTGAATGATTTGAGTATTGAAAATATTTGAATGGTTTTTCCCAGGGTTTGGTGTTGGACACATGCGTGACACAAAAACAAAGGGTAATGTACCTTGACCTGAAATAACAAACGTGTCTAACTATTTTTCTTATTTATGTGTATATAGCTGTAACATTACAGTGTACTTACTGTTTCAGGAATATGGGTATGGGGAACCCCGCTGGAATTAGATATTGATGGAGTGAAAACTTCTGTGCTTTACCTTGACACAGAGGGATTTGAAAGTGTTGGGAAATCAAATGTGTATGATGACCGGTAATCTCTACGCCATTACCCTACACATTTGTTGTGCCTTTCCTTCCTTTTTCGACTCATCTTTTGAGTTCCCGACTCTAATTTTGCAGGATTTTTGCTCTGGCCACTGTCTTGAGTTCTGTACTTATTTATAACCTACCTGAGACGGTTAGTACATATGCCTTTGATGTTATTGTTTATTCATGTTAGCTAACCGAACTGTTTTCCACTGCCTGAGAGGGCATTTAGCTCGTCACAACTCACAATTAATTCTCTTTTACCAAGTCATTAACTTGATGTTATTTTGTGTAGATACGCGAGGCTGACATCTCTCGGCTGTCATTTGCAGTTGAGCTTGCTGAAGAATTTTATGGAAGGTTCGCACCTTTTCTGAAAAGTCTCTTCACCAAGCACATTAATTATTAATTTTGGCTCAGCAAATTATTGCCAAAACTAATTCGTTTTATGGTTTGTTTTTTGTGTATGACAAATAGAGTGAAGGTAATGTACAAGCCCTTGTCACTATTGTTTTCTGCCAGACTGACTTGCTATGAATTCCAGTGAAATGTAGTGTCAACATGTAATGACGCAGCTGATACTTTTATAGGGCCAAGATGTTGCTTTTGAACCTGCAAAGCTTTTGTGGCTTATCCAGCGTGATTTTCTACGTAAGTCCCGAAAGGGTTGTATTTGTTATGTTCTTTTTGTAAGGAGCCCGATTTGTCATTATAATACTAAGAGTTTTCTTTAGGCCCATTATTCCTTTTTCATTATCTTAGAGCTGAATCCTGTTTAATTGGAATGTTGTCGGTGTTCTGCAGAGGGGAAATCTGTGCAACAAATGGTGGATGAAGCTCTCCGTCATGTCCCAAATACTGAAGGTTGGGTTTTCCTCTGTGCTCTGATTTTACGATGTAAGCTTTATTTCTGTAATTGCCTTACTGCCGATTGTAAGACAAGGTTTAACTTTGGGTCTCTTTTGCAAATGCAGGGGACAAAAATATTGATTTGGTATGTCATCTATTCTGATGTTTGTTTTTGCAGTTATTTTATTTATTTATATATTTTTTTGAAGGGGTTTTTGCAGTTATCAGTTAAACAGTTCTACTAAATTGTTTTCTTTTGTGTCTCTATCAGGTTAACCAGATTCGGGATTCCTTGGCTGTCATGGGTGACAACAGCACAGCATTTAGTTTGCCACAAGTAAGGATTATGGACTTAAATAAGCTCATAAATTTTTGCACGAGGCTGTGGATGTAATTATTTCGCTATCTACATCATGTAGCCTTGACTGATTCCATGATGATTCTAAACCTTTAAACAGCCTCATCTTCAGCGAACGAAGCTCTGTGACATGAAGGATGGGGAGCTTGACCCATCCTATGTTAAGAAAAGGGAACAATTAAAAGAGGTTGTTTCTAGTATTATTCATCCAAAGATTGTGCAGGGCAAAGCTCTCAACGGAAAGGAATTTGTATCTTTTCTCGAGCAGGTACTTCTTTGTTTTGATTAATATAAGTGGAGACTATTTACAATTTGTACATTAAGACATTTTAATTTGGGTGGCTGATCCAAAGTTGGGGGAAATTTTGCAATTGGAGATTCTTAACAGGTTGTGACTAGTGATAAATCTGGTCGATTTTTCTTCTCTCTCTTTAAGTTGTGTCATGTGTGTATAAAACTGCACCTGTAATCTGTGACCATACTTGCTGTTAGATTCTAATTCTACGCACTTTAATACTTTCAAATTCAGATACTTGATGCCTTGAACAAAGGGGAGATCCCATCAACAGGCTCTCTAGTGGAGGTTTTCAATAAGGGCATTCTCGAGCGATGCTTGAAGTTGTATAGTGAAACAATGGCAAAGTTGGGCTTACCGCTGTCAGAGCAATCTCTGCATGCTGCCCATCAAAAATCTAAAGAGGATGCAATGAAACTTTTTGATCAGCAGCATTTTGGCCGTCATCACGCAAAGAAATCGGTTATGCAACTAGATGAAGAAATAGAAAAGGTATGTTCTGGCTTCTGCCCTTTTCAATAGGACAACTTGTTTTTTAATGAATATCACGTGCTATGATGATCAATTAAATGGTTTTCTCGTACTCATGGGTATGCTAACTAATAGTCCTTAAGTGCTCCAGTATTTAGGTCATTTTAAAGTGTCAGAGGTCATATGAGGACTATTAGTTTCAAAGTTTTAAAGTCATCCAAGTACTGTGGGAGAACTTTCTTAAATTTAGATTAAATCATTTTCTTCACGAAACTGCAGTGGTTGGTATCGTCTCATGTTTAGAGTTTGACTGACCGTCAAAAATATATGTTCTTGACTTCCAAGTACTAATATTGGCATCCTCCCTTCCTTGCATAAGCAATAATTTTGCAGTATGCTATATAAATAGAAGTACACATGTTAATTCGATCCAAAAATGTCATTTAGGTGTACAAGAATGTCATGCTAGCAAATGAATATCGATCGTCAAAGCTCTGCGAGGGATTGTATACCAGGTGCGAGGATAAAATGGATCAGCTTCAAGCGCTTAGACTTCCCACCATGGCAAAATTCAATGCGGGTTTCCTCCAATGCAACCAAAGTTTTGAGCAGGAGTGTTTGGGACCTTCAAAAGTAAACTACGAGCAACGGATGATGAAGGTTTGATCAATTCTCATTCTTTTATTCCGAAATGGAAGTTCTTGTTATTTCAATCGCCAGATTGACCAAAACCAGTTAACTTATTTCTCTGTGTCCCAAATGTGTTGGTCATTTTGATAAACAAAATTTATGCAGATGTTGGGGAAGTCTCGATTGCTGTTTATCCGAGAATACAATAACAGGCTCTTCAATTGGTTGGTGACCTTTTCCCTTGTCATGGTGGTGGTGGGAAGATTCATCATAAAGTTCATCTTACTAGAAATTGGGGGGTGGGTTCTCTTTATCTTCTTAGAGACATACACAAGGATGTTCTGGACATCGGAGTCTCTTTACTACAACCCGGTTTGGCACATGATAGTAGCCACTTGGGAAACACTTGTTTACAGCCCTATATTGGATTTGGACAGGTAATAAAACTAAACTTCTCGGTTCCGAAATTCATTTCTTATTCCTGAGTTTGTTTGGCACTAACACGCATATTCACGATGTTTATGATAAAACTTATCGTGATGTGTATCATTACTCACTTTTGATTTTGTGCTCATGGTTTGGAACAGATGGGCGATTCCGCTAGGTGTTGTGGTATCATTGTTTGTGCTCTATTGGCGGTGTTGTGGGAGAAGAAAGCACGGGTCTCGATGGCTATTACCGTTGTACAATAATCCAAAAAGCGGCCCAAATCGGCCGAGATCAGACTAGAAGAGAATTAAGTGATGGCATTTTCAAGAGTTTGATCATGCATATCCCTTCATTGTTGCACCTGGGGCGAGCTCTTCTGTTTTTTTTTTTTAATGGCAAACGAAGCTCGCCGGCCCATTCTTTTGGTTTTTTGATGGACTTTTATACTGCAGAAAGATGAAAAGAAAGGTGAAAAGGAAAAAAAAAGAGAAAAGAGAAGTGAAGGATGAGACTGTGATAAGCGTTTACTGTAGTCCAAATTGTAGCATCACAAATTAATTGTATGTTTATGATACATTTAATTGTTTCAATTCACTAATTAGTTTCGTAGCCTTTTCTTTTTTAATTTGCCATTGAAAATCAATACTTAAATTGCAACATTAAAGCAGGGAGAACAACATCGCTTCATTGTTATTCTTGTGTTCTGTAACTCCTATTTCTTCTTCTTCTTCTTTTTTTTTTTTGGTTGAAGTTGCAGCGGAATCACCGTGGTCGAGTGGAGACTTCTCCCTTCCATGAATTTTTTTAATTTATCTTTTAAACTTTAATTTTTTTTTTGTTTATACTAAAAATTGACTATTATTACATAATCCTCTTAAGTGAGGGTCTGGTATGCAATAATCAATAGGAATCAGATAACTTGGAAAAGTGATAATATAATTTTAAGAAAATTTATACTAACACATTTGGTTGATGATACAAGTTATTTTTCATATTCCAATAAATGTTATTTACTGTGTTTGGTTGTGCACGATAATGTAATGTTTTTTTTTTTAATTAATTATCTTATCTTACTTTCAAAAAAGAAAATATATGCCTACCTTTTTCTTGGTTGAATTAATAAAAAAAAAAATTTGGTTGAAAAAGTTAATGAGTATCTTATGCCGTGTATTGTATTTTAAATATATATATATATATATATATATAAAACCAAATACCGAATTAATATATTATTATTGAAGGAAATACCTAATAAATTTTGAAAGTTAATTAAATTGAAAAACTGTGGTACAATCCTTTTTATATATCATATCAATAGAACTCATTTTATAGATCATTCGATGTATTTTAACGGTTGAGATTGTACTAGTGTATAATAACTATTACGTACTTTAACTCATAGTATCATAGCTGAGAAATTAAAAAATAAAATTCAAAGCAAAAATTAAAAAAACCCCAACCTTTTCACCGGCGACTTCCACTTCTAGTGATGGCGAAATCGTCCCCCCCACTAGCAGCGACCTAGACTTGCGCCCCCCCCCACCCCCCACCTGCGAAATCACTAGACTCACGGTGAACCCCCCTTCCCCCAAGAAATCGTCAAAGGGCAAAATCCCCCCCCCCCCCCCCCTCCCCCCATCGAAATTGCCAGACAACGAAATCCCCCCATCCTCCCTCCTCCGAGCCCCCATTGGCCGTCACCCTTCCCCCCGGTCGAGAAATCGCCAGACGGCAAAACCCCCCCCGACCTTCCACCGGTGGCCCTCCTATTGGTAATCTATAGATCAATTTTTATTTTTATTTTGTTTGAATTTTTGAATTTTTTTAATTAAAAAAAAAACAAAAATATGGAATTCAATTTTTAATTTTTTAGCTACAATTCTATAGATCAGCGTTTATTTTAGTTTTTATACACCCTTTAAATTTTATTCATTGGATTAAATTTTAATGGTTTTAGATGGAGCTCCACCGGTAGGGTACATAGAAGGAGTTTTACCACATATTCTCCCAAAATTTAAAAAAACAAAAGTTTTAAAAATTAAAAAGTGAGCATTTGCGTTAAAGACCTCTTGAGAGGCCCTATGGATGGTGCCCCATCCGATGATTCATGGTTTGTATTACTTTGAAATGGATGGGTTAGATGGTAACTGCAATGTGATAAGATTGTGTTTGTTTGCACCAAATTTAAGCCCATTATATATAAACAGTTGTTATTGTTGTTGGCGTTTTATTTATTTTTTATCTTAGTTGTTGTTTTAAATTATTTTTTTATTGTATTTTCAGGAATCTTCTCTCACTTTCACACATCAAAGTGACTGTTTGGTTCTCGAGAAAATGAAGAAACTTCTATTAGACAGCAACAATCTCTTATCAATTATCATTTTATAGAGATTAATTTAAAAAATATTAAATAAAAACAAAAATCTAAAAAAATACTTAAAAATATGAGACACAAATTTATGTAATTATTCACATATTTCATCAAACAAAAGTAGTGAGCAGCAGAGTGGGAGCCCAGCGATCCCCTAGCTGTGGCCAACGAGCCGTACCAACTTGGTGGAGGACGTGTTGTGGGTGATGACTGATGATCATAAATCGTGTCAGCTGCCTATAAAACAAAATAGTCAAAAGGCCAAGCTCACCCATTAAGACTGGGAAACCACAAGCCATTTCTCTGCAAATTTTTTTTTTTTTTTGGCATTAGCAAAAGCCAAGAGAAGAAGAACCGAGCGAGCAACAATGGCAGACGAGGTCGAAGAGCAGTCAATTGAGGCCCTGCCGTCGCAAGGTCGCCACAAAAAGAAGAGGGATCTCAAAAACAAAGCTCTTTCCATTATTTTAGATGAGAAAGACCTTAGGTACTAAATCGAGCCGTGTCCTTCTCCTCCACCGTCTACATGCGAGGCGACAACTTTCCATTCATGAAGGGGGTCGTCGACTTTGGAAGCATCGCCACTTTTGCGTCCAACCACGACATCTCTGCCGTATTGATGAAGAATTAGAACCCATTGGTCCTCCAAAAAAAAAAAAAAAATTTCTTCATGGATCTGGTTTTTTTTTTTTTGGTTAGCTAGATCTGGTTTTGTTTTGATTTTTTCTTGATACAGATTTTGAAATATATATTTAGATCAGTTTTCTTGTAAAACTTACTTTACCAAATAGGACCAAAAGAAAGCAATTTACTTTTTTCCTTTAAAAAATAAAAGGCAAATCATTTTTGGACTGGCAAAAAATTAACATTATTTTTCACTTTAGAGTTTCTACATGTTACGATTCAATGCTTATATAGCTCATAGGGCCTCTCAAGAGGTCTCTACCATAGCCGCTTCTGATTAAAAATTAATAAACAAAAGAAAAAAAAAATCTCCTCCATTATCGTCGCCTGTCCTCTCTCCTCAAAGCCAAAAGTGTTGCAGGTAGCGACGTAGAAGCTTGGCTGGGGTTGGAACACTTGGAAGGATCTGGCGGCTTGGGCAAGGCTGGCGAGAGGTCCGGCAGTGGAGCGAAGAGCAGATCTCGGCGATGAGGATATCGGAGGTTCGCGGTTGCAACGGCACGGGCTGCGACGGTGGGTTTCAACGGTGGTGGGATTGGTGACGGCGTGGCTGTGACGGCGGTACGCCGGTGGTGGGATTGGCGACGATAGATAAGTGCAGCTGCTGCTGCTTGAGTAATTGGTCTAGTCGGATCGGTTACGAACTCTGCGAACTTTGTTTTGTTTTGTTTTTCCACGTGTAAAACGGACAAAAATATCCTCAGAGAAAAAAAAAATTAAAAATTGAAAAAAAAAAAAAAAAAAAGCAACGAAACTGTCTGTCTATACATACAACTTCCACGCTTTTCCCATTGGAGTCTTCTTGTCCAACGTTTTGAACAGAAAAGAACCAATCTCACGCGCCTCTCCGCTCGTCACGATGAGCGTGTTGGCATTAAATTCTAGAAACGTACCGCCTCAAAGTCCAACCTCTTCTGCATGGGAGAAACCGAAAATTATTCCTCTGTTATTTTTGGCTTATTTATACGAATGCCCTTAATTTTACCGTGTTTGCCAAATTAGTCCTGAAATAAAATTCTTGACAATTTGGTTTTGAAGTTTAAATGGTTGATTATTAGTATTTTAGTTCAAAAACTAATTTGTCAAATATGAAAATTTCAAGGGCAACCATGTAAAAAAAAAGGGTATAGTATACCGAAGAGAGTTACACAATACATAGAAAAATTCAACTCAATTGTAATTTAAGGAATAAACAAACCTTCCATAAATGCTTGCGATTATAATCTAGTAGTAATTTCATTATTATTATTTGTGTTTCAATTCGTGTTTATAAAAGTGCAGATTGACGAAATAAACTATTCTAATTATTTATTTAAAAGGACTGTCAAGCGTCATTAATATTGTACAAAAAGAGTAAGTTAGACCTGGTCTACAAATATCCTACAAGATCCATTCAACATAAAAGAAAGTCACTCCATATATTTTACTATATACATTAAATATTACTCCATGTATTTTACTATATGCATTAATTCTTCACTCTATATATTTTACCATATACATTAAATGTATTTTTTTTTTTGGTAAATATATATACATTAAATGTTCTTTTTCTTTAGCATGTTACTCAGGGTGGTCACAAAACAGATTCTCGAACCGATAATGCGAGGGAAATTTTGAGCTAGTCAATTGGGCAAATCCTTTGTTATGTAACGCTCAAAACTTGCATTTATGTAACGTTACATTGTTGACGTGGATGAAAATCATCGGGCAAGTAAGAGCACAGCCTCTCTCTCTCTCTCTCTCTCTCTCTCAAGAATCTTAGTGCAACATGGAATATATTGAGAGACCAATCCCTCCCCCCCCCCCCCCCCCCCCCCTTCTTGAGGTGAAGCCCCAAACACATTGCCATAGCCATTGCAACATTTCTCTAATCCCATTCACTATTTCGTTCGTCACCTTTTTCTTTGCTAATTTCCTCAGGTGGGTCATTGAGACTTCTTTCTTGGTTTTCTCCCTTTTTCCTTCACAAATCTTATACATAATATACACCACATATATTTGACTCTTTCTAAGTGGATTTTGTTAAAGGTTAAAATTTTCATCTGAAAATGAGTGACTACTACAAAGAAGTGGTGCCCAAGGTTGAAGGTGAGATCTCTTTGAAGCACACAATTTATATATATGTATGATTGTATAATTATTTCTTGTACATGCATATGTTTATCCTTATTTTGGCTTATATATATATATATATAAATGATGGATTGTCTGGTTTTTCTTGATATTTTCTCTTTTAGTTGTTCTGTTTTCTTCGGTTTGATCATAAGTTTATTTTCAGTAAAAATTATGATTAAAAATGGGTAGGATTCATAAAGTATAACGAGGATAGACTGTAAATCTATATATATGAAGATCCTTGGACTCTTTTAAAAGAATGAACAAATTAAAAATTGCATATACAAATGTAAGAACTTAAGTAGTAAATACCGGGTTTAAAGTTTTGCTTGATGTTGAGGGTGATTCTCGAGGATGTGGTAGTAATTTTTGATCTTGTGATTTTTATTTTGTTGTTAGATCTGCTTCTTGTTTGGCAATCATGACTAGATCTAGTCTTAATTACAAGCAAAGTTTTATTATTCCGACTCGTATGTGTTATTCTTTATGAATCAATTCAAAAAGTTGTTTGATGCAACGTCACGTGATGATGTGACTTGAAGATAACTAACTGAAAACGGTATTTTATTCTTTTGATTATATGTAGTAATGCTTTGAACTTTAAATTTTAAGTTGCCATTTGGTTTTACCAGACTTAGAGATTTTTACTTTCCGTACAGCCGCACGTGTATATCAAATAAACAAAGAAATTTTAGGGTGTGTTTGGTTGGAGTGAAGGGTTAAGAAACAATGTAAGGGTTGATAGAAATAATCTGATTTTTTGTTTGGTAGATTAGAAAAGGAGGAGGATTGTTGTATATTCATTTTCGTGTTTGTTATTAGATATAAAAGGAGAAGGATGAATTATTTACCACAAATAAAAAATAAAAAAGAAAAGAAAAACAAGGATAGAAAATATCCACCCAATCTCTTTTCCCCTATCTGTACTATCGTGGGACCCACTTCCAAATACACCCAATTCTCTCATTTCTGTCCAAAATCAGAATATTGTGGGACCCAAAGGCCGACAACCCCTGTGTTTTCCATTCTCTAGCCAATGGTAGACTGTTAACGCTTCTCAAATTCTATTCCTTCCTTAAAAAAATTTATTAGTTCCTTTTTTTTTTTTTCCAAAAAGAAAAAAAAAAAATCCATTCATTCCTTCTTTTTATTCCTCCTACCAAAAACATTCTGGATATAATGATAATAACTACCATGTTAATGATATTCTTTGAGTGGTTAACAATCTCTGTGTATTATATTATTATATTCTGAATTAAGCTATATTATAATCCATGATGCTTTGTCCATATATATCATTCCTTTTTGGTCATACATTTGTATATAGAAGATTGGTATTTAATTCGACCGTCATTTTGGTCTAATAAATACTTTTTTCAGATTTATCCGTCGGATTATATAACTCGTCGGACTTAAAACATTTTATATATATAACGTCCTTTTCATAATAGGTGAATGAAGTAGGACAATTTTGTCTGCGATAGAGCATGAATTCTTTCCACTACTTTTTTTTTTTTTTTCTTCTAATAAGAGAGGAGCTTTACATGCTACGACTGGGTGAAGCATTAAATTTAGTAAAATATTGGGCGTTCTATATATATTAACTTTAACGTTCATTTTTGTGTATTTCCGATGTTATGAATTTAAATACAGAAGAACTATTCTATCTTAGTTGTCTAAGTTTTTGTCTGGATACTAATAACTAATGCATTTTGCCTATTTTGGCATATATAAAATAAAATCTTTCTCGTTAGGGCGGAGCTACAAAATGAAATTAGAGATATTTTTTTTCTTAAAAATGGTCATAATTATATACTATAATATTTGAATGTGGGCACACTAATATTTTTGTAATATAAAATGAGTGTATATATATATTTTATAAAAAAATTTAGAAATAAAATTAATATTTTTTAAACTTGAGTGGGAAGCAGTTGTTATTTTTCTCATTAAACGAAGGTACAATATAAGATTAAAAATCAAAATTTAAAAATATGAATAAGACACTTGCCCTTATCGTTTTGAATGTGGTTCCGTCCCTGCACACACCCCC
Organism: Ficus carica; assembly: GCA_009761775.1. Lineage (NCBI taxonomy): Eukaryota > Viridiplantae > Streptophyta > Magnoliopsida > Rosales > Moraceae > Ficus > Ficus carica. The sequence continues at coordinate 3,707,049 of CM019748.1, read as the reverse complement.
TTCAAACTCAAATAAATAAAAAAAACCTTGCACACACAAAAGAGGGCGTTATTGTTTTTTCAAAAAATAGATAGGAGGAAACAAAGCCGTTATTTACAACAAATGATTGTCTTATCTTTACTGCTTATTCTTGGCCCACCCCCACTTATTTTCCTGGATAATAAGAAAGTGTTAGCCAGTAATCATGATCTGTATATTATGTTGATATTATACTTCTACGAGCTATTGTCCTCCTTTCGCAATTTCTTCATAAATATGGATATAGATTTTGATAGCATGAGTTTACATATGTAATAGATTTGAACTTTAATTTGTAGATTACTTTAATTAAATCCGTACACACATATTGATGAAAAAAAAAAAAAAAAAAGACAACTGACATTCAAATAAGATTATTTTTTTTTTGGTACTGGGCATCCAAATAAAATTAAACATTCTAACTTAATTAGCATCCAAAACCTTAATCCATCTTCACTAGGTTTCTAACTTAACAAATTGAATTAAAGACAAAATTATAAAAGTTTAAAGTAAAAGAGAACTGTAGAAATATGCTCCCAAAGGGAAAACCCACTCAATTAATAAAGAACACCTGCAAAACTATCTGAAACTGGCATTAGAAGGGCTAAGCTGAAACTATAAATATTTGTAAAGCGGTTCCTATAATAAAGTTCATTTAAAACTTTGCTAGTAAAAGCCAGTGAAAAAAACCGGGTAAGAGTTGTCCAAAAAAAAAAAAAAAAATCAAATAAGAAAGTGTCTATACTGATTAAGCTTATAGGGAAAAATCCCCCAAAAGTAACTAAACAAATACATATTATCTGGACATAGGATCTGTGAAAAGGAAGAGTAGACATATTTCTATTGACAAATTGAAGGACAAACATCAGTACAGTAGACCATCATTAATAAGTTGTCATTTTGGAATCCAAAGAAAGCAAGATTTTTAACAGTACAATTGCCATCACAGAAGATGTGAGCGACTTTAACATTTAACTTCATTGTCGAATCTAAAATTCTAACCAACCCATCTATTAAGGCATCTGTTCTTATTTAGAATGAAGAGTCCCACCATATAATCATAGAATTAGATTCTTCCTATAAGTTATACCAGTGAAACTGAAAAAAAAAAACAAAAAGAAAAAGTTATCATGAAATCCATACCGCCTTGAAAGCAAAAGCCATGCCAATAACTGTAGAAAAACAACCTTTCACAAAACCTGTACAAGTGTGGAAAATATCGCTGCAACTAGCAATACCTGGAGCTAGCCATCTGTATTAACCTTGATCCAATTGGGTGGTGAAATTGGAATAAGCTAGCCATCACACCAAAGTCTCTTGTGAAGCACATGGAGTTTTTTCAGATATCCTAATTCATCATAAAATCAGAAAGTCTTGCTGATGAGAGTTAGACAAAGGACCAATGTCCAACATGTTTCAAAATAAGCTTCTCCTCAAATACAACTTGATTTCTAGAATACCAATTACTCGATCAAACCGTATATATATATGTGTGTGTGTATGTGTGTGTGTACAAACACATTCAACGCAAGTTAATTACCTTTGATTTTGAAAACATTGTACATCCCAAATAATAGTAGCTATACATATACGTGTATATGTATAACACGCATACATATATATATATGTATATACCAACCAATATAGATATCTAATATAATTCCTATAAAGCTTTTGCAATGGTTAGTTATCTTTTATCTGCATATGCACATATTATCTGTTTGCCAGAATTAGAACTAATCTAATCAATAATCTTTTGATGACAAAAAATTAAGAAGACGACCTACACACACACACACACACACATATACAAAAAGTAATGATCTCCAAATAATGTACTCTCGTACTGTTCCAGAAGAAGAAGTGACTAGTGCCTTCAATCCTCAACCTGCGCCGAAACAAGAACCGGTGGACCTAGGAAGTAGTTCCACAAGGGAGGCTGATGATGACAAGAAGCATGATGAGCATGTTGCTGGTTTTAGAGACATTTCATAAAGAAATCCAAGGCAAGTAATAAAATTAAGCTTGTGATCTATATATGTATATAATCTGATCTTTAATTATGTCATTTTTTTTTTTGTTGATCATATACTACTTTTAGTGCGAGGTTCTCGTTAATTAATCTCTTACAAATAATTATTGATAATTAATTCCAAAGAGCCGAGGTGTGAATCGCGCAAATGGATAGGAGCGGTGATTTTCAAGGATTTCAATGGTGTGAAACGCCTAGTAATCGTTGTAGGTTATGTAGTTGAAAATGGATGGTTCAAGTTTTGACTAGTTAGTTCTTTAATATTAATTTGTTATTAGCTTGGGTACTGTTGTTGTCTTTGTAATTAGTGTCAAATTTTATGTGTGTATATACAATCCATTGAGGTTAATTTAACAGTTCAAAGGTAGAAGAGTTTAGGTAGAAGCTCTCGTATTTGAAATTTGTGATTGTTTTCGTTTTTAATAATACAATATGATTAGAAATATATATGTATTATATGATACGGTGTATGCCTTCCTACGTCTCCAATAATTGATGATTTTCATTTAGCTGCTACAAGTCTTTCGTTACACTATATATTGCATAACTTGGTGTATATATCATAAGGTGATACTATGGGGGATCTCTTCTAGTGTTTTCCCCATAAACCTCTAATTTGGTGAGAACTTGATATTGTTAATGTAAATTACATATATGTATAATATAAATATTTTTGAAGGAAAACACGTGGCATAAGATGTTATAATTACATGTTCTTACGCAGATTTCGTACAAGGACTATGCCGAGGAAGAAATGAACAAGGACGAAGTGATTCAACGTTTAGCTTATGATTATCCGGAACAATTACGTCCATATTTCAACAATTTACCTGCTAGGTAATTAATTTTTTAATAAGAAATTAGCCAGGAAATTTATTTATAATCTAATAGAATGTCCTCTAAATGTTTTTCTTAGTGCATCTACGGTAAATGTTTTTCTTTTTGTTTCCATGCACATGTATAATTTATGAGCTTTGATTATGTGTATTTTGCGATTGGAATTAGGTCTGCTTTTTGTTAGACATGCATGCCACCTATAAAAAGACAATTTTACCTCTCAATATTTATATTTGTCGCTGTAGTCTAGTTATTAGCGGCGACTTATGTCATTATTGATGATCATTTTTCTTAGAATGTAGAATAAATAAAAAATATAGGTTTCCTTTGTGCACTCATATAACAAAAATGCATGATTCATCTGCATTAATAATCAAAGATTGCCATTTTTAATTACGATAACATGGTTCAGAACAATTTCATGATAACTCTTCTACTGTAGTTCGACGACTCATTGTTCGAGGTGGATAAAGAAGAAACTTCCAAGTGAGATGAAGGCAAACGTTGCAAGTGCAAGTATAATGCTCTAATTCCATCTCCAAAAATTAGGCATCCGAAAAGGCCTCGGAAAGCCAAACAGCCAAGTACCTACATTCCTCTCACTGTAAGGGAGAATAAGAAGGATGAGTACTACTGGTACTGATAATGCATTGTACCGCATCCAGCCTCGAATGGGTAAATAATTCATTTTTTTAATTATTGGATCCTTCAGCATGACGTGCGCTTGTCAAATTCTTTAATTTAACTAGCTGACTCTTTTCCTTCCGTTATGTACTTGATATTATCTATGAAAATATTTGGGATCTTGCATTAATGCTTGCTTAATTAATCGGTAATATTAATTAGTTATGTGATGGGATTTCTTGTGTAGGGGTAATTTGGAGAAGAATGCATGAGAAGCTCAAGTGGAAGACCGTCTGAACTAGTTACTTAGTTGGGAAGATGTAGGTTTCATTTTCTAGGTTTTTCTGAATTACAGTACGGCCATATTAAACTCAAGTAGTGGACCTTCGATTTGAGAAGGGTTTCCCCCCCTCCCCCTAATGTTTATGTGGATTTTTCTGTCATTTTGAATTGAAGTTACAATTTATATGAAATACATGACTTTATTTGTGTGTGTTTGGTGTTCTGTTCTGCTTTGTTTTTTGTTTTTGTTTTTGTAGTAGAGCAAATTTGGTTACTTGCTGGAATCTGGATCAAGCTTTAGAACTTATGTTTGATCCATCTTATGCTTTATGTAGAGACAAGGGAAGCCTTTTTCTTTTTTTTAATTAAATCTGTTGGTGTTTTGAAATGATGTCTTTTTCAGATTTAATGTGGTCTCAAATTACTGCCGTTTTTAAATTTATTGTTGTTTCCCTGTTGTTATGTCGTCATTTTATTCTTTATCGTTCCTTTGTTCAAATGGATGTCGTTAATTCCTTTTCATGTCGTTTCCTTATAGTTGGCATTCTCATTCGATATTGTTTCATATTTCAGCTTGATGTGGTTTTCATGTGATGCCATTTTTCAAATTTAATGTCTACATTTTGATCGTCGTTTCTAAATTAATTGCCGATATCATAAAATATCGTGTTCATTTTGAAGTAGTTAGATCTTCATCTAACATTGTTTCTTGATTTATATGTCGTTTGAATTTGATCTTTATTTTCTTTTCAATATGTTTTCTATTCTGATGGTTCGTGGTTCTGTGCTATTTAGAACACCGTGTTATTTTTAGATGAGTTGCTATGCTTAACTTTGTTGTCGTTTATGTTTATTGAAGCAATTTTATCGTATTTAAATTTAAATGTTTTTTTATTTTTATTTTTTTGTTGGCATGCACATGTATGATTTATGGGCGTTGATTATGAGTTTCGCAATCGAAATTAGGTCTGTTTTATGTTAGACATGCATACCTACCTGTGAAAAGACAATTTTACCACCTAATATAAACATGTTGCTGTAGTCTAGTTAATTATTAGCGACGACTAATGATTCATTTTCTGCCACGATGTATAACAAAAAAAAAAAACCTTTTGTTTCTTAGTTCCTGCACTGATAAAACAAAAATGCAAGAATCATCTGAATTAGTAATCAACCATTGCCATTTTTAGTTACGATGACATGGTTCATAACATCCTCATGATAAATTTTCTACCGTAGTTCGACGACTCATCGTCCGAGGTGGACAAAGAAGAAACTTCCAAGTGAGATGAAAGCAAATGTTGAAAGGGCAAGTATAAATGCTTCAGCTCCAGTTATTAGGCATCCGAAAAGGCCTCAGAAAGCCAAACAGCCAAGTTCCTACATTCCTCTTGCTGTAAAGGAGAACAAGATCAGGATGACTACTACTGGTACTGATGAATGATGATGCATTATACCTCGTTCTTTTGGATCTTTGATGGACTTTTTTACTGCAGAAAGATGAAAAGAAAGAAAGGAAAAAAAAAAAAAAAAAAAGAAAGAAAAAGAAAAGAAAAGTGAAGGATGAGATTGTGATAAGCGTGTACTGTAGTCCAAATGGTAGCATTACAAATTATATGATACATTAATTTTTCAAATCACTAATTAGTCTCGTAGCCTTTTCTTTTTTAATTTGCCAGTGAAAATCAATACGTAAATTGCAACACTTAAACAGGGAAAACAACATCGCTTCAATGTTAATCTTGTGCTATGTGACTGCTCTTTCTTCTTTCTTTCTTGCCTTTTCTTTTTCTTTCTTTTTTTTTTTTTTTTGGCTGGATGGGGGGTGGAGTTACCCATGGTCGAGTGAAGACTTCTTCCTTCAATAAATTTTCTTAATTTATCTTTAAAATTTTTAAAATTTTATATTCACATTAAAAATTGACTATTTTTATATAATATTCTTAGACTCGTTTGGTATCTAGGATACGATAATATTGGATAGTAACACATTCTATTAGATTAGAATGAATAAGAGAATATAGGATTGGATTTTAATTAATCATGTCTTATATTTGACATTATAATATTGGATAGGATTTAGCATTTTTATTGTTTTTAAATAATAATTTTTTTTTTTTGTTTTAAGAATATAGCATTTTTTTCTTTAGTACTGGCAAAAATAGTTTTAAGTAATGTCAGTTTTTTAGATTTTATTTATAAAAAAAACAAAAACAATATTTTATTATTAGACTGATAAACTATGGGAAGAAGAATAGAAAAAGAAAAAGAAATAATTTTTCTTTCACAACCTCTGCAACTCCCGATGCCGCAAGAGATGAGCCTTTTCACCATGTGCCCGACTCCGACGACGGCGAATCTCTCCGGCGACAATTTGGTGCCATCTAACTCCGGCGACAATTTGGAGAAGGTGGCGAACGTGCTTGTTGGATCGGTTACGAACCCTACGAACTCTGTTTTGTTTTCTTTTTCCACATGTGAAAAAGACAAAAAAAAAATTCAGAGTTAAAAAAAAAAAAAAAAAAAAACCAACGAAACTTTCTCCAAGCTTTTCCTCTTGGAGTCTTTGTCCAACGCTTGAACAGAAAAGAACCAATCTCACGCGCCTCCCTGCGCGTGTTTTGTTTACTGGCCTACACCGAAGTCCTAACTCGGGCTTATTCTTTGCTGTGCTCTACATAGCAGAAAACAAACTCACGATAAGCTTGTTGGCATTAAATTTCAGAAACGAACCCCTCCAAAGTCCAACCTCTTCTACATGGGAGAAAACCGAAAATTATTCTTCTGTTATTTTTTGCTTATTTATACGAATGCCCTTAAGTTTATCGTGTCTGTCAAATTAGTCCTGAAATTAAATTCGTGACAATTTGGTTTTGAAGTTTAAAGGGGTCGATTGTTAATATTTTAGTTTAGAAACTAATTTGTCAAATATGAAAAACTCAAGGGCAACCATGTAAAAAAAAAAAGCTCTTTTTTCAATGCCAAAGAGAATTAAATGCAAAAATTTAACTCGATTGTCATTCAATGGATAAACAAGTCTTCTATAAATGCTTTATGCTTGTAATTATATTTTAATATTAATTTCATTCTCGATTCTATTTATTTATAGTCTGTTTGGCAACAGGTTCATTTCAAATTTTTTTTTTATCTTTTTTCTCAAAAGTTTTTATCTTTTTCCTAAAAAGTTTTTTGTCTTTTCTGAAAAGTCAACAAAATTTACTATTTAAACTTATAAATCTTAACTCAAACTTACACACCAAACAGACCCTTAAAAGAGTGATGAAATAAATTATTCTCATTATTTATTTAAAAGATTGTCATATGTCATTGATATTTTACAAAAAGAGTAAGTTTGACCTGGTATGGCTAGTGAGCTTTACAAATATCTTACAAGATCCATTCAACATCAAAGAAAGTCACTCCATATATTTTGCTGTATACATTAAATGTTCACTCCATATATTTTACTATATACATTTAATGTTTTTTTTAAGTAAGTTTATATACCTTAAATGTTACTTACTTTAGCATGTTACTCAGGGGGGGTCACAAAACATATTCTCGAACCAATAATGTAAAGGAAATTTTGTGTGAGTCAATTGGGCAAATCCTTTGTTATGTAACGCTGAAAACTAGCATTTATATAACGTTACATTGTTGACATGGATGGATATCATCAGGCAAGCAAGAGCACATCCTCTCTTTCTCTCTAAGCCTCTCTCTCTCCCCTCACTCTAGAATCTTAGTGCAACGTGTAATAAATTCGTGTAGTCTCCCAGAGAGTCTTGATCAAGAGGTAAAGCCCCAAACACATTGCCATAGCCATTGCAGCATTTCTCTAATCCAATTCACTATTTCGTTCATCACCAATTTTTCTTTGCTAATTTCCTCAGGTGGGTCACTGAAACTTCTTTCTTGTTTTCCCCACTTTTTCCTTTACATATGTAATACACATATTATATAAACATATATGTTTTTATGACTCTTTCTAGGTGGATTTTGTTAAAAGGTTTAAAATCTTCATCTGAAAACAAGTGACTACTACAACGAAGTGGTGCCCAAGCCTGAAGGTGAGATCTCTTTGAAGCACACGATTTATACATATATGTATAATTATATAATTGCTTCTTGTACGTGCATATGTTTATCCTTGTTTTGGCTTATATATGTATATATATATGATATGTTGTCTGGTTTTTCTTGTTCTTTTCTCTCTTAGATACTCCGTTTTTTTTAGTCTGATCATAATTTTATTTTTAGTGAAAATTATTATTGAAAATGGGAAAATTAAGTAAGATTCATAAAGTATAACGAAGATAGACTGTAGATCTATATATATGAAAAGATCCTTGGACTCTTTAAAAAGAATCAACAAATTAAAAATTGCATATACCAATGTAAGAACTTAAGTAGTAAATACCGGGTTTAAAGTTTTGCTTGATGCTGAGGGTGATTCTCGAGGATGTAGTAGTAATTTTTGATATTGTAATCTTTATTTTGTTGTTAGATCTGCTTCTTGTTTGGCAATCTTGACTAGATCTAGTCCTAACTAGCAAAGTTTTATTGTTCCGACCCGTATATGTGTTATTTTTTCTGAACCAATTCAAAGTAGTTGGATACACGCCACATGATCATGTAACTCTAAGATATCTAACAAAAAACAGTATTTTATTCTTTTGACAATATGTAGAAATGATTTGAACTTTTAATTTTAAGTTGTCGTTTGGTTTTACCTAAATTAGAGATTTTTTCTTTCCGTACAACCGCACGTGCATATTAAATGATTTTTACTTTTCATACAACCACATGTGCATATCCAATGAACAACGAATTTTTAGGGTGTGTTTGGTTGGAGTGAAGGATTAAGAAGTAATATTAGGGTAGATAGAAATAATATGATTTTTTTTAATTAAAAAAAAAAGTTTTTTGGTAGATTAATTAGAAAAGGAGGAGGATTGTTGTATATTCATTTTCGTGTTTGTTATTAGATATAAAAGGAGAAGGATGAATTATTTACCACAAATAAAAAATAAAAAAGAAAAGAAAAACAAGGATAGAAATGCACTTCCATATCCACTCTCTTCCCTAATTTGTAATATCGTGGGACCCACTTCCCCAATCTCTCTTTTCTCATTTTTGTCCAAAATCAAAGAAAAAAAAATGTTTCACGAACATCAATATCACATCAATAGATTAGTGAGTGAGATTAAATATAACTGATGTTCGCTAATATAGTTCAAAATCAAAATACCGTAGTACCCAAAGGCCAACAACCCCATGTGTTTTCCCTTCTCTAGCCTATAGTAGACTGTTAACACTTCTCAAATTCTATTCTTTCTTTTAAAAATATATATATATATATATATATTCATTCCTTCTTTGTATTCCTCTTACCAAATGGTGAATACATCCTTGATATAATGATAATAACTACCACGTTTTTGATATTTTTTGAGTATGGTTTAACAGTATATGTGCATCATATATTATATTCCTAATTAAGCTATATAATTCATGATGCTATGTCTATATATATCATTCCTTTTTGGTCAAAATGTATATATATAAGATTGGTATTTAATTCAACGGTCGTCTAATAAATACTTTATTTTTTCTTAGATTTATCCGTCGGATTATACAATCGTCGGACTTAAGACATTATTTTTATAACGTTCTTTTTATACTAGTTGAATGAAGTAGGACAATTTAATTTGTCTGCGGTAGAACATGAATTCTTGTATTGCATTTTTATTTTTTATTTTTTAAATTTTATTTCTATCCTTTGCTAATAAGAGAGGAGCTTTACATGCTAAGATTGTGTGAAGCATTAAATTTAGTAAAATGTTGGTTGTTCTATATATTGAATTTAATGTTTCTTTTTGTGTATTTCCGATGTTACGAATTTAAATACAGAAGAACTATTCGATCTTAGTTGTCGAAATTTTTGTCTGTATACTAATAAATAATGTATTTTGCCTAATTTGGCATATATAAAATAAAATCCTTCACGTAAGGGTGGAGCTGGAAAATGAAATTAGTGATTTTTTTTCTTAAAAAAAAAAAACATAATTATATAATATCATATTTGAATGTGAGCACAACAATTATTTTGTAATATAAAATGAGTGCGTATCTAAATTCTACAAAAATTTTAGAAATAAAATTTAATATTTTAAAACTTAAGTAGGAAGCCGTTGTTATTTTTCTTGTTAAATGAAGTTATAATATAAGACTAAAAATCAAATTTTAAAAATATGAATGAAGACGCTTGCCCTCATTGATTTGAATGTGGTTCCGTCGCTGCACACACGCGCCTCAAACTAAAAAAAAAAAAAAAAAGACTCACACACAAAAGAAGGCGTTACTGTTTTTCAAAAACAGAGGCAAAAAAGGCGTTATTTATAACAAATTATTGTCTTATCTTTACTGCTAATTCTTGGCCCACCGCCACTTATTTTCCTGGATAATAAGAAAGTGTTTGCTAGAAATTATGATCTGTATAATGTGTTGATATTAAACTTCTACGAGCTATTGTTCTCCTTTTAGCAATTTCTTGATGTTAACTATGGATATAGATTTTGATAGCATAAGTTTACACATGTAATAGATTTGAACTTTGATTTTTAAATTACTTTAATTAAATCCGTACACACATATGATGAAGAAAAGACAACTTATATCCAAATAAATTTTTTTTTCTCTGGACATTCATATAGGATTAAACATTCTAACTAGATTAGCATCCAAAACCTTAATCCATCTTCCCTAACTTCCTAACTTAATATATTGAATTAAGGACAAAATTATAAAAGTTTAAAGTAAAAGAGAACTTCAGAAATGTACTCCAAAAAGGAAAACCCACTCAATTAATAAAGAATGCCTGCAAAATTATCAGAAACTGGCATTAGAAGGGCTAAGTATATATATTTGTAAATCGGTTCCTATAATAAAGCTAATTAAAAACTTTGCTAGTAAAAGCCAGTGAAAAAAACCTAGTAAGAGTTGTCCAAAAAAAAAAAAAAAAAAAAAAAAAAGGTTAAGAGAAAATAGAGTGTCTATACTGATTAAGCTTATAGGGAAAATTAATCTCCCAAAAATAACTAAACAAAGTACATATCATCTGGACATAGGATCTATGAAAAGGGAGAATAGACATATTTCTATTGACAAATTGAAGAGCAAACATCAGTACAATAGACCATGATTGGAAGTTGTCATTTTTTAATCCAAAGAAAGCAAGCTTTTTAACAGTACAATTGTCTTTACAGAAGATGTGAAAGACCTTAACATTTAAACTTCATCGTCGAGTCTAAAACTCTAATTAACCCATCTATTAAGTCTCCTATTCTAATTTAAAATGAAAAGTTCCAGCACAAAATCATAGAATTACATTCCACCCATAAGTTATACCAGCCAAATTAAAATAAAAATAATTATAATAATAGCTATCATGAAATCCATACCGCCTCAAAAGCAAAAACCATGCCAATAACTGTAGAAAAACAACCTTTCACAAAACCAATACAAGTGTGGAAAATACCGCCACAACAATCAATACCTGGAGCGCTATGAGTAGCTCCATCTGTATTAACCTTGATCTAATTGGGTGATGGAAACGGTATAAGCTAGCCATCACGCCAAAGTCTCTTGTGAAGCACTTGGGAGTTTTTTCAGATATCCTAAATCATCACAAAATCAGGTGGTCTTGCTGAGAGTTAGACATAGAACCAATGTCCAACATGTTTCAAAATTAGCTTCTCTTTAAATACAACTTGATTTCTAGAATACCAGTTACTCCAATATTAAACCGTATATATGTGTGTGTGTATACAAACACATTCAACGCAAGTTAATTACCTTTGATTTTGAAAACATCGTACATCCCAAATAATAGTTGCTATATATATACGTGTAAATGTATCACACGCATACATATATATACACCAACCAATACAGATATCTAATACAATTCCTATAAAGCTTTTGCAATGGTAAATCTTTTATCTGCATATGCACATACCATATATTTGCCAGAATTAGAACTAATCTCATCAATAATCTTTTGACGAAAAAAAATTAAGAAGACGACCTACACACACACAAATATATATACATACACGTACTCTACACACACACGCATATATATACATACTTACACACACACACAAAAAGCAATGGTCTCTTGATTAATGTATTCTCGTACAGTTCCAGAAGAAGAAGTGACTAGTGCCTTCAACCCTCAACTTGCTCCAAAGCAGGAACCAATGGACCCAGGAGGCAGTTCCACAAGGGAGGCTGATAATGACAAGAAGCATGATGAGTATGTTGCTGGTTTTAGAGACATTTCAAAAAGAGAAGCAAACCATGTAAGTAATAAAATTAAGCTTGTGACTTATATATTTATATAATCTGATCCTTAATTAGGTCATTTTTTTGTTAAATTATAGATTAATTTAGTACGAGGTTCTCGTTTATCATGCTCTCTTACAAATAAATATTGATGATTAATTCCAGCAGGAGCGTAAGAAAGAGCTGAGGCGTGAAGCGCACAAGTGGATAGGGGCGATGATTTTCAAGGATTTTGATGGTGTGAAACGCCGAGGAATCGTTATAGCTTATGAAGTTGAAAATGGATGGTTCAAGGTTTGACTAATGGTTCGTTTGGTGTTTGGGTTTGAATTAAGTTTTTTAAGTTTAAATAGTAAATTTTGTTAACTTTTCAGAAAAGATAAAAACTTTTTCAGAAGAAGACAAAAATTTGAGTTCAAACTTAAGGTTTGAACTTGAACTCCAAACGGAGCCTAAGTTTTTTAATACTAATTTGTGATTAGCTAGGTACTGTTACTGGCTTTGTAATTAGTGTCAAATATACATACATATATATATACAATCTATTGGGGCTAATTCAACAAAGTAGAAGGTGGAAGAGTTCAGGTAGAAGCTTTCATATTCGAAACCTGTGATTGTTTTCATTTTTAATAATACCATATGATTGGACCTATATAAATATTTATATATGTATATGTATTTTATGATATGGTGTATGCCTTTCTACGTCTCCTAAACCCATCAACCATGAATGACAATGCATTTTAGTGGTGATAGTCAATTTTACTTGGATAAGTCTTTCGTTGCACTATATTGGATATCTTGGTGTATCACAAGGTGACATTATGGGGATTTCTTTTAGTGTTTTCCCCATATATAAACCGCTAATTTGGTGATGAACTTGATATTGATCTGTTATAATGTAAATTACATATATGTGTAATATAAATATTTTTGATGGAAAACACATGGCATGCCATGTTATAATTACATGTTCTTACGCAGATTTCGTACAAGAACTATGCCGAGGAAGAAATGAACAAGGACGAAGTGATTCAACGTTTAGCGTTTCCAGACCAACTACGTCCATATTTCAACAATTTACCTGCTAGGTAATTAATTTTTTTAAATAAGAAATTAGTTTAGGCAATTTATTTATAATCTAATAGAATGTCTCTACTCTACTTAATGCATCTACGGTAAAATGTTTTTCTTTTTGTTTCCATGCACAAGTACGAATTTAAAGGCATTGATTACGAGTTTCACGATCAGAATTAGGTATGCTTTTTGTTAGACATGCATGCCTACCTATAAAAAGACAATTTTACGTTTTAATATAGACATGTCGTCGCTATAGTCTAGTTATTAGCAACGACTTATGTCGTCATTGATGGTCTTTTTTTCTGTAATGATGTATAATAAATAAAAAAATGTATGTTTCCTAGTTTGTGCATTGATATAACAAAAATGCATGATTCATCTTAATAATCAAAGATTGCCAGTTTTAATTACAATAACATGGTTCAGAACAATTTCATGATAAATATTCTACTGTAGTTCGACGACTCATCGTCCGAGGTGGATAAAAAAGAAACTTCCAAGTGAGATGAAGGCAAACGTTGCAAGGGCAAGTAATGCTCTAATTCCAGCTCCAAAAATTAGGCGTTCGAAACGGCCTCGGAAAGCCAAACAGCCAAGTACCTACATTCCTCTCGCTGTAAGGGAGAATAAGAAGGATGACTACTACTGGTACTGATGATGCATTGTACCTCATCCAGCCTAGAACAGGTAAATGATTCATTTTTGTAATTAGTGGATCCCACAGCATGACGTGCACTTGTCAAATTCTTTGATTCAACTAGCTGACTCTTTTCCTTTTGTTACTTACTTGATATTATCTATGACAATATTCAGGATCTTGCATTAATGCTTGCCTAATTAATTGGTATTGTTAATTAATTATGTGGCGGATTTCTTGTGTAGGGGTAATTTGGAGAAGAATCCATGAGAAGCTCAAGTGGAAGACCATCTGAACTAGTAACCTAGTTGGGAAGATGTTGGTTTCATTGTTGGGTTTCTCTGAATTACAGTACTATCATATTAAACTTGAATATTGGACCTTTGATTTGAGACGGTTTCCCCCTATTTTAATGTTTATTGTGAATTTCCCGTCATTTTGAATTGAAGTTATAATTTAAATGATAGATATGACTTTATTTGTGTATGTTTGGTGTTATATTCTGTTTTTGTTTTTAATGCTACACAAATTATAGAGCAAATTTGGTCACTTGCTGGAATCTGGATCAAGTTTCAGAACTTATATTTGATCTATCTTATGCTTTATGTGGACGTAAGGCAAGCCATTTTTTTTAATCTGTTGTTGTTTTGAAATGATGTCGTTTTGAGATTCAATGTGGTAAGAATTACTGTCGTTTTTAAACTTATGTTGTTTTCCTGTTGTTATGTCGTCATTTTATGCTATGTCATTCCTTTGTTCAATTTGTTGTGGTTTTCTTGTGATGTTGTTTGCCATTCTATGTCATTTTCAATTTCACATTTTGTTCTTGTTGGATGTCGTTAATTCTTTTTCATGTCGTTTCATTATAGCTTGCGTTCTCATTTGACATTGTTTCATATTTCAGCTTGATGTGGTTTTCATGTGATGCCATTTTTCAATTTTAATGTCTGCTTTTTGATTGTCGTTTCTAAATTGATTGCCGATGTCATAAAATGCCGTGTTCATTTTTAAGTTGTTAGATCTTCATCTAACGTCATTTCTTGATTTTTCTATTGTTTGAATTTGATATTTATTTTCTTTTCAAAATGTTTTCTATTCTGATGGTTCGTGGTTTATATGCTGTTTAGAACACTGTGTCGTTTTTAGATGAGTTATTATGTTTAACTTTGTTGTTGTGGAAGTAGGCTCCTATTGACTTAAGGTTGGTTCTTCGGTTTCCCTTAGAATGAAAGTAGTTTATTGATGCAATTTATCGTATTTAAATTTGTTGTCATTTTCCTTGATTTAATACCATTTTTAGTTTTCGACTACATATTTTATATTAAGTTCATGGTAGACCTGTGTACATTCTTTCATCCAAAGCAAAAAATCGATCCATCGTCGTCCTTCATCCCTGCATGCTTCTTGTGAAAATCTCCTATTCCTAACTCATGTTCTTCCTAATCCCATCACGACAAACAGACCATCTTTAGTCACCGTTTCACTCCCCCCCCCCCCCCCCCAACCTCACCTCATTATTTAACTTTGTTGTCGTTTGTCATGTTTACTTTATTGTAGTTTCCCTTTATTTATGTCGTTTTTTTTTTTTTTTTTTCTACTCATTCTACATTAAGTTCGTGAAAAGGCCTAGGCAGCATCCTTTCGTCCAAACAAAAATAGGCCTGTCGTTTTGCCATCATCATCATCTTCCTTCGTCCTTCAGTGCTCCGAGTGAAAAATCTCTTTTTCTTCTCCAGTTTACCTCTCTACAGATTTCTATTTGCTTTATCCTTTATTAATTCTACATGTTTATGATTATACGAACAATTTTAAACTAATAGTAATCAAATACATTAATCCAATAATATGAGTGATTCATCTGAATTAGTGATTAGGACTGCTATTTTAATTGGATTATTGTTACTTGAACGTTAACATGGCTCTTAAAAACTTCATAAAAATCTTGAGTGGTAATTCGAAGAAGAAATTACCTCCAATTGAGAAGAAACTAAAATGATGCAAATGCAAGTATTACTTCAGCTTCGACGTACCAATAAATGCCTCGTAAAGCCAAACAGCCAAGTAGCTACATTTTTCTTCATGTAAAAGTAAAAATTTCATGTTCTTACTTCTTACAGAAATAATAATAATAATAATATTAGTAATAAATCGATTTATGTCGTTTAATTTTTGTTGTCACCTACACATGAGTTGTCGTTTCTTCCTTCATCTTGGCTTGGTCTTCATATTATGCCGTTTATGGATTTTATGTCGTCTGACATTTATTGTCTTTCTAAAGTTCGTTATCCTTATCGTTTGAGGTCGTTTATGGCTCGTACACTGTTCGGGTCTTATTGCCGTTTTCAGATGCGTTGTCGTATGTAATATTTTTGTCGTTTTCATCTTAGTTTGTCGTTTTTATTTTACTCCGTTTTGATTTATGTCGTTTAATGTTTATCGTCTTTCTTAAAGTTCTTCTTTTTTTTTTTTTTTTAAATAATTTCTGTCGTTTAAAATTTACTTATACTGGTTTACATTTCAATTTGTTGTTTTTTTGAATGGGAGGTGGGAAAATAGCTGCTATTTATTTTTAAAGAAAAATGATCATTTTTTTAAAAAATATCACTCACTAGTAAACTAATATAAATATATATTTTTCACTCGTTAACTTCGATCAAAGGCCACCAATAAATTTTTTAAATAAAAAAGATTTGGCAATTAAAAAAAAAAAGGTATTCAAAACTTTTTTTTTTATCCCTTAAAAAAAATGTTTTTTATCAATTTTTTCTTCTTTAAAAGGGAATCTAAAATTTTTTTGGGGTGAAAATTTTAATTTGTAGTTGTGTTCATGTGAATTGTGATGCGTTTTTAGATCTGTACAATTGCTTCAACGTTCAGTTCATAAAAGTTATGGGCCGAGGCCCATTCTAATGTTTAAAACCAAAATAAGCCCAAACCAAAATGAGGCCCAACATTTTGTCACCATCGTCGTCCCCGTCCCCCGTCCCCGAGTGTTCCGGGAGAAAAATTCCTTCTTCTCCAGTTGATCTCCCCTGCAAAACCCTAATTTCCCAACTCAATCACCACCACCAAAAACAGACCGTCTTCTTCAGTCCTTCAATGGACGGCCACTCCTCCCACCTCGCAGCGCCGAACCGTTCCCGGACCTCCCAGTCGCCGTCCCCCTCGCACTCCGCCTCCGCCTCCGCCACCTCCTCTATCCATAAGCGCAAGCTGGCCTCCTCCGACGACCACGCGCCGCCGTTCCCTCCCTCCTCCTTCTCCGCCGACGCCCGCGACGGCGCCCTCACCTCCAACGACGACCTCGAGAGCATCTCCGCCCGCGGCGGCGGCGCCGATTCCGACTCCGACGATGACTCCGAGGACGCCGCCGTCGACGACGACGACGACTTTGACAACGAGTCCATGCGCAACTTCACCGCCGCGCGGCTCGAGAACAGCGGCGGCTCGGTGCCGGCCGCGGCGCGCAACTCGAAACTGAAGACGGAGAATCCGACGGTCAAGATCGAGAGCTCCGAGGGCGGAAAGGACGGCGGCGGCCGGGGGAACAGCGCCGGTGGCCCCGCCGCTAACGCGAGCGCGGTCCAGGGAATGGTGGTGAAGGAGGACCCGACCAAGATATTTACGGAGAATTTGCAGACCAGTGGGGCGTATAGTGCTAGGGAAGAGCTTTTGAAGAAAGAAGTATTCTACTAAACTCATCAAAATTTCTCTCCTTTTTCTCTTCATTGTCCTGCGAAATCGACACGTTATTTTTTTTTTTTTTCAGGAGGAAAGTGGAAGACTCAAGTTTGTTTGCGCTTCAAATGATGGAACTGATGAGCATATGGTTTGGTATTTCTTTTCTCTTTCTTTTGGTCTTCCGCATTGCATTTTCTGCTGCATTTCGTTTTGTTGTTCAATTTCTTTCCCCAGATTTTAGTTTTTGGTAGTTCTTTTCTCTTTCTTTAGTCTTCGACATTGCATTTTGTGCTGCATTTTGTTTTGTTGTTCAAGTTCTTTCCCCAGCTTTTAGTTTTGTTCAATGACCCCATGAAAGATAGTTTAATGCATATCAGTTTTTGTGTGGATTTATATTACTCTGATATGCTTTTGTTTTATACTTTTCTCAGGTTAATAGGATTGAAGAATATATTTGGCAGGCAATTACCTAACATGCCAAAGGAGTACATTGTCCGTCTCGTTATGGATAGGTAATACCAGTAAAAGGTTGAATTATATAAACCGGGGTGGTCAAGGACAAAGCATGATTTCTGGGTCTAGATTCTTCTTAGGGGTCAGAGTAGAAAGTTCTTAACTTCACAGTACGATATCATGCCAAACACTGGCTTGAAAAAAATCAAAATTTATTTTCTTCGGTAAAACAAATAGATTTTTATGAGGGCATAGAAGCATAATATTTGAGCATAGCATTATACCCAAGTGTAATCTCATGTAGGATCTAAAAGCAGCTCTTTCTTTTTTTTCTTTTTTTCTTTTTTCTTTTTTTTTTTGTGTAAAAGCGGAGGCGTGGGGTTGATGCTATATGTGACCTTTAGCATCTGTGTGTGTGCGTGTGGTGTGTGTGTGTGGCGTGTGGTTTTTTTTTTTTTTTTTAATTATGTTATGACGAACTTTTGTATGGATAACAGAAGCCATAAATCCGTAATGGTTATCAGATGCAATCACGTTGTTGGTGGCATCACCTATCGTCCATATGCTAGGTAAAGTTTTCATCTTTGCTCCAAACTTTACCCTTTCTTTACGTTTTACCAATTTCCGCACTATTTACTAGATACATAGTTCATTTTCTTGCATTCATGTGTCTATGAATGGTTAATTGATGTACAAACAAAGTAGCAATCCAAAAAATGACCAAAAAATGACTGCAGATGCTTCTATCAATCAGTTATTAGTTTATCCAAAGTAAAATCTATGTTTTGTATTACTAGAGAGCACTATGCAGCCTAAACTTTGTTGACTTTGAATTATAGCTTAGCGATATTAAGCAGCAATTTCTAACCATAAAAAGTTTTACCTTGTACGAATGAGGGATCTATAATTAGGAGATTCCGCATACTTGGTGATTAACCTTGAATTTTATGGTTCTCGAAGATTGTAGGGTTGGTTGGGTGCGCCAGTTTCAAACTCAAGCCTGCCATGTGGGTTTTGGGGAATTCTCAATATCCAAAAAATGGATATTTTTTTACTTCTTATTTTGCACGTCTTTTTCATTTCTCCATGAAATGGGATCAGGGTTCAGGGATTACTTTGTATTAATTTGAATTATGCACCTTTGAGAAACTCTGGTTTTGTTTTAGTGTGATATTTCGTTGGTGCTCAGCACTAACACTCTTTTTACTGGGAACTACAGCCAAAAGTTTGGAGAGATTGCTTTCTGTGCAATTACTGCTGATGAACAAGTTAAAGGTTATGGTACTAGACTGATGAATCATTTAAAGCAGTATGCACGAGATGCTGATGGGCTCACTCATTTTCTGACATATGCTGACAACAATGCTGTTGGGTATTTTATAAAGCAGGTAGTGTTTTCTATTACATATCAGTTGGTGTGTGATCATTGTTGTCCTATAAGCTTTCTTGTTCCGCATCAAAAAAATAGTAGCACACCTCTGTTTCTCAAGGAATTTTGGTTCTTCACCAGTGTTGGTTTTCGGAAAAGTTAATCCTTAATTGCTTGTTTTAATTCTCTCGCTCTTATTAGCTTGGATCAGATTTTGTTTTGTACAATGCATTAAATGCTTCTTCTTTTTTTCCCTCTTTTTATAGGGTTTTACAAAAGAGATTCATTTGGAGAAAGATCGCTGGCAAGGGTATGTTCTGATACAACTCCAGTTGTGTGTAGACAATCATCTGTAGAATACAAATATAGGTTTCTCATTTGTGGCTTTTATTAACTTCTAGTTATTCCGGTAGGAAAGGCATTAAAGAAATTTGATTTTGGCCTTAAAAGTGCCGCTGCATTGTTTTCTGTACTTTGCAACTACCTATTGCACCTGTGAGCCAAAATCTACGAAGGAAGGTGTCTGTAGAATTTTTAATTCTCCTCCTTTTGAGGGAGTTGGGGGTGTGGATAAATCTTCAGCTGCTGGTATTTCACCAAGGTGGTTATGCTTATGCATGTGTTTCTAAATTTCTATGTTTCATCGTCTGCATCTTTTATTTTAAGATGCTACCTTATCAGTATCTCATGTCCTGTTGGATGGTTTGTAACCATACAGTGATTATGTGACATGTCAGGTACATAAAAGATTATGATGGAGGCATCCTTATGGAATGCAAAATTGATCCGAAGCTCCCATATACTGATTTGTCAACCATGATTCGCCGCCAGAGGCAGGTAAGAGTCTGTTGACAACTTATCAATTTCTGTTGTTATTCTGAGTTGTTTTTTACCGAATTCTCAGTGCCATCTAGATTTCAAAATTTCAACTCTACATCAAGCTTTCTCTCTTATCCATTTTCAAAAAACTCAAACTTTAAAAGTCCATAACTTTCTCATTTCAAATCAAAATGAGATGATTTTAATGTCAAAATACTCGTCACAACGAGAGAACAAAACAAGATCCATTTTGCATATTTTTTTCCGAAAACATTTCAAATTTTTGCACTAATTTCTATATCACATAACTTTTTCAAAAGTTTTCCCCCCCATACACACATTTCCAACCCAACCTTTAAAATACCATCTCCAGATGTCCCTCCAAACGGGCCCTCCTCTATCTTTGTTTTGTGAGTTTTGGTGGAGGGTTTCTAACATGGGTTTTGCTCAAGTGATTCTTAAATATTTGCAAGAGAACTGTCATGGAACAATCTGAACTCAATAGTTGTTTTTGTCATTTATTTTTGGGCAGGCGATTGATGAAAAGATAAGAGAGCTATCAAACTGTCACATTGTTTATCCGGGAATCGATTTTCAGAAGGTATAGAATATTTGATATCGTGACTGACTTCTATCTATATAATATAATTTGCTCTACCATTTCCTTAATCTCCGTGCATAGACTTGAATGCATGTTGGCCCCTAACACTTGCGTGTTAAAAACCTGCAACAAATGGCTTCACACAAAGTTTTCAAGAGTTTTTATGGCGCTTCTCTTGGTTTTATCACATAAACTATGAATCTTGGTTCTAATTGTGATTCATTTACGCAGAAAGAAGCTGGCATTCCAAAAAAACTAATCAAAGTTGAGGACATTCCCGGTTTGCGTAAGTTCTTCAATTTCCTCTCTCTTTCTCACGTTGCTTTGCTTTGCTTTGGGAGAAGGGGTCTGTACATTTAATTATGCTTATGATTGGAACACCCGTTTGAAATGGAATTTTTAGGGTAAAGTTGGTTGACTTTTCAAAAACTAGGGGTAACATTTTGTTGACTTTTTAGAAAAAGACAAAAACTGAGATAAAAAACTCAGGTCCGGACCTAAGAACTAAACGGACCCTATATGTTGTAGTTCCATTTTGTTGATATGGCTGATATCAAATGGTTAGAACATTTGATGTCCCGTTATTATATTGTAGTTCTATTTGTTTGGTTTGGAATTTACTTCCAACATTATCCTTGGATTGCAGTGAGTTCTGCATGCTTGTAGACAGACATCATATGTGTGGAAATATACTTGGTTCTAATAGGTCAAGCCACAAGAATTAGTATATGGAAAACTCTTATACGTCTGAAGTCATGAAATCGTCTGTTCAAAGAGAATGGAATATGGTGCCACAGTCCTCCTGTTGAGGGCCCTTTTTTCAGTTTCAAGTGGGGCTTGTATGTTCTTTTAAGGATTCCCCCCACACCGTCCCCCGCGGAGTTTTGAAGTCTTTATTTAGGCTTGAGCAATATTTCTGGTCAAGCTTGGTTCAATATGTTTATCCAGTTACAGTTGTTCTTTCTTGGATAAAATTCTTAAAGTTAAATATTTTTTTTTGCATTTCCTTTTGTCACGTCATGTTGAAGAAGTACTAATTGGAAGTTTCTGGTGATTTTGACAGGAGAGGCTGGCTGGACACCTGATCAATGGGGCTTTTCACGGGCTGGCTTTTTGAGTGCTGCTACGGAAAGTGGTAAAAAACATTTGACAGCATTCATGCGCTCACTTATAAAGGCAAGTTTTCTTAATTCAATTTATGTGCAAAGAAAAGAAACAAACCTGGCCTTTTTTCTTTTCTTTTCTTTCTCAAGTCATACATGTTAAAAATACTTTTCAACAGTGTGTAGGCTATAAGCAACTAATTAACGGACGTTGCATGAGTATATGTAGTAGTTTCCGCTGATCTATCTTTTCTGTTTCTTAGTTGTGACTTGTGTTGTATGAATTTCTAAATGGAGCATGTAGATTCACCTGTCCTTATCGGATTCCTCCTTTGTTGTCCATTTTTAAGCAGTCGATGCAAGATCATGTAGATGCATGGCCATTCAAAGATCCAGTCGATGCACGAGATGTTCCTGATTATTATCAAATCATAAAAGATCCCATGGGTAAGAATCGTCGTTTTCCTATGTGAGATCATGGTTGACTTCTTAATGGTGTAGATTTGTGATCCTGGTAGATATTCAATAAACTGCAGATCTGAGGACTTTGTCAAAGAGGGTAGAATCCGAGCAGTACTATGTAACTCTTGAGATGTTTATAGCGGATGTTAAGAGGATGTTTTCAAACGCCCGCACCTACAACTCTCCCGAGACTATATATTACAAATGCTCAACCAGGTATGAAGCTCTTTTCCTACTTTTTTTTTTCCTCCCCTTTTTCCAACATTTTTAGCATCAATTCTGACTTCACTGTCCCTCTTTAGGCTTGAAAGTCATTTTCAAAGCAAAGTTCAGTCAGGTCTCCAAGCTGGTGCAAAAATACAGACGCAGTGAATCGAATGAGCCAATATGTTGTGCATATTTACAATTTGGAAATTATTCTGACTGCTCGGATGTTGAATCAGTTTGCCTGTTTATTCACCATTCTTATAGTAACTAGAAGAAAGTAAGAATTACAGGAGTAAGTTTTTAATTTTTCTTTGCCCAATTAGGATGATTTATGGTGACAACTTCAGTACCAGTCAAACCCCTTTTTTTTTTCTTTTTTTTTTTTCTAACCTACGCCGACCACCGCAATTGCAAATCTTTAGCATCGAGCCAGTCTTTCTTTCTTTCTTTCTTTTTTTTTTTTTTTTTTTCCTTACTGTATTATTATTATTTTGACAACGGTAAATAAAAATACTTGAGATAAACATGGCCTATCTCAGCGTGAAAACGTTGAGAGAACCAAATTAAATCGACTTCGTGAATAACAGACCACAAAGACGCAACAGTAAACTTCATACATAACGCTGAATAAGTATCTTATTTATAGCTAGCAATTTGCAACACCTTAAAACAAAATATGACAAGGAGGAGGGCATAAGAAGCATTACATAGGACTCTACTTCTTATTTTTGGCAACCTCTGGTCCCCAACCAGGTAATGCCTCGCCCGGACTGGTTCCAGGAGCAAGCTGCTTCTGCATGTTTGCAACTCTCGCTGTTAGGTGATATGAAGGCAACTTGTTTCCACCAACATCATTCGGTGGAGCAACACCATTTTTTGGGTTTCCGACCATCGGAATTGAGCTAGTACCGGGGAAGCTTCCTTCCAATCCCTGATGATGTGGAACAGCAGTGGTTATATTAGGAACTGCTTGGTGAAAGAGATGGTTGGTGCTAGGTTGCATAGGGACAGCAGCAGCATTGGAAGGCGCATCCATTGGGGCATTAACTGGTGGAACGCCAGCCCCAGCAAGATTCGACACCGCTAGAAGTAGCGGGTTGATCCCTGTCACTCTCTTAACTGTCTCTTCAGCCATCTTAACCTGGAAGATTATCAAACGAACCAAAAACAATAAGCAAATGAAAACTGTATGGAGCATCTCTCTTGGACAACAATTTGCACTCGACGAATATGACGTCTCAGACTTATCGTAAAAATGAGGTAGTCAAAATTGCTACCACACATCTTAAATTTAGCAAGATAGGCATCTCCTGAAAAGAAAATAGCGCCTTTCAAAACTGATTGAGATTATTGATTTTATCATTAGATCTGCAATCATGATCCTCCCAGGCCTTGATACATATGAAAAGCGAGCCAACATCTGTAGGCCTCTAGTCTAAATTGCAATGCAGAAACTCAAAAAGCATGAGCTTGTGAAATAGAAAAGCTCGCCCAAAAAAAAAAAGAGTCAAATTCCATACATGTAGAAATGTAATTCATCTAGATATCCTATATTCTACTTCACATCAAATTTAAGTTGTCAAGCAAATAATGACCCTTTGCAAATAAATATTCAAGGGAACCAATACATGAATTGATTGCACAAAGATATCAATAAAAAAACTATGCATATTTCATATAAGGGTGGCTGACCTTTGCTCTTAATGTCTCAATATCAGCTTTTAAGATTCTATTGTCAACAGCAGCACTATCATAATCGTGATTCATGTCACTGAGACGCTTTAGTAGTGTAGAGTGCTCAACCCTCAGTTGACCAACCTATTAGCACGCACATATATATTCTTTACTGATCATTGAAAAAGCGATAAATGATGGAAACGATTGATAATGCAAAACATCAAAATGTGAAGCAACACCTGTGCTTCAAGCTCACTCATTTGAGCTTGTTTTCTTCTTCTTGAGCGTCTAGCTGACTCTCGATTAGACAGCATCCTGGGTGATGACAAAAACATGAACAGATAAAGGCTATGATGTTTGGATATTCCATTGTTCATTAACAAGACAATGTTAATCGAGAGTCATGAATCACGAAAACAAGCGTTATGACAATGTTAATCCCCCTTGCCCTATTTAACTTACCCTATGGCAGGCTTATCTCCTCTTTTCATTAGTCTCCTTTTTATTTTCGGCGTCTTGTATAATTGACTAGGAAGACTCTTAATTACTCTCCAGCGATATGGCAATTTTTGTTTATTACAACTATGCTAAATGAGGTAAGTTAAAAGACATCCTTTTTCAGATTACTTTTCTCATTTCATTTTTCTTTATCTCCTTGTGTACTAGTGTTCATTTACTGATTTGTAAACTACACATAGTGAAGTGTTTTTTTTTTTTTTTTTGGGGCAAAAGATTATAAGGTTATAGGGGGAGAGGTTGAAGTCCCCATATAAGCCTAGGCCACTCCATGACCCACCAACATGTAGAAGGCAATTGGACTAACATGGTGGGGGCAACTAAAACCAAGGATTTCTTGCGAGGTGAACAATTGCCCAACCAACCACCTAAGGCACGTTGGCGCACATCATGCAGACTAAATAAAATGACACAGGGAAAGAACATAAACAAGCATTAAATGCATGAGAACTGCCTAAAACACAAATCTTTTCTTACCTCCTAGCACGTTTTACATCGGAGGGATCCATATTCTCAGTGTTTTCCATGTCCCCGTCAAGTTCATCATCATCCGAATCGTCTTTTGATGATCCGCTTGTTGTTTGTTTACTTTGCGTTCCAATGTTCTTCTGTATAGGAGGTAACGCTGGAATTCCAATTGGTCCATCAGTAGCCTCATTTTGTGGCATTGAGAGACCATTACCCACGCCTAAAAGACTAAAAGTCAGACTCATTTCTGCAGATTTAAAATAGCTAAGCAAGACCCACTCAGTTATTGGAATCTTATATGCTAAGGAATATTGAAGAATAAGGGAAAAGAAAATAATTGTTCTTTACTAATAGTTCGAACACAACCTAAATGAGTTTTATGTAAGATGAAACAGTTTCACGACTAAATGATCTAAAAGTATCAAACTAGCTGAGATCTGTAGTCAATGGAATATTGAATACTATTGCATGATAATCCCACAGAACAGCAACAAAAAAAAAAAAAAATTCTGAATAACTCCCTGTATCCTCATATAATTCATTAGACTTATACATGCTTCGCCAAATTTAGATTCAAGTTATGGCAAATAAACTTGACAAAGGATGAAACAACAAAGTATTCACAGTATACCACCATAAAGTTCCAAACAAACACACAATTATTCAAAACCTTCACGATTCACACAATGCAGCATTACAATTAAAGAACGCTCATGGATAAAAAACTTATCTTTCCAGCCATATATATATATATATATATATATATATATTTCATTGATTTAGTAATCGAAAAGGCACAAATGAAACCTTTATCAAGAGGTACGGATTCTAGTTGAGAAGGCATGGACGCTTGCAATTGATTCTGAGATGCCGTAACAGAATCTCCAAGCTTCGCAGACAACGACAACGACTCCTGCCAAAACAAAATGCTTTCAATCATCTATATATCATCGCGATTTCAACATTCAACACGAAAGAGGCGAGAGATTCATACGCGTGTGAGAGCAACGGCTGCGCAAGCCAAATCGAGCTGGTTTTTCAGAAATTCGCGATACTGATCCGAATCAATCACGGTTGTTGAAGATGCCGGATCGTGGCGATTGTCAGGCTTCTTGATTTCGACGACCTCATCATCGCCGTCGTAGCGCTTCGAAGTTGACGATTGAGACGCGACGGAAGGGGAAGCGACCGAGGGCACGGCCAAGGGATCGGCCATAGGAGGACGAGGAGTCACCGCCGGGGAAGAGAACTCCTCCAGGAACCTCTCGAGCGCCCACTCCGACGAGCTCCGATTCATCGCCGGCGTCGACGACCATAGGCCGTCGGACATCTCGTCGACGGAGAAAACTGAATTCATCGGCCCTATTTTTCTCTCTCTTCTTTTTTTCTCGGGTGCGAATTTTGTCTGCGATTCTCTTTCTCTGTTCGTGTCCGCTTTGGACACTTTTATATGGGGACCACCTAGTTTGTCCGAGATTCGATCCAGTGTGCATCGGACCACGGAAAATCTTTGACTTTACGACTTTTTCCGCGTCTCTTCTAAATCTCCTGCCACGTGGCATCACCGGAATAGGGAAATCACCGTCTGTCATAAGAAAGAAAAAGTAAAAGGGAAAAGAAAAGGGCATTAAGTGGGGGTCCACCTCTATGATTTGTTGACGATTGATCTAATCATCTTCCAGATTCTCAAAAAAAAAAATATATATATATATATATATTGTCCTCCTCAACAGTCAACACGTGGAATTCTAGTTTTGGGCCTGGCCCAACCATAGTTTTCTGGGCCTGTAAACTCATGGGCCTTCTATATAAACGACTGCGTTTTGTACAAACTTTGAATACGGCACTTTCCAGTACTTATCGTTGTGTTTTGATGTTTTCATGGTTCCTTCAGATTCAACTCACCCATTCCCGGAAAGCTCAAAAAAGGTACTCAAATCTTACATGTCCGTACTACTATCTAATATTATTTTCATGATGTTAAGGATTGTAGTTTGGTTGGTTTCATGTTAAAATGTACTTGATTTGTTTTTGATTGATTTTCTTTTTAATTATTAATAATATTACTATTATTTACACTTTACTTTATAATATTGAACGTCATTAGGACATGAAAAATAGACAAGGGATGAATAAGGAAGGTGACTTCTTACCAAATTTCTTTTATTTGATGGATGTGAATTGATAAAGTGTGAAAAGTGGGGAAGATCTCTGAATCACATAAGTGATGTGAAATGTCTGCCTTATTGCAACTTGAGAGGAGGACTACTTGCACTCTCGAATTACTGTTGTGTGATGTTTTGGGATCAACATTAGTTAGGTACGCTTGAGAAAATCACCAAGTTTTATTGGGCATGAGATCTAAAAGGTAATTATTTTGGTTCTGGAACTGCATTAGGTAGCGAGAGTTGTTATAAGTTGAATTTGTCCTCAATCATTAAGTTACTAAGATATTATAGTGCTTATACGTGGATTTCACTCCCTCTCTTTTTGAACAAGTTTTTGAGATGAGTTATACCCAAGTCTATTTAATATGGTATCAGAGGCAAAAGCTACACCCATCCCCCATGCCCATTTGCAAAATTAAAAAGAATTAGCGGTTTGTTAATGTAAAACTTATGTGACGTTGACATGCTCTTGTTGTAGGTTTGAAATTCATCTGATATGGCCAACAGAGCGCAAATTCATACACGTAATCGGCGCTTATTGCCATGATTGTTGATGATGTGAGAATATCATGACACATGAAACATGAACACGTTCACAAATAAGTGTAGTCTGATTTACGCTTCAACAATGATGAAAGATGTAATTTATTTACCATGCTAAATACGTAAACATATATCATTTTTCAGATCTTAATTTTGGAACCTAACCTTCGGAAATACTTGGAGTTAACTAGCTGTTAATGTTACAAAATAGATGATTATTGTTTCTGTGAAACTTGAATTATGGGATACCGATCGGCTTTTCTTTTGGTATAGGATTCTGTTGTCGGGTTTCTGCTGGCTGGTGTGGATAATGTTGACTTGCGGAGAAAGACAAATTACCTTATTGTGGACTCAAGTACGCTCTTTGAACGTTAAATGTTCTGTTGTTCTCAACTGCATAAATCACTTGGTCCTTTTTTAATTCACTCTCCATATTCACATAGAAAAACTGCTTACATATCTCAGAGACCACTGTTAAACAAATTGAAGATGCATTCAAGGAATTTACAGCAAGGGAAGATATTGCTGTAGTGCTGATTAGCCAATATGTAAGCTTCTTCTTGTAATTTATTTCTCGTTCGATCGGTTAGTAGTTTTTTAGCCATGAACAAAAGCGGTTAGTAGTTTTTTAGCCATGAACCTCTTTTGTTTTGTTTACGTTGCAAATATGATAAGGTTCTTGGTTGATAGCTACAACAAGCCCGTCCCTGCAATTCTGGAGATCCCCTCGAAGGACCATCGATATGATCCTGCTCATGATTCAGTTCTTTCCCGTGTTAAGTATCTCTTCTCGGTTGAATCAGTCGCATCCGACAGACGCTAAGCAGTTTCTCCACCTTCTCGTCGTTTTGTATATTAATGCATCATTTTCAATATACACTTCCTCCTATTGATGAAATCCTACTCCCATTTGTACTATGGAAGAATATGCCGTGCTCATCTTTACGAATAAGAAACATAAAGAACATAATATAACAATAATATTCTCTATAGTGTGTTGATAGCTTTTGGCTTTAGCTTTTGTCGTAAAGTTTGATGAAAATTGAAAAGACGACTGTTTCCCTGCTTAGTTGTGAAGCCTCTGAGGCATTGAAGAATGGAGACCAAGAAAATGGCATCTTTTTTTTTTTGGCTAGAAAAAATGGCATCTCTTTTTCCGTTCACTTTTTGACCTTTATTCTTTTCATTGCACGCTCAAGTACAAAGGAATATTTTTCTTGTTTTCCTTTTCGAAAGCGTTTTGAGTAGATTGACTTTTCTCACCTCTGGCCGAGCAGTATTGTCTTCTAATAAAGCATTTTCACCAGAAGATATGCGCGCTTGACAAAGTAGAAAAAAATCATCAATTAAAAAGAGAGAGAGAGAGAGAGAGAGAGAGAGAGTTGAGCATTCGCCTATTCTTCATAACTTGTTTTATTCCAGATTCGAATCACACAACAGGTTCAAAATTTTACAGGTTCGCTTTCTGATTTGGATTGACCTACTATCAAACTGTTTGATTCAAACAAGAGCAGATTTTAAAGATTTGATGAAGTTTTCAAGCCCCTTCAACCCTTCCTCGGGAGATTTTGCTTCGCCGAGCAGCTTCACTATGGCACTACCGATGATCACACCATCAGCTCCCCACCTGGCTACCTGTAACAGCCACCAAAATGAAGTTAAAACAACTGCGTTTAGGCATATGGGAAACCTTATGGGCCTGTGGGTTATTGCTGACCTGTTTCACATGCTCGGGCTTTGATATGCCGAAACCAACAGCTACAGGCTTAGTTGTTGCCTGTTCATTTGAAACATGATGATGATGAATCCCTTGTCTTACATGAGGCAAACTGTATAAAACCATTTAGAATTGAAGCTTGCAAACATACCTCTTTAATTTCCTTTAGAAGGTCCTCAACCCGTCCACTAACAGAGTCTCGGGTACCAGTAACTCCAACTGAGCTCACCTGTAGTTCAAAGCAATCAACACTCTCCCTAAAGGCTAAAAAGTATAAAAGAAATGCTTTTTATTTTCATCAGAATACGTTTGCGAGCCACTACAACTAACCAGGTATACAAATCCTTCAGCAGCTTCCACAATGGCTTTCATTCTCCCAGTCGGAGTAGTGGGTGTAGTAAGCAATACCTTTGAAGAACACAAGCACATATAGATATATAATGGATATAGATCGCTGGTCTTAAACTAAAATGACTAGGAAATGAAAAACCCAACAAAGAGACAAACCAGTTCAATATTCTTTTTGGCAGCTTCCTTTCTCAAAATCTCAGTTTCTTCTAAAGGAACGTCAGGGACCACAAGCCCTACAGGCAAATGAGAGAAGATGCCATACAATAAGATTTATAATACAAAAAACTAGAGTTTTCAAGGAGATAAGGAAGTGAGTAATTCAAACAAAAAACCATATATACTTGAGAAATTGCACCATAAAAACGTGGGGGTGGAAAAAAATCCCAGCTATACACTTATGCTAGCATTTGCTTCACTTCCGAGAATTTGGATGACAGTTATTCATTTCTAATAGCGCTTTATCCCAAAATCCCACATCAACCCCTTCAGTTTTATGTTTACAACTCAGTATAAGATTGTAAAGCTAGTCCTCAAAGAAGCTGATCATATTACATCATAAAAGGATTGCACATAGGCATACATCTAGCATTCGTGTAATTGAATTGTCTAACCTTACCACTTCACCTTGATATATTTTATAAAATTTATCAAAAGAGTTAGTAAAGTGGTAAATAGACGTTACCATGTACACCAGCATCTTTTATGATAGACATGAACTTTTCAGTACCACGCTTCAGAATAGGGTTGTAGTACGAGAATAAAGCGACTGGACAAGTTAATTGCGGAACCACCTGTTCAGTCAACAAAAGCATCATGGGTCATGTTTAGTATGCTCCCCACGTTGTCGCAACCATATGTACATGTATATAAATATAATGATCCAATTTAAGATAGGGAAACATGAAGATGTCATGGACGAATATGCTAAGTTTGTGGAATAGAATAAAATATAGATGTATTTCTCAAAAAAAGTACCCTGTATTTGCAATACATAGCAGTGGAAATGTAACACATAATGAGCTTACCTCCTTCAACATTGAAATAATTCCATTAAAATTGGTCCCTCTTGCCAACGAACGCGTAGCGGCAGCCTAAAACAAAACAAGAGATAAGTAGGAGAACTGAATATAAAAAAGAAGAAATTAAATAATCATATGAAAGGAAATGTAGAAAAATGAAATTTCAGAACAACTGGTTTTCATTTTTAAACCTGTATGACTGGACCATCTGCCAAAGGATCAGAGTAGGGGACACCTAATTCAATAATATCCGATCCACAAGAGTCGAGCACCTTCAAAGCTTGCGCTGTGGTCGACAAATCAGGGTCTCCAGCAGTGATATATGGGATCAAAGCCACCTTCACATAGAGAGTACTCGTTAAAACAAAATTATCTGATAAGGAAACAATTTTTCTCTAAAATCAACTAGTATAGGATCATGATCTCATCTCATTAAATCTCAACATTGATAGGATTAAAATTTTCAAAGAACGTTTGGTTTCCCCATGAAACTTTGGGGATAATAAACCTGCATTTGAAAACACAAATGGGATTTGCAGAATCTAGTTTAGGCTCTAGGTGCAGATAACAGCTAGCTTCTCTTAACAACAAAATGTGTTCAACACATTATAGCCCAATTGCTTGATTTTGGTTACGGCAATTAATCAGAGACAACTAATAACTGTTGAAAATCATTCTTCATTGGGGAATTTCATCGAACAGTTGGCATGCAAATAAAACGAATAAAAAAAACATCGACAACATCAACAAAAAGGAAACCGACTAAGTACGACATTTCGACGGAAGACGAGAACAATGCAACAGATCAAACATCGGACTAAGAAGATGAAGAGCAAGGGAAATGAAATACCTTTCCCTGTTCTCTCAACCTCGTGAAGGTTTCGGAAAGTCCGACGGTAGGGGCGGTAGTGAGAGCAGCCATTGGAGAGAAGCTCTTAATCGAAGAAGTTCGAAGCTGGGAAGGAGTACGAGGAGGAAGGGAAGCGCGGTTCTGAGGTTTGTCAAAGTGGAGGAAGCAGCCGGATTTCAGAGCGACGGCCATTTAGAGCCGAAATCCCGACACTCTTTAACTGCTGCGGCTCCGTGTTCGCTTTCACTGCAAAGAAAAAAGGTCAGAGGGTTTCGAAGAGGGAGAGGGTGATTCTGTAGTACTACGGTGCAGCTGCGTACTCTGTCTATCTTTTGTCTGAGCCGTTTTTCAGACGCTGCTTTAATACATTGATTGATGATCGAAAGACAAACGAATAATTGGAGGTTTGACTATCTGACAGCGAGAACATTTGAAGACTGTTTTAGAGATTACGAGTTTAATACTAATACGTTACATTGAAAAGGAAGAAAAAAATAAATAAAAAAATTGAGTATTATATAATAAAAAAATTTAATTAATATAAATATTATAATTATAATAAGTATAATTTTTGTTAAAATTTCTCTTAATAACGAAGATTTAAAATCAAAATGATAACAATATTAACAATAATAAAAATGAAAATAAAAACAAAAATAAAAAATAAAAAATTATTCTGTAGTCATACTCATATAAAGAAAAAAATTAAAACAAAAATAAAAAAACAAAAATAAGACAGAAAACAAAAAACAAAAAAGAAACAAAAATCTTTAGACTCAAAAGAACCGGAAAAAACTAACCTTAACAAAAAAATTATAACAAAATAAAATATATATCTCATTTTTCCCCTTTTTACTATTTTGAAAAAAAAAAAACCTGAAAAAAAATTCAGGTTATATACATGCAAAAATGTAATAAAATAAAATAAAAAGATTTTTAAAATATAAAATAAAACAAACAAAAAAGACACACAAAAAAATTGTATGCAGAATCCTTAAAAAAAATGGTCTTTAAAAAATAGAATAAAAGAAACAAAAAAGATACCAAAAAAAACCCAGAAAAAAAATATGAAATAAAGATAAAAAATTTAAAGTAAAAAATCGTTTAAAAATAATAAATAAATAAAAACATTGTGAGCAAAAACACAATACAACAATAGATCGGAATCTAATGTCTAAAATTTAGCATCCAAAAAAAATGGCAAAAACAATATTAAGAAAAAAAAACAAACTCTAAATAAGGGTAAAATCGGCAACACACTGTAGGAAAAAGAAAAGCAACTAAAAAAGAAGTATAAAACGATGATTGTACTTTATAGGCAGCCGACAATTTCTGCAGAATAGAGGTAAAAAGGTCAGCTTACTGTAGATGAAGGAAAAACAATTAAATCAGAGGGGCAAAAATGACTCTAAACTGTAGATTAAACAGTAAAATATGTGAGGACAAAACAGTCCTTCCACTGTAGATCAACCAAATTCAGCACATGGGATAGGGGCAAAATCGAAATTTTAATGTAGAAAAAGCAGCTACTTGTTCATTACTGTAGCAAAAAGCACTGTAGAAACACTGTAGATTACTGTACAAACATTGTTCATCACTGTAGAAAAGTTATTGTGCGGGACTGTAGCTAAACCGGTGAAAACAAAGAGAAAAAGAGCAAAAAACATTGTTTATTACTGTATAAATAACAATAAAAACCCCTTTTACTTTAGTATATGTATATAATATTGAAAATGAGTACTTGAGGAAAAACTTTTAAAAAAAATTATAGGATATAAAAAATATAAAAAAATTTGAAATGTGTTCGAAAAAAATATGTAAAATGGATATTGTCTTGTTATCTTGTTATTGTGAGCATTTTGACAAAAATAATGGACTTTTAAAGTTTGAATATTTTGATAATGGAAGAGAAAGAAAGTTTAATATAGAGTTATAAATTTTGGATCCAAATGACATTTTACTGTCTTGAAACGTTGCCCTAAACGGGTCCTAAAAAGGTACATTGTTTGGATCTTTACTTCAAATTTAAAGGTCCATTTACAACAGTAATTTGAGTTAAAATTTTACAAATGTTGAAATTGAAATATGTGCTTAGTTGAAGTGTGAATTGAAAATAAATTGAAATATAAAAGATATTATAAAAAATTGAAATATGTTCGAGAAAAAAATGCAATCTCTCGTTATTATATGCAATTTAAAATAAATCAACTTTTTTCGATTTGAAAAAAGAAAGTTATGAACTTTTAAATTTTAAATTTTTCGAAAATAGAATAGAGAGAAAGTGAAATATAGATTTTGAAAATTTGGAGTTTAAATTGAAAATTCTCAATTTGAACCTTTATTACAATCATCCCTTGAATTTTTCAATTCAACTTAAGTCCCAATCAAAATTAAATTTTTTATTTTTATATTTTTAAACATGTATGTTCAATTTTTTATTTCTCAAACATACATTCAATTTAGATTCACAATCAAAATCTAAATTTTCTAATCCAAATCTACTATCCGAACGAATATTTAATAAATAGAGCAACGTTGGAACATCTATGTTATAAATTTTGTGGTTTATAGAGTTGTATATATTTTCATATAATTTTAATAAGATACAGGACTCTGTATTATAAATAGAACAGTAATTATAATTATGTCCCCAACAATTAAAGGTCCATATACTTATCCAAAGAGAAAATCCAGAGATAAAGTGCAGAAATAATTGAAAATAAAATTTTGATTCGTTCTTATCAATATTACTCACCCGACACGGAATACATTGAATTTATACACTCTAGTTTTAATTTCTACACTCTAGAAAATGCATGAATTTGTTAAGGATTTAAGTTAATTACTAGTTTTTTTTTTTATCTGTGTAAATTAAATGAGGAATGGAGAAAATGAGAACTAATTTATCACATCATTTTCGTACAAAATATTGGATAGTAACATGGATCCTTATCTTAAGAAATACATTGAATTGATTTATTTTGTCTTATTGGTAAGAATGAAAAAGGATATCATAATCCGATAGAAAGAGTGACAAGTATTAATTTGGCTGTTTTTTCGGACCAAATGTGGGTTTGCATTGGCTGTATTTATTTATTTTTTATTTTTGGAGGATTCCTTCTTTATGATTGAGCCACCCCATATATACCTAAAGATGACTATATGATAATTTTTTTGATTTTATAACCACATTACTCCTAGTCTTTTTAGGTAAGCGAGTAAACACACTGGATACACCAAAGAAGCTTGATTTAGAATTTATAGATTCTACACTTGGATTCCTACATTAATCCAATTAAATAAAATATAGTTCAATCCAAACCTTATCCCACGGTATTTAATCTAGTGATTATTAACTATAAACTAAATCAAAATACCAACAATAATGTATTACTTTGTTATAAATCAAATTTTCCGTTAATTTTTTGAAAGTTATAAAAGAAAGGATAACATTATTCCATATGAAGCGGGAAAAAAACATATCGTGTTCAGAAAAATAGCACTCATAAATTTGCTAATTGAATCAGTAAAACATTTGAGATTGGTGTTCAAATGTATAATATTATATCTAATTCTTGTAATCATTATTAAACTTTGAGATTCCTAAAAGAAAAGTTTTAGTATTAAAATAATTTAAAAATAAAAACTGTAATAATTAGATTTTAGAAATTAATATACCAATTAATAAAAATCAAACATCAAATTTAATAGATTATTTTCGGTGGCACATCAAATGCTAAAATTCATTTCATTTCAAAATTTATTATTGACACATCAATTTAATATTTCATCGAGATGTTATTATAGTGAATTATGTTGTTGATTATTAGAGGTACTTGCACCACAGTTAATGGTCGGGAGGTTTGGCTCATAGAAAGTAACTCCTCATTTTCCTTTTTTCCATCACAAAACAGCTAATTTTCTTTGTAATTTTGTTTCTTGCCAACCAAATATATTGTTCAAAAACAGATATACTGTCCAAAGGAGGGTTAAAAAAAAAATTTGCCGTGGGCTGGGTCGTACAATGCATGAGCCCATGATACAGTTTAAAGGGCCAGACCTTCTGTAACTTCAAAGCTGGGCCTTGATCTTTGGCCCAATTCTTTGATACGCCCGGGTGTCCGTAGCCTTGTTAAAAAAAATAAAAAATAAAAAATAAAAAAATAAATGGAACGAAATGTCGTTTTGCTTTTAGCCCAAACAAAAGGTCGTTTTTGTTTTTCTAAAGAAAACAAAAAGGTCATTACCACATTAATGAAAGTTGGGAAATTAATCATTGCCTTTAAACCCGCTAATCTGACACCTGAATTTCTGATGGCAGCATTCATTCATCCGCATTCAATTCCGGTAAAAAAATACGCAGTTGACGG
The DNA here is from genome assembly GCA_009761775.1 of Ficus carica. Lineage (NCBI taxonomy): Eukaryota > Viridiplantae > Streptophyta > Magnoliopsida > Rosales > Moraceae > Ficus > Ficus carica. Next base: position 3,670,816 of record CM019748.1, on the reverse strand, counting down.
CAGATCCTTTTAAAGTGTTTTTGAAATATCAGTCGTGATTTGGTATTGAAGTATATTTTTTTATCTTAATTTTTTATATTTTTTTAAAAATTAATAAAATTAATAATTAATTTTTAAAAAATTAATTAATTTTAATTAATTTTATCTTCAACTAATTTATCAAACGGAGACTGAGTTGAGTTAAAATTTTTAAATTGGAAATGAATGATTTTTCAAAAACTAATTAAAAAACTTGTTGTCTTTAAAAAAAAAAGATAAAAAAAATAAAAATAAATTTATTGGTTAAAGTTGAGCTTCAAATGAAGTATTAATTGTAATGGTTAGTATTAAAACAACGACTGTAATTTTAATTTTTAAATATCAACTAACATGTAAATGATCATATTTTTACTAATTAATATAATAATTATTTTAATATGTATTAGTTAAACTTATCACATAAGTTAATATTAGAATTTGTATTCTTAATATTTTTTAATTTTAACTACCATTTTAATTTTCCTTTTATTCTAACATTGCTAGTTAATGAAGTGTATACATGTTATCATATTTTTTTTATTTTAATAACTGTACTTTAATAATATTTTGATAACTCATTAATTAATTTAAATTTTTTTAATATTTAATTTTTTATATTATTAAATTTTTAAATTCAAAAAATATAACATATATTATTATATATTATTAGGGGACAATTAATAATATATTCGGGACAACATATCTTCAATCCGTTTATGTTATTAAAAGCAAAAAAAAAGAAAAAAAAAAGTAAATGGCATGGATTTGTAATTCTTCCCAAATTCAGCCCCTTTTTATAAAGTAGAAACATTTTTAACCAGGATAAAGCCACCTTCCCTTTTCCCGTCTCTCCTCGTCTGTTCGTTGTCTCTCTCAGTACTTCGCAAGTAAAAGAAAAACGAGATACGAAAAAACAAAAACAAAAGAAAGGCAAAAGAAAAGAAAAGCAAAGCAAAATCTCAACTGGGATTTTCTCTCTCTCTCTCTTCCTTTAGCTCAATCTCGGTTTTGCATGTATATGCTCTTTGAAACCCCCAGAAGTTATGTCGAACAACCCCTCCGAAACTCCGGCCGACGATTTCCTCGAGCAAATTCTCGGCTTCCCCTCCTTCGCCTCCGCCGATAGCAACTTATCGGGAGGCGACGGCGGCTTGGCCGGAGCCCCGCCTGGCGCGATGATGTTGCAGCTCAGCTCCGGCGACGGCTCTGGCCACATCCCCGCCGTGGGCGGCCCCGGCTCTGGGTTTCCCGGCTCGGTGTTTCCGCTAGGGTTGAGTTTGGAGCAGGGGAAAGCTGGCTTTCTGAAGCCCGAGGAGGCGTCCGGGAGCGGGAAGCGGTTTCGAGACGACATCGTTGACGGTAGAGCTTCCACTGTCAAGAATGTAAGGCTAGAGTGGTTATGGTTTTCCTCTTTTTGTTTAAATTGACTGACCTAAAGTTCTTTAATTTAAGAAGAAATGAAAGTTTTGAACTTTTCTACTTTGTTTTGGTTTCATTTCTTACTTTTGAATTAGTGAAGTTGTATTGGAATTGAGCGACGAGCTTAGCAAATGGTGTTATATATATATATATATATATATATATTTATATCTATATATATTTACTTACTTCTTTGATTGTGATAAAACAGAGAGATAGGAACAGGAAGAAAGAAGAAAAGTAGTTTGAAGCTGGTAAAAAGTCGTGGGTTTGGAAGTGGTTCGTTTATGTAATTTCAGGACAAAGTTCAAATGCTTTATGTGTTGCTTTCTCGCTTTACATATGAGTTTAATATTTTTTAGATAATCAAATATGATTCAGCAGTTTATAAATGTGTTTACCTTTTTTTTTTTTTTCTTTTTTTTTTTTTGGGCATGAATAGGAGTTAGGGTCTTCTTGAATGTGAATCCACTAAAAATGTCTGAAAATCAGTTATCCTCTTTTGTTTTTTTTTGGGCTGGGAGAAAAAATGCAATGTTTCAAAAGTAGCCTTTTTTCAGTGAAAGTTGTCCTTGGTGATGAAACTTTGGGTTTATGCAGGTGTTCCATGGCCAACCAATTCCTGGTACTGTTGCCCCACATCCGCCGGCAATGCGACCTAGGGTTCGGGCCAGACGAGGACAGGCAACAGATCCTCACAGCATCGCTGAGCGGGTAAGCTTGATACAATATAACAAACCGCGGATTTTTTATGGAAATAACATCCGGCCTGTGAATTTGATATTGTTTGGCTTTTGTTTTTGTTGTTCATTCTGTCCCTTCCCCTCAAGTTATCATGGAATCATTCTTGGTTTTCACTTTATATGCAGTTGCGCAGAGAAAGAATAGCGGAGCGAATCAGGGCATTGCAGGACCTTGTTCCTAGCGTCAACAAGGCAAATAACTTCCCTTTCTGTCTTTTATCTCTATTGTTAGTCACAGAACCTGCATTTCTTTCTTAAGTTGAACGTATATTAGATCCTTTGGTGCTCGAACTGATATAAGGTTGGAGAGAGGTTCTTGTGGACATGCAATATGGAGAAAAAAATATATATTGAGGGCTAGGATGTATATCTGTTTGTGTTTGTTTGTATGTCCTTATTGGGTGTTTCTTTTACTTATGATAAAAGTCAAAGAGCTGTTTACTTTGGCACTATGTTCCTTTCAAAACCACCCGTTACCTTGGAATGGTTTCAGTAGTTTTCTGGGACTCAATAGAAAATTGGTTCCTATTAATTTTGAGACTATTAACCTATTTGCAAGTTTGCAACTATCATTTTCATGATATACCTATTTGCAGCTTCCTAAGCTTGCCGCCAAATTGGACAAGTAATAAGGAAAGCTCCATCCATATGTCTTGTAGTGTCTGACTTTCTTAGTGGTGATTGACTTATTACAAATAGTGGGTATTATGAGATTGACCTGATAGCATGCTTCATCTGACTTGCGGTGTGCTATTTTTCATCAGCCAATTTAGTTAATTACATGCCTGGAACCTTTTGCAACTTGTTAGTGTTAGTGGTGGGGACATGAGAAGATATTTTTTGACAACGATAAACACACTCTCCCAGGCTCGCAATACATGTTATCGTTGCTGGTTTGACATTTAAAAAAAATATCTGGTAACATGGGATTTTCAACGCTTGTTTATGTGACAAATCATTCTAGGAACATGGTTGAAATACTAGATTTGTAGAATCTAAGTCAACTGCAGTGGTCTTTTATTCAGTAAATATCTTCTTGTCTCCATAGTTTAATTTTGACAACCATCTTTTTTTTCAGACGGATAGAGCTGCCATGCTTGATGAAATCGTGGATTATGTGAAGTTCCTAAGGCTTCAAGTAAAGGTAAATATTTTCTGATAATATGCATATTGTGTAGCACTGCATACCATAAAACCTTGTTATGGGGGAATGTTTGCATTGGTCAAGAAGGTTGATCCATTACTCACACGTTGCTTCCTAGAACAACTAAGCTGCAGATATCAGAAAAGGGAATATCTTCCAGCCCTGTTGATTACCCTTTGAGATTGTATTAGTTCACTGCCTCATTTTTATACATTCTTTTACTTCCTGAATCATGTATTCATGTTATTATTTGGAAGATTACCCTTTGAGATTGTAATAGTTCACTGCCTCATTTTTTTGTATTCTTTTTACTTCCTGAATCATGTATTCATGTTATTATTCGGAAGTACTACTTGCCCGCCTAGCGAATAGTATCTGTTCCTAAAAGCATTTATTCATTTGTTTATCGGAATTATGTTAACTTCACTAGCAACAAGGTAAACCTGATGTGGCAGATAACATTCATTATCCTTGCCAATTTTGTTTGGTTTATTTATTCTTGTACAACACCATAGACGGCATTTTTTGGTTTTTATTTTTTTATATTTCTGTAATTTATCTCGCGGGGTTGGTCAAACAAATGGGAAATGGGTGTTCTGATTTGTGAGGAGGTAGGACGTGATAGAGATGGGTGCTTAGGGTCAATTCTGATAATCATTTTAGCAAAAGAAAGGTGCTTTGTTCTTTTTTGAATATTTTACTCATCTGCTTTACAGGTTTTGAGCATGAGTAGATTGGGCGGAGCTGGTGCAGTGGCACCACTTGTAACGGACATCCCACTATCATCTGTTGAGGTATTAAATATGAAGATTATGTTTTTTGCTATAATTTTTATGTCATCCCATCGTCGCCCTTTCAAGAACTAATGGCCGACGCTGCTTCTTTTTAAAACAGGAGGATGGTAGCGAAGGTGGGAGAAATCAACCAGCATGGGAGAAGTGGTCTAACGATGGCACGGAACGACAGGTTGCCAAGCTTATGGAAGAAAACGTCGGGGCTGCAATGCAGTTCCTTCAATCGAAGGCTCTTTGCATCATGCCCATCTCCCTGGCTTCAGCAATCTACCATTCCCAGCCACCCGACACCTCCAGTGTTGTGAAGCCTGAGACGAACCCGCCTTCATAGACCTCTTTAACAGGGTATGCATTTCTATAGGTTCCAGAGAAAAAGTAAGGGGCAAAAAAGGGAAAAAAAAAAAAAAAACTCACTATATGCTTCTCCCTCCTGGGTCCCATGTCTTATTTGTCCTCATCCAACCCCCACATTGTTGCTTGAAAATGCAATCAATGTCAGATGCCATAGTAGTTGCTTTTTCCTTTCTTTGGACTTGTTTTTTCAAAACAGGGTTCGATGTCAATGCCCTAAAAAATGTAATCAGGCCCTTTCATGCTTTGCCAAGTCCAAGAAAAAGGAGGAGAATTTGTCAAAGATCACTTGATATGCTCCCTTCTTTTCTTTTTCTTTTTTTTTTTAGTATCAATGGAATGGGGTTTAGTGGGAAATGATGGAAGCACTTTCTTAGTGGGGCTCTCACATTTTTGGTATAGTGGGTTGTGGGACCTATTAAAAGGCATAGAGGAGTACACAAATATATGTATTTTTATTTATGTGTATTTTTTTGGACTCAATGTAATTTAGAATGTAATGCAAGGTGAAATAGGTAATGGTTGCTAGTTTGAAATATGTTTGGTGTCGCAAGTTCAGCAGAAAAATGCTAATGCTACTTTTTTTTTTTTTGGTTGGGGTGGGGTGGGGTGGGGTGGGGTAAGGTTTAAGGGGGTCCATTGGCTGTGTTTCCTAAAGTAATTCAGACCTCTTTTTCATCTATTCTCCTGAATCATTATTGGAGGTTAAATCATTGGAGAGATAAGAGTCCGTTGTTGAGTGGTGTTTAGAGTCTATTTTGGCCCCAAAAAAAGTGGGTGGGAAATGCCGAATTTTCATGCCTGCTTGATAGTGCATTCGACCAAGGAACTCGTTGCAGAAGTTGGGTGAGTGAGGGAAACTACATGCCAAACAAAAGAAAAACGATCGGAAGCCATTGGGGTTAGTTCAGTTGGTGAGGGAATGGGAGGTTTGGGGTTTAAGAGTCAAAAGTCACATGTTGGATCATGTACCGGTGTAAAAATTTAATAATTATTTATTTATATAGAAGGGTGTACCGTGTACATGAGGTGTTTACATACCAAAAAATGGAAAAAAAAAAAAAAAAAAAAAAAAAAAAAAGGACTACCTATCGCAACATTTAACGCAGTAGTTACTTTTTAACAAGTTAGATATTAAACGAATCAATATGCATTGTTAACAAATTTATACAAGGTAGTCCAAGTGGGGTGGGGGAAGAAAAGAAAAGGAACACAAATGTAACATGGCATAAGTTCATCTGAAAGATTCGAGAACTTTTTTTCCAAAAAATAAAAACAAACAAACAAAAAACAAAAACAAAAAGAGAGAGGGAGATCGGTCGACCATATTAATGGTTTCTCTAAGCTTTGCTTGATAGTACATCTCACAGACACCTTTCTTTAACAATTATGGGCGGATATTCCTACAATCAAATTAACTTATCATCCATCTTAAAAGCATAAGAAACCAAAGAGTGGACTGCATTATTAGCCTCCCGAAATACTTCACTTTATCTTAGTTTCTAAAAGAAATTAAATAAAAATAAATAAATAAATTCCTGGACACGTTTGACAACAGAACACCAAACTCATTTTTAGGTGCAAAACAAAAATTAATGCATCAGACTCTATGATATGAATGTGATATAAATTTGAGTACCATATTTAATACGTGGAACAAGATATGATTATGAAATTAAGATTGGATTAAATATGACTAGATTAATTTTATCATGCGTTATATTGACGAATCAATATCCGGTAATTAACCGTAGGATACTTTGCTATATTAGTTTAGATTAAGTATAATATTTAAAACTAATTTTGATTAAGTTAATAATATGAAATGACAAATTAACGCAAGAGCTTTAGCTGCCCATATGTACTGCACCATAATACTGTAGACTAAAGAGTTCGAAGGGATGGGTTAATGGGCCTTGAGATTTTACACCTCCATTCTAGAAGCCCACATCAGACAGACAACACAAGGCCCATTAACCTCCCCGATTCTCTGAGCTTGGTAGGCTTTGAAGAAAAAAGCACCGCAAAAATCTAGACTTGGACAGCAGATTGGCGCGTAGGCTTTTGGGTAAAAGCCGAAAGCGAGCAATGGCGATGGGAAGAGCCGTAGCAACAGCTTCTTCAGCAAGGAACTTGCTTCTCTTCAACCCCAAAATCTCCTCCCTCTCCTTCACCACGAACTCCAACCGATTGAGCCTCGCACGTCGTCGTTTCAAGTGCTCTGTGGAGTACAACAGCAGAGACTATTACAACAGCAGCAGCAGCAGCAACCAGCAGACGGCGGCGGCGTACCCTAGACCGGCGGAGATTCAGTGGAAGAAGGAGCTCTGCAATACGGTGCACCTCATCGGCGTCGTCGGCGTTCCCGTCGAAATCAAGCACTTGCCCTCCGGCAAGGTCCTCGCCTGGACCCGCCTTGCCGTCAAGAAGTCTTCCACCGATACCTCCTGGTAATTCGACAAAATTGGAAAATTTAGGGTTTATCGGAATATATATTTTGTGTATATATCTGTATAAATATCTAAGTTTTGGTTTCGACATTGATTTCCTGTCTGAAATGGAGATTTAGATAGTAGTTTTATATTGAATTCGGTGCTTTTGGGTTGTTGCGATTTAGGCTGCTATGAATTGTGATTGTTCTGGTGAAGTTGGTTTTTCACAAGATAAGACTTTCTAGACTGAGAAATTTAATGTTTAGATATGAGAGGCTTTAGGGTTTTGGAAGAAGGAAACCAAAAAGAAGGAAAATAATCAATAGTCCAATTGATACTTATTTCCAAGGAGCAAATGGAAAATGGAATTTGAGGTCTTTGATATATTGTAGCCAACAAAGTGTGTGTGTGTGTGAGTATCTAATAGGAAGCTCAAACTTTGTCTCTCTAACCTCTATCTCATGAGTATTTAGGCCTTCTGTTTTGGTAAAGAGATGTCAACTATTTGGTCAAGTGTTTATTTTCAAGCACTTCTCAACCTGAAAATTTGATGTTTTCCAGGATCAGTCTGACATTTTGGGATGAACTAGCACAAGTTGCTTTTCAACATGTACAAAAAGGCCAACAGATATATGTTAGTGGACGTCTGATTTCAGACACAGTTGAAAACGATGACGGAAAACAACAGACATATTACAAGGTTTTACTGTGTATTGCATTGTGATATATCGTCTTACACCACCTGCACTGGCTTTGATCAAAATGATAATGGTGGTCTATTCATCTTGTGTAGGTGGTTGTTCAGCAACTGAATTTTATCGAAAAGAGCTTCTCGTCGGCGACTGTGTATGATCGTGGTTCTGATTCCCTGTCGGCAGGCAAGTCATAATTTTAAGCAAAATCTTAACAAGAGCTCAGGTGCTTAAAGCTATAGCCTCATCCTAAATTTAATCAACTTCTTGCAGGCAGAATGGTTGGAAACACCACTGCAAATAGCGATGAAACAGTAGAACAATTATGGCAAGCCTTCTTTGCTAATCCGGTTGATTGGTGGGATAATAGGAAAACCAAGGTATGATAATGAAGCTGGACTCTTTTTCTCCGTAACAATATTAGAAATATATGGATTGTTGAACCAAGATAAATATATTTATAAACTTCTTTTCTTCAATTCTGTTTGTAGACAGTTCCGGATTTTCAGGGATATTATTCAAATAAACTTCTATATCAGTCAAAGTCCAATTCTAATGAAACTGGCTTTAATTGGGCAAAAGGCTACATTGCTAAAGTTCTTGAAGCTTTGCGTAAAAATGAAATCTTGTTTTTATTTTAGTTTCTGACACTTTATGATTTGTTCGTTTGAACTGCAAAAACATGTTATTTGTTTATTTATTTATTTATTTATTCTCTTTGCTTCAATCTTGTTTCTTCCAATTCAAAGAGGAACCCGAAATATCCAGACTTCAAACACAAAGATACCGGGGAAGCCTTGTGGATTGAAGGCAGATACAACCCGCCATGGGTGAAGGCCCAACTTGCCATTCTAGATACAAGAATGGAGTCCCTTAATGGTCAAGATAGCAGGATGGACGCAAATTTAATGGTTGGAGACAAGTTTTCACTTTTCTAACTGGTTTTGATGCTAAAGGAGTGTATGTTTCTATGCCAGTTGGTAATTCTTTGTATAGACTATAATAGAACTTTTGATAGAGACCATATCTGAAAGGCTTCATTTCTGGGTTTTGATTATGTATTTTGACCTTTACTTGGAGTGAAGGAATCGTGATCTCCTCTTTATTTATTGGCTCTTCATATCTCTTTAAGTTTAAAAGATTATGATATTATTTAAAGATGTTTTACTCTGGTTGTTAGAGATTGTTGAAATACAACTTTTCCGACAGCTTTGTTAGATGAAGATTTTGAAGATCTCGTTTCCATTATTTACAGGTTATCTAAGATTCTGTTGATGATGATACAAGAATAACTTTATCCAGTAGAATTTCACCAAATATGTTGAATATATTCCTATGTGAGCTGTTTCCAATATTTTCTCTTAATCGAGGTTAAAATTTGTATCTTTTGTTTTTGAGAAATCTACTGTAAGGTTTTGAATACCTAACCATTATGGCTATGTTTCAACTACTACACTTAAATGAAATTTTGAGCATAACTTAGCAGAAGTTGTGACTCTATTAAAAAGTGAAAGGGTTCAAATCTCTCACTCTTAAATTTTTTTTTTTTTTCAAGTGCCCAACCTAATGCTATATATATCTATATATTTAGGTAGTTTGTTATATGCTTCCAGAAAGGGGGGAAAAAAAAAAAGGCGCACAAACTCAACCAAAATATAATGGAATTTGAAAGAATTGTTCTACTTGCAAGAGATATAATTGAAGTACTCAAGCAACACACCATTTTTCTACGCCCAAAAAATAAATAAATAAATAAAACATAACAACTGTAAAATAGAGTCCCAGCTAGGATATAATGATTTTTTAAAAAAGTGAAGTTTGTTCTATTCTTTTATCGTTAAAAAGGGCAAAAAAAAAAAAAAATCATTATATCCCAACTGGGACTCTATTTTACAGTTGTTATGTTTGATTTATTTATTTATTTATTTATTTGGACGTAGAAAAATGGTGTTGCTTGAGTACTTCAATTATATCTCTTACAAGTAGAACAATTTTCTCAAATTCCAATATATTTTAGTTGATTTTGTGCGTTTTTTTTTAATTAATGTGCGCTTTATATTTATTACAAATAACTCAAGTATATGTAATTTTGTAGAGTAATTGATCTAAATGATCTTTAAATTCTTTAAAAGGTGATGGTTTGGTCCATGATTTTTTATTTTTTATTTTTTGAGATGGCCCTGAACTCTTAAATTATTGGTCACAATAATTTTTTCCGTCCAAAATCATTAAATTTATAACGGAATCATATTCAAATCATAATTTTTATAATAAAAAGATCAAAATACCCTTAATTTCTATTTTCTTACTAATTTACTTTTTCCCTCAGTTTTTCTTTCTTCTTTTTTTTTCCCCTCAAACCACAAAACACCAAAACAAAAAAATTAATTTTGGGCAGCCAAACAAAAACCCAGATAAGCAAAGATAAAGGGAGGGGGCCGGGGGAAGGGGAGAGAGAGGGAGTTGCCGGAGGGGAGGGGGTTAAGAGGGAGTCACAGGAGGGGGAGGGGAGAGAGAGAGTTGTCGTCGGCGACGAGCCCACTCCACCCCACCCCGCGCCAAATCCGCACTCCCCCCCAACAAAAAAACCTCTACCAAACCCCGATCCGATCTGGTCCCCCCACCAAACCATGCCCCCCCCCCCCCCCCCCCCCCAAAAAAAAAAAAAAAAAAAAACTCACCCCCAAACTTGATCTGGGTCCCCCACCAACAACGCTCCGATCTAGGTCGCTCCCCAATGCCGCAGCCGAGCTCGAGCCCCGACTCTCAAACACCCCCTGACTGCGATTTGGGTTCACTTCCCTCGGCACCGATCTGGGTTTCAGTTGCCCCCCTCAAAATACTCAATCTGGGTTTGCTAAAAAATTTGCTATTGGAGAGAGATAGAAAAAAGAATGAATTTTTCATTTTTTATGAGATTTTTTTATTATCTTAATTAATTATTAGTAAATTATTTAAATACCTTCTCATTCTGTTAAAAATTAACAGAATTGAACGAAAACGAAAAGGATCATAATGATCAACATTTTAAGAGTTTAGGATCATCTCGATTAGAAAAATAAAATATGAAACCAAACCATCACCTTTTAAAGAATTTAAAGATTATCTGGGTCAATTACTATTTTTTCTTCAGATCTCATCCACTGGATTACAGAATTTCGCTGATGGTAGAGAATTTTAAATCATCAGTCTAAATGGATTCTAATACATATTTTAATCCATATCGTTGGTAAAAGCACACATACGCCTCTTCCCAGGAATTACAAAAAGATTAAAAAATAAAAAAGCTATTACACCAACCAACTGTTAATATTCGCAGAATTGTTGAATGAATTGCAGATGTGAAACAGTAAACAGACCTTTTTTATATAAGCAATGACAATTTGTACTTGATATTAAAACTTGTTCAACTTCAATTCATCAGAACAAATGTAGATCTACACAAAATTGTGGCATATATTTCGCTTTTATGTAATCTTATATATGAATTTACACATATAATATAACCTATTTCCAGGGACTAAAATGAGCAATATAAATATAATATTTCCTCTGTACAATTGCAGCTCAACTTCTTTTTTTTTTTTCCTCCTTTGGATTTTTCTTTCGGTGTTGTGTTGATTTTGAAGGGTAATCTCCTTGATCTGTGTTCTTGGAGAACCCCCAGTTGCAGATGACCTAGATCAATAAGATTTCTTGTCTGGTTTCTTCAAGGCAACATGTGATTATACATAATCTCGTGCAGGTCGTGTTTGGATTTTTATGCACAACCCAGTCCTCTAGCTTCTGAGCCTTTCATGATTCTCAGCCTTTTGCATGAGCAAACAAACATCTCCCATGGAACATCTCCAGCAAGCATCCAATCTCCGTCTTTGTCTTCATAAGTAGGAGCATATTCAGATCCATTATATCCTTCTTTCTCCGAGTAATTGCCTGATTATCATACACTAACATAAATTATTAGCCACTAATTTTCCATTAATAAACACTGGTTACGATAATGTAAAGAACACTATAATTAATTAATTACTTAATTAAGATTAATCTGATCTCTCACCAATTGTGAGCTGAAACATATTCTCCAATGCCTTGAGAAGCTCCGGGTAGCTCTTGTAAACCCTAAGATCGATCTTCCTCAGATAAGGAGCTCCGTCGACGCTAACTTTCACGTAATTGTTCGCCGCCGCCACCTCAGACTCCGGCGTCTTCTTCACCGTCTGAGTATTGTTTTTCCGGTAAGACCGAATCGGCGGCCACCCGACCACTTGCGTCTTGCCATTTCCACCGTCGGATCTGCCACACTTACTGCTAGATCTGGAATCCTGATCGGCATCTTCCGGAAGAGCTCTCTTGTTAATCCTGGGCGGTTGTTTCTCACGCGCTTCGGAACCAGGCAATCCGAGGCTCAGATTGAGGTGGTCCTCGTGATCAGCGTCCTCGAATTTCGCCGTCCTGATCATTTCCATTCTTCTTTCTCGAGAAAATTTTTGCTCGGGAAAATTTCTTGTTCTTGTTTTTGTTTGTTTGTTTGTTTGGAGACAGGGATGAATTCTGGAGAAATGAAAATTCGGAGAGATTGTTTTATAGAGACGACTTGGCTAATTAGCTCTGGTGCTGCATGAGTTCACACGGCCACACGCAGGGGAATGATAGCACCACAGAGCTGTCCCGCACGCGGTTAGCTGAATGACCAACCAGAGGACGACAGCAGTGGTGGAGTAGGAGGAAAGTGGGACCCACTCCACGCTTCGCTTGTAGAGATAGAGTTGAGAGATACGGTTGCCGGTGACAGGAGGGACACATTGGCAGGTTGGTGCCCAACGGGAAGGGGACAATGGACAGGAGAAGGGACAAGGACTACAGCGAGTTGCGTTTGGGAAGATCGTGGGACCCCAGATTGGACGGCTGAGATTTCGTGGAGCTGATCAATCAAAGGGGGAATGGGATCATAAAAACAGGATGTACAGCCCATGTGGCTGTCGTTTATTGGCGGGGCATGGCCATGTGAATTTTCGTTTCTTTTGTGGGGGAGAGGACTTGAGGAAGTGGAACCCACTTCGTCTGTCGATTGGCTTGTCGGCAGACGACATGTGGGATGTCCATGTTGCCGCGTGGGTCAGCTCTCATCATCTTCCATAATCTTTATTTATTTATTTTTTATTTTTTATTTTGGTATAGACAAGCACATGTTGCTGCCTAGAGTTTTTATTATGTGGTCAAATATTTGTGAAAGTCATGTATTATATATTAAGCTTAAGAAGTTTCTAAAAGTGAAAAAGTAGAGTGTGTTACATACGCGAATTAATTATGACCAACGTGATGCGTGTCTCTTTCGGCTAGGCAATTAAAGAAATCAAAATTTTCAGTTTGTAAGATAAAACAAAGCTAGACTTTCTTCTTCTTCTTTTTTTTTTTTTTTTTTTTTTTCACACTTCTTACACTACTGAAAGTCAAATGTATCTGGCTACCAACGATTTTGTGTCTTCATTAGCTGGCTCTCCGGTGGTTAAGAGTATTAGTTCTATAGAAGACAGTGTATTTATTATAGGACTTGTCCCGCTTTTCCACTTCAATTCAGACAATGTCCTTGAAACATTTATTAGAGAAAGGAAAAAAAAGAAGATTCAACATTTTATAAGGTTATTGGTAATTTTCTATGATATTAATGCTGAAAAATATCGTAGAAAACTGATGGCATCACACGTACGTTAATGATAATGTATAATGTATAATATTTCAATCCGATCGAGTAAGTGAAAGTGTATTGTGGATGGATCTTGATTTAATTTATGTAAAACGTTCTTTATTGGAAATATATATTTGAAATCAAGACAATACAAATATCAATCCAAAAGAACTATAATTTGGTCGATAAATTAACAACACTCAAATAGGAGTGAACGTGTTTTGAATTTCTGAGAAAAGACAACTAAATGAGCTTGTGTTATAGACATCCGTGGAGTTACATAGTTGCCCCTGTTCAGTTTTATCTTATTTGTAATTTAACCTATATGTTTACTTAATTTTTTAAATGTGCTCCCATAAAAAACCTTTTTTAAATTTTTTTTATAAATGTGCCCCTTTAAAATAAAGCTATTTAACTAGTTTTCTTAATCCAAGCCACTATTTTTCTCCTCCTTTTTTTTTTCTTTGCTGAATAAACTCAGCTATTACTTCTTAATTTTATTATCCACTTTAGTTTTATAGCACCTACAGAAAGAATAACAATTGCGAGAAATTTTTTGAAAAAAAAAAAAATATAGTTATTAGTGCCATTACTGAAATAAAATCCTAATTAATTCTGTCCCCGATTCTAGATCTTGGTTTATGGTGAACTAATTTATCATATTATTAAAAAGGTTAGTTTATCTAGTTGGCGTATTTTAGTTAAGATAATTCCAACTTTGTACTTAACAAAAGTGATGTTAAGTTAGTCATTATCAACGTTGAAAAACTGCTAACTCAACTCACAACAAAGGAGAAGAAGAAGACAGGTTGATCATCACGATCAACGCAAAAACGAAATCAAACAAGGGAATCTCAAAACTTATCCACACAAGATATAGAACGTAGAAGAACACTCCAAGAGACAACTCATAGACGATAGCAAAAGACAAATACAAACGTTTGAGAGTTGAAGGCGGCTTTTCGGTGTAATGAAACCAGTTCAGGGCAAATTTTAATCTTTTGGGCAAAACCCAGCTCATCATCACTCAACAGCGAGGACCAAAGCAGTCATCATCTTTACTCGATTGAGAATATTTGAGATCATGTCTCCACGTATCCTAATCGTTAACATATTCAATGAAGGCTAAGTTGACGTGTTCCTCATCGAGGGATAAGACCAACCTATAGGGCCTTCAGTGAGCATTCCTATAAGCATCCGGGGAGGCCCTCAATAATGTTCAAAAAATATATGCTAACATTAATCGCCACTTTTCAGATTTTATTTTTAGCCAAAAAAAAAAAAAAAAAAGCAGTGAGGACCACGGAGACAAAGGGTCTACCACCTTTTGCATGATTACTTAGATGATCATGATGATGATATCTAGATCAGATCGGAATTCAGAGCATGCATGCATTGACGAATGATGATCATGATCTCCTGGGTGTACGCCTATACTATACGCCATATTCCACTTTATTTGCCGCTCTGTCATTCATACCCCACCTCCTTTGGACTATCTTCTGGCGTTATTCCAATTTAGAACCCAAGAGACAAGATAGCCAAGAATATATAGAATGATAAGTTGTCTCTACATGAGAGAGTTTTTTTTTCTTCATATTTTTGGATGAATATATATATATATGTGTATATATGTCACTATTTTCATCCAATCCTATCCATATATATGTCAATATTTCGTAGGTTAAAATACATGTTATTCAACTTTTTTTTCTTTTTAAAACAAAAACTGGAGCTCACAATGAATTTAAAATGAGTAGGTTTGGAATGACAATAAAGTTGTTTATAGTGTATTTCAACAAAACATATTGATTGATGTTAAGAATTAGTCACCTTGTTAATTCCTTTAACACTTAGATCATTAAAAATCGTTGACAACAATGACACGTATAAAAATATACGTGTTAAAATTTGTACAGATTTACCAATAATATAATTGAAAAGGTAAATATCTCTATCTCTAGAAAATTCGATCCACATATGTTTTTCATATGTATATTAATTAGTTTTCATAACTTAATAATATAAATGTTTACTCAAATTTGTCAAAGCGAACAATATCATTATTTGCTACTTGATACCACGAAGTCTTCCGAAAAAGAAGAAGAAGAAACTGGCGCTCAAGATAGATTGAAGAATTTATAAGCATATCACATCTTGTGAACTCTCTAACTACTTTAGATTCTGACATACTAACTGGTGATCATATTGTTGAATTTGTCAGCATTGCTCTACGATTTACAACCATTCTTTTTCCATTTTGACCTATATTTTTATGAGTTAGGCCCATGAAGTGACTTGATAAGGCTCACAACTTCATGCGTAATAAATTCAAGTTGGTAGCCTTCCCAAAATTTATTTATTTTTTTAATTTTATTTTTATTTTTTTATAAGATAAGAAAAAAACAAGATAAGTGAAGTAAGAGAGGAGGAAGGGTGGGAAAAACACCACCGTAGTACCAATTTGTACACACTGACAGACACACACGTGTGACGTGATAAATGCTGATATTGAGATGTGGGCCTGAAACCACACGTGGGTTCGGTTCAACTTTCAAGTGTTTGGACTTGGACTTCGGCCCATGGTGTGAAGAGCTGGCTTGGGCCCCACTTTTGGGTCCTAGTTTCCATTTCTTGTTTCCTAACAGGCCAACACGATTATGGTTAGCCTGCAGCCCATGTCCATGCTTTGCCCGTCCATGCACTTACTCCTTCTCATTAATTCCACCACCACTTTTCAAAATTCAACATTAATCTCATATGTATCCGAGAAGTTTCCTACTAACTCGCTCTTTCCTATATGTATGTGCGTGTGTGCGTATATATATACAAATACTCTCATGTCCCGCTAACGGATTTGACAATTATAACTTTGTAATAAACAACTTATAATAATTAATTGACTTATTTATAATTTTTATGTGAAGTTATATCTAACGTGATACTATTCAGCAACTATTGATGTAAAAGATAAACATCACTAAAAAATATTATAACAAAATCAACTATTTGTTATTAAAAATTATAACAACTAGTTGATTTCAACATAATATTTTTCAGTGCTACATATCCTTTACATTAATTATTTTAAATGATATTATATTACACATAATTGTACATAAAATTTTATATAAATCAATTAATTATTATAAGATTTTTAAATAAAAACATTACACCTGTCGAATTTGTTCAACTACCTGACAAGAGACATTTTTAAGATATAGATATATTTACAAATTTAATTGCCACACGTACGCACACAAAAGAATGAAATATATTATAATTAATTTCCTTTTTGAACTGAAGACAACGCATTTAAGTCCAGCAGTAACTTGAGCTTGAACTTCAACTACCCATGTCTTGGCTGTCTTGTGGGACCAAGAAGGACAAACCAAATGGGTTTCTATTGGGCCGTTCAAATAGAGTGAAAAAGCCCAATAGCATAATTGAGAACCTAAGTTCCGTGTAGCGCGTTCTTGGTGGGAACAATGTCTGGCCCAAAATGATCCAGTGGGACAGGGTGTAGATATCTACCATGGACGAACACAGCATATAAATATGAAATATTATACGTGTCCATTTTGGTCAAATCGATTATTTGAATAAATAAATTGAAAAAGACGGTCCAAATTAGATGGACAATGTTCTTTTCTTCTGACAAAAGAAGGGTCATGAACATTGAACACAGATTTAAAATTATGACTTCAAAGTCGTATAATTATATGAAAGTGTGTGAATAATTTTTCAGATTATTTATGAATCGCTTTTGTTAATAAAATCTTGACGTTACTTTTAGGACGGTGTGTCCCAATAGCCGCGTTCAATAGCTGCATGTGGAAGCAAAAATAGAACAAGTTCACACTTGTTCCCCAAGGCATTAAAATTAGATCCCTTTTTTTTTTTTTTTTTTTTAATTTTTGATCCACACAAAATTTTTAACTTAAATAATCTTAATGGCTACTGCAAATTGATCATGTTCTGGTTTAGGTACGTGCATTAAACTAGGATCACATGTAAATCTTCTAGTTTTCCTTCCTCCTCTTAAAAAAAAAAAAAAAAAAAATCCGTCTTCATTTAAAGAAATAAAAATGAAATAATGTAGGACAATATATGTATGTGCGTGTGAATGAAAATAGATATTCCTATATGTGTTGCATATACCATTGGAGTTCATCGATGGTCATGATATAACGATTGTGTCAGTATATATATATTTTCTTTTTAAATTTCTTCAGAATTTAAGGACACTATTAATCCTCTCTTTTTATCAATAGAAAAATGTATTGCAATTGCGTTGCATGTCATGTGTACGTAACATGTTATAGACAATACCAAATGAAGCTGCTTAATTGGCATGCATGTTCAATTGTTTGCATAGCTTGTAAAGAGAGTAGGCATTGACAAATATGTGGCGACATGTAGTATGGAATAAACAAAAACTTGGTCCCCGTTAGGGGGAAAAGTACTATTCAAATTATTTACTTAATGTTGTTACTATATATTTGGGACTAAAAATGATTTGGGGCAAAATTAATGACCTAAAAATTGTCTAGCTCGAAATAATTTCAGAGGTCCAAGATTAATATCTCTCATTGATGAATCTTTTTTCTCCCCCTCAATTGTCGTAGAACATTTTAATCTAACATTTCTAATTAATATTTCCCATTTTCTTCAATTTCGACCACCGCCCAATGAAATTATCAATCATTTTCCGGATTGTAATCATTGTATAATAATTCATCACCAAAAACATTTTCTTCTTCTTTTTTTTTTTCTTAAAAAAAAAAAAAAAACTCGTTAGCAATAAAAAAGTGTGAGGAACTGTGATGATTTTGCATGATACACAATGATTAGAGATCGACCATCATCGGGATGGGTTTATTTTTTATATGTTTTTTTGACCGACTCTCTCTCTCTCTCTATATATATATATATATATATAAATATATATCTTTCTCTCTCTATCTAATTGTTCTTGGATGGCAACCAAGGTGTCAATAAAATTCAACATGAATCTTAGTGCCCAAAATCGTAGATCTTCATGGAGGTTAGAAGATCCCTCTTTTGCAAAGCTCTTGAACTCCAAAGTAAGCTTTTAGCGTTTTGACTCGGTCGGTCACAAAGAGTGTGGACACTGGACCGTCTATACAGGTGGTGTGGGAATTTGATATTGCGGTGGAGACTTATACAGTAAAATAACCATATGTATATATGTATATGTATGCTGAAAGAGGGAAATGATGATATATAAATACATACAACTATATATGTATATATATGTGTGTGTTTGTGTGTAAGACTGTAAGTTATAACTAAAGGGAATGTGGAGGGGGAGGGGTCAGTGGGATGCCCAGCAGCGACGCACATGGGATAGGGTTTGACATTGGGGTGACACAACCAACAATATCACATGCTCAATTTTGTGGGGCCCTTCCTCCAAAGAACCCAATGAATCTCTGCACATGCACCTTTCTCCCCACTTGGGTCCCACTTTTCTCCACTCTCCCTCCCCCCCTCCCAACCAACCACAACCCCCCTTCTACAGGTTTTAACCTCATACATTTTACAAACTCTTTTCCCTCCTCCTTTTTGTTTTTCTTATCTTAATTTCCACTAAACAAGGATATAATAATATAACATTGGTGAGAATAATTTAACTTCTACATTTCCAAACCATCACATTTTATATTTTTATTAAAAAAAAAACATCGTATTTTATTAATTGTGTTAAATTTACGTATTACTTGATACTGATGTACTAAAAACGTCATTTGATATTTAAAAACATATATATACACACAACAATACTATTACCAAGTTTTATGAAACTAGTTCATATTACTCTTACTATTTATAAGTCTCTTTATACTAACAATTGTGGTGACATGGAGTAAGAATATCCTACTTAGAACCTTAGCTTTTATCAGGTCTTAGGTTCGAATCATGACGCACGGAATGTCTAGTATTTGACAATAAAAATCATATGTTACTCGCTATTAAAGAATGCAACTAGTGGGCTCACCAAATAACAACTAGGATGGGAGGCGTAAGGACATCATCGATCCTCTTATTTTCTTGTTTAAAAAAAAAATTCAAGTCTCCTAATACTAATTTATGAGTGATGTTACATACAATATTGTACTACGGAGTGACAAATGAAATTAGAGAATATAACTGAATTTTTAATACATATACATAAGAAACTTAAATAAAGTAATGCTATAAGAAATTCCATAAAAAAAAAAAACTTAATTAGTTCATTTAGTTAAAGACATAAGAATAATTAGTCAATTTATTAGCGCCTAGGGGGAGAAGAGGTTGATAATTATTCTCATACGAAAGGAGTATCATTTAACATAATATGGTAATATAATTGCAAAAGTAATTAGTCAACTTTAGTCTAAGATGCCAAAATTATGGCTTGTTTTCCGATGGAAGTAAAATCTTTAGTACATGCGATGTTTAATCTCTTCTAGTTATAACTTTATTTTCACGGTTGGCCATTTCTCAAAATAAATTAATAAATAAAGAAGAAAGGAAAAAGAATTAAGTGGCCACTATATTGTATGCTTATACAAAATTTGGTGTAACATTTAATAAAGATTAACACGAGAGCATTCCTAATTTAACTACAAAAAATTAAGTATGGCTGTCAAATAATTGCACTTCCTTTTTTTTTCTGTTTTTGTTCCAACAATTTTTTTAAAATGAGCAATGCAGGTGTAAGCACACAGCACCGAAAGATACAAACCCAACATTTTACTTTTTGCATGTTTCACTGCAATCAGGTAAGCACTTTTGCATGGAAAAATTATATCGTTATCAATATATTCCGTCGTCTAAAAGATTCCAAATTCATGGAAGTCAAATTATGCACGGATTTTTCATATCATATAGGCAAGAAAAATATTATCATGTGAAAGTTTAAATGAAAAGATTAAATTATATGTCCTATTAGTTTTTGGAAAATTATCAGCAAATTATATATCGTCATGATGTAATTACAAATCTATATAAACAAGAGAGTATACAGAATGGTCACTTATCAGTTGGTTACAAATAACTCTATTAATATTATAATGTTAAATATAGTTTTTTTTTTTTTTTTTTTTTTTTTTGCTAGAAAACGCATCAATTAGGTTGTAAATAACTACCAAGGTCATGGGGTATGATTATTTGTATATGTTTTTTATAATCACTCAGTAAATAATAATAATATTTACTAAAAAATAACAATAATTTAGCATGGATATTTTAATTTAACCGGATGTAATATAACAAGAAAGCAAGAGGGTATTAAAAGGAGTGAAATTAGAAGAGTAAGCGGTAAGAAATAAAGCGGAAAAAATAAAATTAAGAAGATTAGCATCTTACTTTGGTTAACAAATCCCGTGGAAATCTGATCGGGGTTTGTGAAATTATTGCATTATTCAAAAGTTGTTATCAACAGTACGTAATTAGGTAAATTAATATGGTTCCTTGGTCAAAGAGAAAACGAATTAGAATCAGATTAAAAACAGTTAAAAAAAAAATTCAATTAGGTTAAGTTCTCAATTCACTTTATACAGTGTGGAAGTTGATGACAAAGTGAACTTCTTGAGCTCCGAAATTCACTGATCCAATGCGCTTCATAATATTTGGGGGAATTAATTTAATCTACGTCTAATTTTAGGACAAATCTCGTCCCTTAATTATAATCAGTTATTATAACATGAGAGGGAATAATTTTATCGGAGGTGGTCATTTCCGTGTCAAATTAAACTTGCTCGACAAATTAACGCTATACATGACCTCCACGCATGAGTTCCACTATATTCCATAGCTAGCTATAGCTATACATAGCTAATTAGTATAGATGTACATTCACGTATAGATGTACATTCACTATACATTGATTATTCTCCTGATCAAATTAAAATAAATATAAATATATATATATATATTGCAGGACAAAGGGTTAATTATGCTTTTCTTCTTCAGATGGGGTAATCAAATTAGCAGAAAGAAAAAACAAGAGCAAGATATAATCTCTTATTAATGGGTAAAAACTAATATCTATGATAATTAAACGTATAATCTAGCGGTAACTTTATATTCCACTAATATAAAATGAAGAATTGGAATATCGTACTTAAATTGAACAAAATATTTATGTATATATATAGACATAAATATGAAGCTTTGCTTCCACTCACATTGTTTTGGTTTTTCATTTTTGTTTTCTGGCACATGACTCAGGAGAGAACATGATCTTAATAGCCAGTTGCAAATTAAACAAAGATTACTTAGAAGAAACTAGGTAGAGTCAAACTCTTAGGTATATTAGACTTGGTAAAATATAAATGTATAAATATATTATATTACTTCAAAGTAAGCCAACATGGGGTGTCTACTTCGAGTCTTGTAGTTTCCACGCTCTCCACCCAACAATCATAGGATATATAACATCACCCTGTCGTCACGTACCCCGGCAAGCTTATAAAATTCCAGCTCACACATTCTGCCAAGTGTCACCATTCCATTTCCCAAACCTCTCACCACCCAAATTTTTTTTTATAGAAATAATATTAAATTATTATTATTATTATTTTTTTTTAAAAGGAAGCTAGGAAAATGCCAATAATGATCCCCAGTCCAGATATTAATGCCCATCCAGACCAAGAACTCCCCTCCCTTCCCTAACGTCACTATTATTACTCCAAAAAACAAGCACTACAAGCCTTAGGACAAAAAAAAAAAAAGAAAAAAAAAGTGAGTTTTAGAGAGGGAGAGAGAGAGTGGAAAATATTAAGGGCTAACTACTAAGAAGAAGATCATGGGGTTTGAGGAGACTGAGTTGAGGCTAGGGCTGCCGGGAAATGGCGGTGGCGGCGGAGGAGGAGGAAGTCATGAAGGAGAGATGGTGATGAGGAAGAGAGGGTTCTCTGAGACTGAGAGTAGTGATGAGAGTGCTGATAACAATGTGGATTTGAAGCTGAATCTTTCCTCTAAGGATCAGCCAAAGTCTGATATTATTGCTGCTGATCATCATGACAAGGCTGCTTCCAAGACCTTGAATGTTCAAATGGAGAAGAATCTTCTTCCTGCTGATCCTGCCAAGCCTCCTGCCAAGTAATTATGTAACTTCATATATATATATATATATAACTATTTGTGTAAATATGTATGTATATGCATGTATAGATTTAAGAGTGTTTTACAATTATATAGTTATACGTGTGGTATGATTTTTGTTAGAAGGAGCTAGCTTTGATTTGTGTAGCTATGAGCTTATTAGAGAAGATCATGATGATGGGACCTAGATCTTGTTTCAAGAGAGAGAGAGAAGAAAAAGAGAGAGAATTGAAAACGTAAAAAGAGACAACTTTTTAGAAAGAGATGATAAATATAATTATTTCTTAAAATAATTTTTTTCCAAAAGGAATTACTAAAAGTTGATCGGCCATAGAAGTGCACCTGAAACTTTTCTTTTCTTTTCTTTTTCTCATCTTTTCTTTACCAATTGATTAAGTATTCATATAACAACCTTTCTCTTTTGCTTAATAATTGTAGACTTTTTAAGGAATTATCTTTCCTTCTTTACCATTTTTTTTTTTAAGTGATCTCCCCAAGTCCTTAATTCAAATATTGTTCACTCTTTGGGGAAAAGAAAATTGGATCTTCACCATATCGATCTGTTTTCAACAGTGATTATTTTTAATTTTAAATTGAGAACATCAACTTAATTAATAATTATTTTACTACTACAACTTTAACATATGAAAGATTAATTATACTTAGAAACAAGCGTATTTAAGACCAAATTAAAAGTTATACATAGATAAATATTTTCAATACAAGAAGCAGTTTGAATATCTAATAAAGGATTTAGATCTTTCAGAATATGCATCATAAAAATAAACTTGTAATCTCTTGTGAATAACTGAAATTAACGATTCATTTGTCACAAGATAACTAAAACAAACTCATGAAATTATCACGAGTATTGAACAATCT
Source organism: Ficus carica (assembly GCA_009761775.1). Lineage (NCBI taxonomy): Eukaryota > Viridiplantae > Streptophyta > Magnoliopsida > Rosales > Moraceae > Ficus > Ficus carica. The sequence goes on along the minus strand of CM019748.1, from coordinate 3,647,541 downwards.
AGATGAGCATCTTGTCGGTGGATCAAAACACACATATATCCATGATTCTTTTCCTAGGGACATAGATGGTGATAGATTTCTCAAGTTAAAAACTGCTAATTAATTGTGCCCTCTTCAATAATTTATTTGACTTCCAATTATTTCCACCTGTGAAGAAGCTGATAATTTTCTTTATAATCCGTCTGAGAATATATTAATTATTAATTACCACAACCTTAATTAAAATAGTAGTTATATGCATCCCTATTGTCTGGAAATATTTCTAGGGCACAAGTTGTGGGTTGGCCACCGGTGCGATCATTCCGAAAGAACATGATGGCCGTCCAGAAGAGCAGCACCGATGAGAGTACCGAGAAGGCGGTGAGTGGCGGGAGTGCAGTGTTTGTGAAGGTAAGCATCGACGGAGCGCCTTACCTCAGGAAGGTTGATCTCAAGATGTACAAGAGCTACCAAGACCTCTCTGATGCCCTTGGCAAAATGTTCAGTTCCTTCAGCACCATTGGTAATTAATTACTTAACCTCACTTAATTAGTTCCCCTAATATAAAGAGCTAATTCGTAGCACTAAATTTTTGACAATCACATTCATAGGTTATAAAATTCAAAAATAAAAAATAAAAAATAAAAAATAAAAAAATAATTACGTATATTTATATAGGATTTTCCAATATATATATGTTCATGCACTATCGACTACTTTAATGTCATGCAGGCTGCAGCCTTGAATTAAGTTGCTAGCTGCACCGAAATTGTACCCAATGAGTTAGATGTACATATATATATATATATATATATACATACTTTTAATTTGTCCCCTTTTTTTTAAATAAAAAAAGTTTGGTTTTGATATTTGTTATAACTTCATTAAAGGAAACTGTGGATCCCAAGGAATGAAGGACTTTATGAATGAGAGCAAACTGATGGATGTATTGAACGGCTCTGATTACGTCCCCACATATGAAGACAAGGACGGTGACTGGATGCTGGTTGGCGATGTCCCCTGGGAGTAAGTTCTTTTCTTCATCATCATTCCCCCATCATTCAATATCCTCCTCCGTCATTTTCCTCAATCTTTTTTTTTTTCCTTTTTTTTTTTCCCTGTTTCTTAAATGATTTTTTATTTATTTATTTATGAATTTTTGGGGTTAACCAGGATGTTCGTTGAGTCATGCAAGAGGTTGCGCATTATGAAAGGAAAGGAGGCCGTTGGACTCGGTAAGTTCCTGCAACTTGAGATGAAAAATCGTTAAAATTATATTAAAATTATGAAAGGAAAGGTTGCGCATTATTATCATATTAAAATCGTTACTAATTAGAGATGAAAAATAAACCCACTACTTAAGCAACTTCATCATGAATAACCGCTGTGAATAAAACTATAATATATATAAACACACACACTACAGATACCCTTTGTTTTTTTGCAATCCTAATCTTTCTTTCCACGAGCGAAATATGGAGCTAGCTTTGCTTAATTACTAAAACATTCATTTAATTTGAGTATTCCTTTCCTTTTCTTTTTTTTCCGGGTGTGATAATCCCAACATGCACTTGATTTGAGTTTCTTGAAATATATACAAGTGCGTCTCTATTTAATAAATTACTATTTTCATTGTCCCTACTGAAAAAAATTTCTGACTCTATCACTAATCGATGTTAACACTAATATTAACGTTTGGTCTTAATTTTCAGCTCCAAGAGCCATGGAGAAATGCAAGAATAGGAGCTAAATTACCAAGTGACCGATGTGGCACGGCCTGCTCCTTTGATCTTGTCGCAATCTCTGAAAAAAAAAATGAAAAACCAATACTTGATTAAAAAGCGTGAAGATGGATTGAGCAGGTTCTTAGGGTGTTTATTATGATGATCTGTATTAATATTTTATAATTATAATATGGCTTGATATGTAATGAATTCATGTGAGAGAGGTATTAATTTGGGTTTTTCTTTTTTGTTTTTCTTTGTCATGGACAGAGACAATACAAACTCTTTTTATGTTCCAAGATACTCAGCTTTATTAATGTCTTGCTTGTTTAGTCTTAATGGTTTGCCTAATAATAATAAATGTGACAATGTAATGGTTTGTTGTAGTTTGTTTGCCGGTTTGTTCCTTTACTATTATGTAAATTTCATGGTTTTAACTTATGATTAACCTTTTTTCCTCACTAATTGAACTCCTTGCTTTATTATTATCATATTTTGTTTTCATCGCTTCCTTGGATTGCTAATTAATTATTATTAAAAATAAAAAAAACAACAACAATATTCTCAAGTTTCTATGTATGACGGCAAAAACTTTACTAGACTAACCGGTTGTTTCTAGTTACTATATAATAGACCAAAGTATATATTGTGGATAGTTAATGATCACTTCGTTGATTGAGGGAAGGGAACAATAACATGTGCATGTTATGTGGAGCATTTATACATCGTCAGTTCCTTTATTATATTTATTTTTTGTCTTCAATATTTATTTTTTATTAAATTCACAATAGAGTAGACTCATGCATGAACTAGTGTCCTTCCTTATTAACAAGAGTAAAAAAAAAGAAACATATCAGTAATATTCAACATCACATATTAATAAAAAATAAGTTTTACGATAAAAAATTTACAACGACGTCTTTTGATTCTTGTTAATATTTTTCTAAAAAAAAGGGATTTGGTCCGATGATTTATTATTTGTGATTGATACGGGTCAGTCCCGTCTTTCCTAAACAATATGGATTTATTGTAGTACGTTAGAGGAGTGTGGGAACAATTAATAATGCAACAACACGTTTTGACCAGTGACAATAATGCAAGAGCCACCAATGCTAAAGTGTAATTAATGAATGGTCGAAATTTTATGCCCGGTCAAGCGTGGTTGCTGGCATTATTAATTAATTTTGCACTCTGCATGTAATTATTGCACTAATTGCATTTGTTTTATCACCAACCTTTGCTTTAAAGAGTCAATATTTTTCATCTTTCTCTCTCAAATCTTGGATATGACATCTGTGGCTGGTGTCTATGTCATTTCCATTAATAGAAATTGCCCATTTTTTTGAAAAAGAAAATTGAATATAATAAACTATAATACTTTTCATAAAGTGGGTTCTTGGAGTGATCCGATAATCTTAGATAAACGTGACATATCAAGTGAGAATATGAGACGAATCTTTCAGTTCACATTATATATAATAAAGTTAAATGTGGAGATAAAGCCATGCAAAGATAAATATAATTGGGGCGATGTCAAAAAACACCCGGAGAATAGAAATGAAATGTCCTTTCTTTTCTTTTTCTTTTTCTTTTTCTTTTTCTTTTTATTATTTTTATTATTTCTTTCTTTCAGCAATTATGGGTCTGTGGAGTAAACTCACTGTCGTATGTGTCTGTCACTAGGATGACAACCCCATTCAAAAGTCTTGGGATTCGGTCAATAACTGTCTTTTTTTCGTCCTCTAAGGCCAACTTGCCATCAATGCGACGTTGCTTATTGCTCGACCATAATGCTTCCTGACAAAAATCAATTAACAAATAATTTTAGGAAGAAAAAAAAAAAGGCGACTTTTATTAAGATTACTCGTATTTTAAACCTAACATATCTATAACAACGATTACATAATCATAATCCATATGACGTCTGATCTTATGATCATCAACGGATTTCATTGGCCTCAACATTTTAATCCAGTATATAATGCTAACAACTGTTTTGACTTGAAGCCACAGTGCAGGTGAGCTCGTTCTGAAACCTGTTATTAAGAACCTATTAGATAAAGAAAAATGACAGGACACCAATTTTAATCTAAATTTTTGAATACCAACTTATGTTGGCATGCAAGTTATCATTTTTTTTATTGATAAGTGTTCAAAAGTTTGAAACATTAATTAATTATATTTATCAATAAAAAGATAACAACTCACTGTCACGTAAATTAATTCTCAAAAATTGAGATTGAAATTAATGGCCTTAACATTACTCTTAGATAAAATTCACCTTTGCGAGATTAGCTTGTAAGGAGGACCCAATAAAGTCACAATCTTCAAACCTTCTCATAGAGCAGATTTGGGATCTAACAGATTGCCACCGACATCATCTGTTCTATTGGCGAAGGAAAATAATGGTTTTTGAATAAAGAGTGGCTTGGATTGCATAACAATAATCTTGTTCGAATATGACGATATATACCCACTCGGACATATTGTATTACTACTCGCAAGAAAAGATTCTCTTTCTAAAATCTGGTTTACTCTTCTCTTCTTTCGATATAATATTGTACACCACGACAATATTAAGCATAATCCGATCATGTCCAATAGATTCCATTCCACTAGCTAGGAGTGTTGGACAAACCCTGTGTGTGAGTCCAAATATTCATGAGCAGCACCAAAGTGCTCTTGGTACCACTAACAATTACCTTTCTATGGGCGAAGAGTCATGATGGAAATAGTAGTGCAAAATTACCAGCAAGACGTGTTGAATGGGACCCACTCGTTATAAGAGAAACCCGACTAACCGAGTCTGAGTGAAAAAAAAAACATATAAAATTTATGATAGCAAGGTAAAAGTATATAATCTTTATTTTTATGAGGCATAAGAGTTTCAACATTGAAGCCATCTCCCAAGAACAGATGAATCAGTGAGCAGTTTTGTTACTATGAGTTTTAGAATAAAACAACAAAATTAAGATGACATTTTGACTTTTGGTTTGTTTTGCTTCCATTGGTTTGAGTGACCTTCCTTCACGGGTGTACCCGACAAGTTTCGCCTTCAGAAGTCGACTGATCTGATTACTAGATCTGCTTTCCTCTTTGATTTCATAATAAGCTCTGCATTAGGCCGGTCATTGTACTCGATCTGTAGAATAGAACAATTCTTAAAGTACACGATTTGCTAATGCTAGAAGGAGATAATACACTAGAATAAAACTTCAAAAGGCTTAGAATAATACGAGGCTTACCCTCCATTTAGCAACATCTGGAGGTTTTCCTGAATTAGAAGAGACAACAATCAGAACAATTCTTCTCTTTCGGTTCTTTTTTTTTTTTTTTTTTTTCCACAAAAGATTGGCTGGCTAAATCAAGGAGTATACCTGTCGATATATGTCTCTTTAGAACACGTTGCATAGCTTTGTCGATGTCAATCTCAATGAACCTTGAAGCCAAAAGGAAAATGGAATATTCAACAAACCGGAAGCCTTAGATGAATTAATCAAGTTTGCAAAGCGTAATAAAACAATGACTTCTCTACACTTCCTTTAGATACTAAAGCCCTGAACAAATCGAACTCTTACCACTTCTCATCAAATATAGTTGATATTTCTTTCCAAGCACCATCTTCCAAAAACAAATAATTTCCTTCTACGATAACCACTTTGTGCCTGAAAAGAGAGAAATTTAACGTGATATCACATTATATACTTATAACTAAGACCTAATTAGTGGTAAATGTTGCTGTGTTTTAGGAAAGATTAATGATTGATCCAAATAGTTTGCTGTCCTAGGTTCTTTTGTAGTTTTCAACAACGATGTTGCTTAAAAACATGCTTTCTCCAACATCCAAAATAAGTATGTCCATTAAAAATTCAAGTTGAAGGTACAAAGTACTTACTGAAGGCTCACAAAGACATCGTCTTCCACTGGGTCTCCAACACCATGGTCAAACGAAGGTACAGAAACTGATCCCTGAAAAAATATTACTTTGAGAATGGACAGGCATATTGTTAGTTTACCAATTCTCCCAAAAGCTTAAGCTGTTAGGAGGTGGGCCAACAATAATTTTATATTTTAACACTCCCCCTCACGTGCAGGCCAGACAATGGGCAAACGTGCGGACAAATATTAATTTAAAAGTCCAACACAAATTATAAGAAGCCCGAAACATATTAAAGGCCCAACACGCAATGATAATAAAGGGGGTTAAATAGTGCAATTACAGGGATTTGAACTCAGGACCTCCTGCTCTTATACCATGTTAGTTTACCAATTCTCCCAAAAGCTTAAGCTGTTAGGAGGTGGACCAACAATAGTTTTATATTTCAACACATATCAGTTAGCTTGAGCTTGCAATCTCTCAAGACAGAGCAGCCAAAAAGTTTCTTGTGACAAAATAGGGAGTGATTTATGTGGTAATAGACTAAATCGGACTTTTCAGGGTAAAATAAGATTACTGCAAGCCGTCACCAGAAAAAAATCACCTGACTTCTCAAAGTCCTGAGGCACGTAAGTAGGAGCTCGGGATTAAATGTCCACGGAGCTGGATTCACCAATGGGAAAGGTTAGAACTTTGATGGTTACAAGTTCTTCAGTAATCAACGACAAGATATAGAAACCTCACCTCCCCGTCTTGCATGGGCTTCCTCTGGATCCTAGGTGCAAGAACATGAAAAATGATAAGAAGTAACAACAGGAATGTGAATGATAGAGAAGCTTGTTTAATGGATGCATGTGTCTAGCATATTGAATCATGCTAAACCAAACCAATCAGAGACGGATACGGGTTAACATCATATCGGATTTGAAAGTTTGAACATGTTGTGTCAACTAAAATTTAGCTCCAATTTCCAGGAATATGCAGCAGAACGTTAACTTGCAGATCTGCTGCAGTTTCCTAGGTACCGTATCACGACATGAGAACTTCATTTTATGCATGCAACATGTAGACAATCAGACAAAAACTACTCTTCAAAGACGAGCAATCAAATCTTGGCAATGTTCCTCTAGTACCTACACTGGCCTAATTATAAGAGTGAATCCAGTTCAAATTTTCTTGCAGGTTTGTATTTGAATGCTACTTAGACCTAAGCTCATCTGATATCCATCAATTATAGTGTAAAAATATGGTGGGAAAAATATAGTAAGAAAGTTTAACCTCCATTGCATCCAGCTGGGAACGATAAAGATGGAACCCATCCATCGGGATAACCGTAGCAAAATTTAGCGGCTTAACTTGAGAATCCAACGAGGAAGCCTTTTGCGGCCATAACTTGTTTAACCGCTGCACTACTTCGGATGCTAGAGTTGTCTTTCCAGAGCCAGGGGGACCAGCCAAACCAACTATATATCTGCATCACATTTTCAGACAAACGGGTAACAAAATTACGGAGCAGAACATAACACACAATGACTAACATAGGATACGAACATAGCAGACACAATTTTGACATGTTTTTAGCTGTTGGGAGACTAGAACTTACTTGAAATCGGGATTCGCAGCCGCTGCTGCTGATGGAAGAAGACGCGAAGCTAAGACATCGTATATCTTGTCAATAGAACTTCAGAAACAGAATATTCATATCATCAGCACAACCATTTATTTAAATTCACATACAAACCAAAAGACAAAGGCATGGAATACCTGCCCTCTACTACAAAAGTTTCCTTTTTTTGACAACAAACAACCTGTAACAAGAGCGGGAGATATCAAAAAAGCTACCCGTGCCTGGGTAAATGAAATAAGAAAATAAATAATTTGAACAAATAAACACCTTCAAAGATTTATTTTTCCCAGACAGTGATATAGTCTGACAAAACAAAGGCTGTGCAATTGTTTTGGTTTGAGATAATAAGAATATTGAACAGCGATCAAGTTTTTCTCTTTTGAGAGACAATGAATCTGCATAAAGATTAACCGCTTTTCATTACAAAACTTAGTAAAACAGTAAAACAAATAAAAATTCATATGAACAATTTTTCACCTACTTTTTTTCCCCAAGTATTTTATTAAAAAAAAAAAAATCAAAAGGGAATTAAAAAAACACACACACCACAACTATTCAATGTGGTACTGGTACACCAGAATTAGAAACTGAGAATGAACTTAGCAAAATAAATGAATTAAAAGCACAGAAACTAGCAAGATGAGATAAATGATTTGCTTGAATTATGAGAGAGTGAGAGACATAGACAGAAACAGAGACATAGAAACCTGGTGAAAAAGAGCCCAAGTAATACTTGGCAGTTGGCGAAGACAGAGAGATTTCCATGGCCGAAGTAGAAACAGCAGAGAATTCTAAGCTGTTTTTTTTTTTTTTTTTTTTGGTGATTATTTTGATTTGAGAATCGGGAGTTCCGCAAAAGCGTAGGAATTAGGAAGTCTTTGTTGGAGGAAACACGCGGAGAGTTGGATGGCTCTAATGGGCTTTCGCCTTCTTTTTTATTGGCCCGCTTTTATTATGAACTTCCTTAATATATGTGCCTGTAAGACAAGCTCTTACACTGACAAGTGGCTCGACACAATGCAAGTTGAAGTTCATCGGATCCTTTGTTCGTAGTTCGTTCGTACATATAGTGAGTTTTTTTTTTTTTTTTTTTTTTTTTTTTTTTAATAAATTCCAGCAAAGATTTTGAGGAAGTCGGTGTCAAATGGATAATGCTACGTAATTCATTCCCATTCAAAATTTATATTGTTTTCAAATTATTTTTTTTCGAATTGACATATCTCGCTTAAAAAAGATAATAAGTATTTTAACACTAAATTTTGGGCTATTATCATTTAAAAAAATATTAGGCTAATAAAATTTTTTTGAATACCTTTTCTTTTAAAATAATTTTGCAGACTAAGTTTGACATATCAGAAAGATGTTTTTTTCTTTTCTTTTTTTTTTTTTTTTTTAAGGTTGCAAGTAGAATTATAATTTGGGTCCTTTAAAAAAAATATAATTTAGGGATATCTTGGCAATCCTAAGAACCTAATCTAAATTTAAAATCTAAATAACATCATAATTCTAATTATTAAGAAAAATCTAATAAGTTTTTAAGTTAAGAAAAATCTAATATCTAATACTAGAGAAATTGAAACAAAAAAACTAAAAAAAAAAAAAAAAAACTTTTTTTTTTATCCGTTAAGCATTCAAGAAAAAATGTTAAGCTAATCCTTTCAACAAATAAATTAACCTGATGAAGAATTAAAAGTGGATAAAATAATGTCGCTTATTATTTTTGTCGTTTCCATCATGTTGTCGTTTCTGGTGAAATATAAATTCGGCTTTTATGACATTCGGGAAAGTTCATGTCGTTTTTTAAGCGTTTAGTCGTTTAGTTTTTTTGTCGTTTCTCAAGCTGAGGACTCGTTGTATTTCATAGTTATTGTTTTGTTTCTGTCGTTTCAGTCTATTTTCGATATATCTCGTTATATTCGTTTTTCAAGATGATGTCGTTTTGGTCTATTTATCAGACAGTGTCGTCGTTTAGAAGTTAATGGCTTTATAATTTCTTGTCGTTTCATTTTTAGTTGTCGTTTTCAAGTTATCATTGTTTCTCAAATTGTTGTCGTCTAAAGATTATTCTCGTTTTATCTTCTGCTATTTTGTCCAAATTTCAGAATGTTTTCGTTTTGAGGTTTCTTACCAGTAATCTTGACAAATCCAGTTTGCAGCAGCATCAACCGCGAAACTCTTACCTATTATAGAACTATCAGATCACGGGACTTCCTTCCTTGGGCTAATTTTACTTCTCTTTTTCTGGTAGCTGATTTTTCAGCCAATACTCCTTGAGCTAATCAGCTATTTCACAAGTAGTTTCCAAGTTCCCTTAAAAAATTTTGTTAAAACGTATAATAGAAGAAAAATATTAACAAAACTTTAAATTGTCCGTCCGACTTAAGAAATATTAAAAATTAGTGTCATAACTCTTTATCTCCGATATTAATAAAATAGCAAAAGAAACTAAACAATCACAAAAATAGACGCTTTTATATAAGTTTGCCTCAACATAAAACTACATCATATTTCCGCCACTACAATAATTCACTATGATGAACAAAAAGTTTACGAACACCCTCACTCTTTGTGTTTTTCTCTAACCCTTCATACCAATACTTAAAAAGAAAAATTAAGACCATCGAAATTATAAGTAAAATCTTCAAAATACCTTTAATAAATCACCTTAATAAGGTCAATCTAAGATGTTTTTTCATAAGATACTAATTAAACTCCACAGCTTGATAAAAAAAACTACAAAGATTTTGAACCTTCCAGCGAATCAAATTATGTCAATAATCATTAAGTATCAATTGTGTACGCTTGAAGTACATAGTTGGTGTGAGTGTTGCATGATTGCTCAAACCATGAGCGACAAGAATGCCTCAGCTGGGTGCTTTTAGCAGAAACTCTCAACCACAAAAAGACAGAGAGAGAGAGAGAACAGATGCGTATGATGTAATAGTAGTGCAGATTTTTATTTGAAGACGACATAAAATATCAAAAGTTCCCACTGTTAGTATGTTCGGAACTAAACAATGGTTTAGTGTTGACCAGCCCTTTCAATTCTTCATCATGATAAACTACATCGTTACTAGGGGCAAATGGCCTTGGGAAATTAATAACACAACAAACACAAGATTGCACCATGTTTACAGCAAAGTAATGTTCATAATCCATGCAATCAGCTAACAATAACATTACACTTCCGTTTTTCAATTCTCCGCTTTTTATCATCATCATACGACTGCAACAGAAACAGGACCACTATGTCATACAAATTGCAGAGCAGGAGAAAATATAGCAAGATTACAGGGCTTCATCTGTATTATCACATAATCCAAGTTTCAAAATTTACCTGTGCACTGAGAAACTCTGGAAGCCGAATTCTCTTTGAGCCATCAGCAAAACGTTTACACAATAATACGTTTTCCACGGAATCAGAACGATTATTGACCTACAAACAAAAAATAAAACTACAACGTGAGGACGATTAATAAGAAAAATTGCAGTCAGCTGAAATCTCTACAACAAAAGAAAATATCTAAATATGGTTTGATTGTTCTTTTGGATTCAGAAAAATTATTTGGTATATAGTTATCAAACAAACACAAAATAGAATTTGTTTTAGCGCAGAGAAACTCTCTAGACTACAAGTAGCAATGACTGTACAGTAGGAAGACTAAAAAACGGAATTTTTACCTGACTGTGAATAGCCCCAATTAATAATTCCTCACACCCAGAAGCATGCACGCTTTCTAAGATGGGGCACTGAAGTACCAATCTCTCTGGAGATGTAGATACACGAATAATTAATAACACTCGTAAATAATTGATAAACTTGTGAGACACATAGGCTAAGGAGAAGACTCAATTCAAGTACCTGGATGTAAGTTTCTACAAGAGTTCAAGTTCAGATCATTGAGTTCTGGACAGTTCAGGTACAGAGCCTGCATGTCGATTCCAAGCGTAAGATTCAAACGAGAAAAAAAGGTACATAAATTTAAAAAATTTTGACTTGTTAAGTATTAGAATCTTACGTCCAAGCCAGAACAACCCCACAAACTTAGTTTCTTCAATCGGTTATGCTTAATAATCAGCTTCTGGTGAATAAGCTGCACTTTGGCAGTAGATGTTGTCTGTAATTCACAGCCATTGCTTTCATCGGCAGTAGGACTATTGGGATCACAAATGGTCATGCCACAGTCCATAAGTTCAAGCTGAGGCAATTGAGCCGTGGCAAATTGAATACCACCTACAGAGGATAACCAAAAAATAAAAGGCATGTTACACAAGATTCGATAAACAAAAAAACAACATTTTGATCGTGCATCAATCTTAAGAGTTTGGACTTGATAATTACTTGAAGTAATGTTAGGACAAAGAGCAACAAGGAGCCTTGTAAGAGTGTCTGGGAACACATTGCAGATCATTCCAATCCCACTGTCACTGATGCCAGACCTAGAACCAAAGCAAGGTTTGAAAATAACTGAGAGTTAGCTAACAGTGAGAGCTGCCATTTGAACTACAGACGTATCTCAAAGTTACTTAATATTGAAGAAGCTAATAATTGAAGTTAGGATTTGACAACATACCCACTAAGGTCAAGCAGCTCCAAGTCCGGATAGCTTGAAGCGATGGCAGCAACTGAAGCATCAGTGATTTCAGATCCAAGAACAAGTGAAAGCATTTTTAACCACCTATATTTGGATAAACAAGCAATTCCCTTAGACATTTTGGTCAATATTTATGCTTAGTTCAAAGAAAATGAGACACAACTAATTATCTTAAGCTATGAAAATTGCCAAATGAAACAAATTCACAAGACCGACCTTAACTGGGCAGCTGTAAGGGCAAGTACAACAGCATGGGAAAGCTCAACAGAGGCAATGTGGATGTTTTGCAGCCTTGGGCAACCCCTCCCCAAACAGTCAACCATGGTAATAAGGTCAGTGTTGTCATTTTCTTGACGAGAAAATTCTAAGGAAATCTCCCTCAGATTAGGGCAATTAAAAACCTGGTCCAAGTAGCCGCGAGTAAGTAAGAAGTCACACAAATGAATATCATAAAGAAAAGGGCATGAAAATAAAGCAGAAAGCGCACGAAGGATAAGATAAAGAGGGAACGAAAATAAAAGATAATCACCATCTTAGATAGAGAGGAAAGATCTGAAAGCCAGAGTGTACAAAGACTCGATGAACAAAGAACAAAACCTCCTAGATTAGAACATCCTTCCATCTTAAGACTTTTTAGCATTCGTCTATCGGAAAGGAAGCGACCCAGTTCATCACTGCATATTAAGTCATATAATAGATCAGGAACTTAAAATAGTCATAAATTTCTTAGATTCAGTCCAACCATTATTCTCTTAAGCCACACATCACAAAGAAATCAAAGAGAAAAAAATAGATCAAGGGCAGTTACTTCCAAACAAAAAGATTCCCAGTACAAACAATTAGATCAAGAGCTTTTTAGAAGATAAAAAGTGACAAGATCAGAGATTTACCCGGTGATCCGATTAAGCGCAGCATCGGATGTAGAGATCTCCATAAATTCGAGATTTGGACACGAAAATGCAATACAAGCCAGCATCGTTGCGTCGACATCACTGCAGCAGACAAAACAAAAGAAAAGAAAACAAAGTCAGGAAGAAAATTTCTGATTGATCAGCTTAATAAGTTCAATGGAATTTCACCCTCCAATTTGTCAACAAACAAGTCCAAAACCTATAACTTTTTCCTCTTCATCAATCAGCATTTGCAAAGTACTATTCTAAATGTGAATCTCAAATAGTACTTTCAAAATGCTTTTAGATCAAACAGTATTTTATCATCTCTTAGCCCGTCCGGTAACAGATCGAGCAATTTCAGACCATTTCTTATCGTTAACTTTTTGGATCGAACCCAGTTTCTCGTATTTTTCAATTTTTTCTTGACCATTTTGTTAGAAAAAAGTTAGATCGTGTCCGCTCTCCTGATTGATCAAGTTAAATCGTTAAAGTTCGTCCCAAACACCAGAACGAATTGAAGAAATCCCCAGATCTGTCCGATCAGAAAAGCCCTAATACCTTTCCATCCTAAGAGAAAGGCTAACGAGCGCCGGACACTTGTGCAACATCGATCCGACAAGTCCGACCTGAGCCCTCGGCGGAACCCTAAGCCTGAGCACCTCCGCCGCCTTCCACAGCCTCCTCGCCGTCTCCCTCCACCCCTTGCACACCTTCGCCGCCGAGAGCAGCCCCGACGGCGGCAGCCTCCTCAGCACCTCCCACACGCAGCTCGCCGGCAGGCCACCGGAGACCGGATCGGCCTCGATATCCTCCATCGCCGCTCCGAGATCGTCCTCGTCCTCCTCCTCCGGTGCGTCGAAACCGCTGCCGTTGTCGACGTCATCGAAGGACAGCGCCCTACGGAGGTGGGAAAAGGGCTGACGCGGCAGCGGAGGGCGGGTGGTGGAGGATAGAGAGTAGTGAGCTGAAATATCGGCGGATGCGTCGGTAGTAGGGGTTGTGGCGGCGCTGCTGCTGATGTTGCAGGAGTGGCCCTTCTTGGGGAGTCCGCAGCGGCCGCAGTTGTAGCTCCCGCGCTTCTTCCCGCGCTTGAACTCGCTGGAGGTCGAGGAGGGAGTGACGGCGGCGGATCCGGCCGGACCACCGCTGGGAGTGGCAGCTCCGCCGTCGGGGAAATGGGGCTGGTGACTACGGTGGTGCTGCATCGGTGGAAGAAGCAGAGTGAGCGAGAGGTGGAGAGAGAAAGTGGGAAAAAGATAGAGAGAGAAAGAGAGAGGGAGGGGATGAGAAAGTGTGGGAAAGCGAAAGAAATAGAGGTGGGAATAGCGCGGGAGTACAGAGGGTTTTCGCGCGCTGAGTTTGAACGATTAAAATTAAAAAAAAGTGAGAGGAGCGTTGAGTTGACGGTGAAATTACAAAAATAGCCCTTTTGGTGTAGTGGGAAATGAAGGATGGCTTGGCTGTTTTTGTCTTTTCTCGTGGGATCTGATCATTTTTCTGTCTTGAAATTAAGGAAGGAGTTTCCCGCGTTTTAATTGGTTTGGGCGGATTTATTTTGTTTGTCAGGGTTGACTCGCCGGCGGAATCAGTCAGGAGATTTTGTCCATCTAAGGGAAGGAGTTATTTTTTTGGAATCATTTAAGGAATTATTATTTTTTTTAAATTTGGAAATTGGAATAATAAAAGATCTTACGGAATTAAATTTACTAGTCATCTAAATAATTAGACTATTTTGGTATTTTGTTAAGGGTGACAGATAATAATTTTTTGTCCTTTTATATTTTTTTTTTATATCGGGAATGATGAGATTCGAATTTTACATCTTATAACAAGTCAAATGTAAATTATTGTTAGATTATGTATGTAATCATTTTTTATCTTTTATCTTTTATATATCTATGTATGTTATATTGTATAATCTTCGTATCATTTATTAGAGTAATTGACCCAAATAGTCCTTGAACTCTTTATAACGTGACAATTTGGTTTATTTTTTGGCCTAAAAGATCTTGAACTCTTAAAATGTTGGTCATTATAGTTCTTTCCGTCAAAATTCATTAAATTTATAACAGAATAAATCAAGTGCAATGCATATGATCTAATTTGTGATGGTATTTTAGTAATCTAACAATAATTAATTTAACAAAAATTTTAAAAAATCATTAAAAAAATAAAACTTATATATATATATATATATTAATTTCTCAATACCCAAATTGACGTCGCCGCCGGCAGGGGGGCACGATTGGCGACGGAGAAGAAGGGGGCATGAGTTCGGTGACAGCGGGTGGGTGAGCTAGGTTTTGGGGTTGCGTTCGGTGAATGGCAGTCGGGATGGGAAGGGGGCAACAATGAATCTATGACGAAGGGGAGACGGCAAATCTAGGGGGGCAACGACAAAATCTGTGGGGAATGCTGGGCCGACAACGACATATAGAGGGGGGCGATGGTGCGATCTGTTTTGGGGGGGGGGGGGGGGAGCGACAAATCTATGGGGGGCGACAGTAAATCTGTGTGTGGGGGGGGGGGGGGGGCACGGCGAATTTGTCTAGTGAGGGGGACCCGACAGAGAATATGTGTGGGGTGGGAGGGCGACGGCAAATCTATGTGGTGGGGGGTGCCGTCACTGGTTGCCTGCAAAGGTGGGGGGATTTTTGGAAGATTAGAGGATATTTTAATCTTTTACTATATAAATTATTATTTTAGCAACATTCCATTAAAAATTTCAACGGTTTTGGACAGAAATAACTACAATGCCAACATTTTAAGAGTTTAGAGTCTTTTCACCCAACAAAAATAAAATAGAGATCAAATTGTCACATTTTAAAGAATTCATGAACTTTTTAAATCAATTACTCTATTATTATTTATTATATCTATTAAAAAAGTGAATAACAACATATTAAAATAACAAATGATCACACTTTTGTAGCCTTCATTCACACGTATTAGGCCAACGCTTCTAACACTAATTGCGTGATTTCTTTTTTTGTTTTTTTACTTGTCTATTCCGCACCGATTAATACATTATAATAATGGAGTACTTTAAAGTTTAAATGGTAGCTTTTAAAGTGAAGAATATCTATATTTTGCTGGCCACGCGTACTTGGACCAAGGACCTGGACATCTAGGATTCTCCTGTGAGTCACGTGGCTCAATATTAAGCAATTAAAAAAAACTAAATATACGATTATCTAAAAAATATTAAATATATTAAATTCTCACTAAAAGATAATAATTATTCTAATTTGTTTGCTTTGTATCTAATTAAGGGCCTGTTTGGTGCACAAGTTCAGTTTGAGTTGAGTTGAGATTTTTAAGTTTGAATAGTAATTTTTGTTGACTTTTCAGAAAAGACAAAAAACTTTTTCAAAAAGACAAAAACATGATGAAAAAATACAGTTTAGTTTAAATCAAGTTGGAGAACCAGACGGGGCCTAAGACTTGTATGGCAACTTATCTCGATAAGAAAAGAAAAATACTAGTTATATGGCAACAATAAACAATATTGAGATTCAATTTATTTAATAAGAATTCTTACACAATTAATTATTTTGTGCTTCTCAAGATTGGAGTGATTAAAATTTTGATGCACAGTGATCACAATTTTATAAATAACATCTTTTTTAAATAAAATAAATACACCCAGCGTTTTATCTTTATTAGATAGGTTATACCATTTAATCATCAATGCGAGATCAAATTTACATACTCTCAAATTCAGACTCCACTATACTCTATATTATATAATTTGATTTAGTAATTACTTCAATATTCTTTTATCATCAATCCATATTATATCATACGTTGTTCTCTAATTATTAACATGTTCCTATTTTAATAATATACGATAGTTTATCATTTTAACTTTAGTAAATCATGATAGTAACCAATCATCATACACCTTAAAGGTGATGCTAACTTTTATCAACAACAATAAACGCTGTCACCTACCTTTCAATTCACATCATCTCCCTAAAATAAAAATAAATAAAAACAAAACTTGTTTCAATTCAACATCATATGGTGGTGTTAGAGTTTAAACACTTCCCTCGTGCGCATTATTATTGTAAACGCAAGTTTATATATTGTCATTAAATAATAGATTATTTGAAACATCATTAAGTCAGATACCATTGATCACTTGGTAATTAATGGTCAAGCATTTTTTATTTATTTATTAGAGTAAAATAAGTATCTGCAAATTGAAAATGGCACACGGTAATATTTGTGTCTAACCATTTTTTGTTTTGTTGCTAATTAGTCTAAGCAATTGATTTATTATTGAATGTTAAAAGAAAATTACTTATTATGTATTTAATAAAAAAAGAAATTTATATACAATTAATATTTACATATATGTTTTGAAACAAATTTTCTGCAAAGTATACTTTATTTATTTTAGTTTAAGAAATAAGATGTAATTTTCAAAAAAAAAAAAAAGATGTTGTGATAATCAAAAATAAATTCGTCAGACAATAACATTACGGGTCAAAGACAATGTAGCGCGAATATCGCAGACTAGAGGGCTCGGGCCTCGGAGATGGAACAAAGCAGTGTCATTTCTGTTAATTATTGAACAACGAGGGTATTTCACTCAATTAATTACGACGGGTAGCTCTTGTCGTTGCTCCTCATAGACCCCAAAATTTTTTTTTTGTTTTTTAAGAAAGTAAATTCCAGGACCCGAGATACAAAAAGAAAAGTTTTGCAATAATAATATCATGATTAATTTGGATGGAGATTCTTATTTATCAAGTAAAAGTAAAATTGGCTTAGACAAAAAAAAAAAAAAAAAAAAAAGTAAAAGTGAAACTGAATGTTGTTCAAAGAGAAAATGAAAAATTTTTTTTTGGAAGTAAGATGAACTTTTTTTTTCGCTAGAAAAAGACATTGTTTTATATACCATGTTGATAGAGTTCATTTTTAAAACCGTTAAAATAATGTCAAACGATCAAGATTTTGTTGTAAACTCATCTTTATCAGTGTGGGGGGGGGGGGGGTTTGTCACTAGGTCCAGCTTGGGAGAAGGCAATGTCCAAAGGGGGGAGGGTCACGGGTCCAGGGCTGGTGGGTGCCATGAGGTCGCTGGAAACCGGGGGGGGGGGGGGGGCGTGGAAGGTCGGCAGGGGTGGGTGCCTTCTCCATTTTTTTTTTCACTTACTCTATATACTATGTGACAGTACATATAATAACTCATATTACATCCTAATTTCTATGTCATCCGATAAAATCTCAACGGTCTAAAAAGAAACTCTACTCTGTAATGACTTGTAGTGACTCTCAAGAGTCTCTACAAAGCCTTGCCCAATAATAATATCATTAATAATTTGGATCAGAGGTTCTTATTAGCAAGTAAAAGTAAAATTGACTTAGACCCAAAAAAAAAAAAAAAAAAAAAGTAGAAGTGAAACTGAATTTTGTTTAAAGAGAAAAACTATGATGTATTGATTCTTTTATTTTTATTTTTTGAAAGTAGAAGACCTTTTTTTTCGCAAGAAAAAGAAATACTGTTTTTATATGCCCGATGCATTTTTTTGAAAAACAATTGCATGCATACCATGTGTTTGGCACCACCATTCCAATCATTTTTACTCTAATTATTTTTTATCTTTTTCTTCAAAAATCAACTTAAACTTGTGTTTGTTTCACCGGTTGGAGATGAAATTTTTAAGTTGGAATTTGTTGACTTTTCAAAAACTAATTATAAATTTTGTTGACTTTTAAAAAAAAGATAAAATTTAAGATAAAAAAAACATAGTTTAGTTGGAGTTAAATTTAAATGTCAAACGAAACATTAGGTTCACTATTCATGATTCAAACTTAAACTTAAAAGCTCAAACATTAAAATCCATAACTTTATTATTTTTCAAGTTCAAATCAGTTAACCAAACGCACAATTATAAACTCAACTCAACTTCATTCAAATTAATTCCATTTTTCCAACTTAAGAGGACCAACCAAACCACCCCTCTAAATCAAAAACAAGGCCTGAAAGACAAAAATTATGGTTAAAAACGATTTTTTTTTCCCCTTCTTCTTCTGATAATTAAGTGTTAAGTAAGTTGTAGGATATTTTTATGTATGGTAGGTACTGACAAAAATCACCTATTATTAGGGTTATTTTTTAAATCATCGGATTTATATTAAGAAACTATTTGTTGTGATGCAATGTTAATCAAATCCAATAATTAAAAACGAGCAATGTCGATAAGTAATATATTAAATAAAAGTCCCCACTGCCTAAGCTTACCCCAGAGACTGATATTATCATCATCATCATCATTTATATTATGTTCTTTTCTTTTGATGAGATTGTATACGAAGCAATAATTTTTCCACAAAATCCACAACATATAATTATTATATAAAACGAAACCTTCTTCGATAGCAAAAATAAAACTAAACATTGAAAATTACATTTTTTATTCGGTGGGAAGATTCATTAAATCAGGACAATATCTAGCAAATCAATTAAGAAACAAAACAAAAATCAGAAAACGATCTCCAAGCTGTACATACATTCATACAGCTAAATATGTATATGCAGATATATATATATATATATACACACATACATATATGTCTATATAAGAACGGACTACAATAATTGTGTTGTAGTTGATTGTAGAGAAAGTAGAGAAAGAAAGAAAAGAAAAGAAAAAGAAAACAGTTTTCTTCGATCCGCTGTATATATAAAGCAATGAACATATTTATACTTGTTCATCGGACTGGGAGATTATAACCACACATTGCTGTATTCGGAATATCAATTATAATTTTAAGTTTTAACTATATTATGTAATAATAAGTTGTTATCTTTTATTGATAAAACATATATAAATAATATTTTAAATACTTATTAATTAAAAAAATGATAACTTACATATAATGTAAGTTAGTATATTTTAAAAATTAAAATTCGAGTAATGATCGATAAATTCCAAGATAAATGAATTATTAGATAGTAAGGGAATAACTACCCCATACAGACACTTTAAAAATCATTACTATTATTTAAAAAAAAAAAAATCCATTATTTATCTTTGGCGTAAAGGACCTCTACCAGCAAACGGGGCCTTAACCGCCAGGTGTTCTTGTTTTTTCATTTAGTCATTCTTTTAAGATATGATATTGCATCTTATTAATTATCAAATACACGATTAACATCACAAATTAACCATTATCCGAGCTCTGCATTTTTAGAGGGAAAAAAATGTCTAATAATTAATTTACAGAAGCTATACGAGACGTAACATTAATATTTCAATTTTGAAATTGTTAAAAAAAAAATAATTGCATTACTTCATATCATATAATTATAATTTATATGCCACTGGTCAAGTCTATCAACTTCAAAAGCTAGTTAGGTGTGCCGTTAGAGAAAAGGTTACGTCCAGTTAAGCTTGAACTTGATTATACAACATGCCACGTATATAGCTGTCTTTTGTTTTTGCTCACCAAAAAAAAAAAAAAAAAAAAAAAAAAAAGGATATAACCTTCATACAGCGCACATATATATTATATAATTTCAGTTAAAGATGGGTCCTAATTGAGTTCAACATCGCACATTATTTTAGATTGTATTTGGAAACATCCCGAAAGATTAGAGCAAAAGTTAATTGTCTTTTGTTATTAGAGCAATAATATGGCTTTTTGGCCATCCGACGAGGGAAAAAACTTATCTAGATTATATATACATATATATACACAATGAGACATGTTTTGATAGTGTTTTTGGTTCCGTTAGTTTTTGTTTATGCAGAGTTGATGTTAACCTCGGTGTTATAGGTTAGTGGCTCTTAATCAATCGAAGAAATTTTATCAATTATAATTTTCAAAACAAGCTTTATACATGTTAGAAAATTGGTGTGTTGAAAACATTTCAGTTACCGAATCTCAATGTATGAAATTCTCATGAGCTTTATCATATTTTACTTATAGATTCGATCCTAATTGATAGGATATCACATATATTATGAGATTTTATTTAGTTGAATATAATTTTCCTTAAAAAAAAAAAAAAGTTTTTCAATACTAGCAATACACACTCTTTTTTTATTTTTATTTTTAAGGAGGCGTGTATTTGCTTCAACCATCGCATGCATGTGTTTTTTATGCAAATTACCTCTTTGATGCATTATAACTCTACCGCTTATATAAGCCCACTCCTCAATGATAGGAAAGTCGCATGCGCAGAAAATCATCTCCAATCTAAATAATAATAATAATAACAATAAGCCTGCATGACAACAAGACCAAGACCAGCAACCCATATGTATCATGTGGGAAATAAACTATTCACATTAAAAAAAAAAAAAAAAAAAAAAAAAAAACTTCTATATAAAAAGCTAAGGTTTCTTGAGGGACCAGCAATTACAACATTGCAAGAACCACTTTTTCTATTCTATATAAACATCATGTATTATTAACTCTCTTCTTCGTCTAATTTTGTCCCCTTGACCCTTCAACTCAGGGCCAACCAGCTAGCTTTCCCATGGCTCTTTCCGGCCTCTCTAACTCCGCCATTCTCTTCTCAAAATCCACCCCAAAACGCCACCAATAATATCACTACCAACCTCTCTCAAACCAATATATTTATCAGATATCGTTATTTCCACGCCAAAACTATCGTTCCCGATCAGAGTTACGAGTGGCTTCTAGAACTAACGAGCCGGTATTCGTAACAGAAAGAGATCATGTAATAAAACGAGAACAACATGCGGTAGTGGAGGTGGAGCAGCAGTCGGAACGGGCGACGTTTGGCAGACGTGTGGAGAGAGATCCACGGTCAGGACGATTGGGTGGGCCTACTGGACCCAATGACCCACTCTTCCGGTCGGAGCTAATCCGGTACGGCGAGATGGCTCAGGCCTGCTACGACGCCTTCGACTTCGGACCCTTTCCTCCAAGTACTGCGGGAGCTGCAGGTTCACTCGCCGGAACTTCTTCGAGTCCCTCGAGATGAGCTCGACCCACCAAAAACTACGCCGTTTCGAGGTACCTCTACGCGACCTCCAACATCAACCTCCGAACTTCTTCAAGAAGTCGCTGGCCCAAGGTCTGGAGCCAAAACGCCAACTGGATCGGATACGTCGCCGTTTCGAGCGACGACGAAGCTTCCAGAACATTGGGCCGCCGCGACATCACCATCGCCCTGGAGAGGAACGGTCACCCGCCTCGAGTGGATCGCCGACCTGATGGACTTCCTCAAACCCATCTCGGGGAACAAGATCCCTGCCCCGACCCGAACGTCAAGGTCGAATCCGGGTTTCTCGATCTCTACACCGACAAGGACGAGGCCTGCCGGTTCTGCAAATACTCGGCGAGGGAACAGGTCCTGACGGAAGTGAAGCGGCTGATGGAGGTTTACTCCGGCGAGGATTGAGCATCACGATCACCGGGCACAGCCTCGGATCGGCGCTGGCGATTCTGAGCGCGTACGACATAGCCGAGACGGGGCTGAACGTGGCGGCGGACGGGAGGGTCGTTCCGGTTTCGGTGATGTCGTTCTCGGGTCCTCGGGTCGGGAATGTGAGGTTCAAGGAGAGATTGGAGGAGGGGGCTGGGGGTGAAGGTTCTGAGGGTGGTGAACGTGAACGACGTCGTGCCGAAGTCGCCGGGGCTAGTGTTTAACGAGAACGTGCCGGCGATGCTGATGAAGATGGCGGCGGGGATTGCCGTGGTGTTACACGCACGTCGGGGTGGAGCTGGAGTTGGATAACAATAACTCGCAGTTCTTGAAGCCCACAATGACCCTGTTTGTACGCATAACTTGGAGGCTCTCTTGCACTTGCTTGACGGGTTAGCATTTTCTTCTTTATTTCTTTCTTTTTTTTCTTTTTTTTTTTTTAACTGACCATCTCCGACCCTGCGCCAACTTCAGGTAAAACGCCAAGTTGGCGCTGGAGATGATCTCCAACTGCCAAAAACGACGCTATTTTACCACAAATGGATAGTGTTGCGTCATTGATGACACAGCACTGTTGGAGATAGCGTTGCGCTATCTCCCCTTTTTTGTTTAATAGTAAAAGTTGTCTGATAAAAAGTAAACTAATACGGAAATTTTTTTAGAGTAAAATTTGAAGTAAAAGTTAGAGAATATAACTTTATATTTGAAGTTAAAGGTGTATCATTTTAATGCAAAACTAAAATAAAATTATAAGTTAGAGATAGTCTAAACAAAATCAAGTGTGAAATTACTATTTTCATAGTAGAGTTTTGGAGTTTTAATAACGACAATAGTTTGAAGAAATGAGGTCAAAAAAGAGTTCAAAGTGAATGAAAGGATCAATTTGAAAATTTTCCACTTGTGAACACGATGCTCTTAGAACGTGCATTTTGCTATGGCATTCAGTCTACGGCCCACGTAAAAAATTAAAAAAATTAATATTGGATCATACTAGATAGGTAGGATCTGGAAAGATTTATGTGCCGGAAGAAAATAAAATATTTATCGACCTTGAGATTATATCCATGGTCACTTGTCAAGCTTTATATTTATTATAGTTGCCTCCCAAGGCCACTGCGAAATAATATATTTCAACTTCCTCTTTTTTTAAAAAAAAAAATAAATAAATAAACATGTGATGAGCGTGATGTGAAGTGTCGTTTTTTAATAGGACCTAGTGGGGTGTGGTAATATTACAAGCTTATTTGATCCTAGCTAGCTTAGTGGTCCCCTAAGATGAAGTATATAAAATTAGGAACCTGACCAAAAATACCCTTTTCAATTGTGTTCTCTGGGATTAAAAAATTATAAAATCTTAGACGCCCCTTATAACTGGTCGAACTGCATGTCATTTGGTACAAAATGTGGTCGAAATTTCGTCTGTTTTTGGATACCCAGCTCTTTTTCTAATTTTCTTTATTTTTCCAAAGTAAAATCCCCCGCCACACAAGCACATATTTTTTATTTATATATATATATATATATATATAGTACGTAAGCTGGCAACATGAAATGTGCTCCATGATATTAAAACTGCCACTTGATTCCTGGAAGAGCTAATTCTATTAATAACTAGATTATGAATTGATCTAATCTAAACTCACAAAATCAAGTAAACTTATAGGTTTGGTGGAAACAGTCTAAAGTTCTTCCTTCAAAGCTTTGACAACAGTTGGACAGTTTTACCACAATATCGAAAAGAAAAAAAATTAAAGACGTGTGTATGCATGACTTTCACATTATTTGCTGTTCATGAAGAACTCATGATGAGAATATAGTGAGACTTGACTTCGTTTTTTCAACATATAGATTTAAACGTACGTCTTTGACATTAATTTTACTTGGTAAAAACATCATTCCGCACCTAACTTTAACACGAATTATCATTGGTGTTGAAGATTCATTTGGTAATATATAGAAAATCATATATCAATTTGAATTATATATATCTTATAATAGAATCAGATGTGAAACTAATCAGTTGATTGTATACATGCAGTTACCACGGAAAAGGGCATAGATTTGTGCTAGCAAGTGGAGAGACCCAGCCCTAGTGAACAAAGCCTCCGATTTCCTGAAAGATCATTATTTGGTCCCACCTTACTGGAGGCAAGACGAGAACAAGGGCATGGTGAGAAGCAAGGATGGCCGTTGGATTCAACCCGAACGTCCCAAACTCGACTAACACCCTGCCAATATGGACCAACATCTCAAGCAACTTGGCCTCGCTTCATGTGATGATTGTTAATCCTTAATTAGTTTGTCACACCAACAACCTCGACGCTTCATTTGGTTGTTTTGTCCAATGTATGCCAATATAATATTTTGTATATCTCTACAGTCTGTCAAAGTAAGAGTTGAGTCATGGGGAATTTTAAATATCAATTAGTCTATATATATATATATATAAATTAGTTAGGCTTTTCAATTACTGGTCTATACAATATTAAAATGGTAGTTAATTATTACTTATAACTTATAAGCGACGGTCAACGATATTTCTACAACGATGAAAATAACAAACTCGCCGGCGGTCAAAGGTTTCCTGTCATGCCCAACAGCATCTCAACCTAGTTAATAATACTTTATGAAGGGATATTTGAAAGTGTTTCACTTCCACTTATAATTAATCAGATGAGAATGACATTTGTTAGGTTTCGTAAAAGTCAAACCAAGGATTTCAAAACTAAATGAAAATGCTTAATCACCAACTAACGATGGATAGAGACTTCTCTTGAAATATCATCAAGTACTCAAATAGGATATGCTTCAAGGTCGAAAAAAAATAATAATACATCACAAGATTGAAAATACGCTGTTAAAAAAAAAAAAAAAGGAATTACTCTTTTTTTAAAGTGTGATTTGATGTCCCCCTTTCATTTCTCTATCTTTCCACAAAAGCTCTTTCACTTAAAAAAAAAATTTTTAAAAAAATTATTTGAACACTGCCATCTGAAAAAGTCTAGCTGATTAGCTCCTCATCTCAATAAGATTGCTTTGACAAGTGTGGCAAGATGTTAGTTATGGTGTTGGGTGACGCTCAGATGCACAATAATTCTACTTGTGATGATCTCATATGTCGATCTCATGTCAAGTATGAATTTGAAAGTGTGAATTTCATGTTTTCCCTTTCCTTTCTTTATCTTTCACAAAAGCTCTTTCGCTTTTTTTTCCTTCTTTTTTGAAGATTGCTATTCGACAATATTCGAGATTGATCGGCTATCCACTCTATCTCAAAAATATTGCTTTTAACAAGTGGTGAAGGGAATGATAAATCATGACATGTCCTTAGGCTGTGAGTTGCGGTGGTGAGGAGCTGTCTTTGCCCAACGGGGGCCGGCCTTTGGACTTGGCCTTAAAAATTTAGGTTGATTTGGTACACCATTTAGAATGGAATTTTTAGATTAAAAATAGTTGAATTTTTTAAAAACTAGTTATAATTTTTGTTGATTTAAAAAAAAAAATTTGAATTGAATTTTTGGGTCCAAACTTAAAGTTTTGCAAACTTTTTTCCCCTTGAGATTTCTTATTCCAAAATTTGCATATGTTTTGTTAAAAAAAAGTAACAATGATGACATAAGTTTTCATTCTTTAATATGCATAGTTTAAATCATAAATCTCAAGTAAGTAAAAAAATATTATATTTACTATATAAATTAACATTGTCTTGGACTCTAAACTTTATAAGTTGAATCAAATTCTACTATAACTTATTTATTTTGAAGGGAAAAAAAATCAAAGATACAAATAGATACCACGAACGTTAAAATTATTGTATTGTAATTTAGTTTATTTTATGCCTCGGGAAAATAATTACTGGTTCCGTCATCGGTTGTGGTGTTGAGTAACGCTCAATATCTAATAATTCTGCTTGTGATGACCTTCATGTATCAGTCTCTTGTCCTATGTTAAGTATTATTTAAATTTGGTATTGATATTCAGAATTATTGTTCTTTAAAATATTTTTATTTGTACCTCATGATTTTTAGTTTTCTTCTCACTTACTTAACTAAATTTTAAAAACTCTCATTCGTCTTAAACTTTCAGTTAGTTTCACATAGCTTATTAGTTAGAACTTCTAGTAAAATAAACTGAAAAAGACGAGATTAAGTAATGTCAAAACAAAATCCGTTTAAAACAAATGAAAAAAGGGGAGAAATACAGTCAATTGATCATATCATGTCTATCTTCATTGAAAATTAACAAAATAGATTAAACGAGATTAATTCAATACTTAAATGGTAAAATATGAATTTTTAAAGTTCAAAGGTAAAATAATATTGGCCCTAAAATTTATAGGGTCCAAACGAGAATCATCCTCATTCTTTTTAGTGTGCATTAACTTTTTTTAACTCATCAGGACTACATTGAATAATGAATCATGACGTGAAAGGCCCAAAATAAGGAAAGAAAAATAATAGAGTGGGGTGTATTTAACGAATTTAATGTAGAAGGTCCCCTCAAAAAAAAAAAAAAAAAAAAAAAAGGCGGGGGAGTAATTTTCAAAATTTGATACGAACAACAAAAATAGATGTGCTATATAGGAATGAAGAAATAGCTTTTTTCAGTAATGAAAAATATTTTAAATAAATAATGAATTTAAAATAAAAATTAAATTGTGGTTGTGTAGTAATTTTCAAACTTAACTCTATCATAAGGTGTAGATTTCGAATAGTTTCATTCTCAAATTAAAATAAATAAATAAAAATAAAAAGGTAAATTACTGTAATGATCCTGAATTGTTTATGAGGATACCGTTTGGTCCCTGGACTATTTTAAAAAAAATAAATTAATATTTTTAATGAATAAGTTATTTATCAAAAGTACTTATAGTAAATATGTTATTTAGTAGATAACTTATTTGTTAAAAATATTGAATTTATTTATTAAAAGAACTTATAGTAAATATGTTATTTAGCATTTAAGAAAAATGTAATTTTCAGTAAACTTACTATTGACTTAATAATTTTTTTATTTATTATAATGATTTTATTACTTATTTACTTATAATTTAATACCTTGCTATTAAAATGCTACTTATGTGATGATAGACATAATTTATAGGTAATTACATATTGACTCAATCAAAAGGTTTGAACTAAGTCCCTTATTCAAGTTAAAAAAAAAAAGATAAATTGTTAGGTTGGTCTTATTAAACTTTTAATTTAACGTAATTTGATCAATGTTATTTTTTTCATAACTAGAATGACCACGAACTATTAAAAACATTATTATAGTAGTTATTTCCGTTATTTCTAAACATAATCCATTAATTAACGTCACTTTTTGATCAAATTGATTAATGAATTTCGTCCAAAAACCAATAAAACTAACTATTATAGTAACATTTAATTAATTTAAGCGGCATTCCAGTTAAAAAAAAAATAGCAGGAATAAAAATTACACAACTTAAAACTTAAAAGTGTAGAGACTGATGAGCAATTTACCCAAAAAAATTTCCGAAGTTTCAATTAAAAACGACAAGCTTCTCAAAAAACAAAAAAAAAAAAAAAAAAAAACGACAAGGATAGGAAGCAGAAGTTGTACCGGGCCCAATTTGTCATGGTTGAAAAGGCCCAAAAACGAAGCCCTAGCTTGAAGTTCGCCTATGTATTGCTTGCTTGCCGCCCTTCCCTTTCACTTCTCCTTCTCTCTTGCCCACATTCCAATCTCACTCGCTCTCTCTCTAATCTCTGTCTCACGCCTCCAGGTAAGTTATTTCTTTCTTAATTTTTTTTTTTTTTTGTATTTCTTTTCGTCATTTAATTACATCAGTGTTTATGATACAAATATCAGCCTTCATTAGCTTGATTCTGGTTTTATTTGTTAATTGGTATATCGTGTAGGTATCTAGCACTAGTTCTACGTTAATTTCCAGTTCATATATATATAAATATATATTTGTTTATGTTAATTTTGTTTCGTTTTGAGTTTTTAAGATTAGGTTGTTTGTGAATATGCAATTTGAAATCCTCACTTTACCCTAATATTTCCCAAGATTCTTTGCTTCCCTGATGTAACTTTGTAGTTTAATTTATTTTTAGTTTAAAATTTTAATAATATATTGGTTATGCTTGATTTTTGATTTTGTAGATCAGGCTTTGTGTTTGCAAAAGATGGATTTAATATCCCAAAATGCTGGCCGTAAGGCTAAGAGGGATGAAGCTGATGAGTCTTCACATCTGCAAAAGAATGAAGAAATCGAAGAGCGAAAAGAATCGGAGTTGGATACTTTGAGGGTCAAGAAGAGAAAGAAAGAACAGAAGGAACATAATGAGAAATTAGCTATTGAGCAGGAAAGGGAAATGAAGTCACTGGAGAATGTCTTATTCGGATCGCTTTATTCCCCGGTCGTGTTCGGGAAGGAAGATGAGGAGGAATCCAATGATGGGTTCAACAATGATTCCGCTTTGTTCTTCGTGGACCGTTCTGCGAATGCCACTCTTTCTGTTTATGAAGACGGGGCAGAGTTGTTGGAGGAAGCTAAGTTAAGGAAACCTGTCTGGGTTGATGAGGAAGAGGAAAAGACCAAGATAAACATTGCCAAAGTTAACAGGTTAAGGAAGCTGAGGAAGGAAGAGGATGAGAGTTTGATTTCCGGTTCGGAGTATGTGTCAAGATTGAGGGCTCAACATGCTAAGCTAAACCCTGGCACAGAATGGGCGCAACTTGACTCAGGAGCTAGAGATGATAGATATTCTGATGATGAGTCGTCGGATGAAGAAAATAGGGCAGTATTAGCCCGTGGTTACAAGGATGTGGAGGGTGTTGATGATCTTCTCAGAACAAATGAGGATCTTGTTGTGAAAAGCAGGGCAAAACTTTTGCCTGGACACCTTGAATACTCGACACTCGTAGATGCAAATGCCCAGGAACCGTCTAATGCTACGATCAATTCGGTTCAGTTCCATAGAAATGCCCAGCTGCTACTCACTGCTGGATTAGATAAAAGGCTTAAATTTTTTCAGATAGATGGAAAACGGAATACCAAAATACAAACCATATTCCTTGAAGATTTTCCTGTTCACAAAGCTTCTTTCACGCCCGACGGGTCTCAGGTCGTTATAGCAGGAAGGAGGAAGTTTTTCTATACCTTTGATTTAGTGAAAGCAGAGGTTGATAAAATAGGCCCGCTATTGGGAAGGCAGGAAAAAAGCTTGGAGTCTTTTGAAGTTTCCCCCGATTCTAGCACTATTGCATTCGTGGGAAATGAAGGTTATATCTTGCTGGTTTCATCGAAATCAAAAGAACTGATCGGGACACTAAAGATGAATGGAACAGTTCGGTCTTTAGCCTTTGCTGGATGATGGCAAGCAGTTACTGAGCTCTGGAGGGGACGGGCAGGTTTATCACTGGGATCTGAGAACTCGGACTTGCTTCCATAAGGGGGTTGATGAAGGTTGCATAAATGGAACATCTCTATGCACATCCCCAGATGGAACGTTGTTCGCAGCTGGTTCGGACAGTGGGATCGTGAACGTCTACAGCAGAGACGACTTCTTGGGAGGCAAGAGAAAGCCTATGAAGACCATTGAGAATATCACCACCAGAGTGAACTTTATGAAGTTCAACAACGATGCTCAAATTTTGGCTGTTTGTTCGCACATGAAGAAGAACAGCTTAAAGCTAATACACGTTCCATCTTTTACTGTATTCTCAAACTGGCCGCCATCCAATCGGAACCTAGGTTACCCCCGCTGCTTGGATTTTAGTCCCGGTGGAGGTTTCATGGCCGTTGGTAATGCTTCCGGGAAAGTGTTGCTCTACAGGTTGAATCACTACCAGCATGCTTAGACAGCGGATTTGAATACCGGCAATGTCCGATGGCTTTTCTTGTTTAGCCTGGCAACAAGTTTGAAGCATCATTTTCGTTAGCTCCATTGATGATTCAGATGTAAAATCCTTGCTTGGACCTGCTGATGGTAAGGTTTCTCAGTGAATTTCTTTAGAGTTGCATATTTTAACTCGTGTTGGATGTAGCGGAGCACCAAATTTTTGGTTGCCACAAAAAATTTTGATAAGTTAGATTTGGTCATGTAATGTGAGGTTATATTATTATTGGACTATGTTAAAGACATCGATGGTCTTACTAATAGAAATCATGTTCTATGATACGGGATTCGATTCTTAGTTCAGCTTGGGGCATGAGTTTGAACCGATGGTTTTCAGTTCAAACTAAACTTGTTCAGTTTGGTGGCTTAGTTCAGCTTGAACTTGTCACTGAACCGTTATACAGTGCCCTGAACTGATGGCACTGTTGTGAGTTGACGCCCACATGGTGACCCACACCTCGTTCGCCGAGAGACAGAGAGAAGAAGGGCGATGCAGGGCACTGAAGAAGGCAGCTCTGAGCAGATTCCACGCCTTCTCCTTCAAGGTAGCTGGCTTTAGGTTTTTTTTTTTATCTCTCCCCACCTTCAACCATCAGCTCTCTCCTTCTCAAAAACCCATTCTCTTTCCTCAGCCCATCTGGCGAACAAATCCGCCCCGTACCCATCGACGACTCCTGAGCCCCAACTGTCGGCAAGTCCCCCATCCGGCCAGCCAATCGACGGTGCCCGTAGAACAATCGGCCGCCAACCCCGAGTCATAATTTTTTGCTTTCTCTCTCTAGTTTCTCTCTCTAGCTTCTCTGCAATGTTAACAATTACAAAAAATTTGAGGTCCTTTCTGGCGATTGTGAACCGATTCATCGCTGTGGTTTGGCCGCAGAGAGAGAGAGCGAGAGCGAGAGGCCGAGAGGGAGAGCGAGAGAGAGAGCGAGAGCGAGAGCGAGAGGCCGAGAGCGAGAGCGAGAGCGAGAGCGAGATGGGATTATTTCGAACACCACCACCACCCCAAAGAAGAAGAAGAAGATTATACCCAAACATTATAAATAAATAAATAAAAAGTTGGATTTTTATTTTATTTTTTCACAAACAACCTCCGAGAATGCGGGTTTTTTGGGTTGAGAATTACACAAAAAGCATAGCAGAGAAAAATCCAGGGGTTGAGAATTACACAAAAAGCAGAGCAGAGAAAATCCAGAAAAGGAAGAATTCTGGAGACTGAAAAATGGGGTTTGGGGAAAAAAAAAAAAAAAAAAACAAATAAATAAATAAATGATCAGAGTTTGTAGAGAGAGAGAGAGAGTGAAAGTGTGTTGAGAGAAAGGGGACGTTAGAATGGGAGAGGAAAGAGAAAGACGAACTAACGTAAAGATGACTTAAGCCCAAAACTTCCTTCTTATTACTCTTTTTAGTTTCTCTCTCTATATGTATAGATATTTAATATTGGGAGAGGAAAGAGGTTGGATTCCATTTTTTTTTTATTTGGGTTTCCTTTCTTACTCACGTTGACTTTTCAAACCCCATTTGCTATGTTATATTGTATTTGTTTACAATTGTGGGTTCTTGGTAGCCGATTGATGGGATTATTTCGGCCATATTTGGGGGGTGGTGGGCGTTTTTTTTTTTTTTTTTGATAAGAAATAAAAAGAAAAGAAAAGAGATTGGATTTATGTTGGGAGGGGAGGCCCTGTAATTATTGAAGTAATCATAAAAGCCACAAATTGAAAAGCCCTTGTATTGTTATAATAGAATGATAAATTGAGGATAAATTAAAAATTTAAATTCTGAGTAGTTTGATTATAATTTTTCTTCAATAAAATAAATAAATTTAGTTGATAATATGAAAAAAAGACAGTAGTTGAGGTGTAAAATTTCATTTAGTTAGAGTTTAGATCAGTTACCAAACACAAAAGGCAAAAAAATGGGTTAACTTAATTTTTATACATCCAAACAAGGCCCTTGTTTTTTTTTTTTTACTTTTTAACTAAAACTTTTTCACCAAACACTCAACTCAACTTAAACTTTTCAACTCAAACTTTTACCAAACACTCACATTTTAAACTAAACTTAACTTAACTCAAACTAAACTTAAAAATTTCAACTTGAACTTGTGCACCAAACATGCCCTTATTTTTTATGGTGATTAGTATTAGCGGTGTCTCAAAAGCATTTTCTATTATAATTATTGCTTTTGTTAATGTAATCTTGGTATAAATTTTGGTTGATAAAAAGGACTTTTGTTGTAATATTGTTCATATTTTTCATCAAAGGTGCTATTCGATAATGTCTATTTAGCAACCTCTGCTAACCCGAACGAGTATTTAAATATCTATCTATATTCATTCGTGAAGGTACTCCAAATGGGTTGAAGACCATATCAACAGGATAAAAAGAAAAAAAGAAAAAAAAAAACCTTGTGGCGGCTTTCTCACCATTTTAAAACGTAGATTCTAGTCATTAAATAATGCTTCACTCTTCTTATTTTTTATTTAGTTATTTATTTTGCTTCTCTTTATTTACAAATTTGTTCCTATTAATAATAATTTTTAAATGTCTTCTTTAAAAATGTTTAACATATCAATTAATATTTCATTTGTTCTTACTCTTTTAAAATAAGTTTTCTTACATGTTTCTGTATTTAAACATTTTTTTTTCATGTAACATTGTCTATTATTATTTCTCCTATATACTTTTCTAATATACTCTTTTTTTTTTTTTTTTCCAATAAGGTTAAATATTTTGTTCCTTAACCCCCTCCCAAGACCCAACTACTATTTTCTCGTAAATATATTTTTAATTAATCTTCTATCTAATATCCTTTCAAACTCTTTTTTTTTCCTTATACTTTTCTACTTCTATATACACACACACACATATATAATCTTCTAAAACAATCGGTTCAATCTAAACTTGCATTGTGGTACATCACATTTATATTTTATTTTATTTAAATCTTAAGTTTTTAATTTTTAAACGTGCTTATTGTTTTTTTTTTTGTCTTTATTAAAATAACTTTAATCTAATGTTCCCTACTTAAGTTTTTTTTTCTTCTTTGTATTCTAAAACAACTTTTTAACCCTTTTTTTTCCCCCTAAAGTGTGTTATCATTACTATTATTGTTGTTGTTATTATTTTTACTAAACTTAACTCTTAGAAAATTTTAAATCAAGAAAAAAAAAAAAACTCAACTTTTAAGAAAATTTTACGTTAATGAATCAAAATAATGGACAAATAATATTATAATACATTCTTCGAAGTAATGAGGTATTTTTTTGACTAACAGATTTAGTAAATATTAGCAATATTTAATATCACACACTAATCGACCTCGAGTACAACAACATCTCAAGTTTTTTTTTTTTCTTTTTCTTTTTCAACAAATCAACATGTTAAGAATATAATAAAGGGAGGTATGCTCAGTTTATATTTATATTTTTATTTTTGAGATTATTGCTCTTCCTATGTTTTAATTCTCTTTTTATTCAACTGCATCTCTTAAAGCTCCCTAATTAACTTTTTCATTACAATGATATGAACCTTTGTGTAAAATTGATTTGTTCCAAGTCCATATAAAATAATATTATCTTAACAATAATAGTTTATTCAAATACAATGTTAAAAATGGTATTTTAATTGCCCTTAGGTTTTTTATTTATTTTATTTTTCATAATAATTCCATTTTTTATAATTCAGTCAGAGTCTCACCTGTCTATATAATTATATAGATGTGGGACTCTTTTAAAATAATTATAGACAGAAGAGGATTGTCGTTTAGTTAGCTTTGCTTTTCTTTTGTGCCTTTGCTCTGACTTTTACTTTAGTTGCAGTTGTTGTTGTTGTTTTTATTTTTATTTTTTAATTATTATTCTTTTAACTTCTTTGATTTTCGTTAGTGATTGTAGGAAATTTGCCAAGGGTTTAAATTGGTGTCCCTTTAACCAGAATATTCATTGCTATAGTGTCGATACTGGTGCTAATTTGATCAGTCAGTCGTAAATCCGTATAAATCCGTATAAAGTAACTTATCTTAAAAGTAGTAACTTATGGAACTTATGTAACTAGGGAATACTTAGGAGAATAATTATATTCCTAAATTATTTTATATCATGTCCGGGTAAAATTTGTGAGAAATACTAGAGTTTGGATTTGGTTTTTTTTTTCTTCCCCCCCTTGAAATGAGCAAATAAGTTGACTAGTATCCCAAGAAATTTATTTGGGATTATTTATTTGGGTAGTAAAATGGCATGCCGTTTTATTCTCAAAGGTTAACGGCATGGGGCATTTTTTCCCCCTAAACGACATGTTTATTAGTTGTATTACTAACTGACAAACAGCAGGATAAATCAAATTCACAAACGTCTTTTATCTTCCGTGGAAGGGAGCACGCCGTTAACGAAGACAACGACAAACTTTTGTAACGTCTTCCATTTGCATTGTCATTGTCGTTTCTATTTTCACTCGTTTTTTTTAGTTTGTTATTGATATTATTGATTATCACTATTTCATTTTCAACTTGATGTCGCTTTTTGAGTTACATCAAAAACTTTTATATTTCCATGTCCTTTTACTATTTTATCGTTTTCAGGTTATTGTCATTTTTATGTAGACGTCGTTTTACATTTATTGTCGTTTTGATGAAAATATCCTTTTTGTGTTTTGGCTGTTTTTGATATTACTGTCGTTGATCGGGTTGTTAATGGTAGTATTTTATGGTTATGATGTTTTCTTATTATTGTTTAGATTTCTTTTTTTTTTTTTTTTGACAAGTAAGGATGGATTTCATAGTTGCTTACAGGTTATTTCGTAAACCAGACTGTCATTTCTCAATTTGATGTCGTTTTACATTTTATCGTTGTCTAATTTTTTTAACGTTATTAATTTGTCGTCGTTTTTAAGTTGATATGGTTTCGTTGTCAGGTTATTGCCAGTCATCCGATTATTGCCGTTATTTAAAGTTCATGTTGTTTTCAATTTTAGCATTTTTTTTTTGTCATTTTATTATTTCAAATTTTGGTTTTAAGATAGTGAAATATTTACAAAACGACATAATTTCTCAAAAAGACGTTAAATATATGAATAGAGACCTTTTTTGAAGGACAATATTGCAAAGGGAAAAACATATGATTTGACACAAATTTATAGATTATTGTATTAACATGACACTAAGTATTAAAATTAGATCAATATACAGTAACAATTAGATCAATATTACAGTAAACTAAGCCTAAGTAAATTAAAAATGTGTCATGTTAGTTAAGATTGAGGAATTTATTTCATATTGGTTAATAGATGAAAAAAAAAAAGTGATTACTTGTGTAATTATTTTATTTGGCAAATGACAATCACTTATCTTTTATAAGTACAAAAAATTTGGGAAATGAATACCGGAACTTTAGCCTTGACTACCTCCCAGAACGAGTACGACCATAAAATAAAAGATTAAAAAAAAATTTTGAAAAACGACAGAGACTACAACAAAACAAAAATATTAATTATTTTAAAAGAAATTGATCTCGAAAATAGCCTAAAGTGGTATGTTTGAAAACTTAGAAAACTACGCAATTTTGTCTAAAGAAACTATTTAGACAAAAATCCATATGCACCAGGACAACTCACGTAGGAGAACATACTTGATTTTGACACGCAAATTAGATTTGTACATGAAACATCTAAACGCTTGTCTACATGTCGTTATAATTTATAAATGAGATAAAAGCATTTGACGTGAAAACATTTTGTTTACGAAATAATTAAGGATGCACAAAAGATGTCGTTTTCGGAGATAAACGGCAGCAAAAACTCCAAACAGGATGATATGTAGATAAATATTGCCATGTCGTATTCCTTTCTTTGAGCGAATTTAGTCAGAAGACTGAAACCCTTCTTATTGAGTGCTTGCAGAGATCGTACATGGTATACACCTATTACTCGCAATGCTCTGATATTGAATGAACAATTTAACCTATCTTTGAGAAACGTCTCTTATAATGTACAAAGGAATGAGTCTAAGAGAGAGGGGAAAACTATTTCATGAAAAGAAACACACATCTGTCCGCCAAGCGAGCTGTGGAAGGAAGATCGCAATCCAGATATATGACTCATGGAAATACCGGAGAGTATCGAATTAAAAACTTGATTAATTCAGTGTCATGTCAGCTTTTCGGTGACCCGTAGCTTCTTCAAACGTATCTTCATCAGCCACCACTTTGAATTTTGAAGATCTGTCCAATTTTGTTTAGTCTGATTAGCAACAAAGTAAAACAAACATGAATCATCGCTAGGGGGAATTTTCTTTTTGGAAATAGTCATAAAAAACCGCAGCCCAAGACATGGTTGTAAATTCTTCATGAGATGAGAATCGTCTTCTTGGACTTGTAGCAACATAAGAAGTGTTATTGTGGAGTAATTATTTTGTATAAATACTTTGGTCATATAGAACTGATGTGGTGGAATGGAGCAGCGAAATAAAAAACGGAAAGTGCTTTAAAAAACCGTTATAGGAGGTCATGACAGTCAGGCTGTATGTACACACCTTGGTAGGTTGACACCAGACTGGTTAAACAAGAGCAAAGCTAGACTCCTGCTGCAGCTTTAACCTCAGAATCTGTCTTTCCCTGGTGCATATTCAAATAAACAGAAAAGATGAATAATCCACAAGTTACACTTGTATGTTTTCAAGTTCTAGACTAAGCATATGAATTATATGACTCGTAAATTCAGAGAACATAAGAAAAGTTGGTCGTGGACGAGTTAGTAGTTACCACCCAGAAATCAATGGAAAAGCACAACAAAATTACAGTTGACGGTGGAAACTTTAAGAGTTGAAACCAAGAGCAGAGAATGTGATCTTTATCTACTAAAGGAGAGTTGGCAATGCAAACAGTTAACAATAAGAACAAGAATAGGTTGAGTGCTCAACGAACCCCGGTACTTTTTCGAATCTTCCTAGTAGGAGTCCTCATTGTGACAAACTCTTCCGCAGCTGTAGGGTGAATACCCACAGTGGCATCAAAGTCATCCTTGGTCAAGCCAGCTTTCACAGCAACAGCAAAACCCTGGAATTTGGAAAGATTTTACTATCACAAGTGCAAATTTCGTATCTGTAGTATTCAGAAAGGAAAAAAACAGTTATTGAGAGCAAAGCACTAACCTGCACAATTTCTGGTGAATCTTCTCCACACATATGCAACCCCAGAACTTTATTTGTCTTCACACAGACAATGAGTTTCATGAAAACCCGATCTGGAAGCCCTGACAGAGTAGCCTTCAAAGGCCGGAAGTTTGCTGTGAAAATGTCAACATCACCATATTGTTCTACAGCCTGCAAAAAAACTTGTGAATTTTAAACCAACGCCCAACTGAGAGTTGTAGTAAGCCAAATAATTGCCTCACCTGTTCTTCAGTAAGACCGACTTGTGCAATCGGCGGCTGCGAAAACACAGCAGATGGAATAGCTCTACACAAACAACAAATAATCAGATTCGAAATTCCAAACAAGTCCAATCTTTCTCATTAGAAACAAAACTGACAATATGTATAGCCTTCTGCAACATTTTATGGTAAAGTGTCAGCCAACAATCGGTAGCATGCAACTTATAAATGAAATTATACATGTATTGATTCCAAAAGAAACCTACTCAACAATTTCCGAACCGTACCCACCGTATAATGACAATATTATAAAATGATAAATCGGAAGTATATAGGATACCTGTAATCAGGTTTTGTTGGCTCATTCAGAAATATTGTTTTTGCTAATGCAACTCCTTCCATCAAAGCAACTGGAGTGAGATTCACTCTATCTGTAACATCTCCTACTGCCCAAATGGAAGGAACCGAGGTACGAGAGTATTCATCAACCTGAGGAAACCATTAAAGGAAAAAGTATTAACAGTTGAATAGGCATCATCAAAATATATGAAGATAACTATCTCCTCTATTTATTCCAGGTCAATTTTAACCCCCTCTCTAAAGAAAAGAAAGAGAGCACCAAACAAGTCAAGAAAGAAGAAAAACAGCATGTTAGAAAGATACCTCTATCGCTCCATTCTTGTTCATCTTTACCCCTACTTCTTCCAATCCTAAGTTCTGCAATGCAGCAGAAGTTCAATTTGTTTGCAAATAAAATATACCTGTCGGCTGTCGCTTAACTTATAGTAGCTATAAAGGATCTGAATATTCCACGGACCGGCGTCTTCAGGTTTACTACTTAAATCCATGTGTCAAATGATATTTCTAAACATGCACTCTCATAAACCTGAAGACGCCGGTTCAAAAACGTCCAACCATCTCAGAACAACATAAAAAAACTCCAAACCTTTGTATTGGGCCTGCGTCCAGTTGCGAACATAATGTGCGAGAAACCATCATGCGTTCCTCTGTTGGTTTTTAAAGACAATGATCCGTCAGTTGATTAATGATAGCTTGGGGAGATTCCTCTGTGTGGAACTCAATTTCTCTAACAGCCATTTGTTCGGCGACAAAATCTCTGATCTGCAGGGTCAGAACAATCAATTTGAATGTTCATAGAAGAAATCTGTCTTCACAGTGCAAAAAGTAAAAAAAAAAAAAAATAGATCTTTCCATGGTTTTCCCACCTCTTCATCAAAGCCCCTCAAAACTTTCTTCTGGCGTATAAACACATGAACCTCACTTGTTAAACCATTGAAAATGCCGGCAAACTCCAAGGCAATGTAACCACCACCAACGATTGCTATCTTCTTAGGCTTGGAGGGCAAATCGAGCGCAGCATCTGAATCTATCGCATACTCACTGCCGGGTATTTCAGGAATGAAGGGTCGCCCCCCAACTGAAATCAATATATTTCTCGCTGTATATATCTTCCCATCGATATCAATTGTGTGGGGATCAACTACCTGCGTGATTACAAATTGCAATGCATGAACATCAAAATAAACACGCAGTAACAAGAAGATAACGAGTTATTTTTATCAAAATCCGAACATAAAGCATTATCCTAACTGCTACCTTTCCACGACCTTCAATCAAAGTTACACCAGCATTCTTCAAAATGTTCTTATAAATACCGGTGAGGCGCTGCAACTCGGCGTTCTTGTTAGCAATCAAGGTGCTCCGGTCATGCTTAGGTTCAGTATCGTATATCCACCCAAAACCATGACTTTCTTCAAATTCATGAGAGTATTTTGAAGCGTACACAAGTAGTTTCTTTGGCACACATCCACGAAGCACACACCTGAATTTTAACAATACCCAGAAAAATTCAGTAAACTTGCTCCGGCCACTACTTTCTCTCTCTACACCATAACATTACATAACAAGGTTTCCAAGAGAAGAAAACTATCATATCATTCGATCAACATGAGCCGCGTAAATTCATACAAAAATTCCTTTCCATTTCTTCGTTCAACAATCAAACTATTGACCTATCCTGAGCTCTAAGCAAGTAGCAATGAAGAAAAAAACTTACGTTCCGCCGACGCCTCCGGCGGTTTCGGAGGAGATAGTGGAGAACGGAAGCTCACAGATGGCGACGGAGGCCCCGAAATTGGCGGCGAAGCGGGAAGCGCGGACGCCACCGCTGCCGGCGCCGATGGTAAAGAGGTCGAAATCGTACTTACGGGGGGCATCGGCCCCGTTCTCCGGCTCGACTGAGGCTGCGACGAAGCAGCGGCGGTGGCGGTGGACGAGAGAGAGGGAGCGGCGGTGGAGGTGAGGGACGGAAGGAGTTAGGTTAAAGGGAAGAGAGAGAAAGGGGTTAGAGAGAGAGAGCGGGAGGTTCTTGGAGAAGAAGAGCGTCGTGGAGGAGGAGAAGGTGGTGGTGAGCTTTGGCGCCGTGAGAGAGCTCGCCATTTATTACTACCTCTAACCTCTCTCCGGTGAAACGGGAGACGATTAGATATATACCTTTTGCTGAGTAGAGAGATGCTCTGATCACCGTTCGATCATTCATTGGTGGGACCCAGTGCTCATCAATGGCGGAGATTGTAGTTTTATAGAAGAATTAGCACACATTTTTTATAATACAATTGAATTTAAACTCAACTGTATTCTATTATTGATTTTTTATTTTCTTCTAAACAAAAATTATAATTAATTCTTAAAAAATCAACTAATCTCAATTTAAAAATTTTATTTCATCTCAAACTTAATCAAAATATCAAACGAACCATTAGATTTTAGAGCCGCTTTTAAATAGTTCGTTAAACTTAGTACGCTTCAACGTTACGTACGGCCAAAGCACAGCATCAGTATCTGACCCCTTTTTTTTTTTTTTGACGAAACAATATAATGAGTCTTGTCTTTGTGCAAGTGCTTACGATTTACCTCACTCTTGATCACATCTACAGTACGAGGAAAAGGTATATTTTTTTCTTTTTCATTTTTTTTTTACAGTTTCAAAAAAGTTCCTTTCGTTTCCATTGATTCTCATATTGGAGTTCATGCGATTTGAACCTTTCAGTATTTTTAACGTTTTCTAAGTCTTGAAAACACAGTAAATTGGCATTTGTAAGTGAGAATAAAGCAAAATGGGAATTGGGAGCTGAAAGAGAAGAAAATGATATAACAAAAGAGAGGACTTTCAAGTGGTTACACATTACCTAACGGCTTGACCCAACCTAAAAATATAAAGATCGAATCCCCTCACCTCCAGTTAAAAAAGAGAGAGAGAGACAGAGAGAGAACTTTCAACCCAAAATCATTGTTTAAAAACTCTGAAATAATGAGAATTTACAGTTTCCACCTATAGCTATAGCTATACCAATATCAGTGTCAACAAAAGGACAGTGTAAGGCGAGCATGTCATAACTTCTGTTTCAGCTTTGAAAAACTTCAATTGGTTCTTCTAGTATCCTATATTTCACTACAGAAAGTTTGAAGATCAAACTATGTCATTTTATCCCCCTAGTTTTGTCAAAGCTCAAACTTCCTCGTCTTCTTCTTCAGCCTGTTCTGCACCAACCCACCATGAGACAGGGCCCAAACCATCAGAATCAAGTGAACCCTGCAAGACAGGAAACCAAATATCAGAGTCCTTACAATTCAGGCTTTCGTATTTGGCGAGAAAACCAACAGTTAATGATGCATGATCCCTCTTTTGAATATCTCAAACCAACTACAACGGATAGAGAATAAAAAATGAAAAGGAAATCAAAAGCAAGGAAGCAAAAACCCTTGTCCGAACTTCTATGACTGAAATTTCACTTATACACAAGATTTTTCTTTTTTGTGTAAAGCAGTCGGCTGATCTTTTTGTTTTTTGGAGCACTTGAAGAAAAAAAAGACATCAATAGGTGCAACAGATAGAAGAGATACAAAATCTGAATGTTAAAGCTCAAGGACGAACTCACAGTAATAACCATGGGGGCAAATGGCTTCGACTCTTTTGGTTGTTCAACCGGAATTGGAGGATAATTTACACTGTGAACTTGGAACCTTATCTGCACTCGAAGAATAAGAGTTAGCCTACCATATTAGACTTCAGCAATTATTGTCCTATATATATATATTTATATGATAAACCAAAGCATAGAATATCGACCTCATCCTGCCCATCTATAACATACTTTTCTCCATTATAGTCCCATATCCATGTCACCCTGTCTCTGCAATCCTCAAGAAGTTCAAACCAGAATATCAGCATACAGATCAGAAAACTTGGCCAAAACAAAGAAGAAAAATTTATCCAGGATCTGGTAATGTGTCTGTAAACCTACACCTACGCGCGTTTCTTTTCGAATAGACAACACAAGGACTAAAGTACCTTTTTCTTGGATCAGGCTCAGGATGGGACGGATCAGGCAAAAGATTAGCAGGAACATAAATGTCTTCAAAAAATCCAAGTGAGACTGATAATTACAGATCCAACATTAGCACATGCATTACAATTTATCAGACACTATTGATAAAACTAAATTATAACCATAAAAGAGAAGTATGTATCAGACATACGGCGTAAACCATTAGCATCAGATTCTCTCACTTTTGCAGAAATAATCTCGCCCACAAATGGACGGAACATAATCATCGTGAACACCGCCTACCAGCCAGAAAATGAAAACACGATGAACAAATTGTCCTATGGCATAACAATGAAGAGTATGAACACTCCTTGTATGAACATTAACATATACTTGCAAAGTGATTAGGAAAAAATCATAATCATCCATTTGGCATTACTAAAACTACATACGGCAAGATTAATAGAAAAGATAAGAAAGTGCTCAAGCAATTACTTGCTGTTCAAGTAAGCAAGCAAGCTTTAAGATTAAGATTCAATTGAGGACAACATATAATATTGTTCAGCACTTCCAACTGTACCGTATAAGTTGCAGCACCATCGCCGGGAAAGATAAAACCACCTTCAATGGACGTGATATCGTAGACAGAAATGCAAAGCCCCAAGTTTGCAATAACCTACATTAAAATATCATTCGCACTATTAGAAGATTTCAAAGCGTAACTAATGAAGATACAAAATCGTGAATTAGAAGCAACACAAACCTTGTCTAAGAAAAGTTTCTCAAGCTCAGCCTTAATAGCGTCAGTTAAGGGACGGCTCAGAATGTCAGGAGGCACTCGCAATGTGTGCTCGATTCGGCTAAGATAGAACATTTGGTTTTAGACTCAAACCAATCGAAAAGCTACTTCTCTTTCATGGACCCAAAAAATAAAAAATAAATATCAGCAAATAGTACAAGACAACTAATAAGGCACAGACTTCGCTGGCTAGAAACTCTTCATGTTAACCTTAGTTAAGAAACTTTTAACTAATTATCCATAAAAGTCTCAAAATATTGAAATTAATCATATTGATTAGGTTTTATTAAAAATCAATCATATTAATTAGGCCTCAATCTGATTCTAAAATCATTGCAGAACTCCTTTTTTTTTTTTCAAAATAAACATCATAAAACATGAACCAGTATTTTCACGCCCCAAAATCCAACTCAGTTTTTTAGGACTGAAAATGGAGGGCTTCCATCAGTTTTCAAAATTAACAAGAAAATCATGAAGAAAAAACTCAATAGGCCCATTACTAAGTACTGAGAATTTCGTGATTTTCACCCTTTTTTCTTTTTTTTTTTTTGGTGAAATCAGAATGAAAAAAGAAATTTCATCACAGTTAGAATTGAAATCAAGAAGAAAACACGAATTCAACAGGGAAATTTCAGATTAAGGCCATTCAAGAGAGAAAACCCTACCTTGAAATTTCTCTTTGCTCCAAAATGTTTCACTGCAGAAATTGGTCTTCTACTCGGTGGAAAGCGCGATGGTGTCGTGAAGCCAACTACAGAAATGTGCTCCCGAGAGAGGGAGAGAGAGAAGAAAATAACAAGGGAAAAAATACGGAAGAGCGAGAGAGAGGGAAAACGGCGGGCAAATACATTCATATGCGCTTGTATAATGTTCTCATTTTATAAGATTCGGAAATAAATTAAATTCATTTAGAAAAAGAATTAAATGCATTTGATTTTTTTTAAAATTATCTAAATAACTATATTTTTTTTATTTATTGACCAACATAATACAAACTTCTAAATTTTGATTAATATAACATAAATTTTAATTTATTTTAATTTAATTTTGTATCATATTAATTTAATGTTATGTTTTTATGTCATATTAGTACAATGATTATTAAATTTGTATTATTAAGATATTTTTTCATTTTTTTAAGAGTTTTTTAAAGAAAAGATAAAATAGTACATTAATGTTATATTTTACTTTAAAATTTCTCTCTTTACTATTATATAATCTAATTATTTTTATTTTTATTTTTTATTTTTTTTGTATTTGTTATAATAAATTTGTGTTAGAATTTTTTTTATATGATTTTCTATTCAAAAACTAACGAAAAGTCAAAACTATTATGGTTTCAGAATTAAAAGGGAACTTATGTACATTTTGAAATTCCAGAAGTAAAATATTATAAGAACTATAATTCGAATAGAATTTATTATAATTAATCCAAATAAAATTTAGGAAAAAAAAATCTTATAATAAATTTAAGCCACTACTCAAGCACTTAGTTGCGGTGCCTTTGTGCTTTTACCTCTTTCATATTTAGAGAGTGAGATTAAAGGGTGTTTGGTATAAATATTTAGATGACAATTTATAATTT
This sequence comes from Ficus carica, assembly GCA_009761775.1. Taxonomy (NCBI): domain Eukaryota; kingdom Viridiplantae; phylum Streptophyta; class Magnoliopsida; order Rosales; family Moraceae; genus Ficus; species Ficus carica. The sequence continues at coordinate 3,603,462 of CM019748.1, read as the reverse complement.
AATTTTTGTATTTTTTTGAAAAGTAAATCTCAATTTTACTATTTATATAGTTTTGTAACTCAAATTTTAAAAGTTCATAACTTTTTATATACAAGTCCAAATGAGATAATTTTTTTTAATTATATAGAATTTCGAGACGGAAACAAGCTCCGCATTCATCTTTTTTTTTTTTTACGAATGCATTTTAAGTTTTTTTATTTTTTAACTCCAGTAATTTAAATGCCTTACTAAACGCATAATTCAATTCAAATCCAAATACTGCAATCCAAACACCAAACGCGTTTAGATTATCTTTCATGTCAATCCTTAAAGAAAGGTACGGTAAACATGAAAACAGAACTAATTTGTGTGTAAACTATGTAAAAAATTTAAGAAAAATGTTAGAAAAACTAATTAAATTGCACAAAAAAAAAATTTTAAATCTAAACCAATAGAAATAATTTTAAAAAAAAAAGATTGGGAGTCAATTTATTACTTACTAAAAAAGTTTGGCATAATTTACGCCAATCACTAAAAAAAAATTATCCTTTTTGCTAGGGACAAGGAATACTTATAAGGAAAATTTTCATAAATTTCTCCTAATTATATCATTAGTCTAAATATACCAGCTGAACTATAAAATATATTTATTATATCTTCTGAATTTTAATATATATGTCAAAATACTCCATCCTGTTTGATTCGTTAAAATTTAAACGGAATTACTGACTTGACAAGTAGTTTTATTTTTAAAAAATAAAATAAATCCAAGTGGAAGTCCAAGTTCTCAGCCCCATTGCCATTAAAAAACAAATCCCCCTCTACCCGCCGCCGGCAACGTCACCGGCAAGTACTTCAGCAAGTGCAACTGCCATGGCTGCCTCTGCTTCGAGTGCGACCATATCGTTCCTTTCTCCAAAGGTCCTCTTTTTCTAATCTCCCTTGCCATGTTCTTCTGTTTTTCTTTATGGGTTTTTGCTTTTTCCTTTCTTTGATTTCCGTGCTTCTTTTTTCCTTGCCTTTCGTTTTTGATGTTTTGGTCCAGTTTTGTATTGGGCTTTGTGAATTTTAGCATTTTGACCTACGAAAGAAATATAAACTTGGTTTGGGCAGCCCATCGTGAGTGCCTCTCTCCTTTCTCTCTCTCCTCCATACACGCACGCTCAAGCACCTCATCTCTTCTGCATATAAAATCTTTTTTTTTTTTTTTTTTTTGAAAAAGCCGTGTATAAAACGTTTTGATATATCGATATACGTTTTCTACTTGTGTTTTAGTTTTTTGATAGGAGGAAAAATTTTTTAAAAATGGTGCTTGGTAGGGGTGAAAATCAGGGAAGCACAAAGACGAAAATCAAATGCAGCCAACGTGACATACAGTTAAAGGCCTGTTTGGTGGAGTAGTTTGAGTTGAGATTTTTAAATTTTAATAGTAAATTTTTTTTGAATTTTCAGAAAAGGCAAAAAAACTTTTTGAGAAAAAGACAAAATTTTTTTAGAAAAAAGATAAAAAAAAAATTTGAATTAAATGATTTGAGTGATTAAGACAAACATGTCCTAAGACTTAACTATCAAAATCGATCATTACATTCCTTAAATTATATAAAATCATTCAAAATATTCATACCATACTTCCGTCTACGTCTACGAACTTAACAGAATTATTAACGTGATATATAGTTACGACTTTAATATAAATCCATATTAGTTAAAAAAATAATAAAAATTAATTTAAACTAAATTATTATGTTATTTTCTCCCAAATCCACTTCTAAAAACTGCCAAAAACTGAATGTCTCACCATTTCCTCTCAATCCTCCAATAAACAAGAAGAATTGTCGATGATGTTAGTCTCATCCTCTATCACTTACTTGTTCACAAACCCACTCTCAATTGCAATTTGTGTTCCTCGTTTCTCGTCAATCTCAATGTAAAGAACAGCCTAAAAACGGCGTTATACTCGGCGGCGAAGCCACTCGCTGTCATGGCGATAAGCATGGAGAACAGCGTCGACGAAGTGGCGGCAAAGCTCGAGATGATGAGCTTTTTCAAGGCCGATGGCAAGGTCGTCCCCCTCCCCGTCATCGGCTTCAAGGAAGGCTACGATGCCATCCAAGTTGGTTTCTCGGCCACCTTCAGAAAGCCGACGCAATCCCGATGGGCCACCTTCAGGAATTCCGATTCCAATCCACCGAGGGTCTTGAGCCGAACCCGAAGCTCCTCTTCGAGGCGCTCTTCAGTAGAGAAGGATCTATCCCATTTTTAATTTTTTTAATTTGAACTTCTATTTATTTATTTTTATTAAGATTAATATGTTTTTTTTTAATTAATTTTTTAAAATAATATGAGTTTCTTTTTTAAAATATGTTTGATTAATTCTTAAATGTATGTCAGGTCAGTAATTTCGTTAAATTTATAAATGGAAGTGGAAAGAATGGATTTTTTGAATGATTTTTATATAATTTAGGGGCACAATAATTTAGAAAGTCAGAAAGTAAAATGAAATATGATACATAGTTTAGGAGACATTCGTAAAATTAATCATTGTTAAAATAATTGGAACACACATTTATGACTTGTTATGCCAGTAGAGACACCAATCAGTAATTCCGTTTAAAATTTTAACAGAATCAAATGGAGGGGATATTTTGACACATATGTCAAAGTTTAGGAGATACAATAGGTATGTTTTATGGTTCTGGGGACATATTAACACTAGTGACATAGTTTAAGGGGAATTTATAAAATTTTTCCTACTTATAAGTTTGCTTCTTCCTAATGATTAAAAGAGGAAAAAGAACTCATGGATTGCGCATGATTCCACTAATAAAGTATTTGTGGAGTTTTGATGTCATTTCTTTTAAACTACAAACATTCCTTTTAACACTTCTAGCATCAAATTCAAATCAGAGACTTCAACTTGCCTTTTCCATTCCTTTAAAAAAAAAAAAAAAAATCTTGCTTCTTCTACAATGTAACAATAGCTTCTACGAGCCTTGCCTAGTAAACTTTTCGAACACTTAAAATCACCCTTTTAAATTTACGATGAGAGTAGGATCTTTGCTTGAAATCTCGAAACTTAAGAGCATCAAACAAGTAACAACACAAAAATTAGGAAGAGAAATGACTGAAAAACAGTTGGAAATAGGTACACAAACAGATCCGAAGAGAGTAGATTTCTTACTACAACATAATAATCATCATGAATCCCAACCGCATTTGCATGATTGTTTTTTACATTGCTTGAAGTTTCAACACAAAAGGAATGGGTACTCTCTAAGCTTAGAGGGACAATCCTGATTCCTCGTCCTCGTCGAGAGAGGAAGTGTAGACGAAGTAGAGAGCCCAGACGAGACCAAACACACCTAGGAGGATCCAACCAAGGAGGTTGTTTGCTCAATCCGAAGGGGAGGCCAGTGCCTTCTGTGCTCAATCTCTCATCCACCAAAGCCATCGCGGGGCTTGACATTGTCGCCGCCAAAGCTGCCGCCATCAACGACGCGCTCGTCCCCATCTTTGAGTTGCTCTCGGAAGACTTCCCCTCCATTGAGCACCTCACTTTCCCTCCTCTCTTCATTGCGGGCAGTGCTGGATTTCACACAAAAAAAAAAAAAAGGTGGATACTAACACGTGTTTTCAGTTCAGACCTGTTTGGGATTTTGCTTTTGGAACTTCTAAAGGCGCTTTGTACAAAAAGCGAGTATACAAAAACATTCTGTATGGATACTAATGCAGTTTTTGTATTAATTATGAAATACTAAATGCCTGTTTAGTGTCCCCTTTTAATCCATATTTCATACTTTTTTCTATAATATTTTATCTCATAAAAATATGAATTTACTATTGAATTGTGAGTTTAAACCTACCCTCCAAACGGGGTTCTATATCTTAAGCTAGAATCTAATTCTAGGCAGCACAGCAAATTAAGCAACAAGTTAAAATCGAGTTTTTACTAAAACACCATTCTCATCAAATCTTGTATTGTTTTTAGTCTTAAAAGCACTTTTGAACTATCTGTTTAGTGCAACTTCAAATACAGGCATTTGAAGAGAAGGCTTACCAAGAACAGGAGAGGATTGGGCGCCCAAAGAGGGCTTGCGGAGAAGGGCCGCCCGGACGACGGTGGAGGTCGGAGCGCTAGCGGTGAAGCTTGCCATTTTCTTCTAAGCGAACGAAAATGGATTTTTGGAGAAGCTGAAAGTGTTTTATTTTTTTTTTTTTTTTTTAATGCAGGTGGGAAAGTGATTATGTGACACAAGTTGGGAGCGTATAAAGCTTATTTCATATGGCAAAGTGGGGATTTTACGAATTGATATGATTGGTTGGAAATCTGCCCAGGCACAAGCTGGATAGGAGAAAGGTTAGCCCCTCGTTTGATATCCCATATCTACAACTACCCCCAACCAAATTTCTCCACGTGTCACTTAATCCGTTTTTTATAAATTTTGTTGCTCTTGGATGTGGTGTCCATTGGCTTTCTATTTTGTTTTCATAATTTTATTTTCAGCCCCATGGTTTTAGGCTACGAATGGAAATGAGAGAGTTTGCTCATTAAATTTCCATGAAACTTGCTTTTGTCTTAATTGACTACCAAACACACCCTCGAGTGCAGATCTTTTCAAGGCATAAACCCATTTGGAACAGAATATCCTGGGTCTCCATTTGACTGTTTTAACCATCACTGGCAAAACGTAAAAAATCCAGTTCAATGATTTGAGACAACAGTTAATTCTGAAATGAGTTATATACAGAAGAGAACTCGAAAAACATAACAAAAATCCCCGGCAAGGACAATTATTTTTTGTATCAATTTATTGCTAAGATTTGACTCAGCTCCTAAAACAATATGCCCATAAATTTTTTTTTTCGTTCTTTGGGAAAAAATATGAGGTCCACTTTACATGAAGAATTTTGTAAAAGAAGAAAGAATTAAGTGAACAAGTGCAGTTCCCAAGGTAAAAAAAAGAACTAATTTTCTGGTATATAATGATTTTTACTTTTTTTAACCTCCTCTCTAGTTTCTAGTAATCCTGCAATGTTGAACTATCCGTGGATATTGCACTGTTGCAAATAAGGGTGATCGTACTTGACAAATTTGGTCCAATAACCCTTGTATCTTCCGATTCCAATATCCAACCAAGGCTTCATAATTCCGTCGTAGTGTATCACTGCTGCTCTCTCGATGTCGCCACGAGCCATTTCGGTGTCATAACCAAGCCCAAGGATATGCCATCGCCTGTCCAAAGCCACAGTCTGGTTGTAGAAGGTAACCCAACCCAATGGCAAACTGCCGGCTACCCACAATGGTCTCTCAGAACCCTGCAGCCGAACATCCAAAAAACAAGCATGAGATTATGATTGCATTAGAAAATACGCATTCAACTAGTAGTTAATTAAGGAAAAAAATGATGTACCAATCGCAAGTATTTCTGGTATAGAGCGGTCAGATTTTGCCTCCTCCACTGTCGTAGATCAATTAAATTCATTCCAAAAGCCCATGTGCATGCATTGATATCAAAATTCTTGGCGACAAATGGGTCCGAGAAGTTGAGGAATGTATCTATTTGGCGAAACGGAGATTCATCATTCTGACAAGTTTCAATTGCACCAATTACTTTCCCCTTCATATTAACTTTCCATAATCTAGTTAGATCCCTTCGCACAACCACATCATGGTCAAAGAGCACAATCTTATTCAGTGTAGGGAAGATCTCTGGCAGATAGAAACGAAGGCGGTTGAGTTGAATAGAAGATCTCGGGTCATTTGAATCTTGCTTCAGTGTCGCCTTGTACTTGTTGAACAACCAATCGAAACTGTCTGTGCTCTGAACCTGGATTATGGCTTTGCCAGGAGGATTCAATAAGAACCACATTGAGATTGCTGGGAAATTGAGCGAATCAGTCACCACATGGAAAACAATTTTCTCTGGTGCCTGCAAAATGTCATTTCAAAACAAAGATAAACTTTTCCTGTATATATTTCATTCCAAGCTAAACATGCCCAAACAGAATCATTAGTTTCAGGCAGTTGCAGGAACAGTTTTGTGCATAATAGATAATGGCAATACCACCCAATTTTTGCTGCTTGTTTAAGAAACCTTACCTCAAGGAGAAGAAAGGTAGAAATATGAATCACATTTTGTTACACAAGAAAATTGGGTAGTATAATAGAAAAATGAAATAGATTATGCAAATTACCACTGCTGAAGAAACAGTAGAGCTGACAACCACGGCAGATGCCAGGATATTGTCGGAGAAGACAACATAATGATGCAGCTTCGGATCATACAAGTTTTTGTAACTTTTTTCCCTTAAGAAGCTGCCTTTCATTGGGCTCCAGGGAGAAGTATTCTGAAGTGAGCCGCATTGAGAGACAGTGGAGCCCTTTTGGCGTGGTCCTCGCAGCAAGATGGACAAGATAAGTTGCTTGCTTCTTTTGTGATCGAACTTGCTCTTCAGCAGTGTGAGCCATAGCACGGAGCTTAGCAACCATAGAAGAACAGTCGGGGTACACCCGGCTGGCTTTAGACAATGAAGACTCCATGTGTCTCATCTTCTGCAAAGCACTGTAATTTTACAGGTTTTAGATTGAAACAAATCAAAGATGCTTGTCACCTAAATCCGAACAGGGCAAGGTTTTCTTGTCCAAGCTTGCTTACCAAGACATAATGAAGCTTATATCTTTTCCGTCTATTATAATTAGTAATTTTTCTTTCATAGTGACTACTTGTTTCAAAAAGTATGGAAAATAAATATTAAGGAGAAGAATAAAAAAATTATACCTCCTTGACAATTCTGAATCTTTTGTATGATCGCCAACTGCTCGTTCCACCTCCTTAATTCGTAGTCTCAACTCCTTCACTAAGTGCGAATTACTACCTGGTGGTGCAAAACTTAAATATGCTTTAGCTCTTATCAGTTGATCTTTCATCTCTCTTATCTTCTCATCTGTCGCTCTTTGCGACTGAGGACGTGCATTTCTATCACGTCGGACTGCCTTATTTACGTCTGTAGTCTCTTTATTCTTTTCTTCTGTTACTTCACGTGACTGAGGGAGAGCAGTCTGATCATCTTTGACTGGCTGAATAAATTGTTCCTGCACCCGCATCACAAATATTGATAAGCAGATTGGGGTGAGTTTCTTTCATTTAGCAGAATGGTACGGTTACTGGCCTAGCGTACAACCGCTCTGCACAATAGACATCAAAACCATGATCATGCACAGAAAGAAAAAGGGTAAAGATAGTAAGACCACTTGTTTATATACGTGTTGAACTTGTCAATTGTGATTCCACATCAAAACCATGATCATGCACAGAAAGAAAAAGGGTAAAGATAGTAAGAGCACTTGTTCATGCACAGATTTTCACGGTGAACTTGAACTTGAGGCAATTGGACCACGGGTTGGATCATGGGTCTATACCAAGAATTCAAACCACAAGAGCCTAAGTATTGCTTACTTACGTCTTACAGTAGCTAAGAGCTTCTAGTTAAAATGGCCTGTGATTGCTACATATTTCCTTCCGTCAGGTGCACGAACTTTTGGGATTTCAGATAACAATTGCAATGCACCAAATAAATTATCTTACCATAGCAATTGAATAAACCAGATGGAGACACCTAGTTATAACTTATAATAGGACCATTGCACTCAATAATTAAAGAGCGCAAATCTTCATTTCATAAATTTCAATCTTGTTTGAAATTCTCGTATCTTAAATAATTCTGTTTTGCAGTAAGTACACATAATATGAATTAAATGCTAACCTTTTCTCCTGACATGGACAGGGTTCCTTTCTGCTGAAATTCCCGATCTCCTGCATCGCTATCATTATTTGTCCCTCTTCCTGATATTTAGAAACAGCGGACCGAGGGGACCCAGTGTTACCAAAAATGATTAAGTGCCAAACAAATAAAGAAACAAAAGATATGCACCTAAATGAACGAACCATTTCCACTACTTTCCAAAACATTTGTACTCCTCTCTCCATCGATTCCAGAACTCTTTAAATCATGAATCCCTCCGGATGAACTATAACTAATCGCAGAATTCAGATCCTTATCTTTGTAAACAACTAATCGAGGCTCTTTCAAACCTTCGCCGGTTTCCTAAATCAAAAAGCATGTCAAGTTTAAAGTGCGTAAAATTTTTGAACAGAGAAAGAAAATAATGTGGAAAAGCAAAACCACTTAAAAAACTTATTAACTAACTACCTGTTGAATCGCTTTAAGGCTCAGATCATCTCTTCTGTATTTCTGCACCAAAAGAAGTATTACGTTTATCCACATTCAAATCTCCACTATTATCAAATAAATAAAATTGAGGAAAAAAAATTTGACAAAAAGTAGAAATGAAAAGATCCACTATCTAATTAAATACTGATACTCCTCTCAGTTGCTAAAAGCCTAAAACGGTAAAACCTTTATTTCATAAGCAACAAATTTTCTACGTCCAAACAGAGACCTAAATTTGCCGGCCACTAAAAAACAACACCAAAATCGTAGATTCGAAAACTTATTTTTCTACTTCCTACAATTTCGATCATAAACCACATAGAGGAGAAGAAGAAGAAGAAGAAGCATTAAAAAGAATGATAAAACTGAGCTTCGAAGAGCAAGATTCATACTATAGTCGATAAATCCTCTACAAACTCCTTTCTTCCTGCCAAAAAAAAAAAAAGCACAAATCAATATTTCGACACATATATACACGTAAAACATATACGCCATAGATTTTATATAATCAAATGCGCATATGTATGTATACACACATATATAAATACAGAACATACCGATAAAACTGACATTCTTGAGCCGATGGGAGACGAAAACAATGGGAGCTAAAACGGAGACAGAAAGAAGAGAGAGGATGAAGATCCTCTGGCAACGTCGAAACTTCTTCATGAATGAATCAAATGTCAACTGCAAACGAGAATCGCAGTCGCTCGACGGCTTCCAGACGTTCTCGAGAAACACATCTCCACGGACTTCCCTCAGATCAGAGCGAATTCGATGCCTCGAATACACGCAACCGAAAAGGAGCAAGAAAATCTAGGGTTTCAGATACTCTCGTTCGTGCTTCTCGTTTTCAGAGAGGGAAAGAGAGAGGAGAGAGAGAGGGATCGGCTGATCGGCCATGTTCTGTGTCTGCGAGGGGAAGATGGTTTTTGTCGCTCTTTTTTCTTTTTTTCTTTTTTCTTTTTTTTTTGTTGGGGGGGGTGGGGGGTGTTTGAGGAAGCGAATTTAATGGCTTTTTTTAAATGGATTTATACTTTTTGGGGGGGTTTGCCTTGAGATTTGGGACGCAGAGATGCCATAGGGACACGATGGTGGGACACAAACGTTGGGATGATAGAGATACAGTCGTTTTCCGATGATTGATAATCACTTTGTCCATTGGGAGATCATCTGCTCTGGGCCCCACCTCTCAATACTATGACACGTTTCCGCATGTCGTCATCTCTTTTTTTCATTTTCTTTTCTTTTCTTGACTTGTCAATGATTTTTCTCTCCCTTTTTTCTTTTTTTGACAAATTAATTAATTTTTAGATAAATTACTCATTTAATTTTTAAATTTATAATATTATGCTGATTCAGAACTTTTTCGTAGTCAGAGTACAATTAAATTTTTAAAATATTATTATAATAATTTTTTATGTTAATTTTTATATAAAATCTATTAATAATTTAATTAATAAATAATGTTAATTATAAATATTATCTAAAAATAATGAAAATGACTATTATAATTTATAATAATATTTTTAATAGTTTATAATCATTTTAGTTATGAAAAAAAATAAGAAATATCCTTAAATTATTAAAATATTACTATAATAGTTATTTTTGTTAATTTTCAAACAGAATCTGTTAATAATTTGATTAAAAAATAATATTAATTAACAGATTTCATCTAAAAATTAACATAAATGACAATTATAGTAACATTTTAATAATTTAAAAACATTTCAGTTACATTAAAATGTTTAGAAACTAAAATTATACAAAATTCAAAATTCAAAAACTAAATTAACAATTTACCCTTCATTTGTTTTTAGTAGACCAAGCTTCTTTTTTCTTCTTCTTCTTTTTTTTTTTTTTCACCAAAGTCACAACAAACTCAACCACTGAACACAGAGGGGGAGGAAATGTCTTCCGTTAAATAATAGTGCCATCTGTATATTATTCAACTCCAAAAAAAGTTAATATACTTTTTACTGCTGAATAAAAAATTTAAGATTAGTTATTTGTGTATTGGTTGTTTCTTTTGGGGTAATTGTTCTTTTTGTAGCAAAGTTACACGTAAATGATGTATTTTAGGAATTGTATCAGTTAAATAGTGCCATATATTATTTATTTCTTAAAAAAATCGGTGAATTTTTTGCACTAACACCTTTTATTTTGTATTATAAGTTAAGAAATGTTATTTTATTTGTAGGATTAAATTTTCAACCATCTACATTTATAATTTGAATAATTCGGTATGACGCATTGCAAATTCTTAAATGGATATTCAAATATTAGACCGTTAAAAAATTAATTTAACAATTAGAAAGTGATTAATATTAATCGTGCATAATAAAAGGTGTTAATGTAAAAGCTTCCCAAAACACAAGATAGTTAATTGTGTAATAATTTTTTTTTTAAAGAATAGTTATCTGTGTAATTCTGCAATCCGAGTTGAATGTCTTTTATTTGGCAAAAAAACATAATTATCTTTTTGAAGGACTTTCGAGATGATTTATATATATTTGCAATTATGTATTAATCAATCTTATGCAGTGAATTCAACACAAAGCCTGCTTTATATCCGGACTACCAAAACAACACCTTTTTCTTTTTTCTTTTCCAGTTATTGCTGAAAGTAGCATGTGAGATTTTTTTTTTTTTTTTTTTTTTTTTTTTTTTTTTTTTTTAACAATTGAACAATGGGGGAGTAGTGTTAGACGTGGATAAATTATCTTAACATGATATGAATATCCAAAATTTCCCATATCGAAGAGACAACTTTTATTTTTATTTTATTTTTATATCTTTTTAAGAATCTGTGGAGACAATTTTTAATTTGATCTTTAATTAGATTAATGGTAGAGAGAGTGTTGGTGATGAATAGATCTCAAGTTACGGTGAAACTCTTGCAATGCATTATTTTGATAAAAAGTCAACTTGTCAAACCTCACCAATCCATACCAACTCATGTGAATCGATTTAATAATTTGGTCTAATTCAAATCCATTGGTTTTGGTGATCCATATATCACCTTGCTTGAAATTTCGTTCCCATGATTTTCTCCTATTTAATTATATATATAGATTGTATATATTTATTGAGTGAACGCCAAATGCCAATCTCTCTAATCCCTCTAATCCAAGCTAATAGTTTAAGTCAACACTAAAGCGACATCGGTCCATGCACTCTATTTTGCTTCTTAAGTTTAGTAACGATGACTTTAAGTTCAAGTATTTATGTAGGCCCAATTTTTTTTCTCTCTCTCTCTCTCTCTTTATTTTAAAAAACGTAGGTGTCATTTTTTATGGTAAAGTAAGTTACATTAAAATAATAATGTGACATCTATCAAATTAATAGAGAACGTATATCTCACTTTGAATAAGAACCAATTGACAAGTACATAGTTTTTTTTTTTTTTCTTTCTAAATCTTATAATTTGGTAAACCAATAACATTACATGTGTCAAATTGTTGCTAACGTTGTTAGCATTATATAAACCAACGCTGAAATTTTTGTTACAAAACATGTATGATCTGATAAACAAATTAGTTTAATAACGTTTTTGTAAGAATCTATTATACATATTCAATTGAATTATAAAACAATTATGTTATTATGATTTTTTTACTATCGTTTTTCTTAATATACATTACTAGTTGTTCTCAGTATTTAAACCTATGATTTCTTTCTTAATCCATATTACTCTTATCAACTGAACTAATACTAATTTTCTGAATTTTTTTTTTATCAAACTGTTAAACGAGATGTTCCTTCCCAGCTTCTGTTATCATTTTAGATGCATGTCGGGCTGTCCCACACTTGTCAAGTCGAGTAAAAAACGCTTTACTTGCGGTAATTTAAAAACGAAAATGCTTTATTAAAAAAGATAATGATAGTAACGTCTCACTATGCAGCATATAAAAATATATATAATAGTTTTCTTTTCATAGAAAGCATAAAATAGTTTTATTTATAAAATAAAAAAATAAATAAAATAGTTTTGATTTGGAGTGACAGTTGGCTAGCGGGATATGATTAATGATATGATATGCACCCTGATAACCACACCATATGTAATTTTCACCAACTCTGGGTCTCCTTCTCTCCTTGGCTAGCTCTTGAAGCCTTTGAATCCTAACCCCTTATTTGTCCACCAAAAAAAAAAAAAGAACCTTGTCTGACGTTTCTTTCTTTCTTTCTTTCTTTTTCCAAAGAAAGCTTTCTTATTATATTTTATAGTTCAAAAATATTATTTAAATAGTCAGATAATCTCAATTGAATGTTTATATTGTCTTTAATAAACATTCACTTTAAACGATAAATGTGTGATATTTTGAATGTTCATATAATATAATCAAAATAATATGTATATCAATACAAAAATTTGTTATTTAAACAAAATTAGCTTCAACAAAGTTGTATTGAATATTTGAAGACATATATTTTACCTTACAAAAAGCCTGATCTTTATTTTCCAACGACATTGATCGAATAAGGCTGCTCTTTATTGAACCCAATTGTCATAGCTCTAGCCACTTACGTTCATGTAAGTAATTCTTAACATCTTTATTCTATTTATGGACCCAAAAAAAAAAAACAAAAACAAAAACAAAAAAACAAAACACACACACACACACAGACACATGTTATCTTGGAAAAAATTGGAAATCAAAAAGCATAAATAAGATAAATCAAGTAATTTTTTAATGTATAATTCTTTGTTTAGTCGTTTTAGTGGCTCTACTAGGACTACGGGACTTTTAATTATTCGAATGTCGTTTTTTTTTTTTTGGTTGATAATCGTTTCTCTTTTGTTGTCGTTTCCCATTTGATTTTTTTTTTTTTTTTTTTTTTTTTTTTTTGCTGAATAGTTTCCCATTTGATCTTTGTTTCATCCTTTGTTGTTGTTTGTATATATTTATGCCGTTTTCATGTTATTCTTGTTTGATCACTGGGCGTTTTGGCTTTCTTCTATTTTGTCGTTTTTCTACCATGCCGTTTGTCTCTTTGTTATCCTCCTTTATGTGCATGTCGTTTTCAGTATGTTGTCGTTTTCTGGGTTTTCTTATGATTTTATTTTTATTTGATCGTCGTTTCCTATTTATTAATATTTGCTTGTCTACATTCGGGTCATGCCGTTTGAACTTTGGGTGTCCGTTTTTCCTATCTTGTGATTAGTCATTTTTCTACTATGTCGTTTGCCCACTTTGGTGTTTGTCGTTTCTTCTAAATTGTCGTTTTAAGTTTTCGTTTTCTTTTCGACCTAATTTTATTTTTAAGGCATCTTTTGTCTTATTTTTTCCTTCCATTTCTCGTTTTCTAGTTGCTTTTCAAGTTTTAATTTAATGTATATTGGACTTCGGAGTGTGATATTTTAATGGGCTTGAGTCCTAGAATAATTTTTATTTATTTATTTATTTATTAAATTTAGAGGTGAAAGGATTCGAAATCTTTACCTTTAGATAAAATCTTGGAGACTTCCGATTTTATTATTTAGTATTTTTAAAATTTTTAATTATTATTAAAAAAATGAAAAGTTTAAAATTTAAATTTGATTACAAACTCACACTCATGTAGTCAACCACTTGAACTATATATTTTTTAAAATTAGGGTTAAAAATTCAAACTTTTTAATATCTTTAATTTTTAGTGAAGTTAGATATAGAATTATGACTAATCTATATATACAGTCACATCATATATAAAGATGAAATTCAAACTTTACATTTTGTTGTAAAAGATTTTAAAAGACCCATCTAAATTTGCAACATAGGAGATAGAGAAAGCAACAAGAATTCCCCTAAAAAATAAAACGAAAGCGACAAGAATTCCATTAAAAAAAAAAACAAATGAAAAACAAAAAATTGTAAGAGATGATCACGAAACTACAGTTTTTTTGAGAAGCATCATGAAAACAACAGTGTAAGATAAGTAGCTTATGTCACAAGTAGTCACGTGTGAGTTATTATTATTATTTTTTGGATTAATTTTATTAATAGTACCTGTACGAATTTTATTATTAAAAAAAATATAATTTTTTTTTCCTTCATTACTAGAACTGTTACGTCATCAAAGCCTATAATATGTGGAGCCCAACAGCATTTAATGTATGCCAAATTACGGGTTTACCCTCATCTCCCACTAGCCCAAATATCCCTCTCCCTCGTATGCCCTAAAAAAATTTTTCAAACCAATATCTATAGTGTTTTAGAGAGAAAAACTGAAATTAAGAGAGAGAAAGAGTTGCCACTGGTCGGAATCGCTCCATAACTGCTCGGAAACCGTCCGAAACCACCACGAAAGCCCTCTATAAACCGCTTGACAGTCTGTGAATGTCAGAAAATCTTCTAAAACTACCCATGTTGAAACTCACAAAATTGGCTGAGAAAAACATTACTCCCGAAAAGAGATATCTCCGGGTAATGACTTCGGCATATAAAAGGCCACCGGCTGAGAAAAGTTATAAAAAACCGGCACCAGAGAGCGAGAGAAAGGTGGCCGAGGAAGGGTTAAAGAGAAAGCATGTGGAAATCGAAGTTAAGGAATCAAAAAAGCCGAAAAGTGCCGTAGAAGAGAAGATATCGGAAGTTGAAGAGGTAAAAATGTTGAGGCCATTCCGCGTATGCTGTCATGGACCTCCGCCAATAATGTAAAGTTTGATGATGTGAAGTCGTCTTTTACCGCTAAAGAAGAGAAACAGGTAATTTATATATTTTATATATATTTATGTAAGTAGTATCATTTACAAGTGTTGGTCATCTACATAATGACGGGGTAGTCATTTTGGCATTGATCATACCGTTGTTAGCTTTAATACCAGTGTCGGTCATTTACATAATGACTTGGTGGTCATTCCTGTAATGACCATACCTTTGCTAGCGTGAATACCATTGTGTGGGTTATTTAC
Organism: Ficus carica; assembly: GCA_009761775.1. Classification (NCBI taxonomy): domain Eukaryota; kingdom Viridiplantae; phylum Streptophyta; class Magnoliopsida; order Rosales; family Moraceae; genus Ficus; species Ficus carica. Next base: position 3,588,350 of record CM019748.1, on the reverse strand, counting down.
ATAATGACCGGGTGGTCGTTTTTGTATTTGCCATGCATTTGTTAGCTTTAATACTAGTGTCGGTCATTTACATAATGACCGGGTGATCATTCATGTAATGACCATACATTTGCTAGCGTGAATACCATTGTGGGTCATCTACATAATGACCATGTAGTTATTTTTGTATTTACCATACATTTGTTAGCTTCAACACCAGTGTCGGTCATTTACATAATGACCGGGTGGTCATTCCTGTAATGATCATACATTTGCTAGTATGAATACCTTTGTCGGTGGTAACTCTTTCTCTCTCTAGATTTCAGTTTCTCTCTCTAAAACATTGTAGAAGCTGGTTTGAATTTTTTTTTTAAGGTATGCGAGAGAGAGGGATATTTGGGCGGGTGGGAGATGAGGGTAAACCTGGAATTTGACATACATTAAATGCTGCTGGACCACACATATCACAGGCTTTGATGACGTGACAGTACTAGTAATGAAGGGAAAAAATAGTGTTATTTTTAATAATAAAATCCATACAAATGCTATTAATGAAATTAATCTCTATTTTTTTTTTGCTAAAAAAAAAGATCTAATAATAATACCGTCGTTTTTCATTTTTAAATCTCCACAGGTAAAGACACTTATCTGAATTGACAAAAAAATTTGAACCTATAATTTTCTGATCGATAAGATTCTAAAATTATCTCCTATAAAAACTCAATCATTCCTGTGTGTTCAACGTGCGAGTTACTCGTATAAGTATTTCCACTACCTTGTCGTCACATACTTTTTCTTTTTCTTTTTTAATTTTAAAAATATAAGACAATGAAACAAAAGAAACATCAACTTCAAACCCATTCCCCACCAAATTAAACTTGCCGACCTACACTCAACCCACTTCTGCCACTAAAATCCTAAACCCCCCATGCAGCACATTCCTATCTCCTCATTTTTACCACTCCCACTTCACCTCTCTTCTCTCCTCTCTCTCTTCTCTTCCTCCACAAACAAACCCACATAAATCTCTCCTTCTCCATAGCCTTTTACACCAACCTCTGTTTTTTTATCAAAACACCCACAAACCAGAACCAGTTTATCCAACGTCTAAAGCCATTTCAACACACACACACACAATTATATATATATATATATATATATTTATACACATATTTGGTAATATATTTGTTTTGTTTTTGTTTTTTTACTGATAGAGAACTAGAGATATGCTATTTTAGTTAGGTGGGTTTTGGCTAGGGAAAATGGATGGAGAAGGGCTGTTAGTCCCGGTAGAGATTCAGGCTTCTCTGAAGAAGAAAACAGCGGTTTCTAGAAGCTGGATTTTGCTTGACCAAACCGGGAAAGGAACTATTTTAGATGTAGATAAATATGCTATTATGCGACGGGTTCATATTCATGCCAGAGATCTTCGGATTCTGGATCCTCTGTTATCATACCCTTCCACCATCTTAGGCAGAGAGAAAGTTATCGTTCTCAATTTAGAGGTCAATTTTTTAAATTTCTTATTCTTCTGACGTCTTTTTTTTTAATAATATTAATTTTGTTGCTCATATGGTTTTGGTTTTTGGTTTTTGGTTTTTGTTGCTTTTTTGGTTATTGGCTTCCAGCACATTAAAGCAATTATCACTGCAGAGGAGGTAGGTCTTTGTTGTCCCCATTTTTGCGTTTTTTGGTTAAAGTAAAATGATTTTTACTTTTGTTTAATTGTACTATTTTGAGTTTTGTGGGATATATATATATATATTTTTACTTGAATTTAGTTGCTTTAAAGTGAATTTAACTAAAATTTGAGGGAAGAGTTTATTTTATTTTAATTTGTAGGTGTTGCTTAGAGATCCATTGGATGACAACGTAGTTCCTATTGTGGAGGAACTCCAAAGAAGGTTAGTTTTAACACGTGCGAGCTTCAGAGGCCAAGGGGAAGAAGAAGAGCAGCCTGCAGGGGCGCGAGACGATGCCGAAACCGGCGAAGAAAATGGTAATTGGAATGGAATTTTGATTGATTTTGGTATTTTGATTAAATCATGAATTATGGTAATTTGTGATGGTTTACAATTTACATTACTTGAGGCGAATATAGAATTCCCATTTGAATTCCGGGCCTTGGAAGTGGTACTAGAAGGCATTTGTAGCTATCTCGATGCGCGAACAAGAGAATTGGAAGCCGATGCTTATCCAGCTCTAGATGAACTCACCTCCAAGGTAATAATGACTTTGTTAAGCTGTTGTTTCAGCCGAACTAGTCTTTGTGACGAATTTGTTTAATAGTCGAAAACAAGATTAGCTTTTAAGCTAGAATGTGTTTGATTGTGTTTTCTGATTGTGTGATGCGCGATGAAAAATGCTGCTGATTTCATGGCATGATTAAGTAGTCTATCGGAAATGGGTTTTAGTTGCAGTTGAGGTATTTGTTGTGGTTTCACAAAGAGATGCTCCAAGCAATGCGCATACCGATCTCTAAGCTCACTTGCTTTTTGTTATTCACTTGCTTATACTATTCTTCTACATGAATTATGTATATCTACGTGCAGATTAGCAGCCGTAATTTGGATAGAGTACGCAAGCTTAAGAGTGCAATGACAAGGTTGACAAATCGGGTTCAAAAGGTACGAGACACGGTGATATCTGTTTCGCGTCTGAAATAATATGTTTCCTGGTAGATGCATGTTGCTCCTGGTCCTGAATACTTGTTTGCCTAAAGCTCAATTATGTTACTGACTGAGAAGAGCATGAATCCTTTACTAACAACTAACGAGTGCAGTCATACGAAAGGCAAGGCAAACAAGCACACACAAGATTTATAGTGATTCGCTTTCAAACTCGTAACACGTGCTAACAGGGTGATAATTAGACTCCACACATTCAATACTCGGTTCTTGAAATTGAAGAAGCACAATATGTGTATCAGAAGCGGTACACGAATGGTAGAAAAATACATGGAACATTATATGAGCTATTTGGATTTCCGTCTGCCTGCAGGCACAAAACGTCTGCTTCATCTAAAGAAGTGGAATAAATTGGCTTCAGTCCACAACTTTGGACTTGAATTTTCCACTGAATTTTCACATTTATTTTTGTCAGGTAAGAGACGAACTGGAACAACTTCTCGACGACGACGATGATATGGCGGACCTTTACTTATCAAGAAAGTTGGCCATGACATCTTCGCCTGTGAGCGCCAACGGTGCCCCGAATTGGTTTTTCAGCTCACCCACCATAGGCTCAAAGATATCCAGAACAAGTAGGACAAGCACTGTGACTGTTCAGCTAGAGAATGATGTTGAAGAGCTTGAAATGCTGCTTGAGGTTGTAACATAAATTATATTTCATTTATCTAGAAATTCAAGTCCTGTTGCCAAATGTATGTATATAATTATCTCAACGAATACCAGTCATTATCTTTTTTCAGGCTTACTTTATGCAAGTTGATGGAACGCTTAACAAATTGACCACGGTAAGCACTGTTTTGTATACTAATATACTTCTTTGGCCAAGGAAATGAAATTTGTATAATTTTTTAATTTCAACTCTCTTCTTATAGCTGCGTGAATACATAGACGACACCGAAGATTACATTAATATCCAGGTAAGTGATTAAACATAATCAATGAAAAATCTTTATAGTAATGTCTAGTACTTGATTCATGCTACATTAATTATATCGCAGCTTGACAATCACCGAAATCAGCTTATTCAGGTAACTACTTTGAAATCCCTATTTAAATGCGTAAGCTTGTCTTCAATCTTTCTGAAGGACTCGTCCTACATTGTAACACGTCGTTGATCAATTTTACATGTTTGTCACATAATCTACTTCTACATGTTACATGCTCGGCCGTTTTACTCGAAGGGCTTAGCCTATGCCTATATATACATGTAGTCATAGATGACATTCTTAAACCGTGCAGCTGGAGCTTTTCCTCTGTTCTGGAACTGTTTGTTTGTCTGTATATTCCCTGGTGGCCGCGATATTCGGCATGAACATCCCTTATACTTGGAAGGAAGGTCATGGCTACGTCTTTAAATGGGTGCGTCACATGAAATTAAATCATACTCCAAATATGGATAGAGATATAAACTTTTAATAAATATTCTTGGATAAAAACTAATATAGAAATTATAGTAAGTTTTAATATGTTCCTCTTTTCTGAAACATTAGGTGGTCACGCTCACGGGAATACTATGTGTCTCCCTTCTTCTGTCAATAATTTCATACGCTCGGCACAAGGGTCTTCTTGGATCATAATAATCTTGATCAGAAAGATGAAAAAAAAAAAAAAAATATATATATATATATATAAAATCCTGTGTAGCTTGTATACTACTTGGGATTTTTTATTATTTTTTTGTATTATTGGATTGGAAATTGGTTTGATTCAAATTTAATAATGAACTGTTAAGTAGATTTGGTAGATTGCATTTGTTAACCGGAGAAAGCCCATGACGTTTTACTCTGATACGGATACGAGGAAAAGAATGAAACGACGTGTCGTTTGATGACAAAGTAGACGACGTGTCATTTATGTTATGTAGAAAACAGCGACAATAGAGGAAGACGACATGTCGGTAATCAATGAAGAGAAGCCGCTTGTCATTTTACTATATCAGAAAAAGAAAACGAAAAAAAGAGAAAAATAACGACGTTGTCGAGAAGTTAGAAAGTGTCGTGTGCTTCACTCATTGGTGAAAATGACATCTACTCTAATCTAATAAATTGAAAGGGACAATATTAATATCCAAAAAACATCTTTGTTTTTAGTCTAAATACTAATTTTTAGGTCTTTCTTTATGAAAATGCCTAAAGCACCACATGTATTTATTACAAAATGTTCGACGAATTAAAATAATTAAAATATTGGTTTGACAATAAATTTTTTTTTGTTGAATCATTTAAAATAATTTTCATTATAAATTATATATGATAGTCCTGGTATTTTAAAATATTTAATAACTTTAGGTGGTCTTTTGTGATTGATTTTACAAATACATATGATGTTTTAGACGTTTGTATAATATGAGAGGCAAATGTGAAATTTAAGTTAACCAAGTGAATGTTTTTCGTATTTAATTCATGAAAATTTCTGAGTAACTTAAATAAAACTAATTGATGAGTTTAAACTCATCACCATCAACTCAATTTTTGTCTTTTTTCCTAAAAATTTTTTGTCTTTTCTGAAAAAGTCAACCAAAATCACTATTTAAACTTACAAATTTCAACTCAAACTCGTTCACCAAACACCTCCTAAAAGAAATTAGGCTTGTTAAATTTGTAAAAATGAATGACGTGTCAGTGTTTCCGTTGAAAAAAGTGAACAATGTGGATATTTTGGACACCAATAACGTTAATGCTGGTGCTCAATGCTCTAAGTTTTCTTTTTATTTATTTTTTAAGCAGCAATGATGTTTTCAATGATTGCATATTAGGTGTGCATTATCCATTTACTTTGAAGCTAGTAAGTCGAGTAAATTCTACAGCTAGAAACAGTTTGCCTAGGACTTTTCATATACTATTTCTGGCTTCTCATTTATAAGTTGGATTTAGTCAAGAAAAATCAATAAAGAAAATGAAGAAAGTAGCCCCCCTCAAAAAAAAAAAAAACAAAAAAAAAAAAAAAACCATTATTAAACTTGTATCATTACAGTATTACTTGTCACAAACCGGATCCCGTTTCCAGCTATATAAAATTCCGTTTACCTCATTGGCTCATTCTAAACAGTTTAAAAAAATAAAAATAAAAGTGACATTAAACCGCGTAATCAAAAGTTACAAAAATCATAAAAAGGGCGACATTTAAAAATAGCTGGAAGTGCACATAAAAATATTCACAAAATAATAAAATAATAGACAACCCATTTTCCGTAAAGCAGTAGAGAGGCAAAAGTTGCCGAAAAGTATATGAATTGTCATAAGATTTCCTATTTTATTTCCTTGATATAAATTATTTTTTTAATTGCTATATTAAGTTTTTAATTGTTGTAATTTATTTTTAATTATTTGATTTATAAGTGTCTATCTTAAAAATTGGTGACGCACAGTATAAAATTACTATAATCATATATCTGACCCATTTTACTAGAATGTTAGTTAAAACATAATGAAAAATTGGGGAATTAGTCATTACTAAACCTATTCTGTTAGTATTTATGTTAAAATAAAATATAAGAGGATCACGTAACCGTACTTAACTCCATTTTTCCATCTGATTGAAAGGAAAATTTGAACAAAATGAGTTAAGTTAGACTAATTCAAAATTTTAGAGAGTAAAATGAGAAGTTTTAAAATCAAATAATAAAGTGAGATAGTCCTGTAATTTTGTGATATAGATGAGAATAATCTTAATTTTTTGTCCTTTCTAATATTATAACGAGCTAAACTTTAAAATTTTTTCTTTCAAAAGAGACGTTTGGAACATCAACTGGAATTGGAGTTTTTGAGTTTTATTTTTTATTGAAAATGAGTGAATGTTTAAAAATATTTGTTTCTGATAAATAAAGAACGTAAAAACTTAGAATGTATTAGAAAATAGCAATTTAACTGGAGTTGGATTGCCCAAAAGCCCTAATATTTGAGTTGACCACCACTTGAGATGAAAACATACATAGGGGGTGTTTAGTGAATGAGTTGAGTTTGAGTTGAGTTGAAAGTTTTAAGTTTAATTAGTAATTTTTGTTGACTTTTTCAGAAAAGACAAAATACTTTTTCAGAAAAAGATAAAAAATATGATAAAAAAAGTACAGATTAATTTAAAATGAATTTAAATGCCAAACAAGTCCATAGGCTTCGGAAGAAGGAGGAGGAAGAAGAAGAAAAAAAAAAAAAAACAGTTTTGTGGCAGAGCGCAAAAAAAAAATACACATAGGCAATAGTAGGACTGGGGGTCCCACACAGTTGGGCGGTCAAAAAAATCAACATCAGGGAGTTCAGATTAGATGCCTTACTTTTCAACGAACCATTTACTTAGGCATTCTTTTTTGACTTGCTCAACTCCCTCAATTACAGAACATATACACACACCTTCTTCACTGGAATATTACTTTTTGCAGCGTCCCCCAGGCCAGTCCCACCCTTTCTTAACGCCAACGTTTTCCCGTATTTTTCACATTTGTCCTCTCTTGTCTTTTTCCTCTCTACCAAGTTTCCACCTTTATTATTATTATTTTTTTATTATTACAATTATTATTATTTTTTTCTATCGACTAAGTCTTATTAATGTGAAGTGGCTAACATTTTTCTTGCATGTGAACTATATGTTCCTTTCTACAACCAGTGTAATAATAGCTAAGGAGTGATTTCTTTATTTTTATGGTTTTCTTATTCGGGTAATTATTACTATTTGTTGTTTACAGCTTCTGACTTCAAATTGTGCCCCATTTGAGCTTATTCATATTATCCAATTATTTGTTTATTAATTTCGAACCATTTTTATTAGAAAAATATCAAATTAGGTCAACTCTGCCTAAGCTGTTTTTCTTCATAATAATAAAAGCAATTAACGATGTCTTCATATCTTTCGAATCAGTGTTACACTAAAAATCTAGTGATATCGTTTATGTAGTCATAAGGAATCGAATATTAGAATCAACATGTTAAGTCAAGATCTAAAGTCCAATGGATTGAATGACACCTTGGCTTAGTTAGGATGGTTTTGTTAGCATGCATGTGATATATGCCTCCCTTCTATCAAGTTATCTACTTTTAGTACTCAAAATGCAACCGTTTTAACTTGAACTCTCGTTGTGATTAGCTGATGTAGAAACCAATTGCTTCGAAGTCATTAAGCATATAACCCCCCTTTTGAAATCTGATTTTAAAAAAGGAGAATGTGAGATTTAAAAAAAAAAAAAAAAACACACAACTAAACAAATTCATTATAAATTTAAAAAATAGAGCTTTACATATTTAAATGTCAGATGTAATCAGAAGCACATTAAACTAAGAACAAATATATAAAACTAACATAATTTAAAATTGTTTTAACGAATAAAACATTGCACTGAGAAATTTTTTTTTTTTGGTTGCCCTAGGATTCACATAAAAAGGGTTACCCAACTAATGCAGCAAATGATTTTTCAGTTTATGCCTTAGCAATTTTTTAATGGGGGGACATAAGAAAAATACGGTATTGATAGAGTTATATGTTTTTTTTAATTTTTTTTTTGAACTGAAAATGGGAGAAAGATGAAGCCTATACTTAGGAAAACCATCCAAATTGTAATATGTAGATGGATATATCTGAGTATAAATATTTAAATTGTCATTCGAAAAGATATTGAGATAACATTTAAAACAATATATTTAGATATAAATATTTAAATTTATGTTTAAACGCCAAAAATTGACATCTAAATGCTTCATTTCAAATGTGAAAAATCCAAACACTTATTTGAATGTGTCATTGAAATAAAATGATCCAAATAAAACGTGTCATTTTAAATGTGAAAAGTTCAAATACCAATTTAGACGTGCCATTCAAATAAAATAATCTAAATTTAAGAAAATAACAACCGCAAACAAAACAAAAATCATATATAAAATTACCGTTAAATTATAGTTACATCTTACACATTTTTACTGTCTATCAATTTTACTATCAATTTAATCAACCGAGACTTCTCAACTCTACAGAGTATGGTACAGAGTGTAGCCATTTTACTTGTACAGCAGCTACGAAAAGCATTAAAAAGACCAAAAAAGGACACACTGCAATATTTTGCTAGCAGCAGGCTCTGTGCAGACCACGCCATCCTATCATGGACCTGCCCGCATGGTAACACTCACCGTAGCAAAACAAAACTCGCCGTCGCGTCTACGAAACCGGGTGCGCATCTTATCCCTCTGCGCACCCCTGGTTTAAGTTATCCTCAACTCCTTTTTTTTTTCTTTTTTCTTTTTTTAATTATCAAAAATAGTCCAAATAAAATATACTAATTTGGTTCAACTCCAACATGTTTTTTTATTTAAAAAAAAAAAAAAAAAAAAAAACTCCAACATGTTTTTTAAACATAAATAGATGTGAAAAAGAAAAGAGAAAAAACCAAAGAAACTCCTGGTTCATGCTCTTTTTCGACGAAGAGAGCCTCTCGATTCAGATCAAATCAACCAAAACCCACGTCGGGAATTCGGAAAAATTAGCGAAAAACCAAAACCCATCTCTCGTAATCTCACCCCTTTTCGCAGAAGCTTTCGACTTTGTTCTTGGTCTTTTCCTCTCTTTGCACGCATTCCCCCGTAAGATTTTTAATTAAATCCTCGTACGTTATTCGCCGCATTTTTCCCGTCGATGTTTCATTGTGGTTGTGAAATCCTTGTTTTTGGTTTTGATATCGCAGGTGGAGCCGAGGAAATGGACGTAAAAATCTTGGTGTCTGTTTCGTGTTAGACATGCAGTGATTGGACACGTGGGTGAGTTCGTAGGAGAAGAGGTAATTTGTTTGGCGGCGGAAAATGGCGAATCGGGTGGTGAAGGTGAGGAGGGAGACGATTCAGGCATGCATGACTTGCCCTCTCTGTCGCAAGCTCTTCAGAGACGCCACCACCATATCTGAATGCCTCCATACGTGTGAGTCTCTCTCTCTTCTTTTGTTTCACCTGATTTGGTTCTTTATTTTTTTCAAATTTTTTGTTCATCTCTTGTCATGTTTTCAGATTTAGGTTGGTGTTGTTGTTGGTTTTCTTATCTGGGTTTCTCTTGGTTTGACTTGTGTTTCGTGTATGTATGTATATATATATGGGCGTGTTGTAATTGTGTATTCCGGACATGGGTATTTGGTATTTTCGTATTTTGCTGAAATTTCTTGTTTCTTTTTTATGCTTTTTCGTTGCTGTACTTGGATGTGTAGAGAAGATAAGAGAGTGAATGAGTTCGAATGGCTGAATCTCTTTCATTTATTTACTTATTATTATTATTATTATTATTATTATTATTTTGGTGATGAATATAGTTTGGAAAGTTTGACTTGGAGTGATTATAAAGTTTGGTTATTTGCTTTGCTTTGGCTGAGTTCCATTGCCCAGAGAGGAATTTGGCGTCAAAAATCTGTTTTTTCTAGGACTCTAATGGGTTTGAACACCATTTGGGTGTGCTTGTCTATGAGCATAACTTTGTTGCTTTTTTTTTTTTTCCCCCCCTTCTTTTTAGAAGATTAAAGAAAATTTTGTCAGTAGAGTTTTTCTTGTTAATGCTTGAGGAAGAATGTTTATATTCGATATGGAGATTGTCGTTTATTTCAATTATTAAGATTCCTATTTTGCTTAACTTTCTTTAAAACGTTCCACTCCAGGGAGCCTTTTTAAGTTTCTTCACTCGTTTGACACAATATTTCTCATACTTTTGTTTTGAACTCCATTCAGTTTGCAGGAAATGCATTTATGACAAGATCTCTGATGAGGAAATAGAGAACTGTCCGATATGCAATATCGATCTGGGATGTGTTCCCTTGGAGAAATTGAGGTTAGGTCCTCTCTGTAAGCTAAAAATCACATTTGTCGCGTTGCAACTGTTTACGAGCTTAAATAGCTTCCACAATGATTATATAAGGTTTAATACGTCATGCAATCATAGTAAATTAGTAGGATAGTAACTACATATGCTGACGTAAGATGAAGCGAAGGTGCCTAATTCAAGTATCACGTTAAGTTAAGCTAAAATGGTCTCCTAACCCAAGCGTTCATTCCTTGTAACCTTTTGATGAAATTAAGCTTATTGGGATTTTTGTTCATAAGATTGTGTACCGAGGTATTATTTGTTGGTTTGCTTATTAGGCCGGACCACAATTTGCAAGATCTTAGAGCAAAAGTTTTCCCTATTAAAGGAAGAAAAGCAAAGGCATCTGAGGTTGTGTCGGCTGTTACACTACCAGTGAGAAGAAAGGAAAGATCACTCTCCTCATTGGTTGTCAGCACTCCAAGAGTATCTACCCATGCTACCATGACTGGGAGAAGAACGAAAGGGGTCGCTAGAAAGGCTTCTGCTTTACGAGGCTCCAGTTTTTCAATTGAAAAGCCCATTAAGAGAGAAGAAGAGTCTGCGGATGACCATCCAGAGAGCTCAAGCTCACCTGAGACTTCAAACAAATTCTCTCAAAATAATCGGCAGGTAAAGGAGGGCATCATTCTCTTTTACATTTTGCTTTCGTTCATGGTAATCTTCTTGGCAGCAGATTTTCTTTTTATTCTTACAAGGTTAAAAGACATTTGCTTCAACCTACTAATATCTTTCTCATTTTTGACTGGTACAGAGTTCTTTCCCTGCTGAATCTAGCCAAGCAAAACCCATAGCCAATAAGGAAACCGAGAATGGTTCTGAACACTGGGACGGAAAAATGGACCTTTGGAAACCTTTGAATTTTTTGGTGGAAGTGGCAAATAGGACCAAGTCCTTAAAGTCCAATTCACAAGGGTCTGATAATAAGGTAGAACTTACACAAGATGTTAACAATGAACATCAATTGCGTAGATCAAAAATGAAGGAAAACAAGCGCAAGTCAAAAGTTGAGGATGACAAGAATATTGATCCTGTCTCGTCAGAAATTGTGCAACCTAAAAAGTTGCGCAGGGTCCGCCGGAAAAGAGAAGCCGCTCCTGAATCAAGGATATCACCTCAAGCTCTGCTGGATGCTGCTAGTGGCAAGAATGAAAGAAGAATTGGTCCAATTTGGTTTTCCCTTATAGCTTCTGAAGACCAGTAAGAAACAACTTAATATTTTAATGTTTTGTTTGAGACATTAGTTTAACTTCAACTAAACTGTACTTTTTTCTCTGAATTTTTGTCTTTTTCTGAAAAGTCAACAAAAATTATAATTAGTTTGTCATTGTACTTACCATATTTACTTGAGAAGGGAGTAATATTTTGTTCCTTCTACACTATTTTCAAATCATGGTTTCAGGGGAGGAAGTGCACCTTTGCCTCAAATTCCAGCGAGTTACTTGAGAATAAAGTAAGTATTGTTTATCGTCCTAATTCATTGACGTCCTCATTGAGTTCTTCAAGTGCAGTCGGAATTTGTTTTTTTTAATTTTATTCTAAACATATACTTTTTAGTCAAATTATTGCAGTTGTATATAAACTTTCTAACTGGTCTCTATAATCTGGATATTTGTCATGAATGTTCTCTAGTTCTGCTGATTGTATTCATTCCCCATCTAGAATTTCTTTTTCCTTCTTTTTCTGACAAATCTTTAGAGTTGGATAAGTATCTATTTTGACCTTTTCATCAAGTCTGTACCCTTCGAAATTGCTAGAATGTTTGATTCGCCAGAATGGCAATCTCCGTTTCTTATTTTTGTTTGCTTGCTTGCTGGTGATGAAGGGTATCACTCTGCACTTTTCTAATTCTATGTCTTCCTAGAAAGTACCATGGTCAATGACCAAGCAACCTCTCGCCCTCTCACAGAGCTAATATAGGTCATTGGTTTTATTACCAATATGGTCTCTGTCTTGTCGTTGTCATGGTAAATGAAATCAAGCTTCTACCATAAGGTTCCTCTTTCCAGATGCATAGTTGATCGTGCTTTCTGTATGAAAATATCACATTTTTCACTCACACTTGTTATGAATGACCAATGAACACCAAACTAACATATAACAGTGATGGTTTTCAGCCGAAGATAAGGTGTTGTCTATGTTTTCATCCATTATTACATTAGTAATTGAATGGATGATGGACTTTAACTGTGACAGGCTGCTTGCTAATTTGAAAGATATGCCAGCAGGTTTCCTTAATTTTTCGCTCATTACTTGGGTTATGCAGTTTTTATATTATCAGAAGAATCTTATTATTGTTCTCTTTCTTTCTTCTTCTTTTTGTTTTTTGGCGATCCTGAAATGAAATGTTTTCTTTAACAAATGTTGCTTCTGTATTCTCTGCAACTTTTCTTTCATAAAATTTGGAGTTGGAGATTGGGGGATCTTTTTCTGCAATCTATTGTGTAATTTCTATAGATCTCTGATGACATATTAATCTCCCTTGTCACAGGAATGGAAATTTGCCTGTTTCATTTATCCAAAAGTACTTGATGATGAAACTGGACCTAACTAGTGAATCTGAGGTGAGGCTTCCCATCCTTGCATTATATAAAGAAACAATGTCTGGTTACATATAATTTTCTGCCTGAAAGATCTTAAAGCACAAAATCACCAGGCTTTCAACTGCACAAATCCCTCTGTCAAACAGCTCATGTGATAGCTTGACCTTATTCGTGTTTTAGTTGCACTAAAAGAACTTGCCTATGAAGAGCTCCAGCTGCTAGTTCGCATAGTATTATTATTATGAGTTATGACCCGTCATGTGTCAATTTTAGAAGCATGTGATAGATATAAAAACTTGAGATTCTTTCCCACGTAATTGCCCCAAATTTTTCTGTCTATATATTTCTTCTTCCAATCATTGATTAGTCGTCAATCTTGTGTTATATTTTTTTTTATATTTGCTAATCTGAAAAGAATCATACTGCTTGATAGAGATTTTTCACATTAACTCAGTAGCTTTGGTACTTGTTGCTAATTGTTCAAAGAGACGACCAAATTTATCCTTAGTTCCAGGCCTAATTTTGGAAAAATCTATGGTAGTTCATTTGGAAAAACTCGAAGACCCTTAGAGCCAATCATCATTTCCGTGGAGCACCCCTCATCAGGTTTTGGTTTCATTCAAATGTACTTGCAGGTTGAGATAAAATGTATGGGACAGCCAGTGGTTCCCACTCTGCAGCTGTATAACTTAGTTGATCTCTGGCTACAAACAGCAGCAACTTCGGAACGAATTCCGGCAACTATTGGATCCTCGGCCAAGGATTTCGTTATGGTGCTGGCATATGCTCGAAAGGCCCCAGAATCTTAACCAAAGTTTCCTCCATTCTGCTCCTTTTCCCAATCCAAAATGCACACCCATGAGTATGCGTTCTGTGATCGGTTATATAGAACTCTGCATGGGAAGAGAGTGAGAAAATGAGCAGCTGGCCGACCGACGAGCCACTTAATGGTGGCTCCTTTTTGCGGTGTGGTAACTTATCCTGGTGGCAGTGATTGTATTTTGGTATGTTCTAGTGTATTTTTTCACTGCCCTTTCCTCTTGTAAACAGTTATTAGACACCATGTAATGAGTAACACATGACTGAAACACAGTTTTCTGGCGGCATATTGTGCAACCTTGCTTGTACCAGTTTGTACTTTTTATATATTACAACTCTCATCCTGCATTTAAGTTACTGAAAATGCCTGCATTTTTGACCCTTTAGCCTTTAGTACGATAATGCTGTTTTGTTGTTCTGTGTTACACTGATTTTTTAAAGCAGCAGCCACAGAAATTCAAAAAAAATTCGTTTGCTTTAATGAACCATAGAGTTTGTCGTTTTTTTTAATTTCTGAAAAGATGCCTTGTGAGAAGTGAAAGATGAAAGGCAGAAAAAAATCTAACAAGAGTTTTAGTTGTCTTGAAATTGGTATGCAGTTGTAACGTAAAATCGTCACTATAGGCTTCCTTTTTTAGGTCTCAGCCTCGAAAAAGACAAATTCGTGAGGCCAAAATGAAAATCTCCCTATAGAATAGCCTTTGCCGGTTCCTCAATAGCCTCTATCTTGACAAATCCTTGATTAATCAATTTCATTAATGCAGGGGACTAGATGAATCTGTTGATTGCTCAAAACTTGTCGGCAGAAAAGGAAACTCCTCCGAAAACTTTCCCAAGTTTATCTAAAGAGAAACGAAAATAGTCCATGAGCTTCTATCCAAATCCCTCTCATTCATATTAGATTATCTTTAAAAGAAATCTGAGAATCGGAATAAACACCGTGAGAGCTTCAGAAAACCCAGATCATCTGAGAATCTAGTTGGATTCTATACAAATTTCGCACATTACCCAAAAAAAAAAAAAAAACCAAAACATTGACAAATCTCTCCGTTTAACACTTACAAATGAGTTGCTTGGTTTGATTGGCACGGCGCTTGAATAAGTTGAATAAAAAGCATTATGATCTAATTACACCAAGAGTGCTTGCAAGTTAACACATTGATCAGTACTTGAAATGGCTGGTAAAAAGGACCATTTTCAAGATGAACGGATCACAACTCAAAACAACTACAATGATAGTGTTAAACAATACAATACAGTCGAAACAATTTGATGGTTAATGTAAATCTGACTTCTTTGAATTTGATAATATTCTTGAAAAAGAAAGAAAAAAAAATTAAGAAACATGTGGATAAAAGTCACCAATAACAAGCTTTTGGCCATAGGGTCTTCAGACAAGCACTGTGACCCTAGGATATTGGTTACATCGACCATGCCATTAATAATTATTGACTTTTTTCTCACTCTTTTTTCTTTTATTTTTTTCCTTTTCCTTTTCGGTTGGTTTAATCAATGTAGAAAGGCTGTTTATAGTTTAACCTCACATGGGTCGAAAACAGAAGGATAGCGATCCCCATTCCCACCCCAAAGTTCATCCCTACCAGATGAATTTGATTCATTGATTGAAGAGAATGCCCCGGTGGGCCATTTTGGAAGACGTTTTAGCTCCAAATCCTAATATCTAAATAATGCCTATAAAATCCTAATCATCTCAAACAAAGATTTCCATGGGAAAAAAAAAAAAAAAAACAAAAAAAACAAACAAATACACATCTCCTCTTAATATTCAGAATTTCACAAGCAAGGCATGGAAAAATGATCAAAATTCAACATCCATAACAAAGGCAAGCAGTTGAACAGTGACCAAACTCTCAATCAAAATCAGATACGAAAATTGGCTGGTCCAAATACCCCACGAGCTAGATAACATTCTGCACTATATTTCATAAACCAAAAAAGAACATCTTTCTAAGATCATTTCCCTCTACATTTACAGACATTTCGGAGAATTAAAAGAAAGAGGAAAAACTAATAGAAAGAACAAAATACTATAATGAAAGAATCAAAATCCAAGATCAAACAATACTATAAACCAAACTCGTAGAAATCTTCCAACACTTCCTGAGGTAATTCTTTCATCTTGCAAAAAATTTGGCGTAGAGGACTCGAATTTCAGATAATTGGAGCCGAAATCTAAATGAAGCACTAACTGAAATTGGATTTAGCCTAAAGTTCTTCGTAATTACCAGTAGTTAGTCGCGGAAGACGTCTAAATCCGGCCATATCCAGTACGCGTGGGACTTCCGACGACAGAGAGCAACCCTCCCTCAGCAGCATCTTGCTCGTCGGAGTACAAATCATCGGTTCTCCTAACCACGGCGTGTAAGCCAACGAGCGCAGCGCCGATCAAGAGCGAGACCAGGACGTTGAGCCAAACGGTCGTGAGGACAAGAGCCACGACCGTGACGAGGCCGAGAAGAGCCAAGACGAGGCGGTCGTCGACGGTGCGGTTGAAGACGACGAGCGGCTCGTCGCGGAAGAAGTAGAGGGCGAACCAGGCGACGAAGACGACGAGGAAGACGATCAGGGAGATCGGGTGCCAGAGGAGGCTGAGGAAGAGGATTAGGAGGACGGCCATGGTGTAGTTGACGCGGAAGTAGTTGAGGTTGCGCTTCACGCGGATTGTGGCTTCTCCGAGGGAGGAGGGGAGGCCGAAGGAGGAGAGTGGCTGGACGAGCTGGCGCCACGGGCGGCGCGTGTTAAATGACTGGCTGGCGCGTGAGAATGTGTAGCCGCCGTAGCTGGGCGGCGATGTTGTTGAAGACATTGGAGATTCGACGAATCTACAGAGCTTGCAAAAAAAAAAAAAATCTGCAGAGTTTTGCCCTAAGCCAATGACCTAGAGAGAGAGAAAGGAAAGAGAAGGAGAGAGAAAAGCTTGGTTAGAGTCTTTATGGCTTTGATTTTAGTTGGGGGAAACTGAGAATCAATTCGCGGTTTAATATTTTCCCTGTTGAATTCAGTCAAAACGACACCGTTTGCGGTCGTTCGTTTCCATTTTGTGTAGGAAAAGTTGCCTTTTCTTCTCTCGTCTTTTTTTTTTTATTTTTTTTTGGGTTTTTTTTTTTTTTTGGGGGGGGGAAGGATATAGTTTTGGATTGGAAATAAATTAGAGAAAGAAAAAGGGTAGGACAAACGTTGGCAGCGAATAAACGACATTTTAGTTACCAAATCAACAACTGACACCAAGTAACAACAGTCTAGACGACAACAACTGTGAACTAGTAACAACATAGCGAAACAACAACAAAGAGTAAACCATACCAATAAGAGAAACGACATTAAGTTACGTAACAAAATAAACGGCAATAAGATTAGAATAAGAAAACCTACAGCAAGGAATAAACGACAGAATTAGGAAGAATTGTACCTTCCAAACGACATCAAATTACCCACCCAACAAACCAGACTATAATTAAAAACGACAAGTTATAATAACGAACATTTGTTTTAGAAACAACATTTAAGTCACCGGCCCAGCAAAGTATGAATTCTAAAACGACGAGAATCAAAAAAAAAAAATTTCAAAGACGGAAAAACGACACAAACAAATATAAACGACAGCAAAGAGTGAACAATATTAAGTTAGAATCCGACATAAATACACTAATTTAGAAACGACATTATGACACCCAACCAACATCGAACTAATCATGAAAAAGACGGACAAATAAACAACATAAAATTAAAACGAGAGAAATTACAAGAATATAAAGCTATCTAGCCAACAAAAGAAGCTTATTAAAAAACGACAACATCAATATAAACAATAATGACATCATTCGAAAACGACACTGTCCACGGAAACTACATTGAGTTAACTAACGAACAAACGGCATTATTCATTACAAACGATAAGAACAAAGAGCAACATCAGTCAAAACGACAATAATTGCAAAACGACAACATAAGAAAAATGCAACCAATAATAATTTTGAAAATGACACCCTTGGGAAGTGTAATTGGAATGTATCACATTGAAACGTAAATGTTCATATTTTGGTCCCCCTCCAAGACTAAAGGATGTTAAAACTTGAGTGTTCTATAAGACACCTCAAAAATTTTAGAAAGTTAAAAAAAAAAAAAAAAATATGTCGGCCGACTTGAACATCAAACCCATATTTTTCACGACAAGATGAAAGTATATACATTACCAATTTCTTACAAATATATGATTGAAAAGTGCCAAAAAAAAAAAATGAAGGAAAATTAAAAAACAGATTAAAAGAAGGTCTCACATATCATGAAAGAAGTTGTAAGTCTTGATGTCTTCTATGATGAACCTGATAGCCCCAATGCAGCCCAACACGGCAACGACAGAGAACCACCCAACTATTGCAAAGTTGAGAAGCTTCAAACAAAGTTGAAGGCCGGTATTTCGGCGTTCTCTTCTGGCTTTCAGATATGCCAAGGCAGGGAAAACGAAGTCGAGAGGAGTGAACCCAATAGCCCCACAGATGGACACAAAGTCCCCGAAGAATGGCATGGCTGCGGCTATCAAGGTTATGATGACAATGTAGACGGAAGTGAAAATGAGACGAATTAGCTTGTTTCCGAGCGGTGAATGGCTTGCGGTTTTCTTGCTCAGTAATGTTTCTTCAAAGTAGGCATATGTTGGCCTGCAATAGATCTAAACAGAAAAAAGAGACTTCTATCACACGCAAACATACACACACACACACACACACACACACATATATATCTATATATGAGAATTTCATATACATTGATAATAGCAAATTAATAATGAATATGGATGTGGTCAATTTCCCATTCTTATTTCGGTTCATGTTATGATATTGAGATTCAACTTCTTCTCTCTCTCTCTTTACCTGAAAGCATCCTGATATTTGAATGACAGCAAATAGATTGGCCATAATAATAGTCCATTTTGGATCACTCAGAGAGGACACAATGTAAGGCTGAACTTCTGATCCGAAAGCCCAATATCCACAGAACGCTAATAGCCAGTAACTCAGCACAATGACCGTATACGCTGCTGATACACCTTTATACATATTCCTCCTTGCAGGTTCTTTTACTGTGTTCTGGTTGAAAAAAAAATGTTTGGATATTAGTACAAAAAGGGCAATCAATTCTGAAATTTTGTTTGGAAGTTTTAATAGAAAGTAGTTTTGCTAACCTGAATCTCTGGGAGCATTGCATCTCCAAACGAAAAGGCAATTGCGCCGAGCGCATTAAAGGCTCTAAAGGTTTTAGCAGATGAGCTTCCATGCAAACTATAACTGACTGATTTTCTATCAATCTTTCTTCCTATAACAAGGACATGAAAGGGAAAAAAAGTTTGATGGGAGAAACTAACTCGATTAATTCACGGAGCAAAATAAAAATAGAAAGGAATATGCATCCGAGGCGTATACCATTATAAATTGTGACACCAATAGTTGTAGCAGCAAAACCAACAGTACTGAAAGTGCACAATCCATTCACCCATCTCAATGAATGAATATCAGGGAGCTGAGAGAGAGAGAGTTCGAAAGCGCCGAAGAAGATGATGAAGTGTTGCAAGGTCAAGGTTCCATCACTCTGGTAATACTTGTAAACTGCCTACACAAGAAGTGAATTTTCATTTAGAAGGGACAAGAGAAAAACAATAAGAAAGAACAGGAAATTTTTTTTTTGGTAATACAAGTACAAAAAAAGAGACAACAAAATCTGTGGTTGACTTTTACTAATTACCTTGAGGCTGCTCCCAGCAGCAATATGAATGGCAATGTTATTGCCCAGAGAAGCCACCTGCTGAAAAAATGCAATTGACCAGTAACCCCAAATTCCTTCAAGTACAATAAGTGAACAACTTTTGTCATTATGGTCCATAGACAATGGAAGGAAATATTGCATCAGAATTATAGTATGACCAGTGTTTTTTTAGGTCATCTCCAACGCTTTACTCTATTTTACAGTTATTTCAACACTAAAATAATGCAACTTTAACTCCATTTTACATTTACTCTCCAACCCATCAACTTCAAAAGTTACTGTAAAATGAATATTCTCAGTATATTCCCTTTTTTATTTCAAACAATTAATATATTTCCCCAATTATTTTCGTATATCTTTTTTTAAAATATTAGTCCTTAAATATTTTTTTAATAACTTAACGGTTAGATTAATAATATCTTAATAATTATACTTAACTAAATAAAAATATTTTACTAACTAAATCATAATGGAACTCAATATTTACTAAAAATCAATAAAATCATCCCAAAATTAAAAAAACTGCAAAAAATAAGAAAATCCGTTAAATAACAAACATTTGGGGTAAAAAATAGGGTTTATAAAGTTTTTTCTAGTACATTTTCCCAATTAAAAAAAAACAGCAGCAAAAAAAAAAAAACAAAAAAACAAAACAAAAACAAAAACAAAAATTATAGCGTTGGCCAACGCCAGTGCTACAGTGTAGCGTGGGGGAATTGTGTACAGTTGGAGACCAGGGGCAGCACTAAATTGGCGTAAATTTACAGTTGGATTGGAGATGCCCTTAGTCATACCGTACAAACAATTTATCATGTATTAGATGATAAAAGGTTAATATTAGTCATTTGAAACTTGTTAGAGTTCGTTAGTGTTAGTTATGCTGATATCATCAGTTTGTTATAACTGTAACTAATTATATAATGCAGATCAATGAAAAAGTTGCTCAGTTGAGCCATTTGATCAAATTATGTTTCTTTCTCTACCCTTCTCTTTCTCTCTCTCTTTCTGTTTCTTGATATGGTATCAGAGCCAATCATAGCGTTTGGCTAGTGAGAAAATCCTTTCTCTACCATTTTCTCGCTCTTCTCCTGATCTATGGGTTCACACTGATCACACTAATCTATGGGGACCTGTACCTGTTTCCTCCTATGTTCATTTTATTGATGATTTTAGCAAGTTTACATGGATATTTCCACTCAAAAACAGTTAAGACACCTTAAGTCTTTTGTCAAATTTCAAACCTTTATTGAAAGGCAGTTTAATTTCAAAATCAAATGTGTCCAAACAGACTGGGGAGGTGAATATTATAGATGCTGGATTTTCTACAGTCAAAATTTAACAGAAAGTTAATAATAATGAATAAACAAACAGTTGAATGGGCCCTTGGCAATCGTTGGTGAAACTCATAAAGCAAATTAGTATGAAATAACCAGAAATAAAAGTAAAAGACAGAGATAGAAAATCATCAACACCAAGATGTAGAGAGGTTCGCCAAACTGGGCTACGTCCTCTGTGAGTAATGTGTATTCACTGTATAGATGTTCTCAAGTACAAAAAATGATTTCTGGAAACCTTTTTGCAGAGTAACAATAAGGATTCAGAGTGTCGGATCCTTGTCTGAAGGGGGATCCCCTCTCTCTTATAGAGGAAGGACCAATAACTGATGTTGAGCAGTTTCCTTCGTTGTCCACTGGGGACACGTGTCATGATATGAACTCAGCAGTTACTGTAATGTTTCACAGATTATGGCTTTGCGGTTATTGCCAGTTATGAACTGATCAGTTATCATGATGGCATGACACATCATCGTCGACGCTGGGTTCGACTGTTATAGAGAGTATAACCATATAAGCCTTGTTGAATACGAACGACGAACGATGAGTAGAAAATAAGACTTTTGTCCTTATGATCTATCGTTCGCAGTTAATAAAGTCAATAAGTGAAGGATCAGTGTTGATCCGTTAGCTCGATGTTCGATGCTTAATTTGGAACGAATTGCGTCATTGGGGTCCGGCCCAATCGTACGAGAGATGGTCGTTCGTTATTGACTTTACAGTGAGTTGGGTCCGGCCCAAATGTGGAGGCGTTAGAATAAGGAGTTTATCGTTCGTTAGATAAACTGTTAAAGCTAACGTCATAATTGGGAAGACGAAGTCTAACCCCAACAGATAGCCCCCCACTCTTTCCAACAGGCAGTTTGATCTTTCCAACAGCAGCAGTCGACTCCCCATTAAAACCTGTCAGGATGGTCGTCGATCGTTCGATATCGGACTCAGATAACTCCATTCTTTCAATGTTGAAAGAAAAAGAACGTCCGCAGAACTCCCATTATCAACCAGAATTCGACCAACTTCACAATTCGATACGTTCAATGTCAGAACGAGCGCATCGTCGTAAGGTCGGCTCAAGTTTGTGGCCTCGCTGCTGTGGAATGTGATGGAGTGCTCGATTGGGTCATCGGGAAGAATCGCGGCAATCGGCCTGCTTCGCTTTCCTTCGATGAGATTTGATTGCTGTTACTGTCTCCCCACTATAAATCGAGCCTCCAAGAATGACTCCGATTGTCTTCCGGACGGGCGGAGGAGAGGGTGTCTCTTCGATCTGTTGCACCACCCTTCGCTCCTTGTGCTCGCCACCAAGTCCGTACGTTCTCTCCCCTTTTCTGTAAGGAATTCTCGAAGGTGACCTTTCTTCAACAGCTCCGCCACTTCTGCCCTCAGTGCCCTGCAATCAACTGTATTGTGCCCATGATCTTTGTGGAATTCACAATACTTGGATGTGTCTCTGGCCGGGTTTTCTGGCAACTTTTCGGCCAAGTGACAAAATCCTGGCGTTTGAGGTGAGCGATGAGCTCCGAGGGGCTTATTCAAGGGCATATTTGGGTGGAGAGAATGGACGTTTGCGGTCTCGTCTGGACGACCGCTCGCCCCTTTTCTCTGTGGACGCTGCTGGTGTGGACGTTCGCGTCTAAAATTCTTCTCTCGTTCATCACGGACCTTCGAGAGTTCTTCTCGAGTCCTCGCAAGGTCTCGCTCCACTCGTTCGTTCTCCTCCTCCAGTTCGATGAATCCCTTTGCTCGATGTAGAGCATCCTGGATCGTCGGGGGATATCGGGCACAGATCTCATTTTTAAACAAAGATCTATGCCTTAATCCCTTCTTCAATGCTTCCCTCGCTGTGCCGTCATCCAGCCCTGAGATCTCCGAAATCGCTTTGCTGAAACGCTTAATGTAAGCGCGTAGCGATTCGTGTGGTCCCTGGATCACACCCCACAGATCCTTTGTTGTTTTCCCGACTGGATGTGAACGGAGTAGCTTCTCATGAATTCGAGGGAAAGTTCGTCGAACGAGTCAATGGATTCTGCAGGGAGATTACAGAACCATCTCAACGCCGCACCCTTCAAGCTCTGAGCGAAGAGCTTGCACATCATATCGTCCAACATATGTGTTGGGATGTTCGTCGATTGAACGACGTGCTTGTATTGAAGGAGGTGGTCATGTGGGTCTGACATTCCGTCAAACCGAGGAAAAGAGATGTTGCTGAACTTGGGTGTGATTGTGTTGGTGATCCGCTTTGTCAAAGGCGTCTCGCGGACACCACGGGCAAGATCATCGATCCCTGGTGTGGAGGTTGTTGCCTTATGGATCTGCGAAGTGAAGCGTTGTTGCATCTGTGCTTCCAATGTCCTCATCCTCAGACATTATACTTCGCATCATCTCCTCAACGTTCGTACCTGGTTGGAGGAGATCCTCTGATGATTGTGATAATTCGGGCGTCGAACGCCGAATTGGTGTGGTCTGTCTCCTTGAACTGGGACCCGGTACCGCCTGTCTCGGCTGCGCTTGTCGCTCGTCTACTCCCGGGGTATCCTCAGATGCGAACAATGGCTGCATCGGATTAATTGGGCTGTAAGGAGCCCTCGAACGTTGCTGGTGATAAGGTGTGGCGTGCTGCCAACCCCCAGCGCTCGCATGTTGCGGATTGTAAGACGTGGCTGGTCGCCATGTCCCATCGTTCGCGCCTCGCTGTTCGTATGAGGCGGCTGGACGCCAGCCCCCAGCACTCGCATGTGAGGAATACCCGACATAGGGGTTGTAGTAGTACGAGTAAGCGGCTTGGGAGTTGAGTGCCATCAACTGGTTTTTGAGAATCTGGTTCTCCGCAGTGATGGTCTCCATATGACTCTGCTGGTCATTGTGTTTCTTGGTCAGTTCCTCAACCAATCGTGTCAGATTGGTGATTTGGGAGATCGCTTCGGATGTTGAAGCTTCCTGTTGAATGATTGGGCTTCCCTGGGGAAGATCATCCTGGTGTTCACGTTCTGCTGCCATGTTTGCTGCGCGAGTTTCCGATGTAAGATGGCCAAGAGCCCCACGGTGGGCGCCAAACTGTAGATGCTGGATTTTCTACAGTCAAAATTTAACAGAAAGTTAATAATAATGAATAAACAAACAGTTGAATGGGCCCTTGGCAATCGTTGGTGAAACTCATAAAGCAAATTAGTATGAAATAACCAGAAATAAAAGTAAAAGACAGAGATAGAAAATCATCAACACCAAGATGTAGAGAGGTTCGCCAAACTGGGCTACGTCCTCTGTGAGTAATGTGTATTCACTGTATAGATGTTCTCAAGTACAAAAAATGATTTCTGGAAACCTTTTTGCAGAGTAACAATAAGGATTCAGAGTGTCGGATCCTTGTCTGAAGGGGGATCCCCCTCTCTTTATAGAGGAAGGACCAATAACTGATGTTGAGCAGTTTTCCTTCGTTGTCCACTGGGGACACGTGTCATGATATGAACTCAGCAGTTACTGTAATGTTTCACAGATTATGGCTTTGCGGTTATTGCCAGTTATGAACTGATCAGTTATCATGATGGCATGACATCATCGTCGACGCTAGGTTCGACTGTTATAGAGAGTATAACCATATAAGCCTTGTTGAATACGAACGACGAACGACGAGTAGAAAATAAGACTTTTGTCCTTATGATCTATCGTTCGCAGTTAATAAAGTCAATAAGTGAAGGATCAGTGTTGATCCGTTAGCTCGATGTTCGATGCTTAATTTGGAACGAATTGCGTCATTGGGTCCGGCCCAATCGTACGAGAGATGGTCGTTCGTTATTGACTTTACAGTGAGTTGGGTCCGGCCCAAATGTGGAGGCGTTAGAATAAGGAGTTCATCGTTCGTTAGATAAACTGTTAAAGCTAACGTCATAATTGGGAAGACGAAGTCTAACCCCAACAAATATCGTCCCATTTTACCCTATCTTCAAAAATTAGGAATTGTCCTTCGTCACCTTTGTCCTCATACACATCAACAACATGGCAAAGCTGAGAGAAAACATTTGCATATTTTGAAACTGGTTTATCTTTACTAGCTCAAGCTCAAATGCCCTTACAGTTTTGGTGGGATGCTTTTGTTTTTTCTGTATTTCTTATAAACAGGTTGCCTACTCCTCTCTTCTTATAAATCCCCTCTTGAGATTCTCTTCAAGCAAAAACCAGATTACAGTTTTCTTAAGGGACTTGGCTGTTCCTGTTTTCCTTATTTGAGACCTTATAACAATCATAAGTATCAATTTAGAACCCCCAAGTGCATTTTTCTTAGATATAGTCCATCTCATAAAGGGTATAGATCTTTACATCCATCTGGCATAATCTATATAACTTTTAGTGTAAATTTTAACGAGCATGAATTTCCCTATCAAACACTTTTCTCCAAACATACTACTTCAACAATCAAGTCTCATTCTGATTTTTCTCAAATTTTTCATTTTCCCAGTATGTCATTGTTCGATGTTGAGTCTGCGTCGTCTATTCCAACTAATGTATCTGACCTGTCTAGCTTTTCTTAAGTTCAAGATGTTACTAATTCTTCTAGCTGTGTCCAAGATATCAAAGAGAATAGAATTGCAAATGCAACATTGGATGAGATATCTGAACCAATAGTGCCTCAACCTATTTCTTCTATTCTTACTAACCCTGACAATTCTAGATCCAAAGTAGGCATTTTTAAATCAAAACCCATTTTAACTCTTTTGTCACCAGTATGTGAAACTTTTAAGGAACCACCTACTGTTCAAGATGCTTTATCTGATCCTAAGTGGAAACAGGCAATGGTTGATGAGGTTCGGGCGTTAGTTAAGAATGACACTTGCACTGAGCTAGTTCCTCTTACTTCTGACATGAATATTGTGGCTAATAAGTGGATGTTTCGCTTGATGGAGCATGTTAGAGTTTGTTAGTGTTAGTTATGATGATGTCATCAGTTTGTTATAACTGTAACTAATTATATAATGCAGATCAATGAAGAAGTTGTTCAATTAAGCCATTTGATCAAATTTTGTTTCTCTCTCTACCCTTCTCTTTCTCACACTCTTTCTGTTTCTTGATAAAAATTGTACGATTCCAAGATTAAAAGATTCCAAGAGTTCAGATTTTTATTTTTTTATTACCATACAACGATACAACTAAATTTGAATGGTCTTAAAAAAAAAAACATAATAAATAAAAATAATAAAAAGGATTAGAATGGTCGTACTATAAGGATGCCAAACATTTGACTAAATGATTTATTAGATAAAATAACATATTGGCATAGCTTAGAGTCTACAGATCAGACTGAAAGGTACTAAACATTATTCTGCAAACTACGCAGAGTCTATGGTATTTTCTTTATTTATTTGTTTATTTTTTAAAGTCTATGGTCTTTTAGAATCATAAATTTCAAGAGAAACTCTAGTAACCTACTTTCTTATAATATAAAACAAACAAACAAAGAAGGAAAATAATGAAAAATAAAAATAATAAAAAAAAGGAAGAAGAAGAAGAAGGACTAACCGAAAATGCTGTGGGCAAGATTGCGATAGGTAACGTGCTTATTTCCGTCCCATTTCCAAAGAGACGCGATCAGAAGACTTGAATACCACGTCGCCAGTGTTGCACTCACCAAACTACTCACTCCTATATTTTATTTTTTTCAATTTTCAGTCCAGAATATATACATAAAGACACGCACACACATATATAGCGATCAATATAAGATAAAACAGAGTAACCTGCGCTTGGTTTTTGTTTAAAACTCAAAATTTTCGATCTCAATTTTTATTTTATTTTTTCCTAAAAAAATCAACAAAAATTATAACTAATTCTTGAAAAGTTAATAACTCCAATTTAAAAATATAATCTCCAATCAACGAACCAAACGGAGGCTATAAAAGGAGGGAAAGAAAAGAAAGGAAAGATACCGAAAGGCCAACCGAGAGAAGCGAGAGCGAAGGGCAAGGGAGCGTAGGCGGCGGGAGTGGCGATGGTGTGTGGCCACGTGGAAAGCGGCGTGCTTCCACGTGCCTTGTCTTCTCTTTCCTTGTGTTGTTGTTGTTGTAATTCTCTGTCAAGCTCATTATATGTTCGACCTCCTCTGTTTAGCACTTGACGGAACCATTTCTGTTTTCTCTGTTTTTTTCTCTCTGTCTCTGTTTACTATTGGTGTGTCGAAAAGCTGTGTGAGACACTTTTTCTTAAGTAGTTTATAAGACGGAAAAGGACCTAAACTGCTTTTGTTGACTTTTTTTTTGTGTTGAACTCAAGCACTTCTTTATGAAAATTGGAGCTTATTCGAGAGTTAATTTGCATTGACGTAGTTTCGAAGAGAACAGGAAAGGGTGGGGATTCGGAGGATTATATTTATTACTTTTTTCATCCAATTATGAAAATATGGATAATTTTGTCGATATTTCTCCGAATAAACAGACCCTCCATTGTCAGTATAATAACAATAATAAATCCTTAAGTTCAATATATATATGTTTTTCAATCTTCACGCGAATTATTTCATGGGAAATATATTGCTTATATCAAGATGAGTTGCAAACTTATATTTTTGAACATTTAAGGACTTTATTTTGATATTTAATTTTAAATATATGAAGAATGTTTGTATTTATAAATCATGTATGCTTTTATTGCGATGTTAAATATTATGATATTTTAAAATCTGCACTTAACAAAATTAGTATTCTATCAATATATATTTTTAATGAATCGTTTTTATATAAATTGTGCTTTATATATATTTTTACATAATTTTATTGTAAAATAAAATATGTATTATTTAGTTTTTTTCAAATTTTTTTTTTAATATTTCACTTGAAATTTTTTAATTTTTAATATGAATATCCATCATTTTTTATTTTACTGGTATTTATTGATATCAACATTATTCATTGATATTTTCATAAAATCAGACCATCGATATTTTCGTCGACATCAATATTTTGTCATTGTCCATTCTATGTGTTTGTCGTTTTGGCTTGTAGTATTTGTTGATTATTAAAGTCCATGAAGAATAGTCAAAGCAAAAGAAGGAGATCACTTCAAAACTCATTATCAAAACTTATGTTTCCCTGTCAAAAACGATCTCTTAATCGTTCAATTATTTTTAAAATGATATTATTTATGATTAGTGGTTTTTTTTAAATATATATATTTATTTATGATTAGTTATGATTTTGTTTTAGGATTAATTTTACGAATGTCTCATGAATTATGTACTTTATTTCATTTGCTCCCTAAAATTAACAAAATAATTCATTTTTATTCCCTGAATTATACAAAACTCTTAAAATTGCCCCCTCAATTCAATTATGTTTATAAACTAATAAATTGCTAATGTGGAATAGTATTAAAGATTAACGAATTTATTTTAAGGTGTAAATCTCAATTAAATAGAAACAAAAAATGATATTTTTTTCTCTCTCACCCCTATTCTCCTTCTCTTGTCTCATAAATTTTTCCTCAGAGAGAGAGAGAGAGAGCCGTGGTGAGGTTTCACTTCACAGCGAGGGGGGAGTGGGCCGCCGTAGGGTGAGCTCGTTGAGGAAGGAGGATGGCCGCTTGATTGGGGGTGGCGCGACGGAGCTACCGGAGCGCAACGTGGACTAAGGTATGCTCGTCACCCCAACCCCATTTGTGGATCTCTCGTAGCGTGCGTAGGGACGGCAACTCCGGCAGCGCTGCTTTCGCAAGGGTAGGCGATTGGGGACTGGCAAGTGCCGATGGCAGGGAGGGGGCGATGAGAGAGGGGAAAAGTGAGAAAAAAGGGCAAAGTGACATTTGAATTTTAGTAGATTGGATTTTTTATTAATATATTTTTTAATTACAATGGGTTATGTTTAAAATATGTTTATTTAATTTTTTAATATATGACACATAAGAATTCTGTTAGAGTTTATTAACGAAATTGGATGGAAGGAGCAATTTGAATGATTTTGTATGGTTCAAGAGGTAAGATGAATGTTTTAGTAACTGAGGAAGTAAAATAAAATAGGGATACACAATCCATGGATATTTATAAAATTAATCATCTATTTTATGTAATATAAATTTTTAATATAGATATTTTAAATCAAATAATTAAAAAGTTAATTTAATTTTAAAAAATAGTTCCTATCCGGAGTAAGAAAAAAATAAAAGACCCAACCATACAAATTCCTTACCTCCAAAGCAAGCACGAACTTTAGAGCATGGAGATACTATATGTTCTTTTATCAATACATGTTTCTGTCGTAAAAACGACTAAATTACAAATTACGTCGTTTTTACAGTAAACCATTAGACATAAAGCACGTGTCATTTTGGCTGAACGACGGCAACAAATATTGAAAAAGAAATTCCATGTCGTTTTTGTTCTTCTCAAACGACAGAAATTTGACATGAAACACCCGAGTGTCGTTACTTGGACGACCTCACATATTGAACGACATACCTCAGTCTCCTAAAATGAAAATTTCATGTCGTTTTACATAAACGACATTCAATTAATGGAAGGAAAAATGCTATGTCGTTTTTCTTATTAAACGACAGAAAGCATTGACATTAGAAATGCTGTGTGTGTGTGTGTAGATTTTAATTTACAGCTAAATAGTTTTTTTTTAAGTTTTTTTAATATAACCAAAAATTTTAAAAATAGTTAAAATATTTTTTTTTCCTAAAATAATCAATTTTAATAAATAATCAATAAGTGATTGATCATTAATAGTCATCGGTGAATGACCACATAATAGTCAATCAATTATTGACTTACGGTCAATAATTGATTAACCATAACATAAATCTTAAATTGTTATAATTAATCACTGATTTATTAGTAATTAATCATTAATTAATTAAATCTGAAAAAATAAATGATCATTTTCTAAATAAAAAAATTGGACCATTTATAAGATTACGAGATTAAAAAAAGGTCATCCAGTCCTTTTTTTTTTATTTTTTTTATGAAGCAGGTTATGTGTATTAGCAACCAATTGAAATTCTTCTTCCACTGACATTTTAGAGGACAAAAGTATGTCGTTTATTTTAATGAAACTTTCTTCTTCTTTTTTTCCCTTTTGAGAGAAGTTCAATGAACAAAATTAAACTTTAAAAATTATTTTTTAAAAATAAATTAACTTTGCAAGGGAAAACGGCGCATCGTTTCACCTTTAAAAAAAAAAAAAAAAAAAAAAAAAACAGTGTTCTTATCGAAAGCATACCTAAAACCCCAAGCATCCAAAAGTATCTGGGCGATCGTCTTCTCTGCTGGGCTGCTTCTTCAGCCACGATATCTGCAGATTCTCGAATTGCTCAAACCCATCTCAGTCTCTCATTGTTTCTTTAACTCGACGCTATGGTTTACATTACTTCCTGGGACGAGTTCGTCGAGCGATCCGTACAATTGTTCCGTGCCGATCCTGAATCTGTGAGTTTTATTCCTCTACTCTCCCTTTTTTTTTTCCCCTAAATTTTTTTTCTTTTTATGGATCATGATTTAGAATTTAAACCCGATAAGCCTACATTCTTCCCTCAGTTCTCCTTTTTTTTTGTTTTTTTCCTCCGTCCAATTTCAAATCGGTGACAATTTCGATTAAATAGTGCAAGGAGTTAAATTTTAGAAATATCGAATTAAAT
Organism: Ficus carica; assembly: GCA_009761775.1. Lineage (NCBI taxonomy): Eukaryota > Viridiplantae > Streptophyta > Magnoliopsida > Rosales > Moraceae > Ficus > Ficus carica. Next base: position 3,557,771 of record CM019748.1, on the reverse strand, counting down.
TAGATGGTTCAAATGCATGTAAAAGTAGCCAAAAATCGTAAGTTGATTTTTTTTTGTTTTTTTTTGTTTTTTTTTGTTTTTTTAAATCTTCTGAATTATCGATATTGTGGATGTAGACACGGTCTGTGATGAAGTACAGGCATTGTGATGGTAAATTAGTTCTCAAGGTCACCGACAACCGAGAGGTACTGATATTTGTTTTTTTTCTTTATTATACTTTTTGTTTTGGTTTTATTTTAGTCATTGATATAGCTTGGTAAGTAAAACAGATTGTCAAATTTCATTATCTGCACTGGGTTTCAATGCCAATTTTCCTGTGTGGAACAGATATTAGTTTGCAAATACAAAATGTAGTTGCACTACTCTCAGATCTATATGCTTGTTCTTTAATGGTTGCTTTCTCTCTGTATCTTGTTCTGCTAGGAATCTGTTTCCATCTCTCGGTTTTAAGTTTCGAAAGATGATGAATTGTATTGTATGAATTTACCCACTAGTTATGGTTCTGGAAGAATGATTTATCCCCAGTTTTGCCAGTAGGACTTTATCCCTGAATCTGAATTTATAAATACTAATGTTTGGAAAGTTGACAATTGATGGAAGTCTTGATTTCTAGTTCGAATGATGATTGACAATGCTGCTACGTTGTACTTAACGTATGACATTATTCTAACTCTCCTTCCCTTGCTTTATGTCGGATCAAATCAAATTGAGCCAAATGTTGACAGGGAGTTTAGGCATATTATAAACTTGCCACACTACTTGTGATAGATGCAATTGATGACGATGAAACGTCATATCACTTTTTTGCATATTGAGAGACGTGGGATTTAAGTTAGCAAAATGGCATATTAGATAATTGACGTTTTGTGTTTACAGGGTTTAGGTTTTGGCCTTCTTGCCCCCCCCCCCCCAAAAAAAAAAAAAAAATAAATAAATAGTAACCTACGTGTGGACATAATTGGAGACCCGTGGTGCGTGGAGCATAAGTTATCCTTCAATATTATTGCATGATTAATAATCTAATGATTCTTATGCTTTTTTCAGTGTTTTGAAGTTTAAGACAGACCAAGCACAAGAAGCAAAAAAGATGGAAAAGCTTAACAACATCTTTTCACTTTGAGGCTCGAGGTCCTGAAGGTACAAACTTTTGCTGATTTCAACTTTCTGTGGTAGCCTTGTGGTGTCATAGAACAAATCTGTTGATTGTTAGCAGTATGACATAAGCAGCATAAGAAGTGTGTAAAATTTAGAACTGAAAATTTTGTTTATAACGAACTATTTTGATTATATTCAGCACTAGTCTGACATTTAGCCCAAGGAACTGTTTTAATACTACTATGAGTCTGTAGTTCTACCACTTAGGGGCCTATTGGAACTTATTACCAGATGACGATTTTGGTCTACTTCTAAAGAACACTAGTTTACACTACTCATGCAGTTCTTTCCTCAAACTGAACATTGATCAGGCTCACTTTGCAGAATTCAGGATATAAAGGAAATAGTATAGAATTTGGTTATTCTTTCTTTCGCTATACTGTTATCGAAGTAGCGCCTTTAGAATTTTTTTTGCGGTGCCCTAGTATCATAATAGCTTCCAAATTGAAGCGCATGTTGTCCTACTTGTTGCAGTCTAGAAACGAACCATTCATCCTGTTCTTTTCTCGCTGTGCAGCGGATATATCAGAAGTTACCGGGAAAGAGCAGACAGATGCACAGCCGGCCAAGGAAAGGAGGGGGAGGAAACAATAACTTTGTTGGCTAACTAGTATAGTCCTTTGACAAGTCTTGTTGATTCGTGGATCACTTTAAAACAAAATTTTCCAACCATTTTTGCAATGCGCCTTTTAGCGAGTCCATAGAGGTTTGTTCAAATTCTTCCAGAGGATTCGAATGCTATTTAATATGCAATTTTTGGTCTGGGTTCACTTGAAATGCACAAGTATTATACTCTTTACTAGTTTGAATTCTGCCTTTTTGCGTTTCTCCTTTCATATTGTCAAAACTAATGGAATCATTGTAGGTTTGGTGCTCTGGCCTCAAATTTCTAATCTAAGAGTTTTGTCTACGATATTAGCAACTCTTGTTTAGAAGCAGTACATAAGTAGAATTTTCTCTTGATCAAACAATGTGTATGGCTCAACTCTCGAGAAATAATTAGTTATTAAAACGCGTGTATCTATGCAATATTCACAATTATTTTTTGGTTTGGACTACATTGACACTATTATGGTTTTTATCCAAATTACAAAAGACACTCCTTTAAACCGAAACATATTATATCAGCACCTCCTCAATTTAAGGGGGGTGTTTGGAGCATATATTCAAATTAGAGTTTTGAGAATATTTTGATTGAAAATAAGTAAATACATGGGGTTGTTTGTTTGGTTAAAAATGAATTTTGATAGTTAAAAAGTGTAAAAATTTATAATGTGTTCGTAAATATAATATACATATGACTTTTGTTTCGTTTCTCTCATTATTTTATCTATTTAAAAGAAAAAAAAAATTCTTGTGTTAGACAACCATTTGAGATATTAACCTTTGAATGGGAGATCTAAGTCAAGGCTCCCGCGTACATGATAGCATTTTTTTGAATCGCTTAACACGATTGAAAGCCGAAAAAGAAAAGAAATCCAAAAAGGAGCATTTGAACATGAAAGCGTGTTCCCCCAAAACGAGTGGATGAGGCAATTGCTTGTCCAAACCAACCATTTGAACCCACAATCATTCTCTGGTATGGGGCCACTTGAACAGAGCAGGATGGAATCTATAGACAGTTTTTTTTTTTGTAGCAAGTATTTGATGCACCAATTGCATTCAAATACAATTTTTTTTTTCAATTTCAGTTATTCACAATTTATTATCACAACTTTATAATTCAAATTTTAAAAATTCATAACTTAACATAAACAAGTTCAAATAAGATGAATTTTTTTAAAAAAAAGTTACATAGAAGTTTGAGACGAACGAAACATCTTCATGTTGATTTTTTTCGAACACATTTCAAGTTTTTTATAATTTTTAGCTTCAGTCATTCAAATCTGTGCACCAAATATATAACAATTAAACTCAAATCTAACCCAAAAACTCAATTCAATCCATACACCAAATGCATATTTTATCTTTGATTTCGATAAAGGGTAGGGACCTAATAAAAGACTAGAACATATACCAGCAGTAGATAATTTATCTAAATGGCCATTCTTAGTTTTAACCATAAAAACACAAGTGAAACATGTATACATATATAATGTCCCAACTTTTGGCACCAAAGAATTTTCAGGTGCAAAGTCCATAATTCATATGCACGAGCTCTGTGAAATTCAGAAGAGCCTGCATCATTATTATTATTATTATTCCAAAACATAAAAATTGTATCATCATGGTCGTACCCTGTCTCACCAGATCCCGAAGCACCCCCCTCTCTTTTACTTTACTTTCTTTTTCTTTATCATTGCTTAGGTGCATTAAAGAGTAAAGTGTCTTTGATCCATGTGCCATTAAAGCTCGTGAGCTTCCAACTTTTTTTTTTTTTTTTTCTTTTCTTTCCCCCTTAATTTTCTTTGAGAGAGAGAATAATAATTGGAAACAAAGACTAATGGGAAAATATTCTTCCTCTTATCAATCAGATAAAAGCAGATCGTCATGGGACAGAATGTTTTTGGTGTATAGGGAGGCTGAGGACAAAGTTGGTTGTTTTTTTTATCAATAACAAGGTTTGTTCCGACGAGTGTGGGGCAGTATACACACACACACAAAATATATATAGATATATATATATATATATTTGTTTAAAAAAAACATCCATTTCTCTCATTTTTGGAGTTGGTATTAATAAAAGGACACAGCAGTTTGATTCCCCAGCAGACTAATATCTTTGGACGTGTAGGGGTAATTGAACAAGTTCATTCCTTACTCCGGCAAAAAGAATGATGTGATTATTATTATTATTATTATTTGGGGGGGGGGGGGGGGGGGGGGGGGGGGGGGGGGGGGGGGGGGGGGGGGGTGGGGTTTGGGAAGAAAAGAATTTCCCTTTCGTAATAAATCCCTCAATTTGTCCCCTTTTTTTTTTCACGTAATTCCTTTCAGAAAAAGAAGTATATGGATAAATGCGCTTCATGTTTACCAAATTCACATGGGCAAAAAAAAGAAAAAAACAATGCAAGTGTTATTGGGACTGCTATATGTCATTTCTATTTCAGAAATCCACATCCTATATTCAATTTTTAATATCTCAAATAGTATTTGACATAATTTTATATCACGTCATCTTAAAAAGTTTTAAATCTATTATAACTGATTTTTTTATGGAATAATGTTATGAAATATCAGTGATGTTTAACGTCACTTATTAATAGAGGGTGGATTCTATAACATGAGGCTCACTTCTCTATTAATGTGATGTTGAACATCACTATATTATTTGACTAAAATTGGACATGAGATGTTAATCCCTATTTTAGGTATTATTTTTTTCATATGATAAAAATAACAGTTTTAATTATTAAATTAAAATTTTTAAGCTGTTTAATTTATGAATACAATGAACGTTACAGAATTACTCTCATTTTATAGATAAAAATATGATTAGAAATTAGGTCTAATGACTAAACTATATTTACTACTATTTATAAAAAAAAAGAGTTTACTTGTTTTTTTTTTTTTAATCGTAGAAATCTTGTGCTTTCCTTTTATATTTGACGAAATTTGATTTGTTAACATAGTTATCTCCATAGGCTCAGTGATTAGTAAAAGGATAAAGGGAATGCCATAAAGATTTATTCTTTTGGGAGGGGAAGAGAGAGACGTTTGAGACAAGAGGAAAAGATTTCCCGCTTTCATGGTTTTTACATTTTTGTATAAAGTTTTAACACTTTATTAGTGTTTAGCTTTCATGAAATCGAGTTGTTCCCAAGCTTAAACGTATGTAAAGTGTGAGATCCTACATTTTGTGAATGAAATCCTTTGCTTTTGTAGCTCCTCTTTTCTTTTCCCTTTCTTCTGTTGTTACCTCATAATTGTGTTTTGATTCCTTGGCTTTTTTTTTTTCATGCTCCTTTTCTTTACGAGAAACATATTAAGGTCATTGTCATACAATAGGAGTAGCAACAAGGAACCCTTTAACATTGTACACATGTTTTTTACTATAAATCGGAGTACCAAAGGAATAAGGAACGGCACATCCTGTTTTTTAAGTCGTACAATGTTGTTCGATTTCAATCAACGACGGAGCCAGTTTATTATTTCAATAAAAATGTGCATTAAAGGATAACGTTTACAAAGGAATTATATATGAATAATCAATTTTAATGAGAAAAAAATGTAAAAATTTAAAAATATAAGTTTGTTGAAGGCATGAGTCTTACTCGTTATGAATGGCTTCAATCCTTGATTTCAATTGTTGATAGTCTTAGTTGTTGATTTTTATTTTTTCATAAAAAGGTGTCTGCTTTCGTTTCAACAACGGCGATATATATATATATATATATATTTTCATCGTAGTAATTGAAATTAAAACTGCATAATACTTTTCAAATTCTTAGGATGTATTATAGTTTGCACATTGAGGATGGGAATATGGATGTTTGCATTGTTTGAACTTTTATCCAATTTCATTCAGGGACATGCATTCACCTTTGACTCCAATGCCGCTAGATCACAATTTCCAAACAACACGTTTTAAAACCTCAACCTTTTACATTACTGTTATCTAATCCAGACAATGACAAAACATTTAACAGTCAAAAAAGTTTTATTTTTATTTTTAGCACAACTAAAATAATTCAATTATTTTGTGGTGTGTTTCTCCAAATTCATGGGCCACCTATAGAATAATAAGCTTTTTAATTTGACAAATGACAAGCGACGCATGGGGCATGCTCCACAGAAACCAATTCTATTTGTTCTTTTATAAATTTGATTAGATGCCAATGCCAATTAAGATCCTAATTCTTTTTTTATTTATTTTTTATTTTGTAACTGTTTGATGTAAAATTTTAGCATCTAAAAAGCCATCCATTTTTTTTTCTTTATTTATTTCCCCAAGCATCTTCTACTATTGCATTGACAATGACTTATCTACGATCCTAAAATTAGGACAATTATTAAACTACCTAATTATTGATTGCAAATTTTGTTTGCATCTAGGCCCCCAAAAAATCTATTAAAAAAAAATGCACAGCGTTGCTCAAAGCTTTAAGTGGGTCCAATTAGAGACTGAAAAATGGCATGTAATATTGAACATTGTATGCACCTTTGCAAACGTGCTCGTCCAATAATTTTATCAGCCACACAGCATTGTTTACTTCACTGCCCTGATGCTTGCACTGTACTGCTTGAAAAAAATTTACCATTTCACATACGTAGAAACAGCCTTTTCATTGAGAATTTGTGTAATAATTAAAAAAAAAAAATGAAGATTTAAAATTTCCATTTCACTACCTGTAAACAGCTTTTTCTTTTGAGAATTTGTGTAATAACTAAAAAAAAAATGAAGATTTTATGATTAGGTGTAAAAGAAATAGTGATTGTGGAATAAAAAGTTTTAAAAAATTTTTTAAGTTTTATTAAAATTAAAAAATGATCGATTATTAATTGCTCGGTATCAAATTGTAATTTTATTGATCATTTATTATAGAATGAGTCAATCAATATTTTGTCAGTTAAAAAAAAATTAATAATAATGTGATTCTATAAATTTTTGAAGGCGTAGGATGCTTTATTGTACAAAGCTAAAATTATATATATAATTATAGATTGCAGATTATATAAAAGCATATGATAACCCCAAAAAAAAAAAAACTAATGATAACATACATTGAAACTTCACAGTTTTTTTTTCTTCATAGATATATATAATTAATGTAACATTATTTGATAAGAATGCTATAATATTAAGTACACTGACTTTAATCTTAAATTATTAAGTATTAATTTCTGTGATAATAAATTATTATATTTTATTGCTAAATGAAATATTTTAATTTTAATTAGTATAATATTAATTTAAATATTTATCAATTAAAAATGACATATTTTATTGATATTCAAAAAGATTATAATTAATATCTCTAGTATTATTGTGAGAATATTTACTAGACCAGTGAGGATTATATGAGTTCAAACATTTGTACTAACATTTGAGCCAAAAAGAAAAAAAAAAAAAAAAAAACATTTGTACTAACAAAATCTTAAGTTTGGAACTATATGAGTACAGTTAACCGAACACAAAACCATACTCTCTCTTCTCTCTCTAATTTAAGCTCTTAGCTTTCAAATGTAAGCAAATTGTTATTAATGTTTTTCAAATTTTTTTTTAATAATAATGTTTTTCATTTTTGGTGGGCTTAATCTTTATAATGTGTACTTTAGTCTTTTTTTCGTTTTTTTTTTTTTGAAAATGGTGTACTTTAGTCTTGTGTCATTTGTTTTGTTTTGTTTTGTTTTGTCATTTTCCTTTATTTATTTGTTGTTATTTATTTTTTTGGGATAACGTGTGTCTAAAAGGGCGGGTCATCATGCCGATTACATTATCCTCCCTAGCAGTGGACTGTATTATTTTCCTTAATCACCAGATGAAATTCCAATATAACCCCATTGTTCATCAAACATGTAATTTTACGTAAGGTCATTTTGGGTCATATTGCTTGAAACATGCTCACTTAATTCTAAATATAATCCAAAATATCGTAATCAACAAATTAAAATCAATTCGCAGAATATTTCAAAAAAAAAAAAAAAAAAAAAATCAATTCGCAGAAACAAAATTAGGTATTTTAATACCTGATTACGCCACTTTCGGAGTTGTGGGTAGAGAGAAGAAACAGATAGAGAGAGAGAGATGGGGAGGGCAAAGTCAACGACGATGGACCCAGTGGGGCCCGCACCCCTGTTAGTTGCCGAACTAACAGTGCGCAACCCGGCGCAGGATAGCAGAACGGTGCAGAGTTTGGCAGTCAAACAATACGTTGGGGTACGTGGCAAGCTTTAAATAGAAATTTCCACGTGGTGTGAGGGGATTGGCTTCCTTATGCAACGGCTATATGGGGATGCACTCGAGTACTGGTCTGAGCGCGTGGGGTCCCACATTTGACGGATATTTTGATAAAGCCGCGCACACAACAGGGGAAAAAAAAAACCTTCAAAGTAAGTTAAGCAAAAGTGCCTATTGGGTTTCGTTAGTCATCTTGCATTATATTATATTTATTTATTGCTCGTTTTTTAATATTTTTTTTAATAATTTTTTTTCTTCGTTTAATTAAATATTATAATTTTCCCACAAGTCCTTTTATTGCCCACGACTTTCGTTTTGCCTTGTCATCGTTTAGAAATATTTGTAATCAATAATCATCAATTCTTTGACTTCTAATACGTTTTTGATTAGGACAATCTCTAGTGATGTCTATAAACTAATAAATAATCTAGGATTGTTATCATTGTCCTTTTACTATTATACAATTAATCTCTTGGGTTGCCAAAAAAAAAAAAAAAACTTCTCTTAAAAGGAAGGAGAGAAAGAGAGAACGACCAAAGAAATCCTTGTACGCAATTTTCATGTTCTGGTGACATCCTAATGTTTCGTGTCTTAAAAATGAGCTTCCCATTTTATCTCGAATGAAGGGGGGAAAAAAAAAAAGACGGGTAATCGTAATTCAGAAATCTTGATAGGTTAATGTGTTATATATATATATATATATATATGGGGCTATGAATTCCGATATTAAGTGGCAGTTTCATCAACTTAAATTTTGTACTTTATTTGGCAAATAGTAATTAATTTGGCATGGAAGTTTATGTTGACTGTAATTTATTTGTGGGTAAATGTTCTTGAATATCAACTGTCACAATTTCTCTTTTGACAAACGTTTATTATAATTAATCGTAATAGTCAAACTACGAAATAAAAGATGCTATATAGTGATTTGAACGAAAACTATCTTGAATTAGACCGACTTCATTAATAATTATTTGATGACGTTAAAAATAAAAGACGGAGGTTTGAATAATGAGGAATATATATTTTCCTTTTAAATGGATGTGATAATTAAAAAATAATTAGTTTATATTTGGTTCGTCGGTTGAAGATAAAATTTTTAAGTTAGAGTTGATTGATTTTAAAAAATTAGTTATAAATTTTGTTGATTTTCAGAAAAGATAAAAACGATGAGATGAAAAAGTTAAACTTAAATGTCAAACAAAAACCTTAATAAAATTCAGAAAAATTTAGCAACAAGATTTAATCAAAAATTACAAGTTGGATGTGAAATTATCTTTATGCAATGCTTACAAGCACTTCACCGCATAATTCTTTCATACTTTATAAAGTAATAAACAATTGATATTTAAAAGCAATCAAAAAATACAAAGTAAAAATGTAACTCACTGATTTCAACCATATGATACATAATTAAGTTGAACTTCGATTAGAAACTAATGAAACTTATGACTTTCCATAATTGATAAAAAAAAATCCTGAGAGAGAGAGGGCAATGTTTGTATCTGTATCTGATGTCTCCAAAGGGTCACTGCAATTGCCAAATACAAGTGTAACAAATATTGTCCAAAGGCCCCACACCACCACCCCACCTCCGGTTTTTTTTTTTTTTTTTTTTTATAATAAATATTCACAGTTCACTATTTTGTTTTTTTTTTTTTTATAATTGAAAAACTACTTGGTTTTGGTTACAACTTACATATGAGAAAGAAAAAAAAAACAGAAAAGACTCCCAACACACCACCCAATGCAGCAAAGAAACTCAAGCCCAGAGTACCTATATTTATTACTTTTTGATCCTGATTTTCTTGTTTATCACAAGATATCACGTGATGTGATATGATAGTCCCATATCGTCAACTGAATTTTTTTATTTTTGTTTTATTTTATTTATTTAGTTCTTCATGAATAAAATACTTGTTATACAACTAATGATAATAATAAGGATAATAATAATACAGACGAATTTTCATTTCCCTTTTCACTGTGTGTGTGTGTGTGTGTGTGTTGTGTGTAGGAGGGATTTCATTTCAATTTCAATTTAAAGAGGAAGGAAAAAAGAGAGAGAGAGAGAACGAATGAAAGAAAGAAAGAAAGGAAGGAAGGTTGATTGGGAGAAGAAAAAGAACAACAAAGGTCTATGGGTGGGACCCCACCTTCAAATCTGTGACATAGACGGCAGTTTCGTATTCCATCTCTGATGAGCTCTCCCCCTGCTCCATTTTTTTTTTTTTCTTTTTCCTTGGCTTATTTAAATCCCCCACCCCATTTCTCTCTCTTTCTCTCTCTCTGGGCTTTCTGCTTCATTTCTTCCTCTTTCTCTGTTGAATCTTTGCCTTATAGTTTATTATATTATATTTTATATTATATATATATGTAAAGGAAGAAAAATTATCTCCTCTTGCCACATAAATTGGATTAAAAAAAAAAAAAAAAGACGGGGACTTTGTATTCTTATGGCTGTCAGGGTGAATTTTCTCAATGCCAAACGAAGCAACAAAGTCTTCTCTTTTTCACACCTTTCAAAATCTCAGAAGCATGGAGGCCGAATCTAGGGTTTTGACAGCTTCCAAGTCCAACCAAGGTCTCTCCTCTTTCCTCCTTTTCTTCCTAATTCCCCCTCTCCTCCAAATTCAAATCCCTTTTTTTTTCCTTTCTTTCTTTTTCTGGGTTCTCTCTCTGGTACAAAATCGGGATCTCTATCTCTATCTATTTGGGTTTTCCTTTCTCCAAATCAAATTTTCCCAGACTCAGCTGATTTTGATCTTCTTCGTGGGTCTTAAAAAATTTCTCCCCTTTGGGAGTTTGTTCAGTGGAAATGGGTCTTTGTTCCGTCTGTTTGTGGTTGTTGAACATGCGATAAGTGAAGCTCATAATTGAGTTTCTGTTTCTTTATATATGGTTTTTAAGGTTAGGCCTTTTTATATATATAAAAAAAAAAAAAAAAAAAATTGGAAAGAATTAGTGGTTTTGTTTTGTTTTTTTCTTTGTTGGGGATAATATGGAGGAAGTTGAGGAAGCAAACAAGCAGCGGTAGAGAGCTGCCATAGAGTTCTGAGTCTATTGTCTCAGCCACAACAAGATCAAGTTCAGCGTAGGAATTTAGTGGTGGAAACTGGGGAGGGCTGTGTTTAGGTTCAAGAGAGTTGTTTTCTCTTCTCAACACTGGTTTAGGTCATGCCAGAGTTAGAAAGCTTAAGAAGCTTCCAATCCCTTTACCCCCAAAACATCATCTTAGACAGCCCTTATTGTAGAACTGCAACAGACCATCCAATTCCATCTTCCAAAACTCCCCCACTTTCTCCAATCCACTTTTCCTGAAAACCCACTTAAAGAAATGGGCTCAAATGTCAAAAGTTCATTGTGCTTAGGAAACCCTCCTTTGGAGCTGAGTTCTAGTGGGAAAAACCCCTATCCAACTTGCCCAGCAAGCGAACCCGGCGCACTATCACTTCCTTCATCAGCAGCAGCAGCAGCAGCAGCACCAGCAGCAGCAACAGCAGAGGTTGTTGCTTCATCATCAGCAGCAGATGAAGCAGCAAGCCGAGATGTTGTTCCTGAAGACCAACAGCGGCATAAACTTGAATTTCGATAGCTCTAGTTGCACGCCGACAATGTCGTCCACTCGGTCCTTCATTTCCTCCTTGAGTATTGATGGAAGCGTGGCTAATTTGGATGGGAATTCCTTCCATCTGATCGGCGGGCCTCGCTCTTCAGATCAGAATTCGCAGCACAAGAGGAAGTGTTCCGTGCGGGGAGAGGACGGGGGTGTCAAATGTGGCAGCACTGGTAGATGCCACTGCTCGAAGAAGAGGTTGGATTTTGTTTCCTTGTTTGTTCCGTTTGGTTTACTTGTACACGTTATTTTTCGTTTCTTCTTAGCTAGATTTGTTTAAATTTGTTGTTCTGTATTGGCAGGAAACATAGGGTGAAAAGATCGATCAAGGTGCCGGCGATTAGTAACAAGCTTGCCGATATCCCTCCGGATGATTATTCATGGAGGAAGTACGGCCAGAAGCCAATCAAGGGCTCTCCTCATCCTAGGTAATAATTATGATCAAACTTCTTTGAATCTTAACGTTGGATCGATTTTTATACATTTATGGTGTGATTCAGGGCTCTGTATTTATACTTGTTTAACAAATCTTGCGTTTGATGGGCAAACTAGAATATTACATATAAATTTGTGAAGATAATGTGATTGAAGACTGATTTAAGATAAACATCAGTGTATTGTTTTTTTTCAATTCTTTTTTAACCTTTTTTGTGGACACCAGCGTTCCTCTAGTTTCTTTTCATCCTTTCCCTTAATTGCCTCGTGCCAAGAATTTTAATCTGGAGCTAATAATGTACATCTATGTGATTTGCAATAGCCTTCACTAGAATTGCTACAAGTACATGTCCTCAGTATGTAGATTCGATCTTCGTGTCTTGGATAATGACATTGACTGAAAAACATTATTGTTTTAAAGTGGTGGATGTTTCTATTCATGCCCATTTCTTGCTTGATACGGTAGAATAGAGAAAAGTAGTCATTTTTTTTGTTCCAACAGTTGTAATATTCTTGTCCTGTATTGTTATTCTCTTCTTAGACATACATAAAGCCGGGTGAAGATAGAATCACCCTGGTAGATTGTTTTTAACTTTAAAACTAATGATTTCCTCTTGAACTTGTTCAGGGGATACTACAAATGTAGCAGCATGAGAGGCTGTCCCGCGAGGAAGCACGTGGAGAGGTGCTTGGAAGACCCTTCCATGCTTATTGTGACCTATGAAGGAGAACATAACCACCCCAGGATACAACCTCAGTCCGCAAACACCTAACCTTTATGTAGGGGCTTCACAATGACAAAAGGCCAACTGCGACAGCGACAGCTCAAGAAAAACTCGATACAGACGATGATTGGCTTGAGATGCTCCTGTACATATTTTGCATGGTTCAAGCATATTGGGGGGGGGGGGATATATAATGGAATCATTTTGTCTTCCTTTTTTTTTTTTTTTTTGGTTTTCCTTTTTTGGTGCCCTTTGAGGCCTAGGCTCTTCAAGTCTCTTTAGGTTTCTGTTAGCCATCTGGAGAAAGACGGGACGGGTTGAGGCCTTTGTGGTGGAGTGAAAAGAAGAATTCTCTGTAGAATTGGGAGTGGTGTAAAATTACCTGTAAGAACTGTTCCATCACTTAAGCAAGCAATGCATTTTTAGGTTTCAATAGTTGTGCCTTTCGTTTTATTTAAGTTTTAGTTTTCTTTCAGCATTAGGCTTCAACTCCTTATCAGATTTGAGGTTTTTAGTTTTATTATTATTCAAGTGGTGGGGTTTATTCAACTCCTTGAATTTTCTTTGTTAACTTTAGGTGCAAGAGTTCACTCCATTTACAGTAAACTTTTTGGTAAGTTATAAGTGACAATATTGAACCAACTCTAGAATTTAACAAATGGGTATTAGTTTAAGTTTGGAAGGTGAGATGTTACTAGAAAAAGAAAAATGGTATTCACTAACTTTTCCGAATTTAGACTTCAAATTTTTTTTGTCTCGTCTTTCCAATTTACACGTTTTCCCTCGTGTTATTGGTTTGTTTTAGTAGGTAAGCGGTGGGATTTAAGTGTCCAAACGGTTTGGACTTTGGTCTTTCCTTCCTACGAGTGTAAGCTGTAATGATTTAATGACTATTTATGTTGATTTGGCCTGCGTATGAATTCGGTCGAGTGGAATTTTGGGTTTGTCAACGTGCATTAAATTCCTTCTCCTATTCCTCAAATTCTTGGTGGTGAACGACTTATCATTTTTATTGCAAAGGGTTGGTGAAGAAATACATAAAAGACAAATACATGATAAGAATTGTATTTTTATACTTTTATAACGTGAACGCTCACAGATTATATCGTGAAAAAATACAATTCTTATAATAAATTTTGCATTGGGGGGGGGGGGGGGGGGGGGGGGGGGGGGGGGGGGGGGGGGGGGGGGGGGGGGGGGGGGGGGGGGGGGGGGGGGGGGGGGGGGGGGGGGGGGGGGGGGGGGGGGGGGGGGGGGGGGGGGTGGGGGGGGGGGGGGGGGTCGGGTGGGGGGGGTGTGGGTGGTAGTCCAGCCATTAGAGCCCTTTTGTAGCCAAATTATAACCTTGCTGTTTCAAGATTTGGTAGTTTTCTTTCAACTTTTGGAAGAGATATTCTACATGTCAAAGTCACTAAAGACTCTTCTCAAACAAGGGAAGGAGGCTATAATAATGAGGGGACCAACAACATATTAAGCAAATCATCCACACAACCTTTTTGATATGCTATTATTATTATTCCTCCATTGGAGTCCCATACTTATTCTTTGGGTCCAATTCCCATCTTTTCTCTTTAAATTCTCTACCCTCTAAATGCTCATATTGGTGGGAATTTTTACTCCCAAGTCCTTGCCCCTATGTTTGTAACGTTATTTGTAGGCGTTATAGCTTGGTTGTATGAATTCTTCTTTGGGTTGTTGGGAAATTGCATAATTTAAGTACAAAATAAAATATATATAAAAAATGGTTTATGGAGTACGTTACTAGACATTCTTTGGGTGAAAACGATTGGTCTTCATTCTTTTCATCAAACCATCATATAAGAGTATTTTTCTCGTGAGACCCCATTTGAATTTAGGTTTAGAAGGTTAAAAACAATAACAAAAAAAAATAATTTGTTCATGAGTAGGAAATTAATTAGAAAAGGAGAATTAGAAAGTCAATAACTTGAAATAGCAGTCATATTAGCCACCTAATGGTTGAATGAGGTTTAGACTCTAAAAAAAAAGGAGGGAGGGCGGGGGCTTTCAAAGAGAGTAATTATGGTTGCTGCAACAATTTCTAACCTCTGATTAACACAAGTATTAGTGCCACTAATTGGGTTTAATTATCAATGTTAGTTGTAGGATTAGGAACGCCACTCAGGACCACCTATCCAATCCATAAATGGTGAAACAAAGAATATTAAAACTTTTTCAGGGTTGTTCTCACAAGTCAAGCGTTCTTATCTTTTCATTGCTAGAAAATGCTTTCCAATGTAAATTTACTATGATTCGCCTCTTCTTTTTTGACCAACCCTTATTTCCCTTTTTTTTTTTTTTAATTTAATGGTAAGAGTATATGTGAAAAGCAATACTTTTAAGTTTTAAATTGTTACAAACCCCAATACTTATTACAGGATCTAATTCTATTTCATTAAAAAAAAAAAAAAAAGGACAAAAAATCGAAGTGGGTTAATTGCAAATTTTAACTTTACCCATTATAGCTCAAAATATAACAAAAATCATGCTTGAACTAATAAGTTACGGCTTTAGTATTTTCCTTATTAAAATGTTAATTTTAGTTTAATCACATTTGCCTCTTGGATGACTGACACGTGATTAAAATTATTTAAAAAATTGCTTCTTACCAACTAGTCATGCGATTTATATGTATATGATTAAAAAATTGTCAGTTTAATGAAGAGCCAAAGTTGCATCAAATGATAGATGAGAGGCAAGGTTTGTATTATTTTGAGTTATAAGAGGCAAAATAAGATAATCACTAATCTTTAAAAGAGTAAATTACTAGATTGATCCCTAAATTTTTACATTTGTATAACTTTAGCTACTATTCTCTTTTTCATAGATGGAGTGAAACTAAATTATTAAAAACAATGTTGTGATAATCTTTTCTATTAATTTTTGGATAAATGGTTAGTTAACATAATTTTTCTCTCAAATCACTTACGGATTTAGTTAAAAAATTAATAGAAATAACTACTGAAGCAACATTTTAATAACGTGAGGTCATTTTAGTTATAAAAAAAGAACATAGATCAAAGTTGTACAAACTAAAAAGTTTGTGGGCTAAATGAGTAATTTATCATTCTTTAAAAAACCAATTTTGAAAGAGAAAATTACCTAAAAAATCAGATTTTTATTTATTTATTGACTAACATGACACAAAATTCTATCACTTTACTAACTTAACACAAACTCTTTTTTTTCTTTTATTTGCTTTGATTATTTTTAATTTTCTGATATGTTAATTGTCTTTTTTACCCTGATTTAGATGTTTTTCATCAGACTTTTTTTTCACTGTTTCTCTCTCTTCAATTTTTTTCTCGCTTTCTCTCCTCTCTCTCTCTGAGCTCATCTGTTGCTTCACGAACTCAAAATCTTCTGCAATGGTGCCCATGGCGGAGAAGAAGCCCTCTACGGAGAAGAAACCTGCGGCGGCGGCGGCGGCCGAGAAGGCTCCGGCGGCGGATAAGAAGCCGTGAGCTGAGAATAGCTTCCGAAGGTCTCGTCAGCGATAGAGAAGAGCGTGGAGACGTACAAGAGGTCGGCGCTCTCGGGTTCACATAGATCTAAACGGATCCTCCATGGATATGACGGAGATTTGACGGAGTTGCTCTTTCTCTGCCTCCCTACCTGAACTCGCGGTCAAGGAGTGAAAACTTGCAGGTTCGCAAACCACTTTCGATGCTTATTTGGTTGTCGCAGCTTGTGCTGAATTTTGAGATGAATTTTGTTTGATTTGAAACGAAAAATCATCGGAAATGTTTATAGATTTGATCCGATTTGAAATTTTTGTGAAATTCGTGTTTGATCTTGTATGGGAATATTCTGGTTTACTGCTTCTGCAGGCTCAGCTCTCTTGACATGATATTTTAAGGCTTCACGAAATAGTTTTGATGATTTCGTGGAAGTCAAGCTTGCTGTTCGATTTCATTAAGTTTTGCTCTGTTCCATGAAATTAGAAAGTCGTGGTTTATGCTGAATGCATGATGTAATTTTGGTTAAGAACGGCTAAAAATTCTCATGAGCACCATCGATTTGTAAAATCTTATGTAAGATTCTTCTAGCTTCTGATAACCAAATATTCGCTTGTAAAACGGAGTTTAAATCTGTTTGTTTCACTTTATATGAAATTAGACGAGGAACCTTCTCCAATTTCGATATTAAATATTAGCTACATCAGAGGCATTTTCCCGGAAAAGTATTTCAATGATAAATCTGTTGCTGCTTTAGGTACAATTATTTTTTGTTTGATGTTTCCTTCTAGTTTTTGTCATTGTTGGGAATTAGGAAATGATTCTATTTTGAAATCTTGAAATAACAGATATGAATATTAAAAATCTTACGCCAATGGATGCAGTATTTGATGCATTTCATGACTTTGGATTGCTCGCAAAAATATTATTATGACCGTGTAGCTTTATGTTCATGTGGTACAGAAGTTAGCATTGGCTTATGAGAGTGATGATAAAAGGTGCTGCAAAATTTATCGTGTGAAGTTCAAACCATTTGACGAATCTTAGGAGTCTGATGCTTAATGTCGAATCTAAAACCATTTGTGTTTTGATGTTTTAGTTTTGTATTGGAGATTTTTTGGTGAAACTTTGTTTTTCTTGTAAGTATTTTGTTTCAAGTTCTTTGTACTGATATGATTGGTTATGTACTATTACTTGGTCATGTATATAGTCTTGCAGAATAATTGTTTTTTTAACTTTGATGGAATGTGTAGTTATATACTCTTCCTTTATCAAATTACTCTTGTAGAATATGATACGAGATTTTGTAAAATAAAGTTTTTTGAAATTACTCTTGCAGAGTATAATAGAGATTCTGGTATAATAAAATGATTACTCTTGCACAATGATGATAGAGATTCGTCACAATAATTTGTCATAACAATACTTGGATTTGTGAAAGATTCAATCCAACAAAGATATATGATACAAGAATTGTGATTATACAAAAAAAAAATTAAAAATTAAAATTAAAAACTCAATTATCATTAAGAAAAAATAATAATCATAATGTGAATATCTTTGAAGGTAATATCTAAGGATCATGAGAAGAGGCGGGTGAGCTTTAACGTCATTGAGGTACATCAGGGGCTTGTCCTCACATGAGTGGCCTGGCAGCCCTTCAGAAAACTGCACACCCCCATGGAGCCCTACACACACACAAAGCAGCAACAAATAAAACACTCTTCCATAACAACAAATTAAACACTCTTCCACAGCAGCAAGTAAAAATCACACACACACACACACTTGCATAGCAGCAAATTAAACAATCTTCCCTAGCAACAAATAACACACACACAAAGCAAGAAATTACACTTCCACAGCACACACACACAAAGGAATTAAACTTCCACAACACACACACACAAAGCAAGAAACACACACACTTTCACAGCAGCAAATTAAACACTCACACAGCAAGAATTACACTTTAGAGCACCTATTGCATAGTCTACTTTTGCTTCTTTGACAATTTTACTTTAGTGATTTAGTATGAAGTTGTCATTTATTTCATATAATTACTTTGCTAGTTGTCGTTTTACTGCATATGGACATTTTGTTGTTTATTTTGCCGAGGTGTCCTAGGGTTCTGATAATGTATTTTTGATCTAGCTTGCCTTATTAAGCAGCTGACAACTGCTGGGGTTGGCAGATTTTATTGCACCTTGAAATACGAAAGGCAATTTCAGAGCCAAGTTGTTCTTATTCCTCTTCGAGGCTTGAACTTCCGAAGTGTTGTTCCTCTGTTTGGAGCTCCCTTTACTCAAATCTCAGATTGTGCCATCACACTTCCACATCACACACACACACACACTTCCAGAGCAGCAATTAACCACACACACGACAAACAATGGTCTTCCCGTGAGCAGCAAATTAACCACACACCCAACACATTTAAACACACACACACAGACGGACATAGTCTTCCTAGAAGCAAATTAACCACACATACACATATACACAAAGACAAACACCCCACAGACCACACACACACATGTATACCTGAGGCTAATTGAACTCCAAAATCAAAATGCTAACAAAAACACAGATCTTGATGCTAAATTATTTGAATTCATAAAGATTTTGATGAACAGAGAAGGGGCGTAATTGCATTTGGATGTAGAGTCGAGAGATTCGGCGAAGTCGGTGAGCTGAGCGCGAAGATCGTAAACCTCTTCTATTCGCCACTCATCACGAGCTGAAATCGCCGCCGCTTTGTGATCTCTATCTCCGATGACGCCCACGAAGACGAAATTGTTTGGGGAGAGAGAAAATCGGTGGGGAGGATTTTTCTCGAGTCTGCAATGCGAGAAAGAAAGGGGAAGAGAGAGACTTGTATGGAAACAGGGAAAATCGGTTTTTTTTTTTTTTTTTTTTTTGCTGGGTATTTTCTCTGTCTGGGAGATGGAGGGAGAGAGGAGAGAGTTTCCAGATTTAACTCAAATTAAACTAATTAAATTATATTTTTTATATTAATTTTTATCTTTTTTTTTTTTTAAATGTTAACAAATTTTATGATTAATGTTTAAAAAATTAATCAATCTCAATTTAAAAATTTAATTTCTAACTAACTACTTAACAGAGATAAATAGTATTTAGTTTGTGTCAAGTAACAAAATTTTATATTATAGTAATAAAGAGGTTTTCGGTACTTTTTCCATTTTGAAATTAACCCACAAGAAGTGGTAGAGGACATGGTTGTCGTTCCTTAATGGACCTCAGCCTAAATCCTTACTAGGCCGAGCCCATCAAGAAATAACTGACTGAGCCAATCTGAGACAAAATGGGCCCAAAAGCATGAAAAAGCCTGCTTAAATAATCCAAAATTCCAAATAAAGTGAGAAAAAGTCAATGACGAGGTTTCAAGCCCAGACACAGTAGAAATTGTCTTATAACTGACGTATATGAGGTCAAAAAAAAAAAATTTTGAAAAAAAAGAAGGAAAAAAAATGCAGAAACAGAGCCGTACAATAATAGAGTGGACCATCCAAGACGGCAGGGAAGGAAGGAGGGGTGAGTAATAGAGGGATGAGATGACACGTAATAAATGGAGAGTCGTCAAGCACTGCCCCATCACTGCCACTGAATGGAGCTTAGCTATAAATGAGGGATCGGGTTTCTTTGTCAGAAATTTTGGGCGCAAAATAAAAATAAAATAAAATAAAAATAGGCCCATCGTGCTGATTAGTATTCAGTTGGTTTGGTGGTACTCTAGCTTATTTGCTACTTTCTTGCTATTCAACTCTAGCCTAGGCTAATCATGATACAAGTCATTGGGTCTAGAGTCATCCATCTAACCAACACTAGAACTCAGTTTCCTTGATAGTGGACAGATGGATTGGTGACGCTTGTCATTTTTGCATACCATTTAAGTTTAAGTTGCTTCCTTTATGTTTGTGAGGATATTTAATAATACATAATATCACATATATCATATGGGATAAATTGAGACTCTGAGGATTTTAATATCTCCTCTTATAAATTTTTTAAATTTAGCACACAAAATATATATATATATATATGTGTATATTTGAACTCAATTCCCTTGTCAGAGAACAGAGGACGACTTTGGGAGTAATTCTTCTATATTTATTACCTAAATGTGAAAGGTCACGATTTAGCAGAGATTTGGTTCAGTGTTACTGATAGGGAAATTCTACAACGGTGTGCTCTTATTATAGGGTTCATAAATGTCTTTCAATTTAAAATTTGAATTTAAAATCAACAGTCCCTTCTATAAGGGTGCTGTTATTAAGTATGTGGTTTGACATCTAATCTAAACCTTACTAAACAATCTAATTTTGTCCTTTTTTTTTTTTTCAGTTTACTATTTTTATAGTTTTATAACTCAAATTTTAAAATCCATACGTTACATAAATAAGTCCAGATGAGATGATTTTTTTTTTAAATTACATAGAATTTCAAGACGAACGAAACAAGCTTCATATTGATTTTTTTTCTGAACACATTTTAAGTTTTTATATTTTTTAACTCATAATTCAGCGTCTCGATAAACTTACAATCAATCTAACTTAAATTCTATAATCTAAATCTCAGTACCAAACACATGCTAAAGAATGTGTGTGATTACGAGCAATGATGAATATTTTCGTTTTTTTTAATTTTTTTAATGTAAAGACAGCATAGGTGTGATTTATAGAGTGGTGCCATTTTAGGATTAGACATTTCAGCTTAGAAGTTTAGCATTAGTTAAACAGAGAAAAGAGATACCCAAGTTTCACAACTTCTCTCACGGTGTACGGCTCTCTGATATCTAAGGCTGAGGTGAGCGCTACATCTGAACCATTTTGGTTGCAAGCAAACGCGGCTTCTTTTTCTTCTTAAAAAACGCATTTAATTCAAGCAGGTTTTTGGTCCTCCAAATGCAGTCTCTCACGCTTTTGTTTTGGTTAACAATTGTTGCTCGGCAGTCGGTCTTTCTTTTTGGCTAATATATGTTCCAAGTATTCATCTGGCACGTGATAAAGTTTAAATCCTTTATTTTATGACCTCTAGTAACTTAGTAAAATTCACTTATGGATCTACTTAATTCATCGTCTTGAAAGTTTTTGTGATCGGTTTATCTCATGAGATTACGTATGTTTTTGCTTATATGAATAAAAAAAAATTAGTTGTATAGCATGTGGTTTTGCATGTACGGAGTAGACCAAAAAAAAAAAAAGGCCACCTGACAATAACTAAATCGTCACATGACATGTGACAAGCTGCCACATAATAGCCCCAAAACAGTGGACGAATCATTGTTCAAACAAAATTCATCCTTTTAAATACAGCTACAAATTTTAAAATATATTATTATTATAAAAGGTTTATTCACTAATTAAATATAGATCTAATAAATATGAGATCTATAATAGAATCCAGCTTCTAACTAATACTTAGTTAAGAACAAGAACAGTAGGATCCCTGTTACGGAAAAGTCTGCATTATTATGTTCGGTTGCATACAATAATCATAAGAATCTTTTATTTAGTAGATTTCTTGACAATATTAAATAAAATTATGTTTTCAACTTTACAAACGTAAGTTATCCTTAAGTTAAAAAGATTCGAATAGGAATTTCGACTGATTTTTAACTTTTTGATACACATTTAAATTGCACAAAAAACCAAATTAGGTGCAAAATCAAAATATTGACGATGAATTAAGAATTACAGTCTTTCCTTCTAATGATTTTCAATTACGACCCTACACATTCTTAGCTCTATTGTAATAAACGCGTTGTCTGACTTCAATTTCCAAGCAAGAAAATTCCAATCCATCCTCCCACAAGGTGTTGCTGACATCAACACCACACCTTATCACATGCTTTTTTCTTTTTTCTTTTGTTTTTTGTTTTTTTTGTTTTTTTTGGGTGAGGGGCTATAAAGTGGAACCTCATTAAAATAATAATATATAATAATAATCTTTTTTATACTCGTTTTAAGGTTCCTGTTATCCCAAGATTTCATTGATTAGCTAGAGAGTGAGATGCATGTAACGTTTTGGCAGGCTGCCAAACACCAAAATTTATGCTTTAAAGATTCCTCTACTTTATGGTCAAATTTGTACCCTAGTTTGATTAATTCAGGCATTCTTATCATTATCAATATGAATATTGTCAATGCTACCATATTTAGGTTCCTATTCTCCATTTTTTTTGCATTTTTCTTCCATTAGTGATTCTTACCAATTTATTGCCAATTTTAATAAATTAAAAAAAGAAAAAGAATATGTAGGCAAAAAAATGTAAACAAATGAAAATGATAAAATTATGAACCAGTTTCCTCCGATTTAACTCATTAAGTAAGGATATATATATATATATATATATATTTTTAATCAAATCTAAGTTTAAAACGAGTTACAAAACCGAGTCAACTCGATCTAAGACTCGAAAGCAACCTTAACAATAGACAAACAGGTTGCTACAAAGCTAAAACTCTTTTTAAGCCCGCCCTAAACATTTTGGTCACCAACAAGCTGTACATAATAAAATGGAAATAAAAGTAACCGCGCCAGGGCAAAATGTAATTTCGAAGCTTCACAAAAAGGAAAAAACGGGAGTGCCAAGCCAACTCCGTCCACTACATTCGCCGGAAACCGCCGTCCCAGCGGCTCAGAACAGCGGCGCCGGCAGATTCAGATCAAACAAGAAAGGTTTCTTCTCCTTGTTCATCTTCTTCTCGTGCTCGCTCACCACCACATCCACATTCTCAAGCTTGTACCCCTTGTACTCAGACCTCACCGGCAAAACCGGCGGCGGCGCGCCGCCATGGAAGAACATCGGCTGCCTCCAGAACCTCACGCAGTCGCCGAACACATCAGCGCCGCCACCGAAGTGCGCCGGCTGCATCGGGGGAGGAATCGGAATCTGCATCGGCGGCGCGGCGAGTCCGCCGTGGCCGAAGTTGGTCTTGGCCTTGGGGCCGCGGAGGCTCCGGGCGGCTTCGTCGTAGGCACGCGCCGCCTCCTCCGCCGTGTCGAAGGTACCGAGCCACTTGCGCGTCTTCTTCCACGGATCGCGAATCTCGGCGGCGAACCGTCCCCACGGCCGCTTCCGCACGCCTCGGAAGTGAGCCTCCTTCGTCTCGCCTCTCGTCTGCGACGGCTCCTTCACAGCAGCAGCCGACAACGACGGCTCAGGCGCACCTCCGGCGGCGACCGAGAGAGAGGTCTTGCGCAGGCGAAATGCGTCCGCGGCCAGGTTGATGAATCGGTTTCAGCTGTACGACAAAAGGCTGAATATTAAATACTCAGAGAAAGAGAGGAGAGAGAAAGCGAAGAGAGAGAGAGAGAGAGAGAGAGATAGGGTTTGTGAGGATGTATATAGGGGAGGAGACAGTCTGGGTTAGTACCGACAGCTTTTGGGACTCTCTCTAATATTTAAATTAAAAATATATTATAGTATGCTTTTTTTTTTATTTAAAATTAATTTTAGGAGTTAGGGAAAATAAGAATAATATTTGTTTTTTTAATAAGGTTGAAGCAATACAATTGAAGCGTGCGAGAATGGAAGTGGGAAGATATGGGGGGCGTAAATGCGTTATGATGTGTGCACAAATGGCTATTTTATGCTGTCATCGTTACACTGACGGCTTCTCTCTCTCTCTCTCCTGAATTACATACACGCTTCAACGTTTTTGTTTTTTGTTTTTTTCCTACTTTGTTTTAATAAAATAGGACTATAGAGAGCCTGTCCTCGTGTGTTAATATGGTATTATCCATTCGTCTGAAAGGGACAACAATTATTTTTTATTCAAAAAATGCAAAACAATGTATGGGCGTTACGTATCAATTTTTATGTTCAGAATTATTATTATTATTATTATTATTATTCTCTTTTTGCTCGAAGATTTATCATTTAAATTTCTTTCCTTCTTTTTATTTATTTTTTATTGTTGAAGATTAGCAATTAAGCTTATACCCAAATATAGATTCTCAAAAGAAAACATCTTCTAAGGAATTCCCGGCATCTAACCGTAATTACAATAGACTTAAAAATAAATACGAGACAATGTAACTACAAATCTCAAATGTTAAATTATAAAATTTACGATTAATTTTATATAATGATATCGATATCGTGACAACATCGTAAAAGGACTTTGTTTTTCTAACAGGGAGTGAGATAGATAATACATTAGTTGTGCAATCCGAAAATCAGCTCATCTACTTTCTTCTCAAGAAAAAAATCATGTTGTGTTTGGATCAAAGTTCAAACTAAAGTTTTCAATTAGATTTTTATCTTTTTCTGAAAATTTAATAAAAAAAATTCTAATTAATTTTAAAAAATCAACCAATTATAATATCAAAATTTCATTTTAAATTCTGCAAACTAAAGTCCAAAAATTTTTTTTACTACCAATTTATTTGATAAATAAATTGTTATGTCTGAATTTTATGAGACGATTTTTTAATACTTATCATACCCCGCTATCGTCAAAATATAATATCAAAGCATTCCCTAAAAAATTCAATGTCAAATCAAAATTTGTTTGTGTGACCAAAAGACTTGAAAATAAATGTTTCCGTATATCTTTTTTTCACGTTTTTTTGTATTGTTTTTGTTTTGTTTTTGTTTTTAGAACAAGATTATATCTTTTCAAAGAAGAAAAAAATAACAAAATTATGTGAGTAAGAATGATGTAACTAGATACCACATGAAATAATATAGTCTTATGTATATGTAGATCTCTTTTAAAATAGATTGCCTATACGCTCTAATGATTGCAATTGTCTCAACTCAAACCTGCAACTTCATGTAGGATGGGCGAGCTTACAAATTATAATACCATCTAGATTCTCGGTATATTTGCATGCAACAAGTCATTGGATAAAGTTAGATGGCCTGTATTGCTATTTATTTTCTTAAGAAAATACATGAAAAATTCTGTGGATGTTCTAAAATCATAAGAGAACTCTGCAAATGATTTTTTGTGAATGACTGATTAATCTTTAAATCGATGTAAAATTTTATAAAATATACTACTTTACAAAGGATATAATAGAAAGAATAACAAATTTTCTAAAATCAATAAACAATAAACTAGATATTGGTAATTGATTCTCTATTCCAAAGATAATAATACAGTTTTCTTATAAGTTCTAATTAATTTGATTTATGTCTAAATGGTAAAATGTAAAAACTCATGATAATCTAATATGATTAATTATCTTAAAAGATCAAATTTGTTTTGTTTATTTTAAATTTTCGCACATCAAAAATGTTGAATATCATAACTAATAAATAGTTGATTCTACATGTAGATTCCATATTACGAGATTCACTGTTTATTAGTATATGATGTTAAATTATGAAATTTTCACTATTGTTCTTTTTTTTTTTTTGGTATCATTAGCTTTTCTTCTTATCACGTATGATTTTAAACCGTCACTATTATATTCTATTAATTAAACGTGTCGTATGTAAAATGACTTTAATCACATTTAACATATGAGCATAATTATATAAATATCCTAATACAAAAGTTTTTTTTTAATTTTATATTTTATGGCCAAGGAGACATCAAGGGCAAGAAATGCCTTGTATCATGGTAGGGGACACGAGTCAAGCCACGTGGCGGAGGCAAAAGAGAAATAAGAATGAAAGGGCGGCGCATCGGGGAGAGTAGAAGTTCGGGGTGTGGGGGTTGTTGTAGTATTTTTGATCAAAAAAGTCATCAGATTGGAAGAGTGTGAATGATGCGCTCATGTCAGCATTTTGGGAACAACAACACCAGATTGAGTCGGGGCTGGGCTGGGTTACCCTACGGCGAGACCACGTGGACTCTCTGAGCCGCCAACTGTCTGCTTTTTCAACTTTTGGATTCTCTTTTTGGATATCTGTTTGTGTGAGGTCTCTCAACTCTGACTTGGTTTGGTAAGAAACAAAGATAACGAAATGGAAAAAAATTACGAGGCATTTAGATTATCCATTTAATTTGAATATTTTTCTAATACAATATAATATTTATTTTCTATATATATTAATCATTTTTAGATACTTCACACGCATTCCTAGCAGAGACAGAGTCGCAATAGGTTCAGTGGAGGCAACTGCCCCCACTGACCTAATAGGTTCCTAGTTTTTTTTTTTTTTTTAAATGATAATTATACTTCAAATTAAGAAAATATTAATATTAATGATTAAAATGATCTCATAACACAATAAAATTTTACCTTAATTACATATCGATTCCACCAGTAAGTTATAATGAAGCATACAAGGAGGTGAAACGTATACCGGATTCCAATAATAAGAAATTGAAAAGACACACAAATTATCGAGCACACATATGACTTTTTCAACAACATTACTACAATCGATGGAAAACTCAAATCGATTGAGACCAAGAGACCTATAGTAAAAATGCCATCACCAACACCGCGTATAAATAACTCTAGCGGATTGGACATACAACCAATACGAGAGTGTGTAAATACCGCCTCTATTATTACAAATAAAAACAAAAACATAACAAAAAAATGCAACATCTACATGGCGGAAATATCATCATCTTTATTTCAAACAAACATTATTACAAATAGGAGAAAAGAAACCCTCAAGTCCATGGATAATACCTCCGGTGATAAGCTAAACTACATGATCAAAGAAATCAAAACGCGTCCCCTTCGATCACGAGCCATCCTCGCCATCAAAACTATTACCGTAGAGTCTAAAAGCATATTCTCTAGGGTCGAGAGTCCGGTGGCCAACTAAAAGGTGGCGCCGGACTCCAGTCCTAAAAGAGTAATATGAATGGTGTGGACCCTACCGAGAGAGGGGGAGAGAGAGGGGGATAATTTTTAGATTTGTTATTTGGGCCTTTTCTATATATTTAAGTTTTTATGGTTTTCTTGTTTTAAACTCCAATTAAAGAATCATTTCAAATAATATTACTAATTTGTCCCCTTTAAATTTTATAATTATAAATTTCGTTTAGATTCTTGTAAAAATTTTCATCGTGTCCCAAGCTTTAACTTCTAAATATACACTATTTCAAATAAAGTTTCCAAATTAATTTTAAGTATAGTTAAATTGGTAAGTTAAATTAGATTATAAAGTTCCTTCTAAATAAAATGTAGATATAATATTGAATAACTTTAAATTTAAAAATTGATTTAATTCACGTCCCATTGAAAATATATTGTAGCTCTGTCGCTGATTCTTAGAATAAGGTCTATATGAATTGCAGTCTGGTTCGAAAACACTCCTCCCTGGCTCACCACCATTTACAAAGTCATATTCTCTTCGCTCCCACCTTTGATTTGTTGTTTTGGTAAAAAAGGATTTTTATTTAATTTTTTATCATTTTCTGAAAAATTAAAAAAAAATTATAATTAGATTTTAAAAAATCAATTAATTTTAATTTAAAATTTTTAATTACAATTAACTATCCAAATGGACACTTAATGACTTTCGTTATTTATTGTCATGGGCATATACATTACTTATTTATTTACGAAGGCTCACCATACGGCAACGGCGTACATCCGGCTCCTACTTGCAGGCTAGGATGGTCAGAAAGGACGCAGACCCGGGTAGTTTGTCAAGGAAAAAGCAAGTATTGGTATCAGCAAAAGAATATTATAAAAAAAGTCTTTGTCAGTCAAAGAATTGTTAAAAATGGGATGTAGGGTGTGAATGGTAATTTTAAACAAGAGAGGAAGAGTGGAAATGTCAATATGAAAAGAAGAATGAGGTGTTGTAGCCTTATTTGCAATAGATTGTGGTGTACAAAAGCTGGAGAAGCGTTGTCCCAGATGGAATTATTAAAGAAATGCCAATTTCCTGTCATAGTGCAAAGCATGAAAATGTATGGACTGGAGAACGTAACAAAAGGTTTCGGAATGTATATGTGGATGAATGATATACGTAGTTTTTTTTTTTTTCAATTTTTTTATTATTATAATTTTTCTTTGTTTGTTAAGACGTTTACCCGAATCAGACAAAGAGAAGAAATCGTGTGTTTTTGGTTGAAGGTTGTAATTTGCATGTACAGTCCTGCATGTGTTTCAAAGTCCTTAGGCGGTTAAAAAAAAAAAAAAAAACTACTGCTTCGTAATTGCTTGCTTTTTCACCACTGCAACTGCAGCTCTCCAGCAACTTTTTCATTTTGTAATGTTTTTCTACGAAAAACTATGCTTCCGTTGGAATTCAGATTTCAACTCAAAATTTTTATATCAGTTTTTTTTTTTTTTAAAAAATTAATAAAAATTATAACTAATTTTTGAAAAATCAACAAATACAACTTAAAAATTTCATCTCCAACTAACTTACCAAATAGAGATTATAATTTAATGGACTGACAATATCAGTCTAAGCTGCAAAGACCCCATAAACTTCTTTTAGGTTGCTCTCTTGGTCAGCATCCAATCCTGACCTTTCTTCACCATCGAGCGCCCAAAATCACCTTGCCGTTTTGCATCCGACAAATTCAGGTGCCGTTTCCAAGAGTGATTTATTTTAATGAAATTTGCATTCCTAGTTATGTTTGCATCAATATGACCCTCGTTTCTCATATGTTTTTAGTTTAGGATTTTCAACCAAATTCAATCTTAAAAAACTGAAAAGAAACTCAGGATCCTATTTCCTTCTCCAAGGACCAATTCTATAGTTTCTGTATGTCATCATAGGTCTTGTCATTTAAACTATTTAAAGAGCCTAAACGAACACGAAAGCTAGTTTTACAAAGAACATAAGTAAATAACGATCTTATCCTCTCCCTCTCCACTCTTTTATTTTTTTCTTTTTTGGCTTGGACCTCCCTCTCCACTTTTTTCCAAACAAATATACACCCACACAAAAAATAAATAAATAAAATACAAATAAGAAAAAAATCTCAATAGTATCGTTATCACTTTATCCTCTCAATTTTAAAATTCACACCGTACTATACAAAACTTTGAATTGCTCCCTTTGTTATCCAATCCATTTCAGTTCAAGTAAAAAACCAAAAAAAAAAGAAAAAAAGAAAATATGACTTCTGTACACGTGGTGTGTGACTTTTCCGTCTATTGGCAGGAACTGAAACAAAGTTTAATATAACGTTCCGGTGAAAAAAAATTACATTTTAGTGAAGAGAAGTGGGAAAATGAGCCAAGGTTTAAAGAACACTGGTGCACATAATCTAAAAAAGACAAAGTGCGGGGCAACAATTTGCGCGAGATTAAAAAAAATAATAAAAAAAAGAAGAAGCACCATATATCGGTAGTTAACAGGACCGGCAATACGGGTCACGACTCAAAAACGACACAATTTTACGGGTAGAGTTGAGAAAAAAAGCTATAAAGATCGAAATCGAGTCCACCCGAATGTGACCACGTAATAACGGGTCACTTTCGGGTTCAACCTGTCTAACCCGAACACGACTTGTTTTTCTTGTGATGTTTTTAACGACTTGTTTTTCGGTCCAAATCCGAAATTGACCAGAATGAACCCATAAAAAATTAAGAATTAAAACTTGTTTTTTTCTATGGCATGGTATTAATGAATATCTTTATTACTTTTCTATAATTTTCTACGAATTAGATATGAGTTACTTATTTGAATTAGTTTTTATGGATGTAATTAGATTATTTTAATTAAGTTGTGATGTTATTTTATCAATCTCGTGGCAATTTCAGTTCTCGGGTAAATAACATATCACCGGTCGATTTCGAGTTACAGTTCAATTTCGAGTCACGGGTCAATTTCGGTTCGTGTCATGGTTTTAAAAAAAATTTGTTTCACAGGTTTAAGTTCGGGTTATGAAAAAATTTAGATCAACACGACACGAACACAACCCACGACACGAATTGCCACCCTAGTGGTTAACAACGGTACTGAGAACTATTTCAAATAGAATCGCTTCATACAATGGCTTACTGCCTTGATTTTTTTTTTTTTGCCCCCTGAAACAAGGGAATTTTTATATATGAGCTATAATTAATTAGTATGAACAAAATATATACAACTAATTAGTTTACATCCGATGAGTCACGTTTTTGTCTACGTCTAATGCGTCCACATACAATCTTCAGTAACAGTACTTGATTTTATGGTTTTATAGCTATTTAGTTAGTCCACTTAATTTAAAAAGTTAGAGTTATTTTTATTGGAGTTAAGTTGAGTTTTAGAATCATGTGGATAGTTAAAAATGTATTGTTTAGAGATAAAATAAAATAAAAAAAGGTAAAAACTTGAAATGCGTTCGAAAAAAAATATTAATATGGATCTTATTTTATGAAATTTTATGCAATTTAAAAAAAATATATTTTATTTTAACTTGAAGTAACAAAATTATGGATTTTTAAAGTTTGAGTTTTGAAATTTAAGTTGGAGATATATGATGAAACAGAGTTATTTTTGAAAAAAAAAACAAAATAATTGGAA
Source organism: Ficus carica (assembly GCA_009761775.1). Classification (NCBI taxonomy): domain Eukaryota; kingdom Viridiplantae; phylum Streptophyta; class Magnoliopsida; order Rosales; family Moraceae; genus Ficus; species Ficus carica. The sequence goes on along the minus strand of CM019748.1, from coordinate 3,527,104 downwards.
TTGTTTGATTTGAACAACCAACTAAACGTTTCGTTTAAAATAATACTACATCGGACCCAATCAATATCACGGAATCAAGATATAATAATCACTTATATATGTTCTTATGTTTTTATATCTATATATATATATATATAATAAAATAAAATTTCTTACAATAATGTCGTGATTCATCTTTGGCGTTTGTTCGTGTTCTTAAGTTGTTCCTTGCATGTTTTCTTACATGCTTTAGTGGCAGTATCAAATATGAGAACCCTTTTCAATTTTAAAGTCCGTTTATATCAGAAAACCAAAATTCAAAAATGGGGGTGACCAACACTTTAATTTGTTCACGGAAGTCTGTATCATCAACAACTGAATTAACAAGACAAACGTGTTGTTAAATGATATTGGTCCACTTTCAGCAAAATTGACGCTAACTTTGTTAGTACCTATAATGTAGAATATATAAGATATTAGTTTCTTTACATCTATTACTTGAGAGGGATACTAGAAACATGTATAAAAGAATAGAGACATCAAATGAACCTGATGTAAACAGGTTGACTCGGGTTAAGAACACAATATATATATATATATATATGGGACTGTGAGTTTGCTTCATGCTATAAGTTATATATAGACAGAGCACGACATAACTTGATTATTAGATGAATCAATATAAACACGACATAAGCATTAATGGAAACGAAATAAAAGGACAGAGTCGGGCCGTGTCAACCCGTTTGACATTTCTGTAAGAGATCTTACTAAAACATGCTATAGGGTCAAGCCTTGTGGCCCATAAAAGCCTACATGCAATATTGAGCAAATGCAACAATTAGATTCTATGGAATTGTTATCGAAAAAATAGGTTTCCTCTTCATAAATGAGGGTATTGGCTTTTGCTAGTTCTTGAAACACGCCTCTTTCATGGGTTATAGAAGCCACTGGATGAGCCATCGGTCTATATTAAAAATAAATCAGTGGTTTAAAGTAAATCGTTGACATACTTTTGAGTAAATAAGTAAGGGTTTTTTATTATTATTTTTTTATTTTTAATTAAATTTTAAACACACAAACATAATTAAAGAATCTATTTCTATACTTTTGAATCAACACCCAAGGTGATAAGAGGATCAGGAAGGAGGCTATAGAGATTGCAACGATGACGATTGCAGGAGTTTTCACGGTAGGTTTAAGTCGGTTTGATATTTAGAGAAAAATAAAATCATAGATAATCGGTTTCGACGAATTGATTTAGGCAATTTAAGCTTAACACTACGAGAATTTTGCTATTTCACAATTTTTTGCGGCAGAGCATGTTATTCTATCAGTAGAGTAATGTAGAGCACATTTAATCAGCTTTGATTAACTTTCTAACAACTCGATCTATGTGTATGCACGTAGAAAAATGCACTGTATGATATAAAAGTGTTATTACTCATAAAGCAGACCCTTAAATATAAACTTATAATGAAAGTACATGCACCATTGGTAGGGCAAAAGAACATTCTGATTGTAAAAGTATCTTAGTTCTAGTTAAAAGTCTATGTAAGACCATTATTTTGCCTCTTGGTAGAAAATTGCTTTTTAGCCAATAAATTAATTTCTTAATGGTCAAATTTATTAGTGTCATCTTAACATTTACAGTGCGGAAACACATAAATGTTATAGTCATAAATCAAATCGTTAAAATTTAATTCATTATAGCTAAAATTATATGTCATATTAATAGTACAAAATAGGAGGTCTTACACATAGAAATTCTTATGAATGTCAAATTTTACAAGGGCTTTTTGAAAAGTACATGAAATGTTTCTTTATCATTTTGTAATATAAATAAAAAGAATTTTCTTATTCAATATATTTTTGTGACTGCTTTTCTTGAAAAAGCTTTTAACAGCTTAAAAATTTGTAACAGACAGGTTTATTTTAAATATATTTGTGATAAGTACATATTTTAAAGTTTTGAATTAAATAACATATTTCCGATAATAATTCATAATGAAAACAATTTATAAGATAAATTAACTATAAATATTTTTCATGAATAATTATTTATCATATATAACCTAAAATTTATTTTTAAGTTTCAACAAAATACCATTTACCTGTTTCCAAGCACTACTTTAAAAGACTATTTTGGATTAGGAAACCTAAAACTGACTTCTCATTGCTATGTCGAATATGTTAGAATATAATATTATTATCGGTCTACCTTCTTTTTAAGCTTTTAGTATTTGATTGGTGAACTGACATAGAGTTCAAATTCTTAAAATTTCAATTTTGTAACTTTTAATTCATGAGTCTATTTGTTTCCTTTCAAATGCTAATGTTGGGCATTTACATTCTCCCTCACTTTTGATGGGCCCTTATTTTTATGTGTGGGCCCACTATTTTCTTTGATGGGTCCATGTTGGGCATTTTCAAAAGAGAAAGAAGTAAATAACATGTTTAAAATATTCAGAGTAGACAATTGTAATAGATTATTTACCTCCTAATTTTTTATTTACTAGTATTTACTTCAAATTTTAAAACCTTACTATTTACCTTACTTAGTTTCGTAAAATCACTATTATTACAATTGTCTAGCTCCCCATATATTAAAAAAAAAAAAAAAAGAATATGACATTACCCCAAGTAAATTTAAAGAAATTTTTAACTAACGTCATAGTTTGAAGCTATACATTATTAAAAAATAATGCATTCATAGTTTGGTAATGGTTTTTTTATTTTTATTTTTTATTTTTTATGAATAAGTAAATGAAAAAAATTCAGAGTGCTAAAATAATGTCATATTTGAAATTTTAAGATTTTGTTTAACAGGTTACATTACGATTTTGCTTTTTAATTCATAAGAGAAAAAAGAAAATGATTGTGCAACTTAAATAATCATTTTAGAGGAGAACATTCATATATTGATCATTTATCGTAATGGGACGGGTCAAACCAAATCCGATTTCCCTGATATAATAATTAATTAACAAGAGATAAAAGATTGGGTAATGATAGGGTAGGGATATCCAACCTCCTCCTTAACCGATAAATGGGGTGGGGAGGCAGGATGTTTAACCTGTGATGTTGTCATTCCTAGATTCACTTATCTTGATCAATGCTTCCATTTCTAACTAATATCCTAGTTATTTTATATACATATACATATATATATTTATATTTATATATAATATTTTTACTCGAATCACTAGCACGTTTTCTTTTGACTTCATTAAATTACTCGAGCGATTCTTTCACTATATAGTTTGGAAAATCCTCACCAGTTTGGGACCAAAATTTCCAGCTTGTATTGTTAATTGGATTCTATGTTTATGGTTTGGCGCATTCATTATGGGAAATGAAGACACGATATAGATTTACATGTTTCAGTCTCTCTACTTACACACACACACACACACACACACACACACACACACAAGTCGATGCCTAATCCTATAGAAGTTGAGGAGGTCCACAAAATATATATCCGGGTCAAGGCACTAGCAACCAAAACTTGGTTTCAACTTCTATATAATCGATAAACAATAGTTTTTATCTCATGAGATAGAACTAAACAACATCTTTTGTAAACACTTTGACTCCACAATTCATTGAAAACCAAAGAAGAAATCCTGGTTTTTACTTGGTAACTTTCAATTAAAGAAGAAAAACAGAGAGAAAATAACTTTGTCTTCGATAACCGCTATGGTCTAAATACAAATGTTTTCATGAGGTATTGAGCTTATTTTGTTGCCATATTCCTAAAGAGGATGTTCTAGAAAATTATTAACTTGTGATAAGGAATAAAAACTTGAAAGATTGAGCTAAAAATTTAAACTTAGGGCATGCATCTCGGGTACAAATTTAGCTTATAAAAAGGAGAAGAATAGTAATGATGTGGTTACATGCTTGAGTTTACAGTAATATCACACTTGATTTCACTAAAAGATGCATAGTTCTAATTCCCACCCAAGTTAAAAAAGAAAAGAAAAGAAAAGAAAAGAATAACAATGATAATCGAGATAATCGAAGTTATGACGTTTTTGAACTTAAAGTTGCAACAAAATCAACCGATTTCCAATTTGCTAGACATTTTTGTTTTCTTTTTTTCCTTTCCTTATCTTTCTTGGTAGATATAGATCATTCATTGTCTCTTAATTGTTTCATGTGCATATCAATATACAACCTCCAACAAATTTATATAGCTTTATAAGGCATGGTCATTGATCATACCACAATATTCTTTGTTCTCATAAGATTTCTGGATATGAATTAACGAAACTACTCAATACTAGGGGCAGCTAAGAGGGCGGGCAGGGGTGGAACGAGCGGGCGGGGGCGGTTAAGGCGGGTGAGACGGGTTTATGAACAATGAACAACCTTTCTTAGATTCTTTAAAACCGAAATAATTAGCAAAAATTTACGTTACACAACTTAGTAGGTCAGCAACTTTAAAGTAGATATGGAATTAGACATGTTCATGCTAGAAAATGACATCTTTGTGTGCTGGAACCATAATATCCGCGGTGGATATAGCTACGTGGGAGACAAGTTTATATGGCTAAAGTTTGTTTTCCATGTGACAACATATATAAGAACTGAAAGTGATAGGTTATGGCGTTTTGGTTAACCAAATTATATACATAATTCTCCAACGAATTTGACGAGGCTCAATTCTAAGTTACTTTTGGTCATATAACTTGCAGATTTGCCAGTAGTCATGTAGAAAGTAAACGTATACATAGTTCAAGAAAGATTTATTTACAATTTCCACCTTTTGATGGACATTAGATGAATGATTTAAAAGAGTTACAAGTCATAATCTTCATAGTTTGGGCGTTATTGATAGTAATTGGATCCCAATACATGTCCACATAACAAGAACAGTTGCAAGTACGTGTAGGACAACTATTCTATATATGTTTTATGCTAAATGAGAACTCTCATATCATATGATATTGAAGAATGAAAAGTGAAATTTGTGGTTGATTTTGTAGGGTGAAAATAGGTAGACATAATTTGAAGGCAAATGTTGCATGTGGCACTATGTCAATACAATGTGACATAGATATCAAAATACTATAACTTGTTTGTAAATTTGGGCAGGTCATGGAATTTAGCAATTTGGTTATACAATTCAATGTTAGACGATGATTTAATCAGTGTTTTTACGGATTAAATATAGTGGTGAAATATTTTTATCTCATTTAGATAGGAAACACACAACATAGGTATCATGTCACACATTGGAGTTCTACCAATTAGATGTTCAACTTTGGTGATGTTCAAGCCAACAGTTTGATACTCAAATCTCGTCCGATTTTTGAAATTCTTGAAGCAACGGGTTCCTTAACTAAGGTTCTACCATCCAAGGTACAAAAATCGGGTTTTGGTTCCAAGCATTCTCCTAAAATCGCATGAAACCTCAATAACATCACAATAAACCCTAATTCTGACCATTGCAAGCTTCAAAATCGAATTTCTCCCAAATTCCGAAGCCCCCACAATGCGAATAAACACTCATCAAAAAGCTTACAAAAAAAGGAACACGCTGAAAAAAACCTCACTCAAATACATGGCCTATAGCTCGAGTTATTATGAAATTAATCGGACATAAAAGCACACCTAAACCAACCTTGAGCCCCCATTTTCCCCAAAGCCTTCCATCTATGCATCGCTTTTAAAGTAATAACAGCCGTCGATAGCACTTTAATCGAAGGGCTGAAATTTAAACTTGGCAACGGGGGCGATCCGTGTGATAGAGCTTTCAGCCAATCAGCGCTCAGCTTTCGGATATCGTTTTTTTACGCACTTGACTATTTAAAGTATTCCATTTCCGTCATCGTCTCACAACCGAAATTACCAGTAAAAATACCACCACTACCACCTGTATAGATTAGATCCAAATCTCGATTTAGCCCTAGATTCCAATTTCCCCAAACCCATCTTCACCTTCTCTGCTACTCCAACAATGGCTGCCGTCGAAGAACAGCTAGACCCAATCGTACCTGAGTCCGGGCCTGCTGCTCCGGCCGACACGCCAGCGGAGGAAAATCCACCGGCGAAGGCCGGAAAGTCGAAGAAAGCCGCCAAGGAGCCCAAGGCTAAAAAGCCCGCAGCTCCGAGGAAACGAAACTCTGCTCATCCTCCTTACGAAGAGGTAAAGATCGGATTGTGTTTTGGAATGCGAATTGTTGAGGAATTTGAGATTTTGAGATTGGATCTGATTTTGTTACTTGTTTGCAGATGATTAAGGATGCGATCGTGACGTTAAAGGAGAGGACTGGTTCGAGTCAATACGCGATCACGAAGTTCATCGAGGAGAAGCAGAAGAATCTCCCGCCGAATTTCAGGAAGCTTTCTGCTCTTCCATTTGAAGAAGCTCGTCACCGCCGGGAAGATAGTCAAGGTCAAAGGCTCTTACAAGCTTCCGTCGTCCGCGGCGGCGGCCGCGAAGCCGGCTAGTGTTGCTGCTCCCGCGAAGAAGAAGACGAGCACGACCGCGAAACCGAAGCCGAAGCCGAAGCCGAAGACAAAGCCGGGCCGCTAAGCCGAAAGCGGCTGCCAAGCCTAAAGCTGCTGCGAAGCCGAAGGCCACTGCTAAGCCTAAGCCGAAAGCCGCTGCCAAGCCAAAAGCCGCTGCTAAGCCGAAGCCAGCTGCAAAGCCGAAAGCCGCCGCGCAGCCGAAAACTAAGCCGGTTGCCACTGTGAAGCCCAAGGTTACAGCCAAGCCGAAGGCTGCGGCAAGCCAAAGCCGAAGCCAAAGGCTAAACCGGCGAAGGTTGCGAGGACATCGGCGAGGCTCTCTCCAGGGAAGAAAGCTGCGGTTCCGAAGTCGGCACCGAAGAAAGCACCGGCAGCTAAGAAGGCACCGGCTAAGAGCGGAAAGTCCCCGGCGAAGAAGGCTCCGACGAGAGGCAAAAAAGTGGTGTGATATGAAGAGATGAAGCGTAGTGTTCGTAGGGGTAGACATGTAAATCTCTTGATTATATGCCAAAAAAAAAAAAAAAAAACAATATGACAGACTTTTTTTTTTTTAAATATGTTTTTCTGCATGTTTTTTTACCTTAGTTTTTTGTTTTTTCACTTTTTTATTTTTATTTTTATAATTATTATTATTATTTACTTGTAGGGATTTGGAAACAGTTTGAGGTGTAACAATTTTAAGTTTTATGTCAGTTTGGAGCTCTCTCATGAGTAATGTGTTTTCGTGTACGACAGACCCTACTAATCAAGGAAAACAATGCAGTTTTTCTAGGTTTCGCAGTTGGGGGTTAAAAACCAATTTTTGTAAGATAGCCTTAGAAGGCAAGTGTTTGCGTTTTATACACGTACAATTATATTTGCTTTAGGTTGAATTGAATAATTTTGCCTTGTGTTTGAAGTAGCTCTTCTTAAAATTTAAATTTCAAGTTGGTACTGCTTATCCTTCTTATCTGGTCTTTGGTAAAATGTTCAAACGTAGATCTCTATAATGTCCTCTTCTACTTGGTTTTGTGAAATTTGGCAAATTAACTAAATTCCACTTCAATTGACAATTCTAGAATCCGCATGTTTGGCGGCATGCATCGCGGAAAATGCCCTATGCAGCAAATGCAATTGAGCTAAATTTATATTGTTTTATCTGCCCCTCCTTGTTTTTGCTTTAATTTTCATCATAAAGTTAAAATTAAATAAACGCGATTTATGTAAAAGATAAATACACACTTGTTCAAAAAGAGATGAACATTGTAGTTTCTGAATGTTGCCATAAATTGGTAGAGCTTGACATGAACCCGAGGAGTCCAAGAAGAATACACGATCTTATCAACTTAGGGCTTGAAGTGGAAAATGTTTTAGAATGAAAAATAGTCCTTTTTTTTTCGTTGGTTTCCTTTTTCTGCTTTTATATGCTTTTGTTAGGCTGTTTTCTTTTCCTTTTCCTTTTTTTTTTTTTTTTTTCCCTTTCTATTAAGAAAGTTTTTGTTTATTCACACAAAAAAAAAAAAAAAAAAAAAAAAAAGTGAAGATGAGTCTATTGTCATATCTCTTTTGACTCTCCACCTCACTTCTCAATATATGCCATTTAATTTTTAGATGACTAAATTTAGATTTTTATACATTTCTGTTTGTTATTTTAAAATTGTGCTTATCTATTTCCTTTATAAATTTTTTTTGAGACGTCTATTTCCATAAAATTAGATTCTTACCAAGAAAAAAGAAAGACTTTTCACACCTATCATTTTATTTTTATTTACAGTGATGTTCTCGTCTCTCTATTTTTTGTTTAAGTTGAAGCTTTAGGGCGTGTTTTGTAGGAGAGAGGGGGAAAAAAAAAATTGGAGTGTTGGATGGATTAGTGAAAGAATTTTGATATTCATTATTCTTTGGTAAAAGAGAAAGGAGAAAAGAAGCGATTAGAGTAAGGATTACAAACTCTTCAAATCCTAATTTGTGGAGATTCTTAGAGGGATTTTATCTTTTTGATAAAATAGTCATTTTACTAACTAACAATATTTTGTGAATGCAATTTTTATTAGGACAAAGCAAAATTTAAAAGAAAGGAAGAACACATAATTTTATGTGGGTTACAAATTAAATCCAAGAAATTATAAGTCATTTTAAGTATTTGAATAAATTTTCACAAAACTATTTTGAATTGTCTTACAATAGATTTATTTCTCTTTCCAAACACAATCAGAGGGATTTACTATCGTCTAAAGCTTCTCTACTCTTGAATATCTACGGGAGAAAAGTAAATAATAAAAGTTAAACAAAAATGAAACTTTGAGGAGGTTATATTACTTCTTATGAATTCATTTTGGGCAATCTATTTCATAATTTGAAGAAATATTATTGCATTGAACAAAACCATCATCTTGCATATATATTAGAATACCTTAAAATTTGAAAACACTTAATTTGTTTGTAGTTTAAATTAAAAGGTTTCCAAAAAAAAAAAAAAAAAAAGAGAGAGAGAGAGACAACAAACCGAAAAAGCTATTCGGAGGGAAAAAAAAAAGAAGGCCCAAAAACTAAAAGTAACTGTGTAATAAATTCAGAACAAAATGATCAATACAAACGACAGAGTTTTGGTATGGTAAATAACAAAAAAAAAAAAAAAAAATTACATACCTAAATGCGAGTTTTTGAAATAGATGTTGAAAGGTGCAAAAATTTAAAGTTTTCCTTGTGAAAATTAGAGAAACAAGGTTTTGAGTTTATGACAGAAATTAAAGTGTTGGTTATTTGGGGATATGCCATGTGGGTGTGTGGAGAGAGGAGAAAAAAGAGTATTATTGAGTTTTACTATATACTTGTCTATCACAACCTTTCTTTTTGTCATTTAATGTGAGTCTTTTTCTAATTAAAAATTTTTGTTTAAAAAGATGTGTCAAAGCCAATTGGAATGTGCGAGTAAAACAGCATTTGTAATTTTTGCTTTTTATCTGGGTAGCCATGCTAGAAAGTTGCAACTTGGTAATGATGGTGATTAATGACAAAATGTTCTTCCTTGGCTTAATTAATGTCACTTTGTATCCCGATTCCTTGATTCGGATACCGTTATAAAGCCCATAACCGATGATCCTTCAAATTTAATTATTTTCAACCGACGAAAGGCAGGCTTTTTGTACGTTTAACCAACACCCAATCGATTTCTTTTATTGGCCGATTTGCATTTAATTTGCAAGAAGTTCTCATGAAATCTGTGAGAGTTGGACGAGTTGGCTCATAATGTTATTAAATAGAACTCGTTCATATCATGAGTAGTTTCTTTTGTTTTTTTTTTTTTAATATCTTCGACTCTTTTTTTATAGGCTATTTGGCAACTACCACCTAGATTTAAACATACTTTCAAACTCTTTTACTCTTTCTTATAATAGTTTTCTTATTAAAATTTGAATTTACTGTTAAAAAAAAAGGTTACGAATCTAGATGTCAAACTGAGAGTTAGTTTGCTCCTTTTGGTTGAGCTTTGTTTGTATGTTACGTTTGCCTTTTCAGTATTAAAAAAAAAAAAAAAAAAAAAAACGAATATGTTCAATCCACATTTTTTTAGAATAATTATTATTGCCGTTTCCATTGTATGTCGTTATCAACAGTAAATTTGATACTCGGAAACTTGGAAGCATCTTAGTAAAAACAATTAACAACCTCAATACTCCTCCACAAGTACAATACTTAGGTTCAAAATCTGAATCTCTTTTCTAGGTTTTGTCTCGAAATGGACTTTTACATGTACTCATTAAATTTTGGTACAAAAATTGATTGAAAAAAAAAAAAACATTTGTCGACAAATAGAAAATTACGGAGTAGCAGTTCGGAAGCGATAATCAGAGAGTAAAAATCACTTGGATCTTTCAACTTTCTGGATGGCATACTTGAGCTCTTGTTGAATGTTTAACCTTGAAGGAGAGAGTACAATGTCCTTCCAAACGGAGCCTGCCTCACAAGCTGGGTTTGGGTGCTTGTAGAGTTCGTATATGGAATTGGCTTCATCATTCAGCCTGCCTACCCTCTTTAGACAATCAATCTCGTCCGGATCAACCAGTAATGTCCTGTCTCTGTCTTTCCATCCTATCAACTTCACAACAAAATATCTCATGTTTATTGCATTGCATTGTATGTCTCATTTGCCTTTTGTGTTTCTGCCAACTGTGAGATGTGCGGGAGATTTATATGTTCCGAACTATCGTTTTCATTATCGGTAAGAACTGTAGTTTTTACCATTTGGATTAAGATTTTAACTATTCGATTTATGAATAATAGCAGTTTTGTGTGGTGTTTTGCAAATTTTTAACATGAACACTTGTAAATCAAACCGTTGAAAAGTTAATCCATAACTAAAATTGCAGTTCCTATCGATATTGAAAGAGGATAGTTCCAGTCTTAAAACTCCCTAATATGTAAATAGCAAACCAACGCCTTTTTCTCAGGGGGCTTTTTATAATAGGGTATCTTATTGACAATGCACATGGATAAACATTAAATCTGATTAAAATCATGTCAAAATAAAAAGTATGCAAAATCGATAGTTCCATATAAAAATTTGACGGTTTAGAAAGGTAACAATATCAGTAGAGTACTATTTCATTCCCTATGGTCGAAATTGAAAAATGTGGGAAGGAGATCAATCATGGTACCTAACAGAGAACGTGGGTTCAACTACCACTGATTCCACCGCTATCATGGGGTGGTCTCAGAACTCAATTCTGTGCAAAGGTACTAAGTTGGCATGATTATAAAAAGCAGTAAGCTTCATTTTTAGGCTTGAGCAACTTTTGATCCCCAAATCCAAGTGTTGCATTTAAAAAAAAGAAAAAGAAAAGAAAAGGCAAGAGAAGAAAATGCGGTACCTTGGGTGGGCCCTCCAAAGCATTGGTGCAGTATAATCTTGCATTGTCAACCAGTTGGCAGTATGTTAGGAATGCATTTGCAAACCTCTTGTGGGATTTCAACTGTGAGTTTACTCTAACAGCTCTTCTGCATATGATGGCTCTCCTATTTACACCCCAAACGACCATTTTAATAAAAAGGACCTTTTTCTTTCTTTTGGCATACAAATTGAAAGTGAAAAATGTAAATGACTAAAAAATATTACCTTATGCCTCTTATAACAGCCAGGTAAGCATCACACACAACCCCAACAAGCTCTATCCTGTATGGTTTCCTCCTCTTGCCTCCAACCTTCTCTGGCTCTTCATCTTCAATTCTTTCCCAATAATTCTCCGTGACAGTTCCGTCTTCATCCACCTTATAACCCGCTCCCATCCGGTAACGGCGTCGGTGGACGTTTCTAGCCATTGTCACTGTCTGCACAACAAATGGCACCCAGGAGAGTGTGCCATCCATGATCACATCCCTCCCTTCGTTGAGTGCCGTCACCAAAAGGGATGATGCTGCATCTGTTGATGATTGATGTACCTGTTTCGCATTTTTCTTAATTCATTCAATTGGATTTACTCTAGCAATTAATGAAACGAGTCATCTATAATAACATCAGATTGACGATATAGGACCACACACTACTTGACCAATGACACTTGTGGGCCATTTTATTAGAACTCCAGACTTTTCGACCAATGAGAGACAGACTTGCATGTTCTCTCATTGGTCTTTGAGCGGAAAAAAAAAAAAAAAATCGATTTTTTGATGCATCTGTATGAGAATCAAAATGTCACCAGCTCGGCGGTTTGAAGCATGTCGTGATGGCCTCTGGAGCTAAGGGCTTTGTAGATGACATCTGATTCCTTAAAGGCATCAGCCTCTATGATTACTGCATTCCCTGCAGCTCCAGCCCAAAATGGCCTGTTCCACATTGCAAGTAAATCGGTTTGTTAATAACTTTTTTTTTTTTTTTTTACTAATCTTTAGTTCCTAAATCGGTATTTGTCATTTTGAATTTGAGTATTTATTACTCTTTGAGAATGTCCTTTAGCACAGTGCTCTTCCCTGCTCCCATCCCGCCGCCCATGAGGAGGAGGACCGAACTTCTGTTGGCGTGTGCCACCGGAGCCATCACTTCTGTGCACCGCGAGTCGTCGTTGGATGCCAGCCCCATCGCTTTCAACTCCTCCACTAAGGTGGTGAAAACTCTAGCCACCTTTAGATTCTTGTCACTCTCTCAAATCTCTGCTGCCTATGTATAAGATTTGGTCCATTAAGAACATTTAAAAAAAAAAAAAAAACGAATTGAATTGACTAGTTTTCTTTACATAGAAATTCAGCCTGCTACCAGTAGTACAAAATTACAGACACAGAAACTAACTATCACAATCAATATCAGTTTTTTAATTCCGTCCGCAGATTCTTTGTTGTTACACAATTAAATTTTGAGATTTCAAATTATCTTACCTATTTGGAAAGGTAAAAGGAAAATTAATTAAATCTTAATGCATGCATAAATGCCAACCTGGTAGCTTGCATCACAATGTCCTTTAGCTTCTTTTTAGGCTCTGCATCATGACTCAATACCTGAAATTTCAAAATCCATGTTTAGTATTTTGTAATTATACTATTAATGGTTACAAGCATTTTATGGTATCGATGAAATACAATTGGGAACCATCGAATCGCACCAGAATTCGATGGTAAGGTGTTTTATTTATTTATTTATTTATTTTCTGACAAAGAAATATCCTAATTAGTAATTACGTTTATGTTTTGGTCTCATAATCACCTGGCTAATCATAAGATCAGCTTGGCTCCAATGAAAGGCGAAGTAACTAAGAATGCATCTCTCAAACTCCTCAACAAGCTTCACGAACAGAGAATCCGCATCCGGTTCATTAGCGAAGAAGGTGTAAATATCATCCTCAAATCCTCCGGTTTTCTTGACATATTCTGAAGCCAACTTGCACAGATGTGGACATTCTCTTCTATCTTTAAATCCCATCTGCCTTGCTGTAGACACAAAACATGTTCATAATCATAACCATTAACCAACATGATAATTAAGCTAATAAAAAAGTAATAAAATAACATGTTTAATTAGATCTCAAATGCTATTATTGGGAAGATTAATTATTTAACGGCCTAATAATTACCTACATAATGGGAGAACCTCTCGAGCTTTTCATGGCGGCCATTCTGTGACGCTTTTCGCCGGGGAACCATCTTCTGATCTTTGAGCTTTCGCAGGCGAAAATGCATCGCCGCAGCGATGATTATTCCGATCGAAGAGACTACGAAGATCTGCGTGAATGTTGGTTTGCTTCCATAATCTGAGCAAAATTGAGACTTAAATACATTGATTAATTAAGGAAAAGAAAATAACTATGTACGTATTGCAACTACTCTTGTTCTTTGCGGCTAATTGGTGATTACCTCTCTGCATGTCGTATGATTCCGGGAAAATTTTGATTCTGATAAAGATAATAATTGTTTCAGAAAGTGGAAAAGAAGAGGGGGAAAAAAATTTGGAATTTGCTTATTGGACTTTCTTTTGTAGCTGCATGTAATGTTGATGGTCGTCGTTGTTTTGGGAGACTTTATGTGCTAATGAATTCTTGGAATGACACGTGTAATTTTTCATTGTCTATATTTCGGGACAAACTGACTGTTTCTGGATTAGAACAAAAGTCCACTTGCAATTTTTTCTCGGACAAAAAAAGCAAAAAACATTTGGGATCTTTTAATGGTAATTTCTAATGCCAAAAAAATTATTCATGTAATAGTGAAATTCATGGATATACCAAATATAGATAACATTACGGGATAAAGAGTCTTAAAAGGGTTTAAAAAAAAAAAAAAGGAGAGACTTAGAGGGTGTTTGGTGTTTGGGTTTGAGTTAAAGATTTTTAAGTTTCAATACTAAATTTTATTGATTAGAAAAGACAATTTTTTTTTCAGAAAAAGACAAAAATTGATATGAAAAAGTACAGTTTAGTTTGAAATGAGATAAAATACCAAACAAGCCCTTAGTGCTTGTTTGGTTCACAAGCTTAAACCATAATTTTCAAATTTTTTTTTTGTCTTTTTCCCAAAAAGTTTGTCTTTTTCCTAAAAAGTTTTTTGTCTTTTCTGAAAATTCAAAAAAATTTACTATTAAAACTTAAAAATTTCAACTCAAACTCATAACCAAACGAACCCTTATTTTGGTTTATTTTAATTTATTTTAATTATTTAATCGATTTCCACACTTTTTTTAACCATCCCCTAATAGCTTCCTACAATCATGCAATAATGCAAAAACCGTTTTAAAGCTTTTTTAGCAGTTATACGAAACCTTTTGAAAGTTCCTCTTAAATGAAATTAATAAAATGAAAATCAATTGATTTCAATCGAAGCCAATTAATAATGCATGTGGTTTCCGGCATGTCTAATAATAAGTGTATATAGTTGTAAAATTTGAATTTTCTTTTCCTAAAATCATTATAAAAAATTCATTAATAAATCAACTTAAGATATTTTGTATATTTCATCATATAAATGGTAGTTCTCACAATATTGGCTCACAATAAATATCCATTCTCTATTAATTGTGATGTTTAATATCACTAGTATTTTTTAAGTATTTTTCTTTGTCCTAAGATGTACAATTTAAATCGACTATCTTCAAATTCCAAAAAAAAAAATTTCTCAATCTAGTTTTTTTGCTATAATCATTTAGTGATGCTCCTCTATCCTCGAACTTCCCAAACACTATCATGGTTCTATCAAGTTGTGGGCTGGGCCTCGTGGTTCTCTCTAGTTGTGGACTGGGCCTTATCTGGGTTTTGGGCCCTGGTGTCTTGATACGGGGCGTTTCGTCCTTAGACCCTGTGAAAGTCTCTTCGACAAACGAACTCTCTCTCTCCCGTACAATGGTTTTCAGAACTCGAGCAAGCTATTCCTCTTCGGCCATGGCGGCTTCATCATCTTCTTCAATAAATGCTCCAAAACTTAAATTATCATTCATATTCTCATCCAAAAAAAAACCCAAATCTCCAAAACCCAAAACCTCACCGAACAACCTGACCAAAACCAAAATCTCATCCCTCTTCACGAAACCCAGAACACCCACTTCTTCAAATCTCTCTCCCGAGACCCATCCCAAACCCCGGTTCCCAAAGCTCCGGTTCAGACAGAGCTTCAAAACCTCCTCAAGACGAAATGCAAGTCTTCCTCCGAAGCGCATCGCCGCTTCGACGAGCTGGTTCGGATGAAGCCCACTCCTCCAATTCCGTCGTTCAACTGTTTGTTGTCTTCTCTCGCTAAGAAAAAGCATTATTCTGATGTTTTTTCGCTTTATAATAAGATGTTTTTAAATGGGTTGTTACCTGATTTTATCACGCTTAGTGTTTTGATCAACTGCTTTTGTTGTACGAATCGGGTTTCTGATGCCTATGTGGTTGTGGGAAGTATGTTTAGGAGGGGTTTTAGTCCTGATATTTTGTCTTATACATCTTTAATAAGAGGTTTATTTATGGAAGAGAGGATTCTTGATGCAATTAGGTTGTATAAGAATATGTTTAAGTTGGGGTGTAAGCCTACTGTGGTTACTTATGGTACTCTGATTAATGGGTTGTGTAGAACGGGGAATGTTAATATTGCACTTAAGTTTCATGAAGAAATGTCTAGCGGAAATGGACGGAACGGACTTGATTGCAAACCGAATTTAGTTTGTTACGGGACTATTATCGACGGGCTTTGTAAAGAGGGGATGGTAGAAAAGGCAAAAGAGATTTTGGCGGAGATGAAAGCCGCAAGGGTTGCTCCTAACGTCGTTGTTTATAGCTCTTTAATACATGGTTTGTGCTTTGATGATAAGTGGGAAGAGGCTAAATGTTTGTTTTGCGAGATGATAGATCAGGGTGTGAAGCCTAACGCGGTGACTTTCAATGTGTGGATAGATGCACTTTTAAAGAAGGGAAAGGTGAAACAGGCTAACGATATGCTCGAAATGATGGTTAAGAGAGGCGAGAGTGCTGATCTATTTACTTACAATGCTTTGCTCGATAGCTTCTGTAGAGCTGGTAAGCTTCAGAAAGCCAAGGAGATATTTCTTTCCTTGCCGAGTAAAGGGTGCAAACCTAATTCGTATAGCTACACCATGTTGATCCGCTTGCATTTAAAAAAGGGGAGGATTGAGGAAGCGCTGAACCTCTTCAAGGAAATGATTCCCAAGGGAGTTAGCCCCACAGTTACAACCTATAACACCTTATTTTGTGGTCTCTTCCATGCAGGTAAGGTTGACGATGCACGCAGCCTGTTTGATGAGATGCAAGGTCATGGCTTGGTCCCGAATTCGTCTACATATTCAATATTTTTGGATGGATTGTGCAAGAACATACGTGTTCAGGAGGCGTTGGAAATGTTTCGTGCTTTGGAAGATGGTAAGTTTGAACTGACTATTCAAGTTATGAACGCCCTCATTAATGGATTGTGCAAATCAGGGAAGTTTGAGATTGCTTGGGAGCTATTTCAGGGGTTGCCACAGAGAGGCCCAGCGCCTGATGTTATAACGTATTCCATCATAATCAATGGGCTTTGCAAAGAAGGGCAACTAGAGGAAGCAAATTGTTTGTTTCAAGAGATGGAAGGGAAGGGCTGTTCTCCAAATTCCGTTACATATAACACACTAATGCGTGGTTTCTATGAAAACAACGAGCTGCCAAAAGTGGTCAAGCTTCTTCAGGAAATGGTAGAGAGAAATGTGCCAGCTGACGCCTCTACATTCTCCATTATGATAGACTTGGTATCAAAGGATAAAAAGTATCGTGAATGTCTGGATTTGCTTCCAACATTCCCATGCAGAAGCGAGAGGGAGGTGAGGTGTTTACTTTCGACTCGGTTGCATGAGTTTCAGTTGGTAATCTTCCCTTGGAAGTACCAAATTTTGATAAATTAAATCGTTCCACCACCAGAAGCTGCGAATCTGAACCGAGGACGGGGACAAGATTCGGGATTCTTTTTGATCAAATTGCGCATGAGGGATTGAATTTACATGGACCTGGCTACAATGCAGATTCCATTAGCCTATGCAATTTATGATTTTCTATTGGTCTCGCTTCTTATTGAGAAGCGTTATTGATGCAAAGACCAGATCTGCCACAGCCATGCTAACTTCTAGACATGCTGTTTTACTTTTTGATGTTGTGTACAGGTATAATATTCAGTTTTAATCTTCTTCTCTCTCTCTCTCTCTCTCTCTTTTTATTTTTTATATTTTTAAAGCAAAGAAAATCAGCAGGGGTTCTGAAGCAAATATATATACATATAACTTTTCCATGCGGCGGCATTGTCGGACCACCGGATGAGAAAGTTATCCTCTCTTTTAATCTCTCTCTAACAGGTTGTATTGCTATCTTCCATGGGTTGTACCGGATATATATAGAAGTTTTGGAACATCAAAATCTTGTTTGGTTAAAAAAGAATATGACAATATAATGAAAGTTGATGAACTAATGAAATTATAACAATCACATCAAATATGAGAACTGCATTTGCCCTTTTTTTTTTTTTTTTTTTGGGGGGATAAATTTATTTGAAAAATATCAGCAATCATCCGTATTTCTGCTATGTTTTCCTGACAAGGCTAGGTTGGAATTAAAAGAGGGGCAAGGAAACAAAACTGGAAAATTATGGCAAAAGCGGTAGGACCAAAAAACTAGCCTTTTCCTCTGGTGCCATCTCTTCAACAAATACCAAAAGTGGAATTTGGGCTGTCATGAAATGATAAATGGAACAACTAAAACAATACAAGTGTTTTCCATACTTCAAAGAAGCAAAACATTATCACAGCATTTTTTTTTAATGGAGTTTCGCAAAAATTACAAGAAAATAGAAAAAATCATGGAGATCAGGACCTAGGCCTTGCCTGCTCATCTTATCACCATCAAACATTATGTTCTCCTTCAATTTCCTTTCCCCCTCCACTAAAATTATACCCCAAACCTCTTAATGTAAATTTGAACTTTTTTTTTTTCTTTCATTAAAAAAAAAAAAAAAAAAAATCCAAAACCCTTTTAGATTTTTTTTATCAGTTATACGAAACCTTTTGAAAGTTCCTATTAAATGAAATTAATAATATGAAAATAAATTTGAGGGAAAAAAAATATTAATATAAAAATCAATTGATTTCAAACAAAGTCAATTAACAATGCATGTGGTTTTCCAGTATAATCTAACAGTTAATGTATATTTGATTTTCTTATAAGTCGTAGAGTTTCAACCTTCTATTTCTTAAATCATTATATTATCTATAAAAAAAAAATCAATAATAGATCAACTTGAGATAATTTTGTATATTTTTCCATAAAGAGGGTGGGTCTTAGTCTCACAACAGTTAATCAACTTTCTTTTAATTGTGATATTCAATGTCACTGATATTTTTAAAATAATGATATTTGAAAGTATTTTTCTTCATCATAAGATGTATAATTTAAATTTACGATCTTCAAATTCCAAAAAAGAAAAAAAAAATCAAGTTTATTGCTAGAAGCATTTAGTGATGCTCCTCTATCTTCCAACTTCCCAAACAGTAATTTTCATGGTTCTGTTTAGTTGTGGGCTGGGCCTTGTCTGGGTTTTGGGCCCTTAGTGACTAGTGCCTTGATACGAGTTTGGTCCCTAAACCGGGTGAAAGTCTCTTCGACAAACGAACTCTCTCCCGCACAAATGTTTTCAGAACTCGAGCAAGCTATTCCTCTTCGGCCATGGCGGCTTCATCATCTTCATCAAGAAATGCATCAAAACTCAAATTATCATCCTTATTCTCATCCCCGAACAAACCCAAATCTCCAAATCCCAAAACCTCACCAACCAACCCAACCAAAACGAAAATCAAAATCTCATCCCTCTTCACAAAACCCAGAACACCCACTTCTTCGAATGCCAAAACCCCATCCCAAACCCCACTTCCCAACGCTCCGGCTCAGACAGAGCTTCAAAACCTCCTCGAGACGAAATGCAAGTCTTCCTCCGAAGTGCATCGCCGCTTCGACGAGCTGGTTCGGATGAAGCCCACTCCTCCAATTCCGTCGTTCAACTGTTTGTTATCTTCTCTCGCTAAGAGAAAGCAGAATTCTGATGTTGTTTTGCTTTATCATAAGATGATTTCAAATGGGTTGTCGCCTAATTTTATCACGCTGAGTATTTTGATCAACTGCTTTTGTCATATGAATCGGGTTTCTGATGCCTATGTGGTTGTGGGAAGTATGTTTAGGAGAGGTTTTAGTCCTAATATTTTGTCTTATACATCTTTAATAAGGGGTTTGTTTATGGAAGAGAGGATTCTTGATGCAATTAGATTGTATAAGAATATGTTTAAGTTGGGGTGTAAGCCTACTGTGGTTACTTATGGTACTCTGATTAATGGGTTGTGTAGAACTGGCAATGTTAATATTGCACTTAAGTTTCATGAAGAAATGTCTAGCGGAAATGGACAGAACAGACTTGATTGCAAACCGAATTTAGTTTGTTACGGGACAATTATTGATGGGCTTTGTAAAGAGGGGATGGTAGAAAAGGCGAAAGAGATTTTCGCTGAGATGAAAGCCGTCGGGGTTGCTCCTGATGTTGTTGTTTATAGCTCTTTAATACATGGTTTGTGCTTTGATGATAAGTGGGAAGAGGCTAAAAGTTTGTTTGGTGAGATGATAGATCAGGGTGTGAAGCCTAACGCGGTGACTTTCAATGTGTGGATAGATGCACTTTTAAAGAAGGGAAAGGTGAAACAGGCTAAGGATATGCTCGAAATGATGGTTAAGAGAGGCGAGAGTGCTGATCTATTTACTTACAATGCTTTGCTCGATAGCTTCTGTAGAGCTGGTGAGCTTCAGAAAGCCAAGGAGCTATTTCTTTCCTTGCTGAGTAAAGGGTGCGAACCTGATTCGTATAGCTACAATATGTTGATCCGCATCCATTTTAAAAAGGGGAGGATTGAGGAAGCGCTGGACCTCTTCAAGGAAATGATTCCCAAGGGAGTTAGCCCCACAGTTACAACCTATAACACCTTATTTTGTGGTCTCTTCCATGCAGGTAAGGTTGACGATGCACGCAGCCTGTTTGATGAGATGCAAGGTCATCGCCTCGCACCAGATTCGTTAACATATACTATATTTTTGGATGGATTGTGCAAGAACAAATGTGTTCAGGTGGCGTTGGAAATGTTTCGTACTTTGGAAGATAGTAAGTTTGAACTGACTATTCAAGTTATGAACGCCCTCATTAATGGATTGTGCAAGTCAGGGAAGTTTGAGATTGCTTGGGAGCTATTTCAAGGGTTGCTACAAAGAGGTCCGGTGCCTAATGTTAGAACGTATTCCATCATAATCAATGGACTTTGCAAAGAAGGGCAATTAGAGAAGGCAAATTGTTTGTTTCTAGAGATGGAAGGAAAGGGCTGTCCTCCAAATTTCGTAACATATAACACACTGATGCGTGGTTTCTATGAAAACAACGAGCTGCCAAAGTGGTCGAGCTTCTTCACGAAATGGCAGAGAGAAATGTGCCAGCTGACGCTTCTACGTTCTCCATTATGATAGACTTGGTATCAAAGGATAAAAAGTATCGCGAATGTCTGGATTTTCTTCCAACATTCTCCCTGCAGAAGCGAGAGAGAGGTGAAGGGTTTACTTTCGACTCGGTAGCATGAGTTTCAGTTGATAATCTTCACTTGGGAAGTACTAAATTTTGGTAAATTAAATTCTTCCACCCACCAGAAGATGCGAATCTGAGCAGAGAACGGGGACAGGATTCAGGCAGGAATCAGGATTCTTTCGATCAAATTGCGCATGAGGGATTGAATTTACATGGACCAGGCTACAATGCAGAATACAACATCGGCCTGTCTAATTTATGATTTCTTCTCTTGGTCTCGCATTTTTTTGAGAAGCGTTATCGATGCAAAGACCAGATCTGCCACAACTATGCTAACTGCTAGACATGTTGTTGTACTTTTTAGTGTTGTGTACAGGTATAGTATTCAGTTTATTCCTTTTTTTTCTTTGAATAAACAAAGATCATCTGCAATATATATATATATATATAAATATATGAAATGTCTCATATATTGTACCACATATCATGTGGCACTTGTAACTTTCTATTTAACTTAGAATTTTGTCAAATGATATCATTTAGATATTTGTGTAAAGAACAAGTATTGTTATATTTGAATTACCTAATCGATATAATATAACGCAAGTTACGATATAGACGTATGAGAGGGGTGTCGTAGAGGAGTGTATATATATATATATATATATATTTTAGAACATTAAAATTATATTTAGTTAAAAAAGAATAACAATTTAATGGAAGTTGATGATCCTAATCGAAATATGACAATCACATCAAACATGAGAACTGCATATGCTGATATTTTTTTTCCTTTAATTTTCTCTATCAGAGAAATTTCTTTAAAAAAATATCAGCAATCATTTATATAGTGTGTTTTGTTTGCCTGGCAAGGCTAGGTTGGATTAGCTGAATAAATTCAAAGAGGGGCAAGGAAACAAAACTGGAAAATTATGGCAAAAGCGGTAGGACCAAAAAACTAGCCTTTTCCTCCGGTGCCATCTCTTCAACAAAGCCAAAAGTGGAATTTGGGCTGTCATGAAAATAATAAATGGAACAACTATAACAATACAAGTGTTTTCCATACTTCAAAGAAGCAAAACATCATCACAGCTTTTTTTATGGAGTTTTGCAAAAATTACAAGACAACAGACAAAATCATGAAGATAAGGACCTAGGCCTTGCCTACTCATCTCATCATCATTAACACTATATTCTCCTTCATTTTCCTTTCTCCCTCCACTAAAATTATACCCAAACCTCCTATTGTACATATAAACCCTTTTTCTATCTTAGGCCATTTGGGAATTTACTATTGCAGGAATGGGATGACTCTAAAATAATATTTGTCGGCCGGTGGTGATGGTATAATGGTGATAACGTCTTGTTTGAAACCTTCATTTCTGTTCTTTATATGTTCAAGTTATATCGTACATAACAGTTTATTTATCTGTATCAATTATATACTAGCGGATCTCTTTGAATTTTTGGTCAATAATTGTTGAGGCCAAGAGTAAAAAGGTTATTATCTATGATCCTTTAACTCTTCTAACGACACTGGAGGAGAAGAGGGGGGTCGTAAATATACTACCGATCATTTATTTTTCCATAAAAAAATATTGTCGGCTGAAATTTTGTTCTACTTTAAAAATTTGTACATGTAAAGGGGAAAAAAAAGGAAAAAAAAAAAAAAAAGAATATCGACATTAAGAAGATTAAAATATAAAGACGAGGAATTATTAGTGAGAGCACCTAAAATGATTGGGTTAATCATGAACGAAGCAAATAATTTTAGCTATGAATGGAAAGTATATTTAGGTGATTTAGGTGGTGTACGTAGCCCATCTTTTATGTTGGGCAATGCCAATGATAGTGATGGCCAACAAAATCTGTCTTTCAGATAGACTTTTATGTTTGTTGTTGAATGCTTTTTGAACCATCATTGGTGGCAATTAAGTCAAAAAGTAATGAGATTATATAATTTTTTTTTTCATTTACTTTAAAATCTATGCCGGGTTTGCTTTATCCATGTTTGGTTCGCTTTGGAAATTGTCCTGTCGTAGACTAATCTCAAGTTATTGTTCCCTTGTATTGTAATTATTATCTATATCTATATAGGCCAAGCCAAAATAACAAAAACAAGTGCAGATGATATTATGAAAAACAATGCCACATATACGTAGCACGAAACAAAATACTGCATATTTTGAGGGTTAGTGACGACGTTTAAAGACCAAAAATACTCTTGGAAGTTTTTAGTGTAGGACCTTTATTATACATTATTAATAGTATTTATTTTTTAATAGTTAGATTTTGTATTTTTAAAGGTCAGATATTCCTATTCATAGATCGGAGTGTTAAAATATTAATAAAACAATGAAAACAACAGTTATATATTGATAATGAAAAATAAGATCTAAAAATTCCTTAATACTTTCTTTTTATATATATATATATATATATAGATATATATATTTTTTTTCAATTTTAGTTGCATCTAAGTAAACAAAACATAAATTATTAGGAGTTATTTTTGCGA
This sequence comes from Ficus carica, assembly GCA_009761775.1. Taxonomy (NCBI): domain Eukaryota; kingdom Viridiplantae; phylum Streptophyta; class Magnoliopsida; order Rosales; family Moraceae; genus Ficus; species Ficus carica. Next base: position 3,503,607 of record CM019748.1, on the reverse strand, counting down.
ACTGCATCTATCAACAAAAAATTAATGTTACATATGTTGATGTTAGTGTTTTACGTCGTTAATCTTGATGTTAATTGCCGGATTGGTACGGTAGTTGAACTTTACATTTTGTGTATGTAGATGTATATGTGTAGGTATAGATGTTCTGAGATTTTTTTATTTTATTTTTTGTCAAACACTTAACGAGTACATATTCTTTCACCCAATTACTTCCTTTTCGCACAAATCCAATCAACCCCACAAAGTAAGTACATAGATTCCATTGCATTTCAAACTCAATAGTCACTCCACACTATATGAGAGAATCACACAGCCTTAATAATACTACACTCAACAGACATTGATATTGTTCTTCTCCCATCATGTTAATACACACACACACACACACACACACACACATACTATATTTATACACTATCCCATTTGTATTTATCATGTATCCTCTTTTTGGTCTAATGTTTCTATATCTTTTCATATTTTCCTTTTCCTCATCTTTTCTTTCGTTGTTGCTATAACCCACAAAGGAGGGAGGAAAAAAAAGGGAAAGAAACCTGGCGTCATATATGGAGCTAACTTCTGTTCAATTAGATTTCTAACCTACTTGAATTATTAGTTCACATTTAGATCTGACCCACTTATATATATGTGGCTTTATATCACATTTTTTATTTTATAAATATATATATATATATATTTTGCAGTTGACCGCCAAAAGTATCCTGACCCATCCGGCAGATTAATTTGTTTGGCATGAAAATCCTAGAATATTCAATTTTGTGTGTGTGTGTGTGTGGGTGTTTTTTTTTTAAGTTATTTTTTAAAACTTGGTTTCTATCTCTATAAAATCTGTGGGGGGAAAAAATCAACAAAATCCAGTCCCCAGATTAATGTAGACACATGCATCCAAAATAAGATAAAGCTAATTAGCAATTAAATAATAATAATAATAAAAAAAAAAAAACTGTCATATGTTCACATTAAAAACCTCGTCAACGCATTAGGTAAAGACTAAATGGAAAAGAGGAGAGCGAAAATCATACCAAATTAAACTTGTGGTAATTAGCTCTGACTGCTAATTCCGGCTATTTGTCTGATCTCTCATTCCTGAAGAGATCACAACAGATAAGAATAGCCAAAATATAGAAAAATATATATGTGTATAGATATATACTGCAGAATTTGATCTTCATGGAAATCAACCGGCGCATGTAAGCTTGTGAAGATGATGATGATCAGTTTCCCTGGTTGAGGGGAATGAAGCCTGGTCCGAAATCATTCAGACGATCATGATGTGTTAATGTTGATTGATCATTCGAAACCGAAAGATCTCGAACCAGACAACATTCCCCTCAACTGTTCATAGAACTTGAGCTGAGAGAAGGAGAGAGAAAGAGAAAGAGAGATAGAAAAGGAATAGAGAGAGAGAGAGAGAGAGAGAGATTTGATATGGCCATGCATTATTAATTCTCATTGGGGGGGGTCCTATATATACGTAAGGATGAAAGCAAAGAGATTCTATCTTTGGTCACATGACATGGAGTCCACTTTCCACGCTACTACTAACATTGCTTTCACACCATAGATATATATATCTAGCTAGGTTTTTGTTCTTTCTATTAAACGTTTGCCAACAAACATCCAGAAAAAAAGGAAAGGGGAAATTAAATAAAAAATAAAAAAAGAAAAGAAACCGGTACGACTTTTTATCCTCAAATTTTGTATATAACATTACTAAAACAAACCCTAAATTAACCCATGAAAAATGAAACCTCTATGGTTAATATATATATATATATATTTTAATTTAGGATGTGTGAAATTATCATTAAACCATATCTAAAATCACTATCTTGTATGTTATTTGATCTAAAATGATCAATGTAAATAACTAGCAAACTCTTTACATACACATATATATGCTTATGAAATATTTTCAAATCAGTTAACTCAACGTGTTTGTCTGGTTTTTACGCCATTAATATGCTCGTTGACATATTTTCAGTGTTTAGCAAAGACATTTTACTATAATTATTTTTCCATTTATTCTATACAATACTTTCAGTTACTAGTATTGTTATCAAAATTATCAAGTACTTGGAAACCTTCAACCTTGTAAGTTGTAGCCATGCATACATACATAATACATTATTACATACAGATATATAGAATTTGTGACACATATAAAGAAGAGATGTTCGAGTTGAATCTTATTGAGAGCCTTAATTAGTGGAGAAATATGAATTTGAGGCTCTGACTTTGGCTTGGTTTTATAATATCAGGACAATAAATAAATAAATAAATAAAAGTGGCTTGACCTTGAGTTATATATATTTATATATATATATATATGTATATAAATTCTCATGTCACAAGTAAGGGATAAATCTTTTGCTTGCCTCTTGGGTAAAGGCCAAGGGGACGGTGGGAGAGATGTTCGTGAAGAACCTTCTGCAGTCATGATTATCATGGCATATGCAGCTACATAGTTTGATTCTAAGCTTAAATCTCAAGCTTAATACAAACAATTTGACCTGTTTCAGAAAGCTTTTGAAAAACAGGACAATATATATTATTCTATATCAAAGAAAGGGAAATAGACAAAAGGAAAAGTTGTGGATATAAAGTCTTTGTGTGCTTGTTTATTAATTACTAACTGATTTTGTCTTTGCCTTTTTGTTTTGAAGGGGAAAAAAAGGGTTAATTTCTGTTATATCGACCTAGAAACCAATGGAGACAATTTCAACCCCAAATATTATGTCCCTTTATATGTATATATATTACTAGAAACAAATAATAGTTAATTTTTATTTACCAAAAAAATAAGAGTTAATTTTGTACTGAAAAGAAAATGAATAAATAAAGAAACTATGTTTCTTTCTTTTCTTTTCTTTTCTCTTTTTGAATTTGAGGATTGATGATTCAAATTCTGTATCTTTTGATTGAATTACAGGTGGAATTACCGTTAAATTATACTTACTACCACATAAAGAAAATATGTTGCTAAAAGAGAAAAGGGACAAAAGGGTTTGACAATTAACAGAGACGAGTTGCTTTTTAAAAGCATGTAATAACAGTTATTAATTCACCAGCAGATGGTTCCCATTATATTCTAAACAGTTACTCTTTTTTTTTTCTTTTTCTTTTTTTTTTTTTTTCAATTTTTTTTGGTTAATTAATAGAAAAAAGTTCAATTTTCCCCTGTGCTGTGCTTGTTGGCTTGTCATGGAAAATGAAAACCACTACTTCTTCAATTCAGAGAACAATGAAGATACAATAATATACAGAACTCAAGTGGGTTTGTGATCCTTGTCTTATATTTTATAAAAAAAATAAACGGCAGTGTAATTTTGGTCTGTATTGGAAAGATTTGATTTAGTCCATCATAGTAAAATTTTTGTTCAAAATGGTACCAATACATATATATGTATGTATGTATGTATTTAAAAAGGTACTATAAATGCTGATTGCATGCCAGGAACGGTTCTGATTGCATTCCGTACTTATCATTTTTTGTTCTCTAAGTTTTTTTTTTTTTTTTAATATTTATAATCTTATGTTTTCTAAGTTGAAAGCTTGATTGCATGCATTAAACAGTAAAGTTAAAAAAAACGTCAAGGTAATAAGTGATTAAACCATGATTTTTGCCAAAAAAAAAAAAAAAGTTATCTTGGATGGAGTTTAAAATGTCATTTAAGATTGTTTTACGACATTTTTTATGTTGCTAAAAACGTTTTTTGTTGTAGTAGATATAATTAAAACCATAACGTCTACTCGGGTTTAAAAAAGTTGCCCCCGTAAATGGTTATTTTAAAGAAAAATCCTAAACTGTCGAAAAAAAAAAAAAGAGGAAAGATATATAGACTATGAAGGAGAATTTTATGAGGATAAAAATTTTAACTTTCTTGATATATATAATTTTGAGTTGTTAAATTTTTATTAAGTTTCATAGACCTATTACATTTTATTTAATCTTATATGATTATGATGTAATCTGAATGTTAAGAAATTTGTTTTAACTCTGTCACAGGATTCTATCAAATAAACTTTGGGATTGAGATTTTTTTTTTTTTTTCATTTTCATTTGGGTGTGTTTAGGGGGAGAATAAGAATGATAAGAATGTGAAGTTTGGAGCATCTAGAGCAGAAACCCATGAGAGAAAGGCAAACTTTTATGCACTCGTCAAGATTCATCTTTTTCTAAAATCATTTGAGACAGCAAGTAATCCTAAAAAGCATTTTCTTATATATTATATGCCAAAACCCGAAGAAAGCCACCCAAAATAATGTAAATCACATTTGGAACACAAAAATTTGCCCGTGATGATAAAAAACAATGATATTGCAAAAACTCAATCCAGTGCTGTTTTGATGCTCTTAAGTTTTTTCACTAAAATGCTATTTGCAAACTTTGTTTTTTGTTTTGTTTTGTTCTGTTTTGTTTTGGTCTTGTTTTGGTCTTGTCTTGTCTTGTCTGTCTACACGTTTTGGTAGGAAAGGGAATCAAAATATATTACACATCAAAATGTGTATTTGAGTTTTCCCAGCAAATTAGACCGAAAAAATGAAAAGCAAACCAAAGTCAAGTTAAACAATATTTGTGAGATCCAGCTAAGGAAATATGTTGTTTTGTGTCACCACAACCAATCTTAGTGGATTATATATATATATATATATATATATATGATTAAACAGAAGCAGCATCAAAAAGCAAAATAGATTCCAAGGGACAGCTCCATAATACCGCCAAAACAAGATTGGTCCTGAAATCTATATACATCTAACGTGGAAGAAAAAGCTTTAACAAACAAATTGTAAAAGTCCTTGTTTGAGATTTCCAAGTCAAATGAACTTTTTAGGTCCCTGTGTTTTCTAGAAAATGTTGGCAGAAAATAAAGTGTCTCCACAAATGATATTGTTTGATGTTGTCTTAATTTAATAATTTTGAAGTCTGAAAACAGAAGCTGAAGTATTCATTTTCTCTAGGCAAACCAAACTCGTTGTTGCAGTAGAATTAGACTATTAATAAGTCGAAGGGCACACTTTCTTAATAGCCGTGTTGTTGTGTTTCCACATGCAAGCACGTTGTCTTCAAAAAGGATATGCTCATTGAATAATATATTTATATATAATTTGGAAGACATGGAAGAGGAAATGAAGCTGTTGAATTTGTTGGGATTTTTTTTATTTTTTTATTTTTACTTAGAGATAGAAATTTGAATCTCACATCTTGTGATAGAGTCAGATATAAAATTATCATTAATTATGTTTGTTATCATCCTTTCTTTTGGTTGCATTGTAGAATGTTTAGTTAATAGTAAACGTACCACCGAGTTTGGTGGTCTAACAGCAAAGGCTTACGGTAGTAGTTCAATGATAAAAGGTTCGTGTGCTTGGCATAGGGTCTTAAATATTAAGCTTGTTTCATACCAGTCTAGCACTCGATTAGAGTGTTTGGGACCACGCCCTCACGTATTCTTATCATATTAGCACATTCGGTAAGGTTAAAGTGACTTGTTCCTCATTGAAAATTAGGATCCACCGTAAGACCTTCAACGAACATTTTTGTCAGCGTTCCTTTCCCAGACTTTTTCATTTAATAAAAAAATAAATAAAGAATGATCTACGCGACTTTTAGCAAATAATAATAATAATAATAATAATATATAAATAAATAATGGTATATGCCTCTCATATATATTATGCAGCAGTAATTTGCACTACCTGAATGCATTCTAACGAAGCAGTCAAAGAAAACAAAAATTATTTCTGAAGAGTAACTAATTGGTGGAAAATTCTTTTTGATTAATCTCAAAACGAGACCATAAATATGAAGGCCAATCAGATTTATGTCGTTTTTCCTGCTACCGTAGTCCATAAGCTGATTTCGTTTTCCAGGTTTATGGTCGTTTTTAATTGTGTGCCCAAGCTTTTTCAATTATGTTATTGTCTTAAAGTTGATTTCGTTCTTCAAGTTAGAAAAATCTTAAGTTGTTCCCGCTGTTGTTATATTGACTATATGTTGATGTAATTTTTTCCACGTTACTATTGCCTTCCAAAGTAAATTGCGGTTTCTGTTTTTTTGACTTTTGAGATTGTGTCGTTTTTCAGTTCGTAACATGTTTTTATTTTATTTTAATTTTATTTTTTTTAAAACAGGTTATCCTCCTTTTGTTTTTGTTTTTGTTTTCCTTTTCCTTTTTAATTGTCGTTTTATACTTCAATGTCGTTTTTCCTTAGTTTTTGACATGTTTTCTTTTTCCTATCATCGTCGTTTGCCTAAGCTTTTTCTGGGTTATTTCTGGTTTCATCATATTATTCTCCTATTTGTAATGGATCAGACCATTTTTTTTTTCAATTTTATTGTCGTCTTATGTTCATGTCGTTTCCAGGGTTATTGTCCTTTTCAATTTCATGTACTTCTTCCATGTTACTGTCGATTTCTAATCATAGTAATTTGTAACGTTTTCCATGTTTCTTGTCGTTTTTGTGTTGTCGTTTAGCATCACATAATTTTCAGTGTTTAAAGTCATTTCCTTGTTCGTGTCGTTCTTGAATGTTTATGTAGTTTACTTGTTGTCGTTTTACCTTTTTCCTGATAATTGTTGTTTTCAATTGGTGTTGTTTCAGGTCGTTTTACATGGCCAGTTTCGTTTTTCAATGTAGGTCTCTTCTTATGATGACGTTGTTTTTATAGATATTGTATAATTTTTTTGAAGAGATTTTCTTTGTTATTATTGTTTTTACATAGATGTTGATTTCCCATGTACAATTCGAGATCATTGTGGTTTTTTACGTTTATGTCGTTTTGCAAATATATGTCGTTTTCAAGCTGGACAAGTTTTATGTGGTTATTTTTTAATATTATTTTTTTAATCTTTTTTTAGGAAGGTTGTTTATCCTTTATACATCAGATAATTGATGTTGATTTTCCACGTTATCGACTTCTTTCCAACTTATTGTAGTTTCGAGGTTTGTGTCGTCTTTAATTCGTTTACCTTTCATTGCCTTCCCAGGTTATCGTGTTTTTTTTTTTTTTTTTTTAAACCTCAATGTCGTTTTTCTCTAAGGCACTATATATGTGTTTTTTATTGATCTGATGAGTCGATTACATTTTCATAGCCACAAATTATTTTCCTAAATGAAAAAAAAATCAATCATTTTTTAAATAAGTGTTAGAAAAACTATCTACTTATCTACTTATCCTTTTTTTTTTTTTTTTTTTTTTTTTAACTTGAGAGAGAAGGGATTCGAACTCTATATTTTTTGGTGGGATTAGGTGTGGTATTACTACTAGACTATGCATGTAACCACAAAACTATATAATCTAGTTATCTGATTTCTCTAACTTTATACAAGACAATGATAATTCTAATTAATAAATAATTTAAAAAAATAAAAATAAAAGAAGTAAATAAAACCATTGTATAAGTTCAAAAATGAATAAATAAATAAAAAAAAACCACCCGTTAATCTGTCATATTATCTAGCTTTTATATTTTCCGTATTAAAAAAAAAAAGAAACTTAAACTAGGATTTATTTTATTTTATTTTATTTTATTTGAAGATGCTTAAATGACTTATAACTATTTTTCTTTATTTTAAAGGTGAAGAATATACTCGTAACAATTTTATCAAACATCTTGTTACTTCTCTACGACCAAAGGAAATTGATATCTACAAAGATAACGAGGAACTAGTGAAAGGAGATGAAATCTCACAATCACTTAAAGAAAGCCATAGAGATTGTCAAAGCTTTATGTACTGCTTTTCTCAAAGAACTATGCACTATGCATTTTCCTCTTGGTGTTTGGATGAAGGTCCCCCCCCCCCCCCCCCCCCACTCCTCAATATACAATATGTATATATCGTCGACGCAATAACATGATGATAGTTGCGACACCAAAATTCACCGATAAATGTAAGCTTTTCATTCAGATAAGTTGAGATGATGGGTAAATGACAGAACAATTTGTGAATTAATGGGTAAAGTGTATGAATGTAAGAACGCCTATGAACATTTTTTTTTCCTAAGCTATCTCTTCCCTGCACATTAGAAAGAAACATTGCAAAATTTTAGAGGGACTTGAGAACTATATATGCGCTGCACATGTCGTTCGAAAATGCCCCGTCTGATTACAGCGGCTGCAATGCACAACTCGTTTAGTTTGGCTCTGGCCACTGTCCTCCCTGCGAATTTTCCTTTTCCTCGGCTCTGCAGCTGGCCTTAGTGACTTTGGCGGGTTTATAACAACCTCATCCTCTTTATCACCTTCATTCGGAAGCATCATTGACATCTCTTTCCAAAGGGTTCTGTCTGGAATTGGGTGTATTGTTCCCGTGTAGGCCTTGCGATAACTTGCCACAGTGAAACAACTTTCGGTAAAGCGATAAACATTCTGCTTACAGTGCAGGAGAGCAGTCACAGCATGAGCACAGGGCAGCCCGCATAGCTGCCATCCACAACATGAACAACGACGAGTCCGGATATCCACCACATTCTCTCCTTCAGGAGATAAAACCTCAAATTTAGCTTCGTCTTCTTTGGTTACACAACAACCATGAGCGCGCTGGATTGCATCGGAAACAAGCTTTTCAGCATAAGGAACCAGTGTGCCTGTCCAGTGCATGCTCATTTCGCGATGCTCGTTGAACCAAGTCATCAGTTTCCGCCGGACACACTCCATCATTTGAATTAAGGGGAGCCCCGAGGCTTCAAGTATCCAAGAACTCAAAGATTCAGCTGCATTAGCAGTCAAATGACCGAACCTTGTTCCCTTAAAATATGCCGTGGCCCATAAGTGAGGTGGAATTCTTCGAATCCAATATGCAGCTTCCTGTGAAATCTCTTCCATCTCAAGAATTTTCGCTTCAAACTCCATGACCGTAAAAGCATAAGCAGCCTCCCAGAGGAGGTTTATGAGCACGGAACTGTTGAATTCTTTATGGAAACTGTCACTGATAAAATTCATGCAGAACCCATGAAAAGCAGCTGGGAAGTATGTGTCCACACCATCGACAATACCCTTTTGTCTATCAGACAAAATTGTAAGCCTTGGCATGTTTTCCACATTGACCTCAAGCAGAACATGCAACTCCGAGAGGAACCACATCCAGTTATCATCACTCTCCTCGTCGACCACCCCAAACGCCAAAGGAAACACAGCACCATCTCCATCAAAACCAGTAGCAAAAAGGATGGTCCCAAGGTACTTGCTTTTCAGAGGAGCTCGATCAAGTCCAATTAGAGGCCGACATGCATTAAGAAACCCATAAATGGATGCTTGGAATGAAACAAATAGGCGTTCAAAACAGTTATCAGCAGGATTTCCATAAACGAGTGCAATGCTTCCTGGATTTGTCCTTCTGATCTGGTCACAATACTGTGGCAGAAGGCGATAATCTTCCTCAAATGACCCACGAAGAGCTGCCAGGAACCGTTCCTTACCCCTCCACGCTTGCTTGTACGACAATGTGATCCCATGAACTCGGTGTATCTCTTCTAGTATATCCTTTGGTTTGCAGTCGGGATCTTCCCTCAAGCGTTGTTCCACAGAATCTGCAACCCACTGGACTGAAGCTTGTTGATGACCAAGGTGAGAAATTCCACCGCAAGTGTGTTCCTCATAAATGGTCCTTATTGTAAAGGTAGGAAGACCCGGAAGCTTTGCAGCATGAATTCTCCAAGGGCACCCTTCACTTGCACATTTAGCAGTGAAACGAGACTTATCGGACTTAACTGTCTGTATCTCAAAGTGAAGAGCAATGGCTGCATCTCTCAATGCCCTCCGACAACTCTGGACGTCAGGAAATTCTTGCCCAACAGTCAGCTGGAAATTAGAGCCTGTAACGAGAGCTTGAGATTGAAGAACAATATCACTGACATTCAGCTGGGTATGCTCAAGAGTCACGTTTGATGCAGGAACAATATTCATTTCCGGATTTTGATCCATGGATAAAATCAAGCTTTGATGAAAATCATCCTTTTCTGCAACAGCCAATTCTCGACTATTCGATAAACTGAGCTCATGAGTCTCAACAGTAAGACCAAGTGCATCATCATGATCGTTAACACCAATATGGTCTTGATCAGCTTCAAAACCACTATTTTCTTCCAACTCTACTCCACTTGTTTGAATATTCTCGACATGTTTATGTCGAAGAGCCATTTCATCCTTGAGTATCTGCCCAGGAGCTAGTTCAGGATCATGGAAATGCATTACATCAAGCTCATCATCATAGGAATTTGCAAGACCCAAATTCTGATCATGGGCCAAATTTTGGGTATGCCTCAGTCCCAATTGTTGATTTGGCCCCAGTGATAAACCATGACTTTGCCGTATGATCATATTATGATTTGCCATTACAGCCTATGCAAATAATAAACCTAAACCCGCATACTTTATCAAAATTTTCTAATAGCTCACAAAACTTCTTCCCGCTGTGCCTTCCTAGTAGACCTGTTTCACATAAAATTCTTTTCAAACCAGCATTTTTCTCTTCCCCATCAGGAAAAAAAAAAAAATGTACATAGATTTCTGCTATTCCAAAGACGGTTAAAAATGCAAAGGGAATTACCTAAACTTGCAGTTTTTTATATGTCTATCCTAGTCCTCGCGAAATCACAGCGAATTCAGCCGAATGACCAAGTGTTTCTCTCTGCCACGTAAATTCCCACTATTTAGATGGTCAAATCATAAAGGAAAACACCACACAAGTATCAGAACAGAAACGTAAACAATGCATGTAAACTGCATTGTCTCACATTAAAGAAGATATATCCTTTCTTGTTTGTTTGTTGGGAAAAAATACACACTTTTTTTAAACACAAACAAATTGGGTTTTGCAAGGAGTTCTGTATTATTAACTAATTATAAGTACAAGAGACAATTTACTGCAAAAACAAAAAAGGAAAGGAAAAATTTGAAAATTAAAAGAATGCAGCTTACTTGCCATTCAGTTACTCTTACGTCCTGGAAAAACACAAACAAAAGGATTTTCCAAGGTTTTCTCGGCTACCAAACATAACATTAAAATGATTCCTTCCTGGCAACAAAGTGTAAAAAACACAGAATCTATCAATTAAAAGACAGGAAAAACAAAAAAAAACAAAAACAAAATTAACGATGATAGGACGAAAGAAAAATAATTATTTTAGACAGAGAAGAAAATAATTTGAATCGAAAGTTAAAAAATTAAAAAGAAAGATTGAATTTGGCGGGGGTGGGGCAAGGAAGAGGAAAAACCTGAAAGGAGAAGGGTATGAAAAGAAATTAGGGTTTCCGAATTTTCTCAGGGCATTCACGTCATCCTGTAATGTGTCAATTGTTTTTCTCTTTTTTAACCCCTTCGACTTCCAGGATCGGGGCTTCAGAGCCGAGCGGCCCAGGCCAATTAATGGGCCTCCATGAAGGGTAGAAATGGAAAGAAGAAGAATGTAGGGAGGGTATTATTGTGGTTAAATGGAAAACCATGGCTTTTGACTCATAAGGGCATTTTTTTTCTTCACTTCCACACGTAAGGACGCTTCCGAATTTTGAAGAACTTTTTTTAATTGATAATTTCACCTTAGGTCTTCAATTACAATTTGTTACCTCTTTTGATCATGAAAATATTGAAGAAGATTTTTTTTTTCTTCTTATTTTGCTGAAAAAAGAAGAAATATTCCTTAATCCCATAATTACATTTCTAATATAATTTTAAATATTAGATGTTCATAATTACAACCATATATAAGATTTAAGGAGAAATTAATGTCATTTCTTAATCCATCTTCTTGAAGCTAAGAATGACATTATTAGAGGAATAAAAATGATGATACAAATAAGGGAACACAATACACGATTTTCGTCATCTTTACTATAGCCTTTGGAACTCGATTAGCACCCCCACCCTCCCCCCCCAAAAAAAAAAAAAAAAAAAAAAAAACAATTGAGGAGGGTTAAGTCATGAGCTCAAAATTAAGTCGAGTTAATAACAGAAGATGAAGCCATTTTCTTCACTCTCTGGATTCTAGAATGTTTACAACACCCCATTGCACATCTACATGATCGAGTTTCTATTCATATTTAAAGACGATTTCCATGACCTCTCTATATCATTTAATATTTGCGTTTCAACAATATGCCAGAACATTGAAACAACTAAAACTAATTTCCTTTTGTACTACAATACCCTGTCAAGTCATCGTTAAGGACGATGACGCTTTTATGCAAAAGAATACACTTGCACCAGCACTGGAAAATCTTGGGCCGTGTTGGTGCAGAGAATGAAACATCTTTATGTAGAATCGGAATCGGAAAACAGTTTGCACGCCAAACCCGGTTAATAGAAACTCCCTGGCATGGCGAAGCGAAATAATCAGCTGAAAAACTATAAGCTACCTCACTATCCCTCGGCTGCTTCAACAAGTGCTTTAATCTGACTGGCACTTGAAATTAATTTGATCCGAGCAAAGAATCCATCATCTGTTGATTACCCAATCCCGACGTCATTTTGAGTGATCACCGCTAATAGAACCCAAAAAAGGTAGTTATCAGTAGACCAGAAACCAGTGTCAAAAATCTATTCCTTTCTAAACCTTCAAGATGAAACTTTTGCCCCTAATGACGCAGATTCAAGCTTTGAGAGCAATTCAGAGACGATGCTTTGCATAGAAACGTGATTCAGCCTCTTGTTGCTCCCATTTATGACCGTTTTGGAGAGGATTGTGACTTCCTCAGCGTCCAAATTTTGACTAAACAATTCATTCCAAAATGTATCATCATCGTTGAAATTTGATTCCCTCATAAGTTGTTTTACTTTCTCCAAGGTTGCTACATTCCTCCCAGCTCCACAACCGGTGGCGGTTGCAGCACCAACTGCATTTGCAATGGCTAATGTCTTAACCATTGGCAAATTGTTTATAAAACCAAATGCGATAGCAGCTACGAAACTGTCTCCACAACCAACCGTGTCTACCACATCCACCTGTCACATACATCCACTAGCATCAGTAAGGAAACAAAGGCCATAAAGAACAGCAACAAAAAGAGGGCCTAGGGGAATGTATTAAAGCTAAATTTTTTTAAATGTAATATGTAATTGACACTCGTAACAACTAAAGCATAATAGATAATCATTCACAGCATGTGTATACATTATTCTCATCACAAAATTTAAACATGATTGGTATGGAAAAACTTCCACATGGATGCAACAAGCAACCAAATCTGGTCAAAATGAATGCATTGAAAACAAATAAGATTGTCACCAAACTTGTTGATAGTATGTGTAAAGACAAATAATAAAGTTAAGAAAATAAATTCATAAATTCTTAATAAAATAAATGGATAGATAAATAAAAACATGACACCTTTAAAATCCATACCTTGAATGTGGGGGCACAAGATATGCTTGTCTTAGTGATTAGAATTGAACCCTTCGGGCCCATTTTTATAATCACCCATTTTGTGCGCACGGATTGCTTGAGCAGCTGCTGCCCTGCTAGTATTGGATTCTCTATTCCTGTCAATGTCTCAGCCTGGAAAACCATGAATATCAGCAAATGATTAGGAGAAAGAACTCGATTCCCAATTAAAAACAAATTAAGTTTAAGCCAAAACCTCATCAGAAGTTAGAAGAAGAACATTGCTCATCAGCAAGAGCTGCTTAAGTGCTCTTTGTTCTTCAGGAGTTCCAGCAGAGAGACTTCTTCCACGTGGCCCAGGATCAAAAAATACTGCTGTTCCAACTTCAATAGCATACTCTACTGCTGAGACTATTACACTAGGTGACAATTCGTCAAAGTCATAACCGTTGCAGAAAAGGATCTTTGACTGTTTTATAGCCGTTTTTACTCCTCCAGACAATTTGCTCAACCAACTAAAAGCAGGCTCCTTACTGAAATCAGCTCGACTGATGAAACAAACAGGTTTATTCAGCTCACCATTCTTTATAAATGGCAAACATGCTAAAAATCATAACAACACATCAGACATACCAAGTAAGGTCGAAAATTCTACCTGCAAAAACCATGTCTTTGCAGTGGATCCACCAAAACCCAGCACAAAAGCGTCTCATATGAGGCGGTAGCAGCATTGTCGAGGAAATCAGTTTCTTCGCTCATCCCAACCATTCCGATTCCTTCATCTCGAAGCACATCTAAAAGAAAGCCTCCATAAATTTCACTACCTACATGACCAATAGCAGCACAGTGTAGGCCCAGTCTCGCCGCTGCTATTGCCACGTTACAGTTGCCACCAGCTTCCCAGTATTTCTTAATGTAGAATCACATAATGAAAATTCTAAGAGACTTATTAATTTATTCATATTGAAAATATAAACTGTAGCCTTTTTTTATTTATTTTTTATTTGGGTGAGAACAACATAACATCTATAAAATAAAGAGTCCAAATGCAGCGAGCCCATAAGCCATAAACATCACAAGACCAATAAAGATACCAGCTTGATTTGACTTAACCAATCTTTTGCAACCTCAATAAAACAATCACACGCAATAAATATCAAAACTGGATTCCTGATAAGTTTATCAATCATCTAGATGTATAAATATATATACACACACACACACACACACACACACACACACACACATGTATATAGTTATATGGCTTCAACCTTATCCATAGCAACAATTCTCTAGCATTTCTAATCTATCGCAAGATCTCAACAGTATGGGATTCTTCAAACTAATATTCTGAACAATTACAAGCCAAAAGACAAAAACTTTACTCGATAGAAATTCTATCAAGAAAGAATTGCCTACCCCGACGGGGAAAAAATTTGATTCATTTCGCAAAAAAAAAAAAAAAAAAAAAAAAAAAAAAAAAGGACGAAATTGCAGAGAGAAATGAGGAAATGGCCCAAACCTTATCCGGCGGCGAGGAGGCTAGACGGTCCATGTAAGCTTTGCGGTCATCCTTGTTGGCTGGCGGCAGTTGGGGAACATTGAGGACGATGTCGACGCAGAGGTTGCCGAGGGTAGCGACGTCGATGTCTTTGAGGTTGACGCCTCGCGACGCCGTCCTGTCGCCGGCAGCACCATTGACAAATTTGGAGGTAGAGCAAGGGGTGTGCTTGGGAACGGAGATTTGGACTCCCTTGGCGAGGTTGAAGACGGAACGGGAGCGATAGACTGACGGGAAAAGGGAGACGGTAAGCCTAGGGTTTTGAGGGAAGAAGGGGAGTGAGAAGAAGTGTCCATTGTAGCGACATGGGGATTTGGAATTGAGGGTTATGGTGCTGTTATGCATTCAGAGAGAGATGGAGAGAGAGTGCTCAGAGTGAACGGAGTCAAGCAAGACTGTCTGACAGTCGGTCTGAGAGAGGTTGAGAGGAAGGAGAACTAATATGCTTTGGGACTTGTAAGTTAGGGACTGTGTAGACTAATCAAATAGTGGAAAACCCAGCAAACGCAAAAATAAAATTAAAAATAGTGGTAAATTAAAAATATTACACTTAAAATTTTTTTTTTTCTTCCGATGTAAATACCAATGGCAAATGGAACTTTAGGAATCTTGCTTTTACGTCTCTCTCTCTCTCTCTCTCGATATGATGATCTTTTTCTTATTTTTTTTAATTTTAATTTTTTATTAATTTTATCTTTATTTATTTTTTTATTATTTTTTTTAAGATTCCAACTCTATATCTTAAATGAAATCACAGTTTTATCTTTAATTTTAATTAGCTTTTTTTGCCGATATTTCTGAGAGAAAATATTTAATTGTTGTCGTTAATGCTTGAAAAATAAGAAGGCATTTTCGTGCATTAATAAATTCTTGCATTCAGATAGTAAACCATGCTGTGTAAAAATATATACATACTTGATTAGTTGTTTTACCTTAATCACTTCTAATACGTATAAATATATGTATATATATATATATAATAAAGGTAATGCCTTCATATATGAATACACACACTTGAATCATTATTGACAAGATGCATAATATTCTGCCATTCAGTCCATTCGTTCGAGTATATGTGCTTTATTCTATAACGACAACGAACGATGACAAGTAGTGCAAGGACCACATTAATTCGTTGAACAGCATATCTCAACTCTCAAGTCCCTCTCCTGCTTTTTCTCTCCACGCCAACACCATAAAATAGCTACACAAGCACAACTCATTAGAGGAAAAAAAAAAAAAACACTTCATTACTAAAACATCACCAAGAGAATATGACACGAGCATGCTCAATTAAAAATGTTTACAAGTATCGCTGGGGACTAAAGAGGATGCTTGATTCTCTAGCAAAACCATTCAAAATTAGAGATGAATTTCGGGTCGGGATTGTTCTTCTTTAGACAGTTCCTCAAGTCTGTTGACAACTTTGTGGGCAACATCCACGTACGCTTTGGAGACTGCAGAATCCGGTGTTGATATTACTATAGGAACGCCTTCATCACAACCTTCTCTGATTGTTGGTTCCAATGGTATCTGAGTCATTTAACATAATAAATCACACATCTGTTACAAAAGTCGGATTCCGATGGATTTGGATTATTACTATAACTTATTGAAACCAAATCGCCTGATAAAAGAAAAAGGCAAGACAAAGGAATATTGGCGTTTCAGTATTGGCACCAACTGAAACAACTAAACTGGGGGAGCACAGTGGGAGACCAGCCATGACAACTAACTAGCATACCTCACCAAGAAATGCCAAACCCATCTCGTCAGCTATCTTCCGAGTTCCAGCTTTTCCAAAGATGAATGAGAGTTCGCTACAATGTGGACACTTAAACCAGCTCATGTTCTCTACAATTCCCACAATCTGTAAAGCAGTCGAGAATTAATTAAAAACAGTATCAGTTGCAGCACATTCTTTCCTCCAAGTACGAAAGCTTCAAGGCTGACGTACTAAAAACGATTATACGGAAGATGAGTATATCTTCTTATCCATCTTTTTAATCTACCATAGAGCACGCAACATAAATTTACGTAAAGAAGAAAAAAAAATCATACAGGAACTTCAACTTTAGAGAACATGTTAACTCCTCTACGAACATCCATTAATGCAACATCCTGAGGTGTCGAAACGATGAGCGCACCTGGTAGTGAAGCAGGTATAGTTGTAATAACTAAAGTAAACTAGAACAACCAAAATAGTGCAATGAGGATCGCAAACTTATTACTTCTAGAAGATTTATAAAATTGCAGGCTCAATCAGAACATAATTTTAGTTGCACAAGTAGATACAAGAAATAGAATAACTGCATCAATATCAGTTTGCAAGCATGCAAGGTGCACATTTATCATCGGTTGGAAGTTAAATAAGAATTTAAGGAACACGATATGATTTCGAGCTGTCGATAAAGCATCTTGCCTTAAGATTCGCTTTGGGGAGATTACCAACAAAAATGGCCAAAAAGCCTCTTTAAGCACAAGTTCTTTAGTTACCTGATAGTTGGAGCCTTTGTGAAAAAGTTATCTGAGTATCACCAGTGCCGGGGGGCATATCCACCACAAGGATATCCAGACTTCCTCACTCAACTCCCCTAGTCATTTTCTCAAGAGCACTCGATACCTAAGAAGATTAAGACACTCAAGTTCAATATAAATGTTAAAAAGCCTTCCGAGAAGTAATATATTAATCTTGCTGATAAGTGAAGAAAACACATTACGCAACATAAAAATAAGCAACAAAGAAAATGTTCAAATCAAGACTAGTATGATGGAAAATTATACCATAGGACCCCTCCAGACAAGGGGGGCATCCTTCTCCACAAGAAGTCCAATTGACATACACTTGACTCCATAGTTCTCAATAGGAACCATTTTCTTATCTGCTAGAGGAAGCAAATTAGAATACATACAATCCAAACAAGAACGATACGTACCTACTGCTAGTAAATTGTTTCCAAAAACCAAACTCTCGTTACATTATCGAAAGACGCTCAAAATTTTTTAAGAAATGTAAGTGACTTCAAAATGACCCAAATCAACAACCTAGCATGATCTTAGTCTCACATAGTTGATCAACAATCCAAAATTCAATCCAAACATTTTTATTCTGGGAGTCATTTAGGTGAGCTTAACTATACGAATATTCACCTTCAGTCACTTCGGGTTTTCTATCAAGCTTCATCATGATAGGAACATTTGGGCCATAAACATCAGCATCAAGCAAACCAACCTTCAATTGGCACTTGTTGGCAAGTGCAACAGCTAAGTTAACTGCAAAATCCACCAATAAGCATAAGTTTAATACCAATAGTAGCAAAAAGCTAAGCAAACATCACTAAGATCCAGCTACATAGAAATTAAAAATTAAAAAAAAAAAAAAAAATCTTTTTTCCTTTCACTTACGCAAATTGCCAAAAGACCCAGATACATAATCACCACGTATTGTCATTTAAACAAGAACCCACGTCGTGAAACTCAAAATAACAAAAAAAAAAATCAAAAGAAAACGGAAAATTACCAGCAGTGGTGGACTTGCCGACACCGCCTTTACCAGAAGCAACAGCTATAGCATGCTTAACTCCATCGATCTTGAGCTCCTGAGTTCTTGTCCCCGAAAAACACCTTAAACCTCTGACCCTCTTCAAATGAAACCATTGAAATTAAATGCGACAATAAAAATCAGACCTTTGGAAAAGAGAAACACCCAGAAAGGTAAAAGAGAAGAAATTTTTTGAGAAAGAACGAAACTAGACTTACAGTGAAGGACCTCAGGAGTTCTCTCATGGATTCTGAGTCCAAAGACGAAAGAACTTCAATCAGAGAGGAGAAAAGAGCAAAGAACAGAAAGCAAATTGAATCAGATCGTCTCTTCGTGTTTGAGTTTAGATTGAAGAAGGAACCAGAAAAGCGGGAGCGAGAGTGAGAGTAAGACTGCAAAACTGGAGTCTCGGGTCGAATAAAACCGGGCTGGGCCTAAAAGTCAACCTTTTGAAATTGGGCCTCTGAATTCACAGCTCAAAGTACATTTGACCTGTGAAGTCGACGAGCGTGTTGGTTCCGTATGAAGAACTCAATTCTCACATGGGCTTGTGGAGAAAAAACCTTCATATTTCTTTCTTTCTTGTCAAAGAGTTTGAACAATGATATTTTCGTGCTGTCAAATAATTGAACAATAAAAATAAATGGCGAGTCTGTGATCTAATTGAGCAATCCTGTAAAAACAAGGTGTTAAGATATTTCGACTGCCTACATCACTATATTTTGAATTTGAGCTATTGGAATTAGCTATAATTTTGTTCTTGAATTTGAAAAAGAAAGTTTAACACATTCATACTTTTTTTTTTTTAATTAACACAATACTAAAAGAGATCATTGATATGATACCTTTCCATCCCTATCCTTCATTAATTCAACATTTTTTTTTGTATTCACATAATCAAACGAGACAGATTGATCACATGAGAAAGAAAATAATGGATCCCTATAAGTTATAACTTTCTAGTAATTGTTGATGGGAATGGAACTTATAATATTTATAAGCTACTTAGAGTCATCGCTTTCCGTCGATATGAGATTCGTCATAGTGGATACCATTTATTTTTATATTCACACAAGCAAGTAACTCAATCAATATCACGAGACAAATCATTAATAAGGATTTTCAGGAAGAGGAAAATAATGGATCCATAAATAAACTATCATTAGTTATAATTTTCAGATAATTATTGATGAAAAGAGAATTTGTGTCATTAATTCAGCGCTCAAAATGGTGACGTAAAACCTAAACTTCTTCTAGCGACATGAAGACAGACAATAGTCCATACATTTTTCACTCACAGTCCAAACGTTGACCCACTTCTTATATGAACTCTTATGAGTTACTTTTTTGTTTTTTAAATAAATAAAAATGAATGGATTTGCTTTTCCAAACATTGAACAGTCGCTCGCCTTTGGACCCATGGCCAACAATTACGTGCCTTCAAAAAGTAGCAAAATAATTGACATTTGACAACAATATGTATATATTAAATAATGATTTATTATCAATTGAGATTGAGTCCCGTTGTCACGCTGAGAATTGCAAGTGAGGGATGAGACTACTTGCATGTTTGACAAGTTTTATTCATCATTTCAGCAAAAAAAAAAAAAAAGTTTATTCCACCAAAAATAAAATGCTTGACAACTTTTATCCCTGTGTACTACTACTAACACCTAGGCTTTATCCACAATCCTTTAACAAAAAGCACCAATAATAATATGGCTTTAGCTTGTGAGCAAAATAAAAATTAAAAAAAAGATAAAAAGAAAAAAAAGAGGCTTTAGCTACTCTTATAATGTCAGAAAGTAATATCCTAAGCTTTCGCAAGAAACTTTTAAAATTTTTTTTAGGGGAATAAGCTTTTTTTTTTTTTTTTTTGAATTTTTTCTTACAAAAAACTATATATATATATATATATATATAAAACTTATCCCGGGTCCATGCATGGAGTTAATTGTGATCTTATTTTTGCAAGTAACTGTCTCTAGTAAAAAGGAAGAGACTCTTTTATTAGTTTCTTGTTATAAAATGTTTGTACAATATTTGATGCACTTCACAACGTTCTTTTTTTCTAAATCCGTTGGGACTAATTCAACGGGTAACAAAAGAGGGTTTCGATAGAACTTTTCATATTTAAAATTTGATAATATTTCTATACAAAAAATATAAATAATTAAACATGAATTTTTTTTTTTAAAAGGTCAATTACCAAAAATTAAAGTCAGACCATTTCATTAAATTTGTTTGTCTTATTGATTTTATTTTATTTTTTCCTTATAGGCTGAGAGATTGGTCGCCAGGACGTCAAACCAAGTGAGCATTTTGTCAACAAAAAATTTGAATATAACTTAAAAAGGTCATTCATTACCCACCTATATGTATTTACTATGTTAGGTGTTTGTTAATCGTTGGCAAGTAATAATGCATAAAAATATGAAACTTTGCGTAATTAAAAATAAACCTAATAATACATTATTTATTTTGATAGAAAAGAAAAGAGTTTTATTTTTGTTTATTTATTTAATTGAAAATTACGTAATAATAAGCTACGAGCGTTAACTTTAATTGGCAACAAAACAAATCACAGACGGTTGGTTTCAACGGTCAGTCATTTTCCCCTCCCGACACCATTTCGTATCTCTGCACCTTCCTTTTTTTTTTTCTTCTTTTTTTTTTCCTTGCCTTTTCTGACACGAAATTAAAATAATATTTTTTCCCAGATATATACATTTTCTTAATTTTTCATCTCCGATTCCCTTCATCTTCCTCTTCCTGCTACAGCTACTCCATCAAGCTCCGAACCAGGTATTTGCAATCTTTTTTCTTTTTTCCCTTTGTTGTCATAAAATCAGTACTGAAAATTGCATTATCTTTATTTATCAAAAATGCAAATCAGAAAAATTTAACTTACCCTGCTCGAATTCTGGAATCTTGGTTGAAATTTGCAACGCATATTGTGAAAGAATTCGTTGATGTTTAATGTCTTGTGATTTTCCGGTTAAAATTGTAGTTATCGAATTCGGTTTCTGGCATTAAAAGGTTAGGTGATTATTAGTTGGTTTTATTTAAATATTTTTAATAAACATTGATTTTCGCTTTATGTTGTGTGGTTGGGTGGTAACAATTTATGGTGTGGTTTTTTTTCAGGATTGCTTTCTTTAGTTGTTTCTTTAATGATTTGACAGAATTTGGATTGGGTCGCCTTCAAATGTTAGTTTATCTTAACTTAGATTTTCCCAAATTATCCTCTTTCTTTCAGAGATTTTAATGTTGTAATCAGCTGATCCAATTGTGTCAATTTCTTTGTCAGTTGAATTGGCAAAATTTTGCAAGTGGGGTTTGGTTTTTATTGCTTATTAATGATGGTGTTATTTTTGTTGTTCCTGAAATTCTCATTGTTTCTCTCTTTGCCATGTTGAAGATGGGATGGTTTGCTTTGTGTTAAGAGGATTGAAATGGTCAACCGCTTCGGTTATCAAAGATTTCCTTGACATTTCCGGTTCAGAACCGTATGAGATTCTAGATCGATTTTGGAGGACATGGGAGAAGATGAAAGCTCAATGGTGGAAGAAAACCGGAACTTACTGGGGTTTATGGCTGCTCTATCATATGCAGCATGTGAATGGTTTTTGATATTTATGCTGCTTGTTAATGCTGTACTATCATATCTGCTGACAAAGTTTGCAGATTATTGCAAATTGCAGATTCCTTGCATTTTGTGCTCCAGGATTGATCACGTCATAGGCAGTGGAAAGCCTAGAGGATATCGCAATCTGCTTTGTAGCAACCACATATTGGAGATATCATCTTCGATTTGTTGTCATGTTCACAGTAAGCTTGCTGATGGCCAAGGAATGTGTGATGATTGCTTCTTTTCATCCGCTAGGAAAAATTCATTGTGTTTAGGAACACAAAGGATTATGGGGGGTAAGTTGGAAACGGATATTGGCAACTCTGGTTTAGAAAGCTTGTTGCTAAACAGAGATTTTGCTTGTGGTTCTGGCGGTACAGTGCCATGTTCTTGTTGTGGCAAGCCTTGGAGGCCAAGAAATGATGCACAAAGACTTCCCCAACCAAATTTATGTGGAAGTGTGGTTCCAAAACCTAATATCCCTTTGCCACGTTTGCCAAGTCATAATCATTTACATCGTCGGAATAGCATCAAGAAGATGAAGAATAAATTTTACGGCTCAACAACTTCTCGTTGTGTTGGAAAAAGTGGTTTTGATCCCTTGTCTCACGTAGGATACACCGAGTTGAAGAACAATTCTGACACTGAATCAGAAGTCCCGTTTTCTGATGAGGATGATGATGAAAGAAATGCTATTCATGAAAACAGCAAGTCTCAGAATGATTTTGCAGATCAGTGTCCTCCCAAAAATCCATCTAAAGTACCCTCCAGTGATTTTGTTTCAGCAAAACTAAGTAATTGCCCACATGAGTCTAGGCCTTTGCTTTCAGATCTCTGTGTGCAGCCTGATGTAAACAGGGATCATCATGCGAAGTCATTGGCTTTTGATGGTGCTACTGAAGATTTTGTGGGTGAACTAAGAGTGCAGGAAGTCCGTCATAAGCCTAATCTCTCTACACATCCTGAGCTCATTTTATTGGATGAAATCCCTGAATCAACAAGTGTTCTTGGAATTCCACATGAAGAGTCTGTCGAGGACAAGCTCAAATTTCCTCTCCGGCAGGATGTCAATTCATTGGGACCGGTTGAGCTTATTACTTTAAATGACACTCTCTCTTTAGTTGAAGCATCATCAGAGAATTGTAAGCTCTCTCTCTCTCTCTCTTTCTCTCTAGGTGCGTAGGAATGTGCACACAAGATTTTTACGTGTCGTAACTCCTATTTGAAATGGTTTTTTTGGCAGATGTTTCTGGACCAAGTGACCTTGGACAAGAAAACAATGACAACCACAAGGAAGTCCTGAAGTCATTAAGTACACAATCTGTGACATTGGTGACAACTGACCAGGTTCATAATTATCCATCTTCTGAAACGCCACGAAACACTGATGCTAATGATTTGTGCGAACAAGATGGCAGTTATGTGGAAGGAGAATCATCTGGCTCTGTTTCTGAACTTCCAATTACGAGAGAACCTGATACACTTGATGAGGAACTGCAAGGTTTGCGACTCTTGTTATCTCTATCTAAAGATATTTTAGATCAAGCATCTGATTTATCATCAAACAATAGAATACTCGGAGAACATGATCATGGAGAGGATGTACATGTGTCTTCCAGCTCCAAAGAAATTCAGATGCTTCGAAAGTCATCTTCAGCAGAATCTAGTCTTGAATCTCTGGATGTACAAAATGTAAGTGACATTGAGGGTGAAAGTCTCATTGACCGGTTGAAAAGACAAGTTGAGTATGACAGAAAATGCATCACAACTTTGTATAAGGAGTTAGAGGAAGAGAGGAATGCCTCTGCAGTTGCTGCGAATCAGGCGATGGCAATGATTACACGATTGCAAGAAGAAAAAGCAGCACTCCATATGGAGGCCCTTCAGTACTTGAGAATGATGGAAGAACAAGCGGAGTATGATGTAGACGCACTTGAAAAGGCTAATGATCTACTTGCTGAAAAGGAGAAGGAGATACAAGATATGGAAGCAGAGCTAGAACTTTACAAGTTGGATTTGCCAGATGAAAAGATAATGGGAGATTTGCATGAAGAGACTTTTGAAGTGAATATCAAGAGTAAGAAAGTGGAGAGTGGTGTTATACCTTGCCAAGACGATACTAGTCTTCCGTTAAAGCCGGTGACAGATGATGTGTCCAGAAATGGCAAGGAACATTTTGCAGCCGAAATTTCGTATTTAGAGTTTGCAGATGAAAAGTTGTACATTTCACAATGTCTGCAGAACTTGGAGATGCAGCTTCACCATGTTTATGGTAACAGGACTTTCTTCAACATACCTAATGGTGTGCATTCTAAAACGTTTGCAGATGATAGGCTCAAGGGAGAAGAGTCTCCTAAAAATGAGGATATTTTGTTAAATAGTCAAGTTGAAGAATGTGATTCATCCATGGAAGGAGATTTACATTTGTGCAATGGAAACACTGCTGCTCTGGAAGACACAACTGCTTCAGATGGAGATGATTCTTCATGTAGCAAAGCAACTAAACATTGTGATTGCAATGGGCGAAATGATTCTCCCGGTCAAGGAGAAATTAGTTTGGTCGCTCTAGAACACGAAATCTCAGACCTCAACGACAGGTTGGAAGGTTTGGAAGCTGATCGTGATTTTCTTGAGCATATGCTTCACTATCTCCAAAATGGAACCGAGGGCCTGCAGTTCATACAAGAAGTAGCTCATCAACTGCAGGAACTGGGGAAACTTGGTGTAAGATTAAGAAGTCAGTATGCTCCTTAAGTTTGCACCAATTGCTACATGGTAAGCTTTAAAAAAGGATCGCATATTTTGTCAACAAAGAAATTCCTTTTAAGGCATGGTTTGATCGGTCTGAGGAGTTAAACTACACGATTTATGCATTTTATCACATTTAAATGCTTTTAATACAAGCCTCCTGCATCTCATTCATGTACAATATTTCTCAGATGAACACCAAGACAAGAGGCAGAAACCTTGGTCTCCCATCATTTAGATGCAAAAGTGGAAGAGCTAAAGCAACTTTCTCTTTGCTGGTTCACCAGAGCATTACAGAGGTAACTTTTAAATTTCTTGGGGAGAAAAAATGATGCATACCCGGAGAAACTAATCTTAGCAAGGTAAAAAAAAAAAAAAACTCCGATCTGTGATTTTCGAGTTAGAAGAGCTTGTGGGGTTAAGGTTCTTCTTTTTTTTTTTTTCCGTTCTTTTTTTTTTTTTTTTTTTTTTTTGGTTTAAATTTTGCGGGATGAGGTTGCAAAGTGGGCACTGGGCATAGCTTTTGTAGTTCATGTTTCTTTCTCGGTCATAAGGTCGGTTCCTATTGGCCAAATCATTTCCTCTGTAAATTTGCAAAGATTATGACTTTGTTGTTTGTAGCGTATATAGATGAGTAAACTCCAGATTTTTTTTTTTTTTCATCATAGAGGCAAAAGATAGAGTTTGTTATAAATTTACAATTTCGTTGTGTTTTATACGTTTTGGTTTTTTCTCAACAGACATGTCACAATACAATTTTACAAAAAAAAAACCTTTTCACATGGCATCACTCAGGGCCTTCCATGTTCAAGTGACAACTATTTTTCCCATTAACCATGCAAGTAACAAATAGCAATTGTTTGTCAGCACAAGTTTTCTTAGAGCTTCATTCAAGTTTCATGGAGATCCCATCCTTCCATTCTTGGAGATCAATAAGAATATATGATATATATTTATTTCATGAGCACACAGAAGCAAAGAACACACGACACCAACGTTACGAGGACATGATAGTGACCATAAATGGATTGATATTCTATGGAGTTGGATATGGAACTTTCATGGACCTTATGCGCTTTGCCAATTTCTTATGTATGTGTTGCTATCTTGATCGTGGCATTGGGGGGGGGGGGGGGAAGGAGGAAAGATAATTACACAATCTTACAGGTACAAGCAACAAAAGCATTCTTCCAAAAATATTTTTAGTTACTAAAATAGAGATATTATTTGCCGGAAGCATGGCATGCGAGTTTTAATTTATCTTTAAAATGGATCATACTTAAATATATTTATATATATATATAAATATGAAACGTCATGTGTAGATAAACATATCATGTAAATGCATATATAGGCGTGGAAGGAATCAGTCACCGCCACATATTTCAATTTTAACGTCTAGGATTTGGATCTTTGGAGCGATTTAAGGAAAGTCTCCTTTTTTTTTTTTTTTTCCTCACCCGAAAATTTTATAACGCGCAACATAAAAATAATCTAGTCATAAAATAGTCCGTGATGCAAAATATAAATCCTGGATTTAATAATTGTCTGACCACAAATAAAGAAAGAAACAAACAAAAGGCTTTTGATATTATGGAGGGAAAGTGCGTTTACGGTATGGCAAAGACATTATTAACGTAGAACACGTCACAATTTTGTTGCTTGTTATTGTGGTGGCCCACCTAACCTGGACTGAACAACACAAGGAGTAGTATCAGAAACAGCAAGTTTCCTTATAAATGTACAGCAGAGAAAACTGAAAAAGTAACAGGAAACAAGCAACTCAGTACATTTAACTTCACTTTGCTCGAATCACGATGCTTCCTCAACTGTTAGCCTTACTCTTCCTCTTCCTCTTATCCTTCTTGTTTCGGTTCCTTCTCAGAATCAGAAAGTCTTCTTCTTCCTCGGCCAAGCTCCCGAGGTCCTACCCCATTGTCGGCACCTTCCTAACCGCCATGGCCAACAAGCACCGCCGCAACCAGTGGTTCGCCGAGCTCGTCCAGAACTCCCCATCGGCCACCTTCGTCATCAAGCACCTCCTCGGCCCCCGCCAGATCCTCACCGGCAACCCCGCCGTCGTCCACCACATCCTCAAGTCCCACTTCTCCAACTACGGCAAGGGCCAGGCCTTCCGCATCCCGCTCTCCGACTTCCTCGGCGACGGCATCTTCAGCACCGACGGCGACACCTGGAAGTTCCAGCGCCAGGTCGCCAGCTACGAGTTCAACACCAAATCCCTCCGCAAGTTCGTCGAAACCGTTGTCGACTCCGAGCTCTCCGACCGCCTCCTCCCCATCCTCTCCTCCGCCGCCGCAGCGGATCAGAACTCTCCCGCCGCTGTCCTTGATTTCCAGAACCTTCTTCAGCGGTTCGCGTTCGACAACATCTGCAAGATCGCCTTCGGTCACGATCCGGCTTATCTGCTACCTTCTCTCCCGGACTCGAAATTCGCCGCCGCGTTCGACGCCGCGACGGCGATTTCCGGGGCCAGATCCATATCGCTGTTCCCTCTGGTGTGGGAAATCAAGAAGGTTCTATCGGAGAAGAAGCTCACGAATGCAATCTTGGAAGTTCGCGGTTTTGCCCAATTCATCGTCAGGGAAAAGAAGAAGGAGCTCGCGGAGAAATCGTTGCTCGATTCCGTCGATCTCCTTTCTCGGTTCTTGAGATCAGGCCATTCTGACGAGAAATTCGTCGTCGACATCGTCATAAGCTTCATTCTCGCTGGACGTGACACGACGTCGACGGCGCTCACGTGGTTCTTCTGGCTGCTCTTGAAAAACCCACACGTAGAGCGCGAGATTTTAAAAGAGATAATAAATATCGAGAACGAGAAACCGGACGAGGAGATATCGGTTTACGAGGAGATGAAGGACATGGTGTACACGCACGCAGCACTCAGCGAGAGCATAAGGCTGTAACCGCCGGTGCCGTCGGACAGCAAGCAGGCGGCGAAAGATGACGTCTTGCCTGATGGGACGGCGGTGAGGAAGGGAGAGAGGGTGACGTACCATCCGTATGCAATGGGGAGGCTGGAGGAGCTGTGGGGGAAGGACTGGGCGGAGTTCCTCCCCGAGAGGTGGCTGAAGGCTGACGTGGCGACCGGCAAGTGGGAGTTCGTGGGGAGGGATCCGTACACGTATCCGGTGTTCCAGGCGGGGCCAAGGATTTGCTTGGGGAAGGACATGGCATTTTTGCAGATGAAGAGGGTGGTCGCCGGCGTCATACTGCGGTTCAGGGTGGTGCCGGCGATGGAGGAAGGTGTCGAGCCTGTGTACGTGTCGGACTTGACGTCGAAAATGAAGGATGTGTTGGAAATTCCGAATGTGGTCCATATTCAGCATAGGTTCAACCCACAATCTTAGGAACGTTGAGCAACGTTCAAAAGCGAGATTCTCGCCCACTCACTGCCCACTAAGCGTGCACGTCCGAGAATGGCTCTATGATGGGTAGAGTGCATAAAATGCGGAATATTATTAGGAATCGTTTAGACATTAGATTTCTAGAATTTCTGTGATTTGAAACGCCAATTTTGGTGTTTGGAAGGCTAAGAAACCGTCGGGTTTTACTTCGGGTCCGAACCGGGTCAATACGATCCGGCTGAAGGTTGAAGACGATAAAAACGACATGTCGTTTTGGTCATATAGAATTGCTGCCGTTTGGTAAAAACGACGAGTCGTTTTATAAAGTTAAAAACGACATGTCGTTTTAGTTGGCAGCTGAACTTCAACATTAAGAAACGACGTGTCGTTTTTGTGAGAAAAAGTTTGTGTCGTTTTTTAATAACGACATGTCGTTTGAGGGACAAAGTTAAAAAAAAAAAAACAAAAAAAAAAAAACAAAAAACAAAACAAAACGGTTTTTTTGACTTTTGCGAACTTAATGATTTTAAATGTTAGGCATATTTTATGTGTTTTAATTATTTATTTTAATTATTTTATATGTATAATTTTAATATTTATTATGCATATAATATTGAGTTAAATAATTTCTGCACATTAAAGTTAATTTTAAAGGCTCTTTATGAATTTAATTGTGGATATTATTATGTGTTTATATTATTTTGTTATTTGTGTGTATAATTTATTGTTTTATTATACATGCAAAATTAAGTTAAATAATATTTGTGTATTGTTGTTCCATTTTTGGTGTAAATATTGCTTATGGTTTTATACAATTATATGAGCTTTTATTGTGATTTATTTAATGTTAAGTGATCCATATAATTTTAATTAATTAGAGAGTAGCCACAGCATCTTTAATTAATTGAGATTATATATTAAGTCTTTTAGGATCACATTATAACATTAGTTGTAGTTAATCATACGTAATATGATAGATTTTATCCCACAGGAATTTTTATTATATTTGTAAGATTAATTAGGATAGAATATCAAATTATATTTCCTAACTTACCCACAGGAATTAGGAAAAGGAACATAATTTGATAGTTTTATCATAAAGTTATAGATGGATCTAATTGAATTAGGACTTTAGCCCACAGGCAAGTTTTATGTCACTAGATTCATATTTTGAAAACATGATTTACATTGGTAAAACATGATTTATGTTTATTAGTCTCAATTTATTTATAAGCATGTATGTTTAATTTTATGCAGTTATGCAACCTGCAAATTTTTCTGATATTAAATGTGATATTCCCGAACTAAAGGGTGACAACTATAAGGTTTGGAAGGAGAGGATTCTCCTTCACTTAGGGTGGATGGACATTGACTATGCTATTAGGAAAGACGAACCACCTAAGATTACTGAAACCAGCATTCCGGATCAAGTTGATCTTTATGAAAAATGGGAGCGATCTAATCGCCTTTCGGTCATGTTCATAAAGACCAAAATATCTGTTGGGATTAGGGGTTCTGTCGAGCAATACGACAATGTCCGAGAGCTGCTGAAGGCAATTGATGATCAATTTGTGACTTCAGATAAGGCATTAGCAAGCACCCTGATTATACAGTTCTCATCCATGAAGCTCACCGGGATTAGAGGCGTGCGTGATCATATCATGCGCATGAGGGATATAGCGGCTCAACTGAAAGCATTGGAAGTTGAAATGTCGGAAACTTTCCTGGTTCACTACATTCTTTGCACTCTGCCCCAGCAGTATGGTCCCTTTAAGATCTCTTATAACACACATAAGGACAAATGGTCAATTAATGAGCTATTGACTATGTGTGTTCAAGAGGAGGGAAGGCTGGCCATGGAAGAGGGTGAGAAAGTGAACTTAACAGTTCCAGGAAAGAAGAAGAATCAAGCCAAACAAAAGGGAAAAGGCGAGATTCCTCCCCAGTCGGACATTAAGAAGGAGTTAAAGTGCTTCTTTTGTAAGAAGAAGGGGCACGTAAAGAAAAATTGCTCCAAGTTCAAGAACTGGCTCGACAAGAAAGGTACTCAACTTTCACTTGTTTGTTATGAATCCAATATGATAAATGTTAATCATAACACTTGGTGGATTGACTCTGGTTCTTCAATCCATGTGACCAATTCCTTGCAGGGATTTCACGACCTGCGGAAGCCAGTGGGAAGTGAGCAAAGTATCTACTCTGGAAATAAGATGCCCTCACATGTGGTGGCTATTGGAACGTGCAAGCTAGTTTTAAGTAGTGGTTTCATTTTGTCTTTAGAAAAAACTTTTTATGTTCCTGGTTTTTCTAGAAATTTGATTTCAGTTTCCAGACTTGTATCAGTTGGATATTCGTTCAATTTTTCAGATTCTGGTTTTAGTTTATCTAATAAATCTGAAATTATTGGTTATGGTATTTTGTCTGATAATCTTTTTCGTCTTAATTTACAAAATGATGACAATTATGCTACTATGCACGTTCAAGGAAATGTTGGTATTAAACGATGTGTTGTGAATGAGGAATCCTCTATGTTGTGGCATCGGAGATTGGGACATATCTCCATTGATAGAATTAAAAGGTTGGTGAATGACGGGGTACTTAGTACTCTAGATTTTGCCGATTATGAGACTTGTATAAGTTGCATTAAGGGTAAGCAGACTAACAAGTCAAAGAAGGGTGCCAAGAGGAGTTCTGAATTGTTGGAAATCATTCATACGGATATTTGTAGTCCAGACATGGATGCATACCGTGATAAGTACTTTGTCTCTTACATAGATGACTACTCACGATACATGTATCTCTACTTGCTTAATAATAAGAATGAAGCACTAGATGCTTTTAAAGTCTTTAAAGCTGAAGTAGAGAAACAATGCGGAAAGCAAATAAAAATCGTGAGATCAGATAGAGGTGGAGAGTACTATGGTAGATACACTGAGAATGGGCAAGCACCTGGTCCATTTGCAAAGTTTCTTCAAGAACATGGGATAGTTGCCCAATACACTATGCCTGGTTCTCCGGACCAAAATGGTGTAGCTGAAAGAAGAAACCGAACATTATTGGACATGGTGCGAAGTATGCTTGCTAGCTCCAAACTTCCTGAGTCCTTGTGGACTGAAGCTCTTAAGACGGCTGTGTACATATTGAACCGAGTTCCAACTAAGGCTGTCCAAAAGACACCATTTGAGTTATTCAAAGGTTGGAAACCAAGTTTGCGACATGTACGCGTTTGGGGATGTCCGTCTGAGGTGAGAGTCTATAATCCACAAGAAAAGAAGTTGGACCCAAGGACCATAAGTGGGTATTTCATTGGATATGCCGAAAGGTCTAAGGGATACAGATTCTATTGTCCATCTCACAGCACTAGGATTGTGGAGTCAAGAAATGCGAAATTTCTTGAGAATGACTTGATTAGTGGGAGCAATCGATTCCAAGATATTGTTTCTGAAAGGAATCATATTGATGCTCAACCTTCCACTTTAAGTGATAGATTGATTGTCATTCAAAACACCCCTCAAGTTCAAACAGGTGTTGGACAACCAATTATTGATGTTCCACAAGCTGCAAATGACGATCCAGTAGATCAAGATGTTCAAGAATTGCCAGAAATTATTGAACAACCGGTTGAACAACATGATCCTCAGGAAAATGTTGATACAACTTTAAGGAGATCTACTAGAATAAAGAAATCAGCGATACCTAGTGATTATGTTGTGTATCTAGAAGAATCGGACTATAACATTGGAGCCGAAAATGATCCTGAAACGTTTTCACAAGCCATGAGTTGTAAAGAATCAAACTTATGGTATGATGCTATGAAAGATGAGATGAATTCTATGGCATCTAACGGAGTCTGGGATCTTGTCAAGTTGCCTGATGGTGCCAAAGCCATTGGATGTAAATGGGTTTTCAAAACAAAGAAAGACTCATTAGGCAACATTGAGAGATATAAAGCAAGACTCGTTGCTAAAGGATTCACTCAAAGGGAAGGAATCGACTACAAGGAGACCTTTTCTCCTGTATCTAAGAAAGATTCTCTTCGTATCATTCTAGCATTAGTTGCACATTTTGACTTGGAGTTGCAACAAATGGATGTGAAGACGGCTTTTCTCAATGGAGGTCTAGAGGAAGAGGTTTATATGAAACAACCAGAAGGATTTTCCTCTAGTGATGGTGAGCATTTGGTGTGTAAGCTCAAGAAATCTATATATGGACTGAAACAAGCTTCCCGTCAATGGTATTTGAAATTTCATGATGTTATCTCTTCATTTGGTTTTGTTGAGAACATTATGGATCAATGTATATACCAGAAGGTCAGTGGGAGTAAGATTTGTTTTCTTGTTCTATATGTGGATGATATTTTACTTGCAACCAATGATAAGGGTTTGTTATATGAAGTGAAACAATTTCTCTCTGACAACTTTGAAATGAAGGATATGGGTGATGCGTCTTATGTCATTGGCATTAAGATACATAGAGACAGAATTCGAGGAATTCTGGGTCTATCTCAAGAAACCTATATCAACAAAGTTTTAGAGAGATTTCGGATGAAAGATTGTTCACCAAGTATAGCTCCCATTGTGAAGGGTGACAGGTTCAATTTGAATCAGTGCCCGAAAAACAATCTTGAAAGGGAACAAATGAAAAGCATTCCTTATGCTTCTGCCGTTGGAAGCCTAATGTATGCTCAGGTCTGCACAAGACCTGACATTGCATTTGCTGTTGGGATGTTAGGAAGATATCAGAGTAATCCAGGTATGGACCACTGGAGAGCTGCAAAGAAAGTGATGAGGTACCTTCAAGGGACCAAAGATTACATGCTTATGTACAGACGGACTGATAATCTGGAAGTAATTGGCTACTCTGATTCAGACTATGCTGGCTGCATTGATTCACGAAAGTCGACTTCAGGATATGTTTTTATGCTAGCCGGTGGAGCTGTATCTTGGAGAAGCGCAAAGCAGACTTTGACTGCTACTTCCACTATGGAGGCTGAGTTCGTATCTTGTTTTGAGGCTACCTCACATGGTGTATGGATGAAGAGTTTCATTTCTGGGCTTAGAGTTATGGATTCGATTTCTAGGCCATTGAGGATATATTGTGATAATTCAGCTGCTGTTTTTATGGCTAAGAACAACAAAAGTGGTAGTCGAAGTAAGCACATCGACATCAAGTATTTAGCCATAAGAGAACGTGTTAAAGATAATATAGTGGTTATTGAACACATTAGCACTGAATTGATGATTGCTGATCCTTTGACTAAAGGCATGCCACCATTAAAATTTAAGGATCATGTAGATAGAATGGGGCTTGGTTCCATTATGTGATTTTCGTTGTAAGAACGATGTTATTTCAATGAAACTCTATTTGTGATGTTTTCTCATTTGGTTTTTGTGCACAAATTCATTTATTTATTTTTGAGAAATATCATTAAAGTATGTACCAAGAATAAACATAGGGTTTGTTCATTAAGATATAAGGGCTCAAGTTGAGAAACTTGATATATTGTAATACATGGGAGATAATACTCGCTATAAGAGGACTTATCACCATGATTCATATATTTGGTTTTTCTGTATGATGGATGTTGAACTATATGGACCAAGTGGGAGAATGTTGGAAATTCCGAATGTGGTCCATATTCAGCATAGGTTCAACCCACAATCTTAGGAACGTTCAGCAACGTTCAAAAGCGAGATTCTCGCCCACTCACTGCCCACTAAGCGTGCACGTCCGAGAATGGCTCTATGATGGGTAGAGTGCATAAAAGGGATGTGGCAATTCGGTTTTGGTACCCTAAGCCTGCTTTCTCATTTAGAATCGAAATACACCATCTGCCGAGAGAGAGTGAAGGTTTAGAAGAACCATAAACCTAAAGAAAAACACTTACCCATAACCTTGAGCGTTAATAAACAACAATGGCGGGAGGTATGTTTTCGATCCAAATTTTATTCCGCATTTGATCTAATTGCTATTTAGGATTGTTAAGAGCATGTTTAGATCATTAAGACAAATATCTAACAGGATGGGTTTCCGGTGAAGATCGAGGAGAGGACCAAAAACAATCGTTAATGGTTTTATTTTGTTTGTCTTACGTTGTCAGAATCCAAAATGCCAAAAGGTTTACCTGTTTGAGTGTGAGTGCCGTTGTAATATAACTTGTGGGTCCCACCTGTTAGTTATAATTAGTCAAAGATAATGGAGGTGTAGTTCGTAATTTGCAAAATAATTTGTGGGTCCTATCTAGGGGTGGCAATTCGTGTCACGTGTCGTGTTCGTGTCGTGTTAGAGCCGTGTCGATTTTTTTTTCTCCGACCCGCGACACGACCCACGACACGAACACGACACGAACCCGTCATGGGTTGACACGACACGAATCGAAATTGACCCGCGACACGAAATTGACCCGTGACACGAAATTGACCCGCGACACGAAACTGACCCGCGACACGAAATTGACCCGCGACACGAAATTGACCCGAAATTGACCCGCAACCCGAAATTGACACGCGACCCGAAAGTGACACGAAATTGACACGAAAAGTGACACGAAATTGACACGAAATTGACACGAAAAGTGACACGAAATTGACATGAAAAAAACGTGTCCAACCCGAACACGACCCGCGACACGAACACGACACGAAACCGTGACACGAACACGACCCGCCCCCTATTTTTCCTAACCCAAACCCGTGAAATTCGTGTCGTTTTCGAGTCGTGTCGTCGTGTCGCGACCCGTATTGCCACCCCTAGTCCTATCTGTCTTGTGTCATATAGTATTTGGATTTTCAACCTATCTTTATTATAAGACTTCCTTACCAAAAATGATAATATGATAAAAAAAAAAAAAAAAAAGAGAGAGAAAAAAAAAAAAAGAAAGAAAGTAGAAGAAGCTATATTTTTCACAAACGCTTTTAAACATTAATTTAGAAGGGAAGAAAAGGTGAAGATAGTTGAAACCACGTGAGTACCATCAATTCTAAATTCTAGTACTTTGTAACTATGTCTCTAAATTTATAAAAAAGGTGCTTATTATTCTTGTTAAACTTTATACCATTAATAAGAATATTCATCAAACTTTAAGTTATGAACAAAAATTAATACTTCTTTTCTCATATTTTGTCCGCTTAATGTTTGACACA
Organism: Ficus carica; assembly: GCA_009761775.1. Taxonomy (NCBI): domain Eukaryota; kingdom Viridiplantae; phylum Streptophyta; class Magnoliopsida; order Rosales; family Moraceae; genus Ficus; species Ficus carica. The sequence continues at coordinate 3,468,274 of CM019748.1, read as the reverse complement.
TTTTATTTCCTCTTCCAAACCTCGATACATTTTGCACCCAAACTTTTAAAAATTGGTATTAACATCCTTTAGACGTTAAATTGTTAGCAAAAACATAATTTCATCATATTTCATCCACTTAAAAATGACGTGGTACTAGTTTAAATTTTAAAAAAATTTATTTGAACTAAAATAATTTACGGGTCCTACCTATTAGTTATAATCAATCAAAGATTACGAGGTGTAGTTCATAATTTGTAAAATAATTTGTGGGTCCTATATGTCATGTGTCATATAGCATTTGGATTTTCAGCCTATCTTTATGATAAGACTCCTTTCCAAAAATAACAATATTTCACAAACTCTTTTTTAGGGTGTGTTTGGTTAGAGGAAGAGATAGAGGGAAGGAAAAGGGCGGAGAGAGAATTCCCTTTTATTGTTTGGTTTGAAGAAAACGAGGAAGGAGAGGAAGGGTGGAGGGAGAATCTCCCCATCTGGGCCTATCATAATGCATCATTTCATACAAATTCTCTATTCTATTTTCAATTAAAAAGATAATTTTTGTCATTAATTTGAAAAAAAAAAAGAAATTATAAATGGACACTATAATAATTAGTTAAAAAAACTATTATCTATCATTTTAACTCTCCATCTCTCTTACCAAACAAAATGATGGATTTTTATAATTCTCTCCATCTTTTACATTCTCCATCCCTCCTAACTAATGGCAAAGGGAGGGGGACATAGCACCGATAGCTTTATTTATTTATTTAATTTTAGTATAGTGGTTTTTTTTTTATAATTTTTTTTAAATATAGTGAGTATGGAGATTTTATTTGCACCCACAATATTGATAAATATTCCCATAAAGATTTTTGATGCATTTTTATCATATAAGAAAATTACCTTAAAATCATTAAGAATGCTTAAACCCCATATATCTATTAACGAAAATATTTTTTTATAAAATAATTAAATAACATACACCGCAATACCATAAATGGAAATCATACTTAAAAAAAATTATAAGAAATTGTTCTAATCTCTAAACTGTTCTTCATCAATTTCTTTTTTTAAGAAATTTTTATAACTGCATGAAAAATTTCAATAGAAGTTCAAGTGAAATAAAATTTCAATAGAAATTTGTTTTAATCTCTGAACTATTCTTCATCAATTTCTTTTTTTAAGAAATTTTTATAACTACATGAAAAATTTCAATAGAGGATTCAAGTGAAAAAAAAAAAAAAAAAAAGATGTCTCTTGAAGAGCCAACAACTATTGAAATATGTATTTTTAATTTTTTTAATTCATTAGTATTATGTGTTTTTTTTTCTTTTAGTATTTGAAAATAATTTTTTGTGGTTTTTTATATGATAATTCTTTTTATTTTTTTTCTTGATATATTCGTTTACATGATTCTATATTTATGTATTTTTTTAAATGCAATATGACATTCTTTGATTTTTGATTTAGACATTACTTGAGTTTTTCTTCTTTACTCTTTCCTCTTTTTTTTTTTTTTTTAAAGATACTTTATATATATATATATATATTTTTGATAATGAAAATATATCTTTTCTTCTTATTTAGATTTGTTAACTTATTTTTAACAAAATAAATTAAATTTAAAATAAAAGTGGGTGTATGAGAGGGTTAAATGTAGTATTATATAAAAAGTATTTATAAAAGGATAGATTTATTATGTTTATATTAGGAAAAATTTATTAGGTGGGGATATTTATCAATATTGTGGGTGTAAATATAATCACTCATACTTTATTGGGTAAACAATTTGGATTTTAAGAAATAAAATAGTTTTTTTAAAAACATAAACATTAATGGCCGTTTAATGGCTTGACTGAAATTTTTTTTGACCACTCCTGCCAATAAATCTTAGTTCCGTCACTGCTCCTACTAAACATAGCCTTAAACATGAATTTTTGAAGGAAGACAATCGTGCCAAAATAGCGAAGATATGCTATGAAAGTTCCGCAATAATAATTGAAATCACGTGACATACCATTAATTCTAATACTTTATAACTTTGTCTTATGAATTTTAAAAATGGGTGCTTACACTTTTTGTCAAACTTTAAATCGTTAGTAAGAATACCTATTGAATTTAAGCTATTAACAAAAATACTTCTTCTATCATATTTTGTCCACTTAAGACTTGAAAAAATTATATTTTATATTTTCATTCCCGAACCTCAATACATTTGTATCCAAACTTTTGAAAATTGATACTAACACCTCTCAAACGTTAAACTATATTAGTAAAAACACCCTTTCGTCATATTCCGTCCACTTAAAGATGATGTGGTACTAGTTTAAATTAAAAATATAGATTTAAACTAAAATCTTTATTATTGAAAAAAAAAACCTTAAAATGTATTAAAAATTCAAAATTTCCCCCATGTCATAGGCGGAAGGAATAGCATATCTGCGATTATGTAAGCTTTTTTAATATTACTTCGTTTTTCTTATAATACTTTAAATTTTGAATACAAATCTTCTAACGGTATTAATCATTTTCAGGCTTTGTTATATTACTTCTGTGTTTGTTTTCTTTGTCTTTTATCCTTTCTGGCGTTGTTAGCTTATTTGGGTGTTTTAGTTTGTTAGTCTCTTTTTGTTTGGATTTTTTTTTTTTGTTTAATAAATATGTACTTTTCAAAAGGAAAATAAAAAAGTTAACTTCGTTTTGCTTTCTATCGTGTGACGTATCAAATGGTTTTGTTCAAGTAAACTTATTAGTTTTATTTTAGAAAACTAAGATAAATTGTTAGTAATTGTGCAGCCGAATTTCCATATTTAGAATTTGAAGATGAAAAGTCGTATATTACACAATGTTTACGGAACTTGGAGATGCAGCTTTTACCATGTTAAACTTGGAGATGCAGTCGTATATTAAACTGGGGGGGCACATGGGAGACCAGCCATGACAACTAACTAGCATACCTCACCAAGAAATGCCAAACCCATCTCGTCAGCTGTCTTCCGAGTTCCAGCTTTTCCGAAGATGAATGAGAGTTCGCTACAATGTGGACACTTAAACCAGCTCATGTTCTCTACAATTCCCACAATCTGTAAAGCAGTTGAGAATTAATTAAAAACAGTATCAGTCGCAGCACATTCTTTCCTCCAAGTACGAAAGCTTCAAGGCTGACGTACTAAAAACGATTATACGGAAGATGACTATATCTTCTTATCCATCTTTTTAATCTACCATAGAGCACGCAACATAAATTTACGTAAAGAAGAAAAAAAAATCATACAGGAACTTCAACTTTAGAGAACATGTTAACTCCTCTACGAACATCCATTAATGCAACATCCTGAGGTGTCGAAACGATGAGCGCACCTGGTAGTGAAGCAGGTATAGTTGTAATAACTAAAGTAAACTAGAACAACCAAAATAGTACAATGAGGATTGCAAACTTATTACTTCTAGAAGATTTATAAAATTGCAGGCTCAATCAGAACATAATTTTAGTTGCACAAGTAGATACAAGAAATAGAATAACTGCATCAATATCAGTTTGCAAGCATGCAAGGTGCACATTTATCATCGGTTGGAAGTTAAATAAGAATTTGAGGCACACGATATGATTTCGAGCTGTCGATAAAGCATCTTGCCTTAAGATTCGCTTTGGGGAGATTACCAACAAAAATGGCCAAAATGCCTCTTTAAGCACAAGTTCTTTAGTTACCTGATAGTTGGAGCCTTTGTGAAAAAGTTATCTGAGTATCACCAGTGCCGGGGGGCATATCCACCACAAGGATATCCAGACTTCCCCACTCAACTCCCCTAGTCATTTTCTCAAGAGCACTCGATACCTAAGAAGATTAAGACACTCAAATTCTATATAAATGTTAAAAAGCCTTCCGAGAAGTAACATATTAATCTTGCTGATAAGTGAAGAAAACACATTACGCAACATAAAAATAAGCAACAAAGAAAATGTTCAAATCAAGACTAGTTTGATGGAAAATTATACCATAGGACCCCTCCAGACAAGGGGGGCATCCTTCTCCACAAGAAGTCCAATTGACATACACTTGACTCCATAGTTCTCAATAGGAACCATTTTCTTATCTGCTAGAGGAAGCAAATTAGAATACATACAATCCAAACAAGAACGATACGTACCTACTGCTAGTAAATTGTTTCCAAAAACCAAACTCTCGTTACATTATCGAAAGACACTCAAAATTTTTTAAGAAATGTAAGTGATTACAAAATGACCCAAATCAACAACCTACCATGATCTTAGTCTCACATAGTTGATCAACAATCCAAAATTCAATCCAAACATTTTTATTCTGGGAGTCATTTAGGTGAGCTTAACTATACGAATATTCACCTTCAGTCACTTCGGGTTTTCTATCAAGCTTCATCATGATAGGAACATTTGGGCCATAAACATCAGCATCAAGCAAACCAACCTTCAATTGGCACTTGTTGGCAAGTGCAACAGCTAAGTTAACTGCAAAATCCACCAATAAGCATAAGTTTAATACCAATAGTAGCAAAAAGCTAAGCAAACATCACTAAGACCCAGCTACATAGAAATTAAAAAAATTTTTAAAAAAAAAATCTTTTTTCCTTTCACTTACGCAAATTGCCAAAAGACCCAGATACATAATCACCACGTATTGTCATTTAAACAAGAACCCACGTCGTGAAACTCAAAATAACCAAAAAAAAAAAAAAATCAAAAGAAAACGGAAAATTACCAGCAGTGGTGGACTTGCCGACACCGCCTTTACCAGAAGCAACAGCTATAGCATGCTTAACTCCATCGATCTTGAGCTCCTGAGTTCTTGTCCCCGAAAAACACCTTAAACCTCTGACCCTCTTCAAATGAAACCATTGAAATTAAATGCGACAATAAAAATCAGACCTTTGGAAAAGAGAAACACCCAGAAAGGTAAAAGAGAAGAAATTTTTTGAGAAAGAACGAAACTAGACTTACAGTGAAGGACCTCAGGAGTTCTCTCATGGATTCTGAGTCCAAAGACGAAAGAACTTCAATCAGAGAGGAGAAAAGAGCAAAGAACAGAAAGCAAATTGAATCAGATCGTCTCTTCGTGTTTGAGTTTAGATTGAAGAAGGAACCAGAAAAGCGGGAGCGAGAGTGAGAGTAAGACTGCAAAACTGGAGTCTCGGGTCGAATAAAACCGGGCTGGGCCTAAAAGTCAACCTTTTGAAATTGGGCCTCTGAATTCACAGCTCAAAGTACATTTGACCCGTGAAGTCCACGAGCGTGTTGGTTCCGTATGAAGAACTCAATTCTCACATGGGCTTGTGAAGAAAAAACCTTCATATTTCTTTCTTTCTTGTCAAAGAGTTTGAACAATGATATTTTCGTGCTGTCAAATAATTGAACAATAAAAATAAATGACGAGTCTCTGATCTAATTAAGCAATCCTGTAAAAATAAGGTGTTAAGATATTTCGACTGCCTACATCACTATATTTTGAATTTGAGCTATTGTAATTAGCTATAATTTTGTTCTTGAATTTGAAAAAGAAAGTTTAACACATTCATACTTTTTTTTTTTTAATTAACACAATACTAAAAGAGATCATTGATATGATACCTTTCCATCCCTATCCTTCATTAATTCAACATTTTTTTTTGTATTCACATAATCAAACGAGACAGATTGATCACATGAGAAAGAAAATAATGGATCCCTATAAGTTATAACTTTCTAGTAATTGTTGATGGGAATGGAACTTATAATATTTATAAGCTACTTAGAGTCATCGCTTTCCGTCGATATGAGATTCGTCATAGTGGATACCATTTATTTTTATATTCACACAAACAAGTAACTCAATCAATATCACGAGACAAATCATTAATAAGGATTTTCAGGAAGAGGAAAATAATGGATCCATAAATAAACTACCATTAGTTATAATTTTTAGATAATTATTGATGAAAAGAGAATTTGTGTCATTAATTCAGCGCTCAAAATGGTGACGTAAAACCTAAACTTCTTCTAGCGACGTGAAGACAGACAATAGTCCATACATTTTTCACTCACAGTCCAAACGTTGACCCACTTCTTATATGAACTCTTATGAGTTACTTTTTTGTTTTTTAAATAAATAAAAATGAATGGATTTGCTTTTCCAAACATTGAACAGTCGCTCGCCTTTGGACCCATGGCCAACAATTACGTGCCTTCAAAAAGTAGCAAAATATTTGACATTTGACAACAATATGTATATATTAAATAATGATTTATTATCAATTGAGATTGAGTCCCGTTGTCACGCTGAGAATTGCAAGTGAGGGATGAGACTACTTGCATGTTTGACAAGTTTTATTCATCATTTCAGCAAAAAAAAAAAAAAAAAAAGTTTATTCCACCAAAAATAAAATGCTTGACAACTTTTATCCCTGTGTACTACTACTAACACCTAGGCTTTATCCACAATCCTTTAACAAAAAGCACCAATAATAATATGGCTTTAGCTTGTGAGCAAAATAAAAATTAAAAAAAGATAAAAAGAAAAAAAAGAGGCTTTAGCTACTCTTGTAATGTCAGAAAGTAATATCCTAAGCTTTCGCAAGAAACTTTTAAAATTTTTTTTAGGGGAATAAGCTTTTTTTTTTTTTTGAATTTTTTCTTACAAAAAACTATATATATATATATATATATATATAAAACTTATCCCGGGTCCATGCATGGAGTTAATTGTGATCTTATTTTTGCAAGTAACTGTCTCTAGTAAAAAGGAAGAGACTCTTTTATTAGTTTCTTGTTATAAAATGTTTGTACAATATTTGATGCACTTCACAACGTTCTTTTTTTCTAAATCCGTTGGGACTAATTCAACGGGTAACAAAAGAGGGTTTTGATAGAACTTTTCATATTTAAAATTTGATAATATTTCTATACAAAAATATAAATAATTAAACATGAATTTTTTTTTTTAAAAGGTCAATTACCAAAAATTAAAGTCAGACCATTTCATTAAATTTGTTAGTCTTATTGATTTAATTTTATTTTTTCCTCATAGGCTGAGAGATTGGTCGCCAGGACGTCAAACCAAGTGAGCATTTTGTCAACAAAAAATTTGAATATAACTTAAAAAGGTCATTCATTACCCACCTATATGTATTTACTATGTTAGGCGTTTGTTAATCGTTGGCAAGTAATAATGCATAAAAATATGAAACTTTACGTAATTAAAAATAAACCTAATAATACATTATTTATTTTGATAGAAAAGAAAAGAGTTTTATTTTTGTTTATTTATTTAATTGAAAATTACGTAATAATAAGCTACGAGCGTTAACTTTAATTGGCAACAAAACAAATCACAGACGGTTGGTTTCAACGGTCAGTCATTTTCCCCTCCCGACACCATTTCGTATCTCTGCACCTTCCTTTTTTTTTTTTTTCATCTTTTTTTTTTCCTTGCCTTTTCTGACACGAAATTAAAATAATATTTTTTCCCAGATACATACATTTTCTTAATTTTTCATCTCCGATTCCCTTCATCTTCCTCTTCCTGCTACAGCTACTCCATCAAGCTCCGAACCAGGTATTTGCAATCTTTTTTTCTGTTTTCCCTTTGTTGTCATAAAATCAGTACTGAAAATTGCATTATTCTTTATTTATCAAAAATGCAAATCAGAAAAATTCAACTTACCCTGCTCGAATTCTGGAATCTTGGTTGAAATTTGCAACGCATACTGTGAAAGAATTCGTTGACGTTTAATGTCTTGTGATTTTCCGGTTAAAATTGTAGTTATCGAATTCGGTTTCTGGCATTAAAAGGTTAGGTGATTATTAGTTGGTTTTATTTAAATATTTTTAATAAAAGTTGATTTTCGCTTTATGTTGTGTGGTTGGGTGGTAACAATTTATGGTGTGGTTTTTTTTCAGGATTGCTTTCTTTAGTTGTTTCTTTAATGATTTGACAGAATTTGGATTGGGTCGCCTTCAAATGTTAGTTTATCTTAACTTAGATTTTCCCAAATTATCCTCTTTCTTTCAGAGATTTTAATGTTGTAATCAGCTGATCCAATTGTGTCAATTTCTTTGTCAGTTGAATTGGCAAAATTTTGCAAGTGGGGTTTGGTTTTTATTGCTTATTAATGATGGTGTTATTTTTGTTGTTCCTGAATTTCTCATTGTTTCTCTCTTTGCCATGTTGAAGATGGGATGGTTTGCTTTGTGTTAAGAGGATTGAAATGGTCAACCGCTTTGGTTTTCAAAGATTTCCTTGACGTTTCCGGTTCAGAACCGTATGAGATTCTAGATCGATTTTGGAGGACATGGGAGAATATGAAAGCTCAATGGTGGAAGAAAACCGGAACTTACTAGGGTTTATGGCCGCTCTATCATATGCAGCAAGTGAATGGTTTTTGATATTTATGCTGCTTGTTAATGCTGTACTATCATATCTGCTGACAAAGTTTGCAGATTATTGCAAATTGCAGATTCCTTGCATTTTGTGCTCCAGGATTGATCACGTCATAGGCAGTGGAAAGCCTAGAGGATATCGCAATCTGCTTTGTAGCAACCACATATTGGAGATATCATCTTCGATTTGTTGTCATGTTCACAGTAAGTATGCTGATGGCCAAGGAATGTGTGATGATTGCTTCTTTTCATCCGCTAGGAAAAATTCATTGTGTTTAGGAACACAAAGGATTATGGGGGGTAAGTTGGAAACGGATATTGGCAATTCTGGTTTAGAAAGCTTGTTGCTAAACAGAGATTTTGCTCGTGGTTCTGGCGGTACAGTGCCATGTTCTTGTTGTGGCAAGCCTTGGAGGCCAAGAAATGATGCACAAAGACTTCCCCAACCAAATTTATGTGGAAGTGTGGTTCCAAAACCTAATATCCCTTTGCCACGTTTGCCAAGTCATAATCATTTACATCGTCGGAATAGCATCAAGAAGATGAAGAATAAATTTTACGGCTCAACAACTTCTCGTTGTGTTGGAAAAAGTGGTTTTGATCCCTTGTCTCACGTAGGATACACCGAGTTGAAGAACAATTCTGACACTGAATCAGAAGTCCCGTTTTCTGATGAGGATGATGATGATGATGAAAGAAATGCTATTCGTGAAAACAGCAAGTCTCAGAATGATTTTGCAGATCAGTGTCCTCCCAAAAATCCATCTAAAGTACCCTCCAGTGATTTTGTTTCAGCAAAACTAAGTAATTGCCCACATGAGTCTAGGCCTTTGCTTTCAGATCTCTGTGTGCAGCCTGATGTAAACAGGGATCATCATGCAAAGTCATTGGCTTTTGATGGTGCTACTGAAGATTTTGTGGGTGAACTAAGAGTGCAGGAAGTCCGTCATAAGCCTAATCTCTCTACACATCCTGAGCTCATTTTATTGGATGAAATCCCTGAATCAACAAGTGTTCTTGGAATTCCACATGAAGAATCTGTCGAGGACAAGCTCAAATTTCCTCTCCGGCAGGATGTCAATTCATTGGGACCGGTTGAGCTTATTACTTTAAATGACACTCTCTCTTTAGTTGAAGCATCATCAAAGAATTGTAAGCTCTCTCTCTCTCTCTCTTCTCTCTAGGTGCGTAGGAATGTGCACACAAGATTTTTACGTGTCTTAATTCCTATTTGAAATGGTTTTTTTGGCAGATGTTTCTGGACCAAGTGACCTTGGACAAGAAAACAATGACAACCACAAGGAAGTCCTGAAGTCATTAAGTACACAATCTGTGACATTGGTGACAACTGACCAGGTTCATAATTATCCATCTTCTGAAACGCCACGAAACACTGATGCTAATGATTTGTGCGAACAAGATGGCAGTTATGTGGAAGGAGAATCATCTGGCTCTGTTTCTGAACTTCCAATTACGAGAGAACCTGATACACTTGATGAGGAACTGCAAGGTTTGCGACTCTTGTTATCTTTATCTAAAGATATTTTAGATCAAGCATCTGATTTATCATCAAACAATAGAATACTCGGAGAACATGATCATGGAGAGGATGTACATGTGTCTTCCAGCTCCAAAGAAATTCTGATGCTTCGAAAGTCATCTTCAGCAGAATCTAGTCTTGAATCTCTGGATGTACAAAATGTAAGTGACATTGAGGGTGAAAGTCTCATTGACCGGTTGAAAAGACAAGTTGAGTATGACAGAAAATGCATCACAACTTTGTATAAGGAGTTAGAGGAAGAGAGGAATGCCTCTGCAGTTGCTGCGAATCAGGCGATGGCAATGATTACACGATTGCAAGAAGAAAAAGCAGCACTCCATATGGAGGCCCTTCAGTACTTGAGAATGATGGAAGAACAAGCGGAGTATGATGTAGACGCACTTGAAAAGGCTAATGATCTACTTGCTGAAAAGGAGAAGGAGATACAAGATATGGAAGCAGAGCTAGAACTTTACAAGTTGGATTTGCCAGATGAAAAGATAACGGGAGATTTGCATGAAGAGACTTTTGAAGTGAATATCAAGAGTAAGAAAGTGGAGAGTGGTGTTATACCTTGCCAAGACGATACTAGTCTTCCGTTAAAGCCGGTGACAGATGATGTGTCCAGAAATGGCAAGGAACATTTTGCAGCCGAAATTTCGTATTTAGAGTTTGCAGATGAAAAGTCGTACATTTCACAATGTCTGCAGAACTTGGAGATGCAGCTTCACCATGTTTATGGTAACAGGACTTTCTTCAACGTACCTAATGGTGTGCATTCTAAAACGTTTGCAGATGATAGGCTCAAGGGAGAAGAGTCTTCTAAAAATGAGGATATTTTGTTAAATAGTCAAGTTGAAGAATGTGATTCATCCATGGAAGGAGATTTACATTTGTGCAATGGAAACACTGCTGCTCTGGAAGACGCAACTGCTTCAGATGGAGATGATTCTTCATGTAGCAAAGCAACTAAACATTGTGATTGCAACGGGCGAAATGATTCTCCCGGTCAAGGAGAAATTAGTTTGGTTGCTCTAGAACACGAAATCTCAGACCTCAACAACAGGTTGGAAGGTTTGGAAGCTGATCGTGATTTTCTTGAGCATATGCTTCACTATCTCCAAAATGGAACCGAGGGCCTGCAGTATATACAAGAAGTAGCTCATCAACTGCAGGAACTGGGGAAACTTGGTGTAAGATTAAGAAGTCAGTATGCTCCTTAAGTTTGCATCAATTGCTACATGGTAAGCTTTAAAAAAGGATCGCTTATTTTGTCAACAAAGAAATTCCTTTTAAGGCATGGTTTGATCGGTCTGACGAGTTAAACTACACGATTTATGCATTTTATCACATTTAAATGCTTTTAATACAAGCCTCCTGCATCTCATTCATGTACAATATTTCTCAGATGAACACCAAGACAAGAGGCAGAAACCTGGGTCTCCCATCATTTAGATGCAAAAGTGGAAGAGCTAAAGCAACTTTCTCTTTGCTGGCTCACCAGAGCATTACAGAGGTAACTTCTAAATTTCTTGGAGAGAAAAAATGATGTATACCCGGAGAAACTAATCTTAGCAAGGTAAAAAAAAAAAAAAAAAACTCCGATCTGTGATTTTCGAGTTAGAAGAGCTTGCGGGGTTAAGGTTCTTCTTCTTTTTTTTTGTTTAAATTTTGCGGGATGAGGTTGCAAAGTGGGCACTGGACATAGCTTTTGTAGTTCATGTTTCTTTCTTGGTCATAAGGTCGGTTCCTATTGGCCAAATCATTTCCTCTGTAAATTTGCAAAGATTAAGACTTTGTTGTTTGTAGCGTATATAGATGAGTAAACTCCAGATTTTTTTTTTTTCATCATAGAGGCAAAAGATAGAGTTTGTTATAAATTTACAATTTCGTTGTGTTTTATACGTTTTGGTTTTTTCTCAACAGACATGTCACAATACAATTTTACAAAAAAAAAAACCTTTTCACATGGCATCACTCAGGGCCTTCCATGTTCAAGTGACAACTATTTTTCCCATTAACCATGCAAGTAACATATAGCAATTGTTTGTCAGCACAAGTTTTCTTAGAGCTTCATTCAAGTTTCATGGAGATCCCATCCTTCCATTCTTGGAGATCAATAAGAAATATATGATATATATTTATTTCATGAGCACACAGAAGCAAAGAACACACGACACCAACGTTACGAGGACATGATAGTGACCATAAATGGATTGATATTCTATGGATTTGGATATGGAACTTTCATGGACCTTATGCGCTTTGCCAATTTCTTATGTATGTGTTGCTATCTTGATCGTGGCATTGGAGAGGGGGGGGGGGGGAGGAAAGATAATTACACAATCTTACAGGTACAAGCAACAAAAGCATTCTTCCAAAAATATCTTTAGTTACTAAAATAGAGAAATTATTTGCCGGAAGCATGGCATGCGAGTTTTAATTTATCTTTAAAATGGATCATACTTAAATATATTTATATATATATAAATATGAAACGTCATGTGTAGATAAACATATCATGTAACTGCATATATAGGCGTGGAAGGAATCAGTCACCGCCACATATTTCAATTTTAACGTCTAGGATTTGGATCTTTGGAGCGATTTAAGGAAATTCTCCTTTTTTTTTTTTTTTCCTCACCCGAAAATTTTATAACGCGCAACATAAAAATAATCTAGTCATAAAATAGACCGTGATGCAAAATATAAATCCTGGATTTAATAATTGTCTGACCACAAATAAAGAAAGAAACAAACACAAGGCTTTTGATATTATGGAGGGAAAGTGCGATTACGGTATGGCAAAGACATTATTAACGGTAGAACACATCACAATTTTGTTGCTTATTATTGTGGTGGCCCACCTAACCTGGACTGAACAACACAAGGAGTAATATCAGAAACAGCAAGTTTCCTTATAAATCTACAACAGAGAAAACTGAAAAAGTAACAGGAAACAAGCAACTCAGTACATTTGACTTCACTTTGCTCGAATCACGATGCTTCCTCAACTGTTAGCCTTACTCTTCCTCTTCCTCTTATCCTTCTTGTTTCGGTTCCTTCTCAGAATCAGAAAGCCTTCTTCTTCCTCGGCCAAGCTCCCGAGGTCCTACCCCATTGTCGGCACCTTCCTAACCGCCATGGCCAACAAGCACCGCCGCAACCAGTGGTTCGCCGAGCTCGTCCAGAACTCCCCATCGGCCACCTTCGTCATCAAGCACCTCCTCGGCCCCCGCCAGATCCTCACCGGCAACCCCGCCGTCGTCCACCACATCCTCAAGTCCCACTTCTCCAACTACGGCAAGGGCCAGGCCTTCCGCATCCCGCTCTCCGACTTCCTCGGCGACGGCATCTTTAGCACCGACGGCGACACCTGGAAGTTCCAGCGCCAGGTCGCCAGCTACGAGTTCAACACCAAATCCCTCCGCAAGTTCGTCGAAACCGTTGTCGACTCCGAGCTCTCCGACCGCCTCCTCCCCATCCTCTCCTCCGCCGCCGCGGCGAATAAGAACTCTCCCGCCGCTGTCCTTGATTTCCAGAACCTTCTTCAGCGGTTCGCGTTCGACAACATCTGCAAGATCGCCTTCGGTCACGATCCGGCTTATCTGCTACCTTCTCTCCCGGACTCGAAATTCGCCGCCGCGTTCGATGCCGCGACGGCGATTTCCGGCGCCAGATCCATGTCGCTGTTCCCTCTGGTGTGGAAAATCAAGAAGGTTCTACAAATCGGATCGGAGTAGAAGCTCACGAATGCAATCTTGGAAGTTCGCGGTTTTGCCCAATTTATCGTCAGGGAAAAGAAGGAGCTCGCGGAGAAATCGTCGCTCGATTCCGTCGATCTCCTTTCTCGGTTCTTGAGATCAGGCCATTTTGACAAGAAATTCGTCGTCGACATCGTCATAAGCTTCATTCTCGCTGGACGTGACACGACGTCGACGGCGCTCACGTGGTTCTTCTGGCTGCTCTCGAAAAACCCACACGTAGAGCGCGAGATTTTAAAAGAGATAATAAATATCGAGAACGAGAAACCGGACGAGGAGATATCGGTTTACGAGGAGATGAAGGACATGGTGTACACGCACGCAGCACTCAGCGAGAGCATGAGGCTGTACCCGCCGGTGCCGTCGGACAGCAAGCAGGCGGCGAAAGATGACGTCTTGCCTGATGGGACGGCGGTGAGGAAGGGAGAGAGGGTGACGTACCATCCGTATGCAATGGGGAGGCTGGAGGAGCTGTGGGGGAAGGACTGGGCGGAGTTCCGCCCCGAGAGGTGGCTGAAGGCTGACGTGGCGATGGGCAAGTGGGAGTTCGTGGGGAGGGATCCGTAAACGTACCCGGTGTTCCAGGCGGGGCCAAGGATTTGCTTGGGGAAGGACATGGCATTCTTGCAGATGAAGAGGGTGGTCGCCGGCGTCATGCAGCGGTTCAGGGTGGTGCCGGCGATGGAGGAAGGTGTCGAGCCTGTGTACGTGTCGGACTTGACGTCGAAAATGAAGGATGGGTTTCCGGTGAAGATCGAGGAGAGGACCAAAAACAATCGTTAATGGTTATATTTTGTTTGTCTTACGTTGTCAGAATCCAAAATGCCAAAAGGTTTACCTGTTTGAGTGTGAGTGCCGTTGTAATATAACTTGTGGGTCCCACCTGTCAGTTATAATTAGTCAAAGATAATGGAGGTGTAGTTCCTAATTTGCAAAATAATTTGTGGGTCCTATCTGTCTTGTGTCATATGGCATTTGGATTTTCAACCTATTTTTATTATAAGACTCCCTAACAAAAATGATAATAAGCTATAAAAAAAAAAGAAAAAGAAAAAGAAAGAAAGTAGAAGAAGCTATATTTTTCACAAACGCTTTTAAACATTAATTTAGGAGGGAAGACAATCGCGCGAAAAAGTGAAGATAGTTGAAACCACGTGAGTACCATATCTCTAAATTTAAAAAATAGGTGTTTATTATTCTTGTTAAACTTTGAACCGTTAATAAGAATATTCATTAAACTTTAAGTTATGAACAAAAATTAATACTTCTTTTCTCATATTTTGTCCGCTTAATTCTTGACACATTTTATTTTCCTCTTCCAAACCTCGATATATTTGCACCCAAACTTTTAAAAATTGGTATTAACATTCTTTAGGCGTTAAACTGTTAGCAAAAACATAATTTCATCATATTTCATCCACTTAAAAATGACATGGTATTAATTTAAATTTTTAAAAAAATTATTTGAACTAAAATAATTTACAGGTCCCACCTATTAGTTATAATCAGTCAAAGATTACGAGGTGTAGTTCATAATTTGTAAAATAATTTGTGGGTCCTATATGTCATGTGTCATATAGCATTTGAATTTTCAACCTATCTTTATGATAAGACTCTTTTCCAAAAATAACAATATTTCACAAACTCTTTTTAGGGTGTGTTTGGTTAGAGGAAGAGATAGAGGGAAGGAAAAGGGTGGAGAGAGAATTCCCTTTTATTGTTTGGTTTGAAGAAAATAGGAAGGAGGTGAAGGGTGGAGGGAGAATCTCCCCCTCTGGGCTTATCATAATGCATCATTTCATACAAATTCTCTATTCTATTTTCAATTAAAAAGATAATTTTTGTCATTAATTTGAAAAAAAAAAGAAATTATAAATGGACACTATAATAATTAGTTAAAAAAACTATTATCTATCCTTTTAACCTTCCATCTCTCCTACCAAACAATATGATGGATTTTTATAATTATCTCCATCTTTTACATTCTCCATCCCTCCTACCTAATGGTGAAGGGAGGGGGGCCATAGCCCCCATAGCTTTATTTATTTATTTAATTTTAATATAGTGGTTTTTTTTTTTAATTTTTTTTAAATATAGTGAGTATGGAGATTTTATTTGCACCCACAATATAGATATATCCCCACAAAGTTAATAAAGATTTTTGATGCATTTTTATCATATAAGAAAATTACCTTAAAAACATTAAGAATGCTCAAACCCCATATATCTATTAACGAAAATATTTTTTTATAAAATAATTAAATAACAAACACCGCAATACCATAAATGGAAATCATACTTAAAAAAATTGTAAGAAATTGTTTTAAATTGTTCTAATCTCTAAACTGTTCTTCATCATTTTCTTTTTTTAAGAAATTTTTATAACTGCATGAAAAATTTCAATAGTAGATTCAAGTGAAAAAAATTTCAATAGAAATTTGTTTTAATCTCTGAACTGTTCTTCATCAATTTCTTTTTTTAAGAAATTTTTATAACTACATGAAAAATTTCAATAGAGGATTCAAGTGAAATTAAAAAAAAAAAAAAAGATATCTCTTGAAGAGCCAACAACTATTGAAATATGTATTTTTAATTTTTTAATTCATTAGTATTATGTGTTTTTTTTTTTCTTTTAGTATTTGAAAATGATTTTTTGTAGTTTTTTATATGATAATTCTTTTTTTTTTTTTTTCTTGATATGTTCGTTTACATGATTCTATATTTAAGTATTTTTTTAAATGCAATATGACATTCCTTGATTTTGATTTAGACATTACTTGAGTTTTTCTTCTTTACTCATTCCTCTCCTTTTTTTTTTTTTTAAGATACTTTATATATATATATATATATATTTTTTTTTTGATAATGAAAATATATTTTTTCTTCTTCTTTAGATTTGTTAACTTATTTTTAACAAAAAAATTAAATTTAAAATAAAATGGGTGGTGGAGAGGGGTTAAAGGTAGCATTATAATTCTCATAGAAAAGCATCGATTTTTATGTTTCTTCGGCACATTCTTCGGTGGGGCTTTTCTCCCTACTGGTGGTGCACATCACTTCTCCTTTTTCTTGGTCACTCCTTTGGCTTTTTACGCCCTCCCCCTCATTTTTTTTCTCCCCCCCTCCCCCTTCCTGGCCCTCTCCTGGCTTGCCTGACTTTTTTTGCCCCCCCCACCCATCAAATCCTGGTTCCGGCACTGCTCCTACTCCAAGCCTTAAACCTGATTTCTGAAGGAAGACAATCGTGCCAAAATAACGAACATCTGCTATGAAAGTTCCGCGATAATAATTGAAATCACGTGACATACCATCATTCTAATACTTTATTACTTAGTCTTATGAATTTTAAAATGGGTGCTTACACTTTTTGTCAACTTTAATCGTTAGTAAGAATATCTATCGAATTTAAGCTATTAACAAAAATACTTCTGAATACCTATCGAATTTAAGCTATTAACAAAAATACTTCTTCTATCATATTTTGTCCACTTAAGACTTGGATAAATTATATTTTCATTCCCGAACCTCAATACTTTGTATCCAAACTTTTGAAAATTGATACTAACACCTCTCAAACGTTAACTATATTAGTAAAAACACCCTTTCGTCATATTCCGTCCACTTAAACATGATGTGGTACTAGTTTAAAATTAAAAATATAGATTTAAACTAAATCTTTATTATTGAAAAAAAAAAAACCTTAAAATGTATTAAAAATTCAAAGTTTCCCCCCCATGTCATAGGCGGAAGGAATAGCATATCTGCGATTATGTAAGCTTTTTTAATATTACTTACTACTTTACTTTCGTTTTTCTTATAATACTTTAAATTTTGAATACAATCTTCTAACGATATTAATCATTTTCAGGCTTTGTTATATTACTTCTGTGTTGTTTTCTTTGTCTTTTATCCTTTATGGCGTTGTTAGCTTATTTGGGTGTTTTAGTTTGTTAGTCCCTTTTGTTTGGATTTTTTTTTTTTGTTTAATAAATATGTACTTTTCAAAAGGAAAATAAAAAAGTTAACTTCGTTTTGCTTTCTATCGTGTGACGTATCAAATGGTTTTGTTCAAGTAAACTTATTAGTTTTATTTTTAGAAAACTAAGATAAATTGTTAGTAATTGTGCAGCCGAATTTCCATATTTAGAATTTGAAGATGAAAGTCGTATATTACACAATGTTTACGGAACTTGGAGATGCAGCTTTTACCATGTTTTTGGTAATACGGCTTAATCTCTCCAACATACATAATGGTGTGCATTCTAAGATATTTGCAGTTGATAGGCTCAAGAGAGAAGAGTCTCGTAAAAATGAGGATATTCTGTTAAACAGTCAAGTTGAAGAATGTGAATTAATCCGTGAAAGGAGATTTACATTTGTGTAATGGAAGCATTGCTGCTCTGGAAGACATAACTGCTTCATATGGAGACGATTCTTCATGTAGGAAAGCAACTAATTTACATTGTGATTGCAAAGAGAAATTTAGTTTGGTTGCTCTAGAACACGAAATCTTAGACCTCAATTTGAAGGTCTGGAAACTGATCATGATTTTCTTGAGCATATGCTTCACTATCTCCAAAATGGAACCCAAGGCCTGCAGTTCATACAAGAAATAGCTCATCAACTGCGGGAATTGGCCGGAAACTTGGTATTACATGGTAAGCTTTAGAAAAGGATCACATATTTTGCCCTCAAATTAAGAAATTCATTTGAGGCATGTTTTGATCAGTCTGACGAGTTAATCTCTACGGTTTAAGCATTTAATCACATTTAAATACTTTTAATACAAGCCTCCTGCATCTCATTCATGTACGATTTTTCTCAGATGAACACCAAGACAAGCGGCATAAACCCGAATATGGGATCAAGTTCATGATCTCCCATCATTTATATGCAAAAGTGGAAGAGCTAAAGCAACTTTCTCTTAGCTAGCTGGCTCACCAAAACACTATAGAGGTAACTTATAAATTTCTGAGGTTGTCAAGTGGGCACTGGGCGTAGCTTTGTAGTTCATGTTTCTTTCTTGGTCCTAAGGTGGGTTCCAATTGGCCAAACCATTTCCTCCATAAATTTGCAAAGATT
Organism: Ficus carica; assembly: GCA_009761775.1. Lineage (NCBI taxonomy): Eukaryota > Viridiplantae > Streptophyta > Magnoliopsida > Rosales > Moraceae > Ficus > Ficus carica. The sequence goes on along the minus strand of CM019748.1, from coordinate 3,449,517 downwards.
GAGATTTTGATCTTTTTAGCATATATATATGAGTAAATTCCAGATTTTTTTTCCCCCTCTTTGAGGCATAAAATAGAGTTTGTTATAAATTTAGCATTTCTTTGTGTTTTAAACGTTTTGGTTTTTTCTCAACAGACATGTCATGAGACAATTTTACAAAAATAACCTGTTCACATGGCATCACTCACGGCCATCCATGTTCAAGTGACAACAATTTTTCCCTATGCAAGTAACAAATAAATAGCAATTGTTTGTCGGCGCAAGTTTTCTTAGAGCGCTTCATTCAAGTTTCTTGGAGATCCTATCCCTCCCTTCTAGGAGATCAATAAGTAATATCATATATATTAAGTATATATTTCTTGAACACACAGAAGTAAAAAACACACGACATTGGCGATTACGCGGAGATAATAGTGGCCATAAATGGATTGATATGCCAGCGGCAATGGATATGAACCTTCATGAACCATATGTGCTTTGCAAATTTCTATTGTATGTGTTACTATCTCTGATCGTGGCATTGTATTAAAAAAAAAAAAAAAAGAAAAAAGAAAGAAAAAAAAGGTAATTATCACAATCTTACAGGTACAAGCAACAAAAGCATTCTTCCAAATATCTTACTAGAATAAAGAAATTATTTGCTGGAAACATGGAATTGAATTTATCTTTAATGGAATTATAAAAATATGAAACTCACTAGTCATTAATAGATCATATATATATATATGGTCATGTGTAGATAGTTACACATATAACATGTAACTGCATTGGTGTGTTAGGAATAGGTCACCGTCATATATTTCAGTTTTTTTTTTTTTTTTTTTTTTTTTGGTGGTTATTTTTCCTTTCAAATGCAATTTCAGTTTTTTTCCACAATGTTTCACCTTAGTGCCTTAATAAAAGGTCAAATATAATAATGTAAAAAAAAAAAGAAATAACATATTTACAACTCACATCACATAACTGCTCTAATTATATTTTAAAATTTTAAACATTAAATCAATAATTAAAACAACTACTTTTATGAATAGTGCAAAATAAAATGTCTTAAGGTAAAACTTCTTCGTAAAACTTTTTTTTTTTTTTGTTGTTGGAGGTGATACTCATTACTGCATTATGATCATTGTTATTCAATAGATATAACGGCTACTTTTATTACTAGTACAAAATAAAATATCTTACCGTAAAACTTGTTCGCAAAACTTTTTTTTTTTTTTTTTTGAGGTGAAACTAATTATTACTGCATTATGATCACTGTTAACTTCTGTTTTTCTCCGCTGACATCTTGCAATTTTGCACGTGTGTATTCACAGCCTACATGTATATATATAGTGTATTAACAGCCTACATGTATATATATATATATGCATATATATATATATATATATATACACACAACGCATATCTTTTAATAAGATTCGCAGGCAAAAGCACATTATACAAGTCTCACCACACAAATGAAAGAAGGGGAAAAAAGGAAAAAAAAAAAAAAAAAAAAAAAAAACTTTCGATATTGTGGAGGGGGACTTGCATCCTCTGTCCAAAAAATAGACGGAGAAAAAAATGGACGGAGTCCAAACTTTGAAAACGTTTAAATTTATTAAAGTGACATGGCATGTTTTTATTGGATAGGCAGGATTTGAAACAGAATTTTTTGCGGACAAAGGATGTAAGTCCCGTGGAGAGAAGTGCGTTCCGGTACGGCCAAACCTCATCCGATCACATTCTACCACGTGGTATCTCACATTGAACACCTTACAATTTTGGACCACTGAACACCACAAGTAGTATAAAATAAAATACAAACAGAGAAAACAGAAAGAATACTAGGAAACAACCAACTCAGCCCACGATGCTTTCTCAACTGTTAGCCTTACTCTTCCTCTTCCTCTTCTCCTTGTTGTTTCTGTTCCTCATCAGAATCAGAAAACCTTCTTCTTCCTCAGCCAAGCTCCCGAGGTCCTACCCCATTGTCGGCACCTTCTTGACCGCCAAGGCCAACAAGCACCGCCGCAACCAGTGGTTCGCCGAGCTCGTCCAGAACTCCCCATCGGCCACCTTCGTCATCAAGCACCTCCTCGGCCCCCGCCAGATCCTCACCGGCAACCCCGCCGTCGTCCACCACATCCTCAAGTCCCACTTCTCCAACTACGGCAAGGGCCAGGCCTTCCGCATCCCGCTCTCCGACTTCCTCGGCGACGGCATCTTCAGCACCGACGGCGACACCTGGAAGTTCCAGCGCCAGGTCGCCAGCTACGAGTTCAACACCAAATCTCTCCGCAAGTTCGTCGAAACCGTCGTCGACTCCGAGCTCTCCGACCGCCTCCTCCCCATCCTTTCCTCCGCCGCCGCGTCTGCCGCCGTCCTTGATTTCCAGAACCTTCTTCAGCGGTTGGCTTTCGACAACATCTGCAAGATCGCCTTCGGTCACGATCCGGCTTATCTGCTACCTTCTCTCCCGGACTCGAAATTCGCCGCCGCGTTCGACGCCGCGACTGCAATTTCCGGGCCAGATCTATGTCGCTGTTCCCTCTGGTGTGGAAAATCAAGAAGGTTCTACAAATCGGATCGGAAAAGAAGCTCACGATTGCGATCTCCGAAGTTCGCGGTTTCGCCCAATTCATCGTCAGGGAAAAGAAGGAGGAGCTCGCTGAGAAATCGTCGCTAGATTCCGTCGATCTCCTTTCTCGGTTCTTGAGATCAGGCCATTCGGACGAGAAATTCGTCGTCGACATTGTCATAAGCTTCATTCTCGCTGGACGTGACACGACGTCGACGGCGCTCACCTGGTTCTTCTGGCTGCTCTCGAAAAACCCACACGTAGAGCGCGAGATTTTGAAAGAGATAATAAATATCGAGAACGAGAAACCGGACGAGGAGATATCGGTTTACGAGGAGATGAAGGACATGGTGTACACGCACGCGGCGCTCAGCGAGAGCATGAGGCTGTACCCGCCGGTGCCATCGGACAGCAAGGAGGCGGCGAACGATGACGTCTTGCCTGATGGGAATGCGGTGAGGAAGGGGGAGAAGGTGACGTACCATCCGTACGCGATGGGGAGGCTGGAGGCGTTGTGGGGGAAGGACTGGGCGGAGTTCCGCCCCGAGAGGTGGTTGAAGGCTGACGTGGCGACAGGGAAGTGGGAGTTCGTGGGGAGGGATCCGTACACGTACCCGGTGTTCCAGGCGGGGCCGAGGATGTGCTTGGGGAAGGACATGGCGTTCTTGCAGATGAAGAGGGTGGTCACCGGCGTCATGCGGCTGTTCCGGGTGGTGCCAGCGATGGAGGAAGGCGTCGAGCCTGTGTACGTGTCGGACTTGACGTCGAAAATGAAAGGTGGGTTCCCGGTGAAGATCGAGGAGAGGACCAATAATTGTGTATGATTATTTGGTTCGTTCAAGTTATTATAAAAATGCTAAATAAGGTCACTTGTTTGGGTGTGAGTGCCGTTATTTGTATAATTATTTAAGGGTCCCACTTATTAATTTATTATTAGTCAAAGATCTGGTGATCCTTAATCGTTGGAGCTGAGTCATTTCTCTGACAGCTACCTTGTATTGCATGTTACTATATATGTCATATAACATTTAGACTTTCAATCTGTCCGGAGGGTAAGACTCCTTCCCAGAAAAAAAAAAAAAAAAAAAAAAAAAAAAGTTTCTAAAGTGTGTGTTACTATCATGAGCAAATGAAATACAGAAGAATGAGTGTTGTTGCTAATGGTCTCAAATTTGAGGGGTGTAAGTATAATTTTTAAAGTTTGAGGACAAAGTTACAATGTTCAAAAGTTTTAAAGAGAAAAACACAAAAAAAATAAAAAAATAAAAAAATCATACAAGTATTAAATGGATAAAATGTGCCTGAAGGGATTTTTTTGTTAAAGATTTAAAATTTGAAAGGTGTTGAGGCCAATTTTCAAAGTTCAGAAGATAAAGTTATAAAAATTATAAAATTCAGGAGATAAAAATAAAATATATCCTTCTTTTTATCCGTAAAACCACCAATAATGTATAAGCCAATACAAATGTTTTCAATTAGAATGATATATTTAACATTTTGTTTTTCAATAAATATTGCTATTTTAATGTAATTACTACTCTTTGTTATTAGTATTAAGTTGTGAAATTTAAAAAAATTAAATTTTGACATTTAAATAATTTAAAAATGACAAAACATGTAATGATTAGATGAGTAAGCTTCCATTTGGCTCTCAGAACCGCACCTAAGTTTTTTATCTTAGTTTTGTTTTGTTTTTTTTTTTTTTTTCTAAAAGTCAATAAAAATTATAACAACTAGTTTTTAAAAAGTCAACCAATTTTAAACTAAAAATTCAATTTCAAACCGGTATACTAAACGCACGCTAAGTTAATATACAAATCAATAACAATTAAATGTTAGATTTAATACTTATTATACTTGATGGTATATTCATTATGAAGTTTAATATTTACCAAATTTGTCTCTAAAGATGATATTCCATTGAAGAATAATGATCGAGTTACAAAAGTTTGTGTAGTTAATTTAGCAATGTCGTCCAAACTCTCCTTTATGTTTGATTGGGGATGTGAAACTTATGATGATTGCATAAAAAGAGGGTGATGATAATGGATCAAAGTTAGGACACAGTTGAGAGAAAAGAAAAGGAAAAGTGAGATTATGTGAAATCTTATGTGGACCTTGAAAAAAAAAAAAAATCCTTATCTAGATTAATTTGATAGTTTAAGGAGGCGCAAAACGTGATAAAAATACATATATATTACATAAGCATGCATATATAAATTTAACTTATATATTTGTCCTTCTTCGTTAAATGTTTCTCATTTTTGGGTGAGGATTAGTGTTACATAGTGGCGTGATGCGTGAGAATCAAGATCTGCTATCCCGAATTTCATATCTCATTAACTGTCCTTTCAATAGTGTTGTGTCATATTATCTGAATTAAAAAAATCTAATCATATAATAAAAACTAAATACAAAAAATTATTAAATAAATTAATGAGTTGTCAAAATATCATTGAGGGGACAGCCATCAAGACAAGAAAATAGGTGACTCCAATCTACACCAGGAACTGTGCATTTAAAGCAGCATCCAGCGCTGTGCTGCCATATCTTTATGTTTGCTTTACAATTTGTTCATCAAGACCAGAAAAAGCCTAAAAGCATCGTCAAAATGCAAATCGTTTATAAGAAAAGTAGATGAAAGAACGCCTTCCCCATTACAAAACAGCCATTACTAGCAAACTATATATAACTCCGCCATCAAGTTCCATAAAAATATTGAAGTGTCTCCGGAAAAAACAGCATCTTTGAACTTCTGGTTTGTTGGACCACAAAATTACAAATTCAAATTTTTGTCTGTTTGTTTATTTATTTATTGTTTGTTACTACTAGTAGTGTTATCACTTTAACAAGAAACAAGACTTCTATTAAATAAAACAATGACTAAGCGAATAAGAGTAGAACGAGAAAATGTACCAGATAAACCCGTCCATATAAGAATATGTACACTGTGAGGACTGTCATCTGCATAAGTACAAATTGCCATCAGGAAAATTCCAGAAACTTAAATGCCGAGTTAGATTATTTACAAAGGCATTATGAGAACAATTGAGGACGTACCATAGTGCAAACATAGAAACCAACAGTTGTGAAGAAGAAAGAAAACATCCTAAAGAAGTCAAAAAGTTGTCCAAGTCTGTGAATGTCCCTACTAAGAACTTGCTCCCCATTTCCACCTGCAACTTTCCCTTCAAACAGGGCAATCTGTTTCAAGCCAACATCCCTTCCTTTTCCAACCTGAACAGAACAGTCTTATCAATAATCGAAAATTGAACATAGAAATGAAGGAGAAAAAAGCACTAGCATATCAAACCAGAATATAGTCGTGGTGTGTAACATTGCCCTGCCGCAATGTTGAGTTGAACCCTGTAGCATTTTGTTTCCGTCAAGATAAATTGGATGTCAATAGTGGAATTCCATCAATCATTCTACCCCACTAAGATTATTTAACTATTATAACAACTAAATGACGTCCAGATCAATTCGTTTGCAAGTTTTGCTTTTGTCAGGGAAAAGACCTGGAGCTTCTCCTTCTTCATTGCTTTTTTGGACAGATCTATTTAGTGCGTCTAATGGTGCTCCAGGTTGCTTAGGATGTGGAGGATCGAATTCCTGAAAGGTTGTTTTGTGGGCCCCCGGAGGTGTTAGTTTTGCTTTCGAAGTGGAGTTGAGTTCCATTATCAAAGAGGTTGACTATGCAGTTAAATTTCATTAGGATATTTTTCTGGTTTGAATGTCGTGGTTATTTTGCTCAAGAAGAATTTTAATGTGCCATGAAAACTAAAGGCCAAATGGCGTGACGCTGGTTGAAAATTGGACAGATTGACTTATGAGAATATCTCATATTTTTTGAGAGGGCAATCCAAAGGCTGATAGGCTTGCAGAACATGCAGTCCTTTGAAATTTTGAAGGTCTGGTGGTATTCTGCTCAGGATTTGGTCTTGCCATTGCCTTTCTCTCTGCCCATCGTATCCCTTCAAAGGAATCTGAGATTAGATGAGTTATAAAAGGCCAATATGGATCAAGTACTCTTTTTCCTTCTATCTGCTTTTTCCCATTGGGTTTTTGGGTAGAAGGTTTTAACGATGCCTCATTTTCATTTCAAAAGAATAATTCTTGATAGTCTCTTGACAGTAAAAGACTATATATCTTGGTGGTTAAAGACTATATTATGACGGCAAAAGACTATATCTTGACGGCAATAGAATATTTCTTGATGGAAAAAGATAATATCTTAACGGTAAAATACTATATCTTGACAGCAAATAACTATCTCTTGATGACAAAAGAAAATATCTTGACGGCAAAAGACTAAATTTTAAAGGCAAAAGACTAAAGACTATATCTTGAAGGCAAAAATACTATTTCTTGACGGCAAAAGACTATCTCTTGAGGGCAAAAGACTATCTCGACGGCAAAAGACTATCTGTTGACAGTAAAATAGTATCTCTTGACGGTAAAAGACTATATTTTGACGACAACAGAATATATCTTGACAGAAAAAGACTATATCATGACGGAAAAAGACCATCTCTTGAGGGCAAAATACTATATTTTGACAGCAAAAGACTATCTATAGACAACAAAAGACTATATCTTGACGGCAAAAAACTATATCTTGACTGCAAAAAACTATCTCTAAACAGCAAAAGACTATCTCATGACGGCAAAAGACTATGCCTCCGTTTCGAACTTAGGTTTCAACTCAAAATTTTCAAATCAGTTTTTTATCTTTTTCTGAAAAGTCAATAAAAATTATAACTAGTTTTTGAAAGTCAACCAACTCCAACTTAAAAATTCTTCTCCAACTAAATTACCAAATGGAGGCTATATCTTGGCGGCAAAAGAATATTTCTTGACGGCAAAATAATATTTCTTGACGGCAAAAGACTTTATCTTGACGGTAAAAGATTATATCTTGATGGCAAAAGAATATTTCTTAACGGTAAAAGACTATATCTTGACAACAAAAGTCTATATCTTGACGGCAAAAGAATATTTCTTGAAGGCAAAAGACTATATCTTGACAGCAAAAAACTATATCTTGACTGCAAAAGACTATCTCATAACAGCAAACACTACTGCAGAATGTAAATACCACGACGGTTTTTAACCGTCGTGGTAACATTTCCACGACGGTTTTCTAACCGTCGTGGAATCCAGGGTTCAGATTCCAAACCGTTGTGGAATGGACAAAAATAGGGCCTATATATAGACATTTAAGAACATACCACGACGGTTCTACGTAAAAAAACCGTCGTGGTAGGACCCTTTACAACGACGGTTTTTTCAAAAAACCGTCGTGGTAGGTAATAAAAAAAAAATTTGTGAATTCGTTTCATTTCACCAAAAACATTTAAATCACAAATCAACACTTTTTTCCGGAAAATTTTCAAATCCGTGCCTTACCCAACCAATTTAATTCAATCTAAAACACAACCACAATGAACAATCACCGAAAATATAGGGGACGGATTTGGCCATTTCGGACGGAATATTCCCAACTCAACAATCTACAAAATCAACATTTTGGACGGAATATTTTATCAACAACCACAATCAACAAAATCAACATTTTGAACGAAAAATTCCAAATCCGTGCATTACCCAAGTAATATACATTACAACTTACCGGCTTGTCAAGCGTGGGTACGGGCGGAGTGCGGCGAGATAGAGAGGGAAAGCCGCGTGAGTTCCTTGGTGGACCCGTCGGAGAATGGAGGAGGCCGTCAGAGAATGGAGCCAAGAGAAAAATTTGAGAGGCGAGATAGAGAGAGGAGGCGCGGTGAGATAGAGCGAGTTTTTGGAGATATTAAGTAGGGAGGGAGCAGAGAGAGAGAAATAGAGGGAGGAAATTTGGTGGCTTTGGGTATGGAGTTAGAGTGTGTATTAGAGAGTGAAAAAGTGAAAAAGCTTGGAATGTAATGGGGCGTGAAAGAGGGTATTTTTTTGAGTTTTAATACACGCTCCAAAAAATTGAATTGAATTCAAATTTTTCAAAATTCCCGCCTTAGTACCTACCACGACGGTTATTTGGGAAAACCGTCGTGGTATGTGAACATACCACAACAGTTTTCCCCAAAAACCGTCCTGGTAGAGTCCAAAAATTAAAAAAAAAAATTGTGAAAAAGGAACTTCCACGACCGTTTTTTAAAAAACCGTCGTGGAAAATACGGCAAAAACACGGAGCGGAACAGAGTTTCCGAAAACCATCGTGGAAGAGCATGCCGAAAACCATCGTGGAAGAGCATGCTTCCACAACGGTTATTGAGAAAAAAAATTTTAGCTTCCATGACGGTTTTTATAACCGTCGTGGAAGCTAAATATATATATATATATATATATTTGCAAGCTTCCACGACGGTTATTAGAAACCGTCATGGAAACATGCTCTTCCACGACGGTTTTTCATAACCGTCGTGGAAGCTTCGGCTTCCACGACGGTTTTTGAAACTCTGTTCCGCTCCTTGTTTTTGCCGCATTTTCCATGACGGTTTTTTAAAAAAGGTCGTGAAAGCTCCGTCGTGGAATCCACATTTTGTAGTAGTGAGAAGACTATATCTTGAGGGCAAAAGACTATCTCATTACGGCAAAAAACTATATCTTGATGGCAAAAGATTATTTTTTGATGGCAAAAGACTATATCTTGACGGCAAAAAACTTATCTTTTGACGGCAAAAGACTATATCTTTATGGTAAATACTCTTAACGGCAAATAACTGTATCTTGATGGCAAAAAAATTTCTTGACGACAAAAAACTATATCTTGACGGCAAATAACTATATCTTGACAGCAAAAGACTTTCTCTTGACTGCAAAAGACTATATCTTGATGTCAAAAGAATATTTCTTGATGTTCTCTTGACGGCAAAAGACTATTTCTTAACGGTAAAAGATTATATTTCGACGGCAAAATATTATCTCTTTATGGTAAAAAAATATTTATGGATGGTCTCTTGACAACAAAAGACAATTTCTTAACGGCAAAAGAGTATATCTTGACTGCATAAGACTATCTCTTGACGGCAAAAGACAATTTCTTGATGGCAAAAGACTATTTCTTGACAGCAAAAGATTATTTCTTGATAGCCTCTTGACGGTAATAGACCATTTCTTGACGATAAAAGATTATATCTTGACAGCGAAAGACTATTTTTTGACCGTGAAAGATTTTATGTTGACAGCAAAGTAATTTTTCTTGATGGTCTCTTGACGGCAAATGACTATTTCTTGACACTTTTACCCTTGAACATTTAAGGAAGTAGAAAGTTGTCCCCAAAATGTTATATTTTTATAAATTATGTAACTAGTTGAATAAAAAAATATTGCAGAATGCTTTCAAGTCGAGGATGTTAAAATTTAAAAGGAAATGCCCTCAATACGTGGCAGACGTACTCAACTGTCATCTAAAATTGTTGTCGTCATTGCTAAAGAAAGCTTACACGTGACATGTACTATGAGGATGTTTCTGTTCAAATCTTAAATTCCATCGTTGATTTAAAAGCACTTTGCAACTTTTATTTTTATTTTTATTTTTTTAATTCAGGGGACGATTTATGAAAATTAAAAGTTTATTAGAGGACAACTTTCAAAATTTGAAAAATTCATGAAGTACAATGTCAAAAGGACCATTATTCCTCCTCCATTTCTGATGATGCCTAACCAATTCTAGGAGCCTGCTTCACAATTCCATTCTTGTTAACCCAAACTCTGACTCGATCGGTGCGAAAATCCATGGTTACCAGCATTCCTTCCTTCACAATGACTGCTCTAACCTCAGGATTTTCTCTCATAATTATAAAAGCTGCTACTTCTCCATTCACTCCAACCAGCTCTGGCCATGAGATCTTCCGCCGGCGGTTTCTTAGGTTTACAAGCATAATAAGTACGTATTCATGACCATATGAGAAGAAAAAAAAAAAAAAAAAAACGTAACTAATAAGATGTTGAATTGTATGTATAGAGTGAACTATTTGATGCACAATTTTTAGATTTTATATGTTTATTTACCTGTGCAAGTTGACATTATCCTCTAATCTCGATCTCTGCCTGCGCCTCTCGCTCTTTTCCTGACTATAAGAGAAAATGTATCCGGGTGTAGAGATTAATTTATAGAGAGTTTAATTGGCTAAGTTTTGCTAATTTGCCTATATATATTCTCTAAAGCCAGCCTTTGTGTATAAAGGACTTAATTTCTTCATTACGGCACCGTCTTGATTGATACTTCCGAACCTGTGATTATTTAGTAGGTGTTTAGGGCTCATAGATATAATGTTATGGATCCTAATTATTAGAACAATTTTTTGTTAACTTTTCTAATCATCAAACTTCTTATTCAATACACCACTAATATATAAGATACGATATCTAAATACCAACTTTTTAATATCAATTTGCCAACCCTACCTAACCTTAGGAACTTGAGTAGCAGAAGATGCCATATTAGGATAACCCTAACAGGCCAAACCCTAACCCCCGCCATACCGGAATCCCATCGCCTATGAGTTCTAATTCTATTTTATCTCTATTCTCTCTCTCCTTTTCAAACTATTTCTCTGCTAATTCCACCTTTGCTCTAAGAAGAATTCATTTTTTATATATAAATTATTATAGATGATTTCAGATTCAATAAATATCTACATGATTTAGTTTTGCATTGCAAGCTTTTTTCTGTGGTATCATAATACTGCTATGAAAGAAAGATTGACCAATAATCCATGGTATAACTAATTAATTTTGTAATAAAACAAAATTGCCCTGGTCCATATATAACATACGTGTTTTGGGCGCCTAACCAGCTAAGAGTTTATCTTAATTACGCCATTAATTTCCCCCACTTTTGCTTCCCCTTATCTTTCGTCTTACAACAATCTTCATTTTGCAATATGTATAGTTAATATTGAATTTTTTTCCTTCTTTTTGAAGGTTCTTGTCTAGAGATAGGTCGGCGTTGAAAAATGCCAGTTTATCCATACTCATGATCGGACAGAGAATCGAGCATTGAATAATGTTTATCGGGAGCTCTTAAGTCAGAGCTCTAATCAATTTGACTTTGACTTTAAATTTAATTTTTTGTTTGGAAAAATTTGACTTTGAATATTGGCTCTGGGTGTCTTCTAGCTAGGTTGCCGTCGTGGCTGGAAATTATGAGGCAGTTTGTTTTCTTAGGGACTCTATGATTTGGTTAAATTGTTTCCCTTATCAAGCCGTTCTAATTCTGGCAAGTCCATGAATTATGAAAAATGTAGAGTAGAGAGAGAATCACTTTTGTGTACAAGAACGTAAATCAAGTTCATACTACTATTGGGACTAGCTCAACAGACAAGGAGAGATTGGAAGCTGGGTTTGATGGTCTTCGATCGGTGTCATATTTGAAATTTATGGTTTTTTTTTTTTTTAAATAAGTAAAGTATTGGGTGTCCGTAAGTCTCCATCCATCCTCTCCCCCCCACCCCGCAAAAAAAAGTTCATAGTATTGTTAACAGGGGAAACAAAAAAGTTCATCTTATTCATATTCAGAACTGAAAAACATAAGTTTATGTTATCGTTAACCAACCAAGTCAATTTATGCTTTGTTTGGTAAAAAAGTTTAACTCCAACTAAACTGTACTTTTTCATCTCAAATTTTATCTTTTTCTGAACGGTCAACAAAATTTATAACTACTTTTTAAAAAGTCAACTCAACTCAAACTTAAAAATTTCATCTCAATTCAAACTCAACTCATTCACCAAACGGACCCGGTTTTAACTTTTATGCTGCAGTATTAGCTTAGTCCTTTCTAGATTTCAAATGAAAATATTCATATTCTTGGTGACGGAGCCAAGAATTTCTATTAGCGGGAGTTAAAAATTAATAAAATCAGTTAGTTATTATGTATTACAATTATTTCTCATAATTACAAATGATGTATTTTTTGATGGATATAAGTAAATTTTTTATAAAAAAAAAAAATTGGTCTCCAAATTTGTTAGTGTAGCCGATTTTTTCACAAAATTCATAGTTGAAAAATGCTAACATTATGGGATTAACATAATTTCTACCTTAATTATGTATTAGGCTTAATGTATTAGTGGGGGCTTAGCATTAAATTTTATTTTTAGTAGGGACTTTTTTGTGTGTATTACTATAAAAAATACAAATTTATTTATAGGTTTTTTTTAATTAAAAAAAAATTGAGTGGGGGGCTTGAGCCCACTAGGCACACATTGGCTTCGTGCCTGAATTATTCTATAAACGTAACTTAACGAGTCTCTTGTAAACAATACATGGTTGTATTTTTTAATGTTAAAGCACATTGTAATCACTTGTGGAGTTTCTTAAAACGGAAATTAAGCTCAATAGAAATATTTAAACAAGCTAGTACTCATATATTCAAGATTTTCAAATCTTGTCGGCTTTTATCCTAAACTACACTCTCTGATTTTTTTTTTTTTTTATTTTTTTTGGCAATAATCAAACTACATAGAATGAAGTAGAAGAAATATTTAAGTGTTTAATAAGTGATAAAAGGCTGGATAGCGATTAGTAATCATAAGATTAAGAAAACTTCTTTACGCCGGATTTCATCTTCTTATTAAAATAAATATTTGCCGGACTGCAAAATTAGGGAAAATATATAGGAATAAATATATGATCAGCTGCAAAAGCTAGTTTGAAGTTTATTTTATCAAAAGACAAAACAAAAATTGATGGTTATTATAATTTCTTTACTGATTTCTATATAGATCATTATTCATTACACTACATATGTATGTATGAGAAATAAATTCATGCAGTACATTATTTAAGGCATTCAAACTGTACCCTTATTGCAAATTACATACAAAATTCTTTGTTTTCTCACAAAAGTTGGAACAAAGTACTTTGAGGTTGTGGATGATCTTAACAACCTCCTAATTATAAATTTTTATCATGCCAGCCCTTAGCCCTATCCAATTTGAGGAGTCTGCTTCACAATTCCGCAGCTATCGACCCAAATCCGGACCCGATCGCAGCGGTAATCCATGGTCACCATCATTCCTTCCTTGACAATGGCTGTGTTAACCTTAGGATTTTCTCTCCTAATTATTGCCGCCGCAACTTCTCCATTTATTCCAAACAGCTCCGGCCATGAGCTCTTCCCAGTATCTAGTGAATTAGGGTACACATGAAAAACAATGAACATGCATGATCACAAAAAAAAAAAAACAAAAAAGATATCCAAAAAGAAAAAAAATTACAATGAAAATAATATGTGTATAAATATTTACCTGTGCAATCTGTCATTCTCTAGGATAGTCTAATAATTTCCTCCCCTCTAGATTGATTTTCAGGAGTAGTGAGGGAAAGGAGATTTATATAGAAGAGTCGTTTGGATATAATTTAGATCGTCTGAACATGGTTGCGGATAACCAGCCATGTGTGAGCTGTACATATTATCTTTGATTATTTGACCAACATGACATTGGATTTGGAGGGGTTGACCCGTCACATTACTGCATTATATTAATTATAGTTGGTAATAATTTGTATAGTTTGGCGAGAAACTTGCATGCATAATGTCATGATCATGCTGAAAGCGCCCGTTGATTATTCAAAAGTCGTATTTTCTGAAGTGGTGCATTTATTAGTTTTATTAGCTTGGATGGTCAATATAGTAGTTTATCTGGATCTACAGAGTAGTATTTCTCTCATATATTCTTATATTAATAACAAAAATGGCCAAAATATATATATATATATATATATATTCAAGTTTTGAACGTCTCTTTGTGTTTCACATTTCTAAATCTATTTCTTTTTTGTATTTCAAGACTTATAGTGGATTTGGATATTTCGAAGTGTAGGTTTTTCACTTATTTGGATATTTACCCATAAATTTGGCATTGTATTAGAGATTTTATGATTTTATACACATTAAGTCCAGATCTGCTGTCCTTACGGCAGTCCCAATGATTATGGGTTTCATACCGGAACTGGGACTACTGAAGGTTAGTCCAACTTAATCTTATCTATATGAATCAGAAAGATGTTATGCGATCTCGGGTTTACTAGGCTTTGAGTGTCTGTTCGTTTGTGTTCTTTCTTTTGTAGTTCTCAACACTCCTCGTGCTCTTCTAGTGTACTGGTTTAGTTTCAACAAAGTTACGTTTCCTATTCAAAAAAAAATCCTTTCTCACCAGATGATTTGGATATTGGAACTACCGAGTAGGTGGAAATATTTGTTTGTCTTTAGGTTGTGAGGTGTGTGTGTGTTCGGCGGGCGGGGGAGGGGGGGGGGGGGGGGGGGGGGGGGGGGTGGTGGTGGTCGGAAGAAACTCATGGAGATTGCGTTTTTTTTTTTTTTTTCCCTTTAAAAAAGTTTATTTTTTTATTGTAATTCCTTAACTTTTTTCTTAAATATTTGCAGGCAGTTTTCAGCTTTATTACCATGCAGCTTCAATTATGTTTTGTGTTCTTTACTTTCTCATTAGGAACTAGAACTCACTGTTTTGGACGTACAATTCTCCATGGAGGTGCAAAAGTACGTATTTACTACATCTGAACTCTCAGGTTTTGAAGCTTGTCTTTTATTTATTTATTTATTTATTTTTTAATGGAAACAAAAATTGTCAAACTACTGATATATGTTTATCAACATTACCGTGCAACTGGTAGAGGGTTTGTTGTCCGCCACATCAAGTTTGCTTGCTTTATTATTATGTGGCCGGGATCACAACATATATATATATATATATGTGTATATATATATATATATATATAGAGTTGATCCTTGAATATCAATAATATTTACTATGAATTAATTTTCTGAATATTGTGGCTTACAAATTAAATTATCCATTAGGATCCTCTCCCATTTTTTTTTTTTTAATGAATCAAGATCTCTAAACGACAAGTCGTTTAACATAATTTATTAAAAAAAAAAAAGAAATTTTTTTCGGTTTGGGAACTTTTTTTTCTTTTTTTTTTTTTTGTAAGTTAACAAATTTACAAAAATTATATTCTGTACAATCTATTTTTAATTAAAAATTGTAATGGTCCGTTTTCATATGTTTGAACAAAAAATTCAAATTTTCATATGAGGAAAGAGTAGTATTAAGAAAAAACATATATATATATATATATATATATCGGTTCGAACTGTAGATACCAACTGAGGCTAATATATTTTAAAAATGCATCCAGTTTGAACAGATAAGCCCATAACCTACCAAATAACGTGCGGATTAGCAATGTTCCTCTTGATCATCAAAATCTTGAGAAAACGAGAGTTGTGCTGTGTGCCCAACACATACCTAAATAAAGCAAAAGAAGTCTATATAAACGAAATCGTTCGTTCAATTCGAGAAAGTCAAAGATTTCAGCAACGTGTATTGTGTTCAAACTCAAGAACTCACTCAACCATCAAGATCGTGACGCATCTGTACTACAAAATAATATATGTATATTAATATAAAGTATTTTTTTTGGGCTAAAATATATTACTTAATTATGAATACCATAGTAATATTAGAAATAAATTCTTGTACGTAAGAACTCATGGCCGGAGTTTATTGGCAAAAATGGTGAAGAGAATCGGCCAAACAGATAGATAAAGAGCACTAGAATGTCGATACAAAGTAATATATGCGAGTGACCCGGGTGGTGGTAGGTGGTAGCAGAAACTCAAAAAAAAAAAACAAAAAAACCACTAATTAATATCTTTTTTTTCTTTCAAATTTTATTAATTAATCTCCGATTTACTGTGACCAAATGAACGATTCGTTGCAGATTATAATTCTACCATTCAGTGACCATATAGAAGTGTTTTGGCTACCAAAATTTGCTCACTTAAAGTTGATGACTTTTATCGAAATAATTTAGCCTTTGTTACCACCCCTCAATCTCCTTTCCCCACCCCTTTTCTCAAATCTTAAATTTTAATTATTACCTGTTACGCCCTCTTATTTTTCCAAAAAAATCCCTACAATAAAGCTATAACTTTTGTCCTTTTTTAACCCTCCAAAGTTACCTTTTTTTTTTTTGGGGTCAATTCTTGTTACTTATATTCTTCGTCTTCGTCTTCTCTATTTTTTATTTTTTCCATGCCAAACCATCAAAGAGCTTTAAAACTGTAAAACTAGAAAGAATAATCGTCAGATGATTCAATACTAATTTTATAAAAAAAACAAAAAACAAAAAACAAAAAAAAAAAAACAAAAACAAAATAACATAATCTCTACCGCATCTTAAACCTTCAAGAAACAAAAGGATATCAATAAACAAACAAGATTAAAAAGACATCATTCCACCACGCATTTCTAATTGTATTCGTTTTCCTTGAATACGTATAAATACTTTAGACAACAGCCGCAAAAAAATCTTCACATAATAGTATGATATTTGAAAAGAAAATTACATACGGTTTTTCTTCGTGAGAGCAGTTTATTACTTATTTGATCAAATATTAAATCAGATTTTAATATTTAATTTGTATTGATTTAAAGAGTTTTAATTATTAAGAAGATGTATGAGGAAAGTATCTTTTAAGCAATTTTTGTCCTTAAATGTAAATTTGTTTTAGGCTATTTTATAAAACAGTAAAATTATTAAGAAGAGGTGTGTGGTGAGTAAATAGATGGGTATCAATAGACGCCTCCATATTCAATTAAGATTTTAAGATGATACAGTACATCATTTACTCTTTACAATATATGGATATTCCAATAAATGTTACAAAATCTAACTATAAAATCAATTGTATGCACTATTGATGAGGCAGCATAAAAGTTTACTGATGAGCAAGCTTAGCATTAAATACTTCTAAGGTCAATTTGCAAAGAATTGGCGACCAAATTGAAATTTTGATTGATAATTTGTAACGATATCGATGATCAAATTTGGATTTATCTCTAATTGACCACAAAAAAGGAAGTAAACCACAGAATTTAAGGGCTCTTTTTTAAATATAAAAAATTATTACTATTATTTTAATAATACATGCGTAACTAAATGAGTACGTGTCACTCGGTTCACAAGTCAGAAAACTATCGAGTAAAATCGACATACTGTATTAACATTTTTTTTTTTTTTTTTTGCTACAAGTGTTTTATATCTTATCCCGTTGGCCTTCATGTAGAAGTATTACTTAATTACGTTTAAATAATTTTTCGTTTTACACTGTAATATGCTATGCCTGCTACCAATTCCTTTTAGGTTTGGCAAGGAATTCCTAAAAATCTGATATATTCAGAATTATTCTATTCATAAAGTAAATTTAAAATTTTCAAAGAGAGAGCGGTATAATACTATCTATATAATCATATTCATGTGCAGGTGCGTCCTTTTGATTCATTCAATTGGTTTTTATAGACTACTATAGGAAGGTTGAATCTGCCGGCTGGCCGGTTTGTAATTAACTTAGCCACTACCGGCCGGATAATGGGTTGAACGTGTAATTTACAATCGAATCCTAAAGAACTAGTGAAGAATATATTAGAGCCAAAGGTCAATTAGTTTGCTCCGACTATATAAAATATCCAACCAGTACAATAGTGCGTATTTGAAATGTAATTCACATTGAATAAAAGGTAAAATTTTATAGTACTTTAACTTATGATAAATATTGTTATTTCAATCATTGGATTAATTAACTTTTTAATTGATTTACATGAAAAGTTTACATTATACAGAATTTCTTCCAATTGTATAAATCCGATTGTTTAAAAAGCATATTTAATTAAAATAATGATACCTATCAATAGAATAAAAATATTGTTTTTATTATATTTGAAAAAAAATTAAAAAATACAGTTTTTATCATGAATTTTTCCTTCGTCCACATATAGTTTCGCATTTTGTTTGCCACGACTAATCAACCTGAAAGAGTTATATTGAAATTTGAAACATAGCCAAAAGTCAAATTGATTTTATCCTGTCAATTACTTGTTCAGTTAATACTCTTTATGCATATGATTTGGATATTCAAACTATAATTGCATTTTCTCAACACTAACTCATATATATCCCAAAGCTATTAAACGTGCACTACTTTTCTTGTAACTTGTTCATGAATATGTAAGAGAGAAGGTGGCTGTTTTTTTTTTTTTTGGTAGATTAAAGAGAGATCAGAAAGTTGTTGCATATGAGTTGTGCTAAAATTCGTGTTTCAGCGTTAATTGTTCTATTGAATACAATGACTTTCGAAACACATTGGTCAATTCAAAATAAGGCAACGTGTACAATATTGTCAAATATTTCTTGTTTCTTGTTTTTTTTTTTATTTTTTATTTTTGAAAAAATTTCGGAAAATGGACAACGAACCTTGTAGTTGGATCTTATCTTTATTTTTAATATATATCCAATAAGTATTATTGAAGGGATTCTTTAAATATTAATAAGAGTGTTTTGGAACGCTTTATAGCTGGATCTTATTTTTTTAAATGGAATGTGTCCTTCCAGCCTCCATCTGACATGATAAGACTACATATGAATGTGGTAAAAAAACGCTTTAATTTGACTACTAATCTGACATGAACATTCACATTTAAAATCCTGAAAGCTTCACCCAAACACTCAGAATTCCTTTGATTCATCGCTAGGTCACCCCACTCTTATTGAGTAATGTGTAATATATGTCCCTATTAGGTGGATTGATATGGATAACTCCAAAACCGTACTTTCACTTTAATTAGAATACGAGATCAAGTCAAAGATGATCATATCGGTGGGCTATATTATTCACATGTTTAAAAATGATAGTTAATGTAAAGAGCACGTCACTTGAATCTATATAAACACCCATATTTCACTAAACAAGAAACTCGTAAACAACAAAAGAATATACATTGATTGAAACGTGTATTATCTATCAAACTAAAAAGAGAAATGGCTTCTGATGATTCATCATGTCCAGGTAAAGTGCTACTAGGCCAGATCAATATTTTCTACATAAATCTAAAAAAAAATTTATTTCCTCTCCTCAATATATGTGTACAATATATATATAAGAAATAATATGTGTATATATATGGAATATTTTGTAGGAAAGAACTCGTGGCCGGAGCTAGTGGGAGCAAATGGGCAAGAAGCAGAGAAACAGATAGAGAAGGAGATAAGAATGTGGATGCAATAATCGTTCACGAAGGGGATGGTGTGATAACGGACTACAGGTGTGACAGGGTTTGGGTCAGGGTTAATGACTATGGCATCGTCACTAGTGTTCCTATTATTGGCTAGGCCTAGCCTGATCACGTTTAATGAACAGCTTACATACACACACACACACAAATGTACATGTATGCTGTAAATATATATATATATATTTCCCTCATGTAATAAGATATGCCTATACATGGTATTATAATAATATTATTACTCAAATAAAATTAATGCCACAAATATTGTGGCTTTATTTATTAATTGAACTCTTGGAGACCGATCTAATGCCTTTAGTTGCTTTTTGAATGGCTACGATGATAGTTCTTTAATACATGCCCAAGTGAAAATAATATATATGGAACCAAAAACATCATCCTTGGGGTCATTGTTAACTAGGAAGTAGTAACCAATATATATATACACATATTCTTATCAAAAAAAAAAAAAATTATACACACACACACACACACACATATATACAAATATATAGATGATATATGCGTAACGCTATTGAATACAAAAACTTTTTCGATACAGAGATGGGTCAATTTTAAAAGGTAACGTACACAACAATGTCAAATATTTCCCGTTTCTTAATTGCTAACCAGGGTTAACATTGATTTGGAGATTCTCATCCCAAATTGCAAGCTTTCTTTAATTGTATATATAGCCGATTAATTCATGATTATACAAATTATTTAATTGTAGTTATCTCACTAATTTAGTTTTCATATGAAGTTAGTGTATTTAACATGTCCGTATACTAAACTCTTTTTTATATTTCACAAAATTCGAAGAAAATACAAAATTTTCGCTTTTATCGTTTTGTGTTTTCATCGAGTAACGTGTAGTATGTATAATATCCCTAATAGCTGGTTAATTAACGAGTACGGATAAGTCCAGAACCATACTTCACTTAATTAATATGAGATCAACTTAATTAAAGATGATCACGTCGATCGGCTATTATTCAGAAGTTTTATCAAATAAATAAACTTAAGGAGCAAGTTACTTGAATCTATATAAACATCAATATCTCTAAACCAGAACTCGTACCCTTATATTGTTTTTATCGAGTCTACACGGAAATTATGTCAAACTGAATTGAGAAATGTCTGAGGAAAATCCATCTCCACCTCCATCATGTCCAGGTAATGTTGCAAGGCCAAATAATGTAGTCTCCAATCTAAGCTTGTGTTTGAAATATAGATTCAAAAAGTTTTTTCTTCAAAATTTTTTTAAAAAGATTACTTTCAATTTAATTTTTTCACTGTTTCGAAATCCACATCACACCTCATATATTTTCTTTATCTCAAATACCAATATAAAAAGAATCTCAATTCAAATTGAAATATTCTTTAAAACAACCTTTTGAATCTATGTTTTAAACATAAATTTTCTTTCTATTTCCTTGGTCTTCTCCCCGCGCATGTACTATAATTAATTCACCTTTTTTAAAATTTGAAACTTTGTTTAAATTTTTTTTTTTACTGAACTTCTCTAGATTTCTAGTGAAATTATGACCAGGTTAAACTTAATATGTACACATCATAAAAGTTCAAACTTAATTAGAATTAGTGTGATTTTATTGATTAGGATAAGCTTGCCATGTGTATGATCAAATGACATGTGAATACACGCGCGCGCGCGTACAAAATGCATTATTTGTATGTAAGAGCTCGTGGCCGGAACTTGTGGGAGCTAAGGGAAAAAAAGCAGAGAAACAGATAAAGAAGGAGAACCCGAATGTGGATTCAATAATATTCGTTCGCGAGGGACTGATACTGTACCAAATGACCGCAGGTGCAACAGGGTTTTCGTTTGGGTTAATCACTGTGGCATTGTCACTAAAGCTCCTATAATTGGCTAGCCTCACCTTTGAAATCAAGCTCCCTCTATATACATACATATATATATATATAGATATATCTATATCTACATATATATAGGTATGCTGGAAAAATATCGCTAACGTAACAAGTTACCTACATATATATGCGGTAATTGTAATAATTTCCAGATGAAGTATTATTACTCAAATTAAAGTACACTGTTAAATTTTATTGTGATCCTAATTAAAAATCTTGGTGTCTGTTGTGTATTAACATGCAGTCATACTAAAAAAATGTGCCTAATTACCAAAAGTTTTAAAGCAAAACTTCCTCTTAAAAAGGAAAAGGCCGTCTGTAAACTTTCCTCTTCTCTCTCTTCTCTTCTTTTTCTAATACGTGAGAGTTCGGGTTTTTTCAGCCATTTTCTTCTCTTAGAGCCGGATTCTAGTGGCAGCGTTTGAACTGTCTCTGGTTTTCTGGTCCTATGGATGGATGTGAGAAACATATGGTGAGAGTTTTGAAAGAGACGAGCCGTTGGAGAAGGATTAGCATTGCGAGAAGGAGCAAGATAGAGAGGTTCTACAGTAGATCAGTTTCGGTAACCCAATTTCTTTCGACTACGTGGATTTTGTTTTTGACAAGAACTCTTTCTATATGATTGGTTTTTTTGTTTTTTGGTTTATAGTTTTGTGTGTAATAATGGCGATGTCTTCGCCGTCTTTTATTTAGATATTGTGTTTCAGTTTGTTAATTCTAACAATGAAGGTGGTCTCCCCACCTTCCGCGTTGATTGTTTGTCCACCAGATCTGAATCTCGGATATTGTTTTGTTCTTTGTTCCAATTAAGTCACACGTGCACCTAAAATGAAATACAGATAACCAAACCCGTTTCTAATCGTCACAACTTGTTCAAGGACGAAAGAGTTTTAGACGGAACTGTTATTTCGATTTGAGACTACATATTATAATCTGGTCAAATATTTTTGCTATTTATAATTCACAATACCCAAAAAAAAAAAAAAAAAAAAACACCCTTGAATGCATGTATAAATTCGTACCTTAAGCTCTATCTAAGAACTCGCTCAACAATATTATCCATACAAAATTACAGGGCGTAGGGGAAGCAAAAGAGAGATCAGAATATGTCGATATGTCGAGGTTAGACCAAGTCAATATTTCCATCTATATCAAAATTGCAATTTCCTTTCATTCTAGTTTTGCCCCTAATTCTTCCAATGCATATTGCTATATACTATGGTAGATATAAAAATTTCATCTTCTAGGTTTGTGTTTCTTAACGTTCTGGAAATATTTTCTTTTTGGACATGAAAATAGAAATGATAATTTTTTTTTTTGAAAATAATGCTGAGGTTATATCTGAAATTGTGTTTGATTGTACTTTTAAAGAGATTGACTTGGATATTCCGGAAAAAAAGAAAAAAAAAAAAAAAAGAATTGTGATTTGTTTAAAAAAACATGCATGCAGCACGGGTTTTCAACAAGTTTTCATTTCTTTTAGCAAAAACAATTCTTAGTGTTATTAATTTTGTTTTCGTTTCTATTTTCAAAACATTAGGTAATCAAACACGATTTAAAAAAAATTTTCATTTTTGCGCCTCAAAATGCATGCACGTGTGTGTATATATATACCATCGTCATGCAAAATTAAATCGTATTAATGATAACATGACGATCAATAATGGAAAATGCGTGTAGGAAAGAACTCATGGCCGGAGCTTGTGGGGGCAAATGGGAAAGAGGCAGAGGAACAGATAGAGAGAGAGAATAGGAATGTGGATGCGATCGTGGTACGCGAAGGGACTGGTGTAGACGAGGTCTTCAGGTGCGACAGGGTCTGGGTTGGGTCAATGATTATGGCATTGTCACTCAAGTTTCAACCATTGGCTAACTAAACTATACCTATACCTCACACTTTGGACTCATTTTATTACTATTATCATTATTGTGAACAAAATCTCCATCTTGTAATAATTAATTAAGCTCTTATGTGTTTGAGATACAGTTTATGTTGTTACTACCTAATAATATTATCACGTATCATCCATAAAGTGTTATTGTTGTAGCTTAAGCAAGTGTTTTAACTTTTACTAGGGCGTAAACTCTTGGCTACGCTTTTTATTTTCTATTTTAGAAAAAAAAAAAATGAAGAAACGACAAGTGTTTTATTATCTCAAACGACATGTTGTTTCTACACAAAACTCCCAACAATATTCATTTGGTTTTTGAACGACAGTCTTGTAGTTTAAGGAAAATCGTAAAGGCTGTTTCAGGTTTTTGGCATTAAGATAATTAATGCACGTTTAATAAAAGACAAATCTACAATCAATAAAATAGGAGTGGGAGAAGTAATAACCTAGGAGTGAAACACGAATAAAAAATGACACGACATGTCGTTAAAATGAAAGCTTCAATCCCCGAAGCAGATGAAATTTTATAAAAGAAAAGCCCCAGAAAAGAGGGGGAAAAAAAAAAAAAAAACCCTCCAATTGTATCAGAAAAAATAGAATGAAATCGAGAAGTTTTGCGAGGATTGCCCTTAATTTACTTATCTGGTCCTTGAAAATTGCTGTCTGAATTTTCTGAAGAACTTGTATTCCTTGTCCCATACGCAACATGTATTTATAGATAAGACTCCCAAAGCCAAGACAAAGCGACACAAACAAACGACAGAAATAGAGAACATATTGCCAAGGACTTGTTATAATTCAATGACACGAGTCATGCTACACATGGGCTATGACTAAGCAACTTCAAAACAAACCATAAAAAAAAAAAAAAAATAGAATAGAACCTTGACACATCATATCAGTATATATCGTCCCAATTCTAATATATATTAAAGTTGAACGGAGGAAAGCGAGGAAACAATGGCACAGGCATCCGATCAATGCCCAGGTATATGTATAACACCTTGTATAAATTATTGGTTTACAAATTATTAAAACCCAAAATCATTGATTTTTTTTTTTTTTGGGGTTTTCTATAAAAGTTCTTGAAAATATTTGGTATTGTGACTAGAGTAAATGTTGAAACCATGCAGATAATTGTACATAACAAACACATTTATATATTATATAACAAACACATGTTACAGGAAAGAAATCATGGCCAGAGCTGGTAGGAGTGAGTGGGGAGATAGCAGCGGCAAAGATAGCATACGTCACATACCATTGTCACCGGAAGACCACAGTACCACAACAATAGGAATCCTACCGCCGCACAAATCAAACCCAGGATTTTCGATCACTGAACATTAGAGTGCCAATTACAATGCTCCAGACCAATGACCCCAACTTTTGTCCCACTTTCGTTCTGTCCCAGCGGAATCTCTTCGCCGGACACTATTCCATTATTTGAAAGGCCCACTATTTGACGAGTTTGAAGGTCAAATTTTAGGGCCGGCAACCCAGGAACGTTCCTGAAAGCTGTCTCGGAACCTTGGCTAACGCACTACGTACCTTCAGCCCTCTCTTTTTTCTTTCTTCTCCCTATTTTTGTTTATTTTTTTCTTTTTATCTTGTTTGATAAATAGGCAGAAAAGAAAAATTAGGTAATGACTATTTTGTCAACTGATTAATATTAATGTTATTATAAATGAAGACAAAAGGAAAATTTGCCTATCGATTTAAGAAGTTGTAGATTTTCTCTTAAAAAATCTCTCCATTTTTGGAGACACAAATAATGATGTATAATACATGAATATTTTTTCTCGAGAAGATATCATAGTCTATTTTTTCACTGTTCTCCTCTACCAAACAATTTACAATTATATATTCTTGTCACAAATATCTACACTCCTTTCTTTTCTCCCATTTTTCACCTCTATCAAACAAAGCAAAATATAAATACATATACATAATATCAGGAAGATTTTGCATCTTTGTATGTGCTTGTCATATATAAGTACAAAGTGGCAAGGAGACATAGGAAAAATTGGCTGCACGATAGGCATAAGTTTAATATATATATATATATATATATCATGGTTTATCTTTTTTCTCTTTTTGGTCATCACATGACCACCACAAAATTTATGGTTGCCTATACTAGCCTTTCATTTTCACCATCCTCTTTAGCTGGAAAGATGGTAGTCTTTCCCATTTATTTATGCTAAGTAACATCTATGAACGGACGACCATATACACACACACACACACACAGTATCTATAGCTGCTCTTATATATTATAGCTAAGGTGATCCATGATCATAAGAAGCCGATTGCAAGAGCTGGTTATAAATCGATCAGTTATGGACTAAATTTAACGTAACATGCAGGTGTATTGATGATACCTTTTTTTTAGACGTGTTCAACGATCAAACTTTCTGCATTGCAATGAAGTTTTAAGTTTTTTGGTCGAACTTAATAATCATGAAGTTTGTTAGAATTAAGTTTCACCGATCAAAAATCCGTGTTATCCGCCATTTAATTAGACAAGTAGCCAAGTACGCATATATAATACCATATAGAATTATATATTTCGAATATTTGATACTCGATCAGCGGTAGAACTAACCTATTATTTCAAAAGAACATATTTTGAGGGTATTTATATAGATATAATTATTTTTTAATAAAGTAAAATAAGAAAAATATAAAGTTTTTAAAAGTAAAATTAAAAATTAAAAATTAAAAAAAAAAGTTCACTGAGAGTCCGTAGAAGCCTTCACTCAATCGATCATGGGTGAACAATCCATGCCACATTCTTAACCCCCCTCCCTCTCTGTTTTTCTATATATATATATATATATATATATATATATTTATATTTATATATATTTTTCTTGGCCATGTAACTGATATTACCTAATTATGAACATCATAATGTTTGGTGTCTTGTAATTCTTCACTTCAATATTTATATGGTGTGTGGCTAGTTTTTTTTTTTTTTTTTTTAATCGAGTGTGGCTAGTTTACTGTAAAGTGTACAGGTAATTGAATGATCAGTTGCCCCATATAGCTACTAACCTTATGCTACCATTTTCTGTGGAGTTTAAAGTTTAACCATTGTCCATTTATTAAATGGAACCGCAGAATATTTGGGTTTTCGGTATTTTATTTATAAAATTGTGAAAAAAAAAGTTGGAACACTACATCATATTTAATCATCTAGGTTTAAGTCAAAAGATCTGCTTACTTTAAAGATATGAACTTTTCCTACCGGTTTAAACTTCAAATATAGTTGGAATCTTACATCTTATTTGATTCGCAATTATGCATGAAGACAAACTTTATTAGTTACTTCCTTTAATCTTTAGTAATATAACAAAAGTTTAATAAAATTAGTAGCCTTTTTCACTAGGATCGTACTATTGTTTTTTCCCCTCTATTCTACCATGAAGGTATTATGCTATACAATACTAATTTAACTAATATTAAAAACATAATTTAATGATAATTTTACAAATAATTCCTCAGGTTTGAATATTTCCACTCTCGAATTCAAAAAAATGGGAGTTAATATGTGAAAGGCCGTTGCTTTATATATCACACGATCATTTCCGTAAAAAGTAATGAAACAGGCCTTATATTTTCGCAGATAAACTGCGTTACCGCTAATTTGGTGAATATTGAAACTTATAAGAAAGTCATATGGTGTTGACAACATGATCAAGCTTTGCTATGAAACTTCCTCCACAAATCACTAAATATATAAATATACATATATAAATTAAACATAAAATGGATCACGTAATGTTTAAAAAGCTTATTGTTCCGTGGCTTTCCATTATAATTAACCACATTAATTGTAAAAAGAGTGTAGAATTCTGTTTGACTTATATATATATATATATATATGAACTTGCAAAGATAATACGATATAGGAAGATATAACCCAAAACCGACAAAGATGGCCGACACATTCTGCACAAATTTCAACTCTAAACCGACAATCACCATTCTGCAAGATTTGTATGTCTCGGCGCCAGCTTTGCAATATTCTTGCATTTGCATGGTTTTTCTCGGAAAAAAGCTAGCTAGTGGGGGCGGCGTATTTTACGGAATTTAGCCATTTGAGTTATTGAATGATGCACTTCTTTTTATACTATTGATAAATGGTAATAGACAAATGAAGTAAAATAACAATATTCTTATAACTTTAGCATGCATGAGATAATATATATATATATATATAAGAGGAGAGAGATCAGAAATGAATAATGATTCTTTGTCCGTGCGCATGCATGCTTATCATTATAGACCAAAGGCGTAAGCCGAAAAAATATCGCTGGAAATTTTTCTCCAACGAAGTAAGGAAAGTGCATCATCGGTTCCTAAAACTGATGATCAATAGCGTAAAATTAATTAATCGAATTATGGATGATGAACTTCTTTTATACCAGTGATAAATGAAATTTTACCGAATTTAGTAATTGGATAATAGAAAAAATAAAGTAACAAAACAATAGTCTTGCAACTTTAATTAGCATATGCATGATAATATATATATATATACATACATATATATATATATAGTATTATAAATGAATCAAATGATGATTCTATCTCCGCGTGCATGTATGGACCGAAGTTCGTACGCCAAAAAAACATCAATGACAATTTTCTTTAACGAATTAAGGAAAGTGCATCATCAGTTCCTAAAACTATATTGTTCTTCCACAATTATGTGATACAGCCGTTTAGCAATATATATATATATATATATTTATATAAAAGTATGTGAGCGTGAGATACAGCCAGGACAAAAAGATATCTCGGACGACAAGAATTAGTTGATCACTTTTAGTCTATACACTTCCTATGGATTACACATTCAACTTAGTTTACATAATCTTTATTTAAACAATACATTCGCTTTTTAAATATAAACAATTCAGACATACATTTTATTTTAATCCATTAATTAAGACCTTAAAAAGGACATTCAAAAGTATTTTGATATACATCCATTTTTATTCATTTTATTGAAATATGATATCAAGTTAAATGGGACATTCAAAATGCATCATTAATTTGAAATCATTGGTCTGAATTACTTGCTAATCCAACCAATTCCGAATAGCTATAACTACCTTCATACGATTATGATTATAATCAATTTCCGGACTTCTCTACCTATGTTTTATACCGAAATTAAAGTCTATTAACCCTAAGTTTCTTCAATCCTTTACAGGAATTAAATATTATTGACCAAATTTCTTCGATCCTTTCCGTGTTGGATTTCTTTTAAGTGAACAAGTATTACTATTTTTGTTGATTTTGTATGTACATTCTCGTTAGGTATGTAGTTTTTATTATCAGATAATGTTGAATATTGTAAAGCTTAACTCGTGTTTAGAACAGCGGTTTGAAACGAAATTTTAGACTGAACTTGATTGATTTTTTAAAAACTAGTTATAGTTTTTATTGGGGTAAATCCGTGGTACAACCCCTTTTATATACCCGATCGGTAGGGCTTATGTTTAAATCATTCAGATATAATCAAACAGTTGAGATGTTGTTTGTGCACGATAATTATAATGCATATTACCTCATTATATTACATATTAAGAAATTTTAAAAAATAATAATTAAAATGAAATTAAAAAAAAAAAAAAAAACCAACCTTCAACGGTGGAAGGTTGGGAGCTCCTCGCTAGGGGCTCAATATCAGTCGGGCGAGGCTTGTCGATCATCGTCCGGGGCGGGGGGGGGGGGGGGGGGGGTTTCTATCGCCGGGGTTAGGCGGGGGTTCGTCAAGGTCGGGAGGGGCGGTTAGGGGGAGGGGGCACAAGGGAATCACCGGGGGGGTGGGTGGGGGAGTCGAGATTGTCTGCGAGGGGGAGGAAGGAGATCGAGATAGTCGGGAGGGGGGGGATCAAGATTGTCAGGGAGGGGGCTTTCTCGCTAGAGACATGCGCCTTCAAAGGGGTCACCGAAGGTCACGTCTCGCTGGGCGGGGGAATTGTTGTTGTTACCAATAATAAGAATGATACTTTTTTTTTTTTTTTGGTGAATTATATATAATAAGAATTATACTTAAAACATGGTTTATTGTACGTATTTTCTTTAATAAAGTTTTTGCTTAATTAAAAAAAAAAGGAGTGACATTATTACTGATGCTGGTGTGGTGACTCTTTAATTAATTTAATTAACGATGTGATTCTTCAACTATATTAATTAATCCAAATACTACTTTTTTGTCTTCAAGTGTCAAAATAATCTTTTCATTTCTCTTTAAAACAACTAATCCAACGTTATAAAAATTGATTATTTAGTAAGCCAATAATAACCACATCTTTTTGAACACGTCACTTTGTTGTTAATTGAAAATATTTCTAATCAGTATTTAATATGTAGCACTCGATTGACATTTTCCCATAGTTTTGTCAGTTGTGGCTGAACATTTTCCTATAGTAAAGTAACTAAATAGAAACAAAGAAAATCATCAAGGTTGCGATTAATGGAAAACGGCGCTGGAAAGCAAAGTTTCAAAGATTCGAAAAGGTATGGATGTAGACACCGGCTTTGGTGGCCGTTCAAAAGAAAATTACCTCATAAATAATACAAAAATATTCGTGCACTAATACGAAATATTTCGTATATTGACTTAAAAAATTAAAAACTTCAAAGTCACTGGCTAGTGACTTCTAATTAAACTTCCGTTTGAAATGGAATTTTTAAGTAAAATTAAGTAAACTTTTCAAAAACTAAATTATAATTTTTATTAACTTTTTAGAAAAACACAAAAATTGATATTGAGATTAAAAACTTAGATTTGGACTTGAGGGCCAAATGGAAGCTAAAAGTCTCTCTAATATGCACTCGATCGACTTCTGCCGACCACACTTTCAAATGTAACATTATATTTTCTTAATATGGTTTAAAATGTGCGTGCATACACATGCAATGAAATGACAGCAGTGATATATATGTGTAGTCTTTTAACTACGCCATGAGGGCTAATTCAGTGGGTAGATGAGGATAAATTTGATTAGAAACTCTCAAGTTCAAAATCTGCTTTTTGTATTTTGTTTTAAATAAGTGAGAGCTATAAGACCTCACCTCTTTATATGTAGAAATATATGTAAACATAGTAGTTTAATTATAGCATGCCTTTCTTTTTGAATAAAAGCTTTTACTTTAGTTTTTATTATTGAAAAATTAACAAATGAAAAATCTTTGCATCTCTTTTTCCCCCACAACCCACCGCTCACGCAGTAATCTCTATGAATGATCTTTTCATCTTCCTTGTTAGTAAAGATCACCAGTTGGATGTTAATTCCCTAAATGATCATGAAATGACATTTTACTCACTAGTTAAGAGTACAAAAAAAGACCTTTTTCGTATGATTATTCTTCTCCTTGCGCCGACTTGCACATTTAATAATAATATAAATGCGCGTCATAATTAATATATCATATGGCAACAATTTCAGGTGTCACTTCGAGGTAATTCCCTCGAAAATGGGAGGTTCGTTCCATTCCACAATTTCCACCGCCACTTTTCTTCTTGTACACACAACCTAAACGTGAGTGTGTGTTTATATATGTATATACACACACACACACACATATATACGCTTTACATATTCAATCAGTCTAGTAACTGTTAGTTTCTTTCCTTGTAGAGAAAAGGTTAAAAGAGAAAATATTCCATTCTTGATCATATTAATACTTTACTATTGTTGTTATTATTATCGTTGATATAATGAAGAAAAGTCGTCTCACCGCCACCACCACCACTGCCAAATTAGTTGTGGTGCTTTTGTTCATAACGATTTTCTCAGCTCCCGAACACACTCTGGCTGCAGGCAGGCCTCTGAAGCAGATGGACGGTGCAACTCGAGTGACGGAGCTATTTTCAGCCGATAGAACTCCGACGACCGACGTGCCGTCCTCTCCCAGCCGCAAACAACCGGCAGGCACGCCCAAGCACTCACCACCGTCGCCGCTCCACCACTGATATAGTTCGGTTCGACAGTCTCTTTTGACGCTGCATGCTCTGTTCAACGGTAGCAAAACCGCCGAATAGTACGTATACCGGTATACGTGCTATGTAAATGATTATCACCTGATGTAATATAAATAACTTAGGAATATGTAATATAAATGATCATATGTACTATAAATAACTTAGGAATATGTAATATAAATGATCATCACTGATCATCAATTTCTTTGCTGTGACTATGCTAAGTTCCTGTGGTCCGCTATTTCGGATGCCTTTTCTACCTGACTTCTCTTAAGGATTTCTAGCGCTTTATAGTTACTGCTTTTCGTGAGAATTTCAGGGCGCAAATTTAATCTTTATGGAAAGCTGTTATATATTATGTCTGTTTGTTGGGCTATTTGGTTTGCCAGAAATTTAATTATTTTTGGAAATACTGTTGTTTCAAAGTACTCCTTTAAATCGTTTGTTTGGCCTGCAGTTAAACAGACCAATTGGATGAATATTGATATTCTCCACAAGTTCCGTTTGAAAGGAAAGCTGCCTCGATTTTCGCCTGCTATTCCCGTCAGCTGGTTTCCTCCTCCTCCTGATTGGATCAAAGTGAATACAGATGGCTCTGCTCGGGAATCCCCGGGTTAATGCCGGTAGTTGTGGTATTTTCAGAAATTGTCGTGGTTTTGTCAAAGGATGTTTCGCAGCTCCTTTGGAGGTTTCGTTTGCTTTTGAAGCAGAGATTATGCGTTTCATTCTTGCTATTGAAAGTACTTGGGAGATGCAGTGGAATAATGTTTGGGTAGAATGTGATTCTAACTATGTAGTCCTCTAGTAGCTCAGTTCCTTGGCCCTACAGAAATAGATGGAGGCATGCTCAAGCTTGGGCTAAAATATTGAATATAATTAAAGTATCTCACATTTTCTGGGAGGGTACTTCTGTTTGCCTATAGACTTGCTTCTCATGGTGTCACAATCGATCATATATCATGATGGACGGAGATTTATGATTTTATTTCCCCTTTGGTTAGGAGAGATATGGTCCCTTTGACCTATTATCGTTTTTAGGATGGGATGTGTCTTTTTTTATTTATTAGTTGTTTCAAGACAAGCTAGACACTCTTTTTTCCCTTTCTTGGTTTTTCCTATTGGGTTTTACAAGAATAGTTTTTAATGAGAGGTTTATTTTAGAATCTGGTTTTCAAAGACATAGTTTTGGCTGTTCCTTTTAGCGTCAGACTCCTGTTGTTCTTGTCTACTGTTGGTTGTTCGGTTGTTCCGTCATGGGTATTTATTTTAGTCCTTGACATTTATGTTTTTTTATTTTTATTTTTATTTTATTAATGATAAGAGTGGAGAGCTTAGCATGGGATGTGGTTATTAGTGGATACCAACCTAATTGAGATGTGCTAGTTTTCTTTTATGTTAATTGTTCCCTCTCATCATTTACTAAAAAAATAATAAAACATTTTAACTATTTGTTCAATTAGTTCATTTATTTTTTCAGCACTGCATATGTTTATGGACATTTTGTATAATATTATTGATAATTTGCTTCAGCAGTACAATAGATACACAAGCTAGCTGGTCACGTATGGCTCATCAATTATATATCATCAGAAAAGTTTGGCTTTAAATTTTTCGTGGAATTTATGTATTTATATATATATATATAAATATATATTCAGAAATTTCCTTGCATTAGTACTTCAACTTGTACTTACTCCAATTTCAACATATTTTTTTTCCTGGAAAATATTTGTTTGTGCCTCCTACATTGCATGCCAACTGTACGAGTGTATTATTTTAGGACAAATCCGTTATCTAATATTTGCAGTAAGTTTATTATTTTTTATTTTTTTGGGGTGTAGGTAGTTTGGAGTGGTTACTGGTTTTAGTAACGTCAAAGCAAATGTGATTATTAAAAAGAAATAAATAAAAAGCAAAGCCCTAGATATCTGATTCAACTCAAATGGACCAAACAACCTCTTTATAACTATCGCATGTATACTACAAAATAATATATGTATATGAATATATATATATATATAGTACTTAATTATGAATACAATAATATTAATATTAGAAATAAATTATTGTACGTAAGAACTCATGGCCGGAGTTTATTGGCAAAAATGATGAAGAGAAGCGGCCAAACGGATTGAGAAAGAGAACTAGAATGTGGATGCCAACCACGAGGGACCCCGGTAGCAGAAACTCAAAAATAAATAAATAAATAAATAAATAATTATTTTCTGAATTAATATCCGACTTTCTGCGACCAAATGAATGATTAGATGCGGATTATAATTCTACCATTCAGTGACCTTATAGAAGTGTTTTGGCCACTATTGAAATAATTTAACCATTATTCAATACTGAAGAAAGATATATATATATATATATATTTTAAACCAATTTAATTGTATAAGATATATTTCAGTTTCATGAGCTTGTTAAGATGATATAGTACACCATTTACTCTTTACAATATATGGATGTTCCAATAACATCTTTTATAATTATTTGAATGTTACAAGTTATGAATATAAAGTCAATATTCAAAATTGTATGCACTATTGATGAGGCAGCATAAAAGTCTACTTGGATGGTTTAAAATGCTGCATTATTGTTTTTCAAGTCATATAATAACGTCTAATATTCAGGAAATGAGCAAGCTTTAGCATTAATTAAAAACTTCTAAGGTCAATTTTGCAAAGAATTGGCGACCAAACGGAAACTTTGGTTGATAACTAACTACATTGATGATCAAATTTGGATTTTTCTCTAATTGTCCCAAAAAAAAAAAGAAGAAGAAGGGAAGTAAATCTCCCAATTTAAGGCTGCTCTTTTTCTAGTTACAAAAATTATTTTTATTATTTCTTTAATTAAGAATCATAAATATTGAGAAAAATTTTAAGTGAAAATAAAAAAACTAGTAGTAAATGACAATAATTTTTAAAAATTAAACTCTGAAATATGATAATAAAAATAAATAACATATACGTAAGCAAACGAGGTGCGTTACTCGATCGGTTCACTAGTCAGAAAATTATTGAATAAAACCGATATATTGTGTTAACTTTATTATTATTATTATTTTGGCTAGAATTTTTATCTTATCCTGTTGACGTTAAGTATTTCATAATTAAGTTTAAATATTTATTCATTAAAAATTTTCTTATTTTTTAATTAAAAATATAAGATTTAAATTTTACATCTTATAATATCATATTTATGGAACCATAATATGGCATGCTTGCTGCAACTTCCATTTAGATTGGCAAGGAATTCCTCAAAAGTCGGTATATTCAGAATATTGTTCTTTTCATAAAGTAAATGCCTTGGCAACTTTCTGTCCTTCTTTATTTTCCCCTTTTGCCCTTCTCCTCTATGAGTTTTTCTTCAATTTGCTGTCTCTGTCCTTTTCATTTCTTCTCTACATCAATTGAAGGTGTTAATTGGAAATCCAAGACCCTGTGTAGAGTTTCAACACATATTGAAACACTTTTTTTTTTTTTTTTTTTTTTTTTTTTTTTAAGTATTTTTAGTTTTATACCCTCTCTTCTTGTTGTTCTCTCACGCCGCCCTTCTTCCCTCTCAGTCTCTCTCTCTCACGTCCGTGGGAGGTTCAAGTTGAGCTTAACAAAATAGAGGGCTTTTCCTCTATTCGTAATGGGGAGTTCAAATCCAAGGTCAATTTCAAGTTAAGAAATGGTTTTTTGCATGGAACTTTGAAAAGATTGAGCATCAGGATTTTGGAGGATTGACTTGTAGATTGCACGGGTATGAGGTAGGGTTTCTCTTCCCTTCTAAATCCGAAAATTAAATTTGATTGTGATGTTTGTGTTCAATTGAGTGGTGATTTTGGTTGATTTTGTGTTTTAAAATGTCAATCTCACTTAATTTCTTAAAAAAACCTCCCAACTTTTGAAAGTTTAGCTGGCTTTCCTTTCCCCACCAACGCCACCGCCACCGCCGGAGTTTGGGCGGCGACGGCCGTCGCGCCATCTGCACGTGCGTGGCCGTCTTCCTCCTATCGCCAGCGTGACTGAGCTCATCCTCTTGCTCGTCTACGACCCCCCACAAGCTGCTGTTTCACGGTTGGCAGAGCACAATGGCGATGTTGCCGGCGAGGGTGCACAAGGAGCTCCATGGAACACGTGGCAGGCTGTTGATATCTATTATTGTCTTTTTATAGCAATTTTTGTTGGTCAACAGTGTAAACATGTTCTGTTGAAATGAGATGTTTTCTCGTGACGGATGGACAATAGTGGACCTCTCCAGATGTCAAGGCCTTTTTGGGGTTGCATCTTTGGCAACGAACTTTCTTACTGCAAGGTAGGTGTCGCTCTTTCAATTTGATTTAGGCTTTATGATGATATTTTGTCGTTTATATTTTGCTTCTAAATTTTATGCACCATTGAGGCCGTGGTTTTGTTAAAAGAGTTTTTTCATCTATATATTATTGAGAGTAATAGGTATTTCAGAGGAGATTTTGAATTAGAGAAGCCATTTCAGAGGAGCTTTTGAAGCAAAGATCATTACTCTATATACGGTTCCTAATTTTTTTCCCTCTTCTTAAAATTTGTTTGATCCCTTGGAGCTTGTTTCTTTTTCTACCTTTCTGTATTCATCGTTGGAGGGCGCTTTTTTTTTTTTTTTTTTTTCCTCTCTCTCTCTCTCTCTCTTTTAATTTCATTTAAGTTTCATCAAGTGACAAAGGAGAAAGGGAAGCAGAACTTAAGTTTCAAAAATAAAAATTTTAATCTGTTCTAAATTTGAGCTTATGACTGTTATGTATTCCGTTGCGCAAATCGTTTATTTATATATATTGCACTCAATTTGTTTGTGAAAATGCTTAGTTCAGAATTTTATATATATTGGTGATTCAATTCTAAAATGAAACTATTCTGCTTTGATTGCTTGAATAATCTATGGTAGACTAAGAGTTACAAATATGATTTGTTGAACTTTATTTGTCTTGTAGTCTTTAATTATACATAACTAGACCTTAAAACTCTTTACAGCAAATATTTATGTACACACACATACATACATATATATATATATATATATATATATATATATAGCTTAAAACTCTACTTTTCAAATTTTGACTTACCCTTTTACTTCTTAATGTTTTAGATTTTTCAAAAAAATCTTTTAACTTCTTTTTTTTTTTTTTCCCCTCTCTCTCTTGCAGAACAATAAGATGAGCAAACAAATAAAATTTATTGGACAAATAACGCCTGCAAAAAGAGGTTGGATTGCAAAAGTTTTAGTATGTGAAAAAAGTATGCCAAGGATATCAAAACGAACATCTTCCTGATGAATTGGCTAAATATATGGAACATCAAGAAGAAGTTGGTAAGTTTTTAACTTGTTCATTATCCAGATTTACATATATACATTTAAGAATGCGCTTTTTTACTCAATATAAATATATTATCACAGATGTCATCGCATTAGCCTTAGAAATCAAACCGAAAAAGGACGTTCAGATAACCCGAGGCCCCAGTGAAGTTAGAAAAAATACTTTGATAAATGAAAAGTATGTATAAACTCATTTTAAAAGCTATATTAGGCCACTATTTTTCTATATTATTTGTTGAAGTATCTAATAATTTCTATTTTATCTTTAGCAAGAAGACAATGTTATTAACTTCGTGGGATCAGTTCGCTGAAAATAAAGGCGCTACAATTGCAAGCATGATTTCCACAACACCCGTTATAACAGCACTGCATGTGAAAGTTAGCTTATATAACAGTAAGTTATAATTACAAAACACAAATGTTTAATCAACATTTTCTACCAAATTTTTCACACAAGCTTTTGCATTTTTTGCAGACTTATCATTGTCCACAAAGGGGATAAGCTGCATTATAACAGAACCTGACTTGCGTCAAGCGGCTATGTTGCGCACATGGTTAGTTCATTGTACATTTAATACCATTCGATTTTTCTATACATCAAATTATATGAGTAAAACCCGTCATTTGCCTATATGCTATCAGGCGAATAGAAAATGAAAATTATCTGAAATCATTACTTAACATTGACTAATTTCATGATTTTCGAAACAATTTTTTGACTTACATTAATTATGTTTTTAAGAGAAACAACTTTTGGATAAAAGCAAAATTTTCTGTGATCGACTTTGACAAAAGTTCTGGTACATGGCGTGCGAAAAATGCCATAGATCTACGTCAGTTGAGTTTGATCAGTTATTCAACTGTGATCGTTGCAACAGAAATAATGTTAATACCAAGGTAATTACATGTTAATTTTGGTTTTTTATAATTCATGACCTTAAAAATTTTAGTTTGTTTGACAGTATCTTTGTTTAATTTTATAATACAATTCACTAAAAAGTACTAATTTTTACATGCAGATGCTACATTCACTAAAATTATGAATATGCACAATGACCTTTTATTTTTATTACCTTTTATTTTTATTAGGATGGAATACCAGTGATCCAAAACTTTGCATGTATCAACTGCAGCTGAGCAACTCAAATACATTAAAGGTTCTAAACAAAGACCCCACAAGTGCTAACTACAAGTATACGGTCTGTCAATTACTCGATGCTCCTAATACAGCTATCTGAAATAATAACTTTTTCTATAGTCCTCATGATGTAAATAATGTACATAAAAAAAAAAAAAAAATCCCCTTATGACTTACTCATGTGTGTATGTTATTTAATTGTTTGTTGATATACATTACCTACATTAGCTGCTATAAAAAAGCAGTTATGATTATGTGACTTGTTTTTTAAGTGTAAATTTAATGTACATGGTCGAAAAGAAATATCCTGTTTTCCCTAGACCTCTTTAGATTCGTTTGTTGTTCTATTAACTTTGAAATAATTTTTTATTTGATAGTGGCAACCTTTAACAGTTCTATGTATTAGACACATGAAGGATTTTAAATGCAACAAAGCAAACTTGATAACGTATATAGAAAAAAAAAATTATAAAAAAAAAAATAAAGAATTTTGGATTTGTCCAACTCAAAATCACAAAAATAAAATAAAATAAAATAAAGCAAGCTTTCTTTGATAAATTCAATTAAAGTCGATCAACTTCTTTAGCATCAAGCACGTGCCTTGCACGTGCCTTCCCTCCTATTAGTACTATATATACATAATCATATTAATGTGTAGGTACATCCAGTTGATTCATTCAATTAGTTTTTTGTAGAGTACTATGAAGGTTGAATATGCGGGCCGGCCAGTATGTAATTAACTTGGCCACTACCAGCCGGACAATGGGTTGAACGTGTAATATACAATCTAAACCTAAAAAACTAGTGACCAATATTAGATCCAAAAGTCAATTAATTTGCTCCGACTATATTAAAACTCCAACCAGTGGGACATTTGTACGTATTTGAAAATGTAATTCACATTTAATAAAAGGTAAAGTTTTTTATAGGGATTATATATTATCGTATGATAAGTAGTATTAGTTCAATCGTTGGATTAATTAACTTTTTAATAATATGATCTGTGAGTGTTTACGTTAAGAGTTTATAATAAGCGGAATTACTTTTAATTATAAATCCGGTCATTAAAAAGTAAATTTAACTAAAATAATAGCACTTATAAATAGAGTAAAAATACAGTTGCTATTATAAGTTTTTTTAACTAATAAAAATGCAGTTTTTATCATTAATTTTT
The DNA here is from genome assembly GCA_009761775.1 of Ficus carica. NCBI lineage: Eukaryota > Viridiplantae > Streptophyta > Magnoliopsida > Rosales > Moraceae > Ficus > Ficus carica. Next base: position 3,410,412 of record CM019748.1, on the reverse strand, counting down.
CCTTCATTCACATATAATTTCGCCATTTGTCTGCCACGACTAATTAACCTGAAAGAGTTATATTGAAATTTGAACATAGCCAAAAGTCAAATTGATTATATCTTATCTTATCAATTACTTCTTCAATTAATACTTTTTAAAAATTTGATTTGGATATTCAAACTATAATTGCATTTTCTCAACGCCAACTCATACATATCCCAAAGCTATTAAGGGCCTGTTTGGTGCACAAATTCAGTTTGAGTTGAGTTGAAATTTTTAAGTTTGAATAGTAATTTTTGTTGACTTTTTTAGAAAAGACAAAAAACTTTTGAGGAAAAGATAAAAAACATGATGAAAAAAGTACAGTTTAGCTTAAACCAAACTTATCAACCAAACGGGCCCTAAGCTTGCACTACTTTTCTTGTAACTTGATCAGGAATATCTAAATAGAGAAAGGTGGTGGTGGTTGATATTGGGTTGTTTTTTTTTTTTTTTTTTTTTTTTTTTTTTGAGGTTGGGTGGTGGGGGTGGGTGGTGTGGGAACTAAAGATATGACAAGAGTTGCGCTGAAATTCGTGTTTCAGCGTTAATTGTTCTATTGAATACAACGACTTTCAATACATATTATTGGTCAATTCGAAATAAGGCAACGTGCACAATATTTTTAAATATTTTTCGTCTCTTGTTTTCTTTTGTTAAAAAAAAAAATCGGGAAATGGATAACCAACATTACATATATTCTTTTAAGTATCACTAAAGATATTTCTTAAATGTTAACACGAATATTCGGATAAAGTTTTATAGTTGGATCTTATCTCTCAACAAAAAAAAATGAGTCATTCTAGCCTCCATCTAATATAATAATAATGCATGTGTGGTAAAAAAAAAAAAAAAAAAACATTATTATTTAAATACTAGTCTGATATAAATATTCACATTTAGACCCTGTTTGATAACCGGTCCTGTTTAAACTTTATTTTGTCTTTTTCCCCAAAAGTTTTTGTCTTTTTCTCAAAAAATTTTTTGTCTTTTCTGAAAAGTCAACAAAATTTACTATTTAAACTTATCAATTTCAACTCAAACTTACACACCAAATATCTCCTTAAAACCCTAAAAAAAATCACCTAAAAACTCAGTATTCCTTTGTTTCACCGCTAGGTCAACCCACTCTTATCGAATAACGTGTAATATATGTCCCTATTAGGTGGATTGATACGGATAAGTTCAAAACCGTACTTACACTTTAATTAGCACAGGAGATCAAGTCAAAGATGATCATATCGGTCGGCTATATTATTCAAAAGTTTTGAAATATGATAACGTAAAGAGCAAGTCACTTAAATCTATATAAACACCCATATATCACTAAACATGAAACTCGTACCCAACAAAAGAATATATTTTGATTGAATCGTGTAATATCAAACTAATTGGAGAGAAATGGCTTCTGATGATTCATCATGTCCAGGTAAATGTTTACTAGGCCAGATCAATGTTTTCTATATATATAAATCTAAACACAATTTTTCTTTCCTCTCCTCAATAGATGCGTATGATATATAATATAGGATAAATTAACAAAATGATCTCTGAATTTTTAATGAGGATACTGATTGGTGTTTAAACTCTTTTTTGTTTTTGTTTTTGTTTTTTTTTTTTATTAGTTGGTCCTGAATTCCTATAAAAGGATGTCAGTTAGTCCTTTTCGTTAACGGCCATCTAAACACTCTCACTTTTTTGTCAAGTGATCTGAATTTGATATGAAAATACTAAACCCCCCCTAATATGTGTGTATACATGTATATTAATATGTATTGAATATTTTGTAGGAAAGAACTCGTGGCCGGAGCTAGTGGGAGCAAATGGGCAAGAAGCAGAGAAACAGATAGAGAAGGAGAACAAGAATGTGGATGCAATAATCGTTCACGAAGGGGATTCTGTGATAACGGACTACAGGTGTGACAGGGTTTGGGTTTGGGTTAATGACTATGGCATCGTCACTAGGGTTCCTATTATTGGCTAGTCTGATCACGATTAATGAACAACTTATATATATATATATATATATATGTATGTATATGTATGCTGTAAAAATATATATGTATTTCCCTCATCATGTAATAAGATATGCCTAAACATGGTATTGTAATAACTTTATTGCTCTTAAATAAATTAATGCTACAAGTGTTGTGGCTTTATTAATTAATGGAACTCTTGGGGACCTCTTATGCCTATAGTTGCTCTTTGAATGGCTACGATGATAGTTCATTGATACATAGCCAAATGAAAATGAAATTATATGGAGCCAAAAACATCATCCATGGGGTCACGCTAGCTAGTGTTGATATATATATATATATATATATATATATATACGTCTGCTATCAGTAAAATGGTTTCCAATCAAGGGAAGGTCAAAGCAAGATCTTTCTGCCATTAATTCAGCATGCCATGCGGAGAGTGGAATAGGTTTAATATCACATCTATGAGACAATCTGTCTAAATTTTGTTTTGTTTTGTTTTGTTTTTTTTTTTCTTTTTCTTTTTAATTTGCTAGTCGAAAAAATTAAAGATAGTTGATGCAATTCGATCCCATCCTAATCGTATGTAGAACAAATCCCACGGCCCACTGTTGGAAATGAAAAGAGGATCTGACTATGATTTGAAATAGATAAATCACAATGCCTAGATCTGGTTCAAGCAAGCGAAGTCACCTACTTTACCTCCAATGTGAACTGTGAAATGCTTTCGAATGGTCTCGCAAGCCTTCCAGACCTCAATGAAGCAGTTGTGCTTTTCTATTGCCGATCCCAACTTGGTAACAATTTCATCTGTTACGATGTATCCCTCATAACTTGCATGACTTGTTTGAGTTAATATTCGAAATCCTTACCGACCTCAAAGAAGTAAACAAAGAAAATTACAATAATGGTGTGATCTCATGTACAACTGTGCTAGAATCAATTTCTCTAACATTTTAGGAATATTACTCACCAAAAAAGCAAGCACTTACCCACAATCCATGAACTCACAAGCAATGATGAAACGAAAAACACGATTCTAAGTTTAGGAGAGAGTGCTTTATGCTTCACTTAAAGAGAAAACATTAAGATTTTCTCACTTTAAAACCCTTTTTATCACGAGCTCTAAGATGATAATTAGTTCATCACTTGTCCTTTTGAGGTTCATTACTCTTTTTTAAAATATCCAATTCTACTAATTTTTCCTAAGAGCATGAAACAACAATTTCCATCTCTTTATGAATAATTATACGACTTAAATCTTTCTGAGTAATTATTTCACTTGTTATTAATCTTACCTAGATCACTGGCCAAAATGTAGGCCTTTGCCTATATTTCAAAGTCCTGCTTGTAACATTTTAAGTAGACCAATGACATGATTACTTATCAGAAATAGGGAATCGGAGTGGGGAATTTGAATCAACCATATATTTACTTACCTATTTTTATCCTAAAATGAGAGTGGAATTGTGTTGGGCCCACATTAGTTGGGATTGAATAAGGAGATTGACACTCCCAAGCTCCCACCGAATTAGCACTTCCCACTCCTGATAATAAAGTTAATTTATTAATTTACCGTCAATTTTACTTTTTTTTTTATAAAGGATTGAAAAGAAAAAATAAAAGAGTCAACATTTTTTTTTTCTAAATATTTTCCTTTTACTGTATTCTTCCCTTTTTAAAGTGTCGTTCTGTTTTAATTTTACAAATTTGTTTCCACATTTTTTTTAAAGAAAACTTATATATGAAGAGTTCAATATCCACTAGAGCAAAACATTTATCTCAATTTTTGACTTTTTTATTATTATGTTTATTGTGAACAAAATCTCCATGTTGTAATAATTAATGAAAAATGCTAGAGATCATCAACTCTAATCCCAATTTTTGAGTACCAACTCACGTGGTATATAAGTTTTCATTCTTAGAAAGTGGTTAAAGTATTATCACATCAATTAATTAGTTCTATCAATGAAAAGATGACACATAAGTTGGTACTCAAAAAATTAAAATTAGAATTGATATCCCTAGCATTACTCATAATTAATTAAGCTCTCGTGTGTTTGAGATACAGTTTGTGTTGTTACTACTTAATAATATTATTACGTACCATAGATAAAGTGTTGTTGTTGTGGCCTAAGCAAGTGTTTTAACTTTTACTAGGGCGTAAACTCTTGGCTGCGCTTTTTATTTTCTATTTTAGAAAGAAAAAAGAAAATGAGGAAACAACAAGTGTTTTATTATCTCAAACGACATGTCGTTTCTACTAAAAACGTCCAACAATATTCATTTGGTTTTTGAACGACAGTCTTGTAGTTTAAGGAAAATAGTAGAGGCTGTTTCAGGTTTTTGGCATTAAGATAATTAATGCACGATCAATAAAACAAATCCACAATCGATACAATAGGAGTAGGAGAAGTAATAACCTAGGAATGAAACATGAATAAAAAATGATACCACATGTCGTTAAAATGAAAGCTTCAATCCCTAGCAGAAGAATTTTATTATAAAAAAAAGAAAAGGTCCAAAAAAAAAAAAAAAACTCAAATTGTATCAGAAAAATAGAGTGAAATGGCGAAGTTTTGTGAAGATTGCCTTTAATTTACTTATCCGGGGCTTGAAAATTGTTGCCTGAATTTTATGAATGGACTTATATATCCTTATCCCATACGCAACATGTCTATATAGATAAGACTCCCAAAGCCAATTCTACAGGGAAAAAAAAAAAAAACTCCCAAAGCCAAGACAAAGCGACACAAACAAACGACAGAATAGAGAACATATTGCTAATGACTTGTTATAGTTCAATGACACGAGTCATGCAACAAGGGCTATGACTAATCTACTTTGAACTTCAAAAGATACCATCTGTATATACATATATATATGTATATATGAGTACCCTATATATACCAGCGATCAAAAAAAAAAAAAAAGGAATAGAACATTGATACATCATATCAGTATATATCGTCCTAATTCTAATATATATTAAAGTTGAACAGAGGAAAGCGAGGAAACGATGGCACAGGCATCCGATCAATGTCCAGGTATGTATAACGCCTAGTGTAAATTATTGATTTACATATTATTAAACCCAAAACCATTTATTATTATTATTATTATTATTGGTTTTATATAAAATTTCTTGAAAATATTTGGTTTTGTGACTAAAATAATGTTGAAACCATACAGATTATTATGCATAACAAACACATGTATATATTATATAACAATATTGTTACAGGAAAGAAATCATGGCCAGAGCTGGTAGGAGTGAGTGGGGAGATAGCAGCGGCAAAGATAGAGAGAGAAAATCCAAACGTGGATGCAATTGTCAAACTTCAAGGGACTCCGGTGACCCAGGACTTTAGGTGCAACCGGGTTTGGGTTTGGGTTAACACTCATGGGGTTGTCACCACTATCCCTAAAGCTGGCTAGTTAATACTATACAAAGGTCTTGCTCTATATACATATATCTATATATATTTGGTGCTAAAAATACATGTATCTATAACTAAGTACCTCCTCTATATATATATATATATATATCTACTTATGTACAATAACTGCTTAAACAATGTATAAATTATAGTTATCCGAGATCTTTGGGGGGCTTTAATGTGACTGTTTTGGCGGTACATTATTGATGGATGCAATGGTGGAATTAGCCTTTTATAGTTTAGTGCGCATATTAAAATTAAGTCTATTATTTTGATAACTTTTTAATATGATCAAAAATTTCTTGCTCGATATATATGATCAATGTGTTTATTGATAAAAGATTAAAGTTGTAATAAGAGTTTATATGAGATAATTATTTTTGAACGTGCATAAAAAAAATCACAAAATATTTTAAATTAAATTTTAAAGTAAGAAAAATATAGTAGAGGTTGTAGTCCCTATTCCGCATAATATAACTCCGCCCTTGAATTGGTATATGCATGTGATTTGGTTATTAACGCCAAGTATCTTGGTGGGTAACTGTTTTGTGAAAATACAGTTTTCACCATTATTTCCGAGTTGATCACGTGTCAGCATTTCTATATCTCAAGAAAAGAGAGAATCGATTATGAAGTCAGCCAAACGATATGTTGTTGGATATTATCATTTTCATGTGATTTGGACTTACAAATGATTCTTAGAAAAAAAAAAAAAAAAGAGAGAGAGAGAGAGAAAAGAAAAGAAAAGAAAAGAAAAAACTACATTCCGATTATATATATATATATATTGAAAAAAAAAAAAAAAAAAAAAAACTAGTATTTGACACCTAGGAGAACAGGAACTCAGAACTTTGGCCACTGAGCAAAAGAAAATAAAAAAGACAGACAGACACTAAGAAGAAAGAAAAAGATAAGGACATTAAAAAGGGTCGAGAATAAATAAATAGAAATGGAGTAAAACCAAGAAGTTCCCGCGTCATCTTTCAAGTGTAGGTCCCTGTTCTGAGTTAATGTCGTTTACTAAAGTAATTGTCGTTTTTGGTCTTGACGTCGTTTGACGCTTTGTGCTATTATTCTATACCATGCAGCATGCTATAGAAATGGAGTAAAACCGAGAAGTTCCGAGAAAACTGTACTTCTATTTACAATTATGAATTTCCCGTCATTTTTTAAGTGTATATTCCTTTTCTTAGCTGATGTCGTTTACTAAAGTAATTGTTGTTTTTGGTCGTGGCGTGTTTGACGCTTTGTGCTAGAATTTGTTGTTCCTTTTTTTAAAGTGTCGTTTTCAGCGGCTTTACACTTCCAGTTTGTTATTGTCTTTCAAGTTGTGTCGTTTTCCAATTCCATGTCGTTCTTAGATGGGTTATTGTCTTTAGACCAGTTGATGTCGTTTTTAATTCATGTCATTTTTTTTTTTTTTTTTGCTAAAATTTAATTCATGTAATTTCTTGTTGCTTTCCATTTGCTGCTTTATTGTTTAACATATGCGGTTTCCATATTTGATTAATTTAATGTCCTCGTCCCCAATTTGTATTTCGTGTCCTTTGCACCGTTTGTTGTCGTTTCTCTAGCTGATATCGTTTTGCATCACTTATTAAGGGCAATTATGATATTTTAGAAAAGATATTTTTTGAGAAGAAATTTTTTAAAATAATATTTTATCTTTAAATACTTTTTTTTTTTTTTAATTTGATCTAAAACACTTTTGAAAATATTTTTTTGGAAAGGAACTTATGAAAATAAAATTTTTGGTGGTTGTCATTTGTTTGGGTTATTTTACTTTATAGATGGTAATTGTGCATTTTAGTTTCTACCATTAAGTAACTTAATATAATTTTTTTATTGATAATATGAGTGAGGAGGGTTTAACGTGTGACAATCTGGTTAGGATATACTAATTTTTCCTGATCCGAAATATCTGTGAATATAATATCTTCGCTGATATTTAGGGCAGCAAAAAGAAATAAAAGGGATTAGAAAAAAGCTGTTATTTCAAGGGTCATGAATGCAACAGTGCAATTTCCTGGTCACATTTATAAATATTGCAACTTGTGTCTATATTGGATATAAGATTCCCAAGCCGAAGACAAGGGTAATGTCGCAAAGAGATAAAGATTAATTATTCAATAACACAAGTCATGCCAAAAGGAACGGCCGTGACTAACTACTTCCAATTGCTTCAAAAGTATAAATCCCATATATATGCATCAACTATAGCTATAGTACCTAATACTTACAAGCCGACAAGAAACTGTGACTCATCTTTGAATACCTAATTTACCAAAACTAAAAAACTAATTAATCACGTAATTAGAGATAAGAATAGAGAAAATAAAGGCATCTGATCGTTGTAAAGGTAACGCTCGCCTTACATATATTGATTAAAATTTAAAACCACCAAGTCGTTTGGCACGCTGTAGATATATTTACCTCGAAATTTTTCCTTCGATATCTTTTTCTTCGGTTGGCTTTGTTATTGTTCTTCTGCTTCTTTTTCTTTTCTTTTCTTTTCTTTTCTGTTTTTAATAAAATGAACAAAGATACATTTGTCATTTTGTTGTATTTCTATGTACTTTCTTGGGTATGTAGTTTTTTTTGGTCAGATAATATTTGTCATTTTGTTGTATTTCTAAGTACTTTCTTAGGTATGTAGTTTTTTTTTTTTTTTCTCAGATAATATTTTAAGATCGTGGTCAGCAGCAGGTAATTAGTTAGCGTATTATTAAGAAGAATCATATATATATATAATATATATATATATATATATATTGGTGGGTAGAGATTTGAAGGCCGAAAATCGATATTGTAGAGCTTGATTTTGTCTCCTAATGTACCAAATAGTATCCTCTGTTTTTTTTTTTTTTTTTTTTTTAAGTAAAAGTAATGATTTGATATCAATTTATTTCTGAATTTTCACTTGAGAAAGAGTAATAAAGAGTGATACTTATTATTATTATTACCAAAAATAAGAGTGATTTTTTTCTTCTTCTTCAAGTATTAAAATACTCCTTTCACGGGTCTAAATAACAAAAACAACTAATCCCATGTTATATAAATTAACTAGTTAGGTAATTAAGTCAATATTAACCACATCTTTTTGAACACGTCACTTTGTGGTTGATTGAAAAGATTACTAATCAGTAATTAATTAATAGTAGAACCCAACAGACACGGTGTAGTGGAAGTACGCACTGAAATGCGACACCGCCACCACCACGGGAATCTCACTGCCACATAGATCAAACCCCACAAGATTTCGATCGTCGAACGTTATCAATAACAATAACGCTCCAAACTAATGACCCACCAACCTTCGTCCCACCCTTCAATTTGTCCCAGTAGAAACTCCTTGCCGCACACCATTCCCACCACCAAAAAGCCCACTATCCGTTGAGCTTGAAGACCAAATTTGTTTTAGAGCCAGGTGCCCAACGATAGGAACGCCCCGGAACTCCGGCCAACCCACTACATTTAGCCCCCTCTTTTTTTTTTCTTTTTTTTTTTCCTTCTTTTTTTCTTGTTTAATGGGTTTTCCTTGTATCTTGTTTAATAAAATTTAAAGAAAAGAAAATTTAGGCAATGACTATTTGTTGATTAATTAATATTACTTTAGTTTATAAATGAGGACAAAAAGGTAATTTGGTTTTTGATTCAAGATGTAGTACGTTTTCTCTTAAGAATCTCTCTACTTTTAGAGAGAGAAAATATGGTCTAATACTTGTCTCTTTTGCTCGAAAGGAGATACAATTCTATTTTCTCTTTAAAAATTCCTTTCTTTAAATATGTATATACATATACATATTCCTATCAGGAAGATTTTTGGAATCTTTGTATGTGCATGTGTGTATGCTAAGTTTAATATATATCATGGTTATTCTTTTTCCCTTTTTGGTCATCACATGATCACCACAACATTCCTTGTTGCCTCTCACTTCCTTTTTCTTTTTCTTCTCTCACTATCCTCCTTAGCTGGAAAGATGGTAGCCTTTCTCACTTGCTATTATCATTATTATTATTACTTTTCCTTTTTAGTTGCGTTTTTTTTAAGAAAAATATTAGCACACTAATTTTAAAATCATTTTTTAATACCAATATGCGTGATATATGAATTATCATTTTTTTCTTGATAAGTGTTTAAAATATTATCATATCAATTGATTATATATAATAAAAATATAACACGTAAGTTGGTACTTAAAAAATAAGACTAGAATTGTTATTCCTAACACCATTCATATATAGTTTGACCAATCAAAACAATGTGTAATATCCACCATTCATGTAAAAGATTTAGGTTAGATATTCATAATAATTATGATTAAGCATTTAAGATAATAAGAAAAGTTTGAGAGAAAAATAATCAGATAGATGGGCAACTCATCCAATTATATATATATATATGTATATATATATATATATACACATATACTTACAGTACTCTTAACATAAAACCGTGGTCACACTCCATATAAATTAAATGAAGAATTACAGGACAATATAAGAAATATCAAACATGATGATGATGTTTATAAGCAATATGGATAATGTCGCCAATTAAAAAGCAAGAGAGAATGGGTAAAGTATGATGACTATTATATCAAATATTCAGAATGAACTTATTCATTAAACCAGATATATCACATTTGTCGTCTTAACTACTATGACGTTATGCAAATATGAGGAGTACTCCAGTCGAAACAATTATCTTCTGATATGGAATATTATGTGTATATATGTAACGTTAATGGTATAATGTTCGTAGAGGTTATGTAAAGGTTGCTTAATTAAACAATCATTTCCGTAAAGAAAACTGAACAGGCCTGCGTACGGCAAGTTATAATAAATTGGTAAATACTAAAATTTTTAAGTAAGAAAGTCATCATGGTGTTGGCAACATGATCATCACTTGCTATGAAACTTCCTCCACAAATCTTTATATATATATATATAATTATATATATACAAATTAATGAAACATAAAATCGATCACGTAATGTTAAAAAGCCTATTTTGCCGTGGATTTTCATTATAAGCACGTTAATTATAAAAAGGAGTACGCATATTCTGTTTGAGTGCTTCATAAATATATATACAGACGCAGAATACATATATATATATATATATATATATATATAATGTTTCTAACTTACAAAGATAATAAGGTATAACCCAAACCGACAAAGATGGCCGACAACTACCATCCCAAATTGCACGATTTATGTCTCGACACCAGCTTTGAAATATTGTTGCATTTGCAAGGTTTTTTCTCGAGAGAAAAAAAAAAAAAGAAGCAAGCTAGTTGGGGTGGCGACACCGGAAAAAGAAATTTGCTAGAAGAGCTATAGCCTCCATTTGATTCGTTAATTGGAGATTAAATTTTTAAGTTGTAGTTGGTTGACTTTTTAAAAATTAGCTATAAATTTTTATTGAGTTTTTAAAAAAAGATAAAAATTGAGATGAAAAATTTGAGATTGAAATACCAAACAAAAGCATAGTAGCATAAAATTAATTAATCGAATTATTGATGATGCACTTCTTTTATAACTATTGATAAATGAAATTTTACTGAATTTAGTAATTGGCTAATAGACAAGATAATAAAGTAAAAAAATATATATTCTTGTAACTTTAATTAGCATGCATGATGCAATTGCACAATATCATAAACAAGTAATAAAGTGATAAATAAAGTATCATTACGACAAGAACTGTCGTTATCAATTACCGAAATTAAATTAATTCTAACTTTATTTGAATAATCGAAAATAGATTTTAAATAAAATAACAAAATAAGTAAAAAGATAAAAGACTCAAATACTAAAAATATAAGGTTTCCGATTTCATCGGATTAATCATATTCAAATCCTCTAATCCAATCAATCAACGTCTTTTCCCTATGTTGTCAACGAATCTCACTAATATAATCATTAATCTTTCTCAAGTATTAACAATTTATCTCACAATAAGCCCGTTATCACATCTAGATCTCAAACTCTAAGCTAATCATAATTTATTAAGAACAAGAAATTCATAATTCTTCACCAATTTTATAACTATCTCTAGCATATGACAATCTCATAGTAAATTAAACAAGAACTTATTCAATTATCACTTCTCAATCTCAAATAAAATACCAAATCATACAAAGTTGGCCAGAAATTCACAAGCATTAAGCACAGATTAATTACTTCAACATAGAATTAGAATAGAACATCAATCAATTAAAATAGAAAAATTCAAATAATCATAATCTGGATATATCACATCCCTAGAAAAGAAAATTACTTTATAAATAAAAATTACAAAATAACTGTTCAATCATTCTGAAATTACAAAAATAAAAAGATAAGAAAAAAAGCAAAAAAATCTAATTTAAAATGTCACAAATCTCTAAAACTTTTTCCTAAATTTTCTTTTTCCTCTCTTCTTGATAATTTAATATAGTCTCTCCCTAATTTTCTAAAAATTTAAACCTAAAACTTGGGCATGTTTGGTTATTAGTTTATTTTAAACTAAATTGTACTTTTTTCATCATAATTTTTATCTTTTTCTGAAAAAAGTTTTTGTATTTTCTGAATTTTTTTTTTATCTTTTCTGAAAAATTACTATTGAAACTTAAAAATCTTAAACTAAACTCATTCACCAAACACTATTAGTCCGTTTGGTGAAACGGTTTTGAGTTGAAATTTTTAAGTTGGAGTTGGTTGACTTTTTTAAAATTAATTATAATTTTTATTGATTTTTTAAAAAAGATAAAAATTAAGATGAAAAAGTACAATTTAGTTTAAATTGAATGGGTATGTCAAACAAAGCTTATATATTTTCTTTTGCTTCTTTGATTTTTGGCTTTTCCTGCAGCCAAAAGACCGCATACACGGAGCCCTAGGCTTTAATTAGTAGCCATCAAGCCGCCGCCGCCTTTCCTATTTTCTTTTCTTTTTTTTTTCTTCTTTTTTTTTTTTCTTTTCTTCTTTTTCTCGTCTGCCTCAAAGGCTGACGAGAGTCAACAGCCCTGGGCCTCCACGTGGACAGGTGGTGAATAACGACTGGCGAGCGTTGAAGCTGGGGTCAAGTGGCGCGCTACTATTTGATGAAGCTCAAAGGCGCACGGGATGAAGGTACCAAAAAGTATCTCTGTTTTTTTTTTTTGATTTGATATCAATTTATTTATGAATTTTCACTTGAGAAAGAGTAATAAAGAGTGATACTTATTATTATTACTACCAAAAATAAGAGTGATTTTTTTAATTTCTTCTTCTTCAAGTATCAAAATACTCCTTTCACGGGTCTAAATAACAAAAACAACTAATCCCATGTTATATAAATTAACTAATTAGTTAATTAAGTCAATATTAACCACATCTTTTTGAACACGTCGCTTTGAGGTTGATTGAAAATATTACTAATCAGTAATTAATTAATATGCTGCACTCGATCGACAAAGAAAACAAAGAAAACAAAGAAAATCGTCTTGAGGTTATGAACGGAAACATCGCAAGAAAGCAAAGTTCCAAATATTCGAAAATCATGTGGATGTTGATACTGGCTTTGGTGGTCGTCTTATTAAAGAAAATTTAGCTAGTAAATAATTCAAAAATATTCGTGCACTAGTACGAATTTCCTATATTTTGACTTTAAATAGTAAAAAGTACAAAGCAAGGCAGAATGTTATGACTTCTAGCTAAAGGTCTCTCTAGTACATAAACGACTTCCGCCGGCCAACACTTTCAAATGTAAATGCGCATGCGCAGACACATACACACACATACATATATACAAGTGAAATGAAGTACTGATATATATATATATATATATATAATTCTTTAATTGCTCTGTTACGGGTAATTCAATTGGTGAAAGAAGAGAAATTTAAATAAGAGCTCTAAAATTTAAAATCTGATTTTGTTTTAATTTTCTTTAATAAATGAAAGCTATAAACCCCCACATCTTTATATATATATATATATATAGTAATTTAATTATTGCATTGACTTTCTTTTCTAAAGTCTTACTTTAGTTTTTATTATTAAAAATTAACAAATGAAAAATCTTTACATCTTTTTTTTTTTTTTTTTTTGCCCTCAAACCACTGCTCGCGCAATAATCCCACGAATGAGCTTTTCATTTTCCTTGTTGGTTAAGACAACCAATTGGATGAGAAGTAGAACTTTAATTCCCCAAAGGATCATGAAATGACATCTGAACTACTAGTTAAGAGTTCAAGCAAGACCTTTTTCTTATGATAATTATTCTCTTTGTGCTGACATATTTAATTATTATAATATTATTGGATACGCGTTATGAATATATCATTGTAACAATTTCGGGAGTATCTTCAATGTAATTCCCCTTGAAAACGTGAGGCTGTTTCCTTCACAATTTTCCACCACCACTTTTCTTCTTGCACACACAACTTAAACATGTGTGTATATATATATATACACACACATGCACATAAATGCTTCATTCCTATCAGAGTAAAAAATATTCAATTAGTCTAGTAACTGTTAGTTTCTTTCTTTGTAGAGAAAAGGTTTAAAAAAATTACCATCATATTAATACATTATTACGATCGTTATTATTATTATTGATACAATGAAGAAAAGTCGTCTCGCTGCTGTCACCACTATTACTATCATATTAGTTGTGGTATTAATCACCATTTTTGCAGTTGCCGAACACACTCTGGCTGCAGGCAGATCTTTGAAGACGTCGTTTTCGTCACGTAGAACTCTGACGAGGGACGTGCCTTCCTCTCCCAACGGCCACATACCGGATGACATCTCTGGGCACTCACCACGGCCGCCGCACCACCACTGAGATAGTTCAGGAGTCTCTTTAATCTGTCTTTGCATGCTCTGCTCGACGTTCGCAAAACTGCCAATAGTACACACACACACTACACAAATGATCATCATATATGTATATAAACAACTGTAGGAATTTGTAAGAAATAATTATTTGTTCATAACCAGTTCATTTATTGTTTTAGTTTTATATATCGACATTTTGTATATACAATATTGATTTGCTTCAGCAGTGCAATAGGTACACAAGCTAGCTGGTCACGTATGGCTAGGCTCATCATGTATATATTATCAGCAAACTTTGGCTTAGAATTTTTCATGGAATATATATATATTTATATATTCAGAATTTTCCTTGCATTAGTACTTGTTAATATTACTCCATTTTCAACATTCTTTTTCCTGGAAATATTTTTTGTGCCTCCCAACCGTACGAGTGTATTATTTTTAGGACGAATCCGTTATTATATATATATATATATATATTTTTTTTTTTTTTTTTTTTTGAGGGAAAGGACGAATCCGTTATCTAAGGTTTGCAGTAAGCTCTTCTTTATTTATTTTTGGGTGAAGCTAGTTTGGGATAGTTGCCAGTTCCAGTAACGTAATGTGATATAAATCAACGACAACAAACGACGAGCAAATCTATCCTATAAGAAGTTAAGTAGGGGATGCCACAAATAAGAAGGGTAAATTGATTTTTGCTACCAATTTTAAAAACAACGATAGAAAATATAATTTTGATGGTATCATATTTAATTTAATATTATTTTTAAAAATCTCTCTCTCCTCCTCCACGTGAGTCGCTCCCCCCTCTCTCTCTTTCTTTCGCACTACAGCCCCAAGCCCTCACTCTTTCTCTCTCTTCTCTCTCTTCCCTCTCTGTCTCCTCACACTCCGGCGCCAGTTCCGTCCTCACGCCGCTGGAGTTGCCCTCGCGCCTCCTTTTTCGCTGGCCTCCCAAGCTCCGTCGCGTCATCGTAGCTCCGACCTCCGTTTCCTTCGCCGGTTGCTCAGCGACTACGATCTCCTCTGCCGCTCGTGAATGTGACGATCTCAGTGGCCTCCGTCGAGATCTTTTCCTCCGATTTCGATCCCCCACGCCCGTGACAGCAACATCAGCGGCTTCCGAAGCTCCTCTCCCGAGGCACAAAATCGCCGCCGCGAACGTGTTCTCTGACTTCGCCTTGGCGGATCTCCTGACAATCGGCTCACGCTCGACGGTGAACCTTAGAGATCGTGGATTTTGATTTCTTGCTTTTTTTTTTTTTGAAATTTTTTTTTTTTGGATTTGTTGGATATTGAACTTTGTTTCTTTGTTTATTATACATAACTACATAAGTGGCAGTACTGTTATATAGGTCCGATTGGTTTCTTAACTCATCTTAAACTAAAATGTATTTTTTTTATCATGTTTTTTATCTTTTTTGAAAAAAAATTTTGTCTTTTCTGAAAAAGTCAACAAAAATTACTATTCAAACTTAAAAATTTTAACTTGTGTACCAAACAGGCCATAATATATCATGCATTAGTAGCTTCGTAACATGATCTTTTTACTAGACTTTTTCCTCTCTCTTGTTCACATGCATGAGGAAAAAAAAAAAACGAAGCTTTTATCTCCTTTTTTCTGAACTCCTTATTACATAACTCAGGACAGGCATATTTTGGTCAAAGCTTCAACAGTTTTACATTACATTACATATATATATATATATATATGTAATGTAAAGCCTCTTGTTTTTTTCGAATCAGCTTTACATTACACACACACATTCGAAAAAGCTTTTTGTTTTGGATTTGTTGGATTTTGGACTTTGTTTCTTCTATGTGTTTGGATTGTGGATTTTTTTTTTTTTTTTTTTTTTTTGGTTTGTAAATTTTTGGTTTTTATGATTTTTGTGAAATTTTAATAATTTTTTTGTTGTATTTGGTAACCAGTTGGTTACCTACCGGCGGCGCTAGTTACCGATCGGTAACCAATTAGTTATTATTTGGTGACCAAATGATTATCTGTCGGTAGTCAGTAATCAACTAGTTACCATTTGGTAGCCAACTAGTATCTGTCGATAGCGGTGGTTATCGATCAGAAACACGTCGGAGGTCGGTAATGTAACGACCCCTCACGGACCGTTACAGTTGACTTCGTTTAATCATTCATCTCTTATAAAATTTCGGAAAAGATTAAGCTTAAATAAAAATCTTTATATAACGGAAAACTTTACTTAGATAATTTTTTTTTGAAAACTCTAGAATTTTTTTTTTTTTTTTTTGTAAAACTATATCGAAATAAACTTCATTATTAATATATATATATATTTTAAAAACTGAATTCATGAAATAAAATTTAAGTCCATATGAGACCTTCAATCAAATAATAATAAATAAAAGTCTCAAAACTTCATTTGAAATTATAAATGTCCATCTCAAGATCGTTCCTCCCGTTTTCCTATCATATATCGTCCCGCCATCCGCTCCAAGCTCCTCCAGCACTACATCTTACCCTTTCCTTTATCTGCAACATGAATTAACTTATATAAGCAAGGGCTTAGTAAGACACTTAAATCTCACAAAAATAACATTTTTCTTTTATCATCATAAATATAAACATCGTTTAAAAACTTTTTACTTTTAAAAACCGTTATATATTGGGCCCGGCGTTGTACCATCATAGCGCGCTAGTCACGGAAGGGTTGGGGTAGCAAATCCCAAACCAACGGTGACAAAAGTCCGCTCACCGGACAACATCATCATCAAGGGTGTACAACGCCATTTTAAAACATAAAAATACATATACATACCATATATATACTTTTCATCAAAACATCATCATAGGAGAAGTATTATTTAAGAACATCATAACATCATCATCAACATCAAAATATATACTTCTCAAATCTTTAATTCATGTTGCAGGTGAGAGTGTACTTACATAAACGCCTCACTTAACCTTTTTGAATTTTCCGATGGTGACTCGCGATTGAGGTCTCGAGTGCTCGTCTTTAGAACCGTTCATGCCATAAATAATAAATATAATAAAATCAACAAAAGCTCAAAATAATTCATCAAACACATCCATCAGATCATAGCAGCACCTACAAGGCCTATTTCATCATTTAATTACATCAAAACACAAAAATTGAACAATTTCATGAAATTTCAATTTTTGTTAGAATCTGCCAGTCAGACCTTTGTCCCTTCAAAAACTCATAAAAATTCATACAGAGCTCCAAATGATCTGAAAATAATTTTAAATGAAAGTAGACATCTAGATCTTTCTGATGGTACCTAATTTGAAACAAATGAAGACCGTTTGGACCCTCAAAAATAGTTTTGAAATTGATTTCTAAACTTTTTCTGAAGCTGGCAGCCGGACCTTTACCGGTTTGAAAAATCACAAAAAAATTTACAGATATCTCCAAATGATATAAAACTGATTCCAAATGAAAATAGACATCTATAGCTTTCTAACAATATCAAATTTGTTAAAAACGGAGAGCGTTTGCATTCCCATAAACAGTTTTGAAATCTGATCATTAAAATTTTACCAAACTTGGCAGTCCGACCTCTGCCTATTTGAAAAATCATAAAAATTCACAAATAATTCCAAAAGATATGAAACTGATTTCAAACGAAAATAAACATCTAGGGCTTTCCAACAATATTAAATTTGTTAAAAACGGAGACCGTTTAGATTCCCAAAATCAGTTTTGAATTCTGATCATTAAAATTTTACCGAACTTGGTAGTCCGACCTCTGCCTATTTGAAAAATCATAAAATTTCACAAATAACTCCAAAAGATATGAAACTGATTTCAAATGAAAATAGACATCTAGGGCTTTCCAACAATATCAAATTTGTTAAAAACGGAGACCGTTTAGATTCCCAAAATCAGTTTTGAAATCTGATCATTAAAATTTCACCGAACTTGGCAGTCCGACCTCTGCCTATTTGAAAAATCATAAAATTTCATAAATAACTCCAAAAGATATGAAACTGATTTCAAATGAAAATAGACATCTAGGGTTTTCCAACAATATTAAATTTGTTAAAAACGGAGACCGTTTAGATTCCCAAAATCAGTTTTGAATTCTGATCATTAAAATTTTACCGAACTTAGCAGTCCGACCTCTGCCTATTTGAAAAATCATAAAATTTCACAAATAACTCCAAAAGATATGAAACTGATTTCAAATGAAAATAGACATCTAGGGCTTTCCAACAATATCAAATTTGTTAAAAACGGAGACCGTTTGGATTCCCAAAAACAGTTTCAAAACTTATCAAACATACCTTGAAATTCTTTGATTTTCGGTCTTGGAAGAATTTGGAGGTTTGGTGGAAATTTTTTTTTTTTTTTTCTGTGTTTGTGCGTGAGAGAGAGAGAGGCAGAGAGAATGAGACAAAGAGGATGGGTTATGCGTGAGGGAGAAAGAATCAACACAAGAAACCCTATAAATCAAGAGCTATTAATTTCAATTAAATTTTGGAATTAATGAAATTTAAATTGTCAAACCTTTTTTTTTTTTTTTTTTTTTTTTTTTTCTTTCTTCTTCTTCTTCGGCTGCAATAACTTCCTTTCTTTTTTTTTTTTTTTTTTTTTTTTATTTAAAAACCGCACATACCACATATAAACACACACAACTATATATGCATATAATATTATATATAATTGACTAATCAAATAACTTAACATATATATACTTATGTATATAAAGGCAAATATATACAGTTAAAATCTGTATATACATATATAAAGTAAAATATACTTATAACTGTATACATATAAACATATAATATAACCGTATACAAAATATGGTATATATATATATATATGTTTTATATAATTTACAAAAATAAATGCAACAATTTCTTTATTATATATATATTTAAGCCATCACATAAAATTATCAAATCATCATAAAAATTCATCAATTTGGCATGAACTTTGTTCTAGCACATCGAGTCCTCATCGCGTCACCTGTGAAAAAAAATAGCTCAACATAACATTAGAATTAAGAAATTTCTATCTCATCACATTATCTATATTAATTCTAATGTTAATTTTCTAACGTTAAAGTTAGATAGCATTTGTGGCGTTACAGGTAATCAAATAGTTACCATTTGGTAGCCAACTAGTTACCTGCCAGTGGTGATAGTTACCGATCGGAAACATGCCGACGGTTGGTAACCAACTAGTTACCATTTGATAACCAATTGGTTACATGTCGACGGCATTGGTTACCGATTGGAAACTCGATAGTAGTTGACAACCAATTGATTATCATTTGGTATCCAATCCGGGCGTTTAGTATGCAATTGGTTACCATTTGGTAACCCAGATAGATACCAAGTAGTAATTATAATTAATATTTTAAATAAATAGACAAATAAATAATTATGATATTATTAATGATATTTTTTGATGAGTTTTTTCTTATATGACAAAAATCAATCTAATGCAACATTTTGTGGCATTTATCAAAACCTCCCCCTTATATATTTTAATTTGCCCATTCATTTTAAGGGAGCCCATTCATTTTATATATTTTTATTTTAATTTTGAGAGAAAAAATAAAATAGCGTTTTTGAAAAGAGTAATAATAAATTATAGTGTAAAATTTTAAACATAGTAAAAAATAACATAATCAAATCTATAACCACATAATATGAGATAAAACTCCTTATTCTTCCTCCTCTCACTCTCTCTCTCTCACTCCTCATTTCTCTAATATGAAACTATGCATATAAATTTGTTATTAAAAATTAATCAAAAATATGTTATTTTCTAAGAAATCCAAGGATTTTCTAAAAAATATAAGATATAATTTATCATATCTTAAAAAATATACTATCAATTTCAAAAGTGCATATGAAATATGTTCTTTGTTACAATTTTTCCTTTATTTTTTTTTTTCAAAAATTACAGCAAATAGATTATTTTGTATAGATTATATTTTAAAATATTATAAATAAATTGCA
This sequence comes from Ficus carica, assembly GCA_009761775.1. Classification (NCBI taxonomy): domain Eukaryota; kingdom Viridiplantae; phylum Streptophyta; class Magnoliopsida; order Rosales; family Moraceae; genus Ficus; species Ficus carica. The sequence goes on along the minus strand of CM019748.1, from coordinate 3,390,179 downwards.
TATTTACAATAAGTAGTTTCAAAAATCAGCAAATAGATTATTTTGTGCAGATATTAATGTTATATTTTAAAATATTATAAATAAATTGCAAATTTACAATAAATAGTTTTTTTTTTAAATTATACGTTGTAATAAATTATTTTTCTATATATGTTAAAATGTTTAAAATAAAAATTTATCATAATATTTTTTAAAAAGTTACTATTCACCTATTCCCTTTTTTTTTTTTTCCCCCTCGAGAGTAAAAAATTGAAAAAAAAAAATGGACAGTTTCATTCTAAAAAAGAAAATTTTTTTCCACAAAAACAAACATTTTTCATTACCCTATTTTTTTGGTAGCCGTCGCTATTGGATCATCCCCATCGTCTAAAAAAAAAAAAAAAAAAAAATGCTTTTTTCATTTTTCATTTTTCATCTTTCTCCTTTTTAGTTATTTTATTATTAATTTATCTATTTTCAACCGAGTGGTTCAAACAGGGACAGAGTCACCTCTCGAAAACAAATGATAGCAAGAACAATAAAACATGGCTTTGAAAGCAACCTTTAGTTTCCAGATCTAATATAAAATCCGAACTCAAATTCCTTTCTGGGTTTCTTTGTTTGTTTGTTGTAGCCAAGTAAATTCGTGGGAATCTGTTTTTGAGGCTTAAGATTCGATCAAAGTCCCGTACTCGTTTCAGGTAATCAAATCTATACCTTACTTGTTTCTTTCTTTTTCTATATTTTGGAGTATAAAAAAAAAAAAAAAAAAAAAATTTTTTTGGCTCTAAGAGGCTTTATGAGCTTTAGCGACGAATTGGGTATTCTACTAGGGAGTTCCTCTTGATGATTTGATAAACAGGAAAGCTTTAAATTTGGGGCTTTGTTTAGTTTTATGGTGAATTTTGGTGAATTATTTTTAGGTCTCTGGAATATCTGAATTTCGTTTTCTGATTGGAAATTTTAGCTACTTGTAAAGTGTTCTCACCTTTTGTTTGGATAAGGTTTACTTCTTTATAGGGTAGATTTGAATTTCTGAAATTTCTTGGGTTTATTTGTAGTTTTGGAATTTAGAAGTTGTGCAAGCTGTATTTTGGGTTGTTAAGTTGGAGGAGGAGAGAGATGAGTGAAAAATTTTGGGTGAATGTAGAAGACAAGGTCGTGGTGGAATCAGTACTGGGTACTGAAGCATGCCAGTTCCTGATCTCATTGGCTTCCGACAACGTATTGTCAAATTTCATTACGCCGGCCAGAGATTTGGGTGTTCAGCAGGGGCTGAGCAAACTGGTTGAAGGGTCCAATTGGAACTATGCCATCTTCTGGCAGGTTGTGAGCTCGAAAATCGGTGGGTCGGCCCTGATTTGGGGGATGGCCACTGCAGGAATCCCAAGGAGGGTGGAGCTGCCGATAAGATAAGTGGGGAGGACAGCAACTTTGAGAAGGATGTAGTGAAGAAACGGGTGCTTGAGAAACTCCATGCGTGTTTTGGGGGATCGGATGAGGATAATTTCGCAAAGATTCTAGATGGGGTCTCGGATTTGGAGATGTTTTACCTGACTTCTATGTATTACTCATTCCAACTCGATTCAGTTTGCGGTCCTGTGGAGTCGTACAAGTCTGGTAAAGCAATTTGGGTTTCAGATGCATCCAGTTGCTCACACCATTACCAATCAAGAGCCTTTTTGGCAAGAGTGGTTGGATTCCAAACTGTCGTGTTTGTGCCTGTGAATTCTGGTGTTGTGGAGCTTGGTACCATCAAGTCTACGCCCGAAGAGCAAAGCATTGTGGATATGGTTAAATTTATATTCACGGTTGGGGGTTCTAGTTCCTCACAGACAACAAAGGCATTTCCAAAGATCTTTGGGCACGAACTAAGTCTGGGGGGTTCAAACTCGCAATCTGTCAACATAAACTTTTCTCCAAAGGTGGAAGATGATTCAGGTTTTCCTTCAGAATCTTATGACTTGCTTGCAATAGGTTCCTCCAATGGGTGTCGAAGTGACTCGAATAAGATAGAACTGTTTCCGCACCTGAACCCAATGATTGTTGAAGGTTTCAATGCCCAGAGTAGAGTTTCAGGTGTGGAGCTATCTAAGGACGATGCATTGCCTCAGCACGATGAGCGGAAGCCAAGAAAGAGAGGAAGAAAACCGGCAAATGGAAGGGAAGAACCATTGAATCACGTGGAAGCAGAGCGGCAGAGGCGTGAGAAGCTTAACCAGCGTTTCTATGCGCTAAGAGCCGTTGTTCCTAATATCTCAAAGATGGATAAAGCTTCTCTACTTGGTGATGCCATTACCTATATCACAGATCTCCAGACGAAGATCAGGGTCATGGAGACTGAAAAACAGATAGCGAACAATCCACAGCAGTTCTCAGTGCCAGAGATTGATTTTCACTCAAGGCATGAGGACGCAGTGGTGAGGATGAGCTGCCCTTTGGATTCTCACCCGATTTCTGGTGTCATCAAAACGTTTAGGGAACATCAAATCTTAGCACAAGAATCCGATGTTTCGACGGTTGATAACGACAAAATTGTACATACTTTCTCCATTAAAACTCAAGCGGGTGACGCCGAGCAGTTGAAGGAGAAGTTGCTGGCTGCTTTTTCGAAATGATCAGAATGTATACATGTTTGCTACAAGGTTATTCGTCGTTAATTAACAGACGAACGTATTTTAACTAACTTAAATGTGATGTAATCTGGTATTCTCGAGTATTAAATGGAACTTATTTGTTAGTTTTCCATCTCTCTTTCACTCTCTCTATTGCAGTGTTATTTAGTTCGCAAATTTGAACTTGTTGATTTTGCCCATCTTAGCAAATATTAGTAAAGACATTGGCAGAACACCAGTTCTGTAAGCAAAATGTGAACTCAAGGTTAACAACTATAATAACTTTGTTTCTGCTTGACAGTATGTTTTAACATACTTTTTATCTGAAGTATTTTCTCCCATAAAAATTTGAATTCAACTTTTAAAATGTGAATTTAAAACTAAGTTCCGAATATACTCTTACTTTAATTATTTTTCTTATCGTATATAGAAATGAGAATGTAATCTGCATCCGGCAATAGTACCCTTTTCTTAGCATAAACAATGAGAAGTTAAAAAATAAAATTGTATCCTGCAAATTGCAATAGTATATCTTAAGTATCGGTGAGTTGTTATTTTTTTAATAATAAATATTATTAATTTACGTGATAATTGTTTTAATAAAAGATTGAAACTCAGTTTTTTAATGATAAATATATTTAATTGACGTGACAATCATTTTAATAAAAAATAATAACTCGTATATCACGTAAATGGTATTCAAAAATTTAGATAAAAATTGACTTTACGTCTTAACATTTTTCTTATCCCCTGTTAGTATTGGGGAAATGTTTAGTTAAATAGAGAATATGTCAGGGTCAAAGTAAAATCTACATTCTGTCGTTCAGTAATGAATTCCGAAATCTAATCTAAGATTGACTAATCCGACAAAAACACAGCCCATAACTTTCTGTTCCAAAGTGCACTTCGCTTTCTCATTGGAAGACTGAAAAAATCTTGGTCAGCAAGAAAAAGTCATCAACCAAGAAAAAGTAAAAGCCTCTCAACGTGTATGAAAGAGAGAGAGAGAGAGAGAGAGAGAGAGAGGGAACGGGTTAATTCTTTAATAGCATTAGCACTATAGATAAAGTAATACACAAATATGTAGGTTTTTTTTCCTCTTACGTCACTGTTACGTTGGTAATTACTTTTTACTACAGGTAATTATAGAAATACACAATCGTAATTGTTGTAATTACCATAACTACTAAAAAAATCTAACGTGCGAATGAAGAAAAAAAATCAATGAACTATCTATGTTAGAAATAGTTTTTAAATTCCCCTTAAAGACACAAAGAAAAAACCATTAGGAATGACTTTGACTAGAGGTTCTTTCTCTTATTTTATTTTATTTTTTAACTGTATTCAACTGGATTATGGGAAATAACTATTTGACGTCAGGAAAGAACAAATATATATATATATATATATATGCTTTCTTCACGGGTGACATTATATTTTTGTCAACATACGCTCCAAAGAAAAGACTGATCTTTAACTAGGCTTGGTCGTAATCAACCAAATGACACGCATACCTTCTAATATGTTAAATATATGTTTCCTAGTGAAAAATATAACTTTCCCCAAGTTTCAAAAATTTTGACCCCTAAATATATATAACAGACCAAAACTTCCGAATAGGATTAATTAATTATAAGTCCAATCCTAATTTCAGAATTTTAAAACGTCATTCAAAATATTAATTTATCTCATTATAATCAATTCCCTCCAAAATACTGTTAAAAACTAGACTGTAATTAACTTACTTTATGATTAAATTTGATTTTTTCACGTTTTAAATTTAATTTTTAAACGTTATATATAAATTCTTAGAATCTTTGTGCTCTAATCTTATAATGATAAAATTTAACTTGATTAAAAGATACTTTATTTTCAATAGGATAATTACAGTCTAATTTTTAATTGGTTTTTAAGATAATTATTATTGTGAGACGAATTAACAATTCAAACACGAATTTTTGAATGTTTGGAGTTCGAGGACTAAAATGATATTAGACGTATAAATCTTGATATATATATATATATATATGAGACTCTATATCTCTATGGTTGGGCTCCAAGCCAGCGTGTGTTGATCCTTTCCATTCTAAATTTCAAAAAACCAAACTTCAAACTTTCAAAGCCATTGGCTAAGTCAAACCACGATATTTAGTGAAATAAAAGCCACCGGTCAAACCGTGCCCATAGACAAAGAACTAATAAAAGTTTTCCTCTATAAATAACATTCTTGGCGTTCACTAAAGCCACAACAATTACCACCAAACACATCCATAATACTTGTTCTCTTTTCTTCAAAAGTACTAACAAAAAGTTGCTCATTTGCCACTTTCTTGCACACCCAAAAAAAAAAAAAAAAAAGAGTACTACAGACAACTTCAATATATATTTTTTTTAAGATCATCATATTATACATTTATCATGGGGTTTTCACAGAAGAGGATTTTCTTCACAACTCTCTTGGTTTTAGCCGTAATGTTTGCGTGCGCGACGGTCGGGGAAATGAGGGCATTGGGAGGAGAGGCATGGCTTAAGGAGCTTGTGATTCAGTCCCTCGATAGAGGCTCAGACACTCCTTCTTCACCCAATCCCTGCAATCACATTCCCGGTCGGAGCAAGGGTCACTGTTGAGCGTTGGTGCAGTGGAATTATAATCAACATCATGATCAAGACAATATTTGCTGACCGGATTGTGAATGCTTACTCATGCTAATTATATATGTATATTATACATCTATATATAGGCTCAAAGTTAGCTGATAAGTGTATAGATGTATACAAAATAAACATTTTTTTTTGTTGCTTGGGGAGCAACCCTTGTGTTTTGGCTGCGAAGTCCAAGCAAAACTCATTTGTTGTTACTGGAAATTTTTTTTGTTAATGGATTATTTTCCATAAATATGTAATTTGTTAACCAACTGAAAAATTTTCACGAGGTTTTTTTTTTTCCTTCTTCTTCGTCTTTTTTACTATTTCGACGTTATATATAAACTCGGTTTCAATTCAGATTATTGATCAAAATATGTGAAGCTATTGTAAGCTGTTGGCATACAATATAAGCGTGCATTTCATGAGTTGCGGGGATATTACATTCTCTGTCAACATTTGGTTAATATAACACAGTTTATGAATAAGTTCAGAGTTTTCAGGTCACAACAACTTTCTCGTGCAGCTCATTAATATTGTAGCATATTAAACAAGCAACATATATATATGTGTGTGTGTGTGTGTGTGTTAATATGATCTTTTATTAATCATATATCAGCTAAAATCAGTTCATACACAAACGACATGTTTTTATGATGATTTTCATACCAATATTCTCGTCAATCGACATACCTTTTCCATTGCCCAGCGTTCAGATATACGTCCAAACGACAAGATAGTTTTAAAACCAGCTAACGACATGCCGTTTATGACAGTTTGCATGATGATTTCTGAATCATTATATAGCATGACGTTTTTATATCATACTAGTGTTTTTTTTTTTTTTTTAATAGTATATCATACTAGTTTGAGCACGTATGTTAAGCAAAAATAATGAATTCTATTTTAATTACTTTCAAAAAATAAGAAAAAGTTTCGATTAGACTAAACTATTTTGGTGATAGTGTCCAACTGTTTATTGACACTTTTAATATTTTCTTTGAGACAAGTATAATAGAAAACTACTTGAGGTATTATGAGAATTAAAAAAAATAAAATTAAATAGAGGCACATTGATCATTAGGTAATCATAAAAAAGAGTTCAGGTATTTTGCATAGTTTCTCTTATTTTCTTTAAGAGATGCATAGTTAAAATTTGATTGTTGACCGATAATAAATAAGAATTAAGCATAAAATTAAAATCTAAATATAAAAGTGCTTAGTTTTTGAGAACCTAAAAATCGAAGGTATAAAAGTGAAAACGACCACCCATTTTTGTTATTTGAGGTATTTATATTGGCATGACGTTATTATGTAGTATTAGATTTTGCATTAATTTTAGCATTAAATCGTATTAAATAAAAGCACACTTATGTGCAATGAATGAAAAATGGATTTTTACACCACCTGTAGTAGTTCAAGGAAAGAAAAAAGAAACCTAGATTTTAATAAACGACATGTCATTTGTAACAATTTTTGTTTTCTACTTTCTTTCTACCAAATAAATAATAACAAAAACAAAAAAAAAACAAAAAAAAAAAAAACAAAAAAACTTGCTGCATTGCTCTTTTCTTGGCTGGAAATAATGCATAACTTTTTCATCGCATCACTTGACGGAATTTTTTTTCTTCCTCTTTATTATCGTTATTATCGTTGTTGTTGTGGTTGGTTTTAGAAGAAAGACATGTGGTTCACAAATTAAGAACAAAAAAAAGAAGAAACGGCCTGTAATTCGAGAAAAAATGGTCGCAAATTAAAACTGGAAGTGAGAAAATCAAACGCAAAAACCCAACGGGTCATGAGTAAATAATTAATTTTCCAAGTTACAATTAAGAACGAAATAAGAAAAAATATGTAATTAGACAAAAAAAAAAAAAAAAATGAAGTCATGACAAGTAGCAATTTTTATTTCTGCAAGTTAATTTTCCAATAATATTACAAAAGTTTTCTCAAGCAGCTAAACCGGTTGTCGTAATTGATATTTAAAAAAAAAAAAAAAAAAAAACCTGGAAAGGGTCATGTATTCATGGATATGTCCCTTTCATGCTTGAATCCTGTCTGGTTGATAGGCATAGGTCCATAGGGTATGGTGAGTAACTGTGTATCTGTAATGCCTATTTAAATAACGTTAAAATTAATTAATTTACATGTGAAATACCCCGGACCACAGAATTTATGCAGGGCAAGGAAAGAACCCCAAAAAAAAAAAAAGTCAGTAGACAATGGCGGAGCCAGGCCGAGGGAGATCGTCCCACCAACTTTTGTTTTAAAACAAGCTTTAAGAAATTTATGATTTTTTTGTTTTATTCTTAAATTATAAGTCCAATCTTATTTTAATGTTCAATTTTAAAACGTCTCAATCAGATCGTAAACTATTAATTATCCAATTATAGTACTTTCTTCTAAAACACAGCTAAAAACTAGATTATAATGAACTTGGTCAGGTTAATTTGTCATTTTCAGGTTCATATTTCAATTTGGAAGTTGTAAATTCTCAAAATCTTCATACTCTAATATGATAATGGCATAATTAACCTTAATTGAAAACACACTTCATCTTCACGTTGCAATTAAAGTCCAGTTTTTAAATAGCTTTTTAATAGACATATTATTATGAATAAATTAATAATTCAGGAACTGATTTTAAAATGGTTTACATTTTAATTAAGAACTAAAATAATATTCAACCTTTATTAAAAAAAAAAATCAAATTAACCCTTACTAATATAAACATAAAACCTCACACGTCCCCTACAATATGAGACTCAACGGTCTTGGGCTTCAAGCCAGCGTGTGTTGATCCATTCCATTCTAAATTTCTACTAACCAAAGTTCAAACTTTCAATTTAGGCCTAAAAAAAAAAAAAAAAAAAGTTCTAACTTTCAAACCCATGGCTCAGTCAAACCATGTTATTTCCGGTCAAACGACAAAGCCAATAAAATTTTTCCTCTATAAATAACATCACTTTGCGTTCACTATAGCCACACCAACCACCTAACACAGCTATATATATCACATGTTCTCTTTTCTTGCAAAGTACCAAACCACATAGGAAAACAAAAAGTTGCTTATTTCCCACTTTGCTTCTTGTACACCAAAAAAGAAGACTACAGACAACTTCAAAAAAAAAAAAAAAAAAAAAAAAAATCTTTTTTGCCCTTTTAGATCTTATCATTTATGATGGGGTTTTCACAGAGGAGGATTTTATTCACAACTCTCTTGGTTTTAACCGTAATGTTTGCGTGCGCGACGGTCGGGGAAATGAGGGCATTGGGAGGAGAGGCATGGCTTAAGGAGCTTGTGATTCAGTCCCTCGACAGGGGCTCAGACACACCTTCTTCACCCAATCCCTGCAATCAGATTCCCGGTCAGAGCACCGGTAAATGTACTTGAGTGTTGGCAGATGTATTATAATCCAGATCATGATCAAGACAATACTTCTGACCTTTTATATATATATATATATATATATAGGATTGTGAATGCTTACTCTCATGCTAATTATATAGGCTCAAACTGTGAATCCAAAGGAGAGCTTTTAAATAGCTGTACTAAGTGTATAGATGTTGTACAAAATAAGACACTTTTTTTTTTTTTTTTTTTGGGTAGCAACCCATGTATCACAATATAGTTTTGGTTGCGAACTCCAAGTAACCGATTTGTTGTTAATGTAATTTTTTGGTTAATCGATTATTCATTTCTAATTTATTACGTCTTTTTTTCATAATTTATTCATTAACCGTCGTCAATGTTATATAAACTTGGTTTCGGATTGATTAAAATGTGAATTATAAGCTGTTGGCATGCAAACATGCATAGCTCATTCCTGATAATATATTAAAGGTTAGTTTGATAATGCTTTTTGAGTCTTCAAAAATACTTACACAAATTACGATCCAAACAAATGCAGAGTCACAACAACTTTTTCATGCTGCTCATTGCAGCATATTTAAGAAGCAATACACATAGATGTGTGCATTTATATCATCTTTTATGTTATCATATCAGATAAAATCAGTGTAGAGAACAATATTAAATATATAAATATTAAATAAATAAATAAATATATATTTATATAAAAGCTAGCCAAAACGAAAGTCCAAGTCCAGTCTTGAGGAGATCCGGATTGATTAAGAATTAATGGCGAGCTCGTACAATAATACGAGTTTTTGGAGGTTCTGTCAAATTTCAAAGCACAACTTTGGATGGCTGTTAACTAGACGTCCAATTTATTAATCTCAAAAGAATACGTGTTCTTTTGAAAAACATTCTTCCACTTTAATCGTAGGTAAATCAATTCATCTTTGTCCCCTGGATAAGTGTAGAAAATTTCATCAGCTGACGGGTGAAATGAGGAATTTATTAATATCGTTACCAATTTTTTAATAGTCGTCATCCCTTACTTTTTTTTTTTTTATAAGAAAAAAAAGTCTCTAGTAGTAGTCCATTCATCGCTCAATTTTCAGCCCCATAGGTGGGATCCACTTTCTTGAGAACGGTAAGGAAGAGATTGGTCTTTAACCCAACCTCTTACAGTCGTTAACCCAAGTCCCACCTAGAACATCACCAACCTAATGCATCCACAGTCAAAACTGAAGCATGGGTCTTGCGGGAGTTCTATGGGAATCAAACCTGAGTGGACGAAGGAATAGGCTAAAGAAGGGCAATTCGTGACAAGATCCAAAGTTTGGGTGGTAAACATTAAAATTATCCTCAATATCCATTAAAAAAAAAAAACTAATTGAATGGGAGAATTAGAAAATGTTTCAAAATTTGGGGGAATACAGATTAAAGTTGGAGGGCATTTTGTAACAATACCCAATGTTTGAGGACAAACGTGAAATTTGTCCTTTTTTTTTTTTATCCTTGAATTATAGGTCCAATCTTATTTTAATCCTCGAATTTTAAAACATCTCATAGTCAGTTCTTAATTATTAATTTATCCCGTTATGGTCATTTTTATAAAACATTGTTAAAAACTAGACTATAATTACCTTGGTCAGGTTATTCGTCATTTTCACGTCCAAATTTTAATTTCAAAAGTTGTAAAATCTCAAAATCTTTGTCATATTGTATTATAATGGCACAATTAACTTTAACTGAAAACGTACTTTACTTTCACGTAATAGTTCAGTTTTTAAATAGTTTTTTAACATACTATTTTAATGATATAAATTAATAATTCAAAAACTGATTTTAAGGTGTTTTAAATTTTAATTAATAACTAAAATAAGATTGAAATTATATTTCAGGAAAAAAAAAATCCCCTTATGTTAACATAAACATAAAACCTAGTTCACACGTCCCCTAGAATATGAGACTATGTGGTTTGGCTTCAAGCCAGCGTGTGTTGATCCTTTCCCTTCTAAATTTCTAATAACCAAAGGTCAAACTTTGGCTCAGTCAAACCTCGTAATTTAGTGAAATAAAAAGCCACCGGTCAAACCGTGCCCCATGAAAACTAATTAATTTTTTCCTCTATAAATAACATCACTTTGCGTTCACTATAGCCACATCAACCACCAAAACACATCAATTATCACTTGTTCTCTTTTCTTGAGAAGTACTAAACCACATAGGGGGAAAAAAAAAAAACTATAAGTTTGCTATTTCCACTTTCTTGTACACCAAAAATAGAAGACAACACACAACTTTAATATATATATATATATATATATTTTTTTTTTAAATCATCGTATACATTCATCATGGAGTTTTCACAGAAGAGGATTTTCTTCACAACTCTCTTGATTTTAGCCGTAATGTTTGCGTGCGCGACGGTCGGGGAAATGAGGGCATTGGGAGGAGAGGCATGGCTTAAGGAGCTTGTGATTCAGTCCCTCGATAGGGGCTCAGACACTCCTTCTTCACCCAATCCCTGCAATAACATTCCCGGTCGGAGCACCGGTAAATGTACTTGAGTGTAATTCAAATCATGATCAAGACAATATTTCTGACCAAGCAACCCTTGTATCAAAATACAGTTTTTGTTGCAAACTCCAAGCAAAACTCATTTGTTATTACTGGATTTTTTTGTTTTTTTTTGTTTTTGTTATTGGATTATTGATTTCTAATTTATTCTACCATTGTCCATACATTTAGTTATCCGTTATTACAAGAAAATTTTCACGTGTTTTTTTATTTTTGTTTTTTACTAGTGTTTCAACGTTATTTAAACTCGGTTTCAGATTGATCAAAATGTGAAAACTGTAAGCTGTTGGCATACAATACGACCACGCATTTCATGAGTTGCGGGGTTAATGATATAATATTACTCGGTTAATTAATAAATTCAGACTTTTCAGGTCACAACAACTTTCTCGTGCAGCTCATTGCAGCATGTTAAACAAGCTATGTGTGTGTGTGTTAATATATGTTATTATTTGTGTTTATACGATCTTTTATATATCATATCAGCTAAAATCAGTGTAGAGAAGAATTTGATATGATAATATACAAATATAACTTGTAAAAAACGTAAGTGCAAAGCCACTAACGCTAGCCCAATTGGTGAGAGATGAGGGGTTTGGTGTTTATTAAGAGCCATAAGTCTCAGGTTCGATTTCAAACAGACTTAAGAAATGAGTAATAGGTTAGTTTAGTAATATAGAGATCCACATGGGAAAAAAGGGGAAAAAGTCCAAGTCCAGTCTTGAGGAGATCAGGGCGCGAATAAGAAATAGTAATAGTGAGTTCGTACAATAATATATGCATTGTTGGAGGTTCTAATGTCAAATTTCAAAGCACAACTTTGGATGGCTGTTGCATTTAGACGTCAAATTAATTAATACGAAAACATTTGTTCTATTTTTGAAAACATTCTCCCACATTAATCGTATGATTATTCTTTACGTCAAAATCAATCAATTCATTTTATTCCCCTGGATAAGGGTAGAAAAACTGAATCAAAGCTGACGGATGAAATGGGCAATTTCAGAACAGTGACAAAACTATCCTTTATCATTAGTAATTTCTGATCATTGAGTAGTAAGTATTAGTACTCTTAATTAAAATTCTATTCTTAACTGTTTTTATTTTTTTTTGTAATTAATATTCATAAGTACTACTATAATTAGTGTCTACTTGTAATTCATTTATTACAATATTACCAATTTTTAATAGTAATCGCTACTTGTAGTTGTAAAAAAGTTTACAAACACGACGAGAAAAAGTTGCGTGATATAAACGTACATGCAACTTTACGTTCATAAATGAACGACATATTTTATTGATGATTTTCATGCCATTATTGTAAAACGATATACCTTTTCCTTTCCCAGCGTGCGATGTCGATTTGTTGTTGTTTTACCAACTTGAAGGGAAAAACGACATGTCGTTCAAGTTAATGGTTTGTCATTTTTAAGAAAACGAAAATGACATAGACATTGTGAGATCAGCAATTTGCGTTCGGTTTTTGTGTTGCTTTTTACCTTTTTTTTTTTTTTTTTTGGGAGGGGGGGGGGGGGGGGGGGGGGGGGGGGGGAGGGGTGGGTAGGGGTTACACATTTAACGTTTAATCAATAAGTAAAAACTCCTTTCCAAAAAAAAAAAAAAAAAAGTCCAAAAGCTGTAATAAAGGGTTCCTTTGATCCTTTGCCGTTGTTCTTCCCATTGCTGCAGGAATAAGCAAAGAAATTAAGAACGAAACAAGAAAAACATGTACTAAAGAAAAAAATGAAGTCACAAAATAAAACTGGAAGTGAAAAAATTAAAGCAACCACCAAAAAGGGCCATGAGTGCATATAATCAATTTTCCAAGTTGCAATAATTAAGAACGAAATAAGTAAAAAAAAATAAATAAATAAAAAAAGTAATAATTATAAAAAATAAAAATTCACAAAGTTGCAATATTTATTTTTGCAAGTTAATTTTGCAATAATATTGTAAAAATTTTCTCATGCCGTTAATTTGTAATTTGGTTGGGAATTAATTAGATATTGATAACTTAATTTAAAAAAATAAAAACTAAAAACTAAAAAGGGTCGGTGTCAATAACAGCAGATAAGACAGCAAGCATGTATTCGTGAAAATGTCCCTTTCATGCTTGGAACCTGTCTGGTTGATAGATCCATATATAGACTATGGTGTTTATCTCATGTTACGCCTATTTAAATAAAGTCATAATTAATTAACTTACAGGTCAAACACCCCCACAGAATTTGTCCCTTTTTTTCCTTATGAAATTGTTAATTTGTGCAGGGTAAGAAGAACCAATCAAAAATACAGTGGTGGAACCAATATTTGAGGCCGCGGGAGTTTGTTCCCACCAACTTTTGTTTTAAAATAAGCTTTAAAAAATTTTTATTTCTTTTTTTCTCTTCCTACTAAGATTTTGTTCTTATATTTACTCCCCCACTAAATTTTGCATCTTTTATTTTTACTAGTCAAATAGCACGTGCGCAGGGTAAACCAATAAAATAAATAATTTTTTAATTTATATATATTTTTTTAAATCGCGGCGGGCTTAGGGGGGACGAAAGGTACTATATATAATAGTATCTTTCGATTTTAATAGTTAGTTAATAGATTAACAAATTTTTATATTTTCTTAAAATATATTGGTTGAAAATTTTTGAGTACATTCTCATCAAAGTAGAAGACTGGCTTCTATATCTAATTAAGCCAAAACTTTGAAACTGATGATGATCAACTTAAGACCCGAGAGGCAGCATGGACCCAAGTGGTCTCCACCAAATTCGAAAATCAAATATCTGCAACATATGATTAACTGGGAATAGGTCTAATTAGCAAAAGGTAATTAAACCACTTAGCTAGCGGTCTACGAAAATTGTTACGACTCATGACCAGGCCAATTGTAAGCAATAAAGTTGTTTGATTTAGTCAGGTGTTAATGGTCAATAGTAAAACATGGACCAAAGCGATAGTTTACCTACAAACTTGTCCATCACGCAACGAGCTTAGTTTGAATAGTTTATATATAAATTAAAGTCCTGTTTATAGACATTTTAAGTACTAAAGTCCTTAATACTGTTTTGTTTTTCTTTTTTTCTTTTTTTTTTCTTATTCTTTTCTAGTTTTAGTATAACTATAGCTAGGCACCCTTTTGATCTCGCTGGTCATGATTTGTTTAAGAAAGAGAATAATATCAAAGATTAAAAAAAAAAACATTAAAAATAGGAGACGTAATTTTCAAGTCAATATTTAGTACGTATTTCATGACATGCTTGAATGTGATTAAATGGCTATAAATTTACTTGTTCAACAAAACAAAATAAGACTTGCGAGTGAATCACACTATACGTTTGCATCTATAATATAGATATATATATATATATATATATATCCCACAAAAATCAAAGGTTTTTGGTAAAATCTTTAAAGGTTACGCAACATATAATGTACCCGTCTATACGTTTAGAGGTTCCCGTTTGTTTGGTGGGTTATTTTATTATTTTACTACAGTTTTTTAGGTGAGTGGGTTATGTTTTAAAGGGAGAAGCTGCAGTAGAGTCTAATTTATATATCTTATTGATAAATCTTATTTTTAAACCGGTAAGATGTAATCGAACGGCTGAACGTTTTTTCTGTTATAATAATTATAATACATCTTACCTCGTATTAGTATAAACTAATAAATTAAAAAATAATAATAAAACAAAGAAATTATAAAAAAAAACCAACCTTTGGCTGGTGGTAGGCGCGGCCCTCCCAGATGCCGGCAAAGAGCCCACCCTAGCGATGACGGCAACAGACCCTACACCCCCGACGCCAAAGAAGAGGCCCCTCCCCGACGCTGGCGATGAGCTCACCCGTCCCCTCCCCCCAAAGCCGGTGAAGGACTCTTTCCCCTCGCACCCCCCCTGACCAGATCTGTGTCGCGCCCCCTCACCCCTCCCCCACGATGCCGGCAACAAGCTCCCCCCCCCCCCCCCCCCACCAACCACACCCAAAACAAATCTGATCCGCGCCCCTCCCTCTACTGGCCGTCAGCCCAAAAAAATCGACGACGAGCCCCTCGCACCCCCACCCAACACCGTCAACATGTTAGTTTTTTTTTATAATCTTTTTTTTTATTTTTTTTTTATAATTTATTAGCCTATATTAATACTAAATAAGGTGCATTATAATTATTATATAGAAACAACATTTCAGCAGTTCGATTACATCTTAACGGTTTAAAAATGAGCTCTATCAATAAGGTATATAAATGAGGCTTCTCCCTAATATTCAAATGTAATTTTTTTGAAGGGTAATACCTACTACCTAGGTTGTCCCTCAATTACATCTAATGAGCGCATACTTGTTTCTTTTTTCTTTTTTTCTTTTTTCTTTTTCCTGTAAATTTAAGATAAGAAATTCAAACTTTGTACTTTTTTCTGAAATCATATATAAAATTACCGTTAAATTATGCCTACAACTACCATAACTACACTTGTTAATCACAAAAATATAATAACTACTATAAAAATGGTGAAGATACGTGTGTGTATAAGAGTGGGGAGAACAGAACCACTCTGGTAAATATAATTTTTTTACTTTGTTTTTTTTTTTTTTTTTTTTCAGATATAGATGGTTAAAAATCTGGTTAAAAAATAAAAAAGCCATTTTTTATGTTGCCCAAAATATATACCCTCTTAATATTTCTGAAGACTGAAAAAAAAAAAATTGCGGAAAAAATAATAAAAAACTTTTAATTTGAAGCATATTATTATGCCTCATATTAATTTCGAGGAAGTGCGCGGAAGATTAAAAATTGAGGATTGATATTCAAAACCGAGTATTTCTGGTATGACCCGTTCAATATCTAAACACTAACAATACTGGTCAAAGTCAAGTATCTTACTTAAATATTAAATATTAAAATGTTATATTGGTCAATGGTACTACAGGTTCTTGGGTTCCCTATAAAAACCACTCGTCTCCTTCCCTTCCTTCACCAAATTGTTTTTATTCATTTTCATCATTCTTAATAATTTACACTTTTGCTAGCTCCTGTTTTTGTGTCCAACAAAATCTGAAAAATGAGGCAACAACTCGTTAGTGTTCTTTTGGTTCTAGCCACTTTTCTTGTTCTTATCAGTAATATTCATCCAATTGAGGCTGGTAGAGTCTGAAGGAAGACCATGATGATCTTCTGTTGCTATCCTCGTTGCAGAGGGGAAATGACCCTCCCTCTTCGCCGAACCCGACCAAGCCTTCGTCGATCGACGACAGGGCTTTCGCAGGCCATGCCGCGCCTCTTCCTCGGCTTGAAACTAATCAACCTCAAGGTTCATTTTTGGCGTAGATTCTATGATCTTAACGGAAGCCGACACTTTGTCACGGAATACTTCAGAAAGTTGAAGATGAATAAAGGGAACAAACCCATTAATTTATGCTCTCTCTTCCCACCCCCCCCCCCCCCCCCCCCCCCCCCCCCCCCCCCCCCCCACCCCCCCCCCCCCCCCCCCCCCCCCCCCCCCCCCCCCTTCTTCTTCTTATATTCTTTTCCATGATATATGTTGTAAATTCTGTATTAGAGCAACGCCCTAGCTAATTGTAGAAATCAAATGGATGTGTATATATATACATTAAAAGAAAATTAATATTAACTCCGATTATCATTCTTTAATCAGTACTTGATTTTTTTTTTTTTTTTTTTTTTTTTTTTTTTTGGAGTTATGATCAACAGATGAATGTCATCATATTTCCCTATTTTCGGTGTTCTCTTAAGACAATTGTAACATTTCTCTCGGTAACCAACTAAAACACGCTACTCATTAAAAACTCGTCCATATATACACACATATGCATACAGTGCAAACGCCAACATATTTATAGTTTTTAATTTTTAGTTTTTTCTACTAGTCCTGCTGCTGCTGCACGAATAAAACCTAAATTAGGAGGAGTGATATTTAATAGGGCCAAGCAGTGGCTGCGAAACAGAATCATATGTATAAACGAACCAAGTTACTTTTCTCGCTGGTGTGAAGAAACGGGCAGACATGCTCCAAATGATGAATTAGCATTAATTTATTGTATGTACTGTTCACATATTTAACATAGAATCAATAACCAAGTATACCAGCTAATTGCTGCTGCTTTTAACCAACGGAACGGATTTAGAACGGGGTGAACTTCTAATCAACCGATTTGTTAATAAAATACTTTTCATATCCATCCCGTTAGCCCGTTTAAATTATCGAGGATGGAAAGGGTTTTCCTCATCGTGGGTTGAGATACCCGCGAATATCATGTATACCCGATTAATTATTTTCGTCATATAAAAATTAAAAATTAAACATTATACACGCATATATATATATATAAGATCTTAATTAGTTAAAATAGGTTAAGACCATAGTTCAATTTTCATATATCTAATATGTAAATGTTTTAACACTTAAAATTACATATTATATTCCTTCAATATATATATATATATATATCATAAAACATCGTGCATAATATCATTCTTACAAAAATAATATACAACCAAATGGAGAATAGGATTGGGGACTCATAAATCCTTCCCCGTCCTGTAACTTGTGACAGATTAAACTTTAACCCGTGTCCATTCTGAACTCGTTTAAATTGGATTTTCTCCACCATATTTAAGATGGATCTCTACAAATTAATGGGTTAATTGCCATCTCTACTCCTAACGTGGTAGGACTTGGGCGCGGCTTATATGAATTTATGCTTAAGCTCTAGGTAGAATTGTATTAATTACATGTAAGTAGCTTTGGATATTTTGAAAAATGATTAAAGAAAAAGCACCATATAGTCAAGGATATATAGCCTATAATATAATTTTTTTTTACAATGTCAAGAACACTAATTATAATCTCAACTTTTAAATATCAATTTTATGTTGTTTATGAGTTATCTTTTTATTTTTATTTTTATTTTTTTACAAGTCTTTAAAATAAAAAATCGTATATATCAATGAAAAGAGGACAACTCCCAACAACGTAAATCGATATTCAAAAATTAAGATTGAAATTGGTGTCCATCATTGTTAAATTTTTTTGCTCATGACCTTTTCCAATTACGTACATATTGTTTCTGAACTTTGTTTCTTCCTCTAAGTTTATAACATTAAGTAGTAGGATACCCTAATAATTTCAGTTTTTTTTTTAAAAATTTTAAATTTGAAATAGCAGAGTATAATTTAATGTAAAAACTTGAGAAAATGTAAAGGCAAAAGTTATGATAAGTATTGTATTTTTCCCTTATCGTGAATATTGTTGTTTTAGTTATTATTGGATTGATAAACTTTTTAATTCTCCACAAAAAAAAAAAAAAAAAAAAAAACGGTTTTTTATGTAAATATATAATATATATTTTTCTTAATCTATTATTTTACATTTAAATAAAATTAAAAAATATTATGGTTTGTATTTATTTATTTTTTGTTGTATTTGCTTATAGAAGAAAAGAAAATAAATATGAACATTGTAAATTGAAGTAGTTTTAATAATATAAAGAAATACTAATCGTGTTGGGGTGGATGTAGCCAAGTAGATCAAGGCAGTGGATTGTGAATTCACCATGTGCGGGTTCAATTAATTCCCGTCGTTCACCTATTTATTAATTATTTTAATATTAAATAATATAACTAAAAATTGATCACTGCTCTTATACAGTTCGAACTATCTTGAGTCATGTGCATGTAAAAAGTTTACAACACGATACATAAAACTGCTTTCAATCATAAATCAAACCGTTAAAAAGTTAATATAATAGTTAAACAACAATGTTTATCGATAAAGTGAAAATACAATTCCTATTATAAGTTTTCCGTAAAAGAAACTTTTAAAATGTTTAACACAAAATTTGAAGTTATAAAAAATAGAAGGTACAAAAGAGAAAGGGGAGCAAATTAGTAAGTTTTAGCGAAAAATAATTAACTTGCACTTGGGGGGAGCTCCGTTGATCGTCAGTTGTTGTTCGTTTATATGTCAAAGTCATACCTTAATATTTCTACCTATTTAAGGATGACAACGTACGGGATGGGATGAGGTAAGGAATGCTTTTCCACTCCATCTCCAGTCTTCAAACTATTTCCATCCCTGCCTAAAGAGAAGCAGGGACATGGGTGGGAATTTATCGTTAGGGAGCCTTTCAATATCCACTCTATTTTTCATTTAATATAATTATGCATGTGAAAATCACACAATTTAGAACAAAAAAATAAAATAGAAAATCATCATAAATTTAGACCAAAATAAAAAATTTCACAGAATTAATAAATCCAATTCTTACCGGATGCAAATTAAATCCTAGCAACAAATTAAGACAAAACAGTGCCTCATAAAAAGTTACAAAATCCGACAATTAAATCAACATGCGTCACATATACTACTAGTATTGATCAATTAAGATTACTAACTAATTATAATTAATTAGCAACTTTATTACCTTCATTAAAAAAAAAAAAAGGAGTTAGTAATTACTCTTTTTTTTTATTTAATAAAACAATTAATTAAGTTCAAAAAGTTAATATATATACATACATATATAACATAAATATATATGACAAATGTATACTGAAATAGAGGTATGAGTAGGGGTTGCTTCTCCCTTCCTCGCCCCACTTATAATTCAAGAAAAAGACTTCGTCCCGAAAAAAGGCCCCATCCCCACTCCATTCAAAGCGAAGCCCCATGGGGCTTATTCCTATGGATAATAGTGCCATCTGTATACTGATTCAAGAAAATCTTAGTATACAATGATTACAGCCACATCCAACATTTAAAAGTCGACCTTGATGTATCAGAGAAGTTACTTATTTCCTTGATAAAAAATTGTCAAATTTAATGGAGTTGTGTTCATATTATATATCTCAGTTTGCCATTTAACGGTCGATGGATTGGCTGCATTTTACAAAAGCTAATCAATTGTTGACCGAGAAATAGCTAGCTGATTGTGTTGCATATGTTAGATTTTCTACGAAATTCAACTCTGTTTTATGGAATTCAAAATTTTCGAACTCTGAACTCAGATCATAGCCAAACATAGATTAAAATTTTCCATCTAAAGTACGAATATATTAACTACATAGTACATCTTACAGAAATTAAACCCTATTCTTCGTTCTCATTGATTCACGTTAATTCAAAGTTAAAGAAAATGTACATACAGTAGAGTAGGCGTAAAGCAGAATTCAAACAAAACAGCACGACGTGCGTAGAACTTCAGCTTGTAGTAAACTTTTCTTTTTATCAATTTTAATTTTAAAGTCTTTACGTTTTTTTATTTTATCCCCCAAAAATTTTATTATCTCTACATAAATATATATATATCTAAAAATAATTTATTTCATTGTATGCTTGCATTTAGATAATAAGTTGGGTCCGCGTTGGATACTAGATTATGAAAATCAGGTGGGATCTATTCATTTTCCACAGCCATGTTTTTGAAGAAAAAAATGGATTAAAAATATTATTAAAAAAAAAAAAAAAAGTGGACTAGTTTTGTGGGGGAACATTTCCTCGTAATTCTCATGCATGCAAAAGAGAAGAAAAAGTTTAGTATTCCTATTCAGATTCCGCCGAATGACTGACTGTCTATGGTCCAATTTCTAGTTGCCACATATACCACGATATTCGTCAGTCAAACCACACATAAATATACTTCCGTCTTGGCAGATGAAATATTTAACTTAAGATTAATGTGAAGTTGTGGAATAACAATAGTACGTACTTTCTGGTGTGCTATTAAAACCCTCTTCAGCTCCTCTCAGTTCTTCATCAATATATATATTATATACACACATAATATTCCGTTTCTCTCTCTCCCACATTTTTTCGATAAATATTCCTAAATACTTAATTAATTAAGGTTGTCCAACAAAATGAAGGTAATTTTGGTTCTGGCGAGTACTGTTCTTGTTGTTATGATGATCGGTACTGTCCGTCCAATTGAGGCCGGTAGAGTCTTGAACGAATACCAAAAAATTAACCACAAAAATTCTCTTCTCTTACTATTGTAGATGCGGGTTTTCTACAATCAAAATATTAACAGAAAAATTAGTACAAAAAACGTAATTATCGATTAATTGGGCCTTTGGACATCGTAATAAAATTTATAAAGCAATGTAACAGCAATATTCATAACAGAAAAATGGATATTGAAATAATCAGAAAATTAATTGACACCAAGATGTAGAGAGGTTCGCCCAACGATGTGCTACTTCCTCTGTGTGTGAGATTCGCTTCACTATATATGAATGTTCTCAAATACAAAATAATTTCTGGGTATATTTTAGCAGAGTAACAGTATGTTAGAGCTTAGAAAAAAGATCAAAGATTCCTTTCTGAAGGGGGTCTTCCTCTATTTATAAAGGAAGGACCAATAACTGATATTGAGCGGTTTTTACTTGTTGTCCCCTGGGGACACGTGTCACGATGTGAATTCAGCAGTTATTGTGATGTTTCACAGATTACGGGCTTAGCGGTTATTGATGTGCTTCCATTTGCCAGTTACGAACTAGTCAGTTATCATAATGGCATGATACATCATTGTCAACATTGGGTTCGACGGTCATGAAGAGTATACCCTATAAGCCTTGTTTGGCATGGACAACGAACGATGGGTAAGAAAACAAGGCTTTGTTCTTATGATTTATCGTTCGTGACCCGTAGAGTCAATGTGTTAAAGATCATGTTCGATCTGTTGGTCCGATGTTCGACGCTCGAATGTGAATGATTGCATTTAGAGTAGTATATCGGGTCCGGCCCAATTATACGAGCGATCTATGTTCATGATTGACTCAAGTATTAAATTGGGTCCGGTCCAAATACGAGCGATCAGTATTCATCGTTCGTCAGATACTGTTAAAGCTAACGTCGTAATGGGAAGACGAAGTCTAACCCAACAACTATCATCTTTGTATAGGAGAGGAGATCCTCCCCCTTTGCCAAACCCACCTGTACCGCGGAAGATCACCGAAATGAACTTCGCCGGCCAAGCCATGACTACTCGTACTCCTCCTATGCACAAACCGATCGAACCAACAGTCGGTTCGGTCCAACCCTAAATTATACTACGCTAATCTTTTGTCATTTCCAAACAGCCAGAAAGTTGAAGATGAATAATGAGAGCAAAGCTATGCGTGTATACATATGTCTTTTGTTTGATTCGTTTTTTTTTTTTTTTTTTTAAATTCCTCAGATAATGAATGTTGTGCTCGTTGTATACAAAATGTATCACTGTTATATTATTAAACAATAAGTTGATTCGTTCTTTTGGTATATTTTTTTTTATTATATTCTAAGACAGACATGTGTGTCAATTATAAAAAAAACATACACAATTAGTTTTTGACCTTATTTTTTCAGTATTGTTATATAAACACTATTGTTTTGCTTCCATTATATTCTAATACAGATCCCAAACGAGTGCATATATATAATATCTGTGCACGTAATCACCATGCAACAATAAATATACATATATATGTATATATCCTTACATATATAAAAGAGGCAAAACAACTTCTCCTTTTTCCATGTGCCTCCTCGTGTCGCTCTCCCTCTTCTCTCTCTCTCTCTCTCTCTCTCTCTCTCTCTCTTCTCGTCTCTTCTTATCTTTTCCTTTCTGATAACCCGTTGTTACGTTGAGACTACTTTTTTTTTTTCCCCCTTCCCTTTCTTGCTTTCTTGCTCTGTTTCTTCTCCCAAATCCCTAAACCCTAAAGCTCTCTTCCCCTCTCTCTTTCTTTTTCATTTTCGCCTCATTCTCTCTCATTCTTTTTCCTTTCCTTCTCTCGCTCTCTCCCAAACAGGTTTTGTTTTGTTTGTTTTTTGTTTTTTTTTTTTGGGGTTTTCTTCTCTTCAATCTATCCTTCCTCCATCTGCTCTTATCACTTCGTATGCAAAAAGATTTTTTTTTTTTTTTTCCTTACTCTCTCGCTCCTTTATTTATTCATACTCCAAAATTGCTTTCTTTCTTTCTTTTACCCATAATTTTCCTTATTGCCCCTTGCCCATTAATCAGATTCAGAACTCGAGGTCCTCCGATTCTTAGTCTTGGTAACGTTTCTCTCTTTTGTCAATTTTTCCTTTTTAGATTGATTAGAACCCATTAACTGATAAAGGATATAGTAAAACTTAAGCTAAACAAACTGTGGTTAGTCTGATTGCTTGATTTAAATGCCACCCATATCTTCTCTATATGCTTTAAATCATTTATTTGGAGCCCTCCAACGAACAACCACTCCTTTCTTTCTTTTTTTATAATAAAAAATCACCATTCTTCTGTCATTTATCTTTGAATACTCTTCTTCAATTTGTCGCAGTCCATTGCATAGATAAAAAGCCCCAACTATTAAATATAATGGAAAAAAAAAACCCCCCTCAGCCGTTCATTTAGTTGTTAGTATAAAACACTCGGGCTTGTTCATAAATTGTGGTTACTAATCAGACTCTTTGATTTTCAAAACACCACCGATCCTAAGAATCTATGTTTCATGTTTGTTTATCTTCTTTCTAATTAATTAATTTCATCTTTGATGTCATCAGCAATTGGAGCTTTTCCTTTTTCATGCAAGTAAGATCACCATTCTAATAAGATCACAGCTTACACACACACAATCACAATCACAATCACAATCACAAACAGTAGAAAATCAAGAAACTGAATTAGTAGTTTTATTTTAAGAATCAATATTAATCTGCCTAAAGGCTATTACAATACTCAAAGGATGGTTCTTCGAGTGACTGTCAACTCTCCCCCGGCTTGGAGTTCTTCCAAGACTTTTCCCAGATTTTCCCTTTCTGATTGTCCAACTCCTTTTTTTTTTTTTTAATTCCCTCTAAGGCTAACTGATTCTGTTATTTTCCAAACCCACTTGCTTTAACAAACTAACACAACTAATCACCCCTACTGAAACAATACAATACAACACAACACAAAGCAAACCCAATCATAACTACTTAATTCCACTCCTAACAGCTTTTAATCCGCCACATCACCAGGTACCGCATCATTGACCGCCGGTTGCTTATCTGATCGGAAAAGAGCAAATGTCAGCCACCATATAAAAAAGAAAAAGAGGTGGTGGAGACGATTGTTACCTTGAAAACAGTTGTGGGCCTTGCAATGAAGGATCATATCATATGGGGGTTGCATTAGAAACCAATGTTATCACGAAAAGTTGAGAAGAAACCGACGAAAATAACATGGCAAAGAAATAGTAAACTGTCATATATAGACTATAGTTGTTCCTAAGTTTTAATGGACATGGTTATTTTTAAGAGTAATGCTAGCGACACCAACTCTAATCCCAATTTTTGATAATCAATTCATGTGTCATATTTTTATTAGTTTATGTGATAATGCTATAAACACTTACCAATAAAAAAATGACAATTCATATATAACATAAGTTGGTACTCAAAAGTTGAGATTAAAGTTCGTGTTCCTAGTATTTTTAGATGTCACATAATCACATATTGGGGGTGTAGGCCACTCAACATAATTTTTCTAATAGTGGTTTAAAATCTACATTTTTAGATGTATTTTAATTTTCAATGAATTTAACAGACAGATATACACGTGCGGAGCACGTG
Source organism: Ficus carica (assembly GCA_009761775.1). Taxonomy (NCBI): domain Eukaryota; kingdom Viridiplantae; phylum Streptophyta; class Magnoliopsida; order Rosales; family Moraceae; genus Ficus; species Ficus carica. Next base: position 3,365,424 of record CM019748.1, on the reverse strand, counting down.
GTTTCACTAGTTCATCATTAAACGCCGCGGCGTGGGTAGTTCAACAAATATGTGTAATCATATGTATGGAATAAACGATTATGTTATTTAGTAGCAAATATCGAAATATGATACAGTTAATATTGTGCAACAGTATAAGGGCGGTTGGCCTTGTTAGTTAATTGTTATTTTTTTATCGTACCTGCTCCATATATAGACATGAAAATAATGTATTTTTCGTTTGTACTGTAATTAATTAGTCGCGTATTTATTTCGTATAATATATACATATGTATTATTTTGTAAAAAACACCTAAAACATTTCATGTGTTCAGTCAAAATACTATTTTTGTCCTTCTTAATATATAATTGCCTAATCAGTCACAGTATACTTCATGAACCCGATTAATTTTGATGACCACAGCTACAAAACCAGTATAATTTGATAAGTGAATGAAACATCTTCAGATACATACTTGGTTTACCAGTTGACATGTATTATGCCTTAGGTCTTAGGACACATTTACCAAACTATAAACGAATGTAATAGAGAAATCAAGTAATAGAATTGGAAAGTGTAGTAAAGATATAACAAGAAGGACTATTGATTTATTTTCTAGCTATTTGTCTGGTGTAATGAGAAACAATCGACCAATTTCATTTCTAATACTTATTAAACTTAAAAATAGTAGTCATTTATATCAATACGATTAGTAAAATATCCTTATCCATAATTAAATATAATAAAACACAATATAGGAACTTATTGAGAATATATAAGTAAATTTAATATATATTTTGTTTAACAGGGAATCAATATCAAAAGGAGTGTATGAATTAATATTTCATTTTATTTATTTTTTATTTTGTGTAGGGTTTACTCAATTCTCTTAGTGATTTTGTAAGTAATTACATTATCAGATAAGAAAAGAAATCACTAATTGTTCTTTCTTTCTCTTTTATGTGTCCTTAATTTACTAACCGTACGTGTGGGCGGTTTTTAGGAAAAAATTTCCAAACGACCCTCATGCATGTAATTTAGTTAAAAATTACTTTTTTCTATCCTTTATATACAAATATTTACATCGACCAAAAAGTGAAAAAAAAAATGTTGAAAACCTAAACGGTCATAAAATATTAAGCATATACAATTTGTCCAATTTGCATGTTACTTTTGAACTTTAGTATTTTTTCATCAATTAAAAGAATAACATTTGTCAATTTAATAAGCATGTAAAAGAGAAGAAAAGTTTAGTATTCCTTTTCAAATTCCGCGGATTGACTGACCGTCCAATACTTTCTTATTGTCATATATAACACGATAACATTCTTCAGTCAAACCACACATATATATACTTTAGTCTCGTCGGAAAAAAATATTGAAGTCAAGAATTTGAAGTTGTGGAATAACAATAGTACTTTTTGGTCCGTTATAAAAACCCCCTTCAGCTCCTCTTATGTTCTTCATTAATATACTGTCTCATACATATATTCGCTATATATATATAAAAAAAAAAAAAAAAATCCATTTCTCTCTCTCTTCAACATTTATTCCATAAATATTCCTTATAAATCTTTTCTAGCTAGCTAGCGAGCCTTAATTAAGTTTGTGCCACAACATGAAGGTGTTTTTGCTTGTTGCGACTACCGTTCTTGTTCTCATGATGATCAACACTGTCCGTCCAATTGAGGCTGGTAGAGTCTTGAACGAGTACCAAAAAATTAGCCACAAAAATTCTCTTCCCTTACTATCATCTCTGCAGAAGGGAAAAGATACTCCCCCTGTGCCAAACCCACGTCAACCGCCGAGGATCAACAAAATGAACTCGCCGGCCACGCCATGAGCTCGTACTCCTCCTATGCACAAACCGATCGAACCAACAGTCGGTTCGGTTCAATCCTAAATTATCCAAAGCCAATCTTTTGTAATTTCCAAACAGCTAGAAAGTTGAAGATGAATAATGAGAGCAAAGTTATGTGTATATGCATGTGTCTTTTATTTTGTTCTGTGTTTTTTTTTTTTTAATTCCTCAAATCATGAATGTTGTGCTCGTTGTATACGAAATGTATCACTGCTATATTATTAAATAATAAGTTGATTTGTTCTTTTTGTATTTTTTTTATTTTTACTTTTTTTATTATGTTCTAAGGCGACATGTGTGTCAATTATAAAAAGCATACACAAATAGTTGTTGGCCCTATTTCTTCCGTATTGTTATATAAGCACTATTTTTTTGCTTCCCCTATATACTAATACAGATCCCAAACGAGTGCATATATATAATATATGTGCATATAATCCTTATAGTATGTAAGTATTGTTGTATTAGTTATTGGATCAATTAACTTTTTAAGGAAAAAAAAAAGAATAGAAAACAAACAAACAAACAAATAAACGAAACAAACAAAAAATTAAACTTTTTAACGGTTTGTTATGTGAGTCATCTTCATGTAAAAGGTTGTTGAATAATTTGATCTAATACTGAAAATAGCAATACTACCAATAGAGCAAAAAATATAATTCCTATTATAAGTGTTTCGTAAAAGAAAACTTTTAAAATGTTTAATATAAAGTTTGAAGTTATAGAATATTAGGAGGTACAAAAGAGAAATAGGGGCAAATTATAAGGTTTAGGGGAAAAAAGTACATGCACTTGGATGGTTGCTGCCTGATCCTCAGTTGTTGTTCGTGTACATGTCAAAATCATACCTTTATATTTTACCTATTTAAAGATGACAACGGGATGGGATATGGGTGAGGAATGGTTTTCCATTCCATCTCCGGTCGTCAAAATCATTTTCATTCCTGCCTTAAGAGAGACGAGGGCAGAAGTGGGAATTTCTCGTTGGGGAGCTTTCCGTACACACTCCATTTCTCATTTAATATAATTTTACATGTGAAAATCACACAACTTGGAAAAAATTATAAATCGAAAATCATCATAAATTTAAACTATAATCAAGATTTCACAAAATAAATCAAATTCTTACCAAATGCAATTAAACTAAATACTAGCAATAAAGCCAAAACAATGTCTCACAAAAAATAAGAAAATCCAACAACTAAATGAATATATATTACCTATACTAACTAATATTAACCAATTAAGATTACTAACTAATTATAATTAGCATCATATTAATTACCTTCATTTAAAAAAAAAGTTAGCAATTATCTTTTTTTTTAATTTACTAAAACAATTAACTAAGTTCAAAAAGTTATTATATCATAACTATATAATAAAAAATATATGACATATGTATAGCTGGATGGAGGTATAAGTGGGGGATGCTTCTCCCTTCCCCACACCACAAACAATTCGAGAAAAAAGATTTCGTCCCATCCCCGAACATTACCCCCATCCCCATTCCATTCGAAGCAAAGCCTCATTAGGGACCATCCCTACAAGAAATAGCGTCATCTCTATACCTATTCAAGAAAACCTTAGTAGACATGTTTTATTAAATTCACATATGCCTTGATTATCTATGATTACATCCACATCCAACATGTAAAAGTCGACCTTGATTTATCAGAGAAGTTACTTATTTCCTTAATAAAAAATTGTCAAATATATCGAGTTGTGTTCATATTATACTCAGTTTGCCATTGAGTGGTCGATATTGGATTGGCTGCATTTTACAAAAGCTAATCAACTGTTGGCCGATAAATATCTTCTGTAAACTGTTAGATTTTCTACTAAATTCAATTCTGTTTTATGGAATTCAAAATTTTCCATCTATAGTACGAATATATTAGCTACATAATACATATTGAAGATAAAACACTATTGATCGTTCTCATTGATTCACGTTAAATTCAAAGTTTATGAAAAAAGTACATGCAGAAGAGCTAGCGTACACATAATTCAAACAAAACAGCATGACATGCGTAGTAAAATTTTTTAAGGCCATATTCACAGAGATATGTTAGCTAGCTAGGGATATTAGTAGGACCAGAGTTATCTATGATCGAGTAGAAGCTTCCGCTCATAGAGAAATTTTTTTTTATATATTTATTTTATAATCTTTACCATTTTCTTATTTTATTCCCGGAAAATTTATTACCTCTACATAGATATATCTAAAAAACATATATTTTATTGTATGCCATATTGAAATAATAAGTTGGAGTTGGACCGGCCGTAGGATACTAGATAATGAGAATCAGGTGGGATCTGTTTATTTTCCACAGCCATGGTTTTGAAGAAAAAGAATGGATTAAAAATATTTAAAAGCAAAAAACAAAAAGTGGACTAATTTTTTGGGGCACATTTCCTCGCAATTCTCATGCATGCAAAAGAGAAGAAAAGTTTAGTATTCCTTTTCAGATTCCGCCAAATGACTGACTGTCCATGGTCCAATTTCTATTTGCCATATATACCACGATATTCGTCAGTCAAACCACACATAAAAATACTTCCGTCTTGGCAGAAAAAATATTTAACTTAAGATTAATGTGAAGTTGTGGAATAACAATAGTACTTTTTGGGCTGCGTTATAAAAACCCCCTTCAGCTCCTCTTATGTTTCTTCATTAATATACTGTCTCATACATATATTCGCTATATATATATATAATCCATTTCTCACTCTTCAACATTTATTCCATAAATATTCCCTATAAATCTTTTCTAGCGCTAGCGAGCCTTAATTAAGTTTGTGGCACAGAATGAAGGTGTTTTTGCTTGTTGCGACTATGTTCTTGTTCTCATGATGATCAACACTGTCCGTCCAATTGAGGCTGGTAGAGTCTTGAACGAATACCAAAAAATTAACCACAAAATTCTCTTCACTAGTATCATCTCTGAAGACGGGAACTGATACTCCCTCTGTGCCAAACCCACGTCAACCGCCGAGGATCAACAAAAAGAACTCGCCGGCCACGCCATGACTACTCGTACTCCTCCTATGCACCAAACCGATCGAACCAACAGTCGGTTCGGTTCAATCCTAAATTATCCAAAGCCAATCTTTTGCCATTTCCAAACAGCCAGAAAGTTAAAGATGAATAATGAGAGCAAAGCTATGTTTATATGCATGTGCCTTTTATTTTGTTTTGTGTGTTTTTTTCTTTTTAATTCCTCAGATCATGAATGTTGTGCTCGTTGTATACAAAATGTATCCCCACTATATTATTAAATAAGAAGTTGATTTGTTCTTTTGGTATTTTTTTTTTGTTTTTACCTTTTTTTTTTATATATTCTAAGACGACATGTGTGTCGATTATAAAAGAGCATACACAATTAGTTTTTAGCCTATTCTTCCGTATTGTATACAACTGTTTTGCTTCCCTTATATACTAAAGCAGATCCCAAACGAGTGCATATATATAATATATGTGCATCTAATCACCATGCAATAGTACTTTTTGGTGCGCTATTAAAACACCCTTCAGCTCCTCTAATTGTCTCTCTCTTCCACATTTATTCAATAAATATTCCTTATAATCTTTTCTAGCTAGCTAGCGAGCCTAAATAAGTTTTGTGCCACAAAATGAAGGTGTTTTTGCTTGTTTGCGACTACTGTTCTTGTTCTCATGATGATCAACAATGTTGTCCAATTGAGGCTGGTAAAGTGTTGAACGAATACCAAAAATTAACCACAAAATTCTCTTCTCTTAGTATCATCTCTGGATAATGGAGGATATCCTCCCTCGCACCAAATCCAGGTGACATGGGGGTCGACGATCAACGAAATGAACTTAACTGGCCACACCATGACTACTCATTCTCCTATGCCCAAACCGATCGAACCAACAGGTTCGGTTCAGTCCTAAATCATCCAAAGCCAATCCTTTGCCATTTCTGCAAAACAGCCAGAACGTTGAAGATGAATAATGGGAACAAAGCTAATTGTGTATGCATGTGTCTTTCTTTTCTTTTTTTTTTCTTTTTTTTTTTTCAATGTTCCCTTTGATCAATGTTGTGCTTGTTGTATACAAGATGTATCATTGCTATTAGAATTGAATAATAAGTTAATTTGTGTAAAAGAGCATGCACAATTATTTTTAGACCTATTTTTCAGTGTTGTTTTTGCACTTATATGTATGTAACCCTAATTAGATCCCAAATGAGTGCATATATACAATCACAATGCAAGCTTTGGAATTTAAGACTTTTAAAAGATTGAGATTGTATCTTAAAAATTAATTTGATAAGTAGAGAGGTCAGTACATTTATATATTTCTTATTCTGTTAGGTGGATTCGGGTTTTTTTTTTTTTTTTTTTTTTAAAAACATTTAACACATCCTTGCAAGATAATTCTCTCTTTGGAGTTACCATTTTTGTATTAAATGAATGGACTACTCATTTGAACTTGTTGTGCTCTTATGCCTTATGAAATTTGAGACCTTTAAAGGATTGAGTTATCATTATAAAAAGCCAAACTGATAAGTGAATTAACCCAATACCTTTTTATGTTTATTGTTATTATTATGTTTCTTACGAAATAACACTCTGATTTCTTTTACCCTAAACACAAGCACCATCTATTCTCCATTTAGCTCTCCTTGGTAACGCGATTTAATATAAGGCGAGAATAATATTATTCAACAGGCAACCGTTGTGTGGGTGGTTTAACATGTAAAAGTCATAAGGACTAAGTGACCCGAATGTGTTTTTTCGGCAGCAAATATCGAAACATGAAAATAGTAATGTCGCGTATTATATAACTAATTCTTTTTTAGAAAAAATCTCCAAACACCCTTGTCTTAGTCAACATGAGATGGGTGATTTAAAGTGTATCAAACTAATTGGGATGTTGTAAATCACCTTGATGTCAATTGTTCTTTTTCATTATTTACTTAAAAAATATTAAAACAAAATATTAATAATATTGGACGCAAAATAAGGATTAATATGTTAAGTGTCATTTCAATATATTGTGTAAACCATTAACATTAACATTTGTATTAATGAATTGTGTAAGGTTAAGTTGCATTTTTTTTTTTTTTTGGTTTATTATTTTCTAAAGTATTTATTAGTTTACGTGCGGGCCATACCTCTCGACAGGAATGACAAAAATATTCGTTGAAGACTCTACGTGCGAGTCATATCCCTAGACAAGGACGCGTTTCGTGTCATATATAATTATATGTATATATGTATATATAAGTTAATGGAGTCAACCAATCAATAACATACATGTCAACTAAAAACACACCCCTACGAGACAGAATTAGAATGCTGCAAAAAAAAAAAAATAATAATAATAATAATAATAAAACTCAAAATTAAATCAAACTAAGACTTGGGAGACAGCTGGGTCGACCCAAGTAAAAGCTCGAATATTTACTTTAATGGTCCAATATTGAAAGAGATTAAGTGGGACGAGGTCACACACACACACACACACACACACACATATATATATATGAATTACCACACGGCAAGGGTAAGCGGTAAACCACAGTCTTAAGCCAGATCGCCCTGTAGAATGCTTCCGGTACTACGAGCATATGCATGCATATATATTAACTAAAGTAAGCTAAGTTGATTTAGTCAGGTCACGCGTTTGTCAATAGTAAGAGATTGTGCCAAAGTGATGAATTTGAATACATATATTTCAAAGTCCTTTTTATAGACATTTAAGTTAAAACACAAGGAAAATATTAGACGTAGATTTCGGGCCATGCAAATACTTTATTATTATTATTATTATTTTCTTTACTTATTATAAAAAAAATTAAAAAAAGAAAAAGAGATTGGTAGTATTCTCACACCTCCGATTAATAGAATGGTATAGGAACTAATTTTTCTTCCATGAAGCTTATCAATGTCCCGGAGTATATGTGTGTGTATATTGGGATTGTCATTTCCAATAAGGCTGGACTGCTAAGTGGGATACGAAGATTTGAACTTTAATGCTGAGATTAAGAGAGACTTAGGGGGTGTTTGAAGTAACAACTCTAATTCAAAAAATTCTATTTATTTTTGTCTTTTATAAAATATCAATAAAAATTTTAATTAGTTTTTGAAAAATCAAACAATACAACTCAAAAAACTTAACTCCAATCTATACACCAATACACGTTTAGAAAAATATCTATGACCGTTGTGTCACCAACCCGGTAGATGCAAATACTTGGTATAAGGTTCACATACATGCTTGAATTTTCTCTTATATATAAATTTAGTTGTCAATATAGACGCAATAATGCTTGCGCGTGAAGCTACGCTGTTGTTTCATATAATATATCTATATATATGCCCTCCAAATCAAATTCAAATACACCCATCTTATACGTGTAGAATTGTTAAAAAAAATGCTACGTCATGTTTTGAAATTTTTTTTTTATAGTGGCAAATTCAGGGAAATACCTACTACTTTTTTTATTTTATTTTATTCCTCAATTAATCACCGACAGCTTAAAGCCTTAAACACTAATGCTCGTTACATGAGTGAGATAACTACGACTAGTAAAATGGTGGAGATCATACTCGCTAAGAGGAAATCTCTCTGAAAATTTTATTTATTTATTTTTTCCCAGAGATAGATGCTTAGAAGTAATAAGGTGAAACAAGATTTATGTTTCCCAAAATGTTCTCCAGTACTATTTCTCAAGACCAAAAAAGAAAAGGAAATTATAATTTAGTGTGGTGCATTTATGATTCCTGAAGGTCTTGTGATCAATATGTTTAATGAGAAAAATCGTGTGTTTACTATTTTATGTTAATATTAAAATTTAAAAAAAAATAGGAAGAAGGGAATAAAATACTATGTATGCCCACAAAATCAAGGGTCAAAATTCAAATACACCCTCCTTATACGTGTAGAATTAAAAAAAAAAAAATTTTTGCTACGTCATGTTTTCAAATTTTATGTTTTTTATAGAGGAAAAATCAGGGGAATACTTACTAATTTTTATTTTTTTTTAATTTCCCTCGACGGCTCACGATGAGCTTAATTACACAAATTGTTTATTACAGTTTGTTAACAACAATTAGTAAATGGTGGCGTAGATCATACTATAGCTAAGAGGAACAGAAATTACTGACAAATTTTTTTATTTTTTCAAACATAGATGCTTTGAAATAATCTGGTGAAACAAGTTTTATACCCAAAATGTACTCCAGAACTATTTCTCAAGACCCAGAAGAAAAAAAAAAAAAAAAAAAAAAAAAAGGAAGAAGAGAAGAAAATACTGTTTGTTGAGTCTTATTAATGCAAATCAAACCGAGGATTTCATATTGTTCAAAACCGAGTTTCTTGTACGACCCGTTCAATTTCTAAACTCAGACTCGCCAATATTGGTCAAAAAGTCAAATATATATCTGCGGAGATGTATATAAAATAACATTTTTAATATAAGTCAACTCCCACTATAAGTTAAGTGCACTATAAAAACTTGTCTCCTCCATATTAGTTTTTCAATATCGTGTCATTAAATTCATAGTCGTTTACACCTATTTGCTTGCTATAGTTGTTGTGTCCAAACAAACCTTAAAATGAGGAAACTAATTACTGTTCTTTTGGTTCTAGCCACTGTTCTTGCTCTTATCAATATCCATCCAATTGAGGCCTGTAGAGTCTTGGAGGAGGACCAAATGTTGGTGAACAAAGATCTTTTTTTACTCTCATCACTGAGGAGGAAAACTCGAGACCCGCCCTCTGCGCCGAACCCGCGTATCCTTCGTCAATCGGCGGACGGGCTTTCGCAGGGCACGCCATTCCTCTTCCTCGTGCAGAAGCTGAACCTCATGGTTCGCTTGCAACGTAGCTTATACCTGCAGAATGTTGAAGATGGATGCAGCTGGAACCTTATTTAACATATTAACTTGTGATCTTCTGATTCATTTTTTAGTTATTTTAATTTGTTGTATAATTTGTTGTACAAGATGTACTTACACAAATCAAATTATTGTTTTTTTTTTTTATTAATAAATGATGATATTAAAAAGATGATTATTTATATATTTTCCTATTTTCGGTGTTCTAGCGTTCTCTTAAGGCAATGGTTTCGTTTCTCTTGTTGGTTCTAATTTATTAACACGCACAATTGCAAACACAAATGTGTATCGTTTTTCAACCCATTTTTCTTCTCTTTTCAAAAACAAAACCTCAAGGAGAAAGCAATATAATAGGCTAGCAGACTCATGGACAAAGGCAGAAATTTTTTTCAGAAAGAATTAAGCTAAATCTTAAATTAAAGATAAGATTGACAATCAGTTGATAAACACCTACCAATGAGAAAAAAATATATCAACTCATATATTATATAAATCAGTATTCAAAATTTAAGTTTAGAACTAATGTCCATATTAATATTTTTTAAAGTAAATAAATAGTATAAATAATGTTAAAATTTTAAAAGGAAAGAGAAAATGAAAGGAAATTTACTAGTTTTAAAAAATGGGCAACCATGGGCTGAGGGACTGCAATCCTTCGGGTTCATGATGGCTTTGTCCCTGCCAGCTATATTCACACAATAACAAGTATAACGAAACAAGGAAATAAATCAGTTTTTTCATCGGCATGATCAATAAACAAAGCAGATATCTACTTTAAACGTGTCAAGCATTTATTTTGTCTACTTTTAAAATTTATGGAGTCAATTCCAGCAGCTAATTTTGCCGCGCTTTTTTTATATCCATATGCCAATATATAATTATCCTGCTCAAGCTGCATGAGTTATATATTTTTTTCCCACACAAGCCTTACTGATCAATTTATTAATAAGAGTGAAACTAGCCTAGCTCAAAGGACAATACAAACAAACATATGTAGGTAGGAAATGCTACAATTAGCTCAACAAAACGTAAATTGGTTTGAAGATTCATCTGAGTTAGAAGATCTACTTTTCCATTAAAATAAGCAAAAGATGTTCCATTAAAACTCGCGAATGGCAGTATCCGATAAGGAAAACTCTTCCAAGGAAAAAATAGTGCATGATCTTAAAATCAACAACTGAATGTGCACAAAACTCTAAAGTGTTATCTCCAATAGTGAAATAAAATTATGTAGTTACACCCACAGGGGTGGATGAGATGGCAAAGGGGTGGGAAGTCTTTGCTAGGCATCTCCCCTTTGTCCATCTGGGTTTGATTCCTATTGTCTTCCCTTAGGTCCCGCTTCAGTTTCAACTGTTGAAGTATGGTTTGGTGATAGTATGGTAGATCCCGGACGGACGATTAAGAGAAAATAGTATAAAATATTTGTTTCTGCCATACTTAGGGAAAGTGATTTTTACCTGTGGGGTTGCTAATATGGAAATAATGGGGTCACTTCCATATTCTTTTATTCACCAATATATATATATATATATATATATATAGAAATACGTAGTTGACCAATGTCCTTAATTAAACTTATAGGGTGTTTGGTGTAGTGGTTTGAGTTGAGATTTTAAGTTTAAATAGTAGTTTTTATTGATTTTTTCAGAAAAGACAAAAAACTTTTTCAGAAAAAGACAAAAAAAAAATACAGTTTAACTTGAGTTGAAAGGGAGAGCCAAACTCTCCCATATTGTTAATAAAACTGGCGCTGAATTCCATAAATGACAATGTTATTGACTATTACCATCCTTACAGTTAATAGTCTGTTCATGCAACTTATCAAGTTTGCCAATTAAATTGGATCTCAAGACCGTAATTGTCATCTTTTTCCAATATTCAACTCACATGTCCATTTATTCAGATAATAATTATGTTCCTTAAATCATATTATGAAACACTAATTAAAAATGTCTTTTTAATTATAATATCATAACACATCAATTAAAAAGTCATATATGTTAGTTAAATATTTTTCATAAGAAAAACGAGGACATGAGCCAAATTCCTCTTTCCAAGACATGAATTTTATTTGCCTAATGTTTTTGTATAATTAATCACGGATCAAGTGGTTAAAGAAAAAAAATTAATTTTTTAGGTTGGAAGAGGGCTCACTAATATTGAACAACTAAAATACTTATTAACTTGGTTTAAAACTTAGGTAGCTGACTACATGTTATTGATGGATTGTTAGATTTGTAACCATTTCAATACTAATGTAGCTGGGTGGTTTTTTCAATTAGTAGCCCTCAAGGAAAAACTTAATAATTTCCATATTCATATATAAGCTAGTACATATTAAGAGAAAAATCTGGGTCAATTCTTCATTCTCATTTATTAATGTTTTAAAATTTATCAAAAACATTGATATATAGCTGGCATGTACAGAATTCAAACCAAAAGCACATCATAATATTGAAAAAAAAAAAAAAGGCTAATTTTATAAGATGATTTTACTGCCAACCGGATGCTGCGAAACAGGAGGAAATATACTTTAGCCGTCTGTTTTCAGGTTGGGCAGTAACAATCACTCATTTTTTAAAATCAACATTTTTAAGACCAAAAAGTCGGGTGTAAAAGAGGAGGAAAGCTCTCCGTTCAATTTTTTTTTTTTTTTTTGTTCCCCAAAATGTACTCCAGCCATATATCTGAATAATGAAGAAGAATCAAACTTCAAAAAACAGCAAAAACAAATAGTGGACTTTTATTTTTTATTTTTATTTTTTTTGGGGGGGGGGGGGGGGAGGTTGTTTCCTCGTAATTCTCATGCATGCAAAAGAAGAAAACTTAAATTAGAAATTCCCTTTTCAAACTAAAGTTTCTTCTTAAACGACTGACCCGTTCAATTTTCAAAATTAATGCTATATATCAAAATATATCGTCAAGAGTCAAACCTTACTTCCGTCTTGGAGAAATATTGAATTAATTAAGAATGTGAAATAGTAGAAATTTATGTTTTTCGTGTGCTATATAAACCCCTCATCCTCTCCATTAATTCTTCATCAACAAGCTTTTCTATATACATATATATTTTTTTAATTTATTAGAAAGCCACCTTCTCTCCTACACATTAATTAGTTCTTTCAATAGTTTATAGCTTGTGTCCAACAGAATGAGGCACCAAATTACCTTGCTTTTGGTTTTAGCCACTGTTTTTGCTCTTGTCAATATCTGTCCGATTGAGGCAGGTAGAGCCTTGAAGGAAGAACAAAAGCCTAGCCATGTAGATCCTTTTCTGTTACTATCATCCCTGGACAAGGACCCTCCCTCTGCACCAAACCCAACACAACCGTCGTGGTCGACGATCAACCAAAAGGGCTTCGCTGGCCACGCCATGCCTTGTCGTGTGCACAATCCGATCAAACATAGGTTCGGTTCAGCGTAGCTTTTACTCCCAGTCAGCAAAGCCAATCATTTGCCATTTTCAATAAACAGCGGGCCTGAGGAAAGTTGAAGATCTGAACTAGTTTATATTTGTGCTTCTTTTTTTTTTTTTTGGTAATTGTTTTCTTTCATCTCTTATTGTGCTCGTTGGCAAGCATAGAAATATTTGAGGTTCTGCATATATATATATACACACACACAGATCACAAAATAGAACAAAAATGTAGAGATTCTTTCTCTCTCTATTTACTTTTTTTACTTTTTCCTTTTCAAGGCAACGCATGTATCAACATTCCTGATCAAACAGGGGTGAATCAAAGAACAAACTATTTTAATTTTCTATCTACTTTCTGTGTGATTTTTGTAAATATTCAATACTGCTTTAAAAAACTAACACAGACGCCAAACTTATTTATATTACATATAAATATATATATTCTTCATTAGCGTTGTTATCATGTGTATATATACATATGTATATATATAAATATATATCTATTATAAAACCTCCCTTAAAAAAGATAAAAACGACTAAGATTGCATGCCTTGGCGGCTCAACCTGGATAAGGGAAAAATGAATGTACACGTGTCATAAAAATATTTGACAGATAAGTGGAGACAAACCTAACTACTGCCGAACCAACATTTCCACTTTATATTCCAAGGGGTGGGGTGGCCTATGTATTTTAGTATCTCTTCTTGGTAGACGTAAGTAGTGAAAATTGTTTGTTATTTATTTATTTATAAATAAATAAGAACTAAAATTACATAAATGTCAAGAACCAAAATAAATAATAACTACCTATAAGAGGACAATCAAACAACCAATTCTACTCATACATGTGAAAATTGTTTCTTAATGTCAAGAGCTAAAAATAAACAATAACTACCCAATAATGTGAAAAGTACTTGTTATATATAATCATTAATTTCTTAAAAAATGTTTGTTATATAACATATAGCTTGCGTCGACGCTTCTGAGAATATCACTACTAGAAAAGAGGGATTACACGACGGGTTTTACCCGTCGTGTAAAGTTTTCACGACGGTTCCTTAACCGTCGTGTAATCCAGCGTCGTGGAAGATAACACGACGGTTTTAATACCGTCGTTGTATCTAAGTTTTACACGACGGTTTTGCAATAGTCATGTAATCCCGGTAAAAAGATATGTGGTGAAGCAAAAAAAACGAACATTACACGACGGTTCCGGGAGGAACCGTCGTGTAATCTTATATATATATATATATATAATTGTTATTATCTTCTTGGCAGGCGTAAGTCTGCACCTTATCATGCACACGTGATAAAAAGAAAACAAAAGTACAGAAAATAAAGAAATCTAACAAAACAAGAAAAAATTAAGACAAACAACGAAGCAGAGTGATCAAATGAAACCAATCGAAACGTAAAATGTTCTACTCATTTAACCAAAGGTCTCGTTAAACCCGTCTATTCAGTTTTTTTTTTTTTTTTTTTTTTTTTTTTTTTTTGGGGGGGTGGTGCAAAAAATATATATAGTAATTGTAATTAGTATATTCTATATATAATTATTAGCATAGATGTATAGATAAAAACGGTTTTCGGTTGATTAGCCTTCTCGAAAGAGTTGTTTATTTTTATCTTCTACTTTTTGTCTGGATTGTCAAACTGAATTTTGAACCTTTTTTTTTTCTTTTTTCTTTTAATAAAATTGAGTGAGAGATTTATTTCCTCCTAATCAGCTCCGTTTATATAAGAGAAATTCCATAATTATACTTGCGGCATTTAAAATAATCATTTTCAATAATTATTGATATGAAACAACAAATAAGAAAATAATCAAAATAAGCCATATTAATTATAAAATTAGCATATTGTATTCTATATATAATTATTTTTATCTTCTACTTTTTGTCTGGATTGTCATACTGAATTTTGAACCTTTTTTTTTTCTTTTTTCTTTTAATAAATTTGAATGAGAGATTTATTTCCTCCCATAATTTTACTGGCGGCATTTAAAATAATCATTTTCGATAATTATTGATATGAAACAACAAATAAGAAAATAATCAAAATAAGTCATATTAATTATAAAATACTTTTTCATTTATGTTATTAAAAAAATTAAAACGCCTATTTTATTATGCTATTCCTTAGGTGTTCGTTCTACTGAGAAAGAGATAGAGAAAAGACTTCGTTATGAATTTGGAACCAACGGCCACTCCAAAGAGAACCGTGATATTGAGGCATATATATGTGTGTATATATATATATATATATGTATAAATATCATGCCGAGGAGGCACAGAGTTGGCGTGCAAAAAGTCACTCGGGTCAAATGGTTGAAGCTTTGAAAGCACTTGGTTTAAAATTGGGGCATAGAGGAAGAGACCTGCCTTCCAAGACCCTTCCAGTAGCATATGATCAGTTAATGCTCGTGATGAGACCAACTAATATTACTTCATTGTTTCGGTTACAAGATTTTTAACGAGGTATATTTAAACATGTTAGCAAAATCTTAATTTTGACTTTGATTTCCGGTACCATGTCTTGGTTTTGGTATTTTCTGCTCATGTTTCGACGCTTGCGTGCGTGATTTCTTTCTTCTAGTCTACATTGCATCATTTGTCCATTCTATGCTTGAAAAAAGATCTTGCGAATTTTTTTTTTTCCTTCTCCTTCTTCTTTTCTAACTTTGGTCCGTTTTCAAAAGGAAATCGATTGGTCCTTTTACCGTTTCTAAGATCGTTTGTAAACTGTCATCTTGCAATAACAAAAGCAGATAATTGTTGTGTGAATTGGATTATTTGAAAGGGTATTGTGGATAGGTACAGATCAGATGAAGTGGACGGGAAAATATGTATTTTTCAAATACTACATACGTTATCAGGGTTGACTCTTATTAGCGCAAGAGAAGACGGGAAACTATAAGAGGGAATGTACATATCAACAATTGTTTTTGACTCTTGACTAATAATTATTTGTGGTAATTAATTAAAATATATCAAATATTAATCAATATAGACTGGTCATAAAGAAGATACCACATGCGTTTTAATATATATATATATTTTTTTTAAGACCACGTACTTGCTTAACGATCGGGGGCATTGGACTTTTCTTTGCTTGTTTGTTTTCATTTTGTGTGTGTGTGTGTGTGTGTGTGTGTTTTTTTTCCCCCTGCTATACATAACAATCTCCTTGGACTGGGAAAATTTTAGATAGGCTCAGATTTAAAATATAAAAATATTTTTATTTCTTTTAAGTCATAAACCCATACCATAAAAAATAAAAAAAATAAAAAAAAAACCTTTTGAATATATAACGAATTACGATATTTGTTCTTAATACAAATTTATTATTTGTGAGTCACAAAATATTAGTATAATTAGTTTTTAATATTGAAACATAGCTTTTTTTTTTTTTTTTTTTTTGACATAATTGATAATCCGTAATTTTACACTTGACTCTATCATAATGTGTAATATTCAAATCCTTCTTTCTTATGTTAAAAAAAAGTATGGACATATATTGCAATTTTTTTAATATCGGAATGTGTAATATAGTTAGGTGGAATTTACAGAATTCAAACTAAAACACAACATGCACTACTGTTCAGGTGGCTTCTTGTCGCGCATATATATATGTGTGTGTGTGTGTGTGTGTGTGTGTATCTATGCATCCAAATTAATTTATGTTTCCCAAAAGGTCCAGCCTTGTTTCTGATCATCAGAAGAAAAATACTAAAAATCATTCAAAAAGAAGAAGAGAACTTTTTGGGGGGCAGATATAACCTTCTAATTAGTGCATATGCAAATTAAAGATAACTAATTGCCGATCATGGTGTAATTTGTAGGCCCAATAGTACGTCAAAAGTCTAGTCATGGGAAAAAAAAAATGTAGAAAATATATATGGAAAAAAATAGATTATTAAGTATTGGTACGCTATAAAAAGCTCTTTATCTCGTTCATTATTGCATCAACACCCAAGTATTATTCACTGTAGAAACTTAGCACCTTGTCTCTCTCGTCCGTTTTTCCAATAGTATTATTTTTGTGACACATAATTACTTTCAATATCTTTGTTACATTTGTTTGTCCAACAAAATGAGACGTTCCAATATTTATGCGCTTTTGCTTCTCACCACTGTTCTTGTTCTAATCAATTTTCGTCTAATTGAGGCAGGTAGAGTCTTGAGCGAAGACTGCCAAAAGCTTATCCACAAAGATGCTCATCGTGTGTTACTTGTACCGTTGGATAGGGGAAGTGACCCTCCACCTGCACCTAACCCCGATAGCCCTTCACTGGCCGATTCATGGGCAGACACACCTCCTAGTCTTCGCGCTCAAACCAACCCTCACGGTCTCCGTTATGGAGTTGCTTATAATCCAAGCCCATGAAACAAGGTCGCCGACCCTTTGCAATTTCCAGGACTAGAAAAGTTGGAAGATGAATAAGAAGAAGCATAAATTAACCTACCCTATTTGTGCATGTGGTGTGTTCTTTTTTTTTTTCTTTTCTTTTTTTTTTCCTTTTTTTTGTGCTGGTTGTACTAGAGATGGCAGAATTGCTATAGAGTTTAATTAATTAGTATATATATGCTTAATTTTTAAAGAACAAAAGTATATAAGGATCTTAATGCTCTCTATCTCTTTTTTTTTTTTTTTCACGTAATGTGAGTATTGTAAGTAATAACCGTGATCATGATCGATCAGACCGGGGTAAATAAAAAGAAAAAAAAATAAAATAAAGATCTATTAGCTTTTGCACATATATTACTTTTTTTTTTCTTTTTTTGTATTGATACTAAATTCTTTCGTACTTTTTGCTAGATTAAAACTTGTGCAGACACACAAACATAAATCGTACTAATTAGTTTTTTAATTGGAGTGCAAACCCAGTGCATAAATAGATAATTAAGATGTTACATTTGATTTGATCATGATCATGATCTTTAACCCAGTTCTTCCTTCTCTGTTTACGCCTGAAAACACACTTTTTTTTTTTTTTTAATGAATGACAAGAAATGCCTGGTATCAGAGAAAATTATAGAGCATCAATTATACTTCTCAAAACTTGAGGAAAGTAAAAGTTTAAAAAATATATGGTATACTGAAAGATTGATTTGCATGCAACAATTCCATTTTTATTTTTGATCTTTTAATTAGTATCCCGTACATAGCTAAAACCATTAACAAAGCGGAGTAAATTCAATGCAAGTATAAAAATTAAAAAATAATAAATAATAATCATAGTAATAATAAATGACAACATCGGTGTTTCTTCACCAACATTACTCAGACAAACTTTCAAAGAACGGCTAGCATTTTGGTATATTTTGGATTCAAACTTTTTTCCTTAGGATATAATAAAAAGGCTATCACAAAACGCTAGCTTTATTTACGATCTTCAGCCACCGATGATCCAAAGCGGGCCATGGTACCGGAGTAGGCATGGGGAGGAGGAACCAAGTGGCGTCCGGCGAAGTCCCTCTGGCCAATGGTTGAAGCTGTGAAAGCACCGGGAATTTTAGAGTTGGGCGAAGAGGGAGTGTCACGAGTCTCAGGATGACGCTGCGTTGTCGTCGCGAGTGATGCTAAGAGGCTTGCGCAGACTCTACCAGCCTCGTACGAGTGCATGCTCATGAGACAAACAAATAACATAACCACGACAAATGTGTTTATGAATCTCATCTTTAATTTGGAAATAAAAAGCGGGTTAAAGACAAGAAGTGAATGTTTTAAGATTTTGTTAAAAATAAGGAAAGAAGAACAAATTTAAGCAAGTAATTTGTATATAGATAGATGGGATTTAGCAAGGGGTGAGGAGAGCTATGGAGGTGGAGGGAGGTATTTATACATATCAATTTGCATGAATATTTCTGCTATTGCCACATATGCGTTACGTTAGTAGGGTTGACTCTGGTTGGCCCAAGAGAAGAAAGGAAACTAAGAGGGAAACAACTTATACACGAATATTTTGACTTTTGACTTGTTTGAGGTAGAATTTTAAATTTATATAAAATATTCAACTGGTCAACGTAAGAGAAATCGAGTTTTTTTTTTTTTAAATATAGTTTTTAATTTTGATTTTTCTTACATGCATGTGAACTCTCTACATCACGTGCATTAACAAACGGGGCATTGAATCTTTTTTTTTTCCCCCCCATTCTACATTCTATACGAACTGGTACAGAAAGCAAAATTCATTAAAAAGAGAAAAGAAAAAAGCATTAGAAAATCAAAATGATAGAAGGTCCTAAAATACCAAGGAAAAAGCAAATCAATAGAAAGCAACTTATAAGAAAAACTTTTTTAGATTTTTTTTTTCATTTTAAAACTCATACCATATTACAAGCTCAAGCAATCCAAAAAATACGCCCTCATTTTTAGGTAAATCTCAAGTTTGTCGTTCTTCAAAAATCTAAAAAGTATCATTGTATTTTTCAAACCATCAAAAAACCATCCATCTTTTGACTTTTTTTTTTTTTTTTAGTTTTTTAAAATGGCTAAACTCCCTGAACGCGCTTTTGTTTATTAAAAAGAAGATCAATGGCGTCTTCACATTCTAGTTCATTATCCATTTGTGAATCTATTAGAATCACATGTGTTGAACAATATTAAAATCTAACATATCCTCTCACCAAGCTTAGCTCAAAGTTACCTAGTCCACCACAACCTCATAATTCCTTAAGAAATGCATGTTTTAAGGCTGGATCTTAAAATAAGGACGTGTGGATTCGAACTCGAGTGTAAAAGTTGGTAAGTCATACCAGCTTCCAAACACCCTTCTCAAAGTCACCATCATGGAGGGAAATTTAGAGCACCCATTTAATTTCTTTTTTCTTTTTCCATCTAAAGAAGAACGAATTTTTTTATTATTGGGTTATTCTATCCAACAGTAGACCTGAATGACTTTGATAAATCAAACGTTTTTCTATTTTATAGACTTATTAATTCTATATATGCACCGTCATCTCTCATATAATCAATTTTGAAATTCAATTCAAAATTAGCAATGACGCCTACAGAATTAATCTTAGCGCTTAGCAGTCTTTTGTACAGAAACGTGGTTGGACTTGCGACTTGCCAAATGCCCCTTTCCCCTTTGATTGCGTATTACCACTACCAGATATGCTTATTATCCACTAATTACTCGTACGCGCTCAGTTTGATCCGTTCCTCTTCAACCATAGAATATACACACACTCACACACAAATACATATATGTATATATATATACAGAGGGAGTTAACATAAAATTTTTTTTAATTTTTTTATTTTTTATTTTTTGGGGTTTGAACAAGAGTTGGTGCAATATTTTCAAGGCGCGTGAGGAGCCACTAACACGACATTCATGAGATTCGTTGTTTGGAAAAGAGAACTCAAAGTGGGGAGTCCTCGTACACTTTATGGGGAACACACGGAAACAGCCTCATTTTTTGGATTTTTTTTTTTTTTTTTTTTTTGTTACTTATTTGTTGATCTATTATTATTATTGTAATCTCATGTCGGCGATGAGTGAGAAAATTAAATAACTTATAAGTGTCACCACTTCTTTTTCAATTAACAATTGTTTGGAAGATATAATTTAATGAAATCTACTTATGGATCCACTAAATTCTTTCTCTCGAAGGTCTTTGTTTCGATTTCTCTCGTAAAATGTGTGTTTGTTTACTTGTGTGGAAAAAAAAAACTACTAATTAAGCAAAGTCATTGTCAATACTACTACAGTGCCATTTTCAAAGGTCCACACATTCCTAGTTGGTTTTCAACATATATATGTATAACAATATTTCGTTTCTTCTTTTTTTTTTTTTTTTTTTTTTTTTAATATTCTTCTTACCTATAGTCTTCACCAGATCTTTGATTTCTACCTTCTTATATAACGAAATTTAAAGAAAAAAGAAAAAGAATCGATGGAAAATGAAAGAAAAATTGGTGTAAGTAGGATGATGAACTTTTCGGGTCTTAACAACTAGTCCCTTTAACGTATTATTTCGGAATTTACTCTCTAACTTGCAAAGTCATTACCTTGTGCACAGTTTCAGCCTTTTTTTGTGTTGGGATTTGGAGGTTGGTTTGGAGATTCGAGTTATTTGTGTTTTTGAATTAAGATCTGGGGATTTTTGGTCTAAATTGCGCTTTTCCTTCTAATTGTTCTCTTTTCAATTCATTGATATAATGGCCGTTAGTAAAATGGGGCAAACTGCAAAATTTTGCAAATTGGGTTTGTGGAGGGGGTTAAGTGCCAAAATTAAGAGTTCGGAGAGTAAGCTGTAAACATCCAAAAAGTTCGAGGTCGGTGGCAAAAGTGCTAAAAACCCAGGGGGTTTAAAGTGCCAAAATTAAGAGTTTGGAGAGTAAACTGTAAAAACCCAAAAGGTTCAGGGTCAGTGGCAAAAGTGCTAAAAAGCCTATCGAAGTCATACTCCAAAAGTTGGAGAAAGATTTTGTTACTTAATTGTAACAATTCATTTTGCTGTTTTATTTATCTCATCCAATTAAAACCAAACTTTATACAGACATTCATTGAAGAAACTTCCACTGGGAAGTAACCTGAACAAAGTCTGAATTTATACACACACAAACATACATACATATATGGGAACTCTCTTATGCGGCACCTTCATAAACATCATTTGTAACTTTTTATGTGCTTTATTATAACAATGAATTGACTCTAATGAACGTTTTTCAGTGATAATTATCATTTACACTAATAATTCAAATATCTATGTTACAAGATTCAAAATAAAAAGTTACATACAAATTAACTGGTAACTACAATATACAAAATAGAATATTAAAACTGCTGCCAGACAAGAGAGCTTTTTTATATATGTATATGTGTACATATATAAATGCAAAGTTTGTGCATCTATAGCCAAAAAGAATATGCAAAGTTTGTGTATCTATAGCCAGTATATGATGAATCAACGATGGAGTTTACATGAGATTGAGGTTTAATAAACAGAAGTCTACATATCTGCTTCTTTTCGGTAACCTAACAACCACAACAATACATGTCCTTGGAAGCTTATTGATCTATGTATATATACATCTTTGTCAGCTTTTCATATAATCCTATACAAATCTGCTAACAAAGAACAGAACTGTACAACGCATCCTCTAGTATTGCTACAAATTTGCATCCTACACAAACAATTCGATTTACAAATCACAGAGGAATGCTGCACATAACTGCAGTATTGAAATTCAAGGGTTTATGGAAAGGTGACTTGGTAATGAGGAATCTCCACGTCTTCCTCTTCGGATTATAAATTTGAATGTACAAGATTCCTGTCTTCTTATTGTGCTGTCGCGACCTGCGGGAGTCTGCAGATTCTACGGCCTTCTTGAGGGTAATAACATGCAGCTCACCGTCCAATGCCACAAAACCAAATGACGAGTGGAGAGGCGCCTCTCTTGGCACGCGCGACTCCTCCCACCAACGATTTGAAGCCATATCGTACCTGCAACGCAGTAGACAGAGCTCATGATTAAGTGGAAGCAAGCAACTTTCAGAATTTAGTCTGTCAAATAGTGCTGATTTCACGCGGCTACATGGTAGGCAATCCCTCAAGTTAGAGGATGGATACTCATCAATGACCATTCACATGATCATGCAGGTACATAAAGTGCAATTAACTAAAAAAATCCAGATCATATAGTTCCAAAATCATAACCAAATTTCCTAATTTTGGTGTATATTTTCGGCAAATACTAGAATATTCTAAGTTAACATGTACCAAATCACTTTTTTTTTTTTTTGGGGGTATGCTTTCACGCTCCAGGACCCACTTTCTGAAGAGGGAGACAAAGGGCTAAAAAGGAGCTAATGTTCATTATCTCGGCTCCCTGCCATCCCAATTTCATTTTCTTTCCACGAGCAAACATTCTTCAGAGATTCCATTACCAACAAATCTGCAGGTCAATTTCCCTACCTTGGTTATGAATACCATCTCAAACTTTCTAAGCTATGTCCAACATCAATTCTTGAAACACTTGGGGTAAGTTTGGTTTGATGGAATGGCGATTGGAATGGAATGAAAATTCCTAAAATCCAGTTATTCTAATGTTCGGGTAGGACAAAAGACTTAAGAATAGCTATTCCTATGGAACTGCTATTCCACCAAATGGTTCAATAGTCACTACTAAAGTAAGCCAAAGGAATAATCGTTCAAATTTAAAAACTGACATTAGTTTAAATTCTTTCAAGCTAAATCATCCCTCACAATGTTCTAATACTAGTTTAAATACCCTTTCACTCTAAATTATCCCCCACAATGTTCTAATATCATGAAAGAAACAAAGAGATGCTTAAAAATGGTGAGACTTGAGGAGTTGAGGCTCTTTACCTAGCAAAGTGGACTCTGACATGCCTGCCCCTAATATCCAACACGCCAGGCAACAAACACTTCCCAAGTTTGGCAAATTTGTGAATGTATTTGCATAAGTATTATAACTATTTAAATTAAAATATATAGATTGCAGAATAGTTAGAACTTATTTAAGTATGTGTGCCAGCTACTAAACTGATCTTCTAGTAGTTACAGAAGACGAATTTACTTCCTAAGTCAGATTCTTTTATGGAGTCCAAAGAGCTCTTGCATTTTAGGATGAGGGGTCACCAAATTTTTTCGGATTATGACAGCCATCAATTAATCAAGTCCTAAAAAAGATGATGACGAAACACCGCCTTCCAAAGACATAAGATTCTAAAAGACGAAGTCATTTTAATCAAACTGAAAAAAAAAAAAGGCTTCACTAAAATGCCCCAACCATTAACTGGACTGCTTTCTCTTCTTTCCTTGGTTAACTGCTGTTTGTCATTCTTCTTTCCTTCGGGTTGTGGAAATGCTTATTAGTCTCCTGAACCCATGGCTTAGGTTGTCAAAGGGACTTCTTTAATGGCAAGTAAGGCCTATCTAAACTCATCAACACAACCCAGCAACACGCAAGCAGAAAGATTGTGTTCTAAAATCTAAGCTCGATATATCAGGTCGTAAACAGATACATACATTATTGACTATACAATACCCCATTGCACACACAAATTTGCATACACGTATATTCATTGTATCCTCTACATCAGACCATTTATTTCAGTCCATAAGAACCTATTATCACTGGCTAAACAAAAACTAATTAACAATCCAAACAGTGCTGGTTTCAGCACAAAAGACATGCTGCAAAATGTTCATATCGCAGTTCGCAACATCTAAGCTCATAATTTTGCTAAATCTGTCTATCAATAAACAACTAAATTCATCCAATTGGGAAAAATCAAAAAGAAAAACTAAACCCAAAAAAAGAAAGAAAGCTCAGATTTTGAAATATTACCTAAGTATGTCATTCCCATCAAGCATAAAAACTCCAGGACGCCCACAATCCTCATCCTCGACCACGACGATCTTCCCAAGCCTCATCCTTTCCCCTGCATCCCACATATCCCCAATCTCTCGCCATTTCTCACTCTCCAATTCCATAGCCACAGCGCCCCTGTAGTACTCATCCACCGGAAACACCCCCGATATCGTCCTCGATTCGCCATAGCCGCCCATCACCCAGAACTCACTCTCGTCCCCATCCCTAACGAAGAACCCCACGCAACCCGCTCGGAAGCTGGGCAATCCGTCGACGGAAACCCACTCGTCCTTCTCAATATCGTACCTTTCAGCCGAGCTTATCCTGCTCCCGGCCGCCGCGAACAGGGCGTGGCGAGAGCCGCCGCCGGCGACGAGGATCTGAGCGGACTTCGAGTCCGGCGTAGCGGCGCACGCGAAGCTCCCGCGCGGGGCCAGCATCGGGGCGAGGGGCTCCCAGGACCAGGTGTGGAAGTCGAAGCGGAAGGCGGAGGAGGAGGGGGAGGGGCGGTCGAGGGGGAAGGAGCGGGTGTCGAAGACGGAGCCGCCGAGGACGTAGAGGCGGGAGGCGACGGCGATGGAGGCAAAGTTGCATAGGCCGTAGCCGTGGGGGTTGCAGGGCATGGGAGGGAGGGGACACCAGGCGCGGGTGCGGGGGTCGAAGAGGTAAGGGGAGGCGACGTAGGGGTCTTGGGGGAAGATGCAGAGGAGGTGGGAGAGGTTCCGGTGGATGTGGCGGAGGGAAATTAGGGCTTTGGAGGAGAAGAAGAGACGCCATGATCGGCAGGTGGATTTGAGGCGGGCATGATCGGAGTAGGAGATGAAGGAGAGGATCAGGGAAGCGACGTCGTTTGGGAGGCCGGGAATTAGGGTTAGGGTTCCGTCGATCGGCGGTGGTGACGGCGAAGAAGAAGAAGAAGGTGGAGAAGAGGATCGGATTTGGATCATCGCTCTCCTTTCGTTTTTGCTTCGATAAAGGAAATGGGCGTCGATGCTCTCTTTTTCTTCTTTCTAAACGGTCTGCAACAGAACGACAACCTCTGTGTCGTTCAACAAAAAAGTCTTAACCGTGGCCGACAAGCAATGACGCAGTTGATGTCTTTTTTTATCTGCTTTTTTTCCGCCCTCTAATTATTTGTTTTTTATTTTTCCTAAAACGGCAAGTCGTTTCTGTGACTAAAAGAGAACAGCCTAATGAGATATGAATTGGAGAATGGCACATAATGTTTCATTTTAGGTTATTTTATTTTTTTGATAAAGGCATATGTTGTTTAAATGATACTTATAATATTGATTATGAATAACGATAATTTCACATATAAAGAGTAAAGTTTGAATCTTCCCCTTCCTTGAATTTAAAAGAGAAAAGAAAAAAAAAAAAAAAAGGCTTTTCAATAGAACTTGTGGTTTGAAATTTCAGTTTTGAAATGAAAACTTATAGGTGTCACAGCATGCCCACTCAACTGGAAATACTACGTTGTTTGGCAGTGCGTAGTTTTTTTTGTTTTTTTGTTTTTGTTTTTTTTAAGTTGTTATGGTTATTAATTTGTTGTCGTTTTTAGCTTTGTGTCGTTTTACTGTTTCTTGTCGTTTGCAATTCTTTGCCGTTTTATGGTTATTATCGTTAATAGGTTGTTGTCATTTTTAGGTTTGATTGCATTTCATTGATTTTTTTTTTTCCTTTTCTTTTTTCTTTTTAATGTCTTAACGTATTGAGGTTGTTGTCATCTTGCCTCGTTGTCGATTACATATGGATTTTTTTCCTTTTCTTTCTTATTTTTAATGTCTTAAAGTCTTGAGGTTGTTGTCATCTTGCCTCGTTGTCGTTTACATATGGATTTTTTTTTTCTTTTTTTCTTTTGAATGTCTTAAAGTCTTGAGGTTTTTGTCATCTTGCCTCGTTGTCGTTTCCATATGGTTGTTTTGTAGTTGATGTCACTTTATAGGTAGTTGTCACTCGTCAAGTTTATTTTATTTTACTGAAACTAACAGGAAAAAAAAAATAAACATTTATTTTGTCACAGACATGTGCTTTCTCGAATTGCAATGACAAAAAAAAAATTAATAATAATAATAATTTGCACAAACGACAACGATTATTATTTTTTTTTTTTGTGAGAACGAGGAATATAATAAAGGACAATAATTTGGATAACAACTATATCATAGAACATTTACGTTTTTTGTCATTGTGGTCAACCATGATGTCGTTTTTTATGTTGACGTTATTTATTTTTCGTTGTCGTTTTAATATTTTTGTCTTTATAAAGTTGTCGTCGTTCATAGGTTGTTGACTTTCCTAAGTTGATGAAGTTTGTTAGTTAGCCATTCTATCCCAAAAACTTAAGTATTAGGATATAAGTTAATAATAAATTTTAAATTCTAACACCGCCAATATTTCATAGTCATTTATTATAATATGTGTCGTTTATAAACTTTGACGTCGTTTTAAGTTTAGTTGTCGTTCTTCTGATTGTCCTTTATACTGCCCTCTCTCTCAAAAAGTAAAAAAATTTAAAAATAAAAAGAGAAGGTGTTGAAACTTAGTGAATGAGTTGAGTTTGAGTTGAGTTTAAATAGTATTAACTTTTTAAAAAGTAGTTATAAACTTTGTTGACTTTTCAGAAAAAGACAAAAATTGAGATGAAAAAGTACAGTTTAATTTGAGTGAAACTTGGATGCCAAACACCCCCTAAATAAAACAAACGAAACTCCTTAGGTGATTTTTCATTTTATCAATAACTAATATATAGAAAGCGCATATCTATTCTTGTCCAAAGCATTTTCGTCGAAAAATGATTCGTTTTAGATGAAAATATTTTGCATTTACCTTTCAGTCCTTCAATTTTCTGTTTTTTTTTTATTTTATTTTAGCCCATTTTTATTTTTTTACAATTTAGTCCTTTTTTAAGTCCTTTGATTTTTTTTTCTTTTTTTTTTTTTAAATTTTGGCCCATTTTTTTTTTTAGTTTCTTACAATATAATATTTTTTGTATTGGTCAATTTTTTTTTCATTTTAATCATTTTATCTCTTTTTAATTATTTTTTCATGTCTCTTTTTTTCTTTTTTTTGAGTCAATATTATTTATGGGTCTATTTTTTAAATTAATATTTTAATGATTTTTATATATAGGTAAAATTTTTCAAATGTATCTTGCATGTGCATAGCACGTGCTTTGGACCAGTTTTTATAGAAGTAAGGCGCGAAGCACACAGAGGGAGAGGGAGAGAGAGAGAGAGAGAGAGAGCCACAAGAATGGCGAAATTGGAGGCCTTTCTTCCACCTCTCCGATTGCCCCTCGCCTTTTCCGCTTTCCTTTTCTCTCTCATTTTCTTTTCCAAATTCCCTTTCTACCCAATTCCTCTGGATTTCTCTCGATCGATTTTTCACCGTAAATGGGCTTCAGTTCCACCGAGGAAGAAGAAAATCTGCGTTGCGTTTCTCGCCTCCGCCTCGAGATTCAATCAAAATGGTGCGACTACTTTCACTCCTTGATTACACTTCCGTTTATTGAAAATGCCGGTCTGAAATTCCCGAAAATTACAGACAAAGACCCTTCCTTTTAAGAACTCAAACTGAAATCAAAGCATTTTATGGTCATTTTTTACCTCATTTTTTCGTTTAAATTCACACCCAAAAATTTATATTCGAGAAGAAATTCATGTGTAAATTTCTGTGAAATTTACGTGATTCAGGGCATGCCGGTGGAAAACATTGTTGTGGGTTCTCATGTCTGGGTTGGAGACCCGGAATTGGTTTGGGTTGACGGTCAAGTCGTACACATTAATGGAGAAGATGCTGAGATTCTAACTACCAATAAAAAAATGGTATTAAAGTTCCTATCTTTTTTCATTTTTTTCCTTATTTTCTTGTGGTTTTGTTTTTCTTTTTTTATTTGTTTACATACTAGTTATTGTTTCCTATATTTTTTCCCAGGTTGTTGTGAAAGTTTCGAAAATATATCCAAAAGATGTGGAAGCTCTTGCAGATGGAGTGGATGACATGACAAAGCTGTCATATTTGCATGAGCCTGGAGTGCTGCATAATCTAGCGAACAGATTTGCGTCGAATGAAATTTATGTATGACTATTCTGTTCACATCTTCTGTTCGAAAAGACTAGTCGTTAGCTGGTACTGTAACAATGGTTTGACTGACATCATGACAGACTTATACTGGGAACATTCTCATTGCCATAAATCCGTTTCAAAGCCTCTCAAATCTATATGATGCTTTCACCATGGAACTGTACAAGGGGATTCCGTTTGGTAGACTTAGTCCTCATGTTTTTGCCGTCGCCGATGCTGCATACAGGTAAACTTTTCATGTCCTGTTACTTTTTTTTTCCCCGCTCAGAAGATGATGTGGATTGTTAAGTCAAACTGTGAAAGTTTGATCAGGGATATGATTAATGATGGAAAAAGCAACTCTATTCTTGTAAGTGGTGAAAGTGGGGCTGGTAAGACCGAGACGGCTAAAATGCTTATGCGCTACCTTGTCTTCTTGGGTGGCCATACTGCACCAGCAGGAAGAACTGTAGAACAACAAGTTTTAGAAGTAAGCTGGATGTCTAACTCTTAATTTATCATAGCAAATTTTAATGACTCGTGTACTTCAAAATTGGTTGTATCTATCTACTTTAATGAATTTTTATCGCTGACATGGATTGCTGCAGTCAAATCCAGTTCTTGAAGCATTTGGCAATGCTAAAACTAGTCGAAACAATAATTCCAGGTGAGACTTCAGATGTTACGTTTTCTTTACCTTTTGTCACTTATTTTTCTTTTGAAGGCTTTATTGTTAAATTTATAAGCAATATAGTATTAAACCGTTAGTTAAAGATAGTACAGCTCAAGACATTTTAAAAGTAAGTAGCTGCTAATCTCCTGGATATATTAATGCAGCCGTTTTGGGAAATTTGTGGAGATCCAGTTTGACAAATTGGGTAGAATATCAGGGGCAGCAGTCAGAACTTATCTTCTGGAAAGATCCCGTGTTTGCCAAATTTCAGATCCTGAGCGTAACTATCATTGCTTTTATCTTCTGTGCGCTGCTCCACCTCAGGTAAATCGCCCTCCTTTTACCTTTATTTGCATAGTCCTGATAAAGTTAATATATTGCAGTTAACAAATTCTAGGTTTTATCAGGAGAGAGAAAGATATAAGTTGGGGAATCCTAGATCGTTTCACTATCTTAATCAATCTAATTGCTATGAACTGGAAGGTGTAAGTGATGCTCATGACTATCTCACTACAAGGAGAGCCATGGATATTGTTGGAATAAGTGAAAAAGAACAGGTATGGCCTCTGAATTTAAACACTGTCTTATTCCTTATTGGTCATTAGTTCAAGTCAATCTGAGAATAATCTATCCCCCCCCCCCCCCCCCCCCCCCCTCTCTCTTCTCAGGACGCAATTTTCAGAGTGGTGGCTGCAATTCTCCATCTTGGTAATATTGATTTTTCTAATGGAGGAGATAATGATTCATCAGCTGTTGAAGATGAACAATCCTTATTCCATCTTGAAATGACAGCAGAACTTCTCATGTGCGTCTTTTTGCTTTTCTATGTTATTCTCTTGTTCTTCTTGTTGTTAAAATTAGCATTATCTCCTTATTGTTCCCATATTATAGGTGTGAACCGCATGCACTGAAAAATGCTCTTTGTAAGCGCGCAATGGTTACTCCAGAGGAAATTATTGAGAGGAGCCTTGATTCTCACGGTGCAGCAGTTAGCAGGGATGGTCTAGCCAAGACAATATATTGTCGTTTGTTTGACTGGTAATGTGCCATCTTTCTGAATCATTATTACTTGGAGGCTTACTTATTTCATGTTAAATAATTTGTCGAGCATATTGTTTTTAATGTGGTCAGGTTGGTGGATAGAATTAATGTCTCCATTGGACAAGACCCTAGCTCAAATTGTTTGATTGGTGTTCTTGATATCTATGGTTTTGAGAGCTTCAAAAATAATAGGTGACAACGGATAAATGCAGTAACTGTATTTCTACGCACAATTCTCTTTTTTTTTTGCGTTGCATATAACTTAAGGAATCCTCTGGTTACCTCTGAAAATTTGGTTTATATCACGACACATGAGAGCCTTTTTTCCCTTACCTATGTTTGATTGGAAGCCACATTATTATTCTATTAATTTGACTATATTTTTCATCCTGTACAGTTTTGAGCAGTTTTGTATTAACTTAACGAATGAAAAGCTGCAACAACATTTCAACCAGGTATGAGGTTAGTCATACTTGACAACTTCCGCTGTACCTCATTTGTTTGAATGTACAATCTAAGTGCTATAATGTACATGCAGCATGTATTCAAGTTGGAGCAAGAGGAGTACACAAGAGAGGAAATTGATTGGAGCTACATAGGTTTTGTTGATAATCAAGACGTACTGGATCTCATTGAAAAGGTTTTTTACCCTTTGTTTCTCCCCATGCTATCTCTCTATAATCTAGAGTCGTTTTTGGCTTATCTGGTACTTTTATTCTATTATATATTTTCATTGTCAAGTATTTGGGAACCTAAGGTAAGAAACTTTTTTTGGTTATATAAGATAAAAGTTCCTCAAGCAGAACTTCATTATGAATTTAGTGTTCCTTTTCTTTGTATCCAGACATGCTTTAAAATTCTTAGCTAATGTAAACATGTTCAATTGTTTTGTGGAAAAATACCTACGAAGCACAAGAATTTACGCATCTCGGAATTGTTTACTTTAATAGTTGATCTAGATTCTTAGTGACATGCATAAAGAAGCATATAGAATAATCCCAGTGGATCATGTATGACTATGAGGGCTCCTCATTTCAACTTCTAAGTTATGCTAGGTAATTAAAACAGTAATTATTCTAAAATACAGCGTTTTGTCCCTTTCCTCAGGACGCATCTTCATGCATCTTACTGTTTCAAATCTTGATTAACTTTAAGCATCAGCAAAGCAATCTTCTTAATTATATTTCATGTAAAATCTCTCTGATTCGTTTGTATTTTGTAGAAACCAGGTGGGATTATCTCTCTGCTCGATGAAGCTTGGTATGATAGCTTCTCCTCACTTGTCAATTTTACATGGATCTGAGTGACGTAGATTTGCTGTCCGGCTAATTTGTTTATAATCCAACTCTTAGTTTGTAGAAATAAACACAGTGATAATCTTTTTTATATGTGGTATCTTAGTGCTAATGTTAATCTTTTTTTAAGCCCCATCGTTACATAAAATGTCCATCTCATTCTTTTTATTCATATTTCTTATGAGACTTCAATTTTGAGTGGACGATCGACAATTCAAGTCCTTTTTATTTTTTCTTAAGAACCTTTTTTTTTTTTTTTTTAACAAAGAAGTCATATGAGGACAAATAATTAAACCCTTCTCATTACTGTGATAATTGATAGTGGGTGGTATATGCACTTTCTTCAAAACTTCAATTTTTCTTATGGGGTGAAATGTCTGTTTGCAGTATGTTTCCAAAGTCGACTCATGAAACGTTTTCTCAAAAGCTTTATCAGACATTCAAAGATCATAAGCGCTTCATCAAGCCAAAATTGGCTCGTTCAGATTTTACTATTTCGCATTATGCAGGAGAGGTGACCTTAGTTCCTATTTATTGCTCTAAACTCTAGCGTTTTCCAAAGTGAGATTCCATTGAAGTTTTTTGTTTCTTCATGCACTACTTCCAGGTTCAATACAAGTCCGATCTCTTTCTAGACAAAAACAAAGATTATGTTGTTCCTGAGCATCAAGATTTGCTGAGTTCTTCGAAATGCTCTTTTGTAGCTGGTCTTTTCCCTCCACTTTCTGAGGAAGCAGCCAAAAATTCCAAGTTCTCATCC
This sequence comes from Ficus carica, assembly GCA_009761775.1. Classification (NCBI taxonomy): domain Eukaryota; kingdom Viridiplantae; phylum Streptophyta; class Magnoliopsida; order Rosales; family Moraceae; genus Ficus; species Ficus carica. The sequence continues at coordinate 3,333,104 of CM019748.1, read as the reverse complement.
ATTGGTTCTCGCTTTAAGGTGTCTTCCGCTCCATCATCTTGTTTGCCGTTAAGGATTGACCTGAAATGATTATTAGGTTGCTATACATGATGGACTGATCTACCTACAGGAAAAAACTTCATTTTCTGACTTCGTTTTATTGATGCAGCTACAACTACAACAATTGATGGAAATATTAAACTCTACAGAGCCCCACTATATTAGATGTGTTAAGCCAAATAATCTTTCAAGCCCTTCTATTTTTGATAATACTAGCGTCTTGCAACAACTACGTTCAGGTGTAAGTACAGTTGGACTTGTCTTCTATTTTACCATCATCTAGTCTAGTGATGCTTGTGAATTGATGCTCTCTGGTATTTGCACAGGGTGTTCTGGAAGCAATCAGAATAAAATGTTCTGGATACCCTACCTACAGGGGTTTTTTTGAATTTTTAACACGATTTGGTATCCTGGCACCTGAGGCTTCAAAAGGGAAGTAAGTACTATCACTTGTGATCCAAGTTAATTGGAAAAGAAGAAAGACTGTCACTTTTGTTCAACTTTTCATCTTCAAACTTTTACTTATTAGGTGGTTTAGATTTGATGGCTATGATTTATTTGCAAACTTAAAAACACTTTATGCAGCTATGATGAGAAGGTTGCATGTGAAAAAATTCTGGCAAAGATGGGGCTTACAGGTTATCAGGTAAAAGTAACCACTTATTGTTTATGATCAAGCTCAGGATCGTAGTACCCATAATTCTATGCTCGGGACCCCCCCTCCCTTTTTTTTTTTTTTTGCGCTGAATAGCTCGGAGATACTTTGTTTTTCAAGTCACATTTATGCCTCATAAAAAGTTATTGGCTTTATAGATAGGGAAAACAAAGGTTTTTCTAAGAGCTGGTCAGATGGCTGAGCTAGATGCACGGAGGACAGAAATACTGGGAAATTCTGCTAAGGTTATTCAACTGAAGACTAAAACTATAATTGCTCGTAAAAGGTTTTTGTCTATGCGGAGGGCCTCAATTCGTGTACAAGCCTGTTGGAGAGGTGAGTACATAAATAAAGGGGCCATTTACATGGAGATATCAGATGTGTAGAATAGCTTTGAAAAGTATCATTTCCCTGGATTTTGTTGCATTATTTGGGATTTGGTTTTATGCTATATTCCTAACTTATTATTGATTGGACTTCTAGGACAAATGGCTCGCAAATCATGCAATAGTAGAAAAAGAGAAATCTCTGCAGTTAAAATTCAGAAGAATCTACGCAGGTGTGTGGCCAGAAAGGACTTCCATAAAATCAAGTCATCTGCAGTTGTATTGCAGGCTGGTTTACGGGGAATGGTTTCTCGCAATGATTTCGGATATAGAAGGCAATATAGGGCAGCAGTTACTCTTCAGGTGATTACCTGGCTTATGTGTTTTATCATCTACTTTGTTGTTTTTTATGTTTATCAAAGAATGACAAAAAGAAAAAAAGCAGGCCTCTTGGCGTCGTCATAGAGCTTTTTCAGATTATCAGAAGCTCAAAAGAGTATCAACCATGTATCAGTGCCGATGGAGGGGGAGAAATGCCTGTAGAGATTTTAGCAAACGACAAACGGTAGGTATAAGTAGTATATATGGCGACTACTTTTTCAGTTCCATTAGTGCATCACATTCTTACATAATTATCCTTTAGGAGCTTGTGCAAAATTAACATGTTTTCTTTCTTTTTTGCTATATCGTTTATTGTTTTCTTTCTTTTTTGCTATAACGTTTCTTACTTAGGAAGCAATCTGTTGGCTCTGTTTGACACGACTGATTAATTTCTATTGATATCGGAGCTATAACTAAAGTTTCTTTACGAGGATATTTCTAAATCAACAACAAATTAACAAGTAAAACCATTTTCTCTTGAGAAATTCTAGAACAGCAGTTGGAGGTGGGACAAATTTGACAAAAGAAATGTCATGCCAAATGCTTAAGGTGGACGTATGGTTAGCCTAGAAGCTTGTGCATTATGTAGTTTCTCTGAGGAATTTTAACAGAACTAAAAATGTTTTGCAGACAGATGAATTAGAAGAAGCAAAAGAAAAACAGACAATAACATTGGAGCGTTCCCTGCAATCTTATCCTAGTAAAGATGATGAAACAGATTTTATGTTTGAATGTGAGGTTGCTCAGCTAGAAATTGAAGCATCTTCTCCTTCTAGCATAGAACCCTCCAGTCCCGAGTCTCCTGATGATGCTGGAGAAATCGAGTCCCTCACAGCTGAAGTCAAGTGTTTGAAGGTATAATGATTGCAGACAAAGTTCTTTATGATTAAATACTACCCTAAAATGTCCCATCTTCTTTCGTAATCTGTGTGATGTCAGAATCATCTTAATAGTAGGTGTATGTTGCAATTTCTAAAAACGTGGAAGTTAAAGGGAAAGAGAAACTTGGAGAAAAAAGTAAATGATTGTTGGCATATTAATCCATCAAAGATGTATTGCTTCTTGTTTTTGAATGTTGAAATTATGAGTATAGCTATCCTTCAGTATGCATAATCATGGGTACGATAGTAACAAAAGCTCATACAATACGATTGGAGTTTTAAAGGTGTGATCAGATAGTTGCAAATTTTCGGGCTTGGAGTTCGATTATTGTCATGTCAACCAGTTATTTATGTTTTGTCTTTCTTTTGATAATGTCAACTAGTTTAAGTTATTTTCAGCATGTTCACATTTATGTAGCGGATTAGATGGGAATTATCTACTTCATTCCTGCTTTCTTGCACTCTTTTGTGCATTTTGCGTTTTACTCATATTTCTATAGCCACAATTAAAGCTTGCATGGTTTTGCCAATTATTACCGACTTTTTGATTTTTCCTTGGTATTTTCGAGCTCTTACGGAACTTATGCAAACTCTTTTCTTAAACAGGCTATGCTGCATGCGGAAAGACAACGGGCTGATGAGTATGAAACGAAATATGTAAAAGCCCAGGAATTGAATGAGGAAAGACGTAGGAAATTAGAAGAAAGTGAAAGAAGAGTTCATAAACTCCAGGACTCTTTGAACAGGTAGTATTGGCACTTTGTCTTTAAGGATAACACTCTTTTGCAATCTTTCATCATCATTTTCTGCTTGAATGTGCTAGAAGATAACCAAATGTGGTATATAATAAGCACAAAGAAGTAAGATTTGGTTGGCCTCTCGGTCAAAGAAATGAGATTATGGTAGCCCTTTGGGTCAAAAAAAAAAAACAACTTTCTAGAAAACAAGGAAATGAAAAAACTTCAAGCACAAGTCAAGTTACAACATGAAACATTCAAACTGAATAAACTAGTTAATCATTCTATCTTATGAAATCTCTCAGATTCACTTACTAATGGTAGATATGATCTAGTGCGTCTCAGGATGATATATTGCATGTCAAGCCAATTCTCCGAGCTGAAAATGATCTTGCATACTGCATCAAAATCAAGTTCAGTATCAGGGTCAGGTGTTAGCGTTAAGGAGGTTGAAGCCACATCCAGTAGCTCAGAAAATTCATTGACAAACTCGGATTTCACCTTTTCCATCCCAGCCCGGCCGGCTTCAGCAGGCTTTTCTTCTCGCAATCAGAACTCTTTCCACTTGGCAGTTCAGGATATTTCATTAGGTGATGTTTCAGGTCAGTTCAACTTGTAATTGAATATTGTTTTTGTTTACTAAATATAAAACTCTAAAAGGACCAAGGATTTCTAGGGAAGGAGAGAGTTACACGAGAAGGAAAAAAAAAAGAGGAAAATAGACAAAAAGAAAAGAAACTCATTTCATGATTGGATTCTAGACAATGATTGCGACCGAGTTCCAAGTCTTCTATAACAATAATAATAATAATATTATTATTAATAGTGCCTTGCATTGTTTCTTGGTCTCGTTTGGACAGGATCTGAAAGTGACAAGCAGGGGGCTTTTGATGACTATTTCTGATAGAAACTGTTGTAATTATATATATATAGACACTTGCCCTATATATATATATATTCTTGCTCAATTAGACACTACATGAATTTTAGAAAAACGTTGGCTCCTGTTGGTACAGTAGAGTAGAAACCTAGATTTGAATGTACAATCACATATCTTTGCGAGATTGTCGTAGGAACATCAACAGTTTCAATTAGTTGGGGAATTTCAGCAAATGCTAGTGTAGTGAATTGTATAGGTTTGTACTCTATTTTTGTTCACCGAATCTGTTGTGTTGGCCCTGGGAAAAAGCTGCCAAAACTTAATAACAGAAAGCTTTTCTCAAAGCCTCGCTTCAAATTCTTTCATTTGGGTCTGCACTTTTTTGTCTTGCCAGTGACTTTATCAATGCAAATTGCGGTGCATAATGCTTCATGTAACTTCAGAGATGAATTATATTTATAATAAAAAGGTCATGATATCGAGGTTTTGATCCACCAATTTCTATGCCTAGACGGCAATTTATACTAGTCTTCTTGCCATTTTTCGTATGTCAATACAAATGTTAAATATTCTTTTAAAATTTTATAATAGCAAAATGACTTCAAAACAATTGAAAACGACAAGGATTAAACGGTTTTTCAAACCGTCGTTCCTATATTTAAATGAAATAAGGTTATTTTGTTAATTTCAATTTTTGAGATTATCGTTTTGGCAAATATTTTCAATACAAAATACCGACTACAAAACTGGAATTTCAAATTTACAATTAGGTCTGTACATGTCACTTCGACATGACCTAAAAAATGAATTAACAGATTAAAAAAATGCATTCTGGCTTTCTATCTTAAATTAGGCATATACATTTTACTAGTAAACCCAAGCATCACTCAGCTTGAAAAAATGGGTATGGCGCGGATTTTGAAATAGTGAAAAATCTAAGTTGAATTTGAATTTTTTTTAGATTTTTTTGAAAAAAAAAAAAAAAAAAAACTTAATCAAACCTATACTCCTAAAACAGGATTAGATATGACATACACCTATATTCTATCGGTGTGTCATATCAAATCTAATAACAGCTATTATTGTAATATTAACTCAAAAAAACCTATTACCGTAATGAGTATGACACCACACCTACATTTACTGGAGCATTCTTCTGCCTTTTAGCTTCATATTTATTCAATTTGTTCTGATCATGATAGTTAAACGTGGAATAGTAAGTTTATTCTTCAAAAATATGCCTTTTATATAGGCTAGTCTCCTAATAAACTGACACAAGCATATATATGTTGTGTGCGTATATATCAAAGTTCATATATCACTACTTTATACCTAAAAAAAATAAACACAGAAACTGCAAACGCACACGACACAGGCAGCTAGTTCCCCATGTTTTCTGAAGTGACTGGACACTAACTCATCTTTCAGAATATTGTTTATAAAAAAAAAATTAATAATAAAAAATAAAAATAAAAACCTTGCTCTTACTCCTTCTCAAATTGGCAAAAAGTAAAAAACACTAGCTTCTAAAAGTAGTATCCAAAAATAGAAGCAGTATAATAAACACACGGTTCCCTTTTTCTTGCTAATCTAGTATACTTTGGTCGGTTTGGTTTTGTTGTGAAAAACCAGGTCTCTATCTCATCACTCTTAACTCTCTCCCCATCCCTTCTCTTCTCCTCTCTGTAGATCTCTATATTTAACCTGTGAGAGCTATATATATTTAAATATATTTATATATAGATACATATATCCTTTCTCTAATCATTTAACAAGTGCCATGGAGAGATCAAACTTGAGTGCTATTGGCAAGATCATCAAAGAAAAATGGAACTGCACTGACTTGATCGGTTCCGATCATAACGGGCATTCATGTGATTTGCCATGGGCAGTAAAGAATTACGCCTGTAGCTTTTGCAAGAGACAATTCAAGTCTGCTCAAGCTCTTGGGGGTCATATGAATGTTCACAGGAGAGAGAGAGCTAGGTTGAGACTCTTCCCACCTAATTTAAGCCTTTCAGAATCATGTCCTAACTTGCAAAACCCTAACCCTAATTACAATTTTTCTTCGCTATCGTCGTCTTCCGCAACTCTTTCTGCAGCTAATAACAAGCTCTTACCCCACCATTACACACCTCATTCCATGCTTTGTCCTCCCCTAGCTTCTTTATCTTTACCCGATCCCTTGGCTTCATCAACCGAGAAAGATATGAAGGCGATATTCGACTTTCCTCCGGGCAATACTACTGTTCCTTTCATCGGTACTCCTCAAGGCAAAGCAGCTGCTTTTGAGGATGGAGATCTCAAATGGTTTTCTCCAAAAGATGACTATTTCAAGACGTTGAAGACGGAAAAAAGCAATTTTATTAGGTTAGAGTTGGAGATGGGATTGCTCAAAGACCGAAAGGAGGATGTGGATTTGGAGCTTCGACTTGGGTACTTCTAGGTATAATATATAGATTAAATTACTACTCAAGTTAGTGATAAAGTTTAACTTTGATAATCTTTCTTCAGTTCCTAACTTGCTAGCTAATTAGATCCATATCTCTAATTTACCATTATGTAATTTTCATTTCATCTCTTTTTTCCCTTTCTTAGCCAACCCACTTGCAATATTGCACTAGAAGATGGTTTTTAGAAGGTTTGAAATTTTACTTTGAATATGTGTGTACCTATTAAATGATCAAACATTTGATTATGTGATATGAGCTTTTCTGATCCATTAATGCAGGACAAGCAATTTTCTTTTGTTAATATGCGATCATAACATTTGATTTTATTTTATTTTTGGTCGAATCTTGGATTCTCGTGTTTTTTTTTTTTTTTTTTTTTTTTAACTTAAGGGAAAAGAGATTTAAACTCTATACCTTATGGTGGAGTGAAGTATGAAATTACCACTAGACAATCATATTTTCATTCATGTTTAACTGTTTTAAATATATATATATATATTTTTTAGTTTTAGTTTAGTAATACATATCCATCATCCATTCATAACATATATATATATATAGATATGTGTATTAAAGGTTGTAATATATAGTTATTTGGTTAATATATAGCTGGATCCTTACGTCGTCTGAGAGTTCATATACATCATCATGATGATCTTGGAGAAGCCAAAATGATGATATTTACTGATGATGTGTATCTTGTGATTGTTCTCTATAGAAACTGCAAAATATTGCCATCTTGGGAAACCCATCTCATTCTCTCAATTATCTCATGGACCGGCTCTCATTATTACTTTCTTCGTCACTTTCTTGGGAAATAGATATAAAGAACAGAACAGCAGGAATCAGATCATACAAAACGTAGAAAGACAGGTTGTTTTCCATAAAATTTAGGACAAAACATGTCAACTTTTTCATGCTAATATTTTTTCTGCACTTAGACAAGGTTTTTTGTCCTATACATTTTATACACGTAGTAGTAAAAAGATTAAACTGATACAAGTCGTGTTTGGGTCTCGAGAATTAATGGAATTTTCATTTGTTGCATTCCCCAACATCTGAGCTTTTGCATGTTCCCCAGAAAGTCGTGTCATGATGACCTTTCCTTATTAGCCCACATAATGATTTGCCCAATGCCAACCAAAACAAGATAGTTGACAGAAAAAACGTAAACATCAAAATTCCGAGCTCTCAGCTGAGTGGATTAATATGCCGAATGGCAGGTGATAAATTGAGGTCAGAATATATATATAGATATATATACTGTTTTGAGATCGTAACAGTATATATATAGTCTCTTGTGCTGAGATCGTATATGTCGATAAATATATAACTTTTTATTTAGATATTTATGTATAGTTATGATTTGATTTACATGTGTTGAAATAGTAAACTAATATTGGCACACTTTCTAATTGCTTAAATTTTTACAAAAATTGGTAAACTAACATAGTATTAAAGTGAAAAGTCTTGAGTTTAAATCCCTACAATTACACTCATGAACATCTTTATTATCATTCACGTGTTGAGTTTTTAATATATTTCAGGTTTATTTGAACATCTTTATTATCATTCGTGTATTAGATCTTTAATATGTTTCAGGTTTATTCTTAAATATTTGTACTAGACTTTCAAATAAATATGTGTCTACATATTTGTTCATTGTCTGGCCTGCACATGAGAGAGAGTGTTAAAATATAAAAATATTGAAATATAAGTTTTTAAGAGAATTGTTAAACTAACAACGTGTAATTTTACGTAAAACATGATACTAATTTAATAAGTTGATAATGTAAAATATGTGTATTAATAAAAATGTTATACATCAATGATCTTAATATCAAACGTCATTAGTCTAAAAAAATATAAGTGCCTTTTCTTAGGGGCGTTTGACATGAAACCTTACATATGGGAGAATTTGAAGTTGAGATGAAGGTTACATAAGGTAAAGTTTTTTTTTTTTTTTGGGGGGGGGGGGGGGGGGGGGGGAATGGTCGTCCCGGGACCTACGACAAAAAAAAAAAAAAAAACCTGCAAAAAGTTGAATGTTTTAGTGAAAGAAAGATGGGCATGAGATAAAGGCATAAAAGCATAGGCTGGTCGGCGACGTCACAATCCTCAGGCATTTAGCTAGGCCCATACTTTTTTTTAACTCTCCTAAGCTCCTTTAGCATTGCCTCTTTTTCATTCATTCCTCGACTTATGCTGATTCTTTTGGATTAATTTTCTAATACCCCTGGCTATTTACCCTATTATATTTTACTCTCTGAATTATTAAAATTATTTATCTTGTCTCTTAAATTATACAAAATTATTCAAATTACCCCCTCCATCCAATTATGTTTATAAACTTAACAGAATTCTTATCTGTCATACATTAAAAATTAATTAAATGTATTTTGAAACATAAATCCTTGTAATTAAAAAAGATTAATAAAAAATCTAATCTTCTAAATTCCAATGTCACTATGCCCTTTTTTCTCACTTTTCCCCCCTCTCTTTCCCCCTCCCTGCAATCGTACTCGCCAGTCCACAATCGCCTACCCTTGTGAACTCAGCGCTGCCAGAGTGCCGTCCCTGCGCACGCTGCAAGAGATTCGCAGGTGGGTGGGGTGACGAGCATACCTTAGTCCACCGTTGCGCCGCCGGTAGCTCCATCGCGCCACCCCAATCAAGCATCCATCCTCCTTCCTCAACGAGCTCACCCTACGGCGGCACTCCCCCCTGGCCGCGAAGTGAAACCTTAACAACACAGCACCATGGGTTTTCTGAGTTCTCTCTCTCTTTCTTTTTCTTTTTTTTTTTTTTTCCTTTTTTTTTTTTCCTTTATGAATATCCATAATGTAGTTGTTTAATTGAGATTTACACCTTAAAATAAATTTGTTTAATCTTTAACAATATTCCGCATCAGTAAAACATAATTGGATGAAGGGGGGCAATTTGAAGGGTTTGTATAATTCAAAGGGCAAAATGAATAATTTTGATAATTCAGGAGACAAAACAAAATAAGGTACATAATTCCAGGGGCATTCGTAAATTAATCGAATTCTTTTTGTTTGTTTTATTGGAAGTTTCCTAGAAGAAAAGATGTATGTGTCGTTCCTGCTTTCAAGTCCTTGCAGATCTTGCTAATTTTCTCGTAGACAAGTTTAGTGGCATTACCTTTTACTAAATATGTATAATCATACGAGATATACTTCGTCTAGTCCATGACAATAACATTGAAGTGCTATATGTGTGTATATATATACACACACTTATTTATCCTCAAAATTTAATCTTCACCATATTGTTGATTTGCCTTATTCACTATATTTGGTTATCGGTTGTATGAAAATATATATATTCACACAAAACAAACACACACACACACACATATATATATATCAATAACTCAATAAATACAGATGAAATAACTTAAATATTCATGTTTATCATATGATTATCATATTTCTTCATCATTAAATAATTAGTTAATGATTAATTAGTTTTCTCAATTATCATAGATTTTTTAAACTAAAAAGGTGTAAACGTGTATATTTATATATAAATTGTATAGTATTAAATGCTTGTACACATATCACATATGTTTATATATGATCTGAAAATTTGGTAATGGAAATATATTGGTTCCTTTATATATATTATTTTATATAGTATTTTATATATTGATCCTTTATATTTGGTTTCTTATTTGTATCCTCATTTCTGTCCCTCTAATAATATTATGATACGTGTGTAATTAATATGATTTTTTAAGTGATGTGATATGATATTATAATTATATATATTTTTTTTTAATTGACGTGTCATGATATTATTAGAGAGACATAAAAATGATATGAATAAAGAGATATAGGAGTTGAATACCTTTATTAATTCTTTAATCTTGATGAACATAATTAGTTGCCTCGGCTAAATATAGGTAGACCTCCATATTTCTAGTTAGGCGCTAACTAGTACTTGAAATATATAATTAAATTGAATAAATTAATAACTAACTTTTTATTATAATTAACCAAAAAAAAAAAAAAAGAAGAAGAAGAAGATCAACAACAACAACAACAAGCTAGTACTGGAATATCTTGACTATATATCTAAATATTATTGTCTCAAAGGAATGAACATATAACGGGCACTACTAACGAGCCAGAATATAGTTCAGAGCAAAAAGGGCAAACAAAAAAAAAGTATAGTCTCGGTCAAAGTTCAAAAACCAGCTAGAGAATCAAATTAATTAGCAAATATAAAATATGGACTTGTTATAATAAATATCGTACGTAGTTGATTCAACCGGCCGTGAGAGGAGTTGTTGGAGCCCAAAAAGTCTGACTCAATTGGCCGTCTTGTGATTCTGGTTCTAGATCAAGACAACTTGTTTTGTTAAATCATCTTTAGTCATATTGAAGTTGAGCTATTAAAAAAATTTAAAAATTAATAGCTTCAATATATAAAAAGATTCCTTGTTACGTAGAAGGATGATAACAAATATCGATTAGTGAATGGATACTTTTTTTTATCAATTTAATACGGTAAATTTGAACTTTATAATTTATAATAATAGAGTTAGATATATAATTATCATTAGATTATATAAAACCAAAATTTAAAACTAGGCCTTGGGTGCTCTTATTTTTTCTTTTCCATTCTTAGAACCAGAAATATTCCCTTAATTGAGGTCATAGAAAATAATTTCATATAGTAACAGAGAAATGTTCATGATTTAATTACAACGTCCCTCTTTTTTCAATTTTGATTCCTTTCTTCAAATCGTTAATTTCTAGCAGTTACAATTATAATTTTAGTTCAACTTTTAAAAGTTGAACACTTCATTTTTTATTTTTTTTTTCCGAAGGATTGAACCTATATTTACTTGCTTCATTATTTGTTGTTGGTTTTTATACATAAACCATGCATATAAGATTAGAAGAGGGAATACCTCTTTTACTTCAACCTTAAAAATTGCACATAATTACAATTGTTTGGTGGATTTTTTTTTATTTTTTATTTTGGTCAAGAAACATTGTATTTTTAAGCGTTTCTCAATGAAATTTTGCCTATGATTTGCCCTTTCAAATATTTTTTCTCAAACAGATCCCTATTTAAACATTTCTCGATGGTCCTTAAAGTATTGTTTTCTTAAATATGCCCCTAACAAATACTTTTTTCGTAATTGCTCTAATGACATCATTTTTCTCAAACGTACACCCAAAGTTTTTCTTTTTCTTTTTCTTTTTCTTTTTTAAATCTCATTCTTGAATATGGGTAAGCATTTCTCAAACTACCGACGACCCAACCCACCGGCCCGAAGATCGGAGAAGGGACCTGGGAGGCAGCCGCCGTCGCGACCCACAGCGGAGAGCCGCGTGGGTAGTCTCCGAGCGTCGCGACCGCTCCGCCTCCGGGGATTGCAACTCCTTCCTTCGGCCGTCAACACGAAATGGGCGAGTTTCCAAGGGCGGCGATGGCGTGGGGAGGCCGAGGAGCAAACCCCACGGATCTTCACCCGCCAATAACGACAATCCGGCCTCGTCCACGGCGGCTCCACCCCTCCGGCAAAAGAAGCCGGCGACTTGGAAGCTCAGGAGGATCCGTTAATGGCGAGGTCTAGGTCCAATTCCAATTCCACCTTTACCTCCACCTCCACCTCACCTCCACCTCCTCCACACTCAAGGATCTCCTCACCAGACAATTAGATCCGCCTTTCTCCCCTCGTCGCCTTAAGGGGTGTTTGGCCATTGAGTTTGATTCAAGTTAAACTGTATTTTTTTTTTCTGAAAATTTTTTTTGTCTTTTTTTAAAAAAGTCAACAAAAATTATTATTCAAATTTATAAATTTCAACTCAACTTAAACTCAACTCATTTACCAAACACCCCCTTAGATTCAAGTACCTCGATCAAGATCGAGAGCGTTCTTCCGCCATTTGCGACATGGGGTAGGCGGCCGACGATCAAGAACGCCGGCCCATCTCCACTATGGCCTCACCTGTTTCTCTGGGAGCCATCACGGTGGCTCGATGAAGGTGGCTGCCAGTCGGGGGAGGGCCTTCCGTAATTTAAATTTTGGATTTAAAGTTAAATAACATTTTTTTTAAAGAAGTTTTTTAATAAATAATTTAAGTTTTTAAAAATTAGTTAAAATATTATTTTTTATAATGATTAATCAATTATTAATCACATTATAATATGGATATATGGACAGTCATTGATTAATCATAACCTAAATCACTAAATTTTGTAGTCAATAATCAAATTTCATAATCAATTATTGATTCACTAATTGATCAAATCTAAAAAATGACAAATAATATTTTTCTTAAATAAAAAAAAAGTTATGTTATTTATTAAATTAAGTGACAACACAAACTAATTTTTCTTTTTATTTTTTATTTTTTATTTTTTTTATTTCTACATTCTCTTTAAAAGTAAATGAGGAGCACTTTTGTTCAATTTGGCATCTGTTCTGAACTAATGCATTTTTCTGATTCTTTTTCATTAGGATTTGAGTTTTCTCTTTACAAGAATTTAAGTGGAGAACAGAAAAATTAGAGGAATGGTTTGTTTTCAGCTTCGAGAGGAGATGGAAATATCAGAAAATTTGCATTCAAAACGATAGCTGAAGATGATGGAGATAGAATGGTCTTCGACGAATAAAGTTGTGTGTTGAACACGAGGAGGAGCTCGAATATTTCCTTCAGCTCCTTCCCAGATTCTGTTTCCCCGTCAACGAGTTCGGCGGAGGATTTTTTTTTTTTTTTTTAATGTTTGGTAAAATAAATAATCATATGTGATAGGTTCTATTATTTTTTGGTACATCTTTTTAATCTCAAACGTCCATATTCAATCGAATGGTCAAAATTTTTTACCCCGATTAATGGGAAAAAGCAACATGTTTTCATTGTAGAATTTTCCATTTTTTAAAGTAGGATCCCTATAACTTTTAGGTTATTTACAAGTAAAAAATAAAAATGGGAAATTCTAACATGGGGTAAGGTTGTTTTACCCTATGGATGGTATAAAATTTCTCTACCATCTGATTGCATCTCTATGGTGCAGAAGATCATAGGTGCAAGAATGCAAAAAACAACCCATTGTATAGGATTTAGTCTAACAAAAGAGATGGAGAAAAAAAAAAAAAAAGACGTCGCCTTTGTTTATTGTATATCTCCCCTAAAATTGTTTATTTTTATTCAACCATCATTCTATATATATATGTACATGTATGTATATTACAGTTCATAATTTTCTAATAAGTTTACACTATTATTTTAGAATTTTATGAGAACTTTTTTTAATATGAAAAACAGCTATAGTTTGGTTATATTTCTTCTTATTTATATCTTTATACTTGGAGATGCAAATGTCAAAAATATTATTCAATTGACTTATCTTATTTATACTTATATTCATCTAGTTTATTTGACATTCCATCTTGAGATTAGCGTATTAGCTAGTTAAAAAAAAATTCTATAATAATTTATCTCACAAAAATTTGAATTTACCATTTAAACCTATAATCTAAACCCAGACATAACTTGAATTTAGTTTTGTTTCTAGTGGAGAACTTACCTAGACACGTTCCATATGCTAGCTAGTATAATATAATTAAGTAGAATTGAAAAATCCTTTAATTAAAACCAGCTCCATATAACAAGTTTCATTAATTCGCAGAAAAAGGCGACGAAATGGAAAGACTTTTCACTTCATGCATATAATGACTCAGAAATACAAAAGAGACAGACTGATTTGTTGAATAATTGTACTATCATTCCCAACACTCACGTTGTTGTCGTTCCAATCTCTTCCTCTTACAAGTTTAAAGCAAATTATTAATCAGTCAAAATCTACTCGGTACCTTATTCTCAACTTCTTCCATTTTAAATAAGGAAAAAAAAAAAACATTAAATTATAATCCCAAGACAAAATTCGATTGTGGCCTAATTAATATTTTATATTTGGTCGTCGATGATGAATTGGTTTGTCTCTATTCATACTTTTGATCAACCACTATTTGCTGATCTTTTTGTCGCCCAATGTTAATATAATGTTGTTCAACATATGTGTGTGTGTGTGTGTGTATATTATGATTAGTTATTCCTTTACAGCAGGGACATTTGTGTTTTTATCTATTTGTAAATTTTCAATAAAGATACAACGTTGTTATATATATCATTGTAAAAGGATTTATAAATTATTTAGCGCAAAAAGAAAAAAAAAAGGATTTATAAATTATTGTGCGTTTTTTTGTCCATGAAGTGACACAAGAGATTTATAGTTTCCACTAAAGAAAAAGTAACCAACTTACTATTTTTTCTTTGCAATGAAATATTATCAGTATATTATTTGAAGAATATGAGCTAGCTAGCTTTGTTAATTAAGCCGCCATATATTATTATATATACCTGCCTGATGCATCTGATGTTTGACCTTCCAGCTCTCCATGTCAAGCATAATATTTTGGCCTGCATACGCACACATAATGTGTTTGTTTTTGCTGAGAAATCCTGCATCTGAGTAGATACACACACACACACACACACACACACACACACACACACATATATATATATATATATTTATGTAACAACAAAGACAAAATCCCCGATGTGTTATTCAATCGAAATATACAAGAACAGCTTACTTTGTGTTTTAAAAAGTATTGAGAGTATCTTCTGTATATTTCTAATATGAAAAAATCAACTATGAATCTGTTTTCTAATCACACAAAATTCATCTCTAATATTTAACTAATTATGTTTAAAATAACCATGCGGAAAAACTTTTTTGAAAGACTGGCTTATAATTTCACAATTACTTTTGCCTGCAAATAACTACCAAGTTGGATTTTGTGTTATTAGAAAAACATGAGGAAATTTTTATTGATTAGAAAATACTAGGGGAACAATTTCAAAAAATAAATGAAAATTTAAAGATAGATTCTTACAAGTTAATTAAACACATAAGTATTGGCCATTACATATTCTTTTTTCTTTAAAAAAACCCTAGAAATCCCCATCCTATTGTGGAAACTGATGAGCCCAATTCAGTCGGGAATTTCGCTAGAAATTGTCTAAACGGACTACCACAGACACCTCTACATAGTCACATAGAGTATAAGTGTTTATAAATCTTTTTCTTTTAACTTCATGTCACGGATTTGAATTCTTTATCTTAACATAAAAGGTATATTGGGTTTACCGTTTAGCTGTCAATTTTGATTGATTAACATAGTATATTTTAATTATTATTTCACACATAATTATATCATAAGATGAAGAGCTATGATAATTACTTTGAATCTTGGAGAATACGTAAAGATTTAAGTATTTAGAATAACACAAACACATTAGGTAGAAAGCAGAATCAATTAGTTATATTAGCTAGGTAGACCCATGATTAATATTCTTTTTGCCCTTTTTTTTTTTTTTTTTCTTTCTCTTTTTGGGAGGGACACAAATGTCCACTGTATTATATTAAAAATTATACATATTGGAACGATGTTGACTACTGTAATGACATAAAGATGATGTACTGCCCTTTGATTATGGTGTAAAAAGCGGGTTTAGAGTACTTAAGGACAAGTATAAGCTACAAAAATGCCTGTTTCTTGCTCACTGTAATATTATTATCTAGGAAGGTTCCTTCATCTTTCCCTCACTATCAATCAGCGAACTTTATGTACAATATTATCCTAATCTAATTTTATTTATTTATTTATTTTTTTGGGATTGTGGAAAACTTCTTGTTTTCTCACCTAAGATTAACAAAGTATTTACTAATTTTCCTAATTAGCGGTTCAAATACTACAAAGTCTATGACGGGTATTGGCTCAATAAAATTAAGGGCGGCCAATCATCTGTTTTCACGTTGTAAAACATTGACCAAGTCTTTGCTCATAGATGGTAAAACCTACCATCTTTTAGGAAAAGGAATTAAATGTAAATAAAAATAAAAAATAAAATAAAAATTGATATTAAAATTAATATGGTGCATATTCTAGTATTGGGAGCTATGCATGCCATATTTGTTTTGCTCAATACACAAAAGTGATATAATATAAACTAGCTATATAGTTTGAAATTACAAATGGCAATTTACTACTTCTGTAACTCATCCCAAGGTCACTTGGTTAATTTGAAATTTGGAAACTTGAGGAACGGATAAAAAATATGACGTATTAGTAATTTTTTTTTGGAAGGACGTGTTAGGAGAGTTGAATTCTATTCATATAAGAACAGATATAATATGCATCCTATGTGGTTGTTGGAATATATTTTCATTGCCGTGATTATGGGACGGCAAAACAGCAAAAGAATTAATTGTACCCCAACAAAAAAAAAAAAAAAAAAATTGCATGCAACCACACCAAATTTTCGTTGAAAGTTGGGGAATAACCCCAAATTTGAATCTTTGTAAAGTGGATATATATAATAAATAATCAATTACATATCGTACGAGAAAAAAAAAAAACACAATAGAGAAAATGATCAGAATCTAGTCACGACAAACCAATTATATATATATATATATTTATGTATAATCTGAGGTATAATTTTTTTAGTTTTTTTATTTTTGAATTTAGGGTGGGAACCTTTAAAATTATGATATTATCTTAGTTATAATTTTTTTTTTTAATTATCTGAGGTATAATTTATTTATTTTTTATGTAAAATTATTGTCAATTTATATAACCACTATGATATATTATAATTGATACAAGGAGAAGAGAGAGCAAAAGACTAAAATTAAATAGATGATTTTTTTATTATTTTTTATTTTGGGAAAGTAGATGAAAACAGAAAAATTAGTTTAAATGGGAGACAAATTAGGGAACACAAAAAATAAAAAGAAAAAAGAAAAAAGAAAAAGAAAAAAAAGAAGTATATAACGTTTGTCCGCAATTATAAAGAAAGATCCACTAGGCAGAAGCCGGCTACAACCTAATAGCTTCCTTAGTAAACTTCTAAAGACTTATCTCTTTCACAACACCTTCACTACAAACCCACTTAGATAATGCCTATGTCGTTTCTTTGTCTCTTTTCTCCCACCCTCTTCATATCAAACACTTTCCCTCTTCCTATAAAATTCCCACTCTTTTTCCCAGTAAATTATATTAATTAAGGCTCTAATCATACTTAACTAATTTCCCTTTCTCCAAATCCTCAACCACATGGCTGAATCAGATTCGAAAAGCTCCAGCGACGAAACCGATCGATCGGATCAAAACGACGAGTACTCGGGGTTAGGCCGGACCTACGAGTGCACGTTTTGCAAGCGAGGGTTCACCACGGCACAGGCGTTGGGCGGACACATGAATATCCATCGTAAAGACAGAGGCAAGCCAAGGCCTGATCATAAATTAGTGGTCGAGAATATTAGGAATAATAATTATTCGAGTTTTCGTTCCTTCCCAATCCAAAGCTACCCACCAGTGCACTTCGCTAGATCATCATCAGCTCCTCAAAATCATCAGGTACATCTAGATTATCAAACGTATGTTCATCCTGCAACAATTACTAATTGGGGTAGCCCTATTGCCAAACCCTCGGTACATGATTCGCAGATCGATCTGTTAAGAGAGAATTGGATAGGAACTGCTTTGAGCTTAGGACTTGGTATGTCACATCATGAAGAAGAAGAAGAAGAAGAAGAAGAAGAAGAAGATCATCATCATCATGATAAAGAGAAAATGAGTGGTGGAGATCGTCATGTGGAAGTGGATTTGGAGCTTCGACTTGGTTATGATCCATAGTAGTATATATATGTGCATGTGTGTAAGAGCTTCTACATATATATATATATATATAAATGTGTGTGTGTGTGTGTGTGTTGTTGGAATTGTGTATTGTTTTATAATTGTTTATAAGTTTTCTGTATTTCGCTTTTCTGTGGAAAAGAGGAGGGATTTCATATGATAATGATATTTGATATTAGGAATGGAAATTCAAGTAAGATTATTTTGAAGAAATATTGGAAGAGAGTATGATCATCAAAGAAATTTTCATTTGAGCAAGATTTGATCATGATGGAAGATCAACGGTGTATGATTCAAGTATGTTTGATTCGCAGGGAAAGGTACTAAATTGTCTCTTCCCCATATCTGTCAAGCTATAGCCTCAATTTTTAGTTAGGGTTCTTGATTAATTAATTAAGTTGCTTTTCTTTTTTGTTGTGATTGGAGTTTCTAATTTTTTCCCCCTCTACACAGTACTATAGAAGTACAAGTACTAAAACTAACAAATTGCTAAATAGATCGGGATCATTTACACGTATACTTACAGTGGATGTATATATGTTTGCGAGATTTATTTTCCCATTTGTATGAATTTGTTGTACTTGACCAAAGAGCAACTAATCCAAATGTAGCTCTTCAGTTAATTAGCTATCATTACTATGTTCTGGCAAAACATCGTTTATGTATGAGATTTAAAATGTTATATTTAGTTTTTCCTAAACCATTTTGTGATATATATATATATATATATATATGGGGGACAATGGGATATATAATTTTGCTGAGTACTTGCTTTTGAGTATTTACTTACAAATTGTTGTGAAAATTAACATAGCGTCTTTAATTAACGAGAAACTAGAACTTACATGCGTTTTTGCTATCAAATTTAATGATCTGGTCAATACATGTACTGATTATAATCACTATACGTTTTTGAAGATTAATTACAATTTTATATATTTATATATGCTGAATGTCTTGCCTCACCATATTTTAAGTCCAAACCTCTTTGAATGTGTGGAAGAATTATTATCATTATTATGTTCAAGATTTCCTATTAGTGTCTACTTAATGATATGTCGGATATGGTTATTTGAACTGGTACTTAGATATATTACATTTATATATATAGGTATATATAATGCACATACACCTATTTTAATGAAAAAAAAAATTAATGTTTTACATGCATTATGCTCGATTACTATAAATCTAGAGACTTCTTGTTTCAAAAATGTTAAGAATAATGATTCGTGATATACATACGAAGATAGGTAACTCTCTTAGATGGAATGGAATTAAGCTTCAGTTTGTTAGATACGAGTGCCTAAATAAATGACATAATAAATGTATGTAACTACATAATAACTTCTGTTTGAATCATTAGTTAGAGTTAAAATTTTCAAGTTGGAGGTGGTTGACGTTTAAAAAACTAGTTATAATTTTTTATTGACTTTTTAGAAAAAGACAAAAATCCAATAAAAAAAAGTACAATTTAGTTATAATTAAACTAATATACCAAATAAAGCAATAATATATATTTAGTTTGAGATAACTCACAAGCTTTCTTTTTTGACAAGGTTAATTAGTTTATCTTCAAGCTGCAAAACTAAAGAAACCTAAGAGTTTCTTATCTTCTCTCCCTCTCTCTCTCCATTTATACACACACACACACACACATATATATATATATATGAATGTACATCTTTCTTTCTTTTTATGAAAATGAAATCAGTACTATGGTTACACATGTCACAACTGCAGATATATACATAACAGTTCCAGTACAGGCTTTTGAGAGTATTTTATTTACAAAATATAATCGGGAACAAGATGAAGAGAGGACGAGCTAGATAAGAATTTTTTTCACCTTGTCCTCTTCTTAATTAACTGTGGAATCCGATGTATCTGGGAGCAATATTGCAATTAGGAAATGAATATATATGTATATGTATAAATCTAGCAAGATCCTTGACTTGGTCTTCAACTATTGGCCTTGCATGCATATATAAGAACACTGTGTGCCGGCCGACTTTAAGCATGTCGTCTTTCTTCTTCTTCTTCTTCTTCTTTTTTCCCTCTCTATTTATAACAGGCCGTTTGGAGCTTACATTCCAATTGAAATTTTAAAAATATTTTGATTTGAAATAAGTGAATATTTAGAGTTGTACGTTTGGTTAAAAATGAATTATGATAGTTAAAAATGGTAAAATTTTAAATGTGTTTGAAAAAAATTAGCAATATAAATTTTGTTTTATTGCTCTCTCGTCATTAATTCTATATAAAATATAAAAAAATAATCTTATTTCAATTTAAAATAAAAAAGTTACGACTTTTAAAGTTTGAGTTTTTAAGAGAGATTTAAAGATATAATAGTGAAATTAGCTTACTTTTTGAGAAAATGACAAAAAAATATTTGAAAAACTCCAACTTGAGTGGAGGTTCAAACATAAATCTAGTTTTCTGGATAGGTGATTAACTTGGACATGTGACTACTCTTTGGCAATGAAACCAATATAGTTTGCCATTGAGTTGGATTGAGGAAAAAAAAACCTAAAAACCCATTTTTTTTTTTTATTTATTGCTCAACATGACACAAATTTTCATTATTGTTCAACATGACACAAAATTTAGTTAACTTTAGTTTAATTTTATATCATATTGGTGTAATGTTATTTTTTTGTTTAATGTTGATGTAATAGTCTCTAAATTTGTGTCATTCAAGTGCTTTCTCCAAAAAGAATTTATGTTTTTGAGGCATATACGATAATTTACAATACAAAAAAATTAAAATAAAAACACACACACATGACTCCTTTGCACGAATCAAGAAACGAGTGAAAAGAGGTTCAGACTTTTTCTTATTGAAAATAAACATATGACGTTCAACTAGTGTGAAAGGTGTTGAATGAGTAGAGAATTGGGCTAATTGGTAAGGCATATTGTGTTCTTGTGTATGATGAACTCGAGATTGAAGTGTCTACCATACACGAGAAATTGTATTGCTTGAAGCCTCTATAAGACCCAATATGGATTTTTTTTTTTTTTTTTATAAAAAAAAAAAAAAACAAACAAACAAACGCAATATAGAGTATAGACTAATCCATTGTTACTTGGTTCTAAATCGCACATATATTTCTAGAGACCAAAAAGCCCCTGAAAACAACTCCACTAGTGTTCTGAGAATAATTTTCATAAACTATTGACTGATGTTGCAACGGAACTTAAGAATTATGTGCAAAAATAGAATCTCCAGATTTGATTTAATAAATTTCTAACAAAGAAGGCAATCAAACGCACCAGTGGTCTAGTGGTAGAATAGTACCCTGCCACGGTACAGACCCGGGTTCGATTCCCGGCTGGTGCATGCATCTTCTTATCCTTTTTTATTTCTTTTCTTTCTTCCTTTCCTCCTCTCAACTTCAAAGTCATAATAGCCGACGGCCCACTGCTATTTTTGTGTGTGCCCCACAGACATAACAGCACCTAATAAACAAATTAAGGATCGCTAAGAAGAAAAATAAACAAATCAATTAAGGAGATAGCTTAGAATTAGAATCTTTAGGCGATAATCTTTGCGAAATTGATGGAGCTAAAATGCTCGACTCTTGCATATTTGCCTTGCCTACCACGTGAATTGGTACAATTTGGTTGGGGAAAGAAACCAAAAATGTCACTGAAAGGCCACCACCAAACGTGAACAGCAGTGTTGTCTTCCTTCTTTTTTTAAAACACAGAAGTTACCATAGAAAACTGATGTTCCTTCAAAATCCCTTGGAGCGTTTTCCCCAATCCCGTTACACACCCTCTTTTTAACCGCGTTAAAAAGGTTCCCAAGCCCCAAGTCAGCGAGCTTCGGGACTCTTTTAGTAGGCTTGGAACTAGGATTAGTTTTTCCGGTATAATTTAGCAGGCTCAAGCTTCAATCAACTTTGCAGCTAACTATAATATATATATATATATATATATATATATAAAACTCAAAAAGTATCGAAATCTCCGATAAGAAGTCCCCAACGTAACTACAGAACAGATGCGTATATTGTATAATGTAGGCGATGACTTGAGAAAAGACTAACAGCACAAACTTGACACCCAACTTTTATGCATTCAACTCCACTTGATACAATGAAATATCTTTACAGAGACAAGCAGGATTATCTTACAAGCACATGGTAAACACTGATCAGAAATTGAAAAGGCAAAGTGTTTTTTTCCCTCCAGCTTCAACATCAGCATAGTAGCTGTATCAACTCCATCATGGGATTGTTTACCTAGTGAGATAGTATATGACTAGAAAAATGACCACGAATGATGCCACTAGCGTAAACATTCTCCTGCTAGATTTGGTCTCGAAAACCTGAAGATTTAAAAAGAAAAAGAAAGATGTTCATTATAGTGAATGAACTGAAGGAACGAAAAATTTGCAAACTGGAGTTGCTGGAAAGAAGTAATGGAATGGAAATAGAACTATTTAGCTGATAGCCACCACTTACCATCTTAAAACGGTCCATGGTACCTGACAGCACTCCCCTGGATGAATCCATATCATTGCCCTGGACAGGACCACGACAATGTGAGCAACAATAAGGAAAAACCAAGAGAAAAGAAAAATGATGGCAGGAGACATACCATTCGGTCTAGCACGCGGTTATGAGTCTCAACTTCCTCATGTATATCGCCTGACAACTGTTGAAATAACATGCATTAGAATTCTCTTGGAAATAATAATGCCCATAAATAGAAACATTACGACATACTAACAGGTTATGGTAGTTAAATGCTGTTTAATCTAGCTTTTACTACAATTCTCAACATGAAACAACCTATTAAATCTTCCAAGGTTCCTTGAGGATTTGAGTCAAGTATTACTATCAACTAAACGAACGCATAGTTGAGTGAAAATTTGCCAATCATTACATGACCTCAATTCCTAGAGATGGTGGAAGTGTTAAATTGTCATCATATCACCATCATAAATTCTTTTTTGAATGCCATATAGATAGAAGAGTTCAAAATTGTGGTGTGCACTTTTTTTTTTTCAAAGGAAGCAATGAAACAAGAATAGAGTAGCTTAAATTGCCTTGGTATCATCTACTTTGAGAACAGAAACACATAAAAAGATTAACTGAATAACAGCAAGACAAGGTTGTTATTCGTTTTACAACTAATAATAATGCATCCGCAAACCAGTCAGAAATTGTCAAAATTGCACTGCCACCATCAAAAACCTAAAAGGGAATTTTTTTTTTTTTTTAAATATTAACAATAAAAAAAGTTACTTACCCTCTTCAGCAGAATAACTCTATCTTGCAATCCTTCCATTGCTCTCTCATTATCATGTTCGTCGATTTCATGGGAACCGTAAGATGATGATGCCCTAATTCCACCCTCCTCAATGCCATCAAAAAGGGCAGCTCTGTTACTACGAAGTTCCCTGCACACCGAGATCTAAATTTTCAGGTCTTCGGTTGAAGCACCATGAATGTTATCCTAGTCAAACAAGGGTATATATCACATCGTAAATGTACATTAAAGTGAACTTATCCCTGATTCCACAAGGTCAAAAATCACATAAGGGTGAGAGTGTGTATCATCTACCACCTTTAGTGTATCATAATATCCTTTGGTACAGTCACACCCTCAAAGCAGAACTTGGCCGCAACCATTTACACAGGTAGCTTAGCCATTAAACTGGCAACCTATTACCTATCTTACACGACTAGAGTAGGGTAGCTAAGTAATATGAGGTATTACTAATTAGGAATTCAAATTTAGGAAAATAAATTAAGGTCACGATTTCAAATTGTTTACTTTTGTTTTCAGGTATTAAATAGGTGGTTCTTACCTACAAATCAGGAATTAAGTACCTTGATATTGATAATCGGGAACTTAAATCCTACCTCAAACCTACAGAGTTAAGTTCCTTTTCCTTGGAAAAACACACACACACACACACACACACACACACACATATATATATAGTTATATACATGTATGTACATATATGTGGTGTAATAACCCTCTTTACCACATACGACCTTACTTTAATTAAGTTATTTCTCCATACAAAGGTACTTCCGTGCGCAATTATTCTTATTATTCCAATTCCTTAATTTAATAAGGGGTAGGAGTTTAATTTCTGATAGTTTAGTAAACTCATTTAGTAGAATTTTGGAACTCAGTTCTGGTGAAACTAAATTCCTTTTATCATGGAACTTATCTTAGATTCTTTGAATTCGCGATCAGTAAACTCAACTTGAATCTCGTACGTCGCACATCAAAGCAGGTTCAAATTTAGTATCCTATAACTATTTCTTTGGAAGCCAACATGACAACTCAACTTACTAAAGTCTAAACTTGTACTTGAGTTTGGTCCCAAAATAATTTCTAAACCAAACTTGACAAAGTACTAAGACAACCAGGAACCAAGTCGATGCAATTGTTCTATCATCAATACTGCAATCAAATAATTCTCAAGTCTGAACGAACTACAACCAAATAATAGCAAATATTTCAAAATGAAATGCAGATCGAGTTAATCAATGGTTGGTAGCCAACAACAGCACAAAGTTAGAACCTTACGCAATATTTTTTTTTTCCTCTCCAAAAATAAGTACAAGATTAGATAAAACCAATTCAGAACTAACATTCACACTAATCCAAACAACTCTAATTAGCGATACTAAGAAGGTATAAACTCCACAAATCACGCATTAAACCACGTCTAATTGCTACTAATCTTCTCACAGATCTGAATCGCTAGTCAGAAAAATTGGCGATTCACATAAAATTAAACCGAAATTTAGGACCACAATCAAACAAACCTTCTAGAATTCATGGCTCGAGGGAATTAACAGGTTGCGTAATCTCCTCTCCGATAATCGAATTCGAAACCCTAAGCTTGTAAATCTCCCGGTCTGATTTGCTGCAAAAAAAAAAAAAAAAAAAAAAAAAAAACAAACAAACAAACAAACAAATCAGTGAGATTAAGAGAAGAAAATCGATATCGGGGAGAGTTACGAGAGAAGTGGAGAAAATAAACTGGAAATGAGCAAGAGAAAGGTGAGGAGAATAATCAGAGAAAATCAGATCTGAAAGAAATTGGAGGTCGGGAAAGTGAGGGAAAAATGGAGAGAGAGGACAAGTACCTGTTTGTAGGGAAGCTGAAGATCTTCGTTTCCCTGGGGAGAGAGAACGAAAAAGGAGAAGGAGGAATAAAAATGGGATGACGCGCTCGTATTTATAAAGTGAGCGTCTGAGGGAGCCGTAATAACTTTGGGCAGAGGATAAAAGAGCAAAGAAATTTAATACGTGCGCGGAAAATTTAGACGGTAGATCAACTGATCAAAAGAAATTAAAGGGAAGTTTGGCATATAATAGTTTAAACTACCCGACTCAAATTTTTTTTAATCTTTTTTTTTTTTAATTTTATCTTCTTCTCAAAATTTTTTTTATCTTTTATGAAAATTTAAAAAAATTTACTATTAAAACTTAAAAATCTCAACTCAAACTATTCTACCAAACACCTTATAAACAACGATTTGTTTTTCTCTTTTTTTTTTTTTTTTTATAGTTTGAGGAGTCATTTGTAAATTTATTATTTAAATATATTTGTACTACAAAAATGATAATTTTTTTAGTCTAATGAAAGGCTTCTGTTATTTTAAAATTAAGGATGATTTTATCTTGATTCCGTGAAGACCTATTCCGAATGAAGCAATCAAGGAGGTATTATTTGGGAATGAAAATGGGGATCGAAAATGGAGATTGTTTCCGTTTGGTTCGTCGGTTAGAGATGAAATTCTTAAATTGAAATTTATTGACTTTTAAAAAACTAGTTATAAATTTTATTGATTTTTCAAAATTAATATAAAAAAATACAGTTTAATTATATTTAAACTCAAATACCAAACAAAATAATATTGTATCTGAATAGGGGGTTGGAGGGATGAGAGAAAGATTCCCAGTTTTTTTGTCTTCCTCTCAATATGCATGTCTTGCATTTGTTGCTTTTATTTACTATATTAATTTTGTGTTAAATTTTTGTAATCTAAAATACTAATCACATTTTGTCGTTTCTCTTTATATTAATTGGGCGACACACATTTCGTGTGCATGTAAAATCCACAAGCAAATTTCAAAAGCAAAGCAAAAAAAAAAAAAAAAAAGAATTTATTTAAAAAAAAATGCCACATGGCAGGTATTGAGGAAGGGCGAAATCGTGCAAAAATTTATAAATAAAAGAAATAAAAAAAAAAGTTTAAGCGTCTTTCTTTTTTTTAATTTCGTCTTTTTTTTTTTTTTTTTTTTTTTATATAATGTGATAAGTTGATAAGATAAAGGATACGCGCCAAACAAACTACGTGCAGATTTTTTGTCATCCTTTTCCCTTTTTTTATTTTTTTATTATTTTAATTTTTAGTTTTAGCTTTTGTCGTCGTTTTTTTTTTTTTAACGTTTTGGCTTTTTTTCACCATTCCCTCCCTCCCTAAACGTAATTGTCGTCTCTTTCAACGAACGGAAAATCAAGTAATCAACAAATGTACATGTCACAGATTGGAAAAAAAAAATAGTTGTCAGTTTTTGTTGTCTATTTATTTAGCTTGCGGATTTATAATGACTTTTAAAAAAAAACTAGTTATACTTTTATGATTTTTCAAAAAAAAAAAAAAATAACAAATATTAAAATGGAAATTTTAGGTTTAGACTTGAGATTCAGTTGGTTGTGATTTTTGTAATATGATATCGCCGTTTTAGAAGATATTATCATATCTCTAAGAGTCCGTCGTTTTCTTAGTTGGGACATTTTTAAAATGCTGCTGTCGTTTCTTAATGACTAAGCAAACGAAATAAATACAGTGGGTTCCCGAGCGCAAAGAAATTAAAACTGGTTGTTGTCTTCCACGGTTTTGTTTCGTAAAGTTTATGTCGTTTTCATTGCCCTCTCCAAATTTTCATCGTTCTTGTGAATTATTTGTTGTTTTTAAAATTATATCGTTTGTGTTGTGTGTGTCGTTATTGTTAAATGTTTCGGTCGTTTGCCAATTATTGTCGTTTTCTGTGAGTCTATCACACTGATAGTTGTGGTCGTTTTTGTTTTGACATTTTTTGTTTTGTTATTTGTCATTTTATTCTTTAGATCACGTCGTTTAAAGTTGTCAACGTTCTCAGATCTTACCGTCGTTTTATTTTCTATCGTTTATTGCTGTTATTGTTGTTTAACTTGTTTTCAAATACGTTTGTTGTTTTTTCAATTGTTGTCTTTCAGAAGAGACTCCTCGTGCTGATCATTGCTATCTGTTTCAAGTTGTTTTCGCTTTTTTTGTTCTCGTGGTTTCGCCATTTTACTATTTTTGTTGTTTTCCTTAGTTATGTTGTATTTGTCGTGTCAGTCGTCTATAAATCTTGTCGTTTTTCCTCTCAACTGTTGTCTGTGGTAGGGTTACCTGTAAGTTCGCATGTTACCGTCGCTGTGGTTGATGTGTAAATATCTGTTGTATACTTGGATTCTGTTGTTTATCTGTAGTTTTTTTTTTTTTTTTTTTTTTGGCTAAACTTTGTCGTTTATCTGTAGTTTGTTAATGTCATTACGGTGTTGTAACTTGATGTCGTTTTCTTAATGGTATTGTCGTTTAATTCTTTTCAATTGCTTGTCGTTTGGAATCTTATTGCCGTTTTTAGTTCTAAAAGTTTTGGCGTTTCTGTTATTTGTGACTGTCCCGGTCCTTCGGACTCACAAGACATTTTCTTCGTTTTATTGTCATCATCATTGCAAAATGATTCTGTCCTGTTGCTCTTTTTTGTTGGTTTTATTTTTAGTTTTTGTGGCGTTTTGTAATATTTCTGCAGTCTTTATCCTTTTTCATGTTATCGTCGTTTAAAATATTTATGTGTAGTTTTTTTTTTTTAATGCAAAATGTGATATATTATTATTTTAATAAGAAGAAGTGACCTCGTGTTTATCGTATAATTTAAAGTAGGATAAGTAAGAAAAGCACTACAAGGCAGCATTGGCTTATTAAAGTATTAAGTTGTGAGTCTATTTATTGTTTTGATGCAGAATAATAGCATTCTTAATTAAAAGAATTTTTTTTTATTTGAAAGATGCATCACTTTTTTTATAAGTCCATTTTTTATCATAAGAAATAATAACACCGACTTAATGTCAATGTAATTCTTATATTGAATGTGTCAAGGTGAATCAAAATAAATGTCCTTCATTCTTAATTATTTATTTTCTTATACGATTTTATTGTTCTCAATAATACAAAATTAGTGTGATGACTAATTCCAAACACAAAGAAGAATGATGCGACCAATTTTTATTAATTTTCAAGCTTCAAAATTGGAATGGCAGTATATTAAAGATGATGATGCATGGAATCGCTTTAACCTATAGCTTGCTAAGAGATCTCAACTCCTTGCAATTAAGGACCCATTTGGAGGAGGTTTTGGAGATGTTATTTTAGAGATATTTAAATTGGAGTTTTGAAAATATGTGTTTGGTTGAAAAACAAATTGTTTGAAGTAAAATAATGTAAAAACTTAAAATATATATGGAAAAAAAATATAATTACAGATGTTATTTCGTTTCTCTTACAATTCTATGCAACTAAAAAAATTTATTTTATTTGAATTTGAAATAACAAAGTTATATGATCTTTTAAAATTTTAGTTTACTGTATTTGAATATGTTATTAGTGCAAGTTATTTTGATTTGAAAAAAAAAAAAAAAAAAAAAAAAGTATGCTGTATGTGCTCCAAATGAACATATAAACCTTATCCTTGTTAGTTGCCTTGTTGCCTTCCACTGCGGGGAGATGACTCTGTCCACCAAGGACTGAAATGCTCATATGAATTTTTAGACCTTATTGGAATATTTGTCAAAATGACAAATTTTTTTTTTAGCTGGTTGTCAAAATGACAATCTTAAAAAATAAATTAATAAAATAACATTATTTCATTTTAATATAAAAGTAACTATCTAAAAATCGATTAGTTCTTATTGTTCTGAAGTCATTTTGCTAATAAAAATTTTTAGTTCACTCGAGCTTGTTCTATAAGCTTCTTCAATAATAAGCTTCTCGTCGGCACCAAAACTAACTTCATTCTTGAACAAGCCAAGACGAAAATCATATTCTACTCTGA
Source organism: Ficus carica (assembly GCA_009761775.1). Lineage (NCBI taxonomy): Eukaryota > Viridiplantae > Streptophyta > Magnoliopsida > Rosales > Moraceae > Ficus > Ficus carica. The sequence continues at coordinate 3,303,867 of CM019748.1, read as the reverse complement.
GACGTTGACTTTGAGAAGATACATATGATTACGTTTGATAAACCAACTCAAACTTAAATTTTTCATTTCAGTTTTGTCTTTTTCTGAAAAGTCAATAAAAATTATAATTAATTTTTAAAAAGTCAACTAACTCCAACTTAAAAATTTCAACTCCAACCGTAACACCAAACGGAAGCATAGAGATTATTTGTAATTTATGATTAGACAATAATTCATATGGAGTTTTAATTTATTTATTTATTTTTGGTTGAACTAAAGGATGGAGCTTTGAAGCGGAAACAGGTCGGGTCTTCGGAGGTACTAGAACCGTAACAAAGGAAACAGCTATCAGACAAAAAGGGGTTTACAAATTTGCCATGCTCTTGGAGCTCCGATTGTCACAGACCCTCACTCACCGAGTCAGTATTTTGACCCCACCCCACCCAAAAAATAAAATAAAATAAAAGGAACCCGGGGGGCGAGGGGGGCGGAGCTTATAGGAGAAGATAAACGAAAAGATTCGACAAAAAAAGATTCGGAATCGGGGAAAAAAAAAAAAAAAACCCACACCTCTTGGGTCTTGCCTTTCCCAAATTTTTCTGTGTTTCTTGTTTCAGGTAGACAGACAGGTGCCTATATATACTGCTTTCCACACTGAGCGATATACGATCATACACATATATGTGTGTATAGAGAGAGAGCGAGAGTGTGTGTGAGAGAGAGAGAGGGGGGTTAAGGTTTAGAAGTTAAAAAAAAATGGCGAAGCTTGAGAACCAAAAGCCATGGAAAGTGGAGTACGCGAAGTCGGCGAGGTCTTCATGCAAGACCTGCAAGAGCAGCATTGGCAAGGAGGTCCTCCGCCTCGGCAAAATGGTTCAGGCCACCCAATTCGACGGCCTCATGCCCGTACTCTTCTCTCTCTCCTCTCTCTCTCTCTCTCTACACTCTTCCTTCCCCCCATTTTCCCCTCTTCTTTCTCTTGAAAATTCTTTCTTTTTGTCGAAATTTTCATTTTGAATTAAATGTGATACTGATTATATACATATTATATATATATATATATATGTATATGTATGTATAACAGATGTGGAACCATGCGACTTGCATTCTGATGAAGGCGAAGCAGATTAAATCGTATGTGATTTTCGATTTGTTTGTTGTTGATTACTTAACGAATTTGCAATTAAGGAATTAACTTCCAATTTCTCTGGGGCTGTTTTTAGCGTTGATGATGTTGAGGGCATAGAGCAACTTCGGTGGGAAGACCAGCAGAGGATCAGGAGTTACGTGGAGAACAGTGGTGGTGGTGGTGGTGGTCAACCCCAAAAAGCAGAAGCTGTGAAGATTGTGGAATGTGGGATTGAAGTTTCTCAAACTTCTCGTGCCACTTGCAGGACCTGCACTCAAAAAATCTCTAAAGGAGAGGTTGGTATACCCAAGAAATAATCTTCTTTTTTTTGTTGTTTTTGGACTATATTGAAGATTTTAAGATAACCCAACATTAGTTGAACCAATTTTATTCAATATTTATATCAGAGGATTGGAAAAAATTATCCAAAATGATTGCTTTTGTTCAGTTTTGTTTCCCCATTGTTTATCTTCTGGGTATTTTTCAGTTCTTACAAAATGTCACAATGTTCTTTCTACTATCTAATAAGAATGATAATAGAATGTGGGTCCTAATGGAATCCACTTGTTGATGAATATCAATGTTTATAGAAGTTTTATTGGTAACTTGGTAGGTTCGTATATCGACTAAGCCTGAGGGTCAAGGAGCTAGGGGCTTGGCTTGGCACCATGCCAACTGTTATTTGGGCTCATCTCCATCTACCCAAGTGGAGAAATTGTCCGGATGGGAGACCCTCCCGACGTCTGATCAGGTGGCTGTCCGGTCCATGGTTAAGGAGGTTCCTTCTAGTGCGAAAAGTGGTATGGAATTCCTTTTGTTTCAATATGCGTTTGTTCCTGACCCGTGGGGAAGATCAGTTGTGTTTTCTCTTACCTTTGTTGGTCGTTTAGGCAAACAAGTCAAAGCTCAGGGAGATGAAGAACTGAAGCAGTCATCTACCAAAGCTGGTACGAAACGAAGAAAGGATACTAGTGATGATGGGAAGGCTAAAGTTGCAAAAGCTGTTGGGGATGTGTCAACAAGCAGGAGTGAACCAGTGAAGAGTAATAATCAAGTGGACGAGAAAAACCCAAAAGCAACTGATCTGAACACTAAACTAGAGGCCCAGACTAAAGAACTGTGGACAATGAAAGACGATCTCAAAAAGCATGTCACAACAGCTGAGTTGCGTGCAATGCTTGAAGCAAATGGTCAAGATTCAACAGGATCTGAGCTTGATTTGCGTGACCGCTGGTAATTTATCACGATTTCTTTTTCTTTTTTAATTTTCAAAGGTTGTAAAGGTGTTTCTGTTGTTTTCACATTAAAAAAAATAATAATAATAATTTAAGAGTCCTTGTTCACTTATTAGGATTTTAATGATACCTTTTTTCTTTTTTTAAGTTGATGTACCTCTATTTTGTATTTTTTTTTTAGCGCTGATGGCATGATGTTCGGAGCACTTTCTAGCTGCCCACTTTGTTCTGGTTGTCTTTGTTATTCTGCTGGCATGTATCGGTGCCATGGTTACCTAACAGCTTGGAGCAAGTGTAGTTTCTCCACTCGTGAACCAGAGCGTCTTAAAGCAAAGTGGAAAGTCCCAGAAGATACAGATAATCAATATCTTAGCAAGGTACTTTCCTAGAGACTCGTGCATACATAGGCTAGGAAACAAAGACTCAAGGTTACCCCATTCCTTGCAGTGGTTTAAATCGCAAAAGGGTGGAAAACCTGCACGGATACTGCCTCCACCTACCAGTCCTAGCGGGAGCCGAGCTATTAATTATGAATCTCAATCATCCAATGGTGATCGCTTGGCAGATTTGAAAGTTGCTTTTTCAGGATTAGCTGAGGAAACCATGGTATGGTGTGATCTTCCTTCCTTGTCATTTATCTATGTATACTTTCTTTGTCATGTGCAGAGATCGTATTTTCGTTTCAAATTTCATAATCTTTCATATTCATGCTTTCCATTGAGGATCGTTTTGCAGGAAGAATGGAAGAGGAAAATTAAGGCCGCCGGTGCAGATGTTCATGCTAAGCTCAAGAAAGGTATGTGCTTGTTTGGCTGTCATTTGATCCTAAATCAATTGACTACTTCCGAGGCATGGCTGCAGTACTGTTGACTTATATGTATAATTAGTTGCTTCACTCCAAACCAAACTGCAGATACGAACTGTTTAGTAGTGAGTGGATCAATGGAAGACCAATTTGCCGAGATTAGGAAGGCAAGGTGAAGATGCTTTAACTTGCTTGCTAGTCTTGAATATGACTTTCGTTTGGCATTTTCCTTTCATTTAACTTAAATGTTTTTTTTTTTTTTTTTCCAATCAAAAGGAGGATGAAACTACCAATCGTTAGGGAGGCTTATCTGGTTGATTGCTTTAAAAAGCAGAAGAAGCTTCCATTTGATCTTTACAAGGTGGAAGCCATTGGTGAGTCCTCTAGCATGGTAACAGTTAGAGTGAAAGGACGAAGTGCTGTAAATGAATTCTCTGGTATGCAAGATTCTGGTCACATACTTGAGGATGGGAAAAGTATCTATAATACAACATTGAACATGTCTGACTTATCAACCGGCATCAACAGGTGCATTTTTTATATGTGCCATCCTTTTTTTTCCTTTTAACCTCATCTTAGGTTGAACTATTCCATTTTCTACTACAATTCCCATTCACTTCCATTTAAGTTATTAGCTTTCACCAATTTTAACCGTGTTATTTTTTTTTCCATATAAAGTTACTATATCCTCCAAATTATCCAAGATGATAAGAGTTCTGATTGCTACGTATTCCGTAAATGGGGTCGAGTGGGGAATGAAAAAATTGGAGGAAACAAAATAGAAGAGATGTCAAAATCCGATGCAATCGCTGATTTTAAACGCTTATTCCTTGAGAAGACTGGAAATCCATGGGAAGCTTGGGAACAAAAACATAATTTCCAGAAGCAACCAGGCAGATTTTTCCCCTTGGATATTGTATGGCTTATTTTCTTTTCCCTTTGTATTCCAAAATGATTTTTCTTGCGTATTGGTGGTCATTTCCTAAAATATACATTCTCTTTTTCTAATTTTTGAGTTTTTAGGATTATGGGGTTAACAAACAAGTCTCAAAGAAAAATAAGACAACGGAGGAAAGCAAACTGACTCCTCCTTTAGCAGAACTGATGAAGATGCTGTTCAATGTGGAAACATACAGGTTCTACAAAGATTTTTACCTTTTTGTTTGTCTTTTTTGGTCCTTAAAAAAAAAAAAAAATTTACATGTTTTAATTTATATGTATAAGAGACTAAGGCATAAGTTTTGCAGAGCTGCCATGATGGAATTTGAGATCAATATGTCCGAAATGCCACTTGGAAAACTGAGCAAAAGTAATATTCAAAAAGGTAACGCATCAAACAACTATTTATTTTCCATTCTCTGATGTTTCAAATACATAAACGATATACCCTATTAATAAAGTCAAAAAGTGATGAATAATTAAAATTTCTTTCTTCTTGATCTATATTCAGGATTTGAGGCATTGACCGAACTTCAGAATCTATTAAATAGCAATACTCTTGATCCTTCCATTAAAGAAAGCTTGATTGTTGATGCTAGCAACCAATTTTTCACTGTTATCCCTTCCATACATCCACATGTCATTAGGGATGAGGATGATTTTAAGTTAAAGGTACGTAGTACTATTTATAGTTCGTTTTCCTTTTATTGTTACATTTTCAGTCCATCTGTTCTCTCTTCTCCTCTTTATTTATTTATTTTTTTCTCACGTTATGCAAAAGCAAGTCAAGAGATTAACTCTTTTTATGTGGTTTTTAATTTATTTTATTTATTTATTTATTTATTAATAAATGTGAAAGATAGAAATTGGATATCAATGGACTAAAATAATCTGTTCAAATCTGTCATCTGCCTGCTTAAGTCATTTTTCGAAGAAAGGGTGATATAGTTCTTTCGGTACTTCCCTGGCAGGTGAAAATGTTAGAAGCTCTCCAGGACATTGAAATTGCTTCAAGATTAGTTGGTTTTGATGTTGATAATGACGACTCTCTTGATGATAAGTACAAGAAGCTCAGATGTGATATTGCTCCACTTCCTCGTGACAGCGAAGATTACCGATTGATTGAGAAATATCTTCTCACTACTCATGCTCCTACTCACACAGTGGGTTTTCCTTAAAATCCTTTTCCAGTACCGAGAATTTGGATTTTGTGATTTAATTTTAGTTCTAATTTTCTATTCATATGTATTCGGAATCTTGTAACAACCCCAGGATTGGAGTCTTGAACTTGAGGAAGTCTTTTCACTTGAAAGGGAAGGAGAGCATGATAAGTTCAGTCCCTACAGACAAAATCTTGGCAATAGAATGCTCCTTTGGCATGGTAATTTGCTTGCAAACATTTTACGTGAAAAAAAGTTATAAGTTTGAGATTGACGTTAGAAGTCAAAATGAAAAAAATAAAATTTTTCCTTCCAGGTTCTCGGTTGACAAACTTTGTGGGCATCCTTAGTCAGGGACTGAGAATAGCTCCTCCTGAAGCTCCAGCTACTGGTTACATGGTTCTGTTTCTTATTCCTTTTCGCTTGTCTTCTCTTAGCCTCTTTATGCATGTGTTGAATTTAACATGCACTGTCTGCTTTTTACGGGGTCCTTATTCTATTTCTTTTTTTCTTTTTCCTTTTCGTTTTCAATTTACAGTTTGGCAAGGGGATTTATTTTGCTGATCTTGTCAGTAAGAGTGCTCAGTATTGCTATACTGATAGGAATAATCCTGTGGGTCTCATGATTTTAAGTGAAGTGGCCTTAGGAGAGGTCTATGAGCTCAAAAAGGCTGAGGTGAACTCGATCTTCATAGTTTTTGTTTGTTCATGTGTATTTCTGGAGTTAATCATAATATTTTTTTCTTTTGCCTTTTCATACAATTTGATATTTTGATTGCATGCATACGTTCAAAGAAGCTTCAATTTTGATACTTGGAACCTGGCATCTGTATACCATAATAAGTTATGCGGTCATGCTTCTATTACGTCTAATTTTTTTTTTACTTTGATGCTACCCTAACAAAAAATATAATCAAAACTTTTCTTTACTTCGGTTGATGTGGGAATTTTCAGCTCATAGCATTGCCTCAAACTCAATTTTCTTTCTTAGTTTGTTTTGTTTTGTTTTGTTTTTTTTTTTTTTTTTTTTTTTTTTTTTTGTTTTTGACTTATTGAATCTTAATATCATTTAGTACATGGATAAACCTCCCGAAGGAAAGCATTCCACAAAAGGACTTGGCAAGAAGGTTCCTCAGAAGTCAGAATATGTTAAGTGGAGGGATGATGTTGTTGTTCCTGCTGGAAAACCGGTGGGATCCAATGCCAGGGCCTCTGAGCTGATGTACAACGAGTACATTGTTTATAATACTGCTCAAGTAAGTTCCAAGTGGCATTCTTGTTTGCTTGCTTAATTATTCTTTGCCACATCTGTGTGGGATTAATTATGGTACTGTCGCACGGTAGGTCAATGTTTAGTTTTCTCTAATATTTCTACGAAATTCCACCATTTGACTGTAAACAACAAATTGAAAGTTATTAAGCTTTAGTATGAATTATTGATGTATCAAAGGAAAGCTTTATTAACCGTTAAAACCATAGATGTCAGCGGAGTTTTCATCAGTTCTATAGAGAAGCAGAGGCTAGTTCTTTTAACTGCAATAGCTCAGTGCTCTTTACAGATCACAAATGATGATGCCTGTTGTGACCAACAGAAATGACAAATCATGGACATTCTCGATTGTGGTGTTTTTAAATGCACTTGTGGTACAAAACTAAATTGAAATGCTATTATGTGCACAGGTTAAAATGCAATTCTTGTTGAAAGTGCGGTTTCATCACAAGAGGTAAGGAGGAAGTCAAGAATGGATGTTCAGTATTTTGTCGATGGTGTACAGTGCGGTTGTGTATTCCGAAGTTCAAATGGTATTTCTTTTCAGCATTTTACAAAATCTGGGTAAGATCTCATTTTGGGGCTTGCTGGAGATCTTTCAGCTTTTGCTTCTCGCTATGTAAAGGATGAATTCCAACTATGGAAACCGAAATTGTCGAGCTGTTTTCAGTAATTCCTCCTCTTACCCCTGCCTTAGGAATGCATTACTATGCTTGATTATCACTGTAAATGCATGCCTCCTTGGCTTCTTCTTCTCTAGATATGTAGGAAACTGCAAGGATTTGTCCAGAAATGTGAACCTCTATAACTTAGAATGGGAAACTCTAAACGAATCGGGTTCGTGTGAATTAAAATACTACAAAATTTGTAATCAAATGACATTCCCATCCCTCTTATTTTTTGCATCTAAATTTTGGCTAGTCAATGCTACGGATTTTTCATATACACGTCATACTGTATGTGGCTGTTCCAGGGTCCTTCCCAATTTTCATTCTTGTTTTGTGGAGAACTCATGTGAACAAACACAGTCAGCTCAGCAGGTTGAAAAAAACAATTATATTTCTTCTTTTTATTAAAAGAAACTTTAGGTACTCAATTTGCAAGTCATGAGAATATGTTCTGTTGTAAGAATATGGAAGCTTATGATAATTTAGTGGGTCTAATAGCCATTGGTGGGTAAAATTCACTTATGGTACAGTGATAGATATCATTATTAAAGATATTCTCCTTCATGTTCATAAATTTTAAGGTCGTTTTCACTTTATCCCTAAACTTAAATATCTTACTTTGACCCATGAACTATGAATAAGTCACTTGTAATCATATGAGAAAAAAGGAAGTTAAGTGTAATCACGTAATTTTTTTTCTTAATTGTAAATAATAAAAATCTTAACAAAAAAAGGTTTAGTAACATTAATTACTCTGTATGTTTTTAAAGGAGAACAACTAGTGGTATAGACTAGAATAATAACAAAAATTATAATTATTATATCTTTGCCAGCTTTGATATTGGCGTGGAGGCTGATCATAGATTGAATTGAAAATTAATGCAATCTTATGTCACGGTAGGAATGGGATGGAAAAAGAGAAGTCTTTACTGTACTAGTAGTGATGTGACCATTGTTTTTAAAATTATAACTGATAAGAGAGGTGTAGTCAACTAATTTAAATATCACTCACTATTAGACTTGGGAATCCACTCCTAAATACTATCCGTTTGGGTTCTTATATTACATAGGCACATTCAATGGACAGGTTCATGTATTTTTTCGAGACCTAAGCTACATAAGAAGCTCACAAGTTCAAGCATGCTCGTGCATCAAGTAATATTTCCTATGAAGTTTTTGGCGTTCGTTCACGGGGTTGGCGAGGAAGGCTCTCTGTTGTTGTTGTACTTGTACCTTTTTAGCGGCGCAACCCAGCTAAAATGAACCATGACATGAGAATATAACTTTTCTGTAGCAAACTGCCATTTTCCTTGGTTAAAGATGACGACCCTCCCTCTTTCAGTTTTAGTTTCTCTTTTTGGCTTCTTCTTATAATTTTTACGTTACCATGTCTTTTCTTATCTCTCTCTTGATCTATAGGACGTGGCTGAGCTCTCCTTTCATCCATGACTTCCAGAATAACCCCCCGTTTTTAATAAGCTTGCGTTTGGTTTGTCAGTTGGAAATGAAATATTTAAGTTAGAGTTGATTGACTTTTCAAAACTAATTATAAATTTTATTGACTTTTTAATAAAAAAAATATTGAGATAAAAAAATACAGTTTAGTTGGAGTTAAACTTGAATACCAAACAAAACCTAAGTCTCACCTTAAAGATCTTCCCAGAATACCAACTTGAAGCATGCTAAATATTTACTATTTGCTGTGAAAAAGATTATATTGGTGTTACGTCAATCTCCAAGGAGGGCTTAGAAGAATAATTAATCTCGTAAAGACTAAATTTATCCCGTTGGGGCTTGCTCAGTGGGTGGATTGATTCAACCTATTAGATTACAGATTTGAAATTTGAAAGGTTTTCTTTCAAAAATTAATAATAAGTGTTTGCGTGTAAGGGAAAAAAAAAAAAAAAACTCGCAAAGACCAAACCCCGTTACAACTATATCAGATGGAAGCGGGAGAGTGTGTAACGACCCCTCACGGACCGTTACAGTTGACTTCGTTTAATCATTTATTTCTTATAAATTGCGGAAAATATTAAGCTTGAAATAAAAATATTTACATAATGGAAAACTTTACTTAGATAATTTTAGAAAACTCTAGAATTTTTTTTTTTTTTTTTCAACTTCATAATTAATATATATAAATATATATAATTTTTTCTAAAACCCAATTATTGAAATAATGTTTAAGTCCATATGAAACATCCAATTAAATAATAATAAACTATAGTCTTAAAACTTTATTGAATTTAAAAATGTCCATCTCATGATCGTTCCTCCCGTTTTCCTATCATATATCGTCCTGCCATCCGCTCCAAGCTCCTCCAGCACTACATCTTACCCTTTCCTTTATCTGCAACATGAATTAACTTATATAAGCAAGGGCTTAGTAAGACACTTAAATCTCACAAAAATAACATTTTTCTTTTATCATCATAAATATAAACATCGTTTAAAAACTTTTTACTTTTAAAACCGTCATATATTGGGCCCGGCGTTGTACCATCATAGCGCGCTAGTCACGGAAGGGTTGGGGTAGCAAATCCCAAACCAACGGTGACAAAAGTCCGCTCACCGGACAACATCATCATCAAGGGTGTACAACGCCATTTTAAAACATAAAAATACATATACATACCATATATATACTTTTCATCAAAATGTTTCATCAAAACGTCATCATAGGAGAAGTATTATTTAAGAACATCATAACATCATCATCAACATCAAAATATATACTTCTCAAATCTTTAATTCATGTTGCAGGTGAGAGTGTACTTACTTAAACGCCTTACTCAACCTTTTTGAATTTTCCGATGGTGACGCGCGATTGAGGTCTCGGGTGCTCGTCTTTAGAACCGTTCATGCCATGAATAATAAATATAATAAAATCAACAAAAGCTCATAATAATTCATCAAACACATCCATCATATCATAGCAGCACCTACAAGGCCTATTTCATCATTTAATTACATCAAAACATAAAAATTAAACAATTTCATGAAATTTCAAATTTTGATAGAATCTGCCAATCAGACCTATGTCCCTTCAAAAATTCATAAAAATTCATACAGAACTCCAAATGATCTGAAACTAATTTTAAATGAAAGTAGACATCCAGATCTTTCTAATGGTATCCAATTCATAAAAAATGAAGACCGTTTGGACCCTAAAAAAATAGTTTTGAAATTGATTTCTAAACTTTTTCTGAAACTGGCAGCCGGACCTTTACCGGTTTGAAAAATCACAAAAATTTACAGATATTTCCAAATGATATAAAACTGATTCCAAATGAAAATAGACATCTATAGCTTTCTAAAAATATCAAATTTGTTAAAAACGGAGACCGTTTGCATTCTCATAAACAGTTTTGAAATCTGATCATTAAAATTTTACCGAACTTGGCAGTCCGACCTCTGCCTATTTGAAAAATCATAAAATTTCACAAATAACTCCAAAAGATGTGAAACTGATTTCAAATGAAAATGGACATCTACGGCTTTCCAACAATATCAAATTTGTTAAAAACGGAGACCGTTTAGATTCCCAAAATCAGTTTTGAAATCTGATCATTAAAATTTCACCGAACTTGGCAGTCCGACCTCTGCCTATTTGAAAAATCATAAAATTTCACAAATAACTCCAAAAGATATGAAACTGATTTCAAATGAAAATAAACATCTAGGGCTTTCCAACAATATCAAATTTGTTAAAAACGGAGACCGTTTAGATTCCCAAAATCAGTTTTGAAATCTGATCATTAAAATTTCACCGAACTTGGCAGTCCGACCTCTGTCTATTTGAAAAATCATAAAATTTCACAAATAACTCCAAAAGATATGAAACTGATTTCAAATGAAAATAGACATCTAGGGCTTTCCAACAATATCAAATTTGTTAAAAACGGAGACCGTTTGGATTCCCAAAAACAGTTTCAAAACTTATCAAACATACCTTGAAATTCTTTGATTTTCGGTCTTGGAAGAATTTGGAGGTTTGGCGGATTCTCTTCTTGTTTTTTTTTTTTTTTTTTTTTTTTTTTTTTCTGTGTTTGTGCGTGGGAGAGGGCTGAGAGAGCAGACAAAGAGAATGGGAAAGAAGGAAAATGGAGGCAAGGGAAATGAGAGAGAGAGAGAGAGAGAGAGAGCATGTAAAAAGAGAAATTTTGAAAATTATAAAAGCAATTTATGAGTAATTTAATCCCAAATAAATTTTGAAATTAATTGAGGTTGAATTCTTTGGTTTAAGTGTCTCTTAATTGCTGTGGAATGGCTGTCATTAGGGTGTGAAAATGTGTGGGAGGAAAAGGAAACAACTAGGTTCACCTCTAGAATTTTCGCACCTAAAATTGCACATGGTAAACTGGTTGGTTACTAGTACATATCCGGATAGTATACTAGTCATAACTTCTTCCTCTGATATCGGATTTGCACAAATGAGTAGGCGTTGGAAAGTTTATGAAAAGCTCTATAAGTTTATTTAAATTACAATATAATTTTCGACATTCAAAGATTCATAATTGAGTTGGAAATTAACATCATATAAAATATGCCTCTTTTTTTTTAAACATTAACATCATCACAAATACTACATACCATATATATATATATATATATATATATAAACCATCACACAAAATTATCAAGTCATCATAAAAAAATTCATCAATTTGGCATGAACTTGTTCTAGCACATCGAGTCCTCGTCGCGTCACCTGTGAAAAATAACTCAACATAACATTAGAATTAAGAAATTGCTATCTTATCACATTATCTATATTAATTCTAATGTTAATTTTCTAACGTTAAAGTTAGATAGCATTTGTGGCGTTACAATCCCTCTTACCTTATAAAAGTTTCGTACTCGAAACTTAGAATAATTCCGGATAATTCGTTCTCATAACGTCTTCTCGCTCCCATGTAGCTTCCTCCATCTTGTGATTACGCCAAAGAACTTTTACTAAGGGAATCTCTTTGTTTCTCAAGGTCTTCGTCTTTCGATCAAGAATCTCAACCGGTTTCTCTTCGTAACTCATATCCTCTTGAATCTGAATCGATTGCGGTTGGATGACGTGAGATGGATCCGGTACATACTTCTTCAACATCGAGACATGAAATACATTGTGGATGGATGTCATCTCCTGCGGTAAATCTAACTTGTAAGCCACATTGCCGATACGCTCAATCACCATATATGGTCCCACATACCTGGGACTAAGCTTGCCTTTCTTCCCAAATCGCATCACACCCTTCATCGGGGCGACCTTGATAAACACCAAGTCTCCAACCTCAAACTCTAAAGGCCTTCGACGCACATCTGCATAGCTTTTCTGCCTACTTTGAGCTGTGGCAATCCGCTGCTGAATCACCTTCAATGTTTCGGTCGTCTTATTGAAGAAGTCAGTTTTCTCCTTAAGTTCCGACTCCGCTAGCTTCTTCTCCCCAGCCTCATGCCAATAAATTGGGGACCTACAACGTCTTCCGTAAAGTGCCTCATAGGGAGCCATCCCAATCGTCGCTTGATAACTATTGTTATAAGCGAACTCAGCCAACGGTAAAAACTTACACCAACTCCCTTTGAAGTCCAAGACACAAGCTCGAAGCATATCCTCAAGTGTTTGATTAGTCCTCTCCGTCTGACCGTCTGTTTGCGGATGAAAAGCTGTGCTAAATTTCAACTTCGTACCCATAGCCGCTTGAACGCTCTTCCAGAAATGAGAGGTGAACCTACTATCTCGATCCGAAATAATAGATCTGGGAACACCATGAAGCCTCACGACCTCCTTCACATATAATTCTGCCAACTGTTCCATCGAGAACGTCAATCGTATAGGAAGAAAATGTGCTGACTTGGTCAATCTGTCAATGACCACCCATATAGCATCATATCCATTCGTAGTCCTTGGCAATCCAGTAATAAAGTCCATCGCAATGTCTTCCCATTTCCATTCCGGTATCTGAATTGACTGGAGTACCCCTCCTGGCCTTTGGTGCTCAGCCTTAACTTGTTGGCACGTCAAACAATGCTTCACATAGTGTGTTACATCCTTCTTCATTCCGAACCACCAGAAACTATTCTTAAGATCCATGTACATTTTGGTTGCACCAGGATGAAGCGTATACGGGGTATTGTGCGCCTCTTCAAGAATCTTTTTCCTTAGCTCCTCGTCTTTAGGAACACATAACCGTTCCTTAAGCTTTAGCACTCCATCATCAGACACACTAAATCCTTCACACTTCCCTTCGGGCATTTCCTTTTTAATTCTCACAAGGCTTGGATCAAGGTCTTGTTTGCTCCGAATGTCATCTAAAATAGTTGGAGACAAGGTCATTGCAGAAAGTTGTCCAACTATTAATTCCAACCCAAAATCAAAAATCTCCTTTTGAAGGGGCTTGGACATCGCATTCAAGGACATTAACGAGGCTGGGGTCTTCCGACTCAATGCATCAGCTACCCTATTTGCCTTCCCCGGGTGGTATAGGATTTCACAGTCGTAATCCTTTACTAGCTCAAGCCACCTCATTTGCCTCATATTCAAATCTTTCTGCGTGAAGAAGTACTTCAAACTTTGGTGGTCGGTGAATATTTGGCATCGGACTCCATACAAATAATGCCTCCATATTTTCAATGCAAAAACAACGGCAGCCAACTCTAGGTCATGGGTGGGATAGTTCTTCTCATAGTCCTTCAATTGCCTTGAAGCATAGGCAATTACCTTCCCATTCTGCATCAAGACTGCACCAAGTCCCATTTTAGAAGCATCACTGTAAATTACGAACCCTTCATCCCCATCCGGAATCGTCAAGATTGGAGCACTTGTGAGTCGTCTCTTCAGGTCTTGAAAGCTCTTTTCGCAGTCCTCTGTCCATTCGAACTTCTTTCCCTTTCGAGTAAGTGTCGTAAGCGGCATAGCAAGTTTTGAGAAATTAGCTACAAATTTCCTGTAATATCCCGCTAAACCAAGGAAACTTCTGATCTCACTTGCGTTGGTTGGTCTCTTCCAATTACTAACGGCCTCAACCTTCGCGGGATCCACCATTACGCCATCTTTAGAAATCACATGACCAAGGAATGCCACACGATCCAACCAAAACTCGCACTTAGAGAATTTGGCATACAACTGGTGCTGTTTCAATGTCTGCAAAACTATCCTTATATGCTTCTCATGTTGGTCTCGAGTCTTTGAATAAATGAGAATATCATCGATAAAGACTATTACAAACTTATCCAGAAACTCCTTAAACACTCTATTCATTAGGTCCATGAAAGCAGCAGGGGCATTGGTCAACCCAAATGGCATGACCACAAACTCATAATGGCCGTATCGAGTTCTGAAGGCTGACTTGGGGACATCTCCTTCCTTGATCTTCAGTTGGTGGTATCCGGATCGTAGATCAATCTTCGAAAACACAGTCGCACCTTGTAATTGGTCGAACAAATCATCAATTCTTGGCAGTGGGTACTTGTTCCTTATGGTCACCTTGTTTAGCTCTCTATAGTCGATGCAGAGTCTCATTGTCCCATCCTTCTTCTTCACAAATAAAACTGGAGCTCCCCACGGTGAATGACTAGGGCGAATAAAACCCTTGTTCAACAGCTCTTGAAGTTGCTCATGCAATTCCTTCAATTCAGCAGGTGCCATACGATAAGGTGCCTTGGAGATTGGCCCAGTGCCCGGTGCTAACTCAATCTCGAACTCGATTTCTCTATCTGGCGGCAAACCTGGCAAGTCCTCTGGAAACACATCACAAAAATCTCGTACAACAGGTACATCTTCAAGCTTCAATTTATCTTCTTTCTTCTTATCTACGATACTGGCTAAGAAACCGTTACAGCCATTGGCTAGCATTTTTTGAGCCTTCATTGCTGATAGGAACAACTTCGCCTTCTTCTTCGCATCACCAATGAATTCAAACCGATCATCTCCTTCGGGATCAAACACGACCTTACGTCTTCGGCATTCAATAGACGCGTTATACTTTCCCAAGAAATCCATACCTAAAATTAGGTCATAGTCAAACATCTCGAGCACTATCAGATTACTATAGAGCTCTCTATCAACAATTCTCATCGGCACTGCTCGTAGCCAATGAGTAGACATCATCACTTCCCCAGAGGGTAGTGTCGTAGTGAATCCCTGACTCAAGATATCCTTATCTATTCCTAGTCTCTTAGCAAAAGTAGAAGACACAAAGGAATGTGAGGCTCCTGTGTCGAAAAGAACATTAGCATACTGATTATAGACAAGTATCTGACCTGTGACAACAGTAGAAGTCTCAGCAGCTGCTTCTTCTTTGGTCATGGTGAAAATTCTGGCATTGGTGGTAAGTGGAGGAGCCTCAAGTCGTCCCTGGGAAATATGAGGTCCATCAAGAGCGGCATGCATACTGTGGAGCTGAGCTGGTGGGTTTCTCTGTTGTCTTTGCTGGAAGGGCTGGTAAGTCTTGTTCGGACAATCCTTGGACAAGTGACCCTCGCGTCCGCAACCATAACATAGATTTGTGCCCATACGGCACTCCCCCAAATGTAGCTTTCCACACTTAGAACAAGGTGGAATGTTCCTAGCTTGCTTAGCTGGTTGGCCCCCTCCTTGACGGTTGTTGTGGTTCCTCTGATTGGAAAAGTTCCCCTTCCTCTTGTTATTGTTCCACTGACCTCCTTGAGACCTGCCTTGATTTCTGAAGTTTCCACGGTTCTGGTTGTTGTTGTTGTTCTTAGGGACTTCGTTCTGACGAGACTGGCTTTCCTTTTGCTTATTCAGATGATATTCCGCACGAAGGGCACACTTGACACATTCAGCTGTGGTGGTTGGTGGAGCAGTCCCGCTATCAACAATCACTGCAATCTCGGGTTTCAGCATCCCGATCATTCTCCTCAACCGTTCTTGTTCATTTGGCACCATGTGGGGACAAAGGCGTGCTAGTTGGTTGAACCGCTTAACAGCTTCTGTCACCGATAGATTTCCTTGACGAAAGTTATTAAACTCGTCATAGTGTTCCCTGGTCACAGACATGTTGAAATATTGCTCGTTAAATTCTTGGACAAAGTCTTCCCATGTCATCTGACTTATGTCCCTGCTCAGCTCTATTCCTTCCCACCAGATTCTAGCATCATCCATCAAACAGTAGGAAGCACACTTCACTTTCTCATTATCAGTTAAATCCATGAAATTAAACACTAACTCGATCGACTTCAACCATCCTTGAGCTACCAAAGGGTCAGTTGAACCATTGAATTCCTTAGGCTTCATCCTCTTGAATCGCAGATACAGGGGCTCATGATTTGTTGCTGCTTGAACTCCTCTATTTTGCACTGGCTGTGCAGCCGGTGGATCAATGGGGACTTCCACTCTGTTGGCATTAGCTTGCAAGTTGTTAATAAGAGCCTGTTGTTGCTGAACTTGCCTCTGAAGTTGAGCCATAATTTCTACTAAATTAGGCTCTGCCACCGCTTCATTTTCAACTTGTCTACGACCTCTTCGTTGGTCTTGACGTAATTGCTCCATAACTTCTGCCAAGTTAGGTTCCGCAGCAACCTCATCTTCGACATGTACTCGACCATTACCACGTCCTCGAACTGCACGTCCTCGAGCTGCACGTCCTCGTCCGCGTACCATCTTATGTTAGTCGTCTGTTAGTAACAAAATTGTCAATAAGAGACTTTTTTTTTTTTTTTTTTTGTTTTTTTTTTTTGAGTCAGGATTTAAACTTTCCATAAATAGAACATCACCTCACAATTCCTAAATTTCTATTTAAGGAAATTAGTTAATTACTTACTTGAAGAAGTTTGAAGTGGATACGTGGCGATGCATGATAGGAAATAGGAAACCTCTCTGATACCATATCTGTAACGACCCCTCACGGACCGTTACAGTTGACTTCGTTTAATCATTTATTTCTTATAAATTGCGGAAAATATTAAGCTTGAAATAAAAATATTTACATAATGGAAAACTTTACTTAGATAATTTTAGAAAACTCTAGAATTTTTTTTTTTTTTTTCAACTTCATAATTAATATATATAAATATATATAATTTTTTCTAAAACCCAATTATTGAAATAATGTTTAAGTCCATATGAAACATCCAATTAAATAATAATAAACTATAGTCTTAAAACTTTATTGAATTTAAAAATGTCCATCTCATGATCGTTCCTCCCGTTTTCCTATCATATATCGTCCCGCCATCCGCTCCAAGCTCCTCCAGCACTACATCTTACCCTTTCCTTTATCTGCAACATGAATTAACTTATATAAGCAAGGGCTTAGTAAGACACTTAAATCTCACAAAAATAACATTTTTCTTTTATCATCATAAATATAAACATCGTTTAAAAACTTTTTACTTTTAAAACCGTCATATATTGGGCCCGGCGTTGTACCATCATAGCGCGCTAGTCACGGAAGGGTTGGGGTAGCAAATCCCAAACCAACGGTGACAAAAGTCCGCTCACCGGACAACATCATCATCAAGGGTGTACAACGCCATTTTAAAACATAAAAATACATATACATACCATATATATACTTTTCATCAAAATGTTTCATCAAAACGTCATCATAGGAGAAGTATTATTTAAGAACATCATAACATCATCATCAACATCAAAATATATACTTCTCAAATCTTTAATTCATGTTGCAGGTGAGAGTGTACTTACTTAAACGCCTTACTCAACCTTTTTGAATTTTCCGATGGTGACGCGCGATTGAGGTCTCGGGTGCTCGTCTTTAGAACCGTTCATGCCATGAATAATAAATATAATAAAATCAACAAAAGCTCATAATAATTCATCAAACACATCCATCATATCATAGCAGCACCTACAAGGCCTATTTCATCATTTAATTACATCAAAACATAAAAATTAAACAATTTCATGAAATTTCAAATTTTGATAGAATCTGCCAATCAGACCTATGTCCCTTCAAAAATTCATAAAAATTCATACAGAACTCCAAATGATCTGAAACTAATTTTAAATGAAAGTAGACATCCAGATCTTTCTAATGGTATCCAATTCATAAAAAATGAAGACCGTTTGGACCCTAAAAAAATAGTTTTGAAATTGATTTCTAAACTTTTTCTGAAACTGGCAGCCGGACCTTTACCGGTTTGAAAAATCACAAAAATTTACAGATATTTCCAAATGATATAAAACTGATTCCAAATGAAAATAGACATCTATAGCTTTCTAAAAATATCAAATTTGTTAAAAACGGAGACCGTTTGCATTCTCATAAACAGTTTTGAAATCTGATCATTAAAATTTTACCGAACTTGGCAGTCCGACCTCTGCCTATTTGAAAAATCATAAAATTTCACAAATAACTCCAAAAGATGTGAAACTGATTTCAAATGAAAATAGACATCTACGGCTTTCCAACAATATCAAATTTGTTAAAAACGGAGACCGTTTAGATTCCCAAAATCAGTTTTGAAATCTGATCATTAAAATTTCACCGAACTTGGCAGTCCGACCTCTGCCTATTTGAAAAATCATAAAATTTCACAAATAACTCCAAAAGATATGAAACTGATTTCAAATGAAAATAAACATCTAGGGCTTTCCAACAATATCAAATTTGTTAAAAACGGAGACCGTTTAGATTCCCAAAATCAGTTTTGAAATCTGATCATTAAAATTTCACCGAACTTGGCAGTCCGACCTCTGCCTATTTGAAAAATCATAAAATTTCACAAATAACTCCAAAAGATATGAAACTGATTTCAAATGAAAATAGACATCTAGGGCTTTCCAACAATATCAAATTTGTTAAAAACGGAGACCGTTTGGATTCCCAAAAACAGTTTCAAAACTTATCAAACATACCTTGAAATTCTTTGATTTTCGGTCTTGGAAGAATTTGGAGGTTTGGCGGATTCTCTTCTTGTTTTTTTTTTTTTTTTTTTTTTTTTTTCTGTGTTTGTGCGTGGGAGAGGGCTGAGAGAGCAGACAAAGAGAATGGGAAAGAAGGAAAATGGAGGCAAGGGAAATGAGAGAGAGAGAGAGAGAGAGAGAGCATGTAAAAAGAGAAATTTTGAAAATTATAAAAGCAATTTATGAGTAATTTAATCCCAAATAAATTTTGAAATTAATTGAGGTTGAATTCTTTGGTTTAAGTGTCTCTTAATTGCTGTGGAATGGCTGTCATTAGGGTGTGAAAATGTGTGGGAGGAAAAGGAAACAACTAGGTTCACCTCTAGAATTTTCGCACCTAAAATTGCACATGGTAAACTGGTTGGTTACTAGTACATATCCGGATAGTATACTAGTCATAACTTCTTCCTCTGATATCGGATTTGCACAAATGAGTAGGCGTTGGAAAGTTTATGAAAAGCTCTATAAGTTTATTTAAATTACAATATAATTTTCGACATTCAAAGATTCATAATTGAGTTGGAAATTAACATCATATAAAATATGCCTCTTTTTTTTTAAACATTAACATCATCACAAATACTACATACCATATATATATATATATATATATATAAACCATCACACAAAATTATCAAGTCATCATAAAAAATTCATCAATTTGGCATGAACTTGTTCTAGCACATCGAGTCCTCGTCGCGTCACCTGTGAAAAATAACTCAACATAACATTAGAATTAAGAAATTGCTATCTTATCACATTATCTATATTAATTCTAATGTTAATTTTCTAACGTTAAAGTTAGATAGCATTTGTGGCGTTACAGAGTGAGTTCAAAATATTAGGTCTTAGGGTTGAAACCAAAGAGATTTTCTTTTATAATTAATAAAATTAGCGTCTATGTGGGGGAAAAAAATCTCAGAAAGACCATTGATTAGAGGCAATGGCCATTGATATTTGTTAATACGATTTTGGGACTTCAATAATATATAGTATGGTTCTTGTTGAGGTCAGTGGTGAAAAGGGTACAAATAATTTCATTTCAAGTGCAAATAGGGTTGATGTTGCTTTGTGAAAATGATGTCCTCATTTATTTTTAAATAAAAAAAATTATGTGGCTCAATTTTGTTGCCACTTTTTGAGTTGTTTACCCTTTGTCTTATGTGATAAATGGAGTCTAACGAACACACGAGTTCCTTTCCCTGTGTGAAAAACTAATGGTGCTCACTCTTAATCTAGAAAATTTGAATTAATCCCATTAAAATTTTAAGCTTTAATAAGATTGGGGGTATCTTAAACTCGTCACAAAAAAATTTTGTTTAATCAGATTGAGAACCCTTCAAGAGGGCTTTGGACCATCAGTTGGTATTTCCCTAATAAATTAACACAAACTAAAAAATAAATAAATAAATAAATTAAACAATATATATCATCTACTTGATTGGCATGAATAATTAATCAGCAACTGATCCAAAATTGTCCTGATCAACACATTATAAATGTTTCCCATAAAAATTTATAATTGTGAATTTGTCCAAATCAATAGTGGTTGTCGGTAGGCGTTTACCAGCGGAAGGCACTCAAACAATTCTTCTACACAAGCCGACAAATCACCAGTTCCCAGGTGCGGCGATCAATCGGCGGTATGATATATTTAACACACTAGAATCCGGCCCCCATCTAATAAGCAAACAAAAATAGTTTTTTATTTTTTCTTTTCTTAAAAAAAAAAAAAGAAGAAGAAAATTCAAAATCAAACCCTATATTGAATTGAACCATCTGTGAAATTGTTAAATAATGTTGAAAGTAGGTCTAAACCATTAAAAAATGTTCCCTGTGAACCCTACACAAAGGGCCTTCTATGTTCCCCATTCTTCTCTTAGTTTTTGCCCTTATAAGAAGAATCCCCTTCCCCCAACTTTTATGCTTCTTAACCTCAATATTTTTGCCCTTACTTTCCCACATTGCCTAGTCACTAACACTCACCCACCACCCCCCAATATTCTCTTCATTTTTTTTGCACCATTTCCTAGTGTGCTCGTGTGGTCGAACACATTATTTTTTATAACAAACACATAAGAGTACTTTCTTCTATATCTATCAAGTACTCCCTTTTTTTTTTCTTCCCTTCATATCTCTATCTATAGTACTACTACAACTGATCATTATCACCATGGCGTCGTCCGGGACCGGAACGGGGTCACCCTGCGGGGCATGCAAGTTCCTGCGGCGGAAGTGCGCCTCCGATTGCATCTTCGCCCCTTACTTCTGCACGGAGCAGGGACCTGCCCGCTTCGCCGCCATTCACAAGGTGTTCGGCGCCAGCAACGTGTCCAAGTTGCTGTTGCACGTACCGGTTCCTGATCGCTACGAGGCCGTCGTCACTATTGCTTATGAAGCTCAAGCCAGGATTAGAGACCCCGTTTATGGCTGCGTCTCTCACATTTTCGCCCTTCAACAACAGGTAAATCAATCTGAGCCTTTTCTCTTGTCATGTCGCGTCGTGTCGCATTTCTCCCTTCTTAGTTAATGCTCAAGAGGGTTGGTTGTATTCATTTTTTCAATGGGGTTAATGACTCAGGTTTCGAATTTGGGAGCTCTTACCTAAATCTTTCCCTTCCCACCTGCTGAGTTAGTCTAAATGGGGCTGCTTTAAATTTTTCTAACTGGAAATTTTCATTATTAGGTCTTCGAAGTTTTAGGAATGATCGCATATTAACCCTCATTAATTTCCCACATTAATTTACTACAAAAAAGAAAGTATTATTGTGCTGTGTTATAAAAATGGGGAAACTGATTTTCTCTCTCTTCTTTCTCTCTCCATTTTTTTTTTTTTTTTTTGTGGGTTATTCAAAGGTGGCATGTCTGCAAGCACAACTGATGCAGGCAAAGGCTCAACTTGCTCAAAACCTAATTGATCATTCACGTTCAAGCTTAGAGAATCAGTGGCCAGGAAATCATCATGTTGTTAATGTCAACACCAATTCGGTAACGGCGAACAACTTTCCGATCAACTATCCGAACAATTACAGCAATATGAACCCGATTTCTCCGCAGAGCTCAATGGAATCGGTTGATTACAACGCTAATGATGTGATAATGAACGCTAATCAGGAGATACAAAGCGGCAGATCATCGTCAGATCATCAGGATTTCTTTGCAGTTAATTGTAACTCTAGGAAGAGACCCTATAACGGTGATCACTTGGGTGAGCTTCAAGCTTTGGCCCTCAGAATGATGAGGAACTAACTTCATATTTAGCTAGCTTTAAATATTCATCATCATCATAATCATCATCACCACCATGATCCTCATGACCATCATGATCATCATAAGATATTCATGATTGTGATTGATGATTAATTAGCAGGATGAGCTGTGCTCCAGATGAATGTACATACCGAGAGCCCTATATATATATATATATATATATATATAATATTTATATATATTTATATCTAGCTAGCTAGCTAGCTATATATGATCTTTAGGAAATTTACTACAATTTCATGAGTCAAAAGTAGGCGTTTCCTTCTTCTTCAATCAAAGCTTAACTGTTACCTCTCTCTCTCTGTGGTTAGAAATAAAATATTGGGATATTTATCGTCTTTATGAAGCTTGTTCGATGTACATTATTTAATTCTATCTCCTTTGGCACGTAGTGGTACTAGTAAGTTACATATATAGGGTTAGCTTATTTTGCTTAAAATGATAATATAGTTTTTAGTGAACGACAATAATAGAGGCATTACATTCGTTTGACATGTCCTAAAGTAAATGTTGGAATCTGGCTCCTTGATCCACTCAATGTCGAGCCCTTCGATGCTGCTCTTAAAATCTGAGAGTTGTTAGTTGTTAAAAATCTAGGGTTAGGACCTTTGTCATTCAGACAGTGGTTTCTGTAGACTACTAAAATAACACTGGGAGGGCGTGAAAACTTCACTGATCCTCTTATACTCACAAAAACAAAAAAAAACAAAAAAAAAAAGGAAACTAGGTTGATTAAGTTAGAGAAAAATAGCCAATTTCAAGTGCAAAATGTTCTTGTAATTAAGATAAGTTTGAGAGAAGTAAACCTAATCAATATATTTGAACACGAGAATCCCTAGACTTTGTTTAATCTGTAATCTTCTTAATTAATGTGCATGATTGGTTCCAATTTTATGTCCTTGTATCGAGAATTCATTATAAATAAATTGCACTCGTGCTTTTAACTTTGATGTTACTATTGGTAACACTAAATAAAATAATGCAAATAAATTCACTTGAGACCCCTCGATTATTTTGTTAACCCATAAAATAACAAATAAATGGAATCTTATTATAGGGATCTAGATTTTGTTTTTTATAGTTTCTTCGATTAAGCATATCCTTAAGCTACAAGGTTCATAATGTGTCCTTTCATAGGGTTACATGCCCTAGCAAGCTAGGTTGACATGATGATATTATTTGCTTTGAAAAATCTAAAAGAAATGGGGATTAGGGATAGGAAGAGTGAATGTTATCATTGTTGTTAAAAGCAAACACGGCATGAGGGGAGTACCTAATGGACCCACACGTGTTTTGGGTTTATGTCCTAATTATTAGGTTCACCTAACATTAGTACTCTTAATCTAAAATTTTAATTTATCATTAACTATGATTTTGTATTCTTATATGCAGACAAAGTGTTCCCTTGATTGGAAACACAGGGCTGCATCATTAGTTAGACCCTTATTTAATTTCCACATTTCATCAAACGAGGTAATTAGCTAATTGTTTGGTTCCTTAATCTTAAGAAAATTGAGAAAAAATTTCCCAGTTATAAGGCTTGTTTTCCTACTAATTTGTTGCTTAGAAAAATTAACCTATCATTGCATCAGTATCCTCTATATACCTCTCAGAATCTTTCAGAACATTCTTTTTCCCTCCACGATCGGACAATTTATTCAATTTAATTAATATTAATTACCACATTACGCCCTAGTGAATCCCTTTACGAGTCATTCATATAATCATATTATAATTTCATCAATTTTAATTTCAAACGCATGCATCGATATATATAAACTATGCATAGTCTGAGTCATTTTCGGGTTGAGAAAGGATTAAAGTAAATTGCGATTTTTTTCCTGTTTTTTTTTTTTTGTTTAATTATTCTCTCTCGCTATTTTGTTAATAAATAAAAAGTCAATGATTTAGTAGCTCCATTAATAATGTGTTAATTAGGCACATGTAATCAAGAATTTAACTACAGGAGTAGAAAACGACCAAAAATGAAAGAAGTAAAAGACAAGATATTACAACATCATTAGCAAACCAAAAAACGACAGGACAAGAAATTACAGCATCATTAGCATGGTTTTGAAGTAAATATGCCCGTCATAATAATCAACCTTCTGAATGTACTTGCAATACTTACACTTAAACCACGTAATATATATATATATATCTATATATGTGTGTGTGTGTGTGTGTGTGTATTATGATCTTACAAACAACAGTGCTACATACAATTCCTTTTGTTGCATGCCATTCAAACCCATCAATGTATAGAATGACCCTGCGTGGGGCTAGTTTAGGGGAGGAGAGAGCATAGGTTTAGATAAGTGCTTTGATGATATTTAAAATCTGAGTGTTTTCGTTTCTCTTTAATAAATGAAAACCATACATCCAGTACTATTAAATAATAATAATAATAATAATAATAATAATGTACAGATTGAGACTGATAGTTTAAAATACTTAAATATAAATTATCCAAAGATCGTTTTCAATTGGATGTTGATCCTCATTAACTATAAGATACAGCTAATTAGGAAGCTAGAGGGCTATATTTGGTTTACTAATTGTGTGATTAAATTATAAGGGGGGTCACTCTGATCTCTATGATCAGCTAATGGCTGGGTGATCTCGATATATCTCTAGCTCCACATGAAGACTTTTGCCCATTTGGGGTCTTGAAAGTTGAACCATCTTATTAATTAAACCTAGAATAAAAAAATGAAAGTAAAAAAAATAAAGGGGAATAATAAATATCCTTAGTCAAGGCAGCATTGAAATATTCAAATCATCAATGTTCTTCGAGCCCATGGACAGTGGCACAAAAACTTATTCTATAACGAGTTGGTCAAGCGGCTTGTAACCACTTTCACACTTATGTCTATCATCCTGCTCTTTGGCATTAAACAATCACGATTTGGAGGGAAGAGAGAAGAATATATAATAGTATAAAATTTGCCTCTAAAAAGAATTAATTTATGAATTGTATACGTTTGAGACACTAATTCTAATTAAAATTTTTAAATATCAACTTATGTAGTGGTAGATTGTCATGTTATTTTTTATATATGTAATTTTTTAGTCATAATTGATATGATATTATCTGAAATCTTACAAAAATAATATTTAGAAATTGAGATTATAAGACTCGGTGTCCGTAACATGTTCTAAACTCTCGTTTGATACCTAGATTCAAACTTACTTTTGAACTTTTTATTACAGTGTTCGTTCACAAAAATTTGAATTCACAGTTTGAAAAGTGGATTTGAATCTAGGTGTTAAACGGAAGTCTATTAATATATATGTAGATTCCCCATTGGAGTACTCCATCAGTTGAACCTAAAAAAAGCAATTATTCTCCAAAGAACCATTTGTTAAATGAGTAATGAGTGATCATTAGTTGAATGTGAGTTCAAGGAGATATAAAGTTGTCGCCAAAAAGTGAGAAAGAGAACCTGAAAAAGAAGACAAGATAGTGTTGATCAACGCTGGTACTACAGTGGTACCCCCTAAATATAATTATATTTTTAAGTTCAAAAGAAAGGGAAAGAATAAATAAATAAATAAAAAGATAAAGGGTCGGTCACTAATTCCTAATTGCCAAAAGTTTTCTACTTAAAAATGCATTCTACAAATGGGTTTGAATACTGTGACAAATGCTCCTTTTCTTTCTTAAAAGGTACACAAGTTTAAGAAAAATATTTGGACTAATAAAACTAAGTCTTTTATCTGATGACTTTCTTTTAGTTTGTAATGTTGAGCATCACTAATGTCTTTTGACAATATTCAAAGTGTAGTATGATAATACTTGCCATGTTGGCTTTTTCTGTAATGAACAATTAGGCATTAATTTACATTAATTAATTAAGAACCATAAATGACTCGGAAATTAAAAAAAAAAAAAAAGGACATTTTTAAATGAGATTTTGATCGTGGATATTCAACATACAGGAAATTAAGCAGGATCAGGGACCCAATCTCTCTCTCTCTCTCTCTCTCTCTCTCTTTTTTTTTTTTTTTTTTTTTTTTGGGGTGTTTGCAAAGGATGACCAAAACTTTGACTGATGAACATGTATACACACACCCACACGTGCAATCAAAGGCATCAGATTATTGGGACTAGTGACTTATGAGATGGGATTTATTTATTTATTTTATCTACAATATAACTGCCACTACTCTACTAAAATTAGTCGTGGTAATATATAAATATGGAAAGAGAAATGCCTAAAAAAGAAAAAAAGAAAAAAAGAAAGAGGTTTGGTCATTGCAGCGCTTTTAATATTTTGGTCTAATATGATTTCAAATCATTGAGCTGTGTGCTGTGTCTTTGTCTGAAAATGACCAAATAGAGTGTTTTTGTATGTATGCTTTAGGAAGCTTTTCATTTCTTTTGTATGGTTCACTAAAGTTTTATTATATGATTCTGTCCTCTCAATGTTAAGAATGGCTATATCCAACCCCATCAACGTGTTTGGGTTTTAACAATTGACAAACTCACTTTTCATCCTAAAAAAAAAAAAAAGTTAATCTAGTTAGTTTTTCTACCGGAGAAAGTAGCTACTTGTGTGTGCAAGATCCTTTCTCCCCCTATCATTATTTTTTTTAAATTTCGTTCACTATGATATTTAATTGATTAACAAAATGATAATTTCACACCTAACCCTATTATAAAAAGTAAAGTTGGAATCCCAACTCTCAAACTAAATATAAATATATATATATATATATTAAGAAGTTTTATCAATATTAGATACTAATTTATGTTACAATTCACTTATTATAGATAGGATGTATGCAATTAATCAAGAAAAATATAAATTTTACTTTATTTATGGTTATCAATTATATTTTAAGAGGTTATTTATCACATAGTTAATATTTAAATTTTGATAATTTGATGCGCAGCATTATTTGTACGTTTACATCTTCCAATTCCTCTTTACAGGAGGAAAAAAAAAAAAAAAAAAGGAAAGGAAGGAAGGAAGAAAGAAAGAAGTGGATCCGAAATGAATGGGTCGAATAGTTAGAAATTTCATTCGGACTGTTAATGGGCTTTATGCTCAATCTGTAGACCAATACTAAATGGGCCTAATTCGGTTACTTCCCACTTCCAACTGCTACTATTTCCTCAGCTGCCTAAAAAGAGGGATGAACAGTAATTTAAATAAATCGCCCAAAAAATTAAATAAAAAGAAGGTAAATTGCATAAAGTAGAATAATAGTAAGTCGAAGTTTAAAAAGGGAGAAACATCTTTTCATTTTTATATGAGTTTACAGATTGTTGAATCAATTTTGATGTATTTTTCTTTCCATTTTGGGAGTCGCATAATAAATTTCCTAAAATTGTAAAAATTAGGGCTAGTTTCCAGATTTGTTAGACCATCTTCAATGTATTTGTCAAGATCAATGCTATATTTGTTATAAAAAAAAAAAAAAGTAAAAAAAGCATATTTGAGATTTGTATATCAATGTATTG
The DNA here is from genome assembly GCA_009761775.1 of Ficus carica. Classification (NCBI taxonomy): domain Eukaryota; kingdom Viridiplantae; phylum Streptophyta; class Magnoliopsida; order Rosales; family Moraceae; genus Ficus; species Ficus carica. Next base: position 3,276,061 of record CM019748.1, on the reverse strand, counting down.
CTATGTTTACCTATTATGAACGTCATCAAACTTTGAAATTCATAAATGTAAAGTTTTAGTATTTAAATAATTTAAAAATGAAAATCTTATATTGAATGAAAAAGTTGAAACAGTAGCAATCAAATGTTAAATTTAATATTTTTTTTATTAGTATATTTGTTGGAAACTTTGCTACCAAATTTAGTATGTGATAAATTTGACATAAAAATAACATTATATTAAAAGTACTTTTTTCACATAACTGTCAAAATTTATTAGTAGAACAATTTAGCAATCCATTAGAGATGTTTAATAACATTGTTTTACTTTGGTTGTTGATCATGTGCGCATATATAACCTTGAAGTTAGTAAAGTGTGTAGTCGATCTTACTAAAGAAAATACGACATCGTTTCAAAATGATGTGGCAAAATCATCAACGACTATGAGAGGAGATGAGTTCATCAATGACATAATATCAGAAAAGATTGATATGAATAAAATGACGATCGGAACTAAACTAAAGAAGAATAGCACGATAATATAGCATACGAATTAACCGACCACAAAAGTAAGGAGTCCGCCAAATAGAAAAAAAGTTGTACAATCCAGATTGCTCAGTTATAAATATCAACGGTTGAGATTGGAATTTCTCTAACTTTTTTCGTAAAAAAGAAACATTCTTGAGTTCAATGTATTTCGTTGTGTGGTTTGAGATTTTTGGACACAAGCATAAAGTAAATTATGTTTCAAGGCAACGAAAAGTGGCAGCATAATTATAGAGAGACGGAGGAGGACTACTGGTTTCTCTCTACCAGACAAAGACATTGTTTATGATAGAATGATTGAACTTCCATAAAACTTATATGGAAAGCATATTCTCTTTCAAAAGCAATGACAATATTTTGCTGTGCGCAAAGTAAGGAACTTTATTGTCTAAAAAACAAATATTTCTTTGAAGTTAAAATCTGTACAGCTATACAATTTTCATGGCCAAAACTCATGAAAAACTTTAATGTTTAATGCAAGAACATTGTGTAATCCGTAAATGAGCAATATCAATATTCCTTTTAACTTTGCTTTCCCCATTTAATTAGTGGATGTCAAAACGCTCTGATGACCACTATATATCCGCTACATTTTTTACACACACACACACACACACACACATTTATATATATATATATATGCAAAAACCTTTAGCTATATTATGTAGTCTTAGATGGCTTGTTGTATGTACAAACCACCTCTATTAAGAAGGCCACTTGAAATTATTTCCTATAATAATCTAAAACTAATTTCGACTAGTAGTGCAATTGTTGAGCAATATAATGAGCTATTATATAGTAACGAAGACAGAGTAAATACATCCATTTTCATTTGTACTGAGCAAAAAGCAGTATCGAAACAACTTGGATATTCTATTTGAGTAAAGAGGTTCATAATAATACTAATGGAAAAATATTAGTCACACCAATTCTAATCTTAACTTTTAAATACTAACTTATATTATACGTGAGTTGTTATTTTTTTATTGATAAATGTTAAAATATTGATATATCAATTGATTATATTTACTAATGAAAAAGATGACAACTTACCATATATGTGAGTTGGTACTTAAAAATTAAAATTAGAATTGGCATTGTCACTAGTACTACTCCTACTAAAGTCACATAAACTAGTTATTAGCTAGATAACAAATCATCAATAGGACAGTTGGTTCATTTCTGAGTTAAGTTGATGAACTTAAAACCGAAGACCAGTCTTTATGAATAACATTATGATATAATCTGACCAAACCACAATCAGTATATACATGTAATATACACACACATGCATATATGTGTGTGTATATATATAATGAATAGAATGTCTTCATATTAAAATGAAGAGAAAATTAGCTAGATAAACACTTTTTTTTTAATCTATTGACCAACATAACACAAATTCCTGATTATTAACCAACATGACACAAATTTTAGTTAACTTCAGTTTAATTTTGTCTTATAAATTGATCTAGTGTTAAGTTATTGTGTCGTGTTTATGTAATAGTCTCTAAATTTGTGTCATTTAGGAGTTTTTCTCTACAATAAACGGTGTTATTAGAAGACTTGGCAATAATGTTAATGAGTATTTCTTTTGAATATTAATGGTTCTTGTGAAAATATTTTTTGCCTGAAGTGTAACACATATATACAAACACATATACAATACCAATATAGATAATTAATCAATAATCACTTCACATGTAACAAAGTGCAAATTCATTGATCTTCAGGTATGACGTCCTTATATATAAGTTTATATAAGCTGTCCCTAACATACAGTTTTAGCGTAAGAAGTTAGAAGACAGGGAATAAATAAATTAACTATAAAATTTAAACAACAAAAGTGCTTGAAAGATGTCATTTTTCTTGAATCGATATCACAATCGACTTACTTTGAATCAGAAATTAGAAGGACATACATAGTGGATCTATATGTATATAGGTGTACATATATGTTTGAAAGTTAATGTAAAATATACACACGTATAAAAACATTTATATATATATATATATATATATATAGACATGGATGTAGATATGTATATTGATATAGCTAGATAGATAGATTCGTGCAAATGTGTTTTTGAAGTAACTCAGCTAGATTTAACTTCCCAATGTCATTCCCACACGTTGCTGATCACACCACAAATTCATCATATATATATTTTTTATTATATTGAAGCTATATACTAATTAATTTAATATAAATGCTTATTCGTCAGAAAGAATTGTAAGCAATTAGCTGTAGTAAAACTAAACATAGTCCGCAAAACCTGCATGCACAGAATCCATGCTCTGAAATCTCATTCAATGGAAATGGTCTTCTAATTAAGTAAATGATTATTAGATGTATGTATATATATATATATATGCATGTCATGAGATATACATATGTGTGTGTGTGTGTATGTATGTATATATACACCAGATTTCTCTAGAGAAGAGACCATAAATATTTGTCAATGCAACACAATTTATATATATAAGACGACGAAGGGAAAAGAATTTTAAAAGAAAAGAAAGACAACAACTCGTTTTTGTTGAAGGATTTTTTTAGGGCTAAAAAAAAAAAAAAAAAAAAAAACAGATGACTCTGCAGTCAGAGAATTACAGTTATTAATCTACCCTTTTCAGAGATTACACTAGATTAAAGAAAAACTATAGGGTGGACTAAGATAGGGTTTCCCCTTTTCCATGATTCGTATAAAAATTTATAGGTTTCCTAGCTTAATTTATTTATAGTAACAAAAAAAAGTGCATGTTTCAGAGCATTCAACAACAGCAATAAAAAATTGGAAAAGGTCGTCTTCACCGATCATTTAAAACCGAGATTGCACTCACGATCAATTGCCGTTTTCATGAATTCTGAAGATAACCAAAAGCCAATGATTGAAGCTCATCGGAATCCTGGAAAGCCCATAACTGCCTGTTGTTTGGTTGAATCTCAAGAGAAGACATGGAAAAGGAATTAGCCTCCTCAAAGCTACCATGCGAGACATTCTCGTCAGGGATTAGGGAATATTTGGCGTAGTTATTCCCTACAGGGCTTGGATTGACAGCCTTATTTTCATAGTTCGAGTTTGAACTCAACTGAGGCAAACACGTTTGAACTTGCTAAATCCAACCAACCCTGGAAATCTTGCCGGGGATATTGAGAAAAAGGAGCTTTTCCGACGAATTTCCCATTAGGGTTTCCTGTTCCCGACGCATTGGTAAAGCTTTGAGCCTCTTGGAACTCCTTAAGAGAGGCTAATTGTGCTTGTAGGTTAACAACCTGCCAAGAGTCAATTAAAACCTAAAGCTTTAGTCAATTGAAACTAAATAGTAAAATGAAAAAGTAACTAGGGTTTTCAATTATCTTTAGAAATGAACTACTTTCGGTAACTCTGAGGTCAAAGGGTAAGTAACTAAACCTGTTGCTGAAGAGCAAAAATATGAGACACACAGCCATAAATCGGATCTTGGAGTCTGGCCTGAGCTTCGTAGGAGATGGTGACCGCTGCTTCGCAACGGTGGGTCACCGGCAGGTGAGAGAGCAGCTTTGATACATTGCTTGCACCAAAAACCCTATGAATGGCTGCAAAATGGGTCGCACCCTGTTCATGGCCGAAATAAGGTGCAAATATACAACCACTAACACATTTTCTTCTCAAGAATTTGCAGGCTCCACAAGGAGAACCAGAACCTGTCATCTTGAGTTAATTGATGAGTGTTTTTAGAGGTTTTTTTCTTTTATTTTTTTTGTAAGCTTTTTTCTCTGTGTTTTTTGTTCTCTCTGCTTTGTTCAATTACGAGTTTATCACCATTTTTATAAGTACAAGAAGGAGGGTGATATAGATCATATTTTGAATACTTAATTACTTATGGTTCCCTAAATGGGCTACATAATTAATTATTTTTTTTGCCTTTTTTTTATAAGCGGACAAAACCATCTCACCATCCATCTTAAAATTGTTTGATGATTTGAAATGAGATTCCGTTTGATATTGTTATACGACAAAATAGCTATAACACAAACCAAACCCAATTTGTGCTTTGCTTATGTGCTCTTCATATATATTCTTAATTAAATCAAGATATATTTTAGCCCCCTATTTGTGATAACTGCAACTACATTTAGTGGTTGATTTAATCTAACCTGAATCTAGGAGAATGTGGGGCTAAATTATTACCGGAAGAATATAGTCATATGGAAAAGATGTAAATCGTGCTATACATAAATAGGTTTTTTTTTTTTTTTCCTGCCAACCCCAATCTTAATTATACCTGGTTCTTCTTCCTTTTTAAAATCATTCCTGTTGATTCTTTTTTTATTGAAAGATTCTAGGATGGGATAAGGATAAAGAGTACATGCCAATCTAATCGAGATGTTCTTCTTATTTTTGACGGTCCTTATCTCGTCTCACCATTTACAGGACTTAACTTAGAACTCATTTAATTATTTTTTGTCTATTTTATTATGTATAGATTTTAAAGAATGACATTCTCCTTTCAGAACAACTTGATTTTTTTTATTTCTAAAGTTTGACTTGTAAACTCTAGACATGCCCAGCAAAGGTAATATACTTTCCATTTGATAGATCCAAAAACGTAAAATTAGGTACAAAAATTTTGTGTGAAACTCGCCAAGTGCGAACTGTTTCACCATGCCCCTCCAAGATTATCCATATACACTAGTTCTAGTAAATCTTGGAAGCATTTTGAAGATATCATTAATTCAGATTGAAGGAGTTATATATGCTTTAATATTTAGTTATTTTAATATGTAAAGAATATAATCTATTAATATAACAATAATCTTACATTTCTTTTTTCAATAAACTAATAGTTTTTTTTTATACATATATACACACACAATGCGGAATAAAATTTGCACCATTTCAACTCAAATCTCACTATATCCTATCCCATGTTGTTTGACTACGTGATCATTGGCGACTAGCAATCTTCAGTAGAGTACTAAATAAAGAGGAAAAAAAATGAAGATAATAACCTATTTTGACCATCTTCAAATCAGGCTTAATTAGATATCAATTTAATTACCATATAATTTGACAATTTGGTTTGCTGTCTTCAGCAAACGTATGCCACAGATATATATATATATATACACACGCACGCTACCAAAATAATCGCCTACCCTGTTAGTTGTATAAGGCACGTAATTACCTGTATCACAATGACAATGAAATGCTGATCATATTAACTTCTGGTCAAAAAAGTTTAAACTTATATTCTCAATCCATCCAGCTGGCCATGACTTAAAATTAAGACTATGAGGCTTCAGGGAATTAACACCTTAATTAGCGATGAAAATAAATGTTTAAAACATAATATGATACTAGTCAGAGATTATACTAATTAACTAATCAGCTAATGATGGTTAATTGTACTTAATCAGTGCGCTAATAATGTTGTGTAGTGATATCGTGATTGTTTGTTGGAATCATAATAGTGATTAAGTACAGGTAATCAAAAACGTAAAGAAACCAATACCTAGAACACGTACAGGGAGGGGGAAAAAAAGGCATATATTCCAAAAGAAAAAATGAACGAAACAAAAGATAGTGACACTGGAATACAACACTCAGGCCACAGCACTAAACCAAACGAACCGCTAAGCTGAAATATAGTATTAGAGAGAGAAAGAAGAGAGAGAGAGAGAGAGAGAAAAGAGAAACAGTACTAATGCTTCTCTTTTTCTAATCTTTAATTTGTTTAAGCTTTGCAGGTCACGGTTTGTCGAGCAATACTGTATAAATATATGCATTAAACTAATATTATATATAGTCTTATTGCTAATCACTTTCGCCCTGTCACCCATAGCTACCAACATGAAGACCTCTCAAAGTTGTGCACTTTGGTCCCACATCCCAAACTCAATAATGACACTCCAACTATTTCTCTTTATATACGTATATTTATATATATATTTCCTCTTTTCACAATAAGTTCATAGTACAACCAAGAACATAAATATACTTCTTGTTAATGGCATTGTTTTGTATAGACAAGGTGGGATGATGAAAGCTAATATATATATATATATATATATATGTATGTATGCGAGTTGTTTAATTTCCATTTTTTCTAGCGATTATGTAGGCCACTTTGTCCAAAATTCTCAAACAAATACCAACCATATACACAAATTGCAATAGAATTTACTTCTTAGAACATAGACTAATTTATCCTTCGTGTAGACATATATGCATTTATAGTTTAAAAGGTGAGGGCCTAACGATAATAAATAGAGTAAATTTCACTTTTAGCACCTGTGGGGAAAAGATTATTAAAATCAGCATCACTTTTTCATCCCTTCAGTTCTAGCACCGCCACGTCATCAAAACCCATGATCTGTGAGGCCAAGCCGCAATTAATGTATGTCAAATTACGGGTTTGTCCTCGTCTCCCTCGCATGCCCCAGAAAACCAGATCTACAGTATTTTAGAGAGAGAAAATGAAATCTAGAGAGAGAAAATGAAATCTAGGGAGGAGAATTTGATGCAGTTGCGAGGAACCGCACGGAAAACCGTCCGTAACCACCACGAAAGGCCACCAACTTAGGATAGTTTAAAAAACCGGAACCAGAGATCGAGAGAATGAGGGTTGAGGGGAAATCGAAGTTAATGAATCAAAGATGACGAAAATAAAAAAAAAATTGATTTTTCGTTTAAATGTTTAAAAAATTTTCCTCATTTGAATAGTTATTATTGAACAGTATCTCTTCTTACGGGTTCGGTCATTTTCATAATGACCGCCTGGTAATTATGAAAATGACCCCCGTAACTGTTATAACTCTCGCATATAATTTTGGTCATAACGGTTATGACCATGTGGTCATTATAAAAATGACCCGCTTTTTGGAACTCAACAATCCTAATACCGGATCGGTCATTTTCATAATGACCCCATGGTCAATATCTTTGTGACCCCTGAAATTGTCAATACGGTGACGTATTGGTCAAAGTGTTAGGCCATCGGTCATAACAGTTATGACCGTCCGGTCATAACCGGATCGGTCATTTTCATAATGACCCCATGGTCATAACCGTTGTGACCCCTGAAATTGTCAATACGGTGACGTATTGGTCAAAGTGTTAGGCCATCGGTCATAACAGTTATGACCGTCCGGTCATAACAATTATGACCACCGTGTTAAGCCATCGGTCATAACTGTTATGACCAACGTGTTAGGCTATCGGTCATAACTGTTATGACCTCACGGTCATAACTGTTATGACCTACAGCCATAAAAAATAAAAAAATTTAAAAAACTCACATTTCTGGCCATTTTACAACAAAGGTCATTTTTAAAATGACCTAACGGTCATAACCTTTGTGACCCCTGTAAATTGTCACCCCTGTAAATTGTCAATACGGTGACGTATTGGTCAACATGTTATGACCATCGGTCATAACAGTTATGACCACACGGTCATTCCTGTTATGACCTCTGTGTTAGATTGTCGGTCATAACTGTTATGACCTTGTGGTCATAACTGTTATGACCTCTGTGTTAAGCCATCGGTCATAACTGTTATGACCGTACGGTCATTATGAAAATGACCGTCCTCTCATATTCATTTCATTTAAAATGACTTCTAGTATTATTACATAACGGTCATTTTCATAGTGACCACGTAGTCAATTTCGTTGTGACCGTGTTTGACCAATATTGACCGTAGCACAGAGGTCATAACCGTATATTTACCACCTGGTCATTTTCACAATGACCTTCCTCATGGTAATACCAAGAGTCATTTCAATTTTAAAATAATATTTACCTTCATTTCCCTCCTGCCCAAAAGTCATTCTAGCTCGAATACCTTAACAAAACACCATACCATCTTCTACAGTGTTTTAGAGAGAGAAACTCCGATTTTAGGAGAGAGAAAAGCTTTGCAACCGCTCGGAAAACCGCTCAGTAACCGTCCTAAACCACCGCGAGCACCCGTTATTTACTGCTTGAACGTCCCTTAACGTCGAACAATCTTTAAAAAAAGGGAAAAAATAAGTCATTTCGACGCCAAGGAAAATGTCAGAGAGAAACAGTTCGCCCGAAATTTCGCCGAAGAGAACGCAGGGGGAGATCGAAGTAAGTGATACAAGAAGTTCATGAGTTCACCAGAAATGAATATAGCCGACCCTGGAATGGTAAAAATATTGATTTTTGTTTTTATGTTGAAAATAATTTACAGAGGTTGTTATATATAAGTGCCGTAGAAGATAAGCGATGCATGGCTGGATAGGTGAAAAAGTTGTTTTGGTTTTTGTGTTTAAAAAGTTAACACTTTAAATATTTTTCAGTAAGAATATGCAGTTTTATTGATCATGTAAAAACAAAGTTTCCATTTTATATGTGTTTTTGATGATATTCCACCTTTCTAATTGACGATGATGCCCTTGCACGATTTCAATTGAACAAGTATGGACGTCGTCGAACCGCTTCACAACAAACATTTCACTACCTCTCATCCTAGTCGCACGCAATTGCCATTGACATCCCTCATTATCTATACATATCACGTGTAATAGAGTAGAGTTCGACCTCTTCACCTTGAACTGGTAGTGTTTACTCATTGCATCGTGATGAAGGTGGTATTGCAGTAACTTTTTGTTCTCAAAAATGCAGTTTATGCGCATTGTGACAGGTGTATAATCAGCAACAATGACGCCGTCGGATAGACTTTCACTACTGGAAACTTTGTCATTTTCAGATCTAGTGTTATTGACAATAGAATGGCCTCCAATACTTGCTGCGATACTCTTTTCGTTTGACCGATGCGATTCATCCGCATCATGCATTTCCCCGGCATTACAATCATCATGGGCCGTGCATAAATCATTGTGCATAACTTTCATCTTGTTTTTCAATTTCATATTCATTGTGCAAATCCAGACCTACTGTAGGAGAAGGGAACTGAAGAGGAGGAGGGATGATCGTATTACTGTCATTTACATGTTGCATGGCTTCATCACTCTGTCCCCCATCCCTAGAACGTTGAACGTCTATGTGGTTGCTTGCCCCAACCTCTGCTGGCATTGCTTCAGCCGCAGACTCATCCAATACATCGATGGTAACTGGAAATTTGCTAAGCACATGAACATCCTTCTTCTTCAGTTGTATGTAGAATTTAACGTCAGCATCACACTGTATTCTCACAAGAGGCAATCCAGGCTCAACACCGTATCTCATGACTATATTCTTGTCTCGGCCTCTAATTCCAATCACACTTCTTACCAACTCAACAAGTCCAACATATGTTGAGTTATCGGGCACCAATATTCCTTTCATTTCGCCACCAACATATGACGATGATGTGCCGTCCCATTGACCATTATAATTGACAAAAACACAAACCGCATCCATTCCTGAATGAAACACTATCAAGTTATCCAATAACATATTTGCATTACAAAGGAAGGAAACATTGTGTTATAAGGCCATTTTTATATATAGCGAGTTGGTTATATCCAATAATTTATTTGAATTACAAAGTTTTTTTGCATTACAAACCTCAAAATAGGTCACGATGATAATGACACGATGGTCATTTACAACATGACCAGTTTTTTTATATATAGCGAGCTGACTAATCTCTCAAAAAGCACACCCATTAAATAATAAATTAACAAATAAAACCAAATAACATGAACCATTACCTCAGATTGGCTGATAGGAAGTGTGAAGATATCTACTCAGCTGGAGTAGAAGCAGATCTGGCAGATTCGGCCTTAAACTGTAACGAGGATTATCAGGGGCAGTTTTAACAGAGTGCCCGAAGAAATGTGATCAGATTTGTTTGACTTACAGTGAGTTTCGATTAGTGGGTAATCGGGCAGAAAATATTGGTGAGGCTTCACTTACAGAAAAACGACGAAAAGAGGATAGAAAAATTTTTCAATATTTTGCGTACTGTTAGTTTAGTCGGGATTTGGGCGGAAGAGTAGCAAAACAAATTATTAGGGTTTTACCAATACGTCACCGTTTTGACCACTTGCGTCGGTCACAACCGTTATGACCACACGGTCATAACAGGAATGACCATTCGTAGAAAATGGCCTGAAACATGACTTTTCTAATTTTTTATTATTTTTTTGGAAGAGATGTCACAACCGTTATGACCACACGGTCATAACAGGAATGACCTTTCGTAGAAAATGGCCGTAAACATGACTTTCTAATTTTTTATTATTTTTTTGGAAGAGAGGTCACAACCGTTATGACCACACGGTCATAACAGGAATGACCATTCGTAGAAATGGCCTGAAACATGACTTTTCTAATTTTTTATTATTTTTTTGGAAGAGAGGTCACAACCGTTATGACCACACGGTCATAACAGGAATGACCATTCGTAGAAAATGGCCTGAAACATGACTTTTCTAATTTTTTATTATTTTTTTGGAAGAGAGGTCACAACCGTTATGACCACACGGTCATAACAGGAATGACCTTTCGTAGAAAATGGCCTTAAACATGAATTTTTAATTTTTTATTATTTTTTTGGACGAGAGGTCATTCCCGTTATGACCATGTGGTCATAACAGGAATGACCTTTCGTAGAAAATGGCATTCAACATGACTTTTCTAATTTTTTATTTTTTTTTTTAGACGAGAGGTCATAACCGTTATGACCATGTGGTCATAACAGGATTGACCTTAATTAGAAAATGGCCTTAAACATGACTTTTCTATTTTTTTATTATTTTTTTGGAAGAGAGGTCACAACCGTTATGACCACACGGTCATAACAGGAATGACCTTTCGTAGAAAATGGCCTGAAACATGACTTTTCTAATTTTTTATTATTTTTTTGGAAGAGATGTCACAACCGTTATGACCACACGGTCATAACAGGAATGACCTTTCGTAGAAAATGGCCTGAAACATGACTTTTCTAATTTTTTATTATTTTTTTGGAAGAGAGGTCACAACCGTTATGACCACACGGTCATAATAGGAATGACCTTTCGTAGAAAATGGCCTTAAACATGAATTTTCTAATTTTTTATTATTTTTTGGACGAGAGGTCATTCCCGTTATGACCATGTGGTCATAACAGGAATGACCTTTCGTAGAAAATGGCCTTCAACATGACTTTTCTAATTTTTTATTTTTTTTTTAGACGAGAGGTCATAACCGTTATGACCATGTGGTCATAACAGGATTGACCTTAATTAGAAAATGACATTAAACATGACTTTTCTATTTTTTTATTATTTTTTTGGAAGAGAGGTCACAACCGTTATGACCACACGGTCATAACAGGAATGACCTTTCGTAGAAAATGGCCTGAAACATGACTTTTCTAATTTTTTATTTTTTTTTTAGACGAGAGGTCATAACTGTTATGACCAAATTTTTTTTTAAAATTTGTTACAAACCAGCGGTCATAACCGTTTTGACCGTGTGGTCATAACAGTTATGACCTTTACTGAAAAGGCGTCGAACATGACTTTTTTTTTTTTTTTTTTTATATTATATATACCAAGGTCATAACCGTTATGACCACATGGTCATAATTGTTATGACCTTTACTGAGAAAGAGACTTAAAATCTTCGTTTTTTTTTTAATGATTATACAGACCAAGGTCATAACCGTTATGACCGTGTGGTCATAACAGTTATGACCTTCACTGAAAAGGCCCAAAAATATTCGTTTTTTTTTTTGTTTTTGTTTATTATTATACAGAAGTGTGGTCATAACCGTTATGACCGGGAGCTTCAGCTGTTATGACCTTTGCTGAAATTGTTGTTTAAAAACTGGTAATGAATGGCACATTTTTGGGCATCTTCTACTCGGCCTATACGTAGAACAATACACCACCTGGTCATAAAATTCTTAAGGTATATTATGAAAAAAATGTCCCTATATACACTATGGTAAAGTTTGACGAATATAATAAAAAAATTTGTTAAAACAATGTCCCTATAAACAGTTTGCAAAGGTTAGAATGAAGAATTACAATTTGTTAGCCAATGTCCATGTTGACATCATCATCACTTTTGTAAGTTTGTTCAATTTTTCGTTTGGCATGGAGCCAGAAGAAACATGCTAGCCACTCCCGAAATAGTTGCATGCGTTCAGCAATGACCCAATAACGGACATCCCTCCCTTCTAGCAAGCATTCAGCATATTTAATGGTAAACATGCCACAGTCACCCCTGTTGAACGAATGATAAAGATAAATTAAAATCGTGTCATCATAACAGTCACTATTAGCAAAGTGTTGACATAAATTTGATTGTACTAACCCATTGGCTTGTTTAGGGATGTCTTTCATTATGGTGACTGGTATTGGGTGAATTCCAGGGGGATCTCTTTTCTTGACGTCGAACAAATTTATTCTTTCAGCCAGCATTAGAATGAACATTGCTAAACATTCAAGTCCTTCTCTGACACTTGCATTGTGACGGCCTTCATGCTGCAGAGAGTCATAGACCTCAATGGTCCAGCTTGTCAGCTCGAGCTTTACTAATAGCCAATGTTTAAGATCTGCTAAGTGAACTGGTATTAGCAAAGTGTTGACATCAAACCAGGAGGACCCACTCTGTACTTTAACTCCTGTCATGATTTTTAATATAGATTCACAGGAGCCCCAATCGAAGTTGGCTGGTGAACGCTGGTGTATACGCCATAATGAACGAATCTTTGATGTAAAAAATGTGTCAACTGTTGTCACCATCCGTTGTTTCAATTCGGTGATCTGCCTGCTCTTCTTCCTCAAGTAGTAGAAGGCAACGTCAATGTGCTACAAGAGTAAAACATTAACAAATAAACATTAACAAATGTAATGTAAACTCGGCAGGGCATCAAACAATGTACCGTTGTTTTATCAAAAAAATACAACAGAAAGATACTTACTTCGTCCTATAACCAAACAGGGGAGGTAGCTAATTCATAATACCAGCTTTTTTTTTCTACCAACATGAGGCCGAGATCATGGGGTTCACTCAATGTATCATGCTTGGCAACGTATCGGGGAGGCCGTATACTAAACATAAATAAGGTTAGTTACAGTCAAAAAACAAAGTTGTAATGTTTACAACAAATTAATTATCAATAACTCGTGTAAAATTCAATTACCCTGGAGGAGACCTCTTCAATACTCCCGCCTTGATCCACTCCCTGAACTCCTCTAGTGTTTGTTCAGGAGGTTGATCTGCGAGACACGGTGGGAGGGCGTAAATAAGGTTAGTTGGAGCCTTCGACGGAGATCCAATATCGGTCGTACGACCGGACGGCCGTTGGCGAAGGCTTGATCGTCTGGCCCTCTTCTTCTTAGGGATCTACAAATAAAGATGTAATACACATTTAATATTACTGATGGAACTTTTGAAGAGTAAATTGTCAGTTTCAGATATGCGGAACAACCAGGGCCCCGATGCTATCCTCGTTGGATGGCTCGTCAAGAATTGATGGATCCTGATCAGGCATGGCCTCCTCCGCAATTTCTTCAACAGATGGCTCAGATTTGGCATTCGCCTCTCCCTCATTAACCTCCTCCTCCGCAATATTTACCTGTGTGGTTTCACAACGTGACATAAACGATAGGTTCATTGCATATATGGTGGTTAAAAAATTATCATGATCTTGAATGTGGAAGACTGAAATTAAATTACAGGATTACCTTATTATTCTCGTTCTCGGCATCTTCATGAGCCGTATGTGGCTGACCCTGTCCCTTCACATTACTGTTGGCGGACAACATTTTAAGAACCCGCCTCAAGAGTTTGTTGGAGTGCTTCTGTTCCTTTTCAGTGAGGCAATCTCTGTGCGGATCTCTTTTTGAAACTCCCGCCACTCGGAGTTTGTATCTGTGCTCGGTCGGGGGAAGGAAGACTTGGAAGGTGGTAATTGATGCTGGGCCTGGGGAAGATTCAAAAATAGGCGCGCAACGCATGGGTTCTTTAACTCCTCTTCGGTTGGCGTCAAATCAACACACTTAAGATGGCACACAAACATCGGTCATAACATGTTAATGACTGACCCAAAAGATCATAAATTGCATAAAATTAATTGTCATTTCTCAAATAAATCACCAACCAAGCGGTCATAACTGTTATGACCGTGTGGTCATAAAAGTTGTGACTGCACACCGTCATTCCTGTTATGACCGTGTGGTCATAACAGTTGTGACTGCACACGGTCATTACTGTTATAACCGTGTGGTCATAACAGTTGTGACTGCACACGGTCATTACTGTTATGACCGTGTGGTCATAACAGTTATGACCCCCCTGCTAATTATGGTGATGACCACCTATTGTAATTGCGGCTGGGCACAAAAATGAAACGTAATTTTTTTTAAAATACCTTGGATTCGCCAACCGTCGCAAAAGCAGCCAATACATCATCAAACCTCACATTGTCCGCGGTGGTCCACGACATCATACGCGGAAGGGCATACTCGTAATTGGTGGTGAACTTGGAAGCTATCACTGGGCTGGTCTCATATGCCCAAACGAGCAAGGCCTAGGGGAACCCCGCAACACTGTAACGAGATTTGTCAATATTTTTTTTTGGTCCTCTCTTCGAAGAAATCCTGTTTTCCACAGTATTGCAGATTGCAGTCCGCGTTGCCTCCCATGATAGCACACCCCAAGGAAATTCATTGAAAGCATCTAAGTTATCCGCCAGGGCAAAATACTTTGGGTCTATCTTAACGGAGCTTGCATTCGATAAAGGGATGCTAAACACAATGTACAGTAGGCTAAGCTTGACCGCATCGTCGTCATTGTCAAACTTAGAATTCGACATCTGCAGCTCCAAATATTCTCTCGTAACACCCCTAACATCCGAAAAATATTTTGACATTAATCGGCTTTCCACAACGGGGAGATGTGTAGACCCTACACAATTCAGGCCGGTTATTAGGCAGAACTCGTTGATGGAAAATCTGACCAAGTCTTCACCAAGCTCAAACCATAGAGCGTCACCCATGGCTGAATGAGTTGTCAGGCGCATCACGATGTTGTGGAATACCTGCCCAGACCAACCAAGAGTATCTAAATGCATGAACTGTTGAATACATGGCTGAGTCTTCAAGGACTCGTACTGTCGCGGAGACAACCACCCACGAAGTTTTTTCAATGTCTCCGTTATGTTTACAAAAGTATTTATCTTCGCCCTGGAAATTTGACTGTCCGGTACAAGGCGGACGTATTGACCCTGCGTTGATGGTAACAGTAATAAAGTTATTAACTTTAAGAACTTTCATACCATTTATCACCAGGAAAGGGATACTTTCATACCATTTATCCCCAACTAAATAAAAATTAGACTCTCAGTCATAACAGTAATGACCAGGTGGTAATAACTGTTATGACCACCGTGACAGGCCACGGTCATATCAGTTTTGACCACCTGGTCACAACAGTTATGACCGATAGTCTAACACGGTGGTCATAACAGTTATGACCACCTGGTCATAACAGTTATGACCGATAGTTACATTTTATATATATATTAACCGTCAAACAAAATTATACAATCGGTTGGATAATGGTAGAAAATCAGATAAAAATACGAACTTTAATAATGTTAAAGTGAAATTTTTCAACATATCTTAAAAATCTTAAAATGGCTAAACGATAACACATATAAAAATTAAACCTTTACAAAAATAATCAATCAACACTGCACATTATTTATGAAAAATTTTAAAAATGTTGGTTATGGTACATTATGCCAAAACCAACTGGTTGTTAACAATGGAAACTTTTTAACAATAGTAAAAAGGGAAACTTTTTATTATATAGTCGATAAAAAATGCACATTCTTGATGAAATAGAGTAATATAAAAATAAAAATAAAAATATATACTTTATAAGCAGAAAAACAACAAAATTTTTACCTCTTCGGCTTTCGATAACTTAGCTTCTAAGGAACTGATCAACTCCTCCGCATCATTTACACCCATTTCCCCCTGCTTTATCTTCAAACCAGCATCGGACACCATTGTCTCCATCTCTGGTACTGGTTTTTTGTCAGCCGATGACGACGTCGTTGGCTGAGACGAAAGTCGGGCTGACCTCCTCAAGAGAGAAGTGTTTTTTGCAGACATTTTTGTGTGTGTCCAAATAATTTCGTACCGGTATATTTTTAAGGATTACACGACGTTAACAGTCGTCTAAGCAGTTTACACAATAATTTCGTTGCGGTTTCGGACGGTTATCGAGCGGTTATGGGTCGGTGGCTGCTGATTATAACACTTTCTCTCTCTAGAACCGGAGTTTCTCTCTCAAAAATACTGTAGAAGCTTGTTTTTGAAATTTTTGTTAGGGCAATTAGAGGGAGAATGAGTTTAGACGGAGGGGGGATGAGGGCAAATATGGTATTTAGAAATAAATGAAGGGTGGCCCGAATATCAATGACTGCTGGCATTCCAAAAGCCACTGGTCATTTTTTTCATAATGACCATCCGGTCAATATATTTTTGACCAAGGTTAAATGCTAAAAATCGTCATTTAAACGGGTCATAACAGTTATGACTAGGCGGTCAATACGAAAATGAACGAAATACTACATACAACGGGGTCATAACGGTTATGACCATACTCATAACTGTTATGACCGATGATGTAACACAGAGGTCATAACGGTTATGACCGTGTGGTCATAACAGTTATGACCAATGGTTTAACACTGTAGGTCATAACAGTTATGACCGTGTGGTCATAACAGTTATGACCGATAGCCTAACACGTTGGTCATAACAGTTATGACCGATGGCTTAACACGGTGGTCATAATTGTTATGACCGGACGGTCATAACTGTTATGACCGATGGCCTAACACTTTGACCAATACGTCACCGTATTGACAATTTCAGGGGTCACAAAGATATTGACCATGGGGTCATTATGAAAATGACCGATTCGGTATTAGGATTGTTGAGTTCCAAAAAGCGGGTCATTTTTATAATGACCACATGGTCATAACCGTTATGACCAAAATTATATGCGAGAGTTATAACAGTTACGGGGGTCATTTTCATAATTACCAGGCGGTCATTATGAAAATGACCGAACCCGTAAGGAGAGATACTGTTCAATAATAACTATTCAAATGAGGAAAATTTTTTAAACATTTAAACGAAAAATCAATTTTTTTTTTTTATTTTCGTCATCTTTGATTCCTTAACTTCGATTTCCCCTCAACCCTCATTCTCTCGATCTCTGGTTCCGGTTTTTTAAACTATCCTAAGTTGGTGGCCTTTCGTGGTGGTTACGGACGGTTTCCGTGCGGTTCCGCGCAACTGCATCAAATTCTCTCTCTAGATTTCATTTTCTCTCTCTAAAATACTGTAGATCTGGTTTTCTGGGGCATGCGAGGGAGACGAGGACAAACCCGTAATTTGACATACATTAATTGCGGCTTGGCCCCACAGATCATGGGTTTTGATGACGTGGCGGTGCTAGAACTGAAGGGATGAAAAAGTGATGCTGATTTTAATAATCTTTTCCCCACAGGTGCTAAAAGTGAAATTTTTCCTAATAAATATACCTGAAATTAGTTTCCAATTTCAGTGTTACACGTATATGGTGACAATTAGATTGGACGTTACATTTGGAAGTATCAATAAGAGGTGCATATATAATATAATATATATGTATACATGCATGGCATGGAGCCATGGACCTCATTGGCAGCCATTATCGCAGAAATGGGGAATGACTTCCACTCAGTGTATTTGTTGGCCACTTTGAGCAAAGGTAATTTACAAAAGGAATATAGATTTTGGAGACAAGAAGGGATGTTTATTAAAGAGATTCTTAAATGAATATTTATATATTAATTCTGCCTTTGGACATTAATGATGTTGGATGAGTCCAAGTAATTCATCTTTTAAAGAGGACACCACCAAAAAACCCATCTCTTCAACCTTTCTATATGCTTTTGAAAGGAAAATTTAAGTACAGTACTTTTCAAGCTAGGACAAAAAAATAAAAATAAAAAAATAAACCGCTAATTTACATCTTAAAAATGTAAGCGTAATCCCGGTCTTCATATTTTTTTTTAAAGAAATTTAAAAAAAAAATATAAAGTCATGTTCCCATTTGCATGCATCAGGTCGTACTATATAAATGGATATGCATATTCAGCAAGATGCATGATGTGGGAAACCAGAAATATAATGCATGTGTGGTTGTTTTTGTTTTTGTTTTTTCTCACCTACGGGAAACATAACGTGTTGTTAATAATATGCCTCAGATATAAGTTTTCAGAATTAACCGCCTCTTTGTTTATTTATCAAAACAAAACAAAACAAAACAAAAAAAAAAAAAAAAAAACCTACCTCTTTGTTTGCCAGAATTTAATAAAGAAAAACAAAATAAAACATATGCAGATGTCCAAACACAAAGACGCCTTTATTTGGCTCAGGTTTGGACCCAAAATTTTCATTCATGTTTTTTGTCTTTTTTATAAAATAAACAAAAATTTTAATTAGTTTTTGAAAAGTTAACTAATTCTAATTTAAAATTTTCATTCTAAACTGGTGCACTAAACGCATGCTAAAATTAAGAGAAAATTAGGTGAAGAGGCATGTTTTGAGTCACCTAATACTTTTGCCCACTTGAACATTAAGATTGATAATTTTAGTTTTATAAAATGGTAAAATTATACTTTTGCCCACTCAAACATTATTGATAATTTTAGTTTTATAAAATGGTAAAATTTTAGTTTTATAAAATTATCAAATATAATGTTATGGTGGGCATAATATAAGGTGTTAAATTTATGACATTCTTGTACATAACCCTAAAATTAACTTTTAATTTTTATTTTTTGAAAAAGGGGAAAAATTCTAAATCAAGGCAATAATACAAAGACCAATATTAATGATCCGCACGACCTCAATCTACAGAAAAACCAGGACTTCTTCCAAGAATAAAAAAAAAAAAAAAAAACTCAAGTGAAACGCTTAATTAATTAAGGGAAAAAAATGTACCAAGTTCTAAAACAAGACACTTAAATAGGTATACGAAAGATCAAGAACATACATATCTCTTTAACAGATCCTCTACAATCGATTGAGGTATGCAATCTTCTAAAATTAACTTCGGTGCTAGCATCTTGCATCTTGATACCAATTGTACATTCCATATAAAGATTATTAAGTGATGAGAAAAAAATTATCATAATAATTCTCTAGAACATCTTAGCTATGTTTCAGAAAATTCATCCCACACTAAGTTTTGATTCAAATCCTTTCTTTTTTGGCTCCGCAAAAGAGAGAAACACTGACATCGAGAAACTTTTGCATCTCAATCAAATTGATATTCACTAAAAACTCTCGTCTCACACTAAATCCACACTGAACATATTAAATTGAAATAAAAATTACATTTTTTTTAAAATTTCTTTAGAGAGAGAGAGGAGGAGAGAGAGAGAGAGAGAGAGAGAGAGGAAAGCTAACTATAGCTAGTTCGAAAGGAAAAACAAATGCTAAACATTTCACACCAACTACTCCAAGTTAAACCAGCACAAATAATTCGCAAGTCTCTCATTTATTCCTAACCTTATAAATTTCCAACTAGTTTACTTAATTAGTTATTAAAAACAAGATATGAATATGTCTTATTGTTCATCCATATGAATAATGCCCCATGCCACCATTTTTTTTTAAAATATCACCATGCTAAAAAGTGGTGGGATGTGTGCAACGCATCTTCTACAAACGTACGGTAAACATCTTATAATATAGCTTACTTTTAATCAAATAAAAATTATGGACAGGATTATAAATGTGGCTACAATTTTTCTACGCGATGAAATTCTTTATTTAGTTTCTGACGGACCAATTAAAAATGAAATTAAGTGTTATTCTCTATGATCTTATCCATCCTTATTGGTTATTGTACCGTGAACCAGTACTATATTATAATTAAATAATTCAAGTCCCTGAGAAATATGTTCCCTAATACTAAGGATAAAAAGGTTTTAAAAACTGCTTGTGAAACCACTTCTTTTTTTTTTTTTTTTTGACTTTTGGACCGTTTCTGATTCATTGAACGAGCTCGACTTATTATCTAGTACTTGGGAGTTTTACAATAACCAATCAGTTGGCGCCACGTCCTATAATCAGTGGAATCTATAACATTGCAAAGCCTATAATTTAAAGTATTTGACTCTTATTCGAAGAAATGCGGGTTAGATTCTGAGAACACTTTTAATAAGTACTCAAGCTCTTATTAACCTTTTTCTCTTAAGTTCTCAAGGTTTAGACTTGGACCTGTAATATCCTAATAACTTAACTTTCTTAGAGCCAAAATAATAAATAAATAAAATAAAATAAAATAAACCTAATTAATTACATTCTCTTCAAATTACTAAGTAGTACTTAGATTGAATTTTCACAGAAAACCCTCTATTTTGATAGAAGTTTAGTTTTTTTTTTTAGTAATAAATTTAAGTTGAGGACTTAGTATAAGATGAAGTTTTTAAAGGATGTTAACTTAACTAAATTGTTTTAGATTCTCTTAACACTAGTTGTCATCTTTCACTATTAATTGTAGAAATAAATATATATTTTATAGGATTTTATGGACCATTTTATTAATTTAAAAGAAAACTTTGCAGACTTTATATATTTATTTTAGAAGACTCTAAACCTTTTCTTCTCACCTACTGAGCTAACCTAACAAGATATACATATACTTGTCTAACACATATTAAGCTAGAAAATAATGTTTTACAAGATTGTTTTTTATCAAATGGGATAAGTGTATTAAAAGAGTACAAAAACGACAAAAGGTAAAAAGTTAGAAACAATGAACAATATTAAAAGCTAGCCAGTATCTCAAAATGGGTCGATATTATGGGTTTTTTTTTTTTTTTTGGGGATGTATTTATATATTTGATACTCTATAATCTCATTTTAAGATCCTAATTTTATAATAATAGAAGTAGAATTGAGTCTATTTTTCGAAATAAAATTTGTAAAATTCTTTTATTCTATTCATATAATCTCTACAATAAACACACAAATGACAAACAAGAGGCCTGTTTGAAAATATTTTGGAATGATTTTATTTTCGAAATGAAATAATAGAAACGAGAATTTTTTAAATGATTTTGAGATATTTTTTGAAATTGTGTTTCTAAAAATAAAAAAATAGTTTGAGTGTAAGAAAAAATAAAATTGTGGTTTGATATGTTCATGAAAAATCTTGTATAAGCTTTAGAAAATAAAATCGAAAATAAGAAAATAATTTTATTTCATTTTTTCATTCTTAATAAAAAAAAATGAAAACGATTTTTTTCTTTTCTGTTTTCTGATTTTATGTAAAACAAACACTATTTAAAAAATACCTTTATTGAAAATCTTGAGATTTCTTTTAAATTAAAATGTTACCAAAACAATACCACCCAGTATCAAAATGAAACCAAAAAAAAAAAAAAAAAAAAAAGCTAGCCAAGTCAAGAAGAAAAATAAAGATAGATGAACAAAAGAGGACAAAGTACCTGGTGTAAAAAAAAAAAAGAAAAGGGACAAAAGTGGAGGAACACCAGCCGAAAAAATATTAATATTATATCTTTAACATGCATTGGGATTGGCGGTGCAATGCACGTGCCCAATGGAAGAACGGGACCGCGAATGATAATGCAGCATCTCATAATTGATGTTGACACGCCGCACGAGTGCCGCTTTCATTTTTTTTAATACATTATTAAATTTCTTTTTTTTCTTGCGGGTCCCACGAGAGCCATATCCACGTCATCACCACCTAGAACTTAAGCAAAACGATAAAACTAGAGTCATGCTCTTCTATTTTTCTATTAATACCTTTTTTTGTTGTTCCTGTGGAATGTCGTGCCAGCCAAAAATGTCAGTGAGGGAACTAGGAAACTTACAACTCTACGGTCAATAATAACCTTACATATTATCACTCAATGAGCACCCCATGTCTTTTTTAATTAAGCTTTTGGGATCCCCCTAACCTTTTTTTTTTTTTTTTTTTTTTTAAGTTTCATGTAAAGACACAAGAAAATATATATATAACTTGGGGATAATTAAATACATAATTCGTATGTTCTAATGTATATTTTTCTGTTGTGACAAGTCAGTGTATTTGAGAATCATCACCTACCGCAGTTATAGTAGGTGATAATTTTGCAATTTTCCATATTGTCCTTTGTTTAATTTTTTCGGTTTTCTCACCAAAAGTTTAGTTAATTAAACAAGAATCAGCCAAAAACTTGAACTAATTTATTAATTAGACAAATAGTTTCCTTTTCCCAGAGAGAGAGATCGAAAAGACTAATTAATTCTAATCTCTTACAAGATTTAAATTTTAATTAACAGGAAGTTCAGGACATAATTGGTTGGTAATATTAATTAAAGAAAGAAGGGAAAGAAAGAAACAAACATTGGTGGAAAATGTTTGCTAAATGTGTTTCTTCTATAGACCAGTCAAGCCGACACCCAGGTTGCCTATGGGGCCATTGCACGTGTGTAGATGATTACCAGATAACTAATTCTAAGTTTTCTTTGTTCCCCTTCTCTCACTTTAGAATTTTTTTTCTTTTCTAAATTCATCTTGTACATATATATATACACACACACACAATGCATCTATATAGATTTTTCTAAATAGTACTTCGTAAACTATTATCAAACATTGATGTCTTAACGTCAGACTCATGTGCATATATATATATATATATATGCGTGTGTGTATACATATAGTATACTTGGAAGATAATAATTAGGATGACGAATTTCTACAAGATTTGAGTCTTGAAAATCCAATATAAGATCATGTCAGTTAATTAAGTTTGTGATATATAGGTGAGATAGGGCCATCCCTGATGCTTACTGAAAGTGACTTGGTCTCTGGTCATTGAAACATTGGCTTTCGTCTCTGACAAACACAAAAAGGCAGTGAAAAAACTGTTGCTTGGCGATCGAGAAACATACAATGAAAACTTCATTTTCAGGAGAAAATAATAATTTATTTTAATTTCTCATTCTAGAATGAATACGTATAATAATTAGGTTGATAAGTTTGTTTAATTTTAAATGTAGTCTGAAGAGGGGGCAAATTTTCAAAGTCCAACCCTTATAACAAGGAGCTGCAGGGTGATGTTACGTTTATATTGTAGGGAAATTATTTCTTGTCATTTATCGAAGGAGGGTTAAATTAAAGAAGCTGGATTATTAGGAAAGAGACGGGTTTTTTTGTTTTTGTTTTTTCGTTTGTGAAGATTATATATATATATATATATATATATGATTGTGATAAGAGAGGGAGTTTTCAATGACTTTGGCAGTAAGAAAGTTTGTCACATGGTGGAGACAGTCTGGAGAACCGAATGGAACTCTAGCCAGAAAAAGGTAGAATAGAAGTTAAAAACCTGATTTGGAAGGTTATTTGACCAATTTTTAACCTGTAGTTGAATATATATATATATATGCATATATAATATATATATATAACACATTTATACAATATGGTAATGCAGTCTTGTTTGTTTCTTTGAGTATAGGAAGGGTCGAGCATTTACATTTGACTGAAAGCAACCTTTTTTTCCTCTGGACTTCTTTTGTCTAATTTGGTCATATAACTGAACCTTGAAAGCTCAGAAAAGGTTTTTTTTTTTTTTTTTTTTTTTTTTTTGATAATGAGATTTTCTGTTAGTCTGTGAATTAATTCAGCTATAACCAAGTACATCACGTTTGTAGGCATACACAGTATATACGTATGGATGTACAAAGTTGATGTTCAATAGATTCTATACCTAAAACCTCAATTATCAATGTTAAGTTGATCATCGTGTGAGTTTGCTAATAAGTATTCCAAGTTATTTACATTATACTATACATATCTACAGCACATAATATGTCCATATATATACACAACAACTATAAAAATATTCATTTTCTAATGAAGAGAGAACAACTAATATCCATTAACTACATCCCACCTAAATTATCAAGCTCTCAACTCTTAAAAGGAAAAAAAAATATAACAAAGACTTCAAAAATGAAGGGAAAACCCATATTCATGATTTGAAAAAAAAAAAAAAAAAAAAAAAAAAAAAAACCAACACAGAAAATATAGCTGATAGTCTTCCCATGTAATTAGAAAAAGCTACCCTAGACCTTGTCCTTGGAAAGAACTTCATATAAGTTTAGTACATCACCAAAAAATTTATCTTCAAGTGGATTGAACTAAACAAGGAATTCAGGAGGATTGCTTGAATATTTTTATGACGTTAATTATATGATTGCAAAGAGTTTATACAAAGAGTTTGATTCAATCTGTTTATGATCTTTGACTCGAATCTTTGTTAAAAATAGAAACTCGCTAATTCAGATCAATAAACTGACGTTAAGTAATTAATTCCTCGTTGCATAAACTATATATATATATATATATATATATAATATGTTAATCCTGATCTTTCCAGTTTCAATATGAGTAGTGCCGAGATCAGGTAATAGCGTGGCAGAATGCCAGAGATATTCGACATAATCCACTGAGCACATGACATAAACCTCAAAAGATCAGAAAAACACTTATATAATTATTATTTGTATCTGGTCAGGAATAAATTCATTTTATTATGCCTAATATTCCCTGGCTAAACAGCTGGCCAACAGAACTCCATTTGTATACGGGAATCTGTACATACATATGGGATTAAGTTGAACATATTTTTAAAGAGAACATAATCCATTTGATAATTTCCTGGATCCAAACTATAATTAAGACTGATTAGCTTAATCTTGATCATAAACCGGATCACTTCCGTTTTGGACATCCGCTCCATTACCATACACAAAATTACAGCAATCAAGCTTAAGCAAATATAATTACTAAGAATGATGAGATGAGGATATATAGTGTTTGGGATTACATGAATGGCAAATTAGCCTTTCTGTAGCATATAGCCTCGATCGAGTGCTGAAACGATCATAAAAATTTATAGCTAAAGACATTTTTCGGAAACTGTATATGCCCATTTCTAGGGTTTCTAAAGGCCACAAATTACTAGTGGTACTTGCTAATCCATTGTTTCAAAGTACTTTTAGCAGTTATTCTGGAAAAATCCTTTTCATAGCTATATAATATATCGATTTGTTGAGCAAAAGCCGGCCTGACTAGCTAATATTTCTCATGAATGCGAGCGTAGCTAAAAGGCATTGACTGAAGGTCGTCGGAGTACTCCGGAAAACCCATTTGCCTGTTGACTGCTTGCAAGTTGTCCAATGAAGACATGAAGTGATAAGCCTCATCAAACTTGCCATACAAGGCATTTTGATCTTCTGCAAAAGCGGAATTTTCACAGCTCCCAGAAGAGTTGTCTGAACCCGCCATTGGCTTGTTCTCAAAACATGGCGGCATCATTGAGGATTGATCAATAGTCAGGTTCGGACTGTATTGTGGCACCATGTTGGAGTATTCTGATTGAAACCAATTCTGGATATCTTCTACTTGCTGATAAAGTCTTCCATTGTTATAATACCGCTCGTTAGGGTTTGCACCGGCGGAGCCATTGGGAAAACCTTGAGCTCCTGCTTGTTCCTTGATCAAAGCTAGTTGTGCCTGTAAATTAATCACCTGCCAAATTCACAAGTACAATGAAAACATAGGTAAAAATTAATAATGCAAAATTAAAAAAAAATGATATGGCTTTACTAAACAAAACTAAAATTTCTACGAAAAATTTTGCTGTAAGATAGGGAAAAATGCCTAACTAGCACAATAATTTCATATCAACTAATTTTGTATTTTGTATTTTTTGGTTTCGTTTTTTTGAGAAAACATTTAGATCTTGTCTCATTTTTCATGTTGTTTGATTTTTTTTTTCCTCATATAATCTGAATAATTATCGAAAACATGCAGCAGTGTGCACCAATTCTATTATACAGAAATCCGCACATTTTAAAAGGTACTCGAATTGCAGTTTTATATGGTTAATAATTACCTGCTGTTGAAGAGCAAAAATATGTGAAACACAACCATAAATAGGATCTTTGAGCCTAGCTTGAGCTTCATAGGAGATGGTGATCGCCGCTCCGGGACGATCGCTGACAGGGAGATGAGCAAGCAGCTTAGATACATTGCTTGCACCAAAGACCTTGTGAATGGCTGCAAAGTTGGCGACACCTTGTTCATGGCAGAAGTAAGGCGCGAAAACGCAACCTCTAACGCATTTTCTTCTCAAGAACTTGCAAGCTCCACAGGGAGAACCAGAGCCTGTCATCTTAATTATGATCTTCTAATCTTGCTAGCTAGCTAGGGTTTGATATATTTTTGGTGGCCGGTTTTTTTCGCTTTTGATGATTAATTTCACAGCTTTAATCTGTTGATTAGCATCACTAGCCCCCCAGGTTTATAAAGACTAACGAATGAGGGTACAAATTATGAATAATTAATTACAATTGGTTCCCTTAATGGGGTACAGATTTCATTATTTCTTAATATTTTATTATTCTTTAATTACCACCCCCTTCCAGACCCAAATTTTGTATTCTCAAATAAGATTCCTCGAACAACAAAAGAGCTATCACAAAGACACAAACCAAACCCATTTTGATTTGCTTGGTATATATTTGGTCTATTTTAAAAATTATTTTTTTAATTTTATTCTTCATAAATATATTATATATATATATATATATTTTTACTGTAAAAGTTAAACTGAAATTAGCAAATTAACTTCCAATCTTCTGACCAAATTTAACTTCATGGTTGATTCTGTTAATATAAATGATTTTTAACCTCTAGTTAATTCAGCCCTGATCAAAACGACTATTATAAAAAAGTACAACTTCAGTTATTTTTTTATTTTTTTATTTTTTTATTTTTTTGAGAAGATAAGGTAAGCAGTCATGTGACGCGCTAAGTTGAATAAGCAAACAGCTGGCATGAGAGGGATGCCATTTGATCAGCATTTATATGTCAATGGAAAATCATATCTAGTGACCGATCTGCTTACCTTGTCTTCGCTTTTAGTTTTTTAATGATAATCAATATATCAATGACGGAGTCAGAAATTTTTTTCAATGAATAGAGTATATAAAAAAAAAGTAAATATAATTTTATATTAAATATTAAGTAGGAATGTAGTTATATTCTATTATAATTAAGTTAGCCACGAATATTATAACCTTTTATATATATATATATAGTGGGAGTACAATTGAAATTTTTAGAAAAGATAAATTAGGGGTTAAAAATTAAATTACATTCCAACAATTGAGTGTCTTCACTCAGTATAAAGTGACTTCGTTAATTTAAACATAAAATTTGACTAAACTGGTAAGGAGATTATAATGCCCTGTAAATAGTACGTCCATTTTCTTTCTTTTGTCTTAGTTTACCTAACTTTGTTTTTATTTATGTAGTTATTTTTCACAGTGCAAAAATAATGCTTAGATGTCACATTAGTGAACATGTCATGCCCCCACTTATTATTTAATATTAGCAGAGCTCGATAAGTTCAGCTAATTAAGCCAATATTTGTTAATATTATTGGGACCCTGATAAATGAAACAAACAATTCATAATTAGTCAAGTTGATTAAGCTAACATGTCACATTCATATATGGACCAATCAAAAAAGCAGTTTGTGATCAACACAAGTAATTTTTGGGAAACATTTTTGGCTTCAGAAGACAGCCGGATATGTTTTTCATATAATTAGGACCTTGTCTCATGAATTCCTTATTAGATTGAGTGGGGTATATGCCTACCCCATTTAAGAGGCTAGAATAGTCTTGTCAAAAATCCTAAAGTTCAACTCCAAAAACAGTCCCTCCATTTTCATTGCAGCTAATTACATGACACACACACACACACACACACACACACACACACACACACACACACACATACACACATATATATATTTACAATTGGTGTAAAGAGGACAACTAACATCAGAGTGAACAATTAGATTGACACTATAACAATTTACTTGATGTGTGCGTGTATATATATAGACACACACAATATACATTAGTCGAGATAAAGAATATTCCTAACATGAATGAAACAAAATGATCATTGGAATAGATATAGCACGCTTGGCAAGCCGAGAGAGAAACAGGAGTAAGAGAAGAGACGTCTTCTATATACAAATTAATATAACGTGAAGTACTTTGGATCAATGTAAATTAAAAATGATAATAAAATATAAAAAATAGAGCTTATGCAAGCGAATCGTGGAATTAATAAACATTTAACAAGTGCTAATTATAGTGAAGTAAAAGGCCGAGGTTGTTGTTTCGGTGTTTGAGAGAAATTAACAAAATTAGATATTTTGAGAAAAATTAGAAAATTTTCAATTTAGAAAACGCACCATTTAGAAACTCATAATGGGAAGGGTTTTAAAATTTTTATTAAAAAAAAAAATCTTAAAGGGTTTTTTCTAGATTGCTTTTGTCATTTTATTTGTTTGTTTTGGTTTTGGTTTAATTTTTCTTTTTTATTTTTATTTTTATGCCTTTTATGTTCTTAGTTTTGTAGGATCTTTTTTCTTTTCCTTTAATAAATATTTTTCTTTTGAAAATAAAAATGCTAAGTATGAAGTGAGAAAGAAAAAATAATAAGCAAAAGCAAAAAACTGGGGAGATGCATAAGAAATATTAAATAAAACTTGGCATGGTGTAACGACAATCGGGTGAAAGCCCCTGACAAGTGTACTTGTTGGCCACTTAGGAAATGAAAGGGAAAATAGAGATCTTGGAGACAGTTGGTATGTTTATGTGTGAACTAAAGGGTGTCAAACTAAAATAATTACCTACTTTTAGACTAATTAATTAGTTGAGGTTCAACTAATCTCAAAAGAGCACACCTTTATCTCAGGTGTCTAAACTTTCTTTTTTAACCTTTTATAGTTGATCAAAGGGGACCCTCTTAGCTAAACAATACTTTTCACATAAGAATGTGTTGAGGTAATCTTACATCGATTATGAAAAATGGGCAAGTGATTAGTTTATAAATGTGAGAGAGATCCTCACCTATAGAGCTAATTTTTGAGGTTTGAGAAGGCTCAATAACACTCAATATCGATATCAAAACCAAGCTAACCGCCAAGTCTTAGCCCAATCTGGGAGAAATGAGTCGATGGTTATCCGACTCAGACTCAATGTGTGATAGGGAGATTATTGAGGTAATCCCATATTAATTGTGGAAGGGGTCGATGATCAATTTATAAGTGTTAGAAAAAGACTTACTTCTTGAGCTAATTTTTGGAGTTAAGAAGGCTTATATAATACCACCCAACATAATGAAGAAGGGATAAAAACTTTAATTAGTCTTGCATAGTTATAAGAGGAAAGAAGGGATGTACTAATTATTTTAAATAATTTGAAATAAACTTTTGTTATACATATTATATATATTAATTTGTAAATATCTTTTTGTGACGTGGGTTTACCGATCACTTCAATGTGTTAGATATTCGTGCAGATGCGCTCACATGATGTCCAATGAATCAAAAAGCCAATGAATGGGAAAGGTAACCTAATTAATTGATAAAATAACGGGTAATTAGGTAAAAGTGGTTGGATGAACTCTAATTGAATCAGATTGATCACTCTCTCTCTCTCAGGTTCTCTATTGTCCTTTGTGTACATATATGTGCATATATGTCTTTAGTTGACACAAGCGTGGCCACTCCAACTGTGGCACCATTTAATTACAACATAATAATTGGTACTAGTGCGAGGCATGTTCTAGATCTTAGTTAAACTAGATTTGCTTTTACTATATATATATATTAACTTCTATGCAAAGCTAAAGGTATTTTTAACTACAATTAATGTAGTTGCCAGACTTATTTTTGAACCCTGGATAAGCATGTACTAACCGTCTTCATCTTCCTTTTTTTTTTTTTTTTTTTTTTTTTTCTCTCTCTCTCTCTTTCAAATTTGGAAGTGTTTGGTATTGTTGTTGTTGTTGTTTTTGGAAATGTTTCTATATGTCTTCTGAGGCGAGAAAATGAAACATTTTGTAAATCGCATTCGATTAGCAATTATTTTGAAAATATAAACGAAAAAAAAAAAAGTGATCAAGAATAGTATGTTTTTGTTAAGAAAATGAAAATTAGCTACAGGTTTTTTTCTCTTTCTTATTTTCATCTCAAACGCTATCTACAATAACACATATTTTCAGAAACATACTTAAGCATAATTTCATGTTTTTCTTATACCCAAATCAATCTCTTTAAAAACAAAATCAAATGTACAGTTCAGAAACCATATCAGCATTATTCTCAAGAAATTCTCATTTTTATTTTCATATCTAAAACAATATCCTCGGTAACTAATCTCTTTTATCCCATCGAGAAAATAGTTAATTAATAGCATCTTTTCAACCTACAACTAATATATTATCTGAAATTTAAAATAAGTTCTTGATATCAATGTCCATCTCAACCTTATATTATAGACCATTAAAAAAGAAAAGATCAACATGGAAAAAGAGAAAAGATATGTTCAGAACCTTTAAAACTTAGGCTACATAATATGAAGTGGATGGAAGTATATATTAATTAATAATTTATTTATTTATTTATTTCTAACGCAAAAAACATGGTGTCAAGACTAAACATCTCGTCCAGTAATTGTAGAGGACAACAGTCCTTAACAAAGCTCCAAGAAACCCCTATTGAGAGTTTGCTTCTAAATTAATATTTTCTTTATATAAAATACGTCATTAGAACTTTCCAAGGGTCAAGTGGAATTATATAGGCTACAAGCCAATTAAGAATGTTTCTTTGCTTAATCAAAAGATTATATACCTATATATACATAATTATAAAACAATTTACAAAATAATTTATTAGTAGAAGAAAACTGTAGCTCTTAGATATATTCACTATGATCATCACACGTGTGGGCACTATACGCTTACGTGTGGGACCCGGAGGAGCCAACTTCCACGTCACTACCAACTTGAAAATGCTTAACACTATGTAGAGTGTTGATTTGAAGTAGGAGAAATTGCAAAACGATGAAATAGGGGTCATAATTGTGTTCCAAGTTGGGTTATACTGGCGGACAAAGCCACGTATGTCACCGGCATATTAATTTTTTTTAATTACAAGATTGTGGTCTATAATTGTGAATATGACTACTATTAATATGCAATTTTCCCTATAATATCAAAGATAAATATAGTTTTTTTTTTAAATAATAAAGAGAGTTTCATTGTAGGGTTTCCTATAATTATTGTATTTTCTTCACGTATATCAATGTGTTATTCCTAATCTATTATTAAGAATCACACAAGAAAATAAACAACAAGTAATAATTAAGGACATGTCAAATTGATGGTTTACAAAATCGACGCTCTTTTTAATTAGGCAAACTATAACTTAACATGAATATGAACAAAAATCTCAAAATAATTTTAAAAAATGGATCTTGAAGTTGAAACAATATAATATGTATAAATAAGTGTCATTTTAATTTAGATGTATTTGTTAAATTTGATAATTAATTGTCCTCTCTCACTATTTAGAAAAAAGGGGAAAAGTTAAATATTATTTTGCTTTTCATCACGTATGAAATAATGTTGAAAAAGAAAAAAAAAAAAATCACGCACAAATGTCCATATGACCAGTCAAGGGGACACCCAGGTATATGGGACCGATAATGCATGTATATATACACAGATATATTACAAGTACTATACATGATACATCATGTATCTAAAGTTTAGTAAATTATGCCAATTTTTATGTTCAAGCTAGAGTAGAGCCCACTATTATTTCTATTGATCGTGTGATCCCAAGATCTATCAGTTTAAATTTTAAAATAAGTTTGAAGAATAAAATGGCCCGTCTTATGTAAGAGGATAATGAAATTACGAATAGAAAATTCATGAAAACGTGTTATACAACACAACGGCAAAAGAATCATGGTGGAATATACAAGAATAAAATTGATATATATGGAAGTAGTACTATTGTATAGTAGGTCTCACCATTGGCGGAACCATTCATGACCGAGTGACAGGTTCAGCCTTTAGGGTATTTTATTTATTTATAATTTTACCTTTAAATTTTTTTTTATTTTTCTCATTTATTTATATACAAGTCCTTATAAAATTTTCTTAAATTTTCTTATTTAGTATATACATGTCCCTACTAAAACAGTACACTAGCTCCACTATTGGGTTTCACACCCTCAAGTATGAGAGAGCGTTTACCCTAGAAGCTGTCCAAAATCCAAACACAAGTTTTAATCTCATGACGACATCATGAATAGGAAAAGAACAAATATAGAAGTCGCCTATGTATTTGCGTGATGATTGAGTAATCATAAGAAAAAATGTTTCATTTTCAAACGATCACGTACAAATCTTGCTCATAAATTTGTTTTGCATGCTGGCATAATTTGCTTGCCAGAATTTATAAATTTTTTAATGTAGTTTGAACGGGAGGCAGATGTTCAAAGTCTAGCCAAAAAATGAGGACTGGTACTTGATTTGATCGTTCGGAGTAAACAACAATATTCAAGAAAAAAGAAGAACGAAAAAGACAGCAGGTTGTCATTTCAAGAGGAAGTTTGGTAGGAGAGAGAGCGAGATGAGATCAAGAGTGTTTTTCAAACTAAAAGACACCATATCTTAAAAATATGATAATTTTTTTTAACAAGTCGGGAATTACCTTCTTTAATATCAGTTGTTCACTTTCTAAGTTTATTATAAAATAAAATAAAAAATAAATAAATAAATAAAAGTGATTGCCTTGTATGGCTACTCGTCCCTTACTAGCTTTTAGTTTTGTGCCCTATGTTTGAAAAAAAAATACAAAACAAAACAAAAACAAAAACTTTTCTGTATTTGGATAAACTTATCATGATTTCTAAAGATTCAAAGATCCTATGGTTTTTCTCTTCTTCTCTTGTTGTCACTAGTGTTGAACTCATGAATTTTTTGCCGGAAATTATCGTTCCATCATGTGACAATATTCTCTCTCTCTCTCTCAATTTTTTTTTTTTCAATAATTTGTTCTAAAGGCCACCTTTTGAATTTATTAGGTGATTACTCACATATTTAGTGAATACTGATGGGGAAAAAATGTAACAAGGAATTAGTTGTCTACAAGGAGATGCACAAGTTTTTATAAATGGTTCAATTTTCTTAAATGGCCTTAATGATATAATGTCATTGATAGAATTTAGTTGCCATTATAATATTGATAGACATTAAAATATTGTAATAAAAAATATATAAGACGCAAAGAAAAAAAAAAATACTTAAAGTGATATATCATTAAGGTCAAAGAAAGCATAATGTCATTAACATAACCTATTTACGCCACCGCCCGACTCTTGCTTTTGCCTTGAAGATTCTGTTAATAATCTCATTAATAATCTCGTGTTTTGAAGTATTCGGAGTCACTTTCTTAATCTTTACCTTACTCTTTTTTCTTCAATCAAACGACCATCTTTTCATTTTTATCTCCTATCAAACACGCTGTTAGAGTTGAAATTTATTGTGCTTTAAGATACCTGTCCATTTTAAGCTATATATAGATTACTAGCTTCAACCCTAAATCACTTTCCATATCATTACGCGGTTTGGGGAGGGCCAAATCCACTCTCTCTTAGCTTTGAGCTTCTTTACTCCATCCCATGAGTTTAAAATACTGATCATGACCAGTATAATTATTTATTTACTATTTATTTGTCGTCTCCTAGTAATTGTTGTTTTTAATTTGTCGGTATAGCTTTTCGACTTGTCGTTTACAAATGCTTTATTCCCAAATGTACAGTTTTTCGCCTTAATCGTTGTTATTATTATAAACTTTTAATAATGTTGTTCGTGTTTTCTTCATCTTTCACTTTGTTGTCTTATCAACGTTTAATGGCATTCATAAATTGTTCTCTAATTTTCTTGTTCTCGATTTCCAATTTTACGTGGTTCGTCAACCTATCGTTCGTCGTAATAATTCTCATTGAACAATAACATAGATCATGAAATTGTGACCATAAATATAATGAATTACCAAGAATTTCAAATGTTATAAAGTCGTAAAATGAAAATGGACTACTCTATTGTGGTTGCATGTATAGCCTAACGGTAATTTCACACTTGACTTCACTAAAAGGTGTAGATTTTGAATCCCCTCACACCCAATTTCAACAAAAAAAAAAAAAAAAAAACAAAAAGAAACTACTTAGTCTTACATTTTATACCTTATTATTATTTTTTAATTTATATATAATATATCATGATGGTAATAATAATTTTCCTTCTCATTTACTTCAGTTTTTGTTCTTGTCGTTTTATTAGTGCAAGTCATTTGTTCTTGTCGCTTCATGTAAAGGCCCAACGTCATCTATAATGTTGATTATATGCATATCGTCGTTTTTTGTTGCTGTAGAGTGAAGATTTTCATTTTCTTGTCGTTTAGAAGTAATGTTAACGTTGTTCGAGTTTCCGGTCATTTTAACACGCGGCGTCTTCAAGACAATCTTTCTTTCTTTCTTTATTATCATGAAAAATACGATACAACAAAAAAAATTGTCACACCATTGATGAATATAAAAGCAGAACGATACAACTGCCGTAATGTACAAATTCTCGAAAAATGGGTTCAAATATACAAAGAGGTAGCTCAAATAGAGCATTTTGCTTCTGTATTATCTGAATATACTTTCATCTTCGGTTCCTGGTAAACCTTTGAGTACGTCTCGCAAAGCATAGTAATGGCTATCGCATTTGTGATCTGATATCAAGTTGCTCGAAAGCACAATTCGCTGAAAATGTTCGCCTGGATCCCGCTTCCAGAGTGTGAAAAACTCCCTGCTAGTTCCTGTATGCGAATCCCAATTCCTCTTAAGGTAGTGGACAGAACCTGGCACAAATAACTCCTCAGGCACAGTACGGTTAGATCCTCCATCTTTAACGGCAACACGATTTTCGGATACCGTTTTGAGGTTAAAGCAGCTCTTGGAGAAACAGTTGATTCTTTTTTAACGAGATTATCTGCACAGACACCGATACAACACTTTGGTAAGATAAGAATGCAAACCTATGTGTAACTTAACATATCGATTCATGAGATCATTCTCAAACTCTTTATTAAGTCATCAGAGTCGGTCATAGTAACAGAAATATTTGCAACCTTGAGTATAATGCACGGCGGGCTCGGCAGACGAATCTTCTTTCCTCCTAAACTTCGTGTAATCGGCTAGTCTCCTAGCTACATCTTGGACCGAGTATACCACTTGCTTTGCATTTGTAACCAAATCTATGACGCTCCTCCAATCTTCCTTCTCAACTACACTCGTCCTTTAAGAATGAACAGATCAAAAGGATAAACTTTGTTAAAAGCAATTTGCTTTTGTCCCTAACATGCTTGTTCTTTCCAGATGACCAAATTAAAAAGAGTGAAATACTTTCAGATAAGCATATATTTACTTACCAATCAGTATCAAGAATTTCATTCCTCAACCGTGTAAGAGAGGCTACACTTAACCTGGGAATAATATCGTCCTG
Organism: Ficus carica; assembly: GCA_009761775.1. Classification (NCBI taxonomy): domain Eukaryota; kingdom Viridiplantae; phylum Streptophyta; class Magnoliopsida; order Rosales; family Moraceae; genus Ficus; species Ficus carica. The sequence continues at coordinate 3,240,048 of CM019748.1, read as the reverse complement.
CAAAAATGAAATAAGAGAAAGATATAGCAAAATGTAAGTATGAGAAATGAACTAGCTAACAAATATCAAATGAAAAATTCTAACCTGCATCACAACAGTCGTAACATAGTCGGAGCAACTTTCAGCAAGTTCTTTGGAGACACAAGGTGGTGTCGCGTACCCAATAGCAGAAACAATATCGGGGCTAAAACCCAACTCCTTAAGTGACTTCTTACGCAACATTATCGCCAGTAAAGAAGCTGTAGCTCCTCCGAGGGAATGACCCACTAGCCTTAACCTAAATCCCTGTTAGTGAGTTAGGTTCACTCCGACAATAACCAAAAATTCAGGTGAAACAAAGAACTAATAAAAAACAATAAGAAAGACTCGGGTGCAATATAAACTAAAGGAGGGACAAACTTAACATAAAACAGAACACCATGCAAGAAATGAACAAATTGAAATGTCGACCACCTCATATTTTCGCAAGCACTTTCTTATGGTTTCCATCTCATGATTAAGAAACCAACGAGCAGCCTCTGCTGTGCCGAAGTGAGTTGAATAGCCTTCAAACGTGACTTCACCATCACTCGAAGAAACAATATCAGTGATAAGGTCATAGACCGTATGGGTACCGCGAATGCCAAGGATCACAAGTTTCTTACGAGGATCAACCCCCAGGTAATATCCAGGCCTCATCACACTGGAATTCCTAACGAATTTCAATACATTGCTTTCTCGAAGCATGCTGTATTTCGCAAGACTTGTAGGATTATCCTTATAAGAACCTTTTGCCAACTCGGTGTGGTAAATAAGGTCTTGAACCTAAAACACAAAACCATGCCTGATAAGAACATAACGAGATTTCAAATCTTCTAGATTCACACCCTCTATTCCACAGGCAAATAAAATATAGAAAAAGATATTGAAATTACAATCGAATCTGAAGAGATCTGAGTGCCTTTAACATCTTCAATCCGATTCGCAGCCGTTTGACGAAGATACACAAGATATAATCCAATGGTCAGATCACTCAAAGTCCAATCCTGGATTCCAATCTTACTCCGCTGGATACTAGCAATGATCTCCGAAACGGACCGCGTGGTCGCGGGGGATCTATTTCCTGCCTCACTTCCTGTGGATTCGACGATCAAATCGGCATTTATGACCACGAAACACACCACAACATTGAAACCATTTCATCCAAATGAAGAACAATACAATCTTTCAAATTTTTACTTGGCACTTACATTTGAACAACAGAATCACTAAATTCATATAAAGATTGCCACTTTCTTATTGGAAAAGCTTTGTGAAGAATCATGGTGGACATGAACAAACCTGTTGGGAGGGCCCATTTACACAATTGAAGAGCTGGTTCAAGAGCTTTGGAGAGCCAAGCGAGCTCCAACTTCCACTTACTATCACCGAGTAAATCTTCATCGTCAGAAGTGTATTTACCAAGTCCTGAATCTTTGTCCAGCTTCTTCTCAGCTTTAGACCTCCAAGAAACTTGGGAGACACCATTTTCCTGCTTCACTGCATCATCTTCAATCTTGTTTGCCTCCTTTTGTTGAGAGTAAAATCGAACAACAACTCCATAGACTAAACTTTGACAAGATTCTCGCTTCTTAGCAAAATTTTTTATACCGCCTAGAAATTTAGAGGGACAAAAATCTATAAACACGCAAAAAAACAAAAAAAACAAAAAAAAAAACTCCAAATTCAGAGAGAGGTCAAGAAAGTTAAGAGGGATTTTCTTACACAAATTGCAGAAGAGACGCTTAGCCGATTGATTAGCCATTTCTTGTTGAGAGATAGAGAGAGAGATTTGGGAAAATTTTCAAGGAGAGAACCGGTTAAGGCGGTTGTTCTCTCTCTGTGGGGATTGGCGGCAGCGGCGGCGAAAGCAGCGGAAATGGTGAAATGGGTTGGGCTTTTGGATTTTGTCTCTTGGTGGGTTGGGCCGAACTTTTAGATGACCCAGTAAGCAGCCAGAAACGCCCTGAGGGTATTGTTGGTATTTCAAGTTTTGAACTTAATTTAGCAACTAACCAATTTTTTCACTAGAAGAAAAAAAAAAAAAAAAAAAAAAAAAAGCCCTTTTTTAATATGGAAATTAAAAATTCTTTGAATTCTTTTAGCTAAGAAAATGAATGTTTTTACTTAGGTTTTATATTTACTGGCTAAATAAAATAATAAACGATAAATCTCATATGTATTCATTTTTATTTACTTAAATAATTAATAAATCTCATTTTTTATATAATAATTTATTAGGTAAATGATTTATTTACTTCTTGTAAATATGTTATTTACCTAGCAAGTTTGCCATTTACCTGATAAATATTTCATTTACTTAACAAATTTATACAGTACTTTAAATATTTTAAAACGTTACTATATACTTTAATTATTTTTGTAAAAAGATTATTTACTATAATTTCCCTAAGTGAAATCATTTTATATAGTATCATTACATACAACTTTATGTTTTATAGGACGGTAATTTCACATCCAATTTTTATCATAAGATATTGAATTTGGATCCCAAATTCCTAAACATATGTGTATATATAACTCTTCTTTCAAAAATAAACATATAAATAAATATGACTCTTTACCTAAAAAATAAACTATTTATTAAAATAGAAAAGTAAAAAAAAAAAATTATTTACCAACCTAATTTGACCCGTGGTGGGTTGGGCCGGAGTGATTTAAATGGCCCGCTAGTTACATAAGAAACATTGTGAGGGGTATTTTTCAACTATTCGTGTAGAGACCTCTTGTGTGTCTATATAAGGAAGCCGCCCTCCCGGTTATCTTCTCCTGTCTCTAGGGTTTCAACCCCTTCAAATTAGTACGCCGCTCTTTCTCTCTCGTCTTTTGGTTATGGTACTTACCTTGGCAAGCAAATAATTTCAATTGCTAAACCAAAAGCCATTCTCTTTTCCATTCGCGTGGGTAAAAATCTAAATTTTTGATTTGATGAAAGTATTAATTTGTAGTGTCGGAGAATGAGATGATGATTTATTGTTTCCCTATTGGTTTGATTGCCGCTATGATGGCATAATCAGTATTAGCTCTAGCTGATCGTTCTCCTTTTTTCTATATATTTTTTTCTGAAATTTGCTATAAAAAAAAAAAAAAGGTCTGGGTTTGTCTGTAGTTGTTTCCTTGGATGTTTTGGAATAAATTTATGAAGTTTTTGTGCTTGAGAATGAGATGATGATTATTGTTTCCCTATTGGTTTGATTGCCAGTATGATGGCAGTTTATGTATTAGCTCTAGCTGATCATTCTCTATTTGATTTTCTTTTTTTTTTTTGTTTTCCCTCTCTTCTGATAAAAAAAGGCCACGTCTTTTTTAAAGCAATTTTGAAGAGTGAAAGCTCTGTTGTAATTGATTTATTTGTTTGGTTCGTTTTGATTATTAGTCTTGGGTTTATAATTTTCTATTATGGTCTCTGTTTTTAAGTAGAAAGATGAGAGGAACCACAAAACACAGTTCTGCTGACAGTAACAGACACGCTATATTAAACAATAACACAACAGAAACAAAGGTTCCCAAAAAAAAAAGTTTTTTCTTTTGGTGACTGGAAGACGATTAACAAGACGACAATTTTGCAAAATCACTGACGCAGGAAGACCAGAAATGGCATCTTCTTGTCTCTTTGTAAGCAGGAGGATTACTCTTTATTGGCCCAAATGGGTTTGCATCTGAAGAAGCACGCAGCCGATATACGAGGGCATTAGCCAAAACTCTGTGCTCTACACTCTTGAGCTCGTCATTACTAATGAACTAATCGACAAAATAATAATTAAATCAATCTAGTATGTGTTGTTATGTAAATTAGATAGAAAATGAAGAAGTGGAAAAGGTACCTGCAAGAAGTCCCCTAGTTTGCTACTGAAGCGCCTCTCACCGGGGGCACGTCGACCCGATGATCTTGATGAAGAACTTGGAGTTCCACCATGACGGTCTTGCATGACGAAGGTTAAGAAGTTGGGATTGGGAGTGTTTGGTAATGCCAATGGCCAAATCTGGCTCAGGGCAGAAGGGGTAAGTAGTGGCCTGATATTGACACGGTTTTGACGCATCCCGTACTTGCAAGGTAATTGCTGTTAAGTCCCAGTGCTTCGGATGGCACTTCTGATAGTATGTTCCTCAGTTGGATTGCTCATTTGAAATACTCCCGTTATTCCCTTCTGTTGAAGCATCAGCAATACGTGGAGTCGTGACATGAACCCACAATTTAAGAAAATGAGAAGAAAAAAAAAAGATGGAATTAAACGTAGGCTCGTTTAAGAGAGTTTTGGTTTCTATTAATAAGGTTTTCGGCTCTCTCTCTCTCTCTTTTAATCTTGGATGTGTGAAATTCGAATTCTACAATTTATACTATTTAAGTGTGAAATTACGGTTAGAAATTTGAAAGATAATTTATCAAAAAATAGCAAGTTTGGGGACATCGTAAATACCATACAATAATATCCGTCTTCGTGTTTTTCTTAACTTTCCAAGCGCATGCACATAAATTTCTGCTCATAAATTTGAACCAAAGGGTGAAGGGTGTGTCCACCCCTTAAGCTACAAATTAAAATAATTTCTTATCCATTAAGACACAACAAACGTTCCGAATTAAAATTCTAAAGGGACAACGAATTGACCACTCATTCAAACCCAATAGAACTTAAAATAAAAATGAAGTTTCAAATAAGAGCTTAGGGAAGATGTTAAACACGTTCTGCTAAAACAAAAAGGAAGGGGGGGAAAAAAGAACTGTAGCAAGTTTTCCTGTCTAGTTACCTGCAGAGTTGAGGCAGTGCTTCGAACTTGTACTCATCTTCTTGGAATGTACACGACAAACTCTCCCTCTAATCGGCTGGAATCGACACTTTCAATTGCTGAAATAAAGAAACTGTCGCCAAATATCCCAAGCGTACCACTCCTTCCTGGCTTCCTGTGGCTGCTCGTGAAATCGTCGAACACCTTCCAAGGGCTCCTCCAACGCCATAACTGAAATTACATGGTTGATCATCTGAAAGAAACCCCATGTCTCTGCTGCATTTCTAACGCCATTGACAATCTCCTTTCTCCTGTCACCTCAATCAAAGCCCTCGAGATCGATAATCGGGACCTGGAGATCATGATCAATACTGTTTTCCTCTGCCTGGTGTGGATGAAGATTCTTGGTATCTTGGTAATCCCGGAGTCGACAAGGCCTTTCACGCCGGCTTTCGTTTCTTCGAACTGCTGCTCACAATTTTCCATTTTTGGCTTCTACAATCTACACCCAACATGTTATTTTTTAAGGGGCATGAAAATCATAATTAACAAGCATCAAAGAAAGTTGTCTCAAAAAGCTCTCTCGGCAAATGCACAAAACATTAATAGTACTGGATCGGTTAAACCATTTTAAGTGGACAAATTAAAGCCGAAAAGCAAAATGAAATTACCAACTTGCAAGTGGATTTGAGATTTCAAGTAGTGGCTGTCTCTCAAAGGTTTAATCAAATAAGCTTTTAATGATAGCTCCATAGAAAATGGCCTGAAGTGCAATAACAATGCTATGGTTTTCTGTTTGAATATGAATAATGCCAAGTGACCAGAAAAAGTCTTAAATTTTGGTCCCACCATTTTATTGTTGTTATTATTATTATTATTATTATTATTATTACTATTATTATTATTATTTGCTTGGAATGTTTCACAATATTATCAGAAGATTTATGACAACAAGATTAAAGTAATGCATAAGCTCACCTTGACAAAGTCGCAAAGGATACTTTCAGTTATACGGTGCGCTACCTTCAATAACACGGTAGGTTAGCATTGGTAACACGATATACTTCTACAAGCAGTAACGGAGGTTGGCAGTGAGTTACCGTTGGTAATCTGATGTGATACGTGTTAGAACTATTTTTGATATTTATGAATTTTCTATTGTGCCAATTTATTTTTCTTTCCAATGGAAAAATTCAATGTATGGGATATGATTGGATCATTTGTTTCAACACCCACTTTCTTTTAGAATGATGGCAAGGATCTCAGATTTTTAATCAAAACTTTCAAGTACAAAATAACAAATATATGTGGCAAATGAAGTGCTACTTGTCAGTTGATAAATTTAATTATAAAAAATATTGCACTTTAAAAAGTTAAATGACTCTTGAAAGAAATAACTCTTTTACTATATCATTGACTTTGAGATACCTATTAACTCTTTTACTTAAATTTATTTTTCAAAACAAAAGACTTTAATACTATTTTGAAGGAGACTACTCTCAGAATTTTTGTTTCTTTTAACTGTTTTAGTACCAAAGATTTTCTGATTTTAACCGAGGGCCATAAGTAACTGAAAATGTTATACAAATAGTCCATTAAGAAAAGTGATAATATTCGAAAATATTTTGTAGTGTGCTGTTTTTCACTCTTAATAAGAGCTGCATGCATTCTCTGACTCTGAGTTTTTCTTTTGTATAATTAACACATTCAGAACATGCGTAGCAAGGAATTAATTCATGAGCCGTCAACGAAAATGAAAAAGAATATATACATATATATATATATATATATAAACAATACAACAAAATAGGAAGGGGGGGGGAAACAACAACAACCAAACAAATCACACCCAATTGGCCCAAATGGTTTGAGTTTGTCAAAAGCACCAAAAAAGCATGCAGTCGATATACGAGGCTCCACTGTCCGTATAGCCAAAACTCTATGCTCCACGCTCTTGAACTTGTCATTACTAATTATCTACACAACCAAAATTAATTAACAAACATCACTTGTTTTATCTTAATTATTGATCATTTAAATTCACAAAAAATTAAAAAATTTTAAATAAAATCATGAGTTAATTACCTGCAAGAAGTCGCCAATGTTTGCTACCAAAGCTCCTTTCACCGGGGCCACGTCGACCAAATGATCTCGATGAAGAACTTGGAGTCCGCCATGACAGTCTTGCACGACGAATGTTAAGGAAGACAGATCCGAGTGTTTGGTTGCGCCTACAGTCAAATCTGGCTCGGGACAGAAAGGGTAGCAGTGGCCAACTAGTGACACAGATTTGAAGCAACCCGTGCACGCAAGGTAACCGCGGTTCAGTCCCAGTGCTTCGGAAAGCACTTCTAATAGTGTGTCCCGTAGTCGGGTTGTGCATTTGATATACTCGCTTATTTCCCTTCTGTTGAAGCACCGGAATCGAGCTAGTATTAGAATAAATTAAGTGAATGTAACATAATGAAGCAAGAAGCAAACGTACGTTATGATACACACAAAACTTAAGAAATTAATGATAAACATAGATGTAGGCTCATTCAATAGTTTTCATGAAATGTTAGGGCCACTTGTTTGATCACTCTTTTTCGTATTTTGTTTCTTGTCCTGATGTCAGTATGTCACCTCACTTTTAATATGGAAGAAACAGTGAAATAGCATAATTTGAGAGGAGAGATACAGAAATAATTATAGAAAAAAAAATTTCTAATCTAAACAACAATAAAAATTCTTATACAAATATATAGAACCGTAATAATTCTTGGTCTAGTAAAATATGTCAATAATTAGTCTGTCAAGAAACGTTTTTATACCTGCAGACTTGAGGAATTGCATCGAAATTGTTCTCATCTTCTAGGAATCTACACAACAAACTATCTCTCCAATCGGCTGAAACCGATGCTTTCAAGTCTACGTTGCTGAAATAAAGAAACTTACGCGAAAAATCCCGAGAGTACCACTCCTTCTTGGCCTCCGGTGGCTGCTCGTGAAATCGTCGAACACCTTCCAAGAGCTGCTCTAACACCATAACTGGAATCCCATGGTTGATCATCAGAAAGAAACCCCATGTCTCCGCTGCATTTCTAACGCCATTGACGATCTCCTTTCTCCTGTCGCCGTCAAAGCCCTCGAGATCGATAATCGAGACCTGGAGATTATGATCAATGTTGTAGTTCTCCTCCGGCAGGTGGATGAAGATTCTCGGTATCTTGGTTATCCCGGAGTCGACAAGGCCTTTCGTCGAACTGCTTTACTTCCTTCTCGCGCTCACAATTTTCCATATTAATGGCTTCTACAATCTACACTCAGCTGTTAGTTTTTCAGGGGCTTTGAAATCCCAATTAGGAAGTATCTATAAAGCAAGTTGTCTCAAAAAGCTTGCACGCCAAATGCACTACGCATAATTAGTTGTGGATCAAATATAAGCCAATTTCAAAAGTTAACCCCAAAAAGGTGAAAGTGCAACCTCGCAAGTGGATGAGATTTGGCTGTACTTTATAATCAAACACGCTTTTTTTCTTTCTTTTTTTCTTTTTAAATAGAAAGAGGATCGGTGGTGTACTCATGTCCCCGTCACAGTAATTATTGAGAGAGTTTACTGGTCACACCGATAGGATGATAAAGAATCTGACTTTAGATTTTCACAATTAACATACCCTAGGCTTTAAAAACATACAACACATTATCTTTTTTGTCAAAAATTAAACTCTGCGTATGACACGACTTAAATCTAAGACTTAATAAGAATGAAAGCTCTAAGGCTTTCCTCGCCAGCGAACCACCACCACCGGTGGTAATACGCTTTTAATGATAGCTTTATGGAAAATAGCCAAAGTTTGCTCCGTAGGGACGTACGCAGTGAGGGACAACGGGGATTCAACTTTGCCTTATTTGTCTTTTTCAATATATGTACCATTGTATTTGACCCAAATTTACAAAAAAACCCCCTTAAAAAAATTAAAAAACTTCATTTTATTTCTCCAAAAATTTTTAAAAAATTACTTTAGACCGAAGCCCAACTAATTTCACGCTTACACACACAAGTTTTATTCACTTAATAATAAGATAAAGTATATGAATGACAGAAATTTAAAAATCATTGCGTCAATATGACATAAAAAATTAACACTACTAGACTAATATGACACAAATTAAACTAAAGTTAATTACAATTTGTATCGTATTGATCAATAGATAAAAATGTGGTTAGTTACATAATTTTCTCCAATAACAACTTAGATTCTTTATTTAAGTAAGTATACAAGTTTTATTTGTTTTATTTATTTTATTTGTTTTTTCTTGATTATTATTATTATTATTATTATTCACCGGTATACATACCCCTTTTGAAAAAGAAAACATATACTATTCTTAAGAAAAATGTCAACATCATGCATCATTGTGTTTTCTTATTTCCGTTAATTATTGCAACCATTGTTATTTCTTATTGTGGAATGGCAATCATTGTTATCCTTATTGTGGAATTTGGAGAGTTTTTTTTTTTTTTTTTTTTTTCTCCAGGATATGACCATTTTGAAGATTCGCCTATTCAATCGAATGGAGATTAATAGTGTGTTTGGATTAAAGGTCCGAACTAAAGTTTTCGATTGGTTTTAATCTTTTTATGAAAAGCCAATAAATATTATAACTAGTTTTTGAAAAACGAATCAACTCTAAACTTAAAATTTCATTTCAAATATTTATTCCAAACGCAAGCTAACTATCAATATCATTGAGTTGTTTTAAAGTTGTTTTAATGTTAACTGTCTTTCTTCTCTCTCTTGTTGAATAAAAAAATCGAAATTGGATATTAATAGATGAATAACAACTTATTTATTATATTGATAAAGACATCTTAAATATTTTAATTGATAAACGGACATATTTGTCGTAATTGTTAGCCCATTCGTTAAAATTTTTGACTTCGACAGTGTTGCTTGATATTAGTGCACAAACCATAACATAGCTGAATGTTTTTTTCCAAGCAAATTGTCAAATTGCTACGCAAAGCTTTTCTCTTTTAACAACAAATGGTAAGTGAGAATTTTTTTTCGCTTGGAATAATCCACATTATTCTTATAACAAGGTTTACAACAACACAATTAGCTTACCAGCCTTCCACAGTAGCTTACCACTGCTAACAGATCGGTTTTACCTTCAATAACACAGTAGGTTAGCATTGGTAACACGATATTCTTCCACAAGCTTGGAAGTTCGTTATTATTCAATAGGGTACGTGTAAGGGTTATTTTTGGTATTTTGAATTTTATGTTGTAGTTTATTGCAAAATTTTCTTTCCAAGAGCAAAAATCAAACTATGGGTCTATCGGATATGATTGGAGAATTTATCTCAAAATCCAATTTTCAAAAAAAGCTTTTACCATATGTGTGTGTGTATATATATATATATATAAAAGATCACCCCACTCCTATTAGTATTATTAATATAAACCATTTTTCAATCATTTGATTAATTTTGTAACCGTCTGAATTAAACACATAATTATCAATTATAGATCAGATTATTGAAAAACTAACACCTTACGTTACAATCACAAACCAAACCACAGTTAAAAAGTTCCTTATACAAATTCTAAAGGAAGACATGTATCTTACATGACGTACTTTGATATATATATATATAAATATATATATATATATGAGAAATAATTAATAATGTAGCTTAAAATGAGGAATGGCTGACTGACCATCTAGCCCCTTGGACACATAAAGAGAGGCATATTCTTTATAGTGAACTTGCCTATACAAAGGTGGGTTATCCTCAGAGAGGAGCTCTATAATTGGACCATAGGGCTCAAAACTGTTAGCCGTGCCGGGATAGAAGAAGCATGCAGCTGATACTCTTGGCCCAACCCGTCCTGCCAACACCCTATGCTCCACACTCTTGAATTTGTCATTGGTTATTATCTACACACAAGAAGGAAAAAAAAAATGTGAAAACGGTTAATATTATTTAAGGTAGATGATGATTGTAAGAACATTTGAATTTGATTTTAAAAAATTGGATTAAGGTAAGGGATATCAATTGTATTAACATAATATTGTATTCACAATTTGGTAGGTCTAATATGCATTGTTGAGCAATACAAGTCATATAAAATAATTTAATACACATAAATACCTGTGATGAAAGCTGCCTGTTACACACACAAATACTTCTTTGGTGCAATAGAATTTTTCGTTTTAAGTAAAATTTATCTAATACAAATTACAAAACAATACCCACTATTTTGTGCATATGTTAACAATAATATCTTACCAAGATCCATTAACCTATATATTTAATTTATTTTTATATAATATGACGGCTTAAAATTATATAATACTACTGTTAATATTCCATTCTTTTTAATCTTCCAACATAATTCTCCTAGACTCGTTTTCCGAACTTGGATCAGTCAATTGTAGTAGACATACTATTTTCAACCAAGAAAAAAAAATGCAGTAGGTATACTAATTACAGAACAATATATATATCATCAGTCATTGAAAAGATAAATAATATCTACACTCTTAAATTATGTGTAAAAAGTGGTTTTAACAATAATTTCACATCTGATTTAAGTAACGATTTAAAGTTTGTACCTTATTTTAAGTAAATATATAAATATATATACATGTATATTAACAGCATTAAAGTTCACATCTGCACAATTACCTGCATTAAGTCGCCAATGTTAGCTACCAAAGCACCATCCAAATAGGGTATATCAACCCACTGATTCTGGTGGAGGACTTGCAGACCACCCACATTGTCTTGCAACAATATCGTCAAGAAATATGGATCGGAGTGATTTGTAACACCCAAAGTCAGTTCAGGCTCTGGGCATACTGGATAATAGTGAGATAGTAAATACCGGGATTTCATGCAATTTAAGCTGGCTAGGTAGTCGCTTCTAAGTCCTAAAGCCTCAGATAATAATTCACTCAGAGTCTCCTTCAATCTCGCCACGCATTTCATGTACTCACTTATTTCCCCTCTGCAAAACACAACAAATTCACAACTGTTACTTAATACCATGAAATGGCAACTATGTTTGTTGTTCATAAATACTCCAAGATTTAATTCAAGGGGAAAAAAAAATTCAGGACTTTCTACTAAATCATTACAAATCATGAGCCCGTCTTTTTTTTTTCTTCATAATATAGGATTTATGTCTCATGCTTCTTTAAGATAAATGAAAACATAATGTCTCACATTTCAGCCCGTGATGTATGTTCTACTTAAACCTAACACCTTTTTCTTTGTCAAATATTGTTCGAGCACCTATCACTTTACTAAGGTCCTCGATGGATGGCTACTTATATGTTGTGTTTACTTACGCACACATAATCAGAATGTAAGAATTGGAATGGGTATATAGGATTCAATATGAGGTTTTAGGGTCAGAATAAGTTGTTTACTTGATTTTAGGATTTAAAATTATTGTCCCTATAAATATCATCCATTCATTTACTTAAATACATAAATTAGAATGAGTTTTCGTAAATTTACTTATATATCTATTCACAATTAAAAACTAACCATTATAATATTAAAAACAACAAATAATTAATTCAAATTGTGTAATTTTTTTGTTTTAATAATATATATTTTTTAAAAATCTAAACCTCGAATAAAAGTTTTATAAAAAAAATCCTAAAAAATAAGTAAAATGGATATTTAGCATAGTTACCTGCAAGCTTGAGGTAGTGCTTCCATGTCTATGGGAAGGTCCTGGAAATTGCAAGCCAGTGAATCCCTCCAATTCGCCGGCGCCGATGAGTGAAGATATCCATAACTGTAATACCTAATTCGTTTCCACACGTCTTGGGAGTACCATTTCATCTTCTGCTCGTTTGGTTGCTCATGGAATCGTCTAATACTCTTCTTCAAATCCTCCATAACTCTCTTCGGAATCCCATGGTTCACCATCTGAAAGAACCCCCATTCCTCTGCGGCAGCGCGTATCTCCCCGACGATCTCTGCCCGGCGAGGACCGGTGCAGCCTTCGAGGTCGATCACCGGAACCTCAACCTTAACACTTTCACTAGCACCATCAGTTACGGAACTAATACTGGTGCCGGATTTTGTGGATGCCTTGTGTAAGATCTCCACTGGAAGGACAAAAAATCTGGGAATCTTCGCTACGCCGGAGTCGACGAGTCCTTTTACTCCGGCTTTTGTTTTACTGAACTCCTCCACTTCTTCTGCTCGCCCGTCATAATCAAAGGAACTGCTCTTACAATCAACAACTTCCATATCTAATGAGAGTGTATAAGAAACAATATATATGTGTATATATATGTAGTGTCTGAGCAATTAATCAGAAAATTGTAGCTTCAAGCTTGTAGATCGGGGCTCTTATATTGAGAAAACAGTGCAAAGTTTTAAGTAGTAGTGTAGATTCCGAGCCAAGTACTGTAAATATATTATCAAGTATTGCTATTTGATGTTAGAGATAGAATGGTTGTAACGTTTCGACCAAAAAATAAAAAAATAAAAAAATAGTTGTCACGTATATATTAACTAGTAAGTATATGCAATGAACTTTCTCCAAAAAAAAAAAAAAAATGCAAATGCAATGAACATCTTCGGGAATATGTAGGAACCGTTTACCTAGAGAAGATAAAATAATATATAAAACGGATAGGCCAGCTCATATTGAGAGCTATATAAATTATTAACAATACAGTTTTTATATACACATATGTACTTGTTGCGATACAGCTCTAACAACACTTGTGAAATAAACAATTTAAAGACAGTTCATTTGGGCGGCGAACTCGTACTTAATAACAACGTTAATTAGCCTATAATTATCCGTGATTAGTAGAACAAGAAACTGCTAATTAAACTACCATATAACACCCGTATTATTAGTCTTGAATTTTAGAAGAAAAATATATATACATATATATATATAATTGCAAGCATTATTTATACTCACTAGTCACTACAATAGACAACTTCAATATCTTATTGAAATGATTTCATAAAACGATAATGACGGCAATAGAGGACACCGCATTGAAAAGGGGGGGAAAAAAAAAAAGATAATTAAATTTGACATCAACTTACATAAAACGACATTGACCCAAAAAACGTCATCTAATGGAAAAATGACAACTAAAATGACACAAATTAAACGACAACTATCAGCAAAATATGACATCAACAACAAAACAAAAGAAAAAACCAAGCCATATCAACAGGAGAAAAAAGAAAAGAAACATTTACACCAACAAGACTAAAAAACCAGAGCGACATTAAAAACAAAAACAAAAAGACCATGACTTATCATTGAAAAAATTTAAAGGTTGTTTCTACAATTTTCCCTGTGTTAAACCATGTTCATCTTAATGTCATGAGAAAATTGGATAAACAACCCCTCAAATTAAACATATTTTATGTTTTTATCCCAACTTATCATTGATCTGGATTTTTAAAAATTTGATCACTTATCATATTTTAATCAATCAAATGATCAATTTAGCCTTATTTCTATTGTTTATTTGCACAAATGAAACCTAGTTGTTTTCACTGACTGCCCAATAGGAAGCGTCCCATTCCGCTCAGGTTATTTAGGATTACTCACTAAAAAAACCCTTAATCATATGGGAGTTTTAACAATAAGACCTCTTATTTTACATTATCGGTAGAAATTGCTTTTTAATAATTGGATTATTTTCTTTTAACCATCTGATATATATAGGAGTGTCCACTCTAAAAATTTGCAACACACAATACAAATATGTTCTATTCTTATATCATACCATTGATCATTTAATCCAACCATTAAAATAATAACTCCAACCGGTAATATAAAACAAGAGATTAATTAGACCATAACAGTCCCTAATAATATAGGGACGTACAGAAACCAATTCTATGATTTAGTAAAGAGGAGGGAATGAATGAGTTTGCCTCATGAAATTGAAGAGTAATACACAATATTCTGTCGTAAGCTTAGAATATTAATATTTTAGAGCTTAAAAGGAGGAAGACCGGAGCGACCATCCAATCTTGTTGACTTCCAGTGAGCCATATATTCACCATGATGAACTTCTCTGTATTTGGGGGGATTTTGCTCAGACAAAAGCTCTTTTGCCGGTCCAATTAGCTTATTATTATTATTATTACTACTATTATTATTATCTGCAGTACTACTTGGATAGAAGAAGCATGCAGCTGATATCCGAGAGCCAACCCCTTTAGTAGCCAATACCCTATGCTCCACGCTTTTGAACTTGTCATTCGAGATTATCTACAACACAAATATATAAATAGGAATTAAAAAAAAAAAAAAAAGTAAAAAGGTATTAGGGAAGAGAAGCAGCAACAACAACAAAAGCTCTTGATCTTTTTCAACGTCAAAAAAAAAAAAAGAAAAAAAAAAACACTAGTTGAAAAAGATTACGATCACTTCAAACTATATATGCAAATCCTTGTGCAATAATTTGTATCTCTCCAAATTATTAACAATGATCAGTCTATGACTGGTCTTAAACCTTATAATGGGTGACGAGGATTGGTTCCTTCCAAAAGGAAGCAATGAAGGAAATTAAGAATCAAATTTAAGCTTTCCAAATACTAATGTTATGTTATATGTTTCGCATCCATATAGATATTTCGCATTCATCAAGCTGTGAAGGATTAATATAGATCTTTCGCATTCATCATGTGCCATGTTATGTTTTCTTTGATTAGTGTTGTGTCTTACTCATTTTATTTTACATTAGAGAAACCTCTTATCGAACAGAACAGTAAGAAATGTTTACATAATTTACTATACTAATTCATAATTGCTCATATATACATACATATATATATATATATAGAATATTTATAAACCTGCATCAAGTCACCAATGTTGGCTATGATTGCTCCTTCCAAGTGAGGCAGATCAATCCAGTGATCATGATGAAAAACTTGGAGGCCACCGACGTTGTCTTGCAAGAGTAGGGTCAGCACATATGGGTCTGAATGTTTGGAAATACCAAAAGTCAAGTCAGGCTCAGGGCAGGCTGGGTAATAGTGAGCCACAAACAGCTCAGATTCCATGTAATTCTGCTTCTCCAAGAAGTCACTGCTCAGCCCAAGAGCCTCCGACAGCCATTCGGATATCAACTTCTTCAGCCCCTCTATCCCTTTCAGGTACTCCACGATCTCCTGCCTGTGTAATTAGAAACCATAAGAAAGTAAACAAACTTTTGCTGCATTTTTAACTTAATTACAAAATCCTCCGTCGATTATGCACATGACACTAATTAATTAATCCAGGGCTCACGACAGAAATAGGGGAAACTAATAACTATTATCTAATAGTCAAATCAGATCAGAATTAAACAATATTTAGAATTAAAAAAAATTTAATAAGCATGTCATTGATAAATACTAGAAAATTAATTAACGAATTAATTACTAAAATTCTCCTTAATCTATGATTAATTACAAAAGTTCTTCTCGAACTATATCCTTATTATATTTTGTCTCCTAGCGTGTTTAATAATAATCACCATTTGTGCAACATGTGTCATTTCCGTTAACAATTTTAACATGACTTTTTTTTTTTTTTAAACGATTCATTTTTAAAGAGGAACAGTTTTTACATTTTGAAATTGAAGAGGTAAAGTGTTATAAAAGCTATAATTTTAAGAAATTTTGTTATTGCTCCTTAAACAAATAGTACGTACCAAAAGTATAAAATTTAATGAAATCATATGGATAAATACTCTCTACAAGCAAGTGTTTGCATGATGTATAATTTATAAAATTTCTCTGGACTAAAGTTGTGTTTAATTCACTAATTATTCATATGGTACCTGCAAACTGGAGGCAATTCCTTGGGATCCAGTGTTTTCTCAGCTTGGATATTGCAGGTCAGGGAATCCCGCCAATCCGCTGGTGCCGGAGACAATTGGAGATAACCGTTGCTGAAAAACTTGACAGTCTTGGTAGGCTTGCGATCGTACCACTTGCTCTTCTCCTCATTCGGCAGTTCATGAAATCGCCGGACACCTTGCAACACTCCCTCCAAAGCAGCCTTCGGAATCCCGTGATTGACCATTTGGAAGAACCCCCACTTCTCCGCAGCCGACCGCAACTCGTCGACGATCTCCCTGCGCCGAACGCCGCCGTTGTCGTAGTCATAACCTTCGAGATCGATGACTGGAATTTGGAGACTCGAAACGCTACCTAATAGGTTGGAATTAGGTTGTTTGTGGATGTTTTGTTGAGGGTGAATGAAGAACTTGGGAATCTTTTTGATCCCGGCGTCGACAAGTCCTTTGACTCCGGCTTTTGATTCGTCAAACTCTTCGACTTGTTTTGCTCTGTCATAATATGCGTCGACGACGACTTCCATGGCGATTATCAAACGGCCTCAGAAGATTATGCACGTTCAATTTCTTCTTTGCGTTTTAATTACTATCCTTGCTTAAATTATATGTGTGTGTGTGTGTGTACATATATATATATATATATATGAATGTGTCATATGTATTGTTTTGTGTGTTGAAATATAAAAATACATATAGATGAAGTGCCGAATGCGAAACGAAAGTTAGACCACAAAATAATCTGTCCATTTATTTTCAATTATTTATAAATTATAAATAGTAATAATATATAATATAATATGTTTGTCAACTTTTGCATTTGTCGATCGACTCTGCCAGGCTGCCAAAAAAACAAAAAAAGAAAATAAAAAGAAAGAAAGAAAGAAAGAAAGAACTGTTGCGTTGTCTTTCAAGAAAAAAAAAATAATAATAAAAAAATTTTAAAGAACTGTTGCGTTATCTCACAAACAAATCCATTGACTACTAAGCCTCCATTTAGTTGGTTGGTTAGATCGTTAGTTAGAGATAAAATTTTTAAATTGTAGTTAGTTAATTTTTTATAAACTAGTTATACTTTTTATTGATTTTTAAGAAAAAAAAGATAAAAATTGAGATGAAAAATTTGAATTACAATTGAAACACCAAAAAAATTTAAGTGGAGTTTGGAGATCTAAGTTTTTTTTTTTTTTTGGCGCCAATTCTATGGTGGGGGACGTACTTTTTCCCCACCAATGAAGTAAAAATTATTTACTGTTTGATTAAGATCGAATGGTAAGAATCAATGGAGAAACCAAATTGAAATAACATATGATTTTTAATGTCTAATTAAGAAAATCAAAATAAATTTTTTATTAAAAAAAAAAGTAAGGACGCCGGATTACCAGAAACGGTGGTGGTTCCTCGGACCGGTAAAAGCTCGCGAGGCGGCAGATTTTGGCACCCACACCTCGTCCTCCGGCATCTCGCCCATGCTGGCGACCTCCTCTGCAACCTCAGGCACCTCAGAGGGGACTCGGAGACCTTGCTCTCCTCACCGACAGACTCCTCCCCACACCAGATCTGGTGCCCCAGCCGATGCCGCCACAACCCCACTGCTCAAATACAGTCGCCAACGTTGTGAGCTAGTGCTGTGTCCAACTCACAGAGGTGGTCGCCAGTTTCTGGACGACGCCGGTGAGATCGCGACGTGGTCGAAGCCGGTGAACCCGCGATCTTGTGGATGCCGGCTCGTGCTCGTGTTGGATCTCCGAATTGAACGGCGGCGAAAGCACAACAAAGATGCCATCGTCCTCCGAACAGCTGAATCTCATGGACTTTCGAATTGCCCTCGGCCATGGGTGGCGGCTGTCTTTTGGAACTCACATTTTCGGATGGCGGTCGAGGCCAAACCCAGCCCCCACCGTAAGGCCACCTGAGTTGTTAGCTGATAGAATTTTTTTTTTTAATGCTATGTTTGGTGAATCAACTTCACTCAAATTCAATTTAAATTTTTTATCTTGATTTTTATCTTTTCTGAAAAATCAACAAAGTTTATAACTACTTTTTAAAAAGTCAACTTAACTCAAATTTAAAAATTTCATCTAATCTCAAACTCCACTCATTTATCAAACAGACCATTAATTTATATGAAATGGGAATTTTATTGGGTGTGGGAGGATGTATCTTAACATGGTGGTCTTTTAATTCTTTTTAACTAGATTCAAATCAAAAGGTGAAATTTTTTTACCCCTAATGAGGTAAAAAACCTTACCCTATTGTAGAAGTCTTAAGGAAATAATTTTTTTTTTTTAAATATCTCTACATTAACAAAAAGTTATAATATATGTGATTACAAATAGAAGTTATCAGTAATTTAATATCTGACTTTATCAATCATCTCAAATTTTTTTATTATAAAGAGTTATAATTAAATGCCCTCACTAAATTAGTTTGAAAGTTAATTTAAATCAGAACTTAAATCTTCTAAATATAGAGGCCAATCTTTTCAAAATGCTACTTGTAATAATAAATAAAAAAATTGTAAACGTTGATAAAATCTAAATTTGTAGGTAGAGAGGAAAAAGATTATATCTTAATCTTAATTTTAACTATAATAAAAAAATAGATGTTGGTGTTAATGTTTATCAATGATTGTCAAATACGCCTGTTTTAGTGTTTTTTTTTTTCTTCTTCTTTACTTTTTCCTTTCCGTACTCTCCTTCATGAAAAGCTGTTGCTGCTTTTTTTTTTTTTTTTTCCTTATTCCTTTTTGCTTTTCGTATTCTCCAATCTCCTACAAGTTTGGTAGTTCGTACCAATATATATATTAATACATAAATATATTCGCAGCTCTTGTGCAGACACCGCCAAGCGGCAACAATTTTGCAGGCATGTATGTATACATATATATATATATATAGGTGTATATTTTGTTGAATGCATAGCAAGGAAAGCAACCGGCTCAAGTTAAATAAAAACCTTTTATATTCAAATTACATCACCTCTCCCAACTAATATTATTTAATTGAAATTGTCAGTTTCTCACCAATTTTTCTTCTCCTTCTTTTGAGTTAAGATGAGATGAAATATTTAAGTTTGAATTGAGTTTATTTTTTAAAAAGTAGTAATAAACTTTGTTGACTTTTCAGAAAAAGACAAAAATTGAGATGAAATATTTGAGTTGAGTTTGAGTTAAGTTGATTCACCAAACATAGGCTTAGAATAATACATCCTAATCTTATATGCATAGTAAATTGAAGATTTATTTTTTTTGATAATCACGTTTTGTTGCTTACCATTTATTGTGAACTTTTTATTTTATTTTTTTTTCAATTGGATTATATGCACATCAGTTCCTAATTTTTTTAGATGATACCGTTTTGATCCATAAATTCTTAATTAACAAATTAATCTCTAAGTTGTTGATTTAGTTACAATTCCTGATAAAACTAAAAACTTTCTATAATTTTGATTGAATTTGTTGTGTACGCGGCACATGGCTTAATTTGCCTTACTCCACTTGAGAATCTTAAGAATCTTACAATGTAAAATTCATGTACCAAAATCAAATTTTGATATTTGTTGATGAAACTCACTCCCAATACAATTTACTTCCAATCGTAGATTATGATATTTGATTTCTAATAATTGTTGTCTTGATTTTTTTTGACATTATTATTTTTTAACTTATTTAAATATTAAAGATCACTTTAATAATCTTCAACAATTAATGGTTTGTTTGGAAAACATATTTATTTTATATTATATTCGAATGTAATGGATATAATACAATATGTGTTTGGATATCTTTTTTATATTTTGTATTCAAATATAATGTGTGTTTGATTTGTTTACATTTGAAGAGTCATTCTTACGTATATTGGTGAGAGATAGAGTGTATGATGTTATTAATAAAAGTAGATAGAAAAGTAAATTAATGAATTGTTCAGATATACGTATATTAAAATGGAATATATGGGGTGCTCAAACATACATTATATTGTCTTGGTATATAATATATAATGAATGATGTCTCAAAACGCACCATTAATAATCATAACAAAATATACATGTGACAACACAATTTGTATTATAATTTGAAGTATATATGATAATATACCAAATATATTATATTCATAGTTTTCAATATAACATTAGAGATTTTTTCCCTCATGTTTCTAAACTCAATTTTCTCACTAAAAATTTCAATTTCCTTACTTTTGATCGAGATTGGTTTTTAATTTCAGTGAGCTTTGTTTCATTCTTTTTATGATCAAATTTGTGTGATATGTATTTTCGACTAGAGTACTGTTATCTAAAAACAATGTCAAATATGTCAAGAGATTTTGAAACAGTGGCATTTGAGACAACAAATTATAAAGAGAATAAAATACATGAGATGACAATGAATTAGGAGTATAAAGAAAACAAAAATTTCACATTTGAAATCAAAATTGAGATATTTTTTTACTATTTTTTTTTAATGTAAATTCATCCCTGAATGCAAGACTTCTTGCATGTCTGTCACACGTATGCAAGTTCTTCCTTCTACAGGGTCGACTAAAGCGTGGACCCTCACGGGCATTTGGAACTTCCTTGTCTGAAACTACAATAGGCCCAACAATACGTGGGCCTGTCCCATCTTCATCGAAAGTCGTAGTACCTACCATTTTGCATAGTCGTAGGTAAAAATAATTGAAGTAAATAATATGTTTTACAAAAATTTGGAGCGATCTATTACGTAAATGAAAAATTTATTAGATAAATGAAATATTTACATAAATAAATTATTTATCTGGTGAATCTGATTTAAAATAAGGTGAAATTATTTAAATAATTTTTATTTATTTATTAATTAATATGATACAAATTCCTCTCTTTTGATCAATAGGATATAAATTATTTTAGTTAACTTTAGTTTAATTTTGTGTCATATTATTTTAGTGTTAATTTTTGTATCATGTTAGCATAATGGTTTTTAAATTTATATTATTTACGTGCTTTCCACTTAAATAAACTGTTTACTTAGTAAAATCTGCTATTTACCACAAATATTTTGAAAACCTATTGTTTACTTCAATTATTTTAAGGAAAAAAAAAAACCATTTACTTCTTTCTCCTTAATAGTTTTATGAAATTAAAAAAAAAAATTTTGAATAGAAAGATTTTAAAATATTTGAAGTAAATAATAAATTTATTAGGTCAATAACATATTTAATTTACGTAATAAATTTGTTAGTTAATGTTATATACTTTAAATATTTTTAAAATTGCTATTTATTTTAATTATTTATTGTAAAACTGCTATGTACTTCTTTCTCCCTAATCCTCCCTCACGAGAAAATTGTAAATAAAAAAATATTCTAGTATATATGTTTATATTTCGTGTCCTCTTATTTAAATTTTTGACGTTTTATATGTAGAAGATAAAAAAACTATATCTATTACAATTAAAATAATAATCAATTTATATTATGTTGAGGGACAATCCTACAATCAGGGACGGAGCTAAAGAGGCTCCAAGAGGGCTCAAGTCCCCTCTAAACTTTTTATTTTTTCCTTTTTAACCTATATAATTATGTATAAATTCACATATAGCCCCTTTAAGCCCTCTCTCAAGTTTTTCTTTTTTCTTTTTTGCCCCCCACCCTAAACACTTGGAGCATCATCAAATACACTATTTTAATACTTTTGTACTAAATATAGCATTGATAGTAATAATAATATAAAAAATAATCTTATCTTCTCATCAAAAAATTAATGGCTTAGATTTATTTAAATATTTATTATAATTAGTCCCCACTCAAAATATTTTTTGACTTCGTCACTGTCTACAATATGACCCTAATCTCGTTGCCACTATGTATTGTCATGGGTTAAAGAAGAAAATTCAGATTGTATCATTCATAAAATCATCCTATTTTATATGGTAAATTGTACCTTTTTCTTCTTTTTTTTTTTTTTTTTTTTTTGAAGAGAGAGAGGGTAAATTGTTCTCTCTCTCTCTCTCTCTCTTTCCCAGGTGAAATGTTATTGTACATTATATGTTTATTAACTAAAGTATCTGATTAAGAGAATTTAAGATAGGAAGTGAATGAAGATTTCAAATATTTTATTTGATATAAAAATAAATAAATAAATAATATTTTTTTTTGAGAAAAAATAAATAAAAAATATTTGTCCTTCTTTAATTCTTAAAAAAAAAAAAGAAAGAAATTCTGTCTTATGAAATTTCAAATCTGTGCATGTAAGCAGTTGCAGTTCCACTATTTTTTTATTTTGAAAGAAAACTTTTGTCTTTTTCCACAATGCCGACAAGGTAAATTTTTCATTCTTTTGTCACGTTCACTTCACTCGTCGCCAACTAATCAGAAGAAGTCCAGTTAAAATTTGAAAATCTTTCCTTTGAAAGCCCCTTGCTTTATTTACCTGAGTAAAGTTACTGTCAGTTAATATTAACTGAAGGGCATTTCCGTAAACTAACAAAAGCAAGCAGTGTTACCCGCCCTGTATTCAAAAAAGAAGCGCCAGAAAAAATATTATTCCTTTGAACCAGATTACCCTTTCCTTCTTCTTCCCATCTGTTTCCTCTTGATCTTCGTCTGAAAAAACATTAAGCAAGAATGGCTTTTGGTTCCTTTGTTGGGAGAGTCCTCTTCGCCTTAGTTTTCATACTCTCTGCTTACCAAGAGTTAGTTCTTTTTTTTTTTTTTTTTTCATTTTATCTTCTTATTTCTTTTATTTTTCCGGTATATAATTCTGTACTATTTTGTATTTTAAAAACTGGGTCTTGAGTAAATTTATGTTTCTGTAGATCTGGCATGATAAAGGTTTGAACTTTCTGTTTGACAGTCTTAGAATAAGCTTTTGTGGATCTAAATTTTCTGTCATTTTGTTTGCTTGGCGAGGTTCAAACTTTGTTTCCTTAAAAAAAAAATTAATAAATGAAAAGTTTAATTTTTTACCTTTGAATTCCTTTTTTTTTTTTTTTTTTTTTTTTGCATTCATGAGTGGGGTTAATTAACTATTGAGAACCAACAATCTGCTTCGTTCTATTTGCTATTAAAAATTTTGTCTCTTTCTGGGTTGATAAGATTAAGTTATTTAATTATGTCGAAATCACATTTGGATTTTAAATTTATTTAACGTTTCTGGGTTTGGAAGGCTACTTCTTAATTAAATTGTTATTCTGAAGATGCAATTTATATTATCTGATATTTCGTTATGTAGATTCAATGAATATGGAATTGATGGGGCACCAATAGTAAAGATTCTCAGGCCAAAGATTGATGTCTTAACACTCCGTTTGCACTCCCATGTCGGCATACAGATGCCAGAAATTGAAGTGAGATCATACTCTCACTCTCTCTCTCTTCTCTCTCTTTCTCTGTCTCTCTCTCTCTGCACACCCGTGTCGGCATACAGATATGCCAGAAACTGAAGTGAGGTATCACTCTCTCTCTCTCTCTCTCCCCTACACGCATGTAAGCACGTGACTAATAGCATATTCTGCATATATAAGATAATTTTTCTGGAATGAATAGGTGAGACCAATGGTGTGTTTGTCAGAAGATGTTAAAAGGGACAATAATACAAATATATGTTTTTTATGTTTAGCGCAGTGGGTGGAAGGGTAGGGGATTTGGATAGGAGCTCTCAGATTCGAAATCTGAGATTATTTTCATTTATCTTTAATAAGTGGAAGCCATTAATATGTGTGTGTGTTTTATGTTCTATAATGCAGTTATTTATTACCAGTTTACTTAGGTCTTTATTTGATAACACCGTTGATGTTTCTAGAAGTGGAAAGAAGAGTAGGGATTCTTCTCAAGAAGATGGTTAAGATAAAGCAAGGAATTAAACATTTTAATTATTCGAAATTCGAATGGATGCTGCCAAGACTTTGATTTTCATGTATCAGATTCACTATTAAAGAGGGAACATAACGTGTCAGATTTGGTATGAATTGTTACGTGATTTTCAATTTTTGTTTTAACGTGCAGACTAAACATGTCGTTGCAGCGGCTATAGCTCTCAAGGGCATCGGAGGCGTCCTGTTTGTCTTTGGCAGCTTACTTGGAGCCTATCTCTTGGTTTGTCTTCGACTTACGCATACCTTTTGTATTTTTCTTAAGATCTTATTATGGGGAAGCTTGTCGTGTCTTTGTCATGTCTTTGGGACTCATGGTTGGCATTTCATCACTATATACGTATTTCTTCTTTTTTTATTATTATTATTTTTTTTATTTCTGTTTCTTTAACACTGCAGCTGTTGCATTAAATGATTGCTACTCCTATTTTTTACAATTTCTACGAGTATGACAGTGCGTTTTCTCAACTTTTCATCCGATTTACACAGGTAAAAGCGTACAATATTGCTGTTCTCTCTTCTTCTTCTTCGTTTTATTTTTGTTTTCAAATTCCACTAATTAGTAAACCTGGGGTATGTTTTCAACACGAACATACATCCTTTCCTTTCCCCCCCCCGAAACATTGCAGAATATGGCACTTGTTGGGGCGTTGTTATTCTTCATAGGGATGAAGAACTCCACTCCAAGGAACCATATATAAGAAGAAGGTTAGCAAGACAAAAACTGTCTAGAGGGGATTCCTTGTTTGTTTGTGAAACTTTGTCTTAGTTAACAGGAAATTCTGTGCACGGATTAGTGCCCGCATTATTATTATTATTATTATTTTAATTATTTTAATTATTATTTTTATTTGGCTATGAAATTTATTCTGAACAAATTTATACTGTATGTTCCTTTAACACTTTCATTGGGGTGTTTTTTCTTGGATCTTATGATTTTTTTTTTTTTTTTTTTGTAAGTTTTATTGTTTAGTCGCATTAGGTTTCTCTTGTATGATATTAGTGGGACAAAAGGTCCATACTAATACCAAAAATATACCCCAACTCAAGGGAAAATGGAAGTAAAAACAAAAGTGAAAGAGAGCCTATGAACTCGCCAAAACGCTCAATTCATGTTTCCCGGTTCAATCTCATCCCGTTTTTCAGAATGCACCATGTTTATGTCAGCAATTGGCCATGAAAAAGAAATGTAGCTAAATTATTGAAATACTTTTTAACTAAAAGTTGACTACTTTCATCTCAACGGTTGAGATTGTTTCTTTGGCATGTGAATCACATATAAATAAAAAAATAAAAATAAAAAGTAGACTAGCGCGCAATTAGGGACTTGGTCTCAAACTGATTGAAGCTATTGCCATCAAAAATCAAAGGGAGAATATTTACAAAATAATAAATAAATACAACAGGCACCACCCACGCGTCAGATGTAACCAATTATATGTGCTACTTCCCTATCTAGTGGGCAAATAGAAGGTCCCATCTCATGCCACACGAGATAAGATCATAAGTAAAAGTCAAAGTGTCACCTGTGATATCTGTAGTTTTCACATACATCAATTTTCTTAGTAAAACTTGACGCGTGCAGTAGATTCAAAAAATAAATAAAACAAAAAACTATCAAAACGTATCACTTGTTGGATTGAACACATCTAATTGGCCTTTCACCTTGATGATTATCATAGAAAAATAGTTGAGAACACCACCGATACTAAGCATCACAACTAACAGAAAGTGGTTCTGAATTCTATATTGTGGGATAGTTTCTACGAATGTATGATGGTGGGCACCACTCGAAATGATATATACAAAGTCCACTGCCACTCGGCACACGCCATTGGGGCCATAATGATATGATCTTCATATATCTTGCTGGATTTTTTCATATCTGGAAAGATCGGTATTCTTGAGCCGAAATACGTGCCAGTGTGGACCGGGTCTCAGAGTAAGAACGCAAACTTTGTGAGCTGCAACTCTGCAGAGCCGTTTTTGGCAACTAGTGTTGTAAATAGGCCAAAATCATGCCAAGACTAGCTTTTTTCACGTATGTGATGATTTATATAGACCAGACAATCTTAAGGAAACGCCATTTTCCATTCAACTGACATAAATGACATTATTGAGTGGCAACACTTCAAAGACTACATGGCCGTAGTTGGAAGAAATGCCAAAAGTGGGTATCTCATTTTTCTTGGACTTTTGTTTAACTTAATGCAATTCAATATTCATATCCAATTTAATAATCAGAGGCATCTGATCTTCCATTCACAATGGGCATCTTCATCTTTTTATAATTTTATTTTATTTTTTATTTTATTTATTTTTTTAAATTACCACCTCCAACTCTAATAAGAACCGAATTCCTTTCCCCAAATCCACCATAGCTAAGATGGAAATCACTCCCGACACCGAAAGGCCTGATGTGGAAGATGAATCGGGTTACGACAGAGCGAAAGAGGTGAAGCAGTTTGATGACACAAAAGCAGGAGTTAAAGGGCTTGTGGACTCTGGCGTGACTAAAATCCCCAGGTTTCTTATCCATCCTCCTGAGAATCACCTCTCAAACTCATCACCGCCTCGCAATACTAGCGATGACATCTTACGAGTTCCGGTCATAGATCTTGGAGGACATGAGGACTGCTTCCGGAGAGCAGAGATAGTCAGGGAAATCCACGAGGCTTCGGAGACGTGGGGATTCTTTCAAATGGTTAACCATGGAGTTCCCGACACCGTCTTGAACGGCATGTTGGAAAGCATTCGGCAATTCCACGAGCAGCCTAAGGAGATGAAGATGGAATGGTACTCTCGGGATCCTCAGCGGAGAGTGAGGTACTACTGCAATGGAGACTTGCTGGTGTCCAAAACGGCAAACTGGAGAGACTCCATGGCGTTTGATTTCCAGGATGGTCCTCTAGAACCCGAGGCGTTCCCCTCACCCTGCAGGTGACTTTCAAATATTTTAATGTTAACATCGCTGCTAACTTTTTCAATCAATTAACTCGTGATTTTTTCACAATATACGTTTTGTCTAATACTTAAAAAATATTATTTCGGTGAGCAGACAGGTGGTACAGGAGTACATGAAACACATGGTGGAGCTGCGGGAGATGCTGTCGGAGTTTTTGTCGGAGGCGCTAGGGCTTCGAAAAGACTACTTAGCAAAGCTTGAGTGCATGAAAAGTGAAACTCTGGTGTGCCACTACTACCCGGTTTGTCCCGAACCCGATCTGACTCAAGGCACAACCAAGCATTCCGACCCGTCCGCCTTAACCATACTCCTCCAGGACCATATCGGCGGCCTCCAAGTCCTCCGGCAGAATCAATGGGTTGACGTACCCCCGTTGCACTCAGTTCTAGTTGCCAACATCGGCGACCTCATGCAGGTACTATCATTTGGTTTTAAAAACGACAATTTTACTTAACAGTTTTAACTTCATGAGTTAATCAGCTTGGAAAATTGGAGAAATGAATGACAATATGTATATAAATATATATATATATATATATCTATATGATTTGTATTTGCAGCTGATAACGAACGACAAGTTCAAAAGTGTGGAGCATAGAGTGCTGTCGGGAAGCAACGGTCCGAGGATATCAGCTGCATGTTTCATGTATCCGAGTGCGACGCACAGACAGAAACCGTACGGCCCAATTCGAGAGTTTCTGTCGGAGGAGGAACCACCCAAGTACAGGGAAACCAGTATTTACGAATATCTTGCTTATTACAGATCAAAGGGTCTTGATGGCAACTCGGCCCTTCCTCATTTTAAGCTGCAATATTAATGTGTTAAATATATATATATATATATATGCATATAGATGGTGAGTGTAATGGTGTTATGGTTATCAGTACTAAAAAAGGAATGATCTGTACTAAAGGAAGCTATACTAAACCGACCATCTTATAATTCCTACATTTTTGGTTAAGTTTTTAACTTTGTTTTGGATGTTAATTAGGGCGTTGACAAAAGACGCATAGTGGGTAAGTGCATTCCTCTTTGATTAATATACATTGACATGACACCACTGACCGGTGCCTAACACCACTTTTTACCTAGAAAATATGTAGCATTCATGTGGTGCTTTCAAACATTTTTCTTTAGGGGGTGAAAAGGCAAATAAATTAACATGTTTTTTACATTATACAGGTTAAAATGGAACGATTTAAAGTGTTTTTCAATTCAAACCAAATTAAATCATTAAAATTATCGATTTGATTCTGTTTGAAATCGAGAAGTGTAGGTTGAGAAGCGAAAGATGAAATGATATTTTTATACGCAGATTTTGAGTCTTTTTTTTTTTTTTTTTTTTTTTTTCTCATACTAAAAAAGTAAAAGTCAAAGTCAAATGCAATGATTCAGCAAGAGCCAAAAATCTGACTTTAGTTTTTGAACAAGAGAAGGCGCAATGAACTTTAGTACGTCTAAGAGGTTGATCTTCAGCAAGAGTACAGCCATGAATTATTAATATGAAAAAATTTTCCAAAATTTTTAAAGAATAGAATCCTCAAGAAGGGAATTCCTGTATGACGTGGGACATTTTCAGGTTGACAAAGAGAAGGGTCCCAATGCCAGCAAATAAAAGCGATTCGTGTCAATTATTTTGTTGTTAAAATATATGTACATATATATTTCTTGTAAGTTTTTTTTTTTTAATGGTATATTTACAATATTCTTTCCTTTTTCTCCATAGAAATTAATAAGAAAATGTAACACACTTTGAATCGTATCTCAGACACCTGGTCTTTTACTCTGCTTTCACCACCAAAGGGACCTTTATGCCCAACAAAGTAAATATGAGAATTGAGATTATCTAATTAATTAACTTGGTGGATGCTTTACTGACCAGCCTTCAAATTTTAACCGAATATGTACCATTTTATTTTATAGTTTATGTATCACTATTTACGATCGAGTTGGTTCGGAATTTTTTACCATATCTTTTCTTTCGAGCAAGTTTGACAAATGTAGAATGATATATATATATATATATATATATGTTTGTATACGCCAAAAAAAGTCCCAAAACAAACAAAGGAAAAGACATCATCTAGTAATGAGTGGTAACATCTTATTCTTGCTATCATTATTTTTATATTTTTTGGAGTAAGGTAACGTCTAAAATTTTGAATGGTCGGGAAACCCCCTTTTTTCTTTCAAAGAAGATTTTTTTTTTTTTTTTTTTTTTTTTTGAAACCTGGATAAAGAGCTTCAAAATGGAATATTGCAAGGAACCAAAACTCTACCGGAATAAAAAAAACATATCTAAACGGGCGTCGTGAAAAAGAAAAACGTAGGAAAAAAAAAAGAAAAGGCTTGAGTTGGAGTCATCCTTGTTGTTTAAACTTTGAAAGACTGCATCCAAAATCATAACACATGGAAGGCTTGCAGATTCTTCTTCCATTCACAAGAAGAAATAATGTCTTCAAAGTCGACGCTGGGGGGTGGCGGACACCGCGGCGGTCTTTGAAAGAAAGAGGCAAATGACAATTGTCCATGGCAATTATTGGAACGTAATAAACTTGGCTTTCTTTCAGATCGTTTTCATTAAAATAATGAGTCAAAAAATGGAACACAATTATTATAAACAGTTCGTTTTAAATCATGGAGTTAGTTTCACTAATAACCTATGAATTATATATCAAGTCTTGTGTTGGTATGAGATTTTTAATTTTACAATTCATATTATCTTGAATTTTTCTATTCCGTATTCCGTAAAAAAGTAAACAGAAATTGAATTCGTTCAAACAATGCAAACATTAGTTTTTATAAAGACAATACATCTCCAAAATATCTTTGATGAAAATACAGTTTACTTTGAAATATATCTATGTCGAAGATATGATTTCTTTATAAAAAAAAATATTTAATTATAACTTCATCTATAAATATAACTCATGTGATTATGAGAATGCATTGAATTTTTGCCAAACTTTTTTTCTTACAAAATATTTATAAAGAGAGTTGTTGATGTAACAATAGAAAAGTTAAAAGAGTATGATATGTAAAATCAAATGTCAAGAACCATCATGAGACATGAGTCTCATGATGTATAGTTCAGAAGCCATTTATAAAAAAAACATCGTTAGAAACATTAACTCTAATATCAATTTTTAAATATTGAGATATCGCGTTTTCATTAGTTGATTTAATCAATTAATGTGACAACTTTTTAAACATCTATCAAAAAAAGAAGGAAAAATGTCATAAATTCCCCTTGAATTTTGTCACTAGTGTCAATATGCCCTATAAATTATGAAATGTACATATTATGCCCCATGAACTTTAACACATGTGTCAAATTACCCTATCAGTTAGTTGCTATTAGTTTTTCCGTTATTTTTAATGTCAAAATGCCCCATGAACTTTACAATTGTATCAAAATACCCTCTGATTTTTTATATTTGTATCAAAATACCCCATGATCTTTAATATTTATATCAAACTGCCTCATTTATATTATTTTAATTATCTAATATTGTATTATTACCTACTAATTATTAACTTTTTAGAACAAGTAAAAATATATATTTTTATTATAATAAAGTGATTTACATCTTTTTTTAACACACTTTTTTTTTATTTTACTTATTTTAATTCAAGTTTATTTGAGTTATGTGTTTACTTATACATAACCATAATTAATAGGATTCAGATGTAGGATTTGAATTTCAAATACGCTATTTACTTAGCATACCTAATTTAAAATTTTAGTCATAATAAATTGCATTCATGTATTTACTTTAACTCATAATGAGAATAAATATTGTAAACCTACTTTGATACGCATTCTTAGTTATATTTTTTAATTTAAAAAATGATTAGTTTGTATATTTTGATATCATGTTATCAATCGTAATTAAACTAAAAATTATAATATTAACACAATAAAATAATGAACATAAATTGTGTAGTTATTTTTATTTAAGAAAATCAAAATGAATGTAAATTTGAATTTAAATAAGCGGAAAAAAAAATTGGGTCAAGACATTTTCTTTTAGTAAAAAAAAACAATTTTTTACCTATTCTAAAAAATTTAGGTAATTATACAATGTTAGATAAATAAAATAAGATAAATTAGACAATTTGATATAATATTAAAAATCAAGAACTTTCTCACAAATAATAAAGATCAAGGACATTTTGACACAAATACAAAGATCAAGAGGAACATTTTAACACAAAAGCAAAGTTTAAGGGGCATTTTAACATTAAAATTAACGGAAAAACTAATGACAACTAACTGATGGGACAACTTGACACATATATTAAAATTCATGGGATACAATAGATACATTTCATAGTTCAGGGAATATATTGACACTAGTGACAAAATTCAGGAGGAATTTATCATATTTTTTTTAAGAAAAGAATAACAAATCACATGTCACATTAATTGATTTTAAAATTTGAGATTAAAGTTGATACCCTAAACATCTTGCTTTATAAAAATAACTATGTAACGTCCAAAGTTGACTTCAATGAACTGTTATCGACATGCAATGTACGGTAACGATCACTTTCACACACAAAAAAGGAGTAAACTCTCAGTTAAATCACATGTACAGTAGTTTTTTTCTCACTCCACCGTCTAGAACTAGAAACTATTTATCTTATGAGCAAGGTGGGCAAGTTTTTCTTTGAAATGGCTCCAGCAATTCTATCATTCGTATCTAACAACGGCCCACCAAAACTAGAGACTATAAATTCATACTTTCAAACAAACAACAGTCATATTTCAAGTAGAGAGCAGCTGCCAAAACGAAATAAATTTAAAAAAAAAAAAAAAAAGAAAGAAAGAAATCTTCAAACCAAAGCAACAAACAACGCAAACAATTCCGAAATGATTTTACACACACACAAGAAATGGAGGGGGTAAAAAGAAATGGCCACATGACGGTCTCTAGGAGGAAAACCCAACCGTTACGAGTTACATTGCATTCTTAGGCTGCAATATTTGAACAAGCGACCACAGGATGTCCATTCTGTGTAAGCTTCTGTTGCTCTGTCCCTGGTATATTCATATTTCGGATTTAGCTCCATGGTTAGTAACGAAATGACCAGGTTCAGTGCAACGATGCGAAATATTAAGAAATTGAAGCACTTCTACAACTCTTATACATGATTATGCATGCCATGTCATGTCATTCACCAGGTTTTTTTTTTTTTTTTTTAATGAAATTACATGCAAAAACTTAAATATTCAAACTTGAAAAGATGCCGTCTTATAATAAGATATTGAGAACCTTGAGATCCTACCTCAACCACAAAACATATCCACGTCTTCTCACCATGGGCTTCTGTTACTCCTTTCAAGATCGTTAGACCCAGGCTTTTGATAGCTTCAGCTATCTCAAGAAAATGGCTGCATTCTTCACACATCATCTGCACAAATTGGTCAAAATACTTGCAATACTGAGCACGGATAAAAGAAGAAAAGAGAATCTACAAAAGAAATAAAGCGACAGAGTGTTGTTATTCGAGTAGCCAAGTTCACTGTCATGCATATTCTCTTCTGGGGTAAAACAACATAAGAGACTTATAAAGAATAACCATAAATTTCATATATGATTCGAACGTACCTCTACAACCATCTGCCCACACTTGTTCAGATTCTCCACTATGATTGAACAAACTTTCAGATTGCCTCCCACCTCCACTGCCCAACTTGAACCCCGTTCATAGGTCGAGGATTCTAGCACGCTTGTTTCCTTGTGACACAACTGCGTATTTAGCAGTATAAATTACATAGAACTAGATCCACATCATTAAGAGAATATGATTTTATACTAAGCGTCAAACATCGCCTAGAGTCGAGATGCAGTACTAGACATCTTATTGAAATCTAGCTAGTTTCACAGCATAGCCTTCAAATTGAGCATCTTCAGCTTCAATTAAAATTGAATAAGCTCCTAATAAACCATCGGAAGGCTGTAAGGATATAATATTGCCTTGCTAAAAACATGTACCTTCGTATCGGTATATTTGTTTAGCTTGTCAGCATGCTTAGATATGCTTTGCAGATACAGCATGTGCTTGATCGTGCGCTCCAACAGTGAATCAATACTGCACTGAGCAAATATCATGATATTTTTAACACGTGTGAATGCAAAACAACTACGTTAATATGAAGTGCAACTTGTACAAGAACAGAACTCATCGAGGAATAAGGATATGAGAAATTTACCTTTGCTCCATTAGGTATTAGCTCCCTTAGTTCCTTAATACGATCTTGTATCAGTTGTCTGTCCCTTGGCCTAGGTCTGCAATTTTCACCGGGTCTGGCCCTCTTTTTATTGTTCTTATTTGGCACTGAAGACCTTTCAAACTGCTCACTACAAGCACTTGGACAAGTTGATGAAAACCCTTTCGGGGACATTACACCACAAATATCTGATGAGCTCAAGCAGTGTTTTGTGTCCTCTCCTACAAGGGAGGATTGACCAATTGAGTGATTTGATGGCTCAGTAATTAGAGTGGTATGGCTTGAAGGCTCGGGATATTTTTCAGTTGTCAACAGAGACTGCACTGATTTACAGAATGATTTTGCACTCTTAGCATCACTATGACTTTGGCATGCATTAGCAACTACTGCTTCTAGAAGATGCTCTGGATGGGAGTCAGAAGTCAACTGGCTACTGCTCATTTGCTCGGGAATCTCAAGAGCCGTTCCTTCAGTTTCAGTTGCCTCCCAATCAAAACACCTGTTATTTTTAAGAAAAGCTGGTCCAAGTGCTTCATGGAGCTCATAGCCGGCAGGGAACTGTAAAGATGTGCTAGATGTGTCCATGTGGCTTAACTCGGTTTGAAACTCCAGATTTTCCAGATCTTTCTGGAACTTAGTATCTGAGGGTTCACTTACGTGCAACACCCCATTTTGGTAATAATCTACACTGCCCAACCTAACTCTGTCACAAACAGCAGAATCAACAAGGTCTGAAGAAAAGTGCGCAGAATCAACTTCAACCTTTTCAGCTGGAAGTACAACGCTAGGTAAATTAAAATCACCCATAACAGAACCATTCAACAATGGATTAACATTTTCGACCGAACCCACCGCAGCATCTTTGCAACCGTCAATCTCTCCTCCACACTTCCAGTTATCGCGCAGGTTCATGCCTATCGCTTTGTGATGCTCAAGTTTGAGGATGTTTGTTTCAGATTGAAGTAACTTGGCACTTTCTTCAGGCCCACTTGAGGAAAACTCAAGTCCTCCACGCTTATTGACAACATCAACTGCCTTTTCCTGATAATTATTAGGCAGTGATAAAACGTAAGGACTATCACTGTCTTTCCCCAAATATGGAAAAATGGAAAACCAGATATCTGGCCTTTCTCCGTTTAAGGTTTTGTCTAAATTGTGCAAGCAATCAGGAATAACCTCTGAAGTGAAACTTTTTGAAGGTACGTCTTGCTGAAAAAAAAAAAAAAGAAGATACTTTGCATCATAATAATGCTTCATGCACTTCTGTTTTATCATTAAGAAGAATATATATATATATCAAATTTGTGCCCTGCAGGCAGGTACACAAACCTAGGGGACATAGGGGTTCGCCTATGCCACACACACACACACAAAAAAATATAAGTATAAATATACATAGAGAGAGGGAGAGAGAGATACCAAATTTACTGAACTATTCATACTGTACTGTATCGGAACAGAAACATGTCCCACTGAAGAATCTTGAAGAGACATAAAGACATCTCTAATATGATTAACCAGCTTCATATCCTCGAGGACCTGCTCCTCATTGGGAAAGAAACAAGAAAAAAAATTGTAAATGATCGAAGTAACAGATTATGATCCTAAATACTGAAACGGTCAGTAATGATGCGC
This sequence comes from Ficus carica, assembly GCA_009761775.1. Classification (NCBI taxonomy): domain Eukaryota; kingdom Viridiplantae; phylum Streptophyta; class Magnoliopsida; order Rosales; family Moraceae; genus Ficus; species Ficus carica. Next base: position 3,204,755 of record CM019748.1, on the reverse strand, counting down.
AACTTGAAACTATGCAAGATAAAAAAGTCAACTTACTTCATTAAAGGATCCAAGCTGAACAACCCCATGTGGAACAACAGCTACAACAGCAATAGTCTATAGGAGAGAACAAGAAAACCACTTTAACAAATGTGTAAAGAAAATTTAGTGGAAACAATGATGAAAAGCAAAAATGGTAATTATATGTTGATAATGCAATTATTGAGAACCCAAATAAACAACAAGGCGTCAAAACCTACTAAACCAATATGGCTTCTTCAAGCATAAAATAATTAAATAAAATTAAAAAAAAAGTAAAATTATTTATATTCAAAAGTTTAGTAATTTGAACATATGCATACTGACCACATATAACCAATTTCACAGTTAGGAATATTCCAAAACTCTTTGATTAGATGCAGCTCAAGGACAACCCAGTAGCATGCTACAATTTGCAGTGATGTATCGCCATGTTTGACCATATGACTATTCTTTTTACTGAGGTTGTGGTTTTACCTTAATCATCTTCATTAGCGAATTAAATGACTAACTATCACTACATTCTGTTCCACTGTATTTCATGATTTCGTCTTTACAAAACGTGCCTCACTATTCCAACCAAACAACTCGGTTATTCAGGTAAATCGTAAAATGATAAACTCCTCATTCTGAATCTCATAACTAACGCATATGTCTCAGGTTCTCAGCAATTTCCACTTGCATAAACATTCATATCATAGTTGTGCATATGCGTGTGTGTATTAGAAAGGAACGATGCATACCTTGATCCCAGCAGAAAATTGGTTTTGCCACCCATCAGAGTGCTGCAAATCACCCAAAAGAATCTTCATTAGTGCTCAGCTTGTTTACATATTTATAGATTGTTCACTTTACATGTCGAGAATGAGAATATGAAAAATAATCACTGACCTCAAATGACGAATAGGTACTCATTTTATGCTTATCAGCAAAGATCCACTGATGCTTTCCACTCATTGCCACTTGTCCAACGATCCTGTAATGTAAAAACAAAAGGATTGAAACTCATCCTGCAAGATCACACACTTTTTTTATTTTACTATAATGAAAAGTTTATCTATTTTATGCTACTGTTGATGATAATTACGCAGGTTGCTTTGGAAACAGTGCAAAGTAACGTCCAGACCATTTGATTGTTGCAAAACAAGAATAATATGGTGTCATACAGATTTGAGAATATAAAACAGTCACAAGAGACAATTACCCTTCCCCTAGAGAATATACATGATAGGACATCTTAGCCACGGCTAACCCAAGGGGATCATGTGAGTAAAGCCCATCATGCAACTTTTCCAGTTTCTTACTAAAGCACTTATTCTCTGCAGAATCATGTTGCTCACTCTTGTCATAATAAGCTTCTTCCCAAGTCAACACCCTGTAACAACAAACAAAGCTCAACATCAAATCCAGTATTTCCCACGAAATATGCACATGCTGCAAGATTAAAGCATCTTAAAATTAAAGAAAATAGCATATTTTCTAATCCATAAACGAGAAAGAGAAACAAGTATTATACTTTCTCATAAACTAAACCCACTATAAATTACAAAATTTGCTTCCTTTCATTTCCCATTTCCTCCATTTCTAGGCAGCAAACGAAATAAAGCAACTTTAAACAAATACCCAAATAGAAGAAAAAGAAAAGGAACCAAAAGTATTAACGAAAACTCACATTCGAGCGCGATGTTTGAGCTTCCAAAAGACGGCGTACTTCCACTCTGAATTGGAACAGAGGCTTCTAAGTATTTGCTGCAAGTTAGTACCCATCTTCTCTCAAAAGCTTTCTAAACTCTCACTAAACAATACCCAAACCGGGTTTTTTCTTCCAACTTAAAATCCCCCCCCAAATTGAAAAAGATCCCAAACTCTCAATTTTCCCTAGAAAAAAAACCGTGCCCTAACTTCCCCTATATGATCCTCTACCCGCCTGTTTTCTCCGTAACCCTGCTCGCGGCTTTATTGGCGGCTCCACCGTCGGTAATAGCAGACTATCCGTGCCCATCCCTCACCCGCTAAAAATAACCTCGAACCCCCCCGGAAAACCGCAGTTTTCTCGACGAACCTTCAAAAACTAGCAGTTTCAGCTCCACGCTCGAAGATTCCAGTACAGTAAATTCCAATACATTCTCCGCAGTTAGCCATGAACTTGCGAGAAAAATCCAATTGGAGATCAAAAGAAGGGGAAAAAAACGAAAAAACGAAATCTTTCAACGGCTTCCGACGAGAATTGTGAGATGAAATCTAGCTTATATCCGACGACATGGATGAACCAAAAAGGAAAGAAATTTCGTTACCAATCGTTCCTGAAAATGGAGATGTGTGATTAGAGAGAGAGAGAGTTCAGCGACGAACGATTCGGATTCGACGAAAGACAAACGAGAAGAGTCGATCTAAGGGTTTATCGGGTGTTTGTTTAAAGGAAGAACAGAAAATCAGTGAAATTCAAGGCCTTGAGCAGTCACTGCCATTAGAGAAATAATGCAGCTTTTCAATAGTTTTCTAGAGAGAGAAAGAGTAGAAAAAGTAGGAGAGAAAGTAGAGAGAGAGAGAGAGAGAAAGTAGGAGAGAGAATGCTTCAATGGCCAAAAACTGTCGCAGAGAGAGAGAGATTTTGGTGTGAATTGAAAAACGAGAGAAATCGGAGGTAAACACTTTATATATAGACGAGTTTACCTTGGCGCTCTGTTCACTTTAGCTTTTTTTCTTTTTTTTTTTTTTTTTTTTTTTGGCTGGGGACAAAAATTTATAACTTGCGCCGGTGATACGGTGCGCACCTGTTTATCTTGGTGTTCCTCCACCCCCAAAAAAACTATCCTTTGTTATCCTGCGCATCGTGCGCACTCTAGAAGCAAAATCCTTTTTGGAGTGTTTTCTTTTCTTTGATAGTGGTAGTGGTGTTAGCGTAGAAGTGTGTGTGAAATATGAAAAAGGCCAAGGCATAAAGAGAGAGAGAGAGAGAGAGAAGGAGAGAACAGTGAAAAAGAAACACTCTTTTGGGATTAGAAGAAGGGACTAAATTGGATTTGGAAATTTGGGTGGGTTTGATTTGATTATGGGAGCAAATATTTATGCAAATCCAAAATTTTTGAGCTATGAGTACACTTTCTAGGTGGTGTCCTTTGATGGCCAACAACATGATGCCCAAGAGTGGAATTTGCTTCTTATCTTGCTCTCATTTTTCAAGGATGGAACAAATCCTCTCTCTCTCTCCCTTTTCAAAACAAGTAAGAGATTTGTTGTCCTGAATTTTTTATTTCATTTGTTGTTTTTCCTAAAGTATTATATCATATCATATAAATTTAAGAATTTAACCCCATAAAAGAAAATGATAAATATTAAAGGTTGTTAAGCAAATTGACGAGTTATCAAAACACTATTAAGATGAGAGCTTTTAAGACATAAAAATAAAATAGTAAATCTGAACTCTTTCAAAACCTCCAAAATCAAAAACTTACGCTTATCTCTCTCTCTCTTGAGAGTGTCTCTCTCTCTCTCTCTTTCCCTTAAGAATGGTCCCTTTTTTTTAACAATGATTTTATTGTCCCAAAGTTGTGACACCTTTCACCCCTCATTGTTCCTATGTTCCCTTTCATACTTTGCCGCCCACCCTTGCAATTCCCAAATGTTGTTTTTCTTGTTCTTTATGTTTTGGGAAAAGAAGAGTTTCTAGCCATTTGATTTTCATCTATTGGTGGTATTTTGATCAAGATGATTATGATTTAAAATTATCAAAGATTTCCATACACCCCTTTTTTCCTTTTCTTCTTTATTTATTTATTATTTTTTTTTTTGTGTGCACATTTTCGTTAGAGAATGAATGAGTCATTGGTTCCAATGTTCGTATAACATATTCATTAAGTAGCCTTTCTTGCGTTGCACCTACTAGACATCATTTCTCGAATCCCATAATTTGTTTTAACAGTGTGATCTTATGTTATTATTGTCATTGATTTCTAATCATTTTTCTTCGTTTTTTGTGGGATATATATATATATATATATATTTAAATACTCCAATTTGCGAGAATTAATGGGGGAATCCAGATCAAATTACCACTCATGAAGGAGAAACAAACAAACATACAAACAAACACATAAAAACGAAAGGTTAAGAAAGGAGAAAGAAAAGAAAATCATAACTTGGTCAATTATCAAAAACAATCACCTACCCATGTTCGTTTAGTCCAAAAAGATTCAATTTGTCGGAAGTAATTTAAGTGAGTGTTTCCTTTCTTTTTTTAAAAAAATAATTTTTTATTATTATTATTATCTTCTTTTTTTTTTTTTACCTTGTTCACTATCAATATCATATCTAGCAAGGATCATCATAAATTTATTTATCATTTTTTGTTTACTGTCTTTTATTTGTCGTTTCTTTACTTTAACAGTTACAAATTACATCATGAAAAGATTTAATCATGGATATTACGAATAAAAATGTTCAAAATTCTGTTAATTTTATTACTTTATTTTATGGCATGTCATGATAATGTTATATTTTAATTATTACAACATTTAACTTTTACTACGTTGTAGTATGGACTATAACACACTATTGATCAAAAATTTCTGTAATTATCGATATTTGCAATAATAATCACAACTTGGTTGGAAACTTACTAGAAGATAAAAAGTCTGATGTCCATTTGGCCTTGTTGTTGTCATCTAAAAGATTTCATAGGTCAAAATACCAAATTATATATAGGCCACTCAGAATTGCCGAAAATGCAATAATTTGATCATTATCTTTTTTTTTCTCTTCTAGTGCGGACGGCTCTTTTTTTTCTTTCTTTCTTTTTTTCCCCCTTGATGAATCAATAATTTTTCTTGTGGAATTTATGGGCATGTTTGGTTAATGACTCATTTTAAATTAAATTGTACTTTTTTCATCATGATTTTTATCTTTTTTTGAAAAATTTTTTTATTTTTTCTGAAAAAAAATTTTGTCTTTTCTAAAAAATTACTATTAAAATTTAAAAATCTTAAACTAAACTCATTCACCAAACACCCCCTATATCTTTGAAGCTCAGCTTAAACTTGCCGTTCATTGAACTAAGTCAACTATCTTGTGCATGAATTAGCTCAGCTATTGATGGTAAATGATAAGTCATTTTCCTACATGTAAACCACCAAAAAAAAAAAAAAAAAAAAAAAAGGAGAGAGAATGAGAAGGGTCATGAATACAAAGAGACAAAGGAGAATGATTTCTCTATTTGTAAAAAATAAAAATATTAAAATAAAATGAAAATATTAAATTTATTAGGATAAATTTCACTTTTTATTTTTGAATTATAAGCTTTGTTATAAAATGTCCAATAAATTTCAATTTATAACATTCTTTCTCTTTAGATTATCAAAAGTTTACAAATTTTCCCCTTCAATTAAATTTTTGATGGAAAAATACACGTGATACTTATTGACAGGCATGAGTTAAGATATTAAATATGAAATAATGAAGTTACCTTTATAATTAGATTAAAATAACAAATATTTAGGTTAATTGTCATTTTTTCTTATATCTCTATCTTATGAGTAACTTCATAATTTTATATTTAATAAGGGTAACGAGTGTCACGTGTGCTGTCAACGAATGTCACTTTATAATTTCACATTTAATAACCCTAACTTATGTTCTAACGAGTACCATGTTCGTTTTTCAGTCAAAAATTTAACTCGGAGGGGGGGATTCACAAACGATTTCAAAATTCAGAGGAAAATAATGTTAAAAATTCAAATTCGACTGGCATTTTATGATAAGATCTAAAATTCAAAGGGAAAAATAAAATTGGTCCATATTATTATCTAGATAAATCCCACAACATCATATTGGTCTCAATGCCATATGAGGTAAGACATATGTAACGCAGCAAAATTTATAATAAAAGATGTGGGTGCGACCAATTTTTCCAAGTTTTCAACTCGCCATTCAAGTTCCAAAAGTGACTTCTTCTTCTTCTTCTTTTTTCCCCCCCTTTAAAATGAATTTTGTGATCCTCTTTACCCCTTCTCTCCCTATATCAGTTGGGAACCAAAATCATATTAAGCAGATATTGTAGCTTAGCTTTTTTCTAACATTGTAATCTAAGGAGGTGACTCTTTGGTCTTCATTGTCATGAGTAATGCTTTGATCTCTCTCTCTCTCTCCCCTTCTCTCCCAGTCAACATTGATGGGCGTGAATTTGGCAAAGCCCATTTCAAATCCAATATGTTTAGTTTATTTGTGTGTGACAGCAGTGGCCATTACTTGAATAAGATAATCCTAGTTAGGAGAGAAGAATTACACCTTTTTAAAAACAAAAAAAAAACAAATTTTTTTTTTCCTATATATAGGGAATAACCACCTAAATCTCCTTTATATTTCTTCCAAATATTATGTAATTTTGTGTTTTCAGTAATATCCGTACTTCCTTATGCTCTCATCTGATAAAAATTTAATCAAAACTTTTGATGCGAGAAAAAAAAAATCACTGTAATAGAACTCATAATAGCTCAATTTTAACTAATTTCATAAAGCTCCTAGTTAAAGTGATATTGTTACACTGTTGAGTTTGATCTAAAATTTTCAAACATAGAGGTTTCTAACATGAAATTAAAAATATAGAGAATGGTCTTCACGGTATTTTTGAAAAGATAGAATAAACCACAATATTTCGATAGACACAAAGAAAGTGGATTTCTCATTTAAAAAAAATAAAAAGAAAAAAAATAAATTTAAAAAAGGTGTGTGTGGACACACTGTGGCCCAAACAAATCAAAGCTAGGGAGAGAATCCAATGATGGTTATGAATTTAAATTGTGCGGATTAACCAACTTTCCAAATAACTTATGCAAAATTCATCATTACATTGATTGAACTCAACTTTACAAGCCAAGTCACGTAGTACTCAACAGATCTAAGAAAAATATATTTAAAAAAAAAAAAAAAGGCACCAATATGGCCTGTGAAATCAAAACTTCTGCTTTATATAAATATACATATATGTAAAGCTTACATAATTTAAAAACATTTTGCATGCTATATATTTCTTTATGTATTATAATTTTTAAAGTATTTTCTATGAGAATTCAGTTCCTACAAAGTGCTTTTAAATCAAATATGTATAAAGTCATTATTTACTGTGGTAATCATGAAAATAGCTACTACCCATGTTGCATTATTTTATATTATTATTATTCTTTTTTGGTTTCCATTTACAGCTTATTCAAGTACCAGTCAAGTAGTCAGCTCTAATAGTAAAGATTTCCAAATTTATGAAAAGCAATTCTTGCATAGAGACAAACAAATTAAAATTAACTGTTTATGTTGTTTTGATCTATATAGGAATTGAAAATCCTCAAAACATAAAAGCAATTACAATATGCTGTCACAGCAGTTCAAACCCCAAGAAATGTGTTTAGCTTTAGAAAAGTTACTTTTTTAAACTTTTAAATTTCAATTTACGAATTAGATTAATACAAAGTAGGCTATTTGACCAAATTAATAATTATCATGTAATCCTAAATGATACTGTCATCCAGAGAAAGTCAAGAGGATTAACGTTGTTTAGAAATAATATGAATAAAATAAATTAATAAATAAAGCTTTTGTAGTACTGAAAAAGTGATTCCTACGCACTAAGGAAGGTACAGAAAGCTTTCTAACCACAAGTAAAACTTTGGTGAGATTTTTGTGATTTAATCCAATTTGTGCACTTCCAAGATAAGGTGGGCTTAGTGGCATTTGTCATTCATTAGCTTAACTCAAAGTTGATAAACCACTATAATCTAATCATAATTAACATCAACTTTCCTTTCCTAACTACTTGTACAATCCTTCTAAGAAGGAAAAGCCACTATTTTTTGTTTTCATACCCGTGTTCTCTGAATTTTAAGGTAATTTTTACATTTATATTCAAAATTTTAAAAATTCTCACTTTGCTAGTCGAATTTTAAATTATCTTATTTAATCCTTTTCATTTAAATTCTCGTTGAAAACAGATAAAAAAGGAGAGAAATTAATCTCACTTAATCCCTTCAAGTTACAATTTATATTGAAAACAAATGATAAAAAAGACGATAGGACGGTGTTTAACCTCCTCTTTTTTTTCCATATATTTTTAATGGAAATTCTAAGAAAAGATGTTAAGCGAGACAAACTCGAAGTTTAGGAATAAAAGTTTAGGAGCAAAGTGGGAAAGACACTCGTAGAATTTGTCAAGACTCAAGAGCAAGAGAGTGAAAATATGATTCCATTCTAATCCATTTTTGTTTTCTCTGCTAAGAAGTTGAAAACTGCTGTTAGATTACCAAAGGAACAAGGACCACTTTCCCCTAAAATTGGATTTATCCGGTTGGGAGTAATTAAGCAGTTAAATCACCAAAAAGAAACAGCAAATCCCATTATGAACGGGAAGCACTAACAATCAAAAGCGTTCACACTCGTGAAAAAGACTCTTTTGAAGAGCCTACCAACCAATATCTACAGATAAACGTGTGTTTTTCTTGTATGCCAATGTGTTAAGACAGATACATACGGCCACCAATGCTTGCTTAAAATTCACCCTTGTCATGATCACAAAACCGAATAGAGAAGCAGTCCGTAAACCCAACCGTTTTTTGGCATTAATGGACTCTTTTTTAAAGAATCTTAATGATCTCTAGAGTTGAAGCTTATAGCGCCGGATTGAAGTCCTTGACAAGCCCTTTTTGCAGGTTTAGTTTGCTTGTTTCCGATGTTCGGGCGAGCTTTCCTGTTCTCGGCGATTCCCGTTGCTTGTAGACTACAGTGACAATGAAGCTTCTTACCGTGATAAAAGCTAAAAATTAGTCCATCTCAAAATAATATGTGAAATAGTAACCTGTTGTAGCAGATATAGAAAGTAATTGAATTTCAGTGAGTTCGGTTTCATTTCGGAAGTATCCGAGTTCTGATCCTAATCCTTCACAAATCATGTCCACGAGATACAAACTCAGCTTCCTCACCTCAACTAAGCAATTTCCCATCGCATCTTTAAACGAAATCAAGGAATTAAAATGTCTCATTATATTATCCGAAAAGTGAGGCGACAATTATAATTCTACGACCCTTTTGCATCATATACATATACACACACGCATATATTTATTTTCTTCAGTCGACTTGTATTGATTCTTGCTTCGAATGTTTGACATTCATGAAACAGAATTAACACCATCCCTGAGGCCACCTTTTGTGAGGATCCAATCTAGGAAACCAACTCTTTTTCTTTGCGTTTGAACCCAACTCGACAACTTTCTTCCTTCGAAACGTTAACTTTGGTAAAAGTCCTCTGATGGTGATGCGCCTAGACGTCGCGATGTGTTCTTTCTTTTCTGCATGAGGTTCAGGCACCGGCCAGTTGAAGTCCTACTCAAAAACTGGAAAGATCTCATCACGGGTGCAAATCGAGTTGAGCCTCAGATATCTCTGCTCAAGTGATTCTTTAGGAATGTTTCTTGCCAACATAGGAGAAGCACCACCCCAGTGGTTTGTCCCCAGCGATGGATGTTGCGGCGTTCTAAATTCCACCAGCTCTTTTCGCCTCATTTCCTCTCTCTCTCTCTCTCTCTCTCTCTCTCTCTCTCTAACCGTTCTAATCATCTTCTTCTTGTTGTCATCTGCCTGGTATCTTTCTTGTTATAGGATTCATATAGTTATGGAGAAAATCACAAAGCACCATTGGATTCTTCTCCCAAATTGAAAGAGTTTTAACCATATTAGAGAGCAAGTATCTTATCCAACAACGAGTGATCGATTTGGCATGCCAACCTTGGATGCATCGCCTTGGCGGCTACGATATTGAACATGTTACTTAAGAAATACCCCACAAAAAACGGCGGCGATATTTGGTGATCTGTAATTCAGAATGTTAAATAAAGTGTATCAGCAGTGCCCCTAACCCATAGGAGACAAAACGAGGACGATAAGTTAAGGATTTTGTTTAGATGCCAACAAAAAGGGAGCGACAACGTTAAGCTAGATTGACTTCGATGATTTAGCATCGGCATGTGGGAACCTATGTCAACTGGTGTGCCCAAATCCTCGAACAGCTTGCAATGTATAAAAAATAAATAATAAAACTGGTCTGACCAAACAGTTCAGTTTTGAGACATCTTAGATGGGGAACTTCTGATTTTGCTTCTCTAGAGAGGAGATCCCATTTTGCTCAAAAGCCAAGCAAAAGACTTCTGAATAATTTTCTTTTATTGTTATTTAAATAGAGAGGAGGAATTGAAATTCCCGTTCAAGTTTACTAAAATGATAAAACAATAAAAACAATTAAAATTCAGAAGTATCATCATATACAAATCATTGGTAAAGATTAAAAACTGAATAACTGGTTACATTTTGATCCTAGCACAATACAGGGACTGTATAAAACATACATATATACATATATATATATATTTATTTGCATCTGGAATATAGTCGTTGACATAGCTAGACACCTGAATCTTGAATTTGCTTCATTGTTTCCTATTATGACGAGAACAGTTGAATTCTTTAGATCAAAGACACACACATTTGGGGGGAAACGTAATCCTCAAGGAACAGAAAGATGTTGAATGGGTGGCAAGAAAATGTGCAGGAAAATGCTGTTGCAAAATATAAGTTGTGAATAACCTAAGCTAAGCATAGAGAGTACATTGTTGATGCAAGTCATCTCTTCCCCTTAATGATCCTATCGGCAAAATCATATTCCACTTCTTCTTTCCATTTGTCTTAGTAAAAGTTCCCTCGGAGTAATCTCTTCCTCAGAAGCTGCGTTGCCGTATTTCTCCGAGATCATGGCCTTTGTCCGGGACTTCAATTTCTCCTTAGTGACTTTGTAATTCTTGTATAGCAGCTCAGCTTGGGACGGGCCTGCTTGCATATGAATATCGTGTCCCATGTCGAATGCTTCCCGAGCATGTGTGTCCAGCTGCTTGAACTCCAAAGCTTGACCACTGTTTCTATATTGGTTATCACCCTCGAATTTTGCAGCTTGTTTAGTAAGAGAGAAAATACACCAACAGACTGTGACCAACCAAAACAAAAAATGCATCCAATAGAAAATTTTCAAAGGCACTTACTCCATAGAACTTCTCGTTTGGATCTGTAACAGGAAGAGGGTCCTCACACATGGATCGAGTTTTGGGATCATAGTAAGCAGAATTGACATCGAGATTCCGAAGATATTTTGCAGTGCCTTCACGAATAAGCAGATTCCTGCAAGCAAAAGGAAAGGCTACATTTATCTCTAAAATATAATACATATGTTAAAGAAGACACTACTCACATTGCCATACAGTTCACAGAAAAAAAGAAGTCAATCCACAAGAATCCTTACCTGACAGTTCCGGTGCTCCCACCACGTGTTGTACGCAATCGCTTCTCGACCTTTGCAAAATCCATTTGTTTGCTCTCATCAGCTTTGGTTTCATCCACCCTCAAGTCACCATCATTATCTCCTTCTTCTACTTCTTCGTCTCCCTCGCGATTTTGGTTATTGTTTTTTCCCTTCAATTTTTTAGGTTGTTTCTTCAGCAATTTCTTCCGAGTTTCATCCCTGCTTCATGTCTCTCATTAACAAGGGCATAGGATGAAGAATCATATGCATTCCAACGATCGTGTTTTGCCTCATAGTCAAGCTCAACTCAGTCTACCTTTTTCGTCCGGGGCAATATGTTCCTTTGTCAACTTTGCTCCTCTTTTGCGGGGTGGGGTCTCTCTGTGCAGGACCTGGCATTGTGTGTCATGGCTCCACAGCTGAAAGCAAGGAAACATTAAACCATTGTTCTCACATAAAAGACTAGCAAACAAGTTTCATAATAAACGACAAACAAGTATCGCCATCAAGTATAGCATGTATTCGAACTTTAAAAATAGATGCAATTGAATTCTAAGACTGACATTTAGTAAGCTCTCTTAGGGTCTAACCTAGGAGAGAAAGATTGCGGGGGAAAGTCGACTTACTTGTCACATGCATCTTTCCTGTATGTCTCCGCTTGGAAAATCGTCACTCCTCTGTCATTCGCTGACTTGGTACAATTCGTTTCCAATGTCCGCTTCATAATCCTTTGAAGTTTTAAACCCTGGTAAGCAAAACAGGAACATAACGTTACCACATTTACAAGTCATGTGAAGGTATGACGGTACATGTGAGAACAGCTGCAAACAAAGAATTAGACAAGGAAAAGAAAAGGCACATACATTCCCGGCCTCGGAATACCAAGGTGCAATGGCTATGCAAGGGGGAATGTGAGGATTGATCTCGTTTCCATCCTCGTCAACCTCGGCGGGAGCACGCCCAGCTTTACGCGCTTCTTTCAATTCCCTCTGCTTTTTACGATCTTCCCGGGACTTAGAATGCAACTACAAACCAACCACAGATGATATATAACCATAACAACTAATTTAAAACTTGTTCACAATTAAAAGATTCCATTACTGCAAAATCTAGTCAAAATTGAATAACTGATTACAATGTAAGACCAAAAAACAACTCGGAAGTTCCAGAGAGTAAGCAAGATATCAAGATTCAAGAAAAATACCCTTTTTTTTTTTTTTTTTGAATTTAAATACCCAAATTTCTATGCTTTCACTTTCCAAACAGGTAAAAATAAATTGAAAATGTGTATATGTACATATAAATGCATAATTAAATTACGAATTCTTGAAGCTAACAACAAATTTCGCAGCTGTGGTTACTATTCCAAGTAATTGTTCTTTGAAATAAATTGAACCCAAGTCCGGACTCACTGAGCCCTAATTTCTTGATGAACAATAAATGATTCACATCGATCAAGTTTCTAGAAAGATCAAATAGAAGAAAAAAGAAAGCCTTAAAAAACCAGAAGAAAATTAAACATCAGAGGGGAGAAAGGAAAAAGGCAAAGAACGTACCCATTATTGGTGTTGCGTGTCCCGCAAGGCAAGAAACACAAAAGTTTGAAGATTTTTCTAAAAGATGACGAAGCTAGCGCAAAGATTAGCCTATGTTTGACAAGAAGGAAATAAAACAAGAGGGAAAAGAAAATAAAAGAGAAAAAAATATATATTTTGTTTTTTCCTTTATGTTATTTGATATAATAGAAATAGATAAAATAAAAAAGTTATTGAGTGGATTTTAGTTTAAAAACGGAGACAAAAAATAATTAAAAAGGTTATTGAGTGGATTTTAGTTTAAAAACAGGGACAACAAAATAAATTTAATAATTATTTGACGGATTTTAATTTTCTTCTCACTTTTGACTTTTGAAGGAATTAAAAAGTAGACCTCGCTACAATGTTTTTCCCTCCATTTTTCCTTTCCCTTCTCTTTTCCTTTTTACTAAACAATCAACTCCATCAACTTTCTTCTACTTTCCTCGTCTCATTTCCTTCCTTCCTTCTTTTTCGCTCTACCAAACATAGAGAGAGAAGAGGCAGAAGAATTCACACTCAATAATAAAGGAGATATTTGTATTCTAAAGACTGCTCTATATATGGGCCTTTAAGTCCACATAATAACCAAAACTTTAAACAAATTTGAAGTATTCCAAAATTCTAGTAAACAAATACTAAAGAACTTTGAAAATAACTCTAATCCCAAAAGTAACTTTAAATTAGTAACTACAAACATACTCTAACTATAATTTTATATCTAATTGAATTTCAAATAATAGAGTCTATATTCTAAATTATCGAATAAATAAAAAAATTATAAATCTTATATTTAAATTTCTTTCCTTTTTGTAATTGAAAATCTTTTATTAATCAAAATGAACATACATATTCGAGGTAATTCTCCAAACATGGGGATAATAAAAGAGATTAAAAAGTGTAATTATAGGACTTTGAACTCAAAGAACTTTTACTGTAATATTTATATATGTCAATTTATCAATTTAATCCAAACTATAAAAAGGTAGGCCAATAATATTTTTGTATTCTAATAAGCATCATCTTAAAAAAATGTGAACGCTGCAATTATTATTGTTACAATAATCACTATTTATTTTGTGGGCGCCAAAAAAAAAATAAAAAAAAAAAAAAAAACTAATCGGGAAAAAACGACAATGCATATAGAGCCAGCATAAACGACAATGCGATATAAACGACATGTCGTATGGAATTGCAATGTTTAAACTTCTAGAGAGAAACTCCATGAACTAGAAACTCAAAATCTGTGTTTGACGCGCCCTAAACACGTATTACTCCGAAGTCATTTGTAGTTGATCTTTCTCTTTGCATGTTTTATGTTTATGATAGTAATTAAGCAGTTAAATAGAATAATTATTCTCCTAATTGAACATTAAGCGGTTAAATCACCAAAGAAACAGCTAATCATCGAATTATTAATCAGAAACACTAACAATCACAATCACACTCAGAAAAGGACTCTCAATACATGTATATACATATACATATATATATATATATATATGTATATGCGGATATACAACCATCACTGATGATCACAAACCAGAAGGAGAAGAAGTCTGCTATAAAACAACCGTTCTTTGTTTACATAAATGGAAATAGGAGCTTCCTTTTGATAAGAAGATTTTAGTCTCTAAAGTTGGAGCTTATAGCGTTCAAGTGGTGGATTTCTCTGGTAAGTATCAGTTATATAGGAGGCAATAAAATCTCTGTAGGTGAAAGCTCTATAAAGTGGAGGACCAAGCACTCTTGCAGGCTCAATTTGGCAGCTGTAGGAAGGAGCAATGAAGCTGGTTATCGTTGTCCGGGCGAGCTTTCGGTTCGTCACAACTCTGTGTTCAGCACTTCTTAGCTTCCCGTTGCTAATAATCTACATTAACAATGAAGAATTAAGTCAAGGAAAACACAATGGAGTTTCAAGTTTCAAAGCAAATGTTGAAATATAGAGTTAGACCGAAGCCTCTGACCATCGACAAAAAGCTCAAAATTAGCTTGTGTTAAGATCTCCTTCACAAAAACCATTCTCACCATTTTCTATTTTCGTTTCGTTTTCGTTTTCATTTTCAAAGCATTTGTTAAACAAAAGCTATTTAGAAAACGTTTGAATTTTCACGTCTCAAAAGATGTGCGGAAACATTTCCAAAAACACGTGAAAACAAAACCAAACACACCTTAGTTTCTTTGTATCTCCCTACAGATAACGATTGTCCTAAAAGTCCGTTGTGTGTCACGAGAAGCATAATATCGAAATTATTTGTAAAAATAAAAAATTTAAAAGAGGGAACACAGGGATGCACCTGTAAAGCGTGGCCTACGTTGACAACGAATGCATTAGGGAGAGGCTCAACTGCAAGCCATTGCCCATCTTTCAAGACTTGAAGACCATCCATTTCTTGGAGAAGAAGAGTTAATAGATTAAAATCACCATGTTTAGGTAATCCCAAGGTCAGGCTTGGATCCGGGCACGGCGGATAATGGTTAACAGCCAGAAATTGAACTTCAGTGAGCTGATCAGTTTCATTTCGGAAGTATCCGGGTTCAAGTCCTAATCCCTCACAAATCAGGTCTAAAAGATACAAGCTCAGCTTCCTCACCTCAACTGAGTAACTCCCCATTCCATCTCTAGAAGAAATCAAGGAAACATGTTATGTTGTTATGTGAAAAGTGGGTGCAAAAACTACGATATTAGTTCGAAAAATCAGAAAATCAGATACCGATATTGAGCAGGCTTTTCTGGCCAAAATTGCTTGTGTTCCTCTAGAGGATGACAAGAGTGTCTCAAAGTGTCCCTCCAATAATGCACCTCCTCTTTCATATAGTCAATGCTTGTGTAGAGCCTACAACTTTTGCTCGGGTCGTCGGAGAAGAGAATTGCTTTGTCCTCGGCAGGCAAACCAAAAAACTCCTTAGCCACATTTGATACATCTTGCAATAGCTTCTCCTCCACTCCATGATTAATCAACTGCTTTCCATTGCATAGTTCTGTCAGTAAACTTTCAATTAAAAAAGGAAAAAAATAAAGAAATCAGAAAAATACCTGGAAAAATCCAAATTCTGTGCTAGCTTCAATGATTTGCTGGACCAGATTAGTGGGGTCTTTCAAATCAAGAACATGAATGGTGTTACAGAAAGGAATTTTGGTGTCACCGGGTCTACTATCGGGTGGCAATATGTAGGATTCGGGTACAAATTTCAAGTCTCTTATTGACATGAGTTTCTCCATTTCTCACTTTGATTTGAAGGAAAAAATTCACGGGTTTATTCCATTCACTTGTAAGTTATAACAGAAGATCAAAGGGAAAACAGATTAAGGATTTTTTATTTGCTTCAAAAGCATATACCCCCTGTGCTAATCTGGTTGATTGTTAACATACAAACAAGTCAACCATCTCCAAATTCAATTAAAATAACTTTCTTTAAGTTGGCATCTTTGCATTAATAATTAAACGTGAATAATGTTTTTTTTTTTTTTTAAATGAGAATAACGTGATTATTAAATTAATCCATTATTTTATTTTATAAATTTTTTGGGAGCCTAACGCCAACAAAGATGGTTATTGGTCAAACTAACGTGATAACGAGATGTTAATATTAAAATAACGTGATTATTAAAATGTTAATATATTGTTGTAGAAGCATACGAGATGTATAAGCCTTGTAAAGACCGAGACGGCATATATATATATATATATATGTATATATGTACAAGCCTTACAAAACGACAATGTATGGAGTTTAAGCATACACGACAATGTGGTTAACGATATATCGTTTGTACTTCGAATTGGTTGGGGGAGAAACGCATGAACTGAAAAAATTCATTCCAATTTCAAAAATAAAGTACATTACATGCCGTTTGTCGTCCCAGAGAACACGTGTATATTATAGAAGACGACATCAAGTTGTGTATCATACGACATGTCATTTTCAATTTAAACATGTCATTTTAGTGTGCAAAGGACACCTTTTTTTTTTTTTTTTTTTTTTGCTTCCTTGCTGAAAACAACATTAAATGCCAACCTGTTATTTGCCGTTCTTTGCAAGTCCAATTTATTTTACTAAACTAAAATTAAATGTGTCATATGTATCAATAAACGACGATACGTGTTACGACTACTAATCTCACAACAGTACTTTTGAAACGACATAAACATAGTAGGACAATCAACATTCTTATAAAATAAGCTTCTTCTTTAAAGGAAAATATATATATATATATATATATTAAAAAGGTTGAGTAGTCTTATTCATCCCAAATTGTTGGCTTGGGTGAAGATAGATGATGAACAATGTTTTACTAAAATATTACCCTAATAGGTACTTTTAAAATAACAAAGTTCAAAGAAATATCAAATTCTGTGTAATAAGATTAAAGTTTAAAGGATGTAGTTGTTAATAGTCTGCATCCCTAATACTCCATAATGGAAAAAAAAAAAAAAAAATACAAGTTAGAAGGCGTTATATACAAACAAAAGTAATATATAGCTACATAACTTTCGATTTTCACAAGAAATTGATTCTTGCATCAAGTATATTAGTTAATATGTCTTCTCCAGTTAACTGGTATTGATCCTTGCTCCAAATGTTTGACATTCATGAAACTGAATTAACACCATCCCTGAGGCCACCTTTTATGAGGATCCAATCTAGGGAACCAACTCTTTTTCTTTGCGTTTGAACCCAACTCGACAACCTTCTTCTTCCTTCGAAACGTTAACTTTGGTAAATGTCCTCTGATGGTGATGAGCCTAGGCGTCGCGAGGTGTTCTTTCTTTTCTGCATGAGGTTCAGGCACCGGCCAGTTGAAGTCATCTTCAAAAACTGGAAAGATCTCATCACGGGTGCGAATCGAGTTGAGCCTCAGATATCTCTGCTCAAGTGATTCTTTAGGAATGTTTCTTGCCAACATAGGAGAAGCACCACCCCAGTGGTTTGTCCCCAGTGATGGGTGCTGCGGCGTTCTAAATTCCACCGGCTCTTTTTGCCTCATTTTCTGCTTCTTTATCTTTCCCACCCTTCTAACCTTCTTCAGCTTCTCGTTGGCAAATGCCCGGTATCTTTCTCGTTGTAAGATATATATATATATATATATATGTATGTATGTATGTATGAGTGTGTGTGTGTGGAGAAACACACAAAGCACCATTGGATTCTTCTCCAAAATTGACCATATTAGAGAGCAGGTATCTAATATGAGAATGACTGATTGTCGAATTGGCATGCCAACCTTTGAATGTACCGCCTAGGCGGTTATGATTTAGAAACCAAACAATTGTCCGTTATGCATGCAAGTCACGTGACTGTATGATAATAGACAATAATTATAGAAAGTAGTAAAATTACAACTTATGATAATCTTAGAAGGAATTTTTGTTACATTTATTAGAGTTGTAAGGGGGCAAAGTAGGATAAGCCCGATTGTTTGGGGATCAAATATAAAATTAACACTTTTCTTTTTGAGTTAATGACAATGAACCTTCTAACATGATATAATCTTTGGAACAAGGATCCAGCCTCCTAGATTAACTTCACATGGATATTAGTTAACAAAAAAATTTACAGAACTCTCCACCCAAAAGGGGAAACCAAAAACCATTTTTTGTAAACAAGCCTCACATCTTTACAGTAACTGTGATGAAATCTAACAGCTCGGGATCATTTTGCTTCTTCAAGTCGTGCACGTACTGATTGAGGGCTTGACATTTTGTTGATTCTGCAAGAAAAAAGAACAGAAAATGAGACCAGTTAGTAAAAGTTTCTAGGCAATTCTAAATATCTAAAGCATGTTATCTTGATATTTGAAAAAGAACTTATTTAAGTATAGCGAGGCTCACCGGAAAAGCAAATCCCCACTAGATGCCGACTTCTCAGAAATCCAGTCCGGAACCAGTTCTAGCAACAAGCTAAGCTGCTCCTCAACTTCACCTGAACAAAAATCGCAAAAGAACTTAGCTCAGAAAAACTTCTACACCTACATTATAGAGAATGATGAGCTTGTATTATGGCTTACTTCTGTCCAGAATAGCAGTGTGGCTTGAGAGGATCTTATGCATAAGCTCTTCTTTTGTGATAACAGAACGACTGATCGACTGAAATAAGAAATGGATCATATTGAAGAGCTTAGGCAGGCAGGAAATCATCTGTTTCCGCCTCTTTGCTTTTGAGATAGCTGGATCCCGCTCCTCTGCGACTTTTCTTTCTTTATCTCTAATCTGTTAAGAGAAACAAAAATTAAACTCCCCTCCTTTTTTTTTTCCTTCTTATTTTTGGTTTGAAAAAAAAGAGCAAGCAGTGGACATACCGATTGCAAAAGATTCTCAGGAAGAATATCAAGAATGTCATTATCAACTGACGAGCCAATAGCATCAAGGTCTTCATCCCTAATCTTGTTGTTCTTCACAGGACTGTCAAATTTCAGTGATCTAGTGCGGGGTGGACGTCTAACCAACTTGTTTGGTGTGCTAGAGGAATCATCCTCTGGGCTCATATGACTTCTCTTTGGTGGACACAACGCAGGTGTCACAGCCATCAGTCTTGCAGGAGTAGACGCCATTTTCGCAGGAGTCGACTCTAAACTATCTTTTTTTCGGGGAGAATCTTCGTCAGTCTTAAGGACAGATAGCTTCTTGCTTGGAGTTGCATTTGTTGGACCAAAGACCTGACTAGAAGTGATTTCCTTACTGGAGGAAACTGCGTTGACACTTGAGTGTGTAGCTGAATCAACCGGAGGTTTGAAGGGGAGCTTGGTTGATTTTTGGGAAGTGGTCTCTATGTCATTGCTTCTAGGCTTCTGAGAAAAGCGCCTTCGGAAAGAGTGAGACAGATGAGATGCCGCTGCCAGTTGTTGGTTTTTAGGTGCCTCAGATGACATCTCTGAAACCGATACTGAGTCAGGCACTTTGTCTTTGCTTGATGAAACCCGCTGCATTTCCTCGGGAATCCCGTCACACGCTTGATCAGCTGATGGGGGAATTCTACTTGAGTCTGAATTCAGGCCTTGCTTACCATTGAAGGGTTCTGGCAACATTTCTTCTGGAACTTCACAACCCTGAATAAGGTCAAACAACTTTCTGAGAATGTGATAGGTAAGAGAACACTATGCAGTAGAAAGAATGCTGATTTGATACAAAGAGAAGTATTTGTAAAAACTTAGAACTAGCTTTGCTGGTAGAAGGTAACAACTTGATTTTTTTTTTTTTTTTTTGAAATGACAAATCAATGGAATTTGTTTAGTTTAAGAACAAAGAATTCAAATAAATTCCTCTGAACATGAACATTTCCAGGTCTCACGAAATTATTCACAGCCCAACTAGATGATCAGGAAGTAATAACTTGAACGCAGCTAAATGTGATTGTAAAATTCGTGTTTAATGGATAACTACAGCTTTTTAATCCTTATTTTAAGTGTTGAAAACTAAAGAATGCATTGAGATTTAACCAATATAACATATTAAAGGTAAATCTTTATATACCTCGGGATGAGACCTTGAAAATTCTGCAAGCCGTTTACGAAAGACCCTCCTCAAGTACAGATTCCCACTTTCAGATTTTGACTTCTCGTCCTTCTCTATTGCTTCAAGATTCATAGTAATGTGTAGATCTGGCTTCATACAACTTGTCCGCTCATCAAATACTAGCGTCCTCTTTATCTCAATCACCTCAGGTAAAATAAACTTCAACTGAGCCAAGTGTTTATGTGTAAATCTCCTGGAAACATTAAAATGAAGTTAACAAATCATAGACCACAAGTACAAGTAACCTGCTGTGAACCAAAATTCAAAAGCAAATCAAGAATGCAAGATGCAAGTCGAGAATTTTCAAGACCCAACTTTTTTTCTCTGCTACCGAAAAAGGACCAAACAAATAGAAACAACAGAAAAATTAGCACCAACCAAGAGACATTAAAGATACCTATCCGTAAAACTCTCGACTTTCGGGCATATATTGGCAAAAGTCGGCGTCGAACCCTTCAGCCGGATCAACCGAATCGAATTGTCCAAGCTGTTGAAAAAATCGCACAGAATCTCGTACCTGCCAGAATCCCCCAATTAAATCAGAATATTGAGATTAAAATTAGGCATAAACCAACAGCCAAAAAAAAAAATAAAAAAATCTACTCATACAACCAAAACCTCGACAAAAGATCTTACATTTCTGGAACCTTAGGTTCCGCAAGGGCTTCGTTCTTCGATTTAGCCGCGACTTTTTGACCGGCGACGGTTTCATCGTCGGGGCTACCGACGATCTTCCGCTTAAGAGAAGCGATCCGGTCAATCCGATTCCGATTCCGATTCCGATCGGATTGGCGGATGCTCTTGGCTGCCTCTCTCACTTCACTGAGTGAGAGCGCCACATTCCGGTTCCGAGTCAGGCGAGGGAGTTGCGGAGGCTTCTCCGGCGTCTGGGAGCTCAGCAGATTCCGATCTAGGGCTTTGGCCTTTGGGGTTGAAGAGCCGAGAGGCTTCTTCGATCTGAAAGGAATTGAAGGAGACGCTTCCGAGGAGCTCATTTCGCGGCGAAGAGAGAGAGAGAGAGGAGAAGATAGAGAGAGAAAGGAAAGTGCAGGTTTCGAAGGGATTGAGAAATGGTACGGAGGGTTTGGGTCATACATATATGTTTATATATTAGGGGTTTCGTGGCGGGAAAAAGATCGCGGGGTTTCTTGCCACGTGTCTTCCCGCCAAAAAGATCCGTTGCTTCCCGCTAAACTGAGCTGGCGCTTGTTTGGGAAGTGACCTGGTGGAGTCCTAGTCCAAGGACACGCTATTAAAGGAAAGTTTAAAAAAAAAAAAAAAAAAAAAAACCCAAAGGGTTATTTGCATAATCAAACTTTATAACTTTAATTAGTTTTCATTTTTTTTTTTTTGCTAGAAAAAAAGGCCGCCTCATCATTACCCCAATTAGTTTTCAATTAATACCTCGATGTTTAGATACTAGAAATGAATTCTTTGAATTTGAAAATTTTGTTTCAATTTCATCATTTGCACGTTTTGTGAACCAAAAAACAAGGAAAAAAGACAAATACACTTTAATTAGACCAAACAAATAAATCCTTATTAGACCAAATTTAATTAAAAAAAATTTTTACCGTAAGAAAAATTTTTAAAAGTATTTTATGTTTTTTTTCATGTGTATGAAATACTATTCATAAACAATTTAAGGCCCGTTTGGTTGGTAAGTTTGGTTTAAACTAAACTGTACTTTTTTCATCATATTTTTTGTCTTTTCCCCAAAAGTTTTTTGTCTTTTCTGAAAAAAGTCAACAAAAATTACTATTCAAACTTAAAAATTTCAACTCAACTCAAACTAAACTTGTGCACCAAACAAGCCCTAAGAGTATTTAAGTCATTTTGTCTATTTTTACTGTTCACAAAGTACTTGAGGAATGAAATTAAAATGAGATTTCAATTTGATAAAATAATTTTGTACTTTCTAAAAAACATATTGATAAATTGAGAGATAATTAAAACTAGATAAGTATGTAATTAACAAAAAAACAATATAGAGTTACTTTTATTAGGAGTTTTGTATTTATTTTTATAATATAATTTTTTTAAAATTTAATGATATCTGTTATTTTTTAATACTTTTTTTCTTTTAGGGAACTAGTCCCCAAAAAATTATCCAATTAAGTAGTCAAATTTTTTAGGGAGCACATTTTTTTTTAATCATTTAAGGAGCTCATCTTATTTGTGAATTTTCTTCCTTTTTCTGATTCGTAAATAAACGTTTATATTATATGATTTATTTTTTTATTTTTATGTTTAGTTTTTCTTTTAAGGTTTATTGCATTGATTTAGGACTGTCTACAAACTTAAAAAATAACAGAAAAAAACAACAATAGCAACACGAATGACATGATATTACATTTTTAGAAGATAAAATTCTTCCACTTCAAAAATAATATTATCAAGGCACAATATTAATGTAATAATCTTGTATAACAAAAATTTTATAATATTCAATCAATAGAGAAAAAATTAGGCTTTGTTTGACACATTAGTTTAATTACAACTAAACTATAATTTTTTTTATTGGATTTTTGTATTTTTCTGAAAAATCAATAAAAATTATAACTAGTTTTTAAAAGGTCAACAAACTCTAACTTAAAAATTTTAACTCAAACTAACGATCTAAACGGATGCTTAATTTTATTATAATAATTATTATGTAATTTTACGGTGTAAAATGTGCGAATCATCCTAATATTATTATGTGCACAATATCAATTATTTGGCCCAATCAGCTTCAAAGTCATAGCGTGCTACCCACTAGCTTTAATTAAATCAATAGTAGGGATCAATTTCCCACCGATGCTATTTCCGAACCAAGGAGTTGAGATTCCTCAATGGATTCTTCATTGCTTGCATTTGATTAAGAAAATATTATTTTAAAAAAACTTATTGTATTTCAAATTCACTATGTAAAAATGCTATACAATGTAATCTATAACCTCTTTAAAAGCAAAAATGTGTTTTTTAGTCATCACCTCCCTAGTTGCTATATGACTGTTAGATCATCGTCACTTAATTGATTATGTGACGGCCCAGTTAATGTTACATGGATTTTTTTATTTTTTGTTTTACTTTATATGTCTATTTCACATGAGCGAAACGTAAGTTATGTAACTAGTTTCTTTAAGGAAGAAAGAGCCAAATAGAATTTTTGAAAAAAAAGTAATAGTAAATTTAATATAAAATTTTAAAATAATAATAAATAACATGATCAAAACTTATGACCACACACAATATCTAAAATACCACTCCTCCTTCTTCATCTCTCTCTCCCCTCCCCCCCTCTTTCTATAACCTAAAACTGTACTCATAAATCTATTATTAAAATAAAAAATATGCTATTAATAGATTAATTATTTACTAGAAAATCCAAGTATTTATTAGAAAATCTAAGGATTTATCCATTAAATATCCTATTATTTATTAAATTTTTTTGATAACTTCAAAAGTACTTAAAAATCACTCTTCTAAAAATGCCATACAATGTGATTTATTATAAATAAATAAAAAGAGACGGGTTCTTTTTTTGTTGAAAAAACTTCCTAAATAATTACATTATTTTTTAATTATTAACCAATATGATAAAAATATATTTATTTTTATCAACATAATATAAATTTTATTTAATTTTTATTTTAATTTTATGTCATATTGTATAATGATTTATAAATTTATATTATTCAGATACTTTTTCTTATTTTGCTTTTGAAAAATACACCAAATAACATATTTTAAATGTAATTGTGTAAATAATAGCATGTTTTTCAAAACATAGTAAATTATAACATGAATTCAATGTTCTTTTTGAATTCAATAAATTTATTCCAATTTTACCCAATTTAATTTAAATCCGACTTCTCTCCCAACAACAAAAATTTGTTTGTCTCTCTCTCTCTTCCCCCCTTCCCCTCCGCTTCCTTTTGCATCCCATTCACCTATTGCCTTCTCTCTCTCTCCTCTCTGTGTCTCTCTTTCTCGTCAATCTTCGACCGGAGAGGTACCGCCGGTGACAAAACAGACAAAGCGACGGTGAGGAGATCGCGACCGCGACCACCACGCGACGCAGTGCTACTGTGTTTCTCCCTCTCCGCCGACGCATGTGCTTTTTTCGGCGACGACGAGTTCCACGCAAAGCCTCTTGCGATTTCTCGGCTGCCGTCGCACTTGCCGTCGAGATCTCTCTCGCGATATTGTTGTCTCCGGCGAGACGTCGTCACACCTCGGGATCGGGATCTCCATCTCCGGCGCTTTGCTGTTGTAGTTTGGGGCAGATCTGTTTTTTTTTTTTTTTTGGCTAAAAACTCCGGCAGATCTGGTGATTGACAGCGATGGTGGTTGCGACAGCGCCGCCGGCAAGCAGTGAGGGTGGATGGGAATGGGAATTAGGTTGGATTTTGAATTTTCGTTTAACTATTAGAAAAAGAAAATATTTTACGGAAATATGGTATTTTTCATTGTAAGCCGGATTTGATTAGATAAATTAACAATCTAAAATGCATTGTAAATATCAAATTTACCTCATTAAAATTAAGGGTCCGTTTGGTTCACCAGTTTGAGTTGAGATTTTTAAGTTTACATAGTAAATTTTTTTGAATTTTCAGAAAAGACAAAAAACTTTTTGGGAAAAAGACAAAAACTTTTTGGGAAAAAGACAAAAAAAATTTGAGTTAAGTGGTTTGAATGGGTGAACCAAACGAAGTCTAAATGTAATGTAAATACAGAATTTACTTATAAATGTGGAATTAACTAGTAAATGTTTCTTAATAAATATCTGATTAACAAGTAAATACCATATTTTCAAATAAATATCACATGTATCTGTAAGTATTTTTAAGTAAAAATCCGATGGGGATAGGGATGAGAGGTCAGGGGTACTTTGGGGATATTTTAATTTTTTAAACATGGTATGCTATTTTCTTCAATTTTAAAAGATTATGCTATTATTTTCCATTATCATCTACAAATATGCTATTTCCATCTTTCACCCTTTTACTTTCCGTGGAACTCAGAGACTGAACAAAGTCGCAACTTACGGCCCAACTCTGAAGCCCAAATACAGGGAAGAGGGAAAGAATGGGTCAACAGCATGGGCTTTGAACAGATGAGGCCCATCTTCGTCTGTTAATCCCGAGTTTCTTCAGGTCAGGTAGTGTTTCCGAGTAACTCTATACGTCACCCCAACAAAGGAAAAATAAAAAAATTGAAATAAAAGATTACAACCCAAGACCCTCGTCATTGTTTTTCTCTCATCAAACGGAGGTTTCCAATATTCAAACGAAAGAGAATTCACCCATCTTCACGTCTCCTTCCAATATTGTATAATCTTCTCTATTAGGGAAAAGGAAAAAAAAAAAATAGAAAAAGAAAAAGAAAGAGAGAGAGGAAAAACACAGGGAAAAAAAAAAAAGAACTGAAACAAACAAAAACCCAAAAAGCCTTCCAAAATTGTATAGTCTTCTCTTTAGGGAGAAAAAAGAAAAAGAAAAAGAAAAAAAAGAAAAGAGAGAAAGAGAGGAAAAACACAGGAAAAAAAAAAAAAAAAAGAACTGAAACAAGCAAAAACCCAAAAAGCCTTCTCGGATTTGGGGAAGGTAAAAAAAAAAAAAAAAGAATAAAAACTAAGAGAAAATTCATCCTCCTTCTACGCAACCCAAGTAACCCAACCTAGTCTTTCTTCGATTTCTCCCCTGTCGTTTGATCGAAATTTCCTGTTAAACTCCAATTTGGTCTCCAACCCCTCCCCCTTTTTTTTTTTTTTATATTACTCAATCTCCTCTTCGTCTGAGATTATGCGGTTTCGGAGCTGAATTCGTTTCTGGGCATCTCCGAAAGTCGCCGATTTTAAGTACTTTCTTGTCGGCGAAGTGGTTGATTACGCCCTCTTGTGTTTTCTGGCTTGGTTGGAGGTAAAGTTTGTCCTTTTTCTCTTTATCCCGTTATTATTTCCTCTGTGCGGTTCTGAAACAAAATAAATAAATAAACGATGAAAAGAGTGTGTGTGTGTGTGTGTGTGTGTGTGTGTGTGTGTATATATATATATGTGCTTTTTTTTTTTAATGTGGGTTTTATTTAACCGTTCGTTTCTTTAGAATTCCTTTCTCTTATCTAAAGGGTTCTTGGGTTTTCTACTTTCCTTTTGTGATATATATGTACATATATTTATATAACAATCTAGTTCCGTAGTCAAATGGCTGCGCTTAAGATTCTGAACCCAATCATATGATTAGTACTAGGTAATATTATGTTGTAGAGAAGTTGTTAATACTTTCCTGAAAGTATGTCTTATGATTGTAATAGATTTTCTTGGTTAATGAAGTGTGTGAGAGGTCTGAAATATTTGCATTGTAGGTCTGAATGTATCTAGTTATTGCAAACAAATTCCTCTTATTTGCCTATTGTGAGTTTGGTTCGGTTGATATTTATATTACCCTTTTGCTATTTTTAGAAGTTTCAGTCCTGGGGTGGAAATTTGAGAACGTTAAAGAAAAAATATAGGCCTAATTTGAGATTGTCATGCTTTTGAAAGAAGTTCTAATAGCAAGAGAAAAAGTCCAAAATTTTAGCTTCCCCAAATAAGTAACTGGACAAGTGCATTGGTGTCTATGCGAAGTTATTGTAGATGCTTTTACCAGATACACCACTTGAATCGTGTTATGCGCAAAGGACTTCTGGGATCTCCAAAAGCATACCAAATTGGCCCATTGTAATGGTTGAATTTTTTTTTCCTTTTTTCAACTTGCATTTAAATTTTTTTTATGAGGGACTTATTTGATGTTCTTCATCATTCCAGAAATTTGCAGACTGTTTCAGTTTTTTTCCTGGGGAATGGACTGGCGGTATTTGACCACAGTCAGTCTTTGTAAATGATGTTCAACGGGTCAAAGGGTGCCAATTCTCGCGGCATATTCAAGTGGAGGTGGCATGGCGAATCATCTTTGTCAGAAGGATTACTCAAGGATGTGCCTCCTGAGATTGAACTTTCCGACTATGGACGGGTACTATCAAGTCCTGGCAGTGAGAGCCCTTCTGGGCTTCTTAATGGTGAGAGTTTGAATGTGGAACCAATTGCTGATCTGGACCTGTTCTTTGAAAGGCTCTACAGCTATTATTGCGAGAAAGGGCTTTGGTGTATCATCATAAAATGGATGGTGGAGCTTCTGAGTTTGGGTTTCACAATTTGTTTCTCTGGGTTTTTCTTGTTATATGTTGATTGGAATGGTCTTCGTAATGCGAAGTGTGGGATGGATGCGGTTGAGTCTGGAATTAAGCCCTGTGATCTTGCCAAGGAAGCCCTTCATTTGCACCCATTAACCCCTCTAACACTTTCAAAAGCTATCATTGTGGTTTACTTGGGCATATTTTCCATTTATTGGGTCTTTTGCTTTTTGAGGTTTTTTGCTCAGTTAAAGGAAACTCTTGGAACACGTCACTTCTATTACAACAGGTGTGTGTGCAATTGTGATATACAACCCTTCTCTGAATTAGAAGTGCTTTGTTTTTTATTGCATTGTAGTTAAATTTTATCTCCTTAAGAAAATGACATAACCAAGGTTGTATTCCTGCAGTCTTCATGTAACTGACAATGAAATTCAAACCATGCCGTGGGCAACGATTCTTGAAAAAGTGGTGCAGTTACAGAATTCAGAACGGCTTTGTGTAGTTAAGAATCTCTCTGCTCATGATGCGGTGATGCGGCTTATGCGGAAGGAAAATTACTTGATTGGAATGATCAACAAGGGAATACTTGCATTTCCTATCTCACAGTGGGTGCCAGGGGCTGGTCCAACTGTCAAATTCAGCTCAAATGGAAAGAGGCATCGTCTAATACTGACCAAAACCCTTGAATGGACCTTAAATTGGTGCATCTTGCAGAGCATGTTTGATCGGTATGTTGAGACACGAATTTATGGGCATCTACAATCATCTTCTGAGTTCTAATTAATGCTTATAGTTTTCCACATATGTCCACAGGACATTGATGCCATCTTTGTAGCTAGCATACCTCAGTAATCTCATTGTTTTTTAATTTTTTAATTTTTTGGAACAGGAACTTCTGTGTTAGAAGGGATTTTATATCTAATCCACGAACGTTAAGGAAAAGGTTGATGGTAGTGGGCCTCACGATGCTTGTTCTTTCACCATTTATTGTCATTTTCATGCTGGTGTATCTCTTCCTTAGGCATGCTGAGCAGTTCTATAACCATCCAAGTACTGCATCGTCTCGTAGATGGTCAAATCTATCAAAGTGGATTTTACGGGAATTCAATGAGGTAATAATTTATGTCTCATCTTACTTAAGCTTTTTCCGTAGCCTAAAATGACTTTGGAGTGTTGGTGCTGGGCATGCATATTCATTGTATATTTGATATCTTCACGGTGATAATCAAGTTTGCTGGTTTTGCTTTATGCTTTGTTTCTTTCTTAGTTGGTGTTTGCTTATATTTGTTTACTTTTTTGTTATAGTCTTTGTTTCATAAATACTACCAATGTGGGTATTGCAGGTGGACCATTTGTTCAAGCATCGAATCAATAGCAGTGTGATACTCGCATCAAATTACTTAAAGCAATTTCCTTCTCCCATCATTTCTATTATCGCTAAGTTCATATCTTTTGTTTCCGGTGGCTTTGCTGCTATTCTGATCATCATCGCCTTTCTGGAGGAATCCCTACTTGAGGGTCATGTAATATGCCTGTGGTTTCTTGATGACTTTTCAACTCTTATATAATAATCCTCCTCGCTTTTAATTACATGTTTAATTTTGCAATTTTGAAATTTTGCAGATATTTGGTCGCAACTTGTTTTGGTATGCTGCTGTTTTTGGAACTATAACGGCTATTAGCCGGGCTGCTGTCACAGATGAGCTTCTGGTCCTTGACCCGGAGGGAGCCATGTCTATGGTGGTCCAGCACACACATTACATGCCAAAGTCATGGCGTGGCAAAGAAAATACCGAGATGGTCCGCTTAGAGTTTGAAACACTGTTTCAGGTCCTTCTCGTTAATTGTCACGTTTAAACTTTTCAGTGAATATGGACTTATATGAATGGTTAAACTGAAGTAGTTGGAGCTATCATTTTGTATATCGTAATTGGTCTCTATGTTTCTCGACATTTATAAAATCCTTACTAGCTACTTCATTTTTTTTCTTTAATGCAGTATACTGGAATGATGTTACTTGAGGAGATGGCCTCAATTTTCCTCACTCCATACTTGCTTTTGTTTGTCGTCCCGAAGGTATCACTTCTTTAGGAGTTCGTATCCATTTTAACTTTGGAGCATCGGGATGGCAGTTCTTATGTGCTAATACAAAGTTTAATTATGCAGCGGGTGGATGATATATTGCAGTTCATTGCAGATTTCACGGAGCATGTGGAAGGCGTTGGTCATGTTTGCAGGTCAGTATTTCACATCTACCAGCATCATAAACGAATTTGTCATCTTCTTAAAAATTTTGTCACCAGTGATTATCGAGTAGTGGCTTTTTCCTACCTTGACTCTGACTACTCATATGGCGTTTTACTCTTTTTTTTTTTTTTTTCCTTATTTCTGTGGCAGCTTCAGTGCCTTTGATTTTCAAAAACATGGCAATAGCAAGTACGGATCACCTGACAATGCAAGTCGTGCTAAGAGGAGTTCTCAGGGGAAAATGGAGAAATCGTTCTTGAGGTAATCTCAGCAATGACGAGATTTACATGTACTTGCATGACTTTATTAATGGTTGGGAAAATGACCTTATACTGTTTTCCTTGATATCTCATTACAACATATTTTGCGTTAGTTATCCTGAACTACTACATTTTGGAGCCCCGTCCAAAAAAAGGGAATATATTTCCACCGCTGTTCCGATATATTTCCTGCTCTTTCTCAAAGAACCGTATCTTTTTAGCGCACAACCACCACTCAAATATTTTGCTTTTTAAAGCTAGTCTCATTTCCCAAGTTAGATTCTTATGGACCTTCATTTTTTGTTGCAGCTTTCAGAGTACCTATCCTTCATGGGAACCAAATGCGGAGGGAAAGCGGTTCATTCTAAATCTTAGAACTTTCAGGGAGCAAAATTTGCACGGACAGGTAACTCAGCCTGTGTATTCTCCTCCAAGAATGTGGCAAGGGAGCCCGAATTTGAGGGGTCATGGAGACAGAATCAGCATGTTTTCGAGAGATATAGCGCCACAATATGGTCCTGGAACTGGATATCATCTGGGTTCTCTCTGGCTGATTGATGCAGATCAAAAGAATCACCCCTATCTTCTTGACTGGTATTACACCTCACGCCCACACCATCCAACCACACACGCAACTGACATTCCGGAGGAATTAACTGAAGCAACCGAGCAACAATTTGGAGACTATACAATTCCATCCAACCTGACACGACATGATGTGAGATACAAAGATTACTGGGAAGAACCTTATGATCATCGGTCGCGACCAAGTCTTGGGGCCTCTACATCAACCCCTTACTTCAGGGAGAGTATTCTTCAGAATCAGGAATTTGGCAATCTGGCACGCCCACCAGCAGAAGGGAGTCATTGGTGGGCGAGAAGTGGCTCGAAAGGTGCACAGCCACAGGCCAGCTTTCTCGAGCCTCCTGATTTCAACCGCCAGGCTCCTGGCAACTACTACGATAATTTCTCGGATAGAGGGTCAGAGGAACAAGAGCAGCACTTGGACTGGAGAAACTCTAGCAAGTTGTCCCATACTATATATATGGACGACTTAGATACCGGAGACTTAAATCTTCATTTCGACGATATCTATAGCAAACCTCCAGAAACTCCGCGAATAGATCCAGAAGCGCCGAGCTTTGTATGATCATTTTATAAATTATTTGCTTCCCCTCTAGTTTTTTCAAGAGGTTGTTGCTGTTAGGGTACTAGGTGGGTGTATATGCAAATGGGTTTCCGGAACTGGATTTTATTTGTTTTAAAAATATTCTATTCGTTTAGGAAACTCTTGGCATTCTTTGGTGTATATAAATTCATGATGAACATAGAATATTTTCGAATAGGGGGTTTCAGGTCTCGCTTTTGGGGAGGGTGACCCCGGTTCCAAACTGAATCTGGGAAAGCTTCTCTAAAACTCTGTACAAAAGAATTCCCAGGTTAATTCATCAAGTCTGAATTCCCATTCCACTCTCTAGATATATTCCCTAGTTTGTTTGGACTTGTTTCTAGTTTGGTCTTCTCCCTTAGCGTTTTGTTTGTGAATCATATTGAGATTAAAATTTTTGAGTCACACATAATTTAAAGATGAATAGGGCTTACTCATGAAGGTTGGTCGATCTGACTGTAAGGAATGTGTTAAAAAAAAAAAAAAAAAAAAAAAAGATGAGTAGGGGTTAGGAACACTTTCTATTTTATCCAATCAGCCCAAGTGATAGGTGAATTATTATATTTTAACATATGTACTTTTTTAATTTTAAATTTTTTGATATGATAAGTTTTAAAATGTCTATAATAAATAATGATAGAAAGTTTCTGAACATTTATTTAATTATGTATAATAGTGATCGGTTTTTTTGTTTAGAAAAATGGTTGATGATCATTTATTGTCAATGATTAATTATAATTAAATTGTGATTGAGATCGGTAAAAACAAATGTTGATTGATCAATCACATTAAACACCAAACGATCATTGATATTTAAGAACAACATTCTAATAAATTGAACAAAACTTCGGACATGTAACCAAAATTGAGTTTTTTTTTTTAATTTTCCCCCCCTAAAATGATGCCTTTTTTTTTTTTTTTTTGGGTCCTCCTTTTTTCCGCGTTATTTAACCAAAATTCACCGTATTTGGAACAGTTCTAGCGCTTCCGCATTGCGGGGTTTTGCAAAGGGTTTAACACACAAACGAAAGCATAGTACTTTGCGAAATTCCCCAGAATTCTCTCTCAAATCCACCATGAAAAAAGCTTCAGTCTCAGTTCTTTCACATCTTTCTCGTCACAGATTCAAATCCTTCCCCGCCATTCTCTCCCGAGACTTCATTTCCGACACCTCCTCTTGCTCGTCTTCTTCATCGTCTTCATCTTCATCTTCTCTGGTCTCACCTTCCCATCTTAAACCCTGCTCAAAAACCCATGGCTTATTCTTAAAAAACACACCATTTCAAGCAAACCCATATCAGAATATCGCCACCCTGGCCGAGAAACCGCCTCAGAATATGTCCTCAAGGCAGAGAAAAGCCAAGGAAAAAGCCGACCTCGAAGAAGCTTTCGAGTCGGCGAAAACCCCCGAGGAAATGCTCAGGGCGTTCAAAGCCATGGAGAGTACTTTTGAGGAAAAGGAACTTGGTTTAGCTACCTTGAAACTTGGCCTCAAACTTGACCAAGAAGATGAAGACCCTGAAAAGATTTTGTCTTTCGCCGAAAGAGCCCTCAAAACTTTGGATAACGACGGTAAGCCTTCTTTGCCCGTTGCCATGGCTTTACAGTTATTGGGCTCTGTTAATTTGAGCTTGAATAAGTATAATGATAGTTTGGGGTACCTTAGTAGGGCTAATAGGATTTTGGGCAAGTTAGAGGGAGAGGGTCTCAGTGCCGAGGATGTCGAACCGGTGCTTCACGCGGTCCACCTAGTGATGGCCAATGTTAAGACAGCAATGGGAAGGAGAGAGGAGGCTATTGAACATCTTAGGAAGTGTTTGGAGATTAAGGAGAAGACTCTGGGGGATGGGAATGTCGAACTGGGTCAAGCAAATCGGGATGTGGCGGAAGCGTATGCGTCGGTTTTGAATTTCAAGGAAGCGTTGCCTTTTTGTGTGAAGGCATTGGAGTTGCATAAGGAAGAGTTGGGGCAGAATTCGGTGGAGGTTGCTCATGATAGGAGGCTTCTTGGGGTGATTTATACTGGCATGGAGGAGCATGAGAAGGCCTTGGAGCAGAACAGACTTGCACAAAGAGTGTTGAAGAATTGGGGGCTTAGTTCTGATTTGGTTTTTGCTGAGATTGATGCTGCGAATATGCAGATTGCGTTGGAAAGATATGACGAAGCTATTAATACATTGAAGGCTGTTGTCAATCAGACAGATAAGGAGAGCCATACTCGGGCACTGGTGTTTATTTCGATGGGGAAAGCGCTTTCTAGCCAGGAGAAATTTGTGGACGCAAAGAGGTGTCTGGAGATTGCCTGTGGAATCCTTGACAAGAAGGAGAGGAGTTCTCCATTGGAAGTTGCTGATGCCTACGCTGAGATATCGATGCAGTATGAGAACATGAACGAGTTTGAAACTGCTATTTCTTTGTTAAAGAGAACATTGACACTACTCGAGAAGCTTCCACAAGAGCAGCACACGGAAGGAAGTGTTTCTGCCAGATTAGGGTGGCTACTTCTGTTGACTGGAAAGGTCCAACAGGCTATCCCTTACTTGGAGGGTGCCGTTGAGAGGTTGAAAGAGAGCTTTGGTTCCAAACATTTCGGAATTGGGTATATCTACAACAACTTGGGGGCAGCATATTTGGAACTAGACAGACCTCAATCAGCCGCACAGATGTTTGCAGTTGCAAAGGACATATTGGATGTCTCACTTGGTCCTCACCATGCAGATTCAATAGAAACATGTCACAACCTCGCAAAAGCATACGATGTTGTGGGAAGGTGAGATAGGAGTACTCTTCCTACTTTTTTTAAAACTTCATTTTCAGTATATGCTGCTCTTATTGGTTCTTAAGCTTTTAATTCATTGCTAACTAAAGTTGCTTTAGCATTGTTAATCTGCTTGACAAACATGTTGTTTACATGTTTAAGTGCAAATTTTTTCCTCCCTTGCTATATTTTATTTTAAAAAGCAACCTATATTTATTTGTCCAAATGCCATGTAAATTAGGACAATATGTTTAGTATTTTAAATTCCATGATAATAATAGTTAATTAACTTACTACTTAATAGCACCTTGAAAGATATCTTTTTTCGTCCTATAGTTCTCTTCTCACTGACAAAATGAAGTTTATCTATTCAAATCTGACTCCATAGAAATACGTGAAAGTGCAAGTAAATCCCGTCCTTGTGTAGCTATTAGTCAAGATGATGAACTGTTGTACTGAATGTTTTTGTTTAGTCCTGTGTTTTTGTTTTGGAGGCAAATATCTGCAAAACCTGAAAGTTTTTTGTTGGATTTCGCAGCTATGAATTAGCGATAAAATTTCAGCAACAGGTAGTTGATGCTTGGGAAAACCATGGACCAAGTGCGAGAGATGAACTGAGAGAAGCCCGACAAATGCTTGAACTGTTGAAGAAAAAAGCCCTTGGAGCTCATGTAAATGACGAGCTTCCTAAAAAGGCCTTGCCTTTGCCCCATTCTAGTGCATCTGCCAGGAGGTCATAACCTGATGTTCGTTCCCGTTATCACAAAATGACCAAGAACAATGTTTTCGGCTTTTAAACGACCCCTTAATCTACTACACATGCATTGATTACATATATTTTTTACTTCTTTTGTTAGTTGAAAACAAATAAAGAGGTGTTTGGAATCTTTTTATGCTTCTAAATTAGTAATGTATTAAGAATTTCTACACTAATATGTCTGTATGTTTCAATTTTACGTGACACTTTGATTACTCAAGTTCATATAAACTTGTTGCGAGACAATGGTTTTCAATTATTCTGACAGGGGTAGGGAAATCCTGTTCGAGTACAATAATGAAGACTTAGTATCCACTTCGAATATTTTGATGATGTTCACATTGAAAGACATTATAATAATGATGTTGGCTCTGCTCATGCACATTCCTTTTGCTCATTTCCTTTGTAATGATTTTCTTACCTCCCTTGCAAATTAAGCAATATCGACTTTCTGCTTTTGCTTTTCTGCTTTCCCATTCTGAATTATCTTGAAATGTCAAACAAAAATAATTATATCATTCTCAATTATGCTTGCTTGGTGAAAACTAAGATTTTCTAATTGAAGCGGTGAAAATATTATGCCATTATTAAACTTGCTTAAAAATGATATGTCACCTATATTCACATAATTGCCCCAAAGCAACAAGAACAAGAGATCATTCCCAAGGAGATCTCTCTCTCCCTCTCTCTCACGTTTAAACTTCCGGTTTGGGTCCCTCAAGGGTGGCTGCTTTACCGACCCATGTTCTAACTAAAGAATCGAGATTTACTGTTCCAGATTTACTGTCTCATTGCTTGTGTCCGGATAGTGTTATATCATATCATTTGAATTTTATAATTTAGTCAAATACGAAAAATTTTTAAACGAGTTGATTAGTTATCAAAATATTATTGTGAGGTAGTCTTTAAGACAAGAAAACGGTACAACACATATGGACTCCTCATTGAAACTCCTCATGGAAAGGAAAGTAAAAAGTAATCATTCTCATCATTAAGAAGGAAGCCAACACCAAATTGATACAATTTTAT
The DNA here is from genome assembly GCA_009761775.1 of Ficus carica. Lineage (NCBI taxonomy): Eukaryota > Viridiplantae > Streptophyta > Magnoliopsida > Rosales > Moraceae > Ficus > Ficus carica. The sequence goes on along the minus strand of CM019748.1, from coordinate 3,168,946 downwards.
CAACCAATAACAGTCCAAACTCATGATTCCAAAACCAAAGCCTATCTCTTAGCAAAATCTCAGTTTCTCTCAACTATTTTCATAAGTCTAAAATACCAACCCAAGTGAATAGTACTACACTTGGTTCATCTTATGCAAATATCGACAACTGCCTAAGAAGACAATTCCAGGATTTCACCTCAAAACTATGAACTAAAAAGAAACCCCCAGTCAGAAAATTTGAAGCAAAGAAAGAAAAAAAAAAAAAAAAAGATGAAAAAATTAATATGCATCTTCACATTACATCTCAAAAGGAACAACTGCATTCCTTGAACTTCTGCCAAGTCGAAACGGGAAGAAAGACCTTCGGATTCTGCCATCACACACTTCGCTAGTACTGACCTCACTGAGAGGCCTCATGTTCTTCTGAATGATTTCCCGAACCGTCGAGTGGAGCTGGCGATCGGTGGCTGAATCCCATGAGAAAGATCTCCTTATAGGCTGAATACAGAACTGATCATCCTTATGATCTCTTACATCAATGCACTCATCTCCCATGATTGAAACATGGTGACACTTCTTCACTTTCACCTTCTGCTCCGTCTTTCTCGGAGAAAAAAGTTCTAGACACCGGATCTTCTCTGTAGCTATTTGATCCCTCTTGTTGCCTTTGTGGAAACATTTCTCCATCTTGATCACCACCCAATTCAATCACCACGAAATCTTCGTCACTTCCTATTAGGCTATCTGAATACAGCTGAAGCTCTTGAGGCGAAGAGCTCGGTGCAATGATATGATCGATCGGGTAACGAATAGTCCCGGCAATGCTGGTCCTACAAAGTGGGCAATTACCATTGCTTTGAAGCCAGATATCAATGCAGTCCAAGTGAAATGCATGGTTACAGTTAGGAAGAACTCTCAGTGTGTCTTGCACTTGAAACTCATTCAAACAAACCACACATCCAAACACACTTCTCTCTTCCATTTCCCCTCCTTTGAACTGGAAAGTCGGGAGTTCACGAATGACCGATTCGTCAAGCCCGCGGTTCCACATCGCAGGAGACAAAGCTATGAAGGAGTCATGGTCATCTTGTCTGGACCTGATCAAGATGGAAAACCTTCTGAGTGGATTGAGTTGGTGCCAATTTGAGCAGCACTTGACCACAAAGATGTAGTAGCAAGCTAACAAGAAAGCTGTGCCCATTATACTCAGTAGAGCAACTGCTAGAATGGGAAAAGCCGGTTGGTGAGTTGAGTCTGTCTGGGATTTGATCTGTGGGAGAGTTTGGAATCCAGGATTGTACTGGAAATGCCTGTAATTTGAAGCCATAAGCTCAAACTGATGTTGATTTTACTGGTGTATAAGGTTCACGGACATATATAAATATATATATATATGTGTGTGTGTGTGCAGATTATACAAGATTTTGACCAAAGAAAGGCTTGAGGAAGAGAGAAGAAAAGAACACAGAGAGACACAGAGAGAGCTTACAGAAAAAACTAAGTGGGATAAAATAGAGGGACATAGAACTTAGAAGTCAAAGATGTATTTTAATCAAAAGTTAAAAGAAATTCAGCACTAATGCTCTCCAAACTTGTTATTCTTTAATAACTCACATTTCAAACTTTTAATTTTGATAATTTACTTTTTGAACTTACTAAATAGTTGTAATATACCTCTTTTTAATTAATTTTTGGATAAATTAATTATGAAGAGTTCATGTACGCCTTCTATGAAGACATAAAAACCAATTTTCAATCAAAAATTTCCAAATCTATTACAAACCTTAATGCAAATCTTTCAATTTTAAATCTTTAATTTTGTGTAAAATTAACTAAAATGGATAGATTGTAATAGTTTAACAAGTTCATAGGACAATTTTTCAAAAATTAAAAGTTTGGAGGTAGTTATCAAAGGATAATAAATTTAAGACATGGTTTTATGACCCACTCGGCTGTGGAAAGGGAAGGATGATTGAAAACTTCAAGGTGTTTTTGTTTTTGTTTTGTTTTTTTTTTTAATTAGTAGGAGTCATAAAATCCATACTAAAAAAAATAAATAAATAAAAAAACTGATTTGCGAAAAGTGACAAAAAGTTTTTTTCTATTTCTTTTTGTGGATATGCAAAAAGAGACTAGAAACTGAAGAGAATGAGAAACATGAAGAAAGGCCGAGATTGTAGAGAAAGCAATTTTTTTGTATTGATTTCTGTGGAGGTTGGTCCATTGAATTTGAATGGCTTAGTGCTTTTATGGTCACCGTTTTGGTCTCAGAGTCGTGCTAACTTTATGAACTTTTTATTGTAAAAGACTCCCTTTTGGTAGACCCAACGACATATCGAGTTCTTCAAATATTTAATGCAGTCTAGAACATTACTTTTATTGATTTTGGACTTTTAACTTGGTCTCAAGTACATTTATTTTAATTGTCAACTAATTAGTTGAGGAAATATTTTGTGGTGCTTTTAGTAGGATTTAAGAAAGTGCAGCTTCGGTGCCTATCTACTTTGATCATGAAGAAAGGGTAATTCTGCGTAGTCCTATTTTGTATACTTTATCGGTAAAGCTCATTTTTAAACCGTTAAGATGTAATCAAACGGCTGACATATTACTTGTGTATGATAGTTATAATGCACTTTCTCTCATACTAGTATAAACTAAAAAATTTAAAAATAATATTAAAAAAGTAAACACTACTCATTCCCTCCCCGACCGACGACCCCCCCCCCCCCCCCCCCGGTGACAAGCTAGTCCCCCTTGGATGCTGACAGACCCCCCCACCCCCTTGCGCCATGAGCCCAGAGCCCCGCCAACCCCCCCCCCCCAAGTTGACAAGCCCAATTCCCCCTAAAGCCAAATTTGGTCGACGTTTGGGGGGGCATCAGTGTTGGGGGAGGGTGGGCCTTCTCGACGCCGTTGTTGACATTGGGAGGGTCGCCGATGGACGGTAGCAAGACCTTTTTTTTTAATTTTTTTTAATTTCTATTTTTTTATTTTTAGTAGATAATATTATGGATTAAAGGACATTATAGTTATCCAAACAACATCTCAACCGTTGATTACATCATGACGATTTAAAAATAAACTCTACTGATGGGGTATATAAATGAGACTTTACTAAAGACTTACCCATGAAAGAAAAAAGAAAAAGAAAAAAGGAAAAAGGAAAAAAAAAAAAAAAGTGTTGTGGTTTTTAGGTTGATCATTGTGGCATTTCAAGCAAAAACGATGAATGTTTGTCAAAACGACATTGATTGGAACAGATACTAACAATAAAAGAACAACTATAAGTAAATGAGTTTATTTGCAAGACATAAAAAAGTTTTATATTTTCTTAAGGAAACAAGGAAATACTTTTAAATTTGCTTTTCCCTTTTTTTGTTTTCATTTGCTCAATTAGTATAACCGAAAACAGTTTTGTTTGTTTGTTTGTTCTCTCTCTCTCTCTCTCTTTTTTGTTTTAGTATACTCTAAACAATCTGTCTAGAAAAACAACGAAACTCATTTTCGGAAATTGACTAGGCAGTTCAGCCTTATTCTCAAAATATTCCATTTCCATTTTTACACTCGTAATAGAGAACGACATGGACTATAGTGAACGACATTTAAAAAGAAACGACAAAAATAAGAGAAAACGACATGAATGATATAAACAACGACAGCCTAATAGACTTTCAGCCAACTGATTTGGAAAAATAAGAATCGCAGCAAATCATGATTCATTTCTATCGACTTTAATACTCGGGAAATTAAGTTAATTGCCCCATCAAATTGAGAACAACATACGGATTTGTCAAAGTTACAAACAAACGACAGCAAATGGTTGTAGAAAACAACAGTAAATACAATAACGATTGAATAAGACGACTTGTAGTATTCTACATACTCAATAAGGCAACAAGTGTTTAATGGTGGGTCGTTTGCTACCCTAAACGACAAAAAAAAAAAAAAAAAAGAGCACTCGTATATATATATTTTTTTTTGGTTTTTTAATAAAGCACGTTTAACTCAAAACTAGCATTTAACCAAACAGTGTAGACCGTTGATTACAATTCTATGATAAAATGAAACTAAAAACGACAACAAATTGTAAAGCGTCACAAACCATAAGGCAACAACAATGGGAGTAAACGACATAACCCAACGAATGAATGGGAAAAACAGAAACAAGTACGATAGATGATTAGGACTCTGGATGATGATAGATGAACTATAAACGACACCAAATGAAAATCCACATTAACTCGACAAACTACAACACTAACCACGCTTAAAGAAAAGACAATGACATCCAAAACGATAACAACCGATTAAAGGACAGAATTAATAAACCCCAAGTCATGAACTAGAAAATCGATATCAACATTAAGAAACGACACCAAAATACAGAAACAGAGGGCCTATTGAAGCACTAGTATATATTTAAAATCTACTCGGAAGAGTTTTCTTAAGAATTACAAGTCACATTTTGGCCATGTTCGACATTGTTTGGTCATGAGAAGAGATTCTTTTCTTTTCCTCTCTTTCAAAAGCCCTTGTTACTGTCTATATCTTGATAATGAAGATATAAAATAACTTTGAAAACTATAGCAAAAGCTATTGATCAGGATTGATTTTTTATTTTTTATTTTTTTCGCTTTGTCGTTTGGAAAAACATACTAGAATTAAAAACACTTTTTTTTTTCCTTTTTGTTTCTTTCATGAAAAACTCAATAATTCATGTTCATGTTCTTTAGCATCAACCTGTATAAAAAAGAAAATAATTCACAGAATAAAGAGCAATTGAAGAGATCAAACGCCACTTGCAATTTATAGCCGAACCAACTAAAACAACGTTAATCTCTTATGCACTGGAAATTTCTAAAAACAGTTGGCTGAGTGTTTTTTTTTTTTTTTTTTTTTTAAAGCATCGTTTGGTAAACTGTCTATTCAAATATATATTATTTAGTCAATTAAAAAAAATTTATTTCATAATCGATTCAAAGACAATGAACATGGCCATGACAAACGGCGTGCCATTTGACTGAGGTATTCCCTGCCAGCTCGTTAATTTATTTTTCCCCTTTATTTTTTAGTTTATTATATATTAATTGGATTAGAACCCGTTGACAATTTGGATTTAGACCTTTCGATTAAGGAAAAAAGATTATTAAGAGAATTGCTGATGTTAAGCAACAAATTAGTAGATATACATATTTCTATTATCAAACTATCTTATAAAAAGTAGTAGATCTTGACCGCAATGTTTTGATGCAGACTTGTAGTTTGGTTTTCTTTTCTTTTCTTAATTAAGTGGTGGCGTCTATTTAGTAAAGTTCTTTAATTGATAAAAAAAAATAGAACTTACTTATCAAAAAATTTAATTAATATTTCCAACAGGAAAAATGATTGCAGTACTTATCTGGAATTGCACGCAACAAATGGAATTGTTATTAGTCAACCAAAGAAAAAAAAAATTTTTCTTCAAAAACCAAAAACAAATATATATTTTACGTGGAAGTATGACAGTAAAGCGAGATAATTCATGAAACAAATTGATCAAAGTCTTCCACATTTATAGCAATTTCTTCTTCTATTTTTCTCTAATTAAATGAAGTTAATTTTGAAATCTGAACTTGTTGGTCTATGCGTGCAGTGAAAAAAAAAATAATAATAATGTTAGATGAATTTAACTGCTAGTTTTTTTTATTTTTTATTAATAGTTTGAAAAATTTTATAGTTAGGTCCCTTTCTTAGTATCCTTTGAGGATATTTGAAAAGTTCAGCCTACCTCTTCCTGGCTAAGATTACTGATAAAGAACGGTGTGCTCACCAAAAATGACTTTTTCGAAGCATTTATAAATTAAGTACATAATAACTAATAGAAGCTTATAAATAATGAATAGCGTATTTAGCACTAACGTCCCTTAAACATTTCAGCTTTTGGCAACGTGTCTTCCAAATTTTTAGTTTTGGTTAATTACACTTTGAACTTATTAAATTGTTGTAATTACCTTCTATAATTAATTTTCTATTAAATCAGTCATGAAAAACTCACATACGCCTCATGTGAGGACTGAAAACCCTATTTTCAACCAAAAATTATTATATACAAACCTATATAAAATTTTTAATTTCAAATCTTCAAATTTAATGTGATAGTAATTAAAAGGAGTGCATTGCAACAATTTAACAAGTTTAAGAAGTAAATTGTTAAAATTAAAAATTCGGGATTAAGTTGTCAAAGGGTAACAAAGTTTAAGTGGCATGCTAAATACCCTAACACCATATATATATATATATATATAGTTCCAGAGCGAGTCTAACAATATTAAAACTCCACTAGAATCCAATTTTCTCGTGCTGCAAATTTAGGAAATAATACTAAAAAAAATTTACGTACATACATACATGATACACATATATAGAAAGCAAATTATGAATTACACTATTGTTTGTGCACGTAATAAGAAGAAAAAGAATCAGGAGTTCCACTAGCTGCAGCAAAACGATCAATAAATTAACTAATTTATAGGAGTTCAAAGAAATTGAATATCAAGAGAGCAAGTACCATGACAGGATCCCAATTATGTTCTTTGAATGGAAACTAAAAGGATATAGTTATAATTTCATGAATTTTATGAATAAATACGTCCTTTTGCGACTGAAAAAATCAGAAAACAAGTACACAAATATAAAGGCATTATTCCGGGGGAGTCAAACTCAGTCAAGAAAATAAAAAGGTGTATATATATAGTGAATTATATATATCATATATGTATATGCATATATACGTACGTCACTCCATAAATTTTATATATACTAGTTTCACAAAGCTATCTGGCGTAGTAGTTTTCCAATTATTTTTTTCCATTTTAAATAAATATTAATGTAATCATGCATACGCAAATTCAGGAACCTTCTAAAAAAAGAAGGAAAAAAATAATTTTAACTTAAACAAAGAGAAAGCAATGCGCAAGTTGTTCCACAGTTTCTTGGTATTGCATTACTTTTTAGCTGCACCCTGTAGATGCATGTGTGGTAGCTTAGGTATATTATCATGATCAAAAATATGCTTGTAGCTATAGGCATTATATATATATATATATATACATATATTTAATTACAATATTTTTTAGTCAATGGCTTGCAAGCTTTACATATATATATATATATTCTTAAATATGTGTATATATATATCTTCTTTTCTATGAAATTCAATCATTCCAAAGTACAGATCAATATCTCAGCAAATTAAGAGAACTTTTTTATGCAATGGAGAATCTGGTTTCCAACTGGTCTAGAACTGCTCCGACGTTACCGAAATCTTACATTTTCCCGCCGGACAAAAGGCCTGACCAGCTCACTTTCCCTCTGGACAAAACGATTCCGGTGATTGATTTTGCGAATCATGATCCTACTTCTACAATGGAGCAAATCATGAAAGCTGGTCAAGAGTATGGAATTTTTCAGGTCTCGGATGATCAAAACGAGAAAATCTTCATATCTAGCATTTTCTTTTTATCTCGCATGTTATCTGAATTAGTTATGTTTTACTAATTCCTGTCACCATCGTTTATTTATTAAAAAAAAAAAGTTAGGTTCTACTGATCAAAATTTGTAATTGTAGGTGATAAATCACGGAGTTTCGAAAGAGTTATTGGATGAGACGATGAAAGTTGTTAAGGAGTTCCATGCTATGCCTACAGAAGACAAGGCAAGAGAATGTTCCAAGGATCCAAAGAAGAGATGTAGGCTCTATACCAGCAGCGAAAACTTCTCAACTGAGGAGCTTCATTATTGGAGAGATGCATTGGTCCACCCCTGTCATCCACTAGAGGAGCAAATGCAATTTTGGCCCGAAAATCCGATTCGATATAGGTATGAACTTACTAATTATTTTACTAATTAATCTTTTCCGAGTACTTTCCAAGCAGATTGCTTAAACCTTATTTGGTAATGCTTCTGTTAAATTTAAATTTAAAAAAAAAAAAAAAAAAAGAGTCAACAATATCTATATATCAATTACTTTAATTCCCTTAATAAATTTTTTTTTTCCTTCTGATAATTAATTTCCAGAGAGGTTGTTGGGAAATTTACAATAGAAGTAAGGAAGTTGGCTAACAAGATATTGGAGATGATAAGCCAAGGATTAGGACTAAGTCCCGGGTTTTTCGGAGGTGAGCTTTGTGAAAACCCAGTAGTGTTGGTTAATCACTACCCGCCTTGCCCAGAGCCAAGTTTAGCCTTGGGATTAGCAAAACACCGTGACCCTAGCGTTATCACCATCCTTCTTCAAGGAGATGTGCCTGGCCTTCAAGTTTCCAAGGATGACCAGTGGGTTGTCGTCGAACCTCTTCTCCATGCATTTATCGTTAACATTGGCTACATTTTACAGGTACTAAAAGTATATATACATATATATACACACACACACACACACACATATGGTAGAAGCTGTCCTTTTTCATTATTCATTATTGATAGTAACTGCAGTTTTAAATATTGAATTAACAGAAATGAACACGTTCTTAAATTTTGAATTTGAAAAACTTCTACCCAAATTCCTCTCCTCCCATATGTTGAGTTAGTCACAGTGGGGGCGAAATTTTCAACAATCTGGGTCTATAAGTGTCTACGTTTAAAATTTACAACACATGACACAAATCTACTATCGTTTATAGATTGGACTGCTATCCAATAGTTAAAGTACACTTTTTAAAGATGGTGAAGAAGAACAGTTTCTACCGTAATTCGTAAATATCTCAATATATATTATATAAATATATATATATATAAGTTGCTGAAAATCATTAAAAAATCTATATATGCAGTTGATATATATAAATATGAGTTTGTAGGTCATTACGAATGGAAGGCTGAAAGGTGCAGAACATCGGGTGGTGACAAATTCAGGCCTGCCTCGAACGACAACATCCTTGTTCATTTACCCTTCAAACGACAGTCTTATAAAGCCTGAAGCGACTTTGGTGGACGCCTCCAATAATCCGCCCCTCTATAGAGCCTTTCACTACAAAGATTTCCGTAGCTACTTCATATCCAATACAGCCGATGCTAAAAAAGTACATGAATTTATGGACAGGTACAACTGAATATATATATATATATATATATATATATTACCAAGAAATGGAACAATATCATCATGTTAAATAATTTGTATTTGGTTAGCATCCAATTTTTATTATATTTTATTTTATTTGTACTCTTCCATAGCTACTACATTAGGTTACGTCTATTATTATCTTTGCAATTTAGAGTACATGCGTTGTGAGTTTAAAATTTTATAAGACTCTATTTCAGTCAATAAGTGCATGGAATTCTTGCGATCGATTATTCAATGAAGATAAAGTTTTGCAAACCTTGAAAAGTAAGGTGGTGGAACTATATACAAGTACAACTATAAAAGCTCCTTGCTAATAAATTGGTAAAAAATACAAGAAAGTTATCTCGTGATATATGTTTATAGTTTTGATCCCCCTTTTCTGGCGAAGCATCGAGAAAATTTTCCTTTACTTAATTCACTTCTCAAACACTCGGTTTAAAAAACAGAAAAAGGGTCTCCACTATTTAACTCCGCAACTTTTTTATGTTTGGTTTTGTTTCTAGTGTTGAAGACAACTTTTGCTTGAAAACAGATATTCCCAAAATCCAGCTACAATTGCAAAGCTGCACACTAGATCCTTTAGAGTAGTCTTTGTTGGAAACCACTCTCTTGGTTTTTCTTTTTCTCTATCTCGCCCCCCATGGATCGTTCGTGCAAATTTTTTTTTTTTTTTTTTTTAATTTGGGGTACGTTTGGTAGGGTCAAAAAAAAATTGAAGCAGGGAATAACAGATCGTTTAAGTGAGAATAATGGAGAATTGGGGAAAAATCGTTTTCTTTATGTTGTTTGTCATGAAATCTCTTCAATAATCTTTTCAATTTATGAAAGATCAAAATTATGATATTTTCAAGAATTTAAAATCCCTTCCCTAGTCCCTTTATTCCTCTTCTCTCGTACTAAATAATCATGAATGTCAAAACCCTTCCACTAATCTCTCCACCCTCTCCTTCCTTCCACTTTTCTCTCCTACCAAACACACTCTTTATGTTGAAGGTCCATGGCTTTCCTTTCCCAATTTAACGAGATCTAGTGGCTTTACCACCTTATAAAAATAAATAAATAAATAAAAAAAAACACCTAACAAAAAAATTGTTGGGAATATTTCAGAAAGACAATTAGACACAAGGAAGACGATCTTGGATAACTACTCCCCAACTTGATTTGGGTTGTTCTTATGCTATCGGTTGGTAAATGTCTTTACATCGTATACAAAACGAATAGTGAGGAAAAAAGGAACACTGTGTGAGTGTATTAGACAATCGGCACAAAGGGCTTACAAATGGAGTGTTTGATCTCCAGCTTGAATTTGAAAAATCAAAACCAGGCACGAACCCGATTTTAAGAAATGGAGATGGATTTCCAAAAAATTTGTGTCCGATCGGTTTATGAACAGATAAGCAGAACCGATGAGTAAGAGCAAAGCCAACTCATTCCACTCTATCAGTTCCACTATCATCTTCATTCTCGGTGCTAAATTCTCCTCGAGAGATCATATTCATTAAGGATTTTGTGGCTTGGCCAACAGCACGAGAAGTCTTCTTTGCCGCACCAACAACGACTGGTTGCAATGAGATGATAGGCAGGCTTGCCCTCTCTTCGATCATCGCTGCATCAGATATAACCCGTAACTTATTATGGTTCGACCAGTAAATGGCAAGCCCTCAGTAAAAATAAGTTAGCAAAGGAGAAGTCATTATCACAAACAGACATAGCTTTAAACATACACATAGTCTGTTGCCGAGCAAGTGTGCCGAACTGTCGAATTCCAGCTTCGGCTGCTTGTACAGCTTGAGTTGATTTGCTGACCCCGTCAGCTATCTCTTGGCTGTTCAAAACAAAAGGCATGTTCTGTTAGTTATAGAAGAATATGATAGAACCGATGGAAATTAATTGCCACATGTACCAACACTTCCTAGAAATTCTATTCATTTGCTACATTAATTCCCAAAAATGTCTTATTTTCTGTTGCCCCTGGAGTTTTAACCCTTATTTGTGACTTTCTGGAGAAACAAACAGCTCTTGCTCATGTTTCTGAATTGGGTCTGTCCAGAAATGATAGTGGGGCTATCAAAATGCAGAGACATAATTACATTTGAAGTCTCTCAAAGGCCTAGGTATAATCAAATAAGAAACAATATGAAATACAGGACGTGATTACCTCAAATCACTTAATTCAAGCGTAAGATCACTGATTTCCATTCCTGAGAGCCTAATTGCCGCCATTGTGCTCGGAAGCTCCTCGCGAGCTGTATCTGCTAGCTTTGAGAGAGATGTTGCAGCTCTCCCCATTGCCTATGGAACACAAAAGAGATTGAGTATGCCGGTAACCATAACTGAGGAAAAATAGAGGCTTCCTTACAATTCGAAGACCCCAATACCAAGTGCGAGCCAAAAATTTTAGAATCTTACAAATATTGCAGAAACACAAACAATAAAAGTGCAAGCCATTGAACGTACCTTCAACCATAGCAATCAGATTCAAATAACATCGGAAGTAACCATCATCTTCGATATTTCAAGTGCTTTATGAATCTATGAGATAATTTTAGCTACTCTGTTCATTACCTATTATCTATGCAAGGTTAGAAAGTCACAAATTCTCTTGTAGACTAGAGACCCTTATCTTTTTTTTTTTTCTTCCTTCATAAATAAATAAATCTTATCCCTAAGTTTCTTATTTACACACACACACATTTAAATTTCTTTTCTTTCCTTTTTTTTTTTTTTTTTCCCTGTCTTTTTTTGTGTGTGTCTTCTTAACAACAAAGAAGGCTAACATATAAGAGTTGATGGGCAGCTATCGAAAAGACTGACTGACTATAAGTAGAATTTTTAATCAAAATTAATTGAGATCAACATGGAGGTAAACACCCCAATCCATCAATTGTTATATTGATCCAAAACCTCCCAAAAATCCACATCCTAACAATCTCCCACTTGATCTATACATCACATATATGGGAGGTGAGGTTATATAGCAAATAAATGCATAATCTTAACAGCTTTTCTCACAGTTAGCGAGTATTGGGAGGTTATCTCCACCTACATAGTAGTTACAGCCCATTTCGATTTCAACTAATTTTGCAGTTACAAATATAATAGTCCTTCAATATTTTCCTCACATTTGTAATCACATGCTAATATCAGATAGCTTCCCAGCAATTCCTATTTACTACTTTGATAAGAAGAATATAGCTATACGTGAAAATTTGAAGGATAAGGGTCTTTAATCTCTAAGAGAGTTTGTGAGTTTATATCTTTACATAGATATTAGGTCTTGAATCAACAAAATAGCTAAAATTATCCCAATTTCATATTTCTATCACGATTGAAATTTGGAAGATTGTGATTATATACGACGTGATTTTGAATTTGTCGCTTACTATGACTAGAGGTGCGATTTATAGTTTCCACTTTTATATTCTGGTTTCTAAATATTTCCAACAAGTAATCCTACGGGACAAACTTCCAGAACCAGCCATTAAATGATTAACTACAAGGAGCCTAGCACAAACACGATTTAACAAAGAAGGGTGAAAAACACAGAGAAGTAAACAGATAAAATTAAGAATATTCATATTCTCTCTCAACTCTCCTTAAGCTTTAAAATGCGAAGGCAAGATCTGGGTTGCTCAAGAAATTGACTTTCTCGTTTCATTTGACTCCACTAAGATCTAAGAAGAGTAAGACAACTTACATACAGCGTTGGGACAGCTGCAACTACAAGGCTTGTAAATGCCACCGAAGTCTGCAGAAATCCAAAGAAACCATAGCTCATCAATAACGCAAAAAAACTAACTTGGTTCAAATGAATAAACTAATTCAATAACATTACTGTAACAAACACCTACAAAATTTCTTAACTTGTGTGCTAGAGCACATTCAAATGACTACTAATTACTCGAGAAAATCCCATTGAACCATCAAAAGGTTTCGAATTGCTTTCTAAAAATGCATTTAAATAAACTATTCTTGAAAAATGAACAGTTATAAAGTTAAAATAATCCGAAAATACATATATATGTATATATACCGTGCAGGCGATGAACGCGAGGAGGAAGAATGCCTGGTCACTCAAGCTCAATTTGGCCACCGACGGGATCGGAAGGCTAGGGTTTCCCAATTGCACATGAAATCGCCCTTGCGATACTTCTTCGTCCCTAACTCCGGCGACTGCTTCATTCGAAGCCTCCGCCGATTCCGACGAACCGACTTGGCCGGGCGATTCTGCACCGGAAGACGCCGATTCGGGGGAAGTAGAGGCCGAAACTGTGGCCAATCGAGAGGGCTTGAATCGCGAGCTCAAAGAAAGGGAATTGCGGTTGCTTGGCCTGAGGAGAGAAATCGTAGTTCTGATATTAGGCCTTGGGAATTGAATCCACGAAACGGAGGCAATAGATGAGAAATATGAGAGCTTGTTGAAGATGAAGAAGAAGAAAGAGGAGGAGGAAGTCTCATTTTTTGAGGTGGTGGAGGAGCTGAGAATTATTCTTATGCTTGACGGACCGCCATTGCAGATAAGCGGTTGTTGAATAGCCTTCGTGACTGTGAACCTTCGGGAGCCTCTTTTTTTTTTTTTTTTTTTTTTTATGGGAATTGTTGTAAATATCATTTTTAAACCAATTAAAAAAATTATAAGATTTTAAAATATTAGTAAAAAGATACATTTATTTATATAATCCATAATCTATCTAGTAAACGTAATAGGAATCTAAAAGATGGTGTAACCAATGACAAAGCCAAAAAGTTTTATTAGGAAAGGTAATAATTACATAATTAAACTTTAGGAGAAATGGATTAGATTATTTTTTTAATTTGTAAGGGGGTTTTATGCAATTTTCAACATACTAGTCAAGGCACGTGCATTGCAGAGTAATTACTGAAATTTTAATAATCTAAAATATAGAATATGAATAATCATATACGAAAAATAAAAAATAAAAAATTTCTTAGAGATTAAAAAATATGCATTGATAATAGTCTAGTCGAAAAATACATATCACACAAATTTAATCATGAAAAGAATGAAACACAACACATTGCAATCAAAACTTAATCTCGATCACAAGTAAAGAAATTAAAATTTTTAGTGAGGAAATTGAGATTAGAAACATGAGAAAAAAAAATCTCTAAAAGAGATAATGATAAAAGTTGAACTTCTAGGACCATCTCTAATGTAAATGCCAATGTTATATTTATTATTAAAAATATGACTATGTTATATTTAGTATATTATCCTACATGCTTCAATTTTTAATACAATTTCTATTGTCATATGTATATTTTGTTATAATTATTAATAATGCGTTTTGAAACATTATTCGATGTATATTATATCTCAGTGCAACGTAACGTAATGTATGTTTGAGTACCTTTATATTTCAATTTAACACAAATATATATGAACAGTTTATCCATTAACTTTTTCTATTTACTTTTACCAATCATATTACATACTCTTCTCACCAATACATATCAGAATAACCATTCGAATGTAAACAATCCAAACACACATTATATTTGAATGCAATGTATAAAAGAAACATCGAAACGAAAATTGTTTTCCATTTATTACATTCGAACATGATACAAGATGAATGTATTTTTCAAAGGAACCATAAGTTTTAAATAAAGTAATCCTTAATATTTAAATAAGTTAAATAATAATATCAATTAAATCTACACAATAAATAGCAATCAAATATCTTAATCTATCATTGAAAATAACCTTATACTGGGGAGTAATGTCAATAGCAAAATGTCAAATTTTGACTTTTGTACATAAATTTTGCATTGTACTGCAAATGGTCAAATAGATAGAAAATTAAGACAAATTAAGCCATGTACCGCATACATAGTAAATTCTCTCAAAATTATAGAACGTTTTTAGTTTTACCAAGAATTACAACTAAATCAATAATTTAAGGATTGATTTGTTAAAATTAATAATGGATCAAACAATCATTATTTGAAAATAAAGTTAGGACTGATGTGCATATAGTCCAGAAGAAAAAGAAATCTTAAACACAAAGTTCATAAAAAAATGGTAAACCTTATTAAAAAAAAATTATACAATTTACTATGTATTTAAGATTATGATGTATTAAAAAAACTTTAAAAAGAAGAAGAAAAATCAACTAACATGAGAAATTGAGATATTTTTTAGTTAAATAATATTAGTTGAGATTTTTCATATTTGGGATCGATGTAATTTCAATATAAAAGGTTTCATTTAACTTGAATATAAAGATACATTCACCAAAAAAAAAAGTGAAATTGCTTTCCAATCATTTCTGAAAAAAATTATACTATTCTTCTTTTTAGACGTTTCACACTTAAAAAATAATAAATGTGTAGTTACAATATAACAAAACTGTGATTTGAATTAAATGATATTTTTTTAAGCTCAAGTTTCATAACTCTTGCAAGAGCACAACACGTGAGAGGCAAAAAGTAAATGTCATCTACAGTGGCTATGAGGAAGAACAACAGATAAAAAAAAAAAGATAGAAGAAGAAAGAAGGCACCTAAATTGTGCGTTTTTTAACGCAAAAAAGAATGGTAAATCCATATCGTAAATCCATATCTACTTTTTTATTATAGTGAAGAAATATATATATATATATATATATATTCATACATATGCATTGACAAATTAGAAGGAAAAAAAAAACTTGAGGGAAAAACCCCCTAGGCGTTCTTTGATCACGTCTTTCGATATATGTAACTCCGTATGTGATATATATTTCTCCTTTTAAATTAATAAATCTATCTTGATCATCATAACGGTCTTTAATTTCTTACATGGGGGATCGAATGGACGTAATATCTCGTCTGCATTCTAATAGTATTGACGTAACCTGTATGTTTCACTCTATATATAATAAATTGAGCATAGCTTTCACAGCCTTCTCTATGGCCTAAGTGATTGGGTGTTATCATCTTTTCACAAGGTTAGAGGTTCAAGATCTGTAAAGTCAGGCAATGAAGGGAACATGATGAAATGAGGTATTCTAAAATACCTTTTTTAACTTCTCTTCATTTTCTAATCAAACAATGAATTTGTAAACCTTATGTGTAATAACTTTTCATTATAAAAGCAATAAAACAACGAGAACACCCAAAACAAAAATAAATAAGGATTAAAGATACAGTCTCATGATTATTTCACACTTTATTTTATTATATAATTTAAAGTTCAAATCTCTCACATTTAAATTTAAAAAAAAATGAAAATCAAATCCACACTAATCTGCTTTTCTTTTTTCATATCAAAACCTATCTATATATCTTCACAACTATCAAAGTTCCAAAATCTTGAAACTGGTTTGTTTGGTTGCTCTTTCAACTCCAACATAATTGTACTTTTGTATATCAATTTTTTTTTATATCTTTTTTTCAGAAAAGTAAACAAAAATTATAATTAGTTTCTGAAAAGTTAACCAACTCTAATTTAAAAATTTTATCTCCAACCGACGAACCAAATACGCACTAAAAAAAATCCCCTTCTTTGCATAACTTTTTAGAGACCTAAAATTTATTGTTTCACACGTTAGACAAGTAATCTATTTTTTTCTTTTCTTTCTTTTTGATGAAAAAAGAGTTATAAAAATAGTACAAGACATACTCAGTTAAATCTAAAAAGTGTTGTAACCCCAATTTTGTTATATAAATCCCTTTGAAAATAGATTATTTATATATCTTCATCACTGTAGCGGTTGCAACTCAAACCCATGACTTCCTATATGGGGACAAGTGGGGATAATATCATGTCTACAATCTTATTGACGTAAACAATTTGGTTTATTAAATAAATTTTCTCAGTATCTTTAGCATAAACTTCTCCGTAGCCTTAGTGGTTGAGTGTGTTATGATCCTTCCTCCAGGTCAAAGGGCTTGTCGAGAGATGGCCAATAAAAGGGAATATGAACGAGGTATTCTAAAATACCTCTTTTCTTTTAGGGGGTGTTTGGTGTGTAAGTTTGAGTTGAAATATTTTAGTTTTAATAATAATTTTTGTTGACTTTTCAGAAAAGACAAAAAACTTTTTCAGAAAAAGACAAAAAAAAGTACAGTTTCACTTAGGTGAAACGAATCCGTCAAACACTCCCTTAGTTTTATTATTATTATTATCTGAAAGGAGAGCATCTGAAGATGCAACAAACCCCCCATAATCCATATGTATGATATGCTATGAGTCTAATGCCAATATATAATTAATCTACTATATTTTGGCTATCAAAATTAAGCATATTCTAACCATGTTCTCAGTGCTTTTTGAACGACAATCAAATTGAAAATAGCACTAAAATAATAATGACAACAACCTGAGAAACAAGCAAAAACGTAAACGACAAACATTGAGATGGTATCAATTTAGCTCTTGTGTGAATCACCCCTTAGAGTTCAAATGCTTTCTATTAAACTCAAATCTAAATTAAAAATTCATATCACATTTATCTTTTTTCCTCTCCCAAAGACATATTTAGAATTATACAGTCAAATTGAATGCAAAAATTTTTAAATCGCTTATAATCCACCTGATAAATGGTTATAATTTATAATAATGAAACGAAAATGAGATGGAAAATCAAAACAATATTGGGAAAAAAAAATTTAAGAACGACAAAATAATTTTCTTCAAGTTTAAAATTTACTCCCAATTCCTCGTCTTACTCAGTCCTGTTTATAATTGATTTTTCAAATGTTTAAAAACTATTTAATAAAACGTAGTACATATCCTTCCACAACCCCTTCTTTGTTCCTTAGTGGTTAGATGTACTGTCTTTTCTAGCGAGGCCAGAGATTCAAGGGCTTGTAGTGAAGTCAATCAGCACAAGAAAACCAAAAATGAGGTATTTTAAAAGGGTAAGTCTGTGATAAAATTTTATTTATACACCTTATTGATAGAGTTCATTTTTAAACCATCATGATATAATCAAACGGTTGAGATGTTACTTGTACATAATAACTATAATGTACCTTAACACATAATATTATCTACTAAAAACAAAAAAATAGAAATTAAAAAAAAACTAAAAAAAAAAGGCCGATCAGATCTGACTTCGGGGGGGGGGGGGGGGGGGGGGCTGTCAACATCGGGAGGGAAGGGGGGTGATGTGGGACTGAGCTCATGGTAGGTGGGTGGGGGGTTGTCAGCTGGGGAGCATTACCTGTGACCAAGGAGGGAATGAGTAGTGTTTTTTTTTTTAATTTATTTTTTAATTTTTTAGTCTATACTTGTATGAACTAAGGTGCATTACAACTATCATGTACAAACAATATCTCAGTCTTTTAATTACATCTAAACAGTTTAAAAATGAGCTTTATTGATAGGGTATATTAAAAGAGCTTTATTCATTTTAAAATACCCTTCTTTTTTTTTTAATTTCATTTTTATTTTTATCATTTCCGCTTAGTAAGGTTAAAATATTACTTAATGACAACAATCGTTACAACTCTTCCTTTAGCCTAGGCGGTTAGGTGTGTTCACATCTTTCCACCAGATTAAAGGTTCAAGGGTTGTAGAGGGAGAGAGAGAGAAAGAGAAATAAAAAATGAGGTATTTCAAAATACCTTCTTTTTGTTATTTTTTAATATTAAATTATTAGATCCCCGTACATAAATCCTAATTCGTTTGCTCAACAAAAAAGAGATTAATAATAAAGCATATAACTAATCTGCACTAAACGGGAGCCTTTGAAAATGCAAGCAACAAACATAACATATTATGTTAACCAACAATAAATCTAAAATTGGGATACCAAGTTTAAGCATATATTCTAACCTTGTCTTCAGTGCTTGCTTTCTTCTATAAAATTTAGATTCTAAACGGTCATTAAAGTAACATTACCCATATAATTAGCATCATCTTGCGATAAATCACATGAGCTCATGCTCTGACCAAGTTTTCCATCCATTCTTAACAGACATTTTCGATCACACGCATCAACTGAAGACAAAAACAGAGACATATGACACCTCAAATTGTTTGTCAAAATAACGTAAGATATATTTTTTTTTTCTTTGCTGATAGAACCTCTTTGTAATTAATTCTCAAAACATATTTAACGGAGAATCGAGCTGTATTCATTAGCAAATCATGTCTTAGTTCCTCACAGAATCTCATGCTCTTCAATATTAATTGTAAGTAATCTTGAAAAAACGACAAAAACTTGACAAACAAATGAAAACGTAAACGTAAAAGACAAAAGTTGACATCAGCTTGGAAAATAAAAACCAAACCACCTGATAAATTATATACATATACTAAAAGAAACCCGGTTTTCACTGTTCTTTCTACAGTGATTGAATAGTGTTTTTTGAAATTTTTCTCTCTGATTTCGCTTCATTAGCTACAGTATCGCACAGTAACGCACAGTATACTAAAAGAAACCCGGTTTTCACTGTTCTTTCTACAGTGATTGAATAGTGTTTTTTGAAATTTTTCTCTCTGATTTCGCTTCATTAGCTACAGTATCGCACAGTAACGCACAGTATTGTTTGGTGTGAAATAACGTTTTGCCTTCTCGTTTCCTTCAGCCGGTTGAGCTGCCCACACCAAATGGACGATTTTGCCCTCCATAACCTAATTCCCTTCTTCTCTTCTTTCTGTCGCCGCCCACTCTCTCTCTTGATTTTCTCTCTCTATCTTTGATCTTTTGACTCTCTCTCTCTCTACAGCTATGCCTCTCTTTCTTCTTCTTCTTCGGATTTTTGGCTTCTAAACCTTAGATTTTTGGTTTTTTTTTTTGTTCCTTTGGCTACTCATTCTTTCTTTTTTGGTTTCGGCTTCTTCTTCTTCAGATTTTTGGCTTCTAAACCTTAGATTTTTGGTTTGTTTTGTTCCTTTGGATTCTCATTCTTTCTTTTTGTTCTTCATTTTCGGATTTTTTTTTCCTTTTTGATGTTGTTGGGTTATTGTGTTGAAGGTTTGGATATGTTTTTGTGTTGGAGGTTTTGATTTTGATTTTTGTGTTGTTGTTTTGTTATTCGTTACTGTTTCGGGGGGCTTTTTTTTTTTTTTTTTTCCATCCCTCTCTCTCTCTCTCTCCCCGGTTCTTCAGAAGTTTTGTTTTTGTTTTCATTTTCGGATTTTTTTTCCCCTCTCTCTCTCTCTCTCTCTCCCTCCGGGTTCTTCATAAGTTTTGTTTTTGTTCTCCATTTTCGGATTTTTTTTTTCCTTTTGATGTTGTTGGGTTATTGTGTTGAAGGTTTGGATATGTTTTTGTGTTGGAGGTTTTGGTTTTGATTTTTATGTTGTTATTTTGTTCTTCGTTACTGAGAGAGAGAGATGGATGAAAATAAAAATAAAAAATGTTTTGATTTTTTTGCCCCTCTCATTGTGTGTACCGGATATGGGGTGTACAGTGACTTGCCCTTTTTGCCCTCGAAACCCTATGTGTGGTTTCCTCTCTACACCCAATTATTTCTTCACGTTGAATGCAAAACCCAGAAAACTTCTTTAAAACCTCTGGATTTTTACGTTTGCAAAATAAATTTGTAATCTTACAGTTTCGAAAAGAGTGGCAATTTTTTTATTTTATTTTTTGCCATGTATAAAGAGCTTTTTTTTTTTTTTTTTTTTTGTTCTGGAGGTGGTGAATAGCCTCATTGATTTTGCCAACGTTTCTTAGTTGGAAAACAAAAGGAAAAAGAAAGGTTGAAGAAGATGATGGAAAGAAATCGATGAAGATTTCTTGGCTTTGGAAAACGCGAATCATGAGTGGAAGAGTAACATTAAAAGTAAGTGGGGTCCACCAAAAATAAGTAACCAAAAAAACAGATAGTTCTAAGTAATTGAACTTGGAGTCTAGCTAAAAAAAAAATTTGGAGTCTCTTTTGTTTTTTGTTCTTTTCATAATACCGTTTCAAGAAATTTCCGTGAAAGCACATGCCGAAAGAAGAAAAAGAAATTATCCAATAGAGTTAACATAGCGCCGACAAAAGTAACTTAATTAATGTATTTAAGAGAACTTCCCGTGATCTGCATTGGAATTTCATATGTACAATTACATAGAAACTATACACGTATTTTTTTTTTTTTTGGGTAAACTAAAAACGTAGTTTATTGTCACTGACATTTTGTTTTTAGGGGAATATCGTTATTACTTTTTTTTTTTTTAACTCATATAAATAGAGGGTAGAGAAAGCAATTCACTTTGCAAGAGCAATTCATGTTATTATTGTTATATTGTTAATTTTGTATTTACTTATGGCTTTAAACCAAGCCATATTTTGAGCAGATAAAAGAAACATATTATTTAATATACTAAAAGAATGTAAACTTTTATTGTTCCTTTAACAGTAAATTGTATAATAAATTGACGCTTTTGTTCTTCAAACACGTTGCCTTCCCTGTGGGTTACACAGTGAATTGTCGGTTTTGCTCTTTTGGCATTGTCCGGTCATCAGCATTACAGTGATGCAGCCTCTGCTGCAACTGCTAGGTGTGATGTGTGGCAAAGAAAGAGAAAGATAGAGAGAGAGAAAGTAAAAGATATCTATATCTATATTAAAATAAATTTTTAAAAAATATAGATAAAAAAAAAATCATAAGATAAAAAATTATATTTTATTAAATTATTTTCAATTATAAAAAATAAAATTATATACGTTAAATAATATGTGAGAATTTTAAATTATTGAATTAATAAAAATTTAACGGAAAAAGAAGAAGAATAATACATTTAAAGAATAAATTAATACAATTAAATTATAATATTTAAAATAAACAAACAAACTAAAAAATTTGAAATTAAATAATAATTTACAGAAATTCCAAAATATAAAAAGGTCTATAAAATTACAATAAAATTAAAAATCAATAAATAATTTTTCTACTGTAACGAAACGTAATTATCAAAAATGTATATTTATAATTATTATAACTAAATTATTATTTATGTCATATATTAATATTATAATATATAATTAAATTTTTTAAAAATATTTAATCTATTTCTAGGTTTATTTATTGATTTAATTAGTTTTGTTCAAACTTAATAAATTTACTTAAGTTATTAAATTTTTTGACTATTTAAGTTTAAAAGTTTTTAACTTTATTTATTCTTTTTGATTTTTTAATAACAATATATTATTATATTTTATTATATTAACAATAATTCTTACACTTAATATTTTATTTTAATATGTGATATTATTATTTTTTTATTCTTTGACTTCTTTTATTTTTTTCTTCTTTTTTTTGTTTAAACAAAACGTTCAATAAGTTTCTTTTATATTTATATCTATAATCTTTAGAAATAATTTTTTTTTTAATTTCTATTCATTTTTACGTTTATTTGTTAATTTAATTGGTTTTTATTTTATTAAATTTACCCTGCAATTTTGTTATCCTTTTGATTTTTCAAATTTTTTTAATTTTATTTATTATTTTTACTTTTTTATTTAAAGAAAATTATGCTTATAAACATGAATGTATGTACTTTAATATTATAATAATAAATACTAAAAAAATATACTTAGTATAATCATAATCTATATCTTAATTAACTGTTTTTATTATATAATATTCAATTTTTTTCATTTTTGTTTTTTCTTCCTTCCCCGTGCAACGCACGGATATTAAACTCGTAATTACTAAAATGAAACAACAATGCCCCTTAAAAAATAGAAACGACAAATTTTAAGAACGACAGTGGACTTTACTAACGACTTTGAAAAAGACCCAAAAAAAAAAAAAAAAAAAAAAGCGATCATTTGTTCCATCTTTTGGGTTGTGTAAGAAAGATAATTATCACGATAAATTGTGCTCTAAATTTTTTTTTATGAACTAAAACATTTTCTTTTAATTTTTTAAATTTTAAATTTAAATTAGTTTTATTTAACCTTTTTTTAATTAAAAAATTTCACTACAAAAACGAACACAATAAATTAAAGTAATCTCACTTCCTTTATATGATAATTATAATAAAAAAAAAAAAAACAGAAAATGACTATAAAATTGCACTTAACTTCCTCTTTTTTTCCGTATGTTTTTAAAGAAAATTTTAGGTTTCTATCAAAAAGGTAAGTGAGATTGATTTACAAGTTATAAGATTAAGTGAAAATATCTAAAATTTAGGCTGTTTTGATAACAAAAAAATAATATTTTATATTGCTTTCAAATAGTAATGAACTGACTATATTTTCTTTTTGGAAGGAGAAATAAACAGAAAAATATAAAAAATGATCCGACCTCTTTCGACAAGCCTTGGGGTTCAATGATTGAGGTTTAGAGGGTGATGGTTGGCATGAGGTATTTAAAAATATGTTTTTTTTTTTCCCTAAAAAAATGAAATTAGTGCAAAGCATAAATTTTACGTCTTGGGGTGGAAGATGATACTTTTTTTGCACTTTTTTAAAAGAAACAGTATGCAAGTTTCATCACAACCCTCTCTGTACCTTGGTGGCTAGTTGAGTTGTCACTTAATCCCAAGGTCAAAGGTTCGAGGATTGTAGAGAAGAAGAGAAAATGAAAACAAGAGGTATTATAAAATACCTTTTTTTCGTTCTTTTCTTTTTTCATCCTTTATATAAATTCAAATCTCTTGGACTTCATACAGCCCTCTCCACAGCCTAGGCGGTTGGGTGTGTATTCATCCTTCCACCAGGTCAAAGGATCGAGGCTGTACAAGAGAAAGAAAAAGGAAAAAAAAAATTGAGGTATTTCAAAATACCTTCTTTTTTTTTTTTTACTGTTACTTCAACCATTTTTTTTTTCCCCAATCAGAAATAACGTTGGTATCTGCATACAATTAATTCACAATAAAACACACCAAAACCAAAGATATTATATTATGATAATCAAGAACCAATATATTATTGGGATATATTCCAAGTTTAAGCATATTCTAACATTGAAATTAGTGCCTTTTTTCTTCTATATAAAAAGATTAGATTCTTATTATTAACAATCATTATAAGTGACATTAGCCATTGAAGCATCATCTTGCTGATAAAATCACACAACGTAAGCCATATGAGCTCACATTCTATGAAGTTTTTTATGCATTTTTTTTAAGTGTCCAAAGCCAGAAGAGCTCACATTCTATGAAGTTTTTTATGCATTTTTTTTAAGTGTCCAAAGCCAGATGAGCTCACTGTTAACAAAAGACAAAAACATATTGACACCTCAAATCGTTTGTTAAAACAACGTCATAGTTTTTGCTTTGCTGATCTCGCCCTTTAATTAAATCTCATAAACAAGTTTAAAGGAGAATCAGTCTTTGAGGAACTTTATTAATTAGTAGCAAATCAGGTCTTAGTCCTCACAGAATCTCGTGCTCTTTCTCTAATATTACTCTTTGTTATCTTGAAAAACGACACAAACACACAAAAACGTAAACGACAAAAATTTGAGATGACATCAACTTGGAAAACGGAAACCACCTGATAATGGTTATACAAATGAGATGATGATGACGATGAAATGTAAAAACGACAACAATATTATAAACAAAACAACATTTGAGAACCACAATATAAGAGGGGAAAAAAATTGTGGCTTAGAGGGTGATGATTGACGTGAGGTATTTCAAAATTATATATTTTTCTCCGGAAATGAATTTTGGTGCAAACCACAAAATTTTTATTTCCTTCAAGTGGGAAGAAGAAGAAGAATTGAGGTTCCAAAATACTTTTTTAGTTTTTGTCTTTTCGTTTCTTTTCTTTTAGTATAAATTAAACATAACAAGTTACACAGCCCTCTCTCTTACCTAAACGGTTGGGTGTGGTCTCACCCTTCCACCAGGTTGGAGGTTCAAGGGCTGTGCAGGGAGAGAGAAGTAAATAACATTCTAAATGAGGTAATTCAAATTATCATTTTTTTTAAAAAAATTTGTTTTTGTTTCTTTAACTATCCAAAATTTTTATTTTTTACTATATATATCATCCAAAACAACATTTTAGTTGACATAATTCGTTTGCCCAAACCAAAAAGAGATTCATCACTTGAAAAAAAAAAACCCATAAATCTGCTCCGCTAAACGAGAGCCTTTAAAAATGCAAGCAAACAAAACTCGCCCAAATTGACATTATGACATGACAATAAACAATTAACATATTCTAACCCGGTTTTTAGTGGTTACTTTCTTCAATAAATATTAGATTCTGTATAATCATTAAGGTGACATTTTTTTTAATTGAATCATTAAGGTGACATTAGCCATTTAAACATCATCTTGCTGATCAATAACACAACGCAAGCCATATGAGCTCATACTCTGACCAATTGAGATTTCCATCCATTTTTTTATCTGAAACCGGACAACAGAGAACAATCTTCCCAATCATCGATCTCCGATCACAAAAAAATTGTTAGTCAATACGAACGCAAGAGTTTTGCTTTGCTGATCTCACCCCCTTTAATTAAAAAACAAAACAATGTTTTAACTGAGAATCTGTCTTTTTCAGAGCCTTATTAACCAATTCAGGCCTTTGTAGTGTTCACAGAATCTCATGCTTACCCTATATATATTTAAAAATGCTTTATAATTATCTTGTTAAACAAATGGCCAACTAGCTAATTAATCTGATTATGTAAGAATGATGATGAATTAGGGATACGTAATCCCCGTGACGACATTACTAACCTCTCCTAACTGATTCTGTGAATACCCAAAATGAAAAGTAGCTCACAAATTAAAAAATTTTAACAGGAATTACATGGTCCCCTCATTAGATCATAAGAAAAACACTTAATTTATCACCAACATGGATTTCTTTCTTTCTTTTTCCTTTGCCTTCCGCTTTCTGAGACTCAATCTTGATGCATAGATAAAAATTAGCTATGAGACGCCTATAGATACGTCACCCACAAGAGCGTCAGCACACAGATCATTTATACACCCAAATATATATATATATATATGTATATATCTATAGGTACATATATTATGATATCTAATCCTGATTTTGAAATGAATTTGTACATAAAAGTGTAGTAAAGCTAAAAAGCATATTAATCAAATAATTATTCGCTAATCTCAAACATAATCGCCATAAATTAAAGCCATCACCACCTTTTGTAATCCTCGCATATACGTTGCATTTGGTTTTATGTCACGTTGAAGAATTGCGTCTTTTTCTCTCTCTCTCACAATCAAAAAGTTTTGTCAACCTCCGAATATAAGCTCTCTACCAAACCACGTCCTTTCCACCCCCAGTATAAATGAAACCGAACTCCAGACTACTTTTATCATACGATAGCTCGTTAAATAAACTTCTTTTTCACAGCAGTTTTTTTTTTTTTTACTCAGCCATGGACAGGAATAAAGAGGCCGACAAGGGAGAAGAAGGGCAGAAGGACGTCCGTTACAGAGGAGTGAGAAGACGGCCGTGGGGGAAGTTTGCGGCGGAGATTCGGGATTGTAATCGGAACGGAGCTCGAGTTTGGCTTGGAACGTTCAACACTGCTGAAGAAGCTGCCAGGGCTTACGACAGAGCCGCTTTCTCCATGAGAGGACAGTATGCGGTTCTCAATTTCCCTGATGAGTATCCTCCACTGGCTGCAGGTTCTTCTGCCTCTGTTTCGTCGTCGTCGTCTTCGTCTTCGTCTTCGTCTTCTTCGACGCAGCAGGGGAGGCAGGTTTTTGAGTTTGAGTATTTCGATGACAAGTTGTTGGAAGATCTTCTTGATTTCGACAACAAAGGGAAAAAAGATTGAATTGTTTTTTATAATAATAATTATTAATAATTAAAAACAGAGCAAGTTAGACTTTCCGGTGCTTTGTGAAACCTTAAAATTTTTATGAATAGAATAAAAAGAAAAACAATTTCAGAAAATAAGAGGATTTCTTTTGAGTTCGATGTGTAAGATGTGGTAGTTAAATAACGTTTTAAGTGTCTGGTTTGTTTCAAGGCCATTAGAAACATTGTGAACTGTGAACTCAATAATGACACGGTTTTGACTTTCTTTTGTTCTAGTTGTTAGTTTTTGTCCGATGTTTAATTTTTTTTACTCTTGATGTTCATTTTTGAGCGTCCGTACAGGTTGGTTGGATATTTATTAAACGTCACTTTCCTATTGCTGAGAATTGGAAACCATGGATGTGAATAGCTTGTACTAGTAATTAAATAAATAACAACTTAGATTTTTTTTTTTTTTTGGGTGGGAAACTTGATTTAGTAATCGTGAGAATTTATTGTAAGAATTGTATTTTTTTTAGGGTATTTGGGGTTACATCCTAAAAGATTAATCTATTTAGATAAGTAGTTCAAGTCCTTTTAAGTTAATTTTCAATTTCATGTCTAGTCAATGTGAGATTTATCATCACAGCTCCCTTCAAATAATGATATATCTTCCTCAAATAGGGAAAACTAGGAATTTTAAACTCTATCAAGATCTCCACCGCGTCAGGACCCGTGTTACATGGAGTTTCCATCTTAAGAGGTCACACCACTAATTTTTCTAGCCATCGTAATCTCTTCATGAGCCACCATTTTTCGTTTGATTTTTCTTCTGGCTTCATCTTGCACATTCACCTAAATTTGAAACCTGGCTCTGATACCACTTGTTGGGATTCTTAAGGTTTATCCTAAAATATTAACCTATTACGAGGAGTAACCCATGTTCTTTTAAGCTAATTTTCAATTTCATATCTAATCGATGTGAAACTTTTTGTTTGAACATACTCAATAATTTTTATGTTATTAATATGTATTTTTATTTTATCATTAGATTAGTTTTTAAACTATTTGACTGGACACGTGTAAATACTTTTAAGTTATAATTGAAAATGTTAGAAAATTTCCCCCTTTTGAATTATCATTCAACTGTCAAAGAAAACTGCTTCTCATTATCGTACGAGGACCATGTGCCGTTGAATTGACTACCTTTTTCTCTTCCGAACTTGGAATAACCACAGTAAACCAATTTCTCTTGTTCTGCTCTTAAAAAAGAATTTATGTTGTTCTTTGTTTCTCTTTCTTCTTCTTCTTCTCTCTCTTTTTTATTATTTTATGTTTCAATTTTCTCTTTGAAACTTGAATGCGAGTTGGTATGCCATTCTTCATTCTGAGTCATATCCAGCAATACTTTATTTGTATATATTTTTTTTGGCACGGTTAGAACTTGGAATATAATACAATATTGGGTCATCACTATTGTCACCATATATCCTCTAGTTCATCATTCTGTGTAAATAAACGAAGGTCAAATCCTTCTTTTAAGCACCTTTAGAAAACAAACTTACTTTTCAGAAGGAGAGAACGTCTCCAAGTTCTGTTACTGGTGGGGATTGATTTTAAACTTTTCTTTTTATTCTTATTTTTTTTGAGGGAGTTGGCAACAAAAAAAAAAAAAAATACAACATACAAATATCAATGTAAATCATCACATGGTGTACGCCACAAAATCCTCAACTAAAAGATTCATTAGTAATTAAGATCTGATAAAATTTAAAGAGAAAGACGTAAATCAAAATCTAACAACTGGAAAAATTTCTTGACACACCAAGAATCGAGTACACATAAGGTTTATTTTGACAAAACCTTAGAATCCTTTATTTGATTGAAAGCCAATAACTTGTGATATCAGGGCCAATCATTACACCGCATAGAAACAAATCTAATACTATACCATCACCGACGTCGACGCCACCAAGAAAAAAACTCAAAACAGATTAGACACACAAACAAAATAGGAAAGTAGAGAAACAACATTCATTATTACAAAGCAAAACAGGAAACCCACCGATAAACAATATACACAAGACAAAATCACATCGCCTTTGTTAAAAATAGACAACCACTGAAAGGAGACACCAACATCGCAGTTAGACCACTGGTGCCTATCCGTACAAGTCGATCAAAGGGACCCAGAGAAGTAGCGCCGCCTCTCACAATGGAACAGAACCAATATCAAGAAACGCCACCACATCAGCACGTACGAAAGATCCACCATCCGTTACTGACAAAGACTAAACAAGGCTAGTGCCACTCCCCTCCGAGGTTCAGATTTTACTAGATCATCTGTCCCAAGCTACGCACTAGTGAGCACCGCCGCGGCACCACCTCCAATGTCAGACCACCTAACCACACACTCCGGCTACTGTCCATCCCTTCCAGCCGGTTACAAAGCCGATCCACTGCCTAAGACTTCACTGAGCAGCCCAAAGGCTTCTTCTTTAGAGTTGGGAGTCCAGAGGCCAACCAAAGACCGCGCCAAACTTTGGCCTAAAGAGAGAAGACAAGCAAATGACCTAGCACACTTAAGAGACTTGTTACTTTTGTTTTGTTTTGTTTTGTTTTTTTTTTTCAGATAACGCTACCAATTGTCTCCTATTACTTTCCTGTCATTAGAAGGGATAGGTTTATAGTAACTTTGTTAGTGATGTAGAACTGAAATCATATTTTTAAAACAAATTAATATAAAAAAATAACTCGCTTTAGAAATGTAACTGATCATCCAATTAACAACCTACCGGAGTATTTACGTTGGTAATCCACAGAGTACAAGAATCGATGAAGGAGAAGAAATGGAAAAATATAATGTTTCTTACAATCAACAAAGATTAGAAGGTTCTCTACGAATTGAACCAAAACAAATGAAAACAAATCCATAAATTCAACCAAAAAAAAAAAAAAAGATCAGTCATATTGTGCGCTCTTTTCAGTTCTTCTTTTGCAGACTTTCACAGTCAAGAAGATCTTCCAACAATTTGTCATCCAAATACTCAAACTCTATAACGCCACTTTCTCTCCCTCTAGACTCCAATTCCCCTCCATGAATGCTCTGTCCCGGAGCACTCGAAACCGAAGAATTAGAGGCCAAATTGCTTTGGCCGTGGTGCTGAAACTCATTGGGGAAGTTGAGGATGGCCAAGTGACCCCTGAAAGCAAAAGCTGCTCGGTCGTAAGCCCTAGCCGCCGCCTCCGCCGTCTCGAACGTCCCGAGCCACAGGCGCGCCCCATTCCTCGAAGGGTCTCGAATCTCCGCCGCGAACTTCCCCCAAGGCCGCCGCCTGATCCCCCTGTACCTGACTTCCCTCCCCTTGATCTGCTCATCGCTCTCTGCAGGCCTCCTACTCCCCTCCATGTGAGTTAATAATTTGTCTAGTTTGAGAGTGTAAGGAAAGCAAAATCGAAAGGTAAAAATGTTCCTTTTTAGCTGCCTAGGTCGGTCTTTATTTTGATGTCAAAATTGATGGCAAAACACTGTGACATGTCATGGAGAATATATAGAGCATTTTGGTGTGCTAAAAACAATTTTCGGATTTAATACTATTCTTATTTGTTATTGATAAGGTCAGAGGTGATGCTTGTTTAATGGAATGTGTCTTTCCTAGGAAAGTTCCATATATATATATGTGTCTACATTCTTTGGATGTATATATATTTATATATATATATATATATATTTGGTTGAGAACATTCGTGTGAGAGATCTAGTGATCTTTTTAATTGACCGTTTTAGTAAAGCAAAGACGAAATTGTATGGAGGCGCTGTGGATGCATGGCATGAGGAAATAATAATAAAAATAATAACAGCAACAACAATAGTGGTTTTTTGGATTGATCATATTAGAAAAATACCATTTTTCATGGTTTTTTTTAAAATTTTTTTGGGGTGGATGGCTTGATTTCTAGTAGTGTAGTGCTGTTGCTTTCGTTTTTATTTGGGAATAAAATATGGCCGCCTTTGTGTTCCCTAGATTGCCTTTTTTGGTGTCGTCGAAAGCGACGGCTTGTGTAGGTTGTTTTATATATACATGAACGACAATTTATACATGTTGGCATACATGCTTGCTTAATTTAGAGATTCATCCAATTTTGTAACGAAGATTAGCACTATGAAATAAAATATTATACGAAATATTCGTTCATCATCACGTCATTTTGCATTACCATACACAATAGGTAATCATCCGTCATCAATGATGATATCGATCAAGGTTAACAATTAACAAGTTAGAAGTGCATATGAAGTATGGAAACTATATATTAAATTTATATTGAAGATTAGAATTATTTACTTTCTTAATTAATAAAGATATATTTGAATTAATTATGTATTCTCTGTAATTGCATTAAAAATTAGAACACTTTCTTCTCTATTACCACACATAATCTGGCATATATATTAAATTTATATTGAAGATTAGAATTATTTACTTTCTTAATTAATAAAGATATATTTGAATTAATTATGTATTCTCTGTAATTGCATTAAAAATTAGAACACTTTTCTTCTCTATTACCACACATAATCTGGCATATATATTAAATTTATATTGAAGTTTTGAATTATTTACTTTCTTAATTAATAAAGATATATTTGAATTAATTATGTATTCTCTGTAATTGCATTAAAAATTAGAACACTTTTCTTCTCTATTACCACACATAATCTGGCATATATATTAAATTTATATTGAAGATTAGAATTATTTACTTTCTTAATTAATAAAGATATATTTGAATTAATTACGTATTCTCTGTAATTGCATTAAAAATTAGAACACTTTTCTTCTCTATTACCACACATAATCTGGCATATATATTAAATTTATATTGAATATTTAATTATTTACTTTCTTAATTAATAAAGATATATTTGAATTAATTACGTATTCTCTGTAATTGCATTAAAAATTAAAACACTTTTCTTCTCTATTACCACACATAATCTGGCATATATATCAAATTTATATTGAAGATTAGAATTATTTACTTTCTTAATTAATAAAGATATATTTGAATTAATTACGTATTCTCTGTAATTGCATTAAAAATTAGAACACTTTTCTTCTCTATTACCACACATAATCTGGCATATATATTAAATTTATATTGAAGATTAGAATTATTTACTTTCTTAATTAATAAAGATATATTTGAATTAATTACGTATTCTCTGTAATTGCATTAAAAATTAGAACACTTTTCTTCTCTATTACCACACATAATCTGGCATATATATTAAATTTATATTGAAGATTAGAATTATTTACTTTCTTAATTAATAAAGATATATTTGAATTAATTATGTATTCTCTGTAATTGCATTAAAAATTAGAACATTTTTCTTCTCTATAACCACACATAATCTGGCATATATATTAAATTTATATTGAAAATTAGAATTAATTACTTTCTTAATTAATAAAGATATATTTGAATTAATTATGTATTCTCTGTAATTGCATTAAAAATAAGAACACTTTTCTTCTCTATTACCACACATAATCTGGCATAGATATTAAATTTATATTGAAGATTAGAATTATTTACTTTCTTAATTAATAAAGATATATTTGAATTAATTACGTATTCTCTGTAATTGCATTAAAAATTAGAACACTTTTCTTCTCTATTACCACACATAATCTGGCATAATGTCGAAACTTCAATTACCACACACAGGTTTCACAGTACAGTCCAGCGGTATAGTCTGATGGTACATTCCATACAGCTCAGTAGGATTTCCTTTTTTTTTTTTTTTTTTTTTTTCTCTCAGTGCCCAGGTAATTTTGGCTTTAGTAAATTGGCTTTCTCTGTCTCTTTTGATTCTGATTTGTTTTTGTTTTTTGGTGCGTACTCATTGATTTAATTTATTGGCTGGTGGACGAGACAATTCGCTCACTCTATTAGTATGCGATTAGATGGGGAATATTATTCGTATGACAGATAAAGTAGATGCTAGAGAAAAAAAAGAAAAACATTTGAACATAAACATTTAAACCGTCGTTCAAATTGACGTTTGGATATAAACATATAAAAGTATTATATATTTAAATAGAAACATTCGAGTTTATGTTTAAATGTCAAAATAGACATCTAAAATGCAAAGTATCTATTTGGATTAGTCATCCAAATGGATTGACCTAAATTAAAGTAAACGGTTGCCAAAAACAGACCATGAGTATCCATGAGTTTTATTCTGTAATGATGCATCTTTTGGACCAGTTGGCTTTGACAGAGCCAACAAGCTGAAGGCGTTTGCAAGTACCATGTATAGTTCTTAGAAGTCGATTGGTTCAGTTTCTAATGATCCTTCGTGATGATTTTGAGGAACTTTAATTTATGGGTTCATTATGGATACTAGTCCGCTTCCTTCGGTTGATTTTATGGTTAAGGAATTGTTAGCTGAGAAGAGACAACTAAAGTCGTCTGAGATGGAAAAACACATGTTTTTACAATCACCTAATTCATTTGTTTTCATAGTACCTCTAAGATTAAATACCTACAAAAAAAATTAAGACGAATCCCTCCGCAAGGATTGGCATCAATTAATGCAGTTTCTGTAATCAGAAGGGTCATTGGAAGGCTCAATGACCTAAATTTGTTGAATAGATCACCACAACAATAGCAACAACAGTCTCCTCAATAGAAACTTAGAAATTAGTCGCAACAAGTAGCTTTTAGGGTCTCGACACAATGCAGCTGTTGAACCACGGTTAGATTTAGGATTAGTTTGGAGTTGCTGTGCTTTTGACATAATTTTTATTTTTACTTTTAGCAAAAATAGAAATAGAAGTTACAAGGCAAAGTTATACATTACAGTTTCCCTAAATAACTATTAAAATGAATTGATGTTTGTACAAATGATTTTTGAATACTTTTATCGAACACAATATTTATATCGTAGTTTACGTAAAGGACTTTTGGAGTATCCAAAAGTATTACCAAACTAACTCTTGTTGTCTACGAAGTTCCATTTTCTTGTGCATTTGCTTTTGCATTCTCCCCCTTTTATTTGATTGCTGGTTTGTGTGCTGCATTTGTATTCTCTCTTTTCTTTGATTGATCCATGTTGGACATTTGTATTTTTCCCGTCCTTGATTGGCACATGCTTGGCATTTACATTTTTACTTTTCTTTGATTGGCACATATGTTGAGCATTCACATTAGCATTTAAATATCCCTTTCCTTTGATTGGTCCATATCGAGTATCTGCATTTGATCTAGCCCTACACGTAAATAGTTAAGAAATTGATTACTTCTTGCTATATGAACTCCTCTTTATTAGTTTATTTAAATGAATTATGTTTTATTATTATTTTTCCCTGTTTTGCATTGGGTATTCTCACATTCACAATGCATGAAAGTCCATGTAACCAATCCGTTTAAGAATTAATTAAAGAGTACTCGTCTCTGCTACCAGGAAAGAGTAGTACTCATCTCAAAACTGTTATATTGGGAAAATTATCGTTTTAACATTTTATTAAACCATTCTATTTTGTACAAATACATTTGTACTGTTTTAGCTCAAAAAGGTGATTATTTATTTACGAAAAATGCTAAGGATACCAACTTTAATCTCAATTTTTAAGTACCAACATATGTGACATATGAGTTATAATTTTTTTTTTATTGGTAAGTGTATAAAGTATTACCATATTAATTGATTGTATTTATTAATAAAAATACATATAAGTTGATACTCAAAAATTAGAATTAAAGTGGGTATCCCTAACATTATTCTTTATTTATTTATCACGTCACTTTTAAATTTTACTATGTGAGGGAGACGCCTTTTGTGAATCAAGCATTTTTTCTTTACAAAAAATAAGATAGAAAAGGAAAATAATATAAAAAGAAAAGAAAAGAAAAGGCAAGGCAAGAGGCTTCTCCCAATAAAACGACTGACTGTGATACAATTGGTGATCGTAGCCACACGTCAGGTTCCCCACGCTTTGCTCGAGGATGACCGTCAGATGTCGTAGTTTTGGGTTTCGAAAAATATGTATGGAAAGCAAATAAGGTCCAAAACCAAAAGTCGTAGTCTAATAACAAGCCCAAAACCCAATTTACCAACTTGCCTTAATTTTAGAGGAGAGTAAGGATTTTGAGTGATTTATAAGTGTCATAAATTCTTTTTCAGTTAATAATTATCTAAAAATTATAATTTAATAAGGTTTATTTATAAATCAACTAAATATCTTCTTTTAAAAGCCTTTATGGTCAATCTACTTTGTAATATTTGTATGTGTTCTTACAAAAATTGCCTTAATTTTATCTGCGCGCTGCCTTAGTTGAAAGCATTAGAGAAATAATAATAATAATAATAATAATAATAATAAATCAGGGAATCAGCCGATTTTGACTCACTTGTTTGGTTTTGTTCCTTTCTTTTAGACTCGGCGCTTTAAGAGTTGAATAACAATATAGAGAGAATGGGAAGACACTATTTTATAGCGTACAAAATATAGGACAAATTTTTATCTCCTCTAATGAAAATGGAAATCCTCTAACTTTTCCTTTTACAGTTGAAACTTTTTTTTTTTCCTGAATTTTTAATACAATAAAAAATAAGTTAGGGGAGAGAAGAGAGCAACATTGCATGCCCCTCATGTGTATGTGTGTATGTCACACATAATCACCTAATTAAGTTCTCCTATATAATAGACTGAATAGTTTTAAGCTGAATCAACGACAGTATAATGGTAATTTCACAATATATTTTATAAGGTGTAAAGTTCAAATCATATACTTTCAAGTTTCAAGTTCCAAAAACTATTTGTTAGTGGTGCTATATATATATATATATATTTAAATTTTTTTTTTTGTTTTCCTAGAAGAGGTATTATATACTATATATTTATATCTGTATCAGCATTGACTATATATATATATATATATATATATATTGAGCGATGCGCAATTGGCCTCGAGGCTCATGAAATTATGGGTTGGTGGTGAGTAGAATCTCGAATGCAAAATCTTAATTAGAGTGGGTCGTTGAGCTTGTAATATGTACTTGTGGTTAATGTATATGGTAGGAGTACAACGTACCGGGACGACAAAACAGAATTTCTGAATTAGCCAGTCATTTCTATTTGGCAAACCAGTTTTGACATAAAGTTGTGTCTTATTAAAATTAAAAGCTCGAGTCAAAAAGAATGAATGGCTGAGGGAAGAGATTCAAGAAACATTATTAAAAATTAATACTAACAATAATAATGGAAATAATAGAAGAAAAAAAAAGGAAAAGCGGCCACATATATTGATCAGCTGGCTTTATCTCAATTATTAGTATGGTTAACAAATAGCTTTTTTATTTGTAAGTTCAAGTCCGGAAAGGCAATTCAATTAAGTGGGCACTCTTAATCTCATACTCTATATATTAGATTAGAGGTTCCATTTAAAAATTATTAATTAGCACCTTTCACTTTAATTAATTAATATGTTCCCGTGTGAAGAATAATCTTTTTAGAAGGATTATAGACAAGCTTACATATACATATATATGGAAGAGTTACTCTTTTTTTATAACTATCTATGATTTCAGACAAAATTATAAAAATAAATGTATGTCTTAATTATATTTGATGATATGACATTTTATATTATTATTTTATATGACTTGTTATAACAAGTTAAAAACCACATTTTTTGAGCATTAATTAAAAATATTTCTCTATTTTTTTTTTGTTGGTAGTGAATAATAAATATCAAAATATTACTATTACGATTACTCTTCATATATACTAGGATGAGGAAAAAATTGTCGTGATTGACATATTAGTATTGTTTTCTCCTTTTCGCATCTATTATTCTTTTTAATTTCGCTTCTCACTTTTGTTTACAACAAATTATCGTAAACTCCTTATTGTTTTTTCCCCTACTAATTTTTCTTAGAAAAACATGTTTACATCAAATTTCGTAAACTCCTTACTTTCTTTTTTTTGTAAATAGAAAATTATTTTCTTACTTGGCCTTTCGTAAACTATAGCATTTCTGAGCCGGGGGGGGGGGGGGGGGGGGGGGGGGGGTGGGTGTGGAGGTTTTTTCTAAAAGGAAAAAAGAAAAAAGCAAAGATTATATAATAGTCAATAAACTGAGAACAAACGTTCCAAGAGAGAGAGAGAGGGCGAGATTGAGAATAGACATAGGGAAATAAGGGAGGAAAGGGGGCATTTGTAGGAATAAAAAAAACAAAAACAAAAAAAAAAAAAAAAAAAAAAAGAAAAACACTGAGGTTTTGGACTTCGAATGAGAAAAGATTGTTAAAAAAGACATTATTTAAAGTTGATCAAAACATAAAATTTTAAGAATATTAGGCTACTTAACCATTTTTTAAATAATTTGAAAAAAAAAATCTTAAATGAATATCAAGAATGAGATTAAGATATAGGAAAAAAATAGTTATTTAAATTTTATTTGAATAAAAAAAGTAAAAAGTCATGTTATTAAGTTAAGAACAAGTTGGTTATCCAAAATTACATTAATGAGATCTCTAACTTTAATGCTTATTAATTATCATAAATTTATTTGATCAACTACTTAATTATTACAACCATTTGATATGTATCATATGGTTAAAATAACAGTAATCATAAATGGGTAAATATTAGAATAATCATTAAATTCAATTACTGTTTTTATTTTTTAAAGGGGAACAAATAAAGTTTATTGTTAGTGCATAAAATGCATTAAGTGCACGAAACAACATTATAAAGAGGCTGAGGTACTTGTCCTGTCCCCGACCAAAAAGGTACGTACATGACCCATCAAACATATATATAGAACGCCAAAGTCAAATTTTTCGAATGAGCTGAATTATTACATAGTTTCAAATTTAACCTCTAGGCTCTATGGAAGTTGACGTTCTTAAAGGTGGTTACTTTTGGTTTTGGTAAAAGCATGACGAAATTAAAAGTAGAATGCAAATTATTTCTTCAACTGTTTTTTTTTTCTTGAAGTGAAATTTATTGAAAAAGAAAAAGGGTCTTACAATCTTAGCATAATAGCATGTGTGTTTGGGAAAACAATTGGAGTTGGAAAATTTTGATTTGAGTTTAGCTGTGCGTTTGGTTGATTGGAATTAAAAAGTATAAAACTTAAATTGTATTCGGAAAGAAATATCAATATAGATGTTGTTTCAATCTTCTCGAAATTTTATGTAATTTAAAAAATCATCTCATTTAAACTTGTATATGTATAAGTTATGAATTTTTAAAAGTTGAAGTTTTAAAGTTATAATTGGAATTGTGAATAGTGAAACTAAAGTTGAATTTTTTGGAAGAAGATGAAAATGAATTGAGTTTATTTGATCTGGATGGATGAAACAAAATAACGACAACAACGTCAGTCACCTTAAATCTATCAGCAAGCTTTGTTCAACAGCCGATCTGATACGATCCTTTTTGCTTTCTAATTTCATGTCCCAGATATATGTAGTAGAACATATTATCCGTGTTCATTTTACTGCTTTTGCTAGGCATGCATTATTTACCATCTTTCGAATATAAAAGTGAAAATAATTTTCTGTTTGTGTGCATATTATATGCACACACACACTACCTGCAGTAAATTAGTGGAAACAGTAGGACACCAAGACATTTTGATGAGATCAACACCCATTTAGTATCTTCATTATTTATCCATCTCTCATAAAATTAAATAATAAATAAAAAAAAGAAGTTTGATTAAAAAAGTAAAACACTCAAAAAAGGAGATAAAACACAAAAAAACTATTACTATACTATTGTCTAATGGGATCTACTGGATAAGTCTGATTCCTAATTAAAACCCTTTGCTAGAAAAAACCTGTAAGAAAAAATCTGACAAAGGAAAAAAAGAGTGCATGATCCAAGACAACTAACCACCACAAAAATGAGAAGGAAATCTATAAAAAGAAAGCAACTGATCTGATAAATTATCTGCAATCCCATAAATTTTATGAAAATTGTGAGAGACCAAACCACCAAATCTTCCGCATAATGTAAAGAGCAAAGTCATCTACTACCAAATTTATGATTGATGTTAAACATACGTAAATATACATACATATACGTGTGCATATATAAATATAAATATTTTGTTACCTCCGTTTAGTTAGAATGTTGCATATGAGAGTAATCCACCCCTCCGATTAATCTTAACAGGGACACTTGCACCATTAAGATTTTGATTTTTTTTTAAAATATGAAATAAATTATTTAAAATTATTCTTTGAATACTCAAGGGGATTTGGAGGACCAGCGAGGCGAGGGGAAAGAGCGATCGCAAATCTCACGAATCAATTCAAGAGTAAACGTATGCGGTGGCTCCTAAACGAACTTTTCTCCTACATCTGATCGCAACTAGGTATGTCTGATCATTTTATTAATAGTAAGGTGCGGAGGGGGTAAATTTAAGAAATTGAAATTTGCCCATACCACTTAAAAAGTCACAATTGTACGTCCGCTTAAATTATAAGAAATAAAAATAAACATTTGTGCTCCCACTTACATTAAATAATTCTAACCTATGCCTTTCTTTCATTTTACTTTTTTCATATAATGTGCTTCCCTCAAAAGATTTTTAGGCCGCTCACCAACTAATGATCATCTCACCGTATCTGAAAATTTAAAGATATGTTTCGATCATAAGAGGAATACAACAAGCTTGGCAATTAATTTTTTTTTCTTTAATCTTGTACAAATGAAACCGAGAAAACCATAACATATATCC
This sequence comes from Ficus carica, assembly GCA_009761775.1. Classification (NCBI taxonomy): domain Eukaryota; kingdom Viridiplantae; phylum Streptophyta; class Magnoliopsida; order Rosales; family Moraceae; genus Ficus; species Ficus carica. The sequence goes on along the minus strand of CM019748.1, from coordinate 3,129,459 downwards.
ATATAAAAGAATTAAAATATCTCCAACAATGTCAAAAGAGAACAATTAGTGATCATTTTATTTAACAACACCTGTGGTCCCACATACTAAAGATGAATAAAAACACTTCAAATTTCAAATCGATTAGAATTCCTATTCAAATCCCTCATCTCTCATCAGTTGAAATAATCTTAACGGGATTTAGTGATCATCATCATCATGTTAATCTAAGTTTATTATCACATGCCTATCCTGATGATGATCAAATTGAGTGTCAAGAAGATCTTCCAACAACTTGTCGTCCAAGTACTCAAACTCTATGACGTTACTCGGCCGCCCATTAACAGCGGCAGAAGAGAAGAAGAAGAAGGATCAGAAGCCGAAGACGTGTTGGGAATAATTATCGGAAACTATTGATGTCGTCTCGTTCTTACAGTACTGCTTGTGGTTGTGAAGTGATAATATATGGACTTCGTTGGGGAAGTTGAGGATGGCTGACTGACCCTGAAAGCAAAAGCCGCCCGGTCATAAGCCCTAGCCGCCTCCTCGCTCGTCCTCGAATGTCCCAAGCCACACGCGCGCTCGTCCTCGCAGGGTCACGAATCTCCGCCGCAAACTTCCCCCACGGCCGCCCGCCGGATCCCCCTGTACTTATTGGCATTCCTAATTCGCTTTCAGCTGCACGTTTTCCGACTGTAGTATTGCCTCTCTTCCCTTCCATATAAAGTTTTTAATTATATGGTTAAAACAATTTAATTATTTTAGGCTAATAACTAAAAAGGAATCTATTAGTAAACTTAGATATTCCTATAACGTGCGTCTATGTTTAAGGGTTAGCAACATATGCATGGCACCATTTTCTCGGACAACTTTATATATAGTAGATCAATTGATCAGTCAGAATCCGACGGTTGGAATCCGTCCATCGCAAGGAAACTTTTGTAACCAAGATGATCTCTAGCTATGAAACAAAAATATACATACATACATACATGCATATATATATATATATTTGTGTCTGTGTATATTGTAGCCGTGAGAACGTGTGTTTTAATTGACCAAGTTAATGCTGGGCAAAAACAAAATATGCGGACATGCGTGCAGGGAAATGTGAGAGAAACGTGGGAGAGTTTTGGTTGGCGAGGCTGATCGAGTTAGGTTGCAATTTATTGTCCGTACGTACGTACGTATTAATTTGTCCCACGATTATTGGTTGATTAATTACGTATATATATACGCCGCCACGGCGCCACGGCTAGGATTGCAAGGTGTTTGTACTTATTTAGGAATGCCGTGTGTGGACATTTTTTTTTCTTTTTTGGAAGTGTTCAATGGAAAAACAAAGATAATAAACCACAAAAAATAAAAATAAAAAAAATTATAAACTCATTGAAAATGAAAACTTCCTTTGCCTATACCAGCACACCTGAAGGGATCGAATGCTTTCCCGGTAGAGGTTGCTTGCAATATCGGCTAACTCAAATGAAATAGAGACATACATTCTTCTTCCTAAACCTGAACAGCAAGCAGTTCTTGACGGAAAGATCCAATCTTCTAAATTTCGATTCTTTTTGAGTCACTTTCATGACTTCACACAAACCTAATCACGCAATCGAAGTGTTAGCATTTTGCAAGCTCACGCTTCAGAGGGATTAGCTATCTCAAAGCACGTGCCCTCTCTGTTACTGGTATGAAAAGCCAGAAGCATGGGGAAATTTTGCCCACGGGCAATATTGTTAATTAAGTAGCATAGTTTAAGTGCATAAATAATTAATTAAGAGAACTAAAATTCTCGTCTCAAATCACTCAATTAACTTCGTTTCAAATTTGTCTCTGAGTTTTAGTAAATTGATTGATATAAGACAGCGACTTTTTGTTCCCATTTTCAAATAGGTTTAGATTTTCGTCCTATTATTTCTTCTCTGCATCCATCAATACAGTATTATATGATTTTTTTTTTAACTAGAGCCAAAAAAAAAAAAAAAAGTAATTCGGTATTGAAAAGGAATTAACTACTTCCTTACCACAGATAAAAAGTATTTCAAATATAATGGCCGTTTTTGATCATTTCCTTTGAACTAAACCTGCAATGTCAAATTCTTTTATTTAATAACTAAATAGTAATTCCGCTCCAATAGTCATGATCGTATTGTCTTTCATATATATATATAGCTATATATACTCTTGACTTGTGATTAATTACTGACGTAGCAATGACATTAAGCAAACTAATCAAAAATATTTTTATTAGTGATAACAATCCTTAATTAGAACATGATACTCAAGATTTTGAAGGAATAAGAATGTATCATAATCATACCAAATTATTTGATAATTTGATTTGATTTGATTTGATTGATTTTTTTTTTTTTTTTTTTTTTTTTTTTTTTTTTTTGGCAAGATGTAGTCTCGTGAAATTGAGATGAAAGTTTCAACTGTTAATTCTAAACTTAATATGAAAAACAGTTCCCCTAGCTACAAAATTGATCAGTCAATTTCATCACTTGCTTGGTAATTTTTTTTTAGAAATCATCAGTATTTCTTGAAACCTCTCTCTCATTATTATTATTCTTATTATTATTATTATTATGTTCTTAGATCGTCCAAGTCCATATTAATTCCCAGGTAGTTTTCTATGGTCTGTATTGGACTGCAGGACCATGTCTTTTTCAACCAAGACCTTTGACTTGCATAAAATAAACGAACAATAATCTTCGTTTCCCTCTTCGGAAGCGATGATGTTTATTTATTTATTCAAAGTAAGCTTTCCAGCAAAGCCATTTTTGACCAAAGTGCAGGAGTCAGATTCTCTTACAATTGTGTCATGTTGGGACCCAAAATTATTTAGTAGCACTGTAGCAGACAAATAAATGACGCGAAAGACTTTATCAAACTTATCCTACTAATATCCAAACACCTCATGATATTGTCGATTCTAAAAACAATAAGATCGAAAGGATATGAATACAATTGATTCGTAAAAGAAAAATGCCTATAAATTTTAAATTTGAAAAAAAATAAATTTAAATATATAGATGCAATCAATTTTGATTGGATTTGTATACCTTTTTTGAAGGTTTTTTGTTTTTTATTTTTTGTTTTTGTTTTTGTTTTTTTTATGGTTCTTCACGCAGTTATGACCGGTCCTTTTTAGTTACATGTTTGTAATTAACCGTACTCTTATTTGGCATGTATATGTAATCTTTTTTATTTTTATTAGGTTTTTGCTAAAAATTTTTAACTGAGTCAGATTTGAGACCTACTTTGAAGATAAGTTTATACTCAATTCTCTTACATTGGTCTCCAACTCAGCGCTACGTCTGTCGGTTTTATTGCCTATGTTGACTTTCTACCCATCATCCCATCCAAAGGCCAAGCTGGATAACTATACAAACACAGAAACAATGTGACCATTTGCAGATTCTATCTCGTTGAGTGATTTTGTATCATAGTCTTCTAGCCTCGATGCCAATCCTAAAAGGAATTGGCAGTTTTTTTTTAAATATATATATATATATTTATATTAAGTTCAAGATATATATGAGCATAATTTCTTGAGATAAAGAGGTAAATAAAGAAAAAAAAAAAGCATAATAATTTGAAAATTTTGAAATAATGATTATTTATTTAAGAGTAAATATGTTTTTTTAGGAGTACAAAAATTATTTTTTCAACAAATAAACTTATTAATGAAATAAGTAGTAAATTTATTAATAAATAGATATTAATTTCCACAGTTTCACGAATATTATATATTTCCACTTTATGAGTTGCATCTAGATAAACTAGATTTATACTTTATTATGGTATACTAGATTTATTCTTTATCATATAATTTTCAGCGGATACGCAGATGTTCCATTCTACATGTACATGTATTATATATATACACATATATATTCTCTTCTTTCTTTCTTATTCTTTTTTTTTTTCCAGGGAAATATATTCTCTGTTTTTAATTGAGTGAAATGGGAATGTACGCTCGGGGTGGAGGAGGAAGAGGAAAAAATAATCAGTGTCCTAAAATTGGGAAAAAAATGAAACTTATCAAATTACTTTCGATGCAGAGTAATGTACATAGATGCTTTGTCCTAAACAAAGTTTATGCAGTTTAGGTTTTGATAGCTTATGTTGCGTTTATAAAAACACGCGAATCTAACAATATTACATCCGAATATAATGCAATGTGCCTTACAAAATTTATTTAAATATGTAAATATATTTAATAGTATACCAATGTAATTACTATTCCCCATTTTCTTTTTCTATCTACTTTTACTAATTACATCACATATTCTTTCTCTCACAAAGAACCCAAACACACATTATATTTCAATACAATATAAGAAAAAATATATCCAAACACATATTATGCTATATCATATTACATTTAAATACAATTTATGATGAAGTGTTTTCAAAAGAACCATTATAGGTTTCACATGCTACTAAGGCCAAAATTCACGAGTTACGGAAAGTTAATTAATGTATTTAATTAAGCACTGATCATTAAGGTAATGATCTGGTGGCTTAAATTAAAAAATGAGTCGGATATACGCTATATATAATATAATAAATTATTAGATACTATATTTATTTTGACTTTCCTTTGTCCCGTTACCAAACGGATGAATTTCTTTACATGAAAACAAAATAATAGATAAATGTCTTATTTGTTTGATTACAACACATAATCGTATCGTAAACGTAAGGGATCGTATGTATTTTCTTTTTAAAGATTAGATTTGCAACTTATGCTGACCTGTTTATGAACAAGATATTTTTGTACTTTTTCTTCTTAAAAAAAAAAAGAAGAAGATCAAGATTAAACAAAAACCCACTTAGGACTACAAGTACAGTACTAACACGTCTCGTAATTTCTCTCTCTATAATGACATAGGAAGAATATTAAACTAGATATATAGCTGATCCCACTAGATGCATGCATTTTACTCTCATAATGTAATTTTTATCACAAGATCAATGACTAATTAAATAATTAGTTTAATATTTGAGGGGGAAGAAAAGACTAATATTTAATATCTGCAAGCTTAATCCTAAATTCCTTACCAATCGCTAGCTTAATAATGTCAAAACTACGTATGGATGAATATATCCGTTTGGTTAATATAGAGTAATTAGCCTGTATTAGTATGTTGTTGGATTATAAGTGTAGTTACGTGCCTCTCTGTCTCGGCATTACTTCTCTTCATCGTGATATCGACTGTTGGTGGTGGCATAGTAATTAAAGTCTACTTAAGGCTCTCATGCTTCCAACTCAGATTCGATTCTTTCCAGTCTCACTTGTGAAGATGGCGAGACTACACATTTAGTATCTATGGGTCTTGACTTGTGACGTGAATTTTTATATTAGATCACTTACGACTCCACATATTTTAATTAGTAGTAAATATTTCTCACTATAAATGTTGATTTAGGAAGCGCAAAGACACCATTGATCTAATTTTTTATTTTATTTTTAAAGATAACCAGACCTAATTATAGGATAAATTAGTATTTCACGTTATTCAAATGATTTGAATCCCATGAATCGCGAAATACACACCAGAATATCAATTCCATGCAATTCAAAACGAAGATAAATATTTCGTGTGAGATTTGTGAGCTTCACGATAATTATCATCCAAAATTGTTTAGAGTTTAAGTATTTTACATTTATCTTTAATTATTTCAAGATCATCTCTTAAAAGTATAAATAGGCTCTTATCGGGAAATCCTGAACGCTAAGTTGCACTTCAAGACTTGACCTGTAATTCGACAATAAAGTGAACTTCTAGGTCTCGATGGAAGATAAACCACTTTAACTTTTGTGTCTTATTTTTTTAATTAAATATTTTTGTAGTGAACTTAGTTTCATGCAAGAGGGATTGTTCTCGATGACGTTTTGTAAATGTATTACTTGTCAGGCGGATTTATCAACCAGAATCACCAACATTTTTGTTGTCATCCAAATCCTTCAATTACATAAAGTTTGAGGATTTTAAATTTAGAAAACAAAAAGCTATTTTCACAGATGACTCTTGAATTACACACAATTTTAACTTTACACGTCACACTACTTTAAATTTTCTATTGTTATGTAAATGGATCCTATGTCGATATTCCGTTAAAAACTGAAACCGAAGTTGAACAGTTTGGATCACGTTATCAGAGATCAAAGATAAAATGATCATTAGATATATTTGGAGTACAGTTATCTCCTAAAAACATATAATTTTAATTTTAATTGTAAATAAAGCTCATGTGATTAGAACGTATTCAATATTTGTCTATTTTATTTTTTAAATCCATAATATATTGACAAAGGGACTGTATGTTGCCGTAAGGGTAAGAAGGATTAGGGGAGAATGATGTGCAGAATTATAAATTAGGGATCAACATGAAACATGATAAATAATTTGGAGATTATTTATAAAAATAACCAAAATAAAAAATATAATAAAAAAGAAGAAGAAAAGATAGAAAAAGTAATAAAAAGTATCCTAAGATCGACGTCGGATTTTGAATCACTGTAACGCAATTTATTCTCTTTAACTAAATGCATTCGAGAAGAGTATTAAAGTAGCTAGTTGTAGAAACTAAATTAAAACAGATGCATGCACTTTTACTCAATTTTGAAATATCGCACGAGGCGCCCTAACTAATAATTTATTAGCTTCTGTTAAAATTTGAAAGAGTTCATGAGCTTTGCTTAAAACCTATCTTATAACAATTAATTAATTATTATTATTATTATTATTATTTTTTTTTGTGTCTACTCAAGGAAAACTATTGTCAACTATTTAGCTGACGTAATTTCTAACTAAATCCTAGAACACACACACACACACACATTAATTGTGTGTGTGTGTGTGCAATAATTAATAAATTAACATTTGGGGGGGTGGCAAATGACGAATCTAACCTTCCTTTGCTGGTATATGGCACAGCTGGTTCATGCACTCAGCCTTAGAAGTTATCGTCAAATAATTTCCATGGACCAATTGTAGTGATTATTATTCCACTTACAAGTCACAAGTACTAAACCTTTTCTACCAAAAAATAAAGATAAAAAAAAAAGTCATATGTACCAAACATTTAAAAATAATTTGCAAGTTGGCTTCGTCATCGAAGCCCGATTAGACCATCCGACCGAAAAAGAAAAAAAAAGAAAAGAAAAAAGAAATACGAATCTTTTTTATTTCTTTGGAGTTTGGTTGGGGTTCATTATTAATTTTCAACATGAACTCCCAAGTTTTTGAAATAATGGGTGGCATTTTTTTTTAATATATATATATATATATATATATAATAGAGTAGAGGAGAGCCTATATATATATATATATATCCCCGTATAATAGCATTGCTTTTGTTCGTTGTCTCAATTTATCTTACGTATGTGTCCTTTTTAATGCTTGTTTTTGTCAACTTGCAAGCAGATAACATTATTTATGTACAAGTTGAGGATAAAATCTATACAGTATTACTTTTCTTTTGTCCTTTTATAAAAGCCGCTTTCATGTTATGAATGGTAGTGATAATGATTACACATATAATCTAACAATAATTTCAATTAAATATAACTCAATTTCCCCTTCTCAAATTTAGGGGAAAGAAAAGTTATGATGATCCTAGATCTTATTTAGCTAACGTTCCCCTTTTCAGAGGTCATCAATTCGACAAATATATACATACACAGTTCTTTAGCATGTATTGTTACTAATTTGATAATATACGTTCATAAAAAAAATTAAAGAAAAAAGTTGCACAAAATCCAAGTTTAAGCAGTTCGCTGAGGAGCAAGACATTGAAAATATGTTATTTGGTCAGAAAGAAATTAAAAATTAGATCGGAGAACGAAATTTGAGTATACCCATTATAAAAACATGAAAAATATGGAAGGAATTAATTAAATAAAAACGGGATAGTTTGATATATGTGACCATATTCCATGAATCTAAAGGTTTTTTTTTTTTCTCCTTTTGTAAGACCAATAAATTGTCCATTTTTTGTTCAATAGTTAGAAAACACAAATAAAATTATATCAAGAATTCCTTTTTTCAGGCAAATGTCCAACTTGAGCTTTGTCGCACCTAGAAACAATTACTATACGACGTTGTGAACAAATAATTGAGCTTGAATTCTTTCTTTCTTTCTTTCTTTCTTCTTTTAAAGATACATGAGAGAACAGAAGAAATGGGAAACAGATTATAGTTGTTCTTTGTTAGTAGTAATTTTCAGAAAACAAAATTTTTTTTTCTAGAAGTTCTCAGAAATCAAGCTTATTATTATATTCTGATAAAAATATAATAATGAATAAAATATAGATTCTAAAATATCTAAACGTGATGACTAAAGCCTAGAATTTCCTTTAGCTACTTAGTATATGAAGAAGCCTTTAAATGTCATTTAAAATAGGAAGAAGAGAGCTGGCTTACATTCGATGCTGACTGATACCAATGGCTGAAATTCTAGATACATATATGTGCCTTCTTTTATGACTTTCCTAGTTGAAAATTGTTCAAAAGTCACCACAAGTTTTGGATAAGATATTAGTTGAGCTGAATTTCAAACATCAACAGAAACCACTCAAAAAAAAAAATATATATTATATTTTTAATCAACGCCATGATTATTCGATCTTAGTGACATAAGTTCAATTGAAAATTTTATTCTAAAACCTACACTTTTATCTCAGCCATAGAGTACTATTATTTAACAATATGATTAATTTTTTAATGGTTTGATCTATGAGTATTCTCATAAAACAATTTATTACACACAATATATATTTGTTTGTCGTCGTAAATTAAACTGATGAAAGTTAATCAATAACTAAAATAGGAATGCCTACTAATAGGATAAAAGTACAGTCTCTACCACAAGTTTTGCCAATTTTAATACTTTGGTAGGAATGAGAGAAAATAGAAAAGAAGGACACGTAGGTAATGTAAGTGAAGGAAATAAATAAAGAAGATATGAAATGAGGGGAAAAAAATAATTAAAAAAAATCATCTCTCTATTTAGTATATAGATGAAAGGAAAAGAAGCAAAGAAAAAATCCCTCTGATAATCTCTGTAATGTAAGAGAGATAAACCTTAAGATATTTATTTGAAGGATTTGAATCCTTTCATAATAACTCCATTTCTCTTCTTATCCTACCCAAACGACCATTGAACATCGAAATCCTTTAGTCCCTCCACCTCTCTACTTCAATTTTTCCCACCTATCAAACACACACTAAACTCAATCATTCTCAGTATATATATGTTCTAGATCATCCACATAATATATACCCAATACTCCTATTTTTTTGCATTACATTTTATTGTATACATATACCCACATTATGATATATATATATATATATATATATATATTGTTCTACATAACACACTATATTTACTAGTGAATTAAAAATGTAATAATTTTAAAAAACCAAACCAGATTTTGCACGGTATTATTTGATGCCTTTTGGCGACAAATTTTCTTGTCCTTGTGCTCGTTCTATAATATACATACATATATGTTTACACATATGTTACATTTATTGATCACCTTTCTATAAAGAAGATAATAGTAGTGTGGGCCATGAAATTATGAGCAATTGGGGAACTAGAGATAACATCATGAAATGACCTCACCATTACCACATATGATATTTTGGTCCAACCGCGCCGCCGTACGTCATTTTGACGCACGTGGCTTAATTATTGAACCCCTCAAGGCAAAGACATGGTCTTGTATTGAACCACCTTTTCTTAGTTGCATAATGTAATTTATCGATGAACATCCTCCTTGGCCAATAATCTCACCGCAATCACTTTTATATTTTCATCCAATCATTTTATTATTAATATTATTATTTTTTTTTTTCATTTATCAATTCCAATTCTCATCTTCCATTCAAACTTCAAACCCCTCTTCTCCTCTTTTTTTCTTCGAGTATATATAGCCATCATTAGGTGTTCAAATTCGTCAGATCAATTTTTGCCACTGAAAATTTCTAACTTACATTAGTACTTTCAAGAATTCCATAATTTTCCATTTAATTCCTAAGAAAATATCAAAATGGAATCCTCTTTCCTTCAATTCCCAAGTCCGGAATCATCTCTTTCCCGGGAATCATCCTTCGGTACTAACAATTCTCTAGACTCCATCTCTTGGGATGAGCTGATTCTCTGCGACGAATTCTACACTAAGTCCAACAATTATCTTCCTTATTCAACCCCATTGATGATCATGATCATCACGTCAAGCAGGAACGACAAGTTACCCCTCAATACGTCGTCGTTAAGGAGGAGGAGGTCACTTCCAATCCGAAAGTAGTAGTGGCCAAGGAGAAGTCGTTCCGAGGGGTAAGAAGGCGGCCTTGGGGGAAGTTTGCGGCGGAGATAAGGGACTCGACGAGGAACGGCATTCGGGTATGGCTCGGGACCTTTGATAGCGCCGAGGCAGCGGCTCTAGCATACGACCAAGCGGCATTTGCGCTGAGGGGTTCTTTAGCCGTGCTTAATTTCCCCATGGAGGTCGTACGACAGTCGCTTCAAGAGATGAAGTTGTGTCGTTTGGACGCCTCGCCAGTGGTGGCGCTTAAGAAGCGGCACTCCATGCGGCGGAGGCGAGCCTCGGCCGGGAATAAGAGTACTAAGGAAAAGGAGGTTAATTTGGTGCCACATGAAAAAAATCATGTGGTGGTTTTGGAGGACTTGGGGGCTGAATATTTGGAGGAGCTTTTGATGTTGAGTTCATCCGAGACTTGTAGTTCTAGTTTTTTTAGTGAGCAATCATTTTGATTGTTTATCTTAATTTCTTCATGGTCTTGATCATGCTCATGAATAATCATGATGTTGATTAATTTAGTTTCATCCTTATCCAAATTTTTTTTTTTTTTTTCATGTCTAGTTTTTTAGTTTATCCCTCCTTTCTAATTCCTTCCTTTTCCTTTTCCTTTTCTCTTAATTTTTTTTTTAATTTAGTGGTAATTAATTTGGAGTTTTTTAGTAGGCCGGTCGATACGACCAATGAGAAGATCTTGGTAAAGATTGAGGGTGTCATGGTGGTGGGGAAAGTTAGTCTTCCTGTTAATTAGTGCTTTTGATTTGTTTAACTGGTTTATTTGTTAAATGGTGAAAAGGACGGGAAATGTTAATATTAGAATTATGATTTGACCCTTTTGGCCTTTATAATTGCTGTCTAAAATAGGACGTACAAAAACTACTGTACCTCAAATTTCTTTGGAATAAAATTGAGAAGGCTTCCCTCAAAAACAAAAAAAAAAAAAAAAAAAAAAAAAAAAAGAGAAGGAGACACCAATATGATGTTGGTAAACATATCAAAGGCCTCTATCTTTATGATGACCTCATCAAATTATTCGCGTCACTGAATCTCTATCTATTTATTTGTTTACAGCACACACATATTCATATATATATATATATATATATATATTTTTACATAAATATGTATATGCATATACAATGATATATTAGAAATAATTTTTCTCCTTTTTTATAATTCAAAAGAGCATGTTCTTAAATTCAGCGGTATACATATGGATCCGATTTATTTATTTATTTTTAGTATATGCTGATATGTCAATTAAAATATCAAACATATTACATCACTTCATATGTCATGTTAATTTTAATTTTAATTTTATAAATAGACTCTGAAAATAAAAATCAGCATGTGTAGCAAGATATTTTAATTAGGTTGACACCTTTTTAGTACCTTCCTTATTTCTCATCTCATTATGTATAATTAATTTTACAAAAATACATAACAGTTTGAACAAAAAAGGGAAAAAAAGAAATCTCAAAGGACAAAAACAGAACTAATCGCCTAAGAAAAACAAGCCAAAATTCTTTTTTTTTTTTTTTTGTTTTTTTTAAGTAGCCTTTAAATATGTCTTGTTAACATCATTTAGTCAAAAATCTAATGAGAAAAATACTAAAAGAGAAAATTAATACATATTTATTTGTCAGAAACGGCTAGTTACAAAATCTATAATGCAGAAGATAATTCCAACTATTTTAATTCACATGACATAATATTTAGTTTACGACAGAAAATGAATAAGAGAAGGACCAAATTATCTAATGCGATGAAAGGGGACTAAAGTCCTAAAGTGTACCCTACCATATTCTTTCTTTAGTTTTAATTTTTCTGGCCTAAGTATCCCGGTCCCCACTTGATCAACAAAAAGGACTTCAAGCGTTTTCCGGTACTTAACTTTTCTTTTCAAAGGAAACTCACATGACCATACTTATCTCAACCTTAGAGGGAACATCATGCAATAAATTAAATACTATAAATCATCATCAGCTAGAAATATATATATAAATATATATATGGGTTACTAAATTCTTACATTATTAAAGATGGCTTGCAAGTGGGCTAGCAGTAGCATACCCTATCGCATCCAAGATCTGACTCTCAACCTAAAGGTGCATGGAGTACTTATTAACATTCTATTTTGATTATCAAATTTACTTCTTTATTATTTATTAACCTATATACATATATATATACACACACAAACATATATATGTATCCAGACACATATGAGATGTATTAGATATTAAAAACAGAAGAAGGAAAAACATAGGACAATGAGGGAGAGAATCTAGCTACGCGCGTATTTGTCCTTTTCTTTTCTCTGTCCTCTCTCTACAACTTGTGTTTCTGTTGTGGATTCCTGGCTGATAAAATGACGATCATGTGCATATATAATATGAGTATATATATATATATATACTTTTATAACCATATTGTGTATCTAAATATATATATTTCCGTTTAACAACGGATGAATCGAGTCTCAATTACGAGGAATCATTTTTTTTTTTGGGGTACAAAAGTAAAAATCCTAAAAAAAAAAAAGGACCGCCCTAATTTTGGCTGTTGCTATATACATATGGCATATATATTTATTGGAGAGATAGGGGATGATTAGTACTGGTGTGAAGGCAAGTGGCAACACATGTACACATGTTCCCATTATTAACTGCAGACTCTTTAACATGATCCATTTTTCTTGCTTATCTTATGACTTATCTTTTCTTTAATTAATTACTTGGCCCCCCCCTCTCTTTATTGTAATCAAAATTAATTCATCTTTTAACTTTTCTATCTCAAATCCATCTGTGAGTCTTCGGGCAGCATATGCAAAATTAATAAACGGTGTGTATCCAACTTTTTGTCAAATTACAACAAACCGATCCTATATATATATGTGTGTGTGTGTGTGTGTGTGTGTGTGTGTATTTCTCCTGGCTAGCAGACATAAAAGCAACACAAGACACCTCCGGTTTTCTCCAAAAAAAAAAAAAAAAAAAAAAAGCTTCCTCCCATGGATTTCTCTCTCATCCTTGACCAAAGAGTCGGATCTTTGCCGGAACTATCAGATGTCCTATCACCGATTGGATCATCGTCGTCATCGTCTTCTTCTTCTTCTTCTTTCCTTGATTTTCACCATCTAATAAAACCTCAAGAAGAAAAAGAAGAAGAAAAGAAATATTCCGGGCAAGTCCCGAATAAAGGGCAGGATCAGATAACCGTCAGAACTGTATCAGATTTCAGAAAGCAACCATCAAAGAAGGAAAGATCTTACATAGGAGTCCGAAGGAGGCCTTGGGGAAAATACGCGGCGGAGATTAGGGATTCGACGAAGAACGGGCACCGGGTCTGGCTGGGGACGTTCGAGAGCGCGGAGGCGGCGGCGCTCGCCTACGACCAAGCGGCATTCTCGATGCGGGGCACGGCGGCTGTCCTGAACTTTCCCATGGAAAGGGTCAGGCAGTCACTGCAAGAGATGAGGTTTTATGACTGCAACTTTGAGCGTTCTCCGGCGGAGGCTTTGAGGAGAGGCATTACATGCGAAGAAGGAGAGAGCAGATTGCTCGGAAGACTCATACTAGTGGTAACAAACGTGATCAGTCTAATATGAAGCTTGTGTTGGAAGACCTCGGAACTGAATATTTGGAGGAACTTTTAGGGTCATATTGCTAATTATCTATCTCTTGTCATTAAGATCTTAGTTAATCAACAATTAATTCCTTGTTCAACCAATTACAGGGATATTAATCTGTGATTGTCTTCTAAATCCTTTTTTTTTTTTTTTTTTTTCTTTGTTGTTGGCTCTATTTTACCTTTTGTTTTGTGATATGTCCGGGAAATGACCAATAGGTTTTATGTTGTCATCATCACTCGATATCAATAATATCACTCCTTATCTTTTATTTTTATTTTTCATTTTTTATTTTTTTTCCATTTGATGGAATGCATTATAGCAAGGACCGGGGGTTATAGCTAGACAGGCAGTTTACTTGATTTACACTTCATGAACTGCTTACTTAGCTATATAAAAAAAATAGTTATTAACTTAAAACAGGAAAAATTTATAGATTATATCCTTTATAATAAAGTCACATGTGAAATTGTTAGCCAATTAAATCTGCACCTACAAGTTCACAAATGTGCTGTTACTCTATTTAGAGTTTGTCGCAAGGTGATTGAATTCTTTCTTTTGGCATGATTTGTGCCTGTACCCAAAAACAATCCAAGAAGGCAAACGGTTTGAATTTTGTTAAAATCTACTAAAGATTTGCATTTTGACTTTCGGATTTGGTTATTATGATCTCAGAGCAAAATTATATTTATATATATATATATATATATTACAAAGATTAGAGGGGGTATTGTTGGCTGTGTTAATCTACTACAATCTAATCCGATTATATTAGTTTGAAAAAGATAATGGACATGTAAATAAGAAACAATTCATTATCGGTATTGTTTATCTGTCTCCTCCACATCAGTTTACTAAATTAACATTTTTAACACATAAGCTTAGAAAGTGATAGCCACTATAAAGTACTCCAATTGATCAGTTCGTACATGTAAAATTATATATAGTTTCAGAGAATCCCAAATGTTATGGGATGAATAATTTATGGACCCAACATCATACATATAATTAAACTTCTTAGTTTTAATTATTTTTTCAATTTATTCAGATCCATTTGTAGATACTGCAAAAATATCTTTTAAATTTAAAACACTTATTTCAATTTCATTCCTTGCGGACTTTATAAATGTAACAAATGGATGAAACGATATAGATATCTTTGAATGGATAATAAATGGAATTATCCATATTTAAAAAACCCTAAAAAAAAAAAAAAAAAAAAGACATTGAATTGAACGTTTTTAAAATATTAAGAACATTTTTCAAATTTTTTCCCAAGAATTTTTTTCTTAAATAAATTGGTCTAATTAAGGGTAGATTTTGTCATTTCCTTGTGCCTTTTCATCTATAAAGCGATTTTGTCATTTTCAAATTTGAAGGATTTTTTTTTTTTTTGAGAAATAATTAAAACTAAAAGATATTATTATATGATTGACCTGGACCTATATAGTGCATAATAATTTTACAATAATATTGAAAAATATATATATATATATATATATTCATACAATTTCTTTTAATTAACACCCTTTTCATGATTATACAGCGGTAACAATATTCTCCTATAAGTTGTGCATGATATGAGGGAGAGAAAGTAACCAAGATGAAAAATTAAATAAATAAATAAAGAGAATGGATTTTTAGTATGAATTTCCTTTTCTAATCTTCCCAAGTCTAGTGGTAAAAAAACTGGGACCTCTCCCACTCATATTTTTCAAATTCATTAAGAACATTTTGAAGCCCTTAAAAAAAAAAAAAAATAGTTCACTAGGACTAGCAACTAGCAAGTAGATCAAGTTTTACCTGAAATGAGAAAGCTCACTACTAGAAAAGACACTCTTCATCATTTTTGGGTGCCGATCGAAAGGAGGTAATTTTTTTGCCTCAATTGAGAGGATACAAGACAACAAAAACTTAATCTCCAATTGAGGAAAATGAAGGAATATATAGTTAATACAAAAATAGCAAAGACATTAATCAATTTAATTATCATTGACATTGACAAAAGAAGGGATCAAGATTTGTAAAAATGGATGATTATGATTACAATTAATTCTCAATCGTGAGTAGGACTTGGTTCAGTAGTTGAGCAGGAGGCTAATAAGAGTTGATCCAGATACTCAGCTCCAAGATCCTCTAAAACCACTTTTACATCACTAATACTACAACTACTACTACTACTATTGGAGGAGTCTGACAGTGTCTGATCTTTTCCTTTACTTCTCCGATCAATACTCTTCTTCGATCTCTTTCTTCGCATATAATGCCTCTGCTTCAATGTCTCCGCCGGAGATCGCTCAAACTCCCAATCATTCAACAATTTCATGTCTTGGAGCGACTGTTGGACCCTCTCAACAGGAAGTTGAGCACGGCCGTGGAGCCTCTCATGGAGAATGCCGCTTGGTCGTAGGCAAGCGCCGCCGCCTCCGCGCTGTCAAACGTCCCCAGCCAAACCCGTTGACCGCTCCTCGTCGAATCCCTAATCTCCGCCGCATACTTTCCCCACGGCCGCCGCCGAACCCCTATGAAGGGTTTCTCTCTTTCCTTGTTCGATATTGGACCGTCAATAACACCTTTTTCCCCTTTCTCACCTTTTTCATTGGAATCTTGTTGTAACTCTTGATGCTGACTGGACGGAATTACGGCCGTTTGATGATGATCATGATAAAGTGATTGCTTTTCTTCTTCGTGATCATCAGGAGGTTCTGTTGGAAGTAAACATGGTCAAATGAAGGTGGATCTTGGATATCAGGAAATTTAAGATAACATCTTGGGGACAAAACATCTGATAATTCAGGAAACGTTTCCAGGGTTTGGGGCAAAACGTTTGGAAAATCCATTTTGGATCTTAGCTTGATGATATGAGTGTAATGGCTTTGACCCACACCCACATATATATATATATAAATATTTATATATCTATGAGCGCGTGTGTATATATCTGTTAATATATATATATATATATATTAACTAGACGATATCAAAATATATACATGAAGTTGTTTCAAGAAAAATAAATCGATATTTATATATTTATATTTACACATATAATAAAATATAGGTCTAGCTCACACTAGAAAATTATAAGCTTGACAACTAATCATTCGCAACATGTACAAACATGAATTAACTTGCACTTGTATTTATTTGAATTGGCAGATTCATGGATACCTCTCCAAATAAGGCAAAAGCCAAGAAATGATATTGTGGACTCCTTTTAGTCACTCCTAATTTATAATTGTTCCTAAAACAAATTAAAGACAAAAACAACGCGCACTACATGGATATAACTGGTATAGCAAGCACTAATGTCGAATAATATTCCACACCAAATGCAGTAATTTTATATAATATATACATATAGTACTTGATTATTATATAAAGGAGAATTGAAAGAAGCAGAAACAAATATTAATTAGACGGTTGTGTATAATGCTTAATTCCTCTTAATAATTCTATGTTGTGAACCTAAAATAAAGATATAATTTGCTTTGTGTTATTACTTTTACAAAACATAAATACAAGTTGACAAGACTTTATATAAATGGAAGAATGGTATGCATACATATAAAAATAAAATGCCTAATCCATTTAAGAGAGAGGGAAGAAAAAAAAAAAGCGTTTAACAAAAAGAAAGGTGTGGTTATAGGCATAACTTAACGGTAATTTCACACTTGACTCCATCATAAGGTGAAGAATTCGAATCCCCTCATTCCTAAGTTATATTATTTTTTTTTCAAGGAAGAATTAATACTGTATTTTGAGATTTAGAAAAAAAAAAAAAAAAACAAACAAACAAACAAATTATGAGTCAGAAAGCAGGAGAGCCACCCAAGCCTCTAAATTCTAATAATGTATCCATTCGTATTAATATATATATATATATATATATATCGTGTTTTGACGAAAGCAGCACCACCTAGCTACAACAGTCAGGGATAAAGCTGCTTGGCCTTAGTTTTTGGCCTAATTAATTTATCGCTTGTGCAGCTTAATCATATACTACTTAATCCATAATTGGAAACTTTTGACATCATACCAAAAAATTTCTAATATATTTCTAGCTAGCATTTCGAACAAATCAATTGTAGTTTCTGTTTTCTTAACAGAAAAGGTGGGGAAAAAAAAAAAACGAGGTGATTGATCATAAGAATTTTTATCGTTCTATTCAGCAGTAAAATCAAGAATTTTTATGAAGGGATGTAAAATAAACTTAAATTTTGAATCAAAAATCAAAATGCGTATTTAAATTTTTATTTTCTCCTTTATCTTCATTTATATATTTTAATATTTTCAATTTTCTACTTCCAAATGAACTAAGATGTCAATCGAGCATAATTCAAAACTTTATGAATTTACACAATGGTATAGCTGATTTTATATTATATTTTAAGGTTTTAAGTTTGAAATATGGACGTTCAAATTTGGGGTAAAATAAATTTCTTAAACATATTCCATGGAGCCAGATAATATTTACATTGAGATAAAAGTAATTAAGTACTTAGCTGTTATTTGAACATTCATTTAAGTAAACAATAGAACATATTAAATCCATAACACACAATAAATCGAAATAGAATCAAAGCATTACAAATGAGAATCATTAAAACCTTGTATTCTACTGAGGATGACAATTACCCTCCTGCTTCTTCCCCTTGTACCAATTTTTTACTAGAAAATGGGTTAACTGTTTTTTTTTTTTTTTTTTTTTTTTTTAATAATGCTACCATTTTTTAGAGAAATTGGGAATTGCTTTGTATTTAAACTAAGATATATATTAGCTCTCCCGCTTATAAAACTTAAATTAATGTGTTACTTTTTATAATGCTACATAAAAATAGCAGCTGATTATAGATTTAAAAAAAAAAAAAAACCCTCTATAAGATCCTATTATAACATGGTATTAATTTTACGACATGGCATGTGAAAATTTTATTAAAGAAAAAAACCTGTCGTGATCTGATCTGAATGATCAACTGGATTTCTTTTTATTAAATAAAATTACCAATGGAGATGAACATGTCCAAAAAAAAAGGGGGGGGGGGGGGGGGGGGGGGGGGGGGGGGAAGAAAAATACAAAATAAAAATAAAATAATTAAACACAAAAGGTAGGTGGTGCATTATATATATGTCACCAGGAATTGAAGAAGTGCATAAAAAGGGGTTGACAAAAAGGCAGCGTTTTTTTCTACCAAAGAAAAGGAAATAAAAGAAAAGAAACTAAAGTGCGGGCTCAAGATGTGGCTACCTATCGTTGTCCTCTATAGATGCCTATGTGCTATAAAATATAAATTAATTAGCTCAAATCTAATTAGCTTATTCTTTGTAAGATTATAAAAATAATGACATTTTATAGGTCCTAAGCATATCCTCATCTCTTTTAGATCTACTGTTCAATATTCTATATTTTCCCCATTTGTTTATAAAACATGACGCATTTGTTTCCTCACTTCCTTTGTCATCTAGCGGCTGCGCAACAGGTAAGATATATAAAAAATATATACTTACTTTATTGAATTGCTGCTCCACAATTAAACAAATTTGCTTGTCTAATCCATGTTTATTATTAATTATTTTACTAAAACCGGTGAAAAGGAATTTGTGGATTCCTGAAGTCTACTAACGAACGACTTGACCAAAGACAACTAAATGGACCCTTCAAGGACACATTATATATATATATATATATATATATTTGTGAATATATACATATATATATATATATCTTTGTGAATATTGTATTACTGGACACTATTATTAATAAGTACCTTTTTTTTTTAAATTTTAGTACCAATATTATTTTAATACCTTATTGTTTCGTAAGAGGAAACCTATACCTTAAAAATTTCCTTGCATTTTCTTCCCTTTCTTTTTCTATTTCATTTAATTAGCACACAACCAAATTATTTTCTGTATACTAAAATTGAAAATAAACATGATTAGAGAATTAATTAGGACGGAAGCGCAGAGAAACCAGCACCTTGTTTCTCTCTACAACTTATCTCCGGTTTTGTTTTTCTTGATTTTAATATGAAACAGTAATTAACATTATATCATAAGTCCTGACTTTGACACATAATAATATAATAATAATAATAATAATAACAACAACAATAACAACAACAACAATAATAATAAAAATAATGATAATAGTGATAATGATAATGATAATAAAAATAAATTAATTTATGCCAGTTGACAATGACTGTGAGATACCAATACTACAAATATCAGACATTAACATATTTTAGCAATTTTGTGTTGAAATGATATATGTATGTGTGTGTGTGTATTTATTTCTTTTCTTTTTTTTCTTTTTTTTTTTTTTTGAGATGAGTTTCTTTTTTCTTTTTCTTTTTCTTTTTGGAGGAATTTTAGTGTTGAGTTTCTGTTTTCTGTTACTGGAGAAAGTATCTAAGTTTACAAAAATAATATTTTCTTCGTTTCCCACTTTAGTAATTTTTTCAATTTTTAGATTTCGTTTTCTCACTTTTTTGGTCCTTGCAGTTCAAAATTCACTGCCGAAAACACTTTTTTTTTTTTTTTTCTTAATTGTTTATACAAAACAATTCCTCACCCAAAAGCTAGTGCTGCACACGCGTTTTGTTCAGAGAGGGGGGGGAACAAAAAAAAAAAAAAAAAAAAAAAGGAAAGTGACCCACATCAAAGGAAGATTTTGAAAATTTTTCATTTGTCTTGAGAATCTCCCTTGATAATATTGTCCTAAACTTGTTCATTATTAATTATTTGTTAAACTCCTTATGCTTTCTCCTCAGTACTATACTTCCCCCTAAAATCTCTCTTCTCCCTTCAACCTTCCTACGCGGTGAAACTCAGGCAAAGAATTACGAATATAACATATATAGCTCAAGGAAATATTGAAGAGAGAAAAGGTAAGAAGAAGCCTAATTTGGTTTACATGAGTACATTGTGTGGTCTTTTTGTTTGAGTAGTTTTAATATTGATTATATATTTTGCACTGGTGTCTCTGAGTTAATTTCCATGGAAAATCTCTTAAAATCCGTTGATTTTAGACTTCCCCCCACTCTAATTATTTGGGGGTGGTTGATATATAGGGTTGTTACAAAAACAAAGCCTTTTTAATATTTTCATGTGTATTTTCTGAATTCCTTTATGAGGTGTTTGGATTCGTCAATTGATATCAATGATGAATGCATTTCGATTCCAATTCATATATATATATATATATATTTCTAAATGTGTGTGTGGATTTGGCAGTTACTGATAA
Source organism: Ficus carica (assembly GCA_009761775.1). NCBI lineage: Eukaryota > Viridiplantae > Streptophyta > Magnoliopsida > Rosales > Moraceae > Ficus > Ficus carica. The sequence continues at coordinate 3,108,258 of CM019748.1, read as the reverse complement.
TAAACAATGTACTCTGATTCTGAGTTGTAAATAGGATTTTTTTTTTAAATGTATTAATGATCTGTCAGCTACTGTCAATAAACAATGCATTTGATTCCAGTGCGTATTTAATATTTTTGAGGTATATAAATTTATCAATTATATAAATAATTCATTTTAATTAAGACTCGTATTTTGGAAGTATGTGAAGATTACGCGTCTCTAAATAAAGAGGAAAATAATAAAAGAACGAACCTTTACTCCTAAGAACCTACCCTTCTCTCGAGTTATTAAAATAAGCAGGTTTGTATATTCTCCATTATATGATGGTTTGTTGTAAATGGACAATAGTACTAGTGCAGTTTTATGATCTCTCTCCCTCTCTCTCTCTCTCTCTTTTCTTCTGAAGAAACTTCTGTGCAAGTTAGTGTGAATAGAGCAGGCATTTCGATTCCAATTCGTAATTTTATATGTCCAGAAGGTACGCAAGTTTTTAGTTATTATGAAATAATAGTACATTTTAATTGCAAGTTATATTTTAAAAGTAAGTGAAATTATTTATCTCTCTGATTATATAAGAATATAAATAGACAAAAAGAAAAAACAATTACGCCCACCATAAATAAATTTTTTTTGATGTAAACTTATCAACCGTTCTCAATAAATAATACACTCTTATTTCGATTCATATTTTAAAAATATGTAAAGATTACGTGTCTCTAAATAAAGAAAAAAATGAATAAATAAACAAACAATATAATACAATACAATACAATACATTAGATGACTTTACTCCCACCATAAATAAGAAACTAGGTCTTCCCTTAGAGTTATTAAAGGAAACAAGCATCGTATATTCTCCTAGATATTATTGGCTTTAATGGAAGAACATATGGTGCAGTTTTATCTCCTTAATTTTTCTTTCCCCTTTAAAGAAACTTCTGCGCATGTTAGTGTGAACAGAGAATGCACTTGGATTTCAATCTGTATTCCATGTGTTTACAAGGTACACAATTTTTTTATTATTATTTTGAATTAGTCGTACGTTTTAATTATAATTTATATTTTGAAAGTAAGTGAAGATTACACGTCTCCCCCACAATATAAAAAAAAAATGAGACAGGAAAAACGTTACACCAACAAATAAAATAAACTAAGCTTGCCTGCCTGGAATTAGGGAAATAAATAATTAACATCAGATTCTTCTGCTCACTTGTTTTATATTTCAATTTCTCTCTACCATTATGTGAAGAAATTAATTTGTGCAACCTTTTTCGAGTTGGTCGTTGAAGGATGCAATTTTCTTTCCGTCAAAACGGGCTTCGATTACGTTTTCAAGACAACTATCAGGTTGGGGCCTATACCTGTTCTATGTGGTATGGACTTTTTATAATCCTACTTATTAAAATAACCAATTTCTCTGACTTAAGGTATTATCTTTGGACAAAATCCTTGTTGTGAGAGAATTATCCTTGTTGTGTTGTATCAAAAATGAAAACTAGGTTCTGTTTGAGCATGCAATGTTAATTACAAAAATACTTGGGATGTTAAACACCATCATAAATAGAAGTAAAATCATTTAAAAAATATTTGACGTACCACCGGTGCTAAACACCATCATAAAATAAAATAATAATCATCATTATTGTAGATTTTACCATGGGATTCACTTTTTATTAGTGAATGGTGTTTAACACAATTGATAGATTAACAAATATAACCACTCAAAAAACATTCAGCCTCCGTTTGGTGTTTCAACTCCAACTTAAACTTTTCATCTCAGTTTTTATCCTTTTCTGAAAAGTCAACAAAAATTATAATTAATTTTTAAAAAATCAACCAATTCCAATTTAAAAATTTTCAACTCCAACCGGCAAACCAAACGCATCCATCTCTCCGTGTGTGTATATATATATACATATTTTAAGAAGACGTATTCAGTACTTAATGAAATATTTGTTCAGTACTCCATCTCTCCCTTTGAAACAAAACATGCGACGATCAAATTAAGAAGAATTCACAGCTCACACAAAAAAGGAAAAAAAAAAAAAAAAAGAAAAAGGACATACTTTACATCTATATATTATCTATAGAACACGGTGTCTCATTTTTCAAACCCAGATAATCCTGGTGACATACGTACAAAATGGAATGTAAATTGTATATAGCCTTCTCATCTTAATAGATTAACTCAAACCAAGATATTGTTACGAAGAAATTTACCATCCATTAAAAGGAAAAATGCTTTAAAATATCAGTGATGTTTAGCATCACATTAATAGAGAAAAAGTGAGTCTCACTGATGGACCTCATGTTGTGAGACCCACTTTCTATTAATGAGTGATGTTAAATATCACTGATGTTCTCTTGTTTCATTAAAAGGTTATAATTAAGCTAAGATGACTATATTTGCGATAAGATAAATTCAACGTATCGCCGGATCATAGACTACCAAATTTCATCTAAAAAGAGATTTGTAAGTTATACAAATAGTTGAAATAATAGTTTCTTCTCCTATAATTAATTCCCAAGTGCCTTATCCAACCGAATTACACTTTAGGCTTATCTTTATTGCAGGATAAGAGTGCCACAAACCTCTACAAGTCACTTCGCATATTCCGTGACTAAGACTGTTTAACGAGAAGCACTAAGCACTTCTTGTAAGGTCTGTTTGGTTGAAGGGAAAGAGGAGGAACAAACACGTGCAATTTACTGTTTAGTCAAAAGGAAAAAAGGAGGGAGAGAGTCTCCCTCGGAACCCACCAAATTACATACTTTCATTTATACAACAATGCAAGCTCCATCCTATTTGGGTTTAAAAAGACTATTCTATAAAAATAAATAATAATAATAATAATATTAACAAATTCATTTATACAACAGTGCAAGCTCCATCCTATTTGGGTTTAAAAAGACTATTCTATAAAAATAAATAATAATAATAATATTAACAAGTCTTGTAAAAGAATAATAGAGTAATTAGATTATTTTAACTCTCCCTCCCCCTTATCAAATAAAGTGAATGATTCATATAATTTTCTTCATCCTTTACATTTATCATCCCACCAATTCTCTCTGTCATTCTTCCTCTTCATTTCTTTAATTACCAAACAGAGCCTAGGACTAAATGCCAATATGGAATCCGAGTGGAGAAGCAGGAGCACCCACTCATTCTTGATATATACACACACACATAATATACATATTTATATATATATATATATGTATATACATGTGTGTGTTTTTGTCCGGTGCTCTCACTGTTCCATCACAGCCCTAATTGATGTTTGATGTCAGTATCAACCTTGGTAGAATGGGAAAAGTTGGGCCCTCGTGTGAAGACAAAAATATCTGAGCTCTTTATGATTTGGGCTCATCCCATTATCATGTTCTTGTGTTGTGCCGCACGTTATGAGCAGCAAACAGGGACACTTAAATAGTGGGCCTTGCAAACCACAATCCACGTGAATTCATTCGGAATGCGAGTTTGGTGTTTTGTCACGTTTTTTCCGAGGTGGGTGTTTTGGAAATCATTTTTACATTTCTTTTGCTTCTGTTTTGATCATTAAACATAGATGAAAAGATATTTTGTTTTTCTTTTAAGGGGTATGGTCTCAATTCTTATTTTGAACTTAATAGTCAGATAGAAACATTTTTAGATTATTTACATAGATGTCTAAATTAAAGACTATGATTTAAAATATGTCCATTTTTTCTTTTATTTATAAAAATGTCTAATTTAATACTTATAAAGACAACATTATCCTTTCATCAATAATTGAATATAAACAAATAAAGAATTCATAAAAAAAGAAAGAAAAAATCTATAAAAAAAAATTCAAACTAAGCAAATCTTTTATAAAAGGAAAAGAATCATTTTGTTGATTTATTATAAAGAAAAAAAAAGGACCATAATAGATATTAGTTGCATTGTAAATGAAAAACAATCATTATAATAAATAATTAGTTAGTAAGATAAAATTCACAATGAACATATAAAGAAAGTAAACAGATATTGTACAAAAATTTTAAACACTTTAAAATCTAAAAAAGACATCATAATGATACAATAATTATCATCAAGAAAAAAAAATCATATTGATACAGTTATCAAAAAGAGGAAAAACAAAAACATACCACATTCAAAAAAGTATCATAATGATATGGTAATTATCATAAAGAAATAAGCAACTTCATATGACATTTAAACTTTAGAAACTAACTATGAAAACAATACCAGTAATAATAAATAAAATAAATTATCATGATAACGTTATAATTATCATAAAGAAAATAAATCATAATAAAAATTAGATTTTTTACAAAATCTAAATCATACTTAAGAAATAGGTTTATAAAAAACATAGATCTTACTAACAAACAATTACTATAATAAAGAACTAGTTATTAACATAAAAATACAACAATTATGAATAAATAAGGAAAATAATAAGAATCATGATGAGAGAAATTGATGCTAAATATAGTAAAAGGGCAAAATAAGTATTATGAATAGTTGTTTTTATAAAAATGGATATTTATGTAATATTATAAAAAAAAATGGACATGTTTTAATCCTAAAAATAGACTTTTTATGTAATGATTTCAACATGTTTTCATCGGTTGAATGTCTTGATTTAATTTGGGCTGTCAAACATATTTAATAAAGGGAAAAACATATGTATGATACAAATTTAAAGACCGTTATATCAACACACAAAAAATCAACATCATACCAATATTACACAAAATTAAACTAAAGTAAACTAAAATTTGTGTCACGTTAGTGCAAGAATGAAGAATTTGTGTCATGTTAGTTAATATATGAAATAAAAAATGTAGTTATTTAGGTAATTTTCTCTTAAAAAAAATATTTATTTGTTCCAATAAAAAGGTCCAAATATTACAAAATATTGTTTCAACCAAACGCTACCTTAATTTGTTAAGTAAATAGAAACACGTCCTGCCCACCAACTCAAGTAAAACACAATTGGCCATTGTCTCTTAAGTGGGTTGGTATGGAGCTCGTTCTCCTTGCTGAATGCTTGGGTTCGAGTCGTCACCGTAATGTTGACCGGAGTGTATGGGCAATTCACTTTGTAAGGGATACGTATATCACGCGGGATGACATCCATCTCCCTAGGGTTATCTAGACACTCCAACCTCTACATTTATAACATATTTTCTTTATTAAAAAAAGAAAAAAGAAAAGCACAACTGAACTTTTCAATTACACGTACGTGTAGAAATAAGGATTTTCACCCAAAAAAAAAAAAAAAAAAGGCTGCTGAAAAGCTTGGGGAAGGTAGTTATGTGCATGACCAAAGGTTTTCACAGATTCTCTATTGAGTCATAATTATTATTTTTTTCTAAGTCGTTGTAGCTTGATTAAAGGCTAGTAGAAATCGAGATGATAATCTAAAGAGAGTAAACTTAAACACATTTATTAAGCATCATATGTTAGGTTACTACACTTGAAATGCATGGTTAATGAATTATCACAATTTTTTTGATAGAAAAATCTAGTGAAGAGTTTCTGATGTAGGGGCAGGCTGTCTGTGGTTGGTGCTGAACAAATGTATTTGTTCTTTTTGCCTTTGTTCAGATGTCGTTAGTTTTTTGTAGACCAGCCCCAACATCAGTCTCCTTCTATATTTTGTTCATTGGTACCAGAGAGGACCATTTTGTTGTTTGCCAATACATTAGTGATTTGTTCGAGAAGACGCCACATTAAAAATAGGTAAGTAAAACTTCCATAAATGTAGTTAATGGAGGCACAACTTAGCCTCCTAAGTTGGAAAGTTGAACAATAAGTGACTTTGGGAGCTTAATTCAGTGTATCTTGTATTTCGTCAAAACAAATTTCCTACCTACATAAAATCAAAGATTCCACTACTTACTTTCTCTACCAAACTTGTAAGCATAGAATTCCTAGGAAATGCTTTTCTGTTTTGGCTGCCATTGTGAATAGTAAGCCTACTAGCTAGCAAAAAAGGTCAAAAAAGATGGGAAATTTAATACATGAAGGGGGTGTTTGGTTCACCCATTTGAATTCAAATTTTTCAATTCAATTTTTATCTTTTTCTGAAAAAAATATTTTGTCTTTTCTGAAAAAGTCAACAAAAATTATTATTGAAACTTAAAAATCTTAACTCAAACTCAAACACCAAACACCCCCGAAGTTTTATAGTTGTTTGTGTATATGATTATATTTGAACTTCCCGTATTCATTTTGCTCCCCACTATCAACTTAGGTTGAAATTTCTAAATAAGTAGTCACAATATTATTATTATTAATTTTTTTAGGATAAAAAATGTATGTTTATTTTAAGGTGAAGTGGGAGGAAACTTTCACTATAAGAGGGGTTTCATGATTTCAATTATTGAAGAAATGAATGATATGATGAGGAAAGAGCTAGGAAGCTCTACTTTAAACGATGGCCTTTGAGAATGACTTCCTATGACTTCCTGTATAATAGGTTTATAATCACGTGGCCTTCAAATATATAGTAGTAGTGGGGGTTGGGGAAAGAGGTGGGCTTCTTTATCGCATTCTACAGTTGCTTTTGAATTAGACCACTTTCAAGGCACTAACATAAAATATATATATATATATATATATCTGAAACTTTTCTTCCAAATGGATCATCTACGGTGCCAAATTAAAGTGTCAATGTATTTTGATATTTTAGTAGGAAAACCACTTTTTAGTATATGGTATTATTTTTCGTGTAAAATTTAGCATATACTATGATTGATGTCAAATTGATACTAATTAAATCTTTTAATATGATGTTTTGGTCATCTAATCATTGCAAAGTTTATGATAAAAAGTAGATATACTATATAAGATTGCAAGATGTTGGAGTATAAAGTAAAACAAAATACCGAATATATTATATTTTTTTACATTTTTAGTGTCAAAATATAGCACTAATATTGGCATTTGTATTTGAAATAACCTTATGTTTCCATGACCTTCTGTCTTTATTTTTTTAAAATATATTTTTATGAAAAAGGAGTAATCCCTTTAATTACTCAATTACTTTATTATTCTAAAGACGCGAGAGTTTTTCTTTTGCAAGCACCACGTTTGTCATTTTAAGAAGATATTCTTCTTCAAACTTTACCAACTAGTCAGTTAATCAAACTCTTAGATTGCGAATATCGTGATGATTACAACTTAGAAGTTAGAATAACGAGTCTCCGAAAAAAGAGTTATAAAAGAATAAGAGGTTCAAAATATCTTTAAAAAAAATTATGGGGTATAAAATATTGCAATCGATAGCACCCATTGCACCATCGAATCTTGACCCTCAATCATCACCCTACCCGACCTTCCGTAAAACAAATAAATAGCATATATGTCTTTCTTGACAACAATAAATTATAGGTAAAAGAGAAAAAAATCTCAAAAGAAAATAGAAATAAAAAATACAAAATGTCCACGATATGATTCTTTAATATATACTAGTTACACAGCACACACAAAGACATATAAAGCAAAAGAAGAAGAAAAAAAAAAAGGGCACTGTCATAGGATTGGCATTGGAGCCGCCATCTGTCGATGATGTGTGATTAGTACGTGACAATGACGTGACTGATCACGTGGCAAACAAGGAATGCACGATCAAAAGAACCTTTTAAATGTAGGTAAGATTATCATTAAGCACTTCTATTTAGTTTTTGGAATTAAAATTTAACAATCTGATTATCTAAAATAAGCATGCGTTTGGGGCTAAGCTTTGAATTGTAGAATTTGGGTTTGAATTGATTGTGTGTTTGTCGAGGCATTTGAACTGCTGGAGTTAAAAAGTGTAAAAACTTGAAATGTGTTGGAGAAAAAAAATCAATATGGAGCTTGTTTCGTTTGTCTTGAAATTCTATACAATTTTAAAAAAAATATCATTTCAATTAAATTTGTCTATGCAAAGTTATGAACTTTTAAAGTTTGAATTACAAAACTGTGTGTATAGTGAAGCTGAGGAAAAAAGACAAAAATTGGATTGTAATTGTAGGGTTTGAACCATAGTGGCAAACATCCCCTAATTGTATATTACGTGTTACAAATTTTCGAGATAAACACTTATAAATAAAATCGTTAAAAAATTTAGGTTTTTTTTCATTGAAACACCCTAAACTTTTCATTTTAACAATTAACACCCTGAACTTACAAATATGTAGCAATTTACACCCAATTGGCAATAATATTAATCTTTTGAAAAAAATTGATATGTGATTTGTACTTGGATTGTTAATTCATGATATAATAATCATTTTTATCTTTGTTAATGAACAATCTATATACAAGTGAAGTATCAATTTTCATTAAAAAATCAATATAGTTTATCAATGGGGTGCAAGTTGCTACATATTTATAAGTTTATGGTGTAAATTGTCAAAATTTAAAAATTCAATATGTAAATTATAACTCTATAATAAGTTTAAAGTGTACCAATAAAAAAAACCAAAATTAACCTAACGGTTAAGAATAGTTTCTGTCCATAATTAATATATAATAAAAGGTCATATCACATAAGGAAAAAATACAAAAACAAAAAAAAAATGTGATGGGAAATGGCTATGTTACATTGTCAAATTCTAGACCATAGAAACTTTTAATGTTGTAATGATAATTATCTTATTATTAGAAAAGATATTGTTAAAATAAAAATGTAGGAAGTGACCTTTTTTGAGGGACGCGGCTACTCCATTTTTTTCCCTATAAAAGCAAAGATGCTTCACGAAGTGAGGGAAAAAAAGGGGTAAAAGTAAACCCCTATACCCAAAGCCTGTATACTACGATAATTCCAATTTTATATGGTTTAAACGATAGGTTTGCAATTTGCAATGACTTTGAATGGATTTGTTTTGTAGGCGCGGATTTGTCTTGGGTTTTACTCTTTGTCTAGAAAGCGTGAACTTCTCATCCAACAAAGCGACAAACAAATCCATTTCAAGTTTCAACCAAAGAAGAAACTCACTATAGCTACCACTTGGAATCGAATCTCACCCATTTTGAAAATAATCTCTCTCTCTCTCTCTCTCTCTCTCTCTCTCTCTTCCATTCTTTTCTTATTTTGATTGTTGCTAACTCGATTTAGAACCGGTTTTATTGATTTGTTTTTGCTTTTGCTTTTAGTCAATGAAATAAGATAAATAAAATCTATGATTTTTCAGTAGGTCATGTTTGAAAACTATATTTTTTAAATAGATTTTAAAGTCTAAATGATTTTAAAGTTCTTTAATAAATAATAAAAATATTAAATAAAATTTTTGATATCTACCTTAAATTCTGATAGAAATTTTAAAGTTTATTCATAAGAGCTTTTTCCATACGTCATATTTTTTGGCTTTGACATAAAAATCTTATAGGGACCAAAAGCACTATTGATAGATCATCTAAACATTTCGATAAGCAGTTTTGGAACTCAGTAAGTCAAAAATAACTTTTAGGAAGTTCTGTCAAATAGTTCTTAATTTTCCTGACATTTGTTAAGCTTTGTTTTGTATTTTTTTCCCCCAGGTAGTAAATACTAATTTGAGGTCGGATATCTGAAAACTAAACTAAACCAACAACTAATGATCGTGGGCGCTTTAGTATTAGTACCGTTGGTTTCTAATCTTTTTTTTATTTTTTTTTATTCGTAATTTGATATTTAATCTTTTATATGATATTGTGCGCATGAAAATATATTACTTCTAATAGCCAGTGACAGATAAGATTTGCTTCAACAAATTATATGATTCCCCGTGCTACTAAAAAAAAAAAAAGAGAGAGAGAGAGAGAGAAAGCAGATTCATTGAAAGCCATGTGAATGCTTGGTTATTAAAAGAAGAAGCCAAATTATCAAAATATTAAGATAGATAAGTTGTCTGACATTGAACTTAGGAACGTACGTATTAAATGTTGCATTATTTAAATAAACATATTTATAATGTCTGCTAGCCTTTGACATTTAAGGATGTTTATCTTTAAATCTATAATAAACGACTGGTTTATAGCCTAATCTCCTCAATTATTGCTCTATAATCTCCTATTGTAAATCACTTAGTTACATGTGAAAGCATAAAATTAGTTTCAGTATTGCTAATCTAACAAACATGGTTGGTATTACATAGAGATTAGGGGGGTGTTTGGTGAATGAGTTTGAGTTGAAATTTATAAGTTTAAATAGTGATTTTGGTTGACTTTTTCAGAAAAGACAAAAAACTTTTGGAGAAAAAGACAAAAATTGAATTGATGGTGATGAGTTTAAACTCATCACCCAAACACCCTCAGAATTCTATATGTTTGACAAACCTAACAAGATTTATAAATGGCGATCTCATTGAATTCATCGACATACACTTTAGTTAAGGGAGTTTAGTTCAGTTGATTAGAGTTATGTTGTTCTTTCTAATACTAGTTTGGTTGACCGTCTTAGACAGACTATTTAAAATATTAAATGATAATTAAACACGGATAAAATGTCAAATTTCTCAAACAATATCTCAATTGACTTGTAATAAACTCATTTATTAAATTCATTGCCCACATTTTAGACACACAAGTACACACTTTAGCTCAAATTCCTCGTATAAATTTTCATAAAACACAACCAAAAATAATAATAATAAGAGAAAGAAACATCTAGTCTAGATGATTCATATATTTGAAGCGTGTGCTGTGAAGAAGGAGAAAACAACCAAACCACGTCACAACATCTTCCTCTACTGTATGCCAAAATTAAACAGTTAAAATATAAACAATAATTAAACGTTATATAAACAATAATTAAACGTTACTCGACAATGATATTATATATTCTTAGGGTCTCATCAAGAAAAATAAATTGATTAATAAATTAATAAATAACTTCCACAATACTCTGACCCACCTTATGGTGCCCACGTGTAGACGCAAGTCAATGGGCATGATAATTATCATAACAAAAACATTTAATTAATTATGATAAAATTTTATGAAAAGCATGCGCATTTACCACTAGCTATGAATGCAGATTAAGTCAAAAGAAAATTTTCAAAGCCATTGACAACAAACAAAACGAAGTCGGAGTTTGCTATCCAAGCAAAAAAAAAAAAAAAAAAAAAGGGTAGGAGTTTTGCCAAAGCGGTGGTCCATACGTGTACCTACACACATAGATAAATATGTATCTTTTCTGTATGTAATTAGCTCATACACATTTTGACAATTAACAATTTGGATATGAGCCGAGCTAAGCGGACTATAGTGTCTTCTATACAATACCGCATTAGAGTTGCAAATATGGACCGAGTTAAACAGACTAGTCTGTTGCCTGTATTTTTGGCCCGAGGGTGGGCCCGACCCGTTAAAACATTAGACGGGGGCCCAACCCGGTGCAAGCATAAGGGTTGGGCTGGGCCTTACTTTTGAACCCGACGGGTTGACCCGGCCCGACAGATCGCCCTAAGCCCGGTTCGTCTAAATTTTGTTATTTATTCTTTTTTTTAAGAATAATATTTGTTTATCATTATGGCAAAATTACATCTAATGTAAATATTAAGACTTAAGATTATTAGAATATTAGACTATAGGGGGTGTTTGGGTGATGAGTTTAAACTCATCACCATCAACTTAATTTTTGTCTTTTTCCTCAAAAGTTTTTTGTCTTTTTTGAAAAAGTCAACCAAAATCACTATTTAAACTTACAAATCTTAACTCAAACTCATACACCAAACGGGCCCATAGTTCAATATAAATCATATTACATAGTGATAGTAGATTATTTTATCATCTTTTTTTTTTTTTTTTTTCCAAACAGTTCAATATTTTTTTTTTAAATTGGTATTTGAAAGTTAATATCATTTATTTTTCTTTCTTATTGTTAATTATATTATACTCTACTCTACTCCTAATTTCCTAGTCTCATATCTATCAATCTTTTTTCGACTAAATTTTGTTAAGTATAATATCATTTATCATAAATAAAGTTTAAAATTGTTTAATTTAAATTTTATTATAAGTTTTAAAGTTTATTCAGAAGAGTCTTTGCAAGTCACATTTTTTGGAATTGACATGAAACACTTCTAAAGATTACATATTCTTCTGAAAGATCATCTAAATATTTTTAAAAATTTCTTCTCAACCTAAGAAGTCAAAAATAACTTTTAAAAAACTCTACTAAATAGCCTATATAGTTTATGTCAAATGTCAAGTGACATCAACGCGGTATAACTAGCTATACACCATAGCTGCTGAATTTTGGTACTGCCAATCAATAACAAGCGGAAGGAAATATAGTGTGAAAGAAACAAGAAGAAGAAAGTTCATGATAAAGCTGGTCAAATAATTAGCCCGACAACCTTAACCATTCCGCATCACATTGTGGATATACGCGGTTTATTTATATTTCTTTCTGTAGCAATTTTTATTAATTCCTAATTTTTAACATTTTTGGTCAACCCTTTTTCTATTTTTCTCGAACAACATCTTGCTATTTCGAAGAAAAAATTATAAAAGAAAAAAAAATAATAAATTACTTATTTAGTTTCTGAATTTTTAATTTTATATAATTTTAGTTCATGAACATTTTTTTTATAACTGAAATATCCTTAAATTATTAAAATGTTGTTACATTAGTCATTGGTGTCTAAAAATTAATGAAAATAACTACTGTAATAATTTTTTTAATAATTTATGATTATTCTAATTACGAAAAAAAAAAAGAATGCTATAAACGGTTAAAATGTTGCTGTCATTGTCATTTTCATTAATTTTTAGATGGAATCTGTTAATAATATGGTCACAAAGTGATGCTAACTAACGGATTCTATTCAAAACTTAACGTAAATGACTATTTTAGTAATATTTTAATAATTTAGGATATTCTAACTATATAAAAAAGTTCAGAGATCAAAATTATATAAAATTTATATTTCAGAGACCAACCTAACAATTTACTAAAATATATATATATATATATATATAAAAAGATGACAAAAGACGGGATGGAATAGGATAGGAGAACATTGCTTTCTCGTCAATATCTTCGCTCTTAAAACAAAATCTTCATGACTTTAAGAAAGGTGGGACAATCGGAGAATTCTCTTTGAGTTGACATTTATGTTACCCCGCAATCCTCGTCATGATACTAATAATCAACGGAAATTTCAATCAGTTAGTACCAGAAGTAAACAAGTTCAATTCCAACCAAATATGTATAATAAATGCATGTTAAAAAGAAATAAGATATATATATATATATATATATTTTTTAATTCTTAGATATGTTCATTGAGATGGTGACCGGGCAGAGAGTATTCACCGGTAATTGTCTCGATCTCGATTTAGGGGATAAGAAATTATTCTCATCTTTACGCCAAACTCTACTGACAATCTTCCATCCCCGTGGCGTGTAATTAGGGACCGGTCCTCACAGGAACCATTATCATATTGTGCATAAGACTTTTATTCTGAAAGAATATACTTTTACTTGTAAAAAATTCATTTATATCTCGATTTCTGATTTTTTTTTAAAATTTTTTTTAACATATGTTTACAGTACATTCGTGCTAGGTATGGTCAATACTGAGAGATTAATTAGTAGTGCAGTGCTCTGATTTAATTGTGAGGGTCAGTTACTTCAATTCGAACTTATATGATATTTTAATTAATGTATTTTTTAAAGCTTTAGGATGCATGATTTGAAATTCTCATAATTTATAAGTATTTTAGTTTCAATTTTTTATGAGAATTTAATCCTTAAATTTATAAAATAATAGTTAATTAACTGTAATAATTAATGAAATTAGTTAAAATGTAGACTTAATAGCTACAACTACTTAGTTTTTTTTTAAACATTTTTGCAAACTGTTAAAAGCTGTTTTATCCCCACAAATTTACCCTTTAATTAGTTAAAATTTAATAAAAAATTACTAAAATTAAGAATCAATTTAATTATTTAATAAATTTAGAGACTAAAATGAATTACATTGGGTAAAAAATCACCCAAAAAAAAAAAAAAGATAGTGTTACGCCACCAAAAAAAAAAAAAAAAATCAAAGGGTACAATTATTAACTTTCAGAGACAAAGTGGGGTTTTGCTATTGAGTTATAGGTGGGAATATTACATTAATATTGCAAATATGCAATGAGGTTGATTAGAAGAAAAAAAAATGAATTACAACAGTCTGTCACCAACTCAACCACTTGTACCAGTTTTCTGTTTTCCTTCTTTCTTTCCTTATTTTTCTTCTCCCTTTTTTTTTTTTTTTTTTTTTCTCTTTTTCTCTTTTTCCTTATTTTTCTTCTCTTAACACGGGAAAAGGAGGTTTTTGATTTTGAACAAACAAAGCTCATTAAATCAGACGACCTTAAAATCAGCATTAATTTTTACTAAACCAAGATATTCATCGTGGGCACAAACAGATCACAATAATAATAATAATAGAGAGAATGAAAATACAAAATATAAGGATTTCACATGAGTGAATGCAAATCTAGGGGAGGGCAAAAATGAAAAGATGATAAAATAGATAAGATTAAAAAAAATTAACAAAGGAAAGAGAAGTGTGTGGCTTACTTTTCTCTCTTCTCTCTTTCTTTCTCTAAAAGAATTAAAAGGATGGCAAAATAAGTCGCTCTCAGAAGTAAACGACCAAAGCTCGTCTCACGATCAAAGAGGCGCGTACAAATTTGACTGATATATATACTAGTTTTACGTGCGTGTTTTGCATCCTTACATTTAGTTTATTATATATATATATGTATATTTTTTAAGTTTTTATTTAAAAAGAATACAGATATAAAATATCTAAATAAAATGAGTAATTAAAAATATTTTTTAAAAAATTAATAGTATAAGATGTAAAATAAAAAATAAAAAAATAAAATTTTTTAATTTTTTTAACTCAAAAGATAAAAAAATAATAATAAAAAATGATTGTATTGAAGAGTAAAAAGTATCAAATAATTTTATCTAGAAAAAAGGAAAAAAATTGAAAAAAAAACCTACAAAATAAAAAAAAAACCAAAATTTTAAATAAGAAAAAATTGAACTTTATATGATAGTAACAGATATATATTACATACGTGTGTGTGTGTGTGTGTGTGTGTGTGTGTGTGTGTATGATACAATGTTAGGTACTGTATGGTAAAACTAGTTCTCGGAAGTCGTCGGGATTCGTGAAGCATGGTATTCGCTGGCACTTTGGGGCCACCGCCCAAGATGCTGCACATACAAACAAATACTACGACTTATAGGACGACGAATTCAACTCAAAGATGAATTACTAAAACTAATGGGAGAATGATGTAGACGGTTTTGCTTCAATCTTACAAGAATAGAGATTGTCTAATTTTATTTGTTATAAGTTAAAATAGACAAATATCATTTTTAAATTTTATTATAAATTGAAGTTTTAATAGTTGTTTTAATAAAAAAATATTGATTTTTTTAATGAAAATAATCACTTGTACTCGTCATAATGACTCATACGTAATTAAAACCGTTAAAAAATTATCCCTAATCATTCTGTCTATCATTTATTTATATAGATATTAAAGTTGGTTAAAAACGTGAATAAAGAAAATATATACTTACGATAAAATTAAATTTAGGAATAAGTTTTATTCCATTCAAAGTTGTAAGGGACAAAGTAAAAGACTAATTTTTTTTTCTTCAAGATTTAAACTTAACCTCATAAATAAACATCTCATGGGACAGAATATAATTTATAATAATCTACTATTTTTCAGGTTCGGTTAAGTTATCTTGTATTTTTTAATTTGACTTAATACATTTTAATTACTAAAAAATATAAACTATTGCGTAACATTATTTTAAATCTCTTAACACATAATTCTCTACATGTACTTACTAAGAAAAGAAGAAATCAGAAAAAGAATTAGAAAATGAGAAGGAAAAAAATAAAGTTGTCCCACTTTTTTATTTTTTTGCTGGAATTTCTCCCTTTTTTTCTTTTTGTGCTTTAAGGTGTAATGGCTAAGTTTTGGGGGGCCTAAGCTTAGCTACAAATAGAAGAGTAATAATTACGAAGATGAAATGAATGAAAAAAAACGTTTACATTTAAAACTAACCAAAAAAGAAAAAGGGGGAGGGAAAAAAAAAAAAAAGGTGTGTGGAAAGTAATAAAGCGGCGTCGTAATATTAGGCTATTAGCGAAGGAAGTGGGGAATATAGAATATACCCCTGAATATTTGATGACTCTTTATTTGAACGGTTGAACCCCCGTTGCTTATAAATTCGTACCCATTTCTCTTCTCTTTTCTCCCCAAGGGCCTTTCCTTCTTCGTTTCTCCTCCTCTCTCTATCTCTCTTGTCCATTTTTCAACTTCTCTTTTCTCTTTTTAACACCCCTTTTTTCTCTCCTTTATATTTCTCTCCCGAAGAAACATCAACAAATTACAGAGAAAAGAAGAAAAAGAAGAAAAAAGAGAAAAAGGTCAGTATCCCACTATATATTCTCCAACGACATATACATAAAAATGCTTGTTTGTTTGTTTTGTTTCGAGTCTTGTTTTAATGTTTTTCATTTATCTTTTTT
Source organism: Ficus carica (assembly GCA_009761775.1). Taxonomy (NCBI): domain Eukaryota; kingdom Viridiplantae; phylum Streptophyta; class Magnoliopsida; order Rosales; family Moraceae; genus Ficus; species Ficus carica. The sequence goes on along the minus strand of CM019748.1, from coordinate 3,091,749 downwards.
CAAGTCATTACAGTTTTTTTTTTTTCATCATTTTCAGAGCCTAGACGCACTGCCATGCATACATATGGTATATATATATACACACACACACTCACGTTTCCATGAAAATTGTAATGATTCGTCTAAGATTGTAAATTTTTGCTTGTTTCTTTTAGTTGTAATTCATCGTAACTTCTGTTTTCAGTTCAAACCAGATCTAAAAAAAAAAATAAAAAAAAAGAGGTGAAAGTGTATAAAAATAAATGTTTTCAGATTCAGCTGAGTCCGAATATATTGCCATGGTCAACGGGAAACTTTTTTGTTATAGCAGTGTTTTGCCAATATTGTCTTAAAATATTGTTGGCATGATTCTTTGGATCTGCCTCCCACCAATTTTCATGTCGTACGGCATTTAATGCCTTTCATTTCGTTTATATTTAAAATGGTTATCCCAATATTTTTCTAATTTCCATGTAAGGAATTAACTTAAAGTTTGGTGTACTACTCTTTTATGATCCATTAATTTAGATGATTCAACGATCCTGGAATTCTATTTTTCACAGCTATTTTTTACACAAATTATTATTCCTTTTTTTTTCTTTTCTTTTACTGTTTTTCTCCGTATTTAAATAGTTCTTTGCATAAGTTCTTCCTAAGGGTAGGTTGGAAGATTATTTCTGGTGTAATCGTATATGAATAGTTATTTGCATAAGTTCTTCCTACGGGGAGGTTGGAAGATTTTTTCTGGTGTAAGTTATCTCATAAGTTTCCTTGCAAAAAACAATAAATTAGAACCATAATTCATGTTTGTGGTAAATTTTCTAATATGGTGTCTATTTACGTGTCATTTTCACGTTTAACTTATACGAGGGAGTGACATGTGGTAGTCATAGAATTAATTTTCTTTATAAAACTAATAAATCACAGGTTTTGTCCCTTTTTATTTAACTTTTCCTTTAGCTGTATGGTGGTTTTATTTTGCCTCTTTTAAAGCGTTGAAATACATTTAGCCATTAACACATCTAAATAAGACTTGTCCCATTTGCATGAATTTTTTTATTTTTATTTAATTTTTTATTTTTTTGGTATTCGCATGAAAGTTGCATTGATTTGCTAGTTTCAATTTCTGTTTTAATAAAATTGCTTAAAGCCACGTGGTTAAAACTTAAATCTGTAGAAAGTACGTGTCTGCTCGTGGTTCCCAATACCTTACCAACTCTCTAGACAACTACATAAAAAATTGAATTCGTTGGACCAACTATTTCAACAGTTGACTAAACTACCTCTATTCATACTGAAAATATAGTTGAAAATTTTGCTTAAATTATTGAAGGGCAGTTTTGTAAGTCAAAGCATGCTTACTTTTTGGCCCCATAATTGTCTGGTGTAACACGTTGATTAGTCTGAAAGCTGTCAATTGTAATGAAAAGTGAACCATTGACTTCCTCGCACTAAAAAAAAAAAAAAACAACAACAACAACAAAAAATTGTTGTTGTTGGTGTTGTTGTTGTTGTTGTTGTTTTTTTTTTTTTTATTACAAAAAATATATATCTCTGTAAAAGTAAATTTATTATATGTAAGGGATATGTTTTCATATTAAACGTACAATTTTCTATTTAAAAAATAACCCTCTTGTAAATTGGTTGGATTCACCACATCTTAATCTTACCTATTTTTTTTTAACTTCTTTTTGCAGAGAAGGAAGGAAAAAAAAAAAAAAAAAAAAGCTTGTGAGTTATAGCCATGGCGGGTGATCAACTTAAGGTTCTAAACGCTCTAGATGTTGCCAAGACACAATGGTATCATTTCACGGCCATCATCATCGCCGGAATGGGCTTCTTCACCGACGCCTACGATCTCTTCTGCATATCCCTCGTCACCAAACTCCTCGGCCGCATTTACTACCACGTCGACGGCGCCGAGAAGCCCGGAACTCTCCCTCCTAACGTCTCCGCAGCCGTCAACGGTGTCGCCTTCTGCGGCACGCTCACCGGCCAGCTCTTCTTCGGCTGGCTCGGCGACAAGATGGGACGAAAGCGAGTCTACGGAATGACCCTCATGATAATGGTCATCTGCTCCGTCGCTTCGGGCCTTTCCTTTGGACACACCCCCAAGTCCGTCATGGCCACGCTCTGCTTCTTCCGGTTCTGGCTCGGCTTCGGCATCGGCGGCGACTACCCGCTTTCAGCCACCATCATGTCCGAGTACGCCAACAAGAAGACTCGCGGCGCTTTCATCGCTGCAGTGTTCGCCATGCAAGGGTTTGGGATTCTGGCCGGCGGAATGTTTGCCATCATCGTGTCTGCTTCGTTTAAGGCGAGATTCGACGCGCCGGCTTATGAATTCGATCCGTTAGGATCGACGGTTCCGCAGGCGGATTATGTCTGGAGGATCATCCTCATGGTGGGGGCTCTTCCTGCTGCTTTGACATACTATTGGAGGATGAAGATGCCTGAAACTGCACGTTACACGGCTCTGGTGGCCAAGGATGCGAAGCAGGCGGCTTCCGATATGGGGAAAGTCTTGCAGGTCGAGATCGAGGCGGAGCAACAGAAAGTTGAGCAGATGTCGACGAAGAGTTCGAACTCTTTTGGGCTGTTTTCCAAGGAGTTTTTGAGGCGACATGGGCTCCATTTGCTTGGGACGACGAGTACTTGGTTCTTGCTCGACATTGCGTTTTACAGTCAGAATCTGTTTCAAAAGGACATCTTCAGCGCCATCGGTTGGATTCCTTCTGCCAAGACAATGAACGCTCTTGAAGAGGTTTACAGAATCGCCAGAGCTCAAACTCTCATCGCTCTCTGCAGCACCGTTCCTGGTTACTGGTTTACTGTCGCTTTAATTGACAAGATCGGGAGATTCGCTATTCAATTGATGGGATTCTTCTTCATGACAGTGTTCATGTTTGCCCTGGCCATTCCTTACGATCACTGGACTCATAAGGACAACAGAATCGGGTTTGTGGTGATGTACTCGTTGACGTTCTTCTTCGCAAACTTCGGGCCCAATGCCACCACGTTCGTCGTCCCGGCCGAGATCTTCCCGGCCAGGCTGAGGTCCACTTGCCACGGGATCTCCGCGGCGTCGGGGAAGCTCGGGGCTATAGTCGGCTCGTTCGGGTTCTTGTATTTGGCGCAGAACAAGGACAAGGCCAAGGCGGATGCAGGGTACCCTGCAGGCATTGGGGTGAAAAATTCGCTCCTTGTGTTGGGTGTGGTCAACTTTTTGGGCATGGCGTTCACGTTGTTGGTGCCTGAATCGAAAGGTAAGTCGTTGGAGGAGATGTCGCGTGAGAATGAAGATGAAAATGGAGAAATGGAATTGGAACAACAACCTGATTTTAATAACAATAGGACAGTTCCAGTTTAGGATAAGAGTTTAGTTTGTAGGTGAATGCTGCAATTTGCAAGCTCTTTTTTTTTTTTTTTTTTTTTTTTTTTTTCATGTTGCAGTGAATCTTATATTATATTTGTAGTCATGCCAAGTTATTTGCAAATATATGGCTACCGTAAGCTATTACGAGTTTTACCTCGAGTCTTAAATTATTGGTCACTGCCCTGAAGTTTCACCAATTACTTCAGCCGATTTTTGGGAATAAATGTGGAAAAAAAATCATGTATTATGGGTTTTTTTTTTTTTTTTTTTTTTCACTAAAGAAAATTTCGGGAAGGGACAACTAGTCTTAGTATAACCAAAGGGCTTCTTAAACGTTAACAGAAATATATGATAAAAATCCTACTTTTCAACGAGATGTGCGTCACTATATTATTGTCGAATATACTAAACTAAGGGTGCGTTTGGAACACCAGTTCAAACTCAACTTTTCAACTTAAATTTTGTCTTTTTCCTCAAAAGTCTTTGTCTTTTTCCCAAAATTTTTTTTGTCTTTTCTGAAAAGTCAATAAAATTTACTATTTCAACTTCAAAAACACAACTCAAACTAACGAACCAAACGAACCCTAAGAGTACACGTGAACATAATCCTATACATATTAAATCCGGTACTAGATGAGTAAAAAATAAATATTTATATTTAAGACTCCTAAACGAGTTATCCACCGTTCAAACCTTTGATCACTCTATGATAATTATTTATCCCTAGGACACGACACTTGATGGTTTTATGTTACTTGTTTGGTTGGAAACTAAAGTCGTATTTGTAGACTTTAATCATACTTTTTCTCGTCCCAATAATTGTTTAACTTTAAGGGCCCCATATATGATATCAAAATCTTAGCATGGGTCAACAAAAGGTGGAGGACAAGCAGTGTCAGTTCACTGAGTTTAATGTATATCTAGGACGGTTGGCTATCATCCATCTGCGTGTGAAGACGTTTACTTTGGCTTGTACTTGGGACCATTTTGAGAATGGTTGTGGTAGAGTCTTTTTCATAATAACTACAATAGAGATCAATTTTAGTCCATAGAGATAAAATTAAGTGGTTGAAATGTTATGTGTATATTATAACTATAATATGGATGAGCTTATAGTATTGTAGACTAAAGAATTTTTAAAAATAATTCTGAAAAAAGACCATTGTAATTTTGTAAGCTTGCCCCTGGCACACCCTCCACCTTCCACCTTCGTTGTCTTCTCCGGCAACGTCATCTTTGCTGCCCTCTCGACCTTCCATAGAGCATCAATGGAGGTCTGTCGGCATCTTCATCTTTTTAGGCGAGGTCAACTTCGCCGGATCTGGGGGGTGGGGCGCGGGGCATTTGCGCTCGTCAGCGAAGGCAGGGGCCCGGCGACAGAGAAGACGAGGGTGGTCTCCGGCGTCCAGTGTCGAATCTGTTTTTTTTTTTTTAATTGCGGGGGGGGGGGGGGGGAAGGGAGGGAAGGGCGAGAGAGTGAGACGTTCTCCTGATCTCCGGTGTCAGATCTGGGGGGAGGGAGGGAGAGATGGCCAACGTCGGACCTATGGGAGGGGAGGGGAGGGGAGGAGAGAGAAAGAGGGGGGTGTTGAGTTTGATTTTTAATTCAACTCTCTCTCTTTCTTTTTAATTTTTTTTAAATGTTTTTAATTGATATGAATAAGGGTATTTTCATCTTTTTAAGGATATTTTCCTTTAAAAGTACAAAACATGCTTCTCACATGACCATTCCGTGAGTTTTTTAACGGAACCAGACGGAAAGGACCAAACCGTCACCTTTTTAGAGAGTTTAGGGTCAACACGACAAAAAAAAAGGGATTAAAATGTCATTTCTTAATGAGTTCAAAGACCATTTAGGCCGATTACTCTTTTTTTTTTTTTTTTTTTTTTAAATTAAACATAAAGTAGTTCTACACTTTTACTTTCCGCTGTCAAGAAAATGGAGGGAAAAAAACAATCCTCAAATTTAGGCACGTTTTCTACTCATTCACGTGTGAATATGATTTATTCATCTTATATTTGTTTTTGTTTTTGTTTTTGCGTATGGGCATGAAAAATTGTATACAAATTTGTATTCGAGTTCACGGGAATTCAAGATATGGCACTGCTTAACATCTAATAGGGTGTTTGGTGTGTAAGTTTGAATTGAATATTTTTGTTTCAATAGTAAATTTTGTTGACTTTTCAGAAAAGATAAAAAATTATTTCAGAAAAGACAAAACTTTTTCAGAAAAAGACAAAAAAAAAAAAATACAGTTTCACTTTAGTAAAACGAAAATGCCAAACAGAACCTTACTGTTTTATAAGTCAATCCAGTTCCAAAAAGATTAAAGGAAATGTCACTAATGGCAACTTACTGTTTTGCAAAATTCAAGTGTTCACCACCTTGCTGCAGTGCCATATAAGCTAATCCAAAACTAATATCTATATAATTATTAACTTTTGTGACAACTCCACTAAAGTGTGAACAATATGAAGTCCTTAATTGTACACTATTATTAAGGTTAATTTGACTCAGTTTATTGATTTTAGATAATATCTGTGATACCCTTTTAGAAAATACATAATCAATTTAAGATCAAATTTCATTTTATCTTTCTAATTATTTTATTGTTAAAGCATCCTATGAATTGGACAACCCTATTCATGAAATTCTTCTAAATATAAGGTCATTTAGTAGTAACATTTAATAATGATGAGCATGAGCGGAGTCAGAAATGTATTTTAGTAGGGATGTACACCAAATTTTTTTTAAGATAAATAAAATTTAGTGGAGACTATGTGAGAATATCTAATTTTAATAGGTTTATGTGAGAATTTTAATTTTGGTGGGGGTAAAGTAATAAAATTATTACATAGAATTAATATTAATAGAAATTACGTGAGAATTTTTTTTTTAGTGGAGAGCAAAATAGAGACTATATGATTAATCTTTTTATTTTGAGTGGAGGTAAATTATAAAAATTATAAAATTTTTAAGGTAATTTAAAAGAATAAAACATTTCAGTGGGAGCACCCCCCTACCACTGCCGCTAATGATGAGACCTCTAAGATTATCCAAAGAAAATAGCAACGTTGAAATCATAAAGAAAGTTTTGGGCAATGACAGATCCAAGATTTTGACTTAGTGACGCTGCAAATAACGAAAAAATTTATAAATTGAAATAATTGAAAAATTATTTAAAGGCTTTAATATTTCTTAATAAATAGATGGGTTTTATTACTTTAAATGTCTATAAATACAAGTATAGATGCTAAATCTAATCTCATAAAACTTAGAAGGAAAAAGACTATAAATCTCTATAATATTTTATCATTTACATAAGATTTAAGGGCAGTTCTATTATGGGGACAGTTGCTTTTCCACAAGGATGGTGTAAATTTTTCAACCATTCGATCAAAATCGTGGGAAGCATAATGCAGGAATCTAGATTTGCAGTTGGGCTTGAGTGTGGATCTGAGGTTGCGATGTGGGTGACGACAGAGTCTGAACTTGCATTCTTGACTGGCTGTTGGCGGTGAGACTCAACGGCGTTAAACACTTACTAATAAAAAATAACAACTTATATGCCACATATTCGACCGCCACGAGACCCATCTCGCCGATCTCCTCTTGCTCACCGAATGCCGCCATTGGAATCCCTATCACTACTCATATTATAGCAACTTATATTTATGGTGAGTTGTTACATATTAAAATTATCTGACTAACAATTTTTTAAAGGTAGACAATAAAAGAATAACAATTACATGTCCCGTTAAAAAGTTCGGGATTATATTTGGACAAAAGTGAAAATTACTGTCGTAATCTAAAACAAGAGTCCTTTTTCACTCTGTCCGGAGGCTTTGAGCAATTCCAACTTTTGGAGTTGAAATGCCTGAAACTGCTGGTTTACGTAGTCCTTGCTTCAGAACCTGATGTGCCAAGGGAAGATTAACATTGAAGCTGATCAACCACAGATGGTCAAGCAGTTTGATTAGGCCCGAGGGGGCGCTAAAGAGATTCGGTTTGTTCTCCGATGAGTTTTCGAGTAAAAGTTAATCGACAAAAAGCCAAGACCAGGCACTCAGGCTAGGGAAATCTATGGAGGGGAAAGCAATGAATACGAGTAGAGTTTTCTGCATTGTGTATGAAGGATAAGTATTGTGGTGAAATCGCTGGCGTTGGTTCTACCATATAGCTATTATATTTAGAGTTCTAGTAACTTGAGATCGCTCAAAAGTAATACATATGAGAAGGGGGTAAAAAAAAGTAAAAATATTTGCAACAACTAGAAAACATTAGCCCAATTTTCACACACCGTTCCCACATGCTAGTTTATTCAAGAGATAGCAAAATAAGATCTCAAAATATGATCCATAAGATGCAATAGGTAGAATTAACTGACAGAATTTAGAGAATTCTGCGCTTTCGGAGGAGGAAAAGACCAAACTGAAGAGACGTCAGTTCAGTTTGCCCGTTCTTTAATCACGTCAAGATCCATTTCTGTGGGATCAGTTGCCTGAATCTCATAGTGGATGCCATCAAGCTCCCTTCTGAACCTGTCCTTGGATGTGGCATAGAGCATCTTGGCGCGAATTCGAGCAGTTGAAGGAGACCTTATCAAATTGGTTTGAAGAACAAAGTCAATTGAATTGAATGAGTATGAAAAATCTTATGCCTAAAAGCTGCCTATAAAAAAATTGCTTTTTAAATGAAGCCCTTCTCAGAAGACTAAATATTTTTATTGCTTATCAGAAAATTTAACGGTCTTTTTGTTTCATTATGCACTTTTCAAGACGTGATTTCGAACACAGACTGAAAAGCCATTTCTTTTTTACTTCTCCTTTTCTACTTCCTAAAACACGACCAAAAGCAATGCCAAACAAGAAAGGAAATATGAGAGTTGAGGTACTTTGATTCTACACAAATGTGAAGGCTTGAAGCAAGAGCTTCTAACAATAACATGATAAACAAAGAGAAGAAATAAAAAGAGTCAAGAGTTTAAAAGTAATTACCATGCAATGAAGAATATCTTGCTCTTTTGACAGTTCTCAGAGGTGACAAAATCAAAGTCATAAACAGCGTATCGGCAATCATTCTCGGGTAAAGCTGCGGTGAAATCATCATAGCTCTCAGCCGGACCGCCAGTCTTTTCAACCACAACCTCTCTTTTCTTCTCATCAACCTTGAAGATCACATAGCGGTGAACCTTCTTCCTCTGCAATTCTATGAACGTGTTTTTGCTGTGATCAGCAACGCCCATGCCACATGAAGCATTTGGCTGCAGAAGACAACCAGCTTTGCATCAAAACCCAATTCTATTAAAAACCAGCCTCAAAAACAAAACAATGAAACTTGTATATCTAAGTCACAATTAGTAAAGTTCATGAATAACAAACGTATTTTGAATAATTTTCCAAAAAGGTCTAGACCTTAAAAATTACACTTCTTATTGCACTTTATTTTGAGATGATTCCAAACTAAAACATTCAAACAACTTTCCCTCTTTACCAAAGTTTATACACACACACACACACATATATATATATGCGTATATACACATATATGTAATCTGTATCTACTCTTATCAAAGAACAAGCATCATCATTAACCATCACTAAGGAACCAGAAAGCAAAATCATTTGGCCAATCTGGCTTAATACAGGAACAGAAAAGACTAGAATACCACCAAATGATAAATGATAAACTAAAAGATCTTTTGTTTATTTTTTATTTTTAAAATAGTCTTTCTCAGCAACTAATAAATAGAATATAAAACAAGCGATCTAGATCTTTAATTACTAAACCCTCCATTTTTAATACGTCTGCAGTCAAAGCAGAACCCATAAAACATTTTATAAAAAACAAAACAAAAACAAAACTACAAGCTTCTTATTTCTACATATAAAATTATGATCTTTAGCCCCCCAAGAAGATCTTCTTTTGATAACAACACACTTTACTGAACAAAAACCAAGCACTCAGAGAGAGAGAGAGAGAGAGAGAGATACCCGACTAAGCCCTCTGAAATACATGGCAACGAAGAGAGTATAGGGATCAGATGGTGATGAGAAACTGCAGAAAATGAGAAGATAAGAGCAAGGGAAAGGCCAAGCGGTGGTTGAGTTTATAGTGGGTGAGTTTTGCACGGAATGTCAAATTATGGAGAAGCAGAAAAATAGCAACACAGAGACAGAAAACAACACAAAACACAATAAAGATCACAATATATTCTCTTACTTTAATTATCAGCTCTGCTTTCTTTTCTTTTCCTCTCCTTTCCTTCCTTGTCTTTTCTTTTACTCTGCGGGTAAGATAGATTTAGGAGAAAATACCAAAAGGTGGAAGATTCGTATCGTAAGGAGAGAAAAAAATTTTAGCAAAAAAAAAATAATAATAATAAATAAATACTGGCTAAACACTACCTATAGTGTTATTATTCTCTTTTTTCCTTATAAAAGCCGAAAGAGATATGCTAATAACTTATTTATGGACTGAAATGAATTACAGAAATTCCCAAAAAAAAAAAAAAAAAAAAATTATAGAAATGGGGTTTTATTTTTATTGTTTTTGTTTTGCTGTAGTTGCTGACACTGTCATGTTGCCCCATGGCTTGCAGAAAAGATTGTCTATAAATGTATTTCATATTGTTCGGTTGAAATAAAAGGAAATAAATAAAGTGTAAGTTGGCAAAAAAATAAATATATGGAAATACAATGAACATATCTGATTGAGAGGTGGTTATGATATTCTTTTTTTTTTTTTTTTTTTTTTTTTTCCCCTTTTTCGTATTGAAATTATAAGGTTAGAATCTTGAAAAACTCCCATATCAATCTTTCTTTAAAAGGTAGTTTGTTAAAAATTTGATGGTTTTTTCCATTAACATTGAGGATTCTAATCGTCAAATTTGACCGTGGGAACCGGGTTGTCGTATCAAATAGTAAAGATTAAAAAAAAAAATCTTAATTTTTTCCTTGAATATGAAATGGTCATTTTAACTCTATAATTTATAATGCAATAAGGTGTAAAATTACATAATCGATGATTATTGAGTAGATTTTATTTAAATAATTCACTTTTATGAAATCAAAATATTAACTTTATTTTGATAATCTTTGTAAACTTGAACTTGATAGGTATTTAAAGGGACTATCTAATTAATAATTTTAATAGGCATTATCACATGAGAACGTTTGGTTTACTGAATGAATAATGTAAAGATACAACCATAGATTAGGGGCGGATGTGGGTTAGGGCAAGTACAGGCTATAGCCATATATTTTTTTTCTTTTTAATTTTATCCCAAAAATTTTATGATTTTTTTTCCTTTTCCTTTATAAAAATTAAAAATCTTCATATAGTCCCTACTGAAAATTAAAAACTTCCATACAACCCCCACTAAAACTTTACTCTTTAAATTTATGTATTAATGTTATTTATTGTACACCCCCCTAATATTTTGGTTTGGCTCTACTACTGTCAATAGAGAATATCAAACATTTTAGCATGCTCAAGTTTTTTTTTTTTTTTTTTTTTTGTAAAAATAATTAATTAAAGTGAAGATGAAAATTGAATAATAAAAAGAAAAGTCGGTGGAGATTGAAAAATCCAATATTAACCTAAAGACAAGAACAGGGGAGGTGCGTTATAGTAACGCAAAGGCATGCCTTTTTGACCTTTTTTTTTTTTTTTTTTTGTAACTTGGGGCAAAATTGCTCCAGCTACAGCCAGGGACCGCGCATCTGATCCTAACTTTGCACGTGTAACTAAGTGGGCCGCTGGACCCCACCACTTCCCCACCCCACACCCCCAAATCTCTTCTTTCTTATGTACCCGCTTACACCGTACGATGCCACCCCTTCATAAGATCTGCACCGTCCAATCAAATTTCAGTGGTCTAAGATCCCTTCCATGAGTTCCACTTGAGCGTTCTCCGGTCGCCGCATAACTTTTGTGTTATTGCCAAGGAAGCTTCTTACTTTAGACAAGGCAGCTTGGAAAGGCCCAAGCCCAAGAGTCGTTTCGAGAGCCCAAAAATTGGACTTTAAATTTGGGCCTTAGTTCGATGAGGGGCCCATTTAGCATCGAATATGTGAAAGCGGGAGAAAATCGAAATCCCCTTTTACCAGAAAATCCTGAAGAATTCCGAGAAAAATAAACCCTATAAAATATTCATGAGAAATTTTTTTTTCAAAGAGTTTGGGGAAGTGGATTTAGGGTTTCAGTAGAATTTCGGTTTCTGTGGCGGCTCTGTTACTAATTTCGTTTCTTAATTTGCAGATGGATTCGGAAGGTAACGGTTAGATAATTTTCTTCCTCTTTTTCTATGTTAATTTAATTTCAGTTTCAAGAATTTTGGAGTTTTTTTTGTTGTTCGCAGCGCAAAAATCGTCGTTGAACCCTTCAGCAATGCTCGCTTCTCTTCTCAGTAGGCGAGCCAAGCTCCAAGATGAGCTTCGAATATCGAGAGACAGGTTTTCCCCCCCCCCCCCTTATTTTCCCCTTTCAAGTAAATATTTTAAATCGTTTGAAGTTTTATCCTTTTTGGGTGAGAATTCTTGTTTGTAATGTCGTAATGCCGGTGTTTGGTTGCCAAGAAAATGGAAAAATATATATTTTTAGGATGCAATAAGTCGAAAAAGTGTCCTAACTATGCTAAATCCTATCTTTGTTATCTTTAAGGAATTGTTGTGAATTTTCTAACTGTTTAATCTAAAATGCAGGTGTATGATATGGAGACCAGTTATTTGCAGGACCCGAGCCAATGTGGAATGTATTAAAAGGCTTTGATGGATTTCTGTCCTCGTCTAAGAGCACTGCCATGTATGGAGAGGCTAAGATTTTCTTTTCCTTCGTTGTGTTTTCCTCTTTTATCTGTCATAATTCAATTGAAAGTTTTGTTTGTTTTTCACTTTAGTTTATCGATGTGCAATGCGATTCGCTTTGGTTACTTTAACCGACTATTTAGTGATTACTTTCTCTCTGAAAATCTGTTGTATAGGCAATCATTTTATCCATCCATGATTAATTTTGGAGCATCAAGATTCTAGCAATGTTTTTACGTCATAATTTGAAATTTTCGACGATGATATGTTGTAAATTTATGTTTCCATAAAAATGTTAGTAGACTTGAGTGTTTTTTTTTTTTTTAATTGCATTAGTGGCCTCGCTTTGATGCATTCTTTATGGATCTTTGGTTATACAGTAATCCTTATTCGAGGAATTCACATGGTGGTTATTAATTTCAGATATATATTTACATTGCCTTGCCAGAGAAAAAAAAATGTTTTAAATGTACATATGATACTGTCTCTATCTAAATATACTACTTAGAGGTTCTTTTACGTCTTCATGTAACCGAATTCTATAAATCTGGTCGGTGCAGTGTGAAGCGGTCCAGGAAGTTTCAGCCTGAAGACAGGCTCTTCTCATTGTCTTCGGTCACATCACCAGCAGTTTGTTTTTTGAACCTCAAATGTTCAGCAATAATGCCTCTTTATTTACGTTTTCATTCTCTTTTCTGATTAAACATCTTTTCAATAAGTTAAAATGTTCATTTAATGACTATTAAGTGAACTCTGATATCCTCGTACTTATATATTGGAGAATAGAAGGTAAGCTTGTTTTCTTGAATGTCAACTAATGCCTTCTTTTTTTCCCCGTATTTTTGTCAGGCTGAAGAACTTGCAGCTGGTCGAGATGGTGAGCCTATTAACAAATACCACCAAAAACTTTTCACCCACATCTTTATATTTTCCCTTCATTTATCTTTATGTTTCTCATAGATGGGAGATCAGACTTCGGTCCAGGTCGTTCTAAGGGTGGAGGAATATATGCAAATGGACAGTAAGTACTCTGCCAATCTAAGGCCTTTCTATGCATCTTTTATCGCCCCCCAAAAAAAAAAAAAGGAAAAAAGACCGTCCTATGTATGTTTTAAAAACTGTTGTTTAATGTATGAACTCTGTTAAACAGTGTTTTGATATGTGATGTTGCAGAGGAAAGCCAAAGAAGGGCAGACCAACGCCTAGGGATACAAAGAGAATTAGGCCTAGCGAGCAAGATTATGACTACGATGATGATCCGGAACTGACATTGTAAATGAAGATTGAAGAACGGCTGATAACATAGCTTTGCCCAAGTCAGGAGCTTTAGCAGATAAGATTTCGCTTTTTGAAGTTGTTGATGGAAGAGGAACAAGTAACTAATGTTATTTGAGGCTGCAAAGTATTTTTATTAGCCTTAATTATTTAAAGCGGGCCGTTTCTCTGTAAAATATAGCTTCTTTAATACATGTATATATATATATATATATATATATATTTTTTTTTTTTTAAACCAAGTTTTTCATTGGCATTGGTCTAGCCTTGGTTCAGGCGTTGTATTCATCAAAGACGAAATTTTTATGTGGACTTGTTGAAGAACTGTAGTTATACTAGATAATGGTTCTTGTCGGCACAACAGGAAATCATGTTGAAGCTTGTTATCTGTAAAGCAAATTGCTCTTTTTGTTGGGTCAGTGGTAGCAAAGCCTTTACATTCAATTGGACTTTTAGCAGTTCCAAAAAAAAAAAAAAAAAAGGGCTTTTAGCAAAAACCATTAGATTAGTGATCAACAAAGTGAAAAAAGAAAAAAAAAAGAAAAAAAGTTGGCCTTTTAAAATATAGTCATCTTTTCTAAGCGGACGATGATAAATAATTTTAACTGAAAGCCAGAGGAACCAAGCCTTAAAGTCCTCTAAGAGCATGGAGGAGCAATTGGCATTGGAAAAGAGCATGGTTGTCTCTAATGAAGGAAAAAAAAAAAAAAAAAAAGCAAAAATCATATTGAAATAAAAAAGTATACAGAACCTCTATTATTTGATGTTATGTAAATCTGACCGTTGAAAAATAGATAATAAGATAAAATCTTAAATCTATTTCAACTGGACAAATGAAATTCGTGGAGAAAAGTAACATTAGGAGGTGGGTGGCTGCAACATCTCAAACTTTTAAAATTATTTTGAGCACAAATGCCCTTAATTTTATTTATGGTTAAATTTTACAATTAACCTCCAATTTGCTATCCTGTCCAAAATTTAGAAAGAAAAAAAAAAAACAATCAGGATGAAAGTGTCAAAGAAGAAGAAATACAGGGGCATAGGTGCTATAATACATTTTTTAATTATTATTTTATTTCTCTGCTCCCAACTCCCGAGGCCCTCCGAGAGTAGCGCCGAAATCCCAATCCCCTAACCTTTGCTCCTTGCTCTTCAATGAACTTGCTGGTAAGCAAGCAAACCTTATAGATACATATACATTTATATATATATACGCGTCTCTCTCTCATTTCCTTCAATAGATTGCCAATTGCCCGTCAGTTGAAACTGCGTAAAAGAGAACATTGTTATGAAACAGGAGAAGATAAAGATGAAGAAGAAGGAACCTGATAAAGCGCCTGACTTGCCTGCTTTCTGGGTCGAAATATCTGACGCAGTCTCTCATCGCTTCCAGTTTAAACCCGACGGCCAGCTCTCTGTATGTTCGTTGTTCTTCCCATTCCTTTTTTTCTCTCTCTATGTAGTTCGATGAATGTTTGTGCTTTTCTGGGTTCTGGGCAAGTGGTTGTTTGAGAGCTTTGTTCCATTTGTGGCACTTGGCCAAGGTTTTCTATGCTTATCAAGATGGGGATTTTCATTTGCTGGGTTCTCAGGAAAAAAAAAAAGGTGGAAGTTTGGGATATTTCTAAATTTCCTATAGAATGTGGGGATTTTCTTTTATGATTGTGTGATACGGATGTTTGAGGGTTTTTGCTTGAGAAGATGAAACTTCTGATTTGATATTATTTTGGCCAAAATTGAAAGCATAATTTGAGAAAGCTATTAGACACTCTTTAGATATCTGCTAGATTCTCTTCTTTTGAACTTTTCTGGGTTGTGACTGATTATAGAGTAGCCTTAGAGCATCTCCAATGCGATGATAAATTTCTATTCCAATTTTAAAGTTTGGCATTTAGAGGAAAAAATCATTCTGGAATGCGATGCTATGGTTAATGTCAAATTTGGCATTTTGGCACCAAGTACAGCATATGCCAAATATTGGCATTAGTTGCATTTGAGATGGTCTTCAGGTGCCGAGCCTGTCTTCAAATTGATTTCCTGGTTTGGTTTTTCATAGAAGTTACTTATTTAGAGGTGTCGCATCGTCAGTAGAATGCATTGTGGTGAGTTTATTGACTTGATTTTTGCAAGTGCACTTTTTAACTGGTGTGAGTTTTCTTCTACAGGTGGCACTTGTTGATGACTCAAGACCAGTGGCCCGTAGGATGGTTGATTCATTCCTGAGTACTTTTTTCCCTTCAGGATATCCATACAGGTGACTTCTATTGGTTCATCATAGCAGGTTTACAAGTGTCGGACCCGAACCTATTACTCATAAAGCTTTCAATCTTTTACTTGTGTAGTGTCAACGAGGGATACCTCAGATACACTCAATTCCGGGCGCTGCAACACTTAACCAGTGCGACACTCTCAGTGCTATCAACTCAGGTCTTCTTCTGATACTCATAGAGCATCTTATCAGTGAATTTAGAACAGTGAGTTTTCAAGGGTTTTTTTTTTTTTTTTAAACGGATTCGCAGTTCATACAATAAGAGATTTTTCTGTATTCGTTGCAAATATGATGAAAATATGGCTTTTCTTGTTTCCCGTTGCATTTCAATTTAGCTAAATTTCAGGGTGCAATTTACTGTGTTCTATTCTTTGCTGAAATTTTATCTTTTTCTTTCTTTTGCAAATATATCAATTTGATGACAACTGTAAATGGGTTCTTTGTCTCCATGCTTACTTCTTTGCAGTCGCTACTGTTTGCTGCAGGCTTGCGACCCACTCCTGCACAAGCGACAGTAGTAAGTTGGGTAAGTCCTAATTGGCGTGACGAGTCCAGATCCCTAGATTAATCCCTGATCTTGTCCTTGCCAAGTTTTATAAATTCATATTGTTTGACTTGCAGGTCCTAAAGGATGGTATGGAGCATGCTGGTAAGCTTATATGTAGCGGTTTGGGGGCAAGAATGGATTCGGAGCCTAAACGATGGAGAATTCTAGGTTTTTATTTTCTCTTTAGCTCAGATTTTACTTTTTATTTTCTATTTCTCTGTATTCATATTAGCTAGAAGTTGCAGGTCTAAATTTTTAGCAACGGTAATTAATGGAAATATCCTTTAATGTTGCAGCTGATGTGCTCTATGACTTGGGCTCGGGCTTGGAAGTTCTTTCTCCATTATGTCCACATCTTTTTCTTGAAGTGGCGGGCCTAGGAAATTTCGCAAAGGTATATTTGTGTACATACAGGTGTATTCCAGTTTTTAAATTTATACTGCTTGTAAAGTTAGATTCCATCAGGGAATCATATGAAATATTGTTTTTGTCCAGCTGGATTTTGTCCTAAATTTTATTGGCCATATAGATTTGAGCCCCTTCTCTTTATAGGGTATGGCGGTTGTTGCAGCAAGAGCGACAAGGTTACCGATATATTCTTCCTTTGCAAAAGAAGGCAATCTGAGTGATCTTTTTGCGAAAGGGGAAGCCATCTCAACACTTTTCAATGTTGTTGGGATCGGAGTAGGAATTCAGTTAGCATCTACCGTCTGTTCAACAATGCAAGGAAAGGTATAGAATTTACATCAGCAACTGACTTCAGAACTTTTCAGTTCGCTGTATTTTTATGTTGTATTCATGGAATAGATGAAGGGAACTTATTTTCATGCCAGATTTATGTTTGATCAGAAGATACAATTAGACTTTTTTTTATTTTTTATTTTAAATATATATACAATAGAGACATGTGAGAAAGTGTCTTTAATTTTTCTCGAGCAGATAGAAGAATAAGTAATTTTCCCCCTTTTTTTTTTTTTTTTTTTTTTAATATATATACAATAGAGACATGTGAGAAAGTGTGCCTTTAATTTTTCTCGAGCAGATAGAAGACTAAGTAATCCCCCCCCCCCCCCCCCCCCCCTTTTTTTTTTTTTTGGTATTCTTCTTCTTCTTCCTTGCAATGTTTAGCGTCATACTTATGGTGGTTTAACTTTGTCGTTTATCACTTTGAAAGGCAAGAGAAATAGAAATTCTAATCTTGTAGTTAACTTGTTGCAGTTGATCGCCGGGCCTCTTCTTTCTGTGATACACGTCTACAGCGTCATTGAAGAAATGCGAGCTGCTCCTGTCAACACGTTGAATCCACAGAGGACTGCAATGATTGTGGCTGATTTTGTGAAGGTCTGTTATGATCTCTCTCTCTCTCCCCTTTTCTCGCTCTCTCTCTCTCTCTCTCTCTTGTTTGGTGGGTTAATTGGACCTCCAATTCAGACAGGTAAAATTTCAAGCCCAGCCGACCTAAGGTATCGAGAAGATCTCCTATTTCCCGGGCGACTCATAAAAGATGCTGGAAATGTCAAAGTTGGAAGACCTTTAAACAAGGTTGTTAGACCTTCAAAGCTTCGTGAACTGAAGCAAATATTCCCGGAGGAGAAGTTTCTTTTGAGTCAAGGAAGTAAATGGGTTGACATGGTACTAGAGCACAATGCAACGGGTGAAGATGCACTGAGGGGTTGGCTGGTTGCTGCGTTTGCTGCAGACATAGAGAAGAAGTCCTTCCATAATGACAATGTCGGTGCATTGCAAGCCGCTCAAAAGAGAATGAACGAACTATTCGTTCCATTCTTGTCCGAACTTCAAGCAAAAGGTTGGCACACTGATCGTTTTCTGGACGGAACAGGAATTCGTTTTGCCTTGTAGTAGATTCAATCGTTTTGGAAGATACATATTTTTTGACAATGGCCACAAGATTTCGATTTGCCTTTGTGCTTTATCAAAGAGTTTAGAATAGGACTCTAGGACATAGGTGTACTAAAAAGTTATAATTTTGTTGAGATATATATTATATATATCAGTTTTTTTCGGTTTAGTTGTTACTTGTAAGCAGTGCATGTTGGTTTCATTTGGAATGAGGTAATTCGGAATTTGATCAATTTAGTTCGTGAGATTGGCTTTGAGCACATGTTAGATGGAACCAGTTAACAAAACTCCACCAAGACAAAAAGGGACTTACCCTAAAGAACCACCAGTAGTGATGGTGTATTGGCAAGGGACGATTTTTGTATGATTCTATCTAACTCAAAAGTTTAAGAGAGAAAGGGTGATATAGTATATTTAGTTATAAAGTTTTAAAATAATAACAGGATTGAAATTAATATAAAAAAAATAGCAAATTAAGTTAAGATAGCAATGTAAAAAACCAAAAATACCCCTGATTGAAATCAATTGTGAAATCAGTACCAGGAAATCTCGGTTGTCGAAGCTTGGCCGCCATCGTCGCCGGCCAACTGAGCAGAGCTCCAGGAAATCGGATGATCGATACCCAGGACTTGCCAGCGTCGACATTGCCGTCTCGGTTGTGTCAAATCTCCGTCGAAGACTCCTTGTCGTCGCCATCAATCGGAATCGTGATTTTGTGAAAGCCGAAACAAAGATCGGATCGAGATTTTGCGAGGTGCTAGCAATTTTCTTTGGTTGTTTCGAGATCAAGATCGGGTTGTCGAAGATAGTTGAAGCTCTCACCGGAGACATTGCACAACAACCATAAGATCGCAAGAATCGCGAAGAAAGTCGCGAGGAGAATCACACGATTACTCTGGCGACGTTCCAGATTGAGAGAATCTTCGACGAAGAGCTAGCCTTTCAAACCATCTTCTCCGGCGGTGGCGTGGTGGCAACGGCGACAGGAGCTTCTAGGGTTTCATGATTTGGGGATTGAGCTTTTTTTAAAAAAAATTCTTTTAATTAGAGGTAAGAATTGTAAATTCAATTTTTAATTATATATTATATATTTTTTTTATAGTTTTTGAATTTATAGACTAGTAAATATGATATTTAATAAGTAAATTCAATATTTACGTTATTGGTAAATACAATAATTTACGTAGACATAAAAATATTTACTAAGAAATACAAGTTATTTATGTTATTTTCAGTTTATTATGTATTGTTTTTAAATTTTAGTTTGTCTTATAAATCTAAATATTTACTAAGAAATAATGAAATTTACATTATTTTTCAGTTTAATATGTATTATTTTTAATTTTACTTTGTGTGATAAATCTAAATATTTACTAGGAAATAACGGTATTTACATTATTTTCAGTTTAAAATGTGTTTTTAAATTTTAGCTTGTCTTATAAATTTAAACATTTACTAAGAAATAACGGTATTTACGTTAGCAAAAATATGCTATTTTTTAGTAAATCCTTTAGTTACTTGATTTTTTAACATACTTATTTTTTTAAAAAATAAATATGTTATTTATATGATTTAAGAGTTACCAGTAAATACCCCAGATTTACAAATAAACACTTTTATTTTCTATATTTTACATTATATTTATAATAGGGAATAGCAAATCCGGATATTTACATTATTTTTATTCTTTTAATTATAAGTAAATATTTAGATGTATTACATTTACATAATTTATATGAATTAGATTTACTAGTAAATACCCAGATTTACAAATAAATATTTTCATTTATTATATTTACATAATATTTATAATAGCACATCCGAATATTTACATTATTCTTATTCTTTTTATTATAAGTAAATATTTAGATTTACTGTATTTACATAATTTTATAACTTTTAGGTAATTTATATGAATTAAATTTACAAGTAAATACCGATATATAAGTAAATACTTAGATTTACTATATTCACATAATATTTGTAAATATATATGTAGTTAATATGTTCTATATTAACTAGTAAATATTTGTAATACTTGAATTTACTGTATATAATGGTAAATACATAATAAATTACATAAATTATAACAACATATTCTTTTATTAGTTTTTATTGAAAATAATTAGATTTTCACATAATGTATTTCAAAAATAAAAATATTAATATAAACCCCAAAATTCCCAAATCAATCCACAAAACCCTAGATCTAATCAGGAGCTGCCATCGCTGTCGCCGGAGAAGATGGCGAGCTCGTCGCCTGAGAAAATGAGATGATCTTCTCCGCCGAAGTTGACACCGAAGCTTGGTGCCGCAGATCGCGACACCGTCGCGTGGAAGATCGTCGGAGATTATAGTCAGGTGGGGGGAAACGGAGAATCCGAGCGCAGTGATCTCGAAGAATTACGCGGAAAGGACTCTCATAGTTCAGTCGCGACTCGCCTTTGTTTCTGGAGAGAACACGACGCAAGCGCCTGGCAGATCTTTCTAAGTTCGCGCTCTCCATTCGCCAAAGAAATCCGCCTCTAATCACCAGTTGAGATCGCGACGATCCACTCGCCGGGGAGATCGCGCCTTCAGTCGCCAAGAAGATCGAGAACCTCCAGTCGCCGGGGAGATCAGCAGCGTCTCTGGAGCAGTCCCCGTCGCTGGAGAAGAACAGTGACTTCGGTGGAAGCAAACACAGGGAAGGGCTGGGAGAGACAGGGGTAGATATGGAATTTGAGGGAAAAAATGAAGTGAATATGCTATTTTATTCCTACCTTTTAAAATACGTTATAATTTTCAATTAGGGATTAAAATATGATATTTAGTACACTTAATTAAAGTTTAATTAAGGGCTTTGTTCGTATTTAGTTCTGTACCGTGGAATGTGCATGGATTTTTTAGATAATTGATGAGAGCCCATTTAAGTTCCACCCACGGTGTACTTGTGAGTCTTGTTATCCACGTAATTTTTCCCTTTTTCTTTTTTGAAACATAATTTTTCTTTTTTTATTTATTTATTATGAATTAAGAGCTTGTTTGATGAGTTATCTTAGGGGTGACAATACGGATCGCGACACGATGACACGACACGAATTTCACGGGTTTGGGTTGGGAAAAATAGGGGGATGGTCGATTTCGGGTTCCAACTTGAACACGATATGTTTTTTTTTCGTGTCAATTTCGGGTCAAATTTCATGTCGCGGGTCAATTTCGTGTCGCGGGTCAATTTCAGCTCGTGTCGTGTTAACCCGTGACGGGTTCGTGTCACGGTTTCGTTTCATGTTCGGGTCGGGGAAAAAAATCGACACCACTCTAACACAACACGAACCCGATATGTGACACGAATTGTCACCCCTAAGTTATCTAATCTCAAACTAAAATGTATTTTATTATCTCAATTTTTATCTTTTTCTGAAATCTTTTTTATCATTTTTGAAAAGTCAACAAAAATTTTCAACTCAAACTCATTCACCAAACGTAATATAAATATGTTGAAATATGTTTTACCGTCCACACCCGCGCGGTTAGATGGGTGTTTAGATTACACCCTTCTTGTAGCCGTTGGTGAAAAAATGATTCACATTGAGGTGACAGTTAGCATTATTCATTCAAAAAAAAAAAAAAAAAAGGGTGACAGTTAGCGGTAGATGGCTTATTTTCACATGATATATCTTTCTGGTTGCTTCTTCTTCTTCTTCTTCTTTTTTTGTTTTTTTGTTTTTTTGTGAAAAGAATTGGAGTTTTTTACTTGTCCTTTTCATTGATTCTCTATTTTTTGCTAGAAGATGCTCTATGCTATTATAGTACAGTGGTAGGAATTTTCAGATATGAAATTTAAAATTAATCCTAGAAAAATGACGTTCTTTGTCATCTAACATATGCAAACTCCACATAAGATATAATTTTTATGGTAGCAAAACTTACTCACGCGCACCCTAAACACGAAAGTTTTTTTGGTTTTTGTGATTTTATCATTATATTTACGTGTAATTTCAGATTTTGTGTCTGTATATTTACGATTCACGAGGCGTACAAAACAAAACGACGTGAATCTCATGCTAAACTATAATTAAGAGTTTAATTTTTTAATGATAATCACCAAATGCTAATAATCTATATGGGAAGAAACATTTTAAATTACAGTATATATATATATATATATAATATTTATGTATGTATTTATGAAAAGGTATTAATGCTTATCTTCTTAAATAGTATTGGTGCGAGGTGTCCGACATTCAATAATTCAAATAAGGATTCGGTAGGTAGTGGCCGGAGATAATGCCAATCAGTATATTTGAATTTTTAAATTTTTGTTTTGGAGAGTTTTGGTTGTTGCTCTTCAAGATAAACGTGCTTAATATATTATAATTAGGAACCGGCCAAAAGTGAAACAACAAATGATTTAAGTGCATGATAATTACATGTATAATTTAATAGTAATTTTATACATGAATTCATCACAAAACGTAAAAAATAAAAAATTTGCATCTATTCAAAATAATTATTGTTCCCCTAAGAGGACTATGTAGTGAGTGTATGTGTGTATCCCGTTTTGTTTATGGTTCTTAAAATGAGAGATTAAAAGTGTTGGAGAGGCTGCTCCGTTGTTAATTATTGGTGAAAATTACTATTAAAAAAAAAAAAAAAAAAAAAGAGGATATTTAGGTCACAATATGCATGAATCATAATCCTGTATTTTCCCATGCAGAAGAACCTCAAAAGAGAGTGACATGAAATTTGAATAAATTTGGTGCGTGTATGAGGCCGATGGCCATTTTGAAAGCTCCACCTACCTAATTATCCCTTGTTTTTAATTATTGTTATTTCTATTTTCTTTCAAGAATCTCATTGTTTTCTTTTTCAATAAAATGGGAAAAGAATTGTCACTACTGAAACTATGAGGATTATATTTCTAACGCCCTTTTCATCAATATATATATATCGATCCGTCGTATTAATTATATATTGTTTTCTCTTTGTTTGTACATGTACATAAAGAATATACATTTAATTAGAGTAACTAGTATTCTCTTTATGGTCACGAATATTCAAAAAGTTGAGCAGTATCATGACCAAGTAGTGCTAATCAGAACACCAACTCTAATCATAATATTATTTATCTCAATTTTTCCTAATTATATATATCAAAACATACGTGTTGTGTTCCTCAAAAAAAAAAAAAAAAAAAAAAAAAAAAAAAACCCGCACGCACGTGGTGTGTTCTTGCTTTTGCTTTGTGTTATATATAAATTAATATATATTATGGGAGGCTAAATTTGCTAAGCGGTAAATCCAGTGGATAATTAGTATTTGAGATCTAGAGTTATATATAGGAGGTATTAGGGATTAATTTGTAGACAAGTTAAAGTTAATAATTGATAATTTCTTTTAGAAAGTTAGAACACTAAACCATTATAAATATACTCTCGAGCCTGTAAATTATAGTGTGGAAAAAAAAAAAAAACCTACACTTTTGTTGATTTTATTTTGAACTAAAATTTTTCTATGTATCTTGAACTTCTTGGACTGGTTTTCTGACTTGACTGTCACGTTTTTCTTTCAGAAATCCTGTTAACCTTGAGTTTCAGACAAGATCAAGGATTGAGAATCAAATGAAAGAGTCGTTTGTCTAGATGTTCAAACATCTTTCATCATCCCCAACATCTTCGGATTTTTATTTATTTATTTATTTTTATTTAAAACAGTAAAAAGAAGTTAAAAAACCACATGTTGTACTTGGATCATGTAATAATTAAGCAAGTAAAATGTCAATGTCTAATTACTCAGAATGATGATTTTCTGATGACATGGTCTTAATACGTTTAACTTAGGCTGTGGAAAGTTTTAGAATAAAATGACATTTTTTTATGTTTGGTGAACCTTTGAAATGAATAAAATAATTGTGAATGAAGAAGATAAAGCTAGGCTACAATTATTAACGCTGTGCGTCAAGTTGAATTTCTTTAAAGTGGATCTTGAATAAAGGTGATTTTACTGTAGCCAAAAAAAAAGTTGAAGTTCTAATGCTTGAGAGAGAGAGAGAGAGAGAGAGAGAGAGAGAGAGAGAAAAGGTTTTGTTTTTGTTTTTGCTTTTTTTTTTTTTTTTTTTTTTCTGCACTAGTGTCTCTGAATTTATTGCAACATTATACTATAAAATGTTTTAAATTTGCAATTTGAGTAAATTTCCGTATAAATTTAAAAATATGTAAGCACACCTAATTGATACTTTTTTTTTACGGCAAAGCTTAAATGTGATTTGGACATGAGTTATTAATTAAAAGCATGATATTTTTTTAATCAATATTAAATTGAAATTAAACTTAAAAACTAAGTTGATTAAAAATTTTAATTTTGATAAAACTTAATTTAATATCTTAAACCAAATGAATTTAGATATCATAAAAATGACTAATACTATCATTAAGTGTTCATGGATCATATTATATGGATTAGACCTCAATCCGTAGTCCAATCCATGACATTCGGATTAGAAAAATCTCAATTCATCACTAATCCGTGAAACTCTCAATCCAATCTAAACATCGGATTATACGGATTGGATTACGGATTCAATCCGTTTACTTTATGAACTAAAATAAAACATTTAGACATATAATAGTTCTGTAAAATTGCAACACAATTAACTTCTAGTATCTTCGATCATAAGCTAAATTGTAACATAAGAATACAAATTGTAGCATAATAATACATTATAACAAATAAACATTGACTAAACTCAAAATAAAATTTTCATACTCATCTACTCAACATAAAAAGCAATTTAAGGTCAGATAATAGAACTACTGAACTATAATATTTTGGGCTAGACAATAAAACTACTAAACTAGAATTTAGGTACATATTCAAGTCAATGAAATCACACTTGAGCATATATATACATACATAATATATTTAAAAAAATATATATATACAGCTTTATAAGTTTATATATATACATATGTAGAGTTTGGATTCACTGATTGAGAAATCCTCAATTCGTAATTTTCGGATTGAGAAAATTCCAATCCACAACTAATTTATTAGTCTCTCAACCTAATCCAATCTGATGGATTGGATTGGATTGAATAGATTTAGCGTATTGACGGATTCGTTGAATAAATATATTCAAGTCGCATAATTCCGTCGAAACATTGTATTCAAGAGGCATTAGTCTGAAAAGGCCCCCCCAAAAAAGTTGAAGCTCTTAAATTAAATTAACGCTGAAAGGGAACAGTTTGGATATGCAATTTCGTTCATGTCGCTTGAATCAAAAGACACGAAATAAAAGAAACAAGGAAAAACTCAATCACGTTCCCAGAGAAAGAAAGAAAGAAAGAAAAACACCATTTAAACGAATGAAATTATATAGCGACATATTAACTGAACTTCTTTCTTCTTCCTTTTCTTTTAGTAAAAAAAAGAAAAGAAAGAAAGATAATTGACTTATTTAAGTATATATAATTCCACATATAAGATCACCTTCAAAACATGTACTTATTGGTTTTTTGGGTGTGCTTATAGTGAGTGGCACTTTAACCCAAAGGAAATACTTAATTATATCCTACTTTTCAAGGGTTTTGGACATTTTCTACAAAAGTTTCATTCTTTTTTCTCCCAACTTGATAATATAATATTTTGGTTTTTCTCTTCTTATATGTGTGCGTAACTTATACATAAATTTTTGCAGATAAGTTTGAGATTTTGGAAACACAAGTCAAATAAAGCTTTTCAAAAAGATTTGCATGAGATTCTGTAGCTAGTTAGATCCCCACTTCACGACGATTAATGTTCATTCAAATTCTGCTTATTGTTAAAAATTGGGAACTATATATATATATATATATATATAGATCAGTGTGAATGATAATGATAATAATAAATAACGAACTATAATAATAATGTTACCGTGTGAAAATTGTTTGTGGAAAAAAGTATGGGACGGCCTTGGACTTTGGACTCAAATCAGCAAATTTCTTGTACTCGTTGAATTCAAATTACTAGCTACTTTCCACTATAGTACTGTGGTTTCATAGTTGGAAGTGGATATATTCATATGCGTTTGGAATGTGTAAGGCTTATAATCTTGTTGAGGTCAAAGTCGATTAGTACATGAATCAAATTGTAGGTCCTGCTATACACCGATAACAATTATAGTATGCACATTTTCATCTTTGAAAAATTCATATGGTTAATGGCGCGTATTTATATATATATATATATAAATAATAACAGTGTCAAAAATTTCTTTTAAAAAACCTAAATAAAATCAAAATAATTATAAAATTACAATGTTTTATTTTTAAAGTTATATATATATATATGTTTACATTAGTCTATCTATTTATATATATATTTTTAATTCTTTTTCTCAAGAAATTTATAATTGAATTTAATTCACTTTTTAAAGTTTAGAGCGCCGCTAATAATATAGACGGACTCCACCTCCCACTGTCCCTCTATATGAAAATTTGCTTATTATATAAAGCGTGTGTGTATATATATAGTATATATACAGCCCAATTCAGAAGTCGGTCAGCACAATATATACATAAATTTTTAATTTATTCGTCCTGCAATGTGTGAAATGATCTTAGCTAACTATTACGAATCTGAAGTGGTGCGGCTGTGAAGCCATCAATGAATAACTGAGTGGCTTTTCTGTTATATATAGGTCTGCTATAGTTGATTATTTTTATTGGGTCGATCCATAATTGTTTCTAAATTGGTTTCACAATTTTGGAGTCAAATTTCTTTAAATTCTCCTAATGCACTCATAACTACTTAAAAGAAAAAATGAAAAAAAAACAAAAAAAAACAAACTTACGGAAGATTAATGAGCATTCAGAAAGGAATCTGAAGAAAGTAAAACGACCCTTACGATTCACTTCATTGACCGGGTAGTGTACTCTATCGCATGATTGGTTGCGACTTCTCAAAGAGATCGACTTGGTAAGAGAGGAGGGGGGGGGGGGGGGGGGGGGGGGGGGGGGGGGGGGGGGGGGGGGGGGGGGGGGGGGGGGGGGGGGGGGGGGGAAGTCTTATAAGGAAATAAAAGGATTATTTTGATTAACGATGTTAATATATGCAAATTTGAAAAAAAAAAAAAAAAAAAAACATATTTGAAATAGAAAACAGATTACATCGTTCAGGCTAGAACTTTTTATTTATTTTTTATTTTTTTAAAATTGAGATAAATAATAACTTACAAAATTAGGTAAATAGACAGTTTTTAAACACTTAATTAAGTAATAGTCAAAAAAAATTATTTAGAAAAATGGTCGTTAATTAGTAATTGATTGTGGTTACTCAGTGATGGCTCATAGTTAATTAGTAAAAAATACATATTAATATTGGTCAATCATTGATTAATCATGATTAATCAATTAATCAACTAAATCATGCTTGATTATTTTCTTTTAAAAAGACAGTCATTTTTTCTAATTTACAAAATTTCAACCATCTATTAAAAAACTTAATGAAAAAAAAAAAACTCATTTACCCACATCTCCTTAAAAAGATAAGTATAAGAAAATTTGAACAAGAAAAAAAAAAACATATTTGACATAGAAAAACAGATCACATCGTTCAGGCTAGACATTGTTTTTTCTTCTTAGATTTTCTTTTTCAAGCATGATTTTTAAAAAATATATTATTTCAACTATTGTCCTCTCAAAGCTTTTAATGTCATTTTCATGTTATATCCTGCATTTTTATCTAAAAATAGGCCACGCACACACACACACACACACACATATAAAGGAGTTAAATTTTCATATTCGGAAAGCATCTTATCTTAGAATTTTAAAAGTGAATGTCGGGATTAAAGTAAGATAAGTCGATAATTATTTTAGAAATTATTCATGTTGAAAATAACCCGGAAACAAAAGGTTTGGATAAATTTTTGACTAATTAACTACAGCTGTAAGTAGAAAGTAGAAACAACAGCAGGCATAACTCATAAGGGCACTATTCGCCTCATTATTTGACTCTTCATTCTCTCTATACATATTCATGTCTTCATGATAAAAACGAAGACAAAATACTTTGAGTACTGATGAAGAACTGCCCGTGCACACTTATTCTATTCACGGATTATGCTTATATAAATGTTTTAATAAAAGCCTTTAATTTATTAGATGGGAAAATACCCAAAGTACCACCTGTATTTAGCCTAAATTTCACTTGTACCTTTCTTATTATCATACAAGAATAATGTTACGGATGTCAATTATAATCCAAACTTTTAAATATCAACTCAATTGTCATATTTTTATTGGTAAATACAATCAATTGATGTGGTCATTTTTTAAATAATTACCAATAAAAATATGATAACTCATATGCCGCATAGGTTGGTACTCAAAAATTGGGATCATAGTTGGTGTTCCTAGTATTTTTTATCATACGTCCAAAACATCATTGTGTGTGTTTGAAAAATCGATCACAAAATATCACCTAAAGCGATCAAATTTTTAAGAGTATCAAAATCACCCTTCCCAATCTGCATTAAAAAAACTTATAACATTGATTAAATTAAAACAAAACATATAAAATAAATAGTATTCTTTTACTTTTTTTCCTAAAAGAGTTTGGGAATTTTGGCAACTTAATATTTTGTATTTAATTTATTAGTTAAGTCATATTTAAAATAATCTTTAGTGGTACTTTCAGAAGGATAGTCTTGATTTAAAAAAAAATTAATCACTTCATGAGTATTTTGTGATTTGACTTTACAAACATAAGAAGTATTTTGGATATTTTAAAAAAATTAAGAAAGAATAAAATGGCATTTAAGGCTTCGGTTTAAGGCTTTTCAGAATAATTGAATATTCTAAAATATTGTTCACAATATTTCATTTTTATAATTATCTGGAAAAAAAAAAAATTTGTGTGGCTACAAATAGCTTCTTCACTTGAGGCAACCAAATTTTCATGTCAAACTTCTCACTTAGTATATTAAAAAGATAATAATGCTAAGAAATATGTGCAAGAAAACAACATTATAGCATTGTCGACATAATAATATACCTTTCAAAAAAAAAAAATATATATATATATATATAAAAGAAAAGGCTCACACTTAGCTAGTTTAAAAACCATACAAGAGCAAATGTCTTCCATGACATGAACTCATGACAACTACTCCATGCAAAGTAATTATGCACATGCAAAAATTAAAAGAAAAAAAGAAAAAAAAAATTCAAATTTTCAAGCACGTTTATTTTGACTATAAATAGCCAACCAATGACATGAGTACACATCACCAGAAAGACAGAGAGATAGATCATCTTCTCTCCAATTTTGATGTCTTAAATGAGGTCTAATATATAATATATAAGAGTGTGTAATCTTCAACGAAATGGTGGGCTGAGTGCATTTTGCCAATAATATAAAATATACAATTCAATGGCCCACTCGTGGGGGCTCTAGCGTGATATATAAATTAAGCCCTTCCCTGGCCAGCCTATTGCTCATACTAATTTATCTGCGCTCTCTCTTGAAGTTCTAGAGTCAGAGAGACGACTGAGATCAAAAATCAAAAGGCAGAGCTTCATCTCCACTTTCAGAAAAAGCGAAAAAGAGAAAAAAACAAAAAACAAAAAACAAAAAACAAAAACAAAACAAAACAAAACAAAATGGGAAGAGCACCTTGCTGTGAGAAGATGGGGTTGAAGAAAGGCCCTTGGTCTCCTGAAGAAGATCAGATGCTCATCTCTTACATTCAAAAGCATGGCCATGGCAATTGGCGGGCACTTCCTAAACAAGCAGGTAATTATAACTTTATTATCTTCCACATGAATCGGGTAAATCTCGGTCTTTGACCTGCAGGCGTGCCCCAAGAAATTGGTAGCGCTCAATGGAAACCAAATCTTAGACTTAAAGCTTCACATGACATTAAGCATGCGTTTGGTTTTAAGGTTTTGATTGTAGAATTTTGATTTGAATTGATTGTATGTTTTTCGAGGAGTTTGAATTGCTAGAATTAAAACTGTAAAAACTTGAAATATATTCGGAAAAAAAAAAAAAAAACAATATGGAGTTTGTTTCATTCGTCTCAAAATTTAATGTGATTAAAAAAAATATATCTAATTTGGATTTGTCTATGGAAAATTATTGACTTTTAAAGTTTATGTTACAAAACTGTATGAATAGTGAAGCTGAAGAAAAAAGACAAAAATTGGATTGTAATTGTGTGATTTGGATTGCGCATCCATATGCTAAATTCAAGTGATTCACCACTGAGCCAATTCTTTGATGTTTATCTTTTTGAAATTATGTAATTTACTTGGAAATATTCTTGAACTAATTAGAGAGTTTTTTTGTGTGTGTATTTTTTGCAGGTCTGTTAAGGTGTGGAAAGAGTTGCAGACTGCGATGGATAAACTATCTAAGACCGGACATTAAACGAGGCAACTTTAGCAGAGAAGAAGAGGAAACCATCATCCAGCTTCACGAAATGTTGGGAAATAGGTACGTATATACAGCTATATATATATATTGTGAATATTATTTTTATTTTGGCTGTTAAGTAAATCAATTATGTACGTTATTCATGAATACTCACCCTTTCTCCATATACATTAATATTCAAGTCCTAGCTATATTTAGACATAATATGGTATTCATCATTGAGAAAACTGAGAGCTGAGTTTTGTTTTGATCCGTCTATATATATATATATATATATATAGATACATGTGGGGCTCAAAAGATTCCTTTCGTAGCTATTTTTAATTCTAACTAACAACAAAGAAGCATAAGAAACACGTTTCCCTAACATTTTCATTAAAAAAACATGAACTACTAGACATATTATGCATTATATCACTAATTGTGCACACGATAATGATTCATGTGATAGGCACGGAATAAACAAAACTTTTTATTTTTTTATTGTTATGAGAAAGAAATAAACCAAACTATAAAAAAAAAAAAAAAATCAATTTTGTAAAGCAAAATCTTAAACGAGATTTTCACTACTTTTTGCAGATGGTCGGCAATTACAGCGAGATTGCCGGGACGAACAGATAATGAAATAAAAAATGTGTGGCATACCCATCTGAAGAAAAGGCTCAAACAGTCTAATCATGATGTCGTTCAAGAGACAAAACGACAATGCTCACCCAAACATGAAGAAGCAAAACTACACATGAGTACTTTAAAGTACGACAACATGGATCATAGGCCGAGTTCACCAACACAAAGTTCA
This sequence comes from Ficus carica, assembly GCA_009761775.1. Lineage (NCBI taxonomy): Eukaryota > Viridiplantae > Streptophyta > Magnoliopsida > Rosales > Moraceae > Ficus > Ficus carica. The sequence goes on along the minus strand of CM019748.1, from coordinate 3,060,434 downwards.
TCAATTAGCGACTTCTCTTCGGTAACAAGCAATCGTCATCACAATAACAATGACAACAAAAATAACAACACATCCATGAAATCCGACCCGTCGGAGAATTTCTCCGAGCTCGACGAGAGTTTCTGGTCGGAAGTGCTCTCGGCCGAGAGCTGTTCTGAAGTGGTGGATGATTTTTCAGCAATTAGTAAGCCGTTACTTCAATTTCCATTCTCTCCACTAGTGACTCCTAGCGAGCCGGTCCATGCCTTTGGTTGCAATATCATGCATGATGAGTACGATCTGGACTTTTGGCACAACTCCTTCACAAAAGCTGGGGATTTACAAGAATTACTAGCAGAAATTAAGTAAGAAAAAGAAATTTTTGATTTCCTCTGTTCATGAGAGGTCAAATTTTTTATTTTTTATTTTCTTATGGGAAATGGGTTTGAATTGAATTAATTGTATAATGCTAGGAGCCTAACTTTTTGACCCGTATTATTTTACATAAAAATTTATGTGCATGGTGCGATTAATAATAATATTCAACGCGGCAAAATTATTCAACGTTTTCAACGCCGTAAATACATGGAAACGTCCGTTTCAGTATGTCGACTAATTCACTTGAGGACAAAAATCAATCTTGATATTGCATAATGTTAACGAAGAATGAAGGAAACATCCTTTTGTTTTTTATATTTAGCCTCCGTTTGATGTTACGGTTGGAGTTGAAATTTTTAAGTTAGAATTGGTTAACTTTTTAAAAACTAGTTATAATTTTTATTGAATTTTCAGAAAAAGGACTAAACTGAGATGAAAAATTTAGGTTTGAGTTGGTTTACCAAACATAGTCTTAATTTTTGGTCGCTACTTCTACAATGCAATGACGATTATATTTTATTATATTATATATCTTTTGCTTAACTTAATAGCACAACTTTATTCCCAAACTAAATCAAATAATGGCACACATGTACTGATGGAGCCATGAATTTCTATTAATGAAGGCTAATAATTAAAATTTAAAAAATAATAAAAACAGTTAGTTAGTAATGTATTATAATTATCCCTTAAAATTATAATTGATGTATTTCTTGATGGATATAAGTAAATTTTTATTTATTTATAAATTGATCTCCAAATTTGATTGTGTGGCCGATTTTTTTATATAAATTCATAGTTGAAAAATACTAGTATTATAGTTAACAAAATTTATACCTTTATTATGTACTAGGCTTAATATATTAGTGGGGACTTAACATTAAATTTTATTTTTAGTGAGGATTTTTTTGCGTATTACTATGAAAAATACAAATTTATATATAAGTTTTTTTTAATTAAAAAAAAAATTTGAGTGGGGGCTTGAGCCGCACTAGACACACATTGGCTTCGTGCCTGATTTTTCCTATGCTAGGCCTTAATTTATTTTATTTTTTTGGCTAAGATGATGAGCCAGTTTGGGTATACTAGTTTGGGTATAGTTGTTTGATTGGTTATTAATTATTCGTAGTTAGATAATTAACTCATTTTTAATACCAAAAATATTCTAATTAAAACACGAAATGCTAAAAAATAATAAACAAATGCCAATTAATTATGTCAAAGCGACCTGAGTAATGTCGCTTTTCTTCAGGATGAAGCATGTCGCTGTGTTGCAAGGAGGGAGATAGAATAAGACTTCTCAATGGGCTTTTCTAGACCCAATGGGCTTTTTTACAACTAAATTAAAACCCAGCCCATTTAATTCACAGCTGGGTTGCGCTTCGGCCCAAAAACAATAAAAAGTTCTAAAAATGTCGCAGCAATAAAGACTTCAGAACGTCGTCGTTTAAGTGGATGAAGAAAAGAACCATTTTACAACTTAACCGACCTCATCGCAACGCCACAAGATCAGATGTAACGCGACCCACAATCCGTACTTTGAGCCCTCTGATAATCTCTCTCTATCTGATTCCATTTAGAGATCTCTTATTTTTTCATCTTCCATCACAACAATCTCATCTTTACCTTGTATTTCTCGCATCGCAAGCTTCCAACAATGGCTACCGCTTCAGGTTCTTTCTTTTTTCCCCCTTTTTTTTTTTTTGTCAATTCTTTTTAATTATCCCTCTCCTATTTTCATTTTCTTCGCAAAATTTTAGGGCTTCTATTCCTGCTGAATCATATTATTCAACAAGAAATCAAGGCTCGTTGAGTCCAGACTTGGATTTTATTAATCCACTATTTAGGGTTTTCTTCTCCTTTTTTGCGGATTCATAGAATATTAAATGGATTAGAAACTTGACCTGCAAATTTTCGTTAGCGTGAAGATTAGCTTTTGAAATTATTTCGTAAAAGAACTCGGAATTTGAAGGAAAAAAAGCTTCTTTTGTAAGCCTCACCTGCAAAATTTTTGTTAGCTTGAAGAATTCGTTTGGATTGTGAAATCATATAAATATTGGGTTTTTTTTTTTTTTAAACTCTAATTTAGGATTTAGGGTTTGAATAGCAAGCTTGGAGCTTTCCAGTTGTTTTTGCTCCGACATTGTTATCAGTTTTTCTCATAGAATCTCGTAATTCTGCGTAAGTTTTCCTTATTTGTTATGGTCATATATCGTGCGTGGGTGGTTCTGTAGTGGCATTCAAGTCTAGGGAGGACCATCGAAAGCAAATTGAATTGGAAGAAGCGCGTAAAGCCGGGCTTGCTCCTGCTGAGGTTGATGAGGATGGAAAAGAGATTAATCCTCACATTCCGCAGTATATGTCCTCTGCACCTTGGTATCTCAACTCCGAGAGACCCGTAAGTATTTTTATTTTTATTTTTCTCGTCTCTGATTCCTTGTTTGTAGTTGTTCTCACTTGTGCTGGCATCGGATGTTGTAACTTTTTTTTTTTTTTTTTTAATACCAGAGTTTAAAACATCAAAGGAAATGGAAATCGGATCCAAATTACACCAAGTCATGGTATGACAGAGGTGCGAAGATTTTCCAAGCGGATAAATACAGGAAAGGCGCATGTGAGAAGTAAGTTGACTCTCCGTCCTCTCTCTCTCTCTTTCTCTCTCACTTGAGCATGAGTGTTCCTGTGTTGAGCCATAAGCAAGCGAATTAAATGTTTTGGGTTTCATCCCCGATAGGCTTAGAATTCAATTCTATAATTATCTTGTGGTTGCATTACCAAACTTGTTTCTAAGGGTCATGCGAGTGTGTCTCACTTATACGTATAATTTTCACCCTGTTATCTGCTGTGCCTATATGCATTGGAGAACCTATTATTAATGCTTCCTTGCTTTCAGCTGTGGAGCCATGACACATGATGTAAAGTCCTGCATGGAAAGACCACGCAAAGTTGGAGCAAAGTGGACAAACACGCACATTGCACCTGATGAGAAAGTAGAGACTTTTGAGCTTGACTATGATGGCAAACGCGACCGTTGGAATGGTTATGATGCATCAACCTATGCCCTTGTTATTGAGAGATATGAAGCAAGGGATGAAGCTCGAAGGAAATACTTGAAGGAACAACAACTTAAGAAACTAGAGGAAAAAAATAATAGCCAAAATGGTGAGGGAGGGAATAGTGAGGAGGAAGAAGAAGAAGAGGAAGATGATGATGATGATCTGAGGGTGGATGAAGCGAAAGTTGATGAGAGCAAACAAATGGATTTCGCAAAGGTCGAGAAGCGAGTGCGTACAACAGGTGGTGGGAGCACAGGAACTGTCAGGTATGGATTTTTCTGGATTGACATCATTTTATTGTTGGCTAGTGTCGGTTTTATGCAGGCCTATTTTAATGTGCTAGCATTTTTTTAAACTTGTATGCTATATTTTAAAGATTAACGTTGCCTTTCTTTTTGCTTGTAGGAATTTGCGTATTCGTGAAGATACAGCAAAATATCTTCTGAATCTTGATGTTAACTCAGCACACTATGATCCCAAAACTCGATCCATGCGTGAGGACCCTCTTCCAGATGCCGATCCAAACGAAAAGTTCTACGAAGTAAGTGCCTTCAAATTGTAGATCTGTTGGATGAATTTTTCTTCTTTTTATTAGTCTTATTATGTTATTATTATTTTTTTTCCTCTCTTATTAACAACATTTAAATTTACAGGGTGATAACCAATACAGAAACAGTGGTCAAGCTTTGGAGTTTAAAGAGCTGAACATACATGCTTGGGAGGCATTTGACAAGGGACAAGATATTCACATGCAAGCAGCTCCATCCCAAGCTGAGTTGCTTTACAAGAATTACACAGTCATAAAGGAGAAATTGAAGTCCCGGACTAAGGACACGATCTTGGAGAAATATGGCAACGCAGCCACTGAGGAAGAAATTCCAAGGGAACTTTTACTTGGGCAAACTGAAAGAGAAGTTGAGTATGATCGTGCTGGTAGGATTGTTAAGGGGCAGGTATGACTGATTCTGACTTGCATCTTGATGCTCTGCTTAGTTTATTGGCAACTTATTAGCATATCTTTCTCCTTTTCTCTTGCCCTATTTAACGTTCTTGAGTTTCTTGAGGATTACATTTTGGTTCTGTTGTTTTGTTGTGGGCTTTTATCCTGTTTTTTAACATCTTGATATGCTGCCATTTTAAGCTGTCCAGAAAACCATTTTTGACTTGTGCTACTTCAGATTTAGAAAGAATATAACGTCTGCCATTTTGTAAATTACAGGAGATGGCACTTCCTAGAAGTAAATATGAAGAGGATGCTTTTATCAACAACCACACTAGCGTCTGGGGTTCATATTGGAAAGATCATCAATGGGGGTACAAGTGCTGCAAACAGGTTCTTCGAAACAGCTATTGCACAGGCGCAGCCGGAATTGAGGCTGCTGAGGCTGCATCTGATCTTATGAAGGCTAACATTGCTCGTAAAGAGGCCATCGAAGGTAAGTGTCTAATTAGATAATTGTGAACTCTGAATTTGATTTTTTCTTGAGTTATTAGTTCAGAATCATGACAATTACTTTGCTGCCTCAAATTTGATTGTAACCGCATCTATTATGAACTTGGAACAGAAACGCCTGCACCAGTTGAGGAGAAAAACTTTGCTACTTGGGGCACTGACATCCCTGACGATTTAGTTTTGGATGAAAAATTACTTGCCAGAGCTCTTAAAAAGGTGAGTTGCATTCTGAACTTTAAAGTCCGTTACCTTTCTACTAATGAAAGAGTTGAAAAGAGTATCAACATTATTCCAGCCAGAGCGTGTCCCTAGGTTTCAAGTTGTGTGGCTGATTTTGTTTGTTCTCCGAGTCTGCTTATTATTGATAAAAAAATTTCGGTTTCAACAGGAGGATGAAAGGAGGAGGGAAGAGAAGGACGAAAGAAAGCGCAAGTACAATGTGAAATGGAATGACGAGGTCTGTTCTTTTTTCTTTTTCCTTCTTTTTTTCCGTCATGAAAGTGGCTCAATTGCAATGACTGCCTTAGTGGTGAGCCGTTTTTATGTAATTATGCTCACCGTTGCTTTAATCAATTTTAGGTTACTGCTGAGGACATGGAGGCATATAGGATGAAGAAAGTCCATCATGATGATCCGATGAAGGATTTTCTCCCCTGAGTTGGGAGTACTAGTCCTTGTTGTATTTCGTTTTTCTGAGGTTCTCTTGCAGTTGGCCGACTCCGACTTCCAGACCGACCCACAGGGCGCCCCACCAGCACAATTGCACCCCTATATGGTGGGATAGCACTTACCAACCTCGGCAACCTTATTGTGTAAATATATCTGTTAAGTGCCTTGGTGTTCCCCGAAAGCTTGTTAAGATACCCCGTGTATTCGTGTTTTTTTTTTTTTTTTTTTGGTTCTTGGATCCTTAAATGGCTATAAAACTCTGCGTGTTGCATTCTCTATTATTGAAGCCAATAGATTCAAGTAAGAAACAAGATTTCCTGAATAATGGAGATATTTAATGGCCTTCAAACCCTTATCTATCTTAATTTTGATTAGTTCTTGTAGAGGTAAGTGCAAGAGTGAGGATAAAAGTAAAGGAGATGGAGAACAATTTTCATTCTCCTAAATGTACGCGACCCGATTCATGATGGTCTCGTGAGTTTGGTGAAGCTAAATGGTTTTTTTTTTTTTTTTTTTTTTTTTTTTTTTTTTTTTTCAACGTCAAGAAAAACATGTACTTTACTAAATCTTGCCTGTAAAATTAGGATGATTTATGCAAAGACGATTTTCATCATCCATTGCTGAGACAAAAATGAACTTGTTTTTTTGGTTTACATCAAGGAAATAGTTGTAGATTCACTACAAATTGTCCTTGGCGATATTAGATATGAAGTGCACAACATATGCAAAATTCTCTTTTGGATTAGTGGAACCAGAAACAAATTCACTACTTACATTTCACATCCTACTATTTGCACTTTTTCACAATATCCTAAACCTCCTCTATCTAGCAAACCCCGAAGCCAAAAACCAATAGGCTTTTCACTACAAGCCACGAGCCAACATCTCCTGAACCTCCATTTCTGCCCTGAACTTTGCTATAAACTGCTCTGCCCTCTCGTCGATTCCATGCATCAGAGGCGATGCAAATCCCATCGCCTCCCACATGTCATCAGCGGCGGCGCAAGCTCTTTCGGCCCCATTCCCAGCCTCCTTGCTTGATCCCGGTGACTTCGGAGGCATAGTATTCTGAAGCTGCTGAGCCAAAACATTAGTCTCTTTGAAGAGCTTGTCCACATAAACAGGTGCATGGCTCTTTTGCAGCACATGGTGACGAGTACTATTCTTGACAAGAACTAGACGACGCTTCAGCGGTGGTACAACGCGTGACTGTTTACCTTGAAAGCGCCCTCCAAGAAACTTGTAGGGTCTTGAAGCGGCGGTTTTAGGCCGGTAACTTCTCGGCTTTGTGATGGATTTGGGCTTGTTGAGCGTGTGGAGTTTGCTTTGTATCTTGGAAGTTAAGCCCTTCCACCACGCCTTTCTGGCCTTTGGGAGCCTCAGATTTAAGCAAGACATGGTGGGAATGATATTAGGGGTGAGTTTTTTGCAGTTGTAATTTGTGAGGAGAGCGTTTTGGATTTCGTACTTTATAGTAGGATAAGGGGGGTTGTAATCTTAACGCGTTGGACTCGTCTTTTTTTCTAATATTATTATAAAAAAGGATTCGGATTCGCATTAAGCCATCAGCTTAGACCTTACGCTGGAAGAGCATTTGACGCCAAAACCATACTCCGAAGTGGGGCTGGCTTAGTTCTTACGCTATACTATAGACGACAGGGAAATAAAGCAGCTGGTATATAATAATATACACATATATATATTGTTATATATATATATATATATATATATGTAGATATACAATACAACTAGTCTTAAGTAATATTTTAGTATCTGTTTAGGTAAGAATTGATGACTGTTTTGGTGTGTTTTCTAGATATGTAAATATAGTGTACAAGTTGTTATGAGAAAGGAAAAGAGCATATACTTAGAGGTGTGAATCTACGACATATACATCAACTGGCCGGCCCTATCAGAATCAAGTGAAAAGCCAGCTTCCTAATCATGTCCCTACATAGTTTTAGAAGATTATTACCTAATCATAAGTTTCTTCAAGATGTATAATTTGTAATTCTCTGTAATTGATAAAATATGAAAGAGGATTTATTTTGGTTTTCTTTTTGTTTCTTCTCCCTCAACCTTTGTGTTAGGCGTAGAGCATCTGCCTTTTCCAATGTCCGACTTTTAAAAGATCCTCTATATATCCACCCATATACAAAGAAACATACATATATGGCCCTTATATATATATATATATATTCCATAGTTTCAGGGTGAATCTTTTGTCGCATCACAATTTGCAATGGTGGATGACAAATTACTTTTACCGATTTTTTGACGGATCTGTTGAGAACACTTGTCAACAGAACGATAAAATTAGTTGTCGCTTAACTAAAAACGACATATAAGTTAGCATGTCAACAGTTAACTTTTTCATAAACAAAAGCAATATGCTGTTTTGAATAAAAATTAGTTGTCGTTTAATCAGTCAAACGACATTCAAGTTAGCGTGACTCTTGTGCATGTAAGTTGTCGTTTTGTACTTGTTTAACAACGACATGTCTTATGAAACACAGAAACGCCATGAAAAAACATTGGCAAAAGGTCTTTAAAATATTCATACCAAATGATAGACTAACTAGTAATTAGATTTCACATATAGAAGAAAGTAATTCAAGATATTTTCAGCGTTAATAAACCAAAATTCTAAACAACGTACGAAATGTACGAACTACAAAAGGGCCACAAAGGGAAGGATTTCTAATGGACTGAGAACACAAGAGGTGGGCAACGTGAGGAAGCCAGCCCATCAATGGCAGGCCTCATTGGCGATGTAAAAGTGTTGGGCCTGATGAGCCGCGGCGTCCTCGGAAACCAGAGCTTGGATGACGAGAGTCTTGACGGCCCAAGGAGTGTAGGGAAAGCCCTTCCTGGAGTAGGAGTTGAGGAGGGCAGCGCTCGCCTGCTTCAGCAGCCCACGGAACGCGTTCCCCTGGTCGCTCCTCGCCGTCGCTTCCACCAACGTCAGATCAGATCTGTACCGTTCGTATGCCCTCGATCCGAACACCTTCGACACCGTCGATGTCTGTGGGACCATCTTCGGCCACGCCTCCCTCCGGCTGCTCCAGTACCTGCCGTACACACACGTACAACAAAAACCCCACCCGACTCAGTTCCTTCCTTCCCAACTTGGCCGAGTGCACTCGTCAAGTTCCTAACTTTCTCAACCCAAAAAATATAAATAAATAAATAGATAAGTATGAAAAGAAATGCTTACTTTGGAGTACATTTTCCGGTGGTTCTGGTGTAGAGAAAGCCAGGCCGGGTTGCAGCTACGGAAGCTTGAAAGGAAGAAAGAAAAACAGAGAAAAGAAGAAGATGAAGAAGAAGAACGAGTTGACTCAGTTGACAAGGACTACCCGTGTTCGATCTGTCTGTCTTTTTTTTTTTTTTTGCCCTTTCGATGTGGATAACGTTCTTTTACTTCATTTTTTCAGTGCCGTTTGAACCATGCTTGAGATTTCAAAAGTGGACTTGACATACTCTTTGGTCTGGTTTCAAATGCTTCTCTCTCTCTCTCTCTCTCTCTCTACAGCGTCGTCTTCCACTAATTGGAAGCAGGTTCAGTTCCCGATGCAATTGTCACTACCGTTCTGACACATTTGCCCTTCTGTGTTTATTTCTCAATTATCCATGGACCCATATAATGGTCACTTACCCCGTCTATTGGATACCCTTTATCCTTTTGTAGGGTTCACTCTACTTTCTTTGGCGTTTAGTAAAATTTTAATTCAACTCTATTTTTTTATATTAATTTTTTACTTTTTAAAAAAATTTTAAAAAAATTTATAATTAATTTTAATTTAAAAATTTTATCTCTAATCAACTAATCAAACAACTAATCAAACGTAAATTTTTTATTTATCAATTATGCAACATTGTGGCAACCCTTTTTCTTTTATACTACTGCATTTGCCCTATAAGCTGACTCGTTCTTTTTTCTTTTTCTTTTTCTTTTTTTTTTGGGTGAATTATAAGCTGACTTGTTCTTGTTCAGTAAATGAAAATTTTCTCTTCAACTTAATATTTATGGACCGTTTGTATTATACATTTGAATGTTTACTAAAACTATGTTAAGATAGACATAATATTTGAATAGTGTAAAAATAAGAGAATACTGTTATAGATTTTTAAAAGTAAAAATTTAGATTTAAATTTAAATTATTGTACTATGAAATAGTAAAACATTCAGACCGATATGATGTTAAGTTGGTATGTTATGCATGGGAGAAAAAGCTTGAAAGAGAGATAAACTTATATGTGAAGCAAAGAAAAGAAAAGGTGCATCATGCATGAGAACTGGAAGTTGAATGCATATATATCTTTGTAACATTTAAGTCGATTGGGACTGCATTAAAAGCCTAAAAAACATAATGCATAGCACCATTCTCTCTCGGATTTCTTTTATTTTCTTTATTATTCTCTCTCTATTAACTTATTAAGAGATATTGAGGTAGGTGGTGTCTCAAAATGCACGTGCCAGGGGGGGCCCCACTGAGATTCTCATGATAAGAATAGAAAGACAAGTTGCTCTTCCAATCTCTGCTTATCGCACCCTACTACTTTTGAGCGTGACCGTATTTAATGGATGTGCCACATTTTCTGTTTCTAATTTTCATTTTCTCATTTTCACTTTTGTTTTAGTTCACAAGTCCCTCTTCACTTAGAGAGCTCTATATAATGTGACAATATATTTTGATTGATATCTCATTTTAATATATGTATCAAGATATTGTACGCTTTTATGCCCTTTATTTTCCTGTTAGAAATTGCCTAAATTATAATTTCAAATTCTGCTTCACTTGATTGGAGTCTCAATATATAGATTTGGGCTTCAAGTGAAAAAGTGTAAATCTATTTCCAAACAAACACACTTACACAAGAAACCACTATATTTTTTATAATTAAAAGAGTGCATTATCAAAATAAATATATATTTCCATGGTGATATAATATATATTTCCACCGCCATAAATCCAATTTGCATTCACAATGTTTCTGAGCTCCAGAGAAGTGCCCTTGCTCTAAAGACAGTCGAATCAAATTAAAATGTCACTATTGTTAGGAAAAGATTGCTCAAAATCAAGCATTCGCTTTGATTACTTATCCAATTTGATATACGATTCAAATGCAATATTTACATTTCAATATTCGTCTCATTACACAATTTTTTTCAATACAAACATTTAAATATTTATATATTTTACAACGATTCAACTCAAATTTAAATCTCAAATTTATATTTTTTCAAAATCCATATTACACTCTGTCTTTAAAAACCTTTATATATAGTACTACTCAAATGCTACATTGTACAAAAATTATCCAAATAGACGTTTCATCTGCATACACAATTTAAATTCTATATTGAAAACAAAATATTTAAATTAAATAAACATTTCAATATAACAGACGATCTAAACGAATGCCAAAATAAATATACCTCGTGATTTTTATAAGATTCAAATGCAGCACGTGCCGATATTACTAAATATTCGTTATACAAATTCGTGCCTCGTACAAGTGGACCATCTAAAAAATCGCTAATAGGACCTATATCCCACCGATCCACATGAAATCCCTGACAAAGGATTCAAATATAATCAATGAGAATAACTAGAAACTTAAAATAAAATAAAATAAATAAAAGTTTTTAAAATGATAAAATCATATAATTCTAAACGTAATAAGTAACCACAACCTCGTAAGCCTCTAGTTGCACCACCATTTTGGGCATGTTTTCCTTGTAAAGATCATGCTCCAGATACTGGGCAAAACCTTCCGCTCCATGTATATAATACACACACACACACACACACACACACACATATATATATATGTTAAAAAGCATGTATGCATCAGAAAAAATGTGCTTAAATATTAAACCAGAACGAAAGAATTAAAAGGAAAAATAAATAACTAAATAAATAAGAGATAACAGGACTAACGAAAACACATAACCCAAATCAAGTCGACAAGATCAGTGTTGGGATGTGTGCCCATAAACAAATGAGATGTATTATTTTGCTGTTTTAATTTGAGGAATTTTTTCAATATTGTTTTTGCATGCATGTTTAGATGCTTTATAAATATCGAAAACCCTAGATTATTTAAATGTGACTTTAAATATTGTATATAAGTGTTATATACAGGAGGATAATATTTAAAGTAAAATAATCTAAATCTGTCCGTAATTAAAAATTAAAGTTGGGATCTTTAATTTAAAATTACTAACGCGGTTCATTACATTCTGAATGAAATGATCTTATCCGGATTGTTAATAATGAGATTATTGGAATGAAAGCGCTTTATATAATTTGATTATATAGGACTGGAACACGATTAATTATGAATCTCTAATAATTTCCGTTGTCATATAGAGCATTCAAAATTAATCAATGATGGTCATATATGAATCGATCTTAATTCTGAGTAATTAATAGACTCCTATTTATTGTATTATGTTTTTTGACATATCGAGTAATGACACAAATGAGTAGTGTCAAATTCTTGGTATATTGGAAATATAATATAATAAGTAGCCGGGAATATTAATTTACAAGATGAAATCCATTCCTTCGTGAAGAAGTTAGATGGACGGTTCCCTTAAGTGTTGATTCGGGACTTGAATAATAAGAGCGCTCAATTTATGATTAGATCATAAATATATTATTCATTAGAGAATCAATGGTACTTAAGGAGAAAGATATAATTAAAGAGGTTAACGGAATATACCTAGCTTTAATTATGAACCGTTTATGGAGGATTGATTTATATGTAGTGACTATATCAATGGGCAATTCAAATATTTGAATATAATTAGTTTTATAATTTTAAGAGTGCAATTCCAAATTTTTAGTGGAATAATTTGGAATTAATAATTTTGATATTTTAATTAAGGTGTTAATTAATTGTCAAAATTATTGGAGCTTAAAATTATAAAGTCCATAGTTCCTCTCAACGGCTCCATTAAATCATGTGAACATTATTTTATGTTGGGTTAATTTATTAATTTAGAATTGAGAATTCTATATTAATATTCACACAACAAATTAATTTGATTAATTTTTATTTTAAATAATATGATTATTTAAAATTAATTTAAAATAGTTTTAAATTAAATATTATACAGTGTGGTAAGGACCACACCGTAGTTGTGTACCACAGGGTGGTTCACGTTATATCCACAGAGTGTATGTGGAATATTGAATTTTGAATTTTGAAACATGTGGAAGATAAAATATCAGTTATCATATTTTGAATAGTTCAAAATAAATTTAAAAAAAAAAAAAAAAAAAAGGGATAACTGATTATATGATGGGAAAGAGATTTTCTCTCTCCCATATCCATCATACACGCCCACTCCCATAGTGGGCGTGCATGTTGTTGTTCCACAAAGGCATGAGTTAATTAATTAATTAATTAATTAATTAATTTAAAATTAGAAAAAGGAGGAGTGTTAGTTATTTCTCTGTAATACCAAAAAGGAGGGTACATTCGATGTATCTAGATATATGGAAGATATATTTAATTTCTTTTGACAGAGAGAAAAAGAAAATACGTAACTTTTTCCTCAGAGTGTTTCTTCTCCTTTTCTCCTTCACTTTGTCTCATGAATTGAGAACGCAAAGTGAATCAAAATTCAAGTGTGTGATCAAACCCAAATTCAGAAACGCCCACTCGTTTCCTGTTCATCGTGATCTGGAGAACGCTGAGAAAGAACCATTGGTGTTTCGAAGGATTTGGAGTTCTCAAGAAGATTGGAGTTTCCGAAGGATTTGGAGTAATCAAGAAAGTTCTTGAAGGAGTTCAAGAATTTCGACCTAATCGGACAACGGTAAATCTCTAAACTTTCTTTTTAATTTATTTTGTTAAATTAATATAAGTATTGTCGCCGGAAAAATTTTGAGAAAATTTTTATATGTGCGATTTGATCCGTACCACGCTTCCGTAAAATTTTTAAAAACTGGTTTTCGAAACCAACAATCAGGGCTTACATACGCCGGATTGGGATAGATCTGTTGGGAAGATTTATTGAGATGGGAAAATTCATCGTCATCGGGCATCGTCGCCTCAGAGCGTTGTTGGACCGAATTGTCGCCGTCACAGCTTCCAGACATCGTCGCCGGAGAGGTTGTTAAGGGCAATTTTTCTTCAAAAATTAAAAATAAAAAAAAAATAAAAAGAAGAAGGAAAGAATACAAGGAGGAAATGGCGGTAGATAGAGATCGGCAATCAATTTAACGTAGAGCCCCTTCAGAGCAAAAAAATATAACGTAGAGCACCTATATGCCTGAAGTTACCAAACCACCCTAGTCATTGTTTCCTTAATTTGCAATTTTGCCATAGCCCATGGACAGTTATTTATCGTATATATTTATAGGCATATAGAGGTAAACAGTCCCTTATTTTTTTAAAAGTTTTTTAATAAATTACTGAAGTGTTTAAAAATTTGTTAAAATGTTTTTTTTATATATTTAAAATAATTATTTAATTTTCTTTAAATAATTAATTAATGAATAACCACGTAATATTGTTAATTTAGTAACTCAGTGATTTAACGTAATCAATCATTGATGGATCCTAATGTAAATAATCTATTTTTAAGTCATTAATCGATCATAATCACTCATTAATTGACCAAACCTAAATAAATAAATAAAATATGACCATTATTTAGACTGAGTGACTAAAGTAAGCCACCGGACCTAATTTTACTTTGAGATTTTGAGGAACATGGTGAGTTTTTACGTTTTTTTTTTTTAATGTCTGAAATGTTTTACAAGTACAAACTCAATTGCTTATACACACGTCTCAATTACTTTGGGCTTTGTAGGTGAGCTTTTTAGTGCTTGGATCAGCCACAAACCATGATATGAGGCCTAAACCCGACTAAAACAAGAAAACTACCTGAGAGAATTTTTTTAGATCAGCCAGCTGCTCTCTGAGGCGAAATGAGGTGTTAAAAACCAGCGTTTGAAAGCCATGCAAACCGAAGAATGGCCAAAGATTCCTTACACAAACATCACTACGCGTCTCTCCCCACACCTCTCTTTCCCCCCCAATAAATACCAAACTCGCTCTACTCTCCACTTCACTACTTCAAAATATAAAAACACAACTCTCCTCTTCCCAAACCCATCACTATCCACCATGGCCAAGCCAGCTGTTTTGCTCTCACTTTCCGTTTGCCTGCTCATCCTCTTCCAAGGCTGCTCAGCTCGCCGGACGGGGCAGTTCCAACGGCAAGACGAGTGCCAACTCAACAGGCTTGAAGCCCGCGAGCCCGACAACCGCCTCCAGTGCGAAGGCGGCCTTTTGGAGTCCTGGAATCCCAACCACGAGCAGTTCCAGTGCGTCGGCGTTGCCCTTGTCCGCCTCACCATCCAGCCCAATGGCCTCCACTTGCCTTCCTACACCAACTCCCCTCAACTCGTCCACATCATTCGCGGTATGTATATATACATATATATTTATAGATGTATTAATTCACATGCAACATGAGTGTATATATATATGTGTGTGTAATGAGGTTTATTTGTAAATGTTTTTTTAATTATGGTTCATCAGGAAGTGGTGTGGTGGGAACATTGTTCCCTGGATGTGCCGAGACATTCGAAGAATCTCAGCGAGGAACCAGCCAAAGATCCCAAGATCGTCATCAGAAGATTCACCGCATCAGAGAGGGTGACGTCCTCGCATTGCCCGCCGGAATAGCTTACTGGTCCTACAACGACGGCGACCAACCTTTAGTTGTCGTTTCTCTCTTTGACGTCAGCAACCACGAAAACCAGCTCGACAGATTCCCTAGAGTAATTATCACAGCATCAATCTTCATTATTCCCTTAGTTTATATAACAACTAATATATATATATATGTATAAATATTAGTGACATAAACTGTCGTCTGAATTTTGTAGAGATTCTACCTCGCCGGTAACCCACACCAGGAGTTCCTAAAAAGCGGCAGACAGGAACAATACGGAGAGCAGGGAAGCCAGCAGCAGCACCGACGTGAGGAACAGCAACAACAAGAGCAAGGCTCATACATCAACAACGTCTTCAGCGGATTCAACCTCCAGTTCATACAGGAGGCTTTCAAGGTCGATCCCGAGACGGCGAGGCGAATTCAGAGCCAGAGCGACAGGAGGGGTTCAATCATCAGAGTGAAGGAGAAACTGGACTTTGTCCGACCAGGCAGGTCGAGGGAGGAGCAGGAGCACGAGATGCGCCAGGAAGAGCAGAGGCAAACAGAGAGACAATACGCTCGCGAACAGGGCCACAACGGCCTGGAGGAGACGTTCTGCACCATGAGCCTTAGGGAAAACATCGGCGACCCCTCACGCGCCGACGTCTTCAGCCCTCAGGCCGGCCGCCTCAGCAGCGTCAACAGCTACAACCTCCCCATCCTCAACTGGCTCCAACTCAGTGCCGAGAGAGGTTTCCTCTACAGTGTAAGTGTATACATACCTATACAAGTACATAACTCTAATTTTAACTCTAATTTTAATTTAAAATTCAATTTCAAATAAAAAAGTCAACAAACTTCAATTTTAAACCGATGCGCAAGGAAAGGAAAATGATTAAACTTGTATGGATGAAACGTGTGCATGCAGAATGCATTGTATTCACCACACTGGAACAAAAACGCCCACGGCGTGATCTACGTGATAAGGGGAAGCGCTAAATGCCAGGTGGTTGACGACTTCGGTCGGACGGTGTTCGACGGCCAGCTCCGACAGGGACAGGCGTTGACGGTACCACAGAACTTCGTGATCGTGAAGCAGGCAGAGAACGAGGGATTCGAGTGGGTTTCGTTCAAGACCAACGACAGAGCGAAGGTGAATCAGCTCGCCGGCAGGACGTCGTATATTCAGGCGTTGCCGGAGGATGTCATCGCCAATGCATACCAAATCTCAAGGGAACAAGCCAGGAGGCTCAAGTTTAACAGACAAGAGGTCTCCATGTTTAGGACTTCCCAGAAGAGGACGGCCATTGCTGCCTAAATGCCCACCATTGTGCAATAATAATTAGTACCTTATAATAATTATTAAAATATAATGTACTAGGTACTTATGCATGTGGTCTTGGTTTTTGGTAGGGTACTTAATTAGGCTTGCGAGTAAAAATAATATGGCCTTATGATATAGGCTATGTCAACTGGAGTTTGAGGGTGTGAGTTTTTAGTTTAAGCTTAATAACAACAACGTGTACATTTTGTACCGTGTGAATCAGTATAATAATGAGAAAAAAAAAAAAAAAACTGTTTTCTGAATCCCTTTTTAGTTTTAGATTTTTTTTTCTTCTAATTCCCTTCTTCTTTAAGCCTAACATTAATTGAGTTTTGTCGGATTTTATAACAAAGTGTTATACGCTTGTTTGGTGTCTAAGGAAAACTTAATCGTAAGGTAATTGATTCTTTAGATTATCTTGTAACAATATCATAACTTCAGATACAAATTAATTTGACAGCGATGACCACCCCCCCCCCCCCCCCCCCCCCCCCCCCCCCCCCCCCCTTCTCTGGGAAGGAAAGCTGGTTTCCACTTTACATACAACATTACTTTCAATTAATTGAAAGGAAAAAAAAGTATAATATTAGAAATGTATAAGTTCTTACAGGCATAGTATGTAGCGATAATTCCATATTGGATTTTACGTCTAAGTTTAAGAAAAAAAGAGTAATATATCTACCTGTATAAGCGTTCCCGAGCGTTCTCTTTTATTAGAAAGCAAGCGCCTGAATTCTTAGATATATTATGTTTAGAATACTTGTTTAAATTAAAAATTTTCAACTCATTTTTGTCAAATCAATAAAAATTTTAATTAATTTTGAAAAGTCAGACAACTCTAACCCAAAAAACTCAACTTTAACCAACCGGTTCAACCGGTGCATTAAACGCGAGCTTAAGATAGAGAACCCATAATTATGAATAACCATTGATGGCCTTCAATCTTTTACTTTAACTTTTTCTCTTCGAGGTTCGTTACTATTGTCTTTGATACCCTTTAAGAAGATCGCGCAAAAAAAATTTTAAATGAACACGCATCAGGTCCACAAAATTTGTTTCAATGAACTTGGGTATAGCAAAATTCTAACCTAAAATAGTGTTACAAATAACAAAATTCTCACAATCCCTATTATTGAAATATTTTTTGTCCTTTTACTTTTTTATAGTAGAGTACAAATCAGAAGTCACATTTAGGGTGCGTTTGGAC
Source organism: Ficus carica (assembly GCA_009761775.1). NCBI lineage: Eukaryota > Viridiplantae > Streptophyta > Magnoliopsida > Rosales > Moraceae > Ficus > Ficus carica. Next base: position 3,042,680 of record CM019748.1, on the reverse strand, counting down.
CACAGGTTCAAACCCATGGATTTTAACTTAATTTTTGTCTTTTACCCCAAAAGTTTTTTGTCTTTTCTGAAAAAGTACACATCAATCACTATTTAAACTTATCAATTTCAACTCAAACTCATACACCAAACAAACCCTTAATAGATATGGCTGTTTCATTTATGCATAAAAATTTGGGAATAGAAAATTTTAGTGGGCACATAACAAATTTTAGATCAAAGTGCAAATGAATAGTTTCAAAACATTTAGCATAAAACATGAAATCACAAAATTAAGGGGACAAATCAAAATAAAAATAAGATGGGCAAAATATTGTAATTTTCAAAAGATATATTGAATAATTCCTTAACAGTAGTATTGTGCAACACTTAGCATAAAATAAATTTAAGTCACCTAAAGAGATACTTGAATAACAAAGATACTGATTGATCAGAAATGACACGACCATTCTCAAGAGTTGCAAGTATTGATTGGAGAGATATAATCATATAGCATATCTTTGAAACATCATTAATCAGGACCAAACTCAGAAATTCACCCAAGTATTATCCGTTTAGACCCCCTTACTTCGAGGAGTACAAAACTGTGAGCACATCCAACATACGAGTCTAGACACTTCTTTGAAATCCAAGCCAAGTAGATCATCCTCCAAAGTCAAGTATCTTGCATCATAAATATTGGAAATTGTGGAATATATATATGTGTATATGCATTAAGGAAAAAGAACTAACAAGTTTAACTACCAATTTCGTTTTACTAATATATAAAGAAGTTCTACTACCATGTACAATGGGCAATATTTGACCGTCATACTGAAACTGCAAATCATAATTTACAGCTTTTCATTGTTTTTAAATTAAGAGGGATAAGGGATCAGCAGCCACATGATCATGACACCTCTTTTTAAACAATATGCAAAAGTATTTAGAGACACAAGTTAGGAACAGAAATAGAGAAAACCGATTGGAAATGTTTCTCTTAAGCACTAAGCCAGCTGCCACCAGGCGAAATGAGGTGTAAGAAATCAGAGTTTGGAAGCCATGCAAAAAATGAAGATCTGGCTACATATTTCTTACCCAAATCTCCCCATTCGTGTCTCTCATTTGCCCATCTCTCCCCACTATAAAAACTGACGCCTTGTAGTCACCAATTCACTTCAAAGCAGAAATATTAGCAGCCTCTTCCCAATCTATTACTCCAATATGGCGAAGCCTTTGTTGCTCTCTCTTTCAGTTTGCTTGTTCCTCCTCTTCCACGGCAGCCTAGCTCGCCGCACGGGGCAGTTCCAACGGCAAGACGAATGCCAGCTCAACAGGCTTGAAGCCCGCGAGCCCGACAACCGCCTCGAGTGCGAAGCCGGCACTGTTGAATCATGGAACCCTAACCATGAGCAGTTCCAGTGTGTCGGCGTAGCCCTCGTCCGCTCCACCATCCAGCCCAATGGCCTTCACTTGCCTTCCTACACCAACGCTCCTGAACTTGTCCACATCATTCGAGGTACTGAAAAGTTACTTTACTCGTATCATGTTTCTAAATAGGCATCGGAATATTAAAAATTTTAAGGTTGTGTACTTTTTGTTTTATGATTTAGGAAGGGGTATTCTGGGACATGTGTTCCCTGGTTGTCCCGAGACATTCGAAGAATCTCAGGAAGGAATTCGCAGCAGCCGGAGCACCCAACTAGACCGTCACCAGAAGATCCGACGCGTCAGAGAGGGCGATGTCGTCGCATTGCCTGCCGGAGTGGCCTACTGGTGCTACAACGATGGCGATTCCCCTGTCGTCTCTGTTTCTCTTCTCCACGTCAGCAACCACGAGAACCAACTTGACACTTTCCCAAGAGTGAGACCTGAATACTAATGACTGTATTGCAATTGTAATGACTTGAATTATTTATTTATTTTTATTTTTTATATAAACTGTAATTGGATCAATTTTGTAGAGATTCTACCTTGCTGGTGACCCACAAAACGAGTTCCTTCAAAGCCGAAGGCAGGAACAATACGGGGGAGCAGGGAAGCCAGCAGCAGCGCCGACGAGAGGGGCAACAACAGCAAGAACAAGGCGCACACGTCAACAACGTTTTCAGCGGATTCAACCTTCAGTTCATTCAGGAGGCTTTCAAAGTCGATTCGGAGACGGCGAGGAGAATCCAGAGCCAGAACGACAGGAGGGGTTCCATCATCAGAGTGAAGGGCGGATTGGACTTTGTCCGACCAGGCAGGTCGAGGGAGGAGCAGGAGCACGAGATGCGCCAGGAAGAGCAGAGGCAATCTGAGAGGCAACACGCTACCTGACAGGGCTACAACGGCGTGGAGGAGACTCTCTACACCATGAGGCTTACGGAGAACATCGGCGACCCGTCACGGGCCGACGTCTACAGCCCTCAGGCCGGCCGCCTCAGCAGCGTCACCAGCTACAACCTCCCCATCCTCAGCTGGCTGCAACTTAGCGCCGAGAGAGGTTTCCTCTACAGCGTGAGTATATATGTACCTATTTAAGTATATATTAACCTTTCGTTATTGTAGTAAACTTACTATACTAACAGAAAATGATTACTGGTATTTTTTGAACAACGATTTGAAATGAAAATTTTAAATTAAAGTTGATTGATTTTTAAAAATTAGTTATAAAATTTATTGACTTTTTAGAAAAAGATAAAAATTAAGATAAAAAACTTTTGTTCACACCTGAAAACCCGATGCATGTTAAGTTTACGTTAGGTTGGAGTTGAGTTTTATTGATTGAAAGTTGTTTTAGTTAAAATTTCTTTGTTAACTTTTCAACAAAAAAATAAAAATGGGTTGAAATATAATGGGGATAAAACATTTGCATGCAGAATGCCTTGTACTCTCCACACTGGAACATCAACGCCAACAGCGTGATCTACGTGATAAGGGGCAGCGCCAGATGCCAGGTGGTCGACGACTTCGGCCGCTCGGTGTTCGACGGTGAACTCCGCCATGGACAGGCATTGACGGTGCCGCAGAACTTCGCGATCGTGAAGCACGCGGAGAACGAGGGATTCGAGTGGGTTGCCTTCAAGACCAACGACAGAGCCAAGGTGAATCAGCTCGCCGGCAGAACCTCGTTTATTCAGGCGTTGCCGGAGGACGTCATCGCCAATGCATACCAAATCTCAAGGGAACAAGCCAGGAGGCTCAAGTATAACAGATAAGAGGTCTCCATGTTTAGGACTTCCCAGAGGAGGACGGCTATTGCTGCCTAAGTGCCTCTATATATTTTGTAGTAACAAGTACCTTATAATAATAAATATATATATATATATATATATAAGTTCCTTATGATAATAATCAATAATGTATTAGGCACAAGAAGTCTTGGTTTTTGGTAGCCTACTTGTAAGTTAGGTTGGCGAGTAATAATAGTAGCCGTGTAAATTAGCCACGCTATCAAAGAGTTTGAGTTTCCTGAAAAATAACCTGATAAATTAGCCATATTTAAATTAGCTACATAATCAGGAGTTAAAGTAAAATGACAACATCTTATGAACAAAAGAAAAATTAAAAAGTAAAATAACAAACGTATACGTTTTTATACTCTGTGAATCAAGGCAAAAAATGACAACTACTCTTTAAATTCAAGACCTTTTGTATTAAAAAAAGTATGAGGATTTAGAAAATATTATTAAACGATAAGTAAGGAGTCTTTTTTTTTTTTTTTTTCTTATTTCTTTACTCAAGCTAAATGAAATCTTCATAGGAACACTTAGAAAAAAATGACGCAAAAATGAAAGTTAATTATTTTTCCAATATAAAAACACAGAACTGAATTTATTGGAAGTTTTCAGTCAGATACTATCATACTGGAGTATGTGTTTCAATATATATATATATATATAAATATATTTTTTTTTTTCCTGAGGAGAAAATTTTGTGTGTGTTCGTCACACATTTTGTATAGATATGTGTATTTACGCTTAGTGCATCAAGACATACACACATATTCTTTTAGATGCTTTAATGTATAATTAATAGCACTACATCGAATTATGACAAAAATATTATATGAAACAAAACCAAAGGGTTGATTTTTAATTTGGCCTTCAAAAAATAAAGGTGGTCTTATTTTATCTTTTAAACATTAAAATGGCACAAAAACTCCCCTTTATGGGGTGTTTGGTCGAATGTAATCAAATGTAATCAAATACCTGACAATCTTTTTAAAGTAATCAAATTCCTAAGAATATTATATTATAGTGTTTGGTTTTTAAAGTTAAAATTTAAAAGTTAAAAGGATAATTGTATCTAAATTATTTAAATTTTAATATTACCATGTTATTTAGATAAGGGGTAATCTGAAACCTAAAGGGGGAGGTGGGTTTCAGATTACCCCTTTATAAGGGTATCTGAAACCCATGGGTTTCAGATTCCCAGATATCTTAAAATAAGATAACCTCATAACAAACATGATAATTTTAAGATTCCTATTCCTTTATACAAGATTACCTCATACCAAACACCATGTTTATTATAAATTACAATTTTGGTATTTCTATCATTGAGACATCAAGTTTTTTTAACGATTTTAATTACTTTTGGTCATTAGGTGACACACGTGTGAATGAATGTGTTAAAAAGTTGCTCTTCAGTATAAGTTATGTGATTAAAATCTTTTTAAGAGAAAAAGTATCAAAGAACATTTTTTATAAGCTTGAAAGAAAATTTTATTCCAAATTAAATTGTAAGAAACAAAATGACACAACATACATTCTTCAGGACTAAATTTGATATCAAACGTTTTTTTTTTTTTTTTTCCTTTTTGCAATTTTAGAACTAAAGTTTTCATATTGGATGAAGATGTCAAAATAACCTAAACATTCCCTGGATTTCAAATGTGGCTCAAATCACTTATATACTTTTTTTTTTTTTGGTAATTAAATCACTTATATGCTTTTGCGCTGTGGACGAGCACTCTATATAATTTGCACTCAATAAAATATAGGGCCCACACACAATGCAAAAACTATAAAATTAGGTGGCTTGCTATAACATTTTTATGTTTTTGGATTCATGTCACAACTTATTTGTGGTTTAGAGTTTGAACACCTTGATCAAGTTTACTTATGTGGTGGAATATTAGGTTTCTAAATCTTTCAGAAATGTAAAATTGAGGTTTTTTTTTTGTGGCATTCCTAAAAATTTCTCATGGAAAAATCCAAACAATGTAAAGATCCTCAACTCAATCTCTTCTTCTTAACTAGTGCTAGACCTTGAAAGTGATTAGTCAACTTATAACTAGTCCCAAGTCCTAATTAACTGTCAAATCATTTGAGTGGTATCAGGAATACCAATTCTAATCTTAATTTTTTTTAATACCAACTCACATGTCATATTCTCATTAATAGATGTAATAAACTGATGTGGTTAATGTTTTATATACTTACTAATAAAATAATGACAACTCATATGACACATAAGTTGATACTTAAAAATTAAAATTAAAGTTGGTATCTCTAGCATTTTTTATCAATTATATATATGATTTGGTTTAGTTGCTTTAAAAAAAAAAATCATCAAATATAGATTGACATTTTCAAATTTGATAATTTGTTCTTTCAAACCAACCAAAGTTACCAAACGCACTATGGACACTCCTAGTCCATTTTTCTAAGCTGAACGATTTCGATAAAGAAACCACGACAATATATAACTAAACAACCTTGTTCAGTGAAAAACGGCAACCGGCAAAAACGAAAATAAAGGAAAGCGATGTTAGAAGAAACGACACTACCATAAATACGACAATAGAAAAAACAAAAAGCCAAACATAAGATGAAAACGACATTGATCAAAAATAACAACTCGGACCAAAAAAAAGGTAAACGACTTTAATTACCTGAAAGTAAAAAGCATCCTATTCAAGTTGTCCATTCAAATTGGATTTTTCTAGTTTGAAGCTGTATGCTAGACAGGTACTAAAATACCCTTGAGATTTTTTTTTTTTAAAACGACAACAATAAGAAAACTGGATCAAGAGGATAAACGACAGCCAAACAAAATGACATGACAACAACTGAGCATTATAAACGACAACAATCTATGCAACGGACGAGAATTTTAAAAACGAAATCGAAAAAAATAAGTTGATGACATATCTTGTCAACGAGTTTATTCAATAATATCGTGGCGAAAAATTTAGGCACCAGGCTTTGCCGGTTACGGACAAAAAAAAAAAAAAAAACACCTGATTTGCATGTTTGTGCGAGTCAGAGATCCAGCTGCCCTGTGAGACAACATGAGGTGTAAGAAACTAGTTTCTGATAGCCATGCAAACTGAAGAATGGCTAAAGATTCCTTACCCAAATCTCCCCTACGTGTCTCTCCTTTTCCCATCTCTCCCTCACTATAACAGCCCATGCCCATTCCTCACCACTTCGCTTCACTTCAAAACCATCTCTTACTCACTCCACAATAATGGCCAAGCCTGCTGTTTTGCTCTCTCTTTCCGTTTTCCTTCTCGTCCTCTTCCACGGCGGCCTAGCTCGCCGCACGGGGCAGTTCCAACGGCAAGACGAGTGCCGACTCACCAAGCTTGAAGCCCGCGAGCCTGACAACCGCTTCCAGTGCGAAGCCGGCTTGATTGAATCATGGGACCCTAACCACGAGCAGTGCCAGTGTGCCGGCGTCGCCCTCGTCCGCACCACCGTCCAACCCAATGGCCTTCACTTGCCTTCCTACTCCAACGCCCCTCAACTCATCCACATCATTAGAGGTACTACATCAAGATATTTTGTTACAGAGAATGCTAGTTGCAAGCATATTTTAGCGATAATTTTGTATCTGATTTCATCATAAAGTTCAGAGTTTAAATCTCCTACTTCTAAATGATTCTGCAGGAAGGGGTGTCCTAGGAATGATGTTCCCCGGTTGTCCCGAGACGTTCGAAGAGCCTCAGCAAGGAACCAGCCGATACTCCCTAGATCGCCACCAGAACATCCGCCACGTCAGAGAGGGTGATATCATCGCAATTCCCGCCGGAGTGGCCTACTGGTGCTACAACGACGGCGACTCACCCACCGTCTCCGTTACTCTTCTTGACGTCAGCAACCATGAAAACCAACTTGACAGATTCCCAAGAGTAAGATATCTATATATATATATTGACTAAAACATGCTTAACTACTATTACAATGACATGCATGAATAAATTTATTAATTTAACTGTTGTGTGCAATTGTAGAGATTCTACCTTGCTGGTAACCCGCACAACGAATTCCTACAAAGCCACAGATCACGGGAACAATATTATAGCGAGGGAAGCCAGCAACACGAACGCCGACGTGAGGAGGAACAACAACAACAGCAAGGCTCCTACATCAACAACGTCTTCAGCGGATTCAACCTCCAGTTCATACAGGAGGCTTTCAAGGTCGATTCGGAGACGGCGAGGAGGATCCAGAGCCAAAACGACAGGAGAGGTTCCATCATCAGAGTGAAGGACAGATTGGACTTGGTCCGACCGGGCATGTCGAGGGAGGAGCAGGAGCGCGAGATGCGCCAGGAAGAGCAGAGGCAGACTGAGAGGGAGCACGCTCGCCGACAGGGCAGCGGCGGCAGGTACAACGGCATAGAGGAGACGCTCTGCACCATGAGGGTTAGAGAGAACATCGGCGACCCCTCACGCGCCGACGTCTTCACCCCTCAGGCTGGCCGCCTCAGCCATGTCAACAGCTACAACCTCCCCATCCTTAACTGGCTCCAACTTAGCGCCGAGAGAGGTTTCCTCTACAGCGTAAGTAAAATAATCAATACTATTCGTTAGTGACGAAGTCAGAAATTTTGGTGAGGAGAGGGCTAATAACTGCAAGTTTCTAACTTTAATATTTGGAAAATATGCACATATATGTGCAGAACGCAATGTACTCACCACACTGGAACATCAACGCCCACAGCGTGATCTACGTGATAAGGGGCAGAGCCAGGTGCCAGGTGGTGAACAGCTTCGGGCAGACGGTGTTCGACGGTGAGCTCCGCCAAGGGCAGGCCTTGACGGTGCCGCAGAACTACGTGATCGCGAAGCAGGCCGAGAACGAGGGATTCGAGTGGATTTCATTCAAGACCAACGACAGAGCGAAGGTGACTCAGTTGATAGGGAGAACCTCGTACATGCGGGCGTTGCCGGAGGACGTCATCGCCAACGCCTACCAGATTTCAAGGGAACAGGCGAGGAGGCTCAAGTATAACAGAGAGGAGGTCTCCCTGTTTAGGACTTCTCAGATGAAGATGGCTATTACTGCCTAAATGCCTCAGTAATATATGTTATGTTTAGTGCAGCTCGGCACACGTAGTCTTTTGGGTTTTTCGGTAGCTGGCTAGGGTAGTTAAATTTAGGCTTTTCGAGTGATAACAATAATGGCCTTATGAAATGGCTGTAATATAGGTTAATATCATCAGATAAAGTACACCGTCAGTGTATGAGGTTATAGCTGATCAAGCAAAAATAAAAACTACGTGGACGTGTTGCCCCTTTTTTAATCAATAAAAATATAATTTCGTATTTATATTATGTTGGCCAAAGTTTTTTTTTTTCTTGGATTTTTTTTTCGAAAAAAAAAAGAAAAAAAATGTTCTTTTAATTACAAGGTTTTTAATCACAACGGCTTTAAAAAATTTTTCTCATGATTAAATACCTTTTGACTAAAAAGTTATGATTAATTAAAAATGTTGTGATCAGTAAAAGTTTTTTTTTTTGGTGACAATCTATGCATAAGAATTTAATTTTTTTTAAAAATAATTAATGCATAAAGCATACGCATACGCATACATATAATTTTTGTTCTAAGTAACTATTAACTTTTCAAAAACTAGTTATAATTTTATTTTTCAGAAAAAGATAAAAAATTTAAGTCCAAATTAGTTAGTCAAACGCGTGCTAAAATCTTTTATCTTTTTTATTAAAAAAGATTCACTTAAATTTACTGTTCAACGAATAAAGATGATTTTTACAACAACGTACATAGTTTAGAATACACGTGCTATATTGATTATCGTACATATAGGGGATGTTTGGGTGATGAGTTTAAACTCATCACCATCAACTCAATTTTTGTCTTTTTCCTTAAAAGTTTTTGTCTTTTCTGAAAAAGTCAACTAAAATCACTATTTAAACTTACAAATCTTAACTCAAACTCATACACCAAACGGACCCATAGAGTTCATATTGACCCGCACATGGCATATATAAATATATATAGCATATACTGCATGTAAGCTGTAGTATCCGCTGTAGTATCCTAGAAGCGTCAGGTAAGGGCAAGCACAAATGTGGGAATTTTTCGCATGGGAATTACTATTCACCTTCGTATCTATTTAATGAAACCTAACTGAAAAACTTGAAATACTATGCACAACTCAGCTAAATATCCCGTACTTTTACCATTACAAGGGCAAATTATCAAAACAAAAATTGAGCAAGTGCAAAAGATTTAACTAGAAGATGAGATAATATACCTAACAAAAAAAAAAAAAAAAAACTAGAAGATAAGATAAAAATAAAGTTCAGCAGTAAGTACTTTTGATTATTTAACATTAATATGAGCTAACTTATTATTTGCATTTCTAAATTATTATTTCTATGACATATAAGATGTTAGCTATGTGACTCAAATTAATTTTTGGGTAAGTTACTATTTTGTGAGTTTGGGAAAGTTATTAATATTATTGTTTGTCGTTAAGAGTTTATAAATAGAAGTGTTGTATTTAGAGTTTTGCGTGAGTGTTAAAAAAAATAGTGTATGTGTCTCTTTTTAAAAGAAAGTGAGAATAGAAATAGGCAAAAAATGTAATGGATTTTGGGTCGAGTGAGATTGAGAGTGTTTGACGAGTGTATAATTATAAAGTGTTAGTAAATTTATTTTCCTTCTTTTATAAACGTAGACAATTTTACCGAATTACATAAATTTTTTTCTTTTTTATATTTCTGCTATATTATTTTTGTTTGTTTATTTTTCTGCTATATTTCTGTTGTTTGTTTATTTTTCTGCTATATTTCTGTTTGTTTATTTTTCTGTTATATATTTGTTTTGTTTGTTTTGTTTTATTTTTCTGCCCATTGAGTATGAGGGTATTTTTATTTTTCCCAACATAAGAGAATTTCATATAATATTACGCGAGGAAACACTGTAATTTGTTTAGTAAAATAAATGTGCATTCGACACAGAGACATATATATATACACACTAAAAATTATCCAACCTTAAATAAAATTCGTTTTAGCTCTCTTCCAAAGTACAGTGAATATTTATTACTGATAAGAACCTCTGCTTTTACATTAAAGAAAGCTAGCAAAACAGCCGATAAATATAGGCCGTTCTTTATTATTTTTTCCTACCCACCTGAAAACTCATACGTACATTCTGATCAACTTAGTTTGTCTCATATAATGTGGACATTTAGGCAGCAGCCCTTCTCTGAGAAGACCTAGAAGAGCTCAACAAGAAGGTCTCCTCCCTGTTGTACTTGAGCTTCTGGGCCTGGTCCCTTGAGATCTGGAAGGCGTTCATCAGCACGGCTTCCGGCAGTGCTCGGATGACGGAGGTGCGTCCGGCTAGTGGGCTGACCCATGCGTTGTCGTTTGTCTTGAACGACACCCACTCGAATCCCTCACTGCTCGCCTGCTTCACCACCGCGTGGTGCTGTGGCACCGTCAGCACCTGCCCTTGTCTCACCTCGCCGTCGAAGAACGCCTGTCCGAAATGGTCCACCACCTGAATCCTTGCTTGTCCCCTCAGCACGTATATCACGCTGTGCGCGTTCATGTTCCAGTGCGGAGTGTAGATTCCGTTCTGCAAATATGCGAACACATATACACAATTAACTACTTTAAGATAATACATACATATATATAAATGGATATATGTTGTTAATGTACTGACGTTGTAGAGGACACCCCTCTCGGCGCTGAGGCGGAGGTGGCGGAGGATGGGGAGGTTGAAGCTGTTGACGGTGCTGATGCGACCGGCCTGAGGGGTGAAGATGTCAGCGCGTGAGGGGTCACCGATGTTCTCCTTGAGCCTCATGGAGCAGAATGTCTCTTCCAAGCCGTTGTCGTAGTCGCCACGGGGGCTCCTTCTCCGATCACGCTCTCTCTCTTGCTGTTCTCTCTCCCTCTCTTCCTCCCATGTCTCCTCTCTCTCTCCCTCGCGTTGGCGCTCCTGGCTCGACCTCATAAGTGGGCTCACCAGGTCGAGTCTGCCCTTGACCTTGATGATGTTGTTCCTGTTGTCGTTTTGGCCTTGAATCCTCCTTGCTGTCTCGGAGTCCACGTTGAAGGCTTCTTCGATGAATCTGGTGTTGAGTCCTCTGAAGATGTTGTGCTTGTTCCCTGAGCTCCGTTGGCGGTGGCTGGGATCACGTCCTTGCTGTTCTTGATATTGTTGGTGTTGTTGTTGTTGCTGTGGGTCGAATTCGTCTTCTGGGTTTCCAGCAAGATAGAATCTCTGTGCAACATAAACTAAAATTGATTATTCACATGCATGATTTTTACTAACATCATAAAACAAATACCTTAATTGGATGTAAGTTATTTTATTCATACTCTGGGGTTTTGATCAAGTTGGTTCTCTACGTTGCTAGTGTCAAGAAGAGTAACGGAGACGAGTTGTTGGTCGCCGTTGTTGTAGGTCCAGTAGGCAACTCCGGCGGGGATTGCGACGATGTCACCTTCTCTGAAGTGTCGGAGCTTCTGGTGACGGTCTTCCGGTCGTGCTCTGCGGCCTTGTACTCCTCGTTGTGACTCTTCAAAAGTCTCGGCACAACCAGGGAAAACGATTCCTAGGATTCCCCTACCTGAATACGAAACGCAAAACCAGATGATTACTAGGGAACGAATACTTATATATTCATAAGTAAATGTATGTATGTATTTGTACCTCTGACAATGTAGATGAGTTGAGGAGCGTTGGTGTAAGAAGGCAAGTGGAGGCCATTGGGTTCGATGGTGCGGCGAACGACGGCAACACCGGCGCATTGGAACTGCTCGTGGTCTGGGTTCCAGGACTCGATCAGCCCGGCTTCCGCCTGAATGCGGGTGTCAGGCTCGAGGGCTTGGAGGTTATCGAACTGGCACTCATTCTGGCGGCGAGAGTACTCCTCCGACCGAGACCGAGACCGAGAGAGCTGGGCCAGGCTGCCTTGGAAGAGGACGAGCAAGCAAAGTGAAAGAGACAGCAAAGAAAGCTTTGCCATGGTTGAAGAGAAATACTAGTATACTAACAAAGGGATTAAGGTGAAGTGGCGAATAGAAGGAGTTGATATTTATAGAGAGAGAAACATAGGAGAGAGAGAGAGAGACACGTAAGAGGAATCTGAAGCCATTCTTCAGATTGCATGGCTTTCCAACCCCAAGTTTCTACACCTCATTCCATCTGTTAGGGCAGGTGGCTTTCTGTTTCGGTGAAGTCTTCAAATTTCCTGTCGATCTGTCCATGTAAGTATAATCTCACCTTTTCCACGGTTATTCTTTTTGGTTTTAGGCTTCTATTCTTGGGAAATGATTGGAGGGGTCAGGTTCATTGAACCTAAATAGGAAATTATTCCTACTATAGGTTGATAGATATTCATATATGTATATATATCTTCATATGTAATTGTCTGCACGAACATGCATGATTAATCTCTTTGAAAAGTTTAAATTTTTTATTATTGAACTTTAAGTATGGAAAGCAATGTAACTAAAAAATTTCTTTTATCAATCATTGTTAATATATTTCCTTTTAAAAAAATGAAAAAGAAGAAACTAATTCTTAGTACTCAAATGTGGTTATAAGTATAACCTAGTGCAGATACCATATTTGACTCTATTTATAGGCGTAGAGTTCAAATTTTCCACCTCAAATTAAAAAAAAAAATTTCATATCAATTATAGAAAAAGAGAAAGAAATACGTAAATTTAATATTCAATTTCAGTGGCAAACAAAACAAAAGTAAATTACAACAAGAAGTAACCCTTCAAGAGAAGGCAAACGAATTCCCAAACGAAAACTATTGTTACCTACTAGAATCATTTTCTTTTTTTTTTAATACGAAATTTATAAATACTTTTTTCTTAAAAATCAATGATTATGTATTTTTTTCAAATTATTAAGTTCCATCCAAAAGACTTACTCAGCAATACATATATGCGCCAAGCTTAATATTAGTCTTGTTTAATCCTTTGTTAAAATTTGAATTGACCAGTACTAAATCAAGTTATTCTTCTGTAGTTCTTTATGAATTTAACCTAATATTAAATTTAAATGTTAGAAAGAGAATATAAAGTCTAATATTTAAAATTACTATGTTAGCATTGGCCAAATTGAGAATTCCCTTTGTTAATATCTTATTATAAACATTTTTATTTTTATCTTTATTCATCAAAGAGAAAATATCACGGACCTTCAGAAAAGTCATGAACATTGTTAACAATAGCATGCAATATCCAATATTACTTTAACCATGTTTAGTCGTATATAAGTAAAGAATCGTGGACATTATCAAATTGCGTACTACACAAGTCATAGTCACTGTTTGAAAAGTAATTTGTCGGCATTATCACTATTAGATAGGTGTTTTTAAAAAAATTTAACAATGTCCATGGCTTTCTGCGTATACGTTTAAATAATTAAAATAAAAAATATATAGAAAGAGTACACATGTGGTACTTACATATCAAAATATATATATAATTATGCAAGTATAATATCATTTTCTATAAATTTCTTACTTATAAACCTGAGTAGTTTTATTTTTCCTATGTATGATAGTAGCAGAGCTAAATTAAACTGTATGTGTTCATGGTAAAGCTTTTTGTGACCTTAGAAAAGTCTTTTTTATTTATTTTTTTTTTTTCTCTTTCTCTGGGCTAGTTTAGGGACAAGTTCTACCCAAGTCTTTAATACATTTTTAACCTTTTTTTTTTTCCTTGCTTGATATATAAGAAAAGTCTTTTATATATTATAAAACTTTTCTTGTTCTTGCTATCTGTCGAAGATTTGAAGTAACGTTAAGACACCAATTTGTAATAACATATTCCTCTAATTTTTAGATCCAGAGCTTTTTCTTTTTCTTTTTTAAGTGAAGAGAAGTAACTACTGATATAGATTAATTTTGAACTCCAGAGCTATGAACGCATTAAGTTTCTGTATATGTTTAATCGCCATGTATACACTGACAACTGGTACAAATAAATTAAATGATAAGAATTTATTTTGGGTTGGGGGGGGGGGGGGGGGGGGGGGGAACAAGTAACAAATAAATTACTCATCACCTAATACGATGCATATACTTTTTTTTTTTTTTATACTATGCATATCTATAACCTGAAATCAAAGTATTCAAAGAAGAAGAAGAGAAGAATTTTATACTATGCATATATATAACCTGAAATCAAAAGTATTAAAAAAGAGTCAACCAATTTCAACATAAAAAATATACTAAACTCATCCTAAACCAATACTAGCCGAACAAATAAAAAATGTACTAAACTCACCCTAAACCAATACTAGCCGAACAAGTGGACTAAAAGTCACTCGTTAAAGCGAAGCTAATTAACTTGATTCCATTCTAAATCTATCTTGCAAAGCCAAAACAGAAGAATGCAAGAAAAGTACTAGCGCTCTATACATTTTAAAATTCACTTTTGCGATACGGATTGAGAAATAAGAATAATATACCATCACTGATATTGGTTAGCATTTACAATATTTAAAATGAACTACCGCGGTCTTCTCTCTCTTCCAAAGGATCAGTTCATAACAAAGTCATATAATGTATATAATATATATATACACACACACACACACATACCTGTAATATAGAAAACTCAAAAGTACTATTATTAGGTCGGCAAAAGTCCGTTCACACAGATACATTATTAGAAGCTCTGCTTATAGATTATAAGAGAAGAAAGCTAGCGCAGCCGACAAAAGGCCGTTCTTATTACGTACTTATCTCAACCCCACTAAAAGTACTGCCCTTCAAACCCTACAAAATACTACATGCCACATTACAGTCTCTACTCAGTTACTACATATATATTGTAGACATTACATTTAGGCAGCGGCCCTTCTCTGAGAAGACCTGGAAGAGGTCAATAAGAAGGTCTCCTCCCTGTTGTACTTGAGCCTCTGGGCCTGGTCCCTTGAGATCTGGAAGGCGTTCATCAGAACGGCTTCCGGCAGTGCTCGGATGACGGAGGTGCGTCCGGCGAGTGGGCTGACCCATGCGTTGTCGTTTGTCTTGAACGACACCCACTCGAATCCCTCACTGCTCGCCTGCTTCACCACCGCGTGGTGCTGTGGCACTGTCAGCACCTGCCCTTGTCTCACCTCGCCGTCGAAGAACGCCTGTCCGAAATGGTCCACCACCTGAATCCTTGCTTGTCCCCTCAGCACGTATATCACGCTGTGCGCGTTCAAGTTCCAGTGCGGACTGTAGATTCCGTTCTGCATATATGCAATATGCTTGATAATATTATCTTGAGTGTGTGTGTATATATATATATATATATTTATGAGTAATGTCAGAAACATCAAACTCTAATCTTAATTAAATATCAACTTACGTATCATATTTTCACATATGATATCATATTTTTATTGATAGATATAATCAATTGATGTGATAATATTACAAACACTTACTGATATATCTCCTAAGTTAGTACTCACATAAGTTAGTACTCACATATGTTGGTACCCTGTATCATTTTTCTATGTATATGTATATGTTATTAATTTACTCACGTTGTAGAGGACACCTCTCTCAGCGCTGAGACGGAGGTGGCGGAGGATGGGGAGGTTGAAGCTGTTGACGGTGCTGATACGGCCAGCCTGAGGAGTGAAGATGTCGGCGCGTGAGGGATCACCGATGTTCTCCTTGAGCCTCATTGAGCAGAATGTCTCTTCCAAGCCATTGTCATAGTCACCACGACGGCTCCTCCTGTCACGCTCTCTCTCTCGCTGTTCTCTCTCCCTCTCTTCCTCCCATCTCTCCTCTCTTTCCCTCTCCTCTTCCCATCGTCCTTCGCGCTTGCGCTCCTGGCTCGACCTCATCAGTGGGCTGACCAAGTCGAGTCTTCCCTTGACCTTAATGATGTTGTTCCTGTTGTCGTTTTGGCCTTGAATCCTCCTTGCTGTCTCGGAATCCACGTTGAAGGCCTCTTCGATGAATCTGGTGTTGAGTCCTCTGAAGATGTTGTACTTGTTCTCCGAGCTCCGTCTGCGGCGGCTGGGATCGCGCCCTTGCTGTTCTTGATACTGTTGGTGTTGCTGCTGTTGTGGGTCGAATTCGTCTTCTGGTTTTCCAGCAAGATAGAACCTCTGTGCAACATAGAAATAATGGCGTTTTTCACATGCATGATATTTATTAGCATCAAAAAACAAGTATCAGAAGGAATATGATAGTTCATTAAATTATGCTTACTCTTGGGTTTTGATCAAGTTGGTTCTCGACGTTGCTGGTGTCAAGAAGAGTAACGGAGACGAGTTGTTGGTCGCCGTTGTTGTAGGTCCAGTAGGCAACTCCGGCGGGGATTGCAATGATGTCACCTTCTCTGAAGTGTCGGAGCTTCTGGTGACGGTCTTCCGGTCGTGCGCTACGGCCTTGTACTCCACGTTGTGACTCTTCAAAAGTCTCGGCACAACCAGGGAATACGGTTCCTAAGATACCCCTTCCTATACACACGACATGAAACACAAAATCATTAATTCAAAAAAAAAAAAAAAAAAAAATCTGCAAACCTAATTTCACATAATATGCATATATACCTCTGACAATGTAGATGAGTTGAGGAGTGTTAGTATAAGAAGGCAAGTGGAGGCCGTTGGGTTCGATGGTGCGGCGAACGACGGCGACACCGGCGCATTGGAACTGCTCGTGGTCTGGGTCCCATGACTCGATCAGCCCGGCTTCAGCCTGAATGCGGGTGTCGGGTTCGAGGGCTTGGAGGTTATCGAACTGGCACTCATTCTGGCGGCGAGAGTACTCCTCCGACCGAGAGCGAGAGCGAGAGAGCTGGGCTAAGCTGCCTTGGAAGAGGACGAGAAAGCAAACCGAAAGTGAAAACAAAACAGGTTTAGCCATGGCTGAGTAATAGTTGGCCCTACTTATGGGTCGAGGTGAGTTGGTGAAAAGAAGGAGTTGGTATTTTATAGGGGAAGAGAGAGAGGGGAGTGAGAGACACGTAAAGGAGAAATGGGTTAGGAATCTTTGGCCATTCTTCAATTTGCATGGCTATCTGAACCTGGTTGCTTACACCTCAATCTGTTTGTTAAGGCAGGTGGCTCTTTTATTTCAGAGAAATTACTGCTTCAAAGTTCAGTGAATAACAACAATACGTGTGCGTGCTGCTGCATGTACCCTTTCATGAATTGGCATGACAAAATTAGGTATTTCCTTTTAACTAATTTTTGTGTCGATAATATAGCTAAAAAATTAAACTTTGCACAACTACATATTTTCAAAATTTTTATATTTAAGTACTAAATAAATTAACCCTCAAACTGAATCTTTTGTTTAAATACTCTTTTACTAGATCATTTTCATGCATATGTCAACTTAATACTACATTTACATTTGTTTTAAAAAATAATAATAATCACACATTTGAAAATTTATGTTTAAATGTATTACAACATTTTTGACGATATATCTACTTTTTTCAACAAAAAAAAAAAAAAAATTAAGTGTTCGTTTAGATCATAAATTGAATTTGGATTTTTTAAAATGATGCGTTTGAATTGAATGTAATAGATTTTTACTTATTAAAATATGTATGAATAGAAATGTAAACTTTAATTGTGCAATTAAATTAAATGTGTGTTTGAAAAATTTTATTATAGATATTTTTTTAATAGTGAAAAAGTATAAAATGATCAATGTGGTACGAATTTTTAAAAGGTAAAAAAATTAAATTTAGATTTGAATGAAATTGTTATGAATTAAATTTAGATTTGAGTGAAATTGTTATGAATAGTAAAACCATTTAAATGCACTTGAATGTTTCACTATCAAGCAAACACACATTTGTATTTAGATGTAAAAAAATTAAATTGAGATGGTGATCCAAACACCCCTTAAATAATTTAAAATAATAAATTATAATGATTAGAATAAAAAAAAAATTGAGATATCAACCAATAACAATCAAATATATCAGCATTTAATAGATTCATGAATGAGTTTTCTTCAAGTATTTAATGAGTCTAGTAAATACGGATTGGAACTGAAATATACTGTCTATTGATATTAACACGATTGAATTTTCTTCAAAAGAAAAAAGAGAGATAAAAATACCTTATTTTCTTCATCAACAACTTTTATGATCTTTATTTGCTTCATTAATTTCAGAAAAGCTTAAAATCTTTAATTAAATGGTAGAAACCATTGTTTGTTTCTTGTTTTTGCCTTTAAATGAGAGAGACATGTAATATTTACATATTTTTAAAATACTAGTTGTGTTTTAAAGTATATTACTTAAAGACAACAACAAATTGTTGTATGTCAAAAACATTAGACATTCTAAAACATAGAAGCATTAAATATAATTAGAATCAAAACGTATTATTTATTGACAGTTATAAATCGAGACTCCTAAAAATAATACTAAATACGGATAAGAATCAAAATACATTGTTTATTCTCAACAATTAATTAACCACTAATCATGAATAAAAATTAGTAATTGGAATCGAAATGCATTCGTCATGGAAACATTGACGAAAAAATAAAATAAAAATTAATACAACAAAAAAAAATGCTTTAATTAAGTGTTTTTTGGTAAATGCTTTAATTAGGTTGCCCATAAATCTATACATTCAGCAAAAAAGAGGGGAAAGTCTAATACTAATGAAAATTCAAGGACTGTGATGAAAACTATAGAACACAAATGCTATAATTCCCCAGACAAAGTGACGGAGGAGTCAAAATCATAAGAAAAACATTTGTTTTGCAATTGAGAAAATGGGAAGAAAACTCGTTTCAACCCAGAAATCTAGAAGAGAAAATCTCTGAAAATAAAAGAACTCGGCTCAGTTTCATTCAACAAGCATTCAAAAGCGACCCAAAACAGCACTAACAATTAGCAATACACCCAAATTAACGAGAAGCCATCTAATGGGCACTCAACTCAGGGCTTCTAAGCACCAAAACGGTGAGCGTCAATAATGTTCCCTTTTTCCCAAACGACAAGAAAAGTAAAAAAAAATATATATATATATATATATATATATATACGGCAATGAATTTGGTTATTACATAAAGTAAATAAAAACCACAAAAACACATAGGGGCTTAAGCTCGTACATCACAAAGAGACCGTATAATGTCTTGAAAACTAACATCATAGCTTAAATAATACCAAATGATTAGTAAACCTCCTTTATCAAAAAAAAAAAAATTGATAATATATCTTATGCTTAACTCTTACCTGCCTTTCATATCATGATGACTATCTACAAACATATGTTTATGGCCTCAGTCTTGTCATGTGTACCACACTAGCTTTTTTTTTTTTTTTTTCTGGGGTGTAAAAATTTGTTAGAAGTTTTTGTATTTTGTTTTTTGTTTTGTTTTGTTTTTATTTTTTTAATTTTCTTGAAGTTGGAAAGGAGTTTCATTACTCAGCAAAGCCATTTGAACACATACAATCGGCCGGCACAATACAGCTTGAAATTTCTTCTAGCCAAAACAAATCATCAACAGAAGATATATAATTCAGCTTGTGCAAGTGTGTGTGTATATATATAGAGAGAGAGAGCTAAAGCTAGTATTTTCGCATTCCTCTGTTTTTCTATCTATAGGTGTTTGGCCGCTATGTCTCCGTCTAAGCATCCATTTGATTTCACGATTGGAGTTAAAATTTTTAAATTAGAATTAATTGATTTTTCAAAAACTAGTTATAATTTTTATTAATTTTTTAGAAAAAGACAAAAACTGAGATAAAAAATTTGAGTTGAAACTAAGATACCAAACAATGGCTAAGTATTTGTGTCTCTCTTCTTTTTTTCTAAAACAATTCTTTTCGTTTCATTTAAAAATAAAAATAAAAATCTAAAGCATTCATATTGATCAATCCCAAACCACAGACTTAAAAATACAATTAAACAAAGAAGTACTAAACCAGACTGTTATAAAGCTAATTGGTGCTTAGCAGTGGAGTTGGTCTTCCTGTGATATAGCTATTTTATATTTGAATTTAGCGAAAAATGTATACTTTCAGATGATTTAGATTAGATATATTACATTGCTTTTTCACTTAAAATTTAAAGATTGAAAAAAAGCTTTTCGTTTCAAGACAACATGGAGATTAATTATACATAATCGTGCATATATCCGTATATCTATCAACATAAGTTTATAATAGAATGACCCACTTATGTGATCATACAAGCCTAAAACCACAAAAAGAACAACTATTGAAAAAGTGAGAATATTAAACGTATACATGGACAGATGGATAAGAAATTTATAGACTTTCACCGAAACAGAGAGCCACCTGCCCTAACAGATGAAATGAGGTGTAAGAAACTTGGGGTTGGAAAGCCATGCAATCTGAAGAATGGCTTCAGATTCCTTATCCCATTTCTCCACTTACGTGTCTCTCTCTCTCTCCTATGTTTCTCTCTCTATAAATATCAACTCCTTCTATTCGCCACTTCACCTCAATCCCTTTCTTAGTATACTAGTATTTTCTCTTCAACCATGGCAAAGCTTTCTTTGCTATCTCTTTCACTTTGCTTGCTCGTCCTCTTCCAAGGCAGCCTAGCCCAGCTCTCTCGGTCGGAGGAGTACTCTCGCCGCCAGAATGAGTGCCAGTTCGATAACCTCCAAGCCCTCGAGCCCGACACCCGCATTCAGGCTGAAGCCGGGCTGATCGAGTCCTGGAACCCAGACCACGAGCAGTTCCAATGCGCCGGTGTTGCCGTCGTTCGCCGCACCATCGAACCCAATGGCCTCCACTTGCCTTCTTACACCAACGCTCCTCAACTCATCTACATTGTCAGAGGTACAAATACACACATACATTTACTTATGAATATATAAGTATTCGTTTTCGAGTAATCATCTGGTTTCGCGATTCGTGTTCAGGTAGGGGTATTCTAGGAGCCGTATTCCCTGGTTGTGCCGAGACTTTTGAAGAGTCACAACGAGGTGGACAAGGCCGTAGCTCGAGACCGGAAGACCGTCACCAGAAGCTCCGACACTTCAGAGAAGGTGACATCGTCGCAATCCCTGCCGGAGTTGCCTACTGGACCTACAACAACGGCGACCAACAACTCGTTTCCGTTACTCTTCTTGACACTAGCAACGTAGAGAACCAACTTGATCAAAACCCCAGAGTATGAATAAAATAACTTACATCCATTTAAGGTATTTGTTTTATGATGTTAGAAAAAATCATGCATGTGAATAATCAATTTTAGTTTATGTTACACAGAGATTCTATCTTGCTGGAAACCCAGAAGACGAATTCGACCCACAGCAACAACAACAACACCAACAATATCAAGAACAGCAAGGACGTGATCCCAGCCACCGCCAACGGAGCTCAGGGAACAAGCACAACATCTTCAGAGGACTCAACACCAGATTCATCGAAGAAGCCTTCAACGTGGACTCCGAGACAGCAAGGAGGATTCAAGGCCAAAACGACAACAGGAACAACATCATCAAGGTCAAGGGCAGACTCGACCTGGTGAGCCCACTTATGAGGTCGAGCCAGGAGCGCCAACGCGAGGGAGAGAGAGAGGAGACATGGGAGGAAGAGAGGGAGAGAGAACAGCAAGAGAGAGAGCGTGATCGGAGAAGGAGCCCCCGTGGCGACTACGACAACGGCTTGGAAGAGACATTCTGCTCCATGAGGCTCAAGGAGAACATCGGTGACCCCTCACGCGCTGACATCTTCACCCCTCAGGCCGGTCGCATCAGCACCGTCAACAGCTTCAACCTCCCCATCCTCCGCCACCTCCGCCTCAGCGCCGAGAGGGGTGTCCTCTACAACGTCAGTACATTAACAACATATATCCATTTATATATATGTATGTATTATCTTAAAGTAGTTAATTGTGTATATGTGTTCGCATATTTGCAGAACGGAATCTACACTCCGCACTGGAACATGAACGCGCACAGCGTGATATACGTGCTGAGGGGACAAGCAAGGATTCAGGTGGTGGACCATTTCGGACAGGCGTTCTTCGACGGCGAGGTGAGACAAGGGCAGGTGCTGACGGTGCCACAGCACCACGCGGTGGTGAAGCAGGCGAGCAGTGAGGGATTCGAGTGGGTGTCGTTCAAGACAAACGACAACGCATGGGTCAGCCCACTCGCCGGACGCACCTCCGTCATCCGAGCACTGCCGGAAGCCGTGCTGATGAACGCCTTCCAGATCTCAAGGGACCAGGCCCAGAGGCTCAAGTACAACAGGGAGGAGACCTTCTTGTTGAGCTCTTCTAGGTCTTCTCAGAGAAGGGCTGCTGCCTAAATGTCCACATTATATACATACATATATATATATATATATATATATATAGTATCTAAGTAGAGAATGTAATGGTCACGTAGCGTTTTGAGAGGTTTTTAGTTGGTAGAGAATAATAAGAACAGTTTTATGGGCTGTTTGGTAGCTTTCTTATCTCAGAATGTAGAAGCACAGTAATAAATACTACGTGTACTTTTGAAGAGCTTATTATATAAATATCTATAAGTTTTTTTTTTTTTTTTTGGTAATTAAATATATATATATATATAAGTTTTGAGTTTGCCATTATAGAGCATGGCTCTTTTCTGATAATTTTGCCTCCCTTTTTTTAGGTACGAACGATGATTATTGTTTAATATTGACTGCTTTTCCCTCTAGGCCTGTATGGACTGTACCGGACCGGACTTATTTTCTACTAAGTTCGTATTTTCCGAGTCCTATAAATAGCTCTTAAAAATATTAAGGAAATAGACTACAATCCTAACTTTTGACGAATTCTCATTTTCTTGTTAGTAAGTGTTTAATTACGTTTATATAATTGGTACCTAAAAATTAAGATTATAATACAATTCATATACAAAACCTTGGGTTTGCATAAAGAGAAAAAGGTTTATTACTCTAATTGTTTCTTGAGAAAGATGTACATGGGGACAGTGCAGGGTCTGGCTTTAAATCTGTAAAGAACCCTCTTCTTCTTGAAAGTCCCATTGTCAATAGTTATCAAAACCTTACCAGGTTCACTAATGTAGAAGGAATTTCTAACGTTGTCTCCCATTCTCTTCTGGTTCTGAAGTAGAATCTTGTACGAGCCTTCGTCGTCGGGAATGAACTCCTCCTTGTAGGACACGTCCCATCCAACCACACTCAAATCCCAGGCCATCGTTAAACCAGCCTAAGAGAACAGAACAAGAGAGATTTTTAACCAGCTTAATTAACATCGATTTCCAAATTCGAGGAATGAACAATGATTTTTAAGTACCTCAGAAACTGGAAATTCAATGTAGGCAGTTGAGTTTCCTTTGATTTTTAGCTCCGAAGCCTCGTCTAGGGGCGAGAACTCGTCGTCGTTTTCTCTGTTGAGGCCTCCATATTGAATTGGAAGGCTCTCTGCTGCTATATATCTTTTTTTTTTTTTTACAAGTAAATTCACATCAGACATGAGAGAGAAAATGACAGAAATGATAATTCGCAAACTGAACTCAGAAGTACAGATTTTCTCACTTGAGAAGGGTCTGGGTGACTTTTGTGGCCCTTGTAAACACAAACTTCCTCTTTGTGTTGTGTGTTAAGAATCTTGATCGCAACATGTGCACCACATAGTACCAAAGCGGAGCGTTGATAACAATCTAGAATTGAAAATAAATAAATAAAAGAAAGGCAAAAATCAATAAAATAGCAGCAAGAGTTGGTCGATTATTTCAGTTGAGGTGCACTAAAGGAAAAAAAAATTCTTAGGGAAATTTATACAGGGATAATTAATTTTTAGTGAGGTAAAATGAGAAAAATGTAGAGTTTTTAAAGATAAATTGAAAAGTGACACTTACAATCTTGTGAATGAGTTCAGGATAGTTCTCTTGAAACAGAACCATAGCTTTCTTGCTAACAGAACGAAGCTCCTTCATAAGCGGCCATGGAGAGTTCTTGAAGTCCGAAATCTGTAAACTAGAATCCACACCTCCATTCTTGAATTCCAGCTCCTTTATTCCCTTTTCCATGCACTGAATCCTCCACCTCAAGAAGTCGTCGCACTTCTCTTCGGAACCGAAAGCTCTCTTGTAAACCTCCCTATCTCTAAACGCCCCGTACACAGAATAACACAGAGGACGACCTTCCCTGTCTCTGCTGTTCAAGCACAACACCTTCCCGACATCCGGGCAGAGCTTTTCCTCAAGAATGCCGTCGGTCTTGTACACCTTTCGCCATTCCAGAGTCCTCCGCAGCATCTGGAATGCCTCGTGCACTTTGAAATCTCTGGCTCTTAGGAACTTGAGGAGCACAATGTCGGTTCCCTCGTCGCCTTTGCTCGGCAACAACGGCACGCCCCAGAGAGTGATCTCTCTGAGGATCTCCTTCTGTTTCAGGATTTCGGTTCTCGAGAGGTACTGGTTTGGCTTGCCGAGAAGATAGTTTCCCAAGATTGAGTCTTCGACCCTGCACCGGAATTCCAACAGGGCTTTCTTCTTCTTCCGATTCATTTCCACGTAAGGAGTAATGAGTTCCTCTTCGCCTTGGATTACCGATTCGAAATCGACGTCGTCGCCGCTGTCGTTTTGATTTTCAGGACTATCTTGGTGATCTTCATCATCGGTGGCCTCATTCTGATCATGAGGCCGCTGTTCGTTCTGGTTGTTGTTGTTGCCATCTTCCTTGTCATGATCGAGGTCGTTCTTGGTCTCCTCATTTTTCTTGGCCATTTTTGTCGACGGGAGCTCTCGCCTTAGCAGAGGCGGAGCTCCGGCAGACGTTGTGGAGGCCCGAGATGGTTGGATTCAAAGGTTGTAACAGGCAGAAATAAATGAGAGAGACAAAGTTTACGTGGGATATTTTTTTTACTAATGTTAGTTGGATGGCTTCTCCAATTCCCAGCCGTTGGTTAGCAGAGCCCAAATTTAGATGCAACTAGAAGGATTAAATTTCTTTGGAATATTGTAGGCATCAAAATCGGTGGTCGTTAAGATTGGAAGAAATCAACTATCAAGTAGCGAATGATAGAAAGTAATAGGCCTCTAAAATAAATAAATAGATAAATAAGTTGCCTTTTTTCACATTAAATATAAAGATCTATAGGTAAATAGTCTTTTTTTTTTTTTTTGGTAACAAATGACAGAAATTCTTAAAAGTTAATAGGTCTTTTTTTTTTTTTCCTTAAAATGATCAATTAATTTTTACAAAGAATCACTTAGTAATTGACCACATAATATAAGTTAATATAATCAATTAGTGATTGATTACAGTCAATTAATGATTGATTACGATCAATCAATGATTAACTTGATCATAACGTAAATCTTCAAATTTCATAGTTAATCGCTGATTAATCATTAATCAATCATTGATTAACCAAATAATAAAAAAATGATAAACGACCATTTTACTAAATTGAAAAAAAAAAAAAAAAAAAAAAAAAAAAAAAAAAAAGACTATCTATTAAGTTAGGTGACTAAAAAAACCCACCCAACCTAATTTTCTTTAAATGAATAAATCCATTTCAAAAAATAAATAAATAAACAAATAAGGCTTATCATAAGCAATTACAACAATAAAATAAAGGATTACTTTAAATATTAGCTCCTGAATTATACTCCTAGTGTCTCAAATTGGTCATTAACTTTAATTTTACACAAACTTTTCTACTGTTATTAAAACAGCCCTAATATTTATATTCCTTCAAAAACTAAACAGAAATTAAACATATTCACATCCCATGAGCTTTAATAAGGCTAATATTGTAATTAAATATTTTGAGAAACCAATTTACTTATTTCAATACCTTAATACATAACCAGGTTAAAACTTTTTTTTTGAGGGAAAACTAGGTTCCTAACTTCATCTATCATTCCCTGTAAAAGCCCTCTTAAAAACATTAATTAAATTATTACTAAATGGAAGGGGGGAAAAAAGTAATAATAACGAGAGAAGTAGATTAGCTCAGACTGATAGAGAACATACATGTAAATACAACAAAGCACCAATTAAATTCACATTACCTAGATGGAAGAATTCTAACAGCTAATCTGTGCGTGCCTAATTAAGGATTAGGAATAATTCTAACCGCTGTACTTATTTACAGAAACTTTTCAGATTGCGAGTGACTAAAGTATCTACACAAGTAGGAAATTCATTGCCATTTTTGTATACTGTAATTGCAACTACTACGACTCCCGGTATTTGGTGAGGTCGAATGTCAACGTTCTGGAGCAGCTGCAATGCAAATAAAACAAGTATACTCGTATCATCGATAAATCAGAAGAGGCGAAAATGAGATTAACAAAATAATATGCATCGCCTATTTTATGCGTCCTCTCTTCGTAGCTACGAAAAGGGATGCGTATGTATGATGATGATGATGATGAAGCTCACCTCCTTTCAGAGTCCCTGTAAACACCAACCAAAGCTTCAGCCTTGTCATAGAAGCTATCTTTGAGAGAGATCACTATACTCTGGAATCCGGTGCTTCCATCAGCGTCCTGGTTACGGCTGGCTCCTTCGCATGACTTGGAACGTATAAATCCAGCAACCTTGGCGACATTTAAGTTATCCAACGCAGCATCAACTTCGTCCAGTATGAAAAATGGTGAAGGCCTAAAACTGAAACCATCCATTCAAGGAAGTGAAAACCAATTTAGTCACAAGGAACTATTTCGTGCAGACATTTAGCAAAACTATGTTTTGGTTAAAGGTCAAGCATGCCGGGGGAGATTCTAAAGTGTACATAAGCACAATTTGAAGTCATCGTTTTGTGTAAGACAAACCTATGGATGGAAAAGAGTAATGCAAGTGCTGCAACTGTTTTCTCCCCGCCGGATAGTTGCTCCATATCTCGGAAGCGCTTTGTTGGCGGCATAGCAGTGTACTTGATGCCATGTAAAAATGGATCATCTTCATTTTCCAAGTTCAAATAAGCAGTTCCGCCAAGTGGATGGGTGTTGCTCTTTGTAAGCTGCTTGTATATTTTGTCAATATTACTGGATATGTGGTTGAAAGCATCCATGAACAACTCGTACCTGTAAAAGAACAAAGAGGTTTATGCTTTCAACCAATCAAATAAGATGTTAAAGTTGTATACAGAACCTCAAAGACCTCAATTCCAGTCGATAATAAACTTTTTTTTTAGAAGAAAAACCTGTTATTGACAATAAAACATTTACAAGGAAAAGAGGATGAGGAAACAAAAAAAAAACAAAAAGATGAAATAAAACAGAGGCAGCAAGACAATACTAAGTATATACAGAGAGATAAAACAAAGGCCAAAAGGAAAATAAACCAGAGCGAAATCCTAATGACTCGGATCATTATCTTCGTACTACATCCTCCCAATTTAAGATGATCGAGGAAAAAGGAAATCTCCCTGTACGCCTTATCTATTGAAGCCTAGTAGATAAAATAATTAATTCATGGATTTATGTAGAACTTTCATTAATGCAATCATGCAAAAACAAAAAATGCATCCATCAAATATCTCTGCCATAAGAAAAAGAATTGTTAGGGCGGTTTCAAGTTGAATATTTGGCAAATTACAAAGATTTAAAAGAAAATGACGTATTAGAAAGCTGAAGATAAACTGGACCAGACTGAGCGTGCAATTTGATGACCATTTTTCTTTTCCAACTTCTCTTAAAAAACACCAACTTTTAACTAGTGGCAATTGGAAAGGTCAAACCTGAATGGAAATCGTACTCGGCTATGTTAATTAAAGCATAATAAAGAATGAGTCTTTAGCGGTATAAAATCATACTACCTCCTCTGCTTCACCGAGTTAAACAGATCTGCTTTTTCCTTCTCGTCTTTCCTGGCAGCTTCAAATTCTTCAGTTACAGCTCTTTCCTTTTCTTTTAGAGCCTCGTATTGGTCCAGGGCCTTCAAATTTGGTGCCGTTTTTTCGATTTCTGTTATCAGGGAATCTATTTTTTGCTTAAATTCTATCTCAAGCTTTTCCCGTTCAGAATGCCTCTTATCCTGCAAGTACGCTCGACTCAACTGACTAAAATCAAAAACTGGGCCAGGTGTTGACGTTTCTGTCTCCATTGGATCTGAGATGATGGGAAGGCTAATTTGTTCTAACTCACATTTCTCTACTATTTCCTGCTTCCGTGTTATCAGCTGCTCAATTTGTGTCTCCTGTAATGACAAGCAAATACATATTGGGCATTTAAGTTCGTCAACAACAATGTACAGAACTACCATTGTATAAATTATAACCTTAGAATTTATCTGACGATTAAGTTTTGAAATGCTTGTTGTAGCTGTAGAAGCCCGCTTTTTCCATTCCTGTATATCCTTCTCACACTCCTCAGACTTGGATTTCCACTCTATAAGACCAAGGGAATAAAACGATCATTTAGTTGGCTTCAAATGAGATATACTCATAACAGAGAGATGTCTGAAAATGCTTAATAGCGAGGTCCGTGTCCTTTCTTTGTCTAGCACAAAAGTGACAGACAGACAGAACGGGTCATCCTCCAAATTCTAAACACCACCCCTTCGGCAAAAGAATGCAAATCAAAGCAAAAAACCCTCTACCTCATTTGATGAAAATGGCAAATACTAAATTCAGAGAAGCACGAGATCCTTTTTAAGTTTATATCACTACATGACATATCTTTTCTTTCTGTTGGGACAGTGGGGAAAATAAACGTTGGACACAAAAAACTTATCTCACAAAGTCGTTAAGATGGTATCCATAGGAATGTAACTTCACAAATGTCAAGACAAGAGAGAATGATAGTCAAGGAAATCGTCTTCTTTTATCTTGTTTCACCCAAATCACAAACCAACGAACTTTCAGTAAGACCGATGAACCATTGGGTGATCTACTGTAAAAAGTGGCTCATTAAAAGCCTACAAAAACTTTTAAGAAATATGTATCGAGGAATTTATTGCAGTAAGTAGGTAAAGACATTGACTGAATCTCCAAGAAACATTCAGCTCTTCTTGGTGAACTTGCCCCACTTAAGGAAACTTCAGGCCAACAACTTTTAACCTCATAAGAAGGGAGAAGTGCTTGGGAAAAAAAAAAAAAAAGACTGATTCATAGACATAAATGCATGACAATATGAGAAAATTTGTGCAAGAAAAAAGTGAAATTTAGAATAAACATAGTAGGAAAACAAGCCAAGATCTGGCCAGCCAAGCACAAGAATGAAGATATAAGCAAAAATGGTTGACATGGAAACTCTCCATGAGAAAGCATAGGTGCATATATCTCATCTTTTAAGCTATGTATGCGCTTTGCTTAAGTTACCAATAGATGAAAGTTACACACCTAGAGATCTTCATTCACTCAACAAATAGTACGTAGAAACCATCCATACCTTCTACTTCTTCATTCCAGCGCTTGATCTCGCTAATAGCTTTTTCTGCTGACAACTTGGCTTCAGATTCTCTGTTCTGAACATGTTCTAAATCATTTTCCAATGCCCCAAGAGAAGATTCAAGCTCTTTGATTCGCGATTCCATGTCCCGATTTTTTTCATACTCCAACCTGGAGGGGGGAAAAAGAAGAAAAGAAAAGGAAAGCAAAAGATGAACAGAAAAACAACTTAAAAGTAAGAAGAAATTTTCTTAAAATGTATGAATCATAGCTCCCATAAAAAATTTCTACTATCACTAGCATCAAGAAACATTATAGACCAAGAAACTCATGGAAGCATCCATGATGAGACATGTAAAAAGTTCAACCGAATGACTGCCACAGAAATAAAAACAGGAGATATTTAAGCAAATGGGACTATCTGTATGTATAACATTCATAATGTGCAACACACTTACAGTCACATACATCTTCTGTCTTCATGCTTAAATATTACCACTTACACGATCGTAAGTTCTTATCTATCAATATTATTAAAAATAAAATAAAATACCCATATGCCTACGACAAAAAAAACAATTGAGGGGAGGTGGGTAAGGGATCGAGCATACTGGTATTTCAATTTCGAGAGCTGACTGTTCAAGCTAAGCCTTTCTTCAGCATGTTCTTGGGCAAACTTAAGTTGATTCTCTTCGTATTCACGGATATTTCCAACCCCAACCGATATACTAAAGTCTCTGTAGATTCTGTCAACAATTTCATTGATCCTCTTCTCCAGCTTTTTTATTTCTGTGCTCCGCTTATCAATAGCTGCCTGAAACTGCAACCAAAAAAACGACAATAGAATTAGTTGCTTTAAAAGCAACCCCAAAATAAAGAAAAGTGCAATCAGTCCATGGTATCCACCTTCAGAAGATCAGGAGTAATTCGATCGATTTCTTCTTTGATATTTTGTTTTTCCTTCTTCAAGTTCGTTAGCTTGTCCTCAATGCTTTTCTGTAAACAAAACATCAATGGTAATTAATCTACCTTGAGGTATTATCAAGAAGAGCAAAACCAGCAAGTATCAACGCAACAATTGATTATCATATAGCATATAAATTTGTACTTAAAACATATAAATATATAGCAACGCATGTGTGTGTGTTATTTACAAATGCAAATAAACCATTAATTTTGGACTCAAATAGATGGTCCTTCTAAAACCGACTGTTTAGTTAAAACCAACCTCGTCTCACCTCTAAAAAAGTATGACAGAGGACAAGTTGAACTCAAACTAGTTATCGTTGGAGAGGGGAAGAGCAGGCAGAATAATAAGAATAATAAAATGAAATATGCATGCACAAATATAGCACTAATTGCTATGTCACTATAGCTTAAAAGCAAAATAATTCCTCAATTACATAGTGGCAGGGAATAAAAATCCTTAAAGTCACCTTCTCAATCTCTGCATATTGGATCTTCTTTTCCAGTCCACTTATTCTCCCAGATGCTTCAGATTCTTTTAGCTGCATCTCTCTAATCGACCCGAGCTCTTCCAACTCTGACTCAAACTGTTCCTTCTTGTTCTTCAGTCCTGTAGAGCACAACAGTTAATGATACAAGTGGGGGAAAAAAAACAAACAAACAAACGTAGTTCACACATACAAATGACACCAACCTTCAATTTTTTTATCATCCCATTGTTTTGACCTTGCTTCCATTCCACCACTAGTACCACCAGTCATGGTGCCAGATTTAGTGAGTAGTATCCCATCAACGGTCACAACTAATTCAACACAAACATCAATGATATAAATACAAACTGTCTTGACACAACATGTAAAGAACAAGTAAAGGACTGCTTATAAGAAAAATAAAATAAAAACAAAACAAAACAAACTGAATGAGAGGGAGGGAGGGAAGGGAGGAAGAACAAGTAGAGAACAAAGTACCTTTAAATCTCTCACCACTCCAACTTAAAACCTTAGCCTCCTCAAGATCATCACAAACAAGAGTATTTCCAACAGAAAAAAGAATCGCCTTCTCCAACGCAGGATCAAACGTAGGGAAGTTAAGTCTACAAGCTTAATTACTTTGCAGGATTGAAAAACCTCCAGAAATAGAGGAAAAAAAATATTTAAAAAAAATCGCATACCCAGAGACTAGATAGTAATTCAAAATGCATACTGAAACAAGAAGTACATAAGCATGAAAAGTTGTTTGAGAAATGGCTAGACAAACATACAAGAGAAAAGGACAGACGCACAAAGCATAAATCTCACTACAACACTGCAAAATTAATTCAAAAGTTTCCTAAAAAGATTCAGACCCGGTGCTAGGAACCTTCTGATGTAGGACCAAGATAAAAGAGAGAGAATGTAGAGAGAAGAAAATAACTGACGTAGAGAAGTAAAACTACTCGAGAGAAATAGAATCACGTGAGAGAAAAAAGAAGGATTTTAGAGAGAACAAGAATTCAAGAGGTGGAAAACTAACAATCCCAGTATTCATTCAGCAACCTTTCTCTGAATTGAAATTACATACTATCATATTGTTAGATACCAAATGTCCCACATGAAAAAGATTATAAGATAAGTAGTGGTCTTATAAGGTTCCCTCCCCTTGCAAGCCGGTTTTGCAAGGGTGAGTTCTACATAAATATTAAAACTAGTTAATATTATGGTCTCCAACACTTCATTCGCACCTTTGCAAACAAGTTTCTAACAAATATTATATTAACTTAAATAATGTGTTCTAATAATAATGAAATTCCAACATAATGCATTAAGAAATGATTCCTGAGCATGTCCACATACACCAGACAACTATGTACATACAAAGACACCCATTCATACACATAGATACTCTGAGATCAAGATGAAGAACTTTGTAACAGTCGGTGATTTGGTAAAACAAAAACATATAAGCAAAATAAGTTACAAAGGCATGAAATTTAAGAAACTCAATCATGTTCAAAGAAGGAAGAGCATACAGCGGACATGTTTTGTAACTTTCTGGAGTCTAACTTTCATCATCAAATAAAAGAAATAGTCAAAATTGCAACACATTAATAGATTCCATTAGGAATGATGAGAAACCCAAAGCACTACAAGAATTTATATATATATATATATATATTTATATTTTGCACCATAACAGTACATGAAAAATATCACAATTATAAACAAATAACCACATGGAACTAGCAGCATTGCAAAGTCTAGAATCAGGCACCGTAGGGGCTCTATAAAGGATATTGAATCACGTCAAAGACCAGCTTTGCTGTACCTCCCAAATTGCGCAATCTCTCAATGATTGGCTTTACACGAACAGACTGAAGAGGGATAAATGTCTGAGGAGGAAGCCTTTGCTCCTTCAAGTACTACAGAGAAGCAAAATATTTATTGTGGTATTATCAAGGTATTGCGTTCATATAATTATGAATTTCACTCAAATCAATTGAACCCGAAGCCAAAAAAATAAACAGATGATTAACCATCTTATTAAAAAATTGAAATGGAGTTATTATGAATACCTAATTGTCATAGAGTGCAGTTGCCCAAAAAAAAAAAAAAAAAAAAGTTTTTAGTATTTTACATGTCCACAATATCCTTAGTTAATCGCGAGAA
Organism: Ficus carica; assembly: GCA_009761775.1. Classification (NCBI taxonomy): domain Eukaryota; kingdom Viridiplantae; phylum Streptophyta; class Magnoliopsida; order Rosales; family Moraceae; genus Ficus; species Ficus carica. Next base: position 3,009,557 of record CM019748.1, on the reverse strand, counting down.
TTCTAAGTAAATCTAATCTAGAATACCAATATTTGCCAGTAACAAATAAAATGACTCAAAGAATCTAATAAGTTGAAAAATGAAGAAAAAAATCAATAAAAAATCAAATATTAATAATGGTGACACAAACGAACATACATGCTAGTAAAAGAAATAAATCAAGGGTGTATAACGTTTACCTTGATGCATTCCTTTCCGGTTTTGTTCATCCTCGACTACAACTGCATCCATAAATTTACCCATAGCAACGGTAACAGCAAGGTTATACTTCTTTTGTGTTGGCCGGCAAAGATCGGTCATACGACCATGGACACCATTAAACAGGCGTTTAAGAGTCTCAACTGCCTGAGACAACCTGGCATCCCTCTCATTCTCATACCTATCAGCCTTTAGTTCACGTAGCTGGTTTTCTAGTTCGCTGATTTTAGACTTTAAATTTTCATATTTGTATCTGTATGCAAAAATAGCACATGACAAGAATAAATACAAATCTCCAATCATATGCATACTTCTTAAAGCAAAAGGAGAACATGCAACGTAAAGAGACATCTGCCAGATGTATCTTTAAACAAACATGCTAGAAAGATAAACATGCAACATAAATATACATCTGCCAGATTCCAGCAAAAAAGAAAAGATACATCTGCCAGAGGTAGAGCCTTCATGAATATTCTAACTAGTGGGAAGTATCAATTAAACAAACATGCTAGAAAGTTAACAAACCTGGCATCGCGATGTTTATCTTGCATCACACGCAGTTCCTTCTTCTGAGCAGTAAGATCATTCTTATGTTTCACAGACATATCATCAATTTTTTTCAGCCTTTTCTCCATTTGTTCCTCCTGTGAATCAAGTTCACTACTACGGTTTTTCAACTGCTGAAGATTTTCTTCCAAATTCTTTTGAGCTTCAAGGTCAACATATTGCTGCCTGTCCAAAACCTCTTTTTCATCTCTTAGCTTTGCTGTTTTCATCCCAGCATCTTCCTTACTGCAACATCAACAAGTCAAAGAAAATTAAACCTTCTCAAGGCTACTAATTTAGATCCAAGGGGTAGCCTAAATAATATTCCAACTTAACTATGCTTATAGATTCAAGCTCAACTAACTACAGTTCAGGTGGATCTAATCAAGAAAACAGGATCAGGGAAACAAGTACAATGCATTGACCAACAAATTGCAAAAAAGCCAAAATTAACACTTACATTTGAAAATATCTCTCTAATTTCTCTTTATCGAACTCGATTTTTTCACCACTATTGCATCCTTTATCTTGTAAATCCTTCTGTTTTGCTTCCAGATCCTTTATGCCTTTCTGGAGCTCCTTTATATCAGCTGCATGTTTCCTCCTTTCTTCCTTTCTTTTATCAAGCTCCTTCTTGTTTCTCTTTATTTTGGAGTTTATGCGAGACGTTTCCTCTTTCAACTTGAGAAGCTCTGGTTGCTGAACAAGAAGGAAAAACCATTTGTTTCCTTGTTTATTTTTTCTTTTCTTTTCTTTTGTTTGGCAGCTGGGGTTCGAATTGAATGCCAGCCATTTAAGTTTAGCAGTTTCAAACTCAAACATACAAAACTGGGCTTACTACATCTTGCAATATCCTATGCATGCAAACTACAATCCTGAGACCTAGTTCCAGTGGACCTGCTCATATTTCAATAGTATTGCAGTAAAATAAATGAAATTTAAACTCACATGCTTGTCAAGTTTTATGTTTCTCTCTGCAATCTTCTTTTCACACTGAGCAATCTCTTTCAGATATTTGGCTTGTTCTTTCTTCTTCTTACTTGCTTCATGCTCAAAACTCTCCAGTTCTTGCATGACTTCTTCGCGACTTCTCTTTTCAGCTTCAAGGTCCTCAGTCATCTTTGTAACATCTTTTCTATGTTGCACAATTGCCATAAGAAATGTTCTCTCTTCAATGATTTCTACATAAGCAAAAGAAGACGGCAAATACATGAAACAAGAAGAGCGTTAGAAATCCTAATATAGATTATTCAAAGAAGAACATGCAAAAAAGAAAAGGAGTAAAAAAAAAAAAAAAAACATTAAAACAAAATTAAAAAAAAAAGGTTAAAATCTTTGATTACTCATTTTCCAAACCAAGATCAAGTTCTTTAGAAATTCCTTTTCAATGTTTTCTTTCCCAAATATCCAACTCCCTAAGAGGCTCTAAGCATGAAGAAAGTTCCAAGAAAATAATCTGTAATTTGTGGCCATGTAACAAATGTAGCGCCATTTGCAAACACAAGTATAACAAAATACAACCAAATAACTTTTTGATTCACACCAGTTGATCTTGTAAGCGCATATGTTTCTCTGCTTCTTCCTTCTGCTCTTTCTTTTGCTTCCTCTCCGACACAATGGTTCTCTTTTTCGAATAAACTAGCGCTGAATTTTCTTCAGCTCTTGCTTTCTCCTCTTCATATTTCTCGTAATCTCTCTTTAGGTCATCAGATCCCGAAATCTGCTCAAGAAGCACGGTAAGTTCCTTCGGGTTTTTAGATGCAATGGACTCCACATCGCCCTGAGCGACAAATTCAATTAATCATCATTAGTAAATCTTCTAAACTCCAGAAATTTGATCATATTGAACCCACTGTCACCCAGCTAGAAACCAACGCAAATTCTCGCACTGTTATGCACTCTTACAAGCAGCTTTGTTCTAATATCAACAGAATACCGACCTCAATTTTCCTCTTTCCTGATATCAAGAATTGTTTCCTGGTATTCTTTATGATAATAAATATATGTATATATAAAGAAACAAAAACTTGTAGTAGAATTCAATGATTAACGAACAAGGAAAAATATATATGTGTGTGTGTGTGTGTGTATAAATACATATGGTTTGGAGTTAAGGAGATAAAAATTACATTTCTGCGCAAAATTCATTCTAAAAAAAATACCTCCAAAACTAAAAAAGACTAATTACTAAACGTAGAAGAAGTTCCTAAATTTATTTCCATAAGGATAAACTTTGAAATGAACCTGAAAAACCAGGAAATTCCGAGCCTTGACGAGAATTCCCAGCGACCTCAACCTTCCATTATATTCGTCCCAGGTGACGGGGGTTCCGTCGATCCTGTACTCGCTCCCGCCGGCGCTGGTGATGGTCCGGGTGAACTGGAGCTCCAACCCGTTAGCAAGCTGGTAAACCAAGCGGACAAAGGCCCTTCGGCCTCTCTGCTCCTTCTCCTTGTCGTCGTAAGCGTAGATCAGGTCCTTCAACTGGGCCCCACGGAGCTGTCCCGTCCTTACGCCGAGCACGAAGCTGATAGCGTCCATGAGGTTGGATTTCCCGGCGCCCATTGGGGCCAATTATCGCCGTGAAGTCATAGAAGGGACCGATTGTCTGAAGGCCCTTGTAGGACTTGAAGTTCTCGAGCTCCAGGCGGTGGATTTTCCCCGGCGAGATTATGGAAGGCATGGCTGGGCAAAACCCTAGACGACGAGGGTCAGTAGACTGAAGCCGCTTCAGAGGGAGGAGACAGGTGAAATTAGCGCCGAATCCTCATGAAAAAAGCAGCGGTTTAGTGGGAATGTGAAAATTAGGGCTCAATGTAAGGGGAATTTGGGTTTGATTAGTGGAAATTTTCCCGGAAAAAGGGAGGGAAAGTGGAATTTGGGGAATTGCGGGAGGAGAATTTTGCAAGAAATCAGGGATTGGAAAAGTATCGCAGTTTTTTTTTTTTTTTTTTTTTTCTTTTCTCAAAGCAAGTATGAAGTATAGAAGTTAAAAATGACGTTTTCTTTTTTTTTTTTTTTTTTTGGAGGGAATGAAATGACGTTTTTGCTTCCCTCCCCTCTTCGTCATTTCTTTCGTTTCGCATGGTACGTTTGCCGTGCTTTTGGGTATTTTTGTAATTTTATTTCTTACACGTATGCTTTTACATTTTTGTTTTAAAGGAAATTCCTTACACGTTGACGTTATTAACCTAAGCCAAGCCATTTTTTTTTTATCAATAATAATTTTTTTTTTTTTTTTTTTTTGAAGTTAGGAGCGGAAGTTTGGATTCTTCACCAATGAATGAAGGTAGGTGACCATTAATTTATGCTTATAAAGTTTCCGATTTAAAATTTCTGCATTTATTTTTGCATTTAATAATTAAATACCATTAATCTCATCTAAAATAATGAATTAAGTATGCGTATAATTGATACTTGAGTTAGGAATAATAAACATTGGAATAGGATTTTAATTTTTTTTGTTACTTTATTTTTTAATAAATTAGTAAATACTTTAATAAAATTCTTGAATCTTTTTTTTTTTCATTTAAAAATTTAGTAAGATCGTTTTCAAGCTTCCAATGACTCAATTCATAATAACCTTTGAATGTTTAAACATCTGAATATTAAATGCTTTAATCGCTGTACTCGAACACAGACTCAAACTTGAGCATGTGCTTATTTCATCTATTTATGAGCTTACATTTAAAAAAAAAAATTACAATTATAGTGGAAAAAAAACTAGAACTGCAAGTAGTAGTTTATTATTGCCATTGAAATACAAAATGTTTTAGTTACACTATTAGAGTGCAACATTTAAATATTTCACTATTTTATAACAATATAACTCTAATACAAATCTCAAATATTCATTTTATAAATTTGTCCATACCTGTTTATCTATATTTAAAGTTTTTAAACTGTGTTGCATTAACAAAATTCATCTATACACTACTTTTTTTTGAAATACACGATTCGATTTAGATATTTAAATGCAGACGACGACAATAAAGAATAAAACAAAACAAACAAAAAAAAAGAGAAAAGCTACAAAAATAATACAAACGACAAACAAGTAGTCAACGACACCAAATGACGCAAACTAATAATAGTACTAATAAACAACACCAGACGAATTAAGCGACATAAATGAGTAATTAACCAAACAAAAAGATTATTTTCACAAACAGTCCAAAATTAACACCAATTTATGTTAGTGAATTCAGGTTTACACATCATACTGTTATAAACTTGTAAAAAACCATAATCAATCCTTTGTTAGCGATCTGTCTAAAAATCAATAGAAATCACCATGTCAATTTATGTTAGCGAATTTCAGGTTTACACATCGTATTATTATAAACTTTTCAGAAAATTCATAATTAATCATTTTGCTAGTGACTGGTCTAAAAAGAAAAAAATGAAAGAAAATAATCAGGTGATTATTCGTACGACCATCAATTTATAATTGTAGGAGTTTAGAGTAGAAACTAAAGAGAGACAAAGATGGAAGAGGGTTGTGTTCTTATTTTCTTTATATCCACTTGTTTTGTTTTTTTAATAAACCCAACAACAACAATTATTTCAAAATCATCCTTACGTGTCGGTTACTTGATAATTTCCATCTTCTTTGAAAGCAAGTCTAACGGGATAATAATGAAAGAAGAGAAAACAGAACGAATTATTAACGAGGAAAGGGAAAACTTAAATCGACATGTTGGAAATAAACAATATCATATAAGGAAAACAACTGTTGTGGGATCTGACAAACAATGATTTTTTATTAAGCATGTGTTATGCTTTTAGATTTGGATTTACGTTTTTTCATCTTAATTGTATAGTTTTCTAAAAAATAAAAAATTATTACTAGTTTTTTAAAAATAAACATATTCCAATTTTAATTTTTTAATTTAAACATTTATTCCAAACACAATATACGATACAACCTAAACATGTGTTTGGTTGGTTTTAAGTTGAAATTGTTTGACTTTTCATAAACTAGTTAAAATTACGTTTGGGGGTAAACATCTGGAGATGGTATTTTTTATGTTGAGTTGGAAATGTATGATTTGGGAGGAAAACTTTTGAAAAAGTTTTGTGATATAAAAAATAATACAAAAATTTGAAATGTGTTAGGAAAAAAAATACAACATGGTTATTGTCTTGTTCGTCTTGTCATTACGAGCATTTTGACATAAAAAAATATCTTATTCCGATTTGATTTGAAATGAGAAAGTTATGAACTTTTAAAATTTGAGTTTTTTGAAAATAGAAAAAAGATAAAGTTAATTGTAGAATTGAAAATTTGAAATCCAAATGACAAAATGACATTTGGAGATGATATCTCAAACATGCCATTTTTAGTTGACTTTCAGATAAACTACAAAATGAGTTGAGTTTTTTCTTTTAGATTAAAGTTGTTGCGTCAAACATATGCCAAGTAATCACAACCAACTTTCTAGCAAAAAAAAAAAAAAAGTAATCACCACAACAACGTAAAGATTATTTTTTATTGTGGTTATTAATGACGAGTTTTGTTTTAAATTACTTGATACTTATATTATATATATATATTTTTTATAATTTGAATATGATTTTGTCTAAATTATTTTAATCATTATCATATCAGTTATCAATGTTACACTCACCGGTAACAAACAACAAGAATCGCATACAAAAGTTCACAATAAGTATGCTAATTCACCGGTGAAGATAAAAGGCACGTTTTGAGAAATAAACTCTAAAATGCTCGATGAAGGGCCAGCATAATGAGTCCAAAGGCGGGATCAAGCTTGAAAGGAATGGACGGGCGTAGGCTTAATAGTGAACGCGGACCCCCCTGCTTATAGATATGAGATCAATGACTTAAAAAATGGATGCTGAGATAAACTGTTAGACAATATTTAATATTGTGAATTATCATTATATTTCTAGAATTATCATTATAGTATATACACATCATAATAATGGTAAATATATATAATTTAGGTTTATTAAGAAGTATATAATAAATATTGTGAACCTTATCAAATATGTGAACGTTTCAATTGTGTGTCAAATTTATAATAGAATAACCAATGTATGATTTTAATTATATTATGACAAAAATATCTTTTGAACAAATTAAATTAAGGACTTTTTTACATAAAGAATAAAGAAAAAAGAAAAAGAAAAAAGTTTTTTTTTTTCTTGTGATATACATTCAAGATTGTTTTAAGAATGATATATATTTTTGGATAAACTTATATACTGTGTGCAAATATAATGAATTTCCTACATTATCTTATAATAATTCATGTCATTATTGAAGTAATAGGAGCGATTAAAATCAAGTTAATTTCATACATGAAATATATGCTTTGAATTTAAGAGTTGGAGAATTTCACAACTTATAACAAAATTAAACATGTAATGCAATCACATTTATGTTAGATTATTTTAAAATAATAATAAGATTTTAACTTCTTTCGAAATAGATATCTGAGTTAGTTTTAAAAAAAAAAAAAAAAAAAAAAACCCCCGGTTAGTTATCAGAAATCAGAAATTCTTAAAATAAATAAATAAATAAATAAATTAGGAAAATGTCACCATATCATTAATGAAATAGCGAAAACCCTCGCAGGGGGAAACCAGAAAGGTTGGGACTTTTATTTTTTAGGGGTTTAAGAAAAAAGGGAATGTAAAGTACAGAACTCTACCTCCGACGACGACGACGAAAAGGCCAGATTTTGCATAGTCCGATTGCAATGGTTTCCCTCTCTACCTGGTTCCGATACGTCGCCCACAAGTTCGAGTACTCCGTCGCCCTCAGCTGGAAGGTCTGATTTCGCATTTGGGTTTTCTCAATTCCTTCTTTTTTATCGCTTCTCATTACAATTTCTTCACTTTCTCTGTACTTTCCGTTTCATGTCATTGTTTTCTCTACGCTTCAATCGGTTAAAGGTGTCAAATTTACATCTGGGTTCCAAAGTTTAGACCTTTAGTATAAGGATTTGTGGACCTTTGTTTAGTTTTTGCATAATTTTACGGATAGATTTTTGTTGTTTTCGTTAATTGTTAATTATTACTGGGTGGTTTTGGATTTCTGTTGGTAAATATCTAAGATGGGTTTTGTTACCCTGCTTTATTCACTTGTTCATATCAAGATTTTAGCATTCTGAATTCTCCACAAGTCTGTTAAAGAGTATAAATGTATTTAAAATTTTAGAAGTCCAACTTCTTTCTTGACAGTCAGTTTGTTTCTTGAAGCATCTTATTTATCTTGAGAATGACGGGGTATCTTTCTTTGAAGCATTTTTAGTTTTCCTGTTGAATCTGCTGCATTCGAGAATATTTTTGCTCGTGTTTGACATGCACATTCAGTTATTCCTTGCTGAATTTGAAATGTGATGCAGAACTATAAAAGAGGTCAAATTACTGATAGAGAAGTAGGCGATGCCGTTTGGAAGAACTTTTTCCAGGGAAAGTTAACATACTTGCATTGGAATAAAGGAGAGGAGATGGCACCAACTATAAGCGGAGGGACTCTTCTTGTCCGGAAATTACCAGTCGCTGATCCCACGTAATTCTACCCTTTTAATTTGACCTCTTATCTTCGTGTGAATTTGTTCTCGCTGAGACTAGTTGTTGGGCTTTTTTCTTTCTTACTTGGAAAGAAGAGATTGTTGTTACTGAAATAGTGGCCCTTATTCTGTTTCTTCGCAAGAACTGCCGAGATCTGTCATCACTGAATTTCGGTCTGTTGTTTTGTTCATAGTATCAGCATAGCGTGCCTAATAATTTTATCGTAGTTATTATTTGAAAATTTGGTATATCTTTCTTAATTATATGTTACAATTTTACTATTCTCGAATCTTTATGTATAGTTTCCATAGAGAATTACTGAAATCTTTGGTGTGAAATTGCTCATTTGTGCTGGTAATGCTTGCTTTGGTTAAAATAAATAAATAAATAAATAAACCTTTGCAAGACGGTGCCGATTAACCTAATATTTTGGCAATTTCTGTATCTCATTGATTAGAGGCATGCATCTCCTTTGTGATATTGTAGCTTCTTCATGCAGGAGCTGATGGAGTGCCATGTGTTCTCCAACATTGTTGAAGTGAAGTTGATAATTATTAATTAGGTGATTTGGATTCATTTTGTAGATGACGAGGAACCTTCTCGTGAAAAATGTATTTGTTGTTTGTCATGTTGCCTTATTTCTTCCTGTTAGTTAAATTGGGTTTCTTTGTGAAACTTGTTTTCCTGATTCTCACGTACTTGAATTTTCTATTTAGTCATTGCTTATAAGTTTGTCTGGTTTTCAAATTTACAGATTTCTAATAGAGTAACTAATACAAATAATTTTGACAGGCGTGTTTTTGTTGGAGATGTGGTTCTGTTGAAGGATCCCGAGAATGAAGAAAATCACATTGTACGAAGATTAGCTGCCACTGAAGGTTATGAAATGGTGTCTACCGATGCAAATGACGAGCCTTTTGTTCTTGAAAAGGATCAGTGCTGGGTTTTGGCTGACGATGAAAAATTGAAGCCAAAGGTAAATTCTATCCATTTTTTAGTATTCTATTATTGTGAACATAAAAATGTTTCTATCATATCAATGGATAGCATGGACCTCAATATTCCGTCCTCTCTTTTTTTCTTTTTTTTTCCTTTATTGGAAGAGTTGGACATAGGTGCAAGGATAACGGGAGGCTTTCCAATAGAAAATTAGCTGATAATTCTGCCTAAAATGTTTCTATAGTTGTAACTTTGCCAAGAGATTAGTGATAGGACATTATTAAGGAGAACTTGAACAACTAACCTCTGTACCCTCTTTACAACTTGAAACTTCGTAAACAAGATTGAGAGTTTGGCCTCTATGAGAAACATAAATGCTTAAAATCCGTATTACTAGTCTTCTTTTGAGTCTATAAGTGTGTCGATCTGTCTCTTTTTGGCCGATTTAATAATTGCATTGGAAAACATAAATAAGGAAAGATTTGTGCTTATTATCATCTTTAATTTTTTGTTAACAATCTACCACGCACTCGCACTCGAGTTCACTGCACTGTTTTTTATCCTTACTCATGATGGCAGGAAGCTGGTGACAGTCGTAAATTTGGGCCGGTTCCGATTACGGACATAGTTGGTAGAGTTATATATTACCTAAGAACAGCAGTGGATCATGGGCCTGTGAAGAATAAGTATGCTGCTCAACTACAGTTTTTCAACTCATTTTTTGTTGTTTGATAGGAAAAGTTCTAGTGATTGACGTGAAAATATGGTGTCGTTATTTTCTCTGTCCAGTTACCGTAGCATGCGTAAAGATACACCGGTGTTGGAAATTGAGTTGGACGTTGACGAGATGGCAAAAAATCACAAAGCCTGAAGGTTTTTCCCGGCTCAGTTAGCTCGTATGTATTGCTTTTCTCCCATTTTCTTATGGGATCATTTCATCTTCTTTCTTTTGTTATTGTCTTTTGCTTTTGTGGGCTGAAGAACAAGACAGAGTAAATTAGTGAAGATGGGATTTTTAGGCTGTTCATCAGATCGGAGATGGTGGTTGATTTATGGTTGATCGGGTTGGCTAAGCTGAGAAAAATGCTATCTTTCCCTGTTGAAGAACTTGAAGCAGCTTTGTACCAGAATCTTGAGCTTCGACTATTTACGAACTTTTCCCAATAACATAATTGTAGTCTGGAAAACTACGAAAAGAGAGAAGGAAAAAATCCAGGTGATATCTATTTTCTGGATGCTTATATTTGGAAGTTATTGCCTGGTCTCATCCATAATGTACTGTGTTCCGCTGTTGACACCCTTTTTTTTTCCCTTCAAAGCATTCAAATCTGGGATTTTACAAAAGACCTCCTAAATATGTGTTTCTGGTTGTCTGTTTACTTTTTGGCTTTTTCCCTCCCAAATGGAGAGGGAGAGGGAGAGGGAGAGGGAGAGAGAGAGAGAAGGAAGTGCGAGGAATAAGATTTTGTTTGGAGTTTGAGTTTAATTCCAATTAAACTGTATTTTTTCATCATTTTTTTTTCCCTGAAAAGGCGACAGAATTTATAACTAGTTTTTTAAAAATTAACAAACTCTAATTTAAAAATTTCATCTTCAATTGGCGAACCAAACACAAGTTAAGTCTGGACAAGTCTTTGAATTTTCAATCTGACAAAATTAGTTCCTATGGCGTAATAATTGATATTTGAAGAAATAGTTGTATAATTGTTCAAGTTTTCAAGAGTTTATAATAGTAATACAGAGGACATGTTGGAGTAGTGTTCACTCTTCGTACCAGCAGTACCCGGGTTTTCTTGTGGGTTTTATCAGCACCTTCTATAGTGGTACATGAGACTCACTCTCCAGTATTTAGAGAGATTTTTTGAACTTGTATAAAAAAACCGATCTTTTTTTCACTAACTCTGCAAAATTGGACTGAAAACTGAAACAATTTTAGACCTCTTTCATACGGAATCGTTTTCGTGTAAACGACATATAACATCTTCTTATGAAGATAATTCCGATAGAAATCAAGTTACTCCAAGAAAATACCCAAAAAGATAGAAATCAAGTTACTCCAAGAAAATATCCAAAAAGAAAGCTAGAAGATGTGAGCAAAATTCACAGGCAAAGATGCATATTTTGAAATTTTCATTCTAATTTTCTCTTAAACTGATCGTTAAGAAATAATAAAACTTTAGTAGCAGAATTGATAATTATAAACTAAAATGACGCCATAAGTAAGACAATTTATCGGAGTTAGGGTTTCACGTGCCTTTATTTTCTTACCTTGTGAAATATGGCGCTCTACTACTAATGTCAACTTACTTTGGTATAAAATTAAAGCATAATTCGCAAGTATAAACATAATCTCAAAGGTTTTATTTTACCTTTATTACAAGATTGCCATTTAGACAAAAAGTACCAAAAGAAACCAAAAAAAAAAAAAAAAAACCTTAAAATTTTACTCTTTTTTTTTCCTGAAAAAGTTTTTTAAAAAAAATTTAGGAAGAAATATGTTAAAATAAAGGGACAGTTAATAAAATATTTTTAATCCAAGAGAAGAGTAAGCAACCGCCTCAAAACAAGAAACCCAGTTCTACCCATAGAGAAACGTAATAATACCTAACAAGTCCCTTATCACCCACACAATGCAAAACCTCCACTAAGCCCTTCTCTCCTTTTCTTCTTCCGAGCAATGTCGCAAGCCGTGCACCTCGTCGGCAAGCCCCTCCCTGGTATTTTTCTTTCACGCTAATCCCCTCTGTTTGTTTCTCGAGAAAATCCTATGACTATGAGTTTTTCTGATTACTTTGCTGACTTTGTTTTCCAACTTTGGGGTTGAATTTGGAGCTTTCTAGTTCCCGTTTCAATTTTTCATTTCGTTTCATTCTTTTTTCTCTTTCTTCCCCTTAAATTTTTGCTTTTCATATCAATCATTTAATTTTGGTTCGTATTTTTGCGCTAATAATTGTTTTTTGCGGCGGAAATGTCCAGAAGTTTGAACTTTCGTAGATATCAATGGGAATTTAACCACCGAAATATACACTTTTGTTATGTTGTTTAAGAATATCACTCTTGCCCACAATCTGTTTGATTAAATGGCTTTCGATATTTTGCAATTTTATATGGTGTTGTGGAAGTTGAGTATTGCCTACCATATGTTTGTTGAAATGCTAGTAAGCAGTTTCATAGGTAATTTTTATTCTAGTACCCAAAAACCAAGGATTTCTCGGAAAATGACTTATGTTTGAGTTGCTAGTATGTTATACTTGCCGTGTCGCAATCTATGAGATTGTTAATGGATTTTGACATTTCCGGTCTTGGTTTATTGCAGGTTCTGGACTGCCAGAAGGGAAATGTCTTCTCTGTCCTGGAGTTTCTGGAAGAGCAGTGACCTTGAATGCTTGCTCTTCTCATTTCCAGTATAGATTCCAGTCTCAGGCCAATGTTGGACCTCTGAGGTTGGCATCTTATGTCTGCAAAGCGAGTTCTGATAATGGTTATAGGAGAAACCCAGACTTCTCAAGGCAAAACAGGCACGGGTTCTCTCGAGGCAGGAATAGGCAAAATGAAGATAGGGACAGCTTTGAAAACCTTGATGATTCTGATATCCTGTCCTCCAAAAATGGGCCGTATCTGTCGCTCTCGAATTCTCCGAAATTCCACGCCACTGCAGCTCCTGGACCTAGAGAGAAGGAGATTGTCGAGCTATTTAGAAAGGTCCAGGCTCAGCTCCGGGAGAGAGCTGCAGCAAAAGAAGAGAAGAAAACCGAATCCATGCAAGGGCAAGGGAAAGAGAACGAAACTGTGGATTCCCTCCTCAAGCTTTTACGAAAGCACTCAACTGAGCAAGCAAAGAGGGGTAACAGCAGTAGCAATAGCAAGGACTACATGTATGATCAGCAAGTACAGAATGGCCAATACAACAGGGGAAAAAAAACGCGTTCGCTTGATTCAAACAGCAGTGTGAAGGATGACGCCCCCGACTCTTTTGCCTCTTTCACTAGGCCTGTATCGAACTTTCAGCGTAAATCTCCTGTCCCTCGGTTGAAATTCCAACCCATTTATTCTGATGAGGACACCGCCGATTCATTGCCAAGCCGGAAGCAAAAGCAGAATCAGGTTGAGGCAGTTCGTAAATCTGACTTGGAGCTGGAGTTAGAGCCCGAAGCTGAGGACGATGAAGAGACTGAGTCTGAGCTTGAAACGGATGAGCCAGAGCTTGTTCAGTTGTTAGATGGTGAGTTAGGCACGAAAGAGTCTCTTCTTGATGATGACGACGAGGAGGAGGAGGATGAAGAAAGTGGAGATGAAGAACCGCTTGAACATGAGGATTTGAGTGCGTGGAAGCTATCGGAACTGAGGGCACTAGCGAAGTCTCGCGGGTTGAAAGGATATTCAAAGATGAAGAAGAGTGAGCTTGTGGATTTGCTAAGTGGGAGCCCAGTTGATCCATGATGCAGATCCTAAATAAACACAACATGCTTCTCTGCTTACTGAGATGGATGTGAGATTAAGTTTTTTATTTTTCCTTTTTTATTTTTATTTTATTTTTTTCATTTCTGTTGTTCGCTTTATGTTTTATGTTTTAGTTCTCCAAATATTTGCAGGAATTGATTAGTTGTGGTCGATTCCTTTTCTCTTCCCTTTTGATTTGTTTTTGGAATTTCAGTAGTTCTTTCTGTCCTTGTATTTATAAATTTTCTTTTCCTTCTTCTATTTTGATTTCCGGGAATCAAACAGAGTCTCATGATAATAGGAGAACCCAAATGCAGATTTGGAGGTAAAAATAGTAGCAAAGGGCTGGTTTTCTTTCATTTATTTATTTTTTCTTTCAAATTCTAAACTTTATTTTTGAATGGGATGTGGAATTATCACAACTTACGATACATCCTTAACCATTAGGGCGCTCTAACTAACAGTTAAATAATGTAATCGTTAAGGATGCTTGCGATTATTTTCATTGATGATTCATCACCAATTCGGATATTCTTGAGCCTGTCTAGAATCTCACAACCCCGGAGAGAATATACTGAACTAAGATCGATTTACAAGAATAGCGCAGGTGGGCTGTGTGCTTATCTTCCCGTTTTCTACCACCGAGGAACCAACCAAGTTAGGGTGATAAAGTGTTTGTTCTCTCAACTAGAGATTTTGAGTTTAAGTCGTCACTGTCGCGGTGATCAGAATATATAGGTAATCCATTTCGAGAGTGATTCATATATCACACATGGGGCTCTCCTCTCTCTGAGGTTATCTCCGCATAACGAAAACTTCATTTATTCTGATATGGTTGGCAGATAAGACTAATATGATGCCTTAGTGGCGTAGTTTTTTATCTAATGGCATCAAAAAATAATCAAGTTATTATTATTATTTTGAGCTTGAGGTGGGAGTGATTCGAACTCTATATTTTATAATAGAGTTAAGAATGAAATTACCTTTAGGTTATATTTATAATCACAAAATAATCATGTTATGAAAAAAAAAAAATGCAGACATGCAAAATTGTAAAAGATCCCAATGATGTTTGTTAGTGATATTGATATCTTAATCTTAAACTTAACTATAATAAAATAGTAGATGATGAGATTACTGTTTATTTTTTATCCTAAAAAAACGAACCGTTTTGGTGCCCTCGCTCTTTTTTTGTTTTTCCCTCCTTTTTCTTTTACTTTTGATTGCTTCAGCATCAGCAATGATACTTCATACTTGTGCCACTGTAGAGTACCAATTTCAACACTGCAAAGTTCTACGTCTACAAAGAAGAGCTCTTTCATAAAAGTGGGACCGACGTTTATTTTCAATGATAAAATCACTCTCTCTTTCCCTCTCATAATTGCATGCGTTAGACATCTTCCATTTTTATAACAAATTATCATTTGATGCTAATGGCAGTAATTTTTTCTCCCCCTTGTGCAATACATGTGTTAAGCAAAGCTTAAAAAAAAAAAAAAACAATCACATTTAATTTGTATATATTTTTTTGGTAAAAAAAATAAACAAATTACCATTTCCTCTTAAAAGTTACAATTGATGAGAAATGCGCAATCAACTCTTTTAAACACCACCCACTACTAAACTCGGGAATCCATCCTAAGCACTATCCGTTTGGGCCCTTACTTTGAGGAATCCCTTACGAATCCGTAGGCACACCTAATGGATGGGTTTAGGCACTTCTTCTAGATCCAAGCCACATAGCCCGCCTCTCAAGTTCAAGTATTCTCCTGCATCAATTTCTTCTCTCTCTCTCTCTTTCTTTTTCTTTTCAATTCCTTCATATCAACTTTTATTTTTTTATTTTATTTATTTATTTTTTGTTTTTGGTTTTTATTTTTTATTTTTTATTTGTCTCTCTTGAACTATTTCTTTAGCAACTTTTATTCCTTTCTTTTGATTTGTACTTTCCCCCACACTTATCTCTGTTCCCAACCTAATTCCTTGTTAAATTCTCCTTCTACATGAAATAAGTCTCTTAAGCTCCAATTCATCTTTAGAACAAGGGTAAGGATACAAATATACTAGGCTAGGTAGGAAGATGTGATTAACCAAAGAAGAAGGCATATTCAATTAAGGCTCAAATCGGCCTACTAGGGGGGATGTTGTCTTAAGGGGTGTTTGGTGTTTGGGTTTAAATCAAAATTTTCATCTCAGTTTTTGTCTTTTTCTGAAAAAGTTTTTTGTCTTTTCTGAAAAGTCAATAAAATTTACTATTAAAACTTAAAAATCTTAACTCAAACCCAAATACCAAACGCCCTCTTAGAACATCAATCGGGGAACTAGTTGATTTGGCCATAGTGCTAAGGTCCTTGTATACCTTAATCATTTTCCAAGTGATACTCGATTAGTCGTTCGCCTCGAAAGACCTCCAGGAGAGTTCTAACATTTAATCCCTGCATGTGGAAATCAAAGCAATTATCAAAATAAGGGTACAAAAAGTTCACTTTTCCTAACATGCTTGTCTGTGTGTCAAATAACATGGCTATTGTGCAAAAAAAAATTGAGCAAAAAAAAAATTGAGTATAATCATTAAAAAAACATATTAATCAACGAATCATACCAAAATCCAACATCATACTCATCATCAATTAAAGCCATAACACTAAAACTCAATCCTCATTAAAGTAACGGTGTACTCCCCCACTAAAATTAAAAATTCTCATATAAACCCACTAAAATTAAAAATCCTCACATAGTCTCCCCTAAAATTTATTTTATTAAAAAAAAAATTTTGGTGTACGCCCCAATAGAATATGTTTCTGGCTCCACCCTTGGCAGTGGTCTATGGACAGTCCACTTTGAGAAAAATCTATATACCTGACTCTCCTACTTCTGAGTTATTTGGATACGTCACCCTCTATCTTTGTAGTCTATTTTTTTATTAAAAAAAATCTAGCTAATACAACAATACCACATAATGAAGACTTCATTTATTCTGGTGCAATTAGCGGTTAAGATTTTTTTTATAAATTTTATACGAAGCCTTGGTGGCGTTGTTTTTTTTACCTAATGGTGTCCAAAAATAAACGCACAAATGCAAAATTATAAAAGATCCCAACGATGCTTAGTCTACTTTCCTCAAAAAAAAAAAAAAAAAAAAAAAAAAAAAAAAAAAAGGTCTACTGACTAAATTGATTTTTAGTAATTCTAAACCGGAACCAGATCATTAGAAAAACATTTTCGAAACACTGTTGCTGTCGTTATTCTACGCATATTGAAATGAAAGAAAAAAAGAAAAAAAAGAAAAAGTAGTTGATTATATATGCTGACCGGGAAGGAGTGATATTTGTCGTGAACGGAATATATATTAGATTGCTTTGGGATGAAGTAGCTTTTGACACGTGGCAGCGTTTCATTCCTGCAAAAAAAGCCGCGAAATGTTGGAAAAATTTCTCTGCTAAGTTTCTGAAACATTATTATTATTATTCCCAATCAAAAAGTACTCCACTGAATCACCGTGAAGTCTTCGTACTAAAGAACCACTCTCCTATATTATTTTTTTGTAATAAACAAAAACAAAAACAAAAACAAAAAGAATCCACTTTCCTAGTATTCTGCTTCTGCTTCTGCTTCTGATTGTTCTTCACTGCTGTTTGAATCTTGGTTTGAATATCAAAGAAGATGGGCCAAAATCTCCATTCAATGAAACCACAACGTACCAAAGCCGAGTTGCTCTACGATATCGTCGTCACCACCGGCAATGTGGAAGCCATTAAAGCTCTCTTCCGGGAAGGTGCTAGCCTTGAGGTATTTCTTCTTTGCTTTTTTTATTTTTATTTTTTTTGAAAGGAAAATATGGAATACTTTGAAGGATCTCTTTTGTATTTTGATTTTGATCATCAATTTTATTGTTTAAAATTTTTGTGGTTGTTGTTTGGGTCTCTCTGAGTTTGTGTTTTGTCGAAACAGTGGACTGACAGAGAGGGAAAAAATTCCCTGATGGTGGCGTGCACGAATCACAAGTTAATTGATGCTGCTAAAACTCTCATTCAATTGGGTGCTAATGTCAATTCCTACCGTCCCGGTAATTTCATCGCAAAATCATATGTTTCCAATGCTGCTTTAGGATTTGTGGTGGTTCTGAGTATTACTGGGCCCATCTTTCGAGTAGAATTGAATCAAGTCCTTTTAATGTTCCCTTCGTGTGTGTGTGTGTTTGTGAATGTTTGTTTTGATTGTTGAATTCTGGCAGGTCATCATGCCGGTACTCCCTTGCATCACGCTGCAAAAGTGGGTCTTGTACAGACTGTCGAATTACTTCTCTCCAGTGGAGGTATGTCTTTTCGATAGGGGACAAGATTTCGTTGAATTTGATGCCATATACCATTCGTTTTGCAGTATAAAGGGTGAAAAAATAATTTGATTCATCTATCTTCCTTGTTCGTGATACAGCAAATGCTTTAGTGCGGAATGATGATACTCAAACTCCACTAGATGTTGCTAGACAGAACAAGCACACCGATGCTGTTCGTGCAATTGAGGTATGCACGAGAAATGTGGAATAGAAATTACTATGTTCGTTGTATCCCGTTAGATTGTTACGTGACCAATGTTTCATTTTTCTTTATTGCTTTTAGAAACACATATGCTATTTCTCTGGCTGGATGCGGCAGTTTTATGGTCCGAGCTTCCTTGAAGCTTTAGCTTCAAATCTGTTCTCAAGAAAAATGTATGCATTTTGCTATCTTTCTTATTATCGGATTCCTCTGATGTTCTTTTGTTTGTCTCGTCGTGTTTTGTTATTATGGTCATTCCTCGCATGTCTAGCTTATTAGAGTTCGTTGCTTGCAGTTGGGTTGTAGTTATTCCTTATGGTCCTGATGATCCTACAATGCCACGTAAGTTGCAGCTTGCTCTATATTACACCTTACAGGTATACTAAAGTTTACTTGGCTTTGTTGCTCTTTGTATTATGTATTGAACTTCTTGGAAGGCAACATTTGTGTCTTTCTGGTTTGCCCTGACACTGACACACACTTATCTTTGCACCGCCATTTTTTGTTTTCCAGTTTCACACCCTTTTGACGCTTGTTTGCATCTTTGTTTTGTAGTTTTTTTTTTCCCCCTTCTTATTTTTAAGATAATAATTCAGTCACGTCTCTCTCTTCTCCCCTCCCTCCAGACTCTGGAAAAATTTGGCTGTGTTCGTATGTTCTTTACCTTTTAATTGTATTTTCTTTTTCTTGCTGTGTTTTGGGCAAGAGTTATCCGTAAAAGGTTATTAGACATTCGGTAAATATCTTTTTGTTACTCTTCAATCTTTTGTCACTACTTGGGACGTGCCTTGCCACTGTCATGGCAGTGTTGCACAATTTGTGCAATGTTGTTTCCTTCTTCTCTGCGCTAAAAACATATTTTAGTAGAAAGTTATAAATTGAAATTTTATCATATTGTCTCAGGCTTAACTTATTTATTTTTTTGTTGCTGAAGTTATGGTTTATAAAATAGTCACTCAAACTATGGCTCTCTGCTTGCAGTCTACTTTAATGATCGAAATATTGTGTCTGCTTTGCGCTTGTATAGTTTAAACTCATCCTTTATCCATTTATATATGTCAAACTGTAAACTGTTGGTCTATTAACAGGATGCGCAGCCTTTTATGGTCGTTTCTCTCTGGAGGGCTCGGATCGAGGAACCTAATCTTTCTCAATCGGATCCGAAACTCGCAGTTTTTGATAATTCTACTAGTAAATTTTCACTGCTCAATCTATTATTTCTCTATTTCTTCTCGATTGTTACGTTTATCTTAGGCACTAAACTTCACTTATTGGTTTCTTTTGCAAACTTTATACATGAAGCCAGGGGTGGATTTATTAGATACTTACCAAGATTCTATGTTCAAATCCATTAGTTATTTGAGATGAACTCACTAATTGTATTTATGGATTCAAAATGTATTTATGCACAGTTAAAATCATACTCTTATGCAATAGTTTTTTATTGCTTTTGTCATATCTCATTTTTTGCACTTTTCCATGTCAATCATTTTCTTGACGAACTACTTTCTACTACTATTCATATACTTCGTTATCAGAATATCGGCATAGACTTGCGTCCGATATTCTGGGTGATAAACAACAACTCCAGTCGTTTTACAATGCATGCCGAGGAATTTCTCAGGTATCATTGAATCTAAAAGTACAATGTTTTTTATCTTTGCTTTTGTTACTTGATTTTTTCAGATACAAGTTTCAATTTTAATGTACTGGTAACTACTTTTGAATTTGGAAAAAGTGGCAAGTTTTACCTTAGAAGTCATATTGATGTGTGACAACGTATTGTGAGGAATACAAATGCATCGTATTTATGAAATAGTTGCATAGCATGTATGGATTACATTTAACTTTTATACTGTATCGTGCGCCTGGTTTGGTTATTCAGAAGAATAGGCATTCACATTGTGTAAATCTTGTTTAATACTACTTCCGTTGGATTTTACTGTCCGTGTTCAGGTTGTTCCTTCACAAATTAGTCGTAACACTCAATCCTCTGAAGAAGGTGCTGTATTGGCAACGACGTCACCAAGTGACTCCATTCAATCTGCTTCTGCGGAAATTTTACCGGCTCCTGATTCTCATCTGACACCTGAGGCTTCCAACACAAACGGGTGGGGAACGTCTGCAAATGATGACAGTTGCAATGGGCGGGGTTCATCGGTTGGAACCACACATTCTGAGCCAGACAGCACCGGATGTGTGGATAAACAAGTTAAGGAAGATTACAATGGTTGGAGTACACAAGATCATGAACCTACGTCACGTGGTAATCAAACTAAAACATTCCATAGATGAAGGGATGAGGGGAAAGAGATGGCCCCCAACGATCCCCATTTGATTTAGCAAATATATGTGTGTGTGAGCGTGTGTATGTGAAACATTTGTCTTGATGATTGAATCTTGACAGGTTGTCATGCCGGTACTCCCTTACATCATGCTGCAAAAGAGGGTCGGGTACTAGAGATTATGGAATTAATTCTCTCCAATAGAGGTCTGTCCTTTTAATACGGGATAGGATTTCGTTGAATTTGATGCCGTATACCATACATTTTTCAGTATAATCGGTGAATAAAATAATGAGTTGTCTGTCTTCCTTGTTAATGTTACAGCAAATGCTTTAGTGCGGAATGATGATGGTCAAACTCCACTAGATGTTGCTAGACAAAACCGGCACACCAATGTCGTTCGTGAAATTGAGGTATGTGCAAGAAATGTGGAAATGGAAATTACTATTGTTCTTTGTATATCGCTAGATTGTTACTTGACCAATGTTTAACTTTTTCTTTATTGCTTTTAGCATCAAATATGCTATTTCTCTGGGTGGGTACGGCAGATTTATGGTCCAGGCTTACTCGAAGCATTATCTTCATATCTGTCTTCGAGAAAAATGTATGCATATAGCTTTCTTTCTTGTTAATAGAATTCCTCTGATGTTCTTTTGTTTGTCTCGTCGTGTTTTGTTGTTATGATCACCCATCACATGTCCAGCTTATTAGAGTTTGCCACTTGCAGTTGGGTTGTAGTTATTCCTCATGGTCCTAATGATCCTAGGGAGCCTCATAAGTTGGAGCTTGCTCTATATTATACCTCAAAGGTACAATCACTTGGCTTTGTTGCTTTTAGTATTACGATCTTAACTTCTTCAAAGGCAACGTTTATGTCTCTCTGGTTTTCAATAATTATCTTTGCAAAGTCATTTTTGTTTTCAAGTTTTACACCCTCTTGTCGCTTGTTTATGATGTAGTTTCTTTTCCCCCTTCTTTTTCAACCTCTTCTTTTTTCCCTAGCAGTGTTTTGGGAAAGAAAAGAGACGAGCCATTCAGTAACAATGCATGCAACACGTGACTCCAAAACTTGAGTCTTATATCACTAATTTGGACTTGCTTTGCCATCGTCATAGCAGTGTTGCAAAATTTGTGCGATGTTGCTTCCTTCTGCTCCACGCTAAAAATATATTTTTGTAGCAAAAAATTTCAATTTTGTCTTGTTTTCACAGGCGTAACTTGTTAATAATTTTTGTTGCCGAAATCATAACTTATAAAATAGTTACTCAAAACCCGGTTCTCTGATTGCTTTACTCTTGTATAGTTTAAAGTTTAAACTCATCCATAATCCTTTTATATATGCCAAACTGTAAATTGCTGATCCATTAACAGGATGCCCAGCCTTTTACGGTCGTTCCTCTCTGGAGGGCCCGGATCGAGGAACCTAATCTTTCTCAATCAGATCCGAAACTCATAGTTTTTGATGATTCTACCAGTAATTTTCCAATGCTCAAACTACTAATTCTGTATTTCTTTCCAGGAGTTATGGTGTATTTTAGGTGCTACCTCTTTCTACTGATCATATATTTCGCTATCAGAATATAGGCATAGACTTGAGTCCGCTATTCAGGGTGATAAACAGCAACTCCAATCGTTATTCAATGCATGCCAAGGAATTTGTCAGGTATCATTAAATCGAAATATAGGTTGTTTTTTATCTTTACTTTTGCTACTTAATTTTCTCATACACAAATTTGAATTTCTAATGTACTTGTAACTACTTTTGAATTTGGAAGAAAAGTGGTGTTTTGCCTTAGAAGTCATTGTGAAGAATTTGAGTTGTGAATATTTGTATGTCTGAGTCACTGGTCTGAGCACTGCAAATATTCATGGTCCCAAGATAATATGTATTTTTTCAGAAAAAAGGGGACTATATATATGATTATGATTGAAAATAGTTTAATCTGAAGAATGATTCAAATTGATTGTCTGTTCACATATCAGCACCATCTTGATTTTGTATATACTCAGAAGGGTTGGTGATCACATTGTGTAAATCTTGTTTTGCATTGATACGAATCCGTCCTTGTTCTCTGTGTTCAGGTTATGCGTTTCCCATTTAGTCATAGTATTCAATCCTCTGTAGAAGGTGCAGAATTGGCACCGGTGTCAAGTGACTTTATTCAATTTGATTCAATGGAGATTTCACCGGCTCCTGATTCTCAACCGATACCTGAAGCATCCAACACAAACGGGTGGGGAATGTCTGCGAAGGATGACAGTTACAACGGGTGGGGGTCAGCGGTTGGAACCTCACATTCCGATCCAAACAGCACTGGATGTATGGATGAACAAGTTAAGGAAGATTACAATGGTTGGAGCACACATGATCATGAACCTAGGCCACATGGTAATCAAACTAAACATTCCCAAACCAGCGATGAAAGTACCCCAAGCGTCTCCGAGAACAACAATGTTTCTGTATCACTTACACCAGCTCCATCTGCTCCTCTTCTTCCAGAGGAGATTTTACTTGAAGAGCCTATCCACTATCCAACAATTGATCTCGGTTCAGACACTTTCTCACAACCCACGAACAATGAGGTTTCTGCTTCCTCATGCGTGATCTGCTGGGAAGCTGCAATTGAAGGAGCTTGCATTCCCTGCGGTCATAAGGCTGGTTGCATGTCTTGTTTGACCAAGATCAAATCCAAGAAATCTGTTTGCCCCGTGTGCCGATCCAAGATCACCGAGGTAGTAAGGATCTATGCTGTCTGATTAGTACTATGTTGTAAACTATTAGCTGTCATGAGGTCGAGAAACAACAAATGGCCATTAATCTCACCGTCCTAGGATTCGTTTGTAAACTTTCTTAACAACCTGTTCACATGATTCTTCTAGTTGTACGTCGAGAAAGTTTGCTTGTGCTACACTTTTTACACATATTCATCCATGAGGCTTTTAGTGTTGAACAAAAAAAAAAAGTGCACTTCCTGTAGAGGTTTGAGGTTGACAAGTGAAGATGGTGATTGGTATCAAACATACATGGCATGTGCAACTACTGATGTGTTTAATATTTGCAATTACTTCCTTCTTGTGACGTGACAAAAAAGAAAAAAGAAGCTATATAATCTCGTTCCTATTCAAAACCTATTCTTTTTTAAGTTGCATGTGGTGTTAGAAAAAGAGTTTTGCTATAAAATTACAAATCCGACTGCCGGATAAAAAAGTATATCAAAATATATCTATATGTGTATATATATTATGAGTTATTTAACTGGCATAAAAGATCAATGACTAATCTAACAATTTACCTAAAAAATTATTATTAGGAAATTTCTATTAAATATTAAAATAATTTTTAGATTATTTTTTTAATGATTTGATTTATAAAATAGAAGACTTTTATTTTATGCCACGTACATTTCTAATGCATATATTCAAAATAGTGAAATTACATTATTTTAAATAGAATACGTGCCTTTATTTAACTTTTGAGATTTTGATTTTGTGTCCTTAAAAGTATTTTAAAATATTAATTCTTCCATTATTTTACAAGAAAGCTTAGAATTGCGCCCTTCACTCAACAATTGAAGTATATATTTGTGCTTTCATGTTATAAGAAAAATTACAAACGTGTCCTCACTAATGATTAGAATATGTAATCGTATCTCCATTTAAAGAAATAATATCTTTAATTTTATTCATAATGCCTTCATTAAGAAAATTTAATAATTATGTTATTAGACATTCATAAATCAAACCGTGCGCGATGAATTAAGTCAACAGCCAGGAGAAGAAGAACATTCACCTATCGTTGTTGGGGGGGGGGGGGGGGGGGGGGGGTTGGTGGGGGTTGGGAAGCCTCTCCCAAAGGAAAAATAAAAATGACTCTTGTCGGTAAAGCGGTGAAGAGACTGAAGCGATTTTAGTTTGTAGGCTTTTACTTAGGATCCCACCGACTGTGTACTCGTATGGCACTTTTTGGGGGACAGTAAAACGGTAAAAAAAAAAAAGTAGAAGAGCCTTTTAGCCGTATTATATTGTAAGATTGCGACAATATTATTACCATTTGGCATTATGTGCTTTCAAGTTGGAATGCAAAAATACTGCAATTAATTTATAACCAATGTTTTTACTGAGAGCATTTATTTTTAGGTAGAGTTTATAATGTCTTATTATACTGAAAATAGTATAAAACTCATATGCAATAACTAAACTTTCTATATGATTGATTTAACATACGTTTGGTGCAAATGTTTGTGGTAGTTTCCAAAGGAGTATCAAATTAAAACCTCTCTATAATTGTGTCGTTATTGAGTATAGAGTGAACAATGATCGCTTCCACAGAGGATTGGTTATAATTAATTAATTATCGACTCTAAAATTTAAGACACACTAAAACTAGATACTAGATACTAAATGGAGAAGGGTTTTTAATATTTAAACTAAATAAACAAAATCGTAAAAGAAATTAAATAAAGGCTTAAGAATAATAAAAGATTGGTTAAGAAATAATTCTCCACCACTAGGCATGGAACTATAATTGAAATAAGAACTATCTCTAACTTTCTATTGAAACTACCAATCATAGATAATAACAAGCTCTATCATTCCAATATTTCCTTGGTTTGTCATTAGGCAAAACAAGCTCTTCACCTAAATTCCTTCCTATTAAATAATCTAGAACAAGCTTTCTAAGTTTAATCTAATGGAAGCATTAAGATGAGAAAAATAGGTTGATATAAGAAACAAACACACAAGCTTAGTTCATTTATTATAGGTTATGTTCCACATGTAATCATAAGAAAATATCTCATAATCAAATATCACAATTACTACTAATGATAAGGAAATCAAGATAATTACGGTTCAAGATTCCTAATCTAGCAATAAAAAATTCTCAAGTCCTATTTAGTTGTGCACTCAAACAAAACAAGAAAATAATCATGAACAATAAATTGGAAGAACATAAACATTCTCAATTGGAAAGTTGAAAAATTAAATCTAATTCATTCAATTAATAATCATATGTCTAGGGTTTTGAAATCCTCCTAAACCAAACATAATTGAAAAGAACAAGAATATAAAAACTAAGAGCATGGAAAAGAAGAGAGTAAAGGAGGAATAATGATTATGGTCTTAAAAATCTCCACGCAAACAATCTTCTTGAGCCGCCAAGAATCTCTTCTTTTTCTTTTTTTTCTTCTTCATAAATGGCCGCTAAATAATGGTCAAAAAACCCCCAATTAAACCCTAGAAAGACCTATTTATAGGCTCCCAATGTTGGGTTCAAAAGGGGAAAGTTCATGTCCAATTTGAGATTTAAAATCCACAATTCGCGTATCGCAGCACCGCAACGCCCATCCCTAGCGTCACGGCACTACGGATCTGATGGCGGACTTCCAGTAGCCAGCGCCGTAGTGCTTTCCCTTGATGCAACTAGCACCGCGGTGCCCGCCTGTTGGCCACTTGGCTCAATTTGTCCATTTTTAGCATGTTTTCATCTCCTTTTCATTTCTTTGCATCCAAAATACTTACAAGACATAAAAACAATAATAAATACTCAAAAATCTCAAGAAACCAACAAATAAACATAGGACAATTAGTAGAAAATTATAAAGAATTAAGCACTTATCAAATTCCCCCACACTTAACATTTGCTAGTCCTCGAGCAAAACCTAAACAAAAAAGAATAAAACCAAAAAGAACCTAAACTAGTTCACTTTCGCAGGAAATCACGATTGCATTTAGTGTATGCAACAAGCCTTTAAACCCCTAGGTGGCCCATAGAGGACGAGTTATAGTCTCGTGTGGGCTTCCAGGGCGATACTCACACACACCAACTTACCTTATCTTCCAACATTTTATCTCGGAGAACTAAAGGAGGTTAAAACCTTGAAATCAAACAAGCATTAAGTTAGATCCATAGCTATTCAAAAGCTAATACATCCTACAACAATTATTCTCAAGTGTGTGTGTGAAATAGCTACTGTTATCGATGGTGAGACTACATATGATTCGGAAAAAGATAAACCCTCATAATTCTCATAGAAATGATCACCCAATTTCAGTTGAAAAGACCAAACATCATATGCTCTCCCCTTGGTACGAATCTCCACCATGCCGAAGGCATCACCTGAAATCAAAAGGTCTTGATATGGGTTGTACTGGGGCCGAGGGGTTGTGGTGTGGCTAAAGAATGAAAGCGATAGAATGTAACAAAGGTTCTAAAAACTTCATGAAGTAAGAGATATCGGAGTATTCATCAAGTAATATTTCTCACAACCCCAAATACTAACGAAAAACATGGGCCGATTATCATTGTATTGGGCCTTTACATCATTTTAACCAACCTTGTACCATCCATAACTTTGATTTCTTACTCAAGAGATGATACTTCTAATTTCTTTTTTATTTATTTTTATTTTTATTTTTATTTTTTTGATGCAGGAGCTTAGTGCTTTCCCTTTTGTCGTTTAGTTTATGTAATAAGTGATTTTAGTGTCGTTGGCTTGATTATTTGTCGTTTACTTCATTTACCAAAACGATATCGTTGTGTCCTCACTGTCGTTTTGTAGGAGGGTTTTCTGAGTCGAACGCTGCTTGTTAGCGGCTGCTCCTTAAAATTCCAATATACATATATTGGTTGTACACAATCTTGAAAGGTAGCTTGCTGAATGGAAGAATGAAAACAGAGCTTTGACTCTTTATTTTCATTTTTCTTGTTCACGAATTCTTGGTTGGAACGTGATTCTCTCCAATTTCTCTTGGTAACACTGATTTTGCAGATTTGCTCACTGGTTTCTACATCAAAGTGGTATCGGAGACAGGTTCAACTGATGTAGGAGTGATGCAACCATTTCCTCTTAAAAGTTACAATTGATGATAAAGACGCAATCAACTCTTTTAAACACCACCCACTACTAGACTCGGGAATCCATTCTAAGCACTATCCGTTTGGACCCTTACTTCGAGAAATTCCTTACGAATCCGTAGGCACACCTAATGGATAGGCTTAGGCACTTCTTCGAGATCCAAACCACATAGACTGCCTCTCAAGTTCAAGTATGCTCCTGCATCAATTTCTTTTCTCTCTCTCTCTCTTTTCTTTTTCTTTTCAATTCCTTCATATCAACTTTTTATTTTTTTATTTTTTTATTTTATTTATTATTTTTTATTTGTCTCTCTTGAACTATTTCTTTCGCAACTTTTATTCCTTTCTTTTGATTTGTCCTCTCCCCCACACTTATCTTCCGTTCCCAACCTAATTCCTTGTTAAATTCTCCTTGTACATGAAATAAGGGGGTGTTTGGCATATAAGTTCCACTCCAACTAAACTGTATTTTTTCATCTCAATTTTTGTTTTTTTTTTTCTGAAAAGTCAACAAAATTTATAACTACTTTTAAAAAAGTTAATACTATTTAAACTTAAAAATTTCAACTCAACTCAAACTCAATTTATTTACTAAACACCCTCTAAGTCTCTTAAGCTCCAATTCATCTTTAGAACAAGGGTAAGGATACAAATATACTAGGCTAGGTAGGAAGATGTGATTAACCAAAGAAGAAGGCATATTCAATTAAGGTTCAAATTGGCTTACTAGGGGGGATGTTCCTTAGAACATCAATCGGGGAACTAGTTGATTTGGCCATAGTGCTGAGGTCCTTGTATACCTTAATCATTTTCCAAGTGATACTCGATCAGTCGTTCGCCTCGAAAGACCTCTAGGAGAGTTCTAACATTTAATCTCTGCATGTGGAAATCAAATCAATCATCAAAATAAGGGTACAAAAAGTTCAATTTTCCTAACATGCTTGTCTGTGTGTCAAATAACATGGCTATTGTACACTTCGAGTATAATCATAATAAAAACATATTAACCAACGAATCATACCAAGATCCAACATCATACTCATCATCAATTAAAGCCATAACACTAAAACTCAATCCTCATTAAAGTAACGGTGTACTCCCCCACTAAAATTAAAAAATCTCATATAAACCCACTAAAATTAAAAATCCTCACATAGTCTCCCCTAAATTTATTTTATTAAAAAAAAATTTTGGTGTATGCCCCATTAAAATATGTTTCTGGCTTCACCCTTAGCAGTGGTCTATGGACAGTCCACTTTTAGAAAAATCTATATACATGACTCTCCTATTTCTGAGTTATTTGGATACGTCACCCTCTATCTTTGTAGTCTATTTTTTTATTAAAAAAAATCTAGCTAATACAACAATACCACATAATGAAGACTTCATTTATTCTGGTGCAATTAGCGGATAATATATATATATATATATTTAAAATTTTATACGAAGCCTTGGTGGCGTTGTTTATTTACCTAATGGTATCCAAAAATAAACGCACAAATGCAAAATTATAAAAGATCCGAACGACGCTTAGTCTACTTTCCTCCAAAAAAAAAAAAAAAAAAAAAGAAAAGAAAAGAAAAGAAAAGGTCTACTGACTAAATTGATTTTGAGTAATCCTAAACCGGAACCAGATCATTAGAAAACATTTTCGAAACACTGTTGCTGTCGTTATTCTACGCATATTGAAATGAAAGAAAAAAACAAAAAAAAGAAAAAGTAGATGATTATATATGCTGACCGGGAAGGAGTGATATTTGTCGTGAACGGAATATATATTAGATTGCTTTGGGATGAAGTAGCTTTTGACACGTGGCAGCGTTTCATTCCTGCCAAAAAAGCCGCGAAATGTTGGAACAATTTCTCTGCTAAGTTTCTGAAACATTATTATTATTATTCCCAATCAAAAAGTACTCCACTGAGTCACCGTGAAGTCTTCGTACTAAAGAACCACTCTCCTATATTATTTTTTTTTGTAATAAACAAAAACAAAAAAAAAAAAGAATCCACTTTCCTAGTATTCTGCTTCTGCTTCTGCTTCTGCTTCTGCTTCTGATTGTTCTTCACTGCTGTTTGAATCTTGGTTTGAATATCAAAGAAGATGGGCCAAAATCTCCATTCAATGAAACCACAACGTACCAAAGCCGAGTTGCTCTACGATATCGTCGTCACCACCGGCAATGTGGAAGCCATTAAAGCTCTCTTCCGGGAAGGTGCTAGCCTCGAGGTATTTCTTCTTTGCTTTTTTTATTTTTATTTTTTTTTGAAAGGAAAATATGGAATACTTTGAAGGATCTCTTTTGTATTTTGATTTTGATCATCAATTTTATTGTTTAAAATTTTTGTGGTTGTTGTTTGGGTCTCTCTGAGTTTGTGTTTTGTCGAAACAGTGGACTGACAGAGAGGGAAAAAATTCCCTGATGGTGGCGTGCACGAATCACAAGTTAATTGATGCTGCTAAAACTCTCATTCAATTGGGTGCTAATGTCAATTCCTACCGTCCCGGTAATTTCATCGCAAAATCATATGTTTCCAATGCTGCTTTAGGATTTGTGGTGGTTCTGAGTATTACTGGGCCCATCTTTCGAGTAGAATTGAATCAAGTCCTTTTAATGTTCCCTTCGTGTGTGTGTGTGTTTGTGAATGTTTGTTTTGATTGTTGAATTCTGGCAGGTCATCATGCCGGTACTCCCTTGCATCACGCTGCAAAAGTGGGTCTTGTACAGACTGTCGAATTACTTCTCTCCAGTGGAGGTATGTCTTTTCGATAGGGGACAAGATTTCGTTGAATTTGATGCCATATACCATTCGTTTTGCAGTATAAAGGGTGAAAAAATAATTTGATTCATCTATCTTCCTTGTTCGTGATACAGCAAATGCTTTAGTGCGGAATGATGATACTCAAACTCCACTAGATGTTGCTAGACAGAACAAGCACACCGATGCTGTTCGTGCAATTGAGGTATGCACGAGAAATGTGGAATAGAAATTACTATGTTCGTTGTATCCCGTTAGATTGTTACGTGACCAATGTTTCATTTTTCTTTATTGCTTTTAGAAACACATATGCTATTTCTCTGGCTGGATGCGGCAGTTTTATGGTCCGAGCTTCCTTGAAGCTTTAGCTTCAAATCTGTTCTCAAGAAAAATGTATGCATTTTGCTATCTTTCTTATTATCGGATTCCTCTGATGTTCTTTTGTTTGTCTCGTCGTGTTTTGTTATTATGGTCATTCCTCGCATGTCTAGCTTATTAGAGTTCGTTGCTTGCAGTTGGGTTGTAGTTATTCCTTATGGTCCTGATGATCCTACAATGCCACGTAAGTTGCAGCTTGCTCTATATTACACCTTACAGGTATACTAAAGTTTACTTGGCTTTGTTGCTCTTTGTATTATGTATTGAACTTCTTGGAAGGCAACATTTGTGTCTTTCTGGTTTGCCCTGACACTGACACACACTTATCTTTGCACCGCCATTTTTTGTTTTCCAGTTTCACACCCTTTTGACGCTTGTTTGCATCTTTGTTTTGTAGTTTTTTTTTTCCCCCTTCTTATTTTTAAGATAATAATTCAGTCACGTCTCTCTCTTCTCCCCTCCCTCCAGACTCTGGAAAAATTTGGCTGTGTTCGTATGTTCTTTACCTTTTAATTGTATTTTCTTTTTCTTGCTGTGTTTTGGGCAAGAGTTCTCCGTAAAAGGTTATTAGACATTCGGTAAATATCTTTTTGTTACTCTTCAATCTTTTGTCACTACTTGGGACGTGCCTTGCCACTGTCATGGCAGTGTTGCACAATTTGTGCAATGTTGTTTCCTTCTTCTCTGCGCTAAAAACATATTTTAGTAGAAAGTTATAAATTGAAATTTTATCATATTGTCTCAGGCTTAACTTATTTATTTTTTTGTTGCTGAAGTTATGGTTTATAAAATAGTCACTCAAACTATGGCTCTCTGCTTGCAGTCTACTTTAATGATCGAAATATTGTGTCTGCTTTGCGCTTGTATAGTTTAAACTCATCCTTTATCCATTTATATATGTCAAACTGTAAACTGTTGGTCTATTAACAGGATGCGCAGCCTTTTATGGTCGTTTCTCTCTGGAGGGCTCGGATCGAGGAACCTAATCTTTTTCAATCGGATCCGAAACTCGCAGTTTTTGATAATTCTACTAGTAAATTTTCACTGCTCAAGCTATTATTTCTCTATTTCTTCTCGATTGTTACGTTTATCTTAGGCACTAAACTTCACTTATTGGTTTCTTTTGCAAACTTTTATACATGAAGCCAGGGGTGGATTTATTAGATACTTACCAAGATTCTATGTTCAAATCCATTAGTTATTTGAGATGAACTCACTAATTGTATTTATGGATTCAAAATGTATTTATGCACAGTTAAAATCATACTCTTATGCAATAGTTTTTTATTGCTTTTGTCATATCTCATTTTTTGCACTTTTCCATGTCAATCATTTTCTTGACGAACTACTTTCTACTACTATTCATATACTTCGTTATCAGAATATCGGCATAGACTTGCGTCCGATATTCTGGGTGATAAACAACAACTCCAGTCGTTTTACAATGCATGCCGAGGAATTTCTCAGGTATCATTGAATCTAAAAGTACAATGTTTTTTATCTTTGCTTTTGTTACTTGATTTTTTCAGATACAAGTTTCAATTTTAATGTACTGGTAACTACTTTTGAATTTGGAAAAAGTGGCAAGTTTTACCTTAGAAGTCATTTTGATGTGTGACAACGTATTGTGAGGAATACAAATGCATCGTATTTATGAAATAGTTGCATAGCATGTATGGATTACATTTAACTTTTATACTGTATCATGCGCCTGGTTTGGTTATTCAGAAGAATAGGCATTCACATTGTGTAAATCTTGTTTAATACTACTTCCGTTGGATTTTACTGTCCGTGTTCAGGTTGTTCCTTCACAAATTAGTCGTAACACTCAATCCTCTGAAGAAGGTGCTGTATTGGCAACGACGTCACCGAGTCAATTGGCAACGACGTCACCAAGTGACTCCATTCAATCTGCTTCTGCGGAAATTTTACCGGCTCCTGATTCTCATCTGACACCTGAGGCTTCCAACACAAACGGGTGGGGAACGTCTGCAAATGATGACAGTTGCAATGGGCGGGGTTCATCGGTTGGAACCACACATTCTGAGCCAGACAGCACCGGATGTGTGGATAAACAAGTTAAGGAAGATTACAATGGTTGGAGTACACAAGATCATGAACCTACGTCACGTGGTAATCAAACTAAAACATTCCATAGATGAAGGGATGAGGGGAAAGAGATGGCCCCCAACGATCCCCATTTGATTTAGCAAATATATGTGTGTGTGAGCGTGTGTATGTGAAACATTTGTCTTGATGATTGAATCTTGACAGGTTGTCATGCCGGTACTCCCTTACATCATGCTGCAAAAGAGGGTCGGGTACTAGAGATTATGGAATTAATTCTCTCCAATAGAGGTCTGTCCTTTTAATACGGGATAGGATTTCATTGAATTTGATGCCGTATACCATACATTTTTCAGTATAATCGGTGAATAAAATAATGAGTTGTCTGTCTTCCTTGTTAATGTTACAGCAAATGCTTTAGTGCGGAATGATGATGGTCAAACTCCACTAGATGTTGCTAGACAAAACCGGCACACCAATGTCGTTCGTGAAATTGAGGTATGTGCAAGAAATGTGGAAATGGAAATTACTATTGTTCTTTGTATATCGCTAGATTGTTACTTGACCAATGTTTAACTTTTTCTTTATTGCTTTTAGCATCAAATATGCTATTTCTCTGGGTGGGTACGGCAGATTTATGGTCCAGGCTTACTCGAAGCATTATCTTCATATCTGTCTTCGAGAAAAATGTATGCATATAGCTTTCTTTCTTGTTAATAGAATTCCTCTGATGTTCTTTTGTTTGTCTCGTCGTGTTTTGTTGTTATGATCACCCATCACATGTCCAGCTTATTAGAGTTTGCCACTTGCAGTTGGGTTGTAGTTATTCCTCATGGTCCTAATGATCCTAGGGAGCCTCATAAGTTGGAGCTTGCTCTATATTATACCTCAAAGGTACAATCACTTGGCTTTGTTGCTTTTAGTATTACGATCTTAACTTCTTCAAAGGCAACGTTTATGTCTCTCTGGTTTTCAATAATTATCTTTGCAAAGTCATTTTTGTTTTCAAGTTTTACACCCTCTCGTCGCTTGTTTATGATGTAGTTTCTTTTCCCCCTTCTTTTTCAACCTCTTCTTTTTTCCCTAGCAGTGTTTTGGGAAAGAAAAGAGACGAGCCATTCAGTAACAATGCATGCAACACGTGACTCCAAAACTTGAGTCTTATATCACTAATTTGGACTTGCTTTGCCATCGTCATAGCAGTGTTGCAAAATTTGTGCGATGTTGCTTCCTTCTGCTCCACGCTAAAAATATATTTTTGTAGCAAAAAATTTCAATTTTGTCTTGTTTTCACAGGCGTAACTTGTTAATAATTTTTGTTGCCGAAATCATAACTTATAAAATAGTTACTCAAAACCCGGTTCTCTGATTGCTTTACTCTTGTATAGTTTAAAGTTTAAACTCATCCATAATCCTTTTATATGTGCCAAACTGTAAATTGCTGATCCATTAACAGGATGCCCAGCCTTTTACGGTCGTTCCTCTCTGGAGGGCCCGGATCGAGGAACCTAATCTTTCTCAATCAGATCCGAAACTCATAGTTTTTGATGATTCTACCAGTAATTTTCCAATGCTCAAACTACTAATTCTGTATTTCTTTCCAGGAGTTATGGTGTATTTTAGGTGCTACCTCTTTCTACTGATCATATATTTCGCTATCAGAATATAGGCATAGACTTGAGTCCGCTATTCAGGGTGATAAACAGCAACTCCAATCGTTATTCAATGCATGCCAAGGAATTTGTCAGGTATCATTAAATCTAAATATAGGTTGTTTTTTATCTTTACTTTTGCTACTTAATTTTCTCATACACAAATTTGAATTTCTAATGTACTTGTAACTACTTTTGAATTTGGAAGAAAAGTGGTGTTTTGCCTTAGAAGTCATTGTGAAGAATTTGAGTTGTGAATATTTGTATGTCTGAGTCACTGGTCTGAGCACTGCAAATATTCATGGTCCCAAGATAATATGTATTTTTTCAGAAAAAAGGGGACTATATATGATTATGATTGAAAATAGTTTAATCTGAAGAATGATTCAAATTGATTGTCTGTTCACATATCAGCATCATCTTGATTTTGTATATACTCAGAAGGGTTGGTGATCACATTGTGTAAATCTTGTTTTGCATTGATACGAATCCGTCCTTGTTCTCTGTGTTCAGGTTATGCGTTTCCCATTTAGTCATAGTATTCAATCCTCTGTAGAAGGTGCAGAATTGGCACCGGTGTCAAGTGACTTTATTCAATTTGATTCAATGGAGATTTCACCGGCTCCTGATTCTCAACCGATACCTGAAGCATCCAACACAAACGGGTGGGGAATGTCTGCGAAGGATGACAGTTACAACGGGTGGGGGTCAGCGGTTGGAACCTCACATTCCGATCCAAACAGCACTGGATGGATGGATGAACAAGTTAAGGAAGATTACAATGGTTGGAGCACACATGATCATGAACCTAGGCCACATGGTAATCAAACTAAACATTCCCAAACCAGCGATGAAAGTACCCCAAGCGTCTCCGAGAACAACAATGTTTCTGTATCACTTACACCAGCTCCATCTGCTCCTCTTCTTCCAGAGGAGATTTTACTTGAAGAGCCTATCCACTATCCAACAATTGATCTCGGTTCAGACACTTTCTCACAACCCACGAACAATGAGGTTTCTGCTTCCTCATGCGTGATCTGCTGGGAAGCTGCAATTGAAGGAGCTTGCATTCCCTGCGGTCATAAGGCTGGTTGCATGTCTTGTTTGACCAAGATCAAATCCAAGAAATCTGTTTGCCCCGTGTGCCGATCCAAGATCACCGAGGTAGTAAGGATCTATGCTGTCTGATTAGTACTATGTTGTAAACTATTAGCTGTCATGAGGTCGAGAAACAACAAATGGCCATTAATCTCACCGTCCTAGGATTCGTTTGTAAACTTTCTTAACAACCTGTTCACATGATTCTTCTAGTTGTACGTCGAGAAAGTTTGCTTGTGCTACACTTTTTACACATATTCATCCATGAGGCTTTTAGTGTTGAACAAAAAAAAAAAGTGCACTTCCTGTAGAGGTTTGAGGTTGACAAGTGAAGATGGTGATTGGTATCAAACATACATGGCATGTGCAACTACTGATGTGTTTAATATTTGCAATTACTTTCTTTCTTGTGACGTGACAAAAAAGAAAAAAGAAGCTATATAATCTCGTTCCTATTCAAAACCTATTCTTTTTTAAGTTGCATGTGGTGTTAGAAAAAGAGTTTTGCTATAAAATTACAAATCCGACTGCCGGATAAAAAAGTATATCAAAATATATCTATATGTGTATATATATTATGAGTTATTTAACTGGCATAAAAGATCAATGACTAATCTAACAATTTACCTAAAAAATTATTATTAGGAAATTTCTATTAAATATTAAAATAATTTTTAGATTATTTTTTTAATGATTTGATTTATAAAATAGAAGACTTTTATCTTATGCCACGTACATTTCTAATGCATATATTCAAAATAGTGAAATTACATTATTTTAAATAGAATACGTGCCTTTATTTAACTTTTGAGATTTTGATTTTGTGTCCTTAAAAGTATTTTAAAATATTAATTCTTCCATTATTTTACAAGAAAGCTTAGAATTGCGCCCTTCACTCAACAATTGAAGTATATATTTGTGCTTTCATGTTATAAGAAAAATTACAAACGTGTCCTCACTAATGATTAGAATATGTAATCGTATCTCCATTTAAAGAAATAATATCTTTAATTTTATTCATAATGCCTTCATTAAGAAAATTTAATAATTATGTTATTAGACATTCATAAATCAAACCGTGCGCGATGAATTAAGTCAACAGCCAGGAGAAGAAGAACATTCACCTATCGTTGTTTGGGGGGGGGGGGGGGGGGGGGGGGGTTGTGGTGGGGGTTGGGAAGCCTCTCCCAAAGGAAAAATAAAAATGACTCTTGTCGGTAAAGCGGTGAAGAGACTGAAGCGATTTTAGTTTGTAGGCTTTTACTTAGGATCCCACCGACTGTGTACTCGTATGGCACTTTTGGGGGACAGTAAAACGGTAAAATAAAAGTAGAAGAGCCTTTTAGCCGTATTATATTGTAAGATTGCGACAATATTATTACCATTTGGCATTATGTGCTTTCAAGTTGGAATGCAAAAATACTGCAATTAATTTGTAACCAATGTTTTTACTGAGAGCATTTATTTTTAGGTAGAGTTTATAATGTCTTATTATACTGAAAATAGTATAAAACTCATATGCAATAACTAAACTTTCTATATGATTGATTTAACATAAGTTTGGTGCAAATGTTTGTGGTAGTTTCCAAATGAGTATCAAATTAAAACCTCTCTATAATTGTGTCGTTATTGAGTATAGAGTGAACAATGATCGTTTTCGTAGAGGATTGGTTATAATTAATTAATTATCGACTCTAAAATTTAAGACACACTAAAACTAGATACTAAATGGAGAAGGGTTTTTAATATTTAAACTAAATAAACAAAACCGTAAAAGAAATTAAATAAAGGCTTAAGGATAATAAAATATTGGTTAAGAAATAATTCTCCACCACTAGGCATGGAACTATAATTGAAATAAGAACTATCTCCAACTTTCTATTGAAACTACCAATCATAGATAATAACAAGCTCTATCATTCCAATATTTCCTTGGTTTGTCATTAGGCAAAACAAGCTCTTCACCTAATTTCCTGCCCATTAAACAACCTAGAACAAGCTTTCTAAGTTTAATCTAATGGAAGCATTAAGATGAGAAAAATAGGTTGATATAAGAAACAAACACACAAGCTCAGTTCATTTATTCTAGGTTATGTTCCACATGTAATCATAAGAAAAGATCTCATAATCAAATATCACAACTACTGCTAATGATAAGGAAATCAAGATAATTACGGTTCAAGATTCCTAATCTAGCAATAAAAAATTCTCAAGTCCTATTTAGTTGCGCACTCAAACAAAACAAGAAAATAATCATGAACAATAAATTGGAAGAAAATAAACATTCTCAATTGGAAAGTTGGAAAATTAAATCTAATTCATTCAATTAATAATCATATGTCTAGGGTTTTGAAATCCTCCTAAACCAAACATAATTGAAAAGAACAAGAATATAAAAACTAAGAGCATGGAAAAGAAGAGAGTAAAGGAGGAATAATGATTATGGTCTTGAAAATCTCCACGCAAACAATCTTCTTGAGCCGCCAAGAATCTCTTCTTTTTCTTTTTTTTCTTCTCATGAATGGCTACTAAATAATGGTCAAAAGACCCCCAATTAAACCCTAGAAAGACCCATTTATAGGCTCCCAAAGTTGGGTTCAAAAGGGGAAAGTTCATGTCCAATTTGAGATTTAAAATCCACAATTCGCGTATCACAGCACCGCAACACCCATCCCTAGCGTCACGGCACTACGGATCTGATGGCGGACTTCCAGCAGCCAGCGCCGCGGCGCTTTCTCCTAATGCAACTAGCGCCACGGCGCTTGCCTGTTGGCCACTTGGCTCAATTTGTCCGTGTTTAACACGTTTTCATCTCCTTTTCATTCCTTTGCATCCAAAATACTTACAAGACATAAAAACACTAATAAATACTCAAAAATCTCAAGAAACCAACAAATAAACAGAGGATAATTAGTAGAAAATTATAAAGAAATAAGCACTTATCAAATTCCCTCACACTTAACATTTGATAGTCCACGAGCAAAACCTAAACAAAAAAGAATAAAACCAAAAAGAAACTAAACTAGTTCACTTTCGCAGGAAATCACAATTGCATTTAGTGTATGAAACAAGCCTTTAAAAACTCTAGGTGGCCCATAGAGGACAAGTTATAGTCTCGTGAGGGCTTCCAGCGGTGATACTCACAAACACCAACTTACCTTATCTTCCAACATTTTATCTGAGAACTAAAGGAGGTTATAACCTTAAAAATTAAACAAGCATTAAGTTAGATCCATAGTTATTCAAAAGCTAATACATCTGTGTGTATGAAATAGCTACTGTTATCGATGGTGAGACGACACATGATTCGGAAAAAGATAAACCCTCATAATCCTCATAGAAATGATCACCTAATTTCAGTTGAAAAGACCAAACATCACATGCTCTCCCCTTGGTACGAATCTCCACTACGTCGAAGGCATCACCTGAAATCAAAAGGTCTTGATATGGGCTGTAATGGGGCAGAGAGGTAGTGGTGTGGCTAAAGAATGAAAGCGATAGAATGTAACAAAGGTTCTAAAAACTTCATAAAGTAAGAGATATCGGAGCATTCATCAAGGAATATTTCTCACTAACCCCAAGTACTAACTAAAAACATAGGCCGATCATCATTGTATTGGGCCTTTACATCATTTTAACCAACCTTGTACCATCCATAACTTTGATTTCTTACTCAAGAGATGATACTTTTTATTTCTTATTTATTTATTTTTAAATTTATTTTTTTGATGCAGGAGCTTAGTGCTTTCCCTTTTCTCGTTTAGTTTATGTAATAAGTGATTTTAGTGTCGTTGGCTTGATTCTTTGTCATTTACTTCATTTACCCAAACGATATCGTTTGATTGTGTCCTCACTGTCGTTTTGTAGGAGGGTTTTCTGAGTCGAACGCTGCTTGTTAGCGGCTGCTCCTTAGAATTCCAATATACATATATTGGTTGTACACAATCTTGAAAGGTAGCTTGCTGAATGGAAGAATGAAAACAGAGCTTTGACTCTTTATTTCCATTTTTCTTGTTCACGAATTCTTGGTTGGAACGTGATTCTCTCCAATCTCTCTTGGTAAATCTGATTTTGCAGATTTGCTCACTGGTTTCTACATCAACGTGGTATCGGAGACAGGTGCAACTGATGTAGGAGTGACGCAACCATTTCCTCTTAAAAGTTGCAATTGATGAGAAATGCGAAATCAACTCTTTTAAACACCTAAGCACTATCCATTTGGGCCCTTACTTTGAGGAATCCCTTACGAATCCGTAAGCACACATAATGGATGGGTTTAGGCACTTCTTCGAGATTCAAGCCACATAAACCGCCTCTCAAGTTCAAGTATGCTCCTGCATCAATTTCTTTTCTCTCTCTCTCTTTTTTTTCTTTTTCTTTTCAATTCCTTCATATCAACTTTTTATTTTTTTATTTTATATTTTTGTTTTTGGTTTTTATTTTTTATTTTTTTATTTGTCTCTCTTGAACTATTTCTTTCTTATTCCTTTCTTTTGATTTGTACTATCCCCCACACTTATCTTCTGTTCCCAACCTAATTCCTTGTTAAATTCTCCTTGTACATAAGTCTCTTAAGCTCTAATTCATCTTTAAAACAAGGGTAAGGATACAATAGGAAGATGTGATTAACCAAAGAAGAAGGCATATTCAATTAAGGCCCAAATTGGCCTACTAGGGGGGATGTTCTCTTAAGGGGTGTTTGGTGTTTGGGTTCAAACCAAAATTTTCATCTCAGTTTTTATCTTTTTATGAAATTTTTTTTGTCTTTTTCTGAAAAGTCAATAAAATTTACTATTAAAACTTAAAAATCTTAACTCAAACCCAAATACCAAACACCCTCTTAGAACATCAATCAGGGAACTAGTTGATTTGGCCATAGTGCTAAGGTCCTTGTATACCTTAATCATTTTCCAAGTGATACTCGATTAGTCATTCGCCTCGAAAGACCTCCAGGAGAGTTCTAACATTTAATCCATGCATGTGGAAATCAAAGCAATCATCAAAATAAGGGTACAAAAAGATCACTTTTCCTAACATGCTTGTCTGTGTGTCAAATAACATGGCTATTGTGCAAAAAAATTATTGAGTATAATCATAATAAAAACATATTAACCAAAGAATCATACCAAGATCCAACATCATACTCATCATCAATTAAAGCCATAACACTAAAACTCAATCCTCATTAAAGTAACGGTGTACTCCCCCATTAAAATTAAAAATTATCATATAAACCCACTAAAAATAAAAATTCTCACATAGTCTCCCCTAAAATTTATTTTATTAAAAAAAATTTTTGGTGTACGCCCCATTAGAATATGTTTCTGGCTCCACCCTTAGCAGTGGTCTATGGACAGTCCATTTTGAGAAAATTCTATATATCTGACTCTCCTATTTCTGAGTTATTTGGATACGTCACCCTCTATCTTTGTAGTCTATTTTTTCATTAAAAAAAATCTAGCTCATACAACAATACCACATAATGAAGACTTCATTTATTCTTGTGCAATTAGCGGTTAAGATTTTTTTTTTTTTAATTTTATACGAAGCCTTGGTGGCGTTGTTTTTTTACCTAATGGTGTCCAAAAATAAACGCACAAATGCAAAATTATAAAAGATCCCAACGATGCTTAGTCTACTTTCCTCAAAAAAAAAAAAAAAAAAAAGGTCTACTGACTAAATTGATTTTTAGTAATTCTAAACCGGAACCAGATCATTAGAAAAACATTTTCGAAACACTGTTGCTGTCGTTATTCTACGCATATTGAAATGAAAGAAAAAAACAAAAAAAAAGAAAAAGTAGTTGATTACATATGCTGACCGGGAAGGAGTGATATTTGTCGTGAACGGAATATATATTAGATTGCTTAGGGATGAAGTAGCTTTTGACACGTGGCAGCGTTT
Source organism: Ficus carica (assembly GCA_009761775.1). NCBI lineage: Eukaryota > Viridiplantae > Streptophyta > Magnoliopsida > Rosales > Moraceae > Ficus > Ficus carica. Next base: position 2,968,354 of record CM019748.1, on the reverse strand, counting down.
CATTCCTGCCAAAAAAGCCGCGAAATGTTGGAACGATTTCTCTGCTAAGTTTCTGAAACATTATTATTATTATTCCCAATCAAAAAGTACTCCACTGAGTTACCGTGAAGTCTTCGTACTAAAGAACCACTCTCCTGTAATATTTTTTTGTAATAAACAAAAACAAAAACAAAAAAAAAAAAGAATCCACTTTCCTAGTATTCTGCTTCTGCTTCTGCTTCTGCTTCTGATTGTTCTTCACTGCTGTTTGAATCTTGGTTTGAATATCAAAGAAGATGGGCCAAAATCTCGGTTCAATGAAACCACAACGTACCAAAGCCGAGTTGCTCTACGATATCGTCGTCACCACCGGCAATGTGGAAGCCATTAAAGCTCTCTTCCGGGAAGGTGCTAGCCTTGAGGTATTTCTTCTTTGCTTTTTTTATTTTTATTTTTTTTGAAAGGAAAATATGGAATACTTTGAGGGATCTCTTTTGTATTTTGATTTTGATCATCAATTTTATTGTTTAAAATTTTTGTGGTTGTTGTTTGGGTCTCTCTGAGTTTGTGTTTTGTCGAAACAGTGGACTGACAGAGAGGGAAAAAATTCCCTGATGGTGGCGTGCACGAATCACAAGTTAATTGATGCTGCTAAAACTCTCATTCAATTGGGTGCTAATGTCAATTCCTACCGGCCCGGTAATTTCATCGCAAAATCATATGTTTCCAATGCTGCTTTAGGATTTGTGGTGGTTCTGAGTATAACTGGGCCCATATTTCGAGTAGAATTGAATCAAGTCCTTTTAATGTTCCTTTCGTGTGTGTGTGTGTTTGTGAATGTTTGTTTTGATTGTTGAATTCTGGCAGGTCATCATGCCGGTACTCCCTTGCATCACGCTGCAAAAGTGGGTCTTGTACAGACTGTCGAATTACTTCTCTCCAGTGGAGGTATGTCTTTTCGATAGGGGACAAGATTTCGTTGAATTTGATGCCATATACCATTCGTTTTGCAGTATAAAAGGTGAAAAAATAATTTGATTCATCTATCTTCCTTGTTCGTGATACAGCAAATGCTTTAGTGCGGAATGATGATACTCAAACTCCACTAGATATTGCTAGACAGAACAAGCACACCGATGCTGTTCGTGCAATTGAGGTATGCACGAGAAATGTGGAATAGAAATTACTATGTTCGTTGTATCCCGTTAGATTGTTACGTGACCAATGTTTCATTTTTCTTTATTGCTTTTAGAAACACATATGCTATTTCTCTGGCTGGATGCGGCAGTTTTATGGTCCGAGCTTCCTCGAAGCTTTAGCTTCATATCTGTTATCACTAAAAATGTATGTGTTTTGCTATCTTTCTTATTATCGGATTCCTCTGATGTTCTTTTGTTTGTCTCATTGTTTTTTTTTTTAATTTTTTTATCATGGTCATTCATCACATGACTTGCTTATTTGAGTTTGTTGCTTGCAGTTGGGTTGTAGTTCTTCCTGATGGTCCTGATGATCCTACATCGCCTCGTAAGTTGCAGCTTGCTCTATATTTTACCTTACAGGTACACTTAAGTTTTCTTGGCTTTGTTGCCATTAGTACCATGTATTGAACTTCTCGGAAGGAAACATTTATGCCTTTCTGATTTACCCTGACACTTATCTTTGCAACGCCGTTTTTGTTTTCAAGTTTCACACCCTTTTGTTGCTTGTTTGTGTCTTTATGATGTAGTTTTTTTTTTCCTTCTTCTTTTTCAAGATAATCAGTCACGCCTTTCTCTTCTCCCCTCCCTCCCAACTGTGGAGAAATTTGGCCGTGTTCATACGTTCTTTGCATTTTAGTTTTATTTTCTTGTTCTTGCTGTATTTTGGGCAAGAGTTCTACTTAAAAGGTTATTACACATTCAGTAACTATCATTTTGTTACTCTTCAATCTTTTCTATGTCACTGTTTGGGACGTGCCTTGCCACCGTTATGGTGGTTTTGCACGACTTGTGCGATGTTGTGTCCTTCTGCTCCATGCTAGAAACATATTTTAGTAGAAAGTTATGAATTGAAAATTTATCTTGTTGTATCAGGCATAACTTCATAATTTTTTTGCTACCGAAGTCATAACTTATAAAATAGTTACTCAAAATCCAGTTCTCTGGTTGCAGCATACCTTTAATGATCATAATACCGCTTCTGCTTTGCGCTTGTATAGACTCATCCTTTATCGTTTTTTCATATATGTCACACCGTAAACTGTTGATCCATTAACAGGATGCCCAGCCTCTTACGGTCGTTTCTCTCTGGAAGGCCCGAATCGAGGAACCTAATCTTTCTCAATCGGATCCGAAACTCGCAGTTTTTGATAATACTACCAGTAAATTTTCTCCTCTCAAACTATTATTTCTGTATTTCCTTTTGAGCTTACGTTTTATTTTAGGTGCTAAACTCCACTAATTGGGTTCTCTTGTCAATTATGTAAATGAATCCTAGGAGTGGGTTTATTAGGTACTCACCAAGATTATTTTTTCGAATCTATTAGTTATTTGAGATGAATTCACTAATTGTACTTATGGATTGAAAATGTATCAATGGACAGTTAAATCATACTCTTATGCGATAGCTTTTTATAGTTTTCCATGTCAATTCATTTTCTTGACGAAATACTTTCTACTAATCATATATTTCGCTATCAGAATATCGGCATAGACTTGCGTCCGCTATTCATGGTGATAAACAACAACTCCAGTCATTGTACAATGCATGCCGAGGAATTTCTCAGGTATCATCAAGTATAAATGTAGGTTGTTTTTTTATCTTTGCTTTTGCTACTTGATTTTTTGAGATACAAGTTTGAATTTTTAATGTACTGGTAACTACTTGTTTTTCACCTTAGAAGTCATTTTGAGGTGTGACAATGAATTGTGAGGAACAGTATGTCTCAGTCACTGATCTGAGCACTACAAGTATACATAGTCGATATTGTGGATTTTTTTATTAAAAAAAAGGGATTTGACATCTAATTATGATCAAAATGGTTTAAACTGAAGAATGATTCAAGATAATTGATTTCGAAGTACCAATTACAAGAATATGTAACTACAAGATGCACCATTTACATATTGCCACTAGCTAATTTTGTTAAAGTCGAATTTAATTTTTCATTACTTGATTTTCAGCAAGTAGGTCATTTTTTATACAGCTTCAGATATTTTCTCCTTTTTAATTTTGCAATAGCAGAAGCAGCCTATTCACTTGAATTCAAGTTGTAGGGCTTATATTCTATATCCCTTGTCTGATGATACAAAGTATCTTCATTCTTCTTTAATTTGTTTAGCTCCCAAGAAAAAAAGAGAAAACAAATACATCGTATTTACGAAATAGTTGCATAACATGTACGAATTACATTTAAAACTGATTCCATGAGGTTTTTACCTAATCTGTCCTTGTTCTTTTTGTTCAGGTCATGCCTTCCTCAATTAGTCATAACTCTCAATCTTCTGTAGAAGGTGCAGAAGTGGCAACGGCGTCATCAAGTGACTCCATTCAATCTGCTTCTGCAGAAATTTCACCGGCTCCTGATTCTCATTTGATACCTAAGGCATCCAGCACAAATGAGGGGGGACCGTCTGTGAAGGATGAGACTAGCAATAGGCAGGGATCAGCGGTTGGAACCACACATTCTGAGGCAGACAGCACTGGATGTGTGGATAAACAAGTTAAGGAAGATTACTATGGTCCGAGTACACAAGATCATGAACCTAGGCCACATGGTAATTGAACTAAACATTCTATAGGTGAAGGGATGAGGGGAAAGAGATGGCCCCAGTGGTCCCCTTTTGATTTAGCAAATATATACGTGTGAGCGTGTGTATATGAACGTTTGTCTTGATAATTGAATCCTGACAGGTCGTCATGCCAGTACTCCCTTCCATCATGCTATAAAAGAGGGTCGGGTCGTAGAGGCTTTTGAATTATTTCTCTCCAACAGAGGTCTGTGTTTTTGATATGGGACAAGAGTTCATTGAATTGGATGCCATATACCATACATTTTGCCATGGAAACGGTGAGTAAAATAATTCGAGTTATATGTCTTTCTTATTAATGTTACAGCAAATGCTTTAGTGCGGAATGATGATGGTCAAACTCCACTAGATGTTGCTAGACAAAACCGGCACACCGATCTTGTTCGTGTAATTGAGGTATGCGCAAGAAATGTGGAAATAAAAATTACTATTGTTCTTTGTATATTGCTAGATTGTTACGTGACCACTGTTTAACTTTTTCTTTATGGCTTTTAGCATGAAATATGCTATTTCTCTGGCTGGGTACGGCAGATTTATGGTCCAGGCTACCTTGAAGCATTATCTTCATATCTGTTTTCGAGAAAAATGTATGCATATAGCTTTCTTTCTTGTTAATAGGATTCCGCGGATGTTATTTTTTTTGTCTCATCATGTTTTGTTGTTATGATCATTCATCACATGTCCAGCTTATTAGAGTTTGCTGCTTGCAGTTGGGCTGTAGTTATTCCTCATGGTCCTAATGATCCTATGGAGCCTCTTAAGTTGGAACTTGCTCTATATTATTCCTTAAAGGTACACTTAGCTTTGTTGCTTTTAGTATGATGATCTGAACTTCTTCGAAGGCAACATTTATGTCTTTCTGGTTTACAGAACAGTTTTACAAAGTCATTTTTGTTTTCAAGTTTCACATCCTTTTGTCACTTGTTTGTGATGTAGTTTTTCTTTTTCCTTCTTTTTCAAGATAATCATTCCGTCACGTCTCCCTCTTCTCCCCTCCTATCCATCCGTGGAGAAAATTGGCCGTGTTCATACATTCTTTCCATTTTAATCGTTTTTTATGCATTTATTTATTTTTTTTCTAGCAGTGTTTTGGGCACGAGTTGTCCTTAAAAAGACACAAGCTATTTAGTAACTATCATCTTGTTACTCCTCTATCTTTCCCTATTACTGCTCCATGCAACACATGGCTCCAAAACTTGAGCCTTATATCACTACTTTGGGCGTGCTTTGCTATCATCGTAGCGGTGTTGCACAATTTGATTGATGTTGCTTCCTTCTGTTGCATGCTAGAAACATATTTTAGAAGAAAGTTATAGATTGAAATTTTATCTTGCTGTCAAAGGCATAACTTGTTAATTTTTTGTTGCTGAAGTCATAACTTATAAAATAGTTACTCAAAATCCGGTTCTCTGGTTGCTTTCCGCTTGAATAGTTTAAAGTTTAAACTCATCCTTAATCTTTTTATATGTCAATCTGTAAACTGTTGATCCATTAACAGGATGCCCAGCCTTTTACGGTCGTTTCTCTTTGGAGTGCCCGGATCGAGGAACCTAATCTTTCCCAATCAGATCCAAAACTCATAGTTTTTGATGATTCTACCAGTAATTTTCAATTGCTCAAACAATGGTTTCTGTATTTCTTTTCGGGGGTTATGTTGTATTTTAGGTGCTTAACTCTGCCATTTGTTATATAAACGAACCCAAGGTATGTGTCTATTAGGCACTTACCAAGATTCTTTGTTCGAATCTGTCATTTATCTGAGATCAATGAATTCGTTGTACGTATGGATTAGAAATTTATCTGTACACGGTGAAAATCATACTCTTAAGCAATTGCTTTATTATTGCTTTTGTCATTTCTCATTTTTTACACTTTTCCTTGTCAAATCATTTTTCTTGGCGAACTACTTCTTTCTACTAATCATATATTTCGCTATCAGAATATCGGCATAGACTTGCGTCCGCTATTCAGGGTGATAAACAACAACTCCAGTCGTTATATAATGCATGCCAAGAAATTTCTATGGTATCATCAAATCTAAATGTAGGTTGTTTTTTACCCTTACTTTTGCTACTTGATCTTTCCAGATACAAATTTGAATTTTTAATGTACTGGTAACTACTTTTGAATTTGGAAAAAGTGGCCTGTTTTACCTTAGAAGTCATTTTGGTGTGTGACAATGAATTTTGAGGAATAGTATGTCTGAGTCACTGGATATTCCGTTACATATCGCCACTAGCTATTTTCGTTAAAAAGTCGTATTTAATTTTGCATTACTTGATTTTCATCAAGTGGTCCTTTTTTTTTTTTTCCATAGCTTCAGATATTGTCTCCATTTTAATTTTGCAATGATAGAAGCAGCCTATTTGCTCGAATTCAAGTTGTAGGGCTTATTTTCCATATTCCTTGTCTGATGATACAAAATATCTTCATTCTTCTTTAATTTGTTTAGCTCCTTGGGAAAAAAGAGAAAACAAAAGCATCGTATTTGTGAAATATTTGCATAGCATGTATGCGTTACATTTAACTTTTGTGTATATTGAATCTTGCGCTTGGTTGTCGTGTATATTCGAAGGATAGGTATTCACATTGTGTAACTCTTATTTAAGACTGATTTCATGTGGTTTTTACCTAATCTGTCCTTTCTTTTTGTTCAGGTCAAGCCTCCTTCAATTAGTCATAATTCTCAATCTTCTGTAGAAGGTGCAGAAGTGGCAACGGCGTCATCAAGTGACTCCATTCAATCTGCTTCTGCAGAAATTTCACCGGCTTCTGATTCTCATTTGATACCTGAGGCATCCAGCACAAATGAGGGGGGACCATCTGTGAAGGATGAGACTAGCAATGGGCAGGGATCAGCGGTTGGAACCACACATTCTGAGCCAGACTGCACTGGATGTGTGGATAAACAAGTTAAGGAAGATTACAATGGTCCGAGTACACAAGATCATGAACCTAGGCCACATGGTAATCAGACTAAACATTCTATAGGTGAAGGGATGAGGGGAAAGAGATAGCCCCAATGGTCCCCTTTTGATTTAGCAAATATATATGTGTGAGCGTGTGTATATGAACGTTTGTCTTGATAATTGAATCCTGACAGGTCGTCATGCCAGTACTCCCTTACATCATGCTATAAAAGAGGGTCGGGTCCTAGAGGCTTTTGAATTATTTCTCTCCAACAGAGGTCTGTGTTTTTGATATGGGACAATATTTCATTGAATTGGATGCCATATACCATACATTTTGCAGTATAAACAGGAAAAAAAATATATAATTTTAGTTATTTGCCTTTCTTATTAAGGTTATGCTTTAGTGCGGAATGACAATGGTCAAACTCCACTAGATGTTGCTAGACAAAACCAGCACACTGTTATTGTTCGTCTAATTGAGGTACGTGCAAGAAATGTGGAAATAAAAATTATTATTGTTCTTTATTCTTCGTTACTATTGTGCTAGATTGTTACGTGATCAATGTTTACTTTTTTCTTCTTGCTATTAGAAACACATTTGCTATTTCTCTGGCTGGGTACGGCAAATTTATGGTCCAGGCTTACTTGAAGCATTATCTTCATATCTGTCTTCGAGAAAAATGTATGCATATAGCTTTCTTTCTTGTTATTAGAATTCCTCTAATGTTCTTTTGTTTGTCTCGTCGTGTTTTGTTGTTATGATCATTCATCACTTGTCCAGCTTATTAGAGTTTGCTGCTTGCAGTTGGATTGTAGTTATTCCTCATGGTCCTAATGATCCTACGGAGCCTCTTAAGTTGGAGCTTGCTCTATATTATACCAACGAGGTACACTTAGTTTTGTTTCTTTTAGTATTATAATGATCTGAACTTCTTCGAAGGCAACGCTTTTCTTTCTGGTTTACCATAACAGTTATAATTATCTTTACAAAGTCCTTTTTTTTTTTGTTTACGACTTTCAGACCCTTTTGTTGATTGTTCGTGATGTTTCTTTTTTTCTTGTTTTTCAAGATAATCATTCAGTCACGTCTCACTCTTCTCCCCTCCCACCCGACTGTGGAGAAATTTGGCTGTGTTCATACACTTTTTCCATTTTAATTTATGCATTTATTTTTTTCCTAGCAGTGTTTTGGACAAGAGTTCTACTTGAAAAAAATACAAGCCATTCAATCTTTCCCCATTACTGCTCCATGCAACACATGACTCCAAAACTTGAATCTTTTATCACTACTTTGGATGTGCTTTGCCTCCGTCATAGCGGTGTTGCACAATTTGTGCGATGTTGCTTCCTTCTGCTCCACGCTAGAAACATATTTTAATATAAAGTTGTTGAAATTTTCTCTTCTTGTTGCAGGCATAACTTGTTAATATTTTTTGTTGTTGAAATCATAACTTATAAAATAGTTACTCAAAATCCAATTCTCTGGTTGCAGCATGCCTTTAATTATCGGAACATTGCTTCTGGTTTGCGCTTGTATAGTTTAAACTCATCCTCAAACTGTAAACTGTTGATCCATTAACAGGATGCCCAGCCTTTTACGGTTGTCTCTCTCTGGAGGGCCCGGATCGAGGAACCTAATCTTTCTCAATCAGATCCGAAACTCATAGTTTTTGATGATTCTACCAGTAATTTTCTATTGCTCAAACTATTATTTCTGTATTTCTTTTCGGGAGTTGTGTTGTATTTTAAGTGCTACTTTTTTCAACTGATCCTATATTTCGCTGTCAGAATATAGGCATAGACTTGCATCCGCTATTCAGGGTGATAAACAGCAACTCCAGTCGTTATTCAATGCATGCCAAGGAATTTCTCAGATATCATCAAATGTAAGTTGTTTTTTATTCTTTACTTTGGCTACTTGATTTTTTCAGTTAGAAATTTGAATTTCGAATGTACTTGTAACTGCTTTTGAATTTGGAAAAAAGTGGTGTTTTGCCTTAGAAGAATAGAATGTCTGAGCCACGGGTCTGAGCACCGCAAACAAATCTGTCCTTGTTCTGTGTGTTCAGGTGATGCGTTTCCCGTTTAGTCATAGTATTCAATCCTCTGTGGAAGGCACAGAATCGGCAACAGCGTCAAGTTTCTCTATTCAATCTGCTTCTATGGAGATTTCACTGGCTTCTAATTCTCATCCTATAACTGAAGCATCCAACACAAACGGGTGGGGAACGTCTACAAAGGATGACGGTTACAACGGGTGCGGGTCAGTGGTTGGAACCTCACATTCTGATCCAAACAGCACCGGATGGGTGGATGAACAAGTTAAGGAAGATTACAATGGTTGGAGCACACATGATCAAGAACCTAGGCCACATGGTAATCAAACTAAACAGTCCCAAGCCAGTGATGAAAGTACCCAAATCGTCTCCGAAAACAACAATGTTTCTGTTTCACTTTCACCAGCTCCATCTGCTCCTCTTCTTCCAGAGGAGATTTTACTTGAAGAGCCTATCCACTATCCAACAATTGATCTCGGTTCAGACACTTTCTCACAACCCACGAACAATGAGGCTTCTGCTTCCTCATGCGTGATCTGCTGGGAAGCTCCAATAGAAGGAGCGTGCATTCCCTGCGGTCATATGGCTGGTTGCATGTCTTGCTTGACCGAGATCAAATCCAAGAAATCTGTTTGCCCCGTGTGCCGATCCAAGATCACCGAGGTGGTAAGGATCTATGCTGTCTGATTAGTACTAAGATGTTAACTACGTGTTGTCATAATGTTGAGAAACAACAAATGGCCAGTAATCTCACTGTCCTAGGATCCGTTTGTAAACTTTGTTAACATGCTGTTCACATGATTCTTGTTGTTGTACTTCGAAAGTGAAATTGGACAACCAAACTTGTCTATGGAAAACAATCAAAGACACCAACAAGCCCCTGCCTTGGTTTGGGGGGGGCTACAAAGAAAGTTTGCTTTTGCTACACTGTTTACACATATTCATCCATGAGTTGAAGGTTTTTAGTGTTGAACAAAAAAAAAGTGCACTTCCTTTAGAGGTTAGAGGTTGACAGGTGAAGATGGTGATTGGTATCAAACATACATGGCATGTGCAAATACTGACGTGTTTGATATTTGCAATTACTTTCTTTCTTGTGATGTGACAAAAAAGAAAAAAAGAATTTATATCATCTCGTTCCTACTCAAAACCTATTCTTTTTTAAGTTGTATGTGGCGTTAGAAAAAGAGTGAAGTTATGAAATTTTGACACATGAGAATGAGGTTATGATTATCTCCTTGAGAGAAAAAGAAATTCCCAAAAAGAAGAAAAAAAAAAAAAAAAAAAAAAGAGGGGGTGATGACTCTTTGGCATGAGATTACCTACCCATTAGCAGGAGAACCAACGATTCCAAATTCAATGACCCCACTTTCTTTAATTACAAACCAGATGGGGAAGCCTGCACATGGCTTGCCTTTGTCTCTTCCTTGTTCTTATAAAGTCTTGCTTTTATATATATATACACACACACACACACATATATTTATTTATATATGAACAGTTTATTACTTATGGAATGCAGGAAAATAGGACACGAAACCTTATGTGCTTTGATTCCGCTGATTTTTTTTTTTCACTAATAATATCCCCACTGTGGGGAACGAACTTTTATTTTATTTAATAAATCTATCATTTTAAACTGGCAAACATGGCGTGTACGGCAAATTTAGTCGTGAATTGAGAAAGTAAAATTGTTTAGTGACGGGAATTGGAGTCAACTGCTTGAGTTGAGATTATGATACTTTTGAAAGATTTCAACCCTTTTGATGTCCATGGCTGGTCAGTATGTACTTGTGAAGTTTGATTCTTCGTCAGCTTGTTAGATAGCCTCATTAGCAAACCTAATAATGATATTAACAAATGAGACACTCTTTAGTCATTACAGGGTCTTGCAAATGTCAACTGTTAGAAAAAGTCTCCTTGCGCTTTTTCAGGAAGTTCGGATAGACAACGACTATCTTAATATTATAAGACCTACTTTTTATTAATGTGTCGTGTTAAATCACTAGTGCCGTATGATATTGTTTAACTCATTATGACTTGATTGTGAGTTGATTAGCCATGACGAAAGAGAAGAAAATTAAAGTTAAATGTATAGGAATACTCTTATGTTCAGCTGACAATTGTAATTTTCTAATAAACAATTTGTAACAATTAGTTAAGTTACTTGTAATTTTATGAATTATGTGTAACATGATATTATATAGTAACTGTTGATGAAAAAGACAGCTATTATAAAATGTTACAATGAAATCAACTGATTATTCCAATAACGTTAAAAAAAAATTACGAATCCGACTAGCGGATAAGAAAGTATATCAAAATATATCTATGTGTGTGTGTATATTAGGAGTTGTTTAGCTGGTACAAAAAATAATATTAGTGGCCTCTTTTAACCATAAATTTGGTAGGGCAATGCAAGAAAAATCTATAATTCATTAAAGAGTAATTAGTCTAAATAGTCCTTGAACTCTTTTAAAGGTGACAGTTTGGTCCCTGTTATTCTCTCTCTTTTTTTTTTTTTTTTTTTGGCCAAGATGACCCTAAACTTCTATTTTCTTGGCCGTTTCAATCATTTCCGTCAAACTCTATGAAATTTCTAACCGAATCTTACTCAAATGATAATTTTTGGTAAAAAATGACCAAAATACTCTTCAATCTTCCAAAAGTCCCTCCCCCTTCTCTCCTTTTCTCTCCCCTCCCTCTCTCTCTCTCTTAGTTTCACCCCCCCCCCCCCCCCCGACTGGGTTTGGCCCTCTCCGACCCCTCTCCCCTCGGCGATTAGGTTTTGCCCACCCACTCCCGCAACTGGGTTTGGCCTCCTCCGACCCTCTTTGGCCCCCCATCCCCCCACGACTAGGTTTGCCCTTCCCGCGACTAGGTTCGGCCCTTCCCCGCAATTGGGTTTTGCCCTTTCCGGCTTACCCCCTGTCCGACTTTCGGCCTTCTCTGGCCTCCCCCCTACTGTAGGGAAACCCTAATTTCTCAAAATATTGGGGAAAAACCCTAATAAAATACCTATTTGCCCTTCAAAAACTATGAAGCATGCTCTTTACGTGACTAATCCGTTAGTTTTTTTTTTTTTTACAGAAATGACCAAGAAAATAGAAGTTTAGGGTTATCTCATTAAAAAAAAAAAGAGGAATATGGACCAAACCGTCACCTTTAAAAAGTTCAGGAATTATTTAGGCTGATTACTCTTTATTAAATGAACTTCGGCTGCTTTGTTTTCTTATCAATGAAAGATGAAGACGCCTCTCCGCGGAGTGGTGGGTTGTTAAGCATATCATAAAAAATGGCAAAGGAAAATCAATGTTTGGAATATTTTAAAAGGACAGGTTTTTTGCTAAAGTCACGTTTTGTTTTTTTTAGTGGAAGTAATTTTCTCTTTCGTTTTTAATTTGTAATTTTTCAAAATCTTGACTAAAAAGATTTATTGCTAAACCGATGTGAAATTAAAATATTAGGTAAGATGGAGTACATGAGGTTAGTTGTTTTAGGGATGGCTAATCGGTCTTTTGCCTTTGAACGTGACTAAGGTTTAAGGAACTCTTAAATTACTAAAGTGTGTTAATATAGCCAACTGTAATTGCCTTTTCTCACCTTCTAAATTGACTTAGCAGATGCGTTTAGAAAAGTATATCTTACAAGATTAGGAATTCTTTTGTAAGAAGATCGAGATAACCGATTAAAAAAGAAAACAAAGCTTTTTACATTCAAAATACTTTTATAAATAATGTATGTTTCTTAATATTAGACTTCATCAAAATTACATTTACATTGTAATGAAAATGTGTAAAAAATTAATCAAAATTAATTAGAATAGTTTTGACAGTTTAAAAACTACTGATAAGATATTTTTTCATATTCTTCTTAAGAATTGTCGAAAACTAAAACACACATTGATTCATTTGGTACTTGGTAGCCAAAGGGTTTGATTTGGCCAGCTCATGGAAAATTATGGAAGTACCTAACTCTTCCATGACACATAAGGACAATCCTTCTTATATGTTCCCCACCTAAAAACCTAACTCTAGATTTTTTGTCACACCCATATAATTTTAGTAATATTGGGAAATCTCTTCTGGGTTTCGTTTGCCACCTTGCGGTATGGTTGGGAAGTATTTTAGTTCATTTATGTCATTTTGTCTTTCTCCTTTATTTCCTCCCTAACTTGGGGTCTATGAGAAGTTTTGGATCATGTCATGTTTGAATGTTCCGAGATTCATTGTCATAAATATAAGTTAATGGTAATTACGAATCTAATTTCATTATAAGATGTTGAATTCGAATTTTTCCACTTCAAATAAAAATTAAAAAAAAAAAGAATATTCTGAGATTTTAATGGGAAATGGTTGAATAACTTCTCTTATTCGTAACTAACTTTTCACATACAAAAACAGAACGAAAAGAAACTATTGTTAGGAAGTTTCCATTGAATATTGAAATAATTATTAAATTAATTTTTAAACGATTTGATTTATAAAATAAAAGACTTTTATATTATGTCACATATATTTCTAATGCATATATTCAAAATGACCAAATCATGTTATTTTAAATAGGATACGTGCTTTTACTTAATTTTTGATATTTTGATTTTGTGTCCTTAAAAGTTTTTTAAAATATTAATTCTTCCATTATTTTACAAGAAAGCTTATAACTGCGCATTCACTTAATAATTGAAGTATATCTTTGTGCTTTCATGTTATAAGAAAGAAAAATTACAAATGTGTCCTCATTTATGATTAGAATATGTAATCATATCTCTATTTAAAGAAATAATATCTTTAATTTTTTTCATAATGCCTTCATTAAGAAAATTTAATAATTCTGTTATTATAAATTTATAAATCAAACCGTGTGATTGTGGAGAAAAAAAAAAAAAAAACTCTCCAAGAGGAAAAATAAAAAATAACTCTCGTCGGTAAAGCAATGAAGAGACTGAAGCGATTGTAGTTTGTAGGCTTTTCTTAGGATCCCACCGACTGTGTACTCGAATGGCACTTTTTGGGGGACAGTAAAACAGTAAAAAAAAGTAGAAAAGCCTTTTAGCCGTATTATATTGTAACATTGCGACAATATTATTACCATTTGGCATTATATGCTTTCAAGTTGGAATGCAATAATACAGCAATTAATTTATAACCAATGTTTTTATGAACTAGTGCGAGCATTTATTTTTAGGTAGAGTTTATCATGTTTTATTATACTGAAAATAGGATAAAACTCATATGCAATAACTAAACTTTCTATTTGATTAATTTAGTTTTGAGTGATCCAATAAGAATTCGGAATGTCCATTTTAATTTCAATTTTCAAACTAAACCACGTAAATTTACAACTAAAGATTTATATGTGAAAAAAAAAAACTGGGAAAAACAATAATTTTAGTTTGGTTAAACGAGAACAAGAAGTGGTTATTGTCTCTGCTAATTCTACTAAACAAATAATAGATTTAGCTTTGTAGAATTTTGCCTTATAAATTCATGGTTTACGTGATAAAATTTATTATAATTACTCAATTTCAAAACTGCTTTGTTTGGCCTATATATTACTATTACACGTAACTACAGAACACAATTCGTCTTAGGTTCAAGACACAAAAGATTGTCCTTAGGAAAAAAAAAAAAAAAAAAAACCAACAAAAGATTGAATTATCTTCAAAACTTCTTTTTGGCACGAAAATTGAGGATTAAAGTTTTGGTTTCCTTAATGGATGAGATATAAGCGTGTCTTAAAAGCAATTGGAAAAAAAAAAAAAAAAAAAAAAAAAAGGTAAAAATGGGGTCAAATCGGTAATAGAGAGCCTAGTGGAAGACAGTGGTGGTACGAATTATGACCATCACTGACCCCATTCACTCGATGCCCCCAATGATGCCCTACCCTTTTATTTATAACAAGAGACACCCTTTTTTTAAAGCTAATACGCTATATTTTTGTTTGACATTTTAATTAACTTATATTTTTTTATCTTAATTTTTATTTTTTTAAAATTTAATAAAAATTATAATTAATTTTTTTTAAAAATAATAAAATTTAATTTAAAATTTTCATGTTCATGAATCAAACATCAACTATATATACACATGCATATGTACACATGTTATAGAAGTTTTATGGAAAAAACATCAGCTATATACACACATGCATATGTACACATGTTCTAGAAGTTTTATGGAAATACTTCTTTTATATATATAAATATATATATATATATTATTTGTAAAAACTATTTTTTAACTTTAAATAACTAATTTAACTGTCTAATTTATAAATAATCACGAAAAAAAAAAATTTATGATGTGCGTTGTAGTCATAGATCTTCCCTGTATATATACCAGATAAAGCCATTTTTTATAGGAACTACCCAAAAAAAGTTGTGGTTCTGGGGTGTAGTTTTGCCTAGCATATGACAAAAGCAATTCCACGGCAAAGCCGAGCTGATCTAGTTCCAGGTTTATACCCATAATCTATTTGAAATCGGAGAATTGTAGTATCTAACAAAAGGGTAAAAGAAAAAATGGCACTAGAAGAAACTATTCAAGAACATGATTATATACATATATACATATACCTATATGTATAGGTGGTTGGTCATAGAGTTGGAGTCGTTTGTGGTTGAAAATAAAAGGGTTCTCTTTCTCTAGAAAAGATAATATTAAGAGAAATGGGTCAATCTGAGCTTAATTAGTCTAGGAGTGCTTAGCTGACTTTTTTAAGTGTGGTTTAGTGAACACGAGTCATCAGTGGGATTAGTGTTTTTAATCTACAAATTAATTGTTAATTTGTTTGAGAGGTCAAACTCCAAAAAAAAAAAAAAAAACCTCTAAAGCAAGCAAATGCATTGAAACGTGTGTGGACCCTACAAAAGCAATTTTTGTCTTTGTTTTTCTTGTGTAGTATTTTGTTTTCATCTAACGGGTGAGTGTTGGCTCTCCTTTCAATGGGTTGTAAGAGTGAAAATCATTGCTTCAAGAAAAAGAAACAAGTTTCCATAATTAACTTCTATGTAATAATTAACAAGTTAATAATTTGATTAAGGTCACAATTAGGTTGTGTCTAAAACAAGGTATCAATTTGCAGAATATCATTAATTTGGAATTTTGTGCACTAGTTTATGATTCTTTTATTAGCTAGTGATGGGTTAGGATGGGATCGAGTTTAGTGAATCTACAAAACCAAGTGTGGAGCAAATTTGTTTGGAAAATTGGTTAATAATACGGGGTCCTCAATCTTCCTTCAACTTAGGCTTTTCCTGTTCATTATTTTTGCCGTTTCCAAACAAATTTTAGCCTAATCTTTGGTGGTTTATAAAAATTCACAATTGGATCACAATAGACAATTCCAAATTTCCAAGCCAAAAATAAAATAAAATAAATGAATGCTCTCCTATTCGACAGCCGATAGAAGCAACAGTTGTAACATTCAATTTTATATATTGTAGCAATTAGTTGATTTATTAACTTTTTATTTAGAATATTATAATATGAATTATCTAAGATTATTAGTGTAAAAAATAAGTATCATTAAAAAATATTATATTAAATTAAGTAATTGTTACAATAAAAAAAAACCATTATAATAGTTATTTTATATGGTGTCAGATATGAAAACTCCGGTAAATTTAAAAGTTGACAAAGCATATTGTTGTTTTAATTTTTTTTTTAAATCCTAAACAAACACATTTATAAATACTATTAAAAAAATTCCAAGATGGAAAGTAGAAAAGTTTGAATGTCATCTAAACTGGATATAGGAAATAAATTAATATCCAGTGTTCTTTAGGAACAAAAATAATATCTTGTCTAACAACTTTAATAACCACTTTTGTTTTTTCTGAAATAATTTCTTCATTATAAAAAATAAATATTAATGTTCTTACCTCTTTGACAATAAATGAAGAGTTATGATTAAAGTAAAATTCAAAAAACAATGGATATTAAGTGGACAATCCATTGATATCAAATGACAGCCCGCCGGCAGCCGGCAGCTACAAGATAAAAATAAATAAATAAATAAATAAAATAAAATGAAATAAAAAAGAGGAGAAAGTAAAAAAAAAAAAAAAGGGAGAAAATTACTATGCACTGCATGAGTAGTTGAGTACAATGTGAGTATGTCGAGGCTATTATTGGTAAATGGCAATGAAATATTAAAAAAAAAACCAAGGTGCCTTAAAAAAAAAAATCAGTATTTTTTCTTTTTATGTTATGGAAATTTCTATGCTATTTCTTCGATGTACACAAACAACCACACGCATTTTCATGATTTTTAAATGAGCACACTTTTATGATCTGTTTGACCATAAGTTTGGTTTAAATTTTTTTTTGTCTTTTTTCTCAAAAATTTTTGTCTTTTTTTCAAAATTTTTTTTGTCTTTTCTGAAAAGTCAACAAAATTTACTATTTAAACTTATAAATCTTAACTCAAACTTACACACCAAACTCCCCTTATAGTGTAGACTGTAAATTCTTAATAAAGACACTTATAAAATATAGCAGTTGTAAAGTTAATCAAATAATTAAATTTTATTTAGTTTGTAGATTTAATTTTAATTAAACTATATTTTTTCAGATGAATTTTTATTTTTTTTAAAAAAATTATCAAAAATTATAATTAATTTTTAAAAAATTAATTAATTTTAACTTAAAAATTTCAATTTCAATCAACGATCTAAACGAAACGTAAATTTTAATGATAAAAAGGAACTTTTGTTATTTGATTGGCTTGAAATTTTCCTTTAAAGAATAAATAAAATAAAAGAAAAAGAAAAAGAAAACAATAAGAAAGAGGACTTTGTCCTAATATTTTCTTAATAATCTTCAAATACATCTTTTTCTCTATCATCTAATCCCAACTAATCTTATCCCATAAATCTGATTATTGATTTTTTTTTTTTCCCCTCATCTCTCTTACAAATGTTTTTTATTAAGGTTTTCTTAATCACTTCTCTTTCCCCTACAAAACCCAACAAATCTGCGACTGCATTGGGCCCCACCATTTCACCCTTTTTCTTTTTATAATCTATTTTCCCATTTTTTATGTCACCTCTCCCTCTCTCTCTCTCTCCCTCTCTTCTTCTTCTTCCTCTTCTCTCCTCTCTTCCTCTCCTTTCCCTCTTTCTCATGCAGCTTTCCAAATGGGAGCAATGCATGGGTAAAGAGTGATTCTTTGATATTTTGATCTTTATAATCAAATCCCATTTCAGTTTTTCATATATGAAAGTTTTTGGCTTTTTTGGGTTCATCAGGATCTGTATATAGTTTCGTTCATCACACCACATTAATTGCGGTACGGTTTGGATTCTAAGTTATTGAGTTCGTTTGTGCAATGTTATGTAATTTCGTGAATAATTCTGGGTTTTTTTCGTTATAAGATATGAAATGGGTTAGTTAAGGTTCCTTCTGTAATTTCATGTACACATATAAATATATATATATATATATATATAGAGTTAAGTATATATTTCTGGGTGTTGTTCAGAAATTGGGTTTTGATAGTTGTAGAACATGATTTGATCAAATTATTATATGAAGAGGGGGAAAAAAAACCCTGTAGTTGGGGGTGAATTTATTTTCTTCTATTTGTTTGCTAAAAGGACTGATAGGATTAGTTTCTAAAACTTATTTTTTGTTTGTGATATTCTAAAATTTAACGGAAAAGAGAAGACATGGTCAAGTATTGGAATTGTGGGTATTTTTTTAATTATTTTTTATTATTTGTTTCCTTTTTTAATTGGTGAGGAAAGGAAACTTGAAGGAGCTTTTAAACTTAGAATTTTTAGAAAGCTTTTGACTTGAAAATTTCTTTCCTTTTTCTTCCCTGGAAAAGTAAAAAGGTGGAGAAAAACGGACTGTAGTTGAAGAATCTTTTGCTGAGTTGAATTTTTATTATCTGTCTTCGAAAAAAAAAAAAAGAGTTGTACATGATTTCTAGAAATCTATTGATTTTCAAACGATGATCTGAACTTTTAATATAGAATTATAAATATGCGTTAATTGAAGTTTGCCATCATGTAACAAACGGTTGCTTCTGAGTTCCTTGAACAAATTGTTAGTTTATTACATAGCCATCATGTTCAGAGTCTTCAAAATTACACATTACTCAGTTCAGCATGATGCTAGTCTAGTATTCTCTGAGTATGAGTTATGATGCCACTATACATGGGTTGTGATTTTCCGGACAAGATAAGCGTCGACATCGACTCTTCGAGTGGCAGACACTTCCTTCAGGGTTGTCCTGAAAAGTTCATAAGGTTCTTGTCTTGACGTGTTGGCTAACTGGGGGGCCTTTTGGAGATGACACAATGTGATTCTTTGGAACATACTAGTTTAGGTCTGTCTGGGAAGGAAGAGACTAGTTTTGGCTTGATTTCTGTAGTTTCTTTTGCTTGTGTAATTGGCCATCCGAAAATTTTGTTTTTGAGGTCGGACTTTCTTCATCATTTTACTAACCTTTTGGCAATTTGGATTGGCAATTCTACCAAGTTCTGTTTACATCACTTTCGGATCCCGTTTAGGCCTCTTATTTAAGTGGGACTTCTTTCTATTGAGCTATAGGACCTTCTCTATGTCTCAGGAAACTTAACTATAAGGTTTGAAGAGAAGCTATAGTAACACATGTGGTCACTATTCTTTGGGATTCCTTGAACAGTGGATTCAAGTTTAATAACAACTAAAAACTTTGTCCTCCGGAGCCAGAAAGCTGATTTTATTCTTTTAACGAGAATCTAGTAATTTCTGCATACATGCGTAATTATACATGCTATTCCCATAAAGTATATTAATTTTGATTTTCATTCAAAACGATTTCTTTGTTTTTGATTTTGCTGATTCATTTTCTCAAACAGGTTAAGATGGACACACTTGTAAAATGTCTTACAAACAGCATTTCTCGTTTCATTCATTTAGTTTCGTGCCAGAATGTGAAACCCTTGCCTATGCAGAAGGATTACAGAACCGTAGCTGGTGTGCTGAAGCTTTTGAAGCCAGTGCTTGATGAAGTAATTGTTTACGAAATATTATCGGATGAGATCCTATGTAAAGAATGTGAAGAGTTGGATATAGCTGTAAATATGGCTAGGGAATTCTTGGAAGACTGGTCTCCAAAGATGAGCAAGATTTGCAGTGTAAGTTTCTTAATAACCCTCTTACAATATACATTATGATTGAATTGAAGAAAGCACTACGAAAAAAAAAAGAAAAAGAAATTTAAGTTTTTTTCCTGTGTTTTTTTGTACTTGTGGTTGGGCGCTAAGTAGAGTATGAAAACTCGTCCTTACTCCAATTTTAGTTATCTGGTTTACATGTTCCAGGTTCTGCGAAGTGAGCCTCTATTGATGAAAATTCAAGGTTCTTTATTCATGGTCTGCTGCTCTTTACGTAGATTGCTACAATCATCTTCACCCAATTCTAGTTTGACTGCTATCCAGGTATATTCAGTTGTGTACGAAGTTTTTTGCGTTTTTATTGTTTTCGATCCCCACCCCGAAAAGAATGACGAATTTTAATTTAATTTTTATTCCATTTTTGTTGAACTTCTTTACTTTGTTATGATTTTCATGTGAAACTGACCTGTGGTAAGTGATTTTCAGCAATGCATGCAGGAGGTTCAAACCTTGAAGCAGGACAGAATAGCCAAACATATAGAAGAGGCTATGAGAGATCGAAGAAACAGTGACTTTCTTTTCACCAAAAGCCTTACGAAAATTATTGAATTGCTTGGTCTGACATCGAGCCAAGAATTGTTGAAAGAAAGCATTGCTGTCGGAAAGGAGAGAATGAATGCCGAAGCTAGTAAAATGAAAGAACTAAGTCAAGTTGACCAGATTGCGGATCTGGTCTCCAGTATCCGCGATTGCATGGTAAAACTTCAGCGACTTGAAGATGTTTTAGTCCCTCCATATTTCTGCTGCCCCTTGTCAGCGGAACTCATGTGCGATCCAGTGATTGTGGCTTCAGGCCAAACTTTTGAGAGATCTTCAATCCAGAAATGGCTTGATAATGGGCTTACCATTTGCCCAAAGACTCGTCAAAAGTTGGCACATACGAATCTCATTCCTAACTATACTGTCAAAGCTATGATAGCGACCTGGTGCGAGGAAAACCAAGTAAAACTTCATGTTAACTCTGACCGCACTAAGATGGTCTTAGTCTCTTCACTGGTAGATCACGCAGCTCCTCAAGTTTCAGTTGGGACAGACAGTTTCCGGTTCTCTTTATACAGCAGCAACTCCACGTCAATATCATCTGCAGAAGTTAGAAATGGTTTCGAGAAGCAAAAGGAAGATATATCTCCTACATCATATGGAGAGAAATTCAATGGCTGCAATAACAGGGAGAAAGATCACGTATCCCCTGAACACTCCTACTCTCACAGTAGGAGCGAATCGACCTCCAGTGCTGTTTCCAGTATTGATTATGTGCCACCACCACCATTGATCGAGGTGTCGGGGATATATAGTAATCCCGAAGCTGTGAATGATTTGTCCAGAGAAATTACATCCGAGTATGTAGCTGCTTCTCCTCCGAAAAAAGAGTTGAAAAATTCTGCGTGGGTTTTAGCCAAGCAACTCCATGTTTCTAGAACAAAAGCGGACATTGCAGGAAGTGGACACCTTAAAAACTTGAATAGAAATTCCATCTCGGTTTCTATATCAGTTACTGAAGAGTCGACGACGACGGCTTCTCACGTTAAGAAATTGGTTGAAGATCTTCAGAGCCTATCCGTCGAAGTGCAAACTACAGCTGCAGAAGAGTTGCGGCTTCTAGCAAAGCACAATGTGGAAAATCGGAATATTATAGGCCAGTCTGGTGCTATCACACCGTTACTTTCGCTGTTGTATTCAGAGACAAAGCTAACACAAGAGCATGCCGTAACAACTCTTTTGAATTTGTCAATTAACGAAAGCAATAAGGCCATGATTGCTGAAGCAGGAGCCATAGAACCACTAATCCATGTACTGAAAACAGGCAACGACGGAGCTAAAGAGAATTCTGCAGCCACGTTATTCAGCCTCTCTGTATTGGAGGAATACAAGGCGAAAATTGGTCGTTCTGGTGCAGTGAAAGCTTTAGTGGATCTTTTAGGATCAGGGACTCTGAGAGGGAAGAAAGATGCTGCCACTGCTTTGTTCAACCTATCTATTTTCCACGAAAATAAGGCTCGGATAGTTCAAGCCGGGGCTGTGAAGCATCTTGTAGAGTTGTTGGACCCAGGTGCTGGGATGGTTGACAAGGCCGTCGCTCTTCTATCGAACTTGTCCACGGTCGGAGAGGGGCGTTTATCGATTGTCCGAGAAGGGGGCATTCCGTTACTCGTTGAGATTGTCGAAACGGGTTCCCAAAGGGGAAAGGAAAACGCTGCCTCCATAATATTGCAGCTGTGCCTTCACAACACAAAGTTTTGCACCCTGGTTCTGCAGGAAGGAGCTGTCCCTCCCCTTGTAGCCTTATCTCAATCCGGCACGCCAAGAGCGAAAGAAAAGGTAATCCTCCTTTGCGCCATTCATAACGAGGTCTTTTGCGGAGCTAAGAACTTGAATTTTGTTCTGAACATGTCACGTCTTGTGCAGGCACAACAGCTTCTGAGTCATTTCCGAAATCAGCGAGAAGGGACAACAGGGAAAGGGAAGTCGTGAAAAGAGACCAATGTTTTTTTGTTGATATGTTGCTCTTCCTCAGGATGTTCCTTTAGCTTCTAGGGGTTATTCTTCCATATATTCTTTGATTTTAACCTTATCATTAATTGCAGCTTATTCTGTTATTATTTCTTCTTCTTCTTCCTTTTTTTTTCCTCAGTTTGGTTGGGTGCTGACTGGATTGTATAAAATCTTCCTTTTCCTTACTGTATTTGGGCTGAGCAAGTAGGCTACTTTGCTCTTAGTTTCTGCTTGAACATAGCTTGTTTGAGTCGGTGCAGTTTTTTTTTTTTTTTAATTTAATTTTTTAAATTTTTTTGGGGGTTGATTTGGTTCTTATTCAGTGTTGTATATATTGTACATATGCTACAGCGCTTTCAAAAATCCGCTACACAATCATTTAGTTCAATATTTATTCTAGTTGGTGGACAGGACTGGCTTATTCTGTATGCCTTGTTTGATGGGAGTGAAAAAAAAAAAAAAAAAAACTTTTACTATGTTTTCATTTCGTTACTCGTCAAGAAACAGTGTAAAAAGTGACAGGAAAGTTTTTTTATCAGTAGGAAAGAACAGCATGTATTTTCCTCATCTTTCCTATTAACAGCTAGTGATCATGGGGATGAAGTCTTTTCCCGAATTTGAAGCAGGATGAGGATTAGGACGGAGAAAGTACCAGGGCTCTCACTCTACCTCGGTCCCGATATGTATATATTTACATATGTATATGTATATATATGTTTATATATGTAAAGGTTTTAAATTTAATTAGATTGTTTTAGTAAAATAAGGTAATTGAAAAAAACTTTAAAGAACAGAAGTAAAAAGGTTAATTATTAGTTAGTAATATTCATTGGTTAATCCTAGTTAGTACTTGTTATATAAATTTTTTAGTATTTTAGATTTTGTTGCTTTTTTTATGAGACATTTTTGTGACTTCATTAATATGATTTAGGTTAAAATATAAGGTGAATTTTTATTTTGTTTTTTATTCTAAGTTGTGTAATTTTTAAATGCATAATTATACTAAGGGTTATATGCAAGAATGTCATAATTTTGGCATCTTGTTTTATTTATGTCTACCATAATATTAAAATTGATAATTATACCATTTTGTAACACTAAAATTATAAAATATAATGTTAGAGTGGGCAGAATTATAATGAAGTATTCAAATATAGTTCTCCACCTAATTTTCTTATACATAACTAAATGGAAAATGAGACAAGTATGGAAAAAGGCTCTCCAAAGATTCTCCGTTCCTGACCCCGACTCAGCGGGGATGCAGACAGGGATGTGGGTGGTTGTGAGAGCCAAGATAAGAATATTAGCAAAATATGAAAAAGACAACGAACAAATGTCAGAATAAAACACGAAATTCGTTAGCAACAAAAATTAAATAAAATACAAGAACAACGAAATTCAGAATTGATAAACACCGAGGCTCGTGTACCATACGGTTTCCTTAAAATAGATTCACCTCCTCACTGTCGGTGCTCGAGGATGAACCCATGTTTGCTTCCCAGGATACAACGGTTTACAAGTGATAACAACGCACCACGTTACAACCTCCGACGAACTTGAAAAATACCCGAACTCTATCACACCGAAACACCTAGACTTGGACCAACATAGGAAAGAAATACTATATTTTTCTGGTGCTTTGACAATGCAGGACGCCTGCATTTTATAGGCAATTTAGGAACAATGGCTTAATATAGAAATTAAATCAATTTTAATTTCTTTGCTGCCAGACATTTTTGGCTAATGAAATTCAGAGAAATTAATTCCTTAACGTTTTTGAAGTTGTATAGGTTACATCTGTAACCTCCATGTATTAACTGCAGTTAATACCGTATTTATGTTGGAAAAAGAAAATTGTGTCACAAAACCAAACCCGCGTGGAGTCAGCAATTTTATGCGACATTCGTGTCCGCAGGATGCGTGCTCGTACACAAGTCCTTTGGCTCGTCGTGGTTTTCCGGTCGAGAATTTGCATCCCCCTGCGCCTGCGCGCATGAGAGAGTCTCTATACTTAATTGGTTACCAATAAGCAAATGTGCATATCCTTAAAAACCTACTGGAACTTTAATCTCTTTCTTATATAGGATGAGTTTTTTCCTCATTTTCTTTTTCCTAATTTTCTAACTTCAAATGTGTACTTTTGAGAGTCAATTTCTCATTCATTATTTTATCATTTTGAGCGGATAAACATTCAATTTCAATCTCCTTATGAAGAAGAATACGAATCTACCATAAACCGACACCAACACGAAGCGAATCCCGCTCAAATTCATGCCTCATCCATTAAAATAGTTTTTATAAGCCATTTTCCAACAGAAAACAATCCCCGGTCCTATCCAATGTCATCCCTATTAATAGTATGTTTGGTTTATGAATCCAGTGGCTTTGTCAAAAGCTTGAATACATGTGGTGCATTTCTTTTACATATATATATATATATATATATTTATATAATATTAATTTGGTTATGCTGTTATGTTAAGCTGGAACCTGGGTAATAATTGGTACGAGGCTTTCTATTATGGTGCCTCATGCACATGCACCGTTTGTGCTGCCAGAAAAGTGCCGTTGGTTTTTCAAACTTTCGGTTATATTGGCACCCCATTTGTTTCTAAAACTGGGCCCAAAATAGAGCCCTATGCCACGAGAGAAAAGAGACATTTGCCAAGTTATTAATAATTACTCCTTTTATAAGTTTCAATAAATGATTAAAAAATTAAAAACATCAACTCTAATTCTAATTTTTAAATATTAATATGAATTATTAATCTTTTATTGATAATTTTTTAAAATTAAAAGATTGTATTATAAAAAAAAAAAAAGAACAATTCAAAAATAGTTGTATTTTTTTTTTCTTTTTGTTCGGGACCTATGGCTTTCACTTATTGAAAGCAAAATGAAAACATAAGATCCTATCCAAACTTCCCCCCTTCTCATTTGTTGAGCACGCTCAAACGGGAGATTTCGATTGATAATTATAATGAACATTAGTTTGAGACATTTCTTCTGAAAAAGTAAAGATTTTTCTTTTATTGTTTCTAGTTTTTTTTTTTTTTGGCTTGATATTAGATAGATATCAATATTTTTGTTTTATGTTCGAATTTAAAAAAAAAAAATTTCGAAATTGATGACATACTAAAAGATTTATTTTCTATAGAACTAAAAATCTAAAAATAGTATTTTTTTTTATTATTTTCTTTTATCATTGCATAAATAACTGTCGCAAGTAATTATTAAGTAACTAAAAAAATGCATTATTATATGTTATGAATGTAGATAATTAATATAATGAAGAGAAAAGTATGACGTGATGGTGGCATGAAATAAAGTAATTAAAACCAATAATATCTTTAAAAATACTTATTTTTATTAGCGTTATTAAAAAATTTTAATCTTTTAGTGAAATAAACTGATAGGCTACCTAATATAAGTAAATTTAAATTGATCAATTGTCTTATAACTAAATTAATAGTTTATTGAAAGTAGACATACATTTTAAATATAAATGTAAGCATATTTTTTAGCTGAACTCAAATAGTTTATATTCATCATTTAATCATAGAAAAATAGTAATGTATGTGCATCCTTACTTTTTGTTTCACCAGGTCGACCAAGGCCTAGTGTCTCAGAAAAACCGATGGCGTGTCGAGATTTATTTATTTATTTATTTATTTTTGAAGTGTGACCGATATTAGGCACACCAGCGAGGAAAAAGAAAACAAGTTAAAGACTACAATACATCTCTCTTTTTTTAAATGGATGGTACTTTCCATTGTTTAGCCATTAGATAAGACTTGAAAATGATCTTACAAATTTTGCATAGCTTCTATCACAACCCCATATCTGTTTTATTTTCATCATCTTATGGCTGAAAAACGATACACATACATAAAGGAATGACAAAAAAAAAAAAAAAAAAAAACATGAATATTTAAGTGGTTGTTGTGGGGGAAAAATACTCATATACCCAAAACGCAGCAGAAAAATAAACTCAAATAAAATTAAAGAGAAGATAAGTAATTTACGTAATTTGACAAAATTGTCTACGTCTACAGGAGAAGGAGAATAAATTTACTAACACTTTCACAATTACACACTCATCAAACTCTTTCAACATTTTTTTTACCAAAAACCCCGTACACCCTTTACCTATATCTCTTCCCACAATTTCTCTCAAAAGGAGGCACACACGCTCTTTATTTTTCTGAACATACACACACACTCTTAACATATATATACTTATTTATAAGCTCTCAATAGGATACAATAATACAACTTTCTCAAACACATAAAATAGAAACTTATCTAAAACTTAATTTGAGTCACGTACCTAACAGTTGTTTACACACTTTTCTTTCCAAATTTTGCATAGGCCCTATCACAACCTTTTTTAGCTTACACAAATCGGTTTTCTTTTTATCATCCAATGACCGAAAAACAATATGCATACATATCTATATATATACACTCCAAATTGTAATTCTCCCAAAAGGTGAACACAGAGGCCACAACAACATACCTCCTAAGAAAAGAAAAGAAAAGAAAATACTGTTGGTTGAGCAATTTTGTAGCCGACAGATAATAACAGCCAAATGGCTCGTGTGGGCCAAGCTTTCTCACATATATCTTATCTAGTGTTTGGGTCAGGTTGAGTCTGAATAACAACTCCAAAACTTGGACCACTCCAATCCCATCCTAATGTAAACGAATCCTAATCTTTTTGTCTATTTGATGAGAAAAGCCTTATCATTCGTGAAGAAGCACTACTGTTCTTGGAACCCTAATTTCATACTAAAAGCCAACATGTTACATGCGTGGTTTCCCATATATCACTTTTTTTAATATATGTATATTTATATATATATATATATATACGTATGTATTTATTGTGTAAAAACCATATTACTGATTACAAGTAGGTCGGCCATCAATTTCTCAAGAAAAGAAATTGTGCCTTTTTTGTTTTTTTGGGCCTATAATGTTTTCTCAAGAAGATACAGAATGGGTAACTATTAATTTTTTTTTTTTTGGGTTCTGGAAGTGAAGTAGGGCCCTGGGAAAATCAATCAAATAAAATGGCATTTCAGTCCTTTTTTTTTTTTTTGGCTAATTATAGTCAAATCTGATATATCAAAGAAAAGCCCAAAGGGTGTGGTCACTGTTTTGGTATCGATAATCACCCTGCATTTATAAGAGGAGATTTTTGGATCCATGCATGGTATAAATATGTATATGAGTTGGACAGTAATATCTATATATTTTTTTCTTTTCTCGGATAAATTAAGGTTAGGGCATTCCCCCACACACCCCCCACCCTCTTTTTTTTACTTATTTTTTTCTTTTTAAAACACTGCATGGCACAAATGGGAAGGAATTTGCATATGCCATGCACTGCTGCATGGCACGACAGCCGATATTCCTATAATTATTATTAGCCACTACACTACATAAAAAAACCATTTATCTAACCAGATAAAAAAAAATCCGTGTTCAGGGTTTCAAAATCTACTGTGCACGAACTTATTTGAATCGCTCCATTTTTTAAAAAAAAAGGTAATTCCATATCTCTTTGATCTCATAACAAACATAATCAGAGTCACGTATAAAAATGTTAGCTATTAACTTCAATGGTACAACAAGAGAGGTGGTATGGGATCACTTGGGACTCGGACCGTCAAATGCACCATCGATAACAAAACACTTGTAGCATGTTTACTTATGCGTAATCGGAGTGGATATGAATCGGAGTGCGTAGGATTTGGAGTGGGCTGGATCCGGAATCAGAATATACTGTTTACTTGGATTTCAGAAATTAGAATCGGAATCACTGTCAGTCTCATTCATGCGTTTACTTAAAACAAGAATCAGAGTCAGTTGTTATAAATTTACTTATATACCATTTTAGTTAATTTTGTGTTTTCAATTTAAACAAGTAGATTATATACTAAGTATTTTAAAACTAAAATGATTTTTTTTTTTTTGTGCTAAGAAAAAGTAAAAAAATTGAGATAAATTATTTTGTTCTACTAATTATAGAACTATTTTCTTAAAACATATGTATATTTTTTAAAAACATAATGTTGAGATAAGTAATTTATATACTAATAGTTATTATATTATAAATATTATTTTTTAAATAAAAAAGTCAAAATTTGAGATAAATAGTTTGTTCTAGTAAATATTTAACTTTTTTTTTAAATCTAAATTTGCTTTAAAAAAACATAATGTTGAAATAAATTTTTAAAATTAAAATTTTGTTTGTAGTTGATTTACTATCTCTCACTTTATTTTTATTTTTTTAATTTTGCTAGAGCATTAAAAATTTAAAAAGCAACATTTAAAAAAAAATTAAAACACAGTAAAAGGAAAAATGAATAAGTGTGAAAAAAATTAGGGTTCTTTTAATATTTTACCTTTTCTTTTCAATTCTTAGATAAGAAAGTAAAGTTGGGTGTAAAGTAGTAATTTAACTTTAATATCAGAAAGGAGAGTGCTAATCCGTTGGGGGGCTTGATATTGTCAATCTCCTTATTCAATCCCAAATTAGTGTGGGTCCCACATAATTTTACTCCCATTCCAAAATAAAAATAAGTAAATAAGTATGGGGTTAATTCTCATTTCCCGTTCCGATACTCTATATTTCTGGAAAGTAAACAAGTCATTGATGGGACTTGTTAAAATCGAATTTGAATTAAGAGTATATGAAGCCATATTAAATGGACATTATTAGAGTGCTATGCTATCATCACCGGTGGTTATATATATATATATATATATATATACATACATAATTACGCACAGTAAATATACTGTGAATTCTACCAAAATTTATGAAGAAGCCCATCATCATGTCTAGAATCAATGGCTTGCTATTTTTTTTCTTTTTCTTAACGGAATCAAATTGTAGAGCCAAGTCTTTGTCAATGAAATCTCTTCTGGTTGAAAAGTTTGAGACATAGAGATCTTTTTTATTGTGCTTTGCTTTTTCTCAAAGTTAAGTGGGGGAAAAAAATATGCGGGCAGATTTTTTATTTTTTTTAACCTCTTTATCCGCTCTGCCCGGTACTTAGCTCATGCATTAGGCTACCCATTTGGGCAATTTAAAATGACAAATCTGACCCGGAAGATGTTGATCGGTAAGTACTATATCCAAATTCTTTTGGTTCATTATATATATATATATATATATATGTATATATAATTGTATATTGTTTTGATTAGAATGCAATTAAAAATGTGTAGCTAATAATCAAGTTTTTTTCAAATCAAATTACCATGTGTCCCTCTCGGTCGTTAGCCTTCTTTCCCATAAAAATATTTTAACATAACTTAAACATGGAGTGATGAAGAATTTGATTTGATTTGAATTCGATTATTAAATTTCCATTATATATATGCATACTAAAGCTAAATAGTAGTTGATACTTCATTTTCCCTTTTTATCCTTTCCCTCTTCACGTTTCTCCCCCCACCCCACCACCCCCCCCCCCCCCCCCCCCAAATTCTTATCGTTATAGTAAAATAGAAAAACAAATTAAACAAACTCAACTAGGGAAAAGGACTCGATCGATATAAATTCATATCATGGAAAAGGATAGGAATACGACTCCACATGAAAACTGCCTTATAATTTTTAATATAAAACTTTGGTCATTTTCTTCCATGCAAAGTATGATTTTAATTCTTCTAATGATTTTTTAAAAGATAAGAATTCTTCTAGCTAGTAAATTCATTAAACAGTTTCATATTGAGATTGATGTCAATTTGTCTATAGTTGTGTACAGATATCGTGATGCATATATATTGGAATTGAATAAGTGGGTGAGGATTTTTTGAAGTAGAAGAATCTTCTTGATTATGGTTTAAAAAGAAACATAAGAAATAGTGTAAATTTAAACGAAGAATATCTCTCCATCATTAATTAAAAAACTTCTAGGACTCTTTGACTAGTGCCCACACTAGCTAAATCTTTTAGGTACATACAATTTACAACCTTTTTTTCCGCCCCTTTAAAGCTAAGAAGCACAGTAAAAAGTTATAATATTGGACACTGTATCAGCTGAGATACATGGTTGAAATCTCTATAACAGTTGAAAGATGATCAAATATCGTGTTTCAAATAGTTATCTCAATATTGGTAAATGGTTCAAATAGAGATAAATAAAACTCACCAAACTAGTTCAATTGTTAATTAGAATGAGAAACTAATCTCCTCAATTAAGAAGTGCATATAATATTGAAATATTTGCTGGACACCCTAGAAAAGCTAGTAATTAAGGTCTGAAATTAGATCCACAAATTAACCAAAGTAGCCTCTTAGTTAAATCTTAATTATTTGGTGGTAACTACTCTCAAAAATAGGGAGGTCCCCCAAACCCTTTCCATGACTCCACACATATATCTATAATACAAAAGTTGAACACCTCAAACTAAAAAAGGGAAGAGAAGAAAAAAAAAAAAAAAAGAGAGAGAGAGAGAGAGAAGAAGAGAAGAGGAGAAGTTAACGTTAATATTGGACCAGTCTGCTTTGTTTTTTTAATTTCTATGTTCATTCCTTAAAAAAAAATTTCATTCAATAATTTAACTATCCAATCTGGCCAACACAATGACCGATATAATTGATCGGGAGAAACATCACCATCCCAAACTCCCCATTTTAGTACCTTTTTTTTTTGTGTGGAATTTATTTACATTTTAAAGTATATATTGGAACTATATCAGCAAAAATTAAATTGAAAAAAAAAAAAAGTTGACGTTCATTATCGCTTTTCCAGGGAGCACGTTATCAAACATGGTGATATGGCTGAGGAAGTACACGAAGAACGGTAAAGTTATTTATACAGTGCATGGAGTTAAAACTTTCCTTCATATAGGTTCTCAACTGTGCTGTTGGGCACTATTGTACACAAAAAACTTGAAAAAAAAAAAAAAAAAAAAAAAAAAACGCTAACCCTTAGCCAATGTAATTGGTAAGTAGGAAAGAAAAGAAGAGGGATAGAAAAAATGAAAGTGAAAGAAAATAAGTAGGAGAGAAGATTTTGTTTTTCTTTTATTTTGTTTGGTATTATGGAAGAAGAGAAAATAAAAAAAATTGTGTAATTATTATTTTATTTATTTATTTATATTATGTTACTTTAAGAGTAGAGGTAAAAACATAATTTTAATAGTTATTGAATGGATTTTAGTTTGGGTAAATTACTCATTTAGTCCATAAACTCATAACAACTTTTTTTATAACTAAAATGCCCCTAAATTTTTAAAATATTACTACAATAATCCTTTCCGTTAATTTTCAAACGAAGTATGTTAGTAGTTTGGTCAAAAAATGACGTTAACTTCGGATTCCATCAAAAAATTAACAAAAAAGACTACTGTAGCAACGTTTTTAATAATTTATGATCATTTCAGCTACGAAAAGGAATGCCTTTAAACTATTAAAATGTTGCTACAATAGTTATTTTTGTTAATTTTAAATGGAATCTATTAGTAATTTGGTCAAAAAGTAATATTAAGTAACGGATTCCGTCTAAAAATTAACGTAAAAGACTATTATAGTAATATTTTAAAAGTTTATGAGCATTCCAGCTATGAAAAAAAGTTTATAGACCAACCTAGTAATTTACCATTTTATTTTTTCTCTCACTTTTGGAGATAATAAAAAGTGGACCTTTCTGCAATCTTTTTCTCTCATATTTTCCTTTACCTTCTCTTTTCACTATTACTAAACTACTAATTCCATCAATTTCCATTCACTTTTCCCTCATCCCACTTCATTCCTTCCTCTTTTCCACCCTACCAAACATAGCATTAACATGACCAAGCAAGAGTACTTGGTTCAATTAACTTTATATTTGATCTGGATTAGTACTGGAAAATAAGTTGTAAACATCTTATAAAAACCAAATTAATCTGCGTAAACTATATCCACAAACATATATATACAATTTATTTACTAGTTTGGTTCCTCGATCGAGCCGAAGCCCTGTTCCTTAAATATTGTTTAATAGAATGACATGCAAGCTTATTTAAAGATCTTAGATCGATATGTATTTATGTGTGTGTGTGTGTGTGTGTATGGAATCTGTATTTACTCACGATCGAATTCAAAGGCTTTCCCTTAAAAAAACGAGTGCTTTCTTTTTGGAACGTTTAAAAATGATACACAGTAAACCTAGTGAGGTGCGGAGTTTCAACGCATATAACGGGTCAAATCCCGTTCCTGTACCTTCAAAAAGAAGAGCATTATTAGTATTAATGTTATTGTTATCATTATTATTATAACGCTATTGCAAAGGTCACAGTGGAAAACTGATTCACGGACGGGGTGCTTTCATCAGAAATTTTGGGAAAAAAACATAAAAAAAAAGTTTTCTTCTTTATTTCTCTTTGATTACTTCATTAAACATCATAAGCGGCTAATTAATAATTACCTCGTCCGTAAAAGTAACTGAACTCAATCAAGATGATTGCATATAATTGACTAGTCACGGGTAATATATGATCCTATATACATATAAATTTGTTGAATAGTTTCTTCTTTATAGCTAGCTATATAGAAGTATAAGATTATTAGAACCTAATTTCCATGCTTCAAGTCAATCATTCTTTTGGTTTTGGGCAATTGGTATTCTTTAAAACCTTGCTTTCCTTGAATCAAACATATGCGATCTGGACAATCGAATTCTTAAAGTAAGCTTCAGCAGATTGCTTTAACTCCGTTCATCTTCGGCGCAAGAACTAGCTGGCACTCAATCAATGAGCTATTATACGCATCATTTCAACAGACAAATGAAGAGATACATATATTGTGCTTACAGAGTTGAGAGACTACAACTGTACTTACTCAAGTTCATAATGTAAAGACTACGTACAATAAGTTTTAAAAAAAAAAAAAAAAAAACTGGGAAGATTAATACTAATTAATCCCATTGCATCGAGAGAAGAAGAGGAGAAATTAATAAGAAAAGAAACAAAAAGCTTATATTTTGGTCAGTTTGAGCATACGTAGGAGTACTTAAGATAGCGAAAAGTACTTTTTGGTGCCAAAATATTATGAGCTAAATCTTCGTCTACTGTTGATACACATGAACTGAGGAAATCCAAACATTTTGCTTAAAATAATTACCGTGCAAGAAAAGTGGCTTTTTTTTTTGTTTATGTTTATGTTTTAGTTTTTTTATATGATCAGATGCATAGTTTTGACAGTTGGTGTGCACCATAAATTAATTATGATTTAGCTTTGAAATATTTTAATATATTTAGGTCAGAGAGGATTAAATCTATTTATTTGTAATATATGGGGTAGATTTGTAATGATATATATATATATATGTATATATATATGAATTCAAATGACCCTTTCAAAAATCAAAAAGATTTTTCCTTAATTTTTTCTATAACAAAAGAATATATTGCTGAGTGGATAGCAACTATATTTAATGAAAAGGTAAGTAATAGCACCCGAAGAACAAAGAATGAAGTTTCTATTATTATTATTATTTTATTATATTTGTTAGAAATTGGATGCAGTTTATAGACTACATAAAAAAGCAAAACCCGCTGACCAGCAGCGTACGAACAACGAAAGAAAAGCCACCATAAAAAAGACTTATTGCTCAACTGCCTGCTGTTTTCAAAACGCTGTGCCTTTCAAAAATCAAAACCGATAATATTATGTGCATTTGGCTTGTCGACTTGTTGAATATTTGACATTTATTTTTATCATATCTCCTTTTTTTTAAAAATTCTCTTCGATGTAGAATATCACACGTTGAATTATAAGTGTAATATAGTGATTTAAATATTTAATTTTTAGATGTTTTTGTAATGATAATGTTATTACATAAGCGTCTTATGTATGTATACAATGCAGGAAATGAAAAACCGGAAAAAAGGAGTTCCTATATAGCTGGTATTTAATGGTCAAAAATTGTATATGATATTTAAATGTCCTCTTAAAGGGGAGGTGGGGCCAAATTTGACGTGTCAGAAATGAAAATAAAGTTCTATATTTTAGGTGAAAGAAAGTAAGAAAAGGAAAATAGAAATACAATTTTCACAAAGGGCATTCTGGTCACGCAAGGGAAGGAACTGTCATTCAATACTACAGGGTCAAGAAACAAAATCATGTTATTCCCTTTAAATTTTACATCTCGGAAACTTTTTCTCCTGTCTGCATCTTAACCCTACTGTCCAAACCCTTTCCTCATTTCCATTCCAAAATAAATAAATAAATAAATAAAAGCCCTAAACATTGTATTCCTCTTCCTCTCTCTCTTGTAAAGAAGAAAGAATTATAACATGCTTTCTTAAAAAAATAAAAAATAAATAAATCATCGATACATGGTATATAAGATCACATATATATATATGACACGACTTGCTGCACCTTTTTTAGGAAAAGAGAAAAAAAAATTAATTCCAATCTTAACATTGTCAAAAGCCAAAGCTACTAAGGGTTTGTTTGGTGTATGAGTTTGAGTTGAAATTGATAAGTTTAAATAATGATTGATGTGTACTTTTTTAGAAAAGATAAAAAAAATTTGAGGAAAAAGACAAAAATTGAGTTAAAATCCATGAATTTGGACCTGTGGTCCAAACGCACCCTAAAAATTCCATTTCATGACCAGTGCCAAAGCCTTCCAAACTTTCTAGTATTTCTCAAACAAAGCGAAGAAAATAAAGACACTCCAAGAAAATAGGCTAGCTAGGTTGCAAGAAAAGAAAAGAAAAGAAAAGAAAAAAAAAACAGTAGTACCTATAAACTCCTGTCTCATGAGTACTACTCTACTCTCGCATCAATCTCATCACATCTTCAACATCAAAAATCCTCTCAAAGCCTTTGCCTTGAACACATTTCCACTCCATTTGTTTTTGCCCTTCCTAATTTTCTCTCCATCCAATCAAACCCTCTTCAAAAATAGAAAATTTTTCTATGTAATATCTTCCAGTCAGTCAATAATCAGAGTACTCCCGTGTCTTCTTCTTTGGCCTCTTTTTCCCCATCAGTGAGGTTGTTTTCAGCAAACAGTAATATCTGATAATTAAAAAAAAAAAAAAAAATTGGCTGCACAAATTCTGAGAACCAAAAACATACATACGTCCCTCTCCTTAACTAAAACTGCATCTCCACTCCTTCTCTCTCTCACTCTCTCTTTCTTCTTCATCTCTCGTGACTTCGCAAAGAAGGAAAAAAAAAAAAGTGAAAAAAAAGAAAGGAAAGAAAAAGAAAACCCTAGAGAAGAAGAGAAGGAGATTCCGATGGATTCGATCACGGAATTGGACAGCACATCGAACTCGGAGAACGGGCTGCTGATCGGACCAGGAGGCGGAGCCGCCATTAATGCGGTGAATACCAATTTGTCGGCGACATCCTCGTCGACATCGTCCACTTCCTCGGCGGTGTCGAGCAGCAGCAGCAGCAGCAGCCGGTACGAGAACCAGAAGCGGAGGGACTGGAACACGTTCGGGCAGTACCTGAAGAACCACCGGCCGCCGCTGTCGCTGTCGCGCTGCAGCGGCGCGCACGTGCTGGAATTCCTTCGCTACCTCGACCAGTTCGGGAAGACCAAGGTCCACACCCCAATCTGCCCCTTCTACGGCCACCCCAACCCTCCTGCCCCCTGCCCCTGCCCGCTCCGGCAGGCCTGGGGCAGCCTCGACGCCCTCATCGGCCGCCTCCGGGCAGCCTTCGAGGAGAACGGCGGGAAGCCCGAGGCCAACCCCTTCGGAGCCCGGGCAGTCAGGCTCTACCTTCGCGAGGTTCGTGATTTGCAGTCCAAAGCTAGAGGGATCAGCTACGACAAGAAGAAGCGGAAACGACCACCCCCTCCACCACCTCCTCCTCCTCAGCAGCAGCAGCAGCAACAGCTGCCTCCACCGGCGGCAGCGGCAGCGGCTGCCGCTGCTGCTCCTCTTCATCCACCGCCGCAGATGCTGCATCATCATCATCATCATCATCTCGGCCACCACCCGCCTCCAGGTGCAAGTCATCATCATCATCACCATCATCAATAAGTTATCATCATCAAGATCATCATGATCATCATCATGTTATGAATCAAGTTTCCACTCTTCTACAAGTAGACCTAGCTTGTTTCTAGAGATGTTATGGTGGGTAATTTTCTCTTCATCTTCATCTTCTTCTTTTTTCTCCCCTTTTTTTCTACATATTTTTTAGGGTTAGTTATAATTGGTGTCTGCAGTTTGTGCTAGCTAGTTAGCTTTATAACAAAGAGCACTACTACAACTACTACTGCTACTAGTACTGTTTGTGTTTCTGTGTATTCTGTTTTGCTTTTAAGAGAAGCCGGCCATGGGGTGTTTAGAGATCTATGGGAATATCATGACGAATCTGCTTTTGTGGCGAACAGGGAATTTAGTTTTTTAGTACGTAATGTAGACTACTAATGGACTAAATGGTGGTGGTGGTGGTGGTGGCGGCCAGAACCAGATGATGAACAAGTGTAGGAGAGTACTTTTAATTTATATATATGTTTTCACTTTTTCCAGTTATAATCTATGTGGAACCGTTATAATGCTCTCAGCTCTTAGTTATATGTGATGAATACATATATATATATATATATATATTCTCTTTTTTCATTTTTTTTGTTTCCAAGCCATGGTTTATAATTTGCATTTATCTCTCACTCTATTGGGCATTACTTTTGCATTTTGTTTGACGAGCGTTTGTTGGCGAAAAATTGAGTTCCCTACCCGTTAAAGCTTTGAAAGGACTTTACATATGGATCATCTCTTGTCAGATTTGTGTTTTTGTGTTTGTGTAGATATATATATATTTGTGTGTGTATATATGCTTTGTTTAATGCTTGAACTGCAGATTCGTGGTTAAAAATTTCACTTCTAACAGTACTTTATTTCTGACTTCCCTTTTCTTACCCTTCTAACTATGTTGCCACCTTTTTCCTGCTTTACTGTCTGGAAAAATGATTTATGTGTGGCTCTACTTTGTACGAAGGAAAGAATACCATGAAAAACTTTTCCATAAATTCCTCACTGATAAAAGTTGTTTTAGGCCAATAATCTCGTGAAATATGGTAAAATACTAATTAAGATCTCTCCTAATTACTGCTTCTAATTAAGGTCGATCAAGCAAATGAATAAGGACGGTTGTAGTGCTGTCATTTCATTTCATCAAGGGGAGGGAAATAGTGAAGTGAAGTGAAGTGCAGTGGCAGACAGTGTAATTTCGTTATGGCTTTATATGCTTCTTATGCATATATACATTTGTTATATTTATATATATATAGGGGTTTTTTTTTTTAATTGTATATCCATATGTATGATCTATTTAACCCCTTTAAGTGGTAAAACATTATATGAATTTCCTTATTTGTCTTATCAGTCTCAGATGTTACAGAAACAGCAGGAAAATTGCATCATATCAGAGAGAGAGAGAGAGTGATCATATTGCTATATATATATATATATATATATATATGGTTATATAGGAACCTCAATGTTGTGGAGCCTAGTGGATATATGTATACATATAAGAATTATTTGAAGTACAACATAGAAAAGCTAACTTTTGCTGTAGTACTCCAGGTAAACTGAAGAAAACACAAGTGAGCTCGATCTTGTAGTAGGGCAAGTATTACAATATTCACACTCACACACACACACACACATATATATATATCACTAGGGTGCTGGAGAAACTACGTATGAAGATTTGAAAGGAATTTTCTTAATCAATCTGGCCGACAACTTGTCTGTGATTGGATAGTGTTGTGTCATCCCCTCTTAGATTTTATATTTTATAAGTTATGTGTGTGTGTGTGTGTGTGTGTGTGTGTATTCAGGTTAAACGAGGATTTCTCGCCACAAATCCTCCTTTTATGCTCGAAGAGGAAAAAAAAAAAGTGCATTATTATTTGTGCATAAATTTGGCCAAGAAAGGCAAAAAAAATTCTTTTGTTCATGGGATTAGGTGCCAGTAATTATCCCTTTTTATTGATCTTTTTTTTATTTTTTTAATTTTTTAATTTCCTTTTAGTGATTCAAGTGGTATGTAACTTGCAACCACTTTGACACATAGAGGATCTATTCCCGCAGCTAATCATTCAGGTTTTATGATTGGATATCTTGGTAAGTTTTGAATTCCATGAAGGGGCAACCTTAGGTATTATTAAATTGACCAAGAGGGAAAATGATCAAATTAATTAAGCCTTAACTTTATTTAGATATAATGTTGTTTACATATAATATTCCTAGAAGGGAAATCAAATTTGACTATATCGATTATTTTATTAGGGCTGGTAATTTAAAATTATGCCTAACTAAGGTTTCAAGTCAGCTTGAGAAACCTTCTGATTAGTTTTTCAAGTCTTTTTTCACCCAACGAAAGCATTAATAGTATATGGTTCCTATCTGCTTTTCTTATCTTTTCTTTTTGTGGAATATGGTGCGGAGAATTCAAACTCTATGCTTTACGATGGATTTATTGTCAAGTTATGTGTCTACAACCACGGTTCCCATTTTTCAATATTATATGATGTGCTTACCTAATTCAGGGTTGTTTGTGTGGAAATTTAGCTGGCTGTAGTATCGGTATTGTTTTTTAGTGTTGATCATTATGTCCAAAAAAAAAAAAAATTATTAAAAAAAAATTAATGTGGCTTGTGATCATTTTTTATTTCAGCAGCATCTCCTATTTCGTTATGAAAAGATTAATTTTTTGACAATAGGGATAAATTGATATCATTTAATATGTACATATGGTTTTGTCCTTGACGTTTTTCTAGTTGAAATGAATCAAGAAGTCTTTGATGACCAACCTAATTTCTTGCCGAGCCCTCATGTTTTCTAAAATTTATTTATTTTTCCTAAAAAACCTAAAATGTTAATTGGATGACCATAAAATTACTGAATTAATAATATAAATGCAATCAAATTGGAAACGTTTCTTGGGAATGTGTTCGGTTTGTCATCCATATATATATATATATTGCTAATTATTGCTAATAATCCGATCTATATATATATAATTCGTCCTGAATTTATGTTTTCTTTTATTAAGTTCGTCATGTGTTCTCTCTTTTTCCTTTTGTGCTGAATATATTCTCAATTATTCCACACATTGGGATTATTTTCATAGGTTTTCCTGAAAATTTTGGCTTCCAAAGCAGAAAAGTTTTGTCTCTCTCTTTTTTTTTTCAATTGCACGAAATTTATGCTTTTTACAAAAGGTAAAAGTCAATGTCTTCGTTTCAGATGATTGAATTGTTACTTCCTCATAAGATGCTTATAAGTTTCATGATTTATTGATGATCAAAATCGCAAATATACAAAAATTTATTGCTAGCTTTCTGTGATCTATAAATCACACGGATTCTGATTTTTTATCACACCTCTATGCACTTTTCTATTTATAAATTGGCTCTTTTCCGGTTTCGTTTATTCTTCCATATGGATTATTTGTCAAGTGATTGAAGCTCGTAATAATAGAATGGATAACGATATATGTACATATTTATATATATGCGTCTGTGTTAGACAAGACCATCTTTTTCTTTCTCATTTTTTCAAAGCAATTAAATTCTCTTTATAGTACATATTTTCTAGAAATACAAAAACGTATACGCACACGTATGAATAATATAACGTTTTTACATCTGCGCGCATGTATATATATATTTGAATTTCATACATAATAGTACCCTTTTTTTTTAAAAGAAAAAATATACATAATAGTAATTTAAATACAGAGAGAAAGAAAGATTTAGTCATTTAAAGAATAGTCTTCAATTTAATCAAATTAGTAACATTATTACTTTAACGAGGATAACAAAGCATGTACGATCATAAGTTTAATGCTTAACTTATAATCTATAAGGTCTCCCCAAGTATGTAAAAGAAGGTCAAAAATGAAAATAGATCATAAAGTTCTCACTTCTCACTCTGCCCTTTTTAGTACATGTTTTTACCAAATTTACAATTATATATCATCTGCCCCTTAATTATCATGCAAATTACTAAAGAAACGTTCAGCCGGCAAGGATTTCTTGAGGGACCAATTTTCTTTTCGAGGGATAGCGACCTTAGAATCTTTCTGAATGACTGAATATATATATATATATATATACACACACACACACATATATTTACATATATACATATTGATCAATAACAATAATTGTAAGGTCAATCCCAAATTAGTTTGCTTGTTCTTCTTGAATGAAATCATTGCTTGAATTAGTGAACCTTATTGCGTGTCCACCAATAAGTTAAAATAAGTTAGAATTAATTGTCACCATAAGGAAGCAAAATGCGTCGTTTGAAATGATGGCCAAAAAGTGCATATGTGATGTCAAATTAACAGGGACAACAATTCTCTGTCACTATATGATTACTTTTATTTTTGGAATGTAAATGTGGAAATTAAGTTACTAATTAGGTAGATATAATTTACATGGACGTAATTTATTTGTGTGTATATACATAAACACGGTACATGTTTTTGTAAAGGGAAAAATAATTAATATCTCTTATATTTTATATATGTGAAAATATCCCTGTTATACCTGACAAATCTTTGTTATTATGCTACGTGAACACATTAATATAGATAAAAGGAAGACCTAGCTATTAGTGATTCAACAGATTTTGATTATTTTATGTTTGTATAAATTCACGTGAATTAACATATATATATATATATATATATATATGTTTTGGAAAATGAATGTTATTATTCAATGAGAGCTACATTATTTACAATAAGGTGATTTTTTAGAAAAAAAAAAAAAAAAAAAAAACAAACTGTGGTGATAGATTTACAACAAGGTGATTAACTAATATGAGACAATTAGTTTAAAAGAAAAATTGGTGTAAGAAACGGTTCATAAAACTAGTACCTTAATTATCTTTCAAGTGAACATGATATGAGTTCATATATATATATATATATATATTTTTTTTTTTTTTTTTGAGGGGATCAATTCATAATTTTCTACTTTCGATACCCAAAATTAGAAAAAAGCCACACCCATCAGGCAGTATTCCAACTAATATTTAAATCCACAATAGTTCTGTACGTATATACTTATGACAGCTAGTTATACTTTGACCCGGATTTTTTGTCCAAATTTTTTTATATCCTAAATGATTTCTAATCAATCACATTAATTATGTAATAGTAGTTAAAAAGTTTGAAGTATTTTTTTTAAACTAACTTTCTAGTGTTTAAAGTCAAGACTTATACAAATGACGGACGCGACATGATATAATTTGTGAGCCAATATGTGAGACCTCAAAAATAAGAGAGAAGATCACAGTCCATTTTATATAAGGTCATGAATCACTGAAAGACCAGGTAGCTAGGTCTTTTGTCGCAGGTTTAAGCCTCGTATGATCTCAATATTAAGGGAACCACAAGATAATATATATATATATATATATTCACCAAAAAAAAAAGATAAAAAGGTACGTTTGGTTCGCCGGTTAAAGATAAATTTTTTAAATTGGAATTAGTTGATTTTTCAAAAACTAGTTATAATTTTTATTGATTTTTCAAAAAAAAAATAAAAACTGATATGAAAATTTTGAGTTTAAGATGTAAAACCAAATTGCAACAAAATTAATATGTATACACACACGCACTCTTTCTCCGTATAATCCAAGTTTACGTCCCAGATATTCCCAGTTTTTTCGTGCAAGAAAAAGTGTGTGTATACATATATGTTATACTTATCAATTTCAGAATGAAAAAAAAAAAAAAAAAAAAAAAAAAAAAAAAAAAAAAAACAGAAAAAAAAAAAGAAAAGAAACAAAAAAGGTCAGAGAATCCCAGTAGGAATTTATCTATGTATTCTAATAGAAGGACGGTGAAAAAGTAAACTGTGGAAGGTGGATTCCACCGGCCAGAATCTTGTCTGCATCTGCTATGTATATGTATATGTATATATAGAGAGTCTGCCCTGTAAAAGGAAACAGTACGACAACACTTACCTTCAGATGTGGGAAATCAAGTTCATCCACTACTTTGGACAACGACTAATTTTTGTATACATATATATGTGTGTATATATTATTCACCATCTATATATATACACTTCTTCATCATCATCATCGTCGTCGTCGTCGTCGTCGTCCCCT
The DNA here is from genome assembly GCA_009761775.1 of Ficus carica. Taxonomy (NCBI): domain Eukaryota; kingdom Viridiplantae; phylum Streptophyta; class Magnoliopsida; order Rosales; family Moraceae; genus Ficus; species Ficus carica. The sequence goes on along the minus strand of CM019748.1, from coordinate 2,925,834 downwards.
TTGTTGTCTTTGATCTAGATCAGATGACCGTAACATTGCATAAAATCTGTGTTAGACTTTATATTTTGTTTATTTTTTGCAAAGTTGCAACTCTCACGTATACATACATACATACATATATATATTCAATGTACGTACTTAAACATTTACCCCTCCCTCTCTTTCCTTCTTCTTTCTTTCTTTCAATCGTTCTTTTTTCCTCTAATTTTTTTTTCCTTAATATATACTATTGTTGTAAAGTTGTGAGTGTGTGTGTGTGTTTATTTCTAGTACTACTAGTCGGCCATTACGTATCCCGATCATTAATTACTGGATTTAATTATTAGTTAAGTAGCACTTTTAAAAAAACTACTACACTGGCTAATAATTATTATGTACATGCCAGTTAATAATAAATGTCGACCTCAAGATCTCAAGCTAGTTTTAGTTCTGAGTACTAATGCATTTTATTTAAGCACAATTGTTTTTTATTTTCCAAAAAAAAAAAAAAAAAACACACACACACACACACAACTGTTTTACAGTAGTGTTGATATTAGATAACCTAATAGTACTGATTTTAAATTCATTTGCATTCTACTTCTACCAGTTCCAACAATAAGGATATGTTTGTAAAAGTTTATTAGAAGCTGTTTTTCGAAAATTAGTTTTGAAAGTGTTTAGTTGAGTCACATAAAATGTTGGACCTCTAAAAAAGCTCCTTTGAATAAACTTATTTAAAACTTCATATTCTAATATTTTTATTGTCATTATCAACTTTAAGATCATTTTGACTTATCAAGCTCTTTTAAAAATGTAATTAACACTTACCAGCTAGTTATAATTTTTTATTTTTATTTTTCTACTGAATAAAAAGTAAAAATAATATCTTTCATACGGATTAAAGGGACCCACATGACACCCTACAAACTTCTTTTGTAACACGCCGTCATGTGATTGTTATTAAAAAGTTACAATTTTTCTTTCTCTTCTCTTTTTCTAATTGTAAGAAAGGACCCACATGGCATTCTACAAACTTCCTCAATAACAAGCCTCTATGTGATTTTTACTAAAAATTACAGGTTTTACTTCTTCTAACTACAAAGCAAAAACAATCTCTTCCCATACGGATTGTAAGAAATGACCCACATGACACCCTACAAACTTCATTATTAACATGCCTTTATGTGATTATTATCCAAAAGAAAAGTTACAGTTTTACTTCTCTTTTTATACCGATTACAAAACAAAAACAATCTCTGCGATGTGGATCGTAAGAAAGGACCCACATGATTATACCCTACAAATTTCTTCATTAAAATGCTACTTGTAATTATTATACCTAAATGTCATCACCCAATAAACAATATGGGTTTGTTTGATAAATGAGTTTGAATTGAAAATTTTAAGTTTAAATAGTAATTTTTGTTGATTTTTTAAAAAAGACAAAAAAAATTTTCAGAAAAAAATAAAAAAAAATACAGTTTAACTTGCGTTAAACTTATCGTCCAAACAGACCATATATATATATATACATGTGGTATACATACTCAACTATTCCAACTTTGCGTTCTACCAATAGCACCAGTATTCATGTGGAAAAAGGAATTACAGGGGAGATGCCCATGCCAAAGGATAGAAGTTATAATCTTTTTGTCGTAAAGTTATAATGGACGTATTTAGTTGTTGTATTTTTTTTTTTTTTTTGCTTGTTGGTTTCCTTTCTTTTCCTTGTTAATTTGATTTTTTTTTTTTTAATAAATTTTTTTTAAAGTTCATAATTCTTTTGTAAATGCTAAAAAAAGTCTGAAGAGAGGGATAGGAGTGCAGCAGAACAAATCGGGCAACAGAAGACAAAACTGGCAGTGAAGACTGGCCAAAAATTTACCTTCCCCATAAGTGCATGATTTAATAAGGCACTACCTGAAAATTTTTAAGCTGAAAAAAAAAAAAAAAAAAAAAAAAAAAAAGTGGGGGGTCCTCTAAATTAAAGGACCACCCACTGTCCCATTCCCACGTTATGTACAGTTGATCTTACAAAAGCGCACCAACTTCTTATTAATAATTTTCTGCCATCAGAATTAAACTCTGACTCCACTCCCTTTGACACGTCTCATTTGAGAACTACTCACAAGCTTATTAGTTTTTGTTGCAAATTTACCCTTTACATGTAAAAGAGAGCGGCATTAAAAAAAAAAAAAGAAAAAAAAAAAGAAAAGAAAAGAAAAGGAAGGTATTTCACATTTGGCTTTTCCTATTTACCTATATATATAATGGCAGAATAATTTACCAAAAAAATATAATGGCAGAATAGAGTAGTTGATTGAAAAAAAAAAAAAAAAAGATTGTATCATTTATATTGTGTATATGTAACTTCTTGCCACTTCTTTAAAGACTCATTGGCCTTATGGAAAGAGAGAGAGAGAGAGAGAGAGAGAGAGAGAGTCCTTTTCGGCCCTAGGTCATGCGAGGCTCATGTGGGTTACTTTATCGCTTGAGTGCACACACGACTCGGGCACGTAGATCTAAAATTTAGTGAAATTTGATGAGTTTTTCCAATTGGCTTTTATTTTACCATTTCGGGCTTTAAGTACGTACTTGACATGAATAAGTGGTAATGATGTGCAGTGAGTAATTCATAAATGGTTAAAAACCATCACCAGAAATTGAATTTGAAATGTGCAAAATTGTAATAAACTCAATTATATGTCACAAATACGAATCACATCACAAATTTAAAATCACATTTAAGGAAAATTTGCTGCTCATGTGGGCTATTTAATCACTTGATCAGTGCACGCGAATGAAATGTTAGTGAGAAAAACATGTATTGGGTTCCACAAGCGGAAGATACCCTCAAAAGGTACCTGAAATAAATATCGAACACATAAATATGACTCTTTATTAACAAATTATCTACAATTAATAGAAATATCTGATCGCCTAGTGGCAAATAAATCTATAGCACCAAGGCCACATTAAAAACCATGAAAAAAAAAAATTTCTTGCGGACAAATATTACTAAACAAAGAGGACAAATGCATGGAATAATTGTGGCAAGGACTATCACTATTATAAACGAAACATAACGAAATATACAAGGTAGAACATGAAAACACCTAAGAGAGCGAGACATATTGAGATTAGCAAAAGAAAACGATAGAAAAGACAAGCTGTTGACAAACACGTACCTCCAATAGCAGCAAAGGCTAACAGTAGTATTGGCTTCCCCTGATCAATCTCAAACACATGAGCAAAATCAATTGTCATCTCTACTAGCAAGAGAGAGAGAGAGAGAGAGAGAGAGAGAGAGAGAGAATGTCTGCATACAGTCTACATCAAAGTGTTCAAATTATTAAATTCTCAACAATAGAATTTAAGAGAAGACCAGCTCAAATCCATTTTGAATGTCATGATATAACTCGATCAAACAAAAAATATGGCTTGTAATAATATGATAATAGCCCTAAAAGAAAGGGCAATAGCATCTTGAATAAAGCAACGATAAATTTCATTAGTGTTATTTTCTTTAGGCAATTTCATAGTGATGTTTATAAATTTACCAAATAGGTACAAATCCAAGTTTATTGTCGATTACTTATAATATGAAAGTACATAAAATATGCGTCAACATTTTGCAATAATTATCTTTCTTTTTTCTTTAAAAAAATTTCCTCTTTAACAAAATTAAAAAGTAACTATACCATTTTCTGGATTAGTAATTATGGCATTAATGCATGAAACCTTTTTTTTATTTTTTAGGGAACCAAAACAGATTCGAACAAGTTAAATTAACAATCTAATTATCAAAAACAAAAAAAAAAAAAAACAAAAAAAAAAAAAACCTCAAAGGTAGAAATGTACAATTGCCTTGGTATTTTGGTACATGTCAAATTTTGTGAAGGAATGCACGAACTTCGGAAAGCGTCAGGCTGATGGGACATTCGATTTGACAATTTTAATACAAAAATGACAGTGGGGCCCATGGGACCCTCCAACCGTGCACGGCCCACGTGCACAACTGTCACTCCTGTCGGATACAATACATCCACTTACGTCTTTTGCTCTAGTTTTTAAAATTTTAAAATATTATTATAATAATTATTTCTGTAAATTTTTTTTTGTATAAATTTTTTTAATAATCTGATTAAGAAGTGATGTTAATTAATAAATTTTGTCAAAAAATTAATAAAAATGATTAATGTAATAATATTTTTAATAGTTTATGATTAATTTAGCTACGAAAAAAGAACAGAAAATGTCCTTAAATTATTGTTATAATAGTCAATTAGATTAATTTTTTGATGAATCCGTAAATAATTTGGTCAAAAAGTGATGCTAACTAACGGATTTCGTTTAGAAATTAATGGAAAAGACTATTATAGTAATGTTTTAACAATTCATGGATATTCCAACTACAAATAAAAAATTATGGATTAAAGTTGTACAAAATTAAAAATTTAGAGACCAACCTATCAATTAACCCTTTTTTTTTTTTTTTTTTTTTTTTTTTAACAAAAGGAAAAGAAGAAAGAAATACTTCATCTCTACGGTAAACCCACTCTAAAATTAACACATGGTAAGATCATGTTGCCTCGAGTTTTTTATATTGTGGTAAATCCTAATAGGGATGATGTTTAAAAATTCCAAAAATTAATAACAAATACATAAATTAGATAAAATGATCAATCAAAATATTGCTAAATTTGTGGTTACAGATTTAGCATAATATAATTTTCCACCCGATTTTATGAAAATATATAAAGTTTGAATCATCTACTTCAAGTTCAATATATACGAATATATATATATATTTTGTTGAATTCAAGTATACTAATTTATCTTTTTAAAAGTAAATAAAATTGTTAATAAGTGTTATTAAACTCGACAACATTTAAATTTTTTTTTATCACAAATACAGTTTCGAAATTTCGCCAATAACTTAGAGAAAAACTACCCAATTATTTTTGCAAAACCTTTTCATAATTATATTATGCATTAATTTCATGAAAATTGATACATCTGTGAAAATATCAAAACTTACAGGAAAAAATTCAGATAGAGTATGGAATAAATATGCACCCTTTTTGGATAGAATCAGACAATCAATAATGTCAAAAGAAAATCTTCGAGAAAACATAAGTGGAAATGATATTTTAAACTTTGTCGGCATGTGTCTTAGGTCATATTAAAATTACATTAAAAATAAATAAACTACCAGAAGCTATAATAGATTTCTCATCTAACTTTAGTTTTCGGTATTACAAAAAAAGTTATATATTTTTATCTCTTTCGTTAATTATATGAAACAAAAATCACAAATTTTATGAATTATGCTAATTTAATTGTTACTTCTCTTTGAAACATTCTCTAGTTTATTTAGAGATAATGTCACGATTATTTCATACTTCGTCTCCACACAAGCATCTCTGATTTTATTTTAACCAAACTCTTATATTTATTTAATTTTGATAGAATGCAACATAGGCAGAATAAGCATATCTTATAGAGTGCAAAATAATGTCGAATTCTAATATAATCATATTACTTGCATTACAAAACTTCAAACGGTTTCAAATTGTACTACTGAATTTTTTTATTTTCTTTCTTAAGTGTTTTTTTTAAAAGGGTTATTTTATTTCAAATCAAGAAAATACAAATATCAATATTGACTTGATCAATAACTTTATAACACAAGAAAACTTAACATCAATTATAAACTAGTTCCACCATTAATAAAATATGATGGAACTAAGGTAATGTACATTGCAATCTAACAAAAAGGGATATCGAAAGGACATACTAATTATTGAGCACCTATATGACTCTTTCAACAAGATATTCACAATCAATAGAAATCTATTATTGATAGATCAATAGACCTATAACAAAAAAGATCACGCCTAACATCACATAGAACTAACAGATTAGACATAAAATGTTTAATACAAGAGGAGTTCACGTCCGTTTATTACAAAATAGAAACAAAAATATAGCGAATAAACGAAAGACCTATATGGCAGCGACACATATATAATATCTATATTAATCATCACAAAAGTAGAAAATCCTCGATTACATGGATCCGGTGACAAAATAGCCCAACATAACTAAAGAGGCCAAAACATGCCTCCTTCGACCATTGAGACATGCTCACAACTATATAAAAGCCATCATTATGGAGCCAATAAGCATCTTTCACAGAGTTAGGAGTCTGGTGATCAATTAAAAGATGGTGTAAGATTCCGAGAGAGAGAGAGAGAGAGAGAGTACTTTTGCGCAAATACCTAGTTGCAAGGACGTTAAAGCCTGTATTAACGGATCTCATAAACTTGCATTACTAGTGTTAAATTACAATTTTTTTCCTAATTAACGGACACTGCTTGCGACTTGGATCCAATAAGAATTTTGCTTCCATTCTTTGTAATATATATTAGTACTCACTTTGTACTACAATGAATTCAACCGAACATGTATTCATATAGAAAATATGAGATAGGATAGGAATTGACGTTTTGAAATGTCAAATTCTATGAAAATTGAGTAGTATGAAAGTCATAAATTTACTATTTTTGTAACAAAATCTCTCTATTTATGTACGATTAACAGTATAAATTAGAACCAACATTTATACATGTAATACACAGTGAATTACCCGGGGGGGGGGGGGGGGAGAAAAAAAAACATGTTTGAAATTTGTCTATTCGAAAAAGTTTTTATTTTTTTATTTATTTTTTGGTTAACTAAAAACTGTTATAATGAAACAATTGCAAACACCCTTTCTTCACAGGAAAAATAAAATAATTGAGACTATGTTCATAATCGTGAAAACACAACTTTAAGAGTGGCCAATGCAAGCTCTGAGGTTTGTTTGATGGGGGGAAAGGAAGATCTAGGAAGATAAAAACGAGGGGTTTTTTTTTAGGAATGTTTCAAAAAAAAAAAAAAAAAAAGCACACATCTCTGGAATAATGCCTCATGATTTGGATTTTTTTTGTCCTCTTACAATGTCAAATAAAAATTGATTTCACGGCAAAAATCCGAACCTTAGGGAAAAAAAAAAAATTCTTAAACATGTGCACTAAAGGAGCTATTCCCACAATTTTCCTTTAAATGTGAAGATTAGAGAGAAGATAGGTGAAATTTGAGACTTTTAAAAAATTGAGCTTCTATCTTAAAAGGTAAACTTGTTAAGTGGGGTGGTCTAATATATTTTTATGTCAATTGTTGTTGTTGTATTTTTACAATATGTGACTCGGGTTTCTTTTTATCCTTCAAGATGATGCTCTTTTTAGAGTCACCATTAATCTTATATTGGATGGATCAATAACTATTCCTTTGAGCTTTGGGCCTTGATACCATGTGAAGATTAGAGAAAATAAATGAAATTTGAGACTGTTAAATGGTTGGGTTTTCATCTTATTAAAAGGTCAAACTGTTAAGTGAAATGACTCAATATCTTTGTATGTCTATTATTATTGTTGTATTTTTATAATATAAAACTCGAGTTTTTTTTTAATCTTAATAATAAAAACCCAAACCTTTTAATGTAAATAAAGAAAGTAAAGAGAAAACTTTTGAGAAAAAGTAGGACTAACTGATAAATTATCAAATTATCCTCATTATTAATTAACTAATTAGGACATAATTACATTGTTGCTTTCTTTCCTCCTTCTTATCATGCCAAAACAACATATATTATATGTAAAGAAAATTTGTTATTTTCTAATCGCTTACTTTTTTCTCTCTCGCTTTTATTTTCTTTTCTTCCTAGACGTCCTACGAAGCATATAATTAAAGATCGAAAATAAACCTAGCCATGCCAAGTATTAAATGGTAAGTTCCTTTTTCTTTTTTTTTTTTTCTTTTTTTTTCAACTACGTAATTAGGGTTTTCTTTGTACTTGGAAGTTTGGAACTTAAATTTGAATTCTTAAATTAATGAAGAGGATATGTCATGTCATAATCTTGAAGTAACTTCAGTATTGTCTTCAGGAGGGGAGATTCTGATGGTGGGCCTCTTCACCCCCAGATTGAATATTTATATATGCATGTGCATACATATATATATATATATGTGTGTGTGTGTGTGTGTGTGTGTGTTTGCATTTGGAACCTATACCTTTGTATAGCTTCTTGAATACAAGACGTACGTGGAACGTAAAAGTTGCTGTTTGTTATTATTTCAACCTGGAATCAAGGAAAAAATACGTTAGCATTCTCATGACTTACATATGTTGAAGTTGGACGCTATTTCACAGGTTTTTCTAGTCAAGATATCTAGTAATGAGCACTAATATTGAATTTGTTTGTGTTTAGAAAATCATTAGCAAGTTAAGGCAAAGTCTAGTGGAAGCCTTTCCTTAAATTTTTCTTTAAACACCTTTTGGCAAGAACTTTCTACGGTAGTGTATACTTACCAATCAGTAAATATTCTAAATATTCAGCTCTGATCCTAATTAAATCAAAGCAATAAAATATTTTACATTTGACATGATTTGATTAAGATCTAATAATTAAAAAGAACAAACAGATCTAACGACTAAAAATAACAAACAGAACTTTATTCTTTTTTTTTTTTTTTTCCATACCATGTTATAGAATTCTCCTTTTGGTCTTTTCAAAAAGTGATACATTTGAATGTCATATTTTTAAGAGTGATTTTTCTGTAAATCATCACTCACGGGATTGGTCGGTAAAGGCCTACAATTGAGTCCCACCACGATAATGACGAAGAGCACATTACTTTAATCTCATTGAACGTTTTATCATAAAGGAAATATAGGGACATAATACTTCCCAAAAATCCTAAATAAAAGTTACTTAAACACACTCGAATCTTTAATCACTTAAATGTATCATAATAATCCATTATCGTAATGTAACCCGACTCGGTGGTGCTTAATTAGACTAAGACTGACCATGGTAGAACTAGAAAGAGGAAATGCTTTATGTTTTACCAGTCAAATAATAAAGGACGTGAAAATGGAGAGGGTAGGGGCCTCGTCCATGTGTTGGTGATAAAATCGTGTCAGGCCTATGCACGTGTATACAAGGACTCTTTGTAAGCTTCAGCGGAAAATAAGGATTCTTTGTAAGACTAAACACCAGCCTCGCCAATACCGTGTGTCATCAGACTCTATTATTGTGTACGGCCATGTCCGTACACTTTCTTGTGAACTTTAATTGTTAGTTAATTTTCCCATTATTATTATTATTTCACATTCAAGGCTTGGCCCTTTGCAACAGTAATTGCTCCCCCCCCCCCCCCCCCCCCCCCCCCCCACACACACGGTTTTTTTTTTTTTTTTTTTTTAATGAAAGGTGGGCGATTCAGATTTTGAATTCAGTACTGTGAGTAGATGTTTGAATTTTCTTGTACCTTGAAATTACAATCTAATTTTTATCTTTTTCTCTCAATTTCATAATTTATATAGTTTTGTAATTCAAACTTTAAAAAGTTCATAAATTTACATAGACAAGTCCAAATGAGATTATTTTTTTTTAAAAAGTATAGAATTTCGAAACGAATGAAACAAGTTCTATATTGATATTTATTTCCCGAACACATTTCAAGTTTTTACACTTTTTAATTCTAACAATTCAAACGTCTCGATAAACGCACAATCAATTTAAACCCAAATTCTACAATCCAAACATTAGCACCAAATGCATGCTAGCTTACAACGACATCTCGAAACCTATTTGCTTACATTAAAGTTAGGGAAGACCAAGCTTCCATATTTGGATCGCCGATTGGAGTTGATTTACTTTTCAAAAACTAGTTATAATTTTTATTGACTTTTCGTAAAAGGACAAAAATCCAATCGAAAAAAGAAACATGCGTGACGAGTAAATCAAGCAATATGTGTAACCCTAACTCATCCAATTAAAAAGAGAAGAAAAGAAAATCTCATTCACTCTCTATCTCTCTTGCATATTTATACCAACACTAACGGATTGAAGTTATTTACACTGGCCAATCTAGTAAAAGTTTTTGCATTAAAATTTCCTCTCTCTCTCAAGATTTAGAAGAGAAGTAACCGAACTCCCACAAAATGCATTCAAAATGTTATTATACTCGTTTTCCTAGTTACTCACAAGTTGGGCATGAACTTTTATTGTCATCTTTGCAATTTATTTCGAGAAAAACCCATGTAAAATTATAATTTCCAAAGGAATTTTAAGTCACCCCATCCCAAAATAATAATAATAATAATAATAATAATAAAAGCTTTATTTTTTTGATAATTAATAATAAAAGCTTTATTGTTTAGTAGATATTCTTATTAAATCACATCAAAATTGAAAAAATTACAAAATTGAAGTCTTTAATAAAGATATGATAATTTAAACGAAATTTAATAAATAATGTATTTTTCATACCGATCATAGAATGCCAAATAGAAAAAAGGGGGAAAAAAAGAGGGTAATATAGGGGGTTGGATAGCCGATAGCCTTAATTCGAACTCTGAAAAAGTCACAAATAGATACTTAGATAGTACGCGTTCTTTATACACCCAAAACAAAGATTAAAAAAATAAAAAAAAAAATAAAAAAATAAAAAAAGAAAGAAAGAAAAGGCATTGTTTCCAATATTGAGAGCGACGGTACAGGAAGAGAAACTAATGAGGGTGTACTATGTAAGTGTAACCCTAAAGTCAATTTATACAAACTTTGCTTTGTGAGTTTTTTTATTTATTTTGGTGATGTTGACATTTGATCCAAATTTTCGACTACGAGACAAATGGAATTTAAAAAATAAAAAATAAATAAATAAAAAAACTAAAAAGAAAAAAATTGCCCAAGTAATTAAATGATTTGTTTGGTTTTGGGTACGATCTACGGAAGTCTTGAAGAGAGCATGTAAGTAAAAAGTAAATTATTAAATGGTATTTGGTCAAAAAAAAGAGAGAAAAAAGTAATAAAAATGACGTCATAAATGAGGAGGAACAGATACAGTTAGCTGTGTCTGTACTGTGCGACGCTAGAATTTATGTTTTGGGGGTTCATGTCTGGTAAAGATGATTGCTTTTGTAAAAGAAAAAAAAGATATAACAGTGATCTGACTTCTTCTTTGTCGTTTATCGTTCTTCCCAAAACGGCATCCAAGCGGTGAATAAAATTTTGGAATAATTATAAATTTTTTTTTTTCTGAATTATAGCCTTCTAACACACTATTATCTAAATTTCAAAACATAATATTTGCTCTCTTAATTTTCATTCCATTAACAAATTTTATCATCATGTTACTTTTAACATAAGAAAATTACACATATCAAGCATTAAGTATGATTGTTGGAGATATTAAACACATAATTATTATTTTATTCTCTATTCTAATACACATTTTATGTTTTTCGATTAAACTATAAGAAATATGAGAAATAACATTTAAAAAGATAAAACATTAATAAACTCATATAGAATAATTTTATTTGTTAACAGAGCATAGATTAAGAGGAACGAATTTTATGTTTTAAGTTTTTAGGGATCAATTCTTACAAGAACTATAATTTAAGGGTAATTTTTGTAATTAACCCTAAAACTTTTTGCATGAAGCCTTCGTATAATGTTCGGCAACATTGGCCTATTTACATTTTTTTTGTTTTTGTTTTAATTTTTGCAGTAACATGGTTTGTTACTTATAATATTGGAGACTAGTGGGGTTTTTTTTTTTTTTAAATTTATTTTTTAAATACTATGTGAACCTACAGCTCACACTTAACAAAGAATTCCTCATCAAATCTCCTCCCTCCTCACCCCTGAACTAGCTAGTTTGAATGAAGTTGAACTAGTGAATCAAAATACTACTTTGCTACAATTGCTTTCAATATTCAAGTGGTGGTTACCTGGTTGGTCTTGGAACTTTTTACAGTGGATAAAAATATTTGTGAAACAACAATAATTATGTTAATATATATAATTAACATATGATATTTAGTTCATAGATTTTATACTAAGCTACAAGATTTTTGCCCTCACTCCTCCTATTCTTTATCACTTAATTTAGAATGACAGAAATTGTAAGAAAAGATACCAAAATAAAATAAAAAAATAAAAAATAAAAATAAAAAGAGTAAGGCTTACTAAAAAATAGAAAAAGAAGAGAGATGCATATAAGGTCAGATTTAGTCGAGGTGAGGTTAATTTAACTTGGGCTTGGGCTACATACGGAGTTAGGTATGGGCTGAGACGTTAAAGAAGCTGGACTGGACTTACTTCTTCAATCAGGGCCCAAATCAAGTCCATCACTTTGTGAAGACTGATCGACAGCTTCTCTATAGTTTTTTGACCTTTTTGAACTTCCTTTGTTGTTGTTGTTGTTATTTTTTTATTTTTTATTTTTAAATATTTGTGTTGATGCTGGAAATGGCCTCAGCTACAACACCCAATACAGTAGAGTGGTCCGATGAGTTTCCACCGGTTGTTCCGCCTCCGATCACCTGCAAAACGAAGCATCTCGGAATGATGGGGACACCGGTGTGGTGTCTGCCGTGGGCACTCCGATGCTTAAGTCAGTGAAGGCACTGGTATGCAAAGGGAGAGGCAGAGCTTTGGCAAGGCAAGGTATATAATTAACATATGATATTTAGTTCATAGATTTTATACTAAGCTACAAGATTTTTGCCCTCACTCCTCCTATTCTTTATCACTTAATTTAGAATGACAGAAATTGTAAGAAAAGATACCAAAATAAAATAAAAAAATAAAAAATAAAAAATAAAAAGAGTAAGGCTTACTAAAAAATAGAAAAAGAAGAGAGATGCATATAAGGTCAGATTTAGTCGAGGTGAGGTTAATTTAACTTGGGCTTGGGCTACATACGGAGTTAGGTATGGGCTGAGACGTTAAAGAAGCTGGACTGGACTTACTTCTTCAATCAGGGCCCAAATCAAGTCCATCACTTTGTGAAGACTGATCGACAGCTTCTCTATAGTTTTTTGACCTTTTTGAACTTCCTTTGTTGTTGTTGTTGTTATTTTTTTATTTTTTATTTTTAAATATTTGTGTTGATGCTGGAAATGGCCTCAGCTACAACACCCAATACAGTAGAGTGGTCCGATGAGTTTCCACCGGTTGTTCCGCCTCCGATCACCTGCAAAACGAAGCATCTCGGAATGATGGGGACACCGGTGTGGTGTCTGCCGTGGGCACTCCGATGCTTAAGTCAGTGAAGGCACTGGTATGCAAAGGGAGAGGCAGAGCTTTGGCAAGGCAAAATGACCATACCTGGAAATGAGGGTCCTTCCTCTATTTATAAGTGTTCTTAGTGGGCTCGGGTGCTCGGGGCGACCCGGTCGGGTTGGCTGCCTAGGATACCCGGTGGATAGGTAGGCTTGCAGGGGCTACTAGCCCAAGGGATGGGTGCCACGTGACCCTAGACGTTGTGCAGTGGGCGGCAGGACGCAATGAGCGTCACCGGCAAGGGGGCAACAGTGCCTGTCAGAGTAGTTGGCTGCAGGTGATCTGACGCGTGATGGGGGTTGGTGGGGCGACGTCTGTAGCCGGTGAGGTGCGGGCCCGGACGACCTGCACAAGCCTGGGAGGCACTGTTCGGGCGGAGTGACCAGAACACCGTCTCGTCAGAGTACACCACCTGTTCTCGCGCAGGCAAGGGACGTGGTCGGCTAATGGATGTGGTCGGCCGGACTCCGACTACCAGACCTTCGGCGAGGCAGTGGTCCTCAGAAGTGGTCGGAAGTGGTACGTCATGGTCGGAGCATATTATGGCATGAACAATTTGTTTCCTTGTTTTGAGGGCGAACTCGATTAAGTGTTTCTTTCGAATGTTTAAGAGAATATATAATTCTTTAATTTACCAAATAATTCTTTAAATTTTTCAAACTAAAAGAAGTAAAGGACAGTAAAGAATTCTGAACACAAAAATAAAATATGTACTAGATTTCGTTGAGTTATGAATTATTTGATATTGCAAGTCAAAGTTCAATAAAAAAAAATTTACTTAAATACCAAATCTTACAAAGTATAGTTATTTGATTTTTGCTGAGATTACAAACAATTTGATTAATAATAGACATTCTTTCTTATTCTTTCTTTACAAAAATAACAAATGAACAATAATTCTATACTAGGATTGGGGTACTCCCCCTATCCCACCCCAACTGCCTCATTTAATTAGTAATACTAATAGATACATTTTCATACTTTAAATTTTTTTTTTTCTAAAAAAAAATAAAATCATACCACAGGACCACAACAAATAAAAACGTTATATCATCATAAAAGGAAAATGTATTTATAGTCGAAATGCCATTTTGCCTTTTTTATATGCTAGTGCTTAAAATTTCCCTTCAATTTATAAAAATCCGTTATGAAATACCTCTTGAACCCACCAATTTTGCTAAAATACCTATACTCCTTCATCATTCTTCATTAAATACTACATAAAATTAATTAACCAAAAAATCAAAAAAATTCCAAAGCTACATAAAAAAACTAACATAAGTTCAACGTTAAAAAGAGAAGAAAGTGTGTCTTCTTCGTTGTCTCTAAAAAATTCTAAAAATCCAAATAAAATAAAAAAACCAGATGAAAAAACACTAAAATAAAAAAAACCCGGTGTGCTAGAGCTGTCCACCCCGTGCTACACCTGCTAAACTATGATCTTCCCCGGCCCTCCTCCAGCATGATCCAACCAATTCCCCACCCCTCAATAAGCATGCGTTTAGTGTTAAGATTTGGATTGTAGAATTTGAGTTTGAAATGATTGTGTGTTTATCGAAACGTTTGAATTGCTGTAGTTAAAAAGTAAAAAAACTTGAAATGTGTTCGGAAATAAAAAAAATATATACGAAACTTGTTTTGTTCGTCTCGAAATTCTATACAATTAAAAAAAAAATCTCATTTTGACTTATTTATGTAAAGTTATGAACTTTTAAAGTTTGAGTTGCAAAACTGTATGAATAGTAAAATTAAGAAAAAAAAAGGATAAAAATTAGATTATAATTGTAAAATTTAAATTGTAATACCAAATAAGCCCAACTTCCTACCGAGGAGACCCCCACCTTTCCCAAATTCCCAGGTTCATCTGGTGATTCGAGATTATTGTTATTATTTTTTTCTTAGAGTTGAGCAAAAATTTTTTGAAATAAAATTTTTAATCTCATATCTAGTTAATTTACATTTCAAAATAGTATTTACTAGACCTAATATTCAAGTTTCTAGAAATCAACCAACTATGAGAGTACTTTGTCATTCATTTTACAAACACAGGAGATGCTCACGGTATTTAATTGTTACAAGGATATCTTTTATCCGATGAATGGACTCAAAAAATATACCACTCTTTACTGACTCTTTTTGATTCCCTTTTTTGCTTACCATATAATGAATATGTTATTGTCACTGATCATATTATTATCACTTGAATAGATTTTTTTTTTATTTGCTTTACTTGTGTACTCTGCACATAATCATATAACTAGTTATTTTTAAATGTGAAAAAATAAAAAAAATAAAAAATAAAAACTCGACCCAAAAAGAAAAATAAATAAATAAAAAATCACTTTCATTCCACCGACAAGGCATTGCAGTGACGGATATTATTACCCGCCAATTACAACCATAATCACCGCGAGTTTCTTTCTTTATTGATCCCGCATTTCTTCCTTCCTTCCCATATATCCTTTTTCGTCTAAATTACTACTTGAGACAGACAGACAGACTGATTGATTTATACGCAAAGCGAAAGAGATATCCGGCGATGGGTTCACTGCCGGCGTCGTCATCGGACCTCCACTTCCCGCATTCCCCTCCCAAGCAACCCCAACCCCAACCCCATTCCGCCGTTGACGAGTCCACACTCCTCAACCTCTTCCAGTCCCAGCAAGACCACCTCAACTTCTTCTTCCGCAACCTCGACCTCTCCCAAACCCTTGCCTTCACCCGCACCCTCCTCCACTCCCGCGGCACCATCTTCTTCTCCGGCGTCGGCAAGTCCGGCTTCGTCGCCCGCAAGATCTCCCAGACTCTCGTCTCCCTCGCCGTCCCCTCCTCCTTCCTCTCCCCCGTCGACGCCCTCCACGGCGACATTGGCATTCTCACCCCTCGCGATATCCTCATCCTCTTTAGCAAGTCCGGCAACACCGACGAGCTCCTCAGGCTCGTCCCCTGCGCCAAGGCCAAGGGGGCTTATCTGATCTCTGTCACCTCCGTCCACGGCAATGCCCTCGCCGCCGTTTGCGACATGAACGTGCACTTGCCCCTCCAGAGGGAGCTCTGCCCCTTCGATCTGGCTCCGGTCACCTCCACCGCCATTCAGATGGTTTTCGGCGACACCGTCGCGATCGCGCTCATGGAGGCCAGGAATTTGACCAAGGAGGAGTACGCCTGCAATCACCCCGCCGGCCGGATCGGCAAAAGCCTCATCTTCAAGGTATGAACTTTTTTCCCCCCGATCTATATCGTTCTTTCTTTCTTGCTTTCTTTCGTTTTTGATTCGCAATTTGAGTTGATTTTTGTTGTAATTATAGTTAGGTATTGTGTCGATTTCTCTGTTCATTGTTTTTTGAATATGGGCTCTGATGTCGATAGGGTTCTTGGCTTTATTTATTCCCCTTTTTTTATTGTATTTTATTTATTTGTATTTTCTTAATCTAATGTGGCTTCAAGTTCTTTATTTGATAACGGCACCGAAATTTTGAAACTTTGAACAAAAAGAAATTCGGTTTAGCATTCGAGTCGAATAAGATTTGTGCGTCTGTTTGATTCTGGAGTTACATTTTATGTGTTTGAAGTAATGCTTTTTAGAAATTTCAGCATTCTAATTGACTAAATTTGGTGGGATTCTTGTAAATTTATCCATTCTGGTCTAGATCTAGCATGTCGATTGTCGAGTAATCTATGTACGGTTTTTATTTCTTTGGAAAAGAGAGAATGTGCATGACCTGGAAATGAGGGAAATATTGAAACTTGCATATTGATTTGTACGACATGTGATATGAGATGCAGGTGAGAGATGTTATGAAGAAGCAAGATGAGCTACCTGTTTGCAACGAGAACGATTTGATTATGGACCAGCTAGTTGAGCTAACGAGTAAAGGATGTGGTTGCCTGCTTGTTATAGACGAAGACTATCATTTGATCGGTACATTTACAGACGGTGACCTGCGTCGTACTCTCAAGGCAAGTGGGGAAGGCATCTTCAAGCTCACCGTCGGAGAGATGTGCAACAGGTAAATAAAGGGAAATAAATTCATTTAATCCATTTAGAGCCAACCATTCAAAATTTTCAAAATCTTTTACATTGTGGTTGTCCCAAAATTTCTTAACAGCCCGTGTGAATGTGTGATTTAACGCTGCTTTAATGCTGCCCAAAAAATAGTTTTTAGCTCGACTCCTGAAGCATTTTTAGAGGAAAAAGAACCAACAGTGATTTGCACTAACAGCTCTTTGGTCAATTTAGGAACCCAAGAATCATTGGTCCAGACACAATGGCAGTCGAGGCAATGAAAAAGATGGAAGCTCCACCGTCTGCTGTGCAGTTCTTGCCCGTCATCGATCATCAAAACACATTGATCGGCATAGTCACGTTGCACGGATTAGTTTCAGCTGGCCTTTAATGTATGCACAATTTTTTCACCTTAAATGTATTGATTTGTATTAATTTGTGTGATTGTTTTTGTACCAGTTAATATTACAAGTCACCCCCATGGTTGGGGGTCATGTACTAGAAGAAGTACTCTAATATATAATTTGACCATTATACAGATATTATCAGCTCCATCTACCCAGATGTCCACTATTTGCTAGTAATCCGCCAAAATCTGAAGGTTTTGATTATTCATTTGGCCAACGTAAATATTTCTCCAAGAAGAAAACAGAGATAACATAAAAATTACAAAGATAATACTGCGAATCTGTCATAATTTATCGTTGCAATTTGCAATTTCACAAATGATATGTGAATGGACTATCAATTACAAGAGTCATACGCTGTTGGGAATAGCTTAGCGGGTGGAAATAGAGATTCAGGATTCTGGGTCTCAATTCGAAATCTAGGAGGTTTTCTTTCAAACGCATTAAAAGAAAAGAAAAGAAAAAGAAAAAAGAAAAAAGAAAAAAAAAAGGGACATGTTTGTCACAGCTCACAGCAGCATTAAACATGGGAACAAGTGTTCACGTGCGGATAAATTAGTGTCTCCTTCAAACGTTTGGCTCAAAAGCAGCACGTTCTACATAAACAGAAGAAGGTTTTGGCCTTTACCACAGACAAAACTATTTGAGTTTTGCTGGTTACCATGTGGAGGGTTTTTGTTCGAGCTTCAAAAATTGAAAGCAACACCAAAGCATCGACATTGTTGTTAACATCGGTGGGGCCTAACTAGTTAAATAATTCTGAGAGTGCTTTGTCCACGACAATATTTTCATTTTCTATAGTCAAGTCTATAACCTAACACGTATAATGTAGATTTTTCTATTCTTCTTATCCAAAGAAGAACAATCCGGTTGGCCCTCCATATTCTGAATATGTTTATATTTGAAAATTTTAAGGCATATTGTGAAATAATACCATATCCCGTCAGAATTTAATTCGTTTGATGTGATTTTAGCCAAAGCCAAAAATGCGTATTTCTGTAAAGATATTGGTTTAAAAGATACACTATTGCAAAAGATGCTCTACCGTAGAAAACTCCTTGCTTTTGTCAGTGAACCGAATGAATTGGATAATTCAGCTATTCATGAATTTGTATGTATACATATATATTGAACAGTATGAATTTGTTCAATAATTCTACAATTACAAACTAGGCCAAGACATTAGAAAAACAGAACATAGTGCATAACTTTAAAAGCTACCATCTAAATCTCATGTCTCCAAAAATGTAATTATGTTTGACTTAAACACTGCACACACAATAACTTTAGCTGTCAGTCATGAGAGGAAAAAAAATGGCAACAGAACAAGAAAATGGTCGCTAGAGCTTGCAAAAATGTGAATCATTTACGCATTGGACAAATGACTGTCGGTTAGGTTAGAGAGACTAGCTGAATCTAAAACTTGAAGCCGAGATCCGGTTCTTCTTATCTTGATGATTGTTAACCTTTTTGGGGGGCAATAAAAGAAAGTCCAAGTTTTTCTTTAGCCAATTTGAAGACTGAACTTAATTTTCCTTCCAAAGCTTCAACAAGCAGGTTTAGCTCACTGATATCATCTCGGAAGAGGAAAAATTTCTCGGTCCAACCACAAGAACAAAGCTGCTTTGCGTGATTTAGACATGAATATGTCTCTGTGGAACAAGGGCAACCTGCTGCAGACATATGAAGATCATAATGACAAATCTTGCATTCCCTTCTGTTGGTAGCATCAAACTTCTCATCCATCCTTCGTGTCTGCGACGAGTTGCAGAGATATTTTCTGGTGATCTCCTCGCCCTTCACACGCAACTGCACCAAGAAAGAAACACAGCAGAATCTGGCAAATGAATAACGCAGATACGCGGACGAGATAAAAATGAAGTTCTACGGTATAATTAACTTTTTTGTTCTCTGTACAAAAACTTTTCAATTAATTCATGTTTCAACTACAAAACATAAGGGTTACCTTTAATGCCTTTGTAAGGAGTCCTTCCTTTCCGCAGGCATCTTTCCAAAGTTGATTGGTAGAGGTTTTCCTCCTAAATGAACATTCCCACTGCACCCTCACAGCTTCGAAAGCAGCTCGTAGCAAAAGCCTATCGTGGGAGAAAGATGTCTTCCTTCCTAACTCCCGGTAAAGTTCTACAGCATTCTGCCCGTGAGGCAACCAGTCAAAGGGGGCTACGTTTGCTGTCTCAGAGCAATTAAAACCACAATCAAATCCGGAATGATATGCCCCTGGGAACGCGAGTACAAATTCTCTCGGATTCTGAACGCAGCGGTAGACAGGTATCCCCTTTGACTTCAGTTTCGAGGGGGATAGTTGTTTGACCTGTATTGAAGCTTATAATTAAAAACATCTGCATCTAAGATCATACATACGTGTAATTATTTATTTATTTACTTAATTTAATTTTCTATTTCAAAAATGAAAACCCAAGTAAACCAAAAAAGAAAATGATGTCTATACTTTTTTGTTGTACGCTAGGAAGAGTCTAAACAACACTTTGCTTAGTAGGAAATGGAGTTGTAGGCATTTCTGGTTAACATTTTGTAACTTGGTACTGTGAGTCGTCGTAAAATAGTATGGGTTTCTCATAACCGGAAAGAAAAATGCCTAATCTAGACCAGACTCCAGAGTACATACATGACACTTCTTAAAAACGAAAAACCGGTTTTGTTTGTCCCACGCCAGTATTCTTTACATGTGACAAATACCGGGACTCACCAGCCCATGATGCAGATCATGCTCCTCTTCATGATTGGCAGACAAATTCTGCAAAGCTATCTGAACCTTGTGATTGTTTACCCCGGGAATGCCATACCATATTTTCGGAGCACCCAGGTGCAAGTAACACAATGAGTACAAGTGGTGTTCTTCAACTCTCTGTTAAAAATAAATAAATAAATAAATAAATAAAAATAAAAATATGAAACTTCAGACAAGCCAGGGAAACCGATACCCTCATGTGTCAGTCTGACTTTAACAATTTAAATTAATATAGACATGATGCAACAAGATAAACTTAACTACCGAAGAAACCCTCGATGCAGTTTGACACAATAAGCAATCCTGAAGTCTTACCCAATGAAGAGTTGAAAAGCACATTCCCATCCGGACCGGAGGTACTAAAAGATGGGAAGTTTCACAGGATTCTAAAGATAGAAGAGACCCAGGTAGTATCGATACATTATTCAAGTTCCAGCCTGAATTTAAAATTTCAGAATCACAAGATGTTGCCAAAGGATTTGATGTCGTTGGAAATCCACTGCCAAAAACTCCAGCGTCCAAATTATCGCAACATAGTACCTTTTAACAACATAGCAAGATTACAGGATAAGGCTGCCCGCTAAAGTAGAAGAAACACTAAGACAACTTACTAACTTGTTGTATTTTGAAAACATACCTCGATTTCTTCAGTTGGGTTGTCAACAATGCGTTTATACTCGCCTTCAATATCTTCCAATGAAGGCTCCCATTGTTCTTTAATCATAGTCGAGGAACCATGAGAATCTGCGACTTTACTTTTGCAGAAATACTGACCCTTGAAATTATCTGCATATCTCTTAAAGGTTTCTACAGTAAATTCTGGACCACAAACTGATTCAAGATGTTGATCTCTATCACAACATCCAGTTTCACGATGAATTTCCGTGTCTCCATTCCCACACGCATAATCCAACCCCAAGGTTCTTCTTCTCTTACCCTCCATATCTTCAACGAAACTTGCTGATTTACTTTGAGAATATGGAACTTGAAGTCCATCAACCCGTTGAACTTGGGTAACAAATGTAGAACTTTCCAGCATGTGCTTTTCCTTGATAACAGACGGGGGATTCCAAGAAAGAGGAGGAACAATACTGCAAATTCCAAAACGCTCTGCGCTTGGGCGTATTTTCGCAATGTACTTGAGGGTATCCTTAAATTCCTGCAAATGAAATCAAACTCTCCTCAAATTATTTCAAATTTAACATTTCTTGTCTAATAATGAAGAAACAACAAAACCTATAATGACTTTCAGAATTCCACGTCAAATAAAAATTTTCACTTATCAGACTAAGAATAAACAAATTAAAAAAGAACACCTCTTCCGTTGGGTAGAAAACAGGAGCCTCTTCAAGGATGTCATTTCTTGCATCCTTAGGACGCCACCTCGCAGTTACCTAATTGAGTTTTGACAAAAACTTTAGAAGGATCAGGCAAATGAGAAGAAACTGACAAGGTGGAGCTATTACTGTATTACGGCCAGAGGAGGTACAAAATAACCATGACTAATGAGAGCATCACAGAGAAGGATAAACTCAGTTCGAAAGTGAAAAATTGACCTTGACACAATGACTACAATCTGGACATCCACGGATAACACCCTTTGGGAGGCAAGTTTTTGAAGGCTTAGGCTTATCCTGCAAAGTAATGTTAAATTGTAATAATCAATGATTGCACCTTCTAACCAAAAAGCCTTAAATTTTGATATCAATGCAAGTTGCATGAGCACTTTGTTGCGATGCCTCTTATGGCATATTTGTCAAGATACTATATGGAAAAACGCCTAATAACAAAAGTTTCGAATTTCCAATACAAAACCATGTTGTGTTCAGCACTAGAAAATCAATCAATCATGCAACCAAACTGGAAACGATCTAGTAAGAAATGAAGATGACCTTATCAAACCGTTCGAACGCAATTTCCTTCGAATTGTGGTTCGCTGTTCCGGATAGTATCCACGGTCTTTGACTCATGCATATTTCCAACATATCATCAGCTGACATCCCAGACATGATGTCTATAAGTTTCGCTTGTTCTTTAGACACATCCAAGTAGTCCTTGGAATTTCCAGTTTCTTCATCTGTTCTAATCCTCTTCAACCTAAAGGATGTATGAGACACGAAACCCGGTGGAACTGAAAGATTTCCCACGTTCTTATTCTTCATTGAGCTTCCTTCATAATCTTTACCCATCAATGCTGAAACGCAAAAAAGGAAAAGATGAAGCAATCAACAATTAAACCATTTGGTAAACTATCATATATTAGCATTTAAGACGGCAATAAGTGTATATCTTTTGCGATTTTTTTGTAAACTCAATTACTTTTTGTAATCTTTCAAATTCTTAACAGTAAAAGATTGAAAACTCAATTATGGTTGATATCTCTAGCATTATTCATAACAGAATTGAGGAGAATAATGTAAACAAGCTGTAGTCAGAACGCCTATAAGGGCATTAAGGAGATGACAACTAGATAAGTTTGTGCAATGTCGTTATGGATACAACTTTCCTACTAAGTATGTCTTGTTTACATAAGCCTCCTCAATGCCATTATAGATACTATTACTTTGTTAATCGTTTCAATGACTACTAATAATGTCCTAATGTTTTTATTCACGTCTTGAGGTTAACTCTATAAATGCTATTATGCACTACTGTATTATTCACTTCTAATGATTTTTGTGTAACTACTAGTCTAGATAAGACACGGGATGTTCATTTATTTTTCGCGGTTGCTAGTTTAATTGGCAGTTATCATTTGTGGTTTCTACTATTACCACTTTAAGTTTACGGTTAGAGAGTGATCAATTAACTGATTCCATCACAAAAATTTCGAGCTCAAGACTAAAAATTAAACTACTATTACTATGTTAATAATCCAATGTTATCTTCCTAGTTCAATTGATTATTTTATCCCATCAGCATTTTTTTAAAACAAAATAAAATCAAGATGATTAACCTGTGAACTTCTGAAATCGGTTGCCTATCAAGTGAGTACCCTGCCTCGACATCAACCATTCAGAGCAATCTAAACGGCTAACAACTAAGTGAAGTTTTCATTCTTCAAAAAGAGGGTGAAGGACCTAAGTATTACCCATATAAATACATATACATATAAAGTAAACAAAACACAAGGAAACCAAAAGGGAATAATTTTGCATATCAAACAATGGAAAATACTTGTATAATGGAACAATAAAAAAGAAAGACTCAATCTTTACAAACGAAAGTAAATGAAAATCTAGACCTTGTGCACAACAACGAAAATCAGCCGTAAAAAACAGGAAAATTTAAAAAAAAAAAAAAAAAATCCGTAAGAGTAACCAAATAGCATAAGAAGAAATGGGTTTTCTACCCAGTTTGATTATAAACTCCAAAAGCACAAAAATAATAAAACTTTGACCAAATCCTACTAAAGTACTAACCTTTTAGTTCCTGCTTCCTTTGGAAAAAAAAAAAAATGGTAGTCAGATTCACATACTGAGAGATATGACCAGAAGAGCCAATGGGGTCTGCAACAGCCGAACTGTATAAGACAATACGAATTACTTGAACATGATAAGGAAGATTAAAAAGCACTACGGATCACCCTTTTTTTTTTTTTTTGGGGTTGTCTTCTCTTTCCTCTTCTCCAGTTTTTCCTTATTCTTTCTTGTTCTTTTTTTCTTAAAAAAAAAAAAAAAAACCCTGGAAACTTAAACTTATGGGCCGAAGAATTAAAATGGGCCTAAAAGTGGCCTTACTGAGTGTAGTTCAGCGGGTTCAGTTTGGATTTGAAACCTCGAATTCCAAAAAAAAAAAAAAAAAAGGCATTTGTTTGGATGAATTATCAATGTTTGCATGTAGAATATGAATTGTCTATTCAAGTAAAGTGCCAGTTTAGTATTGTTGTGCTATGAAAAATATGAAAACTTTTTGTTGTATCTATAATTACTCTACCTAAAAGTATTTAGGTGTCTCATGTTTGGTAGATTTTTTTCAAAATTACTGTCAATAAAAGAAGAAAAATTATAAGGGCCTATTTGGCACTTTCGTTTCACTCAAGTTAAACTGTATTTTTTTTTATCTTTTTCTGAAAAAGTTTTTTGTCTTTTCTGAAAAAGTTTTTTTGACTTTTTTGAAAAGTTAACAAAAATTACTATTGAAACTAAAATATTCTAACTCAAACTTACACACCAAACAAACCTTAAGTGTTTGGTAACTATGAATAAAATCGTCGTGCAGACATATAATGACCCAAAAAGGCATACTATGTTTTTTATTTTTTTATTTTAAATATTAAGATTTGTGAATGGCGTATTCCACTAATAATATTGTTTTCTATAAAATAGAAATAATGTAACGGTAATCAATTATTTCAATAATATTTTTCAGAAACTGTTTACTATCTTTTTTTTTTTTTTTGAAATATTTTCTATCATCTTCAAGTACACATAAAATTACAATATTGAAAATTTTAAAAATAATAAAATCGATTATTAAATTATAATTTTAAAATTTTGAAATTATCTTTAAGAGGAAAATATTGTAAATTTTAAATAAATAGTTTAATGTAATTTTATTATTTGTTATGGAGATTAAAAAGAATGGGTAGATTATAATTATTATTTATTGTTATGGTTATTTGACTAAACTTGTATAATGATAGCAGAAGCTGTTGTGTAGAAGCAACCATTAACCTGTTTCTCAAATTTTGCCACGTTCAACAATTTTTATAATCTGATGGAGAAAAGCATGGTTTATTAAACACCCTTAACCTGCTGTTGATTATTTTAATATTCTAAAAATACTCTCTAAAAGCAATGTCAAATGGGGCCAAAATGTGTGTTTATATAATTTTTATTAATATAACATTTGAAGAGTGTAATGATAGAAAAATGAGAGTATGAATTTATAAAAGTGAAAAATTTAGGATTTACATTTGAGTTGAACAGTTGTAAAATATTAATATACATTGCATTTCAATGTAATAATGAATTACTCTAATAGTCATCCAAGCGAATGCTATATATGTGAAATTGAATTACTCTAATGATAGAAAAATGAGAGTATGAATTTTTAAAAGTGAAAAATTTAGGATTTACATTTGAGTTGAACAGTTGTAAAATATTGATATACATTGCATTTCAATGTAATAATGAATTACTCTAATAGTCATCCAAGCGAATGCTACATATGTGAAATTGAATTAGTGATTTGTAGGATTATCCTTATAAAAATAAAAATAAATAAATAAAGAAATAAAACTATGGGTTATTACCGGGCTATAATAAATTTATTTTTGTCAACTTCTAATTAAATAAATCTCTTCATAAATTCAAATAAGTATTGAGATTAAACAAAAAACACATTTTAGATTGAGGATTTTAATTTTGCTATATTTACAAAATATATTAAATATATTCGGATATTTCAATAGGAATATATATATATATATATATATATGCGCTATATGTCTAACTCACCCAGTCCTTTAGTACCGTACTTTTACATAAATAATATCTCTATTACATATTCATAAAAATTATCTCCAATAAGTTCTTTTTGTCATTTATAATTATACAATATTCTTTATTATTTTACTCCTAAGTGATGACCAAGGTACCTTTACAACGATAGTTAACAGAATAATCAGCACTAATACCCGTAAATGTACTCTTAGTATAAAATAATTCCCATCTGTTACAATAGGTAAGTGTTATGCTTTTTGTGAAGAAATAACTAGGTATTTTAAGTGAAATTTAGGATATATTTTGGGATTATATTGTATATATACACACTATTAATCTTGTGAAGAACAAATGACGTAAGTCTTCTTCTTCTTTTTTTTTTTTTTTTTCTGCAGCAAAATAATATTGGCACTTAGTGAAAAAGTCAGTGCCGGCCTAGGTAATTCCGATGAATTGATCAAAATTCACCTCTTGGATTTTCTGTGAAGAGGGGGAGAACAAAGATCGAGTAGGATACCAGGTTGCCAAAAGGTTGGAGAGTAGAGAGATTCAGAAGATTAGAAAGGAATTAAGGTTTCTTAAAAGTTTAAATTGTGGGATAAACGTGTAAAATTATATTAAAACAAATGCAAAACAATTTGGTTATATCTTTTTAATAATGTCCCAATGAGGTCCTTCCTTTGATCCTTTTGAAGGGTGTTATTTTTATTTTTATTTTTTCAGTTCCGTTCTTTCTTTAGCTTGCATCGGTGACATCTCCTTAGTTTTTCCACTTGATTTTAATGGTAAATGGTACAGTTTTATAGTTAATAATAATAAATAAATTAAACTTTCTTTTGGAAGCTAAAAATATTGTCTATATTTCATTCTTATTTTTCGTCGTAATCTCTTTATACCAAGTTATCATTTGGAACAGAATACTTCCAGAGAAAAATCACCTAATTAGATTTGTATTCTTACTTAATATATATATGCGCATAAATATAACTCTTTATCTTATAGTGAAGTTAGTTGTGAAATTATTACTATACTATGTCTGCAACCACGTTTGTCTTAATATTGATATGAGTAAGCTTAAAAAAAGAAAACTTTAATTTTTCACAAGGAAAAAAAAAACAGAGGGAGAGCGACCTTGCATTAAAATGACATGATCAGCTTTTTTTAACAGAGAGAGAAAAAAAAAAAAAAAAAAAAAAAAAAAGAGCCCTTTTCTTTTACCAGGAGACAGCTAAAAACTAGTTGGTGCAATGAGATTACATAATATATAGCATTATCCTACATTGAAAGGATACTTATTTTATTTATTTATATATGAATGGATATTTAAGTATAAGTTACAGCACACTCAAAATATGTCTCATGCTTTTATAATAATCACTCTATTCAAGTTAAAAACCAGAGCAAAAACAAAAACAAAAAAACCCCTTATCAAGCATATACGTACATGCAGAAAGAAATAGATAGAATTAGAATGTCTCCACTTTGCACTCCTAAAAAATTATTCTACATCAAATATAAAATCTTATAAAAATCTCCCGCCGCAAGTTTAGAGCGAGACAGTTGCTAAAATTACGCGTAATTAAAGAACCAATCACTGAACAAATATATTAATCATTTATATAGATTTTTAACGTACACAGATACCCCACATCGATTGTATACAAAAATAAATAAATAAGAAAAACAAAAAACAACCCTAAAAAGAAAAAATAATAATAAAAAATACATAACTAAGAACAAACAATAATCCTAACAATTTCCAATCAATCTTCATCATCATGACTTTGTTCCTAAAAAGCAAATACCAGAAAAAAGATCACTACAAATCAACAAATCCGGCATGTGTTTTTTGGTGTGTTTATACTTACATATATAAATATAGGAGATGCGTATATATATATATATATATATACACACACACACACACCTTTTCATAGGAAAACCGTATTGGTGTTATCAATTTCGAATCTCATGTCATCGAAATTCGAGACATTCCCAGCGTGACAATTGTTTTCCAAGCTATTTTCTTCCAAATTCATGTCCCATAGAAATCCATGATCATCGGTAGAAGCACTAGTAGTGGCCATGATTTTATTAAAAGGGGTATAACTGGAAGCACCTTTTTGGTCATGGCCGGAATTATTATTATTAACGTAATTATTATTAAAGTAGTGATGATCAAGAAAGGAGGAAAATGGGGTCATTTGGTGGTCGTAATTGTACCCACAATTTGGCATTATTGCTGTCTGGTGATGATGATGATTACCAGTTGGAGGAGACGACGAAGATGTAAGGTTTATGGAACTTGGAGGACATGGTTTGTTGTCGTTTTTGTTGTTGTTGTTCTCCATCAATTCTACCTGTGAGCTGTACGCTTCGTTCTCTGATCCCTTACTTTTGTGAAACACTCTACATAATACCCAGTCTTCCTATATATATACATAATCACAAGAAATATATTATCATTAATAATAAAATAAAACAAAATTGTCTAATATCAAGAGAGGTAAATTACAGATGAGATAGTTTACAGAAAACTGATGGTTAATTATTCTATGCTGGTCTACATATGATCATTGATTATAAGACGTACATAAACGGTGACAAAAGATATAAGCCGTCTTTCACCGTAATATAAAGAGTGATATGACACTAAAAAAAAAATTGTGATATGACACTAAAAAAAATTGAACATCTTAAATTATTGCATGTTATCCTTTTCTAACATGAATGTTATTTTAAATATTTTTAGGTGTTACTGGAATCCTAACAAGTTTTATATATAATAGAATAGTATTAGGGACACTAACTTTAATATCAATTTTTGAGTATCAACTTATCATGTGGAGTGAGTTGTCATTTCTTCATTGGTAAATTTAATCTATTGATGTGACAATCTTTAAATATGTAAAGATAAAATAATAACAACTAATATACTATTGTTAGAGAGATTGTAATATCTCTTCTATTACCATTGGATAGTGGAAACAATAAAGTCTCACATTGAAAAAGCACAAACAAGCATAGTAGTTTAAATTGAAACAAGTAAAGTGTAAGAATTACTAATGTATAGTGGGGACTATGCTACTACTATGTACCACCACATGCGAGGGCGAGGGCGCACTTTGCACTTTGCACGTACGCATCGTCGCAAGGAGTCAAGAAGCACTCTTTTTTTCAATGTGGTGCTTTTCCATACTAAATCTGGACCGTTGATTTAATCGGGCACAATCTAACAGTCGGATTTAAATGATTTCAAATTTAATTTAAACTATTAATTGAATTATTACAATCTAACTGTCATAATTAAATTCTGATGACCAACGGGTATGTCTGTTGAAACATATACGTTTTTTGATTGAAAAGACACATTTTAATTTAAAAGACATGACTATTGTATCTGTTATAACTTTTTATGAACAGACATATCAAAGGCTATAAACTCAAGTATATGATGTCAGTTTCATATCTTGTTCTAGAATTTAATAAGATTACTACTTATTAAATTCATGGGTTTGTTATATCTTGGAGGTAATTTATCAAAACACTCGACAACAAACTGTTCGTAGTGGGGGTAAATAAAACTTTAAAAAAAGTAATTCTTAAGCCTCAAACTCTTTGTTTTTCTCTCTTTCTATTTCATTTCTTTACACCGAAACAATTTTTCATCACCTACTGTTTTCAACAACTATATAGGTTGATGTTGAAAGTTAGAAATATAGAGTTCCCGTTCCCTAATATTATATGATATTTTTATAATATTATAGGTGTTGTAGAACTCACCCAACTGTTTCCTTTGATTCTCTCTCTTACAGTCACATGACCACTGTTGGCAACATATCAAACATAGAATAAATCTATACTAAACAAAGCAAAAGCGTGCACATTTCTTTTCTCACTTCCTATCAGAAAATAATAACCAAAACCCAACCCTTTTTTTAATATATATATATCTTTTCTCTATTACATTTTTGTGTTTGCCAGTGCGTTCTATATGCACGTATTTGAGTGATTTTGAAAGATTATATATATATGTGTGTGTGTGTAATAATAATTGGTACCGGTCAATGTTGAAGAATGGGAGAAACTAATCCAAAAATTTTAAAAAATCAGCTAAGAGGCTGAGCTGACAAACCTTAGGAGGCATATGTGGGGTTTCCAAGCGAAACTCGTGCATGATCCAGCCAGTTTTGATGCCATTAGGAGCTCTGTTTCTATAGAACACCAAAGTCTTTCTCATCCCTACTGCTTCCCTTGTTACCGGGTCAACCACCGTACGATCCTTCCCTGTTGCTTTCCAGTATCCAGACATCGTCGCTCTATTTGTCCGGTAGCCTGTCGCGTACTTTCGGTCCCGGAAGCTGAAGAAGTACCACTCACTGGCGTTGAGCTTCGCCACTTCTGAAAAAAATAAAAATGTTGCAAGTTAAAATAGAGGAAATAATGCTTGTAAATGTTATATTTTTTTTTCTTCACATTAAAA
This sequence comes from Ficus carica, assembly GCA_009761775.1. NCBI lineage: Eukaryota > Viridiplantae > Streptophyta > Magnoliopsida > Rosales > Moraceae > Ficus > Ficus carica. The sequence continues at coordinate 2,895,555 of CM019748.1, read as the reverse complement.
AAAAAAGAAAAAAGAAAAAGAAAAAAGCTAACCCACTGACTTGGGACAAAAGTTAAAGTGACCTTGGTTTTTGTTGTAATTTAGTTTTGCGCATACAAGATAAAAGGGTATTATTGGTCTAAGTAAGGCTAATGGTTGTCTTCCACAAGCTAAATATCAGTCACTAATGTTACAAAGTTGGCCAGTCTAGTTCAGCACCTTTCTTTTAAATTTATAAATGAATCAACATATGTCCGTAGGAGTGATGTTTAAGGCAAGTGAAAAAGTATGATCTCTTTATTAGTATCAAACTCAAGGAAGCACTCATCGACACTTCTATATGTCCCGAAGGGTTTTAATCTCGCACTAATGTGTCAACATTTTATAAGCTAAAATACTTAGATAAACTGAGATCCACGAATAAATATCAACTTTAAAAAAGTAAGTTTTGGGTTTACATAAGGCTATATAACATTTTCCAGCACACACTATTTTGTATGTATATATAGTTATACTGTCGTTTCTCTAGATTTCACAACAAGATTTAGGGGACGGAATTTATTCTAGCAGTGAAAAGTGAGAGACTTTCTTGTTCATGAACTTTCCCATCGATTGGATAGTGTTATAAGCAATATATATATATATATATATATATAAATATATATATAACAATATTTATATACCTCCGTAAGAAAAGATTTCTAAAGTTACATGCAATTTCAGCTTCAAGCCGAAGCTAGCCCCTTTCCAGGGAATCTTACCATTGCTACTTTATTTACTTGTAACTATATAAATAAAAAAGAGGGTGTCAAAAAGTCAAACCGAAAAAGCACATTTATGCATACACACGAAGATGCATTTATGTGTATGTGTGTGTATATGAAAAATTTAGAAATTAATTAATCATGTGCTTTATTTCAATCATTTACAGTTCTAATATACTACAAATTTCCAAGAATATTTTATACCCTCTATCGTCCAGGAGTAGCGATTTAGGTTTTAGGGACAGAATAAAAAAATTAAAAAAAAATCCAATACTCAAACTTTAAAGGAAGAAAGTTCGAACTTAGCAACAAAGAATTAAATCTAAAGTTGTAAAGTATCATATTATCAGTTGTTATAGTCACAAACTCACACACGCACACACATACATATATGTACACACACACATATGAGATCCATATATACAAGTTATGAGGTTCAGTGGAAAAAGGAGACGGTTTTTTTTTTTTTTTTTTAAGTAGAATGCATGAATACAGATTAATTTGATAGAAAGAAATATATTATAATTTGAAAGCCACGGAACTTACGTGTATGTTAATTATTTGCCCCTTTTTTTGGGTAAAAATATTTATGGTTACATATAGATATAAGTAAGTAGCATTGCAATATTGAGGAATAAAGTGACTTATTAAATCTTTTACTTTTTTTTTTTTTTTTTGCTTGAAAAATCTTTTACTTTCTTATCACATATAAATTAATGTTCAGTACTGCGTACAAAAAACTACCCCAAGGTACCGACAGTTTGAAATAGACGTGATAACTTTAGATGGTAATTGTCACCATTAATTAATGATATAGATTACATGAATTTTTTTTATTCTTTTTTTTAATTTATAAAGGAAAGAAAAAGAATCATTGGATTTCACTGGAATATATATAATATAAAAAATTATTTACCTGCTTCCAAAAGTACTGGCCGGAAATACTTATTTATGGAGTTTGGTGTGTAAGTTTGAGTTAAGATTTTTAAGTTTAAATAGTAAATTATGTTGACTTTTCAGAAAGATAAAAATTTTTATTAGGAAAAAGACAAAAAATTTTTAGGAAAAAAGACAAAAAAAAATTTGAAAATGTTAGTTTGGGCTAACACACCAAACTCGGGGTTTGTTTGGTGTATGAGTTTGAGTTAAGATTTGTAAATTTAAATAGTAATTTTTGTTGACTTTTTTAGAAAAGATAAAATTTTTTTGGAGAAAAAGACAAAAATTAAATTGATGGTGATGAGTTTGAACTAATGGGCCAAACATAGAATAGAAAAAAGAATAGGCCTCATGAATAACTTTTCTTCAAAAAGATATAGAAATAAAATTTTTCTATTAATTAAAATGATTTTTGTTGTCTGAATTTCAGCATATATGTCTGAAAAAATTCAAGAGATTTTTTAAGGAATGTTAGATCATTGAAAACTTTGATTCTCCATATAGCTAGACAAACTCGTGTTTTATGAAAGTGATGCTTGAGAATATAATAGGATTAATTATTATCTTAATTTTTTTTTTTTTTTAATACTTAGTATAGGAAACAAAATATATCACATAAATACTGAGAGCTGAATAAGCTATAGACAGATTATAGAATATCATTGCAAACATACATATTTACGTTAAAGAAGTTGGCATTAGTTACCATTTCAATTCTATAGGATATTTTAACATGTTGTATGTTTTATATCATAAAATTAAGAAGCATATATAATTCTCTCTTTCTCAAAGTGGAAACATGTTTAACTCTATTTCTCTGAAAGCTAGCTATTGAATAACCTTGCTTCAATTTATCCAACACATCTGAGCTAAAAGCAACAATGTGAACAACAACATGAAACAGCCCTTTCTGATTTGTTTCTAGAATAAACACGCAAAAAAAAAAAAAAAAAAAAAACATAAATAAATAAATAAATCAGAATTATATCTTCTATCTGAAGATTCTGAACAAATGATCTTCAGATGGATGCAATCGGAAAAATAAAAAAGAAAAAAGGAAAAAGAAAAAAAACACGATATCTTGAAACTCCAAACAAACTCGGAAAGAAAAGAGCAAGATTTGTAGATGGATCAAATTGCGAAGAGAATTGGCGAATCGAGTTCGAGGTAGAGTACTTACCGGGAAGCTGCCATGGCTCGCAAGTATGCAAGTCAATTTCAACCAAAGTGCCCTTGAGAACTTCCTCATTGCAGATCTTCTTGTAAAGATAATGGCAGACCAACTCCTCATCGCTAGGGTAGAACCTGAACCCAGGAGGCAGCGTGGCTCCAATGTCTCTCAACCCCATGGTTAGTTAATCTGTTTTTTCTGTACGGACACCAAACGGAATTTGGTCGACACAATAAACAAAAATGAAATCTTTTTTTTTTTTTGGGAATCGGAATTTTGCAAAGGGAATAAATTTATGTATTTGTATGGTAGGAGGTGATCATGATTGGAATATACAAATATATATATATATATATATTTATTATTTTTATTTTGTTGGTACGAGACGGAAAAGAAAAGAGAAGAAGGTTTTGGGGTTCGTTTGTTTGGGGTTATGAAATAATACCGTGTAGAGGAGAAAGGTTGGTAATATATATATAGAGATATATATATATATATATCTATATGCGTGTGTATATAGTTAGGGATAAGTACGTTCACAATATTCTAGTAGTAGGCATGCTTGTGCAATTAGTTAGTATAGTCCGAAGTTTCAAGAAAAACCAAAGTTACAAGAAATCTAAGTTCTATCTCTATTGGAGGGGTCTAAATAACTAAAGCCATAAATTTATATTAGCATATGATGAACATATATGGACAAAACGCCAAAAAAAATTTATAATAGAAACCCTCCAAAATACCCCTTTTTTAACTCATCATATTGAATTTGGATTATTAACGCCTTTGGGATCCAATTATAACCTTTTAACGGGAATGAACAAAAGCTTCACATTTATGAATGGAGAATCACGTGTCGTACACACATAATATATTGAATTATTGCCAGTTAATCAAACACTTGTTTCCCTAAATGTTTAAATTTATCCCCTTTTTTCCCCTTTCTTAAAAGGCCCAAAGGTTGTTGAGGATTGTGGCTCTTCCATAAATATTGTTGACCTATTTATATTCATTTTTTATATGACACATATAATATATTTATATATAAATCCGATTGATGCTAGTTTAACGAGTGAGAATGGAAGAATTTAAATAGAAATTCTAAAATTTAAAATATGACAATACTATTTATATTTCTTATTAATAACAAAAGTCATAGACCTTATTTGGTTATATATATGATGTGTGTGTGTAAACTTGATAGCATGTATTTATATGATTGTGTATAAATAATGTGTATGTTAATGGATTATGAAACATATCAAACAATTGAAAGTTGTTCACTTATAAATTAATCTACATGAGTACTACTAATCTCTTAAGTTATAATTGGTCCAGCAACTCTGTCAGGCGCGAGGGACATACTAAACATATAATTGCAAAAAACCAAAAAGCAAATAAGACACAGAAAAAATAAATTTAAAAAAAAAAAATTCCGAATTGAGAGTATCCAAAGCACGTGAACCATTTGATTAAATCTGAGATAAACCATGGAAAGAAAAAAGAAATAAAATAAATAAATATATATATAAGAAAATATATGTAGCTGGAAAAAGAAAAATGAATGTTAATCATAAACAAGACCAGAGTCCCGTCTGTTAAGTTGCGATCACACAAGAACATTTTGGATGGATGTGATTGGGGGACCACAGGCGACAAGTCACTGATCTGGGGTCCACTTGAATGATATCATAAATTTATAGGACTGTACACTTATCTGAGTGAAATGTTTTTTGTGATTTTTTTTTTTTAGGGTTTTGTTTTTAGGCAGGTATTAATAATATAATATATGTCTGGAAATTGGGGGCAATAATTTGTAATGAAACAAATGGACAAAAGGATATATATCTGTCACAACAAGTATATTATTTATATATATATATCTATATCTTCCTAATCATAATTAGTTTTTTTTTTTTTTTTTTGGTTATGTGAATATAATGAAATTAAAACAATATAGCTGACTGGAATGGGGTCGTGTACGTTGGCACATAGAGATGATCAAGTACCACTAATAATGCAGCTGACGATCAATTTTCTTCACCATGTGAGTGAGACCAAAATGAAGGAAAAAAAAAAAAGGTAAAAATATAAAAAGACCTTACACTTATATTTATTCCAATTTAAAAAGACACTTATACCATTCAATTTTGAAAAAGAACATGCTACTGGGCCCTAGGTTTTCATATGGTATTATGTCATATTCTTCGTCTGTGGCCTGCAAAAATTAGCATACAAGAATTATATACTTATATATACATATTAAAGGGCAAAGCGACATGTCGATAGTCACAGAAATAGAGAGGTTCATGGAAAACAGTGATTGACCCAAAAAATACTGTAACAAATTGATCAATGTTTCCCCTCTTTAGTTGATAATTATTGGTACATTTCACCTCTATATATATACATATATGTTAATATTTTTTTTAAAAAATTGTGCGGAAGGGTATGAAAAAAAAAAAACACTTACTGATATTTTTAAACTATAAGATTATGTCAGATTTAAGAAAAATATTCTTAATTAAACAGAACCTGATAAAAACATGATAGTTTAAAACAATATTTACAGGTAGGATTTTGTTATCCTGCCATTTATCATAGAGTTCTTCATGTTTTTAAATAACATAAATAATTCACGAAAAGAAAAAGAATCATATTAGGCTACAATGATTACAAACTGCTCTTACACATTTACAAAATTGAGTAATATTGCTATATATATATATATATATAGTGACGGGGAATTAGGGTCTAGGGGAGGCCACCCTCATTTTTGTTTTTTTTTTTTTTAAGTAAAAAGAAAAAAAAAAATAAAAAAATAAAAATTTTATCATAATAATCTATAATTACTCACTGTATAAGTACCGGCTCCCTTCACAAAATGTTTTGACTTCGTCATTATATGTACATATATATATTTATGAATAATACTAAAGGAGATAAAAAAATAATAGATTCATATGTGAAATTTAATTTTTATTAATTATGATATTTAATATTATTGATGTTTCAAATATATCTCTATTATTTTTTTTACTTTGTCGGTCATTATTCTCTTACATATCTTTTATATGACTCATGAAGGGTAACATAGCTAAATATGAAGATCAAGACCAAGAGGATACAATTAATGCGTTCTACATAAATCAGTTAAAGAGATTGATTGATGTTAAGAAGGGTCTTTCAGTGTTGTACTATGATTTTTGTCGATATTTTTATAGATATTTACAAGTAGTAGTTGTTTTCTTGAGGAAGTTGTAGACTAACTTGTCTAATTACCAAAAACCCTCAAAGCTTATTAAGAATGACTAACTAGCTTAGCTATAGGGTCTCGTACGTGATAGCAACTTAATGATATCTAGAATATGATATAATAATAATTATAATAATAATAACAAATTAACCCTTAATTAACGGGAATAATTTGACAGGCATGCGGAAGACAAGGGGAACCACATACAAAGAGACACGTCAAAAGAGGGGCCCGGGGGAGAAGAGAGGGTGTTGACGTGTATATTGATTATTGTGGAAATTATGTGAGGAGACCATTTGCAATTAATAAGCAAAGGTAAATAGGGAAGAGACACAAAATGATTGTGGGATTTCCAAGGTTAGGGTTGTTTTCCAAGGAGGGGAATTTTTGTTTTGGTTAAGATGATGTTGGAGAATGAGTGACGGCTTGATATTCCTCTCTGTTTTGGAACCAATAATTTCATGACCTTGGCCCCCCTTCCCTCTCTCTCTCCCCTCTCTCTCCTCTCTCTCTCCTCTCTTCTCTCTCTCTCTCTTCCTCTCCTATTGGCCCTCTGTCTAGGCCACTCCTTCAAAACTGTCGTTTTTAACTCGTTTGTTTTACTTCCATAAGTTATGGGCTTTATATTTGGGACTTCACACTTATGTATAATGACCTTATATGTTTATGTATATGTATATAAACACATCACACTTTTTTTTTTAAGGAAAAAGATATATACCGCTAACTGTATGATTTTAGAAAGTTGCAGTCACTCTCTGTAAGTTATGAGCTTTCATACAATTGGTGAGGGGCACTCAATTTTTTACTCTCTCTTAATTGTTAGAGGTTGATTTTTTGCACTCGTAATTGGTTCCCTAAAATTATGAAATTGTGTGGTAGATATATATATATAATATATATATATGTATAAATCTAATTTGGAGATGTTTGATGAGAGTGTGGACTAATATTTTTTTCGTTTTACATGTGGTTTTAATGAATTTTCGAAGTAAACGCCACCAATACTTTTTGAGTACTAAAAAAGTTACGGTGAGCTCTAAGTATGCTCCTTTATTTTCTTAAAAATTTAATACTTTAAATTTAGAAAATACTTGTATTAATCTCTCGCGTTCAATTATAAGAGGCCAACTCCAAGTTCAGAGTTTAAGGAAGGAAAAAAAAAATCAAGTGTAGAGAACCCAGATCCAATTAATCCTCATCCTAGGCATCTAGTGTCTCTGGTGATGCACTTTCCTATGGACAAACGTGGTTTTCTTTCGTATACATTTATGAAACTAGTACTAATATACTACCATATTATTTAATTAATAAATATTCCTAGCCTACTTGAGGCCGTCACACATATCATATTAAATATATTATCTCAATGATTATCCTAAGATTTGCAGTCGATAGACAAACAAAAACTTTTTAATCACTAAATTTTTTATCCTAATTAATTTTTTATAAAGTAAATTTTATTACTACAATTCCTGTTCAATTAATAAACTGTGTTATACAACAACATGCCACGGCATCATGAAAAGATGGGAATTAATTTGGATATCACAGTAGATCTCGATCCCTGATTTCTCTCCCTCTCTCTACTTTACCTTTTTTTTTTTTCTTCTTTTTTTAAAAACGTGTTGATTTTTTATTTGTTGTTTTGAGGGGAAAAATTTTGATGCTTTGAACTTTGATGGGCCCTCTTCATGAAATATTTCATGGAAACAGATGTGAAACAACTTTTGACAAGCGCAGACCTTTAAGTAATTGGTTTCATTTTCATATCAGCAAAAACACACAAAAAAAAAAAAAAGGAAGAAAGAAAGAAAAGAAAGAAAAGAAATAAAAGAAAAAGTAATTTTAAGTCTTTCCTAAGCTGCTTCAGAAATAGTAGCTAAGAAAAGTTAGCTAGTCTATCGCGAAACAACATCCACATAATGCTCAATTTAGAAAGATCTAATCTTTAATAAAATTTGGCCTATACTTTTCTGCTTTACATCCAAAACCACTTTTAGAAAGATTTTAAAGTGATCCACTTTTTTTTTTTTTTTTTTTTGCACTTTTTGAAAATTGCAACATTGGATGAGGGCATTATGATAAGTAGTACTAGGCTAATTTTTAGTCTAAAACTATATTAGCTAGCCCATCATCATGATGACACTATTTGCCTTTTGTAAAAGAAATTGTGCATGCATAATTTTATTATTTATTTATTTATTTTTACGGTTAGAGAAAAGGACTTTACTTGCACATAATATCTAGTCCTCTTTTTGAAGCCAACGGTTGCAGTTGTTTATGTTGCTCCTATTGTTTTTCTTTATCAATGTTGTGCTCTCTCGAGGTTGATTTCTAGATATAGCTAGCCAATATGATTATTAATTTGCTCGAGTACAAAAAGTCGAAAAAAGCAGAAAAAAAAAAATCTACTATGTGGAGTAGAAAGTGCTTCCTATTAATAATAAAGATTTTTTACCAGGTAATTCTTTGGATGTACGCTTATTAATTATCTCAAATTTTTTTAGCATGTTCATGACATCGTTACATAATTTAGAACCACTATCAATGCGCGCGCACACACACACATCTTTCACTATATATATTGTCCTTTCATTTCAAAAGCTTTATCTTTTAGCCAGCTTTATCGTAAAAAGTGCCTTATATAACGAGAGTTTTCGCATCAAATTGCGTCTTCAACAAAACATCATCCAGTACTGCTTGCCGGCTTTAATTCAAGCTTGAAGAACAAGGTTTTTTAGGCACTGCAATATGTAACTATATCTATATCTATATCTATATCTATATATATATATATATATATGTATGTATATCTTCAATTTGTCAAAAAAGCTAACGTAGCATAGTACTGTTTATATCACACAATAGTGATATATATTGCAGGCAAATATAATTCACCAATATCACAAGGAATTTTCAACAGTACGTACAAATTGAAGTTGATCCGGGACAACAGATGGCAATATACAAAAGGCTCATGATTATCTCGATCAACACTTTACGTCCTTTTCGAAATTTCACCCAATATATACATTTGTTTTTACTTTTTATTTTTTTAAAAGAAAAAAGAAAATTAAAAACCACATCAAAAAGATTCGGTGGATAGCTTGAGAACGCAGGAAATTGATTTCTACAAGTATAAGCATCTTTGATCACGCACGGCCTCGATGTGATTGGAAAACCAAAGATTTATTATATAGGATATCCAACGAATTACGTCTGCGGCCAGATAGCCACGTAAACATCGTTTACGTTCATTTGTACAACTACTCTATTGTCCTATATTTATATATATAGTGTGTATATATACAAAGTCTCTAGCTCAGCAATCATAAAATCCGACACATCTAAGATAAATGTTTTGTAACTATAACTCATTAATAGGTAACATTTTTTTGTTGATAGTCACTTATAATAAAGTTTCAAAAAATATGTAGTATATTAAACATAAAGTTACATAACATCGCATAACATATATAAGTTAGTATTTGCATGAGTCTAAAATAAAGTTATATATATTTGCCTGAGATAAGACTCATCTTATATGTATAGAGTTATATGTATATAACTTTTATCATATAACCGTACTAATTGATCTACATAACTTATGTCTAATCTATTACTATGGAACTTTTTACTGCAAATAATAACTATCAAATGAAAATTACATATTAATAATATCAGTGTCACATATCATTAATCAAATTAATATTATTATATTGCTGAACCTGTATGACCATTAGACTAAAAACCATATTTATATATATATATATATGTGTGTGTGTGTGTGTGTGTGTGCGCATGTGTGTGTGTGTGTGTGTGCATGTGTGTGTGTGTGAGTTAATAGAGTGTCAGCAGGGTTTCTCTATAATCTTGGAATTAGTATAATAATTTGAGTTGGCTTAATTAGTTGAAACGACATATATATAATTGTATAGGATTCCGTTACACCTTAAAAATAATCATGAGCTAGCTGATAATTAGCTGCAGTTAAGTAGTAGTTTGCCGTCCACGTCAGCTAGATGGTTACAGCAAAATGTTACTAACCCGGTCTAGTTATCATAATTACCCATATTTGTATGTATATTAGGAGGGGAATAAGTGTGGGGACAGGAATAATTTAGATAATACGTGTGTTTTTTTGAGCTGTGATGTGCAGAAGAATCACATTTGAGGCATTACGCGTCCGACAGGTGTCTGATTAGCGTGTGTATATATATTTAAATATTATATTACCAAATTAATTAAATCAGAAATATATAGACTATATTAGTATCAGAGCTAGCTGTCTGATATATATCGTGATAAAATTGTAGGGACAAAGCGTGTCTAGGTAGAAGGGTTGAGGTTATGAATTGCATGTCATTTTAATTTTTTATTTTGCGCCCGCAAAAGCACACCAGAGTCACCTATAGCTTACAAACATATTTGAGAGAGAGAAAAGATCAGGGAGTTTTGTCTTTGGGCTATATATATATATATATATATGTGATTTTAATGATTATTTTTTTTATAATCATGGATGATTATAATAAAATTACATTAATGTCTTTTTTTTATATTTGATGATATATTTTTTTCTCCTTTGTTCTTAATGTTCCCCTCCCTTGTTTCCCTTTTCCCTCTCCTTCACTCGCTTTTTTTCGGGGCATCTATTGCCCTTCCACTCTCCTTTTTTTCCCCTTCTTCCTTCGTTTTTCCCGGTCCTCTCTCCCCACTTTCCTCTCCCCCTTTCCCCCGCTCCCCTTTTTCGCGCCGTCTCTCTCGCTCTTCCCCTCAGTTCCGTCCCCCTCCCTGTCCGCTCGCTTCCCCCCTCTTCCTCACGTCCACTGGCATCTCTCTCCACTACTATTGCCATTGCATCGGCCCTCTTCTCCCATCCATCCTCCCACCCAGGTTTCCCACGCTTTTTTTTTTCTTTCCCCCCCCCTCTCAACTCCACTCCCCTCATACCCTCCTTCTAACCCTTTCCGCACTGCCACCCCCCTCCCCGCCAACAGCTGTCCTTCCCTGCGCTTGGCCCCCACCCTACGTTTGTTCCTTTCCCCGGGGCCACCCCACCCTCTGTTGCCAGCCCCCTTTAGCCCGTTTGCACTTCACACCCACCCCCTCATCTCCGCCTCCCTGTGCTCCCCGCTCTCCAACCCCCCCCACCCCCCCCCACCCAAACAAAAAACACAAACACAATAAAGTTGTTTAAATAAAGAGTTATATACATGTGTGTGTGATTCCATTTGCTTCTGTCGAAATAATTGTGGAAGCAAAAAAAAAAACGATAAAGGTTTTTTTAAGAACGTAAACGATATGGTTGTTAAATAAAAGGGAGTTTTAGTTGGTGGATGTAAAATATTAAAAAAAAACCACTTAATTATAGGATATTTTTGGAATAATAACATGGCTGTAAAAAGTAATAATTGAATTTTAAATTTAAGGAATGGGTGGTTTTTGAAAATACTGTTTTCTTTATGACTAAAATTGTGTTTTTTATGCAAAAATGAAAGAAATTCATGATTTATCCTAAAAAAAAACAAGTGATTTTATTGTTTTTCACTTGCGTACAACTATTGAAAAAAGAAAATTCTACAAATAGTGTGTTTTCAAAAAAATATAATTTATACTATGTCTTTTACTTTTAAACTTAACAAATTATTCAAATCTCATTTAATAAGCTTTCTAAGTTTTATGTTCATTAATTATTATTTAAAGTTTTTGATCAATCATTCAATTTGTTACAACTATCTGATTAACATCACACGACTAAAATAATAATAATCATGAATAGATAAATATTAAAGTAATCATTGAAAAAAATTTCATGTATGTATATATATTTGACAATCATTTACATGCATTATGCACATGAGAAAAATCAGAGCAAAATTATTTAAGACCTACATATTCCTGTCAAGTCAAGAGTGAGCGTACATATATACATATATATATGTATATATGTGTGTGTGTGCACAGCTTGGCTTGTTTATATCTGTGTACGTGGATGTGGATACTAGTCTCCATGCACGTGTCATTTTCTAATTTATAATTCTATCCTCATGCATTTGTCTTCAAACCTAGTGTCCTTGTTTGTCTACAATTTCAAAGCCTAAGAACTAGCTAGCTTAACTAGCTTAAGCTATAACTAATTTAGTTTCAGCCTTCCACTAAAAGAAGAAGGAAAAAAAAAAAAAAAAAAAGTGTGAGAGAGAGAGAAGGCACTTTAGTTCGAAAACAATATCTCAACTACCAACTAAGCCCTCTTTGTTATCCCGCGACTTCTTTTGCTATAGCTCCCGTGATAATATTTCATAGTTTGAACTAGTTATACTTGATCTGATGTTGTCTCTACAGTTAGATTTTTCATCTAGCAATATATATATATATATATGTTATATATAAGCTTTTCTTATGGCTTGCTAGGAAGGACTATACTTCCAATAACATGCTATATAGAGCTGAGGAACGTAAAGTCATATACAATGTTATTATTATATCATTTTTATTTAATATTTGAAAGGGTGTAATACGAAGAAATTTAGTTATCGATTTCATATTATATTATTGGATTATACGCATCTTTTGAAGATGTATGCATATACTGAAAAACAATACCCAGAGAGGACCAAGCACAAGCCTATACAGAGAGGAATTTTTTTTTTCTTTTTTTCTTTTTTTCCATAAATGAATAAATCCCAAACAAATTAGAGAAAAAAAAAATAGTTGCTATCAACCAGTACGGATAGAGATCAGATATATTCGTGATTCTAAAGCTAAAGGCCAGCATTAGTCCGAGTCTCCAAGATGATCATCTCCCGCTGGTGGCCTTATCAATGGATATATTCAGTATAATTTGGGAGAAAGTGAATAATAATAATAATACTAGTAATAATAATAACTTTAGCTTGTAGCTCACTGAAAAACAACTAAAATAATTGACTATATTAAACTTTTCTCATGGGTTTTTTTATTTATTTATTTAATAAAAGTTGTTCATGTCGTGAGACAAAGAGACGCGTGGTTGCCATTGTTTTGCTGTCAGAAAATATATAATGTTGACAAAGAAACAATTTACTGTTCACTGCCTCTTCACAGCAGTATTAATTATCACCGTGTTTCTATCAATCTATAAGATTCTATTTTCAATTTTTTTTGGGTGTCCCACCAATTCCCCATCATTAATAATAATAATTTAAGTCTAAAGTATAGCTGCCAATAATTTGGCTCTTAGAACACTAGATCCACCACATCTATACATATATACTTATATATATATATTGATTGGCTATATAAGATTTGTTTAGCTTTGGACGCCAAAATTCTTATGTTTGTACGCGCTTGGCTTCATCAAACTCTTGTCTAAGCAATCAATTAATTTCGACAAATCAAGATAGGGAAAAAAAATCAATCAAAATCAATTCCAAGTACTTGTGTGGTGGGTAGCATTGGACTGGCCTCTAAACCTACTTCTAGTGAACCCCACTGGAGTTATAATCAGCATAATCAGAGTGAAAATCATATTCATCATTAGTCATGATAATCACTAAATTACCATATAGGAATGTTAATTAGTCATGATAATCACTAAATTAACATATATTCATCATTAGTATATATAGTCATGATAATCATATAGGAATGTACGTTTAATTAGTTTTTTATTTTTTATTTTTTGGGTACTAATATTTACGTGCCTTTTCAAATATAGTTTCCTTATAAATTGACAAGTAGTAGATAACTAGTATATATGGTAAAAAGTGTACTTTTCAATGTTGAAGCAAAGTCCCTAGATCAAACTCAAACATTAACAGTTGATCAATTCTAACTTTAAAAAGTGGGTTCGGTATGAGAGAAAAGTGAAAGAAAAAAGTGGTCAAGCGAGTAATGAAAAGATTTTGAATTTATAGTTATCTAGTATGAGAGAAAAGAATGACTCAAAATCCGTCCCTCAAATTAGAGGAGGGAGCCCAAATTCTTCATCACACTCAATTTTCGATATCTCCTAAACTGAAGTGATTATTAAAAAAATTGTATATCAAACATAATAAGAAAGAAGACTTTCCCTCCTTTCTCATTTTTCTCACCTAAATAATCTATCACTCCTGCCTTTTTATTTTCTCTCATTCCTATCAAATATACTCAAATGAAGTGAACGGGATGCCAAATAAAATGCAATTCTTTGAATAAAATCCATTGCAATTAATATTCCGTAGTAAGTACAATCTTTCCTTTTTGAATTCCAAGGCATAAATACATATGAAAAGGCTAAATATTGAACAATAGCTAGGGTGCAAGCTGATCTTAGGTGCTAGATCAACCTAATATACATTATTGAATTGCACAATGAATCTTAGTAACATATATATATTTATATATTCATATAGGTATTGTACCACAATTTTTATGGGTAAAATCATTCATATGCACGTCATTATAAATATATATATATATATTTATATATATACTACAAGCTGAAAGACTCGATTCTATATCAGCAGTCCAAGCCTCACGAACCAAACTGATAGTTCAATAGGAAACCAAATAGTTAGCTCTCTATTGTGAGCTATCCCGGGTTAGGGTACTGGACAGATGGGCAGGTTGGTGGATTCGAGCTGGGGTATGGGTCGGGTTTTTCAAGGGCAAGTTTGGAATATGTGGAATCGCATGGTTTTTGCCCAATTGAACTTCTTTGAAGAAAAAAAAAATACACAAGAAAAGGTTAAAAAAAAGTAATTAAGGCATTTTTGGGGGTTTTTATAATAAACAGTTTGTTGTTTTGTTTCCTTTTCTTGTTTAAGCTCCTAATTGCCTACTAATACGAATCGTGAGTTGTGTCATTTCATGCTTTCATGTTTCATAAAACTTGACTACTTGTAAAAAGAAAAGGAAAGAACAAAAAATTCACCCACCCAAAAATAGTAAAATATGTAAAAGGTAAAGGTTGTTTAGTTTAGGTATAACTTTTTTTTTTTTTTTTTTTTGAGTAACTGATCAAAATAATCTCAATATATACTTGACTGATGAGCTTCAAACTACCATGTGCATCCTCAATATGACACCTGCCCCGCAAGTACATATCGGTGGAAAGGAACTGATAAAGGCTGAATTTTAGAATCTTACCGTCCATTTGTTTTTGTGGGAAAAATTGTAAGGAGAGTTGAGTGTGTATTGTTAAATAATTATCAATAAAAGTTCAGCAATCAACTTAGGTTTTTTTTTTGGTTAAACCATTACAAATCCAATGTATCAATTTCTTTTTTCATAATTTATTGCATTTCATATTTTTGTTATTGTTCACTCTCGAAACTTGGTTTATTTGATGTTTGCATAATTCAATAAAAATAAATAAATAAATAAAAAGAAAAGAAAAAAGCCTACGTTGGTTGAAGGACCGACCAAAATAGTTCCTTAATATACTAAATATATCTCCTCTTCCCTACTATTGCTTTCCTACGTTGGTTGGGAAGGGGCTTGTTTTCTTGTTTTTAGTTCCTTCTTTTAACACATACATTCTTTTTCTCTTTATTAGATTTCTTCTTTGGATTTATTAAGAAGGTTTTTAATAAGGTCTATTTTAAGTTTTAATTTTAAAGACGTGTATAATTTTGGTTTAACCTTGTACATCAAATCCTATTAGTTGAAGTTGGTTTTTTTTTTTTTTTTTTAGTTTATCAAAGATCGAGTTTTGGTTTGGATTTTTGCTCTCCGTGGGGTTGTATTTCTTTTTCATTTCTTAGTTCTTTTATTCTTAATTTCTTTGGTTATTATTTAATCATATTAAGTTGGGAGAGCTTGATGTGGGAGGGATCTATTATTGGGTGGTTAATTAGTTGGATGTTTTGGCTTTCCTTATTAATACCAATTGCTAATTCCTCTCTAACCATGATTATAGGAAACCAAATTCTAGATTGAATGGCATAATTCGAGCATACAGATATAATTGTTTCAAAAAATCTTAACGGTGATTTTTTATTTCTTTTTCTTTACGTTTGATTTGTCAGGAAACTTGGATTCATAATTTTCTTATGGTGGATCTATTGACACCTCTCATTTGCTTTTCTCACTCATTTTTTTAAATTACTTATGATATTAGTTTTAGAACTAAAAAATCACTTGTTACACTCCTTAGTTTTCCCAAAAAGCCCCTTTTAGTAAAATGGGGTGTCAATAGACTACTAAAAAGTGGGTGGAAAAAGTAAAATGGGGTTTTTATTTTTCCTTTTTTTTATTAAAGAAACTATTTACTTCGAAAAAATCTCATAGTTAATCCTATACATATACAGTTATCGTCAGTTAAGTTAGGTTTAGAAGACTACTAATTACTAATATACCGACACAATTTAGTGCCCTGATTGTGTCGAATATTTTCTCTTTTTTTTTAATTTATTTTTGGATAAGATTTTACGTTGAATACTTTACTTTGAGGCATTTTCATGAAAAAACTGAGGTGGGGTAGTATTAATATCAAGTCATGAGGCTTTTGCCGGATCATGATCAGCTTGGAGTCGTGTGTGTGTATATATATATCAGATATATAATTTATAAAACCCTAGCTAACACCAAACCCCCCAATATATAGTTTTTCTTAATCAAAAATGTAATTATTTTAAGTTTATACCCTTAAACGTTCGTATGCCTGACCATAAATATTGCATTTTCAGGACATTAATTACTTTCACGGAAAGGTTTATATTGGTCTGAACAGAGAGTGAATATTTCACACACGGCCAAACGAAGTCTTGGTTTTTCATGTTTTCAATCATTTTTCTGCCTTATCAATGACTAGTCACCTTAATGTTATTGTGGCAACTTATCTAATTATTTAAATATTTTAATAGTTACTGTGGATTTATTATATACTAAATTATTAAATTGGATGAGTTGTTAAACTACTATGGGATAGACAATAAATTCGAGATAGCATATATGAACTTGCTGGTTCATCATTACCTGAGTCATTAAATTAATGGACTAGTGCCGTGTGTGAATTAAGGTGATATAGTTATCATGTAATGTATACATTTATGTAGAAGTCCTCCACTAATTAGACACAAGCGCTTCCAATAGCTGACTATTTAATTAATTCAAGTCTATGGTCATAATATGACGACATTTCAATTACTCTTTATTTTGGAACCAAATTACTAAGCCCGTATTTGTAGAGAGAGTGAGAGGTTATTGAAAGCATACTTTCGTTTTTAATACGTTATATGTAGGCAACACATCAAAGATGGATACATAATATTAAAATTAAAAAAGAAGTTACCTAGATATGGACTAAACCGAGAGTTTTTGTGTTATATAATAAAATACTAGTGATCTTGCCAAAAAAAAAAAAGTTACTAATGATCTAATTCGTCGTTCGATTTAGTTCAAAATTCTCTCGTATAGTATTTCAATATGACAACTACAATTATATCCTTATTATATAGTCGGTGGTGCATATAGACTACAGTAGATTACATGAACTATTACGAGCCCAAGTTTTGGTTTTAAGGTTTTAGGAGCATTTGCCTTAATCTTTCAAAATTGGTAATTAGTGGTGAGTTAAAATTTTAGTTTTAGTAAAATATGCCCTTAGGCATGCCGTATTATATTCTATTGTATTATTTGAATTATATTGTATTGTTATTATACAATATGATATTTGATTTTGCATTGCATTACAATATTGTACAAAATATTACGTTATTTGTTTGTCATCGTATTATATCGTATTAAAAATTGAGTTTTCAAAAGATTAAATTTATGCTATGACCCCAAGACCAGAATCGGGTTTTTGGGGTCGGGGTTCGGGATAAGGGTAGGGTTTCGGGGTTGGAGTTTGATTTCGGGACGGAGGTCAAGATAGAATTTTGGGGTTGGGGTCGTGGTTGAGTTTCGGGATGGGGTCAAGATCGGATTTCGGGGTCGGGGTCGGGTTTGGGTTTCGGGACTGAGCCAGAGTCAGATTTCGGGATAGTGGTCGGGTCAAGGTCGAGGTCGAGATCAAGTTTCGGACCGGGGGTCAGGGTTGGGTTTTTGGGACGAGGGTTAGGCCTGGGACGGGTTCGTGATCGGGTTTCGAAATAGGTGTCAGGGTGGGGTTGGGATCGGGATTAGTGTTGGGTTTCGGGATGGGGTCGGGATCAGGTTTCGGAGTTGGGGTTGAGGTCGAGTTTCGGCCCTGAACCCCGAAACCCAACCCTTGTCCCAAAACCTAACCCCGATCTCGAAACTCGACCCCAAAACCCGACCCCTCCTGAAACCTAACATTAAAACCCGACACCGCCTCCCGTCCCAAAACCCAATTGTGACCACGACCCCCTTCCCAAAACTCGATCCTGATACCCGTCCATAAACCCAATCCCGACCCCCGTCTCAAAACTCAACCCCACAATCCTGAAACATAACCCCGACTTCGACTCCCCTCCCCGAAATCCGACTTTGAAACCCAACCTCGGTCCTCGACACCGTACCAAAACCCGACCCAACCTCCATATTGAAATCCATTATATTTGTTTTTTAATATAATAATTTAGATTAAATTATACAATACACCCTAATACAAAATGTTTTTTATCATATCACAGTCCGTATTGTATTAATTTTTAATTTTGTATTAAACTATACAATACAATACAATGATGTTGCTAAACATTGTATTATTTTAAATAATATTATAGGAATGCTTATACGGTGTACCAAAAATGTCCTAAATATGATAGATCATCAAAAACTGTCCCAAATCGAAGACAAACATGTTAAAATCTGAATAGATATATATATATATATATAGACATACACAATCTTACATCTCATTTAAAATTTCAGTCACAACCCTCCAAACGAGTTCACAATATGTGTAAAAGGATGTTGTCTCAATTTTAATGGTCGTCATAAAATGGGAGCACATTAAAAGACATTTTTAAATTCAACAACAATATATTTTCAGAAAAATAACTTGTCAATTCTTGAAAATTTCAAAAGGTAAAACTTCCAAAATACTTTGGTATTTATGGCATCAATGTAAGTGAAAACAAACAGTTCAAGTACTCAATATTTAATATGTTTCATATGTTTGGAATCTATATGTAGTGCTACAAATTTATTGTCAAATTGCCAATGTGTTGTTGCAAAGGACTCAAAGAATTGGTATAGTTTTGTTGGAAATTTCCTTTCCGTTGTTTTTATTATTTACTTTTTTTTTTTTTTTTACTTTATACAATTATTATGTAATTAACCAGAATTATATTATTTTTAAGGTGGACTAAATTTTACCTGCATCATAATCCTACACTCTCGTCATTCTTTCTTAACAATTAAGAATCACACAATTCTCCAATTCTGGTATTATATATACATAAATCTATATATATGCTCGTTGACCTTATCTATTCATGAATAATGAAGAAATTATTATTTTGACCCTAACTTGTGCAATTATTTATATAATATATATACAATTCGGATTAGCTTCCTTTTAAGAGCAGGACTGTTAAGTTATTACAAGAAACTCAAATATAAAATACATGACAACTCACAATCCGGTACAATTAATGCATAAATTAGGCCTTTCTTGACACACAAGAAACTCAAAGAATAACGGATACATCAGTATATCCAATTTGATATTCGTTGTGTATTATAAAAAAGAGAGTTGCATTTGCATGAATACTAATTCTGATTTAATTAAAAAACGAAAAAAATCAGATTGAAAGATGGGCACGCGTATATCTTTGTACATATACATACACATTTATATATATATATATATATATATATATATAGACACACACAAGGTTACTTGCAAAATATCTGTGGAAATGAAATTTATCAGGCCAAGTTGGTAATTGACACCGACCCAATTTGGATAATCATTTTTCTAAGTCCCTAATTAACCTGGATTTATTATTCGGGTAGCTTTCAACGGTTGTAATGATGTCAAGGCTCTTACGTCTCACAATTATTAAAAACAGAAGGTCGGAAGTACCGTCAATATCCTGGCCTAGTTGAGTTGGCATATTCCCCCTATGTTCTTCAGTGTGTGTGTGTGTGTGTGTGTGTATATATATATATATACATCTATATATGTATATCATAAGAAAAGAAAAGATAGAAAAGAAAAGGAAAAAAAAAAAAAAAAAGATTCTGCGGCCCGCATCTTTTTCTAGATTGATTTGCCCTGCAAAAAGAAATCGTTTCTGTTTAGCAGGCAAGCAGAATCTTTTGTCTCCTTCAAACATGTCTTTTTACTCCGTTCATTGATTAATTGAACAGTGGGAATTATTCTGTGTTTACAATTAGCTCATTGATTAACGAATAGTGACGGAACCGAAGTAGCAACTAAGGGAGCCTAGATTTTAGGGTGGAAAAAAAGAAGAAGAAAGAAACAATGAAATAAAAACGTGGTGATAGTTAAAAATGTGATAGCTGTATTTTTATAAAAGAAGAAAATTGACTAGGAAAATCAAAATCTAAATTAAGAATATTTATCAAAACAACTATGCATTTTTTTACTCTCCTCTCTCTCTTCATATATTATTTTTTCCACCTTAAAAGCCGTTCGATCGGGAAAACATTTGGAAACATGCGTTTGGCTGCCAATATCAGGCAAAATTCCAAACGGAGGGTAGGTTAAATTTTGACCATTTGAATTTTTTTGTTTTGTTTTGTTTTTTGTTTTTTGTTTTAACCATTAGTGAATGACAAATTTAACAATTAATTAATCTTAGTTTGGTTTGAAAATGAGGACAAATATGTAGTTTTACTCTGCTTGAAAGTAGTAACTTATTTTCTCTTCAAAAACATTAAAAATTGCAAGAACACAAGTCCGTTTATTCGTTGATTTTATTCCTTTCACTTTTCCGTTCCTTTCACTTTTCCATTTTATCAAACTACTCACAATTCCGATCTCTTAAAAATCTCTCTGAAACTTCCTTGCAAAAGAGAAACACCTCAACTAAAAGCCCAACCGAGTATTTTGAAAAGACGGAAGCACTTCCTAAATTGAATTGCCTGGTTCAACTCCAACTTGCAAAGCAAAAACCATGGTTCCCAAAAGTTCCAAATTCACATGCCCAAGTTCCTAACTGGAGTTGCACGTCATTAGTATGAACACGTAATAGCTTAATAATAGGGTCTCACACTTACCAAAAAGTCCAACAAATTAGACACTCATGCATCATCAATTCTGGCAGACTAGGTCAAAACCTTTGTTAGTTTTAATGGGAACTCTAATCTTGTTCAAATATGAATCGAAACGATCCCCACTATAAACTCTTTTCAAAATCCCATAAAAAGGGATGCAAATCTAACGGCATCTGATACAAATTTAATAGTTAAAAATAAAGTTGTATCCTACCGTAGAGCCATAATGAAAAGTTTACTAGTTACTATCCAACCAACTATTATGGGACATTTGACAGAAGTTTTGTTTTTGCTTTTAATTAGTTGTTGAAGAAGAGAAGCAATAGCTATGACTTTTCATTAAATGTTTTGGAAATATATTTTTAGAAGAGCTTTTGAAGTTAAAGTAATTTTAAAATTTTTTAACAAGTAATAGAAATGTCAAAATAATACACTCGTAAGAGGTTTTTTCACAAGCCATATTTTCTGATATTGACAGAAAGCTCTTTCGGAAGTCAAAAGCTCTTCTAACAGATTATTCAAACATTTTGAAAAGCAATTTTTAGACTCAGAAAACTAAAACAACTTCTAAAAAACTCTGCCAAACATGCCTTAGTTAATAATTTGAGCGCCCAAAGTAGCAATCAACTGGTTTACAGGGGACCACGTGGGGGAAATTTGGGACAAAGGAAGCCTTATTTACAGGCTGTCTGCAAATGCAATTTCTGGTAAAAGACAAATTATATGCTATATTTTTCTTCCTTGAGATGCCAGTTTTACACAACTTCTTCAAAGGGCATGACTTGTGAAGACAACAAGAACGTCTGTTTATGGCAAAATATCTCAACTGTCTTTTCCCTCTATTCTCCTCATAATCTTATCCTTCAAAAACCAAATTCTCTGTGGTCCAACATAACCTTTTAACAAAGAAGATTCATGATTTCATTTAAAACAAAAAAGGGGGTACAATACTCTTGTTCTATCACCGTCAGATAACTTGCCTTCGTACGGGAAGCGATCCAAGTTCCACAACAATCCGCCATTGATGCTACTTTGGTCCTGTAATTGAGCTAAGCAAATGATATTCCTACAAGAATGAAAAATAATAATGAAAATAAATACAAAATATATATATATATATATATCTATTAACTAAGAATTTTCAGATATTCCATTTGACAAGTAGCTGAATGCAAACAAAAAGACCCTGTCACTTCACGTTTAGTACGGAAATGTCTTTGCATGTGCAGTCGCGGGGGGGGGGGGGGGGCGCAAACTAACAACAAGATTCAAAACTGTCGAACACGAACTATGATGAAACCCATTTTTCAGAAGCAGAAATACCAGAAACCATTCTTGACTGAAAGAATGGATTCGAAACCATTGGATCAGTCATAATTTCAGTTTAGAATGGACTATATTGTAGATCAAAGCTGGAAAAGGACCATCTCCAATGCAAATATAAATGCCAACAATAGCATTCATCACACAAAACAAAACCAAAAAAAAAATAAAAAATAAAAATACATATTTGAAATGTTGTTCTAATTTTGCGCATCAAGTATAATGCTATTTTTCCTTCATGATGTTTCTAACTAGTAGTCTAGTACATGTTTAGACATCACCAGTGCATTTGTCTATGTTATCTCCATTCTCCAATGTAATGCCAAGTGTTGTGTTAATGCTAAATTTTAACATTTTGATTAAAAAAAATAAAAAAAAAAGTGTTCTCCAATACAATGCTAGATTTGATATTAAATTGCCATATAGAAAATATTGTGGTAAATATATTACAAGCTATAGTCAATGCCATAATTTTGGCAGATCAGATTGACTATTTAGTGTTCGATACTTAATATTTTAAAACTTTAAAAAGTTTTCAATAACTGAAAAAGAAAAGTCACCATGCTTTTGAGTGAGGAAGTTTCAATGCCAGTTGTTAACATTAACGGCTCTTACACATTCTTAATTGGATTTCGTATCACAAAAGAAGAATAAATAGTATTTTAGCATTTAAAATTACACTAATACATTGGAGCAAAAATGAATGCCAATGCTAAATATCATATTTTTTTACTATTTTTTGCATTAAATTTAGCATTATTATTGGCATATACATTAGAGATGGTCTAATAAGGCTATATTTATTACAAAAGAATGTGAAAAATAACATTATCTTATTTTATGCTCCAATGCATAATGTTATTTTTACTTTTTGTCATTATTATTATGCTTTGGAACATGTAAAAGTGAGTTTTTAGTATTTAAATAAATGAAAAATGAAAAATATTATAACAACTACATGAAAAACCAAGACAACAACCAATAATAATCAAATGTTAAATTTAACATTGGTTATATCTCGTGACAAATTTGTCATAAAGTTTAGCATGTAGCAAACTTCACATCAAATATAACACTTTATTATAGAGCACTTCTTACATCTAAATGCCAAAATTTATCATTAACACAACAATTTAGTATTGCATCGGAGATACTATAGTGGCGTATATATAGTTGAGCCATAGCTAATTAGATTTCCACTTAGCTAAGTCACCTTTTGAAAAATTTGGCACCGACTTGCTCTATGCTTCTTATAGCTACATGTTGATGTTATAGCATATCATCTAATCCACAGTCAGAGGTTCTTAGGCACATGCATACAATTATTATCCACGGTTAATATATATACCTGCATGTCGTTTCATTTTGTAGGTTGCTTTCTTTCTCTGTGTCTTATTTGGTTAGTGTAATATAGTAGATATCATTATTGTATACTGGAAAACTTGAGAACTAATATAATTTACAGACGAAGAATACAAAATCAAGAACAGATGACACTCACATCATCTTGCATTATTTTATGGCAAGTTGGCTGATATCTCTTTTTTTCTCTTTCTTAGCCAGCTTACAGAAAAATCTGCCACGGAATTTTTCGAGAGAAAATTCAGATAAGAGTGTACAAGGCAACTCATACCAATACAGAGAGAGAGAGAGAGGAGTACCTTCCTAGCTTTTCAGTCTTTTGAGACTTGAACAACTAAGCCAGTTGGTGTCTGAACAGTTTTCAGGTGACCCGAACCAATCAGATCACGAAGATGAAATCTCATATCAAGCGGAGATAGTCGAAGACGCTTCTTCTCCAACAAAGCCAGCATCATTTCTTTGTATCTCCTGCGGTTTAGAAGAGAGAGAACTTCCTTTCTTCCCTGAAAAAGGGGTAAATAAAAAGTGCATCACGATTCATAAACTTAGCCATCCTTGTATCAGGGTCGAAAAATTACTGATATGATGAATTGCCATTCCATAGAATTTGGGAAATCGATAAAACTAATATACGCTTCTCATATTAACCAAAACCAATGATCTAAACAAATAAAGTGGCAAACCAATTAGATACCTGAGAGAGGCCCTTGAGTATTGAACCGATATTTGGAATTGAGAACCAATACATGTTTGGATCAATAAGTTGCCGAGTCTAAAAAGCAAAATTCAATGTCAGAAGCTGGAGGCTGTCAACCTTTTTGAAACTTAACAGAACCGGAGGAAATAAAAACAAAAACAAAAAAACAATTACAAGAGGAAATTAGAGTTTATATTTGAAGCTCGAGAGTTTCACGAGAACTCGGGATCGATAAACTAACAAAGAAACATAGTCGTAAAAAAGATTATAGGATGATGGCTTCTCATTGGCCAGAACATGGTCAGTGGCTTTCACTTCTGTAATAAAGTAGATTAACGGTTTTGCTAAGAAACCGTTATAATATGGTAGATCAACAAAAATGGCAAACTCACTTACAAGAAGGCCAGCATTAATTAGAAGGGAGATATGCTCATCCTTCACATTTCCTCCAAGTGATAAAAGCGTCCACTGCAGCAGAAATGACGTTCATTAGGATAGTTTTATTGATGTATTCAATAACCAAAGACTTCGAGCAATAAAAACCAACATTATAATTTTATCCAGAACTTCTCAGAGTTGCATAAAAGTTGTTGCCAACTAATAAAACTAATGAATTCAGAAATGCCAAATATTTTGCTTATAAAAATCTCGGTTATGAAAAATGTAATGTTAACAGCACATTTACAGAGTAAGACAACAATACGCAAATTTTTTTTTTTTTTTTTTTTCATTTTCTATATCAGGATAGTTGTAGCTGAAATTCTGAACTTTAGATGCCCACTAACTAAATGTTTAATGCTACAACTATCCTGCACTTAAACATTATAGTAAAATTCGCATGCCCAAAATAGATTACCATGGGCTTAAACATAAAGGGCCCGAAACATAGTAGTCCACATTTGACTTTTTGGCAAAATTTTGATATGTGCAAGTAAACGATTATTTTCCCTCAGCAGGAAAAGAAAGTAGAAGAAAGGTTTCACGCATACAAGCAGATTGTATTTAAAATTTCAACACACTCACAAGTTCTTGATGTTCAATGCTAGGCTCCAACTTGAAATCGATGACATGCGTTTTAAACCACTCAAAAACTTCAAGGTTGCCAAGCTTCTTCTCTTGCAATCTTTTCTGCACACGTTCTATCTATATATGAAGTGTTAGATTAATTATACACCGTGAAGCCCTTAAAAAGGTATCATTGCATCAGTCATGTGAGCCAGTTTAAACAAACCAAGCGCACCATATACCTAGAAACAATGCACAATTTTTTATATTGAAAAATAAAAACTATCAAACCTGGTTTAAATAATCGTCTGAAAACATTATTGCATGATCATCCTGTCCAGTATTCAACTTGAAAATCCGAACTTCTTTCTCCCTTTTCAGCGACTGCACAAAGGGAAATACCGTAATCAACTGAAACAAATGATTCGCAACCAAAGGAACATGCACAATTATCAAAATTAAGGAACCATAGAGTAAGATGACCGCGTCAACTTTCCCCAAAGGCAAGAAACTACGGTTTCTCGTCTCCAAAATTAAACATTGAACACTATATTCACACAGAAACAACAGACCTCTAAATCCCTATCCACTTGTGTCCTGTCCTTTACGCTGCTATACAGTTGTGACCGCAAAATGAATGGCCGAATTGAAACCTGAAACCATTGCACGCATCACATTAACAATATTGGCACTAAATTAGAGACTAAAATGAAAATGACTATCTAATATGGCGCTCTATTTTTTGAAAAATTGTTAACAAGAAACACAAATTCTGCAGCAATTTAAATGTTCCAAACAATCGGCTCAATTGAACTTGCTAAAGAAAGCTTGCATTGCTACAAATATAACTAGCCCACCTAATATTAGCAACAGATTGCTTGCTCAGACTTCCCCACACACACACACACAAAAGGAAAAAAAAAATCAATGAAACAAAAAATTTGATGTTAAAAAAATCGATTCTAAACCTACCAACCTTGTCAATTTGGGGAAATTGAGCTCGCATTATCCGCAGGGCAATCATAGTATCGCTAAAGGTAAGACTTTTCTCTGCATTTTGCACAATAATCACAACAAATTAACAGTAATTCCCAAAATAGCAATATTTACAAATAGAGGCGAGAAATTTACTAACCTAGGGACAGAATTTGATCAAAATCGGTGCTTTCAGGTGCGGTTTCTTCCTCTCGCCGACGTTTCTTGCCTTTTGAAGATTCCCAGACATTATTCTCCATTTTTATGCGTTCAAAACTTCAAATCCGATGGGAAATCTGGGCAAACACGAAGAGATAATCCGTAAATTCTCTGTTTGATGTCAATTTTTTTATTGAGACTCCGATAATTTGTTTGGCAACGAACCACCTAAGCTTCTACTTCTTTTATCACGCTTTCCGGAATGTTCTGAGACTAATTAATAAATAAGGAATTATCTTAAAGTTTAGAGAATTTAACTAGCTCGCACCAAATTTTGGATACAATATTATCCTAAAAAAAATACATGACTGGAATTTTGGGTCCAATTGCTAGGTTTAGGGTTTCAAATCAGGAGGAAGAAGGGGGCATTTCCATTTTTTTTTTTTTTAATGGGATATTTTATCTTCTCCATTGAAAATGTAACGACGTATCATTTGATTAAAAAAAAAAAAAATTGGAAATGTCCCTTTCTTCTCCGTTGAAAATGTTAGGTATTTGGTATTTGAGTTGAGTTGAAATTTTTAAATTTAAATAGTAATTTTTGTTGAATTTTTAAAAAAGATAAAAAACTTTTTTTAAAAAAAATTTAAATTTAAATTTAAACCTTAAATTTAAATTTGAGTCTCAAACGGAGTCAATTTTCTCAAAAAAAAAAAAAATGTAACGACGTGTCATTTTTTTGACATCAACTTTTTTTTTTTTTTTTTGTAACTCTCAAAAAACAAATTTTTTTACTACAAAGGACATGACGTTTATTAAAAAACTTAGGCAATTAATTATACAAACGACACGACGTGTCATTTTGACATTAACTTTTTACGACAATTTTATAATATCTTGACTTTTAATTTTATATATTATATTATCTTGAACTTTTCTTGTTAAACAAATGGTCCTTATGTCAATATTTTATCATAAATTTGAGTTAAATTAACATAATTAGGTGACACGAGTTTTAATTAAAATTATTGTAATTAAACGTTGTTGATGGCGTAATTTGCTCTGACTACAAAATCCTATTTCCAAGGGCTAACCGATTACGTGAAGGTAATTAAATTGTATCCTTCTGCGCGCGCCGAATGCCTCTGACCTGACTTGATCCGACCAGTAGACTATTCCCGGGAAACCATGTTACCCGACCAGATTATACCACATCATCGAGATCTGCCATGTACCCAGGTTAGGTAGTATCCCGGGACGACGTTGCTGACCCGGACAGGCTGCCCTTCGCGCGTGGTACCCTGCGTGTGCTGGCGGCGGCGCCTTATCACAACACTCAATCCGCCGCCTGACATCTGACACATGGCCAGCTACCGCGCCTATCACATCGCCGACTTTCGCCGCCTACTCAGACTGGGGCTACATTCATTGGTGCCGGCGCTAGCCCACCCTAATGTCCTCTGACACCAGACCATGGACACATGGCGCCAGCCTATTGGATATAGCGCATGCGCGTCTGAAGCCTGTCTACCTGTTGGGAGCACTAAGGGGTCTACCCGATTGGGTCACCCGAATGCCCTAGCCCGCGGGGAACATCTTTAAATTGAGGATCAGCCCACTCACTCAGGTATGGTCATTTTTTCCTTGCTAAAACTCTGCCTCTCCGCTTGCTCATCAATACCGTCACTAACTTAAGCATCAGAGTGCCCGTGACAGACACCCCACCGGTGTCCATATCACTTTGAGGTGCTTCCATTTTACAGGTGATCAGCCGCAGAGTGACTGTATGAATACATCTTAGTCCGAGCAATCACATTGGGTGTTGTGCCGGAGATTTTCAGCATCAACAAACGTTTTGAGAGGAAAATTTACTTTTAAAATATCTCTGATAATGTTACGTGTCTCTGATAAAAATACAGTTTATCTCCAAAATATATTCGATAGAGGGATTATTTTTTAATTCAAAAATTTTTAATCAAACTTTATCTGTAAAAAAATAATGTCATGGGAACTTGTTTAATTTTTGTCTCTCTTATTTTCTTTTTCTTTTTTTAAAATAAATTTAGACATAGGGACTGTTGGCATTATAGAAGAATTTAAGGGAATGTGATTGGTCAACTTTTTAAATTGTTACTGAATTTGTGGGCAGGTAAGAGACAACCTAACGAATTGAAACATTTTAGTAGCCAAAGGAAAAGAAAGCAAAAGCGATTCTGCAGCGAGCAAAATGGAAGCAATCTAAACCACAAAAACGGAGTTGGGGGAAAGTAATACAAGCATTGTGCTATGTGAGATATGTATGTAGTTGAGGTCAATAATAAAAAGAGTAATTAACCTAAATAGTCACCGAACTCTTTAAAAGGTGACGGTTTGGTCTCTTTTTTTTTTGCTGTGATGACCCTAAACTCCTATTTTATTGACCATTTTAGTCTTCTCCGTCCAAAACTATTAAATTTATAACGGAATGCATCATGTGCAAAACATGTGACCTAATATGAAAGGGCATTTTAGTAATATACTAATACACTTAATTTAACAAAAATAAAAAAAAACTCATAAACAAAAATAAAAAAACCCATAGAATTTCTCTCTCCTCTCTCTCTCTCATCTTTCTCCTTCAGCGTCGACACAAGGAGAGAGGAGCTCTTCAGATCTGGGGGTGGTGGAAGGGAGCTCGTCGGCGGAGGCGAGGGCCCGGATATGGGTTGTGCGGGGGGGAGGGGGTGCCTAGCTAACCTAGATCGGGGTATTTTTTTAATTGATATGAATAAGGGTATTTTCCTTCAAAAAAACAAAAAACATGTTTCTAACATGACCATTCCATCAGTTTTTTAATGGAATCAAACGGAAATGACTAAAATGGCAAAAAATAAAAATAAAATAGGAGTACATGATCATCACGGTAAAAAAAAAAAAAAAAGACACTAAATTGTCACATTTTAAAAAGTTCAGAACTATCTAGACCAATTACTTTTATAAAAATGGGTGAGTCTGTGGTAGAGACTCTCCTATAGTCTCTACCGGTAGAGCCATTTTTTTAACCGTTAAGATTTAATTGAACGGCTGAAATATTATTGGTGTGCCATATTTACCATACACCTCACCTCATAATGACTCTTCCTACCCCAAGTCTTCTCCGGCGCCGGCGACCGCCCCGACACCGGCTACCCAGCCCCGGCCCCAGCCCCGGCCGCCCCCTACTCTCCGGCCTCCGGCACACCCCCCCCAGCTCTCCCCCGCTGGCTCCCAGGCCCCAACCCGCCCCCGGCCCCCCATCCTGCCCGGCATCCATACCCCCTCTCTCTCTTTCTTCCCCTCTCTTTCTACTCCTCTCATCTCTCTCTCTCTTCCCGACCCTCGGCCCCCCCACCCCCACCCCCAGCTGCCCGGCGCCCCCCCATCCCACCCCCACCCGCGACTCCCCCTCTCTTTCTCTTTCTCTTCTCGCGTCGGGGGTGGTGTGGGGGGGCTGGGGCTGGGGTGGGGTAGAGAGAGAGGGGGGGAGGCCGGGGGAGGGGGCCTGGGTGGGGGGGCTGCCGGGCAGGTTGGGGGGGCCGGTGAGGGAGGGCTGGGGGGGTGTGCTGGAGGCCGGGGAATGGGGGAGGGCTGGGGTGAGGGGCGACCGGGGGTGGAGGGGCCAGGGCGGTCGCTGGCGCCAGAGAATACTTGGGGTGGGAAGAATCATATGAGGTGAGGTATATGATAAGTATGGTACACCAATAACATTTCAGCCGTTCGATTAAATCTTAACGGTTAAAAAAAGGGCTATATCGGTAGAGACTATAAGAAAGTCTCTACCACAGACTCACCCTATAAAAATAACCAAAAAACTTAAAAGTGTAAAAGAAGTACGACATGTTTCTCCAAAAAAAAAATAAAAAAAAAACAATGTACGACATGTCGTGTTATTGTTAAGAAAGAAATACTTACCCTGTCGTTTTCATGCGTAAAGCGACATCACGTTGTGAAAAAACTACACGTCGTTTTTAACAATAAACGCAAACGACATCAATTCTACACCCACCCAACCACAAAAAATATAGAAAACATGTCGTTATCGGTCCCGTCCTCTGTTAAAACGACATTTCGTGTCCCTATTTTCCGAAACAGAATATGAAAACTTGAGGACGACAGTGAGCGCGGATCAGGTCTAGTTCCACTATAATAACGGGGTGCAGAGTCGGAGAGACAACTGGTGTCGTTTGTCGTGTTGCAGTGTCACGCGTTATCTCTCTCTCCATGTCTATCTCTCTCTAGATTTACGTTGGATCTCAATCGATCAGATATATATTCATAAATTCTTTCTCACTTCCTTACAAAAAGCTGCCCGCTAGCTGCGACGTTCCCTCATTACCTCTCTCTCTCTCAGTGTCCGAAACGAAAATCTGTCTCCAAACAGGTACGTTCTTCGTTTTATCCTCATTGGATAACATCAAATCTAAAACCCCACGTTTGATTCAGATCCATTGAGCTCGAGATTTTTTTTTTTTTTAATTCTATATATCAAAAATTTTTTTTTTTTCAGATGCCCCTTTTCTAATCTTCACATTCTTGTTTTAAAAACAAAGATCCGACTGTTTTTTTGGCCAGAACTGCATAAGAGCTTGAATTCTTATGTGGGTTTGTCGTAAAGTCTCCAACTTGCAGTCAATTTAGATATCAATCACCCAGTTGAATGAGACTTTGCTATTTTGCCGACGCTTTTTTTTTTTTTTTTTTTTTTTTTTTTTCAATTTAACGAGCTGGGTTTTGAAGGTGACACATTTATAGCTGGCAATTGTCGGTGCTTTGCGTGTCTCAATTATTATTTTTTAATTATTTCTCGTTTCCTTTTCTGCCCTTCTCCTCACAACTTGCTAACGCATCTTATTAAACCTGGGTTACTTTCCATAAATGGATCTTTTTTCAAAGAACTCTTGGATTTGATTCCATCTTTGAGCATGGTATATTTTAGTTTCAAGTTGTTTGTTATACTTGTTTCACCTGGTTTGTTTTTGGTGTTGTTGTGAATGCATAGCCGAAGATCTTGATTCTTTCTTTGTTTCTTTCTTTTTCTAAGATATAGAAAAACAGTATTCTTGATTTCAATGCAATGACTTTGGAACTGAAAATGTCATTTTCTCAACCATTTTCTTTCCCGTGTACTTGATTGATTGGATCACTAGTTGTACTTACTTTCTTCTTTTGCTTAGTGAAAACTGCAGTGTACTGAATTCGAGTCTGAATTATTGCAGTGGTCCTGGATCGTGTCCTTTTATCCACTGGTTTTGCGTAAAATCTAATTTTTGATTAGTTAGAAACAGTTCAAGCTTGTGGGGGTGAAAATTTTGACTCAAATCGAAAACAGAACATGACTTCTTGCAGTTAGTGCCGAACCCGGTCTTTCGGATCGATTGCTTCCTGGTTCTAGTCAAAGTAGATCGGGCAGAAAGATGTCGCGGGGAAGACCTGATGGGGGGCAAAATAAACGGTTGGTTAGCTTGATTTTGGGTTTGGTGGTCATTTGTGGTGTCCTGTTTATATATTCTCGGAAGAGCAGTTCATCTGCACTGGAGTATGGCACTAAATCATTCAGAAAGTTCAGCTCTTATTTGGGTTCGGATGAAGACGCCGATGAGTCACCCTCAGTTCTTGGGGAAGATGGAGAAGATGGCTTTATACCAAAGAGCTTCCTGGTGAGTTATTCTTGCGTTTACAAGTGTTGCTCAGGGTTTTGTTTTCTGTATTAGTCTTACAAACATTTTTGGTTCTGTCTCTGTATTGAAGGTTTGTGATGATCGTCATTCGGAGCTGATTCCTTGCCTAGACAGAAACCTTATTTACCAGACGAGGATGAAGCTGGAACTTTCATTGATGGAGCATTATGAGAGACATTGCCCACTGCCCGAAAGGCGATACAATTGTTTGATCCCTCCTCCACCGGGATATAAGGTGAATTGTAGTTTATGGGATTGGATGAACTTGTATTATTTTGGCTTCAGTTCTTAGCATTGAATACTAATTTCTCTGCTATTCTAATGGAAACAGATTCCAGTCAAGTGGCCTAAGAGCCGAGATGAGGTATGGAAAGCAAATATTCCCCACACCCACCTTGCAACCGAGAAGTCTGACCAGAATTGGATGATTGTCAAAGGTGAAAAGATTGTATTCCCTGGAGGAGGAACTCACTTCCATTACGGAGCCGATAAATACATTGCATCAATTGCTAACGTAAGTGAACCGGCACTTTCATATGAGGATAGAAGGAAAGCTAATTCTGCTTCTTTTTTCTTTTTCTTTTTTTTAATATTTTTTTCTCGTTATGATGAACTTATGAATGGGACTGGCAGATGTTAAACTTTCCAAACAATAACTTAAACAATGGAGGCAAGCTTCGGACAGTTCTTGATGTCGGTTGTGGAGTTGCTAGTTTTGGAGCTTACCTTCTTTCTTCAGATATTATTGCGATGTCATTAGCACCGAATGATGTTCACCAAAACCAGATCCAGTTTGCCTTAGAGAGAGGAATCCCAGCATATCTCGGTGTCTTGGGGACAAAGAGACTCCCTTACCCAAGTAGATCTTTTGAGCTTGCACATTGTTCCCGATGTAGGATTGATTGGCTTCAAAGGGATGGCATCCTTCTTCTTGAGCTGGATAGGTTACTAAGGCCGGGAGGTTATTTTGCATACTCATCTCCCGAAGCCTATGCACAGGATGAGGAGGATCTTAGAATATGGAAAGAGATGAGTGCACTTGTGGAGCGCATGTGTTGGAAAATAGCTGCTAAAAGGAACCAGACTGTCGTTTGGGTCAAACCCTTGACTAACGATTGTTACATGAACAGACCGCCTGGTACACTACCTCCACTATGCAAATCTGGTGATGACCCGGATGCTATATATGGCGTGAATATGGAGGCTTGCATCACCCCATACTCTGAACGTAAGTAGTTTTCTTAGTGTTACTATGGACATAACTTGATATCTCAAAACTATCTAACCCTAAGCAGATCTCAGCTTTGACATAAGTTGAATACCTTTAACACCATTCAACTTAATCAATTTATTTAAGCTCTTTTCTTTGAAGCTTAGCTTTGCGTCATTTTGTTGTGAGACGTCGGTATCCATGCTATAACATGATTAGATTCGGAATTGGAAAAATTCTAACCAAACAATTTTTTTCAAATTTTTAGAAATCCATAGAGCAAAAGGAAGTGGTTTGGCTCCTTGGCCTGCTCGACTGACCAGTCCTCCTCCCCGCCTATCTGATTTTGGATTTTCCACTGATATGTTTAACAAGGACACGGTAATCCTTCATTTATACCCAATCACTCTGAACATAAATAATTTCATATCTTGTCTGTATATATGTCTGCCAAGAAATGAGGAGACTCGAGAACTTGGTTTGTGACAAAACGTTATGTGTTGCAGGAAGTTTGGCAGCAAAGAGTTGAGAATTACTGGAATTTGTTGAACCCGAAAATCGAGTCCAACACACTTAGGAACATAATGGACATGAAGGCAAACATAGGTTCCTTTGCTGCTGCTTTGAAAGGCAAAGATGTGTGGGTTATGAATGTGGTGCCAGAGGATGGACCTAACACACTTAAACTTATATACGACAGAGGCCTTATTGGCACGGTTCACAACTGGTATGTTCGTAAAACTGTGTTAACATCTTATCATTGACTATAGCTGTTTGAGAACTCGGTACTTTTCTCCCTCTCAACTCGCCTTTAGATCGAAAACTGGTGCATCAGATTTTAAGCTAAAGCCTTGTAAAACGAACAAATCATTTTCATCTTTGTTCCTTAGATTGCATATGGCATACTCATGATGATTCTTACATTACAACCGTAAGTTATATCTAGCATTGATCGACAACCTTATCAATGGCAGGTGTGAAGCCTTCTCTACCTACCCAAGAACATATGATTTGCTTCATGCTGGGAATATCTTCTCTGACATCGAGAAGAAGAGATGCAGTGCGGTGGATCTGTTGATTGAGATGGACAGAATCCTGAGGCCGAAAGGCTTCATCATTATCCGCGACAAGCCCCGGGTGGTGGAGTTCCTCAAAAGCTACTTGAAATCACTACACTGGGAGGCCGTGACTACAGCTGAAGCAGGTCAAGACTCGGAGCAAGGCGAGGACGAAACAGTTTTCGTCATCCAAAAGAAGATATGGCGTACTAGCGAGAGCGTTAGGGTCTCTGAATAGTTCAATCACACCTCTTCTTCAAGTAATTGGTTTAGGTGTTGCTGGTTATTTACAGAATTTTTGTAACATTGGGGTCTTTTTTTTTTTTTTTTTCTTTCCTTCTTCTTTAATGTACGTTTTATTGATTTGAGATGACACAGAAAGCTCACTTATAGATTATTCAATTTGTTTTGGTAACTGTAAGAAAATCACTTTGAACCATTGATTGGGATAAAGTCGACACTGTTCGAAGAAATAAGGATTCTTCTCTCTTTTTTCTCTTCTTTTTTGAGGTGGCACTGGCAGTCCATTTTGTTCTCATTGTTGGTTTTCTTCGTCTGAACCCTTTGCCGACCGGATCTCCTAGATTGGTAATTGCGACTTGTAAACTGTATAGAAACCACGCAGGCGTTTTTGTTCGAATTTACAAAACAAGAACAGGTTCTTTTTTTTCCTCTCTCTCTCTCTCTCTCTCTCTCTCTCCACTTTTTCCTAATGAGTTTTGAACAAGTAATTAGAGACACTAGGAAGCACAAAGATTGATCTCCACAAACAGTTTTATGACTCCGATTCCTAATTCCATATCCTATTCACTCCAATTTAAGTCTACTCTGATTACACATAAGTAAACATGACATAAGTTCCTAACATGAAGATACATTTCTGAATTGGTAAGACACAAGAGTCATTATTAAATTATAGAATATGAATAAAAAAAAAAAAAGACGGTTCAACTTTTTATTATCATCAATTTTAAATCATAATCATTCGAGAGTATATATATATATATATATATGCATATATATGTATATATGTATATATATGTATATATGTATATATCCCCCGGGCTTACTCTACCAAATACTTCTCCATACAAGAAATCGAAAAGCCGGCACTTTCTTTAGCGGGATCACAATCCGGCACCAAGAAACGAAGTTTACAAAGAAAAATCATGATGCTCAAATGTAAAGAGGACAAAAAAAAAAAAAAGGTGAGTGAATACTTCTGTCTAAAAGTTAAGCATGTTAAAAATATCTAATTGCGTTTACCCAAGATGTGTAAAGATCCTAAAGGCAGCGGATACAGCTCTCTTTTGCTATTTTTATGTGATAAAATTCTCAACAGGAATAGATATATAAATAACATCAACATAAAAACAGTCGTACAAAATTGGATTAAAAAAAAAAAAAAAAAACTCCCGCTGTTGCTGTTAAGAGTTGCTGCTCCATTTCATGTCTCAAGCAGATTTCAACTTGCTTGATGTCGACGCTAGATGGGAAAGAACTCTGTGACCCACAAAAAGCAAGAAAGCTCCCAACACACCAAGCGCTTTCAGTGTCGTAAATAGATCCAACTTTCATAAAAAAAAAAAAAAAAACAAAAACAAACAAACAAACTAAATCAGACCGAGCGCTTTCTGGAAACAAAACTGTCACGAAGGAAGGCCTGTCACCAATCCATAGAATAAAACTATAACACCTTCAAGTAATCATGTTACATACTGAGTTCTTTCTGATTTCCGCGATTAATTTAACACTCCATTTTTTGTTCTAAATTGAGTTACTAGGAGTGGGTTTCGGTCATGCTATTTGGCAGTTACGATACAGACAATTGAAAGGAGAGAAAAGAGTACCTTCAACCAAAAAAGCGCGTAGAGCAATAGAACTGCCGCAATGCCAAGATGGAAAAGAATAGCAAATGTGGCTGGTACTGCTGAAGAAGGGAAGTTCTTGAAATTCACTCCCAAACGTAACAGCTGCCAAAGAAAAAAGAAAAAAGAAAAAAAAAGTTAAAAAAAAAAAAAATCTCAAGCTACGTGGGCTCAGTAAACCTTGTATTTCACATGAATTAATAGAAGGCAAGTGCATCACAATCTTTTTTAGAACTCCCAAGCAATGCAATTCAGGCAAAGGCTACGGTAAGATATATTCGAGCTGAAAAAAGGATCACTACGGTTTTTAACAGAATGTTTGGCCCCCCCAAAAACTTAATACTACTAGGATCAAAGCTGGCCAAGTTTTCTTTTGAATAAATTATGGATCACATGTAACTTAAGGGGCAACAGCAAAAAAAGTGTGCCCACACTCAGTTTGCAGTAATTGTGCCCACATTTTATGAAGATACACTACGAGAAGTTCCAGATGCGGTGTCTGATTCTAATAATCAAATCAATAACTTGACAATATCTAAACCAACTTTGATTTTCCATGCCTAAATTTGGGTAATATGTAATTGACGTTTTAATGAAACGAAAATACATCAAGGTCATATGTAAGAGACCTACCCCGATAAAAAATCCAACAAGAGGAACAAAGGTAAGACCCAAGAAAGCAAGGGAGAGCTCCTTGGGTGGACGCTTATCTGGAGCCCTGAAGATATGACTAATTTCTGCTTTGGGCCCATATCTTGAGTAGGGATCAATAGGCTGCAGAGGAGGACGCGGGGCCTTTTCAGGGGCTTCTGGTAGATCCAGTTCAATCTGACCAATAGCCTTTAAGAAAGAGTTTTCCTGGAAGAGAACACATTAAATTCCAATTAATGTTAAGAACTTGGACAGCTTGAGATAACCAATTGCTTAATTACTTGTTTGATAAGCGAGCTAACCACATACTTACCATTACAGCATCACCAACAGTTAGCTGAATGTCATAACTACCTGATAGATAGTAAAACTTCTCCACCAGCCCAAGAAAATCCTACAAGAAAATTGGTAAGTATGAGAAAAACAAGAAAAATCGAAATCTTTTAAGTTTATGCTAGTCCATAACAAATACAGTCCATAAGCTAGCTAACCAACAACAAAAGGGATCTTATTTGTCTGAGAAAGAAGAATCAAAGCTCAGTAACTCTGTTAGCTATTCGCAAGATAGGGCAGACCAAATGAAATCTGAATGGAACACATCTAATACTTCTGAGGTAACCGCTTTGTTTCCTCAAATTCAAGGAGCCATTTCTTTACAATCAAATATCCAAGACTCAGGATTCATTAACCACATATACTGATTTCTTTCATTGATAAAGGTTGCATGAATTTAAAGGAACAAAGCAGAACGCCTAGGCATTGAATGCCCTGTGGTATATTAAACTTAGCTTAAGTTAGCATCGTTACTGTATTCTGCATAGCATAACATACTGCAGAATTTATTTAAGATGTCAAAAAGCTGATGAAAAGAAGGAAACGGATCAAAGAAACTTAACTAGAAGTATCTCGAACTTTTTGCCGGAGTTCCCGACAACAAATATATGTTCAACCTTGCTGTCATGACTCAACTTAAGAAATGCCTGCAGCCAAACCAACTTCTCAAGCAGCTGAACATAGAGGGCGGAAAAACCATTCAAGCAAGAGCAGACAGCTAGGAGTACAAACCTGATGAGGCTTAAAAACATGCCCAAGAGGAGTAGCTAGTTGAAAAGACAGGCGCAGCTTTTGAAGGTGGTTTGCTGATAATGAGACAACGTTTTCTCCAGCTAAATCCAGCCTGAGTATTTCCGTAATGTAGAATGCACAAAATTACCATTATTTATTCATTTAACCACTAAAAACCAATAGCATAAGGGCCGTGACAAAAACACACAAAAGTAAAAACTATCAAATAAGAATGTGCCAAATTCTATGACAGAAGAACCCAAAAAAAAGGTCATATTAAACAAATACGCACTTTTTCTGGGATTCCACACTCCCGAGATCACTATCAAGTACTACAATTTCTGCATTGTCTACTTTGATAATTCCTGTAACGAAAACTGGTACTCGAGTCTGGCCTCCAGTAGCATAAACTTTTTCATGCTCTGAGTCATGAAGGACTACCTGGAAAAGAAATTTAGTTTAAGGAATCATGGATTCAAAACCAGGTGAGGACAAGCACTAAAACACATTATTTCTATACAAAAAGATGAGCAGACTAAGATACCTCAAAAACAAACGTGTATTTTCCAACGTCAACATTCTTTGGCAACTCTAAAAAGTGGGAGGAAATTTCTTTGTCAAACTTGAGTTCCTGTATCACACAAATGGGAAAGCATTCAGCCAAAAGCAATTCACCGTAACAAATTGTTGGAACAAGATAGCTAAAATATAGATGAAAGGCACGCGTACACACACACACACACAGAGCAAAATAAAAGACAACCTGACTCTCAATTAGTGAACCATCTTTTGAACCAGAGCTGGAAGCTCGCACCAGCTTCACTGTCAGAGGAGGTGCATTTGAACCAAGCACGGTATTTACTTTAACCTGTTTGGAAGTTATAAAAACAAAGCATTAAATTTAAATTAAAGTAAAAACCAATATAACAAAACGCTCACATGCACCACTACATATCTGTCATGGTAAAGGTAACAAAAGTAATGTAGTTTATTGTAAAAGGAAACCAACAATAATGAAGGCAATACTAGGCACTAACTATCGCACACAAATATCTAATGACACAAAAATCTCAAAAAGAAAAATCTCATGGCACATTAGAAATAAGTGAAGTCCTGTCTCTGTCCTTTTCTTCTTCTGGTCTTACATCCAAACCAATCAAAAGTAATGTGACATGGATCTAAAACATGCAGACCAATGCACAAAAAAACAGAGGGGGGTTCGGAAGCATTTCCTTCCATGGACCACGTACTATAGAATTCCAGAATCCATGGATTCGCACAACTCTCGTATCATTTGGGATGCACAGAAATAGTGACAGGTTCAGTCAAGGCATTTAAGGCCTGATTACTACCATGACTAGAACCACATAGAGATTATTGAACATGTGAATACAGCAAGAAGGAAAAAAGATGCACATGAGAAGTGTCCAAACATATTCTTCATAACCACAACATTGCATAGCGAGAACAACTAATTACATACGCAAGAAGGGCCAAGCACGCTTAGCACGTGAGAAGCGCAGGGGCAGTATGGGGTTTTTGGGTGTTTGTTTGTTAGTATGCTGCTAGTATGTGACTTTTCTGTTATGGAAGGGAATAAAAGTGCAAGAATGTGAGGGAGAGAGAGGTAGGAAGAATCTAGCAAGGATATTGTTAGGAGAGAGGGAGCCTCTCGAAAGCTAGTCATTGGTGTGTATATTCTCAGTTGATTTCTCCAAATTTCAGTCCAATTCTCTATCGTTCATTCATCTTTTTCCTTAATTCTTCTTCTAAGTCGCATCGGAGTCCATCAAAAAGATGCACATGAGAAGTGTCCAAACATATTCTTCATAACCACAACATTGGATAGCGAGAACAAGTAATTACAATGATGTACAAAAGTTGATTATTGAACAACCTTGAGCTGGTCTTTCTTAGACAAGGAAAGCACAGTAGCCGGAAGTGATAAAATCAGTGGGACTGAAACCCTGCACCACACAAGAAATCAAAGTCAGACATAAAATGTTGGTGAAAATACACGATAGCAATTCAAGTCGAACCTTCAGTGCATGATCTTAAAGAAATCAACGTGTCCAAATATTCACATTTCTAATCAAAAGGAATTAGGTAACAAACACACATTTCCATATTTCACTTGCCTATTGTTTTCCAGGCTGGCTAACGAGTCTATTTGGTTAAAGAAGTCTTTGGTGTCACCTGGAATGCCAATGCTAAGAAAGAATTTTGCCAAACCCAATATCTTGTCCCCTGGAAGCTGCAAACACAAAACTAAAGTATTGGAAAACATTTGAAAAGCATATGTTAAAA
Organism: Ficus carica; assembly: GCA_009761775.1. Taxonomy (NCBI): domain Eukaryota; kingdom Viridiplantae; phylum Streptophyta; class Magnoliopsida; order Rosales; family Moraceae; genus Ficus; species Ficus carica. Next base: position 2,854,950 of record CM019748.1, on the reverse strand, counting down.
TCATTCCCTCCAACATTTAGTATAAAGATCATCCCCTCAGACATTAAGTATACTCCAGTCACCTTTATATTTTCAGAAGTCACATCTGCAAATGCTGTGAGCCCTCGAACAACTGATGAGGTAGTTGCAAGAGGACCATGATGCTCATGCGCCTCAACAACTTTTTCATCAAAATAAAAGGCTCCGTCATCTACATTTTGAAGTAATGTAAGTTATCTAAGTGCTCTTACATCAAAATCAACTCAATAATTTAAGAAGCAATTAGAGTCACTAGTCAGCTACCAGCTAACTACTGACTTCACTAGAAAAATTCATACATGGACAACAGTATAGTATTTAGTATGTCATCAAGTTTGAATCCTTACAAGGAAAAGAAAATGAAAAAACAGACATTCAAATGGCGTCGTGTATATTAAGATCTAATTAGTCACTTGTAAATTGCATATCTGGGTCTAAAACGGTGCTTTACAGTTTTAAAGCCTAAAGCATAAAAATTCTAGCATAAAAGGAGATGAAAATGACAAAATATGTGAGAGTTCACCAACAAGGGGAAAAAAATTAAATAAAGAAGCTACATACCATATTTCTCAACACTGTCAAAGAGCTTCGTTATATCGTTTTTCAATGTGCCAATCTGCCAATGAAAACTAACTGTAAGATGTAGAATATCAATAAAATATAGTTGACACTAACAAATGAGAAGTACCAGAGAAACACACACATACGCACAGAGAAGACACTGAAAGTAAACATACGCTAACCATAAAATCGATAAAACCGATATATCTACCAGGCAAAATGAACAGAAAAGTATGTTAGAGAAACGGTATGGTGAAGTTCCAACTTTGTTAAAAGAAAAAGGAAATACGTTACCATTGACTGATCAATTTCGGATGATGCCAAAGAGACAACACCAGCAAGTGTTTTAAGCGCTAATCCTGCAGGAGGCATAACAAATTCAATAGTGAATAAAAACAAATCAAAGTAATTGGATGGGAGAGGTCTTAAGTCCAGTCCATGGGCGGAACAAATTCACGGGGGAGCAATGGAGGCTACCGTCCATAGTCCATTGAATACAAACCACATAAGTCATTGATTGGAAGGAATTTATGAAGCATATAGGGCAATATAACTTCCAAGTGATTCCTGATAAGTCATTACCTGCAGCATAGGTACTAGATTCAGGATTATTAGAACTGTAGCGCCACCTTCCATCACTCTGGCTCAAAGCCTGCCACCATACGGATCATCAACTTACAATAGTATATAATATGCGTGGTAAGTGAGGCAAGAGAGAGAGAGAGAGAGAGAGAGAGAGAGAGATTGGGATCAGGATCAGCTCCGCTACTGAATCACCCATGGCCCCTAAATATTGCACATGAAAATCAAATCTGAGCAGAAGCCTCATCTGATATGTAAATCCCACCAAGGGCAGGGAGTAACCAGAACTGAACCTATTCCCAAATTGGAATCAACAGCTTAGTGTTAAATGCCCACCAACCTTGATGGATCGAAAGATTCCATCAGCATCACTAAGAAGTACAATGACGTTTGAACTTTGACCCTGCATCAAGAAAGAAAAAGTTAAAGGCAGTAAAAAAAAAAAAAAAAACAGTTATCAAAATTCTATACTGTAAAGAGACAACTAAAAAATCATAGTCACCAAAACTGAAAATTAGCCACCTATACAAAATTCTTTGAGTTGTAATTAAAGAACGTCACCGTGTCAAGATTTTATTCTATGGCACCACCCGGTTCGAAAATTTTTCTATAGCTACTTCCATAAATTTGGAAGCCGAAATCGAATAGGTCAGCCAAAAAAAAAAAAGAAAATATAAACTGGAAGGTGAAATCAATAATGGCTAGGATACCTTAATGAGTTCCAAACTTCCGATTGAGTAGTAAAACTCAAGCAACGAACTTGCACTGCTAATTACAGCTTTAAGTCTTGGAACAATACCCTACATAATGAGACGAAATTAGGTATCGAAAACCCAAACCTTGCCCTCATTAGCAGTGATTTTGAAGCTTTGAACAACATATCAGTTTGAAGGGCCCAACAATACCTCGAAAACCTCCTCTTTAACCTTGCATTTCAATATGCCATTAACTCTTAAGGCGTGGAACAAATCCTTCAGAGAAGAAGACGAGGACCCCAAAGTTTCGAGAACAGAATGACAAGTGGCGGTGCTTATATCAGGCTTCTTATCAATTCCAAGAATCTCAAATGATCTCAGGGCTTCATATGCCTCTTCTAAACTGGAACAAAATTGATATCAAATCATATTGTTAGTATTCTTTTCGATAGAATTACAGAGCTAGATATCAAGAATACGACAATAACAAGAATAAAAACTAAGTCAACTACACCAAATCATATGCTACAAAATGCGAGGAAAAAAGAAAAAGAAAAATCGAAATCAAACATAAAAAGCTAGCAAACCCTGAAAGTGTATCGTTTAACTCAATTCAACCAACCAAATTACTAAAATTCCATATTCTCGACAACCAAACAAGAAATCGCGAAAACAGGATAAAAAGAATGCCTAGAAAGGGCGAAATTAGGATCCAACTTAGGCTGAAAATTCACCTTCCAAAGGATCCATCGGAGGGTTTGAAAAGCTCTAAAGCCGCGGATCGGTGAGCGTCCGTGATAGGCTGAAAGACAGATGCAGCTTCGCAGATCACAATCACCGAAAGCAGAACCAGAAATCCTCCTAGAGTTCTGGCAGCCATCTCTGCAACAACAACAAAAACCATAAAAATCAAAACTTCAGATATGCATATACACATTCGCGCTCACACATGTACAAACAAATTTAAACACATATACGTGTATAAAAATACATAAATATTGCAGATATATATGTGAATCGCTGCGATCTGGAGAAACCCTAGGGTTTTAGATTGGGAAGAGAGATCGTACGAGAATGTTTGGAGAAATTGTTGGGGGGGGGGGGAAGGAGCTGAAGTCTCCGAGGACGCGATGACTAGTGAGGTAAGTGAAGAACGCGAACTAAAGAAGAAACATGGGACTCGTTGCCGTGAGTTTTAATCTGGAGTACCGAAACTGCCCATGGTGTTCTAACAGAATAACGACTGTGTCCAATTCTTAACTGGGCCTCTGCTATTCATCTTTTGGGCCAATAGATGATTTGGAAACCCATTCCCTATCTGCACATGTTTCTTCTGGCCCAAATCTATTTGCATACTCTTTTTCAAAAATTAAATAACATTTTTGGTTAATAGCATTGTTTTAAATTATTTTAAGTGAATATTAAATTATTTACTTCTTGTATATTTACTTAGAATACATTTCAAATAATATTCCAATTTTTATTGCAAAAATAATATTACTTTTTTCTTCTTTTTTTAGGGTAATTTTGCATGTTTAGTACTTTTATTTTTGGGATAATTGACATCATTAATTAGCAAGCTTTTTTTTGTATAATTACACCATTAATTTCCGAGCTTTCAGTGAGTGATCTATGACTGAGAATAGCTCTATGTCGCATGAACAGAACTATGAAGATTCATGTAGTGAATGATCTATGACTGAGAATAGCTCTACATAACCATGAAGATTTATCGTGGACACTCAAGTAATTCCTTATTTGGCAGTGGCACATAGTTTCAAAATGGTTAAAATGTGAATTTTTGAATTGGTATTAGGGAGAGACAATAAATAAATGTGGTGCAAAATTTAAAAACATCAAAAGTCTAAATTGAATTAATATTTTTAGAATCTTTTTGAAAAGATTTTTGGGGGGGGGGGGGGGGGGGGGGGGGGGGGGGGGTGGGGTGGCGGAGAAAACACAAAACGAAAAAGATTACTTAAATCCTGACAAAATTAAAACTACTTATATTGCAGAAGAAGGCAGTGCAGAATAATTAGATAGCTAAGAAACTGTATGGTTAGATTATGCATTGCAAGGAAAAGGGATTTTATATATGCAATTTGGTTTTTCTAATGGACCACTTGGTTTCACCACTAAATTTCATCCGCATCATATTAGTGGTTCTAGTTTTAGAGCAATGCAATGGCTGTTGAATTAGGTTACACATTGGAATTGTCACACGCATGATAACATGATTGAGACATTTTTCCACATTTTGTCATACTATACTTTGGTGAGATTAAAATAGCTTTGATAATAATATTGCTAAAGGTCTTTTCTACAAATCTATGTAATGCACTCAACTATCCCATGATAATAAGCAGCCAACAATATTTGTCTGTTGTCAACAGGTTGTAGAGATATTTTAGTACAGTCGATGCAGAAAGATCTCTAGTGCAAAAACACTAGCAACGATCAAAATTCATCACTACGAAATACGACATTACAAAAGATTGAACCATTGGGTACTCAGTACTTTGGAGGGGGCTGCTGGGTTGGCAACAATCCAAAACGCTTCTTCAGAAGAATTCTCTGTCTCGAGTATTTGTCATCGGGAGAGAACCGTGCTGCAAATTGAAATGGAGAAGGAAACAGATTAATAATGCAATACAAGGCCTTAAAAACTAGTGTCTCATAAACAAACCGAATGGCATGGTAAACTTGGAAAAACCAGCACACAGGAGGTCAAGTAATTCCAACAGAAATCCAGCACTCAATAAGTTTCAGAATGACAAATCTACAACACTACAAGGGAGGTGACAGTACGGAATATTTCAGTTGAAAGCTCGTAAAGACATTCACATAAGTTATAGATACGAATTCATAAATCCATATTTCAGTTCAAAGCTTGGAAAAGAACCCCGACATTCACGTAAGTTATAGCTATGATTATGGACTTGTTAACAGTAAATATCATACAAGCTGGCACAATAAAGTAAACCCACGAGTTCATCAACCATCACAGAAACAAGACTGCACCATGTGCCCGAATAAAGTAACTAACAAGGCAATTCGTGTACTAACGAAGAAAAAGTCGAGCAATTTAAGTTGAAGCATTTACCAGGATGAGCAGATTCTGTCGCCTTCCCGAGTGGCGATTCTTTCTACGCACACAAAGCAAGTGAAAGATTAGTCATAATGAAGAAACAACGGGTCCAAATTGCACAATCCAACAAAAAAAATTGCATAAATCAGCGGTTCAAATACAAATCGGCCATCACAAATAGATAGCTGCAGAACTGAGCTTCTTGTTGTTTCAAATAAATCGACTCTAAAATAAAAGAATGTTGCATACATGTTATCTTATGACAAAAGAGCCACTGAGATTTACAAAAATGACGCACCTTGGTAGTGTAGACCTTGTCACCATTCTCGTTTACGTAAAACTGAAGATACATTTTTGCTGATTCTAAAACCCTGCTAAAATAATCACAAAAATAACATAACTCAATCAAAATCTTCACTAACAAAAATAAATTAAAAAAATAAAACCTTCATCAAGCAAAATTCTGACTGAAATTTGCATTAAAAAAAAAATACTCCGGTACAGGCTTAAAAAAAAGTTACAGGCTTCAGAAAAAAATAAAATAAAATAAAATAAAATAAAACAAAACACACACACACACACACAAAATTAGACTAAGCAGCCGTTGCTAAAACGGCAGGTTCTTGTTTTTGGATATTCTAATCGAAAACAGTTTCGGCTTCAAAGACTTCACCTTTTTAACGCCGAAAGGAGACGACGAAGTCCGAGGAGTGGCGGCTGAGAGAGTCGACGGCGAGGTTAGAGAGAGAAAGAGAGGAGAGAGAGAGAGAGAGCTGAACTGGTTATGAGGTCTGATAATAGGGTTATTGGTGTTTGCTTGTTATATGACGCACGTGATTTCTCGAGTCTTCAATTATGGGCCGAAGAGATAATGGGCTTTTGAAGATATTTCTTATTGGGCTTTTTTGTTCGCTGCCCAACAAACACAGAGGAGAAAAGCGAAAGGGTAAATTGGTAAATTCGTGGCTCCTTCGAGTTGACCTTTCAAAGTAGTCTTCGAAGCCACGTTTCTGCAACTCCGTTGATGTCTTCTCCGCACCTTCTTCTTCATTGATCCAATTCGATCAATCTCACCTCTCATTCTTGAAATTCACGCTGAATTATTCCTCAAATCCCTAAACCGGAGCAAACCCAGTTTCAGCTGATCGATCTCCAGCGAAACGATGTCGTACGAGGAGGAGGAGGCGTTCGAGCACACTCTCTTGGTGGTGAGGGAGGTGGCGGTGTACAAAATCCCGCCGCGGTCGACCTCCGGCGGGTACAAGTGCGGCGAGTGGCTCCAGTCGGACAAGATCTGGTCGGGTCGGCTCCGGGTCGTGTCGTGCAAGGACCGGTGCGAGATCCGACTCGAGGAGCCGAACTCCGGCGAGCTCTTCGCCGCCTGCTTCGTTCTCCCCGGCCAGCGCGAGACCTGCGTGGAAACCGTTCTCGACTCGTCGCGATACTTTGTGCTCAAGATCGAGGACGGCCGTGGAAAGCACGCATTCATCGGGCTAGGGTTCGCGGAGAGGAACGAGGCATTCGATTTCAATGTGGCTCTGTCGGACCACGAGAAGTACGTGAGGAGGGAGCACGAGAAGGAAGTCGCCGGCGGCGAGGTCAGCGACGACACTCACATCGATATCCACCCCGCCGTTAACCACAGATTGAAGGTAACGAAGAAAAATCTCTCCTTTTTTTTGTTTTTGCCATTTTTATGGAGTTCGATGGTTTGATATTTTAGGGTTTTGGGGACTGTAGGAAGGGGAAACAATACGGATAAATGTGAAGCCCAAGCCGTCGAGTGGGACCGGGATGCTCTCGGCGGCTGGGCTTTCCGGCACCGCAAAGCCTAAAACAGTGGGGCTTGCGCCGCCGCCGGGGGCAGGGAAAATCAGGTCTCCATTGCCGCCGCCTCCCAATGATCCGGCTGCTGCTCGGATGACCTCCGGTAATCATGGTGTTGGTGATCTCAAGGTTACCAAGGAAAACACAAGGCATGGTAGCGATTCTTTGTCAGATCTTTCTCCACTTGAGGTATGTATTTCGTCTGATTTACTTGATATGGAAACTCCTGCAATGCTGTACAATCGTTGTACATTTTTGTATATACCTGGTTATCTACAACATATATATATACACACACATATACAGGACAGAGCTACATGTGATTGTGACAAGGATTTGAATCGTCAACATAATTCTATTATTATAATGCCAACATGTTTTAATGGGTGATCTGGTATACTTTTTTGTTATTTGCAAAATTGATGCTAATTGCTAAGAATATATCTTGAGGCACCCTGGGGGAGTGACTGTGATTTACCACTCTTGGTCCATGGATGGCGAGATAGTATTAGAAATCGGATCTGCTTGGAACTCTGTAGAATGAACTATTTCTGGGATTGTATCAAAAAATTGCTTTTATACATGTTGATATTTAGAATGTTATTACATTTAGATTGTAGAATGCTTACACAACTCTATGAATATAAGTATGCCTTGTCGGGCAAAATGCCCTTTGAATGAAATGGGTAATCTCGTGATCTGGCATAAAGATCTCTCTTAAATAAGATACCAAGTGCAATACGACAGTCTTAGGTTTCTCCGTCTTAGGGGCACGTGAGGTGGTCGATATTTTTCTTGGTATTTAGCTCAACTCTTTGATCCTACTGTCATTAGCTGCAGGCTAACTTGATGACAGGCTGCGTTGTTTGTTTTGATGAGATTATTGTTGCTCGTTTGTCATTGGTGTGTTTGTTCTAGGAAGCATCTTCATAAAACCAGTGCTGAAAAATGGTAACGATTTTTGTCAAAGTGTACAGAACCGTCTATGGTCCAAATTCAATGCAACAAGAACACTCTACTTTGTCCTGTTTATCTTCGAGATCTCTGATGAACTCCTCACACATTTGTTCCCGCAAAAAAACCCATTGGCAAGTATAACACACGATAGTTTTGCTAATTTTGCAGAGGAGTCTTCCTTCGACAACGGGATCAGGATCAACGAAGACCACCGCAGCTGGATGGGCAGCATTCTGATTGTGGGAGCATTTGTTCCTTATTGTTGAGTTCTTGCCTGATGTTTTATATTTTTTAACCCCCTCTTTTTCTTAAAATTAAAAAAAAAATGAAGGAAAATATGAGAAAAGTGAGAAAACATCAACTGTTACATACTTCATATCTGGAAAATAATTGTTTTGTGCAATATATATTAATATGCTTCTTTTATCCTACCCGGTTCTTTCTTTGGGTTTGGGATGCTATGATTCTTTTAATTTCCGGACTTATTAATATTATCGATACCTTGTATACTAAATGTGAATAAGTCAGTTTGGTTTGTTACTTCTCCTTGTCTCAGTTTATCTTGTTCTTTAAACTTCGAACGACATGTCGTCCTACTACTACAAGAACAGCAACCAACTTTTTTGTTTTGGTTCTTTTGCTAAACCAACTTTTTTATTTTTGGGGTACGCCAGCGATTTGATGTTTAAGCTATATCCTAATCTTTATACCTTGGAAGGAAGAAAAAAACGTGTATTTCTCTTCTAAAAAGGGACGTAAAAAAAGATATTAAGGTTCCGTTTGGTGAAACAGTTTGAGTTGAAATTTTTAAGTTTGAGTTGGTTGACTTTTTAAAAACTAGTTATAATTTTTGTTAATTTTTCAGAAAAAGACAAAAACTGAGATGAAAAATTTGAGTTTAAGATGTTTTATCAAACAAACCATAAAAATCTTTTTAATCCTCTGTTATTGGCTTAAGCTAAAAGGCTCATTTTGCTTGAGCTCATTTTGTATGGCAACTTCGACTTAAAAACTTCTGTTGCTGCTGATTTTTAGCTGATGATATCCAAATATTGGATAAAGAGATGAAGAAATGATTTACTTGAATTTTTCTGTTGGTTTAAACAGACAAGAGAGAGAAAAAGAATTATGAACCTTCTATGTACAGGGAAAATTCTATCTAGTGTGGTTTTGATCAAAACAGTGCTATGAAGCACCATAAGATTGCACTTTGACAAAAGCACATAATAACTCAAAAAGATCAGATGCTACTCTTGATAATCTGGCTTTAGAACCCAAACTGAACCATCTGGGTTTTTCTCCAATGTAGCTATTTCCTTCAAAAGGTTCTTAAACAAGGGAAGATCCTCCGAGGGTATTCTACCCTTAAAATGCTGAACTATGGTGGCAGAATCTGTCCTTCCACCTCTCTGCTGTATGAAAGTACATATTTGACGAATTAGCACTTCGGGCTGCGCTCTAGATAGGTTTTTTGCAGATTTACCTCTGTCAGAAGTTGAAGCATTTCCAAACTGATGATCAATTCCTGCACCAGCGGCTCTCTCTTGGTTTCCTCGAATCCTTGCTATTAACTCAGCCGAAGATAATGCCTTCCCAGCAGATGCGCCGGCAGCGACACCGTTAGTATTGCTTGTTCCATTTCTGGAAGATTCATCTGATGGTTTAGAACTGTTGACCAACTTGGAATTCACAGTTGAACCGAATTTCCGGCGCACTGATGATGGTGCACCAGCAGTTCCTGATTTTCCAGTCCATGTTGGGACGGAGATGTTTTCACGGCTTCGAAGCATTCGAGACTGGCGCAATGCTTCAGCTGCTCTTTGAGCAACTCGAGAACCCTCCTCCTCCAGCCTCATCTTTTCTTCATCATGAGCATTCATGATTAAATCGTGGTTCAGTGCACTCTGAAAAATAAAATAAGATCAGGTTAGCGGAGAAAAACAAGAGTAGGCGGCACAGAAAGCTGTGGCATTTCTACTACTCATAACAGAAGTCCGGAATTTAGTATTGATAAAATGCATGCTTTTGTTGCAATGAAAAGGAAAGCACATGGTACTGAAGACAAATTTTCCAAACTCCAATTAGGAAATTTGGCAATAAAAACAAAAAGAAAACATCTTTGAGAAAAGCACATTCTAAGCATGTAAATTACAAAATTCATAGCCAATTCTACGAGCATGGATGATACCAATACAGTAACAGTTAAAACTTGGTTATGGAGATAAACAGCAGAGGAACTTACGTGTATCCCGTGGGCATCAAAAAGACCCTTCAAAATATTTGTTTCTTCATCTACTTCACCGTCACTGTGATCGGCCTTTTCTTTTCCTTTTCTTCGTGAAGGAATGGTTCCTGCATCGTTTCCATTATCAGCTAAAGAACCTTGCTTATCCTGTTCATCTTTCCGCAACCCAACCACACTGACATCTTCAGCCAATTGGCTGAATATATTCGATGTTTCGGTAGTCCCAGACTGTCCCTCATCATTGAGAGTGAATAGATCCTTCATATCTCGAGCTTTAAAGAACCTCTTCTGTTGTGGGTTTTTCAATATTTTATTGGTGAGAAAATGTTTGTAAATTTGCCGATGATAAACCTTCTCCTCTATAGTTCCTTGGGTGATCAGTCTGTATACAGTTACATCTCGCTTCTGACCAATACGCCAAGCCCGTTCTCTTGCCTGTAACAAGTTTCAGTGTATTTTTTATTCAACATAATCAAACATAATTTTCTAAAAAATCCTGCAGGAACCAATTGACCAAGAAACAATAAAGAAAACTATTCTCCTGATTTTCTAATGCATCATAATAGAAAAAGTGAAAGACAAATCTAAACAATGCAATAAAATTAAGCTAGGAGAATACCTGCATATCAGTCGATGGGTTCCAATCGGGATCGAAAATGATCACCCTATTTGCACCTGTCAGATTTGTCCCTAAACCACCAACCTTTGTGGTTAGAATGAAAATAAACACATCATTTGAGTTGTTAAATTCATCTATTAAGGCCATTCTCTGTTTAACGGGAGTAAGACCATCCATTCTTCGGTAGCTATAACCATCAGAAGTCAAAAAGTTCTCCATGATATCAAGCATTTGTTGAGTCTGGGTGAAAAGAAGAACACGATGACCTTGCTCCTTCCAAACTTTGAGCACTTGGCCAACTACTTTCATTTTTCCACTACGTTCAGGATTCCCATAGTCTGGATTCCGGCAGGCATGTTCCCTCTCAAGCAGATCCGGATGGTTGCAAATCTTGCGCATCACATCAAATCCATAAAGAGAGTTTCTACACCCGTCAAATATCTGTTCCACCTCAGAGCTAGCAAGAAATGCTCTGTAAACAGATCGTTGTTCAGCAGTGAGGCTACAAAAGAGGACATGTTCAGTCTTCTTGGGAAGATGGGCATTCACATCAGCCTTCAAACGCCGAAGGAGATATGGCATTATCAGATCACGCAGAACCACAGCACACCTGCATAGCTTCCCAGCTTAAGATAATACAAAATAAAGAATTATGGAAATAAATAGTTAATGACCAGATTTAGAATAGATCCCCTTAATGGTTCTAGTATTAGGAACTAAAACCAAAATGATAACCTCCATAAATGATAACCTAGTAAGTTTCCCTTCAGCAAAAAGTGGAGATGTAAAAACTGTCTGTTCGTGTACAAGTTGGAACTTTTTCACAATGTATACCTGTATGCTGTGGACACTTGTAGTGGTGAAGCATTTGAGTAACCTCCTACAGATATGGGAACTGCAAACTCGGCTTCAAACACAGGCAAGACCCCCAACTTTCCAGGGAAAACAAAATCAAACAAAGACCACAGTTCAGAAAGCTTGTTCTGAATCGGTGCACCTGACATTATTATACGATGAACAGTCTGGAGCTGTTTGCAGACCAGAGTAACTTCAGCGTTTGGGTTCCGAATACGATGTCCTTCATCCAAAACTGCATATCCCCATTCTATGTCCAGTAGCCTTTCCCCCAATATACGGAGTTGCTCATAAGTGGTAATGAGCAAACCAGATTCTGACCCCAAAACACGGTTTATCAAGGAATCCCATTTGTTAGACGTTTTAGATGATAAACTTCCCTCATAGTCACTGTCCAGTGAACCTTCACTCTCATAATCACTTTCAGAAGATTTAGACCTCTTCTTCGTATGATCTAGATCCCGAGCGGAATCATGAAGGATCTCCACCTTAAATCTTGGGTACCATATTCGAGCCTCCCTTTTCCACTGTCTCAAAAGTGTAACCGGGCAGACAATAATGCTTGGTTTATACATGCCACTGAAATGCAAAGAACCAAGAAAAGATAAGACCTGGATGGTCTTTCCAAGCCCCATCTCATCTCCAATAATTCCTCCCGCTCTTTGGCAATGCAATTCCCACAGCCACTGCACCCCTACTTTCTGATAGTCAAAAAGTTGGTTATAAATCTTTTCGGGTATTTTAAGCCCACCTTCAAGGATAACATGAGGAGGTCCACTATCATCTTCATCTTCACTATCTTGCTCTTGTTCATCTTCTTTACCAGTGGAAGCGGGCAAATCTTCTTGAATATCTTCTGCAAGGTTTTAAGAAACATCTCTCAAATGATGATGGACAAATCAAGCAAAACTTCCAAAAAGAAAACCAGAGCCACATAAACACTAATTCTTATAAAGTTAATATAAAGTCTAACAATGCTCTATTGCCACCATGCAGCTCCTTAAAACCACAAGCAAAGAGAATTTCAAAACATACCACTTTCTTCGAAATGATTATCCTCACGAGAAACAAGCTTTTGCCACTTCTTATCAGGTAAAGGACGTTTCATTTTCCTTCTTGGATTCTTATTTTTTTCTTCCCCATTTTCTTGAGATAGACGAACCCTACCAGGTTTTTTTAACCTGTGAAAAGGATGAGTGGGTGCATCAAGCTTTGGTAGAGCGTCTGAATCAAGTAGCTTGGTTGTTGGGCGACCTTGTGCAGCCTCTGCCATTGCCTTGGCAGCTTTTGCAACGCTGAGTGAAGCAAAATCCTCATTTTCCTCTTTTTTCAAGGATATGTGGTGCCGCTGAGATGGCCCTGGCTCTTGAAGACGTCGTTCAAAACCCTTTAGCTTATGAAAGGGTGTTAAAATTCCTTTCCGAACTAATTCATCCCTTTCCTGGTATATCATAAATGTATAGTTAGTAATCCTGCTCCTTTTGTCAACACAACTTAAAATTTTTCTTACATGTATACACACATTAAAAGTTATGTCGTAATTCCTCAAAAATAGTCCAACTTACGGGGATAAAACAGAGATATTGTTAACTCACAGTTTCAACAAAGCCAGTAGAAGCTGCATCCAACACCGCATCAAAATCACCATCCTCATCAAAAGAGACAGTTTTAAATCGCTTCTCGGAACTTTTACCTGTTTTTTTTACTTCCTTTAACTTCCTCTTGGGTCTTGGCTCTTCCTTGACAATATCCAATATTGACTTGTCAAGCTCAACACCTTTGGAAGGTTTACTGTTGCGCAAACCAGAAAGCTCTTTCTCAATCTGAGCCTTTGTCTTCTTTAGACTTCTCAACCTGTCAGCAGCTAAAGCATGGTGCAGGTCTAACTCACTAGACGAGTCTTGAGGGCCATCCTCTAAGGTCCCTTGCTCCGCACTGCCATCACCATCTTCATCATAAGCACTGTCTTCTTTACGTGCAGTTTTCCTTTCGGGATTGACTGTAGAGGCAACAGCATCTATTTCGAATTCCACCGCCCTCAATCTATTATAGAGTTTTGCCTGGCTTGTGGATGATGGGTCCCCACTTTCCGACCTATCAAAAGCATCCTCCTCAGTTTCTTCTCCAACTTCACTAGACTTGCCCGCATTACTTCTTGCCTGAAATTATTAAAAACTACATTGTCAACTGGAAGATTTCAACATCTCTTGCCTAAGTTCAAAATAATAAAAGTTAACAATTTTTGTTCATGCGAGCAATTTTTTGCCCTTTTCACATCTTTGGCAAAATCTGAATTCGGCATTGCTCAGGAACTAGGTTTCTATTCAAGTCACACTCAAGAAAACAAGCAATGACCCAAAGTTATACCAGTAAATTAAACACCTTTGTCAATGCAATCACTAAACAAGAAAAGCGAGTGTACCTGTGATAATATGTTGCGCTCAATATCTTCAGGATTCGCCGACGTAACGCCCAAACTACTCAGTAGAATCCTGTCCTCGTCTTCCTCCATGGCAACTTTATCAATAGCTCCAATCAATATTCATGGTTTGAAATAGCCCCCAATCGGCACCTGAAGATGCAAAAATTCAACACCAAATCACAAAATTAAAGAAAAAATTGGCATTCCACAATTCATAGTTTCAATCTACCCATTCGCATTCGAGGAAAAAAAAATCATAAACAATAGCGAGGAAAATAGCACAAAATTAAGATTAAAACATTGAATGAATTTCGAGAATTACCGCGAATCACCTCGGAGATTGAAAAATTAGAATTGAGATTTTGGAGCAAAATTAACCAAAAAAAATGATTTAGCGAATCTATAGAGAATCGAAGGCGAGGGCTTTCGCTCTCTCGCTTTCTCCGGTTAATGGCGGGTTTTGCCGCTTTTATTTCGTTATTCCGTAGAGGGTTATGTATAACGTGCGCGAGGTGCTCAGTATTACTAACCAACGCACCGCCTGGTACAAGTCAAGCCGACGGCTTAGAATACGTTGTCGTTTCATAATCCTGATTGACGAGTGGGAGAACGTGGCTTCTTTCCCAAGCAAACGTTTTCACGAAAATATGGTTCGTTGTGTTTGGACTTGACTTACGTGGCTAGTCAAGGATTCGCCACGTGTAAGGTCCAAAGCCATTTCCACAAAACATACACGTGTTCATCTACCATTGGCTAGCTTTGATTTACAAAAACGTACATAAAGTTACCGGAGAGTAGGCGATCTGCTCTCCTTGGTATCGGGATTTTGCTTGCAGCGCCAAAATGGCAGACGGAGAAAAATCGAGGCCGAGAGAAGGAGAAGAAGAAGATCGGAGAGAAGAGAGTTCGAGCAGTATCAAAGTGTACGGACTGCAATTCTCGTACGACGGACAACCGCCGCTCTTTTCGGAGTTCAACCTCAACATCTCGCCCGGATCTCGATGTCTTCTTGTCGGCGCCAATGGATCCGGTAGCCAAATTTCTTTGATTGATGATTGTTTGTTTCTCGAGAATCCGATTTCCAGAGAAGGATAGAGGAGTGAAAAGATGAAAAACTTTTTCTTTTTTTTTTTCACCCCTTTTTTCCTCATTCGGTACAAATGTCGTGCAGGGAAGACGACTTTGCTGAAGATTCTGGCTGGTAAGCATATGGTCGGAGGGAGAGATGTTGTGCAGGTGTTAAACGGCTCGGCTTTTCACGACACTCATCTGGTTTGTAGAGGCGATTTGGCCTATTTGGGTGGATCTTGGAGCAAAACTGTCGGCTCTGCTGTGAGTTCCCTTTTGCACTATCTGTAGTTTCTTCAAAATCTTTCTTTTTTTTTTCCTCAAAGTTAACATGATTTTGCCGATGAGTTCAAGCTTCGAGCTTGCTAAATGAATTATTGTTCTGAAAAGGTATTATTTTTGCACACAATCAGGGAGAGATTCCACTCCAGGGAGACTTCTCCGCTGAACATATGATTTTTGGAGGTGGGTGATCAGCTGCAATACTGTCTTTGTTTGTTTCTGTTTATGGTTTTCTCAATTTGATGTCTTTTCAGAAAACCCAGCGGTTTTTCTTTCTAGAAACAATGTTTACACACACATTTTTGTTTTTCAATAATATTTTCTCTTCATGATTATGTTGCATATTCTATGTCACTGCTCACTAGTCAGTTTAAAAATTGAATGGAATGTTTTTTTTTTTTTTTTTAATGCTAATTGCTAATTACTTATTTGAAATGGCAGTTGAAGGGGCTGATCCTGTTAGGAGAGAGAGGCTGATTGAGCTGCTCGACATCGACCTGCGATGGCGAATGCATAAAGTATCTGATGGGCAGCGCCGTCGTGTCCAAATCTGCATGGGACTTCTTCACCCTTTTAAGGTATAATGACGAAATCATCAGTATGCCTCGTAACATTTCTCATTTCTCTTGAGTTCTAATAATCTTTAGTCCTTTTTTTTTAAGTGATTCTAGGTATTGTAATCTCCCCCAAGCCTGTTTTTTTTTTCTTCCGAGTATATTAGCTGCTTCGTCTTTTATATAGAGAATTCGTCCAGTTAAGGATGGAATGAAAAAGACCAGCATACCGGCATTTTAATCTGTTTCCAACCGTTTTTTGTTTATGACTTAACAGGTTCTTTTACTAGATGAGGTAACGGTCGACTTAGACGTTGTTGCTAGGCTGGACTTACTGGATTTCTTCAAGGAAGAATGTGATCAGGTATTGACTTACTCTGTTTATTTTAATATATCTACATGCATGAACACATCAGAATTGAGAATTTGAAGAACTCGTACACGAGGAGACAGTACATGTGGCCGTTGGATCTTGAACATTAACTTGCCCCATTTTCTAGAACCCGACAGTTTCGTAATGTGATGTTTGGTTGTCTGGTTAACTATTTCCTTCTTGTGGTTGTCGTTGATGTTGTCTTCTTAATTATAGAGAGGTGCGACAATAGTATATGCGACCCATATCTTTGATGGGTTGGAGACATGGGCGACACATCTGGCCTACATCCAAGACGGTGAGCTTAGAAGGGCCGAAAAGTTATCAGAGAACGACGAGTTGAAGAATTCGGCCAACCTTCTATCCGTTGTTGAGTCCTGGCTCCGTTCTGAAACTAAGCTGGAAAAGAAAAAACCTGTGAACCCTCCTACTGCCCAAATCCAAAAGACCTCTCCTTTCGGTACTTCTCCTTTTGTCTCCTCTAGGCACATGGCGTACTACCGTTAAATTTATTGAACAACATGTTGCAGAGAAAACTAAATTCGGAATGTCCGATGTATTTTTTATCCAAGCATTGTGTATTTCTTGTTTAATGTTGTTGTAATTTTCCTTTTAAAAATGTAGAAATAAGGAAAACAGGAATTCAATCTTAATTTTGTCAATTATTCATCTCATAAAAGCCTTAATACTAATCTGTCTGTCTCAATTTAACACTGTACTTAAGCTTATTCTATTTGGTGACAAAAGTTCTCTCTCTTTTTTTTCTTTTTTTTCTTTTTTTTTTTTAATATAGAAACTTCCTGCTAGTCATTTTCAAATTTGGTAGGTTTGTTTTGAATACAAGTTAAGGCAAACAAGTAGCTTGTGTAGATTAAAAAGACGGTAAGCCACAAGAACCCGGCGGAATGGTACTGCATACCAATTGAACCAACGAATCCATAGGATTCAACATCCTAGTATGAAAAACGTCACGGTTAAAATTGAAATAATAAAGAAAATACCTTGCTCTGTTTTTCATAAATCGATTGTGAGAAGTATGGTCTACCTAAAGGGATTCTGATTCCGTACTTCATTCGCATTGTTTACGGGTATCATCACAAGCCAGTCAAGTTGGCCTTGTCATTTCAGTATCAATGCTAGTGGTCAAGATTGGTTAACAGGTTTTTTCTTTTTCCCTTCTGGTCGAGGCAAGTTGTGTTTTTACTGCTAGACTAAGCTTATAACCACGGTTAAGTGATAGCACTGGCTGGCCGTATGATTTTAGTACAAATGCTAGTGGTCAAGATTAGTTAAAAGGCTTTTTTTTTTTTTTTTTTTTTTTTTTTTTTTTTTTTTGTCCTCTTTTAGTTGGAGGCGAGTTGTGGTTTTGCTGCTAAGCCTGTAATCATAATTAAGTGACAGAGTTAGCATTTCAAGTAAGACAGAGTTAGGAATTAAGATAACTAAAACCCAGCTTTCTTCTCTTTTCCAACCACTTCTTGCAGTCACTTTCAGACGGCAATACTTCTCCAACTTTGCTCCACAACCACCCGTGAAAAGCAAAGCGTACACTTTCAGCTGTATCCTCAAACACTACAGCATTTCCAAATTGATGAAATGAAAAGTGATTAGTCACTTGACGATTTTGAGTACCAAACCCCGTTTGGATAATAGATTCGAACCCATGATTTAAAATTTTTTTTACAGTGTTTTCTCGCACAAAAATTTGAATTACTAATTAACTACGGTAGCATTGTGCCATATATTGCTTTGTCTTAAATTCACACCGGACTCTAACATAAAGCCTCCGTTTGGTAAGTTAGTTGGAGATTAAATTTTTAAATTGGAGTTGGTTGACTTTTTAAAAACTAGTTATAATTTTTATTGACTTTTCAAAAAAAGACAAAAATTAAAATGAAAAATTTGAGTTTGAGATGAAACACCGTAGCAAAAGTGCGGAGTTCTGTTAATCTAGATTTCAAAAAAAAAAAAAAAAGAAGTTGGTGGGTTTTGATGAAAAATGCTTTGGAACTTTGTAATTTGTCTTGTTCCTTTTTCTGTTGATGTATACGTTGAAAATGGCCCCATAATGTCCTTGTTGCAAGAAACCCTCCAACACGGCATTCTATCTTTTTCTTGTATTAATTAAAGTCTTGGCCTTGGAACAGAGTTAATCTCTGTTTCAAATATGTGAACAGTTGAACAAAACTACAGGACGAATTTCAGTGCATTAGAGATTATCAACCGAACCATTAACTATATTATGTTGAGAAACAACTATTATATATTTATATGTGTGCAACTCTTTGGGCTTTCTCAACAATAAACCTAAAAGAAGAAAATCCCCAAAATGACGAATTATTAGTAAGTGATGCAAGTAATCTATTTAGATCTTCACTTAATCCACTGATCAAGATATTATTCAAGGCAAGTGTAAGGGGTTGCCTTTTACGTTTAACAAACAAGCCCACAAAAAAATAAATAAATAAATAAAAATTCAAAAAATATATATTATGCCTAGAAGTTAGTACATTGATGGGTCGTTATTAAAGCCTGCACAAAATTTTTTTTTTTTTTTTTTTTTTTAAGAAAAATTATCATTTAAACTAAAACGAAATACAAGCAACAATACTAAATAAGAAACAATCATAAAATATAAGAGATACAAATATCGATCAAAATCAATTCTATCAGTATAATGTGATAAAGTTTGGTAAGAATGACATAAGACAAGACCGGTGATGGGAAAATTTATCGAATCTCTCGGAAATCCTAAAATTGAGCATGCACAAAGCTCTTTTAAAAAAATATCTATGATCGGTGGAATATTCTGATCAATCGAGAGACACTCATTCACAGCACAGAGGCTGCAAAAAATTCCACCTAGCTATAATACTAACAGAACCAATAGACAGATACTGCTAAAGAACAATCAAATAGAATACACACACAAAAACAATCTGAAAGTGAAGAACTACTTCCTTTATTACAAAACTAAAACAAAAACATAAAAATAAAACATGAATATAAAATAACATCAATAGCAAAATTCTAATCCCTAAGTGGAACAACCAGTCCACCGCACGTCGCAACTTAGAGGGAATCAATCGGGTTCAATTGGAGTAAAAGATCGCCGCAACAACCATGAGATTCCCAAGGCCTTGCCGGGTCTCAAATCACCTGAAGCTTTCCAGATTAGATATGGTCCAGAAAATCCCAACTAGGACCCTTTGATTCCATCCATGTTAAAATCACCGAATCACTGATCACCTTCGCCAGCCACCGTCGGACCACAACACTGATACCATCGCACTAGTATGCTTTTACCAAGTCATCGTGAACGCTATCGACAGAAGTCTCACATAAAAGAGAAACCCTAATATATGAGAAATTTGAGAGAGGGAGAGAGAGAGTACGCACTAAGGCTGCAAAATACCACTGTTTTTAATTTATATTTACACTAAATTTGCATTTTATCTTTTTTAAAGATTCTATAAAGGAACATTTTAACCTCTAATAAAATAATAGATAGTGCACATTATATGGAGATAGATGCCATAACAAAATTTATTAAACAACACCGTTACATCTACTTCATAAATACTAGTAGATTTGGAAGCCGTTTGGAATAATGTTTCTGAATTTTAGGGATTTAATAACGGAACGTCCTAGCCTTTAATAGAACGTCTAATAAATTATATCGAACAATGCATACTATATGGAGCTAGATGCTATTACAAAATTTATAAAAACAACACCGTTACACCCATTTCATAGGTTCTAATAGATTTGGAGACCGTTTGGAGTAAAGTTTCCAAATGGAATTTTACCTTTTTTAGAAATTCTATATCGAAACGTCTTAACCTTCAATGGAATCTCAAATAATAATTATATACCGAATAGTGCATATTATATGGAGTTAGATGCTATAACAAAATTTATAAAACAATACCGTTACATCCACTTCATAAATACTAATAGATTTGGAGGCCGTTTGGAACAATGTTTCTAGACGGATTTTAGAGATTCTATAACGGAACGTCCTAACTTTTAATAGAACGTCTAATAAAATTGTAGATCAAACAGTGCATACTATATGGAGCTAAATGCTATAACAAAATTTATTAAACAACACCGTTACATACACTTAATAGATTCTACTAGATTTGGAGACCGTTTGGAATAACGTAAACTAAATTTTACTTTTTTCTAAAAATTCTATAACGAAACGTCTTAACTTTTAAGAGAATCGTAAATAATTATTATATAATGAACAATCCATATTATATGGAAAGTCCATACTATATGGAGCTAGATACTATAATAAAATTTATTAAACAATACTGTTAAATCTACCTCACAAATACCAATATAATTGGAAGTCGTTGGAATAATGTTTCGAGAACACCGTTACATCCACTTTATAAATAACAATAGATTTGGAGGTTTCAAATGTTTAATTTTACTATTTAACTTCAAAACTACAAAATCTAAGTTTCATTTTCTCTCTTATCTGTTTTTAAAAATTTAAACTTTAAAAATTCATAATTTTCTTAATTAAAGTCGGAACGAGATAATTTTCATAATTTTCTGTAATTTTATAAACTTTAGTTATTCTCTCTCTTTTTTTTTTCTCTTTCACAAACTCTGTAATTTCCTCAATATTTTCTTTGTAATTTTTGGGTTTGTTCTAAGCGCAGAACGTGAAAGCCGCCGCCCAAAAGAATCTTCTCGGATCAATTTCTCGTGAGATCCAACGCAACACCAAAAATAATTTCGAGCAAAAAAATAGAATAAAAAAAAAATAAAAAAGGGAAAAATCGGAGGGAAGGATATCTTGGATATAATAATATACTATAAATATACAAACATGGAGGGAGGTTTGTTTGTGTGGCTCTGTGTACGATACCGAAGGAGAGAATAGCGCGCACAACAAGAAAGAACTCAACCAGTCATTGGAGTTTCTCTACCTCCTCCCTTCCCACACCGCAAATGCCGTTCTGACCTTCATCCTCTCTCTCCTCTCTCTATCTCTCTCTCTCTCTAGGGTTTAACGGATCTCATTCCTTTTCTTTGCCGATCTCTCAGCCTCTGGTTTTTTTTGTTTTTGTTTTTTTTGTTTTTTCATCGGAAATGAAACGTCTATAGCATCTGGGATTTGTTCTGAGCACTCTCGGTTTCATTGTATAGGTAATGGTTTTTTTTTTTTTGATCGTGAAAGTTGTTGATTGTGTTCAAAACGTGGATTTTGTGATTCAAATTTCCGTATTTTTTTTTTGAATAATTTGGAATGGAATCCGAAGGAAATGTGTGTATGAATCAAGATTGTTTTGGATTTCAAATGTGGATTGGCATGTAATGAATATAGAGTCTGCGATGTTTAGGTGTTGAATCGGTCTATTCTGTTTCGCAGCGCGTTAAGAGATGAGATGAGATTTTCGTTCGTTGACGTAACCATTGTCGGTTGAAACGCAAGGGAAATGGATTCAGCGAAGAGTTGGTTTCACAAGCTTCAACCGCGCGATAAGCTGAGGAGTTCGACGAAGAAGAAGGAGCCTTGCTCTGGAGAAAACGGCGAATCGAATTTGCAGATGGACGAGGAAGCGCTTTCCAGTGTCACGAAGCAGAAGGTTGCGGCGGCGAAGCAGTATATCGAAAATCACTACAAGGAGCAAATGAAGAATCTTCAGGAGAGGAAGGAACGGTATGTACAGTTATTTATTTTTTTTTTTCTTTCTCGCAATATTGGTTTTTGGATTTCATAGAAGGATTTCTTCCGAAGCAGGTTACTTCTTTCGATTCTTTTCTTGCATTCTTGATGGAAGTTGATTATAGTTCCTTTGGTAAAATTTACTCCTTGCTATATGAATCTTTATAAGTATTTAAGGTTTTGGTAATTTTCAAAGTAATACTAATAATTGTTATCGTTGTTATGATGTGCATTTGATGAAATGAAGTGGCTTTTAATTTATTTTCAGTTTATTTTTACTGTTAACCTAAATTTCATACTAAAGTTATTAACTTTAGTATCATAAACTAAATTTTAAACTCTTTTTCGATAACTTTATTTGATCAACAGTTCCATAAGCTTAAAACAAATACTACTAAAAAACTCCTATTGAATCAACAGTGTTGTTTTGTCATTTATACACTAGAGATCAGGTTTTTAGGCTCTTGGCCGTTGCTATAAGCCGTGTTGTGCTTAACATATTTCGATTTGCACAAAATATTAGAGCCAGAACTTCCTAATACATCTCAGGTTAAGCCAATTACATGGAGGTATTTAGCTAAGCTAACAACATGTTCTGTAAATAGGATCCTTACCCTAGTAATGTGTAATGATACAAGTAGCATTTTTCACTATACCTTTTTTTTTTTTTGCCCAAACAGACGACATATATTGGAAAAGAAATTGGCAGATGCTGATGTCTCTGAGGAAGATCAAAACAACCTTCTTAAATTCTTGGAGAAGAAGGAAACTGAGTACATGCGCCTTCAAAGGCACAAAATGGGAGCTGATGATTTTGAGCTATTGACAATGATTGGAAAGGGTGCATTTGGAGAGGTATAAACTTTTCTATGAGATTAAAGAGTTACCGTTGTCCTATTTACCTTGTGTTGTTTGAGTGTGCTTGTATGTTTCTAGTAATATTTTGTTGGTGAGCGGTCATTAATTTCTGTAGTCCAGATTGCGTGTTTACGTAGTTGTAATGTAACTACTAGGCTTATAATGTATTTTAAACATGGCTCTGTTGTCTAGGTTCGTATATGTAGAGAACAGACAACTGATCATGTATATGCTATGAAAAAGCTCAAGAAATCAGAGATGCTTCGTAGGGGTCAGGTATACATTTAACCGGTCTACATTTGATATTTTTTAGGTCTTGTTGGAATTATTTTCTGATTGTGTTCTGCCTTTAGGTTGAGCATGTGAAAGCTGAAAGGAATCTGCTTGCTGAGGTTGACAGCAATTACATTGTCAAACTCTATTGTTCTTTTCAAGATGATGAGTACCTTTACCTCATTATGGAATACCTACCCGGAGGAGATATGATGACTTTACTTATGAGAAAGGATACTTTGACAGAAGATGAAGCTCGTTTTTATATTGCAGAAACAATCCTGGCAATTGAATCAATTCATAAGCACAACTACATTCATAGGTTTGTGGGTATAAGTTTCATGATCACATTCTTATGTGAATTAGATGATTTCTCCCGTTCGATTGAAGACCAAAGACTAACCTTATTGGTGTTAACTCTTACAGGGATATTAAGCCCGACAATTTGCTACTTGATCGATATGGGCACTTGAGACTGTCTGATTTTGGACTATGTAAACCATTAGACTGCAGTAAACTCCAAGAAGGAGATTTTTCAATAGGGAACAATCAGAATGGAGCTACACAAAGTGATCAGAGCCCTTCAGCTCCAAAACGCACCCAGCAAGAACAACTGCAACATTGGCAGAAGAATAGGAGGATGCTTGTAAGTCCTCTACCATTTATGCGCTAATTTAAAATCTGGTTCAGAGTAATTAAGCAAGTGGAAATCCTCCCCCTCTACTTATTTTGTACATAGTTTGGTGAGAATGTTTGTATAGCACCATCTTTATACTTTTGGTTACTGCAGGCTTATTCAACAGTTGGTACACCAGACTATATTGCTCCAGAGGTGCTGTTGAAAAAGGGTTACGGTATGGAATGTGATTGGTAAGTGGTAAATCTTTTCGTGTGTTCTACAATTTGAGCATTTGACTATCTTGTAGATGACAAATTGGTTGGTTCCATTGTCTTTTAGTACAAAATTCCATGTATGTCTACCTGCATGTTTCAAATTCTTTTGGGTTTTCAGCATTGTTTAAAATTGTGCAATTTGAGGCGTGCGATGAGCCGCACCTTAGTGAATTGCGGAAAAAAATAGTAATGAGGCCTAAGCCTCAATCGCCCTCTAAATTGCGTACGCCTCTATGAATTGAGGCGTACTCAGAAACGCACACAATTGCGCAATATTGAGGCTGTAGCATCAATTTTTCTGAAGTTTTTTCCAGTCCAAAGAAATCACTTGGCTACCATAAAGATGAACACATTGGTTTACATAATGTTCAACAAGAGGCTGAAAGATGGACATTTGAAGAAAAAAATTGTGATGTTATGTTATGATTTTCACCTACTATATGATTTTTCATATTTTTTGACTAATTTTATGGTTTCATTTTGAGGCTTACACCTCAAACCACATTAAGGCTTATGCCTTAACTTGCAAACAGATAACGCCTTAATACCCGACTGCGCAATTTTAAACCTTGGTTTTCAACACCTAGCCTCTGTATTTTTACTGCCTTGTGCATTATGATGTAATTATTCGATAAGTAGCTTTCTGGGTTACTATTTTATTGACTACCAGTCGATTTATTCGTTAACTTTGGAGGTACGGGGTGAAAGACATTAATTTTGCTGATGTGTAGGTGGTCACTTGGTGCCATTATGTATGAAATGCTAGTGGGTTACCCGCCTTTCTATTCCGATGATCCAATGTCAACCTGCAGGAAGGTAAACTAATAACATATCAATTATTTCAAGTCCGCACTAATTTTTTTTTTTTCAAGTTTGTTAAACTCTCATCCATCCCCCAGAAAACGAAGATAGTGAATCAGAAAATGTCCTTTTGCATGATACATGTTTTGTCCTTTTTGTTCATTTGCAGATAGTTAACTGGAGAACCCACTTGAAGTTTCCTGAAGAAGCAAAGCTGTCTCCAGAGGCAAAAGATCTTATTACTAAACTCTTGTGTAATGTAAACCAGAGGCTGGGATCAAGAGGCGCAGACGAAATAAAGGTGTTGTGTGGTGTGTCTTATTCTAGGTTCTTATAGGTTTTTCTCGTAAACTGGTTACGTATAATTGGAATTACCTTGGTGCTGATGCCTTGATCAGGCCCATTGCTGGTTTAGAGGTGTTGAATGGGACAAGCTCTATCAGATGGAAGCTGCATTTATTCCTGAGGTGAACGGTGAATTGGATACCCAAAATTTTGAAAAGTTTGAAGAGGTATTGATATCCTTTTCTTGTCAATTGTTATGTTTTAGTGCTCCACCATGTCATGTCGCTTATAGAATTCTTTTTGCTTATTTTTGGTTTGGCAGCCGGAGAGTCAAACACAAACTTCATCCAAAACTGGTCCTTGGAGAAAGGTAAGCTTACAATTTTTTTTTTTCTTTTTTTACCCTGAACGCTTACAAGTCTTATTTGCTTGGCTATTGGATGTCACGTTATACCAGCACTTCTTTTTTCAGAGCGTTGTCATATATTCGTGAATATATTTCATCAGACAGGACTACTGTTTTATATGATTTGATATCGGAAATTAGCATGAACCTTTCTGGAGAACTTCTTGCCTGCTTTTGCAATAGTCTGTCATTTTCAAAATCATTTATCTTCGGTGCTGTTATCGTAATTTTAAGTTCTTGCTCTTGGTAAAGTGTTCATCTTTCTCTGGTTTTTATTAATATATTCTGCAGATGCTCTCCTCCAAGGACCTCAACTTTGTTGGGTACACATATAAAAACTTTGAAATCATCAATGATTATCAAGTACCTGGAATGGGTATATCTCCTTCCCTTCACATTCTTTTTCTATTGCTCTTACTGAGCACTGAAGAGTATGTCTTGTGTAAGGAAGCCTAAATAATTAGAAGAATTAGAAGACAGTGAGTAAAGAGTGAGAACTGAAAATTAAAATGAACATTGAACAATTTGTATTCACATATCCTGCAGTGATTCTTTTTCGAGTTGTTAGTTCATGAACTAGTTTGATTGACTGATTTAGAAATTTTTTTCCCTCTCCCTCTATAGCTGAGCTGAAGAAGAAAAACAACAAACCAAAGAGGCCATCTATCAAAACCATTTTTGGTAGGTCAATAATTGTTTCCGACTTGTTCTAACTTAATACCATATATACATTTTCTTCAGTTTTGAATCTTACTATTTTAATTCGTGGATATATTATCGACTGGTAGGACACAGAAATGTTTTTCCCCTTCTCTAACCTTTTCAGAATAACTTGGGACAGATGATGACTCAGAAACATCGGAGACATCAGATATTCCATCAAGTAATCAAGCTGTGCAAGGGAGCTTTTTGAAACTCTTGCCTCCCCAATTTGAAGTATCCGAGGAGCATAACGACTCCTAATCCCGCCAATTTATCTGATGGACTAGGAGCTCGTTCGTCGTCACATTGACCTTCAAGCGCTCACTCATAATTCTTGATGCTGCCTCCAATGGCCGATTTTTATTGTTATTATTTTTTTCAGTGGCTGAATCGGCAAGGATATTTTGCGGTTCGAATGCCAAAGGCTCATCAAAGCCTGACCAACGGATATGCTAGTTTTTGAAGCATCTGATTAGCCTTGACTCAATGGGTGAAAGAAAGGGTCATGTAAGTCTTATAGTGAAGAGAGAACTGGAAAAGTAGAATCTAATCTTGTAACTCATTCACTACTGATATATATATATTTTTTTTTAATTCCTCCACAAATGGTGTACAAACATGTCCAAACTCATACCTTGTATATTTTCTCTGATTATAATAGCAATACCATTTAAGCTTAGCAAAATCATGGTTGTGCATGTGCCACTTTCCCCTTAAAAAAGGGAGAAAAAAAAGCAAATAACGGTTTTTAGAAAATAATTAAAGTAAATAATATGTTTTTAAAATTTGTTATAAGCAACACATTTAGTAGGTAAATTATTAATTTATATCAAATTCATTATAAATGAATCATTTACCTGATAATTTTTTTTTTCATAAATTTGATGTAAATAAACCTGATAAATCTATAGTTTATGACAAAATGTTTTAAAAACTTCTTGTAAGTTATTATTTTTTTTTTTTTTTGTAAAATTGTTGTTTACTACGATTTCGGTTAAAAAAGAGTACTTGGAATGTGGCCCAAGCCCAACCAGCAATTTGTTGAAACTTTTATTTTTATTTTTATGTTTTTGAGAATGAGAAAACAATAGGTTTAATACCGACAGATTGATGTGTAATGTTGGGACACACAGTGATGCGACGTGGGACTGGAACTGTCGGGGAAGGTTCAGTCCCTTTCGGAGACCCCTAATTGCTTACCACGTTACTTTCCCCCATTTCCCTATCTATTTGTTTTGGTTTGCTTTAGTTTTATCTCACTTGTTTTGTTGAATATTCTTCTACTCACGGCTCCATGTTGTGCTTGTGCTTTCGCTCTAACTGTTAGATTTTTATTAAGTTTCGTTTAATCATTCTAATGATTTTTATGATTTAGAATTGCATATTACTGCTAAGTTACCCAGTGTTTTTTCTTACCTTATAACAAAATTCCTATTTTTTCTTTGGTCCTAGAAACATGATTTAGTCGTTCAATCAAGCCAAGAAAATTATAGGAACAGAATGAGCCAGCTGATTAATGGTGACAACAATGATGTTTGATCAGATTTGTTTTTGTTTTTGTTTTTTGTTTTTTTGTTTTCTCTTCTTCTTTTAAGAGGTAAGTCATATAAAAGATGTCATGTCTTTGCAGTTGTGAGCTAGGGTCCTTAGGAACCAAAAGTAGAGCAACGCATGATTAGAGGCTCTTTCATATTTTGTTTGATAGAAAGCAGAGAAATGCACAGAGATTTTTGGTATTGTAGGATACATGACAATAGCGAATCAGATTTGACATAGAAATGGCTGGTGATTCTGTATAATTCCAATTACTCATTATATTGTCTGTCTATCTATGGCTCCAGCTCCTTTTGCGTAATCCCTGGTGGGTCCACTTATCATATATGGCTGCCACTTGTCGTGGTTTTGCTACTTTTGACAATTTAATTTAATTTAATGCACCCATTTGCTTGTCTAACTCATCTTTATTTGACTTTCTGACATTAATTATTGAACCAATTATGATTAGCATCTATAAATATATCCCAGTTATTATATATATATATATATATATTTTTTTTTTTTACTAATATATGTACCAGTTATTGGCATCGAAAGGAAGACAAAAGAGTAAAAGGAAATGAGAAATGTAAATCACCATCCGTTGTACACGATGGTATATGAAAAACTCAATCGGGACCGTTTATTGTACAGAAGAAAAACTTAAAAAAAAGTAATGCATGACAGGCAAAGAAGGATGATTCGGTTTTGTAAAGTAATGATTTAGAAAATCCAAATCAGAACCATTTATTATACATGATAGGAACGACGGTTTGAACTTGTAATTTATCAATTTGATGATGTGACACAAAATTAACACGGTAGTTTTGTAATTTTTTGTGCATTCTTAGATGAAACTATTGATAATGCATGTCTATGAATGTTAAATCTCGTTAAGAAAAAATTACATCAAAAAAAATTAAAGAAAGAGTAATTACTAAGATTTGCTAAATATATGACAATACTGAACAGTGTCCTAAACTCACTAATATTAAAGAACTGTCGTTCTGATGTATTCTGTTGAAGAATTCAGAAGAGACAGCAAGACTCGTTGCACCGAAAAACCTTTTTTGGAAAGTTTCGGGCCTTTATTTATTTATTTGGACGGTTTTGCTAGTCTCTACTTTCTGTTGTGGTTCAAATGCAAATTTGATGCTTTGACTTGATCAAAGCTAGACGGTTGGTTTTATCTGGGGTTTGTCTTATATTTACACATTTTGCCCTCTAAAACTGGCTACACCAATAAAAGATCTTTTCCTTTGCCCAAGTTGCTACATTATATATAACAGCGAAAGCTGACGTTGTTGTCTAGATAGAAATTGATTAGCTGAATTAATCAATTATATACTAGGTGCTGTAAATATAATTAAATACCAGATAAATTAAGAACCAATTATTATTGTACATCACCATTAAATATATAGTGGCCTAGCTATATTGAATTACAATGAAGGATTTATGGTTTAAGGTTCGAATATTCTGAAAATCACGCCCCACGTATCTTTACCGTTAGCATGTTCAATAGAATTGGAATGACGTGTTCTTTATCGAGAGATAAGACCCGTCTTTGAATTTTTTAGCGAACATTTCCATAAGCGTCTAAAGAGTCATTTGACAACGCTCAGAGAAAATATGCTAACACTGATAATACTTCTCTTTTCGTACTTTTTTCACTCTTTATCAAGAAAACATATAAAAATTATACTACATATTGAGATGGAGAAAAGTTCCAAGTTGGTAACTGGTGGAAATAGACCGGATAATATGTGTTATGTGTGTATAGAAAGTAACTATATTATATAATATAAAATATTCATATCAGCGAGGGAAATAAGGTAGTATAAAAAATTTATTGTAACAGGAACTGTCACTAACAGTAGAAAAGTTTTTGATGTATATATATATTGTATAGATTAGTGGGTTAGTTGCTCTTTCCACGTCCGGGGTATATATAATTTTTTATATTTTTCGGATGAATTCCATTTCTTCCTTGCTTTTTCTTGCATGACTTGTATACCTTTAAAATATAGTCCAAATTATGAGACTTCCTACTTAACATATGTATATATTTCTCAGTTAAAGTAATGAGAAAATCACTACCAAACTGACGTGGGTTAAGTATTATTTTAGCTTCTTGCTTCTTATCCTTTTCTATATGTCTTCGCTATGCCGGCTATCCTCAATTGGTTTCCATACAAGTGGCCAAAATTCTGTTTTTTATATACATGAATTTATTTTTATATATATTAAAAATATTTCATTGGTTATTATTATATGAATTATTGCTCAAACCTCCACTTTAAAAGTGGGTCTAAACCCTCATTAACACCCTCCCACTCCTTTCATCTTTTGCCTTTAATTTCTCTCCATAATAACTAATTACTATTTTCTTAAATTTCCCACTAATGAAAGCAGGTTTTGAAATGGTTCACGGGAGTAGTTTGGACCATCCCGTGATGATCCAAACCCACGAACCATGGATGATCGGCTCAAACCGGCCATGCCTAAACTTGAACCAAAGAAACGAGCTCTCCGAGTGGGTCGAGCAAATCACCAAGCAACTCATCGACGACGAGGACGAGACCAATATTCCGGCCTCGAGCGAAAATAATCACAATCACCACAACAGCAACAACTACGACCATAGTAATAATATCATAAGTCATCATGATAATGATCATCAAGGCATGAACTTGATGACACTTCTATTTGAGTCCGCCGTGGCGATCTCCGTCGACAACCTCGGTGAGGCCCGGAGAATCCTCCTCGAGCTCTCCGAGACGGCGTCACCCTACGCGCCGTCGTGCGCCGAGCGCGTGGTTGCCTACTTCGCCCAGGCCATGTCCACCAGAATTATAAACTCAACCCTAGGCGTTTGCAATAATAATAATAATAATAGTACATTATTATACTACGACGTGAAAAATAGCCATGAATACCAAAATTACCAAAACACCCTCCTCCGCAACTCAATCCAAGCCTTCAACGACGTCGCTCCGTTCCTCAAATTCGCCCACTTCACCACCAACCAAGCCATCCTCGAGGCCTTCCACCGCCGTCCGTTCGTCCATGTCATCGACCTCGACTTCCTCCACGTGGGCCTCCTCCATTGGCCCGCCCTCCTCCACGGCCTCGCCACGCGACCCGAGGGCCCTCCCTCGCACGTGCGCCTCACCGCCCTTGCCTCCTCCGCCTCCGCGGCCGCTGAACTCCTCTCCGAAGCCGGTAAACAACTCTCCGCCTTCGCGAAGCGCCTCGGGATCTCCTTCGAGTTCATTCCGCTCAGGTCAGACGTCGAGATATCGGAGCTCCGACTCCAAATCAATGGGAACCGAGACGAGAGAGAAGCCCTAGCCGTGCACCTGCTCCGGCACGGCCTCTACGACGGACCGGACCGGAGGACAATGAGGCTGGTCGAGGAGCTCCGGCCGAGGATCTTCACGCTGGTGGAGCAGGACGTGGCGGAGCATGGCGGGTCGTTCTTGGACCGGTTCGTCGGGTCGCTCCATTACTACTCGACGGTGTTCGACGCGCTGGGGTTTTGTTTGGGGAACGATGACTTGAAGAGGAATATGGTGGAGAATGGGGTGATTTATAGGGAGATAAGGAATGCGTTGGCGGCGGTGGGAAGGCTGCGGAGCGGCGGGGACGAGGAGGAGGAGGTTGTTGGAGGGAGTTGGAGGAGGGAGATGGCGGCGAGAGGGTGGTTGGCGCAGGTGGCAATGAGCCGGAGCGCGGCGGCTCAGGGGCAGATGATCGTGAACATGTTTGTTAGTGGTGGTGGGTACAGAGTGGTGGTGCAAGGAGATGGGACGATTAGGATTGGGTGGAAGGAGACCAGCTTGTATACTGTCTCTGCATGGACTTCTTCTTCTTCATGTAGTACTAATTCTTCTACTTAGTTTAATGTTTCTAGATAGCTATCTTATCTTTGTATTGCCTTCTTATTAGTTAATTATGTTTTTTTTTTTTTTTTTTGGGTGGCATAAACAATGATGAGTGTATACAAAGGAAAGAAAATGCTAAATACTTGAAATGTAGAAGTTTTTTGTAAAATATTTTTGTGAGTTTAGAGTTATATTTTTGTATACAAAAGGATTAGTTTTTCTTTTAAACTAAAAAAAATATATTATAAGAATATAAGATGGCGTATAAACTTAGACAAATCCATGATTAGAGGCTAAGTTACTTGAGATCGAGTTGGGGGCGGAGGTTCACGATAGATAGAGATCTAGTTGTCTCGGATGTCAGTGTTTTTTTTTTTTTTTTTTTTTAAATAAATTTTAAGAAGGCTGTTGTCGTTTTTGTTTTCAACTAATGAAAAATTGAAACCTCATCCTAACTTAAGTGAATCTACCTGAGTTCACTAAGTAACAAAAGCGTCCTAGAATTAGCAGGTGAGTTTATTTATTTATTTATTTTTTATAACTAAGGATTAGAGTACGACATGTAGCATTGGTCGATGGGATGTATGCAATTGATGTAGATATTGTAGATATTTTTGGAGTGTATTTGTGAACAATGTTTGGAAACATTTCAAATATTCCCATTTGAAAACATTTTAAATTAGTATTTGACTGCAAACACTTCAATTAGTTTGAATTATTGCAAAGTGCTGTCATTTTTATGTTTAAGGAAAAATTCCAAATGAAAAGAGGGATTAGATTTTAACTATTTAGATGTTATTTCTAGTGAAATATTTCCGTAAAAAATGTGTTTATATTCATTTTTTTCATTCAAATTTTTTTTCTTCTTCAAATGGACTCTTATAGAGTGTGTTTGGTGCATCATTAATTTCAATCACAGTTTTGTTTTTTTTTTTTTTAAGTCAATAAAAATTATAATTAATTTTTTAAAAATTAACCAACTTTAATTTAAAATTTTATTCCTAACCGATACACCAAACGCTTTCTTAATGTTGTGGCAATTAACAGCATCATCCACTTAATTAATTTCTAGAAGTTGATTAGTAGTCGAAGAAGGACGATTTTCTTCGTAGAAAGTTATCTAAAAAATATATCTTATATAATGCCAAGTAATGAGCTATCACACATCACACGAGTAGTACGTACTTGGAATATTACCAAGTTTAACTAGAAAACTTGGGTGAATTATAGGGGGTTGTATAAAAGAAACTGAATATGTTAATTATTTTGTAATTTTGGCAAAAATTTTCATGAAGCGTCATGATTTTGAGGAGGAAAAAGAGGAAGGAAAATCAAGTGAAAGAAAACAAATAGAAGATTCCAACACAACGTTGTCTAGTATTGGCTTATGTATGACATGCATGTGATTGTCCATATAAGGGTACAAGAACAAACATAACATTTTGGGGGGGAAAAAAAAAGAAAAAGAAAAAAGAAAAAAGAAAAAGAAGAAAAGATAGGATAAAAGATATTTCGCAGTTGAAAAAATGTTGCCCGATTGATGTGAGATAGGTTGGTACTCTAGACACTCGAGTTCAGCTTTGGATTCCCTCACACAGTCATAAGTACCTTTCCTATCAAGGGTGGCAAATAAATCTCAGTGAATCTAAAGGAGGCCCAAATGTAATCAATAAATGCTGAAAATACAAGACATGAGTAGTGTGAACAGTGAAAACATTTGGATAAGATTGATTTTTCCCTGTTAATTATTTAAGTACAAGAGTGAAAAACGTGGACGTGCTCTTCTAACATATGGGTTAAGGAAGGCCTCATGCACTGGCATGTATATGGCGGTTGTGGATGTTTTTTTCAGATTTCTTCCGATCTTAACATTAAAGTTTGTATCCTCACATTTTCATTTTTAAGTTCAGTTTTAAAAGTGATATTTTCTATAGAAATGACAAACTTGTCGTGAATATGGACTTATTAACTCATAACCAAATTTAATAGGAGAACGAGTCAGATTTTAATACATTCAGTTACTTATGGTTCTATGGTAGACAAAAAGCATAAGGATACCAATTTTTTTAGCAAGAATATATATATATATATATATATATATATATATATGAGCATAGAAGTTTAGGTAAAAAAATTAGATATTCAAGTCTATAACCAACCTAGTAGAACAATGATGTTGGGCAAAGATAGTCCTCTATATTTTATTTAATATATGAGTAATCTGAATATTATTTATTTTTTTGAATTTAGCGGACTTTGAATTCTATCTCTCTTTTTTGTAATTTTTTTCCTCCAACTCCGACTACCCTTTCCACCACAAAGGATTTGGTAGGATTTGTTCTTCTTTTATTTCCTCTATTGTATATTTACCAAAAAAAATTCCTCTACTGTGTAACTTAAATATTTTACAATAAATAAAAAAAATTAGACCTTTTATAGTGTAGTATGCACATGGTATGATTGTAGAGTACATGTATAATCTAACGGTAGTTTATACAAGCTCTCTATCAAATCTCTCGAGTTAAAAAAAAAAAATCTTGTTTATTATAATGATAACTGATAAGTTTACTTATATCTCAATATAGTTAACTCATTTCCATTTATTATTATTTTGTGTGTGTGTTTTGTTTGAATCCCTCAAAATTGAATGAAATTGTTTTATTATTTATTTAAAAATAATAATATAAGAAGTGTTTTTCTTTCATTTTTTTTACTTTTACTAAAGTTTCGTTATTGAATTACTAATTTAAAAAAAAATAATTTGTTTACACTCAAATATTCCACTGACTTTGTACGCGCGTACTTCTTTTGTAAAGGGACAAATTAGCTTTGTTTGAAGTAATGTAAAACACCAAAATACTCGGCACTTGTCCTCAAACCGCAAAAATAAGGAATATATATAGAAAGGTTCCAGCTAGAGAGAGAAAAAGAGAAAAGGATAATGTTAAAGGCCTGTTTGGTGCACAAGTTCGGTTTGAGTTGAGTTGAAATTTTTAAGTATGAATAGTAATTTTTGTTGACTTTTTCAGAAAAGACAAAAAACTTTTGGGAAAAAGACAAAAAACATGATGAAAAAAGTACAGTTTAGTTTAAACCAAACTTACCAACCAAACAGGTCCTAAATTAATTTAGTTGGAGGAAAAAAAAAAAAAAAAAACCCTACTCAATGTCTTAAAATTATTTTCAAGTGCCAACTAATCTTAGGGAAATTACCACTGTCAAATTACGTTTTACCTTTTTATAACTAACTAATTGCGAACAATAATAAGGAATTAAACATTGAACAGTCTCCAACAACGAACTTCTCACCGTTGGGTTTAAATAAGCAATTTTTCTCAAGAAGTTATAGCTAGTATTGAAAAAACCCAAATTGGAAAAATTAAAAGGGCATCTAAATAAAATAAAGAAAAGAAAAGAGGTTAGAAATGAGAATATATTTATGCCATAATTTGGATTTGATTATTTAACGATGTACCAAGACAAGAACGAGTGAAATCAGGACCAGCTTGGAAAATCTTTTTAAAAATTTTCTTTGTAATTTATGAGAGAGAAGGGCAGGCACGTTTTGTTTGCGTAACCAAGTTTTCTCCAATCCTGACTTTGACAGCCCAAACGTGTTAGGCGTCTCTCTACTCCTCCCATTTATTTAAATTAAATTAAATTAAATTAAAAAATATAAAGATATTAGATGATGAAAAAAAAGTAATTACAAATATATTGTAATGTAATTTCATATCTAAGGGTCTGTTTAGTCCATAAGTTTAACTCAAATTAAATTATTTTTTTTTATTTTTTTTTGAAAAAAAATTTCATTTTTTCTGAAATTTTTTTTGTCTTTTCTAAAAAGTCAATAAAAATTACTATTAAAACTTAAAATTTTCAACTCAAACTCATTTATCAAACAAACTCTAAGTATAGAGTTTAAATATCTCATCTTTACTTATTTATAAAAATAAATAAAAAAACCCATCTTTACACGATAAAAAGGAGGGATTTTTTTGACAAATATACTAATATTATTAGAAACTATATATCTCACATTTCATAATATCAAGCTAATTGCTATTGAGGATTCTGTTTGAAAACAATAGAGCTACTCTGTTGGATCTTCTGTTTGGTATTTACCAATAACTATTTTTTAAAATGTTAAATTTAATATTTAACGGTTTGATTTACGATAGACAGAGCATGTTATAAGTGTCTGATAAACTCCCTTGAAGAAAAGAAAAAAAAAAAAAAAAAAAAGGAAGAAAAATATTTTCGGAAAACTCAAAACAGCACCAACTGACTAACCCCAAAACCCAAAAAAAAAAAAAAAAAAAAAAAAAAGAGAGAGGAAGAAAACAAATATAAATTTCCAACCTGCTTTTTCCTTTCTTCTTCCTTGGCCATTCTCTCTCTTTCTCATTGCATCGCTTTCCTCTTCTTCTCTCTTCTCCATGTTTGGTTCTTCGTTGCGTTGATTTCTAAATCCAGTTTTTCTCAATGATCCGAAATCGATGCTCTAAATCGCTTCTGATTCGGTGAATTCCAGGTGGTTTTACCGATAATGATATATATATATATATATTTGTATTTTTGTTTTCTCCGAAGTTTAATCCAACCATTGCCGGTCAATGTAGGTCAATTTCTTGGAATTTGGGTTTCGATACGTTGTCGGCGATTGAAGAGTCGGATTTTTTCTACTCAGAAACCAAGAATACGGAGGAGGATTGCGTTTGAAAGCTGTTAACAGATATTGATTTTCAATTTGGTCTCACCGAGGGTTTGCATTTATTCCTCGCGACGTTGATCTGATGCTGGAATTTGGACGTTTATTTCGTTAACTCGGCGGATTTTTGGGCAAAAGCTTTATTTTATTTTATTTTCTTCCGTGTTAATCGGTGGGGAAATCTTTGGAGATTTGGGGGTCATTCTTTGGTGGATATGAGATTATACTCAAAGAAAGGATAAATTGGGTATAAATCTTTGTGAAAACAGCCATATTTAGCCTCTGGATCGAGGTTTTCAGGTGAAATTTGGTCATGGAACACGTGATTGGGAATAAGTTTAAGCTTGGAAGGAAGATTGGAAGTGGGTCTTTTGGGGAACTCTATTTAGGTATGCTCATAATACTTTGGTATTATTGTGTGTTTTCTTTTTTTGTGGGTGTCTAATTTTGTATCAGCATTGTGTGTGCGTGTGTGTGTGTGTGTGTGTGTGTGTTTGTGTTTGTGTTTTCTTTTTTTTTTTTTTTTTTGTGATTTTATGTCTAAAATTTTGTTCCTTTTGTGGTTGTTTGTAGGTGTTAATGTACAAACAGGAGAGGAGGTTGCTGTTAAGCTGGTATATCTGTTATTCCATTTCATTCAGCTTTATTCTCTATTCCTTTCTGTCTGTTGACAAGTTGGTAACCTAATTATTTGGGTTCTTAAACATGTTTTGCAATGTGATATTGGGTTCTGTTGCTTTTGAATTTGTATGCATTGTATATGGACCTAAGATGTTAGGACTCATTTGGGGAAAGTCGTTGAAGATGTTGTAAAAAACACTCCTAGAGCTAGACTGAAAATATCAAATGAAGTGTTGTTTTTCTTTCCTTGGTAATTAATACGAGGCTTCAGATGCTAAACACTGGAATAAACTTCGTGTGAGTGACTAGAAACTTCATGCAAACGTTTTCCACTCTTATCCAGTAACATGCAATTCCTTTTTTCATTTTAAAACAGAAAAGTGGAATAAATTCGATATTCTTGTTTAATGTTATGGTCTCAAATGTTGCATGCTTCTTCTACTTCCGTTTTGTTTATGATCTTATGTAATAGTGCATTGAAAGACTTAAATTTCTGTGTTCCAAATTCCAGGAACCTACAAAGACCAAGCATCCGCAGCTTCACTATGAATCAAAATTGTATATGCTTCTTCAAGGAGGAAGTAAGCTCTGTCTTTTTCTCTACATGAAAAATATGCTTGTCTCTGTGTGTGTGCATGTTTCATTGACGGTATGTGGGGTAATAAGTAAAAGAACTACGAACTACCAGGTATCCCAAAGGAGGGGGGGGGGGGAAAAAAAAAAAAAAAAAAAAAAAAAAAAAGTGGAAGACCAGGTTTGATTTTTTCGTTAAGTTATTAACAGATATTCAAGCCCTGTATTTTCCTTCCAAATCACTACATACATTTTACATACTCTTAACTTACAAAAATTAGCAAAGAGATGTCCATGCAAACCGAGTGCAAATTGCAATCCTATTTCAAGGTGCATATATTACCATACATACATTTGAAAATTGTTGTACTAAAGACTTGTCTTCTCATATACTGTTTATTATTTTAGTTGAAAAATTTTGGTTTATGGCTCTGCCACTGCTCAAAATTAATATTGATTAATTTGTCTTCCCTTTTGAAGCGGGAGTTCCCCACCTCAAGTGGTTTGGAGTTGAGGGTGAATACAATGTTATGGTTATTGACCTTCTTGGACCAAGTTTAGAAGATTTATTCAACTATTGCAATAGAAAATTGACGTTGAAAACAGTATTGATGCTGGCAGATCAACTAGTAAGTAATTGTAATTAACTTTTCTAAAAGTCAATCTTCAAGTCCCAAGATATTATGTTCACCTCCTGCTATTTTCTATGTCACGTTTCAGATTAACAGAGTTGAATACATGCATTCAAGAGGTTTTCTTCACCGTGATATAAAGCCTGACAACTTCCTAATGGGTCTAGGCCGTAAAGCCAATCAGGTAATTCATTCCTCTGTAGGTTAACGCTTTATACATCCTTGTCCCTTGGCAAGGTTTGAGGGTTTTTTTTTTGTTAAAATAAAATTTTTTTCTCAACAATTTAGTGTACAGACTACGGCTGAATTTGTAACTATCGTTATTGAGAAAGTTTGTGCCTCGTTTTGTTACTGCTGATTGATGTTCATAAATTGGGCTTTCTTCTTTTATTGCAAATTAATCGTTGCAAAAATGGCTTTGTTTCATCTTTTAGGACTCATGAATTGTATACAGATTTTACCGTCTTACTGGATTATTTTGTTGCAGGTGTACATTATTGATTATGGTCTTGCAAAGAAGTACAGGGATCTTCAAACTCATAAGCACATACCTTACAGGTAGATCTGATATGTTTTAAAAAATAAAAAAAAAATGTTTTTATGTAAAGTCACATGCAATGGCAATAACTTTTTAGACATATATCAGGCCATGAAGGTCAACAAACTAGCACACATTACTCTTTCTTTCTCTCTCTCTCTTTGTAGTGCTATGAAAATATGGTAGTTCAAAAAATAAGTAATCTAAAGTCTATGTGTTCTCTCATCATGTGGCACATCTTGTTTCATGAGTAATCCAGTTTGAGGAAGAAAGCGTTGGTAAATGAAAACAACCAATGACCTATTGAATAGCAAGTTGTTCAATGTCAGAAGCATTTTTTTTTTTTTTCACATGCATTGGAAAGAAGTAAAATTTTGTGCATGCATTAAGATTTAGGGCCCGTTTAGGGTGCCATCTGGAGATGGTAAAACACCATCTGAATTTCAAAATCCCAATTCTATATCAAACTTTCTCTCTCTTCTATTTTCAAAAAACTCAAACTTTAAAAGTCCATAACTTTTTCATTTCAAATTGGAATGAGTTGATTTTTATGTTAAAATGCTAGTAACGATGAGA
The DNA here is from genome assembly GCA_009761775.1 of Ficus carica. Taxonomy (NCBI): domain Eukaryota; kingdom Viridiplantae; phylum Streptophyta; class Magnoliopsida; order Rosales; family Moraceae; genus Ficus; species Ficus carica. The sequence continues at coordinate 2,815,822 of CM019748.1, read as the reverse complement.
GGAACAAGACAAGATCCATTTTGCATATTTTTTTCCGAATATATTTCAAATTTTTGCATTATTTTCTATATCACGGAATTTTTTCAAAAGTTTTTAGCCCAAACACATATTTCCAACCCAACCTTCAAAATACCATGTTCCCGCAAACGGGCCCTAAGTCCCGATATTTCCGTCTTGTCATATTCTAGTGTGCTTAGGTAGGTTCATTCTGCAAATGTGTATAGCGCATCATTTTTCTCCTCCTTTCCTATCTTTCAGGGAGAACAAAAATCTCACAGGCACAGCTCGATATGCAAGTGTTAACACTCACCTTGGAATTGGTGAGTTGTGTGGTATACTAATATGAATAGTAATTGTAGAACCTCAACTGCCTATTTAAATTTATCTGGCATTATGTTTAATTCTATTCGTCATTTTACTATAACTGCAGAACAAAGCAGAAGGGATGATCTGGAATCTCTTGGTTATGTGCTTATGTATTTCCTGAGAGGAAGGTTGAATATTCTTTAACGATGGATTTTTTTTTTTTTTGTTTTATTTTTTGTTGGGTAGTTGAAGCATCATCACTTATTTTAAATTTTAATTTTACTCTTTTTCATCAGCCTTCCTTGGCAGGGGTTAAAAGCTGGCACCAAAAAGCAAAAATATGATAAGATTAGTGAAAAGAAGGTCTCAACTCCCATAGAGGTATCACAACTTTCTTGACTTTTAATTTTGCGCGGCACTTTACTCTTTCACCCCCTATTTTATCAAGAGCATGGACACAGACTTCAACATGGCTTTTAGCGTTTAGGCAAGCCAGGCTTGAGGCTTGATTGCCAAGCAAACTGTATTCGTACTTAATACAATCATTCACAAGTGTGCTTATTTAAGTGCGCCGTACACCTTATCGGCTGGTAGCATTGACCTATGCCCGGATTTGTTGATCTCAGATCTTAAATTCGGGTAATTTTGTATATCATTGAGTAACACTTTGGATATGCATAACAGGTCCTTTGCAAGTCATATCCATCTGAGTTTGTTTCCTACTTTCACTACTGTCGAGCATTGCGGTTTGAAGATAAACCAGATTATTCATATTTAAAGAGGCTATTCAGAGACTTATTTATTCGTGAAGGTATGTTTGCAAATACAGTTATGTTTAAATGTGCTTAAAATACAGCTATGTTCTTTCAGTTTCGATCTATAATTACTTTTTCTTTTCCATCTTGGTTACATTGCTTCTCTAGTACTCTGCAGTAAGCTGCTATATATTTCAGTATTTCTGCAGTTATTTTTTATTTCTATTTTAACAATGTTAGCACTGCAGGTTATCAATTTGATTATGTGTTTGACTGGACCGTATTAAAGTATCCCCAGATTGGCGCCAGCTCCAGGGGACGGGTCAGTATTTAAGCTTTCTATGTATATCTTTTTAATTTGCTAGGAACTTTACTTACCATGTTTTTCTCTCTGTTTAAGCATACGAGTGGAAAGCCGGGTCTGAATGCAGGACCATCTGTAGAAAGACCAGAAAGGGTGTCAGGTCTGCTCTCTTTGAACCCGACCATTTTTTGTATACTTAATGCTTAATTCTTCTGATATTCTGTCATCCTCAATTTTTCTTATTACCCTTCTCAAAATGATCGTTATGCAATTGCCTTGTCTAGTTGGGAAAGAGATTCGAGATAGATTCTCAGGTGCAGTTGAAGCAATTTCCAGGAGGCATATATCAGGTTCTAGTCCTCGTAATGATCATGCAAAACACAGGACTTACGAGGAAGTACCTTCCTCAAAAGAAGTGGTAAACTTCAACCCTTTTCCTTTTTTTTCAACGTTTTCTTTTTCTTTTGGTGTAGTGAGTTTGTATAATATGTACGTATTTGAATATTTTTGTCTGGTTTGACTCTTTGAATCGCTTTATCTCGTACGGACTCTGGAGTTAATTGTTTAAAATTTACTTGCACCACATTTGCATGTTGAAAAGTTTCCGAAGCACTCAGAGATAAATATAGATACAGACAACGTAAATTTGTCGCAATAACACTATTGTCCTTTCAGTTTCTGTGAGTACTAGTTTGATCGATAACTCTTTCATGTTCGCAATGGTGCAGTAGTTTTTCAGTTTATGTATTTCAAATGTTTTGATGGAGAGCTCTTGCTGCATTTTTCAGCACGACTCTGAAAGAGGCCGCAGTTCTTCTAGATATGGCAGCAGTTCAAGAAAAGCGATCATCTCCAGCATCAAGCCAGTATCATCAGGTGAGCACAGATCAGGCGAGCACAGTGAGAACCGAACAGGTCGATTAGTGTCGAGTAGTGGCCGGCCTTCCACCACGCAAAGAATTCTGCCTGGATTTGAAGCCAAACCGTTTCGCACTTCTGCCGCAAGAGGCACCCGAGACGATCCTCTCCGTAGCTTCGAGCTCCTTTCCATCAGAAAGTAAAGGACAGTGTTTTCTTTTATTTCATCTTATGGATAAATATCCCCTCTATGTGATGAACTACTGAATCTTTTTCTTTCCTTCTCTCTCTCTCTCTCTCTCTCTCTCTCTTTTTAATGAGTCCTCACTCTTTGTACATGGGGTTTCATCTAATCGCCATCATTGCAAGGCATGTAACGTCTTAAATGACAAAGGACTTTTTCCATCTGAAGCTGAAGAGTATTTGGCCGTTGTAACGTTGATAGACGAAAACGAATCCCCTAAAAGCAGAGAATTTATTTACATGCAGTTTTTATTCTGTATGGAAACTTTTTTTTTTTTTTCCTTGGAGGGATCATTCTGTACCGGACTCGAGAAGATTTAATAATTTATCTTTTCATTATATTAAATGATGATTTGATGAAATGATACATTTATTTCTCTTTGAGACCAATCTTTGTTACACCATTTGACATGGAATTAACATGAATAGGGAAAGGGGTTAGAAAATCAAAATCACAGGTGCTTACGGGGTGTTTTGGAAGACGCATTTACTTTACATTAATATCCCAATACAATTCAATGTATATTTGGTATCTCATATATTTTATACTTATTTTCACCAATTTATACGTCATATTTTTTCCACCAATACATTATTCAAATATAAACAATTTAAATATAATTCATTTGAACACAATATAAAAAGGAAACATTTATATATATATATATATTATATAATATTAGAACATGACACGAAATAAACGTGTCTTTTAAACAGAAGCAGAAGATAGAGGTCCATATAAATTTGATGGCATTGTACATGTACCTCCGGCACAAATAACCAAGTGCCACTGCGCACATACATTGGAAACGAAACATCTGTTGAAGATGGAAAAAATCATACCAAATTTTTGTTTTTCTGTACCTTTTCTTGTTTAGAGTAACATTTGCTTTAGGGGAAAAAAAAAAATCCATTATGGATAGCTAAAGTCCGAAAATATTACATTACATGCCGAAATGGGCAAAATATTCACATGTACAGTGCAGCTTCGCAGATCTCAATGCGAGTGGTTTTTTCAAGGAAAAAAAAAGGGGGAACTAATCTTTCAAGTTCCTGGATTTCTGAGAGCTGCCAACCTCTTCTCAAGCTCATCAAGACCGGAACTGAAAGGAGGTCAAAATCGATTAGTCCGAAAAAGATTCACACATGATGACTACGCACAATAATGAAACACATTCCACAAAAAATAATGCAATAATGGTGATGGAGTAACAAAGTCCAATGAGAATGGACGGGAGGGGGGCTTACCTGCTAGCATCCTCGGTTGCGTTTTTCGTCGCAATTCTTCCTTTTGGAGCTGCTGACAGCTACAAAGTAATCAAGTATGCCCGTAATCAGCTTCAAAGGGACAATGAATCCAGCACCAACTAACAATAAAATCCAGAGAGGTAAAATCAATGATACCAACCTGTGAAGCGATATCGACACCGATTTCATCTAGCACCTGCCAAAACAATATAATTGGAGAAATAATGCCATCAATTGCCAAGGATCTGAGTCTTTTACTAATCAATGATACAATATTTGTCGATACGAGTCTTTTTTTCACATTCTTTCAAAGCATCTTAATTTACAGTTACTGCATACCGAATCCACAAAAAATATCATCTTAAGGGAAATGTGAACGACTGATGGCAAGGAAGAACCTACCTGATTTGTGAGCTCGTCGGTCTCTTCTTCAGCTTCATCATCGTCCAGGGCATCGTCTATTGTGTCAGACATCATTTCAGTCTACATCATGGAATTCATGCCATTGAGCCTCAAACATACGCAACCAGTAATCAAACATGAAATTCTCTCTATGTGGAGATACTACAATGCAAACTGAATATAAATCTTACCGTCATGTCCATTTGCGCAGACTGTTTCTGAAACTCCTGAATGATCTTTGCTTGCTTTGTAGGGGCCATTTGCTGCCACCAAAACATGTCAGTCACCAAACATATCAAAGCAGAAACACTCGCATCTATACAACGGTAATGTGATTTCATCGCTTGCATAATCTATGTAGCATTAGTCATTATAATCTAACCTTACTCATTGCTGACATTGCCTTGGTAGCACCCTTCATTCCAACAGCAACTGAAGAATGAGCATGCATTGCCTGCAAAAGGGTACAAGTATTTCTAAGTGAAACGCACCCACGAAAAGCAAGAGGGAGCGCGCGCAAGAGAGAGAGAGAGAGTTCTCGAGTTCTCAGGAAACCTGTGTATGAGTAGCTACGCCTCGCATTTGAGCTCGACTGCCTTGTAAGTTGGCTATCTGTTGCCTAAGCCTGACTAGCTGCCGGGCCAGAATTTTAGTTGCCGACTGCAGAATACAAAAGAACAAGGACTTGTCAAAGAGGTTTAAGAATAATTAGTTTCAATCCAGTCTAGTTCAAAACAAAAACTTACCTCGTTCCCTGTTTTAGCAGTTCTTTTTATCTCAGCAAGAAGCTTCTTTTCCTGGGATTTAAAAAAAAATTATAAATCAGTTGTCTGTTGCAAAAACTTATAGCAGATGATAATAATTTGGAAGATCTTGTCATACTTCTAATTGTAACGCTCCAATTTCCTTCTCTATACCTGAATAAACAAGAAAAAACAAAGAAAAATTACAAAAATGAGAATTCGAAAGTTTTCGTCAGTTCTCTCAAATCAGGTTCTATTAACTTCATAGTTCATTTATTCAAAAGGCTAATCCACTTAATCCCAAATCCTCTCTAACTCCATAATTGCAAGAATTTTCCTTAAATTTTCTGTTTTCCCTAAGTACTCCTGCCCTATTAATTCAGTTCTCAAAATTAAAATTCCAATTCTTGAAAAGTTTGAGAGTAATTTATTTGAAAGGAAAAAAACCTCTGGTAGCGTGTGACATCTCCCTCTTACTCTCCCGAAGAGCCTCTGCATCCAAACATACAAAAAAATCGTTAGAAAATACTGATCCATGATCAGCAGAAAAAAAGTAATCAAATCGAAATAAAATTCTGGTAAAATAATTGAGAGAAAAAGAAAATTTGATCAATCTTCTGAAACAAAACTAAACAGAAGAAATCTTAAGAGCTAAGAATTGGCAACGAACCTTTGGCGGTGGGTTTCTTCGAAAATATATTCATGGCTTCCAACGAGTGTTCCGAAACGAACAAAAATTGCAGAGATTTCTTCAAAGTTTTGTTGAAAATCGTGCAGAGCTATAAAGAGATGAAACGAAAACAGAGAGCGCGAAGCTTTGAAGAAATTTCGCAAGAAGTTTTGTGGCTTTTTCGTCTTGAACATATAAATAGGGACTGCGCTGTAAATATCAAAAACTTTTTTTATCAAGATTCTGGGCTTTTCAATGATATCCTCCATGATTTACTAAATTTCAATAATCTCCCTGGATGACGGACTTCATTTGGTGGTCAACTTCATTGTGGGTTAATCAGTTATTACTAAGTCAACGCGGGTTTTTTTTTTTTTTTTTTTTTAAGTTTGTATCGTTTTTTCACATTTTCGTCGTTTAAAAATATTGTTGTAGTTTTATTATTTTTTTTTTTTGATGAAGAAGAAGTTAAGATGCTTTATGTCGTTTTGCGCTGATTTTAGGTTGTTTGTCTAAGTCACTTGATTATCCTCACGAAAAAAATATGTTGTAATCACGTTGTTGAGCTTATTAATTCATTTCCTTGTCATGTTATTTACCTCATTTTGTCATTTTAATATCTCTTATAGCCTTTCGAATAAAAGAAAATCCATTAAATAAAATACCTGTCCATTTTGCATCTTACATAACTAAATATAGATATACTGTAATGTGAAATACTGACTACATACAAGTACTATTCTCTCTCTCTCTTTTATATATATATATATATATATATATCAGAAAAGACAAAAGCATCTTCTTCTTTTCACATTTAAAAAATACACACCAAATTTTACATATAGATAAAAATATCAAATATATGCCGTTTACAGGTGATTTGATTTTGTATCGTTTATATAATTCATCTTGTTGTTCCGTGTTTTATTTACTTATTTTATGGATTGAAGTATATTTCTACTATCTCTTTGTATTTTTCCCCCCTTGGAAATGTAGTTTTCTACTCTATTTCATGTATTTTTCTTGTTTATTTCATATTTTCTTGTTCCAACGTCTCAATGTCACGTCGTTTCAACCTATTCCATTTTAAACTTCATGTTGTTTTTCAAGTTATGAAAAATTTAACGTCCTGAATTGTTGTTTTCAGAGTTAGTGTCGTAAAAATTTTTAAAAATATATATACATATATTTTCCAAGGTTCTTGTGATTCAACATCTTGATGTCGTTTCTCGAGGTAATGTCGTTCATCTAGCTAAGGTTGTTTTCTGTCGTTTTTCCTATTGATGTCGTTATCTAATATCAATTGTCTTTCAAACTGTTTCAAGTCGTTTACCAGTTTTGTCGTTTCAGCATCTCAACGTCATGTCATTTTTCTTAATTGCTTCAACTAAATCGTGTGGATTATTATTATAATAAAGTTTAACCAAGTTCGCGAATTAAAGGCGGCGCCGGTGGTTAATTATATTAAGGGCCCGTTTGGTGTGTAAGTTTGAGTTAAGATTTATAAGTTTAAATAGTAAATTTTGTTGACTTTTCAGAAAAGACAAAAAACTTTTTGGGAAAAAGATAAAAACTTTTGGAGAAAAAGACAAAAAAAAATTTAGTTTAGATTAATGACCAAACTCCCCCTAAATTAATTTTTAATTTAACCAAACCTCTATTTGATTTATAATTTTTATTAATTTTTTTGAAAAAAAAAATTTAAGTTAAAAAATTTGAATTTGAATTGAAATACTAAATAAATCATAAATAAAAAAATGACGGGAAATATACTCATGTGACGTGTATTAACGACGTCACCGTATAAAAGTACGAGCTGCATACAAACTACTAGGCAGTCAACTAAAGTCTTGATCTGAAAGTCTCCGGGATTTGCGGTTTCCGTTACAGATGCTTACGTGGCTTTCTGTCCCGTTCTCTTCATCTATTCAAGGGTTTTTCTCATTCTGATTATTCCTCTGGTTCCCACATTTACACTACACTCTCCCCTCATTCAAATTTTCTCTCTCTTGCTCGGAGTTTCAGAATCTCAATTTTCCGGCGACCACCGCCTTCTTGTCCGGCGAGAATTCGATTGGTTTTCTAGTTCTGGAAAGTTTTTTTTTTTTTGGGGGGGGGGGGGGGTTCGTTTTTTGTTGATTTTTTTTTAACCAGAATCAGGATTGTTTTCGGGAAGGGTTTGTCGATTCCATTTGCTTGATGTTCTCGAAAGCGTCCGATTAAACTCTTGGATTTCGAAGCTTCTAGGTCGTAATCCGAGGCTGTAATGGCTTAGCTTCTTACACTAGTGAAAAAGCTTTCTGGGAAGTTGATGTGAGAATCGGAATTTGAAGCTTTTGTTCCGGTGAAAAGCCTTGAAGAAGGTTTGGTTTTGGCTCCAGAGCAGTCTGTGGGAAGCTAGGGTTTTGGTTCGTGGGTTTAAATCTTTTTTTTTTTTTTTTTTTAATGAGCTTCTCTTGGTTCGTTTCACTTGTACGGAATTGAATTCGTGGAGCATTTGGAGTAGTTTGTTATTCGAATCATTCGCTTATATTCTAGGGTTTTTCAGCTTGAATTGTTCTTCAATTATATGCTGTTTCGATTGAAGAATTGAAGATTTATGGTCTTGGAAATCATTGATTTTGTAATATGGATATCGATTCTACGGGGGATGGTACTTGTTTGGATCCTGAACTGTTGCACCTTTCAGAGTTGTCTCCGTTTGCGTTAAAGACGAGCCCTCAACTTGCCGAGAATTTATTTTCTCAGTGGCTTTCCCTTCCAGAAACTGGGCGGCTGGTAAAATTTATTTCCATCCCCAACATTTTTTTTTCTGGTCTTGTTTTTGTGGTGATTATTATTATTTATTTTCTATACAGTAATCTTTTATGAATGCGAATTGATAGTTTCTGGTTTTGTCCAAAAAAATCCCTTTTTATGTTTGTTGGTGAGTTATTAGGAAATTGAATTATTCATGATGCAAAACTGTGTTCAATTAATTATTCATCCTGTGTCATTTGGTCTTACAGGTGAAATCTTTAATTGATGAGGCAAAGGCAGGCACTCCATTAAATGCCTTTTCAAACTCGAATAACTTGAATAACTTGAATTCCGCTGGTGGGAATAACTTGCCGTCGGTGTTTACTGCCGGTAGCACCCCGCCACTCTCTCCAAGAAGTTCGTCTGGGTCTCCACGCTTGTCGAAGCAGCGAAGCAGTCCTCCTCTAGGCTCGCCGCTAAAGTTGGTCACTGAACAAGGGCGAGAAGTCATTCCTCAGGTTGTACTCATTTCTGGTTGTTAATATTTCACTATTGATGTTGTACTTATGAACTTGGGAATTCTTTCTTCATGTTTTTATTGGTTAGAAACTCATCCTGTTATATATGATGTCATTTGCTCGCAGTTTTATTTCCAAAATGGTCCTCCTCCGCCAAAGGGACTAAAGGAACAGTGTTTTTCTAGGATTGACGACTATTTCCAGAAACATCTGGATGGATTGCGAATGCATGGTGGAATATTCATCTGATCTCTTTCTTTTGCTCCTTTCCTTTATTTGGAGAATACGAGGGGGGAAATATCTGATGTTATCTGTTTAATTGTGCAGAATTTAAGCCACTTACGAAGGAAATATGCAAGCTACCGACATTTTTCTCCTCTGTGCTTTTTAGGAAGATTGACACTGAATGCTCCGGGATAGTGACCAGGTATGTGGCTCTCTCGGATCTGCATGAGTGTTACAAGTTCCCCCTTTAATACTAGTATTAGTATTTGAAGATATCGTTGAATTTTTAGAGTGCCATTCTTTTGGCTGTTAATTATTTGGTATCTTAAATATATGTAGAGATGCATTCATTAAATACTGGGTCGATGGCAACATGCTGATCATGGATACAGAGACTAAGATATTTAAAATTCTAAAGCAGCCGAATTGCAATTATCTTTCTCAGGTTAGTTTTACACTTATAATTTTTGTTTTTGGCCCTACAAATTTAATTTTGATTGAAGCTTTGGATGCTTTATTAGTGGTTATGTGCAATTAACTTGGCATTTTATTCGTCTCTGTTTATCTATTTTTTATTTGGATTCAGGCAGACTTCAAATCTATTATTCAAGAGCTCTTGGCAACCCATCCGGGGTTGGAATTCTTAAAGGGCACACCTGAATTTCAAGAAAGATATGGTATTAGTTTTAAATTAGAAGAGTAATATACTTTACGGCATAAGTGACAAATTTGATCCTTCATATCTTTTTAATGTTTTTAGTCAGAACTTTGCCTAATAGTCTGGGATTTCCTTTCATAGTATTATTTTATTTTTGTTATATAATAAGTCTCCCAAACAATTTGGTATGCTTCTTTATCGTGTTTATTAGCTCATAGGTACTTGTTTGGTATTGTTGCAGCTGAGACTGTTATATATAGGGTTTTTTACTACGTAAATAGATCAGCAAATGGCCGTCTTACCCTTAGAGAGCTGAAGCGAGGAAATCTGATTGCTGCAATGCTACATCTGGATGAGGAAGAGGATATTAACAAAGTTCTGAGGTTTGTTTGCGGGTGGATTTAATGTGTAGAATTATCTTAGGGTAGAATAATTTGTTTTCATATATGGTCCCCAAATGTTGAGATTGAAAAAAATAAATAATTGCTATACTTGCTTCCTTGTTTGCCGGTGAATTTAACGTCAAAAATTATCTTAGGGTAGAATGATTTGTTTTTATATATGGTCCCTGTATGCTGAGATGGAAAAAAATAAGTACTTGCTATACTTGCTTCCTTTCTTCTTCATTTAATTATTGTTTTTAATATCGAACTCATCTCATCTGTGTTTCTCCTCTAAATTGCAGATACTTTTCTTATGAACATTTTTACGTCGTATACTGTAAATTCTGGGAACTGGACGTGGACCATGATTTCTTGATTGACAAAGATAACCTCATCAGATATGGTAATCATGCCCTCACCTACAGGATCGTTGATAGAATATTTTCACAGGTAGGTTTGTATTATTCAGTAGTTTCCTCTTCGACATGTTGGTCAACCCAAGTGCTGCTTTGAAGTGGAACATATTAAATCCTGATGGAAGATTTTGGTTGTGTTTTTACTTTGATTTCATTCCAGGCTCCACGGAAGTTTACTAGCAAGATTGAGGGGAAGATGGGATATGAAGATTTTGTGTACTTTATGCTGTCAGAGGAGGACAAAACATCTGAGCCCAGCCTTGAGTATTGGTAATATGTTGTTCTATTTACTCGTTTTTTCCCTCTTTCTGTTGGTGTCTCTTGCAAAGCAGGTTTTGAACTTCTAGGTAAACAATGACGTTTCACTTGTAATGTATCTCATTACCGATTATCACGAGAAATTTAATTGTTGAGAAACTTAAAAAAAAAAACTTTTGTGTTTTAGGACAATATGTAGAAATATAATTATATTAACAAAATACATTAAGACATAGTATTTGTAAAATGGTTTATAATGCATGTAGATTTCGTATGCAATGCCTCTTTCTATAACATTAATCTTAATGCAGACTTTTGCACCTGAACAAGGCTTGTGATTTATTAACCTTGCTCTTAATTTATTAACCTTGCTCTTAAATACTCTGATGGCAGTTCAGTTTTTATCTTGGATAGTGATTTGTTTCTAAGTTATTGTATTTATAGGTTCAAGTGCATAGATTTGGATGAGAATGGAGTCCTGACATACAATGAAATGCAGTACTTTTACGAGGAGCAGCTGCATCGTATGGAATGCATGGCCCAAGAACCTGTTTTGTTTGAGGATATATTATGTCAAATGGTTGATATGATAACACCGGAGGTTAGAAACATTTTTAGCTGAAAGCAAGATCTCCTTTTTATGTAACTCTCTCATGGAGGGAGTATGATTTTTATTGATGGAATTATACTTGCAGAGGGAAGACTGTATTACGCTACGTGACTTGAAACGGAGCAAACTTTCAGGAAACTTCTTTAATATCCTTTTCAATCTTAACAAGTTTATGGCCTTTGAAAGCCGCGATCCATTTCTCATTCGACAGGTACACTGCAGTAACTGGTTTTCTTCGCCATTGGGTAATGAGTTTTTAGGTATTGTGATGCTTATTTGTTTTTTGCGGGTGTATGGCTTCAAATGGAATTCGGTGTGAGCAGGAACGTGAAGATCCCTCTCTAACAGAATGGGACCGCTTTGCACATAAAGAATATATCAGGCTCTCTATGGAAGAAGATGGTGAAGATGCCTCCAACGGAAGTATAGAAGTTTGGGATGAATCTTTTGAGGCTCCATTTTAAGCTCAAAGAGAGGTGAGGTCTGTACTTCTGTGCTTGGGTTAGAAAATGTAATGCCTTTTTATGTATAACTCAAATTTTCTTTCCATTTATTTTCTTTACTTTCAGTTACCAATCAATTTAAAACATGAACTTTCATTATGAAAGGATTGAATAGGAAAATTGTAAAATTTTTGTTTTATACCCACGAAGAACTTTGCAGTGGGATGTAACGGCCATGTAAGTCGGTTCGTTACAGCCCGATTTACGAGGCTGTTACTTGTGATCTCTTTTCCTTTTTGTCTGTAAAGCAAATATCCCTGCAGGAGTTGTTTATAGATTATGAATTTATCGATACCAACAAACCTTACATGTCAGTTACAACCAATTTATGAGGCCGTTACTTATGATCCCTTTTCCTTTTTGTTTACGAAGCAAAGATCCCTGCAGGAGTTGTTTATAGATGTTCAATGAACTGAACATGTGGCCCTCTTATATTTTGGCAGATTCCTGTAGGATAGCTCGTGATGCTTCCAGAAGTCGTTGGTTTAATGAACAAATTCTTGTAACGTTGAATGCTCCATGGAAGTCGTGAAAAATTGTAGCTTGTCGCTCACTCATGTTGGGCAAAATGTGGCCCTGGTGAAAACTGGAGAAGCGAGCTGAACTGCACGGTACTAAAGTGAGAGCTCCTTTATCTAGGGTCTCTTGTTGTTCTGGTGGTTACTTTTTAACAAGGTAACAGTTTGTCCGTTACTGTTGTTATCAGGCTGTGTTGTGTCAAAAGCAGCTCTATTCCTGGTTCCGCCATTTTTGTTTTCCGAAAGCTCTATCGCGGTGGTTCATTCTCTCTCTTTTTGGATGTTTGAAATGTTCTTTTATTGGATTTATGATTTGGGGGAAACTAAAAGAATGAAGTGACCTAAGAATATAACTGCGATTCACGCAGTAAATGATCCCCATTTTGAAGGATTCTGGAATTGCCTTGTGTAAATAGAGAGCGCGTGAGTAATTCGTTAGTTCCATCTTTTTCGTACGAGCAAAAACAAGGTTTTCATAGTATTTTAATATTAGTTTTTTTATAGTCGATTAGTGCTGTTCAGTTCAGTCTTAGATCGTAATAATAGATGCTGTTGTTTATAACATGTGAATGATATTTGACCTTGTGCCTAGAAACCAGATAATTGCTTTATTGGTCCCAACAAAGGAAGAAGGAAACAACTTTTTGTTTATTGCCCTATGTTTATATAGAGAAGCTTGTTGCCCTATGTTTTTTACTTGTTCTTTTTGTTGCTGTTACGAAATTAAGGAACAAGAATAGGCAACAAAAAAACAAAAAAAACAGATTTATGTGAAAAACCCTAGATGGGAAAAATCCACGAGCAGAGGAGAAAAAATCCACTAAGTCAAAGTTCAATACAAGAGAGATTGTTTTTTTTTTTGCGGCTACAGCAAAAACATAATAATGAAACCCTAAAATTACGTCTTATTATATACATCTAAACCCTAAAATGTAAAACGGGATCGAGCCCATAGATCTCCAAAAAAATTCTCACAATCAAAACTTCACCACATATGTCGCATCGCGAGTTTTTCAGGCCGAGTCAAAACTAAATTCAGGTCACCGTACTTAATAGTTGCTAATAAATATCATACGAAATACTCTCTTTGTTAATTGTTGGTCAGTCAATATTGTGCTCGAGTTGTGGTTGCAAAAATAGTTCAGTGGTAATTCCACACCTAACTCCACTATTATGTGTAGAATTCGAATTCCCTACTCTCAAATTTTTTAAAAAAAAAATGTACATATATAAAAATGTGTTGAGCTTCAAGCAAAAAAGACTAAATAAAATGTCGATCAAACAAAAAATTTTCTGAAACTCAGTACTAAGCACCACATAAGAAACCAAAAGCAATGTATTGGTCTGAATGGCAAATGCACAAGCAAGCTCCATAATCCATTTCAAGGATGAACAAAAATGCATGGGGTAATCAAATCAATATATCGATCTATAATTAAATCTATAGTTCTCAAGGCTGTATAAAAATGACGTTGTACCAAAATATGGAAGTTGCTACTTCCTCCTAAAGATCAACAGAAACAACGGAAAATCTTAAACCAACCAACTTGGAACACTACAATAAATGCCGGATTTAAGCTGCACTCTCTTTCTTGAGTTTTGCTAGCTCTGCCTGATGAGTCCACCTCTCTGCACATACACAATTAGCTAAACATATTGACACCTTAACAATAACACTCGAATAGTTGATGTGCTGGTTAATCAGTAATTTAACCATTTTTACAAAAACAGCTATTTTGCAAATTTTACAAAAACATTATTAAAAAAAATCCTTTAAAAAGGTCATTTTTCCACATATTTCTTTAATTACTTATGTTATTGTCCAACTGGAAAAGACCTATGTACAAGTGCAAGTAATATTGGGTAAACTTCTTAAAATACGGAAAAAAAAAAAGTCACTTGTTAGTTCTAACCATTTGAACCCAAATCTGAACATGTTTGAGCTATACTGGCCCTTTTAAGTCACAAATAATTAGGATTAACCTAACACATCTGCTTCACCTTACGCAGAATGAACCGAAATTATCAAACGCGCAAGCAATCTTATTTTGTAAGCCCGATGAAAATCAAATATAGCAAGTTAGTCGAACAAGACTAACCTTAATCTTTGCCAACATGAGCTTAAATCTATCAAAGTCATCAAGGGAAGCCCTTCTCTCTCTGCACTATCAGCTTCCTGCCCCAGGAACTTTTCTCCCACTTGTTCTTCACATCTGTCATCATCATTCAAAAGCTCAATTTTCATCACAAACATATTAAAAAATAATAATATAATAACATAATTAAAAGAATTCAGATCTTTAAACTTGTAAAAGTTCACTCAAAGCTCACCGGCGGCTTCCATGGCAGCAATTAGAGTCTTCTTCTTAGGACCCTTTTGATGTCGACCGTGATATCGGTAAGCGAAAGCCGCTTGAAGTTCATTTGGGTCCTCACCATGTCAGGTGCATCAACAAGAGCCTGAACAAAAACAAGTACAAAACCAATTTCCATTCCAGAAAAGGGAATTCAGCAATAAAACAACACACAGGATATAACATTGGCATAAGAAACAAATCAATTATATTACAAATCCCTAATTAAAATTATTCCTTGAACTCAATCATGACAACTAAATACTGCAACCACCAAAAAGTCAATTTATTTTCTAAAAAATCAATGCAAAACGAATTTCATTTTAGCGGAACAATAAAAACAACACATTAATATATATATATATATATACATATATATAAAAACATACCCTGTTTTGATCGATAACATCAACGATGACAACGAGTCTGCCATAGTCTTTCCCGTAGTTATGAGAGCCACTCGCCCGATCTCGACGTACCTCTTGAACGCCTGCACATCACACCGAATACCAGTCGATTCATAAATACATATATATGCTTCAAATGAAAGAAAGAAAGAAATAAAATTTCAGTTTTCCTGGAAGCCAAACAGAGGGTGAGGGAAAAAGAGCAGAGCAGAGCAGACTCACACCATTTTTGTGGTGCGGGAACCGAAGAGAGTCCGGGCAGAGGAGTCGAGGGGCAGGAGAGCGAGAGCCAGGGTTTTATTTGCTTCAAACTGGTGGGTTGTAATCAGATGTTGTCGAGCCTACTTAAGTGATGACGTGTTTAAGCTTAAATGACAAATAATAAATTTCAAAATTTACCCCAAAATCTCACTTTGATCTCAACGGTTCGGAACAGGAAAGCTCTCTCTTTGAACTTGTCATAAGTTTACAATTTGATATTTTCGTTAGTAAGGTGTTAATTTTATTGGTTTTATTCAAATGTGCTTATCAGGTATAATTAAATCGTTAAAATATTAACACATGAATTTTTATTAAAAATTCAGAATTTTAAATTTATGATAAACTGAGAGAGTCTTATTCCGTTTTTTAGTCATGGACAAAATTGCGATAATCCTTTTTCTTTGAGACCAAATAATGTTAATCTGTTACAAGATGCCCATCTCGTTTTATCTTTTCTAAGATTGTGCATAATTTGTTATTTATTTTTTAAATAGTGAAATTCCTACTTTAGTACCTTCTTTATTATTTTTTCCCTACCTTTTTTGCTGAACAAAAGAGGAATTGGTTAGAATGACAACGGAAATGAAATTAACAGAATGATTTCTTCTAATTTTTACACTAAGTGTCTTGCAAGGCACTCAGTTTAAATTCAATCACACTGAAGTGAATTTGTAAAATAATTTTTTTTTAAAAAAAAATCATTATACAAATGGGATTCTAGTAATTTCATTTTTTTCCATAATAATAAGAAAAATATTCCAAATAAAAAACTTAGATGGAAAACAGGCCACTTAAAACGACAGTCCCTGTTCAACGACATTTTATTAGTAAAACGACATGTTGCTTGTGGTTAATATTTATTTTTCCTAACGCTTATTGTAATTAGAATTCTCATTCATGCGATTATTAACAACATGCAGCTTGTTTTGATGTTAGATGTCGTTTTATTAAAAAAAAAAACAGACATATTTGCTTTTAATTTTAAAAAGTAAGTAAAAAAGAGATGTGTATAGTTTTTTGGTATACACACAAAAAGTAACACACAGTATGGTTGTGGTCGATCTGCTATTAATTGTTCCGTTCAAATTTCCTGTCTTCCAAGTTTTTGATGTGTCCCTCTCGTCCATGCTAAACGACACTACTATATCAAAAAATTATAATAACCGGCACCCAAACCGAAAGTGACAACCAATTAGCTAAACACCAATAGACTAAAACGACAGTAAAAAGAAACGACAACAGATTAAAAGAACAATAATAAACGATATAAAAGTAAAACAACATTGAGTAGGAAAAAACGACAACACTAGCAAAAACGGGAATTAAAGCAAAACATCAACACTAAAGCCAAAAAGAAAAAAAGAAAAAAAATCAATAATTTAAAGCAAATAGAAATTTAATAAATTATTTCAAAATAGAGACTACACTAACAAGAAAAACGACAATGATATAAAACACAATCGAAAGGGAAAAACGGCAACAATTAGAACAAATATAGCTTGAGCTAATGACATTAAATAATATTACTAATTAAAAAAATTTACCAAAATAGTGGTTGAGGCATCTATTAGCGGTAAGTTCACACCTAACTGTATCACAATATATAGAGTTCAAATCTCCCTACTTCAAGTAAAAAAAAAAAATCAAATCAAAATGACGGTAAGTTGGTAAAAGACATCAGAACTGTAACAACAACAAAATGAAATGATCCTTTGCTACCAAAAAAAAAAAAAAAAAAAACAAAGAAGATGAAATGATAACAGAAGGTAAATGACATCAATAATAAGGGTAGAAGCTGTGGTAAAACATTTTATATATCCTAATCGATAGAGCTCATTTTTAAGTCGTTCAGATGTAATCAAACAATTGAGATGTTATTGTGTACGGTAATTATCATACACTTTACCTTATAGTAGTATTTGACTAAGAAATTAAAAAAAAAAAATTTTAAAATCCATCTTCACTGGTGGAAGGTTGGGGGAAGGAGAGTTTCAGTCGCCGGGGTCGGGAAGGAGGGAGGGACTGGGCTGGTTGGCGTTGGGGGGGGGGGGGTGGGAATGGGGGGAGAATGCTTGGGCTAGTTGGCGTCGGGAGGGGGGGGGAAGGAGGTGGCCTGGGCTCCAGCGCCAGGGGGGGATCCGTCGGCATCAGGGGGCAGATCTGGTCGGTGGGGAGCGGAGGTCTGTCGCTGGCGACGGGGAAGGGAAGTGGTTGGTCCTTTTAAATTTTTTTTTTAAAAAAAAATTAATTATTAATTTAATACTAATATGAGGTAAGGTGTATCATAATTATTATACACGAGCAACATCTTAGCAGTTTAATTACATCTTAACGATTTAAAAATGAGCTCTATCGATAGAGTATATAAAAGAAGTTTTACTTGCAGTTTTACCTCAATAAATAAAAAGGATACTGTTTTTTTTATAGTTTTTTTCCTCATTTGAACATTTTAAAAAAGGGTATCATATATATATCTTATCGGTAGAGCTTTTTTTTAAATCGTTAAGATGTAATCAAATGAATGATATGTTACTTGTGTATGATAGTTATAATGCAACTTAACTCATACTGGCATAACTAAAAATTTAAAAATAATTTATAAAAAATAAATAAAAAAGAAATGGGTAAAACACCCATTCCCTCCTCGATCACCGGCCACGTTCCCCGGCCGACTACCTCCCGCCGAAGAGCCAAGCCCCCCCCCCAGACGCCGACGGACCCCCCCTTTCGGCGCTCGAGGTAGGCGCCCCCCTCTTTTGAAGCTGATGAGGCCCCCCACCCTGCTCTCGAGCCCATGCGACCCCTCCCTTTTCCCCTCGACGCCGATGAGCCCCCCCAAATCCCCTCGCGCTCAAGCCTAGGAGCCCCTCCCTAGCCCCGTCCCTAACCCTGACGAGCCCCACCCCCTGCGTTCCCAGGCACCCCCCCCCCCCCCCCCCTCCCCTCGAAGCCAGATTTGGTCAGTGTTTGGGGGGGGGGGAGGTGTCGACGTCTGGGAGAGGGGGGCTCCTCAGTGGTCTTAGCCGGCATCAGGGGGGCTGCCGATTAACTGGTTGAGAATCAGTTTTATTTTTAGTTTTTTAAATTTTTATTTTTTATTTTTAATATATAATATTATTAATTAATATATATTATATTTATTATACATAAATAATATTTTAACTGTTTGATTAAATTAGAATGATTTAAAAATAAATTCTACCGATAAAATTATATAAAAAGAGTTTTAATCACAACTTAATCTTTAAAAAAATTAATAAAATGATTAAGAAGCTGTCAGTGTCAATAATGAAAGACAATCGATCATTGAGGGAAAAGAAAGGTCCTTTAATTCCATATAAAAATAAAAATAAAAAAGTGAAAGAATTCCATATAGAAAAGACAAGACTAAAGAATCTCAGCCATGGTCAAATCAAATAACCGCTAAAATCAAATCTTTCCATCAAATTGTCTTTCAAATTCTTTCCAGAAAAGGCCAAAAAAAAAAAAAAAAAAAAAGATTATCCTCATTATTCTTCATCTTCATCGCTTTCATCTTACTCGCTCTGTGATCTTTATCATCTCCGGACTAAAATCCGACATGGGATTATAGCATTTTGCAAATTTTCTTTTTATTTTTTTTCGATTCGTCCGTGTAAGGTACAAACGACATCAACTTCTTGAAATTTTTATTCTTCTCCTGTTTCGCGATCTCCTGTTCTTCCATGATATTAATTATATTTAGGTCATTAATAAAGTTCTGTGTTTCTTTTAATGCAAAAAATGACGCAAAAGAACGAATATTTCAGTCGAGGAAAAAAAAGGATGAGATTTTTGGTATTGAAATGTGAAAATATGCATTGGGAAAAGTCAAGATACGATTTAAAATTGTGAAATTATAGGAATTTTATATTCTACACGGTGATTATGATAATTGATGTTTCATCTTCTCAGTTTTTTCCTCTTTTGTGTTTGAAAAAGAATTGAAAAAGAAAAAAAGAAAAAAGAAAAAGAGACTGATGATGATTGCTCTGAATTGATGACAGAAAAAGGGGAAACTTGATTGTCAGAAAAATGGCAAGGCTTTTTATGAAGAAAGCTTCCACAGCTGAGTTGGAGACTTTTTATCCAATTAGACCAGAATGCCAAGAAGATGTCCCCAAGACCCGTTTTAAGCTCAGGGTACGCATATTTTAGTGTTTCAATCCCTTTACTGACTTTTTTTTATTTTTTTTTATTTTTTAAATTGGGTTTTATCGATATCTATATAATCGAATACATTTTCTTTGTTTACCAATGTAAGAGCTGGTTTTACCTTTATGGGTATCTTTAGTACTTGGGACACTGATAGTAGAGGGCTCTACAATCGATAGAATACAGTTTTTAACGTCGTATATATCAAATTAAAATCATTTGAACCGTGATGAAAATTGTAGGCCCTGCCAAAGAATTCGCATTTTTATAGTGTGAAGATAAACAGAAGCATTTATGCTTTGAAAATATGTACTTTGACAGGCAGGGAAAACCCTTAGTGCAAGGAGGTGGAAAGCTGCCTTTCTCAGACGGTCGTCTGGATATTGCAAGCGTGCTTAGGAGGATTCAACGAGGGGTAGACTTTTTGTGTTCTTGCATTTGTTTCTTTAGCTAACGTAGTTGAGAGTAGACTAAAGTTGTAGGCTGTTTAGCTCTTTAACTCAGTTTTAATGCCAGGGTGTTCATCCTTCAATCAAAGGGTGGTGTGGGAATTCTTATTAGGTTGTTATGATCCAAACAGCACTTTTGAGGAACGGAATTTCTCAGGCAGCGCCGGAGGTGAGGGTATTTTTTGGATAGTAATCTGATTATTGGGAGTCTATTTTGTCCCTTGTAGTTCATATCTAATAGTTGTGAATAATTAGGTTATTATAAGAATCACTCTCATGCTGCTTGAGCTTATCTCCAAGTTTTAGATTTTTCTTTTCCATTTTTTTAATGATTGGATTTAGGATCAAGTACACTAATGATGAGGCATTGTGTTCTTTTTCTTTTTCTCTGTAATTTATGTTATACCGGGATTATGTTGGACAGTTGGAGTTTATGTGGGGAACGTACTTATGCCTTAATGCTGGAATTGTTTGGATTTGGAATGACAACCTTTGCTTTAGGAACTTTTTAGACGCTTTTTCAACTAAAATGCTTGCTTTTCTTGCATGTTGGTAGTCTTTATATAATTTCTGTGCGTGTCGGGTCTGGACTTTCGTATGTTCTTAATAATTTGTTTTTCTAACAAGATTGAAATGACATCTCTCCAATGTATTGCTAACCTTGTTTTATTTCTAATATCGTATTTAACACTTTAGGGAGCAGTATCGTACATGGAAAGTTGAATGTCAAAAAATGGTTCCAATAATTGGTAGTGGAAAGTTTGTTACGACGCCTATCGTCGCTAATGATGGCAAACTAATGGAAGAATCGAAAAATGACAGTATGAGAGATAATGGAAGTATGCCAACATCTTCTCTCAATTCAGACAAAAAAGTGATTCAGTGGAAGCTTTCGTTACATCAAATTGGTATCCACATGTTCAGTAACTCCATTTCTTTCGTTATTTTAATTATTTTTTTTGTTTGTTACGTGTATAACTTGACTTATGGAATTTGGCACCGTAGGTCTAGATGTTGTTCGCACAGATCGAGCACTTGTCTTTTATGAGAGCGAAGCTAATCAGGCCAAACTTTGGGATGTTCTTTCTGTTTATGCTTGGTTGGACAATGATATTGGTTATGTTCAAGGTGAGTTTTTATAAGTCATCCTCTCAAACTAGTGACATCTATGAGAAGATGGTTATGATTTGGTTACGTTTAAGCAGGAATGAATGATATATGCTCACCGATGGTTGTTCTTCTTGACGATGAAGCTGATGCATTTTGGTGTTTTGAACGTGCAATGCGAAGGCTGGTATTTCTTTTATCTATACTGTGCATTGCGCCACCTTTACTATCTGTTTTAGTATTCCTTGCAATAATTTTGTCAATTGTCATAAGTGTTAGGTAACAATTCCAGACTGTCAAGTATCTCTCCATCACAAATTTGAGCCATAAAGAAAGTAACTCCATCATGCGCCTATAAAAACTTTGACCCTTATCTGCATTATTAAGAAATTACATCTTCACGGTTGTAGATACCAAAAGGAGCTGTATTTATGAGCGTGCTCAAAATGGTTATAAAGTAGCTTTTGCACGATAGTTTATGCCCATGGTTAACATTTGACTCCTTTAAATCTGTTTCTTGTTTTCTGACTAATTTTTTTTAGCTCATTTCTTACATGATTGGAGCTTTTTGCACATGCTTTTTTTTGTGTGTAAAATTTAGACTCCTGCGTTTGTTTGAAACAGAGAGAAAATTTTAGGTGCAGCTCGAGTTCTATAGGCGTGCAAGCTCAGTTGTGTACGCTCTCCCAAATAATCAAAGCTATAGATCCTAAGCTTCATCAACACCTTGGTACTCATTCCTGCTCCTAATTGTTTTGTTGCGATTTCTCTTAAACTTTGTCGGAAGCTTAATTAATCAGATAGGTGTCCATGATGATGGCTCTTTTTGTCATTATAATATACCTTTACACTAATTTGAATAAAAGTCCTTCAGAACAACGTGACCTCCCAAGATAAAGGATTATATACAAGTATGTAGAATGAAATATAACGATAAGACATGGTGCATTAACTTTACAGAGGATCTGGATGGTGGGGAGTATTTGTTTGCATTTCGCATGCTGATGGTACTTTTTCGGCGAGAGTTTTCCTTTGTTGATGCATTGTATCTTTGGGAGGTAAGAAGTAACTACTAAACCAGTTATTATTTCCCTATATGAGTTACGGTTATTGTCAATTATTAGCTACTACCTTGCAGTTGAGGAAAAAAGAAAACCAAAAAAATAAGTGTTGGAAGAATCTTTGTATCATTGGGATCTCTGAATTTTCTATTCAATCATAATCTTAGTTTAGGACAATAATATAGATTTGTTTCAGCTGATGTGGGCCATGGAGTACAATCCGAACATTTTCTCATTGCACGAGGGGGCAACTTTTGGCGCCGGTTCAGCTACCGGTACTGCTCCTGAAGTAGATGACAAAGTGCTAAAGCAGTGTGGGAAGTTTGAAAGGAAAAGCGTGAAGACTGGATCTTCAGAGCGACATAGTGCACTTGCAGTTTTCCTCGTTGCAAGTGTTCTTGAGACAAAAAATAAGAAGCTTCTGAAGGAGGCAAAGGGTCTTGACGATGTCGTCCAGGTCCCTCTCTCTCTCTCTCTCTCTCTCTCTTCCCCCAACATTGCAACGGGAATTCGTATGTTGCTTGTTTGCATCTTAATTATAGTGTCAACTTTGTCTCAGATATTGGGTGGAATAACCGGAAATCTTGATGCTAAAAAGGCATGCAACGAGGCATTGAGATTCACAAGAAGTACCTGAGCAAGGTTTGTGTTTTATCCTCGTTATATTTTTTATGTCGTCTTTATATTGTCTTTTGGAGAAGCTAGTAATAGTCTTGATATCTAAATGACCGTTCTGTCAACTTATTTTCGCATGCAGACGCAGAAGACGTAGATTCATTGGGCAATCAAACGACGGTGAAGTCATCTGTGACTGCTTCAATTTGCTGAAGCAGGGAGTATTTATTTAATAATTCGTCTCGGTAAATTTTTTTTACCAGGAGTTGAATGATTTTGATCCCGTGTTTTATACCAGTTTTGTGTAGAAAATTCGAATTACGATTCGTTTGCAGCATCGCTAGCTGCATTGTTTGTAAAGCCTAGCCTCCATCTTCCAGGCTAGACCATGATGTGAGACATCTTTTGAGGCGTTTTCCACCTAAATCAAGAATGCTCTGCAAAGATAAAAAGGCGACAACATAAGCACGGTCTTCAATAGGTACCTCTCCCATGATGTTGTAGACCAAGCTTATGTTGTTACAAGCTTGTAATGCTCCTACAAACAAATACATTGAAAAATTGACTCCGTGTGTAAATATCTATGCACTCCCATTCTCTGCTTATTACCAACGTGGAAACCCGTATTTCGATAAAACATGTTGTAATCAATCGTGAGATTACCGTATCGGTAGGGTTCTGTTTAAATTATCGGATCTATTTATGATTATATCAATAATGTTATTTCTCATTGTGATAGGTTTAGAATTGCATTTTTTTTTTCTAGCAAGAAAAAAATTACTTTTAGCAAGTTAAATGTAAAAACCAAAGTAAGAAAAATCTTGTGTTGGAAATTGGAATGGGCGGTATTTGAGCTTCTTGATAAGCAATAAAGGTTTTTGGTTGCACATTAGTATGTCCTTTTTTATGTTTCTGATCATAATATCTTTTGTGAGGATTTGTGAAACTGTAAACATTAATGGAAATAACAGGTTTTTTAAAAAAAAAAACTTTAATTTTTAATTTTTAATTGTTTTTTTGCTTTTTTCTTGTTCTGCATGGTTTTTCCTTTTCATTTGTAGCTTGTCACGGTGAATCTGGGTCGGCTACTATTAATGGAGTTGTGTTTCCTTTTTCTTTGTGTGGAAGAACCATAAATGGAGTTGCATATTTGAATTGTCCAGGAAATCAGCTGACTTTTCTCAATATAGGCCTGAACACAGAGTATTACCTACGATCTCCCATTACTAAGAAAGTAACTAGCAAGCAACATTAAAAGACGGGTTTTCCTTTATATATACAAGGACAAAAAGTAAATTTATATATAATGTGTGTTTGTATATGACAACATTTTGAGTAGTATATATATTTTGGCTGCTTTTAAAGTTTCAGGGAAATCAAAGAGCAGTAGTCCTTTGTGAATTCAAGGTAAATAAGAAAAGAAAAAGAAAAAGAAAAGGAAAAAAAAAAAAAAAAAACTTCATGGGAAACGGAAATTTTGACAAACTTTTAAAAATCATAACCCGTTTCTTTTTTAGAGTTAATTAATCCATTTCTAGATGCAAGATTCTGTTAAAGTATTTTTTTTTTAATGAGATTAAGCTTCGTTTAAAATATGAGTTTGAGATGAAATTTTTAGGTTAAGTTAGTTGACATTTTCAAAACTAATTATAATTTTTATTGACTTTTCAGAAAAAAACCAAACCAAAACTGATATGAAAACCAGGTTCACACCTGAAAATCAAATAAATCATAAATGAGTTATAGGGGTAGAGGTTGAAATACCTAGATAATCCCGAGGAGGTGAATACCCTCCGTGTGATATATGAATCTCTCGTGAAGTGGATTGTTCATATACCCTGATCAAGCGTGATGGTGACGACTCAACCCAAAATTCAGGAAGGAGAACGAACGCCTACCAACTCACCTAAAGGACGTTGACAAATTGTTAAGTATCTAGCAATGTTAATCACTCAATATGAATCAGATTGCTATATCCTAAAGATAGCAATTTAGCTCAAACAAATTTTAAATACTACATATGTTAAAATTAAATTAATATGCAGTATTCTAATGAAATTACACACCTAATTTTTATATAAGGTACAAAGTTTTGAATTTTCACTCTCAAATTAAAAACAAAAAGTATAGTACAAAAGTACCTGCAATTTTTATATAAAAAATGAAAAATTTTATTACGGTACAAAAGGAGACTAGCCTGTCTTGGCTACATAAAAATAGTTCACAGTCACTATTTTTTTGATGTGGAGTTTTTTTACGCTATGGTCTCGTACTCGATAGTTAGAAGTAAAAAAGGAATAAATTGGTTAAAAAAATTTGAGGAATAAAAATTCTTGTTTTATCGGATGTCCGAAGGGACAAAATTATTGTTTTATGAGTAATACGGAATTAAACTAAGACCTAAGTAATAGGATTTGTTTTTTTTTTTTTTTTAAGTAATTAATAGGTTAAATATTTTTGAGGTGTAAAGATAATTAGTTAAGGATTTCTAACAAACCTTGAGGTGTAAAGGTTATTAATTAATCATCCTAATAATAAGGGGCCTTGACTTAAGGAGGACCTTAGACAAAAATTATATAATTATTTTTTTTTTCCGATAGAATTAGGCAATTTGCTTCAATGGCTTTACACAAATCGCCGGCATTGTGAAAAATGCGTGCCAAACTCAGTTCATGGCAATTAAGAAGAATTGCAATATTTTGAATTCAGCCTCATATGGGTCTGTAATCTCTACTCTGCATTTAAATTTTTTTTTTTTTGCCCTTTGAGATCTCTATCTAGAAAAAATAAAAAATTGTTCTGAACATGTAGGGGTTTTTCTCGTTGTTTTCATTGTTTTCAGATTCGAGGGACAAAGTTTTCTGTGTCACGTCTTCCAAGAAGGCTATCCTCCTAGAGTGGCTTAATTATTGTTCATAGTGTGAATAATAGTACTCTACATATATATATATATATATATATTTCATAGACATGTCTAACAACAACAACAAGATGAAGGGCTTGTTAAAGGGCCTAAGATACATCTCTCAGATATTTGGTACGTACTTATTCATGTTTTCTGTATTAGTTACGTGTGTTTCTCAACGTTGCATCTGATGAGAATAATATCAAAATAAAATGCTTGTCCCATGTAGATAATGAAAAAGACCAGAAATGCAGATAGGTTATCCCACAGATGTAAAGCATGTGGCCCATATAGGTTGGGATGGTCCCTCTGTAAATTCTCCTAGCTGGGTGAGTTCTAGCTTCTATTATTGCTTTTTTTTTTTTTTTTTAACTAAAAATAATTGAACAATTATTCTGAAATTTTATGAACTCAATTGTGCATGCATACAATTTTGTGTCTTAATTTTTTGCTGTAAATTCTCCTCTGCAGATGAATGAATTTAAATCTCCGCCGGCGCCGGCCTATGCATCAGCACCTTTGAATCTCAGTGGGGAGGCTAAAGATGGTCTAGTCCTGTCAATGGGTTTCCCAAGGTAATTAATACAATTAATTGTTATTTTTCATTTTGCCCCTAACCATAAGGTTAAGGGATGAATAAATATCAATAATGTTGGTTCATTAACATGGTTAAATTTTTTTTTTTTTTTGGAGATTTGCTATGATACATTTTCAATTACACCATTTAATGTTGTCATTTTCGTGTCGATGATTAGACGCTACTCGGAGAAGTGGGCGGGTGCCGAATTCTCCGTCAAGGGACTTGCCTGAATTGCCTAAGGCATCAAGACGCCAACAGTCCACAAGTAGTGCTAATGGTGCAACCGAGTCTCCAACAAGAGAAAAAGTAGAAAAGACAAGGCAGCGGCGTTCTTCAAGGCATTCAAGTAGGGAAGCAGCCGATAGTCCAAGACAGAGTTGCCGATCCACAGATTCGAACCCGGGGGTTGATTCCCCGGCACGAAACCTGCCTGATATTCCCAAAAAAAGTCGGCGGAAGAAGTCCAAAGACGGCGGAGGAGGGTCCTCAAGATCAAGATCCAAAGCACAAGCTTCGCCGGCATATGATCAATTAATGGTGCCATTCTCGGATCCTGGAGCGGATCAAGAAAGCACCAAATCCAAGAGCAACGACCTTAATTGTCAAAACAAACCAATATTCGACGAAGCCGACGAAATCAAGGGATTAATTACGTAAAGATTGTGGTAAAAATAACTTGTTTGTTATCTTTGGTAGCTTTAGAATACATATTTTTCTCTTTTCTTTTAGTTAAAAAACCAAAATCTTTTTTCTCTTTTATGAAGCCTTGTAATATATATTTATTTTTTATTACTCTTGATTTTCCTTTCAAGTGGACAGTACCACATGTGGGGGTAGTGAAGAGAAGGAAAAGTAAATGAATAAACAAAACAAATTCAACATTGAAAAGGCCAAAAAGGTTGTTCTTATCTCAAATTGGGAAAGAGGCAGAACCAAATGCATTGAAAAAGAGATTTGAAAAGAGAATCAAACAAGAAAGAAATTCAATGCCATTTTCACTAGTGTTGTCCAATCACTTTGATAGATGTTCTTTACTCGGGTTTCATGCAAAATACAGGCATCGTCTTACGTAACTTCCAATGCAATTTCACCTGTCAAAAAAAAAAAAAAAAAAAAAAAAGAGGGGCTATATTTCTACACAATTATCCAGTGTAGACTAGAGCTATCATTGTATACAAAAAGGGGTATATATGTTTATCGCTATCTTCATGATTCGCCAAAATCAATTTTACCTAAAATCACAGAACGGACAAAGCATGTTTGAGATAGTGAAACAGTGTCTTTTCTTGGAAATTTCCACTTTTCAAGCCTCTCTTTTAACATGAAAACCGCTGGAGAAGAGATTGACATCATTTCCTAGAACATCAATCTAAAAAACTAAAAAACATAGCTGTAAATAATTTGTATTCTCTCATTTCCTTGAAGATAAGATCATAATTACACATTTGCCTAAGTAATAGACAGTCCATTAACATCCCAAAATTTCATTTCCGAGTCAGTATAGCCTGTTCTTTTCTTTCTTTTCTTTTTTTTTTTTTTTTTTTTTTTGTTAGACCAAAAAAACAAAGATCTGAACCTAGAAATTAAGCAGAATCAACAACCCCAGGAACACAAACATGGAATCCGGGAAAACCTGAGCTGAAGATGAGCTTTCCTCAAGTGGGACCGGGTTGGGTCTTTGTGGCTCTTTCTTGCACAGCTTCAAATGCCCAAAACTGGCATTTCTGGTATTATTATTACCATTCTCGGCAGAGCAAAAAACCTCGTCATCAACACAGAGTCCTGGGTTTCCTCCCAGCTTGAGAGTGTGGCCAATTCTTGAGAAGTTTGAACTGGGAAAGAAAACTCTTCCGCTCAAGCTGTTGTTCTCCAGGTTGATTTCACCCACAGACTCCAAAAGCCCGAACTCCTGAGGAACTGTACCTTCCAGCTTGTTATTGTCGAGCCCCAGATAGCTCAGGTTTCTCAGAAACACCCCCATTGAAGCTGGAATATTGCCTTCCAAACCCATGTCTGAGAACCCAATTCGAAGAACGTTTCCGAGGTGTTCCCACACCTCCGGAATCCGACCTCCGAGGTGGTTGCCGCTTAAATAGACCTCTTTTAGCTTGGTCATTTCCGACAGGAACATGGGAACTCTGAAGTTCCCGAACCGGTTGAAACTCAAGTCCAGAAACTGAAGCTTTTTGAGAGCTCCGAAGCTGTCGGGGATTCTGCCGGAAAAGCCATTGGAGCTTAAGTCCAGCTTCAGAAGCTCCGAGAGATTATAACCCATTGTTGAAGGCACATTTCCCGTGAAGAAATTCTGGCTCAGATCAAGAACTTTCAGGTTCTTCAACTCAGCCAAACCCAACGGTATTTCGCCGCTCAGCTGGTTTCTCGAGAGAGTCAACTCTTCCAGGTTGACCAACCCTCCGACAAACTCTGGGATTGGTCCGTACACCCCGTTCCCAGTCAGAACTACCCTCCGCAAGCTTGTGAAATTACGGAGGATGCCACACAAGGGGCCGACGAACGACGGGTTGTCGACGAACACGAGCTCTTCCAGCGTCGTGGCTGCGGTCCCGACGGCGGCGACGTCGTCGGGGAATGAGACGGGAGTGCTGTGGTTGAAGCACTTGTAGAAGAAGAGCTTGCGGAGGAACTTGAACGACGTGAAGAGGAGGGGACTGAGGGCGACGTCGGCGGCACAGGGCGGGTTCGGCGTGTTGTCGGAGACGTAGCCGAAGCTGAGCTCGGTAACGTGGACGGCGGTGACCGGCGAGTTTGGGGCGGCGGAGTCGGAGAAGTAGCTGCAGACGACGCCGTGTGGGGCGGAGGAGCAGAGGTCGTCGGGGAAGAGGGAGCGCCAGGGGATGCCCGAGTTGACTGAGTCGAGGACTCGGTACACCGCCTCTTGCTCTGCCGAGTTGAGGGCCGGAACAGTTTCATAGTCTTGCTGGTACGAAACGACGACGTTGGAGAGGAGGATGGAAAAGAGGAAGGCGAGTGAGAGAGTGGAAAATGGATGGAACAGAGTCATTGTGAGATGAAGTTTTGGAGAGGATTTCTTTCTCTGGTTTTGTGGGTATTTGTAGGGGGATATTTATGACTAGAGGGAAGAGAAAAGGGTATTTATGGAATATGAAATATTGAGCAGTGGGAGAGAGGGAAATGTATGTCAGGCTATAATGGTGAAAGAGTGAGATTTCAGAGTCTGAGCAAAAATAAATAAATATATATATATTTTTATGAATTGGAACGTAAGTTAAGCATATAAAATGGTTGGGTCATGACCGGGAAAATGCAGGCTTTGTAAAGGGTGATTTTATTGTTGTTATTTTTAGCTTTTGCTGTTTTTTTTTGTTTTGTTTTGTTTTTTTTTTAAGCTGGCGATCTGCGTTAGACGAATTTAGCTTTAATTTTGTTTGAACAGAAGTATTAGACTGGTAGACCTATGCAGTCTTGAACAAGAGTGTAATGTGCCACATCAGCAATCAATGACCAACTTTTCTGAGTTGAAAAAACAAAGGAAAAAAAAAAAAAAAACCGTTGTCGCTTCCTGCATCGGTCAAACTATCATCTTCCTTTCTTCTAGTAGTCTTTCTTTATCTTACTGAATTGGAACCCGAGGCAAATGAGCTCTGGACAATTTTTATTTTTTTTTATGGGAACGAAATGAGCTCTGGACATTACTTTAGAGCATGAAATAATTCATTCCTTATTAAAAGGACAAAAAAAAAGGGGGGAAACGACAATTACAATCCAGAATGACCCTTATAACCCTTCTATTACCGGATTTTAAAGACTGTTACTAAAGCATAACAAGGGTATGATAAACTTTATAGTTCAGTCGTCGGAAACAGACGATAAAGCCAAAAGAAAAATAAAAAACTGTCGGAGACTGAGAACAGTGGTCAGGCTTCCAAACAGAGCTCTGCCACCGTAGTGTTCGAAGTCGAACACGTAAACGCACCGAAACGGTTAGGAACAGACCGTCAGTTTGGCAAAAGTTGTTCGGAGTCTAGCCGCGAAGAGGCACGGCAGCCGGCGGAGACGACAAGAACCTGCGGCAGACGCAGCCGCGAGAGCCGACAGCTACGCGCCGCAGCCGCCGACCTGCAGTCTCTGCCGCCACTGCCCTCCCTTCTCCCACATCCCACCCCAGTCCTCGAAAGCGACGCCTAACTGGCACGGTAACGTGGTGTCGACACGTGGATTTTGTACGGAAGATCGTAACCGAAAAGGACAGGGCATGCGGATTCCACTTTCTTCCGTTGTTTTCCCGCCAATCAGAGCCCAGCTGGCGGGTGGGGCCCACTCGACAGTTCGTGCCTTTTCTTTTCATTATTTTTATTTTTTAATTATTATTCACTTATTTGGGAACTTTATTTGCGCCTGGTGTTCCTGAAGTGGAAGCAAAAAGGAGGCAGTGACAAAAGTAAAGAGAGAAATGCTCGCTTAATTCCAGACCGAAAAACAAGCATTAAGCAATAAGAGACTGGATTTATTAGGAGCAAACCAATTGTGTCTCTTTACTTGTTCTGGTTAACTTCAGCTACTTTATATAACGAAGAGCTCTTTCTCAGTTTCTCTAATGCCTGATTCAATCCCTTTCATTAAAATAGTTTATCATTCTAAGTGTCATGTCCATTCATAAATTCATAGACTCACGCTCCAATGATACCAAAAAAAAAAAAAAAAAAAAAAAAAAACAACAACAACTCGTAAAATGCTCGAGAATGCTCATAAAATGCTTAGAGAGCACCACCGGCGAGCTTCGTAATTTTTTTTTTTTTTTTTTTTTCAGCGGAGCCTCCTAACTTTTATCACTAATAAAAAGTGAGCTTATGTATGGACCTCTTAATGTGTAATCTACTTTGTATTAGTATATGGGTGATGGACACTGATAAAATCCCCTAGCATTGCTCAACCTGCATAGGCATTTACCATGTCGGAAAGGACGTAATTTGATTACAATTTTGTTCATTTTTTGGCTTAAATAAGTTGGACTGTATATTTGTAGCCCAAAAAAAAAAAAAAAATTGGAGTGTATATTTCTGAATAATTTTTATCAATAGCTTTGTTGGATGAAGTAATGCCTTGAAATATGTTGTACTCTATGTGTAAGGATGTCTTAACTTTTAATCATATTGATCGTTTTGGAGTTGGATGTTCAATGAGCAAATCAAACCTTAATATTTATGTACGTTACTGGTACTAATTTTCCATTTAAATTACTTCTATGAGAAATTTGGTGAGCTGAATAAATTAAAGTAGATCTTTTTTTTTTTTTTTTTAAATAAAATATCTGGGGTCATTTTCAGGTTTTCAGTCCCACTAGCAATAATTCATTTCTCTAGGTAAGGCAGGGAGACATGTTTTTTATACTAGTTTCTCTCAATTAATCATCCGAGATCTACCATGTTATCACCAAACCAATGCTTTAACAGTTAAAGCTAGAGTGAGGCCTAAGGGTAGGCAACGAGAGTTGAACCCGGATAGACGAAGGGGAGAAGCTAGCAAAAGCACCCATCTTTGCCAACCCATCCACCCCGAGTGTAGATCTTTTGTACTTAACTTGTGTCATTTTTTATTATTATTGTTATTATTATTATAACTGAACCTCTTCTCAAGCTTGAAGTAAACGCCTAAACAAGGTCGATCGAGCAACTCTAGCCTGCATGGAGCACTTTGTGTGCCTTAAAGTACTTTGTTTTTAAAGATGATCTCTCAATTATTGAAACTACAAAACCACCTTAATTTGCCAAGAGCAACCTTCTCGCCTGGCTAAACATTATGTTGGAAGGAGGAGTCGTTTTGTATCATTCAAATATCATTTATTCAAAAGACTCTTTGCTTAAAAAAAAAAAAAAAAAAAAGACGAAGCTGTGTTTGATATTTAAAGAATAGTATTACTGAAATAAGCTATTTTGCTAAATCAACTTTACGTTAAAACTTCAAGGAAATATGTTAAAAAAAGAGTGAGCATACCAGAAATAATTTTTCTACTCACATATATTATGTGGTAATGAATGTGGTTTGTCTCAGATGAATTTGTGTTACAGCTTTCTCTCTCCACACACAGTGTGAATAATAAATTGTGTTATTTGTAACGTGAGCGACAGCCGCATTAGGTTAGTACTGTTAACCATGTCTAGAAAGATAAACGTTCTTATAATTTTTTTATTTTTTTCCGCCAGACTATACTTACAATTATGACAAATGTTCTTTTTATTACAAACATCTGTCAAAAAAGTGCATTTAAATTGTCTAAATTAAACATACAGTGAACTCGCTCTACCGAAAAATAACAAATGGTCGTAACATATAAAAATTACTTTGCAAATGCCAATAAATTAAAGTGTGATTTGACTAAGCCTGAAGGTGGCTGATCACCTTGGCCACCACAAAACGTTGGCCGACCAACATGGTTGGCATGGCACCTGAGCAGGTCGTGCATTCTGACGGAGAAAAAACAAGAAAGATATCATCTCTTTTTGTCCCTTATTTTAAAGACCTCTCACGATAAAGAAAAAGGGTAACAATATTAAGCTTTCTAGCGACAAATCCATTCTCTCCTCTCCTCTCCTCT
The DNA here is from genome assembly GCA_009761775.1 of Ficus carica. NCBI lineage: Eukaryota > Viridiplantae > Streptophyta > Magnoliopsida > Rosales > Moraceae > Ficus > Ficus carica. Next base: position 2,782,979 of record CM019748.1, on the reverse strand, counting down.
ATTAAACACTCTCCTTACGAAGAGAAAAAGGGTTCTCACTCTTCATGGTTCAAAATCTTGGGCATTTACTCCAACCCTCCCTTTCTCTCATCTCTCTCTTCATATTCACTCTAGTGGGATTTTCACTCGAATTTCACCACTACAAGTATTAATGCACCTCCATTGATGCTCTTTTTTCAAGCTTACTTTTCCTTAGGATTATATATACCTGATTTAAGCATCGGAGTCTCCAAGTCTCTTTAGAAAGCACAACCCCAATGCCTCCACTTTGTAGTCTTTTTTTAAACCCGTTGCTAAGGTGCTTGAACTCCAGATGCACAGTTAAAATTACAATAGTACATTTTTAATTTTAAAAAATTATCCGTGCTAAGTGCTAAATAAGATTAATGTTTAATTTTTTTGAAATTAGATAAATAAGTAGTTTTTAAATATTTATTTAAAAAAAAATTACCTAAATAACCATATTTTTTTTATCTATTAACCAACATGACACAAACTTCTCATTCTTGACCAACATGACACAAAATTGAATTAATTTGAGTTTAATTTTGTGTTATATTGATCTAATATTAATTTTTTGTGTCATGTTGGTGCAATGGTCTCTAAATTTGTGTTATTCAGGTGCTTTCTCTTTATCTAAATAAATAGTCGAAATTTTTTAGTAAGAAAAATTGTCACTATTTAGTGATTTACGACAATCAATAAACAAAAAATATATATTAACATTGACCAATTACTAATTAACTATCGATTGACCATCAAAATATTGCCTCTACTTTTATAAACTACAATTAATTTTTTTAAAACTTCTTAAAAAATATCATTTATCCACAAATCCTTTTTTTTTTTCCTTCTTTTGAGTAGACTTGATTAGCATTACGTAGTGAGGTTGGAAAAAAGAATTATTATTATTTTAAACAAGAGGGATATTTTTTTGTTTTTTGATTTTTTGTTTTCAAGAATAAAAAGGAGGGAGAATTGATACTCTTTATCTAATTGTTTCTTATTTCCTACTTCATTAGGAAAAAATAATATGTGTTTCTAATTAAATAGAGGGATGTTTATTAAATAAATAATTATCTATTTTTTTAGAAAATAAATAACTGTTTGTTATTATTATTAATATTATGAGAATGGTTGTGGTAGAGCTTTATTGACGAATACTACCAGTAACTACTATTTTATAGACCGTTTAATTAAATCAAACTGTTAAAAAAATAGAGGAACACATAACTTTAATGTACTTTGCATACTGAATAAAAATTTATTAAATACAAATTTTTTTCCAAAATAAGGAAAAAACCCAAAATTCAACCTCAAATTTCTAATCCCAAAAACCTAGAAATCCCCCCGCCATCACCCACACTCGACCGCCAGAGAACACCCGAGATGTAGACCGATAAATCTCGACACAACAACTCTTCTTCTTTCGCTTCTTCTTCAAGCCTTCTCACAACAACCCCACCATTTCCAATGTCTCCAAGGAATGGAAAAAAAAAAAGTATTTTGAATTGCCCAAGCTCGACACGCAAAAACAGAGATGGTGGCCGTTAAAATCCAAGCTCGGTGATTTGGGTGGATCGATATGGAAGATATGGTGCTTGATTTCAATCAAACTCACAAAGCCATTAAAACCCACAAAACATTAAAATCAAGAGCTCTTGCCGATAGGGACGTTGGCGGTCATCGGTCGCTAAGTGCTGGCAACGGCGTTGGGCGACGCTGAGCGTCGTGAGCTGGTCAAAGGACGACAAGGCTGGGCTTTGGGTGCTGCACATTGGGTGAGTATTAGCGGATCTGGATTTCATACCCGGAGAAAAGAGGAGGCGGTGGCAGTGGGTCTGGCCTTCTTTGGGGGGTCTCTAGACCCATCGTCGGCAATGGATGTTTTCCTATATTTCATTTTCATCACATCAGATGAAAATTTTGTGGAAGAAATTTTTTTTAAAAAAAATTGTAAATCTAAAATAAATCAAAGATTATGTGTGGACGAGACTATAATAGCATTCAATATATCTTATATCTTTATCATTCACTTAGCCACATAATGATTTTTAACCGTTAGATTGATCAGTGCTCCTCGTTGAGACTCAGTTGTTCCCTATTATTATTGGGCTCCGTCGTTTTCTGTTGTTCGGCGGCGTATCCTGGGCCATTTGAAACGGTTAATGTACGCGGCGGTGCCGCATTCTTGCCTAATTCTTACGCTGCTAAAACCCTAACACACACAGCCCTGTTGAGTGTTGACTTCAATCTCAATCCCAATCCCCGTCAATTCCTATTTATTTTTTTTTCCTTCCTTCCTCCAATATTTCTTCCCTTTATTTATTATTTTCCCTAAAAAACAAAAAACAAAAAACGATAATTTAAAAAAAAAATGGCCATGGCGGGTTTGTACAGACGACTCCTTCCTTCTCCTCCGGCGATCGATTTCGCTTCCTCCGAAGGAAAGGTACCCTCTCTTTTCTATATATTTTTTTCCTATCAATTTTTGCAATTCTTCGTTTTTCGTTTGTGGTTTTCGTCCTAAATTTTGGAAATTTTTTTTTAATAATTTCGTTTTTTTTTTCCTTTCATAAATGTATGTTGTGTCGTGTCTTCTCATGTAATGTGCAATTGTTTCTGAAAAATTTCAGTGAAAAATTTCCTGTGAAATTGTTGTTTACAATGTTATTTCGATCAGTCAGTAACTTTATGATGTTTTGTTTGGAACTGCAGCAACTTTTTATGGAAGCAATTCAGAGTGGAACAATGGAAAACTTTTATAGATTAATCTCCTATTTTCAGACACAGTCAGAGCCTGCATATTGTGGGTTGGCCAGCCTTTCCATGGTCTTGAATGCCCTAGCTATTGATCCTGGAAGAAAATGGAAAGGCGAGATTTTTAACACATTGATACATACATACATATATTCTCGGTTTATAGTCTGAAGTCTTTTCCGTGGTTCGGGAATATATAAATAAAAGAAAAACCAGTTTGGATTCCGACACGTAACTGAATGTAGCTTGTCGCGTTTTATGCTACAGGGCCTTGGAGATGGTTTGATGAGTCTATGCTGGACTGCTGTGAACCTTTGGAAAAAGTTAAAGCTCGAGGCATCTCGTTTGGGAAGCTTGTGTGCTTGGCTCAGTGTGCTGGAGCAAAAGTTGAAGCGTTCCGTACAAACCACAGCACCGTTGACGATTTCCGTAAATTTGTCATGAGATGTTCAACGTCAGATGATTGTCATTTGATCTCATCATACAACAGAGCAGCTCTCAAGCAGGTTTGTATAGCTTACACAGATATCTTTGCAATTTTTTTTGTTTTTTTTTTTTTGTTTGTATCTTTTGATGGACAGAATCAGAGTTCCTGCCTGTGTGTGTGGTTTAAGTATACAAAAGAAAGTAAATATTCATTTTTGAACTTTCGGTTTGAGACAAACATGGTATACACTATATTGCATAGGGCGGGCTAATATTGCAGTTTTCCCGGCGATGTCAATCTGCTATGTCCATAAACTTTTTCGGTTGCATTTGCAAAGGCATGCTTAAATGATTCTTTTAGCTTTTTTCTTTTCAAGCATTAACTAAATTTTTGTTGCAGACAGGATCTGGTCATTTTTCACCGATTGGTGGTTATCACGCTGGAAAGGACATGGCACTTATCTTGGATGTTGCACGTTTCAAATATCCTCCCCACTGGGTTCCACTAACAATTTTGTGGGAGGCCATGGATCATTTTGATGGGACAACTGGACAACGTAGAGGGTAAGAGTTATATATACTATAATTCATAAAGATTAAGTAATTACAATGACATAGGGTCCACATCTTAGTAGCTGTTTGTGTACCTTAAGCTCCAGAAAAAAAAAAAAAAAAAAAAACTAAATTATTGATTCTCTATTTTCACTGTTTGAGTTACAGCATATTTGATCCGCAACATCAATTTATATTCGCGTTTATTTTTTCCCAGGTTCATGCTTATATCTAGGCCTCACAGGGATCCTGGACTGCTATATACGCTGGTATGTTGCAAATATGGTCATCGCTTTGTGTCTGGCAAATAAAGGCTTTAGCTTGTCTGAAATATTGCACTCGTTATCTCTTATTAAGTTAATTCATCTTTCATTCTTGGACTTCTGGCAGAGCTGTAAACATGAGAGTTGGATGGGTATTGCCAAATACTTAATGGATGATGTTCCTCTTTTGTTGAAGTCGGACAACGTGAATGACATTCAGAAAGTTATCTCTGTCAGTTTCACATCTCTCCCATCCAGCTTTGAGGAATTCATCAAGTGGGTTGCAGAAGTTCGGAGGCGAGAGGATGGCGGGCAAGGTTTAAGCCCAGAGGAGAAAGCTAGGCTCTCTGTCAAGGTGTTGTAACGCTCAAAATTATCTACTTTTACTTCTTTGACTTGGGTCTTTTACAATGCCATTTTGAATGAGATTTTAATCCTTTTGCTTTTGCACTTCACTCCACATGTTCACTTTCTATGTTTTGTTGTGTAGGCGGAGGTACTGAAACAGGTTCAGGAAACGGGCCTATTCAAACATGTAACATCGTTTCTGTCTGCAGCAAATTTATGCTGCATACACTCGATAACTTCTGGAGATGGGGAGAATTTACAGAACATAGCTGCGAGTGTCTGTTGCCAAGGGGCAGAAATTCTATCGGGGAACTCTGGCTCATGGGGTTATTGCTGTCAGGAAACATGTGTGAAATGCTTGAAGGCTAACGGTGACAAGCCAATCACGGTAGTAAGTGGAACTGTGGTGAATGGAAACTCTCAGCAGGGAGTTGATGTGCTAGTGCCTTCATCCCAGACGAAGCCAACTTGCCACTGCACAGGCTCAAAATACACTGGCGTGCACCCAGCCGGAGATGATGTTCTGACAGCCCTTCTTCTGGCCTTGCCTCCTGAGACATGGTTGGGGATCAAAGAAGAGAAGCTTTTACAGGAAATACATGGCCTCGTTCGAACTGAAAACCTACCGACTTTGCTTCAAGAAGAGGTAACTTTGATTATCATTCGTCTAACAATATAAATCTGCTATCAGTTTGATTATTGTGATGCCTATCGACCGTGGTTTTAAGTTAAATACACGATTTTCAATATGTTACGGTGCCTAATTTAATTACCTGTCCGTTTATTTTAAGGGGATCAAAAGCTTCATTGAGTATGATTATTTGGCAGGTGTTGCACTTACGTCGACAGCTTCATCTTCTGAAGAGATGCCAGGAGAATAAGGTGGATGAGGTTCTTGGTGCACCTCTCTGTTAGCATACCTTTTTTTCTTCCATAATTTTCTCAATTGTTTTGTTTAGTTCTAAGCAAACAGGGTATTTTTACCCCATGGCGAGACTGCGAAGACTTGACAACTCCGACTGCATATAGGCTTCTATGTTCCCATTGGTAACAGCAGGTAACGCTGTTAACATTAGCCACGATCACAACCTCATCGGCAAGTGGGCGACGGGCTAGACCCGTCAACAAGAGGAAGCATCTATCCGAAAGATCAAAGCGGTTTTTAAAAACGAGTTATTTATGACCCTTGAATTTATCTGTATATGTATTTATCATAGGCAAGATTGAATTCAATCGTTCCCGTTGAATTTAAATGTATGTTTATTGCCAAAGAAAAATGTACAATTTATTCGAGTCAAACGGGTTTAAAAGGTCCATTTTTTCAAACCATGTTCATATATATGTTCTCTATCAACATATTACCTACCGAACCCAAAAAGTAGAAGAAGAAGAAGAAAGACATTTGCATTAAGACAAACTCGGTCCGTTTGGGGTGAAATTTCAAGACGGTGGTCTTTATTGTGTGATCCAAAACTCTCAATTCTACATATTATTTTCTCTTTCTTCCATTTTAAAAAATTAAAATTTTAAAAAATCATAATTTTCTAATTTTAAATTAAAATAAAATAATTCTTGTATCAAAATACTCATAATGATAAAATAAATAAAATAAGATATTTTTTTTTATATTTTTTTTACAAATGTATTTTAAATTTTTATATTATTTTTTTATCTTAAAATTTTTTCAAAAATCCTTATCTAAAAATATATTTTCAACTCAATTTTTAAAATTCCCTCTTTAAATTTCCCTCCAAACCGCCGAATTTAGACTGAAAAATTGGGGTCTTTGAACTTTTTCCTTTCCTTTTCAAAAAGACAAGAAAAGTCAAAAAGTTTGATTCACAATAAGGAACCGGACGACCAGATTCTTCATAACCATGAAATGGTTGGAACGCGTTTTGGAACTGGGAATGTTTGGCTAAGGATTGACCTTGGGAATCTTTGGTTGCTTGGCAACAAATCACTTGGGCGACTTTTAAATTCAAAAATGCAGAGGACAATTTGGTCGGGACACTACCCGCCACCATTAAAAAAAAAGAGGGGAAAAAAAAAAAAAAACTGTAAACGGTCAAAGCTTTAACTCTATATATATATATATATAGATATATATGCGCACATGAAATACAATTTTTTTTGGTTAAAATTATAATAATAACATCCAAAGCTATAGTGATTAACGCCTAGAGATTGGAAGAATAATTTCTCTGAAGAAACAGAAATCCAACAGCAATGGCGATTGCTGGTCTTTACCGCAGAGTCCTTCCTTCCCCTCCTGCAATCGAGTTCGCTTCCCCGGAAGGCAAGGTACACAAAATCCCCAACTCTCTCTCTCCATATGTGTGTGTGTGTGTGTACATAAATATATAATGGGCTGTTGAAGCGGAATATTTGGCTACATTCGAGTGAGAGTGGGTTTTGTGTGGCTCCGTTAATGTGTTTTGCAGAGTCTCTTCACGGAAGCTTTGGGAGATGGAACCATGGAAGGGTTTTTCAAGCTAATCTCCTGCTACCAAACCCAATCGGAGCCTGCTTACTGTGGCCTCGCCACCCTTTCCATGGTCCTCAATGCCCTTTCCATCGATCCAGGAAGAAAATGGAAAGGTACCCTTTTAAAATTTTTTTTTTTTTTTGATTTGTTCTTCAGAGCGAAATTTAGGAACTGGGTTTTGGTTTTTTATGGATAAAGTAGTAAATAGATTGTAAAATTTGTTGAATTTTAGGCCCTTGGAGATGGTTTGATGATACCATGCTGGATTGCTGTGAACCTTTGGAAAATATCAAATCCGAAGGGATCACATTTGGGAAAGTAGCCTGTTTGGCGCATTGTAATGGGGCTAAAGTTGAAGCCTTTAGGACCAAGGAGAGCACGGTCGATGAGTTCCGAAAGCGTGTGGTCTTGTGTTCTTCTTCAGAGGATTGCCATTTGATCTCATCGTACCATAGAGGAGTTTTTAAGCAGGTGTTGTGACTTGTGGGCTAGTTCGTTTTATCATTAGCTACTTGTTTTCCGTTCTTAACAATTGGCTATAAACTGGGTATGAATGTATGCATGTGTGTAATGTTCGAATGATCATGGAAATTCATATTACTAACTGGCTGCAGACTGGAACTGGCCATTTTTCACCAATTGGAGGTTACCATGCTGGAAGAGATATGGTTCTCATATTGGATGTTGCTCGGTTTAAATATCCTCCCCATTGGGTTCCTCTTACCCTTCTCTGGGATGCCATGAACACCATTGATGAAACAACGGGGCACCTTCGGGGGTAACCTCTCTTTTTTAAACTTAAAAGAAAAAAAAAAATTCCATTGTAGATTAATAGGCGTAAAGGTTTGGTTTCTGGTTAGATTTGAAAAGCTTTGTGTTTTGAACAATTTGATGTAGTATTGCTAATTTGTTTCGATTTTGCAAGGAGCAACCTCATAATATACTTTCTCAATTGTTTTAGTAGCAATTGACGTCTAGAAGTTTGTTATTTCCAGGTACATGGTTATCTCAAGGCTTAACAGAGCTCCGTCTATTCTTTATACAGTGGTAATGCTCTTGTTGGTTAATCTGTTCTAGTTTCATCCTTGTTATTGTGCTTGTTCACATGAAATTTCAGTATTTGGTATGTTTCGTAGTGGGTCACCTCAGGATATAACCTATTTTTCATATAATTTATGCACTCGAACTGACAAATATAAAAATTTCTGATATTAGCCAATATTTACTCTTTTCTAACTGCAGATTTTCTGCAGAGTTGCAGGCACGAAAGTTGGAACAGTGTTGCGAAGTATTTGACAGAAGATGTTCCTCTCCTCTTGAAGTTGGACAATGTGAAAGATGTTCAAGAAGTACTTTCTGTAGTTTTTAAATCACCACCTGCTGATTTGAGAGAGTTCATCAAGTGGATTGCAGAAGTTCGGAGACAAGAGGACGGGAGTTTAGTTTTGAGTGAAGAAGAGAGAGGAAGGCTAGCTGTAAAGGTTTGTCATGTGTTCTTTCTATTTCGTCTTCTTTTTGTTTTTTTTTTTTTTTCTTTCTTTCTTTAATGTGGTGAATACTCAAACCAGTGCTTTCTTAGATATTTTATTTTGCTTCTGTTTTATTTTGTTTGAACTAGATGCCTAAGTCTGATTCTGAAAGTTAAGCTTTGTGCTTTTCAGGAAGAGGTTTTGAAACTGGTACAAGAGACGGAACTCTTCAAGCACGTATCCAGATGGTTGACTTGTGAAAGATCCCTATGCAAAGAAACCAAATCTTCTGGCGATAACAGTGGATTACCTGAGATAGCTGCCAAGGTTTGCTGCCAAGGCGCTCAAATTTTGGCCGGGAAACTTTGTTCAGTAGATAGTTTTTGCTGTAGACAAACTGATGTCAGACTTTTAGAGGGTGATGGTGAAAGGCCTATAACAGTTGTATCGGGGACTGTAACGACAAATGGCTCCGAACATGGAGTTGATATGCTGGTCCCATCACCTCGACCCGGGTCAAGTAGTTTGTGTGCCATTGATCAAGGTAGTTGCACTGGCATGCATCCTTCCACCGGTGATGTTCTAACGATACTTCTATTGGCGCTGCCTGAACAAACATGGTCGGGCATCAAAGTGGAGAAGCTTAGGGAAGAAATCATCGGTCTTTTAACAACGGACCACCTCCCCGCTTTGCTTCAAGATGAGGTTAGATTCATTTACTTACAAATCAGTTCTTCTTTACCCTGTCGCCTTTTTAATCGTTTCAGATGATAAGGATCTTAACCCGAAAACCTAACCCAACCCACCACATCTTTTTTGTGCATGATTTGATGTGTGAAAGTGGAATCATGAATGAAAATGTGTCACCTAGTTATGCGAATATGACTGTTGATATGGTATTATTCGAATCATGATTTAGTTACAACATTCTTGACAGGTTCTGTACTTGAGAAGGCAGATCCATTTCCTCATGACTGATCTTCAGGCTCCTTGATTAGGCATATATAATTGCTCCTCTCCTAAATTTTGCATTTAAACATCTGATATGGAGCAGGGAGAAGAGGCAACGACAATTGAATTAGGACTGGGGTAAAAAGAAGTTGAGAATTGGTGATATGTAACTTAAGTTCTTAAAACTTTACTTGTTTCCCTTAAACAAACCAAAAAAAAAAAAAAAAGGAATAATAATAAATGAAAGTTACTTGTGCCATCGCCGTTGCACAGTTCCAGAGTGACTCAACATACTAAATTAGATATTATCTCTGGAGATAAACTTCTAGGGAAAATATATATATATATATATATATGTGTGTGTATGTGTATGTATACTGAGTGGCATGTATTTTCGTGGAATTATCAATTTGTTATCAACCTACAATTGTTGGTTTAGTCTAATTGTAATTTTAAACTCATGAATTCCCACCTTAAATTTAAGTTCTTTTTCTTTTCTGTCACCATTAGGAAGGCACCATGTATTTTGACAATACTAATGCTATAAAATTAAATGATTGTTTTGTCCTAATTTTTTCATGCTGTGTGGTGCAACATTTTTCTTTGAAAATATATATGGTAACATTGTCCTGCATCAGAGGAATCTTCACTTTTTCTGTAATTTGGGATTTAATTTATGAGTAGTGCTAGGGGCATAAACTATAATCTAAACTTTTTGAATACCAATTCATGTATTATATTTTTTTTTTGATAAATACAATCAATTAATATAGTAATATTTTAAACATTTACTAATAAAAAGAATGTTAATTTATATGTCACAATTGTTAGATTGTTATTTAAAAGTTGAAATTATAGTTAATAGGCTTAGTATTAAGAGATTGGGCTTTATGTAAGAGCTTATACTTGATGGACCAAATGGATTGCAGCCCAATTTAAGTCAAAATGGGATATTTGGAATTGGAACAAAAATTCAAACGGGAAGTACCATTTCTGTGGTCCGGTGCAGCACGTGACACTGACAGTGTGAGCCTCACCGCATTTTGTCCGCACTACTCCCACAAGATTGAAATCCTCCGGGGACAACGTTAGTACAAAATTCTTAACATAATAATAAATAATATCATTAAATTTATGATAATATATAATACGAAAAATACTCTTTTTTTTTTTAATCCTCTTTTATTTTAACTTGAAACTAGACACATAAATTTGGTATTAAAAATCTTTATTAATAAATCTGTCATTTATTAAAAAATCCAACGAGTTACTTGTGAAAATATTATATAATTAATCATCTTATAAAAACTCATTTTAAACTTTAAAGATACTTATAAAATATGCTATATGTTATAATTTCTCATAGATAATTTGGACTTTATCTTTGAGCTAGTTGGCCAGCTTGGTCTCAACTTCGGGTGATTGAAAAATGCTTAGAGACACCGTTGAGATTAAATACTACAATTAATAAAATAATTCATAATACGAGTGTTGTTCAACATCATCGTCCACCGAAGCCTTTTAGGCTTTTAACATTATGCCATGTGATAATCAGTGGACATGTAATTTTTGGGTCATTTTCCAGCAATTGGTCAGCTTGGTTGAAACTTGAAAGCGAACTCTGACGAGTGTGGGAACAAATAAAGATTTGTTAGTTTAGAGTCATTAATTACGGCAGAAGAGTCCAGACAGGAGAAAAGCACGAGAATGACCCATTCAAAGAGCTGTCGTTCTGGCTTTTACTTATATACAGATAGATATGTGCAGAAGCAGTCTGCGTCGAATCATTTTGTGTTGCGAAAGCCATTAAGTTACCCATGTGGGCGCTGTTATGCTTACAGCTAATTGCCAAGAAATATGGCCAGCACCCGAGTCAAAAAATGATTTCAGTAGAGCCGCTATACAAAATTAGAGATCACATAAAAATTTTTTTGACATAATTTTATTTTTAATTATTGAGCGTGAGTACGCTGAATTTTTTTTTTAAATAAAATTGATGTATAACTAAATTCTGACAAATATTACAATCTCAAAGTTTGAGCTGGAGTGCAGTTATAATTTTTCGTATAAAATGAAGATAAAACTGTAATTTGACAAAAAAAAAAAAAAATTAAAATGAGAGTGGCATTTGTCTCCACTCACTTGCATGGTGCTCTGACCGAACTCATTTGTGTAGTCTATTTATGGGAAAAATCATTGTTCCACAAGAGATTCAAAATTATATGGCATAACGTCCTTTATTGTTGTCGTAGAATTTGATAGGGTTATTGAAAGTATTTGTTGGATTTTAATAGGATGGTCTATATAAATTAGGATTGGATCTTGAGAGAATTATTTTGATATATAATTGAGGTTTTAAGGTTAAAATAAATTATTCATACAGTATAAGGTTTCCACAGTAAAATTTCCCTTTCATTATTGATGCCAGTTAAGCACTATAAATGAAAACAGTCGTATTATTGTATTCTTTGCTTCTCATGGCCATAAAAACTCATGTACTCTTTGCTTTTCAGGGTCATAAAAAAATCGAAACTGTATTCATTTTTATCAGACCAATTGCTTGAAAAACTAGTTAGCCCGTCTCGATCCTCTTTTATAAGTCCAATAAAATAATAATAATAATAATATTATTATTATTATTATTTTATGGACTATGATTTAACTTCTAAATACTAAATTTGTATTAAATTCTATCATTTATATATGATACTTATTCTTAATGTTTAGAAACACACATTTTTATTAAGAGTTCCTTAAGCTCCCTACGTATTCACGTAAATAATGTTAACAAATAACAAGGTAGGGAGGCAAAATAATAGAACTGAATGGTTTCTTAATTTAACATGATTGGTTTTGTGATGTTGGTTTACTTTAGTGTGAGAGTAGTACTCAAAATAGTTGCGAGTCTTTTTGTCATGGTCATGTTTGTTCATAATTTTTTTTTATAAAAAAAAAAAATCCTAATTATTGCAACAAACTCATTGATTAAAGTTCAACTCTTCACACTAAAAGACACCCACAAAGGTGGATGGGTTAGTAAGGGTGAGTGTCTTTACTAGTTTATTCCTTTCGTTCATCCGGGTTCGATTTCCGTGGCCATCCTTTACACATAACTTTAGCTTTAGCTGTTGAAACATGGTTTGATGATGGCTGGGTAGACCCCGGATGGCCGACTGAGAGAAACTAGTATAAAGAACATTTCTTTCTACCGAACATAGGGAAAGTGATTCCTTCCTATAAGGTTAAAAACCTGAAAATGATTAAACCACCCTCAGATCTTTTTCTATTTAACAAAAATAATCTTCACACTAAAAGGTTTAAACTGGTGGAATTTTAATAGATTACCGGTTCTATCCCGTCTTGTATAGAAAAGAAAAAAAAAATCAACTTTAGAAAAAAGAAAATTTGAACACTTAACACTAGTCATTTTCAGGAAAAGGCTTAGCTAGTCCCACGTAATTAATTTGACGAGAGAGTGGTGAAGAGAGCTTTGGGTCATTCAATGCCAATTAACTTGTCCCCTAAACGTGTTTGTCTTTTTTTTTTTTTTTTTTTGGAGAAAAAAAAAAGTGCTTAGCATTTAGTCTACAGGAGAAAACAAATAACTAATTTATTTATTTTCATATTCATTTAAAAATAGAATTGAATTTCTTTCAATAATTATCTAGTTAATTATTTGATTCAGGTTTTGAATTAATTTAAATTATAAAGTTAGAGTTGGATTACGATTTGAATAGACTCTGTAATATATATATAGACAGCATATTCATATTGCTTCTCGCTACCTCACGTTCCTTACTAGTGTATGTAAAGGACATACAAGTTTAATATTTGCGTGTTATCTTATTATTTTTTTCTTTCTAATATAATTCATATCTCCCGGACTATATATTAAACTATCTCAGAAACGTACGCTGATGTGTTGTCTTTGACATATAAGCGTGTCATCAAAACCCTCTAGGACTTGGAAACCAAGGTCAGATTCTTTATAAAAGCTAGAGAGAGGAAGAGAGAGATAGGAGAGAGAGAGAGAGAGAGAGATGGAGATGGAGGGTAGAGAGAATAACAACCACCATTCCCTATTAAGTGGAGGAAGAAGAGAAAGCAGTTACAGCCATGGCTTCTCTTCAGCTCAAATCCAATCCTTGGCCGCCATGTGCGAAGCTCTCATTCCTCCTCTTCCAATGGAGACCCTCAACAACCAAAAAAAAAAAACCCTTAGTTGACAAATCTCTCCAATCTTTCTATCAAGCTTCAGGCTCTCACTTCCCTATCCCTGACGAGGTAAAACTTCCGTTACAAATCTGACGGTTCAAAACCTTATTTTTTCCAAACTTTAACATTGATTTTTTTGGTTTTTTTTTTTTTGTTTTTTTTTGTTTGTGTTGTGTTAGGTTGCAGAGATGGTGGTGAAGAGGGCCATGCCGTCGGCTAAGGCTCTGGTGAGTTGGGTTCTGAAGATTCTTTCGTTCAGATTGGGGACTTTGTTGCTTTGTGGGTTCATTAGCTTTGATTGGAAATGGCCGTTTCTTCACAAGTTCTCTGAACTGCCTTTGGAGAAGAGAGAGCAAGTTCTGCAGAGATGGTCCAACCAAAGGCGTTTGGTGCCTCTCAGATTGGCATTTGTGTTGACCAAACTCTTTTGCTTCTACACTTTCTTCTCAAGGGTAAATCATGCAGCTCCCCAACTTTTTTTTTTTTTTTTTTCCTTCTAGGAAGTTCATCACTTTTATCTTCGTTTTCTTATTAATTAATTGTAGACTGATTGGAGATAGGGAAGGGAAAACGACCCCAATAAAAAAATAAAATAATGTATTATTTTGTAAAGAAATTTGAATTTTATAGTAGTTTTATTTTTGGATTAGGACACGTATACAATCATGATATATGTTTGATAATGTGTACCACCATACTTTATATTCTCTTCTTATTTTTTTTTTAAATTTTAATAATTAACTATTTTGGCATGTCTTGCAAACTTCCCTGACAACGTTTGCTCCGGTAGCTTGTCTTTTCCTTAATATTTTATTTTTAAAGAAATAGAATAAAAATTGACTGCAAAATTTAAAATTTACAATAGTAATTACGTCTTGGTAGCTGGTGATAGTAGAATGTTGGTGCTTGGTAGAGTTAAGTAATTTAATCCGAATAGAATATAATTATGTGAAGAAAAAAAAAAAAAAATATATATATATATATATATATGAATGGAATATTTCGTTAATGTTACGGTGCATTAATGAAATTAGCTTAGTGAGCCTGAGTAGAACACTTTTTTTTTTTTGGCTGGAGACCTGAATAGAACACTTGCCCTTTCTACTTAATTTTCTAGTGACAGAAATTGAAAATGATAGTAATATTTAGTGAATTTTCTTTTCCTTGACCCTTTTTTAACCTTAAAATATTTTATATTCCTGTTACACAGGTTGATGAAAATTCACATAACCCAGCATGTGAAGCCATCGGTTATCACGTAGACACCAGGAAAAATGTGACCAAAACCCGAAAAGAGAGGCCTCTTGAAAAAGGAGTCATAGAAACCATGAAAGAAAACGACTCCTCCCTAGTTCAATCACTCATCCAGAGAGGCCTAGAAGTCACCGAAGATCCAATCGACAACACGTACAAGATCAAGTGTGATGCTGTTGTCGTCGGTTCGGGCTGCGGCGGTGGAGTTGCAGCTGCAGTTCTAGCCAAGTCTGGCCAAAACGTGATCGTCCTTGAGCAAGGTAACTACTTTGTGGCCCAAGATTACTCTTCTCTGGAGGGTCCTTCAATGAATGAGCTATATAAATATGGTGGGATTTCATCAACCATTGATGGGAAGGTCATGTTATTGGCTGGATCAACTGTTGGAGGCGGCTCGGCAATAAACTGGTCTGCGTCTCTTAGAACACCGAGTAGTGTCCTTCGTGAATGGTCAGTGGATCATAAGATTCCGCTTTTTGGGAGTTCTGAGTATCAGTCTGCAATGGATGTTGTGTGGGAGAGGATTGGTGTTACGGACAATTGTACCGAGGAAAACTTTCAGAATCAAATTCTTCGAAAAGGGTGTCAGAATCTCGGTCTAGACATTGTTTCTGTTCCAAGGAACTCGTCGGCTGATCATTACTGTGGCTCTTGCAATTATGGCTGTCCGACAGGAGACAAGAAGGGAACTGATACAACCTGGCTTGTTGATGCCGTGGACTGTGGTGCAGTGATTTTGACGGGATGTAAAGCCGAGAAATTCATGCTTGAGAATGGCAAGAACGGGAGAGCTAGAAAGAAATGCCTGGGAGTGATCGCCACAGCTTCGAGCAAGAAAATCACCAAGAAGTTACGAATTGAGGCAAAAGTGACGGTTTCTGCTTGTGGGTCTCTCTCAACTCCCCCTCTCATGATCTCCAGTGGACTCCGTAATCCAAACATTGGAAAGAACCTCCATCTTCACCCTGTCCTCTTGACATGGGGATACTTTCCAGAAGATGGATCGGAATTCAAAGGCAAAATCTACGAGGGAGGAATCATTACCTCGATTTACAAGGTGAAATCCGAGGAAAACAACACCCGGGCAATCATAGAAACTCCTGCAATAGGTCCTGCCACATTTGCCGCACTCTTTCCTTGGGTCTCGGCATCCGACATGAAGGACAGGATGGTGAAGTATGCTAGAACCTCTCACCTATTTGCGCTGGTGAGAGATCAGGGTTCAGGTGAGGTCAAGGAAGAAGGAATTGTTACGTACCGATTGGCACAGTCGGACAAGGAAAATCTTCAGAGTGGGCTCAGTCAGGCTTTGAGAATTCTGGTTGCAGCCGGAGCTGTTGAAGTGGGTACGTATAGGAGTGATGGACAGAGAATCAAGTGTAAAGGGCTTAAAGAGAAGGATTTTGAGGAGTTTCTGGACACAGTTACCGTAGTCGGAGGACCTAGGACTAGAGGCGAGCACTGGACAATTTACTCTTCCGCACACCAGATGGGAAGTTGCCGTATGGGTGCCAATGAGGAAGGAGGAGCTGTAGATGAGAACGGAGAGAGTTGGGAGGCAGAAGGTTTGTTTGTGTGCGACGGAAGTGTTCTCCCGACAGCCGTTGGGGTCAATCCCATGATTACCATTGAATCCATAGCTTACTGCATCTCCACCAAGATTGCAGAGTCCCTGAAAAAGCAGTCTTTTCTGGATAATTAAACCATCTTGTTAATTGGTGGTAATGTATGATCCAAGACACATTAAACAATTAAAAATAGATAAATAAATATGCGATTTTCTTTATATTCTGATCTCTTTCCATTAGTGTTGAGCTTTAGCAAAACGAACTGCTATGGAACAAGAAGAAAAAATGACAAATGCCCAAAACACGGCATTTTCAGTTATGATGACCTCATGATCCCTGCTAAAGCCGAATAAAATGCTACAAAACTCAAATTGACAGTTGAGAAACGAAAAAAGTCTCAACGCAAAAATCCCTCCCAGAAAATTTGAGAAGGAAACATTATTGAGAATCATCGATAATTCCTGTTATAGTTTTACTCAATATTTTTTCGATACAAGTACTTGACTTGCCCCAACTACAAGCTGTGTATCTCCACAGAAAAGCAAAAAAAGTGAGCAATGTTTTTCTCCACGGAAAGAATTATGATCAAATGAAATTATAAAAGTAACTTGGGATCAGCTAGATTTTATATTAATTATATGCTGCTTTTACGGCCTTTTCAGCAGCATCGTCCAGGTCTTCTGCTGTGATTAATGTCATGCCACTTTCCTGCATGTCCATAAGTGGCGAAGATGAGTATTCTCAACAATGACCAACAAATTTTTAATATCTTTAAGCAATTCTTTTCACGCATCAAACCAACTTTCAAATTACCTTCAGAATTCTCTTTCCCTGATCGACGTTAGTGCCTTCAAGACGAACGATCACTGGTACTTTCAGGGAAACCTGGCAACAAGACCCACAAAGATTAACTCAAATAGATAAGATAAACTTGCCTGCAGCTACCTAAGCAGTATGCCAAATGCCAAAGAAAACGAAAATAGTAAAATACAACAACGTTCTTCATGAAGGCATTTTCTTTATCAAGTGAAATGAAGATTTATTGAAAATCAACATAAGAACGTCATGGCTCAAACAGGAAAAGACAAAAACACACCAAAAAAAAAAAAAAAGGGAAAGAAAGAAAGATAGCACTCACCTGTCTGGCGGCATTGACAATGCCACTTGCAATAATATCACACTTCATAATTCCACCAAATATATTCACCAGAATTGCTTTTACCTTCTCATCAGAAGTCAATATCTTAAATGCCTCGACCACCTGAGAGAAGTGTATAATTATGAATAAACCACGACAAATCTCTCTCTCTCTCTCTCTTAACTAGGGATAAACTATTGACTTGATTTTATCAATAGGATCAGAGGGCCACTAACATAATAAAAAACTGTCTTATATCATTACCTGGCCTTCAGAAGCATTCCCACCTACGTCTAGGAAGTTGGCAGGAGTTCCCCCATGCAGTTTAATTATGTCCATTGTAGCCATTGCCAATCCGGCACCGTTCACCATGCAACCAATTTCCCCATCTAAGCCAATATAATTCAAATCCGCTTTCGCAGCAGCCACCTGTCAAAAAAAGAACAATGCCGTGAGTGTTATTCCCTAGCCCTAAAATTGTCTCTTTCCAACAGTATAACCTCAAACCATATCCCCTTCACCTACGGAAAAAGATTAGGACTTGGCTACAAAAGATGATAGACTTATGACTCTCATACATGACAACAAATCAAAATACTCTATCAGGAAAAGGATAGCAAAAACAAGACCTCTCGGGGATCATCTTGTGTTGGATCACGTAGAGCAAAAATTGCTTTCTGACGAAATGCCGCATTATCATCAAAGTTCAACTTTGCATCAGCAGCTACCAATTTGTTATCAGCAGTCTCGGCAATCGGATTTATCTGGCCAAAAACAATCCAGGTTCAGGCTAAGATGTCTGAAGCAAAAAGACTATCTAGCGGTTAACGATAACAGTTTTGGGGCCATAAATGATGAACACTCACTTCCAACAGTGTGCAGTCGGACTCAGAGAACAGCTTATATAACTTCTTCACTTGTTCAACTGCATCTTTTTTGTCAGAAACTTTGGGATCCAACCCTTCTACTACCTTTGCAGCATCTTCATCGGTAATTCCTTTGAAAACATCAATAGGTACCTATTATTTAGGTGGGGAAAGTGGAAATTATTAATTACAACAAAATGAAATTTAATGGAAAAATAAGGATGTTAGATAGAATAAAACAGAAAGACAAACAACCTTTGCTATCATATGTGGGTATTTCTCAGCAAGGTCTTCAATGCTGGTTCCTCCCTTACGGCAGGCAATTATAAGCTGAAAACGAAATTTAAGTAGATTAGTATCTTAATTTTTTAATAGATAAGATAAGAATAAATATCTTCAAGTTATTAAAAAAGTTTATAAACTTTTTTAAGACTAGGTGTGGACATAAGTCAAATTCAGTGGCGAGAACATACTGGACCAGCAGTTTTTCGATCCAAAGTAATAGCAAAGTACATCTCGTTGACAAGTGTCAACTTTTCACAGAGATAAACCTGTAAAATGAAAAGAAACAAATCAAGAATAGTAAAGCAAGTAACAGTTGGTGGTCATTATGTTACTTCTAAGAGATCTTGAATTGCTTGGAAACAAACGAAAGCACGGAGAAGAAACATGATTGCAGTAAATATGTTTGCCAACAAAATTACATCATGTTATAACACCCAGAAATTTTGATCTGACGTACTCTTATCAAAACTTCTCTAGCTTTGGCACAAAAAGAAGGTGGGTATCACACTTTAGGTAGAACTTTCATGGCTTATTGTCCTTTAGTGCCTATGGTCTAACTAAAAGAAAAGTACTCGCCAAGAGCCCAAGCATGAACCTTCACTCACACATCCAGTAAGCAAAGGAAGATGCAAGGCAAGATCTAGACAGCTTTACTATAACATTAGAGAAGCGGAAACTCCAAGACCATTCATCTCAAACTCTGAAACTGCCCTTCTATCCTTCCTATTTAGTGCGCATCATTTAAGACATTGGGCAGTGGTCACCATATCAATTTACTATCTATCTAGGGTGAACCCCTTTCTCGTGATGAAAGAAGCTGGGCCAAAGCTTATCAAACGCATTTCTTTGAAAAATGACCTATTTATTTCATCAAGTCCGGTTATAAAATAGGGTCCAGTCCTAACTTAATTCGAGCTACAAAATTACATTCTGTTATAACACCCATAAATTTTGATTTAAGTTACAGTACAAGATCCCACCAGTATGACAATAGATAAGCGTGATTGATTTTAATTTGGTTCTGAACCAAGACTTGGACTAAACATAAATTAACCCGAAGAAGTCCTTTTATTTAGTAATCAATCATTAAGTAACTAAGTATCTAACCATGGTAAAATTCATTCAACTAAATAATTGTACCTAATAAATCCAAATACCTGTATAATCTAGAATAAGAAATTACACCAACCTTGCTAACAACTTTTCCTTGAGGACCTGTCTGTTTGGTTACAAGCACCTGCCCAAGCATCTTTCCTGCAATAGGAGAATTCAGACAACTTGCTAGTAATTCATTTACCAGACTACACAACTAAACGAATTAATAAAGAAGAGTTCGTACAATACTTGTTTCCTAAAAGGTGACTCAGAAAAAAACAACAAGGCATAAACCTATCTTAGCCGAAACTAAATTACAGAAGAGACAAGAAAGTCCTGAAACCAAGAAAGTTAAATCATATTTCAGTGAAAATAAGACAATCTCCAATACCAGCAATGTCTGGAACCCGGTCAACCTCGACAATATGAACTCCACCCTTCAAACCACTCGTAAACGTTCCCAAGCCTCTTCCACCAGCCAAAATTTGGCTCTTAACCACCAACTGCACCAAATTGCAAGTTAGCATAGCTACAGTTCTTCCAGTTAATTTATTTTCTACAGGAATTGTGCAAGCGTAAAACAAAAACCTTCATATCCAGGAAACAAAAAATAAAAGCCGTCACGGGGGATAAAACGATCAAAATCGAAATTTGGCTCAAAGACTTTCTCCTCTTTTTTTTTTTTTTTCGGAAATTAAAAGTCACTGTATTGCAAGAGCTTAAATTTCCAGAAAGATTACATCTCTATTGTTAGGAAAAACATCCCGAATAATCTCTTTCACTTCATCAACAGTAGAAGCCGCAGCACCTCTGGGGACACGGACCCCATATTTGCTCATCAACTCAGCTCCCTGATTTCAATAAAAAATCACAACTAAACATCAAAATCAATCAATTTTCACATAAAGATCAACGCATATCTCATTAGCATTTCATAAAATTTCCTCTCAAAACATACAAAAAATTAAATAAATAAATAAATAAATAAAAAAGAAGAAGAAGAAGAAAGAAAGAAAGAAAGAAAGAAGGAAACTTGCAACCTAGAATTGAACAAAATTTTGGACTGTATTTACAGGTTCTGAGATCTCCCGTTGATTAGTATAAAGGGAACAAAGAGAAAAGAGAAAACTAAACTTAAAGCTTCAATTTTTCGTCCAAGTCTACCCAGAAATTCTGTAAATAACCATAAAAATGTACATATATATAGGAGTGAATGTGCGTGTGCATATGCTTTGATCCAGCGGGGGGGAAAAAATAAAGAAATCGAGACCTGGTATTCATGGATGTTGAGGCGGCGGAGCTGTTGTTGCTGCCAGTTTCCAGCGACGGAGAGGGAGCGAGAGACGAGCTTGTTCAGCGGTCCTCTCACCATTTCTCTGAAACCCTAAGCCGAACAATAACCAGAAAGAGAGGTAGAGAGAGAAAGAGGTAGAGAGAGAAAGAGGTGCGTTTTGCTTTTGCCGGGAGCAGAGGCGATCGGGGTCGAAGAGAAAGAATCAATTGGATCCCTAACGTTTTCCTCTTTTATTATTATTTCCACTTTGACCCCTCTGTTGCTCTCAGTTTTCATTATCAGTCCAATATGTATGTTCTTTGACCTTCTTTTTTTTTTTTTTCCTTTAAGAGAAACTTCTTTATTTTTTCATCCTAAGAAAAAGAATATTCAGTCTTCTCGTTAAAAAAAAAAAAAAAAGGAAAAGAAAAAAGAAAACGTTGATTAGTCTTTGTTATTTTCTGATTATGGAGAGGAAAGATGCATTAGTCGTTTCTTACAAAACGACACTAATGTGGAAGAAAACCATTGACCAAAACTACGATATTTAGTGAAGGAAAAAAAAAAAAAAAACCTAAGAACGACGGTTAAAATTAACAGTTTAAATAATAAAAAGCATCATCAACAGAATTGCACAATAAACTCAAAACGATCAGTAGCCGAAAAAAAAAAAAACAAAAGAAACGACATCAACATAAAAACGTCAGAGCAAAATATCACTGATAAACGTTAGAGCAAAAAAAGAATTTGCATTATTATCCAAAAAAAAAAAAAAAATTTGCATCGCTGATAAACGACATCAATAGGGAGAAAGGACATGGAATAGTTTCTTTAAAATAACGACAGCAATATCAAAATATCAAAAAGCATAAAACCCACAATAACATAAAAGGGCATCATTTTTTTTTTTTTTTTGGATAAACGTAAAAGGCATCATTTAACGACATTAACCCAACAATGCCACCATAGACACGACAACAACATTAAAACGACAGTAACTTGAACAACGACATAGCATCTACAGCTACAACAATGTTACAATAACGTCAAATGATAAAACGACATCAACTGGAATGTGAGATTCGATATACACGAATAGATAATCAGTTTAGTTATTTAAAAGACAGTAAGTTGACAATATGACATCATTATTTAGGGCGATAACATTTTGATAAAAAATGAATGGAACAATCTTAAAGATATATGAGAATGACATCGACTAACAATAACATGATCGTAAAGGCAACAATAACCTGGAAAACGACATCAATAGATAAAAAACAAGAACAACATGAAATGGCGAACGACAAAACATGGAAACGACAAAACGGGAGAAATGAAACGGAGAAGTAAACGATGACAACATAAAAAGACATCGGTAGGAGATTGCAGAGGAAAACGACATTTAAAACACGACAACAAAATGGAAAACGACTGTGTGCCGAGGAAAAATTATCAAACGTGACAGATGACATAAAAAACGATGATAAGTAGAGAACGACAATAAAAAAAAAAAAAAAAAATTTAGGTATATAGAACGACATCCATGATGAAACAACAGCGAATGGAAAATCGACGCTGACACCAGGAAACGACATCAAATGTAAAAACGACAACATTTGAAAATTTAAAATATAAATGTATTTACTTATGAATTTGAGTCAGATAGTCGGGCGGTCATGATCGGATAAACTGTTTCATGAGACCCATCAAATAATACCCGTTACAGATTCATTAATTTGTTTATTTAATGAAATCCCATTGTCGAATAGTTCAAATTAGACAAAAATGGCATTAAAGAAGGTCATGCAACTTTTTTCTCTCTTTTTTTGCTGAAAGAAAAATCATGCAGCTTCATGTTGTGCTTTGTCCTCGTCGTTTTTCTCTTATTTTTTCACACGTTTTTTATTTTTTTATTTTCCTCTCACTTTTTGCTTCATCGTTTATTTTCTCTTCCTCTCACGGTCTCACTCCCTCCTATGATAGTGACGAACACGATATTCGCAAACTTGCGTAAGAAAGAAAGTGCTATTATCAGAGAAACTTGTAGGAATTTCGATGTTAGAATACTAGGATACTGTTTTTACACCTGGTTCAATTTATACATGTTTGGTTGGTAGTTGGTAAAGACAAATGCATGCACTCTTGGATGATTCTTAAGGTGGTCGTTCGCCAACGCACAATCAATACCAACATTGAGTCGGTTTGTTCTACAGTATCATCAACCGCTTTCATAGTTCTCTATGCCTTGCAGCTTAGACAGTCGGCCCCCTGGATAGGTTCCGCGACATCAGACTCTAGTAACGCTTTTCCTCAGAGAATTCTCCATTTTCAACTGCCAACGAACTTCACACAACAAAATTTTACTTGTAATACATTCCAAGTGTTTCAGCAGCTACGTTGAGGGAGAGTCTCATTTAGGAGCGAGAACACCTAAACAATTTTCTTTTCTACATATCCAGGTAATCCCACCTTAGTCCGTGAAAAGAAGCTTGGAAACGAAGCATCTTTCTTACAAAATAGTTGGAAAATCATCTTTCTATTATTCATTTTGCTACCTAAGTCATTCCTCTTGAACTATCATATGCTTTTCAGGACTCGATCTTAAGCTTAATATAGTGAAAGTGAAAAAGAGATAATGGAAAAGTATACCTCAGAAGCTTCAATTAAGAGCTACTAATATGCTAGTAATAAGGTCGAGATAAAGCCGACACATCAATCCAGGATGGTCTCTTTGCATTGTAATAGAAGTGTGCAATCATATGAACTAATTCATCAGCTGTACGAAACTCTGCAAAACGAAACCGTTATACAGCGTCAAGGAAAAGAAGGAGCTTCAACAAGTCATTTTACGGTAAAACTTGAACGTGAATGAGATAGCTCTCACCTTTTTCCCTGTATAGGATCCTGTTTCCTCGTAAGAATAAAATCTGAGGGCCTTCTTTTACTTTAAGAGCATATGCCAAATCCCTCTCAATGTTGATGTCTATCTTGACCGACTATCGTCACGAAAGTTTGAAGCTGTTAGCATTAATGAATAAATCTGAAAATACATTTGCTGAAACCTAAAAGTTTCATTAGATAGGGGCTTTAACTATTTCTTCTGAAACATAGGCAAAAATTTATTGAAGTCATGTAGGAACAAAATTTAATATACCCGAGGAGGCAATCGATCTTTGGCATCCCAATAAACCTTAACAGCCTTTTCTAGCTCTTTTAAAGTCTTCCAATTGTCAGTTGCCCTGTAAATGGTACAACAAAATACATGTTATTAGAAACTTTGTATAGAATCTGAACCGAAGTATAAGCTTCTCAATGCTTTTCTTTTGCGGATTGGCAGATCAAAGTTTGTCATGCTCATGCATGCACTTCAACTCTCCTAAAAGCCATCACGGAAAGTTCCAAACAACTTGCAATTGGAATAGTTTATCTGTCTCTTCAGATTCTCAAAATCAAGTAACGTAGAATCCTATCTAGCTCATTCTGTGACGCACACAACAAAAACAAAGCTAAACAACGACTACAAGTCTTGTCCATTTGAGCCATGTTAAGGACTTCAACTGATTATAAAATAGCACGCAATGTTACGAAGCTCAGGCCAGACACAAGATTTTAACACAAAACCTTACAACACTTGTTGTGACGGATTTCATCCATATCAGAAAATGTGCCAATCTAGCACAAGCACACACAAGAATTCAACAGAAGTTCTACTTCAAACAAATCGGAATTGTTTCTTCGTCACTTCAAATCTTAAAATCAAGTAATGCTAAATCATTTCTAGCTCATTCCGTGTCGCGTGCAACAAAAACAAGCGAAAAAGCTAAACTACAACTACAAGATCTTCTCCATTTGAGCCATAGTAAGTACTTAAACTGATTACAAAACAACACGCAATGTTAAGATACGCAGACCAGAAAAATCATAACAAAATCAGAGAAATCAATCCGTTCATACCTGTTATATCTTTCGAAAACAAGAACGACGAGCGGGCTCGGATGAAAAGCAAAGCTTTCCCACTCCAAACAGTTAATCTCCTTCACCCAGTTATCGTCAATCTCTCCTTCCCAATCAATCTCCACCCCGTCTTCCCCGGCCACGTTCTTTATCGGATGCTTCTCGAAATACTCTGACGCCCTAATTCCCCATCCCACGTCGGCGTCCAACGGCCAATCCCGACTCTCCTCCTCCACCACCATTCCCTTCTTCTTCTTCTTCTTCTCACCGGCGACCTCGCCGTCCTCTTCATCGTCACTAATCTCAGATTCCGATTCCGATTCCGATTCAGATTCGTCCTCGTCCTCGTCCTCTGCCCTCTCTTTCATCACATTTCCCTTATTCTCGAACACTACCGCGCTCTGCTCTCTGATTGACGCGAACGTCCGTTCCAGCGTGTCCCTCACGTAGTCTTCCACCGCGGCGGCCTCGCTTCTCCGACCGCGCCGCGGCTTTCTCGGGATTGTGGTCGGGACTTCGCCGTCGTTCTGGGACGGTTCGGTATTCTGGCGACGGTTTCTTGTTCTGGGTTTGGGTTTGGGTTTATGAGCCGAGTTGAGCTTGAGGTCGGGTTCGGAATCGGAATCGGATTTTCTTGAAAGTACGAGGAGAGGAAGAGATTTTACGGCGGGAGTACGATGTACGAGGTGGATGTTGATTCTGGGAATGATGGAGGTTTGAAGGAGAAGTGACATTTTTGGTTTGCCGCACAAGCGCGGGAATCAGTTAGCAACACCAGGTGTTTGACAAAATGCCTTTGCCTGCTTTTATTTGTAGAACGGCGGTTCCGGTCATAAATTTATGAATACATGTGCCTTTAAACGTACAAGAGTACTAGCTGTGCTCTTAAAAATAGAGATACGTAGGAAAAAAATTGTTTTTTACATGTTTTTTTTATAAATATCTATAGTCTTGTTGAATTAAGCAAATTATCGTTTTTTTAGAATAGTCAATCATGATTGATATCCGTTTATGATTATGATTAATTAATTTTAATCCATGATAGATCACCTTCTCTTACAAGAAAATCCATACTGGTTTATGACCTTCTCTTACGAGAAAACTCATACTAATGTGTGACCTCACTTGTCTGATACCTCCTAAGTCATAACTTTCTTAGGGATTAGAGACTTCTTAAAATCAAATGACATTTTCGCTTTTCAATGTGCATTTCGCTCTTCAATTACGTGCGGACTTAATTTGTTTTAAATTTAAATTAATGATTTTACATTATTGTGGTTAAGAAATTAATTTAAATAGATTTATGGTATAAATATGTTGTAAAACAAGAAGTAGTTCACTTAAAACTTGAGTGACCTAAAATGTCGATTTATTTTTTAAATAATTCTATTATTCGTTGAAGAAACTTTGTCAATGTGAGCGAGGGGGAGAAAATGATTGCTAGCACGACAAGATCATAAGACAAATAATCATGTTCATAGACCAAAAATGTCGTTCAAAAAATTATTGTTGAAGAAACTTTGTCACTATGGGAGATGGATTGAAACAAACAAACAAACAAAACAACACAAAACATGACATGTTTTATTTTTCAAACCACGACAAAGTCATTTTGCTTTTTTAAAAGCTTTTTGTCGTTTGAATAGAAACGACACATAATTTCAAATTTTGAAGTTTGTGATGGTGAAAATGTAATTAAGGAAATGTGTTTGTGTGGACACCAAGTTCAGATATGACACCACGTTTAGTGTGTTGGAAGAACGACGCCGTTCAATAAGGATTTGTATAAAAGCCACGTCAGCATGAAGCAAGAAAGAGGGGTGAGAATTTAGACAAGGTCCACATCAGTGTGAATAAATAAGGAAGCCACATCATTAGATGAATTAACAAGAGCATAGCATCTGAAACAATGATGGTAACCCTCAAGTCATCCCAGAGAAAACTATAAATAGGGATGGGGTTATAAGATTGGTACTTTTTTGGAAACACTTGAGAAATAGAGAGAGATTTTAAACTTTTGTTAAGAGAATTAGATTCTTGACTTAAATTTTTGTTGAGAGAATTAGATTCTTGTAACTCTAAATTTCAGTAATTCCAATAAAATTTAGTATTTATTATTTGTCGTTTGATCAGATTTCGATACAAACAGTTTGTAACGGTTTCACGTCAAGTAAGCTGCTGTTGAATTTAAGTATGCAGGCGTTGGGTGGAAAAATTTTGTGTTATCATGCCATGTAGGTGAGAAACGACCCTAGTTTTTTCTAATCAATTCATGCGAGGATTAGTCGTTGGGGATCTCTAGAAAGTCCGTTTTGTTGTCGTTTAACGTTTATGATAGTTTGAAAAAAGTGCTGCTCTTTATTCTACATTTGTCTTTAATGTAATCCGCATGTCGTTCGAATTTGATCACGGTATTTTATGGAGAATACAGATATGTCGTTTGTGCAAGATTAGCTTCAATTTTGTGTTGAAAATGACATGTCGTTTTTTTTTTTTTTTTTTTTTGTGACACCTTTTATGGCGTCGATTTCAATGTTCAAAGTGGCAAGATGTCAATAGAAGTATCCAACCAATATTTTTGGCTTTCAATTAGGATAAATTAGCTTCTTTTTTTTTTTGGTGGATATTGAAGGAGGAAAAAAAAAAAAAAAAAACTATTGTCTTCAGATTGAAGTGAATCATAAATGCAGCTAAAGCGAAAATAAATGTTTAATGATTTTCATGAAAAGCTTACAGTTGAAAATTGTACATTACTTTGTAGGTTTTTTTTTTTTTTTTTTTTTGGGGCATGCCATAAAATTTCCCACTCGGTTATTTTTATGGTTCAAATAAAGACAATATTTTTCATTATAGCTCTCAAGAAATGGCAACATCAATTTAGTAAAAAATGATTATAATAAACACCAAAGTCAAACTATTGCTAAAACGAAAGAATATGGATGATTTCTCCGTATGCTCTTCCGTCACTATAACAAGGAGATAAAATCAAACTATACGATAAATAAATCTATAGCTTTTTAAAAACTTCATTCACCAATAATGCAAGATCTTTTTCTATTGATATGACAAACCTTTTGTGAATTTCGCTCACATAGCCATGGGAAGTTACAAATTTGATAGGAAATCACAAGAAAACATGCAAAAATGATGAACTTAAATAAATTACCACAACTAACTTATTACTATTATAGAACAATAGGATATAGATATACATTTGTTTTTTTTTTTTTTTTTTTTTTTGTTGGTTATTGATTACAAAAAGATTAGACAGCTAAATAGATGAAAAAATCAAAAAATTTGTCGAAGTTAAAGTGAGCCTAAGTATACTGTTGAAGTAAAATTTTGTCCAACAAATTTGATAGGAAATCACAAATAGCCATTGGAAATTACAAATTTGATAGGTAATCACAAGAAAACATGAAAAAATGATCAACTTAAATAAATTACCACAACTGAGCGAAGCAAACTTATTGCCATAAAAAGATAATAGGATATAGATATGTATGGATTTTATTGATGACAAAAATATTATACGTATAAATAGATGAAAAGAACATAAATAAATTTGTCCAAATTAAAGTGAGCCTAAGTATAAAATTATTGTTGAAGCAAAATTTCTTCCCACACCAAATGAATGTTTTTGAACAAAAAATTAAGATTGAACAAAAAAAAAAAAAATCAAGAATGTTAAACCAAAAAAATAAAAATAAAAACAAATAATTAAAAACTGGAGTGCCGGTGTAAAGCCTCAAGGATTTGTGTTTAAAATTCAAAGAGATTTATTAAACAGTAAGAATAAGGGAGTTTAATTCTTCATTATATTTGAGAATTTATCCTCTCTTTAATACAATAAATTAGTTTATTTTTATAACCGTTCAATGCACATTAAATATGGACGGACGTTAAATGTCTCGAAATAATGAAGAAATGCCTCTTGATCTCCCTTTTTGATCAGACTAATAGAGTTCCGACCAATGCTGTTTTTAGTGTCACAAACTTAAAGTGTAATGAATTTTGATATTTTGGGTACTCCAAATGTTCCGAATTCCTTGGTTCACTGGTTGAACATGTATTATTTAACTTTGTGGTTTGTAACGTGTGTTATAAGTCTACAAAATTGATGAAAAGATAAAAGAACAGATTCTACTAGAAAGATAGATCTTAGGATCTTCTTTCATAATAGCAAGATTGTCGAATATTAAGATAGCCATAAAGAGGAAAGGAAAGGAAAGAAAAAAATAAATAAATAAATATATATATATATATATATATTTATAAAAGATGCGGACAGTTGTTATCCTTTCAATTAAGAAGGATTAGTTCAGAAATAATAACATAATTAGGGTTGCAGTCGACGTTTGGAAAAGATTGAAATCCCCTCACAAATCATAATCAAAGAATTAAATTATGAAGGCGAGTTTAATGAAATAAAAAACAAGTCAATTTCCCTTTAAAAAAAAAAAAAAAAAAAAAAAGAAGGTCAACCCTAAACAAGTTACATGTGAATTAATCTTGAATTTCTAAGACGAAATCCTGATTAACGTGTTTCTAAATTCACTATATCAAAAAGGCAAATAACCTCTCATGATCGGATCATCATATTTTATGTAGTTCATCTTACTTTTTGCATATTATTATGTGAGATAATATATACAATCAACACCAGATTCCTAAAAAAATAATAATAATAAAAAATAAAAAAACAAGAACACCCTAAAAAGAACATAAATTTTAGACAAACAGACCTGTAAAAAACTCAAAATAATAGCACCAAAAAAAAGAAAGTAATAACGCAGAATTAAATCATGAAATGAGAGGAAATTTGTTGAAGTCTAACAGGCAAAAAATAAATCCCTCGAAAAAAAGGAAATAAATAAGCAAATTACAAAAAGAGTCTCAGAAAAGAGAGAGAAAATTCTGTACACATTTTTAAAATTTTTTTTTCCAGTTTGGAGCAAAACGGGATCCCCAAGAGGATGAGTACACGTGTTGCAACAGATTTCCACTAACATTACAACTGTAGAAGGCGAGCAAGCTGTGCAGGGTTGAAAACGCCAGATAAGTGGGCCCCATCTGAGCCCAACAAATCAGCTACCGCCACGTATCTCTCCAGACTTTCCACGCCCGGCTCGGCTCTATATATCTTCTCGGCTTCCTCTTCACCAGCCGATGATGACGATGACGACGATGATGACGACTCGGCTCGCGCGGCGTCAAACGGCTGGCCGAACAGAGTTCCTTTGGTGAGGAACTCGTGAGCCAAGTACCCAGCCAGGAGCTGATTGGACGAAGATACGGCGGTGGTGGGCTCCTTCTGCGAGCCGGCTTGAGACTCAGCCGGCTTCCACTTCTTTGTCGTTGACTGTTGGACGGCGTCAACTGTGCCGTCTTCTTCCTCTTTGCGCTTGTTTGACGGCGTTAGCACCCGACGGGGCGGTAGTCGCATCGTTTTTGTACTCATTTCTTTGTGCGTGCCACGTCAGCAAACAGCGAATTAAATAAAAATCCACCACAAATCTAATCCGATGGAAGAAAAAAGAAAAAAAGAAAGAAAGAAAAAAGAAAAGATTCCTTTTTAAGCCAAAGGCCTAAGGCAAAGGGACGTTTGGTAGAAAAAGGTAAATAAAAATTACTTCCAAGATTGTTTAAAAAAAAAGAAAAAGAAAGAGAATAATATTTTTCTTAAAAAAATTAGAAAAAAAAAAAGAAGGAAGTGAGAGGAAACAAGAAATTTGAAATCTGGAGAAACCTCTCCAGAAATTTGACACAAAGAGGAGAGAGAGAGATATAAATAGAGAGAGAGAGAGAGAGAGAGAACGGAGAAGTATAAACTTGTGGAAGAATGGGTAGCCGTGGGGGTCGTCTTTCTTTTATAGATCCGGGAATGGTTCATTACCCCTGGTATTCAACAAAATTACAGGAATACCACGTGCTCAAATGACAAAACTACCCTCCCCTTTGATTAAAAAAATTTAACTCCGGTTGAATGAAACAAAATAACAAATAATAGAACAAAACCGAAATATCGGCCAGAGGTGCCCCTTGGCCTGGGCCTTCGCCCCGTCCCTCACACACCCATGGGGCGCGCGAGAGCCTAGGCGGCCAGGCCAGCCTGGCCAAGGGGGCTGACCACGGCCGGCGCCACACCCGTAGGTGGATGGCCGTCACCGGTGCCCCCTTGGCCTGGGCCTTTGTCCCGTCCCTCACGTCGCCACAATTTTTAGATCCACTATATTAATCAAGTACTTTGGTAAAGAGTTTTTTTTTTCCCCCAAATTAATTAATAATTTTTTTTGTTTCCTATTAAAAATGGACTTCCTTATTTAGCCTGATAACCTGATTTAAAAAGAATCATAATTCATTTATAAAAAGAAGAATCCTAATTGACAACGGATCAGACTATAATTTCACCTGGTAAGTCTCATATTTGCTCCTCAATCAGCACATCTCTATATTATTATCCAAGTACTAATAATTTTTTATTATTTCCAATTACAATATTTTATATGTATAAAGGGTTAAAAATCAAAATAATCATTAAATAATGGTAAAAAAATATAAAAATTTCTATTTGAGAGGTTATTATCATAATTTTCTCTCCTTTTTTTTTTGTTTTTTTTTTTTTTTTGTCTCCATGTAATTTGTAGAGGAGATTAGAGTTAATTATTGGCTGGCCGCAAGAGTTGTCACTTTAGTACTTGACACGGAGGTTGGGCTCAACCATTCAATTCACCGAACGAATCAATAAAAATATTTTTGAGAAAATTATCTAAATAATCACATTTTTTCGTCCATTGATTAATATAATACAAAATTATTTTCTCCTGATCAACATGATTTATATTTTTATTTTATTTATATTTTTATGATATATTGGTCTAAGATTAAATTTATGTGTTGTTCCAATATAATGATTTTTAAATTTGAAAAAAAATTATAGCAAGCAGGTCATTCTTTAAAGATGTTTAGAGTAAATTGTTTATTTACGAGAATTTTTAAGATAATTATATCATAAATTTACTTCATAAGAATATTTTTAAGAAAATTTTGTCACAAATAATATTCGTAAATATATCAATAATTGTGAACATGATATTTATTATCAGCCGAAAAATTTTTATACCTAGCCAGAACAAGCACATACGTAGAGAACTTGCATATTGATCGCCATAATTGGTCCATAACAAATCGGGCTTTGTTAAAACCCATTTCTTGGGGCAAACCAATATTTTTGTTTTGGGCCTTTCACACCCCCTCAAATGTTTCTTATGTCAGATCATAATAATATTATGTTATTGAAATTTATTTTAATAAAATTCATGTAATTTAGTAGAAACGAGTTTAATACCCGTGTGTTACACGGGGAAGGAAGAAAAAATAAAAATAAAAAAATTGAGTATTTTATAATAAAAACAGTTAATTAAGATATAGATTATACAGAGAAGGAAGAAAAAACAAAAATGAAAAAATTATATATTATATAATAAAAATAGTTAATTAAGATATAGATTATAATTACAGTAAGTATATATTTATTTAGTATTTACTATTATAATATTAAAGTACATATATTTATATTTATATGCTTAATTTTCTTGAAATAAAAAAGTTTAAATAATAAATAAAATTTAAAAAATCAAAGGGATAACAAGTTGTAGGGTAAATTTAATAAAATAAAAACCAATTAAATTAACAAATAAACGTAAACATGAATAGAAATTTTAAAAAATTTATTTCTAAATATTATAGATATAAATATAAAAGAAACTTATTCAACATTTTGTTTAAAAAGAAGAAAGAAGAAGAAAAAAATAACAGAAGTCAAAGAATAAAAAAATAATAATATCAAATATTAAAAATAAAGTATTAAGTATAAGATTTGTTGTTAATAGAATAAAATATAATAATATATTGTTATTAAAAAATCAAAAAGAATAAATAAAATTAAAAACTTTTAAATTTAAATAGTCAAAAAAATTTAAGAACCTAAGCAAATTTATTAAATTTAAACAAAATTAATTAAATCAATAAATAAATCTAGAAATAGAATAAATATTTTTTATAAATTTAATTTTAAATAATAATATTAATCTATTATATAAATAAAAATTTAGTTATAATAATTATAAATATATATATTTGATAATTACGTTTAATTACAATAAAAATTTATTTATTGATTTTTAATTTTATTATAATTTTATAGACCTTTTTAATTTTGGAATTTCTGTAAATTATTATTTAATTTTATATTTTTTAGTTTGTTTGTTTATTTTGAATATTATAATTGAATTGTATTAATTTATTCTTTAACTGTATTATTCTATTTTTTTCGTTAAATTTTTATTAATTCAATAATTTTAAAT
The DNA here is from genome assembly GCA_009761775.1 of Ficus carica. Classification (NCBI taxonomy): domain Eukaryota; kingdom Viridiplantae; phylum Streptophyta; class Magnoliopsida; order Rosales; family Moraceae; genus Ficus; species Ficus carica. The sequence continues at coordinate 2,749,705 of CM019748.1, read as the reverse complement.
TTTCAAATGTTATTTAACATATATAATTTTATTTTTTATAATTGAAAATAATTTAATAAAATATAATTTACTTTCTCTCTCTAATGGCCGGATAATGCCAAAAGGGCAAAACCGGTAAGTCACTGTGCAACCGGGAAAATGCAGGAGAATTAAAGGGTAAAAACGTTATTTTACTGTAGCTTTACTGTAACGTTACTGTAGAATACTGTAGCAGAATCAGAAAAAATGAAAAAAAAAAAAACCCCAAAATTCACTATTTATTACTGTACGGTGAATAGTTTCTCAGTCTATCATTTTAGTATATGTATAATGTTGTACATAAAACGGCATGTCATTTACAATGGATCGCTTGGTAGAAAGAAAGATATGTCGTTTATGTTGAGAAACAAATGTCTTTTGTGTTTTAAAGTTTGATGACGTTTACCATTTCAAAAAATAAAAAGACTATTTTTGCCCTTTTTCAAAGAGTTTAGAATTTTTAAATCACAAAAAAAAAAAAAAAAAAAAATCCAAATCATAATTTTATATAAAAAAAAAAAAAAAAAGGATCAAACGATAAATTTACTCTAAAGTTAGGCATAAAATAAATTTTACTATTTTAAAGGAAATGTCATTTTTGTATAACTAAATATCATTTATGTTTTATGTCATTTTTTAGAAGGACAGACGTTTCTATTAGAGTTTAATAACGTTTCGTTTTCTTCTTTTTCATTCTTTTTTTTTTTTTTTTTTTTTTTTTGAGGATGATTCTTTTAGATTTTAGATATATTTATTTTCGGTTTATGTTTTAATACTTTGCCACGTAGCAAATAATGAACAATACTTCATGTCCTCTTTTAAAGTCTTTTATTTCGTTTATCTGTTATAAAACGACATATAATTCATTGTATATCGTTTTTTTTTTTTTTTTTTCAAAATAACGAAATTAGACATGGAGGCATAGATGACGACATATTGTTTTAGAACTGAATGTAGAGAGACAGAGTGAGAGAGAAGACCGAAGAAAAGAGAAAGAGAGAGAGAGAGAAAGAAGCAAAGAAAAGAGAGCGAGAGAAAGCAAAAAGACAAACCCAGTGAAACTGTTGCAGGTGGCTACGTTGAAGTTTGGCTGCGGTTATAAGGATCTGGTGGCTTAGGCAAGGCTGGTGAGAGAGGTCAGGCAGTGTGGCGAAGAGCATATCGGAAGTTCGCGGTTGGAACGATGGGGGCTACGATTTTGGGCTTTAACGGTGGTGGGATTGGTGACGACGGGGCTGCGATGGTGGACTACGACGGTGGTGGGCTGCGACAATGGTGATGGGATTGGCGACGGCGGGGCTACGACGGAGATGATGGTCTGCCGGTGGTGGGATTGGCGACGGCGGGACTGCGACGGAGATGATGCTCTGCCATTGGTGGTCTGCGATGGTGGAATACGACGGTGGAGGGTTGCGACAATGGTGATGGGATTGGCGACGGCGGGGCTACGACGGAGATGATGATCTGCCGGTGGTGGGATTGGCGACGGCGGGGCTGCTACGGAAATGGTGGTCTGCCTTTGGTGGTCTGCGATGGTGGCCTACGACGGTGGTCGGCTTCGACAATGATGATCGGATTGGCGACGGCGGGGCTACGACGGAGATGATGGTCTGCCGGTGGTGGGATTGGTGACGGTGGGGCTGCGACGGAGATGGTGCTCTGCCGGTGGTGTACACTGTAGCAAAATTACTGTGCTATACTGTGCTATACTGTAGCTAATGAAGAGAAAATCTGAGAGAAAAAATTCAAAAAACACTGTTTAATCACTGTAGAAAAAACAGTGTAACCCTAGCTCTCCTTTAGTATAATAGTATAATTTGATGTCTTACAATTACACTGTTACACGTGACCGGTAAGTTTTTTTTTTTTTTTTTTTAATACCCTGTTACAAACTTCTCCAAATAAAATAAAATAAAAAAGGCTTTTTAGTATTTATTTGTTCTCTTGTATTTAATTTTTTTTTAAACGGTGATAATTAACTCTAATCGCTAACAAATGTTTGAAGAAAAATATTAGGGACACCAATTCTAATATCAATTTTTGAGTACTAACCTATGTGGCATATGAATTATCAGTTTTTTATTAGTAAGTGTTTAAAGTATTATCACATCAATTAATTACATTCACTTATAGAAATATGACACATGAGTTGGTACTCAAAAAGTTAGGATTTGAGTTTGTATCCCAAGCATTGCTCATGTTTGAATTTTATGGAGTTTTTTTAGTAATAAAGGGACTCAATTGCAAATGGGAGTCTCTCTCTCGCGAAGAAAATGTCAAACCATGAGAAGTTCATAGAACACAGGAGCTAAAACCCACAATAATTTGATTAAAAAATTTAACATGAGTTTGGTTGGTATATTTGAGTTGAAAATTTTGGATTAGAGCTATTTGATTTTTTAGAAGCTGGTTAAAAACTTAGTTGATTTTTCGGAAAAAAAAAAAAACAAAAATGAGTTGAGTTTTTCGAGTTTGAAGTTATTAACATCAAACATATGCTTACTTTTTGAAAATGATTAAAGTTGACCATTATGGTAGACAGTGAAATACATAGCTGAATCTGATTGTCTTTTCATGTTAGTTATGGCAACATGAGGCTTCCATTCCATGTTGTGGGGTTGAGGGGCAATCTTCTTTATGTGATTGACCCAGCCTCAACTGTTAGTTAGCTTAGTTACTAAAACTTGACTTGACTAAAAAGTGAGCTGCAACATTTTTCACATTTATTAACCCTAATGTTTGCATCGACAATCATAGATCAGTTTAGGGTATCTTATCTTTTGAGATAGGTCAGGTAAAAGTTCAGTAAGAGTCAGTTTTTTATCGATTTGCTTGTTGTCGACTAAAAAATTTCGAAAAACAAATAATTTGTGATAACGCAAATTTCAAATTTACTTAATTAAATCAACTAAAATAATTAATGTGAGTTATTTTTCTCCCGTGAATCAAATAAGTGACTGACTTTATCTGAGTTACCACAACACATTGAGCTAACTAACATCCCTTTGATCGGCTACTAGTGTCGATGATTAAGTAGTTCTATTCAACTTGATACGTGGAGGGCCAATATTTGAGGACATTCAACCTCAACTATTAGTGGTTTAGAAACTCGTGGACTAAATTGGAAATAAAAAATAAAAGTAACAAAAAAAAAAAAAAAAAAAGAGCTAAAATTTGGAGAAAATAGTTAATAACATTTTTAAAATTTTATTTAAAAGATAAATAACATCTTTTAAAATAGTTGAAATATACATATAACTTAAGACGGGGGATTTAAATTCTGTATCTTTTGATAAAGTAAAAGCCCGTTTGGATCACCATCTCCAATTCGAAATTTTCATTTCAGTTTTTTTATTTTTCTGAAAAGTCAACAAAAATTATAATTATTTTTGAAAAGTCATCAAATTCTAATTTAAAAATTTTATCTCCAACCAACAAATCAACTGGAGGTTAAGATATAAAATTACCATTAGATTATATTTACAAATAATATTCCTCTTTTCACGAGGTTGAAAACTTTTATTGTTGTTTAATCCTTGTAAAATAAGAGGTACGAGCTATAAATAAACAATTCGGTTAGTGTCAAAGTCTCACTTAAAAAAAAAAAAAAATCAATGGACAACTAAAGGTTGAACATAAAATTAATAAAGAAAAGAAAGTTGTTTTATGCACATGCATTTTCCACACATGTTTCACGTATAAAAAATAAAATAAAATGAATCTTAAAACAAACGAAATTAAAAAAAAAAAAAAAAAAAAAAAAAACTGAAAGAAGACAACCAAAAAATAACAGTAAGGAATTTTGTCGGTTCTATGAAAGGTGCAGTTAAAAAAACCGGTTTAACGGTAAGCAGAAAACTTGCGAAACGCCTTCCACGTGGCACTGAGTTGTCCTCAGCCGACGTGGTGACAGTAAATACAAAATTACGAGTGGGCCCCAAACGGAAATTTCTTCTTGCAAAAACACCCCCTCCTTCCCTCGAATATCTTCTTCTTCACGATTTTCCTTTCAGAAAGTTCGCACGAGCCCAGTTCGTCATCCGAATCGACAAAGCAAAAGAAAGGGAAAAAAGGAAAAGGGCAAGCGAGAAACTTGGACCGGTTCAACGATTCCGGTAAAAGGAAAAAGTTTGATTGAAAAAAAGGAAAAAAAAAAAATAAAAAAACAGGAGGAAGAAAAATATGGGCGTTCCTGTTGATGCCTTGTGGGCACTCAACATGTTCTTTTCTTTTCGGAAAAACAAAAGGTGAGTGCTTTTGATTGCCTATTTATTCTGTTGTTGGTTAGTCTGTCGGTTTCTTGGTCCTGAATTGTCACTTGGCTTAGATTTTATTCTTTGGTTAATTGTTATAGACGAGGTGGGTTTGAAATTGGTTCGTGTTTGTTGGATTTCTGACGTGGGGTTTTGGAAATGTTCATGGGTGTCTGGTTTTTAAAGGAGAATTGTGATTCTGAGTTGGAGTTAGGTTTTGGGCCGACAATGATTGTGACCAAAGTCAAATGTTTCTGTTTGTTGTTTTGTTTGGTTTGATGTTAATTTTGCTTCCTATTTGTTTTCTGGAGTTGGGATTGGATTTTCAATTGCATTATTATTTTGATCTTCGTTGTTCTTGGTTTTTTTTTGTGTGTAAATGTTTCAACTTTATTCCATGTGATCTTAAAAATTTTCAGTGGACTTGTTTTCTGACAAAGTCATATGTCTCTCTTTCTTGTTTTTTTTATATGTTAATTGTGCTTCCTGTTTGTTTTCTGGAGTTGGGATTGGATTTTCATTTGCATGAAAATTTTGATCTTCATTGTTCTTGTTGTCTTGTGTAAATGTCTTAACTTTACTTCTTGTGATCTTAGGAGTATTATTTGTGAATTTGTTTAGTGGGATTTCTTAGATTTCTCTAAAAAGGGCTCTAATTCATCGGTGTCGGTGATTTTTGGTGGTTAAGGTTTTGGGGTCTCGTGAGGCAACATGAGGAAGAATAGGGTTGCAAGGGGAAGGAGGAGAAGTGATAGAAGGAGGAACTTTCAGAAGATAATGAATTGTCTCTGCTCTGGAGAGCAGTTGAGAGCCACAACAAATGAAATGGTCCCTTCGTCTGAATCTCTAGCAATTAACGATCATGGAAGCGAGATCTTTTCCCGAGCTGCAGAGCTCGCCAAGAAACCAGACACCGGTAATATTGAAGAAGCTGAATTGTCCCTGCGCGAGAGTGGTTGCTTGAACTACGAGGTTTGTTGCTTCATTCTCCTTATATTCCTAGATGATTTATATTTAGAAGCCTAGCGAATTTATTCTTCTCAGTTTTCACTATGTTGTCACAATGTAGATACAAGCCATTTTAATGTTTCATACTTTTAATGGATATAGTTGACAGAGTTGACGGAATTTCTTGTTTGATATGTGAAATTTAACAATAACAAAGCAATTGGACGTACTTGATCATTTCACCTTTGTTGAGTCCTGTGTTGCTTTTAAATCGTGGCGCACTGTGCAATTCATTTACTTGGTATCTTGCATACCTTCAGTCCTGACGGTAAGAGGCATCAGGTAGGAATATGGACTGAGTTAAAATGCAGCTAAAAAAAATTACATGTGAAAACTATTTGTCAAAATCCAAATGAAGGTGCTTTACTTTCTTTTGTAATATCAGTCTTCTAACGGTTGGCCTTGGTTGTTAGTATTCCATATTTGCATGATAATTGTTGTATTACAGGTACTGCTAGTTTCTCATGTATTTTTATGTAATTGACTCACCATTCATTATTCTTCTTATCATTTCTGTCTCAACTAACTTCGCAGACACATGTTTCTTTGAGTTCTTCTCTCGACGATCTCAAACTGTGGCAATGGATTCTCATGATGGTGTTTGCAATTTGCAGGAAGCAAGAGCATTGCTAGGAAGATACGAATATCAGAAAGGAAATGTGGAAGCTGCGTTACATGTATTTGAGGGGATAGACATTTCTACCGTGGCTCCCAAGATAAAATCCTGCCTTGCTAGAAGAGGTGAACAACGTAGGAGAAGCTCTCAATATTTTGCAACCCCACCACTGTCTATACATGCTGTCAGTTTACTTTTGGAGGCTATCTTTCTCAAATCAAAATCATTGCAGGCTCTTGAGAGGTTTAAAGGTAGTTTTTGCCCCCTGTTAATACTGTTCCTATCTTCGGTTCAAATTCTTGGAATTATAGGAGGTGATTGCACATATTCATAATCTTTCAGCCCAGTTAGTTTTACAAGATGTGACTTTATGATTTCATAAGGTTCTTACGTCATAACTCACACAACATGTTCTTTGAAATTGCCTTTTGTTTCTACGTCAAATTATATTTAGTTTGTAAAATACGTATGTTTCAAATAATTCAACCTTTTCTTACTTTATTTTTTAATAAGCACAATAAATAACGCTTAAAGATCCTGCAATAAGAATAAGTTGTTTTGTTACATTATATACTAACTTTGATTTGTATGGTTTGAATCAGATCATCCCTGTTCACAGAGGGGAAATAAAAAAAAATGTGAAATAGTTCATGAGCTTTATATCATAATTAAACTACTCTTGCAAGCTAATAGTGTATATTTCCAACCATTTTCTGCAGAAGCTGCCGAATCTTGCAAAGTTATTCTGGACATAGTTGAGTCCTCATTGCCAGAAGGCTTGCCTGAATACCTCAATGCTGATTGTAAATTGCAGGAGACTCTTACTAAGGCTGTCGAGTTGCTCCCAGAATTATGGAAACTCGCTGATTGTCCAAATGAAGCGATCTTGTCATACCGACAGGCTCTACTCCACCCTTGGAACCTTGATCCTGAAACGACTGCTAGGATCCAGAAAGAGTTTGCCATTTTTCTTCTGTACAGCGGAGGTGAAGCAAGCCCCCCAAACCTCCGTTCCCAAATGGACAGTTCATTTGTACCTAGAAACAATTTAGAAGAGGCTATACTTCTCTTTATGATACTACTAAGAAAAGTCTCTCTGAAGAAAATTGAATGGGATCCATCAATCTTGGACCACCTTTCGTTTGCTCTATCTATTTCTGGGGATACCAGAGCTTTGGCTAATCAAGTAGAAGAACTGCTCCCAGGTGTGATCGATCGAAAGGAAAGGTATTACACACTAGCTCTTTGTTATTATGGAGCAGGTGAGGACTTTGTTGCTTTGAATCTATTGAAGAAATTGTTTAGTAACGGGGAGGATCTGAACCGTACTTCAGCTCTACTTATGGCCTCAAAAATATCTGGGGAAGACCCAAATCTTGCAGAGGAGGGGGTACGTTTTGCTAGCCATGCCCTGGAAAGTTTGGATGGTAAATGTGATCAGTTGGAAAGTACTGCCAATTATCTATTAGGTATTTCTCTTTCATCACAGTCTAAAGCAGCTGTTACGGATACTGAGAGGGTATCAAAACAATCTGAGGCACTTCAGGTTCTTGACACTGCTGGGAAACTGACAAGAATGAGTGACCCTGTTATTCTTTACCATCTCAGCCTAGAAAACGCCGAGCAAAGGAAGTTAAATGCTGCTCTTTTTTATGCAAAGAGCATGCTTAAACAGGAAGGTGGATCTAGTGTAAAGGGTTGGTTACTGTTGGCACGGATATTATCAGCTCAGAGACAGTTTGCGGACGCTGAGACAGTCATAGATGCTGCTTTGGATCAGACAGGGAAATGGGATCAAGGAGAACTGTTGCGAACCAAAGCCAAACTTCACATTGCTCAGGGTCATTTGAGAAGAGCCACTGAGACATACACTCGACTTCTTGCCGTTCTTCAAGTTCAGAACAAAAATCTTAGTTCTGCGAAGAAGTCATATAAGGTTTTTCATATAATTCGTTTCTTCTTTATCTGATTAAGTTAAAAGGAAAAAAAAAAAATAAAGTCTTGCAATATTTGCATCTTACGGCGAGAACTAATTCGTTTTGTATCCCCTGATTTCAGAGTGGTCAAAGATCGTCTAGAAGTTTGGAAGTGGAAGTATGGCATGACCTGGCTTACATGTATATAAATCTGTCACAATGGCATGATGCGGAGCTATGCCTTTCTAAATCCAAGTCCGTCAGTTCTTACTCGGCTGTTCGGTGGCATGTTACAGGTAAAATTTAGATTTTTTTTTTTACTTGATTGATTCAATCATTTAAGGAATAAGCAGATTTTTTTTTTAATTAACCGTACATTGTTTTACAGGTTTTCTATACGAATCCAAAGGCCTCTACAGAGAAGCTCTGAAAGCTTTTCTAACCGCTTTAGACATTGACCCGACTCATGTTCCAAGCTTGGTCTCTACAGCCATGGTTCTCAGGAAACTCGGCAACCAAACGCAAGCAGTTGTTCGAAGCTTTCTGATGGAGGCGCTACGGCTTGATAGAATGAACCACTCTGCCTGGTACAATCTTGGCTTATCCTACGAAGCAAAGGGTACTGCTCCATCAGCACTAGAAGCCACAGAATGTTTCGAGACTGCCATTTTTCTTGAAGAATCTGCACCCGTTGAACCCTTCAGATAACTGTCCATATATGTAAGCAAACTTTCTGGTGTAGAGCTTTAAAATTCTCTCCCCCCATGTCCAGGTGTGGAATATTTCTCATGTCATCTTATGTTTGGAAATCAATAAAGTTGGTTTTTCTTAGACACTATAGGAGACAAAAACACCTTGTGTAATACACATATTTTGACAGGAAAATATATATATATATATATATATATGTGTGTGTGTGTGTGTAAAGGTTCTGTTTTATGCGCGACTTGATTCTGTATTTATATATACGACACTGAAATTATAGGGGAGTTTGACTCTCAAGTTTAAACTTGAGGTTTAGTTTTTTTCTGAAAAAGTTTTTGTCTTTCTAAAAAGTCAACAAAAATTATTATTCAAACTTAAAAATTTCAACTCAATTCAAACACCAAACACCCCCTTAACCACGCATCCTTTTGATCACACTTCCACCTCTACAAAATGATATTAAAGTAATGTTCACATTTGCTTTAATCAAATAATTTTAAATGTTTTGTCTTTTTCTATAAAAATAAACTCAATTTCACTATATGCATCTCCAACTCTAACTTAAAAACAAACTTTAAAAGTCTTTAACTTTATTTTTTCAAGTCGAAAAGATTATTATTATTTTAAATTATATAGAATTTTGAGAGAAATAAAACATCTATATTGATATCTTTTTTCCGAACAAATTTTAAGTTTTTACATTTTTTAATTCAAATCCAAACAATTTATTTATAACCAAATGCACAATTCTCAAATTCAACTCAACTCTAATCAAAATAACTTAAAAACTCTAATTTAAGGGACTGACCAAACGGCCTCTTAATATTCCGTGACTTCACATTTTACTTTTACAAAAGCAAGAAGAGACTAAACTTGAAATAATCCGATGACACTATTTGTTCTAAAATTACTATAAATTTAAAAAGCTAAAAGAACAAATTATTAGATGTTTACTTGTTAACGAATCAAATGAATAAAAGGTAAATAACTAAGAAAAAAATGATGAAAATCCTAACAAACAAAAAACCAAAACTAAAATCAAAACTAAGCTCTTGTTTGATGTCTAAATTTGAAAAATGAATTTAAACCCAAGTACAAGCGGCCTAATAAGCCATGTCCTCTTATCAACGAGGACAGATTGGGAAAACATCTCCACCTAACTCGGCGAACTTCACGTTATTGCATAAAGCTCCAACCTTGTCTCCTCTCTTGCTTTGCAGCTCAACATCTCTCATCACAATCCCTTCGCACGCCAAGCTCTCGCTGCAATCGAACCTTATGGCAACATCAGAACCGCTTGTACCTTTGATGTTCTGGTACAACACATCTCTCACATGAACCGCTGAGCTCTGTTGATTATATTTAAAATCAAGTTAATACTTCTTTTAATAATTTTTTAGTAGAGCTGAAAAATGGTTGAAATTTTCTGACTTTGAAGTACATAATCGTGTACCTGTTCTTTGCAAGAGTTCTGCTGATCACAGTAGTTTTGATCTATTATAATTGGATTGTGCACATTTACCATTTTAATGTCTACAAACTTTATGTCGCTTGCACTCCCTGAACCTCCCTGCATTTGACAAAACACAGAAAATTAAGTCAAAAAGACAAGATTTACTAATCTGTGTAAGTAGATTTTGAAATTGGCTTAGAATTAAATTTACCTGCCAAGACTTGATTTTAACTCCATTCATGGTTCCAAAAAGTGTGGCGTTTTTTACGATCACATCTGAGACATGGGCTTCAGAATTTCCATATCCCAAGCTACCAATACTACATGAATATTACTAAAACAAATTAGTAAATTGACATCAAACATCTGGAAAACTAGAAGATAGAATGCGAATTTACCTGATTCCATGACCCGGTCCACACCATATATGTCCTGCTCGTACTTTATGCGTTTCACTCACGATAGAAATGCAGTCATCACCTATTAAGGGACACATCAAAAGAAAGATTGACTGACATTCCTTTGCAGACAAGGCCTTAAAAAATTATGCATACAGATATGCATATGTTATAGCATTATTGATTAAGCGAGTTATTATAAGTACGCTATGATTGTTGATATCTACACATACCTGTTTGAATGGCACAATGGTAGATCCCAATGTCTTTTGTATCCGTCACATGAATTCCATCCGTGTCGGGGCTGTTCCCTGGTGAAGTTATGTAGAGATTGGAAGCGTTCACATGCACGCAGTGCTCGAAGGAAACGTGAACTTGTTGTGCGTCTTTGATTCGGAGATTCTTCACCCTCAGTCTCTCGCATTGATGAAAGGTCAGTGCCTGCAACCAAGAGTACACGCATTAATTAATGGAACCGAGTTTCTGCACAACATTTCAATTCTAATGAACAAGAGAAATAGAGCAAAATCTGAAGTATTTAAAGCGGGCGATATGGTTGGAGATATACCGTTGGTGCTTCCTTGCAAGGCTGCAGATTAGTTAAAAAGAACAAAAGGGTTAGACCACGTATAGAGAGAAAGAAACACCAGAAGTCAGGAAACATAGATCGAAAAATAAAACGCAATGCAAACATACAAGTGATTTGTTAATCTTGCAAGAGTTCTTCCACCACACATCTCCATTGCCATTAATTGTTCCACCACCGTTCACTACTAAATCGTTGACGCCGTCGAACAAGAGCCAGTGCCTATCTAATTCATCGTAATCTGACCGATCATTGGATGCTTCGATGTTCCCATAAATCTGAAAACCACAACAATCAAGGGTTATAAATATCTTATAATCTTAGGTACTTGTATCAATATTTATCGTAATTATATATCAAACACATGTTGTTGTGTAATTAAATTAGCTCACCAGAACTGTGAGATTGGATTTGCATGGACCATTGAACCTGATTGGTCTAACAAGATAGTTCTTACGTGGCACCACCAGTATTGCTTCATACTTAGATGAACAAGCTCTCTCCCAAGCATTCTTAAACGCCTGCAATAATTCAAGAAAAGAAAAAAGGTTTTTTTTTTTTTTTTTGTAAATAATTATTTTGAGCATCAATAGAACCAAACACATGAATTTTTTGCGTGCTGTCTAAGTCCATGAAAAATTTTTAGAGCCCCATTATCACGCCTTTTCCTCTCTTCAAGTGACATCAATCAGAAAAATCATGCAAAAACAAAGTCTACTAGTTTTACACACCTCTGTGTCGTCGTTTCCATTTCCTTTTGCTCCAAAGCTATCTACACTAAACACTTGTCGTTTAACCGAAAGCCTAGTGGGATTACTTCCCTTTTTATCATGATCACTAGGTGGTGGAGCAGGAGCCGAAGGTGGTGGTGGAGGTAGTGGTAGAGCAGGAGCCGAAGGCGGGGGTGGTGAAACTGGAGTTGAATGCAAGGGTGGTGGAGCAGGAGCTGAAGATGGAAGTGGAGCAGGAGCTGAAGATGAAGGTGGTGGTGGTGGTGGTAGAGTATGAGCCGAAGGCGGGAGTGGTGGAGCTGGAGCTGACGGTGGTGGTGGTGGTGGTGGAGCAGGAGCCGAAGGAGGGGGTGGTGGAGTTGGAGCCAAAGGCAAGGGTGGTGGAGCAGGAGCAGGAGCTGAAGGTGGAAGTGGAGCAGGAGCTGAAGGTGAAGGTGGTAGTGGTGGTGGTGGTGGTGGTGGTAGAGTAGGAGCCGAAGGCGGAAGTGGTGGGGCTGGAGCTGAAGGTGGTGGTGGTTGTGGAACAGGAGTCGAAGGTGGTGGTGGAATAGGAGTCGAAGGTGGTGGTGGCGGTGGTGGAGCAGGAGCCAAAAGTGGTGGTGGTGGTAGAGCAGGAACTGAAGGCGGGGGTGGTGGAGCAGGAGCCGAAGGCGGGTTTCCTTCTTGGGCATTGGGGCACCGTGGGGTAACAACACCGATATCGGTCAATTCAACGTTTTTACATGAAGCTTGAACCTCGTCCCCTAAACGATATTGTCGTAGGTTAACATCTTGCAGCACAATTCCCTCGCATTTAACGGTATTGCTACAATCGAACTTTATGGCAACTCTTGTCGCACTTGTGCCCGTGATGTTCTGATACCATAGGTCTCTCACTTGAATCGCGGAATTCTGTTGATAATTGTAAAGAATAATTATTAAACAAATAGATCTTGATATTTAAAACTTAATAATGAAGATTATTAACAAAAGAATAAACAAAGTTTTATACCTTCTCTTCACATTCTTTTTTGGGAGCACAATAATTCTGATCTATAATGATGGGATTTTGCACATTGTTCATTTCAATGTTCATGAAAGTCATATTGTTTGCACTTCCCGAACCTCCCTGCATTTAGATATCACACAGTGTAAAATTAAACATTATTTGGTTAGAAATTCATGAAAAAAGAAAAAAGAAAAAAAAATTATATATATATATATATATATATTCAATGTGAATATGAAATAGTACTTATCAAACAATACCTGCCAAGTTTTGATTCTAACTCCGTTTGTAGTTTCATAAAACCTTGCTCCATTGACTATTACATCTGACACGTGGGCTTCTGCATTTCCACGTCCTAAGCTACCAATACTGATTTATTTAAAAAAAACACACACAAACATGTTATAATTTATTTATTTATTTTATCTAATTAGAGCAATATGAAAACAAGTGGGAACAAAGCCAGATAAGTTACCTTATTCCATGACCCGGTCCACATGTAATGTCTGTTGCTCTGACTGCTCGAGACCCACTCACAATAGAAATACAGTCATCCCCTAGAACAGTAGATACATATATATATATATATAAGCATTTTATTAGGAAATTAAGCTTTTATGAATATTTTCAAATATATTATTTTTATTTTTTGAGCGTAAATAAATAGATATACATATTATCAATATATACCTGATCCTACATCAGAGTGTGAAATCTCAATGTCTTGAGTATGAGTGACGTGGATTCCATCGGTATTGGGACTCTTCCCTGGTGCACTCACGGTGAGATGGGAAGCTCTTACGATCTTGCATTTCTCGAAAGCAACTTGCATTTGTGGTGCATCTTGTACTCTCAAATCCCTCGTCACCAAATTCTCACATTGATTGAAAGTCAACCCCTGCATGCCAATACACACAAATATATACACATTGTTCATCATATCATTAATTTGTAAAACACATGCGGTGCTATCAAAAAATTAGAGATGATTTTTTCATAAATAATTACATGATTTTATATTTTTTTATTATCAAGTCTAGATACTTTAAAAAAAAAATTCTTATAAAGTGGGTGCTAAATTTTATTGAATTTTTTAAATTAAAATTAAAAATATCAAAATAAGTTGGGACACAGTTGAAAATTTTCGTATATAATAGAGGCACAACTAAGTTTCTGCAAAATTTTTAAGGTTAAAAAAATTAATTTCTTAAACTATGAATGGGGACGCTAGCCCTAACTCACTTATATGCCGCCACTAAGACTTATACATATATATATGTATATATATATATATATGAAGGAAAATATATATATTTATGTATGAAGGAATAAGATTTGCTATGAATGTATTTTGAGAAAAAAAAAATACTACAAATGTTAACTAGTATTAAATGAATTAAGAGCTGCAGGTTTGATCTTCTCTTGTATAAAATAGAAATTTATCATGAATATTAATTAAGAACATGAAACGTACCGTTGGTGCTTCAGTGCAAGGCTGCAAAATTAGTCCACATGGAGAAAGGAGTTAGTTTTATATATATATATATATAAAGCCTTTAATTTGAACCATACTAGAAGAAACAATATATATATGTACAGAGAAAAAAAAGTGTATATATATATATATTTGACTTACGAGAGATTTGTTAATTCTACATGAATGTTGCCACCACCAGTCGCCGTGGCCAAGGAGGGTTCCACCACCTTGGACGGTGAGATTCTGGACACTCTGGAAGAGAATCCAGTTTCTGTCAATGTAGTCTGAGTGGTTATCAGAAGCTTCTAGAGTTCCTTGAATCTCAACAGTAAGGTTACTAGAATTGCATGGGCCTTCGAATCTGATTGGTTTCAATACATATTTTTTTCGTGGCACCACAAGAACTGTCTCTCCCGTTGATGTACAAGCTTTCCCCCATGCATCCTCAAATGCCTAACCCACAAATTATACACGTTTACGTATATATATATATTTTTGAAAGGTACACATTTCTATATATATATATATATTAGTTGTTAAATACACGTATACACGTGCATAGCATGTATATTTGACGCGCTCAAAATCATCAACGGATGTTGCCCTGTTTATTCTCCAGAGAATTGCAATAGCATATATATTGTGTCAGCATTGTGTGAGATTTGGCTGAAGGGTGATTCCAATGTAAACTCGTGTAATGTAGATTATGACAATTAAAGATATCTAATTAAAAGGACAAGAAAAAGAAGCAAAAAAAAATTTAAAAATTAAAACACACACACACACACACAAAACACCATATCACAAACGACAAGAGTAAGGAAAGAAAAGAAAAGGAAAAAAAAAAGGGGAAGAAACGGGAAGCTAAAAAACAAAAAATAAAACACACATAAACATAAAAATAACCACCAAATCACAAACGACAAAAGCAAGTAAAGAAAAGAAAAGGGGGCAAAAAAAAAAAAAAAAAAAAACGAGGGAAAGAAACGGGGAACACTAGTCAAATGATGAAGAATTGTACTTTCATCTTTTTATGTTGCTAGATAGAAAGATTAGATTAGATTAGATTAGATGTTATATTAGATGTTTAAGATTAAAAGTATTTTTTTTTTTATGCTAGCAACATAATATTTTGTTTTGAAACCTCTCTCTCTTCACCAATAAATTTTTTGGTAAGCTCTCGTTATAATAAACTAGTTAAAGTACGTGCGTTGAATGTAATTAAAATTTTTATAACGTAAAACATGAAAAACAAATTAGAATTTTAAATAAATTTGAAATCTTAAAATTAATAACTTAATAAAAATATGGATTTATATTTTATCCTATCAACATGATGATATTTTATTTACATCATAAAACATTCTCAAACAAGTAGTTAGCTTTATTATCTCGACAGTCTTCTTTTGGAAAACAAGAAATAAGAGCAAAAATAGAGAGAGAACTTTAACAATCCTCTATAATTAATAGGGAAGATCTAAAAAGATAAATAATGGTATGTTGAGCTTCTAATGAAGAACAAAGGTATGAAAAATAAAAAGAAAAGAGTTAGAAGAAGAATGAATTAAAAGTGAAAGATTAGGAAAAGATAAGCTAAAATCATTTAGACAAAAAAAAAACAAGGGGAAAAATGAAACAAAGTCAAATAAAAAGAAGTTAAAGATAAAAAATGGTGACAAGGAAAAAGAAAAAAGAAAAAAAAAAAAAAGAAAAGGCACCAAACGGACTTGTAACTGACATTTTTATTTGAAAGCATAAATTCCTATTTTAAAACTACGAGTAAAATTTCAACAAAAAAAAAAACGTAAAACTTCAGGCAAAATGGAAATAACAAGTAAAATATTTACCAAAAGAACAGGTACAAGTGAATTTTGATTATTTATTTTCATTTTAATCTTTGTTTAACATTTGTGTTGTAACTTCATATGGGAAAAATAAAAACATATGCTGCCATTATCATCTATTGATAATTTGATATGAAAATAAAAGATATTTAGCACGTGCATTTATGAGGGGGAGAAAGAGTGATTTTATTTTATCATTGAAAAGAAATGTGGGTCTTCCATGTGAGAAATTAATATAAATAACATTTTTTCTTATTATATTTAAGAAAAAATATTTTTATCTGTGCGACTGAAAATTTAGAAATAATGAGATTATGATCCTTTTTATTCAACAAAAAAAAAAAAAAAAGAAGATAAAGATAAAGAAAAGAAACATGGGTCCCATTTATCAAAAAAAAAAGAAGAAACATGGGTCTCACTTTGTGAAAGAGACTTTATCGTTCTCCTATGTACATGTGGAGCTTTGTAGTGTTGAAATTGGTACTCTATAGTGGCACATTGCTGAAGCAATTAAAAAGAAAAAAAAAAATGAAGGAAAAACGAAAAGGAGAGAAGGGCATCAAAATAGTTCGTTTTTTACGACAAAAAATGAATAGTGATCACCTCATCTATTCTTTTAATATAGTTAAGATATGGTAGATTTGACTTCACTTGACTTTTTTTTTTTTTTTTTTTTTTTTTTTTAAGTAAAAGGAAAATAAGTTTTGAAGTATAAATATTTTTGATAAAATTTATTTCAATAAAACTATTAGCACAAAAGATACTTAAAATTTTCTCATGGATAAAATAATATTTAAGAGGATAATAAATGAAATATGTAAGTAAAGATATATTAGAGAAAAATTATTTTACTGGACAAGTTGAAAGAAAAAATTATCTGAAAAACAAAAACAAAAGAAAGAGAAACACATAAATTGAAAAAAAGACAAAATACACTTTCCAAAAAAAAAAAAAAAAAAAGGCAAAATACGGAACTGGGCCTTCCAATCTCCAAAGAAGAGGAGTAAACCCGACGAAAAAAAAGAAAGAAGAGCAAACCACAAAACGCCAATTTATTAATTTTAGTAAATTATATATTGTTTTTAGTAAATCATTAATCAATCAATTTTGATAAAATCATCGATCATATATATAATTGATTTACCACTGTACAATTTATTAACCTTCAATCACATAACACATTTATCATTGAATTTGAATTAAAACTTTTTTTACCCTTTACAAACATGTCAAAATGAAAATAGAAAGAGTTTGAAAGGTTATGTATTATAATTATTATAAGTTGGTTTAAATAGGAATAAAACAAAAACATGGATGATTTTATAAAATTAAGTGCATATATTTATGATAATATTGGCATGCAGAGGTGATTATATATATATAGGGTACCTTTGTGTCGTCACTACCATTCGCTTGAGCTCCAAAATCATCAACATTAAACACTGTTGTTGCTCCATTGTTTTCTTGAATGAGATACCTACCGGAACATGACTTGAAAGATAGAAGTATTATTACGAGGAAAGAGATCTTCAATGAATGTCTAATTGGAGCCATTGTTTTTAATTATCTTTCTTCACTCAGAGACAGAAAATTTTATGGAAGGCTTGTTTAAAATGTGAAGTGATCAGCTCATATATATATATATATATATATATATATAATAAAACATACGTATAATACATGCATGTGTTCAAACTTTATTTTGTTTTCTCAGAATATATTTGTACTCAAATTTCAAATTTTTAAAGATAGTGCTATGAATAAATGTTTTTTATTTATTTATTATTATTCATAATTTTTGTTTTTCTGCACATATTATGTTAAAAGAAATCACCATTTTAATAAATTTGATATATGATATTAAACTAAAACTGAAAAAGAAACTTGAAAAATATACAAATTTCAAAAAAAAAAAAAAATATTCTCACATGAACGTTAATTAAAAATAAATAAATGTTAACTTATTTTCATCATCTAGTTTTTTTTTCTTTCTTTTTTGTAAAAGTTAGTTCCGTTGTCTTAAAAAAAAAAAAAAAAATTCACATTCTAGTTTATTTTGGGTTATTAACGCTATATATACCGTCTCTCTAGCTATATATTTTTAGTCTATAACATGTATGTCCCTTTTGTATCTATACATGCATATAAAATACATCTTTACATAAATTATATGACACAATTTCACAAGATGAACAAACAAATTGATAAAAAATAAAAATAATAATAGATTTATAATGAATTGCATCTTGCAGATTTAATTTAAACTATTAACAAAATCACGATAAATAATAAATAATGAGAACAAGAATTGTGATTACTTTTTTAATTTAGTTATTGTTCTAAAAAGAAAAAGAAAACTCCTCTATTTAAATTCCAAATAACGAATTGGGATATACCTTTTCAATTCAATTATTATTCTAAAAGGAAAGAAAAGAAAGAAAACTCCTCCATTTAAATTCCAAATAAGATAGTTTCTAAATTCAGCAAAAAAAAAATAAAAAATCCAACTCATATATATTAATTTATTTTTTTAAGTTAAAAACAATATATTATTTTTTTAAAAGGTATTAATATGTTATTCACCTAACAAAAAAATTAAAAGAAAAAAAAAACTCAACTAAAACGAATAATGAGGTTTCCAATACAGAGGAGCTAAGGCATTAATGTGAATAGTGTGAATATTGGATAAGTCTGCTGATGGAAAATATACTTTTTCAATTCAATTATTATTCTAAAAATAAAAAAGAAAACTCCTTCATTTAAATTCCAAATAAGATAACACCTATACACGCGAGAATAAGTTGATAAGGTAGGTGTCTCCCTTTAGTTTTAACTGTTAAAGTATAATTTGATATTGACATGTAGATATGAGATAATTAATTAAGAGAAATTAGTATAAAAAATATGTCTCTCTATTATATCTAGAAAAAGAAATTTCTATTTATGAGGTTAAAAACATGAAAATGACGACACTACTTCAAAATCATTATTTATTCACCAAACAAAAATTCCAAATAAGATAAATACTAAATTCAAAAAGAAAATCTTAAAAATCGCATGCATTAATATGTTATTCACCTAATAAAAAAATTAGAAATAAAAAAATCCAACTAAAACGAATAATGAGAATTCCAATACAGAGGAGCCAAGGCATTAATGTGAAATAGTGTGAATCTTGGATAAGTCTACTGAACAGTGTACCGACACGGTATAGAAAGACACGGCAGATTCAAGCAACAAGACAAAAACCACGAACCAAAACTGAGAAAAGAAACGGAGAAGAGAGAAACCGCAGACATACAGACAAATACACCGTAGTTTAAACTTTAAAAATCTTTTTGGGTTTTGAGTTTTCTGTGTGGAAAACAGGAAAAAAAAAAAAAAAAAATTCAAAAGGGTGGGGGAGTTTGTGCGCCTTTTGGTGGAGCCATCACCGTCACTGCTAGTTAGAGAGAGAAAACAGAGAGAAAGAGAGAGAAAGAGGGATGGAGAGTGGGAAGAGAGGAGGAGCAGAAGCTGGGTCATCGTCGGGTTATGGTGTTGGTGAGGAGCGGCGAGAGATTCACGACGAAATGAGCCAAAAACCACCGTCCGAGGTTCGTGGTCTTCAAGGTGAAGATGACGAGGATGTTGTTGTTGCAGCTGCTGTTGCTGATGATGATGAAAGTAAAGTTGATGTTGGTGGGTTTGTTCCTGGGCCACTCCTCTCTCTCAAGGAGCAGATTGAGAAAGACAAGGTTTTCCCCTTTCTTTCTTTCTTGTTTTTGTTCAAATGGACTTACTTTGACGGAAAATTACTTTTGTTCCAGACCCAGAAATGTTATGTTTGATTTTGTCAGAAAAAGAAAAAAATATATATATCGATCAGAAAAAGGGCATTTTGTTCTTTGAAAAACTGGAAAAGATGTGTTTTTTTTTAGTTTTTTGATTATTGGTTCGTGGTTTCAATTTGAACTCTGATTTGTAGGATGATGATAGCTTACGAAGGTGGAAAGAGAAGTTGCTCGGTTCCTTGGAAAGTGATCTGAATGGTTTGTTTGTTTGTTTTGAGAGTTGTGTTATTGTTAATAACTTTTTCAACCTTCGTTACAAACATTGTTCTGTTTTTCTTAATTGGGTTCTTGTTAACTAGGCCAAATGGAACCTGAGGTGAAGTTCCACTCCATCGGAATCGTCTCCGATGACTTTGGGGAGATTAACACTTCCTTACCCGTTAAAGAAGATCAAAAGGACCGTGTTCTTTTTACGCTTCGAGAGGGATCTGAATACCGGCTTAAGCTAACGTTCAGCGTTCTGCACAACCTCGTTTCGGGCCTAACCTACTCCAACACCGTGTGGAAAGGAGGAGTTCAAGGTCTGCTTGTCTGGTTTTCTTCCTTACACGATTAGCATTATACTTGTTTTGCCTATGTTTGTCGCATTGCATTTGCGACGTTTCTAGGATTCGATGAGCTTGCGAACTTCAGGAACATTTCTCTTTAGACTTTTTGTGGTTTGATTTGCAAATGAAATTGTTTGGTGATGTTACAGTTGATCAAAGCAAAGGAATGATGGGTACTTTTGCTCCGAATCGGGAACCTTATGTGTGCACGTTGGAAGAAGAGACCACTCCATCAGGGGTTCTTGCAAGAGGGATTTACTCTGCAAAGCTTAAGGTGAGTGATAAGTAAGTGAGATGCTCATGGTTCTTTGCTTATGTTTTATACATACGTTGAGTCGAATTTCTTGTCGGTTTTGTTTGATGCAGTTTGAAGATGATGATAGAAGATGCCACATGGAACTCAAGTATTCTTTCGAGATCAAAAAGAAGTCTTAGTGTGATGTATTTTCTCTCTCTATAAACGAAAAAAAAAATGATTGAACTGCATATTTTTGTAATATAGCCGATTAAAACTGCGTGCTAGGTGTTATGGAAATGTAGAACTGGATTTTGGTGAATTTTTCATATACAAATGCAGCATTGAACTAGTGTTTCTGTTGCTTGAACTTGAACCACATCTCTGTTAGTGTGTTATTCTGCAATTTGCCAACTGAAGAGCCTAGTCCTACAAGCCAAGGGACTTTTGAACCTCAGATGTAAGTCATTGTTGGTATTAGGAAAGAAAAAATTTCCACAAATTAAAAAAAAAAAAAGGTAAGAATAAACAAAAGATATGTTATGCTTTTTGTTAAGACAGATGTTAATTTACGTGACTTCGATTTGCCAACTCGTTTTACTTTTAAGGAGGCCTCAAGGGATTTTGAGTAGTTTTTAAATTCGAAAGTTGGAGTGTAAGCCATAGATTACGTTCCATAAAAAATAAAGGTGGCCCAGGATAAAAATAGAACAATTAGAGGGGTTATTAGAATTTTAAAAGATTATCTATATTTGAATTATTTTAGGAATATTTTAGAAAGTTCAAATTCTAAGAGTTATCGTTTAGTATTTGAATTTGAATATAATTAGGATTAGAATTTAGAGTTTATTATAAGGATTCTTTGTTATTTTGTTATTAGAGTTTTGATCATTATTAATAAAATCATTTGAGAGTTCTCTCATTTTATTTACGTGATTTTTTGGTATTCTAGTTAGATTATCACCTCAAAGGAAACGTTATGTGAATCCTTTGTTTAAAGTTGAAGTGTCAAATTGGCCAAAAGGAAAAAGAGAACCAAAGTTTAAGTGTCAAATTCAAAGAAATGGGATGTTTGGCACTCCAACTCAACTCAAGTTAAACTGTACTTTTTTTGACTTATTCTGAAATTTTTTTTTGTTTTTTCTGAAAAAGTTAACAAAAATTACTATTTAAACTTAAAAATCTCAACTTAAACCACTATACCAAACACCATAAGCCTTTGTTTAGTATTCAAGTTTAACTCTAATTAAATTGTATTTTTTTATCTTATTTTTATCTTTTTCTGAAAAATCAATAAAGTTTATAACTAATTTTTGAAAAGTCAGTAAACTTCAATTTAAAATTTTCATCTTTAACTAACTTATAAAAGGAAAACTAAAATTAAAGTACATGAGAAAGAACTGTGCACTGTTTATTTTTTTTTATTTAATATATATATATATATATATAAATATATATATAAGCATTTGATTTACCAGCAGATGTGACCTCCCAAAAAAGAAAAAGAAAAAGTAACTTGAAGATTGATATTTGTCACCACAATTTTGCGAGTTAAAAGCATCAATTCCATTTTCACCCTGTTGGCTGGATCTTGAGTCGAAATAGCTCACCTAATTCACCCAACTCAAAAGAAATATAAAATGAACATGAAAAAAATAAAAATAAATAATCAGCGAATTTGGTCGAATCGCAAAGGTCATGCTGAAACACTTATCATCCAACATGTTTCCTCAAGTACCTTAAAAGCTTCAAAATTTCTAATTACAAATCAATGGGATAAGCTAGCTAGAGCAATAACATGTTTTTCTATATGGAAAAAATGGTATAGGTGAATGCTTCCTATGATATGTGGTTAGTTGATGCTGAAGTGCTGATACTAAACTTTGCTCTAAAAATTATGTAAAAATAATCTGCCTTTCCATCTTTTTGTGCAAATGTAACGAGTTATAACGTGTACTTCTAGATGAACTCAAAGCTGACAAGAATGTGGAATTGTTGCTCGGCAGCTGCGAGATGGACTCTGTTATAGAATACCAGCCGAGATGCCGAAGAACGGAGGAACCTGTTTCATGTTACGAGAGTTATTTGAGATGAATGTAAAAACACTAGGCGGTAAAACGTGATGTCAGAGTATGTGTCATTGTATATTCAAAGAACCTAAAAAAGGAATGTAGTAAAAATGATTACCATGTTAATTTCTGATTAGCTTTTAGTTCAAGAGAGAGGAAAGAAGAAACTTGTTACCTTCTTATCTACAAGTAATTCAAGAGCATTTTAGCTGAAGAATTCTTCAACCTACAGCTCTGTCCCAAATGTACATCCCCAAAAACGTATCTGCATCATCATGAACAAAATTAAAAAAAGAAAAAAGAAAAAAAGGGTTAAAGGGCATATCCAACTTTATTTCTAAGTTGCTTTTGAAAAGATGAAAATCAATTCTAACCTATATTCACAGTATTCAGCCCATGCACAACGAGCTTTTCCGTAATCCCAGTAACAGTCATCATCCCTGAGAGGTCCACGCTTGGCTGTCGGACACTAACAATCAGTTAACAGTGCTTGAGGTAAAACTCCCTAACAAAAGAGGAAACGTAAATCATCATAATAGTGATTTAGAAGGTTAGAAGAGAGGTTTACTTTTGGTAACAAATGTTGAGGTTGCATTTGGATGGATATCATGCCACATCTGAAGCCACAACTCCCGCATTAGGACAGAGGATCTAACGATGTTCCTATGATTTGCTACAACAAACAAGGTCGGTTAACGTGCATAATTCATGAACCTAGTCACCAAGATAAGATATTAGCCACCAAACGAAAGGCAAAGAACCTAGCCAGGAAATATTACCTTTATCAAGCTCCCATACCGCTGTCCTCTTTCCTGGAATACTTGCAGAATCTTCATAGAAGGTAACGTACTTGACCTTAGGTGTCCGCGTCATGTTGGGAACAATATCTTCATCGTGGTCATGTCTTACATTCAGTTCCACTTGCACATCAGTCCCATCATGCTCCGACTGAAATTTCAAACGGAAAAAGGAGAGAAATCAAACATTTTGGATATGCGTGAAATCTATCAAAAAAGGTCATTTTTGGCATTGTGGATATGAATACCTGAGGTGCCCTTGTTATGTTCACTTTCGGCCCAAGCCAACTCTTGCACCAAGAAAGAGAATGGTATGGTACCTGTTTATGAATGTATTCATCAATTGTTGAATCTGTATAACTTTTTAGTTGAAATCTTACGGCATTTAAATATTGCTTACTGTCTCATCCCCGCTTGAAATTCCTGGATTTCCTTCAATAAGATTCCCAGACCTACATGAAAAAATTTGTGATTAATACATGTTTACTCGTATTTGCCTATTCTTGAATGTAAGATAATTATGTATTTTACAAGATGATTTAGTTGGCTGGAAAACAGTTACCGTGAATTCAGCGATCCTTCAAACTCATAAATCACATCTGTAATGATCCAATTATCAGGGTAGGGCTTGCCACTTGGTGCAAAATAGTAGCCGACCTGTTTCGCCATAGCAAAGATATCAAAAGTGTATTACCAAATCAAAACTACTAACTGAACAATAAACAGGACCAACGAAGGCCTATAATATCCATTTAATCCCAAAATAATTTAATAACATACAGCAAACTTGCTTAATTTTTTTACAAACGTGCAGTTTCTTCCACTTGAAAAAAAAAAATGTTAAGAGTTTTTGTTTCTTTGCTGTAGAGATTAATGATTCTAAAAGTTGAAGTTCGAGAAGATGTCCTCAGCTACTGCTTGGATAATTATTTTTCAGCATGTTATCAAATTACTTTGGAATGCATTGGATATATGTTGGCAATAAGTTATTATTCTCCATCCGTACTTCAGTTTTATGATAAGAATTTAGATGCAAACCTAGGTACCATATAAGATAAAGGTTGGGACCAAAAGAGCGATTATAATACTAGGGATACATAAACATGTGGCCCATTGAACATTACTACAGTAAATGCAATCTAAAGCCTCATATTACCATACACAATTTACAGATTTTTTTTAAACGTACTGATATAAAAATCAACGAAAAAGGTTTGCAAGAAGAAAAAATAATCTCCAGGTCAATGACAGAGACAAACTTTTCTGAGAACATTGGTCTGGTCTTATCACATACAAATATTGTTTCAAGAAAAATGCAGTTATACCTCAGTCTTCAAATCTGTGCCATAAATGCAAAAGACGTTTTTTATAGGTGGTCTCTCCTGAGGTGTAAGTGGATTTAAAACCGGATCCTCATGATATGACCTGAAATATGCAGCATTAGTTAAATATTTTTCACCTATGCTTTCTAAGTTTCACAATAATTAAGGAGATAAAAGCATAAAGTCATAGGACGCATGTATAACAATCAAGCTGTCACTTTTAAAAGTTAAGAATATTGATCCGAACAAGTAGAGTTAGTACTATCAAATAAGGCTATGAACAGCCACCCAATACATTTTAAAAAGAAACAAGAATTGCAAATTTCCACTTTATCACCTGGAAAGAACGGATTAAAAGCAATCACTTTCTGCTTAAAAGGAAAAATAATCAGTTTACAGCCTGTACTAAGGTCTGAAAAAATAATCTTAAAATACATAAACTTTAAAGAGAACGAGCAAAAAAGCAGTGAAATTTGAAATGCCATTTTTTTTAATTGCTTCAAGTGAAAGTGGTTAATTTTCACCCTTAGAGCACACAGACAAAAAGTTGAAATTTTATATTTACGCCTTCTATTGCAGAAAGACAAGAATCCTAAATCATAAAGACAGGTTTGCAAAATATACGCACTTCTGTAATTGGTACAACAGTCTCTTACTGTCTGGATCATAATCCTCTATTGCTTTAAAAAAGGTTCCATCTGATATTTCTCGAGCAGAGAATGATAGCTGAGTTGGAAGTTCACATTCCATGCTGGAAAAGTTAGCCTGAGCAATTTCAGACATTGATGGATAGGCACCAAATTCTGCAAAAATAAGATTGGTAACTTATATGAGCATGATAATGACATCATATCAGACAAAACTAATTTGGGACACAAGCTTTTACCATTATAAGATGGAACTTCGATATTGATTATATTTGTTGGCCACCCAGAGAAATTTTTTTGAGATTCCTGCTCATCACAGTGATATGTGTGATGACCCTTCCTGGTCCCCCGGGAGAAATGCTTCGAGTAAGCACTATCTGCTCTACAATACCTTGAAAATGGGATCATCCACACTGAAGAAGCAAATGAATTGAACAACATTCGAGCCGTCCCCTGGTTTTCACAAAATTATATGAAACCACATGTCAGTGCAGAGACAGAAAACCAAAACGTGCAAAGTTAAAGTCATAGTAAAAAATTTCAGAATTTGAGAACAGGAGAACAGGCCGGTCAATTTTGCTATTTCCAACTCAATCCAAAAAGTGGAAGTTCAAGAAGCTATGTATATCCCAAACTTTTGGGGATTCGATGATAATGTAGATGTAGTACATGAAGGATGCCAAAATAGTCAATGCAACAGCATGATACAAGAATATAATGACGTGAGACAGACATAAATTTGATAATGAAAAGAAATAAGTTGGGCAACTTTGCTTACGAAAAAGGAAAACTTGAGCTACATGTTAGCTACAGACAATTTCAACAAAATGCAAATTTAAAGGTAACCTCGACCTCAGAACATCAATAAATTAATTACCACCTCCTGGTCCTAAATCGTTGTACACAAGATAATGCATTAGCCTAGCTTAGATTTCTGTCATAAGGCAGAGCAGAATAACTTAAAAGAGAAAAATGAAGCTAAAAGATCACTGATAAAGTTATTCACTTTTACTTGGAAAATTATCAGTTACTAATACGGGTTATACGAGGATTGTGTCTCGCATCAGAAAATAAAATCACAAGCACTACGTGTAATAGGGAAATGCAAGACTTGAAAAACGAATGTAAAAGTAGTAACCTCAGAAATAGGAAGACCAGATGTTGCTCCAGAAAGTGTTGCTCTAATTGTATCAGACGCACCAAGAAGAGGAGCAGCTGCCATTAATCCCATAATATTAAATATATATACATATTAACTAGTAAGCGTAAGACATAACCATATAAGCAGTGAAACATTTGACGCAAGTGGTTTTTGAATGCAAATAAGCCATACCAACAGCAAAATAAGCATATATATGTTCATCCAGCCATTGGTTGTAATGTTTTGGTGCAATTTCCAACTTCAGCCACTCCAAGAAGTACAAGAACACATTATTTCCAAGTGAATGAGCAAATACTAATGAGGGGCCTCCACGAAGTTTCAATGCGGTTTCAATTGTCAACCTGCAAAGAAACAACAGCATTTCAAAAGTCTTAACCATGCCATTTTTAAAACGTCAACAAATATAAATCTATCTGACAGACGAGACGAGCATCAAAACTACAAACTTTAGCTTGTGAAAGTACAGGTCTCGCTCCTCGAGCTTTGATGGCGAGAGTCTCCAGTCATATGGAACAGCAATAATTGCATTAGCCTCAATACCGAACTCGATGCACCACTTAACCCACTCTTTCCACACGGAAGAAAGCGGACCTGCAGACCACCAAGAACGAAACTTTAACAAGCATATGACACACCAACAAAGGCAGAATACAATAATGGTTTGAATTATACAAAATGTATGTGCCTAAAAACACGACCATCTAAATTATATAAATGGAAACAAAACCTGTTATATAGCCCGGATCAAGTTCCGTGATCGCCGAAAGACCGCTATCAGGCCGTGATTTGCACTCGGGGTGATCGGTTTGATTGTAAGGGTCTAACAACATGCATTTGAGCCAACAGTTGACCGCAGAAAGAAGCTGCAATACACAGGGGACTCCAAACCCGGTTTACACAGAGAAAACCATAAAAATTTGCTCATTTTCTTTTGTTACTTCAAGTAAAAGACAAGGCAGAATCCAACGAATAACCAATGCAGTTAGGAGCAAGAAACGACAATAATTTTAGGAACAAGAAACGACAGAACATAGAGTCAGCAGCAGCCAAGAAAGGTTCTTTTTTCGGTTAAAGCCAATAAAATTCAAAGTTCTAGAAACAAACAAACAAAACGAAGATTCAACGGAAAGAGAGAGAGAGAGAGAGAGAGAGAGAGGAAATGGCGGCAAGGAGAGAAGACGTACGTACTTTGGTGGTATCGAGCCAGACCAAATCGAGAGGGTTGAAATCGAGGGGGGAGTAAGGGCAGTCGAGGATCGACCATGAGCGGAGCTGAGTGGAGGCGAAGCCGGGGATGATGATTCCGGAGAGCTTCGAGTAGTCGCCGTCGAACTTCGCGGCGGCGCCGGCGGTGGGGGAGGTCAGAAGGAGGAGAGAGAGGAGGAAGGAGAAGAGGAAGATGAAGAGAAGTCGTCGCATTGGGTTGTGGTGAAGAGCATGTGTTGGGAAGTGGGCGAGGGAGATGTTGGACATGGAAGTCTTGACTGTGCCTGTCTGTCTTGGATTTTGGCCGTTGGAAAATGTTTGGTTTTCTTTCTTCTACTGTATCTGTATTTATGCATATGTCGCTCTGACTGGTGGCTCCGTTAGTGGCTGCTTTCCGCTGACGAAGACCATTGAATTTCCGACTTTGTTTATATTTTTTATTGCCAATTTAATTGAAATGATGACGGATGTCCAGTAAGACGACGCCGTCTGGATTTCGCGGGCTTTGAAACGTGATTCATCAGGTTCCGTAATAATTACGACGCCGTTTCTCTATGCGTTTTCGTTGAGACAGTGTCGTTTTTTTGTCGTTTTGTTTTGTTCCCCCAAACCTCTTTTCGCCCTTTTTGAAATATAGAAAACTATCTTCTTCTTTGATAACCTCTTATTTTTTATGACCTGGAATGAGACTTTTATTTTTCTTCCAGATATACTTGGAAATGGAATGCATGAGTTTTTTTTTTTTTTTTTCCGAAATTGAAATGTGACTATGTTTTTTTAATTTTTTTTCTTCTAGATATACTTAGAAATTGGAATGCATGATTTAATTTTTTTTTTTTTTTTTAAGTTGGAATGTGACTTGATACCTTTTTTTTAAAGTACAAATTTATTTAAAAGAAAAACTAAAGCTAACACGAGCGGAGCCTTAAAGCAAATATGTTAAAGGAAAGGAAAAAACCGAAGTTCAAAGAATAGAAAAAAAACCAACCAAAAATAAGTAAACAACAATGAAGTAACAAAAGATTTTTTCCAATTAAAGATCTTTCTTTTTTCTTTTTTTTACAAACAATTAAAGATCTTTCGATTATGAGCTTGAAGCTTATAAGTTTTTGCTTAAGTTTTTTTTCCCCTCAAATTATCCGGATTCATTATACTTATTCAAGAATCTCAAACAATAATTTTCATTTATTTTTGAATAAGTTTACGATTGTTATACTCTGTGCATCGTTTGTCTTAATATTTCGATTTGTAAAAGAGTCTTTGTTTGTATCATTCACCCAAAATTATCTTAGCCATATTCATTCCCTTCTTGTTATCTATGATTCTAACCCAAATTGTTTGCCTGAAATTTTAACCTATGCATTTTTTTTTCCAACTCTCCAGTTTGTCAAAATAGTCACATCCATTTTTTATTAAGAATCTGAGATGATTGATTGGAGAAGACTATACACATTACCAAATCACCAAAATTTTCTGAATATTAGACTTGGGACTCAAGTTATTTGAACTCCTTACCCAAAAATAAATAAATAAATAAATAAAAATAAAAGCAAAGTGGGAGAAATTCAAAGTTTGAAGTAGTACGGTGCAAATTTTTAAGTTTAGGGGTTAAAGTGGAAACCAAACCAAAGTTCAGTGATACAATTGAAAAAAAAAAAAAAAAAAAAAAAAAAAAAAAAAAAGAAGCAAACAGTTGCTTTGGCGGTTGGCCGTCTCCTCGTTGTGCTGCGAGGGAAACAAGGCTGGGACTTGAAAAGACGTTTGAGGGAAACAAAGCTCGTCAATGGGAGAAGAAAACGAGGTCAGACTCAGAGTGATTCAAAATATAATGAAACTTCACCACTTCATGAGTCCTAGAAAATCCTCTGCTGGTGTTTGTTTCCCGGGAAACCGTTTCAGATGGAATCTTCCTCCACGGCTTCAAGATTCCGCTTCAGAGACACCTCGGAACTCGGGAACTCGGCGAATTTCAGCACCGATTCCGACATCACCTCTGTTTCCAGCGACCGCGATGACGAGGCCGATCTCGGTTCCATGACCGGAAAGGCATTTTTTTTTTGTTCTCAATTCCTTAAACTCATCAATTTTCTATTTCTACTTTTGCACAATTCAAAAGTTTTATCTGTTATTCACAGGGAATTAAGCATTTTTGTTCTGAACTCTTGGAGTTAAAGTTGGCGTCAAATGAAGAATTCCACAAGAACATTTTTTCTAATTACACTGCTTTCATTAGGTAACATCTTAGAGCTTAATTTCCTTTATAATTCCAACATTTTACTCAAAAATTTTTATTTTCTTTTCAAACTCGTAGATGCAACTTTTTAACACCAGAAGTTCGTCAAATTAGCAAGTGACCTTCTTTCAGTTTTTGTCTTAAGCAACCACAATATTTTAAACACCTACTAACAAAAAAAAGACAACTTAGATGAAGTGTTTTATTATTATTATTATTTTGGCTGAATTAGTGATGTTGAATTGAAAATACATATGAAATCTGGTTTTTTAAATGTTCAGAATATTTGAAGAAGCAGAGCGCTTGGAGAACGAGCTGGCACAACTGAAAGATCATCTTTTAACTCAAAAGATGCTGATTAAAGAGCTTGTAGATATCACATGTTCAAATGTTTTGTCAGAGGAAATAATGGACCCAATTGTTGAAGAACTCGTATATTCCGAATCATTACCTTCAAGAGAGTTGGAGGATCACATAAATGACGTATCGGAAACCTTGGACCTTCTTCTGTCAGAGAACAGGATAGAAGAAGCTCTTGATTTTATAGAATTGGAGGATGAAAATTGTCAAAACATGCAGCTTGATCAAAGCTATTCTTTGAATGAGTTAAGCTTATATAGTTCCGCAATTTCTGAGCGGAAGGCTGTTCTTTCACTGCAGCTGACTCAGATCGCTGAAACTAGGAGAGTAGCGGCGCCAGAACTTCAAAAGGCATTGTCGGGACTTTGCAGGCTCGGCGAGAGTCATCTTGCGACGCAATTGATGCTCAAGTATTACCATGCACGCATAGAAAGCGGAATTGATAATTTACAGTGCTCAAAGTCGTTTTCTTATGGCGGGGTTTACATCAGAGAGCTTGCAAAACTTGTGTTTTCTTTGATCTCCCAAGCAGCAAGAAGTTTTGTCATGTTATATGGGGAAACTTCTCCTTATGCACCAGAGCTTATCCAGTGGGCAAGCAAAGAGACCAACGTTTATGGTGATTGTTTCAATCAATATCTCAAGTCCATCTCGGAAGTAAATGGGGGATTGTCAACGGCAGCACAAGCCGTGCAGATCTCAATGTCGTTTTGTTCTTTGTTGGAAACTCAGAGATTAGTGTTGCGGCCATACTTGATCAAGCATATCCGACCTTCTACGGAAGAGATGCTAAGCGCACACATAGAACACGTTAAGAAAGTCATTAGTATCTTTACCACCACAGATGATTGGATTCTTGGTAGATATCTTGTTTCTGGAATTACAAGAGAAGGATGCTATTCCATGGTTGTTGGAGAAGAACCAGAATATTGTCTGCTTACCAGCAGTGGCCGGAAGTTTGCAACGCTAATACAGGTTTGTCAAGCTTGTTACGCTAACTCTTCGTATTAAGTTCCCCATTGGCAACACATATAATCTTCTTAAATTTCATTTCATATGACCATTATCTTTATTGTTTAATACAAGCTCTGACTTGTGTTTTTCTTCCCTTATCATGTGTTAGTCTATCACAGTAGATGCTACCCCATTAGTTTCTCTTCATATGGAAGGCCCGATTTTTAGCGGATTAATGAACCTCTTTAAGGAGTATGTTGTTATCCTTGAAAAGGCCCTTGTCTACGGACCAGATGTTATTGAAGATGGTGGTTCAGGAATCAATCTTGCTGAATCACTGCAACAACAGCTTTCTATTCTAGCCAACCTTTCCACACTAGAGCAATTACTCCTCAACATGGTTAGAGACATTGTAGCAGAAAACGATCACATAAATTCCAATCATGGTGATGCACATGCCATTAGTTACCAACAGCATGAACTTGCTAGTTTTACATTGTCCACGCATGAAGCTACAAGTCAGCTTAGAGTTCGATTTTGCCAGGAGTACATATGTAGAATAATGACCATGGAAAGTAGCGGCAAACTTGCACAGAAAATTTGCAGTGACGCTCCTGGTGATCCTAGTGTATCTCGTGATCTGATGCCCTCTGTTACATTTCAGGTATTTTCCCATGCTTAAATTTTCCTCCCTTTTATGGCTTATTTCACAGTGCTAGACAATTTCCTTTTGTCACTTTTCCTTCTTCGGCTCGCAGTGTAGCTTTTTTAATCTTGGCTGACAACCAGTCGCATAAGTCAGTGAATCAATTGAGATTTTTTGTGGTCTGTTTGCCAGTGTATGTGCAGCTGATTTGTTTTTGCTTTGGTGTGTTATTTCTAGGTGTTGTTTTTAGAACTAAGGAAACTGGAAAGACTAGCAGAGGGCAATGATTTCAAAAAGGAATGGTTGCTGGAGATACTGAGGGAGATTGTAGAAACCATATTTATACAGATCTCTAAAAACAAAGAGAACTGGGCTACTACGGATGACAATTCGACAACAGAACATTCTATCATGTACAAGCAGGTTGCTATTTATTTTTTTAGTCTTGTAATTTTGTTCAGCAACTCTTGTTTTTATGCACCTTCTTCAGTACACCTATATCTATGGTTCTATATTTCCATTCATTTAAGAAATTTTCATTTTGTTACTATGCTTGCTTGCTCTTGCAGTTTGTTCTAGACTTGCAATTTCTAACGGAAATCGCAAAGTACGGAGGATATATCTCCAACCCTTCTGTTCTTATAGATCTCATGAAATTAGCCTTTCTTTCAGCAGACCTGATTCCTGAAAGGTAATTCTTTTTAATTCCCTGTGATATATTGGCTTTTGGTCATCTTATGAAATGAACTCCTAGTTATTATCTTATATTGACCCGATCTACGGTTTGCATATCGTCTTCTGATTAATCCGTTCATGTTCCGCCAAGATACTTTATGAAACTCGCATACTTATGTTTCAATATAAGCATTGCTTCTCTAAAAGGGACAGCATTCAAGTCAGAAAACACTTATTGCTCATACAAAGCTACATGATGTGACTTTTATTGTCGTTTAATGTAAGAACGACACATTGTTTTGCCATATGTGAGTTTGCTAGCAAACGGACATGTCAATTATAGTACATCTTTTGACGTCGTTCAAGTGAAAATATGTTCTTTTTTGAACCCGGAAACAAACAGTATACTGCGCCGTTTTGAACAAGGAAGTGTGCTGTTGTTTAATCATCAATATGACTGTCATTTTTATTCATTAAATTACTGTCATCGGGTCTACATACCACACGTCCATTACAGAGAATTCTGCTCTTGCTTATACAGAAATTTGCTCAATAACAATGCACTTAGATAGTTACATGACCAACCTTGATTTTTCTTTTTGAAAAACGGGGTTTCAATTCCTTGTGCAGAGATGTCGTTGACGATGAAGGAATGATAAATTCTGTGAAGGAAGTGATCCGAGCGCTGCTGGAGATAGAGAAGTCAACAGTCCTATCAAGTGAAGAGTCTATAAACATTCAAGAAGATCAAGAAACACCAGAAGACCAATATGAGTCTGCACTAGATGACTCTATTCAAGATGATCCTAGTCTCTTTAGGGATCCAATGGGACTAGAGGTGGATACAACTGATGAGTTGGAAATTGCCATTCTTGCAAAAACACCCTCGCTACTTAACGCCGGCTCCATTCCTCAAGAAGTGTCATCAGGTACTACTATAAAAATGAGAGACTCGTCTCCAGAATTTGGAAATATTAGAAGGGAAAATCTAGTTGGTGAGGCAGATGATGAAATGGAGATTACTGATAAAGGTAATCTACCGGCTTTACCGTTGTCCGAGGACGTAGTTGAGGACGGGAATAGCAATGAAGTTCGAGAAGCTCCAACTGTGATTGACGAGCCAGAGGAGGAAAATAATTTTAATCATGGAGTATCTAGAGAATGAAGCAGCCTGTAACATTTTGAGATTAAGGAATTGCTAATCAAAATAAGGAGGTTCTTGCCGTTGTGAACTTCTTTGCTTTCCACGATTAAAAAGAAAAAAAAAAAAAAAAAAAAAAAGAACAAGAGTACCAAATTAATTTAAGTGGCAAAAGTATTAATCTGTTAAACTTTAGTAAAGATAGAAAGCCAAACCTATGGGAGCCTAACTAATCATGGATATTGTAATAATTTTAGTATAGATAGAAAGCCAAATCTATGAGAGCTTAAGTTGAATTTCCCTCATATTTTTGTTTGTAGCTAATTAACCGAGTGTCACGTGATTCAAAGGAGTAAGACCAATACGACGTCGTCCCTTTTAAGAATTATTACAGCCTTGAGGCGTTGTCGTTTTATTAGCTCTCTCTCTTTTGAAGAATAGTCGAGAGTATTGTTATTATGACTAGGAATGAGTTTTTGTTTTTTTGTTTTATTTTTTGAAGATTAGATAAAAAAAAAAAAAATTTGAATTAGTTTTTCTTTTAACTAAAGAAGACTAAAACACATCCTCCTTCCGCTTCTCTGGAATTGTATTATAATTTTGAGTAAAAAATTAAACACCCTTGCCCTCTGGCAATGAACCAAACCAAGGTGGTGGAAGCATCTCTGTCTGCTCATGAACGGTGTTTAGCAATGGAGGCAACATGCAATACCCTTCATTGTGGCACCACTCGATTCGTGATCACTGTCCACTCTGTTGGGCTGCGACCAAAGGCTAATTTTCGGTTGAAGACCGTTGATCGCTTGCCCTTCGTTCTTGGCAATCTCTTGGAATGTAATGTTTTTAATCATCAGGTTGTCCCTTAACTGCCAAATAGTTCCCTCCCAATTGCTTCATGAGTGTGTTTAAATATATGCTTTCGGCGTTGGCTATTGCAAATGATTCCTTCAGCTTCTTTTTTCTTGGCATACAGATCACTGCCCGCAGCTTGTTCTTTCGCTCGCCTCCGCGTTTGCTTTCTGCGCCTCGGCAGCCTTTATTTTCCCGTACAAGTCGCCATCCGCTGCTCTTTGGTGCTTGTAAAGCTCCCAGTTTGCTTCTTGAACCTATAATAATAATTACAAGTCACAATTAAGGTGAGTTAAGGTGAATCCGACGACGTTTAAAACTAATTGAGCCATGAGTTATTCCCTTTTCACCAGATTACCTTGATCTCAGAATCCACTGTAGCCTTACTTAGCAAGTCTGCCCTCAAATTCTCAGTTCTAGTCTCCGCATTCTTCTTCTCCAAGATGGTTTTCAACTCGGCCCCCCTTTTATCAACGGCATTTTTAGCCTCAACGTTTGCCAGTTGTGTCTCCTTGTCGCCTTCTTTGTTGCCAAGTCCTTGCTCGATTCCAACATATCACCTTTGTTTTGGTTCTCTGAAGACTTTTAACGCCATGTTGACCTTAATCTCCTCCTCCTTTCCCTCTCCAAGCCTTTGTGTTGTTATTTTCTTAGTTTCTGAGTCAATTTGTGCAGCATTCTGCGCAGTCAGAGCCTGCCTCAGCTTCTCGCCGATGTTCCCTTTCTTTGTGGCTTCAGTGATATCGATCTATAAGATGTCATTATACTTGTTAATGTGAAAAATAATGATCAAATTATACACTTAATTGAATGTTTTATAGGTATTTAAGCAAACTAACCTTAGCTTGATTGGCAGCCTCAGTCTGGATCTTCTTTCCAAGATAAGAGAAGTACCCGTGGCCTTTGAGGCTTCGACATCGACTAGCTGTTTGATGTTGGCATTGGGATGAGAAGGCCAGACTTGTTAAGCTCTAGCTGAACCTTGTCGAAAACCTCCTTGAAAGTTTTGGTGCCCTTGAAAATCTCTTCCATGGACATGGAAGCGGCAAGAACACGCGTCTCGCCCTCGATAACGCCCTGCACGATTGCCTTGACATGGTTGGAGTTCCTCCCGTGCTGGGATATGAGCTTGGCAAAAAGGAGGAGGGCTTCGTTGTCGTCGACGTAGGGGCCAATGGTGAAGACCGCCGGGAGGGAGAACAAGAGCTTCTCGGCTGACATAGCCGTCACGTGGAAGATGTAGTTGACAGGGGATACACCAAAGCGAGTGCACTTCTGCAATGGCCATACAAAGGCCATCTTCACTAGCTTTATTGTCGGTGAGGCCAACGCCGGTGACGGCCAGATATTCCGGCGGACCTGCTACTCGATACATGATTACTAGGACTGTGTATTGCGCCTATGAACTCAAGAAGAGCTCAACGATTATAGTCTTATAGATATGTTGTATATATGCGTATATTTGTACATGTATATATGTGTATATACAATTCCTGTGAATGAGAAAGCTAGAGACCTGTTATGATTCTAAATATCATTTAGGATTAATATTTTGTAAATTATTCTTCTGTCACGATTTTAATTTCAATTTATGATGATCTTTTGTAGGAATTATCTTAATCGTCTTGTTTTTTGAATTAGGATTATCTTATTTACCAATAGTCTTTACTTTATTTATCATTTCATTTTTATTTTTTTTCCAGTAGAATTATCTTGTTTTATGAATTAGTTCCACCCAAAATTCCGTTGGCCTAAAAAATAAAAAATAAAGAGAGTCCGTTTAAAGTTTAAGCTCCTTGTGCAGTTCAAATTAGGAATCGCTTTTAAGAGTATTGAAAGAATAAAATAAATATCAGATTACATTATTTTGCCAACTCTCACGTAATTCAAAGGCATTATATATCAAAAACACATTTGTCTCTTCAAAGCTTGATCAGCTGTAAATACCTTCTTTTTTTTTTTTTTTTTTTGTGTGAAATAAATATGGAAAGAACAACGGGGTAACGGCTTCCTGTAATACGACATTTCGTTTACATGGAGATACCCTAAAACGACGCTTTATCTATTCATTTAACATCAAAAAAATTTTAGTTTGTTTTATTATCTATTTCATTTTTACATGTTTTCTTTTTAGAAGCAGCAGGTGAATATATATGTACTCACTTAACGGTGACACGTACCCTAATCACATTTTAAAACTTTTGAATTTATGTAAATTTGTAACTGTGCCTTGAGTCTAAGATGTCAAAATGGGTCGACACCAGTATGACACGCTAAAAAATGAACACAACATGACGTGACATGATTATTTCATGGGTTCAATCCGGCTTGTTTAATTAAACGGGTCGTGTTTGACGTGATTTTTAGGTATGAAACACGCTAAGGGAACGAGCACATTAAAGGCATAATACGAGCATATGCATGGATACGATAAGGGACACTACAACATTACTCTTTTTCTATGATATATTTTATAATTTTCATATAAGACTTATGGTGATTTTTTATTTTATTAAGAAGATTTCACCTTTTTTTAGTTTTTACTTGATAAGATTTTTAATGTTATAGTTTCTTTTTAATAATATGCTTTATTTTTATTAAAGATCAATTTTTTTATATGGTATTCAAAATTTTTTTTTATATGGTATTTAAAACATACTTTTCTTATTTATTTAAAGATTTTGGTTGTTAGGCACGATTAAGGAATGCGCTCGTTAAGAGTACAACATGTTTATAAATGGCATGTGGGTCGGACTTGATGTTAAAATTTTTTTATGAGCACAACAAGGCACAACACATTTATTAAATGGACAAACACGAACATGGCATGAAGTACCAATTGGTTTAAAATAAATAGACTAGGCGGGGCCGGCCCGATCCATTTGACATCTCTAACCTTAACTAATTTTAGCTATATCCCTATTTAATAAGAAAAATGATAAGAAAATCGCTACTTAATATTTAAAAATATGTAGTTTCACTAAATAAAAAATTAGATATATCTTTTTTATATATGCCCTGCTGAAAAAATTTTGATGGGTTCATATTCTTTATTATGAAATTTGTTTTCCCTTTGAGACAAACGACATATCACTTTCAGTCGTTTTTTGTTGTTTTTTTTTTTTGCTGGAATATTTTTTTTTTTTCACGGAGAACAAGTGACGCCTTTCTTGTGTATGTGTGTAATGCATTATTTATATGTCGTTTTTTTTTATAGGTAGGAGATATTATATGATTTTACCATTAATTAAACTATTTTTCAAAACATATAAGTTAATTAAATCAATAGAAAATTACTTGGCATCTTCTATAAAATTTGTGTGAATTATATTAAAAATGTTAACTATAAATGCATAATGGAAAGACTTCATGATATAAACTATATTAGTATCTTATTGTTACAATAAATGAGTTAAATTTTAACAGCCGGATTTGTTATTGTTTATGTCAAAATAATGTACTGTTCGACATAATTGTACTAATATCCACAAAAGCCACCATTAAAATTTTAGTTAGTTAATAAATTACCATGTCATTAGGATAAAAATATAGTTTCTATCATAAATTTTCTGTACATAATTTGCATAACAATAATATAAGATAAGATACAGATTCGAAACCCAAACTTCAAATTAAAAAAATATATCACGATGCTATGCATATGTCCTATTTGAAACTCAACATAGTACTTTTTTTTTTTTTTGCGCTAAAAGAAACATGGTATAAGCATGCATCTGGTGTTCTAAGGTTTTGATTGTAGAAATTGGGTTTGAATTGAATTGTGTGTCTGGTGTAGCGTTTGAATTGCTGGAGTTAAAAAATGTAAAAACTTGAAATGTGTTTAGAAAAAATAATATCAATATGGAGCTTGTTTTGTTCGTCTTGAAATTCTACGTAATTTGAAAAAAAAAAAAAAAACTTATTTAGATTTGTATATATAGAATTATAGATTTTTAAAATTTAAATTACAAACCTATAATAAATTATGAATAGTTAAAAAAAAAAGATAAAAATTAAAGTTATAATTTTAGGATGTAAACTATAATGTCAAACGCATGTTTAGTATTATTATTATTATTTTTTAAACGAAACATAGCACGGAGGCGGGAGTTCCAATTCCCAGTTCCGCCTCTCTTTTATTTTCGGGGTTACAGACTGGCGGGAGTTTCGTAAAATCAAATCAAAAGCGCGCGCGTATTAGTCTTCCAAAACGTCGTCTGCTTCGACCAAAATACCATCACTGCCACGTGTCTCCACCGATTTCCTTCTCGAAACGATCTCAGCCGTCCACGTGTTCCAAACCTGTAGGAAGTCGGATAGTCCCGACAAGCCATTTAAAATCCCCCGTCGGTCCCCAAATTCCCAAAAACACCGCAGCTCTCAGAGAGAAAACACAGTCGACACCTTCTTGCCGGAGCTCGTGGGTGACCAACAATGGCGGATTCCGAGAACTGCGGTAGCAGGAGTAGGTTGCTGAATCCCTGGATTCTTAGTTTTCAAAAGCTTGGCTTGGAGCTCAAATGCCCTATCTGGTTCGTACTTTTCTTCTTGCCAATGTTTCACTTTTTTTTTTTGTTTTTTATTTTTTATTATTGGTTTCGTTTCTGAGGGGAACGAGATGGTAAATGGAAGCTAATTGTCGTAATTATTGGTGTTTCAGCTTAAGCTTGCTCAATCGACCGACGCTACTCCCATGCAATCACGTTTTCTGCAAGTGAGATTTCATCTTTTTCTCTTTTTTGTCTGTTCTGATTTCTGTTCCTTGATTTTGTGTCATAAATTTTCGTTGTTATTTATTTATTTGGAATTATTGTAGATCTTGTTTACCTGGCTCGACTCAGTTTGGTGCGGATTGCCCTGTCTGTAAAGGCCACTTTGTTGATCGAGGTACACACATGCACACATATATATTTCAACGTACATGCTTTTGGCTTTTCTGTCGATATTGCGAAAGTTTTGGGTTGTTTCATTTCCTTCGTTTTTGAAGGAAATTGTTTCATCCAATGAAATCAGAGAAAAAGGCTGTTGATAGGCTTTTAGTGTTTTGAAGGGGAATTTGTTTCTTTTGTTTTTTTTTTCTTACGAGAAAATTATATTTCTGACTATTTTCTTACGTTCTCCTAGGAAAAATGGTTATTTTCTTTTCTGGCAGGTCTGAGGCATTTGCCTTTACGGAAAATATTGTGATAAAATGTAAAAGCTTGAATTTTTATATGTTTATTTTTTTGATGTAGATCTGAGGCATTTGCCTTTTATGGAAAATATGGTGGCAATCTACACATGTTTGGATGCCACTTTCTCAACCAATTTGTTTCAGCCCGCTCATTCAGGTCGGAGTCTTTTTAAAGGTCAACTTTGATGATTTTTTATCTGGTGATTAAACTTTTGTTGGTAATTAGTATTTCTTTTTTAAATTGGCTGTGCAGATGCCGAGAGGGTCTCAACGCGAAGCCCAGCTTCGATTAATATCGCGTTTGGTGATAAGACGAAAGAGGAATTACCTGAAAATGCTGGAAAGAAAGTTGGGTTTAAAAAGAATGATAAAGTTGAAAACCGAGAATTTAAGAGGGATGGAAAAGAAATTGAATTTCAAATAATACCTCTGACGACGGGTGGAGGAACTGAAGAGTGTACGAATCTGGATATAAATCCAGGCGCACAATCATCACCAGAATGCCATAGCCCTCCTTCATTTGGTGAAGCCAGAGGTTCTGATAATGATAGCTATTATCAACGTAGCGAGCATGTAAGAATTCATCATTTCTTTGCATTTTTTTTTAATAATGAGTTTTTATTTATTTTTTTTCTAAATCTACATGTGATCAAGGCAAGTTTCTTGTTGATTTTAAAATTGTTATGAAGTGGGGAAAAAGCTACATCTAATATTTAAAGCCTTGTTTCTTCAATTTTTCGAGTCAGTCAATTGACGATTTGTTGAAATGTTGTACATTGCTTTATGTTTTCCTTTTTTCAGAGCTCAGAGAATTCGTTGGTTAAAAGATCGAGCCAGGACAATAATGGTTCTAGAATAGGGAAGCTTAGGAATGATGGTTCTAGCTTTGGAACGGATGGTAATGTTAGGGAAGTAAAGAGACAGAAGCAATTGAATTACGAACTATCATCTCAGTCTGGTGCTCTGATGGCCAATTCAGAGTCTGAACTTCGAATAGTGCCACAGCCTAGTGCGGAGGCAACAAAAGCTTTGGATGTCCAGTTTGCAAATAGAACAAATTGTGCATTTTGCCATTCCTCTGAAATTTCCCAGGTAGCTTCTTTGCTTAGGTTGAAATTTCTGTTTCGGTAGTCTTTAATAACTGCTTACTTATCTCTTATCTTTGCCCATAAAATCTACCAGGAGACAGGGACAATGTTACATTATTCTAGTGGAAAACCAGTTTTGGGTTATGAGGCAATGCTTCCAGATGTCACACATGTTCACAAAATGTGCATTGACTGGTATGTCAATTTTGCATCTCCAATAAGGTTCACTGTCAATTAGAAATATTGAAATTTGTAGAAGCAACTGGATGATATTTGTACATTCTACGTATAGTAATTCACTGAGAGTATACATGCTTTCAAATGGGTTCCATGTGCTTTGGTGTTTTATCAAATTCTGTTTAGATCAAACTTTCATGATAATAGAGATGTATCATTTTGAATTTGGAAATGCAGGGCTCCACAAGTGTACTATGTTGATGATAGAGTTGAGAATTTGAAGGAAGAATTGGCAAGGGGTACCAAGCTCAAGTGTTCCAGATGTGGGCAAAAAGGAGCGGCTCTGGGATGCTATATGAGATCCTGTCGGAGAACCTATCACGTTCCTTGTGCAATGCAAATCTCAAAATGTCGTTGGGATCACGTATGCACGCTGTACTTTTGTATTCACATTTGTTAGATATGGCTCTTTTCAGTGCTGTTCATTAGGCTCGGATCCGACTACTAGGGTTATAATGAACCTAACAGTCTGTTTTTTTATTTCTTGCAGAAAGACTTTCTATTGCTCTGTCCAGCTCATTCTTCAGTTAGATTCCCTAGTGAGAAGTCAAAGTCAAAGTCTGGGAAAAAAATCTCTGAAGATCATGCCATGTCTGCTATAGTGTAGGTTTTCGTTCTTCTATTATATCTTATGATGCTCATACCATTGGTTAAAGCTTAAAAGAAAAGTATTTTGCCTTGGCATAGAATGAAAAATTCAGTTCTACAGTTGGAATAATTACTTGGAAAACATAAATGCTAGCTCAAATTTTGTTTTAAGAGTAATTGGTTGAAAGCATCTAGCAAATTTTACTTCCAAAGGTAAAATTCTTCTGTTCTGTTTCCAGGAGTTGTCAGCTGTCCAATTTGGTGCCTTCTCAAGTTGGAGAGAGTAAATTGGTTTTCTGTGGTTCTGCTTTGTCTACCGAAGAGAAGGTTACTTAATCCTTACCTGGCTATCATCTGTATTTGACGAAGTTTCTTATCAATGTGCTAAAAGATCTTGTATGGATTGATATTAGCTGAGGTGTTGTTTGGGCATTGCATATATCCTGTTTTGCCAGTTCGGGAACTGATTGTATTTTTCTTAAGTTTTGTGTACCTTCTTGGTACAGGTTCTTTTGGTCAAGTATGCGAAGACGAGTGGTGCCACTGTCTCCAAGTTATGGAACCCAAATGTAACACATGTGATTGCTGCCACAGATGATAAGGGTGCTTGCACACGGACGTTGAAATTTCTCATGGCAATTTTGAATGGAAGATGGATTGTTAAAGTTGACTGTACGTTATTAACTTAGCCATTTTACCTTTTTAATGTTTTAGAGCTTTTAGTTGCTTTGATCACATTGCTTTCTTTTGTTTGTTGAGGAGGGCCATAATATTTTAGTTTATAGGTTGTCTTTACAGTACTTCCTGATTTTCTATCATCTATTCATGTATAAATGATTGAAATTGTTTATTACACCACTAGGAAACAATAAATATATTCTTGAAGATTTGAACACTCAAATGTGTGATGCAACTAAAAACATGGGCATTGCAGGGATAAAAGAATGCATCGAGGCAAAATGTCATGTGAATGAAGAACCTTATGAAGTCAGTCTCGACAACTATGGATGCTGTGATGGTCCAAGAACTGGCAGGCTCAGAGCATCAAATAATGTAAGTTTCCCTTAGAATGCTAAGTACTTAATTATGATACACTTGTGTCCATTTTATGAAGCTATAGCCTTTATGAGCTCCTTATTTCACGTAGAAAATGATTCATCACTCATAAATCCTTAATATTGACAATTTAAAAGATCTCATTTTGTTCCGTTGGCCTCTCAAGCTAGACAAGCTGAATGGTACAGACGACTTACCTAATAGTTTAATGCTCAAAGGGCCTTTTGGTTTTTATTAACATTTTTCACAGCTGATTTTATCTGATTTAATTCTCTTTATAGGCACCAAAGCTCTTTAGTGGCTTGAATTTCTATTTTGTGGGTGATTTTGTGGCGTCTTATAAGGAAGATCTCGAAGATTTGGTGATAGCTGCAGGAGGGACAGTCTTGATAAGCAGGGAAGAACTGATAGCACAAAGCTGTGAAGAGACAACTCAAGCGCCAACGGCGTTAGTCGTATACAATATTGATCCGCCAGAAGGATGCAAATTAGGGGACGAGGTTGCGATCCTGTTTCAAAGATTAAGCGAGGCAGAGGATATAGCTTGCCAAACAGGATTGAAAGTAATTGGTCACACATGGTTGTTGGAGTCCATTGCAGGACACAAGTTGCAGCCTATTGTCAGCTAAAAAAAACATTTGCAACCAAGTCGGAATTCTGTTGCTAGTGATGGTTAATAAAAGAAGTTGATTTCTAGCAAAAAGAAGGAATTAAGTTAGGACCGTAACCTATATGCTTGGTAACAAACACTCTTGTGGGCTCTTGTCAATTCTTTTGCTAAATGTAACTTGTTTTTTAATTTAAAAAAAAAAACCATGTACCTTATTAGTGATTTGTAAACTAGGACCGAGCCGTTGGTTTTTGACAACTTGTTTTCAGTAATCTGATCATGTAATGATTTTTGCTGGAGGTAATGTGTTTTAATCTTTTATTTTTGTAGGCCCTGTTTTTTTTTTTTTTTTTTAAAGGGAAATTATCATTCAAATTAAAATTGGATATAAATACTAATATCAAAGATGAAACAATCTTGTGATACAAGATATATAACTCTCGATGAAGATCGATTCTATTAGTAAAATCTGATGAAGTTAAATGAGGACATAAGTCAAGATTTGGTGACGGGAAAATTTCTTAAATTCTTTGATGATCTTGTAATCAAGCATGTATAAAGCTTTAAAAAAAAAACATCTATAACTGATGGAATATACTGATCGATTGAGAGACAATCACTCGCGGTACAGAGATTACAACCTCTGTATAGTCATAATACTAACGGAACTCATAGACATATACTGTCAGATAACAACTCAAGCGGAACACATACAAACAAAACGGAAGTGGGGGAACTATCTCCTTTATTAAAAAATTAAAACTAAAACACAAAAATAAAGCATGGATATAAAATAATTGACTGTTAAATTCTTGTCCCATGTGAAACAACCACTCTGCTACACAACACAACTAAGAGGAAATAAATTAGCTCGATTGGAAGTAAGAGATTATCGCACCAACCATCGGATCACTA
Source organism: Ficus carica (assembly GCA_009761775.1). Lineage (NCBI taxonomy): Eukaryota > Viridiplantae > Streptophyta > Magnoliopsida > Rosales > Moraceae > Ficus > Ficus carica. The sequence continues at coordinate 2,705,368 of CM019748.1, read as the reverse complement.
AGGCCTTGTTAGATCCCAAACCGTTGCAAACTCGCCGGGTTAGATTTGGTTGAGAATCTCCTATCTAGGACCCTCCGACCCCATCTCCGTCGAAATCATTGAACCGCTGATCATATTTGCTGGCCATGGCGGCGGTGGCAGTGGGAGTTTCGCAGAAAGGAAAATCCTAATACATGAGAAATTTGAGAGAAAAAGGAAAGGAGAAAAATTACAATTTTTTTTTTTTGTAGAATATTTTACTTGATGTAGGCCCTGTTTCTACTGAAAAAAAAAAAGGGTGGTTTGGTGTTTGTTTCACGTGGATTTGGCGTAATCTATTGATCTCGTATTTCTTGCAAATGGCATGTCGTTTTTTCCGAAACGACAACAAATTTTTTTAGAAGCATCTTTTTTTTGGCCTAAAGTTTTAGGAAGTATTTCTTGTTTGTTTGTTTTTATTTTTGTTTTTGTTTTTTTTTTTTTTGGGCATGGAAATATTTTTATAAATAAGTTTATCTCTTGGGGTAATTTTCCTATAAAAACGAATTAGCAATGACTAATATATAAATTGCGGACAACACGTCCTTTTTCTGTAAAAGAACACGAATTTTTTTTTTTTTAACATAAAATTTGCAGATGTGAGATTCTGAACTCATTTTTTTGATGGCGTGAAGAATGGGATACTGATAAACTAGATCCGCAACGACATAAAAAACACCAACAATTTTTAACAGTAGTAGTGCCTTGTTTTTTAAGTAGTAAACGACAACAAGTACGATTGACACGTCGTTTCATGTAAACGACATAAAGCTAGTATCCATATATGACATGTCGTTCTCAGGAAACAACAGGCCACTCAAATAGAGAGAGAGTACTTTTTCTGATAAGTCAAAGGCGAACATTTGACTTCATTTTTTCAACAGACATTTTTCCTCTTTTAGACACAACTTTCACGTTCATGACTTAACGAGTCCAATATATGGCGTTTTGCAGTTTCACTAATGTCCTTAGTAGAAGTCATCTCCGGCAAAGTTTCCAACGCAAAGTCCCTCTTGATTTCCGTCACATCAACACTGTAAACAAACCTCTTGGCAACAAACAGGAAGAAGAAAAAGTTAAGAAAGCTCAAGACACCCAATAATGCATAGTAGTAGTCCAAACGGGACACATTTAGGTTGTCCAAAATCCACCCTTTTCTTCCATGTTGTTTCGTAATATTCGCAACCGTCTTCAGAAGAAAACTGCTGAGGAAGTTCCCGATCCCCAGACTGCTCGTGAAGTACGAGGTTCCCAAGCTCTTCATCCCCTCGGGAGCTTGGTCGTAGAAGAACTCGATCTTCGCGGTCTCGACGAATGACTCGGCAATGCCGCCAAGAGCGAACTGAGGAAGGAGGATGAAGATGGTGAGCGGGACAACCTCGTGTTTTCCGAAGACTTTGTGTTCTCCGGCGACGCTGAGCCGCTTTCTCTCGGCCAAACAAGCCGTCACCATGATGGTGACGTGGAGGACGAGGCCGATGCCGAGTCTCTGAAGCAGAGTGAGGCCTCTGGGGTTGCGGGTGTATTTGCGGGCGATGGGGACGAAGAGTCGGTCGTAGAGGACGAGGCTTGTGAGCATGAAGATGGTGAAGAAGGCTGCAAGAGAAGCTGGGGGGATCTGGAAGTTTGGGCCGAGGTGTCGGTTTAAGGTTGTGCCTTGTCTGATGAATAGCGTTTGAGCCTGGGCAACTATGGTGCTGGGAATGAATGTGGCTGCCAGGATCGGCAGCATCTTCAGCATTTGTTTCGTTTCTTCGACTTGGGTCACTGGACATTGCGACCATGGCGAGGTTGAGTTGCTTCTCACTGCTGCTTTGTCCAGAAATCTGTAGATAATTTTGTGCAATGTTAGCTTTGTTATTCAATCCAGGAAAGTCAATTCATGATCAGAATCCTAACTACCAAGTTAGGTACGCTTGCTAATGATTAGAATTTTCATAAAGAATTATTTGATTTTCTTATCAGATACAGTCAGGTATAAAGTCAGACGTATATTTTAGTGGGGCATACACTTAGGAAAAAAAAATCAAGATATAAAAATTAAAGGTAAAATTTTTAATGGGGTTACGTGAGAATTTTTAATTTTTAACGGGGGGCTATAAGAGAATTCTTAATTTTTAATGGAAAAAACTAAAAATTTTTGGGGTAGAAATTAAATAAAAAAAATTTGAGTGAGGGTGGCAGCCCCTACTTGGACTTGAACACCTCCACCACTGGGTAAAGTTTGAACTATTAAATGCTGATCGAGAACTTTTAAACTATTACACCTTTTAGATATAAAATGTTTGCGATGTAATTTGAAGTTTCAGAATTAGAAATGACCGTGTTACTAATAGAAACTCTGCAAAGGCCATTTTGGTCTCTTAATGCTAATATTTGGTCATAAGATTGGTGGCACAAGAAGATGAGAAATTGGACTATTAAAATGTCAATTTGAAAGAACGTAGATAAATACCTTAATGAAGGAGTATGGTCAATCCTGAACTTCCCCGATTTTGCATAATCTTCCAAGCTAAGCTCATAAAGCTCTTTTGGGTCATTTGGAAGAGTTGCCTTCCAGTTCCTCATAGCAGCCACAAGCACCGTAACTATCCTAGTTAGAGGACTCCCAGAATGCAACTTGTGCCTATAAAATCGAGTGCCAATCAAAAACACCAATATGGAACCTGCGAGCCCAATTGTCGGAAGTCCATATCCGAGGGCCCAGCCGACATTGTCTTGTATGTAGACCAAGAATGTGTTTGAGAAGAGGGTGCCAAAGAAGATGCTAAACATCCACCAATTGAAAAAGGAGAGCTTTTGTGCCCTCTCCTTAGGCTCGAAGTCGTCGAATTGGTCGGCGCCCATGGTTGAGATGTTCGGCTTGGTACCGCCGGTTCCGAGGGCAATAATGTACAATGCAGTGTAGAATATGCCCTTTTGGAAGTGTGAGGCTTGTCTGTCGCAGTATGCTTCATGTCCACATGATGGTGGTCTCAAAGCTGGCAGTGAAACTGCTAGGGTTAATAGTGACATCCCCTGTTAATTTACAAAAATCGTAGGCACAATTTAAATTGATAGCCATGTTAGAAAAAAGTGAAAATGTTGCTGACTAAACTTCTACACTACTCATTATTTTGAGAAGTATGTGCAGCACGTTTTATGACGGGTAATTTCAATCAAAGTTGTTTAAAGTTTCTGTTGTTAAGTCCCACATAATTAAAAAACTACCAAATTTTCAGCAGTCTAAATTATTTAATCATCTTGTGAATAAAAACAGATTGCACAATACGCCATATTTTAATAAAGAAAAAAAAATTATTTCATGAAACGAGGCTAAAACGAACGTGATCAAGTTATTATTAGGGAAAAGTACAAAGAAGGAGAAAAAAAAAAAAAAAAAATTGGAAAAAGGAACCATGTGGTTCTTGTTTTGTTTAACAAGCAATATATTTCGTGTTCCATTTTTCTTGTTGCATTTAAATTGCCCATAAATAAAATAGCAATAGTTTTCAATGGTTATAATAAATTTATTTATTTTTTATAAGCAAGAGTGATTACATATAAAATTATTAAGACAAATGTATTCATTAATTACATTTGATGATGTGATATTTTAAGTGACTTGTTGTGACAGGTTAAGCTATATTATATTTTAAATGAAATGAATTTTATAAAATGACAGGTAATATCTAAATTGATTAGAGTGATAGGAGATAAAGTAATCATTTAGGAGAATATATAAAGTAAAACAAAAGGAAATGTTTGTAATCGAGAATTTTTTTAGGAATTTTTTTTTTTAAAAAGCTCTATTTTTTTAGCATAAAAAAGATTGTTATTTTTATCAAAAAAAAAAAAAAGATCGTTATTATTATTATTATTATTAAAAGATGGTTAAACAAATTTCAATCACAAACATGCTCTCCAATAGTGCCATTTGTGGCTACAGTCAGCAATTACTTTTTAAAAGATACAATAAACGTCTATACTAGAAAATCTCTCCTCTTCTTTTTTTCCCCTGTGGTATAGCGTCCCAAAAAACAACAAATAAAAAGAAAAAAATTTGAAAAAAAAAACTCTAATTGTTATTTTATTTTTCATACGTAAGCAACAGTACGAAGCGTATAAAAAACAGCAAAGGAAAAGAAAAAAATTTTGGAAAAAAAAAAAACTCTATTTGTTATTTTATTTTTCATGCATAAGAAACATTATGAAATTTTAACATGGAAGGAAATTATTTTTTTAGATTCTGACGAGCAAATATAGAAAACAAATTGAAGATGAAAAATAATGGGAAGAAAAAAAATATTAAAATGCCTTTGGTTGCATATACACAGAGGAACCTTGTTCAAATGAAGAATCATTTTGGTGAGTCACCTTTGCAGAAGAAAAGTAAATATAATAAAATGAAAAGAACAGTTAATAATAATAAAAAAAAAAAGAGAATAAACGAAATCTAGAAAAAAAAAATTCAAAATTAAAAAGGAATCTTTAATTTAGATTTTATTAAAAAAAAAAAACTTAAAAGCTATGTCAGGTAGGTAAATAACAAGTTGTCAATCTAAAATACATTTTATGAGCTCTATAAGTTCAAAACTCATTAATTTTGATTAAAAGTTTTGGCCAACTAACCAATTTCTTTCAAACATTGGATTTATATCTTATAGTTAAAATATTGATTCCCATGCATGAGTAAAAATCAGAGTAATCATTGAAATCTCACCCTAATCTATCTATATATATATGTTTAGAAGGGAAAATATATACCATGAGATAAATGGCTGAAGCAATGACAAAAGTCCAATAACGGCCGAGATAAGCATCTGCAATATAAGCACCTAAAATAGGTGTCATCCAAACCGTACCACCCCAATTTGTAACATTATTTGAAGATGTGACTGTGCCTTCATGGAGCTTAGTTGTCAAGTATATCACTAGATCTGTTGAAATCCCATAATATGCCATCCTCTCGAACACTTCATATACTATAAATATATATATATATATACAACATAATAGGAAAAAAAAAAAAAAGATCTGTTACATAAATATCCATGCGAGGAGCATATGTATATGTGTGCGTGCAAATATATATATATATATATATATATGGCTATACAAGGGAGGATATATAACAGTAACTAATTTTGGTATTTATGGGACTAAACATGGCTATATATAAAACGTTGGTTTTAATTTTTAGAGATTTAATGCAAATTAACGGGTTTGGTTGGTTTCTTCCCGATATCCTTTTGATCTGACTCTATGCCTTGTGGTGAAATCAAGTATAAAATCACAGTTAGATTGTGCATGCAATCGATGTGGAATCATATATTTGATCAGGAAAAGGGTTACATATAACATGATACCAACGAAAGCGAGATTGGTATAATTTGAAGGTGGACTAGTAGTTTACCTACAATGAAGGAACAAGCTCTCCATCTCCCAGTCTTTGATCTTAAAATTGGTTTTCCATGGAGACTCGCTGTCCCATCTTGTGTGTAATCCTCTTTTCCTTCATTAGAGCCTTCTTCTACCTTTAGAGTCATCGTTGATAACTAAATTGAGATAAATTATGGGAGAACATTAATTAGCTTATTTATTGCTTTAGTATTAGCAAGTTAACTACGGAGAGCTTCTTTACCTCCTAACATAGATATATATATATATATATATATATTTTTTTTTTGGTTTCTTTATTGGTTTCCTTTTCACTCTTATTTTTTTTTTCCTATTCTTTTGTCACATATTCAGTTGCAAAAAGTATTTTGATATTGCTAGTCGACATTGAACGTCCTTTTCTCCTGTTTTTGCTTAGATCATATTTACCTAGAAAATAACGATCCAAATTAAGAGTTTTAAGCAATTGTAATTTTATGGAGCCGGTTATATCCTAATTGTATGGCTTAGCCAACAAAATGGAATATGCGTACAATTTCTTGCACAATTAGCAGCATATTATCTTTTTCCAAAACCACTATTTACCAAAAAAAAAAAAAAAAAAAGAAAGTAAACAAGAAGGGGGTGGTGGTAAGTCAAATTCTCATGATATGACAAAATAAAAAAATAAAAAAAAAACTTTAGAGCATGAGTATTGTTGAACATCACAATTAATAGAGAGCGTATCCCACCTGAGAGTCCTATGTTATGGAAGAGCAACAAGTTAAATCCCAGCGGAGGAAAGACAAAACAAATCATGAAATGGACATGGGTTTAAGATCCGAAACATTATAGACAAGGTTTTTAGATCGATCAATGGAATCAAAGGGGTATACAGTTCCAAAAAGTCAGGGCCTTTTTATTTTTATTTTATTTTTTGATTCTCTTTAAGGGGAAAGCTCTTATAGGGCATCTCAGTATGGTTATCAATTGTTGTTTTTTTCCGTAAAATCTGATTTGTCCTAGTCCTCATGGAAAGGAAATTAAAAAATGTAGCAAGCCCCGCGGTCAATTTCTAGACTTGTAATTTATAGGTAGGCACTTCAATACAAACAGATTATTGCTCTGGATTTTAGAAGGGCACTCGTGTCCTTTACCCACGGACGAATCTTGAGAAAGGGAATCATATTTAGAGTACTGGGATTTTATTATTATTTTTCATTATTTAATCGATTCAACTGCTGATGCTGTTTGGATTTGACAGGAAAATTTTCATTTGATTGCCTTTGTAGTACTTAAAAAAAAAAAAAAAAAAAAGAAACTAAAAATGATAGTCTCTCTGTCTTCTTCTTCTTCTTCTTTTTTATTTTTTATTTTTTATAAAGAGAGTCGAGAAATAGCCTTCCTAGTACTCATCAAATTGAATTGTAATTGGCGGTGGTTCGATTAATAGGTTCAGATTTTTCTTGGTCGTGACCTGCTCTTCCGGGTTAGATACAATCACATCCCTTGATCTCTTTATAGGTGATGTTGTGGCATGTTGCATAGCACAGTCCGACTAGGCCGACTGGTCTGTCGGATCAACTTGCCAACCAATGTTGGCCACCCATGATATACCATATTGAGAAATCTACCCAAGAGATTAAAAGAACGTGTTTTTCCTAAATGTCATCACCAACGACATAATGCTTCAACAATGGATGACATGTACCCTTTTTTTTATCAAAACACCAATGGATGACGATGACAAGTCGGAATTCTCTTATCAAAGATGTTGTTTTCTTTTCTAATTTTATTTTTAACAATATACAACCTATAGCTAGGGGCGGAGCTATAAATTTTTTTTAGTGAGGGTGTATACTAATTTTTTTTTTTAAGATAAAAACAAATTTTAGTAAAAACTATATATGTGAGAATTTTTGATTTTAATGGGTTTATACGAAGATTTTTAATTTTAGTGGGATAAAATAGTAAAAGTATAAATTTTTTTATCTGAATTAATATTAGTTAGGATTATGTGAGAATTTTTTATTTTTTAATAAAGACAAAATAGAAACTGTATGAAAATATTTTATTTTCAGTGGGGATAAATTATAAAAATTATAAAAATTTTGAGACAAAATTAAAAGAATAAAAAATTTAAGTATGGCAACCCCCTCCCTCCGCCGCTGCCTATAGCAATCAATAGTATGTAGTTTTTTTTTTTTAAAATGGAATTACATGTAGTTTTAAGTCAACCAAAAGTACTTTTTCTGATACTTCAGAGGGGAACTTTTGACTTCATCCTAATATATATACGTCATTTTTTCATGTATGGATGCATAATTTATGTAAGAAATTTATATCACAGGGTTGCAGCAAGTTCTGCCGTAGAGTTCTGGAATTATCGCATGGAATTTGTTTATGGTACATAATTTTCAAGTACACTTAATGAGTTCAGGATATGAGCCTTCTGTAGCTTCATTTATGTCCTTAGTAGAAGTCATCTCCGGCGAAGTTTCCAACGCAAAGCCCCTCTTGGATTCCGTCACATCGACATTATAAACAAACTTCTTGGCCACAAACAGGAAGAAGAAAAAGTTAAGAAAGCTCAAGATAGCCAAGAAGGCGTAGAAGTAGTCCAAACGGGACACATTCAGGTTGTCCAAAATCCATCCTTTTCGTCCATGTCGTTTCGTAACATTCGCAACCGTCTTCAGAAGAAAACTGCTGAGGAAGTTCCCGATCCCCAAACTGCTCGTGAAGTACGAGGTTCCCAAGCTCTTCATCCCCTCGGGAGCTTGGTCGTAGAAGAACTCGATCTTCGCGGTCTCGACGAACGAGTCGGCGACGCCCATTAGAGCGAATTGAGGAAGGAGGATGAAGATGGTGAGCGGGACAATGTCTTGTTTTCCGAAGACATTGTTTTCCCTGGCGACGCTGAGCCGCTTTCTGTCGGCCAAACAGGCAATCACCATGATGATGGTGTGAAGGACAAGGCCGGTGCCGAGTCTTTGAAGCAGAGTGATGCCTCTGGGGTTGTGGGTGTATCGTCGGACGGCGGGGACGAAGTAGCGGTCGTAGAGGAAGAGGCTTACGAGCATGAAGATGGTGATGAAAGCGGCAAGACCTGCCGGAGGGATCTTGAAGTGGGGGCCGATGTGTCGGTTTAAGGTTGTGCCTTGTTTGATGAAGAGTGTTTGGGACTGAGCGAGCATGGTGCTGGGAATGAATGTGGCGATCAGGACTGGTAGCATCTTCAGCATTTGCTTGGTTTCTTCGACTTGAGTCACTGGACACTGCGCCCATGGCGAGGTTGAGTCGCTCCTTACTGCTGCTTTGTCCAGGAATCTGTAGATAGTATGCTCGCTAATTTTTTACTGAATCAAGGAAAGATATAAATATATATATATATATTTGTTTATATATGGCTGGTTTATTGGAAACACTTGCTATTGGTAGTGATATAATTTTTTAGTAGAATTCCCTGACAATGGAGGAAAGATTAAAAAGACAATAGTCAAATCTTAATACGGTACAATAAAAGTATGAAAAATGTTTTCGGATATCGATGGTAATAAATACTACAACTAATTAATAAATAATAAGTCTCATCTATGAGTTTCGTGTTGTGAAAAATATTAAAGGCATTAGTAATATTGAACACTAGACACTAATAAAATATGGATCCTACAGAATATGACCCACAGATAGAACTCACTTTCTATTAATTGTAATGCTCCAAAGTATTTTTCCCCTATATCTCATAAATTACTTTATTTTAATGTGTGATGTTAAATATTACTAATGCTCCAAAATATGATGATTTTGAGCCTCATTCTTTTAAAATAAAATTGATATGATTTAGATATGTTTTGATGTTTCGAAATTATGTCTTATTAGCAGGTCTTTTTTTTTTTTTTTTTTTAAAGAACTTGTCACAAATTCTCATATTAATAATATATTTTCAAGAATAGGAGTCCATTATTTTGTTTTCATATGATTGATTTACAGGAAGTTGAACCATTTTGGTCACCTAATCCTTAAGTTTGGTGGCATTAAGAAGATGAGTAATTGTTTACTTATAATATTGTGAAAGATCATAAACAAGTACCTTAATGAAGGAGAATGGTCAATCCTGAATTTCCCGGATTTTGCATAATCTTCCAAGCTAAGCTCATAAAGCTCTTTTGGGTCATTTGGAAGAGTTGCCTTCCAGTTCCTCATAGCAGCCACAAGCACCATAACTATCCTAGTAAGTGGACTTCCAGAAGGCAACTTGTGCCTATAAAATCGAGTGCCAATCAAAAACACCAAAATGGAAGCTGCGAGCCCAATTGTCGGAAGTCCATATCCGAGGGCCCAGCCGACATTGTCTTGTATGTAGACCAAGAATGTGTTTGAGAAGAGGGTGCCAAAGAAGATGCTAAACATCCACCAATTGAAAAAGGAGAGCTTTCGTGCCCTCTCCTTGGGCTCGAAGTCGTCGAATTGGTCTGCACCCATGGTTGAGATGTTCGGCTTGGTACCGCCGGTTCCGAGGGCAATAATGTACAATGCAGTGTAGAATATGCCCTTTTGGAAGTGTGAGGCTTGTTTGTCGCAGTATGCTTCATGTCCACATGATGGTGGTCTCAGAGCTGGCAGTGAAACTGCTAGGGTTAATAGTGACATCCCCTGTTAATTTACAAAAATTGGAGGAGTTTAACTTGTTTAGCCATGTTAGAAATACTAAAAATGAAAAACAATGTTTTAGTTGTGGTTAGAACTACTATGCAATAATTTTTTTTTTTTTTTTGAGATGTGTACCCTGCAGCTCATTTTTTAGTCGTGAGTAAATCAATCTGTACCATTAAGAGTTTTTGTTTTCAGGTCCCACCTGGTAAAAAAAAAAACTTTGCAAATTCGGATAGTCTAATAAATCTATTAAATGTCCAGTGACTAAAAACAGATTATGCTATACATCTTAAAATAACTGGTTTTTTGGTAGTTATATTAAATTAAAACGCACATCTTAAAAAAGAAAAAAAAAATATTGTTATCCATATATGTGTGTTCCTTTCTAATATATGAGAATAGTCATATATATATATATGTATATGAATATGCTTAGAGGAAAAATACACATATACATAGATATATATACATACCATGAGATAAATGACGGAAGCAATGACAAAAGTCCAATAACGGCCGAGATAAGCATCTGCAATGTAAGCACCTAAAATAGGTGTCATCCAGACTGTACCAACCCAGTTCGTAACGTTGTTTGAAGATGTGACTGTGCCTTCATGGAGCTTACTGGTCAAGTATATCACTAAATTTGTTGAAATCCCATAATATGCCATCCTCTCAAACACTTCATATGCTATTATACATATGCATTAAGAAAAACGAAAGCATAAGAAAATCAGAAGCCTTAAGTAAAAACCATGAGGAGCAGGTAAATACATAGATTTACTATTTACAAGGGAGTTATACATATGCAAATCATATAAATATTTTTTTTTATAAAGAAATGATATATATCATTAGACAGTCGATTGATTTCCATGAGCCTGAAGAAGAGACAACATAAATTGTTATCCACGGATTCATAGGGGCTAGGATAATTTGGGGAGGAACAAAACTCTAGTTTCCGTGATAACATCGAGTTTTCTAAGATGGGAAGTGGCGAACCCCTGTTTGCATAAGAAAACTCGGCATGCCATACTTGACCGACGTCGGAAAAGGGGCTAATATTAACCATGAAATTATGTTTCAACGTTGAAAACAACTTACGCAACGACTAAACACTAATTGAGTTAGCGAAGGCGGACCAATTTACCTACAATGAAGGAACAAGCTCTCCATCTCCCGGTCTTCGATCTTAAAACGGGTCTCCCTCGGAGATCCACTGTCCCATCTTGTGTGTAATCATCTCGTCCTTCAATAGAACCTTCCTCTACCTTCAGGGCCATTGTTGATAACCAAAGCTATAGGAGACTTAAGAGAAATAATGGAAGCACATTAATTTTCTTTCTTTATATATGGCCCTATTAGGACTGGCCAGTTTACCTAAGGAAAGCATCTCAACCTCTCCAACATACAATTATTATTATTACGTTTCCTTTTCACTTTTTTTCTAAAAAGTATTTATTTATTTTTAAAATAAAAAGTATTTATTATTATTGGGTATTTTGTTACTTATTTTTCTAGCCGATAGCGAACGTCCTTTTCGATCTCTTTTTTTTGCTTAGGTGTTGTTTACCTAGAAAATATCGATTAAAGCACGCATCAGCAATTTTAAGCAATTGTAGATTTAACAAAAGAAGTCACATCATACACACACTACAAATCAATCATTTTCAAAAAAACTCAAAATTTAAAAGTCTATAACTTTCTCATTTAAATCGAAATAAGATGAATTTTTATGTCAAAATACTCATATCGATGAGACAAATAAGACTACATCCATTTTACATATATATTTCTATATATATATATATTTTCCGAATTACACATTTCAACATTTTGCATTATTTTCTATATTACAAAACTTTTTTAATAATTTTTCCTTCAAACATATAATATTTTCAACTCATAAACTTTCAAAACACCATTTCCAGATGTCCTTTAAACTAACCCTAAATACTTTTTTTCTATACAAATAAATATTTGAGAAAATGACCGTCTGTCTCTTAATTATTGTTCTACTTGCATAGTAGGGCCACGTGTTGGAGACATTTTCATTTTAGAAGTAGTACTGATAAATCATATTATTTTTAACCTTTTGTTTTGGTCTCTAGTTTGTACCGGCGATGTGTTACAATTTGGCTTGCACAAAAATAAAATGTTTACTATTTCGTGAACCTTTGCTGGCATATTATGCTTTTGATAAACACTTTTGCAAATCAGAATAAAAAAGTTTTAAGTCTAAATCCTCATTATATAGCAAAAGAAGAGCAAACGAATTAAATCCCCGCCGAAAAAGGACAAATAAACAAATCCTGACATGGACATGGGTTTAAGATCAAATCATGGAAGACAAGTTCAGCTTTGTAGATCTACTAATGGAAATCAAAGGAGGGAATAAAGTTCAAAAGAGTCCGATTAGAAACTATTTTGATTCTCTTTATGGCCACCTATGGTTATCAAATATCAATTGTCATTTTTTTCACAAAATCTAAATTTCAAATATATGGATGGAAGTGTTAATGAGTTGTATTTATTTTTAATTACTGTATAAGATTTATCGCTCACACTTTTAGGTATCGTCTAAGTGCTTCTATCCAAACCCTCCATTTTAATTGCCCGACTTAGCTGCAGCTCCATCAACGTATAACTCTCATTGCCCTAGTCCTCATGCAAGGGAAATTAACAATTTAATTAGAAGCGCATGGTCAATTTCTAGGACTTTGGCTATAGGCACTTCAATTACAAACAGATTAGCTTTCGGATTTGACAATGGCACTCTTTTCGTCTTACCATACAGATGAATCCTGAGAAGGGAATCATACTTTGATTACTAGGATTCATTTTTACTAATAAGATCGTTTTTTTTTAATATGAGATGGATCTTTCTAAAAAGCAATAGCGTGTTTAGCACTTGTACGACAATAAATAAATTATAGAAAGGGATTCTTAAAAGGAAAATTCTGATGAGAAAATTACCTAAATTACCATTTTTTTTTCATCTATTGACTAATATGACACATAATTTTCATTCTTAATTAACAATATACAAATTTTAGTCAACTTTATTTTAATTTTATGTCATATTGGTCTAATGCTAATTTTTTATGTCATATTAGTGTAATGGTCTTTAAATTTATGTCACTCAGGTGCTTTTCCTAATTCTGATTCACCATGAGAATACTATTAGGCATACCAAAGCCTAATTCCATTAACGTTTTACTCCTGCCCTCTTTATTATTGTTGTTAGTTTATTATTATGTTATTTTATTATGAACACAATCTTTCAAATCTCTATCGTCGAAAAAATAAAATTTGAGAGATGAGAGATTTATTTCACGGTAATCGATTTTGGGTTAGGAAAAAAAAGAGAGAGAATAATATGACACAAGAGAAAAATTTAATTAATTTAAATAGTAAGATTTTGTTAAAGTTAGAATTTTTCTTTCTTAAAAAGTGATGAACATAGAAAATCTATTATACTCTTTATACGAAGGGAGAAATAACCTTCTCTAATGGTTTTGTATTTGCTTGCCTTAGAGTTTTTTTAAAAGAAGTTTTGAGTGTTTTTTTTTTTTTTTAAACTTTCTTATTTAGTTAAAAAAAAAAAAAACTTTCTTGTTTAGATATTTTTTCCCTCTAATTTGCCTTTTCATAATGAGTCGAATTATTTAAGTCTTGGACGACGGAGGTTGAAACGCTTTGAACCCCCGCCTTTTAAGATCGGAAGCCTACACATGACGACTTGATCATAGTTTTATATCTCTTTTTTATTTTATTTTATTTTATTTTACAAGAGGAAAGAAAGAAAAAAAAAAAAGGAAAAGAAAAAAAGAAAAAACACAAACGATAGGAGAGAAAGAGAAGAGAATCATCTCTCTCTCCTACACTAGCTGATAATTAAGTAGTTGAACATAGCAGAAAAAAAAAAGATAATTCACAAGAAACAGAGATGATGATCTTCGGTTTCTTAATAAGACGAATTACTCTTAATTAGTTTAGTAAAGATTCTAGAGCGCCCAAATCCGCCTGAATCTTCTTGTCCTGATCAGCATTGTAAACGAACAACTTGGCAACCACCACAAAGAAGAGGAAATTGACGAACGCCAAGACTGCCAAAAACGCATAGTAAAGGTCCAAACGAGACTGATTCAAGTTATCCAAAATCCACCCTCTGTGACCGTCCCTCTTGGTAATCTCCGAAACCGTCGTCAGAATAAGAGTGTTGAGAAAAAACCCGATTCCTCGGCTTGTACTAAAGAACGACGACCCGAGGCTCTTCATACTCTCCGGAGCTTGGTCGTAGAAAAACTCCATCTGGGTAGCCTCCAGAAACGAATCAGCCACACCCATCAGGGCGAATTGGGGAATAAGAATGAATACCGTCAGCGGGACGGTGTCGTTCTTGCTCAAATCGCCGTGAGCTTTCGCAACGTCGAGCCTCTCCCTCTCGACAAGGCAGGCCGTGATCATGGCGATGACGTGAAGTGAGATGCCGAAGCCTAGTCTCTGGAGCAGGGAGATCCCCCGCGGGTTCTTGGTGTGTCGCCTGAGGACGGGGACGACTCCTCGGTCGTAGATCAAGAGGCTTAGGAGCATGAAGATGGTCACGAATACGGAGAGGGAGGCCGGGGGGATTTTGAAGTGAGGGCCTATGCTTCTGTCGAGAGTGGTGCCTTGTTTGATGAACAATGTCACCACTTGAGCGACCATGGTGTTTGGGATGATTGCGGCGATTAGGATCGGGATCATTTTCGTGATTTGCTTCGTTTCTTCGACTTGTGTCACCGGGCATAGCATCCATGTCGAGCTTGATCCGACATTCACCGCTGCTTTGTCAAGGAATCTGCATGCATGGGATTTTGCAAATTATAGTGATCATATGCATGGAAGGTTTTTAATTATATCTTCTTCTTCTTCCTTCTTTTTTTTTTTTTGTGTGTGTGCATGTAAATTTTACGGTATGTAACTTCGACTATTTAAAAAGAAATAGAAGCATATTCAGATTTCAAATTTCAGAATACCTGATAATCAAACATCTTTTTTCTCATACCTTGAGCTAATTGTGAATGTGCTATTCAATTTTTGATAAATACATAAGGGGAGACTACACCCAATTTATTAGGCTGAATTGGTAAAGTAGAAAATTGAAAAAAAAGAAAAAGAAAAGAAAAGTGGAGTGAGAAAAAAGGAATAGATTGAAGTACATTGTAGTGCACATAAAAAGATTGAAGAATGAACATAAAGGGAATTCTTTGTAGTGCATATTTCTGAAAATGTTATTATATCAAAATCAAGTACGATGTAAGTTTAGAAAAGCTTGTTTGGTTTGGGTTGTTTGGTCTATCCCATCATTAATATGAGTTCAAATTGATGTTTGGAAGTCTCCTTTAAAAATGAAATCGAATCTTGAAAGTAAAAAAGTAAAGTCATTTTAAAAATGAGCCCCCCCTTGTCTTTTCCTTTTCAAAGCGTGATTCTACAGTGTGGGAGTGTGAGACTTTTTTGGAATCTTTTCCTAACTCAAAACCGTGATGCACAGTTGCCGATCTCTTTTTTTTTTTTTTTTTATTATTATTTTTTATTTAAATTCTTATATTATATATAATCTTTTCTATCATTATTGCTATTGAGTTAAAATAGTAATTGTTTCGTTTCTGTTTTTTAATTTCAATTTTTCAACAGATTTTTAATAATTGCTAGTTTTATTATTATTTTTGTTTTGTTTTTTTAATTTTAGTTTTTCGGCCTATTTTCAATTATTGTTATATTAGTATTTTAGCTTTCTTTCATAAAAAATGAAATGACCTTTTCTACTTTATCCAATCACTATTTCAGAACCTTTTTCATTTTTCAGGTTGATAGTTTATTGCTCATCTAAACATCATTTCCTAACAAAACAAAAAGGATTTTTCAAAACAAAACGACCTTTCCATTTAAAATTGAAACAAAACCTATAAACCAAACAGGATGCAAAATTGATACACAAAGACTCACTATATATCACAATTAATTTTTTTTTAATCTCCAATAGAATTTCTCTTTATTAGATATAATATTGGAATTTATTGACTAATATCAAGATTTTCTAACACATCTCAATTGTGTTGCCACTTAAAAATCCGTTCTATGGTAAATTATTGGTTGTACTAGAAAGAATCCTATATTTATTTTTATATAATATATAATAGTCTAAATAGTATTGTTAATGTGGTCTTGGACTTCGAAAAATAAATTTATTATATGGTCCACTGTTAAGTGTGAAAGGGAGGAAATTCATCAAAATTGAAGAATAAGTAAAGTGGGGGTAATATATATATATATATATATTTATATATGTATATATATTATATAGAATAGAAAACCCCTTGTGCACATCCATCAAAATATTCCTCCTCGGCCTTCCCTTCCTCGAGATTGAAGAACGGACATAAAGGGGGTTCTTTTTAGTTCATATTTCTGAAAATAATATTATATATCAAAATTAAGTACTATATGTAAAGTTAAAAAATTGGCTCAACATATATATATATATATATATGTGCGTGTGTATATATTTACCTCCAATAGAATTTCTATTACATATAGAGCTGGAATTCATTGTTATCTTTAATTTTTATTTTAATTTTTTGATGAAGAGAGAGTACGAGTAGATAACTAGTATCAAGATTTTCACATCACATCTCAAGTTGGCACTGAAAAAAACCTATACGCTATGCTAAATTATAGGTTGTCCTCAAAGTATTTTATTTCTATATTAGAGTCTTATTATTTTTAATGTGGTCATGGACTTCGAAAAGAAAATAATATATGGTCAACTATTAGATAGGAAAAGGAAGGAAATTAATGAAGAAAAATTACCTTAAAGTAGGGGTATGGTCTATTCTTTGTATCCCATTGTTAGCATACTCTTCCAAACTCAGCTCATGAAGCTCTTTTGTATCATCTGGTAAGGGCACATTCCATTTCCTAAGAGCAGCCACAAAGACCTTAGCCATCTTGGTGAATGGACTCCCCAAAGGCAACTTGTGCCTATAAAATGGAGATCCCACTAAAAACACAACAAGTGAAACAACAGTCCCTGCGGTTGGGAGGCCATAGCCAAGGCTCCAACCCACATTGTCTTGTATGTAGACCAAGAAAGTGGTAGAGAACAGGACAGCAACCAGCACACTAGACATCCACCAGTTGAAGAAGGAGAGCTTCTGCCTCCGCTCCCTCGGCTCAAAATCGTCGAATTGTTCTGCGCCCATGGTCGAGATATTCGGTGCTGTTCCTCCACTTCCCACTGCAATTATGTACAGTGCCAAATAGAAGATGCCCACTTGAAGAGATGAGGCTTTTGGGCATGCTTCTTGTTTGAGTACCCCATCAGTGCATTTTGGGGGCTTAAGTGCTGGCACCGAGACTGATAGGGTTAACATGACCATTCCCTGTGAAAACAAAACATGCATCAATTTGTTTATGACAATTTGTCTAAAGTATATGCATAAACGTTCTTTAAATGCGAATATCTGTTACCATTATTTAAAAAAATAATAATATGAATGACAATGAAATGCGATTTGAGTAATTTACCAAGAGATTAATCAAGGCTGATATGAGAAAGGTCCAGAAACGACCAAAATATGCATCTGCAATGTAAGCACCTAATAGTTGTATCATCAACAGTGTACCAGCCCAGTTGGTGACGTTGGTTGAAGATGCTACAGTGTCTTGATGGAGCTCCCTCGTCAAATACAGCATTAAATTTGCTTGAATCCCCATAAATGCTATCCTCGCCACTATTTCATGTACTGCAAAGTCATTTTCCTCATTAGAAATATACACACACCATATAATACTAATGTCGTGTTTAGACATCGCAGATTCAAACTCATAATTTAAATAGTAAATTTAAATGTTTATAAGAGAAACTACTGATATTTACCTATAATGAAGGAGCAAGCTTTCCATCTTCCAGTCTTTGATCTTAAAACAGGCCTGCCTTTGAGATCAACAGTCCCATCTTGTGTAAAGTCTTGGTCTCCATCACATGCGTTTCCTCTCTCTTCTGATTGTGCCATATGGTACTTGGCTAGTTGAACTGTTTAACTTCTTGATATTCGTAGCTTAAGTACTCTCTAGTACTAAATGTATGTAAAGATCATAGACTGCTTAAGTATACTTATAAGGAGTTAATTATTTAGTTCTCCCAAGTTCCAGATTAAATTATAGATTTTCCATTTGTTCTGGTGTTGTTGCCCTAAAATTTATAATAAATTTTGTTCGGCGTGTCTCTCTCCTTTAATATCTCTCTCTCTCTACATATACATATACATATATATGTATATATATATATATATATATAAATTACCATTTCATGGAGAACTATAAAATTACATGAAAATGTCTGTCACTTCAATATTGTATTATCAATTAATTACTTTAAAATTATACCTGTAGGGATGGCAACCGACAGACTCAGGAAATACTTTCACATCCTTAACCCCACCTAATAAAACCATCCCCATACCCACCCCCATTTCCACGTGCTTTTTTTCATACATGTTTCATTCCCATTTAATATATAAATAAAGAGAACGATATAAAGTTTTCACTTAAATTTATTTAAAAAATTAAAAAAAAAATAGAAAAGATATCAGAATTCATTTTTAATGGCAAACCAAACAAAAATAAAATAAAATAAAATAAATACAACGCTTCATAGAAGGCAAATGGTTCCAAAATAAAAATTGGATTCATATGAAATTTAAATAATTGAATTGGATTTCATATTTTATATAATTATGTATATGAAATTTAAAACAACTTAAAACAAAAAAATCAAGTAAAAATTTATCCCCATTTAGTTCCAAAAATCAAAGTTTACATAACACAAAGTAAGTTTTAAACATAACAAACCAAATCTTAAAAATGAAGACACAATTCTAAAAGTATAATTACTAATATATATAAATATAAATATATATATATATATTAAAAAGGAGGCGGAGTAGGGAGTGCTTCCCTTGTCCCCACTCCCATCCCAACTCACGGATAAGACTTTGTCTCCCTCTTCGTCCCCATCCCGGAAGATTTTCCCAATTGCCATCTGTTCAGAGCAGGGACTCCGTGGGAATACTGCCATCCCTAATACCTCGGCAGTAGCTATCAATAATTGACACATTAACAACCAAGACAGGGACTTATAATAATAATAATTAGGAAGTCATTAGATGCATATAACAACATATAGCTCCACATTTAATTTGATTAATCAAAAATTATATACTTAAAATACTTGAGAAAACAACTCAATGCATTATTATACTTATGTAACGGAAAAATTAAGTGTATCTGTGGTCAATGAACTTATACAAACAATTAAAAAGAAAAAATGAACTACGTGCAAACAAATAATGCAGATATAAATAATATATGTGCGTTCAACATATATTAAATATATACACTAGTGATCATTGACAATGAAGTAATGCGTGTGGTACATTAAACGGCAATGTACAGATAGTAGAACCATATTATGCGACTCTGGCAGTGAATTTCTTGATGTATAGTCTTTTTGGAGCTTTAATTAAGATGGTTGATGACCATTAAATTGATGTTTGGCATCATATATTGAGCGTTAATTCAAATGGCAAAAATGTTTTTATTTGATCATTTACATCAAAACGAGAAAAGAGCCCTCTAAATTTAATCCATTTAAATGTTTTACACAGTAAATATTTAGAAATTAATAGATTATCTTCTATCTATACTTCAAAATTTCTCAATTTTTCATTTCAAATCCGATTAAACAATTCTTTTTTTTTTTTCCTAAGTATTCAAAGTGAAGAGAGAACAAAACCCACCAATAAACCCATTAAAATCTGCAATGGATATTGAGATTTAATAAAATTTGTTAGAAATGTTTTCTATATTTATCCAAATACATATTTAAATGAGTTTTTGTTCAAATAATTTCATTCAAATTGTATATATTGAAACATCAGTTCGCATGACAATTCAAATATTTACGTTCAAATGCCTCTTAAAATGTTATCATTTGAATGTTTTTCTCAAAGAGAATATCCACTGGAATGGATCAAATATTGGTGGGAAATGTTTTCCCCAACCATCCTCTTGGGTGTTCGCCATGAATCTGGTTATAGGCTATAAGGACCTTTTTTTTTTGGGGGGGGGGGGGGGGGGGGGGGGCTAAGTATTCATGTAGTATTAAACCATCCATTTTGCATATATATATATATATATATATATATATTCCGAAATACACATTTCAAAATTTTATATTATTTTCTATATTACAAAACTCTTTTAAAAGGTTTTCCCCTAAACATACATTTTCAACTTAACTTTTAAAATATCATCTCCAGATGTCTCCAAACGGGCCATAATTTTTTTTTTTATATACAAATCAAAATTTGAGAAAATGACCATCTGTCTCCTAATTTTCGTTCTACTTGCATAGTAGGGCCACGTGTTGTAGACATTTTCATTTTTGTAGTAGTACTGATAATTATAAAATTTTTAACTTTTTGTTTTGGTCTCTAGTTTGTTCCGGCTATGTGTTACAATTTGGCTTGCATAAAAATAGAATGTTTACTATTTCGTGAACCTTTGCAGGCATATTATGCTTTTGATAAATACTTTTGCAAATCAGAATAAAAAAGTTTAAGTCCAAATCCTCATTATATAGCAAAAGAAGAGCAAACTAATTAAATCCCGGCCGAAGAAGGACAAATAAACAAATCCTGACATGGACATGGGTTTAAGATCAAATCATGGAAGACAAGTTCAGCTTTGTAGATCTATCAATGGAAATCAAAGGAGGGAATTAATAAAGTTCAAAAGAGTCCGGTTAGAAACTATTTTGATTCGCTTTATGGCCACCTATGGTTATCAAATATCAATTGTCATTTTTTCACAAAATCTAAAATTTCAAATATACGGATAGAAGCGTTAAATGAGTTTTATTTATTTCTAATTACTTTATAAGATTTATCGCTCACACGTTCAGGAATCGCCTAAGTGCTTCTATCCAAACCCTCCATTTTTACCGCCCTACTTAGCTGCAGCTCCATCAATGTATAAATCTCATTGCCCTAGTCCTCATGCAAGGGAATTTAACAATCTAATTAGAAGCGCGTGGTCAATTTCTAGGCACTTCAATTACAAACAGATTTGCTTCCGGATTTCACAATGGCACTCTTGTCGTTTTACCATACAGATGAATCCAGAGACGGGAATCATACTTTGATTACTAGGATTTCATTTTTACTAATAAGATCGTATTTTTAAGATGAGATGGATCTTTCTAAGAAGCAATGGCGTGTTTAGCACTTGTACGACAAGAAAGAAATCATAGAGAGGGACTCTTAAAGGAAAATTCTGATGAGAAAATTAACTAAATAACAATTTGTTTATTTATCTATTGACTAATATGACACGAATTTTTCATTCTTAATTAACAAGAAACAAATTTTAGTCAATTTTAATTTCATTTTGTGTCATATTAGTATTAATTTTTTGTGTCATATTGGTATAATGATCTCTAAATTTATGTTATTCAAGTGCTTTTCTTAATTCTGATTCACCATGAGAATACCATTAGGCAAACCAAAGCCTAATTCTATTAACGTTTTACTCCTGTCCTCTTTATTATTGTTGTTAGTTTATTATGATGTTTTTTTTTATTATTAACATATTCTTTCAAATCTCTAACGTCGAAAAAATAAATTTGAGAGATGAGAGATTTATTTCACGGTAATCGATTTTGGGTTAGGAAAAAAAAAAAAAAAGAGAGAATAACATGACACAAGAGAAAATTTTAATTAGTTTAAATAGTAAGATTTTGTTGAAGTTAGAATTTTTCTTTCTTCAAAAGTGATTAACATTGAAAATCTATTATACTCTTTATAAGAAGGGAGAAATAACCTTCTCTAATGGTTTTGTATTTGCTTGCTTTAGCTTTTTTTTTTTTTTGAAAAAGAAGTTTTGAGTGTTTTTTTATTTATTTATTTATTTCAAAACTTTCTTATTTACTTTAAAAAAAAAAACTTTCTCATTTAGATATTTTTTTCCCCTTCTAATTTGCCTTTTCATAATGAGTCTCGATTTATTTAAGTCTTGGACGACGGAGGTTGAAACGCTTTGAACCCCCGCATTTTAAGATCGGAAGCCTACACATGACGACTTAATCATAGTTTTATATCTCTTTTTCATTTTATTTATTTTTTTTTTTTACAAGCTAGAGGAAAGGAAAAAAAAAGAAAAAAGAAAAAAAAGAAAAAACACAAACGGTAGGAGAGAAAGTGAAGAGAATCATCTCTCTCTCCTACACTAGCTGATAATTAAGTAGTTGAACACAGCAGTATAAAAAAGATAATTCACAAGAAACAGAGATGATGATCTTCGGTTTCTTAATAAGACGAATTACTCTTAATTAGTTTAGTAAAGTTTCTAGAGTGCCCAAATCGGCCTGAAACTTCTTGTCCTGATCAGCATTGTAAACGAACAATTTGGCAACCACCACAAAGAAGAGGAAATTGACGAACGCCAAGACTGCCAAAAACGCATAGTAAAGGTCCAAACGAGACTCATTCAAGTTATCCAAAATCCACCCTCTGTGACCGTCCCTCTTGGTAATCTCCACAACCGTCGTCAGAATAAAAGTGTTGAGAAAAAACCCGATTCCTCGGCTTGTACTAAAGAACGACGACCCGAGGCTCTTCATACTCTCCGGAGCTTGGTCGTAGAAAAACTCCATCTGGGTAGCCTCCAGAAACGAATCAGCCACACCCATCAGGGCGAATTGGGGAATAAGAATGAATATCGTCAGCGGGACGGTGTCGTTCTTGCTCAAATCGCCGTGAGCTTTCGCAACGTCGAGCCTCTCCCTCTCGATAAGGCAGGCCGTGATCATGGCGATGACGTGAAGTGAGATGCCGAAGCCTAGTCTCCGGAGCAGGGAGATCCCCCGCGGGTTCTTGGTGTGTCGCCGGAGGATCGGGACGACTCCTCGGTCGTAGATCACGAGGCTTAGGAGCATGAAGATGGATACGAATACGGAGAGGGACGCCGGGGGGATTTTGAAGTGAGGGCCCATGCTTCTGTCGAGAGTGGTGCCTTGTTTGATGAACAATGTCACCACTTGTGCGACCATGGTGTTTGGGATGATTGCGGCGATTAGGATCGGGATCATTTTCGTGATTTGTTTCGTTTCTTCGATTTGTGTCACCGGGCAAAGCATCCATGGCGAGCTTGATCCGACATTCACCGCTGCTTTGTCAAGGAATCTGCATGCATGGGATTTTGCAAATTATAGTGATCATATGCATGGAAGGTTTTTTTAATTATATATATATATATATATATTACAGTATGTAACTCCGATTTTTTAAAAAGAAATAAAAGCATACTCAGATTTTGAATTTCAGAATTCCTGATAATCAAACTTCTTTTCTCTCACACCTTGAGTTAATCGTGAATGTGCGATTCAATTTTTGATAAATGCGTAAGGGGAGACTACACCCAATTTATTAGGTTTGAATTGGTAAAGTAGAAAATTGAAAAAAAAAAGAAAAAAAAAAGAAAAAAAAAGTGGAGTGAGAAAAAAGGAATAGATTGAAGAACATTGTGGTGCACATAAAAAGATTGAAGAATGAACATAAAGGGAATTTTTTGTAGTGCATATTTATGAAAATGTTATTATATCAAAATCAAGTACGATGTAAGTTTAGAAAAGCTTGTTTGGTTTGGGTGTTGGTCTATCCCATAATTAATATGAGTTCAAATTGAAGTTTGGAAGTCTCCTTTAAAGATGAAATCCAATCTTGAAAATAAAAAAGTAAAGTCATTTTAAAAATGAGCCCCCCTTGTCTTTTCCTTTTCAAAGTGTGCTTCTACAGTGTGGGAGTGTGAGACTTTTTTGAAATCTTTTCCCAACTCAAAACCGTGATGTACAGTTGCCGAACTCTTTTTTTTTTAATTCTTATATTATATATATTCTTTTCTATCATTATTGTTATTAATTTAAAATAGTAATTGTTTCGTTTCTGTTTTTTAATTTCAATTTTTCAACAGATTTTTAATAATTGCTAGTTTTATTATTATTTTTGTTTTGTTTTGTTTTTTTTTTTTATTTTAGTTTTTCGGCCTATTTTCAATTATTGTTATATTAGTTTTTTAGCTTTCTGCCATAAAAAATGAAATGACCTTTTCTACTTTATTCAATCACTATTTCAGAACCTTTTTCATTTTTCAGAATGATAGTTTATTGCACATCTAAACATCATTTCCTAACAAAACAAAAACGATTTTTCAAAACAAAACGACCTTTCCATTTAAAATTGAAATAAAATTTATGAACCAAACAGGATGCAAAATTGATTCAAAAAGATTCACTATATATCATAATTAATTTTTTTTATCTCCAATATAATTTCTCTTTATTAGATATAAAATTAGAATTTGTTGACTAATATCAAGATTTTCTAGCACATCTCAATTGTGTTGCCACTTAAAAAATCCATTCTATGGTGAATTATAGGTTGTCCTAGAAAGAATCTTATATTTATTTTTATATAATATATAAAAGTCTAAATAGTATTGTTAATATGGTCTTGGACTTCGAAAAAGAAAATTATTATATGGTCGACTGTTAAGTGTGAAAGGGAGGAAATTCATCAAAATTTAAAAAATAAATAAAGTGGAGTAATATATATATATATATATATTATATAGAATAGAAAACCCCTTGTGCACATCCATCAAAAAATTCCTCCTCGGCCTTCCCTTCCTCGTGATTGAAGAACGGACATAAAGGGAGTTCTATTTAGTGCATATTTCTGAAAATAATATTATATATCAAAATCAAGTACTATGTAAAGTTAAAAAATTGGCTCAACATATATATATATATATATATGTGCGTGTGTATATATTTACCTGCAATAGAATTTCTATTAGATATAGAGCTGGAATTCATTGTTATCTTTAATTTTTATTTTAAAATTTTTAAACGAAAAGAGAGTACAAGTAGATAACTAGTATCAAGATTTTCATATCACATCTCAAGTTGGCACTTAAAAACAAGCTACGCTATGCTAAATTATAGGTTGTCCTCAAAGTATTATATTTCTATATTAGAGTCTTATTATTTTTAATGTGGTCTGGGACTTCGAAAAAGAAAATATTATATGGTCAACTATTAGATAGGAAAAGGAAGGAAATTAATGAAGAAAAATTACCTTAAAGTAGGGGTATGGTCTATTCTTTGTATCCCATTGTTAGCATACTCTTCCAAACTCAGCTCATGAAGCTCTTTTGGGTCATCTGGTAAAGGCACATTCCATTTCCTAAGGGCAGCCACAAAGACCTTAGCCATCTTGGTGAATGGACTCCCCAAAGGCAACTTGTGCCTATAAAATGGAGATCCCACTAAAAACACAACAAGTGAAACAACAAGCCCTGCGGTTGGGAGGCCATAGCCAAGGCTCCAACTCACATTGTCTTGTATGTAGACCAAGAAAGTGGTAGAGAACAGGACAGCAACCAGCACACTAGACATCCACCAGTTGAAGAAGGAGAGCTTCTGCCTCCGCTCCCTCGGCTCAAAATCGTCGAATTGTTCTGCGCCTATGGTGGAGATATTCGGTCTTGTTCCTCCACTTCCCACTGCAATTATGTAGAGTGCCAAATAGAAGATGCCCACTTGAAGAGATGAGGCTTTTGGGCATGCTTCTTGTTTGAGTCCATCAGTGCATTTTGGGGGCTTAAGTGCTGGCACTGAGACTGATAGGGTTAACACGACCATTCCCTGTGAAATCAAAACATGTGTCAATTTGTTTATGACAATTTGTCTAAAGTTTATGCAAGTAATAGATAATCGTTCTTTAAGTGCACCTACTGATATCTGTTACCGTCATTTAAAAAAATAATAATATGAACGACAACAAAATGCGATTTGAGTAATTTACCGAGAGATAAATCAAGGCTGATATGAGAAAGGTCCAGAAACGACCCAAATATACATCTGCAATGTAAGCACCTAATAGTTGTATCATCAACAGTGTACCAGCCCAGTTGGTGACATTGGTAGAAGATGCTACAGTGTCTTGATGGAGCTCCCTCGTCAAATACAGCACTAAATTTGCTTGAATCCCCAGAAATGCTATCCTCTCCACTATTTCATGTACTGCAAAGTCATTTTCCTCATTAGAAATATACACACATATATGCGTGCGTGTGTGCGTGTGTATATATATTTATAATACTAATGTCGTGTTTAGTTAAATGTTTATAAGAGAAACTACTGATATTTACCTATAATGAAGGAGCAAGCTTTCCATCTTCCAGTCTTTGATCTTAAAACAGGCCTGCCTTTGAGATCAACAGTCCCATCTTGTGTAAAGTCTTGGTCTCCATCATATGCGTTTCCTCTCTCTTCGGATTGTGCCATATGGTACTTGGCTAGTTGAACTGTTTAATTTCTTGATATTCGTACCTTAAGTACTCTCTAGTGCTAGATGTATGTTAAGTTCATAGACTGCTTAAGTATACTTATAAGGAGTTAATTAATTAGTTCTCCCAAGTTCCAGATTAAATTATAGATTTTCCATTTGTTCAGGTGTTGTTGCCCTTTTCTTTATAATTAATCTTGTTCGGCGTGTCTCTCTCCTTAATCTCTCTCTCTCTATATATACATACATACATACATATATATATATATATATATTACCATTTCACATGAAAATGTCTGTCACTACAATATTATTGTATTATCAATTAATTATTTTAAAATTTTACCTGTAGGGATGGCAACCGACAGACTAAGGAAATTGATATAAAGTTTTCACTTAAATTTATTTAAAAAATAAAAAAAATAGAAAATATATCAGAATTCATTTTTAATGACAAACCAAATAAAAATAAAATAAAATAAAATAAATACAACGCTTCATAGAAGGCAAATGGTTCCAAAATAAAAATTGGATTCATATGAAATTTAAATAATTGAATTGGATTCCATATTTTATATAATTATGTATATGAAATTTAAAACAACTTAAAACAAAAAAATCAAGTAAAAATTTATCCCAATTTAGTTCCAAAAATCAAAGTTTACATAACACAAATTAAGTTTTAAACATAACAAACCAAATCTTAAAAATGAAGACACAATTCTAAAAGTATAATTACTAATATATATAAATAAATATATATATATATATATATATTAAAAAGAAGGCTGAGTAGGGAGTGCTTCCCTTGTCCCCACTCCCATCCTGACTCAGGGATAAGACTTTGTCTCCCTCTCAGTCTCCATCCCTGAAGATTTTCCCCATTGCCATCTGTTCCAAGCGGGGCTCCTTGGAAATACTGCCATCCCTAATACCTCGGCGGTAGCTATCAATAATTGACACATTAACAACCAAGACATGGACTTAGTATAATAATAATTAGGAAGTCATTAGATGCATATAACAACATATAGCTCCACATTTAATTTGATTAATCAATAATTTTATCCTTAAAATACTTGAGAAAACAACTCAATATTGCATTATTATAATACTTATGTAACGGAAAAATTAAGTGTATATGTGGTCAATGAACTTAGACAAACAATTAAAAAGAAAAAATGAACTACGTGCAAACAAATAATGCAAATATAAATAATATATGTGCGTTCAACATATATTTTATATATATATATATCCTAGTGATCAGTGACAATGAAGCAATGCGTGTGGTACATTAAACGGCAATGTACAGAGAGTAGAACCATATTATGCGACTCTCGCGATGAATTTCTTGATATATAGTCTTTTTGGAGCTTTAATTAAGATGGTTGATGACCATTAAATTAATGTTTGGCATCATATATTGAGCATTAATTCAAATGGCAAAAATGTTTTTATTTGATCATTTACATCAAAATGAGAAAAGAGCCCTTTAAATTTAATCCATTTAAATGTTTTACACAGTAAATATTTAGAAATTAATAGATTATCTTCTATCTATACTTTAAAATTTCACAATTTTTGGTTTCAAATCCGATTAAACAATTCTTTTTTTTTTTTTTTTTTTCTCTAAGCATTCAAAGTGAAGGGAGAACAAAACCCACCGATATACCCATTAAAATCTGCAATAGATATTGAGATTTGATAAAATTTGTTAGAACTGATTTCAATATTTATCCAAATATAGATTTAAATGTATTTTTGTTCAAATAATTTTATTCAAATTACATATATTAAAATATCAATTCAGATGATAATTCAAATATTTACGTTCAAATGCGGCCTAAAATTTTTCATTTGAATGTTTTTCTCGAAGAGAATATCCATTGGAATTGATCAAATATTGGTGGGAAATGTTTTCCCCAACCATCCCCTTGGGCCTCCTATATGTTATTTGAAGATTAGCAAAAGGGTTCTTTTCATGAATCTGGTTATAGGCTATAAGGGCCTTTTTTTTTTTAATCTTTTTTTGTGGATAAGTTTCGGCTAAGAATTCAAGTAGTCAACCCCATGATGTGATACCAGCAAATTATCAGTGGAAAGATATTATATTTTTTCTCGAATAGTCTTAAAACACGTGAAAAAATGCTTTACACCCATGATTGTTTTCGCCGCATGATGTGATTTCATGTCTTTCGGAGGAGAAAAAGTCTCACGATGACTTGGCAATAAATTCTAATTTAATTATTTTATAAATTTTTAATTTTTATAACCCACCACTTGGAAGTTGTAAATTAGGCCAAGTTGGAATTAATCATGGAGTTTAATTTCTGTTCCGTACAGTGATGTGATACTTTTATATGTAGGTGTATAATATTTAATCATTAAGGACATCACCAACCCAATTCCAATATGGATGATCTAAAATGACGCAACATTGGACTTCCAACCCCAAGTCTAAACACAACTCTAAAATGAAGTTGTCTACAATGTCACGCCAAAACATAACACAGCATAGCGGAGATAGCGCAAACACGCTATCTCCTTTTCTTTTATTTGTGTTTAATAATAAAAATTGATAATTGGTAAATAGATTAATTATTGAAATGTAATAAAAAAAATTTAAATGAAATGTTCTTTTTAGAGTAAAATTTAAAGTAAATGGGTTGCGAATTAACTTTAAATTTAAAGATAAAGTTACACTATTTTGGTGCAAAACAATTTTAAAATAGAGTTATAAATTGAAAATGATCTATGGACATAATTTATTAATTAGTTCCAAACGAATTTCTCTTGGTACTGTAGAGTTCTTGGATACATAATTTTTAATCTAGGGTCGGTGATGAGTTCTTATTTCTTTTCATCATGAACTGAGTCTTTTCATATCCTGTTTTGAGTGATACATAAAGAGAGTATCTGTCACTATAACCTAATTTATTACTGATTTATTTATTTATATATGATTACTTCCGGTCATAGAGGTACTCATAAATGAGTGGAGACGGCATCCCACACAAACTTTTTTTCCCCTTTCAAACTTGCTTTTAACTTAATTTGATGATTTTTCATTTTGTCCACACATAATTAGTTATTTCATATTTACCCTCGCTAAAAACTTAACTTCTTACCCTAAAAACTCGTGAGTCATATACAACAGAACAAATAATCTACAAAAAATTTTAATATATGTCCAACTGAACTAGAAGACTGACTTCATTGCTGATTATTTGTGAATACTCTTAGTGAGGTTCATTGATCATTAACAAGTAGTTCATTTCCATGTAAGGATCATTTCCTTCATGGATACACGACCATTTGAACTTGATTCCAAGGCAAATCTATGAAAATACCCCTAATGTTAGTTACCCAAAAAAAAAAAAAAAAAAAAATCGACGCTATGTAACTTAATTGCATTGTAAATCGACATTTACTAATTTAAATAATTAGAAATGCTGATAAGTTTCTCTGATATTAATTTTCTTCCCTTCTTATAATCAAAAAGTGTATATCCACTTATAGTTTTCTCTATTAATGATAATCTCACCAGGTGATGAAATGCAATGGAAATTGTATAAATCGATAGAGAAATATATAAAATTATATATATAACGTATTACCTCTTTCGAGATTTTAATGTGATTGAGTGGGGATGAAGGAGCATTAGAGAAAAGTGTAAATAATTGTGCCATGAATTCAGTTTTAGCTGGGCTGATCACTAATCTTATTTGACTACATCAAATTAATTAACTGCGTATAACTATTCTACTGTGAATCCACTTTATAAAACATGGCATTTTTGTAACGCTCTATACTTAGTGATAAGGAATATTACAATAACCAAATATAAGTGGACAAAAATGACATATTATTATTCGAATACCGAATTTTTTTCCCCAAAAAGTCAACACACGTGGATATTATCAAATAATAAAAATTATATAATTGACATTATGTTGATATTTTGTGTCAATTATGTGAATAAATTAATCCTTTAATTAAAAGATTAATTATATTACAATACTGTTAATTAATCCTTGAAATAACAAAATAACTAATCCTTTAATTTCTGTGATAATAGTTAATTACACTATTATTAATGGATTAATTTAATATAATACATTGATTCTTTGACCACTATTGCTAATTAATTGTAATAGTATTGATTCTCACGAAATTCTATAATTAATTATGGGCATAAGTATGCTTATTCTACTCCAGCCGGTTCGATGTCCAAATTGATAATAATCAATTCAAGATGATAAAGGCATAAAGCAATAGTAACAACTCAAGTATGCAAAAGGAAACTTCTGTATGCTCGTGAGCTTATCCTGATCTCTCTAAATTAACCCACACTTTATATAAAGTATTAATTTTCTGTCTAAAAAAACTAACAATTCTTTCTTTTTGAAAAAAAAAAAGAAAAAAAGAAATCATTCATTTAGAGAAAATTGTATTGATTGAAAAGTGGGCGGAAAATTAGTCAGGTGCAGATCGAGAAACAAAGACATAAAATTGAGGTGTAAGTAATATTTTTCTTAAAATTGCTATTTTCAATAGTGGTGCGGGGTGTAGGATAACACAAATAATTTCATATAATACATGATGTTTTCTAAACCACTTTACTTGCTTGTATATTTTCAACTAACTTCCAAGAAACAATCTCTTTAACAAATAGAAATATTGCAATTGTTTCTTTAGGAATTCCTTTCTTTATGTTGTCCTTAATTAGCTAGTTGTTGACCATTGGGCATATACCTCCGGATATATATACTAAATTATACAACAGCACCATTTTCTCGCTTTTTTCCTTTTCCTTCCTTTTGTATGTATTAGTGAGCCTGAAATGAGTATTCTAACAAAAAATGCATAATTTTCTAATGTTATAATAACATAACAAACCGGAGGTGCTGAAGTTGAATGGAATCTGATACTGCACAAATTCGATTCTCAACGTCAGCAATAATGCATTTGATTACGCAAATTTTGTTTTCTTTAATTTGATTATATTGGTCCAATTATTTGATGTGTTGCATACGTAGATAAAATATAAATATCTTATTAAACATGAAATTAAGGAGTACCTGTACAGCGCGTCTTCACGTTTATAATTCAAAAGCAATTCATGGCTTAAAACAAAAGGGAAAAAAAAAAAAAAAGGGAAAAAGGAAAGAAAATTAGAAAAAATGAAGCAATTTAGCTGGCCTTTAGTCAACTTGAGCAGTAGTAAAAGTGTAATTAAAAGGTAATGGTGGCAATTCAAAAGTGAGAACAAAGTGAACAACCATTTCTTAATTGTTTGTCATATAACTTATATGTTATTTTTATTTATAAATAATGATGAGGACATAAATAAGTAGATACACATTTTGACTAGGTTGCACTCCTTTAGCACCCTTATCTTTTTAAGAAGAAAAGTATATCAGCAAAAATAAAATAGATATATAATAAAAAGTCTAAGCAACAAAAAACATATGGTTAGAATGTAAAATGTACGTTCTTATGCAATAGCTTTCTAATGACGTATAAGTACAAGAGAATAATTTGGCTTGCAAAATATTTTGTGGGTTTTTAGTACTATTATTCCTTAAATTTTCTGGATTTTGGTAATTTGCCATCTAACTTTTTAATTTTGACAATTCGTTTTTGAAATCTTTTTAAATTGTAGTAATGTGTCATATTTTGTTAACTGCCAGTTAAATTGAGGTTTTGTATTCAAAATATTTGCATTAATATTTGAAAATATATTTTGTACAATATGAGATTTTCTGTCCTTATAAAAGACATATGTAGGTTTTGTCACCAATTAAAGAAGAAAGTTAAACAAACTAGCCTATATTACAACAATTAAAAAAGTTAAGAAGATAAATTTCCATCCTTAAAAGTTTGTGAGGCAAAGTTATTAGAAGCTGAAATGATTAAAAGGCAATCTAAAACCCATATTTCATTTTGATTGTCATATCTGAATTTCATATATTATTGCTTAATTCTAACAGCTTATTTGAGTGTGCATCAAGCAGAACTCCACGCTTAACTAATTAATATTTTGTAAAGTTTTTTGGTCGTTTTAATCCACATTATTGTATTTCTTGACCTCAGCATTGTAGACAAAGAACTTGGCAACAAGCAAAAAGAAAAGAAAATTGAGGAACGCCAAGACAGCCAAAAAGGCATAATAATAGTCTAAATGAGACACATTCAAGTTATCCAAAACCTACCCTCCATGTCCATGTCTCTTGGTGATATCAGAAACTGTCGTTAGAATTATAGTACAGAGGATATTCCCAACTCCTTTTCTTGTTGTGAAGAACGAAGCCCCTAAGCTTTTCATGCCTTCCGGTGCTTGGTCATTTGAAAAACTCTTGCTTTGAAATCTCCAAAGCACGTCGGTGAGCCCCAATATTGCGAATTCATGAGGAAGTAAAATGAATACAGTGAGAGGAACCGTCTCATTTTTACCGAAGACACCGTGTGCCCTAGCAACGCTGAGCCTCTTTCTCTTGGTGAAGGATGTGAGCGAGATAATGATGTGAAGAACAAGACCGATGCCGAATCTCTGCAATAGCGTGATCCCTCTAGGGTTTTTGGTGTATCGACAGACGGTTGGGATGAAGCAACTGTTGTAGACTACAATTGTTGTCAGCATGAAGATTGTGACGAATGCCATGAGGCTTGCCGGAGGGACGGAAAAGTGAGGTCCCAAGCTTCTATCTAGGGTCGTGCCTTGTTTGATGAAAATGGTTTGTGATTGGACTGATATGATGCTTGGTATGAATGTCACAAGTAAAACGGGAAGCATTTTTACCAGTTGCTTGGTTTGTTCAACTTGTGTTGCTGGACATAAAGTCCATGGTGTCTTTGTTCCAATACGGCAGCTCTATCAAGAAACCTGAAATTACAAAATGCAAACACTAGTGAGATAGATTTATTACCACCAGCATATTTTCCTGTTTTGTTCCATCAGCAATTACATGTTATAAATAAGGAGTACCATGACACTCACTTTTAGTTAATTATATATATTGCGATACTCAATACCACTGATAGTGCTGATAGTGCTTTCAAGTATTTTCCATATTATAATAATTAAGTAGCGTTAACACCAGAAAAATACTAGCTAGAGCATATCGTTGGTGCAAGAGCATCCTATTAAGTGCTAGGTGTTTAGAGGTGTCATATTTTTACAACATCACACGTTTTTTATTAGGGAGAACATTG
Source organism: Ficus carica (assembly GCA_009761775.1). Lineage (NCBI taxonomy): Eukaryota > Viridiplantae > Streptophyta > Magnoliopsida > Rosales > Moraceae > Ficus > Ficus carica. The sequence continues at coordinate 2,671,661 of CM019748.1, read as the reverse complement.
CCTTTTCTATCTCTTATTTTTAACTTGTGCCTAAATATTTTAGTATTGTTGTTTTGTGTGGATAATATACAAATTTCACTTTTCCCAAACTTTTGAACTTATCACAAAACAATTTATAATATTCTTTTTCCCTGAATTTTGAAAACATTTACGAATTTTTCCACTTAGTTAACTTTTTTAACGGAAAAACACATATAGCACTCATTGGTAGCATGAGTTAGGGCATTAAATGTGAAATTATGAAGTGACACTCTTTGGCAATACACACGTTATCCATATTAAATGTGAAATTATAAAGTTACACATAAGAGAGAGGCATGAGAAAAAAAAAAAAAAAAAAAAAAGAGAATCAACTCTAATTATTTACTCCTTTAACTTAATTATGAGAGTAACTTCATAATTTCACATTTAATACTCCCAACTCATGCTACCAATGAGTGTTACGTGCATTTTTCTGTCAAAAAACTTTATTGAAGGGGAAATTTGCAAACTAAACTTTTAAAAATTCAGGAAAAAGAATGTTACAAATTGAAATTGGGGGGCATTTTGTGACAAGAATTTGAGAGGAAAAAGTAAAATTTATCCTATTTTTTATCATCAATAAAAAATGTTTCAGGACACCATCGATGTTAAACACACAATAAATAGAGGTAGGTGTCATTTATGTAGCCCATATCCTCAGATCCTTCTTCTATTAGTGAATGAAAATATTTAATTCTTAGCATTGTTCTTTAACAATACTAATCTTTGAAAAAACTATGGTCAAATTAAGATACACTCACACACACACACAGACACATATGTGTGAAAGGGGAAAAAATAAAAAGTGGAATCTAGCGCATAATTAGTACCTTAATGAAGGGGTATGGTCGATTCTTTGAATCCCATTTATAGTATAATCTTATACACTCAACTCATAGTGCTCATTTGGGTCATCTGGTAAATTCACCTTCCACTTCCTTAAGGCAGCCACACAAACCTTAGCCACCTTGGTGAGTGGACTAGCACAAGGCATCTTATGCCTATAGAATGGGGTGTCCAACGAGAATACTACTACTGCAATAACAAGCCCTACAGTTGGGAGGCCATAGCAAAGGGTCCACCCAACATTGTCTTGAATGTAAACCACAAAAGTCTCCGATATGAGGTAGCCAAAAAACACGCTGAACGCCCACCAGTTGAAGAAGGAGAGCTTTTGCTTCTTCTCCTTTGGCTCGAATTTGTTGAATTGGTCCGCACCTAAGGTCGAGATATTAGCCTTGGCTCTGCCACCTCCGACCGCGATTATGTACAATGCCAAGAAAAAAAATTACCACTTGGATAGATGAGGCTTTTGCGGCGCAGTTTTCCTCTTTGATCCCATGGCTGCAAGATTGTGGCCTCAAACCCGGTACCGAAACTGCTAGAGTTAACAGGATCATTCCCTAACATAAAATTATCCCATGACCGGAGTTAAGCATGTCGGGATTCAATCAAAACTCAACCGGCTTTATGTTGAATAATATTATGCATGACAATTCTTCCACACAAAAAAGCCATCATCTACATATGTTTTTTTTGTAAGATTAATGATACACATAATGAAAAGTTATATCAGGAACATCTTGAATGCACACATATCGAAATTCTATTAGTTTTCTAAAATCGAAACTACCTTTTCAGGACTTGTATTATTTTTCTTTTTATAAATGATGAGAGAGGATAACTAACAGCTACACATACGTATGCACATATAATTACCATTAGATAAATGGCAGATACTATGACAAAAGTCCAGAACCGGCCGAGATATGTATCAGCGATGTAAGCGCCTAAAATTGGGGTCATCCAAATGATACCACTCCAGTTGGTGACGTTGTTGGAAGCCGTCACAGTGCCTTGATGGAGCTCTCTTGTCAAGTAGAGCACCAGATTTGCTAAAATCCCCCGGTAGGCTAACCTCTCGAATATCTCATATACTACAAACAAATCATAAACAACAAAACATTCCAATAATCCCTTTAATTTAGACATACAATATGGGGAAAAAAAGGGGTAGAGAGAGGGGGGGGGGGGGGGGGGGGGGGGGAGGGAGACCAACAATGAATGAACAAGCTTTCCATCTTCCAGTGTTTGATCTCAAAACAGGTCTCCCTTTGAGATCCACAGTCCCGTCCTCTGTATAATTATCCTGCTCATCTTGTCCATATTCAATATTGCCCTTTTCTTCTAACTGTGCCATGCTAGTATTCTGTACTCAAGAATTTTGTGTTTAACTTGTTACATATATAAGAAGTTTGACTCCTTATGGACACATATATAGACACACACACACACATACATGTATATATATATATATATATATATGTATACGTATAACATCTCCCTCGTATATCTTATGTTATTCTTAATTTCATTGATTTGCAAATATCTTGTACTGTCCCGGCCGACTCTCATCTTAAATTTATTTGTTCAATCATTTTTTTTTACCCCGAAATGGAGGTGTTAACTTAAAATGAAGGTTTTTTTTCCCCTTCTTCTTCTTTATGATTCTATCCCTAATTAGTTTTTCAATATTTATTTTTATTTTTATTTTTAGTTTCTTTAGCATTGGATCCCCTAATTATTTGGGGCAGTAATATGATTCGTTGAAACGAAAAAAGGGTTTGCTGGTGAGTGGGGACACCAAACACATGACATGAAACGTGGACAGAGACAAATCACAGGGGAATATTCTTATTGGTTTTATAATTTGACTGAAGATCATTTTCCTAATAACATTTTTTCCCCTTAAAAATTTAAAATCCTTTGACCGCAATATACAAAATATTACGCTTTTGTGAGTCAATTATACGTTTTATATGGCTAACCATAATACTAATCCTGGTAGTAATTTTAATGATTTGTTTAAGAAAATTGGAAACTGATTTTAATTAAAAAACAGGCGCATGGAAAACACTGATTGATCGAAACTGTTCCACTTTTTTTTTAAGAAGTAATTGTTTCACTTTTTTTCAACGAGAAAAAGTAAATAAACAAATAGATAGCTTTATTTAAAAAAAAAAAAAAGAAAAAAAAAAGAGAGGCCATGCATGAATGGCCTGAGCCACGCTTTTCTTAGCGTCACTGTGCCTTTCTTGACAAGGAAGATCATCAGATGATGTGAAATTCGAACTTTAAGTACAAATTAATATATAAAAAGAAAATATATAAAGATGATAAAGGCATAAAGCAGCGACAACTCGAGTGATAAAGCAAAAACCAACCCCTCATGCAAAAGGAAACTTTTTTATGTTGGTGAGCTTATTCTGATCTCTTTAAACCCACACTTCATATAAATTAATATTTTCTAATCTATACAACCACAACCTAAAAAACTAACAATTCCTAACAATAATTTCTTTAAAAAGAAGAAGAAGAAGAAGAAGAAGAAGAAATTATTCGTTAGAGAAAATAGTACTAACTGATTGAAAAGTGAATGGAAAATCATTCAGGTGTAGATCGAGAAACAAGAAAAAAAACTGGGGTGTGTAAGTAATCTCTAACAAAAACGCCTAATTTTCTAATAATAATGTTTTTTTTTTTTTAGAATTCTGACAATAATGTTTTGATGTAATAACAAATCGAAGGTGCTGAAGTTGAATGGAATCTGGTACTGCACGAACGAATTCGATTCCCAAGCGTTCGCCAATAATGCATTTGATTATGCGATTTTTGTTTTCTTTAATTTGATTATTGGTCCAATTTGATTACTTAAATAAAATATAAATGTGATGTTAAACATGAAATTAATGAGTACCTGTACAGCTCTAAAGATGCTGATATTAGAAAACAAACGCGTCTTCACGTGTATGATTCAAAAGCAATTCATGGCTTAAAACAAAAGGTTAAAAAAAAAAAGGAAAGAAATTTAGAAAAAAAAAAATGAAGCAATTTTGCTGGCCTTTAGTCAACTTCAGCGGTAGTAAAAGTGTAATTAAAAGGTAATGGTGGCGATTTTATGGTCAAGTCAAGAGTGCAAACAAATAGTGAACAACCATTTCTTAATTTTTTGGCATATAACTTATATATTAACTTTTTATTATTATTTTGTAATAGTGATATGGACAAAAATAAGTAATTACACAATTTGATTAGGTCGTTTTGCACCTTATCTTTTACCCATTCATGTATTATTAAAAATAAAAAAGAATAGTATATCAGTATATAAAAAGTGTAAGCAACAAAAAAACATATTGTTAGAGTGTCAAATGTCTTATGCAATAGTTTTCTAAAGACGTATAAGTACAAGAGAATAATTTGGTTTGCCAAATATTTTGTGGGTTTTTAGTATTATTCTTCCTTAAATTTTATGGATTTTGGTAATATGCCATCTAAACATTTAATTTTGACAATTCATTTTTCAAATAATCTTTTAAATTGTTATAATGTGTCATATTTTGCTAACTTTCCCAATTAAATTGAGGGTTTGAATTCGAAAAATTTTGCAGTAAGACTTGAAAATATTTTTGGTACCACGTGAGACTTTTTGTCCTTATATAAGACACATGTAGGTTTTGTCATCAATTTAATAATAAGTTAAACAAAATATAATATATTAAAAAAGTTAAGAAGATAAATTTTCAAACTTAAAAGTTTGAGGGACACGTTGTCAAAAGCTAAAATGTTTAAAGGGCAATGCTAAAACCAATATTTCATTTTGATTGTCACATCTGAATCTGATATGTTATTGCTTAATTCTAACAGCTTATTTGGTTGTCCATCAAGCACCCCACAATTAACTAATTAACTCTGTTAAGTTTTTTGGTCGTTTAAATCCACATTCTTGGATTTCTTGACCTCAGCGTTATAGACAAAGAACTTTGCAACAAGCAAAAAAAAGAGAAAATTGAGGAACGCCAAGACAGCCAAGAAGGCATAGTAATAGTCTAAATGAGACACATTCAAGTTATCCAAAACCCACCCTCCATGTCCATGTCTCTTGGTGATATCAGAAACCGTCGTTAGAACAATAGTGCTGAGGAAATTCCCAACCCCTTTGCTTGTAGTGAAGAACGAAGTCCCCAAGCTTTTCATGCCTTCCGGAGCTTGAAAATAGAAAAACTCTTGCTTTGAAATCTCCAAAAATGCGTCGGTGATCCCCATTATTGCAAATTGAGGAAGTAAAATGAATACAGTGAGAGGAACCGTCTCATTTTTATGAAAGACGCCGTGTGCCCTAGCAACGCTGAGCCTCTTTCTCTCGGCGAAGGAAGCTGTGAGCGAGATAATGATGTGAAGAACAAGACCGACACCAAATCTCTGCAGTAGCGTGATCCCTCTAGGGTTTTTGGTGTATCGCCGGGCGGTTGGGATGAAGAAACGATCATAGACTACTATTGTTGTCAGCATAAAGATTGTGACGAATGCCATGAGGCTCGCCGGAGGGACGGAAAAGTGAGGTCCCAAGCTCCTATCTAGGGTTGTGCCTTGTTTGATGAAAAGGGTTTGTGATTGGGCTGATATGATGCTTGGTATGAATGTTACAAGTAAAAGGGGAATCATTTTGACTAGTTGCTTGGTTTGTTCAACTTGTGTTACTGGACATAAAGTCCACGGTGTCTTTGTTCCAATACCCTTTACAGCAGCTTTATCAAGAAACCTGAAATTACAGATGCCAAAGACTAGTGAGATAGACTTATTTCAACAACCTAGCATATTTTTCTGTTTCCATCAGCAATTTCATGTTATATATAAAAAGTATCATGACACTCACTTTTAGCTAATTATATAGATTGTGATACTTAACACCACCGATAGTGCTTTCAAGCATTTTTCGTATTGTAATAATTAATTTAGCATTTAACACTAAAAAAGTACTAGATTATGGGCCTATTTGGCAGAGTTTCTTAGAAGTTATTTTTGGGCTTATCAGGTCCAAAAGTAGCTTCTGAAAATATTTGGATAAATAGTTAGAAGAGCTTTCAGTCTCTAGAAGTGCTTATTGTCCTTCTGGTAGAAGTTTTTCTGAATAGACTTTAAAATTTATAATAAAATCTAAATTGGATATTATAAATTTCATTTAATATTTTAGTACTTATTAGAATACTTTAAACATCATTTTGACTTTATAAGCTTTTTGGTTCCAAATACTTACTGAGAAACTATAACTTTTGCTTATCTTCTTTTATTGGCTAGAAACAAAAGCAAAAACTCTACCAAACGAGCCCTATATGTTGGTGCAAAAGCATTTTATAAGTGCTTGGTAATAGAGGTGTCGCATTTTTTACAACACCACACGTTTTCTATTAGAGGAGAACATTGCCTTTTTATTTCTACTTTTTTGTGTGTGGACTAAACACAGCCTATTTTAGTATTCTTGTTGTGTGTGGATAATATATTTAATTGTCAATTAAAAATGTTTCAGGACACCGTCAATGCTAAACACAACAGAAAGTAGACTTCATTTGTGTCGTGTGACCATCCTATTAAAGGATGATACTTAATTCCAAACTCTTTAGCATTATTATTATTTTTTTAAAACAACACTAGTCTTTAAAAAACTATGGTCAAATTAAGACATATTTGGTAGAAAGGGGAGAAATTAAAAGTGGAACAAATCACATAATTAGTACCTTAATGAAGTGGTATGTTCAATTTTATGCATCCCATTTATAGCATAATCTTCTACACTCAACTCATAGAGCTCTTTTGGGTCATCTGGTAAAGGCAACTTCCACTTCCTAAAGGCAGCGACACACACCTTAGCCATCTTGGTGAATGGACTACCACATGGCATCTTATGCCTATAGAATGGGGTTCCCACCGAGAACACTGATACTGCAATCACAAGCCCTGCAGTTGGGATGCCATAGCCAAGGGTCCACCCAACATTGTCTTGAATGTAAACCACAAAAGTCTCCGACACGAGGAAGCCGAAGAACACGCTGAACACCCACCAGTTGAAGAAGGATAGCTTTTGCTTCTTCTCCTTTGGTTCGAATTCGTCGAATTGGTCCGCCCCCATGGTCGAGATGTTAGGCTTGGTTCCGCCATTTCCAACTGCGATAATGTACAACGCCAAGTAGAAAATTCCCACTTGGAGAGATGAGCCTTTTACGGTGCAGTCTTCCTCTTTGATCCCGTGGCTGCAAGATGGTGGCCTCAAACCCGGTACTGAAACTGCTAGAGTTAACAGGATCATTCCCTACATAAAATTATTCCGGAGTTAAACATGTTCGAATTCAATCAAAACACAACCAGCTTTATGTTGAATATTATGCACGACAATTTTGCCATCATCTACTCGTGTTTTTCCTACAAGCAATGATATACATCATGAAAAAGTTTATCATGAACATAATGAAGGCACACATATCAAAAATCTATATATTGGTTCTCTAAATGTGAAACTACCTTTCCATGATGTCGTTTTATAGATGATGAGAGAAGATAACTAACAGCTACTCGTAAGTGTGTGTATATATAATTACCATAAGATAAATGGCAGATGCTATGACAAAGGTCCAGAACCGGCCAAGATATGCATCGGCGATGTAAGCACCTAAGATCGGGGTCATCCAAACGGTACCACTCCAGTTGGTGACGTTGTTTGAAGCAGTCACAGTGCCTTGATGGAGCTCCCTGGTCAAGTAGAGCACCAGATTTGCTAAAATTCCCTGGTAGGCTAACCTCTCGAATATCTCATACACTACAAACAAATGAACAACAAAATTTTCCAAATAATCCCTCTAAATTTAGACATACAAATATGAAAAAGAAATTTACCCAAAAAAAAAAAAAAAAAAAGAAGATAAAAACAGTACCTACAATAAAGGAACAGGCTTTCCATCTTCCAGTGTTTGATCTCAAAACAGGTCTCCCTTTGAGATCCACAGTACCGTCCTCCGTGTAATTATCCTGCTCATCTTGTCCGCATTCGATATTGCCCTTCTCTTCTAACCGTGCCATGATATGTGCTCTAGTACTCTATACTCAAGAATTTTGTATTAGCTTGTTATACATACATTCATATATATATATATATATATATATATAAGAAGTTTGACACCTTATGGACACACACACACACACGCACACACACACACACACATATATATATATATATATATGTGCATAACATCTCCTTCATATATAATCTTATTCTTTCATTGATTTGCAAATATCTTGTATGTCCCGGCCGACTCTTATCTTAAATTTATTTATTCTTTCTTTCTTTCTTTCTTTCTTTTTTTTTTTTTTTTTTTTTTTTGGTTTATGATTCGATCCCCTAATTAGTTTATTTTCAATTTTTTTTTTTTGGTTCTTTAGTACTTGATTCCGTAATTATTTGGAGCAGTAATATTATTCGTTGAAACAAAAAAGGTTTTGCTGGTGAGTGGGGACACCAAACGCATGAAACGTGTTGACAGAGACAGATCACAGGGGCATATTCTTATTAGTTTTATAATTTAAGAGAAGATAATTTACCTAATAATAACATTATTTTTCCGTAAAAATTTAGAATCCTTTGACCGCAATATGCAAGACGTTACGCTATATTTTATGAGTCAATTTTACGTTTTATATGACTGACCATAGTACTAATCATCTAGTAGTACTTTTTATGATTTGTTTCAGAAAATTGTGAATCTGATTCCAATTAAACGACAGGCTGATTGATTGAAATTGTTTCACTTTTTTTCAACGACAAAAAGTTGATAAACAGATAAATGGCTGTATTCAAATAAAAAAGTATACGCATGAATGGCCTGAGCCACGTTTCCTTAGCGGCACTGTGCCTTGCTTGACAAGGAAAATCATCTGATGATCTGAAATTCGAACTTTAAGTGCAAAATATATAAAAAGGAAATTATGTTCGTGTTTCTAGACCTGTAATTAGTTTACTACTAATAAAGTAACTTTAACCCATGTGAAAAGGAAAAGTTTACATATAGTTAAACTCACTGGACGTACATTAACTAACAAGTATCCTTTCTTTCAGACAAAAAGAAAATTGACAAATAAAAAACACTCACCAATGGATATAATAAGGAGCACTCTTTGGAAATTTTGTTCCATATTATAGGGTGGGGTAGGCACCTAAATTGCCTAAGGCATCCTATACAGGAACTTGATTCTCAGCGTCAAAAGAACGATATAATTAAGAGAGAGAAAGTTTAAATTAGTGATTTCATTGACTCGATAATTTGAATTTGATGAGTCTTGTGCATAAACAAAGATAAAGCATGTTTTCACGTGGATTCAAGGGTATAATTGTAATTAAAATAATAAGGTTATTATAATTGATAACTTTGTCTTCAACATGCATGCAATTTAGGCATTAAAGTGTGTGTATTAAAAAAAAAGGCCTTATCGGCACTTTTATGACCAAGATCATAAGAAGAAAATAGTATTCTGTCAATCAACTTACACTGGAAGGATATTATATGTTGTGATTTAAGATAACAATAAAAGGATACAAATAATTCGGTTAATTTTTTTTCCTAAAAAAAATGCTGTTAACTTTGTTTGTCAAGAAGAAAGTAGTGGAAAGAAATGGTACTAATTTCTAATATATAATCGCCTTTTTCTTGAGTCGTATACAACCACAAAAAATGTTATCCGAATATTAGTTAGTGATCAATCTCAATTTGATTCTCATTCATAGGTAATTGACTAATCAACTTTTCTAAATTTAATTAATAACGATCGAGGATACATTTTATTATTATTATTATTTTTTTTTTTTTTGAAAAGGAGTATACATATAATTTTTGGATCTTTCTATTTTATTATGTAATTCCAAGAGTAATTGGCCTAAATAGTCCATGAATTCTTTAAAAGATGACGGTATGGTTCATGTTTTATTTTTTTTGACCAAGATGACCTTAAACTCTTTAAATGTTGACTATTTTAGTCATTTTCGTCTAATTCCGTTAAATTTCTAATGGAATCTTGTTGAAGTGATTAATTTATGTAGTTAAAAGACCATAATGCCCCATCTCTCTCTCTCCCCCCTCTCTTTCACAACCCAACCCCCCCCCCCCCCCCAAACCCAAGCGCCCCTAACTCCAACGACAAACGCCCCCCCACCCTGACCCCAAAAACTCTGATATGATATGGGCCCCTTCCCCTCCCCCCGGACCAAATCGATCTAGCCCCCCAACTGAACCAAACCCAGGCCTAAACCCCAGACCAAACCCAGCGCCACCACCCTTGGGACCAAACCCCAATCTGGTCTCCCTAACTGAACCAAACCCAACCCCCCTAATCGAACCAAACCTAGACCCAATCCCCAAACTAAACCCTGCGTCACTGGGCCGCCTGTCTATAAGCTCAGACCACCCCCCCCCCCCCCCCCGCCAAACTGAATCCAAATAGAGAGAGAGAGATGAAAGCTTACCCTGTCCCCGGTTTTGATCTTGGCCGTGCTTTTGATTTGAGGAGAGAGTGAGAGGGGGGGGGGGGGGGAGAGATAATTTTTTTAAAAGTAATTATTAATAAATTACTAAAATACTCTCTCATTTTTAAGAAATTAAGGGAATTTGATAGAAAGGACTAAAATGACTAACATTTTAAGAGTTCATGAGTATCTCGGCAAAAATAAAATAAAATAGAGACTAAACCGTCACTTTTTAAAGAATTCAAGGACTATTTGGGCCAATTACTCTAATTCCAATTTATTCAACTTGATTTTTTTTTCCCCCTTCTAGAAGAGGGTTCTAACGAGGCACCAATTATTTGATTTGATATATAGTTTTCTTTCGGATAAAATCTAATGGAGAAATTTTATTGATGATTGGGTAGATGTGCTATATTTGGGGTTTTCTTTAGATTTTCTTTGTTTTTTCTTTTTTTCTTTATTTGGTTGTGGCTTCTTTTCTGATTGACTTGTATTTCCCTATTTTTTTCTTTTCTTTGATTAGTTAATAATTTGAGTGGAGGGCATGAAATGAAGTGAGGGTTAATACATAAATAGTATAATATTACCATATAATAATAAGAATAGTAAAAATTAGTTCTTTAAACTTTAATAATGTTATAAACAATAATAATGAAATTATTAGATAGAAACTAAATTCAATCAATCCCATTATTTTAGGAAGGAGTGAAGGCCACCAATAAATCAGATAATGACAACAGTAATTTAAAATTGATTTAGATAGAGAATAAATCAATAAAACTACAGTAAACTTATAATAAACTAGATTATCCCTCCTGTTCGAGCTTTGCGTAGATTTTAGAGACAATGCACGGAGAAAAGGAAGTTGAAGACTACCAATAGAAATCAATTCTAGTGCCCACTCAAAAAAAAAAAAAATGTCTTTTTTTTGTTCTGTTTTGATTGTGTATTGGGCAACCGAATTAGTTTTTTTTATTTAATGTTTTCAGGCTACCCATCATTTTCATAAAGATTTTGTCATCTTATTTTCATAACGTTTATCAAAGCCATTCTAGGAAAACAAAACATAGTTTATTTATTTATTTATATTTTTAAAGAAATAAAGAGTCAAGAATTATAACCCTGAATTAGACAATCAAAGACTCACGCACCCAACCACTTAAGATAACCTCAAATGGTAAAATGGTAATTTGGGGCATTCCTAGAAGGAAGCTTATAAAATAGTTCTATCAACATTTAAAAAAAGAAAAAAAAGAAAACCTTGAGCACAGGAGATTTGAAGTACTATACATCTTACGGCACAATCATACAAAAAATATCGTTAGATTATGTATGCAATCACTATCAGTACATTTAAAACACACCTGGATTACATGATGCCACGTAAGCTTAATCAGTTTTGTGAAGTATCAATGGGAGCTGAATCCAGCTTGGATTTCTTGACCTCAGCATTATAAACAAACAACTTGGCAACAACCAAAAAGTAGAGGAGATTGAGGAAGGCCAAGACAGCCAATAAGGCGTAGAAATAATCCAAACGGGACAAGTTCAAGTTATCCAAAATCCACCCTTTATGGCCATGCCTCTTGGTGATCTCAGAGACCAATGTTAGAACAGCACTGCTGAGGAAATTCCCAACTCCTCTGCTGGTCGAGCTGAACGACGCCCCGAGGCTTTTCATGCCCTCCGGCGCTTGGTCGTAGAAGAACTCCACCTTCGAGACCTCCAGAAATGCGTCTGCGATTCCTAATAGGGCAAATTGAGGAAGCAGAATGAACACCGTGAGAGGCACCGTCTGTTTCTTACCGACGATGCCGTGTTCCCTCGCGATGCTGAGCCTCTTCCTCTCGGCCAAGCAGGCCGTGAGGGTGATGACTATGTGGAGAACAAGGCCTATCCCGAACCGCTGCAGCATCGAGATCCCTCTAGGGTTTATGGTGTAGCGACGGACGATGGGGACGAAACAGCGGTCGTAGATCACGATGGTTGTGAGCATGAAGATCGTGATGAACACCGCGAGGGCCGCCGGAGGGATGTTGAAGTGAGGTCCCATGCTTCTGTCCAGTGTGGTGCCTTGTTTGATGAAAAGCGTGTGTGACTGGGCTGATACTATTGCCGGTATGAACGTGGCAATGAAAATAGGAAGGAGTTTCACAATTTGTTTGGTTCCTTCAACTTGCGTTACAGGGCAAAGAGTCCATGGTGTATTTGTTGGTCCACTCTTCACAGCTGCTTTGTCGAGAAACCTGCAGGAAAATCAGAAATATTGCATGCATGATTGAGCCAAGATATATATATATATATATATGTATATATATATATTTAATATAATCCGATATTATAATGAACTTAGATGCTAAGAACAGAAAAATCAGATATAAAGCTTTTTAAATTTTTTACAAGATATGATATAATTTGATTAATTAGATATCATTTGGGACACAAAAAATTAGACAGGATTTTTGAATCCGATAACTATCGGTGTTTATATAAATAATTCGAGATCCTTTTTTGTGAAATCAATTTTAACATTGTAATTAGCATAAAAACTTTTGAAATAAGAGGTAGCAGAAGACGAAATTTACTATACAATAATTTTTTTAAACTATATATTAAATGTGTAATAAGTACCATAATCGATCTTCACAATTCATATTTCGTATTTACTTAATAATCAGGACCACTTTTTGTATCCTTAATGGCATAACTTCACAACTTGTCTTTAAAAATAATATTCAAGAGATATATTATTCTCCTTTATTTAACTAGTTTAAAAACTAACAAAAATATCAGATGCACAAATATTGACATGTTAAGTACCACGTGAAGTGTTAAATCTTTTTTATTTTTTATTTTTATTTTTTTAAAGCTACACCTGTAATAGCATTATTTGTTGCTACTTATAAGGCATTTGGATATAAGAGGTGAATTAATGGCTCATCATTTGAATCTTGAGTTCAAACTCATAATTTAAACGATTAATTAAGATTTTTTTAATAAGCTAAAATACTGTAGAAAAAAAGTTTGAAAAAGTACGTACTAAATGATAAATACCTCAAAGTCGGAGTAGGGTCGATCATGTGGGTCCCGGTTTTAGCATATTCTCCTACACTCAACTCATGAAGCTCATTGGGGTCATCTGGTAAGGGGACCTTCCACTTTCTAAAGGCAGCCACAAAAACCTTAGCCATCTTGGTGAATGGACTCCCCAAAGGCAACCTATGCCTAAAAAATGGGACACCAACCAAGAACACCAACAACCCAAGGGCAATCCCACCGGTTGGGAGGCTGTAGCCAAGGGTCCACCCAACATTGTCTTGAATGTAAACCACAAAAGTCTCCGATATGAGGAAGCCAAAGAACACGCCGAACACCCACCAATTGAAGAAGGAGAGCTTCTGCTTCTTCTCCCTAGGCTCGAATTCGTCGAATTGGTCGGCACCTAAGGTCGAGATATTAGCCTTGGTTCCGCCACCTCCGACTGCGATTATGTACAACGCCAAGAAAAAAATTCCCACTTGGAGAGATGAGGCTTCGGGGCAATTTTCTACATTATCTCCGTGAGAAGTACTGCACGATGGCGGCTTCAGACCCGGCACTGAAACCGCGAGACTTAACAGGACCATTCCCTATTGAATAGTGAAAGTTGACAAATAAATAAATCAATAAATAATAAACAAACAAATCAGAAAAATGAAGAAAACAATCGGACAAGTTGATGCATTTTAATTACTTTAATAACAAATGAGTTATGACGTCGAGTAGGAAAAACGTATACTGCACTTAAGTAGATATTAAAAAGAAGAAACAAAAAAGTCTGCCTTTCCACATGCATGCATGGCACATTAGCAAAATTAAACCACCATAAAAAAAAAATGTAATTACAGGTATAATTTAATGATAGTGTCACACCTGATTTCATTATAAGATATCGATTCGAATTTCCTCACTCCAAGTTTGGGGAAAAAAAAACACCACCACTTAAAGTTGAGTACTATAGATAAACACACACATGTAGATGGCTGTAATTTTTTAATTAGGATAACCTAACGGTAATATCGTATCTAACTTCATCATAAGATATCAATTCGAACTTCCTCATCCCAAGTTCAAAAAAAAAGAAGACGACTTAGTATATGAGTACTGAAAACAAACAAACACAAGTAGATGGATGCAAAAATTTTAGTTAGGACTATACCAAGAGATAAATTGCAGAAGCTATGAGAAAGGTCCAGAAGCGTCCCAAATATGCATCAGCAATGTAAGCGCCTAAGATAGGGGTAATCAAGACGGTACCAATCCAATTGGTAACATTGTTGGAAGCTTTAACAGTGCCCTGGTGAAACTCTCTTGTCAAGTAGAGAACTAGATTTGCTTGAACCCCCTGGTAAGCTAATCTCTCAAATATCTCATACACTACAGTCAAACAAACGTATATATACAGAAAACCTTAGATATATATATATATATATATATATAAAAATTAATAAAACCTTAGATATACTGTTAATGAAGCGAAACACATTACCAACAATGAAGGAACAAGCTTTCCATCTTCCGGTCTTTGATCTGAAAACAGGTCTACCTTTGAGATCCACAGTCCCATCCTCTGTGTAAACCTGATCTCCTTCATATGCAAGGCCGTTCTTTTCTCCTACCCGGGCCATAATTATATGTCCGATATTATATAGCTATAGTACTAGCACTGATGTTTATTTATGTTGTATACAATACAACCATATATGCATAGGCATAGATATATTTAGAGATTGTTAGATATAGATATATAGAAAAGAGTGATTTATTATATATTTATGGATTATTTACCATTTTTTTCTTGCATTTTGTTTTTGTTCAACATATATATATGCCCTGTATTTTGAAGCGTTGGATTTTTATACTGTCAACTTATATTTAATTTAAAAATTCATATCGTTTTCTTTTGTCAGAACTTAATCTCAGAATCCCAAAAATAATTTTAAATAGAGAATAAACAAAACAAAACAAAACAAAACAAAACAAAAAAAACAAAAAAAAAACAAAAAAAACTTTAAAAAATGAAAGACTCTTTGGTTAGGGTTGTTAATCGCTAGTTTCGGTTTTGTCTTACTTTTTTTTTTTTTCCTTTATTCTCTCAATATTTGTTATTTTTTCTTTCCTGCATTTAAGGGTATTTTGTGACATTTCTTAGGTCAAAATCTAGTGTTGATCAAGAGAATATACAAATTCATGTTTTAGATATAATTTGATGATTTCAAAATGTAAAACTTTAAAATATAAGGTATATTTTCTGAATAAAAGAAAATGCAGGGTTTGAAAAGATATATAATCTTATATTTATATATCCTATGTTTTTTTAAAAATATTTATTAATATTACGTTGTCTCTTATACTATATTGACTTGAAAATAGTACTGCCACTCTGCCTCGTAATAAAAAAGCGCTAAGTTGACTTCTTGGTAACCTCCAACATCATGCATTCACAAGTGGTGGGAGGAATCTTCCAATTATTTAAACGAAGAGAGGAGTCATCCATGAGCTAATAGTAATAGCTCCATATTTATTTCATTAATCTCCTTTGACCTTAATCATGTAATATTTATAATTTGGAAAATATCAAGTATATGCACTTCAATAATTAATGTAAGATACAAATGACTAACCACAAACAATAACGACGCATGCATTAAAAAATAGCTAGGTGCACATGTTACGGATTAGTTTAAGAAAGGCATTTATAGGTGATGGAAATTGATTATATCTGACTTTAATTTATTTTAAAAAATAAGCTCTAATTAAAGATCGTAATCTATTAATCAAATATTTTATTCTCCTTCCTCTTAAAAAAAGAAAGTCAAAACAGTATGATAACAGAAATCCTGTAAGTTTTTCTTCGCGGAATCATCTTCTCGACGAGGAAAAACCTAGAGGAACAAAAAAAAAAAAAAAAAAAAAATCCTTTAGTGGATTTGGTTGGTCAGTAAGTTCTAACTGCTGGTTGTTTTACTCCTCAAGAAGGTTAAAAATTTATGATTAAACTTGTATGTTCAATATCTATATTATCATTATAAATTATAAATTGTCCCACTAGTTAATATGTCAAGTCTTATGAGTTGTAGAAAAGCTATCCAGAAGGAGAAGTTTTCGAGGATTTAGTAGGATAGAGATGTTTACAAAAGATAAAGAAAAAAAAAAGCAAACAATATATTTATGGAACTGTTAAGGTATATAGTGCATATTTACAAGTAGATTATTTAGTTTTGATTAAGAGAAAATAAATTTATTTATTAGTAAGTGCTTATGTCATTTATTTCACCAAGTTTCGTAAATATTATACTATTTGCTTATTTTAGCTCCTGTAATTTGTAAATATGTTACTTATACTATATATTCTAAAACTTAAGCTATTAGGAGGTGAAAGAATAATAAGTTTATATTCTGACACTTCTCGTTTCCAGGTCAAATAATAGACAATCGTGCAGACACAAATATTTAAGAAAATATCTGAAGTATAATTAAAAAATCAACATGTGATTACGAAATTAAGAGAGATAATGTGTACCGAATTTCAGTATTTTAAGCTTTGGATCTATCTACAACTCTAATACCGAGTTAATTTTTCAATCTATTTTAAAAGCTTAAGTTATTAGATTCTATATTCTGGGGCAATTAGGGCACTGAAATTGCGTGGAATAGTAGCTGGGTACGGAATTTTGATTCTATTTTGTGCAATTGAAGGAATTCACTAGACAGATTGTCATAATCAATATATATGGTTTGTCTCAACAGATATAAGGACAGTTCTAGACAATATAGACCATGCCACAAGATGCAAAAAGTTTAGTCACCAAAAAAAGAGCAAAAAGTATGTGTGTCGCCTAGCTACTTAATTTTATTAATATGTACACTAACTTAATTTAAGAACGCAACACTAAAATATCCACTTACAAATAATAAATGTGGCAGTTCATATAGGCAACCAGGCTCTCAAACCTTATCAGAATTGGAAAAAAAAAAAAAAAAAAGGATCTTCTAATATTGAAAGCAATGTGAATGGATTAAAGTCGTGGTGAGTTTTCATTGGATGTATATCCGATATTCACCAAATAATTAAGAAGTACAATTCATAATCTGCCAAACAAAAACCTTCGAATTAGCTTTTTATCCACCTTAATGTTAAGACTCAAACGTCTAATCCTATACTATTGATAGAAATAAAAATCGCAAAAAAAAAAAAAATAATAATAATAATAATAAAATAAAACAATAATAATAAATAAATGAATATGAATACGAAAAATTTAGATGTTCTCATCAATAGTAGACTACGTTCTTTCTCATCAATAGTAGACTACGTTCTTTTTTAGAAGCTCCAAATTTGATAATAAGCTTCCCATGTACTGTCTTTATATCAGAATAATAATTAGGGTCCACAACTCAATACTTTACTACTCTTTGATTTGTAGATAAGAGGATTGAATCTTGTTCATACAAGAAGCTATATATAATTCATAAAAGCTTGACAGAACATAATAAGCTAGCTTAGTTTTGTAAAGTCTCTAGGCCATCAAAATCCGTCATGAATTTCTTGGATCTCACCTACACTTTAATTGGTATCAAAAAGTTAAGTATAGGAGTTTGAATATATAGCACTACACTAATGCTACAAGTCTTAAGTTTTATCCCAACATGTTTAATCTTAACTGACTTGACATGTGAGTTATTATTCTTGTATTAATAGGTATTCAAAAAATTGACATGTAATAATTTACAAATCTAAAAACATGACAAATTATTATTTGACGGGTTGGAATGTTTTATTAAAATGTTAAGATGACTTTAGAATTCCACCACTACGGAGAAAGGGAAAAGCTAACGCTCATGTTTTGATCATAGTTTTAAACCTAAATACAAAACAGTAAATTAATTTTTTTTCTTTCTAAATTTATTCTAGTGGGGTAGTGAAGTCTAGTGGAATTTGATTCTATAAATTCGCACAAAAGTAATTTCTTTGATTTGATGGTTGAAAATATACTTTGCATATGCTAACGAAAATAAGGACAGCTTTTTTGATTCGGTTCAATCATTTTAGAGAGTACTTTTTTAAGAACTCAATTGAAGAATAGCCAGCAATCCTTCAAAACTGTTCTTGTACGGTGTACCTTAGGCCTTTTAATCTTTATTGTTTGCTTCTAATATGCCGCCATAGGCCTAAGTGAAGTGACGACTGAGAAAGTACAACAACGAATTAGCTTTTTTCGAGCATAGAAACGACACACACAGGAGATCCAACAGCAACTGAAAAAATATACAGAGCGACACCAATTACATCCTTTGACGTCCTATTTTGCATTATGTAACTTCTGTTTGAGTTATATTTAATTTTTTATTAAGAATCTTGTGACATGAACTATTTTAAATTATCAATGTAAAATAATAATATCACTGAAAATTATTATGAATTGAGATCTGTTATCCCGAATTTTTTATCTTATTAATTGTCGTCCTAATAGTATTATGTCATATCATTTTAATTTATAATTTTAATCACATAAAAAAATATTAAATATTAAAAATTCTTAAACAAATTGATAAATTATTAAATACTTATTGAGATGATAACCATTAAGACAGACAAATGAGACAATAAATCTGAACTCAATTATTATATATAAATCAACTAGTTATTATTATCATCATAACGCATTAAAAAAGTTACAACTAACGTTTCGTTTCTAGCATGGGCTGCATTGGAGAGTTATGGTGTGTGTATCTACATATATTGAAAACGGCATCAACTAGGAAAGCCATAAAAAAGGACAGTATCTATG
The DNA here is from genome assembly GCA_009761775.1 of Ficus carica. Taxonomy (NCBI): domain Eukaryota; kingdom Viridiplantae; phylum Streptophyta; class Magnoliopsida; order Rosales; family Moraceae; genus Ficus; species Ficus carica. Next base: position 2,652,467 of record CM019748.1, on the reverse strand, counting down.
ACATCATTAAATAGATCTACAAACTACAAAGCCAATCATAAAAAAGTAAAACTAAAAAAATAAAAAAAGGAACTAAAGAAAGGATAAGGAAAATATTCCGAGACTACTGACATCAGCAACAATCCTAGCTACCAGAAATGCATGGAGAGAGTAATTGTGCGGAATGAACTATCATCATTACCCACAAGGGAATTGGAGTTTGATTATAAGCCATCTCGTTCTAACATTTGAATCAAATAAATAAAAAAAAGAAAAGGTGGGGGAGTGGAGGGGAGGGAAAAAAGGGGATACAAAATTAGTAACAAGCACACAACAACTCTTACGCAACAATATGAAAGATAAATGCGGCTTTTTGAAACAAATTTTTGCAAATATTTCTACTAAAACAAATAATAGTCAAAATATACTAGCAGAAACTACAAGTGCCAACTACCACTCAGAATCAAGCAATCCACGTTGCCAATCTTGCGTTCAATCGCAAAGCTAAAAGATCGCCTGCATTAGGATTACTTCGATACGAACCAAAACCTTTTGGGTTGCTGCTACTAAACCTGCCTGGACTGAGAACTACCGTAACCACCAGCTGCCTGTGAAGGGTCAGATCTCCATCCTGCATTAGAATACCCTGAACTACCATTATTGTCACCATAGCCACTTCCGTTGTACCCACCACCAGTTCCTTGTTGATCTCCTCCAGTAGCACCACCACCGGCATTGCTATTCGGGGCGCGCCCACTTGCAGCGCCGTATGCCCCAGCGTAAGGACCATAACTTCCTCCATAATTACTATATCCATAACCTTGATTCCCGTAGCCAGAAGCCCCGCTTGGGGATTGACCTCTAGGAGCTGATGCAGCAGCAGCACCACCACCTGGAGCACCCCAAGGAGCCGTAGTCCCATAGCCAGAGGCACCATAGCCAGTGGGAGTTTGGCTGCCCCAGTTATTTTTCATTGCACTAGGTGCCCCGCTAACATAGCCAGCATTAGGGGCATTAGGGTTTCCATAGGACCCTCCAGGACCCCCAAAGCCCGTACCAGAGCCTCCATAACCACCAACACTGAATCCTCCATAACCCCCATAACCGACCGCAGTATTAGCTGTTCCATAACCATAACCAGGTGCACCATAGCCTGAATATGGAGGGAAAGCGCCCCCAGTAGTTTGAGGCTGCATGTATCTATTGCCATCCATTCGACTGTCAAACGTATTAGTATTAGCACCAGAATAACCTTGGTAGCCCCCGCCACGGCCCCCACCACCAGGATTTGCATCTTTAGGTAGGGCTCGTTTCACCTCTACAGCCTTGCCATTCAGCTCGTGGAAGTTCTTGTAAAGTACCCTATCGACTGCATCTTCACTATCAAATGTTATGAAACCAAAACCACGAGGTCGTTGAGTATTCTGATCATACATTATCACCACATCCGTTACCTGGCCAAAACTTTCAAAAAACTGACGAAATCCATCTTCAGTCAGCGACGATGGCAGCCCTCCAACAAATATCTTTTTTGTCCTAAAGTTTCCTCCCCCTCCAGAGCCTCTACTGGAAGAGAAATTTCCAGTTCTGGAGGAGGTTTGCTGTTCTTCTCTTGACAAAGCCCTTTTTGCCTCCACCTGTGAGACCAAAGTTTGAAACTTTAATATGCTTCGAACATAAACACATGTATACAAGTAAAAAGACATTCACATTTAGTCTTGCAACAGTAAGAACAAGAGGGGGAAAAATGCAATATGCATGAACAACAAGTCTACTATTATATGTACTAAACTATTTCATGCGGAAACCAGATAAAAAAGTTTTAATATTCATGTTGATAGAAACAAACGTCAAAAAGAGGGAGGAAAGTTCATTTGGATCCACAAGAACAGTATTTCAAAGGCTGACAAGAAACCATTTCCTAAGTTCACAAACAATCAAAATGTAACTTCTTCTTTTTTCTTTTCTTTTCTTTTTTTATTTATGTATAATACCGAACAGAGAAATTAGAACAATATAAGACATTGTAGAATGTTTCTGCTCATATTTTCCAGATTTAGCACAAATTTTCATTGGGTCCAGCTGACTTAGAAAGTTTTTTCCCTTGATCACCAAAGTATCGAGTGCTCAAAATATTGTTCCGCGTTCTCCTGATTTTAAGATTTTCATGTTTCTGCTCATATTTTCCAAATTTAACAAAAAAATTTCATTGCGTCCAGCTGACTTTAGAAAATTTTCTTCCCTTGATCACCAAAGAATTGAGTGCTCAAATATCAATATGCATTTTCCTAATTTAACATTTTCTCGTCAACTGGAAAACTCCATTCAAAGAACGAAAACTTTTTTTTTTCCCGCAAGGATCGGAACAAATAAAAATTAAACAGTATGAAAAATCGTGACAAGCCATCAAAATTGCATCAAGGCAGAGTTAAACCAGAAAGCATATAAGCTTTCTACTAAAACAATGGTGTTATTAACTCCAACTCATATAGGATTTGAAAAAATATTTAAAAAAAAAAAAACCGAAATTAAAAAAAACGTATACCCACTACAAAAGGAATTCAAGAGAATTCCGCACAACAGTTTATTTATAAAAGAATACAAAAGTCTCAATAAATTAAACTCCATTTGCCCTAATAAGATAATTCCCAGATGAAAGCCCCAGTAGAAATCCCATTAAACAATACCACGAAAATTCCAATCACTGGCGAACAGCAAAAAGCGCAAGCAACCCAAATAAGAACAACAAGAAAACAGAGGAAGAAAAACCCCCAAAAGCAAAAAATCGAATTCAATAGGTAGAGAGAGAAAAAATCAAAACTTTCGGAATTAACTTCAATTAAGCACAGAAAAGGTCAATGCAAGTAGAAATTAATAGGAGGGGAAAGATGCTGACCGTTCGGCCGTCGATTGTGTGCTTGTCGTTGAGGACGGTATCGAGCACAGAAGGATCGGAGAAGACGACGAAGCCGAAACCCCTAGGTCTGCCGGTGGTCTTGTCGCGCATGATGACGGTCTGGGTGACCTCGCCGTACTGGCCGAAGTACTCCCTGAGCTTCTCTTCGGTGGTGTCCCATGCTATTCCTCCTATGAACAGCTTCCCCTCGTCGGACTCCATCGGAAAATGCGCTCTCTGTCTGTGTCGTCTGTTTCTCTCTCTAGAAACTGTAGAGAGAGAGAGAGGGAGGGAAAGAGGGAGAAATGAGAATAGGAAGAAGGAGAACGAGGAGGGAAGGAAGGAAGGGGACTTAGGGTTTGTTAAACGACGTCGAATCAATGTTAAGTCTTTTTTGTCCGACAATGGCTCCGAACAGCGACGTGATACGACATCGTATTGATAGGTTTTAGTAACTCAGTTCATTTTGCTTGTATCTCATTCTCATCCCAGTCAAAAAATAACAATGAATAACGTACTGTACAGTATGCAGAAAATCTTGTTTTATTTATTTATATATTTATTTATTTTTACCTCAAATCTTGTTTTATTGTCCTCTAAATAATTAATCTTTTAATTACTAGTTTTTGAATATTTTATCTGTATGACAGTATTTTAAAAATGTTGAAATTGAAGGATTTAAAGAAAAAAACCACATATACGTTGAAGAACCATCCTTTGCTCTTGTCTCTTTGCTTTCTTATTTTTGGCTTTCAGGTGTATATATTGTTTCCCATTTTTACTGTGATTTTATTAATTTTTTGTGAACGGTTTGTCGTTGCTTTATTTTGGTCATAGATTAGTTTTGGTTTTTCACTTTTGCGATTTTTTGTCGTTTGATTTTAATAATCGCTTCCAAGTTTTGTTGTCGTTTGACTCATTCTATACTTGAATAGATATTTACTCTCTCTCTCTCTTTTTTCCGTAATGTCGTCGAGTACTTTTTGTACTTAAGGTTTCCTATTGTTTTTTGTTTATTGTCGTTCGTCATGTTAGCTATTTTTAAGGCCGTTTTCTTCATTTTGTTGTTTTGTTGTCGTTTATCATGGGCCGCTGTACATACTTGCGTATTTTAGCTTTACCTTCTTTTTTTTTTTTCTTCATCTTTGCTGTTGTTTGGTTGTTTTGTTGTCGTCGGCTTTGAGCACTTCTCTCGACTTTTGTATCAATTTTTAATTTACGCTTTCTAATGCGCTGTTGTTGTATTATTATTATTATTTTATTTTCTGTTGCTTAGTTTATTGTAGTTTTCAGGATTTTGTGTTTTATTGTCGTTTGTCATATTTATCACTGTTATCAAGCTAAATTGCAGTTTATTCCCTTTAACCATGCGCCTTTGGTATTTTGTCCCCTTTACAAAATAATTTGAGACACATTGGGCCCAATATGTTGTAATTCTTTTCCATTTCAACCACCCTTTAACTTCTAATGAAGTTTTTTTATTATATATATATATATATATATGATATGTAATTAAATATTTATCTGCTTATGTTATGTCCGATGGTTGACATTGCAAAGCAATATAAAGTATAAGGGATAAATGGCAATGTGCCTAATTCTTGTTTTATATGGGGCAAACGTCCAGAGACACCATACTTTTCCACTGTTACGTGATCTGTTTCGCTTTTCTCCTGCTTTTTGCTTTCGTAATGTCGTCTCTTGGTGCAATTTTGTCGTTCATACTTACTGTTCTTTTATTATTTGACTCGGTTCGTTAGTTTGAGTTGTGTTTTTGAAGTTGAAATAGTAAATTTTATTGTCTTTTCAGAAAAGACAAAAAAATTTTTGAAAAAAAGACAAAGACTTTTGAGAAAAAAGACAAAATTTAAGTTGAAAAGTTGAGTTTGAGAGAGTGAACCAAACGGATGTATAGACTTACTTTCCGTCGTTTTAAAAGTTCGTTTGTTTATTTATAACAAAAAAAAATGTTCGTTTGTTTCTAGTTTGTTGTGGTTTTTCGTGTCTGCTATTCTTTTGTCGCTTTACTTTTACTGTACGTTTTTACTGGACTGTCTTTTGGGTCCTGTTTACCCTTTCCATTAAAAAAAATTAATAATAATAATTTTGTGCTAAATAAAAAAAGACAGTTTCGCTGGAGCACGCCCGGTGGGACTCGAACCCACAATCGCCTGATTAGAAGTCAGACGCCTTATCCATTAGGCCACGGGCGCTGATGTTTTCGGTGTTGTTTCGTTTACATATTTTATTTTGTTCTAACAATTTTGTCGTTTTCAGCTTCCCATTTTTTTGTCGTTTAATATCTTGTTGTAGTTTTTTAAATCGGTACTCGAATTTGTTCTCTTCTCTTCTTATCACATCAAAACAAAAAAAAGAAAAGAAAAAAAATGGAAGGACTCAAGTGCCCACAGATTCAGATTAGATGGACGGTGCAGATCAGTTGACACGGAAAGGTTCAGTCTGCGAAAAAGTTTATCAATATTCCTTCCAGGAAACGGCAATAAATACAGGCTGTGATCACACAATCATGCTTTCCAACGGTCACTTGCTTTAAAAAAAAAAAACAAAAACAATTTATTATTATTTCTTTATTTTTCAAAAAAGAAATATAGGGCCCCAAAAACCTTCTCAAAATTCATGACCGTTTTGTCCCTTGCCCAAACGCTCCCCTGTCTTCTCCCTCCCAGCCCCTCTATTTCTCTTTCTCTTTCTCATTTTTGCTCTGAAAGAAAGATGGTATTTGAACCAACAATGAGAATCTTCTGCTGAGCAGATCTTTCTTTTGCAGAAAGACCCACTCTTTGAGAGAGAAACAAGAGACCAACGAAAATGGGTTGCTTTCTTGCCTGTTTTGGAAACTCCAAAAAGAACGACCGCAGACGCAGGAACCAGAGGAACCAGGTTCAGCCTCGAGACCCCCAGGTCAGTCTTTCAGTTTCTTCAAGCTCGTTGTTTATTTCTCAAGTTTCCTTCCTTGCATGTGTGTTTGGTTTCCTGGAAAATGCGAGAAAGGAGAAGTCTTTGGTCTTTTTTTTTTTTTGTTATTTTCTTTCCCGTTTTGGATTTGTTTTCTATGCGAAGTGTGAATGGATGGTTGCTGGAACTAATTGTTACTGAATTTGGAAATTTGGGCTCTGTCAAGTTAGGGTTTTTATCTAACTAGCCAAAACAGAGCTCAATACATGCAAACATACATATATATATATATATATATATATGTTTATGTATATATATTTTCTATTGAACTCCACTGAAACTGAACTCTGAAAACTATTTTTACAGAGAAATGCAAGTCCGATTGCCGTACAATCCGCTGTCTCTTCCGTACAGGTCGAGTCCGGAAACCGCATTAGCTTGGTTTCAGAAGTCCGGTGAGTAACTTAAGTTCAAAGCTTTATCCCATTTGTGTTGATCCCTTCTGTTCTTTTTTTTTTTTTTTTTTTTTTCATTTGGTATTTATGAAAAAGTTCTAAGCTTTTTTGTGTGTAGAGAGAGGCCCGAGGAGCAACCGAACTTGAGTCCGAGGAAGAAAGTGACTTTTGATTCAAATGTCAGAACCTATGAGCACGTTTCGACCTATGAAGGGTCAGAGCTTTTACCTGAGAGTGAAGATGTTGAGAAGAAGAAGGAGAAAGAGGAAGATTTGGCAAAATTAAGCCTATCTAAGTCTCCATCTGATGATAGTTCGGTTACTTCGAGCTTGGGGTTGTATCCTCCAACCCATAGGTACCAGAATTGCAGGGACAGCGATGATGAAGATGAAGAATTAGATTTTGCGGATAGCGATCTTGATGATGAGGATGAGGATGAGGATTATGATTCCAATGATGGCGATGATGGGGAGATAGAGTACGAAGATGAAATTGTTGAACCGAAGCGAGCAAGTGAGGAGGTTAATGGTCCTATGCCAGTGTCTGGTTTGCTTGGGAGCGAGGTATTAAACAAGAATGCTAGAGACAGAAGTGCTTATGTTCACTCTGTGCTAAACCCGGTGGAAAATCTTTCCCAATGGAAAGCTGTCAAAGTGAAAGGTAAACCGAAACCGAAGCCTCAGATTCAGAAAGAGAACTTCACACTAGATCAAGAAGAAACAAGGATTTCGTTTAGCTCGGAGCCAGCTTTTAAGGAGTTATCTCTCAGCTTCAAGTCTAAAAACGATCAACCCATTAAGCCAAAACAAGAAATAGCAGTTGATGCCAGCCTTTCAAACTGGTTGGTCTCACCCGAGACCACACCAGTAAAAACAACTAGCACATTTGCTTTCAATAATCTTTCACCCGGGAGATGCACATCTCAAGGATCAAACTCGGTGAGAAGCAAAGAGGATAGGCCGATTTTGGGCGCCTTGACTGTTGAAGAGATTAGGCAGTTCTCAGCTTCATCTTCACCTCAGAAGTCGCCAAGCAGAAGCCCTGATGAGATGCCCATAATAGGGACTGTCGGAACCTACTGGAACCACACAGGGCCTGCTAAGGATTCCGGATCAGCCACTTCATTCAAAGGGATACCAAACACGACCAGCAAGTATAGAGAGGTACTCATTAAGTAAGATTTACGCGAACCTTCTGCCATAGATGTTTTGGCAAGTTTCTGAATCGAGTTTCATGGGATTGCAGGACAAAAGAGTAAATTGGCATACTACACCATTTGAGACAAGGTTGGAGAGAGCTTTGAATAGAGGGGCAGCTGAAGCATAACTCTACTTAGTTCTGCCCCCGCACGTTCGATAAACTTGTGAAAATGTTTTGTGAGTGGTGTTTTTTTTTTTGGTTGTGTGTGTGTGTGTGTGTGTTGGCATCTGTATTTTTTCATTCTTTTGTGAATTATATAAATTTGTTTGTTGTGTGACATTGGCTTGCCTTTGTAACCTTTACTGGTTGAACTTGAATGAAATAGAGATATATGTTGATCCTTTTCCTTCTGTGATTTAAAATAGAGTTTGAGACTTCAAAAATAAAGTTTGGATTTACTGTTCATTTTTCTATATATCTTTGGCTATCCCTCCAATCAACTTTTGATACCTCCATTTTGACGAGCATTGGACGTTGAGGTCAAATAAGGGGCATAATAGAGATACATGTTGATTCTTTTCCTTCCGTGCCTGAACATAGAGTTTGAGACTTCGAAAACAAAGTTTAGATCTACTATCTCGTTTTTCTGTTGTTTTTACTATCCCCTTCAATCAATTTTTGACACCTCCGTGTTAATGAGCATTGGACGATGAGGTCAAATAAAGGGCACAATAGGCCTTCACGTTCCTACCAATTTGTTGTCGTGTCTCTCTACGATATAAGCACATACAGAGAATAATGGTTTGAAGGCACTAAATCTTTTTTCCCCTCCACATGAATCATGATTATCTTATAACCGTTTACTTTGGAATCACTGGTCTATGTTCAAAAATTAGACTTTCCATAATCTGAATGAATTAGTAGTTTTCTCAAGATTAATAATCCATAAAAAATGAGGTAGTCCTGGTTTTCTAATCCATTGCTTGTGCATGACCCTATGTATTAAAACAAAACATCCCTTATGCACTTTCTAAAGTCAAACTGGCTCACCGTCAAACAAAACGAATTTTCCTAGAAACAATGCCGTCAAGTACAAAAAAAAAAAAAAAAAAAAAAAAAAAGAAGGGTCTGATATACAGGACTTGGGTAAATTGAGATACCAGTTATGGACGCAATTTCTGTTTGTACCAAGCACAAATGTTAATTTGGCAAGCAAAATGGGGAAAAAAAATCATGGTAAAATACAAATGGATGAATCAAGTAAATTGAGCTTCTATTTGGATCACCGGTTGTAATTAATTTTTAAGTTGAATTTGGTTGATTTTTAAAAAACTAGTTATAATTTTTTTTGATTAAAAAAAAAGACAAACATCTAGTAAAAAAAAAATACAATTTAATTGGAGTTGAACTTAAAAACTAAATAAGCCGTAAGTTTAAGTCTTAAGGCAAGTTTCAAAAAATTTGAGTCTCAAGGCAAGTTCCTTCTACTTCTTCTCTTGACCATCACTTCCTGGGATATGCTCAATATTTTTTATTTTGTCTCTGGATTTAATAAAGTATTGGTCATAAACAACCAAAATAATAATGAATAGATATTTTATGAACTAAGAGAATAGACAGCTGGTATCAAGATGCCTCTCTAAATTTATTAAAAATAAAAATGATTATAGAAGAGTATCTCAAAACGATTCTAAGAGCAATGGAACACAAATGAAGAAAACACAAATATGAACCAAAAAGCTAAATCCTACAACAGGCCAGCACCTGATCTACTCTTGATGGAAAACTGAAAGGTTGCCTCGTTAATTTTAACGGTAAAATAAAATGTGAAAAGCCAGCAGAAGAAAAAAAAAAAGTGCATAATAAGAGTAAAGAGTAAATTGACACACACTATCAGCGCACACTGTGAAAATGTTCTGTGAGTGGTGTTTTTTTTTTTTTTTTGGTTTGTTGTGTGACATATGGTTGCCTTGTAACCTTTACTGCTTAGATGAACTAGATTTATCTGTTGATTCTTTTCTTTCCTTGCTTGAATAATAGAGAGTTAAGACATATGAAAACAAATTTTAAAATGTCGAAATAATGCAAAATCGCCCACCCCGTCCCACCATTTTTGCCCTATCATTAAGCCACTAAAACGTAGGTGCAAACTGCTCGTCCTTCCATGCATTGTGGCGGTCTTGGTTTGGGATTCTCACACATTGCCATTTTTTAAAACCGCTCCACCCATCATGTCGTGTCTACAAGATTATATTTGTTTTGTTATGAACTTATGACTCGTGTTTTTCGGTTTAGTTTTCCGTAAGTTTACTCTATATTTTTACATTTTCTAAGGGTTTTATTTATTTATTTTAAACAAGGTCCAAGAAACCCCAACTATTGATGAGCCATTCGCAAACTGCTCCACCATTAATGGGTGATCCTGGTTTAGATTTCTTTCAAACGGTTAGTTTTCAAGACCGTCCGCACAGCCCCTTGTGCAGCCCTAGTAGGCATTCATTTTCCTTCCAAGTTGTTGCTTTTTTTTTTTTTTTTTTTTTTGAAGGATTCCCTTCCAAGTTATTGCTTTATCTCTCTAACTTATGAGCAAAAACAGAGGACAATGCTTTAATTAAATGCATTATTTTTTCCGCCTCTTGAAACATGATTATCATATAACCGTTTTCTTTGACATGCTGGTCTATATTCAAGAATTAGAGTTTCCATGATTGGACAAAAATTAGTTGTTTTCTATAAAAAAAAAAAATAAAAAAAAATCTACAAAAAGGTAGTCATTGCCTACGCTTGATTCTATATATATTAAGAGAAAATAATAGATCATCCATAGTCAAACTAACTCGATGGCCAAAACAAAAATAATATTATCTATACTACAAACATAGAAAAAGAATTCAAGCAAAAAAATAAAAAATAAAAAAGAAAAATAAAAAAGGTGTACTACAGAGCTTGGGTTAATGGGCAATACTCATTTATAGTACCTCCACATAATTATGAAGAAAAATTTTATTAGTAGCAAGCACGTACGTTTTGGGCCTTTCCTACCACCGAAAAAAATAACGATGGTCAGATTCAAATGAATAAATCTAACATTTTTTTTTTTAGTAAAAATATAAATCAATAAATTATAGGCTAGTATAAATCCAAGTTCCTTCGACTTCTTCTCTTGACTATCACTTTTTTATTTTTTATTTTTTTTTAAGATACAATGACTATCACTTATATAATAATAATAATTATTATTATTATTATTATTTCTTACGTTTAGTTATGGTTTAAATTGGTCATCAAGAACCGAAATGGTAATCCTTACAAAAAAACAAAAAAACAAAAAAACAAAAAAACAAAAAAACAAAAAAAACAAAAAGAACCGAAATGGTAATAACTAGAGTATCATAAAAAAAAGAAACAAAAAGCTTTTGAATTTGACTGCTCTCAAGTTCCAAGGTTGGATTGGGAAGCCCTGCAGAGGAATGTATATTCCTTCTTACTCCCCTCTCATTGAGCGTAAACCCGAAACAAAGAGCTTGATTAACGTACAAGTGAAACCAATTCAGAACGTTATGGAAATCATTCAAAATAGGACTCGCTTTCTTCTCCTTCGTGTTCTGTTGCTCGCTTTGCTACCGTTAAAAATCACTTCCTCACCAAGAACACAAGCAGAAGCTCTGTTCAAATGGAAGAACAGCTTGTCTTCTTCATTACCTTCCTTGAATTCCTGGTCTCTCTCCAACATAAACAATCTCTGCAACTGGACTTCCATTGTCTGCGACGACTCCACCACCGGAGAAATCTTCCAAATAAACCTCACCAACCTGAACCTGACCGGAACATTAGAGCAGTTCAACTTCACTCCGTTTCTCAATATCACCGTCTTCAACCTCAACAACAACAGTCTTTACGGGACAATACCATCAACTACCGGGAATCTCTCGAGGCTCACTTTGTTGGACTTGAGCGACAACGATATCGAGGGAGGAATACCCGTGGAGATCAGCCAATTAACAGAGCTTCAGTATCTGAGTCTTCACAACAACTATCTCAACCATAGCATTCGTTTTCGACTGGGCAATCTGCAAAAGGTATGGTACTAGGATCTTGGAGCAAACTATTTGGAAAATTCTGATTGGTCTAAGTTTTCAAGCATGCCTTTGTTGACTTACCTTGATCTTTATTTGAATTACCTTCATGAAGGATTTCCTGATTTCATATTAAGGTGCAGGAACTAGACGTTCCTTGACCTCTCACAAAACACATTGTCTGGCCCAATACCAGAATCTGTATTCACCAATCTAGGCAAGCTTGAAACTCTCAATCTCACTAATAACCGATTTGAGGGACCATTGTCACCAAATATTTCAAAGCTTTCCAACCTCAAACAACTCCGCGTAGCAATTAACTCCTTTGGTGGTCAAATTCCTGATAAAATTGGTTCCATAGCTAGTCTTGAAACTGTAGATATGTATCAAAACTCGTTCCAAGGGGAAATACCTTCGTCTATTGGCAACCTCAAGTCTCTATTTTTCCTTGATCTTCGCATGAATTTCTTGAGCTCTACAATTCCTTCTGAGCTCGGAGGCTGCACTCACCTCACCGATTTGGGCTTATCTGATAATTTCCTTTCTGGTTTTCTTTCCCCTGATTTGCTCTCCAACTGGACTGCACTCACCTCATTGCAACTTCAAAACAATAGCTTCGACGGGAAAATGCCACAGGAAATTGGGTTGTTGACTAATATCAGCTACCTTTTCCTATACCAAAATAACTTCTTCGGCCCAATTCCTTCAGAGATAGGAAACTTGAAGTTCTGGAAACCGTCTCTCAGGCCGAATTCCAATGACACTGTGGACTCTCACAAAGCTCCAATCTGTTCAACTTTTCTACAACAATCTTGAAGGCTCAATTCCTCTGAAGATTGGAAATCTGGTGTCCCTAACAAACTTTGATGTCAACACCAACCAACTGTCGGGAGAATTACCGGACACTATTTCTAGCCTGACTAACTTGGAGGAAATTTCAGTGTTCACAAATAATTTCTCGGGAAGAATTCCCAGAGATTTTGGAAAGAATAGTCCTAATTTGGTAGTTGTTAGCTTTTCCAACAACAGCTTCTCTGGAGAATTGCCACCAGACTTGTGTAGCGGGTTTGCTCTCCAAATTCTCACGGTGAACGAAAACAACTTTGAAGGGCCATTGCCTGAGTGCTTGAGAAACTGCTCAGCCTTAATTAGAGTACGGCTTGATGGGAACCGATTCACCGACAACATCACAAATGCTTTTGGTTTTTATCCCAATCGCACATCCATCTATCTCGGTGACAATCAATTTTTTGGTGAACTCCCACCACATTGGGGAGATTGGAAAAGTCTAGTTGATTTTTGGATGGACAGGACACAAATTTCTGGCAAAATCCCACAAGAGTTTGGGGAGCTGGCATCTTTGGAAATCTTTGAGGCAAACAGAAACAACTTGTCTGGAAGCATTCCTGCAGAGATTGGCATGTTAACTAATCTCCAGTACCTTTCTCTTTACCAAAATAACTTGTCTGGCTTAATTCCTCAAGAAATAGGAAACTTGGAGAAACTTATACTACTGGATCTCTCGGAGAATCAGCTCTCAGGTCCAATTCCTCCAGCCTTATGGAATTTGAAAGGGCTCACGACTTTGCAACTTTTCCAAAACAAGCTGAATGAAACAATCCTACCCGAGATTGGAAATATGAAATCCTTGGTTATCTTTGATGTCAACTCCAACCAAATGCAGGGAGAGTTGCCGGATACTATTTCTAGTCTCACTAACTTGACAGGGTTTTTTGTGCACTCCAACAATTTCTCTGGAAGTATACCGGAAGATTTTGAAAGAAACAATTCGAAACTCAATCGTGTTATGTTCTCCAGCAACAGGTTCTCCGGACAACTACCAAAAGATTTATGTAGTGCCATCCTCGTAATAAACAACACCAACATTTCAGAAAAGTTGCCACAAGAGAGCTTGAGGAGCTGTTCGGAATTCATTCAAGTCCGGCTTGATGGGAATCATTTCAACAATGATACACTAAAAAGTGTGTTATGTGTTTCTCCATATCTTGAATTCGTGGACTTTAATGATAACCAATTTATTGGACAAGTTCCACAAGAGTGGGGAGACTGTAGAAATCTCACTAGCTTGCAAGTGGAGAGAAACATGATTTCTGGCAAGATTCCATCTGAGCTTGGAAAGCTGACAAAGTTACACCGTTTGAGCCTCGACTCCAACAACTTACATGGGGAAATTCCTACCGAACTGGGAAATTTAAGCCTGTTGTTCAAGCTCAGTCTTAGCAACAATCACTTGACGGGGGAAATCCCTCAGAGTTTCACCAATCTAACAGGCCTAGAATTCCTAGATTTGTCGACAAACAATTTGATGGGGAATATACCCGAATGGCTTGGTAATTTTGAAAGGCTACTGAGCTTGAACCTTAGCCATAATCTTCTATCAGGTGAAATACCAACGGAATTGGGCAACTTGGGCACACTACAATATATGTTGGATCTTAGTAGCAATTTCTTCTCTGGTGAAATCCCTTCAACCTTCTTCAAGCTTACAAGGCTGGAAATTCTTAATGTCTCCCACAACCATCTCTTGGGTACAATTCCACCTTCATTTTCCAGCATGGTGAGTCTAGTTTCTTGCGATTTTTCTTACAACAAGTTGACGGGCCCAATCCCAAACGGAATCATTTTCAAGAACATGCCGGCAAGTGCTTTTGCAGGATATCCCAGTTTGTGTGGAAACATCACAGGACTTGATAAATGCAAGAGTTCCACAAAGAAAAGCAACAAGTTTTTCATCCTTATCCTTGGTCTCGTTTGTGGTCCAGTAGTCTTAACAACTGTCGTTGTTGTAACTTTCATACTATATCATAAATTCAAATTGTTGGATAAGGAAAGGGAGCGTTCTAACCATAACAATATTCCCGAGTCATTGATATGGGAAAAGGAAACAAAGTTCAAGTTTAGGGAAATCGTGGAGGCCACAGAGGACTTTGATGACAAGTACTGTATCGGCCAAGGAGGTTTCGGTACTGTATACAAGGCTGCTATGCCTTCTGGTACAGTTCTTGCAGTTAAACAGCTACGTATGTCTGACTCCACTGATATTCTAGAAGTAAGCCGCACGAGCTTCCAGAATGAGATACGAACTCTAACAGAAGTCCGACACCGTAACATCATCTAGCTTTATGGATTCTGTTCGAGGAAGGGCCGTATGTACTTGGTGTATGAATATGCAAAGAGAGGCAGTCTTGCAAAGGCATTATATGCTAACACTGGAAACAGGGCAGACAGTCTGATAGACTGGGACGCAAGGGTGAGAATTGTACAAGGACTAGCACATGCACTCTCCTATTTGCACCATGACTGCTCTCCACCAATTGTGCACCGTGACGTGTCTATCAACAATGTACTTCTCGGAGCGGATTCAGTTCCGAGATTGTCAGACTTTGGCACGGCAAGATTGTTGAATCCCGATTCCTCAAACTGGACAAATATTGCAGGGTCATATGGCTACATGGCCCCAGGTAATAATATTCCCTCAACTCATCAATACCCTTCAATTCAAAGTAAATACGCTAATAAAAGTTTTGTTACGAGTAACAAATGGCTAATCTAGGCTTATTTTTGTTGGTTATGCGCAGAGCTCGCATTCGCAATGCGTGTAACCGAGAAGTGTGATGTGTATAGCTTCGGAGTGATGGCTTTGGAAATCATGATGGGAAGGCACCCTGGTGAGCTGCTACAAAGTTTAGCGGAACATGGAGAAGTGTTTGTGAAGGATGTGTTAGATCAGCGGTTGCCGCCGCCGACGGGGAGATTGTCAGTGGCGGTTGTGTTGGTGGTGAGCATAGCATTGTGTTGCACAGGAACATCTCCAGACTCACGACCCACCATGTGTTTTGTGGCACAACAACTATCAGCAAGCAGGACTTATAATATGGTTTGTCTTGCTGAGCCGTTGAGGACTCTAACCATCAACAAGCTTTGCAGGCCTTCGGTGACAGAAAGAAGTGAATAGTTAAATCTGGCAGGAGTTTAACAGCTAAATCCATATCAAGATCTTCTAAGAAAAGTATGTGTAATAAATAATAATAGGATCATGGTGTGTTTTCAATGGAAATTTTCTATGCTTAAAAAGATTATTCAACTCATGGTATGTTTTCAATGGAATTTTTCTAATTTTTGGATGCTTGTAATAATAGAATCATGGGAGAAGTGCTTGTAATAATAGAATTTTTCTATGCTTAAAAAGATTATTCAACCCATTTCTAGTTTGTTTTTCACCTCTCTTTTTAGTGAAATGCGATGTACATGTAAATATTTTTATTCTTATCTGTGTTCGGAAAAATATGATGTTCCTTCCTAGACTTTTTTTGTGTTTTTTTTTTGGGCCACTGTTTTGAGCCAAGTCAAAAAAAGTTTTCCCTAGTTTTATATTGTATAAAAAATAACGTTGTAAATCATTTTTTAAGCCCCGGAGCAATTTTATTTTTATTTTTTTATTTTTTTTTTTTTTTATTTTTTTTTTTTTTAAGCTTGGTGTTGTTTAATCGGAAAACGATTTGTAGTTCGATCATTGAGATAAATATGAAAAAACGACATGTCGTTTTGCTAAAAAAATTGTTGTCGTTTATATCAAGATGTCGTTTAGGCGTTTAGCACACAAAGTCTGGTTTTGTGTTATGATACGACATTGTTAAAATCTATCACGTTGATCTTGTTTCTCGTAAAATCTTATTAGAGAGAGATGGTTTTTTTTTTTTTTTTGGGTAGAATCCGAATCATTCTTTTCTTTTCTTTTCTTTTTTTTTTTTTTTTTTTTGTCTCTCTAAGAAACATGTCGTTTTTTTCCTTTCCTGTTCTCTCTCTCTCTCTCTTTTTATGATGCTTAGTTGAAACGACTTTTTTTTTTTTTGCCTAACAAAAAGTAGGATGTCATTTAGGTTAAAGAAAATTGCATTAAATTCATTTTTAAAATCCTGTCGTTTAGAGGAAACGACATGTATCTAGTTTACCAGCAAAATGACGTCATACAATTGATTAGAAGGGTGATGTCGTTTATTTTTAGAAATCGTATGTAGCATGTTGGTGTTCTTGTGATCATGTCCTTGAATACATCAGAAATTTCTGCCGTTTATTTAAAAACCGCATGTGGTTCTCCTTTAGAGTATACTTGTCATTTAGGCGATGTGTCGTTTTACTTAAAAAGTTTGCTTCTATTTTTCATGTAAAAACCGATCATTTGGTGCCTAAAATATTTTATGTCGTCGGCGCAAAAATGAATTAAATGATAAGTCGTTTCTAATATGGGTGTAAGAAGGAGCTGCTTTAAAACTTCTTTTAATAAAAGAAACCCCTTTTTTATTTTTATTTTTTCCAGTTTTGCAATGCAAAGAAGCAGTTCATTATCAAATGCTAAAATGCAATAGTAAACTCATGCTGAATTCTAAATTTTTTTTTCATGATCCATAAACTCTAAAAGATGTTATATTTTGCTATTTTTATTTTTGCGTGTTTCTCACCTAGAGCTTCTCCTCAAACTTCCTTTTTTATTTTTATTTTTATTTTTATTTTTTTTTTGGGGGCCAAATGCCAATAGAAAAAAAAAATTTGCCCTCCCACGGAAAACGACAACTGACCTCAAGCATATAGTAGAGAAGACCACTTGACTTGGTCGGCCATCTTTACTGTTGCTAGTCGTGGATTCTTATTTAAGGCAGTAAAAATATGGTGCAATTACTGCCAAAAATCTATGACAAGCAGTAGCACAAAGAAAAAGGGTAAAACGTGACTCGAGCTTCGTGATCTGTGATGAGTGAGGTAGACGCAAGTAAACTGTTTGAGTGCTGAATGTTGACTATTGACTTTTTGAGTCAATAATTTTATGAAACACGAACCACCTTATAATGCCAAAGGCATCCTCCACCAATCAATTACCAGCAACGACTTTCCTAATCAACCATTTCTTTACCCCCGGGAAAAAATAAATAAATAAATAACTAATTTTTAAAAAATTAATTAATTTTAATTTAAAATTTTCACTTCAAACGAGACACTAAACCCACCAAACAAGTTTAGATTAGATAATTTCTTTTATTTTCCATAGCTCAATGGGTTTATACACCACACACGCATACATATATAATTAGAAGCTTTTGATCTCAACTACTGACAAGATAATTATCTAGTGTCTATTTTATGGTTTCTAAACTTATATGGCATGTTTACTTATCAAAAATAGAAAATGTGAATAGAGAATGAGAGTCAATCCCTTGTTTACTTGCTCATTTTTTATTTATTTTTTGGAATGAGAGTAAAAATGGTGGGTTCCATACCAATTTGAGATTGATGAATGAGATTGATAATCCCATGCTCCTCTCCGGATTGTGACTCTTATTCTCACTATTAACATTAAATTACTATTTTATCCTTAGTTTATTTGTAAAAAATTGTATTAAAAAATAATAACAACCTATATTAATTATTTTTATTAATCAAATATAATATATTTTTATTAACTTAATTTTATATAACTATCCTAATTACTATTAACGTTGTTAGAGTAAATAAAGAACTTTTTTTTATCACAATATATTATTATGGTTATATTTTTATACTTTTTATACTTTACTTATTTTAATTCATTTTTTTTTTTACTCTTTTTAATTTTTTTAAACAAAAAATCATACAAGTTAATTTTATTGCCTTAATATCATAAAGGTTATTTTACTTTTGATTAATAATATGATAATAAATAAATAAAAAATTAATCATTTTTTTAATTTTTGAAAACACAATAAATAAAGGGGTATACAAGTAAATTTACAGCAACTGATTCCGATTCATGTTCTAAATAAACGCATCAATGGGATTAACAGTTATTCTAACTCCGATTCTTGGAACCCAAGTAAACAGCATATTCTGACTCCGAATCCAGCCCACTTCGAATCCTACCAACTCCGATTCATGATCACTCCGATTACGGGTAAGTAAACATGCCAATAGTGTCTAAATTCACAATTTCTAAAAAAGCAATGATACACATCATTAAAATTTTTATCATAAATATCATAAATAGTCAAGTGTCAAAATTATGTAAATTCTACAAAATTAAAATGACTATTTTGTCCCTATATTTTTTACCCCTAACAAGTTATTTTTTAGTTTCATGATGTATCATGAAACTTTTCTTTCATGATGTGAATCATTTTCCTCTCTAAAATAATAATATCTTATTATGAATCATTTTTCTATTAGAAAACGTGAATTGAACCAAAATTCTAAACTAATATTACAATGTAACAATCTTTATCTTCATTTTTTTCCCTTTTAAATGAATAAATTAGAGGTAATTTGACTCAAGTATAAAGTATAAAGTTCAAGTTCCATCCCCCACAAATCAAAAAAAAAATTTTAATTTAAATTTTAGAATCCACAAAATTGTGAATTGATTAAGTATTAAAGCTGATTTTTTTATTTATTAATTTGATTCAAAGTTTGATATGTGAATAATTAAGAATCAGAATTTAAGGTATAATTGAATTTACTCCTTATTCCTGCTCGCGTGTGAAGACTTTAAAATCAAAATCCCTCCATTCAAAGTTGTTTTTTCTTTTATTTATTCTTTAAAAAAAAGAAGACCGATGGTTCGACCTAATTTAATTTCTTTGACAAAAGTAAAAATTAAAATAGTAGTATGAAGACTTTAAAAGATGTACTTATGTTTTGTTTGGTTTTTAGGTGTGAACATCAGATTTTCATATCAGTTTTTGTCTTTTTCTGAAAAGTCAACAAATATTATAACTAGTTTTTGAATAGTCAACCAATTTTAACTTAAAAATATGATCTCAAACCAGTGTTCCGCACAGAAGCTTATGTTTTGTTTGGTAAGTTAGTTTAACTCCAACTAAACTGTACTTTTTCATTTTTATTTTAATAAAATTTATAACTGATTTTTAAAAAGTCAACAAACTCTAATTTAAAATTTTTATTTCTAACTAACTTATCAAACAGAGACTTAGTTTTCAGTCTTTGGACCCACTGTTAACCGTCTGCTTTACATGAAGCAAACTAGTGAAGTCTTGATTGGTTTGTAGAAATGGTCGAGAAAACATAAGTAAACGAGCCTCTGCTTGAGCCTCTAAAGATAAAGGTACATGAACAGCCATTTGATCCCCATCAAAGTCTGCATTCCCACGATTTGTTTAATCGATACAAATTGTGACCCGGATCTAGTAGATATTTCGATTCCAGACTAACCTAAACAACGACTAATCTAGCAAACAATAAGAACCAAAAATAATAATAATAAAACAAAATCGTCAAGTCAAATTTCTGTTAACCAATAAAATGAAATACACTAGTTGGCCAATCAAGTATAAACCACTGGTTGCTTTTCTATGATTGAATTTTTTATGGATAACCATGGAAAATATGAATAGATTTGATAGTTTTCAGAAACATTTTTCCACAACGTGGCTTTTTAGTCTTGAAAACAAATTAAAGCTTGATTTAAAGTCAATGTGCATGGACATTCAGATCCCATGAAAAGTTTTGTTTCCAATGACATGACAAGGGTTACGCACACATTTTCTATGAAAGATGGAATTGTAATTAATTTTTAGTTTTCTATTGTTAAATAGGCTGGTGAGAACTTATCCCTAAAAATTAGTCCAATAAAAGAAGGTACTTAATCCACATATAAATATCACACCAGTCTAATAATTTAGTAATATGTGACATATTCACAATCTGACACTTATATTATGATCAATTTTCCTTTTATTCTTTTTTCGAGGTACTTACACATAATATATAACATTTTTGCTTTTGTTTTTTACCTGTAATAAAAGAAAAGCAAAAACTATAGTTTTCTCAGTAAATGTTTAGAACCAAAGTGCTTATGAGGTCGAAATGATTTATAAAGTTTTCTAATAAATAATGAAAATAAAAATGAAGTTTATAATGTTTAACTTAGACTTTTTATAATTTTTAAAGTTCATTCATAAAAGTTTTTTTCAAAGCCATTTTTTTATAGCTTTGACAGAAAAAAGCTCTTCCGGAAACTTATGCTCTCATGATAGATCATTCAGAAAGGATTTATAAAGTTTTCTAATAAGTAATCACAATATTAAAATGAAGCTCAAAATATCTATTTTAAAGTTTGTTACAAGTTCCAGGAAATATATATATATTTTTGTTACATATCTTTACTTGGAAGCTTTTTTTTTTTTTTGACAGAAAAAACGCTTACAGAGTATTATTAGAAGCAATTTTCGAATGTACGAAGTCAAAAAGCTTATAAGAATCTATGTCAAACAAGCCTATTGTATTTAACATATTTTTCTTTTTCAGACAGATTATATGCTACCAATCATTTACAATTAAACAAGACAAGACGGTGTAATTTTTCCTTGAATATCTTTGTTACACTGAAAGTAAGAAACCTTATGTCGTTTTCTATTGTGAAATTGATCATTATGGTTTAACATTACAAATTTTTAAAACCAGAAAGAAAATTTAATTACCTTTAAATTATTGAGAATGAAAATAGGAGCCAATGAGACTTAGAGGATATTAATTTTATATGGACTTGGAGATTCCCTTAAAAAGTTTGGTTAACTAACGACACTCACATCCTTAATCACAATTAGAGAGAAAAACAGTCAAGAGGAAGGTCCCAAATCATTCATCATTGATAATCAGCTTTTGTACCAAACTAGTAATTATTAGTATACCCGTGAGAACATATTGTGCTGTTTAGTACCTAGCTATTATTAAACGACAACGTTTTGTTGTTTCACTTCTGAATTTGAGGCATGTACGGACTAATTCTAGATGACCTAACTACTATATATTCGTGCATTGATTTCTTGGATTCAGTACCTTGATAGGGAAAGGATTCTGCTTCTATGAGCACAAAAAATTTGAACAAGATATTTTCCAATACATGATTTTTTTTTTTTTTTAAGTCAATGGGCTCATCAATTGATTATTTCTTCATAAAGTGTGATCACAACTGCATTTATTCATACCAACCAAAACCCATTTTGGATGCACTGTAACATATATTTTTTCCTTGTCCAATATCATGATCATTTTTCCCTACGTTGTTTCTGAAGCACCACATACAGGATTTTAGATGAAGCAATAGATTTAGCATTTGTTTGGCTTTGAGGTCTAAATCTAAATTTTTCATATCCGTTTTTATCTTTTTTTCTGAAAAATCAACGAAAATTATAACTAATTTTTTGAAAAGTCATAAAATTCAACATAAAAATTACATTCCAAACTTATACACTAAATACAATAGTCGTGCAAAATGAGGGGGAAAAGAAAATAAAGAAAAAGAAAAAGAAAAAGAAAAATACTTAACGTTTGGATCATGTTAATTCAAATTTTTACATTAAAAAAGAACATAGTAGAAAAAAATATTAAATATGGGTGCCAATCAGGTTATGATATTTCTACTTTTTTTCTTTTTGGTGGCATATTGATATTTCTATTTTCCAGCCCTTTAATGTGGAATATGTTATGTTAGTTTCATTTTAAATCATCTAAATTCGAGTATTTTAATGTTAGCGTCAGTAATTGGAGAGGGAGTGAACAACAACAAACTTGACTTTCTTCCCCAGTACCTTATTTTATGCATTTTTTTTATTTATTTATTTTTTTTTTTGTAATGGAAGGAAGGAACTAAAACTGCCCCTCAATTTATTAAAAAGAAAATAAATAAATAAATAACAGGACCCAATCTTAATAGCAAAGCAAACAAAAATAAAGACAAAAGAAACAACCTTTTATACAAGGTAATGAACTTAAACTAAACTCAGATGGACAAGATCCACCAAAAATACCCCCTCGATACAAAGGGCTAGAATTGAGTGACTACTTTTTGAAGATCATTTATTTATCTACACATCTTAAAACTCTTTCTCTTTTTAACAAAAAAAAATTATACTTTTTTTTGAATCAGTAATTATATTTCTTTATATATTATTGAGTTTCTCCGCTTTATCTAACATCTAGGTCAGCATTGTTTTCTTATTTATAAGAAATAGACATGCTTTTGTTAAGTTCTCGAAAGTCAAGGGAATTTTTGTGGTAATCTATATTATAAAAAGAAGAAAATGCACGGCAAGGGTTGGGTTGGTTCTCACTTCTGTTTTCTGTTGGAGCCATTAAATATTTAAATAAAGTGGTCAGAAGACTCAAAACCTTCACACAAAGTGCAGCTCATTTGTTTCTCGAAATGTGAAAATAGAATATTAACAAATTACCTCCAACAAATTAACTCATTTTTATTTGTCTCCACAGCAAACAATTTGCTAGCGGATGTTTTAACAAATTATTTTCAACAAATCTAATAATTTAATAACATTTAATAAGTAGCAATCTTATTAAATTTCATAACAAGATATGAAATTGACATCAAAAACTGAAGTTTTATAGTTTTTGATATGTCTGTTCATGAAGAGTTATAGAAGATACAACATACATGTCTTTTAAAATTAAAAAGATGCATTTTTCATCCAAAAACGTATATATTTCAACAGACATATCCGTTAGTCAACCGCTGTATTGTAATAATTCAATTAACAGTTTAAATTAAATTTGAAATCATTTAAATATGACCGTTAGATCATACCTGATCAAATTAACGAGAGTGCTCCTTGACTCTTTGCGAGGATGCGTACGTGCGAAGTGCAAAGTGCACCCTAAACACCCAATCACCCTCACGGTTGTGATGGTGCATAGTAGTAGTACAGTCCCCACTATATACTAGTAATCCTTATAATTCATTTATTTCAATTTATATCACTATACTTGCTTGTACTTTTTTAATGTAAGACTTTATTGTTTTCACTACCCAATAGTAATATAATAGATATTACAATCTCTCTAATGGATAGTGCAGGGGCTGGCCCACGCGCTGGCATACTTGCACCATGACTGTTCGCCGGCGATAGTTCACGGGGATGTGTCGGTGAACAATGTGCTGCTGGAGTGGGATTTCAAGCCAAAGCTTTCCGACTTTGGCACGGCCAGGTTGCTCAACCCTGACTCTTCAAATTGGTCCAATGTCGCTGGGTCCTACGGTCACATGGCCCCAGATAAAGTTTTTCTATTTTTTTATGGCATTTTTTTTTTTTTTCAATTTAGATATCGGTGGATTTATGAAGTAACCATTTTTATTGCCTTTAAGCTTTTTTACTCAGAAAAATAGAAAAACAGGGGAACAATTATCTTAATGGGATTTAACTTTTAAGCGTGTTTTTTTTATATATAAATGGATTTAAGCATTTCATTGAATTGGCTACTCTGTTTCACAATAAGGGGTAAAATATTAAATAACCAGTATTTTTTTTTCCTTTCTGAAAGAAAAGCTCTACGGAATATTGATGTTAAGGATCAACTCTTGCATTAAGTTTTATTTTTTATTTTAATAAAAGAACGGTTATAGTATTTTTTTTTTAGTGATTAAGTAAATTGTTTTTCTTACTGATTAGGAACTAAAAACAAGTCAATAATAAAATCTCTAGTTTTTTTTTTGTAATGTCTGGCATCTTTTTTGTTTTGTAAAAATTTTCTAGTATTGTCTTTTGCTAATCCATGTATTGTGTGGCATCTTATTTGTTTTGTAAAAATTTTCTAGTATTGTTCTTTTTAATATTATTATTTTGGGGGCTAGAATAGTAGAATTGTTCTTAAATATAGAAATCTCAAACTATCTTGGTGCATTTATAATTAAGTGCTGCTTTCCACTTTTACTTTGGGAAAGAAACGTATATATACATAGAATCCTGGGTCCATGCTCCCAAAATCTGTAAATTCACTTCAAAAAAAGAAAATTAAAATTGATTACTTAAGATGCAAGTAAAAACCGAAATGGAGAGAAATGAGAATTATTTGCATCCCTCTATTTCTATTTATGGTACAAAAGGTGTATTTAAAGTACATATGAAAACATATTGAATCATGGACGTGCAGTTATATTTGAAGTCTTGCTGATTTTGCTTGAGGCATGTTCTTAGTAAGATGACTAACTTTGTGGATTTTGATGTGCAAAACAGAGTTGGCGCAAACAATGAGAGTGACGGATAAGAGTGATGTATACAGTTTTGGAGTTGTGGCATTATAAGTAATGATAGGAAGACATTCTAGGGAGATGCTAGAATCTCTGTCTGGATCATGAAGAATGTTGTCAAATGATAAGGAATTACTTCTCGAAGGCATTTTACTAAATGTATTAACTATGTATAACTTATTAAAAAAAAAAACAAAAGATTAATTATGTATAGAGGACAGTGACAATATCGTAATATTAAAAAAAAAAGATTAATTATGTATAGAGTACAGTGACAATATTATAATATTTTATAGTTTTGTAATATGAAACATATGCTAAGGTTTCGTGTATACCGCTTTTAGAACTAAATTTGGTCTCAAGAATGATATTCTACAAAGTATGCTGTTGTTTTGCATAGCATTGAAGAGCATTACTTTATTTAAGGACTATATCTAATTATTAGTATGCCTTTGAGCACAAGGATAAATAATTAGAAACTACTCTAAATCTCAAATTGGTTTGTGGCTTATGGTGACTAGAGTTTTCAAGTCTTACTGATAAGTAGTTTATTTATTTATTTCTTTTTAAATAAAGAAAAGTCTAGGAAGGGGTGATCAGAATTAGCATATTTTTTGAGTGTTATCAAAGGGATTCCAATGTTCACTAAAGGCCTTATGAACGAGTCCGACTCCTCGACGAGGAGTTCTGTGATGACTCTTCTTGGTGATTTACTTTTGAGTGTTGTATATGGAAATTTCGAATTCTTTATGCTTGAAAATTAAAAATACATTTTCTTAAAAAAAATTTTTAATGAATTCGGATACTTTAAGAGTTGAGAAGATGTCATGAGAAAAACAATTCCTCCGGAGCTCCGACTCTATCTTATTAAAGTAATAGGTCGATCATTGAGTCTATATTCAGTTTACACTACACAGAATTGTCTTGCATACGGAGTCCTGACTACATATGCCAAGTCTCTCTACCCCTTTTTCACCTTTGTCAATGACACTGGTTATATGTCCTCAAATCACTCTCTTTAGAAACTTATTGACATGATAGGAGACTTGTGCAAGGTAAAGTTCAACAACGAACTACACAGTACACACAAACTCATTCAAACATGGCTAGCACTCCATTCCACATTGTTTAAAAAATCGGTCCAGTTTGCTTTGGCAAGACAGATCATTTTTGACACAAACCAACGAGAACGTCGAAGCGAGAAGAATCGACTAAGGGATAACAATGGTAGGAGGTCTGTTTTTCCTTCTCATCAGACCTTTGAGGAAGGGATTAGAGATGGAGAATAACTCAAAAGGTGAAAAACAACTTCCCAAGCAGAGGACCCCATGAACCATAACCATTGTAATAAGGAGAATTAAGTTGAATGACCTGTTTTGATCACTCAATATAATTTTGGCGATTTATTTATTTATTGTGCAAGATAGTCATTTGTCTTTCTTTCTTTCTTTTTATTTATTGTGCAAGATAGTCATTTGTCTTTCTTTCTTTCTTTTTATTTATTGTGCAAGATAGTCATTTGTCTTTCTTTCTTTCTTTCTTTCTTCTTTTTTTTTTTTTTTTTTGAAATAGATTTGATCAATTAGAGATTAACTTTAAAAATTGATTATTTACGTTTTAGTTAATCAATGATTGACTACAGTTAATTCTAGATTGATGTATTGAGAAAATTGATTGATCATTTTAAGAAGAAAAAAAGGGGGGGGGGGGGGGGGGGGACACATGTTAATTAATTTTTAAAAATTTGGATAATTTAACTTTAAAAGCCTTGTAATAATTTGTAAAGGGAGAAATACTTTTTAAAGGATGGCGTTTTATATTTCTATGGAGAAAATCTTTGGTCAGTGATGGTTAAGTGTGAAAATTATGTCATGTCCTCATTGCTTTTTCTTTAAATCAAACGTTCAAGTAGTCAACGTTTGATTTTTTTTTTTTGCTGGGGAAAAATAATTTTAAAAAGTTGACTACTTGACTTTCGGTTGTTAGAATGATTTGGTCAGACTATTATGTATTTTATGTCCATGAATACTGTTTTTATTCCACAAACTCGTATTCTTGTTGAGATTGCGACATTCAAAATAGACATATCTGCGTGAAGAACGAAATTGACGACATAAAGTCAAGAGCCAATGGCAATTTTTGTGAGTGTTGAAATATAACATCTAAGCTACATATAATATTATTGTTGGTACCGATGTACTATTATTGGACAATAATAAAATTAATATAACGATATAAAGCTACTGGTCTTTCTTAAGAAAGTATGAACCCCAATCGTTGAGACGTTAAAACACCACAGAAATCTGCACCTCACGCCTTGGAAACCATGCCGAAGCGTCTTCTTATTCCTCTCCTCCACATTTTGTTTCTGTTTCTTCCATTTAAGACCACTTCAACCCCAAGGACACAAGCGGAAGCTCTGGTCAAATGGAAGAACAGCTTGTCTTCTTCACCACCTTCTTTGAAATCATGGTCTCTCACCAACGTCAACAATCACTGCAACTGGACTTCCATCGTCTGCGGCGACTCCACCAGAGAAGTCTCCCAAATACACCTCTCCAGCTTGAACCTGACGGGGACTCTAGACGAGTTTGACTTCTCTCATTTCCGTAACATCACTGCCTTCAACCTCAACAACAACAATCTCCTCGGGACGATTCCACCGGCAATAGGTAACCTGTCGAGGCTTACTTTGTTGGACCTGAGCGACAACGATATTGAGGGAGGAATACCAGTGCAGATCAGCCAATTAACAGAGCTTCAGTTTCTGAATCTTCACAACAACTACCTCAACCACAGCATCCCTTATCAACTGGGCAATCTGCAAAAGGTATGGTACTTGGACCTTGGAGCAAACTACTTGGAAAATTCTGATTGGTCTATGTTTTCAAGCATGCCTTTGTTGACCTACCTTGATCTTTATTTGAATGGCCTTAGTGAAGGATTTCCAGATTTCATACTCAGGTGCAGGAACCTTACGTTCCTCGACCTCTCTCAAAACACTTTCTCTGGCCCATTACCAGAATCTGTTTTCACCAATCTAGGCAAGCTTGAAATTCTCAATCTCACTAATACCAAATTTGAAGGACCATTGTCTTCAAACATTTCAAAGCTGTCCAAGCTCACGCACCTTCACCTAGCAAATAATATTTTCACTGGTCTAATTCCTGAAGAAACTGGGTCCATAGCTGGTCTTGAAACTGTTGAGTTGTATAACAATTCTTTCTACGGGGAAATACCTTCTTCTATAGGCCACCTCAGAGAGCTCTCCATACTAGATCTTCGAATGAATTTCTTAAACTCTACCATTCCTTCTGAGCTTGGACATTGCACTAACCTCATTTACTTGGCCCTTTCTCAAAATAAACTCACTGGGGAACTTCCTTCATCACTGTCCAATCTGAACAATATCACCAATTTGGGCTTATCTGATAATTTCCTTTCTGGTTCCCTTTCCCCTGTTTTGCTTTCCAACTGGACTGCACTGACCTCCTTGCAAATCCAAAACAATAGCTTCAACGGGGAAATCGCTCCAGAAATTGGGCTGTTGACTAATCTCAACTACCTTTTCCTATACCAAAATAACTTCTCTGGCACAATTCCTAGAGAAATAGGAAATTTGAAGGAGCTAACGAACTTGGACCTATCCGGAAACCAACTCTCAGGCCCGATTCCAATGGGACTGTGGAATCTCACAAAGCTCCAATCTGTGCAACTTTTCTACAACAACCTCGAAGGAACAATTCCTCCGGAGATTGGAAATCTGGTGTCCCTAACAAACTTTGATGTCAACACCAACCAACTTTCGGGAGAATTGCCGGACACTATTTCTAGCCTAACTAACTTGGCAGGAATCTCAGTGTTCACAAACAATCTCTCGGGAAGAATTCCAATTGATCTTGGAAAGAATAGTCCTAATTTGGTAGTTGCTAGCTTTTCCAACAACAGCTTCTCTGGAGAATTGCCACCAGAATTATGCAGCGGGTTTTCTCTAAAGATTTTGATAGTAAACAACAACAGCTTTACAGGACCATTACCTGAGTGCTTGAAGAACTGCTCCAAATTAGTCCGAGTACGGCTTGACAGAAACAAGTTCAATGGCAACATTACAAATGCTTTTGGTGTTCATCCACTTCTTTCGGTACTCTATCTCAATGACAACCAATTTGTTGGTCAATTGTCACCTTTGTGGGGAGAATGCGGAAGTCTCACTGATTTGCAGATGAATGGCAACAGAATTTCGGGAGAGATCCCACCTGAGCTTGGAAAGTTGCCCAATTTGCAAGTGTTGAGGCTTGACTTCAATGACTTGACGGGAGAAATTCCAATCCAATTGGGAAATCTAAGCAAATTGTTCACACTAAATCTCAGCAACAATCATTTGTCGGGAGAAATCCCTTTAGCACTCGCCAATCTAACTAGCCTTGAAACTCTCGATCTGTCAGCGAACATTCTCACAGGGAGAATACCAAGATGGCTTGGCGATTACAAGAAATTATCGAGCTTGAATCTCAACTACAACATTCTAACAGGTGAAATACCTCAAGAGCTGGGAAACTTGAATAACTTGAGATACATTTTGGATCTGAGCAGCAACAATCTCTCCGGCCAAATCCCCTCAAACCTCGTCAAGCTCAGCCTGTTGGAGATTCTCAACGTCTCGCAGAACCATCTCTCCGGCGTAATCCCTTCTTCATTCTCCGACATGATTAGTCTCAGCACCGTCGACTTCTCCTACAATAACCTAACCGGTCCGATCCCGAACGGGAAAGCCTTCAACAACGATTCTACAAACGCCTTCATCGGAAATCCTAATCTGTGTGGAAACATCCAAGGTCTCAATCCTTGCACAAAATCCTCCGACAACAAATCAAGCAACAAGACCACAAAGATCTTAATCTGCGTTTTCATCCCGGTGTGTTCTCTAATCGTCTTCGTCAGCATCATCACAATCGTCCTCACGCTCCGGAGCAAATCCAAACGCCGCGACGACGAGGACATTGTATCGGAGAGGTACGAAAACCACCACGAGTCGATGATCTGGGAGAAGGAAGGGAAATTCACCTTCAGAGAGATCGCAAAGGCGACGGAGGATTTCAACGAGAAGTACTGCATCGGAAAAGGAGGATTCGGAAGCGTCTACAAAGCCGTGCTGTCATCGGGACTCGCCGTGGCCGTGAAGCGCCTGAAAATGACGGACTCAGACGGCATTCTGAGGCTGAATTGGATAAGCTTCGAGAACGAAATCAAGACGTTGACGGAGATCCGGTACCGGAACATCACAAAGCTATACGGGTTCTGCTCGAGGAAAGGTTGCATGTACCTGGTGTACGAATTCGTGCAGAGAGGGAGCTTGGCGAAGGTGCTGTACGGACTGGAGAGCGAGGAGCTCGGGTGGGAGACTAGAATGAAGATAGTGCAGGGGCTGGCACATGCGCTGGCGTACTTGCACCATGACTGCTCGCCGGCGATAGTTCACCGGGACGTGTCGCTGAACAATGTGCTGCTGGAGTGGGATTTCGAGCCCAAGCTTTCAGACTTTGGCATCGCTAGGTTGCTCAACCCTGACTCTTCCAATTGGACCAATGTCGCTGGGTCCTGCGGTTACATGGCCCCAGGTAAAGTTTCTCAATTTTCTTATTGCTGTGATTTTTCTTAAATATAGTTTTATGAAGATTATTTCTTTTACTTGGCTTTTTGCTACGATGAAAACTGAAGAATAAACATCTTAATGCGATTTGAGCGTATTTTTGGTATATGAAAGTCTTTTCTACTCTGTTCCACAATAAGGGGATAATAGTATATAACCAGTGATTTTTTTTTTCTTTTTTTTTTTTTCACCCTGAAAGAAAAAGCTCTAAGGGATAATGATGTTAAGGATCAAGTCTTGTATTAAGTTCTATCAAAAAGAAGTATTATAATAAGTTCTTTTTTAACTATTACTTTATTTTTTTCTTGGTGATCTGGTAAACAATTTGCTATTAAAAAAAAAGTACTAAAAACAAAGGAATCATAAAGACTCCAGCATCATTTAATTTTAATTTATTTTTGTTTTTGTTTTTAAATCATATGATTTCAAACTATATTGGTGCATTTTATTATTAAGTGCTTCGTTTTACTTTTACTTTTTGAAGAGAGACACACACACACACATGCTCCTTTCGTCCAAACACCAAATCAACAAGAAAGGAATAGAATCCTGAGTCCATGCTCTCCAAATCAATATTCATTTTTTTAATTGCTTACTGAAAATGAACGTAAATAACGAAATTTAGAGAAATGAGAAATATTTTCATCCCCTATTCCTATTTATGGTACATAAGGTATCATTAAATTACATATGAACAATTATTAACATATTGAATCTTGGATAAGCAGTTATGTTTCTAATTAGTCTTGCTGATATTAATGTGACTGACTTTGTGAATTTTTATCTGAAAACAGAGTTGGCCCAAACAATGAGAGTTACGGACAAGTGTGATGTATATGGTTTTGGAGTTGTTGCATTAGAAGTAATGATGGGAAGACACCCTGGAGAGATGCTAGAATCTCTATCTGTATCGTCAAGAAGGTTATCAAATGTTGAGGAATTACTTCTCAAGGACATGTTAGACCAAAGTTTGGAGGCTCCGGAGGGTGAAGTAGCAGAGGCGGTGGTGTTCATGGTGACCATGGCGTTGATGTGCGCGCACACCAGTCCAGACAAGCGGCCGAACATGCAGTTCGTGGCTCAGAAATTGTCAGCTCGGACTCAGCCTTACCTTGCCGAACCATTTGGCTCCATAACCATCAACAAGTTGACAGGATATCAGTAGAGGAGATTGCAAGTTGTTGGATTTTGCCACAATATCTGAGGAGCTAGGCCTTGTTTATAATTGTTTATACTTGTTTGTATATTTTGAGTCTCCAAATATATGCTTGTATAGCCAGAATCAGA
Source organism: Ficus carica (assembly GCA_009761775.1). NCBI lineage: Eukaryota > Viridiplantae > Streptophyta > Magnoliopsida > Rosales > Moraceae > Ficus > Ficus carica. The sequence continues at coordinate 2,621,023 of CM019748.1, read as the reverse complement.
TTCTTAAGGATTTTTTTTTTTTTTTTGGAAAAAACTTTGGTGAGAGATTCTTTAGCTGCTGAATATTATGTCATGTACTAGTCTTTAGACATTGGCAGCAGTGTAATATTGACCTGCTAAAAAAGTTTTGATACTTAATTAGCTTGGCCTTAATTAAACCGCGTTAAATGCTATTTGGAAGTTGATGGTTTTCCAGCTACTATTTTTCCTTCCTTCCTTCGAAGTAATGTGTTCACAAATAGCTTTGGAGACTAATGAATTATGTGATTATATTTCTTTTTCTCCAATTCAAAAGTTGACTTTGAATCTTTCTAGTCATCCTATTATAAATCCTAGACGGCAAAGACCTAACCACTTTTTTTTTTTTTTGGCCAACTTTCCTTAGGTGGATTGGTAGGATACTTGTTCTCCTTGCTGAATGCTTGGATTCCAGACATCACCATTACGTTGATCAAGGTATATGGACAATCCATTTTGTGCGGAATCTATATATCACGCGGGGAACATCCACCTCCCTAAGATTATTGGGGCATACCAACATCTATTCCAATAACCCATTTTTTTTATTAAAAAAAATACTTTTTTCCCCTTAAAAACTTGTATTATTATTGACATTCACATAGGTAAAAAGGGAGAAAAAAAAAATCAACGCTTGTTATTTTTTACAACCCATTTTTTTTTATTAAAAAAAAAAACTTTTTTCCCCTTAAAAACTTGTATTATTATTGACATTCACATAGGTAAAAAGGGAGGGGGAAAAAAATCAACGCTTGCTATTTTTTACATTTTTTTGACACATATAACATTAATATTGTTATATACATTCAAGATGATTTGCATTATGCACTTAATATCAAGGCAGACCCAGCCCATAAACTTTTTTTCAGACCAGTGATTGAACGTACTTAATTTGGAACAAAAATATTGGTGACCACCAGTTTTCTTTTCCTTTATCTCTCTTTATATTCTTTTTCTTTCTTTTTTATTTTTTAATCCTTACTACAAATGGACCAAGTCCATGATAAGTTGAATTCCTTCTTCTTAGTTTCATGTACAACAATTATGAACTCAAACAATAGTGGCCAGACGACATTTAGTTGATTTGGGATTCCAAATTTTAATAATAACTTAAGAGCTTATTTGGAAACTTAATTCAAACTACTAGTTAGAACTAAAAATTTTGTCCTCTTCCCATAAAGTTTTTTGTCTTTTCTGAAAAAGTTTTTTGTCTTATCTAAAAAGTCAACAAAAATTACTATTACAACTAAAATATCTTAACTCAAACTAACATACCAAACAAACCCTAAAAGTTCAAACTTGGGGCATAATGAAACTGTAGATAATGATATTCATAAATTCTGCAATCCGTAAATTTTAGGGCGGGCGCAAAAACTAACGAGAAAAAAATGGATGAAAAAATAATCAAGTGGGAATTTTGAACTTTTAGTATATGTTTGAATTGCCGATTATAATTAAAATTGTTAAATTGGAGTTAGTTGACTTTTTAAAATTTAGTTATAATTTTTGTTGATTTTAAAAAAAAAAAAAAAGACAAAAATCTAACCAAAAAAGTAACCCCGTCCCTGGATCCAGTGCCACTCTGTTGCAAAACATAATATGAAGACAAAACTAATTTATGGTGAGTGCTATTTTTGTTATTAAATTTGATGACAAGAATAATACATAATAAAGATGATGCTAAGCATGGGATTAAAGAGGAAAATTTTGTTTAAACTCTAAAGTTTGTAATAAGTATGCGTTTGAGCGCATGCATTAAAACTATTCTGCAGAAGTGAAGATGGGATGCAGCTCATGGTGACTAAAATTCTCAAGTCTTACTATTTAGCACTAGTTAACGACCCATTTTGTTAAAAGCGCAACCAAATGGGTCGGCTCGGTGCAAATTTAAACAAATTTCAATTTCTGAGATTGTCATTTTGGCAAACTTCGAGTCCCGCACAGTCTCCGTAATGAAAAATAAACGTTTTTTTTTTTTCTTTGTTTCTTTTCTGGACTCATCGAGTCAATTTTGTGACACTCTTTTTAATGGTTTGCTTCGACTTTTTTTTAAGAAAATTTCTAGTTCTCTTAAGGGTTATGAATTCAAATATTTGAGAGTTTGGAAGATGTTATAAGTCATTTCTATTCGTGGAAGATAGAATTTGGTGAAAGTGGGGAAGAATATTCACATACTACTGGTCAAAGCTTTTGTTAGAGTTTTGTGATCCGAATTCTATTTTGATCCAGTCCAAAAAGCTCACGGTACAACATTTGTGGTGGAGCTTTAATTATGAGGCTTTTTTGGGGCTCTATGGTGGTAACAGAGGGATTGGGCCGATTGGCCCGAACCCGTAGCCCAGCGGGGGCAGAACGGACCGACCCGATTTTTACCCGGATCCGATTTTAAGATTTGGGTATATATATAATGTAATTTTAGGGTTTTATGATTATGCTCTTTTACGGTACATGCTCTTCTTGTACCAATTTTTGATTTAGTGGATTTCTTCTCCTCTACCCGTAGTTTTTTTCTGTCTAGTGTTTTTCACGTAAATCTAAATCTATGTGTTTTTATTTTCCGCTTTCTTTGTTGCCTATTTTTGTTGCTTATTTCGTAACAACTTTCAATTCACTAGTCAATCCCCAGTCGCTGGGCAAAACAAACTCCTCCAATGCTCCAACTCTTATATTTTATGAAAGTAAATTAACTCCAAACGTTGGGACTCCACATAAGAGACACACAAACCTGCATTTCCTTTTCACCTCCATGAAAATCATGCAGAAGCATCTTCTTATTCTTCTTCTCCACAATATTTTGCTTCTGTTTCTTCCATTTAGAACCACTTCAACCCCAAGAACACAAGCGGAAGCTCTGCTCAAATGGAAGAACAACTTGTCTTCTTCACCTTCTACACTGAATTCATGGTCTCTCACCAACGTCAACTGTCTCTGCAACTGAACTTCCATTGTCTGCGACAACTACTCCACCGTAGAAATCTCTCAAATAAACCTCACCAACCTGAACCTTACAGGAACGTTAGACCAATTTGACTTCACTCCGTTCCAAAATATCACTGCCTTCAACCTCAACAACAACAATCTACTCGGGACAAGGATTGGCACATGCAATTTCATATTTGCATCACAACTGCTCCCCGCCAATCGTGCACCAAGACGTGACTTTGAACAATATATTGCTCGACCAAGATTTTGAGCCACTATTATCCGACTTTGGCACCGCCTGACTTTTGAGCCCAGATTCATCCTACTGGACCAACATTGCTGGATCTTGTGGCTACATTGCTCCAGGTAACATTTTTATAAAATAAGCATTCTTTGTTGTCACTATTGTGATTACCACACAAGGAGTTGCATAACTGTCACATGATTCCCTTAAAAGAAACACTACCCACATGATTACAGTTTTTTTTTTTTTTTTTTTTTTTTTGGTAATGAATTTTCAAAACAAAAAGGTTACATCATGCAGTGATAATTTAACATAAGTATTTTATGACAAAATAACTTAGATTAACTAAATCCCACACTATCACGTCGTACTTACTTTAACATAGTGCCACACATGGTTAATTCATTTGTAGCCTTTTCGCTATTCTTGCAAAAATCTTCCATGTTTTCCATGTTTGTTTTATTGGTAGTTGTCAAAATTTTGGTTAAGAACTTGTGTTTCTATACAGAGCTATCACAGACAATGAGGGTGACAGACAAGTGTGATGCATATAGCTTTGGTGTGGTAGCACTAGAGATCATGATGGGAAGGCACCCAGGAGAGCTGCTACAATCTCAACTGGCAACATCAAGTACATTTTCGGAGAGTCGTGGAGATTTGTTTTTAAAGGATGTCTTAGACCAGCGGCTTTCTCCACCAACAGGTGAATTAGCAAAGGCAGTGGTGGTGGTGGTGTCGTTAGCCTTTGCATGCACAAGTATGAATCCAAGGGCACGACCAGCCATGTGTTTTGTGGCAAAACAACTGTCAGAACCTACCTTGCCTTTCCCATCTGAGCCGTTTGACATCATAACCATTGGTAATCTAATTCGCGAGACGGCATTAAGATGAAGAATTTGAAATGTTTATGGTTTGTAATCCCCCTGAAATCCGCTCGTATGGTTGTTGTGTTGTCGTGTGTCTACGCTCCAGTTATGAACTTCACTGCAAGACTGAAATTTGGGTTTCCTACCTATGGTTTTGTGTTTTTATTTTATTTTCACTGTTATAAACCTTTGTGTCTTTCGGGCTTTGTTTTTATTTTGGAACCTTGGTACTTAATTAGTATTAAATTTTTTATTTTCTTAAATACTCAACTAATAAGCTTTCCACTGCACCTCTTGAAAACCTAAAGCATATAAATAGTAACATTATCCATGACCCAAATGCCCAAGAATCGACCATGAGAAGGGAGCAAAATATGAGTATGTGTATCAATCAAACAAATTCCAAATCGGCATAAGGGTCAAAATTTTGCATCAGATTTAGTTGAGATACGTCGTTATATCCAGCTTAATATTACGTAGAATAGCATTTTTCGGTAATAACATGAACTTGTATAGCGGCAATGATTGAGTTAGGCATTGTGAATATGCTTGACTTGGTTGCATCTCCTTGGTAATTGATTTGAAAGCCAAAAAAAAAAATAGGAAGCTTTTTTAAGCAGAAGAAGCACTAAAATATATCTCTGTGAATCTCGTGATAATCTTTTATGTTGATGGGCAGGCATGTCGAGTCAAGATGAAACATTAACCAAGTCATGTCAATGTAAAGATATCATCCACTAGAGAGTACTTTTAATTTTTTCTTTAGAATTAGGAAGAAACCAATAAATTTATTTCTCTTTTCTTTTAACTTTCTCTTTAATGTTTAGGGGGGAAAAAATAGCTTAAATGACGTGATTCTCTTTAATTATTTTTTCTTTAGATTTAAAGCTTCAATTTAAATTATTTCTTTCTTTTTATTTCCCTACTTGTAGACCACTTTAAATCAGTTAATCTAATCTCCTGCTCTCTGCTTACATAATTATAATCAAAGCTTTACAAGTTCTATCCACAGTTCCAAATACGACGTCGTATCAAATTCAATGAAGTTAATTACTTTTAAACTTAATCAGCTTGGCCAGTAATCAGACAAATTGCTTGATGATCATCATATAAGATTTTTTTTATTTTTTTTATTTTTTTTACACCGTGACCAGAATTTTTAACTAACAATCATGTATAAGTCACTACTAGAAAAAGGCTATACAATGACGACATTTATAGCGGCAACGGGAAGTCATCGCTAATAACCTCCTAACATCTTGGATTTTTAAAAACTGCAGAGCAATTTGGAATAATGTTTTCAGACAAAATTTTGCAACTCAACTCCAAATAACTCCCAAATTATTCCATACTTGCTCTTTATTTCATTTTCAAAATACTCAAACTTTAAAAGTTCATAACTTTTTTATTTCAAGTTGAAATGAGATAAATCTAATTGAATCACATAGAAGCACCAGAATAACGAAAAAAGATCTATTTTTTTTAGAACTAATTTTAAAATTTTATACTATTTTCTTAATGGCAGTTCACTTCCAATTTATACTTCAACCAAAACACACATTTTAATTATAAACTAGAAAACTTCAATTCCAACTACTGTTCCAAATAGGCCCTTAAATGGGATGTATTATTGGTTTATATACAAGAATATCATAAATTTGACGCCTACTAATATCTATGCTCACTAGAATATTAAAGTTAATAATTTTTATTACCTTTAACATTAGAATGAGCAAAATTTTTAATATGTACTCAAAACATGACTCTCCACCTAATTTTCTTATGTATATTTGGTTGATGATAAAACATTCGAATGCATTTAAATGGTTTTACTATTCACAACAATCTGACCCAAAATTTATCACAATTTAAAAATCCGTATCATATATTTATTTTCTATTTTTACATTATTCTAAAACAATTTTTAACAAAAACTATCAAAACACATATTTAAATGTAAATATAGTTTCTACAAACATTTAAATGTAATTTGTAATCTAAACAGGCTAAAACTTACGATTAATACATGAACATTTGGTTTGGTTGTTGGGTACAAATTAATGGTTTGGTCATATATCTCCTTTAATTCATAAATGATTGATAAAACCCCACGTCAGGGAAAGTGCCATACACTGATCAAAACGGCGCGTTGCATTGTGGGGCCGAAACAAAAAAAAAAAAAAAAACAACCCAGCTAGGGTCAGCTTTTTTTCCATTTAAGCTTCACAATCATATCACAACCGTCGTGATGGGACTACTCATATGATGCGGTCTATTAAATCACTCTCTTTTTCCTCTTTTCTTTTCTTCTTCTTCTTCTTCTTCTTTTTTTTTTTTTTTTTTTTTTTTTTTAAATTCATTTTCTGCAGCCGCCTACGTAAGACAAAGATAAGAACATATAATGCTACATTGCCGTGTAGCTCTGTGTATCTGGTAGTAGTAGTAGCGGTGCCTTTGATCTGATTGCCCAACCAGCGGTATATTTGTTGTAGTAGTAATCTTCATGTCTATGTTCATGTGACTATTTTCGTACAACAACTTGACAGGTCCAATCCCCATCTTTCAAAACACAACGGCAAGTGATTTTGTTGGAAACCCCGGTTTGTGTGGAAATTTTACAGGCCTTCTTCCATGCAAGCCAGGAAAAACAACATGGTCCTCATTCTTGTCCTCGGTCTCGTTTGTGGCGTAGCAATCTTTTTTACTGCCATTGTTATAACTCTTATCTTGTATCACAATAGAGAAAGAAAGCAAAATTGTCGCGAAGATCAGGACGAATCCTTGATATGGGAAAGGGAAGGAAAATTCACTTTTGGGGAAATCGTGGAGGCCACGGAAGACTTTGATGACAAGTACTGCATTGGGAAAGGAGGTGTCGGTACGGTTTACAAGGCGGTTTTGCGTTCAGGTCTGGTTCTTGCAGTTAAACGGCTACATATGTCAGATTCTAGTGATATTCCAGAAATATATCGAACAAGCTTCCAGAATGAGGTACGGAGTCTGACTGATGTCCGACACCGGAACATCATGCATCAAGCTGTATAGATTCTGTTCGAAGAAGGGTTGTATGTACTTGGTGTACGAATATGCGAAGAGAGGCGGTCTTGCCAATGCATTATATGGTAACTCTAAAAAAAGGGTAGGAAATCTAATTGATTGGGATGAAAGGGTGAGAATTGTGCAAGGACTGGCGCATGCACTTTCGTACTTGCACCACGACTACTTCTCGCCAATCGTGCACCGCGACGTGTCTCCGAACAATATCTTGCTCGGAGCGGATTCAGTTCCGCGATTGTCAGACTTTGGCACGGCAAGATTGTTGAGCCCTGATTCCTCCAATTGGACAAATGTTGCTAGGTCATGGCTATATGGCACCAGGTAATACTCTTCCATGAATTCATCAAATTCAATTGTATACATACACACATACATAAATATATATATGTTTGTGTGTGTGTGTATGCTAATAAGAAATGTGAATAATTTAGTGCTGTAATTAATCTTACACAAATTCTAGCATTTGATGAGTAAGAAATTGGCTAAGCTAGCTTGTTATTTGACTTCTTTTGGGCAGAGTTGGCTTTCACAATGCGAGTAACCGAAAAGTGTGATGTGTATAGCTTTGGAGTGGTTGCTTTGGAAACCATGATGGGAAAGCACCCTGGTGAACTTCTGGAATCTCTATCAGCACCGTCGAGAGCGTTATCGCACGACACAGAAATGCTGTTAAAGGATGCGTTAGACCAGAGGCTACTGCCTCCGACAGGCAAGTTATCGACATCGGTGGTGTTAGCGGTCTGCTTGGCATTGTGTTGCACGAGAACTTCTCCGGAGTCACGACCTCCAATGCGTTCTGTGGCAGAACAACTATCGGCTAGGAACCCGAATACTATCTCGGAGCCGCTGAGGACACTAACCATCAACAAGCTTGTAGCCATTGGGATGATGTAGAATTGTAAAGTAGTAGTGTACTAGTTTGGCTTCCTTTTAAATCTCAAAGCCTTTATTTTTTTTGGCTGAAAACTTGATTTTCTATCTCTGTATGTAAAAGAGTACAATCATTTTCTGTATCCAAATTCCGTGTTTATCGTATTATATGGTTTTCCTTATTCCTAGTTGTTTTGATCGCTAAAGAAGAATTATAATCTTGTTTCAAAGGAAAACAAAAAAAAAAAAAAAAAAAAAACAAAAAAAAGGGAGAAGAAGAAGAAGAATAATAATTATAATCAAAATATTAGTTCCAAAAAAAAGGTGAGAATGTTATTTATAAAATATATATAAGTCAAACTACGAGGGTAATTTATGTTTTTAGTCTGATGCCATTGTTATCTTTTATTAGTTGTCGTTTTTCCATGTAACGTTGCTTTTTAGTTTATTGTCGTATCTCGTATATATGTCGTTTTGTGTGTGTGTGTCATGTGTGTGTATATTTTTAAGGTTTTGCCGTTGTCTAGCTCCAGTAAACGGCTTTGAGCGTCAATCTAAATTCCCTCCACACAGAAAAGCTAGGCAAGAAAAATTAGTACAAAAGGACGACCCAAAAAGTTTTCTCTTTCCTTAAAAAAAAAAACAAAACAAAACAAAAAAACAAAAAGTTTTTCTCTCTTCTCTCTCTGCTGAACGAAGGTTATCTCTCTATCTTTCATTTCTCTCTCTATAATTGGGAGGAAAAAAAAAGGTTTTTAATTTTTGTGCAAATTTATAACCCTATTGACATCTTTTTATTTTATTTTATTTTTTTTCAAAGTTTTGGGATTTCTTTTCTTATTGCCAGTTTGACACTACATTCAAAATTGATTTTGTGCAATTTCTGTTTTGAAATTCAAGATGTAAACTTTGGGAAATTTGTGATGAAATGTGTGAACTTGGAGATATTTCAATCCTTTTTTCGTATTATTCTAGGATCTTTTCGTGTCACAAATTGCTATATTTCTCAAATGTAAAGGGCAAGTGTGAGGCAAACGAGCATTTGAGGGTGAGGGTAGTTTTTTGATCGTTTTCCTTGAAACGTGACTCTTCTCTGATTCCTTTGCAAAGTGGCTTCGAATGAATGAGGCATTTGGAAATTTAACTATGAATAAAATAATTTCGTTTCGAGAAAGAAAAATTTGAAGACCTCATCATAGCAGATTAAGGACATCATGCTTGATTTGAGTTAGTGAAGATTAAGGTAAAGGAAGTCATTAACGAGCTTGTTTTGTCCAAGCAAGAGATTGTTATGTTTTTTCAGAGATTGAGATTGATTTCTTCTTTTTTTTTTTTTTTTTTTTTTTTAATTAATAATTTTAATGATCTTTACTCGGAAAAGAACAGGAAAGACTAGTTTGGAATCGAGGGTTAAAAGTGGTTCCCTATTAGTGAAAGCCATGACTTTTGGTTAGAAAGATTGTTGATGTTTGCTTCTTTTTTGGTGTGATTTAAGATTAAATTCTCTGTGTCGGCGATAACTACTTTCACTTTTTTTTTTTTGATCAAGATTGTTCAGATATGGTAAAAGTCAACTTGATTACAATGTTTCAAGAACAGTTTCGAAACGGCATAGTGAATGCTTATGAAAATAAGTGATTTAATTTTCTTAAAACTAAGGAAAATGACAGATCTAAGTTGAAGCCAAAAATGTTTGTTTGAGTACATTGAGCATTTAATTATTTTTTTTCCCCATATTATATGCACTTTTTTAGTTTGGATCTTTTTTAATCATTTTTTACCTATGTGTTTTTTTCTTTAGTTGGATTTGCATTTCTCCTTTTCCTAATTGCACAAACAAACGCCCTCAGTTGCTTTTTGTCACATTGGAATTGGGGTTTCCAGGTATGTTAAATTTTAGTGGCAATTACTATTTTCTCTTAATTTTGTACAATTCGGCCTCCTGCTTTTGGATTCATTTTGAGTCACGATATATATATATATATATATATTTATTTTTTTCCCGACAAACCTGTGATAATTTTATAGTTTCAGGATTCAATCTATGATGTTGTGATGAGTTATGTCTGAAAGCCGTCCCCAGTATGTGTTGAGGAAAAGGGCTACCTCCTCAACAGTGTGAAAGTCGCCATCAAGTTTCTGAAAGTGAAAAAAAAAATATGCAAAAAAAAAAAAAACTGTAAAAGGAAGTGAAAGAAGTAAATGCAAGCAAAAAGAATGAGGGGGAAAAAAAACTTGCACACAATTAGCTTCTTGTGGTATATTTTTTTTCTTAAAAGAGGCATTTAGATGATAGTTGGTTTAAATTCGTTGTCAAACATTTCAGGTTTGTCTTGAAATGAAGTGGTTCTAGTGTCATGATTGTTCATTGTTTGTGATGAACCTTTTGAGCATGTTTCACTTCCTTGCACTCTTGGAAGCAAGTTGAGCATGTATTTCTATGTGCTCAAAACTTTTGAGGCTTTTACGTGTTAGCATATGAGCTCTATGTTGAGTGTGTAAACACTAGTTTCGGTCTTTAATTCTTAAAATCCATTAACTTTTTCAGAACTTTGAAATTTTTTGAATTTTTAGATTTTTGTTTTATCCTGTTTTAGCAATTTTTTTAGGATAGGTTATAAAATTGATTTATTCCCTCAACTATTCTGCAGTTACGTATATTGCTTGCATACATTCTAGGACTTCTTCTCTATCAGCTAAAACATCAGCTAAGGTAGGTAAGCAATGGCTCAATATGGGCGGTGATAAATTAGGGTTGGCAATTCGTGTCAACAAGTCAGGTACTTGTCGAGTTGAAGCCAACATAAATTTTTAAAACTCTAACTTGGCCTTGACCTACGACTTGTCAAGTAAAAAAAAAAAAAAAAAGTCGGGTTGGCGGGTTGACCCGACCCATGCAATCCGCCAATACATTATTTTGAGTTGATTGACATAACACGACTCATTGACCCACCGTTTCGCTGACCCGCCAACCCTTCAGAAGCAAGGGAAAAAAAAGAGTGATTTTTACATAAAATTAAGATCCATAACAAGCAAATTAAGTAACATGTCATCACATAAGATTAATCTAAAACACTAAATCATATAAATTCATAATTAGTTCATCACAAAAGGTTAATTCAAAACACAAAACTATATAAACTCATAATTAGTTCATTCAAAAGGCTACCACAAATTCAACCTGAATTGTACAAAAAAATTTGAACGGATTATTACGGGTTGATTTCGTGTTTATCGGATTGACCCGAACCCAATCCATTTTTCTATCATGTCATGCGGGTTGAAACCAACCCGCTTTTTTGCTAACCCTAACTCGCATTTTTTCATATCGAGTTAATGTCGTGATCCAAATTACCAACCCTCAGTTCGAAGCATCGTAGGCTGATTATTTGATGGTAACCGTCAATCTAATGGCAGCTGATAATATTGCGTTTACCCTTTTTTAATGGAGTTTTTTTTTTTTTTTTTTTTTTGAAGGGTTTTAAGTTGAAAAACTATGAGTTGAAGTTGTGATTTTTCTCTAACAAGTTTGGTTTGATTTCAATCTTAGTTGATAGAAGCAGATGTATTGGAATAGATAAGTCAGTTCACACACTTTCTGTCAAAATCAGTATCTGGCCAATTTTCAACGGAAACGGATGCACGGCTTGCTTATGACACGCATGAAATCGTTAGACAAGGTACAAGTTTATTTCTTGTTTTAAATTGTAGTCCTATTATATTAATTTTTTAAAGTTTTTGTAGACAATTTCGATGAGTTGGTATAATTTTAAAGCACGTTTGGTTACTGTTAGTTACGTGTTTTAAAATGTTGAAAATTATTGACTGAAAATTGAAACTATATTTGAAAACATGTTTGGTAACAGTATCTAAACAATGTTTTGGAACTTGAAAAAAAAAATTTTGAAATTGTGTATGGTTTGCCGTTATTAACGTAAGTGGACTGTAAAAAATTTCTTTTCATTTTTGGTAACTTACTCAGCAGTGCCTGATTATGAACTCTAATTTAAGCCGTGTTTTTTCTTATCTAAAACTGTTTAATTGTTTTTAAGATACGTGATTGACACGCCCGACTCAGACTAGGATTATGATAAATATTCATATATTTACGTGTAAATGAGTAAATCTATGAGCAAGAGGGCATAATCGACGACAGTAGCAAAATTTTTATGAAAGACTCTTGTAGTGAAGCTTTGGTATCTGATTAAGATTCATCCCACATTAGGGAAAAATAATGTTCACAAAATAAGATTCGTCCAAAGATGGATGATGGCAAGTTATCGTAAGTTTCCTAACATGTAACTTTCGAACTCGGATTTTCTGAAGAACATTCAAACCAAATCGCAAGAAGAGCCATCCCTAAGAAGAGATTTTGTGGACCACGTATACTACAGCGTATAGAATACTAAATATACTAAAAGTCTAAGACTTGGAAATGATATTTTTTTGCAAGGAAACAAATATCAATCGAAAAAGGATCTCATACGCTCGTTAACGATGACAGACAAGTTGCACTCAAATACTTATCACTGTGAGTAAAGACTTGGAAACTGGAGACAAGATGAGCACAACCAGCCTCAAATTGTTTGGCCATACTGAAAGCTACCCAGCCATGAAGACAAAGTCGACAGCTATTTAAATTTATGAACAATAAATGATGACAGATAACAGTTTGCAAAGTTTTAATCAAAAGACTAATGAAGGTTAGGGCTTTATTATCACAAGGATATTCCGAAAAATATTCAAACCAAATCATTTTATCGTTTCTAAGAAAAGAACCATGGACCGTATCTACTAGTGAGTATAGAATATTTGGTGGCCATTTGGATTACCGTCTGAAAATTCTTTTAGGGACACTATTAAAAAAACTTTATACTGTGTTTTTCTGCACTAAAAACAAAGATTGGTTGGAAAAGGGTCCCATACGCTTAATAATGTAACAGACAGGTAGCATCAAACTAGTACTGTTCACTATCAGTAGAGACTTGAGAATTTGAGAAGATAGCAATGACCAACCTTAAACACAAACTCATAAATCAGGAGGAAGAAAGCTTCGGATAAGATTCCTTTTCCAACAGTTTGGGACCCCCATTTAATTGTTTCTATACTCTGAAGCACGTGAAGGAAAACAAGACATGGGCTTTATCTATCATATTCTCTGTCCCGCTAATTAAATCCTTCTCATACGAGCATGGAAAATTCTTTTGTTAGAATTTTCCATGTTGACGAGTTCTGTATTGAATTAGTCTTCAGCTTCGTGAATCCAAATCAATGGTATGCAGACATCACAGCAGTTGGTCCATAAAAACTTGCTTTGTCCTTCTGAGTTTTAGTCAATTTCGTTAATTAGGTGGTAATACTATTAATGAAACGTATAAACTTGTTTTAATCAAGTAACGAAGAATAAGACAATGACAGAATACAGAAACAGCCGAAAGGGAGGTTTGAATAGTTTGCATTTCAAATTTGTGACGGTAGCTCCTTCTGCATTGTCTCAGCAATAAAAGAGTGTGAAACCTCAGATCATCCAGATTAATACAAAGACAAAGAATACATCATCACAATGAAAACAGTTCCCAAAACTCATTTTTCTCTCCTCTTTTGTATCCTCTTTCTTAGTTTGCTTCCGTTGAAGATTGCTTCCTCGCCAAGAACACAAGCAGAAGCTCTCGTGAAATGGAAGAACAGCCTGTCTTCTCCAACTGCTCTGAATTCATGGTCTCTTACCAACCTCAACCATCTCTGCAACTGGACTTGCGTTGTCTGCAACAACTCCACCGGAGAAGTCTCGCGGATAAACCTAACCAGCTTGAACCTGACGGTATGTTGACGTAAAAAATAAATACCAAAAATAAAATGATAATATTCTACAAACAATATAATTTCACTATGCTGGGATTTGGTAGCATAGGAGTTTATTATTTTTTATGTTTGACCGGTTCAAGGTTATAAGAATAACCTCTTCCTTACAATCTCTTAGTATAAGGGAAAATCTTTTGATTCCGATTATGATAATGTAATAATTACTTGTGTCGTTTAAGGGGGAATTTGGGTTTTATTTGGATTGTGGATACACTCGAGAAAGATTTGACCGAGTTGCCTATATCCTGTTGAGGGATAAAGCCACTTGTAGTTTTTTTTTTTTTTTTTTTTTTTTTTTTTTTTTTGAGATTTTGGGTCTTTTTGAGGTAATTTGGATTTGGGCTCGTTTCAATTTTATTTGAAATAATTACATAAAAAATCTACTTTTAGAACTAGATTTTTTTAGAAAATTAGGGAAAGAATCACTATTTGAACACCTCCTTATAATTTTGTCCGCTCTAACATAAAAAATAATAATTTTGCTATTTCCTATTTTTAAAATTTTTTTTTCAAGAAATTTCCAATTTTAACCTTGAGTTTAGATTTGGATTTCATTTTCATTCATTACTCTCTCTCTCTCTCTCTCCATCTCCCCCTCTGTCAGTGTGTTTCTCTCTCTACCCTCGTCTACCGGCGATGGCGTCGGGATCTGGATGTCGACATGAACTAGGTGTTGGGATGTAACGACTCCTCACGAACCGTTACAGTTGACTTCTCTCTTCATCATTCATCTCTTATAAAATTATGGATTCTGATAGAATTCATTTTGCATTCTGATAGAATCTATTTTGCATTTTATCAAAATCCGTTTTTTCTGTTTGGCATTCAATTAGAATGTCTTTTCCCTTTTCGGATTCTGATAGAATCCAAAATAGAATCATTTTTGGATTCTAGCATAATCTCTCCGACGATTAGAGCGGGTACGTCCAGCCATCTTTGTTGAAATCCACAAAGTATATATTCTGTCAGAATCTATTTTGGATTCTAATAAAATCACCCCGCCGACCGACATCGTTACCAATGACTGAAGCTGGATACATCCGGTCATCTTTGTTGAAATATGAAAATATATATATATATATGTCGGCCGGCAACCGGTGATCGACACCGACGACAGTGACCGGAGCTAAATACATCTAGTCATCTTTATTGAAATAAGAAAAAAGAATTCCGTCGACCGGAGATACTACAGGCCAGCGACCGGTGACTAGCCGGCGAACGGAATCAGATATATATATATAAATATTTTTAATAAATAAAAAAGAGAATAAAATAAAAATAGAGGTATTTTTGTCTATTTACTCTTTTTTTATTTAATTATTTAATTAAATATTATTAAATGATAAAATTATCAACTTTACTCTTGTGGTAAGTAAAATTATAAGGAGATGTCAAATTTATAGCATTCTTGCAAATCTATATTTGATGCATGGCTTTGTGGGATTAGAGATAAGCATGCATGAGAAATTTGACAATTTCATGCACGGCCATATTTAATTCCACTTTTGCCGTAGGTATCATTTTGGGTTCGTTACAATCCATTTTAGCATATCGGGTCGATAAATTTACAACCCATGCTTTTTTCAATGTGTGAAGTTCAAAATTTACAACTTCAATTTTTTTTTTGAGAGGTTTAAAACTTTACAACCTTTAAAATTTGGTTTAGGGAATTACTAATCAACTTGGTATAGAACCCCTAAGACTTTGATTTCAAAATTGTAAGGGATTACTAATTAATGGTATAGATCCTTAAAAGTTTATAATTTTCTTTTAGGGATTACTAATCAATTTAGGTATAGAATCCTTTAAAACGGATTTATTAACCGGTGTTATAGAAAATAATGGATTACTAACCAATTTGATGTTGAATTTTCTTTCTAAGGATTACTAAACCGATGGTACAGAATTCATAGAAGATAACAAATTTTCTTTCAAGAATTACTAACCAATTTTGGTATAGAATTCTCAAAATCTTCTTTCTAAAAATTTACTAACCGATCGAGTGGTATAATATCCATAGAAAATAGTAACTTTTTTTTTAAGAATTACTAACCAATGTGGTATAGAATTTTCAAAAAATAAAAAATAAAAGTAAAAAATTAATAATAAATCTAAAGATTTACTAACTGGTGGTATAGAACCCTTCGAAATTTATTTTCGTTTCTAGAGGTTTACTGACCAATTGGTATAACCCATAGAAAAAAAAAATTTAAAGAAAGAAAGGAGATTTCTAACCCAAGGTATAGAATCCCTAAATTCTCTGTGGCCTTCATGGTAGAATGAGACAAAGCATGATAAGGAGAAAATTGAGAGATGATTTCTACCTTCTTTTCTTTTATTTTTATTTTTTCTCTTTTTCTTTTTCCCTCACGGCATCCTCTTTTTTTTTCTCTCTCTCTCTCTTTCTCTCTCTCTCTCTCTCTCACATACCTTTGCTGCACTTTTTTTTTTTCCTTTTCTTTTCTTTCTTTTTCATTTCTCTGGCTGTGAAACTTTTTTTTTTTTCCTTTCTCTCTCTCTCTTTCCTCAATTTTTTTCTCAGCCGTCGGTTGCCCCAAAAAAAAAAAGTTTTTTTGTCTGAAAATGACTTCTTTTTTTTTTTTTTTTAAGTGCTTCTGACGTTGCCTTTTTACCTTCACCCCCACGTGCTTCGATTGAATGGAAGTTACCGTCCCCTATTTTTTCAGATTATAATCTGATAAAGGATTAAAGGGTGGGTCGTTATCTGTATATCCACCACCTTTACTGTGATTGGTGATTGGTCCTTTTTTTTTTTTTTTTCATCATTTGAATTTGATTGATCATTCCCTTTAATTCAGGATTGCCATCCACAACACTCGATTTTATTGGCGCAATACTTATATCTGAATGGCCAATTCCTATTTTCAAGGATTACCACCAATTTAATTCCCATTTTTTTTTCTTTTTTTTAATAATTTTTTTTTATATTTTATATTTTATTCGGTTCAACAGGGAATACTCAACCAATTCAACTTCACTCCGTTCCTTAATGTTGTAACGGTTTTCAACCTCAACAACAACAATCTCAATGGGAAAATTCCACCAGCCATTGGTAACCTCTCCAAGCTTACTTTCTTGGACTTGAGCAACAACGGTTTCGAAGGAGAAATACCTGTGGAGATCAGCCAATTGACAGAGCTTCGGTTTCTGAGTCTTCACAACAACTTTTTCAATCATAGCATCCCTCTTCAACTGGGCAATCTGCAAAAGGTACGGTACTTGGACCTTGGAGACAACTACTTGGAATCTCCAGACTGGTCTAAATTTTCATGCTTGTCTTCTTTAATTCATCTTGATCTCTCTATAAACAAACTCTCCGGCCAAATTCCACCCGAAATTGGGCAACTGAGAAAACTCCAAATCCTTTTTCTAAACCAAAATGAATTCTTGGGATCCATTCCCTCAGAGATAGGAAGCTTGAAGGAGCTGATGAACTTGACCCTATTCAAAAACCAACTCTCAGGTCGAATTCCACCTGAAATCGGGCAACTAACGAAGCTCCAAGTACTTTATCTGTATCAAAATAACTTATCAGGCCCAATTCCCTCAGAGATAGGAAACTTGAAGGAGCTAAAGGACTTAGAAATATCTGGAAACCAGCTCTCAGGTCGGATTCCACCTGAAATCGGGCAACTAACGAAGCTCCAAGCCGTTTATCTATCTCAAAATAACTTATCAGGCTTGATTCCCTCAGAGATAGGAAACTTGAAGGAGATGGTGAACTTGTCTTTCTCTAGGAACCAACTCTCAGGTCGAATTCCACCTGAAATCGGGCAATTGACGAAGCTCCAAGCACTTTATCTGGGTCAAAATGACTTATCAGGCCCAATTCTATCAGAGATAGGAAACTTGAAGGAGATGGTGAACTTGTCTTTCTCTAGGAACCAACTCTCAGGTCGAATTCCACTTGAAATCGGGCAACTGACGAAGCTCCAAGTACTTTATCTGTATCAAAATAACTTATCAGGCCCGATTCCCTCAGAGATAGGAAACTTGAAGGAGCTAAAGGACTTGGAAATATCTGGGAACCAGCTCTCAGGTCGAATTCCACCTGAAATCGGGCAACTAACGAAGCTCCAAGTACTTTATCTGTATCAAAATAACTTATCGGGCCCAATTCCCTCAGAGATAGGAAACTTGAAGGAGCTAAAGGACTTGGAAATATCTGGAAACCAGCTCTCAGGTCGAATTCCACCTGAAATCGGGCAACTAACGAAGCTCCAAGCCGTTTATCTATCTCAAAATAACTTATCAGGCTTGATTCCCTCAGAGATAGGAAACTTGAAGGAGATGGTGAACTTGTCTCTCTCTAGGAACCAACTCTCAGGTCGAATTCCACCTGAAATCGGGCAACTGACGAAGCTCCAAGCACTTTATCTGGGTCAAAATGACTTATCAGACCCGATTCTATCAGAGATAGGAAACTTGAAGGAGATGGTGAACTTGTCTTTCTCTAGGAACCAACTCTCAGGTCGAATTCCACTTGAAATCGGGCAACTGACGAAGCTCCAAGTACTTTATCTGTATCAAAATAACTTATCAGGCCCGATTCCCTCAGAGATAGGAAACTTGAAGGAGCTAAAGGACTTGGAAATATCTGGGAACCAGCTCTCAGGTCGAATTCCACCTGAAATCGGGCAACTAACGAAGCTCCAAGTACTTTATCTGTATCAAAATAACTTATCGGGCCCAATTCCCTCAAAGATAGGAAACTTGAAGGAGCTAAAGGACTTGGAAATATCTGGAAACCAGCTCTCAGGTCGAATTCCACCTGAAATCGGGCAACTAACGAAGCTCCAAGCCGTTTATCTATCTCAAAATAACTTATCAGGCTTGATTCCCTCAGAGATAGGAAACTTGAAGGAGATGGTGAACTTGTCTTTCTCTAGGAACCAACTCTCAGGTCGAATTCCACCTGAAATCGGGCAACTGACGAAGCTCCAAGCACTTTATCTGGGTCAAAATGACTTATCAGGCCCGATTCTATCAGAGATAGGAAACTTGAAGGAGATGGTGAACTTGTCTTTCTCTAGGAACCAACTCTCAGGTCGAATTCCACTTGAAATCGGGCAACTGACGAAGCTCCAAGTACTTTATCTGTATCAAAATAACTTATCAGGCCCGATTCCCTCAGAGATAGGAAACTTGAAGGAGCTAAAGGACTTGGAAATATCTGGGAACCAGCTCTCAGGTCGAATTCCACCTGAAATCGGGCAACTAACGAAGCTCCAAGTACTTTATCTGTATCAAAATAACTTATCAGGACCGATTCCTTCAGAGATAGGAAACTTGAAGGAGCTGGCGAAACTGGGCCTCTCTAGAAACCAATTCGTGGGAGAATTGCCGGATACTATTTCTAGCTTGAGTAAGTTAGAGACATTCTCGGTGATGACAAATAAATTCTCGGGAAGAATTCCCAGTGATTTTGGAAAGAATAGTCCATCTCTGAACTTTGTTAACTTTTCCAACAACACATTCTTCGGAGAATTGCCACCGGATTTGTGTACCGGGTATGCTCTTGTGAATTTTACAGCAATCAACAACAACTTTGAAGGGCCATTGCCTAAATGCTTGAGAAACTGCTCGGGATTATTCCGAGTAAGGCTTGATGGGAACAAGCTCAGTGGAAAGATTACAAATGCTTTTGGTGTTCATCCAAAACTTAATTTCATATCCCTCAATGACAATCAGTTTGTTGGTCAATTATCACCTCTGTGGGGAGAATGTAAGGATCTCACTAGCATGCAGATGGGCAGAAACAAAATTGCTGGTAAGATCCCACCTGAGATTGGAAGGTTAACTGAGTTGCAAATATTGAGCCTTGATTCCAATGACTTGACCGGCGAAATTCCAACCCAACTGGGTGATCTCAAAAAATTGTTTGTCCTCAATCTTAGCAACAATCATTTGACTGGGGAAATCCCTTGGGGTCTAACCAATCTGGCTAGGTTAGAATCTCTTGATTTGTCGGCAAACAATTTGACAGCGAATATACCAGAATGGCTTGGTGATTGTAGAAGACTACTGAGCTTGAACCTTAGCCATAATATTCTTTCCGGTGAAATACCAGAGGAGCTAGGAAACTTGGTTTCCTTGAAATATATGTTGGATCTAAGTAGCAATTCACTCTCTGGTCAAATTCCCTCAAGCCTTTCTAAACTTGCAATGCTGGAAGTACTCAATGTCTCACATAACAATCTATCGGGGCAAATACCGTCGTCGTTTTCCAACATGGTCAGTCTACCTTCCATAGATTTTTCGTGGAACAACTTGACAGGTGCAGTCCCAACTGGAAGCACTTTCCGGAATGTGTCAGCAAATGCTTTTGTTGGAAATTCTGGTATGTGTGGAAACATTGTGGGGCTTACTCCATGTGAAAAGCCTAAGAGGAAAAGTAACAAGGTTCTTATTTGTGTCCTCGTTCTCGTTTGTGGCCTAGTAGTCTTCATCACTATCATCACCGTAACTCTCATACTGTGTGCTAAAGGTAAGGAGGAAAGGAAGCGTCCTAACTTGATTCAGAGTTCAGAGTCATTGATATGGGAGAGGGATGGACAATACAAGTTTGGGGAAATTCGGGAGGCCACAGAAGACTTTGATGATAAGTACTGCATTGGCCAAGGAGGTTCTGGTACCGTTTATAAGGCGGTTTTGCAATCGGGCCTGGTTCTTGCAGTGAAGCAGCTACATACTTTTGATTCCACTGATATTCCAGAAGTGATTCGAGCAAGCTTTCAGAATGAGATACGGATGCTGACCGAAGTCCGGCACAGAAACATCATCAAGCTGTATGGATTCTGTTCAAGGAAGGGTTTCATGTACTTGGTGTATGAATATGCAACGAGAGGCAGTCTTGCGAAAGCTTTATATGGTAATTCGGAAAGCAATGTAGAGAATCTGATTGACTGGGATGCGAGGGTGAGAATCGTGCAGGGACTGGCGCATGCAATTTCCTACTTGCACCATGATTGTTCTCCGCCAATCGTGCATCGCGACATCTCTCTGAACAATGTCTTGCTTGAAGGCGATTTTGTTTCAAGATTGTCAGACTTTGGCATTGCTAGGCTGTTGAACCCGGATTCTTCCAACTGGACCGGTGTTGCTGGATCGTACGGATACATGGCCCCAGGTAATAAATTATTAAAAATATTTCAATAGTTTGATGTTCCACTTCAAAACATAACATACTCTTTTCTCAAAATCTAATTCTACGTCAATTTTGTGATGACAAAGAATTGGCTAATCTAGCTTATTCAACTGGTTGATTGTTGGCAGAGTTGGCTTTCACAATGCGGGTTACAGAAAAGTGTGATGTGTATAGTTTTGGAGTGGTAGCTCTGGAAACCATGATGGGAAGACACCCTGGTGAACTTCTGGATGCAGTATCAGCACCGTCGAAAGCATTAGTGGACAACGAGGAATTGCTATTGAAGGACGTGCTAGACCAGCGATTGCTGCCTCCAACGGGTGGAATATCAGCAGCAGTGGACACAGTCATGAGGATAGCATTGTGCTGCACAAAAGCCTCGCCGGAGTTACGACCTACCATGCGTTATGTGGCTCAACAACTATCAGTCAGGACCGGCGGCGCTTCTCTCTCGGACCTGTAAAGATGCTGACCATCAACAAACTTGCAGGCCTTAAGTAGTAGGAGTTTGTTACTGCAGTTTCTAATAAAATCCACTCCATGTTCTTTTAGTTTCTCATCCTGTAGTATGTGTAGCCCATTATCATAAATAAATTTATATTTGCTTTCTTTTCTTTGTTTTTTTTTCCTCCAGTTTAAGTACGAGAAATGGTTGTACTCTTTTGTTGGAATCAAATGTTGCTCGTTCAGGAACATGTTGTTTTAATGTTTTCCTTGGGGCTGGTGTTTGTTAAAATGACTAGTCTTTTTTTTTTTTTTTCTCTAAGAAACATGTCGTTGTTTTCCTTTCATGTTCTCTCTCTCTCTCTCTCTCTCTCTTCTAGTGTTTAGTTGAAACGACTTTTCTTTTCTCTTTTTTTTTTCTTTTTTTTTTTCCTAACAAAAAGTAGGATGTCGTTTAGGTTAAAAGAAAATTGCATGAAATTCATTTTTAAAATCCTGTCGTTTAGAGAAAACGACATGTATCTAGTTTACAAGCAAAATGACGTCATACGATTGATTAGAAGGGTGATGTCGTTTATTTTTAGATGTCGTCTGTAGCATGATCGTATTATTGTGATCATGTCCTTGAATACATCAGAAAATTCTGCCGTTTATTTAATAACCGCATGTGGTTTTCGTTTGGAGTATACATGTCATTTAGACGATGTGTCATTTTACTTAAAAGTTTGCTTCTATTTTTCATATGACGACCAATCATTTGTTGCCTAAAATATTTTTATGTCGTCGGCACAAAAACGAATTATAGGATAAGTCATTTCTAATATGGGTGTAAGAAGGAGCTGCTTTAAAACTTCTTTTAATAAAAAAAACCACACTTTTTTTTTTTCTAGTTTTGCAATGCAAAGAAGCAGTTCATTATCAAATGCTAAAATGCAATAGTAAACTCATGCTAAATTCTAAAAATTTGTTCATGATCCATGAACTCTAAGGCTATGTTTAGTAATTAGATTTAACTCCAACTAAACTGTAATTTTTTATATCAATTTTTTTTTAAATTAATAAAATTTATAACTAATTTTTAAAAAATTAGTCATCTTAAATTTAAAAATTTTATCTGTAACTAGCTTAATGGATGTTAAAAGATATTATATTTATGTTATTTTTATTTTGGCGTGTTTCTCACTTAGAGCACCTCAACTTTTTTTTTTTTTTTTTTTTTGGGGGTCGGGGGCCCAAATGCCAATAGGAAATTTTTTTAAAAAAAATGCCTTCCCACGGAAAACGACAACTGACCTCAAGCATATAGTAGGGAAGACCACTTGACCTTGTCGGCCATCTTTACTGCTGCTAGTCGTGGATTCTTATTTGAGGCAGTAAAAATATAGTGAAATTACTGCCAAAAATCTACGACAAGCACTAGCACAAAGAAAAAAGTTATAACGTGACTCGAGTTTCGTGATCTGTGATGGGTGAGGTAGACGCAAGTTAACTGTTTGAGTGTTGAATGTTGACTATTGACTTTTGGAGTCAATAATTTTAAGATGAAACACGAACCACCTTATAATGCCAAAGGCATCCTCCACCAATCAATTACCAGCAAGGACTGTGCTTATCAACCATTTCTTTACCCCAAAAAAAAAAAAAAAAAATTTAAAAATATCAATCAATCTCAATTTAAAATTTTTAATCCAAATTAGTATATCACGAGTTTAATACCCGTGCGTTACACATGGAAGGAAGAAAAAACAAAAATGAAAAAAATTGAGTATTATATAATAAAAACAGTTAATTAAGATATAGATTATACGGGGAAGGAAGAAAAAACAAAAATGAAAAAATTGAGTATTATATAATAAAAGTAGTTAATTAAGATATAGATTATAATTACAGTAAGTATATTTTTTTAAGTATTTACTATTATAATATTAAAGTACATACATTCATATTTATAAGCGAAATTTTTTTAAAATAAAAAAGTTTAAATAATAAATAAAAATTTAAAATTTAAAAAATCAAAGGGATAACAAAATTGTGGGGTAAATTTAATAAATAAAAACCAATTAAATTAACAAATAAACATAAACATGAATAAAAAATTTTAAAAATTTATTTCTAAAGATTATAGATATAAATATAAAAGAAACTTATTGAACATTTTGTTTAAAAAAAAGAATAAAAAAATAACAGAAGTCAAAGAATAAAAAATTAATAATATCAAATATTAAAATAAAATATTAAGTATAAGAATTGTTGTTAATAGAATAAAATATAATAATATATTATTATTAAAAAATCAAAGAATAAATAAAATTAAAAACTTTTAAACTTAAATAGTCAAAAAAATTTAATAACTTAAGTAAAGTTATTAAATTTAAACAAATTTATGATAATATTTAATTTTAAACCTAGTAATGGAATAAATATTTTTAAAAAAATTTAATTTTAAATAATAATATTAATATATGATATAAATAATAATTTAGCTATAATAATTATAAATATACATTTTTGATAATTATGTTTCATTACAATAGAAAAATTATTTATTGATTTTTAATTTTATTGTAATTTTATAGAACTTTTTATATTTTGGAATTTTTTAAATTATTATTTAATTTCATATTTTTTAGTTTGTTTGTTTATTTTGAATATTATAATTTAATTGTATTAATTTATTTTTTAAATGTATTATTCTTTTTTTTGTTAAATCTTTATTAATTCAATAATTTAAATTTTTCAAAAATTATTTAACGTATATAATTTTATTTTTTATAATTGGAAATAATTTAATAAAATATAATTTTTAATCTTATGATTTTTCTTTTTCTATCTTTATTTTTTTAATTTATTTTAATATAGATATATATATTTTACTCTCTCTCTCTCATGGTCGGATAATGCCAAAAGGACAAAACCGATAAGTTACTGTGCAGTCGGGAAAATGAAGGAGAATTGAAGGGCAAAAACATAAATTTACTGTAGTGGTACTGTGGCGGCACTGTAGCAGAAACATAAAAAATGAAAAAAAACCAAAAAGTCACTGTTTATCACTGTTCACTGAACAGTGAATCAGTCCATCCTTTTAGTATATGTATAAAGTGCAAGTTTAGATTAGATAGTGTCTTTTTAATTTCCATAGCTTAATGGGTTCATACACGACTAGCACATACATATATAATTAGAAGCTTTTGATCAAACTACTGACAAGATAATTATATAGTGTCTTTTTTATGGTTTCTAAACTTACAGCGTCTAAATTTACAATTTAAAAAAAAAAACAATAATACATATCATAAAAAATTTTATCATAAATATCATAAATTATTAAGTGTCAAAATTTGGTAGATTTTATAAAATTGAAATGACTACTTTATCTTTACTTTTTATCTCTAACAAGTTATATTTTAGTTTCACGATATTTTATGAAACCTTTTTTTTTTCATGATGTAAATCATTTTCCTTTCTAAAATAATAATATCTTATTATGAAACTACATTATCTCAGGGGTGATGGGTCAAGATTTTTTTCTGTTAGAAAATGTGAATTGAACCAAAATTCTAAATTAATATTATAATGTAACAATTTTTATCTTTATTTTTTTCCTTCCAAATGAATAAGTTAAAGGTAATTTCACATTTGACTCCGGTATAAAATATAAAGTTCAAGTTTCGTCACCCACAAATAAAAAAACAAATAAAAAATTAAAAATTTTAAAAATTGTGAATTGATTAAGTATTAAAGCTGATTTTTTTTTTTTATTCATTTGATTCAAAGTTTGAAATATGAATAATTAAGAATTAGAATTTAAGGTATAATTGAATTTACACCTAACTCCTGCACGCGTATGAAGACTTTAAAATCAAAATCCCTCCGTTCAAAGTTGTTTTTTCTTTTAATTATTCTTTAAAAAGAAGAAGACTGATGATTGGACCTAATTTAATTTCTTTGACAAAAGTAAAAATTAAAATAGTTGTATGAAGACTTTAAAAGGTGTACTTTGTTTGGTTCTCAGTATGAGAATATAAGGTTTTCATATAAATATATTTTTTTTTTAAATCAACAAAAATTATAATTAATTTTTAAATAATCAATCAATTTTAACTTAGAAATTTCATCTCAAATCTATATTTCAGACAGAAACTTAGTCTTCAAGTCTTCAGACCCACTGTTATACTGTCTGCTTTACATGAAATGAACTAGTGAAGTCTTGATTGGTTTATAGAAATGGTCATAACTAACCTAAACAACGACTAATCTAGCAACCAATAAGAACCACAAATAATAATAATAAAACAAAATCGTCAAGTCAAATTTCTATCAACCAATAAAATGAAATACACTAGTTGGCCCATCAAGTATAAACCATTGGTTGCTTTTCTATAATTGAATTTTTTATGGATAACCATGGAAAATATGAATAGATTTGATAGTTTTCAGAAACATTTTCCACAACGTGGCTTTTTAGTCTTGAAAACAAATTAAAGCTTGATTTAAAGCCAATGTGCATGGACATTCAGATCCCATGGAAAATTTTGTTTCCAATGACATGATAAGGGTTACGTACACATTTTCTATGAAACATGGAATTGTAATTAATTTTTAGTTTTCTATTGTTAAATAGATTGGGTGAGAACTTATCCCTAAAAATTAACCCAATATACTTAATCCACATATAAATATCACAACAGTCTAATAATTTAGTAATATGAGACATATTCACAATCTGACACTTATATTATTTTATTCTTTTTTTGAGGTACTTACACATAATATATAACATTTTTGCTTTTGTTTTTTAACCAGTAATAGAAGAAAAACAAAAACTATAATTTTCTTAGTAAATGTTTAGAACTAAAGTACTTAAGAGGTTGAAATGATTTATAAAATTTTCTAATAAGTAATGAAAATATAAAATGAAATTTATAATGTTTACTTTTTACAATTTTTAAAGTTCATAAAAGTTTTTTTCGAAGCCATTTTTTTTTTTAGCTTTGACAAAAAAAACAAAAAACAAAAAACAAAAAAAGCACTTACAGAAACTTATACTCTCCTGATAGATCATTCAGAAATGATTTTTAAAGTTTTCTAATAAGTAATCACAATGTTAAAATGAAGTTTAAAATATCTATTTTAAAGTTTGTGACAAGTTCCAGAATTTTTTTTAAAGTTTTCTAATAAGTAATCACAATATTAAAATGAAGTTCAAAATATCTATTTTAAAGTTTGTGACAAGTTCCAGGATTTTTTTTTTGTTACATATCTTAAAGTCTATTCAAAAAAGTTTCTTGGAAGTTTTTTTTTTTTTTTTTTTTTTTTTTTTTTTTTTTTTTTTTTTTTACAGAAAAATCACTTATGGAGTATTATTAGAAGCAATTTTCAAATGTACGAAGTCAAAAATAGCTTATAAAAAGCTATGTCAAACAGGCCTATTGTATCTAATAAATTTTTTTTCTTGAAAGATTATATGCTACCAATCTTTTATAATTAAACAAGACGGTGTAATTTTTCCTTGGATGTCTTTGTTACATTAAAAGTAAGAAACCTTATGTCGTTTTCTATTGTGAAATCGATCATTATGGTTTAACGTTACAAATTTTTAAAACCAGAAAAGAAAATTTACATATAAATTATTGAGAATGAAAACTCCTAAAATAATTTCAAATTCAATTATTACCAATTAACAGATTTTGTATCTCATCAATGTTGGCCTTAGGAGCCAATGAGATTTAGAGGATATTAATTTTATATGGACTTGGAGATTCCCGTAAAAGTTTAGTTAACTAACGAGACTCACATCCTTAATCACAATTAGAGAGAAAAACAGTCAAAAGGAAGGTCCCAAATCATTCATCACTGATAATCAGCTTTTGTACCAAACTAGTAATTATTAGTATACCCGTGAGAACATATTGTGCTCTGTAGTACCTAGCTATTATTAAACGACAACGTTCTGCTGTTTCACTTCTCAATTTGAAGCATGTACGGACTCATTCTAGATGAACTAGCTACTATATATTCATGCATTGATTTCTTGTATTCAGTATTTTGATAGGGAAAGGATTCTTCTTACATGAGCACAAAGATATTTTCCAATACATGATTTTTTTTTTTTTTTTTTTAAGTCGATGGGCTCATCAATTGAGTAATTGCTTCATAAAGTGTGGTCACAACTGCAATTATTCACACCAACCAAAACCCATTTTGGATGCACTGTAATATATATTTTTCCTTGTCCAATATCGTGATCATTTTTGTTTCCTACGTGGTTTATGAGGCAACACATACTGGATTTTAGATGAAGCAATAGGCTCGTTTCGCTTTCAAGTCTAAACTTAAAATTTTTATCTCAGTTTTTTTTTTTCTAAAAAATCAATAAAAATTATAACTAATTTTTTAAAAAATCAACCAAATTAAACCTAAAAATTTGATTCCAAACTCATACACTAAAAGCACGTTTACTTATCGAGAATTCTAAAAACATGAAATTAATTCAATGAAAAAAAAGATTTAAATTACATGGAATTAAATTCCAGAATTAGATAAAAGTGTTTACTAATCTATCAAGGAATTTATTTACTTGAAGAATTAAATTCTTATTATATTGTTTACTTTCTACAAGTTAGAAGGATTGAGAATATATATACTGTAGTTACGAAATTATTGTTAAATGAAAAAAATAATTAAATAAGAATAAGGGTATATTTGGTATAAAGTTAGTTACTTCCTATTTTTTAGGGAAATGAATTTATTTCCGTAGGTAATAGGTGGAAGACAAGTTTTCCCTTATCAAAGAAATTAATTCCCTATTTCTATGTAAGACCCACGTCATTTAATTCTCAAATACAAAAATAAATACTGAAATTTAATTCTTTTTTCCCGAATTAAATTATGCATTAATAAACACGTCCTAAATGCAATAGTCGTGTAAAATGAGAGGAAAAAGAAAATAAAGAAAAAGAAAAAGACTTAACTTCTGTTTGGATCACATTAATTCAAATTTTTATATGTAAAAAAAAAAAACATAATAGAAAAAATATTAAATACAGGTGCCAATCAGGTTATTGATATTTCTACCCTTTTTTCCTTTTTGGTAGCATATTGATATTTCTATTTTGCAGTCCTATAATTTGGAATCTGTGATGTCAGTTTCATTTTAAAATCATCTAAATTCGAGTATTTTAAAGCTAGCGTCAGTAATTGAAAAAAAAAAACAAAAAAACAAAAAACTTGACTTTCTTCCCCAGGACCTTATTTTATGCATTGTTTTCTTTATTTCTTTATTATTATTATTTTTTTTTTCCTTTTTGTAATAAAAGGAAGGAACTAAAACCGCACCTCAAATTTATTAAAAAGAAAATAAATAAAGACAGGATCCAATCTTAATGACAAAAAACAAAAATAATAACAGAAGAAACAACCCTCTATACAGGACAAATGAACCTAAACTAAACTCAAGTGATGGACAATATCCACCAAAAATACCCCCCGATACAGAGGGGTAGAATTGAGTGACTTTTTTTGCAGATCATTTATTCATCTACACATCTTAAAACACTTTCTCTTTTGAACACAAAAATATATATATATTTTTTTCCTGAATCAGTAATTATATTGCTTTATATATTATTGAGTTTCTCCTATTTATCTAACATCAAGATCAGCATTGTTTTCTTATTTATAAGAAATAGACATGCTTTTGTCAAGTTCTCGAAAGTCAAGAGAATTTTTGTGGTAATCTCCATTATAAAAAGAAGAAAATGCGCGGCAAGAGTTGGGTTGGTTCTCACTTCTACTGGAGCCATTAAATATTTGGATATAGTGGTCAGAATACTCAGAACCTTGAAAGAAAGTGCAGCTCATTTTTTTCTCGAAGTGTGAAAATAGAATATAAAAAAATACAATTGATGTTGAATGTTTGCGCGTTTTCTGACTTGTCTATTGCCAATTTGCTTGTTTTCTAAACTAGGACAATCGCTTTTGCGTTTTTCCTTTTTGGCCTTTAATTTGGGGTGGAATTTTTTGTCTTAAATTTTTCACGGTTGAATACCAACGCGTTCACATTAACATCTATATTAACTCTGTTTATTCAAGAACAGAGGAAACGAGAGGTAAACAATAAACAGAAAAAAAAAATTATTGAAAGTTTTTCCAGCTTGGACTTTTTGAGCCATAACGTGATGGCAGTGCCTTTAAAAGCTCAACTGTAAATCTCATAAACCAAAGTAGAACCCAGATGATCATCAGGATCTAAAAACTTAGCCAAACAGAAAGAAGTCAACACCATGAAAGCAGTTCCAAGAATCCCCTTTTCTCTTCTCTTTGGAACCCTCCTCTTGCTTACCTTGCTTCCCTTGAAAATCACTTCCTCGCCGAGGACACAAGCAGAGGCTCTGGTCAAATGGAAGAACAGCTTGTCTTCTGCAGATCCTTCTCTGAGTTCATGGTCTCTCTCCAATGTCAACAATCTCTGCAACTGGACTTCCATCGTCTGCGGCGACTCCACCGGAGAAGTCTCCCAAATACACCTCTCCAGCTTGAACCTGACGGGGACTCTAGACGAGTTTGACTTCTCTCAGTTCCGAAACCTCACTGCCTTCAACCTCAACAACAATAATCTCCTCGGGACGATTCCACCGGCAATTGGTAACCTGTCGAGGCTCACTTTGTTGGACCTGAGCGACAATGATATTGAGGGAGAAATACCTGTGGTGATCGGCCAATTAACAGAGCTTCAGTTTCTGAATCTTCACAACAACTATCTCAACCACAGCATCCCTTATCAACTGGGCAATCTGCAAAAGGTATGGTACTTGGACCTTGGGGCAAACTACTTGGAAAATTCTGATTGGTCTAAGTTTTCAAGCATGCCTTTGTTGACCTACCTTGATCTTTATTTGAATGGCCTTAGTGAAGGATTCCCAGATTTCATACGCAGGTGCAGGAACCTTACGTTCCTCGACCTCTCTCAAAACACTTTCTCTGGCCCAATACCAGAATCTGTATTCACCAATCTGGGCAAGCTTGAAATTCTCAATCTCACTAATACCAAATTTGAAGGCCCATTGTCTTCAAACATTTCAAAGCTGTCCAAGCTCACGCACCTTCACCTAGCAAATAATATTTTCACTGGTCAAATTCCTGAAGAAATTGGTTCCATAGCTGGTCTTGAAACTGTTGAGTTGTATAACAATTCTTTCTACGGGGAAATACCTTCTTCTATAGGCCGCCTCAGAGAGCTCTCCATACTTGATCTTCGAATGAATTTCTTAAACTCTACCATTCCTTCTGAGCTTGGACATTGCACTAACCTCATTTACTTGGCCCTTGCTCAAAATAGACTCACTGGGGAACTTCCTTCATCACTGTCTAATCTGAACAATATCACCAATTTCGGCTTATCTGATAATTTCCTTTCTGGTTCCCTTTCCCCTGTTTTGCTTTCCAACTGGACTGCACTGACCTCATTGCAAATCCAAAACAATAGCTTCAACGGAAATATTCCACATGAAGTTGGGCTGTTGACTAATCTCAGCTACCTTTTCCTGTACCAAAACAACTTCTCTGGCAGAATTCCCACAGAAATAGGAAATTTGAAGGAGCTAACAAACTTGGACTTGTCCGGAAACCAACTCTCAGGCTCAATTCCAATGGGACTGTGGAATCTCACAAAGCTCCAATCTGTGCAACTTTTCTACAACAACCTCGAAGGAACAATTCCTCCGGAGATTGGAAATCTGGTGTCCCTAACAAACTTTGATGTCAACACCAACCAACTGTCGGGAGAGTTGCCGGACACTATCTCTAGCCTGACTAACTTAGTAGGAATCTCAGTGTTCACAAATAATTTCTCAGGAAGAATTCCCAGGGATTTTGGAAAGAATAGTCCTAATTTGGAATCTGTTAGCTTTTCCAACAACACCTTCTCTGGAGAATTACCACCAGAATTATGCAGCGGGTTTTCTCTTCAAACTTTGACAGTAAATAACAATAGCTTTACAGGACCATTACCCGAGTGCTTGAGAAACTGCTCCGAATTAGTCCGAGTACGGCTTGACAGAAACAAGTTCAACGGCAACATTACAAATGCTTTTGGTCTTCATCCACTGCTTTCGTTACTCTATCTCAATGACAACCAATTTGTCGGTCAATTGTCACCTTTGTGGGGAGAATGCGGAAGTCTCACTGATTTGCAGATGTATGGCAACAGAATTTCGGGAGAGATCCCACCTGAGCTAGGAAAGTTGCCCAATTTGCAAGTGTTGGGGCTTGGCTTCAATGACTTGACGGGGGAAATTCCAATCCAACTGGGAAATCTAAGCAAATTGTTCGCACTAAATCTCAGCAACAATCACTTGACAGGGGAACTCCCTCAAGGTCTCTCCAAACTAACCAATCTCGACACTCTTGATCTCTCGGCAAACAATCTCACAGGGACAATACCAAAATGGCTTGGCGATTACAATAAATTATCAAGCTTGAGTCTTAGTCACAACAGGTTATCAGGTGAAATACCTCAAGAGATAGGAAACTTGGATACATTGCGGTATCTGTTGGACTTGAGCAGCAACAATCTTTCCGGCCAAATCCCATCAAACCTCGTCAAGCTCAAACTGTTGGAGACTCTCAACGTCTCGCACAACCATCTCTCCGGTGATATTCCGTCGTCATTCTCTGAAATGAGCAGTCTCAGCAACGTCGACTTCTCCTACAACAACCTGACCGGTCCGATCCCGAACGGGAAGGCCTTCAACAACACTTCTGCAAACGCCTTCATCGGAAATCCTAATCTCTGCGGAAACATCAAAGGTCTCAGTCCTTGCACCGAATCCTCCGACAACAAATCAAGCAACAAGACCACGAAGATCATAATCGGCGTCCTCGTCCCGGTGTGTGCTCTAATCATCCTCTTCAGCATCATCACAATCGTCCTTGTACTGCGGAACAAATCCAAACACCGCGACGAGGAGGACATTAGATCGGACAGGTACGAAAACCAGCACGAGTCGATGATCTGGGAAAAGGAAGGGAAATTCACCTTCAGAGAGATCGTGAAGGCGACGGAGGACTTCAACGAGAAGTTCTGCATCGGAAAGGGAGGATTCGGAAGCGTCTACAAAGCCGTGCTATCGTCGGGACTCGCCATCGCCGTGAAGCTCCTGAACATGACGGACTCCGACGACATCCCGAAGCTGAACCGGACGAGCTTCGAGAACGAGATCAAGACGCTGACGGAGGTCCGGCACCGGAACATCATCAAGCTGTACGGGTTCTGTTCGAGGAGGGGTTGCATGTACCTGGTGTACGAGTTCGTGCAGAGAGGGAGCCTGACGAAGGTTCTGTACGGACTGGAGAGCGAGGAGCTCGGGTGGGAGACGAGGATGAAGATAGTGCAGGGGCTGGCCCACGCGCTGGCGTACTTGCACCATGACTGTTCGCCGGCGATAGTTCACCGGGATGTGTCGCCGAACAATGTGCTGCTGGAGTGGGATTTCGAGCCAAAGCTTTCCGACTTTGGCACGGCTAGGTTGCTCAGCCCTGACTCCTCCAATTGGACCAATTTGGCTGGGTCCTACGGTTACATGGCCCCAGGTAAAGTTTTTCAATTTTTTTTATGGCATTTTTTTCTTCAATTTAGATATCGGGGGATTTATGAAGTAATTATTTTTATTGCCTTTAAGCTTTTTTACTCAGAAGAAGGGAAAAACAGGGGAACAATTATCTTAATGGGATTTAACTTTTAAGCGTATTTTTTTATATATATATATAAATGGATTTAAGCATTTCATTCAATTGGGTACTTTGTTTCACAATAAAGGGTAAAATATTAAATAACCAGTATTTTTTTTTCCTTTCTGAAAGAAAAGCTCTTAGGAATATTGATGTTAAGGATCTAACTCTTGTATTAAGTTTTATTTTTTATTTTAAAAAAAGAACGGTTATAGTATTTTGTTTTTAGTGATTAAGTAAATTGTTTTCCTTGTTGAAGAGGAACTAAAAACAAGTCAATCATCAAATCTCTAGTCTTTTTTTTTTTTTTTTTTTTTTTTTTTTGTTGTAATCCATGTAATATCTGGCATCTTTTTTTATTCTGTAAAAATTTTCTAGTATTGTTCTTTCAATATTATTATTTTGGGGGCCCAGAATAGTAGAATTGTTCTTAAATATAGTAATCTCAAACTATCTTGATGCATTTATAATTAAGTGCTTCTTTTCACTTTTACTTTGGGAAAGAAACGTATTTACACATAGAATCCTGGGTCCATGCTCCGAAAATCTGTAAATTCACTTCAAGAAAAGAGAATAAAAAGTTGATTACTTAAGATGCAAGTAAAAACCGAAACGGAGAGATATAAGAATTATTAATATCCCTCTATTCCTATTCATGGTAAAAAAAGGTGTAACTAAAATACATATAAAAACATATTGAATCATGGATGTGCAGTTATATTTGAAGTCTTGCTGATTTTGCTTGAGACATGTTCTAAGTAAAGATGACTAACTTTGTGGATTTTGATGTACAAAATAGAGTTGGCGCAAACATTGAGGGTGACAGACAAGAGTGATGTATACAGTTTTGGAGTTGTGGCATTAGAAGTAATGATGGGAAGACACCCTGGGGAGATGCTAGAATCTCTGTCTGGATCATCAAGATTGTTGTCAAATGATAAGGAATTACTTCTCAAGGACATGTTAGACCAAAGGCTGCAGGCTCCGGAGGGTGAACTAGCAGAGGCGGTGGTGTTCATGGTGACAGTGTCTTTGATGTGCGCACGCACCAATCCAGACAGGCGGCCGAGCATGCGGTTCGTGGCTCAGGAGCTGTCGGCTCGAACTCAGCCTTACCTGGCCGAACCGTTTGCCTCCATAACTATTAACAAGTTGTCAGGATATCAGAAGTAGAGGAGATTGTAAGTAGTTGGGTTCTGCCACGATTTGAGGAGCTAGGCCTTGCTTATTATTGTTTATACTTGTTTGTATATTGTTATACTCAATGTTTAGCCAAGAAAAGTGTGATTTTTGAGTATCCAAAGATAAGCTTGTATAGCTAGAACGAGATTCTTAAGGATGGCTTTTTCCCCCCTCTGTGGAGAAAAACTTTGGTTGGAGATTCTAGAGCTGTTGAAAATTATGTCATGAACTAGTCTTTGAAGATTGGCAGTGTGTAATATTGACTTGCTAAAAAGTTTTGATACTTAATTAGCATGTGCTTTAAATAAGCCGTGTTTACTCCTGTTTGAAAATTGTTTGTTTTCCAGCTCCTCTTTTTTTTTTCCCCTTCCCCATTCCTCTGAAGTATATGTTCATAATCAAATTGAAGAACAGCTTTGGAGACTAATAAATTATGTGATTATATTTCTTTTTTCTTAAATTCAAAAGTTGACTTTCAGCTGTAGGAGTGGTTACGGTCATCCCGGTACATATCCCAGACGGTGAAGACCTAACTACTTTTGTTCAATTTCCAGAGACTTTTTTTTTTTTTTTTTCCCCTCCGCAAGTTTGTATTCTTGTTGAGAATGTGACATAGGAAACTAGCATTTTTGTGTGAAGAGCCAATAACTGAGGGCGTGCAGGCAAGAGTCAATGTATGTTAATAGCTTTGATGTAAATGTGAAAGTGAAATATGCAAGTTACTAAATGGATTAACTATGTATAACTTATCAAAAAAAAAAAAAAAAAGGATTAATTATGTATAGAGTACAGTGACAATATTGTAATATTCTATAGTTTTGTTATATGAAACACATGCTAAAGTTTCGTGTATACCGCTTTTAGAACTAAATTTGGTCTCAAGAATGATATTCTACATGGTATGCTGTTTGTTTTGCATAGCATTGAAGAGCATAACTTTATTTAAGGACTCTATCTAATTATTAGTTTGCCTTTGAGCACAAGGATAAAAAATTTAAAACCACTCTCAATCTCAAATTGGTTTGTGGCTTATGGTGACTAGAGTTTTGCAAGTCTTACTGATAAGTACTTTTTCTTTTTTTAAAAGAAAAGTCTGAGAAAGGGGTAATCAGCATTAGCATATCTCTTGAGCATTATCCAAGGGGTTCCATAGATGCTAATAAGAATGTTTATTAAAGGCCCTATAGATGGGTCCGACTTCTCGGCGAGGAGTTCGTCACATGACCCTACCAAGTGTGCTAACAATAAGGGATATGTGGGGATATGAGCCTAAACATTTTAGAAATGAGGTCACGTAGCACTCAGACATTTAATCACTAATCCAGCACGGTAATCCTTTACTACTAGGTCATTACACTTAGCTGTGATATGCAGTAATTTGATACAGATTCATGAGTTTTATTCAAAGTGAGAGCCAGACATGTTAAAGACCTTTTTATCCTGAACTTTTTTTTTTTTTTTTTCTAGCTATACGCGTTCTTTTTTTTATTTTTTATTTATGTAGTACATAGTCTACATTCTGAGCATAGCACACAAGTCAATTTCTGTGATGAATCTTCTTGGTGATTTCCTTTTGAGTGTTGTTTATGGAAATTTCCATTTCTTTATGCTTGAAAAATTAAAAGTACATTTTCTTAATTTTTTTTTAATGAATTTGGATACTTTAAAAGTTGAGAAGATGTCATGAGAAAAAAATTCCTCCGGAACTCCGTCTCTATCGTATTAAAGTAATAATAATAAGATAGACCATTTTTGAAAAATGACTTGTTAACTAATTTTTAAAATTTCCGGTCATTAGTTAAATTTTTTTTTAAAAGGCTAACTCTAAATCCGTTGCAATAATTTGTAAACGGAGAAATACT
Organism: Ficus carica; assembly: GCA_009761775.1. Taxonomy (NCBI): domain Eukaryota; kingdom Viridiplantae; phylum Streptophyta; class Magnoliopsida; order Rosales; family Moraceae; genus Ficus; species Ficus carica. The sequence continues at coordinate 2,584,801 of CM019748.1, read as the reverse complement.
TTTTTAATGGAGAAAAACTTTGGTCAGTGATGCTTTAGCTTTAGTGTGGAAAATTATGTCATGTAGTTAATGTGTTTTCTTTAAATCAAACATTGACTGCTTGACTTTTGGCTGTTAGAGTATTTCAGGTCATTCTATTGTGTATTTAATGTCCACGAATACTTCTTTCATTCGACAAACTTATATTCTTGTTCAGATTGATCACATAGGAAACAAACATCTCCACGGAGAAATACTTTTTTAAGGATGGCGTTTATTTTTCTACGGAGAAAAACTTTGGTCAAGGATGATTTAGTTTTAGTGTGGAAAATTATGCCATGTAGTTATTGTGTTTTCTTTAAATCAAATGTAGACTGCTTGACTTTTAACTGTTAGAGTGTTTCAGGTCATTCTATTGTGTATTTAATGTCCACCAATACTTCTTTATTCGATAAACTTGTAGTCTTGTTCATATTGGTGGCATAGGAAACAAACATCTCCGCGTGAAGAACCAATTGAGGGCATACAGTCAAGAATTGATTATATTTGAATTAAGATTAGGATCTGTTATTAGGATTTGCTTTTATCTTTAGTAGCTGATTGATAATATAGATTTATGTTTATCTTTTGAGATTATTTAGAATATTTAAATTAAGTTAGATTTATCTATTTTGTTAGATAGGTCAGTCATTGTAATTTTATTTTATAAAGAAAAAGAAAAAGAAAAAGAGCGTTGATTTATTAATTGAATTATGTTTTGTTTGCAATTGCAATAATATGAATTCCCATTTTCTTTATCTTGCATTAGGTATTTCTCATAATCCCCCTTAGGGTTGTGGTAGGATAGCAGTTTTATGAAAAATAATTAAAGTAAATATTAATGTATTAAAATATTTAAAGTAAATAACAATTTTACTGGGTAAATAAAAATTTTATTATTTAAACTATAAACTTACTAAATTAATAACATATTTGTAAGAATATACAAACTATTTATCTTATGAATTTGTTATTTACTATTATTTATTTCAAATATTTTTAAAAACTAATATTTACTTCAAATATCAATTTAAAAACCTTATTTACTTTTCCTATATAAATAATAATAATAAAAAACCTTATTTACTTCTTTCTCCCCATATTATTATTAATAAGGTCAACTTTCTTCCCCCCCAAATTAGTCCCAAAACGCAAGTAGTATAATTCCCCATGGGTCGAGGAGGTCACAATAAAAAGTTGAGAGCTTTTTTTTTTTTGTTGTATAGTCATCATGTGCTTGTCCGTATAATGCAATCGTTCGACTTCATATTTGCGCCCATTCCGAGCTACTGAACCTTATGTTCACCATGTTTTTTCTTTCACCTGACTTTCTTCTGTTTATATTATAGAACACTTTGCGTTGTCCTGAAAGCAATCAATACTACTTTGCTTTCACAACTTTAAATGGTCGTGCCTATTGACGGAGGTTGATAAACTTTTTCATGAAGGGTGTAAACTATCATCGTCATTGAAGCTAAATTAAAATGTTACAATCTTTTCTTGTTTTCATCTCTTTATATCGTTGGTTTTACTCTCCCCACCCATGAAATATGGGTGTGATACAATTTATTTTAATTTTCAAGTTCAGAATTCAATTATCCTTTAATTATTACAACATTTTAATTTATATTGAATAGTTCGCTTTACTGCTGTTCAAATATGCTTGCTTAATATCATTTTCTGTTTCGATCGCTTTTTTTTTTTTTTTTTTTTTTTTTTTAAATATGAAACAATATGATATTGTTTGCTTCGGGTTCCTCGTTTCTCAAACAATCGTACTTTTGGTGCACCGGTTGGAAATTAAAAACTTTTTGTTTGCGTTTGTTGGCTTTTTAAAAAAAGTAGTCATAATTGTTGTTGATTTCTCTGAAAAAAATAAAAAATTTATTAACAATTTAGTTCTAAACCAGCCGACCAAATAGAGTCTTAGTATTCGATGTAAACATGGTTATAGACTTATAGTTATCATTTGATATTAAATACTCTGCGCTACAAATTTGATTTGATTGGAACAATTTGATTAATTTATTTTGTATTGGCAGAATTATACCCTAACTTATTTTTCTGGACTAAATATTTATTCGTTCTTCTACCAGAGTATCTGCATGCTTACCCCAATCCAAACAATTTTACTTCATCCATTGCTAAATATTCACACTTTACCCTCCAACCAACTATATGTTACCATCACTCTCGTTTGGCCTTACTATGTTGTTTCCACTCCACTTTCCTTCGCTTTTCTCTTTCCAATATGCCCACATATCTAAGGTTTTGACCTTAGATAAATATCATACCTATTTATTAAATGCCACAGCTGAATCTCCTCCCCACCTCCCATACCCGGTTCCCCCTTTTTTTTCTAAATTTTTTCCCCTCCAAAAACAGCTAAGCAACAGCCCATTTTTCTACCCAAAAATAAATATTTTTTAAATAAATAAATAAATCCGTGGGCATAGCACCTTGTGCCACGTTGTTGGAGTTTCAATACTCCTGACAGACCATAGCCAATGCCTATATTTATATATATTCAAACCATTAAAAAAATAAAAAAAATTATCTAATTGAGGGTTTTACTAAAATGCCTTTAAAATTGTCAACATGTGCACTGCACTTGTCATTTTCCGTTAAAAATTTAACTAAGGGAAAAAATTTATAAACGGTCCAAAGTTGGAGAGAAACAAAAATTAGAAATTGCAGTTGGAGGACATTTTGTGGCAAGGCCTAAAATTCAAAGGAAAAAAAGTGAAAATTTTCCTTATTATTATTATTATTATTTTTAACTTAGGGACTTTATGTACTTGTTTTTCCCCTTATTATTATTACAATAATAATAACATTACAACGTTATAGTTTTACTTGAAATTCAAAACAAATGCTAAAATTTAGTTGATGATGTCTAGTGTTAAATTTAACCCCGAGACGAGAATATTATGAAAGTAAATAACTCCAAACGATGAGACTCCACATAAAACACATAGAAACCTGCATTTCACTTCCACCCCCATGAAAACCATGCAGAAGCGTCTTCTTATTCTTCTCCTCCATATTATTTTGCTTCTGTTTCTTCCATTTAAGACCACTTCAACCCCAAGAACGCAACCAGAAGCTCTGGTCAAATGGAAGAACAGCTCAAATCACTCTCTTTAAAAAGTTTGATATGTGCAGAGGCTTGTGTAAGAAAAATTTGCACAACGTACACAAACTCATTCAATAGAAAGGTAAATAACCCAACAGAAACATGGCTAGCACCCCACTCCACATTGTTTAAAAAATCGGTCCAGTTTGCTTTGGCTAGAAAGGATCAATTCCGTCCCAAACCAACGAGAACATCGAAGCGAGAAGAATCGACTAGGCGATAACAATGGTAGGAGGCCCGTTTTTCCTTCTCATCAGACCTTTGAGGAAGGGATAGTGATGGAGAATAATCCTGCAGGTGAAGAACAGCTTTCCAAGCATAGGAGCCCATGAACCATAACCGTTGTAATTTGTGAATGGCATAAAAAGAAAAAAAAGAAAAAAAATTTTTGGGAAATGTCTCATATGCGGTGTCCTATATAGTATACGATACGACCCTTATAATTTTTTATTTAGAAACTTATAACAATTATTTGATTTACATGTAATTTTCAATTTAGAATCTTATTATAAGATACTACTCACATATTACTGAAATATGTTATATTTAATTACTTAATTAATATAACATAACACAAACCACATTACAAACGAACCCTCCCTATTTTTAAGGATGGCGTTTTATTTTTCTCTTGAGAAAAACTTTTGTCAGTGATGGTTAGTGTGGAAAATTATGTCATGTCCTTATTGCATTTTCTTTGAATTGTTATAGTTGTTTATAACAACTTGACTACTTGATTTTATAGTTGTTTATATGTTGTTATACTCAATGTTCAGCCAAGAAAAGTGCGATTTTTGAGTATCCAAATATAAGCTTGTATGGCCAGAATAAGATTCTTAAGGATGACGACTTTTTTTCCCCCTCTATGGAGAAAAACTTTGGTTAGAGATTCCAAAGCTGCTGAAAATTATGTCATGAACTAGTCTTTGGATATTGACAGTGTCCAATAATAAACTGCTAAAATGTTTTGATACTTAATTAGCATGTGCTTTAAATAAACCATGTCAACTGCTGTTTGGAAATTGTTTGTTTTCCAGCCTTTTTTTTCCCCCTTCCTCTGAAGTATGTGTTCATAATCAAATAGAAGAACAGCTTTGGAGACTAATAATTATGTGGTTATATTTTCTTTTTCTTTAATTCAAAACTTCGTTTTCAGCTGTAGGAGTGGTTCTGGTCATCCCGGTATATAACTCAGACGATGAAGACCTAAATACTTTTGCGCAATTTTCGGAAACTTTTTTTCCTCCACAAATTTGTATTCTTGTTGAGATTTTGACATAGGAAACTAACATTTTTGTGTGAAGAGCCAATAATTGAGGGCATGCAGACAAGAGCCAGTGTATGTTAATTGCTTTGATGTAAATGTGAAAGTGAAATATGCAAGTTACTGAATGGATTAATTATGTATAGAGTATAGTGACAATATTGTAATATTTTTATATTTCTCTAATATGAAACACATGCTAAAGTTCCGTGTATGCCGTTTTTAGAGCTAAATTTGGTCTCAAGAATGATATTCTACCAGGTATGCTGTTTGTTTTGCGTAGCATTGAAGAGCATAACTTTATTTAAGGACTATATCTAATTATTAGTATGCTTTCGTGTTAGAGTTTAGTGATCCGAATTCTGTTTGACCCGGTCTGAAAAGCTCGTAGTGCGATATTCGTGGTTGAGTTTTTGTTAAGAGAATTTTCAGAGCTTTGTAGTGGCCCAACCCGGTTCATGTTTTAGGAATTTTAGAATATATATGATGTAATTTTAGGATTTCAATGTTATGCTTCTTTTGCTATAGCCGCTGTTCTTGTACTAATTTTTAATTTAGTGAATTTTCTTATCTTTTGCCCATGATTTTTTCCCGTCTAGGGTTTTCCACATAAATCTGTGTGTTTTTGTTTTTGTTTTTTGTTTTTGTTTTTTTTTAATTTTCTTGTTACCTATTCGTTCCTAATTTCGAAACACTTTGAGCACAAGGATTACAAATTTAAAACTACTCTAAATCTCAAAATATTTTGTGGCTTACATACCTCTTGAGCGTTACCGTAAGAATGTTCACTAAAGGCTCTATGGATGGGTCCTACTTCTCGACGAGGAGCTCATTATCCCAATCCTACCAAGTGTGCTATAAGTAAGGGATACATGGGGCATGGGCCTAAACAATTTAGAAATGAGGGTTATCAGGGACAGATTTAGGGGAGTGCAAGTAGGGTTGTAGTCCCACTAAAATTTTTTGTTATCCTATTTTTATGTAGCACCTAGTCTATAGTATAGCACACAAGTCAATTTCTGTGACACTCTTCTTGATTATTTCCTTTTGACGGTTGATAATGGAAATTTCCAATTCTTTATGCTTGAAAATTAAAAATACATTTTCCTAATTTTTTTTTAATGAATTCGGACGTTTGAGAGTTAAGAAGATGCCACGAGAAAAAACAATTCAATTGAAACTCCAACTCTATCTTCTTATCTTATTTAAAAGAACGAATACCTGTTTTTCGTTCACTTCCAATTTAGCTCCACGTGTCTCTACCTCGCTCTTGCTTTTTTTCCTCCTCTTTCTTTTTCCCACCGCCTGGTCTTTGTTTTTAGTTTCTTTCTTTTTTTGTTTTTCAAATCTGCACTCTTTCTTCTCTTAGGGCTTGTTTGGACGGCCAGTTCAAACTGGAATTTTGAAGTTCATTCCGGACTGAACGAGTTTGGTCCTCCGGTTCAGCTTGAACCTCCATTTCACCCGTTATACAGTAAACCCAAATGGGTTTACTGTTCATCTCAGCCTTCCCTGCGCTTCTGTTCCCTCGGTCCTCTGCCCTGGTCGCGAGCCACTCACCGCCGAATCGCGAGCTCGCCGGACTCGCGAGCCAACCACTATCCAATCGCGACAAAAAGCTCGGAGTTGGGCATGGAGCTACGATGTCACGACGGAGTTGGGGAGGCCGGCGAGGCGCGAGGGTGGCTCTGGATCTGGCGCGAAAGAGAAACTCCGATTGCGTGAGGAAGGAACGGGCGCCGGAGTGTGAGTAGAGAGAGAGAGAAAGAGTAAGGGCTTGGGGCTGCAATGCCAAAGAAAGAGAGAGAAGGGGGAGGGACTCATGTGGGGGAGGAGAGAGAGGAAAGAGAGAGAAAGAAAAAGTGAGGGCTTGGGGCTGTAATGCGAAAGAAAGAGAGAGAAGGGGGAGGGACTCACGTGGGGGAGGAGAGAGAGGGAAGAGAGAGAAAGAAAGCGTGAGGGTTGGGGCTACAGTGCGAAAGAAAGAGAGAGAAGGGGGAAGGCCTCACGTGAGAGAGGAGGGAGAGAGATTTTTAAAAATAATATTTAAATTAAAAAAATCTTTTTTTTTTTCCTGAAATTGTTTCTCAATCCAGATGAAATTTGTTGATTGGCTGGCTAAAAAAATTTTTTGATGCCGTTTTGCATGTTTGATTATAGGTGTATATGGTTTTTCTAATTGGTGTTAGTGCATTTTTTATCTTGTTATGAAATTATGTGTGAAAATGTTTTACATTATAATTAATGTATATTTTGTTGGGGTATAATATTACAATTAAAGGAATTTTACGACATCTTTTACTGTTTTAAGTTGATTGGTTTTTATAATTCAGCATAATGTCATTTTTTCTACTTTTTACTAAAACATACGATAGAATGTTACAAAAAATTAAAAAAATTGATTCCGCTCATTTTATTATCATCCAAACAAGGCCCTTGTTTTTTTTCAATTCAACTCAACTTAAACTTTTTTCCACCAAACACTAAACTCAACTCAAACTTTTCAACTCAAATTTTTTACCAAACACTCATCATTTAAACTAAACTTAACTCATCTCATTTCGAACTTAAAAATCTCAACTCAAACCGGTGAACCAAACGAACCCTTATTTCTTTCCACTCTCCAACCTCATCTCCTTTCTTCACGATAAGCCTAAAAAATTTTATTGTTGATTCACTTTCATCCAAAATGCTCGTTTTGGTTGATATCTCTTCACTGTCAACACTTTGCCTCGCTTCATTTCCTTGCACTGTCGTCAATGTTTGGTTCCTCTCCTCTCTCTCTCTCTCTCTCTCTCTCTTTTTTCCCCCAATATTGGGGATTTTGTTTGCTGCAGATTTGGATGGCTACTTTTGTTTCTTTGTTGTTGAATTGATGGTTGTAGAAAATATAATGTATTTTTTAAAACCTTAAAGAAACCCCAAACTCATCAATCCAAGTTCATCATCTGCTCAAAATCATTCTTAGGGATTTTGTCTGCTTGAAAAATAAAGCTTTTTTTTTTTTTTTTTTCCTTGCTTTCTCCCCCCACTCGTTATCTTCTGATAACCTCGAAGTATCTGTATTGTCGAAACAAACTTTAATTATATTTTTTTTTTTCTTCCAATTCATGCCTTCTTCTTTCCCGCGCCCTCATCATATTCCATATTACAGTCTTCACTCTCTTTTTCCTATCCGTTTAATTGATTTTCTGTTTTAGTTTATGGTTGCTTTGCCTTGGATTTAGGTTTCTTTGATTACATTTCCATGCTCAACAGTAGAAATTAGTTTTTCTCTTAGGTTTGCTCTTCCTTCTTCTCTTCTTATACTTATCTTATGTTGGGATTTTGTTTCCTTTAGGTTTTGACTGCTGCTTTAATTTGGTCTCTAAATATTATTTCTTTTTTATCTTTTTGATGGTTGAAGAGAAATTTTTTAAACCCTAAAATGAAATCCCAAGGGGTCCAATTTTAAAAACATGCTCTGTTTGTTTCACCCATTTGCTCACCATAGTTTGTTTGAGAATTATGAGATTCATGTCTGGTGTCTTATATCATCTGGATGTCATTTTATTCACATTTCTCCCATTTCGCCCCTAATTTTTTTATGTTTTCGGTAAACGAAACTTGCTTTTCAACAACTTTTGGGTTCTTGTTTTTCAGATTGAGAATTCTCACTGTCATTCAAGTAAACTTTCCATAGCTTGATTACTTAACTGAAGTTTCAATTTGTTGCAAGAATAGTTTTGCGTTTCACCTCTTTTTTTATACTTTATTTGTCATAGAGTGCCTTTAGCTTTGCCATTAGTCATAGTTGTTAAAGAAAATGTGCTTATAATGATGTCTATTTGTGCCAGTTTTCTATATTAATTTTTGAGCTACCTTTTACAAATTGGTGTGTGACATTTTGTAGGGGTTCGCAAAATCAAATCGGTCTTTCCTGGTTTGTCTTAGTTAATAAATTATCAAAGGTAAAATGGGAGAATCTTAGTTCTTATGAGTATTTCAACCATTGGCTTTAAACTATATAGTCATCTCAAGTGTGTGATGAGAAACCACATTGTAGATTAGATTATTAAGTTCCACGAATGATCAAAGCAAAAAGTCACACAGAATCACGTAAACTATCTACTACGAATAAGTAAACCATCTATCATGAATAATTGTGTGAAAGAAACTATATATAAATATCAGGTGGAAAAAAAATGGAATTCGGAAGTTTCAAAGAATGACCAAAAATGGATATCAAAGGACAAAGAATGAAAACAAGTGGGGTGGTATTTTGGATTAGAGGTTGACACACCCAAGTTAGTATTTGGGCGTTTGATTTTCTTTATTTTTGTAAGAGTAGGTTATATTTATCCAACTTACAATCCATATGTCTGGGAGTACATTGGTAATTGTGCATATCTATGTATAAAAGACAATATTAGATACGCATAAAAGATAATGTATGCATTTTTTGTTTTTGTTTTTAATATGTAATTGCAGGTGTTACATATGTAGAATAAAAATGTCTTTTACCCTATTGTTTATAGGCTTGTGGATACTATTAACACTCCAATTGGGCAGGATCCAAACTTGAAGTTTATGACTGTAGTTCTTGACATCTATGGTGTTGAAAGTTTTAGTTAAAATAAGTATCACATTGGATAAGCGTAGTTAGTCATTGGGGAGAATCTGTACCATCTATTACATATATAACCATGATGTTTGGTTTTATTCTTTAGTTTTATTTTTTTGTTTTTTGTTAACAGATTTGAGCAGCTTTGCATTAGCTTTCCGAATTAAAAAATCCTGCAACATTTCAACCAGGTTAGCATTTCCCACACAGGTTTCCCGTACTTAGCTTGATTAAGTAATATACATTTTAGAGGTTAATTTATATATTATAATATTTAACAGTTATAGCATGTGCTTGACAAGAATATTCCATAAAAGAGATAATTTGGAACTGTATTGAGTTTCTTGATGATTGATACAAGCTTGATCTAATTGAAAAGGTTTTTCCTTGTGCAATTTTTCAGATGCATGATTTTGAATTTTTCTTTTTCTACCCTTCGAGAGTCTTTTCTTTGTGGCTCTTAGACTAATGTGTGAATAAATTTCTTTTAGAAACATTCTCTGTTCCTAATCATCGACTTCATTACTTATCTTTTCTTTCTCTGTTTTTATTGGGTATTTGGTTTGAAGATTGCATTTGTTTGCTTTCTATTCCCACATCAACTTCCATACCTCTTGTCTCTTTATCTGCATTTTTCTGTGGTCTATTTCTCTGCCTTTTGATTTCTCTCTCGTCACCTATTATTTTATGCCTTTTTCCTTCTATGGATTTCGTTTGTTCAGTCTCCCTTTCTCTTTTTTACTGGACGTATTTCCTCATTGCTGGTTCCTACCATTAGAGCCACTGTTTCATTGGTAAGAAGAAATCTGTAAGGGAATGCTTCAGATTCTAGCCTTCTCTCCTTGTCCTGGTTTTGGCAGATGGTGAATTTTTTCTTCATGCTTCTTGATTCAGGTTTTTATATTCTTTTACTTTACATTTTTAGGAAATTTTTATTTTGGGTCTGATGGTTTTGTATCGGTTGTCAATTGATTCTCGAATTTGAGTTTTTGGTTTCTTCTGTCCTTAGTGTTGTTTGGTTTCCTTTTTTTTAAATTGATTTTGGAAGCTTCAATTTAAATTTAGAGTCAGCCGCTGCTAAATCTTTGTTATTTAGTCCGTTTTGATGCTTCTTTGGATCAAGATGGTTTATTTCACATAACAAGATATATATCGAATTTGTTTTCATTGTAGAAAGTATCTGACAGTGGTGCATATATCTTTTAATTACTGGGTGCTTCTATTGCATCAGGGGGATTGTGGTGATATTTATATTTGACGTTGTTGTCATCTTTTGATTAATGCAATGTTGGAATGCCATGGGAAGATAATAGCTTAATTTCATTAATGGGATTTGGATTTTTACTCATAACATTTATATGACATTTAAAAAAAAAAAAACTTATTCGATCAGGGAAATGGATCTATACAATGATTAAAGTTGATTGCTCTGAAAAATCTCTATTTTGTAGAAATCATTAATGATATTACGTTTTGCAAAATACTAACAAGTTGTGTTATTTGTTTTAAAGGAATACTTGGCAGAAATATTTTAGAGCTGAATGCTTCTATAGTGTAGAAAACTATGTCAGCAGCTGCAACAAAGGCCGTTGTAGAAAATTATGTCAGCTCCATATCTTTAAAGACATGTGATATTGGTATTGGTTGTAGACCTCTAAGGATCATCTCCTTTTCATTGTTTCTTTTTAAAGCAAGTCATCCGGTCTTTAATTTCTTTGTTCCCAAAGGTGTTCTATTTTGAGACTAGAGCACAATCTCTTTCATGTCTCATCTGGTCTTTTTATAGACTAGCTTTTATATCCAGTATTCCTTCTTTTTGCCCTTCTTGTAAGAGTATCTGAAGCTTGTTTTTCTAATAATTATATCAAGCTTGTTTTTCTAATAATTATATCAAATGAAATGAACACTGTTTTTATTATTCTAGAAAGTGAGGATGATAACTACTAACGGGGGTTTTATTATATTGTTGTCATTAGAAAGTGCACTTTGTAAATCTGTATTTGCAAATTGAATTGGCAAGATCCCACATGGAGTCTCACACGTGCAAAGCACATGGCTTTCACTAGTTAAACTAATAGTTCCAATATACTAAACAGAATTGTTTTCTTGTGAAGTCTTGACTACATATGCCAAGTCTATATACCCTTTTTTCACCTTTGCAATGACACTGTTTATATATATATGCTCAAATCACTCTCGTTAAAAACTTATTGACATGTTGAGAGACTTGTGCAAGGAAAATTTCCACAACGTACAACACACAAACTCATTCTATAGAAAAGTAAATAACCCAACAGAAGCATGGCTAGCACTCCACTCCACATTGTTTAAGAATTGGTCCAGTTTGCTTTGGCAAGAAAGTATCAACTCCGACCCTAACGAGAATTTCGAAACGAGAAAAATTGACTCGGGATAACAATGGTAAGAGGCCTGTTTTTCCTTCTCATTAGACCCTTGAGGAAGGGATAGTGATGGAGAATAACCTGGAAGGTGAAAAACAGCTAAGCAAGCAGAGGACTCCATGAACCATGACCATTGTAATTTTTAAACGGCTTAACAAGAAATACTTTTTTAGGAAATGTCTCCTATGCGGTGCTGTATACAATATACCATATGGTACTTATAACTTTTTATTTAGAAACTTATAACAATTATTTGATTTATATATAATTTCTTATTTAGAATATTGTCATATAAAACTTTACAAATTTATAACCATTTAAGTGAGTATCACTGAAATATGATATGTTTTAATCACCTAATTGATATAACATGACACAAACCACATTACAAACAGCATGTAGAAAAAGTCTCATATAGCAGTCCATCCTACTTCTTTTAAGGATGGCGTTTTATTTAGAAAAACTTTGGTCAATGATGCTTAAGTGTAGAAAATTATGTCTTGTCTTTATAGCGTTGTCTTAAAATCAAGCGTTCACATTCAACGTTTGATTTTTTTTTTTTTTGCTGGAAAAAATATAATAAAACGTTGACAACTTGACTTTTAGTTGTTAAGGGTGTTCTGGTCATCCTATTATGTATTTTATGTCCACGATTACTGTTTTTTTTATTCTTTATTTTTCCCCACAAACTTGTATTCTTGTTGAGATTGCGACATACAAAAATAGACATATCCACGCGAAAAACCAAATTGAGGGCATATAGTCAAGAGCCAATGGCAATTGTTGCGAGTGTTGAATTATAATCTAAACTACATATAATATTATTGGTGGTAACAATGTACTGTTATATGACAATAAATAAAAATAATATTATTATTAAAACAACATAAAGCTACGAGTCTAAACCAATCGTTGAGACGTTAAACCACCACAGAAATCTGCACCTCACGCCTTGGAAACCATGCCAAAGCGTCTTCTTATTCCTCTCATCCATATTATTTTGCATCTGTTTCTTCCATTTAAAACCACTTCAACCCCAAGAACAGAAGCGGAAGCTCTGGTCAAATGGAAGAACAGCTTGTCTTCTTCACCACCTTCTTTGAAATCATGGTCTCTCACCAACGTCAACAATCTCTGCAACTGGACTTCCATCGTCTGCGGCGACTCCACTGGAGCAGTCTCCCAAATACACCTCTCCAGCTTGAACCTGATGGGGACTCTAGACGAGTTTGACTTCTCTCAGTTCCGTAACATCACTGCCTTCAACCTCAACAACAATCATCTCCTCGGGACGATTCCGCCGGCAATTGGTAACCTGTCGAGGCTTACTTTGTTGGACCTGAGCGACAACGATATTGAGGGAGGAATACCAGTGCAGATCAGCCAATTAACAGAGCTTCAGTTTCTGAATCTTCACAACAACTATCTCAACCACAGCATCCCTTATCAACTGGGCAATCTGCAAAAGGTATGGTACTTGGACCTTGGAGCAAACTACTTGGAAAATTCTGATTGGTTTAAGTTTTCAAGCATGCCTTTGTTGACCTACCTTGATCTTTATTTGAATAGCCTTAGTGAAGGATTCCCAGATTTCATATTAAGGTGCAGGAACTTGACGTTCCTCGACCTTTCCCAAAACACTTTGTCTGGCCCAATACCAGAATCTGTATTCACCAATCTAGGCAAGCTTGAAATTCTCAATCTCACTAATAACAAATTTGAAGGACCATTGTCTTCAAACATTTCAAAGCTGTCCAAGCTCACGCACCTTCACCTAGCAAATAATACTTTCACTGGTCTAATTCCTGAAGAAATTGGTTCCATAGCTGGTCTTGAAACTGTTGAGTTGTATAACAATTCTTTCTACGGGGAAATACCTTCTTCTATAGGCCGCCTCAGAGAGCTCTCCAAACTTGATCTTCGAATGAATTTCTTAAACTCTACCATTCCTTCTGAGCTCGGACATTGCACTAACCTCATTTACTTGGCCCTTGCTCAAAATAGACTCACTGGGGAACTTCCTTTATCACTATCCAATCTGAAGAACATCCGTGAACTGGGTTTATCCAGTAATAAACTGTTTGGTCCCCTTCACCGCAATCTCCTTTCTAATTGGTCTGTACTGACCTCATTGCAAGTTCAAGACAACAGCTTCAACGGGGAAATCGCACCAGAAATTGGGTTGTTGACTAATCTCAGCTACCTTGACCTTTCCCAAAACAACTTATTTGGCAGAATTCCCACAGAAGTAGGAGATTTGAAGGAGCTAATGAACTTGGACCTGTCCAGAAACCAACTGTCAGGAGAATTGCCGGACACTATTTCTAACCTGAATAACTTGACGGCAATCTCAGTGTTCACAAATAATTTCTCAGGAAGAATTCCCAGTGATTTTGGAAAGAATAGTCCTAATTTGGAATCTGTTAGCATCTCCAACAACAACTTCTCGGGAGAATTGCCACCAGAATTATGCAGCGGGTTCTCTCTTAAATCTTTGACAGTAAACAACAATAACTTTACAGGACCATTACCTGAGTGCCTGAGAAACTGCTCCAAGTTAGTCCGGGTACGGCTTGAAGGAAACAAGTTCAGTGACAACATAACCAATGTGTTTGGTACTCATCCAAATCTTTCGGTACTCTATCTCTATGACAACCAGTTTGTAGGTCAATTGTCACCTTTGTGGGGAGAATGCGGAAGTCTCACTGATTTGCAGATGTATGGCAACAGAATTTCGGGAGAGATCCCACCTGAGCTAGGAAAGTTGCCCAATTTGCAAGTGTTGGGGCTTGGCTTCAATGACTTGACGGGGGAAATTCCAATCCAACTGGGAAATCTAAGCAAATTGTTCGCCCTAAATCTCAGCAACAATCACTTGGCAGGGGAACTCCCTCAAGGTCTCTCCAAACTAACCAATCTCGACACTCTTGATCTCTCGGCAAACAATCTCACAGGGACATTACCAAAATGGCTTGGCGATTACAATAAATTATCAAGCTTGAGTCTTAGTCACAACAGGTTATCAGGTGAAATACCTCAAGAGATAGGAAACTTGGATACATTGCGGTATCTGTTGGACTTGAGCAGCAACAATCTTTCCGGCCAAATCCCATCAAACCTCGTCAAGCTCAAACTGTTGGAGACTCTCAACGTCTCGCACAACCATCTCTCCGGTGATATCCCGTCGTCATTCTCTGAAATGAGCAGTCTCAGCACCGTCGACTTCTCCTACAACAACCTGACCGGTCCGATCCCGAACGGGAAAGCCTTCAACAACACTTCTGCAAATGCCTTCATCGGAAATCCTAATCTGTGCGGAAACATCCAAGGTCTCGGTCCTTGCACCAAATCCTCCGACAACAAATCAAGCAACAAGACCACGAAGGTCATAATCGGCGTCTTCGTCCCGGTGTGTGCTCTAATCATCGTCTTCAGCATCATCACAATCGTCCTCACGCTCCGGAACAAATCCAAACGCCGCGACGACGAGGACATTATATCAGAGAGGTACGAAAGCCACCACGAGTCGATGATCTGGGAAAAGGAAGGGAAATTCACCTTCAGAGAGATCGCGAAGGCGACGGAGGATTTCAACGAGAAGTACTGCATCGGAAAAGGAGGATTCGGAAGCGTCTACAGAGCCGAGCTCTCGTCGGGACTCGCCGTGGCCGTGAAGCGCCTGAAAATGACGGACTCCGACGGCATTCTGAGGCTGAACTGGATAAGCTTCGAGAACGAGATCAAGACGTTGACGGAGATCCGGTACCGGAACATCACAAAGCTATACGGGTTCTGCTGGAGGAAAGGTTACATGTACCTGGTGTACGAATTCGTGCAGAGAGGGAGCTTGGCGAAGGTGCTGTACGGACTGGAGAGCGAGGAGCTCGGGTGGGAGACTAGAATGAAGATAGTGCAGGGGCTGGCACATGCGCTGGCGTACTTGCACCATGACTGCTCGCCGGCGATAGTTCACCGGGACGTGTCGCTGAACAATGTGCTGCTGGAGTGGGATTTCGAGCCCAAGCTTTCAGACTTTGGCATCGCTAGGTTGCTCAACCCTGACTCTTCCAATTGGACCAATGTCGCTGGGTCCTGCGGTTACATGGCCCCAGGTAAGGTTTCTCAATAATCTTATTGCTGTGATTTTTCTTAAATATAGTTTTATAAAGATTATTGATTTTAATTGGCTTTTTGCTAAGATGAATACTGGAGAATAAACATCTTAATGGGATTTGAGCGTATTTTTGGTATATAAAAGTATTTTCTACTTTGTTTCACAATAAGGGGCAAATATTATATAACCAGTGATTTTTTTTTTTTCCTTTTTTTTTTTTTTTTTTTTTTGCCCTTTCTGAAAGAAAAAGCTCCAAGGGATATTGATTTAGGGGCAAAAAGAAGTATTGTATTAGGTTTTTTTTAAACTATTACAATATATTTTTTCTCGGTGATATGGTAAGCAATTACTGAAAACAAATGAATCATAAAGACTCCAACATCATTTAATTTTAATTTGTTTTTGTTTTTGTTTTTAAATCATATGATTTCAAACTATATTGGTGCATTTATTATTATATGCTTTGTTTTACTTCTACTCTTTGAAAAGAGACACACACACATAAATTTATACATGTTCCTTTTGTCCAAACACCAAATCAAAAAGAAAGGAATAGAATCCTGAGTCCATGCTCTCCAAATCAGTATTCATTTTTTTTAATTGCTTACTGAAAATGGAAGTGAATAACGAAATTTAGAGAAATGAGAAATATTTTCATCCCCTATTCCGATTCATAGTACATAAGGTGTCATTAAATTACATGTAAGCAATTATTAACGTATTGAATCGTGGATAAGCAGTTATGTTTCTAATTAGTCTTGTTGATATTAATGTGACTGATTTTGTGAATTTTTATCTGAAAATAGAGTTGGCCCAGACAATGAGAGTTACAGACAAGTGTGATGCATATGGTTTTGGAGTTGTGGCATTAGAAGTAATGATGGGAAGACACCCTGGAGAGATGCTAGAATCTCTATCTGTATCATCAAGAAGGTTATCAAATGTTAAGGAATTACTTCTCAAGGACATGCTAGACCAGAGGTTGGAGGCTCCGGAGGGTGAACTAGCAGAGGCGGTGGTGTTCATGGTGACCATGGTATTGATGTGCACACACACCAATCCAGACAGGCGGCCGAACATGCAGTTCGTGGCTCAGGAATTGTCGGCTCGGACTCAGCCTTACCTTGCCGAACCGTTTGGCTCCATAACCCTCAACAAGTTGACAGGGTATCAGTAGAGGAGATTGAAAGTTGTTGGATTTTGCCACAATATCTGAGGAGCTAGGCCACGTTTATAATTGTTTATACTTGTTTGTATATTTTGAGTCTCCAAATATATGCTTGTATAGCCAGAATCAGATTCTTAAGGATTTTTATTCTTTAGCTGCAAAATATTATGTCATGTACTACTCTTCAGACATTGACAGTGTCTACAATTGACCTGCTAAAAATTTTTGATACTTAATTAGCTTGGCCTTTATTAATTAGTTGGGTGGTGGCACCAGAGATCATGATGGGAAGGCATCTGGGAGAGCTGCTGCAATCTCTACTGGCATCACCGAGAACATTCTCAGAGAACTGTGAAGATTTGCTCTTGAAGGACGTCTTAGACCAACAGCTTTTGCCGCCAGCTGGTGAATTAGCAAAGGCCGTGCTGGTTGTGGTGGTGACTTTAGCCTTTGCATGCGTAAGTACGAATCCAAGGGCACGACCCCCCCCCCCCCCAAAGAATTTTGTGGCACAACAACTGTCAAATCCTTCATTATCGTACCCGTCTGAGCCAATCGAAGTCATAACCATTGGTAAGATAATTAGACGCAGCGCGTAGATGAAGAATTTGATAGTTGAACTTTTTTCCCTTTGCATGTTTGTTGTGTTGTCAGGTCTTAGACTCAAGTTACAAACTTTGTTGCAATAATGAAATTTAAGTTTCCTACCTTCTAGTTCTTCCTTTTTTTCCTCTCAATTAAACTTGTTTTTGTTTCTCAGACCTTGTTTTGATTTTGGCTCCTTGGTTCTTAATTAATATTTAACGTTTTTGTTTGCTTAAATACTTGGCTGAGCTTTGCTACTACACCCCCTTGAAACATAAAGCAAATAAATAGCGACATTCGTGATATGAATCAGCGAAGAGAAGGGAAAAATGAGCGTGTGCATTCTCATTTACTCTGCAAAATGACACCAATTAAAAAAAAAAAAAAAATTCAACAATTCTAAACTGGCATAGGAATCAAAATTTTGCATCAGATGTAGTTGTAATATCCAGTTTATCTTACACAGAATATAGTTTTACAGGTATTCCTAACTACTTATGCCAAGTCTCTGAAACTTTTTCACACCGTTAACAGTGATAGTTCTCTCAATAACTGGTTATATACGTTCAAATCAATCTCTTTGGAAACTTATTGATATTTTAAGAGACTTGTGCAAGAAAAAGTTCCACAAGGTACCACGCACAAACTCATTCAAGAGAAACGTAAATAACCCAACAGCAACACGGCTAGCACTCCACGCCGCATTGTTTGAGAATTGGTCCAGTTTGCTTAGGCAAGAAAGGATCAATTCTGACCCAAACCAATGAGAAAATCGAAGAGAGAAGAATCGACCAAAGGACAACAATGGTAGGAGTCCTGTTTTGCCTTCCCATCAGACCTTTGAGGAAGGGGTAGAGATGAAGAATAACCCAGAAGGCGAAAAACAGCTTCCCAAACAGAGGACCCCATGAGCCATAGCCGTTGTTAATTGCATCAGAAATTCCAGCCACAACTCCCACCATGTTCAAAATTATAAGGGTCGTTGGAGGGATAAGTAGAGTTGTCCATTTGAAGAGGTAGAGCTCCCCAAACTCGGCGTCATCGGCTGCTTTTGCTGTCACAGTAAAGTTGGTGTCAACTCCAGCTAGGACTTTGAGGAGACCTTGGAAGACAGCAAAAAGGTGAGCGGAGACACCACCGATGACCCAGAACTGCTCATTACGCCACCAGTCCTCGAGGCTAACACCACTCCATCGGAGCTCTAGAATGCCAGTGGCAATGATGGAAAGAAAAAGAGCCAAGAACCATATGCTAGCAAGATTGTTAAGCTGCACAGAATGGAAAAGAGTTATGATCAGAGACTAAAAGAACCTGAACTTTAGCAGATAGAAATTACTTTTCCAACTACTACTTACAGTTGGGATGATGAATTTTCCGGTCAGAAGACAGACGGCAGGAATGGTACAATATGCAAGTAAAGGGATGGAAGTGAAAGGATAGACAATGGTGTTGATGTAGGCAAGTCTTTCAAGTAATTTCAGCTTTCCTCCATAGCCATACCATAAGGGGCAGTGACGACTGAGAAAAATTTCAACCGAACCAAGAGCCCACCTCAGAACTTGGTGCAACCTATCTGACAGATTAATGGGGGCTGATCCCTTGAAAGCTGGTCTCTTTGGGATGCAGTACACAGATTTCCATCCTCTACAGTGCATCTTGAAGCCCGTCAGAATATCTTCAGTAACCGAGCCGTAAATCCATCCAATCTGCCAGTAAATTTTATCACCAAATCACACCAGTAAATAAGAAATTAAGAAAATTCAACCATAGAGAGCGTTGTAATTCCATTTCAATATATGATGAAAAGGAAATATGGCTCTCACCTCTTTGCCCCATTCGGTTTTCTCCTCGTAGCCACAGCTTATGACATGGATGGCCTCCTTAATAAGTGTTGTGCTATTTGTCCCTTCAGGAAGGCCACCATCTTCCATAAGAGTAGAAGCTATGAAAACAGGAGATTGTCCGAATCGTTTCTCAAAATTCTTTTGCGACATGAGTGATGATTTCTCCAACTCTTCATAACCC
This sequence comes from Ficus carica, assembly GCA_009761775.1. Lineage (NCBI taxonomy): Eukaryota > Viridiplantae > Streptophyta > Magnoliopsida > Rosales > Moraceae > Ficus > Ficus carica. The sequence continues at coordinate 2,565,486 of CM019748.1, read as the reverse complement.
TCAAGCCCTTCTTCAATCTCTTCAAGATCAAACATGGTTCCACTTCCTTTCCTTACATAGTTCTTTCCCATCATCTTCTTCTTCTTCGTGTACAGTCCCCCAAGCAAGCTTGCTAAGCCCTTCTTCTTGGACTTCGACTTCCTTGAACCACCACAACAGCAGCAGCACCATGAAGGCCAGCAGTCACAGGTCATCTTTGGCCGCTTCTCGGACACTGGGGGATCATACCCGTACAACGCCTGCCGATTGAACACAGTTCCGGTACCGACATATACTGGTCCTTGGATCCCATCCAAGCCTTTCATGTTGATCTATACCAACAGAATCAGACTGTGAGTTCAATACATAGAAACAGACCACTTTATTAACCAACAAATGTGTTTGTTAAAATCACTTACATCAAAGAACACAGTGTTTCTATTGGCGTATCTATCGTGATGATCTATACCATCAAATCTTTGAGGAAACTGGACGTAACAGAGCTTCTTTCCCAGCTGAGGATCCATTAGAAAGCACATAGCTTCCCTCAAGGCCTTGCTGTTGTTGATGTAGTGATCACAATCCAGATTCAGCATGAAAGGTGCATTTGTAAGCACTGCAGAAACTCGAACCTGTAAATCAAAAACACCGATGATCCAAATTCATTAGCATTGCTGAGATATTAAATCCAAGTTTATAATTGTAATCAACATAACCGATAGCCACTCACTCACCAGAGCGTTCATGGCACCTGCTTTCTTGTGATGTTGATAGCCGGGACGTTTCTCACGGGAGATATACACAAGACGTGGCAATTCTTTACCTTCCACGTCTAGTGCACCACCACTTCCGAGATAAACCTGCAAAATAATTTAAACAGTGAGTCAATTAAAACCATTCACCATCTCCTTTCAACTAGAATATCTGATCCTTCATTCAAAAGAGAACAAGCGAATTAACTAGAAAAGTGAAGAAACAAGCTAAAATCATCAGCAAAAATCAGATTATTTATCTTATCCCATTCCATCGCTTTGTTATGCATTTTCAGTCCTTAAATATATATATATATATATATGTATATATATCTTGAGCGATTTCACTAGACGGGTTCAATTACATTCCCAATCCTGGCATATTATATCATGCAAACGTTCTTTCATTTTCCGTCAAAATTTAACGTTACAGCAGAACAAGGCATAAGCATCAACCAAAGCCTATTTCTTTTTTCCTGTTAAAAATACTAATGCGATGATCAAACCTGAATCATGCCGGGATGATCACGAGTGTTGTTGCCCGGCCATGGCGTCCCATCCTGCATCACCCACCCGTCTTCCGGCTTCTTCTGCGCCTTCGCCACTAGCGCGTTAATCCTGACCTTAAACTCCTCGTACTCTCTCTGCAACACCACAAATCAAACAATAAAAACAAAAAAACAAGAGGAAAAAAGACTACAAATTTTGGTGATTCTCTCCAAATGCACCTTCATGGCCCTCCGCTCCTTGACGAAGCTCGGATGAACCTTGTCCTTCAAGTAATCGATCTTCTGGGAGAAGTAAAACTCGGGAGTTCTGGGCTCAATGTTGTGCTTCTTGCAGAAGGGGACCCAGCGGCGGGCGAACTCGGCGGTCTCGGCGAGGGAGTCGAAGAGGAGCATGGAAGCGCCGTCGTCGGAGACGTAGCAGCAGACCTTGTCGACGGGGTAGTCGACGGCGAGGATGGAGAGGACGGTGTTGGCGGTGATGATAGGGGGCTCCTTGAGGGGGTCGACGGTGCTGACGTAGACGTCGACGGGGGAGAGGCGGTTGAGCTCGCCGTCGCGCTCGAAACGGAGGGAGAGGCGGTCGAGGTAGGTCTGGCGGGTGATCGGGCACCATTTGGGGAACTGGTCGAGGATCCAGGAGAAGGCGAACCAGATCTCGCAGATGACGGAGATGAGCCAGAGAGGGAACGCGTCGTAGGCCGGGGTCAGGATCCGGAACCGGAAGAAGAAGCAGAGGATCAGCAGCCGGAGGACGATCACGATCCGGTACGGGCTGATCAGGCTGGAGGAGATCGGGATCTTCCGCCATAGCGGCTGACGAGATTCCGCCAATCTGCTCCATTTCCCACCCCAAAAAAAATAATAATAATAAATAATAAAAAAAGTGTTAGGGTCCGTTTGGATGGTAAGTTTAAACTCATCACTATCAACTTAATTTTTGTTTTTTTCCTTAAAATTTTTTTATCTTTTCTAAAAAAGCCAATCAAAATCACTATTTAAACTTATAAATCTTAACTCAAACTCAAATATCAAACACCCCTAATTTTTGAAAGTTGGGACGTTAATCATAAGATCATGGCATATATGTCTGTCATCTAAGATTTATTTCATTATGTGATCTTGTACTTGTGTCTTCAAACTATAATGATTTTTTCAGGGGGGAAAAAATATATATATATATATATATGATGAATTTATTTCAAGCAAACAAAAAAAAAACTATAATTATTTTTTTATAATATAAAAGAATCTTCTAGTGATCCCATTATTTTTAAGTTTGAACCCTACAAATATTTTAAATATGACAAAGTCAAGTATTTTATATTAGTTTCTCTTAATCGTCTATTATTTCACGCCAAAAAAAAAATTACAATTATTTTTTTATAAATTAAAAGGATCTTCTAGTGATCCCATCATTTTTAGGTTTCAATCATACAAATACTCTAAATACGACAGAGTCAAGTATTTTATACTAGTTTCTCTTAATCGTCTATCAGGGACCTATCCTGTCATCCCCAACCTAAACTTTAATAGCTAAAATTGAAGCAGGTCTAAAAAGAAGATAATGGAACTTGAATCCAGATAGACGAACGGGAAATGCTTAACAAATATATAATTAGTTAATTTGTGCCCCTTTACCATGAAAATCAAATAACAATGAGTTCAAAGAAAAGAAAAAAAATAATAAGTTTACATATACTTTAAAAAAAAAAATTTGTTACTTTTAGATATTGGAAGTTATTATAAAACAATAATAAGTCGATTTGGAGAGTACAGATGCATTATTTTTGCGTTACAATTAAATAGAAATAAGGTGATATGGCCGGTTTTTAAAAAATATTAATGTATTTTTTTAAAACAGTACAGGTTCATAAATAAATAAATAAAAATTTGTTGTTTTACGAATTTAACACAATTTAGGGTATTTATTGAAACAATTCTACAAAAATGTCACTTTCCAACATAACCCAACTAAAAATAAAAAATAAAAATAAAAAACATTGCACAACACTTTTTGTCATAATTTATTCAAAAAATTAACGTTGTTACAGAAAATGCAAATTAAGACTATAGTTATAAATCTATAAACTATTTGATGTCGCAATTTAAAAAGAAAAAAATCGCTGTAGGGGAATTCAAACTATAGAACTCATAACAAATTAATTGTTAGAATTCAGGTAGAGGGCTTGAAATGATTATGAATCATGAATTTATCTGTCGTATTACATTACAAAGCCAAAGGGACTGACTGGTCTCCACTACCTACTATATATATATATATATATATATATATGTATGTATGTATGTATGTATGTATATGTATGCCTAATTAAAATAGTACTTACAGGTAGTCATCGTCGTCGCCTTGATCATCTTTTCCATCATCTTTGTTGAGCAAATTACCTCTCCTCTCTTGCCTCACTTTCCATTTCTCTACTCTCTCCTTCCATTCATCATTTCCATAAGCCTCTTTCTCTCCTTCAAATTCCTTACCAGCAACTGCATATATTAAATCCAACCATTAACATATTATGTATGTACATATATATACATATATATACTCGAGTGATCGTAGCTTTGGAATGCTTACCACTTCCTGCAACAGAGAAGGCTTGCCCATTTGGCTGCCACTGCTGCTGATTATGCTCCCCATCATCCTGCAAAAATACTCACTCATTTAATAAATATATCAAATATTTGATTGGGGAAAAAAAAAAAAAAAAAAACTATGCCAAATTGGTTAGAATATGGTATGAATTACCGAGTTATTAGCGAGAGGATTGATGCGATGATCATCAGAATTATCGCCATGGTGATTCTTCGCCTGAGAATCATCGTCAAAATCGTCGTCGCTTTCATCATCATCACCGGCAACTCTTGGACACCCTGAAGTCACAATAAAAGACAGAACAAACACCTTATGTTATAGCTTAGCCTCACAAATTTTACTTACAAGAATGATAACCAAGAAGAGTTCTACAACAAAACCTTTTTGGCGCTTATAGCGAGTGTTGCACTGAGGACAGCTCTGATTCCCATCACTCCTCTCGTAATCGTAACAAGGCTTGCAAACCGGAAACCCGCAGACATGACACGCCACGAACAAATCTCCGTTCTCCTTGTATCCGATCTCATCGCCACAAACACGGCATGTCTTCGATGCAGCCTGGCGCGTTGGTGGCCGGTTCTGGTGCATATGAATTATACCAAAAGCACATCATTTACAAGAAACTATTTAACCAATAAAACTTCTTAGCCATTGCTAATATGTTAGACATGAAGAATGTAGAATTAGTACTACCTCGGGGTCGGAAACTTGGAGGTCGTTTCGGGTGTGAGAACCGGTGACAAAACCGGCCATGGAGTTTGATGCCATGGCAAAGCAAAATTGTGGTATGGAGGAAGCAGGTCTGGTAGAGGAAGGTTGAGGAAGGAAGGTGTAGTTATATGGGAAGGTGTTCGGTCTAGAAATGGAAAAAATAAATAAATAAATAAATAAAATGGAACACAAGTGTGAGGTAGAAGAGAAGAGAGTTGAGTCTACCAACTGTGAGTTGGGAAGTCGTGAGTTTGATTCGAAGAGAAGTTAGTGAGCAAGCGATAGGTAGAGAGAGGGATGTCCCTGGATTTTCTTGGCGTTTGCTTCGATTCAAAGGCCTCTCCAAGGCCGACGGTAGCTGTTTGAGTTCTCTCCTATACAATCCAACAAAAATTTATTTCTTTCACGTATTGTTGCATGTGTCACGTACCCCACTTCTCTATATATTATTATTATTATTATATATCTTATTTTATCGTAAATAAAAATTTTAAAAAAATTAAAAGTTTTGTTAGAAATTATAGCAAGTCTCGGCTGATTGTATTGGTGATATATATGATCGAGTTACTCGTTTTGCTAAGAATGTGTTATTGATTCAAGTTGCTTGATTTTTTTTTTTTTTTTTTTTATTTTCCTTTAAATTTTCAAATTTTGGGCTTTTTGTGGTGGAACGTCCCCACTTGTGGTAGATCATGATAATCACATTTATAATGAGCTGATGATAATTGGTATTTAACACTGCTTTCTTTTTAAGGTTCTGCATTCTGGATTCATAGTATATTAACTAATTCCATTTATCTCTCATCACCACCAATTAGCTCTACTCTCACCATCACCGTTTAAGTTGCATATTTTCTGACCACAAAAAAAAAAATAAAAAAAAAACTATATATCTTTGTCAATTTGTGAAACTTTTCTTGTAATAAGCTGTAGAATTTAAACTTGAAAACTCAACTTTGGCTGCTTTGTAGTCTCCATCCACAAAACACAGCAGCATCAAAAATGAACCAAAAATTATGTCTTAAACATACACATTACCATCAAAGTACTGATTTATTACCGGTATAAATCCAAGTGTCAACACACCATAGGAGGGTACTTATCAAAATTGTTGTCGTTATTTTGCAGTAAAGATTTTTATTCATGGCTCAAAACTTGAGACTTCCTTACAGATGAAAACACCTTTAAGAAAAAGCACAAGTGACTGCGAGTGGAGGAATGATTCTCAGAGCCTCATCCTAAAAACTTGCCAACAAGAGTAGCACTAAATAGCGGTTTAAGAATATAGTAGGAACAAAACTTGTAATGAGCTTACCTTCAATTTATCATCCAAATAGATAAACTGCAAAATGTTATTGCCCATCATAGTATATATATCACACCGAGGGCACGAGAGAGAGAGAGAGGACCTCAAACCTCTCAAAATCTCTTTCAATCTACAGATACGCCTGCCTTACTCGAGATTCATAATGTATTGTCAGTTTGATGCTAATGCTAAGTTGACGGATGATATGGCTTTATTCGGTTGATTTCAGACGTTTCGAGGGTTGTGAGCCATTCTCGCTTGCATCTGGTTCATGATTGTCGGGAGCTTTCTCTTGAGGTGCCTCTTTCTTGTCGCCAAGCTCATGGGAACCTTCTTCTGTCGTAGTATGAGCTTTTCTTGGATCATTTTCAGTTTTTCCGTCATCCATTTTGGACGTTTCCTGTTCACCTTTTTCAGGGGAACCTTGGATTGCATCTGAAGATACAGCAGATGGGTTCTCCAAAGTGGATGATGAAGCCTTTAGCTTGTCCATACCTGACTTGCATTGCTTTTCAAACATCATTTGCAAGTACCTCCCTTGTTCTTCTATTCGCAGCTGCAGGTTTCTTTGTATCTACAGACAAGCGAGATATTTCAATATCACACCGCAGAAAAGGATAAAAACTTTCAGGGGATAGGAAATAGAGCCCTATAGAAAGACTGCAAGCCCACCAAAACTTTTGTCCATCATTAGTGTTTTTTTTTTTTTTTTTTAATTTTGCTATAAACTCAACCAAAATCAAGTGGAAATTAATCAATTTCAAAGTTGAAAATTCACACCTCAAGCTGTTCGTGCAGCCGCTTCTGTACTTCCATTTGCAAACGCAGAGCTTCAGTTATCTCAATACCCCTGTTAAGCAACCATGGTAAAGTACAAATCGATTCAGCATAGCCAACTTAGAAATAGGATTTATAACAACTAAAGGAACAGCAGTCAAGAAATTTAACCATTTGACAATTTAATCCTATTCTACAAACCAGTTTGCACTCATAAAGTAGAAATTCGACAGCGGATTTCTACGCTCTAGCAGTAACCAAGATATGCAGACTTGGATTCCCTAGCAAGTTTAAAATACTTATTTTTACAGCCCTTTCACTGGGTGACGCTCCTCTTGCTCTTTTATGTAGCAATCCTCCCGTATCATTTAGGTTATGTGGTGAAACGACCATTGTTGTCAACAATGGCCACAACAATGAATGACTCAAGAGTCACCTCAAACCCATAAGGATAAGTAGCCTAAGGAAAGCCAAACTTGAAACTCCAATGAACGCTCAAGGTGTAGAGGGAACTAGCAGCCAACTCTTTTCATCCTGGCTTCCTACAAATTCAGTAGCTGGCAAGAGTACATGGACATTGGATTCTACCGAATGTCCTATTGTCTAACCATTTTAAACGGAGTTGTAAAATTTGAGAGATACCAAATGCATTACTAGAAACTAACAGCATTTCTCATCCAAGCAACGTTTTTTTTAATGCAGCCATGGCTGCACGGCATGCCATCCATAGAGCTAACAGTGCCACCGGCTGTCAAGCATATAAATTATAAAATCCAAGGCCAACCCAAAAATATTTATCTAGGGATTATAGCCAAAAAGCTAACTAATTTGGAAGTGCAAGTTAAGTTTCGTTAGACTCTGCAGAAAGTTGCTATAACATAACGTAAACCAAAGAAACCATAAAAGCATAACATTTTTCGAAAGTAATGTCAACAAATTGACTCACGTTTTCAAGTCAAGAGATGATATTTCATCAATGGGAGTCAATTTCTTCTCCGAGGCCCCTGCAAACAGAAACTACAACTCAGTACATCAAGTAACTTACATAACTAAAAAGAATATAATGATATATTTACATGTAAAATGGAAGCAGAAAGGAAATTGTATAAAAGAAATTTTTGCCTGCTTGGTGATTTCGTAAAAGTAAATTAGGAAACTTCAATAGACATATAATGTAAACAATCAAAATAATGGCAAAGAAGAAGAAGAAGGGGGAAAAAATGAACGGCTAATAGATATAAATCTTTAATCAAAGGCAAACATCACCGAATTCTATGCCAGTAAGGAATATGAAATAAATGGAACGAAGAACTTCATTCTCTGAAGAAGAGGAAGAAAATGACAATAAATTCTCATTTGATATGATGCATCACAAACTGCCAAAAGAAGAAAATTCTGAATAGAAACAAGTTTTGAATCAACTACTACAGCATGAAAGCAACAAAAAAAAAAATACCGTTACTTGTTACTGACCAAAAATTCATGGACCACCAAAATAGAAACAGAGGAAAAAATGCATACCTAAAATCCCTGCTATTAGAAACAGAGGAAAAAATGCAGATCTAAAATCCCTGCTATCTTTTCAATTAGTAGAGAGACAGAAAAAATAAATAAAAAATAAAAAAAGCACTAAGAGGATCATATAGCAATGAAGGCATGCCAAACACGTATCAAAAGCAAGCAATCACAAATGTATGCCATTATTGTTACTTAGAGATATGTGTTATATACCTTCTGACGACTCTGGTCTATATCGAGCTGTCCTATACTTCTGCAGTTCAGGAATTAAGTTTCTGATCAGAAGAAAATTCACACACACGTGTAAAGTAATAGAAACAATCTAACGATTAAAGAACATATACCTGCAAGTGGCTTTTCACATGATAGATAGTCAAGCCTTCAACTTTCATAAGCTTCAAGACACCCTTTGGAGTTGCCCCTGAAGATTAAAAATAAGTAATTCAAATGAACCGGAAGCTTCGTGATCTTAAAGAACTAAGCGAGACATAAGAGTTACACACTTTCACTGCCACCGAGTTGGTTAACGGCCTCCACAAAGGCCTCGTGAAGTTCTGGTGTCCAGCGCATGCGCGGCTTGGCTGATGCACTAGAACTATTAGTTGAACAAGAGGGGGTAGCAACAGTCTGAATTTCTCCAGATGGAGAGGAATGCTGCTGATGAACTTGTGGTTGTTGAGCTTGAAAACTTGGTGGTTTTTGTGCCTGGTATGCCATCTGAAGCAACAAAAGAAGCCAAAATGCTTTTGATTAAACATACCAAAATTCCACACTTTGCTTGGCGGATACATATTTTTCTTTTATAGGAAGTTTGCAAAAGCTTGATAAACTCCATATACATATAAGGGGATCCAACCTTCGGTTCCGCATCTGTTACATTGGCGTCTGCAAGAAAGTCCTCCCAATTAGAATTTAAAGGATCATCAACAGTGATTAGATGGTCTGCCCAATCCTGCCAATCACTACGCTTGCCAAATTCTTCGGATGCCATGATGCTGCTACAACTACTGCTTTCTACTTGTCTATTCTCAACAGGGGTATTTACAGGAAAATCAAGGAACTCTTCAACAGGATCTGTACACCATGAACCGCTGGTCTCTTTGGGATAATGACTCGATGTCGCAGACTGAAGCAGTGTTGAATGAGAAGATTGTTGTACTGGAAAAGATACCCCATTCGATGATGACCGAGATATATAAGGAGGGTTTCTCAACTGATTCTTCTGGGGTGAAAGTGAAACAGACGAATAGTGAAGATCTGATGAAAGCCCAGACGACGATGAAAATATATGACCCATTACTCCACTGTTGGAGGTTATGTGGCCTGCATGAGTGAGAGGACTCGCCATTAGTTCTCTCTCAACAGACACTTGCTGGGAGCCTGGCAACTTCGGATATGACTCTTCAAAAGAGGTCGGAAGCACAGGCAAAGACGAAGAAAGTGCTCCAGATACCCCCATGTTAGTCAGCTGCTCTGCACCTGACCTTGGAATGGATAAAGTAGGGCGTGCCTCCATTTTCTTCCTAAGATCACAAAAAATTGTGTTGCACACATTTAGTACATAACAATGTGTGAAAAACAATTAAGCTGTTGTAGTGATAATCCTCACCAACTTAAGACCTACTAAAAGCACCCTTTGCTTGCTATCCAAACCATCGAAAATGTCATCAATTATCACGTCTGAAAAAGGAAAAAAAAAATTTAAAACAACATAATACTTAAAGGAAGAAAGCTGCAGTAAACGCATTTTAATGGCAAAGAACGTCAAAACCTGCATACTTTCATCAAAACACAAGCTTTAAAAAAAACAAAAAACAAAAAACAAATGATCTCATTTTGTAGGAAGATGCACTATGATATAACATTTTTTTTCACAAATGATCCAGAGAACAAAAGTTTTACCCACCAAACGAGGGATATTCCATTCAATCTAAATCATGAACTTGGAGTCCAAAATTTTGTTTTTAAATTTTAAAAAAAATAAAAATAAAAACTTTCACCAATCACCAATATAATCCTCTTTCCTCAGCAAAGTTATAAAAATTATAAATACCTGTAATTGGAGTAGACAGAACAGAAAATTTCAGATGAATTTCTATAAACCCCAGCAAACTTTATCCATAAACTAAATTCAACATGTCCAATCCTCGTGAGGAAAGAAGAAAATTTGATCCAACCAAAAGGAGAGAAAATTCACATACGAATTCCTGAAATCTCCCACCATGCAAAACACTGATTTTATTACACCAAATACCAAAAACACTATTTTCATGAAAAAAATAATAATAATAATATATATATTTATATATACAACTGTTAAAAAATATTATCCAAAATGAAACAGGGAAAAAAACACACACACAAATTTCAATGAGAAAAAGATGAATTAGAAATGAAGAACACGAATAAAGCGATAGAATCGACCGATTTTCATGCCCAATTCTTACCCGAAAGGAGATTGATAGGGGAGAGAGAATTTGGAATCGAAAAGAGGCAGAGAAGAATCCGAATCGAATCGAAACGAAACCGGAAATTAGGTCGAAGGAGGAGGGATAATTGTGGGGTGACAGGCGGGTGTTTTAAAAAAATTGGGTCACCGGCGTCGCGAACCCAAGAGGAAGGGGTGGAGGGAGGGAGGGAGGTAGAGGTGATGAACGGTGACGAATGCGCTTTGGCTCTGCCCTTTTTCATTTGGGCGGCTTTCTCTCTTTCTGGACATCTGCATTATACGGGAAACAGTTCTCGTCCCACGCGCTCCCTCAGCGCGTGCTACCACTGTTCCAGAATGTCGATACTGGATGGGGAGAATAGTTCCTATGTGGTGGGGTCCAGTGTGTGGGAGTCTGTGATTGGTCGGCGACGGTTAATATCTGCTGGGACGCACGTGGGGCTTAAAGTACTTTTTTTTACCCGTTTGAATCAGATTTTAAGAGTACAAAAATAATAGGATTAATTACAGATATATCTAAATAGTAAATCTTAACACACATGGGTGTGGAGAGGTTGACGAAGAGGTAGGATGTCTATACTAGGTTCATTTGTCTATATGGGTTTCATTTACATTGTCTTCTTTTAATTTTCGTATTAGTTTCGATTATTAAAATATGATTTGATAATAATATAATAGGTCTCAGATGAATGATTGATATAAATTAATATAAATGATATGTCTCTAATATATTTAGAGAAAGAGATTCATATCTATAGGACTGAAAATCTGAAAATGATAAAATCACTCCTAGATCCTTTTATTTATAAAAAAAATAAATCTTAATTTAATTAATGTCGATATTTTTATATTACTATAAATATTATAAAGATCAACAAATAATGTCACACTCAAAATTCAAAAATTACACAACACTTAAAATTATTTTTATAATTACAGATATAGTCTGATTTCATATTTAACTCTATCAAAAAGTAGAAATAAAAATCCAAAATTAATTTATAGAAAATTCAAATATATCTCATACGAAAAAAACAATTTTAGACAAAGATTTTTATATAAAAAGGAGAAAATGTTGAATATATATGTCATTATTATGTATAATCTATAATTATAATAATGACGAGGGTTATTATAAAAATAATAAGTAATTAGATTTATAATAATAAGGTGAACAAGTTAAACAGAATAAAAAAAACTAAAATGAAATAGAACAAATCTACATAACAATTATGATTTAAAAAAATAAACGGATAATATGTTTTACTTTTTCGGCATAAAATAATTATTTAGCTTATCTTTATGATAAAGATAGTTTTTTTTATTACATAAAAAAGTGAGAAAGATAATGAAACTTTAAAAGAAATATGTTATTCATGAGATGATAAATAAAATAATATTTCCATCAACATAAGAATATTAAAAAGTAAAAAAAAAAAAATTGAAGAACAAATATGACTACAAAATGGAAAACACATTTTTAATTGAAATAATTTTTCCATCAATATAAGAATATTAAAAAGTAAAAACAAAAAATTGAAGAACAAATATGACTAAAAAATAAAAAACACACTTTACTAAATAAGGAAATTGTCCAAAATATGTGATTCCAGGTAGAATCTAAGCTAATTTAATACCTGAATATCCCTTAAAAAAATTATTTATACTTGATTATATTAAAATGTGAAATGTTTAAATTCCTTTATTTTAAGTTTAAAAAAATACCCAAAATTTTAAAAAGAAAAAAGGAAAACACATATTACGAACATTTGATTCCAAAAGTAAAAAATTTTATAGATATAATTTAATAATAATTTTACATCTAATTTTATTACAATTGAAAGAATTTGGATTCTCTCACCAAAGTTATAGAGTGAGAGAGAAAGAAGTAGATGATTTGTGTTATAATAAAGATATCGAACTTGTTTTTTTTATAATATAAAGATTCGATGTTCTTTGGTTACCCAAGGGGCCAATTGGGCCTCCAAGGGGCTCCAGAAAGACACTAATCTCGAACTTTTTGAGCTGCTCTTCTGTCCTACGCAGAACACAAAAACATTGGTCCTTCGCATTTCGTATGACAAGTGTCGACCATCAGCCCTCCAACAATTTAAAAGACAGATAATTTTTTTTTTTTTTTTTTTGGCTCAGAAAATAGAAAGATTATTTGTATTTTCTACGTTTGCATTGATGGCATCTAAGATTCGATTCTCGAGCTTATTTCCATAATTTTCGTTTAATGATTTATTTTCTAAATAATGATTTTTGAAAAAAAATCACAATAATTACCTAAAAAAATTATAATAACTGCCGCATCTTTATTATTAAATTATTTTGTTAAGTTAATATAATAGTTTTACTTTAAAATATTATCTCAAAAAATAAAATAAATAAGTGTGTAAATTTGTTTTGTTTTATGACTTGGAACTTCCTAATCATATTTGATTTGACAAACATTGTATGAGAATACGGATTAGTATATTACCATTTAAATAATAATATTGGTCAATATAACTATTTATTTACTCTTTTATACATGTTTTATATGAGAAAAGATGTAGTACAACCATATTTATATACTCAATTAATAAAGCTCATTTCATAAACCGTTTGATATATTTTAACAGTTTAGATTTTATTTGTATACGATAACTAGTACGTACCTTAGCTCATAGTATCATAACTGATAAATTAAAAAATCAAAATCAAAACAAAAATAAAAAAAATACCCCAACCCTTCCACCGGCGACAACTTCCACTTCCGATGACGGTGAAATCGCCCCCCCCCCTAACTGGTGACGACCCAGACCCGCGACCCCCCCCCCCCCACCCCACCCTTGTGAAATTGCTAGACTCATGGTGAACCCCCCCACCATTAAGCCCCCCTCAAATCAGCTAGCGCCCCACCCCCCGAGCACCCAATCAACCGTCAACCCCTTCCCGCTTGCGAAATCACCAAACGGCAAAATCCCCTACCCTCTCAGCCCCGAGCCACCATCGGATGTCGCCCCTTCCCCTTCAAGAAATCGCCAGACAGCGAAATCCCCCACCCTCCCTTCCTCGAGCCCCCATCGATCATCGCCCTTCCCCCCCAAGGCGATCTTCCACTGGTGACCCTCCTACCTGTAATGTAATCTATAGATCAATTTTAATTTTAATTTTAATTTTAATATTTTATTTTTTTTATTTTTTATTTTTAATTAAAAAAATTAATAAAAATAAGGAATTCAATTTTCTATTTTTTAGCTACAATCCTATAAATCAGTGTTCATTTTAGTTTTTGTACACCCTTTAAATTTTATCTATTGGATTCAATTTCAATGGTCTTAGATGGAGATATATCGATAAGGCATATAGAAGGGGTTTTACCACAGATTCTATCGTTTTATATATATTCATTTAGGTAAGTCTATAGTAGAATCTCATTTATATACAATATCGATTTAGCTTATTTGTAAACCGTTATGATGTAATCAAACGGTTGAGATGTTGTTTGTACATGATAACTATCATGCACGTTACCTTATAGTATTATAGACTAATTAATAAATTAAACAAATAACAAAAAAAAAGAAATTAAAGAGAAAAAAAAAATCAGACTTTCACCGATGAAAAGCTGGGGGGGGGGGGGGAGCTCCTTTTCGGCGACTCGACGTCAGCGGGGCGAGGGCTTGTTGTCATTGAGGGCATCGCAAGTCGTCGAATGGGATCGTCGGGCTCGCGAGTGGGTGGTCTGTCGCTTGGGGCCTCGGGCCTCTAGAGGGGAGGGCCTCGTCATCGCGGGGAAGTCGGATCTGGCCGGCGAAGGACACTGGGGGGGGAGCCTGGCTCATCGTCAGCGTCAGGGAAGGGAGCGCATAACTGGTTTGCAGGGGAAAGGGGGTTTGTCTTCGTCGACGGGGGGCACAGATCTGGTTAGGGGAGGGAGGGGGTCTTTGTCGATGTCAGGGAGGAGGGCGCTCGTCACCAGATTTAGGGGGAGGGAGGGGGTCTGGGGTGTTCTTTGCTGGTGTGGGGGGGGGGGGGGTTCGCCAATTGACAGTCACCGGCCAATTTTTTTAGTTTCTTTAAATACTATAAGGTAATGTGTATTATAATTATCATGCACAAACAACATCTCAGCTGTTCGATTATATTATAGTGGTTTAAAAATGAGTTTTATTTATAAGATATATAAATGAGACTCTACCAACTATTCATTTATAAAAAACGTAAAGAAAAAGAAAGAAAAAAACCAAGAAAGAAAAGTCAACATGTCACATATAGAAAATGGAAATGGAAATTGAAATATAGAAATACTTTTAGAACTCAAAAACATCTTATAATTTTGCCCATTTCCACAATTTATGAATGTCATTATCCGGAGTTGTCTATCCGTATCTAATTTACTACTCAAGCCCTTTACACGATGCAAGGGAATTTGTTCTTATTTTTGTTGACTTTGTGCTTGGATCCTCCGAAAAGAACTTTGCCACTGCATTTCATCAGGAATAATGCCAAGTACACCGGCTCGAATGCACTATTTTGTATCAACCGCGCTCGAGTTGTCTTTTTTCTTTTTTCTTGATTTGTGTTTAAAAAAACACTACATCAATTAAAGATTAAAAAAATTGCATCCATCCACAAAAAAATATTCTAGTTTACCGTAAATTAGTTTTAAAAAGTTTAAGAGTTAGAGTCGGTGTCCACAAAACTACTCTTTTTATCCAAGTATTTCGCAATTTCATATGTGCAATACCATATTATCCAAAAGGCAATGGAAAATTGAAAATCCATATTGGGAATATTTTTTTCTTCCTGAAATGTTCCTTTCACTAGCACATAGGATCTTATATGAAAATTTCGCTATCTCATGCATGTGTAGTGCCTTCATAATCATCAAACGAGATCCTGAATTGTAAAGACATCGTAATAAAAAGAAAAATACTTACATGTACTATTGGTGTTAAACACCATTACTAGTGGATGATACTTAACACTACCGCCAGTATCTTTTAATATTATTCCTATAAAACCCTTCCTCGGCCGCCCCCAGCACCAAACTTCCTCATCCAAAAAGTAAACATGCTTCAACATCACGAGGACACAAATCTGTTGCATTCATTACATAAATAGAATCTGCAACATGACTCTTTTAATCCTTTTACTTTTGTGCACCAACTAGTTAAAAGTCACTAGCTCAAAGCAAATCGAACTTATTGATTTTTATACTTCAAAAAATTTTCATATGAGATCTTTTCCATGAAGACATATGTGAATGTGAATCAGATCTCCACCGAATTTTTGTTGGTTCTTTTATCCACTCATGAGTCTGGTTTGGTTGCTGATAAGACCAAAAACACAAAAAAATAAAATTAAAAGTAAATAAATAAGAACAGTTCAACTCCTAGTGTTAGTGCAAGAACAAGGTAAATCTTCTTCTGAAAGTGACATAAGAAATCTGCAGTGGACTTTTTTCACCTTCTTTTGTTGGAGAGAACTTTATTTGCTTTCAACACACGCCAAGAAGTTTCATCAACCAAGAGCTTTCACAACACACTAACACACTCGGAACAAATTAGGAGAAAATTCGGGCGTCGATGTCGTGCTTAGTTACACGAATATGAAAGTGAGAGCTTCAAGCTAAATATAGTAAACGGAGTTTGGTAGTTTGAAGGTTCTTTTGGCACTTGGATGTCCTTCAAAACTGCTCCATTGATCTCCGACGATGCCCCATATGCGGTATCCTTCACCCACCAATTTCTGCCTCGCCTCGGATTTGTAATTTTGCACCTCCTTTAGTTCATCTTCTAGACCCCTTATTCATAGACATAGCGGATACATCAAATTCACAATTAGAGTAGTTTTTCATTAGTATGAACTACAAAATCTAACTTAAAGGAAGAGAGAAAATGAGGGAAGAATTTTTGTACCTTAAGGAGAGACCGGACCATCCGTGGGATCCGACTTCAATGAGGTTGTCCACGGTGTGGGATCTGAGAGTTTCCCTTCTTGAAGATATGAGAAAGATCTTAACGCCTTTGTCTTTGATCTCGTGGAAGATGTCGAGCGTGTGCTTAAGAGCCGGCGCGCCTTTCTTCTTCATCCACGCTTCCAAAGATGTTATGTTACGTTTCTCACCCCTAGTTTCAGATTCAAAACCACTTCCTAATCAATTGCTTAAATCAAATCTTCCAAATAGACAATATTACGCAACACCATAACATTATTCTTGCTCAAAACGCATATTTTGTATTCGCAGAGTTCAAAAAATTTATGCTTATATGCCCTGCAAATATGAGACTATATCACTGCTGCTAGGAAAATTAAAAGGGATATTGTAGTAACATTTTTAAAAGGCTTTTTTTTTTTTTTTTTTTTTTTTTTTTTTTTTTTTTTTGCATTTATACATCCTAAACTTATCGTAGAATTAGAATTTGCACCCTGAACTTTTATTTTTGACAATTTGCACCATGAACTTACAAATATGAAGCAAATTGCACCCTATTGACAATAATATTAATCTTTTGAAGAAAATTGATATGTGATTTGTACGTGGGTTGTTAATTTATGACATATAATCATTTTAACCTTAGTTAATTAACAATATATATGCTAGGGAAGTATCAATTTTCATTAAAAATCAACATTGTTTATAAATGGGGTGCAAATTGCTACAGATTTGTAAGTTTAGGGTGTAAATTATCAAAATTAAAAATTCAGGATATAAATTACAACTCTATAATAAATTAGGGTGCACCAATACAAAAAAGCATTTTTTTAAAAAAATAATTAAAGTAAATAGTAAAGTAAACATATGTAGTAAATAGCAAAAATGCAGATAAATGAAAAATTACAAGAGGTAATAAATTTACTAAGTAAATTTGTTATTCACTACTATTTACTTTAAATATTTTAAAAAATCTACAATTTACTTCCATTATTTTATGAAAATTGTTATCTTCTTCTTTTTCCTCCGAAATAATTACTAAGGAACATCAGTGATGTTCAACATCACACTAATAGAGACGTGGGCCTTACTGATGGACCTTATGTTATGTGACTCATCTTTTATTAGTGAGTGATGTTAAATTTCATTGATGCTCCTTAGTATTGCTCTAAAATAAAATAAACTAGAGGGGAAAAACAAAAAAACAAAAAAGGCAATGTGTTTGATCTTGAAATGTGCTAGCTTGGGTTGATCTAACAGATCATCATAATTAAAATAGATCTAGCAAAATTCCTAGGCCTCCAAGAAAGAAAATTGTCTTAGATTTCCAAGTTTTATGGGACCCAAAAACATTCCTAGTAGACACAAATAACCTTATCTGTCTAAGGAAAATAATAATAATAATAATAATAATTTTTAGAAAAATACAACATGATCAGAAGATTGGCTTACCCAAAACCATGTTTTTTATAGTAAGGAATGGTGGAAAGCAGAGTGTCATCAACATCAAAAATCCATGCATCTTTACCATCACCTTTTAAACTACAACATCTGCTCAGGTAAAGCTTAACCTCCTCCAATGCCTTCTCAGAATCAGCCCTGTACTGTGAAGATGTCATGTATTTCTTAATGTGCTCAACACATTCTTGAGGCACCATTTCAAACCCCCTAATGTTGTTTATCTCCACGTTGACCCTCCAACTCTCACAGTACTTCTTCAAGCTGTCTCCTACTTCCTTCCTGAATTTTGGGCTCAAAATGCTCCAATCTGCTGCAACAGCCAAGCTTATGAAGATGTTTGAGAAGATTATCAGAACTGAGAGTTCTATGAGCTTCCCCATGTCTTTTCCTGAGGGTAAAAATGCAAAGAAAAATTTTGGAGTTCTGAAGAGTGAGTCTCGGAAATTAAAGGGTATGGTGTGGTATGGCCTGTGGGGTAAGTGTTGTTTGGTTGGTTGTTTATTAGATTTCACATAGTGGGTAGTTCATAATTTGTGGACTAATGAGAGTAATAATGTAGGAGTGACAAATGGAACAATAAAGCAATTTATGTTTCACAACTAAGGAAGATCTGTCCCCCATGAAGCTGTTGTGGTTGTTCTAATCTATTTTCCCAAATTACACACCCCAAAATAATTTAAGGGTTTTTTTCTTTTCTTTTCTTTTTTAATATGTTAGTAGTTATTTTTTACTTAAAAGATTAATTCCATTGCCAATAAATTAGCATACATGTTGATGATGAATACCAGCTGGCATTGGTAGTCTAATATGCATTCGAAATCTAATGTTTTTCTTTTTTTTTTAGGGTTAACTAGTTGCCAAGCATATGCAGAGTGCGTGCGGACAAATAAAGTAAAATAAAGACAAGAAAAAAAATTCATGTGACAGTAACTTGATTGTCATCTGTCGATAACTATATCGTCACGTGATAGTTCAAGAGGAAAGATAAAAGTGTTGGTGATAAGTATTTTTTGTCCTTTTATATACATGGTTAGGAGATTAATGAATATAGATTACAGCAAAGGGTATTAAGGGTTTGTTTGATGAATGAATTTGAGTTGAAAATTTTAAGTTTTAATATTAATTTTTGTTGATTTTTAAAAAAAGATAAGACGAAAATTTTTTTTAGAAAAAGATGAAAAAAAATATAATTTAACTTGAGTTAAACTTATCGTCCAAACATGTGTTAATTTTTGCTTGGAAGATGGAGGACTCTCAAAAGATGCCAACAAAGATGTCCAATTATGAGTCATCTAGTCACGAGACAACTTTACTATTATCAGTCCTTTTTGACAGGAATGTGAAAATAACGAGGAAAAGTGGTACGTACTTTACTGTTCATACCTTGATTCACGGAAGCGTTATATTAGGGAAAAGCAAGAAAATATTACCATTAATCTTTGTAACTTTTTTTTTCGGCACTTTTTTCCTGGAAAAGAGATTCTCAAGAAAACGGTCTCAATCTGATCCTAGAACATCTTCAAAAGGAGCAGATTAAAATTTCTTTCTTTTTTCTTTAAAACGAAATTAAGAGGGACAAACCCAGATGACTATACTGTTGAAAATTGGCATAGAAGTGATTTTGATTCATATATGTACAAGTATAGGAAGAACACCCTCTCTGATTACACATGCCCGTAAGTGGGCTCTGAAACAAACCATAGCAAAAGAACTCTCTGTTTGCTTATTTAGACGGTTCAAAGAAAAAGAAACAATCATTAGAAAAAACATGAAACAGAGAGATGGGCCTTCACAAAAGACCATCATCGAAGTTAAGAGCGTAGCTGCGAGGATCATAGCTGTAGCGAACACCGCTCCTTTTTGCGCTCAAAGCTCTCTTGCAGTGAGACTTTAACCTCCAAATCAGCTGCCTCAAAAGATAAGGCACATTGCAGCGGAAGCAGCTTAACGATGCTCTTCTTTTAACACTAACCAGCGTGACTTCGTAGTCATTGCTGATAATCCTCTTCCCAAATTTCAGCGACTGGATTCTCCGCATACCTGAAAAGTTTGACGTCTTCATTTTGAGCTCCTTGTTGTTGTGGTTGTTGTTGTTTCAGAAAGATCTGGTAGTGGAAGCAGAAAAGCACAAATGAAAATTTCGGATTTATAAGATGTGTTGGTGGCTCTATACCACTAGAGGAGCCTCATGTTTTGTCGATGTCACTTTCCCACTAGCAGGAGAATAAAATAAAGAACATTATCACGATCAATGGTGCTTTTCCACAGTCCTACATCCCACTTTTGTTTTGATAACATTCCCCGTCACGTAGGTCCCAGCTCAAAAACATGATTTGTAAAGCTTTGCCCTCTAGTGATGCAATGTCATTTGTGATGACACAGCACTTTACAAGCCCAATATCCTCTTCTCCTAAAAGTTGCCGCCGTTTCATCTCTCTTTCGGCTACCTTCCATTTCACTTAAAGATTTGGAGGTGAACTTTCCTGGAAGTGTCGATAAAGAATGATGAGATTAAGAACTTCTTATGTGTCAAAAAAGTTTTCCCCATGAGTTACCTAAATGAACAAGTTTGACCAAACTTCTAGGTTTTAGGTTCAAAATGCCACAAAGATTATGCAGAGAAGATCCCATGAGGCAGGTCATCTGAATACTTTACACGAATGAAAAATAACAAAAGTAGGAACTTTTTTTTATAAAAAAGCAAATTTCCAGAGTACAACATAAACAAACAATTATAACACCTAAGAGAGAGAAATTTATGCCCAAAAAAACATGGAAATTCCGACTATGTTGACACGGATTTTGTGTGAATATGTGGAAAGATGCATGTACTAATAATACACAGGAACATGTTGATGACTAGCCTTGTAAAGTTGTAATGTTGTAATGTTTTACCATCAAGCATTACTGGGACCATGTGTTTGAGAAGCACCATAAACATGAAAAACGTAAAGGCACCAAATTCTCTCAGCCAGTTCACCTGGGGGTCGGAAATGCGTATTAATTTATTGCAAATCTTTCAGCAACAAATTGCTAAATAGGACTATCGATACTTGAACAATTAACACTCACAGTCATTATGTTCCTTCCTATCTTGATTACAACTGCAGCATCTACAAGGCAAAATATAAATCAACTGCTTATGTACTGGAGATATTTTTCCGAAAAGGATCGAATACCTGGAAAATATTACAGTACAAGGAGAAAAAGGAGTCAAATAATACCTCATCTCTGAAAAATCTCCTCTTAATTGGATATCCAATTCGCCTAAATAAAACCTGAACAAAGGCGACCTGCATTATAATCAATTTCAAACTTCAATTGCAAAACATACACTTTGGAAGGATTAAAATGTTTCCACATAATCAAATCAAGGTGAACTGATTTTAAATTAAGACTCCATAATTAAATACAAAACTAACTTAATCTACAATTTCATTTCTTATGAGATATCGATCATTACCGCAAATCCAGTCTAGAATTTGAATTATGTTTTATTAGATACCAATTGTCTCACATGGAAAGATTACAAGATAAATAATGGGTTTATAAGGCCTTGAGTCCCCTCCCCTTGCAAGCCGGTTTTGCAAGGGTGAGTTCTACTTAATGGGCTCCTAACAATTGGTATCTAACATGTTTCTGATTGGATCAACGTAGCAATGAAATTAAAAATATAAGGAGAAGATTGTTCGAATTAAAAATTCAGTGACCAGAGTGACAATTACTGAACAATTCAGAGACTAATCGTTCCAATTACCCAAAGTCACAAGTTAATGGATAGCGGAATGAAACCAATATTCACTTTAATTGATAAGTATGGACAACTTCAGAAGTAGAAATACCAGGATGGAATTGAAACCGCTGTAAGAGCTGGAGATATGTTCCACAATGGACGCAGTTGACCACCCAATTTTCCGGTCAAATACCCAAGAAAGTCTTTTTCCTAATCCACCACCAGAATTAGATATGCATGATTATACAAGAGCAAATAAAATAAGTGTTCAGAGAACATATAAAACTGCAACCAAGTCACAAAAATTTAACAACCTTCGAACTCATTTCCTCTTTAGATTCAAAAGTAGGAGATTTCCCTGGAAGTAACTTGCACACTTCATGATATTGCTCTGAAGTGGTAACGGAATTGTAAGAAACTGACATCAAATGTTCAATTACATTAGTCCACCTGCTTGCAATGCACCCAAGTAACAAGATCTCCTGTTTCAGGAAAAAAGAGTGGACGATTAAACTTTAAAGAACACGAGATTTTGAATCGCTGAAGGTCATAGAGAGATCATTGTAGAGCTACTACACTTGTTATTATATTCCCTTTATTTTTTATTTTTTTTTTTCTGTTCATGAACAGAGAATAAGTAGGCTTACAGTTATATCACGCAAACTATCATCATTACTTTCTGTTGAAATACTTATCCGGTCAAGGACTTGTGCCCACTGAATCTTTGGAGCAGAAAATATCATGCTGGCACCCGAAACCATTCGAATAGTTCTATTGTCAAGGAAGTAAGACAGATTCTTCGAATTCCAGCAGTTCCATTTCATAAAACCAAACAATTGCTCTGCAATCCTGGACACACATAGCCAAGAGACATCCAGAGGCTCAAGATCTTACCAACAGATTTTACCAACAAGATCTTTTAATGAGACGCACTAAATATAGTGCTTTAAAAATGGACACTAAAGAAAAAAATTCAAAGACGCCCTCACTTACACTGGTGCATCGTTCTGCTTCAGTTGTTCCTTAAATAAGTTGTCATCAAACTCCCTCCAACTCTTATACACAAAATTATCAGAAATGGTCTTCAAGCTTTTCTCAATTGTGGATATATCCAACACTGCAGACCACCTCTTCAGGAGCTTTTGAACTGCATACTTTGTGAAACTATCGCCATTGCATTCTCTTGCCTCCTTAACCGAAGAGAAGTCTTGAGTGGAAGTTAAATCTTCAAAACAAGACCCCCTATTCTGAACTGAGTAAGTCGACGCATTTTCCAGCTTCAGCTTGCTCAGATACACACTTAGGCGATCATGCTCGGTTACCGAGAGCTCGTCAAGGTCTGTTTGGACTGTTGCCGTCAGAAAAGCTCTAAGGTGTGAGTCCCTCAATGGTAAAGTATAAATAAAATGGTCCATCAAAAACCCTCTTGCCTTAGTAAGCGTTGCAGATGATAGATCTGCAAGGCCCTGCATATTTTTTTCTCCCAGATATAATTGAGAAATTATATGGCTTTGTAAAAGTAATCTAGTGAATTCAAAAAATAAATATAAAAAAATTAATTAAATATGCAACCTGAGGGAAGGAAGGAGCAGATGTGATTTTAGATAGAGCCATATCAAGTTCATTCATGGAGTCCTGGTAAACATCCAAATGGCTCAAAGTACTCAAAACCTATCATAATTAGCAAAGCAAAATTCCAATGAGGCTACCAAACAAAGGAAACAAGGATCAAGCATATATTTGGCAAACAAAAAATAACATTAATCTAAAAATCCAATTCAATTTCTGTAGTTGAAAAGGGCACGTTAAAGCACATTTCTTTTTTCATTTCAACGCGTACATGCTCATATAAAACTTATTTTTCCTATCACGGCCAAAAAGATATATCTTTCTTTGTATGTAAATATGAGTATATGCATCTTAATTTGGGCTCAAGTCGCAAACAAACTATGATCATTAAAAGGAAGGGAAATTGGGGGTACTGGGTACTGACATTTTCAAAGAAGAGAGCCCATTGGAAAGCTTGATTGATGTTAATCGGATCCCAGTGAGCAGGACGACCGGAGGACTGATACCCAGATGTCAGAATCAGTATATCTACGAACCCTTTTATCAATTTCATCAGATCTTCCAAGGATATGTCTGGGTGGCTCCACCCCATCTTCTTTCTCTTCTTCTTTCTGAGAAACCCTAACAAGTCAACACCCAGTAGTAACAACTATTAGGAAAATATTAAACGGATTATCTAGTTCGATTCTGAAACACAATAGAATTCTAATGGATTTCGAGGAAAATCAGACGGCGTTCTATCACTCCAAAGTCCCACGTAACCGAAACCACCCGCGATAGCTATTCCAAAAACCATGTAAAGTTTGCTATTTCCAAGTAAACGACATGTAGTTTTTTTGCTCATAAAGTCAAGGTGAAGTTTTTTATTTAGTAAGGTATAACATATGTTTTTAAATCGCACCACCACCCCCAACCCCCCCCCCCCCCCCCCCCCCCCCCCCCTTCTTCTTCTTCTTCTTCTTCTTTTTTTAATTTATTTATAATATAAGCATCTCACGTGCACTTCTTTTATGTTAACCAACTTGGTAATTAAAGCCCTAAACTCTCCTTTCCCTCACTAATTGATTAGTCCCAACGACTTTATATCAGACCCTTTTGGCATTATTTTTGGAGGCTGTTTTAAGATTACTAAAGAATGGATTATTTACATATATATCTAAATTGAAAATATTAATTTAAAATATATCCATTTTTTTTATTTACATAAATATCTAAAAAGAATAATTATAAAGATATAATTTTACTTTTCATAAAAAATGAAAAATTAATAAATAAAGAAATTACAAAAAAGGAATCTAAGATGTTTACAAAATAAAGCTAAAGTTGATTAATGAAATTGTAAAAATAATTGATAGAAAAGAAAATTTTGAAATTTTTTTTTTGATTTATTGTAAAGAAGTGTAAATAAAATCAAATAACCAATGATTAAAAGGGCCCTAATAATTTGAATAATTGTAAGAAAAAAAAATTTTGTTGAGACATTTTTGTTTTTTTGTTTTTTTTTTGAGAGGGATATAAAAGTATCTCAAAGATACAATCAATGACAGAAAAAAATCCAACTATAAGATATCTATTTCTATCCAAATATCAAGTTAAGTTAAACCATGAGTCGTGAAAACACAACTAAGCATAGGGACATATTGAAAAAGTATTTTAATTAAGCATACTATAAATGCGTAAAATTTTTGGGTGAAAAAAATAAAAAATAAAATAAAGAAGTAAGTAAACAACATAAAAAAAAAAGTAAAAGAAAAAAGATAGAGAGATTAAATTTTCGAATAGTGTCAAAAAGACAACCCTCCTTTATAATATATTTATATTCATCATATTACTCTCGTGTCCGGCACCTCATATTTACCGGATACAAACGGCACTTGTAACAGTTAGTGTTTTTTATTATACCGGATAATATCTTGAGTTGTACTGATTAGTCTTTTGAGTTGTCATCCTTTTCATTCTCTCTCTCTATTTCTCTCTCCCGCCGGATGAGAGAATATTTCTATATTTATATGTGTGTATATAAGTATATATATATATATATATAAAACTTCAAGTACCGCATCTGTATTTTCGGCAAAAAAGAAATATTTGGCTGACAAACATAGGATCTTCATCTGCATGAACATACATTGGGCTGACAAACATTGCGAGTCTTATAAATGCAAAGACACAAAACTGAGCACGAAAAGGGAAATGAGTTTTTAAATGCATCAAATAAAGATTTTTTTTTTTTTTTTGGGCTAAAAAACTGCATATGTTTGGCTCGAATGGCAGCATTCAGGACTAGTTCAATTGATGTGTTTTATTCGGTTCTAAGGCCCTCTTATGAACACAGCAAGTCTTCAAACTTGTCTTGTTCAGTTCTAAGGCCTTTTTGAACGAAAAACAAAAATAGTTTTTTTTTTTTTTTGGCCCCCGCATAGTTTCCTTTACTAGTTCAGCCTATTCATGAACGAGTTCTATTTGTGCAGTGTCAGTTATCTTTTCCCCCCACACAAACCCCAACCCCCCAGTCTTAAGCTGTCTTTTTCCTCAAAATGTTTTTCTTCTCTATTTACAGGTTTTTTTACCTTTTTTTTTTTTTTTTTTTGGATCCACCAACATAAGGATCACTTCAACGACAGAACTTAGGACCCATTTTAATCAAGGCCAGCATTGTAAGATGTTTAATTTAATATTATTATTATTTTAATGCTCAGTACTAACTCTTTTTTTTTTTTTTTTTTGTGATTAAGCATCTTGTTGGGCAATTTCTATCACAAATGCTTTGAACATTTTCAATATGCAAAGGGAAATAGGTTGTTTTCACATTCCTGTCAACATCTGTTATATTTTTGGTACTAGAGGTTTTTTCAAAATGATTATCCTTGTTCAGAACATGATATTCGTCATGGATTTGAAACAAAGAAAGTAGCGTAATATATTATGCAGCACAGTCTTCCATCGCTGAATAATTGCCCATAACTAGGTCTTTTTTCTCCAGTTTATAACCGTTCTTTGGCTTCTCATATATTTTTTAACCGTCAACCACAAGTTTTTGAAGATTTTCTTTATTACACGAAAGCACAAACAATCTGAGGAACTGAGAGGTTATGGAGACACATAAAAAACTATTTAGATCAACAACCCGTTATCATGGGTTTCCAAATAGGTCCGTTTTTTCGGAGTTGGCAGTCACCAAATGCAGGGGCGGAGCCAGGAATTTTTTTCAGTGAGGGCATATATAAATTTTTTTTTTTTAAGATAAAACAAATTTTAATGGAGACTGTGATAATTTTTTATTTTAGTTTTATGTGATGATTTTTACTTTTAGTGGGGACAAAATAGTAAAAGTATAAAAAAAAATTATTAGAATTAATATTAGTGAGGGTTATTTGAGATTTTTTTTTTTTTTTTAGGGACTATATGAGAATATTTTATTTTCAGTGAGGACAAATTACAAAGATTAGAAAATTTTTGGGACAAATTAAAAGAACAAAAAATTTGAATAGGAGCTACAGCCCCCACTCGCACCTCCCTCCCTCTGCCTCTGACCAAGTGTATGTGGTTTATCATTTACAAGTAAATGAAAAGCAAAAAACACTACTGATTATTGATTACAAAACGAAACTAAACATATTACAGTACTAGTCCTTGTCTAAAATGAATCCTAAGTTCTATCGTTGAACTACACCAACGTTTATGTTTCTTAGAATTAATGTTTATTCCGGCCTCATTTAAATCTATTCATGCTTTTTGTATCTTCAATTTTATTTCAGGTCAGAATTCTCCAGCAAATTGATGCCGAGTCTGATTGATATTCTATCTTTAGAACCAAATTTTGCAATAAGGTGGAGTTCAGGACAAAACCACGGTCCTAATGCCCGAAAGAGTTTTTGAACGAGTAAATAGGAGTGTTTGAAATTATTGTTAATACTCCAAAATTTCTTTGAGAACAAATAGGAGCTGGAAAAGGTCACATTTTCTTTCTCATAACATTTTAAAAAAATTGTCTTCGAAAATGGACGACTATTTTCAAAAACCGACATGAAAAATTGATATGCGAGTTTGCAAACACCCTTTTCACAACAACTTTAAAAAAACGTAATGAAATATGAATTTTCTACAACATTTTTCAAAAACCGTAATGAAAATTGGATTTTTCATGACGTTTTTTAAAATCTGAGTTGTGAAGTTCAAAAAATTTGTACAATCCTAATACATATATGCAAATGATAAATACAAATAAGTTATCGCAACCACCCCAAGAAGTGTAGTTCAATAAATTTGTACAAATGGGTTAAACATATATAAATAGGTAACATATCTTTGATATCAACATTTTCTTTTCTGTTGTGGCCAACTTTTCAAAACCAATATTGGCAAAAATTAACAGAAACACCGTGTACAACAAAAAAATTCTCAAATTTACTTTGTTGTTTATAGTTTTATTAATTCAATATACAAAAGAATAGAAGATAGAGAATTTTACCATCGTCAAATTAGGTCAATAACTCTAAATCTTCTTAGAAAAACTTCACCCAAATACTCACCTCCTTCGATTCCAAGTTCTTTCACACCTAACCTCGGATACTTCCAACTTTATTTTTTTATTATTTTTTTTATGTGTGAGGGATATTTACAAGCATAACAAATCCTTTAAAGAAGAAAAAAAATATTACAACACTTTCACGACAAATTTTTTGGTTTCTACACGACAACAATTTTTTTCCCCCCATGTTTAAAAAATACGATGATCGGTTACTAGAGTATAAATTTCAAAAATAAACGAAATTTCCTTTGCTAATATATCCTTTCCCAAAACTACAGAAGAACCAATAAAAAGAATAAGATGTCGTTTTTAACTCGAAACGACATACATATGTTCAGCACAAAACTATTCATCGTTTCTGATCTTCGACTAAAAGGGACAAACATCCAACAAAATTTTGGCGAACGAACTAAAGTCATGTTTAATTTCAATTGCAACATCTCAGACTACAAACGAAAATATGCCCTTTTTCAATTATCTCTTTAGAATATCTCCAAAAGAAAATTGAATGGATATAAGATTCCGAAAACTAAAAACAAAACATAGCAGTCCAAAAGCTCTAAATTTAACAAACTCAGAAAAAAACTAAACAAAAGAGATAGCTAGCAAGTGCAATTAATTTAAACAATCGCGTTGGCGGCACTAGCAATCCTAGGCCACAAATCCGCGCACTCCTTCCCAATCGGCCCGGTGATGGCAGAACCTGAAAAAACAATAGGAAAAAAAAATGTTTAAACTATTTTTCAATTGAAAGCAAATAACAGAATTCCACAAAGTCGACTAGCCTGGTCTCTGCAATTAAAAAACCTTCCCAACGACACACTAACATCTACTATAAATCATGATTATACATATGATCCGACCAAATGCATATACACATATGCATATATATATAAACATATATATATATATATAAGACAACAGGGCAGAAACGATTACCCTTCATCTCTCCCTTAGGGTTCACGATCACTCCAGCATTATCTGCAGGGGGAAAAAAAACCATGCTTCAGAAACACAAAATACATTTTGAAACACTTGCAATCAACTTATTGGCATAATTCTTCATGACGACGTAACGATAAATTATGTCAAAACAACCGAACATAAGCACGGAAAATAGCATAATAATCAATAGGGAATGTACCAGCAGACAGGTAACACAATGCAACAGAGTTCAAAAAAACATCATGCTGTTTAAGACTGGCATTTTTCGAGATCGATTAATGCTTCTCAGTACCAATGACCAACCCGCTATAGTTAATCCAATTGGTCACCCATTTTAAAAAGCAGAAGCAACGGAACTTAAATTTCTCACAACAACAATATCTCAAAGATCGGAGATTCAGAAAAGTTTCGACCTTCGAAATACATGAAAACACCGTCCTTTCGGCGCCAGGGTTTGCGCTGGCGGACGATCACGGCGGGGAGGACCTTCTTACGCAGATCGGGCTTTCCCTTCTTCACGGTCGCCATTACCATGTCCCCGACGCAAGCTGAGGGAAGACGGTTAAGCCTTCCCTTGATCCCCTTGACGGAGATAATGTACAGATTCTTTGCGCCGGTGTTATCGGCGCAATTCACAGTAGCAGCCACTGGAAGACCCAGTGACATTCGAAATTTATTCCCAGCGGAACCTCCTCTACCTCGCTTCGACATGGTAAATCAATGGAAATGCACCTGATTTCAGAAACCCAGAACAATAACAAACATAAATATAATCTCGGAGCACGAAAACAATCGAAAATTTTCCAAAAATTTACCTTAAATAACCCAAAACAAGCAATGATCAGAACGAATATTGGGCAACACACAACAGAAATTTCGAGGGATTTTCCTTCACAATTGAAATACCATAAAGACTAACGAAACAATGAAATTCCAAAAACTTTGACACGAAACCTTAAAATATACGAAAGTAGTAGTGATCAGAGCGAAGATTTGGAGGAATTTACCTTGGATCGATTTAGCGTTGAAGAGCGAGAGAGAGGAAGAAAGATTGCCTCAGTCGGCGGAGATGAAGAACCCTTTGGTCGATATAAAGGGGTTTGAGAGAATCGGACGCTCACGATCTGATCTCTCGTAGGGTTTTGATTTTAAAGCTCCTTATTATGGCAATGGTGCATGATAGTTATTATGCACCCTCGTTCAGCGCCGTCGATCTTTAATGCCCAAAGTTTCTCCAAAACAGAAAATGTCCTTAAGTTTTAGAGTTCGTTTTAATCGTTAGTTTGAGTTGATTGATCTTTTAAAAACTAATTATAATTTTTTGTTGACTTTTTAAAAAAAAACAAAAATCCAATAAAGAAATATAGTTTAATTAAACTAATGTGTCAAACAATGTCTTAATTATTCATAAAAGTACCTTATATTTTATAAAAAGTTTAAAAGCAACCTCTTAACAGGTCAAATTATCAAAATATCTAAAATACTCTCAAAATCTAGACTTATACATTATTTTGAACACTTTTTTTTTAAGAAAATTTTAAACATCTATTAACCAGCAAAAAAATTTTCTGAAAAAATTAACCAGCAAATTAAGCAAATAAGATGTAAAACCAAACAATTTTAAAAGATAAAAAAAAAACATAACACATTAATTAACCAGCAAAATTAAGCAAATAAAGATGTAAACCAAACAATTTTAAAAAATAAAAACAAAAACCAAAATAACCATTTTGATTAACGTCATAATTTATAACAAATATGTTAGTAGCACTACAATGGCAAATCAAACCCAAAAACATGTTTAATGGGGATCTAAGTTTGTATATAGATACATGGAGAACAATTATAATATAATTTTTTCTTATTCTTTATTCAAAATATAAAAAAAAATTCTGTTTTTTTTTTCCGTATTAAAAGATTTTTTGCACATAGAATCATGGAACAAAAAATTGGAGTTTCTTGGTTCAAACTACAAAAACAAAAGGGGAAAGTACTTAAATGACACAAATTTAAAGATTATTACACAAATATAACATAAAAAATGTAACATTAGATCAATATGACACAAAATTAAATTAAAATAAATTAAAATTTGTATCATATTGATCAAGATAAGAGAATTTGTATCATGTTGGTCAATATATGAAAAAAAAAATGGTTAGTTTGATAATTTTCTCAAAGCGTGAAAAACAAAAACCAAAAACTTGTCGTTTACGAACAAATTAAAAACGACATGTCGTATCTTTTAGGACAGGACAGGAATAATTTCGCAGAAAACAGAACTATGTTGTCCATAACATCGGATCGGAATTGTTAGACCGACAACGGCCAAGAAAGAAATGCACTGCTCAACTTCACTCCTCACTGCCCACCACCCAATTCCGCCACCTTCCACCACTGCACGACGTCGTTTGAGCCCCAGGATGTCCCTCAACCCGCAACCCCAACCTCCAGACGTCCAGTCATCCCTGCTCTCCTCAATCACGAAGCTCCTATGGGGCCCATCCCTCCCGCCGGGCCTTCTCATCTTCACCGTCCGCACCGCCTGGCACTCCACGTGGCGCCTCATGATGTCACAGCTCGCCCCCTCCGACCCCTCCGGCGCTTACTCCAGACCCGCCTCCCGCTTCCGGGCCCACAAACTCCCCCAATCAATCCCAACCCCCCCTCATCATCATCTTCATCTCTACGTGGGCCTCCCCTGCCCCTGGGCCCACCGCACCCTTGTCGTCCGGGCCCTCAAGGGCCTCGACGACGCCGTCCCCGTCTCCGTCGCCGCCCCGGGCACCGACGGCTCGTGGGAGTTCAGGGACAGGGATATCCCCGGTCCGGATAAGGGTGTCCTTGTCCCCGGTCCGGATAACGCCAACAAGCGTAGAACTTTGAAGGAAGTCTATGGGCTGAGGAAAGGAGGGTATAACGGACGGTCCACTGTGCCAATGCTTTGGGATACAAAGACAAAGGACGTCGTTTGCAACGAGAGTTATGATATCATCCAACTCTTCAATTCGGAGCTTAACGGATTGGCCCGAAACCCAGATTTGGATCTCTCGCCTCCGGGTTTGAAGGATGAGATTGAGAAGTGGAATGGAATAATTTACCCCAATGTAAATAATGGAGTTTACAGGTATAGATTTATAGCGAAACAGGTTTGAAACTTTCTGTATTAACTTATGAACCAATCGTTTCAAACTTTCTGTTTTAACTAATGAACCAAATGCCGCGGTGATAATTCGAGCTTTTTGTGCAGGTGTGGATTTGCCCAGAGCCAAGACGCGTATGACGAGGCAGTGAATCAGTTGTTTGATACATTGGACATGTTGGATGTTCACTTGGGGAGTTCGAGTTACTTGTGTGGAGACAAACTGACCTTGGCGGACGTCTGTCTGTTCACTACTCTGGTTCGGTTTGATCTTGTTTACAATGGCTTGTTCAAGTGCACCAAAAAGAAGCTGCTTGAGTACCCGAATCTGCATGCCTATCTGCGCCACATTTACCAGGTTTTTTTTTTTTGCCTTGTTTGTCTTTGTTTAAATGCAGTTTGGACAACAACATTGTCGCTACATTGTGTGTTTGTGCTTTGAACAGATTCCAAAGGTTGCGGCCACGTGTAATTTTCTGGCAATCATGGATGGATACTACAAAACACTTTTTCCGCTAAATCCGGGCAGCATTAGCCCTGTCATGCCTTCAGGGTGTGGGCATGAAGCCCTCAGCAGGCCCCACAACAGGGATTCGCTGTCGTTGACGGATAAAACTGCTGAGATGATTGTATCATAGGACATAGATGCATCTCCAACAACTTTATCTTGTACATATGTATGTGAGTAGTAATAATGATACAAGGGAATTGCTGAATTCTGGTCTTTCCCTCTAATTTCTGCATAATTATGTGTACAAATTCAATAAACTGACTAGATAGCCTGAAATTCAATGTGCACAGAAAAAACATTGTTGGTAGTAAGGTGAGGTTCGAGGGAAAAACACATACCCCATTAGTGTTGCTTCTGCAGAAAAAGTATTTCTACATATCGAGACATGTAAAGCGCGATAAATGTACCAAATAACTGTTTTTGCCCTTAAAATCAAAGAAGAAGTACATAGTCTTAATGATTTAGCTCGACATAACATTCATCCACATAACTGCGAGACCTACGTGGTCTCGTAACTACAGCAACAGGTGATTTGTTGTTCTATACATCCATGAACCACTGTACAAACAACATCCGAGAAAACTATCCTGAGCTATATATAGACAACCCTACTGCCAGAATGGATGGTCATTGGTCAGTTAAAAATCGAAAAAACTCACGACAAAGATTCTGTCTGTTCGAAAAGACTGTCACACAAGGTGCGAAAAATATCAGATGACCGATAGCTTTAACTCGAGGTTGACTTGGATCCTGCGATGTGCAGTAAAGAAAAAGTTTGTATATCCTTAAGAGCCAGCTCAATAGGACCGAAAACAATTAGAAAAACAACCTAGAGTAACGCAAATATAATCCAACAATATAGACAACATGGAAACCAAATGCAACGAGAAAGGGAAGGAACAAAGACAGTAGGACACTTACTAACCATATGTGTTACTAATTATGAGACACGTTTGTTTTAAGATTTTACATCTGAGCAAAAACGAAAACATATAAATGACACTTACTATTCGGCCGCTTCATGTTCCTGCAGAATTTACTGCCACAACGGCACTGGAACAGCTTAATAGGATAATCATGATCATCGAAGTCAATGCCGTAATCCTGCAAACACACCAACATAGGGACGGCTAAGCTTTGGACAAAGCACATATAAAGATTCCAACAATAAAGTCAAAGAAGATAGTGACCAAATTATGTTAACTGCAAATAACCAAATACCAAAGTCTATGAAATCTACTCACCCAAGTCAGCTCTTCCAGGGCAGCTATTTTTCTCGTTGTAAAAAAAGCAAGCTGCAAAACAAAACAAATAAAAAACCCTATTAAGCTGCTTATGGTAAAGAATGAGTCCACTCCGCCATCACCAACAAAGAAACAATAACGATCCGTACATGGTAATAGTGATGATCAGGAGTCTCCACTTCAACAGGGATCTCGACCAAGTTCGCATCCAAACATCTGGAAAAATTCATTAAAGAAAAAGTTAACGTATTTGAAAACCAAATCCTCGGGACATAGAGAGCATGAGACAAGGGTAATTGGCTTCTTTTCTAACATTTTTTGTCGGGATAAACAAGTAAAGTGTTTACATGTGTTCAAATTATGGCTTTTTGAGTGCAGAAAGGGTAACAGTATTAGATAATTGGAAGAGGAAAAGAGAGAAAGGAGGCGGCATCTAACAGCTCCCACACGGCTGTCGGAACTTTGACATTTCAGGTGGAAGTATTTTAGAGACCAAGAAATGGGAGGCTACTAATCATAAGAAAAACCAGACAATTGTATGCACATATTTAAATTCGACCTTGTAAAACATACCTATGATTAATAAACCTAGCAACATTTCCATAACGTGATGCATCTAAACACAGAGCTTTTTCATTCTCCAAAGCTGTTTTAGAACCCCAGTCAGCATCAAGTAGAGCTAGATAGGTGTCTTTACTACTTCCATCGCAATGCATGTTCCTCTCGTTTAACTCGGCACTAGTCAGTATTTCTCCCACGAACTCGCAGACAAATGTACCTTTGGCAAGATCCTCTAGGGTTCGTAGACCCCATCCTTTTCCGTCAGAAGTGAAAAACACCTAAGATATAAAGTAAACCAATTAGAGAAGCTGCATGTTTGCGAAGAAAAGAAGAATCATATGAAAAAATAATAATTTTAATATTTAAGAATAATAACTCTGCATGAATTCTTGAAAATTCTTGAATTCTTGAGAACAAGAACAGAAAATATGCTATTATTTATGAATCGCAGCAAGTAAATAAATTTTTAATATCGGTTCCAACCTGCAAATTGCAAGTGATGCCTCGTTGCACCACACGGTTGCCGCACTGCTTATTGCAACCGCACTTGCTCCAGCATTCTTTAATAAAATTCCTTTTCAAATGACCTTTGCAAGCTTCCAAACAAACATCGTTTTTTGATTTTTCAAGGGGGCATTCTTCACAAAAGACATGACCCAGCCGCTGAGGATCACGAGTCATGGAGATACATTTTTCCAAAAATCCATCCTTAATAAGACCTGCAGATGTATATGCAAACTCACTGCCAGTTTCTCGAGCACAAGCACAGGGTACAGATGCGGATAAGCAATCACCAAAGCAAGTAGGACAGCAACTCAAATCCCCAATCCTAGAAAGGGTTATAGTAATCTCGGCATTCTGGAAAACAAGGCTTTGGGAGATATAATGAAAAGATGGCAGAAACTCGCTGTTTATTTCATTTATCCAGGGAATTCGGACCCTCTCTTCACCTTTGGCTATGTCATTGATATTGTGACGAGATCTTCCGTCATCGAGAGCCAGTTTGCGGTGTGGAACAACCACCAAACTAGTCACATTTGTCAATCCATGGTCCTCCAGTTCCCTGTCTATATGTTTCTCAACACAACCATTCACATGGGTTTGTTCACTGCTTGTGTCTTTCCCAGCATAACCATTCGCAAGAGTCCTCCTACTAGCCTGTACATGATCATCCTGTGATTTGTCAACGGAATCAGTTCCCAGCTCTAGGAAGCTTTCACACACATGTCTCAACAGTTTCATGACAGAAAATTTTGGGTCATTGATTTTGTATGAATGCAGACATTTTTCCTCTGTCGTTCTTATAACAGCATCTAGATTAGGCACACGGAAATTGAGTCTTCGAACAGCTGAGTTGCAGCTCAGAGAAAGTTTTACCTCGCCTAAGGTTGCAACATCTAAATTACACGAAGATTCCTGTCGCTTGGTTGCAAGATCAACGTTCGTTTCCATTTCACCAAGTGAAGATGCGATGCCATCCGCTCGCCTTTCTCCATCTTTACACTTGGAAGAAGATTCCTTACCAATTTCTTTACTACTGCCATCATTTTCCATCGGCGTATCTTTTTCACTGGACGGATCTGTGAAAATTGAATGACATGAAACCGATGAAAAATACAATTATAATATCCAGGAATAATATGAAAGGGTATTGGCCTCTAGTGTGATTCGTTGACAGGCATTTATATGCAAAATTCTCAGTCAAAGCATTAATTATGCACCTAGAAATTTCCAAAAGAAAGAAAAATGCTTAAAAGCGCCGATTAATAAGTTAATATATAGAAATCAAACTGTGACTCAAACTGTGACTATTAGGATAAAGTGATAAAGTAAAGATAATTTTGAAAACTTATTACTGACTACCAAAAAACGACTCAATCACGAGCGTTACGAATAATTAACTGAATTCATATACCTGGATGGATCACTGCAATAGGATCCTCGTACTGTGGTTTGTCACCCATAAACATGTCATCGGTGAATGGCTCGTCTTTAGGCTTAATAAACTGATGATTACTAGAAACCATCTCCAACTGTCTAGGGAAACGATCACTGCATGTTTCATCCACTGGCTCTCTCAAGAACAGACCACAAGACGCTCTACTCTTCCCCGGAGATGACTGTGGACCTAATCTTTGTAACTGAACTGGTGGTTCAGAAATCATCGGTTGCTTGCCCTTGTTCTTGGCAACATTCCGAGGGGAAATTGAACTACCATCATTCATTGGCTCTGGTGATCCTGTCATGTTTTGAGGCTGCTGCAGGAAACAAGTATTGGCTTGTTCATCTTCCTCCAATTTAGGTCTATTTAAATCAGCATCAAGAAAGGTTCAAACCTGAGGAACGTCACGGCCTCTTCGTAACCTTTTCAAGGGTCGTTCAGTCTCCTGCCCAAGCCCTTCTCCCTCCAAATCATCTTCCTGCTAGTTTAGGCGATGAAAGAAATTAGCCTATCTATGCAAAAGGTAACAACAAAGGATAGCAAAAATCAGAAAGATCAAGAGATCAAATTACACACATTGACATCATTCCCTGGTTCTTTCTCTTGTTGCTCGATGTTTTCATCTTCTTCAAATATTGCATCTACCAAAGCTCTATAGTTCTCTTCTTCAATTAGTTCCCATTTTTTCTCATACAATCTTAAAAGTTTCTTCAGTACTGGTTTGACTTTCGCTTCCTTGATGCCAAGAACCTTCATAGCCCGAAAGGCTGCTTGGACTCTCGGGTTTGGTGCCATTACCGTTCCCTGCCAGTTTTCAATCAACTAATCACCAATAGGATAACAACAGTCAATGTTACATGGTCAAGATTCTCATACTTTCAAGTAAACATCCTTGAAAAGTAAAATAGAAAAGAAACCACCATGGAAGCTGGAAATACACATACGAAAAGGGGAAGCAAGATACAATTAAGATTTTTACAAATGGGCTTTACCATAGAAGATTCAAAACTGATACTAAAATGTAAAAATTGAAACTTTTTACCTATTCATCTGTTTGGATAGAAAATAATATAAACTCATTCATCTGTTTGGATAGAAAAACTCTAAAACGCAATGAAGATTTTGACAAATGGGTACAGTGCTTTACCATAGAAGATTCAAAACTGATACCAAAAAGTAAAAATTGAAACTTTTCACCTATTCATCTGTTTGGATAGAAAATAATATAACCCATTCATCTGTTTGGATAGAAAAACTCTAAAACGCAGCTACTATGAAATAAGAAAGAAAAGTAACCACCTTTGCAAGCTTCATTATGATACCTTTTTTTTTTTTTTTTTTTTTTTGTGGTTCCACTGAATACTCCATGTTTAACTAAAATGAAATGAAATACAAGCTACAGTTACAGAAACGGATTGAGTAAATGAACAAGAATAAAACCCATGCAAAACCCAAAAGAGCTGAAAATGAGAAAATGAGGATTTCCACGGAAAACTCTCAAACGAACTGGGAAAAAGAAAAGAAAATAGAAAATTAAACAAGCATTCAAACAGAAAATCTCACCAAACAAAACACAAACAGATCCTTCCAATACGTAAAGGAGCAAACTTTAGAACGACATTCTCAAAGAAACGACCAATCTGCTTAAGCAAAAACCCTAGAACAATCAAGTTAAAAGCACAACACAGTAGTAGATACTGGAAAACGTTTCACATAAGAAACTCCTGCAAACACATTATGGGAAAAAAAAAAAGGGGGGGCAAAAAAGAAACGGCCTTGACCTGAGAAATGGCACCAGAAACCCGTTTCGGCGAGCGAGAAATCAGTGAATGATCGGAAAATTCATCTGCATTTGACAGCGAGGGTTTTAGTGTCGGGAAAAAAAGATTTTAAAAACGCCATAAAAAAATACGCTTTTTGAACAAAGAAAGAGAGAAAGGGAAAAAGTGTTAGGGCACGAACTACGAAGTCCGAAGAGAAATTGGACCGCGCTTGGGGCAGAGCGTGTGAGAGCAAAGTCCGATGATTTTATAGAAAGCCCCAACTGGGAACGGCCAGGGTGGCGCGTGGCTTCACGCGAACGGTACGGAAGTGAGGCTGAAAAATGGGCGGGAGTGAGCCTAGTTTTGTCCCCAGAGAAGTGTGTTCGTCTTAAATTTTGAGCCGCTGGTGTTAGGCCCATTGGGTCCGGCCCAAGTTTTGTGACCTGACCCAATAGTTTGTTGGACCCGTTGGCAAAAAGAATGATGTCGTTTGCTTAAAATGACATGTCGTTGCTGGATGAATAACCTTTTAATTTTGCATTTAAAATTAGGTGATTACAAATCGTGCTTTCTAAAATATAAAATTTTCTTTTATATTCCGTTGTTCTTGGTATTATTAAGAGAATCAACAATACTTTGATAACTACTTTCCTAGTATTTTGTGAGCGAATCAATAGTTTTGTAAATATCATATTTTTCAGCATTATATGAGGAATTTTAGTAAGATTTGTCTTGTTATTCCTTTTTTTAAGTGTTTTCACGCTTTCCTTGCCACATAACTTTTAAAGATGCAATGTTGGATCTATCAATGGTAAACGTAATTGCTATGAGATCTTCAAATATATACTTCCACGTTTTTTATATGAAATTCAAAGCTCACACAATTATATTTACTCTTGATTTTCATTCGAGTGGAATTAGTGGGTATTGATAGAAAAACATATACATGGCATGTTTAAAAAATTATTCAAGAAACTACTCAAAACTCTATTATCTTTTGTACCGATGTTGTTTGAATCCAAAAGGCATTTTTAGTAATTCTGGTCCTCTAAAAAATCTTTTTGGATGCTAGTGACCAATTTTATATATGTTTCAATAATTATAAGATATTTTTCTATTGTTCTACTTTTTTTTTTTTTTTTTTTTTGTAAATGTCTATCTGTCAATACTCAATAACTATATTATAATAACCTTTTATCATATATATTTGTCATTTGTCATATATTCAATACCTGATTGAAATCATATCTAATATATGTATTATTCGTTATTTTATAATTTAATGTTGAAAGATAAATTTTCAATTAATTTCACAAAATTTATGTTAATTTCCTGCCGTCAAGATTTTTATAAATAATTGTGTAAAATATAAGTTTGAGTATTGATGTAAATATTCTTTTTATTGGACACTCGTTCGTTTTCTTAATGTGGTTTCCATGGTTGCTTGTTTTCAAACGCATGAGTTGTCTCCGATTTGTTAAATGTTATACGAGACGCGCAGTATGAACACATCATTTTAGCCCAAATATATATATATATATTTTAATAGGGACCAATGGATTTGAACTCAGCTTTTAAAAAACCAGGTTTGAATAAAATTTCAACATTACAAATTAAACGCATTATTACCATTAAATTAAGCATAAAACTACATTTAAAAAAAAATTAGAAAGAACCTTTCACATTGACATGTATGGGACTATTTGATCAAAGCAACAAATGAAAGGCACAGAAAGCTATAAAAATAAAGCAACGCCGAAAAGGTCATATTTCAACAAAGCACACCCGGTTTAGGCCCGGATGTCCTTCATTGCAAAGAAACATAACACAGTCCTTGTTATTGATGTCATTTATTAATTTCCCAACAAAAATCAATCACTCTAGAAAACTCTCCTCTCTCTCTCTCAAAAAAAAAAAAAAAAAAAATGGGTCCACTTTCCAAAAACCACCCTCTAAAACCATCATCCATGGCGTCCATGATCTGAGAACAACAAATCCCAACCTCCCCCAAATGGGTTCTTCTTCTTCACCCACCGACCACTCCACCTTCTCTCTCATCTTTCTCTCTCTACACCTCGTCACAACAACTCTCATGTCCTTCCCTGCCCTCACTTCCTCAGCCGACTACACCAAGCTGGTCTACAAGGGCTGCGCCGACCAGAAATTCCAAGACCCATCCGGGATTTACACCCAAAACCTCAAATCCCTCTACGATTTCCCTCCTCCCTCAGTCCTCCCAGAAGCTCTTCTCCACCGACACCGCGGCGACGGCCAGAACGCCATCACCGGCTGGTACCAATGCCGGGGAGACCTCACCACCGCCCAGTGCTCCGACTGCGTCGCCAAAATCCCAGACATGGCCGCCAAGCTCTGCGGCGGAGCCATCGCCGCCCGGGTCCAGCTCCACGGGTGCTACCTCCGGTACGAGGTGGCCGGGTTCAAGCAGGTGTCGGCGACGGAGCTGCTGTACAAGACGTGCGGGTCGATTCATGCGCAAGGGGCGGGGTTTCGTGAGAGACGAGACACGGCGTTTGGGATGGTGGAGAACGGCGTGAGGAGTGGGAGTGGCTTGTTTTACACCGGGAGTTATCAGTCTGTGTACGGTCTGGGGGCAGTGTGAGGGCGATTGAGCCCCGATGATTGCGGCGACTGCGTGAGAATGCGGAGCAGAAGGTTGTGATCAGTGTGGTGACTCCATTTCTGGGCAGGTTTTATCTTCAGAAGTGTTATCTCAGCTATAGCTACTACCCCAATGGAGTTCCCGGGATTTCTTCCTCGTCGGATAAAGAAGGTAAACGATACATAATTCTCGTTTGAAACTTTCGTCTCTATTATTGAAGTTAGAACGGTAAAGATCTGATCCAATTCTCAATTCTATTTTACTTTTGTTGTCACGGGTCCCATGTCAACAGGATTTTAGATACGTGTTTGGTAATGGGAACTTTGGTTTGTCTGTATGCTTTAAAATTTTTTTTTACTATATTTTAAAATGAGATTACTTTAAAAAATATATAATTTTAATTAGAAATACATTGAAAAGATATCGTTTGGATACAATAAAAAAATAAATGAAAAGACTATAGAATTTTAAAAACTTAAAATAGAGGAGAGAAAATTTAAAAATATGAAAATGTTAATATGCAAATAGGTTCGAAATGAAAATGAATAAAATAGTTAATTATGAAAACGGAAAAATTTATGCTTTACAATCTAAACAATATCATTTTCATTTATTTTTAAGATTAAATGGTCCAAACACGCGAAACAACGGATCCTTAACTTAGAATGATACGGGATGGAGAAATTTGATCCCAACAAATCACACAAGGTTACTCGTCTGATGAATAATAGATCTCACAGACCACACGGATACTCCATTTTTTCTTGGATCACATGATTTGATACGAATACATGGGGTCAAATGTGTTGAGCGACTCTGCTATACTTTTCAAGAAAATCTTGAATCCTTGATCCACAGTAAAATTCGTATTTTGCTTTGGAACCGTCACGTAATAGTCCCATCATTCATTATGTAACTTTTTTTTTTTTTTTCTTGTTTATTTTGCACTTGCTACGCGCATATTGTCAACTAGTGATAATGAAATGAGATGTAGTGAGGAGTGAAGAGAGAGAGATAGAGACAGGGAGAGAGTAATTTTGGGATTGCTGGGTGGGTCATATTTAGCAAAAAAAAAAAAAAAAAAAAAAAAACTTGCATTTGAAGCTGCAGATAAGTTAAATTTAGCATTACACATGTTTTTGATTGTGTAGGGACAGGAGGAGGGCAAAATCATACACAAAGGACTGTGGCTATTGCTGTTGGAGGGATTGCAGCTTTGGGGTTTTTAATTGTTTGTTTGTTCTTCGTCAGATCTGTTGTGAAAAAACATCGTGGCAAGCACTGACTAGCCTCGTTGCTTAACATAGTTTTTTTATTATTATACATATGTTTATTATCTTCATAAATATTATAGATTTTCATGTACAGTAGTGGGGATTAATAGGTTATTGAAGAATAGTAAAAGAAAGTAGAGAAATATCTTTTTGTATAGATGATATAGTGGGAAATGAAAAAGAATGATTTCATGCCAATCATTGAGTGCACTAGATAGGTTATGAAGATTGACATGCCTTTTTAAGATTGGGTGAGTTTATTTATTTATTGAAAAAAAAAAAAAAAAGTTATGCCTTGATACTAAAGGAGAAAAAAGTAAAAGCAAAGACAGAATTTTTGTTCTGCATTGTATAGGGAAAAACATCCGTCCCCCACAAACAACTTGTTCTATGAATATCCTCACTAATCCCAAAAAAAAAAAAAAAAAAAAAAAAACAGTTCGTGGGACCAGCTAGACTTCTTCTTTTTGCAAAAAGAATATAAATAAGGATAATTATAGTCCTTAATTTTTTTTTTTACTAAAATATGCTTTGATTTAAATTTTTTAAATGATGAAAAACTCATTAAACTCATTAAAATGATACAAATAATCATTTTTGTTAACAAATATTAAAAATTCAACAGAAAATATCATGTAAATCATATTTTGTATCATTTTAAAGAGT
The DNA here is from genome assembly GCA_009761775.1 of Ficus carica. Lineage (NCBI taxonomy): Eukaryota > Viridiplantae > Streptophyta > Magnoliopsida > Rosales > Moraceae > Ficus > Ficus carica. The sequence continues at coordinate 2,522,986 of CM019748.1, read as the reverse complement.
TTAGGAAGCTTTTAACAAAAAAAAAAAAAAAAAAGAGTTTGGGATCAAATTACAACTTTACAAAAAGATTAGAGGTCAAAACGAATAATTTATCCCATTTATTTATTTTATTTTTTCTTTTTGCTGAACATTTATATTTTATATTGTTTAGGTCCAATCATTTATCATAGGAATTGGAGTTTTGTTGGATTTTATCTTGCCTTTAGTTTGTCATTTATCTATATTTTGTCACACTGACGTATGTCACGTCGTTATCAGTGAATAACTTTTTTTTTTTTTTGGCTATATTTAGAGATTATAGTATAGGATAATGAGGTGGACGCCATCTGTTGGAGACTTTCCTTGGCCGCCAACAAATGTGAAAAGGAAAAATATCGTATTAAATCGTGCCCACCTAGTTAAGGCAGCTTTCGTATAAGAAGAAAATCCCCTTTTTTTTTTTTCAGTGTTTTATGATTTATGTATCTAAACCAAGTTCTAAATTATAAATGAATACTTTATACTGCATTATTTTGGGTTCCCATATTTTTTAAGTGTCGCATTCTCCTTTTCTTTGCCAAATAACTTTATAGAAAGCTACGTTGAGTATTTCGAATGACAGTTAATTGACAAAACAAAAAATCACTCTTAAGAAGAAGATTGTAGACTCACTTTGGTCTTCGCAATTAAGCAATGAGAGGGGTCCACCTTAAATTCCTTTTTTCTCTGTCACTTGCTTGCTTACTATGTTTTTGTGTTGGTGACAGGGTGTTGTGTAAAAATTGGTCTTTCCATATGAATGAATTTGCCAACCCATCCTCATTCCTCATCTCACCTGTTCCATAAAAAGGAAATAACTCCTACTCCATAATTATTGAGCACTTCAAAGTCTTTTCCTTTTCTGTTGCTTTTTTTTTTTTTTTTTTCTTTCCTTCTCTGTTTTCTTTTTTTCTTTCTTTTTTTGTCCCTTTCATGTGAATTTCCTTTTAGGGAGGAAAATATTAAAAACTTTCATGTCAAAAAAATAAAAAATAAATAAAAACTTACATCAGCAGTGTTTAATTGGGTAATTCTTAATTTTGAGTTTTGACCCTTGAATTATGCATATTTTTTCATTTTGGCCTCTAAATTTTAAAATATTACAAAAACTGCTAAAAATTATATAGAATCAACCGCGTGATACTTGCATTCATGATTGATGCAGGGTATTTAAGATAAATCACACCTAAATAAACTTGAAAAATAAAGGGAAAAAAAAAGGAGAAAATTTTATTTAGAACCGACAACATCGAATACGATACGGTGACATAACATGAGAACGACATGAAATAAATGGGTTTAAACAGCATGTTTAATAATTGGGTCGACACGTTTAACACAAAAATAAACGGGTCATAGACGTACTAACACGGTAACCCATTTATGTAAATGGGCCAACACGACTCAACTCGTTTAAAGCCCATATATATAATTGCTCAATATATATTAAAAAATAATAGCATATAAAAGCTTAACCCTAGTTCTTTTCTACTCTTCTCCTCATCAGCCACACACCCTTTCCCAGATCCCTCAGAAAACGTGAACTTTAACTCTCTCAGAAAAATAATAGTATGTTTGTTTTAATCATTATAGATATTTGATAATTCTAGTTGTTAGTTTTATATTTTATATGAATATCATGAGTTTTTTGTGTTAGTGAATTCATAATTTTAAGTGATTTTTTATTCATAATTTTCGTGTTAAATGGGTCAGAAACCAGTTTCATGTTAAATAGACCATGAATCGGTTTTCGTGTTAAATGGGTTTGTTTTCGTGCCAACCCATCGTGACCCATTTAATAATTGTATTCACGTGTCGTGTTGTGCTATCCGTTTATTAAACGGTTCGTGTTCGTGTTTAAGTTCCTGATCTGTTTATCAATCATGTCATGTTCGTGTTCATGCTTATCGTATCATGATGTAATCGAAGTGACCCGCGAACACGAATTGCCAGCCCTAATTTGGCAATTCGTGTAATCGTGTCGTGTTACCTATCAACACGAGTTTGGCAAATAATGATTAGGCTTATTTTATTGGGGTGATATGTTTTTATTAACCAGCAAAGGAAGGGCCAAACGGTTAATTCTGTCGGACTTTTGACAATTTTGGATAGAATGGACAGACATGAAACATTGAAACTTTTTTATACACGAGGATGCGATTCATAAGCTAAAACGTTTTGAAATTCAAGGACCATGATAGGACAAGGAGCATAATTAGGAGGCAAAACTTAAAATTATACCCTTTTTTCTTCCTTTTTTTGCACCGCATTATTCGACATTAGTTTGGGGATTATGATTAAAACCTTCAACTGGAAAAATTACTGTCTAAAGGGGAAAAAAAGTTTTCCAGAAAAATGAAATAGAAAGCAATTTGAATTCTTTTCTTATCTCTTTCTTTTGCTCTGGAAAGTAGTTACAGATACATAAAACATGCCAAAAGAGTGCAAGAACCGATACTGATAAAGAGCAGTAATTAACAATAAATACCCGAATGAAGAGAGAAAAGAGCAGTTAACCGGACATGTTAACCAAGTACATTCCCTATTAGTCTAAAACGGCCATCCAAATGTACCAAGCCCCTGATCTTCCCAATGTTAACCAAGTTCAAAACAGATTAAAAACATTATATCATTATGACTGGTTTCTTATTATCGATTCTGATCTTCACATGAAACTCGATCAACTTACCACAATTTTTTCCCTAAACCAAGAAACCCTTCAACAGGACGACCAAAACCACCTAAAGCAAGTACTACTGTATGTGGGAAAAGGTTCCCAATATTTTTGGCACCTCACTAGTTGACACACGACTACTCGAAGAATAACTTCACTAAGATGAAACAACGATAAACATGGTAGTTGACACACGACTACTCGAAGAATAACTTCACTAAGATGAAACAACGAGAAACATGCTAGTTGCCACTACTTTTTGAAAAGCAAACAACCCTCAGTTTCAAACTACCAGTTCTCCAGTCAGGATACAATAAAGCAAAGGTATGTACTCCGCAGGATACTTAATTACGATTTATGCACATTGCTATTTTTCTAATCATTTTGAGAAATGAAAGGCACTCCTGAACTTAAAATCTCTAGACTATAAATGTTTCTAAGCCACATAGCTTGTAATTTGGTTCAAATCTAGCCAACAAATGTTGGAGATAAACAACCTCTAGGGAAGCTTTGTCAATGCCCACAGAAAGAAGGCAAATATGCATTTACCGCCTTTCGACAGAAAAAACAAATATTTCAGGCGTCAGTAGACAACCATTTGTTCTCCGAGTCTACATAATCATGGATATTCATGAGGTGGTAAGGAAAGGTCAAAAGTCCTAACTGCAGCAGAGCAACAAACTGTTTCTCTCAAGACATGCAATAAGAATATCCACAAGGTTAATTAAGCTTCACCTAAGTAACTACATCTTCAAAACAAGAAGAAAAGTTACAAGGAAAGCTCAACTCTAGAGTTTTTAGCTTCCTAGGAATTCATAAGGCTAATTAAGCTCTTACCTAAGATTCATACTACAATACTCAACAATCACAGAAATCCTCTTAAAAACAATTGAGCTCATCCACACTTATATGGTATATACATACATATGTATAATTTTTTATATATATATATATATATATATGGCAGCCAGCAATTGAACAATCAAGAAAACACTATAAATATGCAAGGAAAACTTTATACTTTTAAAACTGGATGATAACGAACATACAGATCGGAAAAACACATAAATTGGAGTTTTAATGGTCCTTAACAGCTGAAAAAGTCCCTAATTCTACAGAATAAAATTATTCTAATCTCAAATTCGATGTACTTCGAATCTAAACCTCACAGCGAAATGTTCAATCTCATTATCTCATAGTCAAAATCAAAGGCCCTAGCAGTACAGAACAGTAAAACAGCATGAATTGCGAAATCGGATACCGATTTTTTTTTTTTTTTCTCCGGCCGGCGATAGGAGTTCGCTCACTTCTGAGCCGGCGTTCCAAGGAGGCTGGCCTGCTGGAGCTCGAGGTCACTCATCTGCTGCTCGCGATCCATCTCGATGATGAGCGGCACAACGAGGACGAGGAAGGTGGTGCCGGCGATCCACGCCGCCTTGCCAGTGCTCTTCAGGAGCTTCTTGGTCACGAACGCCGCGTCGGAGGCCGCTTGCTTCCCGCGGGCGACGATTTGCGACTGCGACACTCTGGCGAGTACGCCGCTCTCGTCTTTCTTGGAGTTCCGTCGGTCGGGGAGGGAAACTCCGCCTCTTCGGGCTTGGGACGCCATGGATGATGCGAAGGAGAGAATCGGCGAGGTCTCTACTGACCTTTTTCAAGGGTTTTGACTTTGGGGTTTTTTTGGTTGTTGACATTTTAAGGCCCAATTCAATAGTTGGCCCATTAGATAGTTAGCCCAAAGTTTTGAGCCCGCCCAAGCTGACAAAGCCCACATGGCAATATTGTGATACCCACCCTACCCCTGTTAATTTTCACAATTATATGAATTTAAAACCCTATTTTAAAATTTAACCAAATTTAGTAGAATTAGCAAGAACTAAATTTAGAATAAATAATAATATGTTGGATGATAGACTAAATTTGAATTTTTTAAAGTGTTGCCATCAAATTGAATGCATGAATTCAAATGTTAAATTTGAATTATGTAGTCAGATTGGATAGTTTTGACAAAGGCAACATTTAAAAATAATATAAAAGTAGAAAAATGAATATAATACGAATTTTAAAAAAAATGAAAATTTGAATTTGAGTTGAATATTTGTGAATTATATTGGTTAAACAAATAGTTGGAATTCCGAAAGTGATACATTCTTAAAGTGCAGTATTAATGTAATATGGAAAATATATCAGATAAGTTAGTTGGACTTTCTTCTTTGATGATTGGGGAAATATATATATATATATATATATATATATATATGAAGCTAATATTTAGAAGAAGAAAAATTTTCTGGCCTTCTTTTTTAACCAACTATAATGGCATGGTTCAATGCTCATTATGTGAGAAAGAATGAACGGGAAAAAAAATAGAGCATTACTTGTGCATTTACTTTGTTCTTTGTCATAAATGGCAACAAATATGAGATGTGACCTTGTTTTGGACACGTATCTCCAAGAGTGTTTCCTTATGGAAAATACTAAATTCCTTGACAAAATTTTCAAGATTTATGACTTTAATAACTAGCTCTTTATATAGCAATTAAACAAATGGAGGAAAAATAAAACACCTACTATAATCTGAAAATATTTTGCCCAAAAAGAAGAAAAAATCAAAATCAAAACTCAGATCTAGATCTCCATGCATACATTCATGTCATATACATATACATATATATATATATATATATTGAAAAAGGCTGATTTATTAAATTAACACAAATCCTAAAAAATAGTGGTTATCACGTTATATCACGTCATTTAAAAAGCTATAATTCAATCTTTCATAAGACGTAACTGACTCACATGCTGTGTGTCCCCCAGGGCATTGAATCAAAAGTGCCATGCTTTTGTGTTTGTAATCTTTGCACCTTGGTTTTCAAGTCAAGAAATGGATATAATGGCTCTCTTTCAAGTTTTCTGTTCATCAGATGACCGTTACTTATGTCAGACTTCAACCAACACTCTATTACTCTCAAATATCGTACGTCTTTTGTCTTGACGTCTTTTATATGCTTCAAAAAGAAGGTAAATTAAGAAGAGCAAACCTTCACAACTCTCAATATTCCATATTCCAAACCTTCTCAACAACCAACCAAACTCATTTTTGAATTTGAAAAACAACCAACAAAGTAAGGTCTCTCTACTTTACCTTTCTCCTTATATTCTCATCATACCCAAGTTGTTATACATGTTGGAGATTGTTATTCAACCCATAGATCTGTTTTATAACAGTGCTGATTTCTCTCTCTTCAAAAGTGAGGATAGTTTTTTGCCCTTTTTTTATTTATTTATTTTATTTTAAATACTGTCTCATGCATGTTCCCTGAGCTTTCATGAGATTTTGCGACTTTTCTGATGCTTTTATTTATTTATTTATTTTGTTTTGGTTTCTTGAAGTGTATCCAAGGGTGAAAGTGAGGGCAGATGAACGAGAGGATTGTCTTTCGCCGCGAAACGACAGTAAACCGGAGAGATTTTCCACGCCTCCAGAATCTCTATCCATGGAAGGTAGATGTTCCTGCTCACAGATTTCTGTTGTCGTATACAAAAGCTCTTAATTATGTATAGATTTATGGGCGTCAATCCATGTTTATGCAGCCAAGGAGAACCGAAGCAGTTCGCCGCCCCCAATTGTCAGAATCTTGAAAGCTCACATACTAGACTTAACTAACCAATCGAGTTCTGCTTCCAAAGGTTTATTAAAAATCTTTTATTTCCAAAACTTTGCTCTAGTTCCTCTTCTTTTACAGATATTATTAGACAGTAAATTTTACTCTTTTTTTTTTTTTTTTTTAAACGACAGTGGAGAGCAACAACAACAGACCACGGCTTGTCAAGGATGCCAAACCAGATGTTAGAGCCAGTTCTGTCCCACGACCCCGTGCTGTCTTATCTAGTCCTGGTAATTTGAACTGAATTATTTTCTTTATAAATAGGTACAGATGTAGATACAGATCTAAATCGTCTTATTTTTTTATTTAATTTAATTTATAGGATTGTAATATTTAATTTGATAGTCATCTTAATATCCCATAAATTCATCCTCATTACATAATTTTTAACATGATGATTCAGACTACCCTCTCGTTAATTATATATATATATATATATATATATATGTATAATGACGGAGCTAGGTGAGGTCTAAGGAGGGTCTGTTCCTCGCTCACATTTTTAAAAATTAATAAAATATAGCCGACAAATGTTAGGATATTCATATTTTACTTCCTAAGTGCCGCCACTAATTTTTCTAAATTTAAGCATAACCTTCATTATTTTTACATTTCTCAGGTTACCCCTAATTGTTCCAATCGAATTTTATGATTTCAAACTCTTGGGTTTACTTTTCTTCTAACGTTAATTTTACTATTAAATTTAGTATTTTTTTTCCTCAAATTCTTAGTTTAATTTAAAATTCATCTTCTTTGCGTTTTTAGTAAGTAACATTACCATTTTTATTTATATTTATATTATTATCAAGTGTTTGACGTTAATTTTTGGGTCTGTAACTGCTAACATGCATAGATATATATAGATACTATATCTATATATATGTTAGGTACATTGTTTACAATTGGGGTTTCGAAAGAAGGATTTCTCTATTGGTTTCTCTGGTTTCAGTCAATGATGGGATGATTGGAAGTAGAAACAAATTACTAAATGAAAGACGTTCAATTCTCAAACGCACAACACAAGGGAAGAAAAAGGACCAGCTCGAAACAAGTTGATTCCAATTCAGGTCAAGTCAGAAAAGCCTTTGAACAACATGGCCGATACTTCACAGAAAACATTCAAATGCAAATTGAACAGAAGAAGCAGAGGAAGTTTCATGAACCTGTTATGAGAAGCCAGAAAGCAAGTATTAGAGTTGGGAAAAACTAGTTTAGTTTAACCGCGATTAAGATTTAAATGGAGGGAATTGTGTGCAGTGTGTGTGTATTTTATTTATTTATTTTTCTTTTTAACGTGACAAGGCTCTTGATTTATTTTAATTTGTTTGTTTTTTTTTTTTTTTTAATGTGTGTTGTGACTAATCTGTGGAAGGACATGTCGTTTATCTTGAAGGAAACAACTCCATTTTGAATCCTTAGTGTAAAATCGACAACTCCTTTTTTTCTTTTGAAGAAACGACAAAATTCTCTCTTTCAAACGATAAACGTTGCGTTGCTTCTTTCTTGAAAGAAAACGACATCAAGAAGATCTTGAAAGAAACGTCCGGGGGGAAGGGGAGATCTGGTTGGTCGCCGACTTCGGGGAGGGGAAGGGAAGGGGTGGTTATTTATTTATTTATTTATTAATCTATATTAATATGAGTTGATGTATAAATAGCATATCAATCGTTCGATTACATCTCAATGATTTAAAAATAAGCTATATCGATATGGTATATAAAATATGTTTTACCACATATTCTCCATTCTTTTTATTTTACTTTTTTCTTATCAAAATTTTTTTTCCCTTCAACCTCCTTCTACTTTGTTTTTATTATTATTATTTTTTGTCAAATTTTTACTTGTCTTTTCCTAATTTTTTGTTTATACATTTTCAGTATAAACCAAATTTTTATTTAATTTCTTCAATTAAAGCTCAACATTCTATCATTTTCTCTTTTAAATATTTTTTTTTCTAATCGTTGTATCAACTTTCTCACTGAAATTATAATCTTCGTAGTCAAATCTAATTGTGATGATATTTCTTTCTTTCTTCTTTTTTTTTTTTTTGTTTTTTTTTTGACATAATCAAATTTGTGTGTGTGTGTGTGTGTGTGTGTGTTTTTAAATAGATTAAAGAGGTTGCAAACTACTTTATATTTTTTTTTTTCCTTCTTTAAAAACAAAAAAGATAGCTATCTAATTCTACTATATTACTTTCATAATATTTACGTCATTATTTTAGTTTTTTTTTTCCATGAAAAGTAGTTTTCGTTTCATTACATTTCCTTAACATTTAACAGAATAATTAATTTAGTTGTAAAATATGCACTTTATTAGTGCTCCTTAAAATATATATATTATTTAAAAGTTGCTTTTTTTTTTTTTGACTTTTTTAAAACTATTTGGTTCTTCACGTTATATTTCCATATTTCACTTTTCTCTCCTTAATTTTTTCTTTGACTCCTTTCTTCTTTGTTTTACTTTTATTATGATTTTTATTAAAACTTTGGCTTGTCCTTTTCCTAATTTTTCTCTTATACTTCTTCCCGGACCCTTTTTTCTTTTCTTTTCTTTTTTTTTTTTTTTTTGGCCTTTAATATTTTCTTCATTAGAAGCTCAACATCTCATAATTTTTCTCAATTGAAGTTTTTTTTAAATTATTTTTATTTTTAATCTCTAACATTAGCTTTCTCATCAGGAACCATAATCTCATTAATTGTGATCAAATCTAATTGTGGTGAGTCTCCGTCTTCTTTTTCTTTTTTTTGTTTTGTGTGTATACATTTACTTTTTATAATTATTTTTTTACTTTGTTACTTTGGATTACATTTTTATGATAATTTCTATTCATCTATTATGAATAGTAGTTTTCATGTCTTGTCAGTGTATTTTCTTCCTTTACACTTGATATAGGAGAATAAAGTTCAGCAAGTTTTACTTAAATAGTCTAGTTAACATATAATAAGATCACATCACAGTTAATTTGACTAATCATTTTCAACGAAATGACAAAAAAAATTTGATTTTAGATTACATAATAAAGACCACCACAAAATTTGAGAAATACAAAATAAATTAGATTTTAATTATGTGTTTCTTGGTAATAAATACTATATCTCTTGATTTATGACGAAATGAAATTTTTGAACTTACATATTTATTTTTGTATTTGTTTTTGACTTAGTTTTTTATTATTTTTTGATATTGTTGTTTATATGATACATTATAAAAACTACAATTACAACTTCATATTTGCATTGCACGTATTTAATAACTAATATTTACAAAAAGTAAAAAAAATCATATCTCATTGATAAATAAAAATGTTCCTCGACAAATAATAACAAAATAAATAAAAAATAACATTATTTTCTAAAAAATGAATAACAAGTCGTTGTTTCATGAAACTTATAACACTTAATTTTTTTTAAATAAGTATTAATTTATATATATGTAATTTTTTTTATTTAACATATCATCCACATGATACTGTTCAGCTTTTGGTATAAAAGACAATTATCACAAATTTTTTTTACATATGAATCACTTAATTGGTTTACTATAACACAAGTCATTTTGTAAGTAACGTATCCGAGAAGAGCCACATAAGAGCCCTTTATTTATTTTTATTTTTTTTAACTCGGGAATATCGTCGCAAGTATTGTGACGACTTTGAAGATGACCATGCATGTTGACGATTGTCTTAATCATGTACGAAAAATATTATTGTCAGGGTTATCAGGAGACAGAATATTGCAGATCCCCACATCTTAATTATGTGTTCTGCAACAAAATAAATAGTTGAACATTGTTGTATTAAAAACATAATAAAAATATATGAGTTAAGATCTCATATTTACCATATATTCAAGTACTAGGGATATGTTGTCTTCTTTGGTCAAAAACACACGAACTTCTTCACTCCAACAATACGTATTCTGCAACAAATCAAAGTTAAATGCTAGTTGAGAAAATAACAAATGAGAAAAACAATGTAAATGTATATGGTTTTAATATTACCGGTGATTGCTAATGATAGTACACTTTTGTTTATATAATTTAAGTTTTAATTTAGTATTTTTATGATAGTAATTCAAAATATTTTACTTTGGAAATATTTTATTTTAATTTAAATTATTGAATATTAATAATTTTGGTTTATCTTATTTTCCTTTCCTGTTTCTTCTCTTCTTTTACTTCTTTTCTTCCGCAGGTTTGCCTCTCCCACATGCACGAGCTCCGAGCCGCATTTCTCTCCCCGCTGGGCCGAGTGATCTCAGGCCCAAGAACCTAGCCCTTGTCTCCAGCCAGGCTTGCGCACGAATTCCTCCAGCTGGCCGCCAGTATTCAGCTAATTTACCAGCTGGCAGATTTCTTGGACTGAATTTCTCCCTGGACTATTGGACACCAGTCCTCTATATAAGGCTGGTCTTTCAGCAAGCTTGGAACTTTTTTTCTTCTTCTCCTCCTCTCTCTCTCTCTCTCTCTCTCTCAGCATTTTTGGCTGAATTGGAGTGTGTTTTTCTTTTATTTTCTTTTTAAAATTTTGTGAGATGAATTGCAAATTAGGCTAGATACTTTGATGAGGCTAGTGATGATCTTGTATATGAAGTGATTTAATTTGAGTTTAATTTTGTTTTGGTTTGTAAAAATTATATGTTTTAGTGGATTGAATATATTTATCTTAGTTTTCTATTCAAAATATTTTGTGTCAATATTTTATATAAATTTAGTTAAGATTTGTTTATGTAATATTGTCATGTTTTGACAAATATTTTTTATATGAGTTGTCTTTTACTGTAATTTGTTAAAAATAGTACTTTGTCGATTTTGGATAACTTGTAACGATAAATCCGTTTAGTTTAATGTCGAGATTTAATCCACCGAAACACTTTTGTTCATTTTATTGGCCTTTAATTCCATATTTTTCAGTTGCTGTTTGTGATGAGAAACTTGTAATTGAGTCATAAACGAAGATCAGATTCAAATTAGAGAGCGAACCATATAAAGGATTCACGATATCTTACCTCATTTACTGTTGAATTTTCCTCCACTTAAATCTTCTCCTTTTTATATTTTATTTATTTTCTTATTACAAAAATCATCAAAAATATATTATATTTTTGTTATTTTCTTTCATTGCCTTTTTAATGTTCATTTTCACTAATATTATTTGTTTTTGTCGTCGCCTCTCTATGGATATGACCGCCCGATCTGTATTACAATCGATCACTTTGTGAGTGTATCTTGGACGTTAATCAGCCAACTTAAAAATCCAAACATATTATCGGTGATGGTTTAGATATATATAGGAGGCCAAAGAAACGACTATAAACTGGAGGAAAAAGACCTAGGTACGAGCAATCATTCAACTATAGAAGGTCATGTTGCATAATGTATTGCACTGCTTTTTTTTTTTTTGGTTTTAATCCACGTTGAATATCATGGTCTGAGCGGGGATAATTAATTTGAACAAACCTGTAGTACCAAAAATTTAAGATATCTTTGTAGGAATGGTTAAAACAGCCTGTTCCCCTTTGCATGTTATAAATGTTTAAGGCATTGAAGTGATCCTTGTGCTGGAGGATCCATTAAAAGTGGGGAATAAAAAATTATAAATGCAAAAGTAAAAACATTTTGAGGAAAAATACAAGTTAAGACCAGAGGGTGGGGGTTTGTGCATGCGGGAAAAGATAACTCACACTGCGCAAATATAATTCATCCGTGAATAAGTTGGGGGACCAAAAAAATTCATCTATTTGTGAAGATGGATCGCTGTAAATAACAGAATTGCCATTAATATCCAAATTGGAGTTAATAATTGTGATTTGAAAATGATAATAATAATTGATGAGCCGGGTTTATATCCGTGAATTAAGTAAATTATTTTGATATGATGTTAGTTTAAGAGTCATTTTAATATTTTAAAGTTGTTTTTAATGTGTTTAAATAGGTTAGTAAGCAATGAACTCTTTAAATAAATCATGCAAATTCAGTACAAATTTTACTAGACACAAAACTTATGAAGCACGGAGAGCCAAGACTACATCCCTGGAATTGAGGACTGTAGTCCTGAAGTTCGGCAAACCTGGGCAGAATCTGAACTTACAAAATGGCACACGATGCTTTCCTGTAAGCCAAAAAGATGCGGTTTAAAAAAAAAAAAAAAAAAAAAAAAAACTCTTCTTGATATTTTTTTTAAGAATACAAACGACTAATAGTTCGATGACAATTTGTGCAATACTTACATTTAAAACGACATGCCACTTTACTTAAAAACAAAGTGCAGTGGATTACCAGACTTTCCTATTGGGTGACATGGCCCAAGCCCACGTCTCAGATGCAACCCATTGAGATCAACTTCTACACTGCGAATTTTCTTAAAAGAGAAATTGAAATAAATACTAATTAAAAAAAATATTGAAATATGATATCGATAAATAAATAAAATATTGTACTACAAAAACATTAAATTTATTAAATAGATAACATATTTACAAGAAATAAACAAATCATTTATCTAATAGTTTAGTTTAAAATAAGAAGATTCAGATTTTTCATACTTAAAATGAACTTAGATGCAATATTATTGTCAAATTATATATGTAATTCTGTAATCATATTAAAAGGAACTTAGATGCAATATATTGTCAATGATATATTATGTAATCCTGTAATCATCTTAGAGATTAGGCTATAGTTGATAAATTATCATTTATTATATTTCTCTCATTTGTTTTTAAAATTTATTACTTAATTTAATTATTTATGTAAATAAATATATTTAATTTTTATTTCTCTATTAAAAAAGACATAAATATCAGGGTTCGTTTAGTGAATGAGTGATTTTGAAAATTTTAAATTTGAGTTGAAAGTTTTTATTGATTTTTTATAAAAGATAAAAATTTTTTCAGAAAAAAAAAAAATTTAAAAAAAAAAAAATAAAAATTAAGATAAAAAAATATATTTTAATTTAAAATAAGATAAAATATCAAACAAGCCCTTGCCATCAGCTAGGGTGGTCGCGTGTGGAGTGACTGTATTGCAATTGCCCTACGACTCACAGTTTCTCTCTCCCACTGTCCCACGCTTCAAAACAACTCTATTCTTCATGGTTTTCGTTTTACCACCAAAATTATTTTACTAGGCTTTTATCAATCCCTCTCTCTCTCTCTCTTATCCCAGAAAACAACAACGACAACAACAACAACTTCAGTTCCAGAACTCTCTTCAAACGACGCCGTCTTCGATCCTCAGGTGCGTCCCCCCCAAAACCACATTCTTTCCTCGTTCCATTTCCTTCTCTCTTGCACTTTAGGGCTTTCTTTAAGGTTCCCTCTTACCAAATTCCTAGGTTGTCCCTTTGCTAGGGTTTGGTTCTGGTGCTTTTACGCCTAATATTTGTTCTTTTTGCCCGTAGTTTCGATCTCGATTTTGCAATATTTGCTTGCTCCTCTTTTCCCTTTTCAATTGGTAAGCAATTCTCGCAGCTATTTATATACACACACATACACACATATATATATGTGTGTGTGTGTATTTATATATACAATAATATGCACGCTTTAATCACTTATATGCAAATGGTGCTGAAAATTAGCGAATACAGAACTCACAATATTTGTTCTTTTTGCCCGTATTTTCGATCTCAATTTTGCAATATTTGCTTGCTCCTCTTTTCCCTTTGCAATTTGGTAAGCAATTCTCGCAGCTATTTATATACACACACATACATACATATATATGTGTGTGTGTGTATTTATATATACAATAATATGCTCGCTTTAATCACTTAAATGCAAATGGTGCTGAAATTAGCGAATACAGAACTCACAATTATGTGATGTCTTCTGATTTTTTTTCCTAATAGTTGTTGTTTTTTTTTTTTTTTTGTTGTGTGTGTGTATATTTCTTTAAAACCCTTAATTAATTGATTAATTTATATATTTGTCTAATTTTGGAGATTCAAGAACAAATATGACAAAAGCTAGAAATGCATTTATGGGGTGGTTATACTTTTCTGGGTCCTGGTAATTAATTTTGGTCTCTATGAAAAGTGTATAAGAAAGTATTATTTGTGTTCTTGCAGTTTGTATTACAAGATTAAAAAAGTTGTATGTGAAGTATGGGGGACAGTGAAAACAGCTGTTGCTCAAACAACTTCCGTGGTGGGAGGATATGCATCAGCGGGCTATGCGACTGCTGGCTATGCCGATGAGAGCTCTAATGCCATTTCCGAGGCCGGCGCTTTGCCTTCTACTGAGGCCACTGGTGAAATTTCTACCCCTGCAGCTCATTTAGATGCTTTTTTTTTTTTTTTTTTTTTTTTTCGTGATTTTTTCTAATGTGGGTTATGGACATGTAGATAATTCTCTAGCGCAAGAATCTCACGCCGGTACGGGTAATGAAGCCGTGGAGTTGTCACAGGCTGCTGGTTATGATTCTTCCGCGAATGGCTCAGCTGTTGTGGCATCTGTTGAGAATGGAATTGCTTCGGAAAATGCTGGCGGAGCTGTCGATGAGCAACAATATGCTGACGGCGCCGGTATGTATTGTTGGGCAAGCTTTGATTTACTATAAGTGAGATTGCTGTTGGGTTTTATTTATTAATTTTTTCCAGCCAATTGTCAACTTGGCCTATCAAGGCATGAGATTGATATGTAATAATTTTTTATGGGCGGGCCTTTTTTCCAAATTTAAGTTCGAGGTCTCGCGTTCTCTTTCCTTCTGTTTGTTACCTTTATTTGCATTTTACAGGTTGTTATCCACATATGAGCTGCAAAATTAACAGACAACCAATTTTTCCTCTTTTTTCCTCTTTGTTTCTTTGTATTTATAGCGATGTCTACCGAAGAAGAAAGGCTGTGGAACATCGTGAAGGCGAATTCTTTAGATTTTAATGCGTGGACTGCTTTGATTGAAGAGACTGAGAAGGTTGCAGAGGTATGTCTTTCCAAAGTCTCATCCCATTTCGAAGCAGTGATGTTGATTAAAAAAATGAAGAATTTATTTCTTCAATTTTTTTTTCTTTATTATGTTACTCTCTGTGTGGAGCTATTTCATTTAACTAATGTATTCACAATTATCTCTTCTGCAGAATAACATACTGAAAATCAGAAAAGTTTACGATGCTTTTCTAGCTGAGTTTCCATTGTGTTATGGGTACTGGAAAAAGTATGCTGATCACGAGGCTCAGTTAGGCTCCATTGATAAAGTTGTTGAGGTTTACGAGCGAGCAGTTCAGGGGGTAACCTATTCAGTTGACATTTGGTTGCATTACTGCATATTTGCCATAAGCACATACGGAGGAGATCCAGAGACTGTTAGAAGGTAATAGCTGTTCATTTACTCATTGTTACTGCTGGTCTTGCGTTGGGAATTCATGGTCACATGATGTTTTCAGTTGCAAGGAACTGGTGTTTTCCTTTGGTCTTTTCTTCTCTAATAAATCTTTTGGTTTCTTTCTAACCTATCTGAGTATCCCTGCAACAGTTGTTCCTCACTTGTAAGGCGGAAAGATTTCATGGGATTGTGCTTTAGAATAGGATTATTTTTTCTTGTTGTGAAATCCCTTCTCTATTGCTAGCCGTCTTTATTTCTATTTGAGGATTATGTTTTCTTTTCTTTTTCTCTTTTGGTGGGGGGGCAACAATCTACGTCTTTTTGTCCCCTTTCCTTTTGGTTGCCCGAGTCATAGTAATGTAGTCATCAATGCATTATGGCTGTTTTTACCGTTGACTCTGAGCTGCATCTTAATGCAAATTGCTGCTGGGAAGATCTCGTCCAGTTAAGGGCTTTGATGGCCTCTATCTCTGCTCCATTTCTCGGACATAGTATGGTTTTTTTCCAGGAAGGTAATGCAGCATTTGGAAGTGTCGTGCTGTTAGAGTGATTGTTCCTTCAACATTACTGCCACTCTCTCCCGTTAATGGATTTGTTTGAGCCAACTGATTGATACATGTTCCATGATTGTCCTTCATGTTTTTAATGGTCTTTCAGGTTCTTTGAGCGAGATTAGCTTACGTGGGAACAGATTACCTGTCCTTCCCCCTTTGGGACAAGTATATTGAGTATGAATATATGCAGCAGGAGTGGAGTCGCCTTGCCGTTATTTATACGAGGATATTAGAGAATCCAAATCAACAACTAGACCGCTATTTCAACAGGTGATTACTTTGTCTTGTGTCTATGCTTTTAGTATGGCATTTTACTTAAGTTACGTTCATAATGTTGTACTTCGCATTAGTGTGTGCTTCTTGTTGTTGAGAGTTTCTGTTAGTTTAGCCATATCTGTTTAGTATGGCATCTTTTGCTATTTTTTGCATATAATTCTTATGACTTCATTTTTCTTTTCTTTCTTTCTTTATTTATTTTTTCATATTGGTTGCAATAATGACAGCTTTAAGGAATTAGCTGGAAACCGGCCTCTTTCAGAATTAAGAACAGCCGAAGAAGCTGCTGCTCTAACAGGTGCATCTTCAGAAGCTGCTGGCGAAGTAACTGGGGAAGAGGTTAATGCCGAGGCTGCAGATCAATCCCCTAAACCTGTAAGTGCCGGCTTAACAGAAGCAGAGGAGTTGGAGAAGTATATCGCCATTAGAGAAGAGATATATAAGAAAGCTAAAGAGTTCGATTCTAAGATCATTGGTTTTGAAACAGCTATCAGGAGGCCCTACTTTCATGTTCGGCCCCTTAATGTTGCAGAACTTGAAAATTGGCATAACTACCTGGATTTTATAGAGAGGGAAGGAGACCTTAACAAGGTATTTGCCTCGTGTGTTTTAGTGCTTGATTTTGTTTGTATTTTTAATTTATGGTAATTGCACTTATTACATATTGACTTACGCAAATAATATTGCTGCTTCATATTCTTTATTGGCTAACTGTTGGATGAAGCAACTTTTTAAACGGGAAAATGAACTGAGACTAAAGCATGGGCCTTCGATTTGGTTACTTTGAGGCTAAGTATTTCAAACCCTTATTTGTCTCAATGGACGTTCTAGGTTCATGGTATATTTGTATAGTAATTTTATTTTTTTTAAAGTTCCAATGTTATGATGCAGGTATCTTATGTTCCTAACAAACTATCTGTCACGCAAGGAGGGTCCCTCCTTTCATATTTGAGGGGCCTCTCTGTTCCAGTAACGGAGTACTTCTTGTGCATATCTCCAACGTTTTGTTTTGCTTTGTTTTTTCTTTTTGTTGGTTAATGATGGATGGATAGAGCGACTTCATAGCTTTGTTTTGGTGAATCAGGTGGTGAAGTTGTATGAAAGATGCCTAATAGCATGCGCAAATTACCCTGAGTACTGGGTCCGTTATGTTCTGAGCATGGAAGCCAGTGAAAATATGGATCTTGCTAATAATGCACTTGCCCGTGCAACCCAAGTCTTTGTCAAGGTAGGGCTTTATATCTGTGATACTTGACCCGTGTAGTTAAAGTTGAATGGGCCTTTTGAGTTGATTGACTAATATTTACTTGAAAATGAGGATAATAAAGTGCTGTCGTTCTTCTGTCTCATATGCCAAGTTATTTATAGATGGTTTGATTAATAAGTGTAATAAATACTCAAATAAAGCAAATGGGATAGCACAGATTCAAATTCACACTAACTAATGAATCAAGAGCTCTTGTTCTTATTCTCAAGATTTGTGATTTTTACTCGCAATTCATCCTTGGGAACATTTCCCTTGTGTTGACAATAGAGGATAATGCAAGATTTTGAGACTGAAGAGAAGTTACTATTTCCTGTAATTTGTGCTCTGATAGTGTTCTCACGTGCCTTCTATGCATATAAATATTCACAGAGACAGCCAGAGATTCACCTTTTTGCTGCTCGGGTCAAAGAACAAAGTGGGGATATACCAGGTGCTCGTGCTGCATATCAACTTGTACATTCTGAAATTTCACCAGGTCTTTTGGAAGCAATCATAAAGCACGCAAACATGGAACATCGGCTGGTAAGATGGTTTGATTAAATTTTTTGATGCTATCTTACGGGGAGAAAAAAAAAAAAGTTGGTTGATACTTAGCAATTTCTCTGTGTAACGTGCATGTTTGACTTGTTTGTTCCTTTACTTTTCAGGGTAATCAAGAAGATGCCTTTTCTTTGTATGAACAGGCCATTGCCATTGAAAAGGGAAAAGAGCATTCACAGACATTGCCTATGTTGTTTGCTCAATATTCACGTTTGCGTACTTGGTATGGTGGACAGCATGGTGGATGAATTCTGTTGTTCTTATCAATTATATTATTTGTAGTATCATTCTATTTTACTTCCCTCTGGGCCTTATGGTTGCCCCATGTTACTAACTTCTATATCCACCTCGCCTTTTTATACGTTTTTGCTACTCTAGAATTTCAACTTATATAAACAACTTAAATTTCTACATGCACATGCACAGACATATATACTTTTGTTAATTAATTTAAGGAGTGACTACTAAGTTTGCTACTACGAAATTGTAGTGCTTGTTTTTCAGTGCGATATGGCTAGATTGGTTTAATTTCCTTACATCCAACCAAGATAAAACGTGTTTTGTGTTTTTACCTGCGTAGATTGGTTCTTACATCTAACAGTTTTCCAAATTATTAAACATTAGTAAGTTGTTCAGACGAAATTTTTTTTTAGCAGATGTCTTTTGGAAGTCATAGAAACCATTTTGTGTATTCATCAATATGCTTTGCATGTTCTCAAGCTTCACCCAGAGTTTGAAGATTCAATCATCATGGATTTCGGAGATTGCTTTATCTAATGCATGATTGTTGAATCTGTGATTTGATCTAGGTTTCTGGGAATGCTGAAAAAGCAAGGGAAATATTAGTTGAAGCACTGGAACATGTTCAACATTCAAAACCACTTCTTGAGGTGGTTTTCTCACCGACTCTCCCTCTTCCTTGTTCTATTAAATTGTGTAGATTGTTGTGGTTTATACAGATTATTCCTGGCACTTGCAGGCCCTTATACATTTTGAGTCAACACAGTCCCGACCAAAGCAAATTGATTACCTTCATTCATTAGTTCAGAAGTTCATAGAGCCGAGCTCAGAGATCCCCAATACTGCAAGTGTTGCCGAGAGAGAAGAGCTATCTAGTATCTTTCTGGAGGTACATATCGAATAAATAAGCAAATTATATGTGGAGCTTGGTTGGCAAAATAGTTTAAGCAGCCGGTTGGCATAGTAGTTTAAGCAGCCTCTCTTTTACTCTCTCGCACTTTTGGCATGTTAGTTGAAGTTAGTTGTTGTTATCAATGTCATTGTCATCTTCTTCTTCTTCGTCCCCATCGTCTTATTCTTCTTCCTCCTCTCCCCCTTTCACTCTTGTGTGCTTCATTAGTTTTTCTTTTGGCTGTTTTAGAGGTGGCGGGTGGGTAGTGATCTTGTTTAGGGACAGTGGCTGCAGTTTTTTACGTAGTTCATTTGCTTCGTTGTCTGATGTCTAGAAACACGTTTGCAGTTTTTAAATCTATTTGGAGATGCACAGTCTATCAAGAAAGCTGAGGATCGGCATGTCAAGCTCTTCCTACCCCATAGGAGCACATCTGAGTTGAAAAAGCGCCATGCCGAGGATTTTCTGGCATCAGATAAGACAAAGTTAGCCAAATCTTACTCGGGTGTTCCTTCACCTGCTCAGTCCTTGATGGGAACATATCCAATTGCACAGAACCCATGGGCTGCCGGTTATGGCGCTCAACCTCAAGCTTGGCCACCAGCTTCACAAGCTCAGGGACAGCAGTGGGCCCCTGGTTATACCCAACAGGTACATTGCTAGCTAAGATGTGATTTGTCACTTTTCTGACAAGTTTGTCTGTGATCTCATTATTCTATTTCCTTGTTTGGAAATCTAATCCAGAACTAAAATTGCTGGTTGCTAAAATACGAATTTTTTTTAAAAAAAAACCTAAATCTGTTTCTTGCTGTATCAGGCTGCATACGGGGCATACAGTGGTTATGGCAGTGGCTACACTACTCCACAAGCGCCTGCTTCAGCGCCGCAGAGTGCTGCTTATGCCGCTTATCCTCCAACATACCCTACCCAGGTACCTTATATATTTTACATTCTTAACTCAAATTTCCCTCCCATCCTTCCATCGAATTGGGTTCGGTTTTTCCTTCTTGAAGTTAATACTAGTATTTTCAGCAGACCTACCCTCCACAGAGCTATGCACAACCGACTGCCGTGGCAGCAGCAGTACCGGCTCAGCAGCCTGCTTCGGCTACGCAGGCCTATTATAACAGTTACTATTGAGAGATGGCGAAATCCCTGGGACAATGTTTTGGTCACCTTGTAATATTTTTTTTTTTTTTTTTTGTGTTGACTATTTATAGGATTTTTTTTTTCTTCGCGAACATTTGCGTGTAGTTATCGGAGATCTTAGGAAGGGTGAGCAGAAAGATGAGTGTAGTAAATCACTTTAGGTAACCTTGGTCATTGTATTTTAGTTTTAACATCAAGCTTAGTTTTCAAATATCGACCGTCTTTGAGGTAATTTCGCGTGTATTTCATCTAGAAATCCAGACAAATACTATGAGTTATTCACCAAAAAAAAAAAAAGCTTTCAAGAGCCATATTTTCTGCTTTTGACATATTTTCTGCTTTTGACATGATTTGCTTTCAAGGGAAAAAAAATGAAAATAACCTTTTATTTTTGTGAAAATGAATCGTAATTCCAAAAAAAAAAAAAAAAAAAAAGAAGAGGAAATGAGTTTAGATTTTTTCTTTACCTTTTGTGGTAAGAAATCAGTCTCAGTGATTGAGGATCTATTGAGGATCTGTTTGTTTCACCAATTAATCATTCAATTCAAATTTTTTTTTTATCTTTTTTTTATAAGTTTGTCTTTTCTCAAATTTTTTTTTATCTTTTCTAAAAATTTTAAAAAATTTATCATATTAAAATTTAAAAATCTCAATTCAAATTATTTCACCAAACAAACCCTAAGTCATTCACACATTTGGGAGGCCTTAGAATCAGTTCCCCCAATCTGATTTCTTTCACAGTGGAAGAGACTTATCGTTAGGGACTGTAAACTACCCTGTATGCGCGCTCACTGTAACCAAATAAACCCCCTTATGAACCACCCGATCAAATCAAATCTTTACCGTCTATTTCGAACGGCCATGATTACGCCGCGATTCTTTTTACGTATGGTTCGATGGGGCCAAATCTATGGGCAGCCGTTGACTTAGAACCTAAACGTAATCAGAATCTAGGGATGTGATTGGTAAGTTTTTTTGATAATTCTCTTTTTGATCGGACGGCTGTTGTTTTGCGTGGTGATCCCTATAAAAAAATCAGCGAATCGGAAGCGTCCTTCGGAAGAACCCTGGGGGAGTAGACTAAAGGCAAAGCGCACGCACACACTCTTCTTTTTCTCTCTCTTCTCTCTCTCTCTCTTCGTAGATCTATATACTCTGGAGCGGAGATTTCTCTGGTTTGATTCCTCTCTCTCTCTCTCTAAATCTGTAGCTCTCTCTCTCTCTATATACATACATCTCTCTGAGAAGTTTTATCGGAGCAGATTTTTTGCGTATTTTTTGGTTGAATTGTTGGATAAGAGATAAGGAAGAAAACAGAGAAATCATTTCCTAAACCCAAGGGTTTAGGCTTTCGGAAACTTTAAGGTCGTGTTTGGATCTGGTTCTGGCTTAGGGTTTCTGAGGGTTCAGTGGTGTTGTCACTGCATGCTTTTGTAGTGAGATTACGAAAGAAGAAGGCGGCCATGGCTTCTGCTTATCCGGGTCCTGTTAGCGCTGTTCAGGTTTTGGATTCGATCACGAGCTTCAATGTTTTTGCTTTACATTTCGGTGTTAATGGATTTGAATTTTTGGTTTTTGTGTTGATTGAAATTTTTTTTTTTTTTTTTGGGTTCAGGTTGGCTCCTACTTTGTGGGACGGTACTATCAAGTTCTTCAGCAGCAACCCGATCTCGTTCATCAGTTCTACTCTGAGGCGAGCTCGGTGATTCACGTCGACGGAGAGAAAACCGATTCCGCTTCCGCAATTCTGGTCATCTTTTTAATTATTTATTATTTTTTTATTCTAAATATTATGTGATTTGATTTTTTTTTTTTGGCTAAATAATCTTTTAAGCTTATGAAAAAGTTGAATTTGGCTATCCTAGAAATCTCAAAAACAGATCTTTTTCTGTTGTGTAATTATAATTCAGGGATTTGTTCTTTTTTGAATTGATTGTCGTGGAAGGAGAGAGTTCGATTTAGTTGAAACAGATATTCTATGGTTTTGTTATCCTCAGTGGTTGGCTGTGTTAAGATTCAGACACTCCAATCGTTTGCTACCGAAAGCAATAAAATTGAGGGGGGAAAAAAAAAACAATCATTTGCAACCGATGGCAATGAAATCGAGGAAAAAAATGAATAATAAAAAAGCACAGGGGTTCTCGAATATGAGAGAAGCTACTGCTGAATTTTATTTGTGATGAAGAATAAGATTATAAGAGAAATTACACACCGCAGCCTATCAAACTCTTTTTGAATTTAGTCAAAATCGACCTCCAATATAAGTAAAACAAGGGCAGCCGAAAATGCAATTGTAAAATCCGTAAATATACCTGTACTAAAATTTGGCTAACTGGGGAATGATTAGGCTCCACACACTTAACGTGGTGTTTATGTTATATTACAGTTGTTCATGTGAATGTTTTTCATTTTCTTTATGAAGTAAACTTTTGATTCTTTGTGATTTTTATTAATAATTTGCTCTGTTCTTTGCAGGAAATTCATACGCTTATCACATCACTGAATTTTACTGCCATAGAAATTAAAACAATCAACTCTCTTGATTCTTGGAATGGAGGTGTTCTGGTGGTGGTAACTGGGTCTGTTAAAACGAAGGAATTCAGTGCGAGGAGAAATTTTATCCAGACTTTTCTCCTTGCTCCTCAGGAGAAAGGTTTCTTTGTTCTCAATGATATCTTTCACTACATTGATGATGTACCGATTTACCAACATCCGGCACCCATTTTACCCGAAAGCAATTTTGATTCTCAATTGAATACTTCTAGCCCTCATCCAGAACCACTAGGTAATTTGGCTAATAGACTGTATTATACTTAAGGATTTGCCATTGTCAATATCGATGTGTAAATATGCAGGAGAAAATGTTGTCTATTTGTTCCAGTTGTTTATGCTTAATTTGTTGTTTTTGGCAGTTTCGGACTATGTTTTGGAGGAGGAGGCCAGGGAGTATGTGAATTCTGTTCATATAGAAGATGACCCAGTTGATAAATTCAGTGTCCCAGAGCCACAGCAGCAGCATCAGGAGGTGGAGACAGAAATTGTGGTCGAGGAAACTCCTGCAGAAGAGATATCTGCTCCAGTTCAAGCTGTGGTGAATGCTGTACAAGAAAACCCCTCCATGACTGCTGAGGAACCTGCAGAAGAGCCTCCAAAAAAAACATGGGCTTCTATTGTATGCACTGAAACTTCAATGTCCAAACTCACCTAAAGCTTGCATGTGTTCTACGTTTGTGCCTCTATTTGCTTATGTATATTCGTTTATTGGTTTTTGGTAACACTCACTCATTGTATTGATGGTTGGAAAATGCTAGCTGCGAGTTTCTAAAGGGCAGCCTGCATCATCAGTTGCACCTCAACCTTCTTTCGTGAGCACCACCCAAACTTCTTTCGTGAGCACCCAAGCTTCTTTCGTGAGCACCCAAACTTCTTCAGAATGGAATTACACACCACAGTATACTGAGCAACTGCAGAACTCTACATATGCAAGCGTGCCTGATTCGGGAACAGAGGCAGTGGAGGAAAGCTTTGCATTTGAAGATGAAGGTTAGGTTCTTCTCAAACAGTGCTTCTTGAAATGTGAAATTAAAAATTCTTAATCCTTGTTTTGCGGATAAAATGAGTGACCCTATCCTTTGCATGAATGTTGTATTTTAGGGAAATTTAGGCAGGGTTTGGGGGAGTAGGAATTATTTATTGTAATTATTATAACAACTTGAACCTCTAGTTGATGTTTTATCAAATCATCCTTCCAGGGGAACCTAAATCCGTCTATGTTCGAAACTTGCCTCCTGATGTTACTGAAGATGAAATCGAACAGGAATTTAAGAATTTCGGCCGAATTCGACCTGATGGGGTTTTCATTAGGAGTCGCAAGGTTAATTTCATCCTATACTCTTTAGCTATTTAACTCTATTTATCATCTTTGAGGGAGCTAAAATGGAATTTGCTTTGTACAGGATATTGGAGTTTGCTACGCTTTTGTCGAGTACGAAGACCTTATCGGTGTCCATAATGCACTCAAGGTATTTTTTTCTTTGTCACTTTATAAGGTCTTATCTTTGTCCTTTCTAACTTCTTCATTTATCCTGTTCTTCGGATGCAACTCCTTCCAAAATTTTTTAATAGTTTGTTTTATACGATATCTTCATCAACTAAAATTTGTGATCTTTGCAGGCATCTCCCATTCAGTTGGCTGGAAGGCAAGTTTACATCGAGGAGCGTAGACCAAACAGCAGTGGTGTTGTTGCTCGAGGTGGAGGTGGAAGTATGGCCATATTTTTTTCTTATGTTCTAATTGTTCTTATTATTATATTTTTTCTAATCTTTCAAGTGTATGATCACGTCTACTTGAATTCCATAAAAAAAGACTTGTTTTTTAGGCCTTGGCAGTCCGAACTAATTAGATTCTACCACATGAATTTTATACAAGCTGATGAATTTCATCAAAACTTGCGAACCTTGTTAGCGTTCCTTAAACCAAACTTACCATATCCTTTTATGCACGATATTCAATTTCTAGGTTCCACAGCATATATTTTGTTGTGTGGTTGAGTAGCCAGATTTTGCTATTTCACAACAGTGCTAGGAGTTAATCTTTTCTGTTTCCTTGACCAGGAAGGGGAAGGGGCAGAGGCGGTTACCAAACTGAGTCCACAAGGGGACGATTTGGCGGTCGAGGTTTGGGCAGGGGCAGTAACCAGGACAGCGATTACAACAGGTTGAGAGGAAATGGTTTCCACCAGCGTGGTTCACGATAAAATAGAAGGATTTGGCTCTAAAGATGGTGGGCAAAAGATATCGAGAAGCGAATCGTTGGTGAGGATGATTGAAGCTTTCTAGGGTGCAGATTGCAGATGGAATATTTTCGTCCCTTCGTTTTTCTAGGAAAATTTTTATATGTACTTGGCTGAGTGGCGTTTTACATGAATGGGAATGTTTTTCGTTTTTCCTTTTTAGCGAGTATCTGTTTATCTTTTCCCCTTTGAATGGTTTTTATCATGCAATTCAATTGGGGAAAATCACAGGCCTATTGAAGAAAGCCCCATGTTGTGAGGGAATGTGGGGGAGGCTTGTTTTGTGGTTTATTATATCAAAGATTAGTGATTTTGTTCTTCATGATATGGTTTGTTGCTTAATTTTTCTCTGTCCCTTCGTTTTCTTGGAATATTTTATATGTACTTGGTTGGAGTTGCCCTTTCTCAAGCCATCTGAAATTTGACTTTTACAGACCTTAATAAGTGGTGTGGGGGACTAAATTAAAGAACCAAAAAAAAAAAAAAAGAAAAAAAAAGGGCTTTTAAGTCGTTGAATTTGTTTAGTACAAAATCTCATTTATTTCATTTGTACGGTTTTCTCCCCAACCTTATTATTGCCCAAAATGTCACCTGTACATTCTTCCCCACTTATCAAATTGGACCTACAAAGCTTTGCACAATTTGTAAGTCATCCTAGACCATATCGAACAGTTTCTAAGCAGTTGAAGAAGTTATGGTTACTTCGCGTACATTCTCCAGAATGCCATGAAGATCTTCTGTCATATCGTTCTCTTCCCCGTCATCCTCTGTTTCCCATAGGAAACTAGCATATGACGCCTGAACATGGCTGAAATTTTCAAGTAGAAAGTCTTGTCAATACATTTTTTTTTTTTTGCACTAAATACATATTTTTCACAAATATATAATACATATATATAGTCATATACCTATCTTGAGGTGAAGCTTGGACTGCTCGTTCAAAGTAACTTGTGGCTGTGTCTTGGTCATGGTGTAGTTCCCACACTAACTTGGCGTATTTTGACAAAATGTCACCATCTTTAGGATCTGCTAGAATGGCTCTGGAGTAATACTCTTCTGCTCCCCTGAGATCTCCCTTGGTCTGTTAAGAAACAACTAATAATAAAGCAATTTTGATGCAAAAAAAAAAAGAGGAAAGTGCAAATGTTGCAAGACACCCACAGGACTCACCAGGTACAAGAATTCAGCATAATTTCGAAGGAATAAAGAATTGCCAGGATTTTCCTCCACCATCCTCTTGTAATACTCCTCGACTCCTTGCTTATCACCTTCATCCCCACCACCACCCCAACAACCGCCACTGTCCCTATAACCGCCGCCACCACCACCACCGCAACCATGGCCACTACCGCCACTAACTCCGAGCCCTTTTGCAAGGTGCATCTTTTGAGTTAGCAGCTCATTTTTGTGTTCAAGACCAACATTGCAGATTTCTTCCTTAACTCTCACCTCCTTGATTAAATTCATGTTCTTCATCATACCATCCAAGCCAAGACGATCACTTTCCAAAGCCATCGCGGCATCTCCACCTCTTACCTCTCTCTCTTCCATGTCTTCCTCATGTTCATCAAACTCTACTATTTGCTCATCATCTTCTTCGTAACTCCAATCGTCTTCTTCATCTTTATAGACACCTCTAGAGTTACAGAACGAAAACGACGGGATCGTCTGCAACATCATGCACTTGGGCCTCCTTGTAAACGTTTTGGGTTGGTTTGACTCACCGAAATGATCTTCATTGTTGCTGCAAGAAGCATAAGCCAGTCCCTCCAAGTTTCCTTCGGACTGAGCTCTTCTGAAGCCTTTAATTGAAAACCGATTGCAGTCAACGGAGGGAGAGATAGGGGAGGAATTGCAAGAGACTGTGTTGAGATTGAGAAACCCGGTTTGGTGGAATGAGAGTTTGGTGTGGCTTTGGTGAATGGTGGTTGGCTTGGTTTCGTAGTGATTTGGGCTTTCTGCAAAAGATGGGAGAAGCGATCCGAGAACCGGTGTTGAAGAGCTCCTCAGAATCATCTCTCTTAAGGCTGTTAATTTCTGTTTTGAGAATGAAGTTTTGTGAAGAAAAAACAGCCTGTGAATGACATAAAAACCATGTTACTGTCTTGGAATAATGAAAATATTTTAAGATCTAGGGACTTGACTAGTATTTGCTTAGTACTTTTGCATTGAGAATAAAGCTTAAGTCTGTATTTTACTTGAGAGTAGACCAAACTCATTTTTATTTATTTATTTATTTATTTATTACCACTGACCCCTTAAAGGGCAATCACAAAACAAATTTTTTTGAAGAGTTAATTTCAGTTTTATCATATGTTTCATTATCTATGACAAAAAAAAAAAGGAAAAATTGACGGAATGAAGCACTTGAGGCTTGCATAATGGACAAGTGAAGGGTAATTTGATAAAATGAATGTTGAGTGATTGATTGGGCTGGTGAATTAAACCGAATCCATGTTATCTAATGATCGAACAAATGAAAACTCTAATTTTGGATCAATTAGATAAGATGGGTTCAATTCAATTCACCCGCCTAATCAACTACCCACCTAAGATTTAGGGGGTAAAGTAAGATAAAATTTATTTCTCTGGGGCTAAAATTGATATTAAAAGAAAAGAAAAAAAAAAGATGGTTAATCTCCACATTGATTCTCGAATCCATATTAGCTGGTTTGTTAGCTTTATATTCTGGTTACTAGAAACTCTCACAAAAAATGCCACCATTGCTAAAGCTGTTACAAAAAGAGGCAATTTCTAAAAGACATCGTTTCTAGAAACTTTCAGTAGAACAATTCAAGATCCAAGAAAAAACAGTTTTCTTTCTGCTAAAATTACTTTTTTTAATCTCATCTAAGTACATTTAACTCGGTTGTCTTTCCAAAATAGGAGAACTTGGCATTGTGTAAAGTAAGAGAAGTCTTGAAAAAATAAATTAAAAAAAAAAAAAGAAAACATACCTCTTTTAAGATGCTTAATGTTCTTCAAAATCGACCTTTAAAAATTTGACAATAGAAAAGAAAAGAAGAACCTTTTTTTTTTTTTTTCCTCCTCCCTCCAATAAAAGAGAGACAACAAAAAATGTTATAGAGTCGTCTACAGAACCCCCTTTCTTATATACATGGAAGACAAGAAAGACAAGACAAATGCATCCTCAAATATTGACTGCCTGCCATTTTCTTTTCATTTCTTTTTAATTTTCTTTCTTTGAAATTTCAATTGAAAAGTGATATTATTTGTATGGTTGTGAGATTTGGGAAGCAAAATATCAACTTGTTCTTTCCTTTCACGTGTTGGGAATTTAATGAGAGAAGATTCCAAAATTGCCCCCAAAAAAAAAAAGTGGGGTCAACACGTTATTGCAAAACATATGCTCCGTTGGATGCTAATACCACTATGAAGCTTTTGACAAAAACCTTGTGTTTTTTCTTCTTCTTTTTTATTTTTGTGTTCTTTTAAAAAAAAAAAAAAAAAAACGCCAAAAGGAAATAATAGCGATGGCTTATTCCATGTTCCATAGAATTTTTTTTTTTTATTCCATAGAATTTTCGTGGCGAATTTCAATAGAAAATTTTAGCCCACGTTTTAAAATCTTTCCTTCTTTTTTAACTTTTTCATTTTGGTTTTGTTTTTCCAACGCGTTTGTACATTTTGCCAGGTTTTTCTTGTGGTTTGGAGCCGTACACTTGGTTTAGATTCTATTTGTTGGGTTGCTTAGAACGAAATCACATATATTG
This sequence comes from Ficus carica, assembly GCA_009761775.1. Classification (NCBI taxonomy): domain Eukaryota; kingdom Viridiplantae; phylum Streptophyta; class Magnoliopsida; order Rosales; family Moraceae; genus Ficus; species Ficus carica. The sequence goes on along the minus strand of CM019748.1, from coordinate 2,493,854 downwards.
ATTATATAATAATGATTCGACAGGTGTAGTCTTTCATACCTTCAATCATTTTTTAATAATTGTAGCCTCATTTTGGATTATTGTGATGAGTCTCTTATTAAAAGTTTGAGTATGTCAGTGAATTTTTTTCAGAGTATTTAAATTTGACTAATATTCTAAAAATATATTTTAGACCACACCCTCAGGGATCTAGTAGAGGTAGTAGGGTTAGTTCCGATAGGGGCGGCTGGACTTCAGCAATTAAGCAACCGAGGTTGAACTAACTATTGATTGATGTTTTCTATTCCAAATATAAAAGAGCAAATTATACTCTATAGTATCTGTTTGGTCAATATTGTGGTGGTCTCAATGACAGTCACGAGACAAATTTTTGTTTTTATCTATTACATGCATGCAAAACTCACAACACTTTACTTTATTGTCTATCAAGTACGTATTTTGCGCGTGCCATGTAACTAGTTTATTATAAAGTTTGAATCAACTACGTTTAATTTTTTTTTTTTAAAGACAGTAAAATAACTTAGGAATCTAACCAGCATATGTTCCTCTAATTAATTATGTTCTGTGTCTCTAAAACGTGATTTGTATACTTCCATACCGAACCCAATCACTATCACATACACTTGTGCAAGTTTTTCCACGGCCTTTCAATGAAAAAAAAAAAAAAAAGTTTTTTAAAGGACTATTACAGGTATAGCTCGAATCAAGATCTGTTGTTCTGAATTTCTTATCTCATTAGTTGTCCCTCTAATAATGTCATGCCACATTATTTGAATTTAAGAATTTAGCCACATAAAAAACGCTAAATATTAAAAATTAGTTAACAAATTGATGACTTGTCAAAAACTTATCGAAGGAACAGCTTTTGAGACAGAAAAATGAGACAATAAATCTAGACTCGTACCGTTTTAATTTAGTTAGTTATTTCCAACCCGCGCCGCCCCCTCCCCCTATTACAGCGTGACAAAAATTAAGTCCCAAACCATGACACTGAAAAGAAAAAAAAGAAAAAAAAAAAATCACTCATTAACACATTGAGAAAAAGAAAGGGGGAAAAAAAGTAATTTACATTGATACTCCTTGAATTATGAATATTTTAACATTTTGGTCACTCAATCTTATTTTTGAGAGGTTAGTATTTGAATTTTTTTTTTTTTTTTTGTTAACTTTGGTTTTTAATACTTAAATTGACGAAAGCTTTTTAAATTTAACTACAAAAATTTATTACATTATAATAATAACTAAAAGTTTTTATCAAATGGTTAATTTTTTTTTTTTTTTGAGTTTTCAGTGATTTTAACAACAACAAAGACTATTAAAAAAAAAAAACAAAAAAACAAAGAGAACATTTTACATTTAATACAATTATTGTAAAATTTCAAATGTTACAAGATAGATATATGATTATTTCTTTATTGAGTAATTGGTCTAGATAGTTTATGAATTTTTACAAAGGTAATGTTTTGATCCCTAAACTTTTTTTTTTTGGCCGAAATGACCCTAAACTTTTTTTTTTTTTTGGGTTGTTATGGTTCTTTCCTTCAAAATCCGTTAATTTCTAACAGAATAAGATGATGTTTTAGTAATTTATTAATAATTATTTTAAATTATTTTAAAAAATTAATCTCTCTCTCCTCCAAACCAAAGCCCTCACACACAAAATAATAATAATAATAATCTCTCTTTCTCTCTCTCGCTCCTTCCCCCCCTTATTCCTTCAAAACCAAAACAGCCTAGATCTGGGGCCTCCCTCCTCCTTCCTTCAAAACCAAAACAGTCCAAATCTAGGGCCAAGATCCAGGGGTGGGGAAAGCTTGGCGGCGGGGAGAGGAAACCATATCAGAGTGGTCAGGTGGCGGCGGGGGTGGGGGGACCCAGTTTAGTTCTAGGTTTTGAGCCGAGCTCGGTGAAGGCGAAGACATGGGCGGGGGGGGGGGGGGGGGGGGGGGGGGGGGGGGGCGCCTTCACGATGGAAAAGACATAAGGGGAACTCCAATTTGGGTTTCTGTTTTTTTTTGGGTTGGGCCTCACGACGAAGGATGGCAGGAGAGGGGGCTAGACTGAGAAAGAGAGAGAGGAGGGGGGTGGGGGGCGAATGGTAGCGGGGCCAGACCAAGAGAGAGAAAGAGATGGGGTGGGGGTGGGGGTGGAGGGGCCAGATCAAAAGAGATGAGGGGGTGGGGGGGCGAACGGCAGTGGGGGTGGAGGGGCCAGATTGAGAGAGATGAGGGGGTGGGGGGCGAACAGCGGTGGGGGTGGGGGGCCAAACCACGAGAGAGAGAGGAGGGGGGGCAAAACAGAGAAAGCGGAGGGTATTTTAGTAATTTTTTTATAAAAAATAATCATTTTAATAAGATTTCGTTAAAAATTTAACAGATTTTGATGAAAATGACCATAAAGGTAAAAACAATAAGAATTTAGGGTTATCTCAGTAAAAAAAAATAACAAGGATCAAACCGTCATATTTATAAGTATTCAGTGACTATTTAGGTCAATTACTCTTTTTTGTATGACAAAAATATATATTAACTTTATAACCAGTGACCAAAACATTAATGAATTCTTTTAAGTAATTTTTAAAATTTTATTTTAGCCTTTATATTAATTTTTAATGATTTAGTTTATATTTAAAAATAATTTAATATTTCACACGATGAATTTAATGATTCGTTTAGCGTTTAGGTTTAATTTTAATTAAATTTTATTTTTTTATCTCAGTTGTTATTTTTTTAAATCAATAAAAATTTTAATTAATTTTTTAAAAATCGATCAATTTTAACTTAAAAATTTTATCTCCAATAAACGAACTAAATATAACCTAAAATATAAAAGCGTTATGTGCATAATTTAAGAGTGTACATTTCTAAATAACCAAAAAAAAAAAAAAAAAAAAAAAAGGAAAAAGAAAAGAAAAAAAAAAAGACAGAGAGAAGTAGAGTTTAAAAGGAACAATTAAATGCCAATTCTCGAAGAAGTGGGGGAGAAGAAAGCCAGATTATGGAGATGAAAAGATGATCAGTCAAAACTGTTGAAATTCTGCATTATTATGGGAGAGGACCCCACACCACTGACGACCCTTCACTCTTCACATAGCTTTGGAATATCCTCGAAGGCCTTTTAGATCAGATCCGGGGAGGGGGTGTATGTGGCGGGAGGTCTTCTTTCGTTTTTGTTTTTGTTTTTGTTTGTGTTTGTGTTTGCATCTTCTAGAGAGAGAGAGAGAGTGGTGTTTTTGGGTCATGATGTTCGGCTGCAAGTGCTTCTGTTGGAACAGACTCGCCGACTCCTCGCCGTCGGAGCCCCGGAGCTACTCTCTCCCGGCTCCGTTGCCTAGCTGGCCTCAAGGTAATGAGAATTCGTTCCAAGATTTTCGCCTTTTTTTTTTTTGCAGATCCCGAATGTGGGTTTTCGTTCATGATCTGGTTTATTCATTTTCTGTTTGTATTAATTGAAGAGCATGGGATTTTTTTTTTAATGTTTTACTTCGTACTTTTTTTGTTTAATTATTTGTGTTTGTTAAAAAAAAAAAAAACAAAAGACAATTTGACAACTTTTGCCTCGGATTCGGATTTTCTGTACATGAGAGCCCCGTCTACCAATCAGAAATGGGTGTTTTCTCTTTTGTTTGAAGTTTGAACTAAATATTGACCCTTCTGTTAATATGAAAAGTAATGAAAGATTGGTCCTTTTTCTCGTTGGGCATATTTTTATGTTTTTAGCTTTATGTTTTTTGTTCCCTTTTCCCATGTCTATTTTTTTTTTTTTTTTTTTTTTTTTCTGTTTGTAAAATTGTGGAACTTTTGGTATGGTTGTTTTTCAGCAATTTACATGTTGATATTTTGATTATTCCTAATTCTCATGTTCACAAATATTCTTCTGTCCCGTCATAGTTGCTTTTGGTTTATCAGTACTTTACTTCCTTTCTTAATGTTTGGTTTATATTCTGTTCTAGTTAGAACCATGCCCTTTTGGAGATAAAAAGTCTAGTTTAGGAGAGAATTTAATTCTGGGTTCTCTTTTCAGGTAAAGGTTTCGCTTCTGGAAGAATAAATCTCGGAGAACTAGAGGTTTTCAAGGTCGCCAGATTTGAGTTCATTTGGTGCTACAATCCCTCACAGGACAAGAACAAAGGTCTTACATTTTACAAACCCGCGGAAATACCTGATGGATTCCGTAGCCTTGGTCATTATTGTCGGCCTAATAATCAGCCTCTACGAGGCTTTCTTCTTGTGGCAAGGGAAGTTAATTCATATATGCCAGAGAGTGCTCATGCTTCCGATACTGCTAAGCTACCGGCCCTTTGCAAACCGCTTGATTATGTCTTGGTTTGGAGCCCTGATGACTGGAGTGAGGAAACGTGTGGTGGATCAGAGTGTGGCTACTTTTGGCTGCCTCAGGCAGCTGACGGCTATAAGCCCGTTGGTTTTTTGGTTACAAACAAGCCAGAGAAGCCGGGGTTGGATGAAGTGAGGTGTGTTCGGGCTGATTTAACAGATGAATGTGATGCTTATTGGCTATTACTTGATTGCAACTCTAGGTACTTGAATTTTCCTTTTCGAGTTTGGAGTACGAGACCACATCACAGGGGGGCGACGGGGAAAGGGGTACCTGTAGGGACATTTTTCTGCAGTAGCAGCTGGAGTGCTGGAGAGGACCTATGTATTGGATGCTTGAAGAATTTGAATCCAACACTGCCTGCAATGCCGAACGTTGATCAACTTCATGCTCTTATCAACCACTATGGCCCCACTGTTTTCTTTCATCCTGAAGAGGTATACTTGCCATCTGCTGTTTCGTGGTTTTTCGAAAACGGAGCTCTCCTCTACAGAAGAGGCGTTGCAGTTGGTGAAGCCATCGATGCTTGTGGATCAAATCTGCCCGGTGGGGAAACAAATGATGGGGAGTTTTGGATTGACTTGCCATGTGATATACAGAGAGAGAGCGTGAAACACGGAAACTTGGAAAGTGCCAAGCTTTATGCTCATGCCAAGCCAGCTCTTGGAGGGACTTTCACTGACATTGCAATGTGGGTATTTTGTCCCTTCAATGGACCAGCCACTCTCAAAGTTGGACTCGTGAACGTTGCTCTTAGCAGAATCGGAGAACACATCGGTGATTGGGAACATTTCACTCTTAGGATATGCAACTTCACAGGAGATCTTTGGAGCATATACTTCTCACAGCACAGTGGTGGGGAATGGGTGGATGCCTATAACTTGGAGTACATAGAAGGGAATAAAGCCATTGTTTACTCATCAAAAAGCGGTCATGCGAGCTACCCTCATCCTGGAACCTACATCCAAGGCTCCACAAAACTAGGGGTCGGTATAAGGAACGATGCAGCTCGCAGCAATTTGTTTGTGGATTCGAGCACACAATACGAACTTGTTGCGGCAGAATATCTGGGAGATGGGATTGTGACTGAGCCGTGTTGGTTGCAGTTTATGAGATTGTGGGGTCCGACCATTGTCTACGATTCGCGAACAGAGCTGGATAGGATAACCAGTAGGCAGCCTATGATGGGTAGATATTCCGTGGCAAACTGGTTTGGTAAATTTCCTGCCGAGCTTTCCGGGCAAGAAGGTCCAACTGGGCCGAAAGAGAAGAATAACTGGGTGGGGGATGAAAGAGGCTAGCATTAGTCAAAACTACAGAAGGATTATTATTCTTTGATTCATGAACTGTTTTATTCAAAGTTACACGGTTAAGAAACATTGTTTTTTGAAGGGCAATTGCATTGTCATATTTTTGTGTATATAGTGGAATGCTGCACAAATGAAGAGTGGTTGTACATCATAAGCTTGAGTGAGCCTTACGGCGAGGAAAAGAGGATAGAAATAAATTTTTTTTCTTTCTTTTCCCTGTTGTGTAGGGAATAATCTTTAGCTTAACAAGTAAGCCACACATACGGAGTACGGTATATATATATATATATATTTTAAAATTTTTAAGTAGATTACGAACGACATGTCGTTTTCATTTTAAGCTTTTGGAATTAGTCTTTGTAGCGAAGCCATATATATTCTGTGGTCTAAATTTTCTTGTCGTTTAATGAAGTAAACTACATGTTATTCATGGTTTGTGGCAAAAATTATATTGTTATAATTTTTGCAAGTCATTTGAATAATACAAACTATAGGAAGCATGATACCAAAATGACATGTAGTTTGTGTGAATTGTTTGTTGTCGTTTGATGCGTCAAGCAAACAATATTGTTTGTCGTCCCAAGTTCCCGTCATCAAAGTTTTCTTCTGTTTAAGAAAATAGGCAAAAGTTAATGTGGGAAATGTATATCTTATTAGTACAGTTGTTTTAGTTATTAAATTAATTATTTGACGGTTTGATTTGTAAGTGTCCATATTAAAAACTTATAATACGATATACATAATTACTTTCAATTATAGAATAGATCAAACCCTTAAAAAGTTAATTCAATATCTAAAACAACACATGTCAATAGAGCAAAAAGAGAACTGCCGGCAATATCTAGTCGTAATATAACATATGACTACATTTATTAGAATTCGAATCTCCTCGTTCTCAAATAAATAAATAAATAAAAGTAAAAAACATATTTCTTATCATAAGTTACTTTTTCCTATAAAAAAAAAAAAAAAAAAAAAAAAAAAACCTTGTCGTTCTTAGTAAAGTCGTGCTCTTTTTTTTAATTAAACTAGTAAAGTGTCATATATGGCATCCCAAATTTGAACCTAAAAAAATGCCATGAATCTTGAATCATCAATCTTGGGAAAAGGGACATGAGTTGCCTGTCCTTACAGTAGTATACAATGAAATGTCGTATGTCGTTGTTAAGAAAAACTGAAATGTCGTCTTGACTATAAATTTGCCGTTTTGACTGTAAATTTGCCGTTTACCGCAGTCTGCCTTGGTAAAAGGAACGTAGTTAGTTAGACAGAAGTGATAAATTAAAGAAAACGACTTTCGTTCTTTTAATAAACCAAAAAAAAAAAAAAAAAGGCGGTTTATCTTAACAAACGACATTTCGTTTCTCTTACCTTCTCTCCAAGCTCTCTTCTGTCTTCTCTGATCTAGGGCACAAAGGCAAGTGCGCTAAGCGAAGAAGAGAAATATACAGACATGTTGGTAAGAAGGTTCCTGTCAACAGCAACCTTCTTCAAGAGTTCTACCAAATCTAAACTTCCCAGGTACTTCTTCATTCTTCTGCAACTGCAACCCCCTGTTTTTTTTTTTTCCGGAATTGAAGATTTCTACACACACGTTAATCATTTTCGTTCATAAATTTCAATACTTGTCTATGGAAATTGTCTTCTGTGAATCCGTTTTAGCGAAATAGTTCGAATTCTGTTTGGTGATTAGGAAATTTGGTTGTTGCCTTCCAGTTCAACGAAGGCTGTGGATGAAGAGAAGGGAAAATCATTTGGTCGTAAAGCGGTTTCTTTCATCTTGATTACTGTCACTGGTGGCGTTGCTTTGAGTGCTCTTGATGATCTTTCTATTTATCATAGCTGCAGCAGGTACTATAGCACACTATTTATATATATACATATATATATATATATATATTTATGTGTATATGTATGTAAATAAATTTCACGCCATTATCATATTATTTATGGATTTTTGTTCACTTTTTGAGCTTTGGCAACTACAAATTCAGGACTTACAATTTTTCATTTCTCATTGTTAGGTGTTGATTTTGTTTCTACATATTTTGTTTAGGCTGAGTTGTTATGAACTTAATTTTCACTGCATTTTGAAAAAATGTTGAGAGTGTTATTGACTGGATTTGAAACTCGCAATGGTGAGCTGTAGTTTATCTTCTATACAAGCAACAGAAAGGAGAACACTTTGGGGATTCGGGTGATATTGCTTTATGGACCTGTTAATTGCATAGTTTAGGTAGTCTATAATGGCAGAGTTGCAACATCAAATGCCAATGGATCGGGAATTACTTTTTTTCAACATTGGTTCGGAGGTTTTCTCATGACCTGCCCATGTGATTACAATGTACGGAGAATTGTTCTTGCCGTAATGCACTGTTTTCAAAATTCTATATTTTTCCTGATAAGTGAAAAAGTTCCCAGGAAAAAGAGGAAGTTTAACTTATAGTGTTTATCTTTTAGTCTCTTGGTTCCATTTTTTGGAGAAATACTCTTGACTTTCCATGATGTTTCATCATAATTCATGGTGAAAAAGGAACTGCGGACTTCTGATTAGATTAATTTTTACTGTCTGGCATGAATTTGATGGCTCTTGTTTTGTTTTTTCTTGGTTTCTTCTGAAATCTTGTAGCAAGGCCTTGGAGAAAATCGTTAACAATCAACAAATCAAGGATGCTTTAGGAGAGCCTATTTTGAAGGGTCCATGGTACAATGCATCACTTGCAGTAGCTCATAAGAGGCAATCTGTGTCTTGCACATTTCCCGTCTCTGGACCACAAGGCACTGGAGTCTTGCAGTTGAAGGCTGTACGTAATGGAGGTACTAACATTTTAGTGATATCAGGAATCCAAACAACCGAGATCGCTGGATGTATGTGCCACGCACACTTAGATAACAAACATTCAGTACAGTAAACGAACTGATTGACAACCAACATAAAAGTTTTAAAAGCGCCTTTCCAATCTCTGTCCATGCTCTTTCTCTATGGATTTCATGATTCTACTGCTGAAACCATCACGTCGTTAAGCGCCCGTGTTGGTTTGTAATTATTTTCCTCTCTAATAATATACTTCTTTCATAGTAGTTTGTTGGGAACAATCAAGTTCTGTTTCAAATTTATGAAACGAAAAGTGAAATAAAGTTATGAGAACCTTTCCTGTGTTGATAGTTGAGACATGGTGCTAGATTTTAACTAGCTGAATCGCTTTTTCTGTCTTTGTAATCTTTTCCTTTTGTCATCACTTTCACAGAGGACACCTGGTTTTCATTTTTGCGGCCACGTGACTGGGACATCATAATCATGGATGCTCTCCTCCATGTGCCTGGGAATGATGAGAAACACCAAACTTTGCGGATCAGCCTCTCCGACTATTTCGCTCCTCCCCCTCAAGCCTGTACAGCATGTACAGATTGCAAGCCACAAGAATCAGATAATCCCGACAAGAAATGAAGCAATGCACTCGTAAGTATGCTTATATTTGTCCTCCTCAATACAGTTCACAGCCCAAGCATTAAAAACTAAGTGGGTGAAGCTACATGATCCGTGTATCGGAACAAATTTGGTTAATTTTTTTGTGGTTTCCGAGAGCAATAAGTTACAAGATCGGTTTCCTTGATTATGCAAATTTGGGAAAGAACTGTTGCATTTAGCAATTATATGACAGATAAGCCATGCTTATTTGCTGGTCCGCGTGCTTCTGAAGTTCTGATCTTATTTTGTGCTTTTTGGGTCAACAATCATTAGATGTAAAACCATAGAGAAATCTTTACTCGAAATACCATGGACAAATATTTGGGTTAATATAAAATAGAAAATTGTGGAAAAAAATCTCTTTAATAGATATGTTTTATGTTTTTTAACTATCTTGGATATTTGACCGTCTATACTTATTAAAGTCAAAAAACTGAAGCTATTATAACTGGGGTAATGATCTAGAATATCCTTTTTGAGAGGTAATTATACAAATCATCCTTAATAAAAGAGTCATTTAATGGAATATCACTTTTAAAAACTTAAAATTAAATGTATATTTTAATAAAAAGTTTAAGCTTGATTTTTATGTGAAACTATAATACAAATGAATTATTAGACTTCAAAAGTGTCGTACAACCTCATTTAACACTCGATAAAAACCTGTAAGATGTTACCCTTTCCTGTCCTTTATTTTATTATTTTTCCCTCGTTTAGTAGTGTATAGTCTATGGTTTGGTTCCTAGCAGAGACAGATAGTGGATTTAGAGAGGACAATAAAAACAATGCCAAAAAAATAATAATAATAAAAAATAAAAAAGAACAAAAGAATAAAGAAAGTGGAAAACAAGGAATAGTGGTCCCATTTATGATTTCAACAAGACAAAAATTAACAAGTATTTCAAGTCGCCAATTTATACCACTTTTGACGTGGCCGTCACGAATGTTCCCAAAAATTGTTCCCCCATCCTGACTTCTAGAACTTCTCTTTTACTTTTTACCAAAAATTGTTCCCCCATCCTGACTTCTAGAACTCCTCTTTTACTTTTTAGTTCAAGTAGACTTACTACACGGATAAAAATAAAAAATATGAATATTGGATTCTCGCACGTTTTTTTATGTAAAAATTTTCTTCCTTTGGAATCATATGTATTAAATATTTCATAGTTATCTTGTCTAGTAAGGAGTTGAGGACTATAGTGGTTTAATTGCAGGGTGTTAAAGCTGTGGTTTTAATTATTAACTTGATATAATGATAATAGATACATGTATTTTTTTTTTTTGATAGGAAAGCCACACATAATATAGTTATATAGTTGCAGACATAATATTACACATCATTTAATTATAAGATATAAAATTTAAATTTATTTATTCTTAAATTTTATTTAAAGGTGTAAGGTTAAGTTAAAAAAAAAAAATACATATTGGGGGGGGGGGGGGGGGGGACTTTAAACCTAACACAAACATGTGGGGAAAAAGGGCGTAATTTTCCTTTGCTTGGTTTTTTTTTTTTTTTTCTTCACGTATTGTTATCATAGAATTCATTTATATATGGTATCAAAAAAGAATTCATTTATGCATTTGTCAATTGATATTGGACATGTAGCACGGATATTCTTCACATGTCAGTATCATCAATAACTATTGCACTGTTTGAATTTCATAATTCTTTTCCCTGATTGATTTTCGTGAGTATTTAGAAAAATGTCTCTAAGGCCTTGTTTGATGATTCATTTCAAACTGTATTTTTTCATCTCAGTTTTTATTTTTTTTTGAAAATGTTTTTGTTTTTTTCTAATTTTTTTTTTATCTTTTTTGAAAAGTTAATAAAAATTTTTAAAATTTTCAACTCAAACTGTATTTTTTATCTCAAACTCATTTACCAAACGAATATTAAGGAATTATTTGATGATCAAATTCGGATTCAAATTTTCATCTCAATTTTTATCTTTTTCTAAAATTTTTTTTATATTTTTTAAAAATTAATAAAATTTATTATTAAAACTTAAAAATTTTAACTTAAAGTCAAATATCAAACCCCCTCTAAATATTTCGTTAAATAAATATTTTGCTACCATATTTATGTTGACAAATGTTAAACGAGTTTTATAACGTCATGGTCTCCATCACCAGACAAACGTAATTTTCAACGAAAAAGAAAATTAGGAGGAAAATTTACCAGACACGTGGCATAGCACTAGTGGGTAAATGGAATAGTCATAATATCGAGCATAGGATATGAGATCCACTAACCTGGGCCCCACAAATACACGGGGTAAGAAACGGTAGGCTGGTCTCCTTAGCGGTGGACAGAGTCCGTACGCCGGCGACTTCAAATAGAGGGATAGATCAGCCACGTGTCGAGCCAACGTGCTTTCATCAGGCGAAGCGGACCTGAAAGCGCCGTCCAAAATCCGGACCTCAAATCTCGCTTAAACCAATAATAATTGTGTTTTAATTTTTTTTAAAAAATTATTTATCGGAGTCTAAAAATAGTGGGATCGTCTGTTGAGCTGTCTACATTAATTCCGATGGTCTGGTCCCCTAACTCCCAGAGTCACAAGTTCCACGATTAATCAAGTGGGACCCACAGTGGGGGTCCTAACTCCAACGTCGAGCCCTGTTATGTCTGGTCCCACCTTTGTCGGCTTGTCGTTTGGAAGCCCATCGATCGTGGGTCCTACTCTTCTCCAACTTATATAATAAGATTGCTTACGATATTCTCGTTTCATATCTCCCGTTTTATTCTGTGATCTCGTGGGATAACATATTCTTTAACGAGGTTTTCTTTGAAGAATGAGGAGATGAATTAAGGTCCGTTTGAGGACTTTTCAAAACAGTGTTTTGGATATTGAAAATAAGTTGAGTTTTAAAAATATAGATTTTATAAAAATATTTATTTGGAGTGAGAAGTATGAAAACTTGAAATGTGTTTGGAAAAAAAAATTAATATAAATCTTTTTTTATTTTTTTTAAAATTTTATGTAATTTTATAAAAAAAATTATTTCATTTAGATTTAAAATAATAAAATTATAGACTTTTAAAATTTGAATTTACATTAGATATTTAAAATTATGAATAGTAAAATGTAGTTTTGAATTGAAAAAAAGACAAAATATATATATATATATATATATATATATTAGAGATGTGCACCAAATATCTCTTTAGTTTTACTATTTGATTAGTAGGTTTTTTTAAATATTAAACTAACCTAATTTATATATATATTTACACTTGTCAATGATTGAATCTTAGACTTACTAGTCATAAATTTAAGTTGAAAATAAACTGTGATATTTGAATAGTGTAAAAACCTAAAATTTATTTGGTTTTTTGATGGGCAATATGAGTTTTTTTTTTCCTTGTTATTGTGAGTATTTAACAAAAATAATAATCTTATTTCAAATTGACATAAAAAAGTTATGATCTTCTAAAATTTGAGTTTTATGGATATTGCAGAGAGAAAAAAGAGGAGGGGATTTTATAGTTGAGTTGTGTTACCAAACGAGATTTGAAAAATCAATCTCTAAAAGTGAGGTTGAAGACGTTGAACTAAACGAGCCAAAATAATATCACTCACTAAATATTAATAAACGACTTAGATATATAACATGATTTTTTTAATTAAGTTTTCATTGAAGTGTAAATTATTAGGACTAACTCAGTTGGATAAGAGGGAAAAGATTAGAGGGGATGAAACCTAATAGTGTTTTTATATATTATTGACTAATCTGTATTTTGTTGCCAGGTAAGGGAATCATGTTGTGAAATTCATCAAAGGCCATTTTATGAAAAACATGTTAGGCATGTTTTAAAATAGTAGATTTTGTCAAACTTATATTAAATGATAAAATATTTAAAAATTACAATTTATGCTAAAGATTTGACCATTTAATATATAAATTGGACCTCATTTGTTCTTTTATTCATTTTTCTTTTTATGTCCCTTTATTAATAAGATAACTTGCTCGTTTGATCTTTAATATTTTTACGAAGTTTCTACTTAGTCCCTAAAATCTTTTTTTTTTTTTTTTTCTAGTTAAAAGGTTCTTAAACTCTTTAAAATTGTGTAATTTGTTCCTTTTTACCAAAATTTATTAAGAATTGGATGGAATAACTTATATGTATAATACATAAAAGTTGAATCATGCAATTATTTTCTTAATTATCCTTAACTATTAAATCATGTGTAATTAATAGAAATATTTTTTGTTAAATTTTTAATATTCGTCAAAAAAAAAAGAAGAACATTTTATATCATTTTAAAAAGTAGAAGATGTTTAATTAAAAAAAAAAAAAAAAAAAAGGGAAACTTCAAAACAATATCAAAGACAAAACGAATAGTCTTGATTGATGGTATTTGACTACTTTGTCCGATTGGCAGTCCAAAGCGTGCAAATTAATCAAAACGAGTTAGAAAAAAACAAATCAAAATGAGTAATGTAATAATCTCCCGGTATTTCGGGCGAGAAACTGATGAAAATATCACGGAGAAGAAAGCAAAGAAGAAGAAGAGTAAGGGGCAGAAGCAAGCAAAGATATTAATGGAGGCGCATAGAGCAGACATGTGGGTCCCACACCCTTCAATCTCTGGGCCCCACCTTCCCATCTCCATTCCCCTTCTCTTCTCACAATCTCCTCCTTTTTCCTCCATTTCCCATTTTCCCACCTCCACACCAAACGTACCTTTTCCTCCCCAAAAAAACCCAACACCCACCAAACCCACACCAAAAAAAAAAAAAAAAAAAACCCCTTTTAATCTCCTCCTCCATTAACTTTGCTTCCAAATTAACCCTCCCTTAAACCCACATCTTCTGGGGTTCGAATTCTGTGCAAGAACGAAGAAGGAAAAGCCAGTTCGAATGCAGGTTTCGGCAAGCGGGTCGATGTCGACGGTCTCCAAGGACGACAATCTGGTCCTCTCCTCCGAGGACTCCTCGAGCCCCGACGAGGCCGAGCTCGAACTGGGTCTTGGGCTCAGCCTCGGCTCCGGCGTAGCCGCGGCCAACAAGACCCGCCAGCAAGCTTTATGGAGTCAGTACGCTAGGATATTGACCGCCAAAGACTTCCCTTCCGTCGTCGTTTCTTCCGCTTCTTCTTCTTCGCCTTCATCGTTATCGTCGTCTTCGTCTTCTTCTTCGTCTTCCTCGTCTTTTTCCTCGTTGAGCAGAGCTAACGTCACCGCCGGTACCAAGAGAAGCGCCGATTCCGTCGCCGTCGCTAATGGTGCCAGGTATGAAAAATACGCTGTATAAATCCTTTATAATTATTGGGTTTTATTTTATTTTTCTTAATTTTGGATTTGTCCCACAATTCAATTTTGGTACTTGTTATCGGATATGATTGGAGCAAGATAGGAGATTGACAAATAAGAAAGAAAATTAGAAAAGCCCTCCATGATTAGAACTTTTTGTTTTTATTTTGGTGAATAATTTTTTTTTTTTTTGGATATTGTTTTGTGTTATGATTTTGTTGAAGCAGTCAGGTGGTGGGATGGCCTCCTATTAGAGCTTACAGAATGAACACCTTGGTTAACCATGCGAAATCGCCGTCCGCTGAAGCATTCAGCGCGGCGGATGAAGGAAATGGATGCATTGGGAAGGCTGACAGTGGGGATGGGAAGAAGAATGGGAATTCCAATGATAAAGGGCATCTCAGGAGCTCTATGTTTGTGAAGGTTAATATGGATGGAATTCCAATTGGGAGAAAGGTGGATCTGACTGCTCACAAGAGCTATGAAGCCTTAGCTCGTACTTTGGAGGACATGTTCAACGATCCCACTACACTTGTCAAACTGAGTGAGTGTGTTTTCAGTCTTATACTTCTTAACCTTACGAATTGGAACTAATACGAATCGTTGTTTAAGGATTTGTTTGCCTAGCCATCTCATTTTAAACTAACCATCTCAAATCTCATCATGTTTTTTGTCTTTTCTGAAAAAGTTTTTTGTCTTTTCTGAAAAAGTCAACAAAATTTACTATGCAAACTTAAAAATCTCAACTCAACTCAAACTGAACTGGTGTACCAAACGGACCCTAAGAGTTCGGAATCAGTTGCCCAAGATGTCTTGTAATATGATAGCTGAAATGAAAATATATAATTGGATATTCTATGTTAAGTTGCTGCTTAATATCATTATGATTTATACCAAAAAAAGCCGCCCTTATTAGTAACAATCTGTAGTTTTTGTATTCTTTTTTAGCAAGATTGAAGTACATGTTATATTACTTGTTTAGCATTTAGTTTAATTATTCTTTTTGTTTTTTGATCTTGTGATGGTGTAATCTGTAATTAGGACAAAGCGGAAAGGACGGATCTTCAAGGCTGCTGGATGGTTCGTCAGAACATGTGCTCACTTATGAAGACAAAGAAGGGGATTGGATGCTTGTTGGGGACGTTCCTTGGGGGTATGCATATTTCATTCAATAGTCGACTTAATTATGTACCTGGTTATGAATCTTCCTTCCATTAGCTTTGTGTTATACTTGTGTCAACCGCGACAGTCACCCTCGAAAGGAGTTGAATTGTTTGTTTTGAAAACCATGTTATTGTTTTATGCTTGATGTTATGCTGACCATCTTAGAACTAAAAGAGATGTTATGCTGACCACCTTAGAACTAAAAGGGCTGCAGAGTCTAATTTATAGGCTTGTGCAAGTTCCAATTTTGACCTTGAAATAGTCGTCTTAAGTTATCTACTTCCTCGTGCCCAGAAGATGCATTCTCTCATTGGAAAGAGAGCAAAAAGCTGACTTTTGTTTACCCTGTTAGTAGTACGAAAACTAGTTCGAGTAAAACTTCATAATTTTTTTTTCTTTTCTGTACTGATTTTGACGATTAAATTCATTTTTCAAGGTTTATGTTACTCATGGATTCTATGTGGTTGAAAGTATTAATTTCTGCTGTTCAAAGTGTTGGGAAAACTTTCGTAATATTTCATGCTTGATGTTTTGCTGATAAATCTTAGAACTAAAAGAGATGTTTTAGACTTGTGCAAGTTCCAATGATGACCTTTAAATACTGTCTTAAGTTATCTACTTCCTTGTGTCCAAAGATGCATTTCTGTCAAAAAACGTTAACTATGGTTTACCATTTTAGCTAATTCGTATTTTTTTCTTCCTTTTCTTTACGAATTTTGATGATTTATTTCATTTTTTAATGTCCATGTTACTCATGGATTCTATGTGGTTGAAAGTATTAATTAGCAAATTTTTCATTCAGGATGTTCCTTAGCTCCGTCAAGAGGCTAAGAATTATGAGGACTTCTGAGGCCAACGGACTTTGTATGTAGATGAGCGAGTGGCTCAGGAATTTCATCTCTTCTCATCTCTTGTAGCTACTCTTCTACTCCTGAATACTGATTCTATTGAGTTCTATTGCAGCTCCAAGACTACACGAAAGGAATGGGAGGCAAAAATGCCAACCAATCTAGAACCTTTGCCCATACCTCAAGACGAGACAATCTATGCTTAAAAGTGACATAAAAGGAACATAAAAGAGATACTGTAGAAGCGAAGAATTCGGAGAAGTAATGATCGGTGTTGCGGCTCTTCTGCTAATGGTTTGGTTCTTGCTTTATCAAGTTTATTGCAATTTTATTCTTGCAACTGTTTTCTCTGGGCATCACCTCCCTGCTCTTTGAAATCCAGTGATCTTAGTTTTTCAATGTAATACCTGATACATTTGCATATTTCGATGAATGGTGTTTGTTTATGTTGTAAATATGGGGATGCGCATTTGATTTGTATTCTCTGCACACCAGATGGGCTCCCCCCCACCTCATAAAGAAGAAGAAAAAGGATAGCAATGGAGTGATATTATTATGTTTATTTTAGATCTTTGAAGGTGAAATGCTTGGCTTTGCTTTTGACAATTTGACAATGGTACTATTGCCACCATTATATTTAAGTTGGTGTAGGACAGGTTGAATTTTGCTTGTCATTCTTTGACGTTTCTAAGACTGAAATTTGAACTAATTTATTGACATCTAATCAAAGCTCATTTTTTTTTATTCGGGGGGTAAAAAAAAAAAAAGATGAGACATAGGGAGTGAGTTTGAAGTTAACAATAGAGAATTTACTATTTAGTCAAAGGTTTGGTTGAAAACTATATTTTAATCACACACCTGAAGGAGACAGTTCATTGGTAACTGGTAAGTACACTTACTTCTTGGCCCATGAACTTTACGGTCACTTTCGTGTTGCAGGTTGAATTTTACAACTCACACTTTATTCCTTAAATTTTGAATTTAATCCCACTTTATCCTTTATCAAAATTCAGTTAAAAACAGAGGAGAAAAAAGTAAGTAAAATATTGTCATGTGATCTTTTCTATTTGTTTTTAGCAGAAATCATAACAAAATAGATTTAATAAGATTAATTCTCTTATTTTTCTATCTGTTTTTAAATGAAATTCTGATAGAATGGGTAAAGTGAGGTTAAATTTAAAATTTAAATAGTAAAATGAGAGTTTTTAAAGTTCAGATGATTGAATAAGAGTGATTTTAAAATTCAAGGTTATGGAATATAGGTTATTATAATCATAATTTGTAGCAGCTGGTGACTTGGTTTCACTCGCTTTGTGGAAAAGTTGGTGGAACGATGGGAAGAAATAGATTAAGAAAGTCATAAACATGGGCCACAACTCCAAAAGAAATCTCATTGAGCCTCTCTTTTTTCTTTCACTACATATAAAGAAATTTCTTCGTTATTCTTCTACGTACAACAATTTGTCTGCTTTTCTAAACTTTACTTTCTTGCACAAAAACTGAAAACTCTATATATGCATATAATTAAACCAATTCAATGTCCTCGTAAATCTTCTAGACAACCAAATTGGCCCTAGTGATTACAAGATTTTTTTTGACAAATTAAACAATTCTACATACAAAAGAAGATTCAAACTAGATGTACAAAGAGAGGAATTCCTCACACTCACAGAAGGCCATTCACTGGTGAAGTGCTGAAAATGGGCTCGTCTTTGTTAGCTGCATTTCCCTCATTGTTGCTACTGCTACTGCTTTTTCTCCTTGGCTTTGCCTCTCCAAGCATTGTTATGACATCCCTCATGGACGGTCTGTCCTTCGGAAGCTTGGCAGTACAAAGAAGTGCTATCCTAAGGACTAAGAGCATCTCCTCCTGAACATGCTTGCAGTTCCCTACATTTGGGTCCAACGCTTCTTCTAAAGACTTGTTGTCCCTAATCCTTCTCCGAATCCATTCAACTACGTTGACTGATTCTCCAAACTCTGAATCTAACGGCCGTTTTCCGGTGAGCAGCTCCAATAGAACCACTCCGTAACTGTATATGTCGACCTTTTCATCAATCTTCAACGTGTATCCAAGCTCTGAAAAGAAAAAAAAAAAATCATAAAATTGACAAACTTTGTTAAGTAACAGAAACGTAAAAAAGAAAAGAGTCATTTAGAGAAAACTCACCAGGGGCCATGTAGCCATAGGATCCAGCCACCATAGAGACGGTCTCGTTCTTGCAGACCATCATACGTGCCAACCCAAAATCGGCGATCCTTGCATCGAGATTCGCATCAAGTAGAATGTTATTGGATTTGACGTCTCGGTGGATGACCGGCGGGTGACAATCATGGTGGAGATAAGCAAGCCCTTGTGCAACACCAAGAGCTATGTTGTAACGTGAAACCCAATCCACAAGTAACCTTCCAGCTTGCTTGCCGTGCAAAACTTCTCCAAGGTTCCCATTTGGCATGAACTCGTACAAAATCATGACATCCGAATCATTGTGTAAAAATCCCAATAAGCGCACTATATTTCTATGCCTTAATCTCCCCAAGAGATTCACTTCTCCAACTAGATCGTTGCTGTTTCCGGTCTCAATATCTATCTCGGATCTCCATAGCTTCTTAACTGCAACAACTGTGTTTGACCGCGAAATCTCAGCCTTGTAAACGGTCCCAGTAGCTCCAACTCCGACCACGTTCGACTCCTTCACGCAGGCCAGAATGTCAGCACTAGTGAAATAAAGTCTCTGGAATGCCATCAATCTCCATGGCCACTCTCCACTGCCCATTTGGTAACTTTCCCCGAAGCAACTCCCGCTTGAGTACCACCTTTTGTAGAGAGATCTTGTCCCAAAAATCGCAATCCCAAGTGCCAAAACCGATGATATTCCGATAACCCAACCGGCGATAATGTGCTTTGTGTGCAGACTCCGACGCCTTGATGTGAACTCTGCATTCTGAGAGCATGGAGGGAGGACACCACCACAGAGACCGGCATTGCCAACGAGGTCATTCGGGTTTATTGTTCTTAGCACACCATTTGCTGGAACAGGACCCTCTAGTCTGTTGTATGAGACATTGAGAGTCTCCAAGGCTGGTGAGATTCCGAAGCTTTCGGGTATTCCACCAGAGAGAGAGTTGTTGGAGAGATCAAGAATGGCCAAAGTCGGCATCATTGCGATCGGTTTTGGGATCTCTCCGGTGAACTTGTTGTTCCTGAGATTTAGATTTACCAATTTCTCACATGAAGCAATGCTTGCAGGGATTCTTCCCGAGAAATGGTTCGACGAGAGATCGAGCACCGTAAGTGAAGGACAGTCCTGGAATTGAGCCGGGATATGTCCTTCCAGGTTGTTGTTGGAGACAATGAAGTTTGGAGACTGGGAATTGAAAGAATTGTGGAAGGAAGAGAAGAGTGGAGATTGTTTCTAGAGAGATCAATGAAAGAAAGTGATGTAGAGGAAGAGATGTCATCTGGGATTTGACCAGTGAGACTGTTATTTGCCAATTCTAACCTCTGAAGCTTCCCTAGCCTGCCAAACCCAACGGGAATCGTCCCGGATATGAGATTGTTCTGCATTCGAACACGTACAAGCGACGAACATGTCGATAGGCCAACCGGAATTGGCCCCGAAAAGGCATTGTTGAAGAGGATGAGTTTGGTGAGATTGCCCTTGTCACACAAGGTTGATGGAATCTCACCAGTGAATGAGTTGGACGATATGTCCAACCACTGCAATGGCGAATTCTTGCCAACATCACTCGGCAAAGGACCCGAAAACGAATTGTTCCAGAGCTCAAGAACCGCCAACTTAGGCAAGCTCCCAAGCTGGCTCGGGACAGAACCGGACAACTGGTTGCACATCAGATTCAGGAGCTGCAGATTCTTCAGCTCTGCTATTTCAGCCGGAATTTCTCCCGATAACATATTGTCGGAGAGATCTAGCAACTGTAATGAACTCATCTTGCCGATATCCGGAGGAATTCTGCCTTCGAAATCGTTCTTGTACAAGAAAACAGTCTCCAGATTCTTGAGCCTCCCCAGTTCAGGTGGAATCTCATTGCCAAGATTGCCAACTGACAAATCAAGATACTTTAAGCTGGTGAGATTTCCAAACTCCGGCGGGATTCCACCTTCGAATTCATTGTAGCCAAGAATTACGGTCTCCAGCGAAGAAAGCTGACCGAGCTCCGGCGGGATCAGTCCAGTGAGGTTGTTCCCAGAAAGGCCAAGAAACTTCAGCCTCTGCAAGTTCCTGAAAGATCTCGGAATAGTCCCTTGGAAGAAGCTGCCTCTGAGATCCAAAGTCTCCAACAAAGTGGCATTTCCAATATCATCAGGAACAAATCCAGTAAAATCATTGCTCGAGGCATTCAAATACACAAGCCCACCTGCTCTTCCCAGGCCTGAAGGAAAGCTACCAATGAAGAAATTCTGGCTGACATCCAGACTCTGCAATGTAGTGAGATTGGCGACGGATTTCGGCAACGACGAACCAAACCCGTTACAGCACAAGTTGAGAGAAGTGAGACTCTTCAGCCGTTGGATTTCATCAAAAACACGTCCACTGAGATTCATGTGAGAGAGATCAAGCTTCTCAACATACCCTTCACTGTTGCACACCACCCCAGTCCAGTTACAGTGAACTGGATGATTCCCCGCCGCCGGCGCCGCCGCCTTGTCGGGCCATCTCCAGCCCTTGAGGCTGTTCAGTGGATCAACAAGGCCGGATTTGATTGAAAGCAAGACGGATACTTCATCATCAGCCACAGTAGAAGAAGAGAAACCAATGAAATAGAAGAAGAACAAAAGGAAGAGCAAGAACTGGGTTCTTATCAGTTGCATATTGGTCTTCTCTGGGATTGATTTTTCTCTAAGATATTTACACTGTGTTTTCCACCATTTCCAGTTTTCCCTCACAAGAAGAAGGAGAAGAAAATGAAGAACAAGTTCATGTATAAGTGATGGGGTTATAATAATAAAGTAAATTAATAATGGGTTTTTAAGTGGAATAACAATGGTGGTGGGATTAGTTGTAATATATTTTTGGGATACTTAAACAGCTGTTAATCTGCAAGTAATGACGGGGAGGCTTTTGGACTTATTTGGAAGTTTCTCCGACATTAAACATGGGAGAGAATGTGTTCTTACTTACTCAAATTGTACTGTTCTTTTTTTTTTTTTGGGGTTATAAATTTATCACGGTCAACTTTAGTAGCTCAATTATTATTCATTTTTCTCGCTCTCTTACTCATTTCTGTGAACGCTGTCTTGTACCTTAACTGTTGTTTTACAAAGAGTTACTAAACTGTGCTCCAAATATGTGCCGCTTTACCGTTACCAAGGAGTTTTTATTATTAATTTAATTTTTTTTTGGTAACTACTAGTTTTCTAAATTCCACCTGTCAAAGAAACGTTACTCATAAGGACTTTATCTTGTTTTCATGCTGTCTTTTTGATTATCTTGATCCATTCAAAGAGAAGAAAGTTGTGATCCCGATAAAATGGATCAGATACACTAAAATTAAGGACTAAAAAATATGCCATTGGTTTCAACAGGATTTTATGCTTACCAAGACATATATAAGTCTAGAACAAGTGATTTTGACTGTACTCAAGTGTAATAGCGTATGAAAGACCTCCACGATAGGCCACAGTAAGGAGGCCCTTCCGGTGAAATGATTTGTACCGTGAAACGTTTTTTCAGATCTTGAATGATAATCAGTGATTATTTAAACGGAAAATGTTAAAGAACATCAATTTTAATACTAATTAATTTTTTGTATTAATATTGAGTTGTTATTTTTTTGTTGATAAATACTGTTACATTAATTGATAATAAGATAACGTATTTGGTAATAAAAATGTGACAACTCAAAATTAGTATAAAGTTAAGATTAAAATTGTTATTTTAGCACTTGATCATCTTATATATATATGTGTGTGTAGATACAAACACTATTTGTAAGTGGGTTGTGGGATTGTGTCTTACCATTACAAAAGCAATTAGGACACAATTTAAAGTGTCTTTTTAAGGAGATAAAGTACAAAGAGGGGTGAAAAAAGAAAGAAAAAAAGCCTAACTTCCCAAGCACTCAACCTAGAGACCTACTAACATATATGTTTTTGTTAAAATCTGCTTTTTGAGCCCCGGCAAACGTGTGGAAAGGGGAGCCAAAGTCGTATGCCTAAAATGATTCAGGTTTTATCTTGTTTAGTCTTTCCTAGTTGGTGAAGACTAAAGGGTAACTTCTAAGTATGACAAAGATTCACAAAAATTATGCGAAAAGTGGACCCATTATTCCATATAATAAATCCATTAATTGAATTCCAACATCAAACCCATATGAGGGGGAGAGCAAATTATTAGTTTTTTTTTTAAAAAATATAATTTTAAGTAAATCACAATGTGTTTGAATAATTTAAAAGCATAACCAGATCATACCCATTATCTAGTTATTAGCTATTTAGTGTCTAGACAACAAAATGCACTATTTAGTTACTTGTTATGATTAAGAGTGAAGAATCTTTCCATGTTATAAGGTGAACACAAACACTAAAACAAAGACAAAAACCTTTTTTTTTTTTTTTCCTATGTAAGAATAGTTGGATATGGGCTAATACCAAAAGTATGGCATTGCCTTTGAAATTTCAGGTACAAAGAGAATATTGATGTTTTATTTTTTTACATATACTCTTTAGAAGACAAAATATGCATCCTTAAATTAGTTATTGGTTCTAGCAGAATGACATAATATGCATATCAGGAATAGTTTGTCCTTTCAATGAGAGTAGAAGCCAAAAATATCAACTCTGGGTTTGCACAAAATGGGCACAAAAAAAAAAAAAAAAAAAAAAAAAACACATACATATATACACACACACACACACACATATATATACGGAACTATTTTATGAAGAAGAATTTGACAAAAAATACAAAACATAGAAGAAAGTGATAGCACATTACCAATCATGGCCCACCAACCGCCATGCATCTCAAGCATCTTTAAAGAAATTTTTTTTTTCCTTTTTTTTGTTTTTGTTTTTTTTTTTTGTTTCTGGCCATTTTTAAAACTAAAACTGCCAATTTTCACATGCACACATGTGGAGTGACGTATTAAAAAAAGAGTGAAAATGGTGCACTTAATGGTTAAACAAATGAGGTACTAATTGTGCACATAGAATAGATGGAAGCCATGTGAAACAGCAGCTTCCTAGGGAAGTCCCTCCTTCTCTCCTTCCCTATTATTGGAGAGAGAACATTTTTGATATTTTTATAATTTTTCTTTCCATACATTTTTTTAAAATTCTTTTACATATTTTCTGTTTTGTAGAAGGGATATATTTCTATATTATATACAATATAAATCCCGTTTGGGAATCAAAATGGGATTGTAAGGGGGGATGAAATGAAAGTAGCTTACGTGGCCTTCACATGGGATTTATGCAAAAGGTAAACCAATATAACTACCATTTCATGATTGCACAAATGAGGATCATAGTCTTGGTCATTGCACGTGTGGCACATGCAAGAGCTGTGGAGCCCACAATTTGGTGGGACCCACGTTGTTATACAAAATAATTAATTATTTAATCTGATTGGAACTTTCTGTGCACTGTCCTTAAATCAGATCTACTAGACCAATTTATGACATTATTTGTCATTAAACAAAGCTTTTTCCTCAAAATATGAGTGATAATTTCTTACTTTAATTTCCAAGAGATGAAAAGGACTCAGAATTGTCTCTATGTCCATTGTGTTATATTAGTTTGTGGCTTTGTTCCCCTAAATTAAGAGCAAAAGTCATTTTTGGTGAAAACCAAGAGTTAAAAAACATTTATAGGAAGAAAAGTAGTGCTTTTACTATTGTAATTAAGTTCATGGCCAAAATAAAAATCTTACCTTTTAAGTATTAACTTATATGATATGTGAGTTGTTATTTTTTTATTGTTGAAATGTTTTTTAAAAAATTACTATTTTTATTAATTATATATACTAATAAAAAGATCACAACTTAACGTCATATAAATTGATATTCAAAAACTAAACGAGAATCCTCATTTCTCTTGTCAAGATTCTGAGGTACTTGAATATAAGGTTAATGGTAAACTAGAATCTCACATCCGTCCAAATAAAAGGTGAATTTTGCAAATAAAATGAAAAAACAAAGAGATGAAACGCAATCAACGTACAAAACGACAATATTTTGACCAACTTAGCAACATAATGAAGCAACACAAAAACACGACATCAATTCGATTCAAACGACAGAAACCAAACGAGTTTACTTGGACCAACTTAATTACTATGTAAAACGACAACAAAAAGTACGACAATATCCGAAACAAACGTACGGCATCAAAGTAAATGGACAGTTTCCGAAACAAATGACATTGCAAAGGAATGACAACAAAAAAGACATTGTATTGTAAAACGACAATAAAAGTATTAAACGACAATAAACTGTAAAAACGACACAAACTAGAAATACGATAGAAGACGAAGGGAATTAACATCAACAACTGAGCTACCAAAAAAATAGGACGTCATTGAAAGGGACTGAAAAAATAAAGTCATTACACTATAGAAAGATCATTGGTGTGAATTCATATTCGTTGAAATTTACTTTGATGTTTGTTGTTACATTGTTTTTCTTTTATTTTATTTTTAATAAAATAATTTTGAACAAAGATTTTAGTTTTTCCTCACTATTCATATATAAAAAAAATGAGAGACGACAAGGAAGAAAAAGAAAACCATTAAACTACTGTAACATCAATACAGAAACATCCAACCAATAAACGACAACATTTTTAAACGACATGATTTAGAGCACGATATTGAAAAATAAATGAACGACATTATTCTTGGAAACACCACCAAACACAAATACAACGATGAATCAAATTGCACATAATTAGAAAGGAAGACAATAATATAAGGAAACGACATTATCTATTATATTAAAGGACATAATCTTGAAAACGACAATAAAGGGAAAAAACCACTAAACGACATTGGAATCCAGAAACGACAGCATTGGTAAAAGTATATAAAACCCATTAAACAATTTTTGCCAAAATGAACGACAAATGAAACAATAAACGACATCATTATCAAAATGTCAGAATGTATTTTGACCATGAACGAAAAAAGCATCATTTACAACAAACGACAATAATCTTAACAACAACACATGCCTACAAAGGACAATGTTTCCTTAGTCATTTATGAACCGTTTCACTACAAATGATGAAGAGCTAAACTTGACATTTGACAATCTAAACAAGAGCTTTTCACCTGGTTTCTAAATTACTTGTGGAAAGAGATGCCGTGTTATTTTATTGTCGTATATATTTTCAACAGCGTGTGATTTATTTTGAACGACATTTTCTGCAAAAATCGACATGCGGTTATAACAAGAAGTATTTTCGCCTTTGTTTTTCCTTTTTTTTTCGTTGAAAAGATAGTCTTCACTCTCAAAATTAAATTCTCTCTCTAAAGTGCAACAACAAGTAATAGTTTGGTTCAATCGTCTCATCCTTATTGAAATCAGAAGAGTGAATTAATGGTAAGTGATGAAACCAAAACATCTAAATCCACCAAATTGATTTATTCAAAAAAAAAAAAAAAAAAATCTACCAAATTGATGAAGGAGTCATATAAAAACTTAAACGCAACACAAGGTTGAAATTGGATTAGATATTGTTAAGACACATGAATCCTTGAATACAAAAGGAGGGGGGGGGGGGGGAGGGGGGGGAGGGGAGAGGGCTAACTTGCTTTATCTACATTTATATAAAATACATATATATATATATATGTACATATGTTTGTGTGTTCTTTTTATTTTGTTATTATTAGTTTTTTCTTGGCAGTTCCTTAGGATGAGAATAAAAGAATAAAAGAACAAAGGACTGACCCTGTGGCTTTCAACTAAAATTAGCCACTATTAGTGTACTCCATATATAGAGGACCTACTAGGAAGAAAAAGTTTGCTTACATCCCCATAATGAAAGCTTCAATTTCCGTCCAACAAGAGACGGTGTAGATAATGCCGGAGTCTGATCCCCAAATGACGGAGCTGCCCTTCGAAAAGAATTTCCACTTCTGTACCAAGGCAGGGAAGAGGGGGAGAAATTTGACACCAAAATGATGCCCCATTCTCATTAGGTTTGGATTTGATGAACCAACCACAATGCCTATATCTGCCGCAAGCAAGCAAAGTAAGTCTCCCACATCTCCTCCTATATAAACCGTCATGTGCTCGGTTTCGGTTTTGCAGCAATTTTTGATCTCAGTGAAAAATCTGAACTTGTCAAATGAAGTTTCCACCCTCCTCCAAATATCGCCCGTCGTCCAACCTTTGTTATAAGCTAGTTCGTTTGAATGTACATTGAAGATACTTACCTCTGTTCATATCAAGATAGAATGAAACTTTTTAAGAGATTTAAAAAAAAAAAAAAAAAAGAATTTTAATGTTTGGACTTAAATTAAATGTATAGATATTTCCAAAGGCATACCTGGAGATAAAACTGATCTTATCAGGTCGCCACACCAACAGTAAGAAATGACATGAACGTCAATGTTTGGAGTTTTATTTTCTGCAATCTTCCGAAAAAACTCTCTGCATCCCTTCTGAAGAATGATAATAGAGGCAGCCAACTCTATGTATTCGAGACTTAGACCCTGAAACAATCGCAACTCCGAAACCCTTTCGTTTGCCCTCATCTCACCCTCTGCAACTTGCTCAAGGGCACTCAACAAACCGTCGACATCGAATACTTGTTGTCCTGCAAAAGTTAAAATTCAAAGGATACATTAGCTTGCATTGGTGTTAATCTTTTTCAGTCTACTTCCAAAATGGACAAAGTATAATTTGAAAACATAGTGTTCTGAATTTTTTTTGTTGGACCTTGAACACTCGACTCGATTCTTTTGAAGCATTCTTCAAATTCCTCAGAGCACTGGTTGGATAAAACACGCAATTTCCTCCTCAAACCAGCTGATGGGATCTGGTAAAATTCGGATACTGCAATTGATGCCCCTGCAAGGATGGCGGTAGACTCGGCAATGGTACATGTCATATCAAAGTCACAAAATACGGTAAGTTGTGTGCCGAGGTCCTGCGACCGAAACAAAGGGACTAACGCTTGCATATGCGTCGGTAGTTCAGCAAAAAACTCTATTTGAAGCTTTAAGGCTTGATGATATAGTTTCTCCATTACTTCGACCTCTTCCTCGGTCAGATGATGACTAAATTTGTCCATCAAGTACTCGTTTTGAAAAAGCGATACCTGGTTTTTCACAAAGAATCACAAGTAATGAGAAAAGGGTTTTTCACAACAAATAAGCATTAGCAAAAATAGTAGGGACGGACCTCGAAATCTTGTGAAGAGTAATGGTCTATCCATTTATTGTAGATGTGAGGTGTATGAGAAGGATCTTGAATCGTCCATATCTGATGAAACAAGTGGGAGTAGAGCCTCATTTTAGGAACAATAGCACCAAGTGTATAAGCAGCAATCTTTCTATTGCAATCAACTTGTTTCCCTTCAACTTTCCCGGTCGCTGTGTCGGTCAATAAGCATCTATAATCGTCTATCGAAACAAAACAAGTAGGCTCTTCTGGAAATTCTAAACCCCATTCCTGCTTATTGTAAAAAGAAACAGACTTTTCAATTATTAGGGTGAAACTCAACGTCAAACAAATCTTCAAGAAAATGAACAAGAACCAAGAAGAAATGGAATAAAAAAAAAAAAAAAAACTGATACATATATTAATATGTTCAAGAAATTTTCTTCTGTTTTTAGTTCGGTTTCTTGGAATCCAAATGACTAACTTTTGATATAGGTTATATGACGATACAAATTGGTTTAATCATAATTGATAAAGAAACAAAGAGAGAGGGAATTATAAAGAAAACTCAAAAGAAAAGGATAGATTGAGAAAAGTTAAACCTACTTTGACAAGTTCCTCATACACAGAAATTCTGTGGAATGCAGATATCTTTAAATGCTTTATGATCATCTTCTCGCAGTCGTCGTTTACGCAGTTCTTCGCTGCCTCTACATACCTAAAAAAATAATAATATAAATAAAATTTGGTTGATGCACTTCAATATCATGCAAAGCAATCAACAACTCCAATCATGTGTACACCAAAAGAACCAAAGATTAAGCGGATTAAGGCATAGTAATTAGGCGCGTACGCAGAGAAGATGACTTTGAGAAATTGGCGGTCTTGGTAGATGAACTTGCCGATAGCGTGAGGAGACAAATTGCCGGCGGCCAAGCTGACGAAGAAGGGCGAGTACTGAGCGAATAGCGATTCACTTCCGAACTTATTCCAACACCTTCTTGACATTCTTTCTCCTTTTAGCTCCTCCATTGTTTTAAATGAATCTCTTCTCTGTCTTTCCTTTTCCTAAATGTGAATTTTGTGAAGAAATGGAGACAATGATGACCCAAGGTTTGGACCGGGACAAATAAATAGAGAGAGAGAGAGAGAGATGTGGATGAATAGAAGTTTACGTTAAGGCAACTTATATACCAAGTAATTAAATTGTTTTTCTTCCATTATATTTATCCGAATAAAAATCTTTTATAGGTCTTGGAATCTCTAACTTCGTAATATATATTTTTTTAAAAGAATGTAATCTCTAACTTGGAAAATGGCAACAACGGTTTTACTTGGAGAGACGACAACGGAAAAAAATAAAAAATAAAAGAAAAGAGAAAAAACCATCGTATCAACCAAAAACATCCGACCAATTATAAACGACAATATTCTTTTTAAACGACATGGTGAGGAGTAGATATAAAGCAAACAAACGTAAATACGACGATGAATCAAAATGCACATCATTAGAAGGACCAAAAAAATGTAAGGAAACGACATCATCTATTAAATGACAAAAATTCTAGAAAAACGACAACTAAGGAAAGGAAGAATGTAAAAAGCTAATAAAACGACATCAATAGTAAAAATACAAAAAACTCAATGTACGATCTAAAAAGCTTAATTTAAAATTTTTAACCATAAATTGTCTGTTTTGTCCCCAGTATATATATATATATATATATATTTTACAAAATTACGATTTGGTTTTTAAATTTTTAAATTTTGATTTTGTTTTTTGTTTTTTTGCCAAAAGCTCCTTAAATTCTTGAAATAGTGACAATTTTGTCCTTCTTGTTAACTTCCGCTAATTAGAATTCAACCAAAGTGTGCATGTGATCCGCATGACCTATTTTACAAGAATGATCAAGAAAATTGGAAAGAAAAGAAAATACCAACTATTTTTTACTATTTCTGTAACAAAAAGGGTCAAAATATATATATATATATATATATATTTTTTTTTAAGGGTCGAAATCTCATAGAGCTAAAAATTGATTGTAGCAAAACAAATAATGATATTTGTATGTCGAAGAATGTATACGTCAACAGGACATCATTTATACCAATAAACGACAAAAACCCTAAAGATAACACCTGCCTATCAAGTTCATCGTTTCCTAAATCATTTATGAACCGTTTCAATGTAGTGATGAAGAGCCTTTTAACCTGGAGAGGTGGATAGAAAGAACTTGAAAAGGCAAATAAAACTTTTTCATCCGGTTCTCAATACTATTTAGCATTTCACCCCTTCTTTTTAAAGTTTATTTGTTGAAAAGGTATAATATTTTAACTAAAAAGTAATGGATCAAAATTCCACAACTAAATTCAGAAAAGTGACTAAATGGAAAATGATGAAACAAAAACATCTAAAACGACCAAATTGATCAAGGAAACAAATAAATACTCAACACATCTCAACGTTGAAATCGGATTCTATATTGTTTAAAAAACATGAGTTTGTATATACTACATTTATACGTTCTTTTTATATTGTTTAGTAATTTTCTTGGCAGTCCCTCAAGAAGAAAAATAACAAAAAGGAAAAGATCAGGGCTGATCTGTGGCTTTCAACTAAAGTTAGCCACTCAAAACATGACCTACTGAGAAGAAAAATGAAAATGAAAAGTTTGTTTAGAACCCCAGAATGAAAGCTTCTATTTCAAGCCAACAAGAGACGGTGTAGAGAACGGCGGCTTCTGATTTCCAAATGTCGGAGCTGCCCTCGGAAACGTCTTTCTGCTGCTTTACCAAGGCAGGGAAGAGGGGGACAAATTTCACACCAAAATGATGCCCCACTCTCATTAGGTTTGATCTTGGTGAACTGACCACAATGCCTATATCTGCTCCAAGCAAGCAAAGTAAGTCTCCCACATCTCCTCCGATACAAACCGTCACGTGCTTGGTTTCGGTTTCGCGGCGCCTTAGGATTACTTCACAGAAATATCTCAACTTGTCAAATGAAGTTTCCACCCTCCTTGAAATATCGCCCGTCGTCAAACCGTCCTCATAGGCTAATTCGTTTGTATGTACACTGAAGATGTTCATTATCTCTGTTCATATGAAGAAATAATGGAAATTTTAAGAGATTTTCAACACCAAAAACTTAAAAAAAAAAAAAAAAAAAAAAAATCAAATCTACTCATGGATAGTACTTAAATTTCATGTATCGATAAGCATACCCGGAGGAAAAACAAATCTCATCAGATCACTACAACAGTAAGAAACGACGTGAACATTAATGTTTGGACTTTTATCTTCCACAATCTTCTGAAAAAACTCTCTGCAACCCTTCCGAAGGATGACGATGGAGGCAGCGCAATTTATGTCATCGAGAC
Source organism: Ficus carica (assembly GCA_009761775.1). Classification (NCBI taxonomy): domain Eukaryota; kingdom Viridiplantae; phylum Streptophyta; class Magnoliopsida; order Rosales; family Moraceae; genus Ficus; species Ficus carica. The sequence goes on along the minus strand of CM019748.1, from coordinate 2,462,735 downwards.
CTAAATTGTGCAACAGTCGCGATTCCGCCAGCCTTGCATTTGCCCTCCTCTCGCATTCTGCAACTTGCTTGAGGGCTCTCCACAAACCGTCGAAATCGAATACTTGTTGTCCTGAAGAAGTTAAAATTCAAGAAGATACATAATATGCATTGATGTTGATTTTTTTTTTTTCCAAAAGGGATATAGAATAAGTATAAAACAAAGTCTACTGATTATTCATCGAACCTTGAATACTCGATTCGATTCTTCTGAAGCATTGCTCAAATTCGAAAGAGGATAGGTAGGACAAAACACGCAATTTATTGCTGAATGCAGCTGATGGCATGCCGAAGATTTCGCATATTCTCATTTTTGCCTCTGCAAGGACGACAGCAGAGTCGATGACGATACATGTCTTCTCGTAGTCAAAAAATATGTCTAGTTGCCTGCTGCGGTCCTCCAACCGAAGAATAGGGACTAGCGTTGGCCTATCCATCGGTAGATTAGCGAAAAACTCTATTTGAAGCCTTAAAGCTCGGTGATATAGTTGATCCACTACTTCAATCTCACCTCCATCCAGACAACGACTAAGTTTGTCCAACACGTATTCGTTTCGCGAAACCAATTCCTGATTTTTCAGAAAGACAAAACTAGTAATGAGAAAAGGGAATTTTCACAACAAATAAGCATTACCAAAAATAGTAGTGGCGGACCTCGAAATCCCGAGAAGAGTAATAGTCTATCCATTTCTTGTAGATGTTAGGGGTACGAGAAGGATCTAGATTGTTCTGTATCTCCTGAAACAAGTGGCAGTACAGCCTCATATAAGGAACAATAGCAACAAATGTATAAGCTGCGACTTTTTTATTGCAAGCAATTTGTTTCCCTTCAACTTTCCCGGATGCCGTCTTGATCAATAAGCATCTATAATCGTGTGTCGGATAAAAAAAACTTGGCTCTTTTGGGAATTCAAAACCCCATTCCTGCATAGTGTTAATACATATTCAATCATTTAAGTGAAATTCAGCTTTTACCATATTCCAGTAGTACAAACAAATCATCAAGAAAATGACCAAGAACTAAAAAGAAATGAAAAAAAGTCATATATATTAACATGTTCAAGAAAATTTCCTCTGTTTTTATTTCGGTTTATTGGAAGCCAAATGACTAACTTTTGATACAAGAAACGCAAATTTGTTTGATTATGTTGACAAAGAAACAGAGAAATAGGGGTTTAGAGGGGGGGGGGGGGGGGGGAATTGAATTATAAAGAAAACTTAAAAGAAAAGGAGGGACAGATCTAGAAAAGAAAAACCTACTTGGACGAGTTTCTCATACGTATCAACTTTCTGTAATGCAGAGTTCTTAAACTCTTGTACGATCACTGTCTCATATTCACCGTCTTCGCAGTTCTCCTCTGCCAATGCATACCTGAAAAAAAAAAAAAAAAAAAAAAAAATGCACCGTGCAATGCGATTAACAACTTCAATCATGTCTTAGACCAATTGAACCTGAAGACTAAACGGATTAAGGTATGGTAAGAAGGCGCATACGCAGCGAAGAGGACTCTCAGAAAATGGTAGTCTTGGTAGATGCAATTGCCAAAAGCCCGGGGAGACAAATTGCCGGCAGCCAAGCTGACGAAGAAGGGCGAGTAGAGAGCGAACAGCGATTCACCTCCGAACTTATTCCAACACCTTCTTGACGTTCTTTCGAACTCTACAGTAACTACTGTCGAGTCCATTGTTTTGGATGAATCTCTTCTCTGTCTTTTCTTTCTCTTACTGTTAATTGTGTAAGGCAATGGAGACAAGATTGTTCCAAGGTTTGGACTGAGTATAGCAAATATATATATATGTAGAGAGAGAGAGAGATGTGGATGAACTGAAGTTTTACATTTGATTAGGAGTTTGAGAAATGTCTATGAGCGGCTACTTGTAAACTGAGCATTAAACAATGTTTTTCTCCCACTATATATCTATCCGGATAAAAATTTATTATAAATTTTACTATTATTAACTTGGAATCTCATTTTTATTCCTCTAACTTAGGGATGAATTTTTATTTTGATCCGAACATTTAAAATGTTTCACCATTATTTCCCCATGTCTAAAATTGTCTCGTGCTAGTCTTAGTCAAGAAGAATCCTGTTAAAAGTGGATGGAAATAGTATGTGACAGTTATGTTAACTACTTCAAATGTTTATACTAAAGTGTCACGTGACTGTTATATATATATGTGTGTGTGTGTCGTTTTCGATCCATTTTTTAGCCGATTTGTTTTTTCTTTTAAACTTGGACGGAGGAATTTGAACTCTTGTGACCACATTTTTCAAATAAGGATGAGAATGAGATTAGTAAAATTCCTCACTTCTTGTAAACAAATACGGGTTTAATTCTGTTTTTAGTCTATGAACTTGAGCAACATGTGACCTGGCAATAAGAATTTGGATTGTCTCTGCGGAAAAGAAAATCTCAATAATTAAGCACTCAAGCTGAAGAAACACAAAGTACTATATTCCAAAATTCAAGCATCAAAATTGGCAATATATTCCATGATCTATAGTTAAGAAAATAACAGTGAAATAAAGCTACTACTTAGGGAAAACCATAACAACAAAACAATTAACAAGGGGATTGAAATCAATCTAAAAGGGGATTAACAAATATTCCGGTGAAAACGATGAGATTTAAAGAGTCTTCGACGATCATAAACAGGAAAGGATGGTCCGCCACGAAATGACACTCACGCTTCGCTTGTGCAGCTCTCGCGTACGTCTTGCCAACGGTGACGGCTGCAGCCTCAGTCCCTTTCTCGTTAACCTCAATACAAGCCTTGTGGAGAATGGAACCAACATAAACATTGTCAAAAGGACTATAAACCATCTCCGTGAAATCGGCATCCAGGGGATCGAAAGGCAATGTCAATCCTTTTTCTTTCATGAGACGTTTCGTGTTGAAATCGTATGAGAGTTTCATCTTCGGAATCCATAGAGGCGAAAGTGTCTCTCTCTGGAGACGAAACCTTTTAGGCTGTAGCATTGTCGGATCGGAATTGTACTTCTTGATAAGTTCTTCTAGTCCATTTTTCGCGTGAGGGAGAAAGATGTACATAGAGAACCGCTTGTTCATGCCTTGGTCGCTCTCGTATGGGAGTTGCAAAAGCTTGAAATCCTTGAATTCTCCGTACGAGCTATAATATGCATCTTCCTTGATCATGAAAGGGGCTTTGATAGTTTCTCCGTTGAGAAGGTGAAAATCTTTATGACAAGTCTTGGAGGCGCGAAACGGGCTTTCCCAGTCTCCTTTAAAGTACAAGGCGTTTACGAGACAGAGTGGTGGCTCTAGTTTCGACTCCGGTGGCACAATCTCTTTGATTAGCCCTTTCGTCTCCTTCTCGGCCCATGAGTTCACCGCCTTTTTAACTCTCTCACCCTGTTATGTACAAAATAATGATGATCAACTATTGTAAGATCTGCGAACAACACAATCTTCATTCTACGGAGTTATGTACTTCTTTGCGGCCTAAATTTTGTTAAGAGTACCAATTAGTCCAAGAAAGCATGAAAAATAAGGTAATTTGGCTTGCAATAAAATAATAAAGAAAAAGAATCACTTAATTTAAAAAAAAAAAAAAAAAGTGTACCTCAAATTCGAAGTCGACATTTTCTACGCGTGCTTTGTAGGTAGTACTGGCCATCTTTTGGAAAGAAGGAATCAGAGGGAAGCGATGATCAACCCAAAGGGCGTTTACGAAATTAAAGACCAGCCCTTTCTTCTCCGGCTTCTTGGGAATTGAGGGCTCTTCCTCGTACTGCCGGTGTCGATTACTAACGTACGACATAGGCGACCTGGTACGAGGTGCAATGCGATGCATGTCCAGAAACAACTTATAATGTGAACTAGGAAAGCGAGGAGGCGCTACGGTGTCATTGGAGCCATCGGAGGAGGGAGCGAGAAGGCGCATTATGGTTGAAGACTCGGTGTTGAGATCATCGGCATTTCCGGAGCCAAGAATCTCCAAGAACTGATCCAAAGTTTTCCCTGCCGAGCCAGAAGACAGCATGTTGAGCACCATGCTTATCGAGACCGGAGACACCACTACATTCTTCGAAGAACCGCCTTTCTTCTTCATCAGCTCGTCCAGCATCAATTGTGTTGCCAAGCTCATGCTAAATTCCAAGGCTGTTTTATCTTCTTTCTTGAGGTTTAAAAATTTGGTTTTTACTCAAATAACAGTACACAATGTGAGACTTCAAGATTTAGAGAGACGTATATGACTTTAGGGTTTGGACGTATTTATATCTTCTTTCCTCGTTGTAATATTCTTTCATTTTTTTTATTGGCCGTTGCCTTTTAATATATATATATATATATATATATGATGCCATTCATTTCTTTAACCTTTTAAAAAATAAAACTAAAACATGTGCATCCAATTCTGAAATTAAGAAATCAATTAGTTTGTTATTTATCTTGTTCTTGGTAAGAAATTAAAAAAGAAGGCCAAATTTAGAAACTAATAAGACACTATATCAATTATCTGTGATCCAGGATAGATTGTCGGTTTATTAATTTGTCTTTCTTTCATCGTTGAAAAAGTTTCCTCTGTTACCCAAATGCACTGTGGTTTAGAAAGGATTTGCATGATAACGACTACAAATTTATTTATTTATTTATTTTTTAAAATTTATAGTCGCGGTGATGCTGTTCATAATTACGTGGCCATTGAGAATCATATTTTCAGCTTCATGACCAGTATTATAGAAGGAAATTTTATATTTATTTTTATTTTTTTGAGTATTAGTTAGTTAGTTAGTTAGGTTTTTTTTTTTTTTTTTTTTTTTTTTTTGGGAACTGTTTCCGGGGAAAAGGGACTTCCAGGGAAGAAACGAACTAGGGGTTGTGTTTGTTCGCGAGAATGGATTCCTCGTCAAGCCACTTTGGAGTATTTAATTTTTTAATTTTTTAATTTTTTTTTTGTAGTTTTCCGTTTCTGTTTGGGGTAATTTAGTTTATAAAAAAATATAGTTCAATCATACTTAAAAGGGTAGAATTTTTCTGAGTGATGTTAGAGTATTTATTTTTCTTAATTTATCAATTCTCTCAGTGTTTTGTACGAGTCAAAAGACCAGAATTTTAAAAAATGCTTATCATAATAAATCTACCATTTTTACATTTTATCTATCTTTTATTTTGCATCCTTTTCTTGTTATTACTAGTTAAAATACGTACGATCCACGTATTGAATTGTAATTGAGATTTTTATAACATGAAACATGAAAACAATATAGAAATATAAATAATAGAATAATATTTTTCTTAGAAATAATAATTTAAGTCAAGAATTTACATTTTGTCAGATAATCATGTTGGTATTTTATTTCCTACATTGACATTCTAAACAAAATATAATTCATTGTCTTTTGTAAAATTTGTAACTTTCATTTGTCATCCAAAATAAAAGTTTAATATAAGTATGTTGAAAATGATTAACAAAATAATAAGGATGGTCAAATCATTTGGTAATTAGATTATTTAAGTAGAACTTTATGAAATTAAATCCGCTTATGTCAAATAAAAAGGGAGAAAATGTATTATAAAGAAATGATTCAACAACTTTTCATAGTAAAAAAACTGAATTAATTATTAAAAAATAATTCAATGTAACCACAGTATACATAATAGTCTTCTATTTAGAAGGAAAAAAAAAAGACCAAAAAAAGTAGAAGAAGAAAGATAAAAATTAGAAAAACATAACAAAATAGAAAGGGGATTTAAAAAAAAGAAAAGAAAAGAAAAAGATGACAAGAAAATAAAAATAAAATAAAGTATAGTAAAATGAAAAAAAAGAATACCGAATTAGTTTTTCACTAAAAAACAGTTTTTTGAGAAAATAAAAAAGCATCTAAACAAAGCGTGAGGGATAATTATGGGACAAAATATATAAATTTTACCTTATTCCTATTTAGCACAAGGAAAAAAGAGCTTCTTCTGCACTATAATTTTTTTTAAACTTTAGCTTTCGTTTGCACTTTGTTTTGAAGTTAGAAAAATTCATTTTGAATTGAGAATCCAAAATAAATTAGTGTTTAGAATAAAGAAAAAGAAAAGTAATATCTGCAGGTATAACTTAGTGATAATTTTTTATTTAACTCCACCATGATGTGTAAATTTTTAATCCCCACTCTCTAGTTAAAAAAACAAAAAAACAAAAAAACAAAAACGAAAAAAGTGAATTTTGTTTAATTCTTAATTAAAAATATTCATTTTAAAATGGTGTACTAAACACCCTATTAGCTGAACTTGAAAAAAAACATTTTACAAAAGAAAAAAGAGAAAGTTTTTAGATGACAATTTTGTAATAAATAAACTTTGGTATTTTTTATGCTCAAGTCCCAAAATACTTGCAACATGAGTGCGTGAGAGGCAAAGCATGAAGCAACTACCAATGAAAGAAGGACACCATAAAATTAAAAAAAGAAAAAAGAAAAAAGGAAAGAAGCACCAAAACCGTGCGTCTTTAATTATCAAAAATGAATAGTAGATCCATTATATACTCTTTCAATATAGTTATAATTTTTTTTTAAAATTTTTCTTTAATTTAATATTGATCTCGCTTTTATTCATTTTTGTTACCAAAAAAAAAAAAAATCCTTTTGTATGCATAATTTTTTTTTTAATTTTAGTTAATTTAAAAAAAAAATATTTAAATGGTTACATTCTCTCAAATGACAAAAAAGTTTTTTTCATAGCAAAAAAACAAAAAAGTTGCCTCCTTTTTAAACCTACTTGAATGGTTAATTTCTCATTACATGTCATTTAAAATAGATATGCTTGCTCACCGACGCTTCCCTTTGTCCCTCATTATGCTTTACAGCTAAAAGGTATTGTAAGGGGGAAAAAAATAGAAAAGAAAAATGGGACAGCAAGACGGGGAGAGAGAGAAATGGTTGAAAGAACAAAACTGGCTTTAAGTGGTTTCACAAACTATTTCAGTTTGTCAGGATAGAAATGTAAAAAAAAGTCAGGCTCTTGCCTTTACTTCCATATCCGATATTATGGTTTTGTTTGGATTTTGAGTTTAACTTCAATTAAATTATATTTTTTCATCTTCGGCTTTTTTTTTTTTTTTTTTTTTTTTGAAAAATCAACAAAATTTATAACTAGATTTTATAAAGTCAACCAACCCCAACTTAAAAATTTCATCTCCAATTAACGAATCAAACGCAAACTAAGAACCCGTTTGGTTGTTAGTTCGGTTTGAACTAAATTGTACTTTTTTCATCATGATTTTTGTTTTTTTCTGAAATTTTTTTTTGTCTTTTCTGAAAAAGTTTTTTATCTTTTCTAAAAAATTACTATTGAAACTTCAAAATCTTAAACTAAACTCATTCACCAAACACCCCCTAAAATACTGTAAAAATGCTTCAATCAACAACATAGGCATTATTGTACTTGCAGTTTGAATCAACCAGAAAAATGTGATTCCAGAAACTCCAAAACGCAGCCAAACCTCCCGTTTTATATATATATATATATATATATTGTATGTAGGATATGTGTTCCAATCTATCACTTCTGTTATTAATTTTTAATGCTTCCGCCACATCAAAAGGACACAACAAAATAATTAAAGAAATAATTCTAACGAAAGATAAGAATACGACAACAAAATAAATACGACATTATCAGAAAAAAAATATGAAAATAAAAACAATACCACAAAAAAAGATGGCGACCTGTAAAAAGGACAAAATGCTAAAAACGACAATGCGCTGATACCAAAACCACATTAATTTTCAGAGAAAAAATTACATATAAAATGATACTATCATAGAAAGATCAGCATCAAAAACCACATGAACTAAAAAAACAAAGAAAAAATGGAAAACGACAAAATACTACAAACGACAATGACTTGAAAAAAGACACCATCTTAAAGATGACAAGTCTAGTAAACGATAAGAGTTGAAATCGACAAGATCATCATGGAATAACAACACCTAGGACATGAGGGAAAGATGAACAGAACAATTTACCAACAAACGAAGACAACCTGTTAAAACGACAAAATGCTACAAACGACAATGACTTGAAAAAAGACACCATATTAAAAAATAACAAGCCTAGTAAATGACGGAATCAAGTTGAAATCGACAATTTGGTGAACGTTTTCTTCCTTGTGTGTTTCATTAGAATATACTGCTGGAATTGGTCCGTAATTAGATTAATTTTTCTTATCTTATAATTAAGATCATTTGAGTCAATATTGATGTTCGTATTTTGTTGATTTGAAACACAATAATTCCTTTAAAATATATATATATATAATCCAATTCAACAAAAAAAGAGAGAAAGAAAGGATAATACATGTAAATATCTTATAATCCAATTCAACAAAAAGTGAAGTGTGACGAGCTTCATTCAAGCTGATAAAAACAGAAAAATATCCATTCCAAAATCAAACAAACCAAATAAGCCATAGATGGCTATACATTTCAAGATCTAATTAAGTAAAAAAAAAAAAAAAACATGAAATAATTGAGGAAACGACCACATCAACACGCAGGTAACTAGGATTTATTACATGACATGACTCCACTATTTAAAAAAAAAAAAAAAAAAATCATTCCAAGAGGGGATTAACAACTGCTCCAGTGAAAAGAACAAGCTTAGAAAAGTCTTCGACGATCATGAACATGAACGGATGTTCAGCCACAAAACTCGGTTTCGGACGCGTCATCCCGGGTCCAGAGCAACCCAACGCTGTACCGACAAAGGTGACTGCAGCGGCCTCCGTCCCTTCTTCGTTAACTTCAACAAAAGCTTTGTGAAGAATGATGTTCACATAAACAGTGACCCCATCAGGAGTACGAACCATCCTTGAGAAATCAGCTTCGTTTCGATCGAAAGGCAATGTCAATCCTTTCGCTTTCATGAGCTCTATCGCCTTGAAACCGTGTGAAAATTTCATCTTAGGTATCCATACCTGCGAAAGTTCCTCTGAATTGAGATTAAGCATCTTAGATTGTAGCATTTTTGGATCGGACTCGAACTTCTTGATAAGATTTTCCAGTCCATATCTTGCATTAGGGAGAAAGATGTACATCGAGAACTGCTTGTTCATGTCTGGGCCTCTTTGGTATGGGAGTCGCAAAAGCTTGAAATCCTCAAATTCTCCGTACGAGAAAAGCTCATCGTACTTGGTCATGAAAGGAACTATGGCGGTTTCTCCATTGAGAAGGTGAAAATCTTCATGAATAGTCGAGGAGCCATGAAATTGGCTTTCCCATTCTCCTTTAAAGTACAAGGCGTTTGCGAGACAGAGCGGTGGCTCTAGTTCCGTCTCCCGTGGCACAATCTCTTTGATGAGCCCTTTCGTCGCCTTCTCAGCCCATGAGTTCACCTGTCTTTTAACTTTCTCAGCCTGTTAAGTAAAAATTAAATGATCAGTCAATGATTGTCAGATCAATCTGTGAACAAAAAAGAGAAATAAACAACACAATTTTCCCTTGTTTGCCTAAATCTTGAAAAGAGTTCTTGCACATTAACAAAGTTAAGCTACAAAATTCTTAAAATATCTTTTTCCTAAAACTATGTCAGAGTTATGATTTCTATACCAAATTGCACCCGAATGATTAAAAAATAAAAAATAAAAAATCAATTGACTTGCAACAGGAGAAAATACCTCACGATCCAAGTCAACATTTTCCACATGTGCTTTGTAGATGGTGTTGGCGAACTCTTTGAAAGAAGGAACCAGAGGGAAGCGATGATCAACCCAAAGAGCGTTTACGAAATTAAAGACTGGGCCTTTCTGCTGTGGCTTAGACGACATCGATGACATAGGCGATATGCCACTGTCACAATCAGACGATTCCGATCCATCGGAGGAAGGAGCGAAAAGAGACATCATGGTTGAAGACTTGGAGTTTAGATCTTCGGCGTCTTTGGAGCCAAGAATCTCCAATAACTGATCCGACGTTTTTCCCGCCGATCCGGAAGCGAGCAGGTTGAGCGCCATGGTTATTGATACCGGAGACAACACCACGTTCTCCGGAGAACCGCCTTCCTTCTTCATCAGCTCGTCCAGCATCACTTGCGAGGCCAAGGACATGCAGAAATCCATGGCTATATGCGCTATGTGTTCTTCTTCCTTGAGGTTTTGGTTTTGCTCAAATAGTGACAGTGCGAAATGTGAGATGTAGGGATGCATATAAACTATATATCTGCGCATATATATATATATATGGTCACAAGATTTGCGTAAGGCTTAACCTAAGAATTGCGTAACCAGTAAGCTAAGCTCCGTTGACCTTGTGAGGGCTTAAGCTAAGTTTACTTTTGGTTTATTGGTTGGAGATTGGATTTTTAAGTTGAAGTTGAATGATTTTTTAAAAATTAGTTATAATTATTATTAATTTTTTAAAAAAAAAGATAAAAATTGATATGAAAAAATACAATTAATTAGAATTGAGTTAAAATGTCAAATAAAGTAAAATTTACGTAACTTACTCAAAAAAAAAAAAATAATAAAAAATAAAAGCTAGGATTTACGTAAGCAGTAAGCTAACTTCTTTTTTTTTCTTTTTTAATAATTATTATTTTCTTTTGCTTTAACCAGTAGCCACATTGGGCCCGGGATAGCTGCCCCCTGCCAATGGGCTCCTTTAAATTACTATCCATATTTTATCAATTTTTTCAATTAGGTCTCTAGTTTTTCCTCTCTAAAATTTTAAAATTACAAAATTTATTGAGATTTTTATAAAAAATTTCATTTATCCCCAACATTTAATTTAAAAGTACACATTGTTTCACACTTAAAAATCTTAAATAAACAAAAAGTTAATTGAACTAATATTTAAATTTGTATTTTGGACTTTTAAAGTTGGTTATTTTAGATTATAAAGTTTACATAAGGAGAAAAAAGAATATAAAGAATATAAAGTAGAACAATTTTTTAGTTTAAAATTTAGTTTAAGACATGCCTTCTATGAAAAATATTTCTGACCCCGCCACTGGCTATAACAGAATATATATATATATATAAATGAATTAATAATAAGGGTAAATTACTCGTTTCGTTCATACATATTTAAATTTGTACAATTTTGATCCCTATTTTTTTTAATGGAATGATCTTAAACTATTAAAATATGTTACAATAACCTTTTCATTTAATTTTTGGACGGAATCTATCAGTAATTTAGCTAAAAAGTTATGCTAACTAACAAATTATGTCTACCAATTAACATAAAAAACTATTGTCAAGTTGTACTAACTTACAAGTTTAGAGATTAATATAACAATTTAACATACTAATTAATTACCTACTCATTTATTAGGATACTTGCCCAATACAGAGTTTATTCTTTTAAAATATGTAGTAATTAAACCTTTGCCTTTTTTATTCGACACTAAAAAATCATTTAATTAATTAACGAGAAAATTGTGTTGCACCTATAATGTAGTGGTAAGTTCCCATTTAACGTCGAGCTAAGGTGTAGATTGATAATTGAGAAACGACATTAACCGAGAAAATACAACAACAAAAACTACATAAACATAAATCGACGACAAAATGCTTAAAATAACAAAAATGATGCTTGAAGGGGAAAAAAAAATCAACTAATGCAGAACCTGGTAAACGACATCATAAATAAAAACAATGACTAGGACCAACATTAACCATTATAGAATGAGATCAAGTTGAAAACGACAAGATCCTCAAGGAACAGCATCATCTAGGAAAATGAGGAACAGTAACCGGACAATTTACTAACAAATTAAACGACAACGGCGAAAAGCTGATTTGGGTCATACAAACAAATAAATTACGAAAATAGAATTCGTATTACTTATGGAAATGAGAACAACGCTTTTTCATTTTTTTTTTTTAAATTACTCGTGGTAAAGGCCCGAAATATGATGTATTTATATATATATATATATATATATATTTTTTCCATATTTAGGCAACATGTCCTTTCTTTTGGGCCTGTTTGGGATCACGTTTGGAGACGGTGTTTTGAATGTTGGAGATGGTTTGAGTTTTGGAAACGTGGGTTTAGTAAAAATGAACTATTTGGAGTGAAAAAATTTAAAAACTTGAGGCATGTACGGAAAAAAAAAAAAAAAAAAAAAAGCAATATGAATATTGTTTCGTTTATCTTGAAATTCTATGTAATTTGAAAAAAAAAATATCATTCCGACTTAAAATGATAAATTTTTATATTTTGAGTTTTTTTGAAAATGTTTGAAAAAATGAATAGTAAAATTGGAGAAAAAGGACAAAAAAAAAAAAAAAAAAAAAATTTGTTTGAAAAATGTTTCCCTACATTGACCTCAAAACGACGTAATTCTTTTGCGCAACATCTCTTACACAAAAATTGACATGTCGCTTTATTATCCGTGAAAATGACATATCTTATAAAGGAGCCTGTCTTATCTTTTGGTTTACTCGTAAGCTGTAAGCTTATTTATTATAAGTTTTATTTTATTTTTTTGTTTGTGTTAATTTTTGTATTTTGCTAGAAATATAACCGAGTACATCTATGGATCACCTTACATATTGGGATACTTGCCTAACACAGAGCTAATTCCTTCGATGCAGTTTTAATTATACCCTTTGCCTTTTCTTTTATTGAACATTAAAATCACGTCAATTAAATTAGTGGGACAAGTTTTTGGGATAACTTACCAAATTTTTAGATATAATTATATTTCAAAGAGGCCTTTACTCTCGCATTTCTCATCCGGGATAAATTGTTGGTTTTTCAATTTGCTTATCTAAAAATATCTGTATGGACTACTCTGCGCATTAAGCGATAGTAATTTGGAAAACGACAACCACTCCAAGGAGAGCCAGCGGAGAACAACATGTTTGGACGTGGATTTTGAATTTTGGTCCCTTTTTTTTTTTTTTTTTTTACAATTTAATTATTTTTTTCTTTTCTTTTCAAAATTTTTAACTTATTATTTTGAAATTTTCATATATAAATAAAATTTTTCAAATACATCTAACAGGTGTATAGTACATACTTTAGACTAGTATATACATAAATGACTAAAACTAGAACCAAAACAACATTAGAGAATGAGATCAAGTTGAAATCCACATAAATGACCAAAGGGCACCTCCAGACCTCATGCAGGCGATGGTGACTGCAGCGGCCTCGGTCCCTTCTTCGTTAACTTCAATAAAAGCCTTGTGAAGAATCGAATCCACATAAAAATTTTCAAATGGACTAAAAACCATATTTTGTGAAATCAGCATTCAAGGGATCAAAAGGCAATGCTAAACCTATTGCTTTCATGAGCTCTTCCGCTTGAAAACGGTGTGAAAATTTCATCTTCGGAATCCACACCTTCGAAAGCTGCTCCATTTTCAAGTGGCGAAACCCCTCGAACTTGTTGATGAGATCTCCTAGCTAGTCCATGTGTTGCATTAGGGAGAAAGATATGTACGTTGAGAAACTCTTGTTCACGTCGAGTTGCGAAAGCTTGAAATCCTCAAATTCTCCGTATGAGTAAGACACATCTTTCTTGATCATGAAAGGAACTTTGATACTTATTCCATTGACGAGGTGAAAATCGTCACGACGAGTCGTCGAGGCGTCAAACGGGCTCTTCCACTCTCCTTTAAAGTACAGCGGGTTGGCGAGGTAGAGTGGTGGCCTTGGTGGCAATGACGGTGGCAGAATCTCTTTGATGAGCCCTTTGGTCTCCTTCTCAGCCAATGAGTTCACCTTCTTTTTAACTTCCTCAGCCTGTTATGTAAAAACAACAACAAAATATTCAATCTATGTGGTTATAGTCCTTTGCCTAAATCTTGTCAACAATTCTTGCACAATAAGGAATTAACACTCTATTGACTACAATTGTCAAACTATAAGTGAACAGGTTATCTGTGCTAGGAAAAAGAAACTAATTTCTATTTCCATAGAAAATTCTACCACATAAAATTCATAGATAGATAGCCTAAAAGCTCGGTAGAGACATATGATTTTCTGAACAAAAATAATTAATTCATAAAAGGAGAAAGATATTATTGGCTTGCAACTAATCTATAAAACGGGGGAAAAAAAAATTCACCTCATGAACCAAGCCGATGTTTTCTACTCGTGCTTTGTAGATAGACTATGTCAACGTCACGTGATAAGTCTTAAATTATGACGTGATTTTTTTCTTTACTTTATTTTGTTTGTCTATTCTATGCTTATTAGTTAATTTACCTAAAAGGAAAAGAACAAATGCACTATAATCTCTTTCATCCTTAACCAGTGAAAAAAAAAAAAAAAAACTCTTTCGTCCTTTCTCTATAGCTGCCATGCAACAGTGCACCATCAATAATGTTTTTGTACTTTTTTTTTTGAATTGTCACGTGATGATTTAATTATTGACAGTTCAATCACAATAATGTGGAATATTTTTTTTAGATTGTTTTAGAAAACATAAATGTTGTTTAAATTCATATTAAAACTCACGCTTTGTTACAATTGCTTGTCTGTTTATATATTAAATTCATATATAAACTCACGCTTTGTTACAATACTAAACGTTGATAATTACACCATAGTAGTTAATATAGATAAGATGACAACTGGCCAAGTCGTCGGTTCAATCAAACCGAACTGCAGAAAGAAAGGAGCTTAGTTTGGTGTACAGAGGATTAAAAGCCATTTTTCAGGTGTGTAAGCATGAAAGTAACTTAAGAGAACCATACTTCTGAATTTTTAATAAAAGTTAGACTAACAAAAAGCTATTAACACCGACCAGAATGAAAAGAAGAAGACAAAGAAAAGAAAAAGAAGCTATCAGCAAACACCAAACCAAACAATGTCCCTTGTCAAAAACAACTTAAAAAAAAAAAAAAAAAAGGAGACCGAGTCACCACCTAAGAAGAGACACGTACATATATGATCATGTTGTCCCGATATGATGGTAAACTTTAACAATATCGGGCTTTGTTACCAATTTGGCTTCAAATTTCATAACGCCCGGGGAGCGGACTCTAAGTAGGCTCTCTCTGTAGTTAACAAATATGCCTTTAAAAAGAGCATTGTAGCGTCCAAAAACGATTTTGAAGTCTTTTCCACATGAGGGATGCAAGACTAGTAAGTGGTTGACCTCATATACCAACGCCTCGCCACGCAATCCAAACTCCAATTGTGTCACCCCACGACACGGATGCTGCAACACGTGGTCCAACCGGTATAGCAGTTCAATGCTACGGTCGTCTTCAAACATAGCACCCATGGAAAGGCAGTCTTTCACCACACAACAACGATGTGCACAATAGCAAGATTCGCGATATTTAAGACTCTCGGGGATTCTAATTATGTCTTTGAACACTTGATCGGAAAAATCGAATGCGGCAATCCCCAACTGTCTATAACCAACTTCCCCTTCTAATGTTACACACCCAACTTCCTCTTCTAATGTTACACACCAATGTGCTACATTCTTCATAACTGCTCTACTCCACCGCTCATTGGAGTACTCCTTTCAAAACACTACCAACGATCAATCTCCAACCACCTTTCCGTAGTGAAAATACGTGGACTTTAGACGGAAGGGCAACTCTCACCAACTTATAAGTTTCAGCCTTGGGATCAAAGCCGAAGCCGTAAGCAAGGTGCATATTGTGGGGCAGTGCCGGTTCCTTAGCCAAACGCTTGACATCTCTCGTGGCTGGGTTCATCAGGTAATGATATTCAGTGTCCCAAAGGCACAACAGACCATTACAAGACCCCACAATGGAAACAAGGGAATGTCGGCGACAGGGATAATCGACGCTTAGATTCAAGGAAAACTCGAAAGTATCGTAGGAGAAAAAGCAAATGCTCGACTGATGACCAAAAAGAGAAACGAAGTGGTCTTTGTGATCCTTAGTCGTGTAATCGGATTCGGATCGATGATGGTGCATGGCAATGAAAGTAGGGCTGTTTATGACATTGTACCATGATTTGGAGACGCACTTGAATCGTAGGAGCGATTTCACTGGTAGCTGTTGGAGGATTTTAAGCATCACGTCTTCGATTATATAATGCCTTTTCACAACTGCCTCCTCTGTTGTTGACATGTTTACACTCCCATGGAACGACTACAGATACAGAGAATATATATATATATATATTTTTTTTTTTTTTTTTGATAGCGAAAAAGAGTTTAGAGAAGAGGGAAACACAAATAAAGACTTTTTTTTTTTAAATGAAAGGTCATAGCAAGACGTCTATTTTTATAGACGTATAAACCCTAACAATAATAATAATCAAACTCTAATAAATGCTAAATATTTCTAATAGATAAACATGAAATAATATGTCTAATATCTTCAATGCTAGTTTGAAATTGAAATTTTAAAAAAAAATTTGAAATTGAAATTAAAAACAAAAATTGGAGTTTAAATTTGTTTGAAACCAAGGAGTTCAAAACTTAGACTTGAAAACAATCTATTTGTGCCTCAACCCTTTTAAGAAAAAGAAATATATATTTATAAAGGGAACACGAAGAAAAAATAAAAATAAAAATGTAATATAGGGAACACAAAGAAAAAAACAAATATAGACATATAAACACATATGTATCAACAAAACTTTTTGTTCCGATTCCATGTTAATTACATGACTATTTGGTCGTATCTCATGCCGGAGAATAAGCCGGCACATATGACTCCAAAATCAATTGTGCTGGGGAAGGTGATTTGATCACAACAATCAAGTTTGTGAATTTTCATTGCTTGTCAGTTTGGTTTTTGCACATGATGTCCAAGAACGCTTTCCCAGCTCCATGAGGCCCTCGAGTATAGTGTTCACCTATACTCAGATTAAGTAGCAAGAGACGTGTTGCTCCTAATCCGATATGCTTATTGCTTATATTAGCATCTGATAATAATAAGCTTAGTTTTAGTTTCCTAATTAACTCCACATGCCCTATGCCATCTTCATCAGTCCATGTCCTGTCGCAAAATGCTTCCGCAAGCAGCAGGATTTCTATTTTTTTGACCATAACCCGCAATAGGGTATCCAATTCTCACCCTAACCTGATGACAAATTATCATGCCAGACACAAAACTCCCATTGTAATATCAGTAAACAACAAGAACATGGATTGAGAAAATATTGTTACTCTCGAGCTCCGACCACTCAAGGTCGTCAAGGTGATCACTATCTGTTATACCTGTAATATTCTTGTTTTGAAAGCCCCGGTTTTCGCATAAATGAGGGCAAGTTTTTCGGTATGAACCAGATGACTTTAAGAAAAGGGGTAAACTTAGTCTGATGATTTAAGTCTAAACCACTATCGAAAGTAGAGCAGCCCATTTGGTTCCAAAAGTATTCCCTCCGAGATAAACTTCAAACTGGCAAAAAGTACAGAGCAGTCAAATCTAAACCCATGAAAAAATTTTGTTTGTGACCTGAATGTTGGTATACCAATGAATTGTATGTGTGTGAGTGTGTGTATTTTTTCTCTCTTTCCTTCCTAGCAGTCCCTGGGGGGGGAAAAAAAAAGAAAAAAATTCCATAGAGTGGCTTCAGATCAAGGGAAAAGTCCTGAGCAAGTTCTCTCTGCCTCTTTTACTGCCCCATAGGACGGACAAGTTCAACATCGAAATGATGACAGTCTGTATAGGCTTCAACAATTTGAATCAGTCCCGTTCACAATGCCTATATCTGCTTCAAGCAAGCAAAGTAAGTCGTCCACTTTTCCGCCAATGCAAACTATAAAGTGCTCACTCTTGATCTTGCAAGCCTTTAGGACATCAAGGAAGAATCTGACCTTTTACATTGGAGATTCTACGCTCGTAACAATTCCACCTGTCATGACGGATATCTCATAGACTAACTTGTTTGTGTCATATAATCCTAAAATATTGAGGACTTTTGTTTCAAAACCATTTCTTGCGCTGTTGCACACAGTATATGCACTTTTACTACTAGTGTATTTTACTTTATTTTCTTCTTTGAGGTGGTAAAGACTTGTTAAAAAGGTTTCATTCCATGTAAATCTGATCAGAATCAAATATTCACAAGCATTATGATAAAAATTCCAAGTTTAGGATTGGATGGGTCAAGTAGAGATGGAATGAGAACATTTATGCTCTATGCCTGACTTATAGAGTGCAAAATCATATATATATATATAAAGTTCTCTTCACTAGCCTAAAGCACATATATGCATGTTGGCAAAAGCATTCGTGAAGAAAATGCTGATCTGATGAGGCCACCACACCAACAGGAAGAAATTACGAGAACATGAATGTTAGGACTCTGCTGATCACCAACTGACGATGATTCTTCGGCTGATATGAATCAATCGGATCACTACACATACTGTAATTGTTCGTGTTCTCCCACTAGACAACGTTGGCACTGGACTACAGTGTTGGTTCTGATGAGCTAAACACTGGCATCATTGAATGCTGTACCTCGTGTGTTGTCCTAGATACGCAAAATGAACTACTATTGATTTCTCTAAAACAAAGTATCATTAGAATAAATATCTTTGTTGTGGCCTCTAAAGAAGGGAAACAAATTCATAAAAGAAAAATAAACAAACAAATCATAACTCGATGTTGAAATAGGAATAGAATCAGAGATTATTAGCATGAATGTTGTTTTACAAAATTGCTTTTTCTTCTTCTCCCAGGAAAGTTCCTACAGTATTAACTAAGAAAGAAAAAAAAAAAAACCAAAAAAACCAAAAAAAACAAAGGAATAGGGCTGACCACCATCAGTAAACTCTGTCTACACATACATAGTGAAAAGAAAGAGTAACAAAAGTTTTTTTATCTCCCCAAAATGAAAGCTTGAATTTCAGCCCAACAAGAGACGGTGTAAATAACGCCAGGTTTCTTTTCCCAGAGTTGGAGACCTTTAAGCTGTCTCTTCCTCTTTACCGAGTCAGTTATAAGCGGGAGAAGTGAAACACCAAAATGTTTTGCCATTCCGGTTAGGATTGGACTTGGACTTATCACAAGTCCAATGTCTGCTTCAACCAAACAAAGTAAGTCGAGCATATTTGATCCAATGAAAACTGTCGTATGATTCCCCTTGGTTATTTTTCTGATCTCTTCACAAAAAAGTTCTAACTTGTCCAATGCAGACTCCACTTGCCTCTCGATATCACCCGTCGTGACTGATACCTCATCAAAAGCCAACTCATTTGAGTGTACGTTTTTTTCTGTTCAGGTAAAGATAGAGAGGAAATTCTTTAAGATTTTAAAAGAAAAAAAAGTACAGACATAAAAAAAAGTTCTTTAGCATCTAGTAGTGCCAAAAGCATACCTGGACATAAACCTGAAAATACGGATCTTATAAGGTCACCATACCAGGAAGACGATATTATTTGCACTGGAGTTTTCTTGTCCCCACACTTCTGAAAAAATCTCTTGCAACCCGATCGAAGTTCCATCTTCAAGGCAGCAGCTTTTAGGTTCTCTGAACTCAAATTCCGAAGTAATCTTGACCTTTCTACCCTTGTAATCGCCTCCTTCTCCAGGATGGCTATATCCTCAAATATTGTGCGCAGCTTTTCATATTTGTATTCTCCTCCAGAAGCCATTTTCTCACCAATCACACCAAATGTTTTTTCACGATTCAAGCAACCAGCAATTTCAGTACCACTTTTTTCAGACAAGGCTTTCCATTTCGTTTCCCAGTTAGAATCAGGCGACTGATCGACCCGTGCTTGCACCAGAACTGAGGCTGAATCTTTAGAGGCACAGGTCCCATCGAATTCCAAAACTATGATCAGTTTGTGGTCTGGCAACTGAGATAAAGGGTCGTAGAGTTTGCTCGTCATTTGGTACTGAGTGAAAATTTTAATTTGATGCTTCAAAGCTTTCCGATATATATTTTCTATTTTTCCAATCTTCTCTTGACTGAAAGGCCTGCTGAATTTGTCTAGCTTGTCTTCAATTCCAAGAACTGAATCCTGAATTTTCACAAAGAATGACAAGTAAATAGAAATGTTGATTTTTCACAACAAACTAGCACAGCAAGAAAATAAAAATTTAGACTGAAAATTCAAAAAATCGTAAAAGGAAAAAAGATCCAAAATTGTCCACTAATACGGACATCACAATTCTTGTCCATTTTCGGCTTGTTGGCAAGTACATTAATTGAATACCACCTTTTGTCTTGGACAAAACTAGTTCTTAACTAGGATAATTTCCATGTTTAAGCTGTCAATTAACTTGGAAACTAGTTCTTACCTCCTAATTGGTTCCTTAATGCAATTTACACAAACTAAAAACTAGATCTGTTATGCATTTTCTGGAAAATAATACAAGTTACTAATTTAGTGCCCACAAAATTCAGTGTCGAAATAAAGAAATAAATTTCGCACTTGTACGAAGAAAGACTCGAATAGTTACTACATGTGTCAAGATTGCCAAGAAATGACAACTGTTCAACTTTCTGCAACCAATATAGAACAGCAAGGAGAATACAACCGACAGACCTCGTACGCTTGGGAGGAGAAATGGTCAACCCAGTTCTTTTGTACATGTTGGAAGGTTCTGGAATATCCTGTATCCGACAACATAAGTTGAAATAGAGCCTCCTAGATGAAGCAATAGCCGCAAGTGTGTAAACAGGTGCAACTTTTCTTTCCCCAATTTTTCTTTCCCACTCTTCAAGTTTCGTGTTTGATTTGTCATGCAAAAAGGCTCTATACTTGTTCTCTCTCTCGTCAATTTTTTTTTGCTTTGTAGGAGATATCAACATTGTCTGTATTAATTATTTGTCAAAGAAGAAGAAGAACAACTGTCAAGTGCTTGATCATAACGGATATCAAACGACACTGTTTGTGAAAGAGAGAGATACCTCAAAAATGAAAGAGAAACTCACTCGAAAAATTAACTAATACTGTAACACCCGAATTTCTTCGGTTCATATTTTATAGAAATTTCGTATAAATATTTACCGTAATCGGTATTTCATGAGGAAGTTCGTTTTAGAACTTAATTTTGTGACACGAGTTCTTAAGATTTATTAAGACTCAAAAACAAATTGCATGAACTTGCAAAAGACCTTTATGAGTGAAAGGAGGTCGTATTTGCACATTTCAAGACAAGTCGACGTTGACCAATAGGTCAGTTAGACCAAACGGTCGAAAACGTCAAACAAGAATTTTATGATCGCAGTACAAGCGAAATTACTGCTAAAAACTCATTTCTTGATCAAGATGAGTTTGAATAGAATTAAAATCACCTTAGAAAAATCAAGCATACTAAGCTAGAGTTCAGGGCGAAAGGATTCGGAAAAATAAGAGAAAAATTTTTCCGATCGAGTTTTTCACAGATCGAAATTTTAAATGCAATGTAATTTTCGATACTGAGTATTTAAGCACCTCAGTATTAAAATTTATTGCAATGTGTTGAAATTACATAATTTTTCAAAAAGATTGAACCAAACAAGCCATTAAGCTTAATTACATCACAATTAAGCTAAGTTAGGACATAACCCTTCACACACTTGGACCAATGAGCATGTGACACCTCATTAATGAGTTGTCAACCACTCCCCATTTCTCTCCCCCTCATGGCCGGCCACTCCAAGCCCCTTTGGGCAATGGTTTGCAAAAAGTGAGGACCAAATACCAAGATTGGATGCAAATTTGCCTTGGAAAAGAAAGCTAGGATTTCCCCTAGCTAGAAGCACTATTCCTAGGGATTTCAAACCCCAAAAAGACAGCAGCCATTAACCCATTATCAGCCATTCCATTGGCATTTCCCCTCCAAGAAATGCGAGAGAGAGAGAGAGAAGAGAGAGAGAGAGAGATCAAGGGAGTTAAGCCAAAAATTTTGGTGAAGAAACCCCCTAAGCCTTTGGTTTTCTTGTGAGTTCAAGGGAGGGATTTGTTCAAAAATTTTCCCCTCTCTTCCCCATCTTGCCGAGTGTTTGGGAGCTAAGAAAATCCAAGAAAAAAATTTTCGGGTTTGGCTAGAATCAAGGGTTGAGTGAAGGTGTGATCTAGAGCCAAGAAAAACCAACCATTTTGTGAGTTGGTTCTCAAGGAGATCCACGGATTTAAGGTAAGATTTTTGGTCATTTTCTTTTCTTTTGCCAAGGTTGGTTGGGGGAGGAAGTAAACAAATTTTCGTGACCATTTTTGAGGTCAAAACCGTGCACTTTGGAGGCTAGATTTCGACTAGGATCAAGCTAGCGACACCCCGGATTTTTGAGGTAAAAATCCGAACTTTACCATAGTTTTTGGTTCAAATTTTTGGTTCATTTTCTCAAGGGTTTTACCATGTATTTCAAGCACAAAAAGTTGTAAGAGCATAAGCTCATAATTTTCGGTTTTAGCCCTAAATAGCTTAGGTTATATTTTTATGCTTGATTTAGGTTTTTGAGGTGATTATTTTGCATGTTTGGTTGGATATATGCTCTATGATTTTTGTGTGCTAGAGATGCATGCTAGGGTTTCTATTTAAGGGTTTTATGTCCCTAATATGTTTATCAAAATTCTAGATGCATGTTCTAGGGTTTGTATGATGTTATGGTTGAGTTTTGTTGTATGTATGTTTTGTATGTTTCTCTCTCAAAACCGTGGACCAAGGGGTCTCGGCCTTGAGTCGAATCCGCAAACACGGGATTTAAAATTTTATGTGTATGAGGGACGTTAGAGGACGTGCATGTGTTAGTAGGTCCCGCATTGGGCGGTCGAGCTAGAACGACGCATAGAGACGTAAAATTTGGACTAACACCAAAACTGCTCTCGGGTCCAACACCCGTCAGCTCGGAAAAATGGAATTTACAGGTCCTTAGAGGCCGAATGGGTAAAAACTTAAAACACAAAAGTTGTTCATTAGGGTGTTTCCTAGGGGAAAGCGCGGACAGATTTCAAAAATAAGGCTCCAATGGCCTTTGTTTTTTAATAAAAACCGAGAACTGGTCATGGTGACCAAGTTCCAACGATTCACATGTGTTCAAACAAAAACTGGTATCAACTGAGCCAGAATCAGAAAATATTCAAAACATGAAAGTTTTAGATATTTTTGTTAGCTACAACTTTCGTGAAGAAAGAGTTTCCAAATTCATTTTAGATTTTAAGTTATGAATTTTCAAACAAAAGCCGTGCAGTGAGCAAAATCTCATGCACGGGATTTTCTAGACCAATGACTAGGAAAAACGTTTTCTAACTCTCAAACATCATTTTCAAACCCGAAAACCGTTCCAAAGGCGGTTTTCGATCCCCAAATATTTTATAGAAATATTTTCAAGTGTTTTGTAATTTTCAAGACAAGTTTGGGTGCTATTCACCAAACTTACTTAAATAAACAAGAAAATGATATTTTTAAACAAGTTCAAGGTTTTCAAGATTAAAATGAGTAAGATACTGCGTTAGTAGCCGGAAAATTATTCCGAGTTACTAAGGCCCTGCCCAAGCCCAGAGTTAACCTTACGGATTAAGGTTTAAGTTAAGATTATGATTTTCTACATGAACCCTTAATTAATATTTCTGTTGTGGGTTACGCCGTGTGACCCCTTCACATGTGATTAGTAGAGGGACATATAACCGAAATATATATATGTTGGTTTCATCCGACATTAAACGATCCTAGAATAGAGATCTCACGTATTAACGTCCATGGGCAGGAGGTGACCTGCGAGCGTGCTCTGGAAAGGAAATTCGATCACGCGAACAACGAAGACAAGGTAAGTACAACGCCGCCTACAGCATAGGCTAGAGTTGTATGTTTACCTAACATGTTTGCTTTACACTGTTAAGTGTTATTTGATGAATTGCTCGATGGTTGCAATATGCTTACTGTATGATGAATGTTTCAAATGCTAATACCATGCTTTAAAAGTATGTTTCAAGTATTGTTATTATGCTTAAATGAAAAAGTACGCATGTCCATGCATTGATAGAACATGAGATTAGGAGACATCATATAAGTATGCTCACTAATCTATCAAGTGGAAAGATGTCAAGAAATACATACAAACAGAACGTTTGAGAAAAGGCCACAAGAGCCAGTGTCGTGCCCCCTGATGACGATCGGGTCGAAAACTTGGGAAATCTCCTCAAGTTGCGCGCCGGGTACGTGCACATCAAGTTAACGGGCCCACAAGTAAAATCAACAAGATAAAGTGTGATACAAGAAAGCAAGCATAACTGGACATAAACGGTTCATGCATTTTACGATAGAATGTCATGTTTAAGATAAAGAAATAGATGATATGATGCCATGTTTATGCTGTCATGTTTAAAATGCCATGTAAAAGGTTATGTATGTTTCATTTAATTGGTTTGCGGTATAGGAGTTGTACTTGCTGAGCTTTCGCTCATTGTTTGAAGTTTATGCTGTAGGTAAACAGCCTGTTTTAAATTAACTGCATGGTGGAGGGTGAAGCCGGTGGCTGTGAAATGATGAACGGGTTGGGGTTCGCAACTCAGAAGGATTTTATTAAATATATCTATTTTGAGAAAACAGACAGTTATTTTATTTACGTATGAGTGTATGTAAATATTTTCTAAGTATAATGCTTCCGCTATTAGATAAAAAAAAAAAAAAAAAAATCCCCACTATTTTCATGATTAAAAATGGGATAAAACAAGTTTAAGTTCAAGTAAGCTAAGTCAAGTGACGGCCTGTGCAAGGCGGGTCGTCACAAATACGCACACAATAAAATCAAAAGACACGAAAAAACAAAAAAAGATAATCAAGAAAAGAGAGAAATACGACTTACTTTGATGACAAGTTCATATGTTTTGCGTTCGTCTTTGACGGATTTCTTCAAATGGCTTATTGCCTCCCTCTCGAAGTCGTCATTCGTATGATGCATGGCAGATTCCAACCTGAAAAAAGAAAAAAAAAATTGAAAGAAGAAAAGAAAAACGTGGCAAAACATTTGATCTTGACTACACGGATTCAAGATTTAAGATCAAGGCACATACCCATGCTCGAAATCGTTCAGAGTTCGTTGATACATGGAGATCAGACGACAAAAGTCATTTGCAGGCAAGTCACCGGCAGCCAAACTTAGAAACAGCGGAGAGTAAAGGGCGAACAGTGATTCGTCCCCAAACTTGTTCCAATAGGGAGAGGAGGGATTGAATTTTTCTTCAGCCATAGTTCCCGTTCTTTGCTGTAAGAATGTGCAATTCTAAAGCAGCAAGAACGGCAAGAAAGTGTTGAGAAAGAGAGAGAGAGAGAGAGAAAGTAAGATGAAGAACTTCTACGTTTGGTTATAGCAAACAAATTATGGGGAGAGAAGCAGAGTGGATTAAAGTGAACGTTGGATTTGAACCGATCTCTTTATTTCACACAGCTATTATTAATTTATTGTTTATTGTTGTTGTTATAGTTATTATTGTTATTTCTGTTATCATATTATTTTATGATAGAAAATAACATTTTATGGAAATAAAACGAAAACATTATTTCTAGTATTGTTTTTATTATACCAAGTGATGATAGTTATTATTATTGTTATTAGAATTACTATTTACAAGCGAGTTATTCATTTGAATTGTGATTGAATATAAGAATTAAAGAACACCCAAGTCATTTTAATGTGCGTTCAGGTAATCTTTAGGCTTACTACAATGGTATACGTATTTTTTTTGTTCATATGAGACGGAACAAAAAATTTGGGCACTAAATATGCATGTTTGGCATATAAATTCACGTTGGAAAACCAAATTCCAATTTGGGCCTGTTTGGTGCACAAGTTCAGTTTGAGTTGAGTTGAAATTTTTAAGTTTGAATAGTAATTTTTGTTGACTTTTTCAGAAAAGACAAAAAACTTTTGGGGAAAAGACGAAAAACATGATGAAAAAAGTACAGTTTAATTTAAGTTGAACTTATCAACCAAACGGGCCCTAAGATCAAAACCATACTTCAATATACCTTGAAAAAATTAAAAAAAAAAACCCCCCATACTTCAATATTTTCTCTCCCAAAACGCATCTTGTTTAGTTTTCCAATTCCAAGTGGATTCCATTTCGAACCCAAGTGGCAAATAGACCCTTAAAATTTGGGACCAAACAAATTATTAATTAACTTTAATTTTAAAATAAGAGTAAATTTGCTACTCTCATTTTTTTTAATAAAGTTACGACTTGATCCTCAATCATTATTTTATGGATAAAAACTCTCTCTAGACTCTTTAAAATGAATAAAATGATCCTTATTGTTAATAAATTTTAAAAGAAAATGTGACATGAATTACATATTATTTACTATTTAAGATAATTTTTTTTTCATGATTCAACTTATTATATATCATACACATAATTATATCTAACTTTTACATTCCGTTTGATTCGTTAGTTGGAGATAAAATTTTTAAGTTGGAGTTTCTTGATTTTTTAAAAATTAATTATAATTTTTATTCACTTTTAAAAATAAAAATAAAAATTAAGTTGAAAATTTTGAGTTTAAATTGGAATACAAACAAACCATTAACTTTTATTAATAAATTTTTTTTAAAATAAAAAGGAAAGATATTTTGTGGCTCTTAGAGAGTTTAAGTGCTTTTAGTAAACGAAAAGAAAAAATGGACGACAAATTTAAACCTGAAAAAAGATTTGGGGAATTTTAAATAATAATAAATGACTCGGCTAGTAAAACAAGGACAGGAAAGGAAATAGACTTGGGTAAACCGGCTTGCGATTCTTAGCAAACATTTACATGGGTTAGTGTTTCGAACCTTAGCCAACATTGACATGGTTAGTTTCTTTTCTTTTTTTCTTTTAATCCCTTTATCTGCTATTAATTGGTTCTGGACTTTTAGGGTTCCTTTTTCTTTCTTTTTCTGCTCTCTAATTTTTCTAGAATTTTGATCTGTTCCAATCGTATATGATTCAATTTAGGGTTTTTGTTGTTTATCGAAAGCGAAAGCATGGAAATTTGTGTGTTTTGCTAATTTAGGGTTTTTGTTATTTAGAAAGTGAAAGCATGGAAATTTGGCGATATTTCTGTTGTTTAGGGAGTGAAAGCAAGGAAATTTGGTATTTTGCTAGAAAATTGATGAATTGGTCTATTTTAGAAATTAGGGTTTGAAAGCAAACTTAATTAATTGGGAATTTCCGAGCTGTTTTTGTTCTGAAGATGTCAATTTTTTATTTTTCCTAATTTTTGTGTTTGTTTATCGTGGGTGATTGGTTTTGTAGTGGCATTCAAGTTGAGGGAAGACCTTTGAAAGCAAAGGGAATTGGTAGAGGCGCGTAAATCCTGGCTTGTGCCTGCTGAGATTGATGAAGATGGAAAAGAAATCATTCCTCTCATACCCTGGTATATGTACATTAAACCTCTTTTTGATATATCCGGATCCGAGAAACACACAAGTCTTTTTTTTTTTTTTTTTTTTCCGTTGTCTAATGTTGTTTGCGGTTTTCGTTGCTTATAACTGTCCTTTTGAATGTTCTAAATTTTCCTCCGGTTTTGCTTACCAGGGCTTAAAGCATCAAAGGAACCGGAAATCGGGTCCAGACTATACCAATTCATGGTATGACAGAGGTGCGAAGATTTTCCAAGCCGATAAATACCAGCAACATTGTGTACTGTATATTGCGTTTCACTTTGCTTGTAGAAATACGCCATCGATCTGTGAGGACCCTCGTCCAGATGCGGATCGAAATGAAAAGTTCTATGGAGTAAGTGTAGCCTTTGAAATCTTATCTGTTGGATACATTTTTATTCTTATTAATCATATTCTGTTTGTGTTTTTTTGTTCTCTTTTATTAACAACCTTTGAAATTACAGCGTGATAACCGACACAGAAACAGCGGACAAGCTTTGGAGTTCAAGTAACTGAACATGCATGCTTTGGAAGCCTCGGACAGGGGACAAGAAATTCACATGCAAGCAACTTCAACCGAAGCCAAGTTGCTTCACAAGAACTACAGAATGATGAAGCAGAAAAAGAAGTCCCAGACAAAGATTTTTGCGATAGTGGTGGCGTTCAGCGGCAGAGCTAGATATTTTTTTGGACGTCGTGAATTGAATCAAAATTTTTAAACACACACTGCAATATGACTATCTTGTTTGTGTATGTATGTATCTTTTAAGTTTTTTTTTTTTTTTTTTTTTTTTTTTTTGCTCTAAATAAATTAAGCTTCTAATAAATTTTAATTTAATTTTTCTTAGATAATCTGAATTTATCTAGTAGTATAGTAGTATTTTTTTTTATTTGGGATTTTAAGTTTGTAACATTTGTGCTTAAAAATCAAAACAAAGGTTGTAACTGAAATTATTTACGTTGTCTTGGTAACGATAAGTCTTTAAACGACAAGCACACTATTAAACGACTGTAAATAATGAAGCTGACTTTAAAATAAGTGCGGTGGACACCAAAAGGAACAAACAAACCGGAATAGACCAAGGACGGTAATTAAAATATTGGAAAACGATATCAGTTACAAAAGAAAAACGACAGCAATTCTATGAACGACACTGACTGCTTAACGACAAAGAAACAAAAACGACATAGAAAGTAATGAAAGGCTAAACTTAACAATGTCAAAAAAGAATTAAGCGACAATAAAATAAGCGAACCGCACAAAAAGGACAGCTGACACGGCAAAAGTATGGTACCATGTAATACTACAACAAAAAGATAAAAACAACTTCAAATGCTGTAAAGAATTCAGAAACATCTTATAGAACACGAAATTGATGATCCAAACGAATAAGTGGCTCATAATTTTATCTGTGTAGTGCCGTAAAGTTATAGCTGAAATCTTCAGCATTGCTAACGAAGTTCAGAACTTTGTGATTCAATGGTATTAGCAGCTAAACAAAGGAGAAGGTTTTTTTTTTTTTTTTTTTTTTTTTTCAGACATAACAAATGAAAAAAGAAGAAAAAAAAAAGTAAATTGACAAACTTTTTTCTTCTTTACTGAACAAAGAATCCAGAATGTTGCTATACAAAAGAACTGTACATATTCTTTTTCTTGGCTGCTTCTGATGAAAAAAGAAAATGAACAAAAGAATAAGAGCTAATCTTTGGCGCTCATGTAAAATTAGCCACCAATCACGAGCATACTCCAAATTTGACATACTGAGAGCAGAAAAAGTTCTCACAAGCCGAAGATGAATGCTTCGATTTCAGCCCATGAAGAGACCATAAACAGAATACCCAAGACCGACTTCCAATTAAAGGAACTGTCCGTGACAATCTCTTTCTGCTTCTTTACCAAGGTAGGGAACAGTGGGATGAGCTTGACGCCAAACTGAAAAGCCAGTTTCCTCATTCTTGCACTTGCGTTAATCACAATCCCTATATCTGCTTCAAGTAAGCAAAGAAAGTCACCCACATCACTCCCAATGCAAACTGTCAAGTGCTCACGTTCACTCTTAGGACCCCACCGGACATCAATAAAAGACTGAAGCTTTTCCATTGGAGATTGCACCGTCTTAAAAATTTCACCCGTCGTGACATAGGTTAACTCATTTGAATGAACATTCAGGACATCTAGATCTGTTCATATGAAGACACAAAATAATAATAATAATAATAATAATCATCATCTTTAACATCACAAAACTGTAGGACAATCTACCAATTGCAAGAAAAATGATTTCAAAGCTCTAGTATCAGCATATCCACGTTAAAAGATGTTGTATTGTTTTTGTTTTTTGCCTATCAAAGATTATTATTATCTACTTCCTTACTTTTACGAATGATGTTTCACAGAATCATACCTGAAGAAAAAGCTGATCTGATGAGCTCACTACACAAACAGTCAGAAATTACATGAACGTCAATGTTTGGACTTTCATTTTTCAAAACCTTTCGAAAAAACCTTCTGCAACCATCCTGAAGGACAATTTGCTTGCCAACGAATTTTACCCGCTCTAGGGTTAAACCCTGCAATAATCCCGAATTTTCCATCCTTTCACTTGCTTTTTCTTCAGCTTCCGAAACTAGTTCAAGTGTGTGACGCAAGCCGGCATAATCATATTCCTTTCCTGCATAAGATTAAGCTTCAAGTTCAAAATACGCATTGATGCTCAAGCAAATTTTAACCTGAAAAAGTGTAACAGATCTTTTTAAACTACTCTAAAACGACCAAAAGCATGAATAGAGAAAAAGCCCAAGGATTATTCATTGGACCTGGCAGTGGCGGCGCACCAAAATTGACATAATCCAAGAATTTTTTAACTTCTTCAACGTGCTGGGTTCGCAAATGGTCCCATGTGTTCTTCATTGGCTGAGAGTTTGAGAATGTCATGTCTGCCAGTGCTGTAGAAGAGTTGGTAACAGAGCATGTCAAGTCAAAGTCGCAAAATATGGTAAGCTTTTGGTTTCCAAGCTCCTGCGCACGAGACAAAGGTACTAGAGTTTGCTGAGACACTGGTTGAGTAGCAAAAAATTCCACTTGGAGCTTCAAAGCTTGGCGATACAGATTCTCTATTTCATCAAGCTCCTGCTCAGTCATTCTAGCACTTAATTTGTCCAGCAAATCTTCAGTTTCCATAGTTAATGCCTGATTTAATGAAAAATAATTAGCAAAAAGAAAATTTTGTCCCAACTAGTAAAATGTAAAAGAGGAAACATATATTTAAAAGGGGCAGACCAGAAAATCTCGAGAAGCGTAGTTGTTTATCCATTTCTTGTAAATGTGACTGGCATCAGGAGGATCTTGAAGGGCTCGGATCTCATGATAAACATAGGCATACAGCCTCATACAAGGAGCAATAGCACCGAGTGTATAAACGGCGACTTTCGTCTTCTTGAAAGGAGTTGCAATCTTGATGGGAAATTGTGCATCTTCAACTTTCCCCGACGCAATCACAAGCAAAAAGTCTCTGTATTTGGCAGTTGCATCAGAAATGCGGTCGTTTGAATCTTCAACTCCCCATGCCTGTTTAGCTCGTCGTTCGTTCATAAGATCAAATATAACCCAAAACAAGCACAACTGGCATCAAAAAGGAAAACCCTTTCGTGCTTTCTTTATTTAACCAAATTTTAATTAATTTAATGAACTTAAAGAACCTCCCTTTAAGAGAAAAAAACAAATTAAATTAAAGAAGAAAATCAAAGAAAACTTGGTTAAATTAAATTTATGTTTTCCTGTGTTTCAATTGAACCAATTAATCATAGTCTTTTCCAGAGAAGAAGATAGAAAAAGAAAAAATCGCTTCTTTCTCGCTTTTTCTTCAGTTTTCTGGGAATATATGTATAATGTCTACACACACATATAGAGAGAGAGAAAGAGAGGAAAGGTGAACATACACGGACAAACATGGCGTTCATTTCAAGCTTTTGGAATGCAGAAATCCTCAAACCACCAATGGCCCTCTTCGTGTCGTTCTCTTTGGCGCAATCCGCAGCCAATTCAAATCTGAAGAATCCCAAGAAAAACGGAAAAGGCTTGTAATTTAGTAGAAAAACCAACAAATTCAAGAGAACTTCGAGATTAGGGTTTGGAAATTAGAGCAACCGTACGCTTGAGCGAAGGAATTGAGAAAATGGGCGTCCTGAGAGATGCAGCGGCTAAAGCTCTCGGCGTCCAAAGTGCCGGCGGCCAAACTCACGAAGAAGGGCGAGAACCGGGCAAACACCGATTCCACCTTGAACTTGTTCCAACACCGAATCGAGATTCCTTCTTTCGCCATTAGACTCCACGGACGAGCTTTTCTTTCCTTTTATCGGCTTCTAAATTTGCCGTGTATTCCAAGAAATCGCTGATGAGATTTTCATCAAATTAGAAGTGGAGAGAGAGAGAGAGAGAGAGAGAGAGAGAATCAGGAGGGAAATCTTTTAGAGGGAAAGAGGGAAGCCAACGGTCAAATTAGCATTCTTGAACCGGCGGTTTTCAGTTTGGTTGCCCCGTGTCATTTGGGTTTTTTTTTTTTTTTTTTTTTTGGGCGAAAATTATAATAGAAATTAGAAAGGAAGCAAATAGTATTATTTTAGAATATTTGAATTGAATAATAATGAATAAAATCTTTTATTGAACTTGTATTTGGTTCGTCGGTTGGAGATGAAATTTTTAAATTGAAATTGATTAATTTTTTAAAAACTAATTACAAATTTTGTTAACTTTTCAGAAAAATAAAAATTAATATAAAAAAAGTACAGTTTAATTGAAGTTAAACTTAAATGCCAAACAAAACTAGTTTCTTTTAATGTAATCATTTATTAGTTTGTTTGTTATTTACTGTTATTTAATTAAATATTTTTAAGACTTGCTATCTATTTAATTATGAGTGATTGACCTAAGTAGTCTCTGAACTCTTGTAAATTTTTAATGAAATCTTACTGAAATAATTATTTTTATAAATAAAATGACTTAAATACCCTCCACTCTCTCACCCTCCCCCCTCCCCTTTCTCTGTTTCACCCACCCCCCCCTCTTATCTCTATTTCTCTCTTGGTCGCGCCCCCCCCCCCCCACCCCCCCCACCCCACCCCCAACTGGGTTGCCCCTCCCCCCTAACTCTCTCTCTCAATTTCGCCGCCCCCTTCCAGCCTCCATTCGCCCCCCACCACACGACTGGGTCCCCCTCCACGATCTAGTCCCCCCTCACTCCCTCCCTTGGTTTTCCCCCCTTCTCTTAGCCGTTTGCCCCCTCCCCGGGAACCTAGATCGGAGTCGCCCCAATTTTGGCTCAGTCACGAGCCCTCACCCCCCCCCCCCCCATCGAAACCCATATCGGAGTTGCCCCCCTTCGTCTTTGCCACCATCGAGCCCCCCAGAATCACCGATAGGTCCCCCCCCCCCCCCCCCCCGACGTCTTTTCCCTTGTCGAGCTCGGCTCAAAACTCAGACACCGAACTGGGTCCCCCGCCATCCCCACCGCCGCCCGAGGTCCCCCCCACCCCTGTCACTACTCGAGCACTCAGATCTTGGTTACCTCCCCCCCCCCCAACACCCACCGTTAAGCTTGCCCACCCTCGTTTTTGATCTTGGCCCCCAGAGAGAGAGAGAATCTAGGCTTTGGTTTGGAAGATAGAGAGAAAACAGAGAGATTATTTTTTAAAAAAAATTTAAATTAATTATTAATAAATTACTAAAATACTCTCGATCAAAAAATAAGAATTTAAGGTCATCTTGATTAAAAAAAAAAACATAAACTAAAATTATCACCTTTTAAAGAATTTAGAAACTATCCAGCCAATTACTCTTTAATTATTTACTAAAAGACTCGATAAACGACAATGTACTCCAAGGGCATAAACTGGAAAAGAAAGAGCACTAAATAGTGACAACTGACAAACGACATCAATATAGTAAACAACAAGTCAACAACAAACACACGTCATCGAATATGAAAACTTTTGTTTTTTCTTTTTCATTTCTTGAACGACAACATTATTAAAAAAACGACATCAATTTGGTAAGCATTAACGAACGAAAGCACGTCGGGGAGACTACTTCTAAAAACTACACGTCGTTTAATCTTGATTCTCCTTGCCCATTTTCTGCCTTTGGATGTGAAATGTGAACGTTTAAGAAAAGGAAAGCATCTAAAAACCAGCCAAAGAAAAACGCAAAAACCAATGACAGTTGATTCAGAAGAGAGAAAAGAGAGAGAGAGAGAGAGAAACACCTAAACTCGCAAAATTGATGATTCAAACAAAACAATAACGCATCATATTATTTGTGATTTTAGAGTTGTTATGTACAAATGAACTGCATATGTTTTTTCAATTAAAAAAAAAAAAAAAAAGAATAACGAATCTAATATGGCTGAGCTCTGGCTCTGAATAAAAATTTGCCAGTACTGGTATACTCTACTCATTACCTAGTGAGGACTTCCCATCTGGACTGTTCTAAGAGTAGGATAAGAAAATAAAGAGTCAAAAACTTTTCTTCACAACCCCAAAATGAATGCTTCAATTTCAGCCCAACAAGAGACCGTATAGAGAATTCCAGAGAGTGGTTTCCAATTGTGAGAACATCCCTCAGCAAGCTCTTTCTGCTTCTTTACCAATCCGGGGAACAGCGGGACAAATTTGACACCAAAACGGTGTCCCAGTCTCTTTAAGCTTGGACTTGGACTGATCACAATACCTATATCTGCTTCAAGCAAGCAAATTAAATCGCCCACATCTCCTCCGATGCAAACTATCAAGTGCTCGCCTTCGCTCTTGCATCCCTTTAGGACTTCAAGGAAAGTTTGGTGCTTGTCCAATGCAGATTCCACCCTCCTGACAATATCACCCGTCGTGACAGACTCCACATAAGCTAAGTCGTTCAAATAGACATTTGCGACTTTTATATCTGTTCAGATGATCAAAAGATAGGATGGAACTTCTAAGATGCTTTTATCACCACAAAGAAAAGCGGGGAAAAAAAGAAGAGAAAAATAGTACAGATTACACAAAAGCATGTATACCTGAAGAAAAAGCTGATTTGATCAGGTCACCACACCAACAGCAGGAAATTATATGAATATCAATGTTAAGACTTTCATCATCCACTATCTTGTTGAAAAACGTTCTGCAACCGTTCTGAAGAATTATACTCTCACCAGCACATTTTATTCTATCTAAACTTATACCCTTCAATATTTCCGACTTCACCACCCTTGCATTTGCCTTTTTCTCAAATTCGGAAACCTCCTCAAGGGCTTTACATAAGCCACCATAGCTAAATGTTTTTTCTGCAGAAGATTAACTTTAAAGGATAAAATATGCATTGATGTTTAAACAAAAACATGAACGGAAAAATAAAGCCTATTAATTGTTCATCGGACCTGGCTCACCAGCTTCAATGCTTTCCAAGCATCGTTCAAATTCATTAGCGTACCAAGTAGTTAAAACATCCCATGTATCCATCAACTCCGCTGATGACCTCTGAGCAAGTTGGCATGATAAGATTGCTACTCCAGCTAGCATGGTGGGGGAGTCCACAACAGAGCATGTCGAGTCAAAGCCACAAAATATGGCAATTTGACACTTAATGATAAAGTCCTGCACCTTAGACAAAGGGACTAAGATCCTCTGATACATGGGGACCTTAGCAAAATATTCTACTTGAAACTTCATAGCTTGGTAATAGAGCGTTTCTATTACTTTGAGCTCATGTTTCGAAAAAGAATCACTTAATTTATCCAGCAGCTCTTCAGTTTGCCAAATTGATGCCTGATTGCCTAATGAAGGAATAAGAATAAGAAAGGTTTCTGCTCAACATAAGGGAAGAAACGTAATTTTTGATGTCGACCGACCTCGAAATCTTGAGAAGCATAATAGTCGATCCATTGTAAATGTGAGTGGTATCAGCAGGATCTAGAAGGGTCTTTATCTGATCACAGATACAGGCATACAGCTTCAGACAAGGAGCAATAGCACCAGTAACATAAGCAGCAACATTCTTCTTCTCATCTTCCCAAGCTGTTGCAACCAAAAAGTACTTGTACTTGATTGCCGTCTCATCAAAACTGTGCTTGGGGATTTCAAACCCGCATTCCTGTGTAGTTCATTCATTCAAGGCGTAGAGCGAAAATGATCATAATAGTCATCAACAAAAAAAAAAAAAAGGCACAAAAAGACATTCCGAATTGGACGAAGAAGGCAAAAAGACTTTTCAATCATAAAAATTAAACCTATCGAAGAATTGCACTAATAAATTTTGGTCAGAGAAGAAGATACGAAAGGAAAGTCCATTTCTTTCCCTCTTGGATTATATCTCACTGGAAATACTAATCAAATTTTAAGCTAAAAGAAGCTTCATTTAAATACAGCAAAAAAAATAATAATAATAATAAAGAAAGTTAAGAAAAATTAAGAAAAGAAACAGAACAAAAGATTGGGATTAAATAAAGAAACGCATCAGAATTAGAGTAAACAAAAAAAAAGCCAAAAAAAAAAAAAAAAGGGTAAACCTACTCGGAGAAGTGCACGGCGAGTCCAAATCTTCTGAAGAACAGATTTCCTCCTCAAATGGCGAATGGCCTTCTTCTTGTTGTCGTTTGCGGCGACTTTCCCCGCCAATTCGTACCTGAAAAACCGCCGCGGTTAGCCATTTCAAACTTTTACCGATCTAAATTACCGATTTAATTAGGCGGATTAAACGGATTAAGGCGTAATCACGCTTGATCGAAGGCTTTCAGAAAGAGGAGGTCCTCAGAAATACAGAGGAGAAAACTCCGGAGATCCAGATTACCGGCGGCCAAGCACACAAAGAAGGGCTAGTACTGAGCGAACAGCGATTCCTCCCTGAACTTGTTCCAACACCGCCTCGCTATTCCTTATTCTTCCGCCATTAAACCCGTTCTTCCAGAGACCAATGGACGTATTTTCTTTCCTTTTCTGGCTTCTTCTTGTAATCGGAGAAACGACACGGGGAGAAATTGTTCAAGAAAAGCCAAAGGAAATGACGGAGAAAACAGACGGTACGGTTTGAGAGAGAGAGAGAGGAATTCAGCATGTATTTGAGGGGATGATTCGCGGGAAAATTTGGAGTAAAAGCCACGACAAACGACAACAGAGTTGGAAATACGATATCAAAGAATACGACAAACAATCAGGTAAACGACAGTAGTTTTTTAAAAGGGAAAACATCAGTATTCTGTACACAGCAAGATTAAATAATGATTTAAAATCGATAATACGACAACAAATACAATGACTAACAAAAATATAAATCAAACGACAATAGATGGGAGAGAATAAATATGTTATTTATTACCAACTATTCAAATACGACAACAAATACAATAAATGACAAACTTTGTAACTTTGTAAATACATCATCTTGGGATTTAGAGGTAAATAGCCTTTTTTTTAATAAATTTTTTTTTTTAACAAATGGCGAAGTTTCCTTTTACCATGGAGAAGGTGCATGGGTCCAATATTTTTCCAAAAGACAACATTATAAATATTGCATACGCGAGTAGCAAGATTTCTACTTTCTAGACCATATCCCGCAATAGTGTATCCGATTCATTTATCGGAATGAACCAAAAGATTTTAAGAGAAGGGGTGAACTTTTGTCCCATAATCAAATCTCAAAGAATTTTTTCTACAAAAAAAAAAAAAAAAAAAAAAAAAAAAAAAAAGGAAGAGAGAGAGAGAGAGAGATTTCTTGGGGCTAATGTAATTGAGAAATACTAAAAACCGCTGTTGATAGTAAAGTAGCCTATAAGGTTTCAATATTATTCCCTCCGAAATAAAATTCAGAAGAGTAAACCGGCAAAAAAGATGGAAAGAAATATCTAAACCACAAATTGATGATGCAAACATCATTTCCTTTGTGACCGGAATGTTACTATACCAATGAATTGTGTACATACATGTCGTTGTGTATTTATGTATATTCTTGCTAGCAGTCTCTGAAAAAATAATAATAATAAAATAAGGAATGTCCTGTGGCTCTTAACTAAAATTAGCCACTATCAGTGTACTACATACATACTAATCTACTGCTCTCCTAGTAAAAGAAAATAGTGAGATCTAGAGAATGTACCTAAACCCCAAAATGAAGGCTTCAATTTCTGTCCAAGAATCTACATAATAAATAATTCCAGAGAGTGGCTTCCAATTAAGGGAACAGTCCTGAGCAAGTTCTCTCTGCCTCTTTACCACACCATAGGACAGCGAGACAAGTTCGACACCGAAATGACGAGAGAGTCTGTGTAGGTTTGAACAATATGAATCGGTTCCATTCACAATGCCTATATCTGCTTCAAGCAAGCAAAGCAAGTCCTCCACTTTTCCACCAATGCAAACTGTAAAGTGCTCACCCTCGGTCTTGCAGGCCTTTTAGACATCAAGGAAGAACTTGCGCTTTTCCACTGGGGATTCTACCCTCGTAACAATTCACCTGTCGTGACGGATACCTCATAGACTAACTCGTTTGCATGAACACTCGCTACATTTAAATCTGCTTAGATTAACATGAAACGAAACTTTTTTAACAAGTCTTTACTGCCTCAAAGAAGAAAATGAAGGAAATTACACTAGTAACATTGTGTATACTGTGTGCAACAGTGCAAGAGGTTTAAAAACTAAAGTCCTCGACATTTTAGGATTATATGACAGAATATCATAGACTCACAAGCATTACGATAAAAATTCCAAGTTTAGGAGGGCGGGGGTCATCCAAAGATGGATCGAGAACATTTTATGCTGTATGCCTCACTAATTGAAAAAACAAAAAAAAAAAAACAAAACAAACAAACAAACAAACAAACAGTTCTGCTCACTTGCCTAAAGCACATATATAGATGTTGGCAAAACCATACCTGAAGAAAATCCTGATCTGATGAGGTCACCACACCAACAGGAAGAAATTACATGAACATGAATGTTAGGACTTCCATTTCTCACAATCCTTTGAAACAACCTTCTACAACCATCATGAAGACTGTTCTCGCCAGCTCGTTTTATGTCTTCTAATCTTAAACCCTTCAAGAGTTTTGACGTTACCACTTTTTCATTTTCCAATCTCTGAAACTTGCCAACTTGCTTAAGGGCTTTACAGAGACCTTTGTAGTCAAATGTTGGTCTGACTGCAGAAGATGAAATTTAAAGGACATCATGACTCATAAAACTATACAGTTCTTTTCAAATGACAGCATATACAGAAAAAAAAAAAAAAAAAAAAAAAAAATCTCACTCTACTTACCACCATATGAACCTGGAATACAGCGCTGCAGGTTTAGCATGCACCTTCGAAGTCCTGTTTCATACAAGAAATGTCGAGTAGACTACACGTTCCTTACCTGATGAAGTTCTGCTTTTGATGCAGTTGCAATTGCCAGCTTTTCAAGTAGGTGGGAGGAATCAATAGCAGAACATGTCAAGTCAAAGTTACAGAATACGTCTAGCTCACGCTTACTAATGTCCAGCGCCTGACACAAAGGAACTACGGTATCCTGATAAATTGGCTGAGCAGCAAAAAACTCTACTCCAAGCTTTAAAGCTTGGTGAAAGAAATTTTCTGCCTCTTCAACCTCCTCTCCAGTCAAAGAAGTGCTCAGCATGTCTAGCACATATTCTGTTTCCTTGGCTGCGGCTTGAGTACAAAAAGAATTATTAGTAATGACAAAGCCTTTTTCCCAACAAAAATAAACGAACTTCCTTTTTTTTTTTTTTTCCCTTCTAATCCAAACAAGTCTAAAATGTTAAGGAATACGCCTATTTTCAACCCGACAGACCTCTAGAGAAGGATAATTGTCGATCCATTTCCTGTAGATGTGAGTGTTATCGTCACGATCACGATCTACATTGTAAGCAATCTCACAACACATATAAGCATAGAGCCCCATACAAGGAACAATAGCAGCAAGTACATAAGCAGCAACTCCTTCTCCTTCAGATTTTCCACACACAGTAGTAAGCAAAAAGTCTCTGTATTTTTCTGTAGTCGCTCTCAAAACGCTGTCTTTTGGGAGCTCAAGGCACAAGTCCTGTGAATGTTATTCATTTTCAAAGGCATAGAGGGAAAAGCGTCGGCCAAAAGGTGTAGAGGGAAATACGACAATTACAAACGTCAATTACTTATTCATAAAAAAGACAACAAAAACTGAAAAGAAACCAATCAATATAACTAAATAACCAATGATTATAATACAAACACTAACAGAAGTTTCATATAAGGAAATGAAAGAAAAAGAAAAAAGAAAAAAACGAATTCCCATTATGTTTCTGCCGATTTTGGACAAAAGATTAATCAAGAATTCGTTAGAATAAAAGATGTTTATGTGTTTGTTAATAGAAACGATTGAATTGTTGAGGGATGGCTCAAAAAAGTTTCCTCTTTTTAGTTTACAAAACAGAAATGCGACGACTTGTCGTTTCAACCCAACATTCAAGAACTAAATAATTTAAAGCAACCAAATTTATTACAAAATGAAACACATAATAATACGAGAATGGAATTAATTGAAACCAAACATAAAGGGGTTTAAGAAAAGAAACACAGAATTAGAGAAAACAAAAAAAAAAACTTCAAAGAAGATCACAAAGAACGAAGAGAACAAAGGCAAAACGTACTCGGACAAATTCATGGAGCGTATCGACATAGTGCAGAGCAGAGTTCCTCAAATGGTTTATGGCGGCTCTCTCATTGTCATTATTAGCCCAGTTCTCTGCCGATTCATACCTAAAAAAAAAAAAAATTAAATCTTCGTAAAAACCTTCAATCTGCAACCGAAATAATCGAAGTTAAGCGGGATTGAGGTCTAGTCATACGCTTTAACGAAGGATTTAAGAAAATGGAGCTCCTGAGCGATACAATCGCAAAAACTCTGCAAATACAAATCGTCGGCGGCCAAGCAAACTGAGTAGGGCGAGTAACGAGCGAACTCGGAGACTTGTCCGAACTTGTTCCAGCACCGTCCTGAGATTCCTTCTTTCTTCATTGTGACGTTGAAGGATTTCTTCTAAACGCTTCGATTGGACTCGATCGTAAGGAAAATCCGGGGAAAATTTTCCGCGAAAATTGGGTAGGAAAGAAACAGGACGATACGGTTGTAGTTCCAAGATTTGGACTTGGAGAATGGAGAGAGCAAAGAAAGAAGGGAAAGAATTCAATGAATTGTAGTTTGAGTTTGTTTGGAAAAGTAGAGATAATTTAGCAGGCAAATTTTGCAGGGAATCGGCGGTAATTATTGAACCGGCGGTCTTCTTTTATCCGGTTCAGTTGGACCGCTTCAGTGACAAAACTCGGAAAAAAAAAAAAAAAAAAAAAGAACATAAACGACATCAAGAAGGAAACGACAACAAATGCAAAAACGTTGCTGAGAAGAGAAAATCCAGCGATTAAAAAGGAAAAAAAAAAAATAACAAAAAACAAGTTTAGAAAGTTTTTTAGGAGAAAGAATGCGACAATCAAAAGCCACATTACCTAAAGCAGCAACATTTTAATAGAAAAAGAGTTATGAGCTCCCTCTGTCAATACGAGTATTGTGTCTTTTTCGTCATTAACTTATTTATTTTTACATACTACTGCATGAAATTTTATTTTATTTTTTGACAGTTTCAGTCCTTAAAAGTAAAATTAACAAAATATTTCTAAAATTTAACAAAAATTATCATGCCCATGTTTCGATTTAGTTATATTTTTATTGTTCTTTCTTTGCCTAAATCTTGTTGAGAGTTGTTGCGTAATAAAGTTCAATTCTGGTACAAGTAATAATTAGCAATGAAATCCGTTTTTGTGAAGTCCTTTAATACCAAATTTGTGTGTTTTAGAAAGGAAAAAAATACTGAAGAGAGGCATCAACAAATGATACAACATGAAAGCGAGATTGTTTCCAAAAGCGAAAAGAAAAACGACAAAAAAAAAAAGGGTCAAACGTTGGTAAATTAACAAACGACATCAATAGTTGACACGTCATATAACTGAAGAAACGAGATAATTTAAAAAACACAAAAGCAAATTGATGATAGAAACATGGAACAGAATTATCGAAGACACCAAATGGATGATCCAAACGAACAAATGGGGCATCATTTTCTCTGTGTACTGCCGCCATTGCTAACAAAGTTCAGAACTTTGCGATGCAATGACACTAGCAGCCAAACAAACATGAAGTTTTTTTTTTTTTTTCTCTCTGACATAAAGAAACAAAAGAAAATAGAATAAAAAGGTTATTTAAGAAACTTATTTCTTTTTCAATGAACAAAGAATCCTGAAGGCTGGTATACAAAAGAACTGTAGATATTCTTTTTCGGGGCATCCTCTAATGGTGCTCAAGTAAAACTAGACACCAATCACAATTCACAAGCATACTCCACATTTGACATACTGAGAGAAAACAAAAAGGCCAGAAAATGTTCTCAAAAGCCAAAGATCATGAATGCTTCGATTTCAGCCCATCCCTCCCAATGCAAACCGTCGAGTTCTTAGCTTCGAACCGTCGAGTGCTTACCTTCGCTCTTACGACCCTTCAGGCCCTTCAGGACTTCATGAAAAGAATGGAGCTTTTTCCAGTGGAGATTGCACCATTCCAACAATTTCACCAGTGGTGACATAAGCTAACTCATTTCACTGTACAATCAGGACATCTAGATCTGCTCATATGAAAGACATAACAAAACCGTCTAATAATCATCTTTACCCTCACAAAAGTGTTGGTCAATATAAAATTTTTAGTAACATCTAGTTATTGTGCACAACAGTCTAAGACAATGTACCAATTGCAGGCAAACTAATTATAAAGCTCTAGTATCTGCAGATCCACATATTTTACAATTGAATTACATATTATCCTTGGCAACTCCTTGGGGACGAAAACGAATGAAAAAGTGAAATAAACGTTGAGCCACGGCTCTCAACTTAATTAGAAAAAAAAAAAAAAAAAAATCACCACCCCAAAATGAACGCTTCAATTTCAGCCCAAGAATCTACATAATAAAGAATGCCAGACAATGGTTTCCAACAATGGGGAAGGTCGAGCGAAAGTTGATTTTGGTTTTCAACCACACTTGAGTGCAGTGGCTTCAATTGGATTGCAAAATGGTCGCAAAGAGGGCCTAGGGACTCCTTATCAATTATGATTCCTATGTTTGCTTCAAGCAAACAAAGCAGATCACCCGCTCTGCGTCCAATGTAGATTGTAAATTTATCTCCCTCGGTACGGGCCTTTACACTGGCAAAGTATTCGCGTTTCTCCATTGGAGACTCCACCTTTCTCGAAATATTGCCGGTTGTGATTGATTCCCCATAGACCAATTCGTTTGAATGAACAGAGACATGCAAGTCTGTTTAGACAACACAGCATTGTAGTTGTTACAAACCTCAAAAAAGAATATGGATTATTGCATATTGCCTATATTGATACACACACACATATATATGTGCATAAGTATTTTTATAGAGAGAGAGATGTTGGCAAAAACATATACCTGGAGAAAAAGCTGATCTAATTAGATCGCCACACCAACTATACGAGCTTATATGAATATCGATTTTTGGACTCGCATTTTGTGCTATCTTTTGAAAAAACCTTCTACATTCATCTTGAAGACAACTCTGGCCAGCACGTTTAATGTCATCTAAATTTAAGCCCTTCAATAACTGGGAATCTACCACTGTAGTATTTGCCTCCATTTCGAACTTTGCAAATTGCTCAAGGGCAATGCATATACCTTCGTAGTCGAA
Organism: Ficus carica; assembly: GCA_009761775.1. Classification (NCBI taxonomy): domain Eukaryota; kingdom Viridiplantae; phylum Streptophyta; class Magnoliopsida; order Rosales; family Moraceae; genus Ficus; species Ficus carica. The sequence goes on along the minus strand of CM019748.1, from coordinate 2,419,728 downwards.
TGTCGGTGCTGTTATTTAAAATATCGATTTGATGTCTCTTTCAGCACACAATAATAGAGTTCTTTTCAAATGAAAAAAAAAATATATATATAGAGAGAGAGAGAGTTTTGTTAACCATACCTGGACTACCATTTTGCACGCTGCGCATGCATATTTTCTCTTTGTCTATGTAGCTGCGAGCTCGACTCTGCCAGTTTGGGAACACCTCATCAAATTTCGGTTCCGATAGATTTGAAGTTGCTAGTTCCTCTAGAAAAGAAATTGAATCGTCTAGCGAACATGTCAAGTCAAAGTTGCTAAAGAAAACGAGCTTGACGTTCAAACGGTCTAAGGCCGAATATAATGGTACGATGCTTTCTTCTGAAATCGGTAAAGTGGCAAAAAACTCGGCAACAAGCTGCAACGCTTGCTGATAGAAATCTTCAACCTTTATAGAGTCCTCTCTAGTCAGAGAATAACTTAATTCGTCGAACGTATTTTCTATCTCCAATATTGTTGTCTGAAAAAATTTTCAAACATATTTTTTTGTAATTAATGTACAGTTTTTCAGTAGAGAAAAAAGAAAAAAGCTCACAACTTTAGAAAACCAACCTCAAGATAATTCATATCGAACCAACGGTTGAAACTGTGAGCCGTATTCCATGCCACAGTGCTGTAAATATGAGCATAAAGCCTAAAACATGAGGCAATAATAGCAAGAACAAAACTTGGAGTGAGTTCTTTAGCATTTCCATGCTCCGATGAATGCAAAAGTTCTGACATTTTCGTTGTTGTGTGAAGACTGGTAGTGGTAAATTCACCCATATCCTGTGGATTTTTATGAGCATAAATCAAAAAGTAAAAACAAAAACAAAAACAAAAAACACAAATACTTTAAACAAGAATACCCCTGCAATTTGAGCTCGAGAACAAGCGTATCTACATATGGATTTCCTTAAATTTTTGAGAGAGAATACGTGAAAATCATTGGTAACTTGTTCCTCTGCCATTTGCAGCCTAAAGAAACACCACCAGATTTTAATCAACAGTAATCAAATGAAGAATTTTATCATTATTCTTATTTTTTTTTTTATTCATTTTGAAGAAAAGATTCAAGATCAACTTACCATTCTCCAAACTCTTCAAGAAATAGACTCTCACATGACATTGACTTGCAAAATTTTTCAAATGGCAGTGTCCCGGCTTGAAGGCCTATAGAATATGGCGAATACAGGGCAGGAAAAATAGTATCGAAAAATTGCTCTTCCAAACGTTTGGAAAGTCTTGTGTTTGACATTGCTGGGTCTTGGCGTTTCAGCACAATGCAAGTTTCTTAGCTTTTCTTGGATTGACAACAAAACTATTGTTTTAAATTTCCAGGAGAGAGAGAGAGAGCTGAAGATGATGATAATGAGTTGTAGCGGGTGTTTGAGTTAAAAGAGACAATATATATATATATATATATATATATTTGCGGGAAATTTGTGAGGGGGTGTTTTTAGAACAAAGAGGAAAACCGGAGATTCTTGAAACTAACTGTTTTTTTTTTTGGCCTTTTCTTTGGTGTTCTTGGATCTAACAAAGTGTCTGAACATGACACCTAATTAAAAGAGAGAGAGAGAGAGAGAGAGAGAGAGAGAGAGAGAGAGCTGATGATAATGATGGCGAGTTGTAGTTTATGTCTAGCAAATATATATTTTCGGGAAATTTGTAGGGAAGAAAAGGAGGGAAACAACGGTCAAATTAGATTGTTGGACAAATTTCATTTTTCCCCCTAAAATGTTTTGTAACGTCCCCCTTTAAAGTTTGAAAGCCGATGCTTATACCCTTTAAACTTTTAACCGTTACTAAAATTATTCCTTCGATTTTAATTTCTTAGCAAAAACATCGTTTTTAGCAAAAACATCGTTTCTATCATATTTTGACTACTTAGACTCGAACAAATTTAATTTTTGCCCTTTTAACTTTAGTACATTAATAAGTTTATCTCCTCGAATTTTGACAATTGATGCTTATATCTATTGAACTTTACGTTCTTAAAATAAATTTAAAAAAAAAAACTTGCTATCATATTTCGTCCAATTTAAATCATGGTTTGGCCTTTTCTTGGACCCAATTTTGGGCCAAAATGATAGTGGTCTAATAAACTTTTTAGATGACATTTTTAAAAGAGAACTAAAAACATAGCATATTTTATAAGTGTTTTTGAAAATTATAGCAAGTTTTTTAAAGATGGTATACTATAGTATATTTTAATGGGTAAATTCTTAGGTTTTCTAGTATATAATAAACTTACGGGTAAATAATAATAGGATTTAATGCCGGCGTCAGTGCCGAAGATGTTGAGGAGAGAGAGTCGTAGATTAGAGAGAAGAGTGAGGGGAGGAGTTGTGGGATTAATTTCAATATTCTCCCGTATAATTCACAAGCATATGCTATTTATTACTAGTCCTTAAAATTATGTTTTAATTTAAATTAGAGACTCCAAATATGCTATTTGACTCTTTCTCTCTTTTAAAAAGTTTCTCGTGATTTTGTTATTACTTTTTTGTAGTTTTTATTTTATTTTTTTTCAAACTCAATGTTAAATAAAAATAAAAATATTGAGAATGATAAAAAAAAAATTCATTTAAATACAACCAAAATTCAAAGTCCAAACAAATATAAACACATCCAAGATACGAAGTTCAAAGTCCAAACATATGTATTTTTTAGGAAAATTAGATTGTGTAGTCTTTTTTAGTCACATAATCTAATAGATGACCTAATTTTTCTTTATTGACCCAACTTTTCTAATCCAATCAATGATTGATTATGAAATTTGATGATTTACATTATGATCAATCAGTGAGTGACCACTATTTGATCAATCATTAATGCATTATTTAAGAAAATTGATTGACCATTTAAAAAAAAAGTCTTTTAACTAATTTTTAAAAACTTCGGTCACTGGTTGAAAAACTTCTTTAAAAAAAATGTTATTTAGTTATAAATCCCTTTTTTTTTTAACCGAAAAAAAAATTACATATATGTATGAGGAACCGTGTCTGGACCATTTTTCACAAGTCTGTCGGATCATTTTCAGGTCGTTTTTAACAATCGGATGGTTCGGTCCGACAATTGCGGATTCTACTGCATAGCCCTATATTGCTTCGTGCAAAAACAAAACAAATAAATTTCAACCGAGGAAAACCATTCAACTCGATAGAAAATAAAAAGGAGTTGATAAGCTAAAACACCTAAACAAATCAACAACATTAAAAAACATAAAAGATAAAGAAAACAAATACAAAGACAATATATCAAAGCTTGAAAATGACGAGTCCGTTTACAAGATTTGTTTCTTAAACTTATTGCTTGTAATAAAATTTAAAAAAAAAAACCTAATTCATGTAATAAAAACTATTTATTGACACATAAAAAAAATCATTGAGGGTAATTACACAATTAAACATCAATGCATGCGATAACAAAATTATTGCATGTAATCACAAAGTTCGAGCAATTTTAAATAAAAGGCCAATTTGGATCACATATTTATTCTCAAAATAAAAAATTTTCTTATTTGAAATGAAAAATTCATTTCATTTTGAGAATGAGATAGCGTTTAGATGTATAAAAAACTTTTTCTTTTTGAAAGCAAAAGGAGTCTAAAATTTATTTGGAAAATCATCTTAAGATGAACAACGAACCAAACAAGTCTAAAATCTATCATATAGAAATGACATTTGATTTTTATAGGGAATCGTGACAGAAAATAAATGACAATGACATTAACGAGCAAAATCATAAGGAAAACGAGTAGTGTTAGGGATACCAACTCCGATATTAATATTAAGTTTTTGAATATCAACTCACTTTATCCTATTTTTATTTGTTGATACAATCAATTAACATGACAATACTTTTAATATTTATTAATAAAACAACGACAACTCATATGTCACATAAATTGATATTTAAAAGTTGGAATTAGAGTTTGTATCTCTAGCATTTTTCATAGAATAAGGATCAAAAGACCGAATGAATGATCAACATGAAATACGAGTAAAATTCAAATAAATAAAAAAAAAAGGAAAAAGAAATACGAGTATACGACTACGAAACGACACAATCAGACAAAAGGACAGAAAGACCGATAAACGACAATGATTTGAGGGCATAAACTGGAAAAGAAACAGCACTAAACGACAATTTTAGTAACAAACAGCGGAACGTCGTAAACAAAAACGACAAGTTGTATAGTTTTTGCCTTTTTAGTTTCCAAACAACAATATTCTTGAGAAAACAAAATCAATTTCGTAAACAGTGACAAATACAAGCCATGGCATCGGACAATACATGTTGGACAGCTTTCAGAAACGACAGCAATTGCAAAAGAGTGATTTTATTTGTACCCCTCAAATTTATAAATACCTATAGTCAGGAATGTTTCCTGATATAAATTTAGAAATATATCCTTTATAGATTCTCTAAACATAGATTTAACCCTCTCATACCTCTACTTTCATTTCAATTTGAATTTGTTTTACAAAAATTAAATTAACAGAAAGTGTTAATATTCGCATCCCTAAATATATGAATACCCTACTATATATATATATATATATATATATATATATCTGTAATTCTATTCACTGATAAAATTACGATAAAACCTCATAAAAAAATACACCATCTTCTTGTGCGTATATATGTGTGTATATATTAATCCCTTATATTTCTTTTTGAAATAAAACATTTACATTTTATGCTATGTATTTAAGTTTTTTTTTTGCTGATCGGTTATGTATTTAAGTTACAACCGTATATGGAAGCGGTTTTAAAATATAAGTATGTGTGTGTGTGTGCTTGTGTATGTGTGTGTGTGTGTATCTCCTCACATATAGTAAGTCTTGCTTGCCTGTAGTGAAAAAAAATTTTGTCTACCAAAAGCAGTTGCAACACGAGATGAACAAAGAAGAAAAGAGAATATTAACGAAAATTATATGAACGAAGGAGAAAACCTTAAAGCATCCGATATTGAGTAATCGGTGAAATTAATGATGTTTAGTGATGCTTTTATTTAATTGGAGTGGGGGGCATAAAAGGTTAAATTAGGTATTTATTTTAATAAATCTTTCCTTAATAAGATAATAATTAAGTGGAAGTATTTATAAAAAATTATATATTTAATTATAATATCATATTCAACCAAAAATAATAATATCATAACATATTAATAAAAAAATTATATATTTAATTATAATATCATATTATGTTATTAAAAATCATTTTAGTCAAATACAGGTCATATTATAATTTGAGACTAAAAAAGATACCCAAATAAAAGAATATATCAACTAAATGCATTTCAATTACGATTGGGTAACTGATGAGGGACAATATATATGAGATATTTTTTTAAAGAGATTTGTTGACATTTCCTTAATTAAAAGGTAATTCTGTATAGGATCGGTCTTTTAAAAAAAAAACAAAAAAAATTTACAAACATTGACTTTTTTTTAATTTTATAAACATGGTCTAATATGGCTCTCTCTCTATTTAGAAGTGTATTTAATCCAAATTACTAAGCTTGTGTTTGAGAAAACTATTTGCCTTCATTTAAATATTTCATTTGAATGACATATCTCAATAAGTGTTTGGTCTTTTCAAATTTAAAACAGAGCATTTGAATTGCATATTTTTACATTCAATTCTAAATTTTTTTTATCCAAACAACAATTCAAGTTTTTTAACATTTCCAATAACAGTTTTTAAAATCTATCAAACAAAAATTCAAATGTTTCTGTTCAAATATAATTTTTAAAATGTTAACATCCAAACGTCAAATTCGGTTGATAATTCAAATGTTTCTGTTTAACTATTTGCATTTAAATATTTTGATCCAAACGTTACAATCAAGATGGTTCCTACAAACGGAGGCTAAACTGACTTGTAATACGCTTTAAACTATCAAAAATATTTTCTTAAGCGATTTTTAACCCTTTTTTTTTTTAAATTGAAAAGAAGGCTAAAATTGTCCGACTCCGCACCCCAAATAAAAAAGAAAAAGAAAAAAGAAAAAAAATAAGATAACTCAATCAATATCAGTTTTTCTTTTTGTTTAATTTTTACAAATAAGTTTAATTTTGAATTTTTGATTTTTTGATTTTTTTTTTTTTTTTTAGCTGGGTCTAATTTGCCTAGGCCTATATATTATCAATCCAAAGGTCTAAACCGACTTGCAATCCGTTTTCTGGAGAGATATCTCGCAAGTAGCATCGTCGATCTTTTGGGAAAATCTTCAGACTTGTGTTTCTTGCCTTGGGAAACACGGAAAACCAACAATGGGTAAACGTCCTTTGCCTTTTCCTTTTCTACCCATTCTGTTTCTGATATTAATTTTCTTTGTAATTTTAGGGATTTTGTTTCCGCTGTTTGAATTGAGATTTGATCGGTGTCAATAATATTATTCCATAAGAAATTAGGGCTATTTTTGTATTAATTCTCTTTTGGATTTTTAGGGTTTTGTTTGTTTGATTTTTCTAGAATTTTGACCCCTGGAATCGTATTATTCCACAAGAAATTAGGGCTCTCGGCGAGTCCAGACTTGTATTCAACGAATATTATTTAGAATAGAAACTACACCTGCGAAATTTTTTGTTGTCTTGAAGATTAGCTTTTGAAATTATTTCATGAAAGAACTCGGAATTTAAGTGGAAATTTTTTTTAAAAAAGAGCTTCCTTTGTAAGGTAAAATTCACCTGCAAAATTAATGTGTTGTTTGCTTGAAGATTTTGGAATTTTCCTTCTAATTCTTTTACCTGCAGCATAGAAATTTTGGTATTTTGCTGGAATAATATTGAAACATTGCTCATACCGGAAACCTAATTTAGGATTTAGGGTTTCAATGGCAAACTTTACTAGGTGGAACTTCTTGTTTGTCACTTATACTGGAATATTGTCGGTTTTATAGAGCCATTCAAGTCGAGGGAAGAACGTAAAAGGCAAATGAAATTGGAAGGAGCGCGCAAAGCTGGACTTGATCTTGATGAGAATGGGAGACTGATTTTTCCTGATTCTAATCCCCAGAATAAGTATAAGCTTCAACGTAGAACCAAACCTGTAAGTTCCTGTTTTTTTTTTTTTTTTTGGGTCTAATTCCTTGTTTGTGGCTGTTCTCACTTGCACTGTCATATTGTAAAATTTAATATGTGTTTTGCTTACCAGTCTTTCCCTCCATGGGTCCCCGTAGAAAATCTTGGCAAGTCATGGTTTGAAAATCGTGCGAAGCTTGCCGAAGCCATGGAAAAACGCAGGAAAGCACGTGAGAAGTAAGTCCCAACTCTCCCTCCATACCTCTCTCTAACTTGAGCCATCAGTGTTTCTGAATTAGATCGTAAGAGCCGTCTTATTATTAAGTCCCATGTGAGCTTATATTGCCTATACCTAATTATTTTGTTTACCCTCTTAGACGTCAAGCCATCACACACGATGATGCCGAGTCTTGCATTCCAAAAACTGGCAAAGAACCTGATGAAAAAGTAGGAGAGACATTTGAGCCATCGTTGACATATGATGCCGACTCGTCCGGCGAAAGACCCTGCAAAGTTGGAGCACCGGATGAAAAGATAGAGACGTTTGAGCCTAACAAATGATGGAAAACGTGATGGTTGATTAGCCCTTTTGTCTAGTTTGCAGCCCATGATTTTTTCCTCCCTCGTTATTTTTTCCCTTTTTCTCAGACGTTGTTTCCTCAATAGTTTACCTTTCTTTTAAACTTGCTCAGCCATCTGCGAACAAGAAGAGAATATCATTCTCGATGTTCATGAATCATAAGTTAATTGTCATTTGTCTGTTGATTTCCTAACCAACTGCACAGCCGGTTTTTAATCATATTCGTAGCAAAGAATACCACTCAAAGGCAGTACTAAACAATAGATAATGCGTTAATATTTTCTAATCTCAATTATTTTGTTGTTCAAGATCATCAATACTTTTCATCAAATTTAGCTTTTATCTTATCCAATCTTTAATATTCTACATCACAGTTAAATTCGAAAATAATAGACATGAAAGCGAGATTGTTTCCAAAAGCGTAGAGAAAAAAGACAAAAAAAAAAAAAACGTTGGTAAAAGACAAAAAAACGTTGGTAAATCAACAAACGACATAAATAGTTAAAACGACATATAACTGAACAAGCGAGGAAGCGACAAACGACAAATACGATACACGACATCCTTCTTGTTTGAACCCGCAAACATAATTACGACGATGAACCAAAAACCGCACGAAGGACCGCGATAATATAGAAAAGCAATATCTTTTAAAAAATATGAAAAATTATGTTAGGTGGCCTATTTTGTTCACATTATCTAATAAATGACCGAACTTTGTTTTATTTAGTAAAATTAAACATTTTTCATTTTTTAAAAATTTGATCGATCAATGATTTTGACTTGAAAATTAGTTATTTAGGTTATGGTTAATCACTGATTTATCAAATTAATAATATCACGTGACAATCATTGATTGATCATTTCAGAAAATTAATTGACCATCTAAAAAAGAGGTCTATTAACTAATGATTAAAAACTCCAGTTATTTGTTAAAAAACTTTATAAAAAAAATTGATTTTCTGCTTAACACCATGACAATCACTGATTGATCATTTCAGAAAATTAATTGACCATCTAAAAAAGAGGTCTTTTAATTTATGATTAAAAACTCCAGTCATTTATTAAAAAACTTAAAAAAAACTATTTACCTGTAAATCCCAAAAAATAATTACCTTTAATGTTCTTCAGTGAAAAAAAAAATTGCTTTTCTGCTTGGCAACATGTTTTACACTCATTTCCTCCCCCCCCCCCCCCCCCCCCCCCCCCCCCTCTTTTTTTACGATGTTTTCTTTCATAAAAGTTAAATTGTAAATTTTGAACTTAGGATACAAACTTATTTTATTTTAGACTTCCTTTCAAAAAATTTCCACAATTTTGTTTGCTAGTTTCATGTCCTTAAATTGATAACTCATTAGGTTAAATCGGCTACTTGTTTATTTATCTAAGAGTGTTATAAATCAATGTAAAATGGCCATAAATTAAGATAAAAGAATTTAAGAACATCTTTTAAAAAGGAGTCTACAATTTTACCATTTATGCACACACTCAAATAAGTGAAGAAAGAAGGAAAAAAGAATTAGGAAGTGTGTCCTCTTAACTCATCTCTTTAATTTCTTACCCTCTCTCTCTCTCTCTCTCTCTCTCTCTCTCTCTCTTTTAAATATAATTATGCTTTTCTTAAATTACTACATATTAGAAGAAGTAATGACTGCCTTTCAAAAAAATAAGTAATGAGTGTATAGGGTCTATTTGGAAGACTTTCTAGAAATTCATTTGACTTTCAGTCCAAAACTGCTTCTAAAAATTTTTAAATGATATATCATTAGGAGTTTTAACTTTCCCTGAATGCTTTCAAGTAAAACCAATATGACTTCTTAAAATCTATCCGAGAGAGAGAGGGAGACTTTTGCAAACATTTTTTTGAATTGACTTTAAAACTTGTATCACAATTTTAATGAGACGTCATAATTTCATTTTGATGTTGTTATTATTTATAATGAATTTTAAAAATAATTTGATCTATTAACCTCTTTTAAAAATATGATTTAAAATACTTATAAAAATTCATAATTTTTACTCTTCTTCTTCTGTTGATTAAAAATAAAAGTAAAAGTTGTGTTAAACAAACCACACTCTCTTTCTCGACATAAGAACAAAGAAAATTTTATCTTTGAAACTTTTTGAAATAGCCCCTCAAACAGATATATGTTTGAGTTGAGTTGAAATTTTAAGTTTGAATAGTAATTTTTGTTGATTTTTTAGAAAAGACAAAAAAAAATTTCAGAAAAAGATAAAAATTTGAGTTTAAACCTCAAGTTTGAGTGTGAGAGCCAAACTCCCCCGTAGTTTTTTTTTTTTTTTTTTTTCCCCTTTTAATGGTATTTTTCACCCTCTGAATCATCTAATTAGAGAAAAAGAAAACTGAAGTCATTATAAGTAAGAACGGAGGAGCAGAAAATTAAACTGGGCCTTCCAATCTTCACGAGTCTCTAACCCAGCAACTTAAACGAAGGTTCATCTGATTGTCGGCCCAAACATCTAGAGCTTGTGACGTGTAAAATCATAATTGGCTAGTAAGTTCTGCACGGTGGAGGACCAGAATGTAGCATTGTAGCCGAGGGGCAGAAAAGATATCCAATCCCTTTGGCAAAAGGAAGGAGTCTTGGAAAGTGTGGTTGTCGTTGTTACACACCATGTTGTTCCATCACCACAACAAGTCTCCTTTTTAACTCCTCTCCCATCTCTCTCTCTCTCTCTCTCTCCCCTGTTCTCTCTTAGCAATGGCAACTTTACAGTCTCTTGCATTCTCTTCTCCACTCTCTCACCATCTTCACCAACCACGCTCTTATTCAGGTTCTCTCTTTCTCTCTCTCTCTCTCTCTCACAACTTGGTGTAGTTTTTCTAACATTTTTGCCCAAATCATTTTTTTCCTATGTAATGTGCAAATTATGGGTAAATAAGAAGTCTGGGTATAACGGGTAATTGGGTTTCCTAGTTGTGAGAATGGAATTGTAGAGAGGAAATTTTTTTTTTTTCCCTTCTTGGGGCTTGCTTTTTTTGCTTCATAATTCTTGATGGGTCTCTTTCCTCTGCATTTCTCTGTTTATTTTGAAAAAAAAAAAATGAAAATTCAAGTGTCACCAATGTCTAGCAATAAGTGAATTAATTTGTTGTAATTTTTTGCGTTTTCTTGTCTAATTGTGAAAATGTGTTTGTAACCCAAAAAAAAAAAAAAAGAAAAAAAGAAAGCTTTGCTTGTTGAGTTCAGTACTAATATGCTTCTGTTGTTGTGTAGGTAAGGTGTCTAGGGCCATCCAAGGAAGCTCACACTCCACATTCAAAGGCCAGTGTTTGCGACTGCCTCGCCGTCGATTTTCGCAGCCGAGACTGAACGCCCAAGTGGCTGGTTCTGTCATCAAGATGGTGAAGCCAACAATTCAGTTCATCCAAGGAACTGATGAGCAGACAATTCCGGACGTGAGGCTGACCAGATCGAGGGACGGCACGAATGGCATGGCCATATTCAAGTTTGATGAGCCTTCTGTCTTTGACTCGTCCGGTGAAGTTGGTGACATTACTGGCTTTTACATGATTGATGAGGAAGGGGTTCTTCAGTCCGTTGATGTCAATGCTAAATTCGTCAACGGGAAGCCTGCGGGGATCGAAGCGAAGTACGTGATGCGGTCGCCGCGAGAGTGGGACAGATTCATGAGATTCATGGAGCGATACTCTAATGATAATGGCTTGCAATTCATTAAGAAATAACAGGTTGTATATCCCTTTTTTTTTTCATGTATTTAACACCACTCTTCCCACTTTCACTTCCACCATTCTTCACTTTCCTCTCTCTCTCTCTCTCTCTCTTCTTTTTTTTTTTTTTTTTCATTTTGTAATTTAGTCGAGTGAAGATTTAGGAATCAACCCTACTTGAGTCCTATGTAAGTTGTTCACTTTCTTGTAATTCAATCCAACCAATTTTGCATTTCCAAGTGATCCATGTTGACATTCCTTTACTTTAAAGTCCTACCATATGTGTGAAGAAAAGGTTTAGAGATTAGTAAGAGCATTAGAGATTTTAGATCTGTTGTACCCAATTTTGATATATCCTTCTTTAAGCGTTCAATCACATTCTTAAAATTAGATAAAATGACATGTGAATACTTAAGGGATGACCAACGGGACAGAAAATTAGAAATAACAAAAATTAACTCTAATATATCTGCTTGAAAAATACTGTGAAACAAACTCTGCCTCAAATTTTGCAAGAACATAAATCCTCCAAAGTCAACAAATAACATAAAAGTCAACGCTACTTGACAGTTCTCACATCACAATCATTAATTCTTCCAAGTGATTGATATGGGGCTTCTGACTCTGTACAAGCTGTTTCTAGCGTTGACCCAAGTCAAATGCCCTTGTGCATAGCTAGTATCTTGTACCACTGATCTCTTTCTTGATATAAACCAGACTTTGTAGCTCAAAACCTGATTTACCCTAGTGAACACTAATCTCCCAGGCTTGACTCTCACTTTCACATCCTCTGGTTCCTCAATTTCCAGCGAGTAGATGGAATCAGGACTCCCAACATTCGTCAATCGCCTCTTAATCATCTTAATCCTCTTTCCGCGCTTGAAAGTCGCCGAAATCGAAGGGTAATTAAGGCTAAACCCCTTGTTAATCTTGATAGTTTCGCGGCAGCTTACGTTCTTGTGAGTTACAGAGAACACTTGTGAATTTGTGTATCCAAGAGTGCAAAGATGAGTGACATACTCGTCCGGCCTAATGTCGTAAACCAGCCCGGGTCGAGCGCTCTTTTTGGGTTGACATGCCCAGCACCTAAGGCGAAGACGCCGGCGGGCTTGTACCCGTCCATTATTGGTTTCCCTGAGTGGTCGGTCACGTCGGCGGTGGTCATGATGGCGGATTTCACCGCGGCAGGGCTCCATCTAGGGTGTGTGGAGCGGATTAGAGCGGCAATGCCGCTCACGTGAGGGCATGCCATGGACGTCCCTGACATGACGGTGAAGTTTACTCTTCTGGAATCTTCTGGAAGGCCACTGGGGCCGAGGTTTTGAGGCCAAGCGGCAATGATATTCACCCCGGGAGCAATCACGTCGGGTTTAAGTATCGAAGGGTTCGAGAAACTCGGTCCTCTGGCTGAGAATTGAGCCACTGTTGGTGCCTTTGATCTTCCAATGACAGTGCCTCCAAACTCAATTCTTCCCATAGGCCTCTTTGTGGAGTTTATGTAAGTCTTTAAGCGAACCGATTCGTCGAAACCGACCAATGTCGCCGGCAAAACATGGACGTCGACAGAGTCTTCCTCTAAATTCAGCTCTGTATTCGTCAAGATCATTGCTAAACCACCCGCTTCTTTCACTACTTGACCTTTCTCTGATCTGCCATTGATACCTCTGTCACAAACCACCATTTTTCCTTGTACTTTCTCTCTTAGAAGAGACCCACTGAGGCAGAACTGACTTGCCCTGTCATCGCTCATTAGATACACCATTTCGAGCTCTTTTGCCGAACCGGGAATCCGGTTCCCGGGATACAAGGACTCTCCGTAAAGCGCTTCTCCGTTTCCCATTCGAACTATTGCCGGGAATTTCCGGTCCATTGTGCTTGCACCAATGGTGGCAATCCAGGGAGCTTCGTTCGCCACCGAGCTTTCAATTGGACCATTGTTTCCCGCCGCGCAAATAACCGAAACTCCATGCTCCATTGCTCGGAAACTCCCGATCGCAATGCTGTCCGCGAAAAGCGGTATCGGAAAGCCGCCTAATGAGAGGGAAAGGACGTCCACTCCATCTGTAATTGCGGCGTCCATCGCAGCCAGGATGTCGGAGCTGTAGCAGCCGGTGTACCAGCAAACCTTGTAGACCGCAATTCGGGCGAACGGAGCCATTCCCCGCGCCACGCCAGCTGCATTGCCGAGCACATTCGCCATCGGGACGGAAGTGCCGCCTGCTGTTGATGACGTGTGGCTGCCGTGCCCGTGCGAGTCCCGCGGCGACACGTATTCCTGGACACTATCCGGCGAGGCAGAGGAGGCTACTCTGTGGCCTTTGATGAAGAATCTAGCGCCAATGAGCTTCCTGTTACAGCTTGAAGAGTTGAAATCCTGACCTTGTTGGCAAATTCCTCTCCAATTCTTCGGAACCGGAGGCATATCGCTGTCGCTGAAGCTCGGACTCTCCGGCCAAACTCCAGTGTCAAGAACCCCAATTATGGCCCCTCCACCATACTTAGCCTTGTACCAAGAGTTTTCCCTCGCGGGGTTTAGTCCCAAAAACTTGTAAGAGTAAGTGGTGTGAAGCTGAAGCCTTTGGTCAGGTCTAATTGCGATGACACCGGGCAGTTTCCGCAAGGATTCGAGCTCGGGTTCCGATAACCGAGCGGCGAAGCCTTCCATGGCGGAGTGGTAGGAGTAGAGAAGGCGAGAAGAAGGGTCGTCTTCTTCATGGGAGGAAACAGTTTGTTGAAGGAACGAGACGTGCCAATTAAGCTTGGATGTGAAGAAAGAGTTTGTGAAGGCATTTGGGTGGAGCTGAACAATGTAGGTTTGGAGGGAGTTTGCTTGGAGGGAAAACGAGGAAAGGAAAATGGTGGAAAGGACGAAATGGAGTTTGGAGAATTCGAATTCCATGGCTTGGGATTGGGAATCAAGAGAATATGGTGATGTGCATGGTTTGGTGGGAGAATTGTGGGGAGTATTTGAAGACGAAGAAGAAGAAGAAGAAAATCAGAAGAAGAGAATTCAAAACTCGGCTTGGGAAGCATGTCTGAGGACTGAGAGACTGAGTATGAAACTCGTGAAATTTAAGAGCTCTCAATCACGAGGATCCTTTGTTAGAGAGAGAGAGAGAGAGAGGAAGAGAGAGAAAGCGGAAAGAGTTTTAAGGTTTCTTGGAGGAGCTGAAGAGAGTTTTTTGCTCTTATAAGCTCTTTCACGAGATGTCTTGTCTAGGCTTTATGAACACATTTTCGCTCCATGACCGTTATATTCGAAACTCAGTGAAATCTGGGGAAACCAAATCTATGTTTTGGTCAATTGGCTTTATATATTCAAAATAACATTAATATTAAAAATATATAACAACAATCTGTGGCAAGTCAATAATTAAATTTCTAATGTTATATATAAGTGTTACGTTAAAAATTATATATTACCAAAAAAGGACTGTTGTATTGAAAGATAATAATAATAATATTATAAAAATAAAAATAAAAATAAAAAAAAGAGAGGCTTATGTACATATATGTTTGTGTGTGTTTATAACATACGTAGGGAAGTAGCATTAATTGCGTGGTTCAATGGATTGGCAAAAAGAGTGACGCTTTCTTTAGCTTTTTCATTTGTCCACCCAGGTTTAAATCTCGTGGAACTCCTGCAAGACTCCCACTCTAGTTTTGACTGTGATAATATTGGGTTGATGATGTTCTGGGTGGGGTCTAAGTTGACGACTGAAAGAGACTGGATTTAAAACTCATATGTTCCTTATCATACCCAGAGAAGTTGATCTAGCATGTGGGGTTGAACTTGGGGCGATGATGAGGCCACCGCAAGAGCCTTTACATTCAAAAAAAAAAAAAGTGTGCATTTATGCACACGCTTAAAGTAGACAAGATGTGGCTTTGCATGGCATGGCATGGCTCCAGTGGCTCGTGTGGTGTGGCGCTTGTGCTTTTATTCATCACTGCACTGCACGTTCTGATTTCTCACGCTTTTTGTTTTATCTCTTAATTAGTCATGATGAGACCACTCATCTTGTATTAATTCATGTAGTTGTTGTTGTTGTTATTATTATCATTGTTATTTAAAGAAAAGGAGTTTAAGAAATGCGGAAGGATAACTCTGAATAAGCAAATTTATTTGATTTAAAGCAATAAAATTTCTTTTTTTATTTTATTTTAAATGTAGACACATATAAGTTCAAGATCCTAACCCAAAAAAGGGTTAATTGTATAGTTTTTTGATAGCTAGGGTTAATTGTATAGTTGGTCATTGAATTGTATGTCTGCTTCTATTTTAATCATGACTTTGAAAATGTTTTAGAGCCAGTCATCAAATTACGTCTCACAATAATTTTTTCGTCTAAAACACTATCGAAAAATAGACATTAGTTATAATGTTTTTATCACATGCATTTTAATCATTAATTTGATCATTTTAATGTTAGGATACTGTGGCACACAAGATATATTAATCAAGCACAACCACCATTCCATCGGGATAACCTTAGACATCTAAAAAAACAATAAGTGATCTTCGAATAAAAGGATTTACTAACTAGAAACTATGGACATTCAATGGCATCATTTACTCCATGAAACACACAAATTCAAAAATTTTACGAACACAAGTCAAAATTTGTTTAAAAAAAAAAAAAAAAAAAAAAACACCATACGTACCAAATATATATTCTAATTAGAAACAATGTAACTGAGTTTACCAGATAAATCAGAAATTTATGGTAGAAAATCTCATGTAAATATGAATTTACCGGGTAAATCTTGTACTTAGCTATTTTTCAATTTCTTTGCTTTATAAATGGAATTCTCTTTTGCTTTTGCAGGTGAATTTTGATGCAGAGATCATAAGTATGTTTCAACAACTAAAAAAAAATAGGACCAGGCGACATCGAACACCAGTACTTTGTTAAAGATTAACAAACAAAATATGTAAATATAGTTTCCCAGATTTTGTCTTTTTTCTAACTTTTATTTCAGTCTTTTTAATCCTTGTCATTTTCTTAGACTGTTGTCGCTGGTCATATATTAAGTCGTAGCCGTTTTAGGTATGTTGTCGTTTCCCAAAATTAATGCCGTTTCCTATCATCGCTTCTAAATCTGTAGCGTTCGGCCGGGTGTCATCACAATAATACTATTTTGAAATGGTTCTATGTTGTCGTTTCCAAGGATAATACTGTTTTAAAATGATTCTAGGTTCTGATTTAATATGTTGTAGTTTCTATGTGTGCTCATGATAAAAATCTAAAATACACAATATATACCTCTTACTAATTATAGATAGGATATCGACAAATTAATTTAATAATTCCAACAGTATTTTTTTTAAAGGAAAAAATGCATTAACATCAATAAGAGTTACAAATTAAATAATACAATGCAAAGATTCCATAATTGTGTAGTCGTAACCTTCAACCATCGGTAAAAAAAACTAACCCACAATGTGAACGGCGAAAGTCTGAGGTCCAAAAACGGAAAAGTACCTCGACACGTCAGAAATGAGCATGCACCATGCTTTACTTAACAAAGCCCCAACCAACGACGGAGACTACCGATCAATTAGGAGCCACGACCTCATATCACCAAACACCCTACATAGCCTCAAGTCTAGCAGGACCTACAAATCGCCAAGATCTAAATTTGGTGAATAAACTACGAGCCCGGATGATGAGAAGACCATCGTTATAATTAAGGACTGAAAAAAAAAAAAAAAAAACACAACACACACACCAAGACAACAAACAAAATTAGATCTGCGTATGATACGCAATTATTACACCTACACACAAATATACCAAAACAAAATGAAAATCTACCAATACTGGAAAAGTCTCAGGCAAAAAGATGATCTTCATAGCCAAAGTAGACAACCTAAAAGTACTGTCAAAGCCACAACTCTTTCCCTCCTCCATTTTGCCGAAACGTCAGCCTCCCCGCAATCACCTCCACACCTAGTAACCTCCTTGTAATGGTCAGATCTTCATCTTCATGGCCAGAAAACCGATAGCAAGCAAGGCGTCGCCGCCTGTTCCCAGCCCTTTGAGAGGCACATCCTTTAAAAACCCTATACACCCCAAGAAGAGAGAGAGAGAGAGAGAATTTTTATATCTTGCTTGTTAATTATTGGTTAATATAATTCAAACAGTATTAATACTGAGAAATAAGAATTCTTACTCTTAGAATTCCCGAATAAGGATTAAAAAAAAACTAATTCTAGCTAGCATCTGCCTTGCCATGGAAACTAATGCTATGTTTGGTAGAAGGGATGGAAAATATAGAAGAAAGAAGAGTAAAATACCTAGGTGAAGAAAATAAAAAGGAAAGAAGTTGATTTTCTTTCATGTTGTTTGGTATAAAAGAAAGAAAAAATAAAAGAAAATGTATAATCTAATGTGTTTTACAATTATGACCTCATAGAAGTTAGAAGATAACGAGATAGTAAGGTCAAAATAGTTATTTTACCTACCATTTTTTTTGTCAAACTTTTCCCTCTTATTTTCTTTCCAATGTTGGAAAGATTAAAATGGCATGGACCCCATAGATTTATGTTTTCCTTTCCTTCTCATTTTCTACCCTATCAAACAACTAAAAAACCTATTTTCCCCTCTAAAATCCCTCATTTCCCTTTCTTCCTCTTTTCCACCCTACCAAACAAAGACTAAAAGAAAGGAATGAACAATAATGCCTTATCAACTAAGTCAAGAGGCACGAGTGGATTAATTTTGTGTTATTCCAATAAAACGCTTTCTTTTTCCTCATATAGTATGTTGTTTCGCATCTAAAACATTAACATATAAGAATTCTTGCGGTTGAAATTCCCTACAAAGGGGGGAAAAAATCTACTTCTAGCTTAGCATATGCCTTTTCATGGAAACAGAAAGAAAGGAATTAATAAAAATGCTTAATCATCCTAGTCAAGAGGCATGCTTGGCTTTTTGCGTCGTCCAATGAAAATCTTTTTTTTTTTTTTTTTTACCTACAGTATGTTGTTTCCCATCTAAAATTATAGAAAAAGTTGTGACATTCTTGTTGACATATGGCTGAACTCGCAAGTACTACGGAAAAAGCAAAACATATCTTAAACAAAAACGTTCCCTTTTATGCTATAAATATCGTAAATATAATCGTCATTCTTCCCGGAAAAAAAAGGTAAATTCATCTAGGGACATGTTTTCCCTTGTTGTCTTTTATCTTCATCTTTTTTAGCTTATGCAGCAAATGTTGGTAAGTACTTTTTATCTCTCCAATATTTTAGATCTTGGTTAATAATTTCCATTAGAGCACAAACTATTTAAAGCAAAGATTACTTTTTTTTATATATATATTTTTTTTTATCTCGAAGCATATTTAAGGGGTCTCTTTTTTGTCGGTCGTTAGGGAACTCTCTGGAGCAAGCGAAGAACTTAAACAAGATTATGTCATAAAGAACAAGTGGAAACAAAGCAATCATTTTCCTACAAATGTAAGATGTGTAGGCCAATTGAGAAGGAACGCTTGTAACGGATATGCATCATTTTGGATGACGCAAAACGTGGAAAGTGTATGCAATTAAAAACTTCTGGTCGCCTTACTGATATGTGTATGTGTCACTTCGGGTAAAACAATTAGTAAGCTTGAAATTGAAGTATTTGCCTTTCTATAGTGGAGCAATTAGTTCATTTTCCCTTTCTATTAAAAAAGAAGAGTTATTCTCTCATAGTTACTGGTATTAGACCCCCAACATTTACCTTTCAGATATCAGACGGTAATACCACAACTTGTCATGAGATATTTCGACTACAAGATTCAATATCCAATTATGTTTTTTTATATTTTATATATTTTTTAATGAACTTGAGGTGGGGAGGATTCGAACTCTACATCTTAAAATGAAATCAAGTGTGATATTATCGCCAGACTATGTTTGCAATCACATATCCAATTATGTTCTAATTCCACATTTATGAAGCTTCTCATTCATAATTTTTTCCAACTGTTACAAGCAATCGGGCTTGAATGAATAAATTTATGTTGTCCACCTCCCACTATTAACGATATTAATTCAACGAGCACTAGGTCAACTTTCTAGCTTTGTATCTTCAAATGTTCCATGGTAAATACTGGGCTAAACATAAAAACAGACAACCGAACAAGACCACCCGAAACTGACCGATCGAGCAGTGCTACGTCAGAATAAACCGAACCGCATCACTCATGAGCGGGCGGTTTTGGTTTTTGATTTTTCCTTGCGGTTGGAAACCGAACCGAACCCTTCATATGGGCAAAAGGCAAAAAAAAAAAAAAAAAATCCTAACCCTAAGTCGCTCACGCACTCGAGTCTCTAGTCTTTCTCTCCATTTGAAAATTTGGGAGGCACAGAGTGACACACTCTTCTTCTCAGTCTCAGAGCACAAATTCTGGCCGCGCCCTGCCGCCGGCAGCCCCCTCCCGACTTCTGTCTCGCCGCCTAACCCCAGCGACGGCCTCTTCGGCTCCTCCTAGGCCCAACCGCCCCAAGCCCCAACTCCCAAGGTTGTTCAATGTTTACCTTCTCATTTTTTCGTTTTTCAAGTTTCAAGTTTCGATTCAAGATTTCAAGTTATGTTTTTTCAGGTTTTGCGTTTTGTTTAAATTTTTTTTGTGCTTGATAATTTGATCATTTGATTGGAATTGGATATTTGAGAATGGTCATTGCCTCATTGTTTTAGTGATTGGTTTTTTTTAGAACAAGTTACGTTACTTCCAATGCTTATTTTGCACAAGTTACTGAGGTTAAGCAAGGATTAAATGCATTGGAGTATGAGGAGGATCCTCTTTTGGGAGCTATGGCCGTAAACATGAACCGAAAGTTCGACAAATATTGGGGTGATGTGGAGAAGATGAATAAATTGATGTTTCTTGGAATGGTACTTGATCCGAGATACAAGATGGTCTACCTCAGACATTGCTTCAACTATGTTTATGGCTAAGAGGTTGGTGGTAGTTAGGTGAGGGCGGTAGGAGACACGTTGCGGAAGTTGTACAAAGAATACAACGATGTTGCTCCTCCTCCTCCTCGACCTCCTAAACTTCAAGCTGTTCGACAACAACCATCTCGCTCTCGGTCATCCAATACATTATCATCAACTTCATCAAAGACCACAATTATCAAGTCTGATGCAGTGATGAACGAATTCATGCAAAAGTTTAAAGTTGCCGGTATAAATTAAAGAGATGATGTTGACGAGTATTTAGCCGAGCAATGTGAGGATATGACTGCGAAGAATTTTGATATTTTGAATTGGTGGAAGGTTAATTCATCTAGGTACAAGGTCTTATCCCAAGTTGCAAAAGACGTTCTTGCAGTCCCAATTTCTACAGTCGCTTCAGAGTCCGCCTTCTCCACCGGAGGCCGCATCCTTGATCCCTTTAGGAGTTCGTTATCTCCTAAGATGGTTGAAGCTATAAATTGTTTGAAGAATTGGTCGAATGCAAGGGATGAGGAATATGAGCCTGTGGTTCTCCGTCAGTACATGGATGATGTTGAGATCTATGAAGATTGCTATGAAGTTGTTTCAGGTAATAACAATTAATTCTAAACTTAATTCTAACATTATTCTAAACTTTTACTTATAAATTTATAATGTATAACTTGATTTTTGTATGTTGTTGTATCTAGATGATGGCTATCTTGTTTCCCCTGCTTCAAGTGCATGTAGTACAAATCAACCTACCAAGTCAACTCCGGATGCATCGTCAAAGGAAGTGATTGAGTAACAAGATATGAGTGTTTTGGATGAGATTGAGAACATTTACATTTTTTGAGACTTGTTATACATAATTTTATTTTTAACTTGTGTTTGCCTCTTTTGAGTGTTTTGGTACTTTGGTTACCTTCTAAACCTCTATGTGTAATTAGTAAGTATTATTAGTGTGCTTGCTTGCTTCATGCTTGCTTGGATGAGATATGGAGTTAGCTAGCTTGGAAACTCAAATTGGAATGGATGGATGAGATTGCTTTGCTAATTACTATTAATTAGTGTGCTTGGTATTTTGCTTGTTACGTACATGAATCCTTATAATGCTCTTCTACAAAATTGCATGAAACATTTTCAGTTCAGTTGGAACCAAATCGAACCGAAATCGACCGTCATTCATTCAGTTCGGTTCCATCAGTTCTCTCATTATTACGGGTGGTTTCGGTTTCGGTTTTTGACGAATTTAAAAATTTGGTTTTCAACCAAACCGAGTTAAAACCGTACTGTCTGACTGAATGTACAGTCCTAGTACATACTAATGTAATTTTATTATTATCATTAACATTAATATTTTTATTATTATTATTTTGAATTTGGAATATGGGGATTCAAACTATTTTTCTCATGATAAAGTTAAGTGTGAAATTACAGTTAGATTATGTCTACAATCATAATATCAGTGTTATATTAAGTTGTAGTTTAAAGTAAAGATTATTGTTTCGTGCTTGTTTGACTTTTTTGGTTCATCAAGAACTTAATCTTGTTTTAAAATACTAGATAAAATACGTGCGTTGCCGTATTGAATTATCAACGAAATTTTTTATAATATGAAGCATGAAAAACAATTTACCAATATAAGTTAGTAAAAGAAAATTTTTCTTATTGAATTATCAACGAAATTTTTTATAATATGAAGCATGAAAAACAATTTACCAATATAAGTTAGTAAAAGAAAATTTTTCTTAAAAATAGTAATCTGAGTTGAGAAGTTATATTTTATCATAAAATCATATTGATAATTTATCTACTTTATAAAACATTCTAAAAATTTTAATGCAATTATGTGGAAACAATGAGTAAAACAATAGCAAGAGTTACGGTAATTAAATTGCTTAAGTAGAACTTTTTGAACTTAAATCCACTTATGTCAAATACAAAGAAAGAAATGTATTAAAAGGAAATAATCCAACAACTTTCATAGCAATAGAACTGAAATAATTACACATAAATCATTCAAACTAACAACAATAAGCATAATAGACATCTTTTTGGAAAACCAAAAAAAAAAAAAAAAGGAATTTGGAAAGGACCCTTACAATCCCTTTTAAGCTATCAGGAAAATCCAACAAAAATTTAATCATGAAAAGAATGAAAAAATACCTTAACCACAATTAGACATAATCACAATTAAGGAGATTAGAGATTTTGGTCAAAAGTTAAAATAGAAATTTCAAAATGTTGAGCTTTTAGTAAGGAGAAAATAAAAGGAAAAAAAAAATTACGAATAAAAGTATTTGCTGTAAAAAAAAAAGTCAAAAAAAGTCAAAAAAAGCCAAAAAAAAATATAGCAAATTGAAAAAAAAAAAAAAAACATTGAAAGGGGGTTAGAAGAAAAGAAAAGTTGACAATCAAATAAAAGTAAAGTAAAATAAAATAAAGTAGAAAATACATACCAAAACAGTTTTTTAATAAACAATTTTTAGAGATAATAAAAAAAATAATCAAAACGATGCGTGAAAAACGATAATGGGATAAAATAAATAAATAAAATCTACCTTCTTCCTCTTCAACAAGGGGAAAAAAGAGCTTCTACTTCCGTACATTTTTTTTAATATTTAGTTTTTGTTTTACACATCATTTTAATTTGAAAATCTGAAATTAATTAATATTTAAAAAAAAAAAAAAGACAAGTCAGACAATATTTACAATCATAATTTAGTGGTAATTTCCTACTTAACTATACTATAAGGTATAAAATTTAAATATCTCATCCTCGCGTTAAAAAAAATAATAATAAAAAAGTGCATTTGGATTCATTTTTCAATTAAAATTTTTCAACACCTATTACTTGAAATTAAAAAACAAAAAAAAGTTATAAGTTATACAATAGCAATTCTGTAATATGCATTGAAATTTTGGTCTTCTTTTAACCACAAACCCTAAATACTTGGGAGAGAAGTATGACGTGAACAACTGTCAAATATAGTGCAAGAAGGACAACATTAAAAAAAAAAAAAAAAAAAAAATTGAATGAGGAAGAAGCACCAAAACGGTGCGGATTTGACAACCAAAATGAATAGTTAAATTATATCCACTCTTTTATATATTTACTAGTTATTAAATACGTGCAATGCACGTATAAAACTGTAATTATAGTTTTTATAATGTGTAATATAAACAACGTTATGAAAAATAAATATATAAAAAATTAATTCAAAGCAAAATACAATAATAATTATTTAAATTCAAAAATTATATTTTATCATAAAATCATGATGACTTTATTTTTATTACATAAAATATATAATAATATTAATTATTTTGTTCTTTCACAATATTTACAGTATACATTATGTTATCTAAAATCAAAATTTTATATCATTCTGCTACAAATGATTATTTAAAACAACAGTAATCTCATAATATGTTTTTGAAGACTGACCACAATCAATTAAGGATATTAGAGTTATCAATGAGAAAGCTGATATAATACAGACTTTAAGAGAGAAAATTTGAGACGTTGAGCTTATAATAAGGAGAAAAATAAAAAGAAAGAAAGAAAAAAAAAAAAGTTGCAGGAAGAAGTATAAAAAAAAATTGAAAAAAGACAAGTTAGAAATTTAAGAAAAATGATGAAATATAAGTAAAATAAAGTGGAAAGGGGATAAGAAAAAGTTAATGATAAAAAAGAAAAATATGGAAAAATGACATAAAGAACCAAATAGTTTCATAAAAAAATAAAAAAAAAAAAAACCAACAACAACAACACTTAAACAGTTTTCCTAAAAAAACAAAAACGCACTAATAAGGTGCATATTTTACAACCAAATATATTTTATTCTATTAAATGTTAAGGAAATATAAAGAAATGGAAATTAATTTTCATGTTAAAAAAAGTAAAATAATCACATAAATATTATCTAAAGTAATAAAGTAGAAAGTTGAGAACCTCCTTTAATTCATCATGAAAACTCTTTAAAAAAAAACAAGTTTTATCATGTAACGAAAAAAAAAGAAAACTTATCACAATTAGGTTTGATTATGGCTAAGAAAATTAGAATTTTGAGTGAAAAAGTTGAGATAGTGATTAGAAGAGAATATTTAAGAGAGAAAGTGACAAAATATTGAGCTTTCAATAAAGAAATTAAAGGGAACAAAAAAAGGAAAAACAAAGTTTTACTGAAAATGTATAAGCATAAATTTAGGAAAAGACAAGTAAAAATTTGAAAAAATTAATAATAACAACAACTATAATAATAATAATAATGATACTGATGAAGATGATGATAAAGTAAAGTAGAAGAAAGTTGAAAGGAAAAAAAAACTTGAAAAGAAAAAAGTAAAATAAAAAGAAAACAAAAACACCAAAAGTTTTTTTAAAAGAAAAAAAAAACACATAAAGGAAAAAAAATTAAAAAAAATAAAGATAAAGATTTTCCATAATAAAAAAAAAGAAAAAAAAAAAAAAAAAGAAGAAGATAAACGGATTTCCATGAAAAAAAAAAAAAAAACCAAACGGTACATTTTTGATTATCAATAATAAACAGTATAATTTTATACACTCTTTTATACACGTAGAGATTAGTATTAGGATTAGGATTAGGTTACATGTCCTTTTTTTTCAAATAGGAAAATAAATTACAAACCTGTGGTTTTCCGCCGTCCCAAGTTCTAAAGTTCTAGGACAATGACGCGTTCCCTCAAAATAAAAATAAACAACAACCAAAAAACGTGTACGATAAAAGCTTGGCCAATTCGATTCCAGCTAATATCCAAATCTAAACAAACTGAAAACAAAAAAAAAAAAACAAAAAAACAAAAAAAAAGGAAAAAGCCACACACACGCACACACATGCAGCTCAAACTCAGCTTTCAGGCACTACATGTGAGCTCAGCTTAATTAAATAACTAATCTCCAACCGAAGTTAAACACGCGTCCCATGTCAAGACAGACACAACGAACTTGACAGGAAACATGTGTGCCATAATCGAAACCTAAATCATACTTAAAATATGCATTAATTAGTTCTTTCATTTCTTTCACCGCTTCATTTATCGTTTCTGAGCCATACTCTTTTTTTTTTTTTTTTTTTTTTTTTTTTTAAATCATATGAAATTTATAACTTAACACTTATTAAAAAGGGAAAAAAAAAAAAAAAAATTCCCAACTTTACCTTCGTTTCCATCCTACCCGGATCATTTCCTTCCCACCCACTAAGCTAGTCCTATCGAGACAGTGATGACCTAAGCTAATCAATATATCCACAGTTGAATAAACTTTATGCTCTAGTACCAGAAGAATTGAAATGGTTATTAATAATTCCAACTTTATTCCTGTAAATGAAGAAAGATGTAAACTCAACTACAATACAACACAAAGAATCGCTGAGAGAATACATTATGCAGAGGAAATAAAAATATATATATATATTTCTATATGAAAAATATGCGTCTATGTTTTTGGTTTACATAACAATAATCCATTTGGGGCGTGCTAAAATTCTGAGATGGCTTCATAACAAGGCCCCAACAAGACTTCATACCTGCCCATGATTTGTTAGCAGGAAGTCTCGTTCTAAGCTTTTTTGTGTGCATGCAAGTTCGCATTTACTATAACTCCCTAGTTCTGTATTGTTACCTCCAACTCATCAGTGATCTCGCCGTTCCCTCTCCCATGATTTTTTCGCAGCTTCTGCGGATGAATCAGCAGAATCACCGCCATTTTCGTTCTTTGGTTTCGAAAAGAAAGGATCCCATTCATGGGGTCCCACCTCGCGTTGTCCTTCCTCCAACAAAGCATACTTCCAACTGTTCTCTTCAATGAAGTTCTCATCTATACGGCCTTCGATGATGTCCTTCCTCAAGTTGGTAACTTTGTCTATAACTGCTTGCACGGCGACGTCAAAGGCGTCTTTGAGAGTCTCCAATTTAGAACGAGGATCTGCATATACAAGCCTCGGGATAAGGCTTATAACATGCTCCCTCATGATCTTCACCTGCTCCGGAGGAATTTGCAGAAGCCTTTCCTCTATGCTCAAATTCCTCTTGCGGATATCGTCCTCTGGAATGAACACTGAATACAGGGTATAATTCTTTGGAAGATGCCAGGTATATTGTGTGTATGCTGAACCTGGATGGAAGAACACAGGTATGCACCCAGCCAACATCGAGTCAAAAGCAGATCTTCGTGTGTAGGAATCGCCCTGCGGTTGCAAACAGAAAAGGGAGCTCTGGAACATCTGCATTATGCTGCTTGGTGAATGACACTTGCTTTCTCCAAAATCGCATTCCAACAATTTGCCGACCTTTGATCTCCTGCATTGATCGATGATCTGCCCTCTAATTGACTTGGGATTGTCAGGACGTGGGGCACCGGCAAAAGAGAAGAGCCACTTACGTTCTAGATTTCTCATGCGGTCCTGCCAGATAAATACGTCTGCGTCCTTAGCTGGATGGAAATATGTTGGATACGGAATTCCAAAATCATTTGCATTCCATGGGCTTGATTCGACCACGAGCATGGACATGTTCTTCGCAGCTGGTAAAAAAAGAAGCTTGTTGCCCCAGTCTGATTCTTCCTCGGTCAGTCTTCGGAAATCCCATGTTATTCTGCCAGCCACCAGAAAATGGTCTTTGCCGCCCATGATGCCCCACTCCGGCCTCTTCATGAGCCAGTCAACCAAATCAAGCGAAGCCGCATCCCTCCTCGAAATATTATACCCCCAAAGGTACCGGGCAATATCAAACCCAGCATAAAAGGGTACAAAAATCGCCGCGGCAAGTGACGAATCATCGGTCAGGCACTCGTACTGCTTCATCCGGTTACTGAATATGACATCAACAGCAAACTGATTCGTCGCATACCATCCTGTATCCGAGAACACGCCTTCAACATTCTCCAATGGAGGACCAAGACCCGCATTTGTCGTAAATTTGCACATATTTGTCCAAAGGCTCAGACTCCTACACTCCTTCAGCATATCCTCATTAAACCTCGAAGGGAGGTTATGCACATAAATATACCTCCCACCACACGGATCGCTCTTGTTCTCAACAGTTCTCAATGCTCTCATAAATGGGAAATTCTCCTTCTCAACATGGCTCTGGCTAGCTTGAGAAGGTGTCGCCATTCGACGATCGTCGATCACATCTTCATGAACTTGCGTATTTTTGGGAATTTGTTGGGCGGGTTTTGAAGGGATGGGAATCTGATGAGCTACATGGGAAGAAGAGGAATCAATGTCGACAGGACCGGGTTGAAGTTTCACCGATTCGTCGACATTGTTATTCCCAAGCACAACAAAATGAAAGTACAACAACAAAATCCAGAAAAAAGCAGACAACAACGCCAAGCAACAAAGCCGGCTCTGCTGGTTCTTCCCCGTCCCCTTCTCCATTTGCTCGGACGGAACACTCGCCGCCGAGCGGCGTCTCATCACACAAGAGACTCCAATTCCAAATCCAACAAACTCAATCACCGACAACACATTCTACTGAATCAAAACCAAGTTCCGATTTTGCATCAATCACCGTAGTACCACGCCTTAGAACACCAAAACAGAAACCAAATCCCCAAATCAAACACTCGAATCGAAAAAAACAAGCCTTAGTTTCGTTACATTCATTCAGAGCCTGTAAATCAGCTCAAGAAAGGTGAACAGAGCTTCAGACTGAAACAGAAATTTACAAGATCAACAAGCAGATAAAACAGAAGTAGCAAAAACCGATGAAATCCAGAACCGAAAAAAAAAAAAAAAGAACCTAAAATCTGTTTTTTTTTTTTTTTTTTTTAGGAAAATGGTCTACGCGAATCTCGAAGAATCGCCGAGCTTGCTCAAACTCAATCCGTTACGGATCGTTCGAGAGCAAAGAGAAAAGCGAAGAACAGAAAAATAATGAAATGAAAGGAAGATTCGGAGACTGAAAATGAGATTGGAGAAAGAAACTTACATGAAGATTTTGGATTTTCCCGGAAAGATCCGAGACTTTTGGTCTGGTATTGTGCTTTTAGAGAGAGAAAGAAGAGAGAGAGAGAGAGAGAGAGAGTGGGAAATGAAGCGGAAGAGCGAGAGACGGTGAGAAGATGGGAGTATAGTATTAGAACAGGCGGAGAGGCGCACGTTAGCAACGTGCGCCGTGGTCGTTTGTTGTCGGTAGCCGCTGGGATTTCGCCACGTTGCGCGGTGGGAACGACGTGTCGGATTTAGAAAAGTG
This sequence comes from Ficus carica, assembly GCA_009761775.1. Taxonomy (NCBI): domain Eukaryota; kingdom Viridiplantae; phylum Streptophyta; class Magnoliopsida; order Rosales; family Moraceae; genus Ficus; species Ficus carica. Next base: position 2,391,243 of record CM019748.1, on the reverse strand, counting down.
ATGTCACTCCTTAAATTACGTTACTCCTGTTGGGGGCCAAAAAGAAAATAAAATAAAATGTGATTTTGGTTCTTTTTTTTACCCCTTAGATTTTTACAAAATTGACAAGTTACCCCTCAAAGTTATTAATTTTGATACTTTATACTCTAACTAAGTAGAAATGTTATAAATTATTTCTAATTTATTAAAGCTATTAAAAAAGACTATTAAAATTTACACTAAACGCTTTTGCATCATGTCATGTTGTCTCATTATCTCAAATTCTTATATTATGTTCTCAAAAAATCCACATAATATGCACAAAGATGTTCATGTTCAAATTTTAAGCTGTTGTCTCATTATATCAAATTTTTATCATTTTGTTCTCAAAAAATCCATATAATATGCACAGAGATGTTAATGTTCAAATTTTACTTAAAATAGTTTTATTAAAATTAATAGATAAATTTTTAAAGGCCACTTATTAATTCTAACGCGTTTACTAATAAGTAATTCAATTCAGGAAAAATGAATTAAATTCTTGATTTTAAATTTCAGTGTTTACTTTTGTATTTGGAAATTAAATGACGTAAGTCCACCTAGAAATAGGGAATTAATTTTCTTGATAAGGGAAAACTTGTCTCCCACCTATTACATATAGAAATAAATTCATTCTCCTAAAAAATAGGAAGTAACTAACTATATACCAAACATACCCTTATTATTATTTATTTATTTTTATTTAAGGATAATTTTATAACTACAGTATATATATTCATAATCCTTCTAACTTTTCGAAAGTAAAAAACATAATAGGAATTTAATTCATCAAATAAATAGATTCATTAATAGATTAGTAAACATTTTCATCTAATTCTGGAATTTAATTCTTTTTTTTTTCATTTAATTAATTTCCTACTTTTAGAATTCTCGATAAGTAAATGTGTAAAACTTCTAAACACGCAGTTAATTCCACTTTTTATTGTGGGAAAGACTATGATAGAACCCTTTTTATATACCATATCAGGAGAGTCTCTTTTAAAACCGTTAAAATATAATCAAAAGGCTGAGATGTTATTTGTGTATGATAATTATAATGTACATTACCTCATACTAGTATGAACTAAAAAATTTTAAAATAATATATTAAAAAATAAATTAAAAAGAAAACATTACCCATTACCCCTGACCGACGTCCCCCCCCCTCCCCCCACCCCCCCCAAAGCCAAATCTGGTCGGCGTCTGGGGGGCAACGGTGTCAGGGGGGGGGGGGGCCACCTTGGCCTAGTTACCGGCATCAAAGGGGCCGTCAGTGGACGGTGACAAGACCAATTTTTTTTTTGAATATTTTTGAATTTCTATTTTTTTATAATTTTTTAATATATAATATTATTTATTAAGATATATTATAATTATCATATATAAATAAAATCGTAATTATTTAATTATATCAAAATAATTTAAAAATAAATTCTACTAATAAAGTATATAAATGAAACTTTTATACGTACCTTAATTTTTTTTAAAGAGAAACTCCCGTCTGGTCTTTGGTGGATGCGAAGACAGAGAGAAATTGGCGAATTGTCCCCCTTTTTCTTGTTTACTTTTCAAATAGAAGAAAGAAAAGGAAAGTAATTTATAGGGGAAAAACGAGGACACGTGGAGGCTGTAAGGTGAGGAAAAGTGGGCCCCACTTAGTCCAACAACCTGTGCTGTTGGAGTTGAGCCGGATATAGATAGTTAATCACAGCCGTCCGATTTGTAACGCAGACAACAAACTTTAAAAGGTCATAGTCCACGAACGAGATAAAAGGACAAGACTTTAGTAATTACCCCAAAAAAAAAAAAAAAAAAAAAAAAAAAACAATTAAAAAAAGTAGAAAATGGCAGGGCTTTTCAATTTTTTTAAAGCATTGTTCTTGCAACAAATATGTTCTTTTTTGAAAGCCATACTTCCATAATTGCAAATGTATTATCAGATTGTGATTTGGCTCGTAAACCGCCTAATTAAGTATGCCAATTAATTAATTAATCTTTAAAAATAAAAGAATTTATTCATTCCTTTAATGCGGAAAACAATGTTTGTTTTTTGTTCTTTGTTATGTTAGAAAATGATGTTAAGCATGTAGCACGAGAGCTATTGGTTGGAATTGAATGAGAGAGACAGAAGGCAAAGACATTGATTTTAAAAAGTTTTTATTTTATTTTTCAATTTTGATTTAAAAGAGGAAATGGGATTTGGGCCATTTGGTTAGCCAATAGCCATCATCTCAAGTGAGGACTACATGCAAAAACATGTTAAAAAGAGGGATTTCTATGTGTCGTTTTCAGAACTAGGATTTAGGCGCTCCAATATGGTTACCTTCCCCATGTGGTTGTCTATTATGGACAATTGCATTTTGCAAAGAGACAAAGCCATCACATAAAATATTACTAATAATTGAATGGAGAAAAACGGAAGAGAGACTTAACCCAATTCAGAGAGAAAACAATATGAAAAAAAAAAAGTTCGAATTATGGGTTTAAAATGATGATCTAAATGAGAATTTGTATTGGAACATCAACTCTACTCTGTATTTTTCTTAATCAATTTATATAATAATAAGTTGTCACTTTTTTAACTATAAATACGACATCTTTTATTTATTTTTTTAATCAACTATGATCTTTAACAATTAATTAGTATAACATCTTTTAAACTATTAGTATAAAAAAAGACAACTCATATATCATGTCTATTTACATATAAAAATATTACAATTGATGGTTACTTGCATAATCTAACCGTAATTATACGCATGATTTCATCAGAAGATATATAATTTGAATCTCTTAATCTCAAATTCAAAATATTTATAAGTTTGTTGTTTCCTAACATTATTCAAACTCTAATTAAAACTAATAATAATAGGTTAATGGAACCCATGTTCCTTTGCTTAAAAACGCATAGATCCGTAAAAGGAGAGATAGAAAACAAGGTTTCAAAGCTCCATTTTCAAGTTCAGCAAAAATAATAATAATAATAATAATAATAGCTCCATTTTCAAAATCATAAAATTAAAAAAAAATAATTTAAAAAAAAAAGGTCGAACCTTATCCGAGGGAATAGAATGATAGATCTTTACTAGGGCGAATATGGCGCCGTCTCGAGGCTTGTAACCATGGTGCTCACACTATCTAGCGCTGTAACACCACGTGAGATCCACGATCCCATCTTTTATTACTTTAATTATTATTATTTGCTGAAACTCGGATGAATTGAAGACTGTTCTTGACTTCTTCCCAATAAACACTTTGGACTATTTTTTGTTTTAATTTGATGCTCGTTCTTAATTTGTCTCATCAACTTAAAAACTCTAATTTACTTCTTGAATTTTGATTTATTCTTATTTAATCTTCTTGGTCTTTTTCCGTTTTTTTTTTTTTTAAATTAAAAAAAAAGTTCCTAACATAAGGATTTAGGTGAGACAATGTTCAAATTCAAGGTTAAAACGGAAATGTTTAGAAATTAAGAGGTAAAAAGAGAATAAGCCTAAAATTCAAGGGTACAAGTGAGATTATGCATTATCAATGTCATTAGGATTTCTTTTATGCGCTACACTAGTAATCCTTGATTAAAAGTACTAGGTCAGTACATTTATTTGAACTTTATTACTATACTACCTCACTAAAAGTTCTATATCAATTTAAGGTCTAAATTCTAGGCTGGTCCTGCCCTGTTAGGTTTATATAAACATAAGATTTGTGCCGGACTAATAAAGTGACCTATCTGATTAGTAATTAAGATCAACTACATTTTCTTTTTGAGGTGGAAATCGCCAAAGCATTAACTCTTTTCTTTTTCTTTTTCTTTTTTTTTTTCCCCATTTAAGGACCCATTAAGAACAATTATTGATGCTGGAGTTTTGTAAATTGGAATTAAAATGTGTTTGGTTGAAGTGCAAATTAGAAATGAATTGTGATATAGAAAATAATGTAAAATTTCAAAATGTGTTTGGAAAAAAAAGATATGAAATATGAATCTTGTTTGATCCCTATTATCATTTTGTGCGATTTAAAAAAAATATCATTTCATTCCGATTTAAAATAAGAAAGTTATAAACTTTTAAAATTTGAGATTTTTTAAAATAGAATAGAGAAAAAGACAAATGGTATATTTTTTTAAAGTTTTGAAGCTGAATGGTAAAATTACGTCTAAAACGTTGTTCCAAACGTCCCTAATTGATTTTTCTATTCAATCTTTATTCTTAGGTCTGCAATCGTGATCTAGACCCTTTATGTATTATTGGAGCTTTTGCAAAGTCTTCACAGTGTCCATGGCTGTCTCTCATGGTCCTGGTGCTTGGGCCATTGGTTCATGTGCGACCATGACATAACCTACCAAATAGAACAACCACTCAAAAATTGAGTCCCAAAATATATTTTAAATTGTTTCACAAGATGACATTTAGTTTAGTAATAACTTTCCCAACTCATACTAGCTTAATTTAACTTTAATTTGGTCACTGATTAAGGCTAAATATGTTATCTTTTTGTATGCTTTTGCTTTTGGATCCGCTATGTCATTATTTATTCAACCTTCAAAAGCATGATTAGCACCACTACATCATTCTTAAGTGCCTGATCATGGGCAATATAATTATGTCCGACAATTAAAATATTTTAGAATCTGCCCTCTTTCTCAAAAGGCGGATTCCCATCTTTTCTTATAAATAATTATATGCACATCTATTTTTTATCGTTTTACTTCTACATTATTTTTATCAAGAACAACTATAAATATACTCTAACATATGATGCATGACTCAATCATAAAAATAAAGATTTCAAGTAAGATCTCCTCGTTACGTTGTGAATTTTTTTCATATCGTTAAGTTATTAGGCTGTTATAATATTTATATGTGAATCGGACATCATCTTCCCTTGAGCTAGTTTTTAAAAGTGAGTTCTACTTCAGTCCATTTAATATGGTATTAGAGTCAGACTTTACACATGATAATGAGTTTGGATCCTACCTCATTTGAAAAGGAGTTCTACTCCAATTAATTTAACATGATATTAGAGTCAGACTTTACATGCGATGATGAGACTAGACCATGTTCCATTTGCATGACAAGCTAGGTGTGAGGAATGTGTTAGATTGTGAATTAGTAGAATTTGTCTTACATTGTTAAATTACTAAGCTATTAAAGTGTTTATATATGGATCAGACACTATTTTCCTTTAAACTAGCTTTTAGAGATACTGTCTATCCAAACTCACTTAACCTACGTATATCCTATATTCTCGACCATCTTGCGAATGAACTTGGGCACCAATAAATGTGGATTTTGGTATGACCACGGAAAAAAAAGGCTATGCATTGCATTTGCAACGATTACACAAGATCAAAGGACAATAAATTCAAATCGTGTTGGTTTTGTGAAAAGGGTAAACTTGGATTGATCCAAGTCAAGGGGCTTTGAGTTTTAACTCCTTGTGAACCTAGACGTATGAACGTCCCTACCACATACACAACACATGGCAAAAGTTGTAGCGATCATTTTTCTTGTCCATCTCAACTCTTGCTGTTATTAAAAATTCAAAATTTTCCCCAGCATTTTTTTTTTCCTTGCTTCGAAAAAAGGGGAATCAGGTGGTGTTCATTCTATTCTCATGCCCTTTCGACTAGATAGCAATCCTGGAGATCATCAAGGAGTAATTGAGGCATGTATTCAGTCTCACCAAGCTTTTAACCAAGGGTCACTACCACTTGCCCTTTGGAGCAAGGCCCTGACTTGCAAGCTACGGAATTTGAATCTTGATGGAAAGAATGAATAGATCTTGAACAAGACCCTCAACCACTACACCACAACTTTCAGTGGTCAAAATTTCCCCCATACTTGCATTGGCAAAGGTATATAAAGTCGACCATCATTAGTAGTTTAGTACTAGAACTAAGAAGACTAGTGAATGACACTTTTGATATGTGGGGTAGGTGGAATCCAGTGACTGCTTGTTTGTTGAATAATAGGACTATACTAATTTGGTCCATAGGAAAGGCAAGTAACTGAATTATTGATTTGGGGAGCTCCAATCGGAGCCCGACACGTAATACGGGTATTTTGTGCCGGGAGTTGGGCATCATAATGGTAATGAGGAGTTGTGGAGTGGGCAACCACTAAGTTGTTAATGACCACCCGGATTATGTCTTTGGTCGGATGATCACACAACAGCCTTGGACAAGACATGTAGTGTGGGCGAGGGAGGAGCATTATGATATTAGCCTCGATCTTGTGGTAGATTCGGATGAAAGGACACTTTTAGTCCTGCCTCAGTAATTATTTGTAGGTGATGAGCGAGTTAGGGGAATTAAGACTTATTCAAGTCAAAAGAAAATTTTTTTTTTTCCTAATTTAAATATAGGATTCAAATCCTATACATTATAATAGTCTGATGTTAAATTATCGTAAGATTGTATTGCTACCACAGAAAGCAATGTTCTCTAAGGGGGGGTTTCCTGTTGAACACAATGGTAGAATAGACATTACACATTATCATGACATGTTTACAAATATGAATAGGTGATTTTTATAATAAGAATATATCTTATTAAACATTGTCACATTTGTTCCTAGATATCATGGTACTACTTACAGGTATTTCTCATTATACATAACGGTAAGAGTGGGATCCTAAAAAGGCTTATCCTTACTCTCATTCGGAGCTGACTCCATACAGACCCGAGGAGCTATTTTTACCGGTATTGGATCCATGTAGGTCCCACAAACTAATTGTAAAAGGCGCAAGGACTCTACTTTTAGTTGAGAAGTCTACAAGGATCAAGAATCATCTACATGCTCACTAGTTTTTGTGCCTTGAGAGGAAGAAGAAATGTAAATGTAATGAAAAATAATAATAATAATAATACAGAGAGAAACTAAAAAATTATAACGTTCACAAATGACAAAAGAAGCCAACAAATAGCAACCGACAATCATGCAACATTTACTAATGAAAGCAACAAGAGAATCGAGATTACAAACCCAAATACCGATCCTAGGTTGTAAGCAGAGGATGTACTTCCTTTTTTGTTCTTTTTCTTCCTCTTTTTTACTAGAGATCTTTTACCCAACTTGATGTCTCCAAAGAACAAGTGAACTCCGGGGTCTCTCATCTTCACTTCACTCTCACACAAGACAGAATTGTTTGCTCCTTGAACGTTGTTGTTTATGTAAATGTTAATGCAACAACAGTCGTGGGACCCCGCTCCATTGCCTCGACTTAGCGAAAATGAAGCACCGGTGTTTCTTCCTTCTAGGTTGATACGTTCGGAGGATTCAGGGATAACTTCTGGGGCCATTTCTTCTGCTAGACTTGAGAGAGTAGCTGTTTTCTTTCTCTTGTTTGAAATGATGATCTTCTCTATCTTTGTGCTTCTTTGCTTGTAATATGCGTCTGGTATATTATGACTTTACCTACAGCGAAAGGCATTGCCATGCTTTATTATTATTTTTTTTCCCTTTTTATAGTAACTTTTGAAAACTACAGTAAGTTTGAAACACAAATAAAATAAAACATTTATTTTTTGCTGGGAAAAATAAAACAAATTTGGATAGCTTTGTTCAGACACCGAATCCCCTATTTGCTTCCAGTGTTGATTATTGGTATCATGGCAGAATTTGTAACGTTAAATAAATAAAGAGCCTTTTAGGATAAGATATCCCTACCTGTAGCGCACGTCTCTAAACAACAACAAAATTCTGGTCAAAATAAAAAGTACGCAACACTAACAGAATTTGATAAAGAACCGACATGTTGTATTGTTCATACCCTTTTCTTCCGAGATGCAATGAGCAAAAACCTCATGGTCATTGCAGGCTTAAATATAAGATAACCTATCAAGGTATTAAATTGTCTCAACCAACATGACTTTACTTGTTCTTCCATATCAATCTATCTACAAAACTCCAGCATTTCTCTCAAGCAAAACAGGCTCAGTGAGACGGATCAGTACAGACACACATGTATACTAGAGAAAATGAAGGTGTAAACAATGATCCGAATACGAAATGGTCAAATGGTATTTCAGTTTCAAGTTCAGAACAGGATAAAAAGGAGCCAAAATAAAGTAAAGGCAAGGGAGAAAACAAATAAAGAGATCCCTCCATTACTCTGGGGCTTATGAATAGCCAAAAGCAAAAATTCCAAATATTTTGAAATTACAGATTTGCAATGTGTTCTCAAATTATACAGATCGGAAACAACTGAAGAACCACTCTCCATTTCTTTATTGTTTTTTCCTACTCTTAAGGCACCTCGAAGAAAACCTGCCATTCCAAAGTCAAACTTGTTAGCAACTCCCCACACACCCAAAACCCCAGCAGAAGTTATTTTCTCAATAGCTAACAATTATGAGGCACGACAATTAACGTTTTTCTTTTTCCCGCCTTTCAATCATGGGAAAATGAAACAAAATTGTTGCATCCAAACCTGATTAGAAGTTTCCAATTAGGTTGCCCTCTTCAACAAAATAAAGAAATGTTTGGGCTTTAAACTTCATGGCCAAGCATCCGGAGACACTCTTTCACTGATTGTAGAACCAAATTTTGGACCACCCTTGCGATAGCAATCAAGGAACTCAACTGGGTATCCCTTCAGCTTATGTGGCACAATTCCAAGATCATAGAAAGTCAAAGCTGCATGCCAGGTGTGTTAAAAAAAATCAAAAAAGGGAGGAAACATAGTAGTAACAATTAACAAATATGAGAATTAATTATGAAACCATCACGCTAAATCTTATTGGTATTACCATTTTCTGACACGACTGTATCTGTAGTTTGAGCAAGAATCTGATCTAGGTTGAAAATGTCAGGGTTGGGCAATGGGAAGGGAACTTTGTTAAGCAATATTTCCCGTGGCGTAGCAATAGCCTGAAATCATTCACAAACAATTCGGAGTAGTAAGCCTACCTTGACCACTGCTGAGACTGGAAAACATTGCAAGCGTAATGCAAATACAGAAAAAGAAAAACAGACACTCATGGTAGCCTTAATCTTATAATGGAAAAGCTTTTGTTCTATGCGTACCTTTGCAATGGGAAAAGGAACTTTAACATAGCGCGGCCACTCACGGATCACTTCGAACATAAGCTCAGCCTGTATTGCATTCAGAACTAAGTAAAATAGTCCCAATGGCCACTAGTAGAAATATAAATACAAAGGGACGAGAAATTACCAATTCATGCACCGTAAAGACCTCTGGCCCACCAAGTTCATAAATTTTTCCCATACTGGTGCCATCATCTTTCAGGGCAGCCACAATTGCAGCAGCAACGTCAACAACATATACAGGTTGGATTCTGTGTAACAGGTGAAAAAAATAACAATATAAGAAAACACCGTTCAAACATTACAAATTGTAATTAACAGGATTAACACACGACAGTTAAAGATGCTATTATTCATTTTCAACCATTAGTGCTACATTTAGTACGTACTTTGTAGATCCATCCCCGATGAGCGGAAGGAAGCTATACTTTTTAACAAATTGTGCCCACCGATTTAAAATGCGATCCTCTGTACCAATCATTACAGCTGGTTTCATAATTGTGGCCTGTTAAAGAAGGAAAATATTAGAAACTATGCTCTTGAATGAAAGCAACTCTGCTGAAAAGAAATATTCTGGAAGCAACAAGTCTACACTCTAGATCATTTTTGCATCTGTCGAGGAACGAGTCTATAAGTGTAATCTGAATCATAATTTTAGTTGCCTATTGCATAAGCTTGACAGAAAATTTATTATCAGCTATGGCCACATTAAACAGATAAATTCACCTCGGGCAATTCTCTCAACACAGCTTCCTCTGCAGCAGCTTTAGCTTTTAGCAATCTAGACGGGGATGATGCAGATGACCCTAAACAAGAAACTTGGACAAATCTCACGATACCACCGTGTTCTTTAGCAATCTGCACATATTTTAAAAATACATAGGTCATTTGGATCATATAACTAAGGAATAAGGACATGTAATATACCTTTATTTTTAAAGGAGGGGGCAACAAACCCATTCTATTTGACTCTGTTAAAAATCATATTCAAAAACACAAACATACAAAACAAGGAACAGGCAGGACATAGACCAAAAGAGAATTCAGATGATAAAGCAGGACAAACATATTCAAAGACACAAACATACAAAACAAGGAACAGGCAGGACATAGACCAAACGAGAATTCAGATGCTAAAGCAAGACATAAAAGGACATATAATGCCAAAAAATTAAAGGTTGTCCTTCATTATTTCCTTGTAAGTATGATAATTTAGCAAAAGTGGATCTTCAAATAAACAGAGGGACAGTTCCGCAAAATAAATGGAGAGACCTACCGTCGCAAGTTGTTCAGGAATGAAATGGTTTACGTCCTCAAAACTGTAGTTCCTTGTTTCATATTCCCTTCCTGCCGAAAGGTATAAACTGTTGAGCATGACTTCGTTTGTGCAGACTGGGTAACTAAAGCTTCAGAAACAAAATATTGCAAGAGAAAAATGCATACCAATAAGGTTAATAACTACATTAGCCTTTGCCATTACGGCTTTAATTGAATCCTCATCTCTTGGATTGTATTGCATTGGTACTATCTAAGTGAGTAAATCATGAGTAGATCAGTGACATAGCAGACTGAAGCAGGCGAACATGGAAATGGAATAATAATATTAATGTGGAGAACAAATTCCGGACAAATACAATTAACTGTCCAATGTATTAAAACATCCCCAATATTTACTCAACCTGTCCCAAATCACCCATCAGCTTCAGATGACGTTGGGAATCTTCAGAACCCCGGAAAGGAACTAAAACTTGAGATCCCATCTTAGCTGGAAGAGAAAGGAAGAATTAAAACACAAAATCACGGAAAATATATAAACTTTTGAACGATCACGTTTAAGTTCCACAGAGTATCAAACACTCAGTTTACCAAGTTGTTGAACGACATAACGACCAAGGAATCCAGTAGCTCCAAAGACGGTAGCGACTATGCCACTGAGAAGGGAAAAAAAAAAAAAAAGAAAAGAAAAGAAAGAAACATTACATTACATAGTATGTAGAAAGTATAGACAACAATTCGTTGGGAATGTTTGGCTTAAAAAAAATCAAAATCAAAACTTTACCCAACTAATAGAGTTGAGCAAATTTTCCAGAACAAATGCAGATTTCAAGAATTATGGGATTGCCATTTGACTTGGCTAATAATTGGCGTTCAAGCATTGACAATTATATTATTTACGAATGTTAAGTTCACGTTTATTGTTCTCTCAATCCCAAACAATGCAATCATTTCTTTTTACTACATTCTATCAAATTACCAAAAGAGCATTAACTCAAACCTTCAACTCTTCCATTTTCCTATCCATTTTCCGAGCAACCAAACACGGGAATCGAAATAATCAACTTCAGAATTACCTAACAGACGATCTTCCACCCGTCCCCTTCCTCACGAGGTGTCCGAGCCCGTTGGTGGCGAGCGTAGATCCGTACCTCGGATGATCAGTTCCATAATCTACACAAAATTAACCCAAAACACAAAAAACGATGAACCAAATTGACCGCAGGAATTAGTGAAAATTAAAAGCTTAAACCCTAGAGAGAGAGAGAGAAAATGAGAGTTACAGGAATCATTGAGAGGGTAGATGTACTTGAGCGACGAGATTGAAGGAGAGGGACCCAGAGATTGGTGCCCTAGACGCCTCGCAACGGCCTGCATCGTTGCTCTGGTTACACTCGCAGAGAGAGAGAGAGAGAGAGAGAGAGAGAGAGACGGAGAAGAGAGAGAGAGCTCCGAGAATAAGGGCCGAGTGTGAAGGAGACGACGAGGTTGGGCACTGCGTGAATTGGTTTGGGCTTTAGATCTGAGCCAAGTTTTTTAAACTTAATGGGCTTTGAACCAATTGATGGGTCTAAGATAATGAAAACCCAATTTATTGGTTTTTTTTTTTTTTTTTTTTTTTGTCGTTTTGGCTAAAACGACACGAAGACAAATTATGAAAATGGAAAAGAAAATGTGGTAGCAACCATAATCATATCCTAGCAATAATTCCATACATGACAACTTTATTTTATAGTAAAGAGTTAGAATCCTCCTCATCCTTATGTTTTAAAAAATAATGAAAAGAAAATTCTTCGTGATAAGAAAATCTTTTATAGCAAAATATGGTTTTATATGAAAATGATTTTTAAGCTTGTGTTTGAACTATAAATTTACAAGTTTATTTGAATAAAGATTTTAATTCTGAGAATCTATTGTTGTTAATATATATATATATATATATATATATGTGCGCGCGCGCTATGTTCAGGGAAAAAAAAAAAAAGAAAGAAAGAAAGAAGAAGACTATGATACAAAATTTAAACAATGAAAACCTCAAATTTTAAAAACTTTTTAAACCTCTATTCCAAACCTAGGGGTCCATTCAAATATACTACGGGCCGTTTGAGAAACATCTGGAGAAAGAGTTTTGAAGGTTGAATTGGAAATGTGTGTTTGGAGGAAAAACTTTTGAAAAAGTTCTGTGATATAGCAAATAATGCAAAAAAATTTGAAATGTGTTTAGAAAAAATATGTAAAATGGATATTGCCTTGTTTCTCTTGTTGTTACGAGTATTTTGATATAAAAATCATCTCATTCCGATTTTGAAATAAAAAAGTTATAGACTTTCAAATTTTGAGTTTTTTGAAAATAGAAAAGAGAGAAAGTTGATATAACGTTGAAATTTTGAAATTCAAATGGTGTTTTGTCATTTATAGATGACGCCCCAAACATAGCCTAACATTTAAAGAGATTAAGGTTTGTTTGGTAGAGTTTTCTAGAAATTGTTTTTGGCTTCCTAGGTCTAAAAGCAGCTTCTGAAAGTGTTTGGATGAGTTGTTAGAAGAGTTTACGGTCTCCAGAAGTACTTCCTGTCAAAGCAAAAAAATATGATTTCTGATAAAAACTCTTCTGAGTAGACTTTAAAACTTATTAAAAAAAAAAAAAAAAGTAAATTAGACATTATAAATTTCATTTAATATTTTGAGTACTTATTATAATCTTTTAGAGATCATTTTGACCTAAAAAGCTCTTTGATATCAAACACATACTGAGAAACCACAATTTTCGCTTCTCTTTTTCTACTGACTAGAAACAAAAATAAAAATTCTGCTAAACGGACCCTAACATCAAGTTATGCAATATCAGTTCGTACATAACAATCGAATTGTTGTGCCACCCAAGACCCAACCCAAACGTTGTTCAACTCTTTTAAATTGCATTTTATTTCTGAGAATTTGAACTACAATTTTTTTTCGAACTTTAATTCTAATTGATCATGCAGATAATGATTGGGACAAAGTTGTTATATAAGGTCTAAATCTTATGAAGCAATAAAAAAGGATTAAACATACATATACTAAACTTCAATATTATATTTGTAGTTCGGAGATTTTAATGATAGAAACTGACATTTTTTATTATCGATACAAGTGCATTGTAAATTTTAAACGTCGACACTTGTAAATTAAACGCTAAAACAGTCGTTCCATATAGATTAGATATGAACTAAGCAGAGTTTACTCTTGGAAATAAATTGACATTAGCAAAGATTAGTCCTTCCTCCATATTTTCCCCATCAAAAACATGCAGAGAAATTTCATTAAGGTTAGAGATTGCTCTCTTTACAAGCAAGCATTTGATACAAGTTTATTCCATGCTAACAAGGAGAGAGAGAGAGAGAGAGAGAGGCCTAAGATAGAAGAACAAAAATTGTAGAATTATTAAATAAAAAATAAAATAAAAAAATCTAGCAGAGTCTAAAACTGTACGTCTTGCCACTAGAAACTGTAGAACAAAAAGCTTGGCTCTACAAATTCCCCTAAAACCGAATTAACAACTGCCTGCTTCAGCCATTATTGACATCTCTAGCCACAAAATCTGCAGCCCATTTCTACTCTCTCGTGTTATTTTTTCACCAACCTCCACCAACCCGTCTTATTATTTTCCCTGTTATAAAAGTATGCAAACCTCAAACGAATCGCAAAGCTTCTCCTCGGGGATGAACCATCCCATTTTTTCCACTTTGGAAGCAGAAACCATAATTCTTCGTAGGGGTCTTGGTCTTTCAACAGGACATGCACCTTTTCCTTCCTGTTAGACTCTTGATTCACCCAAGGCAGCAGCACCGGAGGCTGCAGCTGATGTAGGATGGTTCTCTTCTCTCTAGCCCCGATTCCCAATCGTTGGTTTCTGTGGCATGCCATGTAATCTAAAAATCTGGTATGCCACTCGACCGCGATGAATACTCAGTTACCAGTTTTAGAAACATTGATGATTTATCCTCTAGTAGTCGTGCTGGAGTGTCGAACTCTGCGACTCGACCTACAGAAGTAATGAAGATCAAGCTCGATTAGCATTACATGAACTAAAAAGTAGATTTTCATTGCTCATGGTATAGAAATATATGCTCACCATCGCTGAGAACTAGAACGAGATCGCTGTCAATGACGGTTGGAATACGATGTGCAATGGTGCACACTGTACAATCCTTGAACTCCGTTCGAATAATTTTTTGGATCAGATTATCAGTGGCCGTGTCAACTGATGCTGTTGCTTCATCAAGCACCAGTATCCTTGCCTGTTTAAGAAGTGCACGGCCCAAGGAAACAAGTTGCCGCTGCCCGACACTCCAATTATCTCCATTTTCAAGCACTGCAAATTTAACATTCACAGCCACAGATCAATTATCCACTCACAAATCAAAACAATTTCTCCTAGGAGCCGAGAATTTAGACATAGACTAAAATAAAAAGGTACCTGGTGCATCGAGTTTTTGCTCTTTCTCACGGATTACATCCCCAAGCTGAGCCTTGTCAAGTGCCTGTACCAAAATAAAACCCGTAAGGCTCGGATATCCAAGTACAGATATTCATATATTGATTAATGCTAAAAACTCTTCGCATACCGCGAATAAGAGAGAAAATGAAGATAACAACAATGGGGTGCTAGTTGCAAAACCTGCCATATTTCATAGTCGGAATGTTCTTCAAGGGGATCAAGATTGCCTCTGACAGTCCCTTCAAATAAGGTAGGATCCTGGGGTATGATGCTTAGACGACTACGAAGGTCATGAAGCCCAACAGTCGAAATATCAATGCTGTCTATTAAGATCCTCCCACCTTCTGGTTCTATTAATCGGAACAATGCCTGGATCAATGTAGATTTTCCACTTCCAGTTCGTCCAACAATTCCAATCTTCTTTCCACCGGGGAAATTGCAGGATACCCCATGAAGTACAACAGGAAGACTCTCCTTGTAACGAACCTTCCATGCACAAAAGAGGGATTGTCAGCAATTTCCATATCATATTCAATCAAATATTAACATCCGAAATATAGAACAGGTATAACAAGTTGAGCAGAGCTGCATACCTTTAGATCAATTAGGTCAATGGTTCCACTCTCCGGCCATGAAGTTGGAGGGCAAGAATCCTCGATGACAAGTGGAGCTTCTGATGGAATTTGACTGTATTGGTAAATTCTTTCTATAGAAATAATTTTGTTTTCAAGCTTGCAAAAGCTAAGTATCCACCGAGACAGTCGCGCATTTAAATTAAGGCCGTAAGTAACCGCAAGACCCGCCATGCCTACATGCAAGAAGAAACTATTGTTGAAAATGGCAATAATATTATCAAACCAATCGTCCACTCAAGCCCCATGAAAGAAGAAACTTAAATACTTTCCATTCAGATGTTGAAAACATTTCCGAGAAGGTACGAACTTATAAGATGATGCACATATAAGTTGACATTTCAGTTGGTTTGAAATTGTAAAGAAGTTAGTGTGAGAGATATGCATGCCATAGATGGTCCAATTAACATTTACATTTTACAATTTAGTTTAAACAACTTGCGTAACCTTCAAAATGCAGCTGAGAATTCATTTCGTTCAAAACTCGGCGACCAACCAAATTCCTCATCATCGTGCAGACATCTTATTAGAAATGGCGGAGTTTTGGCTTACTTGGATCAATAGTTCCATGAGGAAAGCTCACAAGCAAAATCATGCAGAAAGCGAATACGAAGGTGGAGAGCAATTCCATGCGTAGGCATAGCCATTCTATGGCTGCAAGACTGCAGAAGAATGGGCGGGCGAAACAATCAAGAAGATAAAGGTTCCTCTTCATGAATCTTTTTTCTTGCCCAAAGCCTCTAATTGTGGCTGCTCCAGCAATAGACTCACCAAAAAGATGGATAACTGGAGATTTCTGGATGCTAACAATGCGAACAAGCTCCCTTGATGAAGCCATGTAGTATTTCTACATTTAGGAAATATCAACGTCAGTGAAAATTCCTTCAACACCATTCAGCTAAAAACTGGATTACCGAGCATTAAAGTTACTTTTAACTACATGCCCACGAACAGATGTGTTGTAAGCGATGCAAAACATTCTCGAAAACGATAATAGATAAAAGTACTTAAAAGAGGCAATACTATAATTGCCACTTATAGTATTGAGTAATTACCTGCATCCACAGGCAAGCAACAGCCATAGGAATAACAAGAAGCAAAACTTGCCAAGTAACTTCTGTCATAACACCAACAATACCGATTAGTTGTATCGTCGTAGAGGCAAACCCCCCAAGTCTAAAAGGAATATCAAGATCCACTACACTTTGATCAATCGATACCTGTAAGGTTAAAGGTAATCCAGGAAATTACACACGTGAAAGGGGTTGGCGTAGACAACAAATCAAAAAGAAAAGGAAAACATTTATGTAAATGTTTTCCTAGAGACAACAGATGAAAAAAACATACGCGATTCAAGATTCGACCGGCAGGGGTGGAGTCAAAGAAAGACATTGGTGCTCGGAACACACTTCTGAGCATCTTCAGAAATAACTTTTGTGCAGCTGCTAGACCAAATGTAGCAACCAGAACAGCCCTAACGAATATAAACAAAGAGCTCCCAAAAGCAAGGGCCATGTAAACACCAATAAGAACCATAGGACTCACTTTAGGTATGTCCCCTTCTGTTTGGGGATTCGCCCAAGCCATCCACCAATTGCTGGCTATTTGAAGGAACTGAAATAGCGCTTGGGCAATAATTATAAGAGGAATCAATAAACCTTTATACGCTGCGGCCATATATGATAAGTATACCTTCATGCTAACTCTTCCCCTTACTCTCTCTTCTTCTTGAACAAGCTGTTTTTTCCTAGAGCGTTTTGCTTTCTTTTTCTCTTTAATCGCTTTCTGCTCAGCAGCTGATACACCCTCTTGCACTTCCTTTGCTAAATTGTCAATGTTACTTGCATCTGGATGACAATTATTAATGTTTGAAACAGAAGCATCTGGACACGAGTTTTCGTCCGAGTCATCTGATGAGTGATTGGGGATATCCATGGCTTCAATTGCCTCGTGATGAGCAGAGACCAATGTGTTAAAATCAGTTCCTGCCTGTAAAAGATCATCATATTTGCCTGCCTGTATGATGTGCCCTTCTTTAAGTACCTACGACATAAAACGGACAGTGAATTCGATGACAACAATGGAAAGCCACCAAAAAAATCACAAGGCATCGGACATGATAATTTCACCATGATGAAAATGTAGACCTCTTATAGCAGATGCAATCCATATGACATGCATACATACATAGGTTAAGACACTTCACGTACCAGTATCAGATCAGCAGCAGGCAGAAATTCAACTTGATGAGTGACAAAAATCACAGTTTTTTCTGCTAAAGCTGTCAATATGTATTCCTGCATTCCCACATCGAGTATTTTAGCTATTTTTCACTCAAGTTAACTCTTTCAGTAATATCATCATGATTCTCGAAATCATGTGGTAGCAATACCAAACTAGAATTAACTCTATGAACAGTAAGTCTAACCTTAAACAACTCTGAGCCAGTGTGTGCGTCAACCGCACTAAAGGGATCATCAAGTAAATAAATGTCAGCATCTTGATAGAGTGCTCTCGCAAGCTGCACCCGTTGCTTCTGGCCACCACTCAGATTTATACCCCTATCTCCTATTATCGTCTGATCTCCATGTGAGAAAAGTTCGAAGTCTTTTTTCAGTGAACAAGCATGGATAACATTCTTGTATTTTGGCTTCTCCATTGGGCTGCCAAAAAGAATATTTTCCTCTATATTTCCCGACTGAATCCATGCCGACTGGGAAACATAGGCAGCACTGCCACATACTTTAACCTAAAAATATAGAAACAAATAAGTAATAGCACAATGTTTTGATAAAACCACAAAGGGAGAAAACTTATATAACTTACTTCACCAGAGATCTTCGGGATCTCCCCGAGGATACAAGAGAGAAAGCTTGATTTTCCCGACCCAACCATTCCACAAACAGCTACACGCATTCCTTTCTCTACTTTTATTTGTATTCCCGATAGCGTTGATCTTGGAGAGGTAGAATCCCAACTGAACACGCCATCTTTAATTTCTATCGCAGTGTTTGTGACACCTCGCGGAATCGCAATGGTTGCGTTTTCCTGTAATTCTTCATCCTGCAGGAACCCAGAAATTCGATCAAGAGAAACTTTTGTCTGGGCCATCATTGACACCAAATCAGGGAAGTTTCTAAGTGGTTCTTGAAGTATCCTGAAAGTGGCCAGAGCAGAGAGAACACCACCTGCAGTGAGCTGGCCACCCAAGAATATGGAAGTACCAAACGTGACTGCTGAAACAAATATCGGGGAGCTCCAGAAGATGAACGTGATAAAAGCTTGCGAGTAGAGGGCTCTACGCAGCCACTTGAACTCCACGCCGCGCATCTCCTCTAACTTCACTCGGTACCTCTCCTCCCAAGCTTGCAGCTTGAGAATTCTCATGTTCCTCAGACACTCGGATGTTTTCCTCATCCTCTCATCCTTGGAAGCCATCAACTTATCTTGATATTCCTCCTGGATTTTCGCTATAGGAATGGTGATGACAATGGAGATTATCGTCGCGATCAACGTCGCAACAGAAGCAATACCCACATTCTTGTATAAAATCACAAGCGCTAAAATAATTTGCATTGGAAGCATCCATATGTCATGGAGATACCAAGAGTAGTCTCCCACCCTCTGCACATCTACCGCCATGTAGTTCACAATCTCTCCACTGGTATGATTTTGCTTCGCCGAGCTCGAGAGTTTGAGCCCCTTCCTATACACCATTGCTGTCAGTGCTGATCTCACATGCATACCCAAAATGTCCACACCAAGATACCATTGCCGGGTTGTCAACGTCTCCACCAGCTTCGCCGCAAAGAAAATCCCAGCAAGGATGTACCCTTCATGAGGGAAAGTCTCCTTTCCTCCCAAGTAATCAACAAAATAGCTGATCAAGTACGGACCAACATAGGAAACAAGAGTGTTCAAGCCAGCAAAGACGGCATTGCAAGCAGCCTCCTTCCAAAACGATTTGAGAATCGCCCACGCCAATGACGGTTTCCCCGACGGATTCTCCGCTTTCAGTTTCTCCCAATTCAAGTTCAAAACCTTGTAATTAGTCTTAGCTCGGTCTTTCGGAGCGAGAAGGGGAATGTCCTTCAGCTCTAGAGGCCTCTTCGCCCCGATCGAAAGAAGTGGGTTAAGCCAAGAGAGAGTAGCCAAGCTAAACAGCCCGGCCTCGCTATAGGGAGTGACCTTAAGACACCCTGCTTCTTCTTCAAGCAATGGCTCCTGCAGATCGGAATCTCTACAAACCTGAATACCGGTACTACCCCGAAAAGCAATGAAACAGAGGAAAGCTAAAGCCGGGGTTGAGGCCAAATTTGCAATGGCATGGGAAAGCCGATTTCTTGACCCTTCTACAAGAAAACCTCTGCCGTCAACATACAAAGTGCAGAAACAAACGACAAACGACAAGAACCACCAGACTCTCAAAAGCAATGGGAACGTCTCACAGAGCTTGAATTTACAATGCAGAGCAGAGAAGCTCAAGACGAACCAGGCCAAAGCTTGGGCTGAAGGCAAACAAATCACAGACCAATCCACAGAGTGTCTCACCAAACCAACCCCATCAAAACCCAACACCAAAACTTGCACAAACACCACATAGAAACAGCATATAAGGGAGAGTTTAAAGTCGGTGCCGATGCAAACCTCCCGGACTTCTCCGTCGTTGCGCTGAATCTGGCGAGCTCCGGCGGCGGAGGCCGAGGAATCGTCCTTGAGGAGGCGAATTCGGCCGGCGCAGAGGAAGATACGCCGGGCGGAGACAACGAAGAGGAAGACGAGGAGGAGAGTGAGGTTGACGCAGATTGAGGCGAGCTCCAGATTGGGCAACCCTAGGAGGGCGATTCCCATAATCGGAATCCGGCGAGGTTTTGTCGGAAAAGAAGAGAAACAAGAAAGGAATTGCAGAGAAGAAGTAGTAGTCGGTGGAAATGGAAATGGCGAGCTAAGCGAGGAAGATGATGAAGATGAAAACGACGAGAGAGATCAAATCGTTTAGCGCAAAAGGGCATTTCACCATCTGGGTTTGCGAGAGGCAATGAACGTATATTTGGAGAAACAACCTGCAGACACATTGCACATCAGAACAAAGAGATTTCTCCCAGCACGGAACTCGAAGAATAGATATATATATATATATAATAATCGTAGAGAGAGAAAGAGGAAAGAGAAAAAAATCCGAAATCCTCTGCTTGTTCATGAACAGAAGACGACGAAAATCAGATGGAAAACCATGATGAGAGAAAAATACAAAAAAAAAAAAAAAAGTAGGCCTGACCTTTGAGAAACGGCTTGGCCTGTGATTTAACCAAGGAAAGAGAAAGCCAAAAGGCACTCGACAAGCTCTCTTTCTCTCTCTCTCTCTGCCGCTCAGAGCAGAGCTCTGCTTCCACTGCCGATTCAACCCAACAACATCAACAAAAACAAAAAAAAATAAATTCGATAATGACGATGATGGATGAATACAATCTAACATGAACAACCTTTTTTTTTATTAATATAACATGAACAACCTAATGAGAGAGAGGGGAAAAAACAGAGAGAGAAAGCTGTGTGTGTCCCTTCTGCTCTGTTTATATATGTGTGTGTGTGTGCGTGCGTGTATTTATAACGTGAAACAATGGGGTTTAACTTGGGTACAAACCTTGTAACGCTGTGTGTCACTGCGTGTGACGAATGTGAAGGAGAGAGAAAGGGGGGAGAGAGAGAGAGAGACTGTGGAGGCGAGTCAGAGTTTTTGGTTTTTTTTTGCGGAACAGAACACAAGGATGAAATAAAAAAGCAGCTGTAATATGAGAAAGAGAAAGTTTTTGGAGCAAATTTTTTAAATTAAGTTCATGCCAAATGCTTCATTTACTGCGCAATATAATATTAGTGTGTGTGTGTATATATAGACTGGTGCTGTGGGCATATTGTGATGTGTATTATTTTCGGAGAGAGAGAGATAAAGAATAAAGAGATCATGATAGAGATCTCGGAATGTCTTCTTGAACATATTTTAAAAACTTTAGCCAATTTTTTTTTTTAAAAGCAATATTTCTGAATTAAAAAAGTTAAACTGAGTTAATAAAAAAATAGTAGATCAACACCAAGAATAAGTTAAAATATATTAGATCATGAGTCGTTGTCCATTTTTCAATGTCCTACAGAAAGAAAGAGAACCCAAAAAAAAAAAAAAACAGAAAAAAACAAAAAAAACAAAAGAAGCTTTAAAGTTGATTAAGTTCTGTGTTTGTTTGTTTATTAGACTTTAATTACTGTGTGGGTGAACTTTTAACGGTTGTGGTTTTTTAGGTGGTAGTATGAGTATGATACCATAATAGTAAGTGGTGACCTTTTTTCAAATTTCAGAGCAAAAATATTATAAAATAAAACACTTTTTATTTTTTTAATTATATACATGTATTTGTGATTTGAGCACTCCACAAGACTAATCTCTTGCATTAAGCATTCACCAGCCAGCAAGCCAGCTAGCCACACAACTGAGAAAAGGTTAAAGTTTTGTTTCACATGTTAATTTAATTTTAATTAAATTGTATTTTTTTATTAATTTTTTTTTTAAATCAATAAAAATTATAATTAATTTTTAAAAAATTAATAAATTTTAATTAAAAAATTTTAACTTCAATTAATAATCTAAACAAATGTTAAAAAAAGATAGGTTCAAAAATCTTATATAAAAAAAAGTAGATTCGAAAAATAATGAGCCCTTACAACGTACTTTAAATTGTTCGTCTACTAAGGAGACTTTTGATTCTTGTACGCTAGAAAAAACGTGCAACAAAACATGTTTATTGAGCCCAAAACTTTGACTTTACAATTGGTATTTGAAGCGGTGGGGAAAAATTTTATCGAAAAAAAAAAAGGGTTGTGATAGTCTCTACGCGGTACGAGTTCCGTACAACGTGTAATAATGAGTCGTATTGAGGTAATTCGAAAAAATTATCGTAAATCCCTTTGTGAAGCTAGTTTCGTGTGAAACCAAGGATAATGGGTGTGGGATTAAACTCCATTCTTGTGAAGTAAACTTAGCTTCCATTTAGTATTACGGTTAAAGTTAAAAATTTTAAATTTGAATTAATTAATATTTTAAAAATTAGTTATAATTTTTTTTAATTTTTTAGAAAAAAAAATAAAACTAAGATAAAAAATTTAAATTTGAGTTGAATTACCGAACGGAATGTTAGTAGGTGTCAAAATATAGATAGAAGGGACCCAATGCATGG
This sequence comes from Ficus carica, assembly GCA_009761775.1. Classification (NCBI taxonomy): domain Eukaryota; kingdom Viridiplantae; phylum Streptophyta; class Magnoliopsida; order Rosales; family Moraceae; genus Ficus; species Ficus carica. The sequence continues at coordinate 2,368,562 of CM019748.1, read as the reverse complement.
AGGTCACAACTTGACCAGGGTCATTTTTTTGCTTTCCTTTTAAGTTGAACTTATGTATATGTTAGCCCACTTATCATCACAATTCACTACCTACTTTGGCTGATCCTCATAGGTGAAAAGGATGACCAAATAACCTGTTTTTTTACCCTTTTTTTTTTGGCGTGTGAAAATTTGTGGGCTAAAAGATATTCATCATCTTTTTTTTTTTTTTTGTGCTTTTTTTTTTTTTTTTCACGTCTTTGGATGAAGAGTGGAGATGTGGATTTGATGTGGCCTTTTAACTTTTTGTAACAAACTTTCTGATTTTCAACTTTAAAAAAAAAAAAAAACAAATTTTCAAAGGTTGGTCTCTTATTTGATATTGAATAATATCTGATAATGTGAATTTAAGTTATTATAAATGTAAATTTTAATTATTAAGAATGTAAATTTATGCATAATGAAATGTAAAATAAGAAAAATTCACATTAATTTTAACTACATTTCCTTTTATATGAATTCACATTTATTGTAATTAAAATTTACATTCACAATTACTGAAATTTATATTACCGTATACCATATGATATCAGATACGAGACTTTCAGTTTGCGCGGGCGTGTGTATATATATATATATATATATATATTAAACATGTGGGTCACTATAATCCACCACTGAATTAAAGAGGGGGATGAGTAACACATGGCGTCTAGTCACCAGAAGTATAGAGCGGTATTTTGTCATGATCACTGTGAAGGAAGTCGGCATTATTTGGAGCATGAAAAATGAAAAGTGTGTGTAAAATTGTGCTTTGTGTGAAATTCAGTTTCAATCAAAATTTTAATTTGTTTTTTACCTTTTTTTTAGTCAACAAATTTCTTTTTTAATTTTTGAAATTTCAGCCAATTTCAACGTAAAAATTCAAACTAAAACTGATGTTTCAAACACATCCGTAAAGTTAGTGACCGAGCCATTTGAAATGAATGAGACAGCTGTTTTCATTGACTTTTTTTTTTCTCCTTAATTACTTAAAATATGTTTTAAAAATTTAATGATTTTTCTGTTTTTATTCCACGAAAATTTGATCTTTACACCGTTTTTATTTTATTTTTAAATTTATAAGTAACATATGTCCTGAAAATAGAAGACTAGCTCTATTATTGATTTGAGTGTAAAGCTCCCAAAAAGAGATGTGGTTTGCTATGCCTCTTGCAAGAAAATGAATCTCACTTTTTTTTTTTAATAATAATTCAGTTTCGGTAAAACTCTTTTCGATCAGCGTATTGGGATTATTTTTGGGCATTTTTAAAAGTTTTATTTATACATGATTTTATCTCACAAAACTTTGAATTAACTTTTTAAATTTATGATCCAAATAGACTAATAATTTTGTAATTTATTCTCCAAAATGCTTTCACATGAATTAATTTTCACATCAAAGTTTAAGCATAAAAATAGTCATTCAATGAAGCATTTAGCTGGAAGTGATCTGATCTTTAAGTTAAAACAGACGAAAAGAAATGCCCATTATATCGATGGAGGTTTAGCGGTAATGTATCTCCCTAGCCTATATCACATTAAAATTGTATTAAAAAAATTAAAGGAAAATCATAATTTAGATAAATTTGACGGTTCAAAACAGATATATTCTATTAATATGATATATTTTTTATACCTTATTGTAGAATAAGAATAAATTTACTTTATATACTCTTATATTATTTGCTTAGTCATTAAATTATCCTATATATATAGTCATTGGACTAAATAATTTAAATAAGGGTGAGTCTATGATAGAGACTCTCCTATGGTCTCTATCGGTAGAGTCATTTTTTTAACCGTTAAAATTTAATCGAACGGTTGAAATATTATTGATGTATTATACTTACCATACACCTCACCTCATATGACTCTTCCCACCCCTAGTCTTCTCCGGCGCCGGTGACCTTTCCGTCGCCGCCGGCGACCCAGCCCCGGCCGCCCCCCACCCCAGCCTTCCCCCACTCCCTGACCCCCATCCTGCCCGGCGGCCCCCCTCCCCCGGCCTCCCCACCCCCCCCCCGCCTCCCCCCCTCTCTCTCTCTCTCTCTTCCTGACCCCCGGCCGCCCGGCGCCCCCCATCCCACCCCCACCCGCGACTCCCCCTCTCTTTATCTCTCTCTTCTTGCGTCGAGGGTGGTGTGGGGGGGGGGGGGGGGCGGGGCTGGGGTGGGGTGGGGTGGGGTAGAGAGAGAGAAAGGAGAGAGAGTGGAGAGAAGGGGAGGCGGGGGGTTGGTGAGCCCGGGGGAGGGGGGCCTGGGTGAGGGGGCTACCAGGCAGGATGGGGAGCCGGGGGGCTGGTGGGGGAGGGTTGGGGGGGGTGTGCCGGAGGCTGGGGAGTGGGGGAAGGCTGGGGTAGGGGGCGGCCGGGGTTGGGGCTGGGGCTGGGTAGCCGGCGTCGGGGCGGTCACGGGCATCGGAGAAGACTTGGGGTGGGAAGAGTCATATGAGGTGAGGTGTATGGTAAGTATGGTACATCAATAACATTTCAACCGTTCGATTAAATCTTAACGGTTAAAAAAAGGACTCTACCGATAAAAATCATAAGAGAATCTCTACTACGGACTCACTCTTTATATAATATCAAATAACATTGTAGTCACATACCAGTCAATTTCCAATTTTTTTTTAGGGGGCATGTTGAGAGAGAGAGAGAGAGAGAGAGATTTGTGGTTGAGAATTCCAATTTTATTCAGCAAAATCCAAATTAGGGCAGCCACAATTGAACGTTTAACAGCCTTGAAGTTGGATTTCAAACTAATGTTTTTTTTGCTTCATTAATTGAATCCTGAGGTGACCAAATACAGTTTCAGTTTTGTACGATTAAATTCTTGCTTAGACGATGTGACCCTTCCCATCCAATCAGTGTCCCAGATGTGGACCGACCACTATCATCCCACGGCTTCAGTCGACATACGCCCGGGCCCACCCTATCTTGATCACAAAATTTTTACATAAATTTATGATCTGTTTGACTCTCCATTTGGGGGCTTCTTTTTTTATTTGTTATTTTTTTAAATCAACAAAAATTTATAATTAATTTTAAATTATAAATTTCATTCTAAATTAATATACCAAACACTAAATATATTATTAGAAACTGTGTGCAAGAAAATATATCTGAAGAGAAAAAAATTAAAACAATAAAGAGATGTTTGATATTACATCTTATTTTAAATTAAACTGTACTTTTTTATCATGTTTTTTATTTTTTTCTGAAAAAAAATTTTGTCTTCTCTAAAAAATTAATAAAAATTACTATTAAAACTTAAAAATCTTAAACTAAACTCGTTCACCAAACACCCCCTAAGTAATATAATAAGACAGATTTAGGAGGGGGGGGGGGATATTAAGGGATAACCAACAAAAGGATTAATATGAGAAAAAAAAAAAAGACTAAAAGATCAAAATGAGTTAATTTTAGAACAAAAAACAAAAGAAAAATAAACAAAAACAAATAAGGGATTCATGAAACGAAGACAAAAAAAGATTAAAAAAGCTAAAATGAAAAAAATAAAATAAAGAAAGAAGGAAAAGACCAACATGAAAACAAGACTAGAATTAAAAATAAATAAAAAATAGGGCAAAAAAAAAAAAAGGACTAAAAATAATTGTATATTTTTTGTTCAAAACTGCTTTTGGACGATAAGAGGAAAATTATTATCCTTTCAATAATATTGTATTTGACAATAAGAGGAGAATTATCCCACTGTCAATTATATTGTATAGATTATGTACGTGATTAATCATATTTAAGAGTTTAATATCATGGTTGATATATAATAATAAGAATCTAGAAATCTAGAAATTGCCATTCCGCGTGTCGCCATTGCAATAAAAAGTGATTATACGATTGAGGTGATGGAATTAGTAAAATAATGCAAGAATCTTTCCTGATCTAGAAATTTCTATTTCCTATCGAATTTATTTTCTAATATATATATATATATATTCTTTTTTTTTTTTTTGCTGATAATTTTATCTATGAATTTGGATATTCTGAAGTTCTCATGCACGTGACGATATTATATGCCAGTGCATATTTTTTTATCCATGGTAATTTCCAATGGTTAATTCCTAAAAGAGAGAGAGATTGACTAGGTCGTTATGTTCTGTTTAGTGTTTATTTTAAAAGCTGACTAGCATATTTTAAAGAACATGTACACATAAGTCCACTTCTAAATTGAAATTAGATAGCGTAATTTTGTTGAAATGTTATTATACTCTTGTTTGATACGGATACTTAAGAAAGGGAATTATAGTTTTTTTTTTAATCTTGAAATTATTATTATTTTTTTAACTCAAATATGAGAAGATTCTTACTCTTCACCTTATAATAAAATCAGATTTATAATTACTTTTAAATTATATTTGTAATCATAATTAATAAATAAAGTAAATTAAAGATTTGGAAAGTAGGTAGTACAGATGATATGATAATGGAATTTGGTCACACTTCCATAGTTTTGTCAAAAACATTACTTTTTACACATGTTTGGCAACGTCATATCCGAACATATTCTTAATTTGGGGGCGCAGAGTACCGCCCAATTTATTAATTAATAGATTAATGTACAGTTGTTAGAGTTATTAGATTTAAATTTTAGACATACTTTGTTTATAGGGCTACGTAAATCCCTGTTAATTTATTTAATGAATTATATTTTCTTTGTAATTACAAATACAAAAGACACTAGTTGTTTAGTTTTTTCTTTCCTCTATATTTTGTATTGGATAATTTACACAATGATATTAATTGATTTTAAAAGTTCAAACATTCATTTGCTGATATTAGAACTGTATGAGAATGCACTCTAAAAAAAATTAATAATAATCTGAACCAAACACCGCCATATATATATGTATATATATATATATATTTTTTTTTTTTTTGGCTTCGACCAAATTTGCATGCTTGTATATTGAAATTATCATATTATACCACTCCATGATATAATTTGAAATAAAAAAGATATGATACAGTCATAATAATATAGGGGAAAAAAAAGGATAGTGAGTAAGTATAAGAATTGTAAGAAGTGAAAAAAGTATACTGTTAAGAAAATGTTCATAAATTTTATTAATCAAGTCCCTTTTAATAAATAAATAAATTGGCCTTTGTCAATCTTTGATTGATATTTAGTGAATTAGTTGGCCAACCATAAATAATTGATTTACCAACATATGTTTAGTTTAACAGCTTATATATATATATATATATATATATATATGTTATTGGTTATTGAATTTTAAAAAAATACACTCATTCTTTTAATTAAACAAATTGAACTAGGAACACTACTAAAAACATTCGTAAAAGGGTATGTTTGCACAAATCCAAGATCATTTTTATCCTCATAGGTTTACCGTCAACAACATTAATGGGATTTATTCAGCATAAAAAGAAAATAAAAGAAAATTGGGGAAAAAAAAGGTGGATCAAAATATTCTAGCAGCATTACAATAGAATATGACTTGATCAATGTGTTGAAAGGAAAATAAATAGTCCTAGAAATAGAATAAACCTAAGGGGTGGTGATCAAGAATCAAACGAACAAAATAAGTGTACCCCAAAGATTCCTATCTCAAATAAATCCTATCTCTTAGGAATAAAGCAAATCGATTCAACTAGAAAATGCATTTAATAAATTTCAAATCCAAGATTAGGCCATTTTGAGTGACTGACTCTTTCATCCACTTGTCCCTTTTAACTTTAAGAACCAAATACGATTCATGTCTTTTGTATGTGGCCTTTTTGCGTGACAAAACGTACACCAGATAAAGAAATTAAATAATTGGTAATTTATTTATTTATTTTTATTTTTTTAACTCGGTTGATGCACCAATAAAAAATTAAGTCAAGCTTTCTGTTCTGTTAGTAGATCTCTCGGGATATCTTCTATATATGATCCTAAAATAAAGAGTGATGTATTTTTTTAATTCTAAAGATGAAACGCATGATCTTTAATATTATTGAAAAGTTCATACATTTCGATCGCTATAATAATATTGGTTCAAACACACAAAACCTTATGGAAGAGAGCAATAAGCTTTACCATCTCACTCGACTTTGTTGATAGTTAAATAAAATATAACTGAAACGGACAAACACCATAAGTTTGCATTTTTACTTTTTCTTTATTGTTTTTATCATTAATGGAGGTGATAATATATAAACCGATAATATCTCATCAATTAACCATGATAATTTATACTATAATTTGCAACTTTTGTTTTAATTAAGTTAATCCTCGAAAGGAAAAACCTTTCTTGTCTACTAAGATATAGTTTAACTTTAATTTCTTAAAAACCATGTGAAGTGAAATCTAAATTTTTTTTTTTTTTTTGATTTTCTGTTCTCATGTATATGGCACTATAGACCCTTTCGGTCATAAATTACTTTACGTAGCACGCAAGAAAGAACGTGTTGGGAGAGATTGTTGGAAAGAGCTCCCATGGCCACGGCAATTTGAAAGTGCCTTTAGGAATAACTCATCACGTTTTGCATGCCTCTCAAAGTGCCTATGATGAAAAAGTTTATAAAGGTTTTCACATCATTTAATTTATTTACTTCACGGCTTAGTGATATAATAATTTAAAAGAAAATTATATAGTAGGACACGCTCTTCTGGTCTACTGATAAAATGCACGTTTTATAAATCATGTTGTTAAAATTTAATGGTTTGATTTATAATATTTGAGTTCTAAACAACAAATTATAATACATCAAAGTGCTTTTAGTTATAATTTATATTGTATAAATTTAATCTGATAACCGAAAAAACTTACTCAGCCGATAAGACAAATTAAGAACATTCCCTACAGGTTAAGTTCTTACCTAATTTAAAGCTAATAACTAATAAGCAACATTTTGCTAAGTAGTGTGTAGTTTTTAGCTAAAGATCTCTCTTGTATAGGGCATTATTTTGGCATATGCGGGTTGTGAGTTGAGACATCATATTTGGCAAATATGGTTGAGCGTAGATTGGATATAAGCTCTTTTTGTCCGAATTAAATAAAGTATATATTAACAAAATTTATTGATTTTGAGCTTAGGAGGGGAATTAAAAAATCACACTTATTGAATAGAACGTGACACAAAACTGTATTGCACTTATTAACAAGCACATGCGAATGTGGTTATAAAGGACATGCATATTGTATGGTCATGACATAGATTCGCTTTCTTCACGCCAATAATAAATATTAAAACGAAAGAAAACAAAACCAAAAAAGTGCCAAGCCTAAGGGCTTTATTGCTAGGCAACCTAGAGTAGAGTTTATCAAAACGATAATTTTACAAAATAAAGTTAATAAAATGACATTCTTTTATCTCAATATTGAACTCTTCGTTCAGTGTCAAAATATGAAATTTATCAAAATGACAATGTCATAAAGTGAAATTACGATTTGGTATTCTTTTATTTTTATACTGAACGATCCACATGTCATAATTAATTATAAGTCTTTCAATATCATTCCAAAGTCATTTTGTTAACTAAAATTTTGAAAAATATTATTAAGACTATTTTTACAAAGCGATTGCTCAATATAAAAAGCAAGTCATAACGAAATCATTTTACAAATAAAAATTTTAAAAAAGTTATGTATGAATAAATATTTGTTTAAAGTCATTATGCAAAAAGCAACATGCTTAATTGGTTGAATTTCCAAATATGCACTCACTTTCTCTTAAAGTTTTCTTCACGCACGCAAGCTGCAAAAAAAAAAAAAAAAAAAAAAAAAAAAAACAGCAAGTAATTTAGTTAATTAGTGTTGATTAGGAGAGTTTAAGAATTTAACAATATCCAGATTGTATGTCACTAAAATACCATTGAGGATATCTTAATCGTTTGTGCACTTATCCTAATTATTGGTTGGTTCCCACAACGATGTCCATTATATATTATTACTTCTGGAACGTCATTTTCCATTCCCATGCAATACATATTCATATATACATAAACATACAAATACATATATATATATATATATATATACACACACACACACCCATATATTAATATTATATACTCGTCAAAGCAAGGTACAGCTACGCGTTGATTATTTCCAAACTAAAAAAAAAAACTTTAAACTTTACCAACCCAAAAGAAACTTCGAGTGATCTCACAATGTAAGTATATAACTTGACAATGTAAGTATATAACTTGACAATTGGAAACTCGAATTAAAATATTTTGAGGCAAAAATGTGTCCTTGCTTCCAGAGAGTTCCTATTCGATTTAGGATTTTTTTTTTCAAAAAAAAAAAAAAGAAAAAAAAGAAAAGAAAAGAAAAGAAAAGAAGAATCAAATAAGAGACAAAAAAAAAAAAATCTCTTTGGTGAATGACTCATATGAATTGTCGCTTAGTGTCGTTTTTGGATTATGACTCGGAATAAAGGAATTGAAAAAGGTTTTTTTTTTTTTTTTTATTACTTCTTTGGGGGTCAATTCTGTTCTCTGCATGTGTAAAGACTAGTAACGTCCCATTTTGAAGAGAGGGGCTTTTTGGATGTCTGGTTATTTTCCAACCAGACTAGAGATAGAAGGATACGGAATTAAAGTGGATTGTAGAGCTGGATTTGTTGTGCACATTTTGTTGTTTTGGGGCAAAATTGCAAAATAGAAACATCCAATAATTTACTTCCAAAGGAAAGTATAAATTGTTTTGGTATATGCTGAGACGTCAATTAGGATACAACGCTAGTGGGGGAACATGGACATTTCACAAGTCAAAAAATGCCCAAAGGCAGCATTGAAAAATGAACGACCTTTGGTATAATAATTTAATAATTAATTTAATGATCACAAAAGTCTTCCGTCAGCTTTGAAATTATTGTCAATTTGGATTTTTATTTTTGTATGTTTTATGACAATGTCAACCTTAAATCTTTGTTAATGTGTCGATTAGGTCCTTTTTTGAGATTAGCAATTTTTTTTTATTTTTTATTTTTTAATTTGTTAGAATTGAGCAAAAACTAGCACCTGCGTCTCATGTTAAACTGTATGAAAACGATCTCTTGGCGATTTTAAGGAAAATTAAAATAAATATTTTTAGAATAAGGAGCTTAATAAGTATCGAATCAAATTATTGAACAATTAAATACCTTTAAAACTATTTTTTTAATTAAATAATTGTTTTTATGAGACAACTCATATTTTATGGATAAACCATATATCCACGAGGCTGCTCACTTGGACTAAATTTAAGAAAAGGACTGACATAAGAAATGAATTTGTCTAAACTTTAGGTCTAAAAAGCTTAAGGACTAAGTCGAAAAAGCATCATCTAAGAGAGAATTTTTGTAACTTTTTTTCCTAATTCAAAAAAAAAAAAAAAAAAAAAAAAGAGAGAGAGAGAGTACTTCCACGTGAAAAAGAAAAAAAAAAAAAAAAAGTTTATTTTTCATTCATTAATTTTTTTATGGAGAACATTTTTTCACTGTGAAAAATATGGTTGAAATAAACCATTCACACATGAGAATAGGATGTGGCCTTTGCATTAGTCCTACTGCCAAAAGCACTCGGACAGAATCAGATTATTTTTTCATGTATCTGCGACAAATGCATGCACTGAAACAACTAACAACATGGTAATTTTCTAGTTACATGTGGTCTTAAAACTAAATAAATTAAACTTAAATATTAATTAACGTTCGGCAACATTTGATATAATTACATGAAATTGCATTGCCTAATAATCCGTTTGAATATTAAATTTGAAAAGTAAATTTAAATAATTAATTCAAATTGTTGCAAGAGAAAACATTATAAAAAACATTATTTATAATTATACAATGACCCAAACTAAGGCTTCAGGTTAATTTGTTAGTTAATTAAAAAGTGTGGGTGTATATATAAAAGAGATAAAGGCCATAAATATTCTCCTATACTAGGTGTGTGTGTGTGTATATATATATATATAGATTTTAGGAGAGGTACAAATCAGAATAAAGGGGGTCTCATGTGGGCAACTACAGAAGCTGAGTGGTTTTTTCAATATATTTTGTCCTGTCCTAAAGAACTCACTTGTGAATCGAAAAATTCCCCAAATTTTTCTTCTGTTTCTTTCAATCGTCTCTTCCACTTACCCCCAAGAACCAGAATAATAAAAGAAGAAAAGCTTTTGACAAAAATTTCCTACACATGTTTTTTTAAGAAACGACTGGTTTATTCTACGAATATGTTATATATATATATATAAATGTTAAAAAAATGAAAGGAAAAAAAAAACAAAAAAGGAAGGGCTACTAAAGGACACGTTGATTTACGGTTACCTACTAAGAAAAAGAATTAAAAACAATCCAATCCCTTTTTTAAGGTTAAAAAAAACAAAACAAAAAAAAAAAAACCACAGATGACTTTTATAAAAGGAGGAATTTTAGTGAACCCCACTAAACTATAACTTTCAAGCTATTATTGACTAAAGAGAATTTGTGACTACTTATAAGTCACTAAAAGTCCTTACTTCCCGACACATGCCGATTTTTTTTTTTTTTTTGCTACCTTTTCTAAGGTTTTTACTATTTATAATACAGCTTAGTAAGTATAAATAACATTCCGGATATATTCTTACGCATATAATTGTTATCTAAAATATAGTAAGGCTACAAATAGATTAAGCATATAAATAGGCTACAAATTAGCAATCTATATATTTTGAGTATACATATAAAAAAGGTGAAAATTTTCTTCTCCTCATTCGTGACAAGCAAACGTGTCGTAAGAGTCTTATTAAAGCATGACAAATACCAAGTTTGGGCAATTTTATCCGACTTGTAGACATTAGATGAATGTATATATAGAATATAGGAGCTCCCTTGGAATATTTCCAAATTATAGCACCATGCCATACAAAATGAATATTCCTGATGAGGAATCGGAATTTTCTTAAATGTTGAAGGAAAAAAGTGTTCCTATTCCAACAAAGCAGGGACGGAAGTTTTTATGGGAAAAGCATATCTTTAGAATTGAGTAGAACATTTCAATTGGTGAAAATGACTTGCTTACTTTTGTTGAGCTAAATATATATATATATATATATATATGTGTATGTATGTATGTGTGTGTATGTATGTATGTATATGGTTTCTTCAGCTCCTCCCAACATGTCCCCTTGGACACAGAACAACTTTCTTATGCTTGGGATAATTCCACATTTTTTAATTTGAATCTTCACAGTCTCTCTTTTGCCTCTCTCACTTTTTGAATCATTCTCGGAGCATTTAAGTTTATGCCCTTAACAAGGGAACTTTTGGATAACAATGTGGACCAGTAATATTCACAGGTATATGATTTTTGGTGCCATAAAATTTGCTATCTATATATTTCCCTTTCATAGGAACTTGCTAAGGATATGCTTAATGAAAGGTCTGTCAGAATACTTCTAGATAATTTACAAAATTTACTTAACGTCTTCATCAAGATTCAAGTGTCGAAGCCTTTTACATTTTACGAGTGCAAAAAATAAAAAATAAAATATTAAAAGATTTTAAAAAAAATTTAAAAATTGAATACCCCGACATTCGTTGATGAGTAATCTACTAGATTATCACCGACAATCTACCCGATTTACTGATATCATCTATTAGACAACACATCATTGAATGGCGGGACAATTTCGGCAAAACACGTTGTGTTGACATTTGATCGGTCCATAAGAGGGTCAGAAAACTCAACCCTCCTATTGAGTGGCAAAATCTTAACATGCCTTATTCTTGCAGTTTTCTTGAAGTGTTCTTTTCTTAAACACTACTACTATCTTTACTCTTTAACTTTTTTTCCCGTATCTTTAAATACTTGGAGCATAGGATTCTAAGAGAAGGGTAAAAAACTAAAGACCTGGATTAAGAATGGGTGCATTTCATAATTTTCTCTAAATAAAATCGGTCGTCACTTAAAAATAAAAAATAAAAATCGTCGAATCTTTTAGCATGATTGATGAATCTTTTAGAGCCAGATGATTGAGTTGAAACAAGGAAATCTTGAATGGCTTTGTAGTTTCCAAAGTTTTTGTACTACAAAGATTGACACTTAAAATGAAGAAAAACTGTTTATTTCTGAATTTTTCTTTTAGTGTTTCAACATGATGCAACTTATATCAAGTAAATGATGAAACAAAAATCGTCAAATATTCACCGAGAAAAACTTGGTATAGTCAAAGGTATCAATCAATGACTATCTGTGCCTCAAATGAATAAGCTTATCTTATAAGGTGGTTCCTAACAAGGCAGAGGCTTTCTCTTGCAGAATAGTCCATGCCGCATTTACATGTCTCTCTTCGGTCAATGGAGCTCCTACCGCGAAACGTAATACGTATTTTCCTGATAAGACCTGTGTTTTGACCGAAAATAATGAAATTTTTACGTCTTGAGGTAGAACTAAACTAAATTAGGCACTATCGTTACAAGATCAAAATGAGAAGTAACCAGTGAGCTTACCGTGTGAGAAATGAAAGCTTTTCCTGTCGAGTTCACGGCATTCAACAGGTCATGATTCAGTTTATTGGCAAAAGCTTCATCCTTGCAAGCGGGCAGTAGGCGAAAACAAACTAATGAAAAAATTCGAGGTGTAACGACCTGACAGAGAAGATAATCCACAATGTAATCACTGAAAATCGCAAAAAAATAAAAATAAAAATAAAATCCCTTAGTGCTTGAAATTCCATGTACAGCATGCTAAAGTAACAAAATTTATGATCTCCCCAGGTAATATGTTTACAACCCCTATTCACGTTGATGGTTTTTCAAAAGAACACACTATTAAAGTTGGTAAACTCTTGGTTAAATTCGGGTGCAACACGAAACAACATGAAGAACAAACATCATTTGACAGGACAAAAAGAGATTTCATGTAAAAGGTGTAGCTGAATAACAAGCAAATCAAACAACTTCATCAACCACCTCAAATCTCGAGTCTTTAGCAACAAGCTCCTCGAAGTGTTTAGCCAAATTGATATGGTTTCTTATGTAGCACTGTAGGTTCTCCACACCATAAAGGCGCAACACCATCCACAGTTTCAGCGATCTAAGAACAAACAATGAACTGTTAAGTATGACATAGTCGATCATAAGCATATAATTTTAAGGGACTATCGGGCATTTAAATCTAGATACGATCCGTTCAGCCTCTTAATCTCTTAATTGTTTGTTTCCTTGAAAGTTGAAACAACTGTTTGGAGCCAGACCTAAAGCGGCGTCCAAGAGGTATTTGCCAGTCCTTGTAATCCACAACCAAGTTTGCTTCAGAAGCCTGGAATATTAAATTAACTGGTCAGACACATTGTCAATACGTTGAATCTCTCACAACAAGATAATGTACCAAGAAATCTACCTTATTTTTCAGAAACTCGGGATTTGTCGATAACGACTGAATCAAAGCATTTCTATCCTGTTGTCAGGAAATTAGTGCAAGTCATACTGAATTCATTTATGAGAACAGCGGGAGAAACCAACAAAAGAAAAGGCAGGAATAAATACTTGTATACTGAATAAAGTACTTGTGAAAGTCGGTCAAGAAGATCAAATCGAGTTACACATGTTAATAAAATGTGCTTGAAGCGCTTTAATTATATGTATGATTGCATTACAATGGATTGATGAGGTGGGGGGAAGACTATCAAGTGTTAAATCATAGGCAAACCAACAATGTTGTTTTCACATACCTTGATCCAGAGTGCGGAACAATCAAAATTTGTTAGAAGCCATTTATGTGCATTCATGTTAAATGAGTCGGCTTCTTCAACACCGTCAATGTGGTGGCGGAATTCTGGACATATACAAGCACTTCCAGCATATGCAGCATCCACATGGAACCATATTCCATAAGTCTGGTAATGCCGAATTACAAACATCATTAGATTGTGTCGATATTCGATGTGCACGGTTATGCTTTATAATAATAACTCCTAGAAAGTTGATCGACTTTGAGAAACCGTTTTGAAGGAATGCTATCATTGAGAGACACAGCATATTATAACACCCATAAGTTCTTCTTTCTTTGTTTGAAACTTTGAATTTATGCATAAGATTGGCGATAGCAATGCATTAAGTTACTTTCTTTGTCTATGCATTCTCTATTAAAAAACCCATCATATCCACGGCTTTTTTTTCTTACATATAATAAAAAAGGAAAAATGAAAAGTGTAAGACACCTACAACGCTAAATCAGATAATCTAATCAAGAATGTGTGTTAGGATGTGAATAAAGAATTTAAGAAAAAAACCACTGGAACAGATTATTTCCCTTACCTTAGCAATCTTTCCCAATGCTGACAAAGGATCAACAGCTGTAGATGAAGTTGTACCAACCTGCAAGGGGCAAACAAAAATCTTATTTCATTGAAGTTCGACATATACGTTAGATTGCAAAATAACGAAATAAGATTCAAGTATGTAGCCTTTTAGGACATCTGAACTCCGTAGATTGAAAGGGGGGGGGGGTGAAAGAAGCTCTTCTAAGCTAATCAGTAACTTGAGTGACAAAAAAGGTAAGCAATTATAGATGAATAGAGTTCGAAACAAGCTAGAAAAAGAAGTTCTCATTTCTTACCGTTGCACATAAGAAAAAGGGAATTAAACCATTGGCAATATCGCTCAAAATTGCGTCGTTAAGTACATCTGGAGATAGAGCATAGTTGGTAGAAGAATCTGTTCTTAACAACCTGCAATTCTCTGGATGAATACCCCCTATCTGCCATTTACCGTAACAACATTGCAATAATTCAACAGACACTATCCAAAAAACGTCAAAGTTCAACCAAACAAGTGTCTGAAATATGTTTTAGTAACGTATTTTCAAAAAAATAGACAGAAAAAGTTCAGGAATCTCAGAATGAACATTGAACCTCATCTATATACACATGGTTAAAACTCCAAACACATGAAAGTGTAAAATATTAGTATTTACAGCCTAGGAATTTAAGAAAGAAAACATAATAGGAAGGGAAATACCTGACAGGCCTTCTGTAGAGCTGAATGAGTCTGATCAGATGCATAAACAACAAGTTTCTCGAGGGCATTTTTCCCGGCCTTCCTCAAAAACTTGTCACGGGCGGCCAATAACACAACTAGAACAGCTTCACTTGCTGTGCCCTGAATTACTCCACCACCCTGTCCTGCATCAAATTCCCAGCAAAATTCGTTATTGTTTGTCAAAGATACCAGAGCATTTTTCGGCTAGAGAAAACAGTTATGTACATTCGTATATCGAGTATAACTAGATAATACGTACAAGTAGAGACCAATTACCTGCTGAAAGAAAATCCTCAGGAAGCTTTAACATTTTACCAAGCCAGTCAAGAACAACCATTTCAAGTTCAGTGGCTGCAGGAGAAGTAATCCAACTAAACCCCACAATGTTAAGACCAGCACTAAGCATCTCGCCCATAAATCCGGCGACACTGCTATTCGATGGATAGTATGCAAAATAATTTGGGCTCTGCCAATGTGTCACCCCCCGGTAATATTTTAGCTTGAATGTCTGCAATGTCACAAAGTCTGTTCTTCACATATGTTTCTACCATATCATATGCACTTATAAATACACATACATACATATATATATTTCCGATGTTAAATGTGAACTAAAACTTGAGAAGCCAAACGAAAACTTCACCATCAAATAGATGTTCCAAAGAGTCAGGATGAGTAGGCGCAGAATCAGGTAAGAGTTTATGTAGATATCCAGGCTGCAAAGAAACACACATTTTCAGTATAGATACGTGGGAAAATGGGATTTTTTTTTTTTTTTTTAAAGCATTTTTTTAATAAATATGTCAAATTAGAAAAATGATTTTATTTTTAATAGTCAATATGTTTACACCTTTAAATCAAAAATCATTAATATGTATTTTCAGTAACTTTGTTCACAAACTGATATCTATCTGTTAATAATTCCGTTCAAAAATTAACGGAAATGTTTAAATAATAATAATAAATAAATAAAAATTGAGAACCAAACGGCACCTTGTAAAGAGTTCAGACCAACAAAACAATTTACAATTAAGCAAATGAAACATGACAGAAAAAGAAGGAAGAACCTGGACTTGGCTGAGAACAGGGAAAGTGTCGATGGATTTGTAGTAGTCAGAAATGAAATCGACCATCTTGTGGCCACACTCTCTGAGTTGCTCAGCGTCCATTGGCTTTAATTCACCCTCCCTAATAAACACCAAAAACCCAAAGAAAAACATGATGAACTTGTTCATGTGAGAGAAAGATAGAGAGAAAGGACAGACCAAAACGAGGTTTTGATCTGAGGTTGTGACTTACATTGTTTGTGTCAGTGGTCTCGAGAAATGGAAGGCAGAGAGAAATGGTTGGTTTGGTTGGACGGAGAAGGCAAAGAAGAGTGAGTGAAGTGCTAACTGATCTCTCAACCACAAAGGGGAGTGGACCAAAGCTACTCTCTCGTCTAGTCACGTTTTATGCCACCCCTCAAAACCGACTACTCAATAAAATAAGACCTTTTTTTTTTTTTTTTTTTTTAACCCGAATTTATACTTAAACTAAAGTTAATTCAAAATTTTCAAGTTTTATAAACTCAATAAAAGACTCCATACTTAATAAATTTAGATTAAAATTGATTAAAAAAACAATAATCCATGTTACAAACTAATAACTCATATACAAGTCATATTATCAAGTTCCATCCAAAAATAATATCGTTAAAATTAAAACTTAAAAAATAGAAGTCTAAAAAAGCCTATTTAAAAAAAAAGAGAATCTTATCTTTTTAAATAAAAGCCTCGGCGAGAGAGGAACCCTCATTTTGGTAAGTTTATGGCGCCAACGGTTAGTACCCGACGACTATTTAACGCATCTCAATTCTCAAAGGTTCAGGTGGCGTTTAGGGATAGACGTTACTAATGATCTTGTTCAATACTCGCATCACAAACATCATCCAGAATTACTTTAGGGAAAAAAAATTCCAGAATTACGACAACCATTGAAAAAACGACACCAAATTGAGGACGGCATAAACTTTTAAAATTATGGAAACGACAACACAAATAAAAGAAATTACAACAGAAACAACATAAAGTCATAAACTAATATAACGGGTATGGAGACTGGAGTTAATAAATTGGGGCGGGTGCGCACCGGGGCTTCCAACTAAAAGCTGAAAACGACAAATAATTAAAACAACGACATAAATAATCAGCTGACAACGACAACAATTTAAACAACATAACATAAATAAAACGACAGCATATGATATGTACGACAAGGGGATACAAAGAAACCGCATAAGCTTTTTAGGGTGCGTTTGGTTTGGTTCGCCTGTTGGAGTTAAAATTTTTAAGTTGGAGTTAGTTGACTTTTTAAAAATTAATTATAATTTTTATTAACTTTGTAGAAAAAGACAAAAATTGAGATGAAAAATTTAAGTTAGAGTTGAACACTAAACGGATACTTAATTTCTTTTATGAGATTTTTTTAAAGGATAATGTAATAAGGAAAGAAATTATGGCAATAGAACAATGGTTGAATACAGCTTAAAACAACCATTTATCTCAGTAGAAGATTTCTCCTGATGGTTCTGAAATTTTGTATTAAAGAAATTGTGCCTTCGCTCTTTAAAATAATTATAAAAAAAAATCACCTGCCTCTTTTCTTTTCTTTAATTTATTTCTTCTCTGATAGCATCCCTTTTTTTTCTTTTTTCTTTTTAATTTGTATATGCTTTTGCCCCTTATATCTCTGTCGCGGAAAACGACAAAATAAACATGTTTGAAATGCAACAACAAAGTGAGAACATAGAAACGACAACATATGTAAAAAGGATACAACTACAATGAAATCGAGCAGAAGTTGAAAAACGACAAAAAAACAATAAACTACAGAAAACTTATTTTAATAATGAGAAAATAATGCTGTTGAAGTTTGAACAACGAGACGGGAACTAAACAATAAACAAAGTCAACCTTAAAACGACAAGAACTTCCCCAATTGAAAACGACAGCAAAATTGAAAACCGAAACACCTTTTAAACGACAACAAAATTTTTAGCCTGCCAGGCCAGCCTCTTGAGAGAGAGGAAGAAGAGAGAGAAAGAGTTAAAGGGCCTCATTTTGGGCCGAGGACTTGGCCCAAGACCAATTTCAAGCAAGAATAACAGAGTTCATGGCGCTGCCGTCGTGAAGCTCCGACATAGATCAGACAAAGTCCCGGCGTCATCAGAAAAGCCAGACTCACTTTGCTTCTGGTCGAACTCCGGTAGCCATGGACGACGAGGCAGAGATATACGACGGCGTCAGATCCCAATTCCCTCTCACTTTCGGCAAGCAATCCAAGAGCCAAACCTCTCTCGAACTCATCCACAACGCCACTCGCCGCGCCGCCACCAAAACTACCACCGCCGCCGCCGGGAAACCATCCTCCACCAAGCCCGATGACCTCCCTTCTATGTCCTCCTCCTCCAAGGCCTGGCTCTTCTCTCTCCGCAACTCCAAATCCCCCAACCCGAACCCTAATTTCGCCCGCGACGACGGTGACGGGCCAACTGTCGGGCCGCCTAGGCAGACGGATGAGGAAGATCGCGGCGCTGAGATGATAGGACCGCCTCGGCCTCCGCCGGGCCAAGGCTCCGTTGAGTATGAGGACGGCGATGCCTTGATCGGACCGCCTCCGCCGCCGGCTGGCTCGGCTGAGAGCGACGATGACGGCGAGATTATCGGACCTCCGAGACCGCCACCAGTGTCGAATTTGAGCGATTCGGATGAGGATGCTGATGAAAACGATGACGATGAAGAGGAGAATCATTATCGAATCCCCATGAGCAATGAGATTGTCCTCAAGGGCCACACCAAGGTAGTTTTTTTTTTTTTTAATTTCAATTCCAAGTCCAAGTTTAGGATTACGGTTCTTGGTTGAGAAACTCATATGGGTAATGTTTGAACAGGTTGTTTCTGCCCTTGCCATTGATCATACTGGGTCTAGAGTACTTTCTGGTAGTTATGATTATTCAGTGCGAATGTATGACTTTCAAGGGATGAATTCTCGTTTGCAATCGTTTAGACAGCTAGAACCATTTGAAGGTCATCAAGTTCGTAACTTGAGCTGGAGTCCGACGGCTGATCGGTTTTTGTGTGTGACTGGCTCAGGCCAGGCTAAGGTGAGCGTTCTTTTGTATTCATTTCTATAAGGATTATGATTTCATATGGAATAGAGACTTATGTTTCTCTTTAATGGTTTCTAGATTTATGACCGAGATGGGCTTACTCTAGGCGAGTTCATGAAGGGCGATATGTATATCCGCGATCTTAAGAATACCAAGGGCCACATATCTGGATTGACTTGGGGAGAGTGGCACCCTAGAGCTAGGGAGACGGTATTAACCTCGTCCGAGGATGGATCGTTGCGCATATGGGATGTAAATGACTTCAAAAGTCAGAAACAGGTTAGTTGTTTGAAAAGTTTTAAGAAATGATAAGCAATCCAAAAAGTTGCTATGTTGTTTGCTTCTCTTGTTATTATGTTCTTAGTCTTTATGCCGAGCTACACAGCAAGATCTTTATGACAGAAAAGAAAGTTCTCTAACTGAATGTTTAATTATTTAATGAATAGGTCATCAAGCCAAAATTAGCGAGGCCTGCAAGAGTTCCAGTTACCACGTGCACTTGGGATCGTGAAGGAAAATGCATTGCAGGTGGTATAGGGGATGGTTCTATTCAGGTACTCATTTCCTGCTCTCTGGATATCGTTTTAGATTACTTTATTGTGCATAAGCCTTTTCTCTTTTAGTATTGTTGACAAATAGAGCTTTTCAGTACGAAATTTTGGAACTTCAGACACTTCGTGTGAGTGTCTTTCTCACATTCTGTGTAAATGTTTTCAATTCTAACAGATCTGGAACCTCAAGCCTGGATGGGGGAGTCGACCAGACATATATGTTGAGAAAAGTCACTCAGATGATATTAGCGGGCTTAAGTTTTCTGCTGATGGGAAAATTTTACTGTCAAGAAGCTTTGATGGAACATTGAAGGTCACAGAACAACTGTCTTAACTAATATTGCTTTTTAAAAAACATGTGCATGCGCATCCATTTCCAATGTTATCCCGAGCTTTCCTCTTAATAACCATAATTTATGTATCAGGTTTGGGATCTGCGCCAGATGAAAGCCCCTCTTAAGATTTTTGAGGATCTCCCTAACCACTATGCTCAAACGAATATCGCATTTAGTCCTGATGAGCAACTTTTCTTGACTGGAACATCTGTTGAAAGGGAGAGCACCACTGGAGGTTTGCTATGCTTTTTCGATCGAGCAAAACTTGAACTCGTTTTGAGAGTTGGGATATCCTCAACTTGTAGCGTCGTACAGTGTGCTTGGCACCCAAAACTGAATCAGGTATCATTATAACTAGTGCGGGGAGACTTGTTTATTCGAAATCCATTTCTACAGATGGGACATGGATTATTGATGTACTTCAAAGCACAGATGCATAAGTGTGTTTCTATATATGTATATAGATATTTTGCAGCTTTAGTATGTGAGATAATGTACTGAAACTTACCTGTCTCTCCATGTATTTGAAGATCTTTGCAACATCTGGAGATAAAAGCCAAGGAGGAACTCACATATTGTATGATACAGCCCTAAGTGAGAGAGGAGCCCTTGTATGTGTTGCACGTGCACCAAGGAAGAAATCCGTGGATGATTTCGAGGCAAAACCCGTCATACACAACCCTCATGCTCTGCCCTTATTTAGAGACCAGCCAAGCCGTAAGCGTCAACGAGAGAAAATATTGAAGGACCCTCTTAAGGCTCACAAACCTGACCTCCCCATGACAGGACCAGGCTTTGGTGGAAGGGTTGGCACAACTCAAGGAAGCTTATTAACACAATACCTCCTCAAGGTAATATGTTTGTTATTGTCTTCGTTCCAAAGCTCATGTTATTACTACTAAAAAAAACTTACTAATTCATGTTCCCTTTTCAGCAAGGTGGTATGATCAAGGAGACTTGGATGGAGGAAGATCCAAGAGAAGCTATACTGAAGTATGCTGATGCTGCAGCAAAAGATCCCAAGTTCATTGCCCCGGCATATGCCTCGACTCAGCCTGAGCCAGTTTTCGCAAAGTCGGACTCAGAGGATGAAGAGAAATGATCTGATTGCCCTGCTTATGGTTCTTTGTAGCAAGAATGAAGACCTTTGCCTGAGACGATAAAGGAAGAAGCCGGAAGGGTTCTTCGGTATAGGTACCTTCCTATTTTCCTGGGGCCTGAAGAAATCGGTTTGCGCAGACATGTGTGGCATTGACTACTACCGTAACGAAAAATGTAGCTCAGTGACAAATGTTGTACCAACTTTCAAACCTATTTGGAAGACTGGCGGCATAGATATAGACATATAAGTATTACTTTACTGGGATTTGACTCGGACAATGTATTGTTGTTTAACATAGAAGATTGTTCGACAGAATTCTTCCAAGTCAACTATATTTGTTTCCAATTGTTTGGCTTAATAAGATTCATTTACTTTTCTCATTGAAAAGGTTGCTTAAAAATCTTCCTTTTTTTTTTGTTTTTTTGTCCACACAAACAATACACACACAATCATACCGGACAGGACCATAAGAATCTTCAGGAGAAAAACCTAATAAACTTATTAGTAGATATCATTACGTTATAATTTTCAGATAATTATTGACAGAAAGAGATCCCGTGACTCTTATAAACCACTAAAAGTCCTCACTCTCAATAAAAAAATCAATTTGTCTGGTGTTTGATCGGATTTTTTTTTTAATTATTATTAAAGTTCAACCACAAAATGCTTGATGATAAATTTTGGAATTATAGAAAATAAAAGTTCAAGGTGTTAACTTCTCAAAAAAGGAAAAATAATGTAAACCAAGGATGGATGGATAGTCTATATGTCTCTTTTACTAACTACTAGTTGGCAACAAGTGCTGGAAGAGTCGTATGGTGCCTTGGTAAATGTGGATAAAGGCATTGTAAAATTATCATTTGCTCTTTTAATATGTAGTAAAAGATTCACATCCAACTTTTGCATTCAGTGATAGATAAGAAATGGTACACTAATGGACTGCTGAAGCCGAGAATATGTTTTTATTAAGGTACTGACATTTACAAAAATTTCGAATTGAGATGAACTATGATATGGCCAATATCATATGCCCGTAAAAGCCCCGGTTATGATAATCTGTCATTGGCTCCTGGACTGAAGAGGGTATGGGATTTTTGTGATTATAATTGTATAACAAACATCATGATACATGAAGTTTGCAGTCACCAGCTCCAACCCATATGGCTTTGACAAAAATAAGCCAATTACCCTCCACACTTGAAACGTCCGTTGGCAATTCTGCGCCAAACTCATCTGCAACTTCCAATCTTCAATGACGCCGCTATATTTATTTGTATAACCGGATTAAAGTTGTGAATACCCATTCTCAAATCTTGACAAACGAGTATCTGATAGAACTGCGAACATTTGTGTGTCTACAAACAGCTGCAGAAGTCGAATATGCAACGCATAAGTAAATAAAATGAAACTTCGATAAATGTATCTGAACTTTGTTTCTTCTCTCATTACAAAGAATGTAACGAAAATTCAGTAGGTATGTACAAAATCCAAGTTACCTTAATAAATGGTTGGTCTCTACTAGGAAAGGAATCTATAAAGCTATCCTTGAGAAGTAAAGAAACCTGAAAATTTAGCCAGAAGTTTTGACGTGAAAACACGTTAATTAGCTGAGAGTTGGACTAAAATGATTATGGTTGATTACAAGTTCGATTTTTCTAACCCTATCATTGTTTGATTGTACGCTTGTAATCGTATGCAACCTCAGATCCGAACAGAGTGACTCCAAATAGCCCCTCGTAACTTTTAAAAATTGACCTGCAGCTTCAGCCTGCAAACAAGTGGATATATTAATTATTAACACCATCAAGAAAGCATTAAAAGGCCAATTTGAAACAACTAATTTATCCAAATAATTACGAAAACTTGGAAATTGGCGTTGAAGGTGTTCTTTAAGATTCCATTGATCTGCCCATGGAATTCTAAAAAATTTCCTGATTGTTAAAGAAAGCATAAACACCGAGCAGACAACGGTAAGAACCTGTGTTTCGCTGCACTTATGTACAGGATGCCTCTTAGCCATTGAATTTTCGCGTGCCAATCTAGCATGGATGGGTGCTAGCGCTGATGCAAGCTCTTTATATCTTGGAAGTGCTGGCATGCTACACGTTTTCACCTGTTTGAATTTTGAACAAATTTATAGAGTTCGAATACTAAAAAGGATTCAGGTAATAAATATACAAAATCTTTTAAACAAACCTGGTCCTTGAACACATTAACATGAACAAAATTAGATGCTTTTATTTTCATGTCAGTTGGTTTGTTTAGCAATCCAACCTGCAAGTATTAGAAAACAAAGAAACTAATGTTAAAAACATCGATGTGACTAGGGCATTTTCAGACTTACATTTGCCAACGGGCAACATATTGTCTATTGTGATACTAGTTAAACGTTAACTTAGCAAACACACAAGGTTTCAGAACCCCAAGAGGATTCAGAAATCAAGGCTGTGGAACAGAAAATCCAACTTAAAGTGATCCCAAAGATGAAAGAAGTACTGTCATGCAAGTTATTTTTAATAGAAACCTTGTAACGATGTAGAAAACTCACGATAAAGGGAACTGGTGCATCGAGAAATTCAAGCATCCGTCCTGGTAGAACCTGAAAAGATATAGATAAATTTAGCTTAAAGAGTAACCTAAACTATTCATTGACAAAGTATTTATCCTCGAGAAATGTAGTTTTAAAGTGCAAGTTTAACTTACGGGAAGCATTAAACTTTGCCACTGAAATGGAAGAATCATAGGAACGAGAGATAACACCATAGCTGATAGCACACCCTGAATCCGAGAAGTGAAAATCGTTTAAATCCCAAAACTTACGACCAAAATGATAATTTGTCAAAAAAAAAAAAAAAACCGAAATCAAGGTCAGCATAAGAAACAGAGAGTAAAACCAACTTACCAAATTTGGACACACTACAACAACTTGTTTTTCCAATAATACACCAGCTAACAATGCCAAGACCTGGAAGAAGCAGTATTTATCAAACTACAAAGGCCTAACAATATGCCGAGTTGTTTGATGAAGTACATTAGCTGTTTGCTACGAATCTTATTCTTACACTTTCAAGGGATAGAACACGGCAAATAGTTGCGGTTGTCCATATCGATAGTGCAAGCGCTTCTTCAACAGCAGCCAACTTGAATTTGACCTATAAACAAGACCAAATAATATTGGGTCAAGATGAATCATAAGAAGAGTAACCTAGATTTACCAGCAACAAAAAATGTACCTCGGCAGATTCAGACGAGTCTGAACGTTTTTCATAAAAGCCAAGGGGAGAAACCGGAGGTCTTCTGTATTCAATCGACTGTAAATGTTCAAGAGGTTGAAAAACCAATTCACTTCCCCGTGGAGGGAGAGGAAGAGCATGATATCCACAGATAATTTGTAGCAAATCGTTTTTGTTCTCCTATCACAAGATCACACGAGAAGGACGATCAAATGATAATCGAACATCATTCACACTAAGACAATGTACAAACAAACATTATTCAACTTACCTTGGCCCACTCCATTATTAAGTCGTCACCAAGATCTTTTTCGAAGTTCGAGAAGTCATCATCGTCATCCTCTGATGTCATGCTTCTAACTGGACTGCCAAAGATAAGAATGTATTATTTATCAGAGAAAAAAGTGCTTAGATGTAGTTTCCAAAAAAAAAAAGATGAGAGCTACGAGAGTAGACAAAAAAAAAATAATAATAATAATAAATCACAGTTACATACAATCTAATCAAGGTAGAAGAGTTTGTTTGATAAACTACGTAACCTCATATAAGAGGCACAATTTTACACAGCGGAAATCGCTACAGATTTTATGTACTACCTGAATAAGGATTCTGAACTCCCAAGACGCTCCAATGTGCGAAATCTAGAGGAAGAAGACAACCTAACCTCTGGAGAAGAATAGCCGTTTTCATAGCTTCCACATATTCTTTCCAGAGTATCTGAACGAGTTTCTGAGGCCTCGGAAGAATCATCAAAATATTGTAGATTCCTTCTACCATCTTTATCAAAGTCCCTTGCTTGACTAAATTCCGAAGATTCACTAGCGGTAAGACTTTCAGGGGAGGGAGGCTCCCACATCCTTAACGAGGAGGGTGGAGCCCCATTATCGGGAATAATTCCAGCTGCAGCAGCAGTAATAGCCATTGCACTATCCACAGGTATAGCAGAACTCATCCAATTACCGAAAGACTTCGTCCTAGGTGACTCAACATTCTCATGCATTTGATCATGTGTTCTGGGAGTTGAAGGGACATAATCATAGAGAGACATTTCGCTAACAAACTCCGTTATACGATTCAGCCGCTGCTGTGAGATGATGCTGCATCCAAGTAAGTAAAATACAGTCTGTTATGATCGAAATATGGAAAAATGAAAACTAGTTTAAAAAAAAAAGATGCTGAAAATGTCATTTACTGGTTTATCCATTTTACTTTCGTTTTTATATAGACGTAATATGACCAATCTTACAAGTTCAAGAGCAACCTAGACTTGGAAATACATACCTGTTCAACATCTCGTAGTGTAACTCAAAAAAGGAACTCTTGTTAGCACACAGTAACAGCGAGGTGCAGACACCAGAAAACGGTTGCATCCTGCTGCTGAGTGAGAAAGAGGCGATGAGGCGCCCAAGATGCCAGGAGGCCTCTGTACAATTTCCATGACATGTAAGCAAACACCATAGAGTGTTGCATTGTCTGCCACCTGAACAAGGTACATAAATAAATAAATAAAAGGAGCATCCACAACTTGTGTATCTAATGAAACGCCATTAAACGACATGGGAAAAGAACTGCATTGAGAAAAATGGATGATTCCGGTAAATACAAGTAGAACAAGTATATATTTATGCAAACTCGAAGAAAGATTACTTCTTACGTAACGATATAAACCCAGAGCATCTCATACCTTGAGCGAAAAAATGAATGATAGATCATCCCTGCCCAAATGTTCCTGTTGAGAATTCAAAATAATGATAGTGTTACTTATTGGTTCCAAATAGCGATGGCATATCAAGAAACTCTAACTAGATGAAATTATACCTGTCCATAAATAATCTCGTTTAGATCACTTAATGATGGGGTTCTCTCCAACAACTGTGCCTGCGTTATGCGAACCCACAAATGCAATCAACAAGCCAAATTAAGAAGCTAGCAGACGTAAACAATTCTTGAACTGTGTGTTGACATGGAAAAAGATAACGGAGAACCTAGTAGAATTTACGCATTACATCGACATCACAAGAATTAAGCATAATACAATATCAGAAATACAAACCTTAATTCCTCCAGGAAAACAGAAAGCAGCTAAATCCTTCAAACGCATAGCTAGCCTCTTCCCAGGAGGATATTTGAAAAGTATCTGTAAATCCAGAAAATAATTAAAGAATATCTTCCTAAAATCATAAGGAAATAAACAATGAATTTTTGTCACGTATACAAAAAAGTAAATTTATCAAAGGGTTATTGCAATTATGCAGCCAACCTGAGGTTCCAGTGTAGGAAGTGAAGGCCTGCGCTGATGCAGCACCTTAAAGTCCACTAGTTCAGATTTTGCCATCTCCATTTCCCACTTTTTCCTTTTAGCAAACGCAACCTCCACCGTCTCAAGGTTAGTGTCCGGTTGAAGCCCCGCAACAATAAAGTGTTCGAATAGCGAGGTTGGTTCCTTGTAGTTTGTGTGATCCTACAATGACACCATCTCATGTAAAACCCAATTTCCAAAAATCTCCATCCGAAGTAATCCAGTTGAATGAATGAACAAGAAACAAATAGAGCTTGACTTCAACAGACTAAAGTTTAATTTTCTTGCAGTTCCACTCGATAGCAGAAAATTATCCTATTAGTACAATTCTGGGTAAAGAATCTAGAGAACCATGCAAAAGAAAACAAGGTCACCGGTCATTTGGCGGGATGGTGAGGCTGCTAATCGGGTTCGATTCAGTCCCATTGCAGTTGGCGTATATGGATTTAAAAAAAGAAAAAATAACAATGAAAGAAAACAAGAGGAGATCCCCAAATAAAGAAAAAACTATAAATATAGAATACCAGGACTTTGGAGTGAAGCTGATACCACTGGCGTTTCTGGTTGGCCAAGACCTCAGGATTATAGCTCGAACGGCGACCTTCTTCCCGCAAATTGCTCCCCCATTTCCAAGCCTTTTGCACATGACTCTTCAACCTGTGAAAGCTATTACTACGCCTGTGTCCCATCGTCAGCACCTCACTTTGTGCTCGCCTATGCCCCGGTCCCAACGGCAGGACATTCGAATTACCCGAATACACACTGTGTAGAGCTTCTCCGGCCACTCTAAACGCCTCCTCGGACAAATGTTGCAGCACCCAAATAGGCGAAGAAGGCCGATCTTCATGAACTTCCCCGTCTTCTTTACTCTCCATCATTTTAAGCATTTCAGCTCATCTTTCTAATCAAACACATTCCACCAAAAATTAACCTCTAACTTAAACTCCATTGCACAACATTTCATCCTAATTAAACCATAAACAAACACTGAATCCGATGAACTTCAAAACATGCTCAATATTTCCCCTTAAATTCTCTTGATCCTCTATTTTACAGACACCCAGATCACGATTATATCCAATCTACTCAGATTAATCACGAAAATGATCTCTCTTTCCTGCAATCTTCACTTTTTTCAAAGAACTTTCAACCTTTCTGTAACGTGTAACCGAAACCTGATCGCAGAATAAACAAAAGCATTGGCAAAGTTCTCGTTAGAAAAGAGCCAAATCAAGCATTTATGATTATATATATACATACACACAAATATATGCGCTGTATATTTCGAAATGTTAGATTTTTACATGATTTATAACCGAAACAGAGTATGAAAGACGCAAATTGAGACCCAAATAACTGCTCCGAGAAATGAAGAGAAATGAAACTGTCGTGAAGTGAAGAACATTTCGGACGGAAGAAAAAGCGAGAATTTGAGAGAGACTTTAGAGATAAACGTACCTTGTTTTTTGTTCAAAAGTTTTTGTTCTTCTAGGGAGAGAGAGAGAGAGAGACAGAGAGAGGAGAGAGAGAGTTGCTAAATATAGAATGGAGTTGGAGAAATGAACGAATGAATGAATGAAGCACAGAAGGAGAGGAGATGCGGTGAGCAAAAAAACTTGTACGATTTCTAACCAAAAAATAATAATAATAACTTGTACGCTTTTGAACAGGAGAGGCAAAAACACACAATAATGGAAAATTTTGCAAATTACTTAGGAAGATATCAGGAAGCTCCTTGAATTTTTGTAAATTTAATTTACCTCCCTATTTAAATCAAGTTGTATTATTTTCCTCTTTAAAAGTCAGAAGGTTAATTAGCCATGTTAGTTCATCAATTACAGATATCTTGTGGTTTTGATCTCTACAGTTTTGATTTTGATAAATTTTTCTCTAATGCTTTGCTTGACATTCAAGTTTAACTCAAATTAAAATGTATTTTTTTATCTCAATTTTTATTTTTTTTTCTGAAAAATCAACAAAATTTATAATTAATTTTTAAAAAATCAATTAATTCTAATTTAAAATTTTCACCTCCAACACACAAATCAAATACAAACTAGGATTTTTTATTTATTTTGTAAGATAAAGACAAATGCTATTTTTGACACGTTCTTTATTTATGGACAACAACCAAGACAGTGATATTAAATTAAGTGAAATACTATTTGTTTTTTTGATGCATAAGTGATATACATTTTGCTCGTAAGAGATAAATTATACTTAAAATTGCCATACTTAAAAATAAAAATTAAAAATTAAAATCGCGTATAATAACTTCCGATTCTCGAGAAAAAAAAAAAACTGCCAATAACTAGAAAGTGTATTTGACTTTGAACGTAGACATGTGGCGTCCACTTAGAACTGCATTTCCCACCGAACAAACGGTTAATGCGGTGGGCCCCGCTTTATAAAAGTATCCCTGTTGTTAAAAATTAAAATTAAAATTAAATTAAAAAAATCTCAGTAGATCTGAGCCGTCTATTTCATTCTTTTGTCAGTCCTAATAAATCCCTCGACTGGGAATTGGAGTAAAAAATCAGCCCTTAACGTGCTCCCGTCAGAGGCAAATCGTAAATCACACTTTCGAGTTTGGCGCGTTCTTTGCATTTTGCGAACCATAAATTCGCGGCAAGATCGTTTCAATTTCACATTTCTTTCCGCCCCACTTTGAAAATAAAAAAATAATAATAATAAGCTTTCGTTTCATTTACCGATGATAAAAATTTTACAATTATTTACTTTTTTTTAAAATTAATTATAATTTTTATTGATATTTTAAAAAAAGATAAAAATTGATATGTAAATTTTAAGTTAGAGTTGATGATCTAAACGAACCCTAAATTACTAGATTGGTCAGTAAATTTTTAAATTTGTGAAATTTAGTACATGATTTTTTTTCATAACTGAAATGCCCTTATATTATTAAAATATTGATGCAATAGTTATTTTCGTTAATTTTTAGACGGAATCCATCAACAATTTTGATAAAAAAATGATGTTAACTTATAGAGTTCGTTAAAAATTAACAAAAATACTATGTAATAACATTTTAATAGTTTAGGACATTTCAATTACAAAAAAAAAATAGATACCAAAGTTACAATACTCATAAACTATTAAAATGTTACTACAATTGTCATTTTCATTAAATTTTAAACGAAATCCATTAGTTAGTTTAACTTTTTGATTAAATTACTAACAGATTCCGTTCAAAAATTAACGAAAAGAATTATTATAATAATATTTTAATAATTTATAAGCATTCCAACTATGAAAAAAATATCAAAGACTAAGGGTTCGTTTGGTGAATGAGTTTGAGTTAAAAAAGTACAGTTTGAGTTGAAAATTTTTGTTGATTTTTCATAAAAGACAGATTTTTTAAAAAAAAGATAAAAATTGAAATAAAAAAATACAGTTTAAGTTATACAAATTTAAAATTAAAATATTAAAAGGAAAAAAAAGCCAATAAACGAAAACGCCAATAAATGAATAATTTATTTTAAAAAAAAAGGAAAAAAAAAGTGCGGTGTTGTTAGCGCGCGACAAAGCGAGTGGACGAAAACGTCAAACTACATAAAGGCTGCAACCAAGGCTGCACATGCTGGTTGCCGTACCTTTCTCGAAACTTGTATTTTTCGGAAATCATAATTCACAATTTTTTTAAATTTTTAAATTTTATATTTTTGGGTTTAATCTTTCATTTTACGATTTCTCACATTCTGTTAAGGAAATTAATTTTTTAGCCATTAGTAAACGATTTTGCGCGCGGCTTTTGCGTTGTTTTTAGACTATTAACTTCCCCGCGAAGATTCTCTACATGAAAAGTTAAAAAGAAGACTTGACCTCGACGACCTTCTCGTCGTTCCACTTTTCTTTTCCTTGATTTTTCTTATTTTCTCTCTTAGTTTTTTTTTTTTAATAAATAATTGACTTAAATGATCCCTAAATTTTTTTAGATATAACGATTTGGTCCTTATTTTTTGATTTTAACCGATTAAACTCTGAACTCTCTAAATATTGATAATTTTAGTTATTTCCGTCCAATTCCGTTAAGTTTCTAACGGAATCATATTCAAATGATCATTTTTGTAATAAAAAGATCAAAATACCCTCCAATTTTCTCATTCCCCTAAACTCTCCAAAAAATTGTTGTCTCTCCCCTCTCTACCTTTGCAGATTCGACGACAGCCTCCACCGATGACAGTTTCTATCTCCAGCGACGCTAGGGCCCCCTCTCTCTCCTCCGTCGTTGAATTTAGCCCCCCAAACCCCCAATCAATTTTTTTTTTTTTTTTTTTTTTTGTTGAATAAAGCAGGTCAGAGCAAGCTAAACCCCTCCCTCCCCCCCGATTGCTGAACCCAAACCCCCCCAACCCCGTCGACGAATGCAACTCACGCGTCTCCACCATCAGAATCTCAGGCCCTTGCGTCTCCGTCGCCAAAACTCAGGCCCCCGCCCCCACCACCGAAACCCAAGTTGGGACAAACTCAGGTCCCCCCCCCCCCCCGCCGCCCCAAATTTGGGTTCGCCCCCCTCCCCTGCGACGAACTCAGTCCCCCCTATCCCCCATCCTCAATATGGGTTCGTCCCCTAAGGTTATGCATGCAACCACTCTCATAGTTTCCCCATTGTTTTGTTTTGTTTTTTGTTTTTTTTAACATGCAAAGAAATAGGTGAAACACATAATTAGCCTTTAATATGACCAATTTAGGAAGACATCTGAATATAGTGTTTTGAAGGTTAAGTTATAAATATGTGTTGGGGGAAAAACTTTCAAAAAAGTTATGTGATATGAAAAATAGTACAAAAAAAATTAAAATGTGTTTAGAAAAAAATATGCAAATGGATATTATCATATTCGTCTCATCGATATGAGTATTTTGACATAAAAATTATCTCATTTCGATTTGAAATGAGAAAGTTATGAATTTTTTAAATTTTTTCTTAAATGGAAGAAAATAAAAGTTTGATATAGAGTTGAGATTTTGAAATCTAGATGAGAAAATACCATCTGGAACTAGCACCCCAAACGGGCCCTAAGAGTAAACTTTGCATGCGTTTAGTGTACGAGTTTGAAATGAAATTTTTTTTGTTGAAATTTGTTGACTTTTTAAAACTAAATATAATTTTTTATTGACTTTTCAGAAAATACAAAAACTAATATGAAAATTTTATATTTGAACTTTAGAACCAAACACACTCTTAAGAATGCAGACTCTAATTATAATTTTAAGTAAATAATTCACATAATTGTGAGTGGTAAAATTTTTAATAATAAATATTTTTAATGTGATTACAGAAATAATTTAACATTAATCTCATACTTTTACTCTATAAAATATAAAATTTGAAATATTCACTCTCAAATAAAAATATATATATTTTTAAATGATTAATAAAATAATGATAATATATATTATGTAAAAAAATTAATGTTTAAAAATTAAAATTAGAGTTAATATATTTTTTTTTATTGCTCGTGGCTGTTATTTTTTCCTTGCATTAGAAGGGCTC
The DNA here is from genome assembly GCA_009761775.1 of Ficus carica. NCBI lineage: Eukaryota > Viridiplantae > Streptophyta > Magnoliopsida > Rosales > Moraceae > Ficus > Ficus carica. Next base: position 2,336,382 of record CM019748.1, on the reverse strand, counting down.
TCTCTCTCTCTCTCTCTCTCTGACACCATTTAGAGGATGTTGACTCGGCTAGATATGCCCATACTGCCAGTTCCACTTAAACACACAAATACATTAGTGGAAACTTCTACTAAAAAAAGTTCAGAGCTTAGCATTTCATTCAACGCATTTACGAGAATATTCCCTTACGTATCATAACAAACAAAAATTACATATTTCCTTGTTTATACCACATATTTTATGACTTCTACCCACTATATTTTTGTTTTTTAGCTACATTTGCAAAGAACATTGCTACATCCAACGGAGCCCCAAAAAAAAGAAAAGAAAAGACTATTTTCAGTGGGTGTATTATATTTCTTAATTAAAAAATATAAATAATCGGGATACAATCAAAAACGAAGCTAAGAAATTTATTTAGAGGGGTTTGAATTAAGCAAAATCTTGAACTCAATAAATGTTCTAATACTTTTTAAGGGAATTTTCCTTCAAAAACAAAATTTAGGAGGGGGGTAAAAGATAAAAAAAAAAAAAAGGGAATGTATATTTGACAATAAAAATTTTAAGGAGTGAAAGAGGCCCATGATGACTTCGTCTTTGTCTATGAGTACAATTGAAATTAACGAGGAGCACAACTGAAATTTTATAAAGAATTTTTAAGGATGCAAACTACATTTCTAAAACATGATGTGAGCATGTGCTACATTAAACACTACTAGAGTGGTTAAAACTAGCCAATAATAATAGAAGAAAATGTATAGCCTTTCCTTGAATTCATTGTGTATTTTTTTTTTCCTCAACAATAAATTGCTCGAAACTGATATGCCTCCTAATTGATGACATAGCGTGGTCCAGCGCTAGCAACGCAAGTTTGGTAGGTCTACAAAAAGGCAAATTTATTATTGGGAGTTCATTTCAATAATGCACCAAGTCTCCAGCAAGAAAACCAAGAGTTAAAGAGAATAAATTTTTTGGTAGGCGTTAAAATAAAAAGGCAAGGGGGGTCACCTATTCAAATAGATACTTGTCGGAGTGGATTGGTGGGACACTATTGTTTTGTCCTGTATCAATCCCGTCTTTCTCACACTTTAATGTATAGGATTAAATACTCTCTCTCCTCTCTCTCTTTTTCTCTCATTAGTCTCTTCTTTACGACCTTTTTGAACTTCCATGTTATTACTAATTGGATAACACGCGTGATGAATAGATAATTAAAACAAAGTAAAAGTAAAAAATTAAAAAAATTAAAAAAATTATCACGTAATGGGTGGTAATGGGTGTTAGACTGCCACATAACAGTTTATAAGTAAGAATGAAAGGTATTATAGAAGTGTCTTTCGTGCTTTTGCAACGTATAATTAGAGTAAGAGATAAGAGTTGAGAGAAAATTCATCCATGATCGAATAAATGGTGAACTGAAAATTGGGCCCTTCCAGCCACGCCCATGCATCCAAAAAGCCAAAGCCCCTTCTCCAAGAGGGACTCCTACAATGCCCCTTACACACACAAATACATTTATAGACATTACTGGTTTTCTTCTAGTCAACAATTAATTAAAAATTGTTATTTAGTGAGCTCCAGTTATGAGTCTACTAAACTTCTCATATTAAAAAGTTTTATGATCGATCTGTCTTGTGAGATTGTGTGATTACCAAAAAGGTACAGAGCTCAGACTAATGGGTTTAATGCATTACAGAAATATACCCTTATCTATTAAAAAAAAAAAAAAACATATTCTTCTTACACATAATACGACTTCAACCTACTATAGCTACATTTGCGTTAAGCACTGCTTAACGCAGCTAGAAAAAAGTTTAATTGGGGACACTAAAAAAAAAAATGGAGTTAATTTTCTTGTTAATTGGGGACACTAAAAAAAAAAAATGGAGTTAATTTTCTTGTTAAAGGAAGATATAATTATAGATTGCAACTATTAAATTGGGACAATTACAATTTTCTTATAAAAATGGGGCACAACTTAAATTCTCCACAATGTGAGTGTAAATGTGACAACTGGGCCCTTCCAACCCAAAAAAGAACTACTTGGGCTTTTGGGCCATCAGCTTTCTGGCTCAAAGTTAAATTAATGGGCCTAATCCTTCTTAAGATCCAACTAGTGAGGTCCATTATACCTTTCAGATGCAAAAGCCCAGGCTCAAAACCGGGCGTTACGTTTCCGGCCGCGGACATTACGCGGCATTTTCCTCAGATTCCTAATCTGTCTTTGGAAAATTGGAAATTTCACAAAAACCCTAAACTTCTTAACTATTTTTCGCTCAGAACCCCAAACTTCTTACTTGGAAAGAAATTTACCTCTTTTATTTATTTTTCTTTGGTTTTGTCTTCTCACTCAGGTCACAAAGCCCTTCTTCTCTCTCCGCTCCTTCGTATCACTCAGACTCTCTCTCTCCATCTCTCTCAATTTTGCGAAACCGTACAGAAACGTACGTACTGGTACTATAGAACCCGAGCTTTTCCAGTTAAATTGGGTCCCAAAATCGCTCACAAATCTAACCATTTTTTCCCTTTTGAAATATGTTTCATTTTCCCGTTCAGACAAATTTTCTTGGCTAAATTATGTTGGTCTGTTCATTTCACAAGGTATTTCGTTTAAATTATGTTCGTCGGAAAATTGTTGTTGTTGTTTTTATTTTTCCTTCGATTTTGATACTCTAAACGTAGGTTCCGATGTAATTTCATGGTCTTGCTTTTTGTACCTTTGATTATGTTGTTTTTTTGGGTGTAATTTTATGAAATTTTGGATATTTTGGTGGAGTTTTCGTTAGGAACCCTAGTTTTTGGGGGCTTTTGTTTATGGGGGTATGGATCCGGGGCGTGTGGTGTTTGACATAAGCTCCGACGAAGAATCTTCGGGGCATAGCGAGCCCCAAGGCGAGGACTTTGATTGGCTGGCGGAGTTTCTCGAGTCCGATGATAAGGAAACGGACGATGATTCCGATGATGTTGTGGTGGTGGCCGAGGTCAAACCAAAGCAGAAGTCAAAGTCTTCCAAACCGACGGTTAGAGATGTTGACGATGACTGTGTGATTTTGGATGGTGACCCAGATAAGCCTGCCGGGGTCGTCGATGACTCGGCCGGTGGCGGCGAGGACGACTTGCTCATCGTTGGCGAGACGGGTCAGGTATAAAGCAATGAACTTTATCACTCCATTAGAAATTACTTTGGGTTTTTTGTATTTTTGTTTTTTACTTGTTTGATTGCTGAGAAATGAGTTTGACAGGATAGCAAATTTAGGTGCCTGGCTTTGCCTTTAGTTAACACTCTCTGTTTGGTTTGACACTTTTATCTTGTTTGATAGAGAGCTACAAGAAAATTGATTTGGATAGACCTATTTTTCATTTGTGCGACTTCAAATCAACACCTGTTAACTCTCATGATTAAACTTTTTTTTGGTTCAAAAGGGAGACCAAAAAAAAAAAAAAAGAGAGAGAGAACTGCCCACTTTAGGTTTATGAATTAATAATATAAACCTATGTATTTTAATTTTTTAATATGCAATGAAGAAACAACATACTAGGGGTTGGTCTTTTGGGAAGGACAATATCGTGAATGTTTCGGTCCTTTTTGACAAGGAAGCGAAACAATTCTTTGCAATGTTGGCTCTGTGATAACTAGGCATTGGATGTCAAACTAATGAATGGTCATTCAAAAAGCTAGGATTAGATGTCTTGGGGTGGGAAGAATAACTCTTCATGTTGTTGCCTACTTCAGCTTCATGGAAAGTTATTGCAGGATTTGAACTTGCTGAGGCTAGTTGCAGGATTTGAACTTGCTGAGGCTAGTCGCAGGCTGTGAACTTGGGGCCATTAATCCCGCTTGTTGGATGCGAAAATTTTTCTTTTTGCACGAGCAGGTTGAGAGGTTGAAATAGAACTAGCGGCCATGGCTAAGAGTGTTATGGGTGAGGATCGGAACCTGAATTGGGGTGCTTCTAGAAATATTAAGAAAAGTATATCCCATTCTTACATCAAGATTGCAGCTTTTTTCAACAGAAACAAGATAAAACCTATTTTTGTCTTGATTTAAAACATAGAGTTGAGATTGTTTCTTATATCTATTGCAAAATTTTTTTTTTTTTCATTTCGTCCTGGCTGGGTAGATACAAGTGCCCTATGTGCGATGACAGTCTTTAATTTTTTTTTTTCCTTCTTCTTTTGCTGCAGATTGCATGCAGAGACTACCCTCATCCCCGACATCATTGTGTCACGTTTCCTTTCGGTACTACCCCACATGAGAAGCACTGTGACCTGGTAAGATGAATCCTACAAGCTACGACTTCCAGAATTCTACTCTATTCTACTTTTAATTGTCTTACAGTTATCTTTTCACTGCTTTGAACTTTTTCCTGGAACGTATGCAGTGCCATTGCTATGTCTGCGACTCACCTGCACCCTGTGTGCATTGGGCAACTAGTGTCACCGGTATGCACCATTGCCATGCCACTGACAAAGAGGAGACGTGGAAGATTGAGAGGAGAAACTTCAAGCTGGGCAAAAGTGCCCCATTACCAGCCTCCAAAGTCTCTGATACTCGGCGTCCTATGAGTCTGCCTCAACTCAACACAGTTTCACCACACAGCATTGTTCAGTTATCACCTTCCTTACGACCACAGAGCCATGTTTCCAGGCCTTCTACTGTCCAAGGTTGTTCCCCAGCCAGTTTTTCTTTGCCTACCATACTAAGCCGAGGTAGGAGCCAAACATCCTTGGGACCGGGTTTGTCTATGAACAGATTCCAGCCACGCATAGTTTCCACAGGACAGTTGCTTGGTGTTAGTCATAGCACTAGGAGTGGAAAACCTCATTTTACTCATTCAAGTCATTGTAAAGTTTCTTCTACCACAATGTTTAAAAGTCCAGGAAGTGTTGGGGTTTCCTTGCCAGTGAATCGATCTCCTAACTATTCATCACACAACAGGAACAATGCTATTGCAGCACAATGTGCCAGAACTCCTGCTCCAGCAATAGTGTTGAGCGACTTGAACACCATCAGGTGGGGGAATGTTAACTCCAGCACACATCAGCGCCGCTCTGAGCCCAATTTTGGAAGCACAGTTTCAAATGCTCCAACATCTCAACCTCATACATTTACGTCCACCACTGTTCCTTCACCAAATGATCCCCATAATTTCTATCTGCACGGGAGTCAATTTCAGAGTGATGGCCAAAGTATCTATCAGAGTGTTAACGATACTTTAAATCCTGCGGAAAATACCTTTCTGGACGGCATTGAAAGTGCAAGTGCAAAAGATGCAAGGTCTGTAGATCATAGCTCAAGTTGGGTGAACAATAGTCAAAGCAATCAACAACCTCCAGTTGAACATCCTCAGTCAGTTTTCGAACCGCCTGATAAGGAGTCTAGTCCCGAGTTCAGTGTAAGAAATGCTAATTTTAACCCGGACTTTGGCTTGGATGACTGGCTTCTGGATAGCCAATCTGCTCCAGTGGTTTCAGATGGTTCTGTACCTCCTCAATCAAGCATCTTCTCTCCCGAGCCTGCTCCTATCGACACAAGTTTGCTTTTGTTCGACTTTGAAACCTCCTGGAATGGTCTCACTCGTTCAGAATGTGACTCTACACTATTTAGTCATGCTTCTTGAAAAGCCATGGAGCCCAAATTGCTGACTCTCTCGGGTTTTGCGCTTCTCTTGTAAATAATTGAAGCTGGTTAATTTGTACTCGGCAGAATAAGCATCCCCATAGAAAGCTGGAGGAGCTTTGTTAGTACTTTGTATTAGTGTGAAGTTATTTCGTAGGGTTGATAACGATGCGCCCTTTCGTTACCCATAGGTTGGGATGCTGTACAGAAGGACCAGATGCTGGTTGTTTTTTGGCCCTTGATCCTTTTCTACTTGTTAAATCCCACATGTGAGATTATTGTTAAAACTAATCCTGCTTCTCTTGTTGTAACCCGTTTTTTGAAGCGGAGATTTCCCACCTGTCATTACCCTATTTCTGATTTCTGAATTTTCTTCCTTCTAGTTGTATTGCTGTTTTGAAATTGGTATTGTTTTGAGGGATTGTTCGCACCACCTTGACTACCCAAGGCCCTTTCCCACTTCAAAGTAGCGCGATCTCAAACAAAAAAACAAAAAAAATTACTTTTAAAACTTAAAAATCTTAAGTCAAATTCAAACACCAAACACCCCTTAACTTTTCTAAAGAAGTTTTTCGACATATAACGGAAATTTTCTAAAATTAAGAAATGAATGAATATTTTTTTCAAATTATCAATAAATAATTAATTAATATTAATATATATATTTTTCACTTATTAGTTGTTATTTTCTGATATAATAAAAAATTCGGTCATTTATTTAACAAGTGTGTAAAAACGGTCTATTCACGTAATTTATCTTTATATTTAAATTTTTTTTGACAAGATAAAAATGATTCATATTATAAAACAAGGAAAATATAGGGGCCAATGTGCCAATTGCCAAAATTTTTGAAGTGCCAAAGGGCACCGCTGTCCACTAGGGAGTAAATTGCAAATTACCCGTTTATAAAAAATAAAAAATTACAAATTACAAATTAGCCTTTTAAAGTTTTCTAATTAGGCTGTTTACTGTGTTAATATGTTTAGATTAGTGGCTGCAAGAGAGGTATTTTCATTAGTACTTTCTGGAAACGGGACGTAGAACTGAGAAAAACAAATGACTCTGAACTCTGAAGAAGAAGAAGAAGAAGAAGCATAAGAAGAAGAAGAAGAAATCGCAGGGAATCGGAATGGCGCTATGGATGGAGAAGGGCTCCGAACCGCTCACAGATTCCGAGAAAGCCGACCTCGACGCCATCTCCGCTCTCAAAGAGTCCGCCGCCTTCGAGCTCAAGGTCCTCTCTCTCTAACTCAACAAAAAAGTTTCAGTTTTTCATGGTCATGTCGCAGTACTCTCTCTCTCTCTCTCTCTAATTCAGCGAGAAAAGTTTCTGTTTTTAATGGTGATGTCTCCTATTGGGTTCTCAGGAAAAGGGCAATCAGTACGTGAAAATGGGCAAAAAGCATTACTCGGACGCCATCGACTGCTACACCAGAGCTATCGATCAGAAAGCTCTGAGCGATTCCGAGACCTCTCTTCTCTTTTCCAACAGAGCCCATGTCAATCTCCTTCTCGGCAATTTCAGACGCGCTCTTTCGGACTCCGAGGAAGCCATTAAACTCTCTCCCACTAATCTCAAGGTTTCGTTTTTCCCACCTTTTTTATTTTTGATTTTGATTTTTTTTTGGAATTTACGAAGCAATTTTGAACAAATTGTTTGTTAAATGTTAATGATTTAGGCGTTGTATAGAGCTGCGAAAGCGTCTCTGTCGTTGAACTTGCTTTCCGAGGCGAAATCCCATTGCGAGAACGGAATTAAGCAAGACCCAGATAACCAAGAACTGAAGAAACTCTTGAGGCAGATTGATTCTCTGAAGCTGGAACAAGAACAACGTGAGGCTCAAGTTTCCATGGCCGTTTCAGAGGCTAAGGTTTGATAATTTGCAGTTTTTGATGCAGCATTTTGCTTTCTTGTTACGATATTCATGTGTTTTTCTTTGGTGGGTTATGTAGAATCTTCTTTCCGTGGTTGAATCGAGAGGCTACAAGATTGGGAAGGCGATGTTTAGAGAACTTGTAGGATTGCGAAAGCCGGTGTTGGATAAGAGTAATATTCTTCACTGGCCGGTTCTTCTTCTTTATGCCGAGTTTATGTCTAGCGATTTCATTGAGGATTTCTGCGAGACAGACATGTTTTCGGCTCATCTCGATATGATATCCTTAATTCTGTTTCTATAGCATTTAAGTCTAATCTTGTACTGTCTTATATTTGTATACTTCTTTTTGTGGTGTCCTTAGCTTTCAAACATGTTTTCAGAAAGTTCTCCACCTTTGCCTTGGGATATAGAAAACAATTACACTCGCAAAGATATTGAATTATACTATGAGGTAAGTAGGGCATTCTGTGGAATCATGATTAGATCGAACTTCACTGGTTTTGGAAGATACGTTTCAATTTTCCTTTTAGTGTCAAAAGCTAGCTCTTTTAAAGCGGTCATCTGCATTTGTGTAACAGCGAACATTATTGTGTGCTGACGGTTCTGTTATTTATTGGATGTTGTTACCTCTTGCTGCATCCTTGAGAGATTTCTTGGCAATTGCCAAAATTAGAAGTTTAAGGACTGCTTTGCCTAGGCATGAAAACTATAGGGGACATTAGTTCCAAAACCCCATTATGGTGTGCTAGCATAAATTGACAAATTGGAATAATGACTTAAAAGAAATGGGATTTTTTTTTTTTTCAAAACACAGTAATGCTTTCGAAGGTTTACTTTCTGGAGCTTACATGGGATAATGGCTATCTGTCCCAACACTTTTTCCGTGCTTTGTTCTTCGCGTTATTAGATGTTTGAGGAAATCCTATTTGTTTTTCATTTCATATTCCTGTCCTTGGTGTTTAACAGGCTACTAAAGGAGGTTGTCTATCAAAGAAAAAAATTCTTCATTATTTCCTTGAAGGTACAGCAGCTTCTAATGTAGAAGACATTGGTGATGAGGGAGATGATGCAGTTCAGGATTCTAATGGCTTAAGCTCGTCAGGTAAGCAATAACAGATTGCCCTTATCTCATTTGTCAACTTCGTTTTTTCCTAGAACACCAACTTACCTGGAACGTTTTTCTTTGATTTTGTCTGACGGGAAGGCTCTTCAAAATGGATCAAAGTAAACGAAAAAAGAACGCTTCATGATGTGTTGAAAGAACCCAACTTCATCATTCAAGGGATCCCAGGTGTGTGCTCTTGACGTCACAACTGAAACTATCATTGATCTCACTTCACATCAAGTACTTTCGTACTTTAAAAATGCAGTTCCCTTCCAATTTTCTGATGTTTGTATGTTGTGTATGTTTACGTATTCTTTTGAACATTGGTGCAGTCTTTTATGTTGTTTCTAAAAAGTCCAACTTCTATAGAAAGTTCAAAGCTGGTCTATGGGCTCCTCCGTCATGAGCAGGCTGCGAATGTCATGACACTGCCTGGCTTGCATTGTTCGACTATGGAAAACAGGACACTGCCTGGCTTGGATCGTTCGACTATGGGAAGACGAGGGAACGATCATCACATGTCGAAACAAGTACGACTCAAATGGGTCATTGTATTAATCGGATCATTGCTCTTGTAAGATGTGTTGATCTTGCTTTTAAAATGCTTGTACTAAATTTTTTTAGATTTGAAGTCTTAGATTTATTTTGAGTTGTAGTGTATTTTAGACTCCATTATTGCCCTAAGTTTTGTAGGTTAAAGACATCAAATTTTTTGAACTGTAAATTTACTAAATTTAGTAGAAGCTTGGTAGTTATAGTTTCATTATCGATTTCTCTCTTGTTTCTATACCCGTTTTCTTCTTTTTACTAAATTGGTTCAAAATTAAGGGGGGGGGAAGACCAAAAAAATCAATTCAAGCTTTGGGACACTGATATATTCGATCTTCGTTTCTTCTTTTCTTTATTTCGAGGAGAGCCAATTTCAAAACAAACGGTAGGTACCAGTATGACTCTTCTCCCATTTATTTTTGATACATTAACTTGCCAGAGAAAAGCAAAATGTGCATTTTACCGTAGAACAAAATAACGTTTCAAATTACAGAGCAAAAACAAAGGCAAAGGTAAAGGCAAGTTCAATACAACATCCACTTTATTTAGGAGAATTTTTATATTCGTTACCACTAGGGAGGGGGAGGCAAAGAAGAAGACAAGTTCAACAGAGCAGTACTCACTCCCCGGTCTTTTCAACTTCATCATCACAAGGCAGAAAAGAAGACAACAACTTAAAGAAGGTATCCATTTTTGGTTTTTTGACGACTCACGAGGGGGAATAGAGAAAAGCCCAGGTCAAGCTCAAATCCTTGAGGAGCTTGCAAGATATGCCCCTCGAGGAAAACTTCAGCAATCCATCGAAAGCACACACCTGAGGCATCCTCCTCCATGCATCAGATCAAATGCCTTGTTAATCTCCCCAAGAGTCAAATTGTGAGTGATGTACTCGTCAACCTTGATTTCCTGCATTAGAAGGGACCAAAACAATGTTTTAGACACGAAATTCAGGCATAAAGAAACTCGGTTAAGAAGTCATTTTTTGACATTCCCTGAATAGCTACCTTCTTCAAGTACTTCTCAACAAGCCATGGCACTTGTGAACGGCTCTTGAAGCCTCCAAAGGCTGTTCCTTTCCAGACACGGCCAGTCACCAGCTGAAAAGGCCGAGTTGATATCTCCTGTCCAGATGCTGCTACACCCACAATAACCGAAGTTCCCCAGCCCTGAAAGTTCAAAGGAGAAAATAAGATACGCTCAATATTATCAAAGTGCAAGTCACCAGAATCAAGAAAAGCACTCCACCTTGTGGCAGCATTCAAGAGCAGCACGCATCACCGAGACATTTCCGATGCACTCAAAGCTGTAGTCAACACCACCATCTGTGAGATCAACAAGGACCTGTTGAATTGGTTTGTCATGGTCCTTTGGATTCACAAATTCCGTAACACCAAAATTCTTTGCTGCATATCAAAATTTGAAACATTAGTCAGCTTTAAAACTTTATTAAAGCCTGTCTTGCTCGTTTTGATAGACTGGTATAGAGTTAGCAAACACATGCGAGTAAAATTTCCCTACCCCAACAAACAAAAGTATGTAGTTCTATAAATATCAATGCTCAATTTTGTGGATAAAAATCTAGTACTGCCATACAACCATTAAATAGCTGCAAACAAAGAGAATTAGGATAATCGCAGGATCTGAACTTACCTACATCAAACCTCTTGCTGTCAATATCTATGCCAATAATTCTTGAAGCACCGGCTGATTTTGCACCCTCTGCAACCTGTAACAAAACGAGCATATTCAAAATATAAAAGTGAAGCCTTCAGCAGAAGGAAATAACTAAAAGGCCCACAAGAAAACTTACTGCAAGACCAACGGTCCCAAGACCAAAAACAGCAACAATGGACCCTGGCTCTACTTTAGCTGTGTTCCAAACAGCTCCAAGACCTAAAAGATGACAGACACGTTATAAGTGTACAGCTAAGGTAAGAACATGAGTAATGACGCAGCGATTCCACACACATAAGAACCACAAACCACTGGTAACAATTTTAACGAATTAATTATGAAGTACAAAAAATTTAAAAAAAAAATGATCTAGGAAAAAGGGGTAAATACTATAATAGTTTCAGAAACAAGTTGATATAGAACAAAAGATCTTACCAGTAGGAACGCCACATCCAAGAAGGCATACTTTATCTAGAGGAGCTATAGGATCTATCTTTGCAACACTAACATCATGAACAACAGTGTACTGGCTAAATGTAGAGGTTCCCATGAAATGATAGATTAGCTTTCCATTTATAGAGAAACGGGACTTGCGATCATTCATCATAACTCCAGCTCCAGTGGCAACACGAACTTTGCCACAGAGATTTGTCTTCCCTGATTTGCAGAACTTGCACTCCCGGCATTCCGCCTGGTAACAGGGGATGACATGGTCTCCGGGCTGAACTTCAGTTACACCTTCACCAACACTCTCCACAATCCTGCATCATGGTCGGCCAAGTTTTTCCATTACCGAACAAAATGATAAAATATCATGTGCAAAATGAGATACACACGATGTACATACCCCGCTGCCTCGTGACCAAGAATGCATGGAAAGAGACCTTCAGGATCCTGCAAGGTAAAGAAAGTGCATACTTTATTACAACGTATGATTTGTATAAACCATAATTATTATAACGAAAAAGCAAATTAGTAAAGTGATATTCTGTCCACCATGGGATATTTCCAAATTTTGTAGGAATTATAGTACCTATAAAATCCTCAAACATGCTTGAAGTTGAAGAAATAAAGCCGTAACTTGAAGCTATTCAAACACACACACCCGTGAACCAGAAACAAATTTCTAAGTTATCTTGAAACATGTAATATATAGAAATGGGGATAAAGTCTAAAAGTTACTTAAAGTAGTTATTATACAGAATAAATGTCATTTGAACTACTGGTAGGAATGTAAATGTCAATCAGTTACATGTGGCGCTGCAAATTTTTAATATAGACACTTACTTATTAGAGTATTAAAAAAATCAATCCAACAATTTAAAAACATTTTCTACCGATAATACAAAATAGGAAATCCTACCCCAAAAATATATATAGCATAAAGTTAAAAAACAGAAAACACTTCCCTCAAAAAAAAAAAAAACAAAAAAAAAAAAAGAAAGAAAGAAAAAACTTTTGGTTATTCCGTACAGTAAGGCGAAAAACGTCATAGATTTCTACGAAAAACACTAGAAAAGCTCTAACAGAGAAAAAAAAAAAAAAAGGCGGAAAACGACAGAATTACGAGAAAAAATGGACCTTGCCGCCCCAAGTGTAAGCATCGGTGTGGCAGAGAGCGGTGTAGAGGATCTTGATCCGGACCTCGCCGGCCTGTGGCGGAGCCACCTGCACGTCTTCGATCACCAGCGGCTTGTTGGGTTCCCAGGCCACCGCCGCTTCGCATTTCCGATTCAGCCCAAACACACCGCAACCACAACCACAACCCTTTCAGACAAGCAAAATACAAACACAGATTCGGAGAGAGAAATCGAGAGAGAGAATAGTTGTTCAGTACCTTTGCAGGTGATGACTTGACCTTGAGTAGCCATGGAAGACGATAAGAGCTTGGAAAGTTGGGATTTCGGAGCCACAAATGAGGGCAGAAAAAGGACGATGAAAATGTACGGATAGGATTGAGAGATCGGAGAGAGAGAATTGGTCAGCTGAACATAAACTACTGATATGTTCATGATAAGGAAAAGAAATGAGGTGTTTTAATCATGTGCCGTCGATTCCTCGGAAATATTGAGTTGATCAAAAGTAATTCGGATCCACGTTCTCTGATTTTTTGAGATTCAAAAAAATGGAAAAATATCCACTTGCCAATGTTTGGTGGTCACGTGGACTATAATCAGAAACGTGAAGGCGACAGCTGGCCTTTTTCAATTTTGCGACAAGCTGAGTGGAGGATTGGTGTTGAGGCGTAACTGATCAATTATTGAGTTTGGACAGTGCCACGTGGCATAGTGAGCTGTTAGGCCCACAGTGTGTGTGTAATGGGCCAAGCCCACAATAGATTTTGAGACAAAGATGTGGGCTTTGAGGTCCATTTTGTCAAAAAAGAAAGAGGCCCACTATTCAAGCCATGCGTATCAGTTTCATTTCTTTAGTTTTTTTTGCTCGTCTTTTTGAATGGAGGGAAAAAAAAATAAAAAATTTATACGTATGCCTTGTTTCAAATAGAGGAAAAAAAATATTAAATTTATGCCTTATTTCATTGTCGGAAGGGAATTCTGATTTTAAATAACCCCACGTCTGTTTTTTTTAATTCTTTTGGACGATAACTTATTCCTGGTTTGAAATCAATTATTGACGTGCTTTATTCCATTTACTTTTGTGAAAAGAACTTACAAATAAAGGCCACTAACATAGAGGTCCCTGTCAAAACTAGTTTAGCGAGTGATCATAAAAAAAGGAAAGGGATTTAGGTATGAACTCTAAGAATATTGTTTTTATTTTTCTGATTAAGTGGGACTTATAAGCTTCATTTCATTTTATTTTTTATTATAATAAAAAATAAAAAAAAACCACTAACAATAGGCCGAACATGTGTACATTGAGTAGACAATGGCCCATTGATTGAGGGGAAAAAAAAAAAAAAAAAGTTCCAATATAAATCGGCATATATGTCATTGTCATTTTTTCAGTGTTCTAAGGAAAAATATATCACTGGTATATTCGCACTTAAATTCTGCAATGAAATGTCAAGTTCAAATGCTCCATACGCAATTAGTTTTTTTTTGTTTTTTTTTTTTTACGCCCACAAAAAAACTTTTGACAAACATTCAAAATAAGGATCTATAAAGTTCGGTAAAAGCTTATACCAATTTGTCTGCCGAGAAAAGCGATGGCCTATCAAATCAACTTTGTTCATGCATGCAACCATGCATTTGGCGTGAAGAACCCCCCCTTTTCTTTAAGTCCATGTAATTATTAGACTAAATTTTCCAACATTTTTTTTTATTTTTATTATTATTATTAGGTCCTTGTGGAAACAGAAATCATTCAAGTGTCACAACATTAATTATTCAAATGTTTCCATGTCGAGGCTAAAATATTATATATATATATATATATATATGTGTGTGTGTGTGTTTTTCTATTTGTCATCATAAAATATAGCCTATTTGCCACTGTCCATTTACAAGAATCATTACAAGTTAAAAATAAAAAAAATAATTAAAAAAAAACTGTCCAAGCTGTACCTATATGCTCTTCGGTATATGCCATTGCCATTTATTTATTGTTTATATATATTATTTTATTTTGTAAGTTAGTTCAAGGAAAGTAAAACTTCAAAATGAGACCACTATGAATTTAAACCATTTGTGGATTTTTTTTCTTCCCCTTTTTTAATTTCATAGGTATTTGCGGAGCCGGATTTCTAATTCCCCTTAGATAGTTGTTGTGTATGGGCAATAACTATAATGACCAAAGCAAATATATATATATATATATATATATAAAGTGTTTAAACCTATAAATTTATCTTGACATATCTTTATGGGGTTAAACTGCTTGGGATAAATAAAAATGCTCAATATATATATATATATATATATATATATTTATCTAAGTACCTTTCTCAACATGTGTCGAATACAAACACACCGTATTGTCCTTTCTAGACACATAACCTATCATCGAGTATTTTGAAAAATAATAATAATAATAATAATAATAATAAAAACAAAAACAACAACAATAAGATCGTTATACAAAAAAAAAAAAAAAAAATGGCGATTAGTCTTTTTTTTTTTTATTAAGTTTTTTTAATAAATTATCAAAATTTTTAAAAATTAATTGAAATTTTTTTTATTTTTTTCTAAAATAGTTAATCAATTTTTGTAAATGGTCAATCAATGATTGACTTACGATTAATCATTAATTAACCATAATATGGATCATTAAGGGGGTGTTTGGTGAATGAGTTTAGTTTAAAATTTTTAAGTTTTAATAGTAATTTTTCAGAAAAGACAAAAAAATTTTCAGAAAAAGATAAAAATCATGATAAAAAAAGTACAATTTAGTTTAAAATGAGCTAATCACTAAACATGCCCTAAATTTTATAGTCAGTCACTAATTCATTATTAGTCAATCACTAATTTTTATAATTAATTACTGATTAATTATTAATCGATCACCAATTGACTAAATCTTCTAAATAAAAAAATTAAATCATCTATTAAATTAGATATTTAAAAAAAAAAATCACCCATTCAAATTTTTCAAAGAAAAATTGTGGTATCTAATATTTGCACGTGTAAATGCATGTGCAAAATTTATCCTTCGAGTGAGTAGGATGGTACTTTTGTAGGATAAGGAATGAGAGGTACAATGTACGAATAAAACAATGAAAATTGCATTAATTGCCATATAAAAAAATTAAAAACTGCATAAATCATAGAATGGAGCGCCAAAAAAAAGGGTCCGACAGTGCCACGTCGGCATCTCCAAGACCATGATTTCCAGACCTAGTCAAACAATGATGCACCTCACAAATCATATGCGGCCACGTGTTCTCTGTCAGATTAAATATCTGGTCAACCGTTTGACCGTGAAAATGATCTGATTTTATGTAGTCCCATCGCAACATGTGATCCTCATTGACACACCCTGCAAAGCTTCTTAGTGTTCGCTTTCACTTTGGCCACTTGATGATATACAAATGAGACAATTTAAATCTTAAAATTATAATTTAATTTTATTTTTTTAATTTATTATTATAATTTATAATTTAAATTTTAAAAGTTTATATTTTTTTATAAATAAATTTAAATGAAATGATTTTTTAAAAAAATATATAGAATTTTAAGATAAACGAAACAAGTTTTATATTGATTTTTTTTCGAACACATGTCAAGTATTAATATTTTTTAACTCAAATAATTCAACACATCGATAGATATACAAACAATCTAAATCTTAGCACCAAACATATGCATATATTATAACATCCAAGAAAACATATGAATTAATTATATATATTGGAATAACACTGTCTTACTCAAAATATCTATCCACTATATTTTATATTATAATTATTTGTTAAAATATGGATCAACTCATGAAAAAAAAAGTCCTTAAAATCATATGGTATATCCAATGTCAACATTCTTAATGATGCAATCTCGTTATAATTTCAATCCCGGCTTCACAAATACGAGTAAAATTTGAATTCCTGCACCTTAAATCTTTTTTTTAATATGATTATATAAACTAATAATTTTGGATAAGAATAGATTAATGGTGCCTTCGAATGCATGCATTGTTTGACCTAATCGTACATATGTTCAAAACTTTTTCGGTGCTTTTTTCTTTATTTTATTATTTGACGAAAAGTACATTATGTAATATTTTTTTGAAACCAAATGGCATATACATGCATATACATATGTAACATATATATATATATATATAACGCTCAACCATCAACGACATGAAAATATAATGCATTTGTGATCATGACATGGCAAGATGTGATAAGTCAAAGGGCAATAATGAGGGAAGACTACGGTGCCTATCCAAACACTTGCCTATATATTAACATATCTCCTCCCCATCTCTTCTGTTCCTTCCATGGACAAGATTCCCTTTTCTTCCCTTCTCCAAAAATCCTCGTAATAAAACAGCCAAAAAAAAAAAAAAAAAACAAATATCAGTTATTATTGCAGATCAAATCTCTCCAACATGTCAACTTCATCATCAATATCGAACTCCTCGGAAAACAATAACCTAAGAATTATTGTCGAGAGTAACCCTTCTGAATCCAAGCTTTCCGAGTTGAATATCAAGGGTTGGCCCAAGTAAGCCTTTTTTTTTTTTTTTTTTTTTTTCTCTTTTTTCTCTTTCTTTCTTCTACTGTTCTCATACACACACACACACTTCCGCCTCTAATGAATTTTAATTTTTAACTTAATCTCCTACTGAAACAATAGACTGGATTTGTTATTTTTTGTTTTGTTTTGTTTTTTTGTTGGTGAAGATGGGGTTGTTCGCCGGGGAAATATCAGCTGAAGTTTGATGCGGAAGAGACGTGTTATTTGGTGAAAGGAAAAGTGAAGGCATATACAAAAGGGTCGTCAGAGTATGTGGAGTTTGGAGCCGGAGACCTTGTTATCTTACCAAAGGGACTAAGTTGCACTTGGGACGTTTCTCTTGCCGTTGATAAATACTACAAATTCGAATCATCATCGACTTCATAGCTATATATATAGCCTTGGTATCAGTACTTCTTTGGCTATGTTAATTTCTTTTATTTCTTCCTTTTTTTTTCCCCCTAAATTTTCTCACAATTTTTAGATACTTCTTTCATTTTTCATTTTTTTCCCCCTTTTTTTTTTGGTTTTTTTTTTTTTGTTTTTGTTTTTCCTGTTTGTGGATTATTATGTAGAAGATAGTGATCGCTTGATTCTATTCCAGAAGCGGTCAAAGAAAGGGAAAACAATTAGTCAAATGCATGTCCCATTCAAAAACTAATTTCTTCTCAACGTCTTTACGCTAGCTTTTAATGTTCCTTTGACTGGTCAACTTGTTTTTTTTTTTTTTTTTTTCTCTCTCTGATGTGGGAAATCAATACAATACTCCTTCCTTCGTTGGCAATGATTTACGCACCGCCTTTAGCTTGGTCGTCACAAGGAACCCATTAGCCGTTAAAAGAAAAATGTAAACTTATAGAGAGAGAGAGAGAGAGATATAAAAACAATATTTTTTAATTATTTTCAAAGATCCTTTTAGCAGAGTATGGGCACCGGCTTCTCATTCCATCTTTTCAGGAGCGAAGACGACCAAAACTTAGGGGTGTAGAAAATCAGGAATCAATTTAGGAGGAAGAGAAAGTTATGATTTTTTATTCCAATCAATAAATCAAAATAACATATCAAAAGAGATTTATATAGGCTAATTAAAAAATATAAAATTATATCATCTAATATTCTTTCTCAAACTCACGATACTACTGTAAGTAGTATTGAGAGTTTGTCAAATAAGAAACGAAAACGCAAAACAGAAAGTGTCTTGGTAAACATGTCAGCAATCTGTATGGAAGAAAAAACGAAAGGTAATGTGATGGTGTTTAGTTGATAGTGATGTCGAATGATATGATAATCAATCTTAATATGTTTGGTCTGCTCATGGAACACTGAATTGCGGGTAATTTGAATAGCAATCTGACTATCACAATATAAGAGAGTAGGTCGATGAAGAAAAACACCCATTTTTGCAAGTAATCGACGTAACCAAACTATCTCACAAGTAGTAAAAGCCATGACATGATATTCTGCTTCGGTGGAAGTTCGAAAAATAACGTCTTGCTTTTTACTCTTCCAAGAAATAAGAGAGTCGCCCAAAAAGATACAGAAACCAGTGGTGGACTTGCGATCTGTCGGATTACTAGCCCAATCAACATCAGAGTAAGCATGTAGCTCTAAGGATGAAGTAGATGGAAGTTAAAGACTCTGAAACTGAGTGCCCCGAAGATACTTCAAAATTCAAAGAATTGCAGCCCAATGAACTATAGTAGGTGCAGTGACAAATTGGCTAACTATATGAATTGCATGTGCAATATCTGGTTGAGTAATAGTGAGATAAACCAAGTTGCCTACAATAGTGCGGTATAAACTAGGATCCGATAAAGGAGGACCATTAGAAGGAGAGTACAGAGCATTAGTCTTAAGAGGTGTATCAACAATCTTATTATTAGTAAGACGTGCACGCTCAAATATATCAGTTATATACTTTGATTGGGAGAGAGGATAACCTTTCGGAGAAAAAGCAACCTTAATGCCCAGAAAATAATGAAGTGAGCCCAGATCTTTCATGGCAAAACAACAAGCTAACTCAATCTTCAGTGCTGTAATCCCGTCAACATCATCACCAGTAATAATCATATCATCAACATATAAAGATAGTAGAATACGACCCGCACCAGTACATCTCACAAACAAAGCTAAATCATGATGACTAGAGCGAAAGCCAAGTGAAGTAATTATCTTAGAGAACTTCTCAAACCAGGCTCGGGGTACCTGTTTGAGACCATAAAGGGCTTTTCTGAGCCAGTAGACTTCACTAGGTTGATAAGAAACACCAAAAGGAGGTACCATGTAAACTTCTTCATGAAGATCACCATTCAAAAAAGGCATTTTTAACATCCATTTGAGATGTGTTATTGACAAACATAGGCAATTGCAATGAGAGTATGAACAGTAGTCATTTTGCAACTAGGGCAAAAGTCTCCTCATAATCCATTCTATACTCCTGAGAGTAACCTTTAGCAACAAGTCGAGCTTTGTATCTTTAAATAGAACCATCAGACTTAGTTTTGATTTTATAGACCCAACAAGAACCAATTGCTCGTTTACCTAGTGGTGAAGGTACTAAGTCTCATGTATGTGTCTAATGCAAAGCAGTAAGTTCCTCAGCCATAGCATCCTACTAAAGTGGATTACAAACATCCTCTCTATAGGACAATGGCTCAGAGAGACGATGAATATAAGCTAAAAAGGAAGTGAAACAACTAGAATAACAAGAGTAAGCAAAATCTGGTAGCTTAGTAGACTTACTAAAACAGGTAGAGTGACGAATGAGAGGAGGATAAGGAGCCGTAGTCTTATGAGGTGATTGGGCAGCCGTAGGAAGAAAGGAAACAATGGTAGTATCAGGAACCAAAGTACCAGAATCTGTAGAGTTATCAGTGGGAACTCTGCATGAAACATTATCTGAAACTGGAGTAAGTACTTGTGAAACAAGTGGTGAGACTGTGTCAGTGTCAATAATGAAAGGATCGATATGTATGAGATCAAACTTGGTCAGATTATGAGAACTAGCAGGAATATATTAGAATGAGATATGTTCAAAAAACACAACATGACAAAAGACATATAATTTTTGACTAACTGGATCAAAAACACGATATCCTTTTTGACTTACACCATAACCCAAAAAAATGCACATAATAAACCGCGATGACAATTTACTGCACTCGACATGAGGACGAAGGACAAAACAGGTGGAACCAAAAACATGCGAGAAAGAATAATCAGGAGCATATCCGTACAACTTTTCAAACGGTGACAGACCTGAATTGTGGGAGGTTGGAATCATATTAATCAAATGAACAGCAGTAAGAATTGCTTCCCCCCAAAATTAACTAGGAACACTGGCTGACAACAAAAGAGAATGAGCAGTTTTATTAAGATGCATATGTTTCCTTTCGGCAATACCATTTTGTTCTGAAGTATCTATACAAGAAGTTTGGTGAACTATTTCATCGGAAGCAAGAAAAATAGAAAAATCATTAGAAGTATATTATCCTCCCAAATCACAACGAAAACACTTTATGACAGCCGAATGTTGAGTTTTTACAAGAGCTCGGAAAATATTGAAAATAATAAGAAAATCAGAACGATGTTTCGTAAGAACCCAACAATATTGAGTGCAGTCATCAATAAACGAAATATAATATCATAACCCCCTTTTGTGAGCACAGGAGAAGATCCTCACACATCAGAATGAACGAGATCAAATGGTGCAAGAGAAAAAAAAAAAAAAGACTTTTACAAAATGGTAAAGTAGAAAATTTTACCAGTTTGCAAGCACTACAATAAGAAATATCATGAGTTTTTAAATTGCTCCTGTACAAACTAAAAATTGTAAATGAGACGCTGAAACATGACCAAGACAAGAATGTCATAAATAAAAATCAGAAGACGAATGACTCAGATGAAAAGATGGCAAGTCCACACTAAAAGTTGCAACTTCTGGTACTTCGAGCTCATCCAAAACATAGAGTCCCCCTTGCCTACGGCCTTTTCCAATCAGCTTCTGAGATTGCGGATCCTGCACATAACAAGTGGAATAAGAAAAAAAAAAACTAAGTATCCTGACTCACACAATTGACTAACAGAGACAAGATTTAAAGTAAGACTAGGAATGTGATAAACATTAGAAAGAGACATATAAGGTGTGACAATCGAACCAATGCCTACTAATGGCATAAGAGTACCATCAGCAATCATAATTGACACAGATGAATTAGGAGAGAAATTAACAAAAGATAATAAATTATAGGACATATGATGAGAAGCTCCAAAATCTAAGACCCACAAAGAGGAAAATATACCTGAATCATTAGAGGATGATATACTTATATGAGAGAAAGCAGACTTAGCTTATGGCTGTATGGTTTCTGAAACTGCTCGAACATAAATGGATCTAATGACGGTACAGCCATTGCAAAATTTGGTTGAGGTGGTCTGTATGCCCACAAAAAACAATCAAGACATGCAGAAGTGAGCAAATAGAAGCATAGAGCGATTGTACGGATGATCCAGGAAAAAACGACGCTCTTATACGGACGGCGACATGTACTGACGTCATACGGACGTGGGCGATTGTACGGACGGCGGTGCCCCCAGCAGAAGATCAACGAGGAATTCAATCAACAAAAGCTTTTGCAGAAAACAAACGTTCTTCAACAAAATTAACAAAATCGATAAGATGGTGGCTCTAATACCATGTAGAAAACCAAGAACCAATTTGGGAACAATAGAAAACTATGATTTCTTATTCCAATCAAAAGAGGTTTATATAAGCTCACTAGAGAATATAAAAAGACTAATCTACCCTTAACTGTTGAAAAGAATAAAACTTAATAATAAAAAGAGGTTTATATACATCAATGAAAACCTAATAATAATCAATGAATCAAAATAATACATCAAAAGAGATTTATATAGGCTCACTAGAGAATATAAAAAGACTAATCTACCCTTAACTGTTGAAAAGAAGAAAACCTAATAATAATAGAAAACAAGTAATAAAATAAATATAAAACTATATCATCTAACATGGGGGACCAATTTGAACCGTTGATTTGTAAATCTATGGTTTGGATTAAATGGCAGCTTATGACCATATGAGAGAAAACATAATGGTTATTACTTAATTTACAATTTTTTTGTTACTTAACATGTTATTCACCAAAGTACATGGTCAATGAACATTAGGGTTTCTAATTTTTGACAACATTGGAGTAAATAGTATTTGGGAGAATTTTGTGGTAGGAAAAATGGTTTACTGATGTAATTTTTAATAGTTAAATCATATTAAGAACATTCTAAATTATCACTCAAAAAAAAAAAAAAAAGAACATACTAAATTTAGAAAGTACAATAATTCCCTTCCAAAAAAGAAAAAAGAAAGTACAATAATTCAATAGAATAATGAAACATCAATAAGATCTAATTGTTAAAAATAATCTTACCTTTTGCAGGATTCTTCAAAAAAAAAAAAATGGTGATTATATTCCAAATTAAGAAAATACAAACACCAATGACTGGAATGACCTCATAACACAAGAAAACTTAGCCCCAATTACATATTGGTTTCACCAGTAGGTTCTAATGAAGTACAAAAGGGGGTGAAATATGCACTGGATTCCAACAATGAGAAATCGAAAAGACACACTAATTATTGAGCACACATATAGCTCTTTCAACAACATTACTATAATCAATGGAAAACTCCAATCGATTGAGATCAAGAGACCTATAACAAAAAGGTTACCACCAACACCACGTATAAATAACTCTAACGGATTGGACATACATCCAATACGAGAGCGTGGAAAGACCACCTCCGTTATTACAAAATAGAAACAAAAACATAACGAAAAAATACAACATCTACATGGCGGAAACATCACTGCCTTTATTTCAAACAAACAACTATCGCAAATAGGAGGAAAAAAACCTACGTTGACGAGCCAAACTACATGACTAAAGAGATCAAAACGCATCTTTTCCGACCACGAAGTCATCTCGCCATCAAAACCATCACCGTGAAATGTAAAAGCATCTTTTCTAGGGCCGAGAGTCGGGTGACCAACCAAAAGGCGGCCTTGGACTCCAGCCCTAAAAGAGAAATATGAATGGTGCAAATTCTAACGATTGAGAGAGGGAGAGGAAAAGGGAGAGAGAGAATTTTTTGGGGATAATACGCTGGTTACTTTTTTAGTTTTCTTTTTCTAAGGATTTTTACAGGATTCTTAAATTAATTGCGGGAGTAGGTAAGAAAATATAAACATTAACATTGTTTTTTTAAAAGAGTAATGAGATGACATGATTAGTTTTACAAGTCAAAAAGTTAAAGAATCCTTTTACAGTTTACACTATGTTTGATAAAAAGAATGTTTGAATGTAAGGGCATGTTAAACAAAAGAAAAATAAAATATGGGTAGTTATTTTTTTTTTTCTATTTAATCATGTGTTTATTTTCAAAATGGGTAATGAAAATTTAGAAAGCCTTACATAATTTTTGGAATGAGAAAAAAAAATGTCAATAATTACATTTATTTGGTATTGATTCATTGTCAAATTAAGAGAATAGGTGTCAAATTTATTAATATACTATTAGCAAGTTCTCACATGTCAATGATTGTTTGACGGTATAATTATCTTTCTTATTCTTTTACCTTTCTTTTCAATCACGTTACCTTTTCCCTTGCGTTCATTTACGATTTGGTAAACATGTCCTAAAAAAAAGGTAAAAACTCGAGTGAAGAAAATAAAAAAGGTTTGAGAAAATTTTCTTTTATGGTCATTCCCCTTATGCCCCTTGGACTTTAAGACCCTCTGTTAACTCTTTGAATTTTGACTTGTATGTCTCACTTAACTCCTGCTATTAGAATTTTTATTAAAACTTAACAAAAGTGAGAGGTTTAAGTGTAATTATGTGTTCATTCTCAGTTTGTTTTTAACACAAATTATAATAAGTAAGACTAATTCTCTTGTTTCTCATTTACTTTTAAGGAAATTGTAATAAAAGAGGTTAAATGAGACTGATTCAAATTCAGTGGGTAAATGAGTTTTTTAAAGAGAAAAAGTAAGAAAATTCCTAAGGTTTGGGGTGTAGATAAGAGATTGATCTGCCATTCAATCATGTTAACAGCTATTTTCAGAACTTATATTGTTAAGATTATTATTCTTAAATTTAGTAAACATTAGGGGGGAAATATATATATGTATATATAGTTATAAATATGAGTCAGTGGTAATTTTAAGTATAATTCTATTATAAAATATCGAATTCAAATTCTCCTAATTTAAACTAAAAAAAAAAAAAAACACTAAACACAAAATCAATGAAGTATATATATATATATATTTTTAAACTTGAGAATGTGATATTCGAACTCAGACCTATGTATGTTATAATGAAATTAAATGTAAAACTATCTTTAGAATGTATTTGTAATCACGAATGGAGTATATTTTTATTTTATTTTATTTTATTTTATTTTCTCTTTCTAATCTTATTATATGTCCTTTCACATTCTTTAATACGGTTTCGTAAACGTTGCCTAAAGTGCTTAATGAGTTGGAATCCATTCCTTAATTCGATCTCTCGTTTGCGATGATGACGGAATGAAATGCGCAAATTTTATTTATTTATTTATTTTTTTTTTTTGGTTTTTTTTTTTTTTTTGGTCAAACTGATACATACTTGTTCTGAATTCCAACATAAATGCTCTGTATTCTCATTCATTGCATTCTTAGATTGGTAAGTATGGCCAGTGGGCCTGTTTGACTACACTCTCTTCGTTTAAATCGTTACTACTCCAATGGCTTATGGCTCGTATGTGCGGTCATGCTTTTATCATAGACTTGCTAAAGAGGAGTGATTCCTTTCAAAAAAAAAAAAAAAAAAGGAGTGATTTTTGTTTTTACCACCTTTCTGTGCAGTGTTTTACAGGAAGCAATTGACTCTACCTACCAAAAGATTAAGATTAAAAGAATACTTTGTTGGATCATGTTACCTGTCTCATTTTTTTCATTATATATATATATATATATATATTTTTTATGTTCAAGATCACAGGTCTTTGTTTGGTTGCTAGATTGTACTTGTTGGTTCTACCTCAAAAGGTTCTAATATCATGTCTAATTACTGTAAGACTTTTCTTTGAATACTCATAACAATCCCCTTTTTTAAGTAAACCCCATGATTATCATAGTCCACCAACTTCATCATTCTATGGAATTTTTGGGTTTTATCATAAAAAAATCACCTATTAGAAGTAGTCCAAATCTTTTTAAATCAATTTCTAATTTTATGTTTAGCCAACACGAGATTTTTGGCTAAACACTCCTAAGATGTAACGTTGCATCTTGTGTTGATACAATCGGATTAGGTCCTTTTCATTTTATTAATGAGTTTTTAAATTTTTTTCATAGATGATGGGGGATGGTACTAATTACCTCTTTTTTTTTTTTATTCAACAAAAAGAAAAAAAAAAAAAAGGAGGAAAGGTTTAAGAGAGAGTAAACTAAATTATAGCAGTCTTAGGGGGAGTTTGGTTCACCCGTCCAACTCAAATTTTTTTTTTGTCTTTTTCTCAAAAAGTGTTTATCTTTTTCCTAAATTTTTTTTTATCTTTTTTGAAAATTTAAAAAAATTACTATTAAAACTTAAAAATCCCAACTCAAACTACTTAGTATAATGTGGGAGTGGATTGGAATAATCAGAAATGATGTCATATGGTGAAATTTTTAAACAATCATAATTTAAACGAAGAAAGTAAGAGTGAAACTACCGAAAAACAAAAGCAAAACCAGGTTCACAAGAACTCCATGTTAAAGGATAAGAGAGAAGACACGTGTAAGGTAGATTATAGAAGAAGAATAAATTATCGTAATCGAAAAATTATAACTAAATTAACTGTTGGAAAAGATTAAAAATCACAATTGAAAAATGAGATTTGTACGTTATTTGTGAGCTCAAAAATTAAAGAGAATTCAGAATTAGTTTTTATTTATTTTTACTCTTGACCCCCAATCAAATTTAGTCTCCATTTGATAAGTTAATTGGAAATGAAATTTTTAAGTTATAATTGATTAACTTTTTAAAAATTAATGATAATTTTTATTGACTTTTCAAAAAAAATTAAAAACTAAGATAAAAAATTTAAACTTAAAATGAAACATCAAATGTAGCATTAGTATTGTATTGTTTGTCAGTTTGATTATTAGATTTCGACATAAACACATAACTTATTCAATAGTCTATTGAGCAACAGTAAATGGAAATAGTGATATGTTTTCTGGAGTTTTATTAATCAATTAATAGGATTGTTGGTCTCCACCGATGAGATACAAATTTACATAAGCAAAATATGTGTAGCATTTCCCAAGTTAGCTTTATTTATTTATCAGTCATTACCTTATTCACGGCATCACATGCCATGGATCTGGATAACATTAGGCGTATAACTTTTTTTAATTATTTAATTAAGTAATTAAAGAGTCGTGCAACCACACTTTTTTTTTTTTTGGGGGGGGGGGGGGGGGGCCTAAAGAGTCGTGAAACAACTTCATTCTTTTTTCTCTAATTTATGAAACGAAATCTTCTAGTTGAGTAGACGAAGGAAGCAAAGTTTGCTTTCTCTGCTGCTCTTTTTTTAGGGCCTGTTTGGTGTACAAGTTCAGTTTGAGTTGAGTTGGTTTTTTAAAATTTGAATAGTAATTTTTGTTGACTTTTTCAAAAAAGACAAAAAACTTTTTCAGAAAAGACAAAAACATAATAAAAAAATACAATTTAATTTAAACAGAGTGTGTGTATGTCAAACAAAGCCTTAAACTCAGCCACACTACCTTTTCAGAACGAAACTTCACCAAAACATGCATTGTGAGAGACCTCCCCAATTTACGGCATCAATGAGGTAAAATTTTTAAATTCTCCAATTAGTTTTGAACGGTTGAGATCGAAAAGATACATTAAAAAAATAATAAAACTTATTACACCTTATTTTTTTTTTTTACAAAACTTTTCAAAACAATATTAAAAAAAAAAAAAAAACCCAATTTCTTCTGGCAACCCCATCCACGATCACTCGCCACCTTCCCTTTCCTCTGCTGACTGGCAACCACCAACCGATCACCCACATTGGGATCTCGCGGGCCTCGCGAGCCACTCACCGTCGAATCGTGAACTCGCCGGCCTTGCGACTAGGTTCGCCCCCTCCCCCCAGTAACTGGTTTCCCCTACCCCCGCCATGACTAGGTTCGCCTCTCTCCCCCAGCAAATGGGTTCGCCCCACCTCGGCGATCTGGTTGAAGGAGGGCAGATGACATAGGTTGGGTGGCCAGCGAGACCCACGGCCAGGATGTTCCTCGTTCGGCCGTTCTTCTGTTCTTTTTTTTTTCCAATTGTAATCATGTGTAACTGTTTTATTTTTTATTTGGTGTATTTTTTTTTATCTATACCGTCCAAATAATATGATCAAAGGGATGTAAAATTTTTCCACATTGATGGGGTAAAAAAACTAGGTCTCATGGTAGAAAGCTCCGTAATGTAAAAATATATATGTTCATCTTCTTATGCAATTACTTTTTACTAATTATTAGAGATGTCAAACGAGCCGACCTGACCCTGTCCATTTAGTGTTTTGTGCTATGCTCATACTCGCCCATTTAATAAACGTGTCGTGCCGCGCTCATAAAAAATTTATAACATCAAGTCCGGCTTACGACCCATTTATAAACATGTCGTGTTGTGCCGTACTTGTGTCTTAATTGTGCTCAACAATTAAAATATTGTAAATAAATAAGAAAAGTAAGTTTCGAATATCATAGAAAAAATTATTTTTTTAATAACAAAAACAAAGAATATTATTAAAAAGAAACTACAATATTGAAAATCTTATCAAGTTAAACTCAAAAGAGATGAAATCTTCCCAATAAAATAAAAAACACCATAAGTTTTATATAATAATTATTAAAAATATCATAGAAAAATAGAAATGTTGTCGTGCCATTTTCGTTCCCTTTATCATGTCTGTACCCATACTCGTGCCATGTTCTTAACATGTCCGTGCCTTTAGCATGCCTCGTGCCTAAAAATCGCGTCAAGCCTGGCTCATTTAATTAAATGTGCCAGGCTAGATTCATGTAATAATCGTATAGTGCCGTGCCGTACTCACTTTTTAATCGTGTTGTACACTAAACCCAACCATTTTGACATCTCTTCTAAATATGATATCAAATGTCAAATTTGTGTGATATAGACCAAAAATATCTTTCTGCAATGAGCTGGATTCATTAGTCCGAAGATTTTGCGGTCTGCTGACGTGCACAAATCAAAATATTTGGCCTCCTCTCCATGCAGGTTGTGTCAAAATTAATGTCGATGCCGCTTGGCATTTGGACGAGGCTGGGGAGAGGCTCCGATGGTGTTCCGTTACTCACTTGGGATGGTATGGAAGTCGCTGTGTCCCCATTCCATTCCGAGTTGCTTGCGGCGTTGCAAGCGCTTTCAGTAGCTGTTCTGAAACAATGGATCGATGTTATTGTATAGATGGTGACTGCAAAACTTTCGCCCCCTACTTTTGTGTTCGATCGTGCAAGAAGATTTTTGGTTTGAGCCAAGTGTTTTTTATGTGCAGTCAGATAAATAATTACGTCAAATACATTTTTTAAGCACACGAATAAAAATTACTGGTGGAAAGAAACATTTCTCGTTAAACATTAATTTCCCATTATAAGAAGTAAACTCCGAGAAATTAAACGAAACATAAAATACAAACTGTTATAAATAACAAAACACAAACTTGTGTTACTGCTACAGGGTATTGATAATGTACAAATTGTTACACATCAGTTTAGTTACAGTTTACAGGATTTGCCAATGAAGCGGACAAAGAAGCGCACTCCAACGACTAGTCGCTCCCTCGCACCGCATTGCATTTGGTGTTAGCTCCTGTAGAGCACCACAACCATTTTTCTAGCAACACTTGAATCTTCACCAAAACCTAAGAGGTGTGTGGGGGGTTTTTTTTTTTTTTTTTTTTCTTCCAACGCAATCCACCAGTATCTCAAACAATCACAATAATTAAAGGTTAAAGATCCAACAAGTTGGAGTTTCATACCATCTTGGTCGGTTATACAGCTTATGTGAAGTCAGATCACTAATTTCTACCATTTTAAATTTGTTTCTGGACCTGTGATCAGCACGGAGGAGCAAATTAAGATAAAGTGGATAAAATTTTGTATTACAAGCGAGAAAAGTATTAATAGAGACGCACACGCTCCTAGACAAAGATTAGCTGACGGTTATACTAATTGACGTCAAAAGAGAAAGCAGGGAGCATTTTCATGTACAGCCAAGAAAAGAAATGCATATTTTGGCGAGGTTTAAAATAGACAAGGTCGAAAAAGAGGGCGAGAGTAAGAACAAATATACCTTTGTTACTATTCTACAACAGCCACGTTTTCCTTGCGGAACTAATTTGGTCTGGTGCAATGTTCACCATAAGCACCATCATACTGAAGGACCCTAAGCTTTCCTTCCTGCATTATTAACCCCGAAAAACATTTAAAATAATTAGAGAACATCTGGAGAGTAAGTTATTTAATCTCCCTTCACTCATCGAAAAGGGGACTATGGAACTAGTAAATGGGAATTTCTTTGATACCTTGGTTCCATATACAAGACCTCCTCCAGCAAAAGGATGAAAGCAAGCGACATTAACCTCATCCTCTGCACTAGGAAGCACTCTAACTAGCTCCATATCTGAAACTCTGTAAACCTGTAAATGATACAAAATTATGAACCCTGACAACTCAACGTAGAGATTGAGAATAGTGAACTTAAAAGAGGAAAAACCTAACTCTAAATTTACAAAGATTAGAAACGAAAAGAAGAAAGTGACACATGACAGTTGTAGAACACTAGCAGCAAAGAATAATTCTTACCTCCAGAACAGTATAGATTGGTAATGTTGTTTCCCCATCAATGACTATACTTTTAAGAAGAGAACCATGACGTCTACCATAGGCAAGTAATATGTGCTCAGAGGTGGGTGAGAACTGCATCATGAAATGTACAGGTTCAACACATCGTAAAAACATGCATGCATTTTTACCATCTACTACATGGAAAATCTTATTGTTTTAGGCATTTTAGTCAATTAAAACAAAACATAAAACCATATATGAGAACGTGATACAAATGCCATTCAATAAGCAGAATCTGTAATTCTAATTTATTTGTGAAACTGACCTGGATTGAAGTCAGACAATGAGCAGCTCTGATCGCCCGTGATACAAGCACGGAGCCAAAGCTGTAAGAAATAAATGAACAATGTATGAACAAGGGATCAAGAAAAGAATTCAATGCATAGAAAAGGTGGAAGAAAGGTTTTGAAGCATTACGTTGCCTCTTCTAGCGAATATATCCGAAGCTCATACATAACTTGGTGTGCTGAGATTGGATGCCGAGTTGGGGAGGTTCCAGCCCCAGGATCTTGATGGACTAGAGTTTGTAATCCGGAATCACCTTCCATATGAGGAAGCATGCATGCAACACAAGCAGCTAAAAATCTCCCACAAGGAGAGAAATGAGCACCCATTTCACTGCAAAAGTACATGAATTCTAGATTAGTTATAATTCGTAAACAAAAAGAAAGGATACAAGAAAGCACAGACATAGATACACACATTCACACTCATAAAACACGACCCATTAAAAAGCAGGAATAAAACAAATGACTGAGACTGAACTAATAGCCATGCCATCAATGTTTCTGGCACCAAACTGCAATCAAGTGAATGAAGCTCTACAGAGCTTGTGTTTTATTCGGCACAATGCACAATGCAGAAAATAAAAATGTCAATGTTCTATTAAAAAAAATGGCAAATACCATATATTTCCACGTACCTACAAAGAACAGCATGGGGTATGATTAATCGGCATCTTTCTGCATTGAGCGTGGCAGAAGGATTTGTTATATCATGTGACCAGACCCTTAACTTTACAGTGCATGGTAGCTCTGCAGCTGCTGCGGCAGCCAGTGATGTAGCAAGTTCTGACTGGATTCTGCTAATAATGGGCTGGGTATCACCACCCTCACGTAGGCTAACTGGTGTAGGACCATGCGCTGATTCAGATGCAGAGAAGTGTAGATTGGCAAAGCGATGTTGCATGGAAGATCTTCCCGAAACCCCAGATAGGCTAGTACTGCCCGGCATCGCCAAAGAAGCTACCATTGTATCCACATTATGACTTTCTACATGGGGTGTCAAAATAGAAGAACCTGTTGCTTGTGCTGTATGTTCACGATTACTACCATTAAGAGAAAGCATTGAGGGAAGACCAACTTGGCTTTGGCCCATTAGCCAGCCTTGCAGAAAAGGTAGCTCCCAATATGCATAGTCTCCACCAGGTAAAATCCGATTGAGTTGCCCCAGTTCAGCAAGTTCCATACCACTTTGATTACGTAAAGAATCCCGATCACCACTAACAGTAAGAGCATCTAAGTCAGTTATGTTTCCGTGATGGCTTCTCCCAGCAGGCCGCATCTCATCAGTCATCGTATCCGATATTGGATTACTATGAACAGAACCATCTCCAAGACCAGGATGGGAACCTGGAGGAACCGATGGAACTGTATCCATAGGAGACACTGCATTATGATACTGTTCTGTTGCATTTTCATCTATTTGATACTGTACTGAAGCAGAAGAGTCCACCAATGTGTTATTTGAACCAGCATTCTGAATACTTTTCCTTCGTTCTATTCTTGAATCATCAATAGAAAACGATGGTGTGGAAAAGAAAGGTAAGGACATTGGCGCTAACTTCAGCAGCAAAACTGAGACGATCACTAGAATGAAAATTTGCCACAAAAACAGCAGGAGGAGGATAGCGCAAGTAACCCGGAGATGTTGCTCTTGTCATTAACGAATCTGAAGAGTCAAGATCATTGACCTGCATATCAGTCCAATAATGAAACCTACATGATAGAGTGGATAAACACCTTTGTAATCAAAATTTTGGTAATTCACCTCAGCCGTTAAGAGAAATGGTGCAGCGTGTGGGTGAAAATGAACAGCACGAAGTGAACGTCGTGTCTTCAATACAATGGTTGGGGGAGTTTTCTTGCTGTAGTTCCATATGTACAACTGATACAATACTTCACATGTTAAGGCTATAACATTTGCAATCATGGAATCACAAAGTGTAAAAATTATTATGATAAAATGAAAATAACGAGCAAAATAAGCCTACATAAAAAGTTTGAATGCAAAATTAACACCTTATGACCGGATGCGACAGCAAGAAATTCTCCCTTGGCATGGAAAGCAATGGAAGCAATAGGTCGATCTGTGAGGAAAACAAGCACAAAACATATTTACTAAAAGAACGATCAAAACAAGTGTTTAAGCACTATACCCACAATTCATGCTTTTACAAATATTAAAAATGATGTCAAGGTTTGAAATTACAGAAATCACAAGACCCTATGCACTCTGATGTGTTTGCATCCCATAAGCGAACTTCATGATCCAAACTCCCACTGGCAAGAATTTCTGGACACAACGGGTGAAACCTAACCTGTAAAAGCATTATAACAATTCAATATGGAATAGACAACCTAGGCAATTTTCTCTCATGAAGATACAAATAAAGACAACCTAGGCTTTTCAACAAAGCTCTTCTAGATTCCCGATACTCATGGAAAGGAAAACTTACCACCCAAGGCGTCCTCCTATGCCCGCTCAAAACTTTTAAGCAGCTGCCGGTTTGGCAATCAATTATCTTTACTGTGTGGTCACCACTACAAGTACCAAAAGGGTTAAATAAGTCCTTAGTTAGTTGCAAACATAAGCTATGACATAGATAACGGATTCATATAATCAACAACTTACTGTGTAGAAGCAAGAGTTCTTCCATCAGGACTAAATGCTGCTGCAATAGTTGACCTAGGTGGAGGCACTAGAGGGCAATACTTCGCTGATAAATGCCGAAGCGACTCCGCTTCAACCCTATGGAATGAAAAATAGATAGCTCACTTTCACAGGACATGCCGCATTATCCCAAGAAATTGCAAAAGAAGAGAAAAGGGAAACCACAAAGTAATACCAGGAGAGAAGAGCACGCTTTGAGTCTCTTGCCGTTTCGCTCTGAGACCCAACCGAAGAACCTGCTTTCCTTTTTGAAGCTTCTCCCCAGTTCCTTCTCGGAACATGTTTCGTTCTTGGAGAAATTTCTCTCCGTGCTATCAAGCCAAAAACATTTCTCCCCCTGACAACAGTGGAAACTTCAATTATCAGAATAAGAATTATTCACTGCCCAAACCAAAAACATCATTCAATTGTTCAAAACCGCATTAAACAACAATTCAATTCAATTTCTAAGATTTTTGTTGAATACTACCAATTAAGGAAACTTCCAATGAAATCAAAGCTTCACAGACAACTTACAGAAAAACCGATCAAGAATTTGGAGCTCTAAAACATCAAAACAAAACACCAACAGGTAACAAACTACATCGAATTCAGCAAATCTATCTAAGATCTAGTTTCGGCAATAGCTCAACGACATGTTCCTTACATAATGAAAAACAAACAAAGACGTATCAAATTTTGTTTCTAAACAAATTACTAACTAAAGATCAAGCTAAATCAATCAAATTCCGGGCATGAAAAACAGGAGACCTCAGCAAATTAAAGAGAAAAAAAAAATGAAGAAAAGGCATTTGAAGATGAACAAATCAAGCGAAAAAATTCAAGAACTTCCGACCTTTGGCGGGAATGATCGGACGGCGGGGACGGGACGGGGCTCCGATCTAGCGGTGGCGAAGGTGGCGTGGATTTGGAGAGAGGATCCATGGGAATTCAGAGGTGGAGATGAATCTGAAAGCATGAAAGAGAGAGAGAAAGAGGCATCTATAATCTGGTGCGAGGGCTCATTCCTTCTTGGCTGGTTCAATCTGAGGAATTTCTGTGAATTATTCAGAGGCAAGAGACGGGCCGTTCTCTTTGCGTGCGAATTTTCTCTCTGAGAGGAGATTCGGAGTGGTTTTTTTTTTTTTTTACTCCCTTTCCTTTGGGTTGATCTCGTTTTTGTAGTTGCTGCTGCTGTTGTGGATTTTGTACGGTGACCCAAAGCTTGTGAACTATGCCGGAAAGGGCATGCAACTGGTTTTACAAAAATATCCTTGGGATTTTCTTTAAATACTTCAATTGATACGCACAAGAAATAGGTCAATTCAGAATCTTTCTGTTCAATTTCTCGTAGAGTGAAATTCTCATCGGTAAGAGTCAAGGGAATGGACCCCTAGCCTCTGATTTCCATATAAAGGACACGACGAGTATAAATACCCTCTTTAACTTCTATTCGGATGGATTGAATGTCTTTCATAAGGAATCGGAGAAAGATGTGACGATTTTTTATGGATAATTATGTGGTAGAAAAATACCTAGGATATAATCATTTTATTATTATTTTTAATCACAGTGAGAATGGAGGAATTTATGGTCTATTTGGGGGAACATCTAGATATGGTGTTTTAAAGGTTTGGTTGGAAATTATATTTGGGGGGAAATTTTTTTAAAAAAGTTATGTGATACAGAAAATAATACAAAAATTTAAAATGTATTCAGAAAAAAAATACAAAATGGATCTTATCTTATTTCTCTCATTGTTACAAGCTTTTTGATATAAAAACCATCTCATTCCAATTTGAAATGAAAAAAGTTATGGACTTTTAAAGTTTGAGTTTTTTGAAAATAGACAAAAGTAAAAGTTTGATATAGAATTAGGATTTTGAAATCCATATGGTGTTTTGTCATCTCCAAACAACGCCCCAAACGAGCCCTTAAGGTATTTAGCACCAATGTCCCTAAACGTGTCATCTTTTGATTACTTGACTATTAAATTTTTAATTTTGATAATTTACCTTTTAAACTTCCTAAATTAATGCAATGTACCTCATATGGATTAATTTTTCATTAAAGAAGTCACAAAAAACTTACAGACGCCTCATGTGAAGACAAAAACCACATTTCTGATAAACAAAATTTCAAATTCAAAACATTATGCAAATCCTTCAAATTCAAATATTCCATCCAACGTAAAATTAACTAAACGGAGTATATTTTAATAATTTAACAAGTCCAAATGATAAATTGTCAAAATTAAAAGTTTATAGGATAAGTTATCAAATATGATAAATTTAAAGAGTATAGCGTTAAATAGCCAAAGAGTTTGGGTAGGAATTTTAAAGTATTTTTTTAAAAGAAAATATTATAATTTTAAGAAAAATTAATAAAAAGTGATGGTTAAAATTGTATTACTGATAAAGTTATTGTTTTTTTTTTCCCTACTTTTTCTTGCTGCAATATTTTTCTTACCTCTTAATAGAAATTTCCCTATTTTTATGATGGGGAAATAAAAATAAAAATTGGGATGCGAATTCGTCAGAAAAACATGTCGCTCGTCCTGAAAGTAAACCTTGAGGTCTGACTGTCGTTTTAGCAGAAAATTACGTGATGTTTGTCGTTTAACCGTAAAATATATGTGGGTTCCCTTAAATTTTTGGCGTCCATTCATTTCTAAAAGGATATTTTATAAGAGAGAAAAAAGATGAATAGCATTTTTTGAATATATTATATTTCTGCCTTCGGAATTGGGGTTGGAATTTTGATGTCGTTTACTTAAGAAACGACAGATCATTTGTTGTATGCAAAAGATTCTAGTAGTGAATCTAGTGATATCTAAATACGGTATGCAGTCTTGACTTCAAAAACGACATATGTTTTGTTAGTTATTTCATATCGTTACATTGCGAGTAAAAACGACATTTCATTTTCCTGAAACTCTTTTTAAATGATGAGCAATTAGCTAAAATGTTTCCTAAACTTTTTACGAGATGATGATTTGATCCCTATTTTTTTGAAAAGTTTAAGATCTTCTTAACCAAAATTAAAAAAACAGGGACCGAATTATCATCTTTGAAAGAGTTCAGTGACCATTGAGATCAATTACTGCGATTCAATTTCCTATTTTACGAGCAAATGATATTTAAAACCACTTTCATTTTCCATTAAAAAAACACTTTCATATGAAACAAATAAAAAAACAAATTAATAAAAAAAAAAAAAACAAGTAAATTATTGTCCGAAACTAAGTGGGCAAAACTACGAACTCCTCTTTTGTTTCTATGTATTCTATAATTGTTTTATAGAAAAATGGACTAACAAGTAACAAACAAGTGCAGTAGGCAAAGACAACCGGATACTAGAAAAACAAGTGTGAAGAAGGATGCATTGCGAATACTAAGAAACAAGACGGTCATTAGAAATTTAGAGACTCATGAATGAATAAGCACTAACAACCAAGAAAGCCTATATACAAAAGTTAAAATTGGGTATCTATCTGTTTTAACTAAAGCTTCCGTGATTGCGTGTTGCTGGGTAGGCTAGGTCCCCATATTCGAATCGTCTGGTCGTCACTCGCCGATGCCAGCATCCGAGGCCTTCTAGGATTCCAGCTAACACAGTTCACCGTCATTGAATGCCCAGACAAAACCTCTATTGGGCTGCGATTTTGCCGGTTCCAGATGTAGACCTGCAAAGAATGTACAAATTGAGTTTTCTAACGTTCTATTTGCTTCGTTAAACCAAGTGGCAGTTTCTTAGTGAGAAATTAAAGTACCTGTGTACTCTCGCTGCCACTTGCAATAAATCTGCTATTTAATCCGCCAAAGCACGATCGTATCACATACTTGCTCTGCTTGTGGCCTGTGTACACCATTGGCTTCTCCCATTTCCCAGCAACATCCCACATATGAATCTCCTGGCTGTTGAGATTGACAATGAAGAACTCGCCGTCTCCTGAGAGTGAAAGGGATGTGATCGAGTGCTCCCCCACAATGACCCGCTCAGCGTTTGTTCCCACATTTAAAATGCGGATTTCTTTATCGGAGAATATGCAGATAAGGTTTTCTCCAT
Organism: Ficus carica; assembly: GCA_009761775.1. NCBI lineage: Eukaryota > Viridiplantae > Streptophyta > Magnoliopsida > Rosales > Moraceae > Ficus > Ficus carica. Next base: position 2,299,466 of record CM019748.1, on the reverse strand, counting down.
CAGGTGTCACTGCAAGATCCAGAACTTTAGGCATCCTCGTTCCTCTCCACGCTTTTATCTCATTCCCATCACAGTCCCACAGACAGATGCCTTTTTCGGGGTCAGAACTGCCACATACAAGTCGTTCAGAATCAGGAAACCAAGCACACGAGCCCACAATGAAGCTATGATCTCCAAACGTGTGCTTCAGTGTACCTGTTTCCACGTCCCAAAGTTTGAGAGCTTCCATGTTTCCACATGTTAGCAACTTCGTGTCATCAGGGCTCCATGCGACAAAGGATACTGGTTTTTCGTGACTAAGTAGTGTGTGTTTTGGCATTATCTTTCCATCTTCCGGCACCTAGTAAAAGAGGGACGGGTAGACGTAATGTTAGTTGGCTTAACCAGTGACGATGTTACATTTTTATCAATCACTACTAAAAGTAAACAATAAAGTCCTATAATTCATCTCTAACCAAAAATGAGCCCCCCAGTCAACTCAATGTGGGATTGTTATTCGATGTGTTATTTTTAATTTTTCTACTTTTGGAGAGAGAGCAAAAAATCTTTATCTTTTGTATAGGATGTGCGTTCATGAAGCGATAAATACTAAATAGTTGTATAGATATTTTGATAATCATGATAACAATGAGAAACACTGCAAAGAGAAGGAAAACAACAGCCAATACAGGGCAACTCAGAACACCAACAAAAAGCGCCAAGCCCCTCAAAGAGTTCCCAAAAATAAAATGCAAGCTAGAAGGGACTTCGCTCCAATCACCTATGACAAAGCCAGTCTGAAGTGCCCGTCGTCTTAAAAGATTAGATATTGAGCTTTCAACTTTTCTAACGATAAAGCCAGTTGAATTAACTTAGAAATAGAAGAACACTTCTATGAGTTTTCCATGAAACAATATGTAAAATACCTCCCATATGATGGCTGTGCAGTCGCTTGATGAAGAGGCTAAGTACTTGCCATTATTAGAAAATTGTACAAACCATACTTCGTTTTTATGTTCAGTCAAAATCTGCACCAACATTGTTCAAACGTTTAAGTCGCTACATCCGAACAAGAAATCAATAAAAGAAGCTGTGGTAAACTTTGTCGCCAGGGTTCTAGTTATTATGGAAAGTTGTTTTAATATAGCTGAAGCATTATCGCTAGCAAAACACACCTGAATAGTCTCTGTGGGGATCTGATCTTTTCCACATGCATGATCCACATAAAGTGATAGCAGATCCGATGAATTGTGGTAGACACATGAATCAATTTGAGCCAGCACAGTAGTTTCAACCAAATGTTCCAACCTTTTCTCAGGCACGATTATTGGCGGGGGAAGTAAACTTTCCAACTCTCTCAACAACTTTCTTCGCAATCCAAGGACAACACTATCGTCGTTATTTCCCAGCTCCTCCTCCAAGGAAAGGACGCTATGAGCAAGTTTGTGAACCTTATCCCTGCCCACTTCCGATGCAGAAACCTCTTTCCGCAAAACGGACAGAGCCAGCGTATAATCTCCGCGACTCAAATACTCAAGAATACATTGTTTGAATATGAGAAACAAAGCCGAAGCTCGTGTATCGTCCATCAAATCCTTGAACGCCCTAATGGTGTGCACGCAGCTGTCCCAATTCCCAGCTAGTATTTGAGATTTGAGCAATTCAAAATCAAGGCATTTGTCTGAAATACCAGACTCCAACTCCAAACATGAAGCTGATTCGCCAAAGCCTAACGAGTACAGGCACTGAATTATTACTCTTACAAACTCATGCTTCTTAATTAGACGCTTTGCGCCAAGCACCGTTCGCGAAGCCTCCGACGACATTGAACTATGGGAAATTCTCAGACGTTTTGGTTAACTTTCTAGTCTTTTACACTTAAAGATTCTCATTGCCCGGCCTCGCCATGGTTTCTCTGACGTCACCTAAATATCAGCAAAATTCTTAGGACATTAAAAATAATTTCTCAGTTAGATTTGTTGCAACTTGCAAAAGTACCCAGATTCCTATTACCTCAGAAAATCCAAGTACCCAAAACCATAAAAACTATTTTTTTTCTCTCTCTCCCCTAAAAAGCTGTCGGCTAGGAGGTCAGTTTCCCAATATCCATACACTCAAAACTGACTTAAGTAGTAAATCAACATCAAAATCCCCAAAAAACCCAGAATTTTTTTTTACCGAAATTCACATAAAGATGTAACAGTACACCAAAAGCTTCAAACTAAGATGCCCAAATCAAAACAATGGAGAATAAAACTCCGAGAAATTTATTATGGTAAAAAAGCGAAAAACTTGAAATGATAAAAGAGAAAAATTACACGAAATTAAAAGCGATTAAACCAAGATAATCTCTAACCAGATTCATAAAAGATTAAGAGACAATTAGGTTATTCAACAAGCAATAATTTTGTAATTAAAAAGAGAGAGAGACTTACCAGAAAAGAATTTGAGAGACAAATTTGTCGCGAGAGAAATGACTTTCTTTTTGTCGCAGAGAGCTGTTTTTGGAATTTAATCCAAGTTTTAAGAAATACGAGATATCTTTGTCCCTCACACTATCGTTCTTCTCCGTTGCCGATGAATCGGATTTCTTTGTTCTTTTTACCAAGCCCAAAAATAATCATTATAATTACAAGGTTAATTTTATTTTTATCCTTAAACTATTGTCCAAGCTTTTATTTTAGTTCACAAATTTTATAATGTAACAAATCTTTTACGTACGGTAATTACTATTTAATCCCAGTTTAATTTTGTCGTTTTAATAAAGCTATAAGTTTTTGTCTATGTTGGGAAACTGTTGATCAACAAAATTATTAATCTTGAGTGAAACACACTTATTTTATTTGGTAACACTTTAATTTATTTTTCAATAGTGTTTTAGACAGAAAGATAATCAATAATTAGATGTCTGATACTTAAATGTTGTTTATAAAAAAAAAAATGTTGTAAAATTTATGGACTAAAATAAGATTAATTCATCATTTAAGAATCAAAACATAACTAATTTTAATTATAATTAACCAAAAAAAATGGAGAAAGAGGTACTTGGGGTAAATTTAGATGGTCCAAAAAACGACATGGTGTTTAGAACCTTCAAAGGGAAATAAACAAAATGACATCTTTTGAGAAAACTTAATAAAAGCATAAGTGAAATGGCTGGAAGGAGGAAAAGAATCGAGAACGCGCCAACGTCAGCAAGCATAATTAGAAAGTGAGTGAAAGATAAGAAAAACCACATGTATTAATTAGAGAACAAGAAATCAGTACTCATGAATTGTAATAAAATCTCCAGTTAAGTGAGATTATAAATAGGAAAAAAAACATAAAATTTTTTACGCTTTTGAAAACACTTTATACAGATATAGAGATTATGATTGATTTCTTTAGTTTTAAGATTTCAATTAAACTTTGTATCTCGTTATTTATTGTTTGATATGAATTTGACACAAATAATAACGTATTTATAAAAATTAAGAAAAATTAATAATATATTCACAAAAACATCAAAATAATAATATATTTATGAAAACTGTTATTTTTACAAGTAATTGAAGTAAATAACATATTTACGAGTAATTATATTTTTTATTAAGATAAAATAATTTATTTATATAATAAGAATATATTTACTTTTACTTAAAAATGTACTTATTAATAAATATGATTTTTACATCAACATTTATTTTTTTTAACTTTCATAAATATTTTATTATTTTTCATTTTTTCTCATAAAAAAAGAAAAAGAAAAAAAGGCACTTTTATTTATTTTTTCTTTTTTTCTTTTGTACTTACTCTAGTTTTTTTTTTTTTTTAGCTTGGCTCTAGTATATTTTATTTTATTTTATTTTTTCCTTTCGGAAAAAAGAAAACTATTTCTCTTTTTTCTTTTGAAGGGGAACTATTTCTCAGTTTTGACGTATGAGTTGCGTAATAAACAACAGAAAACAGTATTCGAAACGAAACGACAAGAGGAAGTGTCGTATTGGGAGGGGTAAAGATTTTACAAGACACGAGCCTTGGAGGCGCGTGGATCAGACAGCCATCATCAATTACTGGGGGGAAGCAGTGTTTGCTGGAGCCTCACACCAGCAATAAAGTCCCCCACCTCACTCTTGTTCCCTCCTCTCTCTCTCCTCTCTCTCTCTCTCCCCCACTGTATCACTCTCATTTTCCCTCTCCAAGATCTCTCTTTTGTTCTCTTCTCTCTCTACCTTCAACTTTTTCTTTCTTTCCTGCTTTAGAACACTCTCATTCTCTCTCGGTCTCTCTCTCTCTCTCCTCTCTCTCTCCTCTCTCGCCATTGGAGTTCGTCTCGTCTAAGCTAGATCTTCGAGCGCGTTTTATGGATCTGCAACCCGACCTACCCGCATTGCCGTCTTCGTCTTCTCATTCTCTCTCCTAGGGTTTGTTTCAGCCGCATGCCTCTCTGCTCCAGCTCCGACAGTCATGCAATCCGTCTCGCTGAGCGCCAAACGCCATGGAGAGGCTCGCCGCCGGCGACTGCTTGAGCAAGAACCGAGAAATCTCCTCTCCGGCGAGGCTGTCCAGCTCCAGCTCTGTGCTATCTGACAATGGTTTTTGTGAATTTGGTCTTCGCGAGAGAAAATGCCAACTCTGATTCCACTTCCTCCTCCTCTTCTTCTTCTTTTCCTTCCTCAACTGTTGGTTCTGCTTCTTCCTTGCTCAGGTACTTTTTTTTTCCCCCTTTTTTTCAATTCTATTCTTTTACTTCCCGTTACTTTGGATTCACTCTTTGGGGTTTGCTTGGTCTCCGAGAAAAGAAAATTCGGAACACTTCTGTGCAGTTTACTGTTGAAATCTGAACACTTTGGCTTTTCACATGTAGTAAGTCAAAAAGTATCTAGAGGAAAGAAGCATCATTAAGCTACTTTACTCCCTTTTTTTTTAATCTTTTTTCATGGCTTTGCTTAATCCTGGAAGCTAAAGTGCGTTTGTCTTTGATTGTAGCTACTTTACTGATTTTAACTTTTTCCAATGGTGCTTTCTTAATCCAGAAAGCGAAAGTGCATTTTTCTTCTTGGTTGTGAAAGTCTAAAGTAAAAGACAATCCTTTCACATTGCGAACTGTGCTTAAAAATAATGGACGTTCTTTTGCTTAGTTATTGTTTCTGGTTAGCAGTTGTTGTTTTTGTTTCTTTTACTTTTAAAAGACTATAGTCTTTAGATAATTCCTTTTTTATTGTTAAAGGAGGTTGATTTAAGTAAATTTTATGTCTGGACTTAAATTATAAGATACGATTGCGAACTGATGCGTGTGGATGACGTAGTGTTTCTACTGTATATATGGTAACAGCTCTAGCTTAGAACAGAGTAACATTTAGTGTTCTATTATGTCAGGGCATTCCTTATTGCACATATACTTGCCGCCGTCTCAACTGCCAAACCGATTGTTTTCCATGAGAGAATACTCAGTGGAACATGGTAAGGATTCTGGTATCCAATTTCTTGTTAAACAGAGTTCAATCTTGTTTTCCTCGACCATTTTGCATTCAATTGTTTACTCCAAGCATTAGTACGTTCAACTGTGGATAATTTACATGGTTGCGCTGATATCTGCAGCAAGGTTGATTTTGACGAGCTTGTCTTTTGGGTCATCAAAGTTCCTAAAGACAGAGGTGCTTAATCCCTCGTTGGCACCTTCTACTGCTCCTGCACCTTCTCCAATTTATCAAGGTGTGTCTTGCATCTGAAATTTCAATTAGTTAAACCGTTGTTGTCACTGACATTGTGGTGATTTACCTTATTACCAGGTCCTAGCAGTTCTCTATCACCAAGACGTGGTCATCGTCGACATCGACAGCATATGAGGCCCCATGCTGTTGCTCCAGCACCATCAAAAGACCAAGGTAATTTACTGTTTTGAGCTTTGTAGCCATACAGTCCAGTTGTCTTTACTGGGTCTTTCAGTTGGTTCTCCCAAGTTCAATTTAAAATTAGCTCAAGTCTTTATAATTTCTTCTCCTTTATCTGTTATACTAAACTAGATTAGAGCCGAAAGGTGCATTCCAATATGCTGTTACCTGGATGAATGATATAACATTTGGATTATGTTGTTATGAGGTTTTACAACCCAAAGCTTCTGGTTCCCTTTTTTTTTTTTTTTTTTTTCTTTTTAAATTGAGGACTCTTTCTTATTGCCTCATTGATATGAATTTAGCAGCTGGCTGTGATCAAATTTGTATGGAGCCACTTACTGCTACTCCCTTTGGTTCCCCTTGTGGTTGCGTTTTTCCGATGAAAGTCAGACTTCTACTGGATGTTGCTCCATTTGCCATTTTTCCGGTAATGAATGAGCTCGAGAGTGAGGTTGCCGCAGGAACATACTTGGAACAAAGTCAAGTGAAAATAATGGGTGCTAGTGCTGATACTCAAAATCAAGGAAGAACGGTGGTGGACATTAACTTAGTCCCTCTAGGAGAGAAGTTTGATAATACCACAGCAATTCTAACATATCAGCGATTCCAGCATAAAAAAGTGCCTTTAAACGTGACTCTATTTGGTAGTTATGAAGTTCTATACATTAATTATCCAGGTAATTACCTTGACTCAGTTAGGTTGACTGGTTTAGGATATTATCAGCATATTATTGAGTGAAAAAATTTGTTATCAGGGATTCCTTCTTCACCCCCATACGGAAATTTTGACGGTAGTGGTCCAACTGCAAGTGCTGGAAATCTCCCCATCACTGCAAATTTTGCAGGCAAGAACCAGAAAATGAATGTTAGAACAATTGCCATTATTTCTTTGTCTGCATTTGTACTAGTGCTGGTCTTACTTGGAGCAATCCCTATTTATATAAAATGGAGGAAAGCCGGAAAACCTTCAAGTGCTGTTGGACCTGCCTTTACATCGTCGATTCATAAAAGATCTGGTAAGTCTCAAGAATTACAAGCTTCTTTTCTCAATTGCAAAATTTATGTAATAGACTGCTGTGTAGTCATGTTAAGCTTCACCATTCTTTTCGTAGTAGTAAAAATATATTTACTTAATAAACGAAGGGGAACCCACTTGTTTATTTGCTTTTGCATCTCTATTTGATTATCGCGTATGAGATGTTAAACTCCAATCTGGTCGTTTTTGGGTGTCACCTAGTAAGTCTTAGTATACATCCTGGGTAATTACATCTTGACCGTTATGCAGGTATAGGATCAATCCCATCAAGTAGTGTAGCAAGCTCTACTTCCGTTTCCCTGATTTCAACCATGGCACCCAGTATCCTCTCTGTTAAAACCTTTTCACTGTCTGAGCTTGAGAAAGCAACAGATAAGTTTAGTTCAAAAAGAATATTGGGAGAAGGTGGGTTTGGACGTGTTTACCGTGGACTTATGGAGGATGGAGTTGAAGCTGCAGTTAAGTTGCTTACAAGGGATAATCACAATGGAGACCGTGAATTTATTGCAGAAGTTGAGATGCTAAGCCGATTGCATCACCGTAATCTTGTGAAACTTATTGGAATATGCATTGAAGGACGAAGACGTTGCTTGGTCTATGAACTAGTTCCCAATGGCAGTGTGGAGTCCCACTTACATGGTATGTTATTGCCTACACCTTTTTCTTTTATTTTGGGTTTCAAGTTAAACTATGAGTTGAAAATTGATCCCTTAACCATATATTTAACCTCATGGATATAGATGTATATTATATGCGTATATATATAACTTCCTTCCAAGCTTGTAAACCAGAAGCAGCTCATATAACACACTGGATTGGACATTCTGCCTGTGACTATTCTTGTTGTATAGATGAGGCCTTAATTCAAATAATTTGTTTTGATTTGTTTGCATTTTAGGTGTTGATAAAGTAAAGGGACCTCTTGACTGGGATGCACGGATGAAGATTGCCCTTGGTGCAGCAAGAGGATTGGCTTATCTTCATGAAGACTCGAACCCTCGAGTCATCCACCGAGATTTCAAGGCTAGTAATGTTTTATTGGAAGATGATTTCACCCCCAAGGTTTCAGATTTCGGATTGGCAAGAGAGGCAACTGAAGGAAGCCAGCATATTTCTACACGTGTTATGGGAACTTTCGGGTAATGATCATCACACTCATCTGGAGTGGTACGAAAGTATCATTATTCTACAATCTTCTTTGAACCTTTTTGTTAACCCCCCTTTTCCTAAAAACAATCAGTGTCAATAAATATTATTCCTTATTGAACAGATTGAACGTTTACGAAATTGCACGGTGCTGGTTTATTTCTTTCATTTTAATAATTAATGTTTACATTTCACATATCTTTTCCATTCTTGCTCCTTCTGCCAAAATATTTCAGGTACGTTGCACCAGAATATGCAATGACGGGGCACCTTCTTGTCAAGAGTGATGTTTATAGTTACGGGGTTGTGCTGCTTGAACTTCTCTCTGGACGAAAACCCGTTGACATGTCCCAACCTCAGGGACAGGAGAATTTAGTAACTTGGGCACGACCTCTGCTGACGAACAGGGAAGGTTTGGAACAGTTGGTGGATCCTTCTTTGGCTGGGAATTGTGACTTTGATAACATGGCTAAAGTGGCAGCCATTGCTTCCATGTGTGTCCACCCCGAGGTGACTCATAGACCATTTATGGGTGAAGTAGTACAGGCTCTAAAGCTGATCTACAACGACACAGACGAGACAGGTGGGGACTGCTGTAGTCAAAAGGAGTCTTCTGCTCCAGACTCAGAGTTCAAAGGCGATCTTGCCGTCTCGGACAGCAGCTGGTGGAATGCCGGAGGGATCAGCCCTCGTTTAACTTATGGCCAGGCCTCTTCCTTCATCACAATGGAGTACAGTTCTGGGCAGTTTGAAGACATGGATAACAGACCGTTTTCGACTTCAAGTTTGATCGGAGATGAGACATCTCTGCCAATCAGACACGGGAACAGGTCTGGGCCGTTGATAACCGTTCGGAGCAAGCCGGCATTATATAGACTAACAGGCAGTAGGAGTGAGCATGGGGGACTCCTTCCCAAACGCGCTTGGAATGACGGGTATTGGGTATGAGAGGTTTCTTTTGTTTTTTATTTTTGAAATGTACAGTTCCAGAAGAACTTTTCAATTAGCCATGGGAGTGTAGTTTTTTTTAGGAGTTTGAAATTCCCGCGGTTCCAAGATGTTTGGAGAAAATGTGAGAAAAAGGGAGAACCCTGGCTTCTAATTTTGGAATTCTTGATTCATTACCATACGAGTTGGAGATGTAAGTGAAATACTCCCCTGTATTGTATATCACTAAATTTTTATATTCTTATATGCTTCAATGCTTTATTGAAATTTTTTTCCCTTTTTTTTTTTTTTTATAATGCATTTTACTAAGAAAGAACTTTCTTTAACTATGCTTTATAGATTTACTAAGCTAAAAGAAAGTCATGTATTACTTGCTTGTAAACTTCTCAAATAGAAAAAAAGAAAAATAAAAGAAAAAAGACATATATTGATATCTTTATAAAATCTTAACAAAAATGGCATTCCTACCTTGCAATGTAATTAATACTTTTCTATTACAAAATTATGTACTCTCTAAATTTGATTTCTTAACCACTTGTTGACAAGTCACTATCTTGCTTTTCCTTTTATAAAAGCACAAGTCACCATCTCAAGTATGTCGTTGAAACTCTCGCCCAATGATACGGGCAGTTAACGAATTTTAACTTTTTTTTTTCCCCTTCCTCCTCTGCCTCATGTTTTGAACAATTTACCCTTTGTCCGGATGACGTATCTAAATTTAGAATTGGTTATAAAAAAATATTTGTTAAATTTTTATTAAAAAAATATTTGTTATAATTTTTTTCATTATTCTCTTATTTTTAAAAACAAAAACTATGGCTTAGTTTGGTTGATGAGTTCAAACTAATCACCATTAATTCAATTTTTGTCTTTTTCCTTAAAAGTTTTTTGTCTTTTCTGAAAAGTCAACCAAAATCACTATTTAAACTTATAAATCTTAACTCAAACTCATACGTCAAACGGGCATAATCTTCTTTTCAACTTATTTCCTACATTATTTTTTTTAGAAAAAAATAAATCAATTTTTTAAAATCTTTTCACAATGTATAATTTTTTAAATCATATTTTCTCACCTTAAATAATTTTTTGTTTTCAATAAGAAAATTTTTTATACATCTAAATATATATTTTTTTTCATTAAAAATAAAAAAAAAATTTCTTTTCGAAAATAGACACCCTATCTAAATAGAGCGTTAACCCCGTACCTTTAGGCTGGCTCCGCGTCCAAACAGATAAGAGGGAAAGGTTTTGAATAAAAACTCTCAAAATTTAAGTTCCAATCCATGCAGTTAAAATGAAGGAAAAGGTTAAAAAGGACAAAATATCGGACTCCAAGCAGCTCAACTCGAACTAGTCCAAAATCAATTCCGGAGAAGGAAAACCATGTCAGTGTTTCCAAACAGGAACCCAAAACAAAGAAAGAACCAAATCAACAGACGATGGCTCTTTTAGCGACGAATAGCCAAGCCACAGCCATAGCCACGTTCACAGCCAAGCGTTTCGGCGCGCCTATATCCTGCAAAACATGCTCTCTCTCTCCACCATTCCAAATGCCACTCTCGTCCATTCCACTCTCGCTTCTCCTTCTTCCACTTGCCGCCTGGTCTCATCCAGGTCTCCCACTTGGCCCACTCTTTATTACTCGCTGACCAACCTTTCCTTTGTTTATTCATTCCTTTATTTAGTGGCTATAATAAAAAAAAAAAAAATATATATATATATATATATATATAGAATTGACTGTGCGAGCGATCATTTACAGGGTCAAGATGTCGTCGGAATTGCTCCCAGTCCCCGAAGACCGCATCGTCGTGCGTTCTCTCTTGCTCTCTCTTCCTTTATCTCTCTTAAATCTCAATTCGAAGACTTGGGTTTAATTTGGCGATTGAATTTGGGTATTTTGGTTGTGTAATAGGTCGGCGTGGGTGGGTTGGGGTTGGACTTCTTGGCGATGGTGAGGGCTTTTCCTAAGCCGGACGACAAGATCAGAAGCACCAGCTTGAAAGTACTTTTACTTTAATTTGACTACTCGTCGGTGAAAAAAAAAAAAGTCTGTTTCTTTTTCAATTGTGTGTTGGACTTTGCCGACTCAAAAGCTAACTCAAAGTTGAGTCTTTTTCCTCGTACTTGTGAAGGGACCACTATTCACTTTGATATGTGATTATGTCAACAATCTCCTTCATCACGATTGGTTAAGATACGAGTAGTGAAAGAGGCCAGTGATCAGTTTATAAACACGAGTAGCTTTTGGGGTGTCTTTTTTGGGGACTAAAAAATTTGTTACTGTTTTAGGTCCAAGGTGGTGGAAATTCTGGGAATGCTTTGACTTGTGCGTCTCGGTTGGGATTAAGTCCAAGAATTGTTTCCAAGGTCTATTTCTGTTCTCCTTGGCTTTTTTTCGGTTGTTGTTGTTCCTTTTTTTTTTTGGGTTCTTTATTAAAGGATTGGTACATGGATGGTGAAACGAAATCCTAGATTTCTGATGATTCGCAAGGCAGGACTATACTGGACGAGCTAGAAGCTGATGGCATAGATACTTCTTTTCTTGTGGTACTTTTTTTTTTTTTTTTTTGGGTTGAGAAGTTGCTTGCTAATAAAGAGACAGAATTGTGAGATAAATAACACCCTTAATTCTGTTTCCAGATTGCTAAAGGTGGTAATTCGCCGTTTACCTATGTCATTGTTGATGATCAAACGTGAGGACATGTACTTTCATTCCTCAATCTGTTTTGTTTGTAGATTTCAAGGATACAAAAGATTTCTTGTATATGTTACCTTATTGCATACTTGGTTAATTTAAGATTATATTGCAGGAAAACTCGCACTTGTATTTTCACCCCGGGATATCCTCTATTGCAACCTGAGGAGCTTTCCCAATCAAGTTTAGATTCTCTATTGGATGGTGCAAGAATTGTCTACTTAGATGGACGATTGTATGAAACTGCTATAGTTGTTGCAAAGGAGGTAATATATCGCTTTCTTGTCATTCCGGAGTTTAACTTAAATTTTTTGATTTTTTTAAATTGTTCCGTATACATACATAACAATACTAGCCACGCATTTTGTAGAGTTACAACAATACTATGATAGCTTTGAATCCTTTAACTGCATCAACCAGCTTTAGCCACGCATTGAACTCAATAAGTTCTTGAAGTTGGTAGTAAGTATGATACTTAAACAGTATGATAAAAAAACGCTACCCCTTGCCTGTAGCATGGTGTCTGAAACTCTTTTCCCTTTTTATAATTTGTTTCCATGTTTGCATAAATTATGATCCACTCCCACGTGTTTTTATCCTTCTTAAAGTGAAAGTTGGATGAATTTACGGTAAGTGTAAAAAAAGAAAAGGATGAATTCCCGGGAATATGACAGCATCTATGGGCTTCTTCTTCTGCAGGCAGCTAGCAGGAATATCCCTATTCTAGTTGATGCGGAAAGGTTGAGAGAAGGGCTGGATGATCTTCTGGATTTGGCTGATTATGTTGTATGCTCACCAAAATTTCCACTGGCAAGTTGAATTAAGTCTGAAAATTTTATTTTTCAACCCAAAATATATGATTTTTTTCTTTATGCATTTTCTAAGGTTTAATATCAGAAGTAATTTAAACTGAATAGTCAATTTCTTGTGTTACAGGCGTGGACCGGGGCACCATCTTTTCCCCGTGCACTGGTTTCCATTCTTTTGAGATTGCCAAAAATTAAATTTGCGATTGTGACTTTAGGGGAAGATGGGTGCATAATGCTCGAGAGAAGTGCAAATGGTAAGTGTTCAATTATTAGTATTTCTAAACGCACATACATTTTAGTAGGAACACAATATGAAGGCTTCTTAACAACTATGGCTTCAAATCATGAAAACCATAATCTATTTTCATTTGCCCCGGGAAAAAAAAAGAAATTTACAGGTTTTGATTAAACTCTATTTCTGGCAGAAGATCCCCAGAAAGAGGAAATTGATGTAGACAGCGTACTAGACTTGCTGAAGCAGCGAAAGGATGATAGCATAACCTTCCCAACTTGCATTCCATCGGTGATTTACTTTCATTGAACTCAGAGCAGACACATTTTTTTTCCCTTCTCCCATCAAATTTTTTTTTTTTCATAGTCCGTTTTTTGTTTCATACAATAAAAAGAAAAAAACTGTATTTTTGTATCACGACATCACCAGGATCATCCAAGTTCCAAAACTATCTATTTGGAAAATTGGATCTTTGCTCGATGAATTATTAGATTTGTGTGTGTTATGAAAAGATGATGTGAACATCAAGTGTTTCATTTTACGCTTTAGTATTTAGTAGAACCAACTGGTGTTAGACATAACCACACAAAAATGACAGACTCGATGTGTATGTATGAATTATGAAGTAGATGTTTTACTTTCTAATGTCCTTTCTTTCAAACCTCAGTCAGTGGCAAAATTAAGAGCTAATGGGATTGGAACAGTGAATGGGAGGTTGCTTGTGGGAACAGCTGAGAAGATTCCACCGGCAGAACTCATCGATACAACGGGTGCCGGTGATGCATTTATTGGAGCAATAATCTATTGTATGTTGAACCTTCCAACTCATATATTCCACTCTCTATTTCTGCATGATGGCCACAGTATCGTCCTTTCAACTCTTTTTTCTGCTTCTGATTACATCCTCATGAAATAAAAAAAGATCAAGATTTTTTTTTTCGTAATTATACAAAGATCAAACTTACCACTATGTTTTATGGCACTTTCGATTCATCGGTCGACTTGTAACTTTTTTATTTTTTTTTTTGGTTTCATTTTCAGCAATCTGCACCGACATGCCAGCGGAGAAAATGTTGCCCTTTTCTGCTCAAGTGGTAAGTTAATGAGTTACTGTCCGTTTGGAAATTAACCAGAATGTCTGAAAGATGATAATGGGATGGGAACTGATATCCGCTTCTGACCTTGTTATTTTCACATTATTGTTTATCGCAGGCAGCTGCTTGCTGTAGAGCTCTGGGAGCTCGAACCGGACTTCCTTACCGCACCGATCCACGCCTCGCACCATTTTTGTCCCGAGGTGATCCGTCATTATTGACAAAGTGAATAAGAACAAAGAAATGTGGAACTTATTCATGGTAATGTAAATTAAAGACGCTTTTTCTACTGAAAGTAAAAGCAATTGATTTTAAGCGATGAATTGTACCATATCAACTGTACAAGTATTTTGGATTTATCGAAATAAAAACCAATCTTTCTGATAAAATGCAAGACGGTGAAGTTAATTCCCAGATGGTGCTCTGACATTTTCTTCTTTGATTTGATGAAAAAACATAAATAATCTATATCTATAGACTTTTTCAAAATCGAATGACACTTTCTATAAGGTCATTCATGTGATTTTTTTATTTTATTTTATTTTTTCTTTTTTGCTCGTCTTGTGCTGTCCAACTAGTTACTATGATAATACAAATAAACATAATATCTGAAAACATAATCGTATCTCCTAGATACAAAAATTGGCCTTGCATAATTCATAAATAGTTCCGCTAGACATAACACAGCTACACGACTAAGGGGAAAACAGTTTCCAACAGACAAAAAATAAAAGGGTTTTCCCCACATAGTTCTTTCCCTAATCCTAATTACTCGACACAAAACAATAAACAATCCCCTTGTTCCTACAACAAGCTATCTGCCCTTGTGGGCAACCTTTTGAAGAAACTCAGAGCACGAGAGGGCAACTTGCTCCTGAACCTCGGAGGCCTGAGCGCATACAACCCCCACAAAGCCACCACAACTCGGATAGGCACCGCGTAGAAACCGACGGCAGCAGCCAAGCAGAATATCACGAACAAGAAACTCGCCCTTGGGTCTCGCCAGCTTATCAGCGCCTGAAAACGCTCCCCTTGGGAGGCCATGTCTCCAACAACAGTCTGAATCCTCCCCGCCACGCTCCTCAGCCGATCATACCTCATCCGAACAACATCCGCACCTCTACTCGTCGGGAAGGAATCGAATTCCTCGTCGAGCTCATCGGGGAAAACGCTCTCCGCGTGAGACAGGCGGGTGTCCATGTGGGGTGGGTGGCGTGGTCGGGACCTGTACCTCCACAGCCCGGTAAATGCCATGTAGAGCAACATGGCGGGGATGATGAGCTCAGGGAACGCAACAAGCAACAGGAAAAATGCAAGGAACAGGGCCGAGTAAACTGGCTTGTGCCAATTGCGCATCGACTCAACCCATCGCCCTATCGCCATGAAGCCGGAGAGGACATTCATGAGGCGAAAGAAATTAGCCTTGCTCCTCCTCATGCTCCACATGTGGGAGTCATGATCAAGCATGTACTCAACCACTTCCCGGCCGAGCGGTGGCTCTGTGCGGCTGAGCCGCGACGCCACCACGTTCATCGCCTGGTACCGCAGGCTCTCCAACTGGTTGACACTCAAGGGATGCACGTAATGCATCTTGGGTAGCATGGGCATTGTGTATATGTGAAGCATGTTGGTCATATTGGTGCAGGAGAATCTAACCGCCAAGTGAAGCTCGCCCATTTTCTTTACTCCTGTGGTGTGCAACATCAGAAGCGGGTACGAATGAGTGTAAACCCGATCAGTCTCGAGCGTCGACAACCTAATCCTCACTTTCCCAATTCGCGAATCCCGCCCCCCGGTGTTGCTCGCCATGTTCTTGTCGATTCGGGAATTGTCGAACACCCCAACCGTGATCACCGTGCAAGGATCATACACTTCCCAAGTGTACTGCTCGTTCCATTTTGGTGATAAGCTCTCAACAACGGTCCGTGTTCGAACCCATTTCTGGCCGTATTTCGCGACGCAATAAGCGTCCGTCAAGCCTCCTTTCCCTTCCTTGATCTTCACCGGCATGAGCCCGGTCGCCCCCAAAATCCCCATTTCCAAAACACCAATGTGGGGCTTCCAGAGATTCTTCTCAGTAGGCCTAACGTCGCTACCATATATAGTGGCTTCATCAAGCACATGGTAACCTCCATCAAGAGAAATACGGAGATGAATTCTAGACCCGAATCTCGTCACCATTTTCGACTCCGCCGCATTGCCAAAGTGGTTGTCGAGGTTAAACCACCTCGACACGACGGGCTTCTCGTTGTTCCGCTTCTCGATCATCGTCAACGGAAGAAGCACTCTCCCGACAACCTCGTCTCTCCCCGGACCAACCCGATCCTCAACCGAAACGAACAAGTAATCCTCAAACGGCTCGGCGACCACAAACATCATCTCTTCGTTCCAAAACGGATTGGAGAGGCTTCGGTTCTGGCTAGGCTCAGCTATTCTCGTCTTGAGGACTTGATTTCCCACTTGAACTTTCACCGAAATCTCGGGAAACCTCATCAATGCGGAGACTTTCTCGCCGGGAACAAGGTCCTGCGCTTCGAGAATCGACACCCTCAAGTACCAAAGCTTCGGAGACAAGTAAACCTTGGACTTTATCGAACAAAGCCCGTCAAAATGCACATTCGCCGCCTTCGAATGCCACGCCTCGGCGAAGGCCTCGTCGGCCTGAGTCCCGAACCATATCGAGACCATTACTTCACCAGCCTTGGACTTGTCTCCTTTCTTGTCCTCCATTCTATACCACTGCGGAGCAAGCTGACTATCCGGCTGAACCCGTCTCGGAACCTCGTTCAAGTCAAACCAAACACGTCCCAGAATCTCATCTTTGTTGCTCTCCTTCACAAAAATCTCCGCCATTGACGACTGTATACTGTCCTTCGAAAAGGCGAAAACTTGGTCCCATTCCAAACTGTTCAGACCAACCCTTTTCGTGATTCCTCTGTAGTTCCCGAGCTTAACCTCCGCCACCAGCTCCGCACCGCCGAACAGCGAGATTTCCCGGGCTTTGACGACCCTAACGTAAAGATACTGCATTTGTTCGACGAGGTCGTAGGTCGAGCTGGTCTTGTCCTTCTGAAGCGACTCTCCGCCGAGCTGAGGCCGAGTCTCCTTAAGCGAAAACTCGCTCGACCCATTTCCGTACACGCTCATCCCCCCACCACCGGCGCCGGCGACGGGAGCCACCAGAGCCGGCCCGGTAGTTACAACAACAGGCTTCATTATCTCACCAGGGCTCGGCTCCACCGGCTTCGAGAGGCTCTGACCCTGCTGCGCGGCCTTGTTCTCTTGCATAATTCGCTGCTGAGTCGCCATGGCGGAGCTCGGACCTTGCAGCTTCTTCGTCTTCTTCGAAAACCCATTACCGGAGGTCGGAACAGAGGAGGAGGACAGCACTGTTCCATTAGCTCCGACATCCTTAACCTCCGCGCTGGTGGAGACGTAGAGCTTCAAGGAGATCTCTCCTCGGATATGGGAAAACAAGCTTCGTTTGTCGAGAGTGTGGAGCAGAGGAACCTCTTCTCCTTCTTTAGCAATGGTGGAACCGGAGACCCTGACTTTGCCGAGGAAGTTCCGGCTGTTGCTCGACCGCCGCTCGTTGAAGACGTTGACCTCTATCGTCCGGTAAGGCAGGTCGGCGACGTTCTTGACGTGAAAAACGAGTTTCTCGTTCCAAACTGGGTTTAAGTCCTTGTATTTCACCTGGGTTCTTAGCCTCTGGTTCTCGAACTCAACTTCCACGAATGGAGACGACGAGCCCTCGCCGTCTTTCGGCATGAGGTTGTGCGCCGCCACTACCTCCACCACCAGTTTTTCTTTGCCGCTGTTGCTGTTGTTGTTGTTGTTCATGGTTTTTTTTTTTTTTTTTTTTTTTTGACAGAGGAAGAAGAAGAAAACAAAGAGAGAATGAAGAAGAGAGAAGGTGAAGAGGGGATGTGAAGTGACTGAGATATGAGAAGGAAAGGACGCTGAGAGGGGAATGACAAATGATGAAATGGTGGTGGGAGGCTCAAGGAGAGAGAGAGAGAGAGAGAGAAAGGATATGAGAAAACTGAAAAGAACAACTGTTGTTTGTGTAAGCAGATAAAGAGAAGAGCGTGAAGCAGAGTTGTTCCACAGAGAGAGGCACATTTGAGTTGGTAGAGGCAAATTGACAGTCAAAAAAACAAAGAGGAATTTAAAAAAAAAAGAAAAAGAAAAAAACCTTCAAAACAGCCACACCACGCTCTCTACAAAGCGCGTGTTGGAAACGCACCAATGGAATTGCTTTGCTTGAGTGAAGACTTGACAGAGTGTGGGGCCCAGGGGAATTTTTTTTCTTTTAACGTTGTTATAAGGCTTACGGTTATAACCAAATCTTATGTTGGAAGGTCAACTCTCAACTCAATTGAAACTGTTGTTTCTTATATGGGAAGATGGTTATGTCTTCTAAATCTTCTCAATCAATGTTCTTTTCAGTTAATTTCCACTTATGGAATCAATTTGACCAACAAATCTCCATAAATTCTAACAGTCTTATTTCTCTACTAACCAAACCATTTGGTTGGTGATCTAGTTTTAAATTTGGATTTGTTTTTATCTTTTATTGTGGCATTAAAGTCACGTTCAAATGAGTACTTTATAACAAAAACAGAAAAATAAATTATTTCTAAAAAAATTCTGTCATCTTTGACGAGAAAAATCTCATCATAATAGAGTTGACAATAAGAATTACGAAATTCATTAAATCTCTATTACATCTGTTAATTGGATACAATATTCTAATTTGATCTAATTTTAATCAACTCATCATCTTTTTCCCTCTGTATTATTCACTCTAGCCTGTTTGGCGGAAATAGACCGTTTGCCAAATGAGACTTATATTCTACTGTAAATAAATATAATATTTTTTTGGTTTAAAGACCCCATTATTTATTTATTATTTATTATTTTTATTTTATTTTTTTGCAGATAATTTCAGTTGAAGGAAGTTAAAAAAAGAAAAAAGAAAATGCGTGCAAGGCACGCGTTGAGCGGTCAGCGGGATAGGAGATTGGAAAGACAGAATCGAAGTTATAAGAGAGCGGGCGTGCCGAGAATCTACAGAGAATCACATTTATTTAAAACCCAAATAAAACCAAAAATAAAATAAAATAACTGATAATGCAACAGAGAGAGAGAGTGATAGAGAAAAGACTATAATCTCGAAGTCCGAGGTTTTGGAATTGAAATTTGTCCCTTCAATTTTTTTTCTTTTAATTTTAAAATTTAAAAGATTGTTAGTTTGTTGTTCCTTTCTTTAAGAATGTTTGATCTGACGCAGTTTCGAGGCGCGTGTAACACGTACACGGTCCCCATAGTTTTGTAACTGTTGTAACCTGCGTGGCTCTCATGCGGGTCCCACCTTAAACCGCTCTCTTATTAAGGCGGGTAAACTTTGATTCCCTCAATTGTCCTGATGTGTTTTTTGTTGGGCCCCCACACTTGAGTTTTGTCTCTCTCTTCTATTATCCCTTTTTTGATGTCGTTTTTTTTGTTTTTTTTTTTGTTTTTTTTTTGTTTTGTTTCCTCACACTTTTTTTAAGTCGTTTGATATTATTTCACACGCATGGATTACAGACTGTCCCCCCACCCCTCCTAATATTCTCACCATATATTTAGTACTAAGGTGTAGATTGTGAAATTTTAATTTGAGTTGACTATATATTAATTGATGTCTTTGAATTATTGAAGTTAATAAGTATAAAAACTTGAAATGTATTTAGAAAAAAATATCAATATGGAGTTTGTTTCGATCGTTTTGAAATTTTATGTAATTTATAAAAAATAATAATAATAAAATTATCTCATTTAGACTTTTTATATACAAAGTTATGGACTTTTAAAATTTGAGTTACAAAACTGTATGAATAGTGAAACTGAGGGGAAAAAAAACAAAAATTAAATTGTAATTATAGGATTTGGATTGTAATAACAAACAAGCCCTTACTGTGAAATTGCTCGAGAAAAAAAATATGCTTGGGAATATTATCTTTTTATGAGAAAATATTTGAGAATTTGAGTTTTCTCTTGTTAAGCTATATAAAGTAGTGCATGTTTTTTAATACATGGATTAATTGTAAAAACTCTTATTCAATTATAGCTCTATTACCACTTTGTACCTTAATTTTCAAAACATAATATCCGTTACTCTTATATGATTCGTTAACGAATATTGATAACATAACATGTTATTCTAAATAATATTTTCTTTAGGTTTTTGAATACAATTTTAGTATCTTTCTTAACAAAAAAAAAAAAAGTTAGTAGAAGATAAAAGTCTAAAATTTGTTGATATTATCCACGTATCCAAAATTTCACAGCCCGGTATATTTTGATAATTTTTGTGATTAAATTATATATAAATCTTTATTTTTAAATCTAAAACATATTTGGATACCTCTCCGAAACCAAAACTTGAAAATGTTGACAAATATTTGTATCCATATATGGCATTTACTACTATATATATTGAAAACGTTGATTCAAATAGCTTCACAAGTAAAAGTACAGAAATGAATTGAAGAGGAGTCCTTAAAAACCGAAGCCATAACGAAAAAGGCATGGGCGTCGCTAAGTAGGTTCTGCTTCATGTACCTTTATCACATGTACTAGGATCTTGAAAAGTGAGAGTTCCAATTCTCCCAAAAGGAAATCTGTTACTGCCCTATCAACATTTATTGTCCCTCCATGTTGGTTCGGGTTTTTAGTTACTCACTTTTGTCTCCTATGCTTCTTGGCGTGTTTTCCTGCATTTGACCTTTAATATAAAAAAAGATTTATTAATAAATAAATAAAAAACAATGTTTTTAACTGTTCAACCTTTCACATGCCTGACAAGTATTGCTGTACATTGCTATAGGTGATGAGTAATTCTATCCTACAGAGAAATTACCGTGTGTTTTGATATACGATTGTTTTCTAATAAAATAAATATATTTTAATCTGTGTTTCGATGATCCTTTTAAGTATTGTATTAAATAGAGGATAAATCTGTAATAAAATTTTATTTATATATCTAATCGGTAGAGTTCATTTTTAAACCGTTAAAATATAATCAAACGACTAATATGTTATTTGTATATGATAATTATAATACACCTTACCTCATACTAATATAAACTAAAAAATTTTAAAATAATATATAAAAAATAAATTAAAAAAAATGGATAAAACACCCATTCCCTCCACAGCCACCGGCGACCCCCAACCGATGAGCAAGCCCCCCCCCCCGACGTTGACGGACCCCCCCCCCCCCCCCCCCCACACCATGGTGCTCGAGCCCAGGCACCACCTCCCCTGACGCCGACAAGGCTCCCACCCAGATGCTGACGAATCCCCGCCCCCCCCGCAAAGCCATATCTGGTCGGCGTTTGGGTGGGCTGTCGGCGTCTGGGGAAAGGGGGCTCCTCGATGTCTTCGCCAGCTTCGGGGAGCCCCTCGGTGTCTTCCCTAACGTCGGGGAGCCCCTCGGTGTCTTCCCCAACGTCGAGGAGCCTGTCAGTTGATTGGTTGAGAAACAATTTTTTTTTATAGTTTTTTTTAATTTCTATTTTTAATTTATTTTTAGTATGTAATATTATGGGTTAAAGTACATTATAGTTATTACGCACAAGCAACATCTCAACCGTTTGATTAAATCAAGACGTTTTAAAAATGAGCCTATCGATAGGGTATATAAAAAAGGATTTACCGCAGCTTTACCCTTAAATAAAATATATGTTTAGATTGTTCATATATAAATGAGTAAGACTGTGGTAGAGTCTCATTTAAAAACTCTATCGGTAGAGCTCATTTTATAAACCGTTCGATGAATTTTAATGGCTTCGATATTGCTTGTGTATGATAGTAATGATATACCTTACCCCATAGGATTATACACAAAACAATAATAATAATAATAATAATAATAATAAAGGGCGAGCACCCCCGGATGATGCCTCTGCAGCCAGATCCCTCCGGTCGATGACCTAGGCCTCCCCCCTCTGTGCGTGACCTTCAACGAAGTCGTCCATCTCCGACGTCAACAAGAAAAGGTCCCCCCAACAACTTTCAGCCTTCCCTCACCTCCGGCAATGGCTTGCGAAATCGCCCCCCACCCCGACGACCTTCGACCCTCACCCCACAACGACGAGCCCCTCCTTCCCTTCCCAACCTCGGTGACCCCCCCCCCCCGACCCGACCCGAGAAACAACCCACACCCCCTCCCCCCTCATGTTTGGCGACGGCAAACCCCCCCCCCCCCCCCCCCCCGAAGAACCGACCTACAATGTCTTCCCTTGGGTCCCGCGACAGTGAATTGCCTACTCCAACGACCATCCACCGGCCCCCCCTCCCTTGATCAACAAAGAAGAAATCAAAGGGACTTCAAAAATATTTTTTATTGCAATCCTATAGATCGGTGTGTATTATAGTTCTTGTGTACCCTTAATTTCTTGTCCGTTTGATTAAATTTAAATGGTCTTGGATGGAGTTTTACCGATAAGATATATCAAAGGATCTCTACCATAGTCTTTTCATATATAAATAATCATTCTAATATAAATTGATAAGAGAGTTTATGATGTGATTGAAAAAAACAGATAAAAAAGATAAATGAATAAATAATAAAATAAAAATATACTATCTTAAATAATAAAATAAACGTTATATAAAAATTAAAAAAGTGATCTAAATAAAACATTATTTTAATAATCACTTCGAGAGCCCTTAATAAATCACTATACTTACAAAGTTACAAGCAATTTGACAAATTATTGCAAGTCTCATACCATAGTAATTGAGTAATGTGTAGATTTGCTTTTTTTAAACCAAAAAAAAAAAAGGGTGTAGATCGACTTTCCTTTCATAAAAAAGAGCAAAAAAGAAGGGGGGCCCGCAAAAAAACAGAGATCGCCCTTCCTAAGCTAGTTTGCACCTATTTATGGATAAGAATGATGAGACAAGTACAAGCAGTCGTTATGAGATTTTGGTTCAAACCTTGGAATCGTCTTCTCGCATACAATCCCTTTATTGGCAAAACTACTGTTAAAATTATAATTTTCACTTCATTGATAATGATTATTATTCTAATCATTATCATTAAATTTTAAGCGTAAAAAATATGAGCATTTATGGTTTTTTTTTTTTTTTTGTGTGAATAAAAAAGGATTTAAGGGTGATCTTATCATTTTTAGGCCCCGTTTGCTTCACCATCTCAACTTAAACTAAACTGTACTTTTTTCATCATGTTTTTTGTCTTTTCTGAAAAAGTTTTTTGTCTTTTCTGAAAAAGTCAATAAAATTTACTATGCAAACTTAAAAATCTCAACTCAACTCAAGCTGAACTGGTGCACCAAACGGACCCTTAGATTTTTAGTCCCACGGATAGAAATCCTATTTTCCTAGGTATGACAATGAGATATATTTTTTATACTAGCTTCTCTCAATATATTTTTTTATGAGTAATTACGTTAAAATTTTAAACTACAACATATTTATACTTAAGATATTGATATCTACTAATAATATAAAAATAGTCCATTAACATTATTTTTTCCCATTTATTATTTTTAGCTTTTTTTTTTTTTTTTTAAACAAACATACATCCCCTTCGTATAAAAAAATGATTGGAAGAACTACCATCGGTACTAAACATCATCTCTAATATAAATGGATTTCATCAGTAGAGCTTCGATCATAGGACTCATATTTTAATAACGAATAACACTCATCCAATGAAATTAAACATTACAAAAGCTAGAACTATTATGACAATCATCCAAACACTTTACAAAAATAACTTCTAAACCTAAAAAACCATACCTCTAGAGCACACATATATAACTCTTCAAAACCATACATAGAAGTAGTAGACAACTAATGCTTGTCAAAAAGCTTTTTGTAACTAAGAGCGTCGAGATTTGACTCAAATCTCACATTACGTGATGATGTAATTTATATTTTGACATTATTACTAATGTCATGTAACAAATTTTTTTTTTCTTATTAAGGGCCCGTTTGGTGCACAAGTTCAGTTTGAGTTGAGTTGAGATTTTTAAGTTTGCATAGTAAATTTTGTTGACTTTTTCAAAAAAGACAAATAACTGTTTTAGAAAAGATAAAAAATATGATAAAAAAAGTATAATTTAACTTAAAATGAGATGGAGAATCAAACTGGTCCTAAAAATGTCAAGTAACATTTGTTCATGAGGACATGGATAAGTTTGAGTGCAGAGTGCTGACAAGGCAAACGTGAGTGAGTTGGGAACAGTAGGTGTGTAGGGGGCTAAAGCTTTAAAGGAGAAAAAAGCTTTTTTTTTTTTTTTTTTTTTTTTTTGTAAGGTAAACTCATAAGATAGCCAAAACGAAGAACAAAAAGAGAGAGCTTTTTTGTATTGGGGGTAAACAAAACGACTCCAGAAGGGATGATATGTCTGACGATGAGATGGATTTGTATGTCTTATGCATTACAGCGCACAACCTATATATATATATATATATATAAACACAAAAAATAAATAAAAAAAAGCATGTCTCTTTCTTTGCCTGCACATCCATTTTTTCTGTTTTAGTGACACCCCATCACCAGGCTCCACGACAAACTTTTGCCCTTTAAAAACAAAAAAACAAAAAATATATATATATTTTTTAAGTCTCTTCCACGGTCGCCCGCTTTCACAAAGTGCCACTACGACAGGCCATTTGCTATTCGCCACGTGTCAGAAGGGTAGTTTGGTATGTGCGTGAACTTATATATATACTTTTTGCCTTTGCTTTGCTTGCGGCAGATAGCTGTTGGGGTCTTTTTTTTTTTTTTTTTGGTTCAGTGTGAAACCGTGCTCGCAGAGCAAAGGAACAAAAAAGCACGGTTGTGTATGCACATTGGCTCAAGAAAAAAGCAGTCATCTGTAACTTTGGACCTGGTGACCAGTCATTGGCCCCTAAGCGTTCTTACCTGCTCTTCCTTTTTTTTTTTTTTTTTCTTCTTCTTCTTCTTCTTCCTCTTCCTTTGCGTAGTAAATTCAAATTTTATCTGATTTTTTTTTTTTTTTTATAGTTCGTCGTTTGAAGATAAATTTTTAAATTGGAGTTTATTAATTTTTTAAATTGAAATTAATTATAAATTTTATTAACTTTTTAAAAAAGAAATAAAATTAAGATGAAAAAATACAATTTAGTTAGAGTTAAACTAAAACGCCAAACGAAACTTTAATGAATAAAAAAGAGAATCCGTGGTGTTCTCTTGTACACATCCCTGATTATTAGATGAGTCTACTGATTGTATTGATTGGATAACCAGGATCCTATTCCTAGGTCTTCAACAGTTAGTAGACCTCACTTTAAGAACATGTAATAGATAGTGTTTATTGTCAAATGTTAGACAATACATGCATCACGAATAGAACGTGAGACCTGATAAGCAGGACATCCTCATCATTAATGCTACCACCATCGATAGTATGAATGTGATTCTTTTAATCTCAGACTATCGATTTCTTTCGCGCTAATCATGGTTTCGTAAAAAAATTAACTCTCATGCTCTATTTAATTTGTTTCGTTCATCATTTCAAATTAAATTATTTCAATTTACTCTTTTTTTTTTTTTTTGAAAAGTTAATAAAATTTTTAACTAGTTTTTGAAAAGTCACACAATTCCAACATAAATATTTCATCTCAAACATAATAACTGATGGCGTGCTTAATTTAATTTTAACCTATGAACTCCCACGTTCAATTTAGTAAGAAAAACTATGGTCCATATGTCAAAATCAAAAACTCTATTGGACAAATTTATTAAGCAATGGATCAAAAGAAGAACAGTTTTTGATGATCATATCACATGAGAATAATATTAAACTAAATAGAACATGATACTGTAATAAAATTTTAAAAAAATCTAACGCTTTATTACCTTTTTTTTTTAATATCCTATCACAAAAAATTGTTTTTTTATTTTTTATTTTTTTAATAAGAACGTGTTTACTTTGTTGTAAAAATAAAATGAAAGAGAAACCATACGTCTAGCAAGGGTAAATCCAGAATTATATTATCTATTTATCTTATCTAAAAATGAACAAATTTGATAATAGGATAAATGATTCGATAGACTGACTATGTCATTACGTGAAATACCAAATTTAGTAAAATACTCAACATTTAAGTAATTTATCAATATAAGTTACATTCTAAATTTCTAATCACCTTTCTTTTTTTCTAATAAATTTTTATATTAGTACATTACATAAATATGATATTATGATATACCCGGTTTCAGAATAATTTCTCGTAATCTCAATTCCTTTAGCAAAAGACTGGGCCATGGTGAAGCAAAGCAGATTCAAACCAAAGCCCAAACAGAAAGTAAGCAACAAACCCAGCCCAAAATATCGGACCCGGTTTACTGAACCCGGTCCATCTAAAAAGGAAATTCGGAGCTCTGACAGGGTTTATGGTGGGAATCGGCTAGGACCAGCCCAGCCGAGTCTCCTTCGTCTCTGAGCTCCCGAACCGAACTAGGGCATAGCGAGTTCCAAATCTGCAACACGTAAAATACCCCACTCGACGACTCCGACCCACCGCCATGGGTAAGCAAATCCAAAATCTTTCTGAATTACTCCGCTCCCTTTCGACTTCTTTCTCTGCAAGAACCGAGCAGAACATTTCGTCACCCGAATTTCTGTTTTGGGATTTTTACTTTTTAGACTTCGACTGTTTTGTATCCATGAAAAAGCAAGTGTTTTTCTGCAATGGAGAAGACTTGTGCTGTTCAAGTATTGATTTTTGTGGGAAATGGCTTTGTTTTTGGTGGTTTTTAGGGTCTCGAAAGTTAGCTATGGAATTATGGAGAAAGAATGAAACGGATTTTTTGAGGATTTTGCCGAGGCTGAGATGGTTCCACTCGCCTCAGAGCAAGCCAGACCAGGTTAATATTTTGCTCATCATTTAGAATCTCTCTCTCTCTCTTCTTCTGTACAAGCATTTTTTAAGGTTGTAATTTGCATGAAAAGTAGAAAATTGATATGTGAAATTGTGTTCGAGGTTAAATTTATTACTTGATAATAATGCAGATTATGGAGGTGTTGAGATCGGGATCTACAAAACATTCTAGTGTAAATTCAAATAACATTACTAAGGTGAGGTAGATGGTAGTTAGTTGTTGGTTGCTACTTTAGTTCCATGGCTTATAACCAGACTGATTGTTTCTTGTTAACTTTAAATTTGCAGGTCATACTCGAAAATAACGGTTAGTGACTACCCGTATGATTTTATGTTGACGTGTTGTTTTTATGGTTAACCGGTATTACAACTAGTTTGATTTTGTTGTCCTTGCTTAAGAAACTGGTTCAGTTATGGTGCTTTCACTTTCGTTTTTGGTGGCATAATGAGTTTCAATTATGATGGGACATAAGTTTAGAAATTTGATATGCGTGAGTGAAAGCACCTTGTTACAATTCAAAGTCGAAATTATGAGTGTTCAAGGTCTAATTCAATGTAGAAACGATGAGTGTTCAAGGTCTAAAGTCCACATTGCCAGTTTTTCAATTGTTGATTGATTAATTTGCTTACTAAGAACAAAGATGAAGAGTGGCGATAATTTTGCTCTTCTACTGATATGTTGTTTTTCTCGCGGATGTTGTTTGGCAGAAATTCCTCTTCTACATAGAAGGCAGTATACTAGAGAATGTATAATTCGTTCTTGGCCATCTTCACAAGTCATGAAAAACTATGGAACATACCCCATGAATCCTTGCATTGTTAGATCTTTTTCATCAAAAGCTTCAAAAGAACCGGGAAAAACTCCTGATGAGGTTTGAGTCTGAACTGAATTCTGTGAACACATATATGATTTCTTTAGGCTTTGCTAGTAGCTTTTCGGATGGCAAAAACGTTTTGAAGTGATTAATTCAGCCTTGAGTTATAACATAGTTAACAGGATTGGTCGTTCTAAGTTTGTTGGATTCATGTGTTAATGATAGTCAGTACTAAGGATGAAATCAGACGTGAGAAGTTCCATTAAGAGTCCGGTTCTTTTTCAATGAAAAGAATCCCACCCTTCCACCCTCCCTTTCGAAGAATAGAAAGGAAAAGAAAAAGGAAAAAAAAAAAAAAGAAGTGGTCTAACATGATAATATGTGTCTCTCTCTCTAAATATACAGAGAATTTTGACTGTACCAACATTAATCTGCCTTAGAATAAGTATCTACATCTTTTCACTCCCTCTGATTATGAAATTTGATCACCTCTTTACTCTCAATTGTTAAAGACCTTATGTTCTATTTATCTCCGTTTGTTTTACACTCCCGTTGACAGAATAAAAAAGACATATCTAAGGTCGAGGATCCCTTTGATGCTCCCACATATAATATTCCAGAGAAGCCTGTAACGTTTACAGAGGGGGCTTCCTACAGTCTTATCATTCTTGTCGGGCTTGGTATTGCTGCAGCAGCAGGATATGCTGTATTCAAGGAGCTTATATTTGAACCGAAAGAGTAAAGTCTCTTATTTCATATCTTAAATCATCGATTTGGTTACTGGTCATTGTTGTGTACTTGTGCATTTGGCATCTACCTCACCCTGGTCTGGAAATTAATTTCTTGTAGGTATAAGATCTTTAACAAGGCTCTTAAGAGAATCCAAGACGATGCTGAGGTTAGTAAATTGCCTAATCCATTACTTCTTTACATATATATATATATATATATATTTATCTCTTTCGGTATTTAGAGGATCTTCTTTCCCAATAAATTTATGAAACTGCCTCGGTATACCAAATTGAGGAAGCATCCCCTCTCCGGCCATAGAATAAATAGGTCAAAACATTTTGAACATAAATACGACATAATAATCAGACCTTGAGTCCTTGACGTGTCTGAGGCTCGGAAGTAAAACTATTATTTTCTCAGTCCATGTTATCGTGTATTTATTGATATTACAATGGGAATTTTGTGGCTGGCGTGATATTTTGGCATCAGGTTAGGGTGAGAATTGGATACCCTATAACGGGATATGGTCAAGAAAGTAGAAACCGTGCTGCTCGCCAACGCATTCCCAACAGGACATGGACTGATGAAGATGGCGTGGAACATGTAGAGGTAAAGGCAACTAAAACTATGCTTATTATAACAGGCTGCTTTAAGTGATAAGCACATCAAAGTAAAAGCGACACCAAGTCTTTCATAGAAGGTTTATTTGTGTTTCGTGCTTGTCAATCGAGTATAGGTGAACTTCTATATTCGCGGGCCTCATGGAGCTGGGAAAGTATTCGCGGAGATTTACAAAGACCAAACTGACAAGACATGGAAATTCACATACTTGATTGTTGAGATCAGATCACCTTCCCCAGCACAATTGATATTGGAGTCATATTTACCGTCTTATCCTCCGGCATGAGTTACGGGCCAATAGTCCCCATAACAGTGTTCCTTCCATGAAATTAACATGGCCTAGGAACATAGTTATGTTAATAATTGTTTTTGTCTACAATTTTTTTTCTTAGAGGGGTTGAGAATTATATATTTTTTTTTTTCATTTTTGTTTTTTCTCAAGTTTTGAGGTGCAATTGTTCAAGTCTAAAGTTTTGATCTCCTGCTGTAGGAGCTATAATAACCAGAAACATTGAGAATTTTGATTTCGTAAACTTGATTTAAAATCAGTGCCTTTCTGTGTGCATGATAATCTAATTTGATTTTCGATTTAAGAAAATGAAAACACCATGATTCATCGGATGAAAGGTATTAAAACCATGATAACATCGTCCAAAATAAAAGGTTAAGAAATGATTTAATCACACTTTAATAATAATAAAAAGAATGAGTTTCTATTCCTTGTTTTCCATCAACGTTCTGAATAACAAATTAATTGCACAGGCATCAAACAATTTTTCACCAGTACCGCCTTCTGATCTTACCTAATTAATTTCCAAACACTACGTGAGTTCTTATTAAAATCAAACTTTCTTTTAATGGGATTAATCAAACTAATCCACCAAATTTCAAATCTCTCTCAGTATAATTATGCAACAATCTTCATCTTTTTAATAGTATTTAGAATTCATTAGAGTTTGATTATTATTATTATTGTCAAATTTTGGTTTTTTTTGCACCACTTTACCTAAACTTCATCATACAAGTATAATTTACACTTCGAATTTTCAATTTTAGCAATTTGCATATTGAACTTACAAATTTGTAGTAATGTATCCAATTGATAACAATATAACATTCATTAACAACATGAATACTCATATATTTTTTTTTATCTCATTTAATTTTAATTATTAAGATTAAGATCTTTAATTGGGTTTTCTCAAAATAGAAAACTGTAAAGTAACTTTGTTTTAAAAATAAATTTGGGTAAGTTCAAAAACTTAAAAAAATAAATTTTGGTTAAAGAAAAAAAACATTTGATGCTCCTCATTAACAGTGTATGTGCAAATCACGTGTTGATTGCTATTAGGGGGTGTTTGGTTGTAGGTAATCAAATGTAATCAGATACCTGACAATCTTTTTAAAGTAATCAAATTCCTAAGAATATTAGATTATAGTGTTTGGTTTGTATGTATACAATGATTACATGGTGGAGGAGGTGCTGCGATGAATAGGAGGAGGCTGGGATGAAAATTATATATATATGTATATGTAGTAAATCCGTAGGGTTTTTTTTTTTTTTTTCATCTCTCTAAATCTGTAGATTATTTAAATTTAAAAGTTAAAAGGATAATTATGTTTAAATTATTTAAATTTTAAGATTACTATGATAATTAGAGAAGGGGTAATCTAAAATCTAATGCGGGAGGTGGGTTTCAGATTACCACTTTATAAGGGTATCTAAAACCAAAGGGTTTCAGATTCTCAGGTATCTTGAAATAAGATAACCTCATAACAAACATGATAATATTAAGATTCATATTTCTTTATAAAAGATTACCACATCCCAAACACCCCCTTAAAAAAAACATTATTATCAATAGACTGTAGATTGTTACTAATTCATAAATTCAGAATGCAATAAATCAACCTCTAAAAAAAATATATATATGCAATTTATCGAAAATTAACATTTCAAAATATAAATTACATCTGTTCGGCACCAGTACAATTTAGCCCTAGGTTTCAGACGCTTACAAATAAAAGTATACCTGGTATTTATATTTACCCAGAGTTGTCTTATCTTCTCTCTCTAAATCGTCTTCTCCATATCTTTCTTTTTCATCTATTCACTTTGGTGGTCTGGTGAGAATCAGCAGTACCAAAAGAAACACAAGGGAGTACTAAAAACCCATTATCTAGACGACGAAGACTTGTTGATTACTACCGTAAAATCATGGTACCATCTCATAGAAAGCCCCACTTTCATTCAAGTCCACCTTAATCAATCCGTTTACACGACAACTTCAGATCACAAAGACAATCTCGTTTCTCTTTTTCATAATGAATCCTTCCTCTCCTCTCCTCAAATCTAATCTCGAAGACGCCAATTTAGCTGAAAAATTTTGTTATTTTGTTTGGGGTTCTGTAATGGGCTGTTCTGCCTCGAGACGAGTAAAGGCTGTCACGTGATGAACCCGGCCACACGAGATTGCAAGGCGATAGCTAAGATCCCGAAACTGCCCGACGCGGACGGTCTTGCTTACGGCTTCGGTTTTGATCCAAAGACTAAGGATTGCAAGTTGGTGAGAGTTAAGATTCCGTTGCCCGGCATGACATGCAAAGCCGACGTATTTTTCGCTACGAAACAACTCTTGGAGATCGAATGTCGATAGTGTTTTACGAGGAGTGAAATTGATCGAACAATGGAGTAGGACAGTTGTGAAGAATGTCATGCATTGGTGTGGAATTCTTAGAAGGGAAGCTGGTTATGAACCTGTAGGATCGCCGGGTTCGATTTGGTGGATGAAGTGTTCAAAGACATAATTAGAATCCCCGCGAGTCTTAAATCTTGCGAGGCTTGTTATTCTGTCCCTCGTTGTTGTGTGGTGAAGACTGCCTTTCGATGGAAGACCATAGGATGGAATTGCGGGTTATCAAAGAGTATGGTGTTGAGGAATCGTGGACTAAGCTATGCCACTTAGACTTGTCTCGCGTATTCAACAATCCGAGTTGTTATATTCATATGTTCGAAGTTGGATTCCATGGTGAGCTGATACTACATGAGAACCGGCGCTTAATTGTTTTGCGTCCCTCGTCTGAAGAGGACTTTGATATCATTTTTTATCGCGATGATGTTCGATTTGATTATGCATTCGCCAACTACAGAGAGAGCCTCGTTCAAATTGACCATTGGGATTGAAGAAGACTAATTTTATTTTTCACTATTACAAAAGTAGGATTTCGCGTTATCTACTGTCAGATTGTCCCAACATTATGGAAGTTTTTATTTTATTTTATTTTATTTTATTTTTTTTTTTGCCCTTTAGTTGTTTTGACAAGGGACACCGTTTGATTTGGTTTTAGCTACGTTCTGTTAGTCTGATTATTATTTAGCAATTTAAACCTTTATTGTCATCAATAGTAATTTGCTTGTTTTGTTCTTCAAAGTTACTCATGCTAAATGTAACCAAACTAGTCAGGTATGGTTGGAAGTAGGGTCGTCAACTTGAAGGCTACAAAGGCGTAGAGTAACATATTAATGCGAAGGCCGTGCCCTTCTCGATAACCTTTGGTGCAAAAGCTATCATCGTGACAGAAATCGGCATCGCCGCTCATTGCATTGTACATTGTAACGAGCAACAAATAATGGAAGTAGACCTAATTGAGTAGAAACGCACTCAAATGGACATCTACCTACCAGCCAGTATGGCAAAATACTACGACTCTAAAAAAGAGAAGCACTTCAATGAAGGAGATCTTGGAGATGGTGTTTCAGCTAGCGAATTACAGCTGGAGGAAATCAATGACGGCACCAAGACGGTATTCATCCTTCGGAAAGAAATCTTTCTGGTTTAAAAACCTAACTTTTACACCCAGAGTCTGGAATCAGCCGAAAAAAATGAGTGCATCCCATCAATGAAAAACCTTTGTCAATGTGCTTCTATTGTTTCAGTTCCGAATATCATAGAAAGATGAACCTGAACAAAACAAAAAAAAAAAAAAAAAAAAGGAACAAGAACAAGAACAAGAAAAACACCTGTAGAAGTTGCAGTTGTCGCACGAACCAAGAAACTTTAACCACGGACTTCAAAAGCAGAATATTACAAGTGCAACACATCACCTGTACAGAGCCAAGTAACTCAAAATCCCAACAAGTTCTCCAAAATCAAATGGTTTCATAATATTACAACACATCGCATCCAGCAAAATATATCACATTAAACACCCACCCCCCACCCCCCCAAAAGAAAACCAAAAGAAAAAGGGGACAAAAAGAAAAGAAAAAGATTAAAATACATATCAGGTTATTGGTGTTTTCCTCATCGAAGAACAGGATATGAGGTTTAGCTAAAGAAGTGACGAAAGGCCATAAGGATGGTACTAAGCGTATGGGTT
Source organism: Ficus carica (assembly GCA_009761775.1). Classification (NCBI taxonomy): domain Eukaryota; kingdom Viridiplantae; phylum Streptophyta; class Magnoliopsida; order Rosales; family Moraceae; genus Ficus; species Ficus carica. The sequence continues at coordinate 2,266,170 of CM019748.1, read as the reverse complement.
AGGGTCCGAACTTGATCCTCTTTTTTTTTTTTTTTTTTTCGAGGAATAAACTTTTAACTATCGTTAGCAAAAGGATTTTACTTTGTTGCAAATGCTTTTGTTAGCCGACAATAGAATGCAACTTGTGTCCTGCTATGGACTCCAACAGCCAAGTGTGACCGATTACTTTGGATCCAGTCTGGGAAGCCATGTCCTCTGCCTCACTTAATCTCTGAAACAGAATCACGACTTCTTCCCCTAATTTACATCCTTCGGGTGGATCAGTACTGTATACAACTAATGAGGTTGGTGTCAGAGCCGTGTCTTCACAACTTTGCGCAATCAGTTCCTCCCTGCTTTTCAAAACGGTCCCTCCTGCAGCTGTCACCAAATCTTGGAGATCTTCCTTATGTGACACTAGGAAATCACCCACGAAAAAGAAATTCAAGCTACTAAAGAGCTTAGGTTCCTACAAACAACTTTAAAAAATGTTGTTAGAAAAAGAAAGAAAAACAAAAGGTCCTTGAGCATATAACAACTATGAAAATCACTTTACCGTTCAGGTTGTCTACCCTGTGAGGCTAATGAAACAAACGAAGAAACGATATCTTTAAGTTGTCAATAATAAGGATTTTCGAGTAGTGGATGTTTTATAGTTAACTTGTCCCATTGAAATTAGCATGTACTAGATTAAGGTGCTCACAAAGGTTATAGCGTCACAAACTGGACATCACAAATATTTCATAACGACTAATTAAGCTTCATAAGAGGAACTTGCATTATTAGATGCTCTGAGCCTGCCAGTCTTTGGACCATCACAGCACCCATAGTTGTCGAGACTGACTTCATAAGGTTCTTCATTCACATGACACTTTGCCTCGATGCATGCTTTTATCCCTGCAAAGTCCATGTTATTATTTGCGTTATACATCGTACTGTATAAGTTAACTTTTATTATTTCAACAGTGTGTAATAAACCAAATTCAGAAAGGGCAATGTAATCAAAGCAATTACAAAGCTTAAAAAGTAGAGGTAATAACATACAGTCAACTTTAACAATCCAACTTCCAGTCAAAATTGCCATGAGAAATTTAAATGTCCGTGTGCAAGCACCCTTATCATCCGTGGCCGCAATCACATGTGTTACGTTTGGGTCCCAAAACTTGGACACAGTGGCACCAATCATCTTACCAAACTTGACCATAAGAAACTGTTCCAAAAAGGTGCACAACAATGGATAAAAATATAATGACCTCCTCAGCTGGCAAAACAGGATCTATCAAAGGCATACGGTAGAACATAACAGGCAAAACATAAAATGGCAAATCACGGGTTGGACATTTGCAAAACAAAATTTGCTAGGAATTGTAGAAACCGGGAGCTTCAATTTGCCAGATAATAAGATGGCTTTTTTACACATCTTTCCTCAATAATGATATCACCTCAGTCAAATACAAGCAAGCATCGGAATACGACATCTCTGAAAATCAACATTTATATAGATGATATCAAAATGAGTTAACCTTCTCTTCATCAGACAAAGCAGAACCACAAAAAAACAAAATTTTCTCTCCATCTGGTGAAGGCACCAAATTGGATAGCTGACAGCTCCTGGAAACAGAACATCAGAAATTTAAAGAGACGTTTAGAAATTTGCTTGGTGCTTTTAAAAAACTACCCTTCTCTTATAAGAAAAGGTAAGCAAGCATTTACTTATTTCTAGTAATTGTTCAAACCCCTAGACCTGACATCTACCATCTATGCCAAAACATAATATTTTGCTTAAAAATAGTTTGGGCACCAACAGGTATAATAGAAGAATCGGACCATACACTATAGCAGGAATGTCATGGTCTTTAGAGAGAAGATTTTTCCAGGACTTCGAATTTTCATTAGGGAATCTAACTGACGAATGAGCTGGACAGAGCATTAGAAAGTCATCCTGCAAGAATCGAAAAACAAAAGATTAGGTTTATTAACCTAATACTTGGAGCTTAATGCATAGCACTGAAACAAGACATGTTAAACAAAATCAGATACAATAGCAAAGTGTCCATACATAATCCCAACGACATTTTGAGACTCTTATTGCACAAGGAACGTGATAGCTTCTCCGACAGGATTTCACATAGCACCCCAAAGCTGCTCCTTTTTTCCCACATTCCGAACACTTGAGCTTTGCCCCCCTTGTCACTTCTTCCTTTAAATACTTAATTCTACCATCAACGTAGTGCACTCTTGGAGCCCTGGATTTGAAAATTCTATACCATAATTCTCTACTGTCATGAAATTTTTTACTAAACCAGCAAGTTGTATATCAATTTACAAAAATTGAATATTTACGCGCATAGAATCATTTGAAAGCATATAAACTAACTTGGCACATTACTTTTTAAAATCTCATCAGGTTGCTTATCCGAGTTACTACACATTTCTACTTAACAATTGCAATCAACATTGATCAAGCATTCTAGAGATGCAAAAATGACTTACCAGTCAATACACACTTTGTGAACATGTATAACATTTGGTAGAGTTGCCTCATAACCTTCAACCAATTGCCCGCTAGAATAATGTAACATTGTCCCTGTATCCTGGTGGAGTTCATTCAGGGAAAAAAATTCAGGACACAATTTACTGGGCATTAAAGACTTCAGAAACAGCGTAGTTATTAGCAACTCAATTGAAATCACCTCCTCCGAGATTTCAGAGGTATGGCAAAATGCACAAACAGTTTTATTTGCACACTGGCCATCCAAAATTTTAGGTGACTGAACACTAGGTTGTGATATTGTTCGAAGTTCGGGCTCTGAATTAGTCATCAAAGCTCCAGCATTGGAAACTGCTTGGTTGTGATCAGCACTACTCACGCCCAATTGTTCTAGCCCAAAGTTTAATTGCTTCTGTCTCTTTACTTCTCTAGAATCACCATCCTTTCCAAAGCCAGAACTGCCATACCTTAGATTCCCTACTCTGGAACCATTTTTCTCCTCGCTTGATCTTTTAACCAATGAATTTTTTGAGCTCTGAAAAAAGAAGAAAACATACAGCAATTCAGGAAAGACAACGTTTAGAGAATAGATGCAAGTTTTTCCCCTCCTAACTCTTTTAAATTCAACACGAACAAAGGCATCTGCCCTAGTGAAAACCAATGTAGACAATGGGGAGAAAAAGAAGAACTCCAATCAGAAAACGAAGCACATCAAAGCACATCCGGAAAGACTCAGCCTGCCATGAGACAGACTTGCAACACCAGGAACTTAAAATGAAAACATATAGAATGGTGAGAAGCTGTCGATGTACAGATGCTATTGATACACTTGCAGTTGCCTACGGCAATTTTGATATTTGAAATTAATGAAAAAAGCCATATTAAAACTACCAAAAAAAATAAAAATAAAAGACGAAAACTTACATGCTTTCTATACTGATAATAGCTGTCGTTATCTGAATCTCTGGCATTGCCAAATAAAGGAGGGCTATGGCTATCTGGTGAGGATTGTGCAACTGGATTCAAATCTATTTCCAAAGTCTTACATTCTTCAGTTCCTCCACCCCTCATACGAGATCTTGGTGATGATAACTTGGGATTCTTAGCACCAGTGAATTCAATTCCTTTATCATTCCTCTCATATTCCCGGTTTTCTACTTTTCCATTCTTGTCAACCCGAAATTGTTTGTCAATAGATTGCCCGTTGCGTGAATAATCTCCGAACCCGATATCAGTCGGGCCATGCAATGAAACCCTCTCTGCATCTGTACAACCAATAACAGTAGATACTAAATTAGCCTACTGAAAAACAAAACTTGAACATCAGAGGAAAAATTATCAAAATTGATCCTTTAAAAAGATTCCAACCTGAATAAGCCTGCTGGAGCAAATCGGCAGAAAAATTGTTATCCAAGCATTTATAGATTGTCAACATATTTTCAATCAGAGGCAAACGCCTCATATCTGCCAGAGAGAGAGAATAAGAGAAAAATCCATGTCCATCAGTAAAAATAATACTTTCATAAAGCATCAGTGAGAAACCCAGCGGTAATCCCATTTTTTTCCCTTGAAATGAAGTTGCTTGAGGATTAAGATAAGATAATAATTCAAACGAGAAAATAAAAAGAGATCAAGTATAATAATTTTATCCATTTGGGGGGGGAGAATGTCGAGAGCTGATGCCGAACCAACCTAAAGTAATAACGACAGAAAAAACCAAAATCGAGTGCACAAAAACTATATATATACATATATATAAACCTCGATCAACAAAGTGGGCTTTACAGACTGGGCAATCTGCACCGAACTGAGTGGGGCCAGGTATACAAGAGCTACAATTAAATCCAAAAACGCAAATCGTAAGACAAAATCAAGGGGTATGAGACAAAACAAACAAACAAAACACAAGACGAAATCTCACTTGCAGAAAACATGGTTGCACGGGAGTACCGTCGGTCGATTGAGCAACCTTAAGCTGAAAAGGGCAAAAAAAAAAAACACTCTGATCAATCTACCAAGATTAGAATCCATTTTTCATCTGTCAATCCGTTCTTTTTTCTCGGAAACCAAACGCAAAAGAGAGATATGAAAAAAAAAAAAAAAAACCCGGAAAAGTTTTAACCAGAGAGGGCATTTGAACTCCAAGCCCAGCTTTTGAAAATTAAGAACCCATGGATTCAGCAACCTACTACTACTACTACTCCTGCCATCGCAGTACTCGGAATCCGCCATTGTTACCGGTTTAATCACAAGCTCTCGACCTTACTCCGGCGAAGAAGTCTCTGTGAAGTCGAGTTTTTGCCGTCTGAAAATGGGGGTTGGGAATAGGGAAAAGCTGAGGGTCGGCAAGTAATTTCGAATGGCTTGTCATCTGCACAATCAGACAGTACTTGTTCACGTGGATGGCTGAGATTGTTTCTGGAGGAGAGTTTGTGGGACACGTGGCGGGTAATGCTATTTCGGTTGGATTTGGAAACTCCCGCGTATAAAAGAGGGGGCAACTCCCGCCAATAAATCGCCTTCCCAGTTCTCACCAGCAAAATAAAAAAATTAAAAAACGAAAAATTAAAAATTAAAAAAATATATATATATTTATTTTTTTTCATTCTGTGGAATCGTCGGTCGTTTCATCGCCGATGGCTCCGTTGTCGCTCGAAAGCCTAAACATTGTGGCCGTCGTAGTTTTAGATATGTTCATTGCTATCAAATCTCAAGAGTGAGATCGCGATCTCCATCAAGCACATGCAATGTCCTGTTCAAGTTCCGTCGGCAAAGATGTTTTGTCTAACTCACGTACGTGATCTTGAGTTCGTTCGATCTCTTCTTTGGCCTTCTTGCCTCCGACTCCGGCAACTTCGAGATAAAAAGACCTTTTTTTTTTTTTTTTAGGAACGATAAGAGACTACAACAAAACATTTTTTTTAAAAAAATTTGGGTAAAATTTCTAATTTTCAAGAATATTTGATACAAAAATAGTAATTTGGTAGTATATAAGTTTCTTACTAAATTATTTACCGCATTCATTGGATAATATAATATTTTTAAGTAAATCCTTTGTTAATGTTTAATAAGATTTTAATTCTATCTGATAATGCATTATTTATTAGTAAATCCAATATTTATTTGAATATGATATTTTTCTTTTCTTAATTTCTAATTTTTCAATAATCAATCTCTCGAATTTTTACTAAATCCAACATTTTGCGAGGTAAATATGGTATTTTGAAATAATAATTAGAATCATCGGTAAGTCTAGTATTTACGTTATTTTTAAGATCATTAGTTTATCAACTAAATCAAGTAGTTACTAGTAAATTTAGTATTTGTGTTGTATGTAATAATTTTATTTACACGGTAAATCCAGTATTTACATGATATTCGATATTCAGAGGTAAATTTGATATTTACACTTATTTTAAAGGTTATATTAACTGATAAAATCTGTTTTTTTATTTTTATTTTTTTATGAAAGATTTATCTGATAAATCAAGTATTTATAAGTAAAGTGACACCTATCTTATTTTAATGAAACCTCACTATATATTACCAACGCTCTCACTGTAGTCATCACCAGGAAAGAAAATAGTGGATCACGTCTTGTCGAAAAAGAAATTACACGGCTCATCATGGATCCCCTCACCGTTGTGACAGCATTACTACAAATATTAAAATACATGATGAAGATTTCACGACGGTTTTTAAAAAATCGTTGTTTAAAGTAGCTAAAAAATATGGCACAGAGTTTGATTTCTGAAAAACGTTGTGAATAGTAAGATTTCACGACTGTTTTCAAAAACCACAACGGAGATTTCATAAATGTTTTTAAAAAACTATCGTCTAAAGTAGTTAAAAAATACGGCACAGAGCTTGATTTCTGAAAACCGTTGTGGAAAGTAGGATTTCACGACGGTTTTCAAAAACCACGACGGTTTTTAAAAAACCGTCGTCTAAAGTAGTTAAAAAAATACGGCACGGAGTTTGATTTCCAAAAACTATTGTGGAAAGTAAGATTTCGTGAAAATACTTATTTCCACAATGGTTTTCAAAAACCATCATGAAATCAGTCATTTTCCATGACGGTTTTGGACAAAACCGCCGTGTTTCTTTTAAAAACAAAAAACAAAACAAAACGGTTTCAAGACGGTTAAAAACCCATATGTTGCATCATTTCGTCCATTTCACAATGGTTTTCTAACCGTCGTGGAATTCATAAATATTCCACGACAGTTTTCTAACCGTTGTGATAGCGTTCTAGAAATCCACAATTTCTACTGGTGTGGATGAGCCAGCTATGTAGGCTTTATTTAGAAGATTTTCCATAAGAATTTTAAGTTCTAATTTAGGGTCTGAATTTGATGACCAATCTCTATATATTTTGTATTTTCTTTTCTTTTATCAGGTTGACGTAAAGCTAGAAGACAAAGATCAAGCTCGACGCTGGAAGCCCTTCAACCATGCAAGTAAGCATTCATCCCAACTCCATCCACTACGTATGTCATCGGATAGAGAATACTACTACTCATCCTGATGATGACGTCGACAACCAGTGTGACAACATTACGATCGCCGGACCAATCATGGAGCAAGAATTTAGAAAGTTTGTTGACAGTGATTGCGGAGTTTTATAATCCAGATCCTTTGAGAAAGTTCTTTATTTTCCTTGAAGTTGCTGTGTTGCTTGTTTTATGATTATTATGTTTGTCAAATTAAAAATAGTTCATATAGAACCATGTGTTTGTAACAATATTAGTTGTTGATTAAATTAGTTGTCATTTAATTAAGTTATCAGGACACTTTCTACATGGAGAATTCTTAATTATAGCAGTATGCCTATACTTACATTCACGATACACCATAATTTATAATTTAGTATTTTAGTGTCTATTATAATAATTACCCTTTTCCACAAAAAAAAAGGTATTAATTGAAATAAATTTACTTCATTGAAACATTGTTCCCCTAAGTTTAAAATAAATAAATAAAAAACTTTGTTAAAAATTTAAAACATTTTTTTTTAATTTTCAAATTTGGTCATGGTCATCTAAAATTTTAAGTTGAATTGTACAATTCTATTAGTTCAAGTTTTTTTAGTAAGTATTTGTATCAAATTTAATCCCACATCGAAAAGAAGCCAGTGAAGTTAGTGAATGATGTTTCTTTTAAACTGTTTTGTAGTTTCCCAAGTAAATTTATTACGCTAACAAAAAATCTAAAAAATTATGACAAAAGCTCAGATTTTATTGTACAGTACAAAGGATTATAAAAATCATTTTTTTAAGTAACTAACGATAAATGTAGGTAATAAATGTTGAAAAATCAAATTGAACACTGCGTTGATCAAAGACAATATCATAGTAGTGGGCAAGATGAGTGAGTGGTAACGGAGGTATCCAATCCTCTTGGTATAGCTTAGTCCATGATTTCTCGACGCCGTACTCTTTCAAAATGCTACTCTTTCAAAATGCTAGGGTCATTTACATGTGGGTCGTTTACAAACAAACCGGCGATCGAAAAGCAGTCTTTCACCACACAACAACGATGTTCGCAGAAAGTAGACTCCCGATTTTTAAGACTCGCAGGGATTCTAATTACGTCTTTGAACACTTCATCGACCAAATCAAACCGAATGATCCCCGTCGGGCGATAACCAACTTCCCCTTTTAATAAAACATGCCAATGTATTACATTCTTCATAACTGCTCGAGTCCACGACTCACATAATTATAACGATCAATCTCTAAAAATTGTTTGTTAGCGAAACTACGTAGGTTTTATATGGAATGGTCGTAACTCTCACCAACTTGTAATTGTTAGTCTTTGGATCAAAACCGAACCCGTAAGCATAACAGCCCATTACAAGACCCGCTAACGTAAACATAGCGATACTCGAAATCGGTATTTTCCGCACTTGGATATGAGGTAAACTTAAATATATCATAGGAGATCATGAAAGAAATAAAGGTTGTGAATTTTATGTTACCAAAAGAAAAAGAAACGAGGTGGTCTTTGTGGTCCTTGATTGTGTAATTGGATTGATTAAGGTGCATGTGAATGAAACTAGGGCTTTTTAATTATGAGATCGTACCATGATTTATCGATACATAAAATCTAATATTTGAAAAAAAAAAAACATTAAACCTAATAATAATAAAACTCTAGCATATCTTAAATAAATACTTTAATAGATAAACATGAAGTACAAAATAGCTTTAAATCCTAAAATTATTAGAGAAAGTTAATGTTTTTGTATATTATTATATTTATCAGTTGTTTGAGTTTTTTTATGTCAATTTTCAAATTAGGAAATTTTTAATTTTAGAGGTTTTAATAGTCTTGATTCTCTAATCTGTATGACTGTATCTTTGTGTGTATTTCCATTTCCCATTACCCTAATAGGGAGGTGGAGATGTTATTTTTTTAAAAGATGACAATTGCGATAATTACGACACCATTTATTCATCATTAATTATCCATCTAAAAAATGTCAGAGCAACTATATTTGTACCCCTAAATTTTATAGATTCCTCCAATTAATTATTACTCTCTTAATAAAAATTATTAAAATCTATCCTTTATATATATATATATTAGTTTTATATTGTCCAATTTAAACTTCTCAGATCTCACTCTTGTTTCATTTAGACTTTCATCATAGATAAAATAATCAATCAAGCTAATTTGTAAGAAAAAAACATTGCAAATAACACAATCAAAACCCAAAGCTAATTTGTAAGAAAAAAACATTGCAAATAACACAATCAAAACCCAAAGGAATAGAAGTTGAAAACAGAAAATAGATGGAGGCAACCCACCAATTATCTCAGAGCCTACAACAACAAAACAAGATAAATGTCTGCAAATGTGAAATTAGGGAACAAAAATATGGGAATATGTTTTTCTATATTTTTATTTTTTTTAAACACCGTTTCTATTTATGGTGATGTGGGTTTATGCAATTATTTCTCTGAAAAAAAAAATATTTCTATACATTAAAAATGGGGATATAGATGAAGATGTGTGTGTGTGTGTGTTTTTTTTTTTTTTTTTAAAGGTATGAAGGTGTGTTTTTAATGAATTTATGTAATTTTATTTATAATATTATAAATAAAGTTATTTTATTTTTTACTGGGGGGACATTTATGTATTTATTGGCGCAAAATAGAGTCACTCAAAATCATGTAACTAGTAAGCCCAGAAACTGGATGGATTTCTGTTAGGACCTAAGGGATGGTAAATCGCCCACTGTATAGGCAAACCACGACAATTCACTGTTTGGTCAGCAAACAACAAACATATGAACACAAAATAATAATAATAATAATAACTATAAAGCAAAAATAAACAACACAATTGATATGGTTATTTAACGTGGCCAAAAATCTCTAAGGGAAAAAAAAACATGGGCGCTGAGCACACCAACTTAAATAGGTTAATTTTATTAACAACAAGTCACGGTTACAAGGTATTGGAATTATAAGCTTGCTCCGAAACTCCACCAATGTAGAACCCACGTCGTCTTCCCCTCCATGACTCACCTTCGGACCTCCCGTCCTACTCCAAGTCTACAGCTCGCCTTCAGTCCAACTGACCTACTCCAAGCTAGGTTGCTCGCCTTCGATCCTCAACGTACTCCGAGCCTCGTTCTGCCTTCGGTCCTCCTCGACTTACTCCACATCAGATGAATACGAAACCAGTGTTTGAGAGCAAAGTGTTTGAGTCTAGGACGTACTATGAAATTCTCTCCCGTTAAAGCTCAAAAAAACTAATTCTCAATGTGAGAATCCTTGAGTAATGAAACCCCTAGGTACAAGATGATGTCTAGATACACTCTCCTAATCCTAGGAACTGATCTCCCTAAGAATCACACACACATTCTACAGCAGCATGTTGAGATATTTGAATTTTGAAGCCCCCGAAAGATACGCTGCATGTCGACGACTGTTCAAATTTTGAATTGCAAGGTCTTTGGGAAAAACAAATAGATGTTAGATTTGAATTTTGAAGCCAGAGATCAAAATATCTCTCATATCTAATCGGCTCACGTTGTTAAACTTTGGCACGTGCAAGATTCAAAACTTGAATTAAAATCTAATCAACTTCAGCGCATATCTCATCGGCTAAGTTCATGGAAGATGATTAATTAATGTTTTAATATTTGATGCCAACAAACACAAGGATGAAAATCCTAACAGTTTCCAATTTCTATTCAGCTTGGATCCTCATCCAAATTTTACCAAAAGTACACCAAAATCAGTCCAATAAATCCATGTAATGCCGAAAATCATAATTACAATATCTCTAGTGTTAGATATGCTTTTTACTATTTTACTAAATTTTTTGTTACCATCCAATTAATTGAAATATAAAAAGTAAAAAGAACATCGTGCAATTGTAACTAACAGGTAAGTAAACAAAGGACTAGAAAAACCATCTTTCACTTAACTGACCGTAAATACCTTCCGTAAGTAAAGAAAAGTCTAAACTTTTAACACTATACATGCAGCTATAGATTATATAAATGCATAAAATTAGCATGAGAGTAACTTTAAAGAACCATATTTGGAAGACCGAAAAAGTAAAACAAGATTGAAATTCTTATTTTAAAAAAAAAAAAAAAAAAAACCCTTCATTGAAGCTTTAAATTGGTAATAATAAATAAACATGAAAAACTAGTTAAGATTTTGTGTCTATTAAATTTAATACCACATCGAAATGAAGCAGTGAAGTTAGTGTATGATGGTTCTTTTTCTGGGAAATTTAAAGAAATGTCACAAAACCATGCCTTAGATTGATGTTTGTCATGTAAGAAAAAACTCTTGCCAGAAATGTCATAATAAAATATTATAATTTATTTGTTTATTTATTTTAAAATATCAATTATAATTAATAACTGATAGTAATGACTCCAACGACGAATTATTAATTGATTACTGACTGTCGGTGGATAACTTAGATTATTAATTGGTTATTGACTGTCGATAGATAACTCGGGATATCCAGTTGGTTACCGATCGGTAACCACCCAATTCTAACCGTCATAAAAAAATAAAAAAAATCAATTATTGCTGACCTTCAAAGAAATAGTATGCAAAACAGGAGACAACTTAATGAGTATGCATGGCCATAAAAGGGAATCATCTTTGTCGCCTCAAGAAATCAAATATTGCCTATTGTGAGCATCTCAATGATCCCGGAAATATACTTAAGAACTTAAAAAAAATAAGCAAAATTTGTTATTCTTATCCCCATTACAATCACTATGTGTTTGGTGTGTAAGTTTGAGTTGAAATTAATAAGTTTAAATAGTAAATTTTGTTGACTTTTCAGAAAAGACAAAAAACTTTTTGAGAAAAAGACAAAAACTTTTGGGGAAAAAGACAAAAAAAGGTTTAAACAGAGCTCATGGCCAAACAGGCCCATATATCTCAAGCCATTTACCTCACGAGACAATGTCAGCTCAAATAATGTCAGATTGGAATGAAAACTGCACTTCAGGTCTCAGATTAGTTAGTAGGTTAATCTCAAAGTTTCCCTGGAAAAAAATATAGAAATCAAGAAAATTAATCGGTATTTATGCATTATATTCAAGAAACAACAATTCAGAAATATATAAATATGATTTTACTTTCATTCCTTCAGTGAATTCTCTCGAGATTCTCCATTTCTCTGCTTCACACGCGTTCTAATGTTGGGGATTTTTGGGATGGAAGGGAAATGGGGAATACTATAATTGCATGTAAATCTAGTTAGATTCTTGATTCTTAATAACGTCTATAATGCTTCCATGGATTTTTTTCTTCTGTTATTTTTAGTTTCTTTAAATCTGACTACTTACTTTGGCTTTTCTAAAGTAATAAAACTATTAGCTTGCTTTTGAAATAAAATTATTCATTTTCTTATTAAGAAAAGTAAGCAAGATTTTTCCAATGAAAATAATACTACAAACTAAGATGATTAAATAGTCTAGCATATGTCTGAAACTAATTTAAATTATTTAATGCTATGGACTTGATAGAATACTTAAGGTGTATGTTAAGTGGACTCTGTTAGTTACAGTTAATCTCCAATTGATCCCACCATCGTTAACATGGACAGATTGTTTTGGAATAATTATAGGAGTTAGAAATTTGGAAGTTGATTTGAAAATGTGTTTGGTTGAAGTGTGTATTGAAAATCACGTGATATAGAGAATAAGATAAACATTTGAAATGTACTTGGACAAAAAAAATACAATATGAATCTTATTTCGTTTTTCTCGTAATTGAAAATGATTTTTAAAAAATAAAAAAACCATCTAAGTTCAGTTTAAAATAAAGAAAATTTTGGACTTCTGAAATTTGAATTTCATGAAAATGGAAGAGAGAAAAAATAGATGTGGATTTGGGAGTTTTGAAATCTAACGTGGAAAATTTAGGGTTAAAATATGGGACCGAAAGACGTAAGGATGCTTTTAGCCTATTGGACTCTTATAGTCTGTTTGAAACACCGGTTCCATTGAAAATTTTGCACATTCAACTTGAAAACTTCTAAATCTACGATGAAAATTTTACATCACATTTTCTCTCTTAAAATTTCATGAAATTCAAACTTCAAAAGTCCATCACTTTCGCATTTAAACTCCAAATGACATGATTCCCGTGTCTAAAAGCTCACAGTGACAAGAGAAACAAAATAAGTTTTATATTGCATATTTTTTTTCAAACAGATTTTAAATTTAAAACTATTCCCTCTAATATAGCTCATTTTTAATTTATATTCCAAATAAACACACGTTTCAATTTCAATATACAAAATTCTAACTCTAATTATTATTCCAAATAGGTCCCTGATGAAAATGAACTTGTAAGTACAAGGTTCCCTTAGAATCTTGCATGGGAAAACTTTGAAGGGAAAAATTTCAAAGGACATTAGCTTCTTTTTTTTTTTTTTTTTTAATGGCGAATTGCAAAAGGTCATTTCACTATTAGATATATATAATCTGCAAAAGAGATTTAAGATTACTAATCCTAGGTGCCCCGTGCCCCTTGTGCAACCATACAAAGTAAGATTAAAGTCCATTCTTTTGTCTCATCTCCTTTTTGCCAAAGCTGTTCGATCAGTTTAATAGTTCAACTATTAGATCTATTTGATCGGTTTTATCTTTTATTAGTTTTATTTTAATGTGATTGTGAGTTTGTGATAATCTTCAATTAAAAACTTTTACACCCCGGCGTTAGAAAGTTCTTAACTAAAAATAATTTTACTTAAAAATTACAAATGATAATATTTTGTAATATTATATACCATTTCAAAGGTTACTTTGTAGACGCACATTTAAAATAAAGACATTCAAAATGTTGGGAGATAATTCTCCCAAGCAAGGCGATTGATTCATTTTCTTTTGGTACTTAGTCGCTCCAGATAGATGGAGCAAAAATCTCACGACAGGGATCATTCGAATCCAAGGGCTGGGATTGCACAGATCAGTGGCTCATGAGATCTGGACCGAAAATGTTTATTCTCCCAGCTCGGTGACGCCATATTGAGGTTTTAATAAGCAAGTTCTAATATTTTATTATTTTTTTAATTTTAAAAACGCGTTAAATGTGAAAACGAAAGGCCGGATTTAATGGACACTGATGGGGTGTTTGTTGAATGAGTTTGAGTTGAAATTTATAAGTTTAAATAGTGATTTTGATTGACTTTTTTAGAAAAGACAAAAAACTTTTGAAGAAAAAGACAAAAATTAAGTTGATGGTGATGAATTTAAACTCATCACCCAAACACCCTTTGAAACATGCAAGCAAGTGCAAAGGACTTAAAATTCAAGCCCACTCTCTTTTTTTCTTCACGCGCCCCAGTGATTGGGAATACAATCTGATATATGCTTGCATCTAATCAAACGCGTGTCTTCACTCGCGTCCTAAGGCGCGTCGTCTTATTGGGCTCCCTACATCCTGAAATGCTGTAGATGTCTTGCTAGGACCGATCATAAAGAGCCAATTAATGTCTTGAACCAAACAAAAGCATTCCTTTAGAAAGAGGTTTCAGATTATAACTTATAAATACGTGTCACGTTATTATTAGTTCTTTTTTTTTTAAATCTAATTATTATAACATATAACAAGTTGATTTCTAGCTTTTTTTAATCGGCCAAGTAATAAATTTTCAAACATTGTTGATGCAACATACAGCCTAGTTGTCTAATTAAAAAATGCCTGTTTGTACAAACATTTACGTTTCATTTATCCAACAAAAAAATTTTACGTTCAAAGTGGTGCCAATACAAACTTCAATGGGAAAAAATCGTTATGATCGTTTTTCTTACCTACCCTCAGTTTTATGATCTAATTACAATGTTAGCCTTTTTGAAAGCCAACCTTAACAATAGGGAGTTACGAAAGAATTATAATATTCATGATGACTTTATGAAATGTTTTTATTTATAAGCAAGTTTTCATGTTCCCGTGGCCACACGATCCGGTATATATAATATCAAAACTAATGTCATTTAATATTATTTTCTTAATATGTAACATTTTCTATTAATATTTATCACAAGTGATAAAAAATTCTAAAATATAATATGTTACCTATTAAATTACATGACACATTAAATATACATCAAGTAATAGAAACATATGCTAGATTTATACGTTTATTGGACGAAAGACTTGTTGATACATAGTGGGTAATGAAAAAAATGACCTCTCATCATCTAATGTGGATACTAGAAGTTATGCATATATATATATGTACATATATACATATATATATATATTACGGTTCATTAGATCAAGATATAGGAAGGCAAGATTGTTTAAATATCTTGGGATTACTCTTGAGATTTCAATCCTTACATCCGGATAAATGGGAAAACAAAATAGATTTAAAAACAATAAAATGTATAGGTTAAATAAGCTTAAATTACGTTGAATAGTTTGGGGAACAGATCACTACTTACTTCATAAAGTGTCTGGATAAGGACCATCTTTACTTTCACTAATTAAGAATTAATACTTATCTCCATAAATATGTATACATATATTTATTGGAACTGCCATAATCTTATCCCTTATTTACAATATTTTACATCCGGAATGGGAATACAAAGTAACAAATGAATTATATGAATCATTGTAAATCTTATTAGATTCTTAAAAATTTTTATTAATGGATATTTTCCCTTCTCATTTCTTTTTTATTAGTTTCTTTTAATCCGGTCGACTACTTATTTAGGCGTTGCTAAATTAATAGAACTCTTAGCTTCCTTTTCAATAAAGTTTCTTCATTTTCTTCTCAAGAACAATTAGCAAGACTTTTTCAATGAAAATAACACAAGAAAATAATATGATATAATAGTCTAGCACGTTTCTTAAACCAATTTGAACTAGAAAATTGCCATACTTAAGGTGTGCGTTAAGTGGTTAATTATCCAATGTCTATCACGGATAATTAATTATACATCATTAGCTAACTAATCAACTTTCAATATTCATATGATAGGATTTTAACAAAAGCATCGGATTATATATATTACGTTGAATTTCTCATAGTCAGCAAAAAAAAAAAAAAAAAGAAGAGAGAGAGAGAGTTGGATTTGGTAGTTAGCTAGCAACCTGAGTAAAAGATGTCTCATCATTAAAGGAACTATTATTGTGGGTCACAAGTTGTTATAGTTATGTGCTTCGATGTTTCTCACGTCTCTGATTTTCTTCTTTACGAAGGAAAGGAGAGAGGGAACATGAATTATCATTTATGCTTTGTTTGGCACATTTATTTAACTCTAATTAAATTATATTTTTTTTACTGGATTTTTGTTTGTTTTGTTTTTTCTTGAGAAGTCAACAGAAAGTATAAGTAATTTTTAAAAGGTTTATTCAATTTCAACTTAAAAATTTTAATTTCAACTAACAATCCAAAAGAACGCTTGATAACTTTTAAACTGTGTCATAGGAGATGTGGATGTTCATGTTTTCACTTGCATAAATAGAAAACATGCAAAATTGTGACTAACTCAACGAATGAGAGAAAAATGCTTAATTTGGAACTCATATATGTGAAACTTAGAAGTGCTTTCATTTTTCTTTAATAGATGTGAATCATAGGTCCATATAATTTATTTAAAAAAAAAAAGATATAAGTATAAAAAAAGAAAAAAAAAAAAGAAATATACTTTATTACTGATTAAGACTTCGGAAAATCTCAAGAAATTGCCGTCCTTTAAAAAGACTTGGGAAAATCTTATTCCTATCTTAAAACTTTAATCAGATACTTTCAAGTTTTTTAACCGATATGTTATGTTATTTACTGGTCATACTTAATTTCTTTAGAAGAACATAACAAAAGGACACTTAATAACTTTTAAACTGTGTCATGGGAGATAAGGACGTTCATGTTTGCACTTGCATAATTAAAAAACGTGCAAAGTTGTGGCTAACTCAACGAATGAGAGGAAAATACTAAATTTGGAACTCATATATGTGAAACTTAGAAGTGTTTTCATTTTTCTTTAATATATGTGAATCATAGGTCCCATATCATTTATTAAAAAAAAAAGATATATGTAAAAAAAAAAAGGAAATATACTTTATTATTGATTAAGACTTTGAAAAATCTCCAGAAATTGCCGTCCTTTAAAAAGACTTGGAAAAATCTTATTCCTATCTCAAAACTTTAATCTTTTTTAACCGATATGTTATGTTAGTTACTAGTCATACTTAATTTCTTTAGAAGACATAACAAAATGTCACTAAACTTTCCAAATCCCTAACCCCATTAGGAATTTCATGTCAATTGGCTCAAATTTTTACGATTATTTTTACCCTATTTCTTAAATATCTTTTAATTTTTGCGAGAATCAATTATACTTTATACATATCATTATTGAATACGTTGAATCTCTTTAGTACTAGAAAAATTGAAGAGAAAAAAAAATTTACGCGTCTAATATTGCAAACGTTCTGTATTTTTATTTTGGAAAAAGACAAATGTTCTAGTGACAGGTTTACAAAATAAAATGCAAAAGGCAATATAAAAACTAAATTTCTTAATGAGAAATTTGAAATTTGAATGGGAAAGCAAATGTTGTTGTACAAGCTTTTTCTATTTGTCATGATATTACTTTTCTTGGACTCAACTTTCTCGCTCTTCAAATTTCCAACACGTTACATCTCAATTAAAAAAAATGTAAACTGAATTAATTATTCCATATTTTTGTACCATGTTTTCACAGTAATGTTTATATTTCTTTAATTTAATTTTATTTTTATGCTAAGTACTGTACAAGTTTCTTTCTATTATGTGGAAAGAACGTTGAGAGTATAATAACTTTGAACTTACGAAATTAAACACAAAAAAGGCAAAATACGTTTTCATATAAAAAAAAGAAAAAAAGAAAAAGAAGAAGCCAATATACATAGGAGTTTGATGAAACGGTTTGAGTTGGTATTTTTAAGTTTTAATAGTAAATTTTTTTGAATTTTCAGAAAAGATAAAAAACTTTTTGGGAAAAAGACAAAAATTTTTGGGGAAAAAGACAAAAATAAGTTTGAAATGGTCATCTTAAAATGTTGAACCAAACAAAGTAATCAATGCAAGAGAGAGTTTAACAAGTTTAAACAATAGTGTAATAATAAAAAGAAGAATAGTACTACATATCAGTTGTAATCTCAACTTTTTAATATTAATTTAAATAAAATGTAAGTTATTATTTTTAATACATATGTATCTAAATATTATCAAATTAAAGTATAACTAAAAAGTGTATATTTATATGGATAAAAGATAATAACTTACCTTTATATAAGTTGTCATAAAAAAATTAGAATTAGAATTGATATTTATAGCATTGTTCTAAAAAACAACCAATATTTTCCAAAGTCTTATTAAAAAATCAATATTTTCCAAAGAGCAAAATTCAAATAAATTATTTTATTTACCAAAAAAAAAATCAAATAATTTACTTTATGGGCTAATTATATTATATTAATTAAGAAAGTCTAATCACAACGTGAAAGGCTATAAAATATAATATACATAGACGTGAAAGGTTTTATTGTATAAATGTTGAATTATTTAATGTCGAGATGGGCACCAACAAATTATTCATGCTTTTCGGGCTTTAAAAATTTATGGTATGTTGCTTCAAGGGCATTCTTGTTTTCCAAGTTTAATATCTTTTTATTTGTGCTCAATCATTTCCAACTTTATCTGTACACTTTTTCCCAAATGTTACGCAAGTAAATATTCTCCTTTTTTAACCGAGAGTTGCAAGTAAATATGCATCACTGCATTAGCATTTTGACAAATACTACTTTCTCCCTTTTCCTTTTTTAGACCATCAGATATGTCAATATTATATTAATTATAAAATAATATGAAAAATAACATTATCTTATTTTATGTTTTAATGCATTATGCTATTTTTATTTTTAATCATTATTATTGTGCTTTGAAAATTATAAAAGTAAACTTTTAGTATTTAAATAAATGAAAAATAAAAATGTTCTAATAATCACATGAAACAACAACTAATAAGAATCAAAAGTGAAATTTGACATTGGTTATACCTTGTGACAAATTTATCATAAAGTTTAGTACATGAAAAATTTGGAATTAAATATAGACTAAGAGTACTTTTTTCATCTAAATGCCAAAATTTACGATTGACATACTAATTTAGTATTACATTGGAGATGCTCTTAAAAAAGATAAATCAATAATTAGATGCATATTAGAGCGATAATTTCACAGTTGATTTCAATATAAAATATTGACCGGAAAAAAAAGGGAAAGAAATAGCATCAATAAATGAAAATAGATAAAATCACAAAAAAAAAAAAAAAAAAATTTCCCTAGAAATGTCATAAAGATAGAGAAAATGTCAAAAATATATTGATAATGTAGTTTTTTCTTTAAGATTTATCCCTCATATTTTATGAAGTCAATCAATCTATATCTCCAATTTGTTCATTAAAAAAAATTTCTTATGATTAATTTTGTTGAATCTTAGCTTTAGTTTGGCTCTCATACCTAAACGTAATAATCTCAAAAAAAAATTATAACTAATTTTTGAAAAATCAACCGATTTAAACTTAAATTTTCAATTCCAAACTCAAACACAAAACGCAAGCTTAATTTCAAGATTAAAACTTGAGAACACTAACAACCTAAAAGATAACTTCGTTTTACTACAACGTAGGAACTAAAAAGCACGTGTTAACACCTTTATATCCTTTTATTCAACATAATAGAAGTTAAAATGGTCGATAAAATCAATCTTGACTCAATTTGAATACATAGAGCTCAAAATCCTTCATCTCAAATTAAAGATAAAAAAGTAAGAAAATGAATATTAGAATTTAAAAACTTAATTATTTTTCTATTATTATTTATGATTTTATTATAAAATGATGTTTTACCTCTCATACTGAAGGACTATACTTAAAATGTTTTTTTTTTCCTTCATTTTTTGATTAAATCTTATATCGACAATACATATTCTTTATTATTTGTTAAAATCACATTAAAATCTAATAAAAAAAAAAACAATTTTGGGATAGATCTTGCAATTGAAACCATAATTTTATTAACCACATATTTTTCAAGTCATGCCGTAAAAATTATGAGTGTTTGCGGACTGGATTAGATAGATTAAAAACTCAATCCATAGTCCACTCCGTGATCGGAAAAATCTCAATTCATTACCAATCTATAGGAGTTCAATCTAGTACAATCTAATTTATAAACATCAGATTACACAAATTGGATTTACGAATTCGATCCTAAAACTTTAAAAACTTTAATAAACATACAAAAATATAAAAATAGTTCAATAAAATAACAATGATAACAATTTTACTTTAGAAACTAAAATAAACATACTAAAGCACATTAAAAACTTCAAGCCATGTATATTTATTTGTTAAAACACACGTACATATAAGTGAATAAAATGTTTGGATTCGTGGATTTTACAGATTTGGAAAATTCTCAATCCGTAATTTTTAAATTTGTAAAATATTAATCTTTATTAATCGATTAATCTTTCAACTTAATCTAAATAATTTATATTAGATTAAGCAGATTAATAAATTCGTTCAATACTCTCCGGTTTTTTTTTTTTTTTTTTTACTCGGTTAGTTTAAGTTTAGAGTGGAAGTAGTGAAGTTCACCGCCCTCCAAGATTTGAGTTATATTTTTTCCCTAACAAAAGAATCTCAGACAACTTTGCGACTCTCACCAGACCGTGTCTGAGTTGTCATTAAAGTTTCCGCAATTAGCGTTGATGTCAAAGGGCAGTTTCGGAATATCGGCTCACACCGAATTTGCAAATTTTTGACGTTTTCGTTTTTCCCTTAATTAACTCCCTTAAGCAAAAACAATTAAGACTTAATAAACCAAAAAATATTTTTACTTCTTCCGACGAAGAAAGCCCTTTGACGGTGGGACTGCGAGGCAAGAACGAAGGAAGAACTAGATATACAAAGCGAAAAAACGACGAAATTTACTCCCAAAAAAAAAAAAAAAAAAATTCCAAAGCATAAAAAAGTCGAATCTGCTGCTTCCGGGGCAGAGCGAGAGGCTTAATCTCTTCTTCAGAAATTTTCATATTGTTGAAGGGCTTAAGCTTCTCTGTTCTTATTCAAATTCTTTTCAATCTTTTTTTTTTTTCTTTTTTTTTTCTTCGTTTTTTTTCGTCGAAGCATATTTGTAGTCCTGCAAGGAGTCATAAAGATTCTGCTGCTGAATTTGGAAGATCGTTATCTGGAGATTTTGGAGCAGATCCAAGTTTCTGATCCGATAAAATATGGTATTTCTTGATGATGTTTCTTCTTAGTTCTTCTATATATTATATAATATATATATATATATCTGTTCTCCAATTTGAACATCTGGGTTCTCAATGAAGCTGTTTGATATTAATGGGTTGTTATTAGTTTATCGAGTTAATGCACTGATCTATTCTTTAGTTGAAGCAGCACATTGTATTCAATAGTATGTGCTCTGACTGATTTGTTTTGATATGTTGTTTATTCGATTTTGTGTTGATCACATTCAGATTTGTTCACTTCTTGTCATTTCTGTGATGCCCATTTTGAATTTTAGTAAACTGTATAAGAATATTTTGTAGCAAACTGTATTTTTCTTTTGTCTATATTAGATTTACTTGTAACCATGTGGCAAAGCCAAACTTGGGGATGCCATTGATAGGATAGCTTTTATTTATTTATTTATTTATTTAAATTTAATGAAGTCATATAAGCTTTGTGATTGAAATTTTATAATTGCTTGGTATGTGGAATTTGAAATTGTCTTGAGAACTTCTTAAATGATGACTCGACCATAAGATTATTTCGAAGATAAGACTTCGAATCACATTCTATCTTCTGGACTTATTAAATTCAGGTCCTTAAATCTGTGATAAACTACTAAATTTGCGCACTCAACTCTATGTCAATTTGAATATTTGAAATAGAAGAAAATCCTACGGAAACTAGTGTATTCTGTGGAAACTTTTGTTCAATGTACCCCTTCTTCTATTTCTCTTACTATTGCCATTTCTTTCAGAAATTGTTACCTAGATAACCTAATTGACAGTATAGGACTTTAGACAATGATGGCTACATAGATTCTCCCAAGTATAGCGGGAAACCTTTTCTGCTCAATCTTCTGTGATTTTTGATTTTTGCTTTTTTTGTTCTGATTTCTTTATTTATTGCATCGCTTAAAATTAATTGGGGAAAGTATATACATCATTAAATTTTTATTGCCCACATTTAGTTTGCTCCTTGGAGGTACAATATTTTTGTTAACTGTGCAATTATAATGCAAACCTATTTGGTGTTTCAACTCTTGGTACTATGCTTTTTCAGGTTGGTGCCTTCAGCCCCATCGTTGGATCTCTCGTTTGGATAGAAGATCCAAATGCAGCTTGGATAGATGGGGAAGTTGTGGAGGTTAAGGGTCAAGATATTAAGGTTCTCTGTACTTCAGGGAAGACGGTACGTGCTTTCTTTATTATTCTCTGTAGGTTTTTTCTTGTCATGCATGTCTTGCTCACTAAGTTCTTTTCCTCCAAACACTAAATTAGCCATTTGTTTTTTGTGATGTCCATTTCTTTTAAGTTGTTTTCCTATGAGACTACTTCTACTACAATTTTTTAAATGGGGGAACTGACTGATTCTTTTTCCTTCTCTACTTTTGTTTGAAAATTTCAGGTTGTTGTTAAAGCTTCAAATGTTTATCCTAAAGATGCAGAAGCCCCACCCTGTGGAGTGGATGATATGACAAAGCTGGCTTATTTGCATGAGCCAGGAGTCTTAGACAATTTAAGATCACGATATGATATCAATGAGATATATGTAAGTATTCAAGTGTCGTAAAGTTTACAATTTTTTTTTTACTTCTGGCTCTTCGACTTTGGGTCTGGGTTTGTGGTTAATTTCATGTCATATTGATAGATCTTGTTAGGAATTCTTTCACATTTGCGTTTTTCTCATTTAATTATGTGTGCAGACTTATACAGGGAATATTTTGATTGCTGTGAACCCTTTTTGTAAGCTACCTCACCTCTATGATAGCCATATGATGGCACAGTATAAAGGCGCAGCGTTTGGTGAGCTCAGTCCACATCCTTTTGCCGTTGCAGATGCTGCATACAGGTTTCTTTGACTTTTAACATCTGTGCTCCTATCTTCTTTGTGTTTTCCTTTTTTGATTATGTGTAAAATTTCATCGTTATGGTTGCAGACTTATGATGAATGAGGGAATAAGCCAGTCAATATTGGTTAGTGGCGAAAGTGGGGCTGGTAAGACAGAAAGCACAAAATTGCTCATGCGTTATCTTGCTTACATGGGTGGGAGAGCTGCTGTTGAGGGCAGGAGTGTTGAACAGCAAGTTCTGGAGGTATGAAGGTTTCAGAGTCTCGTTTATGCAATAAACAAACTTGAGATTATCTTTTCACCAATAATTGCTTCTCTTTGATTCTGGAACATTTGCTCTTCGATTTCTGCTTTGCAGTCAAATCCTGTTCTAGAAGCATTTGGTAATGCAAAGACTGTCAGAAACAATAACTCAAGGTGGGAGAATCTGAATCTAGAGGCTTCCTTTTGTGTTTATTATAAATTGTGTCCCTTTTATATGTCTGATTGGTCCCCCCCCCCCCCCCCCCCCCCCCTCCCCTAAATTTCCCCTTGCTTGTTTTGTTGCAGTCGTTTTGGCAAGTTCGTGGAGATTCAATTTGATCAGAGCGGGAGAATCTCGGGAGCTGCTGTAAGAACTTATTTGCTCGAAAGGTCTCGTGTTTGTCAGGTGTCTGATCCTGAGAGAAACTACCATTGTTTCTACATGCTTTGTGCTGGACCACCAGAGGTAATGGGATTGTCTTATCCTTTCCGCTTCATTGAAAGAGTTAGGAAACCACACATGCTGAGCATTTTGTACTAGGATCTTGATTTTTCCCGTCTTTGGTTTGAAAGAAATGGTCTATTTAATGATTGTGGGAAATTGAACAGAAACTCCAATACGATGTTATTGCCTAATTGGAAGATCTCCAATTAATCAATATTCGTTTTGCAGGACATAAAAAAATACAAATTGGGACATCCAAGCACATTTCATTATTTGAATCAATCAAATTGCTATAAGTTGGATGGTGTTGATGATTCCAAAGAATACATTGATACGAGGAGGGCAATGGAAATTGTTGGAATTAGTTCTGACGAGCAGGTAAATTGTTGGAGTTGGCTTAAGTGATAGTTAGAACACTCCAAAAGAAATTTCGACTTGAATTTTTGTCTTTCTTTGCTTTTTATATCCCCTTTCAGGATGCGATATTTCGAGTTGTGGCTGCTATCCTTCATCTTGGAAACATTGAATTTGCAAAAGGGAAGGAAATGGACTCATCTACACCGAAAGATGAAAAATCTTGGTTCCACCTAAAAACTGTTGCTGAGCTTCTCATGTAGGTGCATTTGACACGTTCACAGTTGCTGGACAATTCTCTACAGTAGAAAATTACATCCTATATGTTCTGATGAGTTTTAAAAAATTTAATTCTTGAATCATGTGCTTCGTCAGGTGTGACGTGAAGTTACTAGAAGATTCTCTTTGCAAACGTGTAATTGTAACTCGTGATGAAACGATCACAAAGTGGCTGGATCCAGAGTCTGCAGCTGTCAGTAGAGATGCTTTGGCTAAAGTTGTTTACTCGAGGTTGTTTGACTGGTAAGTTTTGCGTGATTAAATATGTTTTAGACTCCTTACCTTGCTTGGTTTCATCGTCTACTTCTCTCCGTCATTTCTGAATGTGATTCGATTCTCTGTTCTTAATTTCTGCATTTTCCTTCTTGTTTCTGCAGGCTTGTGGACAATATTAATAGTTCAATTGGTCAAGACCCTAACTCAAAGTTCTTAATTGGGGTTCTGGATATCTATGGATTTGAGAGTTTCAAGACAAACAGGTGCTTAACCGGTATGCCTTTTGTGTTCATAATTAACGTAACAACATCAAGTGAACTGACGAACAAATGTATCGGTTCGAATTAGTCTAACTTACATTGAGCTGGTATGATGTTCATTCGATGTTTAAAGATTATTTTCTATCAGATTATATAAATGCTGTGAGCTCCAATTCAATTCTAGGTATCCTGACTTTAAATTCTTTGGAGGAATGCCAAAGTCTAGGGAAAGTAAAATATGAACGATCACATTTCTCTGCTCCTGAAGTGGTGATAGCCTATAATTATTGCGGAACATAACACGAAATGTGGCACTATTGTCCGAGAAACCATAAGATAAAGTCGAATAATTCAACATAAAAATGTTCTTATTCGAAAGTTGGATTATTTCAGCTGACTCATGTCCTTTGCAGTTTTGAGCAATTTTGCATCAATTTGACGAATGAGAAACTTCAGCAACATTTCAATCAGGTTTGTTTTTTAAGGAAATTTCTAACTTCTTTTGTATTCTTTGCGTTCTTTACTCTATCTTGATTATTTGTTCCCTTGTTGAACAGCACGTTTTCAAAATGGAGCAAGAAGAATATACAAAAGAAGAAATTAATTGGAGCTACATTGAATTTGTTGATAATCAAGATATCCTTGATCTCATTGAAAAGGTATGTGTTATTTAAATCTGAATATTGTTCATAAGTTGGGCTTTTTTTTTTTTTTTACAGAATCCCTTCTGATTTTTTTTCTTCTATTTATGTAATTTCAGAAACCTGGTGGCATTATTGCTCTTCTGGATGAAGCTTGGTAAGTTTTTGGTATTTCCTTCTTTGACGCGTAAACTCAGTACTATTGTCTAGTTGGCTTACTATTATGAACTTTTTTCTGTCTATTACTATGGTGAGATAACCGAGTTTTTTTGTATTGTAGTATGTTCCCGAGATCGACACATGAAACATTTGCCCAAAAGCTTTACCAAACATTCAAAAATCATAAACGATTTGCCAAACCAAAATTGTCGCGTAGTGACTTCACAATTTGCCATTATGCTGGTGATGTAAGTGGGATCATTTGCATATTTTTAAGTCTAAGAATTCGGGCTGAACACGTAATAATAAATATCTCTTGGATGGAAATTGCACGTGACAATTGTTTGATATTACTTTCAGGTTACTTATCAAACAGAATTGTTCCTGGACAAGAACAAAGATTATGTGGTTGCTGAACACCAGGCACTCTTAAGTGCTTCGAAATGCTCATTTGTGTCAGGATTGTTTCCTCTTTTAGCTGAGGATTCATCCAAAACATCAAAGTTCTCTTCAATAGGTTCTCGGTTTAAGGTAGTTTTTCTTTTTACTGCTCTTTTAGGTAATACAACCTGCTACCTTGAATAGTCCCGTGGCTTATGAATTCCTCTTTGGTACTCCATGCAGCAACAATTGCAACAATTGCTTGAAACTCTCAGTTCCACAGAGCCACATTACATTCGCTGTGTGAAACCAAATAACCTTCTTAAGCCAGCAATTTTTGAGAACAAAAATGTTTTGCAGCAATTGCGGTGTGGGGTAAGGGTGTTTATATTAAACATATCTTTCTATTGATCATTCAGATATATTATTGTTGCAACTAAAACTGTCTGCGTTTATTCATTATCTTGTTTCAGGGTGTCATGGAGGCTATTAGGATTAGTTGTGCTGGATATCCTACGAGAAAACCCTTTGTTGAATTTGTTGACCGATTTGGTCTCCTTGCACCTGAAGTTTTGGATGGGAGGTACACATTTTCTCTTATCTTTCTAGTTTTTTGTTAGACTGTTTGCTACACTGTCTTCGGTCTTGAGTTTTTCCTTCTATTTTATATCAATAGTACGGATGAGGTGTTTGCTTGCAAGAATCTTCTACAAAGGGTGGGACTCGAAGGATATCAGGTAATCGGATATCCTTCCTTGGTTGTGATTGTGTTATTGTCACTCCTTGTTGCTGTAAACAAATGCTTATCATTTTTGCATAGATTGCTTGAGGATCTGAAATCATTTGGAGGCTTTAGAAATTAGTCCTTAGTATGGTTTTACTTGCTTCCCTGGAATGTTTTTGATGAGTGTCAGTCGTTTTTACGGACCATTTACTTTGGTCCAAGAGTGAGGCATGATTTCAGCTATTTTTTTTTACTGCCTATTTGTTTTACATGATATATTTGTTCTGGAACCAATCTTTCTCATCCATTTCACCTTTATTCAGATTGGTAAAACGAAGGTGTTTCTTAGGGCTGGTCAGATGGCTGATCTGGATGCCCGTAGGAGTGAGGTCTTAGGAAAGTCAGCTAGCGTTATTCAGAGGAAGATTCGTTCTTACTTGGCGCGCAGAAGTTTTATCTCTCTCCGTCGATCTGCATTACAGATTCAAGCTGTTTGCAGGGGTAATCAATTTTGTTATGCACTGGTTCTGCATCTGGATCTAAAAGCACTACACTTCCATCTCTTCTCATTCCAAGGCCTTCAGAATTTAGCTTGGTGGTAATGTTTTGTAATTTCAAATGCAGGAGAACTTGCTCGGCGGATTTATGAGGGAATGCGTAGAGAAGCTTCCACTCTGATGATACAAAGAGATTGGCGCATGCATGTTGCTAGAAAAGCTTACAAAGAATTGTATTCCTCTGCTGTCTCCATCCAGACAGGTATGCGTGGTATGGCTGCTCGTAACGAACTCCGCTTCAGAAGGCAGACTAAAGCGGCAGTTGTTATCCAGGTGAGACAATCTTTATGCCATGAAAGTATATTCTTGACATATGTCATGCATGAAATTAGATTATTATGCACCTTTCTATAGCTACATGTGTTCTGAACACTCTTTTTATATATCATTTTTCTGCTTGCAAATTTTAATAGTTTTGTTCCTCTACTGCAGAGCCACTGTCGCAAATACTTGGCACGACTGCATTATAAGCAGATCAAGAAAGCAGCAATTAGTACACAATGTGCATGGAGAGGAAGAGTTGCCCGTAAAGAACTACGGAAGCTTAAGATGGTGATTATATCTTTCTTTAATCCTCTAATTCCTCTTTTCAGCATATTGAGTGCTCTTAGAACAATCAGGGAAAGCGTGCTGTTGATAAATCTAATCAATCAAAAAAAAAAAAAAATGATTCGTATAATTCTTGTCTCACTTATTGTTTGTCGTCGTATTCACGCACAGGCTGCAAGAGAAACTGGAGCTCTCCAAGCTGCCAAAAATAAATTGGAGAAGCAAGTAGAAGAGTTGACATGGAGACTACAACTGGAGAAACGCATGCGGGTATTGTGGATTCTGGTTACTTATCTGCATTGCATTGCATCCAGTTGCACAACTTCCACTATGCCGCTAGTTCTTTTGATGAGTTTGTCTCTCTAGTGCTTAGTTGCATTTCCTGTACATGGTTTGGCTATAGTAAAGAACGAAAGAGAGTGACAGAAAAGTATTGAGTTTGTTTTGTGTTGCAGCTGTGTATTTGTTTGAACCGATCATTTTCCTACTTTTGTGCTCTATGCAGGCTGACCTGGAAGAATCTAAAACACAAGAAAATGAAAAGCTGCAATCTGCTTTGCAAGAAATGCAGAATCAATTCAAAGAAACTAAAGCACTGCTCGAGGAGGAGCGCAAGGCTGCAAGAAAGGCAGCTGAAATGGCCCCCGTAATTCAGGAGGTTCCTGTTGTTGACAATGCAATGCTGGAGAAACTCAATAGTGAAAATGAAAAGCTTAAGGTGAATAGTCAATTCTGTGAAAATGAAAGTAAACTTGTGAACGTGTGACCATTTTTTAATGAAATATTAATTTGGTTCTAAAATATTGTAGGCTCTGGTGAGTTCACTGGAAAAGAAAATTGATGAAACAGAGAAGAAATACGAAGCGGCAAACAAGATGAGCGAAGAAAGGTTGAAACAAGCCTTGGATGCTGAAACTAAAATCATTCAACTAAAGACTTCCATGCAAAGGTACAATTAAACAAAATTACTTCTTGTAATTTTAAGCTTAGGCTAGCCATGCATTCTCTGTGTGTGTATCTCTCTATTTTTCTCCCTTGATTTAATCATTCGTTTCTTGCTGATTGGTATTACTCCCCTCTCACAGGCTTGAAGAAAAATTCTCCGACATGGAATCTGAAAACCAAATTCTTCGGCAGCAGACCTTGTTAAAAACACCCGTTAAAGGCACATCAGGGCTTCCACCAACTCCGGCTACTCCGGTAATCATCTGTTGCTTATATAATTATTCTCCTCTCTCTCTTCCCCGCACCCTCTCTTCTCACCCTCGTATGATTGAGTTTTGTCTCTCCTATTTCAGGTTTTGGAAAATGGTCATCATGCAAATGAAGAGAACAGAGCCAATGTAATTTCCTTCCTTTTGTTTTTTCTCCCCCTACTATTCAAAAGAATATATGTTCATACTATTCCACCTTGTCTTTTCAGTTTTTATGACCACTGAAAATATTACATTTTTCCTAGGAACCACAGAGTACAACTCCGGTGAAGAAGTTCGGTACAGATGATGGCAAGTTGAGAAGATCTATTATCGACCGTCAACATGTACGTTTTTAAAATTCAAGTGTCTGTTTCATACGTTGTGTTTTCTTTTACTTCTCTGAGTATAGGTCCAATAAAACCTAATGTTTATAATTTTTGCTATTTCTACAGGAGAATGTTGATGCTCTCATCAACTGTGTTGTCAAAACATAGGGTTCAGTCAAGGAAAGCCCATTGCCGCTTTTACCATTTACAAATGTCTTCTCCACTGGAAATCTTTTGAGGCTGAAAGGACAAGTGTGTTTGACCGTCTCATTCAGATGATTGGCTCTGAAATTGAGGTGAGAGAGAGAGAGGAAAAAAAAGAGAAAGAATCAAGTTTGATACGTGGGAGTTTATTTTATTTATGGGAAATAAATTGAAGCCAACTTATTCCTAATATGTTAACTATCTCTTGCTTTCAGAATCAAGATAACAATGATCATATGGCTTATTGGTTGTCAAATACATCTGCATTATTGTTCTTACTCCAACAAAGTATGAAGGGTACCAGTGGTGCAACTCCACAACGGAAACTGCCCCCCGCAACCTCTCTTTTCGGGAGGATGACCATGGTATTAAATTCTTCAATCTTGATTATTTTTCTTCTCCTTTTACCCTTTTGGGTTACTTTTGAATTTTCAAGTTGCTATTGTCCATTTTATTTATGATGCACTTTCTTTGCATTACACCAAGCAACATTTTGTAATTTATTTTGCAGGGTTTTCGTTCATCCCCTTCTTCTGCGAACCTTCCCGCATCTACACAAGACATTGTTCGTCAAGTCGAGGCAAAATATCCAGCTTTGCTATTTAAGCAGCAGCTCACAGCATATGTCGAAAAAATCTATGGAATTATTCGAGATAACTTGAAAAAGGAGTTATCATCCTTGCTTCATTATGCATTCAGGTAATATAACATTTTCGAATTGATCCAACATAATCTTAGTCCAACCAAAATGGGTCTTGATAAATATTTGTGGTTTTGGTACTCCATTTGTTGTATGATGTTTACTAATTCTGGTGTGACATCTTTTACCTTTTCAATAGATTTCTTGTTTCATTTTGCATGTGCTTCATATGTGATGTTATAACTTCTATGCTGATATTTAGGCACCAAGAACGTCAAAGGGAGTGCTAAGGTCTGGGAAGTCCTTTGGGAAAGATTCTCCAACCAGTCATTGGCAGAGCATAATTGAAAGGCTTAACACTCTCCTCGCCACACTGAAAGAAAACTTTGTAAGAAATCTTGCTTTGCATTAACAGCGCTAAATATCTATGACAGTAACTTGTTTTTTCGCATTTCTAACTACTAATAAATTGTGCTTGTTGGGGCTTCAGGTGCCTCCAATTCTTGTCCAGAAGATCAATACTCAGACATTCTCATATATCAATGTGCAACTCTTTAATAGGTAATGAGTTTTCCATTTGGGAAATTTTTGTCATTACGACTGAAAAGTTGAACTAACTTGGTACTTTTTTACGCTTTTCAGTCTTCTTTTACGTCGCGAATGTTGTACATTCAGCAATGGGGAGTATGTAAAAGCTGGATTAGCAGAGTTGGAACTGTGGTGCTGCCAGGCAAAAGACGAGGTAATGAATTCATTGCTACATCTGCTGGTTTCCGTTTTAGTTCTCGATATATACAACCCTTGAACTTCATTTATTTTATATGCTATTTATGAATTTCGTGAATTCTTCTTCTTGTTCGCAGTATGCTGGTTCATCTTGGGACGAGCTTAAGCACATAAGACAGGCTGTTGGATTCTTGGTATGTCCACTTTGCTTTTATGCCAAAGCCTTTTCAACCTTTTTGGTGCTAGAGCTTACTTAATCTGCACAAATCTTGATCTGCAGGTCATACATCAGAAATATAGGATATCCTACGATGAAATCACCAACGACTTGTGTCCTGTGAGTTTCTCTCTCCTCTGTGCGTGTGTGTGAGTCCTCATACGTAGATGGTCAGATAGACTGAAAATTCATCTGAGCGGTGCTTCAAAGTTGAGCATGATTTAGACAATTTGAATATTTAGTTGGACCAAAATATTTGTTACTTTGCTTTTATCGTATCAAAATGTTCCCGTTAGAGTTCATACAAAACAATATAAGTTTGTTGATCATTGAAATTGTTATGAAAGATGTTGCAAGTTCTTTATCTTCAAGATAGAGCATCATTTTGGTGCTGAATTAGTCCTTATTTTCTTCATTGTATTGAAATGCTCATGCATTAACTGAAGCGTTGTTTTATTTTCTCAGATCCTCAGTGTCCAGCAACTGTACAGAATATGTACCCTGTACTGGGACGACAATTATAACACGCGAAGTGTATCTCCAGATGTAAGTTTGTTTGTGGCAACATTATAGTCGTAATACAGTCGAGTGAATTCAAATGCTTAGCAACCATGTTTTTTTATCATTTTTCAGGTAATTTCCAGCATGAGAGTACTCATGACCGAGGACTCGAACAATGCTGTCAGTAATTCCTTTTGTTGGATGACAACTCCAGGTGGGAGTTTCTTTCTTCTCTCATTCTAAATCATCTTTTCGCCGCGTTGTTACTATATGTTTTACATATTTTTTGTGTATTTTTACGTACTTATTACCTGGACTAATCCATGTGCTTAATACAGCATTCCGTTCTCGGTCGATGACCTTTCCACCACACTCAATGTAAAGGATTTCTCGGATGTCAAAGCCGCCGAAGAACTTCTTGAGCAGCCAGCCTTCGAATTTTTACATGAATGAGGCCAAGGAAGCTCCTATTTTACTTTTCTTGTTTTATTTTTCAAAGGTAGGCAGGACTTCAAAATCCCCTTAGCAATTTTGTTGTTGGTTATTGTAAATCCTTCTTCTCGATCAACTGAAAAAAAAAAAAAAAAAAGTTAAAAGTAAAGTAAAAGTTCTTAGCCTCTATGTCAATGCCTCTGCTGTAAAATTATTTGTTTATTTATTTTTTTGTTTTGGCATTCCAAGGGGCAGTTATATATTTTAAGGTGTGTATACTTTTTTTTTTTGGGTTTTTTTTTTTTTTTTGGGGTTTTTTTTCTCATTCATATTGTTTTTGTTCTGCCTTTTGGGTAGCAGTTTTTATAGGGAGTTTCAGGTGAAATTTATTTTATACTTTGGTGGATGAGGAATTGCTCTCTCCACCCAATTTTTGTTGTAAAAAGAAAGGTCTTATAATACAAGCACAAGGACATTGGTTTTGTGTAAAATTTTGGTGATTGGATTTCTACACACACTAATGTGCAGTTGTACTTACGGAGAATTTCTCCCATTTCTGCTATTTTATTTTATAGCTTAATCTTTTTGGTGAAAGAAATAGAACATTCAATTAATATAAAAACAATATTTATTTAGAACAGGATTTTTGAGAGAGAGAGAGAGTAGACTTGGTGGGATGAGTACCAACTCAACTCTTTCTAATTAGAGTAGTCCTAATTTTTTAGTATTGATTTGTGGCGATGAGTTAATATTTATTCATTGATAGATTCAATCGTTTAATTTTAATTGATATGGTAATCTTGTACTTATTTATTAGTGAAATAATGATAATTTCTATACCATGTAAGTTTGGTATTAAAAGTTGAGATTAGAATCTATGTTTTAGTATTTATTCTTTCAATTATATGATAATGTTAAAAAATAAAAATATTTTCAAACATGTATCAGTGGGCTGGACTGGATTAGATGCACAAGATGTTCTGACTTGGTCTAATGACCACATCAGTTAGGCTTTGGTCTGATTATATCGTCACATGGTCAAGGACCATTAGTTCGCATAGTGTCATTCACTAATGTTAAATGTTAATTATGGTTATTTTACCAAAAAAAATGTTAATTGTGGTTAGGATGGTTTTATGAACGGATAATTCTTAACCTTTTTGAACCTTCCTATCCGGTGTTTTGCTGGGGGTACAATTGAACCCATTGTTTGATTAAAATTGAGTCAGATCATTGCCGTTTTATAAATATACCTTTCGGTTTGTGTTATAGACGAAAAGGACGATAGCATAGATGACACTAATATCCCCTCTTTGATTCAACCGAATTAAAAAAAAAAAAAAAAAAAGCCTTTGTATTTATAGCCTCGATGTGGCCTTCCGCCACTGCTGAATAATTCGAGGAGAAGGGCAAAGTTAGGCCTGGCAATTCGTGTTAAATGTGGTAATCGTGTTAGCCCATTTCCGGCCCATTTATTTTCGTGTTAAACGTGTCGACCCAATTTCGACCCAATTATTAAACGTGCGGTCCAAACCCATTTATTACGTGTCGTTCTCGTGTCGTGTCATCGTGTCGTGTCCGAAATTGTCGGCCTTGTTATAAAAGATCTTTAGAATAGTTTGAAAATTCTAACATAAACGTGTTAAACGTGTTAACCGTGTTAGCCCATTTCCGGCCCATTTATTTTCGTGTTAAACGTGTCGACCCAATTTCGACCCAATTATTAAACGTGCGGTTCAAACCCATTTATTACGTGTCGTTCTCGTGTCGTGTCACCGTGTCGTGTTCGAAATTGCCGGCCCTAGGCAGAGTATTCTAACACTACTTTGCTTTTGCTCCTATCAAATTTGAATTTCTATTGCGCTCGTATCCTTATCCAATTGGAACCAAATAAGAAAATAAATGAAAGAAAAATCTGAATTTTGATCCGATACATTGAACATATTTGCTAGAAATGACATTTTTACTCGTAAAAATGGATTCAGGAGCATTCACCTCTAAAATAACGATAACAGAGGATTGTCAATAGACAATTTATTGTTCTCAAATCGGGTTAGACGGAGACGGTGGAACACTCCCCGCCCCATCCCCCTCTTGATATATATGTTTTAAAAAATAGTTACATCTTTTATCTATTTTGACATGTATTTTAGTATTAATCCTAACCCAAAATTGTTTTTTTATATGTATCTCGTTCGAATTTAGTTTTTTTATGAAACAATGAAACTTTAAATTTGAATTTTGTGACGAAATTCAAAATTTTTTTTTTTTTAATTTTGTTTCTAACTTGTTAAAACTTTTGTCGATTATAAATATTATAATGAGGATTGAGATGGGTATGGAAAGGAATCTTAGGTATTTTCCAATCTGGATTCCGTTCCTGCTTCTCCTTAAGCAGAGATAAAGACGGGATGAGAATTGTTTTGAAAAGCGAAGATTGAAATGGAGAAGCATTCCCAGAATCCCAATGGACCCAACTTGCGACCACGTCATGTTGCCATCCCGCACGTTTACTTTCTAAAATCAAATGTCATCGAGTTCACTTTCTATTCTCACTCCTAAAAAGCTCGTGAGTATTATAAAACCCAATATATATATATATATCAAATATTGGACTTTTATGTAATTTTTGCTTCACGATAAATGTTAATTAAAAATCTGATAATTGCACTTCACACCCATTAACCTCTGAAAAGAGCAGCTAACGTTGACTGGCCATACCAATAAATGAAAGTGGGGGAGAAAAATTATTGAAAAATCAACAGATTCATAAACAAACTTTGATCAAGATTGAGAGCTAAATCTAAATACCCCCAGAAGCTCGTATGAGGGATTTCACATGGGACTGCCTCAAAAAAAAAAAAAAAATATATATAAATAAATAAATAAATAAAAATTTCCTTTCACACTTTTGAGAGAGGCTTCACTAAGAGAGACCATCTAGCCTCTTCCACCTCAAGAAAGTCCAAGGCCTGGACCAATAACAGGCCATTACATGTGTGTGTATATAAACATATATGTGTATATTGGACCATCCTATATATAGGGAGAGATCTTTAGGCTGATACAACTGTAATCCTACTAAATCCAATCCATTTTGGCTACGTTTTGGGTTCCCTTTCAGTGGGTGTGGTTCTTACAACTTGCGCTTGTGACCAAATATATTTTCTCAGATTTTGCCTTTCACAAAATTAGGTACCTAACTGTTCGTTCCAATTAGCTAGGTCCATGTGAGTAGTCCCCAAAGTTCACCTGACTCGGCCATATACTTAAGGTCCCCCCCTCTAATCTCTCTCTCTCTCTCTCTCTCTCTCTCTATATATATATATATATATATATATCTCTCTCTCCCCCTCTCTCTTTCTCTCTCTAGAGGGTTGGGTGTGAATTAATAGATTGGATTGGATTAGAAGCTATGATATCCACACGAATCATACGCCTATCTGGTATGTTGGGTCCATTTTTCAGTTTGCGAACGCCATGGCCCAAGTCGATCATAGACCTAGCCCCCATCATTTAATTGCCTCGTTTACCTACTCATTTTTCAGTGTATTTTTCGTGTAAGGACAGTCCTCCTTCCGAAACATTTAGAATGAGAAGTGTCACACGATTATTATTTAACATAAGAATTCTCGTTTCAAACGTAACATTAATAAATCAATTATCTCATACTATTGTTACGACTTTCCGACATTAGGTGTTAATTTGAATATTTTTATTTATCGTGAGAATCGAGAGTCTTTCTAAAAGAACCGTAGACAATCTCTCACTCTGTGATGTGTCAACTTTCGCGTATCCATTATGCCCGCGAAATGTTTTTCACATTGCCAAGTCTGCCTTTTTGGTGGTGATAATGTGTGTAGGCCTTTTGAATTGGGCAAGTTTTGCAATTTGTTCGACCTTTTTTTTGTAGGCTGCCAAATTGGACGAAGAGAACAAACCCGTAGCATTTGACTAGAAGGGGAACCTAGATGAATCCAAGCCTTGGTTGATATTGAAGAGATTAATATTGCACCTTATACACTACACAAGTTCTTCAAAGTTCAATGTGAATGGAGTGTAACTTGTTTCGATAATAAATATGTTTTGGACCACGGTCAATTGTGGAAGTTTCTCATTGCATAAAGGGACCACTTGGGAAGTTCGACTTGTGAAAAAGTGACGAAAATTTTGGAGCAAAGATGAGGACAAACATTATCCAATACGATTTCTAGTCAAATCTACTTTATCATGTCTATAAAATGAATAAAAATAAATTCGTTCTAGATTTCTCTATACATAAATATGCACAAAGCACGTTGTTTTTTACCTTCTTTGTGTCCTTAGAAATATTCGAATCATAGATTGATTTGTCCTTCCTTTTCTAGAGAAAACATATAAAAACTCGATTATTCTTTCACATGCTAGTTATCACCACTCATGTATTAATATTAGCACATTATAATCACTATCTCCTTTTAACCTAAACAGAAAATCAATGACAAAATCATATGAAGTTTTGTTAGGAAAATTTAGCTATATATATATATATATATATCTTGGGAGAGATAGGTTAGATTTTTTATTTTTTGGGAGGGATTTTGCAATTTTCTATATATACTCATAATAATATATGCATAGATGAATAAAAAGAACAAAAAATTTGTCTACGTTATTGTAAGAAAGAAATAGTCAGTACCAGCCTAACACCCTTTGGTCTAATGACATGAGAAGGGGGTTATATAGACGACATAGAGTGGTCAATCCTACAATTTTTCTTTGTTATTAACAAGATTTCATGTACCGTGACACGTGCAAATATATTTATTTTTTCCTTTTTAAAAACTGTCGGCATGATTAATGTCGCGAAACTCCCCAACCGTGTATCGCACTAACCATCTACTACCCAAAAAAAAAAAAAAAAAAAAAAAAAAAAAAAAAAAAAAAACTCCCCCTTATTTGGTGATGAAGGTGATGCAGACACAATAGAGGAAATTCTTTTGCAACGAAGTCGTTTTCAAGAAGGGGCTTGTTGTTTATAGCCAACGTACCTTACCTTGCATGAATTTAATTTAGCGGTAAGAAACGAAAGCTATTTGGGTAAGGGCAAAGGGAGGGATTTGTATGATCATAAGTGTTAAAGAACAAGCCACTTTCCTTGCATTAACCTTTGTCAATATCAATGCTGCCAAATTCCCAAAGGTCCACGTACGTCGTGTAGTGGAGTCAATTCTACATTATTTTATATATTTATATTCATATATAAGATTTTTCTTTTATATCACTCGGTTTCTACAGATCCTAATTTGTATTCTTTTCAGATAGTCCTGTATCAATAATAATATGAATCTTGATATCAATAGTGCATGTTTATTACTTTTGCGATATGGACAAAGCATTCTATATATATATATATATATACAATTTAACGACTGAAAAAATAGAACCCCCACTAAAAATGCATTAAAAAAAAAAAAAAAAAAACTTTTGCAATTAGGGAAGAGATGATTGTGTGGGCCATGATTGATAGCGACTTGGATTTGGGCCCCTTGAAAGAGTGTAAATTTTTGATGGGCTGGCTTGGAACTAGCATTCCATCATTTGCGCTTACAAATATCAAGCAAATGGACAAACATAAACTTCCTTTGGTAGGCCGGTAGGATATACCTCTTTTTTTTTTTAATTAATTTTTTATTAAAGGAAGTGGATAGGACTATTTTTTAATAATAAAATTTTTCTGAGGGGTGAATTATATCAGCTGTTAATTTATTTATTTAAACATAAAGACAATGGATATCTAATCTGTAGCCAAATTGGAATAATCTGATTTATCTTGAAACGGATCTATAAAATATTTTTACTGGTATTTTCAGAATCAAAACTTTGGTGGGAAAAATGTTTCTCGGTTAGTGAAGTAATTTTGTTTCTAAGTTATGGACGTGACAGTTTCTAAGCATTAAGATTCAGGCAAACTAAAATATTTTGTTTAATATATATCTATCAATTCTAAAAACAATTTCAGTACCCAAAAAAAAAAAAAAAAAACTTTGTAAAGTATGATCAGATACTAAATGCTTAATTCATATAATATAACGACAAAATATGGTCAAAAATATTGCATCAACTGGTCACAGTCAAAGACGGCAAAACATAAATACGTATCACATTTTCAATTAGTTTGAACCATGTTAACCAAAAAAAAAAAAAAAGAAACATGTTAGCCAAAAAAAAAAAGAAAGAAAAAACAGTTTGATACGCATATAAATAGTCCCGCTTAATATATATGTCAGGAATGCTAACGAGATTTCAGTTGGTCAAAAAATAACAAAATTGTGGATGCTGTTGGGAGTATCTGTTGCACATGTTTATAATAGTTTGGTAATTCGAATTTTAATTACAATGAATATAATTTGACTAATGGGATTTCATGTTGGTCAAAAAAATATCAATTGCACATGTTAATACTTTGGTAAATCAAATTTTAATATCAATGAAAATAATTTGATTATGTTCTTAACGGTCTCATTATAGTGCTAATATTCCAAATTAGTATGATTTATTAAAAATAAGGTCAATTCCATGTGGTCTCATGTGTTTCCACATATCTCTCTCTTGTTTTTCTTGTGTTAGTCAAAGTGGATGTGTGATGTTAATTATATTGGTTATAATTAAGCATCTAATCTTTTGTCACGTTCTTGTTTATTTGGTAAACTCTGTCATGTTCTCAAAGATTTATATTGAATTAATTCCCATTTGAGAAATATTCCCTGCCCATACATATAATATTTTTGCAGTTATTATAGTTACAAGTTAGTTATAACTATTCATTAGAATTAGAAGGTTCGACTCATGAAGATAAAAAATAAGCTCCGTAAACATTGTAAATGCTGCTTAATTAAATACAAATCAACTGAGCCTAAGCAAGGCAAGAGATCAAAGGGAGACCCCTTAAGCATTCGACTAATTAATGCAATTAATTGGTCTTCTTAATATTTGTGATTCTCTTAATATTATCTTCTAGGGTTAATCAAGCATACTGTTCAGTTCATCTGCAATTTCTGTTCAAAATAGAATTTGAAAATTATGATCACAAATAAAAATTGGTAGTAACTTCATTCTGGCCTTGAAATTTTGTTGCCTCAATTTGACCCGTATGTGCAACAATAATGATATGGAATAAGGAATCGGAGTCAATCATATATATATCATTCATATATATTATATTACAAAAATTTCTTTTGATTTTGAGTTTAAGTAAACGCTTATTATGAAATTCATAATAATTTTGATTTTTAATTCCTTTAAATTATACTTATTGTGCATATAGTCCACTTAGCCGATTTATACGGCCACTTAAATTAGGGATAATAAACTTGCCATTAGTTTGCTAGCTGTTTATTAAGCTTCCGTTTGGCTCTCCATTTCGAACCTAAAGTTTTCATCATAGTTTTTATCTTTTTTCTGAAAAGTTAAAGAAAATTATAATTAATTTTTGAAAAGTCGATCAATTTTAATATAAAAATTACAGTCCAAACTCATACACCAAACGCAAGCTAAGTAAGAAACAAAAGAGCTATGAATAAAGAGTTGGTGATTTTCTGATGTATTAATTTGAAGAACATTGATATTTAATATTATACTTGACAAAATTCCTCACGACATGATTATGTTAATAAGCAACTTAAACCCATTTTTATTTCTCCATTTTTTTTTCTCCCCTCACCACTACGGCTCATGTTAACCAAACCGTTGACCTTTTTTTTTTTTCCCTGCCCTTCCACAATCCAAGTGACTATCTGACTCACTTAAGTTTCCTTTCACGTCAACAAAATTTCGACATTTATGTTGACTTTCTACTTGGGGAAAGAGATGCTATTGTGGGGTTATAACTGCCTAGTTAAGAAAAAACGGGTCACATGGATTTAGAAATTCTCGTAAAAAAAAATATTAAAAACTATTTTAATTTTGGACGGTTTTGATCAATTTGAAGCAAAATAATAAAATGTTTTGATTTAATTTCACCGGCCTCAGATAGTGCTTGCCATGTGCACAAAGATTAATACATAGTAAACGAGTTACAAATATTGCTACTCTAAACTATATTTAAAATGATGAACTCATTAAATTAGTACAACTTCTTAACTACAAGAGAGTTTTTCAAGGGAATTAAAATATAAAAATATATATATATACTAATTTAGTTATACCCTCAAAATAACATTTTTTGGTTGTAGCACATTTGATGGGTCAAAAACCACGAAATTGGAGAAGTATTTGGGGAGACGTGACGTGGAATTATGCATGAATCTCTAGCTTGCTAAAACACCCGCGTAGACATTTTTGAAGTTCCAACTACTTGCCTCTATAGCTACTCCATAAACCTTGAGATTCTAACACATAATTTAGCCTTAGATCTCTCTCTCTCTCTCTCTAAATGTGCTTCAAATGTTGATGTTTTTGCCGCACATGGTAATTAAGCATGTGGATATGGTTGAAAATTATTTAGGGCCTGTTTGGTGGAGTAGTTTGAGTTGAGATTTTTAAGTTTCAATAGTAAATTTTTTTGAATTTTCAGAAAGACAAAAAACTTTTTGGGAAAAAGACAAAAACTTTTTAGGAAAAAGACAAAAAAAAGTTTGAGTTGAATGGTTTGAGTGGTTGAGGCAAACAGGCCCTTATATGAGAAAAAAAGAAAAGAAAAGATGTATTCTAAAATTTGAAATTATTTTTCTCGAGATAATAATCGATTATAATCCTCCTGGTGCTTTTTAGTAATTGATTAACCATTTTAAACCATAATTCAACAAAAAAAAAATTTAATAAATTATTTAATTTATTAACTAATGGGGATTAGTGAAAACATACATTGGTAACTAGACAATATTTAATAATTAAAATGATTATGCCATGGAGGGTGTGGAGGATTTTTACTTATAACTAACAACCCTACTTGGTTTAAAATATTAGTTGAAATTCATGTGGACATGTGTATCGGACATTGGTTTAGATAATCAAGAAAATTAATTAAACTCTAGTTCTCTAGACACATCTCATTAAGTCCTTCCACATGTTTCACCTATAATCTTTTTTTTTTTCTTTTTCTTTTTTTTCTTCTTCTTCTTCTTCTTTTTTCTTTCTAAATGACCAAGACATCTCTCTCTCTCTCTCTCTATACAATGTGTGCGCAGAGTTTTAGGGCTTATGATAGAAACCATGCAGGGCGGGCCCCTAGGATAAAGAGAAAATGAAATTAATAATATAGAAAATGAGAGATATATAAAAGACTCATTTAAAAAAAAAAGGAAAAAATATAAAATGACTATATAGATAGTGCCACATGCAAGGCTTTGGTTGCGCAGGTGCAGTGCCCCTAATATGGTATCTAGATGAGTAATGAAATTAAGAAGATATAACACTTCATTCGAACTGTTTTACCGACCTTCATCAACCGAATATTATTTATAGATATAGCCTTGGGAAATGGAAAAGTGTGTTCAAATTAATGAAGGAATAAAAATAGCCACTTTCAGATATATATATATATATATATATTATGTATGTATATATGGCTCGATGAAATTGATCTTTAACTAACATATACACCACACCAAATTAATTAATGGATAATAATATATATTGATTATTGAAATAATGAACTAGCTAGTCCATGTTCTCTGCCATGTGATCATGTAACAAATTTATAAAATGTATTGCTTGCGATCCTTAATTTGGTATGACCAATTTCATCGAAATCCATGGCTTTATGCGATTCCATTTTGTTTTAGAGGTTTTCTTTTTTGTATGTGTCTATTATTTTATGTCAAAATATATGTAGTTGTTGAATTTTAAAGATATATATAATCAAATGCATTAATTTTCCCCAACGTCCCACTTCTAAGGAGTACTACCACGTATTTACATGTCATCCTCCCCCTCCTCTTTCTTCCCTTAAAAAAAAAAAAAAAAAAAAAACATGTATACATGTCATCCTGATCGATTTTATTTGTTTATTTTTCCTTAAATAAGGTGATACCGTTTTCTAACAATTTCAAAACGATATACATTGTTCTAACATATTGATTCTTGTGGTTTTCTTATTATAATGTTATATCAGTATTTTCATATTTTAATTTTAGATTCTGTTTTAGGTAACAAAATTTCTTTCGATTTTTTTGCTCAATCTTGGTGACGTTGAAAATATTGTAAATCTCAAGAATATCAATTTCAAGAATGTTGTCAAGGAAAAAAAAAGAAAAAAATGAAAAACTTTATTATCATGTAACAGCTTAGATAGAAATATAAAAACAGATATTAAGTTATTAAGATAAATTGACAGAGCTCAATAATTTTACAAAGAAAAAAAAAGTTATCGTTAAGTTTTAGAAGATAATTGTCTACGCTTTTCGTGTTATGAGAAATAGGGATTTCAAACTACATAAGTAAAACCAGATTTTATCATTTTGATTGTCTTGTTTGCCCTTATATGTAATTTTAAAATATGTTA
Source organism: Ficus carica (assembly GCA_009761775.1). Classification (NCBI taxonomy): domain Eukaryota; kingdom Viridiplantae; phylum Streptophyta; class Magnoliopsida; order Rosales; family Moraceae; genus Ficus; species Ficus carica. The sequence continues at coordinate 2,223,521 of CM019748.1, read as the reverse complement.
TCTTAGTACTCCAAATTGGGAACTAGAAATGTCTTTTCTATCATTTATATTTGGTTCTGTTTGACAGAGTTTTCTAAAAATTACTTTTAACTTTCTTGGTCCAAATACAACTTATGAAAGTATTTATATGATCTGTTAGAAAAGCTTCAAATTTCCAAAAGAGATTCATATCAAAGCCAAACATCGACTAGGATGAAAACTCTTTTGAGTAAATTTTAAAACTTTTAACTAATTTAAGTTGAACATAATAAACTTCGTGTTAATATTTATATTACTCATTAGAAACTTGAAAGTAATTTTGACCTCATAAATTTTTTTGTTCCAAACACTTATTGAAAAATCATATTTTTTTTGTTCTCTTTTTCTATTGTCCAAAAATAAAAGTTTTATCAAACAAGCCCTTAGATGAACTATGAGAGCTTTATCTCTCCAAGAAGACTTCTAATCAAAGTAATTAATTGTGACATAAAAAACTATTTTAAATACACTTTAAAGCTTGTATAATAGTTTTAAAAATACGTTAAAATATATAAACTTTATTACAACACTTTTATTGCATATTTAAAAATTTTGAAACCATTAAAAAAATATATATATATGATTCCAAACAGGTCCTTAATATCATGTCGAACCATTTTAGAATTTTTCAAACACAAATGTTATAATGTGGGAAACACTGATGAAGAAAATTTCCTTTTTAAACTATCGTTTGTTTTCCTTTGAAAAAAAAAAAAAAGTCCTTTTTTGTGTATTGCACTCTTTTATTCTTCAAAATCAAAGAAAATCCTTTTGTCTTTTCTTTTTTAACTTAAATGGAGGGATTCAAACTCACTATCTTTGGATAGAATCATGTGCGATATTACCGTTAGATATCTCTGCAATCATAATACATGAGACCATTAATAATAGTGGCAATAATTCTCTCAAAAAATAATAACTACAATTTTTTTTTTTTTAAAGGAATAATAACTACAATTCTAATTATAATTATTATTTTATGAAAAGCGAGGTCAATATTATCAGTTATTATTACTAAAAAAAAAAAAATTATCAGTGATTATTTATTACTGTCGCCAAAAAATGTATACACAAGTTTATAAGTAAAAAAACGTGGTTCGTGTACAGTATAACACAAACACGGGTATTAATTGCACTATACATGCCTTTGTAGCTTTTGAATCGTTCGAAAAGATGGCCGTTCTCTACTTAAAAAATTTGAGTGCTCACTAACTAGCTATAGCTTATGGTTCAAATTACTATATATTAAGCTCCATTTACTATCATTCTTTAAATTAAAATAAAAAAAACTACATTTACTATTCTGCAAACTACATACCATCCAAATTACTAGCTATAGCTTATGCAAACTAGCTATAGTTTATGGTCCAAATTACTATATTCTAAGCTCCATTTACTATCATTCTTTAAATTTAAAAAAAAAAAAAAAAAAAAAAAAAAAAAACTATATTACTATCCCGCAAACTACATACCATCCAATGTACCTAGGTTTTAGAGAACACTACTGTTAAAAAGTTGACAGTCATGTGGGTGGTATCACTATAAGCAATATCTCACTCTCCATTAACTTAAATTATTTTTAAATCCTCCATTAACTACTATTAGTTGGATTAACTAATTAGAACCTAATTAACCGCAGTCTAGAAGTACTAACTATGGCTATATAGGGATAATATAACACCTAGCTACAATCCCACAATATTCCCTCTTCAAAAAAAAAAAAAAAAAAAAAAGGCGTAATGTTTTTTTTTTTAATTTTTTTTAAAGGTGCCTGAATCTTGATGATCATCAAAATCTAGAATAATATTGGATTATCTTCTAGTTTGTGACTAGTTAGTGGGATAATGGTCCAGCTTAAGAACTTCATTCAGTTTGTGATACCCTTTTTCCACCACCTATAATATATATATATATATATATATATATTCTAACGGGATTCAATCAAAAAAACTTATAAACATGTATATAGGGAGACAACTAGGTTTTATTAACGACATCTATTTAGTATCTTACAACTATAAAACACTGGAGGTTCCATGATATAGATGGAATATAACGACATGCAAAACCAAACAAAACAACAACAAAAAATCTCATTTTTGATTATATGTTGCCATTTTTTTCCCAATTAATTCAATTTTCCCTTGGTCACCAAAAGAAAAAAGAAAAAAGAAAAATTTTAAGGTTATTTTTCAAAACGCAGTTGTGGTAACTTTATCAATCCACGTATCAACAATTCTAGTAATTCTATATTTTACTTGAAAAAAAAAAAAAAAAAACTAAAAGAAAGATTGTCGAATCATTTTAGTTGTTTTTATTCTTTTTTTTTTTTTTTTTCTCTCTACTTAAAATTTCCTTGTGAGATATATGAAAATCTAAGTAGAAATATTTCACAGAACTCCAAAAAAGAAAAAAGCTGTAAGCGATTCCATTAAGCCCTTTTGTCAAATACGACAATTAATGAACTAACTACTTAAGATCTTGACCATATATTAATTGCCGACTAAAATCCCCTTACAGAAAAATAATCATTTATATCTGTAATTAACAATCATATATACTTTGTAAGATTTTTAGGTTATCATATTTCACAACATAATCCAAACATATGTAAGAAAATATTTCTTCTAGAAATTAATTATAAGCATGGTTTTGTTGATTTATATTTGTGAAAGATTCAGAATTCCACATGACGAAAAGAAAACATGACAAGTTTTTAGAACGAAGATCTTCCAAATCTTTCTAAGGTTCTTATGTACCCTTTTAGATTTACTAGTACAATTAAATATATAACCTCTTCTTCTTTCGGTTTTAATTGTATGTTTTATTTATTTTATTTTATTTTTAATAAAAAAGTTCTAATGGTGCCATGTGATTTCTCCAAATGACAATTTTTTTTTAAAGTTTATAATTGAGAATAATATGGATGTATATAAAAGTTAATTTTGGCTAAGCTCCTCTTTGGAAGATTAACGTGGTCTAGCCTTAATCAAATTCCTATACAAATGCATTGGTCTGAGCTGTGGTTTTGGTCTGTTCGAACCCATAAAAATAAAACTAAACTAAGCTAAATAAAATAAAAAGAAAAATTAAAATTAAAATAAAAGTTGTAGTTTTCCAATCAGTCAGGCTAGGTTTATATACTATTTTAATGTTGTTTTAATGATTGGCTGGTCAGAAAATGGCGTTTTTTAAAAGCTGAAACAATTATAAGTAAGAATATAAAAAATATTGTAGTTGTGACCGCAATGAGTATGCGTCTATAGTTTATGTAGGTTTTTTTTAGAGGGGAGAGAGAGAGAGTTTGATAACTATGCATTTGTTTACTTTTTAGGTCTAAAAATTTCATTTCAATTTTTATCTTCTTTAAAAAAATCAACAAAAATTTTAACTAATTTTCAAAAATCAACCAATTTTAATATAAAAATTTCATTCCTGAGCGATACATATCCTAAATAGAACCTCTCTTAAAATCTTTTGGGACCCTTCTTCATCATGAATTGAACCTAACCTTTCACTTAAATATTTATGCATCCATTAACTATACATATATTCCCTCTCCTAGCTAGCCATTATTTTATATTAAAAAATCCACATTCTCCTACTTCTCGTTGACCGAGAAGGAAGTGCTTAAAAATCACAGATACTCCACGCTAACCTTTAATTTGTACGAAAATGGACACACACACACAAAAAAAAAAAAAAAAAAAAAAATATATATATGTATATATATATATATATAATAAATAAAGTGATTAGAAACAAAAGATCCCAATGAATTATCTCTAGAGGTTGGTAAAATTTTACCTGTAAATTTTGATACAACGACTAAACGTACTAGTCAAACAAATAAGTAGACAAATTAAAAAATTATAGCCTCCAATCGATCAACATATATACGACCTTTTATTCACAAGATTTTGATATGTACTTATAAGTTCCCAACATTGTTAGATTAACAAAAAAAAGTTCCTAACATTATTAGTGATGATGGCCAATATATTGACTTTAAAATTAACAGGTGACAAGTCATGCTAATGGATAACATCGACAGCAACATCAGGTCAAGTGAACACATCATAATATATATGTATATCATATATAAATCTATATATATATATATATATATATAGAAGGTGCATACAAAATGCATAGTGGTTGATATATTGTATGGGCAAGACCCAACTAGTACATTACTCTAAATTTGTAAACCCTACATCATCCTAAAGGCAACATGCACTCCACTGATTCCCTCTCAAATTGCTCTCCCACGTTTAGCAGATAATATTGCAGCCAAAGCCTCTCCTACGAAATAATACTGTAGATATTCTAGCAAAATAATATTATATAATTATGCATATCAATTTTAATTTTAATTTATATATCGATTTCGAATTCTCGCATTTTTTTTATGTTAAATAAATCTTTTATTATTAATGGATATGTTATAATTTTTATCAACTAAAAAAATAAACATGAAAATGGAGTTAGTTTCAATTTATGTTATGGAATTATTTATGGTATTAAGAGCATCTCTAATGTAATGAGTTTTGGCATTTGAATGAAAAAGGTGCTCTTTAATAAAATGATATTTTTAATGTTAAATTTTATCATATATCAAACTTTATGATAAATTTACCACAAGATATAGACAATATCAAAGTTAACATTTGAATCTTTTTTATCATTTATTTTTTATGTAATTATTACAAAAATTTTAGTTTAAATTTAATAAAATTTATTTTTATAAGTTTCAAAAATAGTAATCGTGACAAGTAATTATAGCATTAGAAATAATATTACACATTAAAACATAAAGTAGAATAATAATTTATTTCACACTCTTTATAAATATAACATTATATAGATAAATAGATTAAAGATGGTCTACAAAAATATACCCTTTATCGTAACAAATAAAAGTATTTAAAATAACATTGTTATTGAAAACTTGGGAGAATAATCCTTAGAAAAATAATGCTTTGATGTTATATTTGAAGAGAGTTATGATGAACAAGTATTATATTATTACTTTTCACATTACACGGAGAAAGAATGATAGATAATTAAGCCTTTATATAATCACCATAATAATAGTTTACCCAAAAAAAAAAAAAAAAAACAATTATGATAATAAAATTGCAAAAGGCACCGTCATTCCCACTTCCCGATAGCCATGAGTAAGCTTTCTGCTCAGTGAAGTCGGCAAAAACAGAGATATATATTCTAGCAGTATGCCTATCTACATTGCTTATTAAACTTCTACGAAGCCAGTGATATTCTCATGATTTCGCCTTTTTTTCTCGAACTTTTCTTTACGCGTGACTGAAGATAATTATAAACATTACCAAAAAGTTCTTGTTTACATTTATGTACAACTAATTATTATTAATTGATATTTGAGCAATGTTAATATTATGCCACAGAAAAAGCTATATGTGCTTATATATATATATATATATTCTAAATTTAAGCGCTACCTTCTTGGCAAGTACTGTATCGCCGACCCACAGAAAGTTATAGCAATATCAATGAAAGCCCTAGGATCTTTTTTTTTTTTTTTTATATAAAAGAATAGATATAAATAAATAAGGGAATATAGTTAGAGTATATGCATAAATATATACATATATGTACATATATATATATATATATATATATAGAAAACAATTCCAGCCTCATCCTTAAAGTAGAAAGCTCCCACAAAACATAAGAGTTCCCAAGCTGGCAGAGGAACTTTGCAAGGCTGGTATTTATTGGAAGCCATGGGGATAACAAAAAAAAAAACACATATCTCCATCAAATCAAATCATGCATGGGGTATATAACACCAATTATATTATGAAATGAAAGTAGTAGTACCATATCTCTCATTATATAAATATATATATATATATATATGCGTTTTTGTATGTTTGCAATTTGGACGTTTGTTTTTTGTTGTTTTAGGAGGAAAACGATGGGCTAGCTTCGAATGAGTAGAGAGTAAAGTTGGAAATGATGATACTCTACTCGGTTCTAAGAGAGAATAATATTAAATAATAGCAAAACCTTAGAAACGCCAAGCTCATAGCTACCAAAGCTTTTCATGAAAAGCAGTGATACTTCATGGAATTCAAGGTTTCATGCACATGCTTCCCCTACCTCTCTCTCTCTCTCTTTCACTCTCCTCCCCATGAATATTTTCTTCCCACTCGAATCCCCCAAGTGGGATGCGTGGGACATACAATGCATGATTATTTTTCCAACTCAGTTCTCTTCAAATTTTATACAAAATATACTTCCCACTCAATTTTTATGTGTACTTTGGCTTGGTGATAGTGATATGGCGGTGAGTACGTATTATTTAAAATCTTTGGGTCCGTTTGGTGAATGACTTGAGTTTGAGATGAGATGAAATTTTTAAGTTTGAGTTGAGTTGACTTTTTAAAAAGTAGTTATAAACTTTGTTGACTTTTCAGAAAAAAATAAAAATTGAGATGAAAAATTTGAGTTGAGTTGTATCACCAAACAAGCCCTTTGTTTCTCTTTATTCAAGATTCGGATAATATCGTATGTAAATGTCTGTTTCTTAATACAAGTCGTGTGTTGATGGACTCTGTAAACCTTAAGTTGGCAGGTGTTGATAGGTTCAAGGTCGAAATCTTTTTCATCCCATATAGAATCCTTTTCACAAAGTTTTTATTTTATTTTTATTTTAGTTAGCTGAAGAACAGAAAGTTATGATTTTTTAATAAGTGTTTGAAAACCACATTTCTAAAAGAGCTTTTAAAAATTAAAATGATTTAAAAGTTTCTAAATAAATAGTAATATATTAAAATGATATATATAACTTAAATTTTAATACACGTTTTAAATTATAGAATTTAAAATAACTTTTTCAAAAGTTATATTTTCCAATTTTGAAATAAAGCTATTCCAACATATGATCCAAACACTTTTAAAAGTATTTTATAAATATAAGAAGTCAAAAATAGTTTTTTAAAAACTCTATTAAGCGCATGCTTGGCAGAGCTTTTCCAGAATTGCTTTTTGTGAAAGTAAAAAAAAAAAAAAAAGGCTTATGACAAAAGCCCTTATGAGTAGATTTCAAACTCTGTAATAAAATTTAAAATAGATATTATGAACTTAATTTTAACATTTTAATATTTATTAGAAAACTCTAAAGATCATTTTGACCTCAAAAGCTCATTGATTTTAAACACTTACTAAAAAATCATAGTTTTTACTTTGCTTCTTCTATTGGCTAGGAGTGAAAACTAAAACAAAAACAAAAATAAAAGATATGTGAAACAAGCCCTAAACATACTCATAAAGTCTTAATAGACTGTTTTAATAATGCTTGACGAAAGATATGCGAAGAAACGACAGATTTTTATTTTTTAATTATCATTACAAAAGATGTGTACTTTGACAGGCCTAAGCTAGGTAGCTACATCACCAAAGTACAAACTCTATAAACCTAGATATACTAATCAATTCCATGATTTTCATTCTATTACTGATAAAGTTCTGTTAAAGCATATTGAAATCCACATTAGTGCACACCCGGGAGGACGCGTGTCGGCCGGAGACTATTGGATGACACAACAAAGCTGCATGTATCGTTTTCTCCAACTTTCACGTAATATATACATATATCTATATACGAAACGAACCCCTAGGTTTTACTGAAAAAATCTATAGATACATATAATTAGGACAGATTCAATACCCTAAAGCGGCATGATTGTGTGTGGTTCCTTCCATTTAGCATGCATTAGAGTTCCGCCATTGGCTTCGAGGAAAGCATACATGTTGTTTATGATATGTGTGTGCGCGCGTGTATACACACACACACATATAAACTGTAGTCTTCTTTATACATACATATATATATATATATATATCTATCTATCTATCAAGTGAATGAACTGTATATACTGAGCTTTCTGCCTATAAATTAGGCTTCCACAATTCATTTTTTTAAGCCCATTTCTAGAAAGTTGTAGTTCAAACCTGAATTAGACCTTTGTACCAAATTAAGCACCATTAACTAAAATATATTCTCTCTAAAACACATAAATGTGTTACAATCGTAGTTGTCAGCATTTAATTAGGTTAATTATCTCTAAGAATTTATATTTTTTTCTTTTTGCCTTAACTCTTGACCTTATTCACACATGCATTAAATAATAAAGCATTTTATGCATATTAATTGGATTTTGCTTGAGGAAAGTGTGTAGTATATATATAAACCACTATACTTATGGATGAACATTTTAGTGTAAACAGAAGGAAAAAAAAGGAGTGGTTAGTTTATCAATCCATTTAAAAAACTTGTTTGTTTGTTTCACCGGCTGGAACTAAACTTTTCCAATTCATTTTTATTTTTTCTGAAAAATTAAATAAAAATTTTAATTATTTTTTAAAATGTCAAATAACTTTAACTTAAAAAGTGTAGTTATAACGGATTAACCAAATGTACGCTTAAATTATTAAGAGGTATGTCAATAATAAATTTAATGTTATTGTAGGGATTTGAACTAAGGACTCGTTCTGAAATGATCATATTAGTCTACAAATTTATCTTAAAATTTTAAGTTATTAACAATTATTGCCAACAACAGATTTGTACGGAAAAGATTTTTTAAAGTTTAATTGGAAGGTAGAAAGCAGTGTATGTAGTGGAAATGGAAGCTAGCGATTGAAACAAATTAAAAAATAAATAAATATAAAAAGTGTAGGGACAAGGGTGTGGGTCCTACAAGGGTCCTAGCGTGGTGTGGAAAGGAGGTTGGCGGAATGGGCTTAGTGGGCCGGAACAGCCTTACAAGTGGCAATCCCAAGGCTTGGAGTCATGTAGGGGTCCAAGATGATGAAGGGAGCCGTGAGGACCCGATTGCAAATTGCCTCACTCCAATTCCACGTGGGCACGTTTGGTCTCACATCCTAGCACCCCACTTCCCTGCCACCTAGTTAAGTTAGTCATCGACCTTAAAATTTAAAAAAAAAAAAAAAAAATTAATAATAAAAAATTAAAACCAAAGATTTTTCTAAAATTTTGTAATTAAAATTCCCATGGGCTTTCAATATTTTCTTGTGGGCCCAATGAAATCAGATGAGGATGGCCTGTCGTTGTCAATTGTCATCGCTCTCCCAATTTCTCTTCCGTTTAATCCCACGATGAAACACTTTAATAATTGATAACAGTGTATCTAATTATTATCCACATACTAAAAGGCTAGAAATAGTTTCATCTCAAACAACTCAATTTGCCTCTTCTAACCGGACATTTTGACAGTAGTAAAATTAAATTCACTATTCCAGCCCCCCAAGAAGTGGAAGCGTACTCTTAACACCGCTTACTTTACACACAACATTACTCATGCTAATTATATTTTAGTTTTTCCAATAAAATAAAATAAAAACCTACAAACTTATGCCTTCCCCAAGTCCACCTTATTTTTTTAATCAAAATAATATGTTAATCCTTTTTCCACATTAGTATGAGATCTAATAAATAAATGCTGAGAAAAAAAAAATAATAATATGATTTGCAAACGCGCTCTACACTCTCCTATTTAAGTCCCCCCCTCCCCCACCCCTTCCTGTTCATTCAAATCAACAACAACAACACCAACAACAAAGAAACTCTCTCAAAAAAAAAAAAAAAAAAAAACACTTTCCTTCTCATCATTTCAAAAAACACACACCAAAAAAAGAGCATCTCTTTTGATCATACTATAACACACCACTAAGTCTACTTCTAGTCAACACCCCATACAAGCAACAAAAAATGGAAAATATATTTCGTCTTGCTGATAACCGAGACTTCTTCAATCGCCGGTGCGTGCTGATCAACGGCCCTATCATCGTCGGCGCGGGGCCGTCGGGCCTCGCCACGGCGGCGTGCCTTAAGGAGCAAGGCGTGCCGTTTGTGGTCTTGGAGAGAGCGGATTGCATTGCCTCCTTGTGGCAAAAGAGGACTTATGATAGGCTTAAGCTTCACCTCCCGAAACAGTTCTGCCAACTTCCCAAAATGCCCTTCCCCGAGGACTTCCCCGAGTACCCAACCAAGAAACAGTTCATCCAATACCTCGAATCCTACGCCACCCGCTTCGACATAAAGCCTCAGTTCAACGAGTGCGTCCAGTCCGCTAGGTACGATGAGACCAGCGGGTTCTGGCGGGTCAAAACTGTATCCTCGAACTCTGCGTCTGGTGTTAAACCCGACGCAGAGTACATCTGTCGGTGGCTTATTGTTGCCACCGGCGAGAATGCGGAGAGCGTTATCCCGGATATCGAGGGGCTCGGGGACTTTTCCGGCGACATAGTCCACGCCTCGGAGTACAAGTCCGGCGAGAAATACAGGGGAAAGAAAGTCCTCGTCGTCGGGTGCGGGAATTCCGGCATGGAACTATCTCTCGACCTCTGCAACCACAATGCCTTGCCTTCCATGGTCATTCGTAGCTCGGTGAGTATTAAAAACATTTTCTTCAAACACTTTGGAAACGAAAATTCAAGCTTTCTTTTTTCGGAGTCTAATCGGTTTTTTGCTCTGTTTCTCAATACAGGTTCACGTTTTGCCCCGAGAAGTATTCGGAAGGTCGACATTCGAATTGGCGGTCTTGATGATGGCATGGTTGCCGCTATGGCTAGTGGACAAGATCATGCTATTTCTGTCATGGTTGGTAGTCGGAAGCATCGAGAAGTACGGGCTGAAAAGACCCGCCATGGGACCTTTAGAGCTGAAGAACAAGATGGGAAAAACCCCTGTTTTGGACATTGGAGCGTTGGACAAGATCAAATCCGGAGAAATTAAGGTTGTCCCTGGAATCAAGAGGTTCTGCGGAGGCCAAGTCGAGCTTGTCAATGGCGAGAAGCTTGACGTTGACTCGGTTCTTCTCGCCACTGGGTACCGCAGCAATGTCCCTTGTTGGCTTCAGGTGAGAAAATGGTCTGTTTTGACTTTATTACTTAAAAAAAAAAAAAAAAAAAAAAGAAAAAGAAAAAAAGTTTATTTTTTCTTTCAATATGGACAAATGGGCTGATGTAGTTTTGGCATTTTATGAACAGGAAGGTGAGTTTTTCTCAAAGAACGGGTTTCCAAAAGCGCCATTCCCACAAGGTTGGAAGGGAAATGCGGGACTTTACGCGGTTGGGTTCACAAGGAGAGGGCTATCTGGTGCGTCCTCGGACGCCATGAGAATAGCAGAGGACATTGGCAAGGTCTGGAAACAGGAAACCAGGCAGCACAAGAAGCGAACCACGGCTTGCCATAGACGTTGCATTTCTCAGCTCTAAATGCAACTACCCAAAAAAAAAAAAAAAAGTTTAACCAACTAGGTGACCTAGTGACCGACAGTTTACTTTTGTATTAGTCAAGGAAAGTAGAAAATAATAATAATACTGTATATTACACAAAAAGAAAAAGAAAAAGAAAAAAGAAAGAAAGAAACACAGATAGCACAGCAGAGATAGCCCTCTCCGAAGGCCCAAAGTTCACTTGTATTTGTTTTGTATTGTTTTGTTTTGTTTTGTTTTTTTTTTTTTTTTGAAGCTTTTTCTGTTTTTTTGGGCATTTTGTAAGCTGAGGATGACGAGGCTCTTTTTTTTTTTTTTTTTTCCCTCCCTCTTGAACAGCTATTGTAGTATAATTCAAGAATTTTAATCAAAGCTCAAACATTTTCTCATATTATTTTTGTCTAGTTTTATTGTTTTAACTACTTGAAGTCCATATAATGATAGATTCCAACAAACATGATGCATGGCTTAAAAATTGATTTAGATTTGGTGGTTTGTTCTTTTTTATACCATATTTGAGATCAAAATGAATTAAGGATGAGTACTGATTCAATGTTTTTAGATTCGGCAACTTGCCCATAAATCATACAAATGATCAGATGAGTAGGTCCCATTATTATTAAATTTTAAAAATAAAAATAAAAAAAGAGGACGATGGAAACCTTCTCTTCATAACCCGCCAGGCCGCCACCTTTGCTCCTCTCTCTCTCTTGAAATATAACCAAGGAGCCTAATTCGAAGATGGATGTACACATTATTATCAATATTCTCTTTTTTTTTTTTTCTTCTTTTTTGATAAGTATTGATATTCTCTTTTTTGTTAATGTACCATTATTATGTTAAGGTTGACCAACATATTAAGTGAACTAAAAAATATCAATAAGTATATGTTGCCTCCCACATGGAGAGAGATAGAGAGAGAAGGGGTCATTTAAGCGGCCCTTGATGAAAGTTACAGGTAAATCCTCCCTGGAGATTAGCATTATTGGGAATGCCCTTTGTACAGTTCAGTAGTTCAAATTTCAAGGCTTTCTAAATTAAAATTCTATAAACTTTCAACCCGATTTTCATTAGGATAAACTACTACTTTCAAAATATATTCACTATTATGATTGCAGACATAACGAATTTCACACTTGATAAGACTCCATTATAAATTATAGAGCGATAAAAGTAGTTCAAATTTCAAGACTTCTAATATTAAAATTTATTAGTATAAGATTGAAAGTTCGATATATATATATATATATATTTTTTTTAATGAGGTAAAGTACTACCTGAAACCAAGGAATTAAAAAAAAAAAAATTTTCTGATTATCAATGGCGTCGCCCACACTCGAACGGGAGACCTATAGCGTGTTAGGTTAATGTGATAACCAACTACACCACATCGCCTGACTAGCATGTTTGTTCAACCTTTAAATTATAGTATAGCTGTTCAAAACGCTGGTAATAATTACAGCCCCGAGAAACTGGGTTCCAATCATTTAAAAGACAAATATACAATGAAGTACCAGAACATATGGATGTAGCGTGGAGTTAATCAGTGATAAGGGAATCATATCTGTTGATGCTCAGAATCTTGGCTATGTGGTCTGTACTTAGAATTGAGTTTTGTTTTTGTGGACAAAATTAGAATTAGCTGGACATTAATTAGCCCTACATTCACAAGTTAGTTAACTGAGTAGTTCCAAGAGAGATGCGTTCAAGGAGCACTCTCCACGGTTGGCATGACTTCCTAACTCCTTTTCATCCACGAAAAGCATTCTACAAAAATTCCGACATTTGAATCCATGCCCGAATCGGATAACCAAAAGAAGCCTTGTTGCAAACTCTATACATGATGTTTCAACAAGAAAGAGAAAAAGAGAATATCATCACCATGCTAGTACTGATGAAATGAATCCACGAAGATTGGAAAGGGGGGCGATCTCGAAGCGAATACCGCCAAAACCCCCCCAATTAAATTCGCTTTTGTGCTTTGTACCCAACAAAAGAACGACATTGATCGAAACTAGGCGAAGACACATATTATGTTGCCGTTTTAGTATCCCCATCTTTCCCTAAACACTAACGTAGAAGAACTAACTCAAATGCCTAACCTTGCCTCGACATGAACGATCACAAACACCGTCTATTGGGTCCGAAGTAGGCGAAATTCGAACACAGCCAATTAAAGCTCAGAAAACACCCCACATGATTTTATCCACTATCGCTGATTGTTGATTCGCAAGTAACAAAAAGAGGGGTGTTTTTCGACTTAATTGTTCAGTCACATCACAACCTCAAATAATCACTAAATAATAATCGCTTTTCTTTTTCCCTTGTCTAAGCTTTACTTCAATATATTTTAACTTGGTAGTTTGTTTTTGTCCTCTTTCTCTTTGGGTTTTTTTTTTTTTTTTTCCCCCCCCTCCATCTTCCTTCTATTTGGAGACATTTATGGTTAATGATAGTAAAAAAAAAAAAAAAAAACACCTGGGACGGTCACCATACTTCCTTGCCAACAATCCCATCAAAAGGGCCCAGTTTTCTTATACTAGCACAAACCCTTGTAGTATGAAAAAAATCAGAGTTTATTTCTTCACATGGTTTTGTCGACTGAAATTAAGATGCTACTCCTATATGGATCATCTCTACACTATATAAATACATGTATATTTTATATATGTGTGTATTATATAGGGAGAAACAAATTGCTAATCCACTTTCTGAATAGTCCATTAAGATTGTAATCCTTGAGAATTAAGTCCATAACTAAGAGCGGATTGCTTATTAGGCTGCAAGAGCTGAGCCCACCTAGAATAAGTTATGTAATCTGGCTTCTTTCCACGAACCCAACTCATTATTTTAAGTTTACTTCAAGAATATGATATTGTTCTCCACTAACTCCTTGTATCTATACATATATCAGTACTCTTTTGGTACTTTGTAAGTACGTTTGGATTTCATGCCCTTTTTAGGAATGGGGAGAACATGTAGTCACGTACCTCCTCCATATCAAAAATTTCCATTTTTTTTCTCTCCCTATTATATTCACATATTAGGTTTTAATGTTTCTTTGATACATGCGTTAAACATATCAACTAGACAACATTTGCCGAACTACATTACATCTTGGTGTTCGCTTCTTCTTTTTATTTTCAAAATTTTCCATATGGTATCAGAGCGACGCCTCTGTTTTCTCTCCTAAGTATTATTGTTTGTCACGTAGAATCAACGACACTAACTAGAGTGTTGTTGGAGTCACTCCAGATGACAGATTATCAAAGTCCAACGTTCTGAGAACTATGGATCAGAGACTGGATTTACAGCAAGAGACAAGCATATTTATGAGCATGTTGTTTAGACAGACAAGTTCAAATCCCTTTCAACACAAGGCTGCAACCTCTAACTTGGCAGGCTTAGTTGTCAAACCAATCATCTTTTTCTACATCTTCTGACATAGAGACCAAACATATTTAACTCCACTCACAAGTGAGGTTGCCAAAGTGGACCATATTATATAGAATTCCACATTACTCGAGAAAAAAAAAAAAAAGACTAGTACTGAGAAGTAGTAGTGTTACTAGTTTACTACTACCACTTAAGACTCAGAAGCAGCCAGGGCTGACCCCCTATCCAATAATACTTTTTCTGACATATTTCTGAATTGCCCACGTTGAGAAATGAGCTCAATCTTACTCAAGTTCTAGTTTTGTAACCCACATAGTGTGGAAAGTGTTGGATTGTGTTGTAAATGTGTTTTTCTTGAAAAGAAACGAGAGCATGCAAATAATTGAGCATGAACTTGGAATACACATTGCCCCTTTGGATTGTAGAATTGAACAGTAAATTTAAACAAAAAGATCAAGTTTTTGTGATAGAAATTCAGTAGAAGAAAGTTTGAATTGTAAATTCGAATTGTAGATCTAAACGGTTTGCATGTATGAAAATTCTCTACAAACAGATTGTTGTTGCAGTAAACCTTAATAATCTCCCTAAATTGCTCATAGAAATTATCAGAACTTGTTGTGCTAGAGGGATTCAAATTTTGACTCTTTGAGTCACAATCTTATCAAAAATAGTAAATTTAAATTTGTGACAGAAAACCTTGTTGTCACCCAATTCTTTTGATTATTTTTTCAAATTCTAAAATTCTCCGCTATAATTAATATGTGAACAAATAAACCAGACAACAACTTGCTTGAAGTGGCAAGCATTAGATGGATCATGGGTTAGACGTTTGAGTTTTCTATTCTTGTGCGAAAAGGTTTAACAATTTGAAAACGACAACATCTTTGACAAACGACAATAGCAAGTACATGACATATTTCTGTCGTAGAAGGTGAAAACAGCAGGAAACGATACCGTCTCAACGAACGATGACTTCTCAAATCAACGACCTTAATTTATGAGAAACGACATTGCATGTCTAAGCAACAATCACTAATCGAAATCAACAATTGGATTGCCCTCCTAGGAAAGTGAGGGATTTAGATAATAACTTTCCTAATCAAAATCTTATATCGTTTAAAAATGATAAAAAAATATAAAAAACCAGTAACGATGAAGTTATACGTAAATAAACGACAATTATATTTCACAGAAGGCAGTTTCTTTAAAAACGACAGATATTTAAGAAATGAAAACTGTTTAAGGAACGACAAAATCTTTTGAAGAGAGCCTTTGAACTATTATAAATAATTATATTTATACAGGAGGAACAACGTGTCATGAAAATGATTTATGAAAAAGGAAAGTATAAGTGTGTGAGAATGTATAAGTATGTTAAATAGAAAAAAATATATATGTATATACATATCCAATTTTGAAAAATATTACCATTAAACGACAACATGTCTTATAAAGGACGTTTACTTTAAAAACAACTTACATCCGCTTAAGACAAGTAACTATTAGTGTTTCATAAGCGAGTAAACGACAACAACATGACAAACGACATCTCAACTCTAACATACAATTGAAGCAATGGATTAATAACACAATTATATCTTTTTGTTTCAATTACTTTCAATTTGTCCAACTACTTTTTAAAAACTATAAAAGTATCCTTTGAATTAAAAAAATTTATTTTAATTTCATCTTTGCGTAATTTATGGAAAAAAGAAAGTGAAACTAAATAAATACTTTTAAATTTTTTGTGGAAATATAATGTACATAACCCTAAAATAATTTAATCTTCTTAATATTAAAAATAGTTTTCAAAACTATTTCTTAAAAAAAGTTTATTTTTTTCCTGCACCATCATCGCCAAGCCTAACAAGCCCCTACCCACATTTACGAGTCCATTTCCTTCAGAGACCTCTCATGACCACCCCTTATTCTAGTGTGCATTCTACTGCCTAGCTACCTCTCCTCGTTGTCCTTGCCAATTATCGAGCCCCCTCTTTCCTTCGTTGAGCCCCTCCTTTGAAAAGTATTTTTTAAATATTTTTCTTGAGATTTTTTTGAGGTCATTTTAAGTATAGTTTCAAATTATCCTTAGATATCGAGATGGATATATAGTATGCACAATTTTCGCTCCAAAATTTGGCATTAATAGTTAATTTTAGTCACTTTGCAAATTGCAACAAATTTAAGAATTCAGAAATGTTTTTACCCCCTAAAAAGTTTGAAGATCCATTTCAAAAAAACAAAAAGTTTGAAGATGAAATTGTCACATATTAATAGTTCGGGGACCAATTCCCTAAGATAACAATCAATTCACAAGGAGAAAATCTTAGAAAACGACAATACATCCTTTAAACGACACATTCTGTGTAACTATAAGTGATAACGTAAACACTGAGCGCAGACATGCTTATGGTAAATGGAATATATGTAAAGAACGACAAAATATAAAGAGAACGACTAGGTATATTATCAAATGACACCATAATGAAACGGACACAAAATTTAGTGAGAAACGACAATGCATCTTATAAACTACAATTTCTTTAAACAACAACGTATCTTCAAAGTTCAAACCGACTATCTGGGACAAAAATTGCGAGGAATATACGACAACATTTGACAAACAGAAAAATTAGACAAAACGCTATCTTAAACAAATGTAAAAAATGACAAAAGTGTACACAATGTACACATCAAACAACAATACTACAAACAACCACATAATTGGCATGAAAAAGTCTAACCTTCGAAACGACAATATATTTTATAAACCTCAATTCTATGAAACGACGGCATATATTTGAAACGACGATAATACTTAAAACGATACTTCTATTAACGGCAATTGTAAATCATAATTTCTTGAGCAAAAAATTGTAAATCATAATTTCATGAAAATGACACATTGCCCCTTTACTTTCAAGTGACAAACACGGAAATGATATGAATGTCTCCAATTTTAACGACAAATATACGAATAACAATCCATAACAGATCCTGTAGAAAGACACGAGAATTTATCCTTTTGAGACGACAACTTCTTCAAAACCACAAAAATATCCAAATAGACAATAAATTAGAATTGAAGAAATTCCACAGACTTCGTCATCTATTTGACAAGCGAGGAGATTACAGAGATATATTGGCATCTCTTAAAAAACGATCAATTTTAAAAAACGACAATGTTTCAATGTCTCTTACTGACAACAATTCGGAAACGACATTATTCCTTAAAAAAAAAAAAAAAAAAAAAAGATGACACTTGCCACAGAGCTTGGGCCCACCGACGCGGAAGATCCATTAAGGAAGGATTGAGGCCCATAGGACCACAGGCCCATTCCCCAGTCTCATTCCCTGTTCCTTGTAACTAAACATGCCATTGATACCTTGAAAAATAAAAAATAAAAAATAAAAAATAAAAAGGGAAAAAATAAAAACAGGAGAAGGAGAGAGAAGCTCCAAGAAAGCTGCGTAAAAGTTACACCGAAAGCAAGAAGAAAACGAGTTTGTATCAATGGCGGTCTCGTCTGGTCTCACCAATTTCAGCTCAGTCTCTCTGAGCTCTACTCGCATTCTCTCTTCCGTAACGAAGTCCTCTTTCTGCGCAATTCCTTTCAACAATAGTTTCACTCCAAGTAACTGCAGTTCAGGCCTTCTCGGCGTCCATGGCTCCAGAAGATGCAGACCCATCTCGGTGCAAGCCATGACTTCCTCGTTCGGCTCTCGGCTCGAAGAGACCATCAAGAAGACCATCACTGAGAACCCAGTTGTCGTTTACTCCAAAACCTGGTGTTCGTAAGTCAAATTGTAGTTTTTTGTTTCTTTCGAAATGTTTTGGGTCGAAGATTTTGTTGGAAGTTGTTTTACTTTTTGAATCTGATAATGGGTAACTTTGGAAATTGGTGTTGAAGGTATTCGTCTGAGGTGAAATCGCTTTTCAGGAAACTTGGTCTGGAGCCATTTGTCATCGAATTGGACGAAATGGGTTCGTATTCTTTTCCTCTTACTCGTTTTAGTTAAAGAAAACCATCTTCTTTGTGTATAATTATGACTAGAAGTAAGAATTTCCTACATGAGTTTTTCTTGTTTTTTCTTCCAAGTATTCTTTTGCTATTTTTCCGATTTGATGCAAAATTCTTATCCACGTTATGTAAGTCCTTGTTATATGTTGTTTTTTCTTGCCAATTGGTCATCATGGAAGTAGCACTTGGAAAATTATGAGAGTACGTGAATTAGTATAATGCTCCATTGCTCATAAAATTTTTGCCGTTTCTAGGAAAACTTAAGCTATTAGGATGGGAGTTGACATTGGTTTTAATATTCTAAAACTGCCCGTCATGTGTGGACTAGACAATGGGCAATCATGTGGATAGAAATATCAATTGGACAGCATAACATGCGATATTCTTGGTTATATGTGCGAAACATATTGAAAACCCAGTTCGGTTTTGTATAGGATTTAGGACCTCATGCTGTGATACTATTAACCCTTTACACCAAAAGCTCGTGGCTTAAACTATTAGGGGATGGGCTAGCATTAGTTTCAATATTACAGCAATTCAAAAGCATGAAGCTTGTATAGCCCTCATTAGCCGTGTTGAAACGCCATTCACACTGAATGTTCTAGGATAATCCAGCGTAGTTAACTTGGTTATGGTTTTGGATACCAGGTCACACCCTTCATTGGTAGATGTAGGTGTCTCGGTGAAATCCTTCGCAACCACTAAGAAATAGAAGTACTAATTAATAGGAATAACTTCGTAACCAGAAAAAACTAAGGAATTCCGTGACTAGCACCTATCAAATTCTGGTGCTCTCTTATGTCGAGCATTATTTTGGGGTCCTTTACATTTAGCTATTGTTACCACATTGCAGGAAGTCATCTAAAATAGTGGCCTTATATCAATATTGATAAGCCAAAATTGATAGCCTTTTAAACGATGTTTAGTTAGGAGCAAAATTTCTGTCCCTTTCTTATCCAGATTTATATACGTTTTAGTTGAACTTCCTTCCCCTCGATGCATAATCAAGTTCTTCATTGGTGGTTGCTTACATATTATTTGTAATATAACATTCAGAGCTGATTTTTTTCCCTACTTGATTTTGTGCAATTTGCTGTAAAAACTGATGGTCATTAAATACTAAAAAGGCATTATCTTCTCGTCCTCTCTCTCATCATATTTGTTATTAAACTCGCTTCAAAAACTTTGTTTTCTTCAGGTGCCCAAGGGCCACAGGTACAAAAGTTGCTGGAGAGGCTTACGGGACAACATACTGTGCCAAATGTTTTCATTGGTAAGTAGTGCTTTTGAATTCTTGATATTACCTGAAAACACCAAATATGTACCTTGCTCAGAAGACAGTAAAACTTGGCAGATTGTTCATCTTACTCTCGTTTTTTTTCATGTCATTTTCTTTCCCGCAAAGGATGAGCCTGCTTTCACGTGTAGAAAAGGCGGGAAAAATCCCATTTTCAATGGCATGATTTTATTGTTAATACAATTTTTTTTAATCCAATAGTACATCAAAATTCTGACCTTTTTTTTAATCTAATAGTGCATCAAAATTGTGGAACCACTGTTGTATGCTTGAATTTATTTGGCCATTATTCTTATAAAGCTAGCCTCTCACGTTTAATTCTTGATTCAGGTTGATCTCCAACAAAGAATCAATTTTAAAAGAGATACTTGAGCATTTTAACTTCATGATACAGTAATCTCAATTGCTTTAAGCTGTAAGCACTAATTTTCATTTGATTCTGTGTTAATAAGACTGAAAGCTTAATCGTTGTCCCTATTTATGAGCAGGGGGCAAGCACATTGGCGGGTGTTTAGGTACAACTGTCTTCCTCTACTAGTTCTTTATAGAGCACTGATCTTCTAGCCATAATCCTCATTATGTTTTATCAAAGAGCGGATTATATTCATAGAAATATTAATTTCTCTCATATCCACCATGGATGAACTCATGCACTTAACTGTAAAGATAATAGAGGATCAAGTTGAAAAACCTGAAACGAGTTATACATCTTCTGTTGCTTCTTCTTTTCACGCAGACACTGTGAAGCTACACCACAAAGGTGAACTTGAGCCACTGCTGTCAGAAGCTGTTGCCAAAAACAGAGAGAGCTAGCTTGCCCAATATGTCTTCACTTGATGAATCGTGAGATCTTTACAACCTTGAGTTCGACTTCGGACTTGCACATTTGTACGTTTACAGTTTGCCATTTTCACATAGAAATAGGCCATGAACCTTATTTGCTTATTCATTCATGACAATGTAGTTTCAAAACCACACAGTATTGTGTTTTGTTCCTCCCCTTTTGCTGGGGTGAGTTTAGCTTTTGAAGATGTGAATCTAACAGAATGATAAAGCATGTGAATTGTATTGCTGTGTGAGAAAAGGGAAAAGAAATTGAAAAAGGGCGGTGAAAATGATACATTATCTTGATGGAAAAACTGAAACGCCATACTATGCAAGCTATATGTAGATTATCGCCTTATTTTTCTTAAATTTGAAATAGGAAAGTAAAGTATTCTCCAAGTTCAGTGTTGTGTTTTGTTTCTCCCCTTTTGCTGGGGTGAGGTTAGCTTTTGAAGATGTGAATCTAAAAGAATGATAAAGCATATGAATTGTATTGCTGTGTGAGAAAAGGGAAAAGAAATCGAAAAAGGGCGGTGAAAATGATACATTATCTTGATGGAAAAACTGAAACACCATACCATGCAAGCTATATGTAGATTATCGCCTTATATTTCTTAAATTTGAAATAGGAAAGTAAAATATTCTCCAAGTTACAGGGAGTTTTTGCTTCACACTGTTGCTTGAGCAATAAACTTCTCTCTTAGGCCTTTAAAATAGACCGAGAGCTTCTTGCCATCAGGAAGGTTCTCCTTGATTACCGGGACGTCTCTAAAATTCTTGATCCATGCCTGTAAGAGAGGAAATGTATTAGGCTCTAACAGCTTTACACCAACAGCTTCTTCCATGTATTCCAGCCAACCAGCTATCCATCCAAAGGCCAAATCTGCCATTCCGACTTTGTCACCCCCAAAGAATTTCTTCTCTCCCAAACCTTGCTCTTCTATTATTTTCAACACTTCCTTGGCTTCTTTTGTTACTTTTTCTTGCTCTTCTCCAACAGCTTGAAAGTATGCAAAAAAAGTTGGGTTCTGTAGAAAACAATATGCAATTTACAGTTAAAAGAAAAACAATAATTTTCAAGCTTTTCTGGTTTTGGAGTATAATTTCTCTTGAAGGAAAATTCGAGGAGAATTGGGAGTTTTCTGAACAACCCCATATCTTTAGTCTTCACATATTTATGACTTCTTTTCATATGTATTTAGCTCTAAAACACCAATAATTCACGACTGTTTAGGGATTCTCTCAAGGGGGTCGAATCGGGTGATTTGTCTCCCTCGATGCCATACCCCGATATAGCCAGACGACATGTATCATGTATGCAATGTTAAGAAAAAATTTCCTCGTAAGTAGTTCTCCTAAATTTGTAGATTTAGAGAGTAGAATAACTCTTACCTTGTCCTCTGCAAACTTTGTCCAAAACCGAGCCATAGCCCTCTCATAAGGGTCGCTGGAGAGCAGAGGATTCTGTGGCCAAGCCTCTTCAATGTACTCGAGAATAACGGTGGACTCTGCAATTGGTTTTCCGCCATGAATGAGCACCGGGATCTTCTTGTGAACCGGGTTATACCGTAAGAGAAGATCGCTCTTGTTGAAGAGATCCTCTTCAACATACTCATACTCAACGCCCTTAAGTTTTAGAGCCCATATAATTCGATAACAAAAGGTGCTCGGCCAAGCTCCTAGTAGCTTAACTTCTTTCATTTGTATAGGCGTATCTTCTTTCTAAACTGGTTTGATGAAATTGGTTTTTGTAATTATTACTAAGCTTTGTTTGACCTTAACAAGCTTCACTTTTCTTTTTCAATGCAAGGTTAGGAGAATATTGACTATGCACGGTCAAACTAAAAACGATTAGTATATTGTAGAGCACTACACCAGTAGGCAAAATAACTTCTACTACTATTATTGTTATTATTATTATTATTATAGCAAATACATCAAGACCACAAAAAAACATCAAAATCCAAATCGAGTGCACAAAAAAAGGAAAAAGAAAAAAAGAAATGGAAGAAGTGAAGATGTTGGGAGCATGGCCAAGCCCTTATGCGTACAGAGTGAAATGGGCTCTGGAAATGAAGGGTATCAAGTACGAATACATGGAAGAGGACTTGGGCAACAAGAGTGACCAGCTTTTGAAATACAACCCTGTTCATAAAAGGATCTTAGTTCTTGTTCACAATGGCAAACCGGTTGACTTTTTTTTAAATTAGTTATAATTTTTATTGATTTTTTTTTTAAAATAAAAATAAAAACTGAGATGAAAAATTTAAGTTTGAGTTGAATCACCAAATGGAGTATTAGTCTTTCTCAATTGCCGTCGTTTTTTCCAAAAATTTATTATTTATGGAAATGTAATGTTGTCTTTGTCGTAATAATTTTTGTCGACTGATAAACGACGTGTGTTCACTAAATACCTTTTTTTTTTTTTTTTGGATAAATTATTTGTCTGATCCTAATATTTTTCTGAAGTTGCGATTTAATCCTCTCTATTAAACTTTTTAAAATGGTAAAAAATAATTGTTTTACTAACAAATTAGATGGAACAGATAACACGTGTATAGCACTTGTAAAAGTTTAGGGAGCTTTTAACAAATAATTAATAAATCAATAAATAAATAAGAGATCAAACCAACAATTTTATTGTCGTTTTACTTTTTCAAGGACAGAGTATTTTGTCTCTTCAAAAGTTTAGCGGGAACGACATGTAGTTTTCAGAAAATGCTTGCTGTCGTTTTAGCTGGAAGAAGCCGTCATTCAACCAGTAAATTGACACGTCATTTCTCTTTGAGGAGTTTCCAATGCATTTTGTTGTCGTTCTGTGTACATAGACGACATGTCTTTTTTATGAGTTTTATCTCTACCGTCGTCCGAAGTCGAAAAACAACACGTTACTTTCTTCTTTTTTTTTTTTTTGATCAAAAAACAACACGTTACTTTCGTATCATCTTTTTGGACGTTTATTTTGTTGAACGACCTTTGTTTATTTTTAAGTTTTTGAGCATTTTCGAGTCCATAAAACTGGTCACACGTAAGGTTTGCAGTCATCTTATCTACGCCGACGAAATGACGTAAGAAGTTTGTTGTCGTGTCGATAGCAACGACATGTCGTTTATAACAAACTTAAAGACCATTTAGCACGTTTCTAAGTTATGATTAACTGTTTAAGCATATATATATATATATATATATATATGTAAGTTATGGTTAACTGAAAAAATTTATCCAATGTCTGATGAGAATTTGGAAATTAACCAATATATACTACTTGTTTAGCTAGTCTAACGGAAGACATTTTGTGGGAATTTTAGGAACTTGAATTTGGAGCATTCTTTTTAGCAGTTGGAGAAGAAGAAATGGAGAAGGCAGCCAAAGATGTGAGAGAGGCACTGAAAATCTTAGAAGAGCAAGCTCTTAATGGCGAAAATAATTTCTTTGGAGGCGACGAGATCGGATTGGTGGACTTGGCCGTCGGAGTAATAGCGACGACTTTTGGAGTCATAGAAGAAGGGATTGGCGTGAAAGTTCTTGAAGAGCAAGAATTCCCTCGCATTCATAACTGGATCAAGAATTTCAAGCAACACCCAACTATCAAGAACAACCTTCCTGACCCACATGAAATGCTGCTTTATTACAAGCAGAAGAGGGAATTGCTTGTTGCCTCTAAGACAACCTAAATATTAATATTTGCTAATATCATGTACTTTGGAGTTGTGTTTTATGTTGTTTGTGTTTTATTTGCTAATATGAATATAATAATTCTAAAATTGAAATGCATGATCTAAAATAGTTAATAACTCTGTTATATACCAGTTTCCACTTCGTATACTATACCAAAAAGAAAAATGATGAATAATTTGAATTCTATAACGTTAAACATTCTAACTATTCTTCTTATCTTATGTTTCTTTTGAAGTTTGTTGTCGTTTTATTGGATAGACGATCCACTACTTTATCTTTTAAACTTTGCTGTCGTTCGAGAGTGAAAACGACAATTTAATTTCACTACCATATTTGATGTCGTTCTAAGTGTATAAAAACGATGTGTCGTTTATTTTTGTTCGTTGTCTTTCCATTTTTTTTAAACCCAAACATTTTGTCGTTTATTTTTTGTTACCAACTTACTGTGTTAACGTCGAAAGACCAGTAAAGAAGAGAGCTTTTAGCAAGTTCTGATCCTAGAAGGAAAAAAATATGAAACGACATCGCTAAAAAAAAAGAAAGAAAGGCTGATCTGCCTTTTCGGGAAAAATAGAGAAAGAAAATACTAAACCGGGTGTTCGACGTTCGATTTTTGTTACGACCTGTCGTTTTCGAAGGTGGCAAGTGGCAAACGTGGCAATTCTGTGACCACCCAGAAAATGGGGGCTCACAACTCCCAAGCCCCAACGAAAGAGAGGCCGTTGGAGGGCAAAACTGATATAATCCAACAGCAAAGTGTGTGTTGCAGTTGCAGTGGCCATGGCTTCTGCAGCAACTACTGCTCTCTTTAACGTTGTGGGTGTGGGACCCCCTTCTTCCATTACTAACTGCAGCAGTTTCAGACGCTGTTCTTTCCAATATTCTAACAATCTCCAGAGAGCTGGGAAGTTATGGCACTTCCCTTCCACTAATGTTCCATTTCAAGCTCTGCCTTCCCCTTCCAAGCAAGCTTCTTCCTCTGTTACCTGCTCTGCCACTGACAAGCCTACCTCCTCCTCTTCTGATATCAGGTTCTCTCTCAACATCGGCTATGGATATTTTTATAGGAATCGTGTCTCTTGTCGACTAATTGATTTTCATGTGCCAACGACAGTTACATTAGAATCAACTGATTGTTACATTAATGTTCAAAAACAGTTACAAATGCCGTTTAATAAAGGTGTCGGATACGAGACTATAGGCAAATAATTATCATTATTATGTTTTAATTTTTTTATGTGCTTATAACTTATGTATGTATTGATTAAGACGAAGATTGTTTTTGCATTCCAATTTAATAGCTACAACCTTTCCCAGGTCCAATCAATGGAAAATTTTTGAACTTGTAAACTGTGGGAACAAAGTAAGAACATTACTAATTTGTGGTTCTTTGTGAAGTGGCAGTTAATATAGTTCTACTTATAGCCAATATTCATGAAATAATTTGCAAAACGGAAAGTAAATGGTACAAGTAAAAATGGGGTTGTTTTACATTCCGCAATTACTAGTCTGTCTTTCCAATGTGGATTGTTTTCAAATCCCATATAAGCATTCTAGCTAAATGTTCATGCTTTGCAAGTGACACATCCATGTAATCCCAATCCTGCATTTGGTCCTCAGCTCTGCTGCCAGGATAAGGAGTGAAGTTCTTACCCCATTTCGCTCCGTTCGGATGTTCTTCTACCTCGCTTTCATGGCAAGCGGTGCACTTGGAGGACTAATTGCATTGACACAGTTGATTGGCGCGCTGGCAAACCCATCGAGATCATTGCAAGTCCCCGAAATCTTGAAGAGTCTCGCAATTGATATTGGAGCAGTGTCACTCTTTGCCTTCCTATATTCCAGAGAAAACAATGCCAAGCAAGCACAATTGGCCAGGCTCTCTAGGGAGGAAAACCTTTCGAATCTCAAGCTCCGAGTCGACGAGAAGAAGGTGATTCCCGTGAGCTCATTGAGAGGAATTGCTCGGCTTGTGATCTGCGCTGGTCCTTCTTCATTCATCTCGGAGTCGTTCAAACAAAGCCAGCCTTTGACTGAAAAGCTCTTGGAACGTGGAGTGCTTGTGGTGCCCTTTGCCACGGACGGCAATTTGCCTAGTTTTGAGTTTGAAGAAAATGAAGAGGAAAGTGAGAATAGTAGTAAGAGGAGGAGGCTGTGGCAGCTTAGTCCTGTCTTTGTTGCTGAATGGTCCAAGTAAGCTAAATCATAACCATGGTCGGGAAAATACGCAATTTCATGAGTTTTTCTTAAATAGCATTTTTGGTCTTATGTTTAATTAGGTGGTTGGAAGAGCAAAAGAAGTTGGCTGGTGTCTCCCCTGAGTCTCCTGTGTAAGTCTTTCTTTTCGGGGCTTTATTCATTTTATCTATTGTACTTATTATTTTGCATTGGAAAATGATACTCTTCATGAAAAAGTTTGTTATGGATTAAAGATTACAAAAGAATCACATGCCTCACTCTTCTTAAATATTAGATTACAAAGGTCGATGTGCATGCTAACTCTGCGTTATGAGATTAGAAATTTAATTATTGGTGGTATATACGTTTGGGCACTACAAATTTTTGCTTCTATAAAACTCGTAGAATTTTGCACCTTGCTTTTATCATTATGTTCATGATAAAACTTTTTCATCATGTGTAGTATTTGTTCTTTTTCATTAGGAAGAACTGGTTAGGATTCGTTCCTTTGGGTTCCGCAGGTATTTATCTCTGAGACTGGACGGTCGTGTTCGTGGGAGTGGAGTTGGTTACCCTCCTTGGAATGCGTTTGCTGCACAGTTACCCCCAGTGAAGGGTATGTGGTTAGGTCTTCTAGATGGAATGGATGGAAGAGTTCTTTGAAGAAAGTATGTCCATTTTTGTGTCTATAAAAGGTTAGTTTCCTTCGGTTTCATATTTGCCAATTTCTCATGAGTTATGAATAGAATGAAATTGGTAATAGTAAGGTTCTCATTTGCAATGAGTTGTTAACCTCGATAGCAAATTCTATCATTTTGCTATCTTTGATTTTATGATTGACAGTGTGTTTGTGCAGAAATTTTGGTTCTCATACATCTTCATGCATGGTACTCAGCAAATTGATCAATATGCTACGAAAAGGCTACAAAATAAAGCCTCAAATTTTCGGAATTAGACGCCAATGTGCTGAAAGAAGCTCAAGTCTTGCGCGTCTTTGCTCTTCATTTTCATCTTGTGGCTCCCTGTCAACTCTCTCGCCTTTTCAGCCACTAAAACGCATGTAGTGAATCTTTGTATTACTAAGACTCCACGACTGTTTCAGACTCTCGTGGCATAGAGTCTGCCCGCGATTTGTGCACGCTTACAAAGAGACGCATTTAGTGAATATATGCATATGTTCACCTTCAAAACATACAAATATGACCATCTAGCAGGATGTATAGACCTTGTAGTTATTTTAACTAAGTTTTTATAATTGTAACATTACAAAACCAGATCGCAGTGAACGTTGTTAGGTTTAGAAGTTGTATTATTGGTAAATTTATGTGTTCACTGTATGCAATTAATGGTTGACTCGGTTTTGAAAGAATCATGAATTACAACTGATATGTTTTGTGCCAAAATTGTTGGTTTCATGAGTTACAACTGATATGTTTTGTGGCAACAATTACGATTGTGCTAAATTTGAGTATCATGAGTTGGGTTTTTGATGCAATACTCTCATTTAACTTGGAAGGAGGAGGAAAGGAGCAACGGAATCACAGTATGATACACATATTCCTGACAAGAACAAGAAGATAAGAGACTGAAATATACATATTCCTGACAAGAACAAGCAGATAAGATACTGAAATATAATAAGAGAACTGAGGATTACAATTTCAATTTACATCCCAAATGAAAAACTTAAATAACTTCTTCGATCTCGTCCAATGCGTAGTTATTTGTCGATACACTGGCGTAGTTAACCTTGTTGAATCGAACCACAACCGGATAACGGGTCTTCGGATCCTGCCAGCAAACAGAGAAGAAAGAAACCACAACTCTTAGATAATCTTCTCCCTCTAGGTCTATTATTGTCATTATTTTTCACTTTACCATTAAGAGAGAGAAATCAAACCTGGTCAACAGCAACAACAGATCCAACATCCTTGTACCAGTAGGACTCCCTTCTGAGAATCCTAACCTGTAGAGTCAAAGCATATATTCATATGTTATAATTTCTTTTTATTAGTCATATGCTATATTTTTCGTCATATATATATATATGTGTGTGTGTGTGTGTGGCATATATATAATCCTATCTAATTCAGTGAATTGGGATTCCTCCAGTCTCAGCTCTTACTCACTTTGCTAGCATCAAACATACCATAATTACAATATTACACAACTATGACTTTCAAACAAAAATCAGCTCAAAGTCATAGCATATCCTACTCGGTATCTCTATGTTACCAATAAATAGTCTTCTCGCTCGACGAGAGAAGGTGTCCAATCCACATATAAATACGGCAACAGACCACCAACTTAGCGACTTATGACAAATCCACAATCTAATTAATCTTGTCAATCCACTAATTCACCTTTGTTACTATATGACTCTATCCATGTGAAGTATCAGAAAATCACCTTGGTGCCTCTCTTGGGTCCAATGGGCTCGGGCTTGGGCTTGGGGGGCTCAGCTTCGGCCGCGGGCTTGGTGGCAGCCGGCGGCGCCGCCCCTTCCTCGGCGGCTCTGACGACAAGCCGTGAACTGCTTCTGGCGCTGTTGGTGTTGTTCTTTAAGTGGAAAAACGACACGCTGTTTCGGCTCGAAACGGCGGCTGAGTTGGTCGGCACGTTGGGTGTTAGCACGAACCCGGAGGCAGCTGACGCCATGCTAGCCATGCTCTATCTATCCAAGCCTAATCTGGTGTTGGTTCTTTGTTTGGTGTCTGTTTCTTTCTTGGGTTGTGCCTCAGATTTCTTTTTGTTTTTCCAAGTTTGGGGTGGAAAAAATTAATACAGAAGAAAGGGACAAAGAAAAAGATCGAATGGTTTCAAAGCAACTAAAACTTTGTGGGATATTTTGGAAAGAATTATCTGATCTTGTAAAGTGGTCGTGAATCGTTTCCTCCACTAGGGTGCTGCCACCTATGTCACCATATCCAGTTTCTTTGGATAATGTGATTACAACTCATTACTTTCTTAACTCCTCACTACCCTTCTACTATTTTTTACTCTTTTTTTCCTCTTTTTTTTTTTTCATTAGGCTTTTTCAAAAATAGGAAAAAAAAAAATGTACCATTCGAAGTAACTCAATTAGAACCACATTTTATAAACTCATGTTAAGGATATGTTTATTAATTAAATTAAATCAAATTTCACTAGAATTAAGTTCAAAACTCTATTAAGTTGTTTAATAAATTAGTAATACTTAGAAGTTTAATCCAAGTTAATCATGTTAGGGTTATCTTAGTGGGTGGGAGAGAAGGGATTTGGGTATAAGCTCTAAGGTTTAATATATATATATATATATATATATATATTGGGAATTACCCTTGTATGGAGGACGTAACTTGTAATTGAATTAAAGTATGAGTTTTTTTTAGAATAAATAATTACTATCATTGAATAAGACATCCAGTACATAATAACTTCTCTAGGTAGAACATCTTCCTCTGAACAAATTAGCTTATCATGTAAAAAGTATAAAAAGGATAAATATGTTTAAATAAAGAATATGATTACTCTCTCTCTCTCTGTAAGAGAAAAAAAAAAAAAACTTTAATTTCCTAAGTATTAGATGAAACTTAAGTTTTTTTTTTTTTATTCAGGAAACTTTAATTTCTGAATTTTAGCTGGAGTTCACTTTATTTAATAAAAAAAATAAACCCTTTCAAAAAATAAATTTGAAAGTTTAAAAAAAAAAAATAACACAAAATTATTCCTTAAGCGTTGAAGATTGGGCTGGGCCTCTTCTAAATTTGGGCCTTTTGTCTCTTTGGGCTTCATTTAAATTACTGGGCCCAATCTGTCTTACCCGCCTTTCGCCATTTTCGCGCCTTAATCTTTCTCCCCTCTTTGTCTTCAACGACTGGTCACTTGCTCAGCTCTCTTCCTTTCTCAGCAAGTATACCACAAGAATTTCCAATTCCTCAAATCCCTAACCACAGTTAGGGTTTTTTTTCCCCTCTCTTCTTCGGAAAATTGAAGCACAGCTAGGGCAACAATGAAGAGAGGGAGTTACGAACCTAGAAGCAAAGCTCTGTCGCGGTTTCCAACTTCGTCTCGGCAAGGTTTATTCATGGCGTTTAGGGCTAAGATTCTAAATTCTAGAATCGATTTCATTTTTTTTTTTGTGTGTTTCTGTTAATTGTTACGAATCTAATAATTCAATTTCTTCATGTTTTTCCTCTTTTTTTTTTTTTTCTTTTCATCTCAGATATGAGACGAGGGAAAAGAGTGAAACTTGTGGATATTGATGTTGATAATAATCCTATGAATCTTAATTTCAATGCTTCGTCCATGCCTGTAGAAGTGAAGAAAACAACAAGATGTGAGTTTCTTGTTAATCTCTTCTTTTTCAAGTAACAAAAGTTGTTTTTTTTCCCCTCTCAACTTTGGTTTTTTTTCCTCAACGAAAATGACACTAATTGCAAAGATTGATGATCTGATACAAAAGTTTTAAGCAGCTAATGATGCGAAAACTTCGGAATACGCCTTCTTTAAGAAATTAAATGAAGTTGCAGGCCAAAAATTTGCTTCCCACATAGTGGAAGGCGAACCGAATCGATCCAGTGAGTTCGGGTTGAGGAACCCTTCAAGGTCAAGAGGTAAATTGATCAAGAACTCATAATTAATTTGGTATTTATGTCGTTTCTAAGCTACCATGAGTCAATTTTAATTTGCCTATCGGTTTGTGACTAATTGTGTTTTGTGCAGAAAACAACAGTGCTGTCTATAATAAGGATGTCAGATCCTCATTACTGGTTGAAAATGCTACACCTGGTAATTTCATCTTTCCTTTCTGTGTAATCATTTCAAGTTCAGTACGCATAAAACTTGTTTTGATTAGTGTTTACAGAACCAAAGCTTACGTGAATTGATCTTGGAATTTGTACGAACTAAGGATCTGAAATGTTTGTTCTTCTATTGTGGTAAAGCTACGTCAAAAGCCATGAAATTATTTCCTTGAAATAATGAGCATTTCTTTTTGTTCATAGATGTGCATACGAAGAAAGTTTGTGTGACCTTTGAGGATGTACAACGGAATCAGAAAGATAGAGACGAAGATTGTCACTCTTTGAGGCTGGAAGGTAAATATTTGTATCAGAAACTTTTGCATAAGTTAATCCTCTATTTGGTGGCCAAGGGAAAATCAGAAGAAAGTAGAGTATCATGAAGAAATCTGTCACAAAAAGAAAAAGAACATCATGAACAAACTGGCTTTTTTGTCAGTTTCAGAAAAACCTTTCACTTTATTGTAACCAAGCTCTAGTCTTAAGCTCGCTTTGCAGGATTCCTCGCTACCTCTTCAGTAGAAGGAAAAGGACATTTTTTTCATATCATCAGTTTATGATATTGCCCTCTTCTCTTGAAAAATAAGTTTTCATTTGTCAGTGTAACAACAAATTTATTTCTAGTCTTCCCGAACTCACGACAAACAAGCAGAAGTTTTTACAAGAAAAAGATAGAAACTACATCATTGGGTTAATGTCTCCTTTCTTGGGGTTTAGGGCCAAGTTCTAGATTCCAGATTTGATTGGCGAATTATTTGTTTCTGTTAATAATTACGAACCTAATAATTGTATTTCTTCCTGTTATTCTCCTTCTTCACCTCAGACATGGGCCGAGGGAAGAGAGTGAAACTTGTGGATATTGATGTTGATAATCCCGTGGAAGTGAAGAAGGCAGTGAGATGTGAGTTTCTTTCTTTTTATTTTTATTTTTTTTCCTTCGTCCAATTTTTTCCAATTACAAAAGTTATTGTACTTTTCTCTATTTTTTTTTTTTTTTTTTCCTAAACAACAAATACAATCATCACAAATTGCAAAGATCGATAGTCTGATACAAAAGTTTTAAACAGCTGCTGATGTGAAAACTTCTGAATTCGCCTTCTTTAAAAAATTGAAGGAAGACACAAGTCAAAGATTTGCTTCTCACATAGCGCATGGTGAACCGAATGGGTTCGGATTAAGGAACACTTCCAGAGCTAGAGGTAAATTGATAAAGAGGTAAATTTGATGATGATATTGTTAACATGCGATGATAATTATCTGCAGAAGAGTTTGTTGTTTCTACTGTCTAGCAGAAATTTTTTCTGTGACAATATGAAAAAAATTAGAGGATTTTTATTGTTGTACAGTTAAGATGGATTTTTTTTTTTTTTTTTTTTTTTAAATAAAAAAATAAGAATGTGGGTTTTGAACTCTATATACATTGTAATGCAGTAAGGTGCGCTAGGCTTTTAAGTAAACTTATTCTTCCTTTGAAAATATTTCATAATGCAATTTAACTAGTTGTAACGTTTATGACTAATTGTGGCCTGTGCAGAAAACAACAGCGTTGTAAATAATGGCTACAAGCATGTCAGGTCCTCCTTGCCAGTTCACAATGCTACACCTGTTAATTTCATCTCATTTAATTCACCGCTTGGAGATGCAGCTGAGACAAGAAAGTCAGGTATGCTAATGGGGCTTTCCTTTTTGTCTAATCATTTTCAATTCAATATGCATAAAACCTGTTTTGATTAGTTTTAACAAATCATTGCATATTTGGGCTCTTTAAATTTTATCTTTTCTGGATGATCTTCAAATTTTAATGAACTATGGATATGTATTGTTTTTCTATTATTGTAAAACTACGTTAGTGTTCCCTTTGTCAAAGGCTTTGAAACTATTTCCTGCAACTTATGAGTATTTCCATTTGTCCACAGATGTAAATACGAAGAAAAATTGTGCAACCTTGGAGGATGTACAATGGAAACAGAAAGATAGAGAGGAAGATAGTCACTTTTTGAGGCTCGAAGGTTAGTATTTGTATAGAAACTTTGCAAAAGTTAATCCTCTTTGGTGGCCAAGGGAAAAATTAGAAGAAAGTAGAAAATCGTGAACAAATCCGTCAAAAGAAAAGAAAGAAAGAATGATCATCATTAACAAACGGGCTTTATTGTAAGTTTCAAAGAAACCTCTCACTTTATTTAGCCAAGCAAGCTCTAGTTGTAAACTCGCTTCCAGGGATTCCATGCTACCTCTTCAGTAGATGGCAGAATGCATTTTTAATCATTATTTTATGTACATGATATTGCCCTCTTCTCTAAAAAATAAGAATTTCATGTGTTTGTGTAACAACAAATTTATTTCAAGCCTTCAGGAAATCAACAGAGGTATGCAGAAGTTTTCACTAGAAAAAGGCAGAAACTAAATCGTTGGGTTACAGATGTCTCTTTTCCTGAAATTGATGGACTCTGTTCGAACGGGTTAGACTCACAATCATTAGTACTTTTGTACATTTTCTTTCTTTAGTTTTTAACTCAAGAATATTGGAAATTTCTCAGGCGTGATGTTGTTTCAGTGCTTCTCGGTAGGCTGATTCCAGAGAGCAAAGATAACAACGTATCCTCACTTATCGTTTAGCCATTTAAATGAACATTTTTTTTTTAATGTTTAGGTTACTAACAAAAGTTCTTACTCTTGCAGAATGCCAAAGATAATAAATTTGGGCAAGTGGACACTGATGACAGATGTATATTAGCTGCATACCCTGAGTCAGATATTCACTGCAAACAACTTCAGTGGATGCCTACTAAACATTTTACGGATCTTGAATTTGGGCCCTATCTCGATGAGGCTATACCCCTTGGTCGGCCGAACAGAACAAGAGAAAGGATTCTCTATTTGGATGCTCCACATAACCATGATAACAACAACCATGATTGGTACAGCGTAGGGCAATCCGACACTGAATTACTAGGAGGAAATTGGGCTTTAAGCACTGAAAGGGATCTAAGTTTCTCGTTTCCTTTCGGAAGGTTCAGGTTCATTGAACCTGTTAAAGAGCTCAATTATTTGCCTCCACCAAACAGATATCTGGTTGGAAACCAATCAGACACGCCTACGCTTGAATGGGATTTTGACAATAACAGAGTTGAAAGAGATTTTGCTCGAACTTTCCAAGATATAGAGACGAATGCACATCCAGCATCACTGGTACCATGGGTTGATAAGGATAAGCTTAATGTCGGTGAGCTGTTTTCAATATCGAATATTCATTTTGATGAAGAATCTGGAAGTTCATTGCCTCTCTCTTGTGTATCAAGTTACCACAACCATGAATATGGGGTACAAATTCTTGAAGACAAGGAAGAGGTATCTCTGGACTCAAACCGTATTCCCTTAACCTTGTCATGGAGCGGTAACTATTCGGGTCCACCTAAAGATTGGTACAATGGCACTGGTTTTCATCACCAAGAAGACTGGTTTATGAGCAAATTTGTCGGCCGGGGGCATCATAATTCCCAAACAGAAGACCACCTTTCCTCTAGACTCGTTATCGATTTGGGATGCAAGTATTTTCCCATAAGTGGTTTTCCACAAGAGCACCATTCATCTCCTTATCGCGCTCTTGAATATCCTGGAAACCAAAGGCTTGAGAGTTGCCCAGACGATTCGAATCATGAAGAGAGACATGCTCATTTTGGTGAAGAATCTGAAAGTGATGTTAGCATCCACGAGTGGTCGTCCTCTTGTTTCCAGATATCTCTGGACAGGGATGAGGCATTTCCCTTGATACTTGACACTTGATAGTTAGGTATATTTGTCAAAATTCAAATGATAGAAATGAATTTCCATTTGACATAAGAATATAACTTCATGAGTTTCTACTTGCTACATTGTTCGACCTAAACATTCGTTTCGGTTTGAATGAATACTTCAAGGCAACATTATTGAAACGAAACATGGCCTTCATATCCATGATGGGGTTTGATTAAGCTCCCTTTTTCCATGTTCTTTCTTTACTCTAAATTCAATGCTTTTTATTTCTCTCTTTTTGAGACATAAAATTCAATGCTTTTAAGAGCTTTGATGGAGCCTAACAGCCAACAAGAAAATAATTTTCACTATGAAGAAGTATGTCAAGAACTAACAACAAAACCGCATCGGAGCAGGGATTAGACAAGCTCAAAGTGGTACTGTTGGCTATGGTTCCCGTTCAGAAAATGGCGTAGCCCACTTTTTAGCTAGTCTTGTCTTTTCCATTTTAGATTCTTCAGTTTGGATGATTTTGTTTTGTGAAGTTTTAGACATCCTTCTACTGCTTAGTGAAGTTCATTCTTCTACAACTAACCAAAAAACAGCATTCCAAGTGTCCTAATCTTTTTGTCTTTTATTATTATTATTTGAGATGTTCTTTTTTTTTTTTTTTTTTTTCCATGATAAAATGATAAGCCATCCAAAAGTCCACTCAACCACTTATACTATGCACCTGCTCTCCTGCATATTGAAATTGTATTAGAGATTGGTGAGTATATTATTTAATAAATTAATTTAATGTCGGGCCCTTGGAAATTTCTTATCACCCTCCAATTTAGATTTTTAAAACAAATTCAGCATGAATCATGCAATAGTCAGCCTTGACAGGTCCAAATTCTCCACCTCATAAAATGTAGAAAATACATAATAAAATAATTATTTATAGTTTCTCTTGGCCTTGTGTTCTGTGAGCTGCTTTCCCTATCCATTATTTATTTTTCTTTTTTAGGGCGCTTTCCCTTGTTTTGTTGTAAACGTCCTCAAACGATTTTCTCTTGTTCCACTAAAGTAAATATGATTAGAAAATTCCATAGATTTTGAACCAAATTACTTAATTTAACAACTAATAACCTAATTATGTATTAATTTACCATCATTTTT
Source organism: Ficus carica (assembly GCA_009761775.1). Lineage (NCBI taxonomy): Eukaryota > Viridiplantae > Streptophyta > Magnoliopsida > Rosales > Moraceae > Ficus > Ficus carica. The sequence continues at coordinate 2,187,147 of CM019748.1, read as the reverse complement.
TTTTTTATCATTATTGCATCAGAATTTTCAATTACTAGGTATACCAGCTTCCTTAACTTTCCACAACAGAAACACAACTTTTCTTTAAAGCTACAAGTTTAGTAGGTGTAGAAGAAGATACGTTCTAATAATAGAAACAAGAGTGAATTCTATCATATTGCACGTTTGACAAAGTTGTTCCAAAATTTTCTACCAAAAAATAAAAATAAAAAAGTTGTTCCAAAATTTTTACCTCGATTTGCTAGAGGTTATGCCAATCCGAATCATCAACCAAAACCACTACATGAACTTTAACACTCACACGATATTAAAGAGAAACTGTTATTATTATTATTATATATATATATATATATTTTTTTTTTTTTTTTTTTTTTTTTTGGGGACAACCAAACTAGGTTATTATATAAGAGTAATTGTTCCATTCATAGACGTTGACTTGAGAGATTTTACCGGCGCAAACCGGCTAGCACCTTCATTAACCAAAAACAAAATTTCTTGTTATAGAAATCGGCAAAACAATAATCGCAGGGTAAATAACAAGTTTTAAAAAACATTAGACCTAAATAGTAATAAATAATAAATTCACCAGATAAATTATTGATTTATTATAAATGAGTTATTTATTCCTTTAAAAAAAAAAAGTTCTTTATCCTGTAAATTTACTGTTTTACTAATAAATTTTCTATTTAATTAATAAATTTGATATTTATTTTAAATATGATAAAACTTTATTATTTACATTTAATTATTTTTGAAAAAAAAATACTATTTACTATAATTTCTCAATCTTTTATGGTATTAGCTTCTAAATAAGCTTCTAGTTTTTTTCCCCGACCTTACTCTTTGTAACTCAAGTATATGACGTAGATATTTCACTATATTATAAATGTGAAGTTTAAATTCTATGTCTCAAATTTAAAAAAGAAAAAACATTTATATCAATCATCGCATAAATAAACATGTGTTTAGTTGATAAGTTTGAGTTGAAATATTAAGATAGAAGTTATTTGATTTTTTAAAAATTAATTAAAAAACATTTACTTTTCAATAAAAGACAAAATAAATTAAAATATTTTGATTTAAAATAGTTTATCAATAGGGCTAAAGCTGAACAAAAGTTAAACTCAAGCATAAAACTCAAGCATAGATTTATCTTCTTCTATTTTTTTTTTTTTTTTCTATAATAAAAAAATATATCAGTCGTAAGTTAGCCACAGCCAATAAAACCAAGGAGCTACGATAAAAATTTTCGAGAAAAAAGGTGGGGACGGATGGGCCGAGCCTCACTCCTAACCCACTCCGTCGGCCCCATGATAACTGAGCCCATCACATCAGGCCCAACTCTTAAATCTTGTTAAAAAAATCAAACCCAGTGGGTCCCACTCAGCCACGTCACCCGTCCCCCCACTTTGTCTTTTAACCCACCCAACTCATGACCCTTTCACTTGCTCTCTCAATCTTCCTCCCACTGTCCCCCTCACGCGCTATGCTCTCGCTTCTACGGACGCGCTATAGCCATTTGACCGTTATGCCCTTGTCCTTTTTTTAACTTTTTTAATCGCACGTGAGGAGAGGAGGGAATAATGAGGAGGGAATAAGGACATTGTCGTTGTCATTGCTTTTTAAAATTTGAAGTTTTTAAGATCAATTATTATGGTTAATAAAGATCACCTTGTTGCATTCATTACGCTTGTTTTTGGTTTGATTAGAGATGAAATTTTTAAGTTAGAGGACATTATTTTTTTTGAAACTTTTTTCATCGCAGAGGGAATAAGGAGGGCATTGTTGTTATCATTGCCTTTTAAAATTTGAAGTTTTTAAGACCAATTATTATGGTTAATAAAGATCACATTATTGTATTCATTACACATGTGTTCGGTTCATCAATTGGAGATGAAATTCTTAAGTTGGAATTAATTGACTATTTAAAAACTAATTATAAATTTTATTGACTTTTCAGAAAAAGACAAAAACTGATATGAAAAAGTACAATTTGGTTTGAATTAAACTTAAATGCCAAACAAAGCAGAAGTTATAAATCTATCGTTCATTATAGGCCAAAAGACAATAAATAGATAAATAAATTAATATTTCGTGCTAAGCCAACGTAAAACCAAAGATGTCTAAGATAACATTTATTCTACCACTTTCGTTATTAATGTAGAATTTAAATCTCCTCATTTCAAAATTGAAAAGAAAAGGAACGGGTAAAGAAATGGAAATTTGAAGAGAAACTATAAAGAATGCAAAAATAACTAAATTATATTTAAATTGATCTATTTTTCATCAACGAAACTATATAAAACATGTATGATGAAAATGTGTGTAGTATAATATTGAACATTAAAATCTTATATAACGTGGTCAGAAAAACAATTATAAGAAATTTGTGAGGGAAAAATACAATGATGAAATAACTTATGCATTTGCTTTTGCTACAGTTTTTTAGCGGTTGGAATTTGTTACTTTTAGATTATGCTTTTGCTTATACTTTAAGTAAATCTCTTATTGTAAACATGATTCCAAACTGGGAATATGAGGTGGAGTATAATTATTAAGTGTTATTTTATTTTTATCAAATTATATTAAATTATTGTTTTTTTTTTAATATGATGTAATGATTATTTGATCTAACCATTCAAAAATTTATCAGAATTTTCTAAAATGGCTAGTATTAAAAGAAAGGATATATTATATTCACATTCTTCTTCATTTTTGACATTTTAGATCGAGTAAAATGTAACCTAGCAAAAGATCACATTTTTACCAGCCACTTTTAGGCTGCCAAAAAGAATCATAAAAAGTGACATTTCCCTGCTCAGTCAGGTGCATTGGTTCCAAAACTTTTATTTATCTAAAGTTAATCTGTGGTAAATTTTTGTATTTTACCCCCAATAGATTTAACTTAGTAGTCAAACGAAGTACCATAGAAAAACAAAAATGAGGAGTCACTTTCACATGCATGTGCAGACCCTGTGTGATAGAGCTTCACACAATTGGCAAAAAAAGATCAAAGATTTGTGGCCCATTCTAGATTTTTTGATGGACTTAATTGAGCTAAGTTGATATTATCATTAATCATTAAGCATAGAAAAGCACATTATTATGATGTTTTCTAGTTCTTGTACCATTAATTTTGGCCTTATTTTGCCCCAAATTTGCGCTTGGTTATAGTAGGATTACACCCCATTTCTAAACGTATGCAAAACAATGAAAGTGACTTATTTAATTATTATATTATTTGTTTTGCATGAATTGGTGTTCTTAAGTTACATGTTACTCTTGACTTTAAAGACCACAAAATGTTAGTCTAATTTCCTTGAAAAAGAAAAGTGTTAGGCTAATTGTTTTGGGCTCAACCCAATGCACAAAATGGCTATATTAGGCACAATCGGTGTTTAGTAAATGTATGAGTTGTTTTTAAAACATTTTAATAATATTGTGATAATAATCGTTAACAAGTAGCACGTATAGAAAGATTAGGTGTCATGTCATTATTTTTATACATTTTTGTAAATCCATAATTTATTGAAAAGCTTAAAATTCAAAGTGTGTCAAAAATCTAAAAGTAAAGTATTTTACTAATTATTGAAAATTTATCGTTTGTGGAATGCCAGTTAGCAGTTACAAGTTACAGCATAACAAATAAAAAATTAATGAAAAGAAGCTACAAAAAGAAAGTTCATTTAGGCTCTGTTTGGTAACCGGTCCTGTTTAAACTTTTTTTATCTTTTTTCCCAAAAGTTTTTATCTTTTTCTCAAAAAAATTTTTATCTTTTCTGAAAAGTCAACAAAATTTACTATTTAAACTTATCAATTTCAACTCAAACTTACACACCAAATACCCTGTTATGATCCCTTTTCTAACTTCACTTTAGAAATAAAGTCCTCCTTTTAGAGCTAAAATGATCCCAATTGCAAAACTATAATGAGATATGGTGCATGATGAATAATGATAAATCAAAGGCCCCCACAAATCTCCCTCTTTAATTTTGGACAAAGAATATCTTGTCCTTGTTAGGTCTAGTGGTTGGTGGTAGGTGATTCTTACTAAAAACCTTATTTGTTTTCTTGGATTAGCAAAGTAATTTGATCATTGTCAATTATATATCCGTTGTCATTTAAACAGTTTTTATCTTCTTACTTTTTTTTTCCATGCCGATTCAATATTCTTTTTGCTCTTTCCGTTTTGTTTATCTCTTTTTTAATTCTTTTTAGTTCACTCCTAATTAAAACAACGAAAATTGACCCTATCTCATCTCTTCATTTGATTAGAGTCCATATATATATATATATTTTTTTTTTTTTGTGAATAAAAGGATTCGGGTTGATCATATCATTTTCAGATTTTCAATCCTACAGGCAAGAATCTATTTCTCTAGATATGATAGGGATACATGTTATTTATATTAATTTCTCTCATTCGACTATTCGGGATTTATCTTTTCATCACCAAACTATGTTTTAATAGTCAAAATTGAAACGAAGCTTAAGAAGAGATAATAAAAATCAAACCCAAGTAGACAAATGAAAGAAACTCGTAAAGTCATCCACTATTATCAATCAATCCATCCACTGTGGGTGTAGTCCTTTCATATATATTCGAATTTCCCCCTCTTTTTCCTGCAACAAGAAAACAAATAAATATATTTCCAGAAAAGGAAAAGTGAAAATTATTACAAGCTTTTTCAAGATCAACAGAGTAGGGTCATTTTTGTCATTATGCTTCTGGCTAATCTTTTTCCACGGTTTCAACCTCAAGCCGCGTCCATTGAAAACGACGAAACTTCGAGTAAGTACTGAAGTTGGCTGACCTAAAGCATAGTATCCATCTGAAAAATAAATAAATAATAAATAAAGCATAATATAAATATTTTTATTTGGGTTAGAATCCTTTCTTTTTTTTTTTCTTTTTTCTTTTAACTAAAAATCATAATAGCCATTATACAATCAATCATTCTATATATTAGAAAGGTAAGCCTTCTTATACTAATTTTTAATTAATCCATTAATTTATAAAAATTTAATATATAAGCGTCAAAATTTTAAAAATTTACAATGTGTAATTAAAATTTCTCTATTAAAAAAAATGTAATAATAGATCAAATCATTACAAATAATTGTTCTCTTTAAAATTTAACAACATGTAATATAAATTATTTTACTCATAGATCAAACAGTTAAAAATTTAACGATTAAAAAAATAGTTTATACCGATATTACAAAATAAAAGATCCTATAGAGAAACTCTAATATTTATTTTGTTTTTGCTGGAAATCAAATATTATAGGGAAAATACTTGAATAACATGAATTTAAAGAGTATTATTATACCAATTTGACATAAAAAATTAATACTAGACTAACATGATACGAAATTAAATTAAAATTTATAACATATTGATCAATAAATAAATAAATGTGATTATTTAAGTAATTTTCTCATACTATATATAGTTAGTCAGTTCAGTTTTTTTATAAAAAAAAAAAAAAAAAGGAAAAGGAAAAAATATATAATGTAGAAAGTCCATCGTCGTACTATTGCAATTTGGACCATTACATTTTTGTTGTTTTGTGATAAGTCCGTGTATTATTCTTATTTTATAAGTTGTAAGTTGCATTAGTTATGCATTAAAACCTCGCATCTTTTCTGTCCTAACTACTGCACATAAGAAAAAAAAAATTATATATATATAATTCAGAATCTTCTTATCTTACTCACGAAAGTGAGAAAAATAAAATATAATTGAACAACTTAAAAAAACTAGTGGCATTAGTAAATTGCTTGATTATAAAAATAATAATTATAATGCCTCTTTAATCTATGAATTATGATTAGTGGTTGTGGACTTGGAATGGCCTTCTTGGATCAACAACAACAACATGCAACCTGATTTTATACGACGAGAGCTAAATTGTATTTGTAGGACAAATTTGAACCAGAAAAAAGAAATGTGTTAGAAAGGAGATATAATAATTTCATGATTATGATTTTAATTTACTACTGACTTGTTCATTTTGGTCTAAGATGTAAAATTTGTGCGTTACTATCGTCTAACAATAAATAATAAATACCATGATTTTGAACGCTTTCAAGAACAAAAACATAATAATTTGGAAAATCGGTTGTGAATTGTGATTTATGAGGTGTTTGGTGTTTGAGTTGAGTTGAGTTGAGATTTTTAAGTTTGAATAGTAATTTTTATTGATTTTTTCAGAAAAGATAAAAAACTTTTTTAGAAAAAGACAAAAATTAAGTTAAAAAATTTGAGTTTGAGTGGGTGAACCAAACAAACCTTTAGTTCGGAATTATTAAAAGGAGGATATAATAAATTTGGATAAAGAAACTTCCTAGTACTTTTGTTCATCATTATTTTTTGTTTGCAAACTTTAAAAATTTTTATACATTATATTCGAAAATCAATATGAATTCATTGATTGCATAATTTGACTATGCAAACAAGGAATCGCTAAAGTCTATACGAAAATGGAATAGAATATTGGCATGTAATGTAGTGCATACATCGTTGATATGGTATGTGCATCTAACTGATTATTTTATCCAAATACGTATATGATCCTAAAATGCTTATCTAAAAATATAAAAACTTAGTAACGTTTTGAAAATGATTTTGTTTTAATAACGAGAGGAAGAGCAAATGAGCAATGAAGTGTTGTGTCCAAACCGGTGAAGTTTTATAAAATAGAAGGACAGTAGTGCAAATTTGCAGATTTTTTTTTTTAACGTAAATTAATAAAAAGAGAAAATATCATACGTAATTCCGATAAAATATGATTCACGGAAAATAATAAAAAACCAGTGGCATCAGATCATGTTTCCATTTTATAAAAGATTGTTTTGTGTCTCTCTATCGTCTCTTTGGTTCTCTCTTCTCCGTAATCGAAACTCGCAAATCAATCAGAATTAAGCAAACCCTTTTCGAGTCCGACATACAGAAAGAGAGAGAAACACTGAAAAAGAGTCGGTGAGGAGAGAGAGAGAGAGAGAGAAACCCACTGAGTCAGACAGACAGAGAAGCACAAAGCAACCCCAACCGAAAGCATAAGCCCATATCTCTCCCTCTCTCTCTCTCTCTCTCTCTCTCCTATCTCTCTTTCTCTCTCTACGCTCGAATCCACACGCACGCACAGGCATAGACTCAGAGCTGCAGATCTACTCGCCAGGTCAGATCCGGCAGTTGCTCCGGCGACATTTCACCGGAATGTCAGCTTCCGACGACCTCACCAGGTTCCATCTCTCTCTTCCGTGAGAATTTCTGATCGAGCAAAATGTGTCAGAATTTTCCGTTTGTTTTGGCTGGCTCTATTTGAATCTTTCCGATTTTCAACAGTACTTTTTCGTTTTGGTCTGTAGACTTAACTTTTAGCCCCGTCCTCGATCTCTGCACTTTGCGGACCTTTTCCCTCTACTTATTATCAGAATCTAATTCCCTCTCTCTCCTCTTTCTCTCTCTAGATTTGCTTTTCTCTCCCTTTGCGCTGTAATTACTGCAGCTTTTCTGAAGCTATTACTTCAAGTTTCAATTTTCATTTTTTTTTTTTTTGCTTTTTGTTACGAAATGTAGTGCAATAAGTTTTCTCTTTTTTGTGCAATTATTAATTTATTATAATTTTTTTGTAGCGACTTGGGTTTTCATTTCTTGCCTTTTTATTTGGTGGGTTCATTTTCCCAACTTTTGTCTTTTGTTCGATTTATCCTGTGGTTGGGTTTAATTTAAATAAAATAAAATTAAATGTGTCTTCTTTTTTATGTGAGTGGTGATTTTGTAGAGAGGAGTTTTGAATCGCAAATTCTCTCTGATGCTCAGAGTCTGTTTTTTGGGGGTTTGTACAGGGAAGAAGCATGAATTGATGTGATATTTCAAGCGAGTATGCTGAATTTTGGCTCCTCATAACAACTGATTTGTCTCTATTTTTCTCTTAAATCAAGACTTTCTTCCACCGTTTGAACCAATATCTCTTTCTCTCTCTAGCACCCCCATTTGGTTGTACCTTTTCTCCCATGGGGTTTCGTAGCTTATACTAAAAAAAAAAAAAAAAAAAGAACTTTAGCTTTTGCCGAACAATTTCTGGTTCAAGGGCTATAGATGTTAATTTTGGCAAAATGACAAAGCCCTCCAGTGAGCTTGATGTCTGAGAGAGTTTTTGCTTGAATTCTGCTTGCTAAGGAGGTTTTGGTGAATTGGTAGTAAAGCTAGCTCTCTCGATGTACTTTTTTCAGCTATATGAAGTCTTTTTGTTTACTGCTTTTGAAATCATGTTGGTTATTGCGATTCTTTTTCTGGGGGTTTTTTTTTTCATTTTTTTAATTTTAGTTTTTCAGTTTTTGGGGCTCTTGCTGTAGAATTTTTAAGGAAATAAGAGCTTGTTTGTTGAACTAAGTCACCTTAAATGTGTCTATACAGGTGTTGAAAATGAATGGGATTCAGAACAGGAAAGCTCTAAACGGGGAGAAGCCTTTCCCAGGATGTTTAGGAAGAATGGTAAACCTATTTGATTTAAGTACCGGGGTTGCTGGAAATAGGTTGCTTACCGATAGACCTCATCATGATGGTAAATTTCGGGGTTGATACTTGCTGAGATTTGTTTCCATGATTATTAAGTAGATTATTTTATATTTTAAAAGTTTGCGTTTCAATATTACTCCGGTTATTGGAAGCAGATAGTTAAAAAATTAGTGAAGTTATTGCATTCATGTTTGGCTCTTTTTGTTCAGACATAATATGTGGTTATCATTTTGGTATATCTTTGCTGAACTGCTCAATACGAGTAGAATTTTGGAAATGCCTTTTTGTTATCAAGATGCACATCCATTCATCGTGCATGGTTGAGGATCTCATATATCAGAAAATATGTCTAGCAAACAATATTTACCTGATTGGTGGTTATTTTAGCATTATCCATGGACTATGATATTACCGTGCTCGTCACTTGTTGACATGAATGTCATGTTTTGTAGGATCTTCACTTGTCAGGAGTCAATCAGATGTATCAAGAATGAGTTCCCCCTTTGGAGATAAGATTGAGGATAAACTGGTAATTCTTGATGGATTTATTCCAAGTATTAAAATTCTGAACCAGTACCAATAGAGTTAAAAATATTCCTTAATACTCGGCAATTTCCTGATTTTTATTACATGTATGGGTGTTCAGATCGTGTCCAAGTTACAGAGGACCTCGTCAAAGAGGAAAACAAACGGCACTCCCATGAAGATGCTCATAGACCAAGAAATGTCGAGAGAAATCGAGTCAAAAAACAAACCACCCAATGTGGTTGCCAAGTTGATGGGCCTTGATGCACTCCCAAGACAGCAGCCACATCCATTGCTCCAAAGAAGCAATACAGACGGTTATTCAAGGTCTACTTTCGGCTCAGGATCCTGGCAACAAGAAGGCTTCTCGGATAACAGAATGCAGTTTGAAATTCAAAATGTCCAGAGCGGAATGAATATAAAGATGTCTATGAAGTCTGGCAGCAACCTCAGAACACGAATTATGTAAGAGACAAATCACCACAAAGGGAAAGATATAATGGAAACACAAAAGACGGGAAAATGGCCCTTGTTCGTCAGAAATTTATGGAAGCGAAACGCTTGGCAACAGATGAGAAGCTTCGTCAGTCCAAGGAATTTCAAGATGCATTGGAAGTCTTAAGCTCCAATAGAGATTTATTCCTCAAGTTTCTTCAAGAACCAAACTCCTTGTTTTCTCATCATCTATCCGAGTTACAGTCTGTCCCTCCCCCTCCTGAGACAAAGCGAATCACTGTTCTTAGACCTTCAAAGATAGTCGACAACGAAAAATTTTCTATATCGAGACAGAAGAGTGATAAACCGATAAATAAACATGCTCAGGTGGGTCAGGGAACTATGTGGGACAAAAACAACCCTGGACATTCACCTATAGTTTTGAGTCCGAGAGCTGATGAATCTCCCATCCAACCAACTCGTATAGTTGTATTAAAGCCTAGCACTGGGAAGACTCATGAAATTAGGGCTGTGGTTTCTTCGCCTGCATCACCGAGAATATTGCATGGTGACAACATTTATGAGGAGCCTGATGATGATGAGGCACGAGAGTCCAGGCAAATGGCAAAAGAGATCACACGGCATATGCGTGATAATCTGATGGGTCACCGGAGGGATGAAACACTACTTTCTTCTGTGTTTTCCAATGGTTATACTGGTGATGAGAGTTCGTTCAATAAATCAGAAAATGAGTATGCGGTAGAAAATCTCAGTGATTCAGAAGTCATGTCACCATCTTCTAGGCATTCATGGGACTACATCAATAGGCTTGGTAGCCCTTTCTCTTCCTCCTCCTTCAGCCGCGCGTCATGTTCTCCCGAATCATCTGTTTGCAGAGAAGCAAAGAAGAGACTCTCAGAGAGATGGGCCATGATGGCATCAAATGGGAATTCTCAGGAGCAAAGACATGTTCGGAGAAGCTCAAGTACACTAGGTGAGATGCTTGCTCTTTCAGATGTAAAGAAGTCGGTAAGACCTGAAGATGAAATTAACAGGAAACAAGAACTAAGGGAATCAGTTTCATGCTCGACTGATGACTCAAATAAAGAAGGTGTTTGTGATTCTCCCAGAAGTCTTCTGAGATCAAAATCTCTACCCGTATCGTCCACCGTGTATGATACCAGGCTCAATATTGGAGCAGATGCTACAGCGGATAAAACAGATGTTCCCAAGGAGCTGACCAAAGCAAAGAGCAGCAAGTCATCATTGAAGGGGAAAGTTTCAAGTTTGTTTTTCTCTAGGAGCAAAAGTCAAGTAAAGAAAAATCTGGTACTTCTGGATCGAGTAGTGAATCTCATTCTGCCTCTGCTGAAACCCCGAGGTCTCTAGTTCCTTCTGGCAAGGTTGATACAGCATCTCAGTGTGGTAATGAGAGTGGCCGCGAAGAGTGCTTGCCTCCTGCTCCATGTGGATCATCGGGCAAAGTATCCCGGGAGGTAACATTTTTTATTTATTTTTGGCTGAAAAACAAACATCGACATTAAAAGTTCTTTCTTTGTGTTTTATTTCAAGATTTTACTTTGATCATGTTTTGTTTGATAGAATTTTAACAATTAACTACTTTTAGCAGGCGGGATTGTCTCTAACCAAACCAGTGATGCCTGGGAACGTATCCGAGAATCAGGACCAGCCGAGTCCAATATCAGTTTTAGAACCGCATTTTGAAGAGGATGATATTATTACTCATGAGTCCTCTGGCTACGTGAAGCGAGACCTCGATGGTAATTTCTCTTAATAATGCTTAAATCACCTCATTCATTACTGTCTTTTTACCTTTCTCGTCATTGTGTTTTGTTGGGCAAACAGGAGGACTTCTGAGGTCTAACCTGATTGACAAATCACCACCTATAGAATCAATTGCACGAACCCTATCATGGGATGATTCTTGCATAGAGAAAGCCACACCATGTTCACTAAAACCCTCATCAGTTCCCCCAGTTGCTGAGGAAGATGAGCAAGACTGGCTTGCTTTTGTCCAAACTCTTCTATCGGCTGCTGGCCTCGACGGGGAGACACGGTGCGATTCATGCGAATTGGTTTTCTCGAGATGGCAATCACCCGAAGCTCCATTAGACCCATCTCTGAGGGACAAATATGCCAACATAGACGACAAAGAGCCTTTGCATGAGGCCAGGCGGAAGCAATTAAGGTCAACCAGGAAGCTCGTGTTCGACTGTGTCAATGCAGCCTTGGCAGACATCTCCGGCTATAGCTCCAACAGGAGCGTAAGAACCACATGTGATGGGCCCCACGTCAGTTTAATGGAGGTCGATTCACCCTTACTGGTGGACCGCGTGTGGGGACAGATGAAGGAGTGGCTTTCGGGTGAGGTGAGGTGTTTGTGGGAGGACGGTGGGGACGCCAACAGCCTGGTGGTGGATGGGATGGTAAGGAAGGACGTAATGGGGAGGGGGTGGACTGAGCTTATGAGATTAGAAATAGATTATTTGGGGAAGGAAATAGAAGTCAAGCTGCTTGAACAGCTGGTGGAGGAGGCTGTTGTTGATTTGACAGGGAGGATTTGAGAGAAGGGGTTCTCTAATTTCTTCTTTTTCCTTTCTTTTTGTATTTTTAATTTAATTGTAACTCCATTATATATGTGTATTTGATTTCCAACAATGATGGTCCTACCCACCTTATCATTTGTTTATTGCTGCAGAAGAAGGAAAAAAGAAAAAAAAGTAGGGGGGGGGGGGGGGGGTGGGGGGTTAAAGTTTCACTTGTTCAGTATTTGATAACATTTGTTAGTTTTCTCTTGTTTTGTTCTGGTAAATTTAGTGAGGAATTGACTACCAAACAAACTGCATGATTTTAGTGAAATTGAAGCCATGCAGTGAATAGGAAACTTCGGCTTGGGTTTTGGTGTCTCTTTGACTTGTTTTCTTGTGCATTTATTTTTTTAAAATTTTAGAAATATCTCTCCCCATACCGGTTTGGATGCCATCTGACAGCTGTAGACACAAATGAATGTTTCAGTATTTTTGTTAATTAAAATGTACAGCTCCTAAGTTGTCGTTTCAAGGGACCCAATCCAAATCCAATTACAAAAAGCAAACGGGATAAATCCAAATAGGAAAAAAAAAAAAAAAAAAAAAAAAAAAAAAAAATGAATGAACAAATACACCACCAATCCCACCAGTTCAGTCGTTTTTCAATAAGGAAGGGATTAGTGATTTTTGGTTGTTCTACTTCAGTCGGCAAATGGGATGTTTCTTGACCTCAATAGGGATTTTCGTCTCTCCACCTGATTCATATGTTGGAATGGTAAGTTTGAAAAGAAAATTCAAATTTTTATGATAGAAAAAAATTTGAACTGAGAGTTCAAACTTATAATCCAAAGGGAGCTCAATGGCACTATAAGAAGAGAATATGATGATCTCATTCTTCACTCGCTTTTTCCATTTTGGTATCCTTGTGGACAAAGTGATTTGCTATGTTACTTTCATTTACTTCCTTTTTTGGCCAAATATTCTCTTTCATATGATGCGTAAGTAAAACTTCATGAATATCACCGATGACATTTTAGGACGCATTTAGATAAGATATACCTATCTATTCATGCCCAACAACAGCAACACATTCTGTTTTGGCAATGTAGTCCTAATTTCTAACTCCCCACTTTAAAACGAGTACCTCAAAGAAATATTTATGATGTTATTAATATCATGATTTTTTTATTATAAAGATTCTGTTTTGAACCATCATATTCATATTAGAAACTGTTAATTTGTTAATTTTATATGTATTGCTAAGAAACATACACAATCCTACCTCAGACATGATATCTTCTGCCTTTAAAAAAAAGCCATTAATATTCTCCACCTTTCATATATATATATATATATATATATGTATACATATTCTTAACGTTTGTTGAAAAGGACTTATTGGTTGTAATAATAAATATAGGCGGTAGTTAAGGGATCTCGTGACTCAGACGGTATTAAATAAATAGTGCCCCATATGAGTACGACCAGCTCAGGAACTAGACCAGGGCAATTATGAGAATCAATCTGTAACTTTAAGTATACTCTGAGCTTGAGACAGAGAAACGCACCATAAATTAATTTCTAGTTGTCTTCTCCATGTAAATTCTGAATTTCACTCTCATGTTGTCTCTATATATATATATATATATATATATTTGTAAATATTTATCTACATGTGACAATCATACGCGTGCATATTGCATGCATACGTGTATATATTAAGATAGGGTGAGATTTAAACTCTTTATTTTTTAATGAAATTAGGTATAAAATTACTATTAAATTATGTTTACAACTTATTTTTTTCATGATATGATGGAAGTTGAGGCTTATTCACTTCGTGTCATTTGTCAATGTTAATATCTTGTCATTTTATGAGGTTGACATCGTTTCTACTTTCTAGAGGTTATTGTCGTTTATACGTTTGATGTGCCGTTTTTTTTTCTTTGTGTCGAGTATACTTTCACTGTCGTATCCCAGATTTATGCCGTTTTAGAGTTCATGATATTTGTTTTTGTTCCGTTGTTTATCTTTTATCTTTCCCTTTTTTTTTTTTTTTTTTTTCGTTTCTGAGTTCATGACAGTTGTTCTTGTTTATTTTGCTCTTGTAGTTTTCAAAATTATGTTGTCGATTATCTATTTGACGTCGTTCTCAAGATCGTTGTCACTTCCAATCTTCATGTTTTTGTTTCCTTCTGTCGTTTATTATTTTATTGTCGGTCACTAGTTTGTTGTCGTTTTCCTTGTTCCCTATTAATCAGATGTTTCCTTCTGTCGTTTCTCATTTATTGTCGTTTCCCACATTGTTGTCGTTTTGATGTTCATATCGTTTATGTTATGAACAAATGGTCAATAGGGAAAACGAGATCTCTGACAATAATAAAGACAGAAAAAAAAAAAAAAAAAAACAAAAAAAGGACAACAACAGAAAACTACATTAAGTAGACAATCAACAACAAAAAGATTTTTCATTAGACAGAAACGAAAAAGATTGACAACAACAAAAACAAACGACATATGTTTTTCACTCTACTAATTGCCGTTTCTCCTCTTTGCTGCCGTTTCTGGGGCTGTCCTCGTTCTTTGCTCTTGACATATATATATATTATACCAGTTCAAATTACATACATATTAAAATTGTATACATATTAAAATTATAAACATAAATATTAAAAATTTCAATGATATAATATTTTTGAACATGTGTATGTTAGGCTATCGAAAAAAAAAAAAAAAGATAGTAAATACATTTTAAAAAATATATTTTTGACAAATTTGATTAAGAAAGTAAATCTATTAAAAAAATATTAAAAAGTTGAAGGGAAAAAAAAAAAAAAAGAATAGAAGAAAGTAACAAATCAAGAAAAAGGTAAAAAGAAAAAAAAAAAGAAAAAAAGAAAGACATCATTATAAAAATATAAATAACTTAATCAAATTTTTGAATAATATTTTAGGCACTTCACTCTTTTAATATAGTTATATATATATATATATATATATAGTGCTTGTCTTACATCCGGCACCACCGGATGCAATGCGGTACCGACGAGGTACAGAAAAGGCGTCAGTAAGTGCACGTGTGTTGGGTTGTGGTTGAACATGCTGAAGATGGCAGTAGTAAGGTCAGAGAAAGCAAACTACCAGAGGGGAATGTAAATTATATTATAATGGAAAGAAGAGTGTATTAGTAATTTTACAGAGGTTTATAGGTGTTAGGAAAAAAATAAAAATAAAAAGAAGAAGAAGAAGAAGAAGAAATAATGTTGAATGCGTAAGTATGAAGTAAACAATGTATTTTGGAGAGTTATCTATGTGAAGGTAATGTAGATACAATGTGAAATAAGGCATGGATGTTGTTGCAGTGGCCTACGGAAAAATGTTTAGAAGTGAATGTGAAATGAACAAGGAAAACATGGATAATATTGTGAGGAAGATTGGAAAAATAATGTAAATAGAATGGATAAAAACTGCAAGGCCGTCGTTGCCGTGGGGGGACATTCTTAGAAGTTGAAGAACATATTTCGGAGGGAATTTAAAATCCAGATTAAAACGACATTATGTAGATCAAATGAAAATAAGTGTAAAGAGATTTGGTATAACCAGAGCATTGGGACATTCTTATAATTGAAGTAAATGTAAACATATAAGATTTTTATACATTCACAAATAGAGTGTACGTAGATAATTTGAAATGAAGAAGTAATATTGGTTCGGATGGCGAATTTGCAACCACAAGTAGAAAATATGTACTAATCCAGCCGATTTAATTAGGGGATGTAAAAATTTGCATGATTCGGAAGAAAGCACAAGAACATGGTAATAATTTGGGGCATCGATAGATAACCAAAACGATAACCAACAAGGAATAAATCATACTTATATGATGAAATAAATAAAAAAGGAAAGAAATAGCGTTTTTTTTTTTTATAATTTAAATAGTGGCCTTTTGGAGTAGCCAAACACAAAATCACCAATTACTTTAATTCACAAGAATTGTATTCTAGGAATCGTTTAATTTGCTTGAAACATACATTCCCTATGTCCTCGGTCCTGTCTTGTAGATGTTAATAAGTCAGGTCATATTTGACAAAATTTAAGAGATATGGTTGTTAAATGGAATTAACAAAAATAAGACTCTGGCTATAAATGGTACTAATTGCTAGCAGCTGTCAGTGTATAAGCGTACACCTAAATTATTACCAACGTGGTAATAATTTATTCCTTATTGGTAATAATTTGTAGGCGGATATGAAATTCCACTCCTTAATTGACGTAGGCGGATGGAATTTTAAGGTCCCCTAATTTGAATTGAAAATTATTTTCCACTCCTGCCCCTTGACTGCATTCCTTGTCAGAAATTTTATTAGCTTACCCTTTAATGGCCTGGACAAATCCAGCCGCACAATTCTGATCAAATGGTGCACAATCGCCTGCCGGACAGCACACACGACATGCCAGATGTAAGACCCTCCCTGTATATATACACACACATATGGGAGGATTTTCAATAATTATTATGTTTTTGTAACCATGGATAATTACAAAACAAAATTATAAAAAATAGTATTCATCTTAATTACATTGATGATGTGATATTTTTTATGACTTGTTATAGTAAGTTAAACAGCCACTTTACTTTAAAAAAAATAAATAAACAACCAATGTTGAATATTAATCAAAAGATCATTTTTATAGAGGTGGACAAATAAAATATTTGGAATCAAAATTCAACAGCAGAATAGAATTTGTTTCCCTTTTCATTTTAATTTCCTTTTTAAGTTTTTTATTCATCTATTTATTTATTTTACAAATTTCATTAACAGCCAATATATCATTGATTGACGCATATTGGAAATTTCTCCATACAACCTTCGAATTCAAATTATAGATATGATAACTTAAAAAAAAAATAAAAAAAATTGCAAGATGTAATGACTTGTGCCTGGCCACTCTCCTTTTTAAGTCTCTGGTACTATTTTAAGATGGGTAATTAATACTTTAGAATAACATGCAAATCTCATCATCCAAGAGATAAAGCAAGGATTTCAGCATGAAAATCTCATCATTAAATATTTTAGGATATTTGCTTAATCAAGTACAAAGTTCTGGTCATTTCCTCTTAGTTAAACAAATGTTTGTTTCTGAGTTATGCAAAGTTGAATAATAATAGACATTTATTTAAACCTTCACACTTACTAATAATTCTATATATTAAAAAAGGTGTAAATAATTAAATTTTGATTTTTAACTAATCACTATAATTAGGATAATTGAAATTAAACCAGATAAAAATAAATTTATGGGTTTGCGGTTCAAAAATGGTAAAAAAGATATCTATGTACAAAGAATAAACTGTTCATATTAACATGTTAAAACATTCAAGTAATATAACAAATATTTTTGTGATTGATAAACTATTTAACTTCATATACTAAATTGACAGCAACCCAATTAAAAAAAATAGAAAATTAGTAGCAATAATAAACCGTGTAAGTTCGATTACATAATCCTTGCCGCTAAACCCATTTCATGAAAGATAAAGATCATTTTGTTGTTTTGGAAATGGAATCATACAATAAAATTCAATTAAAAAAAAAAAAAGGTTCTATTTCTTGGACTAATTTCACGAGCGGCATATCATGAAAAAAATGGTTTAACAATATTGGAGATAAAGATCTAAAAGAGATTCATTGGTAACTTTTAAAGAAAAATAAAAAAAAATAAACGAAAAAGATTAAAAATTAGAGAATAAATTTAATTTAAATTCCATTTAAATGAAAAATCATTAAAAAAAAAACCATACCAATAAGTTAACAACAAATTGCAAGTTGCTTATTTAAAATTATATTTAATGAGCTTTAAAAGTTCAATGTTCATTAATTATCATAAAAGTTTTTTGCCCAACTACCCAATTGATAACAACCATCTGATTCATATCAAAATGTTTATAATAACGATAACCACTGATGGGTAAATATTAGAGTAACTATTGAAACCACACCGTTCAATTTAAGTTTTCTTTTGACTGCGATTGTGAGCATAAACACACATTGATCACAAAACAACACCTTTTACAATAAAATAGTCGTTACATCTCAACAGAACTCACAACTACATACATTGGCAAAATAGCATATTTTTTAAAATCTATACAATACAAATTATTACTTCGGAAATAAAAGAGCTCCCAAAATATTAACAAGCTAAAAAAACTAGCCAACAGTGATACATATTTACTCTCTCCATTGTCAGTGACAAGTAGAAAAATATTAAATTCTGCAGCACATTTTTCCCCTGCAGTGAGATGGCAAACCTTCCACTATTGTCACTGCCTGGAATTCTGACCCCTCAAGCATTCTGATTTGAAGAGTTATAACTGTCACCGGAGCTCAATCCGTACTATTGCACGTATACAAAAACACACAGTAAGAAAAAATCCAAAAAATAAAATAAAGGAAATGTCCGACTAGTTGCTGAAGTTATTGTTCTATCTAGGATTCCCAAGATCTGAGGGTGATAAAACAGGGATTTTCCTCGATCTTAGCTCAGAATTCATAATAGAAGGCATGTAATTGCAAAGCCGACATTAGAGTAGCAATTGTTGTAAAATCAACATGATAAGGGGGAAATTTTGGCTGATAATATGGTATACTCCCAATCTCCCAAACCGTCGTTGAAATATAAGTCAAGAACATGAATACACGTGCATTTGGTTTGTTTTGACATGCAAGATGCAATTGCAATTAGTTTAATATGGTCAATCAAGAATCACAAGAAAGAAAGTTATAAAAGCAAACTTTATGCCAAAGATGGACCACGGAATAAATAGCAGCAAAGAGTGCAACGAGTCACAACTTGAATTTATCTACTTGGCTTTGGTTTCAGTCATATACTGTTGTATCACATGCGCCAACTACCTAAAGTTAAAAACTTATCCACTTGGACCACGTCTTGATGCAGGACCAAAGATAGAAGAGAGAAAGCGAAAGAGAGAAGAAAGATAAACATAACATAATAGTAAGATAAAACTTTCAAAAAAAATCCTAGTAGCATATCCATAAACTTCTAACTATTTACACCTATTTATATATCTTGTTCCTCATCACATCACTTAGCTATCATTTGTTTGGATAATGAATCGAAGAAGTTAATCTTTAAGCTACGGAGTTATAATTAGTAAATGCTTCTTCAAACACATACCTTATCTCTAAGACGTGAGCTCCAGATGTCAGAGTGATTCCCTCTTCCATCAACCTTGGATGATCCAGATGCTTGACTTGACCGAGGATTTAGCAGTGGCTCCCAAATTCTACCCCTAACAGCATCATCTTCCAAATCGTCATCATCTTTTTGTGTAGAAACTGTTGAAACCAAGCCGCGCAGAACTATTGCAAGCAGCAGAGACAATGCCTGAAATTATTGCAAGAATAAAATGTAAATACAAGACGACAATGAAGAGATCAAATGACCATACAAGGGAAAGGTGGTAAAATGCTAAAAGAATCTACTAAAATACATTTATGAATAGATCCTCCGAAAGCAAATATACGATTTATGTGCTGGTAAAAGAAATTTATGAAAAAATTGACCTCTATGATAAACACTGTCATATACCTGTATCGAAACCACAACAATGCCAATCCACTTGCAAACATCACTATTATCTTCAATGAAAGAGCGAAGACTGTGAAGTTCACCGGTTGGGTCATATGGAAGATCCTAACAGGTAAAATAATAGATATTCCTTAATGGGAAGTACGACAATATAAATCTATGAAACTACATAACAGAATTACTAAACGAAAAGATGCCTAAGAAGGGGGTAAAGAAAACCTTTTCCCAATGATGATCAATTGCAATGAATGCCACCAAAGCCGCTTCAAGAAGAATGACTACAGTTTTGAGCAGAGTAAACTATTTTTTTTCCGACCAGTTAAGGAAACAAACGAGTGAAAGACAGAAATGTATAGAAATCATAATTCATACAATTACGATATCAACTTTTTTATGCGAATGTCATCAAGTTCAAGAAAATAAAAAAATTATTTCGTACGAACAAAACGGTCAATTAATCACTATTCCTTTTGTTTTCCGCGATTTTAAGGCTGAAATAGCTTATAACCATCTTCTCCTACTCCTTTTACTGATTCCACACAGCAACCAAACTGATCGATTATAAGTTATTTTACAGTTCGAGAGTCAAATAAAGAATCATATCAAAAGCAAAAAATTTAAACAAGAAAGATAATTTTCGAGACAGGGTAAAATTATCCTTAAAGCTCACAAGTCATTACATTCGGCAAGGATACAAAGCATAGGCAGCAGCCGTTAATTGCTTCGGCGGCAATGCAACCTATGAAAGTGACGCAGCACAGTAAAATTCCCACTCCCATGAAAGAGTAGATAAACCTGCCAACAAAGATAGAACATCAAGCTAATAAAATCCCAGTTCCGAAATTTCAACATCAAGAACAATCAAATTCTCTACTTTACAGCATGAACATCTTCAGAGAAGACAGACTATTGAATTACGAATATAGAAGAACCAGCAAAAGCGATTTTCTTCGAATGAAATAACCGAAATATGATTATTACTAGTCGAAAGCTATCATCCCATTACACAATGCCATTCATGTAAAAGCAAAAAATTTACCAGTAATCCCGTTTCGAAACATGATCAAGATAAAAAGTCAAAAGCATTTAAAGCTAATAAATTCTCCCTACCATTTCACGCTTGACTCAAATTCTCCGACCAAAATCAATTAATGAAATCTCATTCACAGACATAAATTTAAACCACAAACCACCCAAATTAAATGAGAAATCGAAATTAACCGTAATAAAAGCATTTAATTCAAACATTTAATTTTAAACCCGCTCCAGCCAATTGAAATACAGAATCCTCCCAATTGAAAAATTCAAACAAATTTTGAAAAAAAAAAAAAAACGAATTCGGAATTACCAAGGAGCTGGAAGCTTCACGGCATGCAAGTAAGGGCCGAAGCCGGAATCGAAGCCGGGAAACAAATCGGCGGCGAGATTCAACGGAACGACCACGTCGGAAACCCTAGCGGCCGTCTCCGGCGAAGGAGCGGACGGCGGGGAAATCGGGATGTGATTGTACCACTGGTCGAGCATCCATACGGAGTAGAGGATTACGGAGACGCCGATGAAGGCTTGAAGGAAAAGAAGGAACTTGAGGAAGAAAGCTAGAGAAATGTGGCAACAATTGCGTTGCATTTTTTTTTTTTTTTTGGCGGTAAACCTGCAAATCGGAAACCCTAGAAGACCCGAAGACGATGATGATGGAGATTGGCGACTACTGGGAAACTAGATTAAGATTTTGTTGGTTAATATTTTGTTAATATTAATAATTCTTTTTTTTTTGGAAATATTTTTGTTTTTGTGTTGTGTGTGTTTCTGTTCCACCTGTAGTTCGCTTACGGAAAGGAATACGCTGTCGTCCGGATATTGTTTGGTCGCTTCGACGGTCACTTGTCGTTGGAAAGTTTAAAATTGAAACAGTAATTAAATAATTGAATTACTGGACAGATAACCTTTTTTTTTTTTTTTTTTTTAAAAAGAAAGGGCAATTAGCTTTTGGCAGAAAAGGGCAAATCGGGCACTTGGTAGGTGGGTTTTTTTTTTTTTTTTTTTTTGCATTTGATGAAGCATTAATTTTGATTCGCACGCACTTAAATTTTTTGTAAGAAAATACGTTTCTTACAAAAAAAAAAAAAACCAATTATATTTCAAATTTATTTGTTGAACAAGGTTTAAACTTTTTAACAATCCCTTTTGTTATGGCCGCATCAATTATGTCCATAAAGCATCGATTATGCTTTACCAAAATCTGAGGGTGCGTTTACCATTATTATTATTATTATTTTTTGGGTTTTATAATTGGGTTAGTAATTTTTGACACGTGAATGCATAATTAGAAAATGACACAAGACAAAATGGATTTTGGTGATATGTTTAATTCTTACGTATTTTTTAGTTTAAATTTTAGGTTAACATTTATCATAGACTTATGTTTGAGTTGGTTTCAGGTCAATCTACGTAATCCGCTTAACATGATTATTATTATCATATATATGTTTTGTGTTTAGATGGTTCATGTGATTTGCTTCACTTCTCCTTTCTATTTTCCATCCCTCTCACACGAATAGTATTCAGAATGATGACACAAGGAATGACAGTCTTTTTTACATTGTTTTTCATTTGTTGTGCTCTTCTGCGATTGGATTCCAAGCAAGCCCTCCTATCGTCTGCGGTAGTTCATTATTATTATTATTATTATTATTATTTTTTTTTTTTTTTTTTTTTTTTTTTGCTTCTACGTATGAAAATTATAAAAGAAGATCATAATGATGATAAAATTTGTTGTGCAAATTTGTTTTCATTTCACTCGTGGGATCTTGGGCTTTGGAGATTTTCCTAGTCTGTTCATCACATGTGTGATTAGTTCTTCTCTATTAATGAGAAACCTTTTTTTTTTCAGCAAGGAAAAGGCTCATTTTTTTTTTTTTCGAAATAAAATGAGCCATTATTTGATAGACAAGAAGAAATAGTACCATTATTGGAAAAACAACAATTTTTGTTTCCAATACATGAAACATGAGTACAATGATTTTCGCTTATTTATTTATTTTTCTTGAAAAATTAGCACCATTGCTTTCTTTTTCTGGACCCTGACTAGTATATTATAAGCCATTGACGTGAAGAAAATGAAAAAAAAAAAAAAAAATTTATCCTCACATTGTATAGCATGGGCAACTTTGTCAATGCACATTAAAGTCGTGCAAAAAAAATTCTTCTTTTTTATTTTTTATTTTTTGACATGGACTTCTTTTTATTTTTATTTACAAGTTCTCTGTAAAAAAAAATATCATATGTTGTTTGTTGTTTAAAATCATAGCCTCCTTATGATATTCAAGTTTAACTCCAATTATATTATACTTTTTTATCTTAAAAATTTTTTTTTATATAAAAGTCAATAAAAATTATAACTAATTTTTAAAAAATCAATCCTTTGTAAAAGTTTTTTTAATTTTGTTATCGTTTTTTCTTTTTGAGACAAATTTTGACCTTTAGTAAGAGTTCGTCTTATTTTGGATTTCGGTCTCAAGTGTGATGTCGTTTCAGAAGAAACCACAAGTCCGTTTGCTGTTCATTTCCTTATCTAGCTTTGCACATCAGGAACTGAAAAATTTCTTGCTTTTGCAACAAAGAACTCCTGTCTCGTATACAACTTGTTGTCGTTTATCTGCAAAAAGTTGCTAATTTCCTGATACTTTGGTGACGTTTAAGGACAGAAACGCCCCGTCGTTTGTGCCATAATTTTTTTGTCATTCGAACCTTAACAACATGTAGGGTCCGTTTGTTAAAACGGTTTGAGTTAAAAATTTTAAGTTTAAGTTGGTTGACTTTTTAAAAACTAGTTATAATTTTTATTGACTTTTCAGAAAAAGATAAAAACTAAGATAAAAAATATGAGTTTAAGATATAATACCAAACGGGCCAGTAGTTTTACGCTACCTAGGCCCCCCCCCTCAACACTCTTCAAAATAAGCAAATCAAACCGTTTATTTTAAATAAAATCAAACCAAATATAATCGGTTCGAAAATTTTTAAATCAAACCAAACTAAACCATTTAAGAAATTAAAACCAAACCAAACCACACCAAATCGATTGTAATTGGTTTTGTTTTTTTAATTAATTTGATCTAATATTTATCAATATTTTCTTACTCATAACTAAAATAGGATCAAAATAATATTATAATAAATATTTATGTATTTATAAATCATATATATGAATGACTTAAAATCAAGCATCTAATCAAAATAAATACTCATAATTAAAAATAAAGCATACTCAATGAAATTATAAGAATACATAAAATAATCATAAATAGTCTTTTGAAACGTATATAAAATACATTTTGATAACATATATAAACAAATTAGAATTTAAATATACTAATCAATTATTTTTTTTCACATACATAAATAATTTAAAAAAGATATATATGTAATTTTAATTAGTTTGATTTGGTTTGAATTTTTAAAGAATAAAACCATAAATCAAACAAATTCTAATTAGTTTTTTAAAAATTTAAACCAAATCAAACTAATTATGTATGGTTTGATTTGATTTAATCGGTTTAATTGGTTTGATGAATACCCTGCCTGCAGGTCCCATCCTTTTGTCGTTTTTCCTCGGACCACCAAAGGTTCACTTCTCCACTGTGGATGACGGTGGCGTCGTCAAGCTAAAGCCCTAAGCCTACGAAATACTGCCAGTGCATCACTCGGAACGACGTCGTTCCCAAACTTCTGTTCTTCCTTTCTTTTGCTCCGTTTTGTTTTTCCCAGTGTCTCTGTTGTTTTCTTCTCTCAAACGGCGATATGAAACCGAGCTTCCGGTGAGCGGCCATGGACGATGGACCCAAACCTTACTTGAGAAATCAATGGTTTTAGGGTTTGACTTCGAATTCGATTTTGTGTTCTATATATTGTTGACTTTTTCTTGCTGAAGGATGAGAAAAGCTCCGTCTTTGATCTCCTTGTGCTTAAACGCAGTGAAAAACGAACTTCTTCGAGGTACTATTCGGAAAAAAAAAAAAAAAAAAAAAACGCCTTTTCCAGTGATTTGTACGCTTACGAAACGTTTTTCTTTCTACATATTCGTGTTGAATACTTTTTTTTTTTATTTTTTTATAATAATTTTAGGAGATGATATTCTACCGGTTATGTACGACCTACCGTCGTACTTGTTGGATATTCTGGTTCTTCAACTACCGCCATTGCCCTTGCAGAAGCTACAAATGGCAATGTAAGTCGCTTTTCAATTTTTGTGTGTGATTGTGCTTTTAAGTTTTTTTTTTATTATTATTATTATTATTTTTTATTTAGGATTTCTAGTTCTTAGCTTTTCAATCTCTTGTTTGAGCCAGGCCTTTTAGCATTAATCGGAATGACGATGACTATGACGACGATTGCCGCGGAAATGGGAGAAAACGCGGAAGGTTTTGAAGAATTGCGTGTTTCTTAAGTTTGATTGTTTGTTCTCTGAAAGAAAAAGAATAAATTTAATTGTAGAGAGGAAATGCCTTGAGTATTGTTTTGCCTTGTTTCATTTCAGGTTTTGTATTTTCGACAAGGCATGGAGGAATGCGTTTGAGTTGCGTTGGCCAAAGCGTGTGAATCGGATGAAAGCGGTTGATTGGCGGCAGGCATATTGGGAGGCTCATTTGCAGAAGTATTGTCCCTTTGATCATTATACAAACCGAACGTCATCATGTTAATTTACTTGTGACAATTGTTTTTATAGCTGATTGCTATTTTTTTTCTGTAAAAAACAGTTGCCTAGATGAAGCAGCAGAGATAGCTCCCCTCCCGTCTTTTGACGGATGTCTTAGTGAAATAACAATTCCAGGTAAATAAATTATTGTGAAAGTTAGCACCTATGAAGTGAATCTTATGAGATGAATGAATAAACTTCGTTGTGAAGAACCGAACTTTCATCATTTTAATGCTGTGTGGATTGCATTCGCAAGTATCAAAAGTGATTATCATGATTTGGATGGTACCAGTGACGAACATTTGGTTGAGAATAATGTAAATCACCTACATAAAAAATGAAATTGGTTTCTTGATAGAGTTGAATCGGATTTCGGGTTTAGGCTTTTGTCTTTTCTTTTCTTTTCTTTCTTAATGATTCCTTTACATTCTTTGTTACATGCAGGGAGTATATTGAAACATATGGGTTGTGAAGGTTACATGAAAGTTTCTACTTGTGACTATTCAAAACTGTCTTACCATTGCCAAGAGTACGGGCACTATGCTAGGTAATTAATGTTATCTGCAGTTGCTCCTTTAGCTGAATAGATACTTCTTTTGCGCTCTCGCTCTGACATACCAGGAGTCAGGTTCTTATTCTGTGAGCTTATTTTTGTGCCAGATGTCTTAGCCTCCAAAGTGTTTTATGCTGCACGGAAACTTGTGTAAGTTACTTTTTCCATATACGAAAATTGAAACGTATCCATCAAGAATGATAGTGTTTAGTGTCTGTATTAGGGGAGTATCTTTTTCTTTTTACGTTTTTTTGTTGAGAAAAAAAAGAAAAAGAAAAAAAAAAGTCTAAAATAGTTGCTGCAGCACCAACTTTATTTTATACGTTAAGATACTTTTGTATACTTATTTTGAAGGTAGCCAGAGAAGAGAAAGAGGAGGATGAGATACATTCTATCCTAAATGTTTTTTTCCTTTTGTTTTTGAAGAGTCGTTTTATTCCTGAATTACAGTTAAGAATCTTGCAAGTTCTGTCGGTGCTTTTTTTTTCCCCCCCTGTGACTTTATAGCATGCCGTGTGCACGATTTTCTTTTCACCAAATGCATTCTGTCTTTAAGATTAGAGCACGGTATCTGTTCTTTCCATATAATAGTAAAATTCAGATGTGATGTGTGCTTAGACAGTCGTATAATTTCTACGCTGAGCTTGCTTGTTAAACTCTACCGATGAATTTTATGTCTTTCTTACATATATGTTACAGCATTTATTGAGGGACAGCAAGTTGCAGAGCTTGGTACTGTGGTGGATCAGATCCGAGAAGCAAGTAGGCTTAGTTCGTGATCTTTGAATGTACTCTAAATACATAGGTTCAACTCTGCATTATATAAACACGGTTTCTAATGAGGTCATACATAATGTTCTAAAATTGGTACCAAAGTCATGTTAGGATTTATCTGCTGAGATGCTATTTAAAGCAGAAGAAAAACATTTATCATCATGTGGTTCTCTCCAGTCCAATTTTTTGCCTTTTCTTTAATTGCTGAAGGTGCTGATTCAATCATTTGGCCTGCATCTATAGATTGGTGGATTATGTAATCTTCTGAGCCAGAACAGTGAAAGTTTAACTTCACTTGAGTTTATTCACTGCAATCTCTCCTCTGCTTCCATTGATGAAATTTGTGGTTCTCTGCTCATAAATGGTGCGTCCACACACAGGATACAGAACTTCTCAGTAACTAGTTCGAGCTTTCTTGATACAAATCTAGTTTCTTTACCTCGTGGACTTATATCACTTCTGTCCTCAGGAAGGTGCGTAAGTTATTCGAAAGTTAAGCTTCTCTTGTTTTGTCGACTTGTATGGTGTGCAGGTGGTTGATTGACATAGGTGGCCATTGGAACACCTCAAACATAATAAATGATAGCCATGTGAACAAGTGTTGCCTCTGTTTGTCATCTCCTTATTGGTTTTGTTTTTCGAAATATCCATCGCTGCCTTTCAGTTTTATGCTTGGTAGAGGACAGTGAGGACTAAACCATCTTTTAAGCTATTAGGAAGCCTTGAAGTCCTAAACCAGGTTGTGGCAAGATATGCAACTACAGCCTTATAGACAACCAAACTAATTCGAGCAGCTTACCGTTTTAGGCTGAGAAAGCTACGCATGAAACTTAGCTATCTCTTGTTCAGTTTTAGTGAATTTTGGACTCTTCATCTTTATGATTTCTTTACCCCTTTGCACCAAAAGAAAAAGATTACTCCATCAAAGCGCCTTATTTAATTTAAAATTCTGGTAGAATTTCATAAAATTACGTGTTTGTGCTTAAGCATACAACTCTTGTAACTGTTGGAACTTTGTATGCTTTTAAGATATAATTGCATCTACGGTACTAATTCTAAATATTCTAACATTTGTGCTTACTTTGAAAGTCTATTACTTTATTCTCAGGTCTCTGAGTTCACTAAAATTCTCTTATGACCACCTAGGCCGAAACATTGCAAAAATGGTTTTAAATACCCTTTGTGATGCTTCTTCTGGTCCATCTATCCTTGATCTCTCTGAAAACAATGTGAGCTGTCCATTTCCAATAAGTTTCATGATTATTTTGTGCCTTTGTACCATTAAGATAACATGATTCTTTGTACACAATCTTCCAGATAACAGGCTGGCTTTCTGATTTCAATCAGACATCTTCAAACAAACACCCAATGTCCTTGGGACTTGGAAAGTCCTTGCAATCATTACGTGTACTCAATATAAGGTACCAATGAGGAGAGTTACTTTGCCTTCAAAACAAAATTTTATGCCTTTAAATAAATTTAAGGCACTTGGCATCCAAACCGTCCCTGGATTTGTTTTGTGTTCTGGCGATACAGGAAGGGGATACTTGAAACTAGTTTGGAATTATATTTTGTTTACAAACTTTTTTCCTACTGATTTTAGGGGAAACAATCTAGACAAAGATGATGCCATTGACCTTAAATGTGCTCTGGTTCATATGCCTAACTTGGAGGTTCTGGATATAAGTGAGAATCCGCTTGAGGATGATGGAATTGGGTCAGTTTGAATTTTATGTCGTGTGTTTGTTTTAGGCTTTAGTTTTGTCAGTGGCTGGGTGCACTATCTCACAAGCTATTAGCAAATTTACAGGAGTTTAATTCCCTATTTCGTCGAAGCTTCTGAAACATGTTCTCCATTTGCAAAGTTATACGTGGAGAATTGTGACCTCCGCAGTGGTGGGGTGATTAAGCTCATCAACACCCTTTCAACCTTAAGAAGACCACTGAAATCTCTATCTATTGCCGATAATTTCGTTGGCAGGTGTGTCTGACTACCTGTTTAGAAGTTTCACCTTTTTAATTTCTGAAGGTTAGTTGGGTTTACAGTTTCCGATTTCCAGACAAGTAGCAGCGGCCTTGGGGAGACTTCTGTCCTCGTCAATCCAAGTGCTTAATATGAGCGGTATTGGATTTGGTTCATCCGGGTTTCTAGACCTGCAGCAAAGCATAACAAAGGAAGTGAAGCTAATTGAAATCAACATAAGGTTCAGAATTTAGATAGCCTATTTTACTTCTTTCATTTGTGTCATAGTTCATGACATGAAATTAACAATATATTGAATTGTGTGTATAGCAAAAACCGGGGCAAGATTGCAAGTGCAAAATTTTTGTCTACGCTCTTGCTACAGGCTCCAGAACTTATTTCTGTCAATGCAGCATATAATTTTATGCCAGTCGAATCCTCTAACTTCATATGCTCTGCCCTTAAATCTGCAAAAGGTAATTGATTATAATTCATACCTACTAGCTATGAAATTTTAGTTGTAACTGTGATCGAATAACATTTTCGATTTTTTAGTTACTAAAATTTGTTGAATACTTTTGGATTACCAAGTAACAGCTCCTAATTCTCTAAAGTTCCCAAGAGAATTACCATCTAATTTAAATGTAACATAACCATTTATTTCAGTATGCCTGCAAGATTGATACTTGGAATTTGAGCATTTGTACTTGTCATTTACCAGGTAAACTTGAGTTTTTAGAGTTGACGGGAAACAATCTGGATTATCAGAAAATTCGTGAGGAAATCGCCGAAAGTCAATGCATTGGAAAGCCTGCTTTGATTGTTTCATTTTTACCCACATCAGTTGCACCTTACGATGATGATCCTTAGATGACCAAGCACTGATGTGATGTAAAATTGCCTTTTGTATACTGTTCAATCTGCTTCTCTGCCGACGTGAGAGAACGAGTAAACTATCGGTATGCAATTTTAATCTCCAGATAGTCTTGCCATATTTACTTGATCGATTATTCAGCCTATGTATCCTCATCAACTCTGTGCGCTTTCCTTTGAAATGCCCTGTTATACCCCCTTCATTACAATATTTTCGCTTATGTTTATCTCTTTTATTTAGACCTCTTCCCGTTCCGAAGAGTTCATGTATTTGCTTGTGTGAAGATCTCTGATCCATCTCTTGTTCTCTGGTCATGGACCATGGTGGTGTCGGCACGTGACTGTTTAAAGATCTAACCCTCCACCCTTCATTGTTGGTTTTCTCAAGTGCAAAATGTTTACCCTTCTGCTCTCTGCAAGACAAGCTTAAAAAGTTTCCAATTTCCCATCCTCGTGGTCTCGATCTACTTTTTCTTTTCTAATTTCCTCCTAAACTAGAAAACGGTCCTGGATCTACTATGCTACTTTATGGAAATCAGAATCATTTGGCTTACTGATCTCTGTCATGGTGAAAAAAAATAAAAATAAAGGCTTTCCCATCTTCATGGAGAGCATTTCTAGATGCTAATGTGGACTTGTTAGAGAAGGTACTAGAACAAAGTTTACTAACCTTATAGATACTATATATAATATATGCACATATTAAAATATATGTATAAAGTAATGCAAAGAAGAAAGGATTTTTGATTCATTATTTTAGTTCTTAATCCCATTAGCGCCCACTAATGACCATGCTAATCTGCCTAGCTGTAAAGACCAAACTAATCTCAACAGATTGCATCACCCACTTGAATTTTAGTTGTTTAGTTTTAGTATGGAAGAACCTAACGCCATGAAGCAAAAGCAAAGGCTGACAAACACGTTACTCCTCTTTTTAAATTTTAAATTAAGTTAGTTAATTTTTTTTTCTTGAGCTATGTCCAAAAGGGGTAGTTGGCTTGGCTTTGTCATAAAGTTAGGCCCTTTTTTTATTTTTTATTTTTTATTTAGTTGGTGTTGTTTCAATTATCCCTTTTGTTTTTGTAACTTATCCCCTTCCCAATCTCATTTAACAAACGCCAAGTTATGATGAGTTGAAGTTTTTTGAGTGACCCGTGAACGAACAATTTGTGAGTATGTCCGGTTAAACTCGTTATCAAATGATGAAATAGACGATGAAAACTTTGGTCCACCATTCATCCGAAATTGCCTTGGGACAAGAAAATAATGTGGTCATTATGTATTTGTCTTTCTATATCACTTACGTTTGTCCAAGAATATATGTATATATATTTGTGTGTGTGTGTGTGTATGCGCTCAGAAAACTAGGGACCCAGTTTGGTTTGGACCCTTGTGTTGTTCTATAAACAATCAAAATCAGTCATGATGGATTTGGTCACTTGGGGCTGAAAATATTCTGAAAAAAGGGTGATTCTGCAGGAAATACTATGAATAAATACGAAAAAAAACAAAAAATAAAGCTCTCTTGAAATGATACGCATTGCCGCCATCGGCATTTTGTAGGTGCACGTAAACCAATTATTTTATTGAATGATTGATACAAGAATCACTTGAAAAGTTTACATATAGTTCTTGCTAGTTTTATTTGTTTGCTTTTCTTTCTCTCTCTCTTTCTTCTTCCTTTTTTTTTTTTTTGCCAAAGTTAAAATTAAAAATTAAAAAAAAAAAAAGAAGAAGTCTGAATTACATCGTTTACAGGCTTTTTAAAAGAACGTAGACGAGGAAAAGTAAAAGTCATACAACGAAATGTGAGGCATGTTACTAGGAATTGCAAAAAATGCTTTTAGAAGGAAATGGAATTGAATCAATTGATAATGATAGGGATTATAAAAGAGGCCAACCAAATATGAGGCAAAAATACGCTCTCAAAATGGTGCATTGATGGAAATGCAAATGCTAAACACACACTACTAATTGTGATAAAAAGGATTTCTTTCAATCGGGTAAATGACATTTTTTTAAAGTAAATTCTTAGTAAGTATCCAAAGTTTTGTAAATTAGGAAAATGCTCATTAAAAAAAAATATTGACCGTGATCTAAATGTTAATGTGTATCTTTATTGATTAAGTCAATGACCAGGGACCAATTTCTTAAATGAAAGAAATCTATTATTTTTTAAATAAGGGTTTAAAAACTTGTCGTGGTCAACAAAATGTATAATAACAAAAAATAAAAAAAAAGGATGCAATGATGGATGCGATTAATGGTTTTACATTACGGAACTCAAGGCACAACAAACATTATCCATCAAGATTTTTTGCTCTTAATTTGTTGGCGTCCATTAAGTACGTTCAGTGGGAAGTTATGAGATTTTTTATTTTATTTTTTGAAATTGGAAGTTATGAGATTAAAGCTAATAATTTGCTTCTTTTAATCCTTGCTTTGTTTTTAAGCCTATAAACCCACGCAAAATCTCCTCCCAACATTTGCAAGGAAGTGCCACATCTTTCCTTTCGTCTTTGGGACCATCAACATCCATTTTTCTAATCTAAAAATAAAAATAAATTAAAAACAAAAAGAGATACTTGAAATTAATTTATATGTGAATTCGGCAATTTTTTAAATCTTCCTCATAATCATTCTACTTATTTTTCCTTTCTTTAATTTTTTAAATTAAAATATTATTTCCTTTCTACAAAAAAGTGATATATAATGACTAAAAAAAAAAGTAGTATGTAATAATAATCTCCCTAGAATGTGAATTTTTTTCCTTCTATTTTTACTCCAGTTGTCATACTCTCTGTGTTTATATTTCTATATCGTGAGAACAAAAATTGAAAGCCGTTTTTATATAATATTCTCTTGATGAGTATCTAACACCAAACTGAAATGTCCTGAAGTTTAAAATGAGTGAGACGTAAACATCCACAAGGATGGATGTGTTGATAAGGTTGGATAACTTTACTAGCTTCTTCTCTTTGTCCATCTGGGTTCGACTCCCGTTGTCTTCTCTTAGGTCTCGTTCCAGCTTCAGCTGTTGAAGCATTAGTTTGGTGATGACAAGATAGACCCTAGATGACTGACTGAGAGAAACTAGTATAAAGAACTCGTCTTTCTATCATACTTAAGATAAGGAATTTCTACTTATAGGATTGATAACTTGAAAATAATAAGATCGTTCGTAAATTTTTTTTATTCACAAAAAAATAAAATGAAAGTGAGACGTGTATCAAGTAATATTAGGAATTATTCAGCAAATAATAAAAAATAAACATACGAGGAATTTCCCCAACTAATGCTGAAAAAACGTCAACGCCGAGACGCTAGAGTGGCGTCTATTGTACAGCTTGGGACAAGATCTTTCCCTCCATTATTGATAGTACACGCATTGATGTGTGACCGTGTTTGCTTCTTTTTAAGTTACTAATTATTATTATAATGCAAAACACGCATCATTATTCCATTGGTGATTGGTTATACATATATCGCCCCCCGCCCAGCTTTTATCTTTTAGTAGGTGATATATTATAATCTTCATCATGAAATTATAAAGCTTATAGCTTTTTCATTTTTTTACTTTTTTTATTGTAAACGAGATCAATAATGTGGTCATGTTTTTATATGTAATATCATTTCGTAAATTTATTAGTATAGAAAAAGGAGACGGGTTTATACTCACATCAATTATTCTAAAAATCCATTCATATTAATCACATGATTTTCAAATAATTAAGTGTGTGTATATATATATATATCACTAATTCATCACATATGTGACCATTAACGATTGTAACATAGAATTATGTATATATAAGAAAATGAGCGTCTTCGAGAACTACAACGAAAACTTCACAAAATCTTAATTCCTTTTAACACATCATAATAAATTAAATAAATAATATAATACTTCGATATTTATAGGTTTTTCTTTTTATATTTGTTTTTGGAGCCAACGTCGTATTTGTATACGTGTATATTAGTTAGTAATGGTACATTTTAAGATATTTTGTTAAAATAGTATACAAAGTGAACAAATGTGAGTTGAAAAGCAGAGACAGCTAATTGATTGACATGTGCTCGTATTCAAAAAATATATAGAAAATTACAATTTGTTTTGAGGAAAAAGAATATTAATGTAAGTTGGGATTGCAACCAATCGAAACTACTTGGGTTAAACTTGATTATTTTAGAGGAGGCATGATATATTTAACTTGCAACAATCGTAAAATATGTTAAATACAATTTATAACTACGCCAATAATAAATGGCAAGAATTGGCTGTTATGGAATTATATTAGCATTGAATCCATATTGTTTTTTGTTTAGTTCCGATAGCTACCTCACGTATGTGTGTGTGTATTCCTAAAAAAATATATATATATATACACACAGAGAGAAACTTCCACGTAGACAATCATAATCCCATATAAGCAAACCAATCAATAAAACAATTCCAATTAATTGTTGATTTGGTGAAGATTTGATAGACAAGCACGAGATAGTACATTAAAATAAGAATGAGAAAACTTGTTCGTGTTTGCATGAAATTGAAGTTTTAAGTTTTATAACCATCCACGAGATTCTTACAAACATGTATATATATATATATATATATATATATTTGAACTTAGAGACGAAATGATTTATGTTTTATTTAGATCTCCATTTTTCAAATTGAAACTTAAAATATTTCTGACAGAAAACACTGTTAAAAAAATTGAAAATAGTCACTTACCCATTTGTTTATTGTGTTACACATAAAAAATAAATAATTGTAATTTGCAGATTCTATACTCTCTCTCAATTCTTACCAGTTATGGTAAAAATCATACATTATTGTCCATAAAATGGTGAATTATCTCAGTGGGCTAAGCCCAAAAAACTAGATCTTTTTCAAATACATAATGGTAACTCATATTAACCATCTCATTTCATTGGGAGGAAAACTAAATTTTGCAATTACTGCATTTAAAATGAATGTTAGTTCACTTTGTCAGTAGAGTTAACGCAAAAATAATGCTCATAAAACCAAGCCAAACCCTTTGCTAATAGCCTTTTATACTTCCATAATTTCTCCGCTTGACCTGGAAAATCCATTATAGGATATGAAAAAAAATATATATATATTATAGAGAACATTTTCTGATAAAATATTATTTTTTTCTTAATTTAGTCATTGTTTGAATCAGCAGCTTAATTTTAAATTTCTAGACTTAAATAAAATGTGTGTTTAGTTGGTGATGAAACATTCGAGTGACTTCATTATTCATAATAATTTAACTTAAAATTTAAATTATTTTCAATTTTAAAAAATTCGTACCCCACTCGGTTTTCTATTTTATATTACTCAAATGTTACACTTATCATAACTATCAAAGCACACATTTAATTTGAATATACAGTTCAAGTTTTACATTTTGATTCATATATTCAATTTGATGACAATATTCTAGACCATTCAAATACAACTTATGATCCACACGAACTAATTGTGTCTTATCCGTAAGGTGTATTTTTATTGTTCCAAGACTACTAAAAATGAATACCACAATTTCAAACACTTGGCAAAGACATTGATTTTTGTTTAAGTAAGGGACTTAGAGCTTAATAATGATTTGTACTTTGAATGTCAAAACTAATTTGATGTCGTTAGCGGAAGCTTTAAACAAGGGCTGTCTTAGCCGTTGTATCAAATCCAAAATTTTCAGCCAAGTTAAAAAAGCATTTGTATTTGCCCATTTTCCAAATGTCTAAAATACCCTCTTACTACAACCAACGACAAATATCTTATTCGGACCAATAACCCGAAACCGACTGTTTTGGGCGGCTATAGATATTTTGCAGCGCCACGTGAACAATTTTACAGCCTGTGACTAAATTTCGGGTCAAGTAATCCGATCCTCAAGAATAATTGCAGAGAAATAATAATTAAAAATAATTCAAAAAAAGACGGTGCAACTGCAAAAGCACTAATAGCCTCAGTGGTAGAGTCCGTAAATTAGGAGAAAACCAGTGGCGAAGTTTGACACTTCACTACAACCCATCGTTGCTCTCTCTCTCTCTCTATCTCTCTCGCTTCATCTTCTTCTCTCTTTCAATCTGGCAAATGAAAACAACTTTCTCTTTCCTGCTTTACTCTCTTTCTCTCTCTAGAAACATTTCCGAAGAATTTCGAGACTGCGAATTAGCAGTGATAATAATCCTCTGAGAATCCTTTTCTTTTTTTCTCGCTTTCTGTCTCTACATTTCGCTCTCACAGTCACTCTCTTTCTCTCTCTAACTTCACCGACTCCATAGCCACCTTTCTTCCTCGCCCAGATTTTGGGGGGTCGTCGCATTGTGTCGGAGGGCTCGGTTATGCCCTAAATTCGGCGCGAATCCGGTTCGTCTTCGCCAGATCTGAGCCCCATAGCACCGGATCAGAGACGCGCCAAACCCTAACTCCGTTTCTCCATGGAGGAAGCTCTGGAACTCGCGCGCGCCAAGGACACCAAGGAGCGGATGGCCGGCGTGGAGCGGCTCCACCAATTGCTGGAGGCCTCGAGGAAGAGCCTCAGTTCGTCGGAGGTCACGGCGCTGGTAGATTGCTGCTTGGATCTTCTCAAGGATAACAACTTCAGGGTCTCCCAGGGGGCTCTCCAGGCCCTCGCCTCCGCCGCCGTTCTCTCCGGCGAGCACCTCAAGTTGCACTTCAACGCGCTTGTCCCCGCCGTCGTCGAGCGCTTGGGAGATGCCAAACAGCCAGTTCGTGACGCCGCCCGCAGGCTCCTCCTCACTCTCATGGAGGTTCTCTCCCTCTCTCTCTCTTCCATATCTAATTTCTATTTAATTTCATTAACTTTTGTTATCAAGCTATATGCGCTGATTCAATGGTGCATGTCAGATTTCATTGCCTAAGCGAGGTGAAAACTGAAAATTATACGACTTTTTTTTTTTTTTTTTTTTTTTTTTTTGGCGTTTGAAAACGCGATATTTACGTTTTGCT
Source organism: Ficus carica (assembly GCA_009761775.1). Taxonomy (NCBI): domain Eukaryota; kingdom Viridiplantae; phylum Streptophyta; class Magnoliopsida; order Rosales; family Moraceae; genus Ficus; species Ficus carica. The sequence goes on along the minus strand of CM019748.1, from coordinate 2,150,654 downwards.
TGAATTGAAATAGTGATAACTTTGAGTATCTAATGTAGTGACTGATAAAGCTTATTATGATTTTGCGTTGACCATTTCAGATTAAAAATAAGCTTGCGTATGTTATTGGTGTGTTTCCCATCATTAATTTTTTTTCTTAATTTTCTTTTTAATTGGTTCAAAGTTATTAGGCAGTTCCACTGAGCTTGTTTCCGTGGTGCAGGTTTCTTCTCCAACAATCATAGTCGAGAGAGCGGGATCTTACGCCTGGACGCACAGAAGTTGGAGGGTTCGAGAGGAGTTTGCACGGACAGTCACATCAGCAATTGGTCTTTTTGCATCCACCGAGCTCCCTCTTCAGCGTGCTATACTTCCTCCAGTATGCTCGTCGCCTTTTGCGGGCTAAAACACATTTAATCTAGGGTTATATTATATACATAAATTTTTTAAAAAATTAACCAATCATTTGCCCTTTGATTATCAGATTTTGCAGATGTTGAATGATCCAAATCCTGCTGTTCGGGAAGCTGCTATATTATGTATTGAGGTTAGTTGTAGCTGGTGCGATAGGCATTCTTTTTGTACTTTACCTCCGAGCTCAGTTTATAGTCCAACACCATGTATTCTGATGCTACAATGTTGTTCGCATGTTTGTAACGCTTAGAAATCTAAGGCCACACCACCTGAAAGATTGGTTATCGTTAAGCTTGAATTTTTGATTTCCCGAAATTGAGTTTCCCTTTCAGTGACTATTCTTCAAACTTTAGACTTGATAGACTGGGAAATATTTGGATTTGGACAGGTGAAAAGATGGAGACTTTAATATTTTCGTTTAAACTTGAATAAGAGGAAACCTTGAACAACCTTGCTGTTAATGATTATGCTTGTTCGTTGAATTTTAACTAGGACTCAATCTGAACCTAGAGTGAAATACAAAATAACTCCCATTCATGCTTGTTTCATGTAGTATGTTTACTGACCTATCACTTCGTTTGAGTTTTCTATTACACTTTTCAAAGGACTAGTGAAAGCACAAGTTCCATTCGAAATGAGTTTTAATGCATGGAAGTGTGGTAGGATGCCCTGTTTGTTTCTACTCAGTTTGCGAGACTGGTGGATGGTCAACTTATTGGATTTATCTGATTATTCCTTCTCCAGGAGATGTATACACAGGCTGGGACTCAATTCCGAGACGAATTACATCGCCATCATCTTCCCTCGTCTATGGTATATTTATTCTAATATACTGTTTATTTTTTTCTCTTGAATCTAAAATACTGCTCCTGGGTTACTGCAAATTATTGATGCTTCTCTGAGCATCACGTATCAAGTAGAGATAAAAGGGTTATTATCATCAGATACAGTCCAAATATTTACTTTACTCTGGATCAGTTTTTGTCAAGTCATTGATCTTACATAGGAGGTTGTATGTGGTTTTCTTTTGGCTACACTTTGTTAATGTTGCATTGAACTGCAGGTAAAAGACATTAATGCCAGGTTAGAGAGAATTGAACCTAAAGTTCGTTCTTCAGATGGACTCACAGGCAATTTTCCCACTGGAGAGATGAGACACATCACTGTTAACCCCAAAAAAAGTAGTCCAAAGGCGAAGAGTTCTACAAGGGAGACATCACTTTTTGGAGGTTAGTGTACGCTGATCTCAAGTTTTTATAATTCAGATGTTGTTTGCGTTTTACCTGTCAATATTCTTGGGAATGGAGAATATGCCTCCAAAAGTTCATTAGCATGTTTAAAAAAAAAACTTTATTTTCAAGTTCCACTCCGTAAAATATTGCCTTGTCTTTCTTTTTGAAATGGAAAGTGCTATTACACGTACATGCATGCATATAAATATTTATGTTACTGTGAGGAATTGGACCATTAGTTGGCTATGTGTAAATTTAAATAAGTTTTCTTCCCTTGAATGAGTGATCGTCAATACTGTTCTTGTGAAATCATATGTTTATGAAGTGATTTTGTCACGTTGATACTATGAATTGTCGAAGATCATTCAATTTTTCTGCATTGCCGTTGGATGCAGGAGAAGAGGTCACTGAGAAACCGATAGAACCCATAAAAGTTTACTCGGAGAAGGAATTAATAAGGGAGATGGAGAAGATTGCTTCTATGCTTTTGCCGGAGAAAGACTGGTCCGTCCGTATTGCTGCAATGCAAAGAGTTGAAGGCCTCATTTGTGGAGGTCTGTGGCCTCTTCTTTTTCTTGCCGTTAACCTCTTCCTATAACCCACAGAGAGAGAGTTTGCTTTTTGTTTGGTGTAATATGATAATTGGATATAGGATGGGGCTTGGAAGATTTGCTTTGTTTCAATCAAGGAAAGGATTTTTCTCATCTTCTTTTTGGTGATTATTTCTTTTAGGTGCTGTTGACTATCCATGTTTTCGAGGACTATTAAAGCAGCTTGTTGGCCCTCTGAGCACACAGTTGTCGGATAGGAGGTCTAGCATAGTGAAGCAGGTGTCTTTATTCCCTTCTTATTGTTTTCTTTCTCTGCCTAAGCCATTTTTCAGGACATTTTAATGTAAAATTACAGATAACATAACTGAAACAATAATAGTAATCATTTAACATGTGACATTAGATTGTATCTTACTTTTAATTGTCCTGCACTTTGTTATAACACATATTGATCAACAAGGTGTACTGTTCGTTTCTGTTTTATTTTATTTTAGTAGTTACAGGGCAACATAGCATGGAACTTTAAGCAATTTTTTGCTTAAAGAAAATTAGCATTTGTCTATATTCACATCTCTTTTGATATTTTGTCTGTTCTTACAGCTTCACATTAACAAGTTTTCATTTTCTTCTCTTTTATGTTTCTAGGCTTGTCATCTTTTATGCTTTTTGTCGAAGGAGCTCTTGGGAGATTTTGAGGCATGTGCAGAGATATATATTCCGGTAAGTTTACATGTTTCCTTGTTGATTATGGCCAGTTGTTACTTGCTTGAAAGAATTTATTAATTTGATTATATGGTAATCAGGTCCTATTCAAGCTGGTTGTGATTACTGTACTTGTAATTGCAGAGTCTGCAGATAACTGCATAAAAACGGTATGTCACTTTATTGGCTCGGTGTTGTATGTCCTTTTTTTCTCAGAGTCAAACGTTCTTTTTAGTATGCTTCTTTCCACCTTAGCCCTTTTTCTTTACAGATGTTGCGTAACTGCAAAGTTGCACGTGTGCTTCCTCGAATAGTTGATTGTGCAAAGAATGACCGCAATGCGGTTCTCCGAGCAAGGTATGGATTTTTATAATTTGAATGGCGTTAACTTCAGGAACAACGTTATGACTGCATTGGTTCATTCGCTGTTACATCCCCTGTTGCATTAGGTGTTGTGAATATGCACTATTGATATTAGAACACTGGCCGGATGCTCCTGAAATACAGCGGTCAGCTGATCTGTATGAAGATCTTATAAAGTGTTGTGTTGCAGATGCAATGAGTGAGGTGATTATTTTGAATCTTTATTATTTGTCTGAGGCTTTTTCATGCTTTGTACAAAATTCGATTTTTTCAAGGAACCCCTGTTTGAAGTTGGATTTTTGTTCCTTTTAGTAAAAATTTGAATTTTGTATATAATTGTGCATGAAACTTGACAGGTGCGCTCAACTGCAAGAATGTGCTACAGATTGTTTTCAAAGACCTGGCCAGAGCGATCACGACGCGTGTTCTCATCATTTGATCCTGTTATTCAAAGGGTAATCTGCATTAATTCATCTTATGGGTGACTTTATATAGTTTGCAGAATATCTGCTTCTTAACGTGATTAAAATATTTATCAGTTGATCAACGAAGAGGATGGGGGTATGCATAGGCGACATGCTTCTCCTTCTGTTCGTGATAGAGGTGCACTGACAGCATTTAGTCAGCCATCTGCTCCAACAACTTTACCGGGATATGGAACTTCTGCCATCGTTGCAATGGATAGAACTTCAAGCTTATCCTCTGGAACATCTCTGTCTTCTGGATTATTTCACTCACAAGCAAAGTCATTGGGTAAAGGTACTGAACGTAGTCTGGAAAGTGTGTTGCACTCAAGCAAACAGAAGGTTACTGCAATTGAAAGCATGCTTAGAGGGTTGGAATTGTCTGATAAACATAATTCTTCAACGATCCGATCATCCAGCCTGGATCTAGGTACTTTATGGCTTTACCTATTTATATATATTTCATCTTGATATCAGCTCTAATTTGGACAAGTGGAGTCATCGATGACATTGCCATGTTAAGTTCTTTAGATTTGGTAAAACCGGATGCATCTATGAGCGGCTAAATTTTTCTCTTGTTGGCCCTAGTGCAGGAGTTGAACCTCCATCAGCTCGTGATCCACCATACCCTGCTTCTCTCCCAGCTTCTAATAATCTCACAAAGTCTTTAATGACAGATTCGACTGCCTCCACTATCAGCAAAGGTAGTAACCGCAATGGTGGATTGGTTTTATCCGATATCATCACTCAAATTCAAGCTTCGAAAGATTCTGGAAAATTGTCTTATCGAAATAATGCCTCAGCTGAAACTTTGCCAGCATTTTCATCATATACGGCAAAGAGAGCTTCTGAGAGACTCCAAGAGAGGGGTTCAATTGAAGAGCTCAATGACATTAGGGAGGCGAGAAGACATATGAACCCTCAAGTTGATAGGCAGTATTTGGACACACCTTACAAAGATGGGAACTTTAGAGATTCACAGAACAGTTATATTCCTAATTTCCAGAGGCCACTTTTGAGAAAGCATGTATCTGGACGGATGTCAGCAGGCAGGAGGAGAAGTTTCGATGATAGCCAACTGTCAGTTGGGGAGATGTCAAATTATGTTGATGGTCCTGCATCTCTTAGTGATGCCCTCAGTGAAGGACTTAGTCCATCCTCTGACTGGTGTGCTCGGGTTGCTGCATTCAATTATCTCCGCTCTTTGCTACAGCAAGGCCCCAGAGGTATTCAAGAAGTAGTTCAGAACTTTGAGAAGGTAATGAAACTGTTCTTCCAACACTTGGATGATCCCCATCACAAAGTTGCACAGGCGGCTCTTTCAACTCTTGCAGATATCATTCCATCTTGCCGAAAGCCCTTTGAGAGTTACATGGAAAGGATTCTGCCCCATGTTTTCTCACGGTTAATTGATCCCAAGGAGTTAGTTAGGCAGCCTTGCTCAACAACGTTGGATATTGTAAGCAAAACATATGGTGTAGATTCTCTCTTGCCCGCTTTGCTCCGCTCATTGGATGAACAACGTTCACCAAAGGCCAAATTGGCTGTTATTGAGTTTGCGATTGGTTCCTTTAACAAGCATGCAGTTAATTCTGAAGGCTATTTTAACAGTGGTATTTTGAAATTGTGGCTTTCCAAGTTGACACCGTTAGTCCATGATAAAAATACTAAACTGAAGGAAGCAGCTATCACCTGTTTCATATCTGTTTACTCCCATTTTGATTCAACTGCTGTTCTGAATTTTATTCTTAGTTTATCAGTTGAAGAACAGAACTCTCTAAGACGAGCTTTGAAACAGAAAACTCCTCGCATCGAAGTGGACTTAATGAACTTTTTGCAGAGCAAGAAAGCACAAAGGTCCAAGTCATCATATGACCCATCTGATGTTGTTGGAACATCTTCTGAAGATGGATATATAAGCGCATCAAAGAAAAGCCATTATTTTGGAAGGTATTCTGCTGGTTCCGTTGATGGTGATAGCGGCAGGAAGTGGAATTCTACCCAAGAATCATCAGCTTTGGTACTGAGCAGCTTTGGACAAGCGGCTTCTGATGAGATTCAGGAGAATTTGTATCAGAATTTCGACACTGGTTCTAACAATGGTATTCTAAATTTGAAGACCAAGGATCTATCCTACAATACGAATTCTTTTGGTCAGAACTTGGGCTCCAGGACTAGTGTGCTTGAAAGTATTGACAGCAGTGTAAAAATAGAGGGTTCTTCAACTCCTCGACTGGATGTTAATGATCTGATAGGCTTGGAACATACAGGGCTTGCGGAAAGCGTTGGGCATAATACAGAAGCTCCATGTGATTTGGACAATAATAATCATGAACTTAAGCCTTTGAAGGTTAACTCAATGCCTGAATCTGGTCCTAGCATTCCTCAAATACTTCACCTGGTGAGTGCTGTAACATAAAATCTTTCATTTAATTGTGATATTTTCCCCTCAAGATTGCAATAAATTTTTTTTCTTTGCAAGAAAATCTTTTACTTCTCTGTAGTCTGTATGTCGAATTACTGTTGCTAGGAGCATTTTTTTTTTTTTAAGTTCCTAACTTTGTTTTTAACATCCGAGTTTGGAAGGTTATGGTGATTTATTGTCTGTAGCAATGAAGTTATATTTTCTATTAATTTTGATTATATTCTCTCAAATATCTGCAGATTTCTAATGGATCGGAGGAAAGCCCTAGTGCAAGTAAGCGTGGTGCACTCCAACAGTTAATTGAAGCTTCCATGGCTAATGATTACTCTATTTGGACGAAGGTTTGTTCAGTGTTGACTCTAACGAAGGCCTAAAGATTTTCATTCCTCTTTCTCTCTCTTGTGTTCTCACACACACTCTCTCTCTCTCTCTCTACATGTATAACGTAAATGTCCATTTAGTATAAAAGTCTTTATGTATGCATCAATGTGCGTGCACAATCTGTATGTATGCACTCCTCTCTATCTGGACTTCTCTGGTATTTCATTTCTAGATTCGTTTGCAGGATATTCTAGCATTGTCTCTTTATTTCAATGTCGTGGTGCCATAGTTATGGTCCATCTGGTTTGATACTTAAAATCTTATATGGATGTTTCTAATTGAAAAAAAAAAAAAAAAAAAAAAAAAAGAAAAAACCTCCTTAAATCTTGCAAAAATGATTGTTTCATTTGAATGAGTTGCTCCTTTCTTTTTGTGATACTGAATTCTGTGTTATAAGCTGCAATTTCATATTTTGGTTGGTGTTTGACTACGAACATAATCTCATATATATTTGTCAATTAAATATTTCCCTACATCTGTTGTTTAATTTTTATCTGACGATACTCTCGTATTATCTGTGCAGTACTTTAATCAGATTTTGACGGTTGTTCTTGAGGTGTTGGATGATTCTGATTCCTCAATCCGTGAACTTTCTCTCTCACTGATTATTGAAATGCTTAAAAACCAGGTAGGTTGTTTTACTCTCTCTCATATTGATAGACAATGCTGTTGTTGAAAGCGGAAATAGAGAGAGAAGAGAGGAAAAATAATAGAAGATAGTTTGTGTATATTATGATCAGAATTACAAGGTAAATAAATGGTAGGCAACAATTGGCCTAGAGAACTTAAAACTATTTTCGAAAAATAGAAAAAAAAGAAAAGTCTGCCTAGAATAAAGAATTAGAAAGTTGACTTATTCTACTTAGTTACAACAAATTGCAGACAATGCTTTGATTCTAAAATAATAAATCAGATTGTTCAAAATATAGAAACAAATTTGACTTATTCTGTAATTTCTTTTGAATTTAACTTTTTAAGTTTTGATTCCAGAAAGATGCCATGGAAGACTCTGTTGAGATCGTCATTGAGAAGCTGCTTCACGTTACCAAGGATATTGTTCCTAAAGTAATTTATACTCTGAAAGTGCATCTTTGTTTTTTGTTTTTCATGTTTCATATTCAAAACTAATCGGTTTCATATTCAGGTGTCAAGTGAAGCAGAGCATTGTTTGACTCTTGTCTTGTCTCAGTATGATCCATTCAGATGCTTAAGCGTACGTAGTCCTAAAATTCTCTCTCATCAACCCCACCCCTTAATAATTGAAAGAAAAAGGGGAGAAGAAAACAACTAGACAGAATGTTTTTCTTTCTTCTTTATCTTGTCATGATTCTTACATTTTCTCATTAATTGATGGTTGCAGGTTATCGTCCCTTTACTGGTAACCGAAGATGAGAAAACTCTTGTTACTTGCATAAATTGTTTGACAAAGGTATTTCCTTGAAATCTATGCCATGTAGTTAGTTCGTATTAACCATTCATGTTCTTTTTTTCTGCAATAACAGGCCCTTAAATTTAAATTTGGTGGGAAATTTATTGTTTAGCGATAACTATCTTGTTAATCTTTTTTTCGTGCCCATTTTTCTAGCTTGTGGGCCGTCTCTCGCAAGAGGAACTGATGGGTCAGTTACCGTCATTTTTGCCTGCTCTGTTTGAAGCTTTTGGCAACCAGAGTGCTGATGTTCGTAAGGTGGGTTATGATTCCTCTGTTCTTTTTATTTCTGTAGTAGAACTGTGTTAATAATCATGTTTAAAAGAAACATTTGGTCTACCGTCGGATTCTAAAATCTTTTGTACTTGGCTGCGTTTAAGTAAATTGGCATTAGTCTCTTTCTCAGTGTCTTGCCTATCATCATGTTTTTGCTCGGAAACCGATTCCTAAACTGACTTCTTATTTAAATTTCTATCCGTGTGCTTTGTATAAGCTCCCGAGTATACCCTGGGAGTTGGAGACTTCTTTTAGAGTGGGCTTGGGTTTAAGCTTATACCCACATTAGACCTGCTTTTCCTTCTCATCTAGCAAAAGAAATTTTTTTCTCCTGTTTCTTTCTTTCTTTCTTTCTTTTTTGTTTCGTTTCGTTTCGTTTTTTTTTTTTTTTTCGTCTATTACATTTCTGTTTTTCTTGGGTGGTGCAGACTGTTGTTTTCTGTCTGGTGGATATATATATCATGCTCGGGAAAGCATTCTTGCCGTACTTGGAGGGGCTTAACAGCACACAATTGCGATTGGTGACTATTTATGCGAACCGAATTTCACAGGCGAGGACGGGCACTCCCATAGACACTAATCATGATTAGGTGATTCGTCTGGGAAAAAATTATTGCGGGTTTGAGGTTTTGATCTCTGTGTATTTTTGTATATTGTGTGAATGCATTTTGAAGGTGGGTGGTTTGTCTTTTTTCTATTCTTTCCAAATATTTTTGTAATTCTTTTTACGTTTCCTTTTCTCTTGTTTGTTTGGCTTGGAGGCAGAGTGCTTTTGGTTGGGAAACAAATATTGTTTGTTGTAATTTACATTTGCCCAACAATATTTATGATATGGAAGAAAGGAGGTTTTGGAATGCCCATACTTTTCAAATGAGTATAATATAATTTACCCGTTGCATAATTGGTATTATTATTGTCAAACGAGATTAGATTTTTGAAGTTCTATTTTAGGCTTTATGTTATGCATGAGACTTGAAATCATGTTTCATTTGGTTTTACTATTAATTTGAGATATTGTAAAAGATGAGATGTATTTTTTTCTATAAGGTCTTTCTTTTCTTTTTTGGCTGCCGAACAAAGGAAAAAGTGATGTTATAGACTGTATTTTTGTGGTATTGTTATTTTTGGTTAGATCAACTTTTCGACGGCTGATCTTTTGAGTGTTTACGTTAAAATATAATAGTATGTGATGTAGATTTGTTCTTTATCATATAGTTAAAAAGTTGATCTAATGCAAGACCTTTCTATCAAAAGTTTTTAAAAAAAAAATTAAAAAAAAAAGGAGGAAAAATAGCGTTGGGTGCTTTTTAATGCTTGGAAATTGTTATGCTATCCCTATTGTCCTACGCAGTGCACAGCTCCACGGCGTTACGACTCACGAGACAAGATGCCGATATCATTATGTTTTTGTTTTTTCCGGCTCCGATCATTATAGATGCTTTTGGCACCTTTGTTCGTACGAGTAGTTAAGGAAAAATATTATATCGGATTAAATATATGTTAAATTTTATGTTAGGGATGGAAAAATTAGATTGTGATCGGTTTTCTATTGGTGGTTTTAATATATTTATTGAAGTACGACAAAAATTGATTTCACGTTTTAGAAAATGAATTTTTCAAAAAGGATTTATTTATTATTGTTATTGTTTTTTTTTTTTTTTTAATAAAGATTTCTTAAATCCTCACAAAAAGTGGAATATTCCAACGTCAATTCTCGAAAGGTGATACTACTCACTCTCAAAGCTGGTCTGGCCCAACCCTTTTGAAACCTCTTGCAGCAATATGTGGGTATGAGCAGAAAAGAAAAACAAAAAAGAAAAGTAACACAATTAGAAACAAAAACAAAAGGATAATGAAGGAGCAAAATAGTGGCTTTGGTAAGGGTCTAATCAAATACACAAAAGCTGCAAACCCACAACCGAAATTGATTAAATTCTTCAAAAGAATAAAAGAATGTGGTGACCACCATGCTCAAGATTGAAACCAGCATCACATACTTGTCTTCTCTTTCTTGTATTGTGATCAAGACATGGGAAAATAAAGAGATAATTATACTTAATATAAATAAAACACCATATTAGTAAGATATAGTTACCAACCATTAGATTTTTATCTAATTTCATTAAATAGTCAAATTTCTCGTTAGAGTTGAAGGATGCATTTGGATGAAACATCAGAGTAATTATTATTTGTATTGTAATAGAATATCTGTTTCGTTCCTTTAAAAAAAATGTTTAGTGATGACCAATTACCGAAGTGAAACTATTTTAATATTTTCACTATTTTACAACAAGGTAACTCACATGCAAATATCAAATTTTCACTTTTTAAAAATCCGTACCACACTCATTTGTATCCCTTTATACTATTCAAATGTTACATTTCACAGAAATTATCCAAATACACCTTTAATTCGAATACTCTATTTAAATTATATATTTGAACGTAAACATTCAATTTTAATGAACATTTAATATCGTTAAAGTAATTTTTTCATACTCTACTACAAAATTCTAAAATTCTGTTTAAAAAAGAAGTAATGGTGGACTCAGCAAAGAGTGGTGGAAACTCATGACATTATATACATATGTGTTACAGAAGTAAACTAATTTGAACGTGATGAATACGGAGTGTAGATGTCCCACTAATATCATACTGAAATTAGCTACACATTTCATGAAGATGATCACCTTATCCCATTTGCTTTGATAACTAGAAACAGATCTAACGTTTTTTTTTTTTTTTTTTTTTTTTTAATATTTTAATAATTAATAATTGAGAAGCTTGAAAAAGCTTTTGGTACTTTTGGGCATATTTACATTGAACTAGTTGCCAACGCAAGAGGGCCGAGAAATGCCTAGAAAAGCTTAAGAGAGAATAATTTTAATTGTACAACACAAAACCTAACTTGTGATAATCTTTCAGATGACCCCCATACGGCTTTACAGTTTGCACATCTTAAAATTAAAAAATAAAAATCAAAAATAAAAATATATTCTCATATGATTTTAGGGTCATTCTCGTTTTGTCTATTAAATTTTAAAAACTCTCACTTTACCACATGAACTTTGAATTTAACCCACTTAATCATTTCTATAAGAACTTCAGTAAAATAAAAAGACAGAAAAAAAAAAGTTAGGTAAGTGCAATCATGTGGTTTATTTCTGTTTGTTTTTAGCAAAAAACCTAACAGAATGGACTTAGTAAGGTTAGTTCCTCAATTTTCTGCTTGATTTTAACTGAAATTCTAATAAAAGTGGTTAAGTGGAATTAAATTCAAAGTTTATGTGACAAAGTAAGAATGACTTTAAAATTCAAAAGCGTGGATGAAAATAAACTAAAAAACAGAAAAGATGAAGAATGATTCCAAAGGGTCCTTTTCCTTTTGTCTAAAGCTTACATAAATAAGCACAATGCATCTTTGCTTGGGTACAAAGTCTGAGTTGGTCCAAATAACAAAAAAATTTTGCCAGAGAATAGAGATTACTATTTGAAAACGATGGAGAAATTTCTAATCAAATTTATAGCCGAGACAGCTAAAAGCCAACTGAAATCAACCACCGGAGTGGGTCCAAATTTGGAGTTTCTCAAGGCATGTTAGTTCTGTTCAGTCTTCACGCCAATGCTTCACCAAAATGAACACGCAATTAATGTCATGGCCAGCAAAACTCTCACATTCTTAACATGTAGGAATACCCACTATCTATAATCATTTCTTTTCTTGTGGTTACAAATAGAGGTTCTGCTTAGCGGTAGTTCAATATTTATCTTGAATGTCGAGATTTTTTATTCGACCCCCTGTCTTGTATTTTTTAAACTTAGAAGGGATTTTTTCTTTAAAATTTTAGTGGATTGGCTTTCTATTTTATTAAAGGATTCAGAGTAACCCTAACTTGGTAAGAGATGTTAAAATCTAAAAGCAAATGCTATCATTTGCACGTTATTAAGAATTATATGCCCTAGTTCAATATTACCGTGAGAGCAAAAAAATCGTAAAAGCAAATTAACAAGCACGAAAACACAAGATTTATAGCATTTCATCTTAGTGCAAGACTACCTTATTCAACTGCTTTAATAATTCACTACAACAATTAAGAAGTTTATAAGAGAAACTCATACATTCTCAAACTCTATGTTTTTCCCCTAACGTCTCTCATAATAAACCTTAATAATAGTGTCCCATAATTATAAAGAAGAACTAGGACAACCGAAATTACAAATGTGCAATTTCCAAACCATTCTTAAGATCGCTACGTATATTGTCTCTATGTCGGGGCAATAATTAAGTTCCACAACTTTACACTTGTATTCTATCATCATGAACTCACTAGATGCGTAAAACGGAGTTTCCGTCCAAATTTTGGGTTAAAAAGAGAGAATTAAAAAAAAAAAAAAAGGGTTGGTTGCCTAACCGAATAACATGTGCATTACTGCATTATCTGGATTGCAAGTTGTTTGGAGGGATTGCCAAAGTACCGGACCCCCAGATGGTGATCGGACTTGAAGCTGATATATATATATATATATTTATGTATGTATGTATGTAGTAGTGGCATCAAGATATCATGAAAAAACAAAGGAGTTACGCAATTGGACTTTTCTTTTACTCTCTGGCTCCAAAATTTGAATTTTCTTCAAGACCAACAAAGAGGGCTCCACTTTAATTTGATCACGTCAAAATCTACGGAGATTTTGTTGTGATTTCGTGGGTACTAAATTAGAAACTATTGCTTATTTTGTACACATGTATCTGTGCCTGCCATATCTATACATCTGTTCAAGTTGCATACAATATCATAGGGACAAATATATATATACATTGCATAATATCTGTGCAAGTTGCATACTATATCATAGGGACAAATATATATGCATTGCATAACATCCAAACAAATTAATTTGCAAAAAGATTATACAAAATTTGAGATTTAAGGAGAGTTCATTCCATTTCGTTTGTGAGTAATCAAGATATGGGCTAAGTTTTCCAAAATATGGAAGGCTGTATATTACATGTGATATATTACTATCTTTGTACAATATTAATCAGAGCTTTATATGCTTAAGCAAGAGTAACTAGGGAAACTAATTGGAAAAGAATATCTAAAATAAAAAGATATCCCGTACGTGTCAAGTCACATCAATTACAATACTTTAACTTATACAGACTTTTTCTTGATACAATATGAAAATTTTAATTGACTGTATCATAATATTATTGTAGGATCGGATACCTTTCATTTGGTAACTTTTTGCCTGATTGTTTTCTCCAAAAGAAAAGAAAAAAAAATTAAAAAAAAATTGAGTCTGATAAATCAAAATATAGCCCCGAATGAGGAAAAAAATCACATGGGTTAGATCTTGGGATTTTCAGGAGATCTAAGTGAGGCTCTGATATTCTCTCTCTATTTTGGCACTTTGTCCTTTTTTGCCACCTAGTAGTATTGACACTGCAGCCCTCTAAGTAGTCTAACATGCTGTCATGCATTATGGGAAAGTCACCATTCTCTGCCTATATAACATTCTGTACTTCAATACTCAAAACACCATTATTGTTCATTTTTCTGCTGGAAAGATTGTTTGATTTTTATTTATTATCATTTTTTTCTCCTTCTTCTTCTTCTTCTTTTTTCGGGTTTTTGAGGCCGAGAAATTTGATCGCGTAGATGGTGAAGAAGGCCAGTATGGAAGACAATGGAGCTGAAAAACTAGCTGGCCAAAACCCGGGAGGAGCCAAGATCAAGGCTCTTATTGTGGATGACAACATGATCAACCAAACACTTCACCGCAGGCTCTTGCAAAATCTCGGCATCGAAAACCATGTCGTCGGGAACGGGAGGGAAGCCGTCGATGTCCACTGCTCGGGCAACCATTTCGACCTCATTCTCATGGACCTCGACATGCCTGTGATGAATGGCATTGAGGTATACATATTATTATTACTTTTTCCCCCCCGGGACATTTTTTTGTCCTTTTTTAATAATTATTAAATAGAATCGGATAAAGATCTGACGCTTGAAAAAAAAAAAAAAAAAAAAATTTTGTCTGACAAAAATAGGCAACAAAGAAACTGCGGGAAATGGGAATCCGAAGCACGATTGCCGGGGTGTCGTCAAGATCTGTAGATGAAGACATACAGGAGTTTTTGGAAGCAGGCCTAGATGACTACCAACAGAAGCCCTTGACCTTCGCCAAGCTGGTTTCCATCCTCCAAAAAGTAAACCATATGGGTGGTTCTTGAATAATTTCTTGGGTATTTGATAGAGACATTTTGAAAAAAGACAAAAAAAAAAAAAAAAAAAAACACAAATTAGGACAATTATTTATTTATTTCCAATGCAATGTTGCACTCTCTACTCGTGCACTTCTTCAATTGTTGTATGATTGAATCCGATCTCAGGTGTACAGGGTAGATAGAGAGGAACCTTGTGTCTATTTCTTTTCTGTACCTTTGCCTTAAAAATATATATATATATATATATATATTATGTACATTTTATGAAATTATATTAAATTTATCATTAAACTATAGGTGTAACTCGTATATTTTATTATTTATTGGTGGATAAAATTCCTAAATGCACTATAAAGACGACAAATAGTAGAAGGCAGCTACAATATCATTATCCAAACATGAATTTAATTTGGATATTATGTGGATTTTTTTTTTTTTCCTTCCAACATAGGTTGTAGGGTGAAGCTAAAGTTGAATATATAGTTGCCTTTAGAAATATATATAAATTTATATAAATGTACATAGAGCAGTGACAGAGACTAAGTGCAACGCCATACTATATCAATATTATATTATTTATGATTTGTTACAGTTGGGTAATAATTGCTTGACAGACATGGATTCGAACTATTTGACTCCATGATTCTGATTGTCAATTATTTTTCTCTTTTCACCTTTTAACCATAAGGGATAGTGCCACGTTTCTGATGTGCTAAAAGGCACATTTTAATAATCATTTAAAACTATTTGGCCTAATTCATATGATATTTCACTTGATGAATTTTCAAATAACACAAAAAAAAATTTTGATCACCAATTAAGAAAACAACCTTCATGACCAGGCATTGCCGAACCATGGTAGCTACTAGTGGCTCAAGACCTAGACAAGTAGCTCGATCAAGAGTTGATTTAATAACCGAGACTCAACCGTCGGTTGAGTTGGTTGCGTCATGGTTGGACCTGGTTAATCAAAAGCCAGAGACGAGGCTCAATGACACTAACCTGGGTTGTTACAAGAGCCTTGTGATGCTAAATCTTGCGATTACCGTGTGCCCAAGTTTCAAGATCATGTGATTTCCATGAATTGTGAAATTGTGATGTGACGTCGCCTCCTTGTGAAATCAGAAAAGGTTGCGATCCCGCCGCAATTCTATTGATGTTGAAATCTCACAATTCTATTGATATTGCATAATCTTGCCAACCCTAGCGAGGTTGATGTCGCTTTGCGACTGGGTGAAGCAACTCAAAGTTACGACCCATGCAAAGTGAAGGCACATGCTTCCATTTGTTTACCAAGGCTTACCAAAATGTGGGGTGATTTCAGACTCACCCCCATCTGATCATCACATAACGAGTTTCAATTCATTTTAAATAGAATCCTAAATTATGAGCTTTTTTTTTTTTTTTTTTTTTTTACTACGACGAAGACTGAGATACTATACTATAAACATGATGGACCAAATTTATATTGAGAGTTAAAAGGTTGTATCTTGGGTTATTCCTAAAAAGAGAGAATTAAGTGACATGCTCCATATTCTACACGTCTTTATATTTATGCCACAACTTACTTTCTGTTGACATTTGACCAATCCATTTATGTGCACAAATCCAAAACTTTAATATCCATGAAAAAATTTTGAATTTTTTTTTATAAAATAATTATGGCATTCTTGTGTATTACTCTTGTGAGAATTTATAAAATAAAAAACAAAAGGATGGTTAGACATAGCAAAATCTGAGTTGAAATATATAAAAAAAAGTTATAATATATTTTAAGAACGAAAAGGGTGAAAAAAGTAAATAACAGTTTTATAATAAATAATTGAAGTACCTATTTTAAAAATGGGTAAAGCTGCGGTAAATACCTTTTTATTTACCCTATCGATATAGCTCATTTTTAAACCGTTAAGATGTAATCGAATGGCTAAGATGTTATTTATGTATAATAATGATCATACAACTTACCTCATATTAGTGTATATTAATAAACAAAATTTCAAAAAAAAATTAAAAAAGACCAACCCCTTCCCTTCCCCGACACCAGCGACTTCCCCACTGAAGCCAACGGCTTCCCCACCGATGCTAGTGATGGACCCCTACTCCCCCCCGACCAGATCTACCCCCCCACCCCACCCAATCCCTCCCTCCTTCCCGACCCCGGCGACGGAAACCTCCCCTCCCCCCAACCTTCCACAAGTGAAGTTGGATTTCTTAAATTTTTTAAAATTTTTAATTTCTCAGTCAAATACTACTGTAAGGTAAAGTATATGATAATTACCGTATATAAGCAACATTTCAGCCGTTTAATTACATCTGAACGATTTAAAAATGAGCTCTATTGAGGGTATGTAAAAAGGGTTTTATCGTAGCTTTATCCCTTAAAAATATTTAAAATAAATTATAAATTTATTAAATAACATAACATAAGTTTACTATTTATTTTAAAAATTTTAAAATCTTTATTATTTACTCTTTTTTTAGTTTCATAAAAATACTATTTTATAAATATAATATATATTATTAATTTACTGTAATTTCTGATCAATGGAAAATAGTAAGGGTTATTTACATAAATGTCTAAATTGGAGCTATTGATTTGAAATATGTCCATTTTTCTTTTTATTTATACAATCGTCTAAAAGAGTAATTATAAAGATAACTTTACCCTTCATAAAGAATGGAGAATTAACAGATAAAGAATTTACAAAAAAAGAAAAAAAAAAAAAGGAATCTAAGATGTTTACCAAATAAGGCTAAAGTTGATTTAATGAAATTGCAAAAAGAATTGATAGAAAAGAAAATTTTGAAATTTTTCTTGATTTTTTGTAAAGAATGTGTAAATATTCATATGGAACCAAAACGATAATATTTTCTCAAAATCAGAATTCACATTAATGAGAAAAAGCTAAATAAAAAAAAAAGAAAATTCTAAAAACATATTTCGTATAATGAATTTCTCTTTATCATAAATATATGTTCGATTTCATTTCTACTAATTTATATAAAAAATATTATTTTTTCATAAAGAATTTGATTCCATTTATTGTGTTATTCTTCAAATATTTGGTTAAGACATAAATGACAACTCTTTCATTTATAGTTGATTACATAAATAAATAGGTTTTTTCATAAATAATTCATTGATTTTTTATACGAAAAGTATGAATATTCATAAATTTTTATTGCTAATATTTTATGTTGTATTTATTATTTAATATGAACCATCATCTTTATAGTAAATACTTTATATTTATTATAATTATTTGATATTTATAACTAATTTTGATTTATTAAAGGTAATTTTCATTTATCAACAAAAAAATACTCATCATTAAAATAAATAAAAAAAAGAAAAATAAAAAAATCTGTATAAAATAAAATGATATCAATTATAATAAAATGACAAAATAAGTACTACAAATATTTATTTATTAAAAAAAATATATATAATAATATTGTTAAAAAATAGATATATTTTAAAATGATATTATAAAAAATACATCTTTTGTGTAATTATTTAAAATTAGTAAAGCCCACTTTGATCGCCCAAATAAGAGCCCAAGTTATAAGGGGGCTCAAATGCCGAGGCCCGAATCTGCAGGACCTTTTTCTTCTTCTTCAGTTTTTTTGTCCAATATTTGTACAGTTCGCCTTGTCCTGTTAGCCTCCATTAAACCCCCTAAAACCCTAACGTGAAACTTTTCTCTTCTTTTAGGCCCTTCTCTCTCCTCTGCGTCCTCACTCTCTCTCTCTCTCTCTCTCTCTCTCTCTCTCTCTCTCTAAACGTAGTCTCCTCCTCAGCACTGCTTCTTCACAACCATGTATCGCTTCGCCACTAGCCTCGCCTCCAAAGCCAGGTATTTTCCCTTTTCTCTCCACTCCATCGATTTCAAAGTCGTTTGCTTTGGCTGTTTTCTCGTCTGGGTTTTTCTCATTTTCCAACTTTTCGTTCTTCTTTTTCGTAGGTTGACTAAGAACAGCACTCAGCAGGTAACGTTGACCATTCTTTGACTTGTAAACTGCATATTGGCGTGAAAGTTAGGAATTCTAGTAATGTGAATTTAAAGTGTTTTTTTTTTTTTTTTTTTTGGTGGGGTTTAGATTGGCAGTAGATTGAGTTGGGCGAGGAACTATGCGGCTAAAGACATTAAATTTGGGGTTGAAGCCCGTGGCTTGATGCTTAGGGGTGTTGAAGAGCTTGCTGATGCCGTTAAAGTCACAATGGGACCCAAAGTAAGTCACTTTATCACTGTATCATTGATGGGTTTGTTTGAATTTAGTTCTTATTCAGTTCCGTCATATGATTCGATGTGCTAATGTTGCAATCGACTTGTTGCAACTTTAGTTTGTAGCGAATCGCTGATTTGGAATATATGTTGTCAGTTTATGCTCTGTTGCTTCCTAGAGATCGGTGGATTTTTGGGTGGTTGAGCTATGAGGAAGGTTGTTGGCATTTGTTTTTTCCTTTGCAGGGTCGGAATGTTGTTCTGGAGCAAAGCTTTGGGGCCCCTAAAGTCACGAAAGATGGCGTTACTGTGGCAAAAAGTATTGAATTCAAGGACAAAGTCAAGAATATTGGGGCAAGTCTTGTGAAACAAGTGGCAAACGCTACGAATGATGTGGCTGGAGATGGTGAGTGGTTCATCGTCAGTTTTTCTACTAAACAGTTTTTAGTTTTCTTTTGGTGCTGATTGATCCATGTTTTTGTTCAGTACTCGGCTGTTTTTGCTTGTGTTTAATTGGTGTAAGGTTTTGGCGATGAAAATACTTACCAATGCTGAGATCGTCTTAATTGTTTGCAGGTACCACTTGTGCTACCGTCCTCACACGTGCTATATTTACTGAAGGCTGCAAGTCAGTTGCAGCAGGAATGAATGCTATGGACCTAAGGCGTGGGATCACGTTGGCTGTTGATGCTGTCGTTACAAACTTGAAGAGCCGGACAAGAATGATTAGTTCATCTGAAGAAATAGCACAGGTTCCTTTATAAGTTGTACTTTTTCTTTGGAATTAGAGGGATGAGAGATCAAATTGAACTTACCGTGTTGCTCGTTTGATAACGTCTCCCAAAAAGGTTGGAACAATATCAGCTAACGGAGAAAGAGAAATAGGTGAGCTAATAGCTAAAGCCATGGAGAAAGTAGGCAAAGAGGGTGTAATCACCATCTCAGTAAGTATAAATGTTTTCTTCTCTCTCGAGTTTCTGGTACCTTTTTTTTCTTTCTTATATTATTCCACGTTTCTTTCCAAGAAATTGTCTTGTTTTGTAAAATTTATAAATTGTTCAACTTCTGCAGGACGGAAAGACATTGGATAATGAATTAGAGGTAGTCGAGGGAATGAAGTTGGACAGGGGCTATATATCCCCTTATTTTATCACCAATCAGAAAAACCAAAAATGTGTAAGAATGTTTTTTTTTCCGCCATTTATCACAATTTTCTTTTGTATTCATGTATCTTGGATATTCAATTGGTAATCTTTCCCTCTATATGATCTTGGGATGGTTAAAACATTACTTGTTTCTCGTGAAAACGGCTTCATTTTGGATATTAAATAAAGGCGTTTTATTTTAACAGGAATTAGAAGATCCACTGATATTAATCCATGAGAAAAAGATCTCAAACCTAAATGCTATAGTGAAAATATTGGAGTTGGCCTTGAAGGTAAGAGTTTCTTTTAGTGGTTGTAGAAGTATGTAAATTATGTTTCCTTGATTTAATAACTGACATTTTATGGTTTTTTAGAGGCAAAGGTCTCTATTAATTGTTGCTGAAGATGTAGAAAGTGAGGCACTAGCTACTCTCATCATAAACAAGCTTCGGGCTGGAATCAAGGTAATTTTGATCATTACTTAATCAATGCTCTAAATCAGTAAATAGTTTACTCCACCGTAATGAGGGTGCCAATTTTTATTATTTTATATTGGATCAAGGTTTGTGCCATTAAAGCCCCTGGGTTTGGAGAAAACAGGAAGGCAATTATGCGGGATCTTGCCACCCTAACTGGTGGGGAGGTAGGTCATTCATTTTAGCTTATTTCTCTTGAAACCTCTTAACAGTACTAGTAAACTCCTTAATTTCTTATTTGTTTTGTTTTCCGGAAACAATATATATATATATATATATAAAGGTAATAACTGAAGAGCTTGGTCTGAACGTTGAAAATGTGGGACCAGAAGTGCTTGGTACATGCAAAAAGGTGAGATATAATTACAAGGCAACCCTAAGTTTGTCTTTTGTTCTCTCGTTTGACTTTGCGTGCCTTTTTCTTTATGACTGACTCCCATGGTCGTCTGCCGTTGATCACCATAGATTACAATATCGAAGGATGACACAGTTATTCTTGATGGCGCTGGTGACAAGAAAGCCATTGAAGAACGATGTGACCAGGTTTATGCTGCTTTTTGTATTATGTCCTCCAACTTTTCTTCAGATTTTCTTTTTGTTCGCTTTGTATATTAACTGATGTTAACTTGTGACTATTGCAGTTGAGATCTTCAATTGAGTTGAGCACTTCTGATTATGACAAGGAAAAATTCCAAGAGAGGCTTGCAAAGCTTTCTGGTGGTGTTGCTGTTTTAAAGGTCGTTTTTAAGTAAATTTGTCTGCCATTATAATATAAATGTGAGCGTTTTGTCGATGCTTTTGGAACATTACACTGATTGAAATCTAGGTTTTTTTTTTTTTTTTATAGATTGGAGGAGCTAGTGAAGCAGAAGTTGGTGAGAAGAAGGACAGAGTTAACGATGCTCTAAATGCCACAAAGGCTGCTGTAGAGGAAGGAATTGTGCCTGGTGAGTTCGTCTTTACGGAGTGCGATTGGTTTATCTTGTCCAATTAGATTCTTCAAATGGTAATTAAGATCTTCCTATGCACCAGGTGGTGGTGTTGCCCTTCTATATGCCTCGAAGGAGCTGGAGAAGCTGCAGACTGCGAACTTTGATCAAAAGATTGGTGTTCAGATCATTCAGAACGCTCTCAAGGTTTCACTAATTGCTTTTTTTCTTTGCTGATTTTCTTATTTTCTCGGGATCAAGCTATTATGCAAAATATTGTCTGTGTGTATCTTCAGTATTCTGAGGAACAGCTCCGTTTTAATAATTCATGTAAAGTATAACATAAAAAATTACGAAAATTTTTTGACGATGAATACGAGTACATGGGGTTATAAGGTATTACGCACATCTATTGTTCCACAAGCCACTTTGCTGTTTCTCTTTGACAGATGCCTGTGTACACAATTGCTTCTAACGCCGGTGTAGAGGGGTCCGTTGTTGTCAGCAAGCTATTGGAGCAGGATAATCCTGACCTTGGATATGATGCAGCCAAAGGTTTGTCGTCTTCAACAATTCAACAAAAACAGATAGGTGCGAATGACATTGAAATAGATCATTTACTCTTTAGCTTTACTTCTTTCAGGTGAATACGTCGACATGATAAAGTCGGGAATCATTGATCCCTTGAAAGTCATTAGAACGGCCTTGGTAGACTCCGCAAGGTACTAATCCATATACACGCTACAATAGCTAGCCCGGGTTCGAAAAGAAAAAGCCTCACTATGTTATATTTTGTATATGCAGTGTGTCGTCATTGTTGACAACAACTGAAGCAGTCGTTGTGGAACTTCCCAAGGATGAGGAGCCCTTGCCACAAGGCCCGCCGGGCATGGGAGGCTTGGGTTATTAAAAAGCTTTGCCAAAGTGGTATTAATTCTTGGATCTGTACTTTGTGACACAATTTTATTGGACTAATATATAAAATTAAACATGAGACGACAATTTTCCAGAGGCGAGAATAAAGTTTACCTAGGGACTTTTCCTTCCTTAGTTACATCTACTCATTTTTGCTTACCATTTAAACTGGGTTTTGAAGAGTTTTGATTCTTGGATAACTGCACTTTGTGACTGAAATTTGTAGCTTTGGCGACAAGACGTCCAAGTTTACAAAGATGGTAAATAAATTTTCTTTGTGCACTTGTGTTTGTTGTCTGTTAATTTCATGAATTAGTCTTGTCGTATCCATTTTGCTAGAATTTTTGTTAAAACAGATAGAAAAAAGGAAATTAAAAAACGGTAACGTGATTTTTTTCTGTTTTTTTTTTTTTTTTTTTAATATAAAAAATTCTAATTTGTGGAAAGGAAACTGATTCAAAACATGGGGCATCTTTCTTCATTTGTTTAAAACAAATATTTTAACAAAATGTTTAAGTGAGATTAATTTAAAATTCAAAAGGTAAGCTAATGAGGTAAAATAGAAACGATCTTAAACTTTAAAGTTATAAGATGAGAATAATATTTAAGGGGAAAAAAAAAAAGAATGGTGTACAAAGTCTATTAGACGCTAATCCTCTATTTTGTTTGTTTTTTTTCCTGTTATTAATTATTGTGCGTAAGAAATAATAACATTAGAATCGGCAAATATATTTTTTAAAGGACTATCTCAATTAGTCGAAACAGCTTTCTAACAAAATTATTTTAACAAAGTTTAGTATCTATTTAATCAAGTGTAGCCTAGAAAGACGTCGTTGTCATTTCAACTACTAATCCATTGTAAGAAAATACGACGTTTGTGTGAATATTAAATTGGGTCATGATTATTTCAGCAGAATAAAATAAATAAATAAAAAAAGCATCATGATTAGTTTATCATGATTGGCTTTTCTTATTGTTAGATTCCGGCCGAGGCCATAAACAAATATCAGTCGTTAGTCAACAAACAATATTGTAAAGACAATATCTAATATCTAAAACCAAAATTAAAAATCTGATTATAGTTATAGTTTATTAATAATTTTATGTATATCGTTTTTTTTATATATATTTTTCTATGGACCAA
Organism: Ficus carica; assembly: GCA_009761775.1. Classification (NCBI taxonomy): domain Eukaryota; kingdom Viridiplantae; phylum Streptophyta; class Magnoliopsida; order Rosales; family Moraceae; genus Ficus; species Ficus carica. Next base: position 2,127,371 of record CM019748.1, on the reverse strand, counting down.
CACCCCTTTTTGGGGGTCCAGCCCATCCCCACGTGTCCTTTACTGAAGATAGGCAGAGGCACAAGTAAACCGAGTTTTGCCGATTGTGGGCCAGGGATTCACCGGTTGTGAGAAAAAGGGTGAGTTAATATGAGTAAGGGCATATGGGTAAAATCAAGCAATAAAGTTGTTGGTAATAGTAGACAAAGGTTGAAAGTATTGGATAGAATGGTAAATTAGTATGTTGAAAAATTAAAATAATGAATACCAAAAGAATAATGCTTTCGTTAGTTTGAGTTATAAATTTTAAGTTTCAACAATAAATTCTTTTGAATTTTCAGAAAAGACAAAAAAAATTTTGAAAAAAGACAAACTTTTTAGAAAAAAGACAAAAATTTTTTTGAGTTTGATGGTTTGAATCATTGCACTAAAAATGTGGTAAGGAGTCGTAGCACAACAAATAGAGGTAATAAATTTTGAAAGAATAAAAACTGAACGAGGAGATAAATTTTGAAAGAGTAAAAATAAAGTTAAATTTTGAAAAGCGAGAAAGTATCCAATTTTGTATGAAGCATTGAATTTAACAGCTGATAAATTGAGATATAGGATTTTTTTTTTAAAAATCCAAACAAAGTAAAAAGACAGGAAATATTGAGTCAAATCTACGACCTATAATAAACTTGACTTATTTTAGGTCGTCTTAGTCCACGAAATCTTTACGGATGAAATATATATTTTTGGATAGTGATTTAAACATCTCATAAGTATGATATGAATATGTGGACTACACTATATACTATATTCACCCATCTTCAATATGTATATGAACAAAAAAAAAAACGCATTAAAAATTAGATATATGGAATTCATACAATGATTAAATATCCAATTAGATTGTAGGAAGTGTTCAATTTTGGATAGAACTTAGACAATCAACAGACATGACAAAAAAAAAAAAAAAAAAAAAAAAAAAAAAAAAAAACAGACAACATAAAAATGACATTAGAACAACAAAGTAAACATAGAATAAGACCCATAACACACAATCTGAGATATTGAATTTTAAGGTCTCTAAAATAGCTATATATGTAAACGATCACTGCGTACTTGTGACAGATGGTACTGGATGAAATACAATCACAATGTAATTAGAATAATCTAATTACACCCATCAGAACTAATTTAAATAAATAAACCATAACCAATTGAGATAAATTTAAAATGATCAAATCATTGACTGAAAGAGTTTAAAAAAAAAGAGACATGCTAGGTTTTTAAGTTGACATTTATGATAATTAATTCAATAAAAAAACAAAAATAATTTTTAGGCTGTCATTTTGTCATGACGTGTTAGCTGTAACAGTCGATTGCAAACTTCTCATCTATTTGTTAAACCAAATTACATTGAATTGATATGCAGACTTCTAGGGTCCGTTTGGTGAATGAGTTTGAGTTAAAAAAAATACAGTTTGAGTTGAAAATTTTTGTTGACTTTTTAGAAAAGACAAAGATTTTTTCAGAAAAAGACAAAAACTGAAATAAAAAATACAGTTTAAGTTAATATCCCAAACGAGCCCCTAATATATTTATTACATACTCCCACAATGATTCTCGACTTTTTTAATTTGTTTCACTTTCACATATAACACAAAATAATTAACATATAAGATCGAATTCATACGTTGGGCCTGCAGCTAAAGATGGAAACAAGTACATAATGTACTTTCTTTAAATGCCCCAAGGCATGAAATATCCTTGCAGACCTAGCTTCCCCACGAACACAACCATGACCTAGCTTCCCCATCAGAGATTCAATTCTTGAGACTGAGACCGGAATTTCCGGTTTCAAGTTTTCTCCACCAATTTTTGCCCCCAAATACCCTTGCAAAGCCTAAACCATTGGATCACTTTTTTCAATTAAAAAAAAAAATCCATTTTCATAAATTGAATGGCTAGGATCAAATGGGGGACATGACCCCATTGCTTAACTGGGGTCTATACTCTATAGCCAACCCCATAAAGTGTAGGGTTTAAAAACTTGATGAGTTTGACAATATTGTCTAGATTACTTATTTTATGGTTTTATGTATATCTTTATATATAAATATATAAAGTGTACGGTTTAAAGACTTGATGAGTTTGACAATCCTGAGATTACTTATTTTGTGAATAATAATAATGATATTAACTCTAATTTTTTATTTTTTTAAGGGTAAATTACTTATTTAATCTCTAAATTTTTTTAATTTTATACAATTTTAGCCCATGATTTTTTTGGTAGCTAGAATGCTTTTAAATTATTAAAATGTTGCTATAATAGTAATTTTCGTTAATTTTTGGACGAAATTTGTTAGTAATTTGATTAAAAAATTATTCTAACTAACGGATTCCGTTAAAAAAATTAATGAAAATAACTAATATAACAATATATTAATAGTTGATTATCATTCCAACTACAAAAAAAAAAAAAAACATAAAATGTCTTTAAACTATTAAAATTTTGTTCAAATAGTCATTTTTGTTTATTTTTTGACAGAATTTGTTAGCATATAGTCAAAAAGCGATGCTAATTAATGAATTTCGTCCAAAAATTAACTGAAAATGACTATTTAATCAATAAGAATTGTTATTGTAATCGTTGGATAAATTTTTTAACGAATTTTAATTTTTGATTGAAATATTTTTGAGTTGTGCTCTGTAAATTTGTGACATAAACACATATGTTTCGTTTGGTATTTCAACTCAACTTCAACTAAATTATACTTTTTCATATCAGTTTTTATCTTTTTTTTAAAAAAAAAAATCAATAAAAATTATAATTAATTTTTTAAAAATCAACTAATTCTAATAATCAACTAATTCTAATTTAAAAATTTTATCTCCGAATAACCAAATACAAACTTATACTTCTTATTATATAAAAAAAATTTCCGATAATTAAAAAGCAACTCCTGATAATAATATAAAATAATAGATGGGGAGCTTGTAACTTATTATGGAAAAAAAAAAAGGGGGAGGGAAAAAAACAAATAAAGTTGGGGCGGAAGATTAAACTCTGGCTCTGCCTTATCGATTTTGGAGCAAATAATTCCCATTTCTGAAATCTTTTTCAATAATTAATAATCTTTTTCAATAATAATGATTATTATATTGTATTTTAGAGCCAATAGAAAGTGAGGAAAAACGGGGCTTAAGGAGCAGGAGAGCCCACCTGGTAATGCACTCACTCATTAAAGGCAAAGTAGTCGGTGAGGAGAGGAAGATAAAGTGGGTCCCACCCCACATGGATCCAAAGTTGTCGGTTAACTCTCCGACATGGCACGCTCACCACTTGCCACGTCTGCAAGCCTTACGATGGACCCTCTGAATGATCCCCTACTCTCTTTCTCTCTTGCCCACATTAAAATTGTACTTTCCTTCGAAAATTATTCATGGCCCCATCATTTTTCTATTCGGAATTTGATCCTCTGTTCCTGATTCTATTTTCACCTGTTCTTATTACACTTCTTCTGTTGGCTTTCCACTACTTTCTTTTTTTATTTTTATTTTATTTTTTAATATAAATATTTACATTAAATTAACTCGTTGGTCATGTTACCTTTGACAGACTCACCCAACTCTGCAAGATTGTTGGACAGACCGTGCGGTGCTTTATATGTGTGTATATAATTATTTCTAGTTAAAAATTAGTATTTGTATATCTATAACTTTTCTATGTAACTCAAATAATTCAGCTCTGTTTCCAACTCGATTTTATTTCATGCAATTTGAAATGTGATCACTTTTATTAAAGCAGAAGTTACTTGGTGACAATTAATACTAAAATTTGAAGTTTAAATCTCTTATTTATAAATTGAAATTGTGGACCATTTATCAATTAAATTTTCTGTAGTGCTTTTTTTAAACCACTGTTGATGAATTATATAACCATTAAATTTTGGTGCCAAAATCTTAGAGATCCTCTTCAGTGTGTGTTTAGTGTCATAAAAGCTCGTATAGATTCTTCATATCACTTTGCCCTTAGGTTTGGACAGTTTTGATACTTTCCAAATCTTACAACTATCCTAATTCATCAAAACCAGCAACTCACCCGGACCTTTGAAACCGATGCCGGTAGTTTGATATCAAATCATTGTTAAGACTGTGAATTTGTCTCACATTGTTAAATTAATTATTAGGCTACCGCGGTATTTGTATGAGAATCAGACCTTTTTTTTTTTTTTTTTGAATTAGCTTTTGATATGAGTTCTATCTAGGATTGCTAGCGATATTTGTATGAGAATCAGACTTTTTTTTTTTTTTTTTTTTTCCGAACTAGCTTTTGATATGAGTTCTAGGATTGCAAATGAGGATGTTAGATTGTGAATTTTTTCCAACATCGTTTAATTATTGTACTATTGTATTGTTTATATGTGAATTGACGACCTTAAGACTATGTTGAGGAAAATCAAGAGTAAAGGAATGCAATTATATCGGATTTTGATTGATTATTGCAATAAATTTATATAGGAAGAGATTAAAATTTGGTATCCTTCATTACCAATTCATTTCCTCTACCTTTCTTCCTACCATACCCCCTCACACCTGACCCCTCACCTCTCTCTCTCATTCCACTTTTTTCTCCTATCAAACATGTTCTAGATGCAAACATAAAATTACCATCAAATTAAGTCTCTAATCATTTTTTAGAAACTATAATAGATTTCTTGTAAAAACAATGAAGCAAAAATTCAACAAAGGACACTATATATTATCTCCAAATCTACATTAGATTCCAAATAAAATTGTGTGCCACAATCTCGAGGGACAGTACATATGTCAAAATGGGGAAGAATGGAATAATGTAATATTGTAGGATTTGTTAATGTTCACCCGCCCGCGCCCCCCCCCCCCCCCCCCCCCCCCCCCAACTGCAGGTGTCGTCCCACTTACCCACCGCAAGTGGACTTATTTAAACAAAGATTCGACAACCAAATCACCCGAATTTTGATTACTCCACTACACACACCCGATATCATGTTTGGTCCCACTGCCTGGACCTACGAACCCATATTTCTTACTAAAATATATAATGACGTAATTTATCATTTGAAACAATTATATATATATATATATATATAGTAATTGAGATAGTAACTGAGGTAAATAGTATTAAATTTTTTTTAAAGTGACCGTTTGTTTGTTTGGTTTTTTATTTTTTATTTTTATCAAGATAATTTTAGATTTTTATATTTTTGTCATTCTAATTTTTTATATTAAAAAATTAATAGATTGTTCAGTCAGAAGCACGATTCGTGTTTTAAAAAATCGGTAATTTCTTATCCAAATTGGGAGGGGGAGTTCATTCATCTTTGGGGGGAGGGGACTGAGCTCGCCAGCTTAGGGGGCCAAAAACCCAGATCGAGACACGAGGGGCGACACCCAAATCGCAAACGGAGGGACAAAACCCAGATTGGGGCGGGGTGGGTGGGTGGGATTTTCGTCGGACGGGGTGGGGTGGGGTGGAGGGGGGCCCTCACCTGACGAATCGAGATCGGGGAGAGGGGGACCTTCGCTTGGCGAGCTGAAATTGGGGGGAACCTTCGCCTGACGAGACAAAGTCTAGGGAGGGGGGGGGGGGGGGGGGGGGACTTGCCTGACGAGCCGAAATCGGGGGAGGAGGGTGAAAACTAGCTCGGAGGAGGGGGGGCCTGAGGTCTGTGCGCGGGGAATGGGGGTCTGCAAAGGGAGGGAGGGAGGAGAGAGACAGGGGGGGACCCTGTCACGTAGTGTGGGCAAACGGCGGCGGTAGGGGGCGGCGAAACCAAGAGAGGGAGTTTGGGGGAGGGGGGAGCAACCCAGTCGGGGGTGGGGGGAGACTTAGAGAGAGAGAGAGAGGAGAGAGAGAGAGAGAGGGGGGGGGGGGAGGGGGAGGGGGAGGGGATGGAGGATATTTTAGTTATTTTATTATAAAAATAATTATTTTAGAAAGATTTTGTTAAAAATTTAACGAATTTGAAAGGAAATGATCATAACGGTCAAAAAATAAGAGTTTAAGATTATCTCGATAAAAATAAAAAATAAAATAAGAACTAAACCGTCACCTTTAAAAGAGTTTTAAGATTATTTAGATCAATTTTTTTATTTATATATTTATTTTAAACAAGTAAAACATATACCTAATAATTTATATATATATATATATATAAATATGCGCGCGCTTCATTATTTGCCCCTTCATCATGTAGACAAATTAAACCTCTACTAGATGCAATCATGCAAGATGAACTCTACTTGGTTCTAAGACAATTAAAGCATCAACTATAAGCATTAGTGTTTTTGTTTTTTTTCCCCCTCCTTCCTTGCTACAACTAAGAGACATACTAGGACCAAAGTGACATGTAATTTTTTCCCTCCATAAAAAGGATATATTCTCTTATCAGTCTCACCTCAGAATTATCCAATTCATTATAAACTCATTAATATTTCTACATGAAATAAGAGAGATTTATATAAGACATCTACTATTGTTATTTCTTTATTATTGATGATGGCATGTTACTTCTTAACAATACTAAATTTGATTGAAAAAAAAAAAAAAAAAGAGTTTCTAACCTTAAACCATACTTCCACTTCTTGAGAGATTGTTTGAAGACCAAATGTCTTGTTACTTCGACCGCCAAAGGTGGACTATCATATCAAGACTCGTGCTTGACACTGCAAGTTTTTTACTCAATTATTAGTTGCATATTACGCATGTGAAATAGATAAATATAGTAAAACAATAACAAAAAAAAAATTAAAAAAGATAAATTTTTCTTAGCTTTTTAATTTTTATTTAAAAATTACCGCTTGGCGGGCCTAGACCGTTTATTGAACAATCCAAATGGAGAGAGAGAGAGAGAGAAAAGAAAGCAAAAAAAAAAAAAAAAAAGTCAGCAAGAAAAGGACAAAATAACTTGATCAAGTTTTGAACAATAAAAAATAAGTAACTCTGTGGATGTAGACATAATTTAACGGTAATTTTATACATGATTTCATCATAAAATATAAAGTTCAAATCTCTCACCTCAAATAAAAAAAAATAAAAAATAAAAAAAAGCAACACTGCTTTATAAGATATTATAGATATGGCAATATATATATACATAAACAGTTACCTAGTGCCAATAATATTGGTGATGTAGCAAAGACAACATGTATGATATATAACGTTTAACTTTAGTCAAGCTGGGGATAGGCTCGAAATTCTTGAACTAGAGAAAATCTAATGACGACAAAGTAATGTAATATTGTTCCAAATGAGAGAGGGATGAACCATCGCCATCACTTATTTTAATAATGTGGGCTCACTAACTACGTCGGCCATGTAGATATTATCACTACGTTATTAATTAGGCCAGTCTTGTATAATTCCCATCTCATTTAATCTTGTCCCGATAATCCAACATTATTGTTAATTCAGTTGTGTCATGTTGGTATGGTTGGTGGGAAATAACATTTTAAAATAAATTTTAAAAAATTGAGAAGGGAAATATAATGACTATTTATTTTTCTTCAATGAAAAAGGAAAGAATGACAGCTCGTAGGCTATTCAATTTTCTTTTCAAGCCAAAGTTGGGAATTAATATGTAGAGGTTTTTTTTTTTTTTTTTTAAATGTGTTTTTCCTTAAAGATATGTAATATTAGGTTAAATAACGTTGAGCTGCGTGCATGAAACTGAGGGTCTCTTGACAGACTTGTGAGATTACTACTAATTATGCATTGCAAGGGCTAACTTTTTATACTAAATTCATATATTTAATCTGTTACATTAATATAGAAACGTTTTTAATTGTTTTTTTTAAATGTATTCAATAATTTAGGCTCACTATAGCTTCAAAAAAAATTACACAAACTTAAAAATATTATATTATTATAGCAACGTTTTTAATTGTTTAAAAAAAATATTTTTAATAACTTAGACTCACAACAACTACCAAAAAAAAAAAAAAATTACACAAATTTAAAAGTCTAAGAACCAACCAAGTAATTTACCATTTAACATTGGGTGATGAAACGTTTAGAAACATGCATGGACGAGTAAAGAAACTGCAGATCCACTTCTGTGATCCCCTCTTGTTTGTTTCCTCTCCAGTTTGGTATTTGTAGTACTTGTTTTGGTGCCTCAAGTCATCAGGAGGTTCAGAAATCCCTCTTGTTTGTTTTCCCTCCAGTTTGGTATTTGCACTTGTTTTTGTGTCTGTAGTTGTCTTCGTTCAATGAAGCCTTGATTCTCAAGTCTAATTAAATGAAACAGTTCTCAGACAGACAGCACATATATACATATATATAGGGGAAGAAATAAGGAGCAGCACACACTTCAACCACACCGGTGGTTTTCGTCGTTTACATACACACACACACATATATATATATATATATATATTATATAATATAAAGAATTATACATAGATAGCTTTATATATTCGGAGACAGTTTACCGTTAATTGTCATTATCTAGTTAAAGCAAAACCCACTGGGTGCAATCATCTTATTTTAATACTTTAAGGGGGTTTACTTTCAGCCCTTATATATCATTTAATAATAACCACAAATTATAATATCAGTTACTCATCCGCTGTAGATGCTTCATGCCCCGTCAGCTCATTCTTGTCAAATTACACATCCAAAATTGTGGAAAATCAAATACTTAATTTTAAGATCACCAAATTACTAAACGGGATGATAAGATACTTACTATTACGACTAAAGATCTTAGATTTAAGTTATCACGGTTTAAATGATTGAATATCATGCATAGCTTTCCTTTTCTTGAAATTATCTGTTTTTTAGGGGGAAAAAACTGAATTTTATGTAGAAAAAAAAAAAGTAACGAGATGTATTTTTTTTTATAGACACGTTATTTATTTATTCCTTTAAAAGAGGAGTACCCGTCCGTATATTACATTTACACCTGAGCAGTTATCGGTTAGAGTAAAAACTCACAGCACAAGGAATATTTTTCGTTTCGGTGCTCAAAACAAAATTACAATTCTTATATAACACTGTGGAGCAGAAAATGAAAACCCCACAAAAAAAAAAAAAAAGGGGAAAGAAAAAAGAAAAGAAAAAACATATAACATCAAACATGTAAAAAAAAAAAGTTTATTCAAACATACAGACATATTTTCTGAAAAGCTTACATAAAATTCTTCGAACTTATATTCATTTCACTAGGATCTCCCTTTAAAAAAAAAAAAAACAAAAAAGAATCTGAGTATAAATGTTTTATATTTCTTTTCAGACTATATGGCGCAGCTGTGGGAATTTTTTATAAACCAATTATTTTTATTTTTACTTTTGCTCAATGACAAACCGATTATTTCTATTATGGTAGAGTCATCTAACTTTTTCTCAAAAAAAGAAAAAAAAAAGAAAAAAGAGACAAATAAATAAAAAAACAAAAAAAAAAAAGGGATGGATAAAAATGTTCATAAAACATTAGTTTACACACAACTCACTTCGAAACACCAGATAATACTTCAATAACAACAGTTCAATAAAGAATCCTGGTCACTTTATCTACCAGGAGAACCCAAAATTTTATCCATAAAAATGTGAGAAAAACCGAAAAGCACCATCTTAAGCTTTAGCTAAATTTCATGTTTATTTTTTGTGTTTTTGATGATCCAAAAGGTATATTTCATGTTTTTAGTAACCGTCCTAAAATTATCCTCTAAGGTTTTTAAAAGAGCGAATTTTTTTTTTGACCCTTTAATTGGTTAAAGTTTTTGAAATATCAAAAAAAAAAAAAGTAATTAGTATTTAAATATTTTTCAGCATTTAGTTATGTAAAAATCAAACAAAACAAATCTAAACACTAAGGATTTGTTTGGTGAATGAGTTTGAGTTGAAAATTTTAAGTTTCAATAGTAATTTTTATTGACTTTTTAGAAAAGATAAAAAACTTTTTCAGAAAAGATGAAAAACTTTTTTAGAAAAAGACAAAAAAAAAAAAAAAATTCAATTTAACTTAAGTTAAACTTTAGGACTAAACAGGTCCTAAAAATCCATAATAATTTTTTTTTTATAAATGGATCTCTTTGTCTCCTCGATCAACTAACTGATCTCTTTTAGATATATTTTTGACCTGTGTAGAAAAATTTCGGAGAGCATAATACATGCTAATGGATCCAATGAGATTAGTCGGACTCTCCTCTCTGACACACAATAATTTCGAAAAAAAAAAAAAAAAAAAAAACCCTTCTAGACCCTAATTTGGATAGTATTAAGGGGTGATGGTCTTCAAACGTGTGCTTTGAGAGAGTTTTAGATTTCCAATGAAAATTTGTAGATGTTTATAATAAACTTAAATTTTAAAAATTAATAATTTTATCATTTTAAATTTAAATGAGATATTTAATAAAAAAAATTACATAAAATTTTGAGAAAAAAGAAATAATTTTAATTTCAAATATATTTTAAGTTTTAACATTTTTTCACTTCAAATAATTTTTTTTTAACAAAATACACATGTTTAAGACCCAATTTAACTCCAATAAAAATATCTTTAAATTATGTACCTAATTATCCATCAAACGGCCTCTAGACAAATTAAAAAATAAGTAATAAATAATAGTCACCACTTTGTACCTGGATGCCAGAAACATGGAAAGGGATTTGGGGTTTATTTATTTATTTTAGTTTATCTTTTGTTATTCTTTTTTTGGGGGGTTAAATAAAAGACGTCATTAAGGCAAAGGCTTGGCACGCGTTTGATGTTAAAATCTGAATTGTAGAATTTGAGTTTGGATTGATTATGTGTTTAGTGAGGTGTTTGAATTATTTAAGTTAAAAAGTGTAAAAATTTGAAATATATTCGAAAAAATAATAATATAAAACTTGTTTCGCTCGTTAGAAAATTTTATGTAATTTAAAAAAAAAAATTCATTTGAACTTATTTATATAAAATTATGAATTTTTAAAATTTAAATTATAAGATTGTGTGAATAACAAATTTAAATGAAAAAAATAAATATTGAATTGTAAAAATAAGGTTTGAAATGGAGGTGAAACACATTGTTAGGGTTAGTTGATCGTAGTTATGGCAAATTGCAAAGTATGGAGTCGGGAAATGGAGAATACTACGGCACCTTACATACCGTCAAACACTATTTTCATCTTTTTACTCTCTATCTCACGCACATATACTATTCGGAGAGAGAGAGAGAGAGAAATAGAGAGAGAGAGAGCCTTATCTTTGGACTGCTGCAGGCGACATTAACACAGAAGGCAAAGAGAGAGAGAGAGAGAGAGTAAGAGAGCAACACAAACTGCCAACACAAAAATCTTTCTCAAACCTAATATTTCTTTTTTTTTTTCTTTTTCGTTTTCTTTCCTTTTCCCGTTTCCCAATCAAACCTCATCCTCTCTTTCCCCAAAGATACACTCGAGAGAATAATCGCAAAGCAAATTTTTCCAGAAATAGAAAACGATTTTTGGCACAAGAAGAACGAAAAGATGAAACACTTCGTACAGGGATTCATTTCAGCTTCAAATCTTTTTTCTGCTCGTTAAAGGCTGCTATTATTATTATTATATGTGGTGTTGGCATAGAGGTCTTCGACAATATTATCCTCAGTTTATTCAATATTTGGTAAGTTTCAAATTGAAAAATTAATTTGAACTTTGTTCTGTTTTATTTTTTAAATTTTTTGTGAAAAATGATTTGAGCTGTTTTGAAGCTGTTAATTAATAGAGGACGATGAATCACTGCGTCCCCGATTTCGAAATGGACGACGATTGCTCAATTCCTATATCTTCTGGAGTCGGTCGGCCCAAAAGATCTTTCATGTGAGTGTTTATTTATTTATTTATTTTTCAAATTGATTTGTTGTTCTTCTTCTTGTCTGTGAATTCTGCTTTGGATTCAAAGCAATCACGATTCGAAAGCACTGATCGGAAAAGTGAAAACTGATGAAACAGGCCAGAGGACGATATTATGGAGCTGCTATGGCAAAACGGACAGGTGATAGTTCAAAGCCAGAACCAAAGGTCGGTTGGAAAATCTTCGCCGCCGTCCAAATACGACGCCGAACTCCCCCCCGACACGGAGATCAGATCGTCACTAGCACAACAAGTCCACGAGCATCACCACGACCAACAGCAGCAGCAGCAACATCAACAGCACCTGTTTATGCAGGAGGACGAAATGGCCTCGTGGCTTCACTATCCTCTCGTCGACGACCCTGCCTTGGACCACAACTTCTCCGCCGACTTACTCTACCCGCCGCCCAGCGTCACCACAACCACCACCACCGCCGCCACCACCACAACCACCAACTCCGCGACTCCAATCCGTCACGCGCACTATCAGGACGTCAGGCAGCCGACGACCGTCGCGGCCGCACATACGCCGGCTTCGCGGCCGCCTGTGCCTCCGGCGAGGACCGAGCTCGAAGCCAACGTCCAGAATTTCGATCACTTCTCCAGGCAGAACAAGGCTAGGGTTGAAGCCGTGGGACCTTCCAGCTCGAAGAGCGGAGCGGTGAGGGAATCCACGACGGTGGTGGACTCGTGCGACACGCCGGCGGTGGGTTCCAGTTCCAGGTTTTGCGAAATCGGGAGGAGGAGCCCCGGCGAGACGTCCGGAGGCGGATTCCTGGCGAAGGAGGCTATGAGGTGCGAAGGCACAATGATTTCGTCTCCGGGAGATTCGAGCGCCAGCGCCGAGCCTCCTCCGCCGGCGGAAAAGTTGCCGGCGGAGGATCGGAAGCGGAAGGGAATAGAAGCTGACGACGTCGAGTGTCAGAGCGAGGTGAGTTGATTCCATTACCGAGTTCTGAATTCCGATCTCTCTGTTTCTTTCTCTCTCTTCTGTGCCTTTCCCGATATGTTGTTTGTCTGCCTGCCGCCCTCGGCTAACGTGCTCGGGGGTGCGGCGTCGATAAGCGTGTGGCATCCCCCACACAACCCCCACTTGGCTGTTTGCATATCGTTCGCTCCTGTGCACTCCCATTTTCGTCCGTACACGTGGCACTGTTGGCTTGCGTCAGATTTGTAACTTGTGGTTTCTGGGTAGAATTTAATCGCTGGTGATTGGTGGATGCCATAAATTGCATGAAGCCTGATGTACAGGATTCAAACTCCGAACGATTATTCATTTATGGGATTGACGGCGCGTATTACGGGACTACTGCTTTCTCGTCTTGTTCCCGTGTGTGTGTCTGTGTGTGTGTATATATATATATATATATATAATTTTTTTTCTTTCCTTTTTTGGCGGTTTTATGGCGTAATTTTTCTTTTCTTTTTTGTTTTTTATTTTTCAAAAGGAGAGTTTCTTTTTATCTGGATGGAATTGGTTGTCCGATCTGAATATAAGTTTTTTTTTTTTTTTTGGATTTTTATTTTATAGGCATCAATATTTTCAATTAAAGCTTGAAACCAATTACAATTCAATGGGAGAAAAGTAGGTTGTTTTGTTGGTGGTCTATTTATTTTTATTTATTTTTAATTATAGTTTTTCAACAAGAGGAGGAAGACAGATTTCATTGAGTCATAGATGTGTAAGCAGATGAGAAACAGGAAGACAATGGAGAAAAATGAGAAATGAAAACATTAGAAGATAGTAGTTATGCTTTGAATTCTGAGTTCTAGTCTGCTAGATGACTGACAGTGGCTTCGGATGAATGGAGTCATTTAAGCACAAGTAGAAGGTTTTAGATTTTTTTGGGGGTGCATTAAATACATTTGAGGGAGACATGGAAGTGTCACCATGTGCTGATGTTACTTGCATTGGAGCATTAGAAGTCGGCAAGGGTCCATGAAGAAGAATGGTTGCTTCTATGCATGTCAACTAAGTAGGCCTTTCGACAACGAAATTTGCGTGGTAACTTCAAGAAGCTAGAGAACATTATAAGTAGCCAAGGCGTTGTACTAATGATTGTGTCTGTGATAAAGGGTTGCTTTCATTGTCCTCGTATTTCATCGTAATATCAAATATTGTTTGTTGACTCATTTTGCTTTTCTAACCTCTATTTGACTAATTTTTTTCCCCTAAATTGTTGAAGGATGTTGAGTTTGAATCTGTTGATACAAAGAAACAAGCACGCGGGACAACATCTACAAAAAGATCTCGCGCTGCGGAGGTCCACAATCTCTCTGAAAGGGTCCGTACTCTACCAGGATACTATATTTACGGGAAAGCTTGTAAGCTCTGTTTTATAGATTGCTTTTCCTTTTAACGGTGGAGAGTTGCATTCTCGTGCAGAGACGTCGGGATAGGATTAATGAAAAGATGAAGGCTTTGCAAGAACTGATACCTCGTTGTAACAAGGTTGCCAAACGTATATAACCGTTATTTGTATTTTAGATTTGTATTTTTTTTTTAAAGCATTGTGGAACTTTATTTTTTTGGGGGGATTAGATGCACTCTGTCTTTTACTTGGTCTTACAAAAATTTTTCTTCTTTTCAATGATTTCAGTCTGATAAAGCTTCGATGCTGGATGAGGCAATAGAATACTTGAAATCGCTTCAGTTGCAAGTGCAGGTACGCTATTGCCTTTTACTGTCTGGTGTTAAATGTGCATGCATGCATAACGACAGAAAATTTGTTAACGACGGAAAAATTGTATGATTTTATGCATAAGTTCTTAGTAAAGGTCCTCGTGAATGGAATACATAATCAGAAGTACTTCAATAAGCCACCAAGTTTTCCAACCAAAAAAAAAGAAAAAATAGGAAAGGGGGGGGGGGGGGGGGGGGGGGGGGGGTTGGTTTGGGGTATCAAGCGTTAGACAAATAAAATGAAAAGCATGAAAACTTTGTATTGTTCGTCTTTGGTTCGTATTGCAATCAGTAAGTGTGAGCTCCTACATTACTTGATACAAAAATTAGATTTGATCAAATGGTGCAGATGATGTCTATGGGATGTGGAATGGTCCCTATGATGTTTCCCGGCATGCAGCAATATATGCCACCAATGGGGATGGGAATGGGGATAGGAATGGGCATGGGAATGGAAATGGGCATGAACCGACCGATGATGCCATTTCCAAATGTGTTAACCGGTTCAGCCATGACACCACCAGCTGCAGCTGGTCACTTGGGACCCAGGTTCCCTATGCCAGCTTTTCACATGCCTCCTGTTCCTACAGCCGATCAATCCAGAGCTCAAGCAACCGGCGGCCAGTCAGATCATATGTTTCAGTCATTCGCCACACAAAATCCTAACCAGTCACGGATCCCTAATATTTCCGATCCTTATCAGCAGTATCTTGGTTCCCACCAGATGCAGTTGCCAGTACTTCAACAGGTAAATTAACTCTCACTAATTTCTTGCCTTCGATCTCCTGCTCCATGTATAATTGACAAAATCATTATCTCTCCATGCCAGATATTATATGTTAAATTAGGTGGTCCACTATCAAGGCTTGAAATTGTTCACAGTTGCAATAATTTACTAAGTGAAAACAATCTAATCTTTTCCTTATTGGGACCTGAACCAACTTCATTATCCCGAAAGAGCAACAGTAATAGGCATTTATGAGGTGCATTTCTTTTTGTTTTCGATTCACAGAACCAAGCAATGGTCCAGCCGAGTGCCAGCAAGCCGAGTACAAGTAGGGGACCTGGAAATCCTGAAAATCATCAATCAGGTGGGACTCCTATATCTTATATCTCTTCATAATAATTGCATGGTTTTCTTGGTTTTGATAGAGGGACAACGTCAACAGGATAGTGTGGTAGATGGATCTACCCAAGTTTTGCCCCATTTGCTGTGCGCGTCTTGTTTTGTTTTTGTTTTTGCTTTTGTTTTTGTTTTGTGCTGTGCTTTTGTTTTGATTTTAGCCAACATAAAATTAGGGGTTGCATGTAGCTCTGTTTTGATTTGAGCGACATAATGATAGGTTAGGTTCTCATAGTTACAGTAAACATGCAATGCAAATTCGAGAACAATTTGCTGTCAAAATTGATAAAATGGGTCTTTTCTTTCTTTCCTTTTTTTTTTTTTTTAACCTTAAAATGTCCATTAGTTATTTATTTATTTATTTATTTATTTATTAAATAAATGATGAATAATTAATGGTGGAACTTTGTGGATTGCAGGTTGAAAGTTTGTGTGGGGGATTAAATTTGACGAAAGGCTCTTTGCCTGCTAAGTTTTGTAGCGTATGAGAAGACAACTTCTCCAGGAGTAGCGTCCTTGGGTGGCTAATACCATATAACACAGCTAACATGTAATTATCACAAGCCCACAGCAATAAATCTGCCATTTTCCAATTTTATTTCTTCTTCTTCTTCTTCTTCTTCTTATTATAATATAAAACTTTTCCTGATATTTAATTTTTATTTTTTCCCATTGGCTATTTACTACTTATTACCTCGCATTTTGAGTTTATTGAAAAAGTATATCTTGTATTTCGTAGGTTTTTAAGATTGTACCTTTCAATTTTAGAACTTTTTTAGGTGGATAATTGATTTTGATATGAAGTCATGAATTTACTCTTATGTAGTCTATAGATAAACCTATAGTTAAACATGAGTTTAGGCATTATGAATTGAAACAAAGAAGGTATACATAACAAATAAGAAAAAAAACTTACAAATTGCATTTTCAAGCTAAGTTATGAAAAACAAATCCTTCAATTAGTATTTGATTATTGGTTTATCCAAAAGACACAAGGGTAAATTCGTTTATTTAGAGTTCAGATCACTCGCTTTAGAAAAGGTATAAATTTGAAATTCGAAAGTAGAATTTTGAAAACTTACATATATATATTTCAGAAAATATACTTGTATAGAATAACAAACGTATATATACTTTTTCATAGAAGGGGATAAATATATTAAGTTTAGAAATTAGCAGAAATAGATAGCATAACGTAGAGGAGCTGATTAGTGATTGCTTTTAGATGATACATTGTATACGATCTTGGTCCATGGGGAAGATGCTGATAGATACGCCCTAGTATCGTTGTTTTGCTTTCCAACTTGCAAACATTGAAAATCATGGCCAATAAATCGAAATATGAAAAAAAGGTGTTCTCCCACCACTCTCATGGACCACAGTTTTCACTTTTGTTGCTGTAGATTCCTCTTGTCCTCGTATAATCTCAAAAATACCTTCTTTTTTTTTTAGATTCTTAATAATAATCAGAAAAAACTGAATTATGAAAATACTGAAAAATAAAAATTAGAAAGAACCTTTTGAGGTCAGGGCTTGCCCTTGTATCATCTCAAAAATACTTCTTCTTTTTTTCGATTTCTTAAAAATAATCAGTAAAAAAATTATTATTTACTAAAAAACTTGAAAAGTACAAATTAAAAATTTTGAGGTTAGGGAAAAATAGTACGTCAATGAATCTTTTCCCTTTCAAATCAAAAAATAAAATTAAAAAAAAAAAAACTGAAAAGTTGTCAATGTTTAGAATAGCTTCATCGTGTGTGGCCGATCACAGAATCTTGGTCCACTGTCTAGGCACTTTCACCCCTCTAATAAGACCACTAGTGTCACTATTGTATATATCACCATAACACAACACATTAAAAAGAAAAAATAAATTTGAATTTGTGGACGTGAACTCTAAACCTTTTAATGCGATTATGTAATCCTTAAATGATGAATTGACCAGAGTGTGAAGTGTGAACAAGTGATCCTTGCATGAAGGCTCAACCATGTTTCTTCATCGTTTGATTTGAATATTATTCAACATTTCAAGTCTTTATTAATTGCGAATTGAAAAGACATAATCGCTGACATAAAAAAAAATAAAGTGTATAAATTTCATGTTCGAAATAAAAAAATGTCTCAAGATGTATAAATGAATCTAATTTAAAATTGGACTTCATTTGCCTTGAAGGAAAGTTTCTTTCTTTCTTTCGTTCTTTCTTTTTTTATTTTTTTTTATTTACCATTAAGGTTGGATTCTGATTTTTTTTTTTCTAAGAAAAAAATAAATTGAGTGGAGCCTTTAATTCTTACATTCCATTTATTTAAAAAGAAAAGAAAAGAGCTACTAATTCAAGTGAGAGTAAAACACAACTCTTTTTAGGGTCGAATATATCAAGCCTCAAAAAGTCTTATAAAAAATATGTAGAAAAAATAGCATATTAAAAACAGGAAACAAATTTCCATAATAATAGAATCATGGAAATTGATGAGCTCAACTATGGAGACGGCTAGTTGCTGCCTCCTCCTCAGCCGTGAAATCGCTTTCAATGCCGAACTTAAGACGAACTTGCTCAACCATTCTTGATGCCACCAAATCCAGCAGTTTAGCACAAGCAAGGTAATTTGCACCCTGCAGCACAAGGTGGAGACTGTCTTCGTCTAATTTCCTTATAAATGTAGCATCCCACCTTTTGAGCTCCTCCTCGGTCAGTGCCCGGTCGTTAGAACTCCGACGGATGTCCCTGTGCTTCTAGAACCACTCCAACATCTTCGCGAACACGTTGCTGTCAATTTTCATCAGCAGAATCACGGTGTCCCTAAAGCCATCATCCACCATGTTCTTGATGGTGTCGCACTGCATTAACACCTCCTCCATCAACACCTCGACGAAAATTACACCATCTCAAGTCTTTAGCGTAAGGGAATTCTTTGGCGAGGAAGACAGAGAGTACATTTACGTTTTTTATTTATTTATTGATTTTTTTGCTGAATAAAGAAGTGCATTATTAACTAACAATAAAAGAGACAGCAACATTCACCAGTGCACTAGACACATCTAATTTACCAAGTAATACCTATATGTACACACACACACACACATATAAATACACCAACAAGAAAATATATACTTAGGGAAATCGTGCATGCATAAATACTGTAAGATATGTTTCTTCTGTTACCCTGATGCAACGAAGCACAGAGGCAGCACAGAAACTTGACTGACCCCATAGATAAATGAACTTAAGAGACTCAAAATTTTTTGATCATATAGTCAAAGATTGTAACTGACGACAAACCTCAACAGAAACAAATATACAAGCATGTAAAAGTTAATAAAATCGAAGCCCATAGAGATAGATGTGGCATGATTGCAGACATAACCTAACAGTTAATCCATATTTGACTCTATCATGTGTAGAGATCAAATCCCATACACCCAAATTGAAAAATAAAATAAAATAAAATTGTGATGCTCAAAATGGGTAAACCAAAACTCATATTCCTCAACTATTCATCAGGTAAAACTGTCAGTTACATATTCAAAATCTGAGGAAGTCAACACGATATTCCCTTCTTCTTTTTTTAAGACAAAGCACAATATTTTGTATGTGGGAAGAAGATTTTAAGACATAATTGAAGTCAAAGACCTTGTTTCCTGATCAAAAACGGAAGGAGAGAAAATGGGAAGATGTGGGAGATCCTTATAGTGTTGCTTCTCTTATGAAAGTTCAAATGCCTCCAACAAATTATCTTCTGGCTTCAAACCGACTGTACTTATGGGCTAATTGTAGAAAGAATCTGAGAACAAAGAAGCACAAAACAAGCTTTACGCTTAAACAAACTCGGTAATTGATTATATTTCATATCAAAACGCCACAAGGGATCATGGATATTTAAATATTAGAGGGAATAAAGTACTCTTTATTACCTTGTCAGTAAGTGTACGAAACTCCTCCAGTTCCATAGCTTTATCAAGTTCCTAATAGTGGTAGATAAGAAATTTCAGCATTCGTTTCTCAAGATCGCTGTTTGGCATCAATATCATTTAGTGTATTTGATAAACAAAACAATTTTTTCTTGATTAAATACGCTATACTACTCACATTCTCTGGATCCTGGGAGCTATCAACAGCACGTATGAGCTTCCGAAGGTCTTCATCTTTTAATACATCACGAATTTCACTAGAAGAAGCTGCAAAATACAAGGTTAAGACATTTTGGTGGGCTAGCAGTGATACACATGCTTTGGATATTATCTTCAATTTGAGTTTCAAAACCAGACCTATAGCCTGATGTTGTGATCTCTGCACTACCTCGCTAGGTTCATCGACATTTAACGGTCTTTGTAGAAGTGATTGTGGATCAACGGCTGAAAACAACAAAATAAAAAAAAATCCAAACTCCTGGATTATGATAATCCATAAAACAGCAATCTATTTATAACCTCTATAATACATGAATATCCAACCGTTTATGATCAAGTGTAAAGGGGCAAAATTCTTACTTGATTTCTGCTTCTGTTCAGAAGCCACCGGCGTAGAGCACGGAATTTCTGCCATTCATATAATAAACTCAGTCTAGTTATTTCTTATATTTTACTTTATAATAACAGCCTTTAAAAGCTGAACAATACTTCGAAAAAATAACATATTTTTTGGGTTTCTCTTATCAACAATTTCCTAAATCGCTTTAAATCTACCTAATTCATAAATCGCTTGAAAAAAGGCTGCTAATTTTTCTTGTAAAATACTCAAAAAAAAAAAAAATTCCACATTTGTCACAAACCCACTTCAAAATTTTCCTTTTCGTTAAATCCCAAGATAATGATAAATAAGTAAGGCCAAGAACTGTGCTTTTGTTTTTCCTTGATTAATACTGTAAACAAAAAAAAAAAAAAAAAATCGGAAAAAAAAGGAAAAGCATACCTTTATGTTTCTTGAAACAGATTAAAGAACAACTGCAGAAAGAGAGAAGCTTAGAAATCAATGGCTAATAATTAAAAGAGCAGTCTTTTTTTAATTTTATTTTTTATTATGTAAATCAAAATTGAGAATTTTGCGTTTGGCTTACTAAGGGGAAAGGCAAGAGGGACACTTGTATTTGGAAACTGCTTGATTGCAGACTCGACACTGCTTATTGGGACCCATTTCAATCTTCCCCTTCTAGAAACAATGCCGGAGGTTTAAGGTCATTCAGGAGAGAAAACCCTAACTCAAAATTTTAAGAAATCTGAAATCTCCTCTATTGCTCTACAAAGTTTCGCTGCAGAATTTGGCCTTCAACTCAGTGGGAAAGCTTCAAGGTGAAGCCTTGGAAAGAAAGCTTTGGGCTGTGCGTCCGTCAAGAGAGAGAGAAGAGAGAAGAGAGAGTCCGGCCAGAGAGAGAAGAAAAGAAAAGAGAGAGAGAGAGTTGCAAATTTCATTAATTTTTTAGGGCCAAAAACGTATTTCTAAGAAGATAAGGGGCAAATGTATAATTTCAAAAAATGTCATATCATAAAAATAAAAATAAAAATAAAAATAAAAATTCCCAAAATTTTAAAAGTATATTCCTTCACCTTTAATCCTTTTGCTAAACAAAAGTTTTAATGCAAAAAAAAAAAATAAAAAATAAAAAAACACTCTAATTAACATAAACATCTGAATTTTAAATAATTGACAAAAAAATAAATGTTTGTGTTTTTTGGACTAAATAAGAAATTTTATTATCAAGCCACTAAATGGCAAGAGATAGACACCAGGAGAAGGATAAGCCCTCATAACAGAACTCGGAATAAGCTAACTTGCCAGCCACCAAATATACCTAAAGTTCACAAACCAACAAGACAACACGCATGTAATCAGCCTATTCGGGAAAAACCGAAGCGATCTCCTATCCCAAGCACAAAGGAAAACTCCTGTAATGGGTGGCGTGAACGTAAGATTTACCCACCAAATAATACCCAGCCAAACAACGACTAAAATTCGATCAACACAAAAACCTACATGAGGAACTAGAGGGAAAACATTACAAACAAACACATTAAATAGAAAAAAGAAAAAAGGGACACCACTGCAACCTCCGGCAAAGCCACACCTATCAACGCCAGAGTAACCATCGACGCGATTGGACCATCGTGGAAAGAAGGCCAGCAAAAAGGAGGAAAAACCGGCTGCGCGTGAGGGACACGCCACCCATGATGGGTAAATCAGGGCCACGTATCGACCCAACCCCCTCACCACCGCCCCGCAGCCCAGCTCTTGTGGTATCCACGAGCCCCTATGACAAACGCACCCAGATCTGAGGACGACGAACGACGATCAACTCTCCATGCTTGGCTCCGAAATAGCCCCTACCCACCCTTATGACAGTACAAGCACGGTTCGGAGACCACGACGAACTCCTTCATGAGCGACGGAGGCCGACAATTCAGCGAAAGGCCGGACCACCGGCCTTAGATCTCAAAAACCTCAATTTCTTTCAGAGTCTCTCTCTTCTTTCTCTCTTTAAAAAATTGAATTAATATTATTATTTTCCTATTATGACATTAATTTTTTTCCCCATTGATAATTTCAAGTGTTTATTACAAGTATGATTTTTTTTTTTTTTTTTCTGTCAAGGAAAAACTAGAGCTTCGGACACCATCCAAATTGTTGAAGAAAAAAAATATTGTTCCCAATTATACAAGGAACATACAACCCACACAAAGCGAAAGAGAAAAAGGAGAAGAAAAGCGAAATATAATGCATAGGTTAAAGATGATTAAAAGAAAAAAAATGCGGCTATTACTGATGCTATTACTATTAGGTTAATAATTATATGCTTATTTTTACATATATGTTATGATAATAATTTATAAAGGAAAATAATATTATATAACAATGTAATTTCTATTTTACTTTTACATACCTAAATAAATTGTCATAAATAGTTTCTAAATAAATAAAGTGAATAACAAAATTTTAAAATATTTACAATAAATAACAAATTCACTAAGTAAATTAAATGTTTAATAAATAAATAAACACTTTATTGTATTAATAAATAAATATTTCTTTATAATAAATTGATTATATTTTATTTACTATTACTTATTTTAAATATTATAAAAACTTGTTCTTTACTTGGTAAATGCTTCATCACTTTTCCATAGGCTAGTACTCCAATCTGAAAGGCCCACTGGAAATTGAAAGGCCCAAAAATATGAGCTCATGACAAAGCCTTTTTTTTTTTTTTGGCTTATGCCACACGAAAGTAGTCTTTTTTCTCTCGGATAACTTGAGTCGAGCCTCCATCTCTCAGTACTCTATCTCTCTCTCCTCGCCGCCGTTCTCTCTGCTTAGATTTGAGTCTGAAATCGAAATCGAAGGGTATGAAATCCAACATCTTTACTCGCTCACTTTTCCTCTTTCTTTTTATTTTCTAGGTTTTTTTTTTTTATTTCAGAATTTTTTTTGATGTACAATAGTAGGGTTTGATCTTGTTTCGTTTAGGAGGTTTTGATCGCACGATTCTAGGGTTAAACATTCAATTAAATTGATTTTATCTCTGGGTTTTGTTGCGTTTATACCAATTCATATCTTATATTTATTTGTAGCATTTTTTTTTTTTTTTGTTTTTTTGTTTTGGGCGAGCTTATTCGAGATTCAAAAAATGGGGGTTTTTGTATTTCTTGAATTCTGGTTCTTGTTGGTAATAAATTATGGTATAAAGAGAACTTGGATCTCTTGATCCCAAAGAAAATTCTAACGAAACCCTAACCTTCGTTTGCAATTTCACTCAGATTAACCACGTAACACAACCATGGGTCAGGGAACACCCGGCGGTCTTAACCGGCAAGGGCTGCCGGGCGATCGGAAGCCCGATGGCAACGACAAAAAGGAGAAGAAGTTCGAGCCGGCAGCACCACCGGCCCGAGTTGGCCGAAAGCAGAGGAAGCAGAAGGGCCCTGAAGCTGCTGCTCGGCTTCCCACCGTGACGCCTCTGACGAAGTGTAAGCTCAGGCTTCTGAAGCTTGAGCGGATCAAGGATTATCTCCTGATGGAGGAGGAGTTTGTTACTAACCAGGAGCGGCTGAAGCCGCAGGAGGAGAAGGCTGAGGAGGACCGATCCAAGGTCGACGACCTCCGGGGCTCTCCCATGAGCGTCGGCAATCTCGAAGAGCTGATTGACGAGAACCACGCCATCGTTTCGTCGTCGGTTGGTCCAGAATACTATGTGGGTATTTTATCCTTTGTTGACAAGGACCAATTGGAACCGGGCTGTGCGATTTTGATGCACAATAAAGTAAGTTTTTTATTTTTATAAATAATTTATATTGCTTGGTTTCCTTTTTTCCTTAATTAATTTAATTTGTATTGAAAGTTGGTGTTTTGGTTTCTTGTTTTTTGTTTTTGTTAGTACTTAGTTTCGTTTCCTGTTTAGAAAATAGAGGAAGGAAGCATAATCGGAAATGATCTTATTAAGTTGAAGACTTCTATATTTGAGGGATTTATAGTTAAACCAAATTGGGCAACGAATTGTCTGTTTTTAACCTTTCTAGCCAAAATATTAGGCATGTTTTTGACATCCTTACTGAGATCTGAATTGGGCGCTACTGATTAACTTCTTAGACCCAAATCTAGTGCTACTGATTAAAATAACAAAGATTACCAAACTTTGGCCTTTGCTTTTTAATTGAAAGAGTAAACTAAGCTCTCTGCTTGCTTAGGGTAATTAACCACTTCAAATACTTTCTTTTCCCTCCTGCGAAAGAAACACAAAGCATTCCAACGAGAGAGGTGTGCCTAAAAAAGTAAGGGAGCTAACCAGCCTTGTGTTGTGATGTGGGGCAACTCCAAAATTTAAAAGTAATTAGAGAATAAGTAGTCCGTATGATAGTATAGAAGTTATTAGATTGAACTGCGTTAGGAAGTCTATAGTGTGTTCTTTTTAAACCCTAAAATTTTCAACTTTAGATAGCAACATCAACATGATGGTTTCCGATTTTGCTTGTTGTATTAGATTGAACGAATGCTGTCTGATTGTGATTTTATTTAAAACGTCACTTCGCTTCTCTTCTTCCTCCCCTCTATTTTTGCTCTAGCTTATTTAAGTATAACATTATTGCTTTAACTTCAATTCTATTTTTTTTTTTTTTGGGGGTACTTTTTAATCTCTTTATTTAGATATGTCTATGTACATAATATGTTTTCAATTCTATACTGTTCTAATAAAAATGCAATACCACATTTTAACACAAAGCTTAAATAAATTAGATCACATGACAGGAAGCAGTTAGAAACATATGTTGGCAGATATGAATTGGTCAATAAAGCTTTAACCTGCAAAAGCGTCATTTAATAATCATTTTGGTAAGTAATTCCATAGGAGAAAAAAGTTCATACAGGTGGTCCTGATCAGCAATTTGCAATAGATCAATTCATATGGTACAAGCATAACAAGTGTTGAACTAACAATATGATAAACTCACATGATGCCTACATTGGTTGAGACAAGAAAAACGAGTTGATATTCTCTTTCTCCTATTAAACATTCTTCTGGATATTCAAACATTTGAGAAAATAATCACTTGACAGAAACCAATTGCTAGTATGCCCTTTTATTGAGACCCTGCAACCACTAAATTTTACCCACTTTACATGCTATTACATATGAAGATGATAGCGGTCGGATTCCATGACTCTCAGCAATGGTGATAGACATGTTTGAACATGCTTTTCAAACTGACAAACTTCTTAAGCATCTGCACAACTTTCCTCACGTTGGGTGAAATAGATGGGTTTTTTAATTGTGTACTTCACTTCCGGCTCTGGGAATATCATTTACTTTTCTTTATCTTTGCTTAGTCTTTATGTGGAGTTCTCTGAATATCATAATCCATACATTAGTTCTTGCTGACTCGTTAAGCCTTGTGCATTTTGCATTTGCTTTTATTTCCTTGTTCTGGGATTGTTCCCCTTAGCATTTTCTTACAAATTTTTAGTTTAGAGCGCTGTAGGAAATGGGCTATTTTCCTTTTGGAGTTTTGCAAGACATTTTGGCCGAAAGTTTTCAGTTATGATGTGCCATTGATCTAGTTTCTATGGCTTAATTTATTACATTAATTTTGTGATCCCTTGTAGGTTCTTTCTGTTGTTGGGCTGCTTCAAGATGAAGTTGATCCTATGGTGTCTGTGATGAAAGTCGAGAAAGCTCCACTGGAATCCTACGCAGATATAGGTGGGTTAGATGCCCAAATACAGGAGATCAAAGAAGCTGTTGAGCTTCCGCTCACCCATCCTGAACTGTATGAAGATATAGGTATAAAACCTCCCAAGGGGGTTATCTTATACGGAGAACCAGGGACTGGCAAGACTCTGCTAGCAAAGGTATTTTTATGATTCTACTCTATGTTTTTCTCCTTACTGAGATGCTGTATCTAATTATGTTTTATTCGTGGTGCTTGATATGCATTCAGTTTTCGCTGCTGTGCTCTCCTTTTCTACTCCTCTGGTTTTTTCCAACCCCAGCAAGAGGTTAATTAAAAACTATGGTTTGCCTTTTCTTATGGAGGGGTTGCACATTGTAGTTATCTGCATTTATATGATCTGTTTAACTGTTGATGTCAGTGCAGCTTCGTTTGTTTTAGTATCTCTTATGTCTTTGTGCATGTTTGTATTATTTATTCTCTCGAAATCTTGATAAGTTATAACCTATAAGCTTGACTTTGTGAAATCTCAGGCAGTTGCAAATTCAACATCTGCAACTTTCTTGCGTGTTGTTGGGAGTGAATTGATTCAAAAGTACTTGGGAGATGGGCCAAAATTAGTTAGAGAGCTCTTTAGAGTTGCTGATGATCTGTCTCCGTCAATTGTCTTCATTGATGAAATCGATGCTGTTGGGACAAAAAGGTGAGCTGGTGAAGTTTTTTATTGTTTGACTTCAAATTACTACACTAGAAGCATCTATGGTTATTACACATACTGCATATATATTTTGCAGATATGAAGCGCATTCAGGTGGTGAACGGGAAATCCAAAGAACCATGTTGGAGCTGCTTAACCAATTGGATGGGTTTGATTCGAGAGGAGATGTGAAAGTTATTTTGGCAACGAACAGAATTGAAAGTCTTGATCCGGCTTTGCTTCGGCCTGGTCGAATAGATAGGAAAATTGAATTCCCTCTTCCCGACATCAAAACAAGGAGAAGAATTTTCCAGGTATCATTGAAGAATGACGTGCATATATATATGTATATATATGCGCGAATAATCTCCTCAAATTCTTTCCTGGTATTTAAATTGAACAAGGTTTCGTTACGCGCTATAACTTTTATCCTCTTGCAGATACATACATCAAGGATGACATTAGCTGATGATGTCAACCTTGAAGAGTTTGTCATGACTAAGGACGAGTTCTCCGGTGCTGATATAAAAGCCATCTGCACTGAAGCCGGGTTGCTTGCTTTAAGAGAACGCCGTATGAAGGTGAGAGCTACATCGACTCTAAATCAATTACTGGGAATTTCCTAAAAGTGAAGAGAATTAACTCCAAAGTCGTAGTTTTTGTTAATTTTAGGGGAGGTGGTTACAAGAAACGTTTTAATTGAGATTGTTTCCTAAACATTAGGATTGGGGGATTAACTTGGTGGAAAATTTGTGATTTTTGCGTTTCAGGTGACTCATACTGATTTCAAGAAGGCGAAGGAGAAGGTGATGTTCAAGAAGAAAGAAGGGGTACCAGAAGGACTTTATATGTGAAAAGATTTATTCCAATCCTTGGAGAAATGTGTCTTTTGCCTTTGGACTAGAACTTCATTTCTTTAAATTTGCCCCCCTTTTTATTTTTATTTTTGGTTACAAAAAGGATTGACATCTTGTGTTGAAAGATGGTAAACTCCTCCCAATGTAATACTAGTCTTAAATATACCAGCTTTCTTTAACTTTTTATATCTTTGCTCTTTTTTTTTTTATAAAAAAAAATCGAATTTAATTGGTAATTTTTATGTTTATTTTGTCTGCCATATCCAGTTTCCGGTGATGGGATTATGATGGCGGTTGATTTCTCTCTACCTTCAGAAAATTCGTCAAGACATCGTAGAATTGTTTTCCTTGTTCAGCGGAGGAGGAAAATAATACATAGATGTATATACATATACACATATATATATTTTGTGTGTGTGAAAAGTACACAAAAACACTGACCTAACTAAGGGAATTGGAATGCATAATAAGCTTGTATTGCTTTTGAGCAAAGAATCGTCGTTCAAGCGCAAATTGGTGTCAAAAGTGAAATGCCTCTTTTGAAGAAAAATTTATTTCTTTTATAGTCATGCCCTAAAGTCTTCTGTGGCGCTTGTTTACTAATCGGGATTAATGAATGGGATCAGTCTCTTGTCTAATTGTTTTTACGTTTTTCTTCCTTGGAATGGGAGAAGAAAGGAAGGGTTCCACATTAATTTGGAATTTGAGGTATGACATTGACAATTTTATATACTCGCTTTAGATGTGACAATCAATCTTGATATTAAATTACATAATGATATTAAATTACATAATGTGTGTTGTTCACTATTAGGAACCTAATCTATTCAAATTCAAATCTAAATTTTCATTTTAATAAAATTCATATCATATATATATTTTCTCTCTCCCAAACATACATTTAGATTTTTTAGATTCATATATTCAATTTGATTGCAAAAACTCATATCCAACCTATGTTCTAAACAGACACTAAACTTATATTTAATGACATGTCTAGACGAGAAATGTATGTAGATGACAAGTGAATATGAATGTGACTAAGAAGAAGGATAAAGAAATGACAGTTATGTGGAGGGTATAATAAAGTTCACTCCTATTTCATTGAAATGGTATAAGTCAGTAGTGTACCATAGCCAGGGTACCATAGCCAAGTCAGTATTTTGATGATTGGGGAATGCATATGCAAAGCAAAAGATGTGAGTTGTTGAGTAGTGTATATTGACCTTGGGACATCATCAAGGACATTGCAAGGTGAATTTTGGTGTGTCGTTTTTATTAATCTCACGGCCTGGCCAGGATTGATGATGCTTAGCCATATCAACGTAAAGAGTTTATGAATAACTCTTCTAATTAGTAGCCTTAATTACTATAATTGGTAGAGGTTATGTCCTGTTTTTGTATATATATTCGAAATAAAAACAGAAATATATACAAGCATTGAAGCTAACACAGAAAAAAAAAAAAAAAAAAATGGACAAGGTGAAAACGACAACTAGAATCAAAAACCACAAAACAATGAAAACATCGAGTCTTTATTAAAAGAAACGACTTTTTTTTTTTGGGAAGCAATATGCCCGATGAAACGAAATAAACTGGAATTACTCTTTTGGTTTCCTGCAACTTCTACTTTTATATTTGTCGCTTTCTTTCTTACTTTTTTTTTTTCCTTTTCTTTTTCGTTGTTGTTGTTGTTGAATTTGTCTCTTTCTTTAAGTACTCCTTTTCCTAGAGGCTAATTTGCCATACCTTGGAATCAATAATTACTCTTACACTCTGTTTGGTAGGATACTAAAGAGAAAAAGTGAAAAAGGAAATTTATCAAGTTGTAAATATTAAATTAATAAAAAGGAAAGAAGTTAAAATACTTATACAATAACTATACAATAACTATTTTATTCATTAATTTATATTCATTTACTTCAAAAACAAGGATGAAAGGATAGTTTTGATTATCATTTTACGGATTTAAGTTTTTTCACATAATATTGAAAGTAAAAACTTAATACGGTTTAATTCAAAAAAAAAAAAAAAAAAAGGGTCCACTATACCTTTTATCCATTGCATTTCCCTCCTCTTTTCCTTATTTCTCAGCTCTAAATGCAACTACCCAAAAAAAGTTATTTCTACTATTTGCCAACGAATCATACTCCCTTTACTTATTTCCTTTCTCTCTTTTATTATCCTACCAAACATAGGGTTAAGTTCACTGTAAGAATCTCCGTCTTTTTCAAGTTAAATTCGGAAACATTTCCTCTTCTAATACTAAGTTAAAAATAAGATAAATTTTCAAAAGGATGTGGACGGCTCATGCATAACAAAAGACACGTTTTCCCAAGCTATATAAGTAAACTACACCAGTCAACAACCCTCCGCTTTGGGAAAATCATTTACAAACATTTCAAGTACTTTCATTTCCCAATATTTTAAATGAACATTTAGAAAACAACATTTAGAATGATATAAAATATTACAAATTGTTATCATTTTTTATTTTTACGCAAAATTGTAAATGTTAGGTGGGTAATAATTTTTTCATTTGGATGCTTTTTCAGTATTAAAATGTTTTCATTCAAATATTTTCATTCCAAATGTTTTCATCCAAAATGTTTCTTTCAAACGAAAATGTTTAAACAACAAATGAAAAACGGAAAAAAAAAAAAAAAAAAAAAAAAACGACATAACTTGGCTAGCGTTCTTAATTTTGCAAAACTTTTTTTTTTTTTTTAAGGAAATTTCTATTCGATGTACCGAATTACTTTTATAGCTTGGGAGCATGACAATAAAATAAAGAAAAAGTCCATCCTTTAAGTAACGCAAAGTTATCTTGCTACTTCGGGCGGGCATAAAAAATAAGTATATAGGTTAGTTTAGTAAGAAAAGGGAGCACATGAAACTTATAAACCGGAAAAAAAAAAAAAAAAAAGTTATCCTACTACTTGCCCCATCCCACAACTCAAAAATCATGGCTCAAAAAGACAAATATCGTACGTGGATATTAAGCTTGACCCCAACACTCCAACCAATTTGAAGTTCCTAATTAGTAACTATCAATGTCTTGTCTGCAAAGCCAACATACCTAAAGTGGGTTGATAGGACGCTCGTTTTTCTCGTTAAATGTTAGGGTTTGAGTTGTCATCACTGTGTTGGCCGGGATATATGGACAATCTACTTCGTGAGGGATCCATATATCATACGAGGGGACATCCACCCTCCCTGGGTTTATCTGGACATTCCGACCTCAACCCCTATAACTCAATTTTTTCAGAAAAAAAAAAGTATTATCAGCAAAATAATTTTTTCTTCGCTACTGGAAAAAGGATAATCAATATCATCTCGTCCCGTCAAATTATATATATAATTTCATATAAAAAAAATCTTGAGATCCACTAATGAAACATAATGACCTTAATCTAAATCATTATAGATCCAACGATACACAATATATTAACCGAGCAGGACGTTGTATTTTGGGGTTGCCGAATATCAAATTGTGGAATCCTATCGAGATAATTAGTTTAAACGTCCACGCCATGCCCTACCGGCCTTTCGTAATAGCATTGCTAAATATTGCTAAATACGCTAGCTAGACTTATGTGAAAAAGAAAAACACTTTGGTGTTTAACCATATGTGACTCTGCTTTGTGGCAAAATTTTCAATTAGGACCTACACACCAGACCTTAGCTTTGACTATATACATATACATATTTTGGCCATATATTCAAGACCCCAATGAAGTCTGATAGATTAAAAGAGTAGTACCCAGTGCTCCTAGTGATCAGAAGAAAGTAGTTGGTGGTTGCCATCTTACTAGTTTGGGAGGATAAACAGTTACTTTCATATTCAAAATAATTCATTCAATTATTTTATCCCCAAAAAAAAAAAAAAAAAAGAGTTATAAAAAAAAGAGTTATAAAAAAAAGTCGTAAGTCATTGAATTGGGGGTAGCTACCACAATGGGGGTGAAGAGCTGAGGAGAGTAAATTGGACTAGTCCTTGCTTGCTGCCATTCAAGCTAACTTTGGGGTCACCTCATTAATGCTATTATATTTCACCAGACGCATTTATTTCTCATTTTCCCTTTTCGTGCTCAGTTTTTGTGTCTTTGCATTTATCAGACTCACAAACTTTGTCAGCCCAACATGTATATACAGATGAACTTCTTGAGAGTTATTTATAATCATGTATACTTTTTTTTTTTTTTATCTGGCACGTTACAAAATTACACTTGCAATTTTATTTTGTTTATTATTGTTAGTTGATTCTAATGCAGCATTTGTCATTTGCATGGTTTTAAATAATCCGTGTTACAAGATTTTAAATAAAAAAATATGTGTAAATCAAATAATAAATACAAGATTTTAAATAAAATTTTATAATTATTGGATCTATT
Source organism: Ficus carica (assembly GCA_009761775.1). Lineage (NCBI taxonomy): Eukaryota > Viridiplantae > Streptophyta > Magnoliopsida > Rosales > Moraceae > Ficus > Ficus carica. Next base: position 2,095,637 of record CM019748.1, on the reverse strand, counting down.
CGGCTGTTGTATTTGAGATATTTTATATATATATATATACAAGGGGATTACAGTTATCCCCAATTTTTTTTGGATTTTAACTACTTGTCCACACAATTTATAATTTTTGATAATTTTCCTTCTCTTTTTTTTTTTTTTTGGTTGAATGGTAATTTACTTTTTCAACTTTATAAATTGTTACTAGATGTCACATTTTGCTTACTTTCTTTAAATTTACTTACTTTCTTTAAATTTGGTTTGGGTTTGAATTTGTAAGATTGCATTGAGGTTTGAGTTAGATTTGGAATCAATTTTTGATCGAACATGAGATTTTTGGTTCTTGTGTGAGATGAGCTTGCCACAACCAATTTAAAGTTAAAATAAAATGATAAGAAACATGTATTGTGACAATTTAAAAAGTTAAAAGAAAACAAATTGTTAAACTTTAAATTATAAAAACAAGTTGTCAAAAATATAAAAGTTTGAGGATAACAATACTAAAAACACCGTATGGATAAGGACGTACCAAACCCAAACCCCTACGCACAGACACTACAAAAATTGTTTATTTGAGACTGTAAGTAGTACCAAAACCCTCCAGAATGCAATTACTGCTTCAAACGCGTCTAATAAATATAGCATATATAGTAACAATGGCTGGCTTCAGTGATCTTAAGCAGTTGGTAATAATATCTCTGTTTAATTTTGTCAGGCTAATCTGCAAGATTACTTTTTTTTTTTTCTTTCTTTCTTAGAATTTGGGATGGAGAGGTTGGAACTATTTGTATTTTATAATGTAGTGAGGTATGAAATTATTGTTAAATTATATTCCACAACCTGCATTACTACTTTTAATTTTTCTTCACATTTTGGAAAGAAGAAAAAATGTGTGCTTGATAATTAACTGCATAGTGTATCTTATAATGTAATGAGGTGTGCAATTATTGTTATGTAATATCTGCAAGATCACATATATGGATATATACAACTACATTCTTCACATATTATAAATAGTGATGGAAGGGGGGAAAAAAAAAACGCTTGCTTTAATTTTAATATATATGTTTTAACTAGCTTTCAGTACCTTTAATTAAAAAATAGCAAATATATCCTATTCGTCTGTTGCACACTCGATCAATTAATGAGTTTCAGTTGTTCAGTTTAATGCATGCAAGACTATATCGATCTCAGGGGTAGTCTACATAAAGTAGTATACAATATATATACATAGATAGGGCCGGCTCAATATAAATTAGTCTATACATATAGATATATAGGGTTCTTTTTTCTTCTTCTTGGTTTTTTTTTTTTTTTTTGTATCGTTTTATTTTGGCCCCACTCTTTTACCATGTGTCCTCTCATTTACCACTTCTCTTTACGAAAGGTGTATAGAGCTACGGCTTATCCTTTGGACAGTACCTCCTCTTTCGCAGTTTTAAGTTGACGTTTTTAATGGCACATCAAATTTTGATAGCTAGTGCCACTTCTTGGTTATTATAAATATATATATATATGTGTGTGTGTGTGTGTGTGTGTGTGTGTGTGTGTGATTGTGTATGTATAGAAGTTGCTTGAGTCATATTTTAACCCATGCTTAAACGTATATTAAAAGACATTCAAAACAAAGAAGCTTGCATGGACGTACTAATTAGAGCATGTTGAAAGAAAACAGACGCACCTAAAAAAAAAAAAAAAAAAAAAAAAAAGATCAATATTGAAAGTAAAGAAAACGAAGGACTACATATATTTATTTATTTTCTTTTCTGGGACGACATAAACAAACGTACTCGTGAAATGTAAACTCTTACATCAACTTTTAGCAGAGAAAAGAAAAAAGAAAAAGAAAAACTTTCTCATGACATAGCTGATCCAAACCACTAAAACACTTACAAATATAACTTTGCTTAATTAACTAATAATTATGATAATAATAATAATAATAACAAACGACAACAAATAAGCTAACACATGAAGATATCATATTTCTGATCACACGTACGTCTTTGTTTTTTGAAGTACTACTTTTTCAAGGGAAAGGAACAACTCCACCAGGACCAATGCCAGTGCCTGCACCAGCACCGCCAATACCACCACCACCGCCGAGTCCGCCACCACCGCCGAGTCCACCGGCACCGCCGAGTCCACCGGCACCTCCAAGTCCACCGGCACCGCCTAGTCCAGCGAATCCGCCGACTCCACCGCCGAGGCCACCGCCAAGACCGCCACCTCCGCCAACGCCCGCGCCGAATCCGCCAAAGGGAAGCCCGTTGGCGCCAACTCCGGAGTAGCCGCCGAGCCCGCCGTAGGTAAGGAAGTTCTTCTGGTCGTTGAGTCCGGCGCCGGCCTCGGCCTTCTTCGGCGTAGCCGCTGTAGGCACGTTTCTAGCCGTGGCGTGAACCACGGCCAGAGCAAGAACCAAAGCAATGCACCACTTCGCTGCCATATTTCTAGCTATTAATTTTCTTATCTCTCTCTCTCTCTCTCTAAACTCTTGATGAGTGATTTTGTTACCTGAAGGACTGAGGGGAATCGCTTTTTATAGCCAAAAAGGAGCGGTGGGAGACAGTTGTGAGTAGTAAATATAGGGTTTAATGAGCTATGCAGAGATTTGCTTCCTCGTGTTTTATTTTTCTTGGCTGATACTTAATGAGCCTCTGATTAATTAATTAAACGTTTAATTAACAAGAGCTAGCTTGGCAATTGTATTAGATTATTATTACTAATATATAGTTGGTTAATTAATCAAAAATTCATATAGCTAAATTCAGGACCCCACAAATTACTACACAAGTCACACAGTTGGACAATATGGCAAATGCTTATTGGTTGGAAAAACTAGCAATATAATAGTTAGTACCATGACTGATGTTAGTAACTTTCTAGGTATTATGAAAATGTAGAGGATTAATTTATAAAAATATATATATATAATGATTTTTTTCCTGCTGAAAAAGGGAGAGTATTTTTGTGTAGAAAAGTTAGTGGCATATCATAATCTTTATATATCTTTAAATTCATGTCATTAACTTATTTTGGTTAATATTTACACCATGTGTTTGTGTGATAGAAATTTAAAGTTTCAAAATTCAAACAGAAATAAACTAAAATAAAAAAAGTAAAGGCGCTGTTTGGAATTACTTTTGGAAAGGTTTTCATATATAGTTTTCGAGAGAATATTTTTTAGACTATTTTTTAAATCGCGTTTGTTTACACCATTAATCAAAGCGAAAAATTGACAAGGAAAATTTTCATCTTTTATCAAGGAAATGAAAAATGCTATGATGTTGTTTTCCTTTTTCCCTTGTCATTTTTTAGGGCTCATAAAAGCTAACTATAATTTCATTTTTTTTCCCCCTCAAACTTCTCTTTAAAAACAAAATCAAACACAATTTCATCTTCGATCTAAACAATATTCTCAAAACGCTTTTCATTTTCATTTTCATACTCAAAATAAAATCATTTGCAAAACTTTCCCAAACAGGCTCAAAGTCCTTTTGTGGCATTTCTGAAATTTTTTCTTATCTTGTATCATCTTATATCCATCCCTTTTGTCACTTTAAAAATCTCGAGATTTACTAATCAAACAGAAATAACTTAACCCAACACTACTTAAAAGATGAAAAATTCATCCCGTGTCTTGGGAATATGGAAATATAGCAAAAACCCATCTGCCAGCTAAAGACGGTCTGTTAGGTTGTTGGAAGTGCATTGATGCTAGCTGAGGATGTTTTCATTGCTGTCACTTGGTTCCATATTCTTCTAGTAAATCGTCGTAATTAATTTTGCCGAGTTAATATTTATTACAGCTAGCTAGCTCGTAAAGTTTCGTATAAATGCATGTATATTTGGTAAGATGTGGCTGCGATATAACTTTTAAATATATGTTAATTTCCTGTTTTTTCACCCTATATATTATATCTAATTGGACTATTGGTACTCTGATTTTGGTCTTTTGGAAGGAAAAAAAAAAAAAAAAAAAGATATTTGGAGAGTTAAAAAAGAAGGTTGATTTTTTGGACGTGTTCAATAAGTTCACCATTGACGATTCGAACAGATCCAATAAATTCAAGAATTGAATGATTGTCACTTTCCCGGTTCTGAGGGTAATCTCTCTCAGCTTGCAAAAATGATTGCCTTAATTACTATGATAATGTGATTGCACGCATAGTCAGTGATATTTTCACATCTAACTTTATTATAAAGTGATGAAGAATTTTAATTCCTTATCTCCAAATTCAAAAGCATACTATGGTAATGGCTTTGATTGGGCCACATAGATAGACCATATATAGGTAAATATTCTGTCAGAACATTTTTGAAACAACAAAAAAGAAAAAAGAAAAAAGAAAAAAAACCTAGAGAGTTGAAAATTTGTTACCATGGCACATTGAAAAGTTTAGTTTTAGCCTCCTTCTCGCTCTAATGCTATGTTTGTTAGAGGTGAAAATAATTGGGAGGAAAGAAAAGAACGAAGGGATTTTTGAGAGAAAGTAGAATTGATTTGTACGTAGTTATAGGTTGTTAATTTGGTAGGAGAGAAAAAAGAGTCCTATAATTTTTTAATCCCACTACCAGTGGAGAGATTTTTAGAGGAAATTAAATTGTTATATAGTTACATTAGTAGTTAAATAACTTTTCTGTCCTCATATTTTTAAACTAAAATCATATTAAATAATTGAAAAAATTGTCATTTAATTGATCATCTATTATATTTACTCCTATCATACCAAATAAAATAAGATAAAGAAAAGTTCATCATCATTTCTGTCACTCACATTTTCTTACTACTCCTTATATTTTTTCCTCTAACGGAGGATAAGGATTCCATCATTTTTCTTCAAATCATACAACTCACGAATAATATGTCTAAATTCTAGTGAGGAAAATTACCAACTGGCATAAGTTATAATATATATGTTAAAAAAAAATTTTGGTTATAATTTAATAACTTCCAAGTCTCTATATTTTGCATATTTTTATTTATTAAGCTAGCTAACTGATCAAGTACTGGGACAATATAATGTGTAATGTTTCATAAGTTTGTTCAAGAAAACGGATTAATAGTGTTGGATAAAAATGCCTCCTCGAACATTATAAGACTTGAAAGACAGATTGAATGAGTTAGCTAGCTCTGCCGTATTAAATCTTACCGATGTATAGGATGGGTTTAACGTACGTAAACCATATTGTAGTTAAACACGTGGGAGATGAACTATATATATATGATCAGAACATTAATATTTTTAGTTGTAGGATTTACCTAATTTCTCCGTTTGTATGTGGAATTAAATGCACCCACAACATTTTGAAGCTGGCCGGATGGTTACCTTTCACCCTTTTATTGCTACTTATACTTTTACATTAACCCCGACTCCCTTTTTTTTTTTTTTTAACAGAAAACATCAAGTTAAAATTATTTGTAATGCTCCGAATTCACTCCGTGTAGAGCCAACTTTCATTGACTTACAAGTCATTCAATTTAAACATCTATATGCAGGGGTGGATTCATCCCTAATCGAGTGAGGGCTTCGGTCTTTTTTTTTTTTTTTTTTAATTATATCTTTAAAAATTTTACATTTTTCTCTCCTCTTAAAAATGTTATCCTTTAATGTACGCCTTTACTAAAATAATATAGTGGCTCTGTTGCTGTCCATATGCACTCATACATCTCTAGGCAAGCCAAACCAAGTAACTATACTGGGAAATTTTTAAGGAAGCAGCAATAATGACCACTGGTTAATATGTCTTTAGGTTGTTGTGTCACTCTACTCTTGTAAATGTTGTAACAATAAGTCTCATAGAGTTATTGTTTTTCATGAATGGAAATCAAAAGATAAATATATAGTGAGTGCAAAGTTCATATATTTGACCAATCAATTGGCTGGCATGGTATCTGTCTTTTTCTTTTTATTCTTTTCAATTTCTTAAATAACAAAAAAAAAAAAATTTAAAATAATAAATAATAACTATGCGTTCACGTCATTATTCAAAGAAATGGGTTATATATTGGCCTAGACAGTAACTTTTTAAGATAAAAGTTAAAATGATCTCTATTATATATACGTAGGATTATATAGGATCATATATAATGCCTGCATAACTTAATTTGATCTATTCACGAGCTTTTGCGAGCAGATACATATGGCTGGTGGTTGTGTATATATATATATTATATGGAGGAGAGTACTATATATGTGTGCATGCACATAACTTATAAATGAATAAAAGGATCAAGAACGAAAAAGCCTTAATTATTTAATTAATTAAGGATAGAGATCACAATACAATCCTGTGTAGACAACAACTAGCAATAGGACACATGAATCACAAGCATGAAAAAAAAAAAGAAAAAAAAGAGACAAAGTGCAATATTAGAAAGCACTAAACAGTTAAGTTACACACAACTAACTTAACTAGAAAACACACAGGCGTACACACGAAATTAAATAAACTAGGCTTTCAAGGGAGAGGAAAAGAACCGAAATCATGATCACCGGTGGATCCCCCAGCAGCGCCACCAACACCGGGGAATATCCCCGAACCGGTCCCGGGTCCACCGAAGCCGCCCCCGAAAACCGGTCCAGTATCAAAGCCGCCAAAGACACCCATGCCGGAATTCGTGGGGTCGCCGCCACCGTTTCCGGAGAAGCCGCCGAGGATGAAGTTCTTTTGGTCGCTAAGGCTTGGATCTTCAGGCACATTTCTAGCTATACTAGTCTCAACAATTGCAAGGGCAACGATAATTAGGATAGCACACCATAACTTTGCCATTTTTTTTTTTAAACTAAATATTTGATTTCTTTTCCTAATTTTTGTGATTGTTGTGTTGCAGTATTTGGGCTACTGGATCTCATTTTATATAGAGATTGAATTTATGTGTTGTTATAAGAACTGGTGGGGTGTTTTGAATAGTGGTTAAAGTTTGCCAGTTCATATCAGCTCATCGAGTTCTCCATGCATGTGATTGCTGATCAAACCCAGAGATAAATAATTAAGCAGCGTGAGTGAAGAACTTGATGATCATTGATCAGAATTCTACCTAAAAACAACCGTGTTATTATTTTAATTAACAAGAGTTAATTATAAGCTAGCTAACGTATTTTTATTATTTATATGCTAAAGTTTTGCATGCTTATTATTATGATATAACTTTATATTTTGAAGTACCAATTTTTTTTTTACGAGTGCTGAAAACTGTCACCTGATTATTTCATTACCTTAGAATTCAAGAAATTACCATTTTAATATATCAATCAACATACTAACATTAAATTAAATAACATGCATCAAAGTTATGACATGATAAAAGCGAAAATCTAAGATGGAACATCCTTTGCTACTATACCGCCAGACAAATGATACTATATATTTTATGGTTTATTGTTAGGAATTGGTAATTAGCAATCTAAAAAAGTTTCAATGGCATAAAATCTCTGAAAAAAAGGCTTTGGAATTCACTATTATAGTTTTGTTTTTGCGCTCAACAACTTTGTAAGAAATATTCACTCCAGTTTCCACATAAGTATTTGACCTGGATACAGACATGCATGCAATTGTAAGAGGAGATCACAGTGGTGTCCGTACGCGCGCAAGCGCATATATATATATATATATGGTCCAACAAATGCCATTAAATATTAATGTGTTTGGGTCAAGGAGGGATAAAGTCGATTTAAATGCATTGTCAGACAGTTTGCTGAGCGCTGTTACTCTTCCTTATAATTTGGGTCTGTCATTTCTAAACTACCACTTTCATTTTCAACCACAAGAAATATTCCAACTTTTATTATTCCAAGCAAGCATTTCTAATTTTTGTACACATGAAAATAAATAAAATAATTAACTTTTTTGTGTGTGTGTGTGTGTGTGTGTGTGTGTGTCTGTGTTGATATAGTTGGTATTGAGCTAGCACACCAAAATTACAGAATCAGATATTGAAACCTACCGGCAGAGAGAAAAAATTATCAGTTTATTTATAGGATGAAAGGAGATGGGGGGAAAAAAATGAGAGAGTAAAAAAAAAAAAAAAAAAAGGAAGAACTGTATTTCAACTTTGTCGGCTTGATAGCTTGTACTTTGTAGTAGGAAGGGCCTACATAACAGAGATGGGTTTCAACTTTTAAGGTTAATGGACGTACTCAGAATCCAGATAGCGATGCCTTATATCAGTATTGTTATGAACAAGCTAAAAAAAAATTGATTAGCAAAAAAAAAAAAAAAAAAAAAAAAAAAAGCTAAATTGAAAAATTGATTAGCAAAGGAAACAAAAAAGAGCTACAAAATAACAAAGGGACATAGTGGTGGTGCCTAAAAACTACTACTTAATCTTTCAAGTGAAAAATCCAATAAATTAAAGGACAAAATATTACTATAGTACGTGATGTTATGAAGCATTTTAATTTACAAGTAAATTAGCCAATTCGAATTTACACAAGTAAAATGCATATATATAAATTATTTTTACAATTGTATATATACAGCAAGGTTCCCCTGATGGCCTAATCTCTCTCTCGTATTCCCTAGTTAAACTGCGAGATTGGCAAGGCTTGATGAGAGTCAATCTTGAAGAGACATGATGCAATGGAATGGGAAAGATTCAAGCGAAATCAATGACTAAAGGGGAAACCCTAAAATAAGAGAGAAAACAACTCTGATATTAAATTCTTAAATATTCAAGTCTAGTTACAACTCATTTCTTTGGCTTATATAACATTAATAACAATATAAAAACCAAACGACAACAAAAATGAATAAACGACTACTAACCCAAAACAAGAACTTAACAAGGACACTACTAACGACACTTAACTTTCCAATTTCTACATCAAGACATCCAGAATTTCATTATTTGTCACGAGATTTGTTGTCCAATTTGCCATTTGCAATTTGCAATTTTTTTATATTTGCCATTCGTCCTTTCATTTGTTGCTAAAGCGAGGTGGATGCATGGGTATGGTTTAGTGTGGCAATTAATCGGGGAAATTAATGTGCAATATATTAAATTGAAATCTATAATTTAATTTTTAATGTTTTAGAGCTCAAATTAAAATTTTATGAAGTTATTTGAAATATCGTGACAAAACGACAATCGGGTTACATTGACAATTGACAAATGTTTTCATTTTTATAGAGGATAACTTAGAATTTTATCTGGTAGCAATAGTGGCAAAGTTGACTTGTGAGTTTAGTTTAATTCTATTTGTATCAAGTGACAATGATTTTTTAATTGGATTATTTTTTAGCGTTATAAATTCTAATTTAATGCAACTCACTAGTTTTAATATCTTTTTAATAATCTTGATTCAATATTTAGGGAGTTTTATCGGTTTTTTTAATTTTTTTAAGTATTGAATCGGTTAACTTATTAAGTGACTATTGGATTGTAATTATTTTTAAAGTCAGACGTAGTTCAAACTAAAATGTGAGGATTGAATTTGACTAGACTGATAACGTTTTAGCAATATAAATTATATTTACCCTTAAAAATTGAAATTATTAACTTGGATATATTCAAATTAATTAGAGGGGAAAAAAACCAAGATTTTAAATTAAACTTACATATATATGATGTATAGGATCTGTTATAATAATTTTGAGGACAAATGTAGGTATTGAGCAATCCTCTTAAGTGTTTTTTTTTTTTTAATTTATTTAAATTTTTTGAACGTAGCAATCCTAAGTGTTAACATAATCTCTTTTGAGAAAATAAGGTGGAGAGACTCATTTTTGAATACATTCTTATAATTTTACCTATTCTAATATTAAAGTTAATAATTTTAGTGTAATAAAATAATAAAATTATCAACTTTTGATAGTATGGTGAGCATAAATATAAAGATATTCTTGACATATAACCCTTCTCTTTTAACTTGCCCCTCAAAAAGTAAAAGACAAATTGCATTGAAACGCAACGTCGTAATACAATCAAATTCATTAAAAAAAAAAAAGTATTAGATTTTTACTCAAACAAAGAGTCTTAATACGACTCGAATTATACAGACTATAAATATAAGTTAAGCCGAGAGAATTTGTGCTTCCTTCTATATCATTACTCCTACGACAAAGAGAGAGAATCGAAATACTAAATTCTAACATATTAATTATGGCTTCTTCTAAGGTTACTTCTCTTTTCGCAATTTTCTTTGCTACGTTGCTTTTGACTTCAGCCTTCAGGTCATGAGATTCCTCCCTTACTAATTATGCATATATATATATATATATATAGGAAATGTCTTTGGTGCGTTGTCAGATAAGTACGCCGCCTTAAACGTGACCGTTCGATAACAGATGAATGGTGAAGATGAAAGGTTAGGAGTCAAGGGCAGGCTAAATAATGCAGAGGTCAGTTGAGGTAGAGGGGTGCAGAGATAGAATAAAGACTATGATGGGTGTGATGGTGATCCTTGTCTCGTTCTCGCTGATTGGAATCCGAGCTGTGCCTTGACTCGAATCTCCAGCGCCGTCAGGCAGCAGATTGGGAGCGATGTGGTTCGAGAGCAGCGCGTGTGAGACAGGAACGGCGCGTCGGAGCTCCAAGCCTCAGGGAAAGCATATCGTCCGCTTGCGTTCCGATCCAAACGGAGAGCAGAATGTCGCCGGAGACTCTGCCGACGTCTGTACCGGTGAGGAGCCAGGGGACAGTCTGGCGGATCGCGAATTGTAATGTCAGAGAGATTGAAGCAAACGACGCCGAGGAACTACGTACTTGGAAATGAAGATCTCCAAGGTCGCACTATTAATGTCGTGCCTGTTGAGTTTCAAGGCGAAGACCTGATGCCTTTCCGACGAGGTCCATGATCAGCTCTCCGGGATAGTGAATAGCTGGCTTCGACTTGACGACGCAATTCGCCGTTCAGACCGAGAAAAAGAGAGGTTCATGTTGGAATAGCAAAGAAGATGGTCAACAACCAAGTTTGAAGGATGCTGATCTCATATCAAAATTTTCTTCTCCATTCGACACTGTTCCAAAATTGCAACGTTGTAACAACCCTTCGTGAGAAATAATACAAACTACACATGCAATATTATGTAACTAAAGAAAAACCCAAGTAAATAACAACTCCAAAAGTATTTAATCCTCAGCTTCCTCTATTCATTATGCAATTACTAGAGTGCCCTTATGCCAGCTAACTTTCATTCCCATTCTAGTAACATCACTATCTCTAATAACTATGCTCGTCTGCCCAGCCTCCTCATTCGGACACATGTCGTCAGTTGCTCAACTCTCTCTCTCGCAGCTGTCATTTCCCTCTGACATTTATTCAGTGTCCATGTCGGTAATATATATATTTATATATATATGTATTTATGTAAATGTATATGTTTATGTTGTATATATAGTTATATGTATCTTTTTAAGTATATACATGTTCTTATTCTGATCATCGGTTAATTGATAAATGACAGGATTTGGGGCTGGGCTGAATTATATGCCAGTAACGTGCCTGGGTGAATGTTCAGGATTCAACCACGACTGCTATACGACATGCGTTTCGAGGGGATATCCCAAAGGGGAGCCTGGACCTGGATGGGATTTGTCAACTCCTATCTGGAATATTGGATCAACGGCCGATCCTCGTATAATTTTCATAAATAATATATGTCGTCGAAGAATTTTAAAGTACAAGGTATATAAAATCTCTTTATTTATTTACTTAATTAATTTTTTTCTATTAATCTTCTTTTCAGCTTCTATAATTTGATTCTAAATATAAATAAATCAAGGTTCGTCAAGAGTGCCGTTTGCTTTCTAGTCTTTTTATTAACATATCGATTACAAGTATATATATATATATATATATATATATCTCTAAATATAGAGAGATACAGAGAGAAACTGATGTAGGAATTGATGTAACAATTTCTCTCAAAAGTTATGAGTGATGGGAGAGGCGCAATCAAATTTTTTCAACACCACTCATTACCAAACTCGGGAACCCATCCGAAATATTTTCCTTTTTAGCCCTTACTTCGAGGAGTCCTTTACAAATTCATAAGCACACCTAACGGACGGGCTCGGACACTTCTTCGAGGCCCAAGCCACAAGGCCGCCTCCTAAGTTCAAGTATGCTCCTGCATTATTTTCCCCTCCTTAGAAAAATGCATCCTCTAGGGCACACTCATGGGGACTTGAACTTTTGAAAATTCTGCTCTGATATCAACAGATGTAGAAGTAATGCAACCATTCCTTCCAAAAGTTGCAACTGATAGGAAATGCACAATCAACTCCTTTAAACATTACCCACTACCAGACTCGATAATCCATCCCAAGCACTATCCGTTTGGGCCCTTACTTCGAGGAGTCCCTTACGAATCCATAGGCGCATCTAACGAATGGGCTTATGCACTTCTTCAAGGCCCAAACCACATAGGATGTCTTTCAAGTTCAAGTATACTCATGCATCATAAACCTACAATTTAATAGTTTGAGTACTTGTTTGTAGTAATTGAGAACAAATTTGAATATATAATATATATTTATATATATACACGTGTTCTTATTAGTGACGATTTTTATATATTTTTAATTTAATCTGGATTTTCAAGTGCTTGATTGATGAAGACCACAATTTTTTTTTTTTTTACTATGGGTGGAAATTTAAACTCAAGGCCGCTCGAAAACTGAAGGTGAATTTGGAATTAATGCTATAACTAAAGCTCAAGCTACTAATTAATTTAACAATTAAAAGGATTATTTGTAATAATTTTGTTGATGTCTAATATTTTTAAAAGAATCTTTTGGGTTGGGAATTTAATTTTTTCAGATATGGCTTGATATTGGAGATGTGAAATTCAAACTTTACATCTTTGATATCTTCTACATCGGAAAAGACTATACTAGTCTAATTAATAAAATGTTTGTGATATATTTGTTTTTCTTTATAAAAACATAATTGTAAACTTAAAACTCTGCATATCACCAAAAACATAGGGGATATTTTTATAATTCCACCTGGAATTTGAAACTCTCTAAAAATTTCTAAACTTCAAACAAATAAAAAAAAAAAAAAGCAAAGAGGAGATAATCCAACAAAATATTTGACGCAAATTCATCCTCAAAAGTTAATACCCGAAAAATACACACACGTATATACATATCTTTAAAAAAATATTACGTGGCTCTTGTTTGCCAGAATTTTGGCCACATTTGAGGTTGCTGTTCTTGTAACAGTCTGAAGTCTAGTTTACCACAACAATCTCAAAATTCATAAAGTTTCTTTTATTTCTTGTCATTTTTTGCAAACCAAACGGTGGGAATAAATATGATCTGAAGTTGATAAAGCTGAGGCATCATAGTCTAGTGTTTATCTCAACATGGTTTAATCGGTTAATGCATTTTTTTTTTAAATTTAAAATCTGTCAATATAGTCCCATATTAAAAAATAAAATAAAAAGCCTCATTAATACATAACATCGATTAGGGATTTATAAGGAAAAAATGTTATTACGCCCAATTAAAAAAGTGATAATTAATATACAAGGAATTCGAGAAATTTTTCTATCATCGGGTCTCGGTTTATGTCCTCCTAACTGATCTTTATCAGATTTTACTGATAGAATCAATCTTAGTCAAGGGATATGTCTTTTTTTACCACATGATTGTTTTATCTTAGATATTAGTGTTTGTATCCCGTTTATTTTGAATGATAATTTTCATTTAAAAAATAATAATAATCCACACATTAATTAATGAAAATTTGTGCAGTTCCAACCGGGAATGTGCGTGCATAATTTGCTTAAATTAGAGCATGGAGTTCAATAAATTTTGATCAATATATATTTATATATGTGTGTGTGTGTATATATATATATAACTTATAATTAGTTGATGCATGAGAGACACATTAGTTGACATCAGATCAGTGGCAGAAGATAACATTCGTCATGTGGCGCTTGTTTTTATATAAAGTCAGCAATATGTGACGATTATTATGAGAGAACGAATTAAAATCACGATCAGATTAAAGAAGCAAAAACCAGCATTGGCTTATATATACATATATAAATATATATATATATATATATATATATGTATTATATATATCCAGATACAAACAATTGATCACACATACATTATCATAGGCTGAGACTAACCCAACAGATCGGGGCGAGGTGGGGCGGGGGGAGTGGGCTGAGTTCATCTCGATGGAGAGGGGCAAACCCAGATCGGGGGCGGGGGTTGTTGGGGGGGTGGCCTGAGTTCGTCGCAGAGTGGTAGCGCAAACCCAGATCGAGTTAGGGGGAACATTAGTTCGTCGCAACTTGGGTTTTGACAGTAAGGGCGGGGGCTTGAGTTTCGGCAGTGGAGACGCGGGAGTTGCGTTCGTCGTCGGGGTGGGGGGAAGAGTGGATCTAGGTTGCTCTGACCTGCTTTATTTAAATACATAATAAAAAAACAAAACTCATTGGGGGTCGGGGGGCCTGAGTTCGGCGACGGAAGAGAGAGAGGGGGCCTTAGCATTGCTAGAGATAGAGGTCGTCGTCGGAGATGGAGGCTGTCGCTAAATCTGCAAAGATAGGGGGGGGGGGGGCAGGGATTTTTGGTAGAGTTTAGGGGAAAGAGGAAATTTTAGAATATTTTGATCTTTTTATTACAAAAATGACCGCTTGAGTAAGATTCTGTTAAAAACTTAATTGAATTGGATAGAAAGGATTAAGATTACTAATATTTAGAGAGTTTATTCTCGACTAAAATTAAAAAAAAAAAATAGGGACCAATTTGTTATCTTTAAAATAATTCAAGAACCATTTAGGCCAATTACTATTTCTATAATTGAAAATTAGGGTGGGTAGCCTATATTTATTATCTAATCCAATAAATAGTCAAACTTCGTTTTAATTAGTTAAATGACCTAATATTTATGCTTTGTTTATTCAATTTTCTTTTTTCCCAAACACTTCCCCTCTCTCTCTCCTTTTTCCCTCCCAACTTTCTTTTTCTGCCCGTTCTTTCTTGGCTGTTGTTGTGTTTTTTTTTTGTATTGTTCGATTTCAGTTCATTCTTTGAATTGCAATTGAAATCTGAATGTTTGTTTTTGTTATTCATTTGCGTCTTTTTTTTTTTTTTTTGTGAATTTTGATTTTAACTTAGGTTTTATACAAGATTATTGACTTATTCTTTTGTTTTTGCTTGTTTTATTTTCTCTTCAATTTGGTTTATGTGATTTTTTGGGTTTTTGTTCATCAATTTTGGGAAAAAAATGCATTTCATTCTTTTTTTTTTTAATCACTGATTGACCATTTACAAAATTGATTAATCGTTTTAGAAAAAATGACATTTTAACTAATTTTTTAAAAATTTGACTTTTCAACTTTTTTAAAAACTTGGATCATTTATTAAAAAAATTATTAAAAAAAGATTATTTAGCTATATACCCCCTCTATAATTCACGTCGGTTAGTTTTGCCACGTATTGTCGCAATAGAAAGGACTTCTATGGAGAGATTACCACATCATGTCTTTGTTTTTCTAAAGACAACACAATACCAAAAATGAAGAAGAAGAAGAAGCCCAAAACTTTTAGCTGGTGAAGTGATCGGTCTTGACTTTTTAGGCATACAAAAAGGGCGATATGACACAGTTTTTTTCGTTTTTCTGTTTTTGTTTTTTTGTTTTTGTTTTTTTTGTTTTTTGGTTTACTCTCTTGTAATTGTATTACATCAATAGACTCGTGATCAACTTCTAATTCTGTTATTAAATTATTATTTTCATTCGTGTCCTCTTAATTTGAGAGTATATTTTTACTGTATTATTTGCATTTTAACGACACCTACTTCATCATTTGAATTCTGAATTACTCATAATTAACCCTTTTTATTAAATTTAGTTAAAACCTAATTAGAAAATGATCTTGCGGTTTTTTTTTTTAATTTTAAATACAAATTCTACATAAGGTAGTGAGGAATTTTCTTTTTTCTTTTTCTCTCTAATTTTAACTTAGAATTCCAATAGAAGTGGTGTCAAATAGGACTACAAATTTCATGTGGCCAATTAGGACATCTTTAAATTCAGGTGATAAATTTGGGTGTTCCACACACCATCTTGAATCTAAAAATTCAATTCATTCAAATCCAAACTCCATCTTTTCACTTTTTCAAAATTCACTTTACACTTTTTTTTTTCCTCCCAGACTCTCATACATTTTAAATTTTTACTTGAAATACAAAATTTTCAACTTAAGATGGTGTGCCAAATAAAGACAATGACCTTATGGTATATTTATTTATCAAGAGTGGGGAATGAGATCTAATGGAGGAAGTGAGTCAATAATAACTACTATCATATTTAAAATAAAATAAAAAGTAAAAAGTATGACTAACTACAATCTAATTATTTTATTTACTCAATATCAAACGATCATCCCAATAGTCGTTAAATATTTTAAAATAAGTAAGAAGGTGTTAGAATAAATAATATAACAATTAGCTCAATTACGAACAACATTATTTTATATTTAAACACAAAGAGGTAAATAAGTAAATTTACAATAATTTATTTCGATTTCAATTTTAAGTAAACTTATAAATGATATTCGTAACAGTTTCGATTATTGATCTTATAATTTAAATAAACAATTAATTTGAAATCCAAATCTTCACTCTAATGCTATGTTTGGTAGGGATGAAAAGTGGAGAGAGAGAGAGAGAGAAGAAGGTGGAGGGATTTAAGAATGGAAATTCAAAAACTGTGGTGTTTGGTTGGAATGATTTTAAGAGGGAAAGTAAATTAATTGAAAGGATTAAAAATTTTGTGGAACTCACATTTTTTAATCTCTAAAAAATTAGAGAGAAAACTTTGACAAAATACAAAACTAACATTATTAATAGACTAGCCTTATGTAATAATAAAAAACCTTAAAAACAAAAGAAAAATAGACAAAATAGCAATTGCAGGAATAAAAACCTCTTCCTTTCCTCTATTTTTACTTGTAATACCAAATAACAAAAGGTAATTTCAATCTCTTTCCTCTCTATGACACTAATCAACATAAGAAAAAAATGAAATATTTTCTCTCTCTCTCTTATTTTCTCTCTTTCATTTTTTCTCTCTCTTTCATTTCTTTGTTTCTTACCAAATATAGGCTTAATATTCTTACCCACTTCAAATTCTAGTCGTTCTGTTTCGTGTCTATTATGCGATAAAATTAAAAATAATTAAAGGTACATATGAGATTTACTTATTTGGAGAAATTTCGTTTCCTTTCACACATCCTCAATGACTGTAAATGCTTTCGATAACAAGGCATGGAAGAGCGAGAGAGGGGAAAAAAATAAAAATAAATAATAAATAAATAAATCGCTCTAAGTGAATTTTCAAAAACGATATCGAATACGTGGCAAAACCTGATTTGACAAAAAGTCGTCCGTGGCCCACGCCCACGTGAGATCCTAACGTCAGGAAAAACCAAACAAAAAAAAAAAAAAACGTATAACCAAAAACCAAAAAGGGGTGACATCTGTCATTAATGTACGGAAGCAAAAGGAAGCCACGAGGTATCCAATGGCGTCGCTCTACAGCGCCAGCAAACATGGGCCCACCGAATGCCTCATACGTGGCCGCACATGAGACGTCTGTTAGATTGGCAGTCCCTCACTCGCATGTGACTCTATTCGCCTCTTCCGTCGGATGAAGACGGATTACTGAAACGGACTAGCACGGTTATTGGCAGAAGAAAACTAGAGACAGAAATTTAAAAATAATAATATAAAAAGAATGAACGAAAGAAATAGGAGAGAGAAAGAGAAAAGAGAAGTTACGTCAGAAGTGCATGGACGCGTAGCAGCGAGCTGTGAAGCCCGCCGCTTCACTCCACGAATCCGGACAAACCCATTCTGTGAAATCCAGTTTTTTAACCCTCTATTTCTCTCTCTAAATTCTGTGTGTGTGGAGAAATGTAGAAATCAAGAGAGAGAGAAAGTGTTAATTCTTATTTGGCTCGTCTTTTGTGTTGCGTTCAGAGTCCAATTCGTTTGGTTCTTCTTCTTCTCTCTCGCTCTCTCTCTCTCTTTTTTTTTTTTCCCCCTTCTGTGTCCGAATTGAAAAGGGATTAAATTAGCTTACAACATTGAACATGCCATTTTCATGTGCTTTTATGAGTTTGGCTATATTGTTGTTTTATTTTCTTCTTGTTTTGTACTATTCACCTACACTACTTGTTGGAAAGCAAAAGCCCTATTGATATTATCCCTCATCGTAATAAATATAATTTGATCCTTTTCCATTAATTATGGTTGTTTTTCTTTGTTGTATTGTCGTGTACTCTTGAGTGATTAAAGTGAAATCTCTCCATATATATAAAAATATATACTTACATTCGACAAAATTGTTTAAAGTTGAAGCAAGAGTAAATCCAGAAGCTTCCACATAAATCTCGTAGCATATATATATATATATATCAATTTATAATGAGAAGTTTTCGTAACTTTCATAGAAATTAAAAAATAAAAACTTAGTAAGTATTGAAGTCAATCCATGGAAGTTGATTGTAATTTCTTACGGTGATCAACAAACTATTAATAATAGAAGGAACCAGATTGTGTCAAAAGATTTCGGGTTGATTTATCTTCTCATTAAAAAAAAGCCTTTTATTTTATTGGATTTTTTATAAAGCTTTGTAAGTTAACAAGTTAAAAAAAAATTCAAACTTTATTTGGTTAAATGGAGGGTGCGACACAGCATATTTTTGTAACTTCAAATAAAGAGGCTGATAGAGCACCGCCGTTGGCAACCATTCAAGTGGGAACGTATGGCGGGTGGCACAAAATCCGGAGTAAAGGCTGAGAAACTAGCTGCACGAGGTTTTGTGTTTCTTCTTTTTCTTTATTATTCTCTCTCTCTCTCTCTCTCTCTCAAACTGTCTCTTTATCTCTCTAATCCCCACACGTTCTCTCTCCGGTTTTTGAACGTGTAGTACCCTCTCAAAAAACAAAAACAAAAACAAAAAACAAAAAACAAAACATTTTCAACTTATCTCAAAAGAGAAGGCCAAACAAACAAAAAAGAGTGAAACTTCCCAGAGCAAACCAGAAAACACATGGGGGTTTGAGTTTTCTAAAGAATTGAAGCATATATCTATACAAATATAAATAGAGATCTAGAGGGGGAGAGAGAGAGACTCTCATAGGAAAGGTCGTCTAGATTTGGCTTGCCGGATAATAATTGAGTACATATATAATAATATCTGTGCTGATCTTCTCGGATGCTTTCTAATTTTGATCTGGATAAGGAATAGTTCATTTTGGTTTATGTGTGTATATATATATATATACATATTTTCTATTGATATTGTGTTACTGTGAAAAATTGGTTGATCTGTTTCCTTAGAGGAGAGAGAGGTCGCTTTCTTAGATGGGTAAATGGGGGTAAATATAATTGTTTATGTTATCTTTGGTTGTTGGTAATAGAGAGGACCCAGATGCTTTGTGTTGCTTCTCTATTGAGGATTTGATAATTAGCAGCAAAGCGGGCCCTTCTCCTTCTTTGCTTCCTTAATTATATACAACCCTTTCACTTGCACTTTTCCGTACACAAATAACCCCATCTCTATCTTCTCCCTTTCTATCTCCAAAATCTATCAGACACCAACAGAAAACACAAAAGGATTTTTTTTCCGTTTTTTTTCCTCCGAGTTGCAAAAACGGATCAGATGAAAGGAGTTTTGGAGATGCAGAGCCAAGATCTACATGCAGGAGATGATGTTGATAATAATATTGGCCAAGAAGAGAACCCAATTAGTCATGGGTTTGGCGCAGCCATGGAAGAGGAAGTAGAGGAAGCGGATCTTGAAGTAGTTGACGGTAGAAAGATCTGGCTCGATCAAAACGACAACGTCGAGCCGGATCAACACCAAGATCTCCTTGATGTGAACGAAGCCTCAATTTTCTACAGTGAGTTCCCTCCTCTCCCTGACTTCCCATGCATGTCGTCATCTTCTTCTTCATCTTCAACTCCCGCTCCAGTCAAAGCCATGACGTGCTCTTCCACCTCGTCCTCCGCCTCTTCGTCTTCCTCCGCCGCTTCTTGGGCGGTTCTCAAGTCCGACGCAGAGGAAGACGATGAGAAAAAACACCGCCACCGCCACCACCACCATCACCACCACCACAACCACTATGAACAAGTCGGTGCAACGACGCCGGCGGCTCTATCCTCCACGGCGTCCATGGAGTTCTCGGAGCATCCCGAGGCGAACTTGGATTGCGTGGACATGATGGAGACTTTTGGGTATATGGATCTGCTCGAGAACGACGAATTCCTAGACCCATTTTCCATTTTCCAGAATGATCATCAGAGCGTTATCGAGGAGTTTCAACAAGAGATGATGATGAACAGCCATGATCATCAGCAGGAACATGCAGAGAATATGGAGAATATTCTTGGCGGTACTGTACAGGAAGAGATCAACGAGCAGTTTAGGATGATGCAGCAGAGCAAGACAACGACAA
This sequence comes from Ficus carica, assembly GCA_009761775.1. Classification (NCBI taxonomy): domain Eukaryota; kingdom Viridiplantae; phylum Streptophyta; class Magnoliopsida; order Rosales; family Moraceae; genus Ficus; species Ficus carica. The sequence continues at coordinate 2,075,217 of CM019748.1, read as the reverse complement.
CAACGAGGCGGAGGATCGGAAGGAGCCGGCGGCGGATGATATGGCGACGGTGTTCTTGGAGTGGCTGCGGTCGAACAGAGAGACCGTTTCGGCTGAAGACCTGAGAAGCGTTAAGATCAAGAAGGCGACGATAGAGTGTGCAGCGAGGCGGTTGGGTGGAGGGAAAGAGGCCATGAAACAGCTCTTGAAACTCGTGCTGGAATGGGTCCAGATGAACCACCTTCAGAAGAGGAGAATCAGAGAATCACCTTCATCGAGATCTCCCTTTCAAGACTTCCCTTTCCAAAACACTACTCCACCTTCTGCAAACCCTAACCCTAACAACCCGGATCCGAACACAACTACTCACGAGCCGTCAAACCCGTGTTTAGGCCAGTCAACACCGTGGGTGCCTCAGCCGCCTCCGGCCTACGACTCCGTCGTGGTCCCTCTGCAGGCGCCGCCGCAGCCGGTAGCGTACCCGTCTCCAATGGTCGGGTTCATGGGTGACCCGTTTGCTAATGGGTCGGCTTACCCAGCACCGACTGATAATTACACCATGCTTGACTCTGCTCAAACCTGGCCTTCTTCTCAGTTCGGTTTGGCGTCTCCTTACGCCCCATTTGCGGACAATAACAATAACAATCTCCAGCCCCCACATGCACAAGCTTTTGCTGGCTATGGAAGCTCTCAATACCCAGCTTATAATCAGTTTTATAATCAAGACGGTGGTTCGGGTCACGGTGACAGGCTGGTGAGGTTAGGCTCTTCGGCGACCAAAGAGGCGAGGAAGAAGAGGATGGCGAGGCAGAGGAGGCTCTTGTCTCATCACAGGCATCATAATCATCAGCAGATTCAGCACCAAAATCCGGGTCTAGATCCGCATGCAAGGCTTGCGGTCGCGGACAATTGCACCGCCCCGATGCAGGCGAGTCCCGGAAACTGGGTTTTACTGGCCTCCGGCAGCCGCCATGGGTGGCGTCCCTTCTCCTACGCCGCCGTTTATACCTGGGATCCCGCCGGAGGCACCGCCATTGCATGCAGTGGATCAACAAGCGCCGCCGGGACCGCAGAATTACCAGGGCCGAATCCCGTCGGAAAGGCGTCAGGTTTGTGTCTTTAACTCGTCAGTTATAACAAATTCTTCAGTATGATAAAATATTAATGCGAGAAAAACGATGTAATGTGTTTGTTAGATACAGGGATGGAAGTCTGAGAAGAACTTGAGATTCCTGTTACAGAAAGTGTTGAAGCAAAGCGACGTGGGGAATCTCGGAAGAATTGTGTTACCTAAAGTAAATATTTTCTTTTTTCCCTTAGAAAACATCGACATGTTTCATTACTTTGAATCTTTTCAGTAACGCTTTTTATTGGAAAACAGAAGTCAAATGTGATTGTCCTTTTCCTGAGAGTTGATAAGTTTCATTAATTTGCTTTCATTAAAGGCGAATAACGCAGTTTTATTTTCAGAAAGAAGCAGAAAACCCATCTTCCTGAACTGGAGGCAAGAGATGGCATTTCCATTGCCATGGAAGATATTGGAACTTCTCGTGTTTGGAACATGCGTTATAGGTATTATATATTGTACTGTACTTTGCATGCTTAATTAATTAATGCTCTTGATTTAATTCGAATAATCTCATTCGTTTTATTATATATATATATATATATATTCTGGTTAAAATAAATCTGTAAACAATGTTTCAGGTACTGGCCAAACAACAAAAGTAGAATGTATCTCCTCGAAAACACGGGTGGGTTTGTAGATCATTAGAAGTTGACGCTATATAAAGCTTCAACTACTTTTCTTTTTTTCTTTTTCTTTTTCACAGTTTTTGACAGCTTTATATATATATATTTTTTCTCTATTAGGAGATTTTGTGAGAGCAAATGGACTCCAAGAAGGGGATTTCATAGTCATCTACTCGGACATCAAATGTGGCAAATATGTTAGTATACCTTCTTATTTCTCTCTTCCCATGCTTTGACGTTTAATTTACTAAAGTCATATATTCCTGTGGTTTCGTCTATATACATTATTGTAATCGGTTGATTCCAATATAAATTTTTTAGTTATATTTATCTTTTGCACTTACTTCTAAATAATAACAGGTTAAAAAGTATAATTCCAATTTAAAATTTTTAGTTATATTTATCTTTTGCACTTAGTTCCAAATAGTAGCAGGTTAAAAAGTCTAAGCCTCCTTTAGTTCGTCAGTTGGAGATGAAATTTTGGTTGATTTTTAAAAAATTAATTATAATTTTTGTTGACTTTCCAAAAAAAAGATAAAAAAAGATAAAAATTGAGTTAAAAAATTTGAATTTCACTTGGAATACCAAACAAACCATAAATAAAAAGTCATATGTAAATCAATTAATAGCATATTACGAACTGCTGGATTGGTTCGGGACCTGTCCAGCTGCTGACTTGAGACATTTTCATATACATATTTATACACACATATATAAATGATTATCTCTCTTAATATTGATATTGCCCCTGCACAGATGATACGAGGAGTGAAGGTACGGCAACAAGGGCCAAAGTCAGAGAACAAACGGCCTGGAAAGACGCAGAGAAACCAGCACACAAGCAGTCCAGCTGGGGCTAATAATATTAATGGCTCGTCATCTTCAGCCACTGCGCACCAAAAACAGTAATGGACAAGTGGACGGTCAGGATCTAATGGGATTCACTGGATTTTTGCGGTCCTCCCTGCCTTAATAAAAATATAAATATATATGCATGTATTTTGGTTTCACAATTAGCTGGTCACATATACACATACCGTGTAAATGCTATTCAAGACCATGATCAAGAGGGCTGCATGGGAATGAATCTAGAAAAATGGTTTTTTTTTTTATAATGTGGTTTTGCAGTAGACAGGAAAATGGTTTGGAATTATATTTAATTCTGTAGATTTCAAGTGCTGTTTATGGGGTGTATTATCATGATGTCTAGAGTGGGATGTCCAATCTCCAATATATACTTTGTGTTGTACCTTTGAATCTAGAATTATATATACATGAGAATTGATATATAAATATGTTATAGTTCGTTTAACTAGTATAATAAGTTCTGTTACAATGTGCGTGTATTATCCGAAAATTATAGCTGCTCTACTCTCTTCTCTAGTGTAACCATTAGATGGTACTGTTGAGCATCGTTTATGCTGTTCATCACTAAGGCGAAAACTTGTTATACTTGCATTATAAATTGTTATACTTTGTCTTCATTTGTAGACTCAAATAATTAACAAAATAGACATTATGTTGATCACCTATTTTCATTATTCTTATCGTATCAAACAAGATAATATGAAAATTATGAACTCTCTCTCTCTCTCTCTCTCTTCACATTCTCTCCTCCTTTGTCTTTAAACAATGTTAAAAGGGTATCAGTACGTGAGAATGGGTGTCCGATTGTCCGATTTTATATTAATTGTGAAGTTTAATATTATTTTTGTCCAAAATATTTTTTTCCGTTTTTTGATTGAGCAGTCTTTGAAGAATAAACATAAAGAGGAACAAAGAGAGAGCTCGCTACAATGTGCATTTCTTTTCAAGATGATAATCCTGGTCTGAAATCCAAATATCCTCTTCGGAACAACAGGGCTATGGCCAACTCAAACTATAACCCAATTACAACAACAAGGACAACGACATAAAGCATAATTGCAAAAACGACAATCATCTGTAAACATGACAAACAAGAAACTTCAAAGCAGTAACATTATGAACCACCACTACCAGCCATATCTCTCGCGTTGTGCAAGAAAATCATTCCATATATGCTTAATGTTAAATTTAGTTTGTATCTAGGGTCAAATTCAGTACTAAATATAACCTATGTCTAGCATTTGTTGTTTATTTATTGATGTATTGGTTTTTTTACTTAATATTCACAACATTATCATTTTTTCAACTATTTACCCTATGTGTGGGTGGAGTACGTCCAATTTATGAAATCAGAAATTTTTTGCAAAAAGGTATTTGTCTCAACTTCTTTCATCGTTATCTCATTTGAAAAAAAAAAAAAACTATTACATTTCAAATTTAATTTGTACAGTACTCTTTTGAAAAAAAAAAATGTTTTTGAATCTTCTCATAATGCACTATTCTCAATACTCATATTTTCTCATTCCAAATAACTTAAAAAAAAAAAAAATTACACATCCAATACCATCTTATTTCAAAATGAAAAGTTTTCTCATTTAAAACAAGAAAATTTTCTTTTCAGAAATGGACACGTGATCTAAACGAAACCTTAAACTTTTTAAGAGTTTTTGACAAGAAGTAGAGATACATATAAATTAATAGTTCTATACAGATTGGAGTATATGATATTTTTATATTCCTTTGTATCATACATAGCATTGGCATTAGCATTTTGGATTAAATTTGGACTGTAGTCTCCAAATTATTAGTCAAGTCTCTCTCTCTCTCTTTAATTAGTCAAATGTCATTTTGATCCTTAATTTTAAAATAACTTTTCACGTTATTCCATAAGGCACATGAGAACCTTGTGTTATTAAAGATATAGGGGTTAACTTCATAGTTATTATTGTGTTAGGTAATGTCTGTTACAAAGGAATTTGTGCCTCTTTTTCTTTTTCTTTTTCTTTTTCTTTTTTTGGTTGAAATTTTAGAGTTGGATGAGTAAGACTACTTATCTGGTAGAGTAAGGATTCATTCTGAAAAGTTTTAAACTATATGCGATTAGAATTGGAGGGGATCCTAAAATGAAATTAATCCTAGCATTCCATATATATTGTTGTAGATCATGTAATTGGTTCATCTCTATTTTCCCTCGACCTTCCTTAGACTTGGACCTAGCCCAAAATTACATCGGAGGGGACATTGTTCGACCTAAACTGTGCAAATTTATCAAGAAGTATTATACAAATTGGCCATTTTTAGATACCCCTTTAAAAATATAGACACTTTTAAATTTATTTATAAATTTAAACAAATTTTGAATTCCATATTTTTTTTGTTCCACGTTTACCATTTCATTATTTTCTCACCATCTTTTTAAATGAAAGAGTTTACGCTTATCTTTTTTATTTTTATTTTTAAACATATCTATATAAATACGTTTCTATCTATGGAAATAATTGATAGCCTTTTTTTTTAGTTTTTTTTTTTGTTTGTTTACATATATATATATATATATACATATATTTTGATTACTCAAAAAAAAAATATATATATATATAAATTATTAAATACTCAGATTTTGTGTTTAGAAAGAAAAAAGTTAGTAATGTGTGATCCTTATAATAACGACTATGTCAGTTTAAGATTTAATGTTTGATCTACTTTAATAATATTATAAGGATCTATAAATCTTGTTTAGTTTGGATTAGTCACATTATGGACATGGTTTATATGATACTGACCACATTATTATCTTGTATAGGTTAAATTAATCACATTATGGACATGGTTTGCATGATAATGACCATATTAATCTACACATAATTCTTTGTTTTAACATAATATTTAAAATAATAAACAATTATAATGACATGATCATTATATGAGAGCATAATTTAGAATTAGTTAAACTATCATAATGACATGGTCGGTATCTAACATACCTTATTTTTAGTAAGGTTTGACATATTTATTGTGCGGTTATTTAATATCGTTAAAAACGTGGTTATAATTTTAGGAACTTTTGAATTTCTAATTTTAGATTTATAAATTAGATAATTGAAAATTATGTGACTATTTTAGGACATAATTTTTTTTTCTTAAAATAATTATAAGGAGAATCATAATTCCCATTTCATAAAAAAATAAAATAGGTATAAGGGTACTTTTGTCAACACAATGATCAGTTTTCTTTTTGTTCAATTTTATAAATAAGTTTGTTGTTAGAGATTTTTTGAAAGGATGGTTCTAATTTGGCCGTTTATCTTAGTAGTCCATATATCGTTGCCTTCAGTATTAACCAAAACAGCGGTTGTATGCTTTGCCATAATAAAAAATAAAATAAAATAACCCAAAAACAGCGGTTGTCGGTTTTTTTTTTTTTTGGCTAACGATGCTTGTCTTTTTCTTAAAGTCAAAACGGCATGTCGTAAAACGCATGTGATGTGTCCGAATTCTTGGGCATACCGTGACCAAACACAGTTAATCACCAGCGTTCCGCAAAATCAGCTCAACAATTTTCTATTCCCAAACATGGTTTTAGTGAAAAATTGTTTTGAATGTACAGAAATAAAGAAGGAGAAAAAAAGTTTTGGGGGGAAGAAAGGTTGGGCAACGGAGCCTTATGTTTGGTTTCTGGAATAGAAACATATTTAGGTTTATGTTGGTTTTTCCGTTTTTTAAATTAATAATAGGAGTATTATTGTCTAACACAATAGGATGCGTTTTCCTTGTGTTCAATTTTACAAATACGTTTATTAGGATTTTTTTATTTAAAAAAATTTGGGTCTCAAGGGCAAAGGGAAGGACATAAAAGTGTCATCTTTTCAAAATTGACTCCTAAAAATTAGTTAAGTTATCCACGATCATCAAAACTCCTAAAAAAGGATTTGAAATTGAAACAAATAAACTCAAATAATGTTAAAAGATAATTGTTTAGATTATGTTAACTATCCATAATATTTAAAGATATCCTGTGATGTCATATTTTTCTGTCTCAAAGGCTGTCTTTTCAATTAGTATTTTGATAACTCATCAATTTGCTCAAGAATTTTTAATAATAAGTATTTTTTATTAAAAAATCAATAATTAGTATTTTTTTATATGATTAAATTCAGATGATACGGCACGACTCTCCACTCATATATAACAGCATTCAATTTTTTTTTTTAAGATTTTGAGTTTCGATAAATAAGCGTTTTTTTATTTATATTTTTTAAAAAAAATTATAAACGTCTTATTTGTATTTGTCTATTAACTACTTTTGTTTCCCCTTCCCCATTACTATTCTCTTCTTCTCAATCTCTCTTCTTTAATCCCGCAATTGTCACTGCAATGACATCAAAGTAACATGCCAATAGAGAAGGCAGTGGTGAAAAGTTCTAGACGAAAACTTGATGATTAGTATCCTCGCAAAGCTACCGGTGAAATCACTCCCACGATTCAAGTGCGTCTGCAAATCATGGTAACGATATCATAAAAAGCCCCACTTTCCTTCGCATGCACCTTAATCGATCAGATTACACAACAACAAGTGATCACAAAGATCACGTCGTTTCACTTTATTTTGATGTCAGTATTTTAACAACCTTTATTCCTTTCCTCTCCGATGATTCATTTGAGTTTTCCTCAAATCTAAGTGCCCCAAAATCCTGAATTTCGAGATTGCAATGTTTCCATAAGGGGGTCTTGTAACGGGCTGTTGTCCGGTCAACGTTTTTACGTGATGAACCCAGCAACCAGAGAATGCAAGCAGATTGCAAACGAGCCGAAACTTCCTTCGACATGGAAGGTTCTTACTTATGGCTTTGGCTTTGATCCAAAGACTGACGATTACAAGTTGGTGAGAGTTACGATTCGGTAACCCGGCGTGACAACAAAGCCGACGTATTTTCACTGAGAAATAATTCTTGGAGATTGGTAGCTGATAGTGTTTGGGAAGGAGTGGAAGTGGATGACATGTGGAGTAGAGCAGTTGTGAAGAATGTGGTACACTGGTGAGGAATCTTGAAAGGGGAAGCTGTTTTAAACCCAAGGGGATCGTCGGGTTCGATTTAGTTGATGAAGTGTTCAAAGACATAATTAGAATCCCCACAAGTCTTAAATCTCGCGAGAATTGTTATTGTGTCCATCGTTGTTGTGTGGTTAAAGACTGCTTTCTTTTGCCGCTATGTTTGAAGATGACCATAGCATTGAACTTTGGGCGATGAAAGAGTACGGCGTGAGGGATCGTGGACTAAGTTATACCGGTCGGGCTTGTTTCATGTATTGCAGCATCCGCGTCGTTGGTTGTCAACGTTCGAAGTTGGATTTAACGGCATGGCGTTGGTACATGAGGACCGGCGCTTACTCGTCTTGCGTCCCAGCACGTCTGGAGAAGACTTCGATATAGTTTTTGACGGCCACCATGTTGGCTGCTATGTTAACTATAGAGAGAGCCTCGTTCCAATTTCTCAGGATTAAAGCAGACAATTTCACGACAATTAAACCATCCTCTACTATTATATATATTCGGACAACATGATTAGGTTTTTAATTTTTTACCTACGATCTCTTCTTAGGTGCTGATTTTTTTTTTTTTTTTTTCTTTTATCTGTTTGGCAAGGGGCACCATTTGGTTTGGTGTTGATAGCTTTTGTTAGTCTAATTATTAGTTAGCAATCCAAACCATTATTTTTGTTAAAGATCAGTAATATACTTTGCTTGTTTTCCTTTCTTGCTGTTCAAATATGGTTCGTAATTATTATATTATTTATTATTATTATTATTATTATTATTATTTATAAATATGGTTCTTAACTTCAAAACATGGTTAAAAAATTTATAGACAGAAATAAAAGAAGGGGAAAAAAACTGGGGGAGAAAGAAGTAAGGTTGGCGTCAGACTATTTCTCTTGGCGAGGAGCGTTTTAAAACACGATTGGGATTCTATTTGTGTTGCAGTCTTGCAGGTTTAAAAATATGATTACTTATAGCAGGAAGGAATACCTGGAATTTTAAAATTCCAATTGCATATACGATTTGGGTTAAGTAATGATATTTGGGATCTTTTTTTAAGGTATTTTTGAAAGTTTTTTTTTTTTTAATTACTAGTAGTGATATTTTATCAACACAACATACTATCAATTTTTCTTTTGTTCGATTTTGTAAATAAAATTTTTTAAGTTTTTTTTAATTTATTTATTTTTATAAGATAGGTTTAATTTGATTATCTACATAATTAATTCGGACCTACCTCTCGAAGTACAAACAAGGGCAAAGGAATTAGGAATGGACATAAAAGTGAAAAGACGGAAAAATAATATTTTTGGGTAAAGTAATCCATGATCACCAAATAAAAACGCATAAAAAAACCTTGAAAATCAAACTCAAATAGGTTCGTCCTTTACACTTATTAGAGTTTGTTTACATTAGGTTTTGTGAGTCTATATAATAAAGATTATTTACATATTATGACTGATTTAGCATTCGTGCAAATTGGTTACTGCAATGACATCAAAAGTAAACATGTCAACAACAGAGAAGGCAGTGGTGCAAAACCATTATCTAAACGAAGACGTGATGATGACTATCCTTAAAAGCTACCGGTGAAATCACTTCTCCGATGGAAAGCCCTACTTTCATTCGCATGCATCTTAATCGATCGGATTACACAACACATAAGATCACAAAGATTACCTCGTTTCTATTTATCATGATTTTGGTCTTAAAACAACCTTTATTCCCTTCCTCTGCCATGATTCGTTTGAATTTTCCTAAAATCTGAAGTGCCCAAAATCCTGATCTTGAACGTTACAACCTTCGCATGATGGGGTCTTGTAACGGGCTGTTGTGCCTCGAGGCCCATCAATGTCTTTACGTGATGAATCCAGCCACCAGAGAATGCAAGCAGATTGCAAAGGAGTCGAAAGATTCCTACTCCGAAGGTCTTGCTTTGGCTTTGGCTTTGATCCAAAGACTAACGATTACAAGTTGGTGAGAGTTATGATTCCGTTACCCGGCGTGACTTACAAAGCCGAGGTATGTTCATTAAGAAATAATTCTTGGAGATTGATAGCTGGTACTGATAGTTTAATGGAAGGAGTAATAGTGGATGACATGTGGAGAAGTAGAGCAGTTGTGAAGAATGCAGTACACTGGTGTGGAGCCTTAAAAGGGGAAGTTGATTATAAACCCATTGGGATCGTCAGGTTCGATTTGTTCAATGATGTGTTTAAGGAGATAATTAGAGCCCTCGCAAGTCTTCAATCTCGCGAGTCTTGTTACTATGGCTATCATTGTTGTGTGGTTAAAGACTGCCTTTCGTTTGCCGCTATGTTTGAAGATGACCATAGCATTGAACTGTGGGTGATGAAAGAGTATGGCCTGGAGGGATCGTGGACTAAGCTATACCGGTTGGGCTTGTTTCATGTATTGCAGAATCCGCGTCGTTGGTTGTCAGCGTTCAAAGTTGGATTTATGGCGAGGCCGTGGTGCATGAGGACAGGCACTTACTCGTCGTGCGTCCCAGGTAGTCGGGAGAAGACTTCGATATAGTTTTTGATGGCCAAGAGTGTTCTCTTTGATGGCTGCTATGTTAACTACAGAGAGAGCCTTGTTCAAATTTCTCTGGATTAAAGCAGACTAATTTAACGACAGTTAAACCATCATCTACTATTATATTCGGACAACATGATTATGTTTTTAATTTTTAACCTACGATCTCTTCTTAGGTGCTGGATTTGTTTTTTCGTTTAGCTGTTTGGCAAGGGGCACCATTTGGTTTGGTGTTGATAGCTTTTTGTTAGTCTAATTGCAATCCAAACGTTTGTTTATATTAAAGATCAGTAATATATTGTGTTGCTTTCCTTTCTTGGTGTTTCAAATATGTTTTTTTTTTTTTTTTTTTCTTTCTTTTTTGATAAATATGGTTCTTAAGAGTTACTTTCATACTAAATGCATATACGTACATGATTTATGTTTATTTGAGGGACTGTTTCCATAATTTTCTCTTGACTTTAATTCCTCCATAGACTAAGAGCTAGCCCAAATTTACATAGGAGGGGACACTGTTCAGCCCAAACTAGATATCAGTTTGTCTTGGCTTTAACCTATGTGCTAATTGCTAAGATTCAGGATCATCCTAAAACGTTCTAAATTAGTTAGAATCATTTGCACTGGTAATTCAAACTTGACATAATTTTGCTACTTCTGATTATTACTTAAAAGAGTCAAGTAAATTGTAAAGTACAACTTTCGTAGAAACAAATTTCTCTCCAAAGAAATGCTCAACTCCCCTATAACCAAAAACAATCCCTTTATCTTTTTTTTTTTTTTTTCCCCCCCCCAATTTAATCACTAGTCACTTGGCATTAGAAGAAGAGTAGAGCAAAGAGGAAGCAGAAAAGCTAGTGCTGTTACTCTGCGGGCATATGTAGAACTTTCTTATTGCTCCGACGATCAGAAGATTTAGAAGTGCCGTTGATCAGAAGCATGTGATGATGATCAACTTTCACACACTGATCTTGATCTCTCTCTTGCCTTATCTCCTTCAGCATTGCGGCGACATCTTTCATGGTCGGTCTGTCGTCTGGAGACGGGTTTACACAAAGCAGAGCCACGCCTAGAGTCTGAAGCATTTCCTCTATCTCTGATTCAGGACGAGCTCGTAAGCTTGGATCAAGAACTTCGATGTAAAAGTCCCTGATCTTCTCTGCCTCACCCAGTCCACTATGTGGAGGCCTTCTGGATGGTCGGATCGATCGGTTGTTTCCCAGTTAGTACTTCTAAGGCGACGACTCCGTAGCTGTATACATCGCTCTTCTCTGTTATCTTCATCATGTACCCATACTCTGCATTTCACACCCAACAAAAAAGACAACTATACTTTCAGCATTATATTTTATAGTGACTAGAAACTGTGTTAATGTGGTTGGTTAATTTTTGTTGGTACGTAACAACTGTGGTTACTAAAAGAAATAACGCGGAAGTGATCAAATTTAGCACTATTTTCAAAACAATTTCAAAAGAATTAACATATTTTTTATTGTAGACTTTTGTAGGGAGATTGAAAAATTCAGGCACATATGACCGTTTGGTTCAGTGGTCAGATTGAATCCTTACTATTATTATTTTTTAAATAGAGATATTGATTTTTATGGATTTGAATTCAATGAAAACACATCACTCACTAGAACTCAACTTTATTTTAATGAAGGTAAATCCAAGAGAACTACACTATAGCCTTTCTCAATATCTATTTTAATCTTTCAACATTTTCTACTTGTCACAATTTTAAAATAAGATAAACAAGCTCAATTTTTTTGTCAAACACATATCCTAATTTGAAGTTCGGACAGATGTACAATCACATATGCATAATGCAATATTATTTTTTCAAATTATCCCTTCATATAAAAAAAAAAATGAGTTTGTGAAGATTTAATTAGTACAAACCTGGTGCAATGTAGCCATAGGAACCAGCAACGGTGTGGAAGACCTTGCAAAATCGCCATCATCAACAAGCTTGGCGAGCCCAAAATCGGCAATGTAAGGCTCAAAGTCAGGGCCAATGAGAATGTTATTGGCCTTGATATCCCTGTGAACAATTGGGGGAACACAGTCATGGTGGAGATAAGCCAGGCCCTGAGCCGACCCCAGAACTATCCGATATCTCAGCTCCCACTCCAAGCAATTCCCACTTCTCTCGTGCAAAAGGCTTCCCAAGCTCCCGTTCGGCATGTAATCGTACATTAGCAGCCTCGTTTTCTTGTTCCAACAACACCCCAAGAACCTCACTATGTTCTTGTGCCGAATTGAGCCGAGTGTCTTCACCTCTGCCGAGAATGAATCTCGGTGGTGACAGTCGTATCCTGGAGCTGTTGTCATTGGCCAAAGCTTCTTCACTGCTATGACCTGGCCGTTGTCCAGTTCTGCCTTGTAAACTATCCCCGAACATCCCTTCCCGATCACGTTCGGTTCAGTTAGGCACTTGAGACTTGTTCCACTGTGAAGTTCAGCTTCTGAAACGGGGTGAATTGCCAAGGCCAGGACTCGCTTCCTATCTCAGAGTCATTGTCCTCGCTTCCAATCATTTTCCGCGCTCGAAACATCGAGAGAGCACCTAAAATGGCTAGTGCAATTGTTAATGTGATCAACAGTACTATGGCTAGTATGAACCTGCGTCGGTTTCTAGAACTGTTGTCTTTTTGAATACTTATTGTTGTGCCATTGCTGAGGAAACACAAGTCATGGCCTTTTGAGCATAACCCTTGGTTTCCTTCGAGGTCAGTCGTTGATAACTGTCGGAAAAGTTTGCTATCCGGGAGATATCCTGTGAAGTTGTTGTACGATATGTTCAAGGAAACAAGATTTTCTAGGCCAGATAGTTCCAACAACTCACCTTCAAGCTTGTTGTGTGAAAGGTCTAGTACGGATAGCTTGTTGAGAGAGGAAACTTGTGGTGGGATTACTCCAGATAGATCGTTGAAGCTCAAGTTTAGAGCGATCTCGAGAGCTTGGAGTTCGAAAAGTTCGACGGGGATTGTGCCAGAGAAGTTGTTGCTGCTAAGATCAAGCAATTGGAGGCTTGAACATTGGCCAAGAGAGGATGGGATTGATCCGGACAACAAGTTCATACTTAGAATAAGCCTGTTAAGCGACGATAGTCTGCCGAAATTCTCAGGAACTCTGCCTACAAACTGATTGACAGAGACATCCAAGACTTGGAGCCTAGTGAGAGAAGATAGAGAGTTTGGCAAGTTACCTCCAAGGGTGTTGTTGCTCAGGTTCAGAAGCTGAAGTTCGGCGCAATTGCCAATCTCTGCAGGGACTGATCCGGAGAGACGGTTTTGAGCCAGGTCAAGAAAACTAAGGTTGGTCAGGAACCCAATTTCTCTTGGGATTTCTCCGCTGATTCTGTTGTCCAGAAGCCGGAGTCGAATGAGAGACTTGCAGTTACCAATCTCCGGAGGGATGGAACCCGAAATGTGATTCGATATCAAGAGAAGCTTTGTTAAATTCTGAAGCTCAAACAGGCCAGGAGGTAAGCTACCGGTAAGCTCATTGTGGGACAAGTCAACAGCTTGGAGGCTCTTGCAACCCGCCAACGTCGATGGAATGCTTCCTTCGAGCTTGTTCTGCCAGGCGAAAAAGACGTTAAGCTGTGTGAGAAGTCCAAGCTCAGCAGGAATTGTTCCTGATATCTGGTTAGTATCAAGCTGCAACTGTAGAAGACTGCTTGCATTGGACAGAATAGAAGGGATTGAGCCAGAGATATTGTTGTTACTAAGCATAAGCTCTTCAAGATAAGAGAGGTTTCCGAAAGACCGCGGTATGCTTCCCGAGAAAGAATTCAACGAAAGATCTAGAATCTTCAAGTTTTTACAGTTACCAATTTCCTCAGGAATAGCTCCATCCAAGTTGTTCTGCCATAATAACATCTTTTCCAGCTTCTGAAGCTTGCCTAACTCTGGTGGTAGAGAGCCCGAGAGATCGTTCTCGTACAGAAACAAGTCGACAAGCTCCGAGCAGTTGCCAATATCTGGTGGAATCTCACCCGAAAGCATCGTAGTATAAACCGATAGTGTCTGAAGCATGCTTAGTTTACCCAATGAAGCAGGCAAGGAACCCGATATTTTCGTATCGGCAAGACCAAGCACCTTCAAATTCCGGCAATCTCCAATCTCATCAGGGAATTTCCCTTCAATGTCTTTGTTCCCGCCCGCTCGTATAACTTCCAACTTCGACAGCTTGCCTAACTCAGCAGAGAGATTTCCATTCAAATAGTTATCGAATACTAGAAGATTCACCAGGTTGCTACAATCTCCCAACTCCTTCGGAATCTGCCCGGTAAGCTGGTTCGAGTTCAGAATCAAGTCCCGCAGATTCTTGAGCTTACCGATACTCGAAGGAATGTTTCCCACAAGACTGTTTGAACTAACATCAATAACAGTAAGCTCAGTGCAGTACTGAATATCAGGTGAGACACTCCCAGTGAGATTTGCATCAGAAATTACGAGCTTTCGGAGGCGAGGAAATGAGGAAAGATTGGAAGGAAAGGGAACAGCCAGCTGAACAGACTGTATATTAATCTCAGTGACAAAGTATTCAGCAGAACAGTTGATATAAGACCAGTGACATGGATTGGGATCAGAAGGATTCCAGTCGGAGAAAGATGAAGAGAAAGAAGGCGAGGAGTGAAGCCATGAATAAAGTGCAGAAACTTCATTGTTTGAAGTAGAAACAGAAACAACAGGAAATAACAGAAGATAAAGGAAGAGAAGATGATAAGAGCAAAGATGGGATTGTCTCTGCATTTTCCTGAGGTTATGGGTGATGGAGTTTAACTGCCTCGGCATTGGCATTGTCAATTTTTGCCTCAAAACCTTAACCAGTTGGCTTGGTTTTGCATTGGGTCTCTCTCTTTTTTCTCTCTCTCTCTCTCTTTTTTTTTTTTTTTTTGGGTTTTGGTTTCCACTCTTGATTCTTTTCGTAAACTCTACTCTGCTAAATTGCTACTGCAATAAGTGTAGGTTGCTAGTTCCTATTTCATATGCTTTCGAGTCGAGCAAAAAAAGGAGAGAAAGAATAAACTATTAGAGCCACACCTCACTATTCACCACCTCGGGGTTCTGTTTCCAGCTTAGTGCTATTTTATTCTGGTTGTTTTGTTGATTTGAACAAGTCTTTTTTTTTTTTTTTTTTTTTTTTTTGAAAGATGACTCATTTAGCTGATTACATGCACCATGTGTGGTTGCATTGTTTTCCTCAAAAATGGGCTGTTCTTGTTTTTGAGAATTGAGCCTGTTAGTACTCTTTTGAGTTAAGACAAGTCACTTCCCTTTGGATTCTTTTGTCCAAGTACAACCTTAATTGATTTCCACTTCTCAACGTACACTCAATGTTACAATTTTCTTTTTTTCTTTTTTCTTTTTCTTTTTTTTAATTATAGACTGTCCTTTAGTTTGGCATCAGTCGAGTTTTCTTCTTTAATTTCAGACATTTTTTTTTATGTTGGTACTATTCTTGACTTTCTACAACAATGCTTTTTTTTGCCGTTTAACTTTTAAATTTTTTGCTTGGGAAAAGGTAGAGAAATTTTCACATTAAAAAAAAAAAAAAAGGTACACGCTATAGAGTTGTACGACACTGAACATATATAGATAGATATAGATAAAGTTTTAAGAGAAACCAAAAAACGGAAATTGCATTGGCGTTTTCAACTTAGCGATTATAAAATTCCCAACGTTTTTTTAGGGCATGTTGTATAAGTTTGAGTTAAGATTTATAAGTTTAAATAATAAATTTTGTTGACTTTTCAAAGAAGACAAAAAACTTTTTGAAAAAAAGATAAAAACTTTTAGGGAAAAAGACAAAAAAAAGTTTAAACTAAACCTGTTGCCAAACAGGTCCTTATTTTTTTTTATTTTTTAAACTATTTGTATGACTTTCGGGCACTAGCTCTTTTTTGAGCTTCACAATTGTCTGAAGAAAGATGACTACTCATCTAATCTCTTTTCTCTCTTTATCATTCAAATTCTCTCGCTAGTCACTAAAGCAAATATGCTTCCCAGTGGGGACTTTCAATTACAAAAACAGGAAGCAATGGCAGGAATTATTATACAAAGCAAAAGGGAACTCACTAAAGACGGTTAACAAGATAAAAAAGCATATCATTTACTACCATTGAGACAAAATTCATCTCTGAATGCTAGGCATATTATTGCAAATCCATATATAAGTTGCAAGCATATGTTTTCATGTAAGTACGATACACACACACACACACATATATATATATATATATATTACTAGTACAAAGAAATATCATGGCTAAGAGACATGGCTGCCACGAGCCCAAAGTTCTAGGGGGCCAAAGGCTTTGGGAAGCTCCCTAAGGAATCTATACACGTTCCACTTTGACAAACACTCCCAACCCTCCACAGACCACACCCCCCACATGATTTTGTTTCATTTTATTTTATTTTATTTATTTATTACCTTTTATTTTCTTGCCCAAAAAAAAAAATCAGTCTTTTAACAACCTTAACAAGTTTTACCCTCTATAACATTGTTGTTTGCTGCAAATAATTTGGTACGTATATCACCTTAAAAAACGCCTACAGTTGAGATTATGTTCAAAACCAGCTACTATAGGAATAACAAATAACTAATAAGGTTATTGAGTTCTATCATGGAGATTTATGACTTAAACATTTAGTTTGCTGAAAAAAAAAGTGGGTTATAAGGATAAAGATTGAAATGCCCAGATAATCCTGGGACGGTAGATGCCTCTCATGTAATATATATGGATCTCTTACGAAATAGATTGTCCATATACTTCGACTATTACGATGGTAACAACTCGAATCCAAGTATTCAATGAGGAGAATAAGCACCCTATCAACCCACTTAAGGGATGATGACAATTATTTTGAACATTAAGCCTCCGTTTGGTAAGTTAGTTGGAGATCAAATTTTTAAGTTGAAGTTGGTTGACTTTTCAAAAACTAGTTATATTTTTTATTAATTTTTCAAAAAAATATAAATATTGAGATAAAAATTTTAAATTGAAACCTGAGTTCCAAACATATCGTAAATCTTAATAAGATTGAATTTAGAATTACTGCTTGTAATTGTCCGTTCATACTACTCTCTTTGGGCTTACAGTTACCACAAAGCCCACTGCTGAACCAATTGGCAAAGGAAACCAAGCCCAAAAAAGGCAAGAAAAGGACCAGGCCTCACCCAGCTTTGGGCTCCACAAAATATTCTCCTGTGGCCCCTTTCTGACTGTAATGTTATCTCTGGACCACCAAGACAATGCTAAACAAGAACTGAAAATGGTATTTGGTAAGTTGCACTCGCTCGTGTTCGGGTCTATTTTTTCTGATGAACTCAATGACCAATTTGTCTTCTGATTATCTTGCCGAAAATCACAAGTTTTTGGTTGTTTGTCAATAGACACTTTCAAGTTTTAGGATGAACTTTGGAAAGATTAGTTTTGGAAGAGGAGAAAATAAGAAGGGAAACTTGAGTAACGAGAATTATATCATAAGATAATCTTTTTGGAAACATACGTATATAATATAGCATTTACAACAGAAATATTAGTCTTTAGAAAGAATTATTACATGGCTCTCAGAAACTTATCTATCATGTATTTTGAGATAAAATGTTAGGTTTTCTTGTCCTGCTTTCAACTGAGAATCACGTCCTCGCCAGTCAACTGCTCGGCGGATCATTTTCCGGGCCCGAAACACGGCGAAAGAGCTGAAAATGGGCAGTGCACTGTCGGTAGTACTGAATTAAAAAAAAGCTATGCCTGGTTCAAATCTGTAGCTGCTTCTGGAAGTGCTGCTATTTTGCTTAGCTATTGTTGTGGCATTGCTGAGGAAACATGATGAGTTATGGTCCTTATAACGCAATCCTTCATTCCATTCGAGGTCTGCTTCCGATAATTGGCCGAAAAGTTTGTTGTCGGGGAGATATCCGGTGAAGTTGTTGTATGAAATGTTCAAGGAAACAAGATTTTCTAGCTCCGAGAGTACTGCCAACTCACCTTCAAGCTTGTTGTGTAAAATGTCTAGTACGGCGAGATTTTTGAGAGCAGAAACCTGGGGTGGGATTACCCCAGTGAGATTTGAAACTCAAGTTCAGAGCAGTTTCAGGAGCTTCAATTTTGAAAAGTTCTGCGGGGATTGTGCCGGAGAGATTGTTTCGGCTGAGATCAAGCAACTGAAGGCTTGAACAGTTTCCAAGAATAGAGGGGATTGATCCTGAAAAAGAGTTCAGACTTGGAATAAGATTGTTGAGTGGGGAAAGAGGGTCAAAATTTGACCCTCGAATTGATTAAAAGAGACATTCAAGACTTGGAGCCTAGTAAGAGAAGATAAAGTGCTTGGCAAGTTACCTCTAAGGGTGTTGTTGCTCAGATTCAGAAGCTGAAGTTCGGTACAATTGCCAATCTCTGCGAGGACTGATCCAGAGAGACAGTTACGAGACAGGTCGAGAAAACTAAGGTTGTTTAGGAACCCAATTTCTCTTGGGATTTCTCACTGATTCTGTTGTCCATTAGCGAAAGTCGATAAAGAGACTGGCAGTGACCAATCTCTGTGGGGATGGAACCTGAAATGTGATTCGATGTCAAGAGAAGCTTTTTAACTCCTGAAGCTTAAATAATGCAGGAGGTAAGATGGTATCAGAGCTAAGTTTTCGGGGTGATAGAAAGTGGTGATAGATAAAACTTATATATTATTACTGTTATTCTTAGTCCTTATTTGGTTATAGATGCGAATAACAGTACTATTATAAAAGTTTTATCTATCACTACACTCTATCACTCCTGAAAACTTGGCTCTAATACCATTCTCTCCCAAGACATGTAATCAACAAAGAAATAATAACATAGAAAGTACTAAAAATAATCAGAGTATACAAATAAAAGATCTTGAATATTGAAAGCTTTTACTTACATAGACAATCGAAGATGTGAGCTGGAATCCTTTGCTTGAGATTCCAATTGTTACAACAATTACACTCAAAGTACACTCAAAACACTCTTTAAAAACTTAAAAGCACTCGAAAACACACTCAAAATTCAAAGCACACTTAAACTTAGAAGCACACTCAAACTTAAAAGCACAATATTTTACAAGATTTTTCTAAGCTTGTATTTCTCCTTCTTTTCTGCCTCTGCCTCTTGCCTTCTCCTTTGCTTTTTTTATAAGGCTTCTTTCAGAAGGTAGTGCGTTACAGATAAGGATTCACGGGATGACTCGACAAAGGAAAATGGATGGTGGTCCCTTTGATAAAGGTTCATATGGGTATGTTTTTAGATGACTCGATAAGAGATAATGGACTGTGGATCCTACAATAAAGGTTCATATGGGTATGTTTTTGGATGATTCGATAAGAGATAATGGATTGTGAGCTCATTGTTTGACAAATCAAGAAATTGAAGGCTCTTGCAACTCGCCAATGTTGGTGGAATGCTTCCTTCGAGTTTGTTTTGCCTTGCGAAAAAGAAAGTAAGCTGTGGGAGAAGTCCAAGCTCAGCAGGAATTGTTCCTGATATCTGGTTAGCATCAAGCTGCAACTGTGAGAGACTGCTAGCATTGGATAGAATAGAAGGGATTGAGCCAGAGATGTTGTTGTTGCTAAGCATAAGCTCTTGAAGGTAAGAGAGGTTTCCAAAATACCGCGGAATGCTTCCCGAGAAGGAATTTAATGAGAGTTCTAGAATCTTCAAGTTTCTGCAGTTCCCAATTTCATCTGGAATAGTCCCACCAATATTGTTTTGCCATAACAATATCGTCTCCAGTTTCTGAAGCTTACCTAATTGTGGCGGTAAAAAGCCAGAGAGATTATTCTCGTACAGATACAAATTGACAAGTTGCGAGCAATAACCAATGTCTGCTGGAATTTCACCCGACAGATTGGTACTGTAAACAGACAGTGTCTGAAGCTTGTTAAGTTTACCCAATGAAGCAGGTAGAGAACCAGAAATTTTAGTATCAGCAAGATCCAACACCATCAAATTCCGGCACTCTGCAAGCTCATCTGGGATTTTCTCTTCAATATCTATGTTCCCTCCTATGCAAAAAGTCTCCAACTTCGACAGTTTGCCGAGTTCAACAGGAAGATTACCACTTTAACTTATTATCCTGCAGAAGAAGATCCTTCAGGTTGATGCAATTCCCTAGCTCCTTTGGAATCTGTCCAGTAAGCAGGTTTGAGTACAAAATCAATCCCTCGAGATTTCGGAGCTGTCCAATACTAGAAGGAATGTTGCCCACGAGACTGTTTGAATTAATATCAACAACAGTTAATCCAATGCAGTGGCGGATATCGGGGGAGATGCTTCCCGTAAGGTTTGCATTAGTGATTATGAGTTTTTTGAGGAAAGGAAATGAAGAAAGATTGGAAGGAAAGGGAATATCCAGAGCAACAGACTGAAAATTGATTTCGGTGACGAAGTTTTTGCGAGAGCAGATGATGTGAGACCAGCTACAAGGATTGGCATTTGAAGGGTTCCAGTTGGAGAAAGATGAAGAGAAGAGAAGGAAGGAGAGTGGTGAAGCCATGAATAAAGTGCAACAACTTCATTGTTTGCGGTAGTAACAGAAACAACGGATGATAAAAGAGAAAGCAAGAGGAAATGATGGTGAATGGTGAAGGGTTGTCTCAACATTTGAGTGAAGTTATCAATGATTGGCATTGGAAATGGAAGCTTTTTACTCTGGGGGAGGTGCTCTTGGCCTAGTGAATATCACTAATTCTGGCGTTTATCAATGGTGGTATATTATCAGTTTACGTACTAACGAAGATCTTTATAATGGAGCAAAACCAGTACCAGATCTCTTGAATTTGCCTTCTTTTAGTCAACTGTACTTTTTTTTTTTTTGCTTCAAGTCAACTCTAATGGTTATTAGTTGCTACTTAGATAACTTGATAAGGCAATATTACTACTACTCCATATGCTTCCTAGTCAGACAAGAAAAGAAGAGACAATAAACTATGTTTGAGCCATGACACCACGTCATTCAACTTGGGTTCTGTCTTTTGAATGTTGTTGACTCAAACAAGTGTTATTAAATTAACTGATTACGAATTAGCTGTGGGTCCTATTCATATGCTTTCAAGCCGAGCAAGAAAAGGAGAGAGATAATTAACTATAAGTGTCCGTTTAGATCGTTAGTTGGAGTTAAAATTTTTAAATTGAAATTAATTGATTTTTAAAAATTAATTATAATTTTTATTAATTTAAAAAAAATAAAATAAAAATTCAACTAAAAAATACTATTTAATTATAATTAAATTAACATGTCAAACAAAACTTTAATATTAGAGCCACACCTCACCATTATATTTGAACAAGTCTTTTTTTTTTTTCAAAGATTACTCATTTATTAGCTGATTACATACACCATGTGTGGTTGCATTGTTTTCCTCAAAAATGGGTTGTTCTTGTTTTTGAGAATTGAGCCTGTTAGCGCTCTTTGAGTCAAGGTCAGTCACTTCCCTTTGGATTCTTTTTATTTTTTTTATATATTTTTTTTATGTACAACATCAGCTAATTTCTAATTCTGAAGGTACTCTGATCGTTACAAATAAAAAAAAAATTGAAATTATAGTTTTTCCTTAATTTCAGATTAGTTTTTTTTTTTTCCCCTCTTGATACTATTTCTTGAATTTCTACAACCATGCTTTTTTGCCCTTTTTAACTTTTTTTCTTTTTTGCTTGGGAAAAGGTGGGGAAATTTTCACATTAAAAAAAAAAATGGTATAAATGAAACTGGATATATCTATAAAAAGTTCTTTGAAAAATAAAAAAATAAAAAAGGAAATTGCATTGGCATTTTCAACTCTAGCTAGTATAAAAATCCCAAAGTTCTTTTTTTTTTTTTTTTTTTTTTTTTTTTTTTTTTTTTTTGTAATTATTCATACGTCTTTAGAGCACTTGCTCTTTTTCAAGCTTCACAATTATCTGCTGAAAAATGACTTCTCATGCCAATTTGTCTAATTTCTTCTCTCTCTCTCTCAAATTTTTTCCCACTAGTCACTAAAGCAAATATGCTTCCCAGTGGGGACTTTCAATTACAAAAACAGGAAGCAATGGCAGAAATTATTATACAAAGCAAAAAGGAACTCATTAAACACGGTTAACAAGATAAATAAAGCATATCATTCACTGCTATTTGGACAATATTCATCTCTGAATGCTAGACATATTATTGCAAATCCATATATAAGTTGCAAGCATATGTTTTCATGTAAGTACGATTTATATAGTTTTTTTTTTATAATTAAGTACGATATATAACACACACACACATATATATATATACACAAAGTTCTAGGGGGGCAAAGGATTTGGGAAGCTCCCTAAGGAATCTATACACGTTCCACTTTGGCAAACACTCCCAATCCTCCACAGTCCACACCTCCCACATGATTTCTTTCATTTCATTTAATTATTTCTTTTTATTTTATTTATTTATTTATTGCTTGCCAAAAAAATCAGTCTTTAACAACGTTACCAAGTTTTATCCTCTCTAACAATGTTGTTTACTGCAAATAATGGAGATCATTCATAGAAAAATGGAGGAATAAAATCCACCGTTGCAGACAATTAGGTACAAATATCACCTAAAAAAAACGCCTTCTGTTGTGATGATGCTCAAAACCTGCTGATATAACAAAATAACCAAATCAGGTTATAGCACATTTATGACTTAGCAATTATTTTGAACATTAAACTACTTCAAATTACTTCAAATGTGATTGGATTTTGAACATTAAACTACTTCAAATTACTTCAAATGTGATTGGAGACATATCTTCATCATAAATTATAGAGTTCGAATCCACTCATTCCAACTTCAAAAATAAAATAAAAAAATAAAAGGAAAATCATTAGTTTGAAATTTTATGCTCATTCTACTCTCTGTGGGCTTGCCGTTACCTATGAAGCCCACTGCTAAATCCAATGACAAAGGAACAGCGACTTCAAATATAGACCAAGCCCTTCTCTTAAAAAAAAAAAAAAATTGGGGGGCCAGGCCTCATTTAGCTTTGGGACCAACAAAATCTAATCTTGTGGGCCCCTTTCCAACCGTGATGTGACTTCTGGGCTCCCAAGACAGTACTAAAATCACAATTTTTTGGTTGTTTATCATAGGACCCTTTCAAGTTTTAGGACGAACTTTGGAAAGATTAGGTCTAGAATAGGAGAAAATAAGAAGGGAAACTCAAAGTAACGAGAATTATATCATAAGATTATCTTATTGGAAACATACGTACATAATATAGCCTCTCCAGCAGAAATATAGTCTTTAGTCTTTAGAAACTAGAAAGCATTATTACAAGGCTCTTAGAATCCTATCTATAACATATTTTTGAGACAAAATGATAGCTTTTCTTGTCCTGCTTTCAACTGAGAATCACGTCCAATCGAAGGTTTGAGCAATTCGCCAATGTTGACGGAATGCTTCCTTCGAGTTTGTTCTGCTTTGCGGAAAAGACATAAAGCTGAGTCAGAAGTCCAAGCTCAGCAGGAATTTTTCCTGATATCTGGTTAGTATCAAGTAGCAACCTTAAGAGACTGCTAGCATTGGACATAATAGAAGGGATTGAACCAGAGATGTTGTTGTTACTAAGAATAAGCTCTTGAAGATAAGAGAGATTTCCAAAAGAGCGCGGAATGCTTCCCGAGAAGGAATTCGATGAGAGATCTAGAACTTTCAAGTTTTTGCAGTTCCCAATTTTCGAGCAATTGACAATATCTAGTGGAATTTCACCCGACGGATTAGTATTGTAAACAGACAGCGTCTGAAGCTTGCTTAGTTTACCCAATGAAGCAGGTAGAGAACCAGAAATTTTAGTATCACCAAGACCCAACGCCTTCGAATTCCGGCACTCTCCAAGCTCATCTGGGTTTTTCCCTTCGATGTCGACGTTCCCTCTTACATGAAAAGTCTCCAACTTCGACATTTTGCCGAGTTCAACAGGAAGATTTCCACTTAACTTATTAGCCTGCAAACGAAGATCCTTCAGGTTGATGCAATTCCCTAGCTCCTTTGGAATCTGTCCAGTAAGCTGGTTTGAGTACAAAATCAGTCCCTCGAGATTTCGGAGCTGTCCAATACTATAAGGTGTATTGCCCACGAGACTGTTTGAACTAACATCAACAACAGTTAGTCCATTGCAGTAGCGGATATCGGGAGAGATGCTTCCCGTGAGATTTGCATCAGAGATTATGAGCTTTTTGAGGGAAGGAAATGAAGAAAGATTGGAAGGAAAGGGAATATTCAGAGCAACAGACTGAATATTGATTTCGGTGACGAAGTTTTTGCGAGAGTAGATGATGCGAGACCAGCTACAAGGATTGGCATCTGAAGGGTTCCAGTTGGAGAAAGATGAAGAGAAGGAAGGAGAGGTGTGAAGCCATGAATAAAGTGCTGCAACTTCATTGTTTGCAGTAGTAACAGAAACTACAGATGATAAAAGATTAAGCAACAGGAAATGGTGGTAAATGGTGAAGGGTTGTCTCAACATTTTAGTGAAGTTATAAAGGATTGGCATTGGAAAATGAAGCTTTAACTATGGTGGGTTATTCTTGTGTTTGCCAATGGTGGTATATAATCGGGTTTACGTACTACTGAAGATCTTTATAATGGAGCAAAACCAATACCATTTCTCTTGGTTCTGTCTCTTGAGCGTTGATGACTCGAACAAGTGTTGTTAAATCAACTGATTAGTTGCTACTTCGATAACTTGATAAGACAATATTACTACTATTATAAATGCTTCCTGGTTAGACAAGAAAAGAAGAGAGAATAAACTAAAGATTTGAGCCATGGCACCACGTCCTTCACCTAGAAGTTCTGTCTCTTCAGTGTTGTTGACTCGAGCAAGTAGTGTTGTTAAATTAACTGACTACTAATTAGCTGATGAGTCCTTGCATTGTTTTCCTCAACAAGAAATGTCAACTGTGTTTTTGCCATTGAGGAATGAGCCAGTGATACTCTTGTTTGAGAAGGCCTAAGGGCCAGTCACTCCACTTTGATTCTTTTTTTCTTTTTCTTTTTTTAACTTATTATTTTTTAAAGTACAATTTTAATTTAACTTTTAATTAGAGAAAATATTTTTCAAAACGTTACCTAACACTATTTCTTAAATTTATATCACCATGATTTGCCCTTTTAACCTTTTTTCTTTTTTCTTTTCTGTTTGTTATAGCCTTCCATCTCACTGTCAATGAACGTCTCTAAAAATTTCTTAAAAAAACAGAAATAGCCAAATGATTTTCAAAGTTGTTTGGTACTCTTAGAAGAACAGAAATAGCCAAATGACTTCTCACGACAATTTGTATATTCTATTCTCTCTCTCTCTCTCTTCCAAACCAGTGCTATTTCTTTGCTAATGCTTAAACGAGAAAAAAATATTATAGCAACAGACATTGTAATTATTTGTCATAGTATTACATAAATGAGCACTAATTGAGTATTATAACTTATAGAGTTCATTCTACTTGTGCTCTTACACCATTTATTCCTGAGTTCCAGAGTAAAATGTACTTCAGAAATTGTAGTAAATAACATTTTTACAAAATAATTGAAGTTGCAAGATTTTAGAATATCTAAAATAAATAACAAATTTATAAAGAATTTATAAAATAAATAGTAAATTTATTAAGTAAATAACATATTTATATTAATTAAATAAATCGTATGCTTAATATTTATATTACATAAATAAATTATTTATATGATAAATTTATTATTTACTTTTTTTTTAAGGTAAATTTATTATTTACTGATATTTGCATCAAATGACAAATATTTTTAGAACCACCTATTTACTTTAATATTTTACTTCTCCCTCCCAACGTACTCATCAGAGTTTCTCTGGGCTTTGTAAAACTAAAAGCCCATTTCCCAACAAGCCTTACCCAACTTGGGCTTTTCATGAAAACTGACAATGTGGGCCCTTTCTAACCGACTGAGATTGTGAGGCCGAGAGAAGCCTGGAATTTTCTTTTTCCAAAAAAAAAAAAAAAAAAAAATCCCAGACTCGAAGTCTTCAAGTCCTGTTTTTCCAGCATATACTGCATCAAAAAACCAGCAGTTAAAAAAAAAAAAAAAAAATCATATTTCGATTTAAGTCTGTTCTCAATCTGATTTATATATAGATTCCACATATTTATTCAGCAAATCAATTGTTAGAAAAATACTTAAAATGGTAGCCTCAGCTGTATGTCACAGCCTATACTCCATAACCACACACCATTCAAAATGTACCGAACTTAAAACCCCACCTCTCACCCGCTCCTCTGATTCGTTTCTGGGTTTCAAGGACCAATCTCTGCGTTTACATCTTCGAGTTCGGAAGCTCAGAACCCAGAAAGCATTCGCTGCACAGACCAACTTCTTCAAAGGTTAGCTTCTTCATCTTTCCTTTTCCTTTTTATTTTCTCTAATGAAGTTTATGGTGACTTATATGACTTGTTTCCTACTGTTATTTTCTGGGTTTTGTAGAATTTTGTTTTCTCCGAGTTGGTTTTTTTGTTTTTTTTTTTTTTTGGGTCGATTCTATATGTTAATTTTGTTTAGAAGTGGGTATTTAACTACCCAAAAAAACCCACCCACGAGGTTTTTTGCACCAAAATTTAAATTTTTGTGCTAAGAAATAATAGAATTGGATTGCTTATAACTCGTTCTACATAAAGCTTTGAAATTTCTATTGGCTTTCAGCATCTTCTTTAGTGATTTTTCTTGCTGACCTTTTCTTTCTTTCAAGTAGAAAAAATGTTACAGCTTAGCTTAATGGTATTGTTGTTGCGAGACTAATTTGAGTTTCAAATTATGGGAAACAGTTATTCAAACCGCATGGAAGGTTGCAAGCGATGGAATTGAGGCAGGAACCAATTTGGTCCCGGTATGTTGGTTTCACTCTGTGTGTGTGAGAGTGGGTGTTTGATTCGAACTCAATGGGGAACTTAGCTGTTGTTTACATTGTTTGCAGTATAAAGTTTGATAAATCTAGAACCTTTGTTTTATTTCTTATTTCTCTCTGTTTTTTTTTTTTTTTTATTTTATTTATTTAAAGGCTTCTGTACCGAGACCGATGGCAAGGATTTCCGTGACAGTAGCAGCATTGGCAGTTTCGCTCTTTGTTCTCAAATCTTTCTTATCCACAGCTTTCTTTGTGCTGGTATGTAGTCCTAATTCTTTGCTCACTATGGTCAGTACAGTAGAGTGATAATTTCATTTGATTTTTGTTGGTGCTTGTCTCCGATTGCAATTCGAGGTTTTTTTATGCGTTATGCTCTAATATTTGGGAATGAGAGTCTCTTGACAAAGACTAACCATTCTCAATTTAACTGGTAGAACTGACCTCAACGCTAAAAACCAGAAGTTCTCAGATGTAGCTATACGGTTTGTTAAAGAAGATCACTTTTGGCTGCAAATGTATCTTCCAAGGATGCTTTTGGAAACATTAATGTGAAAATAGGAAATCAGAAGTTAATTAAGTAATTGGAACCATATAGTTGTTATGATGGTGGACTTGAAATTTCTCACATTTTTCTTTAATCTGGCCTGTTATGTGGTTCTGAAAAGCCTTTACTCGGTACTGTCTTCTTAGAACCAATGTCTTTAATATTCACTCAGTAAAATGGTTTTTCTGGCAAAAATTATTTCAGAATCTTTTGGAAACATACACTTTCTGAAAAAAGCAATCATCCTCAATGTAGATGTGTGTTGAGTAGTCTTTTAGTCTTTCAGGAGACACGGTTACATGGCTATTCGAATCTTACATAACATCTTTGGAGACCATATGACTGCTTTTTAATCTCGGTTTCATGTTTCATTTGGTTTTGGGAAAATTAGCAGCATCATACTGAGATATAATACTCAATTTGATTATCACATTCTCAACACTTCTCTTTAGAATCAATAGGCAATGTGATGCTAGAACTCATCTCATAATCAAAACAATCTTTTCGGAGTACTCTTTTTTGAAAACTGTTGCATTGTCTGATGAACAGGCGACGATGGGACTCGTATATTTTACGTTCATTGCTTTGTATAAAGATGAAGGAGCAAGAGGAGGTGGAGGCACTACGTTAACCAAAGACACTCCGACCTCCACCGAAGACGCTCTAGACGAAGCCAGAAGAATCATGGAAAAGTACAAGTAATCTTGCCCATCCAAGCTCTCTCGGAGAACAAGGAATGCTCTCTTGAATACATATATCCCAATATGTATGCACGGGTTTTTTAATTGCAAGCTTTGTACAGCTTTAACATCTTTTAGTATTGGGTTAGCTTGAGCCTGCAATCTAATAATAAAGCAAATAACTAAAAAGGATTCTGTCTCTCTCCCGGAAACGACATGTCGTTTTATAGAAGACTTACTTTGCCATAAAATGACTTGTCGTTTTTATTCTGTTTTATTTTATTTTTAAATGACGAGTTGTCATTTTAGCTTTTCCATATGATGTTTTCACACTGGTGAAACAAGCAGCCCTTTCTTCGACTTTTAAGACGGTATTGCTAAATAAACATGTCATGTAGTTCTCTACTTACAAATGACATATTGTTCACAAAACGACATGTTGTTCAGGGGAATTAGATTTTTCTTTTCAGTAATTATTTCCATTCTGACAAAAAGCAAATTTTTTTTTTTTATAAAAGCAAATCATATGTTGGTTGTAAGCCTTACAAATTTCATGTCGTTCCGAAATATTGTGGTATAGTACTCAAAAAAGCAATGTCGTAACGACATATGAAAATACAATAGGGATGCCGTTTTACTTCCTCAAATATTTGGGATTTGTCGCTTTTGTAAACCGAAAAATATCATGTCGTTTGGAGAAAAAAATCGTCGTTCAACTTTTAGAGTCGTTTGCTTGGCTGGATACGACATTTGAAAAATACTTCAAATAATGCTGCTAAATGATTACTTCCTCTGTTGTTGTTAATTTGTCAACCAGGAACTCAGGTCATGGTTGGACTTCGACCGACATTTGTACGATACATTGTTATGATGCATCCAACGTTATATTAAATTATAAACACTTAAATATTTTATGACACAAAAAGAAAAATACGACCTCAAAAGATAACAAATTTTTTTTAAAAAAATTGAAATCGTGATTAATAAGCCTTTGGTAAAATAAAGGCCTTAATACAGGAATTGACAATTGACACTGTACATTTCAATTTTTTTATTTTAGGAAGGAAAATGTCATTTTAGGAACGTGTCGTTTATCGCACATGTCAGAAACGACATGTCGATTGACCCTCTTTTTTTTTTTTTTAACTGAGTCCGTTTTCAGTCGTTGGCTAGTTGCAACTGTAACTAACTGGCCGAATCCATTTCTGAGATAGAACAGCAAAATAAAACAGATAAAAACAAAAATGAAAAATCATCTAATCCACAAAACTCAGGAATTGTGCTAAACCTCTGTATTTGTTGCTCTATGAACTCCACCATCTCCAACCCCACAACTCCACCACCGCCGCCGCCGCCGCCACGCTCTCACCCTCACCCTTCCTCGCTCTTCCCTCTGATCGCATCATGCAAAACCATGAGAGACATCAACCAAGTCCACGCCCTCTTCATCAAAACCTCCCATATCCACGACCCTCTCGCCGCCGCCGAGCTCCTTCGCTTCTGCGCCCTCTCCCACCGCCGCGACTTGGCCTACGCTCGCAAGCTCTTCGACCAAATCCCACAACCCAATGTCTTCTCCTGGAACACCATCATCAGAGCTCTCGCCGAGACCTCTGTTACTGATCATCAGGAACCTCTTGAAGCCCTCTTGCTGTTTCGCCAAATGGTCTCCGTTGGTTCCGTGGGACCCAATCAGTTCACTTTCCCCTCCGTGTTGAAAGCCTGTGCCAGGACGGGGAATGTTGAGATGGGCAGGCAAGTTCATGGTTTGGTTGTCAAGTATGGATTGGTTGGCGACGAGTTTGTTCTTAGTAATCTTGTTAGAATGTATGTCATGTGCCGGGTTATGGAAGCTGCAGATTTGCTGTTTCGTACGCATAAAGTGGCGAAAGATAAGCGAAGGCAAGAGGGTAATGTTGTTTTGTGGAATGTTATGGTTGATGGGTACGTGAGACTTGGGGATTTTAGAGCTGCTCGAGAGCTGTTCGATGAAATGCCTCATAGAAGTGTTGTGTCGTGGAATGTCATGACATCTGGCTACGCGCAGAATGGACTTTTCTTGGACGCGGTAGAGTTGTTCCGGGATATGCAGTTGGAAGATGTGTGTCCGAATTACGTCACTTTGGTTAGTGTTCTGCCTGCGATTTCACGTCTTGGGGCGCTTGAGTTGGGAAAATGGGTGCACTTATATGCGGAGAGGAATAAGATTGAGTTCAATGATATTCTTGGTTCGGCTTTGGTTGACATGTATTCCAAATGTGGGAGCATTGAGAAGGCACTTCAAGTATTTGAGAGGCTGCCTAAAGAGAATGCGATCACTTGGAATGCCATTATTGGTGGACTGGCTACGCACGGTCGAGCAAAGGATGCCCTTCATTATTTCTCAAGGATGGAACGAGCCGGTGTAATGCCAAGTGATGTAACGTATATTGGTATCTTGAGTGCTTGTAGCCATGCTGGCTTGGTGGAAGAAGGGCGATCGGTGTTCAACCATATGATAAGTATAGTTGGCTTGGAACCTAGAATTGAGCACTACAGTTGTATGGTGGATCTTTTAGGTCGTGCTGGACATTTAGAAGAAGCCGAAGAGCTTATTCTGAACATGCCAATTAGGCAGGACGATGTGGTTTGGAAGGCATTGCTTGGTGCTTGCAAGATGCATGGGAACATAGAAATTGGAAAACGTGTAGCTAAGATTTTAATGGACTTGGTTCCTGATGACAGTGGATCCTATGTCGCTCTCTCGAATTTGTATGCCTCTGCAGGAAATTGGGAAGCGGTCTCGGAAGTGAGACTGATGATGAAGGATATGGATATCAGGAAAGATCCTGGATGCAGTTGGATTGAGCTTGGCGGAGTGATTCATGAGTTTCTTGTGGAAGACGACTCTCATCCCCGAGCCAAAGAAATCCATTCAATGTTGGATGAAATCTCCGACCAGCTGAGCTCGGCAGGCTATAGGCCAGACACCACACAAGTATTGCTCAAGATGGATGAAGAAGAGAAACATAGTACTTTACAATATCACAGTGAGAAGATTGCCATTGCCTTTGGCTTAATCAGTACAGGCCCTGGAACGCCACTTAGGATTGTGAAGAATCTACGCATATGTGAAGATTGTCACGCTTCTATAAAGTTGATCTCGAAAATTTATAAGCGTAAGATTATTGTGAGGGACCGAAAGCGGTTTCACCATTTTGAGCACGGAACGTGCTCTTGTATGGATTACTGGTAATTTCTCTACAATAGAAGTGAATTGAGCACTTGATCTCTTTATTAGTATTTTTTAAAGAGCAAAACATGGTCACCCTAATTCCATTAATGTTCCATGTTTAAGCTTCACTTTGCCGTTTTGTATAGTTCTATGTCTGACTTGTTTTCTGCTGTGAGCGAAACAAATAAATGTTTATCAAGGGGTCTCTTTTGTTTCTCTGATTTATCAAATTTACCTGTTCCTTTCCCATCTCATTGCGAGAAGTAGAACCACCAATAAGTATTCTCATCTATACTTTTTAATTTTATTATTGTTCCTATTTTACCCTCATGAATTTTAAAAACTATCACTTTACCTTCTAAACGATAAATTTATCCCACTTTATCCCTTTTATTAAAATTTGTGTTAAAAGTTGATGGAAGAAAAAGGAATTAATCTTACTAAATCCAATTTATTAAGATTTATGTTAAAAACAATTGTATTAAGCTCATTCATCAAAAAAAAAAAAATCAAAAATACAATTATATTTATCTCATTTTTTCTCATCTATTTTTAACCGAAATTATAATAGAATAAGTAAAAATAATCCTAAAATTTGGGGAAATAGACAAGAGTAGACATAATAATAATAAAATAAGCTCCATTGCAGTAGCAAAACCCTTTCCAGTGCTTCAACCGCTTTTGTCAACAGAAGAAACAAAAGGCCCAAAACCCAAGTTGAATGCTTTCTTTAATTATCAATTTCCGAAGTCCAAACTCGGGCGGTTCTTGTTTATCCCTATTGTCGTAAGACACACGAAAAGGCACACAAGTCTATTCCAATAGTTAAAATTTAGCGACCAAATTTATTTTAAGTCTCAAAGTTGTAACTGCTGATGGACTATTCTTGCTGAACATTTGATTGAAGCATAGAAATACTCTTCAACTTTTTCAGCAGAAATGTGAATAGAAAGTGGGAAACTATGGCAAATGACGTTATTTTGAATAGTAAAGAAGGGAATACTTTTGTAGTCAAATGTTTGGAATCGGAGTAATGATTCCTAGGGAGTTCAAAAAAAACCATCATTCATTGGACAGCAAAAAGTGAGAAAACCAATCGCTATGTCTCCACCATGCTGAACAAGATTCAGCATAAACCATCAAAAATTTTCCAAATGGTACTTGAGCTTTCCTATTATTATGGTTTCCAATGCTGCACTACAAACTACTTTACACTATAGACCCTTCTCACATTTTTCATGCTTGGCCCTAACCCTATTCCTATTCGGTGAAAAAGTGTCAAAAACATGCAAATAATAATAATAATAATAATTATTATTATTATTATTATTATTATTATTAATGAGTTTTAGATTTAGAAAAATGCAAGAGAGAAAAAAAAAAATGAAACAAAACAAGGCGACAAAACATCAAGTTCAGAGATTATAAAAAGAAAGTGGATATTTTTATACGATGGAAAGTCAATTAGAGCAGGGGGGAAACTGAATGATTTCCTATATTGGCATGAGTTTGAACAGTTATATGCTAAAGTTTGATATTTTTTTTTTCTGCTTGGAATGTTAATCTTTTATACTTATCTCTTTGCTGTTTCGCTTATGTTACTCTAATAGGTAATCTATTATTAATAATTTTCTGCTACATGCACCACCGATAATTCAGCTGCAACTTTCTTTCCTTTCATAGCAACTTATATACTTTTTCTCTAGCTAACTTTATTGCTGGAAAGGAATATCTTTTAAAGCATATATCGAGAAAAAGTGTAATATGATATTCATATAACAACATGCTTTTTTATTTAATATTTAAAGTGATTTTATATGTCATGAGAAATGACGCTCTTTTTAAAGAATTATAGAGAAGTCCTAAATATACTGGTAGGTTTTATTCTTTGGTTTTGCCGTTTTCTACTTATAAACCTAATGATATGTAAAAGTAATCAAACTATGCAAATATTACCTTTTTTCTGCTTTTCATTTCTGTATAGAAGACACTTGGGATGCGTGAAGCATGAGAATTATTTAACTCTATAATCTATACATTAAAAATGGATATCTTTTTATTTATTTATCCAGGCGTATGAAAGCATATTAATTTGAACCATTTGAGTGGAGAAATAATTACTAAAATCTCGGTGAAAACGATCACCTATTAGGGTGAGACCCACAGGATAGATTAGGTGCAATTCACTTCACGTGAACACCCCTTTTTTACAATCTCCTTTCTTCATCTGTGGATAAAAAATTATCCTTCCTCTAAATTTTTTGAAAAAAGAAAGAAAAAATTTTAATTGTTTCTCTTTCTTGATCACGTCTCACCAACTCAGTTTGGGGTTTTGGACATAAGCCTGTGACCTTTTTCTTAGGTACCCTGACCCACAAGCTGGGGAGGGACCCACTACGCTATTTGATATAAACCAATCAAGCTTCAAAGTGAAGCCAAGATTGACACGTGGAGAGTAGAAGATGTAGGAACATGGTAAGTCCAGTGAACATTCTCGTAAAACTTTGCCTCGAAAAGACAGCACTTGGTGGCTTCCAGTTCCTGTATTAGAAATGCAAAACCGAAGGCCCTTTAAAGTATAATATAAAAATAAATAAATAATAAAAAAGAAATCAACGATTCCAGCCAAAGGTAGCAAAGCGTGCAGAAACAAAATGAAAATACCAAAAAAAAAAAAAAAAAAAAAAAGCACACTCAATAATGAAGAAAGAAAGAAATGAACATCATTAGACGTGTATATCCATTTCAACGTATCTCCACCGTCCGATCATCGTTCAAAAGACACGGCATGAACTTTGCATGGAAAGTGTAATCCAATCACGACCATTGAAATGATCTCCAACTCTAA
The DNA here is from genome assembly GCA_009761775.1 of Ficus carica. Classification (NCBI taxonomy): domain Eukaryota; kingdom Viridiplantae; phylum Streptophyta; class Magnoliopsida; order Rosales; family Moraceae; genus Ficus; species Ficus carica. Next base: position 2,040,856 of record CM019748.1, on the reverse strand, counting down.
GATCACTCCTAGTCAACAAACAATCTGTCAGCTTTCCCAAGAAAAGAGAGCGTCTTTAAACGCCCCACTCTCTCTCACCTTTCCTCTCTCTCTCTCCCTCTCTCTCTCTCTGTCTTGACTCTGCTACTTTCATGGAGGTTCTGAAGCTTTTCTTCCTCCTTGTTCTTCTCCTCCTCTTCTCCATTACAAGCTCAACTAGCCAAGCTCTGAAAGAGTCTTCTTCTTCTTCTTCTTCTTCATCTTCGGCAGCTTCATCGATGTCTTCATATTCTGCAGATGCTATTCTTCTTCTGGGAAAGATCAAACCTTCACTCCAAGGTAACAGCGAAAACTTGCTCTTGTCTTCATGGAATTCCTCGGTCCCACTTTGCCAATGGAGGGGACTCAAATGGGTCTTCATCTCCACCGGCCTTCCTCTTCTGTGCGATGACGTTTCGTCTCCACAATGGACCAACCTCTCCCTCTTCAGAGACCCATCTCTGCACCTTCTCTCTCTCCAGCTCCCTTCCGCCAATCTCTCCGGCTCTCTCCCCAGAGAGCTCGGCGAGTTCTCCATGCTCCGCAGCCTCTACCTCAGCATCAACTCACTGAGTGGGACCGTCCCTCTCGAGCTCGGTTACTCCTCTTCCCTCTCTGAAATCGATTTCTCCAACAATTTGTTGAGTGGGGTTTTGCCACCTTCGATATGGAACTTGTGTGACAAACTCACTTCCCTTCGGCTTCACGGAAACTCGCTTTCCGGGTCTCTTCCAGAACCGGCATTGCCAAACTCCACTTGTAAGGACCTGCAGTTTCTTGACTTGGGAGGCAACAAGTTCACTGGAAATTTCCCGGATTTCGTAACCCAGTTTCTCGGCCTCAAACAGCTCGATCTTGGGAACAACATGTTCTCGGGACAAATCCCGGAAACCTTAACCGAGCTAAAAAGCCTTGAAAAATTGAACCTTTCACACAACAACTTTAGTGGGGTGTTGCCGGTTTTTGGTGATGGTCCGTCAAAGTTTGGTGCTGAGGTGTTTGAGGGGAACAGCCCTGCGCTTTGTGGGCAGCCTTTGAAGAGTTGCAGCGCAAACTCCGGGATTGGCTCTGGTGCAATTGCTGGTCTTGTGATTGGGCTGATGACCGGGACTGTGGTTTTGGCTTCTGTGCTAATCGGGTATGCGCAGCACAAGAAGAGGAAGAGTAGGGCCGAGAGTGAAGATGAGTTTGAGGAAGAAGGGGATGAGGAAAATGGTGAAGGACAAGGGGATAGTAGTGTTGGCGGCGGCGGCGGCGGCGGTGGGGGCGGGGGTGGGGGTGGTGAGGGAAAGCTGATTTTGTTCCAGGGTGGTGAGCATTTGACGCTAGAGGATGTGTTGAATGCGACGGGTCAAGTTCTTGAGAAGACGAACTACGGGACCGTTTACAAGGCGAAGCTAGCTGATGGAGGGACCATTGCGTTGAGGCTGCTGAGGGAAGGTAGCTGCAAGGATAGGGGTTGTTGTGTTCCGGTGATAAAGCAGTTGGGGAGGATTCGGCACGAGAATTTGATTCCACTCAGGGCTTTCTATCAGGGAAAGAGAGGAGAGAAGCTTCTCATTTATGATCATCTTCCTCATAGAAGTCTTCATGACCTTTTACATGGTAAGCAAGGTTTTTGTTTTAGTTTAATTATCTCTAGAAAGTTTGAATTCTGGATCATATGAGTACCTAAAGTGTTGATTCTGTAGTCTAAGTTGATGACTGAAATGACAAACAATTCAGCAGACTTAAACTGATGTTGAATGAACTTGGATTTCCAGTCCTCCATTATGAATGTATGTTTTTAAGAGTTATACATGTATTTAACATGTGCCATTTTCATGTTCTGTTCGATGTCTTTCTAATCAATTGTGACACCTCATTTGATTGTTATCTTAGTTAGCATTTATTATGTGATCACGTTCTTAAATTTAGATGACATTACAAGCTAGTATCAGACGAACAACTTATTGGATAGGAAATTAAGTACAGAAAATTTAAATTTTTTGAGAGCGAAAAGTACTAGTCACCCCACAACCCTTTCGATTTCAATAGTTTGTAATCTTTCCAAGTTCATGCAAGCTCACACTGCTGGGGGCTAGCTCAGCAGGTGAGAGGGGAGGGGTTTGGTAGGATCTCCGGGGTTTTGAACCTGGGAGTGTTTCATATCTCCTTAATAAGGAGCCATAGAGTAATTCCTACAAAAGTCTCATACACTACTATCTGGTTTATGACCAAAGACTAACAAATTGTATATCTTATTGTGTAGTATTTGTTAAGCAAATGAATTAACATCAATAATCTCTCCCTGAATTTCTCTTTTCAGTACCTTTCTTGTCTTATTACTTGTAGCCCTGTGGCCACTAGCCAAAACAACTAACAACTTCTTCATTCATTCCTGTTTGGATGTATTGCAGAGACTAGAGCTGGAAAACCGGTGCTGAACTGGGCTCGGCGACACAAGATTGCACTAGGAATAGCCAGAGGGCTAGCCTATCTCCATACAGGTCTTGAGCCACCCATCACTCATGGAAATGTCAGATCCAAGAACGTTCTCGTTGACGAGTTCTTTGTTTCAAGACTTACCGAGTTCGGGCTTGACAAGATCATGGTCCCTGCAGTGGCCGATGAGATAGTGGCGCTTGCCAAGACTGACGGCTACAAGGCACCAGAACTCCAAAGGATGAAGAAGTGCAACTCAAGGACGGATGTTTATGCGTTTGGGATCTTGTTGTTGGAGATTTTGATAGGAAAGAAGCCTGGGAAAAGCGGGAGGAGCAGCGAGTTCGTGGACTTGCCTTCGATGGTGAAGGTGGCGGTTCTTGAGGAGACGACAATGGAGGTATTCGACGTGGAGGTTCTGAAGGGAATACGTAGCCCGATGGAGGAGGGTTTGATTCAGGCGTTGAAGCTTGCCATGGGCTGTTGTGCTCCGGTGCCTTCGGTTAGGCCGACCATGGAGGAGGTTGTGAAGCAGTTGGAGGAAAATAGGCCACGGAATAGGTCTGCTTTGTATAGCCCTACTGAAACTAGGAGTGAAATTGGTACACCATTTTGAGAGCTTTCTTTCTCTTCTTCATCTTCTTACAAATATTGTCAAAATATGAATTTCATTTATGTTGTTTGTTTTCCTTTTTTTTTTTCTCCTTTTTTTCTTAATTAAAGGACAGGATTGTAGCGCTTATTGATAGTGTTTTTCTTCATATGGAGGTGATATAGTATTTCTAAATTCTAGTAATGAAGAATTAAAAGTGGTGCTCTCTCTCTCTCTCTTTTTTTTTTTTTTTGTGGTTAAATTTCATTTTTCTGTTCTTTGTTCTTTTACCGGTGCATGGTAATACGATATCCAGTTATATTGAGATTCTACTCGACGCTACAATTCATTAAAAATAATTAAAGAACAACAAAAGAGCTAATTCATTTATAATTAAAATAGTTCTTTGTTCTTTGGATTATACATATTTTAAAGAGCTAATTTGATTGAATGAGTTTCAGTTTTAGTAGCATGAATGTTTCCATGCAACTTTTTTGTCGTTTTTAGTTTGATTGTTGTCAACTTGTTTCTCACTTTATGTGTGTTTTTTTTCCCCTATATTCTTGCGTTAATGGCACTTTACATTTTCCACCCTTTTGTCATTTGTCGTTTTTAAGGGAGACCAGATTATCTAATATAAATAGGCAATCGACTGATTTGATCCAGGACCAAATCCATTGAGAATTTGATATCCAATCCTCGTTGGATTGAGGGTGTATAAAGTAAATAGCATTTTTTTTTCGTAAATAATTAAAATAAATTTGAAAAAATATTTAGAGTAAATAATCATAGATAATAAATTTATTAGGTAAAAGATTTATCCACTTCTAGTAGATAGATAAGTTACTGAATAAATATGTTATTTATTTCAAATATTTTTAAGCTATTTACTTAATTTAGTTTCAATTTCATATTCAAGTGAATTAAAAGGTTTAAAAATTCAATTGATTTTGATTGGATTTGATTAGATTGTTGAATGTGAAAATCCCATCAATTGATCAACACCAATCTAATATATAATATCTATTTTAAAATATATTTTTATTTTAGGCATATATAAGTTCAAGAAGATACTTTATTTATTTTAAATAGCGATCAAAAAAGTTACTAAATTAATTACATTTTGAGTTTTCACCAAAATATAACTAATTTACTAAAATGTTAGGAAGCAGAACAAGAAACACCTGATTAAGCATACAAACACCAGAAATTAGTGGTTATATTAACGATATCAATATAGGGAAAATACAACCTTAGAACGATGCGGATTTTAAGATTCCATTGGATCTCCTAACTAACTAACAAGTCCTATCATTACTCCGCCCCCAAAGAGACACCTTCTCCTGAAGGTTTTCATCAAGAAACTGCAGTCAGATGACTCCACCTCCTTCCCATGTAAGGTAACTCATGGAACAACAATTCTTCGAAAGCCAAATTCAACATGACAGTTTTATATTTGGTTGGAGCTATAGCACGATGAACACAAATTCTTCAGTGATGGGTCTTCGAGCACGAACCAAGAATTGTTGAAGATCGAAGCGCTTAAAAATGTTACGTTCTGAAATAATGAGACACTCATAAATTTCAGATCTACTACCTGCAAGAATTCTAATTTTAATACGAAGCACGCCAATTTCCTCCAAACCAGTCACATTTACACCAATATGGACATACTCAATTATTTTCTCACAATTTATAACTTTTGCACTACTAATTCATCCCTTTTGTTGAACTTCATAATTTACATTTTGTAGTTCACATACACCCCCGCCTAAGGAACCTAGCCATTGAACCCAAAAATCATATCGACACATTCCAAAGTAATCAGAAGAAAGTTCTCAATCACATTTACACCTTGGAAGCTCAAGACCACTTCTCTATAAACATCACGACTTTTAATAGAACCTCGTACCTACTTGTATTCCATAAGTTGAGGTTTGAATAATCAGAAATGGTAACTTCTCTACTAAATCAAACAATATAAAATTATGACTAGCTTCCGAATCAAACATAACAATTACCTTCGTTTGAACCAAATACAACTTCACAAGGTTCTCGTTCAAAGAAGAGATACTAGGATGAACCTAAATTTTTCTTTAAAGAAAAGATATGCTCTCTTACAAAAGTTAGAGATCAAGACTCTTGTTGAAAATTTTTTGATCGCTTACAACAGTCTTACATGTATTTAAAATTTAAATAAATGATGATAAAATCAACACTTTGATAGAATGATTTTTTTACTCGGTAAATGTTACATTTAAACAATAGGCAAAGGCCTATTTGTCATTGTGTTTTCAATATGGGACCCTAATATGATATAAAGAAACACCATAATATAATTAATCTTCTCCTTTGACAATTTAAGCAAATCCTATAAAAATTCTTGTTATAATTTTTATTTTTTATTTTTTACAAATGAAGTGAATGTCAATATTACCTTCACATGTGTCCACAGGAGCCTTCAAACTGGCAACATATATGTCAAGTCTAAATATATATATATATATATATATATATTTTTTTTTTTTTTTTGGCTTGAAAAGTCTAAATAAGTTTGAACTTAATTCATGTCACCACCTTAGTCATCATGCTTACAAGATTCTCGACAGTCCCATTCTTCTAGCGTAATATCTTTCCTTAACCAACTATTTTATTGCGCAGAATGATATCAAACATTTGATGTGTTTCGTTGTAATGAACTCGGTTCTTAGGAAAATAAATAGAACTTTGACTGTTGCAATACAACTAATGTATTTATGGACATGAACTCCCAAGTTTTGAAACATCCAATTGTAGATTGTAAAGTTGACCACCAACTCACTCGTGTTCTCTCAACATATTTATGCTGGTTGAATTTTAGGATCATTCTATTTTCTCTTTTGAATCGTTAAAACTCTAAGGGTTTGTTTGGTGTATGAGTTTGAGTTGAAATTGATAAGTTTAAATAGTGATTGATGTGTACTTTTTCAGAAAAGACAAAAAACTTTTGGGGAAAAAGACAAAAATTGAGTTAAAATCCATGGGTTTGGACCTGTGGTCCAAACGCACCCTAAATTTGTTCTCTAAATTTTGAATTTAACCCTATTTTACCTCTTCTATGATAATTTTAGTTAAAAACAGACAAAAAAAAAAAGTTAATTAAGTACAGTCATAAGATTTTTTTTTTTTTTTTTCAGTAAAAATCCTAACAGAGTTTAGTACGATTAGTTCTTCAACTTTTTGATAATTCTGATACTGTGGGTAAAGTGGAATTAGTTTTAAAATTTAAGAGTAAAGTGAAAATGACATAAATTTAAGGCATAAATGAAAATAATCCAATAACTAATGAATAGTTGGTCAACGCTTAAAGAGTTCAGTGATTTGTTTTAAAGAGCATGTATATTTTATTGATCAATGTTAGTTTCATGTTTTTGTCGTTTCATATTTTGTGGTTTCCGTTTCTCACCTTGTCGCCGTTTCCTCCCCACTATAAACGTTATACAGTATACCTTGAAGAATCAAATTGTGTTGTCTTCTCAAAGTTTTCAGCTTCAGCATAAAAGTTTTGTTTTTGTTTTTTGTTTTTTGTTTTTTGTTTTGTTTTGTTTTTTTTTTTTTTTGGGGGGGGGGGGGGGGGGGGGTCACTTAAATGCCGTTTATTTATGTTGTTTGTCGTTTACTCATTTTAGCCTCGTTTTTTACATTCCATTGCCGTTTATATTTCCTTTTACAACAGTGTGACAACGACATCATCGTATGAAAACGACAATGTTTTAAACGTCGTCCTGGAAAAGGAGGGTATTGGGAAACAACAATTCACAATAAGAACGTAAGTTTTGAGATACGACATTGATCACAATTGACATTCGTTTTTATTTATCTATAATTGAAAATGATCTGTCGTTTACTAGCTTTTGCCTTTATTCAACGGCTAGTCGATTTTTTTTTTTTCAAATAATTTGTTTTTCAATAATAAACGACAGTAAGAATAACAAATGAAAAAATTACTACTTTTTTTTTTTTTTTGGTAGAAGAAAAAAATTACTACTCGTAAAGGATACATCATTGAGTTTATTATCAATGAAATTAGTATTCATAATTTCTTTATAAATAAATAATTAAATATGGTTTGATAATGAACAATAAAAACTAGATCTACAGTTTGATACGCATCAAAAACCATTTTCAGAACAACTATTTTTTTTTTTTTTGCTGGGAAATTAATAATGATAAGTACAATGAGAGAAACAAGGTATGAAACCATGAGTAAGAAGCTAAAATTATAGTTACCTTATTGCCATTATTTGTTTATGACAAATAAATTACAGTCATGGCAGACCTGTAACAATGTTTGTTGATGCTACCTTAATAATTTTAACAAAAAGAAATGCAAAATAAAAAATGATTTGTATGCATAACAGCACCCTGCCTTTAGATTTTAAGCACGGGATTGAGTTCTTTAGCCCAAAAAAAAAAAAAAAAAAAAAAAAAAAGAAGAAGAAAGAAGAAAGAAGAAGAAAGATTGAGTTGATAATAATAAATAATCTGCGTCATCACTCAATGGAATGGGACGAAGACACAATAACTCAAAAGATCCCACTAGAGTTATTTATTTTATTTTTTATTTTTTATTTTTACTATATTTCGTAGAAATAATTTCTCTATACGATTTGATAAATGCGTCCTTAATTAATGAACTTATACGATCTCAGTCCCACGGTGCTTGTGGCACCAAGTGGCCAGAGATGATAGTTTTGGCGAACCTCATAGATGCATAGAGTTTAGCAAAAACATGGCAAAGCCTTTTTATTGAATGGAATGCATCAAATTCTGATTGGGTCCCACACCTCACATGCAAGAAAAAAAATATAGGAAGGGCAATAATGTGAAATGCGTCAGACAAGTTAAAAAGCAGGATTGATACAAACAAAAAACAGGGCGAAAAGAGTGAAAAACAAAGCGGATGAATCATAAACGGAACTGTTAAAAATCAAACCGCTAAAAACTTTCATTGTTTTGTCTGTGTTTTCACATATATTTCTTCTCTCTACAAGTTGAGCAAATAAGCAATTGAAGTTGTATAGAAAGACAAAAGCAAGTGATGCAACTGGGGCACTTGAAAGCACGCCTCAGAGCCAGGGGCGGCACTGTGCCTGAGTTCATTAATAGATTAAAATGTGACAACATTTTGGTATGAAACAAAAAAAAATAAAAATAAAAAGATTTACACTTGTGTCAAATATTCAAATTTGACAGCTGGAGAATTACAAAATAGGGCTTTTGAACAGAATGGCTGCAAACTCACTCATGGTACTGCTATAACAATAGTAAAGGAAGAAAAAATTCAATACTATTTTTCTTCCTTTCTTCACTCTCTCTCTTTTTTTTTTTTTTTTTTCTTTTATTATTTTTGGTGCTAATATGGTTTTTTTTTTTTTTTTTTTTTTCCTTTGTGTGGAATTGAAAGTTTAACACTGGTAGCCCCTGCGGCAATTAAGGACGCCGGCGCCGGACGTAATGGTGGCAATCATGGAAGAGGACTTGGCCCCTAAACTTGAGGCTCTGGCATAGCTGGCTGCAGCACCATGCCCTGATGGAGTGAAATAGGCCCCATTCAGCATAAGATCTCCCTCTGATCTCCAATTCCAATTCTTCCACTGCCCATCAGCTATATCAACCCTCTTCGTCACCTGCGAAATTAATTCAATTCACATTAATCATCATAAAAAAGAAAAGAAAAATCCATCTAATTAAGCAATGTTTTATGATATCTTGGTCTTTGATTTAATTTGTTAAATTGTACCTCCTTGGCAAAAAGGTTGGCAGGGGCAAGATATCTGTTGCCCTGGCTGTTAATGGTGGGGTTGGCACTTCCACCAATTGCATACATTTCCCAGTGTGTGTAGTCATTGTTCACCACGTGGAAATACCCATGCCTACACCTGCAATTTCAATTTAATCGGTCCCAATAACTAGGTCAGATTTTTAGTGATAAAAAATTTATAAAAAAAAAAAAGTTGGTGGAATTATTGACAAGTTTACCTTGGCATTCTCTGAATAAGACCCTCACCGAAATGGTTGTAGGCGATGGTCACTTGCATTTGCTTGTCTCTTGTGTAGGAGTCGCTATGACCCAATAGCATGACCTGTTTTCACAATAAGAGAAGGAAATTAATAACTAGTTTTAGTTTTTCTAAAGTTATGATTGCTTAAATCAGTAAGTAGATCGTGTAAATTGATACCTCATTGTGGTGGGTGAAGTAGTTGTTGGAGATGGTAATGGCAGTCGAGCCCATAATGGCATCAACAAGACCATCAGCACAATTAGATAGAGAGTTGTGGTCAATCCAGACGTGGCTCGCGCCAAATAGGGAAATGCCATCCCCGTCAGCCATTGTCCTCCACCCGTAGTGAGATGGTGAGCTCCGAACCATGGCATTGCCAGTGGGCTTGCAATCATGGATGTGGAGACCGTGGATGATCACGTTCGTCACAAATTGGATAGTTATGCAAGCCCCGTATGCGATGTGGACGTTGACACCACGGGCGTCGATTGTCTTGAAGCTGTTCATGAGGAGCTCTTGCTTTAACGTGATCACCATGTCACGCTTAAACACTATCCACAATGGCCTGTCTTGGATGACCGCGTGGCGGAGGGTCCCGGGCCTCGGGTTGACTGGATCATGGTCGCTCGGGTCGCTGACGACGTAGTACCTTCCGTCACGGCCGCCAATGGCGTTGCGGCCGAATCCAATGCCGCAGTTGGCTAGGCGTTTTCGGCGTAGCTGCCAGCGAGGGTCACAACGCCAGCAGTCATCGATCGGGTTACCGGTTCCACACGAGAAATATCCCAAGTTCCTTCTCTCCGTGTGATTGCGAATATTCCTATAAAATTTGAAAACAGAAATTATTAAATAAATCTTCAAAAGGAAGTTAACAAAACATGTGATGCGGAATAAGTTTGTTGAAAATTAACATGTCCTTTCACATGTAAGTGTTTGGTATAACCTCACTTGAGTCTTGAGCCATGTAGAAAATGGGTACGGATTGGATAGTTACGGTCAATACGGAAAATTGACTACTTGCCTTTTTTTTTTTTTTTTGTCTCAAAGATTTGCCTAAAGTAATAAATACGAAATGTGGGGGCAGCTGAAATTCAGTCTTGTCTAGAACAATGGCGTGTCGGTGGAGGTAACTTATTCTTTCTTTCTTTTTTTTGAGGGAGGGAAAAAAGGGAGGGTCATTTAATGAGGCCATGCTGGTCTCCTTGAAGAACATAGTTCTGTCAGGAAAAAAAAGAAAAAAAAAAAAATCGGGATATGAAACCAGATCTGTGGTTTTTGTAGCTTATTCGGATTGACAGGCTGGTGGTAGTGAGCAAAAAATAAGTAGGCTTACCCCACTTCCCTGGTGAATTTATAGAGTTGCAAATTGAGTTATGTTTGTTTTGAAACAGATGTAATAGGTGGATTTTGTTTTGTTTTTTTTTTTGGGTAAAGTTGAGAAATTACAAGGGTTAATTAGCACAGAACAAATTGTCTGTGGGTTGGACAGCAAGTGTATATGAAAGGGATGTTGGAGTAAGCACAAGACATTGGATTCCAAGGCATCACTTAATTCAAATTTGGTCCCCTTAATTTGATTCAAAACATCAGTTTATGGTTGTTTTACCTACCAAAGCAAGTATAGAGTTCAGATCTGATTTGAAAGACGGAGTACCAGAAATGGATAGAATTTTCCTTATTGCAATTTTTTTTTTTTTTTTTTTGGGACAAGTCAATTGGGAGAAAGCTATAAGCACCTTATCTATAATCTAATACGTTTATGGCATATGGCATAAATACAGAGAAGGAATCTTTTCCGATATATTATTTGTAATTACTTAAAACACATATAGACGTACAAAGGAGGGACTTTCCGTGTTTGGGCTAAGCAAATTGCTTTTAGAGAAGACTAATAAGGAGCGATTAAAAGAAACACATGGATGAAAACCAACATGGCCAATTAGGAAGGAGATTTGGGTGGTGTACGAAAATGACAAATATAATGAATAAATAATGTTGTAAAAGCGTGACGGGCGGATCTGGCGACATGGGCATGTGCAGGGTAAGCAGCTGGCGACTTTTAGGATTATAAAGAGAGAAGGATTTGGCGGAGGCAAATAACATGGCTGGTCTATACAAACCAGCGTATTATATATATACTAGAACAGATTAGCCACTAAAGACGCAGAAAAGTGGGGTTCCTTATTGATCTTAGAGAATGAATATATACTATCAAAGAGGGAAAAAAATTTGGATTTGTACAACTACTGCTCAAAAGACCTTTTTATCCTCTAATATCCCTCGTCTAATTACCGTCGTCTATTCCTTTATTGTAGTAGTGAAGTAAAAAATGTTACACCCCATCATTAAAAATTTGTTCATGTGATAACATGGCCGTTTTCCAATGGGGAAAAATCAATGGTGAAGATTGATACTGATGGAATAGACTTGGGTTGACATGAAGTTGCTTGGGACTCAGCTCTTCTCCTTTTTTGAATAATAAATTATATCTAGGACATTGGAAAAGGGACAACGATTGAAAAAAAAAAAAAGGAACACTCATGTCCTACTGCAGCAACTATCTAGTTTTCGTCCTGTAGGAAACTTTTCATTTGTTTTTTCTTGAGGTAGAAGGTATTTGTTGACTAGGACCTAAACCGATGAACAATAATAAGGACACTGGTGGTGGTGATGAGATCGAGATCTGTATATAATTTCGATCTTTTATTAATAGTGATGTTAAAGTTAAACATCAATGATCGTCTCGAGTATTTTTCTAAACGGATAGGTAAGTCCCTGAAGAAACGGAAATCCAATAACAAGTGGGTTGCTAAAAATGTCTGCAACACTAAACGTGTAGGGCATGAGAGCCATTTCTCTACGTCCCCACTCCCCATGATACTCAATAAGCGGTAATAATGAAATAAATAAAAAATACGAGAACGAATTAACTTGTTTAATTGTGTAATAATTCCACGCTTTAATTAGCAAAAAGGCTTACATACTATAGGCAAAAATAAAATTAACAAAAAAAAGAACAGGGAGACTTACATATCGACCATAGCAGCTATTTCGTCTGGATTATCTACTGCATGTTCATTCAGAATATCATCCGACCTATAGGAGTAGTTAAAAAAAAAAAAAAAAAAAAAATCACAACAAAGTCAACTACTTGCCTTGTAAATTCAAAAACTACATAGATAAAAATTAACTAAAACCAAAAATCCAACTTATCAAATAATAAGAAAATTGGAAGCAACTTTTCCCAAGAACAAGTTAAAAAAAAAAAAAAAAGAACGTGAACACATTTAAAGCTCGTTTTAACGTGAATATTAAACAGACTATTAAGTTCAAAAAGACACAATACAGACTCCAGTCAAGACAGTCACCGCCGTGTCAGTGTTAAGCCAGAATTTATTCTGAAAAGGCTAAGCTGCTTTAGACACGTACTCAAATGACCAAAATAACCTCCTAGTCGTAGTAAATTGATGTATTAGTAAGCGAAAAATTTTAAAATCTCACAAAATTGCTGATTTAACAAAGATTAATTAGGATGTGATTCGTAATTAGGTGAATGAGAGATCTTCAGAAACTTGAGAAAATGCTCTAAAGAAAGCAGCTCGTCTCAACTTTTTTTTCTTCTGCGGGATCAGAAGAGAAGAGACCAGTGAGAAAGCCTTGAAACAACAATTACGAAATTGACGACTCGGATTATTCAGATCCGAACGTCCTGACTTTAAACACGTGGATGGTGTGGATCAAACTTAAAAGCTCAAATTAAGATCTTCTAAAAAAACTTACCTGTCCGCCTTTGATGAATTCTTCGAGCTCTGCAACTCCTTTGGTCCTACAGACCTGTACAAACAAACAAGCACCAAATCCATGAGTGATAATTCACACTCTCCAGTATCCACATTTCACTTTCTTGAAAACTGCAGCTTAATTTCAAGCAGTTCAGTTAGTGAATGAAACAGAGACAGTATATATATATATATATATATATTCATGTATATAACTCTCTGTTATATGTAAAGCTTCAATTGAGCTCGTAATGTACCTTGACTGTACAGCGTCGCCTTTCTCGATCGACGCCTTTACGCTTACAAGTAGCACTAGAAGAAGCAGCACAGAACATTTCAGAGAAACCGCCATTGTTGCTCCCAAATTGAGCTCTCTCTCTCTCTTCTGTTTCTGGTTTCGGCTTAAAATGTTCGAAAATGGAGTCTCAAGGAAAGAGGTTCCGACGGAGACTTGCTTTTATAGGAAAAAATGGAGCGTTTTGCGGTTTAAGTTTGGCCTAAGTCGCGTAAACCAGGACTTAACCATGGTTAAGTTAAAATTTTACCCGTGTCAAACCACGTTTAACTTTAACAACCTTTACTACCTCTCTAAGACTCTAACCGCCGCTAACTGACTCCCACCGCTTTTCTTTTTTATTTTTTATTTTTATTTTTATTTCTAATAAAAAATAAAAATAAATATTCTCACAGAATTTTAACCTTCCAACGTGTCAAGGCGTGTGTGTGTCGGTCCGTCACGTGCCAGGCCCTCTCTTCCTCTGACACCTAAAAGATATAACTACACCTCTGATACGTGGGGACCATTTTGTCCACGTCAGCTGGTTTTTTTCGTTGAACTCGCTAGGGTTGTACTCGATTGCTACTCGCTTTGTGGGGGATCCAAGTGGCCACGTGAACGATGATTTAATGATTTAGGAGCAAGTAAAGAATCTTTTTTTTTTTCCCGGTAAACTGTACGTATTTGTCTTGTCTTATAGATCTGTCGGCGCTGGACAGGTGTCCTTTTATCAGTACGGTAGTTCCGTGAATTGAGCTGTGTGTTCTACAACGCCACCGGTTCTTCCAGTAGCGTCCGTACTCAAATCGCAACACCAATGTTTCAAAATCTTCCCGCTTATTACCGCGAAATTTTTGTCACATGTAAAATTAGTCCATAAATTTTAATAATTGATTAAAATAAAGAATTATAAGGGTATGTTTGGGGTGTCAATTCAGATAATACCATCTGAATTTTAAAATTTTAACTTTATATTTTTTTAAAAATTCAGGACCTGTTTAGATAGTAAGTTTAACTCAAGTTAAATTGTATTTTTTTTTTGTCTTTTTCTGAAATTTTTTTTTTGTTTTTTTAGAAAAAGTTTTTTGTATTTTTTAAAAAGTCAACAAAAATTACTATTGAAATTTAAAATTTTCAACTCAAACTCATTTACGAAACAAACCCTCAAACTTTAAAGTTCATAACTTTTTCATTTTAAATCGAAATGAGATGATTTTTATGTCAAAATGCTCGTATCAATGAGGTGAATAAGACAAAATTTATTTTGTATATTTTTTTTAATACATTTTAAATTTTTACACTATTTTTTATATCACAAAATCTTTATAAAAGTTTTTCCTCCAAACACACATTTCTAACTTAATTTTCAAAACATTATCTCCATATGTCCTCCAAACGGGCCCTAAAGACGATAGTAGTTCAATATTAGGAAGGCTAACGTTCATATGTTTTGTTGAGCTGAAAGTTCTTTTTTTTTTTTTTTTTTTTTCTTTTCTACTAATAAAAAATGAGATTGGTGTGTTCTCGCAGCTGTCATTTACTATTTATTTAAATATCTAATGAAATCATATTTAGAATAGTATTAAATCATGACCTTTTCTTCCATCAAACTGAACCCTAAAATTATCTATTTCATCATAATTAGCATTTAATTCTCATACCAAATATCAATTTTAAGACTATACCTCAAAAATATATTTTCGTAACACTATCAATTTTAGGCATTACAACTGATAAAAAGTGAACCATTATCATAATTATCAAATATTGGTCAATTGACATCAATTGGGGTCTATAGCCTAATTCAAAGGCAATGGTAAAAATAAAAATAAATAAAGAATATACTCTTAGGCTTTCTCGTTTCTAGTTTACTGTATTCGAGTGTGGAAAAGGCCAATAATGTCATGGCCTATGTCGGCCTGATTTTATTAATACCATAAAAGCCGTCTGTTTTTCTCTCCATTAAAAATTATATAAACTTTGAAGACTTTCATAATTACTATTTTTATTTTTTTTTTCCTTTGCAATGTTTGCTGTCAAAATTTTCGTTTGTTTCCCTTTTGTCCTCCATGTTTTCCACTAGGCTTACCATTGACCTGACTGGATGCATTATGCCCATATACTTGAGCTAGACCCCTTCTCTTTAATTTATTTAATTGTCTATTATTAACATTTTTTGCAAAACATCTTTTGACAAATACACATAAGTTATGTACGGTCATATATAGAAATGCTTGATGAATAATTGAATGTGGGATATATATCTGGATATATATATATATATGAGATCTGGCATTGGAGTACTGATGAGATCTGTAATACATAATGGGCTTGGAGTTGTATAATCGACACTTCGCCATCGATCATTCATAATTCACTCTTTTGCCAACGCTACTCTGGGCCGACGTGTCCTTCATTATACACATATATACAATTAAATATAATATATATCCATATATATATATATACTTTGAAATATCAGTAATATTGAACATTACAACTAATACATGATGGATCTTATCTGTGAGCCTCATATTAGAAGATCAACCCTTTATTAATAGGTGATATTTAACATCACCGACTCTATTTATATATATATATATATATGTAATAAAGGTATAAATGCACATACGTATAAACTGACCTTAATCAAGGCGAAATTCATGTTCTATGTTTTTTGTTATGTAGACCTAGACGCTTAATGAGAAGTACAATTTGCAGAACTTATTGAACATATAATTAATTAATGTACCTTTTGAATTATTAGAAGCTAAAATGAGAAAACACAGTTCTCTTCAACATATTAATCATACCCTCCCACCACACTCAGCCCCAAGAGTTTCGTCATTGACGGTGTAGCATAAGTTTGTGTTGGCGTGCAATAATTTAACCCAATTTAATTTCCAAATGTCAGCTTTCTACGTACAAATGTCCAAATGTTTTCAATATCTCTAGCAATACTAATCATTTGGAGATTATATATATACAAAGATAATGATGTTTCTTTAACCCGAATACCGCTTAATTCAGCCATAATGAAGTTAGCGGGGGAAAAAAAAAAAAAAAAAAAAATTGGCCAAATTATGAGCAAAAACTAGTTTCTTATAATGACTGATAAAATCAGGTGAAGTTTCAAACTCTAGACCTCGGCATTAAAGGTATAAATATCAATTTACCGTTAAGGGATTAGTTGCTTGACTGTTACGTTTTTAATTCCTTAAAACATGTCCATAAGCAATCCTAACATGGATCACAGAATATACGTCTTTGTCATATATGTCACACACACACATATATATATATATATCACGTCTGCTTATAAAAATGTTAATTTAATTTGCACAAAAATTAGGTAGAGCGAGACAAGAAAATGTCTCAATATGGGGTTTACGCTAACTTCCGACCAAATTCCCTGAACGGAATTTCAAAAGTTCAATTTGGGTTCAAATTCTTGTTCCCATTGAATGAGATCTTTAGAGAGAGAGAGAGAGAGAGAGAGAGATTGCACGTATGAAACCTAACACTTCCCGCACTCACATGCCAGCACTCACCGCTAATCAAGGACTCCTAATTCTCTCTATTTTTGTCCCTGCTTAATTGACGGATCTCTATTGATCTATCTCTTCGGGATATCACTTTCATACATGTATGTATATGTGTATATATAATCAATTATTCTACTTTTTTTTCCCCCGGCCCTTAAAGATATCAAACTGAAAATCCTCAATTTCAACTGTTGAATGCTTACGCATTCCATTACGAATGCTGATTGAATAAAAACGGTGTGTTTCTACTATGTATTAAATATTCTATAAAATAAGGAAGAATCACAAAGATTTAATATTGTTGGGCAATGTCTCTATATTCACTAATTAGAAGAAAATTAGAGAAATCCATTATTTAAGGAATTATCAATGGAGTATATATATATATAAGTATAAATAACAATTTAAAATCAAATAAGTTACCTGAAGCTATTATAACTCTTAAAACAAGGATTTCGTAGATTAAAAATACAATTAAATTTAAAATATGGCTAAAGATAACTATGTATAAAGGCCACCTTTTTCCTAATATATATATATATATATATTTCACATTTTATAGGGAAGGGAAAAAATTGAAAATGAAATATATTGCTGAGGGGTTTGTGAGAAGTTCCAGTCAAGAAAAGTGGGAAATAAATATCAAGTAAAGTAGTCTAACGATTACGAAATATTGTGGTAAATATATATATGATCAAAGATTCGAGTCTGAGTGATCTTTTTTAAAGATTCTAAACATAAATATTATCCCTATCAATCTGAATACTCGATTTAGAGGATATTAGATCACATCTTAGGTATCCTTAACGCTAGTACATTTCGGAATTTGACAAGCAATATTGGGTCAAAGTCAAGGAGAGTTAATTGTTGAGTAGAAAAGTGATCAACTAAGTAGTTGCTTTTGAGTAGCAATGACAAATTAAAGGGAACGCATATTTGGTGAAAACTCCCCAACCACGTGCGTATGTCTGCGGTAGTAGTGGCCATTGTTTTCCAAAAGAAACAGAAGAAGAAGAAGAAGAAGGGGAAAAAAAAAAAAAAAAAAAGTAGAAGGAGAAGGAGTTGAAAATTGGTGATAGGGAACAAATTAATTAATTAATTAGGTTCTGACTTTTGAAGCATATATGTGTAAGGTTTGACAAGATGGTCAGACAACAGAAAACTAAAAATATATAAAACTAAATTGTTAGGAAATTGTAGTTTTCGTACTCAAAATTTGTAATCATCTCGCCGTCGTAATTAATTAATTATGAAGCATTATGTAGCTAAGTGTCACTTATTGGATAATTCTTCGTGACCCAATTGCATTTGGATTCAATAAGCCATCAATTAGTTTACTGAAATTTATATAGAATTAATTAATTGACTTCATCCTAGCACAAGTCTCTCTCTCCTCTTTTTTTTTTTTTTTTTTTTTTCCCGGCCTCCACTATCTAGAGTAATGATTCTAACCGAATTAATTAATTTTGTAAAGAAAATTTTGAAAAGAAAAAAAAAAAAAAAAAACAATTGAACTTTTACTACATTAGAAGAGATGTATGATTATACCCATCTTCATGAATGAAAAAATAAAAAATTTCTGTTAATCTCAGGTGACATTAGCGAATGAATGGTAGCAAATGGCGCAGATAATGATTTTGACATGATTTTTGTATATTTATTTGAAGAATAACTATGATTAAAATGACGAAAAAAATAAGGTAAATTGTTAGGTTGGTTCTTAACTTTTAACCTTATGCAATTTTAGTCCATGATATTTTTTTCGTAGCTGAAATACCAATAAATTATTAAAATATTACTACAATAGTTATTTTCATTAATTTTTGGATGAAATTCATTAGTGATTTGATTAAAAATTAATAGAAATAACTAATATAGCAATATTTTAATAATATAGGGACATTCTAACTATGAAAAAAACATCATAAATCAAAGTGGTATAAGGTTAAAAGTTTAGGAACTAAATGAGCGATTTACCTTAAAAACAATTGCAGAATAACTGCCTATTTAATTATTTCCTCATGGTTTACTAATTACATCAAACTAGTGTGCACGCCAAGCATTTGCGTGAGCCAAGCGTGTATAATATGAGTTATAATGACAACATAGATATGCCTAATAAACCTCTACATCAATTAACTAACTTCTTCTTATACGGAAGAATATGATTAACAGATAACAAATGATTGTATATATAAAAATATGTGTATATATATATATATGTATGTATGTCTACGGCCGTTTTATCTTAAGAGTCGATTTTAAGCTATCATTCTTCTAAGGGAAATTTCAATAATCTTGGGGGAAGTAAAATAAATAAATAAATAAAAAAGATCAGCCTATATGATTGGTTTGGCACCGAAAAAGGCAATATGGGTAGATTTTGGATGGGTAGCTCTACATATCTTGTTCATCGGGCCCCAAATACATTTATGGAAAATATAACATCCAAGCTAAGATATATAGCTATGTACAAATAGTTTTTATGTATATATATGTTTTTTTAATAATATTAAACCTGACTATATATTATAATCAACTCAAATTCTGAAAAAAAAAAAAAAACTATATATAAATGAATACTCGAGTAAATAGAAGTTGTTTTGTTTAAACATGTATTTTATAGGCAACTTTTCACATTATTAATTTTATTTTTTTGTTTACCCCTTTTTGGCCGGGAGTTGGTGAAAATTTTTCATAAGTTCAAAAAAAGCTTGCAATATCCGCTTTTTAAGTAAGTTAGATGTACATATCTTTGACAAATATATATTAATACACACACACACACACACACACATAATTTGGATATGCCCTTGGCTTACGACCACACAAAAGCTTTTATCGTAAACCAGGCTACCAAGAGTATTATATGGAATGGATCCACTAATTTGTCCTATTTCTTTTTGTTCCCCTCCTTCATATCAGACAACATGCTAATAATGCAAAA
This sequence comes from Ficus carica, assembly GCA_009761775.1. Lineage (NCBI taxonomy): Eukaryota > Viridiplantae > Streptophyta > Magnoliopsida > Rosales > Moraceae > Ficus > Ficus carica. The sequence continues at coordinate 2,021,230 of CM019748.1, read as the reverse complement.
TGCCTGTTGTTGATCTCTCTCTCTCCCACAATATATATATATATATATATATATAGACATTTAGATATATATCTCTAGACGTCATATACACACATACATTTATAAACACCTTCCACTATTATTTTAACGTAAATTAAATCAAGCTCATGACTTGCCAGCCACTACCATCTGATCATACAATTATTCATGATAAAGTCAAATAATTAGCTAAGATTATGGTTCATGCTATATTAGATATATGTATGAAAAACTTTTGGAATTCGGATATATAAGCCTAGGTATTATTTAAATAACTATATATATAGTTCCTAAAATTTAAAAAACAAAAAAGCTAGTATAGTTAGAAGAGAATCTGCATTGCCCTCGGCACGTAGGCTTCAAGGGTATATCAAAATGGCATGTGAGGAAGGAATCTGCCAATATCACATTGGTACTATAAGAACCCCCTAATCATTTCACGTGGGGCTAGCCACGTACTGACACGTGTTACGATTAAGAAAATCTTTATGGGAAAATTAATTAGGACCACTAATTTTACCCTAATGATCCTCTTAAATTTAATTTAATTTTTTTTATAATCAGATAATTGTCCGGGAATATTCTATCCACCGTTCACGCCAAAAAGCTTTTCTTTATATATATATATATATATATAAAAGATAGAGCTTCTTTGTCTGTCAAAACAATTACAAACATGTATAATCAACAAAAGAAGTGCCATGCATATATACTAAGCCAGATTCAGTGATGGGTCTGTACCCAGTCCTATGATTGTTTTCTTCATTGTTTTTAGATAAAATGCCCTAAAATTTTGGGCACGAGTAAGGGTAGACTAGGCCAATATTATTGTATATATACACACCATATTGAGAATTAAGAATTGAAATGAAATTTTAGTAGTTTGGTATGCTTGGCACGACTCTCTCCATCCGAAATTTTTGGTTTTCTCAAACATGCATGTTTTAAGCTTTTTGATATTCGTATATATTATATATCGAGAAGTATATTTCATTTAACAAATTAAAAGGTAGGGATTTGAATTCTACATCAAATGATAAAATCAGATTATGTCTATAATTGTTGCATTTGATGTTAGTACTAGAAGATTAATGTTATACTTGAATATGATAATTTATAATTTTTATTAATTATTACACCTTTTCAATAAACTATACAACCAAGGAAATATTGGGAAATCATCAACCTGATGAGTACTTTTGCTTGCATTATTCTACCTTATGTTTCACGGTATATCTTTGGGACCTTAAGGCCAAGGACGCAATATTGCCTTTTTTTTTCTCTCTTTTTTTTTTTTTTTTTGTTGCCAAATTAAGGTACCATGTACAGCGGAAAAAGGAGAAAATAAAATTAAAAAAAATGAAATCGTTATAAGTGCAAATTAATGTGCATACTTTTATTACAATTGATGGTGTTTAAAGACTCGTTGGGGTCAACTTACCGGAAGTACTTGGCAGCTCTCATTAATGGTTATTCTTCAGAGGCATATTTCAAATTTATCCTTTAGAGAAAGCGAACAAAATTAGTTATAATAATTCGTCTAGTAGAATGAAACTTCTACTATCATTTATCTGCTGGCCATTAAAATTTAAAAAAAAAAAAAAAAAAAACTGTAGCTACTCGTAGATTAAATTGGGCCTAAAAGAAACTCATGATTTGGATTTTGGAGTGTGGATTGAATTCTTATATATTTTTTGAATTTGAAAGATCAGAATTGGAATTCTACTTATTGCCGAATCCGAATTCTTATATATAAAATTATTGTTAGATTATATTTAAAATCATCACTTATATTATATTTTATATATATATATGCACTTTCTTATACACACACACATTCTGTCCTTGCTTGCTTCTACGGATGTTTGTCCCGAGATTAGTGAAGAGGAAGAATGTGAAATTTGCTTGGAAGTGCCAAATGTTTGACCAGTGTTCTTTTATGTAGCTGTACGTATACATGTGTGTAAAGTTTCCCGTAAGTTAGCTCTAATAATGAGCGTATTTGGTGCCACCAAATCTGCAATACTTTTCGATGTTTTTTTTTATAGGTAATTTCCTATAAAACAAAAACAAAATTCTCTAATTGTTCTTCTATATCATGATCTTCATCTTCCTAATTCTCTTGCATTTTATGCATCATATACATACATATATATATATAGCATAATTATGAGCTTAAAGCCCAAGAAAATGATCTGGCGAACAAATCAAAGTCGTCTCATCATATATGATATTTCTTCGCCTCTTTCTCACTCTAAAAGGTTCAAATTTTGTGCCTCTCCCTTACGCAAGGGATCACATACTGCAATTGCACATATATATATATATATATGTGTGTGTTAAACCAACACAAAAGCCTCTCTCTCTCTCTCTTACACATGTTTCAAAACGACAAGAACAGGTAATAAACTTTTAAAGCCTCTAGGGTGCCAGAGAATCATATACATACACATATAAATATATATATATATATATGTACATATATGTGTATCTAATAGTATAGCAATGTCATGCTAAGCCCTTTTATCTAAAGATTTGGATCAGTTTAAGTGTAATATCAAACAACACTAGCATTGTTGGGCCACGTGGGTGTGCTATCCATTTGAGAATATGGAACATGACTTTACTTGCACATATCATAACACAACCCCCCATGTGATCTTGTTCTTATTTTAATGAATTTGTTTGCATGTGTGTCTGTTTTTCCCACCTGGCATTATTCCTCTCGACCCAAAATTTATAAGTTCTACTACTATGTGACCCCGTAATTATCTCAACTTTGCATTTCACTCTCTTTATTTAAAATCCTTTTTTTTTTTTTTTATTCAGTTAACTTATTCATTTTCGTCACATTTGCCTAAGTTTTGTTGCTGCTGAGGAATTGGTTTGATATCTGCCTACTTAGGCTCGCCCATGGTTTTGAAGAGAGCCCGTTTTATATTATAACATTTTTTTCTTCTATTCTTTTAGGATGATATATCAAAGTAAGTTTGGTCAACCATCCACTCCAATGCTATATACAAATCAGTTCATTCAAAAAAAAAAAAAAAAAAAAAAAAAAAAAAAAAGAAGAAGAAGAAGAAGAAGAAGAAGAAGAAGAATAGGAGGAGGAGGAAGAAAAAGTAAAGGGATTCGTTTTCAGAAAACCGGATTTGGCTCAGAATTGCCCAATTTTAACTTCAGGGTTTATCTAAATTTAAAAGTTATCACTTGGTAGGTTTCCATACCAAGGCTGATTTTTAATCAATGCCGTAACCTCTATTAACTTCGCTAAATCCCCTTTTGACTTGTGATTAGGTACTAAAACCACGACACCAATTGTATAACAACTAACTTCTAAAGATTAAGAATTCAAGTTTATCACTTTTTTTTTAATTAAAAAAAAAGCCTAATTAGAAAATGATACAAATGAATAATTAGACTTCAAAAATAACATAATCCTTATTAACGCGGAATTAAGTAAATCTTATTATATTGCTTTCTTACATTTCTAACCAATAATCAGCACCAAAACTGCTTAAATTATCCTAATTAAGAGGAACATCCTCATAGATTGGGCTCTGGGAAGTGGGCTGTGCAAGCAAGAGTTCACTGATTCCCAACAAGTCGGAACCGTTACTTAATGGGTTGGGCCTAGAGAAGTAAATCCTAAGTTTTTGAGCTTTCATCGACCAGATTACTAAAACGAGGTGTACTTGAACTATTCAAACAGCCCCCACGTTCTGATAAAACTAAAATCGGAAAAGCACCTGACTAACATAAATTTAGAGATCATTACACCAATACGACATAAAAAATTAACACTACATCAATATAACATAAAATTAAACTAGAATTAACTAAAATTTATGTTATGTTAGTTGAGAATAGAGAATTTGTGTCATGTTGGTAAATAGATGAAAAAAATATCGTTATTTAGGTAATTTTCATGTAATGTGGTCGGTTAATAAGCAAAATTGAGTATAACAGTGAGTGATGACTTCTCAATGTTTGAGATAAAAGGATTATCTTAAATATGTATGAGGAGTCATTTCTAAATGAACAAAAATTTATAATAAAATGTAATTGTAATTTAAAGTTTATATTTGCTTCAAAATTATATTTACTTAAAAAGTATATATGTCAGTGGAGGCGAATAAGGATAGAGTGCAAATACTTAAAAAGAGTCTTGTGCCCTATGTAGCTCTGCCGCTGGGTTGTAAGACGCAAAAGTTGACATGTTTAGAAAGGTCAAATGTGCCATCCAACAAACAATATCAGCAAGTTATGCACCACGTTATAATACAACGTTGTTACCATGTACCCATAGTGTGATCAACGATGGCAATCTGTCGGCAGAAATAAAAAAGAACGGAAAGAAATAAAGATAGAACGACTAAAACTTGTTTACTTGGACAAATGATTATTAGTGGCGGACCATTTGTATGAAAACTGTTTATGAATATTATTTAAAACGTTTTTTTTTTTAATAGTGTTTTCTCATTTAAATAACAAAGCTAAATTACTTCTAAACAGAAATCATAACTTTGTTACTCATAAAAGATGAATAAAAAAGTGATCACAAGGTTTAAACAGGAATGCATGATTCTTTTGTTTTTTAATGCCTAACATTTTCATCAAATGGAGTTTGTTTTCGGAACATCCTTCTGGCAAAAAAATTAATACTTCTCTTTTTCTCTGTCGAAGACATATATTAGTTAATTTCCACCAAAAAAAAAAAAAAAAACTAGACAAATCGCCACTGCCACTTCTTCTCTAGGTAAAATGAGAGAGAGAGAGAGAGTGACCATGCTTATTATTATTCAGAACCAAACCTCCAAATAAATAAATAAAACAAAAGAGAGAGAGAGAGAGAGAGAGAGAGAGAAAAGTGACTATGCTTATTATTATTCTGAACCAGACCTCCAAATTAAAATTTTTTTTTTCAAAAAAAAAAAAAAAAAAGATCTGAAATATTTTGGTAAAAGTAATAAACCATGCCATAAATACATCCACCATGTCTATAAATGGAGAGAAAGATCAAGTTTTGGGTCTTTACCCTTTTCACAACTCCCAGCATTGTGATCTACAGTCATCACCGACGATGCGTGTTGAGACGCTCCACCTCCACCTCCACCGCCACCAAACGCATTGCACCTATTGCTTCTTTGCCAATTCAAGAAGCTTTGCTCGTCTTCTTGACACGGATAACCATTGTTGGCCGAACAACCTCCGCCATGGTAAACCAAGTTCTCGAACCTCGGCGCTCCGTTGGAGCCGAAGCGGTCGGAGAATTGGTGGTGAGTTGTAGCGGGGAAGTAGCGGAAGGTGGCTGCGTGAGTGTTTATGTACATGGAAGGGTGCAAAAGGCCAGCTGCTACGTGCTGGTGATGATGATTTGGAGCGAAAACCATCGGTTGGTGTTGCGGGTGGGCTGCGAAGTGTAGAGGTGCGTAGTGATCGGAGAGTCGTTTGGCTTTTCTCGCGGCCGTTCGTTCTTTCTTGTGGGCGTTTTGGTGACCCCCCAAGGCTTGGGAGCTGTAGAACTTTCTGGAACAGAACAGACATGGGAACACTCTTGATGTCGTCGTGTCTTCTCCTGACCCGTTTGTTGCAGCTCCGACGTTGTTATCATGGGTGGTTATTGCTTTCTCTTCATCTTCCATGTCTGTGTAAATGCAAACAAGTTAAAAAAAAAAAAAAAAAATCAGAATTTGAAGTTGAAATTGAAACTAAGACCTAAATCGAGGTCAAGAATAGTAGAAGATCGAAGAACCTTCGAGATGTGGAGGCAGCGAGAAAATGGATGTGTAGTTGGGTTGTGAAGTTTTACTTTGTTGGGCGTTTGAACTAATCAAAAAAGTGTAAGGAAAGAGGAGGGGAGTTCAGAAGCTTTCTAAAGGAGTTGGAAAATGTGAAAGTCTCTTCAGTGTAGTTAATAAATAGAGTGTGCTTTGACGCTGAGATGTGTTTGGGCTTGGAAACAGGGTGAAAAAAAAAAAAAAAGATAAAAGATAAGAGAGAGAGAAGAGAGGAAGAGAGAGAGAGAGAGAGAGAGAGAGATTATACATTATTATACTACATTTTCCAATCTGAATAAAAATTACATCTCACCAATCACTTTTGTACAGGATGCATGAACGTATTGGAGTAGCCAGTAGTAGTATGATAGTTCCCCACTTATCTCTCTTTGTCTGACAATTGCGCGCTTCCAATGGCAATTGCGTTTTCCTTTTCCTTTTCCTTTTTTTTTTTTTTTTTTTTTTTCCTCTTCTTTCCAATATATACGCCGTTTTGTCAAAATAAATTATTCAAATATCTGACGTGATAAATAAAGGACGGCAATCTTAATCAACCCACTAAAAATTTTCCTCTAATCGCTTATCACGTAGGTGCAAAAACACCTCTTGTTTGCACCTTAATTAAGAGTGGTCCTCGTTAATTAATTATAGAGAGAGAGAGAGAGTATGTCGAATCAATACAATACAAGTCAGTTGTCAGACAAGCTAAGCTTACATATTGATCAGGTTTGTGATATCTCCAATGGCCAATGTGGAAGGATTAGGCGACTTTAAAGCTAAAGTCAGTCGCCCCACTTGGTCTGGAACTCAGTAGTGGTGGTACTAGTAATTGCCTTGAGATTAATCTCTCTATCTCTCTCTCTCTCCTCTTTCTCTTTCTCTTTATTTTTCTTTCTCTCTCTAAAAGTTGCACAAAATGCAAATACCTCTTCTGCTGCAATCCTCTGCTGCTTTTTCTATAAATAGTTATGGGGGAGAACAGCCACTAGACATGCCCTCGTCTCTATCCTCCACCGCCATTTGCATTGCCATTTGTCGCTTTTCTTCCATCCCCATTCCTTGCATGCACTGAACTATTCCCTCAACGTCACTCTCTCTCTTCATTGGGGGAATCCAATACTCACCCCCCCCAGATCCTTGTTTTCTTCTGACACGTGGCGATCAACTCGTGGTCTGGGTTAAATCAGACTGGTACCACTGCGTCGGATTTCCATGCACCAAACTTACTTTAATCTCGATGCAGACAAATCCGACGGTTACCATTGGTCCAACAAGGATAGAAGAACCGAACCAGCAACCATAAAACTACGTGGAAGTGGAAATCTCTCCTGTTCTGTTCATTGCACCTTTCTGTTCCGTTTTGTGGCCTTCATGAAACTCTTCTTTTGGTATTCATATTCTCGTTGTTCTAAGTTCCTACGTCAAAATTGACCCCAAAAAAAAAAAATAAATAAATAAAACTTTTCTCTCCTTTTTTTTTTTTTTTTTTTTTTTTTTTAACCATCGTGCCGGACAAAAGACATGATTACTTGGAACTTAAGGAGCAAAAGCGTATGCAAAGCCTACGTCAATAAGAGTGTGCTTAGCACTTTAAAAGGCCGCAAAAAAAAAATACTGAGAAAATAATGCCAGATATCAGTCAGTTCTCCTGCAAACAAACTTAGACAGAGTTTTGTTCCTAAACCAACCGCTGAACCAGATGACACAAGCAGTGACGAAGTCCCCGGACTAATAATTTTATATGTAAATTTTGGAAGGTACAGATAATTAGGTTTTCAATTTTGTATGGGGTATGCAATTTCCTACTCATTCATAACTATAATATAAGTGGGCTTGTAGGCATGATCTAACAATAATTTCATACGTGACTTGATGATAAAATGTAGAATTCGAATCCCCACCCCATAAAAAAAATAATAAAAAATGTTGTGGCTTCTAACTATGACCCAAAAAAAAAAAGAAAAAACAAAACAGGATTACGCTAGGCAAAAGAGAAATTAGGTCAAGAAATTAAAACTCAGCTTATATTACCTAAAGGTTGGTCGTTTCCTAATTTCTTCTAAAACTTTACATGTTATCCTATGAAAAAGGAGACAATCCTAACCAAACTAGAGAGAATCTATTTAGGGAACGTCAGAATCAAAGTTGAAGCAGTACAGAGGCATACCTTATTGATCACAAGAGGAAAATCTATACAGGGCAAACCACAACCATCCAGGGATTTGCCCTTGGATAACCTGCAAGATGCTGCAAATAGCAGGATTTTGGTCCCTCTTGCCGAAAACTATCCTAGTTACGATGAATTTGTGCATTAACATTAGAACGAAATTAGAACATATGACTTCAGAAAAACAGCATCGTAGGACAAGTTTTAATTGAACCACTCGAACAGAGATTAAAAAGACAATCAACACTAAAAGGCCAAACAAACATACACCAGAGCCTTGTGGGAAGTAAAGCCAACTCGTGCTTTTCTTTTGATCAATATTGAATTAAAAAAAAAAATCGAAATAATTACACTATAGAGTAGGAATGAGGAATTATGAGCAACACAGATAACAGATGTACGTTTTAAGGAATTTTCCACCATGCTACACTAGGAAAGAAAATAAATGAATATGCAACAGGACGACATTTAGGCACAACCAAAACATTTACTTATAGAGAGAAAGCTCGATGAAACTGGTTCTGGCTCAAGATCAGGCTTCCTGGGGGGAAGATGCTTAAAAAAGGCCTTCACTGCTCCTGTCACACCATCTTCATTCTCCATGGCCTTGGCAAGCTCAACAGCACGCTCTTTCACCTGGAATTATTGTTCGGTTATTAGAGATAACAAAATCTACCTTTGTCTAATGATCTAAGAGGAAACAAAGTAGCCGCTAGAATTACCTTGGGATCAAGCATAAAATTTATTGCATCAACCAACTTGGGAAGAGAAAACCCATCAACGGGGATAGGGGGAGGACCTACTCCTCTAACATGTACTCGTTCTCCCCAGAAAGGTTGGTCCCCAAAGAAAGGAACAATGGTTGTGGGGCACTAAAATAAAAAAAATTAATTCGGATCAAGAATCCTGTAGAAGATAAATAACAAGGAATTGAAAAAACTGAAGCACAATGACTGGCTGTGAAACCATTACCGCAGCTTTTAGACCAGCAGCCGTAGTTCCGGCACCTCCATGATGCACCTGAAACCAAAGCATTGAACCATAAGAATCGCCTGAGATTTTAGAGGAACAAGAGAATAGGTAGAGGGAAAAAAAAGAAGAAGAAGAAGAATAAGAAGAAAGTTAGCAAACAACGTTAACCCAATATGACTTCGATACATTACTGTGCCGCACAAACCACACAAACTCAGGGGTGGCCCATGAAACTGTGCACACATAAATTATCTAACTTGGTCTAGGTTTAGACATGAAGCCTACCATTGATGGAGCGCCATATATTCAAACATAGTTAGTCTATGTCTACCAAATAAACAACGAATTTGTTTTGATGAAAAAGTAGCAGACAATTACAACTACTTTTTTTAAAGCAATAAACTTAAGAATTGGGGCTTACCACAGCCTTGCATTGTAGAAAGAGCCAATCGTGAGGGCAATTATCCAATAGAAATATGAAATCTTTGGGTTCGGCCACTGAATATAAATGAAAATTAAGCAAAGATGATCAGTGTCACAGGTCGGTAAGAGTTACACTAAGATTACTGTAGCTGAGAACTCACAGTTTCCTAGACCACCCCAGCCTTTGTTAATTATGCCTCTTTGTCCTGTTCTTTGAAGTGCTTCAACAATTATCTGTGTCATTTTTTCTGGCTCTTGAACAGGCTGACAAGAGAAAGAAGAAAAGAGGTTCAGCAAGATAAACAAGACACTAGGTCCAAAAGGCTGAACAGAGCTGGAGTCTCCTTTCAATCAACAACGAAGTTCATGAATTATAAAAAGCAGATAATTTACTAATCTTCTTTGGAGGAAAGTATCCAGAAGCTGTAGTTGAATTCTAATTTTAGCCATCTCGACAAGACCAACGGCTTGGTAGAAGGTGCTAAGAATGGTTGTTTCGACAAGAGAATCAAGATAAGGAACTCACAAGGCTACCAAATCCAATGTAAATAGGCTTTTCACCAGCTTCAAGCCATTTTACAAGGTCCTCCGGAGGTTCATAATTTGATGCAAGATCAAGGAAGCAGAATCCCACTACATCAACTTTTGGACCCCAATCTGCAAATCAATTGAAGAATACATATATGCTTCCTTAAATGACAGAAATAGCTTGCTTGAGAGACGAGAAAAAGAAAGAACATAAAAGCATGAAAACAGAACCACCCTGTTGTTGCTCCATTAAAAGCACCATTATGTAGTCCCTCAAACATTCTTGTCCACGCAGTAGAATATTGCAGAAATATTGAAACTTTAACCTGATGATGGGGAAGTTTTCAACATAAATCTGAAAGGCAAACAACCCACCTTTTGGTTTAGGAACAAGGTGGGGGCTCCATATATATCCATGCGGAATATCTGAATCTGAGCCTTGTGAACCACTTAAATACGTTACAGGACGAAGCCTCAACTTTTTCTTGCGAACATCATTAATCATGTCCCGTATCCCAAGCCAGATCAAAGAGTCCACAATTTGGTACGACAGCTGAAATATTAGAAGAATAAAAAAAATATTGTTAAAAGCAACCATGGATTTAGGAAGAGTGCAACAATTCATAACACGAATGTAATGAGGTCACCGAAGGTAAAAGATCAACAAACTCACTCTATATCCAGCTTGTTGCTTAACACGGGACAAAGGATGTGGAAATTCACTAGTTGGCCTGTTGGACACAGATTAAAATTTATGCAGTGCAGATTTTAAATTCCAATGAAACTATATGAAAGAGTGGCAAGATTGAATCCAAAACAGAAGACTCTACCAAAAAATTTACTCTAGAACACTACAAACTTTTAGTAAGATTCCATTACCCAGGTAAGACTTACGTCCATGGCATTGTGAAAAATACATGAATTGGTAATTTTAGCGCCTCTGCCACATGAGTATGCCCTATAGAAGCATTCACAAAAGTTAGTATGTGAAAAATACATACTAAGATATGTAAAATGAAATCTCCAAGATATAACTTTGAACTCCAAAATTACAGTTGAACTTGAAACTAAACACTCCAATAAGCTTCAAAACCACACAAAGATGAAAACTACATACGTGATCCATTAAGTAACAAGAACTGACCATAGGCTGGGGGATTTGCAATGATTGCATCTGCTTTAAAGGGAATACCAGAATCCATATCAGGTTCTTTACAAGCCGGAAGTAAAGAGTTTATGATTTCCTTCATTTGATTTCGTTGAACAGGAATCTCAGATGGTCCTGAGGGCAAGAATCCTTTGTTTTTAACCATATCTGCATGAAAAGAAAAAATTAAAATCAAACTACTTGTAAAAAATTTAGCATAGAAGATTGTTCTCATTAACTGAAAAATAAGGTACATTGTTCTCATTAACTGGAAAATAAAGTACACTCGTGCCAAGTGAAAGCATAACGTAATGTATTTATGCATACATCTCAAAATAGACATAGCATCAAAGGTTCCATAAAGCATATGTTAGAAGCAACAAATGAACTAACCATACATGAAGCCAAATCTCTAGTAATGCTTTTCAAAAGAAAAAATACCTAAATAAGTCAACTAAAATTGCTTGATTGGTACTTACAACCAGCAAGAACTTTGGGGTCACCGCCTAAAGGATAAAACTCTAATCCAGCAGTCAAGACAAACTCTTTGAAATTTGAATGAGTGGCTAGTCTAACACGATGGCCATAGTCCTGCATACACAAAAACAAATATAAATGATTAGTATGAGTGGAAAAAAAATTAAAAAGATAAGAGAATATTTATCTAATATTTATCTCTTCATTCACATACTACCATAATTGCTGGTCAATAAAAAGGCAACAAATAACCATTTATACAAAATAGATAATTAGATAGCCAGATAGGGAGTACAGTAAAATTATCTTCACCTGTAATCGTTTGCCTATCGCAATGAATGGCTGAACATCTCCACGTGTGCCAACAATAAGCATTACAATTTGCAATGGTGGAATATATTGAAGGTCCGCGGCATCAAGAGGCTCATCCTCAACGATTTCAGTATGAGAACGCCTGGAAACTTCAAGGGATAGGGGTTCAACATCTACAGGAATTTCAAATTCCACAGCTCCATCTTTCACAGTAGCTATTCTGTTCAACAATTTGAGCTGCAGAATTTAATTAGTTCAGTAAAATAACTCAGGATCATAAGTAACAGGATGAAGTTGTTGCTTCACGGCTCAAGGCAATCTAAAGTGATAAAAAAATATTTATGAAGAAAGACGATTGCATTCCTCGTTTTCACATCAAATGCCAATTATCTAAACCACTCCCTCAGACTAGAACACACGGCAATGTTACTTCATATGTCCACTACACAACGTTAACTATGCTTACTGTAATTTCATCAAATCATGCGATTTTATGTGTATGAACCAGATAGTTTAGTTATTTTTTTGATGAGCATAATAATTAACTAGCAATTTTCCCTCTACCCCTCGTCCAAGAAATCCTCTTTCACAAGGTATAGACTGTTGCATGCTCCCAGTTCAACAACTAGACTGCTAAAGGGTGACACACCACATCATATCCCAATCACACCGAGATTTTACAAGACAAAATACAAGGTTGACACTCATTGCCTCTTGCTTTTACCCCCTGTTTGAAATGCACGCAATGCCTCTAACAAGTGTAAAACACCAGGATAAATATCTTACATTGATGAGGCATATTAACTAAGAATTGGAAAATCATGATTTCACATGTTAAGACACAGACTACGGCAGTAAAAACATGTGCACATCGTAATGGAGTTATGCAACAGAAACTTTTGAAGCAAGTTTGAGTTGTTGTTGTTGTTTTATTTTTTATTTTTTATTTTTTCTCCCTGAATTTTAATTATTAAAATTGAAGTACAACATAAAAACAAGTGTTATCACTGGTAGTATTTTACCTTCTTCTGGGCCGAGATTTTGTCGTTGAAAATTTGTGCCGCCTCTTCGGAACCTATGTTATGATGTACAGGCCTCTCAGTTTTTGCCCTTTCCAGCTTAAGCTGACCCGAATTCGACTCGAATTTGTCAATATTCGATATTTCCCTTGGCAATGTGTTTGTCTTTTGGATACTCCGATCATAAATTCCTGAATTTAAGAAAAATATAACGTACCGTGAATGTAAAGAACATAACCAAATACTTTGACACAATCTTTAATATGTATATTAATTTCCATTTTGACGAAGAAAAAGCTCTAATGTGTATCACTAAAAGCTTCGTAATAGGTTTGAATTTCGATAGCGATAGATATATGCCAAAGTTCACTACTTTTCTCCACAAACTTTCCTGCAAATTGAACTCGAAATTCAACGAATTAAAAAACAATTTTCACTTTCTCGCACTCTATCACCATCCAAAAAGCGAGTTCAATTGAAGTAGTACAAAACCGACAAACCTGGAGAGCTGCTGCCACCGTTATCCACCGTAGGAGCACCACCTCCACTCGCCTCTCCGCTTTCCAATTCCAATCCATAACCTCTGCTTTCGACTTCTCTTTCGTCGCCGCCATTCGCACCAGCAGCCTCATCCTCGATTCTCGCGGGAACTTCGCCGGAATTCTCAGCACGATTCTCCGGCGGCTCAGTCATCGATGCCACAGGACGGTCTCTCCGGTCCTGATCCAGATCCGTGTAAAAGGTTTCGAGACGAAAAGCAGAGAAAGCGTGGAGATTTCTGGTTAGCGCGTGTTGGATTCCCGGGAAAAAGATTCTGGGAAAATTGAGGTTTCGGACTGAGAGCAAGAGACTCTCTGTCTTTCCAGAATAAAAAGGCTGTCGAAACGGAGAAAGAGAACAGAAAAAAGGAATAAAAAATAAAATAAAATAAAAGAAGCCACGTTCGACAAAGTGGGTGAGGGGACTGTAATGCGGAGAACGGGACACGTACGCAGAGTCATCTGTGAAGTGTATTCTTCTTCTGTGCCAAGCTGTTAATTAATTAATTATTCACACACAAAAAAAAGGCTGTTAATTAATTTTCCAAATGAACTAGTCCCGTTTGGCGTTCAAAATCAAACTGGATTTTTTTATCTCAGTTTTTATCTTTTTCTGAAAAAGTTTTTATCTTTTTTGAAAAGTCAACAAAAATTTTCAACTCAAACTGTATTTTTTCAACTCAAACTCATTCACACCCTAAATAAAAGTATATTCATTTTGTTTATAAATTCTTTAAGTTTGTGTAATCTTAGTTTTTATTTTTTCTCATAATTTTTTTTAAGAGAAATTAACCTAAATAATCTCTGAATTCTTTCAAATGTGACGATTTGATCTTTTTTTTTACCGAGATACCTAAACTCTTATTTTTTGGCCGTTATGATCATTTCCGTCCAAATCCGTTAAATTTTTAACGAAATCTTATTGAAATGATTAATTTTTATACTAAAATGACTAAAATACATTCCCATTTTTCTCCCCTTCCCCCCCCCCCCACTCTCTCTCGGTCTGGCCCCCCAACCCCGACTAGGTTGCCCCCCCCCCCCACTCCCTCTCTCGGTTTCGCCGCCCACCCCCCGCCGCCGTTTGCCCCCCACCCTCGCCCCCTCTCTCGCCGATGTTTGCCCCCACCCTGGAACTAGGTCCCCCCCTCCCGCCTCTGTTCACCCCATACCCCGCAACTGGATCCCTTTCTCATGCCTTTGTTCGCAAACAAAAAAAAAAAAAAAAAAAAAAAAAAAAAAAAAAAAACCGTCATTTTTGAAAGAATTCATGGACTATTTAGGTCAATTACTCTTTTTCTAATAAGGTTGTTAAGGACAAAAATCAATAGATGAACAAATAGTAAAATATTATTATAATAGTTATTTCTATAAATTTTTAAATAGAATTTGTCAATAATTTAATTAAAAAGTTATGTAAACTAATGGATTTTATCTAAAAATTCATTAAAATAACATATTTCTTATAATTTTACAGTCACGAGAAAAAGAAAATAATGATTAAAGTTGCATAATTTTAAAATTTTAAAAACCAACTTTGTCCTAAATAAAAACCCAGTAGAAGATAAAATAATGGAAATTGTTTATAGAAATTAATAATAATAAGAAATTGAAAGAGGAAGCTCACATGACTTATTTTTTGTTTTCTTTTTGGAGGAAAATCTGGTGCGAATCAAAACAAGGAACGAAAAAAAAAAAAAAAACTATCTGCCGCTTAAAGTTTCAACGATGCAATTTCATCTCTCTCTCCTCCGTTGGGATTGTAAATTTTAGGGGGAATTTTTTTTTTTTTATTTTTTTTGCTTTCCTTTTCTGGTGGAAATTTCTCTTTGGAATGTTTTGCTATTATTTTATTTTTTTTCTGGAGTATACTAGAGTAATAAGTAGGGTGTTCATCAAACCGATTGAAATCAATTAAACCAATCAAATCAAACCAAATCAATTCAAAATCAAACTATAGAGTAATTGGTGTAGTTTGGTTTGAATTTTTAAAAAACCAATTAAATTAGTTTAGTTTATGGTTTACTTAAAAAATCCAAATCAAACCAAACCGATTTTTAATTAAAATTACATATGTATCTTTTTTAATTATTTATGTATGTGCCAAAAAATGTAATTGATTAATTTATTTAAATTGTAATTTGTTTATAAATGTTATCAAAATGTATTATGTGTGTTTTAAAAGACTATTCATAATTAATTTATGTATTTTTGTAGTTTTATTGAGAATGCTTTACTTTTAATAATGATTATTTATTTTGATTTGGATACTTGAGTTTGGATCATTAATATATATGATTTAGAAAAACATAAATTTTTATCATAATAATATTTTGATACTATTTTACTTGTGACTAAGAAGAGATTGATGAATATTAATTCAAACCAATTAAAAAACCAAATCAAACCAATTACAATGGTTTGATTTGGTTTGGTTTTGATTCCTTAAATGGTTTGATTTGATTTGAAAATCTTCAAACCAATATATGTTTGGTTTGGTTTGCACTTTATTTAAAATAAACTGTTTAGTTTGGTTGAACACCCCTAATAATAATGAGTGATTTCCTTTTAATATTTAAGATGTACGTAATAATAAAATCAGTAATAAAAATGTAGTGAGTAGTATCCTACTTAATAATAAAGAATAAAATACAGAAAAGGAATGCTAAATCTTCACTTTTTTGATATTGATTCCCGATTAAAAGTAGTAGATGAAGACATTTTTTTTTTTTAAGGAATGGATGAAGACACTATTGATAAGTTCTTATGTTCTGTATCTATGATCATTTAGTTGTGCAAAGGAATATTATTAAATTAAAAAAGTATAAAAGAAATTTTTTTAAATGTGTAAAACAACATTTTAGAAATTAAACTGGTTAGAATATTATTTCTAAGTTTAACAAACACTAAAAAAATTAGACTATCTCATAAATAAATTATTACTTAAAAAAAATTATCGATACTCATTTTTATTCTTTTTCTATCATACTAGTGATAGACACGTGTTACGCATGTGCTTTATTAATTTGTTAAATAAAAAATAATTACGAGATATTATGAGAGAATAAAATTAATTGGACGGTGTTATGGGAAGATAATAGTTGAGATGATAAAAAAAACATTTGAGTAAGGATAGTAGGATACATTTATAAAAAATTATTTCAGTATGGACAAAAAAGAATGAAAATAAAAATTAAAAACGATGAAAGAATGCAAAGTGGATGAAAATGAAGGATAATTAAATAAAATATAATATGTATATTTTTTAAATATTATGAAATTATTAGTTGAGAATCTGACATGTTTATGAAAAAAATAATGACTATATGTTCATTTGAGAGATTTTTTTGAATGAACGTAAAAGAGAAAAAAATTTAGCAACTAAAAAAAAAGAAAGAAAGAAAGAAAAAGGAAAGGAAAAGAATGGAAGAAAAAAAGAGAGAGTGACATGTGTCAAAAGAAATGGAGAGCTTTTTGACTCTTTTATATATGTTATTATAAGATTTTCAATATTTGGTAAATGCGTCTTTAGATTAGATTTGCAAATAACTCAAAACTTTTTTTTTTTTTTTTTTTTTTTTTGCTACTAAACAAAATTGCTGAGTTTAGTTTAGTTTTTTTTTTTTCTTTTGGTGATTAAGATAGGTAACTTCAGTTTTGAGTTTGAAAAGATTAGTCCCAGAGATCTTACAACGGCTAATATGGCAAAATAAATTGCAAACAGAAGACCAAATTCCTAAACTAGCATTTACTTGTTTATAAGGACAAGAAAAATATACTTACCAAAAAAAAGGACAAGTAAGATAAATTACCACGTTTGGGATTGAGAAAACATAAAGTAGATCATTCAATTTTTTCTTTATCAGATCCTAAACTGTCCGTTGATGTCATAATTTCCTTAAATACACTACACGAGTTCTCAATGTGCATTTCTCATTAAAGCAATTATTTTAAGAAATGGTTGTTATCTTGCAAACATTATACGTAAAGTTATTCCTCCTTCTACTGACAACAGTCATCATCAGCGTTTAAAATTGGGGAAATCCACTATTTCTCACTAAGAATCCCAAGATGTGCTGTAATTCAATGTGAAATTGAGTTATTTGTTTAAGGAAAGCACCCGAATAAAATTATTTAAGATGAAAACATTTAAATGAAAAAATATGAACATAAATATTCGAACTGTCATTCGAATTGGTATTTGGATGTTAACATTCTAAATAACACATTTGAATGGAAATAGTTAAACAGTGTTTGGAAGTAACTATCTGAAAAGACTTGAGAGAGATAAAAAAAAAAAAAACTATGTAAAATGGTTTTTAAAACTTTTTAAATACTATAAATGATATATTAGAATAGAGATATATTTTTTTAGCGAGACTTTTTATCTTTTAAGAACAAAAACTCAAATGATATTTGGATGCTCTATTGTCAATTGAGTTCACCAAACACATATTTAGATGGACCATTCAAATGAATTGATTCAAATGTGACCAAATGACTGTGTCAAATGAGGACAGTAATTCATGTAGCCAAACATGCTGTCCTTTTTTTTTTTTTTTCTTTTTTTCTTTTTAATTTTTTTAATTTTTAATTAATTTATTTTCTTTTTCGGTTTCTCTTTGCTACAACGGATATATGTGCATTTTAATGGTCCACCAAATCATTTCAAAATCATAAGATGTCTTAAAATTTGCATTGTAAATTGTAGGACCAAATGTATCACCTTTAAATCGTGGCATTATATGAGGTGATTTAAAGGAACATAACTTTTAAAATATCGAAATTTAAATGTATCACTTCTATTAAAAAAAATTAAGTTTAATTCATATATGAAAGTGATACAATAAATTATTATACATAGACAACCTTATTTTCACCAAATAAGAATATGGATTGGCCGATTGTTGTGATGAAACACAAGAATCGTATAACAATCATATATGATCTCTAAAAATATACATTTATATTAAATCAATATATATATATATACATACATATATTTTTATGGCAATTAAATCTATATATTAAATGCATATACATAAGTTATATCAATATCATATACATATACATATCCAACAAAGAGAAAAAAACTTTCAGACTATAAGGACCGGTTTGGCTGCCGACGGGTATGAAACGTGGTCCCAGGTCCAACATTTCATCCAAACCACACAAAATTTGACATGCCAATGTACATGCATATCGGGACCGGGTCTAACATAAGAGTAACGGATCGACACATTTAGTCCGGTTCATATTTATAATTCTACTTAAACTAGATAGCCATGAAAAAATTGGATATATAACTCATTAAAAAAAAAAAAAGTGTAGCAGTGTCCCTGATAATTCCGGCTGATGCTGATAGTAAAGGGTAGTAGACTAGTGTTCTCCGTCTAAAGGCTATTAGAAAAGAATTGGGGGGAAAATGCCAGAAAAGTTCAAAAATATTTGATTAATGATATTGTCTGCTTTGCATGAAACTTTGCTGGATCAACTTTGGTCCACTTGATTTCCAATAATTCAAATTGCAAACCGCGTTATAGGAAAGCTCCAAATTTAATTATTTAGTAACTTGGCATCCTCTTATACACGTTCGGATCAAACCAAATATCGATACAGTTTTTATCAGATTGAGATCACCTGTTTAATTTTGATGTCTCATATAATATCTGATAAATTATAAAATGACATTTTATTAAATAAAGTGATATATTGCAGAAAAATCAATTACAAAATAATATATATATTTTTAAATAATGACGTAATACCATCAATTAGATATTATTTAAGACACTAAAAATTAATTGGACCATATATAAGTTCACTTTATTGTGAAGTTGGTGGGTGTGACATGTTCCTAATGGTTGTGGTTTTATTTTGGGTGCTTTTAGAGCCTATTTGGGTTCTTATATACAATTTTGACGGCAGTATGGACCGATGTTATTATGACAATAAGTATGGATTAGAGGTATCTAAGGACAAATCTTTGGTTGGACAGTTTTTGTTTTGTTTTGTCTTGGTTTTTTTTTTTTTTTTCTGCCTGCGTGTGAGTTTACTCAAAGACTGCAACAAAGAAAGCTCTTTTCAGTATATTCGAAATGATTAAAGTGGGATTTTGAAAAATTATTAAAATTGTGGATTTTCTAGTTTCGTAGAGGAGCAAATGTTTTCCCTACTTTACTAACGAACGAATGCTGAGGATGAATATCTATCTCTCCTTTCGTTTGTCGAATATTTTGCTCTTTGACAAGAGTTGATTCGTAGTCGAACTTTATCTTTAATCTCATTTTGGTTCTCAATATTTAAATCATCTTAAATTTATTTCTAATCTATTAGTTTGTTTTGGTGCTGATAGAAAATAAGACTATTGACAGAATTTGAAATATATATGTGACATTGACAAAATATGACACACCTTGTTAACCGAACAATATCTATATTATATTTTCTTTTCAACATTCAATTGATAAAAAGTTAAAACTGAATTAACTAATAGATTAGGACAAGTTTGGAACGTTTAAGAGTAAGTGAGGGATTATAATCTCTTTAAAGTACGTTTGCGTAGAAAAGATATAGGGCCGTTTGGTAAAACTTTTGTTTTTTTGCTTTTAGTTTATAGAAGAATAGAATCAAAATATGTGACTTTTCAATAAGTGTTTAAAAGTCATATTTTTTAGACCAAAACAATTTAACATTTTATAATAAGTAGAAAAAAATTAAGATGAAATTAAAGTGTCTAACTTAAACTTTGACATAGGTTTTAAGATTTATTCAAAGATTTTTTTTAAAGCCATTTTATCTGACTTTATTAGTAGACTATTCTAGAGAGTAAAAACTCGTTTGGCGTATCAATAAACTATTTTCAAAAGAGTTTTTGAAATCAAAAAGTTGAAAAGTACATGTTTTAAAAAACTCTATCAAATATGTCATATGTTTCTGATGACACAACTGCTTTAGCTCGAGTTAGGCTTGAGAAAGAGAGATAGAGGGAGAGAGTGCGTGAGTATTTGACAACACAAATGCTTAATGCCTTAATCTGAGAGTTATTTTTTATTTTATTATTATTATTTTTTTAAGTACCCATGTGCACCCCTTTTAATCTATTATTAGGGCCCGTTTGGTGTATAGGTTTGAGTTAAGATTTGTAAGTTTAAATAGTAATTTTGGTTGACTTTTTCAGAAAAAACAAAATTTTTTTGAGAAAAAAGATAAAAATTGAGTTGATGGTGATGAGTTTGAATTCATCAACCAAATTAAGCCTTAATTTTTTATGTCGTCAATAATTGAACCTTGTACTTATGATTCCTAAGCCCCAAACCCTCCTCCCTCCCCGTTGGGCTTAGTCCCAATGGCTTCTTAATCTGAGAATTGGGCTTTGGAAAAAAGTACTCTAGGCTGGGCTAGTAGTGTTTCACACAACGGCAAACCGAGCTTCACTGGCAAGCAAGGAAGAGACAAAAACAGAGTTTGAATTGAGCACCATAGTTGGGGATCAGTCAAACTAGCCCAGCCAACCAACGGTTGGGTTTGTTCAAGAATGCCGCCGCCATTGGAGGAATAGATATACATATATATATATATATATATATATGCATAAATTTAATGAAAAGAGTAGCGTAAAACACCGATATCAATGAGCCACTATAGTTGTGTCACTGGCTTAACTGTCATGGAGTCGGTGGATCACTAATGCCAGCAGCTCTTTGCGCGCATATGAGTGGTCTAACAAAACTGCCATTAAATTTATTCACCCAAAAAAAAAAATTAACAACCGACTAGCCACCCACAATGATACGCGCGTAAGTCAGACACCCCCATTTATGAGAATTTACATTTAATATGCCAACAATTATTTTAAGTTGGACTAATAGCAATATTAAACTATATTTATAGAGAAGAAATACGTAGAATTAAATAAAATTGAAAAGGTGTTATCTTTTCTGTATTTAAATGAGGGCACATTTTTAGTCCTTTTTAAAATAAATAAATAAATAATAAAAACAAGAATCAATAAATATATCAAGATATCTTGATTAAATCAGCACCCTTATAACACTCTCATCGTCTACCTATCTCATATAAAATTAATAAAAAGAAAATTAAATACAAAGAAATTTTTTTTTTTGGAGGAGTTGTATATACCTTTTATTCTTGCCGAAGAGTAGCAAGATTGAAATAGTATATATTACTCTTGAAAAAGGGTATATAATGACGTTTACACAAAATAAATATGTTTTGTTTTTCTGCTAAATCTTTTGGTTATTTTACTCTGAGTTTTAATATAAATCTCTTTTTATTTCTATCTCTTTCACATCCTTCCAATACTCATGTACTATCATTGGAAACAACAATACATGATCTGAAAATAGGTTTTATTTTATGTTTAAACCTGAGATATAAGAATTCTAACTATACATTATTTAAGTTATATAATAAAACTAGATTCAAAGTTATTGTTACACTATACATGTCAACCTTAAACACAGAACTTTAAACGTCCTATGAGCTTAAAGGAAACATATATTTCCCACAACACGACCTTTGTGCACTAAAACAAACAATTAATGACAAGAAACCTTTCCTCATTAACCTGAACAATTTAAAATATTATTATCCAAAATTGTTATGGACATGAATAATTATCCCCCCACCCCCAACACAAAAAAAAAAAAAAAAAAAAAAAAAAAAGACATGTTATGAGAAGCCACAACAAGATGGCACGAGGAGTCACGACGCATGCTTTAAATTTTCATGCCCACCACTCCCAGCACACTCACGTGCATAGGGGGGGGGGGGGGGGGGGGTGTGCTGGTACCAACTAATTAGTGATCTCTCTAATCCAATCTACTTCAATATATATATATATATATATTTAATCAACTTAATTATCATGATGACAACCAATATATATATATATATATATAATATAAACTATAATTGAGAGCAAACGTGGATTGCGATATTATGTAATAAAGAAATGTCAAAATATGAGTTTTCTAATGTAACATCAAATATCAGAAATTTTACTGTAATATACTATGAAAATCTCACATAAAATCGTTTTATTAGTTTTGCATTTCTTTTTTAAAATTGGCGTGATTTTGATCTATAAAATATTCAACAGGAATACTTAACAAAAAAACCTCCCAAAAAAGTTTTTAGATTAATTATTTCAATAACTATAGTTTATTATTGGTAATTAAAATAATTACTTTCATGTGGTTGCAGGTAGTCTAGTAGTGATTGATGTGCGACAAAAGAAAAAAAAAAAAAAAAAACTAATACTAGTTTTTTTTTTTTTTTTTTTTAAAAGAACCTATCCCTAAAAAAAAAAAAATTACGTCTAAGTGTCTTTTAGATCAATATATTGGGTGTTAACATATAATTTAATTTTTCTCATTTTTTCAGCAAAAAGTATTTTCTTAGACTACTAAAAAGCCTAAAAGGTAGAAAAAAGAAAAGGAAGCAAATAAAAAGAAAAAAGTACTATAACTCCACTAAAACGGTTTAAAAAAAAAAGAAAAAAGAAACACCATAATAGGTTGAGTCAATTTATAAGCCTAAATCTTAGGCAGTTCCAATAATGGTGTCTAATTTCTGCATTAATATAGATAGGTTGTGCAATTTAGTTTGTTGTACACAAATTATAAGGACGAAAAAAAAATATATATAAATGAATAAAGGATATGAAATGACTCTAACTACATTGATCAGGTTTTTTTTTTTTTTTTTTTTTTTTTTGGGTATGAATACCAAATATTAAACAGAATCTAAATAGATTTCGACCACCATATAAGAGAACCTACTCTAAAATAAAATATAGACACAAGCGTAAAACCTAGCCCATTAAGAAAGTAACGTAAAAACAAGTATTTCAAGCTGTATATTTTCTATTTCAAGCCTATAGTTTTAATGTAATAGAAAACTCTTGGAACTAGTAATAGAAAATTGATTTTAACTAATGATAACAGAGTCATAAAAGTTTTGTATATCTGGAAAACTTGTTGATCATGAATTTGTGGATTTTACGTGTACTGATGATGGCCTTTACCGTTATTGTCCTAGTTATCGTTATAGCGCAGCAGCAACTTCAACTTTTTTATTTTATTAAGAAATTAATAACTTTATTTTTTTTTTAAAGGTAAAATATCAACTTTATCTGAGACAAAAGAATCAGCCATGACTGAATTCTGGAAAATGGAAAAACAAGAGAAATTGGAGCAAGCTTAAATTTTCAAAATACCTGGAGAGAGCTTTTAAATTCAGGGATAATTATTCCACATTTTAAAAGACTAATGTTTTATTTGGCGTTTAAATTTAATTCCAACTAAATTATATTTTTTCATCTTATATATTATCTTTTTTAAAAAAATTAATAAAATTTATAACTAATTTTTTAAAAATTAATTAATTTCAACTTAAAACTTTTATCACAAATTTAAAAACCAAACGTAAGCTAAAAAAAAAAAAAAAAAAAAAAGACTTTTGAGAAGAAATTAGGGACCAGATGAAGATGTATTATGTATAAGAATTGGAAATATTATTGACGTATGCATGATCTAATCAAAGAAATTCAAAGCCCGAAGAGAATGTGAGGCCACGTAGGAGGGAAATGAATATTCCTTAAAAAATAAAAAAAATAAGAAAAAAGAAAAAGAAATATAGGAAAACTCAAAAAATATTCTCGTAACAGTTAAAAGGCATTCCTTTTGTAGTCGATGCCGCTTAATTCTCGGCTATGTCGCTCTCCGACGCCCGAGATTAAACCTTCCCGACTAACCCACTCCCGCTTTTCCCTTCCCCGAAATCTCCAATCCCGATTTCCATTCCCCAATTTTCCTTCTTCTCCTATTCCTCCGTCGCTGATCTTCTCGATTTCCTCGCCAATGGCTGCTCTCAACCTCCCTCCCCTAGCTCCGGCGGAGATATATACTCTTCCACAGCGCGCCAACGATCGGGTATTCACTTTTAAATTTTTTTTTTCTGTTTCCTTTTTGATTTTGATCGTTTGAATTTTGATAATTGGATTGATTTTCTTCTGATCGTGATTTTTGGATTGATCTTGCGTTGGTCTGGTTGTTCTCGATCTGTTTGGCTTGTTGTTTCGGAGTTTTTTGTGGTAATTCTGTGAAATCTAAATGGTTTGAGTAGCTGATTCTGTGAGAATTTTCGTTTTGGATCTTTGATGCTGTTGCAGGCGAGGAGTTTTTGAAGATTGGGGAATTGGATTGTTGTTTTTTGCTGTGTTCTTGTCTGTTCCGTGAATGATCCGAGATTTTTCTTCATAATTGGGGATTTGTACAGGCAAAGCGAGCTTATAGATAGAGTGAATTTTTTTTTATTCTTTCGTGTGAAAAGTTTTGGATTTGTATGGGATTTGAGAGAAGGACCGTATCCAGGAAGGAACCGATTCCGAAACTAGGTCGATAATTTGCAAGGTTTGCTGATTTGATTTTTGAGTTCTTCCTTCTTCTTTTTTTCAATATTATTTATTTATTTAGTTTAATTTTAAATTATGTCTTGAGAAGCAAATTGATTGATGGCTAATTTGGAATGAATTTAAGTGGAATTATGGGTACATTCTCATGACAGGGAGATCGACTTACATGCATGTTGTTGATTCGTGAGTGTCAAAGGGGTTATTTAGCAGCTTAGTTGGTGTTCTTTATGGCGCTAAATAGGCCTGACAACTTGTTTGATTCCATTAACAACAAGGTTCCTGGTCCATCAGGTCGTTGGATCGGGCAAGAACCGACCCCTGTTGTGTCAACTGTGGTCAAGAATGTAAATAACAACATCTCTGTACAGACTGGCGAGGAATTTTCAAAGAAGTTCCTTCAAGATCGGCTTCCAGTGAGAAGAGTTACTGCAGTAGCTAATGGTAATCAGAACTCGCAACTGGCATATGAAGACCTTACTTGTGTCCTGGGGTTGAGGAGAATGGATTCAGAGTGTGCTTCTGAAACGTCTGAATTTGTCTCTGCAAAAGGGTCTTCTAAAGAGGTTGACGTTGAAGCTTATGTTGATAAACTAAGCAGAAGCAAAAAGGAGAATGGTGATACTGGGCATGGATTAGGGAAGGTTTTCAGTGACCTGAATTGTGATCGGGCTGGTGGGACCAATGTTTCACCCAATTATAAATCTGAGTCCCCTCATTCCAACAACATTAACGGCTCAGTATCAGATAGCTCACAATCCGGAAAGGTAAAATTTCTCTGCAGTTTTGGCGGAAAAATTTTGCCGAGGCCTGTTGATGGGAGACTCAGATTTGTTGGGGGAGAGACACGAATTGTCTCCATCAGGAAAAATGTTTCATGGAATGAGCTTGTCAAGAGAACTTCCAGCATTTGCAGCCAACCACATACCATAAAGTACCAGCTTCCAGGTGAGGATCTTGATGCTCTTATTTCGGTGTCTTCTGATGAGGATCTTCAAAATATGATAGAGGAATACAATGGGATTGAAAAGCAAGATGGTTCTCAGAGGCTGCGGATCTTTTTGATTCCCTTGGGTGAATGTGAAAATACGTCTCTTGAGGGAAGCACCAGTCAGCAGAACAATCATGACTACCAATACGTTGCTGCTGTGAATGGCATGGTGGATGCTAGTCCCAGGGAAGGAGGGCAGAATTTAGCAAGCGAAGCAAGTCAAGTAGGAGCCAAGACTTCCCAATTTCCATCGGAGATTAATAGTGATTCTAATGCCTTGAATCCTAATAAGTTTTCAGAATCCCCGAATATACTTGTATCTCCAACTCAATCTCCTCCATTTTCTCCAGTTCCATGTCCTCAAGGAGACTCCAAGACTGTTCAGATAAAGTCACATGGTAACAGCTCACGTAGAGGTAGTAATGAGAGCAACTGCTCATTCGTGTGCACGCAATTACCACCTCAAAACGCCAGCACTAAGATTGGTGGCATAAATCCTCCTCCAGAGGTAGTAAATTTGATGAATTATCACCAGCCTGGGGTCGTGCAGTCAGAGCAGCTGCATGGAGGACAATTTCATGATCACAATCCCGGCAAAGACTTTGTCAGTCCTTCAGTTGTTGGTCAAAATGATGGCGAGTTTGAAGGATTCTCCAATGACAGGTCAGTGTGCAAGGAAAGGATATTTCATTCTGAAAAGCCAAGTGCTCGCCCAGAAGATCCCATAAGTCTATTGTCAGACTATGGTGATTCTCATCAGGGAATGCCACATGCATTTTCTGATTCGAAATTGCAAGAGAGCGGAAGGAAGTCTGCATGCTGTTCACAAGAAGGAGTGAGCTCGTCATCTCCCCTGGCCTACGCAAAGGCTCAATTGTCTTTGCTACTGAACTCAGGTACCTTGCAAGAAACGGCATCTCAATTGCATGACAACACTAATGTTGTCAATCGTCAGGTACAGACGAACTTACTGGATGATGGGTCTGTTGGATTGCAAAGTGGAAATTTGCCGAATTCTTCTTTGTCTTTAGAATCAATGGGCTGGAATGAACCTACTCTCCAGGTTACTGGTGATATTCATAACAATTTCCAAACAGCTAATGATAACCTTAGTAAATCTGATTCCACATTACCGAGTCAGTCCGAGGAAGATTCCTTGAATTTGGTAATGATTAAGAGGCGTGATGAGATGAATCCTTTCTTGGATCAAGATGACAAGGTTTGTGGGGGAAGTTCAGTTGCAGCTGGAATGGAATGTAAGAACAAATTGGACAATCTTACCCCAATCCAAGCCCAGTTTTTACTATTGGTTCTCAGGAGAGGCTTCCAACATCCTTGGGCATTAATTTGTTGCCTTTGGTAGATGGCTTGATGGAGAATCCCAAAAACCATCAATCTGACAATACCCTCTCTGAACTCCTTACTATGAACAAAAGAACTTCTAATGATCAGGATTATGTATGAACGGGAAAGTGGATGGTCAAGGAAATGTTTTGGGCGCCATGAACTCTGAAGTTTCAAGCTTATTTCCAACTGCCAGACAGCAGCATCATGATTTAAACCCTTTGGGTGATCTTTTATCTGGATTGTCCTCCGATCCAGTATTCTGTGAACCTACACAGCTTCATCCTGTTGCTAGTAATATGATTTCGGAACCCATGCTGATAAGCTCTGTAAATTTTTACCAATTACCACATAACGTTGATCCTGGTATAAGCTCCAATTTGCAAAAGAGTGACCAGGTGGCCCAGAATCGAAGTCCAGATAGTGCAGTTAAGCAAGAGGTTTCCCTCCTCGACATGGACTTTATAAGCTACCCCAATCAGAATTTTGAGAAGATTGACATTACAGTTTCTACTGATTTGAACTCTAACATGCAAGACATCACATTGGTGCAAACAAATCTCCCAAGTAATGATAACAATCCATCGGTAGCAGTGACCAAATATCTGATGGATGAAACCAATGGTGATGCTATATCCCCTGCTGTAACAGAGGTAGATAGCATTGTTCCAGAGTCTGATTCTGAGGTAAAGTTTGGGTTCATTTGCAGTCGTTTTCTTTTTTAAACAAAAATAATAAATAGAAAATTATGTATTTTGTTTTAGGAGTGATATTTTTTCTCTTTTCCTGTAGGATGGTAAAACTGACGGAGAAAAGAATGAACCTTTCAGTGATGCAATGATAGCTGAAATGGAAGCCAGCATCTATGGCTTACAGGTTTTTCACCGCTTTCATACTTTTCAATTTGCTGTGTACTGGCTTTCCTGTTTGCGATATCATAACTCTATCTTGCATGCTTCTGCAATATGAATAATGGTGATATAAAAATTGTTAAAAATTTTCTGTCCGGAGCCTCTGTTACTCAGCTGACACATACAATCACCATAATGCATTTTTTAAGAGTGATTGCTTGGTCTTGTTGCTGAACGTTGAGAGTGGTTCTCCTGCACTGACTAGCTTGCAAAACTTTAGCTGTTTGACTTCTTTTTGTTAACTGATTGGTTGTTGCATGATTATTATTTTGTTTCGTGTTCCAGTATTTTGTCTCATGGTTATTTTTCTCTCATAAAAAAGAAAGGTTGACTCTGTCGACCTTTCTTATATCAACTTATGAATAGCTAATGGAAAAAGGGGAAAAAGAGGTGATCTAGAGCCTTTTGACTTCAATAATGTTATACAGTATTTTGTTTACTGTTACAGTATTTTGTTTCATGGTTATTTTCCTCTCATAAATAACAAAGGTTGACAGAAACAACCTTTCTTACACCTCCTTGTGAATAGCTAATGGAAAAAGGGGAAAAAGAGGTGATCTAGAGCCTTTGACTTCAATAATGTTAAGTCGAGGCCTATGATTTTTTGTCACGCTAAAGTTTCATAAAAGATGTAGTCTGGCATAAGCTTTTGCAAGCTCTAAATCCAACTCAGCTTTGATGTTCATATGAATTCATGCAAACGGATTACAGTGTGTAATCTGGTTACCTAGTGAGAGAAGAATTATGCATTTTTGTCTGCTCTTTTTGAGTTTTTGGTAGAGACCAGAGAAAACATCTGAAACTAGATTTCTACTATAATTGTGCATCCGAAGCTAGTATTGTACTTTATATAGTATGGTAGGCTGTTTCTTATATAACTAGGTTTTCTGCAGTAAAGTAACTTCTTACACAAATGAAGCCAACTGTTTGCACCGGACTTCATCAAAGTTGTGGTTCTATATGCAACTGAATTATATAACTTTTTATGTCCAGGTTATAAGGAATGCTGATCTTGAAGAATTACGAGAGTTGGGATCCGGTACGTACGGTACTGTTTATCATGGAAAATGGCGGGGATCAGATGTTGCCATAAAGAGAATTAAGAAGAGCTGTTTTTCTGGGAGATCTTCCGAGCAAGAACGATTGGTGGGTCTCTTGAATAATTTCTTCTTGTGCATTTTCTTTTCTTTTCTTTTCTTTTTCACTTGACTTTTTATCTTCCCCACACCACATCCGCCAAATGATAATAACGTGTTTTAGAAATTCTACTTGTTTGGTTGTCATAAATTTTAGGGAATATTCAGACATTAGTTGTGAGGTATATATTCAGCAATACATGTCCACCAAAAAAATAATGTTGATTTTATTTGGAACGGAAGAATTTTGGGTACATCTTATCTCCTCGACGCACATAAATTATTAAATCTTGTGTCAATTTTCTTTTTGATGTCTTCTGATTTTTTTTCTTTTTGTTACAAATTTTTATATTGGTGGCCATATTTGAAGCTGAACTATTTTGTCATGCCTATATCAGACAAAAGACTTCTGGAGAGAAGCACATATCCTCTCAAACCTTCATCATCCAAATGTGGTTGCATTTTACGGAGTAGTACCTGATGGAACTGGAGGAACTTTGGCAACGGTGACTGAATACATGGTGAATGGATCACTTAGGCATGTCCTGCTTAAGAAGGACAGGTAATTGAGCTTCCTTTCTTTTTACTTGACATTTCTGATTCCTTCCGTTATTTATACATTTCTTGGAACATGGAGCAGATCACTCGATCGTCGTAGAAAGCTTATAATTGCGATGGATGCAGCTTTCGGCATGGAATACTTGCATTCAAAGAATATTGTCCATTTTGATTTGAAATGTGATAACTTGTTAGTAAACCTAAGGGATCCACAACGACCTATATGCAAGGTAAATGGTTCAGAAGTCGAATTTACACGTTCACAGATAGATGTGATGCAACTTCATGATTACATTCTGCTTTCTCAAGGATTGAAAAGGCATTAGAGAATGAAGGAAAACTGTATTGAGAAAAAAGATAAGCATACTTAAACTACGTTTATGAAGTGTCCCACCAATACTCTGGCAAAAATTGATTCAAGTGGAAAGTATATCCATTTTCATCATATGGTGGACGGGAACCATACCATGATGCGATATCTCTAGTGTTCAAGTTCCTAAACTTATTGATCAAACATCTATTCTGTAGGTTGGAGATTTCGGACTTTCAAGAATCAAACGCAATACTCTGGTATCTGGTGGAGTTCGAGGAACACTTCCATGGATGGCACCGGAACTTTTGAACGGTAGCAGCAGCCGAGTTTCTGAGAAGGTTGGTAGAACCTTTAGCAATCTTGGAGAAACAAATGAATTTTTTGGTAAAGCAATCAACATAACGGTTTCGATATTGGTAGGTTGATGTTTTCTCCTTTGGCATTTCGATGTGGGAGATATTGACGGGAGAAGAACCTTATGCGAATATGCATTGTGGTGCAATCATTGGTAAGTTGATATATCTTTGTTCTATAAAACCAAATAAGTACTGATGCTTCCTTTTCAATTCCGATTTCATCTGAAATTTTATTTTTCTCACTGAAGGGGGGATTGTGAAGAACAGTCTCCGACCTCCTATTCCAGAACGATGTGATCCTGGTTGGAAGAAGCTGATGGAAGAGTGCTGGTCTCCGGAACCCGAAAGCCGGCCGTCATTCACCGAGATCACAAACAGGTTGCGGTCCATGTCTATGGCGCTTCAGGCAAAGGCACAGAACAATCAACCCAGAGTGGTCAAAGCCTAGCAATGCCCCAGCGAGTAAACTACGTAAATATATGTAATGCACAGGAGTTCCATTTTTCACTTACCTAGGCTCTTCTGGTAAGCCTCATTGAATACTCATCGGATTTTGGATCCGAAAATTTGTCGGGAGGACCTTCCTTGCAGTTTCATGGGTCTATTGTTTTTCTTTCTCCTCTCAATGTTGATAAAAAGATATGTTCATTTGTTTATTCTTTGCCCACATAAAAAAACATCATATCAGAGTAGCAAGTGATTCAGAGACCATCTAGAGCCTTTTTGTTAGTTTGCTCTTTTTTTTTGGCTGGAGAAACGCGTTCATATGTATATATATACGGAAACGCATAAGAGTATTATTATTATTATTATTATTATCATCATCATCATCTTGGTTTATCTGCTCCAAAGAAATTGTGTTGTACATTCTGTTTTTCTTTTTCTCTCTCTTTATATTTTGAAGGATTTTCTAGTAAATTTGTCTCAATTTCCAATGTGAAAAAAAGAACGTGGAAATATTTTTACTGGATACCCCTTTATTCTCAATTGTTCTTTTCGCGCCGGCCAGACAAGCCTATAGTAATCACTTATTTTGTTTCACAATATCTGCAATTGTGAAATGAAAATATGATTTGCAATTCGGACCTACTGACTTTTTATTTTTATTTATTTTTATATATAATTTCCCCGGCACGGAAAATTTGTTATTCGTCGTTCGTTGAATTTATAGTCAAAATGGATATCGACCACCACATCGGGTTTTTCCACTAAAACAAATATCGTCAGATTAAGCCATAAAGCAGAGGGTCTGGACCATTTGGACAAAAGATTAGCAGCCGAATTTGCAAAATTACCTACCGACCATTTATTCAACGAATTATGATTAAAAAGCAAAAAAAGGAAAAAGAAAGAGATGAAGGAAAAAGGAGTCAATACTTTGTTGCATAAGTGCTCAGTTTTCGTGTTTGGTTGAGCGTTGATCCTAAAACACATGTATCCCAATGATTCCATCTTTTCAGTCCCAATGCTAAATGGCCGTTCGGGAGATTTTTGGAGACGGAATTTTATTGTTGAGACTTTTGAAATTAAGATGAGTTTTGAAATATAGATTTGGGATAAAAACTTTTTAAAAAAAAGTTATTTTTAAGTTTTGTATTTAGTGAAACAATAATAAGAAAAATAGATATTTTGATATGCGTGTTATTGATTTTTATATAAAAAAAAAAGATAAAACTAAACTGTAGTAGAGAGTCTCTATCGATACAGTCTTTTTTTAAACCATAGATATTAAATCGAATGGTCTATATAGTGAAGGTGCACATGATATCTGTTAGGCACACCCATATTATAACAAAGTAAGTGAAAAAAAAAAAACTAAAGAAGATCGTGAACGGGAAGAGAGAGAGGAGAGAAAGAGAGGGGGGGTGGGGGGGGGGGGGGCGCCGGGCGGGCTGGGGCCAGGGGGGCCGGTGGGGGCGCTGGGGGCAAGGAGAGAGGGTAAGAGAGAGAGAGGGGGTGGCCGGGGATGGGGTGGGGGCCGGCCGGGGGTGTGGTCGCCGACGACGTTGGGCAGGTCGCCGACGTCTGAGAAGATAAGGGTTGAACGGTAAGAGAGAGAGAGGGGAAGAGAGAGAGGAGGGGTGGGGGGTTATCGTCATGGGTGAGGGGGGGGGGTTGGGGTGGGGGGGGCGCGGGATGGGGGGGGCGCCGGGGGCAGGGAGAGAGGAGAAGAAAGAGAAAGGGGGCTGGGGGTGGGATAGGGTGGCCGGGGATGGGGTGGGGGCCCGCCGGGGGTGTGGTCGCCGACGTCGGGGGTCGCCGGCGACGGGGGGCAGGTCGCCGGCGACAGAGAAGATAAGGGTGGGAAAGTTTATGTAAGGTAAGGTGTATGATAACTATGTTACATCAATAATATATCAACCGTTCGATTAAATCTAACAGTTCAAAAAATAACTCTACCGGTAGTTACTCTGAGAGAGGCTCTATCACAACCACTCCCTAAAAAAAATTGTGAAATTTTTGGAAACCCAAAAGTCGCCAAACGTTCTCCACAGTTTGTAAAATTGCCTAGGGGAGTAATCATTTTTAAATTTTAAATACAAAAGGCATAAATTATGGAGGTGTTTGGTGAATGAGTTGAGTTGAAATTTTTAAGTTTGAATAGTAATTTTTGTTGATTTTTTCAGAAAAAAACAAAAATATTTCAGAAAAAAATAAAAAAAGTACAGTTTAACTTAAGTTAAACTCAAGTGCCAAACAAGTTTGTCAGTCCAAAAAATAAAATTAAATTAAAAAAAGGACAAATCATTTAAATTTAAAAAGTGTAAAAAACATCCAAGCAGTAAATTATTTATACAAATATAAAAGGCATGGACTAAAAAAAAAAAAAAAAAGTCAACTAGATGGAATTTGGAAGCATACCTCCCATAGAGTCCAATTGTTTTATTTTAATGTCTTAAAATCTATTTTCTTAATAGTGTTTTGATAATTTATTAATTTTTTTAAAAAATTTTAATATTAAGTAACTACATTCTTAAATTCAAATGATATGATATAACATTATTAAAAAATAATCAATGAGACAAGAAATATGTAACAGCAGATCTCCACTCACCTAAGATCTTATTGGCTGTTTTTTTATATTAGCTAAAATGATGAAATGTATTTTTTTTTATAAAAAAATTTGTTAAATAAAAACAAGAAAAATATTTTTCTTAAAAAAAAAAAATCCTGTGAGAACACTGACACATTGAAAATACTATACTATAAGCAGAGAACAGACAAAAACATGATTGTTGGGTACTTAAAAAATTAAGGACATGTACGGTGCACTAAATTCAGTTGAGTTGAGTTGAAATTTTTAAGTTTGAATAGTAATTTTTGTTGACTTTTTTCAGAAAAGACAAAGAATATGATGAAAAAAAGTACAATTTAATTTGAGTGGAGATGGAGAACTAAACGGGCCCTAATAATATAACATCAAATAAAAAAATAAAAAATAAAAATAAAAACCGAGTCTAAAAGCGAGCTCGAGGAAAACGTGAGTCTTCTTCCTCATATTTGGTCTTTTTCTCCGTTGGAAATTGCCCCTCCATTTTCCGTTACCGCTTGTGATTGGTCCAATATTTTTCATTTCTCATATTTACCCCTGGGGTTTTATATATACTTTTCTTATTGGTAGACCCCCGCAATGTGGTCCCCTCGTCGTTACACGCCTTATATACATATTATATATATATATATAATAGATATATAATAATAGATATATAATAATAATTTGGTACTCCACAACGAAGCTAAAGTGGAGCTTGGAATCACCATTAGTCTTCCTTGCAAGTTGCAGAGAGTCAAAGAGAGAGACCAGGAAGAATAGATGGAGAAGGCCGTCGAAAGACAGAGAGTTCTGCTTCAACATCTCTTACCCACTTCTTCTCAATCTCAGGATTCTGCTTCTCTCTTCGTAACTTCACTTTCCTCGTTTTTCGATTTCTCGATTCTCAACTTTTTTTTTTTTCTTTTCTCCAATTGCTGCAAAACTTGTGGTGGGACAATCTTATTCTCCGTACAAAATCTGCAGTTGTTTTTTTAATTTTTGAATTTTTTTTTTGGTTGAGTGTTTTGTAGGCTTCGACATGCGCGGCTGGAGACAATGCTGCCTACCACAGGACTGCTCCTTTTGGGGACGATATTGTGATTGTCGCGTAAATTCCTTATCTTTCTCTTTCATTTAACAAAATTAACTTCTTGTTGTTGTTGTTTATATACATGTATATATATATGCATAAATATAATTTTTACTAAAATTTTCCCTGATCAAACAGGGCATACCGAACGGCCATTTGCAAGGCAAAGCGAGGGGGTTTTAAGGACACTCCAGTTGATGATCTACTGGCTGCTGTTTTGAAGGTTATAGAGTGTGCTCAATTGAATTTCTTCAAATTAGAGTGTGTTTCTTAGTTGTTGATCTCAGGCCTGAGAGTTTGTTGTTGTGAGTTTGAGTTTAGAAATTTGTCTCAGTTTGCACTTTTTGCCTTATTTTTGTCAATTTTTTTTGGACGGAAGATGATGGATTATGTCCGAGATATTCGATGAAATTTGATGGAAATTGCTAACTGGAACAATTTCTAGATTTGGAGATTGTGGAGTGAGACAATTCGGGGCTTTTTATGTGAAATTAACCCAAGAATTATTTTTATTTGTCCTTGATAAAACTGATTTTCCCCTTGATCTAATGGATTCTCAATGCAGGGTGTGATAGAGAGAACAAATCTGGACCCGAGTGAAGTTGGGGATATTGTTGTTGGTACAGTTTTGGCACCTGGCTCAGAAAGAGCAATTGAGTGCAGGATGGCGGCAATCTATGCTGGTTTCCCCGGTAAGTTTTCATTTCTTTTTTTCAGTTCGATCTCACACTAAAACATGGCCGTAAATGTTGATTAAAGTTCTATTTAAGTAGGTATAATTGCTCAACTAGATTGTATTAAGTCTATGACTTTGGATTTTGATTAATCTGGTTTGTCTAGATACGGTGCCTATCAGAACCGTCAACCGGCAATGTTCATCAGGTCTTCAGGCTGTTGCCGATGTTGCTGCTGGAATAAAAGCAGGATATTATGACATTGGTGAGTGAAGTTTTTGGAACTTATACCTCTCTTATTAACCTTCATCAACATAATGTAACCGGCGGACACAGGTATTGGAGCTGGAGTGGAGTGCATGTCTCATGACACTATGGGATTAAACCAGCGCATCGTCAAGAACCCAAGAGTATATAAGAACTACCCATGTTTTCATTTTTCACATTTTTTTTTCCTGTTCAAAAGTAACATACTAAACCGGGTAAAATGGTTTTGTTGGCTGAATATTGTGGTCTTAACAGCTAAAAATCTTTACACAAGCCCGTGATTGTCTTCTTCCAATGGGTGTTACTTCTGAAAACGTTGCACAGCGTTATGGTGTGACTAGGCAGGAGCAAGATCAGGCTGCTGTGAGTTCCATATAAACTAGTTTGTTAAATAAGTCGCATGAAGTTCAGATAGAGAAGCATAATGCATTAGTTGTAATGACTTGAATAAATGTGGGCAGGTTGAATCTCATAGGCGTGCTGCTGCAGCAATCGCTGCTGGTAAATTCAACGATGAAATTATCCCTGTTACTACCAAGGTAAACGCAAACCTTTCCTCATGGAAACTCCGCAATTTCTAGTATTTTGTATTTTGATGATATTGTCAACATTAGATTGTGGAACCTAAAACTGGAGAGGAGAAGTCTGTTGTAATTTCTATGGACGAGGGAGTTCGGCCAAATACGAATTTGAGTGATTTGGCAAAGCTGAAGCCCGCATTCAGGAAAGATGGATCTACAACTGCGGGTATATATGTAAAACTTTTTGCCAATCAATTAATTTTTTTAATGGTTTTTTTTATTAGAAATAAGGTTTGGCATTTGCTTTGTTTCTTTCTTCAGGGAATGCTAGTCAGGTGAGTGATGGATCTGGAGCAGTTCTTTTAATGAAGAGAAGTTTGGCTTTAAAGAAGGGACTCCCTATTCTTGGGGTCTTCAGGTATGAGGTTTATGATTTTCCAGAGCCATATATATTTATCGTAGAGTTGAAATCTATGAAGATAATTGAGCTTTTTAGATCAGTTTTATATTGACAAACAGTGTATTCATAACCAGGTGGGTGTTTAAATAACTGTCAGGAACGGTAAAAAACTGAAATTCATTCATATGAAAATATTTCATGTACAGTAAGCTTAAAATACACGGCCAATAGCCCACAAATCAGGAAACTACCCTAATTGAAATATACAGCTAACTATATAGCTAATCTAATCCCTAAAACTCAGGGATTGAACAAAATCTTCTATACTACACTCGGTTTCCTTTTTCAAACCGTGTCTGAGAACAATAACTTATATAATATATGTTCTTTGGGAGCTTTCTGTCCTTCTTTGTTTCGTTTAAAATGCATTGCACATTCATTGCAGGAGTTTTGCTGCTGTTGGCGTGGATCCTGCTGTTATGGGCATAGGTCCAGCTGTTGCAATTCCAGCTGCTGTAAAGTCTGCCGGTCTTGAGCTTAACGATGTCGATTTGTTCGAGATTAATGAGGTAAAAGATTTTCTACAGTTGAGCTGATTGCATAACTTAAAAGAAATTCAAGCCAAGCATTCTTATTTGCTCGCCTCCAGGCCTTTGCCTCCCAATACGTGTACTGCATTAAGAAACTGGAGCTTGATCCTGAGAAAGTCAATGTCAATGGAGGTGCTATTGCGCTTGGCCATCCTCTGGGTGCTACAGGTATGTACAATTTGAAAATCAGTAGTCTATAAGACTTCTCATTTTCCCATGCGAAACTTCCTACTTCCTAGTACATAAGCCAACATATGCTAAAAAGTCTACACAAGCACTCACTTTCACTAGCATGCAGCATATACTTGATCATCCAAAGAAAATGTGAGAAGTTCTGCGTCATTGCAGTTGTATCTTATTCCCCATTCGACGTTTATTTTGCTAATGTTAATGTGCTCTGGTTGGTGTCAGGTGCCCGCACTGTTGCAACTCTGTTGAATGAGATGAAGCGTCGCGGGAAGGATTGTCGATTTGGTGTCATTTCCATGTGCATAGGTCCCTTTCTATCTTAAAGCCTTGACAACATGGAATTTAATTTTATTAAAAAAAAAAAAAAAAAAAAAGGATCTTTAGTCATTTGGCTGAACAGCAAAGTATTTGTTCATTTTGGCAGGGTCTGGTATGGGGGCTGCGGCCGTGTTCGAAAGAGGGGACTCGGTTGATGAGCTATGCAATGCCAGAGCGCTTAAAGATTAAACAAATCCTTTCTCTAAGGACGCATACTAGATATTCTCTTATGTATGTACTTTTGTTGTACTTTGCCATCAGCTCACCTTATTCTCTCTCATTGTTGCTTTGCATCTAGAGGACAAAAAGAGTGAAGCAAAGCAGTTCGGGCCAAATGAACAACCTCCAAAATCTATGTTGACATGAATTTAAAAATAAAATAAAAATCTATTATGATATTGAGCAAGTATGGTAGAACTTTTGAAAAGTACAAGTAAGAGCTCTAATTTTTCAATAAAAAGATCAATACATCAAAATGGTTTTTAATTTTCTAATAACTAATGAAAATGTTAAAATGAAGTTTATCATATCTTAATAAAACTATGGTACAGGTTTCAAATCTATTCAGAAAAGTTTTTTAGGAAGTCACGTTTTGTAACTTTAACTAAAAGCTTATAAAAGATCATTTCAACAATGTTTAGGAAAATAGGCCGTTTTGTAGATAGAAGCAGTACCAGCCACATCTATAGGCATCCTATTCTGTCCAAATGATCAACATTAGCCACAGAAGCTTGATATGGGCTTACGTAGATGTGTAAAAGGTGTTGTTTTGAAATATATTCATTTTTCCTTTATTGACATATATGTCTGAAAGTGTAAATATAAAGATAATATTACCCTTCTTAAAGAAATAAGAATTACCATATAAAGAATTTATGAAAAAAAAAAGAAATAAGAAAAAGCATGGAATTACGTTTACTACTAGAGGCGATTTGTATGAATTGAAGACCGAAATATTAAAAAAAGGAAAGTTTTTTTTTTTTTTTATTTGTTGTGAAAAATATGTGAATATTCATAATGATCCAAATTGAGAATGTTTTCTTAAAATTAGATTTCACATTATTAAGAAAAAACTAAATAAAAAAAAGGAATATCTAAAAAGAATGTCTAATTAAACGTTTGTCTTTGCAAACGTACGGTATACCATTAGTAATGTGAGTTTTTTTTTTTTTTTTTGTGGTTTTATTTTGAAATCTGTCCTTATAATTAAGAAATTTTGTATGTTAAACTAAAGAATCCATCTTTCATATAATGAATCATTCTTTCTCATAAAGTTAGTTTTGATTTCATGTCAACTAGTTTATATAAATAATAGTGTGTTTTGGTAAAGAATTCAATACCATTTGGTGTGTTATTGATCAATTTATTTGGTTGAGGAATACAGAGTATCCATTTGATTTATAGTGGAGTTCATACATAAGTAGTATTTTTTTTTAGTATTCAATAAAGAATTCATCTTCTTGTAATGAATCAAGCTTTACCATAAAGATGGTTTTCATTTTATTTCTACCAGTTTATATATATATAAATAACAATGTATTTTGGTAAAGAATTCGAAATCATTTTTTTTTATTCTTGAATTTATTTGGTTTAGGAATAAATGGTAACCATCAAATTTGTAGTGGATTACATAAATAAATTGATTTTTTCATAAAGAATTTATTGGATTTTTTAGAATCAATTCGAAATTTAAAAAAAAAAAAGAGGGAAAAGCTAATTTGCATTTATTAAAGGTAATTCTTATTCATGAGGAAAAAAAATCATCTTTAAAGTTAAAAAAATAAACAAAAAAGAAAAATATGAGAATCTGTATAAATTAAATGAAATGAAGTCAATTATGGTAAATGACAAAATATGTACTATATATATATATTTCATAAGAAATATATGTCTATATAATATTTTTTTAAATGGATATATTTCAAATCGAGACTCTAAAAATAGACCTTTTGTGTAATTATTTCTAAAACTTTCGGTTAGGCTAGCCCACGTGCACAGTCACAGCACCTAATACTTGTACTGCAACTCAATTTTGCTCATCCTATAGGAAATCAAAGAAAATGTCTATTTGAAACTTTATAACGACTAATGTGTACTCTCTCAACGAGTAAAATAAGGAAGATTGTAAAATATTCTCAATATGCAAAGCCAAGAACCGGGGAAAGGAATTCACCAAGTTACTACACAGAAATGCATGGAATTCGATCGAATAATGTCATGATTAATGTTTTAGGACTATATGGCACTGTTACCTTGCAAACTCGATACCTTTTCACAACTCGTCTTGTGAATTTTTAAACCTTGAATTTTCTAGATTGTTGTAATCTCTCTCTCTCTATTAACTTTACATTAAATTAAAGAATTGAATTTAGAAATTTTACATTAAGGTTTACATTAGATTTGAAGATTTTTAATTGAAAATGGGGTTTTCAGGTTTCACATGAGACGTACATGAACTTTTTGTTATTAAATTAAAAAAATATATATATATATCAAAATTAGAAATTTGGAGTACGAGTTAATAAGTGATGATAAATTTGGGAGGCAATAGTGCTAAATATCCCTTTAGAAAGTCTTGAGGCTTGCAAGAAGTACAAGCGGATTATCTCCATATATGTGGAGTCCACCTTTATAAGAGGTATAGTGATGAGACTCAACAGATTAATTTTAGGCTTTTTGTATTGGTATATTCTAAACTCATCATAAAGTTACATTTTACACCATGAACTTTTAATTTTGATAATTTACACTCTGAATTTACGAATATGTAGCAATTTACACCCCATTGATAATAATAATAATTTTTTGAAGGAAATTGATATGTGATTTGTACATAGGTTGTTAATTCATGACATAAATAATCATTTTTATCTTTATTAATTAATAATCTACATATAAGTGAAATATCAA
The DNA here is from genome assembly GCA_009761775.1 of Ficus carica. Classification (NCBI taxonomy): domain Eukaryota; kingdom Viridiplantae; phylum Streptophyta; class Magnoliopsida; order Rosales; family Moraceae; genus Ficus; species Ficus carica. The sequence continues at coordinate 1,980,809 of CM019748.1, read as the reverse complement.
TTTTCATTATAAAATTAATATTGTTTATCAATGGGGTGTAAATTGATATAAATTTATAAATTTAATGTGTAAATTATTAAAATTAAAAGTTTAAAATATTAATTATAATTAGATAATAATTTTAGGATGCATCAATAAAATAAAATAAAAACCATAATTTTAATATCTCACAAAGTGATAAGTTTCACCACCATCTGAGATTAACCTAATATGCTTCCGTAGCCCAGTGACTTTCCTCTAGTGTCATTGTTCAATTAATAAAATACAAAAGTTAAATAAAAAAAGCTCGTCAAGTCAACTGCACTACTTTTGTTCAGTTTGTCGGCGCTCCCCAAAAAAAAAAAAAAAAAAAAAAAAAACTACTTTGTTGACTGGGCTTTTTAGCAAAAGTTCGACCCAATTCAATACTGAGAGGCCGAAGAAGGTTCGGAGTATTAGAAAGAAAATTATAATAAATAAATATTTTACAGATACTTATGAAATTTATAGTTTCTTTTTAAAAGATAATAAAATTTAATATAAATTTCTGATAAATTTTTAGATTTTCTCAGATATTTTGAAAATTTTTAAATTTATGATAAATTTCTAATAATAAATTTATGTGTATAATTTAATATTAGAAAGAAAGAAAGAAAGAAAAGGATGAGATTTTTTTTTTTTTTTTTATATTTGTAATCATAATTTTTTTTAATGATAAATTTATAAATTTATTTATATAATTTATTAATATGTTTAATATTTTATGTTATAATTTATTATTATTTTGTTTTCAAAGTTATTTTTCTCTTTCTCTCTTCTATAAATTCCCAACAAATTTAGTATTTCTTGACAAGATTGCACACGTGCGGCCTCGTAAAATCCAAAATCTAGGCCTTACGACAATGTGAATGATCCAAAGAAGATTCGTGGAAAGACACACTGAAATTCTTTAATATCTGGTTTCGCAATAACGGCCGCGTGACTACACGCGCCCATACAAACGTATGGATATTATGGCATCTTAAACATTTAACAAATATTAACGAGAAAAATAATGGGATGGATGCAAGCTCTAATCATAATTTTTTTGTATTAATTATGTGATATGTGAGTTGTTAAATTTCTAAATAATTATTATAATAATTAAAATTAAAAACTACATATATCAATTATAACCGTTACAACTCGCGTGAATTAATATTTAAAAAATTGATATTCGAGTTAATGTTTTTAATACTACTCAGCAACAAGAAAAGTAAGCAGACGATGGGACCAATGGCTTACTAGCTCAAGTTGGACAAGCTTTTACCAGAACTCTCTCAAGTATTTAAGACGTGAAATATATACATATATATATATATATAATGCATGTATATATTCGACCATAAATTAATGGAGACAGAAAATTCTCACAGATTCATTGTCGACTTTCAATTACAATCCTAATCCAAAGTCAAAATAGTGCTGTGTTCATCATGCATTAATACAGATCATGACATTGATGGTACAAATAGTTGTTGAGCAATGATATATATATACATACACACACAAACTATATGATGATCATCATAAGAAGATAGGCAGAGGTTCACGACCATGTATCATGTTTTGTTTTGTTTTCAATAAAATGTTTTGCTCCTTGATAATTATGACTGCATAGATAGTTGTCTTGCTTCAGGAAAAAAATTATTTCAAACACCACAATTAATAGGGGATGAGTCCATTTTTTATTAAGAGTGGTGTTTAACGTATTGTTAGTATCCTTAATATTACTCATTGCTTTAACATAAAGTCTTTCCTAAACAGCAAAAAAAATTATAAGGCGACTTTAATGTGTAGCAAAATTGATACAAATGTTTTTTAATTTGCGGCGCTTTTACAAGAAATTCCCTACTCGTATAATTCAACTCACACCAGTCACCATCCCTAACTGCTCTTAAAGGGAAAAAAACTTTTTCTTTCAAGAGAAAAAGCAAGTGAAAGACGTAACTTGATCTCTGGCCTTCCACTTCCCACGCCAAATAATTAAGTTGGTCCAAATGAGGAAATGTTTAAGAATTTTCCTCCATGTAGTCCATGTGCTTTATTATAAATTAGAAAAAAGAATTTAGAAGTAAATAGCCTTTTTTTAAAGAATTTTTTCTTAAAAAATGCTCAAAGTTTTAAAATTAATTAAAAGGCCCTTTTCTTAAAATGATCAATCAATTTTCTTAAATGAGTAATCAGTGATTGACTACATAATATTGTTAATTTGGTATATTACTGATTGATTGTAGTCAATTATTGATTGAACATAACGTAAATCCTCAATTTTCAAGTCAATCACTGAGTGATCATGATCAATCACTAATTGACCAAATTTGAAAAAAAAATGACAAACAATCATCTTGTTAAAAAAAAAAGTTCGGTCATCTATTAGATTCGATGACCAAAATAGGCCATCCAGCCGAATTTCTTTTTAAAATTATGTTATAGATATAATTTTAAACCATTAGATTATATTAAAATTATGTCATGTAAATAAAAATATAATTATTTAACACATCTCAATAAAAATCTACCGGTTTAAAACTACATTCTATGATTGATTGGTTGGGTATTTTCCCCGCCATAAATAAAGTCACCAAAGTACCAATTCTCAAATTATCTCTCTATGTATTTAGGATTTAAAAGTCGTTAATAAAGAGGCAAGTTGGTATTGGAAAAGCACGTTGTTGGATGAGTAATATGCTTGGATAATCTCCACCCCCGTTATTAGGTAAGTTTCCCCTTTTTTTTTTTTTTCCATCTCACCTTTATTTAAAACCCACCAAAAGTAGTCAAACAACTTGGCATAAAGGGCTCTCAACACACAGAAAATTGCAATGAAGAAAGGTTCAGATGTGAACACATTAATGATGAATCTGACCAGATGGAATACTAGACGAGATGAAGAAAGACCACTACAAACCAAATTCGGAAGCATTTTAATTTTAATTCATTTTATTTTATTTTTGTTGAGAATTATGTGTTGAGAATTTTTGGCTAGATACATAGTGCTTTGATTTTCCTGTCATTTGTGTTATATATGACCTATAATGAATTTGTTTTGTACTTTTAGTTATTGGTCCTTTATAGATATTCAAGTCACCGATCAGTAATGAAACCAAATAAAATTTGTCCAAAAGGGCTAATAACTAAAATATATATATATATATATATATATCTCTACATAGAAAAGTACCACTGATCGATTAATCTTTCATTTAATTTTTTAACTGATTCTTCACAATATTTGTAGTAAAAATAATACCATCTCCATAGTAGCAATAACAACGGGTAGGACTAATGCTAATGTCAGAAGCCTATAAACTAATGAATACATGTTGTCTTTGTGTATAAAACCTTTATTTATTATAAAAGAAAACAAAATAATGAGGGCATATAAGAGGTCTATTGTAAATTAGGGGTAGATATCGTTAAGTACATGATTTAGTTTTATGTCTAGTTAGTCCTATTAATTAAAATATTAGTGATGTATTTCTATAGTTTTGGATTGTAGGTGGGATTTTGAATATATATATATTTTTTATATACATGTACAAATACATATATAGGTTTATAAAAGTAAAAACAAAAAGCTGAGGGGACTTGAGCCCCCAAGGCCTGAACTCCCTTTTCCCTATTACAAGGAAAAACACAAATCCTCCCGTATGATTTTGACACTTGTAGAATTTTTCCTGGATTTTAATCTCCAATCTATGATATTTAGTGAAGACGGAAAAAATAGATGAGCGTTCAATCTTCTGCAATGTGTAAAGCAAAAACCCCCGGTGCTCTCGCGTAGAAGAAATTTTCAATCCCTTGTCATTGTGTCGGTTAATTTCTAGCTTGAATTTGAGAATTTTCAGTTTGTAGAAATGCTTGGTGGAAAAAATAAAGATCTTCTCTGGAACATGACCAAATTTTGAAGGAATTGTTATTTCAATGTTGTTATGTAACTGGACCACCGATGAATCTGTTTTACTCCAGATTTGGAGGGCACATTTTTCGACATTTATATGTATTTTTCTGGTTGTTGATTTATTTATTTTTTTCTTTTTCTTTTTTTAAATTTATTTCTTTTTAAGGAATGTCCTTAGTTCAATTGTAAAGGGAGATAGAAGGGATTAAAATTTAAGAGTATTAAAAGGAAAGGTATAGTTCATAAATTTCTTGCTCAGTTTTTGAGACATCTCATCAACTACATAAAATAAATTAGTACAAATTTATAGTAGTAATCATGTGTTAGATGCATCCAAAATTTGTTTAATAACAAGGGAACAATATTTGTAACAAGTCCCCTTTGTACAAAACTTGAAATTCAAGGTAGTAATAAGAGACACATTAATATTATTATTAGTATGTCTTTTATTTATTTATTTAAGTAACGTAATTAATTTAGTGCAACATGTGAAATAAGGGGGTTAAAGTTAAAACCATAGCATTTCAATGGTGAATGGCCTAGAAAGGAGTATGTTTTCTTTTCCGGACACATGGCCAAATTGAGAGTGGGAGAAATAGGCAGCATGTTTTTAGTAACTTATTTCTCTTAATAAAAATTATATCCTCTTTAATCTCATTGGATAAATATGTTCTCATACGGCCATGAAAATATAAGAAAACAAAATCTGATTTTCTTAAAAGAGAGCATATTAAGATTGAGAAAATATAGTTTCATGTATTGGTTGGACCCAACAACACATGGATCCAAATTCATTCTCCAAACTGATTAATGCTCAATATGTTCAACGCTTTTATTTGTTGTCGTGTCTTTAAATTTGTACTGTATTTATAATTTGCATCTCGGGTTTTTTTTTTTAAATTAATTTATTTAAGTCCTAATGAAAGTTAGAGAAGTGAGGGGAAAGCTTAAAAGATGAATAGAGGCTTTTCATACACAAGGGTGAGGAAAGGAATGATCAAGGAAACATCCGCATTTTTCTTATTTTCAATTATATTTATTCACTTCTATCGGTCACGTTTGTATCTATTTTGCAATTGTGGCGTGATTCATATTCAAAAATTCTATACAATTATTTACTGTGTTATGCCTAAATTCATTATTTGTTCTTATAATGATTATACAAATAATTGAACGGTAATTTGATTTCGAATACCCTCTTATCCCTAAACTTAAAATATAATATAAATATACCATGTACTTCGTAAAATGTCAAAAATATCCGTTGAATAGATTTCTCAAAAAAAAAAAAATAATAATAATAATAATCCATTGGAGACAGATTGGGCATACCAAGGACTGATTTTATATTAATACCAAATTTTTTGATTATATATGGGATGTTCAGAACGTACGCAAATTCCATCATTTTGTGAAATAGATTCGTGGGCCACTAGCATCGATCTTCTCCATGTGCGCTCTGTGTTTTCCATAAAAAAAAAAAAAAAAAAAAAAAAAATCCCCATTAGTTATAGCCAACTACTCTTCATTTGGGGCCTCATTTTGTAGCATGCATTTTCTGCAGGTTGTATGTAGTGTTCTGTTTTTTGGCCAACAAGAAAATACAGAATTTATAAATTTGCTTTGTATGAATAAAGGTTATTTAAAACTTAGAAAAGCGTTATTTAAAACTTCACTAAGGTAGTATATACAGTGTTCTGTTAATTTTTTTTTTTTTTTTGTAATCACAGCTTGTGTTTTTTTTTTTTTTAACATTTGTGGAAGGGTACCATGCATTTGACTTTTTATTTATTTATTTATACCAATCATAATATTACAGTTGATAATTTTATAATTTTATAACACTAAAATTATTAACTTTAATATTATAATTGATAAAATTATAAGGAGGTATTCAAAACATGATTCTCCACCTAATTTTCTCTTCTTCTTCTTCTTCTTCTTCTTCTTTCTTTTTTTTTTTTTTTTTTTTTTTTTTTTTTGGGGGGGGGGGGGGGATGTGTTGCTTGGTTTTGGAAGGAAGGGAAAAGCTAAAACAAGAGGGGGGAAAAATATTAATTCTTTGGGCAATTACAAAACAAATCACGTAGGCTGGTGCATCTAGCGCAAGTCTATTTCGAGATAACAAAGTAGGGAATCATCACAAAATCTACAAAAGGAGTCAGTACAGTTCTTTTGTTTTTTTAAAGAGCATTTTACAAATGAAGTATGAGAAAAAAAAAAATATATATATATATATATATATATATATATACACTCTATCAATAATAAATTCTATCAATCTTAGATAATTTTTTTACTAGATTTAATATTAAAGAACATGCCCGATTAACAGAGATATCTCTCCATAAAAAGCTCATTTTCTCTTGCAGGAAAAGATTATAAAATGCCGAAACAAAAGAGGCCCCCCTCCCCCACCAAAGCTACAAAAATAAAAATGAACAGAGAGTCCAAAATCACCCTTGTGAAACTAACACACAAAATGTCGTTAATTTGTTGTCCTTTTTTTACAAATTCGCAACTTGGCTGCGTCCTAAGGACGCTACGCGGCTAGAACGTGCGTATTAACGACGCCTAAATCCTCGTTGGTTAATAACTAGAGGACAACACTACCAATTTGGATATATAAATTATTAAAAATTAAAAATTAAAAATAAAAATATGCCTCCACCAACTAGAGATGTAATCCTTTAAAACTATCTTCTTTTCACGCTACACAGTAAAAATATATATATTTTTTAATTGGGAATTTGTGACCTTATAATTTGGTAACAGTGCTTTCAAAAGCCTTAAATGGATTAAACACAAGTCTCAATTTTCTACTTTTATTTTTTCTACTGTGTACTTAAATCGTGATTACACTCATCATATTTTAACGATGATCACACAACTAATTTCGTCTAGAGGTTAAATCTTCCCGTACTATATTAAAAAAAAAAAAAAAAAAAAAGAAGGTAAAACAAAGTAGACCATGAGGACAGCATTAACGTGCGTTGCACGTGACATTCTTCTAGTATAAAAAAAACAGAGGTCCAGTATCTCCCTTACCCAGTGAATTGATTAGCTGAAACAGAGGAGAGAGTAAGAAGAATAAGAAGAGAGAAAATGGCAGTGAAGCCAAACGCAGAAGACAAGGTGGTGGACCCCACCACTTACATGGCGGTGCTGAAGCCGCCGGAGAGAGGCTTCACGGCGGAGGCCGAGGCGGAGCTGCGGTTCAAGGAGAAAGTCGGAAGCGTTTTTCCGGCGAGGAGGCGATCGGTAAAGAGGCTGATCCTTGATCTCATCCTCCAACTCTTCTTCGCCTCGGAACCCAAAACTCGCAATGTTAAAACCCCACGACCCACACGCGCCACCAGCGTCAATCGCGTGCACCCCTACTCGCCGGAGCGTCGTGGTGGCCTGAATTGAGAACCCCAGTCCTCGCCGTGGCCCATCTTCGTATGGATGTTCAAAAATTTTTTTTTTCCTTTTTTTTGTTTTGTTTTTGTGTTTGTTTGTTTGTTTTTTTTTTTTTTTTTTCACTTTTTATGTACTTGAATATGCTGTTTTGACGCAATAAAGCAGTCTTCGAATTGTTTCTGGCGATTGAATTTGAGCTTGAGGTCTATTTTTGCCTGCTCTTTTTGGGCTTTTTTGCATTTTTTCTTGATTGGGAAGTTTATCAAATTCATTTAGTAGATTTTAAAATGGAGTAAATTTATATCTGTGTCACTGTGTGTGTGGGGAAAAAAAGAAAATGACTCTTTCCCAGCTGAGGAACAAGCATACGACATTACTGTGTGAGTCGTGTATCGAATCTAAAATGGCAAAATTATAGAACCTGAAGGCGGGTCGCCAGTCAGGCCGGGTCGGGTCGTATTTTAAACGCTACTGATGGGTTTCGATTTCCCTTCATTTAGCAACTCAGATGTTTCAGTTCGCTCAGTTTTTAACATCAGAGCCGAATATTGGAGATGCACTTAGATCCTTTGTACGGCCAACAGTTGTTTTCCTTTGAATTTGGGAACGATTAGTACTGGCGAATAAATCGGACATCGAAATGAATAATAATAAGATCCAAGCAGGAGTATTTGGGTTGTTTTGAATCTTGGGTCAGTCTTATGTATAATATAGGGAACTTTTAATTGTGTATCATCGATAAGAATTATTATTTTAGTTGTTGGATTAACTTTTTAGTTATATAATTTAAGACAAAAATCAGTTTTTATACTTTGTAGTATAAATTTTTATCGTAAATATTCACAAATCAGATTGTGACAAATTTAATCCAAAATCAGAGGTTCCACCGTAGGGTTTTCAATTCCGATGTTGGCATTTGTTTTTTATTTTTTTTATTTTTTTATGTGCAACCCATAATTGAAAAGTCAGCAAAAAAGAAAAAAAGTCGGTTTTGCTAACTGCTACCTAACAATATTCCTTTGTGTTCAAATAAAAATTTAAGCCAAAAATGGGTGAAATTTTTCTGCCAAGGAGAGTGACGTGACAAAAAGATTTACGAGAGCGTGTTTAATATTATAAAGGGGACAACTGATCATTTATTAAGTTTTAACCACATGGTTAATTGTAACTATATGCATGGTTAATCAATCTTTGGACTTTACTGTAACTACTTATGACTAATTAGATATTATAAGGAATACAGTTTGATAATTATACCAATTAATAAATGCTATTAACAGTAATTTATCGTAACATAATCCATAAGGTGTAGAATCTCGTCGGAAATCATTTTCCTAAGCAGGTAAATGAGGAAAAGGATAAAAGAGGGGGCAAAAGTGTCCTCTTAATAGTGGTTGTTGTACTTGAACTAGTTGTCTTTGGATCATCATCTAAAAGAATATATTTTTTTCGAAATAGTGGGGTTTTGATTTTTTTAAATAGTCTAAGATGTATATTTTAGAGTTCAGACATATTAAAATCAGTGTTTGCTCAAAAACATTTGGTTGACCTTCCATAAAAGAACACTTAAATGGCCTTTAAAAAAGAAAAACAAAAAACAAAACAAAACAAAACTGACATGATGAATTGAATAGCAGGTTGTACATGTACCATAAATGGAAACTAAATTAGTTGTTTTAGTACTATAATTTTTAATTGAGGTGGGAAATTCAAACTCGACATCTTATGATGGGGTTAGGTTTGAAATTATTATTGGACTACATAATAAGTAATTAGGGGGATTATGATCAAGTTTTCACTTTGAAGAGGGGGTTACTATGAATAATTTATTAAAAATTTATATGTTAATGTTTTGAAGAAAAATTAAAAAACCAAAGTTGAGTCCTCTGTTTCTGATGTCAAAAGCCTTTATCTATGTTACGTAGCTTATGCTTTTATTCTTTGACAAAAGATGGACACGTTTTTGTTTTTGTTTTTTTTATTTGCCCTAGTAGTGGGATTGGGAAAGGAACTCATATATATATATATATATTGTTTTTTTTTTTTTTTTTGTATTATTATTAAACTTATATGGAAGGTGGTCAACACTCCATGCACAAATGCACGCAATCAACTTCAAGTGTGGTTTTCGAAAGAGACATATAGTTGAAGCTTCTACCTTTACGCCCACTAAAAGCTTTAAAAATTGGTGCATATAAATAACTACAGCTAAAAGTGGAAGTCGTCCGTTATCTTTTCAACCCCTTTTCAAGTAGATACTAATTTCCTTTACCCCAAAAAAAAAAAATGTAGATACTAATTTCGTTTCTTAAATCTAATTTTAAAAAAAAAATTATAAAAGAAAGCAAAAACAGGCCAAGCCAGCCCATAGGCCCAAATACCTTAGCCGATGTCACTATTATTGTGGGCCGGACTTTCTTAGGGCTCAGATGGGCTCTAATATGATAAAGCCCTGCAAGGTGTTGACTTTGACTTGTAAACTAAACTGCCGGTTGCGAGATAAAACATATATATATATATATATATATGTAAATAACATTTTTTATAGTTGAAATAAGCAGTAACTTTTACAAACATTTAAAAATAAATAGTAAAAAGATTATTTACCTAACAAATTTCGATTTTATCTAAAATATTTAAATTTATTATTTATTTATTTTTAATTTTGTAAAATATTATTTACTTATAACTTAAGAACAGGAGAAGGTTATTCCATAAATTAAAAAATAATAATAATAAAGGAGAAGTACAATAAAACATTGACGTTTAGCTGTCCTTGTTGGATCAAGTTTTCGGTTTTAAGAACCGTGTTCAGTTAATTTTTTTTGGAAACCGTACAGAACAATTGCACGTGCGGCATCGTAATCCGGAATCCAAAAGAAGCAGATAAATATAATTTTTGTTTTAGTTGCGCACGAGTGTCAAGATACGCCGTAATTCCAAGCCTGCAATCACAGCGTGATCATCACGCACTTTCACAAGCACTTCTTTCATTTCCACGTTTCATGCAACTTTGTCCACGTTAAATTAAATTTCTACTTTTATTTATTTATTTCTTTATTTAAACTTTAGGTACAGTGTGATTATAGATATAATCTAATAGTATTATTATATTTAACTCTATATAAAGATATAGAGTTCGAATTCTCTTATCTCCAAGTTCTAAATTGATAAACAAAATATGCAGTTTGGTGCATCAAATGGAAATGAAACTTTTAAGTTAGAGTTGCTTAACTTTTCAAAAACTTGTTATAATTTTTATTGACTTTTTAAAAAAGATAAAAAGTGATATGGAAATTTTAGAATCGAAATGGTGCACTAAACGCAAGCTTAAAAATTGGTATGTAAACTCCATAGAATAAATCAAGGTGAAATACAAAACTAATAATTATGCAAATAATTTTTAGCACAAAAAAAAAAAAAAAAAAAAAAAAAGGAAGAAGAATAAGAAAGGATGAAAATTTGCTTATTAATCCAGCGGTGGATCACGATTTCACACGTTTACAAGCAAATATTTTATGGAGCTATCACATTAAAGTTTTTGGTAATTCTGAAAACTAGAATAACAGTTTATTTGGCGTTTATTTAAAAAAAAAAAGCAAAATAAATTTAAGTTTTCGTAATTTGCTCTCCTGAAGTTTTAATTTAAAGAATTTATCAACCTTGTGTGAGGACAAAAATTCTTATGTCTGATAAAAAAAATTCCAAAACCAAATCAAACCTGATCAGTACAAATCTTATAGATTCACGTTCATAATTTAACAAAAATTACAAAATGAGATACATTGTAACTATCTAAAAAATTTAAAGGGTAAACTATTTATTTATTTATTTTTTTTGGGAAGGGGAGTAATCAAAACCCAAAATATTTAGATGGTAATTGAGCTATAAATCCTAAATAATAATAATCAGGGACTTATCTAGCAGCATACTTAAAGTAACTTGCTCTTCTATTTTTTTTTTTATTCACTTCTAATTGTTAATATTATTTAATTTAAAACAAGATGATAACAACCTAACTTAAAAATTCATGCCACTTTTAATTTTGTAAATTATGGCTATGCTTGTTTCACAATGTCTATGATTGTTTTTGTATTATTAGTGGCAATTGACCTTTCAACAGATCTCTCATACATTAATTAGTTCTTCTTATCCTAGTTTACTTTACACATGAACAAACAAATTATTATACCAAAAATACAAATAACAAAGTAATTGGTTATTTATGTTTTTTTAGAATTAAAAAATCATTTAATTTTATAGGCAAATATAACTAAAGCATATATATATATATATATATATATGGGTCTTTTTCATGCATGCATCATCGTAGAAGAAAATGATGACGATAATGATCATCAGGCACTATATAATATATATATATGGGGCCATATGTATATTTTCGGCCACAAAATTATTTATGTTGCTTTGTATTTTTTTATTATTATTTTGAATCATTCTTGTACAGCTTTTAATCATTAGAAATTAGAAAGTGGAATCCAGAAGTACATCTCTGATCGACCAGCACTTCGATCATATATATATATATATACATATATACACCCTTTATATATGTGCCACCAATAAATGAGAAAATGAAACAAGTACGTCCTAATGGATCATGTGTCCTTTTTAATTTAGGAAGGTTTTAAAATATTCAACAATTCATGGATTAATTGGAAGATTTTCACTTCACAAGGATGAGGGAAAAAAAAGATAGATCTTCTCAATCTTTTTAAAGGTTTCACCGATTTAAAGTTATTCCTAATATATAAAAAATTATTATTATCATTATTAGTGATGTAGTTGTTATGACATACATGATGGAGTATTAAATTAATTGACACATCTAATTATAGAGGTGCATGTAATTAACTACAGCTAAAAGTGGAAGTCGTCCATTAATTTTTCAGCCCCTTTTCAAGTAGATACTAATTTCCTTTACCCCAAAAAAAAAAAAAAATGTAGATACTAATTTCGTTTCTTAAATCTTAATTAAAAGAAAAAAAAATAAAAATAAAACAAAAACAGGCCAAGCCAGCCCATTGGCCCAAACACATTAGCCCATCCCACTGTAATTGTGGGCCGGACTTTTTTAGGGGCAGATGGGCTCAAATGATAAAGCCCTGCAAAGTGTTGACTTTGACTTGTAAGCTAAACTGCCGGTTGCGAGATAAACACACACACATATATCTATATATATATATATATATTTTGGGAAAAGAAGTAAATAACATTTTTTATAGTAAAAATAATTGAAATAAGCAGTAACTTTTACAAATATTTAAAATAAATAGTAAAAAGATTATTTACCTAATAAATTTCGATTATACTATTATTATCTAAAATATTTAAAATTTATTATTTATTTATTTTTAATTTTGTAAAAATGTTATTTACTTGTAACTTCAGAACAGGAGAAGGTTATTAAAAAAAAAAAAAAAAAAAAAGGAAAATGAGAAGGACAATAATTCTCTGACGGTCAGCTGTCCTTGTTTGATCAAGTTTTCAGTTTTAAAACCGTGTTCAGATAATTTTTGTGGAAGCCGTACAGGACAATTGCACGTGCGGCCATCGTAATCCGGAATCCAAAAGAAGCGGATAAATATGATTTTTGTTTCAATTGCGCATGATTAGAGAGTCCGTAGTTTCAAGATACGCCGTAATTTCACAGCCTGCAAGCACAGCGTGATCATCACGCACTTTCACAAGTTCTACTTTCATTTCCACGTTTCATAAGACTTTCTCCGTCTTAGGATCCGTTGGGAAGGTAGTTCAAACTACCAACTCAAATTAAAATTTTATCCTTTTTTAAAAAAATTTTTGTCTTTTCTGAAATTTTTTTTTCTTATCTAAAAGTCAACAAAAATTACTATTACAACTAAATATTTCAACTCAAACTAACATACCAAACAGATCCTTAAATTAAATTTCTGTTATTATTTATTTATTTCTTTATTTAAACTAAGATACATTGCGATTGTATATAATCTAATAATAATATTATATTTAACTCTATTTAAAGATATATATTTCGAATTCTCTCATTTAAGTTCTAAATAAACAAAATATGCAGTTTGGTGCACCAAATAGAAATGAAACTTTTAAGTTGGAGTTGCTTAAATTTTCAAAAACTTGTTATAATTTTGTTGATTTTTTAGAAAAAGACAAAAAGTGATATGAAAATTTTAGAATCGGAATGGTGCACTAAACGCAAGCTTAAAAATTGGTATGTAAACTCCATAGAATAAATCAAAGTGTAATACAAAACTAATAATTATGCAAGAATAATTAACCTAAATGGTCCCTAAACTCTTTAAGAGGTGATACTTTGGTCTTTTTTTTCTATGTTGACCCTAAACTCTCTAAAAATGTAACGATTTAGTTAATTTCGTCCACATCCATTAAATTTCTAACGGAATGAGTCATGTAAAATGCATATGATCTAATTTACAAGGGTATTTTAGTAATCTAATAATAATTAATTTGACAAAAATTAAAAAAATCATAAAAAAAAAAACAAAACGAAATTCATATTCTCCTTTTTCTCTCTTCTCGCTATCATCTCTCTCTTCATTACTCAAAACCAGATCGAACGAACTCCCGGCGGGGAGAGGGGGCGCGGACGGCGGTGAAGACGCATAGGAGGGGGGACCCAGATCCGCAAACTCCAATAGGGGGGGGGGGCGACGGCAAAAGGGAGACGGAGAGGGAGGAAGGGGAGACGAGGGAGAAGGGGGGGGGCCGACGACTAAAGGAGAGGGAGAGGGAGGAAATGGAGGTGAGAAAGAATGAGGTGGGGGGGAGGGGGGTGGGCGTTGACGGTGATGGTGAAAGGGAGAGGGAGGAAGGGGAGGTGCGGCCCAGATATGGCGTGAGGGTTGCGAAAGGAGGGGTCGCAGGGAGATCTTCGTCGGGCTGAAAGGGCCGGATCTGACTGGGGACTGTTGTCGGGGAGGGGGGGGGGCGAGCAGATTTGGCGCTTGGGTCGCGTGGGGGGCTCGTTGTCCGGGGAGAAGGGGCATGGGTCGACGGCCAAGACGCGGAGGGGTGGGGGGGGGGGGGGGCACCCAAATCGGTTTTTGGCATTGGTGTTGAGCTCTGCGACGGCAAAGATGAAGGGGGGCATAACTCGTCGATAGTAAAGGCGGGCGTCGGATCATAGGGGTGGGAGAGGAGGGTTAGGTTTAAGTTTAGCTCTCTCTCTCTCTTTTATGTTTTATTTATTTATTTTACTGTTATTGATATGAATATGGGTATTTTTTTGTCTTTTTAAGGTTAATTGAGCTCATATAATGGCTCACGTGAATCATTATATTAGAAATTTAATGGATGTGGATGAAAATGACTAAATTATTGTCACATTTTTAAAGAGTTTAAGGTCAGTACGGCCTAAAAAAAAAAAAGAACTGGGACCAAATTTGTCACATCTTAAAGAATTCAGGGACCATTTAGGTTAATTACAATTTTTTAGCACCAAAAAAAAAAAATGATAAGAAGAATAAGAAAGGATGAAAATTTGCTTACTAATCCAGCGCTGGGTCACGATTTCACACGTTTACAAGCAGATATTTTATGGAGCTATCACATTAAAGTTTTTGGTAATTCTGAAAATTAGAATACTTGTTTACTTGGTGTTAATTAAAAAAAAAGCAAAATATATATATATATATATATATATTTGCACATGTATTTCCTAAACATTTTGACTTGTGAAATTTGCTATCCTAAAGTTTTAATTTTGAGAATTTATCAACCTTGTGCGAGGACAAATAATTCTTATGTCTGATAAAAAAAAAAAAAACACGAAAACCAAATCAAAGCTGATCAGTGCAAATCTTATAAATTCACGTTCATAATTTAACAAAAATTACAAAAGGAGACACATTGTAACTATCTAAAAAATTTAAAGGGTAAATTAATATATATATATATATATTTTTTTTTTTGGGAAGGGGAGTAATCAAAAACCAAAATATTTAGGGGGCAATTGAGCTATAAATCCTAAATAATAATAATCTTATCTAGCAGCATACTTAAAGAAATATGCTCTTAAAAATCTTTATTTATTTTTTTGGGAAATTACTTCTAATTGTTAATATCAATTAATTTAAAACATGATGATAACAACTTAAACTTAACAATTCATGCCACTTTTAATTTTGTAAATTATGGCTATGCTTGTTTTACAATGTCAATGATCGTTTTTGTATTATTAGTGGCAATTGACCTTTCAACAGATCTCTCATACATTAATTAGTTCTTCTAATCCTAGTTTACTTTACATGAACGAACTAATTATTATACCAAAAATACAAACAACAAAGTAATTGATTATTTATGTCTTTTTAGAATTTAAAAATCATTTAATTTTATGGGTAAATATAACTAAAGCATACATATATTTATATATATATATATATATGGGTCTTTTTCATGCATGCATCATCGTAGAAGAAAATGATGACGATGATGATCATCCGGCACTATATAATATATATATTTATATATATATATATATAAGTGGCCACATGTATCTTTTCGGCCACAAAATTATTTATGTTGGTTTGTATTTTTAGATTATTATTTTGAATCATTCTTGTACAGCTTTAATCATTAGAAGTTAGAAAGTGGAATCCAGAAGTACATCCCTGATCGACCAGCACTTGGATCATATATAAAGGGTGCCACCAATAAATGAGAAAATGAAACAAGTTCGTCCTAATGGATCATGTGTCCTTTTTAATTTAGGAAGGTTTTAAAATATTCAACAATTCGTGGATTAATTGGAAGATTTTCACTTCACAAGGAAAGGGGAAAAAAAAAGATAGATCTTCTCATTCTTTTTAAAGGTTTCACCGATTTAAAGTTGTTCCTAATACATAAAAAAAAAATATTATCATTATTAGTGATGTAGTTGTTATGACATACATGATGGAGTATTAAATTAATTGACACATCTAATTATGGAGGTTTGATATTTAACTCTCACATTAAACAGTTTTATTCTACTATATATCATATGTGTTTTGATGTATCACATTACAATACTCAAATATATTAGTACTAATGTTTAGTCCTTTGACCATATATAAATATATAAAAATATATTTTTTTAAAAATACACTATAAATGATAAAAAGAAAAGCATATTAGGGGGGGGGGGGGGGGAAGAAAAACTCTACCTACTTCAATATTATAGCAATTATATAAATACAAGAAAGAATAGAGGAATAGAAAAATATGGCGAGAGGTCAACCTGAAGAAGCGATTTTTTTTTTTTTAAACATAAAAGGATAAGATGTTAGATGTGATGCTTTCTTTTCTTTTTGGCTTGAAAATATGATAATGCAGGTGCCAATTTATAAAGTAAATCTGTTTTTCAACCCATAAAATTTCTTTCTTATTTTATCTAGTCATTCTCATATATTTTTCCAAATCTAGTAATTGTCATGCCAACTAAATGATAGTCATGGATTGGATTGTTCACTGAAATATCATTTAATTAACAATACTGATATATATATATACATATATATATCAATCATTTTTTAAAAGAAAAACAACATAAAAATATCCAATTTTGGAATTGCACTGTGTTGTCGGTTGTGACATACAATAAAGCTTATCGGCTTTCAAAGGGAAAAGAAAGGTTATTGATTTACGGTAATAAAGTAAATATTGTTGTTTTAATTGTTAGATTAACTTTTTAATTATAAGACATGTAAGTATTTATATTAAAAATTTATAACGTGCTATGCAGAATTACGTTGAGACATTCATCAAACCCTTAAAATGTTAATTTAGCTAAATGCATAAAATGCAATTCTTACCCTAACTTATACATTTTCTTAAAAAATAAAGAGAAGGGCATTTACTTTGACCAAGGGGAAAAGGACAGATATTGGGTTAGAGTCAGGATGTTTTGGTGTGCTATTTTGCTCGACTCTCTCATTTGAGAATTTCCTTCTTATCACATCTCAGTCCACCATATTTTCATTGAGAGAGAGAGAGAGAGAGAGAGAGCGATGAGATCAAAAAGGGTTACAACGTTTCTCCGGCAAAGAAGAGACTAGTGAAGAAAATGATGTTTAATTACATGCTTAAGAAGTTCTGTGTCTTCTGCTATAGCTGCTTTGGGACTTCACAGAGCAACAACAAGATACGCCCATATCCAGCATTTTCCGTCACTCCATAGGATCTCTTCGGCTTCGGCTAGTTCGACAGACAAAATTGAAAAGCTTTCTGTTTTTGTTACTTCCTTTTCATGATCTTTAGTTTGCGTCTCTCGTTTTCCATAGCTTTGTAATTCCTCTCCCTTTTATTAATTATATGATTGCCTTTTTTTTATTGCTCTCAATTTTTCAATGATGGCAGATTAGCACTTTTCTTTCCTCCCTTTTTTTTTTTTTTTTTTTTTTTGGGGGGGGAGAGAAAAGACAAACTTTTCTGTTTGATTCTCGGGAATTTATAGGAAGCAATAAAGTTGGAGAGCCTCCGGAGAACCATTGAATTAGATGACATAATAATTCCACTAATATCACATAGTGAACATATATAAGAAGAATTTGAGAGTTGGTAATTACTTGTTAATCTTACGTATTTGCAAGAGAATCACATCTAGATTAGAAAAAGTTACTATCCAAATTTGTCATTTGTGTTCGAGAAAGATAAGATTGATTTTTACGAAATCTGAGTCATTAATCCCATGATCAAAAAATCTCTCATCTTTCCCCATAAATATTTAAGAAACAAAGAGCATGTTTCCTGTCATTTGTTCTTTTTCATTCATTTTTGGAAATTAAAATGATGGAGTGTGCTTTGTTTTTTCTTTTTTGGATCATATGATCTGCCAAAAAGGGAAAATGAAACAGCAAATGAACCAGCTCTCTCTTTTGGCATTGTTGTGTGGCCTAATTTATGGTAGGGCCAATTTTTGGACACAGCCTGTCCTAGTGTTACAAAGTTATTCGTCTAGTACTTTTGGTCTTGTTTGGACAAATTTTTCTTTGTTTTCCCCAGAGAAGAAATGTGGTGAGGGGTCGCTCTTATGTCTCTTTCTTTATCAATCAAAACAACCACACGCGCCACTATCACCTCCCACCATCATTTTGGTCTCCATTTGACTCCTTTCTCTCTCTCTCTCTCCTCTCTCTTTCTACCTCTCTCTCTCTCTCCCCATGCATTCTTTATTCTTCCATGACACGGGTAGTCCTTTTCATAAGAAATTCCTTGGAAACTTGAAAGATCGTTATGCTCTTATCATAACGAATCAATATTTCACTACAATTTCATTATTTTAAAAATAGCCATACAATTTCACTATTTTTAAATACTTAATTAGTACTAATGTAACGAATCAAATCTCTGACAAACGGAAAAGAGAATCATAAAGCCATCGTCTTTTTATCGCTAGTTACATCTACTAAACCAACCAGTAAGACATGGATGGCGCTGAAGATGGCATAGATAATCGGCAGTTCCAAATTCATGATTGCCCATTTTAACTTGTTCCGTTGATATATATATATATATATATTTCGTATAGTATATATATATATATGGCCTAATATTATATATATATATATATATATATCAAATAAGACCATGCCTTTTAAATATCATAGAAGTTCCTCTTTTCATATCAGCTTTGTATCATTACATTTTTTTTTTTCCCTAAAAAATTCGAGATAGAAATTCAACATTCATATGATTTAATTATTATTATTACTATTATATTGTTACAAACAGAGACCTCGATGCAGTGATTGTAGAAGAAGAAAGCAGTCAAAAAGCTTCTAGATAATATGATTTAATCCAAAAAAAAAAAAAATCATAATGCAAAATAGGGAACCGATAACAAAGAAAAATCCGTCTTATTTTAAAAATGAAGACAATAAATAAATAGAAACAGAAAATCTAAAAAGACTGAAGGGAAGCGAAAAACTATCCAAACGGTTACAATTTTCATTCACTCTCTAAGACTTTGACTTAATTTGGGATTGGGAGCACTTTGCACAAAGATGTGTGATCATAATAATACAATGTAAATGTATAAATTAAATTTTTTGAAATTAATTAGTCAAATCTTTTTAATTTTGCTTCTACTTTTGCTTCTAGTAAAAATGACTTTACTTCTACTAAAATTGCAGTAAGATCAAATCGGGCTTTACTATTTCAAAATATGAGCAAAAATTAGTCGCATTTATTGATGTCTCTCAAAGCATCATGTGATAAAAAGATTTAAAGGGCAAATAAATGAGTAAATTACTTTTTCTAAAAAGAAAAAAACAAATAATTAAGTAGTAAACCTTTTTTTTTTTTTAACTAAAAAATCCTAACGGAGGAAGAACAGGGGATCGACAAGAGATAGCCTTGAGGCCATTCGACTAAAGCGGCACACAAGAGAGCTGCATGATTCCGCCAGATAAGACAAATGAGAGCAACGCCACATGATTTGCAGGAGAATTAAATTTTGACTGTCTGTCTAATTAATTTTCAACACCTTAATAAGTTACTTAAACATTTTTAGTATTTTTTTCTCCAAAAAAAAAAAAATTTTAGTATTTAATTTCTGTTTATGTGATTAGATTGTTGAATTTTAGATGACATATTAATAAATAAGGTAACAATTAAAGCATAAAAAATAAGGACAATAAATTTGGGTTCCTTGTTAGGAACGTGCCAATTCTTCTTCCACTATAAAAAAGTTTGCTTGTGGCAATTATATGTGTCTAAGATACATCCGACTTTATTTGGAATATTTTATCCACTTTATCAATGATGACTCATCTTTCACCAACCCGTTTCGTATCATACCAAAAATAAATAAATAAATAAATCATTTGAGAAGCAGTTTTTTGCCCCCTTCTTTACTCAACCAAGTTAAAGACCAGCTTCACCGTCCATCAATCACATGGCATGGCATGGTAGGAAGGAGTGAAGGTTAAATCTTGAATCCGAAATTGAAAAAGTTCCTTCCAAGATCAAAAAGACCACTTCCTTGAAAAATGACACCACTTAATTGAGTATTATTAATAATAAATATTGAAAAAAAAAAAAAGGAGAGAGATTGATCACTACTCCTCTTCACAGTGGTCAATTTGGTGATTTTCAAGTCGTATAATGACTGACTCATATATATACAAATACACACACACACACCCAATTTCAATTTGAAAACCAATCAATTCATATAAAAAGATAACGTTAGCTTTGGGGTTGTCCTTTCCTTTTCCCCTCAACCACTTCTGTCTTCGGAAGCCAAATGCCATTTTTCTTCCTATATATTGTCAGGCAGACGTGTGCTACATCATGTGATTAAAAATACGCGGATTTCTCATTGAAAATCCTGGTTCATGCCGAGTGAATCGATTGGAATATTTTGGTTTTTATTTTTCTACAAAATGAATGGGTTTGAATCACAATTCTCAATTTGAATTAGCAATCTATTGCAGATGGGTGTTTGGAATAGAATAAATTAGGTGTGGTTCTGTACTTTTTATACATATAACAAAATCTAGCTATTAGAGTGGAATTATATATTTTTTTTTCAAAAAAAAATTTAAGAATAGTTTACATATAGCAAAAAAAAAAAAAAAAAAAAAAAAGATACATCATTATCATAATTACTATGTAATTAGTTAGATAGCATAAAACATGAAAATCATTATAATATTTACTACGTAATGATGTTATTCGTAAAATGTTTTTTGAAAACTTTGCCCTATTTAAATTCCACATTTATAAAAATGTCATGTAGTCAATAATGTAATTTTTGGACTAGATTCTCAATTCAAACAGAATAAAATGAGTCCAAGTCAATTTGCCAAACGGGTAGCTGGCAATCATGCCATGTCCAATTGGCAACCGCCACAAAGCAAACAACAACAAATTTTTTAATGTGTCGTTATGCAATAAGTAGCAAATGAAACATCAACAATATTAATTGGTTGTGGAACTTCCTTCAACAGTATGAATTTATTATTTAATCCTAAAGAAAATTTTAGCCAATCCATGAGCAGCTTTGTTAGCTTCTCCACTGATATGGCTAAACTCGAGTATTAAGGAAAGGGATTAAAAAAATATAAAAAAAATATAAAAAGATGCTACCAAAGTCATTGCAAAAATCTTCTTTGTCCCTTAAGCTTGGGTAACCATTGGAGCATACGTTTACAATTCGTTGCAGAGTTGAAAGTGTGAAATTTAACCTTACGCCAGTATAACGTTTTAGTGTTACTCCTATTTCTAAATCTTAAGATATTTGATTATTTTTACACGTATTTTTTTTTTTTTTTAACTTTTAGACTATTAGGTTATTAGTGACATAAACTCCAAAAAAAAAATATTAAAAAAAAGGCATTATTAAAATCATAAAAGAAAAATCTGGTCTTTACATATTATCACTGAATTACCGATACTACCAACATCCTTTTTCCTCTCTCTCTCTCTCTCTCTCTCTCTCTTTCTCTTTCTGACTATTGAAATATTCAATAAAAAATAAATAATAATAATTATTATTATAATTAGTATTAATATGCTTTACCTGTCAGTACTGTTATCATTAAACGTGGGATTCTTCCAAATTTGGTATAATTCTTTCCACAATATATCCAACTCGTTAAATACAAATAAAAAAATTACAAAGCTGGATTTTATACATAAAGCACATAATGAAATAAGATAATATTATCTAACTAAATATATCCCATTTTCTGTCTTAAGTGAAACTCTAGCTCAATTAGGTCTGGTATGTTTAGATAAAATTGGAGACACTGTATATTGCATTATTATCTGCTGGATGTTATTTGTGGCAAAAAAAAAAAAAAATTACAGAAATCATTTTATCAACTCACTAAATTTTATATATATGTCTTATTGATATCTGATCCGTACTAATAACATATTGACATGGGTTTTTTTTTTTTCATTTTTTTCTTTTAGCATTTTCGTTTAGACTTGTCTTCTTCTTCTTCTTCTGACTAAGTTTTCAAAATTATTAATTTTAAAAAAAAAAGTGTTCAAAATTATTTGAAATCACTTCTTTAGGACTATAAATTCAATACCTTTCCTTTCTGTAAACCTTTTCTCTTGTTTTCCTTCAAGATTCAATAGTCAACAAGGACCAATACAGTCAAGTAAGGGTAAAAAGTAAAAGATTTTGATGGTTGTAATTGGTTAAAACTGAATCTATCCCTTTTGGCGCAGAGAAAAATGGAATTAGTAATCACATATATTCAGAATTGAATCATTGATGATAAAGTTTTTTTTTTTTTTTTTTTTTCTTTTAAAGGGAAAAATTGATTATTAATAGAAGGTGGAACTAAAAGAGCTTAAAAAATAGTTTTCTACTAATAAAAAAAAGATTATCAATGTCATTTTACCTTTGTCTTTATTGTTTTTTTTTTTTTTTTTAAATGCATTACAGCAAATTGTTTCCTACAGTTTCTATCCCATTTTTCTTTCTTTCTTTTTTCTACATTTCTTTTATCGTCCCAGCAAATACACACACACACACACACACACACATATGTATATATAAAACTCAAATTATCCTGATAGATAATTAATTCACAACCAATTCATAAGTTGAGTAATGTTTATGTGGCCAATATTATGCATATATATACACGAAAGCAATTTCTCAAAAGTGGGAAAGAGACCAACTAAGCATATCATCTTCTTTTTTATTTATTTTCTTTTTCACTTTCTTTTCTTCACCTTGCCTCAAACTAGTTGAAAAGTGGGATTTTCCTCATGGAGAGATGACTTGGGGGAAGCCAGAAGTATCCAGGAAAGCACTAGCCGACATCCGAATTTGCTCAAAAATATAATTTGTCCACCACGAATTTATTTTATTATAAAGAAAGAGAGAATTCTAATGTTTCTTTGTTTTTTATTTTTATTTTTATCCTTTCATTTTATCAGTTGTAACTATTTTAAAATTAAAGGCAAAAAAATAAAAAATAAAAAAATAAAAAAGTCATGGCATACGATCTCCTGATCCTCAAGGTTTTTGCTAATATCACCCTTTTAAATAATTTCTCTTTTTTTTGGGTCTTCAAATAGTTTTGATTAAAATAAAAAATAATAAAAAAAAAGAACAAAGGAAATTATCATGAAAGCACATCCACTGTGTGTGCAAAGTGCAAAAGCTTATATATTAGCCCCTCTTCTCTTCTACACTGCCACATTTCACAACCCCACTCAGGCAGGACCACAACTGAGTAGCGCAGACATTAGAGAGAGAAAGAAAGAGAGAGAGAGAGAGAAAGAGAGAGATGACGGAGGAAAAAGGCCAAGTTAGAAGAACAGTAGGGGTCAAGAAGAGGGCGGACCCAAAAGGAGTTTTGGTTCGGATCGAGTCGGAGACCTTCTGGTTCAGGCCAAAACCCAGAAGCATATTTCCAAAAAGGCGGAAACTGGTAAAAACCATGATTCTCGAGTCCATTATTGAATTCCTCTGCTTTTCTTCTTCATCCAAATCAGAATCTCAAAAAGACTAAACATCAAGACCATGGTAACGGACTTAACTGAGTAACCGGCCGTCCCTTTTTTGCTCTTCCCCCCCCCCCCCCCCCCCCCAACTTGTCTTCTTCTGGGCTTGTATTATTTCCAGTTATATATACTCTGTTATTTTTTTTTTTTTTTTGGGTCGGTTTATTCTGTACATATCTCCATCTGCTTTTTTTTTTTTTTGGGTAATTACTTTTTCCATCTGTGATCATAGCTTGTAACATGTTTGCTTTTAATGAATATTCTTGGTTGTGTTAATCTTTTGCTCTTTTTTATCTCTCCTTTTCTCCACGGTTTTTATTAATTTTCCCGACTTTTTATTTTAATTGGTGCGGCCAAAAGAAAATTTTCAAGTTGAATAACAGATCGATCGATCGATCAATCATAACAAACTTTCAGACTTTCAGCCACAACAAAAAAGGCAAAAAAAAAAAAAAAAAAAACAGAGAGAGAGAGCACAGAATCGGCGGGGTCCGGGTATTTCGCTGCCGCAATCAAACGTACCGAAAAGATTCGGTGGGACCCACGGCCCACCCATGAGAGGAGAGAGGGGTTGAAGGAGGGTCCCACCCACGGACGGTTGGGCCAGTTCTGTGAGGTTGGTCGCAGGTAAACTACTCCGGCTTACTCTCCGGCGACCACCGCAGGCAGGCCGGCATCTCTGGTGCGTTTTCAGAGCTGTTCCATGTCGGCGCTTACTTAATTATTAAAAAAAACAAAGAAAAAAAAAAAGGCAAGTGAGAGACGAAATTGGAAGTGGCGGTTAGTCACGTCATCTCAACTGTCAGGGGATTTCCTTTTTTATCTTTTTTTTTATCTTTTTCCTGGCAACTAATCTCCACAAAGTGAACAAACTCGTTGTCATTTTGTTGCTTCTTTTGCTTTTCGATGAAAATTCCTTCATTTCTTTCCATAAGAAATAATAAAAGTCTCTTTAAAATAAAGAATAATAATAAATGGAAAAAAGCCTTAAATATGTAACGTCGTTTCCTCTTTAATGTAGGTTGTAAGCCAAAAACCAAAACCTTAAGATTCTGTTTCGATCCCGTGTCAACTGTTAAAAAATAATTTTTTTTTGTTTTAAATAAAAAAGTCTTTTTATTTTGAGAATAAAATAATATTTAGATATGTAAAAATTTTTTTTTTTTGAAAATAAAAAGTTATTTGATATGAGAAAAAATGATATTGAAAATAGTGTATTATGAAAAATTTTCAAAAAAAAATTATTTTCTTTTTATAAAAGGGTATTGTTTAAAGTAAATTTGAAAATAATATAATTTTATTTTTTCAAAATAAGAAAATGATAAAAAAATTTGAGAAAAACACTTTTTGTAAAAATTTTATAAATTTGTTTTTTATTTATGTAGGTTGTAAGAATTATTTAAATTCTGTTTAACCAATCATATCAT
The DNA here is from genome assembly GCA_009761775.1 of Ficus carica. Classification (NCBI taxonomy): domain Eukaryota; kingdom Viridiplantae; phylum Streptophyta; class Magnoliopsida; order Rosales; family Moraceae; genus Ficus; species Ficus carica. The sequence goes on along the minus strand of CM019748.1, from coordinate 1,955,561 downwards.
AACTACTCATTTCTTTTTGTATTTTAATATCTAAATTCATTAAATGACATGATTTGAATCTAAATAATAAGACAAGGGTCAAGGAGACTAATGAGATGAGGTGCACGTGATTGGGGCCCATTTGATTTTCTGTTCGAGTGCTTTTGTTTTTTTTTTTTTAAATGCCCCTCAATTTCAAGTCTCGTGGCTTCAAGTTTCAATCTAAAAGCCTCAGATCTCACCAACTTCGAACTTCATCTTTTCTCACGGGAAATTCTATAACACTGATTGGGTTTCACCGTTTATTACAGTTCAAACTTAAGAAACGAATCTAATTATAAGTGTTTATCTCGTTCCTTTACCAGTTCGTTAAATTATATTACTCATCAAATGGCATTTACTAATTGCCCGACAAAAAAATTTATTTACTTATTTTCTTTTGCGGAAACTATTAATGGTAGGTGAAAAAACAAAAACCACATTAGTACTAATATCTAGGGATCACTTTCAATTAAGTGCTTTCAATTCCTTGTTTCTATACTATCTCTGATTTGCAATTAATAAACACTACTATCAACCTCAAACTCATTAGCTTAACTTAATTAAAAACCAAGTCCTTAAAATTTTAAGTTACTATTCACAAATCTATTTATAATCACTTTTCAAATAAATTATGTGATGGTAACTCGTAGATGTAAAAATTTTGTGAATTACACTTTCGAAGAACTTGTGTGAAAATTTCGAGGGAGGTGTAGTCTCAATCTCTTTTGTGGCTGGAACCAATTTTGATCATAAGGCCTCAAATATATATATATATATATATATATATCTGTGTATATACTTATATAAGAGATTCTGTATCAATATATATATATATCTGTGTATATACTTTTATAAGAGATTCTGTATCAATATATATGTGCATATGACGCATATGGTGGTCTTTTGGCCCTATTATATTGATTATTTAATAATTTCCGTCGCAATCTATATGTACATGTGATGAGTGGTCTTGAAACGAAACCAGAAACGCTTTTTTTTTCATTTTGTTCTTGGTCGGTTCAAATTTTCAAACTTAAGTTTCGTGAAATTCACGCATTATTATTGTTTTCTAATTAACTGGAGCCCATTCGACCTCTATCGTCAAAAAATACAGAGGAAGCTGTGGCATTTTAACCACAAAGATATTTTCACTTTTTGAGCACCCATATCATTCCCAAAAAGAAATCTTATCAATTGTCTAGACTAGAAACAATTGCATCGACAGGATAGATCTTCTCATGGGTATGTAACTTTCGTCACCTAATGGAACCCAGTTGGGCTAACTCGGTGGGAAGGAAAATATTTACGGTGCGTTTGTTACATTGATTGGAAATAAACTTTTTAAGTTGGAATTAATTGACTTTTCAAAAAATAATTATAATTTTTTTTAACTGATTTTTTAGAAAAACAAAAAAAACAAAAATTGATATGAAAATTTTAGGTCTAGAATTGCACACTAAACGTGCGCTTAAATAAGAGCTCCTAAATTTAAAATTTAAAAGTGTTCATTTATTTTTTATAAATGAGAATAATAAAGCTCACATCATAAAATAATAAAAATAACACTTCCGTCACAAAATGGAAACACAACTTAGCTAGAAACAATTAGGTCAAGGAATTTCAACATTCATAGTGGGAATATTGCTACCAAGTTGTTTTTTATTTCAATCTCATTAATTATCTATTTTATATTTATTTTTCATGTTACCTAATTTTAATAACCTTATGTATAAATATAATGTCAAAATTTTAACTGAAAAGGCAGTTTAAGGATAACAGATTTGGTTATTACACCTCACTAAATTATAATTATCAGTCCAAAATACAATGATTAAGGCAGCAAAGGACAAAATGATCACAAATATTGACGTACGCCTAAATAATTAAAGCAACTAATAGCTATTACAAGCCTATGTATATAATAAATAGTTTATAGAATCTAAGGGACTCTTCCACTGTGTATTCCTATTTTCATAACTTATCATTCTCTATCTATATAATATTTTATATATAATACTTTTCTTGCTATAATTTGTTATGGGGAAGCTTCCTTCTTCCAAGTTATTCCCTGCAATATCTAGTAATACTCCTTCAAAAATCCTGTCTCTGCCAATCTCAAGTAAATAAGGTTATAAATGTGAGGTAAAATATTAAGATATTGAGTTTAGAAAATAAGTAATAATAAAACACACAAATTAGATATGAGTATAATTTATTAATTTTACCTACAAATTTCTCTCTCTTACTTTATTTATTTTCTTCTCTCTATTTCCCCATTCTCTCTTGCTTCTCTCTCTCTCTTCTCTACAGACTTTTCGTTCGACACCTTTTGTGCTTCAAACTAGATGAATGAAGACCTATTTATAGGAGCACAAGGCCATGCATATGAAAACAAATTTTTTACAATTTGGCAACCAAAGTGCTTATCAACTAAGTTCTTTTAATGAAAGCTAGTTATTACAAACAATCTCCACTTACACAAGCTTTCACAACAAATAAGATATATTTGACATAATAAGCTAGGAACCACTTATTTTAGATAAAATAATAACCAAATTAACTATAAATTGGTTACTGTTTTTGTCATCCCTCTTTTCTACCCTTTCCTTTATTTTTTTTTTTAATTCATAATTTTGCAAGTAGTTGACTTCGTTTTGGACGTTGAACATGAAGCACATGAACATCACCCAAAACGAAAAATAAAAATTACCAATTCCCCTTCTCAATTACCAAATGAGGTTTCTATTAAAGCAATTAAAAAAAAAAAAAAAAGAAATGAGGTTATAAACAACGATTAAAGAATCAATTAAAGCAGGTAGTTAGGATTTGGGTTTCTCATCTGGCACTAAAATAGGAAATATATAGTAACCGACATATTTACAAAAGTTAAAATGAGTAAATAACATTTTAACAAAACAGTTGAAGGATATAACACTAGTAAATAATTTATTTATTCTTAGTAAAAAAATGTATTTACACATAAATGTGCTATTTATTTCAACAATTTCTAAAATATGCTATTTACTTCTTTTGGTTTTCGTAACCGTGATATTTATATCACCTCTTTCTCCTACTAAAATATTGTTTGTCCAATTTTTATGGAAGGGGCTCATGTAGCTGTCTAAGTTTCCACCCAAACACAACCCACTTAATTTGAAGTTCTCCAGTTCACACACTCTCTTTCCCCATTATTTCCAATGCGGACAAATCAATGTTTCTTTACCTCTTCGGTCAAAGGTTTTCTCTCAATTTAAAAAAAAAAAAAACAAAACAAAACAACAAACAAACATGCAAATTAGGTCAGGAGACCACGCATGATCAGCTTTCTATTTCTCTTCTGCTTTTAACGTCTCACATGACTGATCCCATCTATGCAGACCCCACATGGACCAGTCCAGCCCAGCCCATTTGAATGTAATTATAAAAGTAGTTTCCTAATAAGAAATGGGAACTTGCACGACTTTGAATAAGTGATCAACTTGTCATTTAAAAACTACAATTGATGATAATATTGTGGCAAAAGATGTGTTGCTTAAAACCTTCACTTTAATCAAGCCAAGAATTTAATCTTACTAAGTCTAAGTTTCCAAGCAAACTCTTGAAGCCCACTGTTTGTTTAATCGATGAAAATTAAAAATCAAAATCATTTATCATCCAATCAGTGACCTCAATGATTATCACTTATTTATTTTCACTAGACCGAAAGCGTGAGGACATCACTATATATATATATATATATGTATATATGTATGTATACTTTTTTTAACAAGAAAAGAAAAGTTCCCATTAAACGATTTCAAGGCATTCAATGGCATCAAGATTCGTTTCTACATAATCGATCAAACAAAAGCACAATGCCAAATGGAAACCGACTTAATTTTGAGATGAGTGGTGAATGATGGAAAAAGGTCGATGAATATTCAAAGAAATAGTTTTCAACACTTGTGACCAAGAATTTCGACTTCGCTTTCCTTGTATCGTAGGCATAGACATATATAATTGGCTTGGAAATCATGTCATTTAATAACAAGCCAGAAAGCGCAAGGGACAAAGTTTTCAACTTCCTTGAGTGGGAGGAATTCCGAGAAGGCAACATGTATACGAATCAAGCTTGGCCGGTCCCCACAGGGTGTGTGGGTTAAAGGGATTAGGGAGAAGGGAGAATGGGAATAGGCATGTTAATTGAGATGTAGTTTGCCTTTATGAATTGAAATGTAGTTATCATTGTTGTTGTTGTTGTTATTTAGCGGGTAGTTAAAACGTTCCACTCATAGATTGAATTGTGTTCTATGGTCATTCTGCGGCCCTTGGATGCTAAAAGCGTCTTTGAGGTGATATCGTGGTTCCTGTAGGGTGGAGATCGGTCTATGGATTTCATTCCTTTGAACATACTTGAGGGATTGAAGGGATCAGAGGCATATTCATTGGAAATGAGGACTCTGCTATAAAATGGCGCTGAAGCGGGAATTTTGAGTGGAGATAGAAATTAGGATGGTTATGACTAATCTTGTTTTTCCATGCTAAAAAGTATTTTTACAACTCGTGGAAAACAACATTCAATACGAGGCACGGTCGTTGATGGCTAGAAATCGGGTGGTACCCAACCAAAATTAGGTTTAAATACTGGGCCAGATTTTAGAGTAATCTCATGCGTGAAACCTGCGATGCATTGGGTCGGTATTGGAATTATGTGGTTCTTTAGGGGGAAGGAAAAGTTGTACTAAACTTGGAGTTTCAATTTTTGATTGAGATTGGAACTACGAGTATGATCGCCCTTTGTCCTATTTCTTTAAGAGCAATGGTGGTCAGATGGGGAGAGATGTGGTTTTTTAATTAGGGAAAATGGTGGATATAAATGGGAAGCAAGTACAAATGGACCATATATGTAGTTACTCAGTGAACACTCATTATGGGATCTAGTACTATTTGGAAATTTGGTATGCTAACAAGTATTACGCGCGAGAGATAAAAATGTATGAATCAGACATGGGGTCACAGGGAGGAAATTTTCCCTCCCTGCTGCCCCAATCCATTCCTGAAAAAAGATAGGAATGAGATGAAGGGCCAACCGTATTTCACATCCAACCCGCTATTCCCGTTAGAATAATGGAATAGAGGGGCTAATTTTCTTCTAGACTCCTAGTTCCAATCTAATCCAACTATCCAGTCCGTCATTCACGTTAAATAAATGAAATAAAGGCCGATCTTAGTATCCCTTCCGGCCCACCGTTCCCACTAAAAGAACGGGATATATAAGGGCCGACCAAGCTTAAAAAAAGACCCTTCTTTGCCTCGTACTATATCTTACCTGGTGGTATGGAGCAGGCGTCGTAACAAGAAATTGTAAGTAAACCAAGCTGATACTATTTGGAGTGTTATGGTTAATATGTGGGGCACCTGACTAGGCGTGATTGAAATAGTCGGATGCTATTTTTCAGAACCATTTTCATGATATGCTTTCATATCAGAGATATAAAAGCCAATCCTAATTTACACACACGGCCTTGTACTTAAAAGGAAACTTCATTTTACGACATAAAATTTTCATGAGGGGACGTTTATTTTCATGAATGTAGTCATCAGTGAATGTTTTGATTATTGATTTTTTTTTCCTCCACAAACCATAATCATGTCATGAGTGATATTTTATAAGAGAGAGAGATGCGTTTTCATTTTGTTGTTTTGCCCTTTCATTTTTCGAATTACGAGTACCAAAATTCAGTCATAGTCATGATTCCGCTTGACCCGCTCAATCATTTTGTAACATATATCCTAATGAAGGAATAAATTACAATATATATGATTTTTAAGAAAGAGTGAAAAATACAATATCTTAACTCAGTTATAAGATATAGAATTTGAATATCCATATTTTTTACAAGTAAAAAAAAAAAACGGACGACAAATCAAAAAGGTGTAGTAGTCACTAGTAATGAGAATAGTATAACAAACTCGGCGGGTTCTATAATTTATTCCGTTTAAATGCTTATTTTGACAATTTTTATTATATTTATCTGTTTCTCATGTGGATGTGTATCTTCCAACGAATCTTTCTCTCTTCGACCTTATTTTCTCTTTGAGAAACAATAAAATAAAATAAAGCCCCGAATATTTTTTCCGACAGAAGCTGTTTCAATTAATGTCGACATGTCATTCTCCCTTCAAACAAACATTCCAATAAAATACATATATATATATGAAGTACGAACTTAAGTGAAGCTAATTTAGTTATATTTTAATGAAAACAACACTAGTTTAATAAGGGAAAATAAATATATTACTTGTGCAATTATACTTTAATCTATAATAGAGACACTCAACACACCGTCACACCCGCATAATCTAAGTTCAATCTTTGTTTGATCTATATATTATTTTCCTACTTTTTCCCCTCCGCAACTTTCGCAATCTTGGAAATTAAAAAAAAAAAAAAAAAAGTATTTCTAGTTATTAATAGTTGATCTCAAACTTTTTGTACAAGAAAAAATAAAAATAAAAAGAGAGAGAGTTGATCTCAAATTAATTTCTAACCAAGCATCCGCATACCTATTAATGCCAAAAGGGTAGGACTAAACATTTCAAATTATTATTAAGTGTATCAATTCTCCTTTATGTGTTCCAAAAAAAAAAAATCTCCTTTTTATTGAAGCAAAAGGGCAAAGTCCATGTCTAAGATTGAGATATTCATGTCCAGAGTATATTTTAATATGGTATTTTTATTATGAATATTGAAAAAATAATCATCATAATAAGAGATTAAATGAAAAAAAAATTGGACAATTTAAAATTTAAATGGAAGAGAGAGAAACTTGGAATATGAAAATGTTATTATGTTAAACAGGTTTGAAATGAAATAAAATTTTTAAAATCATCAAGAATTTAATTTCATATCCTCATTATGAAATTTTAGCCAAACGTTAATAAAAATGAAATTGATTAAACTTACAAAACCAACGGGAGTTCAGATTCTCATCCAAGATAGCATCAAGTTGGTTTCCCTAACTATAAAAATAAAAAAAATAATAATAATAATAATAAAAATAATAAGCATCAACACGCAAACGCAAAAACCCCCCAAGACAAAGAGCATCTTGGACCGTCCAATACGCAGAGGGGACCTACAGGCTCCGACCAATGAGGTTAGAGAGAGAGAGAGAAGAGAGAGAGAGTGAGCTTATAAATATGCATAGGATGGGACAGAGAGAGGGAGAGATAGAGAGTGAGAGTGAGAGAGAGAGAGAGAGAGAGAGAGAGATAGAGACAGTGAGACAGAAGAGAGAGAGAGAGAGGGAGAAAAAGAGAGAGAGAGAGATGTCGCTTAAGCAGAGCACAGGAGTACTGGAAGAGGAAAAGAAGATGACGGAGAAGAAAAAAGGGGAAGAAGCAGTGATGACCGCCAGGTCGACGGAGACCGAAGAGGCGAAGGCGGAGACGTGGCGGTTCAAGCCGAAACAGGGGAGCGTGATTCCGAAGAAGAGGAGATTGGTGCAGAGCATGATGCTTGACTATGCACAGCACAAACTAACTGGATCCGGTTGTTCCTCAGCCCAATCCTCAAGCCCCGGTGATTCCAACCGCGTCTACCCCAACTCATCTAATCATGCTGACTAGATTACGCCACGCCCTCAACGACTATCTCTTTCTCGGTTTGCTGTTTGTGTTTTCTAGAGCTTGCTAATGATGTTCTTATGTCCTGTCCTATGAAAATTTTCTTTTTTTTTTTAAGTTTCTTGTTTTGTGCTGCAAATTTATCTTGGTTGTTGTGATCTGTTAAATTGTAAAGAAATGAACGTTTTGCGTTCAGTGTGTTATGAAAATACAGAAGAAAGATTCAGAATAAGAAGCCATTGTGCTCTGTTTCTGTTCTGTTCCGTTCTGTTCTCTCTTCTTCTTCTTCTTTTGTCTCTCTCTCTCCTCTGTTTCTGTTTTACATGAGCAATAAAAAAAAATGAGCAAAAAACATTCCTCCCAGAAAAAAAAATAAAATAAAATAAAAGGTGATTGGCTTTTGTAATTTCCATTAAACTTTTTTGTGTATTCAAGGAAAGAAAAGGAATTGGTGGTTAATACTTACATGAAGATGGTCCAAAATCAAAAAAAGAGAACGATTAGTTTTAACTAAAAAGAATACAAATTATTGCTTCAATCCGATTAAGACTAGCTAGGAGCGAAAGGAATTGGATATGAACTATCAAATTCGAAACTTTGAGAATTTTCTTTTTCCCCTTAATTCAAGGGAAGGCACAAGTCCATGTGGTTTGGAATATATATATATATATATATATTGCTTCGAACATATATATTTAAACTCGGAGTATGAAATTTAAAATTATTACTACATTATACATAACTGCTTCAAATAAGGGCCGGTAACAAAAGGAAAAAAAAAAAAGGCATGTAATAAGGTGCACATGGGTGCAATACGTTTATTCCGGTTAGTTAACTACTGATTTTATCCCCTAATAAGTTTAAAAATTGACAAAAAAAAAAAAAAAAAAAAAGAAAGAAAGAAAGAAAAGTTGCCGTCTTTTCTTCTCTCTGTTTTTTTTTTTTTTTTTTTATCTAATTAATTTATTATAATAAATTAGCATACACGTCTCCAGAATCGGATGCGGAAAGATATCTATACATACATACTAAATCAATAACATTATAACATTAGTAAATTCTAAGCATGTGTTTGGAATATGTGTTTGAGATGTAATTTTTAAATTGAAATTTATTGATTTTTTAAAAATTAGTTATAATTTTTATTAACTTTTCAAAAAAGATAAAAACTAAATAAAAACCTTAGGTTCACATCTGAGAACTAAACAAACCATATGGTCACACAAAATAAAATAAGATGCACTTGCATTGCCCCAAAAAAAAAATGCTAATTTTTAAATTTTATAAAGGAAAAAAAAAAAAAAAAGCATATATCCATCATGAGCTCTCGCTTGAAATTTTACAGTTCCGACTCCTAGAAGAAGGAAAAAACAAAAACAAAAAAAGAATGGTGTAGTATAAAGCTTCAAAGACAACCCTTCTAGCTTGCCAGCCAAACAAATTTATTTCTAGATTCTTTTGACTTTAATCCAGTTCCCAATGTGCATTTCTCATACTTAACCACCAAGTCTCAGTTTGAAGAGCGACTTTTTAAGAGTGAATCAAAATTTTCTTTCTTTTTTGTCTTTTTTCCCCCCTCAACCAAAATGGAGGATCTGATCTCAAAATCTCAAGATGTACTTAGATGTAAATTTATCGCTAGTGTATTCTTATTACGACTTTTTATTTTGTCATTTTCTCAGTATTTTATGTCAGGCTTTGTCATGTTAGGGAGCATCAGTAATATTGAACATCGCTTATTAATAGAGATGGTTCCCACAACATGAAACTGTGAGATGCACCAATCTATTAGTGTGATATTTAATATCCCTGATGTTCTAAAAGTTTTTTTTTTTTTTTTAATTACGGGGGCCTGTTTGGTCCACAAGTTCAAGTTGAAATTCATGAGTTTAGTTTGAGTTAAGTTAAGTTTAGTTTAAAAGTTGAGTGTTTGGTAAAAAGTTTGAGATAAAAAGTTTAGTTTGAGTTGATTGTTTGGTGAAAAAAGTTTGAGTTTAAAATTTTTTAAAAAAACAAATTTTTTTTGATGTATAAAAATTGAGTTAACCAAATTTTTTTGCCTTTTGTGCTTTGTACCTTATCTGAACTCCCACTAAATGAAAATTTTTCACCTCAACTACTGTCTTTTTTGCACATTATCAACTAAATTTATTTATTATATTGAATTAAAATTATCATCAAACTACTAAGAACTTGTGTTTATCATTTACCCTCAATTTAACATTCTATTATAGGTTCTATTAACGCTAAATGTCGCGATTAACAATTTGAATCCGTAACACCAATTAACTTACAAAATATGGATATTTTTCTTAATTACGTAAATAGCCGTAAATTTAATAAACCATCAACAATCTGTAATAAATCAGTGAACTTTATGTTAAATATCATTTACATCGCCGGTCATAATGTTGTCAATAGTTACACCACGACAACAACGTTCACGTTGTTCTATACCACGGGTCTGATCGAAATCTTTCCCACATATCATCAGCCATCATATCTCTCAACGTATTCATGGCATCCATCCCCGTGTCATGGTGTTGCGGTCCTGTACTTGGCCCTGTACCGGAGGCTTCGTTGTCATCTTCATAATCTGCGTTTACGTCGACATTGTCAACAACAGGCATACAATCTCCGGCGTAGTCTGCGTGTAAATTATCCCGAACCTGCACCATCCGTATGAAGTTATGCAGAATGGCACAAGCCACGGGGATCATAGCCTGTTTGTCCATCGGATAGTTATTGGTGCCTTTGAGTATTTTGAATCTTGCCTTCCAGACACCAAAGGTCCGCTCAATGCAGTTCCGCAACGAGGAATGTGTGTAGTTAAACACCTCTCTTCGGTTGCCTATCCCGTCGCGCCTACGTCGGTATTCAGGTAAATGATAGGTTTCTCGACGATATGGGCTCAGGAAACAATCCTTGTTAGCGTAGCCCGAATCGGCCAAATAAAATTTACCTACAAATTATATACCACTTCATGAGTATTTTGTTGGCAATTGTATTTTTCAACCTAACGGGAAAAAGTTAAAATTAATGACAGTTAAATGACAATTACTTTTACCTGACGGAGGTCTTGGGAAACCATGGAATGCAATTGCCTCTGCTAACATTCGAGCATCATGACATGAACCCTCATACCCGGTCAACATGTAAGTAAATTTCATGTCAAACGAACAGGCAGCTAATATATTCTGGGAATGAAACCCTTTTCGATTTATCCAGGCTTCCGCATTTTCCGATGGAGGCACACACGGGATGTGGGTCCCGTCGATCGCCCCAATACAACCCTGTAAAATTCGCAACGCTTTAAAAACTGTCTAATCCAATAACATACATCTGATTATCTTTTAATTATTGGCATCCGATGATAAGGGTAATTGTTAAATAAAATAACTTACATCGAACCACGGTCGATATTTGTACCCGTGCTCTTCAATCAATGGTTGAACCTCTGTGTAGTCCGGTGGCCTGATGAAATCATCTTTCAGCGCACAAATGGCAAATAACACTGCATTGAACCACCGTGACGTTGTTTCTTTCGAGTGTTGAAACAAGTACGCGGCATGCTGGATTGTGGCGCCTTGTGCACAAATATATAAAAAAATAAACAGCTGCTCCTCCACAGTCATGTTATTAGTTGGAGATAATAACCCCCGACAAATAACTAGGTTAGCTATATCTCTGAATGTGCCCAGTTCTATACTTAATAAACCTTGAATTACACGAGGGTGGCCATTAAGTATCTCGTGCACGCGCATCTGTCCTGTTAATACAGAATTATGCATCGGAACTGGATCAGTGCGCATGCTATTGCACCATGTATGGTACGCAAAGACTGCCATTGCAGCCATCCCGCGATCGTTGCGTTGACGATTACGTCCCCGACGGTTGTTTACATTGTCCCGGTGGTGTGCGGAATCCCGATCGTTCATGTTTTTCTTCCCGGGCTCCACTAAACTTGGTCTAAACTTCCTGTTACATAGCCGATAAAAAAAGTGTATTAGTGTCAAACCAAATTAGCATGGTTAGATAATTATTGCATCTGCCGACATAACATCGAAATTAAATGCACACTTAATAAATTACGTAAATTAATGTAAGAAGACAAATAATGAGTCTCTGTTACATAAAATTAATAATTCATTATAAAAACACTCTCAAAGTTGCCGAAATGAAACGTTAAAAAGTTAAAATTTGCATAAACAAAAAATGCACTCAAAAAGCTGGCGGTTGGTGGGGGTTGATGACGGAGGCAATAATGGATCTCCGAAGTTCGTCGTCAAGCTGGCAAAATGGACCCATAACATGTTGGTGAGCATCAAAGTAGTGCCACATCAACGTCTGCTCATAGATTGAGTAACCCATCGCCTTCATAATGTTCATGCACTGAAGTAATCCACCGTTTTGGACTGAATGCTCACTTCCATCGGACGTTTGGGCTACGCCGCGAAAGTAGTCTCGCACCTCCTCCATAGCCTCATACGCCATCGCATTAGTCGCTTCCCTTTGCTTTCTCTTACCTAAGCTTCCACTACGTCGGGAAGGACCAGCTACGTCGGACCCTTGCCGGGCGTCGCCTGGCCGGCGACCGGCGGGCGGTGTTAGGTCCTCCTCTATGCAAGGGTTGGTTTCGGAGTTGGCGAAGTTGAACGCGTCTTCAACTGATAGATTAGAGGCGTCCCCCATCGTTACGGATCCATATGCGTAGGTGCCCGCCGCGTAAGTTTTCCCGAACACGTTAAACTGCAACTCTTTATGGCGAAGCCCTTCGTGACGGAGATGTCTGCATAGTGGATTGTCCTGCAAATAAGATATGGGACGTCATACAAACTTACTAGTCAAGTTGAAATTAAATAAAATAAGCAAGAATTAATATTAGTAAAAACATATTACTCTGATGAAAATCTGCCACGCGTCATCGGAACAAACAACTCTATCCGTTGCACTATCGTACCCTAAGCCGGTGGTTGTTTTCAAGGACATCCAACCCCTGTAAATTTTTCTCATTCGCTCTTTCTTTTGATATAAAGTTGTGCCGTGAGCGGGTACACCACCAAACTCGGAATTAAACTCACCGGCCCATAACTCATATATCTGCATGGACGGCTGCTTGCCGGGATTGGCGGCGTAGAAGTCATCCAATTTTTCGAGTAACCGTCTTTCCTTGACGGGATTCCAAACAAAGGTCTCACCGGACGTTTTACGAGGCATTTCCTTAATTTAGCGAAAACAAGGAAAAAAATAGCAATAATTGAAACGTAAAAATATAAACTCATCTTCAAAATGAAAATTCAACACATGACAATACACGTTTAGCCGTAAATTTTAGGTTTTTAGCATGGCCGGTAAATTAATGAAAGATTACGAACTACTTGATCGTGGAATCATATTATCAACAATAATAAATTAACGGTCGTTCAATAAGATTAAAAAAGCCAACCAGGTTAATCGAGTTCGAGCCTGAAGAGGAATAAACTGTAGAGGACGGTGGATCCGGGCAGGAGGCAATGGGTCGCACCGAGGCTTTCGAACGGCGTGAAAAGTGGGTAATATGTCTAGTTGTCCGAGTCTGAGTTGCGGCCGATAATCTACGACGCATATGCCTTCGACGACACCAAATCCGAGAGTATGACCTACAAAATAAGAGTAATATTTTTACACCAATTTTTGTCATAACAGATGTACGGGGCATCATTATAAAAAACTGCATTTTAAATGTGTAGAATAAAAATTATTCTTGCTACATGATACAGGAACGTAAATTTGTGCCCTCTGTTTTTCACCATGGAATGACATCTATACAGGAAAAACGACAAGAAAGCTTGATTAATCAAGCCTTGTCGTTTTTCCCTTCAGATGCTGGAAACGACACGTCGTTGGTGGTGTGCATAATTCACGCTGGCCACTCAAACGACTCGTCGTTTCTGGCGAGTCTGAGTTGCTAGCCGTTCCACAGACTGGTCGTCCAAGACTGCTCGTCGTTTTGAGCATCAAAGTAGTGAAACGACGCGTCGTTTGATGTCTAACTAACTCATAAAGCTGGGATCTGTCTATTAATGGCTGAAACCATTGCGATCAACTCGTGGCTCGCCGGCGAGGGAAAAACACCAATTTGACTACCTAGATCTACGGCGAGCAGGGGGCGGCCACAGATGGCATGGGTGGCGACGGGATTAAAAAAAAACGCCCCGGCAATAAGCCAGAAATTTGGTATTTAAAGCAAGGGAATGACAAGAAAAACCATGGGTTGCAGGCGGCATCTCCACCTCCGGCGAGCTCGCCCACGTTGTTCTATCTCGACCCAGCGGTGCCGATCTCTCTCGCTGCGGCCAAACCGTAAGTGAATCGGTTCACAATGGCCCTCAATTTCTACTTTTTTTTTTGAATTCGTGGTTTTGCAGAAGAGCGTAAACGGAATTCATGGATGGCTAGAGAGAGAAAGTAGAGAGAGAAAGCAAGATAAACTTAACTAACCAGCGTAATCTTCGTCGACGATCGTTTGGCTGAGCGGAAAAGGGTCTTTCCCACGGTTGTGCTTCAGAATGCGGTGATGGCTCGGCTGGGGAAAGATAATATGTTTGTAAGGACAGAGCAGCAAATAATGTAGATGGGGAAAAGGAAGAAAAAGGCAGCTACCTCGTGGAATCTTTTCAGACTGAGATTCGTCCATTGTTGATCTTCGCCAGCACGAGAAGATTTGTTTCTTCGCTCAAACAATGCTTGAACAGAGTAAATGGAATCAAAGCACGTGGGCGAGCAGAGGGCGAGCAGGGCAACAGTGCTCCAACTCATATTACTGTATAACGGTTCAGTCCTTAGTTTGGACTGAACCATGGAGCCAAACGATTTCAGTTCAAACTGAACTGAAATTTATGAGTCTGGACTGAGAGTCCAAACGAGGCCTAAGAAAGCAACTTGACCGACTGGTCAATGGGCCAAAAACATTAGAAAAATGGAAATCACTTTTCTGTGATTATTAATATGTTATATTCTTTTTGTGATTCTTATTGTTTTCTCTATCCTTCCCGGCACCGAAATTAAACCAAAAGAAAGAAATAAAATGAACTAAAGGGAACAAAAAGTTCTTGGAGGTCTTTGATTGAATGGGAACTCATTAAAATTTAAAAATAAAATAAAAAAAAGGTTATCGCTTTTTTGTTATTTGATTGAATGAGAGGAATTCCGAGAAACCAAAGTATGGAAAAGCTTTGAAGGAATCATTAATGTCAACATATTAAAGGCAGAAAACTTTGAGTGACCATTTGATTCGAGTCATATTAGAAAGAAAGATAAAAGGAAATGAAAAAAAGGCTTTTACACACGTTGAGGATCTAATACGACTTGCAAATTTGGCTAGTGGATATGAATTTTATTTATTTATTTGCTTTTTCATTCTTTTAGAATGGTTGGCAACCCGACCAAAAAATAATTATATGTTCTTCTTCACTATATTCTCATTTTTAATTCAATTTTTATTTAATTCCGGAAGTATAATTAGAGTGGTTTTTGAAATTTCATTTTTGGACAACGCTTGATGTTTTTCAATTTTCCTTAAGTAATATTTTCAAGAGGAATACTTTCAATTAGTGATTAAAAAAAATTACATCGATTAATAAAAACAATATAATTCACTACCTGCATAAATTACATAAAAGAAAAGTCAAAAGAGTATACTCAACACTACTCTTCTAAAATGTGATTAATCCACCATGTTTCACTCTTCACCAATAAAAGCTTATCTCTCTCTCTCTCTCTCTCCAGAACACACTGACACACACCAATAACCGCTCACTTGAAAAATCAAACTAAGAAAATTCTTAAAGCATGGCAATGTGAAATGGGAATGCATTAAAATAAAGTTGTTGGGTCCACACACAAGAGTTTGAGGTGTAAAAGTAGAAGTGCAGAGTGTTTTCAGAGAAAATTTCTGTTCTTCTTCTTCTTCTTCTTTTTTTTTTTTTTTTTTTTTTCTTGCAAGTTGCTAGGAATTTGTTTTAAATTTCCATCTTTAGTTTGTTTTCTTGTTGAAAGTAATGGTCATTTATTTCCGACCCCTTTGTAACTGTTTCAACAAAAAATAAAAACATGAAATTCAGAACAAATCTAGTAGGTGTACGTGTTTGGTCATTTTGGGGTACTAGTTGTTTTTAATAAATAAACAAATAGAGAGAAATTTTGGTCAATTTGGGTGGGTGGGGGGGGGGGGGGGGGGGGGGGGAGGGAAGGGAATGACTTGTGATAGGCACTCTTTGTATTTGGAGTGGCAAACATCTGCGAGTAGGGCTCTGCATGGACGGGTTTAGTAGGTGACGGAGGGTGGTGGGCGGGTTAAAAGATGACAATTTTTCAAAATCTCAAATCCGCCTATCATGAAGGCTAGTTGGGCAGGTTGGTGGCGGGCGAAGGTGGATGGGGGCGTGCGGTGTGGACGGGTGGGTAGAGAATTTGAAAATAATTTTGTAATTTTTTTCCTTTATTTTCTGATTGTTTTTATTTTTTTAACTGAAACAAGCTTGAAACTTCAATTTAATTGCCGAACCTGCTACAATGTTAAGATTAGAGACACACAAAAAAAATAGTAAGATTGATTCTAATTGCAAACATAATATCTAAATAACAACAACAACAATGATGATGATGATAATTAAATCCAAAAAAATAATTAAACTACTAATAACTTCATCAAAGAGTCTTATAATTTTATTAAAGGAAAATATATTTATTATTAATTAAAAAAATGACAGGCAAGTTGAACCCGCAAACCAAAAATAAAACCCACACTTACCGTAAGTGATGATGGATGGGTAAAAAACCTATCCAAAATAAACAGAGGATGATATAGACCCGTTCAAACGGACCAAATGGAGTGGGGTGTAGTTTGGGCGGTTTCGTACGTGAGAGATAAACCATATGTCCTTTCCCTTTCAAATTAATTATTGTTTTTCTTCTTTTTCTTTTTCTTTTTTCCTTTTTTCCTTCCTTCTTTTGCACAAACCCTTTGACCAACGCCTTTTACGCTTTCTTGTTATGAGCAAACAAATCCTTATTCCTTTAGAAAAGTTTGCATATGGCAATTATGTCTCAGACACGTCCAACTTTATAAAAATGTCTCCAAAAGTCTCCAAGAAAATCTATGCGGCATATATAGATAGGAATAAAACAATAACACCATGATCATCTGAGGAAATGTAAAAACAAATAATAGAAGTCATGATGGAGGACTGTTTTTTTTTTTTTTTTTTTTAATCTTTCCATTATCGTAGAGTAATGATCCGTTTGGCACTTCATTTGGAGACATTTCTTTGACGCTATTTAAAATTTTTTGACAATATCCTCTCACAAAATTTCAATTTAAATTTCAAATCTATGACGCAAAAAATCATCGAGTACATGGTAAATATTAAGCAGTTTTAACTATGAATATCAAAAACATGTGTCATTGTCAAATGACTCGCACATTTTTTGGTGTGCATTGTGAGCCTCCCACTGGACAATGAGGAGCCCCCATTCACCAATCCATTTTAAATCATATTTAGACCCAAAAAAAAAAAATTTTAGAAATCATTTTCCAAAAAAATTCTAAGAAGCAGCTCTCTCTCTCTCCAGACAACCATAGCTGGACCAAATCAAACCAAACCACTTTTCTTTTCCTTTTCTTTTCCTTTTTTTTTTTTTTTTTTTTTTTTTTGGGGGTTTTGTGTGGTTTTGAAGTCACATAATGACTTGAGTCATATGTTCCCACTTTTCAATCTGAATACCAAACCAACCTCCATATAATATGTGTGTGTGTGTGTGTGTATATATATATATATATATATCAAAGAAAAAGTTACGATTGGGTTCCTTTTCTTTTCCCTTCAACCACTTCTGTCTTCAGAAGCCAATTGCTAAATTACTTCTTTTCTTTTATATTTTTTAGCAGCTAGTTGAAACGCCTTTTTTTTTTTTTTTTTTTTTTGAAGGACATGAAACGCTATTTTAAGCATATAGAAATATAGAATATAGTTCCAAAGTATGTGTGTGTGTGTGTAGAAAACGGCGAATATACACTTTTTATGGATGTGAATCAGAAAGATGGAATTTCCATATTGAAAAAAATAAAAATAAAAGATAAATGGAATCTTGTTCCTTTCTTAACTAATAAAGCGTGGCGGTTTGGTTTTTGATGACCGTGCATTTGATTGTACTGCGACAAGAAAAAAGAAATTACAAATTACAAATTACAAATCAAAGTAAAAAAGAAGAAGAAAACACTCGTATAAAACAACAATGTTCTAGGGATAAGTCATGGCAAGTGCTAAAAAAAAGTAGCACTTCCTAACTCCTCTCCCGGGGAATATCTAAAGATCTGTATTATAATAATAACAACAACAACAATATCATTCCCTAAAAATCAACGAAATTTTTTTTTTTTATAGATTTTGTAGTTCTATTTTATTAATATCTTATTTAATTCATAAAGTTCCAATGCGCAGGATATTAAAAAATGGAGATTCCAATGTCCTCTTTTTTTTTTTTTCTTTTTTTTTCTATATATACCCTTCGTCTTCTTTCTATACTAATGAAATTCTTTTCAAAAAAAAAAAAAAATATATATATATATATATATATAACGAAGGATATACAAAACATATATTTTTTTTCCTTAAAAGAAAACTGAATCCCTGTTTGACACTTTCATTTCACTCAAGTGAAACTGTACTTTTTTTTTATCTTTTTCTGAAAAAGTTTTTTGTCTTTTCTGAAAAGTTAATAAAAATTATTATTGAAACTAAAACATTTCAACTCAAACTTACACACCAAACACCCCCTG
Source organism: Ficus carica (assembly GCA_009761775.1). Lineage (NCBI taxonomy): Eukaryota > Viridiplantae > Streptophyta > Magnoliopsida > Rosales > Moraceae > Ficus > Ficus carica. The sequence continues at coordinate 1,937,113 of CM019748.1, read as the reverse complement.
ATTTTTTTGGTAAAAAAACTATATATATATATATTTTTTTTTTCAAATTCAAAACTGAAATTGAAAATGAGGACATTAATAAATCAAGAATTTCCAGCGAAAAGAAAAAACAATAAAAAATGTTTAACTTTTTAAGGAGAATGTCAAAGGGCTCAAGACAATGGGCCCGAAGCCCACTTCCAAGCCCATAAACAAAGTCTGTCCCATTTGTACGGACATGTCGGAAGTGAAGACGTCAACGTTGACGTGCAATAAATTAACTAGATTTTCAATTGTCAGACCCCACATAGATTCTCCATTGATTGAAAACAACTAACTGAATGTACGGCATGCCTTAATGAGTCAGTAGCTTGGATACTTTCCTTTTTCGATTGCGTCCATAATTGTCACAATTTCCTAGTATCTGGCAAAAAAATAATAATAAATAAATAATTAAGGGAGACTTTTCCACGCCTGTGAAAAGCGTGCCGCGTGTAGAGGTTGGACCATCTGCTAGTGGGTTGATCTCTTTGAAAATTCATCTTTTATTGTTGAATTTTGTAATCGTTTGTTTCTTTTGTGTTTTTTTTCCCAATAACAAGGGAATGGATCCTTAATACTACAATGAATTCGGGTTATAAATTTAAGATGGAGTCAAATATTGAATTATAATTTGATCGTATTTATAATTATTAATTTATTATGTTTTTATTGAGTTAATAAAGTACAATAAAATAGTAAATTTTAATCTTTTATTCATTATAAATATCTCACATTGGTTCTTAAAATTTTAAATATGTAACGTTAAATCATTGTTTTAATAGAATTTTTATGTTAGTCTATGAGAAGGCTAGGGCATTCTTTTTAATATCAGTTAGTGACAAACCATTCCTATAAAAATAAAAAATAAAAAAATATTTTAGGATAAAAGGATTGTCAAAATCTAACAAAGTTAGCAAAATGGCTTAAAGGGGCACACACTTATTTGATGAGATTGCATAAAATTTATCAAATAAGTAATAAAATAGAGCCAATGACCACTTGGTCAAAATTATGATATAAGGAATAAGGTTTAAGTTTAGTAACAAACATGTTTCATACTATATTATTTTATTCAAAATAAAGTAGAAAATGTAATTTAGTCTTGCATTAATACGAAATTAAAAGATCCACATAATAACAATATTAAAAAAAAGAAAGAAAGAAAGCTCCAATTTTCTTACCGTTGAAATGTTTATATCTGCTTTAGCCATCCCTATTAGTATTAAGCGGTGGTTCCATCATTTTCAACGGAGAATATAACCGTGTGTCAGCCTGCAAATTTGGAATAATTCAAATCTACAAATCATTTCGGTAAATACATGTAGGAAAATGATGACAAAGGATTTTTTTTTTTTTTTTTGCTTAAAATATATCCATATACTTTTTTACTAGTACAACTTTGGCATGCTATATTGTTAACTAATTGTGGACCCCATGAAAACATTTTATTTTTATCATTATTTTTTTTTGAAAATAAAAAAAGAAAAGAAAGTAAGAAGAAATTGGATTTTCGCATTTAATTGATTTCATGTTCCCCGCATCAAACGAGGCATAGAGAGAGAGAGAGAGTGAAGCTTGCAAGTGGGTTGTTAGACAAACCAATAAATAAGAGACACGTACAATGGCAAGAAAGTGAAGGTTTTTCCGGGTGGAAACAGAAAGACTGCTCAAGCGCAATTTGCAGAAGAAGAATATCAAACAACTGATAGTTACACAACACGTGTCACGTCGGAATTGAAGTTTTCCGTACACGTACAATTTTTCAGTTGTAGACTGGAGAGAAGCCTGATAGCCAGCTGCAACTTGCAAGAAGAATATTTTCTATTTTGTTTCTTTGAGAAATTTGAGACATTAATTAGATTGACATTAATCTTATTCACCCCCCAAAAAAAAAACGATCTCCAAACTAATGTTATCTTTTAGATCAAATTTTAATAATTGTTAAATTTTACGATAAATTTATCATAAGATATAACTAATATTAAATTTCACTTTTAATTCTTAATTATTAGTTATTATCTTATGAAATTATTACATCATTTTTATTTTTTTATTATTTAAATTTTTAAAAATTCACCTTTACAGCTTGTAAAGCACAATAATGATGAAAAAAAATAGAAATAACATTAGAATGTATTGGAATATAAAATAATATAATGTTAGTTTTCACATTAGTTTTTAACAAATATAATATTAGCATACATTAGAGATGGTCTAATTCTTTGGAACACGGCCTGAATGAGGAGTTGGCAAGAGGAGCAAAGTAACGTACGAGATAGCGGGTGGTCCTCGTCTCACTGGAGCACTACTTACTAATTAGAACTATCCAGGAAAGTACGTAATCATTTACATGATATAGTCATAGACACATGCAAGTTGCAGATTATGAAATATAGAGAGAAAAATAGTTATTGTGAATTATGAAAGATAGAGGGGGGGGGGGGGGGGAAGCAAAAATAGTTATTCATTGGTGGTTTTCCCATCGTGGCGATAAAAATATATACAGGTCTAATGAGAACTATCATGTCTTTAATTTTTTCCTAAAAACACTTATAAATAGTCAATTTATAGTTTTAATATATATATATATATATATATATAGAGAAAATGGGTAAGGAAAATCCGCCTTCTATGCTAAACAGGAATTATTAGCTACAAGGATAACGTGTTCCCACTACATATAAATGAAGTTTTATTTTTCTTTTTTTCTTTTTTTGTTTTAAATATTTTATTTACGAAAGAGGTAGGGTAAGAAATTCTAAAAATAAAAAATAAAAAAATAAAAAGAAGAAGAAGAAGAAGAAGAGAGAGTAAGAAAAAAGCCTATATATAGAGAAGCCATTTACCTGACACAACACACAGGCACGTCTAGAGAGTAACGCGGGCGTTAGAGATAGAGAGAGAGATGGCGGAGGAAAAAGGCCAAGTTAGAGGAAAAACAGGGGAAAAAACAGAGGGAGAGAAGAGGGCGGAGTTAAACCCAAAAGGAGTCATGCTTCGGGTCGGGTCGGAGACCTTCTGGCTGAGGCAAAAACCACGGAGCGTGTTTCCGAAAAGGCGTGTACTGGTTAAGACCATGATTCTCAATTCCATTCTTCAATTCCTTGGCTTTTCCTCTTCAGCAGAAGCTCCAGAGGCCAAAGCTCACGACTGCTTCTTCAACAAGGAAATGTACTCTTACCCACTTGAGCTCGCCAACTCTCATAATGGAAAGTAAGAACGGATCAGAACTTGTCCTTTCTTTTTTTTTCTTTTTTTTTTTTTTTTTTTAATTATCCTTTCGCTTCCATGGTGTAAGGCATTTGTCTTTTTCTTTTTTTTCTGGGTTGTAGTTGTAGTATTATTTCCTTTTGTAATGTTATCTCTGTTGAAGTTAGTACGTCTGTGTCTGTACTAAAAGTTTGTCATAAATGTATGGATTATACCGGAGAATCCTTTTTTGCCTTTTGTGATTATCGGTTAAATTGATGTTCGTTTGCTCTTTTCTTCTAGTATTTCCCGTCGATTTCCTTTTTCCTTCGCATTTTCCGATTCGTCTGGCCAAAAAGGCAAACCTTTTTAAACAGATCTGAATCACAAACCCTGTGCCCCATGAGTGGGTACGTTTTCTAACCACGATCAAAATCCTAGAGTATAAGAGAAAAAAAAATTACAAATGTGAACTGAAGGAGGCTTGGGTTCACGCCGTCGTTGTCACTGTAGGACGAGGAGTTGTACATCATCGGAAGAGGAGGAGAAAGCTCCGGCGACTCCCCGTCCTCGACGACGACTCGAACCCATCGCTCTCCCCCACGGCTGCTCCTTTTGGTGACTCCTCGTCCTCCTCCGACGCCGACGGCGTGAACTACAGCCCCGCCACGGTGAACGCATCCACATCCCAGCAAACCACTTCCGTCGAACGGCTGCCCGAACCCAAAAAAAAAGAACGCCGGCGACCACTCCAGCAACTCTTCGTTCCTCGACGACGGCGAGAATCCCACCCCTACCCCCACTGTCGCTGACAGTGGTCGCCACCTGTGTGGTTCACGATTTTATCTCCACTCCACCCGCGGGGAGGAGATCGCGACCTCTCCGCCTCCGTGGGTTGTGACTTCCTCTTTTTTTTTTTTTTTTTTTAATATAAAAATAAAAAATAAAAAAGCTTCAAATGAGGATTTGGGTGATGGCGGGTTTTGTTGGCGGTTCAGGCCAAAACCCAGGAGCGTGTTTCCTAAAAGGCGGAGACTGGTTAAGACCATGATCCTCGATTCCACTCTCCAATTCCTCTGCTTTTCTTCTTCATCCGAATCCGAAGCTCAAAAAGACTAAACTAATGATTTTTTTATGAAAAAAAACCTATTTATTTATTTATGTAATCCACAATAAATCAAAGGATTATTATTTATGTCTTAATCAAAAAAAAAATGAAAAATAACACAATAAATAAAATCAAATTTTTTATTAAAAAAATATTATTATATATATAAATTAGTATAAATAAAATCAAACATATCTTTATGATAAAGATAGATTTATTATATAAAATATTTTTTTGAGATTTTTCTTTTTCTTTATTTAGTTTTTTCTCATTATGTGAAATATGATTTTGAGAAAATATTCTATTTTTGGTTCATTATGAATATTTACACATTTTTTACAATAAATCAAAAAAAAATTAAATTTTTTTCTATCAATTCTTTTTGTAATTTCATTAAATCAACTTTAGCCTTATTTGATAAAACATCTTACATTTCTTTTTTTTTTTTTTCCTTTTTTGTAATTTATTTATTTATTAATTCTTCATTCTTTATAAAGGGTAAAATTATCTTTATAATTACTCTTTTAGACATTTATGGAAATAAACTCCCTCCGTTATTGCTTTCAGGTATCAAAAGAGCCCTGCGACTATCCCGACCTTCTAAGTTGGAGTCGCTCAGTGGTCGCTGCTATATTGCTTAAAAATCACGTAGTGATGGCGATTAGTAGACTTTTAAAAAAATTATAAAATAAAGAGAATTAAATATTAGAAAGTCTCAATCGATCTTTTCTAGGATCACGCCACGCACGGAGATCTTTCCATTGATAGATAAGAGGGTTCCTCCCCTGAACAAACTCTTAAGAGTTAGGTTACTATCTATCTCTATTGAAGATGTGTACTTTGTACCGTTCGGAGGGTAGATTCTATGCTCTAAAGAATTTATGCTTATGAAACTAGCTGCCATGTCGTGTTTTTTCCTTTAACTGATTTTCAAAGGATTGAAAAAAATTGGTTCTTTTTAGTTGGCTACTTTTCGATGTTAATTATTTCAGTTGCCAAAGGGAAACGATTAACGAGATAGATGATCTTGTCCTTTTAGCTAATGGGTGCCTACCGCCTTTAATTTATTACGCTAATTTTAATTATTTTTTAACAGTTTTGAGCTTTATTAAAAGTAAAAGTAATTATTACGGAAACAAGAGAGAGAAGTTCAAGAGAGAGAGAGAGAGAGAGAGAGAGAGAGAGAGAGAGAAGGAATTGAATTGAGTTAAATTCCGGGAAGTGGCTGTTAGGCCTTTTTTTCGGTTGAATGAATTTTCTCTTCAGCAAGGAAAAAAAAAAAGGAAAAAAATCCACGTCAATGGGGGGGCCACCGTACTCTCTCTCTATCCACAGCTTTTTCTGATCTTTCTTCCCTTGCACCTGCTGGCCCAGGCTCACCGACTTGCCAGAGTGAGGACCGTAATATCAGGAGAATTTTTTTTTTTTGGTAAAATCCTCAGGAGAAATTCATAGATAGGGAATTTGGGAACAAATATGAAAATCTTTAAAGTTTGTCTTCGTGCCATTTGCCTTTTGTTGGGTTTGTTTTGTTTAAGAAAATAAATTCAGAACATGCCAAGTGGCACAATATGCTGCCCTATCCATCCATCAATAGACAATGGTGGGCGAAAGAGGAAAAAAATTATTATTACTAAAATAATAATATCTGGAGACTTTGATGGCAAAGGATATTATTAACTAAGCACTTTCAATTCTTTGTATCTATTTTTATATATGGCAATGATTTTCTATCAATATATAGTATCGACATCATACTAAGCTTAAAATAATGAATAACCTATAGATTGAAATTCGGGGTTGTTTTGGCAACTTTGAGAACATCCAATTATTCTTTTTAAATTATTCTACTCCTATATGTATGGTCATTGTACAAATGGACTAAATTTATTTTGTGAAAAAAGAATTTTGATCATATTATTGTTGATAATCCATGGACATTGAGTACAATTGCCGAGAACTTTCGGTGGAAAGTTCTAGGACGGTATTGTCTAAATCTCTTAATATGTATATATAACTAGCATCAAAATTGATCATAAACTTATATATATATATATATATTCTCCTATACAATATATCAGAATATTGAGTATATACAGCAGTCTTTGTTCCGTCCATAATTATACATTATACATTTATTATTCTTAATAAAAAAAATTATGGCTTTATCACTGCTATTTGCGTCATATCATATTGATTTTTATATTGTGTCAATAAAAAGTAAAAACAAGTTCTTTTTCTCTTTTGCTTTGTCGTGGCTCCGTTTTTCAAACTTTGAGTTAATTAAGTTCAAGAAAATTCACACATTATTTTTTTTCTTGAATTGGACCACCCCACTAAATCTATTAGATCATAACAATAGGGGAAAAGAACTGGCTTGGAACTAACTTGTTGGACCACAAAGATACGAGTCATTATTATTATAAAGGAATTTATAATGTCTGTACTTTTTCAAGAATTAACGTACCACTTAAGATGTGTCTAATTAATTTAGAAATTCTAAACTCACACACACTCTTTTTTTTTTCCCCTCAAAAAAAAAAAAAAAATGTGTCTCCCTTTATAAATGTATATAGATCATTATGAGAAATGGATTTAGATAAAATTAATTTTCAAAAGCAATCCAAAAAATAATTTTTTTTTTGTCCAATTCATATATAAAATAACATGAACACTCCATAATTTAATGATATGTGGTAAATTCAACTGTTAACACTTTTAAATATAACTCACTGTGATGTGTGAACAGGCACTTACAATATGCGACATAATTGTTAGGGTGGAAAATTGAAAATCATGTCCTCTACTTTTTTAAACAAGCCAGAAAGAGCTACTCTGGGAAATTAAGGGGCAAAGTTTTCAACCTCTTTGATTAATTCCGAGAAGGCTACATGGAAAGCTTTTGACGATCCCATTAAGGTGTGTGGAAAATTAAGGATAGAAGGATTGGGGTGAAGCCGTGGAGGGACAGAGGCATGTGCACTTTGTGGGGGCTCTTTTTTTTTTTTTTTTTTTAGGGGATGAAATGATGAAGGGAAATGGACGGTTGAGATGTAATTTAAAGTAAATACAATGATGTGAGATCTCCATTTTACTCTTCTTCTTGTAATGGAAAATCACTAACATTTTCTTCCTAACAAAATTGCAATATATATATATAATTCAGTACAGGTAATGTATTTTCCGTTTAAAAGTTAACCCTTTCTTGCTCTTTCTTTTTGATTCCAAATGAGAATAGGATCACCCATAAATGATTTTCTATTTTTTTCATTATTATTATCACATCAAACAACCTTAAAAATATATATATATTTTTCCCGTCTTAGGGCAACCCCTCAAACAAAGCAAACGACAATTTAACTTCCGGCCAACGTTCATTTGATTGCTCCAAATATTCATTTTGTACACACACATATTCAATTCATAAGTGAAATACATCATTCATTAGATCCTTGGTCAAGTGAAATACATTTTCATAAGTGTTATGATCCGCCCATAAATTTTTTTGCTAATTTTCAGTTTTCTTCACTTTTTGACAATATTTTTCCACATGAGTTTCTCTTAGGGTGTGTTTGGTGGGAAGGTATGGCAGTTAGAGGTCAAGCGGTATTATTAGATTATTTACAAAAAAAAAAAAAAAAAAAAAAAAAAAAAAAGTGGTATTATTAGATGATGAGTGATTTGTCCCACATGAATTTTAGATCCTCTCTGTAATTTCATGGGAAAGTCTCTTATCTCTTTCTCAAGTACATTCCACTGCAGCCTAATTTTTATATGAAATAATTAATAATCCTCCATGATTTTGTTTCTATCCCGGAAAATGGACCATGTACTTGGTAAAATTGCTCTTGTGTACACCCCCACATTCTTAGACCATTTCCATTTTATATATATATATATATATATATATATCAATATCACAACCATATTTATTACCAAAAAAAAAAAGTGTGAAAATAATTAAAATTCATAAAATTAAAGTTTTAATATTTAAATAATTTAGAAATGATAAAATTTATAATATTTAGATAAAAAAAAATTAGACACCAATTAATAATAATCAAATTTGTGATTGAATTTAACGTAGTCATCAAAGATATACCAAAATTTAACATTTTGGCACATTAGTTCAGCATTTCACTGAGGATTCTTTCAGTGACCATTTTGGGATTCAGTTATGAAGCTAGTACTATTTGGATTGTCATGGTTTGTGAGGTACCTAATAAGTCCTAATTGAAAGACTTTCACTTATGTTCACTTACGTGCAAAAAAAAAAAAAAAAAATATATATATATATATTAATAAAAAATAAAATTTCGGGACCATCATTAAATTAAGAAAGATCTGGCACAATTCTACTTAAAAATATGGATATAACTTAACATAAACTATAATGGATCATCATATTACCAGATTAACTGAATAAGACCTTTCACATATATTGAATATTGAGATTACTAAATATCAAATCTCATAGCAATATTTAAAAAAGTAAATGTGAAAGGCATCCTTATCTAGCACCAAACTTATGCATACATAGCCATGTTAATTACGGTACTTTATTACGACATAGAATTATGTGTGGAGTTTTACTTATGTGCATGCATGTGATGAGTGGTCTAATGTACATATTTTGCGTATACAGCGGTCTGTTGTCCAAATTGTATTTGATTATTTATTGATTTTTAAGTGCCCAATGCTTAAACATGTAATGAGTGGTATATCATAATGTAAAAGAGAGGGACAATAAACGATTTTTCTTTTTTGTTCAATATGGGATTTTCATTTTTCAAACTCTTAATGCTTGATTCTCCAAAATTCACTAATCAATCAACGATTCTGCTTTGACCACTAAATCTTCTCTATAATATACATAGGAATAAATGAATGAATTGCAATAATCTGATCATTTTATTAGCACCCTAAATAGTCTATAATAAACACGCCTTACATAAATTGAGCATGAGACTTTTATAATTTCATGGAATAATTAGTGGAATTCCACAAATAAATTGTGTGTTGAGTAAGCTTATCTCTGGTCAAATTTGCTAAAAAACTTCGGCTAATTTTTAATTTCTTATTTAATTATTTATTTTGACAATTTTCCATTTGTATCTTTTCCCCATGTGGGGTGATGATCTTTGGACGAGTCAATGCTCTCTATAAAAAGAACTGGTGAGTGCTCGTGTGTGAGTTTATATATATATGTATTTTTTTTTTCAACCAGAGCGCTCACTCTCTCTCCACGTAATGTCGACATGTCATTCATTCATTCTTTTTTTCTTTCTTTCTTTCTTTCTTTTTTTTTTTTTTTTTTTTTTTTTTGTCCTTTTCTTTTTAAACAAAGGTTCTGTTGTTTTCCGTTGCTCGAATACTAGTTTGAGTGAAAGCTAACCAAAAAAAAAAAAAAAAAATTTGCTTTCAAACCAAACATATTTTTTTTAATGGAAAAGAAATATGTAATTTGTGCAATTATACTTTCACTTACAATTGGAAACATACATATAAAAAATATAGCTTAATGAATCTTTGTTCGTAGTTATCAATTTGCTGATCATAAAGTTTTTTTTTAGAGAAACGAAATAAGATCCATAATAATATATATATATATATATATATTCGAACTCATTTTAAGTTTTTATAATTTTTTTTTTTTTACTCTAATTAGCTTTTTTTCAACAAAAACATATATTCAAAACTACGGGCCCTAAATCCTAGCCTAACAAGCATCCAATTGGTAATCATCTCACCTATTCCCCTGCAAAATGAAACATCAATGCTAATTGGAGTACCGAATAAAAGTACCAAAATGTAGGTTCAAATAAAGTAAAAAAAAGTGGCTTAAGTAAAATATTTGGTTCATCGGTTGGAAATAAAAATTTTAAATTAGAGTTAACTGACTTTTTAAAAGTTAATTATAAATTTTGTTGAATTTAAAAATAAAAAATAAAAACTGAGAAAAAAGTACAGTTTAATTAGAATTAAACTTGAATACCAAATAAAACTTTAAAAAGAAAAAGTAACTTTAATAATTGTCCCTCAAAAAATTAGTTTAAACACTATAATTAAATTGATTTGAGTATAAATCCTTGGGAAAACTAATTAGGGTATTTAATTCATATATGAATATTATACCAGAACGAAGGTAACTTTAATAATTGTTCCTCAAACATATTAGTTTAAACAGTCTAATTAAATTGATTTGAGTAGAATTTCTTGGGAAAAGTAATTCAATGAAAGAGAAAAGTCCACCGTAAGGATACGAACGACCCAAGTCACCAATTTTTAAGATCTGTTTGATGTACAAATTGAGTTTGAATTTAAATTGAAATTTTTAAATTTAAATAGTGATTTTTATTGACTTTTTAAAGAAGATAAAAAATTTTTAAAAAAGATAAAAAATATAATAAAAAAATACAATTTAATTTAAACTAAACTTACCACCCGACTTAATTAACTCCAGCATGCAAACTCATAAAGTTCAAAACCCTACCAAAGAATCTTGGAGCTCGGTTCTCAGTAAACGCCCCTGGGGGATCAACGGCATCCATAGAGGAGAGAGAAAGGTAGAGGGAGAAAGAAAGAGGGAATTTATATATAGGAAACGGCCACAACACAAACACACACGAAAACTACCCCAAACAACAGAGAGAGAGAGAGAGAGAGAGAGAGAGGGTACTAGAGATTGTGTAGTGGAGAGAGAGAGAGAAAGATGGCGCTTGAGCAGAAGCCTGGTGTGGAAGAGGAAAAGAAGATGAAGGAGAAGACAAAAGGGGAAGAAGCAGTCATGATGGCCTGGTCGACAGAGACCGGTCAGGCGAAGCGGAGACGTACTGGTTCAAGCCGAAACAGGGGAGCGTGATTCCGAAGAAGAGGAGATTGGTGCAGAGCATGATTCTTGACTATGCACTACTCAAACTATTTGGCTCTGCCTCTACTTCTACCTCCACCGCCGGCGCCGGAGAAGCCAACCGAGTTTACCCGGACTCAGCTGACGGTGGTAATTAGCTTTATCATCGACGACTCTCCATATTACTTGCTATGTATTCTGGAACTTGCTCTGTTTTTACTCTGTTTTTCGCACTCTGTTTCATGTTCTGATATAAAAATGTTTGTTGTTTGAGGAATAATTTTCATTTTGGCTTTTTTCAATTCCGTATTGGCTTTTTTCTTCCCATTTTTGCTGGTAAAGAGAGACCCAAATGTGCAACCCGAACAAGTACTTTTTCGTCGTGTGCAAAAATGGAATGAAATGAAATGAGCCTTTTTGCGTTAAGAGAGAAGAACGATTCGGACAAACTTTTTCTTTTTCCTCTTTACCTGTTTTTTTTTTTTTAATTTTTTTTTGGTCCTTCTTCCTCCTCCTGTTTGGTTTTGCAAAGTCGTTTCGGCAGAGAAATCACATCTGAAAAAGGGTCAGAATATGAATATCGGTAGAATGGCAGATTTGGACATGGGGGTGGGGACTCGTTGTCTGAATTTCGACCCTGAGGTGGTGGGACCCATTCAGGGGATCATTCCGTGAACCTCTCTCGTCACCGAGGGAGAGACACGAATCACCGCCGTCCATCGGAGAGGTTCTCCGACCCACCAGTATGTGATGACGACAGACGGTGGAAATAGCTCTGAATCACACTTTACGAGTTTCCTCCTTCGATTATAACCATATCGTTGGATTATTTTTCAATGGCTCTGATTAACGATGTGCCAAAGTTATTTTAAGACAGACTGCACGTGTTTTTTTTTTTTTTTTTAATATAATATAATATATAGGGGGGACTTTTCTCTTTGTTTCATGTCGTTCACCACTAGAGATCTAAAAGAGTTTCATCTTTAGAAACTGCGTTTTGAATTCAAGAGGAAGAGGTTTTTAGCGAAAAAAAAGAAAAAAGAAAAAAAGAGAGAAGAGGAGATCGGGGAAGTCGTCGGAGGCAGAGGGCTTCACGGCGCCGTGGGGAGGGGCTTTGGGTTCGCGCCGCCTTAAATAGATCTCGTTAACATGAGAGAGATGGGTTTGCGCCGCCGTCGGTAGAGGAGCTGGCTCTCTTCGTTTTCGGGGAAGTAAGGGTTTTTGTCGTAATTGAACTTTAATTGATCTTGCGTATTGTTTTAATTCTCTTTTTTTATTTTTTTATTTTTTTTATTTTTTAGTATTACCCCTTTTGGCTCAAGGTTTTAATTGTCCTTGGTACTTTGTTGGGCGTTGTTTCAAGATTGTGATTGGAGAGTAATGGAAACACTTTCAAGATTTTGTTAACCTTATTTTTGTTCTTGAATTGAGAATTGTTTTGGATCAATCAATTTGTGGCGTTTCTTTCTGGGAAATGGTGAATTGGGAATGGATTTGGGCATTTTTGGTTATTGTGAATGATTGGATTCTCTTGGCTTTGATTTGATTGCTCCCACCGTTGAGCTTCGGGAGTTAGGTCTGTAATGGTGATTTTTGTTTTGAGAATTTTATTTTGTCCAATCTTGAATCAAAGGATGAGGTTATTGTTTCGTTTTAGGATTTCCTCTCTTAGATCTGTTCAATTCACCACGTAATGTACAATCGAATGTTTTCCTATTTTCATCCTTTTATCCTAAAAAAGTACTCAAATCTCCATAAACAAATAAATCACTAAAACTAACACAACCTGTGAATGAAGACAGATGACTTTATTGAGCATCAATGGAGAATTACACTCTCTAAAGATCAAGAATCAATGTACCTGAGAATCCTAATTCTACATTTTCTCTCTCTAGTGTGTTCCTCGGTTCTCTCTCTAGAATTCTCTCTCTCTCTCTTTCCTGTAACTCTTATTCTTTACTCTCTATTTTTGCATAGAGAAGTTGCGGAAAATAGAAACTAGACCTATTTATTACACAGTTACAAGTTGAATGTGTAACTAATCTAGAGTTATAATTAATCCTGAATATTGATCAATAAGAGAATTTGGAATATCTTTACAGTTTAACTTTTAAAATATGATTGTATTTCTCAGTTTATAGTCACTTTGCCTTTTTGCTTTTTTCCACTAAAAAAAAATACTTCATCACACTAATAGATAACTGGACCTTATTATGTTCCCTAATATTGTTCTTAAAAAATTCAATCAATTCCACAAGTTTAAAGTCACCCCATCTAACAATTTACCGCCCATATTTCTTTTTAGGTTTTTTTCAGTTTAATCGAGCTTTCAATGGTTCATTTACCAAATATACCCTCTAAGACTCAGATTGAGAAGGCTGAGCACCTATTTTTTTTTTACTAGAAAAAAGTTGATTACTCTATTTAGGTATATATGTGAGATTAAACTATGGTCATTTAAATACATAAACATTTCATATTATACACAACAATCTCTTGCTGTTCACACACACATATATATATATATTGGAACATTTCTTTTCATATTCTAGTTACTTGTGTCTAACACACGTTCATCCGAGATTCATCTACACATGTTTAGGAGATCATGCTTTTAAAAGAAGAGCCCCATTTGTGAAGAAATTCCACTTTTGTTTATAGGTTTGTCAACAGTCGAAATTGAACCAACAAACACTACTCAAAAAAGAAACAAAGAAAGGAAAAAAAAAAAAAAAATACTTACAATTCTCCATGATTAATTATTTTCTTCTTTTGGGCAATGAATTAGGAGAGTTCTACAAAAGGACATTCGCATTTTACCCCCATCAGCGGGGCAAAATTTGGACCATTCGATTTATTTTAAATGGTTGAGATTAAAAAAATACACAAAAAATCATAAAACCAACCACACATTATATTATTTTACAAAACATTTCAAAGAAACTTCAAAAAAAAAAAAAAAAAAAACACTCGTAAGATGGGTCTGCCCCACCTCTGACCATTCCTCACCCTCCTCCATCGACGGCGGCCAAAGGCCCAAACCCACAACAGAAAGCTCCTACTGTTGCCTAGATTGTGAGCCTGCAGTACGGTCGACGCGAGCTCCGGCCGTTGCCCAGATCGTAGAGGACCAGAGGTGGTCATCGGTTTCTGGGCTGATTGATTGATTTGGTCAACGCCGGTGAGATCACGATCTTTTGGATACCAGCACGAGGAATCGTAACTGGGTTCGCGCGAGGGTGGAGGCGGAGATCTGGGTTTCCGGCTCGTCGTGGTTGGGGGTCTAAGGAGCGGTTATCGTGGAGCGTCACCGGAATCCACTAGAAGCTGTTGTCGGCGTCGACCATTTTGCGAGCAGATCTGACGGAGGGCTACCAGATCTGGCGCAGATCGGTCGCCCATGGTGGATTGCCCCTTGGCCTCCCAATGCTGTCGTCTCCGTCGGAAAGTCGCCCACTTCCCCTGCTCGCCGGAGTTCTCATCCCTCCCCGGATCGTGGCAGCAGATAGTTTTTTTTCCCCCTCAATTCTAGCAGAAAAGTGATTATGTTGGCGGCGGTGGGGGTGGTTGGTGGATGCATAGTAGTAAATATCCATGATATTTCCAAAATTTTCACCGATATTTCCGTGTTTTACTAAATAATGATCTGCCCTTTCACTGTTACAAAGACATCTATTAATATGCTGAATATTACAAAAAAGTTATTGAAATAGTTAACCTAATTAAGGTTTAAAATCTGATAATTAAAAGTTCTTACTTGCTTAAACGAGAAAAAAAGAAACAATTAGCCCTTTAATTGGCTGATCTCACACCTTCACTAGAAAATGAAAGTTGGAAGTTTTAAATGGCTTTATTTTCAGTCATAACGTCCATGAAAAGTCAAAAAGGCTATTAAACAAATAAAGGAAAGTAAATATCTTAGTATGCAAGCCTTATTATCATGCCAAAAGAATATTCCTAAACATCCCAATTTAACTTGCTAAATTAACTTAGTCTTGACTGGATTCTTCTAGAACTTGAATCATGTTGATGCATCTTCGTTGAACATGTGGATCATGCTCAATGGGTCTCCATGAATTTACTTAAGTCCAAACTTCTTGAATCATCTCGTTGAGTACATCTTTAAACTTCTTTGCTTGAGCTCCCGTAACTGACCCAATGGAACTTGAATTAGATATCTTGAAGTTGTGCTATGATTTGCAAGAAAAGTAGAGGAAAAACACTCTTATAAAAGAAACAACAGTGTTCTAGGGATGAGTCAAAAGTAGCACTTCCTAACTCCTCGCTTGGGGAATACCTGAAAATCCATAAAATAATAATAATAATAAAATCACTCTCTAAAAAAAAATCACAAAAAAAAAAAAAAGATTTTGGAGTTCTAGTTCTATTATTATTATTTTAAAATTGTTTTAATTCATAAATTTCCAATGTGTAGGATAAAAACATTATTTAAAAAGTGGAGATTTCAGTGTCCTTTTTTTTTTTTTTTTCCTATACCCTTCGATTTCTTTCTATACTAATGAAATTTTTTTCTTAAAAAATACAAAAAATGACGAAGGATATAAAAGCTGATTTTTTTTTTAATTAAAAAATGAGGACATTAATAAATCAAGAATTTCCAGCGAAAAGAAAAAAATATGTTTCACTTTTTAAGGAGAGTGTCAAAGGGCTCACGCAAATGGGCCATTGGCCCATTACTAAGCCCAGAAACAAACTCTGTCCCATTTGTACGGACATGTCGGAAGCGATGACATCAATTTTTGACTTAGAAAGTACCTATCAAGATTTTCAATTGTGAGACTCCACAAAGAATCTCCTTTGATGAAAACAATAAATAACTGAATGTACGACGTTCCTTAATTGAGTTAGTCGCTTAGACACTTTCCGTTTTCGACTGCATCCAAAATTGTCAGAGTTTCCAATTATCTGGAAAATAAATAAATAATAAATAAATAAAAGCGTAAACTTTTCCACACTTGTAAAAAACTGCCACGTGTAGACGCTGGATCACACGTTTACTTTGCAAGTGGGTGGATCGATTTGAAAATTCATTTTTATTGTTGTATTTGTAATTTTTTTTTATTCTCTTCCCAAGAAGAAGGGATAGGATCCTTACTAATATGAGTTTTTCCATCATAGATTTTAAGATAAAGTGAAGTGTTGAATTATAATTAAAATTATATTTATAATTATTAATTCGTTTTATTTTACTGAATTGATAATAATACAATAAAATAATAAATTTCAATATTTAATACACCACAAGCATCTCGTATTTGTTCTTAAATTTTAAAGATGTAAAGTCAAAATCTAACAAGCTAGCAAAATGACGTAAAGGGGCACACACTTATTTGATGAGATTGCATAAAATTTACCCAAATAAGTAATAAAATAGAGCCAAGGACCACTTGGTCAAAATTATGATATAAGGAATAAGGTTTAAGTTTAGTAACTTGCGTGTTTGATACTTTATTATTTTATTCAAATAAAGTATAAAATGTAATTGCATTCATACGAAATTTAAAGATACACACATGGATAAAGCGTCATTGATCCTATTATAGTAGTATTAAAAAAAAAAAAAAAAAAAAAAAAAGCAAGCTCCACTTTTTTTTTTTTACTGTTGAAAAATTCAATTATGCTTTACCCATCCCTGTTAGCATTAAGTGGTGGTTCCATCATTTTCTAACTGAGAAAATAACCGTGATGCAGTTTGCAAAATTAGCATAATTCATATATACATGACATTTTGGTAAATACAACTACAGGTAGGAAAAATGACGACAAATGATTTTTTTTTTTTTCACTTAAAATATATCCTTATACTTTTTTACTTTGAAGAACCTAAAGCGTACAAAATATGATAAATAAGGCAATATCAAACTAAAACAACTTCATGTCTTTTCGAAGTGGAACATTTGCTTAATCAGGTCTGACATGTTTGGACAAATTACAAGGCAAGTTCCAATTATGCATCTTCTTTCAACATTATTAGCTATTAAAAACAATTGGTTTTCATGGTAAATGGCATCGCATTAATCTGAAGGAAGTTTTTAATGTGTTAACCCCCAAAAAAAAAAAAAAAACATTTTCTAAATGCACTAATTCTAAATTTCACATGTAGCATTAAAAATGGATCTAGTTTATTAAAATAAAATATGAGAAAGTTATCTAAATAATCATCTTTTTTTCAATCATTGACTAACGTGATACAAATTATTCATTCTAGTATGACACATATTTTAATTTTATTAATGTCTGATTTGTGTCATATTAATATAATATCAATTTTTAATCATGTTAATATAATGATTTTTAAATTTGTGTCACATAGATATTTTCTCCTTAAAATATTCAAAAGTGGTAATATGTTTTACTTGCTGAAAACACTGCCTCTATAAAATCCACTATGGTATTCATAAAGTAAGTTTTAATTAATCAAAGCAAGTTAGTTAGTACAACTTCCACATATTAATTAATTGTGGACCCTGTGAAAATGTGTGAAGAAAAGAAAGAGAGAGAAAAGAAGGAGTTTGGAATGCCGGTCAGAAATTTCGATAAATTTCGCATTTGTCGAAATTTCATGTTCTACAAATTAAACCGGTCAGAAGGATTTTGGAAGCATTTGGTGGATGCTGCAACTTGCAACTGAGTCATACACCTTTCAACCGAAAAAAAAAAAAAAACAAAAAAGAAAGGGTTAGTCATACGCCACCAATAAATAAGCAACACGTATCAGAGATAGAATTGGTTGATCCTTATACGTGCAATATTTTGGTTGGAGAGTGAAGTCTGATCAAATCACAAGCAACTTGTAAAAAGTATATTCATTTGTTTCCATTGAGACAAAGTTAATTAGTTTGACATTATTTCTTACGAACACGGTCGGAAATGAGGAGCTGGCTAACAGCAAAGTCTCAAATATACATACATATATACGTATATAGAATGGCGGAGCCAGCATTTTATTTTAATAAGGGTGTATATTAATTTTTTTTTCATTTGTAAGAAATAACATCAAGAAAAAAAAAAAATGTGTATCACAACATCTTCCAAGAACCCAAATACATTAAGAAATATATGAATATATATATATATATATATATCACAATATCTCTCAAGAACTCAAAATACATATGTATGATTGAAAAAAAAAAAAAGTAGAAAACATGTTACAATGGATGACGTCGAGCCTTCATTTTTTGAAAATGCTCCATATATCTTCATTTGTGACAAGAGCAAAAAATTCTTTCTTGGTATATACGACTAGAATATCATTCATCCATTGGTCTCCAATTCGATTTCGTAATCGATTTTTCACAATATTCATAGCAGAAAAACTCTCTCCAAAGTAGCCGTAGCAACATGTAAAATCAATGCCTAGTAAGTAACCGATAAACCAATGGATACACATTATGCTTTCTTGTCTCAACCATTTTTTGTGAAAGAGTACTTATACTTTTCAATCTTTGTAAAGCTTCACTTGAGCACATGTCAATGATATAAGTATCAAGTTGATTCTCAAGGAATTTGAGCTCAGCTACTGAAAAATCTTCTGGATAATACTTAGCAAGCTGGACCAAATTTTTCTTATCAAAAGCAAGGAATGAATCATTTGAACACAAGCAAGTTATATAAAGAAGTATGACCATGATTGCCCGATTCATCATTGTGAGCAGCAAGAAATTGCAAAAAAACTCAAGAAAGTTACCTTGATTGCTCGATCCTCAGATTCATCATGACCACGAAAGGTAAGACCTTGTCTTAAAAGAAATCGAACAACAGTCCACTGATGCAATCAGTCGAGTTCGGTAGTCGTTACGAGCTTGTCTTGTTTTTCTTTGACATAATTGCTTCAATGTGTTGTTTTTATGATTCTTCAAAGCTTCATATTTTTCCCAAGCTTCGTCGTGAGAACTATCAGGACCTCCAACATGAACTTGCAATCTCTCTTTTTTCTTCCAATTTGAAAACCCACCCTGCCAACAAAGGAACATCACCAATTTAAAAAGATAACAACACAAACAAAAAGCAGCATCTTTTGATATGCTGTATTCCCAACAAATTTGGAAACTCCTTAAACCAACTAGGATTGAATCTCCTTGCTTCTTTTCCAAACTGTCTCAATGGAAAAAATATGCTTTGCTGGCCGACAAGGACCATTTTGCACATTTGTCTTCGAACTTGATCTCGAACATTAGGATTGTAATCCAAAATTGAAGGCCTTAACCCAGGATCTGTTGGGAGATCTGCAGAGCTGAATTCCACTGAAGACCTTCGGAATTTTATCATTTTTTTTTTCAGTTGGAAAGAGTAGTCTCTGAATTTCTTGTGAATTATCTCAACATTTATGTTACAAAAAAAATTAAATAAAAATTGTATTAATTAAATTGCTATAGAGAGTACAATTTAACAATTCACATAACTTACGTAAAAAAAGAATAAAAAAATGTAAACAGCATATATTTTATTGTCTACAGATCCAATTCACTCAGTTACAATGGGTGTATATTTTGTAGAAGTCATGCTCCCTTAGATTTTCTTCCAATCCTTTTTAGTGCTTTCTACGGCTTTGAGTCACCAGAAAAGAAAGCAAATGAGTATGAAAGGAGGAATAATAATTCTCAATAAAAAAAAAAAAAATTAGCCTAAATCAAAGGTCTTAATAAGAATGACAATTAACAAAACAAAATTTTCAACATACCTTGTACAAAAGTTCTAAAACCACCACCACTTCCGATTTTTTCTAAACAGCTACGGATACGGACTCTTTCTAGTTCTATTGCCAAGTTTTCTACAGGCAAAACAAACCAACAAGTTCAGACTTCACTTTTGTTTTGTTTTACTGCAACCTTTTCGTCTTTCTAGTTAAATTTTTTTTTCTTTTTCCTTTTGAGTGGCGTTCTCGTTGGGATAAAAGATTACGCTTTGTTTTGCTCGGATTATGACATTTTACTTTTTTTGCAAACGTTTTTGTTTCCCCCTTTTACCGATTATGAGAAAAGTCTTTATAGTATAATCTAAGTGGGGGCTTATATGTATTTTTTTTATTTAAGTTTAATTTCAATCAAATTATATTTTTTATCTTAATTTTTATTTTTTTTAAGTCTACAGAATTTATAACTAATTTTTAAAAAGTCAAATAACTCTAATTTAAAATTTTCATCTCCAACCGATGAACAAAATGTAAGTGTAGACTATTTTACTTTGAGTGTGGGCAAAGTTGTCAAATACAAAATTTTTTAAGCAAAATTAAAACAAAAACAAAAAAAAATTCAGTGGGAGCTAAGTCCCCCACTCGGCCCTTAACACCTCCGGTACTGCTTATATACATGTATATGTGTATACATACATGTGTCTGTATATATATTTGAGAGATATATGTGTTAAGTGAAGGGGGAAAATGAATATAACGCTCTATCTGGCTAGATTTTTAATTCACAACCAATTCATAGTTAATTAGTAATTTTTGTGTGGACAATATGATTCATAAGCAAAAAGGTGGTGTTGTTTGGAACAAATATCAAAAAATTTTTTGGGTTGAATGCTAGTAGCACTTACTTGGAACTATCCGGGGAAGTTCGTGATTGAGGAGAGAGAAGTAAAAATAGTTATTCATTGCTAAAATATAGTGTATATCTGGATTACCCCCAACCAAGCAACTTTTTATTTTAAAAAAAAAATAGAGGTGTATATCTAATGAGTTTATTTTATCTTTTAGTTACAAAATTTTTTATTAAGAAAAAGAAAAATTAATTAGTGGAAACAAAAATCGACCATACGAGTGATGAAAAAAAAAAAAAAATAATCAAATAAATCGTACAAAAAAGGAAAAAGAAAAAAGGAATTGTCAAAGAAAAAATAAATATTTTGGCTTTTCAAAAAAAAAAAAAAATCTTTATTTGGTAGTTGCAAAGGGGAAATTGAAACCCCTAAAACATTAATCTATCTATTTTAGTTAATCTGAAAAAGATGGACTCATGCTACATGGACGATGTGTTCCCATACTACATACATACATCTATATTATATACATACATATGTGTATATATGATGGTATTTAAAAAAAAATATTTACGAAGGTGGAGGAGAGAGAATTCTTAAATAAAAAAAAAAAAAGGACACTGAGAAATAGCTTAAATAGGGAGGCCTTTAACCTGAAAATTATACAGGCACGTCTAGGAAGAGAGTAACACAGACGTTAGAGAGAGAGAGAGAGAGATGGCAGAGGAAAAAGGCCAAGTTGGAGGAAAAACAGGGGAAAAAACAAGAGGGAGAGAAGAGGGCGGAGTTAAACCCAAAGGAGTCCTGCTTCGGGTCGGGTCGGAGACCTTCTGGCTGAGGCAAAAACCACGGAGCGTGTTTCAGAAAAGGCGTTGTACTGGTTAAGACCATGATTCTCAATTCCATTCTTCAATTCCTTGGCTTTTCCTCTTCAGCAGAAGCTCCAGAGGCCAAAGCTCACGACTGCTTCTTCAACAAGGAAATGTACTCTTACCCACTTGAGCTCGCCAACGCTTCTAATGGAAAGTAAGAACGGATCAGAACCTGTCCTTTTTTTTTTCCCCCCTTTTTTCTGGGTGTACTTGTATTGGTATTTCCTTTTGTATTAGTATTTCCTTTCGAATATTATCTCTGTTGAAGTTAATACTTCTGTGTCTGTCATTTCGCTTCCATGGTGTAAGGCTTTTGTCTCTCTCTCTTTTTTTTTTTTTTTTTTTTTTTTGGGTTGTACTTGTGTTATTATTTCCTTTTGTATTAGTATTTCCTTTCTTAATGTTATCTCTGTTGAAGTTAATACTTCAGTGTCTGTACTAAAAGTTTGTCATAAATATATGGATTCTACTGGAGATTCCATTTTTGCCTTTTGTGATTATCGGTTAAATTGATGTTCGTTTGCTCTTTCTTCTACTATTTCCCGTCGATTTCCTTTTTCCTTAGCATTTTCCGATTCGTCTGGCCAAAAAGGCAAACCTTTTTAAACAGATCTGAATCACAAACTCTGTGCCCCATGAGTGGGTACGTTTTCTAACCACGATCAAAATCCTAGAGTATAAGAGGAAAAAAAACATACAAACGTGAACTGCAGGAGGCTTGGGTTCACGCCGTCGTTTTCACCATAGGACGAGGAGTTGTAGATCATCGGAAGAGGATGAGAAAGCTCCGGCGACTCCCGTCCTCGGCGACGACGCGAACCCATCCCTCTCCCCCACGGCTGCTCCTTCTGGCGACTCCTCGTCCTCCTTTAACGACGGCGGCGCGAACACAGCCCCCCACGGTGAACGCGGCCACCATCCCTACAAACCACTTCCGTCGAACGGCAGCCCGAACCAAAAAAAAAAAAAAAAAGAACGCCGGCGAGCACTCCAGCAACTCTTCGTTCCTCAACGACGGCGAGAATCCCACCCCTACCCCACTGTCACTGACGGTGGTCGCAACCCGTGTGGGTCACGATTTTATCTCCACTCCACCCGCCGGGAGGAGATCGCGACCTCTACGCCTCCGTGGGTTGTGACTTCCTTTTTTTTTGTTGTTTATTAAAAAAAAAAAAAAAAAAAAAGATTCAAATGAGGATTTGGGCGACGACGGGTTTTGGCGGTGATTACGGAGGAGGACGGAGCGAGGCAATGGCGGCGCTCAGATGACAATCTTCCGGCGTGGGTTGGAGGACGACATGGCTGCTGTGGAGGGAGGAGGAGGAGGAAGAAGAGAGAAGGGAAAAAAAATCACATGGACTAGGGATAAATTACATTACCTTTTTGCCCATGTTGTCACCGTTCGATCTAAAACGGTGTAAAAATTAGGCCCCACGATGGGTGATAAAAAAAAAAAAAAAAAAACCTCATAGACAGTGTACTTCTCCAAAAAGAGAGCAAAAATCAAGAGTCCTGGTATCACAAGAGTCCGACCCAAAAGGGTCTCCAGAGGAGGGTCCCACCCAACAGGAGTGGGCCCCATCTGTAACGGGGTTACCGGCGAACTCTCCCGTCGACGACGAGCTTACGTGGCGTTTCCTCCAGGTATCACAAGAGTCCGACGACTATCCCGGCTTTCTGAGTCGGAGCCGTTCGGCGGCGGCTGCTGCATCGCTCGTTCGCTTAAAAATAACGCGGTAAGGGCGACCAAGAAAAAAAAATTAAATATTAGAAAATGGAGGTGACATGTCAGCTTATGACTCTCTCTTTCCGTTAACTTATTTTCAAACGATGTGAAGTATAAAAAAAAAATGGTTCTTTTTGGTTAGCTTTTCGATGTTAATTCTTTCGGTTGCCAAAGGAAACGACTAACGAGATTGATAGTCATGTTCGTCTAGATAATAAGTGCCTTCATTTTTTTTATTTTTTTTTTTAGTTCATTTTATTACACTAAATTTTTTATTATTTTTAACAGTTTTTCTTAAAAAAAAAAAAAAAAAAAGAATCAAATAAATATAGAAGAGAGGGGGGAAGGATTCAAGGTTTCCACAGGGGAGAGAGAGAGGGAACGAGGGGGGAAGGATTCAAGGTTTCCACAGGGGAGAGAGAGAGGGGAACGAGATAAGTCCTGCTGTATATTTTCTCTTTTAATTTTAAAATAATTTCGTCATATATATATATATATATTTTTTTTTTTTTATGTGCTTTTTTTTTTTTTTTTTTTTTGGGGGTCATAATTTTATCTGCAAATTCAAAGGGGCGAATTTAATGAGAGTTAAATTCCACGTCAAATGGGGCCCACGTTGTTCTCTTTGACACTCTCCAACTGCTTTTTGAACGATGTTCTGGACTCGCACTGACTGGGCACAAACTCACCAACTAGCTATAGATCTGGACCACATTCTCAGGAGAAGCTCGTAAAAGAGCAATTTGGAATGGCAGCAAATCTGAATGTGTGTGCCTTTGCCCTTTGTTTGGTTTGTTTAGTACGACAAAATGCATTCGGATCATGCCAAGTGGCAAATCTGTATATTCATGGTGGGCGAGAGAAAAAAATTATTATTTTTTAATGTCATTAAATTATTAATATCTGGAGACTGTCATGGCAAAGGATATCGTTAACTAAAGCACTTATAAATTCTTTGTTTATTTCATTAAGTTTGGCAATGATTTCCAATTAACAGGCAGTATCAACATCATGCTAAAACTTAATTAAAATAATAAATAACTTATAGGTTGAAATTTGGAGTTGTTTTTGGGCAACTTTGAGAAAATCCAATTAATTCTTTACAAATTCTACTCCTACACGTTAGGTCATTGTAAAAATGGACTCGTACATTTCGTCAAAAAAGACTCTTTGATCACATTGTTGTTGATTATGTCCATGGATCATGAGTACAATTTGCCGATAACTTTCACGGGAAATTTCTAGAGGGTGATGATTAAATCTCTTAATATAAACTACATTAACGCACTATAAACACTAGCACCAAAATTGATAAAAATATTCTCCTATACATTATATCAGTATATGGAGTATATATGGTGGTCTTTGAGTACTGTCATATTGATTTTTAGATGATTTCAGCCGCAGTCCATGGACATGTGATGAGGTTACGATATTGTGTTAAAAAGTAAAAAATAACTTCTTTTTTTCTCGTTTGTTTTTTTGTGGCACCGTTTTTCAAACTCTGAGTTAATTAATTTTGAGAAAATTCACACGTTCTTGTTTTCTTAAATTGGACCCACTTAATCTCTTAGATCATAATCATAGGGGAAAAGAAACTGACTTCTTTTGATCACAAAGATACGAGTATCATTACTAGAAAGGAATTGATTTAATTTTTCTATCACATAAGGACCAGAACGAACGTCGATGTATGGGTTCCACCAGTGATAATGGTGTGGTGGTAACGGGGATCATATTTGAAATCTTAGTTTTTATCGGGTTAGGAGCTCAAGTCATGCATCACATAGATTGACTCGTTAACTGTTAAAAGTCAAAAAATAAAATCATTTGTCATCCTATCAATCTTAATTGTTGTTTACTCTTTATAAATATGGAAGCGTGAAGATACTACTGATTTTATTTATTTAAAAAAAGAGGTGGACTTACTTATCAGAGAATCAATTCAAGTGCTAGCTATAGTAAGGTTTCTCTTCTGATACTAAGTTTGCGTTTGATTCGTCGGTTGGAGATAAAAATTTTAAGTTGGAATTTGTTAACTTTTCAAAAACTAGTTCTAAATTTTGTTGACTTTTCAGAAAAATGATAAAAACTGATATGGAAAGGTACAATTCAGTTGGAGTTAAACTTAAACGCCAAACAAAGTCTAAAATGTGGGCCAATTTTCGTTATAAGGAATATGTGCTCTTTTTTTTTTTTTTTTTTTAAAGGATAAAGGTACCATTAATTGAGATATGTCTAATTAACTTAGAAGTTCTAAATTTACACACTCTTTTTAAAAGTTAAAAAAAAAATTAAACATTTGTATGTTCCCTATTATGAAATGTAAAATAGATCCAAATGAGAAATGTCTTTAGGTAGAACTAATTTTTAAGAGCTATCTCAATATAAGTATATAACCATGTAATGGGTGCTGTGTGAATAAAAAGAAACGCATTTTCTTTTTCGTTCAATATGGGATTTTCTTTTTTCTAAATTCTAACTACTAATGCGTGATTCTCCAAAACTCAATAATCAGCCATGATTCTGTTTTGACCGCTGAATCTTCTCTGTAACATGGGAGTGAATAAATTGTCATAATCTGACTATTTATTAACGCTCCATATAGTCCCTGATAAACACGCCTTAAATCAAATGAACATGAAACTTTATCATTTCAGGGAATATTTAGTGGAATTCCACAACTAGTGCCGACCATAATCCGTGTTGACAACATAAGAAATCAAAAAATAAAATAAAATAAAATAAAACGGAACCCACTAATATATACATTTACGACCTCGAGGGAATGAAAAAGACCAACAACAAAGGGTATAATAATCAAATTAATGAGTGTGTGCTAAAAAATTGAAAGACCGTGGTTTCATGCAAAATCAACAATAATTTATATTTAATTACATTATAAGATAAAGAATTTAATCCCTATTCTTAAGTTAAAAAATATAATAAAATAACTAAAGGCCCTGATGGATGTGGCCTATAGTAAATTGTGTGTTGAGTAAGCTATCTCTAGTCAAATTTGGTAACAAGCTCACTAATTTTTTATATCCTATATTGATTTTGACAATTTTCCAATATGTATCTTTTACCTATGTGGGGTGATGGATGTTGGACGAATCTTTTTCACTAACCTAATGCCCACTTGAGAAAGGGATATTTATATATATATATATATGTATGTATATATATTATACATATATATATGTTTTAAATAGTCAATAACTCTTTTTGTTTCTATTCCCTTATTTCGTGACAGTCACGTGGTTACCTATATAGTGATCACATCATTATCACATGGAATTATTTTATTTATTTATTTGCGTTACTTTATTAATCTATTCTGCCACGTGCGACATACAACTAACATATATATGTGTGTGTTTTATATATATAGTATAATATATTTCTTTCACCAAAGCTCTCTCTCTCTCTCCACGTATACGTAGACATGTCATTCTCTCTTCAAACTAAGGTCTCTTGTTGCCCTATTACCTAATAAATTATAAGTCCATATTTGGTGTACCGGTTCAGTTCAGTTTGGATCTTAATTTTTTGTTTTTGTTTTTGTTTTTGTTTTTTTTTCTGAAAAGTCAATATCATTTTCACTATTAAGAGTTATTATTACAACTTTGTAACTCAAACAGGTCCATAACTTTGCATATATTAGTCCAAATTAGATATATATAGTTTTAAATTGGCATAGAATTTGAGACGAACGAAACAAGCTCATATTAATATTTTTTCCGAACATATTTGTTGGGGTTAGACTTCGTCTTCCATTAATAACGTTAGCTTTATAGTTTATCGAACGAGCGATGAACTCCCAATTCTAACGCCATTATATTTGGGCCAGATCCAACTCATTGTATAGTCAATAACGAACGTATACGCGCTCGCATGATTGGGCCAGACCCAATGACTAAATGTGATTCGTTCAAAGTTAAACATCGAACATCGAACCACAGATCGAACATGATCTTTTCACACATTGACTCTACAGGCTACGGCTACGAAACGATAGATCACAGGGACAATGCCGTCTTTTCTACCCATCGTTCGTTATTTTATGCCCAACAAAGCTTATAGGGTATACTCTTCATAACCGTCGAACCCAATGTCGACGATGATGTGTCATGCCATTATGAAAACTGACAAGTTCATAACTGACGATGACATCACATTCATAACTGCAAAGATCATGGTCTGAAATCAAGGCTCACTCCGGTAACCGTTCAACCTAGATCACAAATAGCGTGCTTACACGTGTCCCTAAGGACAGCAAAAAGAAACTGCTCATTGATAGTTGCGGGCACAGTCCCATCTTCCTCTATAAATAGAGGAAGACCCCTTCCTTCCAGGGGGGCCTTTTTTCTCTAATTTACATGCTGTTACTCTGCCGAAACATATCCAGAAATCATTTTGTACTAGAAAATATCCACACTCAGTGAATACATTGCACTCACAGAGGACGTAGCACAATTGGCGAACCTCTATACATCTTGGTGTTAATGAATCTCTCTCTCCCTCTTTTACTTCATTTTTTATTTTTTCATTATTTTGCTTTATGAGTTTCAATAACGATTTCCAGGGGCCCAATCAACTGATTGTTTCATCATTGTCATTAATTTACGTTAAATTTTGACTGTAGAAAACCAGCATCTACAATTTTCAAGTTTTTTATAATTTTTAACTCCAGCAATTCAAATATATCACCAAACACAACACTCATTCCAACCTAAAAAATTTCATTCCAACCCGTACATCAACGCATGCTTAGTACTAATTTAAGTGAAAGCTAATTTAGTTATTTTTAACTAAAATTAATAATTTTTTTTAAAGGAAAAGAAGTATGCAATTTGTGCATTATATTTTCATCTTCAATTGGAAACAAATATAATAAAAAATCTAGCTTAATGAAACTTTGTTTGTAGTTATCAATTGTTGATCACATGCTAATTCCCTCACCTTTTCTCCTGCCAAAAGAAAACAGCCATGTCAATTGGTGGGCCAAATAAAAAGTACCAAAATGGAGGACGAAATAAAAGTACAAAATGGCTTAAGAAAAAACTGAAAAAGAAAAGAAAACATCATTTGTAACTCGAGTAAGAGTGTAAATTTAGAGAGAATTCATGGGTTAAGTGAGAGTAAATAGCGTAAAACTTCATCCTAAAGATTAGATCAAACTGTCAATTAATTAAATAAATTTGAATAAAACTCCTTTCCAAAATTAAATAAAAAAATATAAACACTATAAGCTTTGTTAAAATCAAAACAATTAAATGAGTAGTCTCTCTCTCCTCTTTTTTTTTGTTACTTTTCATTTTCTGCTCCGTTAAACAACAACAACAACAACAACACCAACAACAACAACAAAAAAACGAAGGGAAAATCACAACCAGTCACCAAACACGCAAACTCCAAAATTCAAAGAAAAAGCATTATAGAATCGACAGTCGACACTCTGGTCCGATAAAAAGTGTAGTGGCCCTAACCAGCTCCGAGAGAGGAAAGAGGAAAGCGAGAGACTAGAGAGAGGATTTAAAGGAATCCCGGAACGACCAGAGGCACACGAAAAACTCACATAAACCACAGAGAGAGAGAGAGAGAGAGCTCTAGAGAGTGTGCGTACGAGAGATAGAGAGAGAGAGAGACGGCGGTTGAGCAGAACCCAGGAATGGAAGAGGAAATGAAGATGAAGGAGAAGACAAAAGGGGAAGAAGCAGTCATGACGGCCTGGTCGACGGAGACTGGTCAGGCGAAGCCGGGACGTACTGGTTCAATCCGAAACCGGGAAGCGTGATTCCGAAGAAGAGGAGATTGGTGCAGAGCATGATTCTTGACTACGCACTGCTCAAACTATCTGGCTCTGCTTCTACCTCCGCCTCCGCCGCAGGCACCGGAAAAGACAACCGCGTTTACCCTGACTCAGCTGACGGTGGTAATTAGCTTTATCATCCACGACTCTCTATATTAATTGTTATGTATTCAGGGATTTGCTTTGTTCTTACTATGTTTCTCTTGTTTCCCCTGATACTCTGTTTCATGTTCGTACTTGGACGATGTTCTTGTACCTATAATAAACAAAATGTTTCTCGTTTTGAGGAGTAATTTTCATTTTGGCTTTTATTGATTTCGTACCGGCTTGTTCTTCCCATTTTTTTCTGGCAAAGAGAGAGACCCAGTTGCGCAATCCGAACAAGTACTTTTTCGTCGTGTGTAAAAATGGAATTAAATGAACCTTTTGCGTTAAGAGAGAAGAACGATTCAGACGAACTTTTTCTTTTTCCTCCTCCTCCTGCTTTTTCTTTTTTTTTCTTTTTTTCTTTTTTTTTTTTGGATTCGGAAAGTCGTTGCGGCGGAGAAATCACATCTGAAAAAGGGTCAGAATATGAATATCGTTAGAATCGCAGATTTGGACATGGGGGTGGGGGGACTCGTTGTCTGAATTTCGATGCTGTGGTGGTGGGACCCATTCAGGGGATCTGCCGTGGTCCTCTATCGTCATTTTTGAGGAGACGAATCACCGCCGTCCATCGGAGGTTCTCGGATCCACCCGTAGCGATGACGACGGACGATGGAAATAACACCAGATCACCATTTACGAGTTTCCTCCGTGGATCCATAGTCATAGCGGGGATCGTCGGATTATTTTCAATGGCTTAGATTAAGGATGTGCCAAAGTTATTTTAAGACGGACTGCACGTGATTTTCATTTTTTATATGATAAATATCCATGCTTAGACTGCAGGAAAAAAAAAAAAAAAAAAAAAACCATGTCTCTTTCTTTCATGTCGCTCCCCACGGGAGAGATCAAAAAATTTTCATTTGTTTAGAAATTGCGTTTCGAATTCAAGAGGAAGAGGAGATCAGGGAAGTCGTCGGAGGCAGAGAGCTTCACGAGCCGCCATAAATAGATCTCGCTGCCATGAGAGAAGAAGGGTTTGCGCCGCCGTCGGAGGAGGAGGAGTTGGCTCTCTTCGTGTTCAGAAAAGTAAGGGTTTTTTATCGTAATTGGAATTTAACTGATCTTGCGTATTGTTTTCTTTTTTTTTTTTTTTTCTTTTTCTTTTTCTTAATATTAAGCTCGAGGTTTTAATTGTCCTTGGAACTTTGTTGGGCGTTGTTTTAAGCTTGTGATGGGAGACTAATGGAAATACTTTCAAGATTTTGTTAACTTATTTTTGTTCTTACTGGTAATTGTTTTTGGTCAATCCATTTTGGTGGTGAAAAATGGTGCATTAGGAATGGATTTGGGCATTTTGGTTTTGTGAATGGTTGGATTCTATTGGCTTTGATTTGATTGCTTCCACCGTTGAGCTTCGGGAGTTAGGTCTGTGGTTGAAAAGGGTGCTGATTATGAGGTCATTTGTTTCGTTTTTTTGGAGACAACATTTAACCTCCGTTTGATAAGTTGGTTTAACTTCAAGTAAATTATATTTTTTCATTTTAATTTTTGTCCTTTTTCTAAAAAGAATAATTTTTTACAAAATTAACTAGCTTTAACTTAAAAATTTCATATCCAACTAACTTATCAAACGGAGGAGGCTTAATTTGTTTCCTCTTCTAGATCCATTCGATTCACCACAAAATGTATAATCGAATGTTTTTCCACATTCACTTTTTTCGTTTTCAGTCTAAAAAAGTACTCAAATTTTCAAAAACAAACCACTAAAACAAATACAAACTATTAACGTAGAGATATGACTTTATTGAGCATCAATAGAGAATTATCCCTTCTAAAGATCAAGAATCAACACACCCAAGAAAACTCAATTCTATAGTTTATTTTTCTATTATATTTCCCAATTCCCTCTCCAGAAATCTCTCTTGCTCTTTCATAGTTACAACTTGTATATGTAACTAATCATGTATTACAGCCTTTGTCTCTGTCTTCACTCCCTAGTGCCTTATACAACGCTTTATTTATGTGATGTCTACACACTGGTCCGGCTGTGTACCTTCACCACATCAGCTCCCAATGTCACCAAACCAGATCTCTGTTGAATTTGTCTCAACTCTGAACAAAGTGTCTTTGAAATACCATAAAAATAACAAATCGTAAAAATAAAAAAAATAATAATAAAAAAGCTTTTATTAATCTAAAAAGAGCTCGTCCTACTTAATGCCCGGCTTTACTTATGGCGTGGCTGGAAATTATAAAATGAGAAATGTTTTAGAAAAAGAATTGAATGAACCCTCAGCAAAGCTTTAGAGGATTGACACACAAGTGTTGTACAGAAGTAGTTGTGAGCTGCTATTAAATACATGTAATTTGAATTACAGATTTAAACCAAAACTGATTTCTAGCCTTAGGATTTTCTCAATCTCCAATGGAGAGCATCTTTGCCATCTCAAATGATTACAAGTAGTTATTTTTTGAAGAAGAAACAATCTTTACTTATTTTTGGTGTTTCTCACATTTAGCCAAACATCAACCACGATTACAATGTGAACTGGCCTACGGTAGTGTAAACCCACCACCAATCCTCGAATGGCAGCAACAATGCGATCCCGCCTCCCTACCTATGTGGTTGACGTCATTAGTTTTGAGAGTTCTGGTCAAAAGGGTATCCTGTAATTTTGATAAAACTTAAGGAGTTTCATTATAATTTTCTTTTTAAAAAATATAGAATGTCATCTCAAAAGGCGTATCAAACGAACAAAAGAAAAAATAAAAAAAAAATAAAAAAACGTGAACGTCTTTAGTTTTTACTGAACAGTACAAGAGGAACAAAAATCAAGGGTGATTGGCTTTTCTAATTTGCAACTTAAATTTTTTCATTAATCGTCTGCCAGAAGATATTTTTTAATTTTCTCTTCTTTGGAAAGAAGGAATGCTATAATAATGACGTCCCGGCTTAGATATATATATATAATATATTATATTTATATTTATAGTCCAAAATATTATATTTAAAAAAAAAGTATTGCTTCTAATATTGCCTCAAAAAGGGGACAGAGCCGGTACAAAGTTGTACAACAGTACAAGACGTTATTCCGGTAAATAACTGACCCTTTACTTAACTGAATAGTCGGCGCCGTTATGTTGTTAAGAAAGAAAAGACTTGGAAAAAAAAAAAAAAAAAAACTACGGAAATTAGGGGAAAATGTAGAAGAATTAGGAGGATTAAACAGCATTTCTTATTAATTATGATATTTATATCCTAATCTTATAAATATGTAGCTCTACATCCTATTAATACCAAAGCTAATTTTTTAAAGGAAATTGACATATGACTTATTATAAGTCGTCAAATAAAAACATGAATAGTCATTTTAATCTAAATTATTGAGATTAAGATATTTATTTCAATTTATTTATTTAAATATAAAAATTTAACTAAAATTTGTTCTAAATGTAAATTTTGGTTAACATTGATTAAAAAAAAACTTTTTATTTTTAATTAACAACTCATGTGTATATTGCGCGTCAATTTTCATTAAAATTAAGATGTTTATCATTAGGAAGTAGATTACTATAGATTTGTAAGTTTATTATGCAATGTAATATATATACTTTAAAAAAAAAAGTTTAATAAAATAGCGCATACGCAACAGACAATATGATGTACCTAGAATCTGAAATTATTTAAATTCACATACGTACTTGCCTCCAGATTCTGATGACGGAATTTATATAACTGTCGTACATAAATATACCGAACAAAAACATTAAAATATGCATGATATGCGTTAATATCTTTCACATATCACGTTGATATATATATTATATATTTGGATAAACGACCACATTAATAAAATAAATGGAACTTTAAAGTATTCTCACTTGACATTTTTGTGACTCTTAAATTATTCTAAATTCTCAACAAAAAAAAAAAATCTTAAACTTTTCTTATAAAAAAGATGTTGTAACATTAGTATTGATCAATAAGAGAATTTGGAATATTTTACATTTTAACTTTTAAAATATGATTGTAATGATTGTAGTTTTCAATTTAAAGTCCATTCGCCTTTTTGCTCTTTTTCACTGAAAAAGTCCAATCAATTCCTTGAGTCAAAGCCATTCCATATAAGCCGTCCATATTTTTTTAAGATTCTTTTCAGTTTAATCCAGCTTCCAATTGTTAATTTCCCAAACTTACCCACTAAGACTCGGTTTGAAAACGTTGAGCACTTTCTTTCCCTTTTTTTTTTTTTTGGTATAAAAAAGTTGAGTACTTTATTTAGGTAGATATGAGATCAAAAGATGGTCATTTAAATATACAAACATTTCATATTGTACACAGCCATCTTTGCTTTTCATACACACACACACACACACACACACACCATAATATATATATATGTATACAATTCTTTTTCATATTTTAGTCACTTGTGTCTAACAAACGTTTATCCGAGATTCATCTACACATGTTTAGGAGATGATGCTTTTAAAAGATGAGCCACATTTGTAAAGGAATTCCACTTTGTTTCTGGTGTTAACAGTCGAAAATTAAACCAAAAAACACTCCCCAAAAAAAAAACTCTTCAAATTTTCTGGGATTAATTATTTTCTTCTTTAATAAATTTTCTGGAATTATAAAAGAGAATTTTTGGTTATGAGCAACAACACAATGAGAAAGAAAATTCAAAAGGACTTGTATAATTTGAAATCCCAAAAACCAACATATCGAGACACAAGCGTGTTGGCAAAGCAACTATAAAATTGTTTGTTTCATAGATTTCAATTTAAAAAAATGAACAAATTTTAAAATTATGAGAAAAATCTTATTAAAAAAATGTTTGAATTGTGTTTAAACTTTTTTTTTTTTTAAACAAATGGAAATAAGAAACTGAGAAGCCTCCACTCATATCTATTAAAAGAGAAAACATTTAAAAAGACAAGGAAAACAAAAATATAGAAAATCAAATCCAGATTTAATGGCAAACCAAATAAACTTAAAGTACTTCAAGTTGGCCCCACTTCAATTTTAAGGAATTTAGAGGTTTTCTTTTTACTGAATTCATTTTCTTTCGTTATTCAGTTTGTATTTGGGTAATAAAAGTCAAGCATCATGATGAATAGATATATGTATATATATATATATATATATACCATTCAGCAATAAAAAAAAATGGAGAAAGAATAAATAAATGGAATACGTTAAATGCATGTAACAGAAAAGTGATCCGTTGAGTTTACCAGTAATTTCAACCTTCAAAATTTGAGTTATGTATGGATTCAAATTAATTTTTTTCACATTAAGCTTTTGTTTGGATTATTGGTTAGAATTAAAATTTTTAAGTTACAGTTGGTTGATTTTTTAAAAATTAATTATAACTTTTTGTTAAATTTTCAGAAAAAGATAAAAATTTAGATAAAAATTTAGTCGAAAAAGTAAAATTTAATTATAATTAAACCTGTAAACCAAACATCTCCTAAGTTTTCATTTCCAAAATAAGTAAGAATTATGTGAGAAGGCATTGAAAACTATCCTACGAGTTTTCTATTTATCCTTTTTCTTTCGAGACAAATGCGAGAAACAATAGAAAATAGAAATCATCTCTATTTTGGTTACACAGGTTAATGGAGGGTTGGAGCCTTGAGAATACCCACGGGAAGGTGTTTTTTATTTTATTTTTTAAGTTTTATTGCGAAACACCAACAGAAATTTTGAACACCTCAAAATGTAGTGGAAAAGAAACTTTGGCAATTAGATATTGAGGGACAAGGCTTGGGAGAGTAAATATTGGGCAAGTGATTTGAGTCCCCAATTTACAGTTTAAACTGTTAAATTTATCACACTCTGTTAAATTAATATGTATTTTAACTTAATATTATGCTATGATGAGGTGGTCTAATAATTCAAAAGTGTGTTTTACAAATATATACTGTTTTTTTTTTTTTTTTTTTAATAATCTATCGTAAATTAAAAAGTCTCTTAAAAAATGACAAATGATTTAACATGTTTTGGTTTTTTTTTTTTTTAAAATAAAAAAGGATCTAAGGGTGACCACACAGGTTTTCAGCCTCACAGACAGGAATCTTTTTCCGTAGGTATGACAGAGACATGTCATTATACTAGTTTCTTTCAGTCGTCCATTGGGACCTATCCTGTCCATCACCAAATCATGTTTCAACAATCGAAGTTGGAGCGAGGTCTAAGGGAGGCAATGAGAATCAAACCTGGATAGATAAAAGGAAAAAGCCTAGCAAAGGCTTCCCACTCCTTTGTCAACCCATCCACCCTTGTAGGTGTGATTTTACATGTTCAGTTAAATCATATATCACACAAATATTAATTATTACATTCTAAAAATCGCATTCAGTGTTGTTTGAATCGCCTCATTTACAAGGAATAAAGTAAAATATAACTTTTTAGTAACTGAGATAAATAGGAACCCCATGAGGAACAAAAATATTAGATTGCTTTCACAGACATAATTAATAATTGTTCTCTAGAAGGTACAGTATTTAACTTTTTAGGTAACAGAATTGGATTAAAATGTTAAGTTATAGAGAAACAAAAAAAAATCATAAATAATATGTTTCTTTGTAAATCAACCAACAAAGTTGTATTAGAGAAAAGAAAAAAAGAGAGAAGAAAATCATATATCAGGAGCATAATAAGATACAAAAAGAGGGAAACCATTTCTTGAGATATCATGACCTGTTTCTAATGACGTGTTCACTTCAAAACCATTTCTAATGAGAAATTAGAAAAAGTGAAGTGAACTCGTCATTAGAAAATTTGTTCTTATGAGAGAACCGCGTAAGAAGAAGAAGAAGGAAGAAGGTTATTCAAGAATTGTTCTATTGTCACTCCAAAAGGAAATAAAACCAAAAAAAAATTAAATTAAAATACCCAAAAAAAAAAAGGGAACAAGATTAATGAGCCCCCCCCCCCCAAAAAAAAAAAAAAAAAAAAAAAAAAAAAAAAAAAAAAAACTGGGAAGCTCTCTCGCTCATCCACACACCCAACAGAGGTCAGGACTTGGGAAGACTTGTACTAAGGACAAAAACCTTTTTCTATTTCTCTTTTTGGGTACCTGAGGCCGTTGGGAAGGGTCGCAGAGATGTGTTTTGAACTGAAAATGAGATGAGATGTAGTTTAGGAAATATACGTATGGGAGGAAAAAAAAAAAAAACTGTTAGGAGTAAAAAAAAATGAAATTTTAAAATATATTCGGAAAAAAAAATCAACATTGATTTTATTTCGTTTTTTTCGTAATTATATATATAATTTTTTTAAAAAAAATTATCTCATGTAAACTTGAAATAATAAAATTATGAATTTTTTAAAATTTTGAATTTATTAGAACGATATGGAGTATTGTGAATAGTAGATATTAGTTTTTTTTTGGCAAAGGTAAAAGTACTTTGAATCGAAGACAAATGAAAACTAAAGTTTTCCAAACCAGATGTCAAGTCTTTCCCCAAATAGGCCCCTTTAAACGTTGTTTTTGTTTTTTTGCCTCCGTCTTTGTTTTGGTATTTAAAATACTGAAAATTGACATACATGTTATAACCATGCCGCGACGCCGTTGTCCAGCCGATACTAATTGCTTTCAGTTTTTGGTACAAAACCCAAATATCCATGCTCCCATGTATTATCTTCATCTCTCACCATTATTATTATATTTAAAAACTTTATGTTATTGTTTTACTATTATTCTATTCAGAGATTCTGTTATGCTCTCCAAGATAGTTTTTTTTTTTTTTTTTTGGTAAACGCTCTTCCAAGATGATTTTATTCTGCAGTTCCTTGCTCTTTTTCTGTAGTTCAATTCATTCGAATTATGCTCTATTTCAAAGGAATCAGGAAAAAAAATAAGTAACTTAAATTGAAAAGAAAGTTGGACACCTGTAAAGATAGTCAAGATTATTATCTTACCCGGAGGTGAGACTCGATACTCAAGGACAGACCAACCAGACTCTTTATTATTCTCACTTGGCAATTGCAAGTGAATCCTACAGGACTACCACAGACGAACCAGGACTCGAGTATTTGTCTTACTTCGTGATTGCAAAAGTTGAATCCTACAAACTACCCCATTGGTCTGTCCTGAATCTCGAAGCTCACCTGCAGTGAGAATAATAATCGGAAAGTACTACGTCCATTTATACTAAAACGGTGTTTGGCTGGGCAAAACAACACAAAAACACCCAAAATTCACCACCAACAAAAACACACACTGAGAAAGAAAGAGAGAGGCAGCTAAAGACGTCGTCGCTTAAGCAGAACCCAGGTATGAAGATCACAACAACAAGACGGTGGCGGTGGTGAAGGCAAAGAAGGAAGAAGTGACGTTGGACTCGGAAGCCGAAGCCCGAACCGCGGTTCAAACCGAAAATCGAAGCGTTTTTTCCGAAGAAGAGGAGGTCCGTCAGAGGCTGATGCTTGATTATGCGCAACTTCGACTTTTTGGTTTCAACCTCTGCGGACACCTCCAACGGTACTGGTACTGCGTCTTCAGCTGCTCTGTTTCTCCGACTGAAGAAATCAACGCCGTTATGCCCAACCAAGTGTACCCCCACATGGAGGTAGTAGCAAGGTAGCCAATAAGATTAAGGTTTTGTTAGGTCCTATCATTTGAAACTAACCGGATCTTGCACTATGTTTTGTTTTTGTTTCTTTTTTTTTTTTTTTTTTTTTTGGTGGTTCATTTTCTGGTACTTTATTCTTGTTGTTGTGGTGATGTTCTTGTTTTGTCCAATAATGCAACTTTCTTGTTTGATGTAATATGGAATTGTGCGGTTTGTGTTTCAGTACTTGTGTTATAGATTATATTTCTGTTGTTTTTGTAACTGGAATTGCCGCCGTCGTCGGAGTCGTGTCGCCGTTCGACCCGAAAACCCGATCAAAGTGGTGTTCGGACTCGATAGTATTTTGGATAAAGACATGTTTTTAACAGTTCGAGCGAATAGGGAAGAAAAAGGTGATTGGCTTTGTAGCTTTAAATTCCTCAGCTTAATCTTTTTCATTCACAGCCGCCAGAAGATAACCCCACTGTTTGGTTTCCGTTAGAACCGTGAGTTTTGAAAAAAAAAAAAATTTGTCTTTATAATATGTGGTCATTTTTTATTAGAGTAATTGCTTATTTTTGAGCCTTTATTCTTTTCATTATGTTACCAATTTGATCCCCAATCTTTTTTTTTATAGCTAAAAAGGTTCTGAAACTCTTTAAAATGTAAAATGGTGAATTTAAAAAACCAAAAATGTCATGTAAATTGCACATGATTTACCATTTAAGAAGGGCAATTAAAGCGAAAATTATGTTAGTTCAACTGTTTATATGTGATTTATTTCATTAATTTTTAACCTTTTTTTTAAAATAAAAAAGACCACAAATTCTACATTTTTAAAGAGTTCATGAACTTTTAATCAAAAATTTTTTTGAGGACCAAATTATAATTTTTATAAAAATTTAGAAATCAACGAGCAATTTTATCAAAACTTTTTTAATTTTTGAAAAAGTTCACAAAGCTTTAAAAAAAAAAAAAAAAAAGCGAGAAGGCCAAAATACTACTTTAACCTAGTCATTAAAAAAAAACCGTTATTACGAATACATCCTTTTTATAGGGTAAATACAAAAATAAAAATATATTACGAATATTTTCTGGCAATAAGGTGTACAAGACGTTTTCCCGTTATTTAACAGCCCCGTTATTATTATTATTATTATTATTATTATTATTTTTGGCTGAAGACACAGTCCCATTATCTGTCCAAAAGGTTGCCCTAGCTTGTCGTTAACAAAAAATCCATTATTAATTCCACAAGGCAAAGTGGCCCTAATTTCCATCTAATTAATGCGCCCCCTTCCATTGCACTCTAGTTTTTTGCAATTTTGTACTATCTTCCCATCAATAATTTGGATACTGCAATTTTTGATATCTTTTCCCTCATAAACATACTTATACTAATGAAAGACTTTAACGTGCGTCGTCGACTCGAATTTTAAAAATGATAAATGTGAAGGCTTAAAAAAATATATTACATTATCACCATGCCATCATGACGGAAAATGTGATTTGGATACGTATGATTATGTAACATAAATATATGTCCAAACCAAAATTGATATTATGTTTGTAGCCTCAAGGTATGGATGAGTGGTGGCAATATTGCCAAAGAATCCCAGTACTACTCTTACTAGTTATTTTGAATTTTCTATTAATTTGGTCGTTGTGCCTGGGGTTGTTTATGGTTGATATTTGGTCCACAAATGGCCGGACCCTCAATGCATGGTCGGGCGAAAAGAAGGGGAAAGAATTATGTCACTTTTCTTTCTTCTTCTTGAAAGAAGTCACTTTCTTTTCTTAATAAAGGGAACAATTATTTTCCAACTTTTGGAAAATGAGTCGAGCAAATGGAAAAGAGACACTACTCTCCACTAAGGAGACCAAAGTCTGCAATTCATGATGGGAATCCTATCGTAACATGCAAATTGAATAGTCTTTTTTTTCTTTTCTTTTCTTTTTTTTTTTTTAACCAAATCCCAAGAAATCGACCGACAATACTAACGTGTCAGCAAAAGGAAACTCCTTTTTTTTTTTTTTCGTAGAGATTTCTTAGGATTTAGGACCCAAAAAAAAAAAAACTTTTTATAAGATTTTGTTTTGGGACCAGTCCCTATTTATATTCAAAATTATGTATTTTGTATATATGATTTCTATCATATACCAGATGGAGGAAAAGAAAAAAATGGGAAAACATCAATTCTGATTCTATATGTTGTAATATTTTAAAATATCTAAATTGAGATCTTCAAGAATAAAACTAGGAGCTTTATTCCATCAAGTATAATAACACATTAGCAAAACGATTAACAACTGAATTTGCTTACCTAATGAGAAATAACGAAATTCATATAATTCTCCTTTTCCAATAATCTAACTAAGCACTTTGAAGGCACGACGAAAAGTTGGAATTAGAGCTCCAAAACAAATGAACTGCATAAAAAGAGTC
This sequence comes from Ficus carica, assembly GCA_009761775.1. Classification (NCBI taxonomy): domain Eukaryota; kingdom Viridiplantae; phylum Streptophyta; class Magnoliopsida; order Rosales; family Moraceae; genus Ficus; species Ficus carica. The sequence goes on along the minus strand of CM019748.1, from coordinate 1,896,927 downwards.
ACAAGAAGAATTTTATTTTCCCTTTCAGAGGTTTATTCAAAAATATTTATAAAGATTTCGATTCAATTTCAAAAAAAAAAAAAAAAAAAGTGTTTTAATTGATATGAAGTTTTATCGCAGAAGACATTTATTTTCACTTAAATTAGCGAAGGGAGATCACATTTCGAGAAAATTGTACTCTGTTAAAAATATTCCCAATCCAGCATTAATGGCCGGTCTAAAAAGCAATATCCAAACCAAAAGAGATGCCATATTCCATACACAAAGCTCAGGGACCTTTGCCTATATATATTTACATATATGTATACTTTTTGAAAATTAGGGACCTTTGAATTGTGATCGCAGCTATCCTTGTCACTACAAATTCTTTTCCTACAAATAAAAAGGGTTTAACCAGCATTTTGCAGATGCTTAATTAAGTGTAAAATAGGTCCTCCAGCCCCTCATCATTGGCATAGACAGCTTATAAGATGAACAATGTTGCCTTTCCACGACCAGATTACATGAAAAGACCACTCTCTTTTTTAAGAACCACTACAAAAAAAGTGCATCCGAGTTATATCTGTCTTCTAGTAATGTACCATTGGTGTCGTTTAACATAAATTCAGCTCATATATTTCTTTATTTGTATCCTCTTTTACATCATTTCAATACTATCCTGATACCAACATGATATTTTAATTGATATGTGATTTTCTGTTGACGTATGGAGATATTTGAAATCTAATCTAGGTTGTGGAATAGAAACTGGAATGCTAATTAATCACATACGGAACTCAAGGGTCTAAACGCCAACGCATATAACTTCGTAAAAGCCCCTAATAGCAACAGCTTAAAAAGGCATGCTTTACTTTCACAAAGGATTCTCTGTTCTTTTTTTTTTTTTTTTTTTTTGAAAGGAAAATTTTGCATTAACTCTCACTAAAGAGATAAAAAAAAAAAAAAAAACATCAAACATAACAAACTCTGTATTACATGGACAAAAGCCCTTAAATAGAGAACAGAGCTACCAGTGAAATCTGATAACGCTCAAAGAAAAAGACGTATGCTTTAGGCCCATAACGGTTATATATCTCGGAACATTGAGAATCGAGTAAGTGCAAGACTCTTTTTTTACAAACCAACCCCCGACAGTTGGATGAAATTTCTCAATCAATCGAGGACTAAGGCTCAGTAGCACAAGGGTACACTACTAACTCCACATAAAAAATAACTATAGCAAGACCAAATTCCGTCAGACTCAGATCTGACGGATTAACAACCACACAGAGGTGGAGAGACCACCTTCGTTATTAGGAAAAAACAAACAAAAATAAAATACCAAAAGAAAAAAACGATAAAGATGATTATCATTATTACACACAAACCTTATAAACCGGTAAACAAAACACCAATCACATATAAAGAGTCTTTGTCGATAAATAATGAACCCAAACGCTAGAAGAAGACTGGTTGATTTAAGCCGAGTTACTGGCAAGACCTCCCCGGTACATGACAACCACAACACCCCTCAATTATGCTCATTCCATTTCTTCTCCTTCTCAACAACGTCCATCCTCATGCCATGAGCTCGCCTCTGCTAAGACCTTACTATATGATTTCCACCTTCATCTCTAAGAAGGCCAGGAAACTAGAGACGGGTGCAAAAACCTCCATCGAAATCCAGCCCTAAGGAAGAAAAATGATGTAAAAAAACCCTAGTCCTCACACGTTGAGAGAGAAAGATTCTCTAATTCTATTAACACCAATAGCTATAGCTGTCGTCCAAGGAAATTACAAAAAAAAAAAAACCACCAACAAATTGCTTTTGTGAAAAAACGTGACATATTTATTTACACGTTTGGGCTTTGCGTGCTCGACAATCCTCTCTCCTAATTCCCTATCAAGATTAGAATTATGGCACTGGGTTATTAGCATACGAAATTAGTATGCCAATTGTACCAATCAACTAGTTATCAACATCAATTCAAATCCAATTTTTAAATACCAACTTACATGTGTGTGATTTTTCATTATTTTATTAAGAAAATATATGAAGTAATTATCACATCAATAAAACAAAGAGGAGAAATTAGATTAAGTGACTTTTTTATCACCTAATCTAATAGATGTCTGAACCTGGTTTTTTCATTTATTTAGCAAAAATGACCGTGTCATTTTTCCAGACTGGCAATCAATAATGACTATAAAATTTGATGATTTACGTTTAATCAATAAGTGATTGACCGTAATCAATCACATGTTGACCAAATTAAATATATTAGATGGTCTATCACTGATTGATCATTTAAAAAATTGATTGATCATTTTAGAAAAAAGAAGTTGTATTTTAACTAATTGTTAAAAACTTCGGTTATTTGTTTAAATTGAACTCTTAAAAGAACAATTTGGCTATACATCCCATAAAAAGATCACTAGACTAATGTAAGAAGACGATAGCTCATCACCATATAAAATGGTATTCAAAATTAAGATTAAAAGGAATAAGAACTTCGAACAAAGAATAATAATACAGGAATGACACAGCTAAATAAATGTCCTACGACAACAGGATCCAATTCATAGCGTGACTTCTGCTCAAAACCAAAAATTCAGTTTTTAAGCTTTCACTGGCTTCGAAGTTGGTTTGATAATCAACTCCGAATTAGCCATTGAATACTGAATTAAAAAAACTAAATAAATAAATAAGTTGTGTGCTTGCCGGAATTCTCATGCAAATTCTCATCACTAGGATTTCAGGCTAAAGAGGCAATGGCCATCTGCACAAATTGCCACAACGTTGCTGTTTTGTTAAAAGTGACTCGTAAGGTTTTCTAGAGTTTTTCAAATTGCCACGCTTTAACTTTCACAAAGTTTCTCCTTTTCTTTCAGCGAGTCAGCAAAGGAGACACTTAACAGTGAAGATACCAGACATATGTGAAACATAAAAGCTCACTGTGTGTATCAATGCCTTTGACACTAACAATAAGAATGCGAAATTTTTTTTTAGCATTCACTACAATAGTATATTTCTTTGTTTTCCGGACGATACACATAGAACGGATAATAAAAGAGTATACTACCATCATCCTACAATGATGTCAGTTAAATAACAAAGCGCTTAAACACACAACATATGGGAGGCATAAATTTTCGCTAAAAATTAATCTGCCCCAACCACTTGAAAAGCAAAGGTCAACAACTAGTACAGTAGTCTAACGATCTCATTCTGATTCAGGTGAACCGCCCGGGACCAGCTGCATTGTGAACAAAGTTCAAACATCTCAGTGTTTGGCTAGCTTTCAATAAAAGCATATCACTAACAGGTGCATTGCAGAAATTAATCTAATGCTGAGAATACTTTTATCGTTTAGATAAAAAGTAACAAAAAGGATTAAAACTATGAACTTTCTAGGGCAAGCCTTCTGCCCATGTTTTTCGAAAGATTTCCAAGGAAATTTGTTTTGAAACGTTTATAAGAATATTATCAGCCGCATGCATCATAATCAGGGTAAACTTGCATAAAGTTTCAGCTTAAGAATAAAACATCATCTTACTTACAATTGCAATGTTGTTTCCATTGAGTAAAATCTGGTCGAGCTTGGTTATCCGTCTTCCTTCAGCAGTAATCTCACTGTGAATTTCAATAGCGAAGGACAGAACAAACTAGAATCATAAGCCTTTCACCATTAAAACATTAACAGGCTTAAAAAACCACTGAAGTAGGCTTTCGCTAAACTTAAAACATACAAAGTAGAAATGGACATGGGATTCGCACTACCCTGTTTGGTTGTGAGATAACTTAAAGATAGATCAGTGAAGTTGCGTATCATGCACTGAAGTTGCGTACATGTAAAGTCTTTCCAAAAAACACCACTTCTTTGCACAATCACGAGTTAAATACCAACACCATGGAGAATCTAGACGAGCAACAATTGGCATTTAGCTGATACTTAAATCAAACTGCTTTTAGTTAAAGTTTCCTATCTATTCCTGGATGCTGGTGCCTCAGAGCCTAGACTCAAAGACTCCAACTTAATTAGACCATTAATCGGGCGGCTTTCACATAGATGAAGGCAAGGCATGAATAAAAATTACACCATGTCGAAGTCAATGCAGTAAATGGAATATTAGAATTTGGTGACGCCAAAAACTTGTCTGGCCGCAGTAAAATATGCACACCAAGTTCTCACAGGCCACAACTAATTAAAAACTTAACGAGGAAAAGCTCAATGTGATTATTTTTATTGCCTTGGTTGTATTTTAAGTCCTATGCATTAATACAGATGCTTTTGTTGGATTAAGGATATATCGTGCAAGTTATAACAGCAGGTACCGTCAGCATAATTCATACCACTAGCACTAACCCAGATACATGTAATCGGTCCCTTAAGTTTGTTCATCGGGATCTTTCCATAGAAAAGGAAAACACACCACAACTATCGAGAGGGAAGAAAAACTGAAGAAGGAATTGTAAAATGACAAAAAATGATCAAAAGAAGAAGCGAAGGGTAACTCTAAGCTATCATCCACTTACAAAGCAATATCAGAATAAAGACTTCAAATCATTCACCACCATTAAAAAAACTTTGACCATCTCACTGAAATAACGGGCGCCACATATTACACTAACGAACAAACTTCCATCTTAATTTCAAAAGCTACAATCAAATAATATGGCCCCTTTTTCTCTCCCTCGCTCTCTTCTGAATCTGCACAGCTTGCTAAAGCTAATCTAATTTCGGTTATGAAAGAATTCAAGATCAAAGAATACAAATTTACAAGAAGCCCTAACTAGAACAAATCCAATTCATACTCAAATTTCTTTCTCGCTTTTCCTAATTTTCGAGCAACCAAACGGTTCTTAACCTCATTTCTATCAAAAATTAAACCCGATTCTCATCTCTACATATCAAATGCAGATAATTTCATAACAGAGAACTCGAATGAACCCTAAGGAAATGCATTAGGCAGAAATTAAACCCAAAAAAAAAAGAGTAAAATAAAGTAAACCCTAGGCAAGTGAAATTAGGGTTTTAGATTAAGTGAATGATAAGAGACATACTATTCAGTGACATCTTCAAGAACCATGTTGACATACACATCGAAGCCCCGAAGAGTACCGACGAGCTCCTTGTCGCCCTTCATTATGACCAAATTTTGGATCCTATGCACCGGTCAATTAACTCTGCCCATTTTCCACCACCGCAAAATTTATAAAAAATAAAAAAAAATTTGATTTTCAGTTTCAATTTTCCGGAGAAAGTGACGGAAGACGAGAAAAAGGAAGAAAAAGAAGAGTGGGAAAGGAGAAATGCACCTGAAGGGAGGAGCTGCGACGGATTGTTGGCCATTGAAGTGGGAGAAGAGCACCTTTTGGTCGTACGACAATGGACCTTTCGGCTACTGATAGCTCATGAGCTGAGACTGTGGGCTTTAGACTTAAAACGACACTTTTGTTTCGCTTACTGTTTTATTTGCCTTTTCATTTAAAATATTTTAGCATTGTCAAATAAATGTAAGAAACAAATTTGGTGTAAGCATTATCAATGAAAATTTTATATCTGATTTTATTATAAAAGTAAAGTTTGAATTCTTTTTTCTTTTTATTTAAATATATGTATATAAGTAACAAGTAACATTTTTTTTTAAATGTAAGGTGGGGATTCAAGACTTTTTAATTTATAATATGAGTTAGTATGGAATTACTAAATTAAATCTGTAATAATAATGATTTTCAATCCTCAATCACAAAACTACATTAAAAAAAATGTGAGGCCTTAATAGCATTTGATGAGAATCTAACCACTAAAATCATATTTATTAAGATAGCTTTTATTTATTATTATTTTTTTAAGAGTAATTGATCCAAATAGCCCCTGAACTTTTTAAGATGTGACACTTTGGTCTTTTTTTGTTTACCGTGTTGACCCTAAACTCTCTAAAAATGTGACTGTTTGGTCATTTCCGTCCAATTCGTTAAATTTCTAACGAAATAAGTCATATACATTATATGTAATCTAATTTAAGATGACATTTTAGTAATTTAATAATAATTAATTTAAAAATAAAAAAAATGCATCTCTCTCTCAATCATAAAAATAAAAAAAATATTAAAATTCATCTCTCTTTCTAAATTCATCTAGGCGACCAGGAGAGGAGGAAGGGGTGGCTGGGGGTTCGTTGATAGGGGGTGGGGGAACCCAATCAAGATTTTTTTTTTTGAAAGGGGGGGGGGGGGGGGGGGGGGAGGAGGAGGTGGGCCAAAACTCAGATCGCGTGGGGGGCCAAACTCAGTTCGTGATGGCGGTGTTGGGGGGGCTCAGATCACGTGGGGTGTTGGAGGGCTCGAAACCCAGATCCCAACAGTGGTGGGGGGGCTGAACTTAGATAGCGCTGGGGGTTGAGCGGGCTCGAAACCCAAATCCCGGCTGCGGCATGGGGGCCGAACCTAGATCACCAGTTGTTTGCAAAGGGAGGGAGGGAGAGAGAGAGAGACGACATCCAACTTTGGCTCCGGCATCGGATCTATTGGGGTGTGTTGTTATTATATGAATAAGGATATTTTTGTCATTTTAGAGGTATTTTTCTTCAAAAAGTACAAACATGCTTTTCACGTGATCATTCCATGAGTTTTTTAACAGAACCAGATGTAAATGACCAAATCGTCATATTTTTAGAGAGTTAGGGTCATCACAGCAAAAAAAAAAAAAAAAAAAAAAAAAATCCAAAATGTCATCTCTTACAGAATTCAGAGACCATTTAAGTCAATTACTCTTTTCTTAATCTTAAAAAACTTCTTATTTAACTTTTATTATTATTTTTGCTAGATAGGAGAAACTAAAAAAATTTAAAAAGAAAACGAGAGGGTAGTGCTGAATTTTTCTCCTCTATTTTAAAGGATTGAGCAGTGAAAAGACCAATATATTTGGTACTAAAGAAAATAATTTCATAAGCAATCAGGACAAATAAAATCATGGAAAAAGTAAAACAAATACAAATATAGACATAGATTTCGGCTTCGTTTGGTGTGAAACGGTTTGAGTTGAAATTTTTAAGTTTGAGTTGGTTGACTTTTTGAAAACTAGTTATTATTTTTGTTGACTTTTCAGAAAAAGATAAAAACTGATATGAAAAAGTACAGTTTAGTTTGAGTTGAACTAACTCACCAAACAAGTCTTTCTTCTTGTCTTTCCTTGTTCGATGCAAGAGAATATTTTATGAAATTTTTTTTTTCCTTCTAATGGCTTCGCTATAATTGAAATTTCAATACAAAAATAAAAAGTTATCATTCATTTAGAAAATATATTAGGATTGAAAATATAGTTTAGAGTAAGGCCTGTGTCAAAAAATAAGTTTAAATTAAAGCCAGACATTGGTACATTGAGCTGGACAATAATATCTTTATCTGTTGAATTGTCGTTTTAAATTTACAGTTACTTGAGCTTAAAACGACATATTGTTTGTCTTTTATGGTTTCAGATGGCATGTCGTTCATTTGAAATACGGTACTATTTTAAATTGACGAAACAATATTTCTTTGCTCAATTGACAACGACTTCTCACTTTCCTGCATTTTCCCGTCGTTCAGTGTAAACTATGTTGCGTAAAAATTTTAAAAAAATTAAAAATAAATAAAAAGGTTGTCATTTTAATGTAATTAACAGTAGTCGCTTATCGAATTATAACTTTTGTGTCGCTCGGAGAAAATGAAGTCGTTTCATGATGTTGCCGATATAAACGATAAGACTTCTCAATCGAAATTTAATTGTCGTTTTTTTGTTTTATTATCTAGTTATGAGGTGAGCTTATCTAGTTTATATATATATATATATATAAAGCACAAAACTTTCTATTTCTCAAGGCATTTTCATCCAAAACCGTCTTACCAGAAATAGGATCGACTACGGATTTGAGCCATAGCACATGGTTTCATAAAACTGTATAATTTTCCCAACTTAAATAAAATAGGTTTTACATGAAAAAGATTTAACTCAGCACATTCTATTCGATACGGATAGAAAAGAGCCCGACTCGGCATTCTTAAAAAAAAAAAAAGAGAGAGAAATCAGAACCAAATCAAGATAAAACGGATCAACCCTTTCTTCTTGTGCCAAGATCTTACTATTTCCGATATATCTATACATAATAAGAAATGTGAAAGTGCATTACTGTGCATTTTAACTTTTGGCGAAAAACTGTCATATTTTTTTTAGTCCTTCAATTTTCTTTTGGCCTTTTTTTTTTTTATATACATTTAGTCCTTTTTTAAGCCCTTCAATTTTCTTTTTTTTTTCTTTTGGCCTTTTTTAGTTATTTTTAGTCCTTTTTTTTCTATATTAGTATTTTTTACATTTTAGTCCTTTTTTTGTGGCCCTTCAATTTTTTTTTTCTTTTGGCCTTTTTTATTTATTTATTTTCGTTTTCGTCCTTTTTTCTATTTTAGTCAATTTGTTTTTTACATTTTAGTTATTTTATTTTTTGGTATTTTTTTCATAATTTTTTATTTTTATTTTTAGGTACTTTGTTGTTGTTGTTTTTTTTTTTTTGTGTGTGTGTGTGTGTGTGTGTGTTTTTAGCTCTATTTTTTAAACATATTAATTTAATTTTTTACTGCTTAGATTAATTCTCTCAAATATCTCTAATATGTGCATGGTACATATTTTAAACTAGTATATATATATATGTATATATATTTCAGTTGCAGACCTCAAGTTGTAATTTAAAAATTCATGTACTTAAATATATATAAAAAATATTTAATATTCATGTAACAGATCTCACTGCATAAATTATGCAGATTATAATAATAAATATTCATGTCCTAGTATATATATATATATATATATATGCGTGTGTGTTGACGTCCTTTCATAACGTTGCAAATATAAACGTCACAGCGGCGTCTAAATTTTTTGCCAAAAAATGTCGTTTATTGGATGTTTTCATCATTCTATTTGTGAATCACAAAACTAATGTCGCTTTTATTAAAAAACGACAAGTAGTTTATAAAGTTTTAGTTTTACGTCGCTTTTAAGAAGCAAAGTCGTTTTGCGTATGAAACAAACAACACATCGTTATCCAATCAAAATTTACTGTCGTTTTCTGGATTTCCCAATCGTTGGATGTGAAAATATTTGTCTTTCCGTTTGGTGAATGAGTTTGAGTTAAAAAAGTATAGTTGAGATGAGAATTTTTGTTGACTTTTCAAAAAAGACAATTTTTTTCAAAAAAGACAAAAACTGAGATGAAAAATACAATTTGAACTCGTTCACTAAACGAGGTGTTTTAGCTGAAGTAATGGTATTAAGGGTTAAATATTTTGTCATTTTTTGCGGGAAAACATATTGTCAAATTAATATCGCTGAGAATTGTTTCGTTTTGAGAATCTTTTAGGTTCCGTTTCGAGTCGATGTTTGAAAAGGTATTTTCAAATTTTTTTTTTTGTCATTTTATTTAATTTTATTATTTATTTTTTCAAATATTTTTTAAAAATTTAAAATTTAAAAATTCATAAATTTATCATTTTAAGTCGAAATGTGATAATTTTTTTCATATTGTATAGAATTTCGAGAAAAATAAAACAAGATCCATATTACTATTTTTTTTTCTGGACATGTTTTAAGATTTTACACTTTTTCATTCCAAACAGTTTATTTTCACTAAATACACATTTCAAAAACTCAAACCATTTTTAACTTCTAAAACATCGTCTCCAAACGTGACCCTAACAGGCCCTTAACAATAAAGAAAGAAAGTGAGAAGAAGATAAAATAACGGAAAAAGAATGATCGTTGAAAGTAATAAAATAAGGTATCACTATTATCATCATCTTAAAACATAGCTACAAATTGGCAATATCATCTGTTTTCCTTCTATTATATATATTTTTTTTCACAAATTACTTTAACGTCTTTAATACTCAAATCTAAAGGAAGCAAACTTTTATGAGCTTTTTATTTATTTATTAGATTCATTTGTCATACTATTTTAATTAAAAATATTAAAACTATATATTTCGTGATTTTATCATGAAATACAGAGTTTGAATCTTTATTTCTAAATTAAAAAATATATATTATTTTTTTTTTTAATTTAGGATAAAAAATTTAAATTCTATATTTTAAATAGAATTAAGTGTCTAATATTACTGTTAAATTATGCACGTATACATTAAAAAAAAAAAACTTCATCTGTAAATAAAAATGCTTATTTTATTTAAACCAAATAAAAAATGAAAAAAAATAGAAAGAAACACGCTATGTTACGAGCCGTCGATACACCTGACAGACTGAACAAAGTACAACAGCGACCATCGATGTAAGACACGTGTCATATGTATTTATGGAACAGGCAGCCTTGGACTGGGCTAGTCTCTCCGCCTGGGTGAGTACGCTGTTGGGGACACCCCAGAGCCCCAATATTTTCTCCTTTTTTTTTTCTCCAAAAAAAATATATATATATAAATTTTTTTTTTTCCCTCTGATAATTAAACAGAGCCCCAGACTAAGGTCTATAAATTAAAGTCCATCCATTTTCAACCATTTCCACGCCCAAATTCCCTATTTCCTATATCGCAGCGAGTTCTCTATCACGCAATCTAACCAAAGACCAATTTCCGGACGGATGGATTTCATTTCCTTTTCGTAAATTCTCTCCTTCTTTTCCTCCTTTCAAGTTCCAATTTTTTTTTTTTTTTTTAATTTTTCTCTATAATCCATTCCTGATCTATAATTTTCTTGATGCTGATTTAGTTTGAACTCTGATCCTTTTTTTAAATTTAGATGTTTTAATTTTATATGCTTATCTGTCGAATTCTGGACCGAAAATAATGTTTTTCCCCAAGGATCTGTTGATGATTGAGTTGTTTTGAGGTTAGGGTTCTGTCGAATTGGTGGCAGATGGATGATCGGTTTGTTGTTTAAGGTGGTTTTCGGATTATTTATATGTTTGATGTTTTGTTTTACTGGGAATATATAATATTTAATTATGATTTGGAATGTCAGAGTGCCCCTTTTCCATGTTACATTTTTTATTATTAATTTTTGATCGAATGATTAAATTGGGAACCCCATTGAATTGCTGATAGTTTGATTGGTTGCAGAACCACACACAATAGATACACACACACGCACATATCTTTTCCTGGATATAAATGTGTGGATTTTAATGGTATGGCTTATTAACTTATTTTGATGATTGTGTTTGCATATGAAAATCTATTAAAAACGATGTCGAGGCAAAGGCTCAGAGTAGAGAATAGTCTGATGCTGATTTATAATTATTATTGTCCTTTAATCTTGTTCATCTGTTGGCTGTGAACTTGTTATTGTTTCGCAAGGTTGGGTGTGTGATATGTATTTCCATGATGGGCGTAAATTTGATGATGAAATTTTTTTTAAAGTTCGCATATTTTTATTGTTAGACGTTGAATTCTATTTTTATAGTGTGTGTGTGTGTGTGTTCCAACTAAAATGAATGTAGAATTTGTCAAGAAATGTTGTTTTCGTGATCATCACTTCTGTTTTCTGGTATAACTGCAGGTCTTCGGACTGATTGGTGATCTTGTGGCTTGAGAAGTAGTTGGTTAAATGTTTATTCAAGAACTATATTTTCAAGCTTTGTAGTGCTATCCGTTGCTTCGTATTTGTTTCATGGTTTGGAGTTTGGAGCATTGTAGAGTGCTTGGCTTGTGATTTTCTTTGTAGAGTTGAGTAAAGATTCAGTAGTTTTCATTTGGTTCAGTCTAACAGAAATAGAGATTCAGAAGCTCGGTAGGAAATACATTTAGAGCTCCTTCTCTTGGTAAGTATAAATGCAGTTGAATAATTCATTGTCCCGATAATTCAGTTATATTTCCAATAACATAATTTGTTAATGGGTGTTTTATTGTTTAGTAGTTAATTAGTATTTATCACATCACGCAGCAATAATTCCTACCTCACATCACATCAGCATTCTTTTGCGCCTCATTCGATTTTGATTGAAAAACAGAGAATTAGTTTGGCACTAATAAAATATGCTTTGTGCTTTTGTAGTTTTGTAAGGTTCATTTCTTTTTGGACTGCTAATTGATTATGTTCTTGGGGATATCATATGTGAGCATAACCGATTCTGTGGATTGTGCATGTATAGATGGGATTAGTTTGTGACTGTTATTGGTCATTGGCCGTTTTTTCCTAATGCTTTGTGCCTTGAGTTCCATTGAGGCGTGGTTTGAATCATCTTTAGATAAAAGAGGAGATGATGTTCCTTGTGGTATTAAGACTAGCGACTACTATTTGACAATACTAAAGGTAAGTTTACAGGGCAGTTTGAGGCATCCAGTTGTAGAAGGTATTGAGGAAGTTTGACGGTGGGGGAAAGGTTGTTTCTTTTGGAGAAATAACTCTCGGTAAGCTTAGAAATTGTCCTTCGACTCCATAAGGGCTTCATTTATATCACACACAGCGCTTATATTCTTTGAGTTTGAATTGATGGTTGTGAAAATCACGAAGCTTCACCATCTTGGTAAGAATCCCGGGGGTAAGAACTGGGGTAGCTGACATTGGTTTTAGATTGACTGGTTGGCCGTTGAGTACTGTTGTAGCTATTGGTTTTGTTCTTTTGGATGTAGAAGAGTAGCTATTGGGTCATTGAATTAAGATGCTATTCATAGTGGTCGGGAAGAAGAAGAGAAGTGAGGTCAAGAAAGATCATTGTTGTCATCCAACTCTTTGTTCACACACGCTTATGGTACAGAATAAGATAATGAAATTTATTTTTTTTGTGTTATGATCAATATCGGTTGTTGTTTTTACTTCTGTGCCTGTAACCGGCTGTATTGTACGTTGGCTTGCACGGATGAGAAATTTTATACATGCACTTAACACAAACGCACACCTGTGGTCAATTTCCTCCCTTCCTTTTTCCGTTGTCATTGAAAATCATAGTTGTACCTGTGTCAATGTATATGCTTAGGATTCATGTTATCAGGGGATTGGTATTTCTGTCAACAATGTTAGCTACAGTTGGTTATTTTATTGATGAAAGTTTTGAATTATTTATGAGTACTAGTGTTCTGATGAGTTATAATGTGTTGAGTAAACTATACAGTATTCTTCAAGATGGCTGGTGTCAAAAGAAGAATATGTACTGATTCAGATATGCGTGCTCTTCACAAAGAACTGGATGAAATTTCCTGCCCTATCTGCATGGACCATCCCCATAATGCTGTTCTCCTACTTTGCAGCTCGCATGACAAGGGTTGCAGATCTTACATTTGTGACACAAGTTATAGGCACTCAAACTGCTTGGACCGATTTAAAAAGTTAAGGGACAATAATAGGAACACTCCAACTCAACCCAGTTCTTTATCGTTAAACTCGAACAATTTGAGACCAAACTTGAATGAGGCTAATCAAAATCACAACCTAAATGAAAGCAATGCTGTTATATCTGTTGATTTGCTTGAAGAACCTCAAGAACATAACACTCGAGATCCAACTAGGCTTTTTGAAACACAGGAAGGCGTCGTGGAGGCTGTTGATTCTGAGTCTTTAAGGGAAAGGGTCGAACTTGATGAGTTTGATGTGGAGAATTCATCAGAGTCCAATTTGAGCTTGCAATGTCCTTTGTGCAGAGGAACTGTTCTTGGCTGGGAGGTTGTAGAAGAGGCTAGAAAGTACCTTAACTTGAAGAGAAGAAGCTGCTCACGGGAATCCTGCTCATTCTCTGGCAACTACCAGGAACTCCGACGACATGCTCGAAGAGTTCATCCGACCACTCGACCATCTGACATTGACCCATCTCGTGAAAGAGCTTGGCGGCGCCTTGAGCACCAAAGAGAACTCGGCGATGTTGTCAGCGCTATCCGTTCGGCAGTGCCTGGAGCGGTCGTGGTCGGGGACTATGTCATTGAGAATGGAGATAGGCTAGGCGGTGAAAGGGCTGGTGGTGAAGCTAATGGACCATGGTTGACAACCCTGTTTCTGTTCCAGATGATTGGCAACATGGACAATGCAGGGGAACACCGAGCCCGACCGAGAGCGTGGACAAGGCATAGGCGCACAGGAGGAGCCATTTCCGACCGGCGGCTGATCTGGGGCGAGAATCTGCTGGGTCTGCAGGACGATGACGATGATGAAGATGACCTGCGTATATTGAGCGACAATGGAGAAGACACCTCTCCAGTCCCTCCTAGAAGGCGTAGACGTTTGACACGGTCGAGATCAGATGAAGATCAACCATGAGCCAAAGCCATGTCCCATCTCTGGTAAAACTTCCCCAGCCTCTTACAAAAAAAATTGATTTCTTAATACTGGATTTGTACATGGGGATTAATTGCCTTTGGTGTGATCTGACCTGGTTGGTGTCATCACCACAATTGTTCCCAGCAATGTGCAGAAAGCTCTGTTTCTCGGTCTTTTATGCTAGGGGAACTTTGGTTTCAGAAAGTGAAGGAAAAAAAAATTAAAATAAACCCACCAGCTCGGTGGAAGAGTTTGGGAGGAAATGCTGTGTGTGAAGATGGATGAAGATGGCGATCAAAGGAGATCGTTGTTTATAGCCGATTTTCGCTCAACAATGGAGTCGAAAGACAGAAAATTCAGCTCTAGTTGGGGGCTAACGAGAGTCGGCATCATTATGAAATGTTTAAAATTCCAGTTGGTGATGATTTTCATGTAAAATAACACATTTGTGATTACTGTTTTACTCATTTTGTATGATAAGTTTAGTTTATTTCTTTCTTTCTGTTCATGTCATATCTGCAATGGGTAGAAATTAGTTTTGATTTTGCGTCAATATTTTTCTGTGACATCTGCAAAACTCAAACCATATTCCAAGAAGGCTAAAAACTCTCCAACCACCGACTACGTTAGGTAACCAGCTTGATTACCACCAACTATTCTATCATTTACATTAGGGGTGGTAATTCGTGTCATGTGTCGGGTTCGTGTCGTGTTAGAGCCGTGTCGATTTTTTTTTTCCTAACCCGAACACGAAAATTGACACGATCTGCAACGCGAACACGACACAGACCCGTAATGGGTTGACATGACACGAACCGAACTTGACATGCGACACAAAATTGACACTTATTTCGGGTCACGTTCGGGTCGGACCCGAAATTGACACGAAATTGACCCGCATAAAAAATACGGGTCGTGTTTGGATTTTACGGATCCAACTCAAACATGACTCGTTTTTTCCCGTGTCCAATTCAGGTAACCTGAATTTGACCCAATCCCTATTTTTTCCAACCCGAAATTCGTGTCGTTTTCGAATCGTATCATCGTGTCCCCACCCGTATTGCCAGCCTTAATTTACATGCACCATCTAGAGCTTTCCAAGTAGCTATTCCATGTTTGCGATTTCTGGTACATCTGTGCCTTGATAGAAAAAAGAACGTGGTCGACTTTATACCACTAGACTCCAAAACCGCCACGTTGTTGCACAAAACAGTGGCATTCACTCCACCTCATATATAATATATATGTGTGTGCGTGTGTGTATTTGTGTATACGAATCCTGGTTTAAGGAGAAGGACTAATTTTATGCCTGCAAAGTTCAATGAGCTAGAGACAAACTAGATGCTAAATATTCCCAAGAGAACTCTTTCTTTCTCTAGACCTCTCTGCGGCATATATCTTTCAACTGGAATTGACATCAACGATCTTTAATGTGGCAAGTAGGTGTTCCTGATCCGAACTGGTATTGTTTGTATTATTAATGCTTTGACTGTGATGTGATTCTGCCATTGGTATTCTTTCAACGGCCAATATTGGTTTACTCGTTGAATGTGCAGTTTCTGCCACAAAACCGAAGGGTGACATCTCGTTTCCATTAAAAGCTACGAAAGTGAGAGGGCAAAGAAGCACGGACAAAAAGTCCAAAACACATCGTATAATGAACTACCGTGATGGGTTTGTAATCAAATATTGAAGGTCTTAAATTGAAGGATTATTCCTATTAATTATTACTTGATTTAAGATATTTGAAATCATGTATATTGAATAGAGTTGAAATAGCATGCTCCTAATTAAAAGATAGGACCCGACGACAAGACTTTCAGTGAATATTTTTTGTAATGTTTTGAGAGCCCATTTGATCATGTTCAAAGAAGCTATCTCTTTTTTCGGACTTTTTTCTAGGATTATTTACATAAATGTCCAAATTAAAGTTATTGTTTTAAAATATGTTCATTTTTTCTTTTATTTACGTATATGTCTGAAAGTGTTAATATAAAGACAATGTTATCATTATTAAAGAATTAAGAATTACCGTATAAAAAATTTATAAAAAAAAATGAAAGAAAAAAAAGCATGGAATTATGTTTACTACTAGAGGTGATTTTGTATGAATTGAAGACTGAAATATTAAAAAAAAAAAAAAAAAAAAAAAAAGGGAAGTTTCTAATTTTTTTTATTTGTTGTGAAAAATATGTGAATATTTATAATGATCCAAAATGAGAATGTTTTCTTAAAATTAGATTTCACGTTAATAAGAAAAATCTAAATACAAAAAAAGGATTATCCAAAAAGAAAGTCTAATTAAACGTTTGTCTTCTGCAAGCGTACGGTAAATCCCCTCCATCTTCCTTGAAACCAATTCCAGTTCTCATCCTCAGAAACCCTAAATCAAAATTCTTCGTTTGAAAATGACAACGAATATAGTTCTAAAAAAAAGATCCACTGCTAAGGATAAGAAAGGCAACGTCCTTGCCGATCTACCGAAAGAGCCAACTACCAAGTCACAAAAAAGGCCATGTGAGATAGGTGAAGGTTCAAAAGAGGTTTTGGGTGGTGAAGTCGACGTAGGACTCTAATGGTCAACCATTAGTAATGTGATTTTTTATTTTTTATAATTATTATTTTGAAAATTGTCTTTATAATTAAGATATTTTGCATCTTAAATTAAAGAATCCGTCTTTTGTCTAATAAATTATTCTTTCCCATAAAGTTAGGTTTGATTTCATGTCAACTAGTTTATATAAATAATAGTGTTTTTTCGATTAAACATTCAATACCATTTGGTGTGTAACTAAACAATTTATTTGGTTGAGGCATATAAAGTATCCATTGATTTGTAGTGAAGTTCATAAATAAGTAGTTTTTTGTTTTTTTTTCATAAAGAATTCATCTTCTTGTACTGAATCAGACTTTGTCATAAAGATAGTTTTCCTTTTATTTATACTAGTTTATATAAATAATAGTCTTTTTCGTAAAGAATTCGAATCATTTTTATTATTTTTAAATTATTGGTTGAGGTATAAATGGTAACCATCTGATTTGTAGTGGATTACGTAAATAAATTGGTTTTTAAATTCGGGGGGGGGGGGGGGGGGGGGGGAATTAATTTGGGTTATTAAAGGTAATTCTCATTTGTGAGCAAAAAAAAAAAAATTCTTTAAAATCAAAAAAACAAAAAAGGAAATATGAGAATCTATATAATTTAAATGAAATGAAGTTAATTATGATAAAAAGGCAAAATAGGTTCAATAATTCTCATTTGTGAGCAAAAAAAAAAAATCTTTAAAGTCAAAAAAAACAAAGAAAATTATGAGAATATGTATAAATTAAATAAATTAAAGTTAATTATGATAAAAATGCAAAATAGGCATTACATACATATATTTCATAAGAATAAATATATTGTTTAAAAATAGATATATTTTAAAACGGACCTTAAAAATAAATTTTTAATATAATTATTTCTTTTTTCTATTAAGAAAAAGAAAAAAAGACACAAAGTCCAAAACCCAAAAAAGCAAAGGACTTATGGTAAGTTTTGTAACTAGTTCAACGAGTGATTGAAATGTTAGTCTGGCCATGTTAATTATGTATAATGATTTATTTTTATAATTACTCATTCCCCACGTGAGTCCTCTTAGTCCTTGTTCTAGTGCCCACGTGAATTACAACTTCACGCGACAAATTATTTCCCTTGCTTAAAAATATCTCATTGCCCACATGCCTAACCAACATCTATAATTGGTGTTAATACTATTAAATGGTGCAAAACACATGAATGACTGTAAGACAGAATGGAGAAGGCCAGAGGAATCTGCTTGGGGATAATTTAAAATCATGAACTAGATCGTATTAACTAAAGGTTAAAACTCTTCCTTATTTATTATAATAAAATCTACAACGTGAATTTAGATTTTTTTTTTTTCCCCTTCATTAATTTAATCCCAACACACATTCTTAATTCCGTGTCTCTATACGTTCAACATGTAATTAGATAAATAGCATAAACGGCCGAATTTTATTTTATTTAGAAAATTACAGCTAATCAATGATATATCATAGTCCATCTATAATTGATCATAATCAATAAGTGAAAATACATGTTAATATTGATCAATTATAGATTAACCAAAATCAATCAATTTAATTAGTTAATTACTAATTGACCGATTTATAAAAAAACAATCTTTTTTTTAACTTTACAAAACTTCTGACTATTTCATTAAACAACTTTTTTTTTTTAAGTCATTTACTTACCTATCCCCTACTAACAAAGATACAATTTCATAGAAAGTTTTTGTTTTCTCTCTTCTTTGTGCAAATATGAGCTATTAGACTAAATAGAGACTAACAAAATAGAACTAGCCTTTGAGTTTGGAACTCCCACGTAGGTTCAGTTTCTAAGTTTCGTGTCTTTCTAGATAGAAATCATCTCTAATAAATAGACACATTGGTTTAAATTATAATAAATAAAAATAAATAAATAAAAACACACACACACAGGTTTAAAAGCATTGACAAATTTTGCCAGCAACAAAAAGGTGGATTAGACATATCTATTGGTTGTTTGTTAAAAGGGTAATTAGATAATGTAATAATTAGATTTTTCAACCAAAAAATTGGATAATGTAATAATATCACACACCCCACCCAAAGTAAAATCTTGGGAGTGGTAAACTCCGTCCCAATGTGATAATTGGGAACCAACCAGAACGTTGAGCCATGGAGTTACAAGTGTTTGGTCAAACCAAAAGCCACCGAGGCTCTAAAACCACAATTTAGCTTAAATCAAATCCATCTTAATACCAACCACGTGAACCATGTTATATATTAATCCCCATGTTACCTTGAATCCCAAAGCCAACCTTTCCCCACTCAATGCTTGGTTGTCTCACCGTCTTCCTTAGATTCACTCCAATTTTTCCTTGTCTTCTTCTCCCCCTATAGCCTCAAAAACACTAGACAAGAATCTTTTAGCATATAGACAGAACAGACAGATCTCTCAGAGCTGTCCAACTTGACCTTAAAATTATCCCCTCACTCGACTAGTCTCTCACTCCAAGGCGTTATACAGAGGAGGACACAATATATATATACACACACACACAAGCCATGCAGGTGAGCAAATTGTGTAAAACTTCATATAGTCAAAAGAAACAACATTATTTTGCATAATAAGCATTCACACACGTCAAAGCCTCATTTTCCCCCCTTTGTAGCAGTTTCTTCAAAGGCTCTTCAAAGCAACGCATGATAAAGGGAAAGATGATGGTCCCGGTCCCACCAACCAGAAGGAAAGAGCTAATGGTAAGATATAATTATATATATATATATATATGAATAATCTCTTATTCAACAGCATAATAATAATGACAGTTATAACATCCTATGCTACATCTGGTAAAATTAGTTGATTTACATGTATTTATTTATTTAGAGTCTTGGAACATAAATTTTAGAAAAGTATTAGTTCAAAAAACAAGTATTAATGAAAAATGTTATATTAGAAATAACTATGATGACGTACACAAGAGCTTCCGTATATAGGAATGAATTTAATGACAAACCCATTTTCCAAATCATTGCATTATTTATGTTTGACCTTTTTTTTTTTTTAATTATTATTTTTTTGGTGTTCAGATCAAGAGGTTGGAAGGAAGCATGTAATTGCGTTTAAGCAAAAGGGTGGGGTTTATAATGGGAGGTCCAAAAACGTCAAAGGAAGCAAATTGGGTACTAAGAAGTACTTAAAGTTGTTTCTCCTTTGTAGAAAAGATACAGCAACAGCTTGCTTTTACAACACTATTAATTTGAGGAGACCTAGTGATATTAATGATACAGGGCATCATTGGAGAAGTCCCATGAAGATGAAGAAAGAAGACATTGCTAGGGGTTTAGGCATTAGCAAGATGCAGGACCACCAGGCTAATCACTCATCGGGAAACAGGGTTTTGCCAATAAGTGAAACGACATCATCAGCCAACAGGAGTGGCACAAACGACGGCCAAAGTGTTGGGAAATCAGAAAAGAAAGAGAAGGGCAAAGGGGATAAAGCCAAAACCATGTCGAGAATGAAGGAGCTTCTGAGGTGGGCTGCTGCTGCTGCTGCTAAATCAGAGAAGGCTTCGAAATCTATGGGGAGAAGAAAGGTAAACAGGCTTCTTCTTCTTCTTCTTCTTTTTTTTCTTTTTTTTTTTTTTTTTTTTTTTTGTGTGAAAGCTAATCTCTTCTTTTCTTTTATCCTCCTCTGCTCTTAGATATTTTTATGCTTTCTCTTTCATATTTAATGGCATTCTTTTAGTTGTGAGGTAGAGGGAATTTCTTATTAAGCTAGAGGAATTAGCTTGTTGTTAGGATTATTAGGAGGTGAATGAAGGGGCTATTAATGTCCAAATTGAGTTTAGGTCCACGACCATACTAGTCTCCCAAACAATAAGTTTTGGGGGTCATTGGGTTAGCTCACAGTGGGAGAGGAGGAGTTCAGATGTGTTATCTTACGTTTCTATTTTAATAGCCCTCTTATTAATATTATTTTAATAACTCGTTATTATTTAATTATTTGTAACATTTAGTATTTTTATGTGTTTAAAATTTTAAATTTTGATGATATGATATAATGCTTTTACGGAGACAATTAATGAGACAAGAAATTCTAGACAATGGATCTCGACTCGGGAGAAGGTAGGAATTAGGCTATAAGCTTCTAGTTTCGAAACTTGAGAGTATTTTCATTTCTCTTTGACAAATGAGAATTATAGGCCTCATAGTATAATAAATAAAACAAAATGGGACATTGATTTTAACCATCATATCAAAATCATGTAAAGTTTAGAAAACCCATCCGATTAAATGAGAATCATTTAGACAAAATAAAATATGATGATTTTAACGGAATTCAATGAGTCTCAAAATGTTAAAATCGTGTTCTATTAATATAATATCTTTTCATACCCTAACCAAAAAAAAATTCTTTATAGAATTTATATTTATCGACATGACAGAAACATTACGCGCTACAAAATCTCATGTAAACGTAAAAAAATGTGTACAGATTTGATAAAAACGTGACTACAATATATTTTTTTTCTTTCACATACTCATGTATGTGTTTTATAATTATATATATGGTAGTACTAGTCACTAGTTGCTTGATTTTGGGCTAAAGGCAGGGTACTATAACTATTTTGTTGATTTCAGGTTCTACAATTCAGAAACAGAGGAGCCCTTAAAGCAGTGCCTGATGATGATCAACTCAGCAACGAATCGCCTAAGATCAGCTTTAGATGGGACGTTGAAAGCTGCTCTACCATCTCCTCTGCTTATTCATCCCTTTCACTGCCTTCTTCATTGAAAAATGGCTCCGCTCTAACCACACAACACTCGTTAGATTCGATATCTAATATCCATGATTCAGATCACACCCCACCAAGGAAAGGAAATTGGATCACAACGGACTTAGAATGTAAGCAAGATCTTATCTGCTTATAATTATTTATAGATTAGATCGTTAAAAAAATAATATAATATTTAAAACTGTATTTTTTATCGATAATGAAAAATTACAGTTGCGATAAAAAATACAGTTGCTTCTATACAAATTTCCTTTTATTTATCTGATTATTAGTGTTTTGTTGGACCTATCTCTTCCACTAATTTTTTTTTCTTGGTTAACAGTTGTGGTGCTAGAGCTGTGAAGAAGAAAAAGACTGAATTTACCACCAAAAAAAAAAAACAAAACAAAACAAAATAAAAAGAAGAAGAAAAAGACTGAAAATGATCTTTCTGGGGTTACATCAACATCTTGGAATTGTGTAGTAGAAGTACATGAAGAAGTTTCTTCTGTTTGTAATTAATTTTGTGAGAGGAATTTAAACCTCCATTTATTATTTAAGTTTAATTTTAAATTATATATTTTTTATTTTAATTTTAATTTTTTATAAAATCAATAAAATTTATAATTAATTTTTAAAAAATCAATCAATTTTAACTTAAAAATTTTATCTTCAACTAATTTATCAAACGAAGGCTAAATGTAACATCAATGTTAGGGATTTGATATGTACATCCTTAAATGAAGATTGGGTCTACATAATAAAATAACTGGTAAATTCCAAATAGGGAAACGTCTGACACTCATTTCATCTTATCACTAACGAATTAAAATTAACGTGTGGAACTGATCCAAAAACATTTTTATGATCCGCAACATAATCATGCTATAAATAGAAAATATTCTATGTAGAGCCTAAAATGTGGTACGTAGCGTAACCAAATAGAGAGGATACAAAAGTCAGTACTTTTGGAGATTTTAAATTATTGTTGTGGAATTTTTAGGGTAGGGATTTTCTACTAGTATTTTCATGTTTATGAATGTAAGAAGATAACAAAGAAATATAGATTTAACGGAATTTCATGAAAATATTGTGGTTGCAAGTATAGTGTAGTAGTAATTTCATATTTGACTTCACTTTAAGGTGTAGAGTTTGAATCCCCCACTCTTAAGTTTTTTTTTTTTTTTTAAGGACACAAAATTAATGGACCGTTTTTTCCTGTTCTAAACCTCCACAACAAAGAGATTTCAATATGTTTGTAGCTACTCTATTCCACACTATTATGGCATGAAATTAGAGCACCGAAGGGGCAGGTAATAAGAATTAGTTTCTACTTTCACACCAACAATTGTTCCTCTATTTTCCACTTTCGTTTTTATTTTTTATTTTATAACAATGCTTCCTTTAAACAAAAAAAATTATCAACCCTCATGTAGACGAGTTGTCATTTTTCTATAAAGAGATGCAACCTTTTAATATTAATTGACGTAATAAATTTTAAACAGTTATCAATAAAAAATTAACAACTTACTTGTCACGGCACTTAAAAATTTAGATAAAAGTTAATATTTGTCATTGTTTTCTTTCAAGTGTTCTTTAAGATGTGTTTTAAGAAATTTATTCCGAATAAAAAATAAAAGAACATTATTGTCCCAAAAAAGGATCTCAAAACACTTAATAATATTAGTGTTATGAGGTTATTAAGGTACCTTCCTAATAATTGGGGGGGAAAAAAACACAGGGAACTAAGGTGACAAATTTTATGTTTTTTTTTTTTTTTTTTGTCAAGAAAGAAAAATTAAAAATAAAAGACAAATAATTAACGGTTAAAACTGCTTATGAAAACCCAAACCATGAACAACCTGCTTTTTGTGTGGATTTTAGGGTTGACAATTCATATTTGCAGGCTAGGTTTGGATTAGCCCGATTACAACATGATATGATAAGTATGAATATGGACACGACATGATTAATAAACGGGTCAAGAACCTAAACACGAACACAAATCGTTTAATAAATGGGTAGCACAACACGACATGCGAACACGATTATTAATGTACCACAACGGGTTGGCACGAAAATAAACTCGTTTATGACCCATTTAAATGAAAACCCGTTTATGGTCTATTTAACACGAAATTGGTTTCTGACCTATTTAACACAAAAATTTTGGATAAAAAATCACTTAAAATTTTGAATTCACTAATATACGAAACTCATCATATTCATATAAAATATAAAACTAACAACTAGAATTATCAAATATTCATAATGATTAAGACAAACATATTGTTATTTTTCTAAGAGAGTTAAAGTACATGTTTTTCTTAGGGAGCTAGGAAAGGGTGTGCGGCTGATGAGGAGAATAGGAGAAAAGAATTAAGATTAGGCTTTTATATGCTGTTATTTTTAGGTTTTTTTTAAAATATATATATATATATATATTGAGCAATTTTATATATATAGGCTTTAAATTTATAACCCATTTACATAAACGGGTTAAACGAGTAAACCATGTTAGTCCGTTTCTGACCCATTTATTTTCGTGTTAAATGTGTTGACTCAATTTCGATCCAATTATTAAACGTGCGGTTTAAACACATTTATTTCGTGTCGTTCTCATGTCGTGTCACCGTTCATGTCCGTCCGAAATTGCTGGCCCTAGTGGATTTGAACTGCACACGCCCATATTTTGTAGTTAATGACGTGGTATTGTCCTTGTCCGGCGATGAAGAGATCAAAGTGAGTTGACTTTTCTTTTTTTTTTTTTTGGGTGCATTTCTACTCACCGCCCAAATGTTTCCCTTTCTCTAATGTCATCCTTACCATATGTCTCTCTCTTTGTTAATGCTCAACTAAACCAAGCATAATCGACTATTTGAAACCATCCAAAATTTGTTGACGTAGGTCCAGTTACACTTCATGTTTGGTGGTTGGTTCAAGAAAAAATTAATTACAAATAGATCGATTAAATCGGCCAATAAAAAAAATGACAAAACCGCCCAACGAATAGCTCCTACTCTCTATGGTAAATCGGTCAAAATATATTGAGCAATTTTATATACATGGGTTCTATGCAGGTCGGGTCGGGTTGGCCCGTTTACGACCCATTTACTTAAACGGGTTAAACGAGTTAACCGTGTTAGTCCGTTTCTGGTCCATTTATTTTTGTGTTAAATGTGTCAATCCAATTTTGATTTAATTATTAAACGTGTGGTCTAAACTCATTTATTTCGTGTCATTTTCGTGTCAAGTTTGAAATTAGCGGCCCTAGTAGATTTGAACCACACCCGCCCATATTTTGTACTTAATGGCGTGGTATTGTCCATGTCCAGCGTTGAAGAGTTCAAAGTGAGTTTACTTATTATTATTATTATTATTATTTTGGGTGCATTTCTTCTCAGGGCCAAATGTTTCCCACTCTATAATGGCATCCCTACCATATGTCTCTCCTTTTGTCAATGCTCAACTAAACCAAGCATAATCGACTATCTGAAACCATCCAAAGTTTGTTGACGTAGGTCCAGTTACACTTCATGTTTGGTGGTTGGTTCAAGAAATATTTAATTACAGATAGATCGATTAAGTCGGCCAATAAAAAAATGACAAAACCGCCCGACGAATAGCTCCTACTCTTAATGGTAAACACAAGCTCGCCACCAATTTCAGCCAAACCACAGGGTTAGAATAACATTAGAATATTTACCTCAAAATTAAAGTACCAAGTTGTAATACTAGAAGAATGAAAGGTTGATTTTTCAAATAATAAAACGTAAAGGGATACTTTTGTAAATTACCCTCTATTTGAGTCCGTACCGCCAATGAGTGCGGGATAGAGCAGCTTGATAGCTCGCAAGCTCGTAACCTTGAGTGAAGCTTTTAGTTCTCTGATTTTTTTCTCATTTTATTTTGTTAGTTCGACCGTAAAATTTTTTTGTTTCTGTATTTCTGGAACATGAGAACGTGACTTGTTATATTATAATCGATTGACCCGACCAACGTGAGGTGAAAAGGTCAAACAGGCCTTAAAAGTTGGATAGAAAATGGGCCCCGCAAGAGTTTCTAGAAGGAGACAAAAGTGGGATAGGAGGTCCACTGTCCAAGACATGAACCTGCCAATCCAATTTACTCAGCTCATCTCCTTCCCACATTCTCAACGCAACTGTCAACGACCTTCTTCCACGTCTACTGCTAATTAATCTCCTTTTTCTTTTTTTATAGTTGATACAGAATATTGCTAGTCTCCTGTTTGCCTTAAGCCCTAAACATGATCTTACGTTTTTAGTTGTTTTTTCGAACCCTCTAATTTCAATCCAATTACATCATATCTTTTCTGTTGTTCGTTCAAAAGAAAAGTATTATAATTTTTTTTTGGCTTTTTTACATTGATATATTCTAAATTTATCGTAAAGTTATAATTTACACCTTAAACTTTTAATTTTAACAATTTACACCCTTAATTTATAAATATGTATCAATTTACACCCCATTGACAATAATATTGATAATTTGAAGGAAATTAATATGTAATTTGTACATGAGTTGTTAGAAACAGATATAAATTTAGATTAGCATTAATTAAAAGGAAATTTCATGCTCTTGATTAACAATCTATATGTAAGTGAAGTACTAATTTTCATTAAAAAATCAATATTTTTAATCAATTAGGTGCAAATTGTAACATGTTTATAAGTTTAGGGTGTAAATTTCTAAAATTAAAAATTTAAGGTGTGAATTGGAACTCTAGGACAAGTTTAGGGTCCACTAATACAACAAAAACCTTTTTTTTTTTTTTAATTTTATTTTTTATGATGTAAAGAGCATTCAATCACAATATTATTTTTAATCTTTTATTTGACACTTTTTTTTTTGACAAAAAAGAATCTGATGGTGGTCCCATCATTTTCTGTTTTTGAGTTCACGAAGACAAAATATTTTCCTGAGTTGGTGATCCTAATATTATTTCTCGTACCAACTCATCCAGCCCTAAGTGTTCTTGGTGATCCTAATATTATTTCTCGTACCAACTCATCCAGCCCTAAGTGTTCTCTCATCTAACACTTGGCATAACATAATAATCACCTTCTAAGTCCTAAAAAAACAAAACACATCATCTAACTTCAATTATATTATACTATTACTTCCTCCTTTTTTATTTTCTTCTGATCCTATGTTATAAATAGTTACATAGAAATAAAAATATATAGAATAAATAGTTATAAATATAGATGTGACGATAACTTATTAAAAATGTTTTTTTTTTGGGTCAAAAACCTACCATAGAGATATATAGTTTTTTTTTTTTTTTTTCTTTCTGAGTTGTCCAAAGATATTATCTTGTTTTAAGGATCAAATATAGTTGAGGACAACAATCCTATCTTTATGATATCCCCACCCTCAAAATCATCTCTTTTTTTCCCCTTTTCCTAAAGAAATGATATTATCTAATGGAATGCAATTATCTATATGTAGACCGACAATATTAGTATTCCCAAAGACATATTAGTGTTCCCAAAGACATAATTTTTCTACTTTCTTGTTTATCAGAAAAAAAAAATTTCTACTACACGATGCGACATTATTCAATCATGCATGTTTTTTTTTTTTTTTTTTTTCGCTGAATATTCAATCGTGCAAGTGATAATTAACATCAAATTACTCTTCAAGCAAAAAAAAAAAAAAAAAACAATATAATATTATTTCTCTTCAATAAAATTAATAATAATTAAGTAATAATAAATAAATAAAAATCTTCCTCCAAACGGTCAACCACCCCCTAATTCAGACACATCTGTATATCTCCTTCCCAAACTCCCATTTTTCTATCTGCAAAAAATCCTTCTCTCTCTCATATCCTTTTTCTTCTCTCTAAACCTAACCAGAGTGAGACAGAAAATGACAACAGAGTTCAGCAACCTGAGCTCGGACCTGACGGAGCTGATCTTGTCGTACCTCCCAATCCCAACCCTAATCCGAGCCTCCACCGTCTGCAAGCTCTGGTTCTCCATCATCTCCGCCCCGAGCTTCTCCTCCACCGCCGTCCAAACCCTCCACCGCCGCCGCCCCTGGTTCTTCCTCTACGGCCTCCACAACACCTCCTCCAAGAACAACCAGTCCTTCGCCTTCGACCCCGTCTCCTCCCTCTGGTTCCGCCTCCCAACCTTCCCCACCCTCCACCACCCCTCCTCTTCCTGCTTCCTCGGCTCCGACGGCTTCTTCCTCACCACCGCCCCCAACTTCGCCTTCTCACGCCTCCTCAAACGGTCCTGGCGCGTCACTTCCCCCCTCCGCTTCTCCCGCATCAACCCTCTCATCGGCGTCTTCGACGACGACGACCGCCTCGATTCTCGCCTCCCCGGCTTCATCGTCGTCGGAGGCGTCCGCTTCATAGGCAATCTCGTCGACATCGAGGACCGCCTCGACGCCGAGGTCTACAACCCTAATTCCGACTCCTGGGAGATTTGTCCCCCTTTGCCGGCCGATTTCAGGTCGGGAAATTCCTCCCAATCTCTCTCCTCCGCCTTGTTTGGCAGAAAATTCTACGTCTTCGGGATCTACTCTTGCTTCGTCTCGTCGTTTGATCTGGACAAGCGCGTTTGGAGCGACGTCCACACCCTCAGGCCTCCCGGCGTCGTCTTCTCGTTCCTGATCGCCTGCCAGGACCGCCTCGTCCTCGCCGGAATCTGCAATTCGCCCGTCGGACCGTCGTTCAACCTCTGGAGGATCGAGGAGGCGACGATGGAGTTCAGCGAGATCGCGATCATGCCACAGGAATTGCTATACGGCTTGTTCGATAGCGATGAGGACGACAAGTTCGCCAGCTTGAAGTGCGTGGGATTGGGAAATCTGATATACGTCTTCAATGAGGAGTACCACAGGAAATACCCGGCTTGCGTCTGCGAGATCAGCGACGATAAGTCGGGAAGTTGTAGCTGGAGAAGAGTTCCGCAGTTGCCTTCCCCTGTTAATAAGTTTCACAAAGTCATTAGCTTTTGTTCCACAGTTTCGCTCCATAACATTCTTCGCATCGAACAAGACGAAGAAGAAGGTGGTCCAATTCAGGCTACGGTTGAGTAACTGACTTTTCTTTACTCGGTAAGAATTTGACCCTTCAAATTTCCTACTGTATTTGAGCATTATCTTATTTGTTATAGTTTGGAACATCAAAAATGTGTGACAGTGTTTTCAGAATCCCATTCCTAGTTTAGCATTTTCTTGTCACCTTCATTACCTAGGTTAAGGTATATTCCTAGTTTTTGCGGCTTTACCTTGGACAGACATGGACCATGTTTTTCTTAGTTAGGATTCTGTCTTTCTACATTAATTCGAAAGATGTCCCATTCCGAATATTGTTGGCTTGAATTACTCTCATGGATTAAGGTCACAGCTGATATTATGTTTATGGGATTCTTGTAAAAAAAAACTCTTCCTTGTTGATCTACCTACAGTTGCAATTACACAAGCTTGTCTCTGCATATTGTCGAGACCTTGGCACGAGGTGGCCAG
This sequence comes from Ficus carica, assembly GCA_009761775.1. NCBI lineage: Eukaryota > Viridiplantae > Streptophyta > Magnoliopsida > Rosales > Moraceae > Ficus > Ficus carica. The sequence goes on along the minus strand of CM019748.1, from coordinate 1,867,880 downwards.
TTAGTTGCACAACTAAACCACATAAGAGTCCTCATGTGGAAAACGTGTTTTTTAAAATTTCTGTTTGGATTGTGAATTTGATGTGCTACAGTGTCTAAGTTGAACTCCAAGTCCATGTGCATTTAAGTTCTGTGATTTCCATTTTGGAGTGTCCAGCCTTTCCACTTTTCCCCCTGTTTTAGTAAGCACAAAAAAGTGTCAAATATGCTATTTTCACACTTTTTTATAACAAATATAGAATTGACATTGACATATACATCGGAAATGATCTAAGTTGAACTCCAAGTCCTTGTGCATTTAAGTTATGTGAATTCCGTCACGGAGTGTCCAGCCTTTCCACTTTTCCCCCTGTTTTATTAAGCAGTGGTCCATTGGCGCACGACGTTTCTTCTAATAACCAGGTCTTATTCATGTTTTCATAAGGCTAATAAAGGGAACAATTTCAGCTTTTATAGCTATGCGATTAGGCAAAACGGAGTAGTAGCATATGTAGAGGTTCAGGTAGCCTCTTCCTTGAGGACATTCACTATTTTCTAATCGACATTAGAACCCTGCAACATGAACAAAACATAGGAAATAATGTACTTCATGTTCTATCCATTGCTGGACCGTTCAGTAGAAAATTGTATTCAAATACTCGGACTTCTTTAATGATGCTATGGCGATTGCAACTTGTAGTGCATGCTACGCATAGGTATCATATGGGTTTGTAGCTAATTCTTTTCTTCTTTGCTTTTACAGGTAGCCGGAGCATAGCAGTCCTCGTATTTCTTGCGGAAGAAGTGGAAAGCTCGAAACCGATGCAGACTATTTATTCTTGGCCTGGTTAATCCCCGGAGACTACTTCCTCTTAACTTGTACTCATGACATTGGTATCTTTTCTACTGCTTTCCTTCTTGCATTTTATCAACTTAGGGATTGTATGTACTAGCCTTGACTTTAATGTGTCTCTGTCTCTCTTCTTTTCTTTTCTTTTGTTTTGTTTTTTTTTTGGGTCGCATGTCAATTAATTTGTTTGGATTTGATAAAACCTTGCTTATTTAGGAATCAGAGGAAAGTTTTCAGTTTGACATATTGCTTTTTTTTTTTTTTTTTTTTTTTTTTTTCGAGATGAGAATTCGTTAAATTATATCTGTAATAATTGATATTTTGCATTCTGTGCCCTATATCTCTCTCTCGATTCTTGCAAATGTTAATGGCTATGGTTAAATTAACGTATAATTTGCTCCCTTTTTAAATTTAATTAATAAAAGGCCTTTTAAAAGATTTGCATGGTCTTGAGGTCCCTATAGTTTTCTATCGGGTTCAGGTCTGGTCAATGGCAGCTTAAGTAATTGAAATATTTATATAAAATAGCCATTTTTACTCAACCTTTTTAAAATATGAACATTTTTTAATTTATTTGCAAAATTGAACAAAATTTGAATTTCAATCATTATTTGTTCCATGTTTATTGCCTTTTTAGGAATCGACATCTCTTTGAATTAAGGAATGTAATTTTAGAAATTGTATTATTAATTTATTTTAAATATTAATTTCAAATTAATTAGTTATTTTAGACTGCTGCTACGGGAGGAAATTTTTTCTCTTAAGTATGTGATCACAGGTTATTATTATTTTTTTAAGAACGTTTAGTTTTTTTTGGACATTTAGACTTTTTATTTTTTAGTTCTATATTTTAAAAGGAAACTTTTCTTTTTCTTTTTTGTTTCCTTCATTAGTTTCATCCCTTATTAGTTTTATTATTATTATGTTTGACGTTGTGGTCATTACGATATTGACTCTGTCATTTTAACAATTATGTTTTGTCATATGATAATTATATTATAAGAACCTTACTTTAATATTTCATACTCTTAATCAATAACGATATGGTTATATAATAGTGAATGTATTAATTATAGAAGAACTTCAAAATAGCATATTCAGTTTCGGATCACTTCCTGGTTGACCGGGTCATTGAGGGGAAAAAAAAACATATTCATAAAGCATAATATTATAACATATTAACCCATCAATGTAATATAGACAGCAAATATAAAAAATTAATAACAAACAATAAGACATCTTCATAAAAAAAAATTAATTTGTAATCCATAAACAAGTTTGGATTCAAATTCGGGAACATAAAGGGAATGTTTTAAAGATTTTTAAGTTTCTATTTTGGTTATTTTTTTATGAACAAAATCTACTCTTTTTTTTTTTTCCTTAAATTAGATTTAAGGGTAATTTTGTCATCACAACATGATCAGTTTTATATTTTATTCAATTTTACAAATAAGTTTGTTTTTAGATATTTTTTAAAAACATGATGTTAATTTGACTATATATGTAAATAGTCGTAAGTAATTTAATTATGTTAATTAGATCAATCATGTGGTGGATTTGGGTTTTGTGGAACCAAAAACCAAAAACACAGGCAACTCTCAAGCCTGTACCTGGTCAAGTCCATGTCACAATGGTTTATAATTTACTCTCTGTTAGTAAGTCAACCCTGAAGCAACTACCTAAATCAACTAATCAAGTAGTCAACAACATTGTATGGCATTAAATGAAATAAAAGATAACAATGTCAAAGCAAAGAAAAAAGAAAATGAAATGACCCTAATAGCCTGATAGAATATTGGCGTTGGGCGATATAACATACAGACCTAAAGCTCAAATTCACTTCCCTGGGCTTGACCACTCTCCCCCAGTATTTGGGTTGCGTTGCAAGTATGTAAAAAGAATACCTATTTATAATTTTATTCATTTTAATATTGAAATTAATATAAAAATAATAAAGTTATCCACTTTAATGTTATAGTGAGTATAAATACAAATACGTGTCAAATTTATGATATTCTTGCATATATTACTTGGACATTTGGAATGGGATGGTTTGTCGGTTTAATCCCTCAACAATGAGGATAATGTCACATTGATACTTTAATATTTAATATGAAAAAATTAATCCTTAAACTTTTTTTTAATGATTTTGATCCTAACACTAAAGTTGACAAAAGATTTCTAAAAATTAACGTATTCCTATCATATAATAAATGAAATTTAAATAATTATTGAATTGAATAGAAATTTAAATAACTATTGAAATAAAATTATGGATTTTTCATAATAATAAAGAGGACATTTAATACGTAGTGTAATTATTTTTTTATATTCTCACGGAATTGATACATAGTGATCTATATAAAAGAGAGGGAATTCCAATATTTTAAAAAAGAAAATAAATTTACTAAAAAGAAAAAATAGTAAAGCTGCGGTAAATCCCCTTTTATATATTCTACCGATAGAGCTCATTTTTAAACCGTTCAAATGCAATCAAACGGTTGAGATGTTACTTGTGTACAGTAATTATCATACACCTTACCTCATATTATTATAGATTAATTAATTTTTTTTTAAAAAGACCCCTTCCCTTCCCCGACGCCTACGACAGACCCCCTCCCCCCGAGCTAGATCTGCCCCGCCTCCCTCCGACGTCGGCGACGACTCTATTCCCCCTACAAGATCTCCCCCCCACTTGCGCACGAGCCCAGGCACCCCACCCCCCCGATGTCGATGGACCCCCCCGCCCCCGCGCTCGAGCCCAGGCACCCCTCTTCCCCCCACACCCCGAAGAGCCCAATCCCCCCCCCCCCCCTCGCGCTCAAGCCCAGGCACCCCCCCAACGCTCGAGCACGAGTAGCGGGGTTCGTCGACGTCGGTGGGGGGAGCGAGGGTTCGTGGCCGAGCGTCAGGGGGGAGGCGGGGCAGATCTGGCTCGGGGGAAGGGGGTTCGTGGCCGACATTGGTGAGGATGTCGCCGGTGTCAGGGAAGGGAAGGGGTTGGTCTTTTTTTTTGTAATTTTATTTATTTATTAATATATACTAATATGAAGTAAGGTATGTGATAAAAATCGTACACAAGCAGCATCTCAACTGTTTGATTACATCTAAATGGTTTAAAAATGAGCTCTATTAATATGATATATAAAAAGATGTTTATTGCGGTTTTACTCAAGAAAAAAAGTGAAACTAACAAAAAAAAAAAAAAAATGTTTTTCCGGTAGGCATGACTCCTTTCTTAGTGTTTTGTGCCTTTCGAGAAATAAGGCACGTATGGTTTTATTAAATTACAAGGCATTGACATTTATTAAAATGCCATATTATTCTTTCAAGTGATAAATACTTTTTTGATTAGTTGCAAGTGATGAATACTACTAAACAAAAAGTTGTACCAATTTGTCAACAAATCTAGTGCTATTCATTCTATTAAAAAAATTAAAAAATATAAAAGAAGCATAAAAAAATTAAAAAGAAAAAATTATTTTGTCAAAAGAAGATAAATATGGTAGTAAAAAAAAAAAAAAAAAGAGGAAGATGAATAAAGAGAAAAAAAATCCACAATAATAAAAAGGGATGGCAACGAACAACAGCCAAATGCCCAAAGTATAGGGATCGTTGACGCGTCGACAAGTAGCTAACCAATCCCCACCGTCCGTGAACAACACGCACTTCCACTGTGGGTGTCGGACCACGAAAAGACGGCACCAAATCGGGTTATGGAGTATAAGAGAAAAATTGACCCGAGAAGTGGGAGGGAGGTTTTCGTCAATTTGTTCAATTTTCCTCTCTGACGCGCGCTCTCTTTCACTCTCTATTCTCTAATACACCTCTCTCTCTTCTCTCTCTCTCTCTCTCTCTCTCTCGTTTTCTTCCGCTAGGGTTTTAGGGTTTTCCCAAAGAACCTCCATTATTTTTTTTTTCTTTCTCTATTTTTTTACTGCAAAAAAAAATCCGAAATCGAAGACAGAAAGAAGAAAGATAGCCATGGATAGATACCAGAGGGTCGAGAAGCCAAAACCCGAATCGCCCATCAATGAGAACGAAATCAGAATCACCACCCAGGGCGTCATCAGAAACTACATCAGCTATGCCACTACTCTTCTCCAGGTTTCTCTTTTCTCTTATTTTCTCTAGTTTTTCTCTTTCTTTTTTCCTTTTTAGTGGATTTTTTTTTATAGTTTTTTGTTGCAGACAGTACTATTTTCTTTTGTGCTCATATGTTTATTTTTTTTTTTTTTGGCTTTTGATGACCATTATGTCGTATTTCGTTTCTTTGCTGGTTGATTTTCATTTTTTTTTTCGAGTTTTGTTTTCTGTTGTTTTTTTATTCCCCTGTTTCAGATGTTATGGGTTTAGCATATTTCTGTTTGTAATGTACTAATTTCTAGTATTGTTGGCTTGGGATTTCACCTAAAATGCGAGTTGTATAATTTGTCCTGTTCGGGTTCTTGTTGCATTCAGGAAAAGCGTGTAAGAGAGATTGTTTTGAAAGCAATGGGACAGGCAATCAGCAAGACAGTGGCCATCGCGGAGATTATAAAGGTTGGTAGTTATTTCGCAAGATTTACTTTCGGTTTCGTCGTTCTATTTGATCGGAAACTGATTTGCAGTTTGAATTTGGCGAAGCAGAAGAGAATCCCTAGGTTGCATCAGGACACTGCTATCAGTTCAGTAAGCATAACTGATGTATGGGAACCGATGGAAGAGGGTCTTGTGCCGTAAGTGTCTGGTTTGAGTCCTTCAAATTTTGTATTTGTTTTCGAGGGTGTTATTCCTTATGTGTCTATGGATGAAACGGAACATGGCGTGTTTGCTGATGTTATGGTACTAAATGTGAATAACTGATGCAGTGTGGAGATGACTCGTCATGTCTCGATGATTTCAATTACTTTATCAACCAAAGAGCTTGACAAAACATCTCCTGGGTATGTTCTCTCTGTGTGTCAAGGGCGATGGCTAGTGGAAAACGTGTTCCATTCTGCATGTTTGAACTCATAAGTTCAATGCTTTCGACATCTTATGAATATGAACTAAAATTTCTGCAGGTACCAAGCTCCTTATCAAGTGGACCAATCGAAGCCCCAGCCCAACTATCAGCAGCAACAGCAAGTGCAACAGCCTAAACAGGCTCGTGTTCCATACAATGCCGTTAACGAAGGTGATGCGAATAACATGTTATTAACTTGACCCTGCTTTTAAAGTACTATTACCTAGTATGACTTCTAATACGTTTCTTGCTTTTGATTGGTAGATTCTTATAACCGTGGACGGGGACGTGGTAGAGGGCGAGGGAGGGGTTGGAATAGGGGTGGGTATGGAAACTATCAGGGCGGGTATGGAAACTATCAGGGCGGGTACGGAAACTATCAAGGTGGTTATGGGAACTATCAAGGTACCTTGAAATCCTGAGGAGCCTCGGTTCATTTTTGCTGTTTTATGAATGTCTTTATATTGCTTCAAGCTTCATCCGTTTTTGACTCGCACTTGTTTCTACTAGAAAATGGTGGTGGATATAACAATCGGGGCAGAGGTGGTGGGCGTGGTAGAGGTTGGGGCTACCGTGGTATGTCCTGTAAACATAAACACTTGCATACAACACACTGTTGCGCCTTGAAAAGAACTCATTTTTTATATTTTTCTCAGCATAGAAATTTGTTCTAACTTTTCTGTTTGGAGAGAAACTCGGGCATCTAAAGCATTTCCCCCCCCTTAATTTTAGGTACAGGAACAGGATATGAAAGAGGCAGAGGAGGAGGGGGCAGAGGATACGGGCGCGGCCGAGGGCGGATGGGTGGCCGAACGAGGGGGGGTGGTGGTGGTGGAAACCAAGCGTAAATTAGAGCAGTGGGTGTTATTTTGCTTTTTAGCTAAATGCTTGCCTGTGGGGTTGAATTTTTATCCAGAATACTTCTGTTTTAATAGCGTGAAATGTGGCCTTCCAAAAAAAGCAGTTTCTATTTCATCATGTTTTGGTCTTGCGTTATATGAATGTGGGCAAGGTTGTTTTAGCCTAAAGTGCAAAGTAGTCGGTTTTAAAATGCTGTAATTCATTTCACCTTTATTGCTGCCGATGATATTGTATTTAGATTTTTGTGTATCACATGATATCTTTATTCCTTTCAAAAGCAATTTTTCCTTGTTACCGGGTTTTTTTTTAAATATAATTCCATTTCCTGGTGATTCCATTTTCTTTACCCTGGTCCAAAAAATTGCAAACACACTAGGCTATTGGGGTGAGTAAAGCAAATTGTGCCCAATCTCCTCTTTAGGCCCAAAAATCACTACCCAGAGACTGGTTTGGTAAGATTAAGGGATAGAACAAAATAGCAGCAAATTATAGTATAAAATTTTAAATATAGTAATAAATAGTATAATTATATTTATGATCATATAATACAAAAAAAAAAAAAAAACTCATCTTCCTTTGTTCCTCTTCTCTATGTCTAATATTAAATTATGAACATAAATTTGTTGTTAAAAGTAAATCGTAAATCCAAAATTTTTAGAAAATCCGAAGAAATTTAAGAATTTATCAAAAATATATATTATAATTTATGATCTTTTAAAAAACATACTAGAAACTTCAAATTTACATATAAAATATGATATTTATTATAATTTTTCAGACGAATATTTTTCATCTTGATTTTGGGATGTGGAAAAGGAAGAAAGAAGGCTTGTTTCTCTATAAAAAAAAAGGGAGAAAAAAATATGTTTTTCTTTTTGTGGCTAGTTTGTAATTAAGCTTCATATTTTTAATGGGGTAAAAATTATTGAAGTTGATTTGACTAATATCATGTCGGATTGAAGTTATTGTTAGTTTTTTTTCTTATTTTTAATAAAATGTTGGAGATGGATACATAATGAAGATACTAGGAGGTACTAACCTAGTTTGAATGTCCCGGTATACCTACTGATTTCTGTCCTCGACAACCTTATTAAAAAAAAAAAAAAAAAAGAGGAAAAAGAACAAGAAAAGGGGAGAATTGTTAGGACAGTTGGCCATCATCAATGTCATCATTTCCTTTCATGACTGATCTTGTGATCCTCTCAACTCAAGCAAAGCAAATCCTCCTAGTAGTAATTGCTGGTAGTTTATTCTTGTTGGAAACACTAATCATATATTGTTGGTCGCTCTTTTTAACTGTTGAAAATTTCACCTAGGAACCTCAAAGAACCATACGCATCGGTTTAACCATTCCAAATTTTGTGGGAAAACACTGTTAAAAAACTCTATAAATATTGCTAAAAAGACAATTCCAAAACGGTGTTAGTATTATTTTGCATTTTCCATCATTTTACTCAAGTTCTTTTTCATTTTGTTTCCTTTTTCTTTGCTTGCATATTAGTCGAAGTTACGTAATTGAGTTTTCTAATCATTTGTTAGGAAATACGGTACGAAGTGCTTTCAAGGCATTGACTAAAGACGTTTCGTTTTATTTTTTCTCCCTCCTTTTTCCCCTTTTTTTTTTTTTTTTTTGGGGTGGTTGGTTGGAAACATGAATTAATAAAGACTGCTCCAACCACTTCTTAGTGCCACCCACATAAATGAATGAGATGGCAAAAGAGGTGGGAAGTCTTTGCTAGGCATCTCCCCTTCGTTCATTCGGGTTCGAGCTCACTACCTCTCCTTAGGTCTCCGCTCCAGTTTCGGTTGTTGAATCATAATTTGGTGATGGCATGAAAGGCCCTGGATGGACGATGGAGACAAACTAGTATAAATGACTTGTCTCTGTCATACCTATGGAAGTGTTTCTGCCTGTGAGGTTGTAAAACTTGAAAATGATGGGGCCACCCCCAAATCTTTTTTTTTTCTACAAAAAAAAAAAAAAAAAAAAAAAAAAAAACCACTTCTTAGTGCATGTGAAGTTTTTGTTTGTTTAAATTTCATTTAATGGTATATCTTCCATATGACCTTCATAGAATAAGCTAGTTCGGTAGTTGAATAGGTTAGAATTGAAGGATTATTTCCATTTTCTGAAGATTTGTTTGATTTTCTAGTTTTATGATTATTAACTGGCAAGATAATTAGTCAGATATATTATGGCTTGATTTTGAGGGTCCTGTGGAGGATTTTTTGTCCTTAATTAGGGTCTTAATATATCTGTATTTCTTTTTCTCATAAAATATTATAATAAAAATGTAGTCCAATTTTTTGTGTTATCATGGTATCAGAGCGGATTTGAATCTTGTCCTTATATCCAAAAAAAAAAAAAAAAAAAATTCTTCATCATCCTTTTTTTAATTTCCCCCTGACGCATCTGCATGTTCGCGTGTCCTGTAACCATTGCCGTCAAGTTGCCGCTATCATCTTCCTCATCCGCACCAAATCGACGTCATTGTTGCATTGCCATTTGCTCGCCAGTCGCCACTGCTGTATAGCAGCCGCGCCTCTCGACCCTGCCGAGTTTGCTCCTGCAAAACCCAAAAAGTCGTACGTGCTCCTTGTCTCTCGTGTATATACTTTGAACCCAAGGCCAAAACTAATCCCGTGTCTCGCATATATATTTTGCACTTTTTTTGTTTATTTAATTTTGTTTTTTGTTTTTCATTCATGTGAAGTGCACTAGTGCAGCACAAGATATATTTCAAAAAAAAAAAAAAGTCAAAAAAAGGGGAAAAAAGAGAGAGAAAAAGGAAATAAATTTGGAAAAAAAATAAAAAAAATGAGTGAAAAAATATAATATGCTGTGAAACTCATGTGAACTTGAGTCTGGTGTGTGAGATTTCTAAAGTTAATCTCAAAGTTTTGAAGGCAAGTTGGTATGCACCAACTTGAGGGGGTGTGTTAGAATTCAAGGATTATTTCCATTTCCTAAAGATTTGTTTGATTTCTTAGTTTTATGATTATTAACTAGCAAGATAATTAGCCAGATATTTTGGCTTGATTTAGAGGATTTTTTGGTCCTTAATTAGGGTCTTAATTGAGTGACCAACCTCTATATATTTGTATTTCCTTTTCTCATGAAATATTATAATTAAAATGTAGCCCTATTTTTTGTTTTATCAGATTCCATTAGAAAGGATATTTAGTTTTGCATAAAAATATCTAGAGTCCAATCTCATTAGTTACCATTGCATGGGAGGGATTTGCTTCTCATCCTCTAACTCAAGATCAAAATACCATTTTGCATACTATTAGTGGTGGTGCCACAGCAATCCTAGATGTCTTTTTCAGATCTCTCTTAATCTTAACAGCAAAATTTGGACCTTCACGTCCTCACTTTGAGATACAATATCAAAAGTAGCATTCTTTGTAAGAATTATGGACTTGTGGTGGATTGGATAATTTTCAGACCGAACTTGATGGATTTGTAAATGAAACAATCGACCCTTTTGTTATAATTAGATTTTAAAAATAAAAAAAAAAACATTTTGGTCCTTTTTCATGGGTTTTGAACTTTTGCTACATCAGTTGCTTTCGCCTTAAAGCAATGTCTAGAGTAAAGGGATGAAATTCAAATAATATGAAACTTGTTTGCCCATCAATGGCTTTTGGTCTCAGCATGGAATTCCACCACCTTACCCAAACTCTTCAAGTATTCCCCTTTAAATGCCCACTTACAATATTTGGTTTTGGTCCCCTTTATAATTAATTCCTTAGTACAAGTTTATCAATCAATATTGCAAGCTACCCATATTACCCACTAAAAATTTCAAATATCCACACGTATATATGTACGGACAATGATAATAAGAGTAAAAGACATTAAAAAAAAAAAATTTATGGTTGTGAGAGGAGTTTAACATTACACGTCTGGTAAAATTCCTAAAATGACCTTTAAAGAAAATTCCTAAAATGACCAGAAAAGATATATTGAAAAAAGAATTATTTGATTTGAAAGAAAACCATGTAATTCATACTTATCGCTATATGTTTGACGGTGGGGAGATCACTACGAAGTCATTAGCTAGTTTCAAGGTTGAACTTGCCAGTTGTATTTGTCTCAATTCGCGGTCAGATGCATTCGATGTAGGTAACACTTTTTTTTTTCCTAGTTGATGTGTCTAACAAATATTTACAGCATATGTTTTCTGATCTCTTGGCACTGAATCTCAATTAATGCTAATTAAATATAAGATGGTGACTCTTAAGTTTGTATTTAGTGTAGAGGTGAAAAACAACAAACAGTTATGCCGTCCTTGTTGAAATTTGAAAAGCAACAAAAATTAAAATTTCTTGTTGTTTTATTTTCGGATAATTCTTTGTTTAGATATAAAAACTATTCAATATAAAACAATTTTTTAGTGTTAGATTTTTATCAGAGTTTTATTAATTTTTTATTTCTTTTTAGTTGATATGATATGATGATTAATTAAATTTATATTTTTCGTATATACCCTACCACAACTAAATTATCTCTCTTTTTGTTTCTTTTTTTTTTTTTTTTTTTTTTTAACTTTTATCATAACAACAGGAAAGATAATCAATATAACAAACTTTAGGAGGCTTGTCAGCATGCAATTATTTTGGAAGCACCATAAACAATTTGTCAGTTCAAGAATATGTCCAGATTCATTCCCCTGCATGCGCCCGAAAGCCAAAGTAGTTTCTGATTACATCCAATTTTTCATAAAACTCGCGATCTCTCCAAGTTTTATTCAATTACCGTCCTTTTTCTTTCTTTCTTTTTTTTTTTTTAAGTAAAAAGTAGTAATAAACCTCTCTAAGCAGGTTTTTTGTTTTTTTTTCCTGAATTATCAACATCTTACCAAATGTTTACTTTTTATCTATTGATGACGTCTATAATTAAGATTTTTTAAATGCGCACTTATAAACTCGTTTGTGTCCAAAATTATATATGACATGATTGATCGCTACTAGTTGTACGTACCAAACCATATTAAAGGCTAGGTTCACTTATTTTTGTATGTATGCATGTATGTATATTCTTGCACAATTTCCACATACATAAACGATTTGGAACTCAAATGCAATTACCATCTCCATCTTAATACATCTTCTCAGCTGATTATGTGAATAGAACCAGACCGATGTATAATAATTGCTTGTTTGTAAAAAAAAAAAAAAAAAAAAAAAAAAAAAAAAAAAAAGGAGAGAGAGAAGAAGTTTGCAAGTAAGGTACCAATGAACCTTAACTTTTCATTATTTAAAAAATTAGTCCTCAATTATTCTACTCTCTTCTTCTCAGTTAATTTCTTCGAAGGCCAGCTAATTGCAATTCATTAGAACAAATAGAAAAATGTGCGGCCACAAGCGCTGCAGTACCACTGTATAGATTAGATCTTCATATATATAGAAAACGGTAATTAAACATAACAAAACTATTACCTCAAGTGGAGACTTTTTTTTTTTTTCCTCCTGATCTAATCAAGTAAGGGGGAAGAAAGATACCTTAATAACCCATTAAAAATAATAATCAAAATCTGTGTGAAACCGGTTAATTTTGAACAATTTCGATGTTTTCTTATAATATAAATACGATGATAAAAAGATGACAACTACTATCAATTATACGCTACTATAGAAGACTTGCCAATTAGACATTCAAAAGTTTATTAACAAGTTAAACATAATATACCTTTAAAACTAATCTCTAGGCGCCAGCTATTTTATACTTTGATAAGTTCGCTCGTATTTCTCATTGGTCAGAATATACAAATCAAAACCGACCCACATTCTATTAGATTAAGCTTTTCAATGTATTGATTTAGCATTATGTGATCTCTTTCCTTTGTTCCGTTAATTGCAAGTGGATGGTGGATTTATCAACAGAGGATATTATAATTAATCATTAAGCTTACAATTTTGTTTCACAAACGGAATCCCAAAATACCTAACTCGATAAGTCTAGTTTTTCCAATAATAAATGGGAAGATGTCGAAAAAAAAAATTAAAATAAATAGTGGCAAAACTGAGTGGAAAAACCAAATATTTGCTTGGAGGTCAGCAGAAGTGGTTTTTCTATTATGAATATGAGGTCGTATCCATGTGTAACTTAAGGCCTTCTGACTGTGCTAAACTCAATTGGTGCCTAGTTAATATATATATATATATATAATTAACTTTAATTATAAAGGCATTTGCTTTTTAACAATTAACAAAAAAAAAAAAAGATAATAATAATAATAAAGTTTATATATGAATCATGACAGGATATACTAAACAAACCAGAAGGGCAAGGGAATCTAAGAAATGCTCAATGAGAAGATGACACGTATCAAGCAGACAGGAGAAGAGAAAGAGTATTGGCTGTGGGAGTTAGGAGGCGCGCAAAGAATGAATAAAGACGCAAAGTCAGGCATATTCATTGCCCTCGTATGTATATATTGTTGGTGTTCCCATCTTCCGCAGTCTCTCTCTAGACTGGATGGTAGACCACAACTTCTCCTCCTAATCTTTCCCCCTTCATTATTACCACTACACCTATTAGCTTTTGTCTGAAAGAGGAGAGAGAAAGAAGAGAGAGAGAGAATGGAAGGCAATTCCAAGAAGAGCACGAAAGGGAAAAAGGATGACCTTTACCATGTCATTCACAAGGTCCCTTCTGGTGATACTCCTTATGTTAGAGCCAAACATGCCCAGGTATATTTTTAATTTCCTTACTTAATTTCCTTAATTATGATCTTCTCGATCCAGTATTAAGCTGTTTTGTTTTCTTCATGCACGACACGACTAGCTAAATATATATAGGTAATTAGACTAATTTGAATTTTTAGTACTGAAAACTCATTATTTCATGAGATTAAGCAGCTTATGCACATCTCTAATTACAATTTATTATTAGGGCAGAGACTGTAAATCACTTATAAGTCCGGTATTTTTTATTTTTTAGGTTTAAGGAAAGTAATTATAAATCCAGTCTGAAATTATTAATGGTGTGAACTGTTTTGACTGTAGTAGTATTATTTCATCTTTTGTTCGTATGTATAGCAAATGAGTTTGCTGCACAGTACTTGTTAAAAGGGCCTTTTTGTTTTATCATTCTTCTTCTTATCCCCCCCCCCCCCCCCCCCCCCCTTTTTTTTTTTTTTAGAACAAATCTATTGTGGTGTAGTCTTTCGAAGGAAGGAGCACTGAATCTCTCTTATTGGAACGAGAATCATATATATATATATATATATATGTATGTATATACTAGGTTTTTTCAGAGACTAGAAATTTGTTTCTTAGGACGCTTCGAGTAAACAGGAATTACAGAAACCCTAGAAACTCAGACATGAGCGCGAAAGAATAGGGGCTTGTTTATCTTTTTCAACATACAATACGCCACATCTAAAATAAAATGTTGATTTTGGTTTCGAAAATTGAAGTTTAATGGGTTGGTTTATTTATTTTTTTTTTTATCATACATAGCTCTTTTGGATCTACATCTAAAATTTATATATGGTTTTTAACTTATCGATTCTTACATAGACATATATATATATATATATATTTGTTTTCCACTGGAGGCCAGCTAGATTGGGTGGTACTAGTGGCAACAGATCTTTTTTTATTAATTCTACAATCTTCTCATGAGTTTTTTCCCCCAAACTCTTACATATTTTTCTTGTGTAGTACAACTATAGTTCTCTATCTTTTAGAGAAAAAATTATTTTTATTTTGCTATATCTTGATCTTATTGATCACTTTCAAGAAAAATATCTTTTATATTTTTGTTATATGATTAAAAGTCTCTTTTAAACTTCTACGTGCTTAGAAGCTGTATTGCGTTGTTATTTTATTTCTTATTTATTCTGAAACAACAAAAAAGGATACACAATATCCTTTTTATATAACATTGTGCTATATACATGGATAATATGAATTGATAAATATTTCTCCTTCTTCATTGTAGACTTTAAAAAAAAAAAAAAAAAAAATTGGGGGTGGTAGGATTTTATTAATGTAGACGCATTGATGATAACATGCATGAAAAAAAAAACGTTTAAATAAATTAATATCTTCATTTTCATCATTATATTATTACTAAAAAAATTAATTAAAAGCATGAAGTTAGTCTGATTGAGCACATATATACTTCGATTTCAACCAAATTATCAGATGATCGAATATAATGCATAAGTCATTTGACTTTTGATTTCCAATATTCACCAAAAAAACAAATAATAACTCCAATAATTTTTTAAAAAACATACTGTCATAGTATATTGATAAAACTGATAAATATATACAAAATCCAGCCAAGATAAATTTTGAAAAAGAAAGGATATATAAATTAGGAGAATTCAAAATTAGTTTTTGTATACTTTTTAGTTTAGAGGTGTAAATTTTAAATGGGAGCCTGGCTATATCCTATTGGCATTGTATATTCATGATACTCATTTGATGGTTCAAACCTAAGGACAGATGTTTTTTTCGTACTTGAACATAGATTAATTGTCCTTATCAATTTCGTTTTCATTTGGAGGAAAATTTTTCTAATTTGAGTTTATTATACGGAAAAAGACAACAACAAAACGGAAAATTCGTGAGTAAGATAAGGAAAAAATCTCTAAGAAAATCACATCGTTTTTAACTACTAGAATTTTACCATTATTGTTAAAATTTCCTATGTTTTGAATTAGAGTGTGTGATATTCAAATTTTATATTTTATAATGGATTCAGATATAAAATTACTATTAAATTATACTCGTAAAAAATTATGTAATATAATGTCTAAAATTTTTATCCTATGGTAGAATTTCCGTAAATAAAGAAATTAAAGGGAACAAAAATAGATGCTTTCACGGAATGTAAAGCGGTGGAACCAGTACCCCATGTGTCAATCTGTCTGTAAATGAACCTAAAGGTTCTCAATCTTATGACAGAGTCCCCTATTCTCTTTCCATGACGTGATCATTTTGTCTACCACTGGGCCTGTTTCTTTCACTAGGCCCGTAGGATGTTTGACTTGTGACTCCTCCTTAATTCTCCCATTTCAATTCCTCTCTCTTTAATTATTTCCCCTTGTTTTTTTTTTTTTTTTTTTTTTTTTTTTTGTGAATTGATTATATCTACTTTAATTTTATTAAATAAATAACAAATCCCATGATTAAAAAATATATATGAAAAGAAGTTTCCTAATTCCCCTTCATATATATATAAACATATACATATTAACTGTGTCTGTATTTAAATATATATTTTTTTTTTCTATTTATGGAAATTTGAGCTATAGATCGTGTCAATATTATTCCCCTTTTTTTTACTTTTTATTTTTTTTTATTTTTTATGATTGACTGCGGATTCATTGTTAAAGTAAGCTTTACTTCCACAACGTGCAAACTTTTCAATGCCTAGTACTTACACGTATTTATTAGCATCAAATCAGTTAGATAAAAGTAAACTACTTAATTGTTTGCTTTGAAAACAATAAAATAGTGTACTGCCTAGTACTTACAGGTATTTATTAGCATTAAATCACAAATAAAAATAAATAAATGAATTGTTTGTTTTGAAAACAATAAAATACTGTACGTAATATCACTAAATTCCGATTAAATAATGAAAAAAAAGGGTTTGCACCTACTGTTATATGCTTGTAATTAAGATATATAAAGATATTTACTGTGTCTGTCTTTAAATATATATATATATATTTCAAATTATGGAAATTTGAGCTATAGATCTTGTCAATATAATTCCCTCTTTTATTTTTTTTATTTTATGGTTGACTGCGGATTCATTGTTAAAATAAGCTTTACTTCCACAACGTGCAAACTTTTCAATGCCTAGTACTTACAGGTATTTATTAGCATTAAATCACTTAGATAAAAATAAACTAATTAATTGTTTGCTTTGAAAACAATAAAATAGTGTACTGCCTAGTACTTACAGGTATTTATTAGCATTAAATCACAAATAAAAATAAATAAACGAATTGTTTGTTTTGAAAACAATAAAATACTGTACGTAATATCACCAAATTCCGATTAAATAATGAAAAAAAAAAAAAAAAGTTTGCACCTACTGTTATATGCTTGTAATTAGGATTGATATTCTTGTGCATACATTGTAAATAGTACAAAATTTTTTGAAATTGTATGAAACTTGGTGCAAGCAGCTAGTAGATAAGGATCCAGAAACGGCACTGGTATTGTTTTGGGCGGCGATAAACGCCGGAGACAGAGTGGACAGTGCACTCAAGGACATGGCGGTGGTGATGAAACAACTCAACCGAACCGAAGAAGCCATTGAAGCCGTCAAGTCTTTCAGACGCCTATGCTCTAAACAAGCTCAGGATTCCCTTGATAACGTTCTCATTGATTTGTACAAGGTAACAACACTCAACTGCACCACCCCAATTTCTACTTGTTTATATTCAAGATGCATTTTTCAAATATCCGTTAATAGGGTTTTTTTTTTCGTACCTTACAAAAAAAAAAAAAAAAAGGTTTTTTTTCGTATTTTATTTTAGAATTCTTGACTAAAGAAAATTTTTAAAGGGCGTAAATTTGTTGTTTATTATGTAGAAATGTGGGAAAATTGACGAGCAAATTGATTTGTTAAAACGGAAGCTGAGAGCAATATACCAAGGAGAGGCCTTCCATGGAAGACCTACAAAGACTGCTCGTTCCCATGGCAAGAAGTTTCAGGTTTCCGTTAAGCAAGAGACCTCAAGATTATTAGTGCGTATCTCTTAATCCCTCTTAATTAATTATTTGCTAATGAATTCCTTAGTAAACTAAATGTCTAGTATCTATTATGAATTAGATTTATTTTCATAGTTTATTAATTAAACTGGTAGATAGGAGGAAAGGGCAACTCTTTTCATTTTCGATAATATAATGTAGCATAACCTCATTTTTATTCAAAATCTATTAGTTGTCTCCAGTTCTTTTTAAAAACTAGGTTAAAAAAAGTGTTTCAATCTTTAAGATTTGACACATCCGAATGAGATCTAAAATAAGTCTTGTGCATGGTTTTGAATTGAGTTTTTTGGGTCGGAGATATTTGACTTTTTAAAAAATAGCTAAAGTTTTTGTTGACTTTTTAGAAAAAGTCAAAAATAAGTTGAGTTTTCTGGTCTGAGTTGTTCCTCCAAACACCAAGTTAAACTTTAGAAGTAAGAAATAGAAGTACTTGATCTATAAAACCCTTGAAGTTTAAAAAAACATTTTCTTTAATTATCATTAAAATTTTTTTTTTTTTTTTGGCAGGGTAATCTGGGCTGGGCTTATATGCAGAAGTCCAACTTTATGATGGCCGAGGTAGTGTATCGGAAGGCCCAGATGATTGACCCAGACGCCAACAAGGGCTGTAACTTGGGCCTGTCCTTGATCAAACAAGGCCGGTTTGCGGATGCGGGCTCGGTTATCGACGACATACTTCAATGCAGAATCCCTGGTTCAGATGACTTAAAGGCCCAAAAACGGGCCCACGAACTGAAACAGGAGCTGCAGTCCAGAGAATCCCTCCCCGCAACGCTAGATCAATTGGGCCTCGATGATGATTTTGTCAAGGGCCTTGAGCAGTTGATGAATGAACGAGGCCCATTTAGGTCCAAGAGACTCCCCATATTTGAAGAGATCACTCCATTTAGAGATCAATTGGCATGTTAAGGTGGGGGATAAAAAAATGGTGTTTGGCATGTTAATATATTCATATTTAAGTCTTTTTTTTAATTTAAATTTTGCATGTATGTATGTATGTATGTATGTTGTGGTAGAATTTGGTGTCAATAGGGGTGTGGGTGTGGGTGTGGGTGTAGGTTGGGATTGATGTTAGTCAAGATAAGTTTAAGAATAAGTCCACTTTGTAAATGGGGGACCTTGAAGTGAAAAAAGTTGTGTAAAAATCTTTTGTATTGTCACTTCAAAACATCACCTTAGTGTGCTAATAAAAAGAAGTAGATGAGGTGCCAACATGTTATTGGTTCCATTCAAAAACCTCGGCTGTTTGGTCAAAAAGTACTCTCTTTTTTTCCCCCTAAATACAAATTACGAGTCGATATTTGTTATTTATTAACCATTGATGAATTAGTCATCGGTTTGCCGATATATATCTGATTTATAAATTTTCAATCGCGTAAATTATTGATCTAGAAGGTTACTTATATGTTGTTAGAGATTTGAAGAAACTGATATATTTTACAAATTTTTTCTGAATTATATTATTTGTATCAACATGTCTCTTAAACTTTAAAACATATATTTTTTTTTTTTTTATCTCAAATGAATTTTAAAATGTGCTATTTATGGATGGAATAGCTTATATGACGTACATAAAGATAAGAAATTTATCAATTTCTTTAAATTTTTAACTAATCAAATTAAATTAAGATTTCTTCTCCACTTTTTTTTCTTTCTTTTCTTGTTTCTGAGCAACTACTCAACTTATGTATGTATTTGAGGTTCTGCACTCAACTTATTTAATAGCCTTTCAACTTACTGGATTAGAAGATTTTTAATTAAAACAAAATTTATTTTATTTTATTTATTTTTTTGGGTGAATGAATGAATGAATGAATGAATGAATGAATGAATGAATGAATGAATAATTTAAAGCATACTTTGACACCAAAATCCGCTGTAGCACATTAGTTAAAACTACTCGCAGTTTCCGGGTTCGAACCCCGGCAGCGGAAAATATTTTGCTTGAGTTTTATTATTTTTATTTTATAATCAACCTTGTGTTATTATTATTATTATTTCCTACAAGTAGAGTATATACTTAAAGGTTCAACAGTCAAGTAATTTATTTGGAGCGAAGGGCATCCATCTATTTCAATTCTTATATATTAAACCTAATTTTAAGCCAAGTACCAATTAAGCAATTCCGTTTAAAAATTAACATGTTTTTATGTTGAGATGAAGCTAGAGGGGCTTGTTGCCCCCAATTATTCGGCCTATGGTAATTTACCTCTAATACTTTTAATTTTGACAAATTTTCCTTCAATTTTTTTAAGTCATTACAATATGCTCCATTTAGTAATTTCTTGTTAAATTGAGGATTTGCAATTGAAAGATTTTTCATAACGATTTAAATTGGAACATGAATTTTTCTATGTTGTTAGATGTTAACTTTAACGTGGACACTCATAGGTTAAACTGTTAAAAACAATATGACGGTTAAAAAATAGTTCCTATTATTACAATAAAACTTGTATAAATGAAATCTGTTGGAATAAAGAAAAAATATTATTTTAAAGAGATTATTAATTTATCGATAAATGAATAATTTATTAATTTACCAAAAGTTTATGTTTTAATTACTTTTGTACATGTACCTTTTCTTTTACTAAGATTCATGCATGAGTTATAACTAAAAAAAGATAATGGTATGTGGTAAAAAATTAATATGTGTGCATCGAGAATTGCAAAAGTTATCATGTACATTATTCGAAAAAGAGTTGTTTATTGTTATGTACATGCATAGAAGTCCAAAATTGATGTCCATGTATGTACATTTAACATGAAAGTTAATAAGTACTTGGACATATAATAGATGCATTTTTCAAATTTAATATCATAGAAAATGAAGTGTCTCAAATACATGGTAGAACATCAACTCTATAAATTGTCATTTAGCGAGATTATTAAGTAAATGATTTGAAAAAAAAAAAAATATTATCTTATGTATTTAACAATATTATTAATTTAAAACATTAGTTCAAATCAGGACTGAAAGTTTTTATTATTTAAGTGAGGTTATTTATTTATCAAATATTTATTTATCGAGGTTTTACAGCAGGAGGTTGTACGCTAGGTGCTTCCCCGATTAATATTTCCGATTTTGTGGATGAAGCGGTTTTCTTTCTTTTCTCTTGCGTGACGAGTCATTTGAGGAATTTAGAAGTGAAATTTTGTGATCCTGATTGTGTGTGTTCGTTTGTTGGAGAAAAAAAAAAAAAAAAGTATCAGATTTGATTCTTCAGTGGGACCTGGAAATGAAAAATAGTGCAAACAAAAACAATAAAATATTATCCCTGTTTTGTTGGTCAGCGTGCCAAGGCGCGACCCAACTAAGCCGCCATTTGTTTTTCTGAAAAAGAAAAGAAAAACACCTTTCCTTTCATTTGAAGCTTCCACAATCAATCTGCGTACACATTTCCCATTAATTTCCAAACAATTTTCTCTCAATCCACGGACACAACCCAACTCTCTCTGAGACCAAATCACAAACACCTTACGTTCGAAATCCAAACAACGTTGTCCATGGCGAGTAAGGAACCAGAGATAATAACAGACAAGAACCAGATGAGGAAATGGTCAAGAGCCATGAGATCCCGAGGCAAAACCGTAGGCCTGGTGCCCACCATGGGGTTTCTCCACGACGGCCACTTGTCACTCATCAGAGAAGCTCACGGCCACACCGACCTCGTCGTGGTCTCAATCTACGTAAACCCAGGTCAGTTCTCGCCCTCCGAGGACCTCTCCACATACCCATCTGACTTTGACGGCGATATCCAGAAGCTCAGGGCCGTTCCCGGCGGTGTTGATGTCGTTTTCCACCCCCATAATCTGTACGACTACGGAACGACAAACAACCCAAGTGTGAACAATGTTAATGAAGAGAGAGATGTTGGTGTCGTTTCGTGTTTAGAACAGGGTGGTGGTTTGGGACATGAAACGTGGGTTAAAGTGGAGAGGCTGGAGAAGGGCATGTGTGGGAAGAGCAGGCCTGTTTTCTTTAGAGGGGTTGCCACTGTTGTCACCAAGTTGTTTAATGTCGTTGATCCTGATGTTGCCGTGTTTGGGAAGAAGGATTATCAGCAGCTGCGAATTGTTCAAAGGATGGTGAGTTCTTTTTTTTTTTTTTTTTAAATGAATTTCTTGTTATAGTCTTCGCTTTAATTTGTTCCATGCAGGCTTTTCCTAGAGGTAAAATCACACCCTTGTCTCCGTTAATGTAGAGTTCGAATCTCTCCGGCTTAAAAAATTTAATAAAATATTAAATTTGGTTTGCAAACAGGTTCATGGAATAGTAAACTGTATTCTGATTTGATCATTTGAAGTCAATTTAGTTAGGGATTTGATCCCACCCATTACCTTATTTGTTGTATTTTCTATTACAAGATCATGTTCTTCCTGTAAGTTATGAGATTTTTTTTTTTTATAACGGCATGGGGGTCTATGATTCCCACTTAATAAAAAGAAATGAAAATGCTATGTTTCGAATATAAGAGCTCCTACCAAAATCCCTCCCTCTCACCCGCTTTGGATTTGTGAGAAGTTATAACCAATTATCAGGCTAACTTTTACAGGTTCGGGATCTTGATTTTGCGATAGAAGTGATTGGTTCTGAAATAGTTCGTGAAAGTGATGGCCTTGCAATGAGTTCACGGAATGTGCGCCTCTCACCTGACGAAAGAGAGCAGGTTCTCTCTTAAGGCTTGTTAAATCTTTGTATTACATTTCCGATTCTTTTTAACCCCCATTTTTTTTTTCAAGTTCTTTTTTTTTTTTTTTTCACCTTTCAAATTGTGTGAAAAATTATTGTCTGGTACCTAATCTGTTGTTTTTCTTTATCTCCAGGCTGCGTCAATAAGCAGGTCGTTGTCAAGAGCTAAAATTGCAGCAGAAAAGGGTCGAGTTAATTGTCGAGAATTGAGAGACTCCGTCGTCCAAGCAATAGAAGAAGCAGGCGGAAGAGTTGATTATGCTGAGGTGACTACACATGAAACACCCTTTTTATTACAAGCCCTTGTTTCTTTATGACATTTCGAATTTGGTTTGGAATGGATCAAAATAAAGTTGGATTTTCATTTTTACGTACTCAAGACTTTTGAAAATTCTTTGGATTTAGTACTTTTAAAGTACGTCTTCGAGAACAAAAAAGGGACATATAATCTGCTTTCTTGTGTCAAATTTGAATGGTTAAGTTATTCAACAACCGGAGCTTCACATTCTGTTTTTGGTATGATGGTTGCCTGAAGCAAGAGATCATTTTTCACGATGTTGTAACCATGGTGCTTTCTGTTAACAGATTGTTGAACAAGAAAGTTTGGTGGCTGTGGAAGAGATCACAAGTTCTGTCGTGTTCTGCGTTGCTGCCTGGTTTGGGAAGGTCAGACTTGTAGACAACATGGAGATCAACATGTGAAAGCGCGGTTTATGTACGCCTCATTTCTGTGCTTCATTGCACTTCAATGCAAGAACTATAGGAGAGTTATGTTTTCCTTCTATCATTTTATTTTTTCAGAAAGGGGTACACGCTTTTTTTTTTCTTGTTCTTCTTCTATGAGATGGATAAACAAGAGAAATTCTATTTGTCGCCTTGGATTTGCACCTCTGTAGAGATATACTTGCCATTGAGAACCATCGAGCTCATTGTATCTCATGCGAAGCTAATCCTATGTCAAGTGCTCCATAGTTTTTTATTTATTTTTTTTCCTGATGGTAAAATGAAAACACGCATATGATGCCTTTGTTTAATGAATAAAATTACTGGAATGCCATACGTCTTACAACTTTTTTTAAGACTAATCTCTCGAAATTTATTCTATTCTATAGATGTATTGTAGTCACAAGACGGCTGTAAAAAGCAAATGGAATTCTTGAATGATAAATGATGCATTTGTAATCAGTATTTTCCCATGTGTTTGTGTGTGTGAAACAAAAGACGGTGCATAATTCTTGTAAATTAGATGGTAAATGATTTTTTAAGACAAAAATGCATGGCATGGAAGGTTGGAAGGAAGCTCAAAACAAAACGAGAGCTTCAAAAAAAATGAATGCAAACACTGCTGACCAACAAATCTTGAATAAATCACACCAAGTTGCAATTTTCAAAAGTTTCAACATCAAAGAGCAAAATTCTTAAAATCAAGGAACCAAAGACCTTCCACACATCAAAAAACTACATAAAGAGAGTGCGCATACAAACTATACATACACTGTCTTACAATACAGGCTATATCAGAATGTGAAATAGCAAGCAATAAAATAATTGTGAGAGGACGGGGTAATGTAAAATTGTACGAGGAATTCCAATCCTCGTCATGAAGATGGTCCAAGTAGAGCGTGAGAAGAACCCATCAACATTTGCCTCCGCAAACAGACAGAACAATGATGAGAATCAGCGCGATTAAGATACCCAAAACTATTAGCTTTACCTTCATGTTCTGCAACCACATCTTCCTCCTCATCTGGGTACCCTGCTGCCTGAAATCTTGTGCCTGCATCGCCCAAAAAAAATAAAATACGAGCCATAGATGAACATGAGAAAAATAAAAAGCAACCGTGATTGGAGGCTAACAGCATATGATGGACAATGAACCAAAATCCTCATATCAAGAGTCACAAAGACAACTAAACCGATCCCAACCCTCGAATTTAGAAAAAATTTCATTCCTCCGCAAAACTTACTCCTCTTTAAGTTGACACTTGTCCGGGCCCCAGTTTTCCTTTAGAAAAAGTTGAAAAATTTAAGTGTTTTACACTACAAAATTTTGACATATCAGAATAGGGATTTAAAACCCCTAGGGAAAAAAGAAGCGCTCTCAAATCTGTTGTTTTTAGATGGTATGACCTCAATAGCTATGAAAAGAAAAAAACCTCCAAAGCTCCAGCTACCAATACCAATCATCGTCCATTGGGCTTGAAATTCAATTGATTCTAGCCATCTAATAAATTGGGACCCGCCCATAGTTCAGAACCACTTAAAGGGCATAATAGACTTAAAAAACCAGTAACTCTACAAGTCATTCTACCAATTATCGTCCACTGTATGGGCCAGTAATTCAACTGGTTCATGCCATCTTAACGGCACCAGCCCATAGTTCAGGACCACTTAAAAGGGAAAATTAGTCATACTAATTTTTTTTTTCAAATTTGCAATTCTGCAAGACTATTAGGGCCCGTTTGGGGGGACATATGAACATGGTGTTTTGAAGTTTGAGTTGGAAATGTGTGTTTGGAGGGAAAACTTTTAAAAAAGTTCTATGATAAAGAAAGTAATGCAAAAATTTGAAATGTGTTTGGAAAAAAATATACAAAATGGATCTTGACTCGTTCGTCTTGTCATTACAAGCATTTTGACATAAAAATCATCTCATTCCGATTTGAAATGAGAAAGTTATGGACATTTAAAGTTTGAGTTTTTTGAAAATGGAAGAGACAAAGTTTGATGTAAAGTTGGGATTTTGAAATCCGTATGGTGCTTTGACATCAAAAGACGGCGCCCCAAACAGGCTCTTAAGTCAGGTTCAGACGACATAGGTCATTGGTATAAAATACCAACTAAGAGTCAAAGATCCTGACCTGAGAACGAAGATTCTCCGTTTTATCGACCAGAAGTTCAATCTTCTCTCCACGATCAAGGACCTGCACAGAACAACAACAGAATCAAAAGACAGCTTATAGCTTCTAGTTTCTTAAGTGATGACCAACACTCGAACCTCTCTACACCAAAACAACTAAAAGGGGCAAAAAGGCCAAGCAGAAATAGGGAGAAGTAAGATTCAAAGGGGGGGGCAAAAAGGAAATCTAATTCGTTTTGCAGTTTAACATTCAAAAGAGGTTAACAACAGTCAACAGTGCCTTACCTTTTCAATGTTTTCCATCATAACTCCTTTAACTTCTGAGACTTGAGCTTTTACTTTAGCAAGCTTGCTGATCTCCTCTGGGTGATCAACGCAATACTGCATGTGCTCCTTCAATTTGGACCTGCACATATTTTGCCAAAACTTTCACAATTGAATAATTGATAACTGAAAAATACCATCTATCTCATGGATTAGGAAAAAAAAAAATTACCCAAACTCCTTGTTTAGGCTATTAGCAACTGCTGTTGCAGCTTTTCCTCCACCATATCTCTTGGTAAAATCCTCCTTGATCCGCTCAAGAAAGGCAATTGGAATCTGTCGTCCAATGGCCTCTACTGCAACCACGCAGTAAGCTGCAGCATTCAAAGGTCATCTAAGTTCAAGTCTTATAAATAAATGAAGTGGTTCGAAGAAGTGTAAGAAACCCATAAACTGAAAACTTGGCAGCCACCTATGGTGACATTTGTTTATATTAATCGCACTAGTCCTGTATGCTATAACGAAATCGAAAAACCTTAGTCCCACTCCCTTCTCAGGGGACGTTTACAAATACATAACGGATGAGAGTATCACATCTGTTTAACACAACAACATAAATCAACCGAGAAGAAGACCAGTAATGTTATTCTATATGAGATTTTTGGTAATAAAGGTCATACTTCCTTCCAAAATAACACAAACTAAATATATAAAAGGACGAATAAGTAACCAAATTTGATCCAGTCAAAGCCAGAAAAATGAAATAAATAATTGAAGAAGGCATTAAAATGAAATACATGAAAACTTAGCATAACAGCCCAGATCATTAACTTTCCCATTTTCTTAAAGCCGCGTATGGTAAACCACAAAGATTTAGAAGCTTAAAGTAGACAAATCTTTCCTAATAAACCTTTCAAATGATTTATTGAAATCAGTATGCAAAAACAAGATTCGTTACTTCCAATCATCCTTTCCAAGTGAGTTAGTCCAACAGGAGCTAACAGGTGAACTCAGTTATATACATACATACATACATATGTATATTATTATATATGCACACTCTGGTCTCCCTTCATTTCTCAGCAAAGAAACAACCTACTATTACCAAATCACAAATCAAAATCTCGTATAAGCAGATACGAGCTTAATCAACAACAATAAAGAAAAAAAATACACGGAAAAAGATCTTCAAGAATTTCTGGAAACATTAAACCATACAAATCGAGCAAAAGAAGAACAGATAATCAAAAGCAAGGCGTGGATCAGAAGAAGAGAATCAAAGAGAAGTAAACATAATAGATCAAAGGTCGCGAGAGAGAGAGAGAATACTGAATCCATCGTCGACAAGGTAGTTGAAGGTGTGGCCGTCGCAGTTGTAAGTGAACTTGTTGTTGGTGGCGGGAAGCTTCTGGAGGCACTGGGAAGCTATGCCGGTGAAGTTTCCGGTGAACTCGGTGTACTCCGCCAGGATCACGGTTCCCCGCGCCACGAAGCTGTAGATCAGCGACTGCTGCCCCATCGACACCCCAAATCGTAAACCCTATGAAAGAGAAATCGAAGCTCTCTGAGGAATAATAGATTTCTAGAGAGAGAAACAGTCCAGAAGGCTGAGAGGGGAATGAAGAAGCTGACCTTGTTCTTATTATTCCTAGAGAGAGAGAGAGAGAGAGAGAGAGAGAGAGAGAGATTGTCGTGTTGTGTATTGTTTTCGCTTGAATGGTAAGAAAGGTAGCGAGGGTGTCTCTCTCTGACCTCTGTTGTGACTTGTGAGGTTGTTAAGCTACCCTCCCATTTCATTTGAAATATCGGAAATGCCATTTTTCATTTCATTTTATTTTTAGTTTTTTTTTTTTAATTTTCTAGTTTTTAAATAAGATAGGAGATTCAAGTTATGTATTTATTTATTTTTTTTTTTAAATTGAGTATAATATTATCATTATATTATATTTATAATCAGATTATTTATTTTTGTTTTTGTTTAGATCCTCGATTGGAGTTAAAAAAATTTTAAGTTGAAGTTGGTAGATTTTTTAAAATTTAATTATAATTTTTGTTAATTTTTAATAAAAAGATAAAAATTAGCCAAAAATGTATAATTTAATTAGAATTAAAATAAAACACCAAACAAACTATTTATTTAGGTAAAACTTATGAAACTAATTGTACCTTTAGTGGATTACTAGATATCGTTAGACTATTCTTTTTTAATAATCTTAGGGTCTGTTTAGTGTGTAAGTTTGAGTTAAGATTTATAAGTTTAAATAGTAAATTTTGTTGACTTTTCAGAAAAGATAAAAAACTTTTTGAGAAAAAGATAAAAATTTTTGGAGAAAAAGACAAAAAAAAGTTTAAACTAAACCTTTAGTCAAACAGACCCTTATTCATAATTCGTAATAATTATGCATCGTATGTTGTAATTTCTTAAGGTGAACATTTATAAATTAAAGCATTAAAAAATTATTTTAACAAATTATTTTTTTCCAAGAAATATTTTAACAATTATTATAATACTAGGTAACAGAAAGATAAACTTGCAGTTTTTGTTATGAATTTTGTCTTTTACTTAATTAATTAATTAATTTAATAAAACCAGAGGGGATGGGCTGGCTTTGAATTTCGAGAAGGTTTTGAATGATTTGAATTCAACAAGGTTGACCCCTGACGGCCGACGAGTCCCTCTAGAAGTTTTATCATTGAACCTCCTATCGTAATATCTATTTTCAAAGTTTTTCTGTTTACCTTATTTTCTCGAAATTATCAAGAATTTTCCAATTGCTCATAAATTCCTTTATTTATTTATTTATTAAGAAGATAAAATTCCATTTGGAATCGAAAAGAAATTCCCAGATGAAGTTAAATTAGTGTGTCGTGGCTCACGCCCAAGGATTCCATAGTATTTTTTCAAGCAAAAAAAAAAAAAAAAAAAAAGGGATTCCATAGTATTTTACTATTATTTATCATATTATGTTTTTGATAAGTTATTTATCATATTATGTAATGTATGGAGAATAAGTTGACATGCTGATTCCAAAAAAAAAAAAAAAAAAAAAAAAAAAAAAAAAAAAAAAGGAAGAATAAGAAGAAGAAGAAGAAGAAAGTTAACATGTTAAAAAATATTTAGTTCGAATAACGTTGTTTTGGTGGTAGAAATTAGAAGACTGGGTTCGGGGGGGGGGGGGGGGGGGGGGGGGGGGGGGGAGGGAAGGAGAGAGAGAGAGGGGAGAGTTGTAATGTCCATTCTCTTTCTATTTTCTAGAATACAGTAATTGCATCATTAAGTATTACTACTTTATTTTTACGAGAATTTTGTGATCCGTTGTGACAAAAATGTGTTATCAAGTCATTAGAGCACGTCAACTTAATAAAGATACAAGCGTCGAACTTTATACTAATAACATTATTTTTTAAAACTTAAGAATAAAAAGATACTAAATTTATACCTTATAATAAAATTGGGTATAAAATTATCATTAAATTATATCTATAATTAAATTATTATTTTTTTTATAAAAAAAATTACTGTTTATTTTGTTTCAGACATATCTTTCCACATATGTAATCTCGAAGACTCCAACTTTGATAAAGCGTAATCAATCTTAATCTTTAAGAAAAGAGTTAACAAACATGTGTTTCTTTTTAAATCTCTGATTGATTAAGTCATTATCTTATTTGTGAAGAAGTCACAAATAATAATGTTTGAATTTGAGCTACAAGGAGCAACATATAGAACATTCATGATGTTTCTAAAGACAATAACCATTGAAATAATTATTTATTAATCGGGTGACAAAATCAATTAATATATAAGAAGTTTGTTTATTGATTTTTCCACGGAGGAAAAATTGGCGGGGACGAGAAGAAAGAAACTTTCATAAAACTTAAATTAAATATTACCCATAATATTAATATATGAAGTTAAGTTAATTTCTAGCGATAAATATTAAGGGTGAAAAAAAAAAAAAAAAAAGCGTTAAGACCAAAAAATGTGATGTTCCACCAAATATGTTGCATTCCAATGGAAACTTGACCTGTGAACTGATGATAGTTCGGCCTGGCTGAATTAAATAATGCCAACTACAGCTCATCCGATGTTACACCTAAAATAAAGCCAACTTCTCTTCATAAATTAATTTTGTTGCTTAGTCCCATTTTTCTTAGAAAAAAAATAAATAGTCATTTATTAGACATGTCTTCTTTTTTTATTTTTATTTTTTATTTTTTTGGGTGTAAAAGGTAAATGAAGTTAAACATGCAAAATGAAACTCACATACCATAAAGTCTTATTTATTTATGTATTTATTATAGATCAGAAGAGCTAAAATAGACAGTGGGGCAACAGCTGTTTTTTTTTTTTTTAATTTTTTTTTTTTATATGAAGCTACTTTAGAAACGATATGAAAATAATGTTCGTTTGCACTCTCATTTCAGAAATAAAATGAATATTTATAAATAGTAACGTTGGTTTGCGTTCTTATTTCAAAAGTAAATGAATATTTAAAAACGGACTCTAGAATTTTGAAATTAAAACCATTGAAATCTGTTTTCCTTGTAGCATTTTCATTTTTTTTTAGAGCTTATCAACTTGTTTTCAAAAATATATCTGTATAAGTGGTCAAAGGGATAAATAACATAAAATGATCAATGATAACATAACATTCCAATTACATTCCAATTACGTCGGCACCCCTTTAGCCAACAATCCCCCACTAAGTTATCCGTTCTAATTTATTAAAATAAGAGGAAAAAAAAGTAGTTCTCACAAACACAAACCAAAACAAATGGACGCACGTAGATACCGAAAAATCAATAAACTTGGCACGCATGCAAGAAGAAATAAAGACAAGGGAACAAAACAAACCTGTCAAATGTTATACTTTCACAGCTTAGAAAATGCCTCATTAAAACACATTTCTCACTTTTTCCTAATACTCAAATCAATAAATTTTTTATCTTTAAAAAAACAACTAAACACAATTTATTCTATTAAATTCTAAAACAAAACCGTTCTAGATACTATTAATACTATTGTTACTTTCGTAAAGGAAGGCAATTATCTTGTTCTGACGAGTTCATAAAATATTCTTCAAAGCGGTTGACGAGTTATAACGAATAATATGATTAAATTTTCTCTTTCAGCCAAAAATATACACTAAATTAATCAGGATTTAACATATTTGTCACTCTTTTACTGAATATTGATCCTATTTCTTAATTAAACTAATTGGTGAACTGTTGCCAGAAGATCGGTATACAATACATCGGCGAGGAATTACCACAATCGAGGCTTAACTTATATATTAATTTTTTCCGTTAAAAAAACATACACATCATTCTTATCCTCTTGTCTTGAATTAAAAAATTGAGATAATTTAATTGAAATGACAAAACTAAAGTTATCTTGTGACATTTAAAATATTGATTAAGATTCCATCCTGAAAAGAATGCTTTAACTTTGTTGTTAACCAATTGCTGGTTCCGTACGCAGTATACTACCGATAGGCCCTATATATATATATGTATAAGAACTTGCAAATGATTGAAATTTGCCTTCGTGCAATTGCACCAGTCGTATCATTATTTGACATATAAGTTCAGATTCATTTAATTCAATTCAAATTAAACTTTTCTTTCTTAAAAATATGAATCACATTTACTGTCCGATCCAAAATCATGAAACTCATCTGAAAAGTTGATTTTCTAAATCGGAACTTGGATCTGTTATATGGTTAAGAGGCAATATATAAGAAAAAGTTTGGAAAAAAAAGAAAAAAGAAAAAGCACAGTATTGAGTTGCCCAATTCCCTGCACCCAGCTTGCATTTTTTTTGTTTTCACTCTTTGAAATAATGAGGATTTGTTTGGATTATAGACTCAAATCTACAATTAAAATTTAATTTGTAAATTCATTTTTTTTAAATGAGGTGACAAGCGGAAATTACTTGTGTCGAAATTTTATATCATGGTCAAAAACCGATATTTTTTTATAAAGGAATCCTTCATGGTTTTTTATTTCGTGGGATTCTAAACTACATATAAAGAGGGAAATAACATAATTTAGGATAGTTATGGTAAATTATAGCATAAATTATAGAGAATGGTAAATTATGATTCGAACCACCTGTCGTCATTTCGTCCGTCTAAAGTTTACTGTCATTTACATTAACAAACGTCAGATCGTTATAGTTTAGAATTAGTTGTCCTGTAATTGAGGCGTATGTCTCATGGTATATTAGAAATTTTACAAATGGCATGTGGTCTACAGTCAGTTTTTGCTGTTATTCACTTTAAATGCCATCTCCTCTGTAAAAAAATCAACATGTAGTCGGGTGTTGGTCTTTGAAAAGTCTGAAATTTGCTGTTTTTTGAGTCAAATGTATAGTTTATAGGAAAGAAGTCTATTGTCGTTTGTTTGAATCAACGACTTGCTATTGTTTGTCCAAGGATTTGTTGTTGTTTTTTTTTTTTTGTTTTTTTTGTTTTTTGGGCTAAATAAGGACTTCTTGTTATTTAATCCAAAATACTATTTCAATTTTATCTTTTATGTTTGAACAACACATTGTTTTTTGCTTGTAAATCTGTTGTTGTTTAGTGTTTAGATGAACTGCATTTTTCCTTATTTGAATGACATGTTGTTTCAAGGGTCATCTGTGATAAGAAAAAGATACAATATATCCGCCTTATTTTAATTGAGATGTAAAATCCACTCTATATTTGAAAAATAATTAGATTATTTCCATTTTTTACATTAGTTTTTAATTAAAAAATTTCTGTTGATGGCAACATTAATTGCCTAAACATAATTACTTTTTCAACCCCGCAAAAAAAAAAAAAAAAAAAAAAAAAAGTTTTTCAATTCCTTTATCAATTATCCAATTAAAATTAAAAAAAAAAATTTGAAATCATAGTTGATCGTTCTGAAATACTGAAAAATTAAAAATAATCATTTCTACAGTTTTACCCTTAAAAACCATCGTTTTCATGAAAGATAGCAGCATCTTTTTCGTATAATTTATTTTCGTTAAACCAAACATTAAAAATAAATCCCACACCCAAGTGCCGAGAACAACTCACAATTGTATAAATAGTTAATTTCACTAATAGCACTTCTGAAATAAATTATATTAAATACAACACCATTTTTTCCCCTTCAATTCTAGCACTGCCACGTCAATTTTGTGGGGCCCACCAGCATTAAATGTATGCCAAAGGTCAGGTTTACCCTCATCTCTCTGGCATGCCTCAAAAAAATTTCCAAACCAGCATCTACAGTATTTTAGAGAGAGAAACTGAAATATAGAGAGAAAGAGTTGCAACCCGCCGGAACCACTTGGAAACCACCCGAAACCACCACGAAATCCCTCTATAAACCGCTTGGAAGTCTGTGAACGTCGGAAAATCTTCAAAAACTACCCATGTCGAAAGCCACGAAATTGACTGAGAAAAACTACATAAAGTTAGTATTTTTATCTGATTTTGTAACATAAAATTTAGTGTTTTGGTTTATTTATTATATTTGGATGGTCATAACAGTTATGACCTCTCTTCATATCGTGAACAAGAGTAACGGTCACAACTGTTATGATCAGGTGATCATAACAGTTATGACCTCTCTCCATATAGTGAACTAGAGTAACGGTCATAACGGTTATGACCGCTACTCTATACCGTGAACAAGAGTAACGGTTATAACTATTATGATCGCTACTCTAGACCGTGAACAAGAGTAACGGTCATAACCGTTATGACCACCCGGTCATAACGGTTATGACTGTTACTCTAGTTCACTATATAGAGTAGCGGTCATAACGGTTATGACCGTTACTCTTGTTCAAGGTATAGAGTAGCGGTCATAACCGTTATGACCACCTAGTCATAACGGTTATGACCGTTATTTTAGTTCACTATATGGAGAGATGTCATAACAGTTGTGACCATTACTCTTGTTCACGATATGGAGAGAGGTCATAACTGTTATGACCATCCAAATATAATATATAAACCAAAGCACTAAATTTTATGTTACAAAATCAGATAAAAATACTAACTTTATGTAGTTTTTCTCAGTCAATTTCGTGGCTTTCGACATAGGTAGTTTTTAAAGATTTTCTAGACGTTCACAGACTTCCAAGCGGTTTATAGAGGGATTTCGTTGTGGTTTCCGAGCGGTTCCGGCAGGTTGCAACTATTTCTTTATAGATTTCAGTTTCTCTCTCTAAAATACTGTAGATGCTGGTTTGAAAATTTTTTTGGGGCATGCGAGGGAGATGAGGATAAACCTGACCTTTGGCATACATTTAATGCTGGTGGGCGTCACAAAACTGACGTGACAGTGCTAGAACTGAAGGGAAAAAAAAATGGTGCTGTATTTAATATAATTTATTCCAAAAGTACTATTAGTGAAATTAACCCTTGTATAAAACTATATTAAAACCAGTTTCAGTACATTTTAAAACACAAGTCAGTCAAATTATCGCATTCCAATTAAACAAAAAAAAGAGGTTTAATTGTTATTCCTAAATGTTATAGCATCTTTCTTTGCCCAAACAATATATTTTTTTTCTCATAAATTTCTTGTCGTTTTCTTTTTTCTGAAAGATACTTGTTGTCGTTTAGACAATAAACGGCATTCCGTATGGATAGATCCGAACATCCCAAACCCATTTGACTTGCTGTGGGTTTTCACCCGACTTGACCCACAAAACGCACTGCGTCCCAGTTCCCACAAAGATTTTTATTTTCCGTTTGGTAGACGAGAAAAAAAACCGAGAAACAAGGAGAGAAAGTGACCGGAGAAATCTAAAGACGCTACTCGAAAATGAGCAGTGGGATTGCAGCTTCGGCTTCTCTCCCCATTGTTTCCTATTTGCCATCTAAATCCAGAACTGGCCATTGCTATACATCGAGCTTCGTCAACCCTCGTCCTATAACTTCCTCGGATTTCAAGCTCAAAGCCATCGGATTCTCCAAAACAAAGGGATGTCAGAGACGACTAGGAATTTTCAATAGCAGTACGAGACCTGGAGGTTTCTTCTCTCTCTCTACAGTGATTTTTATACACTGCTAATTTGTGTCCACAAAATTCGATGCCTTGTTGGAATGTATAGTACAAGTTTATCACAAATTCACAATTCTGTGTCTTCGAATTCGGTAAAAAAAAAAAAAAAACTTTTCTGTGATTTTTTTTAGTTTAGTTCATTTATTTGAATCTCCAAGTTGTGTTGCCATTAAGGATTTGACTTTTGAGTTATTTAGGGGTTTGTTTTAATGTTGTGTTATGTCTTTAAGATATGTCAGCTAGATTTCTCCCAAAGGCGAAGAGTGTGAGTTTTGTTCCTGTCGAAAATTCATTAGACTGGACAAAATGATTAATATCAGTAGCTCATGTTGTGGTAAATCAATGAAATAAAGTAACACTCCATTGGATTGCTACCTTATAGATGTTTATGTACCTAATTTTGTTGGTCTTTACAGATTTCTTGATTTGTAAACAGTTTCTCAATTTGTGCGTGTCATCCTCGTGTAGGGCCGTGCTAAACTTCTATGAATCATTCCAGTTTTATCGGATGTTCCCAAAGGGACAATGTTGTTGTCCTTAGACGATTTACAGATATTTTGTAAGATGTTGAGTTGTTGAACTTGAACCTTCATTGGTTTTTGGCATGATATAGAGTTTCTGGTTGTCCATTACCTTCACTACCATTCACTACCGCGTCTCTCGTTCTCTTTTGCTTTTTGTCTAACTGAAGTAACTGAATTTTGCAGGTGATAATGAGAGCAAAAGTGTTTTGGACGCTTTCTTCTTGGGAAAGGCTCTGGCAGAAGCCTTGAATGAGCGAATCGAGTCTACGGTAGGAGAGTTTTTGAGCACAATTGGTCGGCTGCAATCTGAGCAACAAAAGCAAGTAAATGAATTCCAGGTAAGGGGCCTTTCAAGTTGCCCTTTTCTGGTAATATCTACTGGATTCAACAAAGTTGGATTATTGTGGAAGATTTTCTTCTAGGTTCCATGTTCTTTACATATATTGCTTAAGCACTAAAAAAATGAAAAGAAAGAGAAGCTTAGGCGATAATATTACGTTGCAAAATCAATTATTTTACTTACAAAGAAGCTTCATGTCCGATGCCAAGTATGGCTCTCTTTGGGCACATTCCACTTTTTTAACACAGAAATCGTGAGTATTTTTGCTACGTTTTCAAGCAATATTTGGGGTTGTCGTGGCTCTCCCTCCTTTGAGGGAAGATCAAGATATAGTTCTTAACTTGAGCAGTTTTGCACATGTCCTATTTAGTGCATTTTGTAGTTTAGCATTTTGGAGGTCAGTGTTTTTATTTTTTATTTTTTTTTGGTCTAACTAGTATTGTTTCAATTTTTCAACCTTCTGAGTTCAAGTTGTTCCATCTGAGAAGAAAGAAAGACAGAAGGAAACTTGAATTGGAATTCAGTTTAATTTCTAGGAATAGGATCGGATTTTTGAATGTTGGAGGCATTAGTGGCTAGTGTACAGAAGATTCCTCCAAGAACAAAAAGACTTGCATTGAGCTTCTTAGATAATCTTCAGAGAGCTAAAGACTTTTTATGTACAATTTATGTACAATGTTTCAATGATTGCTTTCATGCTCATAAGCTCAACTATAGAGGTAATTTATCTAGTGTGGGATACGATAAATGCTTCAAGTCATGTCAAGCCTGTTTCATTTACCTTTATCCTTGTATATATCCAAAGGATCTTCTTGGATTACCATGGCTGTCTGTGTATAAATTTTAACAACCAGAAAAAACTTTTTGGGTTTACAGCATTTCAATTTCAACTTCTCTGGGGATCTAGTAGTCCTTTTTTATTTTATTTATTTGATTAGACTTTTTGGATGATCAACATGTACTTTTGTTTGTTGGGTCTTCTTCTTCTTCTTCTTCAACCTGTTTGTTGACTTTCATGGAGTTTGGCCGTTTGCTGCAAGCATTAGCGATATGCATGGGCCATAAATACAATCATGATGAGATATAAAATATGAATGGTGTTTGATATTGGATGAATTAATAACCCCCTGCCATATGCAAAGGGTGTTTCGGTTTCCATTACTCCCAAACCGCCATTTTCCAAAACTGAACCTTCCTGCCCAAAACCGCCAAACTGCCTGCCTTTGTACCCATTGAAACCTTTTCATCAATAATTCATTCAGCAAATGCTGTTTCTATTCTCCCTATACGTTTGAGTGGTGAGAAGTTCTTGCATTGCTAATGCCAACAAATATCAATTTCTTGATTGCAGGAAGATGTATTAGAAAGGGCCAAAAGAGCCAAAGAGAAAGCAGCTCGTGAGGCCATGGAGGCGCAAGGTCTGATTGTCAGGTCCGTTACGGTAGAGTCGACGCCGGTCGCTAATGGGATTGCTTCAGTAGCCTCAACTAGCAATGATAACCCTGAAGATCAACCATTATCATCTGAGCAAAGTTCCTCAACTGTTGAGGCAGAACCAGATAATGCCAACCAAAATCCCGTCTCAAGGTTATCAAATGAAGACTGATTTCATATACGCATGTATATGATGTTTTAGACTTTAGACAATAAGTTGGAAAACAGTCAAAAATTTCATTTAGTTAGTTACAATATATATATATATATATATATATCATTTACTCTAGATATTCCTTTCTGGTTTATTTCCTAATTTCCTATTTTGTTTGTTCACTAACTGCCTGTGTGATATGGAAGCTCTACTTTTGCAGTTTTAGGTTTTAGTTCTTGTAGATCGGAAGATTAAAAGATTTCGACAATTTAAAATGCATGATATAAAAGGTTATTAAAATAAGACACTCTTAAACAGAACTACATCCAACTCTTATATCAGAAAACAAAATTTTCTTACTTTTATAAGTAGATCCAATTCCACATTGATTTTTTCCCCCCAAAAAAAAAAAAAAAAAAAAAGGAAAAGAAATATAATGAACTCTAAGAAGATAATTAAGAAATAGACCCAGCTCAAACAGAAACTCCCATGGATCTGGAGGCCCTCAAGATTTCTGCTTCCTGCCCCAGTGAATTCTCCAACTTTGCCGAGCTCGAAACGAGTGTTGGACATAGGCTTCTTTACGCATGGTTTAATTAATCCTCTCCACTCTCATCACTAACGTCCATTGCAGATCCCTTCTTGTTGTAATCCACCTTGAAGTCATAATCATCATCCATAGTATCTGCCTGGTTCGATTTGCTGGCCTTTTTCCTTCTCTTCTTTTCTGCCCTCTTCATCTTTGTATTAAGTATACCTTCTGCAGCATACAGCTTCTCATTTTGCCTGCTCGTAGCTGTCTTTCCCTTGGCTTTGTCCGCATCATCATCGTCTTCGGCTAACGTGGTCTGGTCATCATCATCATCATCACCATCGTTATCACCAGCCATGTCGGAAGTTCCTTCTCCTTGTGTCGATGTTCGTTTTTCACCGTCATCCTGAAGCATGACCATGCAAAATGAATTAGGATACAGTTAATTATTCACAAGCTCACATCAGAAAACAGTCTGTCCGTTTATAGCATAACAAAAACTCTTGACAAAAATTTTAAACAGTACTTTTTGTTGCCAATCTCTCTATAAAAGAAAAATCCAAAAAGCATGTGTCCTCACTGCAGCCTAGTAATAGCATAAATAATAGTTGATTCCAAAGTTATATGGGCTGGGATTACAAACCTCTACCATGTCTTCGTCAAATTTAATGGGATTGCTTGGGGGAACTTCAACAGGCTGGAAATCATCAACAGACTTGAGGCTCCCGATGAACGATGATTCTCCACTGTACACTTCATCAATATTAAACTCTTTGCTCAGCTCAGAAACAATCCTTGCTTCAGAAGGTTCATCTTGATTTCTAACTGGGGGCATAGTGTAATATGGTATTTTTCCTGAAAAAAATCAAATCACAGTATACCTATTTAGCTCGGTTACACGTTCCAATCTATTTTACAAGAAAGTTTCGATAAGAAAAGAATGCAGCTGGATGCATACCCTCATTCCAGTCGTGCAGAACAATTCGGGCTGCTGATTCAACATCTACAATGCCACCCTTTTTGAGCCTACCCCTAACAGTAGCGACCTTCTGCAGAAAGTCATCTACTGCATCAAAGCTAGGGACTTTGTATATAGTTACCAACAGTTTGGCTGGACAAAGCTTAAGTATTTCCTTCACTGTTTTCACCCAAAAACAAGGAAAGTGAGCATGCTAATTATAATCTGCTTAAAACAATAACAGTAGATAACTGAAATGAGAGTTTCAAACTAAATCCGGTTCAACACCTGGACTAATAGGGTCCTCTAACTTTTCAATTCTTTTGCAATTCCGAAGAGTTATAGAAGCGTCATTTTCTTTAGATTTGAGCATCACAACACCGGGGCAGTCCAGCAGTTTAACATTCTTATCTAACTGAACCTCTTGCAATGATCTGGTTAGTCCAGGTGTGGACCCAACATTGGCAACGTGGGATCTTTTCAAGCTATTGATAAGACTACTTTTACCAACATTCGGCAGGCCAATAACCCCCACTGTAATAGATCTCTTGATCTGCCAAAGACAAAAATTCCCAGCAAGTTAATAACGGTAAAAGTGGCATACACTGGTTAAAATTCACACTATAAAATTAAATGTGCAAATAAGAACACAACAGCCCGGTTAATTCTATCATAAACAGGATATTCAACAATGATTCAGAATATGAAAGATAATACAACAATAAATATTAGACGGAGAGATGAACCCTTCATAGGTCCAAACAACAGCCCCATTAAGGTTCCTAAAAAGGAGGGGGATATTATACAAAGCCAATTGCTAAATACAATAAATTCTACATCCAATGGGCTTTTCCTGACAGGGAAAAAAAAAAAAAAAAAAGGTAATTTTACCTCGTGGCTTCTTGAGTAATTCTTTAACAATTTAAGAAGAGTGTCAGCTCCAAGACAATCACTTGTCTGTAGAAGATTACTTGTTTTAGCTGCTTTTGAGGAAGATTTCCACCCCAAATTCGACCTCTGCTCTTGAGTGCTGCACTTGAAAGCAACAGCCGGCAATTCTTCCCTGAGAAACTTGAGCCACTTCTCAACAGCTTCTCGAGGAACAAGATCTGTAAACCAAGAACCACACTAGTTAATAAAGGAAGCACAATACATAAAACATACATTTCTGCACACCCAATTTCTTTCGTGGACAAGAAAAAGAAAAGGATTAAAAATACTCAGTATTTCCTTTAGATTTTGACCACGAAATCTCTAGTACTTTATCCATAACTCTAAATAGATTGTCAACAGAAAGAAAATCTTCTTATACCGTGATTTAGATATTTTTCACTGGCATAGGATTCATGAACAGTTTACTTATTATTGGATTTACAGCATTTCTATTGGAATGGAACAACACATATATAACACTTGTGATGAATCTATCAATTAACAATTTAACCACTCTTGCGGAAAACGTGAGTATAGTGTGACACAAACCATTAGACACACATAATTATAATTCGACAAATATCGAAACTCCACATTCAATTTAAAACCAAATTTCTAATCAAACATGGTAGTGAATAAATAAATACAAATACAGAAAAAAGAAGTACATTTGTAGAATTCCTTTATGTTAAGAAGGTAAGGCAATTACCAATTTTATTCAGCAGCAAGACGAGATGCTTTTCAGGACCTGATTTCATCACCATCTTTTCCATATCAACACAACGGGTGCCCAACGGATCCCGGGCATCGAGAACTTCCAAAATGACATCCGACGCTTCTATCACCTTCACCAACTCCTTGTAGAAAGCCCTGTCCGAGCTATCTGTTCGACACCGAAACACATTAAAACTCGAGAAAGTAA
This sequence comes from Ficus carica, assembly GCA_009761775.1. Taxonomy (NCBI): domain Eukaryota; kingdom Viridiplantae; phylum Streptophyta; class Magnoliopsida; order Rosales; family Moraceae; genus Ficus; species Ficus carica. Next base: position 1,827,787 of record CM019748.1, on the reverse strand, counting down.
ACCAAAACTACGTTCTACTACAACAAAATTTCCAACAAAACATACCACGGGTTTTCGCAAACCCAGCAGTAACATTTTTCTCCTCTTTCGCCGACAACTTGAATGCATCATCGTCCTCTAACAATCCCAACTTCCTCTTTTGCGCCTAAATTACCAAAAATTAATTAAAAAAAATCAATTAAAATTTTTAAAAACTGGGTTTTCGTTTTCAAGTAAAGAAATGAAGGAAAAACAGACCCTTTCTTTGCGAGCGGCTTTCTTCTGCTCGAGTTCGTCAAGAGCGCGAGCGCGGCGAGCTTCAAGGGCTTTGAGCTCCTGCTCCTTGAAAGGCCAGTCATTGGGGATACCGGGGTCCTTCTCGACCTTGCGCCGACGGCCAAGTCCGAGCTTTTTGGCCTCCTTCGCCTTCTTCTTCTGGTGCTCTTTCACCTTCCTTATCACCTTGTACTTCTTCCTCAGTGGGATTCTCTTGCTCTTACTCTCTAAACAATACAGCCATGGATAATTGTATTCAGTTAACAACAAACTTTGTTACCATAACTCAAAATTTATACAAAAAAAATTTGAATGTTTTGCGTCAATCTGCAATGAAATTTTGGATTTTTCTTGTTTTTGGAAAGAAAAAAAAAAAAGAAGCTTACTTTTACTCTTCTTCACCATTTTTCCTTCTTCGGAGAAGGAATCGCCTGAGAGAGAAATCTGGGGAGGAGGAGGAGGAGGAAGGAAGTCCTCTTGTGTGGTTTAGGGTTTTGGCAAAGAGGGTGCAGTAAACGACAGCGTTTTCGTTTTCTGGTTTTGTAATTGGGCCCTGGAATTAGCCCATTAACAAAGAATGTGGACTGGAATAAGGCCTATGTGGGCCGGGTTCTGTTTAACAAGAAAAAGCAAAAAAATGGGGTGAGAGAGGCTCGAACTCTCGACCTCAGGATTACTCAGAAGCTATGAGACCTACGCGCTAGCCAACTGCGCCACCACCCCGTGTTGACCACAATTCAATCTTATAATATTTAACTACTTTTCTATATTTTTTTCTGAAAGGATTTTTTTTTTTTTTAATTTTTTTTTGAAGGATTATTATTTTTTTAATAAAATTTCTTCTGACGAATCGGTAATTGTTTTATCTTTTAAATGACTAGTTGACGGTTAAAAAATACATAAAAATAGGAGGGCCGGCTGGATACTGACATCTCCAGGAACCATGAGATGTAATGATGCTTGAAAATGAACCGCCGGGAAGATTTTTGCAATTTTGCGCCAATCCACGAAAATAGTTCAATTTACATTTAGAAAATACAAAGAAAGAAAGAAAGGCCAACAAGTGTGGGAGTGTCCTTTCCGTTTGGCTGCTTCCTTCCTTCCAAAACGCAGCGCCGTTTCATACGCTTTTTTGACCTCCACGAAACTAGGTTCGCACAATTCCAATCCTCATCTTCACCCCTCTTCTTCCCCCTCATTTCCTCTTCTTCTTCTTCTTTTTTTTTTTTTTTTTTTTTTTTTTTTGTTTCCTCTAAGCTCTGAAATTGCTCAACCCTAATTTCTTTCCAGTTCGATACGCTAGTCTGATCTTCATACAAAGGAGCTTCAAAGTCGATTACTATACTCGTTTCCTGTGCAGATTTACAATTACACTACTGCGATTGGTATAAAATGTGCTGACTGAAGGGAAGATAGTTGTTCATCAATGGCGGATTATGTGGCCTCAACTTCATGTGTTAAGCTGCATATGCAGATAGGGACTGGATTCTCACCCCGCAATTCTCATTTCAGATTTCTACAAAGGTTTTTACTACTTGGCTTCGCTTATTTGAGTTCGCACTTTTTTTTTTTTTTTTGGGGTGCTATTTTGAGAGTAGAATTATTTCATCAGTTTGTTAGACTATTTGACCATCTATAATTCAAATGCCAATACTAAATTTACAAATGTGTTGTTCTATTTTGTGCCCGAATTATGGAAGGGAAATTTTTTATTTTAAGTGATTAAATATTGGCAATGTTGTGATAGTAACTGAAAAAGTTAAGCAATAAATGCCAAATTCTTTTGGTATATGCTCTAGTTAGTGTCAAATTTGACATCAAGTGTAGCCTATGACAAATTTGACTTTAAGGGTATGTTTGGTAGGAAGGAGAGAAAATAGGAAGGAGGGAGTGGTGGATCACTTAGCTGAGAAATGAGGAAGGAGGGAAATGTCATTTTTCTTATGATGTTTGGTAAGCAATCTCTCGAGATCAAAATTGGGGTGTTTTGAAGGATCTAAAGTTCCTCTCCTAATCCTTTCCGTCCTCTTTTCTCTCCTACCAAATAGCCATAAATGTCAAACTCCTTTCACTAATCTCTCCACCCCTCTCCTTCCTTCCACTTTTCTCTCCTACCAAATACACAAGTGTAGCATTGCATTAAATGGTTTTCTTACCCAAATGCCAAATTTTAGCATTGGCGTAGAAATCTGGCATTGCATTGGAGATGCTCTTAGCGGTCAACATTTTGAGGGAAAGTAAAAATGATGTGGTTGTTGTTTAAGTGCTATGCTTAATCATGCCTTTATGAGCTATAGTTATGATTGCAGGAAGTACTCTTATGGAAACTGGAACTCTGTATGGTCACCAAGGATGAAAATGTGTGAGCTTACCGCTCTTGGCATCTTAAATTTGAAAGTAAGTCCTCGGTCTGTGGGGTCGACGTTGAAGTGCATGTGTTTGGGGTCGTTGGTAAACCCTGAAGGAGCCACGGTTTCTAATTGGGTGCCAATTGTTGACCAAGTGCTTTTGATGGCTAGTATATTTCTCACATATATGGCCGGAGTTATTCCTCTTAAGCAGTCTTATCAAAAGGATATCTCCAATGAGAGCAGGATTGCCGAAAGCTCAACCTCCTCTGGTAGGTAAGGGTATGCATCTCGAAGTTCAAGGTTGATATTCCCTTGCTCTTAATAAATGATGAAGTTCAGGGTTTCTTAGAGAACGTGCAATGCTTCCCATTTATTTATTTATGTTTTAGTTCTCTTGTAACCGGAGAGTTCTTTAATTCATTGCAGTTCAATGAGAAATGAGGAACAAGCTGAACCAAAGTATGCCTTGGATGTTGTCAAAGAGAAACTTTTGGATTCTTTGGATGCCTTTGAACACGGAGCTAATTTGGGAAATAGGATTCTTGAATACAATGAGAGCCGTTCAAAGCGACCTTTACATTTGAGTGCCCTTGCTGAAGGTCCGAGGTTAAGATTGCTTTGGGCTGTTCTTCAGAAAATTGAGGAAGAGGCAAGATCTGCATCTGTTCATTGTTTTGCAATGTTACTTTGTTTTTCTCTTCGTTTTAAGAGTTTATTCATTTAATTGGTTAAAGGTAGCAGGTTATAGTTTTAAACCTCCCAATCTGAATTAATATCATTTAATGAATGATCATGACTTGCCACAAATGCTATCATGATTTCTCCTTTACAATTGTGAAATGAGATGATTCTGTGATTAGTTGATGATTGTGGTATTTTTACTTTTCAAATGTTGTGATGCAGGTGAATAATATTTCAAACTCTAAATCTCTCGACACGTATGATAGGCTGACAGTTTTTTCTAGAGTGATTCAAAAATCTTGTCAGCCTGTGTGCATGACTTGGTTGGAAAGGGAGCATCACCTTGCAAATAGCAATCTTGACGAGGTAAATCGGAAAACTCTCAATGTGCCATTCTGAGGTTTTTCTACAACTAATATACATATTTTATTAATTTTAAATAATAAATATAAAGTCCTCATTATATTGTTTTTCTGTTCAGGCACTTGTTCCTTTGTTACGTGCAAAGTTAAATGGAGATGACACTGTTCTACTGAACATTAAGAACTCAGGCAAGGAAGATCTTTATGCAGATTTATTGTGCTTTCTTTGTTTTGGTTCAATCAGGTAAATTCATAGATTAGTATCTCTGCATCTGTTCTAATCTGCTAACATATCATTGCTATTCTGTTCTGTTAGTTAGTTCACCATGTTTTATTCCTCATCTAGCTTCATGATTTTTATGCAAAATTGGATCCTAGAAAAGAGCTTTGTAATTAGGGAAAGAGGTACCGGTACTGTCATAGGGTCTTTCATCCTTGAATTGGAGAACTTTCGGAGCAACGTAGTTAACTTTTTAATATAAAATTTGTGTAGTTGGCATCATGTTATTTCTCATAAATTACTTTTTAGTCTCGAAAGATGTATAGATAATATGATTGGTTTATGTTAACTTAAGTGCCACATACAATTACAATAAATGTAATGAAAATGTACCTCCACATGATTTTAGGTACTTTTGTTCAACTTTAACATTAATGATCCACTTTATTGTTACACTGGGTTTTGTAAGTAACTAGTCGTTATATTGAATCACTCAACCTTCATTCATATTTTAGCAGGGCAGATTGCTGTTATGACAAGAGCTTGTATTTTTCGAATGGTATTTCTATATTGGAAGATTTTTTGATAAACGTAGCGGATGGGATTGCAAGCATCTATTTGGAGCTTATTTCTGTGGACAGTAACATCTCAAATGAAATGAACAGCCTGTGCTTGGAACTGTGTACTTTGTCAACACGAGCACTTCAAAGATTACGTAATGAGGTACAATCTTCTGGAGCGTAGTGCTCTGATTGTTTAATGTTGTGAACAACTTGTTTATTGCGTAATTTGGTTGTTTTGAAATTTTGCATATTGATGTTCTCCTCCTTTCTTCGCTCATATGTAATATTCGACTTGTTCATAACAATTATCGAAATCAAGTTGGGAATATGGGTGAATTCCATTGTTTATTCTTTTGGTATCTTATTCTGAGCTATCATAGTAATCCGCTTTACTATAATGGTTTAAGTAACCAGACTTGAACAATTTAGATGGTGTTGATGACGTTTATAGGTCCTGAAGGAAAACCTTTACGATTTGTTGTTTTGAACTGTACGTGTTATGTTAAAGTACTAAGCAGTAGCTTCTAGCAATAGTTCCAAATGTAACAAAAAGTATCCTTGCTGTCAGGTGGCTTTAAACCAGTGGCTGTATCAAAATTTGGAGTCTGTGGCATCAATGTATGAGGATCACTTTGACTTATGCACCCTTCAGAGGCAACTCATTGAGAAACCAGCCAATAGCCGCTCGGACAATTCTTGGTGGAAGAAACTTACCCATAGAAAATCTAAAACCACTTCGGCTCCATCATGTTATATTGTGATCAGCCAATTTTCCATGCCTGTCAAGCGGACAAAGGAACTACGGGCCCTAACAGGATGGTATGCTCCTTTCAGTTCTAATTTCCTTACATTACTCGAATATAATCCTTCATCATGGTAAATAGGACACTCGATTATCCTAAATCACCACTGTTGGTTTGTCTGTCACAGGAGGTATTACTTCAGCCTATTCCTGGAGTTGTCCGACATTGGCATGCCATTCATTAAAGCTGTTATCAACAAAGTCAGCGATGCTATCTCATTCTTTTTGGTGAGCTTAATTGGGCGGTCATTGGGACTCATTTACACCGGAATTAGGCAGTCTCTGCGGTGGAAGTGAGATATAAAGGGAGGTAAAATTCTTTGTTCATTGCAATTTTTGTTCTCAGAGAAGTAGGAACTAGGAAGTCGGAAGAATTTGGTACATCTGTCAGATTAAAAAGTCCATCTTTGTTCTTGCCACTTGAGGCTACCCTTATATCCATAGTTAACTGAAGTTGTCGTCGACGTCGACATTAAGATGTCTGTGATCAAACCCTGTTCCAGATTGGGCAAGTGATCTGGCAAACATAAGAATAAAGCAAAAGTTTCTCATTCTTTTCTTTGATTTGCAATGTCCCATGTTGATGCTTATGTTCCCATACAGGTTTTGCATAGAATTGGTGTCCCCTTCCAACTTTTTCTCAAATGGGGTAAAACTTTATCTTTTTAGTTAACTAATTCTTTCTTTTTTCACTTTGGTGAAAGAATAAGGTGAAAGAATAAACACCAAGTAGTTGTCTCCTAGTGAATATGCATAATTTATTAAAGTGGGGCATAAAGCTTTTATATAGCTTTTATATATGGCATAAGGTGAGACTTGGTCTAGTCAACTCATTGTCAGATTCATTAAAGCCTGAGTTCTTTGAAGCTTTTTTTTTTTTTTTCATCTTTATAATTTAAAGGGATTTCTTTGAAGCTTTCTTGACTAGGCAACTAAGCAGGGCAACCAGTGGGCAAAATATCTTCAAACGTCTTTAAGACACTGGGTTAAAGCTGGTGAGGAACTTTTCTTGATATGGCTTACGACAAAGTGTTCTTCTTTATTAATTCTCTGACTTAAAAAGAATAAATAAATAAAATGATTTTGACAGACAGTTACTTAACTCGTTTTTAATAAAACCTTTTGTTTTCTTTGCTCATGAATCAACGACTCAATGTTGGGTAGTGTTTTCTTAATATATATATATATATATATATATTAAGCTTGCATTTGGTTAGTCGGTTAGAGATGAAATTTTTAAATTGGAGTTTGTTGGTTTTTTCAAAAATTAGTTATAAATTTTGTTGACTTTTCAGAAAATTAGTTATAAATTTAGTTTGAGTTAAATTGTAACGTCCCGGTGGAATGCACCTCCAACTTAATATAACAATAGAAATTCAAGAAAAACTTAGTATAGTACGTGATTAATTATAAACATATGTATTTCAAAATATTTTGGAGTCACCTTAAATCACGTTAGAGGAACTTCTCACGATATTATTATGGAAGAACTCTATGCAACTATATTAAAATTGAAAAGAAATGAAAAAAAATGAAGACTTTGGCCCAAGCCTCGACTCTATTAAAATTGGGGGTAACCTGATTTTTGTCGCTCAAATGGTCAGAGGTTGATCTACTAGTCACTTTTTCATATATAATAACTTCAATCAAATCCGAAACTGATTTGAATGGTTTGTCTCACCACATTAACATTTATCATAATAAATCTTGATACGTAATTTGGGCGAATGGTGGGGTGAGAAAATGACAGGCACATAAATAGATCATACATTACTTTACAAAAATAAATGAATAAATAAATAAAACACATAAAGATAAAAATTAAAAAATAAAAATAAAAAGCAAAAGTACATATGAGGATATAATCCTTGTGCCCTACCATCTTTACAGGGTAATCTCTTTTGCCGGGAAACTTCTTATTATATACTAATAAATTGATTGCGTCCACACCTTTTTGTAAAGCAAGCAAGGTCTCCCACTTAAAAAAGGCTTCTCCTTTTTAACTGACTTAATTATGAGTAAACCCATTATGAGATTACTTTGTGCCTAGCTAATTACCGAAAAAAAAAAAAAAAAAACTTTGTGCCTAGCTAGTGATTATTTCCACAATCAGGGAAATCAAGCATATGTATTTTGGTATACCAATTTTGATTCACTAGATGTGGAAATTTTGTAGACCAACAACATAAAATTAAACAAAGATTTTTGTTTCCTCAAATTATTATATGATAAAGAATTTTATCATGAGAGTTTGTTTTTACACAAAGATTAGACTAAAACACCTGTCTCAATCAAGCTAACAAGCCATTGTAACAATTTGGCTCGCAAAAACGAGTTCTTCATAAAAGACGGATCCTACATATAGCATATTAACATGCAAAACATAACATGATATTCTTTCTTTCGTTTAAACTTCAAAGACATAAATCGTTGTAAGTGTAGTAACCAAAATCTTATATATGTAAATATATTTATGTGTATGAAATTCTATTTTGACTAATAATCTTGCACAAGCTGATATGACTGATTAGAAATTGAAAGAAAACAGAAAAGGGAGACGTAAAAGGCATGATTAGAAGGTTGATGAAGCATCACTATCCAAACAAAAACAGCAAATTTGGAAGTAGTCTTAATTAATCAGGTCCAATCAATATTTATATATATATATATATTTGCATGAATGATGCAATTAAGTTGTAAGAACAGCGCGCTAAGTAGTAGTCTTAGAAGCTATAATTGTTCAATTATCAAAACCAAATAATGTTGCCGGAGATTAATTATTGTACGTCTATATATTTATATATATTTATATGGTGGACCGCACTGCCGTTTGGCCACTCTCATACTTTATTGCATGGCTGCCTGGTGAAAGGAACCTAACATGAGACCCGTCAGGCACTGTTGTGATTTGATGTTGTAATTTATTAATATCCTTGCCGGGAAAGATTAGCAAAATTTAACAAATGGCCATTTGGCTTTACGGGATTTTTTCTTGGATATCATTTGTCACACGTACTGCATATAAATACATATAAATAGCTTCTTTTTTTTTTTTAATTAGTAATATATATAGATTTTTGTAGTTTTATATATATGGGAAAGATGTAAGTGTGTGTGTGTGTATCATATAATAATTCATTTGTTCCCCACTTAATTGAATTATTAGATTTTAGTGCGTACGAGAAGTAATTTACTTATGAGTATAGTTTGCATGTATCAATTTGTTTTCGCTCAATCCTAATTCTCGTCTCTTTGCATAATTAATAAATCAGGGTCCGTGAATAGCACAATGATATTTCATGAAATAAGACATATTAGAACGCACTCATACAAAGATACTTTTATGATAATATACATAAAAACATATGTATAATTATAATAATATACTTATATGCATAGGCGATAGAAAGGTGTCAAAGACGCCATAAAATATAATTTTGTTATAGTATACTTATTTTAGCGGCCAACTTTTCTACTTTGTGTATTTGCTTTGAGACTAGTATATATTTCCTTAATCATGCAGAAGAGGTTAAGGAAAATTTTAGTGTAAATGGGTATATATTTCCTTAATCATGCAGAAGAGGTTAAGGAAAATTTTAGTGTAAATGGGTCTCTCTTTTCTGGTTTGTTCTTTTTTTCAAATTCTTTTTAGCTTTATTAGATTAAATTGAAAAGATTAGTGTATTATAATAATAGGAATATATATACTATATACATACTTATCTTTCAAAACGAATCTTAACGTCCCCATGCAATAATATTGTCGTACTATATTTGTATCTATCTTCTTGTATATGGAAGAAAAGTTACCTTACAAAAAAAAAAAAAAAACGCAGTCAAATTTTTCCTCACATATTTGACCAACCAAAGCAATGGAAAAAAGAAACAGGGATTTGACTATAGTTGTTTGACCGGTATCCAAAAGTTAGAAGATTAACATTGTTAATTCAAGTAGTTCAGCAAGAAACTCAATTAATCAAAATTAGGTGGCAACGTAGTGACGGTTCAACTTTGTATACATATTTATGTGTAAAATTCACTATTAATCCATTTGTATCATCATTTTGAATATTATTTAAAGAAATTTTCTATTATATTCTCTCATGAAAATTTGAATTTAATTTCTAATCAAATTTAGTTTTTAACCTTATGATCCAAACATGATGTAGATTTTAAAATTGACAATATTTTATAAATATTACGGTTTAAAATTATTAATCAGTCCATACTTTACTCAATAATTCCCAATTAAACTTTGACAAAAAAAGAGAGAGAAAATTAAGAAGAAAAAGAGCATTCACAAAACACCCCTAGCCTCTAGCCTCTACATTATCTATAATGTCTATATGTTATTCTATTTTCTTCATAAGGAACTGTATGGATGGCAGAATTTCCAATTTGTTGCCTCGTACTCTGAAAGTTGAATTGACCAACACTGTTCACTCATTGATAATTGACCATCTTGAGTAATCAACAAGCATTAATTTATGATTTGATATTTAAGTTTAACTTCAACTAAATTGTATTTTTCCATCTCAATTTTTTTTTCCTGAAAAGTCAATAAAATTTATAACTAGTTTTTGAAAAGTGAACCAACTCCAACTTAAAAATTTCATCTCCAACCGGCGAATAAAACATAAGGTTAATTTTTTTGATATATACAGAAAGTGCACGCACATATAAATTTTCTCGGGATAAATCGACCATAATGGCCATTAGGAGAAAGAATCAGGTGAACTCATAAATGAACTTTACTAAATTATAACTTTCAAACAATTACTGACTGGAGAATAACTCATGAATAATTATATACCACACAATGTCTTTACTCCCACCAATGTGGGACTCGCCAGCATTAATTTAATTTTCTGTATGGTCCTTTCACCCATAAATGAATCAAACAAAACTTTCCCAAAATTTTAATTCTCAAATCTACACTATTATAAGCTATTCCCTTAAATAATTGCACTGAGTAAATGAACATTAATGAAGTCTGTGTATATCTTTTAGATATAAAAGAAGGGAGAGGCTGCGATAGAGTCTCATTTATATACTCTATCAGTGGAGCTTATTTTAAAATCGTAATCGAACGGCTAAAATGTTATTTGGGTATAACAATTATAATTAAATCTTATCTCGTATTAATTAGACTAATTAAAAAAAAAACTACCATTGTTTACAGTTGACGGCATCGGGGGGGAGGGGGGGCGCCGGTTCCTGGGTCATCGGGGGGCTTGTCGCTGGTTTTTGGGTTGGTGGCCAGCGGGGGGAGAGGCGCAGATCTGGCTTAGGCGAGGGGGGGCACGCATATCTGTTTGGGGTGGGGGGGTAGGGGAGGGTCCGTCGCCGACGTCAGGGGGGGAGGGAGATGGGTGGGCTCGTCGCCAACGTTGGGGAGGGGCCTCTTCATCGGCATCGGCAGTGGGGGGCACATATTTGGTTGGGGGAGATGGGTCCGTCGCCAGCGTCGCTGGGGTGGGCTCGTCGCCAGCGTCAGAGAGGGCGGCGCCTACCACTAGCCAAAGGTTGGTTTTTTTTAAATTTCTTTTTTTTTTAAATATTTTTTAATTTATTAGTTTATATTAATATGAGATTATGTGTATTATAATTATTATAAATAAATAACATTTCAGCTGTTCGATTATATCTTAACGGTTTAAAAAATGAACTCTATCGATAGGATCTATAAAGGAGACTATACCACATAGTTTCCCATAAAAGAACATCAGAAATTATATATGGAACTTTTGTAAACCTTATAATGATTGTATCATTTGGTTCAATTATTCATATTGTTTCATGATGATCAATATCTTGAGCAAAATATGGAATTGCCTTATTGTCTGAGGCTAACTGGGGTAAACAATGACACAAAACTTGGACACAAAAACAAACTATATACTGATATATCAAAGTTAATTGAGAGACACCAGACACAGTTGGTAGGGTTATATATGGTCTGAGTCTGACATATAAAATTGGAGCTATTGTTAGTCTGATTTATTTGGCCCTACGTACGTAGACAACTGACTTTCATATAGTTGAGTAGAGCTAAAACCAAGAGACAAAAACTATATATGAAACCATATATGCTCTCGCTAAGCTTATGTTCAGACGGGAGGGAAGCAGTTTATTTATTTGAACACTGGGTCCTTTAGATTTATGGAGTTCCCTTCCCCACCTTTTTTCTAAAAATTCTTTATCCTTGTCTTTCTTTATGTTTTGGGTTGGAATAAATTACTATAATTCATCCTTGCCTACGGATCAGTTGACATAATAATTGCAAACAATATAGAATTTCTTTTTTTAACACTTAACTTTTTCGTGGATTCAATTGTTCAAAAAAAAAAAAAAATTTTTTTACAGAGAAGAGAGATAGGCTAAAATACGTTACTTGAACGAAACTAGATCTTGTGGAATCATATTGAATATTTGACGATACATCCCGTACTTGGCTAAAAAACCGATCCTTGTTTTCCAACCACACATTGTCTAACCAAATTTAATTCTCTCTCGATATGTTCCTCAAAAAATTACGATCTTACAGTTTTAAGATTTAAAATTTTTATAAATTTTTTTAATAAACTGGAGTCGTAGATTCAATAGAGTAAATAAAATGAAATGATAAATGCACATCAAATCTATATAAATGGAAGCCATGACTTCCTTGTGCTGAAGCGCTAAAAGGGAAAGTTGTAAAGTGGGGCAAACCTACCTAAGGAATTTGCCAAGAAAGTTATCATGAACTACGTTTGTTGTACTAAGAGCTTGAGAAACCGTTTAATTTGAGGAGGGAAAAATTACAAAATAAATACTTATTTTCTCTACCTCCCCCATTAACTACTAAAAAAAATTTTCCATCACATTTTCAAAGGCAAAATAGCAAAATAGCTTTTTATTTGAAAATTCTAAAATTAAAAAAAAAAAAGAAAAGTACCTACGATAAAGTATACTGTCATAAACTTTTTTAATATGACAGTTGATACAAATTTGATACGATTTGACAATTTAAAATTACATATTATCAAAGCCTATCATAGAACTGAAACGATGTAATTATTACTTCTTCTTTTTTTCCCCTTTGAAAATGGGAGAACAGCGCAATATATGAAACGCAAGTTAACTACTAATGTCCATGTCAAGGCATGAGAGCCAGATTAAAAAGGAAATTCAAGGCAACAAAGTCTAAGTTGAAGTTCTTGAAAGAAGAAAAGGAGAGCAGCAATTGCTCCGGAAAACGGGGATATGTTTTTATAAGTATATAAACATATATGTGTGTGTCTAAATTTATTTTAAGTGGGAAAAGAATATAGATTTGAAGAAATTGATGAATGAGGGTAATTATTATATGCTTTTAAAAGTGATTCGTATGACACCAAGAAACTCCTTTCCATTGAACATTCCCTCCCCACAACAACAAAAACTTAATTGGAATTCTCTTTTCCATATATATTTATATTTATATATTTTTAACTAGCGGAGTATAACAAAAGCAGAAGGAATTAAAGAAGTATCAAGATGAAAAAGAAAAAGGTTCTCAAGTATGAAAACCATGCAGACTATATTCTTTGCGTTCCAAATGAGTGATTTCTCTTGTCACCTCCGTGTCATGATAAGATATACATGCATTGATAAAAGTCAGAAATTATTGTGCGGGGCTAATGTAAATTCGTACAAAAATATTTAGACTAAAAAGAAAAAAAAAAAAGAAAAGAAAAAGTAGAGGAGGCTTGAAAGAGCAACAACAAAATTTGTACAAAAATACATAGGCTAAATGAAAAAAAAAAAAAAAGAAACTCTTTTTATTTTTTATTTTTTCTAATCATATATTCTCTAAGCTATCCTTAAGACGCCAGATAATCATGTATTTATTCTCTCTCTCCGGGTCTATATCTATCTATGTACGGCCTGGAGGAAACTCTTTCATTTAATCTAGGAACTTTAAGACTTTCTAGCCCAGAAAAAGGAAGAATATGTATATTATAACTACTCCTCACAGCCAAATTAAAGATAGACATGTAATTCCAAATTTCTTTTTCTATCCTAGAAATAAGAAATTTTTGTGTAAATCTAATTATAGAATAAAATTACCAAGTCCTTAAACTGATATTATTGTTCTTTTTATTTCTAGTAATTATTTCTCAAAAAATAAATAAAAATAAAAATAACTTAATTAATGCATGGTTCCAATAGGTAGCACGTAAATTAAATGTGTTGAATAACACGCCTACAATAAGTGCCTAATAATCTGAAAAATGGTAGTTATAAGATAAATGGCTGAGAAAGCTTACCTCAAACAGTTGACAATAATATTATTGATTGACATTACGTTGTCTTGGGTTTGCTGCTATATCCTTACTGCTTACCTAACCCAAAGAAAAAACACACATAATTTATAGAGAGCAAGTCTAGTCTTTGAGGTGCTTACTTTAGATTTTTCGGTTAACTTTGGCTATCAAACATCTGTTCATGTGCGTGTGTTTGTGTGTGTGTGTATACAAAGTTTCAAGGTCCACTCCATTGACTTTTGTCCCCAATCCTAATGGAAGCATGCAAACAGCAGCACATGCATCATGGCTTAATAATTTAAGTATATTATTGGTTTCTTGTGGGAAGCAGATACTGAAATATATAAATATATATATATATATATTATTAGTGCTTTTTAAAAAAAGATTAATAAGGGATTGTTGGCCCTTATTTTTAATATTATTATTATTTTTTTTTTGGAGGGCATATATAAAGATGGATGGAAGACTTTACCCTTATGGACAAATATTCTATTTGGCAGCCATAAAAAATCGATAGATGTAACTTTTTTCCAGACTCATCGGTGATCTACATGTAATTATATGTTTATCATGTATGGTATGTGTTAAATTTTTTATTATAAGTAAAAAGTATCAATAATATAAGATGTACACATTAATAAATTAGTGTTATAAAACATTAGTATTGATGATATATGTGCCAGAATATATAAGAGAGACAGTGTTAGTTTTATCTAACATCATAACATGGATTTGTAATTTTGCTTTAATATACTGTTCTTTTGTACACTTTTTGTTTTTTTTGTTTTTTTTTTTTGTTATTTCTCTATAGAAAAGAAAATTATCATGTTATTCACTAGAAATATTGAATTCAATCTGACAAGCTAGCTGGTGGGTAGGAAGTTAGTATCAAAAGGTCCAATCAACATAGATATCAGATATTGATGGTGTTATATATGTTTCGAAATATTTATAATAAAAGTAGCTTTTTCATATTCCTATATGATCTTTTGGATGCGGTTTCTTTCAATTGTACTCCCCACAACCATTCATATCTATATAATTACACAATTATATGCATTTTAAATATCCTCCAATAATTACTCTCTGAGACAATACAAAACAAAAGGCCTTTCTGTTCTCATCTACATATATATAAATATATATATATATTTATATATATATTTCCCAGCATGTGTTGTTGCTTTCATGGTGGAGTAAAGTGATGAACTTCTTCATTTGAGATGGCCACATATATATAGAAAACTATGTAACAATATCATTAATATTATTTGTTGTTGGTGCACTGGGAAACTGTTACTGGTATGGAGATTCATATATATATATTTTTCTTTGTTTTACTCGTCAAAAAAAAAAAAAAAAACAAAATGAAAAGAAATTATATTGATCAGGCATGAAATCTGGCTGATGATCAGGAGCTTTCCATCTTTGAAAAAGAGAAGACAACTCATATAGTGGGGATGAAATTACAAATATAACCTTAACGTACCATCCCTCTCTTGAACATGTTACCGAGATAGTGGGGACCCATGCATCACCCATCATGGGAGACAATCGTGTCTTTTGGCTTCTCCTCTCTCTCTCTCTCTCTCTACAATTTCTTTCTAATTGCATGAATCATGAGAGAGAAGAGAGCCATAGAGCTGCCCTACAGTACAGTGTGTCTGATAGAGAATACGATGCTTTGCTTTCCGTGTGCTCCTTTTTTTTTTTCCTATTTTTGTTTCCAAATCCACAAATATACATATATATATATATGCATCTATATATGCCTTGCACTCACTCTCCCTTTAAGCGCTTGTTAATCCTACACTTTCTCTAAATTTAATTTGTTTTCTTGAGATTGCATTTCTAGATTAATTAACCATTCTTCTGTTTGAACCATTAATTAACATTTTAAACGATTTCATTTCCTAACATTTCACATGGATATTTGATAAACAACTTTTGAAATTATTTGAAATGTTGCAAAATATTGACATTTGCAATTTTTAATTAAAGTTCTAAATATTAGGGGGACAACATTTTTGACAATTTAGATATTTTTTTTACATGCTAAATGTTTTCATTTGAAATATTTACATTTAAATATTTTCATTTAAATGTTTCTTAAAAAACGGAGCCATGCACATGTAAATGCAATCCACATGGCTAAAATCATGCATATGATTAGTCTTCAGGGCTTAATTACTGATATTGAAAACAATTCACACACCCCTTAATATTAAATGAACTTGCTTTAAATATTGGGAAAAAAATTATATGAATTTTCATGCACAAACTTATAAATCCATGAAAAATTGATGTAGAATGCGATTCCTTTATTTTTGAACACAACCATAAATTCCAATTAGTTAAACGTCTTGAAGATTCCATAAAATTTTTTAGACCACTTTTTCCAGAGAAAATTTTGAAAATTTGATACTTTATGGTTTAAGATCAATATTTTATCTAAAGGTTTGAGTTGGAAAACACGCGCCTAGAAACGTGACTACAAAAACAGTCCTCGAAAGGAAAAATAAAATAAAATCAAGAACAAAATCGGTATATTTTTTCCATTAATTTTTTTCCCCCTTCCTTTGGGTTCACCAAGTCAAAGAAAGATTTCTTGAGCAACCGTCCAAACAAGAAAAAGCCATTACCCCGCCTTCCACCACTTCCCTTTTCTTTCTATCTGGTGCCATTGGCTTTACCTTTCCAGATTCTTTTATTATTTGATTTACATAATGGTCCATATATATTTTACTAAAATGGTGCATTAAGGTTTCACAATCTGCCAATTTTGCCCTTCATGATGTTATAATGAAATACTTCTATTTTCACATACATTTTTTCTTTACCAAATCCTCATGCCTTGTCCATTTTGGATCCAAAATGGAAGAACATTAACAAAACAAACAAGCCATTAATAGAAGTAGAACTCTAACAAAACAAAAGGCAAAACCAATTTGTTGGAGCTCTAGTATATACTCTCTTTTTTTTCAGGGGGTTTTTATTCTTATGTGTGTTTATTCAGCAAAACAAATTAGTATGTATTTATGAGTGTCTGTCCAAAAGAAGGGAATTGCAGTCATGTCAAAAAAGAATCCGTTGGTGTTTGAGTTAAGTTTGAGATGAGATGAAATTTTTAAGTTTGAGTTAGTTGACTTTTTAAAAATTAGTTATAAATTTTGTTGACTTTTCAGAAAAAGACACAAATTGATATGAAAAAATACAGTTTAGTTGGAGTTAAACCTAGATGCCAAACATAGGCTAAGTCATCACAAGGCTTTTCTTTTCTTTTTTCTTTTTTTTGAATTTGAAGATGAGAATTCAAAAATTATCTTAAATAGTGAAGTCAAATCTGAAATTATTTTTAGACAACAATAGTATTTTCTTATGATTTAGTAATTAACAAAAATATTAAAAAATAAAAAATAGAAGAAAAAATTAAGATTAGTAAGTCAAAGGTGGTCTCTTTGGTAAATTCATTAGCTCTCACCATCACCTTTCATATAAACTTCCAAGGTAAGCTAGTTCTTGGTTCTCAGAGACAAATGTGTATCGAATTTCAAAATCTCCTTTCCAATATTCACTTTTGCTGAAGCTTCTCTCCCTCTCTCTCTCTCTCTCTTTTCACTCTTTCTCTTTCTGTTTGTCTCCCCTCCTTATCTTAGCTTAGCCTTGGTGCCCGGTTCATGGATATTGAACCCTTGTGGGCTCTTGGGGGGTGGTTTCTTCTTCAAAATTGCATGGCAGCGCCTAAAACATCGTCGTCGTCGTCGTCATCATCGCCTTTCAAGCTTCGACACCCAATCGCAAAATCAAACCCTAATTTCCTTCTTCTTGTTGCCCTAGTCTTCATTTTCCTTCTTCTCTTGAGCACTATTACAACACCAATATCAACCCTAGGGACCCTCATAATAATTCCATGGCCTCCACGCTTAATTCTCGAAGAAGGCTTCTCTTCGATTCCTCCGGCGGCTCAACGGCAACCTTGTCTACCACAAACTTGCACCCAAATAAGGCGAAAAAATCGCATACTTCTTCTTCTTCTTCTTCTTCGGGCTCGTCGACAAGAACGAAATTCGGAGCCGAGGCTCATGAAGTTCCTAGTGGTCCAAATCCGATATCAAACTAGCTTGGTGTGAAACAGTGAACCGATTGAGCAAGGATGATGGGGGTTTTGTAAACGGCAAAGTTAATAAGTTTTTTTTTGTCGACATCATTGTGGGGTCTTGGTCTGATCAGTCCGCCATTAATACTGCTTTTGTCTTCTGCGAGAGGTTTGTTACCTTATAATTTATGGTTTTCGTCATCAATGTTAGCATTACTGTTTTTTTTTTTTTTTTTTTTTTAAAGCTAGAAATGTATAGCAAGAGACAATATTTTTCTATATAATTTATGTACCCATGATATCTATTTGTTTCATATATAGACGATGATGATGATGTTTATGCTATATATTTTTATTGCTGGCCCTATTTTATTGTGTGTTTAAGTTTTTATTTTTGTTTATTGTTGTTCTTACACACATGACCTTACTAATAATGGTATAAAAACCTAGAAAATAACTTATTCCATGTATAAATGATAACAAGAGTCACTGATATTGTACATTTCTTAATTATGTTTTGCTTAATAAATTCAGTTCTAATGCTTGGAAGATTTTGACTAGTGATAGTTGGGTCTATGTTGAGATATATTTGAAAACTGATTACAAAAATTAATTTAGAATCAATTCCCAGGTCTTTGTTTAATAGTAAATTTTAACTAATAATAATAATTAAAAAAGAAAGAAATATCATAACTTTTCTTGCTCAGAGATTTAAAAAATATATATATATCAGAACCTGAGGAAGATAAGAAGATCTAGCCAGCATATATTGTAGTTCTGGTGTTTGCACGGAAGAGAATTGAGAAGAGTCAAAGAGTGAAAGGGAAAAAACATGAGAGAGTCAGGGGAAAGCAAAAAAAAAAATTAGAGCAAAGGAGGGTGGTGGTGAGCAGAGATGGAAACGGAATCTGAGGAGGAACAGGAGAAGCAGTGGTGTCAGATCTCAGACACAGTCTAGAGAGAGAAAGAGAGAGATGAGAGAGAAAGAAAAAGGGAGTTGTATAATTTGGGTGAGAAATTATTTTGAGATCATCTCAGAGACAGACACACCCTTTGCTTTGCTTTTCTTTTCTTTGGTTTCGTTTTTTGCTTTGGTTTTGGACTTTGCTTTTGTCGTCTCAAACACAGATTCGAGAAAGCTGATACCAAACTCTAACAGCTGCAAAAAAAAAAAAAAAAAAAGTAGTCATGACCCCCCATGATTTGATAATTATTAACAGTGTCATTCGTTGTGTTCTAGCCTTCATTTACCTGCAGCTACCCAATCCAATCATATGCTAAATGATGGTCCCCTTTTATAAACAAAAAAACCGAAAATATTGAAAAATATATATTATATGGTGTAGATATTTGGATTTATTTTTTTGGGTTTAAACAATTTATTTTTTTCTTGGTGGTATTATAATTTCAACTTTCAAGTCATGCATATATATAATAGGCACGGGCATATCTATAAATGTAAATTCACGTTTGAATTTCACGATCTACACGCTATACCAATTTTTTTTTTCGGAATTCACTAGTTTAGGGGTGTTGGCAAATAGGTTGGAATTGAATTATTGATGCAATTCAAATTAGGAATCTAACAGATGGGTTTGGAAGAGAGAAAAAAATTCATTTCGACATAGATTTTTCTTATTTGGACCTGTGTACCAAGCCTCTTTCGAATTATAGCAAGAAGAAAATCAAAAGGCAAAGCATGACCTCAGCTTTCTCGTAATGATAATTTTCTAAACTATTAGGCTCAAGACACCAAAGATTCATTTACTGGCTATAAGCCTAATCTAGCAGAAGAAAAGTAACCAGTAGAGGGAGGAAGTTAAAGGCCGAAAAAGGGCAGTACTGATAATTTGAAGGAAAAAAAAAAAAAAAAAAAGCTTTTTCTCTAAGTAGATGAGTTATACATTCATTATTTCACGTTATCCATCAAATTTTAATCGTATTTAGTCTAGTTGTCCTTGTCTATTCAATAAAGCAAAAACCAATAATAAATTTAAAAGGGGAAAATTTTAAATAAACAAATAAAAAAAGGAAGAAGAAATCAATAAAGTAAACAAACCGTACTAAAATTCTTGACATGTAAATTATGTAAAACATTTATGATGTTATTTTTTTTTTTTTATCTGACGGCAACAAAACAAAAACGAAATGATGGTTGTTTCATGGATTGTTGCTTTTAAAAGCATTGCTGATCAGTCTCAGTGTGCTACCTTTGAGAACGTTAAGTAACTTCCGCTATACAACAATATACTCAGAATAATAAGACGCATGATTTCATAATAATAAATTAACAAGACACATGGTCCTTCAATAGAATACTTTTCTATATATATATATATATATATATATATGGATAAACATCATTATACAATATATATTAAAATGATAATGTAGCTAATCTTGATGATAAGACAATGCGTACAGAGGTCATTCTTTCTGTCTATGCTCCGTGATGCCAATTTTCATTATCTATATATAATATTTGTTTTCCTTTCTCCAAAGATATGCAGTTATTATTATTATTTTTTTTTGGGAAAAAATGCCTGCACGACACCATTTTAAGCAAATTCAGGGAAAACGACGTCAAACAGAACTATATATATATATATATATGTGTGTGTGTGTGTGTGTGTGTGTGTATCCATTTACTCAATAGTAATTAATGTTTTAGGATGGTTAAACACGGTATTGAAACACTAGTTATTCTTAAGTCTTTTGTCCAACAGAATAAGTAACTGGCTATTAGCAATTGTCTTTCCATTCCATCAACCCAAACCTTGTCCTTAAATTTTTTAATAAAGTAGTGTGAATTACTATTAATTATACAATATAATAGCCACACTCTTAGATTTATATTTTATTTCCTTTTTCTTATGCCCTAAAAAAATAAGAGAGACATAATTTAGAAGATATCGGTAAATTTCTCATATTCCTCAATAATTAATGAATTTATAAAAATGGAAAATGCTCCTAATAACCCTAAAGAGAGACTGAGAGAGAGAGAGAGAGAGAGAATGCTCTCAATCGTTGAGGAGTTTCAAGAAGATTGGCCCAGCCATTAGCTTTAACGGACAATGGATCTCAAATTCAAAGGCCCAGTAGCTTGACTTGGGCTCCAGTGAGCCCAGAAGCGTAAAACCCTAAACCCAAATCCAACAGCAACTAAACCCAGCGACAGGTACTCCCGTCAATTTCGACGCCGGGAGGGAAAATCTCAGAACTGAAGAACCTTAAGCAAAAAAGAAGAATTTCACATTTTCTCGGGAAATCAATTTCCGACGAAAATGGCCTCGAGACTTCGGAGGCTGAGAGAAACTTCTAGGGTTTTGACCCGAAGTCTCTCTGGTATGTTCTTCGTCTCAAACCCAAATTCCCAAGTTTCAACTTTTTTCTTTTTCCCTCTTCTATGGTTCGTAAATATGAATCTTGAAGTTTCTCTTCAGATGGTTTATTGTCAGGTGAAGATTACAAAAAATGTAGACCAGCTATAAATTTATGGGCTTTATCTAGAATTCCTCGCCAGCATGTCTGGGACAGAATGAACAGAACGATTTTTACCGATCGAATTTCGTTTCCAACGGTAATTGTAGTCCAATTTCTTTATCCTTTTTTTTTAATAGTTTTTTCGGCTAATTATAATCTTTTTTTGTTTTTGGGTGTTTTTGTAGATATGATGATTTTCTCTGTGTTTCCTAACTTCTAAACGACAGCCTTTTTCAGGTTCTCATCTGCATCAAAATTACCAAAGAAGTCTTCCCTTGAACTTGATATTTGTTCCTTCATTAAATCCAATCTAGATCAAAATGAAGGTAATTTAAATAATTCAAACTTTAGTTCTGTTAGCATATTGTTTTAAAGAAACAGAAAAATGGTATTCAATTAGAAGGAAGGAAAAAAAAAAAAACTCAAAACTCAAAACTCAAACTAGAGAACAAGGATTTCATGAATATACTGATATTATTTTTCCACTTGTATGTATTTTGGGTATACTCCGTTTGATTATAGAACTATCCAGATTCCATTTCGTGGGCTTATGGTTCGAAGTTTTATCTGTAACTTTTTAATCAATTTGTAGTCACATGAATTATGCAGGTCCTTATCATTGTTGGCTCAACAAAATTGAGGGGACCAAAAATTGTTTAAAAGGCATGGGACCTTCTTGGTTTTCGCTGGTCATTTTTCGGGAAGCTCTTTAACAAACGGCTGCAAAACTGCCGTTTTGTTTGAAAAAGTAAAGTTACTTCAACAAAGGTAGAGAAATATTGTACCATTTTTTTCACATGGCTGGGAAATGTAAAGTTATCGAAAAAGCTTCCGGTTAGAACTTTCAATTCGACAGATACTCAGCCTAGATATCCCTCTTTCTCATTCTTCCTTTGGATGTGCTCTTGCAGATTTCCTCAGCTCCACATTATTGGTTTTCAGTCTGGTGGTTCAGCTTCTTCTGCTGCTGACCGAAGTAACTTAATCCAATTAATAATGAAAGAAAACATTACATTTCCTATTTTGTTATCTAACAAGAATTTCTCCGAGGTGAGATTTTCTTTCTTTCTTTTAGTTTTGAATATTATTTTCTATGTGTGCGTATATTATTTTGTCTCTGTAGTAGGTGTACTATTTTGATGTCAGGAGAGGAATTATTTTTTAATATTATTTTATAAAATATATATGTGTATATATTTAGAATTTTGTAAAACAGGACACATGTGCTTCATATTATTTTATTTTTACTCATGTTTTTTTTTATTGTAATTCATGCATGTGAAAGAAGCTGTTGAATCAAGTTTTTTCAGTGCAGTAAAATTACCATGCGAATCTTTCATCTTACTGCTTTCTGTTATTTACAGATTTTCCTGGTGCTATATCTAAAGTTCTATATTTTAGTTTCTTTTAATTTCTGTTTGTGTCTACAGGTGGCAAATGGGGCTTGCTCCATTTTATTTAAAAATTTTCGGAAGCCGGTATTTTATCATGACAAGGACCTAAATTTTGAAGTTATTGAGAAAGGTATACTGTGTGCATACCATGTTGCTGATTTAAGTCTTGTTTGAAATGGTTTGCTTTATCTTTTGTGTCGTTGATTTGAACATATTTGTTAGTATTCACATGTTCAACGTTTTTTCTAATAGTTTCCCTCATGCAGCTGTTGAGGTATTACTTGGGGAGCACAATGGAAATGCTAGGTCACCTAGTAACTTGATGACCATTAGTCCAAAGCGAGAGGAGATCAGCAAGGAACCAAATTTAAGTTCTATGCAGAACTTCCTTTTTTACTTCCCAGGTATAGGCTTCCTACGCATCACTGCCTCAAGTCATAATGTTTGCGTTCATCCAAAACGTTGTGAAAACTGTGCTGTGCAAGATTCCATGTCACAATCTGACAGTACTTTGTTTCAGGATGCATTTCCGCGGATGAAAATGGGGATCGCCTATTCGTTTCTGACAGCAATCATCATAGGATCATCATATCCAATGGCAATGGAAAGATTCTGGATTGTGTATGTATGAACATTGTTTCTAGTGCATTTAATAATGTTCACATATACCTTGTTTTGTTTACTGTAATTTACAAATTAATGAAAGAATCAGTGGGGTTAGATCAATATTTGCACTGTTTGGCTGGCAGATTGGTTCTTCCCCCGGTTTTGAGGATGGTGAATTTGAATCTGCCAAATTGATGCGGCCAGCAGCTTCATTTTACCACGAAGATGACGATTGCTTGTATTTTGTTGATTCAGAGGTGTTTGTTAACTTGGACTGATGCACTAGTTTTCTATTTTTATAACATGTGTCGTACCTTAAAAAATTCTATCACTTACCATTTTTCTTGTGGGATCTCTATCAACTAAGAATCATGCTATCAGGAGAGCTGATATGGGAAGGCGAGTGGTAGAGACTTTTTGTCCAGCATGCAAAGCTGAAAAGAAGAGTTTTTGGACGTGGATCATGGAGAAGCTGGGTTTGAGAAGCAATATTGATAAGCCCGAAGAATTTGATACAAAGCCCATAGAATTTGATACCCAATCACTTATGTTCCCTTGGCATCTGATGAGATCAGCTGAAGATAGTTTGCTAGTAATAAATCGGAGGTAAAAAGCTCTTTTCTTCTATATAAAAAATGCAAAACAACTCAGCTGGTTAACCAGGAAAGTCGTCGTAAAACAATTTCAAAGGAATGCCAATGTATACAATATCATCAAAAGTTCTAGGAGAGAAAAAGTATAGTGAATGCTATGCAATTCAATAGGAACAGGAACACGAATAAAGTTGCATAGCATTCACTATACTGGTTAAACCAGTATAGTGAATGCTATGCAATTCAATAGGAACAGGAACACGAATAAAGTAATTCCGTTTAAAGTTCTTAGGAAGGGAAAATCAAATACTTCACTTTTTTGAGAAATCTCAAACCAAAAATTGGAATATTGTGTTGTTTGTGAGGGATATTTCCCTTATGTTTTCATTTTTTGACAAAGCTGGTTAAATCTTCATCATATGCATGATTATCTAGGAGGCCTGTATATGTATCTTTATTTATGTATATTTCCCAATTTTTATTTGGTTATATTTTCAGCTTTGAAAATTTATGGATCATAAATTTGGCAACAGGGGAGATAGAGGAAGTTGTCAAAGGTTTGAAATTTATCTTGCTGCTACTTTTTTTCTTCCCTTTTTTTAAAATAAATAAATAAATAACAACTTTTTATGAAATCATGTCTAATGCTGAGTTATTCGATTATAAAAGGTTTTTCAACTATTTTGGAGACGTATGGGGAGCAGATCCTGGAGAAAGTATCCATCTTGAAACAGATGCCACATGAATGGTTGCAACAGCAAGCTAATGCTGCCTGTTCACCAGTTGAACTCCCATATGTTGGTCTTATTTCTTCATTTACAACCTTTCTTAACCAGTTGATTCTCTGTGACATGGGTACTGACTTTTTGTGCATTAATTTATTTCTGCTGCTTTTTATTTTTTATTTTTATTTTTTTATTTTTAATTGGTTGATGATGTTTACGTCCTATAATTGTCTCATTTTAAATGCTTTTGAAGTTGGACAGAGAGTTTTGAAACTAAGTGGGGAGTCTAAAGTCCCTTCGAACTTGCAATTTTCCAAGTTTGGGATCCTTGGATTGCCTTATTGGTTGACACCACATTTGGAGAGAGCATATGCTGGGTAAGTATGTTTACGTCATTCTGAATTCCGCAGTTGAAAATTCATATCCTAGTGTTTTCGATGTTTTATAAAGGCATGTTTGGACTTTTTTCATGTCATAGATGCTATGTTATTCTTTACATGGCTGGAGTTGCAACTCTATGGATTTGTTTCACTCCGTAGTCCATACCGAGCTAACTTCTCCAATTTTTTGGCTAATTTTCCAGTGCTGATGGGCTTCAGGGACCCCAGATCGATCATCTTCAGTGTTTCAGTTTGCTGCCAGGTGTTAATTCTCCCTTTATTTTTCCCTATGTTTTCAATTTGCCGTGTGTTACCATCTTACCATATTCTTACCTATCTACTTGGTTTAGAACTTTGTTCTCTAATGACATTTTCACCTAAGAATGATCTTATCATCTTTCCATGGGGATCCTTGTTGAGAGTGGGTGCTCACATCACCATAAAAAATGATAAAGCTTCTAGGAATCTGTCATTCATCACTCGTCTAAATGTGTGTAGATGAACGATCATATGCGACTTCCTTGCCAAACTTTTCCCTTCCCAGTTTTCGTGCTTCTTATCTAGAAATATTATCTTGTAGCAAAGTCTCAATTTGATATTTTTTTAATAAGATTTTGTGATCCTTTGTATATTATGTAACAGGTAAAGTTAACATACAGCTAAATGTTAACGTCCCTTCGAATACACAACTCGTAGAACAGTTACAAGAAGGCTCTTTGTGGTGCCAGGCACGAGGTGTTGCTACTATAGTGTCTGAAGTAGAGGAAGTAGCAGTATCCTCTGGGAAGGTTTCAACATTTTGTTCGTGTGTGTGTGTATCTGTGAGAGAGAGTTGTTTTAAGTAGCTTAAATAGCCCTTGGTGCACACAGGTTGGTTCTGCCCAAAAATGGTATGATGAGCTGGATAATCTCGCCTTCACAACTGAACCGGAATTGACAGAAGAAGACAAGGATATCACTTCAGATGTAAGATTTCAAGATGAGAAAGTTCACATCAGTACTGCTATCAACACTAGTCCTGGAAATAGTGAGGCATGTTTCTCTCCATGTTTTTTTTTTTTCCCCTCTCAAGGTTGCAGATTATCCCAGATTGTCGTCTACGGCGCTAACATCTCTGCCTTTGTTGCCATGCAGGTTATTATAAACGCAGTACTGTACTTAAAACTAAGAAGTGACCCAGATCAACCAGAGGATAATCAAGAGAAATATGCAGCGAGGATGGTGGAGATCTTGAACTTGGGGAGAAGCGGAGAGATTGAAAGAGATTCGTGGATTCAGTTGTTAAAAACAAATAGGGATTTGAGAGATGTGATTTTCATGAGACCTCTTCACGTGAGGATAAAAGTGGAGAGTTCAGATCACTCGAAAGCTGATAACTCTAGAGATATCATCTTAACAGAATCCTCCATCAAGGTTGATGTATCCCTTTGATTCTTGATAATTGCAGTTCTACAACTGCATATTTTGTGAGTAATTCTTTTTTGTTAATTTGGGTGTAATGTTGTACCAATCATGTTAGTTACTAGATTGATTCTTTTCAAATTGAAAATTATACAAGACAAAATGTAAACATTTCATTTTTACTAAAGGAATAAGAAATTTTTTCTTTTTTTTTTAATCCAAGCAGAATCATTAAGGTCATTGCTTGAACCGCCAATAGCGGCAAGGATGCTTTACACACTCGAAGCATGGTTTGATCTTCCAATCCTTGGAAGTTTGTACGGTTTCACGGACGTACATCTTGATTCGTCTAGAGTGAATATGCAACTTTTCCTTTAACTGTTAAGACGCGGATTTATTATTATTATTATTATTATTTGGTGGTAACGCCATTCTAGAATTACATTAACGTTACTTTATGACTTTCCCGATCGGCGCCTCGGGTCGGTAGCCGGGCTCCGGGACATTACTATCACGTCTTTTTACTTGTTCCACGATGTTTTCACGTATGACACTATTACTTGGTAGCTCTAATCAGCAGTCATGTCCGATCAATAGGTTGTTCAGCATTGGGCTCACTCATCTTTTGAATAGTATTATGTTTGATCCTTTTTTTTGTCTGATAATCCATTTGTTATTGGTCGAAGTTTGTCTTTATGTATGCACTCTTCTATGTAAGATTCTTCTCTCACTCAAATTAGGCTGTGGTTCTGTTGGCATCTGACCATCTGTATTGAGTTAAAAGAAAAGACAAGTCCATATAATAGCATCTCAACTAGTTCTTCAAAAAAAAAAAAAAAAAAAAAAAACTAGTTCTTTACAAATGAATTAGAACTAGTCCGTGAAACGATTGGATTCTCCTGCAACTATGACCAAATGCTCATTTGTCCCTATACGAGGTGACCCGTGAAAATGGAATCACTTTTTGGGATACAATATAATCATTGAAAGCATATGGCACACAACACATACCTAATTAGCTTTCCCATAAAAATAAAGCCAAAGTTAACCCAGTATTACAATGACGTCTCATCACCGGTTTTTACTTTTTCTTTCTTTATTTTTTGTTTCACCTTTTATTCTTTTCTAATTCTATAATAATATATGTGCAAGTCTTTCAGTCACGGGGGATAATCTTAAATTGTTTTTAAAAAAAAAAGTTTTAAAAAATACTCTTTATCATCTAGTGCTATACAACTTCTCAATTCACTGGTTCTCTCTAACAACATTACAAAATGAGAGTCTATAAACTAACAACACAGCCCTTTTTCTATACTGCCTTTATTTTTTTTTTTTTTTTTTTTTTTGGCCTTTTGTCTTTTTAATTCATTTGTAACCGTTCACCATGATAACCCCTAGGAAAGCAAACTAGACAAGACGGGTACCTAATGATTAAATTTCAACAACTACTACTTTTGGTCGTTTCGGGTAATCCCATCAACCACCCAAAAAAAGTGAACCAACCTTTTTCAAAAACAAACATTAACAAATAACAAGACCCTTTAAATTAAAAATCAAAAGAAAAATAAATTTGCTATCTCATTTTGTCATCTTATTGATAGTTCGTAGTAGTCCCTGTAATACCCAATCATGTCTTCTAAATTTAAAAAATAAAATAAATATATGAGGTGTTTAAAATTAGACCAAAAGGACAATTAGTAAGACAGGAGAAAAATAAGACAATCAAATTTAAGGGTTTGTTTGGTGTCTGAGTTTGAGTTGAAATTGATAAGTTTAAATAGTGATTGATGTGTACTTTTTCAGAAAAGACAAAAAATTTTAGGGAAAAAGACAAAAATTGAGTTAAAATTCATGGGTTTAGACTAAAACCCCAAACAAGCCCTAAGTTTGAAAGAAAAGGAACGAGAACTTCTATATAAACAAGCGAAGTGTATCTATCTATCCATAGAACTCCTTATTCTATAGCTAGAGGCTATAGCTATACTGTCGTAATTTCAACAACAAAATGTCTCAGCAGCAGCAGGGAAGATGCAGTGCAAGCCACAGAGCAAGAGTAGCCACCGGTCTACTATTTTGTGTGTTATTTCTTCCATTTGTGACTGCCAAAGCCACCACTCACCTCGTCGGTGATAGCTCTGGCTGGACTTTTAACGTCGAGAGTTGGACCAACGGGAAGAAGTTCAAAGCCGGCGATATCCTTGGTATATATATATTATACTAGAACATTCTGTCGCTTATATTTCCATTCCATGCTTTATAAGATTCATACCATTCCCACTACACTGTGTTGTTCTGCTTGCTTGGTCTATTTTTACCTTTTTTCTTTCTTGTAAGAAAAGTTACAAGATAGCGTACCCTAATAACTATTAAAAAAGAGTGCATCTCTATAAGTGTATACTCTATGATGAAGATTGATTAGAACCTAAAATCTTATTTAAGAGAACGATCAACTTTATAATCTCATCTCGATCCCTAAGTGGTGTTTGATCCTTCTAGTTACTTACATTGTTTTTTCACGTGCTTGACCTATCCAACAATGGTCAAAGCATCTCTAATAAAGTGTCATATATCAAAGCTGAATTTTAACATTTACATGATCATTCTTTAATATAATGTTTTTCCTGTGCTAAATTTCACAGTTGCTATACTTGATTGTGAATTTATTATCAAGTACAGTAAAAGTTAAATTTTTGATACTTTATTATTTTTTATCAGTGTGTTCAAATTTTTTATTCAGTTATTATAATATTGTCATTTTTCATTCATTTGATAATAAAAGTTGGATATTATCGTTTTGTTTTAAGGTTGGACTATTGGGATTTGAAATTTATGCCTTATAGTGGAGTTAGGTGTAAAATTACTATTAGATTATACATACAAATCATTGATATTATCATTTCGTAAAACTTAATAATGATACAAAAGAACAAAAGATAGAATATTTAAAATAACATTACGTACGTGTTATAGTATAAAGTATGACTTAAATATCATATATGCTTATATATATTTGTGATAATTATAGCATTATCATTGATATAATTGGGATGGTCTTAGTTTGTTCTTTGTTGTGTGATCAAAGCTTTTAAGTAATGATAATAATTTAACAGTGTTCAACTACGACACGTCGCTCCATAACGTGGCGGTGGTGGATGCAAGTGGCTACAAAACCTGCACGTCCTCTCCCGGCGCTCAGACATACAGTAGCGGGAAAGACCAGGTCAGATTGTCCAAGGGACAGAACTACTTCATCTGCGCCATCCCTGGCCACTGCGATGGAGGAGTCAAGATCTCAATCAACGCTTCTTAAAACTCTTGTTTTAAACATAATATATATATATATATATATATATATTAGTAGTGTTGTACTGGGAAAGTAAACTTCTAGTATTATGTTAATGTATAACCTCGTTGGCTTGTAGTTGTTTTTTTGCTTAAAAAACGTCCGAGAAGAGAACGATCAGATGATCTATTATCGTTAAATCATCACACTCGATGGTTTGTAGTTGTTGGATTATGGTTTGTTTGCATCAATGTTTCCGAGTGTATTTGTCCTTCCTTAATTATTAGACTTGTTTGTGTTGTACAAAACTAATGCAATTACATATTTGAAATTTTAAGATAAACTGTTCGTTAGTATCACCTCATCTTTGTGAAAATTAAAGCCATCTGCGAATTTAATGAAAAATTTGGAAATTAATAGAATTTCAAGTTGTTTATTAAAAGATTATCATAATTTTTACAAAGCACAATAAAAACATGAAGTTTTAAAAGTCTAGATATACCAGTAAAGTACTTTTTCATACTTTATAATAAAACTCTCCAAAAGAGAATAAAATGTTTCCAAGGCATTTAGCAAATGTCTGGGTTTTTTTTTTTTTAAACAAAAGGATAGCCGGATATCTAACTTAGAACAAAACGGTTTTTTTATGTTGATTTATTTGTTACTATTTTTTCTTTCTTTCTTTCTTCTTCTTCTTCTTTTTTTTTTTTTTTTTTTTTTAAGATTTAATTCACTCTTTTCCCTTATATTATATCTCTCTTCAAGGCATATTACTAAAAACTAACTAACCGAGTTACCACCTTGTCCCTCTTTCTGTTTTCACTCTTTTAATAATTCATGTTGACAAAAAAGCCTTGGAATTAATGATGTTTCGGGACATCTTTGGTTGAATAAATGATGGTGCTCTCGATTTGACAATTGGCAAATCAATGGATAAATTTAAAAATTTTGAGACAATTTAGATGGAGAATTAGTTAAAAGTTTCCTAATAATAATGAGCCTTTGCTAAAAAAAGGGGGTCCTTACCTTAGAACCGGCTCTACCTTCTGCGTTTTTTGTTTTTTCATTGAAAATTTCTGTTCTTAGGATAAATCTGGAAACGCAAAGAAACTAATTACATGTCTTTGAAAGAATTATCGAGCTCCAGATTCATTTGACGTGTGAAAAGGCGTGGGAATTAAAAATCCAAGAATTTGAGGCAACTTGTAAATGTTTTTGTAGGGTTACTTACAAAAAAGATAAGAGGAAATGGGCTGTTTTTGGTGTTTTCAATCTTCCGACCAAACGAGATCGGCCAAGAGATCACGCAGTGGAAGGAGAGGACAGCTCCACAAAGAAGCCAACATTGCACCACCACACCACCATCATCATCACCATCGTCCGGGTAAATTCATTTGCATCACTTAAATCCCGACATTTATTTTTCTTAACCAGTCAGAAATTGTCATGTATGCGTGTCGAAAACACACTAATATATGAATATGCAATCAATTAAAAAATTTTCGACGAACAAAAAAATAATCAACAATGTTAAATTATAATTTTTTTTTTTTTTTGGTTGTTTATTTGTTTCGAATTTTATAGAACATCTTAAACTGAAAACGGCACCGAAAGCTGAAGCCACAAACAAAAACAACAACAACAACAAGGCTACCAATAGAGAAGCAGCTGGGAACAACAACATAGCTGCACAAACGTTCAGCTTCCGCGAATTGGCGACTGCGACAAAGAATTTCCGGCGAGAGTGTTTGCTTGGTGAGGGCGGGTTTGGAAGAGTTTACAAAGGACAACTTGATAAAACTGGCCAGGTAATTTAAAAATAAAAATAAAAAAGCTCTTGGTCTTAGACACTTGGTGTAACATCAATTTAATTATTATTGTTAATTACTAGTCCAGGTTGTAGCAGTGAAGCAACTAGACAGGAATGGATTGCAAGGAAACAGAGAGTTTCTTGTTGAGGTACTAATGTTGAGCCTCTTACACCATCAAAATTTGGTAAACCTCATTGGCTATTGTGCTGATGGAGAGCAGAGACTTTTGGTTTATGAGTACATGCAATTGGGGTCTTTGGAAGACCATTTACTAGGTACCGTCTTTTCTTTATTACGCAATAATTGGACCCAGAATACCTTTTTTTTTTTTTTAATTTCAAATCTATCTGAGAGCTCTTATCCAAATCTCTACCCTCTTCTCCATTGAGCTAGCCTTAGCGGGACTATTCTCATAATACATACATAAATTCTTATCAGGATCACTATTTAGTTGCTTGGATTTTTGATACAAATATTTCTGATGAATTCTTATTAAGATTGCTGTTTCAGATTTGTCACCAGGACAAAGACCATTGGATTGGTACAAGAGGATGAAAATAGCTTTAGGGGCGGCCAAAGGTCTGGAGTATTTACATGACAAGGCCAATCCACCTGTAATCTACCGCGACTTGAAATCATCAAACATTTTGTTGGACAAGAAATTCAATGCTAAACTCTCTGATTTTGGGCTAGCCAAGCTTGGACCTGTGGGAGACAAGTCACATGTATCTTCAAGAGTAATGGGGACTTATGGGTACTGTGCCCC
Source organism: Ficus carica (assembly GCA_009761775.1). NCBI lineage: Eukaryota > Viridiplantae > Streptophyta > Magnoliopsida > Rosales > Moraceae > Ficus > Ficus carica. The sequence goes on along the minus strand of CM019748.1, from coordinate 1,795,724 downwards.
GGAGTACCAAAGAACGGGGCAGCTCACGGTTAAGTCAGATGTGTACAGTTTCGGTGTCGTTTTGTTGGAGCTGATCACTGGAAGGAGAGCCATTGACAACACCAAATCAATCACAGAGCAAAACCTAGTTTCTTGGGTAAATTTCACTCCTAAAACTCTCATTTCTCTACTGTACATTTTCAATAATCCAACGCATAAACCAAACAATTAAGTCAAAACAACAGAAATGCTACATATAACCTAATTGGTTAAATGAGAATCTCACAATGAGTCGGTCTCACATTGATGGAATTGTCAATGTCTACTAATCATAAGATCACCACCCCATTTGACTGCTTGGATCGAATAGAGTTGATCTAACCAAATGTTGTGTCACCGCTTGAGTTACAAAACACCCTTCACTATGTTGCATTTGCTGACTTTATAACTTGACATTTTTAGGCATGCCCTATGTTCAAAGATCCTCAAAAGTACCCACAACTAGCAGATCCGCTTCTTAAAGGAGATTTCCCATTAAGAGGCTTGCATCAAGCGGTTGCGGTTGCAGCCATGTGCCTCAATGAGGAACCCTCATCTCGTCCGTTCATCAGTGACATCGTTTCTGCTCTCAGCTTCCTTGGGACCAGTCCCGACACCGCCACCACACCTTGCATTTCTTCTCCTTCTCCAACATCGGATAAGAATGCAGGCGCTTCAAATAATGGCAGATCTCAGGACGAAGAAATCATGTTACTTGAACGCCAAAGAGCTGTAGCGGAAGCCATGGAATGGGGCTCCAATTCAAGGCACAATACCAAAGCGCGATTTGGAAGTGCTTCTTCCTTGTAAATGAAACTTGTTGCATTCATTTATATATATATACACACACACACACACACACACACATACGTATAATATGTACATCTATATCATAAAGTTGTTTGATACTATATAACAATTGAGTTCTTGAGGATTTTTTTTTTATTTTTTTATTTTACCGGCTTAGGATTTCTTCAAAGATGTTCCTTAATTTTGTTGTTCTGAAGATTGCACAAGAAAGAGAATGAATGGTGAGCAAGCTGTTATTAGATGAGGACGGCAAATGTGAGATAGCAATCTGAACGTCCACAGAGTACAAAAGGTAAGACCTAATAAGAGAAATGAGCTTAGCACAACACGATATGGGATAGAAACCTAATCCTAGAAAACCCATCACTGAACAATCATAGGAATAGAAGAAATAGGTTCAGACCAAGTGACAGAACTTCCTGAGAAGCGTAGGCTCGTCACTCGATAGAAAGCGGAGAAAGGCCACTCAGCGAGCCCTATAGCGCGCGCATCGGGCTTCAAGAAGCACACTAGGGCAATAAGGCATTGAAAGCGCTCGCCTTCGTGAACGCGGTTTATCCGTAGTAAAGTAAAAGACTGCTCCTGCGGCGAAGTTTACCGCTCCGCTAACGCTATGTGATCCGGTCAAGGCGAATCGAATGGTCTTTTTCCACTTGACAATCCCCTTCCATATCATTAGATAGGCATATATAGGAGAAGCTATTATGTACCTTTTTTTTTTTTTTTTGATAATTTATTATGTATGTACCATTTTTGCTTCCATAATACAACATCAAAATTTTGCCCAAGCTTTGCTACTACAGGTCACAGAACAAAGTTCTTGTTATCACTTTTTATATATCTATGACTATATCGTATAAGCTTGAGCATGTTCTTCAAGAAAAAAATTTGAGATAAAGCAGATGAGCAGGGTTCAAAATAAGTTTTCAATAGTTTCTCACACACACACACACAAACACACACACACACATATATATATATATATATATTTCTCAAAGATCGACAAGAGATAACCTGCAAGTCTTATTATTAGAAAAATCCGAGTTTTTTTTATGAGACTCAGACTCAGAATGTCTAGATTTACGCTTTATCTTAATTATCTTAATGATTCTTCACTACTAGGCTACACATGTATGGGTATTGATCTCATATTTAACATGGGACCTAATATTTTTACCAAGCGAGATCGAGATGACATGTCACTTGCCAACTATACCCGGTGTTGGACGCCTAAGGGTGAAATGGGGACTCTAACCTTAGACCATGGTCATTAGGTCAAGCCACATAAGGCCTAAACTTGATGTTGGTTTTGTTGGTTAATGTCCAATTGTTGAATTATAAATTTAAGCAACTTATTGTTGTTTTACGTCCAAAATTTCCCTTTTCTGGTACAAGTCCAAAATTTGCTCTTAATCTGGTACAAAATCTCTGGCTTAAGCACACTAAGGTGGTTGATGCCCTTAAATTGGAAATTTAAGCACACTGCCGTTGTTGGTCTCCACGAACCTCTTGAATAATGTACCATAAATACTAATTATTCTCATCTATTTAGATTTTGCTGAAAATTTATGTTTTTTTATCATAATTACTTGAAATTGATCCATCTTTAAACATCTTGAATTCCCTTTTTTTATTTTATAACAAACAAAAACCGTGTATTAACAAAGTTTAAAAAAAAAAACCATTAGCTTAACAAACTCGTTTACATGCATAATTAGGGAGAAAGAGCTAAAAAGCTTCTTTTTTTTTTAACTTAAAAAAGTTTTAAAAAAATGATTTAAAATATTAGAAATAAATAATATATTTATGGTATGCAATCCATGTTATTTTAGTTACTCGTAATAAATTAATAATTTACTAAATAAATAATTTGTTTACTAATTAACTTTGGATAAATAAATAATTTACTAGTGATAAAATTATTTCTTATCATTATGTATTCTTAAAAATTATTATTCACTTCTAAAATTTTCCAAAATTTTGTCAAAAAAAGGTTTTCCAGAACATTTATTACTGACATAAATTATAATCTAATCATCACACTTTTTTTTAAACTGTTTTGGGAGATAGAATGCACTGATCTTTTTTCTTTTTTTTTTTTTTTTTTGGTTGTTTGGGTGGTGGTTTGGGGGGGGGGGGGGGGGGTGTAAAGGATAAGAAGATGTTATCTTTTTTTTTTTTTTTTTGGTCAGATTCCGAATTGGAAGGAAACTAGAACTTCTTTAGCAAAAAAAAAAATAATAATAAAAGTATAAATAATTGCACTTTAATAATGAAGGGGCTAAATCAAAGTGTCGTGGTACGTGGTCTCTGGTTTCACATCCGATCCGTACAGAGATCAACCACTAGGAATTAACCCGCGTGTTCTGAGTCTTCTGACTTATTAACCTTCTTCCAAAAGAAGAGAGAAAAGAAGAAGATGAAAAAGAGAACGACGAAGGAAAAAAGAAATAAATAAATTCCGGCATTATATTTGTTTTCTGGGAAGTTTCCACTTTCTATCTACATAAACAAGAGACTCCTAATCCGACTAGATTTCGCCTGCCCAGGTACGTGTTTCACATGGGATATATTTATATATATGTATGTATGTACTTTCAGGTTATATCAAACGTCATAGTATTAAATCTTTAATTTGTCGATATTTCAATTAGTGGTCACAACTCGGAAAATTTTGGAATCTGGGTATTGACCATTCTCGATAATTTTTCCTCTTTTTTTTTTTTATTTGTTATTGTAAATTTGAGCAGAATTATGACCTGGGCATGCTTGTTCTTCCGTAGAAAATTCTGAAATTGGGTTCCTGTTAAAAATCTGAGAAAAGGTTTGTGGGCAAGTTTGGATTTTGAATTGGCTTGAAAAGACATCATGAACAGTAAAGTTTGGAGATGGGGTTTAGGCTTGACATACATAGTTGCTGTTGCAGCTATCTGGATAGCTGCCAGTTTTGTGGTACAGTCTGTTGTCGATGCCGGCGTATCGCCTTTTCTCATCACGTATATATGCAATTCTTTGTTCATGGTTTACATCCCCATGGTGGAAGTAGGACGGTATTTAGAGGATAATTATGGGGGTTTTTTATTTTGGAGAAGTAAGAAAAGTAGTCCTTTGAAGGAACCAGGGGAGTCTGAGAAGGCCATTCTTCTTGAAGAAAGTGATGAAGGTTGTGCCGAAGTTGGAGATTCTGTGCTTATAGAAGTGCAAGAAGTTAGCGATCACGGGGAAGATATTGGTCCCAAGAGAATAGATGTCTTCAAAGAGCTTGATAGGCCCTTGCCTAATCTTGATAATGTCGATGGAGTTGGCTCTAAAGAAGTGGATGCAAAAGGACGTTGGACGCGCATGAGAATGGCGAAAGTTAGCCTTTTGATTTGCCCCTTTTGGTTTCTGGCGCAACTCACTTTTAATTTGTCGTTGAAGTACACAACGGTTACGGTAAGATCTTTATATTTTAATTTTCCCGTGTCTCTGCATACATATTTTGATCATTATGGTGCTAAGAATTTTCTTCTTCTGATGTGCAGTCCAACACTATCTTGAGCAGTGCATCAAGCCTCTTCACGTTTTTGGTCGCTCTCGTATTTTTGGGTGAAAAGTTTACATGGGTGAAGCTTATGAGCGTTCTTCTTTGCATGGGAGGAACAATAATTGTCAGCCTCGGTGACTCACAAGTTGGTTTGAATGGTATTGCTTCAAACCCTCTTCTTGGAGATATTTTTGCTCTCGTCTCTGCTGGGTTCTATGCTGTGTATATTACCCTCATCCGCAAGAAATTACCTGATGACGGCGATGAAAAAAGTGGTCATCCCAGTATGGCACAATTCCTGGGATTCGTAGGACTATTCAACTTCGTTTTGTTCCTCCCAGTTGCCCTTATACTTCACTTCACGGAGCTAGAGCCCTTTTACACACTTACTTGGAAGCAAGTTGGTCTAATCATCGGTAAAGGTATGTGCCTAACTTCCATAAATTTCTGTCATCTGTTTTTTATATTGGTTGTTTTCCTTTAGATCATTAATCTTAAAATGTGTGATTGTATAGGTTACCTTACTAAGAAATATCTTTATTAACCTCTCTCTTGGAGATGACAACTCCATGGATGAACTTGCATGACGTAGTCAAAAACCCTGCTGCTGTGCTTTTTCCTCTGCTATTATGTTTAAATAATTACGACTTTCTGTTGAAATAACATAAATGGTATTTCAATTGAACAAGGACTGATGTAGGGAAAGCTAAAAAATTTTGTGAACAAAAACTTCTAGTGAGACCTGAGACAATTATCTGTTAGTTCATAGCTTTAATTTCATGGCTTTAGTTTCACGGCAATGTAGCAAATTTGGCAACGGATTACCCGTCTTTGTTTTTGCCACTCTTTACCGTGACAGATTACGCAAACTCCTTTATATTATTAGCTCGTTATTTATATTTCAATGTTCGGAATGAAACTTGTCTTAATAACTCCATCTAGCCTGTTCGAATTTGGAAGTTTAAACCAATTGTGAATCATAAACCTATATTAAATTTTGGACTTTTGGTGCATGTTTAGGCTTGTTGGATAACGTTCTGAGCGATTATTTATGGGCAAAGGCAGTTCTTCTGACTACCACGACAGTTGCAACAGCTGGTCTCACCATTCAGGTCCCCATGGCTGCGGTTGTCGATTCTCTCACCGGCAATGCCCCTCATCTTATGGATTACCTTGGAGCTGCTGCTGTCATGGTTGGCTTTGCCGGCATAAACATTCCGTCTGATGTCTTTAGCAGACCAAAAGAAACCACAGTTGAAGAACTAGATAGTAGAAGTCCTGTGTCAACTGGGCATGACCGAAACCCGTCATCTCACAACCACTCCAATGAAGCTGTTTCTTGACATGTTTTTGCTGGTGACGAGTGAGAATAGCTAATTTCAACATAAGGCGGTCGTCCACGTGAAAATTGTATCATAGGTCGATATTTTACAGAAATTTTTTTTATACACAATATTTTTTTTTTTTTTTGTAAAAGCGTTCAAGTCATATATAAAAAAATGAAATCAAGAGAAGAATAAGCTATAAATTTATTGTCACTCTCTCTCTATTATGTCATTAAATCTAATTTTCAGTACGGGTGACGCTATTCTAAACTACTTGATACAAATTGAATCAATGGACCTAGTCCGAAAATTTATTGAATTTTGAAATGATTTTTCTGTTCGTATATATTTTTAAAACTAGTCCCACATCTTTAACTTGATGCAAACAACTATAAACCTTAAACTCAGACTGTTTAGATAAGCCTTTTATACATGGACTCTATAAATTTTTTTGTTTTAAAATTTTAAATAAAAAAGTCGTCACGTTTAAAACTCTCGATACAAAAAATAAATAAATAAATAAAAGCAGCTATAATATAAAATTTTAATTTATTTATATTTAAAACTTGGATTCGTTTGAATTGATACTATACAATTCGGAACCGTTTTGCATTTTACCGGTTCTACAATATGAAGATGTCATCATATCCAATATTAGCGATTGAATTGGATCACTATAATACTTTTTTTTTTTCTTTTGCAAGTTTTGAACACTCATACTCAACCAAATAAACCCTATTATGAGATATTGTGGATAAATGGTCCTTTGTTAAGAAGTTTTTAATATATAATAGAAGTTTTTTAAAATATTAAAATGTCCTTGCTTAAAAAATGTTAAATCAATCAATCATTGATTGATCATAATTAAATAGTATTTTTATACACTTATTTAAATAAATCTCATAGTCATCACTGATTAATAGTCATTTTACTAAATTTTTTTTTTCTTTATTACCATTTAGTTAAGTAAATGTACAAAAACTGTCTATTTAACTAGTTTTTTCCTCCATTATTTAGTTAGCAATAATGTTGTAATCCTACCATGGTGACTTCCATTAGTGGATTTATGATTTATTTTCAAGATGAGCTCAGATTTGGGACAAAAAAGTTGGTAACTTTAACTCTTTTGGACTATAGCAAAGTATCGTGTTATGGAATAATTCACATCATGAAAGAAAAGTTTCATGATACATAATGAAACTAAAAAATAACTTGTTAGGGGTAAAAAATAAACAATAGCAAAATAATTATTTTAATTTTTGCATTTTGACACTTAACAATTTATAATATTTATGATAAAAAAATTTCTGATATATATCATTGCTAGTGTTAAACTAAACGACTCATCCAAACCCATTTATCTTGTCGATGTATAGGGCCAGAAATTGATAGTGCGTTGTCCTTTAAATCAGACAAGAGACACCGCAGATCGTATTAAGAGTAATCTACTTCAGCATTATGCACCATTTCCATTCAGTTCAATAATATAAGTATCACAAGTTTATTTGTGTCATACCATTAGAATTTAGAGTCACCACGGTAAGACTCAAAACGATCTAATTCAATATTAACACAAAAACCAATGATGTTTGGAGACGTCTTTGGTTCAATAAATTGTAGGTTTACCCAACTCATACACATTGAATGAATGTCTCTGAATAAATTGTAGGTTTAAGCGGATCCAGACTTAGACAAATAACAACAAAACACTCTTTAGAATTAGAAAACACTGTTCCTTTCCTTCATCCAAGAGTGTCCTTCCATGAATCTTAGCTCTGGGGCATCGCGGAACTCAAATTGCCATGTCTCTGCATCACTCTTTTTGTTGCAAGCGCTGCAGCTTCGCTCGCGCGCAATGTCCCTGTAGCCATGATTGCAGCAAACTCGGCAGTTATCTCCTCCTGCACCTTGCTTCGCGCATCTCCAAGAGAGTCGACCACCCCATTGCTAGCAGAAGGCTGTTGCGCTCCTGATTTGGCAGTTGGCAACTCAACATTCTCCGAGGCCTTTGACTGACCTCCGGATTTCGACTTGTCATTAGCGCCTTGGGTGTTTTTTTCTTCGGTCAATGGTTTTGGCTTGGCACCAGATGATCTTGAAACATTAGCAGCGGGCTTGAATTGCGGAGCTTGTGGTACAGCACCAGATCTCAATGTTGTTTCCAGATTCTGGATCATGGGCACTGCAAGGGAAAATATTATAAAACCACATATTAAGGAAAATGCATCAACAAGCAGTAAATAAAGGAACTTCCAGCTTTTAAAAATTAGTTTTCCACAACTACAAGCCCGGCCCCCATAAAGCAAATGTCACAAATCCTCGGGCAAATCCCAAGTGGTGATATTTATAGTTCTCCAAAATCAAATATGTAATGTCCTAGTAAATAACATGACAGTGTGAAAGACAAATGGCTAGCAAGCAGGAAATCTAATTGATTATTCTGCTCCAGAAAAAGTTTTAAGAATTACATCAACGGCTTGCTGTGGATTGATTTAGAACATGCTTGGTAAGAGGGAGAGAAAATTGGAAGCAGGGAGTGGTAGATAAACAAGGTGAGAGATGAGAAAGGAAAAAGAGGTTTTTTCCCTGATGATGTTTGGTATACAATCCCTCCCACAGTCTCCCATTTAAGAGAGATCAAAATTGGAGTGTTTTTAAGGATTGCGAACCCCTCCCCTAATCTCTTCATTCCTCTTTTCCTTCCTACCAAACAACCATTAATGTCCAAATCCATTCACTAATCCCTCCACCCCAGCCATGCTTTCCTATTTTCTCTCCTACTAAACACACTCATAAAGTATTACTAGTAGGCGTCCAACTGAAACAACATAAACAATAAACTGGACAGAGAGTCCAACTTCTATTTGGATAAGAAACATACTACAGAAACAATTGACTGGACTAATGCATGTTTCACATCAAGATCCAAAGAGGAATAATATAGGATAACTGATAAATACAACGAAAGTAGACTTACGAATTAGTGCACCCATTGGGCTGTTCATGACTTCGTTTGGAAGCTGCAAAATGTACTCTGGAATGGTAGTTCCCACCAAAAACTGAACCACCTCGTTGCTAAAGTTGTTACAGTTGTGCGTAAGTAAACTGTAAGTTTCAGCAGTGTACCGGGGGCTGATCTCTTGCAAATACATTTCAAACACATCCTTGGGCACATGAGTGATACCTAAATCCACCACCCGGATTGGTTTCCCATACGGGGTTGATCCAGCCGGAGAATGCTGTATGCCTCCCCCAAAATAATACTCATTGCCATAAACCACAACTCCTGTGTGCCTGATACATTCAAAACCGAAAAATAAAAAATGAAAAAGGACAATGACCAACCCAAAACCGAACCCGAAAATCCACCATTATTAAACATAGGCAGATATCCATATGTACAGAATTATCCTTCTAGTGGATAAGCTCCAAAATTTTCTAGACAACAAAAACAACCAAAAAAAGGACTCACCAAATGGCCTCAATGGCTTTCCCCAAAAATGCGGTGGAGAGTTGCCGAGCCAGGCCTTGGCTTAGGTCATACACGTTTAGAGTAACTTTGTGTCCTTCCTGCAAGCAGTAAATTCAAGCTTCATTGAAAAGCCTAAAGCTTCTAACAAAAATGGGTAAAAAATAATTCCAGAGGAAAATCACCGCAAGCAAACAGATAGAAAAACAATTTCCATACCTCAACCATCGCTTAAAATCCAATGCCAAAAAACTCGGTAGTCCAAAACACTCGGATGCCTTGAAGTCCCCGATTAACTGTAAAATTTAGAGAACTAATTAGGATAAAACACCTAAATTCCCCCACAGAAAAAGAAAATAACAAATTTCACTTCTTGAAAAAAAAAAAAAAAAGCCCACCAAAATCATGTCATTAAACCAACATTATCAAATTAGCATCAACTAAGAATTTTCAATAGTGATAAAAAATTAAAAAATCAGCGGGAAAAAAAATTATGCGAGATCGAAAAAACACAAACAAATCTGAGGTTTATAAAATAAAATTGGGGAAGATCACATTATTTGAAGAACTTGATTGGCGAAGAAAGGAAGATCGCACCTCAAATAGTGAAGAAATTTGATTTCTTTCTTGGAATTTTTTCGCGCTCCCAAATTAAAAATTGTGAGAATGAATGAGAAAGGTTAGAAGGATGGGATCGCTTTTTATAGTCAGGGGTCAAACCCCACAATCCAGATTCTCTTCGAGCACCCCAGAGACGCGGAGGGGTTTGGACTCCGTTACGTTCTAGGCCACCTTCCATGACCTTCTAGAACTTACTAACCACTAATTTGTCGACACGTGTACTCAACTTGGAAGAAAAGAAAAAGCGGCGTTGTTTATGTTTGTCAATACTGCGATTAACCCTGTGTCCCCATTTATAAGGTAATTAGTATAAAAAAATTAAGGCTTTGTTTTACGTTACAACTTGATTTTAATTAAATTATATAGTTTTATTTTTATTTTTATTTAAAAAAAATCAATAAAATTTTTAATTAATTTTTAAAAAGTTAACCAATTCTAATTTAAAAATTTATTCTCCAACCAACAAATCAAACAAAAGTTAAGTTGATTGACCTAATTTGGTCATTCAATTTAATACATGATCGAACTTTTTTTTTATTTAGTAAAATAATTATTTCAGATTTGATCATTCAGTTATTGACTTAAAAATTGATGATTTACATTATGTATGGAATAAAGATATTCTAACTGTTCAAGTAAAGAACTGTTATAAATAATGAAAAAAACTAATAGATTTAGATAGGAAGCAACATAAAATAAATCAAATTTGATACCTCGAGTATTCGGTTTGATAACCTGCTACTAATTCTTCTTCTATTTATGATAAATCAAAAGGTAATATATAATATGATTAATCACTAATTTATTAAATTAACAACATTATTTGATCTATTAATAATTAATCATTTAAAAAAATTAATTAATTATTTTATTTTAAAAAATCTTTTAATTAATTTTTAAAACTACAGTCATTTATTAAAAACTTATTAAAAAAAAATTTTCCTTGAAATCTTTTAATATTGTTTGTAATTGAGAAGATAATTAATGTAAGGTAATATTATTAAAATGACATGAAAAGAACCTAAATAAAGTGACACAACAATTGAATCCGACAGATAAGGACGTGACCTTTTTAGGTCTGACTGGGATCTGGTCACCTGGGTTTTGTTTGGGCCGGTGAACTGTGAGAGGCTAGTGTGCGAGTAGAGTGGGCCCCACGGGCCTCAAAATGGACAGTCAAATTGCAATGATGCCAGTGCTTATGGGCCTCAATCTGTCGCTTTTTAGCATTTCCTCTGGGTTTTTAGAAGGTGGGGCCCATAAGGATGGAATGGAACCACGATAGGATTAATGAAATGCCAAAATCCATTCTCCACCGTTGATAGTGGTGAATCATAAACATATTCGACTCTCTCTCACTTGATTCATATCACTGTTTTAGTGACGGAGTAAGGATTTGAATCTAGTGGAACATAAATAAAGGAAAAATTTTATGATAGATTGACCCTTTTTGAAGGATTTTATAAGACCACTTTTCTCAATCATAAGATAAAAACTAATGCTACGTGAACGAAATTTGTGAGAGAATTTTTTGAACAGTACCATAATATCTTTATTATAAATATCATCCATTCAAAATAGGTTGGATTTAATATATGAATTCATAACTCCAATAATAAGGTGTCTCGATTGCAGAATTTATATAGACTATGCCTCCGTTTGGTGTTACAGTTGGAGTTGAAATTTTTAAATTGGAGTTGGTTGACTTTTTAAAAACCAGTTATAATTTTTGTTGACTTTTCAGAAAATGACAAAACTGAAATGAAAAATTTAAATTTGAGTTGAATCACCAAACAGAGCATAAGAGAATTCAAAAGGTTGAAAATTTCTGAAGAAAAAATAAAGTTTGAAAGCTGAAAAGTTTGAGACTAAATTTTCAAAAAAGAAAGAAGTGGATGAGTCAACCCAAAAAACAACCCGTTTGAGGTCACGTTTGGAGACGGTGTTTTAGAGGTTGTAAATGGTTTTAGTATTGAAAAAGTGCGTTTGGTGAAAATAAATTGTTTAGAGTGAAAAAGTTCAAAAACTTGAAACGTATTCAGAAAAAAAAAAAATTTGTAATATAGATCTTGTTTCGTTTTTCTCGAAATTATATGCAATTTGAAGGGAAAAAAAATTATCTTATTTCGATTTAAATTAATAAAGGTATAGATTTTTAAAATTTGAGTTTTCTTTAAATGTTTGAAAAAATGAATAATAAAATTGGAGAAAAAGACCCCCAAAAAAAAAGTTTGTACCCCAAACACCCTTAAAGTTAAAATACCTCAAAAAAAAAAAAAAAAAAAAAAGGTGTGCATTGCATTAATGGGGCATAAATTCAGACAGAGGGAAAGAAACATATATGTGATTGAAGGAATGCCATATTAGTTGTGGGGGCACAGTTACAAACTTAAGTCCATGGGGCTTTCTTATATAAATTATGAGGGAAAAAAAAAAAAACTTATTTAACTTCCGTGCCCCAACTAGTTTATACATAACTCCCGTTAATGTCCTTTTAAAAATAGCATACTATATTAATTTAAAGCATTATATCATTTTACTTGAAGTACCATACCACGCTCGTAAAAAAATTATGCTAGTTGAATATGTGATATGGTGTTTTAATAAAGGTACAATGTTGGAGTGCAATTTCGTCTCTTCATGAAGATGTCCACGTGTTGACTTGATTCGTCAGACGACCAAAATAGTAACGACTACATAATTGTGACCAGTATATCAAGATATGGGGTGGTTTCTAGACTAAATTATAATCACTTGAGAAGACTAGGCAAGCTCTTGACGACCAAGAATCACTATACATGTTACTTTTCGTGATGATTTGAACTACACAAGGTAAATATGAGAAATTATGTGAAAAACTTTGTATTTATCTACAAAGGTCTTTACCAGCGGAAAATAAGGCAATCACAAATCAACTATTATTGAGAGGAGTAGGTAGATTTCATGACGACTATTCCGAAAATCTATCAAGAGATTTTAGAAAATTTAAATTATTCATATATCTTGAAAAATCTCATTCAAACCCATCTGATCCTTTTATAAAATATACAAATTTAATATATGAAAGGCACTTTCAAAATTCATATAATATAATCTTATCATAATCAATCGACTCAAATTAAGATAATCCACCTTATAAATAAGGAGGAGGACTGTTCACTCAACATACATTGCGCACACTATCAAGCACTACTTGTACTTTTTCTTTTTCTTTTTTTTGGTTAATAATGAAAATCCAAAGCACCACATAGCACATAGCTTTCCCTTTTAAAGCGAATCTCTTGTTTACTTTTTGCACTTTACTTTATTATTTTTTGTAACCGAATTTCGTTCATTCGACATCATATTGGTTCATTTATTCATTTCGTTCATTCGACATTAGATTGGTCGATGACTTTAATATAAATTGACTTTAGATTTCGCCATTGACATATACAGGGAAAAAAAAAAAACACAAATAAGAGAATATACGGATGAAATCCAACCTGAATACTATTTGCTTAACCACTAGATAAAAATCCAATCCCACATTTTTTTTAGTGTGCCAATCTCACTTCTTTTTTTTTTTTTTCCTTTACACCCATATAAGTATGACGAACAATAGAATTTTCAATTTTATTAAAACTTACCCACCAATTCGATTATTATTAAGAAATCAATATAACGTCGAGATTTTTGATATCGTTTATCTTAAAAAAATGAAAAAAAAAATTCCTTTTAGTGTAGGAATTATTATTTTTTTTTTTAGAAACATCTAATTATAGAGTGAAGTATAACTTTATAATTTATATGAAGGGAAAAAAAAAGTTGTGCTTATACACTAACTGGCTAATATGAGGAAAGGTATTTAAAATGTTGTAACCAATTGAACATGGTATTTAGCAAAAAAATATATATATATATATATATATATATATATCTTGAACATGGTATTTAAAAGAAGAGAGGTCACATTAATGGTCCATTTTTTTCCTGCTTTTCTTTCTGTTTCAGTCAAGAAAATTGGTCTATACTTGCATAATCCAACTCGAATCTCTGGATTATCTTTAAAATAAAATTATATATATATATAAAAAAAAAAAAAAAAAAAAGGTCCATAATTGCACAATCCAACTCGAATCTCTGGATTACCTTAAAAAATAAAAAATAAAAACTCCAATCTCTGGACCGCAACCGACAGTCCATACTTCCTTGGGAAAACAAGAAGGCCCTTCACTTTTTTTTTTTTTAAGATACTGCAACCGAATCTCTGGCCTAAAAACGTTCCACCTAACAGAGGTAAAACAAGATTAAAAAAAGGTTCTAAAGTTTTAACCATATTTTAACTTCGTAGTTAAGATTTTTAAAAATATGCAAATAGTACTATGTTTAAAAAAAAGACAAAAAACGATATTTACGATAGAAATGATTAGGACTGACAATATGGGTCACGACACGATTCGAAAACGACACGAATTTTGTGGGTTCGGGTTGGGAAAATATGGATTGGATTAAATTCAGGTGACCTAAATTGGACACACGAAAAAAACGGATCGTGTTCAGGTTGGACCCGTAGAACCCGAACACGATCCGTTTTTCATGCGGGTTAATTGCAGGCCCGACCCGAACACGACCCGGGTCCAACCCGAAATATGTTTGATATGTTAAAAACAAAAAAAAAAAACAAAAAACAAAAACCCTAAAAGCCTATTTATCTTTAGTTTTTATATTTGTCAACTATAACTCGGTATTTTGACTTTTTTATGTTTGTATTTGGATTTGTGGACTTTATTATGATGTTTGTATTGTAATAGGACTTTGCTTAATTATGATTGTGAACTTTGCACTTGAGTTGAAAGTTTAATTTTATGATTTTGTATTTGAAAACAAACCTTAAAACTTGTTGTTTTGTCAATGATATGTTCTTGTTGAAGGTAAATTATTATTTTTCAAGGTTTTTAATGAATTTGGGATATAATTTTGCTTAAATTGAATTGGTTTTTGTGTCAAATTCAAGTTGTGGGTTCAATTTGGTTCCAATTCGAGTTGCGGTTTCAATTTGGGTCAAATTCGTATCGCGAGTTCAGTTCGTATCATGTGTTCAGTTCGTGCTGCAGGTTCAGTTCGTATTATGGGTCAAGTTCGAGTTACGTGTCAAGTTTTGTTCGTGTCGTGTCAACCCATTACGGGTCTGTGTCGTGTTCGTGTTGCGGTTTGAAGAAATTTTTATGTCACGGGTCGTATTTGGGTTAGGAAAGAAAAAAATCGACGCAGCTCTAACACGATACGAATCCAACACGTAACACGAATTACCACCCCTAGAAATGATACATTCTCCCTTATTTTCCTAATTTTTTGGTTCATTGTATTGACTAAGGACCAAGTATATTTATCTAAACATGTATATAAAAGCCAAAGCTCATCATTCTTTTTGAAATTTATCATTCCTTCCTTTTTTTTTTTTTTCATTCTTTCTCTTTTCCATTTCTTTCTTTCTTTTTATTTTTTTTTCTCTTTAATTGCTAAATTTTTTTCGCCTTTCCCTCATTCAATAAATTTTCTCAGCATATATTATTGTTTTCATGATCATCTTAGATTCTTATATACTAAATTTTTTTTTCAAAATATTTGATATATATATTTTATTTGTTTTACTTTTTAAAATTATTATTCACTTTCGTCTACGTACTAATCTATTTTAAAGTATGATTTTTTCCATTGTTTTAAATTCTTATTTTTCATTCTTGTTTGCCCATGCTGAAATAAATATTTTTAACATACCCTTAAGCATTTTTTTTTTACCATCTCAACTATTATTTTCTCATAACACAACCCAATTAACTTTTTTTGTGATCCGCTAACTTCTCTTCAATTTCTTTTATAATTAAATATTATCTGAACAACTGTTTTCTCATAATATCTCATAATTAATTTTTTATTTAACAAAATGAGTAAGCACATGCACACCTCATAATTAATGTTCTCCGAACAAATTCTTTTTTATTTAACAACTATTTTCTCATAATTAATTTTTTATCTAGCAAACTGAGTAAGCTCGTGCACAGTATGTGTCTACAACTAGTTAAATAAAACAAGGAAAAAAAAAAAGATGCAAATGACATTTTGGATTATAAAAATTGACTTCAAAGTATGTTTCCAAAAAAAAAAAAAAAGACTTCAAAGAATCACAATGAAATTTAAAAATGTGAATGCTCGATCTAGACTCTCACTTTTCTTTTTTGTTTTTCTTAGGGTATGTTTGGTAGAAATTTTGCTTTTGCTTCTAGCTAGGAGAAGAGGAGAAGCAAAAGTTGTGGCTTCTCAGTAAGTGTTTGGAATCAAACAGCTTTTGAGATCAAAATAATTTTTAAATTATTATAACAAGTAATAAAAATGTTAAATTGAAGTTTATAATATCTAATTTAAGTTTTGTTATAAGTTTCATAATTTACTCAAAAGAGCTTTTTCCAAAAGTTACATTTTTTGATTTTGACAGAAAGCACTTCTGGAGACTAGAAACTCTTATGACAGATCATCCAAACACTTTCAAAAGCTTCATTTGGACCTAGAAAGCTAAAAGCAGATTCATAAAAGCTCTGTCAAACAGAGTGTTAATGTCCTATAGATAATATATATTTTTCGTATGCATGTGCTTTAGAAAATATAATAATACGTTAAATATATAATCATTTAGGGTCCGTTTGGTGAATGAATTTGAGTTGAAAATTTTTATTGACTTTTCAGAAAAGACAAAAAAAATTTTAGAAAAAGATAAAAATTGAGATGAAAAAGTACAGTTTGAGTTCAAATACCAAACGAGACCTTAATATCAAATATTAATTAATGTACCATATGAGCTAAATTATTTTCAGTTACATGACTGGGTTATTATAATCACATAATTGTGGACAAGAACAAAAAAATATGCAAGTTGAGTTTTTTTTTTTTTTTTTTTTTAAGTTGTTGAATTTAATATTATAGAAACATGCAAGTTGAATTCTAATAATATTATGAAAAAACTCATATGTTTTGTTTGGTGAATGAGTTTAAGTTGAAAATTTTAAGTTTTAATAATAATTTTTGTTGACATTTTAGAAAAGATAAAAAAAAAATTTAGAAAAAAATAAAAAAAAAATACAGTGTAACTTGAGTTAAAATTTACAGTCCAAACATGTTCATAATATATTTTCGTAAAAAAAGAAAAAAAAAAAAAGAAATACACACAGTGTATTAAACTGATTTCTTTTTAAGGGAACTTTTTAGATGATTTATTTATTTTTCCTACGTACAATAATCGCCAAAATTAATAGACACGTGGCCACTTTACCGTTAAATAGCCGAACATTTAATTCTCTTACTTCGGTCCACGTCAGCATGAGGATCCACGAGGCGCGCGCGTGCAGAGCCGGTTTTCTATCGGAAGCTTGATCGACACGTATGGTCTGTCACTAATCAGTCGAGCCAAACAACCCCCATCGAACCTGCCGTTTGTGGTATGCTTTCACTCCCAACCTAGCTCCGAACCAAATCATACTCATACCCTTTTTCACGCCGAACCTCAGCTTCGGCACCTTTCGTTAGCTTCCTTCTAAATATCCTATTCTTCCCGGCTTAACCTTTTCGCTTTCACTGTTCTGAGCTTTCTGCTTGAGCTTCTCTCTATTTCAGTTACTCTCGAAGTGAGAAGAAGTTGAGAAATTTTCTCGCCCGAGAAAATGAAACGGAAAATTCTCTCTCTCTCTCTCTCTCCCTCTCCTCTCTCTGAATTCATGTAAGAACTTCCAACGTTTTCCGAAGAATCTCACTGTAATGGAGTAGAGAATCTCAATTTAATTTTTCTTTAATTTTGCTGATTTTTTGTGCATTTTTCTTAGTTGATGAAGTTCGCCCTAGGGTTTGTAAAGCGAAGATCTTGCGAAATGTTGTCTTTTTAGTTTTTGATCCATTATACTGGTACGAATTGTGCTAATTTTCGACGAGAACAGTTTGAATTTTGCGATTTTCGTTTGGATTTTGCCCTTTTGGATTCCGAGAAACCCGGTGGAAGGAGAAGAGATGAAGATTTTGATATGCAACATTATCTGATATCTGTAATTTGTAGAAATTGTCTGAATTCGGACATAATTGAGAAAAGTACGGCAAAAAAAAAAAGATAATTAATTCAGCGGTTGAATTTTCTTAAAAATAAAAAAATAAAAAAAACCTCTTCTTCTGCTTTGGGTCTCTCGGGAACCCAAAACGACATTTTTTTTCTCTCTGTTGCATGTCTTTTGAGTTGAATTCACTTTGACGAGGGATCTGAAATGGTGGATGGTTTGATTGCAGACGACAGTGATTTACTGTGACTATTTTGTTCGAATTTTGAAACAAAATATGGCACAGAGTAATTGGGAAGCTGATAAAATGTGAGTATGACACTAAAGAGAAATTTTCGACTTATATCTTCTGAATTTTAATTCGTGATTTCGTAATTTAGTCTTGTTTTCTTTTGTTTTTCCTTTTCGTAATTCAACATGTTCTGTCAGTTTGATGGATGTAATTACTTTCTGCTGTAGGCTTGATGTTTACATCCATGATTATTTGTTGAAAAGAAAATTGCATGCTTCTGCGAAAGCGTTTATGACCGAAGGGAAAGTTGCCACAGATCCAGTAGGTAATGTTACTATACACAATTGGCCTGAATTTTGTGTCTGAATTATGGTATTAGTTCATCTGTAAAACGATACTTATTTTTCGGTTTGCAAAGTCATTAGATTCTATGGTTTTGCATTTATATGAGACCTGTACTTGGTGCTGGGGCATTGTTGAATCTGTTAACTGAAATGATTCTTGGTATTTGACTTCCTTTGAAGAATGATAAATTTAAGTTTTCCCCAAAATCTTGAGGATCAATGACTATGAAAAGAATGCGAAGTAGACCCGACATAAAGAAAAACACTGTTTGTTTTGTTTTGTTTTGTTTTTTTTTTTTTTTTTTTCCCACTTGTAAAACGGTGTTTTAACTTTCGAGTTTAACTGTGCAGCAATTGATGCCCCTGGCGGTTTTCTGTTTGAATGGTGGTCTGTTTTCTGGGACATATTCATTGCTAGGACAAATGAGAAGCATTCTGAGCCTGCTGCTGCTTATATTGAGGTGTCTGGCTAAATATATTTTCTTGTCGGAGAAATGACATCTGGGTCCTTTATATATTTACCTACTTAATAATGTTACTTCATCTTGAATAAATTCAGGCCCAGCAAATTAAGGCAAGGGAGCAACAACAGCTTCAAATGCAGCAGTTGCAACTCATGCAGCAGCGTAATGCTCAGTTACAACGAAGGGATCCTAGTAATCCTGCTCTTGGTGATGGCGTGATGAGGCAGCCATCAGCCAGCGTGTTAGCCATGAAAATGTACGAAGAACGTATGAAACATGCTCACTCGATGGATTCCGAGACGTCTCCAGCACTTATTGATGCAAATAGGATGGCCTTTCTCAAATCAGCAACGAATCACCAAAGGTATATTTGTAGTTTAAATTTCTGCACTTAAGTTTTAATTTGTTTATTACATTTTGGTACTACCTGGATGGATTTATATTGTTTGATTACATTTTGTATTATCTAGATGGACTGGATTATTCATTTTCTTTTTCTTGTTGCTAATTCAGCCAGTTGGTGCAAGGTAATTCTGCAAATATAGCAGCTTTACAACAAATCCAGGCACGAAATCCTTTGACCGCTGTAAATACTCAGACCATAAGCTCATTTTCTGATTTTTCCTCTTCAAGTGTGCGTGTGTGTTTCATTTTGGTTTTCTTTGTCTTTTTCTTTGTGCGATTGCTTTTCCTTTTGTTGGTCACTGCACTGAGCAATTTGCTATCCGGAGATTATAGGAAATCAAGAGCGAAGTTAACATCGGTGCACCTCAGAAAAGTTTACCTATGGATCCTTCGTCAATTTATGGACAAGCAATTATGCAGTCAAAATCTGGACTTGGAGGTCCAGGTAACCTGCTTGGATTGATTAAACAATTGCATATACGTGTGTGTGAGTGTGTGTGTGTGTGTGTGTGTGTGTGTGTGTTTTTTCAGAATGACAAAAATTCTGGACTATACATGTTTGGAAGAGCAGTACATGAACATCTACTAATAATCTAGCAAACTACAATCGGTGATAACACTTACAACACAATGATAAATCTTTATCTCATACAGTTCCATCTAAAGTGTCATTTCTTATTTAAATCTTTATCTCATACAGTTCCATCTAAAAGTGTTTTATCCTGAAATTTTGTTTTAATCTTTTTATTACATGGTTTCTTTCTGAAATACAAGATAAAACAGTATATTATAGGATTTGAAGTTGTTGGGGAAATATTTATGTAGATCATACGTAATCGTTTTGCTTTCTTCCTTAGGATTGAATCAAGGCGTCACTAGTCTTCCTTTGAAGGGTTGGCCCCTAACAGTAAGTTGAACATGGTTCTTTATGGCCTGGATTCTATGGACAATTAACTTATTTAATACTTTGCTGTGAAATTTATTTAATCATGCAGGGAATTGACCATCTAAGACCAAGCTTGGGTGTACAAGTACAGAAGCCTAATCTGCCAACACAAAATCAGTTCCTTCTTGCATCACAACAACAACAAGCCTTGGCACAGGCTCAAGCACAAAGCAACCTTGGAAATTCATCTAATTATGGAGATATGGATCCTCGTCGGTTTTCTGGACTGCCCAGGGGTAGCGTGAATGCAAAAGATGGTCAATCGACAAGAAATGAGGGATCTATATGCTCTCCGGTGCAATCAAGCTCACCGAAGGTAACGATTCTCCAATCACGTCTGAACTCCCCTCCCCACTTCTTCTCCCCAAACGTTAATTAATAATTAAACATGCTAATTTATGGTTTTGTCAATTGTGTCCTTTGGAATTCTTACTGTCAGCTGATTATCCTCCGTTTGGTAAGTTAGTTGGAGATGAAATTTTTAAGTTAGAGTTGGTTGACTTTTTAAAAATTAGTTATAAATTTCGTTGACTTTTCAAAAAAAAAAAAAACAAAAATTGAGATGAAAAAATACAGTTTAGTTGGAGTTAAACCTTAATATCAAACAAAGTTATTGTAGTGCAGGGTTAGACAAAGTAATGTAACTTTGACATGCTGACCCTGCACCACATGTTATTAAAAACTTCGAGGGATTAACGTAGTGCTGGTGCAGATACCTGAATTCCTTTACAAGGTTGTAATATCTTATACTCTGAGTCTTGATCGTGATTAACAGATAAAGATGTCCCCAGGGCAACACCATTCCTCTCAACAGCAAGATCAATTGCCACAACAACATATGCAACAGGTTGTGTTTGGTTATTCAACATAAAGTACATCATGTTGTATTTTACTAACTAGTTTCTGAACTGCGAGTTAGTTGCTGGAACCAATTAATTTGCGACCATGATATGACTCCTGCTACCTCTTTATGCTTCTGACATAAGAAATGTTCCAATTCTTTACTCGGTTCTAAATTATTCTAATTGACATATTTGTTTTGCTTCAGAATAACAGAAAAAGGAAGCCACACTCGTCTTCTGGACCTGCCAACAGCACTGGTACAGGAAACACGGTTGGCCGTTCACCAAGTTCTCCACCATCAACACATACACCTGGTGATGGAATAAACCCAGCAGTGCCAAAAAGCTTGATGATGTATGGTACAGAAGGAACAGGAGGTCTTGCTTCTTCAAATTTGCTGGTATATCTACATGAAGTTTCATTTTCCCCCCTTTTTGATTGCACCACATGCAGTAACTTAAAACTATATACTGGACGGATTTTCTAGTAACTTTCTCATCTATTCATCACACTTATTATGATGGTCTCTTTCTACTTGCAACGTACTTTTAGTATTCATATTGTTGCTTAAAGCTGTCAATGGATGAGTATTTCTATCCACCTTTTATTCCAACTTATTTATGCAGTCAATTACGTTGAACTTTTTCCCCTTGAGTGCATTCAAAAAAAAAAAAAAAAAAAAAAAAAAACTGACTTCATGATTTTGCAATCATCAGACCAACGTCTTTGGGATTGATTTGCAACGTGTTGAAATTTATCCGTATCTTTGATGGTAAAACAAGATAGACAACTCATAATATAAAAATGTAACTTGCTTCTAAGGATACCATTTCCTAGCGCAGGAAGACATTGATCGATTTGGAGATGTTGGTTCTTTAGAAGATAATGTGGAATCATTTTTGTCGAATGATGGGGGAGACGGATGCAACCTATATGGAACAATAAAACAGAGTCCTGCTGAGCTCCAGAAAGAGCCTTCTAAAGGTAACTTATCATTAGGTTGTGTAAGTACAGAGTTTGTAGTGACTATCTTCATTTTACTGCAGCCGTAACGGTTCTCTATTTTCAGGTTTTACATTCGGTGAAGTTGGTTGCATACGAACAAGAAATAGTAAAGTTACTTGCTGTCACTTTTCTTCTGATGGGAAGTTATTAGCAAGTGCTGGTGATGACAAAAAGGTATGATGTAGGTTCTATAATCATGCACCCACTTTATTTGATAGATGCATCTACCAAATTGAAAAAATGTTTTATACTGAGAGATGGATACTTTTTTTTTGTTTTTTTGCACATAAACACCAGCGGATTCTTTATGCTTAATATTATGTTTGCTTTTATCCCAAAAAAAATGTTATGGCTTTGACCTCCTGCTGTGAAGTATGTTGGAAAAATCCCACGGTACTATTTTCAGGAGGCTTTTGAGTGACTGATGAATATTTTTATTTGGTCAGATACATTTCATCATTAGTAATGTTGCTGTATTAAATTACATCTTCTCAGCACTACTTCTTTCTGTCGAATCGGTTTATACATATGTAAAAGTTAACTTCTAAATGTAAATCATTTATATAATGTGTTACGTTCATATTTGTGGCACCAAAGATAAATAGAATTATATTACAACTTAAGAGCAAAAAAATAATAAGGATTAATGATTACAAGATGTCATAGTTGTTACTTTTGTTGTCTGGACCAGGTTGTTCTATGGAATATGGATACCCTGCAGACGGAGAGTACACCTGAAGAACACAAATCAGTTATTACTGATGTTCGTTTCAGACCAAATTCAACTCAGCTAGCAACAGCTTCATTTGATCAATCTGTGAAGTTGTGGGATGCAGCCATTGTAAAATATCTGTTTTTTTTTGGTTTAAAGTTCCTATTCATGTCTCCTCTATACAAATTTCTAGCAACCCTAATAAGGAGTTTCAATTGTTAGAATCCCATATAATCACTATTATGCTCCCTTTTTTATCGTTATGTTATGTGGCAGCCAAAGTATCCTTTACAAGCGTATACGTTGCACAATTCACCTATTATGTCTCTCGACTTCCACCCAAAGAAAACTGAGCTGTTCTGTTTCTGCGATCATGAGAACGAAATTCGCTACTGGAATATCAGTCCATTCTCCTGTGTTCGTATTTCAAAGGTAACTATTTCATCCTTGCCAATTTTAAGTCCAACTTTTTTAACATTTTGCGTTACCCTATAGTTCCTGCCTTCATTGTTTGGAACAGGGAGGCACTACACAAGTTAGATTTCAACCAAAAGTTGGTAATCTACTGGCAGCGGCATCGGATAAAGTAGTGGCCATCTTTGATGTTGAAACTGACGAGCAAATACACTCGTTCCAGGTACCATGAAAACGAAGTATCTGGATATTAGTCAAGGGCTCAAAGATAGGATTGAGTAATAACGGATATGCACTGGTTTGTTACTTCTGATGCTTTTAAAAGTAGTAGTCATATTGTAGTGGTAATTACTTGTGGATCATAATATCAGGGACACTCTGAAATGGTAAATCACATATGTTGGGAAGCAAACGGAGAATATTTGGCATCTGTAAGCCAGAACTTGGTGAAGATTTGGTCGTTAACCACAGGTGACTGTATTCAGGAGCTTATCTCCAATAGCAACCATTTTCGCTCTTGTGTTTTTCACCCAAGTTACTCGACTCTCTTAGTCATTGGAGGAATTTCGGTACTTACTTTCCTTCCTAGAAAGTAACTGCATCTTTGATATTGCACGCAATTTTGCATCCCTTAGATAGCTGATATGTAGATTTTCGCCTTTTGTTTTGGTGCAGTCTTTGGAGCTGTGGAATATGGCTGAGAATAAGAGCATGACAATTACTGCACACGAGGATATAATCTCGGCTTTGGCTCAATCACCTGTCACTGGGATGGTCGCATCAGCAAGCCATGACAACTCTGTTAAGTTGTGGAAGTAAGTTCTTAGAGTTCTGTGGCAATATCGGAGGTTTCGGTATTACTTATGATACAAGGGAAAATGTAGAGAGAGTAGTCTGCAGTATGTTACGAGTGCAAGTGTTGTACTGTTCCGTATGTTTGGTTGAAGATGGTGGAAAGGGTATAGGAAGCGGCGGGTTGGTTGGTGGAAGAAGATGAGTGAGTGCAGTTAGCGTCTTTTAATTTTCTGATTGGCAAGCAATATTGGGTTCAGTCTCCTAGCTGTCTTGTATGAACAATTTTGCCCCAACAGCTAACTTTGTTAGGATTAAAACTTGAGGGCTCGGCATTGGAGACCTATACCTAAAAAGGATGACCTTAAGATTTGACGTCCGAAAAGACGTGATATTGAAAGCTCCCTACCTTCAAGTGAGATATATATATATACATATATATATATATATATATATTGGTATCGTTTTCTCAGAAGAGCACTCCTGACCTATACATTCCGACTCGAGAACTCGAGTTTGGATGTGTGACATGTGGGACCACCTTTTCTTTTCTAGAGATACTTTTGGTAAACCACTTTTCCCTAGAAGTGATTCTTATGGTTTATTATTATTTTCTTTTTCCAAATGGAGATAACGATCGTGAATTTGCTAACAAAAAGTTCGTATTTTTATCATATATGTTTCTTTTTGGGGGGTCATTTGTTACAATATTGAAGATTGCTCGTTTTACCTCTCTTAATGGAGGCACAATACTAAGGATGCTAGATATGTGGCAACTGCCCACTAACATAAATTTGATTTAATCTCATCAATCTGTATTCATCAAATTGTCATCGAAAAGGTTATAAAATTTCTACTGATTCTGAAAAATTTATTCATAGAGTTGATGTCCACCAAAATCGAAATATATCCAATCAATTATTATTATTTTTATTGAATTTTTGATGTCCAAATAATAAATCTTTTGGCAGCTTTGTATTTTTTTCTTTCCCCTAAAATCTTACCAGATATTTTGTTACACTCGTATCGTGTTTTTCTTATAATTACAATAGCTACAAATAGTTGTTCGCCCTTTAGTCTATAGATCATCGTCCAGACGTGCCCATCATTGTCAGACCTGAAGCATGAATGAAGAAGCTAAAGACCTTTCATGTCCAAGATAAAAATGTCGATATCGATGGAGTTGTTAAGGTTTTAATTTATGGATAATGTCGATGGAAATATCGATGTCAACGCATATCTCGGGAAAAAATTGATACTCAAAGAAAAATTTATCATTTTTTGTAAAACTTTACAAAATATCAAAGCAATCAATATTACATTATTTGAACTAATTTAATAATGAAAATAATATATTTTTTAATTAAATATGAGAATTATATTGCATGATGTAATAGTGAAACATAATAATTAAGCATTAATTATAATTTTAATATGATATTACTTATTCATTAATCATTATAAATAACATACTATAATATAATATGTTATATTAAAATTTAAAGGCCGTCTGGTTTGGGGTAATCCCAAGTATTGATCTTTTTTTAAACCCAAGAAAGTGAAGCTCATGGGTTTCATTTTACTTGACTTTGGGGTAATCCTAAACCCACCCAAAAAGATGTTATTCACGTTCCTAAAAATTTGAATCCTATAATTAAAAGTATGAAAACCTAAAACTCACTCACATCTCCAAGCCACAAACACCCTAGGTTTGCTCTTCCTCCATCGTTGCCGGAGGACGACGTCCACTGCACCACCGCAAGAGTTCCGTCCATACACCGCTGCCGCTGCCGGAGTTCCGCCCTTGCCGCCGTTCATCTTTTTGGTAAGATTTTTGTTAATTTCTTGCCCTTATTTCGTTTATGTGTATGGGATTTTTTTTTTTTTTTTTTTTAACTTTTCACACCCTTGATGCGGATCATCTCTTTGCAATTTTTTAAGAGTTTATGTAATCTAATACAAGATTTCAAGTGCCTAATTTTCATCTCATATTGTCTCATAAAGGCGAACCTCAACTTGTAGTTATTTATTTATTGATTTATTAAAAAAAAAAAAAACCGGCTTGCGTTTGCCAGTGGCTTTGTTTCAACGTTACACCACTTTCACACCCATTTGAAAATCTTGATTTGGTTTTTGGTTAGAATTTTTGTAAGAACGTTAATTTGTTGACATGCATGAAAATAATCATGGATATTTTGTTGAAATTTTTTAAAATTTTTTTTACATATTAGGTTCTATTTATATCAACATATGTTTTTTTAGCAAATTGTTGGCAAATTTTTTTTTTTAAATAAATTATTATTTTACACATTAGGTTCTAAATATATTAATGTATATTTGTGTTTCCGTAGCAAATTGTTGGCAACGTTTTTATTTTTATTTTTTATGAATGAATAATTTTCTCAGTTTTTCATATTTGTTATCATGGATATTTTGTTGACATTGTTTATTTATTTATTTATTTATTTTTACATATTAGGTTCTATTTATAATAATAATATATCTGTGTCTTTGTAGCAAATTTTTTCTCAGTTTTCTCATATTTGTTATAAAGAAATATTGTTTTTTTAAAACAATATATTAAAACTTTTTGTGTATTCATTCCTATGCGCAGAACCAAACACGGTAATGTATTACTCTTGAGAATATGAGAGAAGATTCTAATCTATAATCAAACATAACAATACAAATTTCTTGAAAATCATATTACCCCCAATCATTTTCCCGATAATATGATTCATATTAATTATTGCATACCAAACGCTTATGCCAAACATAAAATGAGTACATATAAGTTTCGAGTATACCTATTCCAAAAAAAGTTTCTAGCAGGCTAGAAAACATTAGTTAGGTGTCGATCCTAATCTAATATAAACAATACATTTATCAAGATATTACTCTTGAATAGTTTTGAAGGTAATTATTAATGCTTCACATGTATGTTTCTTAGTCTCTACCAACTATTAACCCATAAATTGAATATTGTTGATTTGTTCAATATGATGAGTAGTCTTGATGGATATGCAGTGATATATCGATATCAATTTGTAGTGAAAAATATACCAATATATCCAAAAAAAAAATCGTCTCAATTTTGTACTTCAATACTAGACACCATTTGAGAACTATAAGGAGAATTATAACCGTACGAATTTTGCTTGATTCTTAAGCTCGTGAAAACAAAACTCAAGGCGAATCCTCATCAGTTTGACTTGTTTAAGTCACACCACGTCTTCTTATATGCTATTTTTCAATCGCACAATCCCCTCACTTGCTATCTTACAACCATGATTTTCATCTTGTGTAGCATATTGTCACATTTTATTCATATTAAAAAAAATGTGTGACAAAATTGAAAATTTTGATAAAAAAAAAAAATTCTCAAGTTTTTGGACATTTTGTAGAAATATCAAAAAATATCATGGATATTCACGGATATTGCGGATATTTTTTGGACATCGTGGATATTTGACAAATACTTCGGGAAGAAATACTATTCCCCTCCGTTATCTATGTCGAGACTTCAATATGGATAATGTCGTGGAAATGTCGACGATGTCGTAGATATTTTCATCATTGTTCATGCCTAACCAAATCATTATAGCTTATTATTCAAATTACAATTAAAAATAAGTATCCTAAACAAATTTAAATAAAATAAAAGGGTTAAAAAATAATTAAAAAAAAAATCTAAGCCACCCTCACCCCTCTCATTAGCCACTTATTACATGTTTTGTGTTATATTCTATCAACCAGGTGATTCAAAAGTAATATTTTTCACTCAAAACTTGTCATTTATATCAATATTTGAACAATATCAGGTGACAAAATCTAAATAAAAAATTAGATGTAAATCAACTAGTTATACAAATATTTAAATAAAAAGTTATAATTCAGTATTGTATAGGAGATACATATTTTTTGGTACAATATGAGATATTATATAGGGAAAGTTTTTTATCTAATACTGCATACTATTCGACACTTATAATTTAATATTTAAAAATTAGTTGATTTATTTATAATTTTTATTTAGAATATTGTCACATAATATTATTTAGATATTGATTTAATAAATAAGTATCTAAAAAATTACATTAAAAACACTTAATTGATGTAATATGTAACAATAAAAAAAATTATAACTATTGAATAAGTGAATGTCGGATAGCAACCCTATATATATAAATTTTTTGTTTTTTGTTTTGTTTTTGTTTTTGTTTTTTTTGGAGACGATGGACAAAAAAACTTTACATAAAATAAGATAAACATGGACAAAAAATAAGCAATAATTATTGAAAATGTGGGCCCCACTTTTAAAAGAGCAAATTATGAATTTTTTTTTGCTAAAATCAGAGCAAATTATGATTTATTTCCGTTCCGTAAATGGCAGAAACATGTCGTACTAAAATAATATATAGCACGTGCGTATAATTTGGCACAGGTGGCTGTTTGTGTAACATAATAATAAAAAAAGATTTTCTTTTGTACAAATTATATTTTCCTTTTAAATTTTAGGTCTTATCATAAAATACCCGTTAAATTTTAATTTATAATATTTTTTTCCCTTATATTTTAAAAAAGTTTACGAATTTTACTCCTTAACTAATTTTTTGATCAAAAAATACACATAACACTCGTTTGAAGTATGAGTTACGGATATTAAATGTGAAACACTTATAATTAAGTTAAAAAAATAAATATTTAGGGTCCGTTTGGTATTAAAGTTTAACTCCAACTAAATCGTATTTTTTTTATATCAATTTTAATCTTTTTCTAAAAAATCAACAAAATTTATAACTATTTTTTGAAAAGTCAACTTTCAACTTAAAATTTTCATCAATTTATAACTATTTTTTGAAAAATCAACCTCCAACTTAAAAATTTCATCTCCAACTTACTTACCAAATGAAGGCTTAGAGTTTATTGTCTTTTTTTCCTCATATTTGTCTTTTATAGGTAATTTCGTTATTTCACATTTAATTAAGGTATGAATGCCATGAATGTTACCAATGTATGTCATTTCATAATTCTACACTTGATACCCTAAACTGATGCTTCCAACGAGTAATAGATGTATTTTTAATCAAAAATTTAATTAAAAGGGAAAATTCATAAACTTTTTTTAAAATTTTAAGAGAAATAATGTTATAAATTAAAATTTATGAGATATTTATGATAAGGCCTAAATTATTTAGGGAGGAAAGTGTAATTTGTTCTTTTTCTTTCACTGAAAACAGAGAGAGAGGGTTGGGGGGGTTAAAGCAGCCATTAAAATTTTTGCTCGTGATATATAGAGGAGCCAGGCATGTTCGTCTGCGAATTCCAGAGTCTGCCATATTTCTCTTCTTCCCCGTGGAAACTCCCTTCTCTTCCCTTCCCTGACCTCCTTTCCGATTAGGGTTTCTTCTTAATTTTTCTTCAATGGGAGATCATGCCTCCGAAGTCGCCGAATCCGAGGAAATCGCCGAATCCTTCGTCTGCTGCGTTTGCTTGTAAGTTTCCCCAAGAAAAGAACAATTCAATTCGCCTTTTTTCTTTTTTCTTTTTTTTTTTCCAGTTTTTCATCGCTGAAAAGGAAAATTCATGACAAAGATAACTGGATCAAAATACGAAAACGGATTTGTTTTTAATCTGATTGAAAAATTCTCACTTTTGAGCTACTTTCTGTCTTATGGTGCAGGGATCTTCTATACAAGCCTATAGTGCTCTGTAAGCCGCTTGATTCTTTAATAAAGTTGTAATCTTTATGGAGATCTCTTTCTCTCTATATTATATATGTGGATGTATATTTGTATATTAATATATTTTTGGGATTGTGTGTGTTTGTTGCAGCTTGTGGTCACATTTCGTGTTTCTGGTGTGTTCATAAATCCATGGACGGTCTACGCGAATCGCATTGTCCAATTTGTAGGAATCCGTATAATCATTTTCCAACCATCTGTCAAATGCTTCACTTCTTGCTTCTGAAGATGTATCCTCTTGCTTATGGGAAGAGGGAATTGCAAATTTTAGGTTAGTTTTATGTTTTCTTTGGCTCATAATTTGACCAATTTGTGCTATTGAATGCTTTTAAAGAGACTACGGATCGTTGTTTGACTTTCTCTTTGATTGTGTCAAATCCTTAGCTTGGCATGTTGGTTTATTTGGTCGTTTATTGATATTGGACTGTCGGTTCTTATTTCGTTGGAGGGACTCGGGAGGAATGATGTTTCACCGTTTTGAGCCTGACATATTTTGACGTTGTGGGAAAGATAGGAAATTTTATGTCTTAAAAGTTATTTCTTACGAGTTCATTACTTTGTTTCCATTTCAAATTGTGTTTTTGCTTATTGCAGAAGAGGAGAATCGTGAGGGCTGCTTCTCACCACAATTGGATGATAATGCTAATGGTGCAGTAGCTAGGCAAGAATTACATCATCTTAGCAACTCTGCATGTGAGGAGTCTACTGCAAATTTGGAGCAGTTAGATCCCGTGTCACAGATTCAGGACAGTTGCACAAGAACACCTGAAGAAGCCCCAGACGAAAATTTTAAAGTGACTGGGACTGTTACCGATAACAAAATGGATTCCCCTCGAAATCGGGACGGTGGAAATTGTGAACTAGTTACTGTGGCAGATGTGCTATGTGTTGAATGCAAACAACTTGTTTTTCGTCCTGTGGTTCTTAACTGTGGTCATGGTAATGACTGCACTTTAATTAGCTACTTAATAATTTTGGATTTCATGTTTCTAATTAAGAAATAACTTTATGGTAGGTAGCTATTCTGATCTTCAAATTTTAAATTGTGCAGTGTATTGTGAAAGTTGTCTCATACCTCTATCTGAAGAGATTATTAGGTGCCGAATTTGTCAAAGTTCACATCCAAAGGGACTTCCAAAAGTTTGTCTAGAGCTTTGTCAGTTTTTGGAAGAGCACTTTCCTAAAGAATATGCACTTAGAAGAGTTGCTATTCAGCTCAAGCAAGTCAAGTGTAAGCATGAGAGCCCAATTACCTGTATGTCTGAATTCTTTTATCTAATCATATTCTTCTTTTGTTGGTTGTTCGAATCTTGGTGCTAAATAATACATGATGTAAAGTTATAAGATAAAAGGATAGAAGTACACAGTTTCAGTTTTTATTTTATTTTATTTATTTTATATTTTTTTTGTGGACCACTGATCAGTTTTGGCTTTTCGAAACATAAATACATAAAATATTCAAGAAGCAAAAATTGTTCCTCTTAACGTGATGCATTATGATACTAGTTATTCTAGAGTATTTTAGATTTTGGTAGTTATTGTTGCTAGTGCTTTCTTTCAGGTTCGACAGACGCTGATAAACAAGCTCGCAATGTACAGTGGTGGTCTGACCCTGGCTCAAACGTTCATTTTTCTGTTGGTTGTGATTCTTGTGGGGTAAATTCCTTTCTCCTTCCTTTCTGAGATGCTGATGTCTTAATTCTATAGCATGATGGTTATGGTTTGGCATAAGAACCCATCAATCTTTGTACATCTCAACAATCTGATATGCTTTTATACAATGTTGGAACTTGGAGGTGACAGTACAAATTTTGATGCATGTTTTGCTTGGACATAACAATGTTCTTCAATTTTCAGTTGCCTGGACGTTTTCATGTCATAGATATGATATGAATATTGACAGTTACTAGGATGGAACAATCTTTTCATCTAGGAATATAGCATGCCCTCTGACCAATGTTCATAGGAAAGAGCATGATCCCGATTAGTAGAAATGTTGAAAGATCAATTTATGAATAGATTTTTAGTTTTTTGTCTCTTGGTTGTTCCAAACTTTTCTATTGGTTGTCCTCCTATAGATGCCATATTTTTCATTATCAATTGGCTCGAGTTTTCCACACCAGAGTAAAACTTGAACTTGTGTTCACAGATGTATCCCATCATCGGGGATAGATATAAATGCAAAGATTGTGTGGAGGAAATAGGATTTGACCTTTGTGGTGATTGCTACAACACCTCTTCCAAGCTTCCGGGGCGGTTCAATCAGCAGCATACCCCGGAGCACAAGTTTGAGCTTAGACAGTCCAACACCATCCGCAACATAATGTTGAGGCTAGTGACTGGACAGATTGAAGATGGTTCTGCCGCTCTGGTCTTTGGTAATCACTCTTCAGAAAACTCGGAAGATGGATCTACTGCACTAGTCATCGTAATCATTCTTCAGAAAGTTCGGATGACGGGTCTACTCCCTTCTCTTTGTCCGGCGGCGGTGGCACTCCAGAGAATGCTGACAACAGTTCGGCCGTAGCTCCTGATTCCTCCCCTGGTGGTGGGCAGGATCAAGACACTGCCCAATCCCCCACTTAAAACTTAAACCCCCGAAAAACACGTAAGAATCTCTTTTCACGCGTGACTTCAGTGAGGTCAAGACATTTATCCATGATTCCTGTTATGCTCTTTACAATTAGGCTCCAAGACAGACACTGTACATATAGGATGGTTTTTAGTTGTTCCTCGTATCTGCAAAACCAGATTGTTGAAAGAGCTGATGAGAATCATGGTGGCGTTTTGTCAATTGTTGTCGTTTTTTGTCCTCCAAAGCCTTTTTGAAAAGAAATAATGGTCAGCCAGTCAGGCCATATTCGATCTGCCTTTGGTTGTGCAAGAGAACTTCAGTTTTGGTTTCCACGCCATTACCCTCGTAAAAGTATGTGTTAAAAAACCGTTGCTTTGACGGTTGGTGATCAACGGCGACACCTACACAGTTTATGGAGCTGTAGTTGATTGGTTGGTCATGGTATATTGGTTTTTTTTTTTTTTTTTTTTGCCCTTTTGTTTTCGAGGCACGTGCGGTGGAGTATTTTGGTCTATTATTTGTTTAAAGAAGAAGGAAAGGAAATGAAATGAGAAGGGAGCTATTTATTTAAAGGTGTGAAAAGGTTGATTATGTTATTTAAAGGTATTTTGTTTTGCTTTTTATTATTTACAAGGCATATTACCATTTATCGGCGTCGCCCTCCTAAATTATCCAACTCTTTTTTGTGTATTTTTTACTTTATATATGTTTTTACTTTTTGAATCTTTTTTATTTATTTATTTATGTTGTTATATTATGGAAAAAGCATCTGAATGACACAAATTTAAAAACTATTCATCAATATAATATAAAAAATTAACACTAAAATAACATGACACAAATTAAATTAAATTAATTAAAATTTGTATCATGTTAGTTAATAATTGATAATTTGTAGTTATTTAGGTAATTTTCTCTTTTATATTATGTAAAGTAGGTGTATCATGCCATGTCTCGTTCTTTTAATACTTAATATCAATTTAGCTTCAAATCCCTCCTTTGTTTTTTCAAAAAATGTAGTAAATAACAATTTTATGAAATTAAATAAAAGTGAGTAAGATTTTAAAATATTTACAATAAATAGTAAATTTTGAAGATAAATAACTAATTTACTAGGTTATAGAAAATTTACTTCTAGTAAATAGATTATTTATATAATAAATTTGTTATTTATGATTATTTGTCCTAAATTTTTCAAAATTACTATTTACTTCAACCATTTACTCAAAATTGATATTTACTTCTTTTTCCTCCTTTTTTTTTTTTTTTTTTTTTTTTTTTGAGATCTTCAAAAAAACTGTACTCAAAACATGAGATATGTGACTTTAGTTGTAGATATAATTTGATGATAATCGCACATAATTCCATAAAAATGAAAAGTTCGTATCTTTCGATCCCCCCAAGTTCAAAAAAGAAAAAAAAATTATTATAAATAAAAATGAGATGTTATCGAGCTCCATCTCCAAGCAGTTTGGATGGAGCCCATATCTGTCTTCGGGCTAGATGTCGTAGATGATCATTTTTTTGGGCTTTAGAACTTTGTGTAGCTAGGGCTGCTAGAGACAACTTGTGAGCAATTAACACCCAAAAAAATAAAAAATAAAAAATAAAAAAAGAAAGAAAAGTGCGCGCGTATTATAAACACTCTCAGCACCTGGAATAGGAGAAGGGGATAAAAAAAACGCGGGAGGACGTCAAAGAAAGATTGTATTGAGTTGATAAATTAAATTTCTAGAAATTTGTATTTTTTTTTTGTATTTTTGTATTTGTTTTTAGGCTAATCAAAGCTTCACCAAGTAAATTCGCTCGTACGGCTCTTTTATCTCACTTAAGAGTTGGAGGTTGATTAATTATTCTTAAATCCAAGCAGAGAAAAAGGGTACATGATGGAATTAGCAGATAATATTTCAACCAAAAGAATATCAAAGGTAAAAGTATTTCGATGGATTAAATCTTAATTTTGAACTAAACGGATTTATGGTTACAAGTTATCTAAAATTGACAAAGTATTGTTTTTAACAAATTACAGTAAAAGACAATTCATAAAATAAATATTGTAAAAATAAAACGTGACAATATTACATAAGAAAACATGACTGAATTTATATAAAAATTGATACAAAATATTTTGAATAGAAAAATGAGATGAAGAGATTCAATGCACTAAAACATATAATATTTACAAACCAAAAGAAGATCAAACGCAAATTAGATCACTTCACACATGAGATCATTACTAGCCTCACCAAAGTGTGTATCCTAATTTGTAATTCATCTTACAAATTCTAAAAAGAAAATATGAGATGAAAATGCAAGAAGAAGAAAAACACACGAGAAAGACACTAAAAAACACTCTAAACTCAGCCAAAAATGCCGAGGGAAAAAACGTTTTTGCTTGTTGCAAAGGGTTGCTTTTATAGGCATATGGTTCAATGGCCTTGGAGTGAAATTTGGCGCAACAAATCCGCCACCCAGGTTGGTAAATCAGCTGGAGACTCGTGGAAAAACTAGTCGGGCTGAGGATCAGGGAAGCTAGAGACAAGACACATGATTCGCGGGCTTGGAAGATGCAGCCCAGAGATCATGCAGGCTCGAGTTTCGGGCCAAGAATCAAACAAGAAAGCTTGCACGGGGGAAGGCAGACCTGCGGAAGCAAAAAGAAAGAAAATTAAAGGAGAAAAATAAGATAAACCAAAATAAATTAATATTCAATAAATTAAATTAAAATTAAATATTTCAAAGTAAAATATTTTGAATTAATATCATGAAAATACTCAATTAGAGCTTAAATTAGCTATTAAATCATATGAACAAAGTGTATTTTTGTGCAATTATCAAGTACCATATCAAACAATTTTTCATTAAGTTAATTACATATTGAAATCATTGGTATTTTTGTTATGATGTAAAAAATACTAAATTTATGAGGCAGTGTAATGAATCTATTTGTTGGATATCACAATTCATAATGATCTCCTCAAAATAAGAAGAACTTGAATGGATAATACTTAGAGTGGATTATTGATTCTGATCTTTAGTGTTGTTTAAAAAGATATTAATCTTTTTGTTGAGAGTTAAATCAGAATAAATTTTAATTTTTTTTTTAATTTTTAACTTTTAAATTTAAGATTTTGTTTTTTGAAAAATATTAAGAAAACAAACTATAATATCAATTTTTAAATACTAACTTATATGACATATGAATTATTATTATATTATTATTAAATATTTAAAATACTAATATATTAATTATTATATATAAATATATAAATATATAATATATAAATTAATATTAAAAAAAATTATGATTAGAATTAGTTTATGTTATAATGTTCTTAGTGTTACACAGAGCTAAGAGCATCCTTTATATAAATACCAAAATCCTATAAATAAGAGGTGTTTGGTGATGAGTTGAGTTGATTTTTTAAAAACATAATTATAATTTATTGATTTTTCAAAAAAACATAAAAATTAAGATATAAAATTACAATCTGATTAACATGGAAATTTTATTAATCAAACATCCGTGACAAATAAAATCGTAGGTTTTCTTTTATTATTATTATTTATTTTTTTTTTTTGATAAACAGAAAAATTCGTAGGTTTTGCAACGACTTATTGAAGTGCCTATGCTATAAGTCAAGTGGGAGTTGGGGTAAGCTAGAATCTCCAATCGTGATTAGACACCCGGGGGGGGGGGGGGGGGGGGGGGGGGGGGGGGGGGGGGGGGGGGGGGGGGGGGGGGGGGGGGGGGGGGGGGGGGGGGGGGGGGGGGGGGGGGGGGGGGGGGGGGGGGGGGGGGGGGGGGGGGGGGGGGGGGGGGGGGGGGGGGGGGGGGGGGTGGGGGTGGGGTGTGGGTTGGGCGGGGGCGGGGGAGTTGTTCAGAAATTTGGCGGGAAAGTCTGTGAATAGAAAAAAGATTCCCTTTTAGAATTTTGTACTGTTTTTGCAGAATTAATTGAGGTTGATGTAATTGCAATCGATTATTGTGCTTAAACGCCCACCACGTTTCATTGTTTTGGTCTATAAAGCCCTAAAACCTGGACATTTATGATTCCGTTTAGTGTTTAAATTTATCTTAAATTAAATTATTATTTTTTATCTTAATTTTTATTTTTTTTAAATTAATAAAATTTATAATTAATTTTAAAAATTAATCGATTCTAATTTAAAATCTCATCTCCAATTAACTTATCAAATGAAAACTTAAATTAAAAAAAAGTGTCAATTTTCTAATCTCGTATGCCCTACTAATCACTAAGGGCATGTTTGGTGTGTAAGTTTGAGTTAAGATTTATAAGTTTAAATAGTAAATTTTGTTGACTTTTCAGAAAAGACAAAAAATTTTTTGAGAAAAAGATAAAAATTTTGGAGAAAAAGATAAAAAAAAGTTTGAACCAACCCGTTACCAAACAGGCCCTAAAAAGCTTGTTGTTTAAAGGTTTTTTTTAGCATTTCAAGAAACCAAACGAAGTGAAAGATAGTAATGATTTGGTTCAGCTGGCAACTAGTTACCAAAGCCTCCATAGCCCTTGCTTCTCATTTCCATCACGTTGCTTTGTAAATGAAAATGAAAAAAAAAAAAAAAAAAAAAATCGTGTGATATATAAGGATTCTTTTGATATTTTAATTTAATTTTAATTAAATTATATTTTTTTAAAAAAATCAATAAAAATTATAATTAATTTTAAAAAATCAACTAATTTTAATTTAAAAATTTTATTTTTAATCCACGAACCAAACGCAAGTTAGTTTTAAAAATAATGAAAATTTAGAAATAATCAACCATATATTGAAATATAAATATTAAATTTAAATCAACTATTAATTTAAATAAGTGAACTAAAGAATATTTGTATAAAAAAATTCCCAAAATGTTTTGTCTGCTAGTTGGTTTTTGTGCATTTCTATAATTACTTTGAGATCCCTCCACTTCTATGATCAATATTCAATAGTGCCTTTTGCCTATTCTAATGGGTTAAACTATGTGCCAGCACTTCCTAAGCATATAACTGAAAAGTGAAAAGGATGGTTCACTGTTAATTCTAAAGTAGAGAAAAACAACAAGAAGGTCTTTATAGTATGATTCGAAAAACCGCGTTACCAATAATGAGATCTTATTTTTCTAATTGTTAGATCTTTAGTTATATGCTTTTTATTATGTTTTAATTTTGATCAAATTCAATAATCATAAACATGTATTATTGATGTAAAATGTTACTCCAAATAAAATTGTAAAAATAGTTCTTTTATTTTTATTAATTTAAGAGAAAATTATTGGTGCTCTGAATTGTATAACTGGCATGGAGTAATTAATGGAAACACAAGTATGACAAGAAACGCAAGAGCATATACCAAATATAAGAAAGCAACAAACACAACCCGTTGGCCAAATTTTGATAAACAATTTTGGTATGTCCATGTTATGTTATTATTATTATTATTTTTTTCCATTAAAAGAAAATTTATCTTATTTGGGTATAACCAAAATAACCGTTGCAAGCTTTTATTAGCTCCCCCACTTCACTTCAAAGTGGAATATTAACTGTGAATTATAGCATCTCAATTTTGTTTACTATTTTTTCGCCAAAACATCCAAAGTTATAATAGTTTTTTTTTCCTTATTGTAAATAATTTAAAACGCACAAATTTTTTTTATTTGCCTTATTTAAATGGGGAGATGGAATTTAATACTAAAATATCATGTTACCAGATAATTAATGGACAAAGAAAACGGTATTATTAAAAAAAAAAAAGGGAAAATATGACAAGACAAAAGCATAACGAAACATTTCAAAATTTTTTTAAAATTTTCTAATGTGAAACAATATACATGATAGGGTAGTAAAAAAAAAATATAAGATTTCTCGAAAAAATATATAAATTTCACTTTTAAAAAAAAATTTAATGGAAGTACTGTTCCCTAAAACCCCAACCCTAACCTTTATTTCTCTACCATCACCTTCACGATCCCTCACTCTTTCTTTTCTTTCACAGAGCCGTAGAGAGAGAGAGAGAGACAAGAGACTCCAAATACGAAAATTGGTCCCCCCTCCCTTCTCTCTCTCTCTCTCTCTCTCTCCTACGCGGCTCTGTTTCTCTCCCTAACATTTACCCCTCCACCGTACTATGAAACCTTGAAAAGAGAAGAGAGAACCGTGACGAAGAAGCGATCTAATCTGAGATGGGGAAGTACATGAAGAAATCCAAAATCACACCGGCGATGTCGCAGTAATGGAGGTGTCTCTCTCGCCCCAATGTTCTCTCGGAGTCCGTACCAGAGCCAAAACCCTAGCCCTTCAACGCCAACAACAGCAGCAGCAAGAGAAGCAGCACCAGAAATCGATTTTGTCGCCGGTCGTCGACTCCTCTTCCTTCTGTTACCTCGAGCTCAGAAGCCGCCGGCTGGAGAAACCGCCACGGCTCGGCGACGGCAAGAAAGAGAATCAGCGGAACCAGGAGTCGCCGAGGGCGGACCGTTGCTGCGGAGGAAACCCTAGCCTCCAAATTTTAGAATTGCCCAATTCGAGAGTGAGAGTAGAATCGGAGGAGAAAGAGGCTGTGGCTTTGGAAGGAGACGAAGTTGAGGACTTTAACGACGTCGTTCTAGAGGCTTCCTTTGGGGAGAACAAATTGGAGTTCGAAGGCAGAGATAGGTATGCCTTTCACTTGTTTCTTTGTCTCCTTCTCTTTCTCTCTCTGTTTCTTCTTTCTCTTAACGGTTCTGTTTCTCAGTTCTTAGTACTGTTCGTTTCTTTGATTCTTTCGTCTTCCCATTTCTGTGTTTCCTCTTTGTTCTTGGGTTTTCTTGTGTCTTTTCAATGGACTTGGAGACCCGAGTTTAACGTTTAGTTTTGCCCATTTGGTTCACTTTGTGACCTTCTCGTCAAGGAGGGATTTTGAGTTTCTCTCCAAGGAAAAAAAAAAAAAAAAAAGAAGGGATTTTGGGTTTAAAAAGTTTTTTTTTTTTTTTCTTTAAAAGCAAAATCTCAGGAA
Organism: Ficus carica; assembly: GCA_009761775.1. Classification (NCBI taxonomy): domain Eukaryota; kingdom Viridiplantae; phylum Streptophyta; class Magnoliopsida; order Rosales; family Moraceae; genus Ficus; species Ficus carica. Next base: position 1,756,408 of record CM019748.1, on the reverse strand, counting down.
AATATACCCTTAAAAGAAAGAAAGAAAAACCAAGAACAAATATAGATGTTCTGTTTGATGCTTCTCTCCCTAAAGTTCTTCTTCTTCTTCTTCTTTTTAAGCGGGAAGACTCTTGTTTGAAGGGTTTTCCTTTTGTTTTTTCTCCTCTACTATTAAAGTATTCGTCTTTGTGTTTCCAGGCTTTGTTTTTTCTTCTCTACCTCTGTTATTTAACTTGAATTTCTATATATTCTGATCTTTCTCTAAACTCTTCTTTTAAGCTCCCGTGAGCTTATCAGGCTATAGAAGTTCATACACATGCGTGAGTCTTCTTCTGGTTCATTCTAATTCATATTTTTTTTTGGCCATTATCCCATGGTATTCTTCTACAGTTATTATACATGTTACTCTTTCCTTTTCTTTTTCTTTTTCTTTTTCTTTCTGTTCAGTTTTGTTTTTGGTTTTGGAACTTGCTTACGACTAAAAATGCGAGACATGAAGTTACAGTTCCCTCTGATTCGTGTCTTCCTGTGTGTTTTCTGGTTGAGGGTTATTGTCTTTAAATACTTTTTTTTTTTTTTTAACTATTTATTTGAGATGTCTCTCTTTTTGTTTTTATTTTATTTTATTTGGGTATGCATTGTATTTTCACTTTCATCTGCCGTGTTTATTTGGATTGCCCGTCAACGCCACAACACTCTGAGGCGCTGGTCTGTATATCTGCTTACATAAAAGGGCGGTGACGTTAGTGACATGTGTCCTGTGAGAAGGCCTTTCAATGCATAAATCACTGTCTAGTTTCTTTCTTTTTTCTCACATGGGTAAATCTCACCTGAAATATTAATTACCCAATTCATATTTTTGTTTTCTCCATCAAAAATTTTTCCCCTGAAGTTAGAGAAATTAAATATGGAATAGGCACCAATTTCTGTATTTTACTGTTCTAATCTAGCTTTTTCATAATGCCATTGGTTAAGTTGTTTTATGTCTTTATGCACGATCTTCATAGTTTTGTTTGTTGCACTAAATTGGCTGAATGGCTAGAAATAATTTTTTTCCATACTGTGGTTTCAACACGGTGCGAGTAAAGGGGGAAAAAAATAAATAGCCAAAGAAGTAAAAGCGTACTTCTGTCTATAATTTCAACATAAACTTTAGCTAGCTTTGTCCTATTTTTTCCCTTTAACACGTAAAACAAAATTTACCGAGACTATAGTTTATCCCATGATGGTAAAGGGAGTAATGTGAGAGAATCGGAAACAGTAACTTTTGTTCTCCATTTGCGTTAGCTATGACATATCATATTCACGGGGCCTAGGTATTACAGGTACCATCAATGTGGGATATCTCCTTTAGGCCTTTCAGTAGGTGACAAAGGGTGGCAGATCTCATGCCTGTGATTTTGGCCTTTGTCCAATTTAATGCCCCTCTTATTTTTGTTTGGATTTACCTTACCTCCCTGATAAAGATATTGGCAGAGGGGAAAAGATTTCATGTACTATTTTCGTGTACGATGAATGTGAACATTTTTTTTTTTAATATATTTGTATGAGCGCTTATGGTTTTACATGCATGACGGAGATGTTATGAATCTTGTGATCTTTACTTTTTGATGTTATAAAGGAGCACGAGAGAAAGCACCCCTTGTAGCTTGATAAGGGGGTCAGACACCTTAGGAACCCCGGGCTCGACAACGAGGCGAAAAAGTACTTGCACCGCGGCAGATCAAAGAGTTAGGAATGACATGCAAAGAAGTATCCCTACAACGCATGAGATGAACGAGTTCTTTGTCTTTGCAGAGCAGCAACAACAGAGAATCTTCATTGAGAAGTATATTATACTGTCGTTTGGACACATTATTTAGATGCATAGATCAACTTGATCTGCACTTGTGGACCACCACACAGCTGCAAATAATTAATGATATCTTCTTCCCTCTTTTTTTTTGCAGGTATAATTTCGATATTGTGAACGATTCGCCCCTTCCAGGAAGGTACGAATGGATGCAAGTAATTCCCTGATAAGGGTACATTTTAAATGGAATTTGAGACCAACTTCTGAACTTGGATTTCTTCCAGAGTATTGTAGAGGAAGTAACAGGCATTTACGGTTGCTGTAGTTACCATATTCCTTCATGTAACAAGGAGCCAAGAGGAGTTTAGATTAACGAGCAATAACTTTGTGGACCTGCAGACCCAACCCACTAAAGTAGTAAAATATATATTTATAAGACCATACTCTTTTTCCATAGAAAGGAATCCTTTGAGAAGAGATGGGGAAGAATTTGGTTGTTCAGGTCTTTTTGATAATTCTGTCATTGTAATTGTTTTCTAGGAGGAACATCTAGCCTAGCTACTCGATCTTCATTCTAAATCGTTGTCCATATTTAGGTAGGATAACTTGAAATAAATGTAATTGGTTTCCTTTCCCTACATCCCTTTGTCTTTATTTTTGTCGTTTAGTGTATCCAGCATTTTTTTTTCCCACCCCTGCCTGTCCAACTGAGCAAATGAAACACAAAGCTGAACTTGGACTCTAATTCTTGATGTTGAAGTTCGGATGTTTGAATCTGACGTGAGATTTCTTTCTACCTTTGGTTGCTTGTGGTTTAAGAACGACTATTTTTCGCGAGTTATTGTTATATTAGTTCATAGTTATAAAATGTTGCCGCTAGAAGGTTAGTTTAAGGCTGATAAAGGATCAATGGTGTTGCCTTGTAGCATCATACCAGGATGACAAGCAATGATGGGGCGGTGGTAGTGGGGGGCCCATGGCCCCCCTAGCTTTTTTATTTTTTATTTTTATTTTTATTTTTATTTTTGAATTTTAACATAGTAGGTTTTTATTAATCTTCACATCCTTTAAATATTTTAAGGAGATTTTATTTGTATTTATAATATTAATAAATATTCTCATAAAATCAATAAAGATTTTAATGTATATTTATCTATAAAAAATTACTTTAAAATTATTAAGAATGATCATATCCCTACATATCTATAAATTAAAATATTTTTTTATAAAATAATTAAAAAACATATATCACATTAATCATAAATGGAAATATATTTAAAAAAACTTGAGAAATTGTTCTAAATTCTAAAATTGTTTTTTAGTAAATTTTTTTTATAATTACATGAAAAATTTTAAAGGAGAATTCAAGTAAAATAAAAATTAAAAAATAAATCTCTTAAAGAGTCAATAATTATTGGAATATGTGTTTTTTTTATTTTTAATTCATTAGTATTATGTTTTTTTTTTCCTTTTATATTAGAAAATGATTCTATGTGGTTTTTATGTGATTGATCTTTTTGTTTATTTTTCTTGTTATGTTCATTTATATGATTATATATTTATATATTTTTTAATATAATATGATATTTTTTGATTTTTGATTTAAACATTATTTGAGTTTTTGTTCTTTATTATTTCCTCTCATTTGTTTTAGAGATACTTTATGTTTCTTTTTAAGAATGAAAATATGTCTTTTTTTTTCTTATTTAGATTTGTTAATTTATTTTTTAACAAAATAAATTCAGTTTAAAATAAAAGTGGGTATATGAGAGGATTAAATGTGGTATTAAATAAAAAGTATCTATAAAATGATAGATTTATCATGTTTATATTAGGAAACATTAATTAGATTGTGATATTTATTAATATTATGGGTGTAAATATAACCGCTCATATTTTATTGGGCAAACAATTTAAATTTAAGAAATAAAATATTTTACTAAAAGACATAAACATTAGTGTGTTTAATGACTTGATCGGAAAAATTTTTTTTGCCCCCATCAATAAATCTTGGCTCCGTTATTGATGATAAGGATTCCGATTTTAAGTGTCCAATAACTAATGGTCATAAGTTCTAAGAGTAGCCGCACATAGTCTTTTTTTCAAAGGCCTAAAACAAACGTGCATGACGAGGTTCAAATCTGGGAGTTAATAAAATAAATACTCTTAAGTAAGATTGTCTTGTCATTATGTTGTCATCACCGGTGCTCAAGATGCCTGCCTACTGAGAATAGACAATAGAGTAAAAGAGCGCTTGAACATGTCTAACTAGTTCCTTTTGACAACTTGAATTGGATTGCGAGCAAATCTTGTAAGTGGTTTTGGATTGTTGTACACCAGTGCTTTCAGGCTCTGACATGTCCTTTTGTATGTTAGTGTTCATTGTTAGTTTGTTAAAAAAAAATTACCCCCCTTTTTTCTCCTCTCCCTCCCTCTTTCTGAACTAGTCAGTGGGTGGTAAAAGCTGCTGCAACTTTGTAAAGGGGGGGGGGGGGGGGGTGGGGGGGGGGGGGGGGGGGTCATTTATTTCAATGAGGGTGTGGATGAACACAGAGACCAGTGTGTAGGATTACTGAGATATTTGGTTATTCACATGGGACGCTCGTACGGCTCTCCTCTCCCCTCTCTCTCTCTCTCTGTTACCCATGTTTCCTACGTAGATTTGGTTGGTGTTCTCTTCTCTTCTATCCCTTTCCTTTTGCATATCTTTTTGTCCACTCTGGTACTACTTGCAGGAATGAGCTGGTCTGTCTAAATTGATTTCAAGCCACTGCTAAATTTGAAACCCAAACAAAAAAAAAAAAAAAAAAAAAAATAATAATAATAATAAATTCGGGTTTCTTTTAAACAGGAAATTTTGAAAATGGCAAAAAATAAACGACATTGTTAGTGAAGACAAGTGAGAGCCAACTATCCCATACGATCATTTGATCTTTCAGCCAAAAGGCGTATCTGATTTCCCAGATCTGTTACCTTGGATGTGACATCACAGATCAATAATTTGATGGGTTTTGTATGCAGTTGTCGTTTTATTTTTATTTTTATTATTATTATTTTTTTTTGGGGTCGTGTCCATATTCCAAAACTAAGAGACTAAGAGCAAGGAACCTACTCCACAAGTCGACATCCGAGTTCGAACCAATGATAGTGATGTGGTGCATCTCATCCCAAAACGTGATAAAACGCATTAAATGCATGCAGCTTCAACTAAACATGGGGCCAAATCGGGCCGTCGGTAAAACAGCTGCAAAGATAGATTTGAGAGGTTCTCCACAACCCCAAAAAAAAAAAAAAATATATATATATATATAAAATAAATAAAGGATGGCAGGGGAGAAATACAAAATCTTTTATTAGAGGTTTTTGGGAGAGGGGTTGTCGGCGAGTCGGTGACCATGTGAAACCGGGACCAAGTGTGGTTAAATTAATGAGCAAAGGCAACAACAACATGATTTGATGTGACCACAACCTATGAATGAATATGTGGTTGCAATATCTTGAAACTTTGGCGGTGTTCAAATTTGCAGGGCAAAAAGGGCAGGGTATTTTATTATTGATGTTCTTTAATTTTATATTTTTGTCAATTTAATTTCAAATTTTTAATTTAATAATTTATTTCTAAACTTATTAAATATTAGTAATATACATTTTATCAATTAATTTTCTGTTAAATTAATTATAAAAAATCCATATACACTTTATATAAAGACCGAAAAAACTCATTTTTAATTAAAAATTTATAAATATAATATAAATCTTAATGTAAATCTTTTGAATTTTTAATTTTTAATTTAATATAAAATTAACTAAAAAATATATATTACAGTAATTTAATAAGTTTAAGAGATAAATTATTAAAATTAAAAATTTTAAAAATAAGTTATTAAAGAATAATAAATTTAAGGAGCATTAATACTAGACACTAAGAAGGTACGATAACTTAATAGGGGCTACACTAGTTTGAGGTCTATATACATATACGGCTAGTAGCATCAGTCCAAGAGCAAGCTGTCCATTTTTTTTATTTTGTCAGACAAAAGTCCAGTCTAATGTGTGCATAATGCAGACAAAAAGCTACTAAACAATTCAATCCAAGTTGAGGCCCCACACCCAGCCACCCACAAACTCCCAATTTAAGATCATTATTATTTTTCTCATTCTCACTTTTTTTTTTTATTAAAATTTGAGACAAAATTCAAACTCTATACATTCTAATAAAATTATTTATATATTTACCGTTAGCCACTTTTCACTTGTAATTTGCTTTCAAAGCAAACGAAGACCTTGGATATGAGCATTCTATGCCTAAAAAATTGGAATGCGCAAACGATAACAAGGGATCTCAATTCTAGCAAAGTTAATAAATGGATAGAGCCCTACCATAGTCTTTGGCTATAGGTTCCAATTCTAGGAAACAAAAAGTAACAAGATTCTATTCTAATTTTTGAATGATTACCTGATCCCGATCTAATTAAATGTTAAAAATATATTAGTGCTTGATGCGGGGTGGATATGAGATAAACTGCACAAGAAAAATAGAGTTAGCCAGATTTTGCACCCCCAATATTTTTTTCCCCTTATCAGAGGGCAAACTTACAAAGCATTTTATTTTATTTTTGGTTTACACTAGCTCATAATTCTGCTGAGAAGAGATGCATATTGCAATAAATGCTATGGGGTTGCAGGCGGTAAATTTGCTGCATTCTTTGTCTCTGCCATCTCAACTTCACATGCAGTCCTATCTGTTGTTGATTTTCCATTTTCCAATGCCATCTCTTTAATCTTCACTCTTCTTATGGCTAGTAGCTCATACCTGATAACAAGCGAGAAATCACATTCCAACTTCTGAAAGCACATATTCTATGAAGGTACTCTACAACATTCAGAACATGCTAATTATAGTTTGAACTTGCAATTTAAACTTTTTTCTACGATGTTTTCTCACAAAAATTGAAATTTCTGGTTCAAACTTTCGATTCAAACCTATGAACCAAACACTATGCTTCATCCTATCTAAATTCATCAATCATCCATGAAGCTATATCACATCTTCTTCCTAGTTACATGAGTAGAGTGCAGGTTTCAATTATTCTACTGAATACTCCATTAATTTCCTAATGCCAATATGCATGTGATTATACTTGAGAGTGCGTCTGGTTGGAAGGAGTGAGTGGTAAATCATCGAGGTAAAAGAAATGATGAAGGAGGGAGATGTCGTTTTCTTATGATATTTAGTATTAAATCCTTCCAATAATCTTCTGGGTTGTTTTTAAGGATTTAGAGTCTCTCCTCTAATCTCTTCCCTTCTCTTTCTCTCCAACCAAACAACCATAAATGTCAAAATCCTTCCAGTAATCCCTCCACCTCTCTCCTTCCTTCCACTTTTCTCTCCTACCAAACACTCTTAATGACAAAGGGGCATGTCATACGGAAAAATAGCTCGTCTCTGATGGAGCCAAATTGAGAAGCTGGTGCATTTTAAACCTAGCAGTCATAAATATAATGCCACAGAGATTCCAACCACACACAAAATAGTAGGAAAAAAAAAAAAGATGACAACCAGAAAGAAAGCTAGGCATCTTGTTTGGAAGCGGGTTCGGTTAAGTTACACATTTGGCGAATATTGTGAATCATGACAATTGCTGTGCTCTCGATTCATTAGTATTGTTTTTGCAAGTAAAAGGCGAAATAAGCCATTGAATATGTGTCCTTGAAGCCTTGCAGGGACAAGACTTTCCCATCAAAGGAACAGATCAGCGCATGTTCAAAAGAGGTAAGAAGATGCTCAAAATAATTGATGAAAAATTGCAAAACTCACTCGGCCACATGACTCTTCACAAGCAAGAAATATATTCTCCAAAACTGCGGTTCCTTCAAGTAACGTGGGCAAAGCTTATATCTAAGTAGTGCAATTTCCTGAAACATCATAAATCATCAACAATGTCATGATGTCTTTTTTATTTTTTTATTTTTTGTATTTTATATATATTTTAAAAATTTAAATTGCTTGTTATATTTGTCAAAGCTTACTAATTAGGAAATTTAAGCTTCAAGAAAAAATTATTAACATAGACCTACCTTTTTCAAGACTCCAAAGTCAGTGAATTTGACTTAAAAATGCAAGTAGATAAACGGAGAAAAAAATAAAAGAGAGACAGAGAGTTGAAAAACAGAATCTAATCATATTATAATTTTGGATTATTCACGTCTCTCCCATAAATTTAAAAAAAAAAAATTTGTGGCTTGAAGTGAACTACTATGAATATTATAAAAAAAAAAAAAAAAAAAAACTAACCTTTACTTTGGAGAGAATAAGGGTCGCATGTCGCTCCTGCCATTCTGAGAGATCATTACGCACATTGCCAGAAGAATCCTCGCCACGTTTATCTCTCTCCTCATCTGCACATTGCCAATTCTATGTGTAATTTAGTAAATAAACATCGTGTAAATTCAGATAATACCATACTTAATTCCAAGTAAACAAATTTCGAGTTAAATTAGACAGAATTAATCCTAACGAAGAAAGTTTTGCATCAAATTAGCAGCTTTCATTCTTTACCGGCATCCAAACAGAGCAGAGACAACGAATTGGATGTAAATGAAGTAATAACTGTTTGGCTGTTGAGAAAGGGAAAAAAATTCGCGAAAATTTTCAATATTTGAACCAAGTAGATTCGAATTAGCCTCGGGGAAGTAACAAAACAAGAACAGTTCTGAAGCGGCAATCGAAAATTTTCCTTCTAGTTTCCTTTCTATTTCTCGGAAAATCAGCAAAACTTTTACCTGAGAGAGGGAAATCCTTGAAGGTTTCTAAGGTGAAGGACTTGACGAAATCGATCAATTTCTCAGTAACTCCGAGATTGTCCTCGTCGCCTTGGAGGCGTTGGTCCGGGAGATCTGGGTTTTTGGTATTTTTACCATCCCTGAAAAGGTTGCGCCGGAACCACGAAGAAACGTCCATGGAAGGCGCTGGTCCTCCTCCTTCCTCTGAAACCGCGAAAGTGAAGCGAGCGACGAATCTCCTGCGGAACGCTGATCGGGTGCTTCCCAGCCTATCGTATTATGGGTCAAATTTAAAGGCCCATTTGTTTTGGGCATAAAGGCCCAATTTTCTAACAACATTACGCTCACATGACATGCCTGTGAAACTGTTTTCCTTTTTATTTCTTTATTTTAATTGATGATGGGAAAATTCAAACTTTACCATGTTATTATAATGAAGTCAAGCATGTGACTGCAGACACAGCCTAACGATAATTTCATAATTGAATTTAATAAAAAATATAGAGTTTGAATTCTCTCAAGTTGACGGCTAGATTATTCATCAATGAAGATTGACTTTTTTCTACATTTTAAAAAAATAATAAACCTTTGTTCACATTTTCTATGTCTTTAGACTTGACCTTCGAGCAAAACAATTCGGGTAGATCTTTAAAAATGTTAATATAATATTTGTTTCTATTTGTTCTATCTTATTTGGAGTGGTTTTATTTATTTCATCTAATTTTTTTATTATTAATTTCATGTGAAATGGGTAGATGATGAGGGCATTAAAAAATATTGACTTAATCGGAATGTCTTAGTGTACCTATTGATTCCTATCACCACTATTTATTTTAAAAGAAAAAAAAAAACTTATAAGTAATGAATTTTTTTTATCAGTCGGGTAGGAATTTATAAATGACAAATTATGATATCATCACATCTTCAAAAACACACACTCTCTTAATTTTAATAACTTCCATCTTAAATTTATCTAATTTATTTACTTTTTTTTATAGTATTTTTTTTGTATTCATTTGAAGAATAACCTTAACTCTCTTCTTTTTCTACAAATCGAACTCACACCTTTCGAAATTCAAAACTCGCTCCCTTATTCGTGTCGTTTTGCTTTAGCTTTAAAACATATCGAGTAAATTAGTAATATTGAATATGGAGATCTTTGTCCTTCCATGACCTTTTTTTTTTAATTACTTTTTTGTGAATTGTCCTTCCATGATTTTCTTCATTGAATATGTGTAAATTTATCATAAGGACAAACTCATAAAACAAAATTAAAAAATAAGACAGAAACTATTAAAAATGGTGACATAACGATCATGAATGTTTTTTTTTTTAAATCTCTTCTAATTTTAGTATCAAAGTTTGAATCCACATAATTTGGATAACTACGTGTTGGATTGGTTTACCTATGATACGAGGACATCATTGATCTCTTTTAATCTACAGCAAAAAAAAAAAAAAAAAAAAAAAGGTTGAGACAAAGAAAAAGTTCTAATGAATTATTGGTGGCGCAAGAAAACAAGCCCATAATTCAGGGTTGGGCTCCAGATCTCGGCTGGTGTCGCGTTTCTCAAATGATGTGAGGTGAAAGACTTAACCCCTCAAAGTCCCAAAAACTATATATCAAAATATCATAGGATGCCTTTATATGAATATATATATATATATATATATGTACAATACAAATACATGTCTCTGTCACGACCACTCACTAATCACTTTGGCGTGCAATGCAGACTAATGATGGAACTGACCTTTCCTTTTACCACCACCAATATCACTTATTAGTTTTGCACCCCCGAATTTCCTCTCCATGGACCATTACTTTCTCTACCCCCTCTCTTACCCGTCCTATTATTGACTAAGCATCCAAATTGTTTATAATTTCTGTCAAGTTTCACCTAATCAATCACAACCTTTTGTTTGTGGCCACAAAAACCTTGGCTTTGCCCGTGTGACTCCTTTGCTTCTTACTTTCCCTTTGGTAGTCCAGCGTTGTCCAATGTTGTTTTTGTAATTCAAATATTTAAGATCTTATCGAGTAAAACGATATGTCCTAATATCCTGTTTGATTCCTCTGATGATTACTTAATTGCCTCTTTGTTATATAAATGCATTGTTAGTTTATGTAATGAAATTGCTTCTTTTTTTTTTTTCTCGCTCTCAGAATGAAATGGGTTGTTTGTGAATGAAAGAGAGAGAGAAATTTATGTGCTGAGTGCTGACCAGCCAAAGAAAAAAGAAGTTGAAAAACTTTGAAATTATTAGCGGTACGCCAAGTACATGTGTGCATGTGTTTTTATCAAAAACTCCAAATAAATACATACAAAAATTGTAATGACAATCAATCTGGTTCACAAAATTAACCATAAACCTCATTCCTCTATTATTGTTAGTTGTTGCCTCTTTTCTCTTTCCCTCTCGCTCGGTCTTGGCTTAATTAATTATGTGGTGCACACGGATGCATGAAAAGAGTGATGCCGGGAAGTGGGGGCAGTTTTGACTCTTGACAGGACATGAAAGGTTTTTAGATTTTGAAGGCTCCAATAATACCATATTTGTTTTGTGTTAACATATATATCTATATATATATATATATATGTATATCTTTCTGTCTCTGGCATGACCGTGTATAATTAAGTCCCAAAGATCTCAAAGTATAATGTAATTAAGACCCACGGAAAATATTATCCATAGACAAAGCCTGTTGATTTTTGCGGTGAATAAAATGGGAATAGAGCGACGTGTCGTAGTTTTTTTATTTTTTGATGTGATCATAGATATCTGTCATTTTGACAAATATACATATATTAAGTCGTAATTATTTTAGGTCAAGATAAAAACAGACTCAAAACTTTTTTATAAGACTCTGAACTTGAAACCTCTAATATACTAAATTACTTATAAGTAAGCTCAATGTAACTAGGCTACTAGCTCGGTGGTACAAAGCATGTAGGTTAGTGTTTGGTTGCTTATTTTCTATAAATTCATGAGTGGAGTACCATATAAATGATGATGAGTAGAGTTCCAAAGATCTCAATAGAAATGCTATGAAAATATATGTATATAAAAATATATTTATGATGTTTTCCCTTTCTTTAATCACAAGAAAACAAAATGTTGATACTTGAAAAATATTCCAAAACTTTAAACAAGGCACTCTTCTTGCAAGCTGTACTTATGGTCATTACATTTGGGGTCCAGCTAGGTAGGTCTCCACTCCATGCTTATTCATGTCCATGACCATATAGCGTGCACAAGAATATTATGTAATATGGCCTTTTCTGACTTTTGACTTGGAACGAAAGAATTTTTTTGTTTTTTCCATTTAAAAAAAAAAAGAAAGAAAGAAAGAAAAGAAAGAATTTTTTGTTTTTGTTACATGGAGTAGACGGTGGAGCAAAGGGCCTTGGTGGTGGTGGTGGTGGTGGAAGATATCATATCAAAAGATATCATAATATGTGTAATTATAGGTGGTGGGACCATGGTCCCACTAAATTAATAACACTAATATGGCCCCAGAAGATGGTGGTGGGCAATCATAAATCATAAAATTATCGAAATTGGCCACATCTCTCGCTATCCCTTTGTTTTGATTGTCGTTCTATCCTCTTTTTGACCTTTTCTTTCTTTGCTTTTTCACTCACGTGGAGAGGGGGAGAGAATTTGTAAAAGAAAAAGGTAATTTTTTACTTTTTCTTTTTTCCCCCCACCTTTCTTGAAAATAACTAGGGAATTATCTTCATCTCTTCTTTTATTTATTTATTTTGTTGTTGTTGTTGTTGTCACATTTCGTTTTTTCTTCATTTTCTATTAATTTGGGTTTTGATTAACTTTTTCAGACGTATCTTAAATAATGATATAATATTTTATGAACTTTGTTTAGTCTACCAAGTTAGAAATTAAGGGGCAAAACCCTTAAATGATGGTTGATCGATTGACTTTATTGGTACTAAATAGAAAAAATTCCTCATTGTTTTGTCCTTTGCTTACCTAAGAGTCCTGTTCTTAGTCCAAAACTTTGATTTATTTGGAAAGACACAAATCCAAGGTCTTCAATGTGGCCAAATGGCCCTCAAACATTAAAATTAGAGTTGAGCAAAAGCAACCAGACAAAAGGGTTTTCTATTGAAATGTAAACCATGCAAGCCTGCGAAATAAAAGATACTTTAATGAACTTCTTAATTGATCTTTAAAACTTTCCTTTTTCATGAAAAAAAAAAAAGGAAAAAAAAAATCTTCAAAAGGGTGCTCACTGAAATCTTAAAAACGCTTTGGGTGAAAACTTAAAATTATCGGAAAGCTTATGGTGAAAAACCGAAATTATAGAAGTTCTAAGTAGTAAAGACAAGGAATTATTTCACTTCACCGTTATACGGTGCAAAAGGTTAAATCTGTCAAAGTTGTCAAACTAAACTAACTACCCCTTTTTCCCGCTCTTTTGTTCCGTTCCTGATTGGAGTTTTGACTTTTGCCGTAAACAGAGTTAGAAAACCCCTTCTTTCTTTTCGCCTATTTTCTTGCTTGTTTTTGGGATAAAGTTCTTTCCTTAAAGTAGACTATGTTGATTTTTGCCTCATTTTTATTTAACATAATAATTAGAGTAAAAAAAATAGTCATACATGGAGAGAGTTATAGATTTTGATAGATTTGAAGTTTACATATTCCAATACTATGAAAGAAAAGACCGAATTTTTTAAAAAAAGAAAAAGAAAAAAAAAAGGCAGAAAAGTATGACCCACCAAAGAGGCCCATTGCTTTGGCAAATTGCAATCTATGGTATGAACATCAACATGCTTGATCACAATGGCCAAAGAAGTTCATCAACGGCAACATTTCCAACTGGGTCTTTCTCTCTCTGTCTCTCTGTCTCTCTCTCTCTCTTTCTTCCAGTTCAGTCTCTCAAGTCTCCACTTGACCCTCCTCTTTATTCTCTCTTCCTTCGTATTCCCCATATATATATATATATATATATATTATTTTTTTTACCCTCTTTGGTTTTCTTTCTAGTCTCTCTCTCCCATGGACCGAAGCGAAAAACATCAGCAGCAACAGCAGCTCTCTCTCGCCAAGAGCTCCCGCCATCGTTGCAGTGAATGGTTTGTTTGATTTCATGTTTTTTGCTGTTTTTTGTTCCTACTTTAATTCACTATTACTAACAATTTGTCGAGTCTCTATAATTTGGTCCACTATTAATTTGTGTCTAAACATCTGAAATTCTTGTCGATACACATATACATACATATATATATGTATAGATATACTAATTGTGAGGGTCGTTCTTAGGATTTTCCGGGATGTTCCAAGCGATATTACTTTAGAAGTGAGTGGTGCCACATTCTCACTGCACAAGGTAAATTCTTCCTCTGCTTGGTTTTCACTCCCCTATTTTCTTTTTTGGTATTTATAAATTGTCTTTTCTGCTTGGAAAAACATGGTCTCTTTGAGCCTACCTTGGTTTGTGCATGTTCAGAGCAATACACAGTTAATTAGCCTTATCTTCTTCATTGTGGAGCAATAAAATATCGAATTATTTGGCTTTAATTCCATAACTTGTTCCCTCTGTGCATGTATCTAGTTTATTCTTTGTTGGCCATATCGGCTACAAATCATTTTTCTATTTATCCTAATCTGGTAACTATATTTCACTAGGATTCCGATTCTTTTTTTTTTTTTCTTGGGTGGAAAAGAAATGTACTTGTTCTGATTTTTTTGCTTATTCAAAAGCAAAAAACATGTGACGATCTCCTAACAAATCTCTTCAATTGACGAAGTTCCCTCTCGTCTCTCGGAGTGGCCGAATCCGAAAACTGGTGGCGGAGCACCGGGATTCCGATATCTCAAGGGTGGAGCTCCTCAATCTGCCGGGAGGTGCCGAGACATTCGAGCTGGCAGCAAAGTTCTGCTACGGAGTCAACTTCGAAATCACCCCGTCTAACGTCGCGCAACTCTGCTGCGTCTCCGATTATCTCGAGATAACCGAAGAGTACTCGAAGGACAATCTCGGTTCGAGAGCGGAAGAATACCTAGAGAGCATTGTTTGCAAGAATCTAGAGATGTGTGTTGAAGTTCTTCAACAATGTGAGAACTTGCTTCCTCTTGCCGACGAGCTGAAAATCGTCAGCCGTTGCATAGACGCAATTGCTTCGAAGACTTGCGCCGAGCAAATCGCCTCAAGCTTCTCGAGATTGGAGTACAGCAGCTCCGGAAGGCTCCACATGAACAGGCAAGCGAAATGCGAGGGTGATTGGTGGATAGAGGATCTCTCGGTTCTTCGAATCGACTTGTATCAACGAGTTATAACCGCGATGAAGTGTCGTGGGGTTAGACCGGAGAGCATTGGAGCTTCACTAGTGAACTATGCTCAGAAAGAGTTGACAAAAAAATCCAGCTTGTGGAACCCCTCTAGCCAGACTAAAGTTGACATGATCTCGGGCTCGAACGAGCATGAGAAGCTAGTGGTTGAGGCCATCGTCAGCCTTTTGCCCGTAGAGAAACTCGCCGTTCCGATCAGTTTTCTCTTCGGTCTTTTGCGAAGCGCTGTGATGCTTGATTGTACCATTGCTTGTAGGCTTGATCTAGAGAGGAGAATTGGGTCCCAGTTGGACATTGCCACTCTTGATGATCTCCTGATCCCGTCTTTTAGGCACGCGGGGGACACTTTGTTCGACGTCGACACGGTGCATAGGATTTTGGTGAATTTTTCGCAGCAAGATGATAGTGAAGAGGACATGGAAGACGCCTCTGTTTTCGAATCGGACAGTCCTCATTCACCTACACAGTCTGCTTTGTTTAAAGTTGCGAAATTGGTGGACAATTACCTTGCGGAAATCGCTCCAGATGCGAACCTCAAGCTTCCTAAATTCATTGTCATTGCAGACACTTTACCAGATCATGCCCGGACCGTTCATGATGGCTTGTACCGAGCCATTGACATCTACCTTAAAGTACGCTTCTCTTATCTATCATCCAATCATGGTTTCACATTTATACATCTTAGTCCTCGATTATTGATTTTACACTTTATATTCCTCTAAACTTTTCTATTGTTACGCCAACGGCCTCTTTGTAAATATTATGTAATAAAAAAATAGAAATTAAACACGTTCTGATCACATAATTTACTTATAGATAAAGCCATAAATAAACTTTTTTTTTTTTTTGAAAGATCAAGTAGTTTTACCTATAGATAAAGTTATAATTAACATTTATTTTTTGAAGGAAAAAAAATATGGAAGCTTACATGATCTGAATTTGTTTAACTTCCGTTTAGTGTTTGACGAAATACTAACATAAGAGACCGTTTGTGTAACAGTAAAAAAATTCGAGATAATGTAATGTACAAAAAGAGAAATCTTGTTGTTTTTGCTTAATAAACAGAGACAAGGAAGCTTGTTGGTTGTTTTTCACACTCATTTCTTTAACAGGCACATCAAAACTTGTCCGAAACAGACCGAAAAAGGGTCTGCAAACTGATCGATTTCCAGAAGCTCTCGCAGGAGGCGGGCGCGCACGCGGCGCAGAACGAGCGCCTCCCTCTGCAGTCGATAGTGCAAGTCCTCTACTTCGAGCAGATCAGGCTGAGAAACTCCCTTTGCAGCTCCTACGGCGGCGGCGGAGGCGGCGACGACGTCGATGTCAAGCCCATCATGCACCAGTCGTGGCGGATCAGCAGCGGGGCGCTCAGCGCGGCCATGTCGCCGCGCGACAACTACGCGTCGCTGCGGAGGGAGAACCGGGAGCTGAAGCTGGAGCTGGCGCGGCTGCGGATGCGACTCAACGACCTCGAGAGAGAGCATGTGTGCATGAAGAGGGACATGGAGAAGTCCAACTCGAGGAAGTTCATGGCTTCTTTTTCAAGGAAGATTGGTAAGCTCAGTTTCTTTGGGCATAGTTCTTCCAGGGGATCAAGTTCTCCTTCCAAGCAATCGTATAGGACTGATTCTAAGGTGATTGAGAGAACATGTGCATCTACAGATTAGATATACGTTCATATATATATATATATATAGTTCGGTATATTTTACCAGGATTCTTTTCTTTTTTTTTTTCACACTTTTTGTTGATTAACTGAAAGTCATGCTCGTGGTAATGACATTTTTGTATGTTTTTCTTTCTTTCTTTCTTTTTTCTTTTTTTTTGGTGCCTTTTTTTGGTCATATTGTAAATGAAATGTCATGCTGTTGATGTAATGATGACAGGGTATCTTCTTGATGGAAAGTGATGTTTTTGTGTGACTAATACACAGCGATATTGTTACCTTATTTCATACATTTTTTAAGCGAACTTGAAGTTGTTGTTGTTTTAATAAAATAAAAAAAAATTAAAACCTTTTGCCAACAAAATAAACTTATTTACAGCTTGTTTCGTTGCCAGGAAGATTAACCGATAGTATATACAATGACGAAGGGAAGGGGGCTTTGGGGGTGGGGGGACGGCATGCCCCCGCCCCTAGCTTTTTTTCTTTTTTCTTTTTAAATTTTAATATAGTGTGTTTTTTTTTTTTAATTTTAATATAATGGATATGTTTATTATTTAATCTTTGACCCCCTTAAATTAATAGTTCTCTATATTTTAGAGACATTTTATTTACACCCACAATATTAATAAATATCACCACAAAGTCAATAAAGATTTTTAATGTATTTTTACCCTACAGGAAAATTACCTTAAAACTATTAAGAATGCTTATACCTTCACATACCTATAAATTAAAATATTTTTTTTTATAAAATAATTAAACAAACATACATCACATTAACCATAATTAAAAATAATATTTAAAAAAAATCATAAGAAAGTGTTCTAAATTGTTCATTTTATAAACTCTAAATTATTCTTCATCAATTTCTTTTCTTACGAAATTTTTATAACTATATGAAAATTTTCAATGGAGGATTCAAGTGAAATAAAAATAAATAAAAGAAAGATGTCTCTTGAAAATCCAACAACAATTGAAATATGTATATTTAATTTTTTAATTCATCAGTATTATGTGTTTTTTTTTTTTTTTTTTTTTGAAAATCATTCTCTGTGAGTTTTTATATGATTATTCTTTTTATTTATTTTACCGTGCTATGTTCGTCTACATGATTCTATATTTATGTATTTTTTTTAAATGTAGTATGACATTTATTGATTTTTGATTTAGACATTACTTGAGCTTTTTTTATTTACTATTTTCTCTTCTTTTTTTTTTTTTTTTTTTAAGATACTTTATGTTTTCATTTTGAGAATGAAAATATCTATTTTTTCTTATTTAGATTTGTTAATTGATTTTTAACAAAATAAATTAAAAAAATAAAAGTGGGTGTATGAGAGGGTTAAATGTGATATTATAAAAAAAATATCTATAAAATTATAGATTTACTATGTTTATATTAAGAAATATTTATTAGATAAAGATATTTAATATTATTATGGTGTAAATATAACAACTCATATTTTATTGGTAAACAATTTGGATTTTAAGAAATAAAACAGTTTTATTAAATTCATAAAATATTAGATGGCTCAGTGGCTTGACCGAAAATTTTTTTTGGTCCTTTCTATAAATAAATCATGGCTCCGTCACTGAGTATATATAGATATAATTGATTGAAGTACGTGTATAAGTTCATTTTGTCAAAAAAAAAAAAAAAATTTCAGGACCTCAACATCTTCATACTAATGTAAAATGACCAATATATTTACCCAAAAAAATTTGTTAAACGACCAATATAATCTAAATATTTTACTTGGACTAATATCTATAACACGACGCTTTTATATATAATATAAAGATAAATCCTCAATTTTAATTTGTGTTTGGTGCACCAGTTTGAAATGAAATTTTTTAGATTGAAATTGGTTAATTTTTCAAAAATTAGTTATAATTTTTAATAATTTTTTAGAAAAAGATAAAAACTAAAATGAAAATTTTAGATCCCAAATGACCCTGGTGGCATGATAAAGCCATAAACTACTAAAAATTACTTCCCCCCCCCCCCCCCCACAAACGGAGTAAATGAATGAAGGGTACATTTCCTAGAATTCAAGATGTCGTTTCCAGGCTAATACCGAAAAGCCAAATGTCGTGTTTGGGGCGGGAAAGAAAATGGACGACGAACTTAAGGCTAAAATGGCAGGTCGTTTCTTCACATAAACGACAGCGAGTTTTAAATTCGAATGGTCTATTGCCAACTATCTGAACGAGTAAAAGTATAAACATAAACGACGCTGAATTTCAAAACCGAACGACATGTTTCCTAGAACAGCGGATTGTGGAATGTTAAATGGCACGTCGTTTGCCTCACTATATGTAGAAACCTCAACATGGGAAATGATTTGTCGGTTTCACTGAAGTTGGCAAATTAGCTTTAGAAATTGAAGGATTAAGGAAAAGTTGTTTCAATCTTCTAGGATTGTAAACTTAAACAACCATGCTGATTTTTTATTTTAAACGAGAGCAAACTTTAATGCAAAGGATAACATATCACTCCAATTTTATCGTAATTAAGCAAAAAATTTTTACCACAATTGACATATATATATATATATATATTGCGAAAATTAAATGACAAGGAACACCATAGGACAAACGACAAGTCCTTTTAAGCAGACAAAACAGAAAGGGATTCGAAATTGTGTGTAACGCCGAAGCATTGTCCATACCCTCCAAACTCCCACCTTAAAGTTTTCAGTACGAACACGAGAGCACATAGGTGGTATTTCCCCCTATTTTTTTAATCACTTGAATGAATAGAGTTTTTTTTTTTAATTTTATTATTATAATAATTTTAAGAACACCTGGTTTGTTTGTTTGAAGGAGAATCAAAACTGCAAACAAACAGCTAGTTAACTATCAGAGTAACAGATCACACACCAAAATGATCCATTTCGGTTATGGTGAAGGTTTCCAGACACAAATGGGAGATTGGCTTCATGTGAGGACACACAAGACCAAACAAATATCATTTTCTCTCTCTCTCTCTCCTTTTTGGTCATGAAACAGACTATTGGGATACGTAAGTTTCAAGCATTTGAGAGCGGGAATATCACCAATTCACAGGATCCGAAATCCTCACTCGACGGGCAGAACTTCCGCTTCTCTGTCTCTCCTTAACCTTAATCTCTCGTCTTGGGAACATGAATCTCACTTTAAAATTAAGCGACTTCCGAGCGCTATCGGGTTTCCTCAAACACGATTTCAACTTCCCTAATTCCTCTCCACCATAAGGTGAAGAGTTTGAACCAGAAGAATCTTCGTCACTGCCATTCTGACTATTATAAGGCTCTATTTCAGGCCGGAAAGTAGTCACACCCTCCAATTCAGTTCTCTCCGATTGCAAGAATTCCCAGTAACTGTTTCTCTGCCCTTTCCAAGGCGACAAGAACTTCTCGCTGCTCTCACTTTCCGACCCCCTGTCGGCGCCATGATCATGAGTTCGAGTGATATTTTCTCGTCGCTGATTATTTTGTTGGTGGTGGTGATGGTGATGGTGATCGTGACTTCGGGTGATATTAGCCCGTCGCTGATTATTTTGGTGGTGGTGGTGATCATGAGTTCGAGTGATATTATCTTGTCGCTGATTATTTTGTTGGTGGTGGTAGTGATGGTGGTGGTAATCTATTGGGTTGAGTTTATTTTTCCGCTTCTCTTTGGATACAAGCGTGTTTTCCCTTACATGGTCTTGGTGTCTAGGAGTCATCCCAGCGAAGGCCTTGTGCGGCGACGTCGTTTTGAGAGGCGACATGGTTTTGTGCGGTGACGTCGTTTTGGGCGGAGCATCGCGGTTTCTCCAATCTCGGGGAGAATTAGTACACTGTTCACGTCGGAGCTGGGATTTCGTGAGATCGCGGATTGTGTTGTCGGGGACGAGGAGGAAGACTTTCCCAAGAGGAAGGACCGACTCCGGCTTGATCACGATCCAAGGAAACTTGAACACATCGGTACGTGTGACACAGTGCCTGGGGTGTTTGCTCATCACTTCCCCGGCGGTGATCGGCTCCCTCAGAGTCTCGACGTACCGTCCCGCGTGAATCAATTTCAGTTTGCCTTTCTCCGCAGCTACATGTCTAATTCTCTCTCCTCTCATTCTCTCTCTCTTTCTCTCTAAACTAAAATTTCTACTTCGTTAAAGCAAATTAGGAGAAGATGAAGAAAAGGGAAGGAAAAAGGGAGGAGAAGCTCCCTTCTTTGCTAACTCTTATAGCGGCTCGTTTGGCAACGAGGACAAAGGGGTTCGACAAACTTGATGAGGAATCCTAGGACGATTTTGCTTATCATTTGCCGGAAGGGATTGGATTGGACATTGGAGGGCTAGTTGCTTGGATATTGTAAAATAATAATTAAAAAAAAAAAAAAAAAGATAAAATTATGAGAGTCGTTTCATTGGAGGCAATGAGGCTTTCGTGCTTATCTTGTTGTCGATGGTCTCGAGGAACCAATTTGTTCAAATAGGTTATGTAAAAAGAAGAGTTTCAAGGACACTTGCTTAGACACTCTCTTGCTCACTCTCTCTCTTTTGAAAGTAGACACATGTCCAATTTTATTTGTAGTGAAAGGACCAACTCTACAAGATAGAAAATAAGGCATGTATTTGCCTTGTTATTACAGAAATGCCATAATCAGATCATCAAAGCCTTTTTTTTTTTTTTTTTTCCCTCTCGTCACGAGCCTTTTAGTTTTTTTTTTTTTTTCCCGAGTCCCTTTAGATCCTTTCCATTCCCCAGTTCTCATAATTGATTTTTTCAATCTGATCCTAATCGGACCTTAGCTATTAAATTCATGGTTATGGTCTTCTCTTTCTGTCTTTCACCTCCGATCAATGACGAGTGCGATGCCGAAGTCAAGGGGATGTGAAGATCAAGCACCGGTTGAGAGGAGAAAACTCGCAGTGACGGTCTTGATGGGGACATATCATTGTCGTTAGGACAGAGGAGGGCAGAGGAAGAGATGGTGGCCCAGCAATGGTATTGTTGTAAAAAAAGATTATAAGACGCCTTCTTTCATTTAACCATCAAGGACCAAGGCTTCCAAAACAAACTCAAAGGGACACGTGTTAACTACAAAAGCGAGAGTAAGAGAGAGGGCGTCCAAGCAAGTGCCCTTATTAGCACTATTCAACAAATAAGTTATGTAAAATGTCTTGGCTTGATTTGTCGTTTGAATATAAAATTTTTAAATTATTATTTATTAATTTTTTAAAAATTAATTATAAATTTTATTGATTTTTAAAAACAAATAAAAATTTGATATAAAAAAAATATAATTTAGTTAGAGTTAAATTTAAATATCAAATAAAATATTTGCAAACTTGAGAGTTTGAGACTTTAGATCAATTTAAACGGTTGCACTTGGAAGTTTCAGATGAACTTCTTTAGCAATACATATATTAATAAGTATTAATGTCGTTTTAGCAATTTGGCCTTATTTTTAATTTTATTTTTTTTAACAACTACTAAGTGAGAATTTTCGAGAAAGTTCTTGACAAGAGGGAAAGAAAAAAGAAAGGAAATAAAAAAACATATTATTTAAAAATAGAGAGGTAAAGATGTATATATTCTTGGTATGAGTTATTTTTTCAAATCATTGATATTGCGAGAGATTAAAATTGGTATTAATTTTTTTTTAGAATGAATCATTTATCTGATCAATTTTTTATTGTTTTCTAATCATATGTTATGAAATCCTTTAATTAATTTTCTTGTCACTCCTATCCCTATTTCCACTTTTTTTCTTATCAAATGAGCTCCAAGGCTTTAAATTATAAGTGAGTGCAAAACTAATGTTAGATGTGACATAGAAGCACATGGCGAAGTATTTCTAAAGAACGGGTTAATTTCATTTTTAATTCTCAAATTAAAGGTCAAATCTTACTTTGATCCTTGACTAAAAAATATCCCAAATCGAGTTTTGAATCATTAAAGTGTATTAGATTAGACCTTCTATCCATATGGAAATGAAGAACATATTCCTTCTTAACGATCATTTCCTATTATATAAGTTATAAAACTAACAAAGTGACTAATTTATGACAATTCGATAGATCGATAACTTAAAATAAAAATGAAATTTGACCTATATATGATTCGAGGATATAAATGAAATGGACTAAAATAAACTTTAGTGAAGTTGTGATTTTGTTCTTTTCCAAGTCAAAAATGGCATCCTATGTGGCCAACTTATTCCTTTGATTCAATGGGAAGATTACAATCCGTACGTTAGTTGATATCTGCAAATCATAAACAAATTCAGCCGAAATATCTATGGGCCGCGAATGAGGAAATGGTCAAGTTAAAACCAGGGGATGATCTAAGTAGGTTGGATTCTACGGATTTTGCAATGACCAGTTGTTAGAATAACGACAATCTGAAACCAAAAACCTTGCTTGGATCGATATTGATGGAGAAAGCAAAATGGGACCAAAATCCAAATGATT
Source organism: Ficus carica (assembly GCA_009761775.1). Classification (NCBI taxonomy): domain Eukaryota; kingdom Viridiplantae; phylum Streptophyta; class Magnoliopsida; order Rosales; family Moraceae; genus Ficus; species Ficus carica. The sequence continues at coordinate 1,733,429 of CM019748.1, read as the reverse complement.
CTAATTGTTGATCATTGTCCCTCATCCGGTTTCTTATTTTGAAGTCAAAAACGAAAAAGTGACAAACAATCAACCAAAAGGCTGCCCATGGTAAAAACGGATGAGTACTAAGTGAGCAAAGAGCACTGGAGCTTTCTAGCCAATGATCATATAAAACCGGGTAGGTGGCCCCCGGGCTGGCAATTGTAGTTGTACCAATAATTTTGTTGGTTAATTTGTTTGAAAAGTAATGGTAACCGTTTTCAAATCGTAGTGTTATTCAATAGTGTATGATTGTTGGATCTGGTCAAAGTTAAATAAAAAGTGATACATAACAGATAGTTTTTAATACAGATTCGATGATTGAAACACAAAATTTTGATTTTTTCAGGTCCTATTATAGAAATCTCTAAAACAATCGGGTTATGTAATGAGTCAGTTAGCAAAATGACTCTTAACACTTTTCTTAAAAGTAATCCAAAAATTTTTATTAATAAAATGACTTCGGAACAACCATGAACGGGGTTAAATGGTTGTTCTTATATTAAAATGAAAAAATGTTATTTTACTAATTTTACTTTTTAAGGTTGTCATTTTGGTAAACAACTATAGTCGTTTTTGGTGTTATAATTCTTAATCTAATCTCATCGGTAGTTAACTAGTAGGGAGATTACAACCCTATTTGTGCCTTGGTGGTTAGGGGTGTTGTCACACTCTTTGACAAGGTCAAAAGTTCAAGGCTTGCAAAGAGGAAGAAGAAAATTTTTTATTTATTTTTCTAATATTAGTTAGAAGTTGAATAGTCTCATATTGTAAAGATAAAAAGCAAGCAAAGTATTTGTGAGAGTACGCTGATAATATGCTTCGTTTACATGGAGCTAAACACACACACATAAACTAACATGGATCACAAAAAGAAAAGAGACCAACGGCAAGTGAAAGCAGAAGACAAAATGAGATTTCAGAGGAAAATTATTACAGTGGCAAAGGAGAAAAGGCAACACAAACCCATTACCATGAGCAAGTCAAAACTCAAAAACTACAGTTCTAAATTCCAAATTGAAAAAAAGAAAAAAACAAAAACAAAAACAAAAAAACAAAAAGAAAGACAAAAGGGTCTCCTACCACCCGTAACATCAAAGTAACAAGAACTTATTGTCAATGTTTTCTCAATTATCTTTTTTGTTTATTCTTTTTTAATTCACTGTTGAAAAGTTTAACTTTTTTTTTGGGTTGTTTATGCAGCTGACTTGGTGTAGAAGCGGATTCCGACGGCGACGCCGAGAATAAGAAGGGGAACAAGTAATTGGAGGACCTTGATGACGAAGTCAGTAGTCCTGTCCTGGTTGTAATAAGGCTGCTTTGGTGGGGTGTATTGGACCTTTGAAGGAATTGTTGCTGTGTCTATATCTCCTACATAGAACTCATCCATCATTGCTTTTGCACTTGTGCTGTGTCCCACATCCTCAAAATCATTCGTTGCATCTTTTCCTGCAAAATCATTTACTTTAACATTAGGGGTCTCTTTAAGTTGTAAAAATCACATTATTTTTTACTAAATTTATTATAGGAACTGCACTGTTACTCTTTCGGTAAGTGCCGTTGTTTTAATCGTTGAATTAATTTTTTATCAGTTTGATCTATAAGTATCTAAACTAAACATTTACAATGCAATTCACAAAACTAATTCACAAAACTGATTTTAGTTGATCCTACGACTACAACAACAATACATGTATATATATATATATATATTAACAGTTTTGTTATAGTGTTTGGAGGGAAAATAGCTCTAACCAACCTGTGCTTGAAAGCAAGACGTCATCACCACCGGGATGGTCATCCAAGAATTTTGTCACATCGTATACCTGCTCCAACGACCAACAAAGAAGAGTTTATGCTCTAAATAAAAATTGCAAAATGGAAGACAGTATGGAAGTCAAGCATGTTGGGTTTGGCTGCCTAATTTCAAAGTCAAGCCAAACGCTCAAATAGCCTTCTAGCATAGTGCTTTTTTTTTTTTTTAATTTAATTATTATTATTATTACTTTTTAATTTTTAACGCTTTAAGCACAGTGGTTAACTACTAGGAAAGAGGTTTATTGTTTAAAAATGTGTTCGATAATTGGATTTTCTTCTACACTTGAAATTTCTGTGTCAACTACTCTTTTGTAGGACCCACTGATAACGTGATAAACACAAATCACGGATCTAAATTCCAAATCGACATCTGCCCTCCAGCAAAAAGAAAATAAATAAAAAAAAGAAAAAAAAGAGAGGAAGATAATTGCTCTGGAAACAAAAGAAAAAGATACTAACAATCAAGCTGAAAAGTGAAAAGTCAACTTTCTTCCTCTGTTCTAATAAGAGTTGATTCATATCAGTTGCCTCAAAACAAAGGCTGTTCATATAGGTTAGAATTTAAAACTTCTGCGACAACTCAAATAAGTATAACCAAAACAAAAGCACTAAAGAGAACAATCAAATCAAACATAAATAAGGCCGTGCAAAGAGAAACCAGATCAAACGACACGGAAAACTAAAATCTCGAAGAAATTATTCAACCCAGATCCACTTTGGCCATAAAATGATCCCAGTGAATCATAAAATCAAATTTCGACCTTATTTTGTTACCAAAGAGATCGGAAACAAAAGAACCCAGAAAGGAAAACAACAACAAAATTGTGAATTGCCTGAAAGCCAGACCACAAAAACGACAAAAAAAAAAAAAAAAACACACACGCACACACCTTGCCGTCGATGACGAGCCAGCATTTTTCGCGGGTGTTGTGGTGGGAAACCTCGGCCAAGGTGTAGACTTTGCCCATTTTCTCGAAGAACAGAGATCTCACGGACGGCTTTTGGAAACGGATCTAAAGAGCTTTTTTTTTTTTTTTTTTTTTGCTGTCTTGTGCCCTTCACAATCCAGAGAAAGGCTGTGTTTGGCTTTGAATACTTTTATCTCACAATGAGGAGAGAGAGTAGAGAGAGAGAGAGAGAGAGAAGGGGGTTGGTGAGATGAAAATCGGGCTTGATCTGGTATGGGGTTGGTACCATAATAGACTAATGGCTGTGATGGCTTTCCTTTCCACCAACCACCCGTCTTGCAGTTTTTGCACTTTTGGTCCCTTGTTTTTATTGGATTTTTCTATTTGCCCTAAAGTGAAAAAAATTCTGGATATGGCCATTTTATTTAGAATGCACGTTTTAATTATACTTTTTTCAATCTCTTGTTTTATTGGATTCTTCTATTTGGCCCCACAAGAAAAAAAAATCTTACAATATGGCCAAATTTAATTTGGAATTGACGTTTTGATTAATTTTTTCCATTTATGTATGATGGTGGCAAATTGTCAAAATTAATTCTATGAGATTTCAACATTTCTCATTCCCCATTTTTTGAAAGTTCTGAATATTGAGCGAATCAACTACATAATTATTTTTTGACATTATCACGATTCTTTTTGTAATTATTGTTTAGTGTTCATATTTTTGTTTATTTTATTATTAGTTATAATAATCACATTATAGTGAAGATATATAATAGTTGCATGTATAATTTATTGATAAGTTTAAATTTAATTCCATCATTAGGTATAAAATTTGAATCCACTACTTAATTTTTTTAAAAATAAAAATTATGGGATATATATAGTATTCAACTATCCATTAATAGAATTGGGTCTTTCAAACTTAGTTAGTAAAAAACATTAAAAGTTTGATCATAAATACGGCAGATATAGGAACGCTCATAAAGAGGGTAGCTACATCATCCATTATGTAGCTTTTGGCCATATTCACTAATAGTATGGACTCGTATTTTGGCCACCCTTGTTAATTCGTATATTCATGAGATGTTTATTTATTACTTTTTTATTTATTAATAATTGTTCTTTTCATTATAATTACTTTTTTAAGTCGTTAATGCTAGTGTTATCAAAAGATCCTTTTATCAAAAAAAAAAAAAAAAACCTAAATTATCTCATAACTTAATAATAAATTCACGCTTGACTTCACTATAAAATATTGAGTTTAAATCCTTCCATCATGAGTTGCAAAAACAATATAAAATAAAATCACAAAATTATCTTTCAACAAAAAAGTTCCTAAAATTAAATTCATCATCCAAAAAAAAAAAAAAAAAAAATTCTAACTTCATTGATGCAATGACATTTATAATCAAGCTTCCATCTTTTCTTCATGTGGTTTCATATATTGGCGTAAAGAAACTTTGCTTACTGATTTGGTTTTTCCGAATCCAATGACCAACCTGTTACAAATTTTCATAACAAAGAAACGGCTATGCACAGCTACGCGAAGGGCATAGATGAAAAAATATCCAATTTAGGGGAGAAATCGTAAATATGATAAAAAGAGCAGGCGCAAATAAAGCAAAAACTTCCATTAATTATTTGTCGTTTTTTAATGCCTCAAACTGATGTCTGTTTTCATTTTGGTAAGTGGCCATCACAAGCCTTACCTAACACAATCCTTCCCCTTTTTCCTTTCTGAGATTAGAAATTAATTATTAAATATTTTTTATACTTTTTTTGGTAGATAAAATTTTATAATTTGCCAAATGAGCAATGGTGTAGTTCATTTAACTTGCGTTTGATTAACTGATTAGAGATAAAATTTTTAAGTTAAAATTAGTTGAATTTTTAAAAATTAGTTATAATTTTTGTTGATTTTTTTTAAAATAAAAATTAAGATGAAAAAATACAGTTTAATTATAAACATCAAATAAACTCTTAGTTTGTATGTTTTTATCTATTTTCTATTTATTTTTAAAGAAAGCCTGTTGCTCTAAAGAAAGGTTGTTGGTTCTACTCTGCTAATAATCATCTCAACTTGGGTCATTGAAAATAACTTCACATCTTTTCTTGTATTTTCTTTTTTTTTTTTTCTTTTTTTTTTTCTTGAACATGTTAAAAAGCGAAGATCAACGTCAAATTGTTTTCAAATAAAGTTTCCAATTAGTGGATCAATTAAATGGAATGGGGATGTCATACACAAAAAGAAAGAGACTTATAGAATGACGGAGGCAAAAGAGCTTTTTTACACATTTTCGTAAATCTTTAATGACGGAATTTTGCTAATGGGAAGGCGCTAAAACGTGAAAGTCAAGGAGCACGTGTGTGGCCGAAATCTTTAAGGAGCTTGTTTGTCGACCAAGTTCATATGTGTGGCTGGGTGTTTTTTAATTGGATAATTGGAGACGGAGTTTTAGAAATATTTTGATTAGAGTTAAGTTAAGTTTTGAAAAAATGTGTTTGGTCAGGAAAAAAAATTATTTGGAGTGAAAAAATATAAAAGTTTGAAATGTGATCGAAAAAAATCAATATAAATATTATTTCGTTTCTCTCGAAATTCTTTATAATTGAAAAAAATCAATTTATTTGGACTTTAAATAGTAAAGTTATGAACTTTAAAGATTGAGTTTATTGTAGACATCTGTAAAAAGTTTCATCGGAAACCAAAAGCACTCTCAAACGGATGTTTATAAACTAGATGGCAAAACACTGTTTCCAAACACTCCTTGAACAACCCCTTGAGTTTCAAAAATGGAAGTATAAGACAAATGGTCCGTTTGGTATTGTATTTATTTATTTTAAAAATGATTTTGTTTTTTTGTATGAAAATAGAAATGAGAATATCTTGGATGTTGAGATCGTTTTTGAAATTATATTTTATTGTATTTTTAGAAATATTGATTTGGATATAAGAAAAAGGTGATTGTATTTGGGTTTGTTTCTGAAAACATGTATCAGGTCACATAACCTTAATACTCCATTTGGTAGGAAGGAAATAAAATAGGAGGGAAAGGAAAATTATGATGGAAAGAAAATTGTAAGGAAATAAAAATTTTGATTTTCCTTTAAGTTATTTGGTATGAGAAGGTGGAAAGAAAATCATTTCACTTTTTCTAGTTTGGTATTGGAAGTAAAATCAAAGGGATGAAAAATTACTATTACTACAATTACTATTATACCCTTACATTATCAATCATATTTTGTTTTTGGTTAGGATTTTGATGGATAACAAGTGTAATTGTGTAAATGCAAAATTTTTTGTTGCTCTCAAAGTTTTCCTTCACAAAATCCTTATACATTTTGGAAGACATATTTTTGTGGACCCCACCTTTAAATTATTCCCTTTAACTTTCTCATTCCACCCAAATTTATCTCCTACCAAACATTCATAATCATCATTTTCCATTCTAAAATCTCTCTTCTATTTTATTTCCTTCTTCTTTTTCACTCCACCAAACGGAGCGTAAAAATGAAAATGAAAACGAGAAAACAACTTTTAACAAGTTTTCATTTCTTCACAAAAACCATTCTCATCATTTTGTTTTAGTTTTCATTTTCATTTTCAAAATATTTACTAAAAAGATATTATTTATGAAACGTTTTCATTTTTTCCCATCAAACGACATGCGAAAACATTTCCAAAACCAATTGGAAACGAAACCATAGTTTTTTTGTTTTTTGTTTTGTTTTTGACATTCCTCAAAATTTCTCCTTCCTTAAATCAGTTTTCTTGGGCCTCGTATCAGCTGGCTCAACAGATCTTGCTCAACCCAACGTAACTGAGCTAGCACTGAGCCCAGCCCAGAATTACCATAAGTCCCTGCCAGAAACCCTAGCGCTCTATTCCCATCCCGTCCCGCTTATAGCCTCCATAATCAAACTTAGACACGAGAGGGAAAGAGAGAGAAACCCTAGAAAACCAGCGACACAGGCAAGAGAGAGAGAGAGAGAGAGAGAGAGAGAGAGAGAAGGAAGGTCGAAAATGGTGTCGGGATCGGGGATCTGCGCGAAGCGCGTCGTGGTGGACGCGAGGCACCACATGCTCGGCCGGCTGGCGTCGATCGTGGCGAAGGAGCTCCTGAACGGCCAGAAGGTGGTCGTCGTCCGCACCGAGGAGCTCTGCATTTCGGGAGGCCTCGTCAGGCAGAAGATGAAGTACATGCGCTTCCTCCGCAAGCGCATGAACACCAAGCCCTCTCACGGCCCCATCCACTTCCGCGCTCCCTCCAAGATCTTCTGGCGCACCGTTCGCGGGTCCGTCGTCTCGTCTATACGAATCCGCCATTGAAATTACTTCTCTTGATCTCGAATTTCTCGCTTAATCTTGATATTCTTATTTCTATTTTTCTTATAGAATGATTCCGCACAAGACCAAGCGTGGAGCTGCGGCGCTTGCTCGGTTGAAGGCTTACGAGGGAGTTCCGCCGCCGTATGATAAGGTCAAGAGAATGGTCGTCCCCGACGCTCTCAAGTGAGTTCTCTATTGATTTCTAGCTTTTCGGATCAATTAATGGCTTTGTTGACTCAAAGTTTCGTTTTTTTGTTTTGTTTTGTTTCGTGTTTTGATTTTTGGTGGAAATGTGAAATTAGGGTGTTGAGGCTTCAGAAGGGACACAAATACTGCTTGTTGGGTCGGCTCTCGTCGGAGGTTGGATGGAACCACTATGACACTATCAGGGTAAGATATTCGCTTTCTTGATTATTAAGAAATGTTCTTCAATTTGCGCTTTTAATATTTGTTTGCATTTTAATTTGTTTGCATTGGCAATGCGGGTTGTAGAATGCGGTGATTAATATCTCCTAGTCCTTGTGTGATCATGAACTTTATTTTCGTGCTAGTTCTTGCTTTTAAGAGAGAGCTATAAGGTTTTATTCAAGTTGTTTTCTTTTCCTTTATAACAATAACCGTATTGGTTTTACCCCTGTCAAGTGAACTCCGGCGCCTTGTTACTCGATATTATTCAAGTTCTGGGAATTTGGAATAGTTCATAGTCTCCGATATGAATTGACCATTCCATTGCGTTTGTACCCGAAGTTTAAGGATATTGTGGGTTTGCCCAATTAGACATAAATTGAAGTCTAGCTGGAAAAGAGGATTAGTCGAGCACTTAGAGTGATTACTTGTGTTGTGTTTATCATTTCATTTGTTTAGAAATGGTACAATGAGGGACGGTATTTGCATATTCGAGTTCTTATTTTTGTTTTTTTCCTTGGTTTTCTTGGTCGAGTGCTGGTTCTTGGGTGAACCATCAATGTGATGGTTGGATCTTTCATATTAAAATGCATCCCAAGTTTCTGAAATTTTTGTTGGCTGCAGGAACTTGAAAAGAAGAGAAAGGAGCGAGCTCAGTTGGCATACGAGAGGAAGAAGCAGCTGAATAAGCTTAGGATGAAGGCCGAGAAGGCAGCAGAGGAGAAATTAGGCTCCCAAGTAGACATTCTTGCACCAGTCAAGTACTGAATATTGTTAGAAACTTGTTAGTGTTCTACAATTTTGTTGAGATTGTGTCTCTCTCTTCCTCTGTTTTTTCCTTTTCTTTGATCCAAGGACATGGAAGTTGGAATCCCAAATTTTTTGAAAGTTTTGGAATGGCCACCTCGTTTTTTTTGTTTCAGAGTGAAGAAGGTTTCTTATTCGACTTATATATATACTTCTTCATTCACAGCTTGACAATTGCATTGGTGCTTTATTCTTGTGTTATATTTATGGTTGGGCTGGCCAAGACTTTGACAATGAACTGTCGGATCCTATTAAGCATCATCTCCCATACTACACTTTTACAAAGTTTCTTGCTTCTCATTCCTGAGATTGGAAATCTAATTCCATGGCATGGCACTTCGCCGGCTCCAAAGAAACGGGTGGCCCTCGGTATGAATCAGCCTACGGTTTTAAGGAAACCCATTTTGCTACTGATCATGAGCATTTGTCATCAGAATATATATATATATATATATGTTTTTTTTTTTCCTCGTTGGAACTTGGAACCTGTTTTAAGTAGCTGTTTGGATGACCATTTGGAGACTGTTTTTGCGTACTATTTGATTTTTTTTTTTCTCCACAAAAATCTTTTGAGCCAATATTGGATATAGGCTTGACCATTTTAATTTTTTAAATTTTTTTTTGGTTATGCTGTCAAGGATTTCTGCTAAGAAAACGGCCAAACTTTAATGGCCAGTCCCAGAGCCCCTTTCTAATTTGGATCATGAATTGAACACTGTTTGTCTCAAATTCTTTCTTATGCCAGCGAGTAGAGTGGATATAGCATATAAGCTGAACTCCAAACATATGCAATGAATGGAACAAAGAATCGTTATTTGCAAGGAGGTTTATAGGGAAAAAAATCATTGATCTTAATTTAATTACAAGAAAGGGGGGAAAAAAAAAAAAACAACGATCTCAATTGTTTATAGAAAACAAATTTTAATGAACGAAAAAAAAAAAAAAAAAAGGTCGTCGACAGCAGGGATCGAACCTGCGCGGGCGAAGCCCAACAGATTTCAAGTCTGTCTCCTTAACCACTCGGACATATCGACGTTGGTAATTAACTGACGACTTATATAATATAAATTTAATGTATTCATAACTAGAAAGGGAACACATAAATCACCAAAGTAATAATAAAACAAAATACCCCGTCATTAATGCATATATAAGGGAAATTCTTTGCTGCTTCATTTATTAGAAAAGATCCTAGTAGGCCCCGAAATTGCTGATTTCGTTGCATGCAAGTACTTTCCTTGTTTCCTTTCCAAAAAAAATGTCATATTTACTTTGAGTAAGTATGAAAATGGAAGCAAAGATAGAACACATATACATCATTGTTTTCAAGCGGCGCTGTTAAGCATCCTATGCATCTCCCACTAATCTAATATTAAAGGCTTTCTAAACTTGCGTTTCAAGCTTTTGACTTTGTTCTACTCCAACATTTCCCCCTTTTTCCTTGATGGGTCCCTTCTTTTACTTTTTTAACCAACAAACTCTGGAACACTCCCTTTACCGTTGATATGAAAAAGATAAACTTGTCTTATGAAATAACTTCTATAGCAATTTTATTGGGACAACCATAAAAAAAAAAAAAAAAAAACAACACACAAGATTTAGGCTATCAAAATAAGATTTTGTGAAAGACATGTATTGTTATTATTTTGTGTGGTTTAAATTGTATCTTATTGATAGAGTTTTTTTTTTTTTTTGGTACCTTATTCGTTAATAAAAATAACAAAGAGAAAAAAAAAAAAAAAATTAATGAATCGTTCCACAACCCGAGAGGTGTTACTACCTAGTAATTTAGACAAGGGTAGTGTTCCAAGTCTTCATTCTTCAACCTAAAGTTGGCTATAGTCTTTAGGAGATACTTTTTAACAACAACTACTATTACTAACACTATTAAGTAGTACTTGAACAGTGTGTTGGAAGCTACTAATTCAGACCAATCATAACTCATAATGACAATTTGCCACTCCTTCCCTGCCTTCATCATCACCTTGATCCCCCTCCACCTTCACACTACTCTAACGAACTTTCTTTTTGTCATTGTTTTTCTTCTCTTCACGTCTTGAAACATATACATTTATGCAGAAACAAAAAGCACTTTTTACTCATAGTCACTCCCACCCAAAGAAACAATTATTTTTCCTCCACCCCAATTCTCTTTTCTTCTCCTTCTTCTCATTCCCTTGAAACTTTCACCTTTGTTTTTCTTTTCATTTCAACACATTCTTCTTCTTGTTCCCGTTTCCGCAACTCCTCCTTACTCCATGGACCATCACAATTCGTGGGCGTGCTTCCTTTTGTTCTTTGGCTATTGGGTACTATCAACTTTCTCTCATCAAGAAGGTATATATATGTATATATTAATATTTTCCTTCTTTCTTTTTTTCTTTTTTCTTTTTGGATAATTTTAATTCTCTTTGTTAGTAACTCTAATTTGATCATGTCATTTTCCAGGTTTCTTGAGCTTGTCTTGTGGTGGAACTACCAATTACACTGACACATCTGGTATCTCATGGATTCCAGACAGTGCTTATATAAGCACAGGAAGCACAACTTCCATAGACTATACAGAGGGAAACAACTCCTCATCAACCGTCACGGCTCGGTTTTTCCCAGGTTCCCAAGGTCGAAACTGTTATCGAATACCAGTTAAAAATATCTCATCTTTGGTTCTTGTTAGAGCTCAGTTTGTGTACAAAAACTATGATGGGCGTGGGAAAGCCCCAGCATTCTCCGTGTCCCTTGGAACGGCCGTTCTTGGCACCATGGACATGAATGAGAAAGATCCACTAGTGGAAGAGTTTGTCTGGCCGGTGAACATGAAAGAGACTCTGTCGTTTTGTTTGCTTGGTGTAAAGCATAAGGGGTCTCCTCTTATTTCCTCACTCGAAGTTAGGCCACTTCCTGAAGGAGCTTACACAATTGGCATGGAAGATTTCCCTAATAAGTCACTCAGGAAGAGTTATCGAATCAATTGTGGTTACACAAATGGATCACTTCGGTATGAACTTTTTGCAGTTTTTATATATATTTATACATACACTATAGGGTTCACATTCGATTTTGTATCATTTAATTAGAGCTTTCTTTAATACAATAATGTGTGTTTCTGAACGTTAGATCTAATCAAAATCACATCAAAATTAAAAAACATACAAAACTGACAAAACTTATTAAGATTTGACAACCGGTGGGATAGTTTTCCACACCTATTAAGAAAAATTCTGATTTTTATTTTAACATTTATAATCCTTTTATTTCATTCCGCGCTTCAGAGTGAATCAGTTGTCTAATTTGGACGGAATTCACTTTGTGCCGCACATCTTATAATTTGAACCTAATGAACGATCATGGTTAGTTTTGTTAATTAGTTTTCCTGTGAAAACAGGTATCCTTCTGATCCGTATGACCGAATATGGGATTCTGATGATAACTATACACCATTTCATATCTCAACTGGGCTTAAGATCAAACTAAGCTTCAATAGGTCTCACACTCTTAAGGAGAGTCCCCCACCTAGCATTCTTCAAACCGCAAGAGTCTTGGCGCGAAGAGAGGTCATGACATACAATCTGCCTCTTGACACGCTCGGAGACTATTATATCATCCTCTATTTTGCTGGGATTCTTCCTGTTGTCCCTTCTTTCGACGTAATGATCAACGGGAAGATTGTGCAGTCAAACTACACTGTGAAAGCTTCAGAAGTTAGTGCTTTATATTTTACAACGAAAGGAATAAGGAACTTGAACATCACACTTAAGAGCAAAAGATTCTATCCTCAAGTCAATGCTATTGAAGTATTTGAGATTGTTGATATCCCCTTGGAAGCTTCATCAACCACAGGTAATTATATTACAATCTTTATACTTGAGTTGTATATTTGTACTGACTGTTAAATATAAAACTAGTGTTGACCAACTTCTTGATAAGTTATGCTTATCAGAGAATTGATAGACCAAAATGGTATCAGAGCAGGAGATTATGAGCTCATACTCATATGTTGGTCTTGCGTTGAACTTTTAATATGTTAGCTTTTGGACGAATCGGTAAACTAACACTAGCTTCACTTTGATCTTGCAGTTTCAGCTCTTCAGGTTATTCAGCAATCAACTGGTTTAGACTTGGGATGGCAAGATGATCCGTGCTCGCCAACATCATGGGATCACATAGGATGCGACGGAAACCTTGTCACATCATTGTATGATTCCCTACTAAAAACCATTTCGTTTTTCTCTCGCTTTATTCTCTTCGGGTTTGACTAGGATTTTTTTTTTTTTTTTTTTTCCTTTGTTAGGGAACTCCCAAACATCAACCTGAGGTCAATTAGTCCAACATTTGGTGACTTGCTTGATCTTAAGACACTGTAAATTCTGTTTCACTACTCTAGTGGTTCGATAAGGTTCTATTTTCTCATGCTTGGGTTATTATACGTACGTCGTGTGGTTTTTTTATGCTCAGGGATCTGCACAATACATCCCTTGCTGGTGAAATACAGAATTTGGGTAGCTTGCAACGTCTGGAGAAATTGTAACACCCCAACTTTGGAAACTCTTTAAATTTTTTTTCTTTAAAAAGTAACGGCAAGTGTTGATTGAAAACACCATTTTTACAGAAATCTGAGTTTCAATCACTTAACATCCTTCGGTTCAGAACTGGAGAACTTGGTTAGCCTTCAAATTCTGTAAGTATTCATTTCTAAATTTGTGGAGAGAAATTTCTACTCTTTTCCATTTCACATCCTCTATCTCCTTTGTCTTAAGAATCTGGTTTTCATTGGACTCAAAATTTACCTTTTCTCTATGTGCAGGGACTTGCAAAACAATAGTTTAGAAGGAACAGTTCCAGACAACTTGGGAGAGTTAGAGGTCCTTCACTTATTGTAAGCAAATCTTAGAATCTGCTAGAACACAAACACAATATCTTCCGTTCTACTTTTGACGAATCATTAATACCCAACTTAACATTTTTCAGGAATCTTGAAAACAACAAGCTCGAAGGTGCCCTTCCGCCGTCTTTGAACAGAGATAGTTTGGAACTTAGGTACTAAAATATGTTTCCCAATTTGTCACCTGCATAATGTAGTTGTAACTTGTAAGCCTCGGCATTCTGAAGCGCGAAACAAACCAATTCCTTGCAGAACATCAGGCAATCTCTGTCTTTCTTTCTCCACAATGACATGCAATGACGTCTCATCCACCCCCTCAATTGAGACACCCCAAGTCACCATCTTCACCAAAAGGAGGCACTCAGCTTCTTCGGGATTAGACCACTTAGCCGTTATACTCGGCGTTACCAGTGGAGCCTTGCTTGCTTTTCTCTTCATCGTCATTTCAATAGTCTTGTACATGAGGAAGAAGAGGTCTCAAGTTGCATACACAGGAAGTACGTGAAACTATACAACTCTTTTTTTCAATAGAAATCTAGTGTTTCCATTCTTGCTTATGTGATTTTTATTTTTATTTTTTATTTTTTTTTTGGTCTTAGGGGCCACAGCAGAGATTCGAAACTGGAACCCGGAAAAGGTTTTCGGTTACAAGGAAATCAAAGCAGCCACCAACAACTTTAAGGAGGTCATTGGGCGTGGTAGTTTTGGATCAGTTTACTTTGGGAAGCTGCGAGATGGGAAGCTTGTGGCTGTGAAAGTGCGGTTCGATAAGACTCAACTTGGAGCTGATTCTTTTGTCAATGAGGTTGGCTGTCTGAACGAGTTTTTGTTGATTTCTGTCTTCACCAGAATTGCCTTATTTCTCGAATCAATTGGCATTGTTTTTAGGTGTGTCTTCTGTCGCAAATTCGCCACCAAAATCTTGTGTCTTTGGAAGGATTTTGCTGTGAATCAAAGCAGCAAATACTTGTTTACGAGTATCTTCCCGGCGGATCATTGGCCGACCACCTCTATGGTATTCTAAGCGTTACGAATCTATACAAAGTTCTTTGATCCAATTTTTAGTTGAAGCACTTCCCTTTTACACAATGAAATTACACTTTCAGGTCCAAATAGTAGAAAAGTCTCACTGAGCTGGGTTCGCAGACTGAAAATTGCTGTTGATGCAGCAAAAGGTTTCTCTTTTTCTGCTTTTAATTACTATCGGAACATTGCATAAGAGACATAACATAATTAAACGTTTACATTTTTCTGATTAATTTGAACCTTGCTTTTTAAGGACTGGATTATCTCCACAATGGAAGCGAACCACGAATTATACACCGCGACGTCAAGTGTAGTAACATTCTTTTGGACGTGGAGATGAATGCAAAAGTTTGTGATTTTGGCCTCTCCAAGCAAGTGACTCAGGCAGATGCAACCCATGTGACCACAGTCGTCAAGGGCACTGCTGGTTATCTTGATCCTGAGTATGTATTCCTCGGAAATCCTGTGGTACTCATTCTGCAGATGATTTTTTCAATCGGGTAGGTTTGTTTTTGACTTTGCAAGGAATATATGATATGCAGATACTATTCCACCCAGCAGTTGACAGAGAAAAGTGACGTATATAGCTTCGGAGTTGTGCTTCTTGAGCTCATTTGTGGGAGAGAACCACTGACTCACTCCGGAACTCCTGATTCCTTCAATTTGGTTTTATGGGTACAAACAAACGACCTGAACTTCTCCATTCTGTTTCTGATTTTTAGCCGCTCCAATTTAGAACAACGAAAAGCCTCTAATCTCTCTAATTTTTTTGTACAAAACGAGTATGGTATGAAAATTGACGGAATGTGACAGAAGGTACAAATTAAAACAAAGTTTTATGCAGAGATCTCACAAATTAAAATTCGATAGTTGCACGGAGACTACCTTTATATTTAAGATTCTCCACTTTCAGGTGCAAGTCTAACATTGAAAGAAGTTGTGGTTTGAGTGAATGCAGGCCAGGCCCTACTTACAAGCAGGCGCATTTGAGATAGTCGACGACAGCTTGAAGGGAAGTTTTGATGTGGAAAGCATGAAAAAAGCAGCCATGGTTGCCATTAGGTCTGTGGAGAGAGATGCATCAAGGAGACCTACTATTGCTCAGGTGTTGGCTGAGCTCAAGGAAGCCTACAGTCTTCAGTTAGCGCATCTAGCATCTCGCGACATGTGAGTTGATGATGTTTGGTCAGAGATTTTGGCGGCGCTTTTTATACATTCACCCAAGGATTCGTCCTCTTCTGAACTAAGATCCAGTTTTCTTTAATGCGGATATATATAAATACACGCACACGGGTAGAAAAACTAAGCGGCAGTTACTCTACGAGTCTATAAGAAGCATCTTATTTTTGTTAAAAAATGAAAAAAATAATTTATATACCAGTCTATTGATGTTTATTCTGTTCATATAATTCCAACTGTGCCATTGAAAAGCCCATATGATTCCTCTTCTTCTACAATTTCATTTTTTCTTTTCCTTTTATTTTTTTCCCCTTCTTTTGAGGAGAACGATAATGCCATTTTTAGAGAAATAAACTTGATGAAATTCAATTTGAGTGTATACTAATTCGATATTCTGGAGCCTAGTTGAAGGCAATTAACTGTATTTCAACCATCCTATCTCTGTACAATAACTCAACGAAAAGGCACTAAGCGGATTGTTAATCAACAGATGATGTTGCAATCGCCATCTGTTATGTCTTCATTTCAAAGTACAATGCCTTCTTCCTCTACATCAGGGAACTCCAAGCATTGTGTAACAGAATTCGGCTAGCTAGAGTACCGGCGTTTCATGAAAAGGAACAATGCCGTCGAAGCAGCCAGCAAGTAAGGAAAAACAGTCCAAATTCCCTGTGTGATATAACACAAGTCAGATCCACAAGATTCGAAGTTTAACTTCATGGTATATAAACATAAAATATATTTGCACACCACAACTGTTGCCACCGTAGCAAGGGCAAATAAAGGGCGCTCTCTCATCAGGAATCCTATCCCAAACTGTTGTCAAAAGTAGGAAAAAAGAATAGTTAATACTTAATAACCAAACTTAAACGGGACAAAAGAAGGGTAAATTCACAAATGGAGACAGAACAAAGTGCAAATAGCACCAAATTAAAAACCACAATGATTTAAGGTTTTGGAATTGTTCCAAAACGGACTCGAACTAACCTGAATTGGAAGAGTGATCAATCCACCACAACAAACTCCAGCGAAGAAACAATCTGGAGATACGCCCTGCATCAGATAAAGCCACGTCATCCTAAAGACACGAGCGGGAATGTATGACTAGGTGCGCTAGAACCAATGGTTCACTCATTTTCTAATAATTTTTCGATTTTATTGTTTGAAAGTCCTATTTGATTAATGTACCAAGCGTGAATGATATTTTAAGAATTGTTAACTAACCGATGCCCCGGCCAAAAAAGCTGTTGGATTTCTCACTCCAAGGGAAAATCGTTCAACTACAAACATCAATCACAAAGATGTTAAAAGATAATAAGCAGATGAAAGCATGCCTGGATTACTCATTCATGCTGCATATATATTAATGATAGATAACTTGATAAGTCGTCATTTATAAAACGTGCTTCTAATCATTTATTCTTTTTTTCTTTTTTCGTGAACTTTGATAGCTGAAGCATAAATCATGCAAAAGCTCTTAGAGCTTACCAAAACCAATGAGATTGCCATATTTTTGAACTGCACGAGATATACTCAAAGCTCTCTCTTTACCAATCCCTAACTGCATCCATCATCAAGATAAAGAATGTACAAAATTTTTTTTTAAAAAAAGTCACTGTTTTTAGAGCGTTGCCATTGTTAATTTTAGAACTTTTTTTGCCATTGTTAATTTAAGAACTTAGTTGACCAGAACTAACCTTTGAACAAACATCATCAGATGCCCCAGACTGCCTGAACAGCTTTCCGAAGTAAAACGGGATCAAGTCGCTAATGCATACTCCCCTAAATAGTGTCGAATTGATATCTCAATACAATATGAGAAGGAATAGAAGGCCTTCACGTAAAACAGTAATTGCTACAAAGCTTTTGATGTAGAGACCACTAACCAGTACACCCACAAACTTGTCGAGATAATATATCCGGCATTCCTAGAGAAGGATTCGGCAAAAGACTGCCATGTTCCGTCCAAAGACAACATCCGTGCTAAAGTTATGCCAACCTAAACCGTTTACTAATAAGATGAATTCAGGCGCAAAATCGAACCCGGAAAGTCACAAATTCAACACAACCAACAAGATAATTTATTGAGCTTGTGAAACAGAAGTACCAGATCAGAGGACAGACCCAAATATTTAAAGCTTCTTCACTGATGAAAAGACCAAAACCAGCAGCCATTAGCAACCAAAAGTAAATCCACCTGCAAAGCAATTAATTCTCGCACACTTACAGACGCGTGATTTTTTTTTTTTAATTTTTTTTTTTTTAAGATCCAACTAATAGTAAATTGAACAACAAAACTGGAAAAATACCCTGGAGCATATTCTGGCAATACTACTTTGTATCCAAAGGCTTTAAAGGTGAAACCAACGGGAGCCATTACCGAAGAGGATGAACTTTCGGGGAGAAACTGAACTCCGAGCGATGAACCAAGAATAGGCCTTTTCACACTAACAGAGATTAGTGTGATTGTTACGGCTACGCCCACTGCAATCGCGATTTTAGCCAGAAATGAAACCCCAGAACTAGTCTGAGTAATTTTCTCATTTCCAAGCACCGTATAAGAAATCGTATCTTGTTCGCCTGCAACTTCTTTAGATGTTGCAGCCTCATTCTCTTCTGCACCCTCCTGTTGATGACTTCTTATCCTGTGTGTTTGAAATCAGAATTATCTCATCATTAGGCAGTTAAAGCAACAAAGGGCATTTGATATATTGACAACAGACCAACTTTGAGCAGAGCAGAAAGATAACCGCAAAATAAAACTTTGAATGCATTTTTTGCGCTCATTAAAATGGTAAAAGAGATGCTTACAAGTTACAACTAAGAAAGTGTTGATTGTGTGTAGCCTAATTCTTGCCCGAGAGGCGTGTGATTTTCTTTCTATAAGCTTATTTTTTATTACGGTGAATTAGTGCAACTACTGAAAGCGAACGTTGCTCTCATATTGATGGTGAACCATTAAGAAATCTTGTGTCCGTTTTATTTTCTGTGATTTTATTGTATCCTTTAATTATTTTAGTGATACACGTGATAATTACTATAGTGTCTCGATTAGCTTTGCGTACAGATAGCTTTTTTTTTTTTTTTTTTTTTTAATTTATAATTATTCCATACACCAAAATTTAACAACAGAAATTATTATAAATAATTTTTAAAAAAGGTCAACTACGAGAAGTTTCACTGTTAATTTTAGCTCCATCCACCTACTCCGCTATTGTTTTCAGCATTTCCCTAACGTTCAGCAAAGATTCAAACTTTTTCCTCTCCTGTCCCACAGTTTTCTCAACAAACAAACACCAAAGTGCTATAGAAGCAAAGAAATGAACTTTATTACCTGAAAGTTTGGGGTATAAATAACCGGACAGCTAGTTTAACTCCATTCTCTCCGGTAACCAACCTGCGACGGACATTGAAACAGCGCGAATGCCTCGCTGGTGGCCTGTTATACAGTCTGGGAGTCTCCGTCAGCCGGAACACCGACGATCCGAACGTCAAAACCGCCATTGGAGACACTCTCGAGCTCTGGTGAGCGTTGTCAGAGACAGCAAAACGACGTAGCTCTGTATGATTCAAGAAGGTCCGGGAGTAGCTTAGCAGTGCCAGAGAGATGAAGAAGAGGCTTTGGTTCCATAGTGTGAATGGCGAGAGATGTATGGTATGCACCAGGGATATGCTTTTATTGCCTCCACGAAGATACCTGAATATAAAGTTTGTGGACCAGAGAAAATATATCTATATTTTCTTTTCTGGTCCAACTTATGATATGACCGTTTAATTTCATGATTTTTATTTCTTTTAACAAGTACTAAGTTTGGTAGCAAACAGTATTTTTCAGGAAAAATTAAAAAAAAAAAATGCTTGGAATTGGGAATCATTCATGTGGCGCCACATGGTGGGTTCCCATTTTGTTCTAACATGGACAATGTCAGAAGGAAAAAAAAAAAAAAACAAACAAACAAACAAAGCAAAAGTTTGGTTTTTTTTAATTAATTTTTAAAGCAATTACTTATTTATTTTTTAAGTGAAAGAGTTATAGTCCACTATTGATTATATATTTGAATAATAAATTTATATTGTTACGAGAGAAACTATGTTGAGAACTTTTTAAATTATGCTAAAAAAAACAGTCTTCAAGGTTTGTTTTTTGTTTTTTTTTTTTTTTGCTTTTTGTTTACTTTTTTTTTTTAATATTGAGGGTGGGAGATTCGAACTATTTATCATTAAATAGAGTTAGGTATGATATTACCATTAGGTTATACCTATAACCATTATTATTTGTTTACTTTTGTTCAACAAATGTAAAACTAAAATTTTTTTTTTTCTGTATTATAATTTAATTTTTCTCTAACTTAAATGATACATGAGTAAGTGAGTAAGTTAAATAAATTAGGTCTCCAACCGAATGTTGCCCGAAAATCATCATGGAAACATGCTGTTCACCAATACTATACTAATCAATGTGATTTGATAAGTCTACCAAACTCAATTTGGGGAATTAATACACCAAAGTTTCCATCATAATTATTATTTTTCTTTAATTAGAAAATGGCAGCCCAAGACAAATATAAAATTAATCTCAGATGATTAAATTAAGGAAGCACTCAACAAATCACGTGTTTCTATTTCTAATTTAAAAAAATGAAAAAAAAAATGTTATAGCGCGTGGATAACATACGAGTGACAAACGTGTAAAAGCTTTACTCACTTCAAAGAGTCTTTATTACGGCGTTCTCCCAACGCCGTGACGGCTTTTTTGGCGCGCATGGAATCTTCTCAGTTAAGAAACCACGCGCGTCTCTTTCATAGGCTTCTGGGTTGCAACTTTCAAGTTTTCTAATCCGCTAAAACGGCGCCGTCAGCCCGCTTTGAAAGACACAGCCGCAACTCATCCAAACGACGCCGTCACGACCAACGACCAACGACCAATGTTGACTACTTTCCAATTGCAGAAACAGAGCCGTGATTTTCCCGACTTCCTCCGACCTTGATTCACCTCGATCGACCTTTTCTGCTTATTTCCCGATCACGATCTGGTCTGTTTTCTTGCTTGTTTAGCTTTTTAACTGTTTTTTATCTTAATTTAGACTTTTCCGATAATTTTCTGGGTTTACTTTTTTATTTTATTTTAAATGCACTAATATTTATATGTATATGGTTATAGTAATCAGCAGCTACATTCAGGAGAATCTTGCATCATCTTTTCAAGGTTTTCGTAATCATTAGTTATAAGTTCTTCTCTTTTTAATTTTTAATAATTTTGTTCTAAAAATACAAATAATTGTACCTTTTTTTTTTTTTTTTTTCCCCTTTTTCTCGAAGTTATTTTGCTTGCTCTTCAAACCCAAATCTTGCTTACATAATTTTTTCTCGAGTTCTCCGCTTGTAATTATTGTAGTTGCTCAGATTTCTGTAGAAAGAACTGGGATTTTTCTTGGGTTCGAGAAGAAAGATGGCTGTGCGAGAAATTCGGCCATGGACGTTATGTGGTCTAATAGGAGCTTTTATTAATCTTGCTTTGGCTTATTTTCTTCTATGCACCTCCACTTTTTTGTTCTTGCCGTCGAAGTTTCTGCGTTTTGTCGGCCTGCATTTGCCGTGTCCTTGTTTTGGGATTTTCGGGTTCCGAAATGGCTACTTATGCTGGCACAGATTGCTTATTGACTGGCCTGTTGGAAGTATCCGTTCTGTTCAGATGTTAGTCAAGAGTAGGTTCCCTTTTGATTTGGTTTGGTTTAGAGACGAGGATCGCGAAATTCGGGTTGTTGAGTTGGGAGGTGAAGGAAGTTCTAGTTCGGTTTCGAGTCAAAGGAACCAAAATCTGATTGATTCTAGAGATAGTGGGTGTAAGGCTAAAGGAAAGCGGGTTGCGGCTCTAAAGCAAAGGTTGGGAATTCGGCAGCGTAGGCGGCCTAATCCATATGGGAAACTTGCTTCCGTTTTTCCAGATGGTAGTTTGCTTTCGGTTGCTCCTCCACCTATTGTCTCCTCTTCTTTCGAACGCAGACAAACTAAAGATAAAAATGCTGAAAGCTTAGTTCCCTTAAGCGGGAAAGAAGATGGCTCCCCAGGTAAGAGTTAAAGTTAACTTGTTTATTTGTTTTCCTCAGGTAGAATATTTTTCAGAAACTTGTGTCCCTTTAATGTAGATTCTTTAGCTATCTTTTTCTGGGATTATTGAACTTAAAAATTTTTTCTCTTGTTTGATAATTTTGTTTGGAAGGTCGAAAAGTTAAGTCGTCGGACATTTAAATTGGGTTGAATATGAAACATAGACTCGTAGCTTGATAAATATGGAACCTCAACCCCCCCCCCCCCCCCCCCCCCCCCCCCCCCCAAAACAATATTTTGGTATCGCTTTTATGGAACACCTTTTAAGCTTTTCATGTTAAATACGGTGCTTGAGAACTTTTTTCTTACTGATTCTTTGCCAACATTGTCCTTTCAGATGATTTGAATACATCAATTGGAAATTATGAGGGTGTAGGGGCTTGCCAAAGTTTTGAAATGAGTGGATCATTTGGTGAAAGTAATGACACTGATAAGAACTCAGTTTGCTCTGAAAAATGTATTGACTATAACGAAGAAAAGAAATTCGTTGCTGGGTCTGAATTTGATATGATCAGGAAGTTGGAGCAAGCTCTTGAGGAAGAGAGAGCTACTTCAGCTGGTCTTTACCTTGAGCTGGAGAAAGAGAGAGCTGCTGCCGCAACCGCTGCAGACGAAGCGATGGCCATGATATCCCGAATTCAAAAGGACAAGGCATCGATGGAAATTGAAGCCAGACAGTATCATAGGATGATGGAGGAAAAGTTTGCATATGATGAAGAAGAAATAGAAATTTTGAAAGATATCCTTGTTAGGAGGGAGAAGGAGAATCATTTTCTAGAGAGGGAAGTTGAGACGTATAGGCATATGAGCGTTACAGGAGACGAGCAGTCATGTGGGGACATTAGTGATTTGGTGGACGAATGGGGACAAAAGCCTTCGTCTTCATTTTATTCCAGCGTGGATTCAGAATCAATGCACAAGACTGTAAATGCTAAATCCCATTATGACAATATGGAAAGTGATGCAGATTTTCAAACGAGATACGAGGTTCCATTTGTTGATAAACAGAGCCATTCGAATGGACATGACTTTATTAAGGAAAGAGTCCTTTTCATAGACCGTTTTGGTGGAAACCATCCTGTTGATGAAAACTAAACTTTGGAAAGTGAGAAGTGTACCTGAAGTTCGCTATTTTCATTTTTTTTTCTTTTGATGATCCCTGATACCATCTTGCCAATCTGGAGCTTCTGGAGAGGAGTTTTGTAGTAGTAAGAGATTGTGTACTAACCTAGTAAAACGGAGCAAAAGAGCCTGAAGATAAACGACTTACTGGCACGGGATATGATAGACCCTGGTTATTTTCTTCGAGAATTTGAAAATTCCCTGTCTTCAGTAATTAGTTCAAGGTTTAAGATTGATATTAAGAATAAGATTGAATTACCCGAGCAGCAGGCTTGCCATCTTCATCTTGTAAGGTAAAAGTCTGTCCATTTATTGTCTTCTGCACTTTTATAAATAAAATAAATAACTATTGCGTGCTTTATCTTGTTTATGTGATAGCTCTTCTGTTGCCAGTTTGGTAATGATGTAGACTGTAATGTTATGTTCTGTTAACTAAATGGTAGGATAAGGAAATGTCCTTGGTATCATTAGGCAAATATTATTAAGTGATTTCATGTCACGTCCTAAAATTCTAAAAACAATAGAATCTATAATCATAAATGGAGTTTTTAGTGAAAATCCACTAGGATTTAATTATGGTTATAATGTATTGCACAATCACAGTAAGGAACAAAACTGGAATATTTATGTTATTGAGTTGTTAGTCAAATTATCTTTTCAGTACTAAACTGAAAAATGCTTCTTTCTTTTCACTTTGTTTTTTAAAGCAAAGAATGAGAGAGGCCAGCTCACATCGGACCGACAAAGCACATCCCAATTATATTGGCACCCATTGAGCCGATCGTCACACGCTAAGCCCTCCACTCAAATTTATAAAAAACAAAAAATAAAGAATTGAAAATCTATAGGAAAAATTATTACAACACTCGGAAAGAGCTCGCTGAGAAAACTCGCGTTTAGTATTTGATTGTTTCTCACTTTATGTTCATGCTATATTTTGATCTGTTAACGATCTAGGAACTCCAGGCAGGCCTGAGATCTGGGGACAGAAGGTTTTCAACTTTGCAGGCCCGATTTTGTCTATTGTCTTCACTGTGGTTTCCTTCTGTATCTTTTGATTTTCCCTTCGCTTGTCTTATTACTTGAAAATGTTGCCATTCAGCTTGTCTATCAAATTATTGGAGTTATGTTGCCCACGTGAGAAACATTTCTGAAATCTACCAAGTGTTCACTGTGATATTCTCTTTTTCTCGGTAGATTTTTAACATCACCGACAAGCATAAATATTGCTTTGGATTGAAACTTTGTGATCTCTTGATGCTTCATTATAAGAGTTATGGAAAGTCCTTGTTATGTACTTCGACATGACCCTCGCTTTCACTATGTCCTTTATTTGCAGGTGAACTTGGAAAAATCTGCTGCCAAAGTAGTATTGGGGAATCCTATGAAGTTGAAACTGCCTAAAATCATGAACATTTTAGACCCAATATGCTTAACGCTTGTCGGGTTCGAGTCAATAGCGTACAAATTGCTGGTGGTTGTTAAATATGTGTGAATAAACCGCAATTAGCATTATAATTAGTTAGTTGCCTATTTATTTGTTAATATTTCTTCATTTTTTCTTTATTTGCTCAGAATAAAAATGGTGTCAAAGGCTTATTAAAGCTGGTTTTTTTTATTAAAAAAAATGATCTGTCCCACCATGTCTTGTCTCTTGGCAGACAGAGAAAAAGAGGAAAATGCCCTGTGAATCGAACCATCATTATTATTCTTATGGGTGTAAAGGATTTATGCCAAAGAATATCTAATGGCTGCAATTATTGTCTTTGTAGAGCTTTTCATTTTTCAAATGGAGCTGGCCAACTTTTGCAGCGAACTCGGTTGGTATAGATCTTTCTTTTTTCTTTTCCCTTTATTTTCCTTCACTTTAATCTCGAGACTCGGATATCAGGAGAAGTTTGGTAGAACGACAGCGTGGGAAAGTGAAATTAACGTGGGAAAGTGAAATTAACAAAATAACCGTCTTTTGTCGTTGTTCTGAAGTTCGATGAATACGAAATGTTTTCACGAAAGTTTGACAAAATTCCTAGAAGAAACTCGGATTTGTACGAGAGAATTCTCCAATTTAGTG
Organism: Ficus carica; assembly: GCA_009761775.1. Lineage (NCBI taxonomy): Eukaryota > Viridiplantae > Streptophyta > Magnoliopsida > Rosales > Moraceae > Ficus > Ficus carica. The sequence continues at coordinate 1,708,752 of CM019748.1, read as the reverse complement.
ATGAAGGAAAATTGAACTCCCACACACAGTTTTCATGTGCTGGTAAATTTGCATCAGAAGAAAGACCAACTGAAGTCCCCGCCTAAGTGATGTTCGTCCTCAAGGAACTGGCTTCTGTTCACGCCTATTGCATGATTGAGAATTAAATAAAACCAATTCTTGTCATCACATGACTCACTCTTTTTCCCCTTTTTTTTCTTTTTTTTTTTTTAGTGACAAACAATATGACTAGTTTGACAATTACAAATAGTCGTAACCTTTACCAACGTAATCAACGGGGAAATTGGGTGTGGATGACATTGACATAAAAAGGATGAAAAAAAAAAAATAGACGACAAGAAAAACTACTTTTTCCTCTACCTTTGTTTTAATCATTACATCAATTTTTTTTAACGGTCCTATATATTATGAAAAACAATTCTACATAATACATCATAAATTTCTTAATGTGAACACATAAATATTTTAAAAAATTAATTTTATCAGTAAAATAATTAGAGATTTATAACTAAATAACCTTTTTTAAGATGTTTTTTAACAAATTATCAAAATTTTTAAAATTTAGTTAAAAGTTTTTTTCCCTCTAAAATGGTCAATTAATTTTCTTAATTGACGAAATTTAAAAAAATGATAAACGATCATTTTGCTATAAAAAAATAATAATTCCGAGATATATTAAATTAGATAACTAAAAAAGATCATTCAACTTAATTTTACAAATAATAATACCTATCGATAAAATAAAAACTTACCGTTTATATCTTTTTTATTTTTTGGCAAAAAAAGAAAAAAAGGTTAAAGTTAAATGTGAAATCATTTCTTTTCCGTCCATTATATGAGTGGCTGTAGTTTTAACGTTTCTTACCTGCTCTTTTAAGAATTTCAATATCACGTGCATGAGAATTGCCTTGTACCAAATCTAACTCCGAACCTTCTTTGGCTTTTGTCCCCCTTTGTCTCCTTGTGACTCGCTGCCGTGTCAAAGCTTGTTCGGTACTTCCCTATTATATTCGAAATAATTATTACAATAATTACGTGATGTTTTATATGGTAAAATTTGTCGATAAAATTGTAAATACGTTCTTATTTTTTTTTTTTTCTATGCAGCCTAACTTTTAACTTTTTTAAAAATTTTAATTATTAGATTATAAACAAACAATTAGAACAGTTAAAAGTAATTATTAATAATTAGTGGGGAAAAAGCTCAAATTAGCAAATTTTTTTTTTTAGTAATTCACCCCAATGATCCCTGAACTATTTAAAAAGTGACACTTTGGTCCTTATTTTTTTTTTTTTTTTTTTTTGTCGTGTTGACCCTAAACTCTCTTGAAAGGTGATAATTTGGTCCTTTCCGTTTATTCCGTTAAAAAACTCACAGAATTGTCACGTAAGAAGCATGTTTTGCGCTTTTTGAAGGAAAATACCTCGAAAAATATGAAAATATATTTACTTATATTAAAAAAAAAAAAAAAAAGGAGAGATCTCTCTCTTTCTCCCCTCCCTCTTTCCCACCCCCACCCCCCAGATCGGATGCCGACGCCGACACCGAAGCCTGAGGTCATCTCCCTCCCTCCCTCCTTCCCCTTTTCCCCCTCGCCCCAGCGCGATCTGGGTTTTGCCCCCACCCCCTCCGGCGCTGCGATTTCAGCCCCCCCTCGGCCATCGTGATCTGGGTTTCAGACCCCCTGGCGTGATCTGAGTTTTGGCCCACTGTCTCCCTCCCTCCCTCCCTCTTCCCCCCCGACCCCCGCGCCGCCGCGATTTGGGTTTCGAACCCCCCAAGCCTGATCTGAGTTTTGGCTCGCCCTCCTCACGCCGCCATCTCCTTCCCTCCCTCTCTTCCTCCTACCTCCTACCCCCCCCCCCCCCCCTCTCACGCCACCGCCATGCATTTCGGCCCTCCCTTCCTCTCTCCCTCCTCCCCCGCGCCGCCGCCGTGCGTTTGTTCCCCCCCCCCCAAAAAAAAAAAAAAAAACCTTATTCTTCGTCACAACCCCCTCCCTTGTGGATAGGGTGTTCAGAAATGGAGAAAGAGAGAGAAGGAGGAGAGAGAAAATTATTTTTTTTATTTCATTTTGTTTAATTAGTTATTATTAAATTACTAAAACACCCTCACAAATTAGATCACATGCATTGCGCATGATTAATTCCGTTAAAAACTTAACGGTTTTGAACGAAAATAACTGAAATGGACAAACAAAAGAGTTCAGGGTTATCTCGGTAAAAATACAAAAAAAAACAAGGACCAAACTATCATTTTTGAAAGAATTTAGGAACTATTTTGATCAATTATTTTATTTATTTATTTTTTAATGAGATTTGAGCTTCGCAAACGTGAAATGTATTGTTTCTTATTCAGAAATTTGTAGGTCTTGCTCTGTGGCCACGGAGGGGGAATTTGATGTGCAAGAGAGAGAGAGAGAGAGAGAGAAAAACAAACAAACCTTCTAGATGATAAATGTCATTGTCTCCACGTCATTCAAAACAAAGAAAATAAATGAAGAGTCGTTTTCTTTCCCAATAGTTTTCTATAAACGTCGTTATGTCTTTAATTTATTTCTTTAATGTTTTCCATATTCTATTGAAGGAAAGATATTTCCTTGCAAATTGGCTGTCACGATATCCAAACTAATAGATGCCTTTTTGTTTTTGGGTAAATCAAACTATAGATGCCTTTGCTACACGAGAGTACTCTGCCTTACACGGACATGTCATCTTTCAAAATAAAATAAAAATAATAAAAAAAGTGTTCTTTGATAGGAAAAGAAAAAAAAAAAGACTTTAAAAAAAGAAAAAAAAATTAGCTTCTCTTACACTATGTTTGGTAGAGATGAAAAGTGGAAGGAATGAAGAAGAGAGATTTTGAGAGATATTTTATAAAAAAAAAAAAAATGTGTTCTTTGATAGGAAAGAAAGAAAAAAAAAAGAAAAAAAGGAAGGAATATTAATTTAAAAGGAAAATAGTACAAATAGGACTCATTTTATTTATTTAATTTTTTTTCCCAAATGTAGATATTTTAGGAAGGAAAACTATCATACTATAACAAAATAACATTATTTATTTTTTAAATTAAACATTACAAATAAATAAATAAAATGACAATTGCAAGTTAACCCATTTTCTCTCCATCCTTTGATATCAAACACAATAATAATAGTAATAATAATAATAATAATTTCCATTCTATGATTTCGTAATGTTTTTTTTTTTTTTTTTACCAAAAATGCAATATTAATTTGTTATGTTAACTAATAAAAAGATGACAATTCATTAATACAGAAGTTAATATTTAAAAATAGATATTGAAATTAATAAATAACATGAATACAAAGATACTTACTAAATCTGGAACATTTATAAACTGAATTCGATGATTAAAATAACTTACTCTTTCTAATTAAAATAAAAAATGTTCATGTTTGCATTGCTCTACTCGATCAATAGGATAAAATAAAAATTAAAAAATAAAAAAAAAAACACAGAGATAGAGAAATTAATCTTACCAAACATAGGGAGGCCATAGAGATCTTGTAGCTACAAAATGTTCGTTACATAGAGTAAAAAAAGTAGACCTAGTAGTTACCTCTGCAGCACCCCCTAGGCTTTCCTTTTTTAAGAATGGTCCGTACATTTCATATTATTACACAAATCAATTCACAAATAAATAAATTTCTATAAAAAAAAAAAAAAAAAAAAAAGAAGAAGAAAATTCAAAAATAAATGAATTTAGGATGACCGACTCTCTCCACTCCACATGGCACAAATCAGTGGGGTATGATGTGGAAATAATTTTTATATTTCTCTTCTCTCCAATTAAAAAAAAGTCGTTTAAGCTTAAAAAAAAAAGAAAAAGAAAAACGCTCCAGTTGTTGGGTGCGCGTAGCGTGTACACTAGAGCACCGAATGAATCACTGCTCGCCGTTAAGTAACGGCGTCTCCGACGTCAAAATAAATAAATAAATATAAATTGATTAAAAAAAGGACTAAAGAAAAAATAATTCATTGATTTTAAAATTAAAAAAAAAAAAGTTTTAAGGAGGAGGAGGAGGAGGAGGAGGAGGACAAGCAGCTGAAGAGTACAACAGGTGACGGAGCAAAAGCGGCCGTTGCACGCTACGTCTTTCGTAACGCTCTTGATAACGACGTCTGTTCCTCCTCTCCTTCTTCTTCTTCGTCTCTTCTTCTTGTCTCTGCTACGTTCGCTCTCTCTTTTTCTCTCTTCCTTCACCAGAGTTGGTTGAGAGGCATAGTGAGAGAAACAATGGCGTCTTAATCAGAAAGCAATATTCGCTTTCTCTCTTTTCCTCTTATAACCTTTTTTCTTTTTTTCATCTATTTTTGTTGAATTCGGAGATCGGAAATCTGAATCTGGCGCGCTGAATTGCGCGAATGTGGTTGGTCGACGGCCTTTTCGCTTTGACGTATGATCGGTCTCTGATTGATCAGGATTCGTTTCGGACCATTCGTAACCAGGATTTTGTTGTCTTCCTTTTGTCTCCGGTTTTTATGAAATCTTGGTAGGTTTCGTCGTTTTCTTTGGCTTTTGGAGTCCTGAGAATCTTCCGGATCGCACAAGATATATATACAGATTCACTTCCCAATCCAATAGCCGGACTTTTCTCTCTTTTTTTTATGAATCTTTGATGCAGATGTAATCGGCGATCCGATTGCGAGCCGCATTAGAAGCAATGCCAGGTACATTCATCTGAAGCCTGTGAAAAATTGAGCTACAATTTTGGCCTTGTTGATATTGATGTGTTTGGTACGGAATTTGTTTGGATGTGATTAGGAGAAGTAGTTGTAGTTCAAGAAGATGAGAAGTCGAGGACCTTTGAAATTGAAACGTCTGAGGACGAGAGGAGGAGGTCTCGTGGCAGATCGCTTAAGAAGAAGACCGTGAATGCCTCGTTAAAACTCACGCAGAGTCTCAGAAAGCGCGGTAAAAAGGTCGCAAATTGTCGGTATACTTCCATTTCGATCGAGGATGTTCGGGACGCAGAGGAGGAAGCAGCAGTCAATTCATTTCGCGAGGCATTGCTCGCGAAATATCTCCTCCCCGCTCGCTTTGATGATTACCATACTATGTTGAGGTAATTCGTGTATTTCATTTCGCACCAAAAAAAAGGAAAAAAAAAAATCTGGAGACTTTGATTCGTTTCTATCAAATTTCTGAAGCTGTAGATCACAAAGGAGTACAGGGGAAAATTCTGAGCAGAATCAATGACTTATGGAGTTGTTTCATAGTTAAAGATGTTTTCTTCCTGTCGGTTTTCAATTTTCCAAGAGCTAGAGCCCAATAATTCAAAGAACAATGACCATCATTTACTTAGTCTCATGAAATATAACTCCATACTTTTGATTCTATTGGTTAAGACGAATTAAGGGAAAAAAATTCTTTGGATAGAAGAGAGCTCACACGGAAAAAGATTTTCCATTTTGTTATGGGTTTGACCTATCCTTATTCCTTAGTGCTTTCAAATCCCTGATTTGATCCAAAGTTTAGGCTTTTATTTGTGTTTCTAGATGCGGAAGATTTGTGTTTCTGACTAATTTTCTTTATCTCATGCAACTGTGTAAAAAATAGGAGAGACATTTTCTATAAATAACTTGTGTCGAAGCACATTTCTTTCATGTTTTTTAGGTTTCGCTTCTAGCATTTGCGCTTAATTATAAGAAATGAAAGCAACATTTCTCATGCAGATTTCTGAGGGCGAGGAAGTTTGATATTGACAAGACAATACATATGTGGGAAGAAATGCTTAAGTGGAGGGAAGAGTATGGAGTAGATTCTATTGTAAAGGTAAGAATGTGAAAACAGCATTGCAACTGGTAGCTGGTGCTTGTTGTCTTGGTTGGGTTTTAACAAATTCCAACTACTGTAGGATTTTGTGTACGATGAGTATGAAGAAGTTCAACGCTTTTACCCTCATGGTTATCATGGTGTAGACAAGGGAGGCAGACCTGTTTACATTGAAAGGCTTGGAAAAATTGAACCCAGCAAGTTAATGAGTGTTACTACAGTGGACCGATTTTTGAAATATCATGTCCAGGGTTTTGAGAAAGTTTTTACAGATAGGTTTCCTGCATGCTCTGTTGCTGCACAAAGGCATATTGATTCTAGCACGACAATACTAGATGTCCAGGGACTGGTACTGTCGTAAAATACCATCTTAGTTATTGCATTTCTTAATGACACTGTGTTTTCTGTAATAACAATGCTTCTCTATTGAAAATGCAGAACTGGGTCAGCTTTGGCAAGGTTGCTCATGATCTTGTTATGCGTATGCAAAAAATTGATGGCGATAATTATCCTGAGGTAGTTTGGTTATTTACTATACTAGAAAGAGGTATTAGGTGAATTTCAGTAGTTATTCCTGATATTGGTCCTTCTCCACAGACATTGCATCAGATGTTCATAGTCAATGCTGGCAGTGGATTCAAACTGTTGTGGAATACAGCAAAAAGCTTTCTTGACCCAAAGACTACTGCAAAGATACATGTACGCAATTTCTCCATCTTTGATTTTAACTCTTGAAAGTTCTTATCAAGTAAGCTGAACTCTGAGACGCTTCTGCACTGGTCCCAAAGGTTTTAGGAAACAGATACCGAGGCAAGTTACTCGAGGTTATAGACTCAAGGTTAGAGTCTATCTTATTCTCTCTGGCTTCTGAGCGCTGAGTTTTTTTTTTTTCTTTTCATTAATTGATTCACTTCATGTTAAATTTTTGTTTTGTTTTATTTTATTTTTCTTCACTATCTATTACATAACTTATTTTAGCATCATTCTCTTGAACAGCCAACTTCCGGACTTCCTAGGGGGATCTTGCTCGTGTCCAAATGATGGTGGATGTCTTAGATCTGACAAGGGACCTTGGAATGACCCTGACATAATGAAAGTATGGTTCTTTTGAATTAAGACATATGTTATATTTGTTCACTTGACATTGCAATTTTTTTTTTGTTTTTAATTTAATTGAAGTTGCAAAGTTTGACGCTCAGCAGATCTAAAGTTTGGACTCAATTTTGACATATTATAGGTTTTTCATGCTGGAATACTTAACATCCTCACTCATCTCACTTCTATTTGCAGCTGGTACATACTGGTGAAACAATGTATTTACGGAAAATTAAAGGAGGTTCACCTGATAGTGACAATCTGGGAGTCAAATTGTTGTCCCCTAAGGTGACGTGTTGATGAATCAACTATTGATTCCATATTTTACCATCTCTTCTTTTAAAAAAAGTCTTCTGTCATCTACCATTCCTGTCGTTTTCTAAATTTACTGGCTTTATGCAGGTTGCATGTAGTGAAATAATCTCTACTGCCAGGTTAGGACCAGACAATACGTCAAGTGTTTCTCGTTTTAAGCAACCAATGCCTCTTTCTGACAAAGTAAAGTTATCTGATATCCTTTTTCTCTTTTTCTCATTTCTCATTTCCTCTATCAATCTTGTAATAGCAAATGTGAGAATTTTGCTACCAAAAATAAAATTTATATGAGAATTTTTTTATGCCCCAAGTACGACACAATTTTAAGTTATCGGACCCTACTATAATTAATATTAGATTGAAAAAAAAAAAATTTGACAGTTTGATGGTGTTTTGGAGAAATCTAACGGTTCAAATTTATGTCATCCTAATGGGTTTTTTTTTTTTTTTTTTCCGTACTAGTATCACTTAATTCTCGTACTAGATGCCTAATCTTTTAGATTAACAAGGTCTGATTAACTTGAACCGCATATTTTATAACTAAGGCGCCGATAATGTTTCTCCAATATCCTTTAAGAGTAAGTTTGTCCAGTATTTGAGACTCGTTCAGCTCAAATTGTCAGATTTCTTTTAGCTGAATAAGCATAGCAGGGTTGCTACATTCATATGACTCTCGTTTTGTCCTTTTGTCTTGTCCAGGAAAGGATGAGTGACTCTTCATCTCTCTGCAGCATGGTTGAACCAGGAAGCACTTCTGGAATAACCGAAGTTGCTAGTTCAAATTTGACTAGTATGTGATCTCTCACTTATTTATCATAGCTGTAAAATTAACTCGACGCATGGTATTTACTTCTTGCAAGTCACAGTAAACTATAACTTTGAAAAATTTCCACTTTTCCTAGAGTTCTTATCCAAGAATGTTTGACATGACGTTTTCTAGTAACAGATAATTTGATCACCGAAGTTGCTCCAAGAAGGCCAGTGAAGGATATAATTCCCCAAGTAGCAAGTGTAGCGTTTCACTTCGTACTCAAGATATTAGCATGTATATATTTAATTTTCCCAAGGTTGAGAAGAATGTTCACGGTGCAACAACCAGAGAACCAGCTAGAAACCACCCCAAAACCACCAATTGCAGATTCAAGTTCTCAGGAGCAGAGCACTCCGCAGGCAATAGAAGTTGACCCACTCTGGCAGAGGCTGCAACATCTAGAAACTGTAGTTACTGAGCTCTATAACAAACCTACAAGAATACCTCAAGAGAAAGAGGACATGCTTCACGAATCCCTTAGCCGTATTAAATGTATCGAATACGACTTACAAAAGACCAAAAAAGTGAGCTAAACCTTCTCTGCTCATAGATCATTTTTTTTTTTTTTTACTCTCGATCAGTTTCTGTTCTTGATCATGTTGGTTTACTAAACTGAAGTTCCATTCTTTGCAGGCGCTACTTGCAACTGCATCAAAGCAAGTGGAACTTGCCGAGTCGCTAGAAGGCTTAAAGGAAACCACCTTAACTGTAAGATCCTATTACCCATTGACTCAGAAATATCATTTCAAACAACACAATTGTTCGGAAGCTCCTAAAATTTTCTGTCCATACGAAATTAAATTGGTTAACGGGTCATTAACAGAACCCTTCACAGATGTATTTTGATTTTTCATGAACTTGGATGTATTTGCGTTGCTTTTTACCTGTTGGGATTTGTGCATGTTTGATTTTACCACTTTTCACATCACTGGATTACTGGGAATGCCTTCAACTAAAGCGTTTCAATATATAGCAGGGGACAAATTCTTGTTGGCCGAGAAATTGCAGGTCTTACGCCCCAGGAAGATGAGCTAAATTTCCCTTTTCTCAAGAATACTTAAATTTGCCAATTCGCGGTGCCTTTTTACTTGACAGTGTAATCACACTCAGATCTGAAATTACTCAGCCAATTTCGATGGGTTGTCATTTTAGGTATTTGTCCTTTTTGTGTTTTATTTATTTATTTAATTTTGTTCTTTTCATATTTTTTTTTTAATGCAAAACCATTCTCTCGCTCTCTCTCAGGTTGTAGTTGGGAGGGGTGAAAATATTCTCTGACCAAGCAAACGGATGAGTTTTCACCAGAGAATAACTTTTTCTTGGATATATATATTGGCATCGAGTGTAATGAAGATGGGCATAATCTTTGGTTTTGTTTTGCTGTACATACAATTATTTTTTTTCCGGTATATTTTCTTTTCTTTTTTTTTTTCTTTTTTTTTCTTTTTTTATGTACTTTTTATACACACGAGACGGGATTCTACTTACCTTGCAATTGCATGCATTTGGTATTTGGATGCCAAATAGAAAATGCACAAAAGCAGAGTTATTGCGACATTTGTAATTGACAGCTTAAACCAGTCTAAAATTTTTCAAAACTTGATCTCTTTGTACATGATTCGGCCACTAGCCCACAATATTCCTATACGTAAATGGAATCTCTGATTTTCTCTCGAAATATAGGTAAAAGATTCGTTTTGTTGCTCTTATATTATAAACTGTACATTTATTATCTACCAAAAAAATAATAAAAAAATATTCCTAAAAATTAACATAATAAATAGAAGACCTTCAGATTGTTGCCAAGGAAGACATGTTTATAAGAACTTAGTAAGACACTTGTTTTCATTTTCAAACAGATAACCAGTTTCTCTCTCTCTCTCTCTCTCTCAAAGAACAAATGACCAGTTTTTGTATTTACTGGTTAGGACTTGGGAAAATCAGTTCGCACAACCAGCACCATACGAAGAACCCACCTAAGTGCCACTGCGATGCAATTATTTGAACCTTTTCCTTTGCTTTCTCTTTATTTATTTTTGAATTATTCACGTGTATGCTATTAAAATTTTAAGCCATTTTCAATTTTTTATTCTTTTTTCTCGGATAAATTTTGAATTAGTCTCATTAAAAAAATAAAAAGATGGTTTCATCTTTTTCCGTTTGTTTTTAACATGAATCTTAAAAAAAATATATTAATTCATCTTTTTAACTGTTTTTCTTGATGAACACAATTCACAAACATGTTAATGGAAATAAGTTTAGAAACTTCTCCATAAATGTCATCAATCAATTCTCAACGGTTGGAAATAAGACAACTTACCCAAGGTCAATGGTATAATTGAATTATAGTAACGTCATTTGTTAAAAATAAATCACATCAAATCTTATAAAAATCAGAAAATATAAATACATAAGATAAAACATTATGGCAATTTATTTTTTTTTTAAATTGAGATATAGGATTCAAACTCTACACCTTCCTTATATGTGATATTATCACTATATTATATATGTAATCATGACAAAATTTCTAACTAATATATATGAAAAAAAAAAACCCTTATTTTACATATAAATAATCTAAAAATTTATGACATGACACTAGTTTACTATAAGTAAATTATTCATTGAGTCCAGATTTACTGTTTCATTTTTCTATCCCAATGATTGTTTTTTCGATAGTAATTTGACAAATTTATCAATTTATTTAAGAATTTTTAGTATTTAACTTTTTTTATATAGCTAAATTTTAAGGGGGTGTTTAGTGCTCCAGTTTGAATTTTTGTCTTTTTTAGAAAAGTTTACATCAGTTTTACTATTTACACAATTTTGTAACTTAAATTTTAAAAGTTCATAACTTTGCATATAGTCCAAATGAGATGATTATTTTTTAAATTACATAGAATTTCGAGATGGACGAAACAAGCTCCAAATTGATATTTTTTTTCTGAATATATTTCAAGTTTTTTTCATTTTTTAACTCTAATAATTCAAACATCTCACCAAACACATAATTCAATTCAAATCCAAATACTACAATCCAAATCTTAATATCAAACACATGTTAAATTCAGATTATATGATATAATATCGTTGAATGTCATCCAATGACACAGAAAATTAGGATAAGAGATCTTAATTCCCTAGTAAACGTCTTAATTCCCCTCCTTCTAATTCTACACAATATTTCATTCTTTTTTTGTTTTTTTTTTTTTTTTTTTTTTTTCTATCATGTTTTTTGGGTAAAAGAACAGTTGACTGATGGTGCTCAAGCAACCCAAAAGAAAGATGAAAGCCCACCTCATGAACTATCCCCACCACCACTAGCGCCGCCACATTCGTCCTCTCTCTCTCTCTCTCCCTCCCAATCCCAAAACACTCTCTCTCTCTATATATCTCTTTCTCTCTCTAGACTCTCGAATGTCGTCGTCTCCTGAACCCACCACCACCGGCAAGAAGGCCCAGCCGATTCCCTGGACCCACGAGGAGACGGTCCACCTGATCGAGTCGTACCAGCAGAAATGGTACTCCCTCAACCGCGGCCAGCTCAAGTCGCCCCAGTGGGAGGAGGTCGCCGTCACCGTCGCCGCCCGCTGCGGCTACGACTTCTCCCACCCCTCCAAGTCCGCCCTCCAATGCCGCCACAAGATGGAGAAGCTCCGCCAGCGCTTCCACCGCCTCCGCCTCTCCCACCCTCTCTCCTCCTCCTCCGCCGCCCACTCCTCCCCCTCCTGGCCCTACTTCGACCTCATGGACCGCCTCCTCCGCGGCCCTTTCCCCCTCTCCGCCTGCCCCCTCGACTACCACGACGGCGATCGGGAACACAATTCCGATAACGACGACCTCGCCGAGGACGATGAAGAAAACGATAATGGTGATGACGAAGAAGAAAACGAGAGCTGTTTCACCAAGTCCCGGAGTATCAATTACATTCTCCGGAAACCGACGATCGTGAACCGGTTCGCCGTCGCCAAAGGGAAATTGGGGATCGGAAGGAAATGCGCCGACAACGGAGCTTCTAGGGCTTTCTGGGAGGAGCCGGCGGCGAAGAGGCCGAGGAACGACGGCGGTCGTGAGTCGGTGCTGGGACTGGCGAGGGAGATTAGGGCATTCTCGGAGAGGATAGTGGGGGTGGAGAGTATGAAGATGGAGATGATGAAGGTGACTGAGAAATGGAGGATCGAGATGGAGAGCAAACGGCTCGAGATGATCCTCCGATCGCAGCACAAGATTGTGGACTCCATTGCTAAGGCTTTTGGGTCGTCGTCGCCTAATCGGTTGAACGTCGCTAAAGAAGAGATTTGAACAAGCTAAAGGTTCGATTTTTCCAACTTTTTTTTTTTTTGCTCAAATTTTTTACTATGTTGAATTGGGTAGTGGTGATAGTTTTTTCTTAGGTTGGAGTTCATATATATATATATATATATATAGTAGTGCAAAGTTGAACTGAGAATTTTTTCACGATCTTAAAAGGATTATTAGCACTTTTTAACATTTGTTTTGTAATGGGGCAGTTCTTGTCAGGAACTTTTTATGTTATTGGAATTTGGATTTTGTACTTGTTGACAAGAAGTGAAATAGAATGTTTGATTGGCATTGCCATTATCTTCACGTAGTTTTAGCCAGCGATATAGTCCTTGATGAAGTCCATGTACGTTATCCTCTTTTTTAATGAATTTTGGTAATGCAAGTCCATTTGAATCATAGGTATGAAAACATAGGCGGAGTCACCATGGCCGAGTGGGGTCTTCCGCCCCAAGTGATCTTTTTATTTTCTTCTACAGTTCTGTTTTTTTTTTTTTTTTTTTCCTTCAATTTTACATCTATAAATTTTATGTTTTTCTAATTTTATTCCAACTAAAAATTGATTATACTTATAAACTCTTTAAAAACTTTATCGTATAACGTACATCCCCACTCAAACAATAGTTTGTTCCACCACCGTTTGAAAGGTAAATTTGAATGGTGAGCTAAAACACTAATAAAATAAGTTTTTAAATAGTGACATCTTGACGGTGATCCAAACGGTCACTTATTTTATAAGCATAACAGGGATTACCCATCTTGAGCTTGGGCGTATTAATGAGTAAATCTTCAATGTTTGCATAATTGTAGATTCTTGTTGAGTTTCTTCTCAACGGCCACTATGAATTGTCAGTTCAAAAGATAGGTTAGAGACGTATATTACATATTTTCTTTCTTTTAACTGAGGGATGTCCCTCATTAGACGTTAAGCGTGCTTGGTAGCAGGCAATGATTTTTTAAGATTATATTGGAGACAGAATAAAAATCATCAACCGAGGGAAATTTGTGAAAAAAAAAAAATGCGTAGAGACACAAACCATATCGGATTAAAATAAATAATAAAAAAAAAAGTAATCTACAAGTTCAACGAGAAACCTACTTTTAAAGACTTGGCTCAGATTATCCATAAGAACGGTAACTGCTATTTAAAATTATGTGCACTTTCGTGTGATAAACTAGAATGGCAAATGCAAATTGGTAAGCCGGAAACTGTAACCAAAACCGCTGCTGCTTGGTATCAATCATCGATGCAAATCAAGAAACAAAAACAGCTTAAAATGAAAAATTTAGTAAGCGAAAGCATGACCAACATGAATATCAACTAACAGCGAGAGAAACTAGGCAGCCAACAAAAAAATTAAGACCAGCAGATGATGATTCCGCTATCAGGGCATTTTGCATTGAAGGAAGAGATAAATTCATTACAGATTACAAATGATTCCACAGACGCCCCCATGGCATTGAGAGATTGAGGATTGTTCTAACAGCATTAACCAGTGTATACACCAGAACCCGATATTCACAAAATTTGCAAAAGGCTTTTGCCCCATAAAAATGATTGATTTGCTACCCTAACATGAAAGGGAATGATACATGCTCTAATCTACCCTAAGGAGGGGGGGAAAAAAGAGAGAGATGCTCCCTCACCGGCCACAGCAGATGGTTAGAGAGACCGGGAAAAGGGAATAAGAGAAGGTAGAAAAACGAAGAGGAGATGAGACCCTGTACACATACCTCTATATTAGTCTCTATCTACCCGAGCTCTAGGGGAGTGGTAATTTACACATGATTTCCAAAAATCAAAAACAAAATGTCTTGCCAATATAGCTTTGGTAGTTCCAGTTAAGTTTAAACAAAACCTGAAAATAATAATCAGCATCTCGATCTATCAATGCCCTTGTCGAATAACCAGCTTCGTCTGCATACAACCACACACCAATCAGCCTTTTCAGTTGAACCAAAAAGGAAGCAGTTAAAAAGATGTGCAATGTGGGATCCATCTAATATTTCACCAGATATAGATTAAACACGTTCGCCACAACTTAAAGTCGTATACAATTGATTGTACCAATGCATGATAAGAATACTACAAGAATTTAAAGAAAATATTAAAAGAATTCATTCGAGGATGAAAAGCAATGCAGGCCCCCATATAGGAGTTTTGAGGATATGGTGTTTCTTCGTGATCAGGAAATTCGGTGAAATTCAAGTGCTTGTAGTGCTATACCATGTTATGAGCTTTATTTTTTCCTTTGTTTTTTAATTCTTACAGTCCGGGTAATACTATGTCATGTCTGTATGCATGAGTTTAGTCTTGTGAAGAGTATATTGGAGAGATGCACACTACCTGTACACTGCTGTAACAAGGGCAAACAGGCCCAAACTAGACAGGACCGGTCGGTCTCGAAACAGCTCCATTCAATGGTTGCTTCATTCTGGTTTAGAATTAGCAGGCCTCAAATACAAACTTCCCTGCCCTGCTTGCAGATGCTGTTTTTGCTGCTGAGGCTGCTGTTGCAAGGGCAGTTGATTTTGTGGTGACTTTTGTTCTGGCTGTTGTTCTTGTTGCATAAACTGTTGGGATGAAGGTGGCAATGTCGGAGATTGTTGTATTGATTGCGATGGCGTCTGTTGTTGTGACTGCTGCCACTGGGCCCCAACGTTATGTCCATGAGAGGGCAAGCTACCAGATAACTGTCTTGGACCTAACCCTTGACTACTAGGAGGTGTTGGCTCAGTTCCAGATGAATTCGTAAGTGATGGGCTCCCAACAGAACCAGCTTGAATGGCTGAATTTGGAATATTAGAATCATATACAGCAGGTTCTGATGATTTCCATTGAGGTGCTGCAATGGCAGAAGATACAGGCACTACAACAGCTGAATCCATAGAGGACTGAGATATTGCCACGCCTGCACCCACCTGAGAAGTATTATTTGCAGGCTGCTGCTCAGCTTGAACTAGATCATTCTGGGACTTGTTTGGCATCTCAGAATTCACTTGACGATTTTGTTGAATCATTCTCTGAGCACCTGGCTGAGTTTGATTGACTTGCTTTTGATGTAGTTGTGACTGTGGCTGCAGTTGCTGGTGATTGGAAGCCATAACAGCTGGGAGAACAGCTTGATGTGATGATGATTTTATATGACCCGAAGAAACCGGTGGAACTTGGCCTTGAGTGCTATTCTCTGAATGAGAAGGCATTTGCTGGAGTTGCTTTGTTGAAGGGGGAGCTGAGCTAGAAAGTACCTTTGGCTGCAGATGCGAATGGTTTGAAGATTGAGGAACCATCGACTTTGGTGGTTGCATTGAATTGAGGCCAGACCCAGAATATACACCCTGTCCTTGCATCAACTGCATAATTTGCTCTCCTTTCTCCAGCGGCTGGCTTCCCGGGGGCATGGAAAGGCCATTCAAATGAGAAGGGTCCACAGAAAGGTTCTGTACCATCCCTCTTCCTACCCCCTTCAAAAGTTTAGCTTGCTGCTGAGACTGCACATGTTGCCGTTGCTGAGGATGGTGCCTACCAGTTTGCTGAAGATGCTGCTGCTGTGGTTGCCGCTGCCGTTGCTTTCCCATCTGATTGGTCAACCCAGCAGCACCGGGATTCCTGTTGATTCCATGAGGAGGCAGGTGATGTTTCTGCTGATGTTGTGCTGATAACGGAGCCATCGGTGAAGATGGTGTTAGAGGCGACAGCGATACAGGTTGTGATGAAGTTTGTGATTGAATCTGGGAACTGTTTTGTAGATTTGATGAAACAGGAAGGTGAGTCTGTGGCTGGACATGGGACATTAGAGCACTAGATGCAGCAAACTGTTGCTGCTGCTGTTGTTGCTGCTGTTGCTGCTGCTGCTGTTGCTGCAGAAACCGCTGCTGCTGTTGCTGCAGCTGCCTTTCTTTAGCAAGACGAATTGCATAGGCTTGCTGCTGTGAACCCGTAGAATGACTGGGGCCTTGAAGATGAGGGTGACGAGGGCTGCTAAGTCCATGGGACTGTTGCGAGGAGACCTGATGTTGCTGCTGGGAATGGGCAGGATATGACGGAACTGATGGTGGAGTTGTCTGGTTAGGAAAAGCAGCGGTCAAACCATTGAAGGGAGGAATCCCTTGGCTATTCCCTTGTGCTGCCTGCATTTGAAGCTCTGGCATCATCATTTGCCTCTGATGCTCTGCATTATGTCCAGGCTGTGACAAAACATAATCTCGTCATATAAGGTGCTAAGGCCAGAAATTAACATTCCAATTAGTAGACATGGAAACAGTGACATGCAGCAAATGCTTATGCACAAGACTTATTTTTTCTTCTTTAATACAAAGCAAACATGTAAGAACTAAAATAACTTGCTCTTCCTCGTATCTCTGCCAATTTTGTTAATTAAAAACTGAGCAAGTTGCAATAAATAAATCATCCTTTCCTCTTATCAATAGAAGCAACCATAGTCTAGAATGTAAGAAAGCAACTCACTCTCATCATCTGCAATGCCTCACGAGGTCTTATCATCGAGTTTCCTGGACCAGAACTACCTCCAGCATGCATAGTTACAGGGCTCGGCATCCCTACCATACTAGATGAAAGCATACTCCCAGAACTCAGCATAGATGATGAAGTAATTCCCTGGTACCCTGGCCTTGAGATTGGCATGCTCCTGTTAATCCCACCCATGAGGCCCATACCATTTCCACCGGGTAGCATACGAACTCCACGGTCAGTTCCAGAAAGAGCACCAGGAACAGGCAAGCCGGACTGCTGAATATTTCTACCAGATAACACGTGATTATATTGTTGCATTCTTTGCTGTTCTTCTACGGGTAAAGATGATGCCCTTGGAACACCGTACCGACCATCCCTGAAAATGTTTATAAGAATATAAAAAACCAAAAAAAAATAAAAAAAAAAAAGATGCTAAAATGCAGGCGCTCTTGACAATCACAAGCAACGCATAGTATGTTACCTAGCAGTGCCATTAAGTCCACCAGAAGGTGATGACAAGTTATTGCCCAAAACCAAACCAGCAGATCCCTGTAGGGGGGAATTTGCTGCTGAAGAAGTAAGTAACGATGCAACAGCACCCTGGTTTGGTACTGCTAAACCACTTGCATGAGAACCTTGACATCCATGGGACTGGACGTCCTGGTTTGATGGAGTTGTATCACAGAGATCAAGAGGCCTTAATGCAATGACAGCAGAAAGCATAGCAGATGTTATTCCACAGCACAAGCAATTCAAAATAGGAACCGGCAACATGAAAAAACAGATAAATCTCATGAATGAAAACAAAGATTTAAAAATAATGGATGGTATCATAATCTTGCACAAAGTAAAAGGAACTTACGTTAGAACAACTCCATTTAGATTATTTGGGCAGACTTGGGAAAGAGCAATAACATGAGAATTGTGGACCTGTGCTATTTGTTTCAAATCCTGGTTTTCATTCTTCAGAATTCATAAGGCGAGAAGATCAGGAAGGAAATCAGAAGTAGAAAAGAACATCAAGGAAAGGCTTGTTATATAAAATTATGTCCTACAAGAACTCATAAATTAGTATCACAAACCTAATGCATCAAATTGAAAACAGAGACAAATATTTAAATGCTCTTATTCACCTGAGTCCTGCGATAATGCTGCTTCTGCCCGATCTTAATGATTTTCTCAAAATGAGCCTTGAGAGTATCCTCCTCCATTGGCTCTTGCAAACGTTGAAATAACTGCCTGGCACTGCCCTGCTTCAACAAAAACACCAGCAATGTGAAAACATGAACATGACAGTTCTCACACGAATACATGACTCAAGCACAGCATAATATCAAATCTTGCCTTTGGAATGCCTGGTAACGTAGATGGATAAGGCTGAGATGACCCCGAATCATCAGCACTATCAGCCCCATCTCCAGCACCCTTGTCCATTAAAATTTTGTGGCGCTCCTTGCATTCTTTAGGCATGCGAAAGATACACTGAATAACTTGAATAAGTTAAAAACAATCGTGGACAAGAAACCACCAATGGAAACTTACAAAGAGCAGAGTAAACCAAGGAGTTGCGAAAAAAAAAAAAAAAAATTCCCCAAACCACAAAAGACTTTTTTTTTTTATTTTAAACAAATGAAGGCAGGACATTGATCTTACTTTGAAATGCAGGGTACTGTTGATAGCGTCGCTTATGAGCTCCCAATTTGGACCCATGTCATGTACAAGGACAACTAGTGCCTACAGTAGTAGAAACAGTATTACTCTTTGTACTCAGAAGCAATTCTAGTATAATCGACGACGAATGACAAAATAAATAAATAAATAAAGAGACATACCTGGTCTTCGAATAGTGACCAAGGACTTCCGGCACCTGGCTGCCCAGCAGACATCTGCAAAAACGTTAAATGCTCAAATGCAACGAATAACTATCAATACAAGACAAGGTATACACACACACACACTGAACACCCATAGAAGCAGGCATATAACGACAAACAAATTCCTACAGAATTGTCAAAAAGGACAACCACCAAAAAAAAGTACCTTCAGCGACTTAGCTTTTCGACCTCTATCTCGACCACCAATAAATTTTATAAATTTACTAGTGTTAGAAATGTTATTTTGGGAAGCCACCGGAGAAGGAACAGAACCAGTCAATGAAGTTATGTTGTCGAAAGTATTCTCCAGTGCTTGTTTTGATATCTTTGGCTTCTTCGCACTGTGTTGTGCATATAAACCTACAGAAGAAAAGGTTCAAAGACGGATAAAGAAAAAAAAAATGCCAGGTATTTTCTGAGCCAACCAAAACAAATACCAAAAAGAAAAAGACTTACCACTTGTTCCATTAGATTCAAAATGATGATTTTCCTGTCTCTTTTTAGAATGATCTCTCTGCATAACAAAAGGCACCGTGGATTACTACTATAGAAAGTTCACAGCACTCAAAAGTCAAAACTATTTACAAGAGGGTAGGTTAGGCCAAAAATTAGCATTGCTCGAGCTAGTTTTGCTAAAAAATTATTTGCTTAACAATGCTGTTTCTAAATTAAAGTCTGAAATCAAACTGGATTGAATAATTAAATTAAACAATTCCAATAGAAATTAAATAAAGCGACTTCATTAACTACCTGATCATTTAATGCAGTAGAATCCAGATGCCATCCCTGGTCATACGTGGAGCCCTGCATCGTAACATAAGAAACTTAACCAGAGAAAAGAAGAACAAACAAACAGAAATTCATTTATTAGCGTGTGCAGATGTTGATATCTGAGTTTTACGTACCAGATGTTTTGCCTTCTTCTTCTTTTAGGTTTCATTGATGTTTCTGCACAGTCATACGTTAGCTGCTTATCAAAATCCCCAACAGACTCAACTTCCATACTTTTTTGGAACTGAGATCCGCCATGTAAAGTACTCTGGTCATCCTGAAAAGAATTAGTATCTCCACTTGAAGCATCTGTCTTCATCTGAACCTGTACATTTGCAGTAGGTGTGGCACTAAAAGGACCAACAACCCTCTGCCTTGAAGCAGTGCGCATGCGTTTTGTTGGAATTGAACCAACATTGAGACTAGCAGGCCTTTTCCCTATCAAGATACACTGTTGAGTAGCAGAGTTGCATTGTCCGTAAGGCAACTCAGGTCCAGCTTCAAATGACCTTGTGTAGGAAACTTGGTTCTTCCGTTTCTTCTGGTTAGATATTGATGACTTGTTACCTTCAAGGGCTCCATGTATATAATATGTACTTGTTTCTCCTTCGTCTTCTGCATAAGTATTCTCTTGATAGACGTATTCTGCAATCCAATATCACCAAGTTTTTACCTTCAACGGACAGAATAGGCATAAAATGAGTCAGCAAAATCTTTTTCAGACCCTTGGTCATACCTGCTACAGCATCATACATAGACGTCTCGACCTCCTCTTGCATGCTACTTCCAGTTTTCTGAAAATTTTTCAATTGGATGGTCAAATGTTCTAACCCAAAAAAATTCAAAAAACAAACCAAATAGTTACTGAAGCAATAACGTTATTAAAAGATATGTACAAATACCATGACGTATAACTACCTAATAGAAAACACGAATTACATTCCTAGAATGAGGGATTCCAGAATACACTTACTCTGGTGCATTTTTTTTTTTTTTTTTCCCTTTGAAGCTAGAAACAAAATCAAAAAGAAAAGCACACAGAGGGGCATGGATATACCTCAATCTGCATGAGATGAGCTTCAATAGATTTTCTGTAAGTTTCCACTGCACCCAAGGGAACGGTATAGAACAGATTCTCCTGCCAAACCAGTACATAATGCATAATAATACATCTATAGAGAGTTATGATTATACGTGCAACAAAAAATTAAACCATGTGATATGCAAGTCGTCTCTTTAAGCACAAGTCACGAGAATCTCAAACTTAAAAGCGTCCACAACAGGTATGTTCGACTTTGTATTTGTCTGAGAGTATTTGTACAAGAGAGTGACAGAAGGAATGGTTGGTTTGGAAGAAGTGTGAGATGAGTGGCTCATTTCGGAACTAGTAATATTTTAAAAGGAACCATAGGCAAAGTTAGCATACTTCTGTTAAATGATCCTCCCAGGACATTTCCTGAATGCCCAAATCGGAGATCCTATCAGGTGTCGCCGGTGCTTCCACCTTAACTGCAATACCAAGAGAGCTGTTATATTTTAAGAATCTCACTGCATAACCCTGCACAGCAAGTGCAACATCCTTTCCGGGACATTGAGTTTTCAATTCTTCCGCGGGATCCTGCAGATGGCCAGGATATATATCAGAAACAAATAGCATGAAAATTATAAAACATTCAACATCCTGAAGAAGGTAGGTTTCTACCAGAATGAAGAATAAATTGACTAAAGCAGCAACCATTAAAACAAGTCAAGAAAAATACCAGCACCATGTTAGATTCGCCATTCTTGGCTTTAGAAAGTTCTTTTGATGCCTTTCCAACCAAATCAGGCTTGCAATTTTCTGGAGAAACGCCAGTGTCACTGCAGGTTAAAGTCAACTCAGCTGATTGCCAAAATTGCATAACAGCCTTTGCCAACTTATGAGCAACTTCTTTCACTTTGGAGCGCTGATGCTGTTCTTCAAATCTCAACCGAGAAGTAAAAGCAACCCGATGACATATCTGGGCAGCAGCTGTTATCTTCCAAAGACGCTCCTATAAAAAAACATAGAAAGAAAATTATATAAAATACATAAAGATAAGAGATAGTGAATGGTTATTAACAATTTTCAAGATAAATTCATACAGAAAATTATCCAACAGGTGCAGACAAGGACAAAGTAATATTTTGAGTGGGGAAAAAATCCTGTAATATGACATATCCACAATGTCAGACCTGTGCAAAATCATTTGCCAGCCATGCCATTTCCTCAAGGACGAAATCCCATTGGGATTTCCTACGATTCTCCGGAGGCATAGAACGAACAGATAATTCAGCAATCCTCTTATGCTTTGCCTATGTATCACATTTTTTCATCAGTTTAGATTTCAATAACAAAAACTAACAAGTTTTTCCAAATTGAAATTTTGAGCACAAAGTAAAGGAGAATATAGAACCTCTATGATTCGAGCCTCTTCCAAAATAGAATCTTCATGTGCTTTGTCTGCAACTTTCAAGCTATTAACAGAAATTGTCGGAGGATCAGGGGCCACAGTAGAATGCATATCTGGCAAAGTAGTATCAGGAAGTTCCTGCATGGAGACATCTACCGGGTCCTGGCATCTTCCTGCAGAATTCTCCTTACCCATGCTGGAATTATTGTAAGATGGATCATCTGCTTTTCCATCACTTTCTGATAACACATGGTCACTTTGTTGAACTCCCTCACTGTTTGAAAGAATTTTACCTTCACTTTGCAATTCAGATACACCTTCTTGCATATCTTTATCGATTTTGACTGCACGAAAACTTTCAGAATGATTTTGACAAACAGAAGAGGGGTCATCATTAATGGCAGCACCTTCATTAACAGCTTCTGTTTCATCCTTGGCCTTTACTGGTTCAGCAGCGGCTGTTTCAGGTAGATCTTCAACATCTGATGTTTTCCCCATAGACGTTCCATTAGAATCAATGTTCTTTGCATTAGTACAAATATCACTATCCTTATGTACATCAAATCCTAGACTATTTTGGGTAGTGCAGAAAGACTCAGAATCTAAACCTTTTGTTCCTGCAGCTGCATTTCCATTTTGAACTTCATTTACTATATTTTTGTTCTCTTTATCACTAAATCCATTCAGCTGAGAAGAAGTGGTTTCCTTTTCAGTATTTGGTGTAGGTCCACAAGGCAGACGCTCCAAACCTGATGAATCCAGCTGTTCCTTTTCTCCAACATCAGATTCCTTAGAAACTGTAGCGGTAGGAGTTTGCTGAACGTTAACCTGAGATGGTTGAGTGTTTTGGCTCTCAAGTGACTTTTTGGGAGCCATAACATCCAATTTACTTTCTTGCAAGCTAGCTTTTATTGGTCCAGTTGTTATGTCTGGAACCCGTGCACCATCCAATTCTCTATCCAATTGATTATCAGAAGCAACAACCTTAGGAGTTATATCACCATTTGAACTTGCAGACTTTAGGTTAGCATTTAATGCCATGTTCTGGTCCTTTTGATTATTCTTTTCACATATATGCGCCTTAGCATCCCTCGCGCCTCCACGAATAGGTAAAGTAGATCCCTGACCACTCCGATTCTGCCCCATATCGATTGCATTGAATCGAGCACCCTCACGATTTGATCTGGACCTATTGCGTCGAGCATATGGACGGACAACTGCCGAATCTTCTGATTCCTTAGCATTTTGAGTCCCATCAATTTGGGAAGATTGTTCTGATGGAGCAATATTACTCCTCCGGCTAGGTTGTAAAGAACTTCTTTCTCCTCCAGGCAAATCATGGTCACCATCAAAAAGTAAGAGATTATCAGCGGTATTAGGTTCACAAACTGTAGGAGCCCCTGGCCTACCACTACTATCTACAGAATCCCCATGTGGGGAGGCAGTCAATGCAAAACTGCCTTTTGCTTCACTGGAACGAAGAACAAAATAGGAAGCAAAAAAATAGAAGTGAACTTTAGTGAGCACAAAAATAAATTATAATAGCTCAAAAATGCTTATTAACATAAAAACAGAAGTATACCTGGTCACAAATTGTTCTGGATTTTGATCAGTGAGTGAAGTAGATTGGACACTAACAGAAGATGCATTCCCAAATTTAAAGTCCAAAGGATTGCCACCCTGAATGAATAAGCACTTGAGTAACCATCGATTGCATTTAACAATTAAAAGTTGAATAAAAACAACTGCTGTGTAATCAAATCATCATACTTTTTCAAGAAATTCTAGTTCCCTTCTTCTTTCCTCACGCACATCATACTCCTGCCTGTTATAACATGGCTCATCATATTGTTTGATGGAAAACACGAAAAGTGTAAATCAGAAAAAGTAAATGCAAGAGTGAACACAGACCTAAGCTCTGCTTGAGCCTTCTCAATCGCTGCTCGACGAGGAGAAGTTTTCAAACCGATACCAACTCCCCCGTCAACAACTCCTCCCATGGAATCAACTTCAGCATTTACTAGGAGAGCAGATCCTGAGCTACATCCATGCATTCCTATCCTAGTGCCAACTATCTTTCCCTTCCATCTAATTGAAAGATCTACAAAATTTCCAAAAGCAGACGTATCAGACAACTCATGGTATAATGCAGAATCAACCCATTAATTAAAAATGTCACTGACAAGGAGGGGAAAAAGTTCTCACACAATACTTATTAACAAGAAAAATGGTAATGCATTTCAAGTGCCACAGGAATTAATCTCAACATCCGACATAGTATAGCAAAGTGAATATCAAGTTTATTTTGTTCTCCAACAATAATTCAATTTTCTTTACGGTAGTGAAATAAATAGAGAAATAAAAATATAGAGAGTCTCATCTGATAAGAAGTACTCAAAGTCTAAATGGATCACAGACATTAAAAAAATTAATGATAATAATAATAACAATAATAATTAAACTAATGATATAATAGTTGAATCAAAATAGAAAACAAGACATCGGGCGGCATGTCGTTTAAAAAACACCATCCCTGCACCATTGTATCACAGAAATAATGCCGTCTACATTTGTGCATAAACCCAACTATATTTTACAAAACATACATAAATATAATCATGTTAGAAGGTTTGTAAGAGAGGAGAAGGAACCTTCAATGAAAAAAATAAAAAAAGGCAAAGAAGAAGAAGAAAAACCATTTCCTTATCTTTCACTCGTTGCAAGATACAACTTATCGGCCTTTAATCGAAAATCCCCGATAATATCTAGTGATTCTTAGCACCAAGACTCTTCAGCTTATAAAGAGCCAAAAGACTTATCGATTCTGAACCTCAGGAAACAACACCACACTAAAAGCAGTGTCCCAGTTCCACCACATGTATTACCACTACGGAGATATAGCCAGTTCAGTAGATTGAAAAGGAAATATGAAAAATAAATGCGTTGGGTGTAAAAAGTAGAAATTCAAACAGGAATGAAGATAAGCATTAGTCAAGATCTTCCATAAAGAAGAAAGAAATGAAGACAGTAAACAGTCCCTCTATGTCAAGACTATGTTCATAGACGATAAATTTGTGCAACAGACTTGCCGCCAATTCAATCCCTTCGAATTCCGACATTAGCTTACTAAAATGAATATCTAGAACTCTCAGAAACGCCATATTACAGTTTCCTAAACACCTTACCAGATTCATCCACAAGTTGATAACAAATTATGGAATTCAATCGCGTTTTTAAGCACCAATCCCATGCACAACACCACCAAATCGCATTTCCAACTCACAATGCACGACACGAGACGAAAAGAGCAACCAATTCAGAAAAATTCCCCAACGAAGCAAGCCCTAATCCCGTTCAGCCCCAACGAATTGGGGCAAAGTTCAGAAATTCTAGGGTTTTCCAATAGCTGCGCGGAAACGAGTGAGTCACCTGAAATTGAAAGCGGAGTTGCGAAATTCGAAGCTAGGGCACGACGGTGGGGCCAGCAGAGGCGTCAATTGCAAGCAGTTTCACTCGCCTAGGGTTTAGAAAGAAGGGAAGGGGCTCAATAATGGAAAACGCCGGAACTAGCCCTAGCATACAAGACGTCCCTGAAAATGTCAGCCATGGAAGCGTTGGCAAGTCTCGCTCCGAAGCCCTCAGAGCATGAGTTTGAACGTCTTGGCTCGAATTTTTCGTTGCTAGGTTTCGGGTTTTTTTTTTTTTTTTTTGGTTTTTTTTTTTTTTTTCTTGGGATTTTTCGTTGTTCGTGAAGTTGGGGAAGGGAAGGGAAGGAAGGGGGAGGAACTATGCGACCTCTGCGAGAAGTGGGCTGGGCATGGGGAAGAAGACGCAGAAGAGGGCTTTGAGAAATTGGGCGTCCATTTTGGGCTTTTTATTTATTTATTTTTTTTATTTTACTTAAACAAAAACTCATAAATAGATATTTAAATAATTTTATTTTCTCAGTGTTATAATTTTTCGAGTTTGCTTCTTTTGTTTGGGGTCGAGTTGACGAGGAAGATGAAAACACCCACCCCCGCATGAAATTGTAACAATTTTTTTCTCAAAATCATATTATATATTATTTTCTTTCGAGAATCAATAAACATGGATTAGAAATTTCAAAAATATAATATAATTCGAGTGCAGACATTGTATAGCAAGCCGAGCCACGTAAAAATTTACGGGGATTAAAAGTAATTTTCTTTGGAATGGTAGAGAGGTAATTTTGCAACATTTTCTGCTTAACTCTATTGAAAAGGAAAAATACATTTCAAAGCATGAAAACGATACAATCATCAATGTATATATGTAGCCTTTTATAATAAAAAACACCATACAAGGACAATCGGTTTAATCTGTAAATTCGAATAAAACACATAAAAAGAGATAATGTATATCAAACTCCAAAAATGAAATACACTTATAAAGAATCTATCAAATATCAAGTGCACATCTAGCTTTTTAACAAATTCTTTATAATTGTTGGAAACATTTGATGAACCAATGATGAGAAACTCAAGTACCAAGATCGTACAAAAAACTGCAAAGAAACAATTATTGTGGACAAAAAATGAAACCAAACACTAATCAAATAAGACTAAATCTCGAATAAATCGGGATAAGGACCACCATTTTTACAACCGAAAAAATAACAAAACACAATACCAAAGAAATAGGAGTCCCTTTGCATTAGCGAAACATGTATATTCGACGGTGACAGAGACCGAATTGAACATCATTAGACAACTCACCTCCTCCGATATAGATCAAAATCACTAAAGGGTAAGCCGAGACGATGATTGACGTGTCAAAAATGTCTTACATCTGACAGCGACCTCACCATGTTGTTAACTCCAATCCGATATCCTCCTCTTCCGCTTGAGTTGGTGCGCCAAACCTCTAATTTATAACACTTTTCTTTATCACTCACTTTCCCCTTTTTTTTTTTTCTTTTTTTTTTTTTTTTTTTTGTAACAAGCTCTGATCACGTTTGGTCTGTCTTCAGATTTAAGTGCTTTATAAATGATATATTTTACTTTTAAATTAAATTAATATGTTAGTAATGGAATACTTCGTCTTATGGTATGCATATAATACTTAATGTGTAATGAACAATTATTAACCATGGGTTTCATCAAATTTTTATGCTGTTTAAATATGGTATGATCAATATTTAACCACATACATTATGGAAAGGTGTCCCTTATAGTAGAAATCCTCAAAATTATAAAACAAATTAGGCAGTTTGAAATTGAAAATATCATATGTAAGTGTCGAATCATATAGCCTTAAAAATGAAAACGAAAATGTTAAAAACTATTCTTATCTTTTTGTTTTCGTTTTCATTTTTGAAACATTTATTAAGAAAATCATATCTAGGAAACGTTTCATTTTCGCACCTCAAAAGCATGCGGAATCATTTTCAACAACACTAAGAAACAAAACCAAACGCCACCTAAACTTTTGATGGTGTGTTTACTGTATAATCGGAGTGGTCAGAATTTGGGGGATTATAATTCACATAGGACAGGAATCAGATTGAGGTTTTTGAGTTCGCATTAGTTGTTTATTTGATTTTATAATTCGAAATTAAAGTCACTGCAAATTTTATTAATGCGTTTACTCATGGCTCATTTGGATGAGCTATTAACTATTATTTTAATGAGTAATTAGCCTAAATAGTCCATGAACTCTTTTAAAGGTGACGGTTTAGTCCATGTTTTATTTTTTATTTTTTTAGCTGAGATAACCCTAAACTCCTATTTCTTGACCAATACAGTCATTTTCGTCAAGCTCAGATAAATTTCTAATAGAATATTGCTAAAATGATTAGTTTTGTAGTAAAAAGACTAAAATACCCTCATTCATTCCCTCTCTCTCCCCCTGTCGCCCCCTTTCCCTCCCTCCCTCTCTCTCATCCCCCCTGCCCACGGAGTTACAACCCCTTTGAACCCATATCTGGTTTGGCCACCACCCCCCCCCCCCCCCAACCGTGCCCACACAGTCGCCCCCCTCCCCCCGCCGAACCCAAATTTCGGTTCCGCCCCACCTCGTGCACGATGAACACCCGTACACCGTCGACTAATCCAATCCCCGTTGCCCCCCGAAGAAGATTCGGACCATATCCACCTCCCCCCCCCCCCCCCCCCCCCCCCCCCCCCCCCCCCCAAATTTGGGTTTGTTATTGGAGAATGGATATAAAGAGAGAGAGAATATGGGTTTTGCTATTAGAGAGATATTTTTTTTAAAATTAATTATTATCAAATTACTAAAAGATCCTATCAAATTAGACAAAAATACTCATTCTGTTAGAAATTTAACGGAAAATACTATAATGACTAACATTTAAAGAGTTTATGGTCATTTCGGACAAAAAATAAAAAATAAAACATGGGTCAAACCGTCACATTTTAAAGAGTTCATGGACTATTTGAGCCAATTACTCTTTATTTGATTTAAATGCAATATGTGTTTAGTTGAGTCACTACTAAAGAAACTATTTGAATGCTTTTTACTATTTCACAACAATTTAATTCAAATCTAAATTTAAATCTAAGTTCTTACTTTTTAAAATCCATATCATACTCATTTTTTCTACATTTACATATTCAAATGTTACCTTTGATAAGGATTATCTAAACATGCATTTGATTTGATTTCAATCTCAAACCCTCCTCAAAATTCAAACAAGCACATTTTCTCCAACGTAATCTCATGTAATATCATGATTGGAAGTCCCAATCTAGAGGAGGGCATGAGATTGTCAAGTATTGTTCTTCAAAAATGTATTATATCCACTCATGACAAGTAAACATAAACATGTCGTTAATAAATTTATATACTTGAATATATTAAGATAAGACTCTATTCTAGCGTGATTATGGCCAAAATTGCATGTGTTTGCTAAATTGATGACACGTAAACGGTTTCAAAAAAAAAATAACAATCAATTAAATGGCATAAATTATTTTTTTAGAGATATTTGTAATCATTTTTTCAAGGGTTCTTTATAATAAATAATAGATCAATAATTTTTTTTTAGGAATTATTATTTTTTAAATAAATGAGTACCCATTAATATACACATTTAATTAAGAATTATCTGATGAAATTGCTTTTGTTCAGCGTTTTGATAATTGGCATTTGACTTGCCTATGTCATCACCAGTTAATTCTGCAATGGGGGCAATTTATGCTTCTTCTTTTTGTTCGAGAATCTCAACCTCTCCGGCAGATGACCCTCGACGACATTGGCAAACAATGCCGTCATTGCCGAGGAGGAACGAAGTCCATTCGGATTTCGGAGGGACCTCTACATGACTACATCAGCAAGAGTCAAGGTCGTGAATTTATGTTCCGTAGCAAATTTGACTATGTGACACTCGCACTAAAGCTCCGTTTGGGGTCATGTTTGAAGATGGTGTTTTGAAAATTAGAGATGGTTTGAGTTTTGAAAATATGTGTCTGGTGAAAATGAATTATTTTGAGTGAAAAAATGTAAAAACTTAAAATGTATTCGAAAAAGAATTAGCAATATGGATCTTGTTTCATTCTTTTCGAAATTCTATGCAATTTGAAGAAAAAAAATCGTCTCATTTTATTTAAAATGATAAAGTTATGGACTTTTAAAGTTTGAGTATTTTAAAAATGTTTGAAAAAATGAATAATAAAATTGAAGAAAAATGACAAATTTTTTATTTTTTATTTTTTATTTTTGTTTGGAATCATGTTTCCAAATGTGACCCAAACATATAGCCTAACTAAATTGAAAAACAACTGGATTCAAAAGTAGGCTTGTGGGGATAACAATCGGACTATTAAGCTATTAATACTAGAGAGACACAATTGAAGTGAAAATTAAAATTTTTAATTCCTTTCCCTTATTGTTTAGCATGGCACGCGTGAGAAATGACCAAAACATTATGTCAAATTAGATTTTGCCCAAAATATCATCCCAACCCATCGATTCTAAATCCTCATCATCGGTTCTCTACTCTATATTTCCAACAAAGGTCATAGAATGATTAAAGGGTTATATACTGTAACTTTGAATCCTATTAGATTTCTTGATTTTCTTTTAGACTTGTTCTTTTTTTTATTTATTTTTGTTGAATTAGAATGTAGTTTAGAAGTTCCCTTAAAATAAGATGTAGTTTAGAAACGAGTATCCAATCTAATCAATATTGTTTAACGTAATAAATTTAATTGAGCACTATATTAGATTTTTAATTCTTACATCCAAATTCCAACCTAGGAATCTAATTTATATACAGAAATCGATCAAATCAAATCAAATTCAATCCAAATCTATATTCAAATTTAATTTGTATATAAATTCTAATTCGAACCAATCAACTCCAATATTTAGGTTTATAATATAAATTATTCAATAGTCCACATGTATCATGTCATTGTACTTAAGTGGTATTCCCACCCAATTAAAGTTTGACATTTTAACACTTTACCCATTTCATCTTTTTATTATGTATGTTTCTCTTTCTTAATGTGTATTACCGTTTTGTCACAAAATGCCTCTCAAACTTTAATTTATAACATTCATTCCCCCGGAATGTTTGAATGTTTGCAAAGTTCCCCCTTATGTTAAGTTTATTAACAGAAAATAACATATGTCATTCATTTGGAATAAGAGTTGGATATTAAATATACAATTATGAAAATACCCCTAAAATCAAATTAAAAGACAAATTTAACCAATAATAAATATTGATAGCATAAGTAAATAGATCATAAACAAATTTAATTCTAAAATCTTAGTTGTTTGAAAAACTCTAATGTTTAAACAAACTTGCAGAATTTCAATAAATTTCATAACATGTTTAT
Source organism: Ficus carica (assembly GCA_009761775.1). Lineage (NCBI taxonomy): Eukaryota > Viridiplantae > Streptophyta > Magnoliopsida > Rosales > Moraceae > Ficus > Ficus carica. The sequence goes on along the minus strand of CM019748.1, from coordinate 1,678,049 downwards.
CGCTTATTAGCAAATTTAAAGTGTGATTTAATTTCATTAATTGGTTTAAAATTATAGAGCTGGTCTCCTATCCAGTACCGGATGATATCTGGTAACGTGAACTTCAGTTACTAAAAATGTAAACTCATGCAGAATGAAATATGAAATAAGAAGAATTCGCATTCAATTTAACTATATTTTCTTTTGTATGTATTAATATTTATAATGACTGAAATTCACATTCACAGTTTCTGAAATTCATATTGCCGAATACCATACGTTACCGGATACGAGAGTTTACGTAAAATTAAAATTATAGTTCCAAACAATGACTTAAACATATTCAAAAAAAAAAAAAAAAAAAAAAAAAAAACCAAACAAACGGCCTGGGTGGGAGGTCACAAACTGGGTTTTTAGAAGGGGTTGTGGAGGATTGTGAAGCAAGCCTCAAGCATGGAAGGAGACGATGAGAAGTTTTGGGGTGGGGAAGAGTCACGAGGAGAGTTGAGGCAAGGTTGGTCATCGCCGATCTGGTGCGGTCTGGGCGCGTTCGTGGGCGTCAAGATCTAGAGCAAAGGGGAAAGGTACCGTTGTCGGAAGGGGAAAGCGAGCTTGCTCTCAACAGTGCTTGGGATGCCATTGCGGGAGAATGAGAGATATTTTATCATTCTTTCTTTTTGTTTTAGTTTTTTTAAAGGATAAGTTTGTGATAAAGTCTCATTTATATGCTATATCGATAGAGCTCATTTTTAAACCATCATGATATAATCAAACATCTAAGATATTACTTGTGTATGATAACTATAATGCATCTTAACTCATAATATAATGTACTAAAAATAAAAAAATAGAAATTCAAAAAAATTAAAAATAACTATAATGTACATTAACCCATAATATACTTTAATGTACCGACGGCCCCCCTTCGACGATGATGCCGAAGAGGCCCCCCTTCCCCTGATGCCAATGCCACCCCCCAACACCGACCAGATCTGGCTTCAGGGAGGGATTGGGCTTGTCAGTGTTTGGGGGGGGGGGGGGGGGGGGAATGGAGGGGGTTGGTTGGCATCGAAAGGGGGGGGGGGGGTCAGCGATGCGGGACTGAGCTCATGGCGGGGGAAGACTGGGCTAGTCGACGTCGGGAGGGGGGGACTGGTTGTCGGCTGGGGAGGAAATGAGTAGTGTTTTCTTTTTAATTTTTATATATATTATTTTTAAAATTTTTAGTTTATACTAATATGAGATAAGATACATTATAACTATCACACACAAATAACATATCAACAATTTAATAATGTTTTAATAGTTTAAAAAGGAACCTACTGATAGAGTATAAAAAAAGATTTCACCGTAGTCCTACCTTTTATAATGAATTATACATTATTTTCATTTTTAGGGAATTTTTTTACATATTTAATTATGTTTTTACAAAAATACCATTTTGAATTATGGTCTTTGTTTGACACTTGTCACTTCCGTTAATAAACTTAACAGAATGAGAAAATTTACAAATGTTTGAAAATTCAAAGGTAACGAATGTTACAAATCAAAATTTGGAGGGCATTTTGTAACAAGGCCCAAAGTTCATAGCGAAATTTTGGAATTTGTCCTTAAACATATGATTCAATGTTGCCCCATGTTGGGTCATTGTAAGTTTTGATCAATTAGCAAAACTATCGTGAAAGGAGTAAATAACAGTTTTAAAAAATTTATTAAAATAAAAGGTAAGTTTTTTGAATATTTAGAGTAATAACAAATTTACCAAATTATTTACCTAATAAATTTGTTATTTACTTCAATTATTTATAAAAAAAACTATTAGTTACTACAATTTCTCAAAAGATGACATAAAAAATGGCTACCAAAACATGAATACAAAGAGAAATTTGGCAAAACTAAGATGGACCATTTGTCAAACTCGAGCAAGCTTAGAGCCCAGAGGAGTGCACTTTCCACAAGTTATTTTATTTGCATTCCAAAGAAAAAAAATAAAAAAAAGAGAGAGTTGTTCCATGTTATATATGGAAGACATTTCAAACTAGAGAAGTGAAGAACATTGGAAATGTTACAAAAAGGGATTTCATTCCAAATCACTTAGGAACTCAACAAAGGTTTAGTAGCCAACATCAATGACTTCAGCCATCCAATGCCTAAATAATAAATATTTTTCAGATCAGTTGACATAGATAATGACATCAAAACCAGAAACCCAGATATGATTTAATACAACATTCCCTGAAATCTGTCCTACAAACACCCAATCATAATTGCCATTCTATTTTTTACCTCCTCCAGAGGTATTATTGTTACCTCCTCCTGCCTGCGCAGCTTTCTTGGCCGCCTTCTCCTGAAGTGCTTTCGCATCCCTAAGAAAACAACAACAAAATTACATGGCATGTTTATAAGAGAGAAATTGAATTACAACAATTTTCTTAGAATATTTTTAAAGTAGCAGAACTACATATTAATTATTATACCCATAATTTGATATCAGATACCTTTACAAAACCGTATTTAAAACAAGAACCATTTAATCTCCCATGTATCAATTTTTAGTAATGAGTGTTCTTTATATTAATAGTTTTAAATATTTTCATGTTATAAATAACTTATAATTTTAATAAAATTATATGTAAATCAACTAATTAGACCTATCCATATGGGAAAGAGAAAATTCATATATTTATATTATGGTTTTGTTTGATAACCAAGTTCAAATCCTAACTAAAATGCATTTTTTTCAGCTGGATTTTTGTAACACCTTTCTCGGCGTTGCTCAGGAGTTAAGCCATCATTTTTAGGATTCTTAGCCTTGTGTCCTGCCCTGGCTTGGGCCCTTCCACGATCTCGCTCTCTCTGGTTACCGCGTTCGCTTCCGTTAAAGGAAACAAAAAAAAAAAAAAAAAAAAAGCCGGATTTTGAATTAAATACCAGAAGGATGCGTTTGGTTGCCGAGAAAATTAAAATTTTGACGGACAGTGGATCATTTTCATAGCTCAATTTTCTCAGCAACCAACCAAGCATAAGTAAATATGATGTAAAATTCAGGTAATCGACACAGATCAAAGGATATGAGTCATTATTGAACTGAATGCAGCAGAAACAGCCAAATAATACTCACAACGGAATTAAAGCCCTGTAACTCCAGGCAATTACACGAAAAATTAATACGATAGGAATTATAGTAGTACAAAAATACCAAATATTTTAGAACAAGAGACGAGAAAGGGAAAGAAACGATGGGAAAATCTTACCGGAGATATTCGGTGGCGTTTGATGGATGGATGAACCGAAAAAGACTTCAAGGTGCCTAAAAAGGAAATGCTGGCTCTGAACCAGTCGCTGTATGGAAGCCTCAAGAAGCCGTGGAGATTCTGTCTCTCTTCTTATTTTATCGGTATAAATTAGTGGTGGGATGCTTCGTGGTCTCGGACCTTTAATCACACGCCATTGATCTTGGTTTCATGTGATAATGATCGCTCTCGATTCATTCCTTACCGTTGATACTGTCGACCTCATCATCGCCTACTTTGGGCCGATTATAGGAGGTTAGGCCCGTGGAATGTATGAGAACTAGGCCTGCAAAATTAAAACTCCTTAAGCCTACTTTGTGCTGGTGTGGGCTTTCACAAGCCCAATAGCATTGTTCATGCAACTGGCGGGTAGCCCATAGAATGCAATGCACCATGATTTGCATTCCCTTACGTAGAATACAGAATATCCCGAAATTTATCACCTTTGATAACTTGTCTCCGAAATTACAATTTACCATCTAAAACTTTTTGAATTGTCATGATGTATTTATTCTATTTAGTTAATTTTATATTAAATTAAAAATTTAAATTTAGAAAATTTACATTAAGAATTGTAGTAGATTCGGAATTTTTATTTTTATTTTTATCGGAGATGGGGTTTTATATCTTTACGTGAGACGTACATTGGTTTTTGTGACTAATTTAACGGAAAATTAAGCCATAGACATTGTAACAATTTAGTAAATTTAGGGAGACAAATTATCAAAATTCAAAATTCAAAAAATAAGTTGTCAAAAGGTGATAAATTTGAGGGGAGATCAATGTTAAATACTCTGAAAATTATATAGAACAGTTAGCTTGCATGGTCAGATTGCAATAATGAAACTTTTAGCAATCATCTCTCCCACTCACCAGTGCATGGTCTTTCGCTTTTCTTAGGCTCGTTATCATCAAAGCACATGCACTTGTGAATTCTATACCAAACCCTTTCATTATCTGTTTTCATTTCCCTTTGATATTTTACCCAAACATCATGAGTATGCAGAGTTGGCAAATGGACTTTGATACATGGCTTTACACCATCCATAAGATCATTTTCTTTCTTTATATATAAAATCACATCTATCTAATAAATGTTGATGTTGACGTGAAAAATATAAAATATAAAATATAAAATATAAAATATAAAAAAATGGTAGCACATGCATGTGAAGTCATCTACATTGGATAAGTAGTGATTAAATACCAATGGTCAACAGGTATTAAACCAACTAATACCAACAAAAAAATAGTCCTGAGTGTTTACTTAAACATTATTTTGTATAGATACTTGTTCAACAAATTAATTTTTTAAAATTTCAGTAGCGTATGGGTTTTCTTATGTTGGGTGTCCAATTATTTGCTGCAACTAACCAACTTCCAAAATTAAAAATATATATATATATATATATATAGTTTACAATATGTGTCTGGTGACATATTCTGCAGTAGGTCATTCTCCAAATGGTCATAAAAGACAAAACAAAGGTGTAATAAAATCCTTGTTATTATTATTATTTTTTTATGATAAATAAAATCCTTGTTTAATTGTCTTTGGAGTGGCTTCACTGGCTTAGCACCAAACAAAAATTCAGTTCAGCGACAAAATAGAATTCTAGGACAAAAGTGCTCCTAGTAAACAGACCACATGTCGTATTATGAGCGTTCTCCCATAACATATACTCTCTGTTTTAATAGCTTGATAGAAAATGTCATTTTTAAGCGGTTAGTACTAACTCGACAGTAGAAATTAGGAAGGGAACTTTCATGTTCGAAATCTTTAAATAATTTCCTTTATTTTTAATTAAGTAAGAAACCACATGCCTCATATCATAAATAAAGGTTATTAAGGCATGTTTGGTTCGCTATATTGTATTATAATTATACAATATGATATTTAGTTTTGTATTGTATTACAAATTTATACAACATAATACGTTATTTGTTTGCCACCGTATTGTATTGTATTAAATATTAAGTATTCAAAGGATAAAATCCATACGACCAGAGTCGGGTTTCAGTATCCCGGTTGGGTTCGAGATTCAGAATCGAGGTTGGGTTTCAGGACAGGGTTCGAGGTCAAGGTTAGTGTCGAGTTTCAGAACGGAGATTAGGGTCGGTGTCATGACAAAGTGGATCGGGTTTCAGGACGGGAGTAAGGGTCAAGGTCTGTTTCGGGGTATGAGCCGGCGGCGTGTTTCGAGATCGGGTTTCGGGGTCGAAGTCGAGTTTCAAGACCCCAACCCCGACCCCAATCCTGAAACCCTACCTCGACCACCGTCATAAAAACTGACCTCGACCTCGAAACCAGACCCCCAACCCCCACCCTGAAACTCGACTATGACCCTCATCCCGAAACTCGACCCTAACCCATATCCCAAAACCCGACCCTGACTCCTGTCTTGAAACGTGACCCCAACCCGACCCCGACCTCGGTCTCGATACCCGATCTCAACCATTGTCTCGAAATGCAACCCTGACCCCATCCCGAAACCCAACCTCGACACCGAAACCCGACCCCAACCTCTGTCCTGAAACTTGACCCCGACCCCGTCTCGAAACCTGACACCGACCCCTGTCTTGAAACCTGATTCAGACCCCCATTTCGAAACCCAACCTTGGAACCCGACATCGACCCCCATCTCGAACCCAACCTCAACCCCGACACTCATCCCGAAACCCGACTCTGACCCCACCCCCGTCTCAAAATTCGATCCCGACTACCGTTCCGAAACCCTACACTGACTGCCATCCCGAAACTCGACATCAAACCTTAACCTCGACATTGGTTTTGAAACTTGACCCCGACCCCTACCCCGGCTCCGGAACCCAACCCCTGTCCCGAAAACCCGACCCCAACCTCTGTACTAAAATCCTGTATATTTTGTTTTTTGATATAATCATTTAGATTAAATTATAAAATACAACCTAATACAAAAGATTTTTTGTTGTGTAAGATATCACAGTCTGTATTGTATTAATTTTTAATTTTATATTAAACTATACAATATAAAAATGTTGCTTAACATTGTATAAATTTAAATTATATAATACGAATACTAATATGGTTTACCAAACATATCCTTATATTAATTTTTAACGTAGATATTCGTTTACATATAATGAGCGCACATCAATTCAAATTTTGTACGTAACAAATATTTCATCCAAAGGAGTTTTTTTTTTTTTTTTTTTTTATTTTTTTAATACGTGAAACCAAAAGGAAAAGAGAGGATAGAAATCAAGGGGAAAAAAAAATTGATGACTGGCTAGTATATAATGTGGATAAAAATTTCGTTGGAAAATAGAAGCAAAGTGGTGTTACCCGCAAACAAAGGGAACCAAAACTAGAGGGACCCCCTTTATTTTTTATTTTTTTGGTTCCCCCAAGAGACTCGCTCCTCTGCATTCCAGCCAAAACCTTCCCTTCATTTCCTTCCATAATCTCTCTCTCTCTCTCAAGCCCCCCAAAAAAGCCAAAAAAGACAGAGAAACTCCAGCAGGCATGGGTTTTGGCAGACAAAAGAAAAACACATAACGATACAAAAACAGAGATCATCTAAAGCAAAAAGAGAAAGGGGCTCAAATTGTTAGTATATTTTTGTTTATTAATATTAAAAAGAAAAAACGACATGAAGACCGATTTTTGGAGTTGGATACTTAAAAACTTTTGGTGCGTGGGCTGTGCATGTCTCTCTTATCTGATTCTTTTTTTTTTTTTTTTTTCTCTTTGTTTTTCTAACATTGTTCCGACAGAGTATGTTGCTTTGTCTTTCTCAGAGTGTGAAATTTAACCTTTGGCAGATTAGGAGGGGACGTAATAATTGAAGGGGCTGCGCTGCGCAGATAGATACATACATATACCACATCCGAAGCTTACCCCAAACCAACTTCTACAGGAGGTAAGGTATCCAATGCCTTTTTTTCTCTTTTCACTTTTATTTTTTTATATTAATAATTATAAATACAACACGACATTTCGTCGAGATTCGGTTGTGACGCTCTTTTTCTTTTGGCTGGACGCTTTTGGAATTTTGGCAGATCTGATGTTTTTTCAAAGCTCTCATTGAAAAAATTGCTTTTTTTTCCCTTAAAAATTTTTCTATAATTTTTGGCTTTCTCTGGGGCCCGGCCATGGTTTCGTTTCTCTCTCTCTCAAAACGTTTTCCGAGAAATCTCAAAACGCGGAAACCAAGCGGAGATGTTTCCGATCCCTTGAATTCCTCTGACTTTCAAAAGGATTCGGAATTCCCCATTTTGTAATTCCAATTTATCGGGAAAAGTTTCAGCTCCGATTCATAGATATATTTTTTTTGGCTGAAATATTTTGTATTGTTATGCATATTCTTATATGATTTTGTGACTGAGAGGAGATTTGGAATGGAAGGTGGAGGAGGTGTTGAGGTCAGGGGAGGGTCTGCTCGCCGGAGAATCACTCTTCTCGATCAGATGTCTGCCATCGCTGACGGCCGAGATAGATCGGGCTTGACCCTCGACGACATCTTACGCTCTCGGAAGCAAGCCGTTCCGGAGCCGCCGCCGGCGCTGTCCGAGCCGGCAATTCAGTCCGGTCGGACGCTCTTGGATATCATCAGAGACGAAGATCCCAAGGCTAGTTCTTGTAAAGAATTCGTCGGCAACAGAGACAGGAAATCGTGGAAAACCTTCAAAGACCGGCTCCGGCTCAAGCATAACGGCTCCGGAGGCGCCTGGACCTCCTCCGTTCACGTTCCGACCTCCGATATACTCTCCCCGAGAGTCCGATCCCAGCTTTCTCGCCGCAGCTCGGTCCGGTACTCAACCGAGTCCGCTCACAGCCTGACTCCCACCAACAACACGCCTTCGCCGCAGGGCTTCCTGCCGCAGATTTCCCTCTCCCGCCGGAGCTCGTGCCGCTTCGGGCCCAGCTCGTCGTTCGCGGCCGATCCGACTCAACACGACGACGCTGCAGATAACAACAATAACCACAACAACAACTCTCCTCCTCTTGGTCAGGTCCCGACTCTCCGGCATCAAATCTCGCGCCGCCACTCCACGCGCTTCTCGCCTGTCGTCGACGACAGCGTGACTGATCCGACGGAGCCGCCGCCGCCGATGCGCGAGGGCTCGCGCCGGCTTTCCGCAGTGCTGGCGGAGGAGAGGTCGCTGTCGGCGAGGGAGGCCGTGGCGGCGCAGGAGGCGGCTGAGGCTGCGGCGGCGGCCGCGACAGACGAGGCGGAATCGGCGGCGGTGGCTCCGGAGTCGGAGGCTGGGCCGCAGCCGGTGAGGATGTCGCTGATGGATCTGTTGGAGGAAACCGACCGGCAGATGGGGTTTGTGGGGGCCAGGTACTTTATCGGAGACGACGACGACGACGAGGAATACGAGGAAGAAGAGGTGGTGGAGGACGGCGGCGGCGGCGGCGGAGCCGGAGGAGTGGAACAGAATTGCTGCGTGTGCATGGTAAGGCATAAAGGCGCGGCTTTTATCCCCTGCGGGCACACTTTCTGTAGGCTCTGTTCCAGGGAGCTCTGGGTTAGTAGAGGGAATTGCCCTCTCTGCAACGGTTTCATTTTGGAAATTCTTGACATCTTCTGAACATTTTCATGATACAAAATTATTTGTGTTTTTACGTGGGTCAGATTTGTTCAAAACATTTTTGCGCTTTCTTTTTGTCGGTTGTTTGGAATTTGAGCTGGAAGTTTGAGTGTATAATATTTACCAGTCCAATTTCAACATAATTTTCCCATTGTACTTTCATAGATTCAGGAATTAATGCCAATTTTTATGTTTAGCCCGTCGGATTAAATATTAAAGTTTCTCCGAATTATGAATCACTTTGTTTTCGAATTTTGAAATGTAACATTTGAGAGCTGAGAGAGCGAGCGAGCAAGCAAAGATGGTAATATTAACATTCACCATGGAGTATAGAGAGCTGAGAGAGCGAGCGAGCAAGCAAAGATGGTAATATTAACATTCACCATGGAGTATAGTGCAACACAATGTATATATATGTGTACATGTATATGTATATAACAAGCATGGTAATAAACAAAATCACGAGGCTCACTTCGCATTCAGGACACATTCAAGAGTTATTTGCATAGCTTGAAAAAAATGTGTGCTGCGTGGTACTTGTTTAAATAAGTGCATGCATTTCATTATCGGAGCTTTCTGAAAATTTGACGGTACTGAACAAATATCAAAATTAAAAGAAAAAAAAAATCTAACAGTTAAAACTATATATATATTTTTTGTTTTTTTAATGGAAGTTAAAACCATAGTTCTACAGCAAGGTAACTTTTGGTATATTATATCATTCAAGTCTCCGCAAGTACGACGTCAGTCGCTGCAAAACGTAATGAATCATGACTCGTCCATTATTTGGACCACATTACATTTATTTGTCTGAGTATTTTTTATCAACCAAGCCAGCAACCAAACGAAGATGCTCCACCCAAAGCCAGCTTCACAACTTATCCGTTACGATGACTTTGTCTCTGTTATTATTAAAGGTGAAATACCTATCGAGGGTGTAAAATCAGAGATTGATGAGCCGCTGTGAAAAAACCAGAACTCTAATTATTTCCTTTGGATTAAAAAGACAAAGGAATCAACTGTCGCGGTCATAATTCCGAAACAGCCCGCGTAAATTTTGGATTAACGTTTAAGTGATTTGTAGGATTGTATCTCAAAAAAACATAAAATCAAATAATCCTTGGAATATAAAATAAGACTTTATTTGATAATTTAATTTAATTTCAACTAAATTAGATTTTTTCGTTTCAGTTTTTATTTTTTTCTGAAAAATCAACAAAAAATTATAACTACTATTTGAAAAGTTAACAAACTCCGACTTAAAAATTCCATCTCCAATCAGCGAACCAAACACAAACTAAATCAAAATAATCCTTTGAATATGGAATTAGGCTAAGCCTCAGGATTAGTTTAGTTAATAATTGAACTTCGATGTCAAAATGACATTTTGTATAACATTCGAACTCTAATTAGATGCACGCGCATAAAGAGGCGGCTTTGAGAATTATAAATCCATTTTTGTTGATTATTAGGAGCAGGCAATTTGCAGATTAATAAATCATAACAATCATTTTCTAGCCCAAAAAAAAAAAAAAAAAAAAAAGGTCATAAGAATCAACTACTGTAAGGTCAATGATACAACTGTTTGTTGGAGCAAGCATTGATAGAGTACGTTCAACTGCTTAATTTTAAAGGGCTAGTGAAGGAAAAAAAAAAAAAAAAAAAAAACCACGATAGAATACCGTTGTAAACCGTTAAATTTTTATCTGATTGTATTAGGCTTAGTTTAGTTGATGAGTTTAAACTCATCACCATCAACTTAATTTTTGTCTTTTTCCTCAAAAGTTTTTTATCTTTTCTGAAAAAGTAAACCAAAATCACTATTTAAACTTATAAATCTTAACTCAAACTCATACACCAAACGGGCCCTTAGTATTACATATTTTAACAGATATGATTTTGACCAGATGAACATTAAGAAACACTCACTACCCATAAGAAACCCAACAGAAAACTCCATAACAAAGCAGTGGGAAAGAATGTGTTTAACACGCATGTGCCCATTAAATGCATGCATATAAAGACACAAATAGAGAATGTGCCATTTAGATCTGACCCAACATTGCAAACAGTAAACACCCTCCATGACTTTTCCCCATCAACCGTCCGTACAATTGCCTGATCTACCAAAACAGTGTTATTTCATCAACTTATACAAAGGACAAACGAGTAAACTACACTCATATTATTACCATTCCAAAATAAATAAAGATGGTTGTGAATCACTATAATTTTGTGCGTCACATTTTTTCTCTATCCATAAGAAGTTCCTTGCATCTATACTCTATCACCATGTCCATATAGGTTAAAGAAATTTGTCATAGGTTAAGAAATCATGAGAAGTCAGTCCTAATCTTCTGATCAATGAAACCAGCAAAGAAGTGAATTGCGCCGGTCTTGGTCTTCAGTTTAAATGTCTGCAAACCAACGGCTGGTTACCTTCTTCTGATGGTCAGGACAAAGATAAGGTTGCCTTACAATGTAAATTTCGTCTCCCTCTTTTTTTTGCTGTCCTGATTGCGGTACCACGTCCACAGAGCCCAAGTCGCATTCTTCACCTGCAAGTTATGCACATTAATTCCATGGCCATAGATAGTAGTTCGATAGCGACTTTTGAACTGTATGCTTTGAAGTTCAAAGCATAACCCAATAACTTCACATTAATTATCCATCAAAACAGAATACTTGACATAAAGAACCTTGAAGAAGCCTTGTTTTTCAATCAAGCTCATCCAGAACAACTAAATTCACGCGGAACGAAATTCATGCGGAACATAACCTTGCGATTAAAGCTACAGAAGAATAGAGAATCTACCTCAAGGATGCCATGGCCAAAGCTGCTTTCTCTGAACGCGCTGTACTCAGGTTGCCGGTCCCAACAGAACTTCCCTGCTGCTGGGCCAGATGTAAAGTTTGTTGCACAAAAGCCACCCATGTATGAATCAGGAGTTGTTGACGGCTCTGGGCAATTACCGGGTTCATCAGCATATTGAGTTGCCATTTTCTCTCGGTTACCCCCATCTCCGACAGTGATATATACAGGACCGCATGGATCTAATGTATAGTTATAAATCCGATTTGACCGCTCATAGGCATGAACCTGAAATTTTATTTTTTTAGGCAATATAACTCATTCAAAAGATACAGAGTAAGACTTATGTTTCCTTTTCCACAGCTAAAATAAATAATGAAAAGAGAAACACTTTGACAAAAGTGACCTTTCAAGATTGTTATCATGATATATTAAGTTCTCAAAACTTACATGCCCATTGAACACTATGTCAACGCCATAAGAGTAAAGGAGTTCTTCCATTGCCATTCTCATGCACTCGGCCTCTCTATAATGGGCTTTATAGGTAGAGTACCAGGGTGGGTGCCAAACAGCAACCAGCCATGGAGTTATGGATCGCTCCACATTAGCCAAATCTTGCTCCAGCCACTTGTACTGGTCCGCTGTAAACGAATCAATAAAATGATAAATCACCCCATTTAGTTATCAACTCAAACCAGAACAAGGAAATGTGCATTAAATTACCTCTAACTTAAGAATAATCATGTAGATGAATTTCATAAAATACAGACTTCCAACTCTATTTGATAAAGAATTGAGCATTGAACGAAACAATTTTTGTACTTCAAGGAATTTTCTTTGCATCTTTTACCATATATTTTATATTGATTGAGCATTTAGTTGCATTACACAAATGAGGGTCATGTCCAGCCGGTACGCAGGGAAGAAAAGAATAAGTTAAAAAGGGGAGCAATTACTGGATTTGTTATAGGCAATGTAAGCCCCAAGCATAACAAAGTGAATCCCCCCTGCATTAAAGGAATAGTAGAACGTGGAGGACGACCCACTTTCTTCAGATGGGAATGCGAACCGAGAACTGTAAGCCACAAAAGTCCGGTTATGAGCCTGTTCTTCTATTTCATGGTTACCTTCTACCACCATCATAGGAACTTTAGAAACTAAATTCTGCATAAACCTGCAAAGCAATATCATGGTTACGCAAGGGAAAGACAATGTTGACACCTAACAAGCAAAATCAAAACCGAAAAGAAACATGTTTCTTACCTTCCCCAATAATCCCAACGAGGCTGATAGGTCTCATGAATCGGAGTTTGTGAGAACGAGCAGGAATAACAGTCCGAGCCTGTTCCATTTGTTAGGTACAGATTCGCATAAGTCACATCACCAACCAAAAGAACAAGATTGGGTTTATTGCTAATCAAGTGATCAATAGTAGAAGTCGTATTGTAAGTAAGCCCAAGATCTCCCACAACTGCTATCCGATTAGGGTAACTCCTAGGACCCGAAACCGGCATCGTCTTGAAATAGTATACATCACTCATGGCAGGTATAGAGGGATCTCCACATTGATAATAGTACCGTGTACTCGGTTTCAACCCTACGCAGTACAGATTTAAAAAAAAAATTCACACTTGAAAAGAAATTAACTAATATATTCTTAAGCACAAAATTTACAAACTTTCTTTTAAAAAGATAAATAAATCAATAAAAGGAAACCTGTTAGGCGAACGTGATGGATGATCCCGGAAGTGTAATTTTGCAGGCCTTGAAAAGGATAAAGCTGATCATAGACAAGAGAATGGCCTTCTGCTTCATGCGTTAATGGATATCTAAACTGCCCATAACGAACAACACTTGACACACTTCTCGGGTCTAATGGCTTTATGTCGTAACCAATTTGGGATTCCCCTGAAAATTTCAACAATTAATTCACTCGTAATCTCATTTAACCAATAAACGAATTGAAGTACGATTCAACTTTTCTAATTCTTTCCCTACGACATTCTCGGCAACCAAACAGATTAAAAAACAATGAAAGCGTACTTGAACTTAATTGAAACCTAATTAGTCACACTAATCAGTAAAAATTATCAGAAAAAAGGCAAAACCTGTAACCCAGGAAATCCAAACGGAATCGTGAGTAGCGGAGAGAGAGACGGAAATCTGCTCAGGTTCGAAGCCCTGGACATGGCGACGAACCCTAGGGTCGGAGTCCGGCAAATCGACGGCGTTGCCGCGCAAGCTGGCGTCGAAAGGGGCGGTGAAGGGCTTGAACGGGCCGTCCAAGGTGGTCGGAATACGGGCCCGGACGACGGAGTCGGCGAGAGCGAGACATGCAAGCCCGGCAAGAACAGAGCACCAACTATACGCCATGCTTAGGAACGCTGATTTTCATGTTCCACTGAGACGGTGGGGATTTGACGGATGTCTCGAAGGAAGAAGGAATATTCGAACGTCGAAGTTTTATATATATATTTTTTTTTGGGGGGATAAAATATAACGTTTAAGTTGGCAAACAAACTGAGATAGTTAATATTTGAGGAATATTTTAAACATTAGCGAGTCTCAGTGTGCGTGCGCGGATTGTCTAAGGCGGTTGGTAGCCGTTGGCGCCGGTTTTTTTTCTCTATCTCACAGTTTTCTTTTGCCTTTTTTTCCCCCTTAACGAGTATTTATTGTTTTTTTCCCCCATTTTTATATTTTATTTGTTATTCACATTTAATTTTAACTAAATTATATTTTTTATCTTAATTTTTTTAAAAAAAATTTATAAAAATTTATAACTAATTTATAAAATTAATAAAAATATAATTAATTTTTAAAAAAATCAACAAACTTCAACTTAAAATTTTCATTTTCAATCTACGAACTAAACGTAAACTTAGTATTTATTTTAAGAATATTTTTATATTAATATTATTTTTACTTTGTTACCCCCCTTTTTATTTTTTTAAATGGTCATTTATCTATATATATCACATTCTTTTAGAAAATATATAACTTTTTTTAAAATGAACTTATATTTTTTTTTGGGACAAATTTCATATTTTTTTTTAAACTTTGACCCTTGTATCAAAATATACCATAAACTTTAAATGAAACATTCGTTCCTCTCTCAAACTTTGATATTATTCAAATTTACCCCTCTCTTAATTAACTAACAGAAAAGTGCACGCTTCAGACACAGACTATTAAAAATCAAGGGTAAATTAGTAAAATTCGCCATTAGGGTGGATTTTTTTTTTTTTTTTTAAGAATAGAAAAATAGATAAAAATATTGTTTTATTTAAAAAAAGAAAAAAAGAAAAAAAAAGCATTGTGCATTCTCAGGCCTCATCAAGTTCGACGACGATCTCTTGGCCGGCGGCGACTTCTCCGGCTTTTTTCTCTGCTACTTTTGTTGTGATTCGACCCCAGGATCTCGCAAATGGCTTGGAGCTTGGCTCGATGTTGGAGTGGAGCTGTTTGTTGTCGTTGAACTTGCCGCCAGATGTCGAGCCGTGGTGTTTCAGGTGAGGGAAGGTGAACCTCGTGAAGTCTTTGTAGAGCTTATAGACAGTTTCATCGTAGGCCAGTACGCCTTCTATGGTGTTGTCGAACGCCCATAGTTAGAGCCGATCTCCTTAATCCCTTTACGCGGCTGCAATTTCCTGTTACAAAACAAATTCTAGAACTAGAATGTTCCAACCCCATTATCCACAATTGCATGCCAGAGAAGATTCAATTAATATGGGCAACGAAGGCTTTAGTCTTTTCTGAAAATTTTACCAAGAATTTGCATCTCCAAAAATTCAAAAAGAAAATCAAAAATTAAAAACACAGCCAACAAAACCCATAACTCGAAACTCAATTTGTTCCAGCCCAGCTTACACATCCTCAACCTCCCAGCAAGAGTCCCGTAATTTACAAAGTAGAGAGAGAGAGAGAGTGGGAGGGACTGAGGAAGAGAGGGCAAAATATTTCAACTTTTTCCTTTAAATTACTATTACTATAATTATTATTATTATCATTATTATTTCTTAACTACCAAATTAGCTTTTAAATTTAACATCATTTACTTTAATGTTCTCATCAGATATATTGATGCCTGTCTTTTTCTGTTAATGAATTAACAGAAGGGGCAAATTTGAAATAATTCTAAAATTTAAGAAGAACGGGTGTTACATTTTAAAATTCAAGGAAAAAATATGAAATTTGTGTTTTTTTTTTTTTTTTAAGGAAAAATGAACTTTTTTTTTTTTTTTTTTAGAAAAGGAACTTATATTTGAGTTAACTGAAAAAGTAATGTTATCAACAAATCGTCAAATATATATTAAAACATTTTAAAGTAGTTAACATTTAATTTAATTTCGTTTTTTTTTCTGAGAAAACATTAATTTGGATTATTGTGATCACATAACTACTCTAAAAAATAGAATAATAAAAATTCCAATTTTAAAAAATAGAAAAAGAATAAAAAGTGTTTTTTTCTATAAATGTTTTTCTTTGTTTAATTTTAGGTTCCAAGAGAAGTAGGTCACCAACGTCACATACCTGCTAGACTTCAACTCATGTATCCCTTTATTTTTTGCCCGCTTCATTTGCATCTAATAATTTCATGATACGTGAATTAAAAATATATATTATTATATTATCGTATCAAATCAATTAAAATCATATTATTATACAAATGTCTATTATTATTGGATGAACATAAATGATAATACATATAAGAAGATATATGAACTAAATCCACTGTCAGAGTACTATTTAAGAAACTAAGTAAATACAAGGTTTAAAGTGTTTAAAATAAATTACATATTTACCATAAATGATTTATTTATTGTGTGATAACAAACTACTTGCTTTTAGTAACTAAATTATTTATATGTTAAATTTGTTAATTATTTCAAATATTTTATAAGGACCCGTTTGGGGCGCTAGTTCTAGATGACATTTGATTTAAAATCCCAACTCAAATCAAATTTTCTCCTTTTCTATTTTCAAAAAACTAAAACTTTAAAAATTCATAACTTTCTAATTTCAAATCGAAATGAGATGACTTTTATGTCAAGATGCTCGTAACGATAAGATGAATAATATAAAATTTATTTTTCATATTTTTTGCAAATATATTTCAAATTTTTGTACTATTTTCTATATCATATTACTTTTTTAAAAGTTTTTCCTTCCAAACACACATTTCTCCTTTTTTTTTTTAAGGAACTAACACACATTTTTATACAATCTTTAAAACACTATCTCCCAATATCCCCGAGACGGGTCCTTATCTACTATTTATTTTAATCATTTTATAAATTGAATGTTTATTTTAATTATATATATTACAAAAATACTATTTACTTCTTTCAACCAATAAAATCATGTGCTACTCTCAAAAAAAAAATGTACTTCCGCCTTAAGTTTGCTTGGCTATATTTATTAAAAAAAAAAAACAACAATTTGGTACTATAAATGATTTATTTATTTGTGATAAACAAACTATTTACTTTTAATAAATAAATTATTTATATGATAAATTTGTTAGTTATTTCTAATATTTAATAAATTTACTGTTTATTTTAATTATATATACAAAAATCCTATTTACTTCTTTACCCATAAAAATCATGTAGTTCCGCCTTAAGTTTGCTTGGCTATATATTATTAAAAAATAAATAAATAATAAATAAAAACATGGTGGTTTTACGGTTTCAATCCACGAAAATGGACACGACATACAGCTGCACGAGAAGAGTGCCAGGTCAAAATCGCGACATGTCATTGCTGTCTAAAGTTAAACAAATAGTCGATGGACCAAGTTTAAAAAAACGGCATGTCGTTTTCTTTAGTATTTGGCAATTTGTTGTCATTTGTTCATGTGGTAATCTTCCAACAAAGATTTTTTAGCACTATTAATTCAGAAACTATAAATATTGTGGCAGTTTGTGTTTTTTTAGGTGGCTATTCTAAATTGTTCGTTTTTTTATTTTTAGTTTAAAATTTTTACAATTTGGGTCCGTAATCTTAAATTATTTAAAATTTAACAAAGATAATAAGCTTCCCGTCATTTTACAACTTAAAGTTGTGTGAAAATAGTTACGTGGTGTAAATATTCATTCACGTGACAGTTTTTATTCATTATTTTTGTTTCTTTTCTTCTTTTTTTGTTACATTTCAAATTAATATAAGTTACACAATGAGCAAATGACTATATTCATTAACTATGAATGAAAATGAATCTTTTGAAAATTGTATGATCATAATCAAGCATTTTTTTTTCCCTGAAGAACACATCAGCAGAGAATAATTACCTCAAAGTAAACCATATTTTTAAATGTTTGATACGATCAAAATCACATCAAAATAAAACAAAACTACATCAAAATAAAACAAAACTGATAGTCGTATCTTACTGATCAAGAAGGGTACTTTAACGATAAGTCACGTTTTTTCACTCTGCCATAAAAGTACCTAAACCTAGGAAGGGAGTGGAGTTGAAGACTAACTACAAACTAGTCAGGTTTTTTATTTATTTTTTTTTTCCTCCTTTATTTTGAACTTGGGGGTGGGGAATCAAATTCTATAGTGAAGTAAAATTCGGAATTACCAACTCTATATGGCAATTAGCTTCATCCTTTTAACAGGACAGCGAAAAAGCTTTTTCAACCATCTAGGCATGAAAGTGGAAAGAAGCATGTGAACTCTATACTAAAGAGAAAAGTAGTAAACACAAAATAATCTTTTGCTTTCCTTTTTAAAGCCTGCCATAATCAAGCATGCTGGGAATTTTATTTTCAGTCCCTAGGAAACTGTCGTGCAAGGTCTCCAAGGTCTTGTGTCGGCAGAGTACATATCTAAAACATCAACCAAATTCATACTATTTTTCCTCCTCTCAAGAAATACAAAATCTAGAAAAAAAGAAAGAAATTTTTTTTTTTTTTTGTTCTAAGGTGTTGGTACACCAAAACATCTTATGGGGAATAAGAAAGTAGGAATTAAATAACATCAACCAAATTCATACTATTTTTCCTCCTCTCAAGAAATACAAAATCTAGAAAAAAAGAAAGAAAAAAAAAAATTGTTCTAAGGTGTTGGTACACCAAAACATCTTATGGGGAATAAGAAGTAGGAATTAAATAACAGAAGAAATCGACAGTGATAAGATATAGGGCTAAATAACTTCATCAAATGATGAATGAAACCCCCCCAACCCAAAAAAAAAAAGAGAAAAAAAAGAAGTAGAAAAACACCAAAGAATGAAAGCAACATTTTGACAAAACAAAAATCAATCCATTGCATTTAAAAATTAGTCAAGTTATCCGAAACTCGCATGGAAAATCAGGGAATTCATATTAGGAAATTCAGGGAAAGCATAACAAGGTTTTTGTTTTTACAATCCGAAGTCAAGTACGACCGATAGACAAAGAGATTCTTAGTGTTACTATAGAGTCATCATGTGTAAGACAGATTCTTGACACCTAGAACACAACTTACAAACATAAACAGTCTCGTATCTTTCTCCATTCCAAAAACAACTGCCCCCACTCCCAAAAGAAAGAAATGCAGTAGCAACTTCTGTACCTCACTGCTGTGGAATATTGCGGGAAAAAACTCAACCCCAGTTAATAATGGGATTAAACAAACGAGCCACAAAAAGGGGAGTTTAACTTTAAACGAGCGCTTATCTACTTGCTTAGCCTTTTGTTCTCATAATTGTAATGCTACCTTTTCCTCCCTCAGTGCGTATCTTAGTTTTTCCGACAACTGGCTTGCCAGAAAAGGCCGAAGTGGGGTACGAAACAGATGGATCTTCACTCTTTTGCTTCGATTTTGAAGGTGGCGGAATGCGAATTTTTTGGTTTATATCCTTCAGAGTTACATCTCCATGGGCTCCAGAGGGTTTAATGAAGGCAAATGGGTAGGCCACTGATGTAGCCAACTTAGTGGGAGTTTGTATATAAGACTTCCTACCTATGCACGTGAAAGACAGGGCTTAGTTAGTAGTTCCATTTTTTTTTTGCAATAGTTTTATAGCTTGCGGTATCAATAATAATCCTCAGAAGAAATTCTCTGTTCCTGATATTATAAACATATCTCTAATTTTTTCTCGAAACACTTTTCTCATGATCTCAATGAGAAGTTGTCAGATTATTGTGGCACAATTAATACTAGGACAAAAGAAAAGGCATACCTTTGAAAATTATCTTTTGAGGGGTAGAAATACGTTGTTGAGGAGCGTTGTTTGCAAACTCGGGGGCAGTTTCGCAAAAATCTACACCATCACACTAAGTAAACATTTATCCGATCCAGGAGCTAAAGGTAAACTGGAGAAGATTAAAAAATGAAAATTTACAAACTGAAGGAAAAGAAAAACGTTTCATTACCTGAAATATCAATTTGAAAATCGGATGTCCCGGGGTGATTCCTGAATTTCGCATAACATAGCAATCAGCATACTGCAAAGTAATTATCAAACCACTGAAACTAAAGTCCAAAGAAGCATACATGGCATCGGGGCTGAAATGCATCTCGGTGTCCTTAAAGCAATCTGTAATCCATCCATCAGATGACTGATCCAGGGGGTCATACCCAAAAGCAGATCTATTTTCTGAAACAAGTTACTCTAGACGTTGAAAACCGCAGCTAAACATTTTGGTACATATCATATCAGTGCAGTGTTTTTAAAAGGTAAAGACCTGCAAACCCAGAGACCCAATGTGATGATGCTGGTAAACCCTCCTCAAGTGAATCAACCCTCTCCTGTACAAGGAACGCGAAAATGAATGCTGGAAATACATACAAGGTACAAATAGCATCCTGTTTGAGCACTAAATTCCATAGACGAGTTAAATTTTTAGCATACATTCTTCACAGAAAACACTAAAAATTGGGAGAGATTTACCGGAGGTATAATGAGCGTAAGTCTGAGACCTAACTAGTGGAAAAACTGTAATGCACCATACTTCTAATGTCAAATCAGGATCAACTAGGACAGAAATAAAGCATTGGGTCGGACTCTTCTTTCTTTGGTGTCAAGGTAAATAG
The DNA here is from genome assembly GCA_009761775.1 of Ficus carica. Taxonomy (NCBI): domain Eukaryota; kingdom Viridiplantae; phylum Streptophyta; class Magnoliopsida; order Rosales; family Moraceae; genus Ficus; species Ficus carica. The sequence goes on along the minus strand of CM019748.1, from coordinate 1,657,361 downwards.
CTATGAATAGTCATTGAATCCTGGGAAAGGGTAGAAGAATGGGACCTATTATGAGACATACAATGCATTACAGACGTATGATCAATATGCTTCAAGCAGAATATTATATTCCAGTGATATCACTTAACGTAGTTTCACCAATTAAGCACATTTACCCATGAAAATTTGCATTTATATGAAGCTCATCAAAAACTAAAGTTATTAGCTAATAACAAACAACGAGGAGAACTTGAATGGACAGAAATTTAAATATATATTAAACATTAATATGCGATCAAACGGCTCCAATATGTATGAGATACTCCATACTAACTCATCTTTTATCAAGTTTAGATTAGTTTCATATAAAAGTCTTTCTAGTTCGAAACTAGTAATAGCAAAAACCAAGGAAGAATACAATAATTTGCTAACAGAGATATTGTGCACAAACATTTGATTTTAGGAAGGCAGACGACATCTCTTCAGTGCAAAGGGAAGAATCCATGTCTTCATTGGGAAACTGTAGCACCCGGCGCCTTTTAATTTGTGAAAAGGACTCCCTACTTTCTTCAGCTCCCTTGCTCGTATTATCTGAAACCCACTTTCCCATGTTAAAAGACCAATGTTCGAAGGCACGGTTCACAGGTTGCAAAGAAAGAGAGAAGATATCAAAGCACATTGTGAAAGAGAAATAGGAAAAACAAAAAAAAGGAAAAGAAAAAAAATACCACCATGGCCAATATGGTATGGCAAATCCCCACAAGCCTTAACTGGGGTTGCTTCGTCGTCAAACATGTAGGAAATATCTTCTTCATTCTGAGGCACACCATTATTCCAAAGGCCTTCAGATATATCTACACATACCATTAGAGACCGAATTAGATACGTAAACACCCAAGGATCTTTGCATCAGGTAATTTGAGAACCACATTGAAAGCGTACCATAATTGGAATTCTTTTGGTAACAATAATTCTCCCTTTGCCGACCCCACTGCTTGCTTCTACCATTTTCGCATCATAACAATGTGAAAGCAAATGCCCAGTCAAAAACACAAGTAAATGAGAAACAATTACAACACATTAGTTGTAGAAACTACATATTTTTGTTCTTATTCTTTTATTTGGTAAGCTTTACTAAGAATTCAATAAAAGCAAAATCAAAAATCATTCAGCAATGTAGAACGTATCATTCAGTAACACTCAGTCAAGTAACTAAAGAACGTTAATAGCTGTTTACAGATAAGCAACATTGGTTCCATTTCTAAATTCCCACAAGAAAAAAGGAAAATAACAAATCAAAAGAAATTAGAGGGATATTTTATAATGTGGATCTAGAAAACTAAAGAGAGATTATAAAAGGGAATCATAATCCCCAAATGGGCAATTTGCTTTATGTGAATGTGATGATAACATCATAATCCAATGGAGAAAAAATTATATAAAAAAATAAAAATAAAAATAAAAAAGCAAAATACAAGTGACCCAACAACTAAATCAAAGAGCCCATTTCTCTTACATTTGCAGATTAAGTCGTCCCATTTCCATTTATCAAAATTAATAAAGTCATACCAAACTCCATTATGCAAATAACAACAAAGTCAAGCAAAAAAATATAACCAAAAAAAAAAAATTAACACGCACAAAAATTGAAAAATAGATAAATCAAGCGTAACCCATTTCCCCCAAACGTTTTTTGACCCTCATAATTTCATGATTAAAGAAATCAAATATCAACAAAGGAAAAAATATATGAGAAATTAAGTCTATTTACTAAAAACCAAAAGGAAAGAAAAAAATCAAAATGAAACACACATTGCGGAACAAACCCAGAAACCGAAACGGATCCAAGAGAAACAAACGGAAAGAGGGGATTTACTTGTCATTGTCGCAATCCATTTCCGAAGCAGCAAAAGGTTGAAAAGAACAGTCCTCTCCTCGCACAAATCTCAGACTCACTCACCCGTCTATCATGAACCAGAACATAAAACAGGAAAAGTAGCCGTTACGGAGAAGAAAACGACTCGCTCATTGTATATATAAACATAAAAATAATAAGAATTGCAATTTCTCCGTGTTCTGTGTCTGACGCTAGAGATGTGTGCTAGTTATTATCTGCGGAGACGAAGGAAGAAAAAAAGAACGGAAAAAAAAAAAAGAAAGAAAAAAAAAAGAACGGAAAAAAAAAAAGGCGCCGCTCCAACTCTTGCTCTGACTCACTCTCTTTATATCTCTGTGTTTTTTGTGAGGGGGTGTGTGTGTGTGTGTGTGTGTGTGTGTGTTTTTTTTTTTTTTTTTTTTAAAGGATATATAATTTAGTTAAAATTTATTTATTGAGAAATGGGAATTTTCGTATATCCCGAAGCGAGAGAGGAGTGAGGAGGAGACCATGGAAATGGAAAATATCACCCAAATTAAAAAATAAAATAAAAAAGGCAAAAAAACAAAGAAAAGAAGCAAAATGGCAGGGCACGCTTTAACTCCCCTAGGACCCATCTCAAGTCTCAACTCATCGAACCGTTACTCGTGGGATTTTTTTATTTTATTTTTATTTTTTAATCCATCATTATTGTATAATTATTTCAGATAATTTGTTTGTAATGTTATTCATGCTTTGTTCAATGCATTAAACATAACGCTTCTCATTTTATATATTCTTTTCTTATAATTTAGACGTGAATTCACAAAAAAGAAGGAAACAACAGTTATTATATTAATATTAAGAAGACCCACCAACTACCGAGAATAACTTAATGTGTTTGGTGATCTAGTATAGTAGCAATTTCACATATAATCTATCATAAAGTGTGGTGAAGAGTTGGAATCCCTCATTCTAAACTTTAAAAAATAAATTAACTCTATGAGAATTTATGATCCATTTGTAATCTACGTTTATTGTGTATTGTATTTAAATATAATATAATACAACATGTGTTTGGATATTTTCTTCTTATATTATATTCAAATGCAATATGTTTGGATTGTTGGTGGGAGAGAATATATAATGTGATTAGTAAAAATATACAAAAAATGGGAATATGATGAATAATGATTTTATATTGGATTTAAATTTTAAAAGTACTTGAATTTGAATATAATTTATAAGGTATATAAAAATGTATTTAATTGCATTTAAATATAATATAGGATAAATGATATTTTTAAATGAACCATTATTTATGAGAAAATGATTAATAGTCAATGTGTATCACGTCATCATACTTTAACTTAAAAAATAAAAAATAAAAGTTTTTAGGTTTTTTTAGGGGATCTTTTTCTTTTTTTTTTTAGTATGAATGCTTTAATTAGAACTTTAAGATAATCCCCTCAAAAAACTTTTAAATTAAAAAAAATAAATAAATAAATAAACCCTTATCATTGGTCTAGTAGCTATATAATGAATGACGAGGATATCCTACTGACTATTTATGAGAATTTTTATATTAATGTTGATACAAGTAAACGTAAAAATATTTAAGCATCGTATTTTCTTCCGATATTTATGAAATATCTTGATAAGTTTTTTTTTTTTTTTTTTTAAATGGAAATTATCATTTAAGATAAAACGGGATACAAATACTAATAACAAAGATAAAATAACCCTGTGGTATAAGAGATATCATCCTCAACTGAGACCGATTCCATCAATAAAATCTGATAAAGCTCAGTGAGGAGGACATACACCAAGACCCAGTGACGGGAAAATTCATCGAATTTCTCGGCAATCCTAAAATCAAGCATGTACAAAGCTCTTTTTAAAAAAACATCTACAATTGATAAAATATTCCAATCGATTGATAGGCAGTCACTCGAAGTACAAAAACTACAACAAACTCCGCTAAGTCATAACACTAGTGGAACCAATAGACATATACCGTTAGGAAAATAACTCAAGCGAAACACACACACAAAAACAAACAGAAGTTGGGTAAACTACATACTTTACTACAAAATTAAAACTAAAACACAAGAACAAACTATTAATATTTATAAAAAAATCGATTGCAAAATCCTCGATCCACGTAAAACAACAACTCAACCGCGCGCTACAACTTAGAGGAAAACAATCGACTCAAGGTAAAAGATCATCGCACCTACATCGGACTACCAAGACATCGCTGGATCCCAAACCGTCGAAAGCTTGTTGGCTAGATCTAATCGAGAAACTCTCATCTAGAACCTTTCGACTTCATTCCCGTCGAAATCGCTGAAACGCCGATCACCCTCATTGGCCGCAGTGGTGGCAACGGTGGAAGTCTCACAAAAAGGGAAACCCTGGATATGAAAAATTTGAGAGAACAAGGGGTAGGGAAAAAAAAAAAAAAAACCCTAAAAAGTTTGCTTTTAAATTTATTGGTGTAAAAAAAGAAAAGGAAAGGAAAAAGAAAACATCCTTTTTCCATACAAATATTCCTACAAATTACACACACGATAACTTTAACAAACAATTAGGTAAAAATAAATACCGAAATTTTGATTTTTGGAGACAATTAGGTATGGACAATTAGTGGTCATTAAACAATTGGACAATTAGTGGTCATTAAACAATTGAGTTTGTGTAGGCTGTGCTGATGACAATGATTCAAATATACATGATTATTATTTGTTAAAGAAAACAAAGGCTAACCCTCTAGGTTTTTCATTTAAAAAAATAATATACATGATACATGATACAGTTGATAAAATAATAGTTCAAACATAAATTTTTTGCTACGCATGCAAATATACAATTTCATTTTTTTTTTTTTAGAGTTTAGATTTCAATTCTACGTTTGATAGTACAGTTAGGTGTTAAATTACGATTTAACTATACCTATAATCGTATACATTTAGCCCAAAGAACAAAACGAAAGAATTTTTTGAAGAACATGTTTGTTCAAATCTGAAGACAGGATAAGAAATGCCAAAATCCCTACCAATTACTTCTCATAATCACATGAGTTACTATCGATCAATATATTAACTTATCCCTCAATAGATAAGTATAAGATAAAATAGCTATTTAAGTTGATGTTTTGATTAGAGTAGTTATGTGATTTATGGGCAGCTTGAATTATAAATTTGTTCGAAATACAAAAATGAAAAGTAATTTAATAATAAATTATAATATTTGCGAGGGTAAAACATTGTAAATTTTTTTTTTTTCAAAAAAACGTCTCCTAACGGTGAATTTATAGTCAATGGATCAAACACTCGAAGCTGTAAAATTGAAAATAAAATGTAAAATATGAAGGGTGTAGATTCCAAAACAAGGTGCAGATGTTACAATTAAAAAGAGAGAGAGGGGAGCTTTGGATAATGTGTCTATTTTTTAAAATTTTCTTATTTTAAATGAAAAAAACTTTTCATTTTGAAAATAAGATGGTGTTTAGATTTGTAAAAATTTTCCTTCTTAAAAATGAAAAGTTATTTGCAATGAAAAGAAATGATGTTGAAAATAGTGCATCACAAGAAAATTATTTTATTTTATTTTTAAAATAATATTACACAAAGTATATTTTAAAATGAGATGGTTTTCTTTTTCAAAATGAGAAAAAAGATGCAAAAAGTTAAGAAAAATATCATTTTGTAAAAATTTTCCTATTGGGGAAATTGGATGCCCTATTCAAACAGGGGGATAAAAGTATAAGAGCTTATTTGAGGCAACATTTTCAAACGGTAAAATGTCATCTGAATTTAAAACTCTCGTTTAAAAAAAAATTTAAACTTTAAAGTCAATTAAAATAAGATAATTATTATGTCAAAATACTCACAATAATAAAAAAATAAAATAAAACTCATTTTTCATATTTTATTTTAAACATATTTTAAATTTTTATATTATTTTTTATATAATATTTTTTTAAAAAAAATTATTTCAAAAATATTTTTTTAACTCAACCACAAAAATACCGTTTCGAAGTGTATCCTAAAGTAATTTATCCCATTTATTACCATTTTATTATTTCACGTGCCCATTTAAGCGCATGATTTGATGGTGCAGTTAGAAACTATGCCAAAGTGGTCCCCGTTCCGGAAGTCACTTCATCCACTTTCTCAAGTTTGGCGCGTGGCTCCAATCTTGTAGATGACGTGTCATATATTGATAGGCTGGATAAAAAGCACAGACAATTTCTTGATATGGGCTGGTCCAGTGTTTGTCCTATTGTCCGTACGACTAGGTGAAACAAATTAAATCTTAATTACATAAATCCCCCTGAACGTTGCATCCATTTTCAGTTTAGCCCCCAAACTTAAAATGCATCTCTTAATCCTCCAGACAGTTTAGGGTCGATAAGTCGACGGAGATGGACCTATTTTTATGGGTGTTTCATATTAATCACTTATTATTTTTAACTGTCGAGGGATGTTAAATGATGACAACGGTTCTTGTGGATATTTAAGAGAATTGAACAGTTAATTAAAAAGAATGTAATGTAATGACTCACGATCTTCGTAAAAATTTATAGTTATTGATAAAACAATTGCTTAACATGATAAAAAAAAATGAAGAAGTGAATCAAATGATAATCTCCAATTGTTAAAAAATAGCAAAGTTGCAAGAGAAAACTGAGAATAAGTAAAAAATAAATTGTAAACCGACATTTAACCTTATAAATTCTCAATAATTTGAGGGAGGTACGATTTAAAATTTGGGGATAAATGAGGATTGAGTAGAAAAAGAGTAGGTTATGAAATTAACCCTTTTCAAGCTCTCAATATCAAATTGGTAGCTCTACGACAGTACACATCAACACACGAGTCTCACGAGTAAAAAAAGTCAATACATTTTTTTTTGCCCTTTATTGTTTTATTTTGTTTTGCTTCGATTTGTTTTTACGTATTTTTAATGGAGGATGCCCCATTATGGGTAACTAATAAATTAAGAGAGAGAGAGAGAGAGAGAGAGAGAGAGAGAATACCAGGAACGGAGATGGATAGTAAAGCTTTAATACTAAAAGGTGTTTTTATTAATATTTTTGGGGTACCAACATGGAATATGCAAGATGGAAGTTTCCCTAATAAAATGGACAAGACAATGCTGCATTTTTGGCTAAAGAATTAGGAAGAAATTGTTTGTTTGTTTGGTTTTGTTTTTTTGTTTTTGTTTTTTTTTTTAAAAAAAAAACATAGCAACTATTATTAACCAAAAAAATAAAAATAAACGACCGTCAATATGATGTTCTAAAAAGTAGTCACATTCTACACCTTTTTTCTTAAGAAGTTAACCAAAAAAAAAAAAAAAACTACAACTCCATATGTTAGATATGAAGTTACTGTTAAATTGTTAATACCTTATCATTTTATTAACAATTTAGCACTCACAAAATATCACATTTACTTATTGGAAAAAAAAAATATCAACTTTTTTAAGGAATCTGTACTTTTTTTCATAAAACATCGTCTAATTGTTTTAGGTTTTTCTTTTATTAACAGTTTAACAGAAAATGATAAAGTATTGACTAATGAGTAACTTCTTAGTGAATTTAAGAACCATTTATGTTTTCTGTTTTCTCTATTTTTTAACTATAAGATTAAAAACTTTTTTGTGAAAAAAAAAAAATCATACATTTGAGGTTAAAACAAGTATAAAGACAGGCTTATTAAGATACCTAAAAAGATCATTATTTGAACATGATATATACAAATAAAAAGCATAAGATAAAAAATTAGATAAAGGTGTCCGGTTTGACCACTTCTTTTAATATATATCAGGTTTTTTTAAAAATAGATTATAACCATTATAATAATCGATACATGATCCATTATCAATTAACCTATAGTTATTATTAAAAAATACTTAAAAAATATTAGATTTCAATAAATAGGGAATTAATTCCATAAAAATAATTAAATTACACAAAATTAAATTTTAGAGTTTCATTAAAATATTTACCAATATAACAAGAAATTAATTACATTAGAAATTAAATTCCTATTCTATTATTTACTTTATTAGTAAGTTAGAATGATTGAAAAAATAATTATATAGTTACAAAATTGCCTCAGGGAAGTCTGAAAGTAGAGAACGAATATCGTCCAACACTGGACTCTCTGTCACCAAATCCGGATTGTTTAGAATCGTTGTAAAGATATTAGTTAGTTTTTATTATTTTAGAAGAAGGAATTTAATTTCGTAGGTAATATGTGTGAGTTAAATTTCTTAACAAGAAACTTAATTATTTAATTTAAATGGAACTTATTCATATAATTTAATTCTCAAATTGATTGATTAGTAATCATAGCCTAAAAAGATCATATGTAAAGGGAAGGGAAAAATAAAATTACAATAGAGAGAAAAGGAAAAGGAAAAAAAAAAAAGAAAAGAAAATTAGATTGGGTGGCCTATTTTGGTCACCCAAATTTAAATTGAAAATTTATATTATGGTCAATCAATTAATTATATGTCAATTATTGATTTATTAAAATTAACAATGCCATATGTTGATCATTTAATAAAATGGATTGATTATTTTTTAAAAAATAGTAAAAAAGGGGAAAAAAAAAAAAACCAAACTAAGATAGTGACTGAGATTTATTAAATAAATTTTATCTTTTTTTAAAAAAATTTATTTACTACTAAAAAAAATAAATAAATAACTGTTACCGAGGAAAGAAAAGAAAGAAATGAATGCCCTTCACGAGATCCTAGTGGCTCCAAACTAAGATAGCGACCGAGAAGTAATTGTCTTTTGCCTTTTTTTTTTTTTTTGGTTTTTGTTTAAAAAAAAAGAACACCAAACCAAACTAAGATAGTGACTAGACTTATTTAAATAAATTTTTATTTATTTTTTTTCTTTTAAAAAAATTTATTTACCTCTAAAAAAAAAAACTAACTGTTACCACGAAAAAAAGAAAGAAAAAAAGAAAGAAATAACGTGTTTATTAATAAATAATCTAATTCAGAAAAAAATTATTAAATTCTTAATTTTAAAATTTAATGTTTTTTTAATTTAAGAATTAAATGATATGAATTTCAGTTAAAAATAGAAAATTAATTTCATTTATAAATGGAACTTGTCTTTTTTCCTAAAAAAATAAAAAATAACTGATTCTATATTAAATAAATATTTATTTTTATTTAATTATTTTTTTATTTAAGAATAATTTCATAACTACAGTAAATATATTTTCAATCATTTTAATTTTAGAAAGTAAAGAAAATTATAAAAATTTATTTTTTTAAGAAATATATTCATTAAAAAATTATATTATATATTTTTAACTAATTTTAAAATTTTATTTCATGTAATTTAATTTTTTTTATAAAATTAATTTTTTATTTTTAAAATTCTTGATAAATAGTGCCTGAATGCCCTTCAGGAGATCTAGTGGCTCGAAACTAAGATAGTGACTGAGATGTGATGTGATTGTCTTTTGCCATTATTTTTTGGTTTTTGTTTAAAAAAAAAAAAAAAAAAAAAAAAAACATACCAGACCAAACCGTCAACAATAAGAACTAACCGGAAGCGAGCAATCGAAGAGCACCACCAACAACAGAGCGATTCCAATTTCCCCTCCGTAATTTTACCCAATCCAATATTGAAAATAGCCTTTAAATTAAACAGATCCAGAAAGGACAAATTAGATCTGTTCCTATTAAATTGGAGAAGATGAATATCTTCAGATTAGCCGGAGATATGACCCACCTCGCCAGCGTCCTCGTCTTGCTTCTCAAGATCCACACTATCAAATCTTGTGCTGGTACTCTCTTCATTTCTTTTTTGTTTCTGTTTTTATCTTTTTCCTGTCATGTTTTTGTTTTTATGGATTAATGGAACAGTTTAAGGTGGTCGATTTCACTTTCCAATGGGAACTGAAATGTGGACCAAGAAAAAAAGTAAAAGCCCATTTCGAAATTCATTTCTGTTGAGCTATTCAATTGGGTTGCAACTTCAGATTCAGCTTTGTACTCTAGCTCTATTGCAATGACTGTAATGGTTTATACAAATACGCGTGTGTGTATATATGTTATTATATCAACTCAAATGTACAAAATATAGTTTTGTCATGACTTGTACGGATTGACTCTACCTAGATTATGTTTTGTAAGACACTACAAACAGGACCATGTTATCAGATGTTACTTTGCCAATTATTGTTTTCATTCAATTATTATTATTATTATTATTATTTAATTTTTTAACTAAGTGAAATACGTTTGAATTGCAAAGTATTGAAATTGTGGTTGATATGCGTGAGAATTTTACGCAGGGGTTTCTTTGAAAACTCAGGAACTCTATGCCGTTGTTTTTGCGACTCGATACTTGGACATCTTCACGGATTTTATCTCTCTATACAATACCATAATGAAATTCATATACTTGGGGAGCTCATTTTCGATTGTTTGGTACATAAGGCACCACAAGATTGTCCGTAGGTCTTATGACAAAGATCAAGACACGTTCCGCCATCATTTCCTCATTCTGCCATGCTTAGTCTTGGCCCTGTTTATCAATGTGAAATTCACCTTCAAGGAGGTTTGTTCTTGTTTCTCATTTACTCGACTTTAAGAGCTTTTCCTATTATTATATCTTTTCTTATATGTTTTACAATGTGGGTCAGGTCATGTGGACATTCTCCTTGTTTCTAGAAGCTGTTGCTATTCTTCCTCAACTCGTGCTGCTGCAGAGAACGAGAAACATTGACAACTTGACTGGCCAATATGTATTTCTTCTCGGGTATGTTGATATTCCTGATACTTGTATTTTGGCTTACCACGCCATATCAGATTTTTGGCTTCTTCCATTCTTAAATTTTTCAGCTTCTAGTCTTTTCTGTTGAGTAAAGTTCAGAAGCTGTTAGAAGATACTGCTTGCCTACTTAACTTCGCCTGTCTTGATGCAGTGCATACCGGGCCTTATACATTCTGAACTGGATTTACCGCTACTTCACCGAACCACACTATGTTCACTGGATTCGTATGATCTCTCTCTTTCTGTGACAAATATAGTATTTTGTATGTTGTGCACCTATCGTCTGCTTCCATTACCGTTTCAGTTCACTCGGTTTCTGTCCAAATCATAAGAAATCTTGACAGCTTTGGTTTCGTGAAGGAAATGATCCGAATCTGTGTTTTTGTTCATAGGAATTGTTATAATTCTAAAAGATGAAACCATTTGCTTGCATAATATTTTTGTAGAACTTGCTTCAATTACCTCGGATCAGACTGAAACCACCCTCTGCTAGTAGTTCACCGTTAATTAGCATGTTTAAGATATCGTTCAATACGTCCAAAATGTCTTCTGTTTTCCGATTCAGTTGGTTAAAAGTTTCTCACATCAACTCCCTATTGATGTACGTCGATCTTTGGCTATTGCAGCTTGGATTGCAGGGCTTCTTCAAACATTGCTATTTGCCGATTTCTTCTATTATTATTTCCTCAGGTAACAGTCCCACGGTTATGAACGGTAGATATTTATGGTGCTGATTTGCATTAACTTTGTCTTTACCTATACTTCGTGTATTGCAGCTGGAAGAACAACAAAAAACTCCAGTTGCCAGGCTGAGTCGACTCTATTTCTTTTATCCGGGGCTGAGATTGCGGGGCACAGCTTAATGTGGTGGATAAAAATTCTACACAACGAGACAACAACAGCAAAACTGGATTATTATTTCTCGCACCCATTTTGCTACCTTATCCCTCTTTTTCGTCTGTTTCACATGGCTACTCAAAAGCAGCAAGCATCAGTTACATAAGTTTATTAAGGAGTGTATATGACCAGTGCAGACATGAATTTTTAATACTATTTCTTTCGAGAGAAGACGCGGAAAATAGGAGATTTTTAGCCCTGTAATAGTAGTAAGAGTTGCTATTGCAAAGGTATACTGTGAAATTTTTTTTTTCCTTTGCTGGAAAAGGTAATCGGATTATAGTTGAAACAAGACGAATCATTGTCAGACTCATGAGGCTTATAACTTTAGCATAAATATGTCAAAAAACTATAATCTACGGTTCGCGATTCTTATTTTTAAAATCCTTTTGTAGAAGCATCAGCAAGGAGAGCCAAAGTAATAATAAAACAAAAGCATCAACAACCATGCTATAGAAATCCATTTAAAACATCATCGACAACCAAAAACCTCAGGTCTAGTTTTAGAGTATGCAGCAGATCAATTCTTATTTACAACAACTTTTGAAATATATAAAGCAAAATAATAAACTCGGCAGTCTATATCTCCATTTTCCATGGCTTTTCATTCTATAGCAGACTTGCATCCGCAATTGAACGCCATCATGGGCTCCCTCCAGTTTGGTGCAGCATTGCATCAATCTCATCACCGTCCTCCATCTCAAGCTAATGCCCCGTTCGCATGCAGCAAAATCAAACAAGACAGCGAAACGAAAAAGAAACAAGTGAGACAAAAATCCAAATAAAATGGCTAACAACTCATTGAAATTACCATCAACACATTTTTTGCTGAAGTCTAAAAGGTTAGATAATGTCCAATTTCTTAAAACAGTCGACTAGTGTGCTAAAAGTTAAAAACAATAGGAAAATTTACCTCATCAGGAGTCTGCTCAGCCCTAAGCCTGCGCCCATCAAACAGGAATGCAATGGAGTTCAGTTCAACGGACTGCCGATCACAGTATGCAGTCATGAGCTTGCGCAACTGGGTGCTTCTTTTAATCCTAAAGAACACCTCATTGCCGTCCTACATATAAACAACATCAACAGACGTTAAGGGGGCACCAGGCAGCTACTTCGGGAATTGTACAAGAGCAAGACATCCATAAAGGACTGAAGAAATTGCAAAGTAATCAGTTCTTGGTAAAGATATTGAGTTTTATACCCAATCATTCTCACCAAGTTGTTTAAAAATCCCTCTTCAATAAAAGCCATACTGTCAAATGAACCGTTTCATCCAAATCTAAATTTAGTTTGGTTAATTAGGCTTTAGAAAATCTTTGCTTTCACAAATTGGGAATTTCTATGATAGGACCTCTTACATTTCACTACCACTAGAAACTGCATTTTAAGCATTGGACTACTCTTATTCATAGACTAGACAGTTGAAAAATTCATCCAAAGGCTAAATCAGCTCCCACTGATAGTGAAAAATAGGAAGTCCTCCCGTAGAAATTCTGTAACATATTACTCAAAAAAATTCAAACTTGGAAAGCGAACTTCTATTATAGAAAACTTGATAAAAGTAATCATTGAACTACTTATCGGAATTCGGAACCATTTTAGTAGCGCAACCAAAGTTCTATTATTCCTATTTCCTAGTCTAGAAATAAACCTTCAAAAATAACTATGGCAAAATAGGCCATAATCCTCCACATGCAGAATCTATCTAATAAATCTGACACTAAGGCCTTGTTTGGTAGGTAGTAACTGCGGAGATAGAGGGATGGGAGTATTGGTGGATGAACTTTAAGGCTTAGGTTTGATGAGATCGAAAATTCTCTACATGACGCCGATTGGACCCTAATAAGAGGACGGAATCTATACCACGAAGAGAAATGTGTATTCTTTCCCTCCATTTTCCTCACTCAAATTTATATTCCTTTATTCCTTCCCATTTTATTTTCCTCTTTGCCAAACACAACCTAAAGAAATCGAACAAATGAAATAATTCGAATGCCAATTAAAAAAAAAAAAAAAAAAAAGATTCGACATGTTTCAATTTCCCACGGTTTCTCCCAGCCAAACAGGTAGATCACAAGAAATTCAGCTTAACATTCACATGTCAGCCACAGCAAAATGCGAAGTCGAAAACAAAATAATCATTTCCAGCAACCAAAATCAAATCAGACAAAATTTCTGAACAAAAACCAAAATCAAAGAAAATCAATTCCGAAACGCAAAATGCTAAAGAAGATTTGGATCAAAACCTGGCCCTTGACTTTGAGATTAATGTGAGCCGACTGGTCCACGGGCTTCTTGTCCTCCTCTCCTCCGCCGGTCGCCGACATCTTCACCGCCTGAAACCAAACAACTTCGCCCACAGAATCTCTCTCTCTCTCTCTGGTTCTCTCTGCTCACACACCAAATAGCAATGGTTCAGGCGTCAGATTCACGCCGTGTTCACCTATATATATACGCCCACAGATGCATAGGTCACGTTTTGCCCCTTTTCTGGGCCGAGATTATCCAAACTCGCGGACTCGCCAATGGCGGCCCATAACGGTCGTTGCGGACCCCGAGGCGCCGCGCTCAGATTACGAAATTGCCCCCGGTTTCTGACGTGGCTCTTCGGAGGAGCGAGTTTCGGGACTTCAGTCTACACGCGAGAAAGAGGGTTGGGGGGTTTGTGGGAATAAGTTAGATTTGATAGAAGTTTTGGATTCCGGGTTAAGCGAGGGAACCGTTGGTCGTGGGCTATAAAAAAGGGGAACACCAAAAAGAGAGATGGGATGATGAGGAATCGGTATCGACGGCTGATATTGATTGAGGTGGGAATGGACGGACGAGAAGGGTTGGTGACGGAGATTTGGCGGTGGGATCGGGTCGCAGAAGTCAACTTCTTGATGTATTGGTGCGTGGGTACGTCATGTACTTTGCTTCTTTTTATTTTTAATTTTCCTTTTTCTTTTTTGTTTTTGTTTTTTGTTTTTGTTTTTTTTTTGGAAATTCTGGAAAGTTCTTAATTCTGATTGGGTATTTGATTCTTCCTTATCCAGTGGGAGCCCCGATTTAATTGGTCGCATTGCTCGTCCGTGATTAACTGATAAAATTGATCTTACTCAAGAATTGTCCCTTTAATTATATGATGGTTGTTTCATCTTCATTATTAATATTAATATTTTATTTTAATTTGAATGATATTTTCTGGACACAAAAGTGGTTAAATATCCAACACATATATTTCTTTAAAAAATAAATTTTTGAACGCATATTCAGATTTTGTTTTATTTTTTGCTAATAATTAATTTGTATGTTTAATTATTAATTTGGATTGCAATATGAACATCTCTAGAGTTCTGTTTTGCTATTAAGATTTTACAATTTAAACTAAAAATGTTCTAATGACAAATTCCAACCTGTAAACTAAACTGATTAACTGATTCAACTTCTTTATTGTTGAAAGTTTTTTATTCGAAGAACATCATCTATTGCAAGCTAGAAACTAAAAATTTTTCCTTAAAAAATACGATATCCATATATATATATATATATATATCCATATATAGTTACATTAATCTGTCACGCATAGAGAAAAGGAAAAAATGAAAATCGGAAAATGCCAATATATGGTAAGTGGATTGGTTGTTATTACTAAAAATTAATATTCGTCACAAAATAGTAATGACCAACAAAATTAAAATATGTCAACTGCGGTTTCAATGTTATGTCTAATTTCAATGTTGATGGCAATCAATTACACTTAGGGTGTTTAATTGGTGTGTCCACTTTCAAGTTGAGACAAAAATAATATTCGGTAGTCCTTTATTTACACCAAAAGTATTGTCTTTAAAAAAAAAATAATAATAAAACCTCATTACATTACTGAATCGGATTCACATCTATTGTCCAAATATAATGTTTTAAATAATATCTATCTAATTATATTATGTCATGTTATTTTAAAAATTCATTTCATTTCTGAGAGATAATGACAGCAAGTTGATATTATTGGTTAGAGTGATTTTTGAGGATTGAGGTTATAGAAAATTAAATAATAAAATAATATAAGTAATAAGAAAGGAAGGAGAAGAGGAGAACACATGTATATATTTAACGTTGGTGTACTTATGTCCATAGATTAAAAACAAACAATTCATTAGTGAGAAATACTATGAATAGATTTTCATATAAATACAAGTTACAAGTATACAGAATTGAGTAAGTTATTTAACATTTACAAATATATTAAAAGAAGAGATTATTCTAAATTACAATATTATAAATTAATCAAAAATTCCTAATAAAGATAATTACATATAAAATAACAATTTTCCCTAATACTTATACTATCTTTCCTAATAGAGGTTAAGTAGAGGCACTAGTTAAAAAATTTTATAGGATACAGACCGATAGTTGTCATAAAAGTAAAAGAACATAATAAATCAAGTGGTGGCATGTGCCCCCATAATGAGATATGTACGGCCGTGATAGCATATCATTATATTCGTATGTGTATATTAGAGACTTAGAGTTATCATTATAGTTTTCCTTACTGTATGATATATAAACTTTCTCATTGTCATTATATCATTGTTTTCTTATACATAAAAATGTTAATTTTCTTTAAATCAAGATCTTCTATCATTAAAGAAGGATTTTAAATCGGCGATTCTAAACCGCAAACTCAAAAAAAAAAAAAAAAAAAAAAGAATAATATGAGTTATGATTAATGTAAAAGGTCAACTAAATGTAGAATAAATTTAAAAATTTACAGTATTTTAACCCCACTCTTCAAGATTGCCATTTAGTATAATTTTTTGAAGCGAAAGTCATCACATACGCCTGATGCTCTAGGCAACACTGCACATCATTGTACTAGAGACTAACAAAGGCTGCCGACAGCGAGCTAACTCCAAAAATCCGTCCTTGTTGTGCACTAATCGCATAAATGTATCCAGAATCGCTAGTAGTCAATGTGAGAATTTGATTTTAATATGATTTATTAGAGGTCAAGTTTGTTTATTTGCATCAAAGGGAAAGGGAAAGTGGGTAATCATTTTCTTTCATATTTAATCACGTGTTTACTTACAAAATGAGGAATGTGATTTTAGTGGTCTCCACACAATATAGGGAATGAAGAAGGAGAATGTCAATCTTTACATCCCCTTGGTATTGATTCTTTATCAAAGAGAATACATATCTAATTTACTCATATATCCTTAATAAGTTTTCATGTGCTAATGTTTTTTTTTATTATGTAAAATAATATTTTGGTAATTAAATTAAAAAAATTACCATTATTAAGGATAGTAAACACTACTAAGCGAATAAAATTGTTTCCCTTTACACCATCTAATAGGCAAGTAAACACTAGATAAGAAATTAATAATCCTCCTTCTTATTCCATTAATCTACTTTCCAATCCTATTAACTTTCTCATGACATTCATTTACGATTTAGTAAACATGTCAAATATTTTGATTATTGGTCATTGCCTAGCCATAAGTTCATACACCTTCAAGAAGACCTTTTTCAACTATTTGATCGGTTCTGGTGAGAAATACGCAACATAACCATACTTTTTTTTATAAAAAAAAAAAAAAAAAAAAAAAAATTTAATTTTAATATGCTACACATTCCATGCCGACACTCGTTTCAATTTCAGAACCTTCCAAACGTGGTTCTCCAATTCCACAAGCCTTTGACTTTGTTATGGTGTATCATCTTGTCTCAATCCAAATGTGATAATTCGACGAAAGTGTTTATAAGGCAATTTCTTCGCATTTTACAAATTCTATATGGGAAAAACGCGTTATTAAAAAAAAAAATTCTTTAGTGTAAAGGAAAGAACCTTTGATTTTGGCATAAATTTGATACTAATTAGTCGTCCCTCAACTTTTGATGATTTTTGGAGTTCTTCTTACACTCTCTTCCTCCTCTTCTCGTCAACAACTTCTGCGTGAAAAATATATATACACCTGTGTTCAATAGTAAGTTTTCTGCTGGTATAGTAAGTTTTTATTTTATTTTAATAGTATGAAGTCTAAAAGCTTGTACTCAATTCTCTTCGCTCTTCTCCATTGAGCTAGCTCCAATGGGGTTAACAGTAATTTAAACACGAAGATTTTGTTTTATTTTATTTTATTTTATTTTATTGAGATTTATATTGGTTTGAGTTATTGTGTGTTTTTTTTTTTTGAATATTTTTTTCCTTCAGGAAAATTGCTTAAAAGTGGGTAACAACTGACAATGGGCTCTGACCATCTTTATCCTTTGACAAGTTTGCAGATTGGGTAAAACTCATTCATTTACCTTCTTTTTTTTTTTTTTCTTTTTTTTTTTTTTAATGTTTACTGTTAGAGTTTGGATTAAAGGGGTGTCTTGAATTATAAATATACATATATATATATATATATATATATATTTATTTATTACAACGTTGTCCTTGGCTCCTTGCCTTTGTTTCTTCATCCAAATCCTTGTCGTTTTGTCTTTAAATGAAAGGGATCACCTGGGTTTGTACATTAGCCAAAAGAGTCATCTGAGTTTACAAGCTGGGTTTGGGACCAAAATGCAAAAGGATGAAACGTTACTTCATTTTTATTTTATTATCTTTATTTGTCAGTAGTGGAGAATCCGATTCGTTAAGTGTGGATGTTGTATTTTGGTTTAATAAATTCAATGGTTCATAATCTCTACTAGAAAGATAATTTATTAAAAATTAAAATTCCCATGAAAACTTTTGGCCTCAACTTGGGATTGTGGTATCATATTTGGTCCCTAGCAGCACGTGCTTCTTAAATGATTTTCGAGTTTTGACATACACACTGTATTTAGGCTACCTATGGATAAGATACAAATCTGCAATAAATCATTATACCATATTATAATATATATGATAGTTTAACGAAACTAAACGAAAATATAACATTTCGAAATTCGATATCAGATCCTGCCAAAAAAGATCTTCTGTTTTCTTATGTTTGGTTAAAATCTAACGCTTTGATAAATAAGGTATTTTTCCACATGCCGACAAAATTTTCTCATGATGGTTTGTCATTAAAGGGAAGTAAAGGCAAATCTTTCCAGGGCATTCTTGTATTTTGCCCCAGAAAGTCACAAGTTTCTTATCCTGGTTGACAATCAATCTTGGCGGAAATCCGAGCATTCAATATCAACTCTCATAAAGGAATTTGTCACGATAACTGTGAGGTTCTTTTTCGCACAAATGTACCAACTGTCATGAATAATTTTCACATCAGATAAGCCTTTTAATTTCATTTCACTTTGTTCCTCATTTACAGTACAGAACTTCACTATTTAGAAACAGCAGACCTTTGCTCAGGAGCTCAAGATCTTCAAGCCATGAAACAAAGACAGAGAGCATGTTAAAGTGGTCTCGGATTCTTAACATGGCTAGTTGGAAAGAGAAAACTCAGTTCTCCATGGCAAATTTGCACGAGGCCTTGCACGGTTTTATCGTGTTTGAGGTTTCATGGAAACATGTTCGGGGCATCAAATACTCGAATGAACTTCAGGTTTGCATATAACTGATAACCAACCACCATATAGTTCACTATTAAAAATAAAAAAAAGGACAAATTTTATAAATTCCCCGATTTTAGATCATTTTTCACTTTGGCCCATGTATTCAGAAACCTGACATTTTAACATCGTGTCACGTCACCTTTAAATGGACGGAATTGGACAGAATTGGCGAAGTTGCTCACGTATTGAAGTTTGAGAGAAGAGAATGATAAGTTTCCAAATTCGAGAGGCAAAGTGAAAAAGGGACCTAAGTTCAGGATGGGGATTTTAAATATTATCTTTGTTACTTAGTGGACTATATGTTCATTTTGTTTTTTTCTCAACAGTACTAACTATATGTTGTCAACAGACAGATACATCCCTTGCTTTGGAAGTGAAATTGTTGACAACATGGGAATTTGATGGCATTGATCAAGCATTGAGCTACGTCTCATTTTGGTTCTCAGCCACTCTATCCGAAACACAAACCTTAAGGACGAATCTAATCCGTTTGCAAGAGCGAGTTCTTTCTCATTCTGCACAGAAAATCACTGGTTCTTCCAATGATCTTCTCCTTAACGACAAGTCACAAGAGGATGAGCTTGTATCAGAGGATGAATTCTTTGATGCCAACGAAACTTCTTTCGATGAAAACGACATAATTTATACGGATCATCTGCTAGAAGAAAAAAATGTGGAAGCTGAGAGTCAAATTGGACCTATGGGATATGTGGACATATTTTTGCTTTGCAGGTCTAATGATAAAGATCTTCAATTTGAACTGCAGCAAATAATCACCCGAGACCCGAAGCTTCTTACTTTACATGAGTCAAGTCTTCCTAGTTGGGCTATTTTTCTCCAATCTTATCCACTGTTCTGTGCACTATATCGTCCCTGGATGAGACCATTATATGAGACTATCTATGTACTAGTCTCTCTTGTAACTGTTATAATCGGGTTCTACGATCTCTACAAGAACATACCGCTATTGAAGGCAACTGTTTCTCATCTTTGTGGACCCCTTTTCAACTGGATTGAATCATGGGACATGATCTCGAGGATCAAATATCTTGGGACGATGCTATTCATTCAGAATCTTGGGAAGGCAGCAAACGTGTTTCTATCGATAATGGGAGCGATTAAACTGCTAGTCTCACTGATTACTAAAACTCTGATGTACCCAGTTCAAGAGATGGTAGACTATTTAATGCCAGTGTGGACTTTCTTTGCTGCTACAGCAAAAAAGTTATGCAACACTGGATCAGTTATGGCTGAATCCTTTCGCAGCATGGTTGACGTGAGACTGGACTTTCTGATCCCACCGCTGGGAGTTTATTCATATCTTTCGAGTTTAGGTACATAAGCAACTAGTTCTAATTTTCCAACTTTTTTAGTTCTTTACATTTCTAGTTTCTTATCTCTGTTTTACCATAATCTGGAATCTGATTTTCAATGTTGTCATTTGTCTCCAGCCTCATGGTTTAACCCAATCCTACGTTCCATACGAGAAATATTTGTCTTTGTTACAAAAGGCTGTCTTTTGTTGGCAAATTACGTGGGGGCTTTGTTCTATGGTATCTACGAAGTGCTTGAAATTTGTTTCCAGTTTGTTGCTAGTAACATCAGTCATCAACTAAGCTATTTCGCGCATTTAAACCCCTATTCACCCGAGCTCTCATTTAGGCATTCTCTTTGGAAAGATCTCTTCTCAAGGGTTGGTCTAATTATTATTCTCACACTGTTGAACCTTTTCCATTGGATCAATTACTCATCTAACGTAGAAAAATGAATCCGGTTTCATTTCCGTGCAGGTGTTCTGTTCTGTTCGTAGTATCATACGCGTTCTTTCTGCATTCATTGGATCCTGCAAAAGGCATAGATTAAGGTAATGATTGTCTAGAAAACCAATTAAGTAGTATGATAATATAGCACAATAATATGCTTTTTGTTGGTTAATTGTTTTTGTAAGTAATATTTCTGGACTTAAACGACTGCTGATGCAGAACATATATGTTCATATCTCTGAAGTAGAAGTGTTTTTCCTAAACTAAAGCAGACTAAAACTCTTAAAGCAATCGGCAAGGGCTTATGTTTCTGATTTAACCAAAATCTGATTACAGCTGTTGGATATGCAGCATCCACAACCGCCTAAGAGCAATACTTCGGCGGCTTGGCTTTTACTCTCCCAAGTTTTCTTGTCACTATTCGCATGAATCTGAAACTGCAGGCAGCCATATTAAGGTGATTAACTACATTGATCCCGCCGGGACTAGCTCGTGTGTAGGAGCCCTCAAGCTCAGAACTTGAGAGCGTTTTTGTTTCTCTTTATTAAGTTGATTTACGACATTTATGAAAATTCGTCAATTATTGGCAAGCTTCTTGTGAAAAAAAAAAGGCTCAGATTTATTAGTATTAAAAGTTAAGAATAACTGTCTCTGCCAAAAATTTGAAGAGTTAAGAAAGTGGGAATGCTCTTTTGGATGCAGGTTGATGCTAAAGAATGTGAAGATTGCAAACGAGTGTA
The DNA here is from genome assembly GCA_009761775.1 of Ficus carica. Classification (NCBI taxonomy): domain Eukaryota; kingdom Viridiplantae; phylum Streptophyta; class Magnoliopsida; order Rosales; family Moraceae; genus Ficus; species Ficus carica. The sequence continues at coordinate 1,635,782 of CM019748.1, read as the reverse complement.
GTTATAAATTGTGCAACACTATAGTATACTCTAGAGCAAGTTCTCTTTTTGGGAAATTGTTTCTATTCTTCTAGGTGATATGAGCGACTATATCATAAGGCATGATATCTGTAAATGGAATATGTAAAGAAAAAAAAAGGAAAAAAAATTCATTGCTTAGATCATCTAGTACTATCTGTACATATACAAAAAAAAAAAAAAAAAAAAAAAAAAAAAAAAGTTCTCTTTGAATAACTATACGAAATGTAAAAGTTATTTGCTTTTTCTCCAAATATAAATTTATTAGTTAATTATGATTAGCATGAATGAACTGTACATTTCTCCACAAAAGGAAATTAAATAAAATAAATTCAAAAAATTGTAGACATCTGTGTAAATTGAATAGACAGTACTTTATGACGTTTTCTATATCGATATGCTTTCTAGTTATTGTCGTTTATTGTTAGTCTTTTTCTAGGTTGTTGCTTAGCTCTTTATCCTTGTTAATGTCGTCGTTTGTTAATTTTTCTTGTTAGGATAATCGTCATTTCTTAATGTGACAGTTTTGCTGCTGGTCGACGTTTTTTTGTGGTACTTTATACAATGTTTTCAGTGGACAACGTTATATAACTCTTGTCGTTTCCAATTTAATTTCGTTTCCAAAGTTGATTTGTTCCCGTCGTTTTTTTTTTTTTTTTACTACTAAAACGCTGTTGTTTCTAAATATGATAATGATGTGTTGAGGTCATTTTTCAGATTGTTGTTGCTCGCCAGTTGTCTTGTTTTGGAAAACTGTCTTTGTTTACCAGTTAATGATCCTTTCTTTGTGGATGCTGCTTTATTGGTTGCTGTTAATGTTTGTGTCGTTTTTGAAGGTTGTCTTTTCTTCTGCTTTTGTTGTCGTTTTCTGAGCTGATGTTGATTTATAGTTTGTGTCGTTTTCTTAGTGATCTTTTTTAATGTAATTGTTGTTCCGTATGTTCTTGTCTTCGTCGGTTTTAGTAGCTTTTTAATGTTAATGTCATTCATTTGAAAAATGACTATGTTTTCCTTGTAGATGTCCTTTTTACATTGCTGTCGTTTTTATCTATTGTTGTTTCGTAATTTCATTTTTGTTTATTTTCTCTTGGTCGAATCGTGTTCGTGTCCTATCTTTTTTTCGTTTTATCTCATTAATGTCGTCGTTTATTACTCCAATTGTCGTTTTAAATGTTATGTTATTTTACAATTGGCGTTTGTCTTTCTATGTCGTTTCCACGAAGTATTGTCGTTCCTTTTCTTGTTCCTGCCGCTTTTATTTATCATTAATGTTTAGCGAGGATGCCGTTTATTATATTATTATCGTTTACAGGGTAGGTGTGGTTTTATTTTTCTGTCGTTTTTGGGTTTTTTGTCGTTTGTATTATTGTTTATTTCAAATGAAGTCGTTCTTGTAATGATTGTTGTTCTATGATAGTATCTTTTTATTTTATTTTCTCAAGTTGATGTTGTTCATTCACATTATTGTCGTTTACTATGAAAGTTTTTCATCGTGCTTTTTCTTCTCTCGCGATTCACGATTTGGATCGTTTAATTTTAATAAGACAATATTCGTAATTGCAGAAAATGAAAATCCATCTCTAACTCATTTATCTCGATCAAAGCAAAAAATAAATGCCCTCTCATTTTAAAAGAAAAAAAGAAGAAGATATATATGAATTCTACGCATTCACATTATATTATATCTTATGCAATGTAATATAATGTGTATTTGAATACTTTATATATTCAATTATAATACAAATATAGTTGAACAGTACATCAACCTATTTTACTATAATATTTTACGTTTTCTACCTAATTTTATTAATTACATTACATATGTCTCACCAATACACATTAGAATGACTATTTAAATGCAAACAACTGAAACACACATTACATATTAATACAATAAGAATCAAATTGAGGGGTAAATTCAAATTAGGGATTTAATTTCTAAATCGAAAATACATCAGAAAAAAAAGGTTTATGTAGACTAGTAGGGGAAAAAAGATTATTCTATTCTTGAAAACAAAGATAAATATTTTAAAAAAAACACTAACAAAATAAAAAATAAATGTTAAATGCACTAATATGCTTTCTGAATTTATATTTACAACAATTTTAATTCAAAATTTTCTATTTTAATAAAGCTTAATTAAAAATCCTAATATCAATAAATTTAGGTTAAGATAGAAAAAATTAACATATATGCGATAAATTAACAACTCATGTACAAATCATATGTTAATTTCCTTCAGAAGATGAACATTGTTATCATTGTGTAAATTAAAATAAATTTATAATTTCAGGATGTAAATTGATAAAATTGAAAGGTCACAGGGTGTGTGATAAGTTTAGGGTGTATCAGTAAAAAAAGGAAAAAAAAAAAAAGCTAAAAATAAAAACTAGTCTTATTTAACAATATCCATCTCTGAGTCCGGTAAATCTTTTCTTATTATCTCCTTCAGACTGACATCGAAGAAAAATGAAAAATGGTCTACTAAAATTCTCACTCCTTTTTACCGCACGAGATAGGAAAGTCCTTTTTATTAGAAAGTTTCTTTTTTCAATGTTGACTGCCAAGTATGCATATCTCTTTTGTTATATCGAAACTATCCATATCATTATTCAAGCGAAAAATTATCCATGTCAACATATATATCCATACATAAATGGAAACACTACCAGACAAAAAATTTTACTTTGATCCATCAAATTACCACAATTTTGTTAGCATCTCTTTGACCAAGTTTCCCATTTTAATTTTTTGATAATATCCATTCAATATCCATCTAGCAGTAAAAATATTAGTTCACTTTTAGATCGAGAAAGTTTCCTTACTTAAAACGATATAATAATGTATCACTGTTAAAAAAGAACAGAAGAAACTGAAGTAAATCATGATGTTACAGCTATGCATTTTGAGTTTGGGAAACAATCTTAGAAAGAACCGATATTCATCATCTAGCTAAGACACACACACACACACACACACACACACACACACACACATATATATATACGTGTATTATCCTATTCAATCCATAGCACAACACAATCTAATTAGTGACGCCATAATATAGTTTCATCAAATAGCAGTGTCTCTTTGTTATATCTTGATTTCTCAAATCATGAGCTTTTGTTTCCTTAATCTATTTGTCTCCCTTATGGTCACCCTTTCTGTCAAGGAGGGTACTAGTGATCAGGCGAAAACTGACGTTCGATTTGATGATAACTACATCGTTACGTATGGAAACGATCATCTCTTACAACTCGATCAAGGAAGAGAAATTCAGCTCTCCATGGACTTGGCCACAGGTTTCTCCTTCCTCACTCAGGCCACCTTTTTTCATTATTTAAAAACGCAGTGTATTGAATGTATTTAAATTTGCGTAGATAATTATACTGATTATCATGATACATACATGCTGCGAATTACATTGATTTGCACCAAATAATAACCTAAAATTATTGAATATATAATCCTTTTTTTTTTTTTTTTTTTGGTGTGAATCTTAGTAATCTATGTTTCTTTTTTTGTTAATATTAGGGGCGGGGTTTAAGTCAAAGCGTGGTTATGGTTCGGGGTACTTCCAAATGAGAATAAAGCTGCCGAAGAACCAATCACCCGGAGTTGTCACTACTTTCTATGTTCGTGTGTTATTAAAGAGTTTACTTAATCATATTGTTTCTTAATCCCATTGCGTCCTTTTGATAATAGTAATAATAGAAATTGTGCTTTTATTCTATTAGTATATTAAGTTTTTTTTTTTTTAACCACAGCATGATAAATTTTAATGATTAGATTTGTGAACTTAAACACTTTTATATCATAGTATGTATTATTTAAACGTGAACATACTCATAGATTTGACAGTTGAAAATGTATTCGATAACTAAAAAAATTTACTCTACCAGTTAAACAAAAATGCAATTAGTACATTTTTCTAGAAAATATTAATTTAGAGTTTATTTGTTGTCTCTTATATATATATATATATATATATATATTTCTTTTGCTTCATTGTACAAGTTATTATTACAAACATTCAATGAGTAATAATTGTTTTATTATGTATTTAGGCGTTCTCATCTATCCTTTTATTTTTATTATTAACATCTTAGTTTTAATTGTTTTTTTAAGATAACTAAATGGTTTATTGTTGCATGGCATGGATTGGAATGCATATATTTAATAACATTCTCTCACATTTGACTTTGGTCAACGGAAGTTGACTTCACACCCGGATAACCAACCAGGGAACCATGACGAACTGGACTTTGAGTTCTTGGGCAGCGACGGACCTCCTTTCCATTTACAGACAAATGTTTTCGCGAACGACAATGGAGGCAGAGAGCAAAGGATTCGCCTTTGGTTTGACCCAACAATAGATTTTCACCAATATTCAATCCTGTGGAACAGTCATCAAATAGTGTACGTAACTTACAAAACTATAAATGTATATACGTTAATTATATATACATCTGTTTAGAGACTTGTAGAAACTAGTTTATTTACTTTTAATTTTTTATTTAGAATATTATTATATGATACTATTTACATATTAAGCAAAAGACAAGTATAATTGAAAAATATTACATTAAAATCAATTGATTGGTATGATATATTTAAAAATAAAAAAATAAAAAATTACAAGTGGTGGGGATATCGGATAGCAAGCCTCCCTCTCTATATATAGCATATTATGACAAAAAGATTATGAGAGCAAAATTTAAAATCTCCTCCACATTAAGATTTTTTTTTTTTTTTTTTTTTTCATTTCAATAACTAGTTAATACATTTGTTCTTTTTTGGGGTGCAATGTTCAATGTTAAAATTTCAGGTTTTTGGTGGACGACATTCCAATAAGAGTGTTCAAGAACTATGAAGAGATTGGGGGAAGATATCCCACACAGGAACAGTTCATAGTGGGAAGCATTTGGAACGGAGAAGCATGGGCCTCTGGTGGGCTTAAAGTGGACTGGTCCAAAGCACCTTTCCAGGCCCATTACAGAGGGTTTGAAGTCAACGGCTGTGATTTGGGATCAGGAAAATCATGTTCCTCTCAAGATTTGTGGTGGAACACGGAAAGGAATTGGTCACTCACACCGGAACAACAACATGCGTACGAGGATGTCAAGAAGAAGTTTGTCTACTATGATTATTGCAGCAATGACAGGGCAACTGCCTACACGGAATGCCAAGTTCATTAGTTAATCCACTTATACTTTATTTGGCCGTTTGCTATATAATGTATATAGATAATTAAGGATTATTATTATTATTATTATTATTAAATAAAGATAAGAAAAAAGCAACTACAAATATATGAAATATTGTTCCATTTTGTAAGTAGCATTAATAAATAAAATTGCCTCCTTTTAGTTTTTGTACGAACTGCTTAGTTCCTATTGTTCTGTATCTTTTTTTTTTTTTTTGGCCTAGGATAAGACAATGGAAGCAAAACCAATGTATGTAAAATACTTGGGTCAACACTATATCTATCTATGAGACCCACTCTCTATTAATGTGGTGTTTATATGAACAACGTACCTGTTATTTAATAATGGTATAGATAATGAATTAAATATTTGATGAAATAATGTATCAAATAAAGGAGGCGGTCATATGTCAATTCTTGGAGGATGGAAAAAAAAGAAAGAAAGAAAATCCACCTACTCACTGGATTATTCTCCATCAACATGTAAACTCTGCACATATATTTATACTATGATTTAGTATGAATAGCTCGTGAGATATGGTAGTGTTATTAAACGTTATAAGTGGGACTGATTAAGGCAATGTGTGATTTAAGTTCTAAAGTGCAATTTGCATTCGGACGAGGATAAACTTGTCAACAAGTATACAAAAACATGATAAGCATACTACTACGTAATTAAAACTTCCTTTATATTTATTTTGGCTATATTTCAATATAATTAAGGAAAAATTCTCTATATTCTTTTCTTTTCTATTTTTTTTAATTGCTATGCATTTTTCTTTAAAAAAAAAAAGTAAGGGAAAAAAAGAGCTGTACACGGTACGGCTGTTAAGTTGATCGTTAGACGATCAGCGACGAGCTGGACTTTGAGTTATAATTGGGCAGTGATGCTGGTGGTTCAAAAGAAAATTATTGGAATTAAGAACCATTTGTGTGTGTGTGTGTGTGTGTATATATATATATATAATACCTATATACAGATATACATATATATATATATTTATACAAATATTCAGGTTGTAAGTGGACAGCATACCTGGTATTCAAGATCAAGACGTTATTGCATGCTTTTGATAAGAAAGGAAAATTCCTTCGACTTATTCCTCTCAAGTGGCGATGTTTATTTTGAAAGTCAGAAACCGGCCAATCGGCCATAGACCATTTTCATCAGTAACGAATTAAAATAAGAAAAATGTGGGAAAATGGTTCTTAAAAGCACGGTTTTAACAAATATGTCTTTTTTTTTTGGTTAAATTAATAATGGTTAATCACCCAACCAATAATTGATATTGGTGGTAAGGATCGATTCTAGTATTAATCTATATCGATAATTGTTTAGCTCATGCTAATTAATGATTTACTAGTTAATCAATGATAGACCAGTCACAGACTATTTTTCTAGTAAAAATAGTATGCCAAATTTTTTTCAGAGGTGATAAAAAATGGTCACTTCATCTAACTTATATAAGTATTAATTATGATCTATTTATCTGTAATATATAAGTTAATATGGAAAGTAAATTAATATAACCTATATTGTATTATCTAATATGAGATATTTTTAGTGTACTTGTTACATGATTTCATGGCAGGGTCGGGGTTAAGGGCACCCCAAACTGGAGGACATGTCGGCTGGGGCTTGAGGACGGATCGGCCCGATCCTTGTCATGGAGTTTAGGTCGGCACGGGAAACGATGATGGGGTCGGGGTCAACATGGAAATGGCGACGAGGCTAGGGTCGTCCCAGTCTTGGTGATGGGGTTAGCCTGGTCCTCGGGTCGGGGTCGGCACTAGAAAGGTGATGAGTTCGACCTAGTCCCGGGAGGTCAGGGTTGGGTGTGGGTTAGGGTCGACATCGGAACAGTGACGAGTTCGACTTGGTCCCGGGGGGTTGGGTGCGGGTTAGAATTGAACTAGATTGGATTGAGGTTGGCCAAAACCGAGATAGGAATCATGGTTGTGATAGGTACTGATCCGTCCTTAACATCGAGGCAACTCCATACAGGACCCCAATGTCCCTTGTATTATATGATATAATGTTATATAGTGCATAGTATGCACCAAACATGTACAATGCAAAATAATACATCATATAGATACAACACATGCAACGGAAACATGACCTTAATATAAAATGGCAGGAGCAAATCTAATCACAAAAAATAAAAAAAATTAATAAAAAATTGGGGGGGGGGGGGGGGGGGGGGGGGGGGGGGGGGGGGGGGGGGGGGGGGGGGGGGGGGGGGGGGGGGGGGGGGGGGGGGGGGGGGGGGGGGGGGGGGGGGGGGGGGGGGGGGGGGGGGGGGGGGGGGGGGGGGGGGGGGGGGGGGGGGGGGGGGGGGGGGGGGGGGGGGGGGGGGGGGGGGGGGGGGGGTGGGGGGGGGGGGGGGGGGGCGGCGGTGTTGGGGGTTGTGGGGTGGGGTCTTTTATGTAGGGTTTCTCTATGTGGGACCATACCTTTAAAGCCTAGCGTGTGGGAACATCATCTCAATCCAAGGGGGTATGTGATGTCAAGCCATCATTGGCCTAAGCTCCAATGCTTTGGTTAGTCAAAAACCGAAGCCCCTTTCCTCACCAAACCTGAACATCAAATTGTTCAAGGCACTAAACGGAATAATAACTGTACTCTTTTGGACGGAATCCTCAATTTGGCACTCTCATTTCAGACCACAAAAAACTTGAATGCCAAAGCCGGTACAATAACAATAATGTAATGATTAAATAAAAGGAGTTTCTTTCTTGTACTCATGCAATGCACCGCTAATTTCAAAGCTATCTTATGTCTTGTGTCTAAATATATATGGAGAAACAACGCTTTCCCTTAATCAAAGTTATGATTGAAATTGGGCTTAATTGGCAGCCGAATTCGTCAATGGTTTCTTCCAAACAGTACTATTTTGTGTAAATATATACATATATATATATATTTAGATGTGGTTAGTTATAGGGGACAGTATGGATATTGGGGAGAGACCACATCAATAGCGTGTGGGGAAGGTAATTAAGATGAAATATTGTTGGCAGCTCACACTTTTTTTGCCTTTTAAGGTTCTCAGCACTATTATACATGACGTTTGCCTAATATATCTACATGTATGTATGCGCATATATATATAAATATATTATTACTTGCTCGTGTATATATATGACATGATCCAGTATACATGGATATATGTTGGTAGCATATATCTCTATATATATATAAATATATGCATAGGTGTTCAACACTAGCAAAAAAAAAAAAAAAAAAAAGGAACTGGCAATATAACATAACATTTACATACATATATAGTGCGTGTGTGTGTGTAGTACACGAAGTAAGAGGGGTTTGGTCTAAGAATGGCTTTGTTCGTGTTGGTGCTGTTTCATGTGATATTCGCCGTCGTAGGTGGAAGGGGACTAAATGCTGCAAGTAAAAACACTGACAATGATAATAATACTAGTTTTGATCAAAACTATCAAGTTACGTGGGGTTTTGATCGTGTCTTGTCTCTCAACCAAGGGAGAGAAATTCAGCTTTCCATGGATAACTCTTCTGGTTGTATTTACCTCCTCTCTCTCTCTCTCATCTAGCTATATTGATTGAGTTTATAGTCGACCACAAGATGCCTGTCTTTTTTTTTTTTTTTGGGCATGCATTATATTGATTAAGTTTTTGTATGTTTATAGTTCCAAATTAGCATAATTACACACACATCATACACATCCAGGTACTAATATTGTAGATTTGTAGTCATATTCATTCCATAAATTTCTTATCATATATTTATACACTACATGTGGGAATATTCAGAAACCATGAAAATACAGCATAATAGTCATAAAGCTCAAGTTGTACGTTTGGTCATTAAAGTTCTTGAGTCTTGGTCGTCACATTAGTGCCTTTTTTTTTTTTTTTTTTAACTTGTCAAATTCTACAGTATAACCTGAAGTATGGAGTGAAATTATACTACTAGATTACTAGATTATGCATACAATTATTAAAGCTTTTTCTATGTACAAAACAAAAATAGAAATTTGTAGTTTGGCTTCATGCATATATGTTGTTTTGACTTGAACTTATAATCCATTAATAAAAAAATAAAAAAAATAAAAGAAGAAAAAGAATATTAAAACCTTTTCTCTCACTCGATCGCCTCAAGGAAAAGATCATGAATTCTGTAAATAAGATAAAATAATTATTCTTTATAGTGGTGCAAATTATTATGATTGAGTTCCGCTAGTACTTCTTTTTTAATAATTTCAAAATGATTTTGCAAAGTGCAGGTGCTGGGTTTGCATCCATACTAAGCTACGGCTCAGGATTCTTTCATTTGAGGATCAAATTGCCGGATAGAGATTCTGCTGGAGTCGTCACTGCTTTTTACGTGAATCTTAATATTCTTTTCTTTTATTTTCTCTTTGTTTATTCTCTTCACTATTTCCATCAAATCAAACTATCAAACTATATTTGTATATATATGTACTTGAGAGGAAAACACAGGCTGGACCAGCTCAATAGAGAAAAAGTCGTTCCACCCCGGTGGTGGTCTTATAGTTCGGGGATCAAAAAGGTGGATCGGATGAATAATAATGAAAGGATTCTTTAGACATTTAACAAAATCTAACTAATGGAACTGAAATACAACAAAAAATTAAGAATATTTAAAAACAGCAGAAAAAAAAAAAATAGCATTAGTATAATAATTAATATAATTATATGACATAAGACTCGAAAATTAATCATAATAATTAATAGTTAATTACGTAAGTAATTTATGCTGTTTTTTAAAATATTTCAAAAATTCTGCTATATTTCAATTCCCCATTTATAAACATGCCATTTAATGTAATTTCCCATAATAAAACGACATGATCTAGGCCAGATTGGCCTAGCCCGTGGACTAGAAACCTAATCCCACCCGCCCGGCATGTCTTGGCCGATCTAAATACCAAGCTAAAGAGACGGACCAGTTTTGTATTTACAACACTAGATATATGGTGATATATACCATTAATACAAAGGAGGTACTTAATTCACTTGTATAGTTTCTTGTATATGCAGTTAACTTCACACGGCGACAAACATGACGAGCTGGACTTTGAGTTCTTGGGTAATAGAGAAGGAAATCCGTACACTTTACAGACAAACGTGTTTGCAAACGGCCTAGGCAACAGAGAGCAAAGAACTCTTCTTTGGTTTGACCCCACTGCTGATTTTCATACCTACGGAATTCTTTGGAACCTTTACCAAATTGTGTAAGTTCACCCATTCTTATATGTGTGTATTCCTAACTTCTTATAGAATAAGTCTCGAAATTAACATGTAAGTATGTCACACTTAAATAACACAAAAATAATATATGTAACCAGCTCGACTCATATTTAAAATCTATTGACCTTAAATTAATTCTCGTACATTAATGTATGTTTATGTTTTCCATATTTACTTGAGGCTTTCAGATTTTGGGTCGATAACACTCCGATTAGGGTGTTCAAGAACAATAAAGCAAGCCTTGGGGTGGATTACCCATCAAAACCTATGACAGTAGAAGCAAGCTTGTGGAATGGAGAGAGTTGGGCAACAGACGGCGGCCGAACAAAGATTGATTGGAGCTATGCGCCTTTCAAGGCTCACTTCCAAGGATTCAGCGTTGAAGGATGTTCCGTACAGAATTCTAATATTGGAGATTGTTACTCTAACAAGTATCTTTGGAACGAGAGGAAATATCACAGTTTGGATTCAAATCAGCAGAGAGCATATGAATATGCGAGAAATACATATATGAACTATGATTACTGTACTGATAAGGCTAGATATCCCACGCCTCCACCTGAGTGCCTTAATCAGCTGCAATAGTTAAAGGACTACAGACTTGTTACTAGCTATAGGTTATTAAGTGCAAAGAAAATTGTTCAGACAAGAAAAATTACAAAAGAAGATTTAATTAGATGAAGAAATGGTGGTCTAATAAGTATCATACTGCTGGAATTGCATAGCCACAAATTGGTAATGATAATTTGATTTACTTGTGTTTAATTGTATCATGCCTTGTAATTTGTATCATAGATAACAAGGGATGTAGAGAAGATTGAATAACAATGTATCACATAACTGCAAATAAATGTAATTATATATATTTTGTTAATATAGATGTGACTCTCAACCAAAAAAATAAATAAATAAATAAAGAGGTGACTGTGGGCCGTGTTTGATCGGGCCTAGATGTGACGGGCCGGCTGAGCCAAGGTTGCTTGTCCTCCAGCTGGCCCGATCAAAGATCCAATGAACCTAGGCTCGGCCTGATCAAATGGTGGATTGGTTGGGTTGGGCCAACCTTTGTCTATGGGGCTACCTTGGCATGGCTTGCATTTCCTTCTAGCCCGAAAGGGTTAGGTCTGACTGTCTAGCTCAAGTATAGATACGTGCCTTTTCTTAGAAGGGTTTTCTAGAAGAATATCATAGATTTATGCTCATTATAATATTAAAATTAATAATTTTATCATTTTAAATTTAATATTATAATTGGTAAAATTATAAAGATGTACTTAAAAAATAGCTCGCAGCCAAACTTTCTCTTCTCCGAGAACACAAAATTCATGAAAATAAAGGGTTAGCTTGAGAGTGTTTTGAGAATAATTTTGTTTTGGACATGAACTAAAAATGAGAATGTTTTAAAAATGACTTTGAGCTATATATATATATATATATATATTGTAATTGTGTTTGATTGTGTTTTTAGAGAAATTGATTTGAGTACAAGAAAAAATAAGATTGTGTTTGAGTATGTTTATGAAAATATTTATTGAGTGTGTAAGCTTTAGAAAATATAAACGGAAATGAGAAAACAATTTTATTTCATTTCCAAATTACTTAACAAAAAATGAAAATGATTTTTCTTTTCGTTTCTGTTTTCTAACTTTGTGCAAAACGAACGCTATTTTAGAATCATTTTCAAAACGGCTTTATTGAAAATCGTGAGATTACTTTTCAAAACATTTTGAATATGAGACCAAAACGTCACTCTTTTATTTATTTATTACTTTGGTTATATAGAAAATAAACAACAGATGTTGTTTCATGCAATAAAAAATGATACTGCACAATGACATGTATTTGTTATTATTGTTATTTTTTGTTTGTTTGAGAAACGACATTTCTGAAAACAATGACATGTATTTGTTATTATTGTTATTTGTTTATTTATTTATTTTTGTTAAAACGACACTCCAAAAGTCATTTCCAAAACGACACGTCGTTAGTTTCTTTCCTTCTATGATATCTACATGTCGTTTCAGGCCAGAAACGACACTCCGAAATATCAAACATGTCATAGGCAAACGACATGCTACTCCGAAAAAGATATAAAAGTAAAAACGACATTGTTTTTCACCCAAGACAACGACATGGTACTCCAAAAAAGATAGAAAACTGAAAACGACACTATTTTCCACCTAGACGCGATACTAACAACAGACTTTCACTAAACCATTTCTCAGCTCCCTGCTCTCATGGCGGACTCCGAGTTCCCCATCGACACCGTATAGCAGTAGCAGAGTCAGGCTCAGGCTCAGGCACACAAACCACAAACACCCTCATAGTCGCGCTCCCCCACCAATGGCCGTTCATCCTTTCAGACAGATTCTCTTGCTCTACCTTTTACTCTTCTGTCGATTCTTTTACTCCAATGCCGCCTTCGGATCCGTCGTCGACGAAGAAGAATTCTCGGAGGAGTTGCTGCTGAGACCTTTGCCAGATCGGAAGGTTCTCGCCCACTTCAACTTCCAGACCAGAGCTCCACCCACCTCCTCCAATGGCCGCCACCACCACCTTTTCCCCAAAGCCATCTCTCAGCTGGTATGTGCCTTTTGCCCTCTTCTCTTCCGATTGGTTCCTGAGAAAATTTTTGGAATAGAGACAAGAAAAAGAGAAAATTTTACCTGAGAACTCGTTAATAGATCCGTTTTGGTTTCTAGGTCTAAGAAAAGTTGTCTAATTTAAGCTACAAAGATCCCAACTTTCTCTTCGATAGACTTGGATGAAACAATTTTGCCTTTATACCCTAGAAATTCATGAGAATATATATAGAGATACAATATAACTTGTAGAATAGTGTTGCAAAATCGACAGGTTCAGAAATTCCGGATTAAGGAAATGGAATTATCTTTCACCCAAGGTCGATGGAACTATGAGCGTTGGGGTGGGTTTGATCCTATTCCAAGCAATAATGCCAAGCCACCCGGAGTCGAATTATGGGCTGTCTTTGATGTTCCTCATGATCAAGTTGATGCTTCATGGAAGAATTTGACCCATGCGCTCTCTGGTCTCTTTTGTGCTTCAATCAACTTTCTAGAATCTTCCACATCTTATTCTGCTCCGCAATGGGGATTCCGATCGGCTTCAGGGAATCTGAGATATGGTACCTTGCCCCGGGAAGCTGTTTGTACTGAGAACCTGACTCCATGGCTGAAGCTCCTTCCTTGTAGAGATAAGGCTGGGATTTCTGCGTTGATGGATAGGCCTTCTATCTACAGAGGATTTTATCATTCGAAGCGGTTGCATTTGACCTCAACGGGGTTTGATTTGGATGGTGTAGGTTCAGGCATTGTACTCGAGCAAACTCTTACTGTTGTTCTACAGCCTAATGAAAAGAGAACCCTTGTGACTTCCCTGGAAACAAAGTTGCAACCAAGTTGGTCGTTGACCTCAATTTTTGGGAGGAGGGTCAGCGGAAGATGTGTTCTTGCCAAGACCAGTAATGTGTATCTTCTACTTGACAAGGGTCTAGTTACTGAACTGAATAATCTGCAGAAGGACAATGAAATTGCTCGTTCTGAGAACGTAAATTATGAAGACTTGAGAAGTAGTTATGGGTTTCAATTGTCTGTTAATCCCGATAGGGTATTGGAGGAAGGGAGTGGTTCTCATACGAATAACCCATCTCTTGTGTATGTATTTTCAGTTGAGAAGTACAGCGAGTCCGAGCCATTTGATTTAGGCCTAACGTGGAAGGTTCCTGTACTTTGGTCATGTCAGCAAGCGCCACTACATGCTAGTAGATTCTTGATGGGAAGTGGGAACGAAAGGGGAGCTATTGCAATATCATTTGAATCCACGAGATTGAGCGAGGGCTTGATGCGTTCTGATGTGATTGAAGATAATTGCAAATTGCAGATTAAGATTTTCCAAGTTGTGCCTTGGTATATAAAGGTGTATTATCATACCCTGCAAGTGTTTATTGATGGACAGCAACAAGCCATTTCAGATGTTGTTGATAAGATGCATGTTTCACCTTCTGAAGACAAGGTGTCACCTGGGATGATGGAAGTGATCCTGAAGTTTCCTTGTGGCCTGAAATCAGCTGTTGCGACTTTAGAGTTTGATAAGGTAATTTTTGGCAATATTTTTCCTTCTGTAGATTTTGTTTGACACAAACAAGTATTTGAGTCTAATTTTATCAAATTGGCTGAAATTCAAAAATGCCTCTGGTTTTCTTCTTCATATACATCTTTGCAGGGCTTTTTGCATATTGATGAGTATCCTCCAGATGCTAATCAGGGTTTCGATATACCATCAGCCGTGATTAGCTATCCCGATTTCCATGCAAGCACACAGTTTGTGGAGGATAAATCTTTGCAGGCCCTACCAATTTTGGCCAAACTTCAGGTAAATTGAACTCTACTGTTGGTAATGTCTCTGCTACTTATTCTGGGCATTATTTGCTTATTTTCTTTGTTTTATGTGTTTATCATGTAGGAAAACAATTCTGTTCTGTCTTACACGGAAGTATTACTTGTCCCTTTGACCACTCCCGATTTTAGCATGCCTTACAACGTCATCACCATCACATGCACAGTGTTCGCATTGTATTTTGGATCTTTACTAAATGTACTTCGCCGTCGCGTTGGCGAGGAGGAGCGATTTCTGAAGAGCAAAGGTAAATCTTCCTCTTTTAAGAAGAAAACTAAAAATTCATTTTTCTGAAGATGCCTTTTCAATGCAAGGACACTAATTGTTTTGTATTGATCGCTATTTTGTAGCACGATTTTCTTTCGAGGACTCTGTTTATCCATGTTAAATTTTCTGTTGTAGTGTTTTGTGTAACGTCACTGGCTTACTCTATCCGGCTTCCGATGTTTTGCATGCAGATGCCAAGAAAGGTGGTCCAATAACTCGGTTCCTATCGAAGTTGTCTGCCAAGTTTACTGGGAGACCGTTGGAAACGCCCGAGTCACCTTCAACATCGTCGTCTTTCATCAGTTCAAAGCTAATACTCAAAGTTATATTAGTAGCTGGAGTTGCTATTGTTTGGCATTTTTTTTTGGAATAACAACATGCTTAAACCATTGTACACTGCAAACCATCTGGATGCTCTTGCTGTACAATATGCCTTTCCAGTTTCAAATCTGGGGCCCTAATTTTATGAGTAGGGTACACTTGATTTCGTAAGAATGTCTTCTTAGTCATTTCAGTTTAGAGTTTGTAGTTTTGAACAGAAATTTCAACTTTCAGTCTGCTTTATTGTACAACATACAAGATTTCGAAATTGTCATCTTCAAAACTCTTCCACAGAAACACTCGCGCCATTTACAAGTTGAGATAAAAGGAAAAAGTACTTAGCGAACACATATACGGGACAAAAAACAAAAATTGAACAAGATTTAAAAAAAAAAAAAAAGTTTCATCTAATCTTCTTGTAAGGAGCAGCCAGGATTGCCCCATCCACATCATCTTCCCTTCAAATTTCGAATCACGGGACTGCATATTAGATGGCTGCTTGAAATGCTTCTTGAGAAGCCATTTGTACCCTTTTCTGTATTATCTGATGAGAGGCCAATTATAACATCAGCCATGAGATAGTATAATAACTTTCAAAATGTGTCAAACTGAGACAAGCTAATATACCTGCAGGACTTTTTTCGTTTATCCTTGGCTTTTTGAGTGGGCTCAAATCTTCCAAGAATTGTTTTCTCTTCACGCCAAGGCCGTTGTATAACGGAGACGATCTACAATCCCAGTTTTCACCTGAAACAGATTAAGAAAAAAACAAACAAAAAAATTAATTTAGACCGATTATTCTTCCAAAATTAATTGCTTGTTTGGTGGATCGATTCAATCCAATCTTTTTCTAAATAGTTAACCAACTTTTACTATAATATATATATATATATAAATATTTATAAAATTACATATATTTTCAAGACCAACTAAATAAATTCTATATTACAAATACATTTTAAGTTTTTATATCTTTTATCTCTAGTAATTCAAACATCCACAACTCAATTCAATTCAATTACAACCCGTGCACCAAAACGCATGCTAAATTTTCATAAGATAATCTCTAATCAAGAATAACTGTAAAACCTGAATTGGTTTCCTTAATCTTCTTGTTCTTGACCATATTTGTATCTTCCATTGCTGGTACACCACCATTAGCTCCATCTTCGGGCTCATGCGCTCCTGCAAACGCAGAACTCAAGTCTTTAAATAAAAAAGCAACTTTTGGGGTCGGAAAAAAAAAAAAATTAGAAATGAATTTGTGGGTCATACTCTTGGTGCCGACTCTTGAGAGTTTGCCGTCGACGATGAGGGGGTCGGCGTGGTGTTTGCCGGTGGAGAGACGTCTGGCGGAGAAGAAGGAGAGGAGGGATTTCCAAGTGACGGAAGAGGAGATGAGGTCAAGGCCTCGGCTGATGAAGTGGCCGTTGAGCTTCAACGTGGAGGGTTCCAACCCAAAGGCAGAGGCTATGGAGCCAAGGTCCAGTCTCTGCTCGTCCGACGCCACTATCTCAACCATCTTCTTCACCGTTGGACAGTACAGCTTTATCCTCCTTGCTTCGCTCGCCGACATCTCTCTCTCTTCCTTCTCTCTCTAGTTTTTTCCTATGGGACTGTAGAAGTTTGTTCTTCCTCTGTGATCGCTAGCTCTCTGCCACTGTCTTCTAGTTTTGGTTCCAACGGTTTCTCGAAGTGTCTTAAAATCAATCTTCGTTAATCTTTCTTTAAAAAAGAGAGAGAGAGAGAGAGAGAGAATTGCAGGGTACCCCTTGTTTTTTTATTAAATTACAGAAGCTCCTACCTGACTAAAATATTTTACATCGACACCTACTTACCTTAACTTCGTGACCTCTTGAATTAAATGATTAAAATATTATATAATAGGGTAAATTGCTTATTTCGTTTATAAACTATTAATTTTGTGTAATTTTAATTCCTGAACTTTTTTGATTAGCTGAAATGCCTCTAAACTTTTAGAATGTTGCTACAATAGTATTTTTCGTTAATTTTTAAATGGAATCTATTAATGATTTGGTCAAATAATGGTGCTAACTATGAATTCCATCAAAAAAAATTAATAGAAAATATTATTTTAACAATATTTTTAATAGTTTATGATCATTTCAGCTACGAAAAAAAAATAGTAATTGTCCCTAAATTATTAAAATGTTGTTACAATAATCATTTATGTTAATTTTCAAACGAAATCTGTTTCGTTAATTTGGTTAAAAAGTGATGCTAACTAACAGAGTCCGTCCAAAAATTAACGTAAATGATCATTTTAGTAACATTTTAATAATTTAGGGATATTTTAATTAAAAAAAAATTCAGGGATCAAAATTATACAAAATTAAAAATTTAAAAATCAATATAACAATTTACCCTTTTGTCGACTAAATAAGGGTAAAATGAAAATGCCAAATTGAGGTCCTAAATTCAGTTGAAATAATTTTCTGATGCAAGATAGGATATTTTCGCAATTTAGAAATAACGGACAAATTTGACAAATTGAGGGGTATTTCTCTTATTTAGATAAAACACAGTGGGTCTTAGCGTAAAAAACAGAGCACAAGCACCGGTTGACTTGTGTCTGACCTGATTTAAGTGGGCTTCAGAATTGGGCTCCATTAGTCATTGAAGAAAGCCCAGGCCCATGTGGAGAATTCTTTCCTTGGAGTGCTTGAGAACCGGAAAGTATACATACGAAGGAGCTTCACAGAGAGGGAAAAGAATCAGCAGAAACCAGAAAGTGCGTTGGGATTTCTGATTTCTGTTGGTTTTGATCGGCCAAGTATATATCTAAATGGCTGTCCATTCTCTAAAATTCTTGAATTTTAGGTCCTTAGAGTGAGAGAAAAATAACTTCAAACCTCTCCAACCTTTAAAACTTGGGTAATATGATCAGAAACTGAAGTTGTTGAAGAATTGTTTTTGCTTTTGGTTGCCAAAATTTAAATATTTGCTTAAAAAAAAGTCTCATACAGAAAATATGGCTGTTCCGAAAGTGAACGAGAATCTGCTCGGCGAACTTGAAGCAATGGGATTTCCGCTAGCTCGGGCGACGCGGGGACTTCATTATTCGGGTGAGCCTACTAAACTATCGGCCGACGAATTGATGTGAGCCGAACAAAAGAATTCATATTCATTCATAGTTAAGCAAATAGCTATTTGTTTTTATATTCTCTCTCTCTCTCTCTTTTTTTTTATTTTTATTTTTATTTTTATCAGGTAATACTAGTTTAGAAGATGCTATAAATTGGATTGTTGACCATGAAAATGACCCCGATATTGATCAGATGCCCCTGGTATGATTCACTAGCTTATGCTCCGCTTATGTCGTTTATATATTCCTCATCTTATCGGGTATAATACTACTTAATGCTCAACTTCTTATAGGAAACAATTGATATTAGAATTGATTCAGATGACCCCTTCCAAATGACAGAAGAGATGACAAGAAAAGCACAGCAATTAAGGTTAGTCTACGACGTATAACGATTTTTTTTTATTTTTTTATTTTTTTTTGGGGTTGTTGATTATTTATAGCTTTGTACTGGATATATATAGTTCTCAACACTGTGTTTCAGGGACCGAGCACGCTTGAAGAGGGAAGAAGAAGAAAAGAGATTGGAAAGAGAGAGGGAGAAGGTATTATACCATCCGTTTTTGTCTCTTAAAATCTTCAATAAATTCTGTGGCCTAGATAATGGATTTTAATTTTTTTTGGTTCAGGAGAGGATTCGTTCTGGTAAAGAACTCTTTGAAGCAAAGCGAAATGCTGAAGAAAATGAAAAAAAACGGTCCGTCTTAATCCAATTTTTTCCCCACACGCCTGTTACCTTTAGTTTCCTTGTTTCTCCTCTTGATTGTGAAAAGGACCTTTTTTCTATCTTCTTTCTTCTTCACAGTTATCTAGCCTTGCGGCAATCGGAGAAAGTGGAAGAGAAAAGAGCAAGAGAGAGAATTCGCTGGAAACTCGAACAAGATAAGGTGCTTCCATATGATTTTTGTAATGTAAATTTTGATTTCTAATATTCATTTATATATTGCTCGTCACAAATTAAGAAGCATCTTTTTCCAGTTAGAAAGAAAGGGTAAACTTGCAATGGCACCGAAACACCCTGCAGCTACTAAACATTCCGTAACTGCCGAGCATGAAAAACAGGTATTATAATCATTATTTTCTTTTTGTTAATTAGTATTATTATTGTTATTCTTACACAAAAAGGTTGGAAAAAAAAAAAAAACCTACATCTATGATAATATAGGCTTCTTGTTAGATGTTAACCGTAACAAATGTTCTTTTTCTACTCTTTGAGTTGCAGAACTCGCTTCCTATTAAGTCTTTTACGAAGGCTGAGCTCATGGGAAAGTGTTTAAGGGCTCTTAAGAGCAACCATATGGTAAACGACACGTATCTTTTTTTTTTTTTTTTAAACAATAGCGGAAAATGCAATGGCATAATCATCTAGCTTCAACCTTGGATTTTATGTACTTTCCTGTTTTCCTAACAAAAATTGTGGGATGAATCTACTGTCTAGAATGATGATGCCAGAGTGAGAAGAGCCTTCCAAACTTTGCTGATTTATGTTGGAAACGTCGCGAGGAAGCCTAATGAAGAAAAATATCGGAGAATTAGAATAAGTAACCCGTTATTTCAGGTAGAAGCACACTCTATGCATTTCTAATTGATCCCGAATGCAAAGATGACTAACGGTCTAACTTATAACAAATGTTCTGTTTTGGTCTTAATTTCTTTTTCCCCCTTTCACTGTTCAGGAGAGAGTTGGTAGTTTGAAAGGAGGTGTTGAGTTTCTAGAGCTCTGCGGGTTCGAGAGAACAGAAGGGGGAGAGTTTTTGTATCTTCCTCAAGATAAGGTTAGCATGGCAGTGTTAAACTCAGCTGGCTCGGAATTAAAATCTGCAATCACAAATCCTTTCTTTGGTCTTCTAAGCCTGAAAGAGGAGAGTGTTGTGTAATCAATGAAGGAAAAAAAAAAAAAAAAAAAAAAAGAACGATTAGAGAATGTAACAACGAATTTCCCTCTGTGCTGTTCTACGTTAAGATCTTGAAAAGGAAAGTATGAACTTTCCCGAAAAGGATCTGCCACTCTCATCATACAAAAACACTGTAATGAAAAATAGACTGCAATATTAAACCCCAACTACAAGTACAAGTTGCAAATGCTAGTGGCCTAAGAAAACTCTAGATATGGAATTGTTTAGAACGATAAATTTGACTCGCTACGATGGTCGTTTCCATATTCGGTATCTAGTTTCTACATTGATGTGCTTTCAAGCATTGGCTAATACGACAAGGGACACCACACATTCAGCTTTAATATCCGAATCCGAAAAGCTCTACCATCGATTCTAGGAATGGCTGTTAAGTTTGAAGCGGCAATCAGTGCAGTTTTTCTCTTTGCTCTTTCACATTTGTTCATTTGAAACGCACAAAAAAACACAATAGAACCAGGCCAAGTTCTAACTTACTCAGAGATATTGTTAATCTGAGCTGATGGGAGAATTCAACTAGGCTTCTTCAATCTCTGCAATCCACAAAACGGTCATGAGACGCCGAGGAGAGTTGTACTGGACAAGTGGGAGCGTAGCCGATCCCATTCAGAACTTTCAGTACATCATAGATCAGTACAAGTATGAGGTTAGTTATGTTTCAAATGAGAACGAGAACTACTTCAGTTTTTTCTCTTTCCGGCAGGCTTAATTCAATTTGATTCTTGTCCCCCCGTCGGCTGACTTACAGAACAAAAATGCTTATATTGAAAAACTGACAACTTGAAACGACATTTACAATAACAGTCATTAGTCCCTACAAAAAAATTATAAGCTGTGCAATCCTATATCGCTTGAGAATATATGCATGTTATGGTTCATAAATAAAGAGACCACCTTCTAATAGGCCTTTTAGGTGAGCCCAAAAATAAAACTGTACACGAGATCTAAAGCGGATAATATTGGTTACATTTACATAATAAGCAAAGTAAATATTATATGGAAACAATAACACACAAAATGATAAAATGAGAAAAACGACAACAATCTTAGAAAATTAAATAACAATCTGAAAAACGACACAAAAGGGAAAATCTCAATGAACGACATATTAGTCCATAAACTACGCTAGCACTATAGAGGATAGCACCATAACAAGAAGGCTGTCTAGATCTCGATGGTGCTAGATCGCGAGTTTGCTGCCAGAGTTGGATCGCGAGGGGAGAGGAGAAATCTGCAGCCATGGAGGCAGGTCTCCACGCCTCGCCGGAGGAGAGAGAAGCCGTCGATTTCGTCGGAATCGCGAAGACAACCATATTCTCGCACGGAAGAATCGGAGTTGCAGAGAACGGAGCTCCGAGATCTCATCGATCTCGCCGGCGAAAACGATACTCGGCGGGAAGATTGGAGCTGGTGGCGGAGGATTGGGCATTGTCGGAGGAGGAAGAGAGAAACGGGCAGAGGAAAAGAGGAGGGGAGGTGTTTGAAAAAAATAAAAATTAATTAAAACAAAATATATACATTAGGCAGTTAAGTAAATAAAAAAAATTAAATTATCTATTAAATTAGGTAATAAATTTCGATTATACACTCTAATTATTATAATAATAATAATATTATTATTATTACTACTACTATTACTACTACGACTACTTTTCGAAGGACTCAATCCTTGGAATCACGGTTTGGGTTGCCTGGGTTTAGTAAATAGACATATGCTAATCCATATCCATTAACAAAATATCTTCAATAACAGCACAATTTAAAAAACGACATACACCTTAAAAACGACAACACCACTGTATACACCCAAAGCTTAAAGCAGCATGATCTGCAAAACGACAATAAAAATAAATTATAAGCACAAAAAACGACAATATACTACTAATACGACATCATCTGAATAACGAACAACAAATAAAAAAAAAAAAAAGTTGGTAGAACAAAAAGCAATATCATGAAAAAAAAAAAAAAAACATTACATTGAAAAACAACAATAGCACATAATGTTATTATAGCTTCATAAAAATAAAAATAGTACAAGAAAAAGAAAGAAATTTGTGTGTAGTTACTAAATTATTTTCTCTTTCGAATTAGTTATTGTCAATTTTGGTTCCATAAATAGTGCATAATGATCCCTTTATTGAATTTTTGGATCGAAATTGATAAATTAATGACGGTTGGGGCATTTTAGGAACACATTTAATACTCTTTTGTTTCATTGGGGGTCCCTGAAGTTTTCTTTTTCCTGGACAAAATTCCTCTCTAGAATGAGGACAAACAATAAATGACATCAAGAAACGAAATATAAAAGCTAAGAAAACTTCATCAACGTACAAACGACAATATTATCAAGAAACGACATCAACTGGAAAACAATTCGAACCTTTAAATGGTGTTCACACTACAAGAACAACAGCAGCAGCAACGACAACACGGACAAGAACATTTTGTTGGAAAAACGACATGAACTAATAAAAACAATATTTCAAAAACGACTAAACGACAGTGGTGTATAAGACGGCATAAAAAGAAAAGAAAAGATATAAATCAGCAAGGACGTCAATGTAAAAACGACAACATGTTAATGAAAAAGACATATTTTGAAAAAACAAAGAACAATAAGATAAAAAACGCCATGTTGATAGGAAAACCACATCAAATCGCTAAACAATGAATTGAAATTCAATTGGAAAAGACAACAATAGTAAAATTAAAAAGGCACAACAATCTTAAACGACTTTAACATGAAATGCGATATCAAGATAACAAACAACATACCCTCCTAAAAAAAAAAAAAAAACTAGAAGATACATCGTATATCCAACTTCGTATGTGGATGATAATTCAAGCATTAGTCTCAGCGATTGTTGGGACCGGTGCTGGAAAAATTGTTTACGTGTTGGTTTTAATTCACTCTACTCGGATAGAACCGGATGTCGTTTCTGGACTAAGGGAGCCAAATTTGAACAAAGTTCTTATGTAACTGGAAGCGGGATTTATGTCTTAAATTCAAGCATTCCTGATAACAGTGACCAGGGGTCAGAATCGGAAGTGGTAAGATACCCTATTCTCTAGCTTCTTTAAGCTTGTTTTTTCTTTTTGATTTAACTTTGTCATACCCTACTCTCTCTTTTCTCTTATTAGGTTCAGGTAAAAAAATGGTGGATATGGGGGCATAATTTCTATAGTGGCTGTTATAGTTATATAACCTCAACGGGGGGTTTCTTATGTTATCCGTGGTTGACCTCCTTATCTTCACCAGTTGTACCGACTTCTAAGATTGCGAAGAAATTTTTTATTTATTTGTTTTTATTTATTTATTCGATTTATTGTAATCCGATTGTATTTCATAATATCTTCAACACTTCAAAGGTTTTAGTTTGCAGCTCCGCCTCCGAATGAATCATTTCATTTCAAAATTCAGATTGTGTTTTTAGGGAATTAGAACTGCATTTGCTCCGTTTTATTCCCTCCTAGCCTATATAATTGTAGGCAAAGACACCCGATTCTTAGGCAAAGACACCCGATTCTACTTTAAGATGCAGAGTTCATATTCTACCTCTTCAAGTTTCCAAAAAAAAAAGAGCGAAAATGAACTTGAAAAATGACATAAGAAAATTAAAATGAACTGGAAAATGACATCACATAAGAAGACAATGACATCTAAAAATAATATAGGTTCCACAAACAAACAACAAGAACGTCATGTAACGACATTAACTGGGGAAAAAAATAAAATAAAAGAAAACTTGAATTTGAGATGAAGTAAAAAAGGGACAAAGAGATAATTAATTTAGTTTAATGTCAACATGACTGTTTAATATTTGTTTTTGAGGAGACTGAAAATTCCTATAGATAGTGATGGATATGCTGGGCCATCGTGCAATAAGCATGAAAAAGCAACTCGAGATTCGAAGCCGGCTATAAATAATAAAACAACCATTTGACAACGCAAGAAAGTCTTCTGGCAAAAACTAGTGGAGAATTAAAAAGTTAAGAAACAATTCGTAATTGACTAATCATTATGGCCCTTATCGTGCTTTTCAAGCATTAGCTAGATAGAATTGAGAAATGTATTTCAACCTTCAAGTCTTAATGTAAGTTCAAAGAAAAATGCTCAGGACACAAACCTCAATCCTAATTTTTTTGTATTAATTTTAAGTTGTTATTTTTCTATTGATAAATATTGTCACATCATTACTACCGAAAGATTGCATTTGCCAATAACAAGATAGCAACTCAAAGTTGGTTTGTGTCTCTAGCGCTACTCACGTTTATAACTAACAAAATAGTGATACTTGTCTTTAGAAAATTGCTTTGAAGCATCACTGGTGTTGAACATTATAACTAATAGAGGGTGGATCTTACCTGTGAACTTTATATTATGGGACTTGTCCTCTATTAGTGTAAAATATTTAATATCACGGATGTTCACGAGAATTGTTCTTGTCTTTAAGGAATAAGGATTGAGCCAAAGAGTTTTTGTTCCTGATTTTTTCGTGTTTGTTGGTAGTAAGGCTCCAACGTGGACAAATTGCTAAGCTACAGCTGATGGAAGATTTGAACTAGGCGTTTCTTCAAGCATATCAACCAAATGGGATTTTAGGAATATTTGACACCAAGGATGCAAGGATTTTTTTATTGGAAAAAATAAAAGGTAATACACGTTGACTTTGACTAATTCAAGTTTGATATTTTTTGTTCAACTTTGATATCTTAAAATTAAAATGTCCCTCACGTTGCATTAATTTCTCAAGCATTATCTAATTAAGTAATTCTCAAATTAAAAAAAAATGGGCAAATTATCAACGTTTCACATGGCTTATACTTGTAAATTTGCTAAAATTACTCTGACTTTGCCAATTGAAAAAAAAAAAAAAAAAAAAAAAAAAACTTTTGTTCCATGGATGAACTTGTATGAAACAGCTTGAGATTGGAAGGCTCTACCAGCAATGGCTGTTGAAGTTAAAGCAGTGGTAAGCCGTACTGCGGTTTTGTCGATCTTTGTTCTGTCCTATTTCTGGCCTAGCGTTTCTCACGCGCAGGCGAACAACACCATCAAACCAGGTCAAGTTCTATTCTCCTCTGAAAAATTGCTTGTTTCAGCTGATAGGAGATTTCAGTTGGGATTCTTCAACGTCAGCTTCTATTCGAGGTGTTTGGGAATACGGTACACTAATAAATTTTACGACAATATAGTGTGGGTTGCGAAGCCAGAAGAAACACCTATTTATGGAAGTAACGCAAGTCTAACACTGGACACGGACGGCCTTCTGAAGATCACGCGTAATGGAGGCGATCCAATCCCGTTGAACTCCAACCAAACTGCTCCAAACTCTGTAGCTACACTGGAGAATACCGGAAATTTGGTAGTGAAGGAATTGGATTTGAAGGGAAGTGTGAAGCGGGTGTTGTGGGAAAGCTTTGACCATCCGACAGACACACTATTGCCTGGCATGAAACTAGGCAAGAATCTGAGAACAGGTAAAAAATGGATTCTCACTTCTTGGCTGACTGAGGAAATCCCGGCCCCTGGAGCATTTACTCTTGAATATAAACACACTCAAGATGGTTCTGGAGGAGTATTTGTCATCAGACGCCGAGGGGAGTTGTACAAGACATGGGACTATAATTCAGGCATATTTGGTCTGGACTCCATGAGTTATGTTTCCAATGGGATAGAGAGCTTTTTCAACTATTCTCGTAAGAGCGGTATTTTCGGTCTGCGCTTGACCTCAGATGGCATGATTTCTTATGGTAATTCAAGTTACATTATAATTGAGCTCAGTGATTGTTATGGCTATTCCGTGGAACATGGATGTGTCGAGCAGAGATCGCCTATGTGCAGGAGCAGCAGAGAACGGCTTGAGCCACGTTGGGGCAGGTTTCTACAAGATATGTCCTATTCGAATTGGTATACGGATGATAGTAACACAAGCATTGGTCTTAGCGATTGTTGGGACCGGTGCTGGAAAAATTGTTCTTGTGTTGGTTTTGATACACTCACCTCGGATGAAACTGGATGCCGCTTCTGGAGTAAGGGGGCCAAATTTGAACAAAATAACGATGGAATTGGAACCAGGATTTATGTCCTAAATTCAAGCTTCCCTGATAAATCAGAATCAGATAATGGTAAGATACCCTTTTCTCTAGCTTACTCTGTCTTTATAAACTATATAAAGCTTGTTTTTGCTTACTTCTCTAACTTTATCTTCGGCTACTGTTTTTTCTCTTATTAGGTTTCGATAACAAATGGTGGATATGGCTCATAATTTCTACAGCGGCTGTTATGGTTGTTTAAATTCGTGGATTTCTTATGTTATTTGATGAGGAAAAAGATTACAAGGTAAGGTTTTACCTCATTGAATTAGATGGAAAGAAAGCTCAGGATTGTTAGAGAGAAGTGATTCCGCGGTTGACCTCCGTATCTTTTTCATTGTTCTCAGCTTTTTTTTTTTTTTTTGTTTACTCACCAGTTGTACTCGTTTCTAAATTGTGAAGAACATTATTATTTTAGTTTTTAATCTATTGTTTGATGGTTTGTTTTTAATTTGAAAGTTTATTTTGTTGTGATTCAATTTCATCCCATTGTATCTTTAGCACATAAGTATGTTTTAGTTAGACTGTTTGTAGCCCTGTACTTGTGTAGCTCTGGCTCAGAATGGTTTATTTCATTACTTAATGTCTTGTTGTTATCAAAGTAGTTCCTGCTCCACTGACTTTTTTTTTTTTGCCCCCTCCTTGCCATGACCTTGTTTTCATTCTACTGCTCCATACCCGGATCTTATAGCCGTAAATGTTTCTGCCCAACTCGCTCCGCAAATTATCCCGCATGGGGAGCCCAATTTTCTTCTCTACTGTTTGGCTATGGCCTCCTAGGCTACTCTGATTGAACCAAAACCAGTCCTTCCCCTTATCCGAACTTGTTATGCTACTGGTTGCCTCTGCTACTATGCATATTTCAGATCCAATGAGACGGGATTTGTTAGATTGAAAAAAACGGGCTGCAAGATCATTAAGTGTGCTTAAAAAGGAATATGTAATTTGAATAGATATTCTAGGCTGAGAATTATACATAGAGATCTGATAAGTAACATCTCTCTAGATGGCAATATGAATCCCAAAGTTTGGACTTTGGCTTGGCTAGGAGTCCTCGGATGAAATGAATGCAATTCAAATACAAATAGAGTTTCTTCAGGCAAAAAAAAAAAAAAAGGGGTTGTTGCAACATAGTATAGTAAGAAAATATATTGAGTTTGATCTTGATTTGCCTATAACTTTAATTTCCCAAAACCATGAAAATTAGGACTTACCAATTTGCATAGTTTGTTTAACTGGTTACTTGTTTACCTGGGTATGCCATGGAAGGAAATTTCTGAGAAGTCGATGTCAGACAGCTTTGGAGTCTTGTTGCTGGAGACAGTCAGTGGCCGGTGGAATGCCAATGTTTACAATCTGGAATGCCACCTCAACTTAATAGTGTATGTAAGTCAGCTTTATGAACAACCCTCAAAGCATTATGCCAAGGTCTTCACCTTATCAAGATATATTTGTTCATACTTTGTCCAAATTGGTCAACTTCTAGGCTTCGTAACTATGAAAAGAAGATAAAATGGAACTTATCGATTCAACCTTTATCGATCACTCCCCTAGATGACGAACTGCAAGATAAATCCTTGTGTGTTTTCTGTGCGTGCAAGACAATGCAGCCGACAGGCCAACCACGGCAGATGTTCTTGCCATGATAGCCAACCAAAGTGTGACAATTTCAGTTTCTATTTTCCGTTTGAAATTTGACAATTTCAGTTCAGCTTCAAATGATAGAGGTGAATTCCCACAGAACAAAAAATAAAAGTTCTTCAGTGATTGCATCTATAACAGACATTGAGCAACGGTGAAAGCAAATAAACCAACAGGGGAAAAATTTCTTCTCCGTTGTTTTGTGTGTGCTAATTCGTGTATTTTTTTATTTTATTTTTTATTGATATCAATTCCATAGTAGTAGAAAATTAATGCAGGTAAGAAATGACAAACGTGTAGGGTCAGGCTGTTCGGCCATCATGGGAGTTATAATTGACATGATTTACAAAGACATTTTAAAAATGAGATAGAAAATTCCAATGCCAAATTTTGGTTCAAAAGTCCGGTGCCAGACCTCCCAATTGCCGGCGCTTTTGAGCTACCAATTACATACGAACAGAATAGTCAATGTTCCACAGCAGGTTGTTATTGCTTTGGAAAGCTTACGCTGTTAGGAGTTGAATCAATAGGAGTTGAATCAATATTATGTTTTTTATTCGAACAAGCAATAGAAAGTACTAATCCATAAAATATATATATATATATATATCAATATACGTTAAAAAGACTATAGAATCAATGTAAAGTACCTTAATTAATCATGGATGAGAAAAATTATAAAGTATTATATTATTCTATGATCACTATAATTACATAGTTGATCACCTGCTCAAATCCTTTCATTTACATCACGAGGTAAGAATAAATAATATTTAAAAGAATAAAATTAAGGGGCTTAAAACGCCAACAGCTCAAAATTGTAAATTACTAATGGCTTTAGCTTTGGCTCAAGAGATGGCTAAAAAAGTTCCAGGATTAGCTGTGGCTACTCTAGTTATACTTCTCTTGTTATTCGTAATACTGACTACGGTGTACAATATGTCACCGGTTTTTTCTGGTTTGTCTACCTTAACTTTCATGGTTCTCTTAATAATCTTGATTATGTCTTTGAGGAGCAAAAAACATCCAGGTAAGTTTATACTCCCTATTGAAATATAAGTCAACTATGCTTGCAAACGTATTACAAAAATAGTTCATTAAGTTCTCTGGATTAGATGATTCAGCAATGTTGGTTAAGCATGAATTTCTATTAAACAGGGGAAATTGAAGAAGCCTCAATATTAAATGAGTTGACGACTTCGGGCAGATTTAACGATGACGAGGCCAGAGGTCGCGGTTTGCAAGTATTCAGTTTTGCTTCCATTATGTCTGCTACCAAAGACTTTTCTGTCGAAAATAAACTTGGCCAAGGTGGTTTGGTCCTGTCTTTAAGGTGAACTTAGAGCTTGCATTTTTCATTATCAATCTTCAGTTTGAAAGTACAATCTTTCAGGATTTATCTTATAGTCATATTTTTTTTCAGGGGAAATTACCTGAGGGTAAAGAAATAGCAGTTAAAAGGCTGTTGAGGAGTTCCGGTCAAGGACTACAAAAGTTTAAGAATGAGCTTGTCCTAATTGCCGGCCTCCAACATATGAATCTTGTTAGACTCTTGGGTTGTTGTGTTAAAGGGGATGAAAAAATGTTGGTTTATGAATTCATGCCCAACAAAAGCTTAGACTTCTATATTTTCTGTAGGTAACGATCTGAATTCGATCCCAGGCTTTACAATATAATTAAATGCTCCTTTGATTTGAGTAATGTTGTCTATTTTTTATAGGAAAATTGTTTCTTACAGATCAAACGAGAAGGGTGTTAGATTGGAAGAAACGCTACTCTTAGGGCCCGTTTGGTTCTCCATCTTCACTCAAACTAAACTGTATTTTTTTTATCATGTTTTTTGTCTTTTCTGAAAAAGTTTTTTGTCTTTTCTAAAAAAGTTTTTTGTTTTTTCTGAAATAGTCAACAAAAATTACTATTCAAACTTAAAAATCTCAACTCAACTCAAACTGAACTTGTGCACCAAACAGGCTCTTAGCAAAATAGCTTGTTGTTAATTTTTAATTTAAAGATATAGACACATTCGTATCACCCCACCAAAATGCTGATGAACTCAGCGACACTTGAGGATATCTTGAATTGTTGTGAAAGAACTTGAGCTTCCCCTGCTTTCTCCTTTTCGTTTCCTTTCCAGTGAGGCTTTAGCGCCAAAGTTTACTAATTGACAGATTTCAAACGGTCAAACTTGTTAAGCAGACAAACCTTGCCATTAGTATGGAGCCCTTTGCCTATTTTATTTTTTCCGATGTGACATGTAACTGATATGTCTTTTTAAATTCATGACTAGAATAATTTAGTAAATTATACAGTTGCATCCTAAACTTTTCAGTTTTTTTTTTTTTTTTTTTTTTTTTTTTTGCGTAATGCACCCCGAACTTTCAAATTTGTCAAATAGCACCCTGAACTTTAAAACCATTAGCAATGAAGGTCCAAGAGTTAACCAACATTATCAATTTGACTGTTTAGAACATGATATTTGTACGTGATCTAGTTTGCAAAATGATGGGCTTTGCCCTTCATATGCGAATCACGTATCCTAAATTGTCAATTTAACTACTAGACCTATTAATTTTAAAATTCAGGATGCAATTTTTCCGAAAATTGAAAGTTTCAGGTGCATTATGCAAAAAATGAAAAGTTTATGGAGCAACTGTGCAAGTTAGTCTAAATAATTTTGTAGCAAAATAAGGATCTGTTAGCTGAATACTTGTAACATATGATAGAAAAATATTGTGAACCTTGTATGCTTTTTCTCTGATGACAAAACTTGTGTGCAAAATGCATTACATGGAACAATATGATTGGACAAGACTTCATACCAGTTTCTATGAACAATAATATCATGTATAGCGAAGACTTGGAAGTCAAGAAAAGCACCAAACCAAAGTAAGAAAAGACCAAAAAAAAAAAAAAAAAAAAAAAAAAAAAAAAAAAAACCCTCAGTTGGACATAAACCCCGTATAAACGCGTAGGAGCTAACGACTAGTATAACGGTCAACTAACGCGTTACCGTCCTCTTTCTCAGTCATCTACATCCCAACGAAAGGGATGAAGAAGGATTAACCTTTCTAAAGTTTACTTCCTAAAAGATAAGAAGAAATTAGGAGTTAAGCATCAATAGCTCAAAACTGAAAACTAGTACTACCACCATTGTGGACGTATCTAATGGCTAATAAAGTTAAAAATTTAGTATTCATACTTTTCTTGGTCCTTGCAGTTATCGCTGGACGCGAACGCTCACCGCTTCTTGTTGGTATGCTTGTCTTCATTTATTTAGGTCTCTTGAGTATCTGCTGCTTGATTCTAATCCGCAAAAAAACGGCTTCAAGGTATGTTTTACATCCTATGTTGGCCAATAAATAATGATACTAATTATTTAAATAGTGTTTAATAATTAACCAACAGATTAGTTTTTTTTTTGTTTTTTTGTTTTTTGTTTTTGGATTAGTTGGAATAGTTTGTTTATGATGTCACGCGATAAGGGATACTGGTTGCTCATTATGAATTCATTGTCATGCAACAGAGGACAGGGAAAAAGAACCAACATTGGATGAACTGATGATTTCGGACAGGAAAAAAGGCTATCATGACTTGAAACTATTCAGTTTTGCTTCCATTATGGCCGCCACCGATGACTTTTCCATCCAAAATAAACTTGGTCAGGGTGGTTTTGGTCCTGTGTACAAGGTTACAAAAATAGAGATTTGTATCACTACCGACCTAATTCGATTTAAAAATTACTTTCTTTTCATGGGGATACTTATATAGATGGTATTGGTCAGGGAAAATTACCTGACGGAAAAGAAATGGCAGTCAAAAGGCTTTTGAGGAGTTCTGGTCAAGGACTGCAGGAGTTTAAGAATGAGCTCGTACTAATCGCAAAGGTCCAGCATCTCAATTTGATTAGGCTCTTGGGTTATTGTGTGAATGGGGATGAAAAGATGTTGGTCTATGAATACATGCCCAACAAAAGCCTAGACTTCCATCTCTTTGGTAACTTTTACATGACTTCTTTTTCCCCCTTTGGCTCAATTATATATGTTTCCCGTGTGAAAATTTTTTTACTTTTTTGTTTTTGCTCTTTTTAAAAAAGATCCAACAAGAAGGAAGTTGTTAGATTGGAAGATGCGTTCCAAGATCATTAAGGGCATTGCTCAAGGACTTCTTTACTTGCACAAGTACTCCAGAGTGAGAATAATTCATCGAGATCTTAAGCCGGGGTAACATCTTGCTTGATGATGAGATGAATCCCAAGATTTCCGACTTCGGCATGGCTAGAGTTTTCGGACAAAATGAAGCCCAAGCAACTACAGTTAGAGTGGTCGGTACATAGTAAGTTTACATTTATATTATAGATCCTTCATTTCTCCACCTCCACTTGATTAAGTATTTTCTGTTCAATACCTTATTTTGATCTCATATTTGTTAACAAAATGATGATCAAGAGCTAACGAATAAGACGTGTAGAACAAATGGGATTTGTTCAATAACTTGTGTCGGCAAAATGTGTCAGGAAAAGTTAGTTTTAGCATTAAGAAAAGTAATTATTTATATTAGGAATTTTATTTATTTGTGGTTATTGTAATTTAGAATAAGCCATGATTTTAATAGATTTATTAGTATTAGAAAACTTATCAAATTCTATATACTTGTAAACTTGTATATATATGGGAGCCCCTTCATAATGTCCCTCACTAATGAATTCTTATGAATGGGCTTCCAAATTTATACAAGTTTACAAGTATATAGAATTTGGTAAGTTTACTAATACTAACAAATCTACTAAAATCAGGACTTAATCTAAATTATAATAACTACAAATAAACAAAATTCCTAATATAAATTATTACATACAAAACAATAACTTTCCTTAATGCTAATACTAACTTTTCCTAAAAAAAATGCAATAATTATTCTTCTTTCTAATTGCATTTGTTATGGTTTTAAGTGGTTACATGGCGCCAGAGTACATCATGAAAGGCAATTTCTCTGAGAAATCAGACGTCTACAGTTTCGGGGTATTATTACTAGAGATTGTGAGCGGCCACAAGATTATTCACTCGTTTGTTCCGAAGAGTGCCCCATGAGTTTATCAGATAGGGTATTGCAAGACATTTTTATTTTTCAAACGAGAGTGCTCGTCCGAATTAGCTACGTTATGAAACTAAAATGGATTCTAAATTCCAGCAGTGGATGACTATTTTCAGGCTTGGGATCTGTGGAAAGAAGGAAGAAGTACGGAACTGATAGATCCAGCCTTGGCTGACCACTGTACCAGACCTGAAATCGCAAGATGCATTCATGTGTGCCTCCTCTGCTTACAAGAAAATACGGTGGACAGACCAACCATGTCGGAGGTTGTACCGATGATCAGCAACGAGAATTTATTGCCTCTCCCTGATCCGAAAATGCCAGCGTTTATTCTCTCTCGACACAAACTGAAAGAAGCAAATTCATCACCAAGGAAACGGGAATGCTATTCTCTAAATGAGGCATCTATCTCAGACATGGAACCAAGGTGAAAGTGGAACAAGAAGTTAAAATTTTACATTTGGTACGTGTTAAGCTATCTGTTATTTATGTGTTCTAAGTTAGAACTCGGCTCCTAATATCGTCACATATTTAGCTAAAATAAAACTTTTAACATCTGTCATAACTTATTGAATGGACATGAAGAAAGGGACAAGATTTGCATTTCTCTGTTTTTCCTCCATCTTGAGTGACTTGTACTTTTATTTATTTATTGTAGTAATATATAATACCAATTGGGGTAAAGAAGTGGAGGTAGAAATTATACCTCCAACTTCGTGTTAAAAATAAAACCGTAAAGACAAAGTGATAAGAGTTTTTTTCTGAAAGTCGTATTTTTTTGCTTTGACGGGAAACTCTAATGGAGGCTTAAAAGTATTTTTGATAGATCATTCAAGCATTCTATAAATAGTTTTTGGATTCAGGGAATCAAGATGTGTCCAAACATGCCCAAAATTTCATGATTGAAAAAACGACACAACAGTAAAACATCCATGACGGAAGTAACAAAGAAAAACGACATCACCAAGCAAGAACAAGAACCTAGATTACAATACTCGATAGTGACACGAGGAAAAGAGAGAGAGAGAGAGAGAACAGAAAAACCTCAAAAACAAAGTTGATTTGAAAACGACAATGTACAAAAACGACATGAGTGGAAACGTGATCACAAGGAAAAATTCATAAAACGACTTGACAATGAAACGATAATAATAATAGGACAAGGTTGATTGGGCAAATAGAAACAACAGTGAAACGGCATTTGGGGGGGAAAAAAAAAGACATCGGAAAAACGACATAATCACCAAGAAAACACATAAAACAGCATTTTCATGAAACGGCAACAACTGCAGGAAAAAAAAAAACACCAATATTTAAATAAAAATAACAAACTCTACTAACCGAAAGGGACATTTGCATAGAAAACGACAACGACTTAAAAACGGCAACAAAATAAAATGCCACCACTCAGAACACGACAACATCCTTGCAGACGACAATTAGTAAAAAAAATGACAGCGAACAGACAGCAACACCAACACCAACAACATAAGAATCAATATCATCTGGAAGTAGGTTTTCTCACAAAAAAAAAAAAAAAAAAAAAAAACATTAAAGAAAAGAAAAGAAAAGACTAATACAAAAATCGCCATCATCATAAAACGCCAACAATGACATGTAAAAAGTAAAATACCATGTCCTATTCATGTCCCTTTTCTGTTTAACAGCTTTTTGTCTTATCAGATAGAACGACATGTCGTTAGATTAAGTCCATGGTCGTTCCTGTCCATGGAGGAAAAAAGATGATTAAGAAAACGACAAGAAGAAAAAGGAAATAAAAGGCGCGCCTTTTGACCTGCTTCTACCAAGATGGTGCGTTTTAAATACTTCACAGATTCTCTGCACAACAAAGAAACCTTTTTTTTTTTTTTTTTTTTTTTTTTCAGGCTTAGCTGCTCACTCTACTAGAACACAAATAGAAAGATGCATTCATGTGGCCTTGTTGTGCGTACAAGACAATGCGGCAGATAGGCTAACCATGGTTGATAACAACATTACAAATCACAGTAAGTTCAAAAACGATATCGATAGTGCAACTCGAATTCGACCTGAGAATTTTTGCCCCTCCCTGATCCAAAATTGCCAGTCGGCTCTTCTCACTCGAATTCAGCGCCCGTAAATTCGTGCGGCCGGGACTGACCCTAACAGAGAAAAAAAAAAAAAAAAAACAAAAACAAAAACAAAAAACAAAAAACAACGGACCGGGTCGAGCCCGTCGCGATTATTTGGCGGGCCAGATTGGACCTTCCTAATTGAAAAAAACTAAGCTCGGCCCGTTCCTAAAGCCCGACGGGAATAAAATCGGACCGTGCAAATGGGTTTTTGAAAAAGAGAGAGAGAGAGAGAGAGGGAGATAGATATGGAACACGAAATTATGAGTAGAACATAGTGAAATATAATTAACAAAAAGAAAGAAAAATAAATGATATTAACTTTTAAATACCAACTTAAAAAAAAATTACCACGAACTATTTGGAAAAAAAAAACGAAAAAATAATCTATTATCACTATATAATATGATTTATATAGTTATTGCACAACTATATAAAAAAATGCCATATATTCTAATAATCTTAAATCTTAATATTTACATTATATATAATTTTGTCATAATGATAACAAATGTTGTTTTTTAAAAAATTAATAAATAATAAAATTTAGACGAATTGGGTTAAGGGCTATCCGTCGGACCGAACTAAATGGGCCGGCCGGTCGAGTTCAAAGGTAAGGCCCAACCTGACCCTTATGCTTGCACCGGGCTGGGCCCGGGCCCAACATTTGATGGGCTGGGCTGAGCTCATCCTCGGGCCAAAAATGCAGGTAACGGACTAGCTCACTTAGCTTAGCCCATATTTACAGCTTTATGCCCCACCTTTAAGTTAAAAAAAAAAAAAAAAAAAAAGGTGCGCCTTGAAATGGTTCTAGTCTACCAAGACGACGCATGAGGCTTTTTCTTCTTTTCTTTTTGGTTTGAGGTGGAAGTGTGCCGAAATTCCAAGTGAAGCCGACAAAGCTCCATCAAGTAACCCCACCCCACCCCACCACCACCCATGGGACCGGGGCGGGGGGTAACTTCGACCCGAACAAGGGGGGTGAAAGGGAAAGTATTAGAAAAACATGACTTTTGTTATAGGTTTTCTTCAGCAACATTTTTTGATTTTATTATATTAATTCTCAATCTAGAGAATCTCTTGATTTATAATTTGATAGTCTCAAATAATTTATCATGTTATGTGATTTTAATTTATATTTATATAGAATTTATTGATATTGTTCATTGTTAATAGGTTTGCTCTCTTCTTTTGTAACACTCCTAATAACTTAGCAATACGAGACATATTTACAATCTAACACCTCTCTGTACAGATTCTGGCATAAATGAGCGCTAATATACGACGACCAATAAAAGCGGAACAACATACATTTATGTTTCAAAATAACAAATACACCGTCCGGTAGTGGTATAATTACCATACCCTTCTCTGTAAGTTCATCTATCTTTCTGAATTATAAACTTTTGCTTCCTATTTTCTTATACTATGTCTTCCTTTATGTACTTTCCTATTATTTCTTTCTGCAGATAATTGGTGGACTTTTTGGTATTTCCTGTGCCTATTTTAGTTGTACTTCTCTTGGTATGTTGTCTGTGTTGTGTGAGAAGTAGGAGGAAAAGTTAAGGTTTTAGCTCTATATATTTAGCTGTTTGTAAATCTATAATTGCTGGTTTAATCTTGAACTTTTTTTTTTTTTTTTTTGGAACAGAGGAAACGGAAAAAGCAATACTAAATGGGGTGATAACTTCGGAGAGATTTAACAATGCAGAAGAAATCATTGGCTTTAATGGGAGTAGAGGTTGCGGTTTCAAACAATTCACTCCACAAGGCACGCCTAGTAGAAAGTCGACAATACGCAAATTGACTTTGAATATTTTATTCTTTTAAATCAATGCCCTAATTTTCGTTTACTAAGAGAGGCATCGTTTATAGGACTATGTGAGAAGTTGGAGAAACAAACATTAAGAGGGGTGAAGTATGTGATATTTATCTTGTAATTTTTTTTTTTTCATCATGGTGAATTAGCGCACCGGTTGAAAGTGGACGTAACTCTTACAAATCACAATAAATCCTGTATATTCTTACTTGTTTGTTTTTCTTCTACATTTTTATTACTCTTAATAATAATGAATTAGGGTGTCTATTATTCTCAATTAATTATGATAAGTTGTTTAAGATCAAGAGGTGATAAGACTTTTTATAATAAAGTGTTCATGCTTAAGAAAGATTAATGAATATATTAAAGAGATTCACTGACATCATAGAAAATAGACGTTGATTAATTGGATTAGAGAATTTCATATGATTAATCCGCTGAAATCGAAAACTCTAGATTTTAGTATTTTGAGTCTTTCATCTTTTTATTTATTTTGTTATTTTTATTTAAAAGTCTCTTTTCGGTTATTCAAATAAAATTAGAGTTAATATAATTTCAATAATCAGTAACGACAGTACTTGTGGGAATGATATATTACTTATCACTTTTTATTTGTTTACGATATTGTGATCTTGCAATTTTCCGCAACACATGTAAAAAGTAAAATACCATGTCCTAATCATGTCCCTTTTCTGTTTAATAGCTGTTGTCTTATCAGATAAAACGACTTGTCGGTAGATTAAGTCCATGGTCGTTCCTATCCATGGAGGGAAAAAGATGATTAAGAAAAACGACAAAAAGGAAAAGGAAATAAAAGGCGCGCCTTTTGACCTGTTTCTACCAAGATGGTGTGTTATAAATACTTCACAGATTCGCTGCACAACAAGAAACCTTTTTCCCTTTTTTTTTTTTTTTTTCGGGCTTATTCATGTAGGTTTATTGTGCGTACAAGACAATGCGGCAGATAGGCCAACCATGGTTGATAACAACATTACAAACGACAGTAGCGACATCGGTAGAGCAACTCGAATTCGACCTGAGAATTTATTGCCCTTCCCTAATCCAAAATTGCCAGTCGGCTATTCTCACTCAAATTCGGCGATTGTAAATTCGGGCAGCGAGGCTCGACCCTAATGGGCAAAAGGGAAAAAATGGACCGGGCTAAGCCTATCCCGATTATTCGGCGGGTCGGATTTGGACCGTCCGAATTGAAAAAACATAAGCCCAGTCCGTCCCTAAAGCCCGGCAGACATAAAATCTGGCCGAGCAAATGGGTTTTTGAAAAGAGAGAGAGAGAGATAGATATAGAACTAGGAAATTAGGAGTAGAGTATAGTGAAATATAATTAACAAAAAAAAAAAAGAAAAATAAATGATATAAACTTTCAAATACCAACTTAAAAAAAAATTTTTTCCATGAACTGTTTGAAAAAAAAAAAAGAAAAAAATAATAATATA
Organism: Ficus carica; assembly: GCA_009761775.1. Taxonomy (NCBI): domain Eukaryota; kingdom Viridiplantae; phylum Streptophyta; class Magnoliopsida; order Rosales; family Moraceae; genus Ficus; species Ficus carica. The sequence continues at coordinate 1,597,062 of CM019748.1, read as the reverse complement.
TTATCACTATGTAATATGATTTATATAGTCGTTGCACAATCATATTAAAAAAAAACATAGTCATATATTTTAATTATCTTAAATTTTAATATTTACATTATATATACTTTAGTCATAATGATAAACAAATGCTCTTTAAAAAATTAATAAATAATAAAATTTGGACGGACCGGACTAAGGGCAACTTGTCAGATCGAACTAAACGGGCCAGCCGGTCGAGCTCAAAGGTAAGGCCTAACCCGACCCTTATGCTTGCACCGGGCTGGGCTGAACCCGTCCTCAGGCCAAAAAATACTGGCAACGGACTAGCACGCTTAGCCCGGCTCATATATACAGCTTTATGCCCCACCTTTAGGTTTAAAAAAAAAAAAAAAAAGGAAAAGAAAACAATAAAGGCGTGCCTTGACATGGTTCTAGTCTACCAAGACCACGCATGGGGTTTTTTCTACTTATCTTTTGGTTTGAGGTGGAGGTATGCCGAAATTCCATGTGAAGCCGACAAAGTTCCATCAAGTCACCCCACCCCACCCCACCACCACCCCCCATGGGACCCGGGCGGTGGGAACTTCGACCCCAACAAGCTAGAGGGGTGAAAGGGAAAGTATTAGAAAAACATGACTTTTGTTATAGGTTGTCTTCAGCAACATTTTTTGATTTTATTATATTTATTCTCAATCAAGAGAATCTCTTGATTTAAAATTTGATATTCTTAAATAATTTATCATGTTATATGATTTTAATTTATATTTATATAGAGTTTATTGATATTGTTCTTTGTTAATAGGTTTGCTCTCTTCTTTTGGTAGCGCGGTGAGAACTTTATAAAATATAATTATTTACCACTTTTGTGCATATAAATTGGCTATGTTCTTGAGCATTTTAATAAATTTTAGGTTAATTTAGTTTAATTTTGCATAATTTTAATTTAGATTAGTTTATTTTGATTTATGTAATTTGATTTTATTTCAATCAAAGAAAGTAGTTGTGAAAAGATAAGAAACGTGCAGAATTGCTTGGAAATCGCTGTAACCATAGGTCCAATATGGAAATGATAAATAAATACAGGACCAAGTTGGTCCTTTTTTTTTTTTTTTTTTTTTTTTCAAGTGAAATGTAAAACACATCAATAATTGCTGGAAAATCTCAAGAGTACTTGAACTCGAATTTCTGATGGTTGTGCTCTCTGATTTTTCTCACCACCTACTTTGTTCTTTCGTGTTGTATGGGCAGATCTACTTGATCCATTCACTACGTGGTGGAAGCTACTCCTTCAAAACTTCCCATTTCGAATTAGACCCTACAGTAATATTGATACTCTCTATATATACATATATATATATTTTTTAAATGGGAAAGGAAAGGTCATGACTTTGACTTCCAATAACTTCATGTGAAAGTTCCGGAATGGCTTGACCAACCGTCAATTTTACTTGTATATATATACATATATATATATATATATATTTTAATCCTTACCGTTTTACTTTTACGAAGATTAGCCAAGTGCTTTAATTTTCTGAAGTACTGACTTTTCCAATTGGAATAATCTCTTCTTTAGATAAACGAAATGAAAACCAATCATCTCAAAACAGGAAAGCTCTATCAGCAATGGTTCCTAAGGTTGAAGCACCAATGGTGCAGTTTTCTCGAGCATTATTTTGTCATATTTCTTCATAGGATGGGCTAGCATGACTTGCCACGCAGTGCAGGCTCAGCGTGAGACGGACACAATCAGAGCAGGCCAAGTCCTACGCTACTCGGAGCAATTGATGGCTTCAGCTGATGGTAGATTTCAATTAGGCTTCTTCAACCTCAGTGATCCACCAAACGGCTACTTGGGAATATGGTACACCGACGACAGTCGTAAAACCAAAGTATGGGTAGCCAATCGAGAAACACCCGTGTCTGGAGGTAACGCATATCTCACACTGGACACCAACGATGGTGTATTGAAGATCATGCTCGACGGAGGGAATCCGATCGCGTTGAACCGGAACCGGAACCCGAACCTGAACGGAACAGCTCGAAGCTCTGTTGCTACACTAGAAAATTCTGGAAACTTAGTCTTGAAGGAAGTGAGCATAGATGGTAAAACAGAGCAGGTGCTATGGGAAAGCTTTGATCATCCCACGGATACGCTCCTGCCCGGGATGAAACTTGGCACGAACTATGTACCAGGGAAGACTTGGAAGCTTACTTCGTGGTTGAGCGAGCAAGTCCCTTCGAGTGGGTCGTTTTCTCTCGAATGCTTTGGAAGCAGTTTTGAAAAGAAAGGATATCTGGTGATCAGCCTGAGACAAGATGGCTACTGGAAAACTAGGGTTTGGGGAAACAAGGTTGAGGACATTGAGTGGGAAAACACGAACGACAATGTTTACAACTTCAGTTATGTCAATAACTATAACGATTTTTCTTCAAAAAAAAATAACTATAACGATTCCGAAATCTACTTTACTTACACCACAAGCTCCGTATGGCCTTTTCCGATGTTGCGTTTATCCCCAAGAGGAACGCTTCTCGACAGCTATGATAGTCCTCTGTTCCGTGGAGGGAATGCGTGTTATGGGTATGGGTATACCTCAGAAACCGGCTGTTCGGTTCCACCTCAACTTTTAGAAGAATCATTCGATCAGTGCAAAAGTAGCAGAAAAGTGACATCGTTTTCGCAGCTCGATGGTAGTTTTGGACCGGTGTCGTATCAGGATGAAAATTCGAGTATTGGTTATAGTGATTGCTGGTATCGATGCTGGAGTAATTGTTCTTGTGTTGGTTTTGTTTTGTACCACACCAACGGGACTGGGTGCAAATTCTGGAACGGAGCAGAATTTCAACGAGGTTACGGTGAAGTATACCATGATGCTAATATTCTTGCTTCAGCCTTGTTAGGAAATATCAATGGACACTCTTCAGGTAATCATACTCTTATCCCTTCCTTTCTCTGTGTGATTTGTTCAAAGCTGCAATATCATGAATTGTTCAAATATAAAACTATCGTTGACTTACCTTTCAATAGCTTAAGCTTTTTGGATAGATTGGTAAACTAACATGGTATTAAAGTAGGAGGTTCTGAATTCGAACCCCTACAATTGCACTCTTTATAACCCCTTTATTATTATTAGCTTAAGCTTTTGGGATGGATTAGTAAACTAACATGAATGATGGATCTTATTCTTTTTTTTTTTTTCTCTCTCTCTCTCTCTCTCTCTCAGCCGTGAAAGAAGCTTTTTGCCACCCCCCCAAAATACAAAACAAAAACAAAAACCTGCATTAACAAAGAAGAAAAACCCACTAATACTTTTTTTTTTTTTTGGTTAACATTCTTTGTTAGTGTTAAAATATTGAATTAGGTAATTTTCCAAAACTATTTTTAATTTGTTTCTAGTATTGGTAATTAGGTAATTTATATTATTTGTTACTTTATTTTCCTTTTCTTGGTTTTTTTATCCCTATAAATAAGGTTAAGTATTATTTGTAATTTGTGAGATAGAATTAAATGAAAATATTATTCTCTCCAATTTTCAATTCTTAGTTCTTTTTTTTTTTTTTTTTTTTTTTATCTCTGTTATTAGCATCAGGTGAAGGAGAAAAAGGGTACATTTGGTTTATAGTTGCTGTTGTGTTTTCTTCTGGTTATGTCACGCCTGGGCTTAGCATGCTATTTGAGAGAAAAAAGAATTCAGGGTAAAGTTGTTTTTTCTCAAACTCTCCTTATAGTCTTTAAGGACATTCCCATTATAATGATTCCACTTTGACATGACAAGGAAGGGTTTGTAAATATGTAAACTCCTTCTGGGCATGAGCACGTTTAACACCAATCGTTTTAACTAGCTTCAAAAACAGTTTTTTTTTTTTTTTTCCTGGGGATGAGCACTGGTTATAACAATAAATCTGTAAGCACAGAGGACAAGGAAGAAAAGGAGGAACAATCCATACTAAATGAGTTGACGACTTTAGACCGACTAAAGAATGCAGAAGAATGGGCAATGATGGAAGAAAGGTCATGATTTGAAACTATTTAGCTTTGATTCCATCATGGCCGCTACTGATAACTTTTCGACCGAAAAAAACTCGGTCAGGGTGGTTTTGGTCCTGTTTTTAAGGTTAGTTTTTGTCTCTTATATTTCAGTTCAGAAGTATATGATTTAAAAGTTTAATCTTATAATTCATTTTAGGGAAAATTGCCGGAGGGGCAAGAGATAGCTGTCAAAAGGCTATCAATGAGTTCCGGACAAGGATTGTTTGAGTTTAAGAATGAGCTTATACTAATTGCCAAGCTCCAACATATGAATCTTGTTAGACTCTTGGGTTGTTGTGTCAAAGGGGCTGAGAAGATGTTGATCTATGAATACATGCCCAACAAAAGCTTAGACTTCTTTCTCTTCGGTATGCAACTTTATCTTTTAACTGCGATGGGATAATATTGTACTTTTTCGATTTCCTTTTTTGGTAAGTGAATAATATCGTAATTGTTCGTGTGAAATGAATTTCAGATGCATCACGAAGAGAGTTGTTGGATTGGAAGAAAACGCTACCACATCATTGAGGGCATTGCTCAAGGGCTTCTTTACTTGCACAAATATTCTAGACTGAGAGTAATTCATAGAGATTTAAAAAGCGAGTAACATCTTGCTCACCATGACATGAGTCCCAAAATTTCAGACTTTGGAATGGCTAGGATCTTTGGTAGAAATGAATCTGAAGCAAACACTAATAGAGTTGTCGGAACATAGTAAGTTAAATACTAGATTTATTTTCTTTTCGTTTTTTTTTTTTTCAAAGGTAGATATTTAATCTGCTTCTCTTGTTTCCAACTATGGGTTATAGTGGTTACATGTCGCCTGAGTATGCCATGGAAGGCAATTTTTCCGAGAAGTCAGATGTCTACAGCTTTGGAGTGTTGCTGTTGGAGATCGTGAGTGGCCGGAGGAACACTGGCTTTTACAATCCGGAACGTCCCCTGAACTTAGTAGGATATGTAAGTCATCTATGTGTGTCTCAACACTCTAAACACTATGTCGGGATCTTTTATGTTAGTACTTGAATTGTTCATTACTTTGTCCAAATTGGTCAACTTTCAGTCTTGGGAGCTATGGAAAGAAGGTAGAAATATGGAACTGATAGACTCAAACTTGGCTGATCAATCTACCAGAACACAAATAGCAAGATGCATTCATGTGGCTTTGCTGTGCGTACAAGACAACGCGGCAGACAGGCCAACCATGGTGGATGCTCTTCCAATGATAACCAACCAAAGCGTGTCTCTCCCTCTGCCAAAACAGGTGACCATTCCCTTTCAGCGTCAAATGAAAGAGGCAAATACCAATAAGAGAAACCAGGAAATTTCTTTGGTAACCGTCTCTATTACGGACATGGAACCACGATGAAATTTTCAGCAGCAAAGAAATCATTAGGGGGAAGACTTAGTTCCGTGCATGTGTGTGTTACGTTAGTACATTTCTATGTTTTTAGGATTGTTCTGTTCCAAGTGTTGGTGCTTCAAAAGTTCTAATTATCAGTTTCTTACATCTCCGCAAACTTAAAAGTAGAGTAATGTCTCTTCATTGAAAAGACAACATTAGTTCATATGCTTCATAAATGTTAACGTAAAACAACTCTTGGGAAAAATAAAAGTAAAAATAAATATATATGACGTGCAATGATTCAAAACGACATAATAAGAAAACGAAACGACATCACAACCAAACAACAATGGTACAAACCATAGAGGGGTAAAGACAAAAAACCTTCCCGGCTTTAATTGGATGAACGACAACATCAATCAAGAGGCTTAAGGGGAATCAAACAATCTCTAAAGCAACAATTATCGGAAACGGCGATAACTGTGAAAAGAGGCCAACAACATTATGAATAAGGGAGGGACTGGGGAGGCGGTGGTGTTGGCGATCAGAATAACATAGGTAAATTAACTAAAAAATTTATTTTTTTTTTAATTTTCAATTAAACGTGTAAAATTTTTTTTTAACAAATTAAACATATTAACATTAACAAAAAAAATCTTTTTTCTTTCGAGTAAGATAAATGGAGGATTGATTCGGAACAAACTGATTATTTGAGGCGGGGGGGGGGGGGGGGGGGGGGGGGGGGGGGGGGGGGAGGAGAAAAACCGACCTTAATCCTGCCCTAATTGCTGCTTTCACCTTAAGTTCTGTGGATCATATCATACAAATTAAAGTCCGGAGTTATTTATGTGGCAAGATCCAAAGTTTAGAGGGAAAACATGAAATTTATCTTATTTGTTTTATTTTGTGTCTTTTATTTTGGTTTTTCTTTATTTTTGTTTTTTACTTTTGAATTCTTAGTTTTTTTCATCGGAAAAGTCTAATAAATCAAATGATATAAATTTGTCCCCAAACGGTAAACTACATCGTATAATTTTTGATGACAATTGTCTCAAGCTCTACTTTTTCCTCCCATTGATACCAATTTCTTAAATTTGTTTTTATTTTTATGCTTTTATTTTGGGTTCTCTTTATTTTTTGTTTTTACTTTCTGAAATTCTTTAGTTTTTCTCATCGGAAAGTCTAATAAAATCAAATGATATAAAATTTGTCCCCAAACAGTAAAATACATGGTATAATTTTTTGATGACAATTGTCTCAAGTACTACTTTTCCTCCCACTGATCCCACATTTCGTGGCTTTATTAGTCTGCCACACCTTTATGAGCTGGAATGTTTTTATTAATAATATGTGGATAGTAGTAACGGCACTGCTTTTTCTTTCCTGTCCTTTTCTTTCCCTTTCTTATTTTTTTATTTTTTTTATTTTTTCCCCAACAGTAAGCAAGAGGAAGCTTCAGTGAGGAAGAGCTAGCAATTACTGTGTGATGGCTTGGCTTTTTGCCTTTTTACCGCGTACATGGACCTGCGTCAACGGTCCACGCATTTTAAGTCAGCCTCTTAAGAAGAAGAAGAGTGATGTGTAGAGTACTCTTTTGAATAGGTTTTGTTGCGAGCGTGCCAAGAGTTTGTCTAGACTTTTGTGTTCATTTTCTTGGTTTTAATTTTGCATGATTTTATTGTATTTTCCCAATGGGTTTGATACTATCAGCATTGGTTTTGGCTTACATGAAGGCTGATAAAGTTCAGCGATGGGCAGTACCTGCTATTGTCATATTTTGTTTACTCACAATTTTTAGTTTATTCTTTGCCGGAGGGGGTCTAGTTGTTCTGATTTCTGTGACTTTTGTAGTTCTCCTGGCAATCGTTTTACTCTATCGGTGGCTCAAAAAACTTCAAAGTAAGTTTATACTTTCTACAATCACATAATTTAGTTTTTTGCTCGTAAATTCTACACGCACAAAAAAAAAAAAAACAAAACAAAACAAAAAGAAAGAAAGAAAGGTCGTCTATTTCTGTGAATTAGCAATATTGGTTAAGCATGAATCTCTATTCAACAGGGGATCATGAAGAAACATCAATACTAAATGAGCTGACGACTTCAGAGAGGATTAACGATGAAGAGGCCATTGCTATGATGGGAACGGAGGTCGCCGTTTGCAACTATTCACTTTTGCTTCCCTTATGTCTGCTACAGATGACTTTTCTACAGAAAATAAACTTGGCCAGGGTGTTTTGGTCTGTTTTTAAGGTAAACTTAGAGCTAAATCGGTTTTAAAAATTACAGTTTTTAAAGTTGTTTGGTAAGAGCGAAAGAAAATAAAACAAAAGAAAGGCAGATCATCTAGGTGAGAAATGTTGGGATTATTTGAAGGATTTGAAATCTGTTACTTAATTCATTTCTTCCTCTTTTGTCTTCTACCCAAACAAGAAACAACCATGAGTTGCAAAAACATCCTTTTGCTAACCCCCTCACCAATATCCCGTTTTTCCAATTTTCTCCCCTACCAAACAAGCTTGTTTAAGGCTTTATCTTCAATGTCATACTATTCTGCAGGGGAAATTACCCGAGGGTAAAGAAATAGCAGTCAAAAAGCTTCTGAGGAGTCTGGTCAAGGACTAAAGGAGTTTAAGAATGAGCTCATTCTAATTGCTGGCCTCCAACATACGAATCTTGTTAGACTCTTGGGTTTTTGTGTCAAAAGGGATGAAAAGATGCTGGTTTATGAATACATGCCTAACAAAAGCTTGGACTTCTATCTTTTTGGTAGGGTACTTTAAATTCCTGTGCTTTGCATTATATTTTCTTTGACTTATACGGCGTATCTAATTTGGTTCGAAAAAAACATTATTCAGATCAAACGAGAAAAGGATTGTTAGATTGGAAGAAACGCTACACAATTATTGAGGGCATTGCTCAAGGGCTTATTATTTGCACAAGTACTCCAGACTTCCAATAATTCATAGAGATCTAAAACCGGGTAACATCCTGCTTGACGTCGACATGAATCCCAAAATTTCTGACTTTGGATTGGCTAGAATTTTCGATCGAAATAAATCTGAAGCAAACACAGATAAAATTGCCGGGACATTGTAAGTCTTCAAATAATTTTCTTGTTTCATGTTCGCATCTCATATTTTCAAATGATAATATCCATAAGATTTTCCTTTTGCTAGAAATTAGAGGATAATAATTCAAAATAAAGTAGAGAGCAATGGAAGTAGGGTAAAGGTGAGAGGATTAGTGAAAGGTTTGGAACCCATTGTTTTTTTCATAACGGGAGAGAAAATAGGAGGAAGTGTGTGAGATTTCAAGTCATGCAAAAAAAACGTAAATTTAAACCCTTTCCCAATAGGTAGGAAGACATGAAAGAATCCATGCTAAATACAAAACAAGAGAAATGTTGTCCCTTCATTCTCCATTTTCCTCACCAAAATCACATATTTTTCTTTCCTTCTTATTTCTTTTCATTTCACAAAATAGCCTTAGATTGACAAACACGTCATACAGTTATTATCATTGGATTTATGACTTTTTTTTTCTGGGAATGCAAAAATTAACGACTTTGCGTTAGCAAAAGGCAATAACAAGTATTATCCTCTTTTTCTTTTTTCTTTTTTTGGTCATTTAATATGGTTTGAAGAGGTTACATGTCATTGGAGTATGCCATGGGAGGCAAGTTCTCAGAGAAGTCAGACGTCTACAGTTTTGGAGTACTATTGTTGGAGATTGTCAGTGGCCGGAAAATTAGTGAGGTTTTCAGTTGCGAAGACGAAGAATACCCCCTGAGTTTAGTAGGACATGTAAGTTTTAATTATTGAATCTGGTACCTCATCTATTTTTTATGGTTAAATTTCCTTTAAATTCTGAAAATGAGTGAATGCCCAGGCTTGGGAGCTATGGAAAGAGGGAAGAAGTACGGAACTGAAAGATACAACCTTGGAGGATCAGTCTGCTACAACACAAATTGGAAGGTGCATTCATGTGGGTCTGCTGTGCATACAAGACGATGCAGCCAAAAGGCCAACAATGTCGGACGTTATACCGATGATTGCCAATGAAACTGTGCTTCTTCCTGATCCAGAAAAACCATTGACTGCTATCACCAGGCAAAACGTGAACGAGATGGTGGACTTAGAATCTGGATTAAGAAAACGGGAATGCTTTTCTAAAAATGAAGCATCTATTTCAGAAATGGAACCTCGGTGAAAGTGATTTAATAAACTTCAGTGCATGGCAAAGAAATCGCTTGCTATCAGTTTTGGACTTGGGATTTTATTTTATTATTGGTTTTTAATTTCGTTGCAAATTTTTTTTTTTTTTTTTCTCCCTTTTGTGTTTGAAATGAGATACTTGTGGTGAGAGTATGCAAACAAGAGTCTTACATTGACTAGACATGAAATTGATAATGAGTTTTAAAAGGCTTGAGTTACTCCTTTAATAGGTTAACCTTTTAAAATGAAATCACAAGACCCAACAGATGATATCAAAAACCAGATTCTGGATTCAATGGACAGAAAATCTGTGGTGCTCTCATAATGGAAACCCCATGGAAAAAGCGGGTTGCCAAGACAGTCGAGATCTTGATAGAGTCAGAGTTGTGACCCTTAGGCCTCGTTTGGCAATTCATCTCAAACTATACTTTTTCATCTTAGTTTTTGACTTTTTCTAAAAAAAATTGACTTTTTCTGAAAAAGTTTGTCTTTTCTAAAAAGTCAACAAAATTTTCATCTCAAACTGTACTTTTTCAACTCAAACTCATTCACCAAACGGACCCTTAGAGAATATGATGGACGAAACATCCATGGTGCTGTCGAGATGTGTAAACTCCATGGTAACACTGATCTTTCTTGGTTTGGCTGCTTGAGGAAGATGGATATTGATGAAGTTGTGATACTTCTTGGTTTGGTTGCTTGAGGAAGATGGATCTTGATGGAGTTGTGATTGTGATCCTTGGTGATTTGTTTGCTTGACAAGTAGATATGAAATTGAGAATGGTTTAAAAGTGCTTTGACTACTCTTCTTAATAGGTTAATTTTTTAGGATGAAATCCTAATTAGGGACAACAATTTGATGTAATTTCAGCATCTATGTCTGACATGGAACCGATTAGGTGGAATGGAAGTACAGTTACTAGTTTTGCATTTGTACGGGCTAAGCTATAAAAGAATCTGTTAGTACATTTTCCTAGTTATGCATTTCTCCGCCTTTTTTTTTTTTTTTTGCTTGTGCATGTTAATTTTTAATCAGAGTTCTTTTTTTTTTTTTTTTGTTCCCTCAAAAAAGGGAAAAATAAAATAAATAAAAAATAGAGTTGTTATTTGTCTGATAAATTAATACCGGTTGTGGGCTGGCCTGCTATCGTTGGAAGCCGAAGCTGAGACTGAAAGATAAAGAGAAGAGGCAGAAATAGGATACTGATAATGCATCTTCTTCTGCTCTGTTTCACCTTTTGGCTCAAACCGGGACTGATTGTCTTTGTGTTTTTCTTTTCTTTTTTCTTTATTTTCAAATAACTGAATTTACTATTATTAGGACTTGTACTTTATTTCATTTAAAGACTGTCAAATAATAATGATGATTATGTCAATTGGTGTAAAGAAGTGGAGATAGGAACCAAACCTCGACCCATTATGATTAACGACAATCTCATGAACAGATATAAGTTGACTTGAAAACAACATGAAGGATCATTAACAGATATAAGTTGTACGGGACATGAAAAACAATTGTTATAATAAATAATTAATCATTAAGATAAAGATACATAAAAATTAAATAGTTATTGTAAAGAATAGAAAACATTTTAAAACTTAAAAACGACGTCATAATGATATAATAAGTTTCATTTAAAAAAAACATCATAATGGTATATTAATATCATAAAGAAAAAAACATATCACGTTTTAAAAAACATCAAAATAAGATAACAATTATCACAAATAAATAAGCAATTTCAAACCACATTTTAAACTTTAGAAACTAGACAAATAAGAATAGAAGAAGAAATTATCATAATACAATTATATAATTATCATTAAGAACCTAAATCGTTCTAAAACGGCAATGACCAAAAGAACCATCATGAAATATGCAAAAGACATTTAATTCAAATACGAAAAGCAAATGAGGAAACAACAGTCACCCAAACACCCAGAACTAATAGAAAACAAAAGGTACTTAAAAACGACATAAATATGGTAAACAACACCATCAACTAAAAACGACAATGACTTGAACAACGAAAAAACGTGTGAAAGCCACCAATTGAACGACAACCACACTTACAAGCGATATCAAACGTTAATCAACGATTTATATGAAAAATTGGAAGGACAATCAAATGGCAAGCGACATCATCAAAAAAGGACACCGAATTATGAGGAAAATGATAAAGATAATAAAAGACTTCGAACAAGAGTAGAAAGAATATAATCAAGTATAATATAGTAATAATTTCACATCTAACTAGAGTTAAAATTCCTGTATCCCAAATTCAGAAAAGGACTGTCACACTAAATAGTAAAGAGTAAATTACTCGTTTGACCACTAACTTTTTTATGAAGTTGCGATATGACCACCAACTCTTTTTTTATTCTTTTTATTTTTTTGGCGGCTAAAAGATCCTAAACTTTTAAAAAGGGGTGCAAATTAGTCTTTTTCACTAATAAAGGTTTAAAAAGGGATGGAATAGATCTTATCTATAACACATGTAAGTTGAATCACGAAATATTTTTCCTTAAATACTCTTAAATAGGAAATTATGTGTGAATAATGTGACATTTTTTTGTTAAATTTTTAACATTTGTTAATTAAAAAAAATGATAATTTAGGGACCTTTTAACTTAAAAAAAAAATAATGAGACCAAATCACAACTTAAAAGGTTAGAGACCAAATGAACATATTATCAAATAGTAAATTTAGAAGATGGCTATTATTAACATTACTAATTTGAACAACAATAGCTTTGCAAACATCTTTAAAACAAGAGCGTGCCAAACATCAACATGTTAAAGACAATAACTTCAAGAAACAATATGAGCGGGTTAAAACAAGAACAACTACAGCACAAAATAGTAACTAAAAAATGACATGGAATAAGAAAACGACAACAATAATTTAAACGACAATCACCCCAGCATACATGAAAGAGGAAGGCATCCATTACAAAAACGACAACTTCAAAGACAACAACTTATGAAAAGCACATGAAATATGAAAAAGAGAGATAAAGAAACAATATAATGTTCAGAAACGATGTCCACTGTAAAAACTAAAATGACCCGGGAAGGACCAAACCGAAAAGCTAGAATAATTACACAATTAGAAGTTCTGAAACGACGAACATAATTAGAAATGGACTGGTAAACAATAGACGACACCAAATTTATGACAACCTTTAGTTTTTCATAAAACTACCGCGGTAGTATTCACATTTGAAAGGACAATAAAAATATTTTAATATTTTTATTACTTAATAAATAAGTAAGAAACCTTATTAATTTATATCTATTATTATAATTAATTATGGTATAGTAAATAGTATGGTAATTAGAGTTATAAGGTTGAACATTTCCTATTATGTTTATTATAACAGTATTTTATATTATTAATGATATAATGACTAGTATTAGGTTTAGACTGAAAATAATAAGTTTTCTAATAAATATTTCTATTTTTTATTATAGCAATAAAACCAATTAGAAATCAACAAAAGAAAAAAGTAAGTAGACCTAACCCATTGAATCATTACTCTATCCACATTATGATATTAAAATTAAAAATTGGGACGGTGGATCTTTTTTTTTTTTTTCATTTTTTCATAAGCAAATGATTACATATTTTGTAAGAAAAAATAACATGGAAGACAACTATTTCTTAGCATGTTTAGAATTAGAAACTATTTCTCTGAACATTAAAATTTTTAGGGGGCAAAAGCAAGAACACTTGAATAGTAACACTTCAAAGAAATATAATAGCTTTTTTTTCTTAATTCTAATCTGCAAGGGTCTTAGATTTGAAAATATTTTAGCCTTAAGTTTAGAGTTAAGAAGAAACTTCCAAGTCTAATTCTAGAAACAAACAAGAAAGACAATAACAAACAAACATAATTGAGAAACTTTAAGCTAATTCCTGAGTAAGAAGTTTTAGAAATCTCACTTGTTTTTCTCTTATATAAAGAGCTAGATAGGAATGTTTGTCCGGCTCAGGAGCACAAACAAAAAAAAAAAAAAAAAAATCCTCGAAGGAGAGGCTATCATAACCAATAAAGGCCAAAACTAAATTTTAAATGTTTAATTCATCTTATTATCCTGTAAATGTGGATGTATAATTTGGCTAACTGATCAGATGAATTAACTATGAATTATTACCTTACTGACCAGATGCGCAAGACTAGGCTCTAAGAACTCGGCTTTTCAATGTTCTCACAGCGATATGCTTCAGTTATTTCACAGAGTGGGGCACTACATAGAAGAACCTGAGAATGATTTGTGACGAATAGGGTAAATAAGTTTGGAAAAAACAGAGCACTAGATCAACTTCAAGTGAATTTCAATGTTTTCACACCAACATCTATATAACATCTGAACTAAAAATCAAACCTGCAGAAGAGTAGTCGTGACCGGTAAGATATTCGAGCATTATTGTGCATCCCGCTCGCTACTTTGACCGAGGGCATCCTCTGAACCACTACCTGAAAGTAATAAAAGCCATCAAATACTCAGTTAACAACCAAATTCCTCAAAATTCCAGTAGGCGAATCCACTAATATGCATCCGAAAAGATACAAAGAAAAAAGAATACAGGAATCCTCAATCCAAGCAATTATACAGAGAAGAGCTCCCCGACTATCTTAAATCCTTCTAAAGCAAGCCCATATGCCTACAGATGAAACAGATTCAAATCAGCAAATAAAGTTAGAAAAGCCACAATGACAGCTTGCAAGAAAACAATATATGTCCACAACCTAAAGAAGTAAGTACAGAAGTTCAAAATTTTCTGTGTCTCAATGATTTCCAATCAGTTTTAGTACCCAAAAGAGAGGACTAAAAGATCAAAACTTTCTGGAATAATATAGCAAGAAGACAATAGCCCAAAGAATGTTGGAAATAATGCTTCTTTATGCACAATGTCACGTTCTCTCATTGTGTGATAATGAGGGTGCTCATCTTGGTCATCCATAACAACTTTTTAGTAAACCATGAAAGTAGCAAATGGGGCAATATCCAGCTTAAAAAATTGCATGGAAGTGATTAATCTACAGCTAGAAGCCCAACGTTATCAAAATTTCAGATGCATGCTACACTACACTAGATCAGCTTATATATCAAGCAAAAACATTTGAAAAACATAGGACAAAGCCAGATAAAAATTTTGGCCAAAGAAAAAGGAAATGAAGGAAATTTGCACAAACAATTACAAGGCTACAACATTAAATTGCTGGGACAATCTTACCTTAACGAGTCTACATTTATCACATGGCCCCCATGTTGTGTTTTCAGAAGCATGGACGCTCGAGCATTTGGAGCTGTTTGACATACAGCTGAAAAAGCTTGGAAGAGTTAGAGTTCCATCACTTTATCCCGATGTTGCATTCAAGACCTACCCTTAAAACAGTCCATTCATCCTCTGACCCTGTTCAAACCAAAATAGAAAGGTGTGCGCCAAGGTGGAAAGACGACGACCATATTTGTAACTAAAAAGGTAGATATGAACCTGATTAACCAAGGGAAAATGGCAACAAACAAAAGACCAGTGCCAATCATATATGCTCAAAGGAAACCCAAGCAGGAAAATTCAAGGGACATCCTTGCAATAAGATCTCGGCAAATATAAACCAGCAACTTTTCGTCCCCATGGTCTTAAAAGCCTTACTGCAACACCAATTCCCCGTTAAGAAATGAAAACTGAATTGAAAATAACCTAGCTAGTTAAATTTAAGAAAGCTTTTTAATAAGCAGATAACATTCTTCTCTAATGTGTACTGAACATTATGATAGGAAGTTATAAAGTTGGAAAGAGAAATTAATACCGAAGATATCAACTGCTTTGAGCTTTCTTGCGAAGCAGTGGGAGTGGTCTTTCCTGCAATAACACCCTCCCCTGAAATTCTACAACCCTGTAAAATGTATGAAAGATGTATTAACAAAAATAAGCAAGACTAATTATTCTTTTCTTTTCGAAGGAAACAAGACTAATTATTCTAATTGAGCTAGTAAGAAAGAATGCGATTGAAAAAATTTCAAGCACTTCAAAAAGTTTTCAAGTTGTCTCCATTCTTCAAAAGAGCTCATAATAGGATTTGCAGCTGATCCTAATGTCGTGTACTCCATCGAGGCAAGATTCTGTACCAGTCCACCTACCTTACTTGTAACAAGCAAAACACATTAGTAGTTGCCATCTAGAGAGAAAGAGGGTTCCCAAAGGCAAATTATATGGAAGAGGTTGGAGGAAAATCATACTCGCACATTCTTTAGATGTTTTCATTTAGTTCCCCTTGGTTTTCCAACTTCTTAAGAAAAGGATTTGGCCATTTTTCTGTAAGACTAGTAAAATTTTAGCAAAAAAATAAAGGGCCTAGTAGTTGTTCCAGAAATAGCAAGATAAAAAATCAAAGATGCTCAGAAGAACTACCAGAGGTGCAAGACTGCTTTTTCTTTATATTTCATAACAGGATAGCAACTGGTCCTACTGTTGCATGCATTATCAAAGCAACATTACTTATCCGTCTAGCTACCTAATTATTAACAAGAAATGCACATTATTAAGTACCACAAGTAGGTGGAGCAAATGAAAACCAATAATACAGCATTGCTTATGACATCTTGTAGGCAATTAGATCTCAGAAATTTTAAAAGCTTATTGTGTGACAAGCACAGGACCAGCATTTGTGTCTTTCGATAATCCCAAAAGTTCATAGTGCAACATTGATAACAAGTATACGAGTTAGAAGCTGAATAGCAATCCAGTCAAACTATGATAGGATTTTAAGGGAGAAAATAAAATAAAATAAATAAAGAAGATCATATCCTTGTACAGTAGCACACAAAAAATAGCCTTGGCGTTCATCACTGGCACAAGGAATGTAAAACAACAATCGAGTCCATAGATAAACACGAACTTAAGCCATTTGTTCCACGAAAGCATGAATGTTGAAATTAATTGTAAAGTTGGAGAATGGAGAAAGAAAATACGAACCTGTCAAACAATTTTATGGAAAGACATTTGCTGTCTTGAGTTTCATTCTAAGCAATGGGAGAGGTCTCTCCTATGTTAACATCCTCGCCTGAAACTCTAGTAAAACCTATCAAATAAGACCACGATTCTAGTTGAACTGGAAAGAAAACATAATGATGACAAAGTTTTGACCACTAACAGGATATGCTGCTGATGCACTGTTATTTAAGCCATCCATGAAACATTTTTTCTTCTATTTCATCTAACCCTTTTTCCTCTAAGAGTCTTCCTTTTCCTTTTCCCTAACTTTCTTTCTTTCTTCTTCGTCACACACACTATATTCATATTGTTATCACGTTCATATTTTTTACTCTCTCTCTCTCTCTCTCTCTCTATATATATATATATATATATATATATACTTGTCCATAATAATTATTTTTTCTCTCTATATATTTTCATGGCCTGGTGATGACAGTAGGAAAATCTACATATAACATAGATGAAGATAAAAACATTAAATCAGGAAGGAAAACACAAGGCATCATTTTAAAATAATAGAATAAAACAAAACAAAAGGAATGAAAGAACCTCAAGAGTTTCCCGTCTATCTAAGAGTTTTGTCATAGGAATGGAGCCTGACCCTCTTGTTACGTACACCACTTGCCTGAGTCATACCAAGGAAACCATATCAGTAAGTGCCCCCTTAAGAAAGAGATGGCTCACAAAGAACAATTAAATATTGCATGAGTTCAAGAAAACATATATTCATTTGAACTTCCTAGAGAAATCATACCCCGTTGTGTCCTTCAAGTGCAACTGCCATGGTTTGGAAAATTGCTTGAAGCAACTTACCCTTTATCTTCATCCTCAGCAAGGGATTGGTCTCGCTAATGACAGCATCTCCTGAAACCCTACTACCTTGTCGTATCAATCACAAAGATTTCAAATATCAGACTAGTTGTTTTAGATATAGAAAGACAACAGCTAATAATTGCCTCAAAAATTACAAACAATTTTGAGGAGGACCATCAACATCCAATTTACCACTAGCAGCATGATATTCTCTAGGAGTCATCATCTTGTCTCTGTCTCATTAAACCAACGACAATGGCATGCATTTCGTACTACATAAAGGAAACATTAAAGCTATTAGTGCATGACTCTGTAAATTGAAAATATAGTGGAGAAATACAACGACTCTACAAAGTTTAGTTTCCACCTTTTCTATCAATATACCTTCTACAATGCTTGACGTGCAGCTTCTTGATGTATATCTCCCTTTGAGCCTTTTCTACAGCTGCCACTTCCCCTTGCAATCAGGCTTTCTTCTGACGTCAAAAAACAGAAGCGTATGAGAATTTTATGGATTATTTAGCAAAATGGCACTTTTGTCACAAACACTGAGAGGTCAAGGTTAAGATTGAAATTCCAGACCTCTTGTTTCCACCTGCAAGTTCCTCTTTCTCCTTTCATAAATTTTCAAGATCCTACTTCTCACCCTGAACCAGATACCTCATTGTTAACGATGATTACTAGGACCAAAGTAACAGAAAAATCTAAAGCACATGCAGTTGTGCACACACACGATGTGAATCTGAATATTGCAACCAACATTCTCAAATAAAAGTCTAGAATAAGATCTCAGCAACTTTACAAGCTTACCATTTCTACTGCCACGGTTACGCCAGCATTCATGCTTCTTACCCCTTTTCACTATTTTTTCTTCTTCTTCTTCTTCTTTTTTTTTTTTTTTTCCTTTTGCTCTCTCTACTCCTTTTTTTCCTTTTTCTTTATTTTTTTTATTTTTTTATTTTTGTCAACTCCCTCTCTCTCTCTCTCTTCTCTAATATTTTTCTCTCTGTCTTCTCATGCATTGGCGAATAACAGCAGGAAGCTTTCCCTGCAATTAAGGTGTAAATGAAAACATTAATCAGGAAACTAAACATAAGGCATGTTGAAAAAAATAAAATAAAACAAAAAGGACAAACCTAGATATTTTCCCGTTTATTTGAAAGTCTTAGAGTATGTAGGATATGGAGCTTATCTCCTTGTTTATATGCCACTTGCCTGACACATCACCAGGAAAAAACATTAGTAAGTGCCACCTGAGATGGTTATGGATGAAAATTGCTACGTTGTACAAGTAACAATAAAATACCAGTTTGTCCTTCAAGAGTTTAAGCTAGAGACATCATACCCCATTGATTTGTTTAGCAAATGCCATTGTTTGGCAAAATTTTCTGTCATGGAAAGTTCAATTGTGAGAAGAGGGAAATAAAGTGAAAATATGACGGACAGAAAAGTAGCAACAAGAATTATGAGATAAGAGATAAACAAAAAAATATACCTTGTTTAGCGGGCCTTGTCCACCACCAACAACAATGGCATGCATTTCCTCCAGCAAAAAGGGAACTTACTAAATATCCGAGGCAAGAGAAATACAGAAGCTATTATTACAACATAAAGAAGCAAATTTTGATTTTAAAGATAAACAGAGAGTAAACTACAACCACAAAGATTAGTTTGATGCCAAAAGTGATTTATATTGCTTAAACTATTTATTGGTAGAGAAATCCTAAGTTTAGTTTTCACCAAAGCTATCAAGTGTACCTTTTACAATGCTTGCAGCACAACTCCCATTGCAGCTTGTAAGTTCAACCTCCTTTGAGCCTTTTCAGCAGCTGCTGCTTCTTTTCGCAATCAAGCTTGTTTCTAATGACAAAAATAGAAATGCAACAAATTTAACAAACTAATAAAGCAAGCAGGCACATTTTCTCAAAAACACTGATATGTTAAGGTTACGAGAAAAATTCTAGACCTTCTTGTTACTATATTTCAAGACAAATCTGTGAATTGCAACCGACCTTTTCAAATAACACCCTAGCAAGACGATCCCGGCAACTTTACAAGCTTGCTGTTTGCACAGCCACTCTTACACCAGCACTTGTGGTTCTTACCCTTTTCTCAACTCAATCTCTCTTTACTCTTTCTTTTTTCTTTTCCATATCTCTTTTTATTTTTTCTGTTTCACTCTTTAATTTTTATTTTCTCTTACTTTTTTTTGCACCTTTGTTTTTTTAATTTCTCTCTCTCTCTCTCTCTCTTTTTTTTTTTTTTTTTTTGGCTCTCACATCAACCATTTTTCCACTGCCATTTTTACTCTGTTTTTTTATTTATTTTTTTTTCCTTTCCTTTTTTTTTTTTTTCTGCTCTCTCTCTCACACACACACATCAACCTTTTTTCATCTGTTTTTCTTCCTTTTCCATTTTTCCGAGGCTCTCTCTTTTCCTTTTCCTCTGTTTTTCGTCCTTTTCCTTTTTTTCCAAGGCTCTCTGTTTTCCTTTCCTCTGTCTCTTTTCTTAACTTTGGAAATAATGACAGGAAAATTTTCTTGCAACCAAGAGGAGATGAAAATTTTAAAGCAAGAAGGAAAGCACAAGGCAGCATATTTAAACAATTAATAGGAAAAAAAAAATAATAGAACAAACCTCGAGAATTCCATGTTATTCTAAAATGTTGATAGTAGGATATCGAGCTTATCCCTGTGTTACCTACACTTGTCTGACTCATTACAAGGAAAACGCATTAGTAAGGGCCACCCAGAAAATGACATGACACTAAGGAAAATTAAATCGTACAAGTTGAATCACACACATACCCATTGGTCCTTCAAGTGTTTCAGTAGGAGCACCAGAACCCAGTGTGATTTTTGTAATTGCCACTGCTTTAAAGTTTTCTGAAATGAAAGTTCAATAGTGAGCAAAGAAAAGTGAAAATGACGGAAACAAAAGTTGCAATATGATTTATAGAGATCAGAGACAAACATAACAGAGAGTTATCAACATAAAGACAAAATCAAGCCCTAAGAAGACAAAGTTAACAGCCCATACAAAAATAAACTTAAATCAATCCATGATCCCCAGAAAGAGATGGTGCCCAAAGAAAATTAGACTGCAGAAGTATATGAGAACCATGCTCACATGTCCTTCAAGAGTTTCAGCTCGCCCATTGTGATTTCTGAAAAGAGCTTTCGTAAATAACAACCAATCATGTAACTCCACCGCTCTGTTTTATACAATACAACACAAATTCATTCAAACGATTAATTTTGAATAAGCAAGACAAACCATAATGTCACACAACACCAAGAATGTCACCACCTTAATTATTATCAAGCTTTTTTAAAATGACAAAAACAGAGCTCAACGAGATATTTACAACTAATTAGCAAACAGGCACACCCTATCACAAACACTAATTTATCAAGGTTACAAGAAAAACTCGAAACCTTTTTCTTGTCGCCTTTCAAGTTCCTCTTTCTCTCTTCTGTTTTTAAGGATCCCACTTCTCACCCTGCAACAGATTTATAATTATAATTTAGGTGCAATATGCTACAAGTAAAAGTAAAAAAGAAAAACATACAAACACACCACAAAATACGCAGCAGTTTGTTGGAACTTGAAACCAACCTTGTTCAATAACTATTTCTTGAGCTTGAAGATTTCTGTTGAAAAAACAGCCCTCCAAACGAGCTGCAAAAGAATCTATCAACCTGAAATCAAAGGTGAGAGCTGCAAATTACTAGGGTGCACTCTTGATACTTATTTCCTCCAACCTGTTGCCGAGTACTTGACAAAAATAAATCTTGTACGCTCACAGGAAACAGAAAAGAAAGGCAACAAGGTCTTAATGGCTTTAGATGCTTCCAGTTTGTACAGCAAGGGTTAGACCAAAATTTGGGCCCCTGATCCCTTTGTTTCACTCTATTTCCTATCTCTCTATCTCTGTCTCCCTCGGTAATTTTTTTTTTCCCCCCCTACTTCTCTCTTTTATTCAATTTCTTTCTTTTTTTTTTTTAATATTTTTTTTCATCTTTCTTTTTCCATTTTCATCCTCTATTTTTTTTTTTTTTTAATCTTTTCCTCCCTCTTTCTTTAATTTTTTTCTCTTTTTTTTTTTCACTCTTCATTTTTTTCGTCTGCTTTTTTTTTTTTTTTTTTTCTGTTTATTTTCCCCTCTCTCTCGCTCCTCAGGCACCTACAATCAAGATGAAGATGACATAGTTAAATCATGAAAGAAAATTAAAGGTCGTACTAAAAAATAAATAAAAAGAGTAAACAAAACAAAAGGAACAAACCTTGAGGGTTCCCGTTTGACTAAATGTCTTACGGTAGGATATAGAGCCGATCTCCTTGTTTATGTACCACTTGCGTGACTCATCCAAAGAAAATAAATAAATAAATTTGTAAGTGCCCCATAAGACAAGAAGGCTTTGGAAGGAAAATAATATCGCACAGGTCCAATAAAACACATACCCGCTTGTGCTTCGTGTTTAAGCTAGAGAGACATCATATCATTCTCCACTGATTTTTTTGTTTTTCTCTCAACAGCCATGGTTTGCAAATTCTCTGAAACGGAAAACTTCAATTGTAAGAAGAACAAAGAATAGTGAAAATACGATAGACAGAAAATAGAAACATGAAATACAGAGATAAGAGATTACAAGAAAAAGAAAGTTAATAACATAATGATCAAAACTGTCATATGCAATTTCAAGTCCTAAGAAGACAGAAAAAGCTATACGCACCATTACCGGATCCTCTATTTCTATTAGAAGCATACATGCAGCATCTACCAAAAACTGTCATGTTCTCCAACGCCCTAAATTTGCTGCTCATACAGGAGTTTCTGAAAAAATTAAAATGAAACAATCATCTGGAATTAATACAATATTTGTGGCTGAACAAATAACTTTCTCCTTGGTCATTTTTCATATGAAAATGGGGAGAAAAAAATTGCTCCCCAGTTCAGATGTTTCGGATGCTCTCAATCCCCTATCTGTATCCATGTAGATGGGAACAAATTCTTCTCACGACGTTAAGGGCATGTCATACATCAACTTTTGAAAAAGTTCCAGCCTGCTAAGCATAGCATAAAGTTCAGTATTTCCAAAATGTAAAATACAACTAACTACGTAGAAACAATAGATAAGGATCATAGTTCTTAATCAATATCAATACGTGAACTAGCAGCTCTGGAATTTCCAAAGGAAAATGGACTCCGATTCTAGAATTAGAAATTAACTTACTTTGGTATCCCTCGAATTCTTGATCCCTTACTGCAAGTAGTCAACGAACTCTTTCAGGGGGCTTCAGGAATAACAAGCATACAGTGAAACAAAGTTTTTTATTCTTGTGGCCTAAGCAACCTGAAGCTTGTAGCAACTTGCCCTTGACCTTCGTCCTCTAGAAAGGAGTGGTCTTTCCAACATCGTCTCCTGATATCCAACTATCATTTATCAAGGATTCACTAATTGTTTTAAATATAGAAACAAAACAAATGATTGCTACAAAAATAAAAGTACTTACAACCTAACTTTAAAATCACAGCAACTTTACAAGCTTTATGTCTGTACAGCCAGTGCTGGCCAGATTTTTGCTTCTAAACCTCTCTCTC
This sequence comes from Ficus carica, assembly GCA_009761775.1. Classification (NCBI taxonomy): domain Eukaryota; kingdom Viridiplantae; phylum Streptophyta; class Magnoliopsida; order Rosales; family Moraceae; genus Ficus; species Ficus carica. The sequence goes on along the minus strand of CM019748.1, from coordinate 1,574,063 downwards.
TCTCTTTTTTTTTTTTTTTTTTGCTGTAATATTTTCTCTCTGTCTTCTCATGCATTGGCGAAAAACAGCAGGAAGCTTTCCCTGCGAATAACACTCTTCATTCTTTGTTTTTCCTATTTCATCTACCCTCTATCTCACTTTCTTTACATGGCAAGCGAATGCCTGGGGAAGAGTTTTCCTACAATCAAATGAAGACAAAGGCATTAAATCAAGAACAAACATAAGGCAACTTTTATAACATTGAAAGAATGAAACAAAACCAAAAGAATGAACCTCAGGAATTCCCCGCTTATGTTGTGTTTTGTGATAGGATTGGAGCTGATAGCAAGATCCTCTGTGCTTACGTACACCCCTGACTCATTAAAAATAAATTAATAAATAAATAAATAAAATAAGTGTTGCATCAAGAAAAATAGGGTCCTCAAAGGAAAATTAATTGTGGAAGTTTTATGAAAACTTCAGCTGGACACATCACTGCCCATTATGGTTTGTGTAAAGGCTTTCTCATGATAACAACCCATCTTGAAACCCCACTCTTCTGTGACATGATTGAACAAAAATTCATTCAAATTAGTAATTTAAAACAAGTAAAATAAAACGTAGGACAAAGTAGTCCCAACAATTACTAGTTTGAACAAGTCACACAACACCAAGAATTTAACTATCCTTAAAAAACGACAAAATTTCTTTCCAATGACCGCATCATCTGCTAAAACCCTACTGTTTTCATAGAGTTTACAGAAATTCATATTTGATTTAGACATATAAAGACAACAAATCATTGCTACAAAATTGCAAGCACTTATCGATATACCACCAAAACCAGCATGCATATTCCCCTTTTGCTATTTCTTTTCCTCCTCTATAGTCCCCTTTTTTTTTTTAATTTCTTTCGTTCCTTTTTCTGCTTTCTTAACCCCCCCCCCCCCCCCCCCCCTTTATCTTCTTCTTTCTTTCTTTCCTGTTTTCTTCCATGCTTCTGTTTTGTTGCAGCTTCAAGAAGAACAGCTGGGGAATTTCCTACAATAAAAGACGAAAAATAAACATGTCAAACTCAAGTTTTAAATAGGACTAAAGAATGCCAAACAATAGAGTGAGTGGAAATAAAGCCGAGAGAAAAATGGAAATAAGTAGTACTATAGAACATAATCGACACATTGGTATAGCACTTGATTGAAACTCACTCATAATACAAAAAGATGCCCAGTTCGACTGGCTTTTTCCGCTGCCAATTGTCATCATAATGCATATATCATTACCACCAAGCCATAGAAGAGAGCACAAGAACTAAAAGACTGGGAAATATTAAAGATGTTAAAATACAAGATAAAGAAGGAAACTTTGATTAAAGGAAAACAGAGAGTAAAACTAAAATCACAAAGTTTAATTAGATAGCTGAAAGGGATTCACAGTACTTAAACCACGTAGTTTATATATATATATATATATATATAGCAATAGAGAAATACTAAAACTACATAGTTCAGTTTTCTCGAAATCAGTCAAGTGTACCTTTTACAATGCTTGACAGTCACTCTCTATCTCTCCCTTCCTTCTAGCTTCTGCTGCAGAGCTTTTCTTACAGCCTCTTCCGCAGCTTCCACTGGTTCTTGCAATTCAAGATTTTCTCAAGTGACAAAGACAGAGGTGTTTAAGACTTTTACAAACTCACTAACAACAAGCACATCTTGTCACAAATACTAAAATGTTAAGGTTACGAGTTAAGCAGCTACTACAAAGTTTATGACCATTATTTAGCTGCAACTGTGAAAATAAAAAAGAAAAAGAGACACACGCACACACAAACATAAAAGATGCAGCTGAGTGTTGCAACCAACCTTTTCTAAAGCTTTAAACGCAGTGTCCACTGCCACAAAACAGCCCCCAAACAAGCCACATGGTAGCATTCTTAAAATTGAATGTACCATCAACTCGAGCATGACTACTACCTTCTCTAAATCGATTCCTCCTTTGGTCCTTTTTTTTTTTTTCTTTCTTCTTTTTTTTTTTTTTTCTTTTCTTTTTCTTTCACAATCTTTCCCCCCTTTTTTTTTTTTTTTTTTTGCTTTTTCTATTCTTTTTTGTAGCTTCAGGAAGAACAGCTGGGAAATTTCCTACGATAGAAGATGAAAATGAGAATGTCAAACTCGAGTGATAAAAAATAAAAATAAAAAGATTGAATCAGGTTTTAAATAGAACTAAAGAACGCACATTAGTATAGTAAGAGGAAATAAAGCTGAGAGAATGAAAGAAATAAATATAACTCTAAAACACAAATTGACACATAGCAACTAGTTGAAAAATCATAATGCACTGTAATATGCAATAATATAGAAGAGAAGTACCTTGTTTGGCTGGCCTTTTCCACCTCAACTAGTCAAAATAAATTTTTTTCTCCATTCATAGATTTTCAGGATCAACTCGTCACCCAGAAGAAAATATCACATTGTGTACAACCATTATTTAGGTGCAACTGTGCAAAAAAAAAAAATAAAGAAAGAAACCACATACTTACACACAATATGAAGCTAAGTGTTTACAACCAACCTTATCAAGAAACTTTTCTAGAGCTTTAAGCACAGTGACCACTGTCAAATGCACCAAAACCAGCATAAATCTTCCCTAATTGCTATTTCTTTTCCTCCTTTTTAGTCCTTTTTTAACTTTTTTTTCTTTTTTTCTTTCTCTCTCTATCTCTTTTTTTTTTTTTTTTCCCCTTTTGTTGTGGCTTCAGGAAGAACAGCTGGGGGAATTTCCTACGCTCAAAGATGAAAAATAAAATGTCAATGAGAGGAAATAAAGCTGAGAGAAAGAAGGAAATGAATAGAGCTACAGACCGCAAATTGACACATTGGTATAGCAATTGGTTGAAACTCAAAATGCACTGTCACAGTTTCACTGAAAGGATAGAAAAAACCAAGACAGATATTTCATATAATCGATTTTGACAATGTTTGAGAGGAAAAAAAAAACTAATGAAATCAATTGCACATGCAAACATATATATGTTGAAGATTATCACTTAGAGTGAGAAACAGGGATTTTGAAAAGAGTCAGATTTACTTTTGATGAACTACCCAATTCAAAATCTGTACCCCAAAAAAAAAAAAGGGACACTTACAGAATGAAAACTTGGTGAAAAAAAAATTGCAAAACTTCAATACTCTGAAAAACAAAGGACGGGATGAAAAAAGAACCTGAAAAATTTTCAGGACTCAAAGCAAAAAAATAAAAATAGAAATAAAGATGATATAATAAAAAGGAAAGAAAAGGGTGATTTCAGTTTATACCTGTTTGGCTGGCTTTTTCACTAGAATCATAATAACATCTATCTCATCACCACGAATGCCAGGGCAACCATTTCTTACAGCATAAAGAAAACCTATTAAAATCTGTTCCAAGCAAGAGAATGCATCAACCAAAAGAGAGAAATATTAGGCCTATTATTACAACATTAACAGAAGGAAAATTCTTTTAAAAAAAACAGAGAGTAAACAATAACTACAAAGTTTAAGTTGATAGCTACAGGAGATTAATAGTACTTAAACCACAGAGTTGATACATATACAATAATGGAGAAACACTACAACTAATAGATTGAAAAAAGGAAAATTCGATTAAAAAACAGAGTAAAACTATAACCACCACAATCTGTCAAGTGTACCTTTTACAATGCTTGACAGGCAGCTTCTCTCTCTATCTCTCCCTTCCTTTTAGCTTCTTCTTCGTCTGCTCTTTGGGCCTATTCTGCAGCCTCTGCATGTTCTTGCAATCCAGAATTTTTTTCTAATGACAAAGACAGAGGTACATAAGAATTCTATGAACTAAACAGAAAACAAGCACATCTTGTTACAAACACTAAAATGTCAAGGTTACGAGTAAAGTTTCAAACCTTTTGTTTCCATGTTTGAAGTTCCTTTTTCTCCGTTCTTAGCTTTTCAGAATCCACTGCTCAACCTGAGCATGATACCACATTGTTTATCAACATTATGTAGGTGAGAGTGCAACTATGCCAAAAAAAAAACAAAAACAAAAAAACAAAACAAAAAAGAAGAAGAAGAAGAAGACAAACACGCTCACCTACAATATGCATAGCCGAGTGTTGGACCTAACCTTTTTTCAGAGCTAGTGCCCTGTCCACAAGTAACCCCCAAACAAGCTATATGGTAACATTCTCAGAATCCAATGTAACACCAAAACCAGCATAACTATTTCCCATCTTATATTTTATTTTCCTCTTTTTGAGTCCTATTTCCTTTTTCTTTTTCTTTTTCACTTTTTCTATTTCTATTTCTTTTTTTCTTTATTTTTTTTTTCCTTTATTTCTTTCTTCTTCTTCTTTTTTTCCTGGGCTTCTTTTTCCTTCTTTCTTTTTTCTTTTTTCTTCTTTTTGTCGCAGCTGCAAGAAGAACAACATGGGAAATTTCCTATAATAGAAGATGAAAATGAAAAAGTCAAACTCAGGTTTTAAAAAGAACTACACAACGCAATCAGTACAGTAAGTGGAAATAAGGCCGATAGGGGAAAAAAAAAAAAAAAAAGAAGAAGAGAGAACGATAGAATGCATATTGACACTTTTGGTATAGCAATTGATAATGCTCTGTAACAGCTTCACCGAAATGTTCTTGATGTCAACTACCATGTTGACAGAATGTTTACCATGAAAATGACTCTACCACTTTCTCTCCCTTAGTTGAAGTCCAGAGTAATCAATGAAAAATTTACTTTTACGGAAGGTGGACAGAATAGAAAACCGAGACTAAAACATTTCATATTATCTAGTTTGACAATTTTGACATTTCAAATAACCCAGATAACACAAAGACACACATAACTCTAAGATGATCACTTAGTGTGAGTATAAACTAAATCTAAAATGGAATTCTTAATCTGTCGTCAAAGATACCATACCTTTGGAGCACCAGGAGAAACAGGGACTTTGGCAGACTCGGATTTACTTTGAGAAGAAAATCCCAATTGAGAATCTGTAACCACCACAAAAAAAAAAAAAAAAAAAAACCCCCAAGATTGGAACCAAGATTTGGGGAAAAGAAAACATATTCTGGCACTAAGAAAATTGCATTATTGCTGTCACAGAAAGAGAAGTTGTCAAATTCTTCAGACCACACACACACACACAAAAAGGAAAATGTAAGTAGTTTCAAATTTTACAGCTTTGAGAAGTCGAAACAGCACACCATAAATCAGGAAGAAAAATTGTTACCCAGAAGTTTGTGCAATCACCCATAAACCCTTGAATATACAAATTGCCCACTTTCAGATCAAATGAAATGCAAAGGAAAAGAAGTAGAAAACTCGCAGAAGACAACGTGTTTGGGAGAAAGAAAACCCTAGAAAATCCCCAGAAGCAAAAATCAAAATCAGAAATTGGAAAACCTCTTGAATCTAAAAATTGCTCACTTTCAGATCAAATGAAATGCAGAGGAAAGAAGCAGAAAACTCACAGAAGACAACGTGTTTGGGGGAAAAGAAAACCCCAGAAAATCCCCAGAAGCAAAAATCAAATTCAGAAATTGGAAAACCTCTTGAATCTAAAATATGCCCACTTTCAGATCAAATGAAATGCGAAGGAAAAGAACTAGAAAACTCACAGACGAAAGTAGACAATCCGCACAACATGTTTAAGGGGGGGGAATAAAACCCTAGAAAATCCCCAAAAGCAAAAATATAAATCAGAAATTGGAAAACCCTTGAATCTACAAATCGCCCACTTTCAGATCAAATGAAATGCAAAGGAAAAAGAAGTAGAAAACTCACCGAAGACAACGTGTTTGGGGGAAGAGAAAACACTAGAAAATCCGCAGAAGCAGAAATCGAAACCAGAAATTGAATCTCGAGCAGAACCTAGAAGATCGCTTCCTTTGAGAACGAGAGGAAGAAAGAGAAGAGAAATTCAAGAGAAGAGAGAGAAGAACAATGAAATGCCGGGACTGCTTAGCGCGCAAGCTATTTATAAGCGCGCTAACTCTGTGGCTTGGAGCATCCTGGCCGTCCGTGTACCAACGGTTAGTTAGTGAAATGATCATCACCGTCCGTATGTGATTAAAAGGGCTTGCGTGCTTAACAAGCAATATCTAGAGTTCATAGTCCTCCACTGATTGAATTTCCATCGATACCCCCATTAACTTTTTAAAATAAAACCCAAGTCCAGTTTGCAAAAAATTGACAAAAAGGCACTCATAAAGGTATTTATTAAGGGGAAAAAAAAAAAGATATGGGAAAAAAAAATGACAATCAGATCTAAATATTTACTATTTTAACTTAATTATAAATATTTCATATTTAATATCTGTGACTTATACTTTCAATGAGTGTTGGGGTCAGACTTCGTCTTCCTATTACAACGTTAGACTTCAGATGTGTATCAAACGATTGATTCAAACGAGCGATGAACTCTCAGTTCAAATATACTATCTCTTCCTATCATACTTGGGCCGGACTCAACATATGACATTGCTTCATTTTATCGCAAACAACTATTGCTCGTATGATTGGGTCGGACCCAGTTCACGATGATTTATTCAATCAAGATCGACGATCGTTCGTATAATTGGACCAGACCCAATTTACGATCTTAATTCATTCTATCACGAATTACGATCGTTCGCAGTCGAACGCTGAATCGAACAGTTCAAACCTGATTTGGCGTACATCGAATCTAATATAAGCCACGAACGGAACGATCACAAGAACTGAACCTTGTTTTCTAATCAACGTTCGTCGCTCGTGCTCAATAAGAATTATAAGAGATATCTCCCATAACCGTCAAGTCCACTGTCCACAATGATATCTCAGATCTTTTACGATAACTGACAATTGATAATGGCATCATATTCATAACTGCTAAGCCCACTATCTGTGAGACATCTCAATAACTGCTAAATTCACGTTGTAACACGTGTCCAGGAAAACATTTAAGCGAGAACCGCTCACCTGGAATTACGGGTTGAGACCCATCATTCTCCCTTATATATGGAGGGAGACCCCCCTTCAGAAAGAGAAGTCTTTTTCTAATTTTACATGCCCTTACTCTGCCGAAACATACCCAGAAATTACATTGTATCTGAGAACAATCATACATAGTGAAAGACATCTCACTCACAGAGGACGTAGCACACAGTTTGGCGAACCTCTCTACATCTTGGTGTTGTTGATTCTTTTTCCATTTTTATTATCTGATTATTTGCATATCAGATTGCTTTATGAATTTCATTACTATTTCCAAGGGCCCAATTAACTATGTTTTATTCCTGTTACTAACTTTCGTTAAATTTTGACGGTAGATTCCCGACATCTACAATAAGTATCTTGTGTATTTTTTTGTCAAAAAATTAATGGGTAAAGTGCTAGGTTGGTCCTTAAATTTTAACTTTGTGTAACTTTAGTCTTTGAACCTTTTTTTTTTAGCTGCAATGCCCTTAAACTCTTAAAAGGTTGCTACAATAGTCCTTTATATTAATTTTTTTGACGGAATCCGTTAGTTTGCATCACTTTTTGGTCAAATTACTAACATATTTCGTTTTAAAATTAATAGAAATGACTATTGTAGTAACATTTTAATAGTTTAATGGCATTCTGTTCTTTTGTTGTGGTTGAAATGACCATAAAGCATGAAAAACATTGCTACAGTAATCCTTTCGTTAACTTTTTAACGGAATTCATAGTTAGCACCGCTTTTTAACTAAAATACTAACATATTTTATTCAAAAATTAACGGAAAGGACTAATGCAGTAATATTTTAAAAGTTTAGAGGTATTCTAGCTACAAAAAAAAGTTTAAAGATCAAAGTTGCATAAAGTTAAAAGTTCAGGAATTAAATGAGCAATTTACCCAAAATTAATTGAGGGAAAAAATTCACAAACTTTTCCAAAATTCAGGAATAATAATGTTACAAATTAAAATTCGTAGGCATTTTGTGACAAGACCTAAAATTGGGAGGGAAAAAATGTAATTTATCCTAATAATAATAACTAAATTGATTTAGGGAACGACAACAAAAATGACGCGGCATTTGAAAAGAAAACGACTGCAAAAAAAAAAAAAAAAAGAAGAAGAAGAAGAAGAAGAAGAAATAATCGGCAAGAAAACGACATAAGAAGACGAGCTAAAAAAAACGTCACCAAAAAAACGACAACAAAATGAACGAAAAAGACGTTGACTAGAAACCAACTTAAAGGTGAAAACGAGATCACAAGGAAAAATAATAATAAATAACAACGGCACCACCAAACGACAAAATTTTATTGTTTGGGTAAACGCCAACAACGATAAAACCGCATTTGTAAAAAAGAAAGTGACAAAACGAACATGAAAACGACATAATTAGACAACCAACATTCCTGATAAAACGACGTTATTTTTTTTGGGGGGGGGGGGGGGGGGGGGGGGGGAGGACAGCGTCCAAAAGAAAACTACAATGGTCCCCTAATATAAACGACAATATTCCCTTAAAAAAAAAGAAAAGAGAAAACCACGATGACCACAGGAAAAAAAAACTGTATTAAAAAAAAAGAAAAATATCAGAAAAAGACCAATAACATATTATGTTTGATGCTCCAGTTTAAATCATAATTTACAATTTAATTTTTGTATTTTTCTGAAAAATCAAACAATTTAATTTTTGTATTTTTCTGAAAAATTAATCTTAGTTTTACTATTCACACAGTTTTGTAACTCAAACTTTTTAAACTATTCAAATGAGATGATTTTTTTTAAAACAAATTACATAGAATTTCGAGACGGACGAAACAAGTTTTTTATTGATTTTTTTTCGGAACACATTTTAAATTTTTTCACTTTTAACTTTATCAATTCAAACATCTCACCAAATGCATAATTCAATTTAAACTTAAACACTACAGTCCAATCATTAGCACCAGCTTGCTAAAAAACTGAACATAGTAAACACAGTAAACGGCATTAATGGAAAAACGGGAACAATATAAAATGACAGCACTGGGAAACGACAACCTTAGAAAAGACGTTAACTGAATACCAACAATGATAATCTGGAAATCGATATCTTTATAAAACGACGGCACTGAAAGAAATAACAGACTAACAGTAACATACAAGGCCTTTTTTGTTGCTCAGTAGATTCTCTTATTATATTTATAAAATAAAAAAAATAAAAAGATTCTGTCTTTTCATTTGTTTATTATAAAACCGTATGTCGTTTGTTTTCAAAAACTTCGACACGTTCATTCAGATAGAACGACATGTCTTTAGTTAAAGTCAATTCTCGTTTTTTAATTTTTATTTTATTTTTTTAATGTCCATTCTCGTTCTTTTCTAGTCTAGAGAAGAAAAAAGACGATAAAAAAAGACGTAAGAGAGAGAAAAGGAAATAATAAAGGTGCGCCTTGGTGCTTATAATTCGTAGTGATGTAGAATACTGATGCATTTGCTGGGCCTTGGTGCAAAGGGCAACTCCAACCAGATGTTATATTGGCGTTTTACGAGTAATTGGTGCAGTGGTTGGGCTCCAACTGCCCCATTCCCCACTTTATTTTACAGTTGGGGAACAGCTGCACTGTAGAGCGTTGGCCAATGATATATATATATATATATATATTTTTTTTTTTTTGGGTTCTAAAATTAAGAAAATGTCTCATAAAAAATGTTATAAATCCTATTTTTACCCCAAATGTATGTTATCTAACAAATTTTCACTATTTTTTGCAATTTTTTTTTATTTTGTAATTGTTTGGAATTAAAATATATATTTACAGAGATTTTTTCTCTTAAAGTAACTTTTAAAGTTGAAGGATTGGAGAACAATTTTAAAATAAAGTTAAAGTTACACTATTTTGACGTTAAAGTAACTGTAACATAAAGCAATGAATCGGAGATGGTAAGGGTTGAACAACTTTACTTTCAAAACTGGCTACACTATGAAAACAGTAAACCGGACATGAGTAAACAATCATGATTAACATGGCATTTAACTTGCTTTTCAATCATTAGCTTAATAATTTTACAGGAAAAAAAAAAAAGAGGAGAAAAAGAAACACGAAATTAGTTGGATATTTGTAGCAAGCATAAAATTTGAGAAATTTTCAGGCTTAAGGAGCTTTAAGCGTCAAGGTAAGTTTTATACCCTCTTACCTGTACCATACAATTACTGATAGCAACCCAAATTTAATTACGTAAATAAACCACAAAAGTAGTTCACTTATCTTTTAGCCTTAGCAATAATAACAGAATTAGTTGACCAATATGAATCTTTAGGAAACAGCAAATAATATTGGGAAACAAAGAAGCATAGAATTGTTTAAAAGAAAAGGTGGAAACAACTTCAGACGTATTTAATACGTCAATTGGCAAGATGAAGAGGAAAAGCCATTCCTTGACTTCCACTAGTCGCCAACAAAATTCATAACCTAACGGTAATACTACACATGAATACATCTAAAAATATGGATTCCGAAATAAGATACTAGTTCTTCGCATTTAGCGTATTGCAGATCCAGCGAGAAGGGAGTTGTTGGACTGGAAAAAACGTTACAACATCATTGACGGTACCGCACAAGGGCTACTTTATTTGCATAGGTATTCTAGGCTGAAAATCATTTATAGAGATCTCAAAGCGAGTAACATCCTGCTCGATAACGATATGAATCCCAAAATTTCGGACTTTGACATGGCTAGAATCTTTGCACAAAATGAATCCGAAGCAAAAACAAACAGAGTTGTTGGAACATAATAAGAAAACTTACTGATTTTTTTGCTTGAATGAAGAGTAAATCAGTTTTTGTGCTAGCTTTCATTTTCGCAAAAGCGTAAAAGCTTGTTTCTAACTAGTTTTTATTTACGTGTTCAAGTGGTTATATGTCTCCTGAGTATGCCATGGAGGGGAATTTCTCTGAGAAGTCAGATGTCTACAGCTTTGGAGTCTTGTTGTTGGAGATCATCAGCGGCAAGAGGAACACCGGCTCTTATAGTTCAGAACGGCCAATGAACTTAGTAGGATATGTAAGTCATCTATTTATGTGTGAGATTTGTCTTTATGATAGACCATCTAAACATTAATATGTCAACTATAATTCCAACTCGAAAATTTGGATTAGAGTTGGTGTCCTTATCATTTTTTGTCAAGGTCTTAACATGATCAAGCTAAACATTAATAGACTTCGTAGATAAACGGGAAAATTTTCAGGCTTGGGAACTATGGAAAGAAGAAAGAAGCATCGAACTGATTGACTCAACCTTATCCGATCACTCTACGAGACCACAGATATTGAGATGCATTCATGTTGGTCTGCTGTGCGTGCAAGACAGTGCGCTGGATAGACCAACCATGGCGGATGTTCTTCCAATAATTGCCCACCAAACTTTGCCTCTACCAGTCCCAAAGCAAGTGACAATTCCCTTTCAACATCGAGTTGAAGGGGCAAATTCATCTGGAAGAGTACGGGAAAGTTCAGCAGCGACTGTGTCGATTACTGAACTAGAACCGCGGTAAAAGTTTCGGGAAGCAGAGAAGTGGCAGGGAAAGAAGGCATGAAATAGTAGTTCTCCGTTTGTTTGTTCCAACGTACACTTTTATCTTTTAAGTATTAGTCCATGGCTGTTATCAGAATCATATTTGTGTTAGGAAAATAATCAAATGCAAAGATATTATAAGCTGTGAAGCCGAATATGTTGCATCTTCTGCATTTCTATTTTATATATTAGCTTATGAGTAAAGAAATAAGCGGATTAATTCCGAAATTTATTTAAATTGCCAAAAATGTTTCATGACTAGTTGAGTTATTAAAAAAAAAAATTGACCCAAGTTGGATCGCATGTCCATTTTCTAAAAGAAAATATTTTTGTTTGAAATGAGAAAGTCATTTCATTTTGAGAATAAGATTGTATTTGGATGTGTAAAAGATTTTCCAAATGATTTCCAAAAGTTGCTTGGAATGAGAAAAAATCGTATTGAGAATAATTTATTAGGTGAAGATTTTAAAAAGATTTCAAAATGATTCCAAAAGGGTACTTTACAAATTAAGTTTGAAAATAAGATAACTTTTTTTTTTTCAAAATGAGAAGAATGATGAAAAAATTGAGAAAAACACTCTTGTTATTTTCTCTCTCTCTCTCTCTTAAATGAACATGCAAAACAAACAGGACCCGTTTCAATTCCATCATAGAAACAATGTTAAGAACTTTGCCCAAAAAATAAAAAACAATATTAAGAAAAAATAAAATTGTATTTTAGTAATAATTATCTACTTTTCTTAATTTAGCAAAAATCGACGTGGAGAAATTTAGCAATAGAAGAAGAAAGACGACTAACAAATGACTAAACCCATTGAAAACTCTGCGCATTTAACACAAAAATAGTCGTGGTCTTGGCCTAACGATAAAGATTATTATCTGGTTTAAGATCATTGGTTTTTATTCTAGATATTCTAAATGTGAAAGCTTATCTTTCAACCAAAGTTTTTGTCGGTGTGGCATACTGGTGGCCTAAATGTCTTTTCTCTTTTATTTATCATTATTTTTTTAATTGATGGCCTAAATGCTTTTCATTACTCAGCGATAAAGAAGAAAATCATATAAAAGAAGTGACCTACACCAACACTGCAACACGCTTTCACTGATTTGATTTCCAAATTGGACAAATGGCAGCCGTGGGATTCACTTCTCAATAAGATGAGGATTGTTTTTAGAAAAATACTTTAGAATATCAATGATATTATCACATTAATAAAAAGATCAACTTCATTAATGAATTTCATATTATAAGACTTACACTTTATTAATGAGTGATATTAAACATTACTGATGTTTTCTGTCATTATTCATTTAGATGTTTGTGAAAGATCAGCAAAAGCTTATCAGTACAAATTATGGAATCCTTTTATTAGTACAAATTATCAGGATAATTGGAACACAAAATTGGAAAAATTAATTATGGAATCCTTTTCTGCGTTTTGTCGCCTGTGAAGAAATTTGCATGGCGATGTATTATAGGTCAGTTCATAAAAGATTGGACAATAATTTTGTCGAATTTTACAGGAGGGTACCAAGTAGCTAGCAAGAACAAATTTTGATATTCTAAACTATATCTAACTAATTCTATTATATCAGGTCATTTAATGGGCTCAAAATTTAAATATGAAAAAAAAAATCAATTTAAAAAGTATTTTAAATTTTTTAAATAAATATTATAGTTGGTTAAATATTATTTGAGATATTAAAACTAAACAAGACATCTGAATAGCAAGAATCATTAATAGACTGACGCATAAGGATCTGTTTCCTTATTCTCTTCCCAGGATGCACCTGGGTTTTCTACTAGGTTACATTCAGTTAATAGGTTATGCGATGTTAGGTGTGCAACGGCAAAGTAAAAACTCGCTCCATTCTTTGAGAAGAGTAGGGTCACGTCCTGTATGTTATATTGATGGCCTCCGGATTGTGAAATTGACAAAGTCAAAAATAAACAGGTCTGAAAATTTATTTAAAAAAAAAAAAAATTGGAATTAAAATAAATATATAACCGCGTAAGGGACCCGCACGTTATTCGATGTCAAAGAACATCGCTTCGCTACAGTTCTTTCATGAAGCAGTCCAAACACACGTATAGTATAAGACAGAAGGGTGAGACGTTAAAAATCAATCAAAAAAATTTTATTTTGAATCGTGGCTAATGGCCAAAAAAGTTACAATATTAATCGTGGCTCTTCTAGTTGTATTTCCCTTGTTAGCCATACTTTTTACAGGGATTTTTATTCTACCCCAAATATTCTATACTGGCGTGCTTGTCTGTTACTTCTCATTATTCTATTCTATTTTGGGTACAAAATGCTTCAAAGTAATTCATAATTTCACCTCTTTTTTTTTTTCTTTTAATTGAGGAATAATATTGTTTGACTGAATATAAATCGCTGTGAAACAGGGCGAAAAAGGAAAGAAGAATCGATACTGGATGAGCTGACGAAAACGGACGGCTTTACGGTTAATATTGTAGAGGAAGTTGGCAATGATCAGAAGAAAAGCCATGACTTGAAACTGTTCAGTTTAACTTCCATTATGGAAGCTACTGATGACTTCTCTATTGAAAATAAACTTGGCCAGGGTGGTTTTAGTCCTGTTTTTAAGGTTCAACATAAAGCTTTGTTAATTATCAAACCGTCGATTTTAAGACTCAAGTTTTACGCAGGCTTAATGTTAAACTACCGTCCAGGGAAAATTGGCCGAGGGCAAAGAAATAGCAGTGAAAAGGCTTATGCGGAGTTCCGGTCAAGGACTGCACGAGTTTAAGAACGAGCTTGTACTAAGCAAGCTTCAACATAAGAATCTTGTCAGACTCTTGGGTTGTTGTGTCAAGGGAGATGAAAAGATGTTGGTCTATGAATACATGCCCAACAAAAGCTTAGACTTCTATATCTTTCGTAGGTTGCACTCAATTCCTCAGCTAAATGATCGGTTCTTTTTTTTTTTCTTCTTTGGCTTACGGTATCTATTTTCGGTGTGAAACGTTTTTCAGATCCAACAAGAAGGGAGTTGTTAGATTGGAAGAAACGCTTCAACATCATCAAAGGCATAGCTCAAGGGCTTCTCTATTTGCATAAATTTTCTAGAGTTCCCATTATTCATAGAGATCTTAAACCGGGTAACATCTTGCTAGACCTAGACATGAATCCCAAAATTTCCGATTTTGGAATGGCTAAAATCTTCGATCGAAATAAATCTGAAGCAAACACTCTTAGAATTGTCGGAACATAGTAAGTGATCATATGTTATTTTCTTCTATCATTATCTCATCTCATATCGTTGAATATTACTATCCATTGTTTTTCCTTCTCTGGCTAGAAATTAAAGTCAATGGTAAAAAAAAATATTTATCGTTATTGAATATTTTTTATTGTTTCTTTGATGGTTTGGAGTGATTACATGTCACCGGAATATGCCATGAAAACCATTTCTCTGATAAGTCGGACGTTTATAGTTTTGGAATACTATTGTTGGATATAGTGAGTGGACGGAAAATTAATAGTGAGGTTTCCAATTCCGAAGATTACCCCTCAAATTTAGTAGGATACGTAAGTGTCAATAACTGAATCTGATCATACTTCATCTATTTGTTATAAAAATTTGCTTGTAAGTTATATAAATTTGTGAACATGTAGGCTTGGCAGCTATGGAAAGAAGGAAGAATTGCGGACCTGATAGATCCAACGTTGTCGGATCAGTGTATTATGAAGCAAATTGGAAGGTGCATTCATGTGGCTTTGTTGTGCATACAAGACAATGCAACCAAAAGGCCGACCAGTCGGATGTTATACCGATGATTTCCAATGGAACTCTGCCTCTCCCTGATCCAAAAAAGCCAATGGCTATTTTCACTAGGCAAAAACTGAAAGAGATAGTGATCAACTCATCATCTGGATTTATGGATCAGCCACGGTGAAAGTAATTTTCATTTTCATTAGTTATTTAACTTATTCTTATCTTTCGTTCTATTCCTATTGTTTGAAATAAGTTGAATTAGATATTTGATGTAAGACCAAGAGAGAAAAAGATAGAATTGAGATATAAATAGAATAGAGAGATCAAGAGATAGCGAAGAGAAACCCGATGATATCGGCAACGAGAGTTCCTTATCCAAATGCGCCAGTAAAAAAAAATAAAAATCACTCGTCACAAACCGAAACAAGCGAATTCATCGCCGGGGAGACATGAATGCCATTCTGTAGCATCTATCTCAGACACGGAACCAAGGTGAAAGTGGAAGAAGAGTTCAAAGTTTATACGTGCTAATGTGCTATGCCGTACAATAATCTGTTATATGCATGTTCTAATACTAATTCCTTGTATTACTAACTCTATGATAGTATTTAGACACGTTCCTTGTGTACTCAATTGGTATGTTACACTAATTCCAATTGATGAAAGGCTTATGCCATAATTCCACAACTCTAGCTGTCGTCACACTAAATTCTGCAATTTTTTTTTTTTTTTGGCAAAAAGCTAGTCCTAGTGTTAGTTTTTTTGAATTTTGAGATGGGTGGATTCAAACTCCACACATCGTAGTGAAATTACCGTTAAGAATATATATGCAACCACTCCTAGTGTTAAGTTTATAGGTCTCTATTATCAATCTGATAAAAGAAGGCATAGGGTACCGTCCTAATAATGCATCTTCTGCTTATATGTTTCATCTCTTGGCTCAAATCGGATTGATTGTCTTTTCCTTTTTCCTTTTTTTTTTTTTTTTTTTTTTTTTTCAAATGACAGATTTTTTTTTATTTTTTTTATAGAAACAAAAGAGAATTTATTATCAGGACTTGAAGTACTTTATTCATAATGACAATTTATATCAACAAGGAAAATATCAATATGAAAATAAGTTTTCATAAAAAATAAAAAAAAAATGATTGGAAAAACGACAACGATAATAAAACATCCGCAAAAAAAAAGTGACAGAAACGACATCATGAAGAAAACCACAAGAACCCAGATAACGACAACAACAAGGAAGCAACATCCAAAAAAAAAAAAAACCGAAATGAAGGGAAAACGACATAAATCTTCAAAACCTTCCTGCCTTTAATTGGGTGAAGGACAACAATAATCAAAAGGAATTTGTAAGATAAACGACATAAAAAGACAAACTGAATGAGTAACATTAACGGAAAAACGACAACAGCCACAAAAACAACGTTTAACGGTGACGGCAGTGATTGTGGAAAAAAGGCCAACGAACACAATCACAATAAAGAAAAAGATGAACATATTAACTCACTCCAATTAATTGGAAAAAAAAAAATGACATTGCGGTACAAGAGATTAACATAAAAACTGAAAAACGGCAACAAACAATAAATGACATCACTTAGAAAACAACCTTAGAAACGACAAAACCGACAAAAGACAATGATATGAAAAATGATAACGAAGAGTAACACAATAATAATTAAATCCTAATGATCATTAGGTCAAATGAAATGAGGTATAATGGGGCTTAAGTTAGAGGTCACGATCCTAACAACGGCAAAGTCAAACGTTCTAATTTAATAGGATGTGTTCCCTAAAAAAAATTGTAGAATTACCTGTTCTTTTAAATATGACTAATGAGTTTTTAAAATAAGTAGTGTAATTTTTATTGGGGTTGACATGAAATAATTAATTTTGGATGTAGATAAGATGAAAAAATAATCAAAATTTAAAATATATTTTAGAAAAAAAGGTTGGCGCTCTACTCATTTACAAGTACCTTCGTCATTAGATCTGCATTATATTAAAAAAAAAAATAATAAGAACCAACTTAGTTTGGATAGTCCCTGAACTCTTTCAAATGTGACGATTTGGTCTCTGTTCTTTTTTTTTTTTTCCTTGAGATAACCCTAAACTCCTATTTTTTGGCCATTTCAGTCCTTTCCGTCTGGTTCCATAAAAAAACTCACGGAATAATCACGTGAGAAGCATGTTTTGTGTTTTTTGAAGGAAAATACCCCTAAAAAGATGAAAAATACCCTTATTCATATAATAACATTTAAAACAAAAAAACAAAAAAAAAATGAGAGAGACCTCTCTCTCCCACCCCCCACCCCCCCCAACAGATCCGATGCCGACGTCGAAGCCAAAGGCCGTCTCCCTCCCTCCCTCCCCCCTGCCGATGCCATGATCTGGGTCCGGCCCCCCCGTCGACACCTCGAGCTCTGTCTCCCTCCCTCCTTCCTTCCCCATGTGAACCCCCTCCCCCCCGCAAGATCTAGGTTTTACGACCCCCGTAAGTGCCGCGATCTGAGTTTTGTCCCCCCCCCCCCCCCCCCGGAGTTCATTGATTTGGGTCGACCCCCTCCCCTGCATCTTCGCCGCCATCTGCCCCCTTGAAGTTCGCTAATATGCCCCCCCCTGGAGTTCACCGATTGGGTTCCCCTCTCCCCCCGTGGTGTCGTTGATCTTGAAGAGAGAGAGAGGGGGGAGGGGGGGAGAGAGAAAAGAGAATATGCTTTTTTTATTTTTATTAAATGAATTATTATTAAATTATTAAAATATCATCATCAATTAGATTACATGCATGGCATATGATACATTCTGTTAGAAATTTAACGGATTTGGACGAAAAGAATTATAATGGTCAATATTTTAAAAGTTTAAAATTTATTCGGTAAAAAAAATAAAATAAAAAATCAAACCATCAACTTTTAAAAAGTTAAAAGACTATTTGATTCGATTACTCAAAGATGATTTAAAGAAAAACGACAAGAAAGGAAAGGAAATAAAAGGCGTTCGTTTTGACCTGCTTCTATCAAGACGGTGCGTTTTACCTACTTCACAGATTCGCTGCACAGCACGACAGCACCGGATCTTCTTTCCTTCCCTTTCTCCTCCTCGCCTCTTCTCCCAACCCCACACCACCCCCACCCCCCCTCTCTACTTTCTCTCTCCAAAATCTTAAGACAGAAGTATTATTATAGCTTCTCTTCTCTCGTCAGTCTTCAATCAGACCCAGAAGCCTCTCTTAGCAGTGCTGCGGATTCCGATTCCTTTCTCTCTCTCTCTCTCTCTCCAATTCGAGTCTTGTTCTTCGCATTCTCTTTCGCAAGAGATTCAGCGGTTAGGGTTTTCATTTCCAGTCCCTTTGCCGCGAAATTTCCTTTCCCGCGCCGGTAAGATTCGTTCTCCGAGTACTCGCCGGCCGTTTCTCCCCTGGAATTAGGGCTTTTGGGGGGTTCAATATATTCATATATATATAGAAGAGATGTATGCTGATAGAGTGGAGGCTGAAACCAGGAGATCGATAAAGGATCGTCTTAATGGCAACTTCAGAGATGACGCCTCTGGCCGCCGGCAAGTCATCGGAAAGAGGTTCGGTTTCTCTTCCTTGTGCGTTTTATTTTTTCCGAGAAAATTACACTTTCACCGGATAATTTTCTTGGTAGAAGAATTTTGACTGAAATGTCTCCAATTTTATGGGGAAATGGAAATTTGCCCTACAGGAACATAGGAGTTTCTTTTGCATTTTGTCAATGTCATTCGTGGATTTGGATTTTTAATTCACTGTATGTTTGAAATACGGAATTAGGAAATGGATCTACTTGAATTCAATTAGACAAAAGTATCAAAACATTGGGAATTTTAATTGGAGAACAAGTAAAATCACTTATGCGTGTTGAAAACTCCACATTTAAATGCTGTGCTTGTCTTTTACATGTAACCATTCATGTTAAAACCTTCACAGACTGAAATGGAGGGAGGTTTTAACTTGATTTACAAAACGAATTACGAATAAGACATTGACACAACTGGTCAAACATAGGAGATGAGATAGTTGTATCATTCGTGGAAACGTATAGGATGGAATGCAACATTTGGATAACAATATTTTATAGCTTGTTATCGTTCTTTGTCATTAGTGGGACATGTAATGAATTTTACAAAAGCTCCCACTTTTAATGGTTGAATGATTTTAGAGTGGTGGGGTGTGGAAAAAAAATAATAACCAAGTACATGCTTATACCTTGCAGGCAGAGGCAAGATGACAAATGGGAACATGATCTTTATCAGGACGATGAACCTCAACTCTCAAGTATGGGTTACGATTTGATCACATGTCAACTCAAAATTTGCATCTACTGCTATTGTAGAATTCCAGTATATCATCTTTATGTGGTTTTGACTGTATGTTATTGGGTTGTGAAGATCGCAAGATTGATGCTCGGGATCTACGATTGAAGCTCCAAAGGAAAAGTCACCAAGCATCTGTAAGTGGAAGAGGGTCTCAGTCAGGTGTAAGGGATCTACGCGAAAAGCTATCCGGCACTATGCATCCACAACCTGTGAATTATGATCCACCAATGCTTAAACAGGAGGCCAGTAAACCAGCCAGGAAAAGTGTCGCCATTCAAGCCTCTGCTACAGAGAGTAGAAAGGTTTCCAACACAGCAGCTAAAAAGAAGGCTCCTCAAAAGGCATGCATCAAATATTTTTCCACTTTGCATTTGCTTTCTTTTTGTTATAATTTTAACAAAAATAAATCACAATGTAAGACACCTTGTTATGTGATAAATAAACACAACATAAACACAAACACATATTCATCACTGCAATTGGTTTTTCTAATCTCCTAGTCTTTTGGTGCAGGCAAGTACGTCAGTGGATGACTTTCTGCAGTCCTTGGGTCTTGAAAAATATTCCATAACATTTCAAGCAGAGGAGGTATTCTTTTCTTATACTCCTGTATCATTTTATATGACCTACCTTGACGAAAATGCTCTCCGTGAAAGCTTAAACCACTGGTTTTGTCCAGGTTGATATGGCAGCTCTTGCACACATGACTGATGAAGACCTAAAGGCCATAGGAATACCGATGGTAAACTCATTGAAACTTCTAAACTCGAGATGCCTTTTCAATTATTTAGTTTTATTGCTTATGATCTTTTGGCTAAAGATAGCTCTGGGTTATTTACTGGGTATGAAAAAATGAATGAGGTATATAGACTTGAGTGTTTCATTGCATCACAAGGAAGGCTTCTATTCAGACTTCATCGTTCTTTGTATCCTTTTCTTATTTTATGTAATGTATCGAAATAATTGAATTTCAGTGGGTTAAAAGATCATTTAGTGTAATATGTCCTGAACCTGAAAGACTGGAATACAAGTTTATAGATATCTAGAAAGATTTGAAAAGCATAACATTCTTGTTATGATAAATAAAATGATCTTCACTGGATTGAATGAAATGTTTGTCTTCCTGTAAACACTATTTTCTCTTCAGATTTTATTTCAAGTGGTCAAGATTTTGACAGGAATTATGTACATATATATAAAATATATTTTGTACCTAAAAAATTGATTGATAATTTATTGAACAATTTGGCAATTTTCTGCTGATTCTGTAAAAGTGTTATTTTTATTGATTCTGTAATATGCTTGTAATAGTACACATATCCTGTTACTTTGATCTCTTTTTTTTTTTTTTATAAGTATACTTTGATCTTTTATTGACCTAATGGAGTTTTGGTTTACTGATTCTATGTCTAGTTGACTTGTTATTTTAGAACTAAGCATATTGGTTTTCCCGTTGGCGGTTACAGGGCCCAAGAAAGAAGATACTTCTAGCGTTGGAATCAAAAGCCTGAGTTTTGGTAAATGGCAGTTGCACTTCAGCAGTTTGTGTTTTGATTAGTATTAAGCCTGCACTCGGCCTTTTCTTCTCATTTCTTTTGACCTTTGGTTGTATTGATCGAATTGGCTCTAACTATTGATGTCAAACAACAATAATCCAGGTCAAATTGTTAGCTTGGAATGGTTAGAAATTATAGTTTTGGTAATTACTGCGATATTCTCCTGTTGTGCTCTTTACTTATCTTTTTATTCGTTTTGGCATGAGTATCATTTGAAAACCAACGAAATGTCTGTCACAGCCATGATTGGAATCTCTAAATTTTGAACTCTTAGAGAACGGCTGAACAAGAGTGAATTTTTCCGGAAAAGAAATGTGCCTGGCATGGAAAGAAACATCCAATTATAAAGAAAATCGTTTTTTTCTAATTAACAAAATGTTATAGTCTCGGTACAACCCTAAAGGTTAGCACTTCTCTTGATCTACGAAGAAGAAAATTTTCAGAACTGTTATCTGAGAATTTTGATGGTGAATTTAAACAGCAAATATTACACATATAAAGTCTATAAAAAGTTGACTGAATTGCCTTCCCAATCTGTCAGTCTTCTTATCCGACGGCATTTCTCCAAGTCAACACTTAAACAGCGGCTTATAAGGCAGTTTTAAGATGCTTTGTTTACTTTGGTCTTCCATGCTAAGTACTTTCTATTTTCTTGCTTGTATCTCCTCCACTCTCTTAAAGCTGCCAGAAGAACATGCATGGTAACTGGCAGAAAGAACGGCTGCGCACATAGAAGCATAATGTTAGAATACTCATTCGCTTGTGACCTTGCCTAGTGCTAAATACTGAACTCCAATTTCTAGTGTCGGGCACGTTTTTAGCAACTAACCGAGTAGACGGCAAAACAGTGCTCAAACGAGTAATAGCTAATGGACATAATTGACGGGTGCAAAAACGCATCCTCTGCCAAAGATCTTGCTTGCCGGGAGGCCACTGAAAAGGAAAGGAAAAGGAATAAACTATTTCTCAGCCGCAGTCAACACAAATTATAGACCTTCCGATGGATGGCACTTGTAAACCAATGAGCACTAGAGAGATTTAGGAAGCCAAGAAACGTACCAGCAGAAGCATCGGAAACTCCAAGCGAGGCGTTAATTTGAGCCAGTTTTGCTGCCTCCAGAGAATAATGTACCTGCTCAAGTAGAAGATATCACTACAGTAAAATGTAACAGACTAACAGCCAAGTTACTTGTCAGATTCAGAATGCTTACATTTATCTTTTTTTCTAATTACTAAATTTAAGTTGTGGTAGATAATGTATTTTAAGGACAAGCTCATCCATAGGTAAAAATGTAACACGAAAAAATTTGAGTGCATCCGGATAATTCACCTGCTTTCCAATCTCGTCCATGATAATCATCCTAGGTAGTGATTGAACCTGCAAGAAGAAATTTATTACTCTTGTACCATAAAATCTGGGCTGAATAAAACAACTAGATTCACAAGTGCTTGAAGCTTTAAAACAGAGAACGAGTTTGGACATACCAGTTTGGAAAGGGATCCGAGGGTGGTAGCACATGAATGAAGATTAAAACATGTGTGCTTCCGTGACAACACATCCAATTCCCTAAAGATCAAAGATCAGAAATTATAAACCCAAATGGGGCAGTTGAAACAAAAGTTACCATTAAATGATGCTAAGAAAAGAAGACCTTGAGGCGCTCAAGACATCACGCAGGTGATAGATAAGAAACAGGAGTTTAAACCATAAATCGTTTCTATATTGTCCACTAAATGTTATCTTCTTCATAATCCAAACAAATTGGAATTTAACTGGAGATCCATATGAACACAGTATCAACGGGCCCTAGAAGTTCAATAAGAAATAAGGAGTAAGGGTGCCCTTTTCCAAAACCATGCAGTCAAGGTCTTCAGCTAATAATTGAACGCAATAGGGCAGTTTTACTTACCAGAGGGTGAAGCCTCTTTCACTAGTTAAAAGCCTGGACGCGCCAGAAGCGCCAACAAAAACGTTATCAGATTTGAGACCAAAAAGTTGCCGCAACTGCCCCATGAAAACTTCAAAAACTTTCTCAAGATCCTGTTTCAGAATGCGTATACATCAATCTTGAGAAAATTAACTACAATCCATCCGCAATAATAGAACATGGGAAATCTAGTATTTCTATTTCTGAGTTAAGAGCCATCTTTCTCTGTAGCAAAAACCAATTATACGAAAATCATCTATTTCCGTTTCTAGCCATCTATCATGGTGTTAGAATCCAGGCAAAAGATCAAAAGATGAACCAAAAAATAAAACATGCCAGAGTAACCGAAACAATGGATGCTACTGCTGGAAGTAGTTAAGAACTCATTTGCATAGAAAGCATCTAACCTGATGTGATATTCTATGCCTGACGGGATGCTTACTATCTGCAAATTCCCCACCATCTTCCGGGTTCCATACAATAACACCTCCCCACATCTTCAATGCATATCATTTAGACGTAGTACAATTAGATGATTTCACCAGAAAAATCATCAAAATTCAAGCGATACTTGCTTTATTAGATCATGGAGGCATGTTTACTGACCGGAGAGATAAATCCATTCGTCTTAGAAACCTCTCCATTTGGAAGCTGTAGGAGAAGAGGGAATTCATCTGCTGATGGTATATAGCTGACAACAAATACAGGGGAAAAAAAGAAATTATTGGAATTTTGAGTGTAAATACTAAATACTTAACTATATCTCTCTCAACTTAAAACCAGATTCAGCAAGACTATAAACCACAAAGTAGGGAGCAAATTAACAAAGAGATAATGGGACCGAAATCATAACTAATACTAGGAACATTCTAAAAGTTAAAAATCAGGAGAATGAATTGAGTTAAAGAATATACACCACAAAGTGTAATATCTTTGACCTCCCGCCAGCTGCAACAGAAGTATCCAAGTGCCACTCATTTGAATTCACCTGTAAAACTTAATTTAGTTAAGCTAAAACAATTCTGAAGAAGGATGGACAAGTATTGCATGCACATGTGTGTGTGTGTGTTTTTCAAAAGACAATTGTAAAAGGAGCCTTTCAGAGCATCATGGACATCTCCTAGAGTCAAATTAAAAAAAATATATATATATATATATATATCAATAATAATATCTTTTGTCTCCCTACATAACTCGCAAACATGAGAAGTTACAGGCCTAGCTTACAAAAAAAGGAAGCTCCTTGGTACTAAAGATGTAGCTGCTCCACTTGTCATCCCAGTAAGAAAATGAGGACTTTGGTGTATGGTATAAAACTTGGCTTTCCACGCTTATGGTTGATATAGGTCTTAATGCATCAATTACTGGGGCCAAGACAGTCTCTTCTATTTTCTGAAAATCCCTACAGGTACAAAGGAAAACATTAAGGGCGTTTCGGGCTACAACTTACAATTATTTGAAGAAGACATCAACATTATTTACCAAGTGCTCAACATAGCTATGTCGGTATGTCCAAAAACAAATCAACCCTCTTACGAGAACTTTCTACATATTTCGTGAAAACACTACTGTGACAGATAAATAAACAAGGCCGTGACCTGGATTTGTCATTACCAAGCTGCTTTTAATCAGACAATGAACTTTCCCAACAAAATTTACTAGATTTTGCTTATACTAAGTAAAAATTTCCATAATTCTGCAACGAGGTCAAGCAACGTAACTTACAATGACCAACTGCTGCATATAAACTATACTGTTTCTACTTCAAGTTGGTGTTCCGTGATGAAAAATTTAGCCCCTTTCTAAGAGCATCTCGAATGCAGAGCCAAATTCATGCGCCGAAGCCGAATTTTGACATTTGGATAGGAAAACCAATCTCTAATGTAATTTATTTCTAATTTTAGCATCTCCAAAGCAATGGCAAATCCGTGTGCCAAAGCTAAATTTAGCATTTGGGGGTAAGAAAATCACTATCCAACAGAATTGAAGAATCTAAGGAATTGAGAATAATAGAAGAAACTGCAAAGCCTCATACCAGTCATAATAAACCCCATCGCGTGGATCCGCATTCAGCAAATTGAAGGAAAGCACGATCCTACCATCAGCACCAACAGGCATAAACTCGCCATGAATAAGCCCTTCCTCCTTCCCGCCATTGACAAACACCTTAACAAAAATCTCCGCCACCCTCGACACTGCCTCCGCCTCCGAAACCCTACCTGAAATCCAAGCGTGCCGATACTTCCCGACGACGGCCCTCACGTCCTCGTCCCTATTCACCACCACCACGCTGTAGACCTTCCTCTCGCCCGCGGAACCTCCCAACGCAGACTCCAACAGCTCATCGACGGCCTCGTCGTCGCCGCGATCGAAGTCGACGGCGCGGATGGCGTCGGAGCCGACGGAGACGGAGATTGTGTAGTCGCAATGCGGCGTTTGGGAGGTCAACTTGGGGACTCGATCGGAAATGGCCGATTGTAGATCGTCGGCGCTAGCGGATGATTTGGAGTTGAATCCGATGAATATTGCTTGGAAGTGGCAGGGGAATAGCAATGGAGCGGAATCGAGCCGAGCTGAGAGGTGGTCGATTTCGCGGAAGGGGAGAGGTGCGCGGTAGATTTCGACTGACTTCCATAGGAAGGGGAAACCTGCATGAAGAATCCAGAACAGGTAAGATGTGAAAGCCGATAACAGGAGAGAGATAGAGAGAGAGAGATTAAACCTAGGACGAAGGAGAAGAGAACTGAGAGGGTGAGGAACAGGCGCTTAAGTCCTGGCTTTGTCTTTCGCATGGATTTGGGATCGAAGTCTGATATTGGCTCCTCTGACCGAGATGTTCCGGCGTTTGCGGCGTCGGAGACTTCCGCCATTGTTGAACTGAAGCACTCTTACTGATCCACTGCAAGCAAGCTTTGTCGTGTTTTTTTCGTGGTTGTCTCCTCTGTTGATCTTTGTCGTGGTTAGCTATGATAAATTATCTTTTGTTAACTTCGAAAAATATATGAAGCCGTCTTAGCTCAGCCGGTAGAGCGCATGGCTTTTAACCATGTGGTCGTGGGTTCGATTCCCACAGACGGCGTTCTTTGTTTTAGATTCAAAAATTTGGCTATTTTTCTGTTTTACAGTTCTTAATTCTTATATGGATTTTCCTTGCTTTGATTTGTTAGGAGTCCGTTTTACAGATTTTACGTGGATTTTCCTCACTTTGATCTGTTAGGAGTCCGTGTAGAACTTTTACTTCACTATGTTGTCCTTGCTTTAGTTAGAAACTACACATGGGGAAGTAAGAAAAAATATAAATTGAAAAAACTAAGTATTATATAATAAAAATAATTGATTAAGATAAAGATTATAAATTATACTCAAAACTCTTTTGTTGTAAAAAGAATTAAAACATCATAATTTCCAAACATCCACAGCAACAATAAAGACTGTCAAATATTATATCTTAGTTATTCATCATATTCTATCAATGATATCATATTTAGCATCATATATCAAATTAACTAAAAGATCTGATATATGCATTATTACATATGTAAACTGAGATCATCATAGCAAATTATAATTTTTTTTAAAAAAATTCTTTTGGAAAACATTTACAGTGTGAGGAGGGGAAAAAAAAAGAAACAAAATAAAACAAATTAAAAACGAAAAAAACTTATCACAACAATACTAATCAAATAACATCATACACAACTATAAGTACTAAATTTTTATAAACCATATATAAATAAGAATATAATTAACATAAAATAAGGGGAAAAAATAATCAATATGGTAATAAAATTATATACTTTATAATATCATTATGATAATAATAACAATAATCATAACTAAAAAAAATGAAAAGTAGAGAATTCTCAAACAAATAGGAAAAAAAACGAAGACACATAAAAAATTAACAGAGAAACTGATCATTCTTATAAAAGAAGGACGTTAATAATCAAAACATCAGTTTATCATAATACAATAAAACAATAATCAACTGTAATTAAAGCATATAAATAAGAGTAGTACCTGATTAAAAACAACAGCTTTGGACAAAAATGATTATGCCAAAATAATTAGTCCTCCGAAGGTAAGAAAGAGCAAAATAAATGTTATCAGGTAAGAAAATAAAGGAGGTGGAAACCGGAGCAAGTGAGAGAGTGGTAGAAATATACTAATGGTAAAGTGTGAGAGTAATGTAATAAATGAGGGAAAAAAGTATTTGTAGAAAAAATTTCAAGCAAAAAGAATAATAAATTTTTTTTTTAAAAAGAGTCGGTGAAGAACAGAGACAGTATTTGAAGCAACACACATTTACACACAAAACAGATCACACAATTAAAACAAATTAAAAGCATTAATTACAAAGTTACAAACCTCAGTTAAACCAATTATGACACTGTAAGTAACAGATTTATAACAAATAGCACAATCACAACTAAAAAAAAAAAAAAAATCTTGAAGCATTAAATGTGTAGGATAAAGCAGCAAAAAAAGACTAAATTCTCTTATCACAGAAAGAACCTGGTCGAATAATCCAGAGGAATAAATAATGGGAAACCCTAACAATCCATTCAAATCTAACTAAAAGATAAAATATAGTTATGAAATATAATAGAAAATTATAAACAAAGAAACTAAGTGAACAAAAATCGGCCATAAAATCGAAAAAATATTACCCGGGGAATGAAAACCAAAAAAAAAAAAAATTACAAACATCATAGAAAAAAAGCCTTCAATATCTCATTTAATACTCCCAATCAGCCACCTTAGTAGTATTACCATTTGAATCTACAAAAACAAATTAACAAATAACAAAAATCATAATCTATTAATATTACATGTAAGAAGAAAAAATTGGAAAAAATTTACTAAAATAAATAGAGTGAGAACAAAAACATACCTTTTTTGTTTCCTCTACATTTATTTTATCAATAATTAGGAAAAAATTTCCCAAATAAAAATTTAGGATTTTGATAAAACAAATAGACAGAGGGGCAAGAAAAAATTTGCTCTGAATAATATAAGAAGATGGAAACAAAAGGTTAACCGACAAAGGCAGAAAAAGAAAGCAAAAAAAAAAAAAAAAATCCTAGATTTTGAAGATCATAAATCCAAAAAATAAGAAAATAGAGAAAGCATTAAAAAAATCTTGCATTATATATTTATTCCATTATACATATACACGACGAAAAAAAAAAAAAACTAGGAAAAAAATACAAAAATAATTACAGCAGGGAAAAAAAAAAGGCAAAAAAATTACCCCAACAAAACAAAAAACAAAACCTAAACCTCCAAAACAAAATTCATACAACAACAAAAAAGCAAAAAAATAATACAAAAAAAAAAAAAAACCAACCCCAAACTGAAACCCTAAAAAACCCAAAATACATAAAATCTGAAGAGAAAGAGAGAAAGCAGCGAACGGAGAAAAATTAGAGAAAAATAAACAGTGAGGCAACAAACACAAAATCAAGAGAGGGGCGACGGCAACGGCAAGAGGATGGCAAACTTAGACTTTGGGAACCAAAAAGGGTATGGAGAGAGAGAGAGAGGAGCGGCAAGAGAGAGAGGAAGAAGAAATGATTAGTGAGAGGCTAAACACAAAAGCAAGAGAAAGAAGAGCAAACTTAGACTTTGGGGAGCAAAAAGATTCTGGACAAAAAGAGAGAGGAACGGCAAGAAAAAGAGAAGAAAAAGAAATGAATAGTGAGAGGCTAAACACATAAGCAATGGGAAGCAAAAAGGTTCCGAAGAAAGAGAGAGAAAGACAAACTTATTAGACTTTGGGAAGCAAAAAGGTTCTGAAGAAAAGGTTCTGAAGAAAGAGAGAGAAAGGCAAACTTATTAGACTTTGGGAAAAAAGGTTCTGAAGAAAGAGATAGAAGAACGGCGAGAGAGAGAGAGGAAAAAGAAATGAATAGTGAGAGGTTAAACACAAAAGCAAGAGAGAGAAAAGCAAAATTAAGACTTTGGGAAGCAAAAAAGTTCTGAAGAAAAAGAGAGAGGCACGACATCAACAGTAAAATAGGGTTTCGAGGGTAAAAGGGTCAAGTTACTGTACAACCCATTCCACTCCACACAATTAGAGGGACAAAAATGACCAAAAACTGTAGCAATCAGACTGTACATAACTGTACATTACATAACTGTAGCAAAAACTGTACATAACTGTACAGTAGCAACTATGGGGAAAAGTACTGTACATTACTGTACAGTACTGTAGCAGGCTCTGAAAAAAGAGAGAAAAAAAGGCAAAAGTCACTGTGCAAAACTGTTAAAGTAACAATGAAAAGGCAACATTGTTTTAGTATATGTATAATATGTTAGAATGAGGCTTTTAATGTCTTAATAAAACGTTATCATCTCATCAGAAGTATCTTTTGAAGCCAGGAAGCAAAAAAAAAACTTATAGAAAACTCTGTCAAATATGCCTGAAATTTATGTTCTTGGAGCTAGTGCTTCTACACATATATCAGCACAAGTACTATCTCTGAATTTTTAGTAAAAAGAACTGTAAACATTGAACTTCAAGCAACGTCGAAAACGACAACACACTTCCAACTATTTAACAGATTGCATTTATTCAGTATATAACAATATGATTGGATTCCAAGTTCTGGTCACTAGAGTGAGAAGTAAAAATTCATATTTTTGTTTTCGCCAATTGCTCTGCGGTTTTGCTTGCTTCAGCTTCTTTCTCCGCAATCCTATCACCTTGACTTCCAGAGAATTTCATCTTGAAGAACTCCACATCTTCATCTCTCTAAACAAAGAAAGACAACAGATGAAAAGTTCGGAAATGGAATTTAGAGCCGAGATAACAAGGGAAAGAAAAAGAAAAGGAGTGTCAAGCGTAAGAAGTGTATACCATTTCCTTGAACAAAGGTTCTGGTGTCCCGATCTTATGTCCTGCCGGTACAAGTTTCCAAGGTTTTCTTGCCCTCTCAAGATCTCCGTTTTCATTGCTAAGCGAAAGTTGTTTCTCATGAGGAATATCAAGCTGCTTTAGTACCTTTATTGAGGATAAAAAGGAGAAACATCAAGACAGATTGTCATGACACTAGATCAAAACTTTTAGGCGATCGTCATAAATAATGCGATACCTTGAGAGAAAATGAAGGCAGGAAAGGCTCTAACACGGCAGAGAGAAGGTAGACCAGCCCCACAGAAGTCCTCACAACAATATTGCAGGAATGTAGGTCCTGCTTGTAAAGCTTCCAGAATTGGCTCTCCTACAAATTATAGTAAATATTTATTTACAGTTGAAGTTTATCTATAACAAGCATTATATCTTGCGAACAAGATTTTGTGTACGTACTTGCAGATATGCATTCCCTTCACTTGAGATGCTCATTCCAATTCTTAGTGCTTGCTTTAGTTTTACCTAAACCACATTAAATGTAGAAAGTTGCCCTTCTCGATAAAAGAAGTGGAGTAGTTAAGAAGAAAATGCTGTATGGAAGGTACTTAAAGCTAAACATAAAATGGATCAGTTAATTATTGAATTTTATTTTCCCATTAGTCACCTTTTCCATAGCTTCTATGTATTGGTCCACATATTTACCAATTTTTTCTGCTAATGTCTTTGTCAATAAATGTGACTCAGCCTCCGGAGAATCCGGAATGATTGATCCATATCCTAATCCTGTAGCAAATCGTGGTTATAGATAATCATGTCGATTTAAGAGCAACAATGAAAGCTAAATTGACATCTTTAAACAGCAAACTGACCTTGAGGTTTGGCAATGAAGCTCAAAACTCGGTTAATGAAATTTCCTAAATTATTAAGCAACTCAGCATTTAGTTTTGCTTGCAAGTCAGCCCAAGTAAACAATGTATCTGAGACCTAATAAGAAACCAGAAAAGAAAACGTTAGTGTTATGAGTGTGGAGCCTAATTATCGCCTTGATGCACTGAAATACAGAGTCAAAGATATGTGAGGTTTGTGATTCTCATAATCGAATTTTGTGGTTGTTAGTTAAAAATGGACATAGCTCTCACATTAAGCGTAAATGACTATAAATGCTGTGTGTTTATGGTCATTACTTTAAGATAACTCGCAACTAGAAATGCAAATGGTGAAGCAGAGGGAAATGCAGAAAGTAACATACTTCTGGCCTGTTAATTAGCAAGTAGTATCGCCACACTTCCGAGGGAATGTTTGAATCTTTCGCATCATTGCCAAAGACTCCTACCCCTCTTGTCTTGGAGAACTTTCCTGCACCATGAGAAAATTCCCAAAAATAAAAACAAAATGATTAATAATTGAAGCACCAAAGACACAAATTCCCATGAACATGGACCTGTTTCATAGTTTAGATACTCGGTAACACTAATGCTCTTCATCAATGTCCAGTTTTCTCCGGTTCCAAGAAGGGAAGATGGAAACATAACCTGCCAAATTACAATTCAGAATTCTTTATAAGGATAATCTGAAATACGATATGCAATAGCCTAAAGAGAAATTTTCTTTTCATATTTTTGATAACAATTTTGGACATTCTTACGGTGTGGAATGGCACGTTATCTTTGCCCATGAACTGATACAACTCGACATTTTCAGGGTTCTTCCACCACTTCTCCCAATCAGATGTGTAACACGAAGTGATTGAGATATAACCGATAGGCGCGTCAAACCACACATAGAAAACCTCGCATTGTTAAATGGCAAGAAAAATCATCACTATTCTCACCGTTTTATAGAGGAAACAGATAAGCAACAGGAAATTGCCAAATACAAAGAGAAAATGCAAAATTCCAATAATTCGATAGTTTATATGCAAACCTTATCCTTAAAATTTTCATGTGGAACAGGAACACCCCACTTAAGGTCCCTAGTTATACAGCGAGGCTTCAATCCTTCTTTAAGCCACGCATAAGTAGCTTGAATGGCGTTTTGGCTCCAAGATCCTGCAACTGACATGTTATTGATATACTCTTCCAATTTTTCCTTCAACAATGGAAGCTCTAGAAATAAGTGGTTGGTGTCGCGGATTTGTGGAGTTGTCTGACAAACCTGTTTTCACAGTTTCATACAACTAAATCCTCACCAAAACAATGAAAGTAGTCGATAAACTGCAGTTGTAACAAGGAAGAAAAAACATACTTTGCACTTAGGGTCTTTGAGTTCAGTTGGATTCAACAGCTTTCCACACTTCTCACATTGGTCCCCACGTGCAGAGTCAAAGTTACAATCTAGCGTAGGGCAGGTGCCTATGACCAGCCTATCCGCCAAGAACCGATTGCATTTTTCACAATAAAGCTGAACAATTTATTGGAACAATTTAATATCATTGAAGAGAAAATAATGCGGTAAAACTTGCAGTGAAGTGGATTAATCTGCATATTATTTTACCTGCTGCATGGTGTTTTCAGAAAGCCAATTGTTCTCCATTAGTTTGTTGAAAATTGATTGGCATATTTCAGTTTGTTGAGGAGTTGATGTGCGTCCAAATTCATCAAAACTTATGTCAAACCAATCATAAACCTCCTTATGAATCGCATGATATCTACATAAACGAAAACGGATACAACAGATTACCCCTATTTCACCACCTAACAAAGAGCGAGTTTTCTAAAGAAATGAGGAAAGGAAAACAAAACCTATGATATTAATTAAAAAAAAAAAGATTAGTCAAAGTACTCACAAATTTACAAATTACTCAACCATATATAGTTCTAAGTGTAACAAGTAATTGCTCACAGATTTGGCTACCTTTAAAAGTAGCTGTACGAGAATTTGGGCACTTTTGCCCCTGAGGTTTACTTAATTGACAAGTTGTCCTCATAACTTTTAGTTTTGTCAAATAACCTCTTAAATTTAAGAAAGTGTTTAAAATGCCCCAAATCAATGACAGTTGTTAAAATTTGGATAAATAGAACCGCATGAATGGCACTTTCTTGCAAATTATAACAGTTTTCATCAGGGCTAAAACTTTATTAAATTCCAACGTAATTTGTCAAAATTAAAGTTCATTCAGTAACTTACCAATTCACTCAAAGTTCAAGGGGCAAAAGCACCTTTTAAAAATAAAAAAAAAACCCTTAAAATTAATGACAAAGTTCCGACATAACAACTTACTTGTCACAAATCTGCTGAGGAGTAGAATTCTCCTCCATGGCCTTTGTCTCGGTGGCCGTCCCATACTCATCAGTCCCGCATATGTAAATGACGTTGTAGCCGCGAAGACGGCAATACCGAGCGAAAACATCTGCACTTAGAACACCTGTGGTAGCCAAATAGTCCCAAACATGACATTTTCAATTCACAAGTCACAACCAAGTTCCATAAGCTATGAAACAAAAAACAATAAGAAAATTCACACCCACTAGAACACTCTAGCTGGCAGAGAAAACCCATATCCTAAATTCTCATTACTTAACCATATATGTGTATATAGATATATGTGTATATATACATATACACATGTATGTATATAGAGAAAGAGAGTTACTGCCAATGATGTTGCCGAGATGAGGGACGTTGTTGACATAAGGCAAGGCGCTTGTGATGAGTACGTTTCTTTTTCCGGGTATTGGAGTTTTGGAATTTTTATTTCCTTCTCTGTCATCTGATTGATCTGCCATGTCTTAGAGCTCGCTTAGAGACTGAGTTTTAGGAATGGAAAAAGAAAAACAGAGAGAGTTTATCCGAATACACTGCTTTGAGAGAAGGACGCTGACTTTTATGAAACCATAGAATAAGAACAACTTGTTAAGAGTTAGTGGGATAGAAAGAATACTAAAGTTCGAATTTTCTGCTTAGTTTATACGCGCCTTAATGTTGAAGCACCCGAGCAAAGTAGAGAGACATATCAACGTCATGATGGACCAACCTGAATCTCATTGGCTGTGCAAAACTTTGGGACTCAAAAATTTTGCAAGAGCCTTTTTTTTTTTTTGAGAAAAAATTTTGCAAGACTTAAGGAGTTTGGTCTCCTTTGGAAATATCGTCTACGAAAAAAAAAAAAAAAAAATTTCCCCTTTTGTTATTCACGTCGTTTAGCTGATAAAAGACATTTCGTTTATCTTGCCTAAAGTTTCTTGTCGTTTGCAAAGTAAAACAACGTGTCGTTTGACTCGTGTTTTATCCTCAAACAACGACAAGAAATTTAAATCTTTAAAACGACACGTAGTTAATTGTTTAAAGTTTGTTTTCGTTCAGTACTGAAAACACGATATTTAAGTATCAGTTCGTTCATGATTTTACTGTCGTTTGCTGAAAAACGGCATTTCCTTTTATAGTCGGACATTGATGACTTTATATTGAAAGCTGTTATTTCTTCTGTTTGCTTTTTTGTTTTTTGTTTGCCTTTTATTAGTTTTACAGTGGTTTAGAGCGAAATTGAACATGTTGTTTACATATTGGATCAGTCTCGAGATTATATGACCAGTGAATATTATTTTTAAAAATGTTGTTTATGTATTAAAACGTTTTGTTGTTAGCTCATAATACGGTAAGTCGTTTGATAGCATGTTGTCGTTTATGATTTTCGTGTGGTTTCTTGTTTGAAACAAAAACGACATTTCGTTTAGCAAATGCTTTTGTCGTTCACACTTAACACAAAAGAACATGTCATTTAAGAATTAAGATGGAAAGCCAACATGTCTTTTATCTTACAAAGTTTTTTTCGTTTGTTAACAATTGTACGAGAAACAGCCTGCTTTTTTTGTGTCGCTTTATCATTACGTTGTCGTTTGTGATGGAATCGTTAAAATTTAGTATTTTGTTGTTAACAAGTGTTGAATCCCTTATAAAATAAATTGTCCATATACTCTGACCAATATAGTGGTGACGACTCAAACCCAAATATTCAGTAAGGAGAACGAGCGCCCTATCAACCCACCTAAGAAACATTGGCGTTTTTGTCTCCAAGTTAGATGTCGTTTAGGTTGAAAACGACAGCAAATTATTTTTGTAGTTTAGTGTCGTTCCTTTAATAAATCAAGTCATAAACCGACTATTTAGTCTTCAGGCACAAATGCGGTTACTACTTCCATGGCCAAAACGCCTGAGATCTCTCCTCTTATCTTGTAAAGACAAACAGTCCCTAGCTAAGATCCATGCTCTTTGCATGTTAACTGGCGTATTAAGCCAAGGAAACTCCAATGCCCTTCTTATAAAATCGTATGCACGCATTGCTGGCGCAGGCTCGGCACGCCATGTGTTTGATAAATTGCCTCAAAGAGGAGTGGATGTGTGGAACGCCATGATCATTGCTTATTCTCGCGATGAGTGCCCGCATGAAGTTGTGAGGCTGCATAGTCAGATGATCCCGGAAGGCGTTAGGCCCGATAGCTCTAGTTTCACCGTTGCTCTTAAGGCGTGCACGAGTTTGTTGGATCTGAAAACCGGTGAAGAAATTTGGTTCAAAGCGAAAGAACATGGATATGAATATGATGCTTTTGTGGGGTCATCTGTTTTGAACTTGTATGCCAAGTGTGGGAAAATAGATGAAGCGAGGGCCGTGTTTGATAAGATGCCAAGAAGAGATCTTGTCTGCTGGACGTCGATGATAACGGGTTTTATGAATAGCGGGAGGCCATTGGAAGCGATTGATATTTATAGGAGAATGCAACAGGAAGGAGTGGAAGCTGATGCGGTTGTGATGTTGGGGTTGATACAGGTTTGTGCTTGCCTTGGGGAATCAAAATGTGGACTTTCTGTTCATGGGTGTTTGATTCGGAGAGATCATCCTGTGGATGTCGTACTTCAAACTAGCCTAGTCAATATGTATGCTAAGACCAGAAAATTGGAGTACGCCTGTCGTGTATTTGAAATGATGACTCATAAGAATGTTGTTTCTTGGGGTGCTTTGATTTCTGGCCATGCTCAAAATGGTCTTGCAGGGGATGCTCTTGAATTGTTGGTGGAGATGCAGAACTATGGTCTCAAACCCGATTCAGTGTCTCTATTGAGTGCTCTTCTAGCTTGTTCTCAACTTGGGTATCTGAAATTGGGTAAATCCATACACGGATATATTGCCAAAAGGCTTGACATTGATAAAGTTTCAGGCACTGCAGTGATTGACATGTACTCAAAATGCGGATCCCTTTATTGTGCACGAGCCATGTTTGATAGGATAAAGACCAAAGACTTGATCTTTTGGAATGCTATGATTACCAGCTATGGAATTCATGGACAGGGAAAAGAAGCTTTATCACTCTTCCTCGAGATGAGAGAAACAAACTTAAAACCGGATCACACGACTTTTGCTTCTCTTCTCTCAGCCTTAAGTCACTCAGGTTTAGTAGAAGAGGGTCGATATTGGTTTTGTCTCATGCATACCAAATATGAGATGGTACCAGAGGAAAAGCATTATCTTTGTACGGTCGATCTTTTAGCTCGTGCTGGCAAAGTTGAAGAGGCTTATGAGTTAATAGGTTGCATGATTGTTGAACCGGGGCTTCCTATTTGGGTCGCCCTCCTGGCAGGTTGCTACAATCATGGGCAATCGTTGATAGGAGAAATTGCTGCAAAGAAGATACTCGAGCTAAACCCACAAGACATGGGAATTTATGCCTTGATCTCAAACTTTTATGCCAAGGAGGGAAATTGGAATGAAGTAGCTGGTCTGAAAAACGTCATGAAACAGACGGGAATCAAGAAAACACCTGGCTATAGTGCCGTGGAAGTGAATGGCAAGTTCCATTCTTTTCTTATGGAAGATAATGGTCATCATCAGTATGAAGCTATTGTGCCATTTCTGAAGAAGTTGGACCATGAGATGAGAACTATGGCATATGTCCCCGAGAATGAACGTGTATTGCACGATCTTGAAGGATAGCAAGGAAAAAAAGAAAAAAGAAAAAGCATCATCAGACCAATATATTGCTTTTCCTGGGAACAAAATCCTGGTTATACATGGCCATGTGACAATTAATGATATGAAAAAGTTTTCATTGTGAAATCAAGACAAGACCATGAAATCCACAAGGCCTTCAGGCCTTCGCTTCCTCTTGTGTGGTTATGCTGAATCTCCGGCCCATAACGGATATCTTAGAGTAAATTAAATTTGTATGCAATTCACGACAAGATCATGAAGATTTCTTTATAGGTAGTTTCTCCATGGCTTACTTTCTTATAAAGTGATATCAGCTTTTAAGGAAAAGAATGACTTAAAAAATGAGTTGTTGGATGTTCAAAATCATTCTCGCATATTTCTTCCTTGCATCACTAGTAAGTCGACATCGCTTCTCATTGTCCGGTAAGTATTTTCTATTCCTGCCTAACCTTGCTTTGGCTAATTTCTCCTTACAATTGAATACTTTTTTTTTTAGGATGTTTAATCTTATGATGGATGACAGGTTTTAAATATTTGCATTGGTTAATAAAAAGCTACTGTCTCCCTAATTCGGATTCAATGGAGTCGCTTTCACCTTAAGATCAACTTTTATCCTTGTAATATAAAAAATCTCATCATCCAAATGAACATCATTTTCTGTCTCCTCAATGTTTGACTAAATCAGACTAGGCCAGTTTTTTCTAAACCATGTGGCTACCACAGCTCTTGTGAAACCTTAAAATGTGTTTTGATTGCAAAACCAGAATTTTTCTAAATATTTCTAGACAAATTCAACTACCCTTTTTGCTTTATTTTGAAGCGCGTCTGCTAACTCCACACTTCATGAATTTTGTTAAGATCTACCATCGAAACGACTGCGTCAAAGGAAAAATGAAGGAGAAGTTGTCGCCAAATGTTATGTTGGAGGTTTGGGAAACTTGAATTCTTCTTCGCTCGTGACCATAACAAGATTTTTTCAACATCGTCAAGCTACCACACGGACACTTTCTTGATCTTGAAATGGACCACCGAGTAACATTTATTGCCGGAGATTGTTTGGCAAGCCTTGAATGTGTTCATTATGTAGCCTAATCATTGTTCTAACAAGAGGATTGACCGTTTTCATAATGTTTGCATTTGTATTTCGGTTGCCTCAATTTTACTTATATTGGGGGGGAGCCGGTTTTAGGAACTAGGTTAGAGAAAAACACCGTTAAACTGAGAGATACAAAGTATGTGATTCTCTTGTGATATTCTTCTTTTGTCATAGTGATATTTTAGTATGGCTAAAAATGAACTTAGTTAGGGGTGAAGCCACCCATAATCAGGCCCAGTGATTTTTTTTTTCCTCCAATTTTATCTTTAAAAACTTTACATTTTCTCATTTTGTCCTTATTAAAAATTCATTATCCTTTAAAAAAAAAATCCCACAAAAGACTAAAACTCTTGCTGAAGCAATAAACTGACTATGCTACTCTTACATTGAAGGTTAATCAATGCGTCTCCTTTTATTTATTTATTAATATTATTGCTTATGTTGTTAATAGGATTGTGACGCTTAGTTCATAATAATGTGATGATAATTTTGATTTTATATTCTCTTCCGGCTGCCATTTCAAATACGATGAGCAACTTATTAAATAGTAATTGGTAATTTGGTATAGTGGTTTAGACTACTAA
Organism: Ficus carica; assembly: GCA_009761775.1. Classification (NCBI taxonomy): domain Eukaryota; kingdom Viridiplantae; phylum Streptophyta; class Magnoliopsida; order Rosales; family Moraceae; genus Ficus; species Ficus carica. Next base: position 1,535,527 of record CM019748.1, on the reverse strand, counting down.
CTACTAAATTAATGAGAATTTTCTTTTAAAGAAACAAGTTTGGTGGGCGGCATGTGTGGATTGGTCTAAAGATAATAAATAATTAACTTCTCTTTCTTTACTTTTGTTTAATTAGTTTTTGGAATTTTTATTGTAATCATCATTCTTCAACATTGGCTGTTCTATGGAAAAAGACCAATCTGACCCTCAGTTTAAAAGACCGTCTTTATGCCAAAAGCAACATCAATCATGCAAAAAGTTTTAAAATGAGTTGTGTTCTTCCCTATTAAAATGAGTTTTCAACCAAACAAAAAAGGCTTAACATAGTGCAAATCTATATACCATCAACCTATTAAAAAATTTAAACATTTAAAAAAAATCTATTTATCATCATTATCATATCATTAGTCAATAAAAGCCATGCAATGGCTACAACCAAAAGGTAGACAACACTCGATCTTCTTTTGGTATGAACATATATTTTATCATACTGCAAATTTCTGTAGATAATCAAAATCATTGCAAAATTAATATATATATATATATATATATATATAATTGACAAATCCCTATAAAAAAATCTAATAATTCAAAGATTGGTTATTTTGTTCATTCCCTACCAAAAGATTTTTTTTTGTGAGAGAATTTAAACTCTATATCTTTTGATGAAATCAATTTTTTATGTTTGTTTATGTCGTATTTTAATTAAATAATACTATTTCTTGCATATTTAAATCAAAGGTGATTATATATATATATATATATATAATTAACATAACAACCAGCTCATAGATGTAGTCTGAATAAGATACTGGGATGGTTTTCAATATTTGTTTTATTTTCTTGACTAATTAATTTATACAAAATAGTAAATAGATGTTTCCGTCATATATGATATGATATATTGTTTTATTCCCTTAAAATTTCAACTTACTCTTATTTTGGGACTCTAGGTTTTGGAAACAACAGAAAAAAGAAAAATTTATATTCATCAACTTGTTACAAAAGTCTGAATTCTGGGAACAAGTTGAAATTTATAATGTCATAACTATTCTTGTTACAGATCACGTGTTCGTAAAACTTGGTTGGCAAATTTAGCCTCATTATTTGGTCAAAATCTGCTCTTTATTTTATTCTTTTATTTATTTTGCTCGTTTTTTATTCAATTTTTGTCCAACAAATATTTGAACAATTTGGAAAACTTTACTTTTGATCCGTCAATATCAGACAATTGGGCTAATAACTTGAATGAGAATTTTGAAGTAATATTATGAAAGCCAATAGAAAACAAAGCCAGAGAAAAAATAAATAAAAAAGCAGCTACTCCATTTATTGGCCATTTAATAGGGGCTTTTCGGTTGTTGCCGACTTGCCGCTTTAAAATTTTATTTTTGATAATTTATCCCCAAAATTTTAAGTTGTTTAAAGAGTGATTAGTCCAAATTGTTCCTCAAATCTTTCCAAAATAACGATTTGGTCCATGTTCTTTTTTTATTTTATTGAGATAACCCTTAATTCTTATTTTTTTGTCATTTCAGTAATTTTCATCTGGTTTTATTAAAAAACTCACGGAATAATCTCGTGATATGCATGCTTTGTATTTTTTAAAGAAAAATACCCCTGAAAATATGAAAATACCCTTATATATATTAAAGGAGAGACCTCTCTCTCTCCTCTCCCCTCTCCTTTCGTCCCTCCCTCCCTCTCCCACCCTCCACCCCACCAGATCAGACACCGACGCCGGAGTCGGAGCCCGTCTCCCTCCTCCTCCCTCCCTCCCTCCTTCCCCCTCTCCCACGCGCACAATCCCCTCCCCCCTCCTGCCGTCTATATAGGATTCGAACCCCCCGCGCAATCTGAGTTTTGGCCCCCCTTGTGATGTTAGTCTCCCCCCCCCCCCCTCCCCCCCTCCTTCTCCGTGTCGCAGCCCCTTCCCCTGTGAATAGGGTTTTCAGAAATGGAGAGAGAGGGAAAGGAGAAAGTGAAAATTATTTTTTTAATTTTTTGAATTAATTTTTATTAAATTACTAAAATACACTCACAAATTAGATTTCATGCGTTACACATAACTCATTTCGTTAAAAACTTAACGGTTTTGTACGGAAAGTACTGTAATAACAAAAAAAAAAAAAATTTCAGGGTTATCTCGGTAAAAAAAAAAAAAACATGAATCAAACTGTCACCTTTGAAATAATTCAAGATTATTTGGACCAATTATTCTTGTTTAAATTTGTCTTATTTTGTTAACTTTTGTTAAATTGAGAATTTGAATTTCTAAGATCTGCTTGAAATTGGATTTGGAAAATTTTTCGATCATACATAAGATGATAGGATTTTATATTGGTATGAAACACACGTGAGGTTTTCTGTCACCAATTTAATTAAAAATTAAGTAAAATAAGATAGACTATAATAATTTGAAAAGTTCAAATAATAAATTATACATGTATAATTTTTCATCTTCATCTAGATACCAACCAAATTGGCGTACCATCCGCTGTGTGCCAGCTACCGAAGACATTCCATTGACTTCATGTAGAAGAGCAGGAATTTATTAAAATATCACTTGGTGTTTAGCACGTATATGTTAAAGATTAGGCAAGTGGTAACATAAAGAAGGAGAAAAAAAAAAAAAGTGTGGTGGGGAGGCAAATGATATTATGGTTTTTATAAAAATTCATAAAACTCAATTATAAATCAATTTAGATTACATGTAAGTTACTTATTAGTTATCTATCATGCCAATTAATATGATAATATAAATCGTGTTTAAAGTTATCATATTCGAGAGAATTGAGCCTAATTCATTAATAAACAGATCATTCAAATATTTATATTCATATATAGCAACAAATTTAGTAGATAAAAGGACTTTAATTAGACAAACAAGAACAGCAAAAACAAAAGGAGAGAAAGAGAGCTAAGCTTAAATGAGGGTAGGCACGATCAGTTTCCACAGAAGCAAACAAACAGAGTCATCTTCACCATAACATGACAAACGCAGCTTTAAGTTATCTGTTACGAATTTATCATCCTGCCCTTTTCAAGACATTAATTTTCTCTCATTTTTATTTTTATTTTATTTATTATTTTTATTTGTTGTCACTTGTTAGAGTCAGCCGCCACTAACAGTAACGGCGTTAGCGGTGGTTAGCTCCAAACCTCTACAGCCATTAACTAAACGGTCACGGTTACACAACCATACATACATACATACATATATATATATATATATATGACATCCTTAAAATATTGAGAAGGGACTTTTAGAAAAAGAAAAAAGAAAAAAGAAAAGGAAAAGAAACCTGTGGTTGGCCAGAGCTGAATTTTGTTACTTCCACGCCAATTCATTGGGCAGTCATTTGAGTCCCACAATGTGAAAGCTCTCTGGAAGTAATAAAAACACGACTGGAAATAGCTTTAACGAGTAAACAGCATTTTTAACAACTGGGCGAGAGAGACATTTGAATTGAAATTTAGAAGTTAGGCCAAAAAAAAAAAAATTTGCTTCTTTTTTTTTTTCAAGAAAGGAAAAAGGAAAAAAAAAATGGAACAGAGGAAAAACAGAGACTTTTACAGAGAGAAAAGAGAGAAGGAGAGAAGGAGAGAAAGGTCAAACATGACCGGTGGCGCCGGTCAATGGTTGATAAACCTCTCTCTCTCTCTACAACTCTTCGCAGTCTCTATTTCTCTCTAAAAATTCTCTCTCGCTCTATATATCTTCTCTGATCTCTCTCTCTCTCTCTCTCTCTCTCCTTCTCTTTCTCTCTCTCTCTTAAATTCTTTTGTTTCTCTTTGTGGATCGTTGAAGGGGGTTTTGGGGAGGAGAATTCCGTTGGTGGGTTTTGATTAATATTAGCGATCCAATTCAATTGTGGTAGAAGAGATAGATATTTATTAGCCGTTTTCTGGGTTTTGTTCCAAGTTTGGTGGAAAAGAAATGGCAGTAAGTTTCGCTTCTGTTCCTGTTGTTACTATTCTCCTTGTTGTCTATATCTTTATCTGTTAAAATGCAGAATTTTTCTGTTTGGTTCCCGGGAAAACTGACGGAAACGGTAAAAAAGAAAAGAGTTTTAGGCTTATGCATTATGCCTTTTCATGCCTTTCTTTGATTCCTACACATAATTGAATTTTTTTTTTTTTGTTTCTAATTTTGGCATAGGAAAATTTAAAGGTGTAGTATCAAACCAGATTTTTCTTTTTGTTTTCAGATTTATTTAATTTTTTTCATCCAAATTCAATTATTTTTCTGATTGGTCGTGCAGTATTCTTAGGTTATCCGTTGACGAAAGAAGGATTTGGTAAAATTCGCTATGTCGTTGATCTGGCTTGTTCTATTCTATTTATCCAATTTCAGATTGTGTTTTTTTTTTTTTTTTTTAAATTGGTGGCTGAGAATTTTATATCAAAGAGGATAATAATTCAGGAGCGTTCTATATAACTTTTTTTTTTTTTGGGAACATAATATAGATTCTGATATTATCTACATTTATACTCACTAGAAATGATGTTGAAAATTACTTGTCTTTTTGGTACTCTAAAAATTGCATTATGCATGGGGCTGAATTGAATTAGTGGGTAAAATATTACTGCATTACACTGCGTTACTTTATACCGACTACATGATACAATTTTTGGATGCTTTGTGTTTCTAATTTTCAATTATTATTGTTATTTCCTTATTTTACCGACATAATTCTTTTAGTTCTTCCTTTCAGAAATCTTCAAGTAGGAGAAAAACTGCATGAACCTTTGATTCTATGCCATGCAAAATCCCGTTTAGCAATCTGTTTTAAGCCCACATTTTAAGATTTTTTCTACAGTGTTTTCTCTTATAAAAATTTGAATTTACAACCTATAATACAAAACAGACACTTGGGGCTTTACTAGTAATTGCCACGAAAACAAGATGTGGAGTTAGTTGCTTCTTTTTGGCCTAATATTGCTTGAATATGTAATCTAAACTAATTTGATGTCGTGTTTAGAAAATAAATAATTAGAAGACAACTAATTTGGCCAAACCAACAGTCATGAAGTTGGGATGGCTACTTGCCTCTGTCATCTAGCTAATCTGACATTTTTTAATGGACATTAGGTGTCCAGTCATTATAGGATATCTTTAAGGGTGATAAGTACAACGTAAAGTAAATATATATGTATATATGTATATATTTGTACTGAAAGATGTCTAAAAAGTATGTCTTTAAACCAAAGCATGGATGTCTCACCTGATAAAGATTAGGCACCAATTGCTACCTCATTTTCTAATGGTTAGAAGAAAATTCAAGTCAAAAAGCACTGATAAGGCTAAACCTTAATTCACACTGCTTAAGAATTTTTCTCTGGAATGAAGTTTTGTGTGATTCTGTGAACTGGGATTTTATGCGATTAAAGATTTTGAGCTTTGTTAAATGTGGCAGCAACGAACACATGTACCAAAGTTTGGGAACTGGGAAAATGAAGAAAATGTTCCATACACAGCTTATTTTGATAAGGCTCGGAAGGGACGTACCGGGACAAAGATGATCAACCCGAATGACCCCGAAGAGAACCCAGATATCCTCTCTGATTACTCAACTTCAGCTGATACTTCTCTCGCCAACCAGAAAGCTGATGGAGGCCCGAAACCGGCAGAACATGGTGCAGTGAGACCAGCACATGAAAGTCGAAGAAGCAAGGAGGATAACGACTTGAAGTTCGCCAACTCTCCAGTGAATAATCACAATAACCTTGGCCGTAGACCCAGCAGTGAATTGGCAAATCAGCGTCATGGTAGTGCAGGTCGTGGAGCGGTCTCTGGAGACACGCATAGAAGACCTGGAAGGCAAAGTGCTGGCTCCGAGCAGAGTATTGAAAAGTCACCCCTTCACCGCCATGCTAGGGCTGCAGGGCGAGATTCGCCATCTTGGGAAGGAAAGAGCTCGCATGAAGGTAGCCATGGTACTCCTGCAAGATCTCGGTTGAAACCTCGGGGTGACGAAACTGTAAATATCTTCTTTCTTTTATCCTGCCCTTTTTTGCCATACAAGTTAAGTGTTTTATCTGGTGCCATGTTGAGAGTTTGTCTTATAAAAAACATCTTCTTTCGCACTAGAAAGTGGTGGAAAAAACCGTTTAGACAGGCTAATAATATCTCTATGAATCTGATTCTGTTCTCGATATCTTTTCACAAGAATTTTTGTTAATTCCTAGTGGGAGCTACATTTGAGACATGCGTATCAATATGGCATTTTGTCTTATAAGAATTGTTAGAGAAACCTCTTTTCAGGTTATGTTTCCTGTTAAGACGAGGAATCTTTTTTCACTTCTATCTTCTTCTTGGATAACTTGATTCAAACAGTTTTTTCCCAGATTAACTCCCTGATATCGCCACTTTGAACTTTCTAATGTGGGCAGCCTGATCATGGTGCTGCTGTTCCGAAATTCGGGGAGTGGGACGAAACCAACCCTGCATCAGCCGATGGTTTTACTCACATTTTCAACAAAGTGCGTGAAGAGAGGCAGATTGGTCCGGGGAGAGTCGGCACGCCTGAGCCATCTTACCCGCATACGCGAAAACCAGTTCCAGACGACAGTGCCAAGGTTTGTCATTCCTCATTCTTCTCACAGAATTGAAAGTACATCTGGACTTTCACTTTTTCTTATCCATTGCTCATTTTATTATTATTATTATTTTTTTCAGGGCTGTTGCTTCCCATGGTGCAGAAAGTAGTGTCTGTGAATTGTCTGGCTGATTATTTATAAGGTGTATTACACCGATGTGTATATACATATGAATAATGCTAAAGGGCACCAGTGATGTTGTTGAGTGTCGTCCACTAATAAAAGATGGACCCCCCCAATATGAGACGTACAAATAAAGCCCGCCTTCTATTATTAGTGGTGTTTAGCACCAGTGGTGCCCTAAGCATTTTCTATACATATATAAGGTATATTTGAAGGCTCTGTCTCCTCGAGGGGTAACTTTTATGAAGTCTCATTCAGTTTCGCAAAAGTGTGCTGTTTTGTGTTATTGAACATTCATTTCGGATTTGGAAACTCGTCTTCCTTTCTCCTTTAGATGGGTTTTTGTTGTGAAGTACATTTTCTGTTTTCTTTGGCTTATTAAATTTGAAATGAAAAGACAAGACAAGAGATTCTTTTAATTTATTCCAATTAGGTTTTTTGGTTATTACGTTCATCTTTGTCTAATATTGCCATTGATGATTATGTATGTAACATGACAGTCGTGATTGTAAGCTTAAATCATTAGTAATTCTACACCTATTTTATTTTGAAGGTTTTGAGTTTGAATTTCCACCCTTTAAATTTAAAAACAATAAATAAATCAATGCTCCTTTACAGTTTGATTGGTTTAATATCACAAGAATTGGTCATCGTCTGATGCTCTCTTATCTACTTTTTTTTTTTTTTTTACTTTGATGGTGAGGGCGATTCGAACCCTATATTTTTAAGTGTAGTCAGATGAGGTATTACCGTTAAGTTATGTCTGTAACTACTACTCTCTTATCTATATTTGTGAACGAAAAAAAAATTATGTGAAAAATAAAATTATCTTACTTTGTTCTCCAATATTTAATACTATTTTTAATGTTATATTTACTTTTTATCATCATTACAATGATTATTAAAAAGCCAATACATCAATCAGTAAGATAAAAATTTAAATTTGGTATTAGCTATATATTGTGATAAATTTGCTATTAAATTTAGCATGTGACAAATTTAACATTAAATATAACATTCATTAGAAGAGTTTTTTTTTTTTTTTTTACCCAAAATATTAAATTTTAGTATTTACATATAAATTTAGCATTGGATTAGAAATATAACAAATATTAAATGTGAGTCTCGACGGCCATCTATTTGGGGTGAACTCGGCAATCGCCGATTGGTTACCTCCTGATGCCTGCCGCCATGTTGTTCAACAGCAGGTTTGGTGGCCATCGTTTTGGCGATCCGATTGACTTTTTTTTTATATAATTATTTTTAGGGTTGTGAACTTGTGATTTTTTTGGTGGAAATTTTTTTGTTGTTTGAAATTTTTGAATTTCTTATGATTTTTGTGGAATTTTTATTTTTATTTTTCTAATTTTAATTGAAATATGGTACTTGCTTTGATTTTTCAGTGACAAATTTTGAAAAATCTGGCAGAGTATGAAAACTGGTTATAGTGCATTAAATTAGACAGAACTATTATGGATTTTATCAGAATCCATTTTATATTTTACTAGATTTCGTTTTACATTCCATCAAAATTTGTTATGCATTATGGCAGAATCCTAAATGCATTATGACAGAATCTGAAATACGTAGGCATTCTAGTAAAATCCAAAAGGCGTTCTGATAAAATCCAAAATGCATTCTAGTAGAATCCAAAAAGTTTCTCTAGCATCGGAGACGTCCGTCCATATTTATTGAAAAAAAAAACTATCATAATCCATTTTGGATTCTAACAAAATCACTCCAACGATCAGAGCCAGAGACGTCCAACCATCTTTATTGATATCCAAAAAATTATATTTTGTCAGAATTCATTTTGGATTCTAATACGTCTAATCATCTTTATTGAAACATAAAAAAAAAAAAAAAAATTATGTCAGAAACCATTTTGAATTCTAAGAAAATTCCTCCGATGACCGGCGGCCAACGATCGGAGAATGCCGACAACTGACGAATGATTCGGAGATATTTAAAAAATATTCCAATAAATAAAAAAGAGAAGGAAAAAAAAAGGATATTTTTTTTATTTACTATTTTTTATTTAATTAAATATTATAAAATGATAAAATTATTAACTTTAAAATAAAATTATAAGGAGGTGTCATTCTTAATCCCTCTTTAATCTCTTTCTAAGTCGTCCACTAATTTGGGCTTGTTCTTAAGGTTTGGGCCCAGTACGATAATCAACTTACATTGTACAAATTACATTTCATTGCAATTTTCTTCTTTCTTCTAATATTGGAATTAAAAATAGAGCAATTTTTTAAAATGTTTATTTTTCAGAAATAGCATAATTATATAGTCATAATTATTACATTTCATCTTATAAACTTATATAATATAATTAAAAAATGGTTTTGAATGATTTAATTATTTATTTGATATAACGAATGATATTAGTGTTTTTTTTTTTTAATGAGAAAGGATGATATTAGTTAATAGCATAATCCACCCAGTGAGTACTTCAAAAAAAAATTAATAATAATAATAATAATCCACCCAGTGAGACAAGACACAGAGGATCCGACCCTCAGCGCTGTCATATTCTTACATCCAAGCCGGCGCCACTAAAGTAAAAGTCAACAAAAGGGTCAACCTCATTTCTTGAAATGCAAACGGTCAATCACCACCGTTGACCTAAATTATTCCTCACAATCACGCCACGTTTCAAAACAGACGACACGTGATCCACGTGAAAGAAAGAATCACCATGTGGACGCTCGCACCCTATTCGCCCTCCTCCAAACGCTAATAATTACCCGTAGCGCCAAATTTTCGCGGGCGCTTTACAAAATTCAAAAATTTTCACGGAAACCCTCGACAAAATTCAAACCCAAAAAAAATTCTAAAAATGCCGATCTCAAGCTCAACAAAAACTCTCTCTCCTCTCTCTCCTCTCTTTCTCTCAGATCTGAGATTGAATCACTAGAACTCTTCGTGAAAGTCTCACGTTCTCCTCAATTCAAATCTTCCATTTTTCTCTCTCTTCTTTCTGTAAACCCAAAATTTTTCACTTTCATTTTTATGAAATTCGAAGTTCTGTACATTGTTCGCTGAAATTAGCGGATTTTGTTCCGCAATTATGTTAGGAAAGAGTTCATTGCTTGATGACCTTTGAGATTTGACTGGTTTCTGCCGTGAATTTCTCTCCATTTTTGCTTGAAATCTGATCTCCTGGATCGAGGAATCATGGTGAGGGAGAAAAGTGTCGAAAGCTTCTACGCGAGGCTGCGAGAGTCGGCGACGGCGTCGGCTTACTCTCCTCTGCTGATATTCCCATCAACCTCGGACGTGGACTCGCTCTGTGCCCTGAAGATAATCTTCAATGTTCTTGAATCGGATTCGGTTCGATACGCTTGCTATCCCGTCTCTTCCTTTCAAGAAATCCACAAATATGTCGGTCCTGAGTTGTCTGGTTCGTCTGAAAATCCAGTTTCGATTCTTCTCATCAATTGGGGATGTCACCGGGACTTGAGGAAGGCACTGGATTTAGGCCCCCGGGCGAGGGTTTTCGTTGTCGATTGTCATCGTCCGATTCATTTGCACAATCTGAGTGAGCATAATGATCGGGTGGTTGTGCTGTATACGCTGGATGACGAACGCCAGGCGGATTTGGCTTACGATTTTGATGTCTCGGCCCTGGCTAATGCAAGTGAGTTGAATAGTGATGATGAAGCTGATGAGGAATCGGATAGTGATGAGGACGACGACAGTGAAAGTGAGGGAGAGGAAGATGGGCGTGGGTCGAGGAAGCGGAGAAGGGTTTCTCAAGAGAATGAAGAAGATCCTGTCCAGCTTTTCCGGAAACTGAAGAAGGAGTATTATCGTATGGGCACGTTCCATGGTAAGCCTTCTGGGTGTTTGATGTATGAATTATCTCATTATCTGAGGAAGAATACGAATGAACTGCTGTGGTTGGCTTGTGTTTCGTTAACGGATCAGTTTGTTCACGAGAGGTTAACCGATGAGAGGTACCAAGCTGGTGTAATGGAGCTTGAGCAGCACGTTAACAGTTCAGGTAATTTGGATGCAGTAACGTCGGTGACTCTTAAAGACGGGACGAAGATTCGAGCACCGAATGCATCAAGAATCGCTTATGAAGATGAACCTAGGCTAATGCTGCTACAGGAATGGAATTTATTTGATTCGATGCTGTGTTCTTCATACATTGCACCTAAATTGAAGACATGGAGTGACAATGGAATGAAAAAGCTCAAGCTTCTCCTTGCCCGGATGGGATTTGCACTTGTAGATTGCCAACAGAAGTTCCAATACATGAATCTTGAAGTGAAAAGGAAGATGAAAGACGAGTTCGAGCGCTTTCTACCAGAGTACGGGCTTACCGATTTCTACTACAGGAGTTTCTTGCGGCTACATGGTTATAGCTCAAGAGTGTCAGCTGCAGATGTTGTCTATGGAGTTACTGCACTGCTTGAGTCCTTTGTGAAATCAGATGGGTCTTGTGCTTCCAAGCAGTTTGGCGTGGCCTACGATGCTCTTTCGTTGAGCAATCTTGATAAGCTGAAAGCTGGGATGCAACATGCTATCAAGATACAGAGAGCAATTCTTAGGCAAGGAAGCACAGCAATAACTAAGAGTGGTTGTATAAGAAGTGGAAGGAAATTCCGGTGGGTGAAGCTCGAAGATTTGGTGGATACAAAGCTATTGGGATACCCGCAGGCATTGACTAAGTTTTGTTACTTTTTGATGGATGCATTAAGGGAAAAAGGAGCAAGAATGAAACCTTTGCTCTGTGCTTGCTTGTCGCAAGATCCCGGCAAGGTACTGATAGTAGGGGTTTGTGGGAAGCCTCGGCTTGGGGCTGTTCAAGGAAATGCATTTGGAATAGCATTTAGTAATGCAGCTGAGGAGATTGGAGCAGAGTTCTTCCATGAGTTGTTCGAGTCTTCGTGGATTGTTTTGGACGCAGCTGCTGTTAACTCTTTTATGGTAAGGTTGACTGAGAAGCTCTGATGTGGAATTTTGACATAACTATGTCTAACTCGAAACTGTTCAGCTAGTCGAAGCAAGTATGTTTTTCTTGACTATCATGGCATGTCTGAGATGCTTAAAAAATGATATCTACAGTTCTGTACCTAAGAAATGTGATTGTTCATTTTTTTTTTCTTTCCCTTTTTAACATTATTTTTGTTGTACCATGATCTTTGAAGCATGAACTCAACTCTGCTCACTTTAATTTCACCAAGTTATTCGTTTCTTTGACATCTTCGGCCAATTTTTTTTTAATAGTAATCGGTTCAGTCCAAGTGGTGTTGCAAGGATTGTATTATGTAGGGATTATTTTCACGTGTGAGAAAGAACTTCTAAAACACCTTCTATCTGGGTTGTTGATGAATTGCATATTCAAAGACCAGTCTTCTGCCATAAGAATATTAATTCAAAATTAATCAGACGAAGTTATGTTGAAGTTTAGATTTATGAACTCCTATGTTTGCTGAATGTATTAAGATTCCTAAAATTAGCAATTCTAGGAAGACTTCCAATGGTTTCATGGATCTGGATTTTCAGCTGTGGACTTTTTTTTTTTTTTTTCATTTTTTTTAATCTTCTCTTCTTTTTCAAAGGAAGAATTTTGTGTGTATTTGAAATTTTCAGTTATTTCATTTTTACATCTTGGTAGCTGCTTCCTTGTTGTTACCGAAATGATTAGTTAATCCCTCGACCATTTCGCTATCGTTTCATCTTGGCTTTCAGAATCGGCATCTCTAAAATGGTTTCTCAAGTACTTTACTCAAGAACGCAAGAATAATGCTGAGCTGTTCTACATTGTTGTGAAACTAAAAACTGCCTAGCTGGCCGCAGCCTGGACTAAAACAGTGCTGGCACTGTATGTTATTAATCTGTTTTCCAATAGAATTGCTCATTTTAGAAAAGGTTTTGCCATCATTTAGACTGAATCAGCACTGCTTCAGAAGGTTATACTTGTAACATTGCCAACACACAAAGATGCCATGGCAGAGCAGCCTTTGCAAGTTTGAAGCCGATACCCGACCTTTTGACGGTTCGTGATGCTAAACTGGAGCCTGACGTTCATTTATGTGTTTCATCAGGCACACATCACATAGACATAGTGAAGGTCGCTTCTTCTGCAAAATCAAAATGCAGGTAAAAAAGAGTTATAAGTAACTCATAATAGTAGCTGTAGCTGTAGCTAGCTTAGTAATATATGCTTAATGAGAGATTATTATTTTCAGCTAAAGGAAGCAATGAAGCTGCAGATGTTACTGAATATAGTCACTTGTCTTTGTTTTTTCATACTTTTTGGGCTCTGTTTGTTTATGAACTGTTCACTCATATTAACTTGCTAGGCTAGCTTGGTCTTGATTCTTGAATCTTGAACGGTAGATTTAATCAACTCCTGAAAATACTGGTTCTTTGTTGCATAGTTTGGTTGGAATTTTGTCCGTTAATGAAGCTAGCCAGGTAAGTGTTTGAAACTATTGAGTCATAGCTAGTACAGGATTATGGATAAATAGTTTTTTTTTTTTTTTTTTTAATAAGTTTTTTAATAAATGATCGAAGTTTTATAAAATTAAAAAAAAAATCATTTAAAAAAAAGATCGATCAGTATAATCAGACAATTATTAATTGATTATAATTAATCATTAATTCGTTGACTATGATCAATAACTGATTAATGATTATTTTTTTAACTAAAAAATTTGGTCTCCGTTTGGTAAGTTAGTTGGAAATGAAATTTTTAAGTTAAAATTGGTTGACTTTTTAAAAATTAGTTATAATTTTTATTGATTTTTAAAAAATAAAAATAAAAATTGATATGAAAATTTTGATTTAAAACCTGAATTCCAAACACATTCTTAATCTTTTTTAAATTAAGTGTTTCAAAACTGTTTATTTACCTGAGTTTTCCTTGGCCTTCAAATGTAACGGGCTTGGAAGATTCTAGAATACAGATGTAGTTGAACTGTTGGACAAAGGCATGAACCTATATCAGGTCGTGTTCTAGTCCAGCCACTTGGGCCGTTGGGCACAAGTTTAAAATGGGGCAAGTTAAGGGGATGAGTTTAAACTCCGTCAATTTAATTTTTGTCTTTTTTCTAAAATTTTTTTATCTTTTTTTAAAAAAATCAATCAAAATTATTATTTAAACTTATAAATTTCAACTCAAATTCATTCACCAAACACCCTTTACCCTTTAAGAGATGTAGCTTAAAAAAAAATAATCTATCTATCTATAATCTATAATTTATTTATAACTATTTCATTGTATAAACGGGAGTTACATTTTTTACTATTTAAAAAAAATGATCAAGTTATTTAGTCTTCTTCGGTTTTTTTTTTTTTTTTTTTTTTTTTTTGGGCTTTTGCTTTTCCTGTTGTTGTAGACGTCACCAAGGATGGCCTCCTTTGTACTTTTCTTTACACTTTTTTTTTTTTTTTTGCCTCTTTTCTTAATTCCCTAAAATTATTATATACATAATTAAAAAATTATGTTTTCTATTTTTGCTAATCACTTCTCTTTCTTATTATTATTATTATTTGCCTAAGATTTTCTCTTCTAATTTACATCCAATTTTCACACATTCTTTTTTTTTTATTCGTAAATCACACTCTTATTTACATTTATTGAAATACTTTTTTTTTCTTCAAATTATGACATGACTTAATATTTGTACTTAGAATTCTAAAATAGTATTTTCAAATATAATGTTCATAATTTTTTCCCCTAATTACTCTATAAATAGGCATTACTGATCTAAAGCTATATAATAATTGCTCAAAGTGCATGTTATAATTTTTTTTTTTAAAACTTAGAGATAAGAGATTCGAATTATACACTTTGAGATAGAGTCAAGTGTAACATTACCGCTCGACTATACCTGCAACCATTGTTATGATAGAATTAGAAACATGTTTTTTTTTTTTTCCCCTTTCCTTTGAGTTGAAACATGTATCTTGGTATATCTACCTTCTTTTTTTTTTTTGCTAACAATTTTTATTTAAAGTTGCTCTCAAATCTGCCCCTACTTAATAATTTTTTATTATAGTGTTTTAAAATTATTTTTAAAATCTATGATATATAATATAAATAATAAAATATAATAACTAAATTAAAAAAGTGAAATTTCCTACAAACACTATTAAGAAATTTGTAACTCTTTATTAAATTTGTCTTTTTCTATTCTCTTATTTTTTATTTCCATAAAAATCTTTTTTTTGATTGATTTATTTTCTCAATCAAATTTGTCCCCATAAAAATATATTTTTAAAGATGTATTTACTTTCAATTTTTTTTTTTTTAAAGATAGCCTGGTGTCAGAATTTTATTTTTAATTAGTGTCAATAAAATATTATATTATTGAAAATTTTGACATTTATGTTAATAAAATAAATATTCAACAATTTTATCATGCATGTGTTTTGCATGTGCGAAACACATGATTGTGACTTTATTTGTATATGTATATACTATTTATCACGTGTCTATTTTCAAAAAGAAAAATTTTCTTGTTTCTTGTTTGAGTATTTGGTTTCCGACAAACATAATTAACAATTTGTTCTACTACACTACTATGTACAGATGATACAAACTTTATTTACATTAATAGTGAAGTAATTTTATCAAAGTGGTTACTCTTATAACAAAGATAAGAAAATCTCAAAATTTGTGTGAGTAATATTTTAAGTTGTTAAATTTTTAGTGTTTGGTATATGAAAAAATTATTTTGAAAAATTCACCTCTATATTTTCATTTATATATACATATATAAGATGCTAAGACAGTCAGTTTAATTATGAATGTAACATTTGCAATCTCTTAAATTATATGAATTGCTCATGCATGGGACACATATTTAACTAGTAAATAAATAAATTAGAGACCTACAATTTTCGGTATTGAAATCACAAGCAAAGTTGTGTTAGTGGTAGGGTCTTTCTTCCAGAAAAAAGAGAGTAAAATAATTCGTGTTCGAGTCTTTCCACTGTAAGTACTTCCTAGAAGTCCTCCCTCTTCCCCACAAAAATATAGGTTCGTTTGAAGGAAATAACCAAATGAAAATATTTGTGTGATGAAAAGATTTGAATGGAAAAACTTAAACAAAAACATTTAAACTGTCATCTGAATTGACGTTTAGATATTAATATTATGAATATAATATTTGAACAAGAATATTTACACAAGAGTTTAGAAGTAGTTATTTGAAAAGACGGGAGAGATAAGAAAATGATCATTTGAAATGATTTTTATTTTTTTTTCAAAATACTACAGAGGATATATTAGAAAGGAGGTAAGTTTTGGGAGGGAAGACTTTTTACCAATTAAGAACAAAAACTCAAATAATATTTGAATGTTTTATTTTCACTTGTACCAACTAAACACGTAATTGAATGGACTATTCGAATGAAATTTTTTTCAAAATATTGACAAATGGTTGCATTAGTAAAGTAGAATTAGCTGCTAAGTTTTCAGCACCTGAATCGTAAATGGACGGGGAAATAAATTTTTTGAGTTTGATAGTCTGATTTCTTAATAAATTTCTACTTGTATCTTTCTTTCTGAAAGATGTCTCACTCTCTCTATTTTTTTATTTATTTTTTTTTCAGTTCAGGAGTTGAAAGGAGTCTTGTTGTGCGAGATATATATTAATATATATATTTTGGTATCTTGTACGATAAAATTGACTTACGAAAAATCATGCACTACATTTATTTAATGCAGAGATAAATTGATTTTGAGTACATACGTTGGTACGAGAGCTTTCACCGCATCCAGTCGCTTTTCATCAAAAATAGTACTTAGATTAATTCGTGCACAATAATATCCTTTCTTTTACTTAAAAACAAAAAATAACATCCTTCCTTCCTTTCTTTTCTTTTAATAATATGTCTTTTTTAGCTGTTTACTTTCTTTTCTTTTCTTTTCTTTTTATAGGCGGTAAATCATCTTTTTAAAATTTCCGTATGCATAAACGTAAATTACATTCAAAAGCAATAATTTAATACATGGATATTAACGTGATTTTCCATATTTTATATGTAAAACTAATGTTAAATACTAACACGCTGGGTTTACCTACTAAAAAAAAAGTTGATCTTTTTGAGGAAAAGAATTTGTTTTTTTTAAGGGGTAGTTCAGTTTTTTTCAACTTAAAATAGTTGGAATTATTTTTAAGGGAAAAAAGTTGGGAATTTTTTGTACATAAAACAGGAATTATTGCTTAAGTTAAACGTTGTTTAATTCTTATTATCATGTCTGGCTTGATGTATTACCCAAATTTTTGGACTAATTTGTAAAAATTAATATGATTGATTTAGAATAAAATTATCAGATTTTCCTTTAAAAAAACGAGAATTCTACTTTTACTTTTAATAATTATATTTATCATTTTGTACGAACTATTCATTCTAATGTGATTTTTTTAATGGATATAATACAATGTTGAGAATGGAATACTCTATCTTAAAAAACTATGGTAAAAATATCTAAATAAGTCCAAAATTTCATAAAAATAAATAAATTCAAGATGAGAATTCTTCTTTTTTTTGAGAAAAATGATGAGAAGTATTTTCATTTAAAAAAAAAAAAGGATCAGGATAAAAAAGAGAAAGAAGAAGAGGCAAGCTCACGCAAGTGACTCACACGTGCTGCAAATTGGGGTCTGCGTTGTCACTGACGCGTGCGCCAAAGCGCCAGAGACCCAAACCAAACCGAAGTCTCCTGCCTTTGTCGCTCGGTTCTCTATTTAATCTATTTGAAAAAAAAAAAAAAATTCTTCCGTTTCTCCTTCGAAACTCCGCTCAGGATTTACCATTTTTTTTTTCATTTTTTTTTCTCTTTCTATCTGTTGACTGCGATATTTATTTCTGGAATTTCCGAGAAACTGCATCAAGTTTTGGTTTCTCTAGAGTCTTCTTGCAAAGGTGAGAGCTTTATAGTTGAAATCTCTCTCTCTCTCTCTTTTTTTTTTTTTTTTTTTTTTTTTGTGGGTTCAATTCATCGCTGTGAAATAGCTGTTTTCCATCAGTTTTTGTTTGGATTCTAGTTTTCTGTGGTTTGACGGTTCGTCATTTTCTCTGACCATTTTTTTCCCCTTCTCCATTTTTCTGTCTGGATTATTGATGCCTTTGGTATTTGATTTTTTCTAATCTGTGATTTTAGGGCTTACGAATTTTTAATTTTGCAAAGTTCTACTTTTTTGGTGATGGAATTTTGAACCTTTTTTCAACTTGTTATTTCACATTTTTCGGTGGTGTTTAATCTCTATTTTCTTTAATTTTTCTTATTTTATTTTTGAGTTATTGTTCTGATCCCATGTTCCCCCCCTCCTTTTATATATATATATATATATATATATATATATATATATATATATTATCTGAGGCAAGCTTTGGCAAGGGTTCTAAATGTAGCTGCATATCATGTCGAATTTGTAAAAAAAAAAATTAAAAAAAAAAACTGATAGTGTTCTACTCCGATGTTCTACTTGTTTACATGTTTGTTTATCTCCGATTCTCGTTTGGTTAGAGTTAGACTTCGGCTAGAGAATTTGAGCTAATTTCATTTTCCTCTTTCCAAAAAGGTTTAATCATTTTAGTTTTGAAAATATGGTAGAATTTGATAGTTCTGTTTGAGTGATTTGCTTCTTATTGATCTTTGAGAATTTCAGTTTGTGGAACTAACTTGGTTGGTTTAGAGGTGTTTGGTTTTTTCTTTACCATTTTTTTTTTTTTTTTTTGGATTTAATTTTGATATCCCTTTTCCGAATTGGATTTTTCAGGCGTTATATTGGGTTAGGAAATCGATAATCTTAGTAATGAGCACCCAGAGCCATAGGGTTGGTGTAAGAGGCTACCGGCGAAGGAAGGTCGGATTGAACTTAGACCTTAATTGTGCGCCACCGGGTGATAATCGGGATCAAGAAGGAACTTCAACTCAAGCGCGAACCCAGGACTTGCAATCTAGGCAACAGGACAACTCTGCTCCTCCTGCCACGATTGATGTCGAGGCCATTGATGATGATGTCATTGAATCTTCGCCGAGGGCTTTTGCCGCAGTATGGCTTTTTCTTTTGTTACACACGTGATGATTTCTGTGCATATCTTCCTCTTGTTTATCGGTTGTGACGGTATTTACTCTATCATGTGTCATGTTAGGCTAAAAATAAAAGAAGAAACCGTGGAAGGACTGTTGTTGATGTGGAGTCAGGTAGTTTTTTGTATCCTGACCTTGTTTTTGCTATTCTTCGTTAGAATAAAAAGTTTAGACATTTGTTCTTTATTATAATTGTTCTTGTACTAGTCTTTTGTGGGTTTTATAAGACAACAAAATGTGGCTGAGGTAGCAGAATCCTTTTGATGTTGGAACCTTTGATCTAGATTTGACTCACACACTGTGTGTCGCTCCCTCCCTCTCTGTTTCTCTTATCCTTGCAGAAGAACGGAATAGGGTTGCTCATGGTAATCACAAGCGAAGAAGAACTGCATCAAATCAAACCATCATTAATTGTGATTTGTACATAAATTTGGAAAGCGGTGGCAGCTCTATGGTAATAGCACTAAATCCTCATCTTGCATGTTTCATCCATCATCGTCATCTTGCATGTTTAACGAGGGGGGTTTACGGTAGATTTATTAACTCTTGTTTGGTCAAAATACATTATTAACCTGCTTTTGGTGATGGATTTATGTTGAAGGATTTTTGTATGTCTCTCCATAATTTATTCTTCTTTGTTTTTAATGGAACTTCATTCTTAAAAAAGTTTATATGCTCAAGATATTATCACAAATGTTGCAGAAGATTGAGTTGTTATAACTCACAAGGATAACAATGACTGAACTTGCTAAATAGTTGTTTAGATGTTTTAAAACTCATTTGGTGTTTGGTAATCGATTTTTCTAAATTCCTGAGGTGTTTTATTAGTAAAATGGATATTGCTGTAAGGGATACACTACTATTTTAAATTTTTATGGTCGTTTCTTGGCTCGCCCTTTATAATACATGAAATGCAAACATGTTTAACACATGTTCTATTAGTGCCAAAAAGAAAAAGTCACACAAGGGTTTCTTTTAGTATTTATTAAGAAAACAATCTTGTAATACACAAGCAAAGGGAGCAGTGATCTGATCCTGTTTAGTACATCTTGACAGCATGTATAGATGCCATAACTGTATGTACTTGATTCCCATTGAAAATGAGCTAGATGCTCATAGCAATAGTAGACGTCTACTGCGTAACTGTAGCTGTTGTTCAACTTGTTTTATAACTTCAAACTGGATCCACGAAGGCCTCCTAGCGACGGCAGTTATACTTTGCTGGTTGCTTACTCCAGAACTCCTTTAGCTAACTCACCGACTGTATAATATGATTCTTAACCAGTGAAGTCTTATTTTTTTATGATGCTTAAGCAGTGCATGGTTGCAACTCACATCAAATACTTTATTTGCAGGCAGAGAATGCCAAGAAGCCACCTCCACCACCAAAGGAGCCTACTTTTACCTGTCCGATTTGTATGGGCCAATTGGCCGAGGAAATGTCAACAAAATGTGGCCATATTTTCTGCAAGACATGCATTAAGGCTGCGATTAGTGCGCAGGGTAAATGCCCCACCTGCAGGAAAAGAGTTACTAATAAAGAACTAATTAGGGTATTCCTTCCTGCGACCAGCTGATTGTTATGCTTATCTCCTGGATAATTGATGGCGTAAGTTGCTCGACTCTATATTTTCGTTTCACGTCTAGCAGATCAGTAGAACATATAAATAAACCGATATTAAAGACTGCTTATTGTGCAGGGTGTCTTTGTAGTCACTCATATGCCATGTTACAGTCCTTGGAGAAATGGTTATTGAAAAGAATAGTAGTTTGCACATTAGTTTACTAACCTTCAAGTGACTGTTTTAAAAATATGCGAAGTTATTGATGATGTAAGTGCATGCGTTTACTTCCCATAAAAATCTTTGCTTTACAAACTTTTCATTTTCTCCTTTCTAAGGGCTGTCTTCAGTACTTGTTCTGATATTCAACTCATGTTCGTTCTATCATCGATATGTATAAATATATGAATATGTGTATATATACTTAGTTTCACTCTTCGTTACTTATGATAAATGGGGGCCTTGTTTCTTTGGATTTATACAGAGTGCTTCAGGGTTGAGAGATCAAAATCGAAAGAATTGGTTTTCCCTGTCAGCAGAGTTGAGTTTCCATACTTAGCTGTATGAGATATTGTGCAGGAAACTAATGTAATGACAATAGTAGTTTTTCCTATTGAAAGATATTTTCTTTAGTGCATATTAAAATAGCATTCCTAAATGAAGGAAATATGACAATGCTGGTCAGATATTGATTGTTATTTGAGCCAGTAATGAGTTCTTGAAGTTTTTTCTTCTTTTTATTTTGGCACTAGAATTGGACAAATATTAAACTTGTTTAAAAAAAAAAAAAAATTTCAAGTAGAAAGGGGAAAGGAGAGTGCAACTTTCGATCGTTTAAATATTATAACATGTTTATTTAAAGAGCTATCGTGCTTGGTACTAGCCAATAGCTATATGGCGATTCATCAATTCCGATTAGGCATATTCACAGATACAAAGCCCTCTTGGGGCGCATTATTCATAACATAGCACATACTAGATAAGCAGTCTCCACTTTGCTAAGGATACTTGCCACCCGTTCCTATATCGCCTTTCTTAGCATCGTCTTGTTCGGTCATTTTCCAAAGGGCCGGGGTCCCTCCTCCATAACCAGCAAAGCGGCCAAGCCAAGGGTGCCCTGCAAACCAAGGATGGCCTGCAAGCCAAGAGAGGAAGGCCCCAAGACCACCCAAGCCCCCAACGTTTCCGGTTCCTGTGCCTTGGGCCGATCCTCCTCCCCAAGGGAACACTCCATTCCACCACGCCCAGGGGAACAGGGCACCGAAGGTCATGGTGTGCAGTGGACCGTTGGTGTCAGCCCCCTCTTTCCCGGGCACACCTCTTCCTCCTTCAGTGCTAGCCACGAAGGCCGAGAAAAGGAGTGCCAAAGCAAGCAACGGCTTGATACTTTTCTCCATCAGTCTTCGATATTTTTTGTGTAGATACATTTACTCGAAAGACTCCACGATTTATAGTGGACAAGAGCAGTTTCAACATACTTTGTTTAGGTATGACATTAATTGAGCTCTGTTGCATGGCGAGCTTGATTTGTATAGGAAAAATGATATTTTAGTGTCATGTACAGATCACTTGGCCTGCGATTTCTTTGGGTTGGTTTGGTATTTTAGTTTTTCTCTGATAGTATTAGTGAGGGAAAATGGTAACAACATTGATCACCTCATGGCCCCAAGGATTAGATGGGTCAACACGTTATTTGATTCTAAAGGGTTTTACTATTTAAGCATAGCATGTTCTGACAGCTTAAACTGCTTCTCTAATCGACAAAGTCTTGGAATGGGAGGAGCGGTTGATGAGGTTAGAAGGCTGGTCACAATCTCAGGAGGGCCCATCCACAAGCATGTATGTGTGGTGGTACTTGTGTATGGGAATACAACGATATTAGAGGAAATTGTGATAATAACCCTTTTAGTACATACAAGTCGAGTCTAATACCCGTGCGTTGCACGGGAGAGAAAAATAAATAGATAAATAAATAAAAAAATTAAATATACGAGTCGAGTCTAATACCCGTGCGTTGCATGGGAGAGGAAAATAAATATATAAATAACATTTAATAATACAGTTGGTTATGATAAATAATATAAATACAATAAGTTTTCAAAAAAAAAAAAAAGATCTTCAATAGTTCTCTTTGCATTCTCATTCCAAACTATCATCACCGTAAGCTAGAAAAAAAAATTAACATAAATCAAAAAGCGAAAAATAAAATATATAAATCTAGGGAAAAAAAAAAGCTAGAAATAACTTATAAAAATAAAAAAAAAAACAAAAGAAAAGAAAGCAGACCATATCTATATTTTGCTCCATCTTCTTTGTCTTAAATTTTTTTTTTTCAGGATCTCTCTCAATTATAAAAATGTAAACTAATAATAATAATAATATAAAAAAACTTTTCTCCGGTGATGTAGAGATAAAGATAGAGAAATAAAAATGATCACGATAATTAAAAATCAAAATAAGAAAAAAAAAGGCGAAAAAAAACTCAACAGGGAAAAAAAGATTGGAGAAAAAACAACAAAACCAAAAACAGATTCTATTATTTTTTTATTTACTATTTTTTACAAAAAAAAAAAAAAAGAAATAAATTTTAGTAGATTATATACATGCAAAACACAAAAATTAACTATAACATCTAAAAAAAACAAAACCCAACAAATGAAAAAGCCAAAAAAAACCAAGCACAAAACGAAAAAAGAGAATAAAAAATTTTTGGAAATTGGAAATGTGGAAACAAAAATCATTAAAAATTATAAAATAACAAAAATACAAAGAAAAGATAAATAAAAATTTAAAATTTAAAATTTAAATCTTAGAAAGCAGAAAAAAAAAAACAGAAAAAAAAAATAAAAGGGAAAAAAAACTAAAAAGGGGAAAAGAAAAATTAAAGAAAAACAACAAAATCAAAAATAAATTCTATTTTTTTTTGTTTATTATTTTTACAAAAATAAATAAATTTCAGTTAGATTATATACATACAAACATTGTACTTTAACACATGTTCAATGAACAAAATAAAAAATGCACATTAAAAGGGTAACAATGTACAGTTATTGTAGCTATCAGAAAAAGCAACTACAAAGAAATGGTAAAATCATCCATAAATAATTTTAGAAGGACAAAGTTGTCCCAACACTGTATCAAGCTGTAAAAGTAACTAAAGCCCAAGAGTAAAATTGCCAATTGAAAAAAAAAAAAAAAGGTAAAACCAAAATAACACTGTAGCAAAGGAAAAAAGCAACTACAAACGAATGGTAAAATCGTCCATTAATAATTTTAGAAGGACAAAGTTGTCCCAACACTGTATCAAACAGTAAAAGTAACTAAAATCCAAGGGTAAAATTGCCAATTGACCAAAAAAAAGAAAGGGTAAAATCGGCATAACACTGTAGCGAAGAAAAAAATAATTAGTGATGAAGGGCAAAAAAATCATTACACTGTAGAAAAAAAGTAAAAGTATTGTACATTACTGTAGCTAAAGCATCGGATATAAATAAATAAAACAATGTATTATGGATTATTGTAGAAAGAACAGTGAAATCACCCATTCCATTAATATATTAGTATAATGTTTAGGATTTTTGTCTCACTTAATTACTAATTCGAATTTTTACCCTATTGACAACTTTTTTGTTTAACATTATAAAAGTACAAAAATCCTGAAACTATTATAGACGGGACAAAAACCCCTTATGATATGCCCGATCATTATGGCTGCGCTTTCCAAACCACTGTTATGCTTTTGATCCTATTAGGCTGATTGCGCGTTCGCTTTGGTATGAATAATATGATGCAAAAGACGGGCTTACTCCGAAGTGGGTTGGTAGATGGATGGATTTGTGTCCCATGAGAAGCATTTCGGGACTATATTCAAGCTACCGGCTCAATATTCATGAACCTTATTGGGACTGAATTCAGCACTCCATCTTCTACTTTACTACTTTTTTTCTTATTACTAGTAATAGACACGCACCACGCACGTGCTATATCAATTTATTAAATAAAAAATAATTACGAGATATTATGATGGAATAAAGTTAATTGGATGATGTTATGGGAAAATAATAGTTGATATGGTAAAAAAAATGTTTGAGTAAGGATAGTAAGATATATTTATAAAATTTTATTTCAGTATGGACAAAAAAGAATAAAAAATAAATAAAAATAAAAACGATGAAAGAAAACAAAATGGATGAAAATGAAGGATAATTAAAAAGAATATAATATGTATGTTTTTTAAATATTAAAAAAAATTAGTTGAGAATATGAGATGATCATAAAAATATAACGAGTATATGTTTATTTGAGAGAATTTTTTGAATGACGTAAGGAGAATAATTTTAGCAACTTAAAAAAAAAAAAAAGAAAAGAAAAGGGAAAGAAAAAGAGTGAAAGAGAATTAAGGGGGGAAAAAAAAAAAAAAGAAGAGTGGCACGTGTCAAAAGAAAGAGGGATCCTTTTGGCTTTTTATATATGTTATTGTTAAGATAAGAAAAAAAATAAATATATTTTAAAGCTTTACAACGGCATGCCATTTTTATTCTAAACGTGTTACTAGAAAAAGACCCAAAAAATTATGAAAAATATGAAATCCCATTCTTTAAACATGGTTTATAGTTTTCTGTATAATCCTCATGATGGAACTCCGAGAAAAAGATGGCATCTACTCTTAAGTAGATATAGACTTCAGAGTTCAGCCAAAAAAAAAAAGAAACATTGATAAGGAAATAGGCTCACGCTTCATTTTCATTTTCTTAAAATAGAACCATGTACAATTTTACTTCTTTCTTATACTCGAAACAATCTCTTAATACAATTTTTTTTACACTCAAAACAATCTCACTAACAAAATAATCACACACATTTTTAAAACGGTCCCAACTCTATTTTCACAATTTTTCTTTTCCATTTCCATTTTTAGACTCAAAACAAAAATGAAGCAAAACCATTTCTAAAATGCTACAAAACAGGCTTAATATATATAGGAAAAAAAAAAAAAAAGGGTTACTTGCAGGAGTTCGGGTTTGCAAAAAGTTCTCAGGCAATGGTGTACGACACAGCTGCAATGGCAAAAATCATTGTCTAAAACGTAACGAGGCATGACTGAATAACTGCTGAAAAAGCTCTTCTGGGCATTATAATGGTGCAATGGTTGCTTAATACAAACTCATATTTAGGTCAAGGAATTGAGTTCAAGACAAAGCTTAACACTGCTGGGGAAAAAAATTACAACAAATGAAAAAAGATTTGTTTTTACGAGTTTGCAGTATATGTTTCAAATTCTTTCTCCTGATCTTTCTAACCAAGGACTTCAGATCTCGTGATGATCTGCGTCCATTAAAAAGATGAAAATTTGATAACCTAGCTCCTATCTAAAACAACAAATTGGAATCAAATTTATGGAATAAGACACTAGAAAATAAGCACGCGCTGAGAGCAGATTTAACCGAGAAAAGAGTAAGTAGAGCAGACCACACTGTTTCTTCATCTGGAAGGTTTCTTTCTCCACTCAGTTCGTCCCCGGTTTATCTCAAGCCCATCACCTGATAGTCTCAGTAGATGAAGAAATTGCCTACAGTCTTGATGTTTGCCCACTGTTGCTGAGGCAGAACCATTTGTTCCTTGAAGCGCTTGGATCACTTCATCGCCCTCAATCGGCTCCACACTAGTTAGAGAATCGACAATGTCATCGTGTTGACATTCACGTCTGTAATCTAAGGTGATGGTCTGCAGTTCATGGCTATCAATGATTTCTTGAGGCATGCTCTGCCATAGAGAGATAAAGTATGACTGTCAGCTCATGATATCCGCAAAACAAACACAGACAGGAATTGTTCCAAGCGTGCTTAAATGCAAGAATAAAAAATCTAATAAATGAGAGGACTGTAAAACAAGAATACTTAATGAGTAAGGAAAAGTGAGAAATATATACTCACCTCCAGGACCCAACCAATGTAGGTTACGTTATTAACATGCTGGTTCATGTCCAGATCAGCTCTCCGAGGCTGCCATATTCAATTTCATGCTGAGGACACAGAAGAAGACATTGGAATATTCAAGTATGAATAACTCAAGTTAGCTTACCACAAGTCCCAGTTTAAAATTCTCAGAAGGATCTTCCAGTTTTGGTATTTTCCTTAAGCTGCTATTGTTCTCCTCCGCAAAAGCTAGCCTAAAAATAAAGAGGAAACAAATTATGGATGGACTTTTTAATAAACAATACGAATTGCTTCAAATTTTGTGCTTATATATCATTACATGTTATATGAAGCTTTTGGGTTTATTTCAACAACCAAACTATTAAATGACAGATAAGGCCTATAACGACACTTGATCAATCAAAACCATAACATCCTGTGAACTCCAGGTATAACAGAATATATGTTTGACATGAATTAGATTTTTGATTACGTGCTGATGGATAGAAAAAGAGCCTACCTGAGTTCTCGTGGACAAAAGACCAAGTACTCATCTCGAACATCATCACTGACTTTCTGAAGTCGTCTGGTGTCTTGGTTCATCATCACCCACTTACTGAAACCACAATTACAAATATACTCCAAGTAAATCTCCTAAGATATATAGAATTAGAATCAAAGAGAAACTAATCTGACCTCTAAGAATTCTTGAACAGCAGACAACTATCCTTTATTCTTTCAGTTTTCAACTTTATAATAGAACATATAAAACATATTTAGAACAGATATCAGAAGAACAAAATGATAAATAAAAGTCTCTCAGCCTTCAAATAAGCACATAAAACCGAGGTTACTCAGAATACCCCCTTACAAACAGTCTCATCATACCCCATAGTAGACGTTGCACCATTCTTCCAAGGAACATTCAGATGAAGAATAAAGGTTCTTAGGACATGATTGACATATCTAGGCCATTCTCCAAAGACATACTTAGAGACTACAATTTCAGCAGAGAGAGACAGCAATTTTCTAAAGCAAGATTAAGACCTATAACCTCTAGAAGCCAACATAGAAAACACAAAATACCAGCTCTTAGACATGCAAAACTTCCATGGGACGGAAAGGATATCGACTTCGTTAATATAAATTCGACATGTTGCACGCACTTGCAAATGATTCTCGAAGACATTATAAAGGAAAATATCGTTATGAACCTTGTTGCTCTTCCAATGACTTGACCGGTGGCATAGTCCTTGAGAATCCAATCACGTCTTGTCCCAATTCTACCTTCGCTCTGGCACCATGTTTCTATTTCAACCACATCACTCCTGCCTCACATACCCCCATGTTAAAAGATCACATTTTTAATCAGAAAATTCCACACTTTAATTGCAACTAGAGCACTAGAACCGAACATACCAAGCTGGGTATTTATAGATTTCAATGTGCATGCGAGCAGTGACCCATATCAGATGCAATTTCCTCATGGTGGGCGTTGTTGCAAATCCATCAGTCGAAAATCCAACACTCTGAGCATGGTTACATCCAACCTCCTGCACCAAAAATATTTCACCCCAGATTTTTCAACAAACCAACTTTCAAGGTTCCAAATTTCATACAAAACTGCAAATTTCTCATTCAAAAAGCACAAAAATGCAGTATTTCTTTCAGATCACTAAATGCAATGACCAAATCGGTGAAATAACATGTTTATGCGATCATGTTTCCGAAAAATAAATTGAAATTTGATCCCAAAACGGTTCGGAAATCAAATCATAGCTCGAAAGAAGCTCGTAAGGGCGAATAATACGAATCAATCGAGCAATAATTTAATCCAAACGAAAGAAACAAGAAATGCAAGTGTAGACAAAGACACCAGAAATTTAAACCAAATTTAGATTAAATTAATTAAAATCCAGAAAAGAACAAAGAAACGCATTCGAATCGAGACGAACCTGCAAGAGATTAGCAATGGTCTCGACAGTGGCAGTCTTGTTAATCCCAACCTCGTAGCATCTCACAATGAACTTCTCCTTATACGACAACCCGTCCGCCGTCAAGCTTCCCAGCCTCAGCCGGTCCGCCAAGCTCCCCAACCCGCTCTCGACCCGGTTCGCCGCGTCCTCCGCAGTCACGCCGCCGCTCCTGTCGGAAACGACGGCGAGAACGGTGCCTCTGGTCGTCGTCGTCGTCGGGGAGCAGCAAAACGACGCGCCATCGACTCTCCGGCGGGTGGAAATGGGCCTGGGCCTGGAATTGGGCCGGCCGAGGAATCGGCATTGGGCCAAGGATTGGAGTTGGTCCGCCGCATTGCACGAGAGCTTCAACATCTTTCTCTCTTTTCTCCGTCGGAAAGAAAAAAAAAGATAGGAAAAAAAAAGCTCGAAAGCTTTCTCTCTCTAGAAAAGGACTGGTTTTTAATTTTTTTTTTTCTTTTTCTCTCTCTAGAGTCTCTCTACTCTAGAGAGAGAGAGTCTAAAGAGAGGAGTGTGTGACAGAGAGAGCTTTCAGCTTTTTTTTTTCTTTTTTCTTTTTTAAATTTTTTAAAATTTAATTTTGCTCTGTCTACGATAGGATCGAGGAGAGACAGCCAGAGAGAGAAATGCCATTGGATTTGGGTACAAATAACGAATTTGCCACGCTAGGTGGCTAAAGTAACTGCCAACTCTGAAGAAGTTGGTGCACGTGGTGGCGCTGCTCTGTTAGCCCCTTAGATCGTTGGGGGCGTGGCTTGGTTGGTTTGGGTTCACCACCAAGGCCACTGTGTGCGAGACGCCAAGGGATGTCGTGCGTTGGCATGGCCTTGGGTCGAGCCCGATTCGGCTAGACAGCCAGACAACGTAAGTTGTGCGTGGGAGCGTGCATTGACGGCTTGGTTAGGAGGCGTGGCTGTCCTGAAGATCCAGTGGGCGTGAGTCAGCCCCAAAAGACCGTGAGACCGAGACACTTGGCCAGATTGCACATGTGGGTGGCGGTTACCAGCACTCCTACTCCAGCGGAGGCATGTGGCGAGATCTGAGTGGAGCCAGGCAAGTCACACGGACAATTGGCGGGCTTTAGGACGAGACAACAAATCCGGCAGTTGGAGACCGGTTAGAACTGACCAGGTGGCTGTGCTGGGTTGGCCCAGCACCAAGCGGCGGTTACCAGCAGTTATTTATGTAATAACTGCCTTGTATGGCTTTGTCTTTATATTTACGTTGTCATATGCAGAGACATGGACGGTGTCATGATCCTGCAGTGAGATAGAACATTTGTAATCCTTTATCCTGTGTATAATAAAGGTTGGGTGAGATTTCCCGTACGAGTGTGGCTTGTGGTTACGCGTGTGTTGCGTGATTGCTGTGATTTCCTTACGTTTGTCGTGTTGTGTGTGTGCCTGATTCGGATTTGGCTGACTAAGGGTGATTCCTTAGGCCATCACAGGGTGAAAATTTCGGTTGGTTCACGGTACCTGTGACACTCTAAGGTCATGTCCGTTTGTTTCCTGATTCCTGATTCCTGATTCCTTTTCTTTAGAGGTCAAAACGTCGTCGTCTGTCGCACGTGATGTGAACGTGACTCAAGAAGGTGTCCAATCGGGATTTGGGCTCAAGAGAGTCAATGGGCTGGCAGGGCTCAAAAATTGGGTTTACATAGTGGACTTGGATGACATGCCAGATCCTGGGCCTTCTGAGCCCAATTTAAGGCTTACTTCAACATGGAGTAGTAGATCTGGACATATGTCACCACCAGAGTTTCAGACTATTCAAAAGTATTGATGTTGTGATCATCAGCATGGCCCAAGGATAAATTCATCAAATGATGTGAGTTCCTGTAGAGGGTTAAATCTATGAATTGTTTAATGACGTGGTAAATCTTTTTCTTCTATTTTTCTTCTTATACCAAACGAGATAATGAATACTCATTACAATCACTGTGACTTGGTACTCAAAGATGGTTCACAGATGAACAATAATTTTTCTCACTCATTTTTCGAGCAGATGGGTGAGAAAAATGAGGTATGCCACCAAGTTCGTAAGGTGTTCTGGTTGCTGTTCTACCCTTTAAAAAAAAAAAAAAAAAAGTGCTCGTGTATATTATTGTTCCATATATGTTACGTTTTTTTCTTTAGTTATGTGTGCGCACAAAATTTCAAAGTTAAAAGCAAAACTAGTTATCAAAAAAAAAAAAAAAGTTAAAAAGTTAAAAGCAAAACAAATGTTTCCTTTTTATTTGGAGACACATTGTTATAAGGCCTAAAATTTAAGGGAGAAATTTGAAATTTATCACTTTTTTTTTTGTTTAAAAAATATTGTCTTTATATTGTCTCACTTCCCTTAAACTTAAAAAAATAAAAAATAAAAAATAAAATCTCAAAACCTATTAACAAAACGAAAAAGAGCTCGGTCTAATTATCCTCTAATGATGACTTCAGTTTTACATAAATCACTATGTGTTCGATGACGTATAGTCCATTAGCCGTACAAGACCATTACTGAATATCAAACTTGAAAAACACCATGAACGAAAAAAGAAAGGAAAAACATCCCTACCACTACACCATCCTAACAGTGGTGGACATCATTTGAATGTTGTACAGTCCATAATCTTAAAAGGAGCTTGCTCAAAGCCTATCCTAAAGCAAAAATATCAAGGGCCAATTTGCGGTGTCATCTTCAAATGATAAAATACTATTTGAATTTCAAAATTTAAACTTTACATTAAATTTGATCTCTCTTTCGTTTTTAAAAAAACTCAGGGTCCGTTTGGTGAATGAATTTGAGTTAAAAATTTTAAGTTTGAGTTGAAAACTTTTGTTGACTTTTCAGAAAAGACAAAAACTTTTTCAGAAAAAGACAAAAATTGAGATAAAAAAATACATTTTAGTTTGAGATATTATAACTCACCAAACAAAGCCTCAAACTTTAAAAATCTATAACCTTTTCATTTCCAATCGAAAATGGGATGATATTTATGTCAAAATGCTCGTAACGACAAGATGAATAAAATAAGATCCCTTTTGTTTATATTTTTTTAACGCATTTCAAATTTTTGTACTATTTTTTTGTATCACATAACTTTTTTAAAAGTTTTCACTCCAAACACACATTTCCAACCTAATTTTTAAAATACCATCTACAGATATTCCCCAAACGGACCTTAAATTTCGAGACACAACAAACTAAAAGACTCACGAAATTTCTTTTCTGAAGAACAAAATTATAAGATCGACAAGAGATATTCGATATCATATATCTATAGAATCACACATGAAAATTTCAAAAATGATAAAAGACTTCCTCTCAATATTAGAGACATGCACAAGATGTTCTTTCATACATAGAATTCCAATAATTAATATTATTATTTATTCGATATGGTTAAACCTTGGGCTACGAATTCATTTGTGTAGGACATGCCCTTTTTTTTTTCTTGGCTAAATTAAGGATATGGTGATCCCTGCCATTTCCCGTTTTATAACACCATGCAGGTAAGATTTACACTCCCATGAGTTGACAGTGGATTCGAACCTCCGACCTCCCAATTAGTGAGATTTTTAAGGTTGTCTCCCGTGCCAACTCACCTTAGCTATACAAAAGTTTTATAATTATACATCCACATACAGTAGCTATACATGTATATATACACGTATATACTTCAGCAAAAAATAAAAAAGTTGTAATATTATGCATTTAATAAACTTAAATAATATAGGATGGTTCGCCATTTAAAAAACAAAAACAAAAACAAAAACAAAAAAAACAAAAAACAAAACAAAAAAGAAGCAAAATATGAGGGCTGGCAAACTAGTAAGGAGTCCAGTTAGCCATTAAGCATACTTCCTCCTTTCACTGACACTAAACTCCTAAGACATAAAAAAAGCACGAGTCGAGTCTGGCAATAGCGATCCTGGAATGGAAAGTTCCTTGAACTTTTGAGTATGAAGGTTGTAAGATACAATTCGACCGTCTCTAGTTTGCATTAACAGCTCATCATCTTTCCAAAACGCTAGAGGGGAATAAATGCATACCAATGATCCAATTGTAAGATGCTTGTTCCAAGAAGTGAAACCTTCAACACCGTTAAAGTCGTGTACCATCATCAGCCACATTTCAAACGATGTCGAGTGGTGTGACCTCTTAGTAGAGATGAAAAAGACAGCCGATTCCTTCCATATTGTAAGCCTCTTGAATCTTCTATTTGGCCTTTGGGCTAACAATGGTAACTTTATACTATTAAATTTCTCTTCAGATAGGTCAAATAAAAGAACCGTGTGTTCAGAACCTTGTAACCCTGCACTCCTCCAATAATAAACACCTCTGCAATACAGCCCATCATCACTAAGCCAGCAATATATATCTTTTAAATCAACTTCCCTCCAACAATCTGTTCCCCAAGTGTGCACTAGAGCTCTAGATTGCTTGTTAAAACCAAACGAAGAGAACAACTTAACCTACTTGTAAGTATCAGCTTTGGGATCATATCCAAATCCAGCACCTGCAAACGAGAATTCAAGTTGAAGGCGCGGTGTGCGGAGAAGCTTGAATTCGCCGAGCTCTACATTGCACAAATTAACGTTTGTCTCTTCAGAACAGTGATGGGCATCATAGAAGCAAATGACGCCATTACAATGAATTGCCGATAAAAACTCTGGATATTGCTTTTTTGTTACTTTCAGAGCAAAAGGTAAATTGAATTCTTCAACAACACAAGGAAGGTGATCACCATCACTATCATCCTTGTGGATTGTGACCAGTGATAAAACTTGTTTTTTACCAGCATACTTGTACCGACCGGTCAAGACTTCCCTTTTTGATAACTAATGTACGTGTGTGTGTGTGTGTATATATATATATATATGAATGTGATTTTAATGATTATTTCAAAATTCTACTAATGTGTGTGTGTGTATATATATATATATATGTGTGATTTTAATAGTTATTTCAAAATTTACCCATTAGTAGTTACTGTTGTTATAACCGTTGGATATAAATCCGATGGTTGTTATCAATTGGATAGTTGAAAAAAAAAATTATAATAATTAATGAATATTGAACTTTCAAAGCTCATTAAATACAATTTTGGATAGATAACTTACAACTTATTATTAACTTATTGATATTATTTTTTTAAATGATTTTTTTTATTTAATTGGAATTTAAAATAAATTTATTCTCTAATTTTTTTATGACATTATTTTTAAAAAAAAAAATTCTTTAAAAGTTACTAGTGAAACTCTTTTAGATCTTTATCCCCAATATATTTAAACCATTTTTTTCATGATTTGCCCCTCGTGAAATTAGTCCAAAAATAATGCTCTTATGATTATTCCAAAAATGTTTTCAATTATGCTAAGGTTTGATTTTTGAATACTCATATTTTAAACTTGAAAGTTCAACAGATCTTAGAAACCAACTATATTTAAATCTAAAAGTCACAATATTTTGACTCCAAACTTTAAATCTATTGCAAAACTAGTTTGTTAAGTCAGGTTAAAAAGGAGAGTGGCATGGCATAAGTCATTATATCTTGCAATCTTTCTTTTTTTTTTTTTAAGTTATTATATCTTGTAATTTGAATTCGAAGGTTGTACGGAAAAATTTCCATTATGCCCGTTAATGAAATTTTTTAATGAAATCTGAAAAAAAAAATTAATCAATAAATAAATTAATTAATTAAAAAGGAAATTAAAATGAAAAGGGAAACAAATTTTTTTCCATTATTGAATTTTAATTCCAAATATATATTTGTCCACCTCTATAAAAATGATCTTTTAATTAATATTTAAGGGTCCATTTGATAATCAAGTTTAACTCAAACTAAACTGTATTTTTTCATATCAATTTTTTGTCTTTTTCTAAAATTTTTTTTTTTATTTTTTTTGAAAAGTCAACAAAATTTACTATTTAAACTTAAAAAACTTAACTCAAACCTAAACACCAAACGGACCCTTAAGATTGGTTGTTTATTTATTTTTTAAAAGAAAATTGATTGTTTAACTTGCTTTAAAAAGTCATTAAAAATGTTACATCATTAATGTAATTAGAATAGGCACTACTTTTTATAATTTTGTCTTATAACCATTCATGGTTACAAAAATATAATAACCATTGAAAACTCTTCCATAATGAGTAAGGAAAAGTGAGAAATATTCATTAAAAACAAAAAACAAAAACAAAAAATTCATCAAAAAAAGGTAAAGTGAGAGACATAAACTTACCTCCAGGACCCAATCAATGTAGGTTACGTTATTAACATGCTGGTTCATGTCCAGATCAGCTCTCCGGGGCTGCCATATTCAAATTCATGCTGAGAACACATAATAAGACATTGGAATATACATCGATGAATAACTCAAAGTTATCTTACCACAAGTCCCAGTTTTTTAAAATTCTCAGCAGGATATTCCAGTTTTGGTATTTTCCTTAAGCTGCTGTTTTTCTCCTCCGGAAAATAAGCTACACTAAAAATTAAAAAGGAGAAAAATTATGGCTTTGGGGTTTACTTCAACAACCAAACTATTAGAATGCAAGATAGGGGCAGTATTTCTTTCAGATCACTAACATGCAATGACCAAATCGTGAAATAACATGTTTATCTGATCGTGTTTCCGAAAAAAAAAAACACTTGAAATTTGATCCCAGAACGGTTCGAAAATCGAATCAGAGCTTTTGTCTACAGAGAGATTTCGGGTTCGTTTGGCTTTCAGGTGTAAATCTAACGTATTCATATCAGTTTTTGTCTTTTTCTGAAAAGTCAACAAAAATTATAACTAGTTTTTGAAAAATCAACCAATTTCAACCTAAAAATTTCATTCCAAATCCTTACATTAAATGCAATTAAAGCTATATAGTCGTAATCCAGTGCTCTCTAGTTTCATAATAAGTCGAACTTTTATTTTTTATTTTTTTTAAATCTTGGATAAGGTCCACTTTTGTTGAAGAATTGGTATCCTTGAATATTAGGAAGCTTATACCGGGCTGGATCCTCATTAATTATTGGAAATGTAAGGTTTTTAGCGGAATATTTTGGAGAATAGTTGATTAATTAATGGCAGTCGACTCTAAGAAGCTGTAATAAAAGTTTTAACTTTCAATAGTTTTGCTGTTGAAATTGTTTACTAGCTAGTGTGGCTTGATCTTGGTTGACTCTTGCTAATTCATCCTCAAGTACAGTGACTTAAAAACAATAATATGTATCTAGGTATCTAAAGACGTATCATGCCATAAAAATGGTGTAAATTGCAAAAGGTTTACCCTAAAGCTATGGAAAACGTGAGTGACTTGAAAAAAAAAAAAAAAAAAAAACGTAATTAACTGTCAAAAAACATGTTATGATATATTTAAAAAAAAAAAAAAAGTATGAGATTTACTTAAAAATGTTTATTACAAGATGTATAAAATACTTGAAGTATCCTTAATAAAATCCATGTGTTGTCTTTAACTGGACAATAATTAGGTTTCACAACTTAACATATAAGTCTAAAAAGTGTGCATGCTAAGTAACATAAAAGCACCAGAAGTTTTTATTTTGTTTTTATTTTTATTTTTGTTTTTAAATTTTTTTTGGAGGAAATACATGAACTCTCTGGATCCAGTTGAATTCATTTTAGAATTGAATGCCTTAATCCCAGGATTGTAGGGATGTAGGCAACCTAATGTTCATGATCTAATAAACTCTCGTTAATAATTTAAAAAGAACAAGTTATAACTTACACGTGACGAATGTAAGCACTTCGCTTAGTTTCTATGATCTATACTCGTTGAAACTATGGATAATGATTAAATAAGTATAAGCGAGTTTCACGTGGTTTGTTATTTTATATTCTGAAAGTGGAGCAAGCATGGCTTTTGAGTTAAGTTATTAATGGAATGAAAACACAATTACGACTAAATATTTTATAATTTCTGTTATGTGGTCGGCCTGTAATTAATTCGTCAACTGTGGATTAATTAAATAAGTATTACTTGAGACGTGTAGATGTGAGGTCCTGTGTATTTGTCTGAACTAATAACTGAAGTTCATAATAGGAACAGTTCGTAATATAATTTTATAAAATGATTGAAAAATTATGGCATAACATTCTGTACTGATGTTGATGATTTCAAATAAGGAATTCAAAATTGAGTAATTTAATTTTCTAAAGTCAGGGAATTGAAAAAAATAAAAAAGCTATTTACAACTCATAATTGTCTACGGAAGAAACAACTAAATAATTGAAAATTAAATTATTGACTTTCTCTATTAGTTCATACACTGTTTTAGAACAAAACAAAAAGGTTAGGACTATAGCTAGCTAAAAAAAGGTGTCACTTTCTAGAAAGCTTCAGGCTTCACAAGCCACTTCATCGAGATGTTGACCATCAGACAGATGGAACATGAAGAAAGTTCAATTAGTTTATCATGGCTTTGAAAGAATCTATTTGATTATGATGGTGATTTAAACATTATGTGAACCATAATCCTTAACAGTAATCTTAGTAATGAGCAAAACCTTGTCTGTAAGTATCAGGCAGGGTGATGGAAATTCATGAAAAATTTAATCGCTTAGCATATAACATTTGAATTGGATTGGATCCAATCACTTTAGTTGATTAAAAGTATAGGAATTAGCTTTCTAACAGTCCCCGTATAGAAAGAACTTGTAATCATGCAATCAACTCGATTATCAAATTATTGATTATAAGTTCATATTTCTAACTCATTCCTACAAATAAATTTTTTAATTTGTAATTACAGTTAATAAGAAGGATGACTTAGAAATAGGTTCTAAAAACTTAAAAAGAGTATGTGTGTAATTCCAAATTCGGGTATGTTTTAAATCTTATATACATGTATTTTTTTAAACTATTTTTAATTTCTTATTTTCATGTACATTTTCACATGATATTTTCAGTATAATTGTTAGAATATCACTTATTTGGTTGCTTTGATTTTTATTTTTAATTTTTAAGTTTACAAAGAAAATTATCATATGCGAGTTGAACAATAGATTAGTCTTGAGCTAATTTATTAGATGGCGGATAGGAGTTGTAGTGCATTAACTCAGATTGCTTATTTTCTAATCCTAATATTTTATATATAAGTTAATTTTATGAAAAATATACATTGGATTAGAGGGCTGAAGTTAATAAAAAAAAAATTTATAATTTAATGCACTCGTCAGGACCCGCTAGACGAAAATGACAATAGATGATAAAAAGAAAGAAAGTGGGACAAGAGCGGAAAAAATCGATTTATTTTATATTTATTCTTTATTGTCACTTCACATAATAAGGGGTAGACTTTCCAAAGTCCATATCATCATGATCAATGTGGGATTATCTTCTTTAATTTTATGAGAGAGTAAGTACGGTTTATGAGAGAGAGAGAGAGAGAGAGTGACAGTGACCACATCAATAAGGAAGGACAAGAGAAAAAAAAAAAAAAAAAGGAAAAAAGGGCAAAAAAAAAAAAAAGAAAAGAAAAGGAAGAGAGTAACATGTGAAGACATGATATTAAGGGCATGTTTGGTTGGTAAGTTTCATTTAAATTAAATTGTATTTTTTTATCATGTTTTTTATCTTTTCTGAAATTTTTTTTTATCTTTTCTGAAAAAGTCAACAAAAATTACTATTTAAACTTAAAAATTTTAACTTAATTCAAACTGAATTTGTGCACCAAACAGACCTGACCTTAAGACAAAAGAGCTTATTCACTGTTTTAAATATTGATAAAGATAAATAGGAAATTTGATGCTCGCCATCGAGGATGATTTACTTTGATAAAAACCTTTCACAAGTATAACCGGTCCTTTGCGTGTTTTTGTTTAGCTATTCATGTATTTTTTGTGAGTACTACAACACTATAACACGTAAACTTTAATTATTATCATTTCCTTTTTCATCCAATTCCGTGAAACGTATATTCAAGTATGTCCGCTTTTATTTCAAATTTAATATCCATACACTTGTGTGCACTGTGCCACATGAACGGTACTTATTTATTAAACGAGAAAAAAAAAAACCAAAATAGCATATTAGATTATCATCTTTTAAAATTATAGTATAAATCAAAATATTATAATTAAGTTAAAAAATTAAAGTGGAAATGTGAAAATATCATTTAATCAGAATCTTCCTGATACTCAAACCTTCCACACTTTAAACTTTAAAAAACATCATAACTACCAAGAGTAAAAAAGTATCAATAAATTCAAAAACATAAAATTTACTATAATTTTACAGTAACAAACAAAAATACTATATA
The DNA here is from genome assembly GCA_009761775.1 of Ficus carica. NCBI lineage: Eukaryota > Viridiplantae > Streptophyta > Magnoliopsida > Rosales > Moraceae > Ficus > Ficus carica. The sequence continues at coordinate 1,497,038 of CM019748.1, read as the reverse complement.
TTTAAATTATGCCTTTATAACAACAAAAACAATGAAATCTTAATCCAGAATTTTCAAGCTGTAATGATATATACGTGGAATAATAAGATCTTTTAGGAATTAAAATAAGCATACGAAAAAGGTCAAAATTTTGAAAGAAGATTATAAACAGCTTTTTTAATTCAGCACATTATCCGAACAAAAACAAAAGATGTCCACCATGTTAAGTGTTAGACCATATTTAGAACCTACTTGTAGAGTCTCTTAAAGTTACTTTTGACTTTTTAGTCTAAAAGTAACTTCTGAAAGTCTAAAATAACTTCTAAAAATATTTAAATGATCTGTATAATGTTAAAAAATATGATTTTTGATAAAAATTCTTTTGAGTAGATTTTAAAATTAATAAAAAAAATATAAATAAAACTTTATAAACTTTATTAAATATTTTTAGTATTTATTATAATACTTTAGAGATCATTTTGACCTCAAAATTTTTTGATTATAAACATTTATTGAGAAATCATAGATTTTACTTCTCTTCCTCTACTAGCTAGAAATAAAAAGTAAAAACTCTGCTAAACGAACCCTTAACTTAGAATTCGAATTTAAACATAAGTCCTAATTTAAGTACCCTTTCTACTAAATAAACAAAAACAAGTAAATGAAATAAGTTTCCAAATGAAACTCAAACTCTTCGTAACTCCTAATGTCACGTCCTACCCCTAAAGCTCATTAGGCTTTGACTTTGTTCTTTTTCATAAACACAAACTCATAAATTATAGATTTAATAAAATCCACAAGGAACCAATAATTAAGTTTCAAAGTTTATAGACTTCATAAATATTTCTGATAAGAATGGTCATTTTTCATTATTAATATAACATTGTTTTAATTAATATATTAGTTTTTAATAGTCTAATTTATAAGTCTTACTACACATAACTACTTCAGACTGTGAAAATTTTGATTTAACGACTAATTAGTAGTTCTTTTCTTTAATTTAAAAAAAAAAAAAACAAAGATTTTTACCGTAGAAATTATCAAACATAGAAATTAGAATTATGGACAATACATTAGAAAATAGGACATAGAATCATTATTCCTCATAAATGTAGCGTGGTGGCTTGCTCAGCTACAATTTGACAAATTGAGAGCTAAAATAATAGGCAAGGCCACTGTGGAAGAACAGAAGAGACATAAAAATTATCAGAAAAACAAAGAGAAGGTGGGCATTATAATTGCTCATAATTAAATGTTTTCCCTTGGTGGTTTGCTTATGAGAGCTAAAATAATAAATAACATAGAGCAATTTAATGCTTTCAACAGAAGCCAAAGGGTAGGTAACCCATTTTCAACAATGCACATCTTATCCATCTCATTCATTCACGTTCATTTATTTCATTTATTCCTCCCAAAATATCACCCCCTCCCCATCCAGATTCCTGAACCCAATTTTACGGGTTACCCACATTAATACTCACTCACATTTTTATTATGTATTTCTTTTGTTTGAACAACTCAACTGTGTATTATACGCGTATATGTATACATGTATACGTCTATATGTGATTAAAAAATGCAAAAGAAATCGCGCATTGGGAACCTAATAATGACAGGGACACATGCTTACAGACACATAGATAGCACCATCACCCTGCCAGTATCATCTTCTTCTTCTTCTTCTTTTTATTTTATTTAGTTATTTATTAAACCTGTTTAATTTAATGCTTTAGACCAAAGAGTTGGCCCAAACTTGCATTCATACTAACCAAAATCCTTCGCTCTAATTTCTTCTTTGGTTCATACAAACCAAATCATCATATAATATTATATGTATTTTCACCATATTTGACTTCTAGTTCATTAATATAAGTCACGTTCAACAACCAAAAGGGCAATAACGTAATAATAATAACATAGATTATTAACTATTTATTTATATTTAAAAAAAAAAGGGACCAAACAGAAACTCAAGATAGTACTTAAGTGGTAGGGCTTAGCTTGGCAGTTTGCCATTGAGAGCAAATCACCAAATAGAGAGAGAGAGAGAGAGAGAGAGAGAGAGAGGTAGTGTGTTCTGTGACTGCGCTTTTGTGTGTGTCTCATTTCTTTTTATTCGAATAAAGCAAAAAAAAATGGTGGTGGTGAAGCCATGGGAGGAGGTAGAGGTAGAGGTTGAAGATAAGGAAGTGGCCTTGAGAGGAAGGCTGCCACGTCAGCAGAGTAACACCACCACGACGGTTACTACTTCCAAGGTTGGTGACGAGAGTTCCGACAAATCCTCAGAGTCTTCTTCCGATGAAGAAGTCAATGGAACTCCGAGAAATGGAGGAGTTTCCAATGGCGAAAATGGAGGTACTTTGTTGAATATTATAGTTTTCTTTTCTTTTTTGTTTACACGACGTTGTTTTGAAAGCCTTTGGCTATGGGGTTTCTTTTTTTTTTTTTTTTTTTTTTTTTTTTTTCAGTTTTTTGCTGGAGTTTCTTTTTTAAGGCTCACTATCACACGCGCTCTCACATAAGAGTGAGTGTGAAAGAGAGCTTGTCTTCTTCTTTACAACCTGGTCCCATCTGGTTTAAGAATCTCTCAGATTTACACACAACAGAATTTTAAGGAAGAAGGACCCTACCAGAATACCGTATTGTTTTTTCTTTTCTTTGTCTCAAATATCTCTTTCATCCTTTTCGCTTTCACTTTTAACTTTCTGATTTTTTTTCTTTTGTTTTGGCCATTGGAAACATGGTTTCCATACTGTTATTAAGTTTTTAGATCAAGTCTTACATGTGTGTGTGTGTGTGTGTGTATTTGATGGCGCTGAAACCTGTGCTGGCTGGATGATTTCAGAGACAAAATCCACAAATGGGCATTCGGGATTCGACGACCGATACGCCGATTTCCCTGTCTCCGATGAAACTCCCGCAGATCAGACATTGGAGCTCAACACAGCTGATATTAAAGTCGAAAATATTAGTATTGTCAATTACCAATACGAGGTCAAGGTTGAGAAGAATGCCTCGTCTGCGGCTTTTAGTTCTTCACCTTCTTCCCAACAGGAAAATGGAAAATATGTTTCTCGAAGCAATGGAACTATTACTACTACTACTACTACTGAACCTGAGGAAGCTAATACGAGAAGCAGAAATGAAGAAGAAGAGGAGAAAGGACAGGAGTTGGATCTTGAGAGGTTGTACCAGAGACAAGGCCAACATGAATTCGTGTGTCCTAATTGCAGGGCGTGTATCACAAAGGTTATTATTCGAGAATTGGAAATCAGGCCTCCGTCTTCACCCCCTCCTCGGAGAATTCGATGCACTTCCTGCTTCAGTTTCCTCAGTCTTGCAGGTTTTTCTCGTTTTATTTTTCGAATTGCGAACTTTTTTCATTGATAGTGATAGAAGTACAAAGGAAAGAGACAAGGAAACAAAATCCCTTAAAAATACATGACAATTAGCCCCCCACTATAACATCCTTCCGAACTAAACAGATCCGTGAACTCCATTTTTTTTTCCCCAAACTATTTATTTGTTGTTTGTTGTTTTCTTGGTTTAATGATTATCTGATCAATGTCGAGTCTTGAAAAAGGTTGTGACTTTAACCATTTGTTTCAATTGAACAGGCAAGATCTTCTGGCCAGACAGTAACAAGGAAGACACTCACATCCTCGGTAACTTATTATTATTCTTCCTGTAAAAGTTTTTGCTTTAGGGATTCATTAGAATAGTTGCAGCAAGTTTCTCAACCGCAGATCGAACTATAATAATTTACTTTTTTTTTGGGTCTTCTTGTTGAATGTGAAAGATTGAGGGTCGAATAAGAACTTGTTTAGTGTTGATTGGTTTCAACATTTTCTTTCATGTTTGGATGATATTTAGCATAACTAAACATTTTCATACCCGATGTGTTGATGCAGGAGAGCCAGTTTCATCAGATGGCTCATGCGAACCACCGCGTGTTCAGAGTAGCCAAGCTGTGTCGAGCACAACTGTTGTGGCCAAGCAGATTGTTGTAGCTAGTATTACTGAAACAACTCAACCCCTTGAACTCGTTTCTGAAATGCCATCTGATCAAAAAACTGAACCTGCACCAACAAATAAAACTCGAGAGCACAAACTCGAAGAAATTAGACCAAATCAACCATCTTCAGACAACTCTAACGAGATTACTGGACTTCAAGAGCAAGTTCCATCAAGAAATGCAGCTTCAGTGCTTGAAGAACCAATTGTTGTATCTCGATTAATTACAACTGAACACAGCATTACTGGAGTTCAAGAGAAAGTTCCACCAACATACTCATATGGAACACTGCATGACAAAAAAAATCCGCTGCTCAAATTATTTGGAGCCTTTTTTTCTGCTAAACGCTTCAGAGACAATTTGGATAAGAATGGTACGCTTAAAGTTCTATTGCTTGAGACTAAGGGGCCAGAAGTACACACAATCCAGGAACTCCGTTGCTCAGTCAGTCCCCTGGGGTTACTGTGATTGTAACAACCAAGCCCCTGGCCTCTGGAATAAATGTTGATGTTCCAACAGGACCACAAACGCCTCAAGAAGAACAAATTCTTGATGCAAATTGTACAAGTGCTGAAGTGGAAGATGAAAATGAAGGCATAAGCAATGCAGGGGAAATTTTTATGAAAGCAACAATAAAAAATTATATGAATGATATGTTATGTCATGATATTGCACTTGTCAATTACATCACATATTTCATTCTCGTCCTTAGTTTCATATTTTGCTTTGTCGGTTTGTATGCTATAATCTGAGAAAAAATGTGATTCCATTTTTCAGGACATTCTGAAACGAGAATCAACATCACAACAAGAGACCCGATATTGGCTCCTATACAAGGTCCTTCTAAATCGTGGGAAATCCTAAAAAGCATTGTGTATGGGGGCATAGCCGAATCAATTGCAAGCTTAGGCATCGTGACTTCTGCTGCTAGTGGTGACGCTTCCACATGTAAGCCGTTTTGCTTCATTCTCTATAGACTGTCAAGGGAGTTGTTAATCTCAAAGCAGACAATTTAGTTTCTAAGTACTGGTTTATAACTTTTTGAGTATACATGCTTTTCGGATTTGCAGTGAACATTGTATCTTTGGCATTGGCAAATCTGCTTGGTGGACTCTTCATTATCGTTCACAATGTGAGTGACCCTTTCATTTTCGTTCATCGGTCTTCTTGTCATAACTCTTTTTGTTTACATCTTAAACTTATATGTGACTTTGCAGATTTGGGAACTGAAAGGTGATAAATCAAAAGTGCACTGCAGTCGCACTAATGAATTAGTGGATCGATACCAAGAAGTACTAGGAAGGAGAGAGAACTTCATCCTTCATGCCTTTGCCGCCATACTATCTTTCCTTGTTTTTGGATTAGTACCTCCTGTGGTTTATGGCTTCACATTCCGTCAGACCGACGACAAGGACCTCAAGCTCGCAGCAGTTGCAGCAGCCTCTCTCATATGTATCGCATTGCTGGCGATCGCAAAGGCCCAAATCCAGAATCCGCACAAGTATTTCAAAACCGTGACATACTATATTGTTATCGGTCTTGGGGTCTCAGGTGTTTCATACTTGGCAGGCCAGTTGATCAACCAGCTTATAGAGAAGTTTGAGTCATCCGAGTCAACTCCAGCTTTTACTTTGCCTCTCCCTGGGATGGGCATAGCAAAATGGGGTTCCTATTGATGTTCTGAAATGGGCATGGTGAAATTTTTGTAGTAATTGTTTTGTCGTCTGAGTTGATGTTCTAATGCCGCCCCAGCTGCTGCAGGAAAATCTCTTTTTCCAATAATATGGCGCATTTTTGTCTGTTCCTTTTTATTTTCTTTTGTTCATGGGTGATCGGGAAGGAAAAATGGGTCCTAAGATAGCAAGAGTGTTGTCGTGAGAACAGAAAATTGAGGATATTTGTAGTTGTACTGCTCTGCAATAAAAGTTTTTGTTGGTGCTATATCTGTCTTTCCTTTTTACGTTCTTACTCTTTGATGTATTATTTAAGAGGTTCAAACTGAAATCGGAAGAGATGCAAAAAGAATCAACAAAGCCCTTTTCATACATGATTTGAAAATAACATTTTCTTTTTCCATTACTACAATTTTATGTTCTCATTTTTTCACATATGCTGCACACACAATCATAATTTTGGATTATAGTACCGATATTTTACATCAATTTTCACCAATATTAATATTTCCATTATAAAACTACTGATACTTCCACGTATAACCATATTTTACTAAAAATTTCACATGATAAACGTGAAAACACGATGCACTCCTAATAAAAACACGGTACATGCGCTTGTACAATAGCTTTGCCCCCAAAGTCATCAGGAAAATGTTCCAGACATGCATTTTAGATTTGTAAAAGAGGAATTTGATAAAACAATTCAATGACTTTGTACTTGACAGTGACTGTCATTCAATCTCAGAAACAATTGTATTAGATAAAAATGTTCTAAACCAGCTACAACATGACTCACTGGGAGGAAAATTACAACTTGGCCGAATTTTCTTATTCACCTCAGATCAATGTCATGGCACAGGCATAACAAATATGTTACACTATATTCTAAACCTAAATGAACTCAAATGGGCACTAATTTAAAGAGTGTAAAACACTATGAATTTTGTTGTCAATTACTTTCACATCATACGTATTACACAAACTATAAGAATCATTTAAAAATTCCATCTCGGAGAGGAATGAACTGCACTTTGCCGGGGTCTGTTCTTCTGTTCTGGGTTGGTCCGGTTTTTCATGATTGAGGAGACAGTTGGGCTGTAAAAGTCGTTACTCCTTTGAGAAGTAGCCCCTTGAGAATACATCTTTCTTCCATGGATGAAGCTCCTTTGCTTTTCGATCAAAGACCTGCAAGCCACCGGGTTCCTTTGGACAGTTCCCCACCTATTGTAGCTTACACAGCTCTGGCTCCTACCAACTTGCTGAAACTTCCCCTCTCTAGGGCTCGTATAATTCCGACTCTCAGCAGTTTCTGCAGAATACATGGTCTCTCCCTCACTGCTATAACCATTATAACCATTCTGCATCTCCAAATGTTCGACTGGGGATGCGCTAGACCGGACCTCGCTTTGAGCCCCATTTACAGAACCCGTTGAGGAAACTTCAGCATTAGCATCACGTCTGGCAAGTCCTCTATCCTTGATTTGGTCTTCCTCTTTGTGTCGAAGTCTCTCTGGTGATGGTTCCCTGATAAAATTCTCACCAGAACTTGGGGGGAGCTGTTTGGCCGGCTGCTTTGGACATATGGGTTTAATTATTTTTGGAGGGAAATTTATATCCAAAAGCTGAACTGGAGAACTTTGTTTCTTCCTCATAGGAACGGCATTTAACTTTGGGGATTCGTAAATTTCTGGAGTAGGAATCCCTTGTACGTGCATAGCATGTGGGTCCATTGTCAGGGTTTCTTCTTCAACAGTGTTCCCTGCAGGAGAACAGCTCGGTCCAGGCTGATCCCTAGCTTTTGAGATAGCATTTGATGAAGATGGTGTTCCATCTTGATCCGCTTCTGTTGACTTGAAAACCCGCCGCAGTGTAAACGAAGCACATGAATGCTCACTCTTCTGGCCCGTGGACATCAATCGAATGATTGGTAACTTTGGTTTGTTAAGATCATCAAGACTACCTTCCCAGTGCTGGTTTAACCAATCACAGATGATGGGCATGGGGATGCCAAATTGCATAGGAAAATCCTTTTTCCACGATGACGAGGATGACGAAGATGTCGAAGAGGATTTATTGGTCGGAGATGTGGCTAGTTTCATGGGATCGCAGATCATGAAAGCAAGATTTCCTTGAACATCGAATCCAGCCGACCCAGGGCTCCACATCACTCCATCAGCAGACAATTTTATGAGATTGTCAGTAGCAATCACCACCTTTCCTTCCCCAACTGTTAACTCCTTTTTCTCCGTATGGCCCAAAAGGTAAACTACACTGCCGAGATCCAAACTCGGTTTCGAACAAGTCTTCAAGTAGTGAGGATGTTGCCCCAGGGCATTTGAATCTCCATCCATGGAATCTAAACCCACTATTGTAAGATCTAAAACGGAGCTGGTAACGAAAAACCTGCGACAAACGGAAAATAAGAAAATCTAGTTGACATATTCATGATACCAGCCTAATCATGATTAGACTAGTTAATTTATCTTCTCTACCTCTCATTAGCCTACAAATGAATGATTAAATTAGTCATTCTAGTTAAGATTTCAAATGGAAATCTGAGATAAGCAAGAACTGATTCTAACACCGCAGTAATTCAAATCCCAGTAATCATTTTAAAATTAGATCTCTTTGACCAATTCAAATTATCAACAAACACAGAGAGAACAAAACACATAACATATAAAGAAAGATAATTTAGATTATATCTCCCATAAATGGCCAAGAAAGAATTGATAAAATTAAAGATATTAAGCACATAGAAAACTTTCATTCCGGACCCACGAAAATAAAAATGCAAATGAGAGAAATTTCCTCTACTCGCATTTAGTGCAACTAGAAAGAAACCCTTCGTTTATTTTCCGAGCAACCAAACAAATCTCCCCCAAAAGAAAATGTAGCTCAAGGTAAGCTTGGTACGCACCTGTGAGGAAAAAGAGTTGCGGCGACGCCGTTTTGGAGGCGGATCTCGGCGGTTTCAGCGGCGGTGACGGAGGGAAGGTTGACGTGGGTGGTCAAAAGGAGGTTCCTGTGGATCAAGAAGCCGGTGCCGGAGATCACATTTCCGGCGACGGAGATTCTGGCCATGGCCGGGGCCTTGCCGGAGAAAATGGCGGCTTTCATCCTCTCCGACCTGCTCACTCCTTTGCAGAAACACCACGATTCTCTCAGAACGCCCATATTTTTCTGGGCAAAAGCGCGAATTTTGTGGGATTCGGTGGCTTTCCTTGTACTGGTTACTGGGATCTAAAGAAAAGCATTTTTCTTTCGTTATCTTCGTTTTACAATGTGACTGCATTGGAGGAGAGAGAGAGAGAGAGAGAGAGAAAGAGAAGAAGGTGGTCGTGAAATGAGTAAAGCGGTGGGGGGGTTTCGAATGAGGTGGAAATTATTTTAGGCTTAAAGGAAAAGAGAGAGGAAAAATGGTTTGTGTCTGAGTTTGAGGAGTGAGATAGAGTGAGAGAGAGAGTGAAAGAATGAAACTTTGTGCTGTGTGCTTGAGAGAAGTGCCAAATTTGTGTGGAAAAAGATATATCTTCTGTTATTGTCGGCGTAATCAAATATTCATGCTACTTAAGAAGGATAAAATATGGGCAAAATGTTGTTGTTGTTGTTTTTTTTTTTTTTTTGGGTGAATTCGCATGTGCACATATATTTTTTTTTATTGATTTTTATTAATTTCAATATTAGAAGTGCATCGTGGATTATATAATATAAGATCAAAAATTTAGAGATCTGAAGACTCGTAATTTAATCCAATCATTTAAGATGCATTTGGTGTGCGGATTTGAATTGAGTTTTTTAGGTTGGATTTGAGTTGAAATGTTATGCTGGTGCATAGATTCGAATGGTTATACTTGAAATGTATTTAGAAAAAAATATTAATATCGAGCTTATTTCGTTTATCTTGAAATTCTTTATAATTAAAAAAAATATTTAATTTGGACTTTTATACAAAAAATTATGAACTTTTAAAGTTTGAGTTGCAAAGTTGTAATGATAAATTATGAATAGTTGAAACTATAAAAAAAAATGATTGCATTTGAACACAACTGGTGCACCAAACACCCTCTTAGAGTGTGTTTGATAAGAAAGAAAAATGAAAAGAAGGAAAGTAGTGAAGGGATTTTCGTGGATATAAATTTGACATTTATAATTATTTGATAATCGATATGAGAGAAGAAAAAAGAAGGGATTAAATGAGATAATTCAAATACCTGAAAACACCTCAATTTTGGTTTCTAAGAGATTATTAAAGGAGTTTTATGTCAAAATCAAAAGAAAAAAGACTTCTCTATCTTTCTTTATTTTCCTCACCAAGGTCATCTAACTCATTTTCTTTTATTTTTTTCTCCTTCCTACCAAACACACCTTTAGTAATCTTAGGATGGACTTAAACCTTCCTCAAGCCTCGATCCCATTGATTCACAGTGTGTTCAAGTGATATCCTTACATTACCAATAATACCTACCTTATCAGTATATCACAATTATAAATTATTAAATCAAATTAAATTTATTAAAATAATATATAACAATGAAATGAAATTAAAAAATTTTTTTTTGATAACTTTAAATAGAGTATATTTTTTTCATTCCCAACAATAGAATATAAAGGTGATTTCCAATTTTTTTTTTCCCCAACGTTACTATTCTATAGTTGTGGGTTGTATTTATACAAAACTGTCAAAAACGGTAAATAACAACCCATTAGTTGGGCTGGCAAATGGGGTATGTATAGGACAAAAGGTTAAAAATATGAACAACCTATTAATTGAATCATAACCATTTCCTAAATAAATGTGTCATCTCCAGACAAATTGCTTTAATTAGATGGGAAAATCTGAGAAAGTTAATAATAGATCATGAAAACAAGTCATAAAGAGCTTTAATATGACATATCTGATCCATATTTGTTTTGTTTTCATGGAGATGAGAAATTTTTGAATTACTAGATGGTCCCAATCATTTGGTTGGAACATTTATTCATTATTAGTGCTGTACTGACTCGAAATGTTTTGAAGAAATTATTAAAAGAGAAAAGGATGTTTTGCAGTAGTGCAGGAAAATGGGCATATTCATTTCATCCCACTGAGCATAATTCCCAACAATGTTTGGCTAGGAAGAAAGTAAACAGCTAGAAATGGGAAAACATTATAGTGTGCACGTGAAATGAATAATTGAGTCAACACAAACAAGCCACATATACAATGGGCCAAAAAGAACTAGGATAATTGGCTGAGATCATTTGACCCTATAATTGTAATGTAGTTGATGATGATAATGGCCTTTTCTCTCTTCAGTCGTTAGAATCAAATAGCTTCCACCATCTTAGTCTTAGCCAATAATAATAATAATAATTAATTAATTTAATTTAATTTAATTTCTAACATTTTTACTTGTGATTTGGTTTTGGTTCCAATTTTTATATATATTTTTTAAATTATGACAAAAAATGTTGATTTTTAGAGTCCCATTTTAAAATATATTCATTTTTCAATAATATTATATATATGTCTATTTTTTATGAAATAAATATCTGTAATACATATTTTGCCCTTTTAATGTAATTGACATCATTTTATTTCTGTACAGGTTTTTTTATTTTCCTTTTTTTTTTTGTTTTTTGATTTTAATGATGAGTATTTTTTGTTGGTAAAAGTAAATTACCTTTAATAAACCAAAATTAGTTGTAAACATCAAAGTAATTATAATAAATATAAAAAATTTACTATTAAGATGATGGTTCATACTAAATAATAAACACAATACAAAATATTAACGATAAAGATTGATGAATATTCATACTTTTTAAATAAAAAACCAATGAATTCTTTATAAAAAAAACCTATTTGTTTATGTAATCCACTATAAATCAAAGGGTTGCCATTTATGTATTAACCAAATAAATTGAAGAATAACACAATAAATGGAATCAAATTTCTATGAAAAAAAAAACTATTATTTATATAAATTGGTAGAAATGAAATCGAACATATTTTTATGATAAAGACAGATACATTATACGAAATATTTTTTTGAGATTTTTCTTTTTCTTTATTTAGCTTTTTCTCATTAATGTGAAATCTGATTTTGAGAAAATATTCTCTTTTTTTATTCATTATGAATATTTACACATTCTTTACAATAAATAAATAAAAATTTCAAAATTTTCTTTTATATCAATTCTTTTTGCAATTTCATTAAATCAACTTTAGCTTTATTTGGTAAACATCTTGGATTCCTTTTTTTTATTATTTCCTTTTTTGTAATTTCTTTATTGTTCATTCTCCATTCTTTATGAAGGGTAAAATTATCTTTATAATTACTCTTTTGAACATAAAAATAAAAACGGTCATCTTTCAAATCAATACCTCCAATTTAGACATCTATGTAAATAACCCTTCTCTCTCTCTTTTTTTTTTTTTTTTTTTTTTTGGGTTAAAAGGTCCATTAAGTTTTTTAAAAAGGTATAAATAGTCATTTTGTTAACAGATGTTAAGTCACTCAAATTTGATTTACTCTTTAAAGATAATTAAAGGGAAAAATTACATTATTCAACTTACATATATCATATATGGGATTAATTCCATCTAATTAACATTTATATGTAAAAAGGACCAAATTGCACCCTTTTAAAGAGTCTAGAAACCTTTAAGCCAAAGAAAAAAAAAATCAAATTCCAAATCACAATTTTTTAAAAAGGCTAGGGACCAATTTAACAATTTACCGGGGGGGAGGGGGGGGGGTGGGTGTTGGGGGTTCATTTAACCATTAAGAGAGATGCAACAATTAACGGTGACAAATGAAAGAGTTGGTTTCCTAAAATATCAAGTTTGACAATTTCCACAAAAACTTTGAAAGAAGTAGGAACCTAAGCTAGAAAATTCTGTTTGAAGTGATTTAAAAGCCTACACGAAGCCCGAGAGGTCTGTTATTATGTGAAAAGATTAACTTGGCTAAATGTAAGAGGCTAAACTCTAGAATTTCAGATTCCCCATTATTCACTCCAAGTCATTCATCAAACACTAAAGGTGGATGCAACAAACCTTAAATCCTTATAATCTGGTCAAACTCATGCTAGCATGTGTAAAATCATTCAATAAACTCGTATTGTTGCAAGGATAAAAGGAATACATGATCTTGATTCTATTGAGTATTTATCTCCAATTCTAGGTCAAGAACACTATCATATTGAGTTTGACCAGGGAGAGCTTGCATCTTTCAGCCATTCATTGCTTAGAAAGCCGAATTGATGCAATTGATTGCATTCAATTATTAGAGAATTTTTTGAAAAAGAAAAAAAAAAAAAGCCCTGCTATAAACAGTTTTCAATAGTCAAATTTTCATCAAGTTCTGTATGCTCAGAATGCATATTACTACTAGAGTTTTTCATACCCAACCACATAATTCTCCTTGGTCCTGAATGCGTCTTACTGCTATACTTTTTTCATCTACCCAATCACGGAATTCTCCTTGGCCCATAAATAGGACCTGTGCCTCAATATCAAAACCAAGCTACGGATTAATTACTAATCCCGAGTTCAAATCAAATCTGCAGTTCCATTTTGCAGTTCCATTTTCCTATCTTTGTGGCTATTCAGCCAATGCTAATATGTAGTTTTATTTTTCTGTCCCATTAACAATCCCTCTAATACTAATTTGCTATGTGTTCTAAATTTAGTACTTCAGCAATTAAATAAGACGTCAAAATTTAAACAAAGTGAGAAGAATGGAACAACAGATTTGAACAACTCAAATGGAATGTGGGTCTCCCAAACAGAACAGATTTATCATTCACCTAAAGCTACTCCAGGGAGCATATCATCCAAATCATAAATACCAAATGATCACACTTCAATCTTATGGAGAATAAAGGGTCAATTGTGACAAAATTTTGGAAGTCTTGGTATGGATATTAGTTCACATGCAGCTCAATTACGAGGAACAGGCAATCCACAACAGGCAAACAAACAAAACGGATCAGTTCTTCCTTCTAAAGAAGTACATCGCTATGTGTTCACAACTAGCAATCGCCCATTGTTTAACCATACTGGCCCATACTGCAATGCCATAAGCATATTCAAATAGTTCCAACCCAACATACAAAGCAACCAAATCAAGCCCCTCGCAGCGCTATAAAATTCCCTCAGCTGCCCTCGCTTTTATCCAAAGCTGCAACAGAAAGCAAGAACATCATAAATCGGATCAAATCGAGTCAACTTTGTTCTAAGAGGCCACAAGGTATCAACAAAGAAAATAGCTTTCCCAGTGAGACAAGATCCTATTCATCCCCAAGCCCAAAAAGTAAAAACAGCAATTTTTGCAGATATCGGGAGATAGCGCCCCACTGGGGGGTGAACGGGTGGGAGGCATGGGGGTTTGGGTAGGAGCTCCCAGGTTTGAAACGTGGGAGTGTTCTGATTTCTCTTTAATAAATGGGAGCCATAGCCTCATACAGTATATCACACACACACACACACACATATATATAGAGAGAGAGAGAACTCACTGTTGTAGTTCAGAAGCTTCTCTATGAGATCAACATGGGTCATCAGCATTCTTCTACAGCAATAACGAACCAAACCCAAAGCATCAAGAGCATCTCTGCACATCAATCAATCAAAAATAATCACCACGGGAACTCAATCATGTCTTGTACAAGGCAATGTAAGCAATGTGGACGTACAATACAAAACAATAATAACTTGACAAGTCCCATTTTATTGCACCTAAGAATAGTAAACCTTTGACATGTATCGTTAAAGCATTCTAAAAATCCTACACAAATCCTTTAACTCTCCCTGCTTCTCACCCCTAAAGGGCATTCTTCCCAAGAGATTCCAATGCGGAATTCAATTGTTAAAATATGGTTAGATATTAGCTAGAAGCCGGCTTTTTTTACATAGTCATTCCTCAAATAAGCAGAGTTCTTAAGGATGTTAAAAATCTTCAAACATAGTTGGATTTGGGAAGTAATTGCCCTTTTATTTATTTATTTATTTTTTTTTTTTTTAAGGAAACTCAACTCACCCTTCAGAATAGTCAGCCTGAAGAAGATCAAGGTACGTGTCCCATTTGTTCCCAATTACCTACAACAAACAATTTTTCAGGAAAAAAAAAAGGGAAAAAACATTTAAATAAGAACAGCACCCCCAAAATCAAACAAAATGAGTAAAAATAACCCAGAACCTAAATGTATAACCCACATTAATATAAACAGAATTTTATAGATAAAACCCCAATTTCTCTCCACCGGAACAAATAAAGCCTGGCAATCTGCATTCAGTACTCCTAAAATCCGTATTGTTTCATGGTTGATTAACAAACAAATTTCTAGCGATATATAAAACACACAAAATATTGTTTTGCAAGAAACTAGGTAGATTTTAATAAAAGGTCACGGTTTTAGAGTGAAGATGCAAAGTTAATGTACAGAGTAAATGCAAGACAATCTGTAAGTTGATAAAACCCTAGAAAGTTAAAAAAGAAGTAAATCAGTTGTAGAGAGAGAGAGAGGAAAGACCTTTCCGCAGGTGAAACAACGGACCGGTATAATCATCTTCAAGAAGTTCTCCTTCTTCCTCTTTCGTTGCGTCTACAAACAACGCTTCGACTCGGAGAGAATGGAGTTCGAGTCTAGAACGTCGATAGCTTGGAAAATAAAGGGTAGACGTAGGTATATATATTAGAGAAATTGGCCCAAACAATCCCTTAACTCATTTAAAGACAGTTTTATCTTTTTTCTAAATTCTTAAAATATTAATCATGATAGTCTTTTCCGTCCAAATTCATTTAGGGCCTGTTTGATTCATAAATTTGAGTTAATATTTTTAAGTTTAGTTTGAGTTAAGTTAAGTTGAGTTTAAAAATTAAGTGTTTGGTAAAAAGTTTGAGTTGAAAAGTTTAAGTTGAGTTGAGTGTTTGGTGAAAAAGTTTAAGTTAAAAAATTGAAGTTGAGTTGTGTTTGGTAAAAAAGTTTAAATTAAAAAAAAAAAAAAAAAACAAAAATCTTGTTGGATTATCAGTACTTTGCTTCTGAAGCATTCCTCACCACTCTCTTCAAAAAAAAAAAAAAAAAAAAACCACAAAAAAGTTTGGTAAAAAAAGAAGAATATTATTTCGCCAGAAGGAACTTCAGATTCCTGAAACACTCTTCTCATCTTTTACACTACACCTCTCTCTCTCTCTCTCTCGAAAAGAAAGAAAATAAAAAGGAAAAAAAAAATAGAAAAAAAAAGAAAAAAGAAAAGAAAGGAAGTGAGCTTTAACTCTATTGCTAAAGCTTGGTTTTTTGGCTCTAATAAGTGTGGTTTGTTAGTGGAAGCAGAGGAGAGTCTAAACTAAAGGTCTTTCCTTTTTGTCCCCTAGCAGAAGAGGAAAAAAAGTGTGCTGGGAAATTCAAAGATTTATCTGCGGAGAGGGTTCAGTTCTCTCTGTACTCCCAAGTTGAAGCAATCGTTTTCCCCTTTTACACAAATACAACCACAAATGAGTCTCTTTTGGTGTATTATGTTGTTTTTTAAAATTAAAAAAAAAAAAAAAAAGTTTTCCATTTTCCTTCTCTTCAAGCAAAAACAGGAGAGAGAAACTAGTGAGAGAACAAACAAAGTGGGTTTATTAACTCACAGAGAGATCCGGTAGTCAAGCTTCAACGTGGAAGGGAAGCTAAGGCAGATTCACATGGGAAATAGGAAGCTCGTAACTGGGTTCGTGGGGGGGCACGGTGGATGGGCTCACTGGAGGGGATGGTTGCCGGTGGTTGGGGAGAAATCGTAGTCGGTGGGTGGGGGGGCAAACTGGCGTAACCAAAGAGGATGGTTGCCGAGGGGCTGGGAACCGTTGCAACACAAATGGGGAGAGAGGAAGAAGGCAGCAGCGGAGGAAGAAGACAGTAAAAAAATTTGAGTTTGGGCTCACCGGAGGGGATGGTTGCCGGCGGTTGGGGATAAGTCTTAGTCAGTGGGTGGGGGCCGAACTGGTTCACCGGAGGGGATGGTTGTCAAGGGGCTGGGAACCTTCAAATTAACAAATGGGGAGAGAGGAAGAACAAAGCAACGCACATGCTTGAAGATGGGAAGAAGACACAGCTTTAAGTCAGTTGGAGGCTCCAAGGTTCAGGAATAACTTCACGTGGGTGGGCAGAGAACAGTAAACCCATTCCAATTCACTGTATAACGGTTCACAATGGAGTTCAAGATGAACTGAAATGCCAAATGCAAAAAGTTGAGTTTGGACCTGAAAATTGAGTCCGAACTTGCGAACCAAACACAGCCTTAGTTCCTAACAAAATGAGTCATATGCAATACATGTGATCAAAAAATTGATTTAACAAAAATTAAAAAAAAATCATAAAAACAGTAAAATTCCTCCCCCTTTTCTTTTTCTCTTTCTTCATTTCTCAAAACCCAGATCGACGACACTAACAGGGGGTGTTGGACCCAGATCAACTTCGGGGAAGGTTGGGGGGTGAGGGAGAATCACAGGGGGGGCGAGGGAGGGAGAATCGCTGGGGTGGGGGAGTGAAAACCAGGTTGCCGACAGTCAGGGGAGGGGGAAGAAACCCAGAGAGAGAGATGAGGGAGGGAGGAAAATGAACTTCTGGGATATTAGAGGATATTTTAGTATTTTATTACAAAATGGTTATTTGAGTAAGATTCCATTAGAAATTTAATGAAATTTAATGAAAATGATTGAAATGACCAATAAAATAAAAGTTGAGGGTCATCAAGGCAAAAAAAAAAAAAAAAAAAAAAAATCAGGACCAAACCATTTCCTTCGAAAGAGTTCATTAGACTATTTAAGTCAATTACTCTACATATTGATGGTCATATTGGGCCTCAGTTTATTTGGTTTTCCCCTTTATGTCCAAAAAGTTTTTTTTTTTTGGTTTAAAAAAGAGATTTGCAGTAGATAGTAATTTCATAAATAATTATGTATCAAGTAAAGTACTCACATTTTTTTAAACATGTTATTCACTTTTTTTTTTTAATTGAGGTGGGAGATTCGAACTCTACATCTTTTTTACAGAGTTAAGTGTAAAATTACTGCTAGACTATACATGTAATTATATATTATTCAACTTCTTTTAAGTTAAAAAAATAAAATAGAAAGACAGGAGGCGTGAGAGAGAATTGGGTTGCCTTGTATTCGAGGGATCACAAATATAAAATTTATTTAAAAAAATTAGGTTAGATGACCTTTTTTAATCACATAATTTAAGAGATGGCCCAACTTTTTCTAATTCGGGAAAATGACATTTTGTCATTTTTCAGAGTTGGTCAATCAACGATTAACTACAAAAATTGGGTGATTAGATTGGCACCAGAATCGTTGATGGTTTTGTGTCTGCGCGACGCTTTCACGACAGCGCGATGGTTTTGTCGCGTAACGTTGGTGGGTGGAATCAATGATGGTGGGTGGGGGCTTGTGAGGGGGGTGATGGCGGATCTGGTTTCTGAGGGGGTTGCATGGCGATGGTGGGCTTGGTGTAGGGATGTTTGACTATGAGTATTTGATTTTTTTTTTTTTTTTTCCAGTTAAGGTTATCTTTTAAAAAATTATTAGGGTAGTTTAGTAAATTCACTTAGAAATTAAGTATTTGTTTGGTAAGTTAGTTAGAGATGAAATTTTTAAATTAGAGTTGATTGACTTTTTAAAAACTAGTTATAATTTTTGTTGACTTTTCAGAAAAATATAAAAAACTAAGATGAAAATTTTAAGTTTGAGTTGAAATACCAAACGTAACATAAGACTAACAATATGTTTCCGTTAAATTTTTAACGTCTGTTAACAAAAAGGATTAACTTGCTCCATTTTTAAGAATTTGGGGACTTTTTAATCAAAAAAAAAAGTTCAAGAATCAATTGGCATCTTCTCTGAAAGTTCAGGGACTACGAATGTAATTTACCACAAAAAAAAAAAAACAAAAAAAAAAGAAAGAAAGAAAGAAATTTTCCGTCTTTAATTTTGTGTCCCATTTTTTCTTTACCTCAATTTGAATTATTGTTTCTATCTTCTCTTTAGTCGCCTTTATTAATATTTATTTGATTTTTCTATCAGCATACTTGATTTTTGTTGATAATATTGTTCAAAAAATAAAGTGCACTATGCATTTACACAAGATAGAAGAGCCTTTTTCGCATAATTATGATTAAATATGACACTGATAATGAATTTTATACAAGTTAAAATCCACACAAGAAAATAGAGGAGATTTTTGTTAAACAGCTCGCACGCTTTGCTTCTAACTTTAAAGGGAAGAATTCGGTGAACCATGCTGAAATGCCATACACTTCGCTTCTAACTTTTAAGGGAAGAATTCGGTACCCCATTCTTTCTTTGTTGAAATCGTATGAACATTTAGGCGTTTTCAAATGTATAATGGACCAAACAGAACCAAATGGCGTGCTTGTCGAGCAAGTTTCTACAAATGTCAACACATTTTGAAGCCAATTCCAACCGACTGCACCAAATTCCTTTTGCACTTCACGAATCACAATAGATAAGAACTCATGTCCATGTTCTTATCTGTTGCTTCAAGATCAAGTTATCGAATCAAAGAGAGTTTCTCAAATTTCATCTTTTGTATGTCAGACTATCAAAGTATAGCCGAGAGTATATTTGTTGTAAAGGTTAAAGCAGAAAAAGGGTGATTCTAAACCCAACACTCTTTCAAATTTTTCATCACGGCTTTTGTGTGTGTGTGTGTGTGTTGTAATTCCAGTTACCATGTGAGCAAATTGAGCAAAGTTCAAAGTATAGCTTTAAACCGCATCCATTTGGAAAATGGTTCACAATCTCAATCAGAACCGCTCACATCAACTCCTCTTTGCTTCAAAAACCCCTTGGCCTCAACAATGTCCTGCAATGCATAACAAGTACGAATAAGCTAAGAAAACTTGTGTTTAATTCCCTTATTTTTTATATGCTTAATTGTTTTAGGAGCCTAATAGCAGATTAAATCCTTTATCAAGGCAATGAACGCCACAAACATGATACCGGAGGAAGCAACATTAAAAATCAATACGTGTGGATCAGGATAAAAAAAAGTATTAAGTGAAAACTATAAGAAGTTAATTACCTGCTGCAAGAGTACAGCTTCGTGAGGACAAGTTGGGAATCGCATGAGACCAACTCCAACCATCAATAGACCATAGCATCCAAGCGACACCACGAGATAGATCGGTAGCTGGGAAGAAGATGATACAGGCCACAGTAAGTTTTCTGTTAAAAGGGTAAGAACAAAATGTGAAAAAAGCAGTATTCAAATTAGCGAAAGGCGATTCACAAAACTCACCAACCAAGTATAACTACGAGGAAGAAGAGACGTCTGCAAGAGACCAATCCACACGGCAGAAATGGCCACCAGCAATGTGATAATCTTTAAAATGTGCTTCATCCTTTTTACCTACATCAGATTTACACAATGAAAGGAAAAAGAAAAAACGAAGTTTAATACAAAAAAAAAAAAAAAAAAGGAAATACTTGGTCCTCATCAAATGCAGTTGAGGAAGAGGGATTAAAACAAGTGCCATCAGAAGGGGTATGGGTTGTGAAGTTATTTTCATTATTCCGGTGTGATACAATACTAAACCGGAAGTCAAAGCCCTTGCGCAATTTCCCAGCATCATTTGGCAGTTCCACAACAACAAATATCAAAGAAATAAAATGATAGCCAAGAATTAAAAAAAATTTTGAATAGTGATGAAAACAAAAAAATCAGGAATTTCAATCTAAAACAAACAGAAGGTTTCGGAACCCAAAAAGAAATTTTTTTTTTTTCTTTTTTTTCAGACATCGCAGTCCGCGAGCAAGAAATGAAAGGGGCTCTTAATCATTGTTCAAGATTCAACAGAAAAGTGGAAAATTCATACCAAAATTTCATGAAATGGGAAAAAAATACCAGATCTTCTGAAGGTGTTGAAATGGGGGGAGTAGAGGCAGCCCCGTAGAAGTGAAAAGAGGGGCTTCGTATAGAGGTGATCCGCAATTATCTTATACTGAAGACCAAACCGAATTGACATTAGGGTTAGGGACTTAGGGTTGGGATTTGGAGATTTAGGGCGGACTGATTTTACTAATATCTTTTCGAATTTTCTAAAGAAGAAATAATGCTTTTGGCTGGACAACATGTCGTTGTAGAATCGACATATTTTAGGTTAAAAACGACAGTATTTTTAAAGGTGAGGCAATGACTTTCCTTTTCACTCTTTTATTTATTTATTTTTTAAACAGAAATTTCATTAAATTTAATAAAAAGATACAAAAACATAAAATATAATAAATGATCTCATGACAAAACTCTTCAATAAGTACGGATCAATTAGTAAATTCTGATAACACTTAAAGAGAAAGACATATGCCTGAGACCCGATAATAAGTATATACCTCGGCACATTGAAATTGAGTACATATAAGACTCTATTTGACAAAACACTGACAATTGATGAAGTATCCCGATCGATCGAGGACCAAGATTCAGTAGCACTAGGGCCACCACTAACTCCGCATAGAAACAATTCTTGCAGAACTAAAATAACGTCAAGACTCAGATCTGGTGAGCAAACAATCAACACGGAAAGTAGGGAGACCACCTCCATTATTAGAATTAACAAACTGAAACATAATACCTAGATAAAAAACGACGAAGACATTGTCATTATTACACACAAAACTACAAACAAAAAAACTAATCACAAAAAAAGAGTCCTTGCCGAAAACAAGATCTATGTCGTCGAGAGAAACTAGGTTGCCAAAGCTGATCTGTTGCAGGACCTCTCTATCTTGCTCCTTCCTGCAACGCCGATCCTTCTCCAACAGACTCGTCTCTTTCAAAACTCTCATCATATGATTCTCACATCCATCCATAGAGCTGGAAAATCAGAGACAGTCCAAAAACTGCCACTAAAATCCAACTCCAAAAGAAGAAAACGATTGAAAAATCATAACTTTCACGCGTTAGAGAAGAGAAGAAAGGGAGGTGGAAAATTTACAGGTGGCCACTTTCCTTTTCACTCTTAAAAGTGAAAGCTAAACTAAACATATTCAAATTTGCAAATAAAATAAAATACAAATAAATAAATATAAATAATTTTCAAAAAAAGCATTATACATTATATTAACTATTTTTAATTATAAATTTTTGTAAAATATTTTAATTATATGTACTAAAGTTGTATATTTAAACAGAAACGAATTTTCTTTTAAAAAAAAGAAATAAATTAGAGCAATATTTTTTAAAAAAATTAGGGATCAATCAATACTTTATCTAAAAATTCAGGGAGTATGGGAGTAATTTATCCAAAATAAAATTAAAAAAGTTTCCGATTTGGGTTGCGTCGAAGACTCTAAACAGACTGGTTCAATTGAGCCCCTATTTATTATTTATTATTTATTTTTTTGCTAAAAAAATTGAGCCCCAATTAATTTAGGAAAAACTAGGGAAAGGGCTTCCGTTGCGTTCATCAAATTCTCGTCTTCTCTCTGAGGGAGTTTCTCTGCAAATTTCGAGATCCAATCCGATGGGAACGGCGAGCAGCGATGTGGAGGCGGGGTTCGCGAAGCTACAGGGAGAGGACTTCGAGTACTACATGCAGACCTACTCCATAATCCTGGGCCGCAACTCCAAGAAATCCACCGTCGACGTCGACCTCTCCAGCCTCGGCGGCGGCATGAACATCTCCCGCCACCACGCCCGCATATTCTACGACTTCACGCGCCGCCGCTTCGCCCTCGAGGTCCTCGGCAAGAACGGCTGCCTCGTCGAGGGCGTCCTCCACCTCCCCGGCAACCCTCCCGTCAAGCTCGACTCCCAAGATCTCCTCCAGATCGGCGACAAGGAGTTTTACTTCCTCCTCCCAATCCGCAGCATCCTCGGCGGCCCCCTCGGCCCCAGGCATTACGTCGCCCACCCCCCCTTGGCCGCCGCTGGTGCGGTGGTGCCGGCCCATTACGGTTACCACTTGGCCGGGCCGGGGGCGTCCGGGGCCGGGCCGATCGCGAAGAAGGGGAGGGGACGGGACTACTACGAAGAGGAATATGACGATGAAGATGAGAATCTTGGTGGTGGTGGTGGTGGAAGCAGTGGGAAGAAGATGAGGAGAGATGGTTATGAAAGTTATGGCTATGGCGGTGGTGCCGGAGGGTCAGGCGGCAAGGCTGGAGCATTAGGTTAGTCTTTTTTTTGTTTTTTTGTTTTTTTCTTTCTTGGGAGAAATTAAATTTCGTTGGAAAGATTAGTAACTAGATAGTTTTGGGGTTGTATATGGATATTGGTCTATAAAAGATATGGTTTTTGGACTATTACTGATACATGGATATATAAAAGATTTGATTTTTGGATGATTTCTTATACATGTGCTCTTTGAATTCTACAGCCATTGAATATATGGGTGTAGTCGATTTTATCGTGGAATTTTGTGAAGATAGAATTGTCCTGGTTGATATTCTACAGATTTGAGGATACGTATGAATTTCGTTATGGTCACAGAGTTTCTGGTTAAAGAAACCTGTAAATTTGTGAATCTTGAGTTTTTCTACAATTTTTATCAAGCCGGATAGATTATCGTGGAGTGTGGACATAAATTGGCTCTCTACATATTTTTCTACAATTTGGCAGATGATATGGATGTGATTGTGTTTTACATGTGTTCGCCTACTAAAAATCGATTCCAAACATTGTTAGGGTCAAGATATTACTGATGAGGAGAATTTGGCTTAAAAAAAAGTTCAAAGTGAATTCTTAACTTAAAGTTCCAGTAGAGTTTTCTTTTCTTTGTGATTTTGGGTCCTCATCACTAATGAGTTACCTCTAGTTTCCGTGGTTTTCTCTTGGCGTATGGAGTCCATACGTTTACATCCTAATTCTTTTCATTCATTCAAAAAAGAATTCAAATTATCAAAACAGTAGATCAAAGAAGGTAAAGAAGGCGTTTTAAATTATCAGCATACTCCTCTATCAATGAAGGCGTTTCATACAGGGATTTTTTTCCCTCTCATGTATCGTAGAGTCTTGTATCATAGATGATTTTCATTCCTTGTCCATTCTTTCTAGCCATCCTGCAAAAATTAAGCTAGGAATAGAGAAACCATATCAAACAAAGGTTTAACTGTTGAAACAGTGATGCCCATCGTTATTTGATTAGATATATCGCGATCAATAATGTTGGTGAATTCAGTGAAGTATACGGAAAGAGAAGGATTCGAACCTCGATAAACAATAGCCTATATAGCAGTTCCAATGCTACGTGGATGAATAATGGTAAAATAAACCAAGATTTTAACATTCCGTGGTCTTCTTGACTTATTGAGTTCATGTATTTATGACCCATTTCTTTTAATTCCTTTAAAGGAATAAAATTATCAGCATACTCTCAATTCAAAACAAAAAAAAAAAAAAGCATTCCAATCAATACAACGCTTGCTCCCAGTAGTATGAACTTTCATTAGCATTGTATTATTCTGGTCTCTGCAGAAAAGAAGGGAGAAGGAAGGTCAAGAATTGATCGAGAAGCCGATAACCAACAACTTCTTCAGTTGGAAGAGAAGGATGTGGTATCATCTGTTGCTACTGTGCTTTCTGATATTTGTGGTCCTGGAGATTGGATGCCTATGGAGAAACTTCATGCTGAGGTTAGTTGTCATCATCCCCTGCTAGCTTTTATCTTCGGTCGGTCGATTGAAAGGATCTATTCCTGGCTATACCTACTTACTTAAAAGATGTGTTTTATAACATTCTTTTGTACATTGGAGCTGTGACTAGACATGTCTCATCTGTCGCCGCATTCCAATTTGGTCCATCTGTATGTCATGTCATGTTGGTTTGTTAGATGCCAAAGTCATAGTAGGGCCCTTGTATTTCCCAACCTTTTTCCCTCTTTAATTCCTTTTAGCTTTATGCAAGAAAAAAGTGCATTGTTAAATGATTTTTTTTTTCCCCTTTCTTTTCCATTTGCAGAACCCCAAATTCTTTAGCCAATCCTTTTAGATTCGAGTTTTATGCTAGGACATGCATGTAGGTACTATTTGAGCAGGTGATATTTGGTTGCCAACCTAGTTGTTTTTGCATACCTCGAGATTTATAGTGGTTTGGGTCCTTGTGTTAGGTCTAGTATGCACACAAAGTGCATTTTGTGCCATGCATTCATTTAGATTTCTTTCTGTAGGGCATATAATAGGAACTTTTTCTACTAGGATATCTTTACTGGTAATGCACATTTCTAAACATTAGATTTGATCAAAACCACGTCAAAATGTAAAAAGTATGCAAAACCAACATAACCTCTTATACAAATCTGACGTTACAAACAGAGCCCTACTAGTACGGTAATTGTTCACACCCGACCATATGTTTCTCCTATATCATATGCTTGTTTGTTCAGAATCTGTGATATATAACTTGAAGTTCCCTAATCCGCTTCTATTCTTGTTCAGTTGGTAGAGCAGTTTGGTGACATTTGGCATCATAGTCGGGTAAGGAGATATCTTACGTCCGAGGAGTATCCTGGTTCTGAAGCAAAAGGGAAACCATGGTACGGCTTGCTAATGTTGCTTAGAAAATATCCAGAACACTTCGTCATCAACACGAGATCCAAGGGCAAGATTACCCTCGAATTTGTCTCTCTGGTTTCTCTCCTTTCATAGAGAATGAGGCACCCTATAGGGTGTATCCTTGCGCTGATTGCTGACCCTAAATCAATCTGGCAAGTACCACTGCTAATGGCCAAACTGTACACTTTCTTATTTAGGTCAGCTACCTTTTGTGTGGTCGGTCCCATGTAAAATGGTTAACCATGAGGTGAGTTATTTAAGCACGCTGTAGGCTTTTGTAACTTCTTGTAAACCATGGTTAAAGGTTATAGGACGAAACAACTCCAATTTTCTATTTATGTTTCTTTTGTATGAAAAAAACAAATGTTAACGCTCAAATTTGCTATTTATGTTTCTTCTGTACGAGGGAAAAAAAAAGCTCAACTCTTGATTATCAAAAAACTATTCAGCTTTATTTAGCCAAAAAAAAAAAAAAAAATCAGCTTCAATAGTAAATACTAATTAGTACAGTTTTTTTTTTTTTTCCCTGACAATTGTATTGTAAAAGCAGAGAAACAAACAACAGGAAATCTGCCACGTTCACGGGTTGAGCAGCCTAAAATAGTCCGAGAAATGGCTGAAAATGTCAAATCAATTAAAAAACAGAGTAATCATTGTGAACACTCTATGCCCACAAATGAGGATCGTGTATGATACAACGGCAAAAATCTTATTTTCTATTTCTTACTAAATATGTTCTAGTCATTGCACATTCGTCTTCAGAATGGAGATTATTGCGATACAGAAACGCCACAAGAGCGTCATTGTGGGTGGGAGAACGTCAAAATTAGCCTCAGGGAGCTCGTGCCCGATCACATGATGATTCAGGACCCAAAAAAAAGGAAAAAAAAAAAAAAAAAGGCCTAACTAGTGACTTGCAAACGAAATCCATGTAAAAACAACACTTTCAATTTCAAGACTCTTCTTTGTTTAGTTTACCAAGTACCCTTTCTGCGTAAAGCCGCTTTTCCCGCGCCTCTTTTTTAGCCAGCGCTTCCTCATCAAGGACTTGGATGGGTGACCAATCAGGCAATTTGAACCAATTTTTCTTCTCCTCCTCTGAAATATCCCTAAAGCTGGCTTTTAGTTTGTTGGCTGCAAAATCCAATGTAGTCCCGGCAATGGCAAAGATGGCAGAGTATTTGGCCGCACCAACTGGACCACCTAGCTCACAAACAAACAAAACAATTCAACCATGGAACAAGAAAGGCCAACTTTAAAATTAAGGCTACAATCGGCAAATGTAACAGTTAATAAAAATAAACGCATTTTGCAAGGACAATTGGCTTAAAACAATAATCTTGTATATGTGATTAGTATTTGCTTGTTACCGGCAGTGATTGGAGTCCAATAATTAAAACTCCTGGAACAAAATTCCAAATATAATTATATCTTGTCCTAGATCTATGAAAGAGGAACCTTTTGTTTCCATCTGCCTGGTTCTATGTTTATGCAGAAGGCACACAAAGGGATAACGTAATTTTTTTCATCCCTCTAAATGCAGGCAAAATGTCCCAGTGCGAAGATGTGTTTTCGCAGATTATATATAGATATGCCCAACATCACGAATAATGTAACACTTCCGCAATTCCAGGTTAGATCATATCAATGCTCCGCCACAGTGAGGGAGAAAGCACTAATCAATTGATGTTACAAGGGAAACAAAAGTCCAAGCTAGTATACTTTACCGGATGATCTTCGTTTCTCTTTGATCATTCAATTTACAACATCAAATGACATCTAAAATATGGATTAAAGCTCAAAAGTATACACAAAGGGAATGTAAGATAGATATAGAATCTAACCATGAAGACGCCCGAGAATAGCACCACTGAAAAATCCAGCAATTGCAGAGTTGAAAAGATCATCTGGGTCCGATTTTCGGCTCACTCTAACAAACTCACGCGTTGCTGAACAAATACAAGAAGATGAACAAGTACACATTATTCCTTCGCAAAGCTCAGGGCAACATTGACACTGTAATGTCTTCTTTAAGCCAAAGTCATGCACTTATTAAAGGGACATTTGATAATTTGTTCTATTTTGTGCTCAATGCATAATGTTATTTCCAATGCTATAACTTTTTTTTCCCCCAATAAATTTAAGCTTTGAACTTTGCAAAAAAAAATTTTGAATTTTCAAATAATTTGATAATTGCAATGTTATAATCATTAAGTTAAAAAATCAACAAAACAATCAATACCCACCAATTATTTGACATATGCTATACTTGATGCCAAATTTGACGCCAAGTACTGACATTCAGAAGCATTTTGCATTAAAGTTTTGGTATTAGCATAAAAATTTGACAAAATCTAGGCTTGTAAAAGAAAGATATATATATATATATACACACACACCCACCTTAACACAGAAAATCAAAGCAAGATCATGGACAAAAGGAAAATCTGATACAATTTCAAAACTAACTAATCTGTTTCTACTTTCAAGTCAACACATTCGGATCACTTGGGCAGTTGTTAAAAAAATAAAAAAAAAAGTAAAAAAAAAACGCAGAGAGATTGAATCAAAAAGCATAAAGCTTTAACTAAATTACCGCAATAGCAACCAGTAACGACGGCGAAATTAGTGGCGTAAGCAGCTGAAATGTTGGACAGACCATGAACTTTTCGGTGCTTCGACACCAACCCAACTCCTCCTCCGACAACCCCTGCAAATTGCAATTTCAATCATAAAATCAAAAGCCCATGAAAATGTTGAATGATTTCAATCAAAATTCAAACGAATAATAATAAATTAAAAAATAATAATAATTAGTATTACCTGCGAGAAGAGTGGGAAAGAAGACGCGTTCCTTCCAATTAACGGAAGCTGTTGAAGATGATGATGATGACGATGATGGACCCTCGCCTTCTAGGGTTTTCGGAGTATCTGAAGCCATTTTTTATTATTAATATTACTATTTTTTCAGTTATGAATATATGAAAAATTTTCAGGGATTTTGGTTGGTTTATTTTGAGTTCCTCTCCGACACCATGGAAGAAGAGTATAAACAAGCGACCCAATACGGTGGGAATTGGAGCGGTTCAGGTTGTTGTGGGCGGATATAATCCTCTGTCGGGTTTGGTTTGGCTCCGAAGATTGACATCGACTACTTAGCGACAACGATTTTTTTTTTTGTTTTTTGTTTTTTTGTTTTTTTTTGTTTAAAGATAACGACAACGAAGTTAAGAACTACATATAATTAAGATGCCAACTCCGAGGGAAAATAACGAAATTATACACACACTGTTCCTATACAATCTCTAAATTAAAAATCATTACAATCCGTAATAATTATTATTTAACTCTAATTTATTGTGTTTAGTTCATGGAAAAACATTTTAAGTGCAATTAAATATTTTAACTATTTTATAATAATTCAACTTAAATCCAAAATATAATTTTTCACTTTCTAAAAATCCGTATCACACTGATTTCTCTACATTTACATTATTGAAATATTACCTAATTTACGTTTAACAAAAATTATGTATACACATTTAATTTAAAACAAACATTCAATATGAATGGACATTCAAATGCATTTATAATCTTAATGGACATTTAATAATTGGTCTCTTAAATTTTAAATTCATTACATCAATGGTCCTTTTTATAATTTTATCAACTTTTTTTTCCAACAGAAATTGGCATGTGCATAGCATTATGAACAATGAATTAGGGACTTAACCCATAAAAAATAGTACTAATTATGTTAAAAATCATAATTTTAGGACTCGTTTAAATTATAAGTTCAAATTTATAATTTAAACAGAAAATTCAAACTCTTGTGACAGAAAATATTGTCGAAAGGAATTTGAAAATGCATTTGAAAAGTGTGTTTAAAATGAGGTATCAAACAGAAGTTTACAGTTTGGCTCTCAGATTTAGATACAAAAAGTCAATTTCAATTTTTATCTTTTTTCTTAAAAGTCAATAAAAATTTTAACTAGTTTTTTTAAAAATCAACCAATTTCAAATCTAAAAATCTCATTCTTAATCGGTGTACCAAACGCAAGATTAGAGATGTGATTAAAAAGACCACTAAGTTTATCTGATTTTGAAGTTTGAAGTCAATTGCAAGATATTTAAGTTCAGAAACTAACCCAACGTGAAAAACGACACTGATTGGATAAGACTACTAAAAACGACGGTAAAACGAATAAAACGACAATAACACTACAAAAGACACAACGACATTATTTTATAACCGACACTGCAACATAAAACAAATGTATCGACCTCAACTGGATAAAGGACAAAAACTCGAGAAAAGAAATCAATGGTGTAAGCGACAACGACTTCAAAACCGACATCAAAATGAAAACAACAATAGTACAATAGGCTCGAAAACGACATCATCAGGGAAAAGGACAAAAAAACGAGAAAGCCTACCAGAAAACGACATATTGTATAAACAACAACTTAATAAACGACTTCAAAAGAAAAAGTACAGCAACTTAATAGACGTCGTAACAGCTCGATTGGATGAACGACAACAACGTTACAACGACAGTAAATCATAGCCGACGTAATATCAAAACGTCAAGAAACATCAATTTCCGAGAAGAGAAATGTATGTGAAATGACAAAAATCCCAATAAACAAATTGATAGACCAAAAAAAAAAAAAAAAGGAAAAAAGAAAAGAAAAGAATAACAGTATTAACAGGAATGAGAATAAACAAGGGAATAATATTAACCACCTGAAAAAAGATAACCACCCTTGAAACGACAGCAACTCTATCAACAACCAGAAATTTAAGAAACGACGATGATCTAGAAACCACATCAAGAAGAAATTCTGTATAAATTTAGGTGACAGGGCAGAAATCTACATTCTCTCAAGCATGCAAAGAACAGCAAAGCAGACTTACATAGGTGTCTGCACTGGTAAGTAATTAATTAAGAAATGCAAGTCAATATTAACTCAAGGAAATCTAATCAATAACTAATAATGCTCTCTTTTGAACTTCCAAATTCCCAAGTAAAATTTTTAGTACATCAGCTTATATAAATAAATAAATAAATAAAAAGTTTGGAAAGTTCTCAACTATGAGAAAAAATTGATAATAAAATTAATACCTATGGCTCTCAGTAGCAGCACACTGGAGCAGGGACAATGATAAAACTAACTGATAATATGCATCTTTAATGCATGTGTTATTTTGGGAATTCTTTATTCGAAAAAGACATTACTAAAATCTACGATGACGGACCCTAATACGGGTCTTTATATGAAAAAATGGAGGCCTAAAAGCTAGAAACTTTACTGTTAGAACTCGAAGATTCAAGCATTGTGCTCGAACCATGATTCTCAAGAGACAGGACTGTCTGGCTCCACATCTTCTGAGCCGGAGAGATCATCATCCTCTTGCTTGGGGTCCGAGTCATCATTGTCGTTTTCCAAAGGCAAAGGCTCAGAATTCTTCTCTGGCTCAGCTCCAACCCTTCTTCTGTGCTCTGCAATGTTATTTGAAAGCAAACCCTTTAAAGATCGGAGACATAAGGTGTAAAAGCTATAAAAAAAAATAGATTTTCTTTGTTTTCGTGCATTATGATGGAACCTGGAGAGGAAAGATTAATTACTTTTGTGTGTAATAGCATGGCGGGTCATTGCCAAGAACTCAGCCCATTTGTATTGTCTTAGCTCTTGTTTCTCCTCCTCTGAAAGCTCGAAATTCGGCTCCCTCCCACACATGAAAGCAGCCCTGGAAATCGGGAGTCGTGAGTTCAACTAAAATATATGTCTACATATAATGAAACTTCTAAAACACATAAGAAGACACAACTTCAGTTTTACAAAAAAATCTTAATTGAACCATTTGTAACGAGAGGTCCAAAGATTGGAAAACGAGATTTTTGTTCTGATATTTTCAGTCTTAAATTAATCTAATCTTAGTGCGTACTTCTAGTCATAGATTATCAAACAAGATAAGGTACAAGTACTACCTGTCATACAAGCGAGCAGCCTCTTCTTGTGAACCGACCGTTCCCAAGTGGATTTGTTTCTTGTCAACTTTAATTGCTGCCTGCCATTTCATGTTCTTGAAGTAGACTCCTCTCATTAAACACGGTTCCTGGTTTTGGAAATGCTTTCTCCTGTGTCTCTTCCTGCGTTTGATAGGCGGTTCTGTACAATTTTGAAATGGCATGTCATAAAGGAAGTCACATTACAGCACAAGCATAAATTCAAATAACACGTGTAATATTGTAACCTCTAAAAACAAAGATGGAATTAGTCCCGAGAAATTAAGATTGATGCTGTTGATTAACCCCCATCAAAGAGACTTTTACCCATTTTCATGAAAATTACAACAAAAATAAAGTAACATGCAAACGAAAATGTTTCCTCAAATAATTTAAAGGAAGTCCAGAAAAATTGAAGTGTCTCAGGATAAACAAAGATAGAAACATCTCAAATGGTTGGTTTTGAGAAATAGACAAACAAACTTAAAGATTCGCATCCTTTAAAAAAAATAATAATAATAAATAAAGGAGAGCCAGATTTATAGTGCATTAAAAACCATGATAAACGTCTGTGCAAGAAACAATGAAGATGCAGAAAGAGGAAGTCCCAAAATCTCATCCCGGACCTACGAACAGATAACTCCGTCTTTCCATAGTATAAAATATGAAAAATTATGAACCAACACAGCAAGGAAGGAAATTGCTTAGTGAAATATAATACTGGCAAATCAACCATTAAAATTGAATTTACAATTCAATTTTACCCAATAATATGATCCATGCAACATGTTTATATATATACATATATGGCTTATATAGTTGCATTTAAAAATTTAAAAAAAAGAGAGATCCAGAGATCAATTTGCAGAGTATTGACTCAAGCATCAATACATAAATATAGTTGAACCAACAAACCTGCAACTTGCTCGTCATGTTGCTTGCTTAGTGAGCCAGACAAGCCAGAACCAGATAAGTTTGATGACCCAGGTTCTCCTTTGACAGCCACGTTCTGGTAAAAAGAAGATAAGTTCAAAGCATGCAATTGAAACCATACAATACACATATTAAGAAACACGCTATCAGTTCTCTTATAAATTCTAAAGTGCCTTATCTATATTAGTCGACTATGCATTTGTATCATATCTGTTCATTATATGCCAGTTAACAGGACCAGATGATTAATTAAAGGCTAAGCAACATAATTATTTAATCAGCATAGAAAATATATGGCAATACTCACGTCATGCCCTGGCACGCCAACAAGAAGTTCGGGTGATACCTTCAATAACATTAGTGCTACGTTATAAATGTGGCTTTAGGATTACCCATACTTACCCCCTCTGAAGGCTTTGTGTTGTCTGAAGCTACGGGATGCACACCGTTAGATGTGCTGTTCGGTTCAGAATCTACAGGGACAATTTCATTGCTATGAAGGATCACTTTGACAGCATGTACTCCTGCAAAGGCCCAACAATTTGGTGAATAATGACGACGACTTATCAAGCACAACATATTTAACTATAGTTTAACAGATGATTAAAAAAAGTTCACCACAATTTTATCTTGAAACAATGACATGAAAGAAACACCACATAACATGGGATAAATCAATAAAGAATCATCTTATACGCAAATAAGATCGACTACTATTTACCAGTGCAGAATCCCATTAGTCTGCGCCTCCTTAAGCTCACCATATTTCCTAGCAGTGAACAACAGCCCCTTAATGCCCTTCTCCTCTATCACCTCAAACCTTGTGTACAAGAGAAGGCGAAATTTCAGAAACATACCACAATACTCTACTTTAGATGGAAATAACAAAAAGTTAGAATTACAATTAAACTATGTTTAAAGAATTAAAGGAGCACCTTTAATACGTCATTATCTAAACGATACCTAGTAACATATTCTGTACGTATGCAAGCGCGTGTACATGCGAGCATGCACACGCGCATCTGCATATGTATGTATGCATAACGAGTTATGAGTATTAAATTCTAGATACAAACTATCATTTTCAGATCGCAGTCTCGCTATAAAATAAGAAGGGGCAGTCTACTCTATAAATAAACTTCCTAATTCCTATCCATGGCTTGCAATTGATTAACAAAATGAGAGAAATGGTCTCAGCTACCCTGTAGTGAATTAGCTCAGGGGATCATAGCACAAATAAAGTCGACTTATATCACGTAGATTTTCCTGCTTATTATGTAAAGCAAGCTCAATGAACAGGACGATTACAGAGACGGCAGTCCTAATTTCTTATTAAAGCTTGTAAAGGTTTCCTTTTCAATGTGTTAAAATAAATGCTAAAAAAGCCAAACTTAAATAACTGGATTGCGATTGCGGTTTGTCAACTGACAATGTCTTAACGGAATGATTCATACCAATTTGGTAAAAGGCTAGAGGCAGCTTAGAGGAACTGCAATTCGTAAGTAGTCAGATGATTAGCCCCTCTTCTAAAAGTTTTATTCTTTCAACCGCTACTTTGAGAAATTTTCTTATATGGTTATCAAGTTTATCCATAGTTCCATTGGCAACTAAAATCATTTATAACTCGCACGATAAAACGAAAAATTTAATAGACAAAGGTTAAAACTTCTCCAAAAACTTTTTTTTTTTTAAGCCCATGTCAAATATCTTGTAGTTTTTTCAAGTGACAATTTAGACCAATGACATTGATGCTTAAACATGTAAACAAATTCCATCGAGGAATTAGAACAGACGCAGCTAAACAAACAAACAAAGCTTAAAAAAACCGATATGGAACAGCGACAACCTTGATTATCGGGTAAATCATCAAACATGTTAAGGTTGGTTAGAAAAAAAAAATTTGTTATTGTTGGTAAAAAAAAAAAAAACCTTAAGCCATCTCCAACTTGCATGTTCAAGCAACATTCTTAACCGTTAAGAATTTTATTCTTAAACTATTCGTTGGCTATTATTATCGAATACCGTATAATAACATGATTCTGTTTGGTTTTCACTGCGCAAATATTTTGTAAAAACGATACGAGAATTTAATCAACACTTGTCAGTCACTAGTAATCCGTCTATGACTAGCCAACAATAACCATAATAACTCCGACATTAAAAAAAAAAAAAAAAAAAAAAAAACAGAAAAGAATCGAAATTACCCCATCACGATAAATAATATGAAACAAGATTTCAAGAGTCAATTCAGAGACCTAAAGGCCATGTTTTTAAGAACTCCTTAATCTCTAGGCCAAGAAAGTTCAAAGTCAACCACCCCAAACAACCACCACCTTTCCTGGAGAGACAGACAAATAAACAAACCCAGATGGCCAAAGTGCGAAATAAACACAAAAACGACACCAAACAATCCAAAACACGAGGCGAAAAATCAACACCAACCCATGAAAAAGGTCACTTCCGAGCCTTCAGGGCCGTCAATGGCGTCAACGCAAAAATGCCCATTACCTCAAACACCAAAAAAACGAAAACAAAAACAAAAAACAAAGGCGAGAACAGAGCGGAAGCGAAAACGAAAACCAGTTGAAAGACAGAGTCATTGTGTTTGTACCTCAGGAGGAGTTGGAGGAGACTGATGAGAGTCAAAGGAGTGAAGAGCGGAATCTATGGAGGAGAAGAAGGAAAAAAAGAATTTTGGATTTTAAGAAAGGGAAGGTGGCGAGCGCGTAGAGAGGAGAGAGAGAGAGAGAGAGAGAGAGAGAAGATTTCTTGTGTTGTGGCTCATGCATCTACCACCTTTTGTTTGTATTTCTCGCTTTTCCCATTTGTTGTTTTGAGGAGAGAGGGAGGCGGGTGGTGGACTGGTGGTGGTATTATGGCTTTTTTAGAGAGAGAGAGTCTTTAGAGGGAGAAAATAGCCTTAGAGAGAGAGAGAGAGAGAGAGAGAGAGAGAGAGAGGCCGAAGGCAACGTAGTTGCTTCGTTGTACTTCAGTGGGGTTGAAATTTCACCCCTACCCCTTTGTTGCTTCCCAATTAACACGGTGCTTGGTATATCATATATATCTCCAAACACTAAAAAATTTACCAAAATTACCTTTCATTTATATACATATTTCTTTTCAATTTTTGTGATTATTTACTATTATTATTTTTCTATAATGTTGATGTTTGCCAAGATACGTGTCCATTTGGTTTAGTGCAGGAAATTGTATTGCCCTAAAAAAACATTCCTTTTTTGTGTTATGCTTTTCCTTATTTCAATTTGAGACTTTTTCCTAGCATGATAGTATGAGCATAAGGTGACTAGGAAGAAAATGATCGTTGTATAAATTAGGAAGACTATTCCATTGTTAAAACCAAAATATGAGCATGATTATAAACCCTTCCATATGCAAAGTTCATTAGAAATAATACAACCAAATGCATTTTTGGTTTCTTTTTAAACACTCTAAAAGTATTTTTTTTGCACTTATCTAACCCAATTAAATATTTCTTATTTGGAATTGATTGAAGGCTTTCGCCTCACTATTTTTTGTTTTTAATTTTAATTTAAAATTTTAAGACTTTTTATTTTGTTCTTACTATCTCCACTGACATTAGTTCCTGTTAAAATTTTTGTTTTTTAGTTAGCCAAGCACTTTAAAAATTTATTGATGTACGCTTTATTGAAGTAAAAGACTGACTCCGCCGTTATTTGTATACATCAATAGTCTACCTTGTAACTATAAACGATACATTAAAAAAAATTAACGTATTATAACCATATATGTGTTTTTTTTATGAGTGTAAAAATTTTATCAAACCGAGATGATTATTAATCTAAAATTAAAATATAAAGCAAAATCAACAACGACCAAAAAATGGACAATAAACTCCCCAAAAAGAAAAAAAAATGCATGTATAAAGAAGAAAATATTTATAGAACTCACATTTCTAAACCACAGGTGATTCATAATATGATATTCATTTGGCAAAGGAATGTAATCTAATAAACAACAATTTGAAAATATCAATTTAGAGTATGTGTCAACCTATAAATCATTCTTGTAAGAATAAAGATAGCACCCTAACTCTAATTCTAATTTTTTAAAATCAATCATATGATATGTTGGTTTTCAATTTTTTTTTTTTTGAATATTTAAAAATTATTATGTCAAACAATATTAAAAAAATTACTTCTATCAGATAACAACTACATAGTAAATTGATATTAAAAAAAAAGTGAGATTCAAGTTGAAAATATGATATCATTAATATTAATCATTATAACAAATAGAGAGCGGGACTAAAATCAAGATACCTAATCCCCACGCCTCCAATAAGGGTATACTTTGTAAAATTTCCCAAAACAACAAGACAAATTTTGACCGAGGGGTATGGACCGTAATAATGGAGAGGGAAGAGGGGCAAAATGGTCAATGTGGAGAAAACAGGAGGATTGACAAAGGACCAGGCCAAAGTTATTAGTAAGGCAAGTTGGTTGTTAGCGAACGAGAGAGCCACCGACGAAACGCTGATTGGATGGACGGCCTGCCCTCTATGCTTGTAGATATTATCCCGCCAACCTCATGCCCCATCACCTTTTTTTACCTCTAAAACATCAATTAACTATAAAATAATACGATAAACACCGATTCTAATTCTAATTTTTAAATATTATTTAATATTATATTGGTTAAAAATATATATATTGTTAAAAAGATAAAAATTTACGATAACATAAATTGATATTTAAAATTGATCTTATAATCGATGTTTTTAATGTTACTATTAATGAAACACTAATTTCTCTTTTTTTTTAATTATTTTCTTAAATAATACAAAATAAAGACTTTCTAACCCAATGATTAACGCATAAAACCACATCTTAACCTGACACCTAATCATTTCTTTTATCTTAATTAATTAACTAATTAACTATTGTTTGAAAAGTTCGTATACTTTCAACCACTTGTTGTATTATACCACTACAATACGACCAAAGCCTTTCTTTTGGGCGTTTCACCGAGTCAACGTGGGTTCCACTGAATTGTCTCCGGGCCCCACTTATCTAATCTTTGTGAATCCTATTACGATGCTCGATGGCTTGATCCTGGCCGTTTGATTTGGCAGATGAGTCCGATAATAAATTTTGTAATAATAAAGAATAAAAAAGTTGTCTATGGTTTGGCTCGTTTATTAAATTTTCAACACCAACAGCTTTTGTCTCATCAACTAGCACCATTTCAACATTATTGTTTGAAAATTAAATGGCTCGTGCTATTTTCAAGCTATGGTCGCACCCATTAACTATCTCCCCTAAAATTTGGTTATCATCGCCTTTTTTTTTTTTTCTTTTTCTTTTTCTTTTTATATATTATACTCTATTAGAAAACCCACAACAATAATAAACAACAATGCAATCAATCTTTTAATTCAATGAAGACGGTTATTAAATTTTTCAGGATTATTTATATTCTTTAATGGTTTTAGAAGATGGATTTTTTAAGGAATTATTTGTCCTCTTTATATGACTAACGAGTTTTTAAGGTAATTAGTAAATTTTTAATTGAAATTGACATGAAATACCTAATTTTGGATTGGATAAAATAGAAAGAATAATTAATATTTGAAGCTTTTATCCATAAATATATAGAAATGTGAAAGTGCATTTTCACTTTCCTCTAAAACGAATCTTTTGTCCAACACGATTCGTTTTAGACGAAAAACTATTTCATTTTATTTTTGGTCTTTCATCTTCTTTTTTTTTTTTTTTGCTCATTTTTTATTTTTTATCATTTTAGTCGTTTTTCTATATTAGTCAATTTTTTAAATTTTAGTTCTTTTATCTTTTTGGTATTTTTTTCATGCCTTTTTTTTTATCTTTTTTTTTTTTAAATGTTATACACATCACTCATTTAAAGCCGAAAACTACAACTGGGCTGCTTAATTTTATGTTATATTGTATGATTGTATTAAGAAATCCATGCTGTGAAGTTGTGTATACATTGTACCAAGAAAATATACAAAAGTATTGGGAGATATTTATAATAGGATCGGAAAAAAAAATATCAATAGATGTATATATCTAGACTGATGTATATTAATAAATTTTTGTTAAATCGTCGTACTTTTATCTAAAATTTTGTTAAATCGTCATTTTTTAAAAATATTTTATTATGATACAATTGTGATATGGTATGGATCTTTTAAAATTATATCTATAGTGTTTTTTTAATATATTAACCTACCATAAAATTATCTTTTAAGCATTTTATGTTGTAAGATTTTGATCAAATGTAATATCATGTTATCCTTGCTTCTTTCAACACGTACAATAAACTATTTGTATACTTACTTTTTATTTTCCTAAAATTGATGAGGACATCAAGGCTCAATGGAATTCTCACGAACCGATTCAAGTTCCAGTTGGTCCGGTGACTAGAGCTCGAGCTAAAAGATTCAAAGAAGAGTTGAATAACTTAGTCCAGAAAATTCTACAACAAGAAGAGAGCATGTTCACTACTGATGGTGAACAAAGATTGATTTTACTCATCATATTTGACCCAAAAGAGAGCCAAGACTGATGTGGACGTTTTATTTTCTAACGTTGAAGTGGACGTTATTTTTCAACAAAGAATCAAATCAAGATTACGTTTTCAAGAGTTCAAAAAGTTCAAAGTTCAAAATTCAAAACAAGATCTGATCAAGATTTGATTTCTTTATAATCTGATTTTTAGTTTTAAGTTTTAGTTTAAATTTTGAATTAATTCCGAATTTAATTATTATTTTTAATTAAATATGATTCCTAGGTTTTTAGGAATGTTTATCCTTAAGGGTAGATTAGGAATTTTACAAATTGTAACTTTGCTAATATAAGGCTGATTTCATATGATGGAAAAAAGATTTTTGATGTTTATTCATATTGTGAGTTATTCTTCTTGAGTTCTTGAAGAAACTTATCCGAACTTATCAAGAATTTATTGTGGCATTTAAATCGACTTATCAGACGAACTTCCATAACCGTGTGTGGCGTCTTCACCATACCAAGGTTCTTGCTTCGCTAAGCAACGGGTCGCGGTTTCCATCAAACTTGAAAGAATTGTTGTGATACAAACCATGCCAACATCGTGACGAAACCCGATACCAAATCTGGAAACAACAACCCAAGATCTTTCAAGTTTGATGGAAACCGCGACTCGTTGCTTAGCGAAGCAAGAACCTTGGTATGGTGAAGACGCCACACACGGTTATGGAAGTCCGTCTGGCGTTCAAATCGACTTTCAAGTTTGATGGAAACTGCGATACCAAATTTGGAAACAACAACCCAAGATCTTTCAAGTTTGTTGAAAACCGCGACACGTTGCTTAGCGAAGCAAGAACCTTGGTATGGTGAAGACGTCACAAACGATTATGGAAGTCCATCTGATAAGTCAATTTGAACACCACAAGGAATCCTTGACAAGTTTGGATAAGTTTCTTCAAAAACTCAAGAAGAATAACTCACAATATGAATAAACATCAAAAATCTTTTTTCCATCATCTGAAATCAGCTTAATATTGGCAAAGTTACAATTTGAAAAATTCATAATCTACCCTTAAGGATAAACATTCCTAAAAACCTAGGAATCAGATTTAATTAAAAATAATAATTAAATTCGGAATTAATTCAAAATTTAAACTAAAACTTAAAACTAAAAATCAGATTATAAAGAAATCAAATCTTAATCAGATCTTGTTTTGAATTTTGAACTTTTTGAACTCTTGAAAACGTAATCTTGACTTGATTCTTTGTTGGAAAATAACGTCCACTTCAACATTGGAAAATAAAACGTCCACATCAGTCTTGGCTCTCTTCCGGGTCAAATTTGACGAGTAAAATCAATATTTGTTCACCATTAGTAGTGAACACGCTCTCTTCTTGTTGTAGAACTTTCTGGACTAAGTTATTCAACTCTTCTTTAAATCTTTTAGCTCGAGCTCTAGTCACCGGACCAACTGGAACTTGAATCGGTTCGTGAGAATTCCATTGAGCCTTGATGTCCTCATCATGTTGTTTACAGATTTGGTATCGGGTTTCATCAAGTTGTTGGCGTGGTTCGTATCAAAAATCCTTTATTTCTAACCTTTCAAAAAAAAGTTTATTTTTTAACAATAAAGATCAATTTTGTTGTCCTCATATTACATCTCAAATACTAAATTTTGATCATTCTAACATTTCCATAAAATGTGGGGTAATTCAAGGGAACTGGAAGTATAAACCGAACTTCCAAATCTGATCCAAAATTGATGGGCTAGTTTGAGCTTATCAATAAAAAAAGGTTTTTCTATTTATACATGTATTTAAACTTTATTCAGTCAAAATAGAAACAGAAAAATCTAAAATACTTTGAAAATGTTTATTTTTCTTCAGACTAAGATGTTAATAATTAATACAAAGAAATTTAGACATGCAACATAATCTTATCAACGAAATATATAAAAAATATAAAATATTTGACAACTAATAATAATTTAAATCTATTACTTTATAGTTATTATAACAAGGAAGAACGAAATTAATAATTTTTTATCATAAAAAAATTAAAATAAATTGAAAGTTCAAATAATTGAAATAAATAGCAAGTTTTAAAAATATTAATGATGAAAAACTACAACAGAACGACTAGCATTTGTATGGTTGGATCTGAAATACAAAATAAAAAAATCTCGAGAAAACTATGAAAACAACATCTTAATAGGTGATTTTTAATACTTATCTAATTGGAGGTTAAAAAGATTGAGTCCCATGTTTAGTTGGTCCACTTGAGTTGGAGTTTTGAAAATATTTTAATTGGAGTTAAGTGGAGTTTTAGAATTGTGCATTTGATTAAAAATGAACTGTTTTGAGTTAAAAAGTTTATAATCTTAACATGGGTTCACAAAAAAAAAAAAAAAAAAGATATGGATTTTATTTTGTTTGTCTTGAAATTACAATTTTTTTTAAAAGAAAAAATCATTTAATTTCGACTTGTAATAACAAAGTTATGTAATTTTAAAGTTTGGGTTTTTAAAAGAAATTTGGAAATGTGAAAAGAAAAGTTGTATTTTGAGTTAACGAAAAAGACAGAAAACTGCTTTAGTTGTTTGGTTGGGGCGAGGTTGCCGAACACCTCCTAAAACTTTTATAGTCAAGATAATAATTTAGCGGTGCGGTTGCCTTTTATGTTCAAACATAAGTTTTTCATTTTAATTTTTGTCTTTTTTTAAAAAGTCAACAAAAATTATAACTAGTTTTTGAAAAGACAACAAACTTCAACATAAAAATTTAATCTCATACTCGTGTTCCAAACGGAGCCTTATAGATGTTTTTTTTTTTTTTTTTGAGCTTGGGGTTCAACCACAGAGGACCTTCAAGAGGAGGAATTAGGTGAACCTATAAATAGACCCCATTAAGTTATAACTTTCAGGTAATTACTGACTGGAAGAGAACCCATAGACACCTATAAACCACTCTATCTCCTTGCTTCCCGCCGATGTGGGGCTCACCAAATAGCTATCATTTTTTATTTTTTTTGGTTTATAAGGAAAATACAACATACAGAACTACTGAGAGTTTAATCACTGAGGGCATTCAAGAGGAAGAGGAGGAGGAGGAGGAAGAGGAGGAACCAGCGAACAATACTAAGTTACAACTTCCAAATCATCCTACTAACCGACACCGACAGTCCCAAGAAATGGAGCATTGGCAATGTTGCGAGCCCACAACAAAGGCCCAAACACCAACACAAAGAGATGCGCCGCCATTCGGCCCATAAGCGATATTACAGGACAACCCATTTAAACAAGCCGAAGGTTGAAGAAGCTGCGCAAAAGCAATCGGGAAATTAGGGTTAGGGTTTTGCGATTTGATTTTTTCTTTCTTCGTTCGTAAGTCGAGAGACAAAATCAGCGACGATGATCTACGACGTCAATTCGCATCTTTTCCGATCCTTCCTCAGTCAGAAGGGAGGTTCCTCCGACAAGAGGTATTTTATATCCCAAACCTCTTTCGTTTGTTTGTCGTTTTCGGTTTGAATTTAATATTCTAAGGAATTTCTTGATCAAATGCGATGTTTAAATAAAGAACACAGAAATTTTGAGCTTATTGATAAACGTTGGAACTTTTTCTCTTTTATTAGTGTGTAATTATTGTTTTACTTTGTACATTTGCCCCAAATTGGTGCATGCTATATCATAAATTTCGTTGAATAATTTGAATTCTCTGGAGTTTTTGTTTCATTGATTATTATGTTACTTGCGTTCATTTGAAAAAAGTTTGCTCTAAAAACTGTGCTCTTTTTGGATAGTTCAAGTCAACAAATGAAGTGGAATTTTACAACCTCTAAGAATTCCCTCTTGTAACTAAAAGTGTTTTTCAATGTTTTGGTTTTGGTTTTTGCACCGTGAAACTTGGTTGATTAAGAGACTTGAAAGCACCGACATTGCTTGAAACTGTTGATGTGAATGATGTGTTCGGGTATTCAAGTTTATGAATTGCTATCATTAATTGTAGAAACCGGCGTGTTTTCTGTAGCACGAATTTCATTGAATACCAAGAAGGAATTTTTTCCCCCAACTAAGATTTGCATCATCTTTTATTGCATTTTAGATGTAAAGAAGCTTTAATGTAATAAAAAGACCGACTGACAAAGAGATTAAAGCCGAGACCTAACTTGGGTTCTAGTGGTGGACTCCCTTTCGTTTTTGGCTGAACACCTTTTTCGCTTGGAAGTTTTAATATGCATGTCGTTATGTATGAGAAGAGTTTGTTGGATTTGTAATCTTTGACTGCTAGTTCCTGGATTCTTGAAATGAGTGATGGAAACCTTTTTACCCTATTTTTAGGAGGTTCAGATTCTTGAATTCTTAATACGTTTCTGTTTTCTAGTTTTCCATTTTTTGCGGTATTGATTATTCGGAGATGTTTTTGACATGTCGGTGTGCCCCCTCTCAGGAAAATAGAAGAGCAGAGGCCAAAGGAGCACAAACCTAAAGCAAATGAGAACAAGCCTGTTATGACAGAGTGAGAGCAGCTTGGAATGTCAGCTCTTTTACAATTCAGATAGGTGGTAGGCTTTTTAAAGTCTGTGAGCTGTCATTAATAGATGAAGGCTTGTCTAGATGTTATGTTGTTTGAGCTGGTAATGACGGTCTATTTTGGATGTGGATGTTGTTATGTTTAGGACGGTTGTCATGATAAACTTTTTTTTGACAACTTTGCAATCTTGAGTAATTTTGGGGAATGAAAAACAAAACAGCGTGAAAATTATTTGTTAGTTTGCCTGTTCAATATTTAGTTATCTTTAC
Source organism: Ficus carica (assembly GCA_009761775.1). Classification (NCBI taxonomy): domain Eukaryota; kingdom Viridiplantae; phylum Streptophyta; class Magnoliopsida; order Rosales; family Moraceae; genus Ficus; species Ficus carica. The sequence goes on along the minus strand of CM019748.1, from coordinate 1,453,569 downwards.
GCCTCTTTTCTTGTTCATTTCCCTGGTTCTTCGCCTTAATTACCTTTAAGTTCTCTTCCAAACGACTCTGTTTATCATGTTTTTCTCCCTGTCCCTTTACCTTCACTTTAAACCAGTAGATACAAAAACAGATAGTATTCTCACTCACACTAATTCCAATACACTAAATCCCATAAACCGCGTTATTTGGAATGTTCGTTTTTTCATTATGTCATCTACTTTGTTGACTCTCTCTTTGATCTTGTGGGTTTGTATAGGATTCTATAGTGGGTAAAAAAAAAAAAAATGAATTCCTTCCTCTCTAGTGGTTGGAGAAGAAGGGGACCGTGGTATTCTTTTGCTTTGGTCGGAGCAAAAATTAAAGCTTTTTAACTTTTTTCTGTTCGTGGGACACATTTTTAAGATTGTCAACCCTAGGGCCCCTAATCATGAATGTGTTTAAGCCATTATTTCATTCGAACACGAGGGCAAAGAAGAAATTCTCTCTTATCAATAATCCATTGTGCCAAAAGACCTCATGTGCAGCAACCAGACTGAAACTTCATCAATCAGTGGCTCTAATAATGATGCGTTCTATTTAGATGTAGCAGTGAGTTTGATGTGGACGTGAAAACCACAGCTTGGTTCCTTGGGGTGAGTATATATGTTGCCCATTCTTGCATAAATATTTCTTGGTAGGGGCTGTGGCATTCGTCCTTTCCAATCCCCACGCCAACAGAAGGAAATTAAAGAAATAAACTCGGTGTGGCCGGGGCAATAAACTCGGTTAGGTGCTAATCTAAGGGGGAATTTTAACTATCTAGGCACTTTAGTTGTAGATAATTCATTCCAAGGAATTTGGATATAAGATGCAATTTACCCATGTATAATTGAGAGGCAGTTTTCATACTAATTTTCTCCCCCACCTTTTCCTTCTTTTCTCAGCAATGGAGGACTTTTAGAAGTTTATTACAAACAACTCTACTTTCAGCTTTCTATTAGCATATTATCCAACAGAAAAAGGCTAATCATCCAATAAACAAATATGAAGAATCAAGTGCTTCTTCCCAAAAAGAAGAATGCTTTATTAGTCAAACATGGAAAAGATAATCTACCAGATTTTAATTGATACCACACTCCCTAACCGAAGGAGTAACAACAGACATGAGGGTCCCTCTCAGAGGGTGAAAAAAGAAAAGAAGAGCCTGGGACAAAAGAGTGCATGCATAGCATGGTACTTGAGTGACCATGAGTGGTTGCCCATGTGCACTAAGACGGCCCTCCCTACCCTCTCAATCACCTTTCTCTCCCTCTTCCTCACTATTCCTCATTTTCCTCTTCACACATATAGGGTACCCAAAACCACTGAGTTACCAAGCGGGGTGGTAAGGTGCATGCTTTCTCGATTAAAGGTCTTGGGTTCAAGTTGTCATCGTGGTGGTGGTCGCAGTATATGCGCAATCCACTTCGAGAGAGGTCCATATATCACGTGGGGGGGTTCGCATCTCCCTAAAGTTATATGGGAATGCTATTCTCTACCACTGTAACCCTCTTTAGTTTATCAGTGTATACATATAGGGTACCAAATGCTCCTTTTTCTTTTTCCCCTTTTGTACCACAACCTTGCTTGACCTGAGTAAGGGGTCCAAATTTTGTACTAGATCTAGATGTCTAAACCGCTGTGAGTAAATGGTTTGTATGGGAATGGAAAAGAAGAAAAATATGGGTTGTGAAAACGTTGAAAACATATTGGTTATGTGTGCATATTTTTTTAGAGAAACATTTTTTTAGTTTTTAAAATGAAGTTATTAATTTCATCCCGTCTTTATCTTCATTGTCAATAGAAAAAAAATCTCAAATCTGACAAATGTAACGGAAAGGTCCTGATTTGGTTCTACTCGAAGATTTAGTCCAGTTTCACTCACACCATTACGGATCGGAAGCCGCCTGACCTATTGATCGGATATGAGTTCTGATTTGGGAAACTGAATACCAAACCTAGAGGCATCCTAGATGAGAAGAGAGAAAGAAATCCTTATCTCGTTGCAACACCCCGTTGGTGGTTGGATAAAGACATTTGGTTGTAGTTGTATATCACTCGAGTAGTACATATTCATCTCTTGTAGCAAATCAAGTTTCTTGGAAGATAGCTCTGCTCAATTTTTGCCATCTTTGGACTGCGACAAACGGCTTTGGGAAACCAAGGATGTGTCACTTTTTTCATGGCCAGCCTTTATAGGTAGAAGTTTCCCGTAGAAATTTTTTGGGCGGATTTTATTTTAGGAAAGTTACCACGCTAATGTAAAATTTTTTTTACCTTGGATTGCATGTTCGTACTTTACTCTCAATAGAAGAGATTCGGAAATAGGAAAGGTGTAATAAATAATCCACGCAAATTGACAGTTCTCTTCTAAATAAGAAACTAGTTTCCGTGGCGTGAAAGTCCTGAAAGATTGATATTGTCAATTTTGTTACACGACCAATTCTTTTGCTGTTCTCAATTGCTTTTCTTTCTTCTTATGCATTATAGTGCCATAATTGTTGACTTGGAGATGACAGTGTGAAACACAAAACATGATTCTTCACCGAGTGACCCTAATACAAGTAGGGGAAATTATAGCATATAACATATTTAAAATTTATAGTAGGTTTTCTAAAAGATGATAAATTATTTCATGTTTTTACATATAAATCTTTGGATTTTCTAATAAATAATAGATTCATGGTTAGTTTTTTTTATTACAGATGTATGTGCATATTTTCAAGTTAGAGAGAAAAAGAGGGGAGGGAGGAGGGTTATTTTTTATATTGTGTGTGCTCATAAATCTGATTATATTTAAATTTTAGATTATAATTTATTATTATTTCATTCAAAAATGTTATTTGGTCATTTCTCCCTAAAAATACCCACACGAGGCCATCAATTTGGAATGCTAGAATGGTTTGTTAACCCTAACACAAGTTATTGGTGTTTGGAAAAAATTGGTAAACAAGCAATTTTTAAACACTTATTTAAATAAATAGCCGAAATTTTTATTTAGTAAAATGTCCATTAATCATTGATTGACTATGGTTAACCAATCAATCAGCAACAAGTCATAGTCAATTAGTGAAAATGTATATTAACAATTGATCAATTAGTGATTGACTGGATTAACAGATTGATCATTTTTTAAAAAGACTATTCTTTTAATTTTATAAAATTTTGACCATTTATTAACTTTTTAAAAGAACATTTACTCATAAATAGAGTGGCGAAAACTATGTCGTACAAATAATTTAACACGAGTTAGATGTTGGACAAATCAATCACAGCCGTTGAAATTTGAGATATAATATTTATGTTAATTGAATTTGGTAAGAATACACACATAAAGCTGCTAATTAGTGATGATCAAGAGTACTTAATTTGCTATGCATGAAATTGTTTATCTGTATTTTCAAGAAACCCCAATTAAGGTCGTGATAGGATTTATTAGTTAGGTAAATCTGAATTAGTAAGAAACAAAAATCGGTTGTTGCAGATTTGAGATGGGGAAAGTAAAACTAGTAAAGTGTCTAAAGCTGTTTTTTTTTATTTTTTTTATTTTTTTATTTTTCCTTTGTGAATTATTTCTAAAGTTGCTTTTGATGAAGATGTTAGTTTATATCTCTCTCGTCCTTCTCTCTCTTCCCAGTCTCTTTCCTTTATTCACGCCGCTCTCGTTCTAGTTTTCGTTCACTTTCCTCTCTCCACTCTCCACTCTCCACTCTCCACTCTCCACAAGACAACACAGAAACCAAAACCTAAAAAAAAAAACCCCCCAAGATTTCTTTCCTTTCCACAGGCTTGTTTTGCATCGCTCTCTCTCTTGGATTCCCGGGAAAATAACAAAGAAAAACCATGTCCGAATTTTCCTTGTCAAGCACAAAGAAATCTGGTTTGCCTAGTTTTCTCCTCTCTGACTTGTACCACCTTTGTTTCTTGGTCCTCTCACACCCTCTCTACTTCTCTTACTTCATCTTCTTCTCACCGTATCTCTTCAAGATCTTTTCTTTTCTCTCTCCTCTCTTCGTCACCACCACTCTTCTCCTCCTTGCTTTCCTCAGCACTGTATCTCCTGGTCTTGTTCAACATGATTCTCATCATGATTCCTCCGAGTCGGGTTCTCTGGCTGCCATGTACCAAACAGTCTCGGAGAGATTAAGGTCTAAAGCTGACGACAATGGCGATGACGACGAGGAATTTCGACGTTTCGAGGAGTTTGAAGTGTACAAAATTGTGTTCGAGACGTCGGCATTCGAGATTAGAGAAGACCCTTTCGAAGTCTTGGAGGAGGTTGTGAAAGAAACATGCTTAGAGGCCTCTGAGAAGGCGGTTGACAAGTGTTTGATCCATGAAGATCACCACAATGCCGCTGCCGAAGATCGTGACATATCGAAAGGAGATTCGAAAGAAGATCCGGTTGAGATTTCTGAAGAAATTATGGAATTCGAGAAGCCAATGGTGGGACCGGTAGAGAGTCTGAAATGGTGCTTGCTAGAGGAGAGAGAGATGGAAAATATGGCATGCAAAAAGGAAGACAAAGAAGACACACAAGTCAAGCCTCCGAATACTAATGCTGTAGAGTCAGAAAAAGTTGATCAAGATCAAAAACAAGAACTGTTCACAAGAAGCGGATCAAAGGTTACCATTGGTAATAAAACAAGAGACGTCGGCAGAGTAGAAAGCAGCGAATATTTCACCAGCCCCGGCCGCGATTTCGATCGTCAGTACTCGTGGAAATCGAGTTCGGAGGAGTGTCAAAGCACGTACGACTCGAGTCTTGGGAGCTTTGGGTCCATGAGGAAAGAAAAGGAGTGGAGGAGGACGTTGGCGTGCAAGCTATTCGAGGAGCGGCACAATGGCGATGGCGGCGAGGGGATGGATCTGCTGTGGGAGACGTACGAGACGTCGGAATCGAAGAAGGCTCAGTCGAGGAGCAACTCGAAGAAGGGAAAGAAAAGTGTAGCGCAGTATAGTGAGGTGGATGAAGATGAGGAAGAGTACGAGGATGAGGCAGAAGGGCAATTGTGCTGCTTGCAGGCCTTGAAGTTCTCAGCAGGGAAGATGAATTTGGGGATGGGAAGGCCTAATTTCGTCAAGATTTCCAAGGCCTTGAAAGGAATCGGATGGATCACCCATGTGGGCAGGCATGGCAAGAAGCGGTACACTTGAAATTTTACTTTCTTTTTTTTCCCTTTTTTTTTTTTTTTTTGTGTCATGTTTATCAGATTGGCATAGCAAAATGTGTATTTTTGATTGAGGATAATATAATTAATTAAGTAAATATGTCTCTTTTCTCTGTCTCAATTTGTAATCTTTTCTTCTTCTTGATCTCAAATTCTCAAATAAGGCTAATGGGGTTCCTTGAGTGTTTCTCTAGTGTACATCGCATTTTAACAAAAAAAAAAAAAAAAAAAAAGAGTATAATTTCTTAGAAGCTTCAATGAAGATTGCCAAGAAAGAAAGAAAAGAAAAAATGAATGAATAATAAGAGACGTTAATTAAGTGAAAGCCTGCTTTTGTGTAATAATGGAGTTAGGGCCAGTGGTAAAACGGGTCACGTGCCGTGCATGCTCTCATTGACAACCAGACAGACAGCCACATTTTTTTCCCTCAAACATTATTGCATATTTAAGTTCTCTCATGGCGTGTGGGCATCCAAAGTGAAGACCTCAAAGCGTCTTATTGTCCTGTTTTGAGGTTTTTTTTTTTTTTTTTTTTTCATAATTGATTGAAGAGACTAGGCAAGTTTGGTACTCGATTGTTAAGACCTCAAATTAGTCAGATATAAGTTTATGGTCCCTTTTAGATAATAGATCTGCAGATGGGATTATTGCCCTCTTATTTTCTTTTTCTTTATTTATCCTTTATTTATTTCTTTTTTCTGTTGTTGGGCCTCTTATTTCTTTATGTCTTCAAATTTTACAGCATTATGCATGACAAAATCAAAGAAATCTTGGTGAAACTTACAGCTAAAGGTTTTTTGTTTCTTGCTTTTTTACTGAAAAAAAAAGGGCACATGTTCATATATGGAGCGTTAGTGAAAAATGGCATGTTTATTTCATGAATTATTATTGTCTTCTTGCTTTAGAGAGCAGAGCACTTCTTTATACATGATTCCTTGACACACAGAGAGAGAACTCTACTTCTTGTCATTTTTTGCACTTCTCATGTGAATAATGAACTCTACATTATTTTTACATATACACATATACATGCTCATATATTTGTTTATAGAGTAATTACAAACATAGTTTAATAATATTACCGCATCTAACTTCACAAAAAAGTATAGAGTTCGAGTCCATCTCCTAGCTTTTTATATATGTTAAGCAGCAGATTTTGCAAGTCTTTTCACCAAACCAGGACTGTTTAGAGCATGAATTTGGCTGTTTTGCGTACTCACCAGTCACCACTCGTGACTCGTTATAATATAAGACAAAATGGGAATTTGACTTCTTCCATTAAGTGTTTAGGCCCTTCTGCAAATTAAAACGGCACTAATTGGGGAATGATGTTGGTTGGGTGCAAATCCAATATATATATATATATATATATATTTAATTTACCATGTTGCAAAATTTTGAAAATTAAGCAAAACAAATAAAGACAAAAGGAATTAAGAAATACCCTTATTGTCAAATTGCCAGTAATTTCTCACTGAAAAAGACATGGGGTATTTTCTAAAGTAGCCTTCAGACTATACATATTGATAGCTTTGACCCCTAACTTTTAGTTTTAAACGTTTTACTCCCTCGAATTATTCCAAATCCCTAAAACAGCCCTTCTGGATAGTGCTTAAAAAGGATGGAAATAAGTCATGTTCCGCTCACATGCTTATTAATAGGGGGTACTATCGTAAATATATCATTTATCGCCGCTATAATCCAAAGAAATATTAGCTATAGCCTATAATGAGATTGTTTATTATAAACAACTTGCATTATATGCGGTTAAATTGTGGTTCTGATTTAGGTGTTTTCAATTTATGTGCTTAAAGAATCCACAGAAATCCTTCAAAAACAAAAACAAGAAAAGAAACCTAACATAAAATTATTTATTTCCTGCATTAGAAAAACTACACTAATTAAGGATCTTCAAAGCTATATATATATATATATATATATATATATATTAGGGTAGAAAGGATCTTTAAAGCTATTGGACCTAGAAAGGGATGGTCGGAACATATAATGGAGTAGATATGTTTATTGAATGAATAAAAGTGGATCTTATTCCTATCCGAATTCCTAATTCATAACAATCAATATGACAAACTTTAAGACCATTGAATATTAAATCAATTAGTTTTCCCTAAGAAAATTAAAAATCAATTAGTTCAACCATGTGTCATGTAATAAATTGCAACTTCCATAGATCACAAAATATAGAACTCTATAAAATAATTGACGCCATAAGGTCATAAAAGAGAAGAAACACTATTTATTGGGGACAAGTTTTATTGTCAATATTTTCTCCTTACATATTACTAATATATCAATAAAAAGTCTATATATATATATATATATATGACAGCCCACACCTTTAACAAATGAAAAATCATTATATGTGTGTGTGTGTGTATATATATATATATATGGCAATCCACACCTTTAACAAGTACATAAATTTTTCTCTTGGTCGTTTACATTATTTCAATTATAAGTGGAAAAAAATTGTGGAAATAGGTTTATTAAATATATAATGATGCTTTTTTAACCAAATAGTAATTTACGATAGAAAATACTCGCCATAAATAGATCTTGATGAATGTTGTCGGAACATTTAATTTTATCAGAATCAATTTTAATATATTTTATGTTCCTAAACATCTTTAATTATTTCAAATCAAAAAAACAACATCAAATTTTCTTAAATTAACTTTATTACTATCTAACAAAATATGACAAGAATCTACTGTTTACAAATAATAATTAATAATAAGATGTTTGTAATTGCACATATAATTTGACGATTATTTTATACCTCTATGGTAACTCCATTATAAGGAGTAGAGATTAAATTATCCACCATCAAGTTTAAAAATTTTAATAAATACGATTATCAATTCAATCCTGTCACATAACTTCTCTTTAATTAATTCTTTTAGTATCACTTTTTAAGGGAAAATATTATTTTAGTATCTTATAGTTTAACGTTTGTTCAATTTAGTATCTTCATTCAGAAAATCTCATTAACATACTCTATTATTAAAAAACCGTTTAAGTACCTTGAATCACTTTATTTTAACATAAAATAACAGTTCTACTCTTTTACTTTAAAGCATAATAAAATAAAATAAAATTAAAATATAGAATTCTAAAGTGAAAAAAAAAACTGAAGAAAAATTAAAATAAAAACAATCTTTTCAAAAAAAAAAAAAAAAAAAAAAGGAGGAGGATAGAACTACTTGATAATCCAAAAAAGAGATTTACAATGTTAGGGTGGTATTTTTCAAAACAACATGGTACTGAAATTATATTTTCGAAACAAAAGGTATCAAAATGACATTTTTTTTAAATTAATAAAAAGGACATTTCTTTTTCAATCAAATTAAATCAGGACCTTTTTTTTTTTTTTTTTTTGGCTTGCTTATAGAAACAACCTGTCGGTCAAGAAGCCAATCCCGCGTTGCCGTCACTGGTTTGCCAGTTCAGGTTCACATCCACCATTTCCTTTTCCCAAAAAAATAAAAATTAAAAAAAAAATATTACTCCCTTTTCACCATGATTTTCTTTCTCTTCCTGAATAAGAGAGTGTGAGGACAGTGAATGAAGCCTTGAACAAGGAAAGGCAAAGCAAAGTGTGAGATCTCTCTCTCTCTCTCCTCTGAAAATGGCGAACCTGAGAGCGCCGTCGCGCTCAGGACCAGGACATGGCCAGAGCTTTCTCTTTTCTTTCAGAACTTTGGCCTCCGCCGTGGCCGTGGCCGTCGTCTTCTTCTTGTCGCTCTCTTTCCTCTTCACTTCTCGCACCGAATCTTCTGATCTGACCCACTTTGTGAGTATTCTCAACAAATCTTTCTCTATCTCTCGTTATGATCCCCATTCTTTGGAGCAAACTTGGAAAAATGAAAATGCAGAACTGATCTACTCATATTCCGTGAATTTGCAGTGTAAATTTGCTTGTTTTCGTAGAAATTTGTAACTAATTATGTTGTTAATTTTTCTGGCATTTAATCGGTGGAGTTTAGGATTTTCATACTTGTTATCGTGTTAACTTGGATCCGCGGGAAAAGCTTTTGCTTGCGCCAGATCCGAATTCGAGATGCCACTGCCTTTAGAAAAAATTTTCCCGAGAAAAAAGAATAATTTTCTTGCGTGAACTTCAGTAGTGAGAAAGGAAAGGGGAAAAAAAATCACAATTTTCGTTGCTAATTTCAGTTTTTGGAGATGTATTTATGGGTGATACTTGTTTAATTAGGGTTTCAGTTCGGGTTCTTTTGGAATCGGAACGACAAGGAGGACCATGCTGGCGCTTAAATCAGACCCTCTCAAGCCTCGCCTTGATCAGATCCGAAAGCAGGCTGAAGATCACAAAGCTCTGGCGTTCACTTATGCCGTCTTTGCAAGAAAGCTCAAGCTTGAGAACTCTAAGCTTGTTAGGGTCTTTGCCGAACTTTCGCGGAGTTACAATGATCTCCTCAGCAAGCCGTCATATCTAGCTTTGTTGACATCCGATGCACTCTCCATTGACGAATCAGTGTTGCGTCAATTCGAGAAGGAGGTGAAAGAGCGTATCAAAGTCACCAGACAGGTGATTTCTGAAGCCAAGGAGTCATTCGACAACCAGCTCAAGATTCAAAAGCTGAAGGATACAATTTTCCAAGTGAATGAGTTGTTGACCAAGGCAAAGAAGCAAGGAGCTTTCTCCAGTTTAATTGCCGCAAAATCGATCCCCAAAAGCTTGCATTGCCTTGCAATGCGATTGATGGAAGAGAGAATCGCCCACCCCGAGAAGTATTCGGATGAAGGGAAACCGACTCCTCCAGAATTCGAGGATCCAAAGCTGTATCATTATGCTATATTTTCAGATAATGTGCTTGCAGCATCGGTGGTGGTTAATTCGGCAGTGAAGAATGCAAAGGAGCCATGGAAGCATGTCTTTCATGTTGTGACAGATAAGATGAATCTTGGCGCAATGCAAGTTATGTTCAAGTTGAAGGACTACAATGGGTCACACATTGAGGTGAAGGCGGTTGAGGATTACAAATTCTTGAATTCTTCGTATGTACCAGTGCTTAGGCAACTAGAGTCTGCGAACTTGCAAAAGTTTTATTTTGAGAATAAGCTCGAGAATGCAACCAAGGACACTAACAATATGAAGTTCAGAAACCCAAAGTATCTGTCTATATTAAACCATCTGAGGTTTTATTTGCCAGAAATGTACCCAAAATTGCACAGGATTCTGTTTTTGGATGATGATATTGTGGTCCAAAAAGACTTGACTGGGTTGTGGAAGATCGATATGGACGGAAAGGTGAATGGGGCGGTTGAGACTTGTTTTGGGTCGTTCCACCGATATGCACAATACATGAATTTCTCTCACCCGTTGATTAAGGAGAAGTTTAATCCAAAGGCGTGTGCTTGGGCCTATGGAATGAACTTCTTTGATTTGGATGCTTGGAGAAGGGAAAAGTGCACAGAAGAGTATCACTACTGGCAAAATCTGGTAAGATATCATCCTTTTTTTTTTCTCAGTGCAGCTTATCATATTTTCTATTTGGCGTTTGAACTGGTACGAACATATCTGTGCAATAAAAAGGATGTCGCAAAACTGTTTAATTGCAAGCTCTGCTGTATTATGTGCATATTGTTTGAATAATCATAATCTGTGCATTTGACCTACAGCATAACTCGCGACCGATGTTAATTTAGGATACCATGATCTAATTCTTGTTGTTCTGTTATGCAAATGCAATCATGCCTTGATGTTTCTTTTACTGTTATCGTTACCGATTTCCATTAACAATGGCTGCTGATTATGATGCAGAACGAGAACCGTACCTTGTGGAAGTTGGGTACGTTGCCCCCAGGTCTGATCACATACTACTCTACCACAAAGCCACTGGACAAGTCATGGCATGTTCTGGGACTCGGCTACAATCCTAGCATTAGCATGGAAGAAATTCGCAACGCAGCAGTTGTGCACTTCAACGGGAACATGAAACCATGGCTTGATATTGCCATGAACCAGTTCAAGCCACTTTGGACGAAGTACGTCGACTATGATTTGGATTTTGTTCAAGCCTGCAACTTCGGTATCTAAATGCGTAGCCCCTGGTTGAAGCAACTAAAAAGGAAGGTCTCTGCCAATCCAAGTCAGTCCCACGGCTTATATTATCCATCTTGTGGGTTCCAGAGCTAGTCGAATATTAGCAAGCATTATGATTGACTAATAGAGGCAAAATTTGCATGAATCCAAGTGTAGAATATTTCCTGTCATTATTAATTTAGGCTTCTTTTCAACATGTTTATAGTAGTATAATAAAATCGGAGACGTTTAATTATTTATCAAGATTGGTGGATATCTATAGAAATTTTTATCGTTTGGTATGATGGTATCTGATGCTGATGCTGCGTTTAAAGATCTTGAGCTGTAAAATGAGTGGAGGCTGGAATTGCCTTTCCTAAGAAGCAGAGGCCGATAATGCATGATTATTATCTTTTCTATCCTCAATTTCTCCGGTGTTTTCACTACTAGCTTATTGTCGTTGAATTGTTTATTAGATTGCGGTTTCTATTTGTGTCGACGGATTTTTAGAATTTTTGGATTTCATATATTATAAAAAAAAACAAAAAACAAAAAAACAAAAATACTCATATTTTTATGCATTAGAAAAAAAAAATTAAAAGAAAGAAAGAAAAAGGCAGAGACTCGAACACATGTCAACTTTAGACAAGTTTTTTCCATGGAAAATGGAAACATTGCGGCAATGGTGTCTATGGTCAAGACCTGCCATCATAATCCTCCTTGGAACTTGGGCTTCCTTTTGGGTACAGATCTATAATTGTAGCATTAATTAAGGGATAAGCAACCGTTACGATTTCAAAAGCTTGAACCAGCTTCCATAATTTTCGTTTGGTATCCATGGATTCTACGTTAAAGTGCTTGGATTTCCTGAACGAGAGGACAATAGTCCAAATATTGCAGATGACATAATAATATCTTAACCCTATTTTTGACATATACAAGTCTAAAATAAAACTATAAGAAATATTTCAATTTAATATTTATACTTTTGAAATTTGCACCCTTTATTTTCACTCCCAAACACCAGTCCAAAACTACTTTCAATTTAAATTGAAATTTTTTTAAAATTTTCCTTTTCTAAACCTATGTTCCAAACATAACCTAAATTCTTGGTTCTTTCATTAACTAGTAAACAAGAAACTTTAAAACTTTTTTCGGAAAATCCAGTAAGATTTGAGAACTTCGGAACAGAAGTGTCATTTTGCCATGCGACTAAAGAGCAATTGACCAAAGAGTAATTTCTCAACCAGAAAACAAGAGAGACAAAAAGGGTCCAAAATGGACAGATTCTGTGTACTTGATGGGATTGCTACAATACTAACAGGAATTTGAATGACCGTCAACTCAAAACCACTCATGTAAAAACTAGGGAAAAAAAGGGTTAGCAGAAAATCCTATAGATCACCGACGAAAAATTGAACATATCCCTCTAAATCCTATCCAACAACTTGACAAATCAGTTAACCTCAAACCAAAATCAATTTCTTTCCAAACTATACTTCTCAAGCAGTAGCAGGCACCCGAACTGCAGTATTTTTCGCAGTTGCATTACCTGCCAAGCCACCAGCACGATTCACACGTCCACCATTTTCAGCCCTCTGGTATCCGTCTCCTCCACGGCTTGATAGCCCTCCCAGACTGCCACTCCTACTTCCAAACTCACCCCGGCCCCTAAATTCACCACGACCATACCATCTGCCACCTCCATAGCCACGCCCCCTTACTTCCTCATTCCTGTACCCATTTCCCCTTGCGGATGGGAACCTTCCCCTGCTGTTTCCTGCAAAAAAAGATGATATACAGGTGAAAAAACAGAACACAAATGGGCTCTAATACGTGAGATCAAACTCAACAAATTATCAGATCAGAGCTTTCCAATAAATAGTTAAGAGCTTCAATAAATCGCCATTCCCAAATTCATTTAAAAGTTAATAAGTCAAAAGTCAACAACAAAAAAAGTTAAATCCATGAACAAAAACTTGCCTCGATTCGTAGACCTCTTTTCCTCAACAACAGCTTGCCGTCCATTGATAGTAATAGGTGATGCCTGCAACATGCCAACGGCAAGAAAAACAAAATATCGACGAACTTAGAATTACAAGATTTCACGAAGATAAAAGAAGCAACACACATTTAGAATTGACATGCCTGTTACAATGGAGTCAGGAATCCCCATGCAAACAGAAAAAAGGATTACATTAACAATGGTTCCAAAATCTAAGTGTTATAGCTCATCATTCTGCTAAACCATTCAATGAAACAATGCGCAATTCAAACAAATGAACAAATAAATAACTTGTTCTTGCAATACCTCTATCGCACTCTGAACAGCACTTGCCACTTCAAACTCCACGAAGCCAAAACAAAATCCCTGGTGCTAGACACGGGAAATTCACATCAATTAAGGAAAAGGTCAACAGTGAACAGCAGAGAAATGTCCAATTGAGAAATAAAGCATACCTTTTGGCTTCTAACTTGTATACCGTTGTTCTTAATGGGTCCAAATTTCTTGAATTCATTCTCAAGTAGGGTAATTGATGCATTTAGGGGCAGACCTTTCACATAAATTGAATGACCATCTGCTGTTCCAAAGCAAGAAACCACTTAAAAATATTATACTAATAAGTACATGTGCAAATAAATGCTACAATTTTAACCCCAAAAAAAAAAAAAAGTGACAAAAAATTGTGATTTAGCGAACTACAGATATCTACACACCTTCAACTTCTGTATTGTTCACATTCCCATTGACATTTGTGCTGTCAGAAGCAGGGGCCTCAGAAACTGGGATTGAAGTGGGAGCAGCTGGTACTTGTTCTTGGTGCTTCTGAGCAGTCCTGGAAGGAGCGGGTGGAGGAGCTGAAAAAGGCACAGCACTGTCCTTCATAACCTTGACCTGAAGCCACAATATAGCCGTATCACTCAATCAACCAAATGGACAGCTGCTAAACGTGACTGCTAGTGCCAAAACATTACTTTAGCTAACAAAAAGAAGATAAAGACTGCTGTGACGTAATACATAATAGAAATAGAATAAGAAGCACCCTGTCCTACATGGTAAGTGCTAGCTACTCACAATTGAGGCATATGACTTCTTTGGCACTTCTTCGACTTTGGAATTAGATTCAGCAATCTGTGCATCATCTGGAACTTCATCAACAACCTCGGATACTGGTTCTTCCTCTTCTTCAACTAAAACTTCTCCATTTTCATGACTGTAGACTTCCTCCGCTTCAACGTCATCAGACAATGCAATTTCCAGCTCAGATATGTGATTCTCAGGCACGGTAGAAGAAACTGCAAGAAGAAATTATAAATGTCAGTCACATGATAAGTACAGCCGTACTTCAATTAGAAACTGATTTTTCAAAGTACCATGCTCGGGAGTAAGAGGACCCTCAACGCCATTAACCAAAGCCTGGTTCCCATTTTGATGTCCAGCATCATCTACATATCTGAAAACATCATTCAGAACAAAGTAGCCTGGGTCTTGAGGTGCCAAGAAGAAACTCTGAGTAAACTTCCTCCTCGAATTGTCATTTTCAATGAGATATCCAGTCACAAGAACAAACACCCCACCGTTATAAGAATCCTGAGCATCCACTGTTGTGATATTCGCACAGAGTTTACCGTAGTCATGTGAAAGAATCTTCTCGTCGATGGCCTGTACAGAGATGATTAAATCAATACCAGAGAGGGGGAAAAAAACAAAATCAATGAAATTTTAGTTCTATACAAGCCCAGAACGCTCTGCTTAGTTGCTGAGGAAACACAAGAAAAAAAAATGAAAAAAAGGCAGTATGTTAGATGCATCTTTCGGTATGCAGACAAGTGACCACCATATGTTAAAACCTATCCGACAAAATAAAAGGAACCCATAGATTGAACACAATCATCTCCCGCAGCCAGAACAAATTTTACCAATAAACACAGTATGGAGTTCAACAACAAAAAACTACAACATGAACATCAACAGGCGCAAATTTAAGCTCGCAAAATGGTAAGCTTAGAAGATAAAAACAGAGCGTCATAGGAACTCACTTGCATGGTGGTTGTAATACTCATGATTCCATTTTCTTCAGGGCGACCAAGCTTACTACTTTCCTGATAAAACCGGTGAACAAGCTCGGGGGATTTATGCAAGATAAGGTAGTACTGACGAACAAACGCGTTACCGACCTACATTTGACGAAAAACACAATAAAAAACGATAAATAACAAAACAGATCACCAATGAAATTAAACTAAAGGTTACAATTAAATCAATACGTACGACATCAGCAGAAGGAGGGAGACTCCCAGCTGGGCCTTGCTGCACTTCAGACGCCATTACTGTCCAATTTCCAAAAGCCATTAAAAACAATCATAATCACGAACACAAGAACTAAATAGAAATAATATTTAAAAAATGACAGTTCTCTGTAAAAATCATTAAACCATCGATTCAATTATTTCAACCTAATTGAACAGATGCCATAAGTTCAGTCAACCATAACCATAAATAAATTACAGATTAGATACTTAATTCAGCTCAATAACGTTAGTGTGATATGTATAATTTACTAGCTCTTAACTACGAACTCCATCAATCTCTTAAATAATTTCCCGGGAAACAAACGGATTGTAAGGTAGGGTTTCAATCAGAATCTTCCGCTGCAGCACACATTATCAAATCTTCAACATTAATTTAATATAAAAAACGAAACAATAATCACAGCATTATACACCGAAAAACATGAGGGGGAAAAAAAAAATTATCTACTCGGAAAATTCTTCCGGGAAACAAACAGGTGAAGAGCAACAACGGCTTTCTAGAAGCCATGCCGATCCAGCAGAGATTGCTCGGATTACAAGCATTCACCAGGCGAAATCAGACGAAAATTGAATGCGAGAGAGAGGAAAAGGAGGAGGAGGAGGAGGAGGAGGAGGAGAAGAAGAAGAAATGGATACCTGAGGAGAAGAGAGAGAGGATCGGAGGGAAAGAGGTGAGAGAAGGAAGGGATTGGAGGTGGTCGCAGCTTCTCTCACCTCCCTGAGCTATGGAGGTTTCTTAGGGTTTTTGCTGCTAGGGTTGGCTGGATCCAGAAGAGGCGCGAGATCGTCTGGGCAGAAAAAGGAGGGAGACGGACAGAGAGAGAAAAGGAGGAAAAAAAAAAAGGTTTTTATATATTTTTTTTGGGTATTTATATCTTATATTATACTTATAAATTAATATTGTTGGTAAAAAGTGGAGGATATTGTATGACGGTTGTTGTGTATTTTTTTTTTTTGTAAGAATTCCTTGTACTAAAAACTATATTTTTTTAACTAATATTTATTTTTTTAAGAATATTTTCAAATTCAATTAAAAAAAAGTAAAATATTTCTTTCAACATGGCGCGATTTTCCCTCCGCTGAACCTACAAAATATCAATTGGCAAAAGTGAAAACACAAAAACAAAACACCTCGTTGAAAAATACAATTTCCTTTTAAAAATTTAAACCTAATTCAGTTATACTCAAATTTAAACCTAAATTATGAAAGAAATTAATATTGAAATTAAGTAAAGATGATCAATATTTTTAAGCTATAATACGTAAGTATTGTGCAAATATACATAATGCGTAAGTATTATGTAAAAATTTATCTTAATTTTTATGGATTTAAACAAAAATGACTGAATTGTCGAAAATTAGAAATTCAGAAGGTTGATTGCTAGAAGAAAAGAAAGTTTAGGAACTAAATTACTAGATTCAAAAAGTTTAGGGGGCATTCATGATACAAATAAGCCCTAAATAAATTCACAAAAACTTTTGTTATATCCTCTCTCTTAGGAGCACTTGGGGTTTTTTTAGCGTGTCTGGAGCCGAAGTTTGGCGGTGGCGTTTCAGCTGGCCTCCGAATTTTTCTGTCCTAGGTGAAAGTTTTGGTTGAACGGTATGGAGGTTCGTGTGAGATTAGTATTATGAGGTGGGAGGGATAGGACTTGTCGGGATTGAGGGAGTTTGTAGTTTTGGTGATCCCTTAACCCCATGGTGGGTCTCACCTCATCGTCAAGTAAATCTAGAGGTGGTTGAAGTTCACCAAGAGCTCTGTGGCGTTGATGTGTGATTGTGGAACGAGGGATACCATCACGTAGCCTATGGAGGTCGATGACGGCAACACATGGAGTCCACATGCTAGCAAGGAGTCTCCTTGTAGATTTAGCTCTAACTTCGATGATTTCTAACTGCTTCATTTGTATAGTTCGTATTGTTTATATGATTTCCTCTAGTATGGTTGTGTTTTATTTTTTGTCTTGTAATAGTTATCTCCGTGTAAGAATGGTGCTTTATGCTCAAGATAAATATTGGGTTTTTTTTTGGGTTAAAACCTTTACTAATGACAATGGTTCATGACTTATGGTTTGTCCACCATAGTCGTGTCTCTGCAGCTACACTAAACTAGTCTCAATGTGGAATGGGTGGTGGTCTTCATGTTACAAGGTAATGGCTCTCAATTATAAGCTTCCATTGATTGTATATGTTTATGATAAAATAGCCTTATGCGTGCTTGATATTACTATGCCAAGGTACTTTTCTACTTTTGCGCATCAAGTATACCCTATTCTCTTTGAACGACGTGAGACTTCACTGGTAGAATTGGTCTTAGTTGATGATTATGTCCGTCATATTACGGGGTCGTCATATTATCTTGTTTGACTTGTACTATTTTATTAATGTGAAGGATAATTCCCTTATAAAAAAGTTAAGAATTATTCCTTAATTAATCACTAGTGTTCATATATCCATAAAAAGAATAGTATATTTGAAAATTCGTTTATCAATTTTCTATTTACATAATAAAAGAGATAAATATAATATTTAGACTAAACATAACGAGTGGTTTATGTATTTTTTAAAATAAAAATTAGAAAACATAAGAAATCTGGAGAATATGATATTTTATTTAAGTTTAGAAAAATATGATTTTTCATCAGACAAAGCAATACATAAATCCCTAAAAAAAAATCATAATAATAAAGCAACACATAAATTCCTTATGAAAAAAAAAAAAAAAACCCCATACATTTTTAATTGTAGGGTGGGATAATATGTTAATTACAAATATCGTAAAAAGGTTTTTTTTTTTTTATTTTTTTATTTTTTTGGAAATGGTCCTAAGAAGGGTTTTAAGAGTGAATATTAAAAAAATTAAGTAATATATTAGAAAAATATCAAATATTTAAATTTGTTTTATTTAAAAAAAAATTGATTCCGTTCATTCTGTTCAATACTTGGAGTGGATTAGAAGACCAGATTGGAACTTTCTCAATTTGAATGTTCCATATTAGATTAATAAGGATCGAGAAATCTTCAATTCTTGTAATCAGCAAATTCAAACTATAAATATTTATATTTTTCTGTAAATTTAGTTAAATTAGATACAGCAAGATTAGTAATTACAAAGACTTATGCTTCTTTTCTCACTTTTTGCCTATAAATCTATCATTATTTCAAAAGAAATGACTCATATGAACGTTGAATTACTTCAAATTACTGTTGATAAATGATAAAAATTTATCTTGAGTTTGATTGAAGTTTGTTTGTTGCAATGATCATAATATTACAATTTGATTTATTATAGAATATTTAAATCCAACTATATAATTTGTGATAAATTGAACTATTTCATAGAATATATAATTTGAAAGGACTAGGCTGTAAAATTCGATATTTTTTACTAGATTGGGTTGGTTAGGGCCTGTTTGGCAACGGGTTTGGTTCAAACTTTTTTTTGTCTTTTTCCCTAAAAGTTTTTGTCTTTTTCTCAAAAAGTTTTTTATCTTTTCTGAAAAGTCAACAAAATTTACTATTTAAACTTATAAATCTTAACTCAAACTTACACACCAAACAGGTCCTTAGAGGACTAACAGATTGAAGTTTTCTTGATACAAGAATTACAGATTGGATTATAAATTGACCCATATAGTGTATTGATGATATATAATCTGTGAGCATCCATAGGTACAATGTATTAAGATCTAACTCATTATCTTATCAAATTTAATCCATATTTATCTAGTTCATCCCAAGCCCATAATTCTAATATAGAGTGTCACTTTTAAGGCTAGACCTCAAGATAATAATGTATGGATTCAAAAATTGACGTTGAAATTGGGGAGACCTCTAAAAAGAATTCACGATTTCTACGCCGCTACAACTAATGGAAAATATATCGTTTTTTAAATAATATATCACAGTTAGATCTCAAAATAAGAATGTATGAATTCAAACACTGATATTGAGATTTGACAGACCTCTAAAAAGAATTCGCGATTGCTATGTCATCAGAACTAGTGGAAAATGAATCGATTTTGAAATAATATATTACATATTAGAGAATAAAATCAAACAAAATCTCTAAGATATATGCAAATTTCATGATTTTTTAATGATAATACCGAAAAACACTTCTTGTGTTCAATCAAAATACTACATTTACACTTTTTACTATGCAAATATTTGGAACGTCAATTGTTTTAGTAAAACCAATCGCAAAATACCACTTGAAGCGATAAAATTTTTAAAATATCAAGATTACCAGTAAAATACCATTTTAAGTATTACTTAAGTGAAAAATTAAGTAAAAAAATTAAAACTGATTAAATAAAAAAAAAAAAACCTAATTGCTTCAGGGATATTTTGTCTTACAGTTACACGGGATGTTTTACACAGTTATATTATGAGAGGGATACAAATGATACTTCTTTGCACTGAAACACGAGATATTTTTGGATATACATATATACACATATATGTACTTTTTATGTCAATATATAACATTGATATCGAATAGTTGCACTGAAGATGATCTTTTTCTCAATCTATCAACAAACAAAAGAACCAAAATAATAATAATAAAGAAGGAATGTTAAACTTTTAATCAATCATATGCTTTGAGTAAGAAACCAGCAACAGTAATTTTCCCTATTTTTCTTGCCATTTCCTCCTTGACCCATGTAGTTGGCTCAGTCTGCCAACACTAAGTCAAAGTATAACGACTAAATTTCTGCAGAACCTTGGCTGAATGCTAGTGCAAGAAAGAAAAACGCTAAAACAGAGAACGACTAACAAAACAACGAGCTCTATTGGCAAAATTAGAACGAAAAAAAAACCAATAATTCACAACAACATTTAGTAAGACTGCAATCAATATTCCCAACTGCAAAAGCTCAAAGAGCAAATGGCAAATTTAGCTTCCATTTAGTTCGCTAATTAGAGATAAAAATTTTAAGTTAGAATTTGTTAACTTTTTAAAATTAATTATAATTTTTAATGATTTTTTAAAAAAAGATAAAAATTAAAATGAAAAAAAATATAATTTAGTTAGAGTTGAATTTAAATATCAAATGAGTCTTGATATCGAGAAAAAGGTACAAACTGCCTCAAGAGTCAAAGATTGTGTAAAGATCAAGAGACAATGTCAGATTGAATTTCTGATGTCAACTGTAAGTTAATGCCATTAGAAACGGTGTAACAAGAACAAAAAGTCTTCCCAGTTTGTTTTGCAAGGAAAAATTAGATCGTTTGAAGTCTCAATTAGGCTCAGGGCAGGATCAACAGAAAGCAGAAGGGATTACGGTGATGTGTTTGAGCGGATGCGAGACGTCGGTGCCACCGGCGTGTTGCACGAACTCCGCCGGCGAGAATGTGCTTCCATGGCAGACACAGACAATGCTGACCTCCGAATTAGTGTATCTGTACAAGAAGCCTCTGACGGTCTTCCCATTCGGACCGTCTCCTCTCGTTGAGACGTACGGCATTTGAGGAAGCGCCGTCGGAGGAGGTGTTACGTTTCTTGTCAGGGATTGAGGCCTCGGAGGTTTACCGATGTCCGTCTTGGTCTCCTTCAATGAGTTAGGCCTTCGATTTTCTGTGGTCGAGATGGGTTTTTCCAATGGAGCTGATTCAAAGGCTGGTTTGACTTCTTCTTTGAGTTCAGCATTGTTTTGGACATGTTCGGTTTGGTGAGAACAGGAGCTTCGTGCTTCGCGCTTGGTGTCGTTTGAATTTGGACTATCTCGTCGGTTTTGTTCCGGCGAGGAATGGCTTGAGTGAGTTCTGGTCTCACTGCTGCCATCACCTATAAAAAATATAAAAAGAAAAAAGATTGAAGATTGAGAATTTAATGCTCCGTTTAACGTTTGAGTTCATCTTAAATTAAATTACATTTTTTTATTTTAATTTTTATATATTTCTGAAAAATCAACAAAAATTTATATATCAATTCCAACTTAAAATTTTTATCTCAAACTAACTTACCAATACCAAACGGAGGCTAAGTTTATGTTTGTTGAAGCAAATTAATAATAAAACTAATGCAGTTAAACTGGTTGCAGGCAGAGCCCACAAATAACTCAGAAAAAGAAAAAAAGGCTAATGTAGTTAATATAAAAATTGACATCTGAGCGTGGCACGTTTATGAGGAAGGCTTTTATTCAAATTAAAATATATATATTTATTTATTTATTTCCCCTTCAAAAAACGAACTCAAGAAGTGAGCCAGTTGCCAAGTTCCAAACTTGGTCGGTGATTTGAGAAATTCAAACCTTCTCTAATTTTATACAGATTAAAGAAAGAACCAGTCTCTTAGTCGGTGGCAACAACTTCGACAAGTGAGGCAATTACTATCTCATTCAAAAAAAGAGTTCCGCAAAAATAAATAAAAAAATATTGGATTTTCTTTTGAATATCGATAATTACTTTGTGATCACAGCCACCTAAAGTTCACATTAAGGTAAAACATGTATATAAGAGGGGAAAAAAAAGCAAACAGTATTAGTATATTCCATTTTTAATCTTGCTAAATTAATTTTCAAGGCCAAGCTTTTCGGGAAGAAAAGCTACAAAAATAAATGAAATAAAATAAAAAATTAAGGTGGATGATCTTTTTTAATTACTTAATTTAATAGATGATTAATTTTTTTATTTAATAACATGATATTTTTATTTTTTAAATTTGATCCCTCAGTAATTAATTATAAAATTTAATTATTTATATTATAATTAATCAATAATGATTAATAATTAATGATTCATTAATGATTATATGATAAATCACATAGATTATTTAAAATAATTGATTAATTATTTAAAAATATATATATTTAAACTAATTTTTAAAAACTTCCTAAAATAAAAAAGTACTATTTAACTATAAATCCAATAAAATAAAGCCATTTTTCCTCTAATCCGAAGACTATTTAAAAAGGGAAATAATTGGAACTGAAGTTGCGGATAGGATACGTGTTAACAAACTAATTTTTCATTCCTTTTTGTCTATTTTCTGGTTGTGTCAAATGCCTCAGGTTCATCTTCATTGTCTATTTTCTGGAAGTGTCAAAGGTATCTTCTTTCCCTTTTTTTTTTTTTTTTTTTTTTGCTACAAAAATAAATAAACAAACAAATATCGTGTAGGCGTGTAGCAAAGAAAACGACAAAGTACCTTCATGAGAAGAGCTATTATGATGATCAGAAATCGTAGAGGAACTGCAAACCGGCGAATCAAACGACGCCGTTTTCCCAATCTCCCCATCTTTTCCACCGCCCTTCTCCGACTGGCACTCGTTGGACAAACTACTCAAACCCAAACTCGGTTGTGCCAGAAACGGCCGGAATCCCCGGCACGCCACCTGTTGAAACACGCTCTTTTCGTTCCCGCCGGGCGACGCCGGCCAGCACGGCACCACACACGGGTACGCAAAACCGTTGGCGTACTGAACGAACTGTACCGGCGCGTACGGATACTGTACCGCCACCACCGGGTAATGCACAGTCTGGCCGTTACTCGGATTCGGAATCTGAAAGTTACCGTTTCCCACGCCGTTAAATTCGGTTCTTTCAGATCCATTTACAGTCGTACCTTCCGTTTTCTCTTTTTTGCTCGCCGGTTGGTGATCTTCTAAAACGGATAGGGAATCGCTCGAGTCGACGATATTCCTTCCTCGAGACCGTTTCTCTTTCTGCTTCTTCTTCGCTTCTTGCCTCCGCAGCGCGTGAATCTCGCGTTTCGTTTTGAGATCCAGAACCGCGCACTCCGTCTCAACCGCCGTCGGCGAAGTAGTGCTGGATCTCGACGTCGAAGGCGTCGTTTGACTTTCCTTCATATCCAGATGAAAGCCGTTGCTTCTGGAATCAAACTGGAATCCGGATTCCCTTTCCACCAGCTTTGGTGTCTCCGATAATTTTCTGAAGCTGCTTCCGATGGACAACCCCAACTCCAGCTCCAGCTCCTCTTCCTTCAGCCTAATCATCTCCGAAACCTCCACCATTGTCATAACTCTCCGGAATAACGTCGTTTTAGAATATATATATATAAATATATACACGGTCTTTTTGGTGAATTAATTTAAGATGAAAATTTTAATTTGAGACGTAAATTTTTATTAATTTTTTTTAAAAAATAAAAATTTAAAAATAAAATAAAAATTGAGATAAAAATTTTGATTTGAAATGATTTTTTAAACAAATCCGTATTCTTATAGCAGAGAGGATTTTCTTTCTTTTTCTTTTTTTTTAAACTTTACGGTTTGGATTGGATTCAGATTATGATAATCCGGAGAGAAAAAGAAGGGAAATAAGAAAGAGTGGGAAAAGCCGGCGAAGAGCGAGGGAAAATATCCACGTGGCGAAATTATATAAGGGAACAAAGACGGTTGGTGTGACACGTAGGAGATTTTTTAATTTCATTATATTTAGCGGACCCGATAAGCAAGGTTTCACCACTCACTAAAACTGATTAATCGCTAATTAGATCCCTCCCCCTAATTTATATAGCAAAAGTTAGCTAAGAAATTATTTGCCAACTCTCGATTCCCGCGAGAAAAGTGATTCTGGTGGAGCCCACTGCGCAATCCTCGCTGGTTCTGAATCGCCACGTGGCCGCCTGCACGAAGGGTGTCGGGTGGGACACGTGTTCACTGTTAATCCTTCGTTGCAGCGGTGAGTCCTCAGACACAGCCAGAATAAGGACACATGGTGCGAGATCTTGCTGTCACCCGCGAATCCTCACCGTCGCTTTCACCAAGCTACGTAACCAGCTATGGGGCTCCCTGTACGAGACACGCGGACGATCATTTGGTTGGGGCCCAGCGTACCTGCGGGGACGCCAGAGGTGTACGGCACTGAATGGCCGACACGTAGCGCGCCGTGTTGCGTAGTACAGCTCAGCAGGGTCAGTTTTGGCGCCCAGGATTTTTTGGCGGGGGACAGTGAGTTGATGTAGACGTGTCAACGTATTGATGTGCCGGGACACGTGGAGAATTGGTTTGAACGAGAGGTGTTTGATAAATGAGTTGGGTTTAAATTAAATTAAAATTTTTAAATTTAAATAATAATTTTTGTTAATTTTTTTAGAAAAGATAAAATTTTTTTTGAAAAAGTTAAAAAAAATACAATTTAACTTAAATTGTGTGGAAATATCAAACACTCCTAAGATTCGTTATCCGGTGGTGGGCCTGACGGAAACGTGGGCGTGTCACTGGCCAGAGTTTGGGGGAGTGGGGTCCACGGAGCCAGGTTGGCTAGTCTGAGGTGAGGCCCCCCTTAGACCGAGCTCTGAAAAGTCGGCAGATTATGGTTCTGATGCTGTTATATGCATGGATGCCACGTGTCGGTGTCGTTGTCGGGGTACGGGGAAGGTGAAGGTGGAGGAGGGACTTTCTCTCTTTCGAATAATTGTTTGGATCGGAGTGATTGATTGCGGAGGAGACCAGAAAAGGTAAATCGATCTTTTAGCATATATGGTTTTTTTAAAAATATTTTTAAATTTTGATTCTATAAAAAAAAAATTAATAATAATAATAATAAATGACTGAGCTATCTATCAAAAGGGTAATTCAATGAAAATTTTTAAGTTTCAAAAATTAGATGTTAATCGATATTGTTGAATTATAGATCTTTTAGAAAAAGAATATTGCTGTTGATATATGATTAAGGGATTGAAATCGTACACGAATCAAGAGGAGCAACATCAAGAGAAAGGGCAAAGATCTTTTGAGTGCTGGAATAAATAAATAGATAAAGAATAATACAGAATCGGGATGGTAGCCTATAGGCATAAATAATCTAATTGTAAGTTTGTACATAATTTTGTTATAAGATGTTGAATTCAATTTTTAACATCCAAATTCAAAAAAAAAAAAAAAAGTACTGAATTTTTGCCGTAAATAGTACGAATACGTCAAACGTTTGCGTCTCTTTGGCATAATAACGTAGAACGTTGCTTTTTCCTGGTATAACAAATTTACAAACTTTCGTTCTTTAATCCTAAAAAATTGTTTTGTCGTTTAGTTGTATGACGACATGTCGTTTCTATGCATTTTGTTGGCCCTATATATATTTGTAAACGACTTCTCGTGTTTTTTTAGAAACTTAACGTTGTTTTCGATATAAATATTAACTGTCGTCTTGTCAGTTTTTATGAACTTCTGTTATCGTTTACAAGCACCAACGACGCGTATCTTTATATTTACAAACTAAATGTCGTTTTCCATCAAAATGTTATTGTAGCTCAGTTCCGTAAACAACATGTCATGTCTGTACAATTCCTTGTCGTTTATAAGCATAAAAAACTCATAACGCGTCGTTTTTCATAAAAACAATTATGTTGCCTTTTAATTTAATAGACGACATGTCGCTAATATTTGCTGTCGTTTGAATGTGTATTCTGCCATCGTTTACAAGGACGAACGACGCGTGTCTTTATATTTACAAACTAAATGTCATTTTCCATCAAAATGTTATCGTTGCTCAGTTTCGCAAACGACATGTCATGTCATGTCTGTACCAGTCTTTGTCGTTTATAAGGATAAATAAACACATAACGTTTGTTTTTACAAACTACGTGTCATTAAAAATTCTGTTGCCTTCTAATTTAATAGACGACATGTCACTCTTTTAATTACTTTGTTGTCGTTTATCTGTAAACCATGTGCCATTTATGTTTACAAACAAAGAAGTCGTTTTCCATATAAGATGTTTTAGTTTAATTGCATAAGTGAAATATTATTGTTTTTTGTCCCTTTGGGAACATCCGATAAAATATCATTTTTGTATGCATTATGTCGTTGATTATTAGGTGTCGTTTTACACATATTTCAATTTTACCGAAATATTTTACAGTCTTTCCTATTTTCCCGAAATATTTCCAAACTCGTTTTAAATCCTATATTTTGTTGTCCATGTCGTAGCGCTTCGTTTCTTCAATCCGTTTTGTAAAGACAAATATTATTGCAAGCATTTATGGCGTCATATGTTTTGCTTGAATGCCAAACGTGCGTAGCAAATGACTGTAAAGTGCCTATACCAAATGCAACAAATTCCAAAAGTTTGTTGAACAACTAATTTTATAAATTAAAAAAAAAAAAAAAGGGTCCTAGCTTTTATTATTCGAACTGGTTTGTAGCTGATTTGCTCTAACTTCCCCAAGGACCCTCAACCAACTCACCCGCCATATTCCAGTGTCGTCGTCGTAGTCGTCGTATTTTTTTTTGGTCCAGTTCCTAGTTCCTACCTCATTCCAGAAGTTTGATTAGACGACAAGTAAAACAAACGACATAAACTAAAGAAAAAGACTATTTTAAATGACAAAATCAGGACATCCGGTATGCAAAAGTCCACAGGAACGTCATACTTTGATCTAACGAAAACAATTGTACAACATTGTTTCCAACAAGTTTGAGATTAGAGTTCATTCTAAACCGGCATTTTCATTATCAGCTGGCCTTGCATGAAACTGCAAACACACAAAACATGAGCAGCAGATTATAAGCATTTTGGATGCAGTTGAATTTGATTCGATTCAACGAACTCAGAAAGTTATAAGGAAGGAAGCTAATTACCTCTTCATGTAATAGTAGCAAAAGTCGGTCAAGATGAATGTTTGAACCATTTCTGCAAGGAAAGCTGCTAAGAACCAGAAGTACCCGGAGCCAACGAAGTATAGGTATCTCCCTCCACTCTCATAAATCTGCATGGAAATGGCAAAGAAAACAAAAATGTCGCAACAAATTATATCTTCTACTCTAGATAGTGATTTAACAGTAAATATTCTTAATTTCTGGCATTATAGTCAGGGGCGGAGTCACCTTAGGCCCTGCCGCCCTGGCACAAGGAGGCAGGAGCTCCCTTAAACTTTTGGCCCAATATTTTTTTTCTTATAATTTCTACTCTAATTTGCATCTTTTGAAATTTTTATTTTCATTTACATTTTTTTATGTAGAAGCTTTATTTAAAAGTTTCCATAACTCCCCCAAATTAAACTTTCCGTACACTCACTCCAATTTTTTTTTTCCTTTTTTAAATGTTTCAATTATATCTTAAATTTTGATATTTGAGTATACTCGTATTTCAAACTAAAATAATATAAGTTCATATTTTTGTAGACTTGAAACTTTAAAAACTGAATTGCACTCGTCACAGGTTTGGTTCAGTTGGAAAAAGGAAGGAATGATACATATAGATAAATGAGAGAGACAAACAAGGGGGGGGGGGGGGGGGGGGGGGGGGGGGGGGGGGGGGGGGGGGGGGGGGGGGGGGGGGGGGGGGGGGGGGGGGGGGGGGGGGGGGGGGGGGGGGGGGGGGGGGGGGGGGGGGGGGGGGGGGGGGGGGGGGGGGGGGGGGGGGGGGGGGGAGTATAGTTGCACTGTCTCAATTCATGCACTTCAAAATAAATTCCCGGCCACAAAACCGGGCGAATACGTGACTTTTCTTCCATTTAGTGAAAGTAAATTTGTTCATTTCGTACTTGAAAATAATACGTGATTTAGATATTCAGCAAAGCTAATAAACTAACCTTGATAATCCAATGAGCACAAGACAAGAATCTTGAGATGCCGAGTGCAAATACGTAATGGGCCGTAAATGGTTCGATCATCTGAAACAAATTCCCATGTTACAACTTCTACACCAAACCACCATGTCTCATAGTTGAAATTTGGATAGAGAGTTAAAAGTTAAAACCTTAGCATTCTGCATCAGGTGAAGCTGAGGCAGTATTGAAACAGCTTCTATGTACGCCCCAAGAGCCCAGAGAATCCGGCTGACACGAAAATGTCCAGTGTACGGGTGAATAAGCACGGCAAGAATAGCAGAAGGCACAACCTAATGATATAGAAATCAACAAAATGTGATTGCTAGGCACAACCCCCTTATCTGTGATATATAAATCTTAAAAAGGTTTATGATACGAGTAAATATCAATTTATAAGCAGAGAAAGACAATTAGATACCACATAATATAAGGGGAAATTGTCTAGCTCCTTGATATATGTTGACTTCAACTTGAACCGTATCATGTATATGACCCAAATTGTGGAAACCAGGGTGGTGAAATCTAGCAAAGTGTGAATGTCACCTTCCATGATGGTACTACAAAACAGTCTTACTGCTAGGAACATAGCTGTGAGTTCTTGAGACTTCAGTGAAAGACCTGACCACGTGATCAAAACTTTCTTAGCACAAACATTTTAATCATGTATTGAAGATAATGTTAAAAGGGTTTTAGTTAGAGAAATTAGATGAGATGACCGTTTTTTATCCACCTCTCTTACTAAATGGCCAAACTTTTTTTTTATTTTATTGAAAAATGGCCGGTGGTCATTAAATGATTGATGCGCAGTTTAATCCCATGTGGTCAATAAATCAACAATGAACCAAAAAAATTATTAACTGACATTGGTTAAACACATATTGATTTTCAAGTGATCAATCAGTTTTAAAAAAAAAAAGTTTTTTTTTTTAATTTAACAAAACTCGAGACATTTACACTTAAAGAGAGAGAGAGAGAGAGAGTATTTTCCCATATATCCCAATTAATTTTTGGGTCAACATGTTGCCATTCCCGATCAACATGACAAAAATTGAAGTTTATTGCATTCATATACTAAAAACTAATAAAAAAATAAACAATAAAAGGATCAGAACAATCTATTAATATATAAAAAATTATTTGATCGAATAAAGATAAAATTGGGTTTTAAATTTTTTATTTTTATTTTTATATAAGATAAAATTGGATTTTGGGTCTATCCTGAAAACCTCAAAATAACATATAATCTATGATAATTAAAATCTTCCAGGCTTAGCATCAAATATGTATCCAAATGATCAATAAACGGACACATAAAAACAGAGCAAAAAATAAAAAAATAAAAAATAAAAAAATACAGAGTTCAGAGACATAATTGAGATTAGAAATTACCAGAACAAGTCTTTTGGGTGGCAAGTTTATAGATGAGGACCATAATCCCAAGAGCATGAACGGCCTCAGAGGCAACAAAGAAGTGGTTGTGATTTTTGACAGTCAACTTCAAAGCGACCAGAGCAAACAGCGCAACAGTCACCCCAATAAAGACCTTCACCCTCATCGACTGCCTTCTCAGCCATCCCAAAACAACATTCGCCGGCGAGCTCCTCTTCCTTACCATGATAACCAGCTTTCTCTCTCCTCTTCTTCCCCTTTTCTAGAGAGAGAAAGAGAGCTACAGCTAATGCAGAAGACAGAATACCAAGAAAGTCAAGAGTTTTTTTTTTTTTTTTGGGTGGGGTTTGTTGAAATTGAAAGACGTTTTTTGAGAGACACGAAGAGAACATGCAGTTATTGGTTTGGTATTACGTGGCATTTATGTCGTTGCCATTAAAGAGTGCCAATAAGGTGGATATTATGATCACGTTTTTAAGGTCAATTTTTAAAATTCACTTGCCTTATGGAGGGGCCGCTGGGTTTTGGTAATGAAGTTATGGGGGTTGACCTAATTTTCTACCTTTTTTTTTTTTTTTTTTATAATAATTTTCTTCCTATGCTGGCAGGATGATATAATCAAAAAGCACTTTTTTCATATGGTAATTAATGACATAACATAAAAGATGCTCATTTGGAAACGCATTCATTCTTATCTTTACATGTTTTTTGAAATAATGAGATTATATAATTAACGAATATGAATTTTTAACGATTAATGATTAATGATAAGGATGACAATCGATTCTGTTTTCATTCTAACTATAATCTTGATAACTCTTATAATGACGGTGGGTGGAAAAATAAGGACGTCAATGATTATCAGGTAAAAAAAAAAAAAAAAAAAAACTCTTGTTTTGTAAGCCTAATAGTGCCTGTTTAAACTTTTCTTTTAAGTGTCACGGACGGTAAATAATGTTATCTATTCAATGTACTTTTGCAGTAGATATTTTAGTCGATTCTCTCCTTAGATGAACGAATTTGTTTCCATGATCCCAGAGTCAGCAACTTCCATTAAAGTGTATTAATGATAAATGAGATTTTTGATATTCAATCTTGAGAATCTAGCTTTGAATTGGTCTTTTTTGGTGGGGGAAAAAAAAAAAAGAAGAAGAAGAAGAAGAGTATAATCAAATCGCCAACTGATTGAAAATAAGATCCATCCTTATTGATTTTCTTCCTATGAAAATATAATGCAAATGGATTGAAAATATAATGCAAATAGGATCTATCTATTGCCATCATGAGGCAATAGTTGGGTGGGCTTTTATGGGCAGCAAACCGATATTGGCCTTCTAATGCTGGCCTTATATTATAGGCTTTTACAAAGAGGTTGGACTTTTATGACCGAGGATAAGGCTTAGCATTGCAAGTGGGTTGATTCCACTACTTTTTGTCGCTTTTGTGGTAGTTTGACTTAACCCCATTTAATGGTCATTAACTCGCTAACCTCAATTTTCTACGCATATAATTAACAGAGGATTAAGAGAATTATTTATATTTTAAAAATAAATTACCAAATAATTTCCATCTGATATTGCAATGATAAGGCTTCCAAAATCAGTTGCTCTATTGGGTTGGAAAATAATTTGTGGGTTTAACTATGATATCTGTAAACAAGGAAGGTGTCACCCAAATCTATTAATGTTGGATAGCAATATGTAGTAGATTGATAAGGAGAAACCTTTTATCTAAAAATCTTCAAAAAAAGACCTTTGAAACACATTACAATAAAACAAAACACATATATATAGGCGTATGGTATCTTAGAAGTACTTTCAAACTAACAAACTTTCATATGTAAACTCTATACTTAATGTTGATAAAATTCAACCGAGAGGCGAGGGGTTAGGACCGCTTCTAGTGGAGTGGCTCTAGGCAAGGTAATTCC
The DNA here is from genome assembly GCA_009761775.1 of Ficus carica. Taxonomy (NCBI): domain Eukaryota; kingdom Viridiplantae; phylum Streptophyta; class Magnoliopsida; order Rosales; family Moraceae; genus Ficus; species Ficus carica. The sequence continues at coordinate 1,422,159 of CM019748.1, read as the reverse complement.
CAATCCTTCAGTCATATCCACCGGATCATCCAACGGTGTTGCCAACTCAAACCCTTGGAGAAGGCGTGCGAGAGTCAAATGCGTCACTTGCAAGGCAAAAGTCATCCCGGGACATGATCTTCTACCGGAACCAAATGGGATGAACTCAAAATGCTTACCCGATGCATCTAGCCCTGCATGGCTCGTCAAAAACCTCTCCGGCATAAACTCCCCCGGGTCGGGCCACTCGATCGGGTCTCGGTGCAGCTTCCAAAGATTGACAAACAAACGAGTGCCTTTCTTTACATGGTAGCCACAAACTGTGCAGTCTTCCCTAGCCTCGTGTGGAACTGCTAGAGGACCCGGAGGGTATAGCCGCAGTGTCTCCTTGACAATGGCTTGAAGGTAAACTAAGTTTTTGATGTCGGAGTCTTCGACCCATCTTTCTCTTCCAACTACATGGTCTAGCTCTTCTTGGGCATGGTTTAAAGATTGTCTGTTGTTTAGTAATAGTGATAGAATCCATGTCAAGTTTATGGCTGTGGTGTCCGAGCCTGCTATTATTAGAGTCTACAAAAGCAGAATTTTGTGAACACTTGTTGTTTAGAAACAGAGTTTTTACTTAAAAAAGAAAAAAAAAAAGAAACTGATTTTCAACTATGTTGGACAACTATATGTGATTCCATGATCCTAACTAAAGAGGTCTAGATTGTCATATGAGCTTGTTATGTTATGTCAAGCCTCGTTTTTGTGATCCCACGAATTGTAAGGCTCTTTTTCTTTGCAAAAGATGTTCTGGCCTTACTTTGCAACACTTCATATTTTTCAATTGTCGATTTACCGTTAGATTAGGACTGCAATAACAAATTCTATTATTTAAAAAACACACACAAAAATGAGAAAAGACATACCGAAACTGTTCCTTTAATAATGGTGTCGCGCGTATAGCCAAGGTCGGGACTATCCTCAATCAAGGACAACATGACATCAATGAAATCCTGCTTTTTACTCGACTCACTCATCTTGTGTTCGTCAATCCAACTCTGAATCAGAACATCAATTTCCCTCCCAATCCGCTTCATTTCTTTCAGATTCCCATTAAGATCAAGCCATGTCGGAATCGGGAACAAATCGGAAAGTACAAAAGCCCCGGAAATGAGCATATAGTCCTTTATAACCTTCCCAATCCTCTCCGCCTCTCCATCGAATTCCCGACCACTCTTGAAATACCTCTTCCGGGCAATCATCTCCGTTATGATGTTCAAAGTGAAGTGCTCAATCCACTCGCTGATCACCACCTTGGTCGGACCAAACCCGTTGCCGGCCTTGCACTGTCCGTACAATCCGTTGACCAAAGCCTCAACCTCTGAAATCTGCACGTGTCTTAATGTCTCGAGCCGGCGGGCCGAGAGCAGCTCGACCATGACCAGCTTTCTCATGTGCTGCCAGAACGGCCCGTACGCCGCGAACCCGAACGCGGCGTAGTCGTAGCCGAGGTGTGTGCCGTGCGTGGACCTCGGTCGGGAGGCGAAGTTCTTGTCGTTTGTGGTGAAACACTCCTTGACCGCGTCGTAGTTGCTGACCACGAGCACGGGGTTCTTGCCGAGGCGGAACATGAAGATGTGGCCGTACTTGTCGGCGATGTCGGCCAGGGATCGGAAGATCGGGTTGTGGGAGCTTAGCTTGTGGAGGTGGCCGATAATCGGTAGCGCACCGGAGGGCTCTGGTGGGGCTAGAAACTTGTGCTTGGTTTTGTGGCTTGTTTTTGTCCTCCATAGGTACAGAGAGACCAGCCCCAAAAGGCCTGCAAAAATTGCTATTAGAGAATGAGAGATGAGAAAGTCCATGGTGGAAAAAAAGATTCTGATATGAAATTAGGATGTATGTTCAGATAGATATAGAACAAATATATTATGTGATAAGTTAAGTTTCATTGGTTGGTTCCAAAATCTGGTGGTTGGTTTTCTTTGTGATGCTTTTTTCTTTGTTGACTCTTAGTCTTTTGTTTTGACTTTGATGCTTTATAATTTTGATTATCTAATGTTCATTGGATAAAGTATTTATACATTTTATATACATATATATGCATATATTCTTTTTGAACTGTTGATAAATGTTCAGAACTTATATATATAAAGTTAGAGTGAGGATTACCTTGCCCCCTTGTCAAAGTGTTCTCTCTCTCTCTCTCTCTATATTATATATCTGTATATGTAATGCCTCAGTATTAAACGATCGCGTAAATTCCAAACTGTGGAATTTTTTTTTTTTCCCTATAAGAAAGTCAAAATGTGGAATTTGTTTCTAATAATTTATAACCTGCCACTGAATCTCTCTCAACCTCCACCGCTCTGCTAATTCTCTCGCGTTTGCCATTGGTACAAGCGGCTTAGCGTCAAAGCCCTTCTAGTTCCAAGAATTGATACGTTCTTCCATGTTGTTTATCGTATTGTCGAGATTTTTTCCCTTTTTTTTTTTGTAAGTGTTTTGCTTTAAAAATATGTCGTTTTTTCTAGTTCATTTTCCGGTTACTCTCGTTTCTTGATATTATTGTCGTTTTATTACCACCGCTATCATTTTTACAATTTTTCCGCCTTTTTTACTATTTAATATAGCTTTGTATAATTGTGGTTTGTGAATTGTACTGTTATTCTCTCTTTTTTTTTTTTTTGGCCACTTAGCTAGCTCAATTGGTGTTCAATGTGCATACGAGCTTTTCGATGGGTTGAGTTCTGAGTTCAGATACATGTTATCTTGTTTTGTTCATTTAGTTGTCACTCTAATCAACTTTTTATATCTTATTTAATTATTTGAATGTCTTGAGTATTGAGTTTTATTTATATTATCAGGTTTTTATAATTATATGATATGGTAAATGATTATTTGAGGGATGACCAAGAATTAAAGAAAATGGGGAGATCTGGACTTTTGATTCTTAGGTTCAAGTCTCAGGTATAGTGTGAGTGTGTGTATATATTAATTTATATGTAATTAGACTGTTATTTAAACTGGTGTCCTTTCTTCCAATAGTATTACCGTCTTTCTATAGTTGCAGTCTTGTTCAGGCTGTTGTATTGTAGTGTTACTCCGTATTATTATCTCTTCCCGAAAATGTCGTGTATTAGCCCTGTTTTGTTGTCGTTTTGTGGCCTTTTGAGTTATTGTCATTTTACAGTTTGTGTTAATTTGAAGGTTATTTTTGCGTCCAATTATATTAATATATAGATGCATGTACTTATATATATATATATATATATATATACATGTGTTGCTACTGGTTTTCCGATTAATGTTTTTTATTTGGTTAGTTGTCGTCTTTCTAAATCTTGTCGTTTTGTACTTTAAACCAGTTATTAAAAATACTTTTATGACTTTTTTTTCAAAAGGATAATTTCATTTTACAATAAACAAAATACATAAGATACAAATGACCTCAAATATAAAGGAAATCAATCCCAAATTAAATACTGAATTCACATGTATAAATCAAAATAGCATAGGGATAAACACAAATATCGAGATCAAATGGGGGAAGACCCGCTCGGCATATAAATTTCGAGCTTGACCATTGCTCATTAAATAACACCAAAACAATTGATGGAATAGTCCAGTCAACTGATATCAATCCCCACATAACGGGGGCACTCACACCACGATATCTGATAACAAACGAATAAGAGATACAAGCGGAGGATTTCATCTCCATTATTACCAAAGCAAAAACACCAGAGTAAATAAAAAACACACACCAAATGAGTGAAAACATCAACACTCTTATTACAACAAAACAAAAGAAAGATGCACCGGTAGCAAGCTAACGGCAGTCAAACGGAAGTCAGATTTGAGTGGAGCCATCCCAGAAGAACAGCCTACCTCCAAGACAGGTTAGATTTGCCTCAACAGATACGCCACTCCACACATAACCAGCACCACAAGAAAGCCGATGTCGAGACGAGTTCGGTGAACTTCAGGAACGGAAACCTGACAACCCGCCCAGAGGCGACGCCAAGGCTCCGGTCGCCGGCCAAACACGGCCAAATATTTTAACTTTTGACATTTTATGGGTTTTTTTTCCCCTTATCAATTATTATTATCCTTTCCCGAAAATTCCATTTATTATCCATGTTTTGTTGTGAATTTGTAGCTGCCTAGTTGGGTCCGTCATGTCGTCTTTTGAGGTTATTGCCATTTTACGGTTTGTGTATTTTCAAGGTAACTTTTGTAGCTTTGCTTTCTTATTAGAAATAATTACACAAAAAATTCATTTTTATAATCACATTTTAAAACATGTCAATTTTTTAACAATATTATATATAATTTTTTTAAGAAATAAATATGTGTAGTACTTATTTTATCATTTTACTATAATTGAAACCATTCCATTTTTATACATATTCTTTATTTTCCTTTTTTGTTTTTTTTTTTTTAACTTTAATGATGAATATTTTTGTTGATAAATGTGAATAATATTTAATAAATCAAAATAAGTTATAAACATCAAAGTAATTATAATAAATTTAAAATATTTACTATAAATATGATGGTTCAGATCAAATAATAAACACAACACAAAATATATACGATAAATATTGATAAAATTAAAATATTCACACTTTTCATATAAAAAGCAAATGATTTTTTTACGAAAAATAAAATATATTTATTTAAGTAATCCACTGCAAATCAAATGGTTGTCATTTAAGACACAACCAAACAAATTGAAGAATAACACAATTAATGTTATCAAATTCTTTATGAAAAAATACTATTATTTATATAAATTGATAGAAATGAAATCGAACATATCTTTATGATAAAACCAATTCATTATGTGAAAGATTTTTTTGAGATTTTTCTTTTTCTTTATTTAGTTTATTCTTATTAATGTAAAATCTAATTTTGAGAAAACATTCCCATTTTAGTTCTTTATAAATAGTGTACCTTCTTTACGATAAATTAAAAAAAAATTCAAATTTTCCTTTTAAACCATTTTTTTTAGCAATTTAATTAAATCAACTTTAACCCTCGTTTTAGATTCTATTTTTTTTCCTTTATTGTAATTTCTTTATTTGCTAATTTTCCATTCTTTATGAAGGGTAATATTATCTTAGAATTACTCTTTAGACGTTTATGTAAATAAAAAGAAAAATGGACATATTTTAAATTTACACCTCCAATTTGGACATCTATGTAAATAACCCTTCTTATTATTGTCGTTTGTTTATTTATTTATTTTTATTGCTGCTATTGGTTTTCCAATTAATGTTGTTTATTTGGATTGTTGTCGATTTCATAATCCTATCTTCCGTTGTTTTTAGGTCATTGTCTTTTTAATCTTTTTGCGTTTTGCAGTTGATGTCGTCTGAATGTTTGTTGTCGTTTTCCAAATATGCACTTGTTTATGCTGTTGTCCTTCCTTTTGTTTGTTCACGTTTTCTCATTATTGTCGTTTCACATAAATGTCGTTTTTTAGTCCTGTTTTGTTATCCTTCTTCTGCTCTGGGCCCTTTTTCTCGTTTGCTGACTGCTGAGGTTTTTGGATTGGCAGTTTTCGTTCTCGTTATTGTAGTCGTTGTCGTTTGTTGACATATTGTCGTTTTAGAATGATGTAGTTTCTTGTGGCTTCTACCTTTTCCCCATAAAAAAATAATGAACTTTCATCTGTTAATGGTGACAACCGTCAACCGGAAGAAAACAAATAAATTGGAAGCACATAAAAGTATTTTTTTTGGCTCACAATAAAATATCATCTGTTAATGGTGACGACCAATTGTCTTTCCATGATAATTTTTATCTCTTCTACTTTGTGCAGATTGAATCCAACTTTTCTCACGTTATTGAGAGCTCTTGTTCAATTTTAATTTCTTAAATGATATTTAACTAATTATATTATATCACGTCATTGATATAAGTTAGATATTAAACACATAAAAGTTAATTATAAATTTTTTTTTGTACTTTTTAAATGGTATGATATAATGTCATTGATTAGATAGAACATACAAAATGGACATGAGATACGAGTCCTTTCTCACATGTCCCCATATCTCTATTGATGTTGTTATTTAATGTAGTTTTTATTTTGATGTGGCTTTTCGTTGTATATTATTGCGTATTTCTATTGATGTCGTTTTACTTTGTCCCGTTTTGTTGCCGTTTTCAAATAATAAGTTATATTTTATTTGTTAGCCCAAGTTCGTCGTCCCCTTTCCACTCACGACCACTGGTGGTCTTTTTCTCATTGATGTACTTTTATATTCCCATATTGTCGTTTTTTCAGTTGTAGTTTCTTGTGGCTACATTTGTTTTTATATTACTGTCGTTTGTGTAGTTTTGATTTGTCTGCTATCGTCATTTTTCCAGTTAATATCGGTTTTTTTTTTGGTATTTTTGATTTTTTAATTGGTGTTTATTCCAAATCACGTCGTTTGTTGATACCCCTGTCGTGTTTAGTTGCTGTCGTTCTTTAATGGTTGTTCCACAGTAGCTGTCATTTTAAAGATTGTCGTTTTCCAGATAATATGTTCTTAAGGCTATTGTCGTTTCTTAAAGTGGCTATGATTCCTATATTGTTCTTGTTTTCCCATGCACGTCCTTTTACTAGCCCTTGCCCCACTCATTATTTGTGTGATGATATTTTTAGTTTTTAAATTAGTGTTGTTTACAAAGCTACATTTTTATTTTTATTTTTATTTTTTAAACTATAATATAAAAAAATTGACGTTCGGTTTAGTTTTCTATTTTCTTGTAGATATCACCATCTAAAATAAAAATTTAATGTGCTAATTATCCCCTTTAAACTTTAATACATATTAATATTTTAAACATAGTTGTAAATATATAATCAACTGTCAATTTCACATTTAATTTTATCAATATAAGATTATTGAGTTTAAATTCCCTTGCACCTAAATTTTTTTTAGTTTAAAAAAAATCTATAAACATTTTTTAGACTCTTTATCATAGGAAAATGTTTTAAACATTTAAAAACGATAATATTGTGACAATTAAATACAAAAAAATCAACATATAAATCAATTCACTAACAAGTGTTAAATTACACTATATATTGTCATGTATAGCTTGTCGGTCAACTACTCTAGTCTTTTAGTCCCTGGTTTTTTCTAGGTTACTGTCGTTTTGCTACTTGTGTTGTTTATAGAGTCTGCCGTCGTTTTCAAAGTAAGGTGCCAAATGCGAATTGGACTATCCTTGGGGAAAACACTAGATTTTGAAGAACCATAGCGACTGATCATATGAAATACCAATTCTAGTTTCAATATTTTCATATTCAGTTACTTAATATATATGTCTTGTCATTTTTTTTTCTCTAAAGATTTTTTTTTTGGTAAATACATTAAAAATTTAGCATTGCACACTATTTTCATGCATTATTTATCAGACAACTTTTGTTTTTTAGTTTCTGTCATTTTTAGGTTGTTGTGTTTTTGCTTATATCGCTATTATCCTCGGTAAAAATACTACAAATTTTATATGAATTTAGAGTTAGCTATCAATTTTAATAGTAATTTTAATAGTACTTAATATACAATGATGATTTATGATTTCTTTATTAATAAATATAGCATCTTTTAATTTTAATCGACATAAAATCAAGCTCGTATTTTTTTTAAGGATAAAAAACAACTTATATATTATATGATTCGGTTTATATATATATATATATATATATATTTTATATGTATCTATCTTATGTGTCTCTTTAATAATTGAGTACCCACGTTCTTCTACAAAGAATTAGCGGGTATTAAACGGTGGAGGCCCCAACGTATGGATGTGGATATCATGGCGGTGCAGAGTACTACCGCCATATATTGGAGCCAGGGCTCGCTTCAAGAAACTAAACATATATGATGCCAAACTTGGTATGCTTCAACGTAAATTGCCTGGCCTACTAGATAGTAACCACAAGAGATATGGAGGACTCCATATTTAGCACGTGTGTTTTGTAAATCAATTTGGACCACAGAATTCTATTTCATTTTTTAATCTTTTTTCTGGAAAAATAAAAAACAAAAATTAAAACTAGTTTCTTAAAAATCAATCAATTTCAATTTAAAAATTCAATTCCAAAATAATGCTTTAAATGTATTCTTAACAATTTAACCCTTTTTTTTTCATTTTTTTTGTTTGATGACATTTATTTGCTTGAATATTTATGCATTTTTTCCCCCTTAAAAAGACGTTTGTAACATCTTTTTACTGTTGGTTTTTTAGCAACAACCTTGATAGGGTAAATGTGCAGTACTTCAACCAGAAACACAGCCATTACTTACCAAATAAATGAAGAGAATAAATTCGTAAATAACAAAGTCCTAAATTAAAAAGGAAAAAATCCAACATTTTTCTACCATCCCTCCTCTTTTGAAATTATGTTTTATAATATTTTTTTCCCCTTTGTTTTGCTGAAACATATGGCACATGGACATTGGATATAAAATTGCCAACAACCCTTTATTTAACTTTTATGCATATGTAGTACTGCATGAATGTGCATGCACCCCCATTCTAAAACGACATCATTCATCAAAAAGTCAGTACAAAGGATGACGGTCATAGAGGCATCACCATTCATTATGAATCGAGCCCATTTGGGCCAGATATCCATATAATAAAATACCAAATATATTTTAAAATATCAACTTTACATTAAATTTTTTCTTTTTTATTTTCAAAAAACTTAAATTTTAAAAATTCATAATTTTCTCATTTCAAATCAAAATAAGATGATTTTTATGTCAAAATGCTCATATCAACGAGTCAAATAAGACAATATTCATTTTGCATATTTTTTTCCGAACACATTTAAATTTTTACACTATTTTCTATATCATATAATTTTTTAAAAGTTTTTTTCCAAACACATATTTCCAACCCAACCTTCAAAATATCATCTTCAGATGTCCCTTCAAACGGCCCAATGTGACGTGCGTATGGTGGAAAATTGTGTGGTGGAAAGTGGAAAGGCCACCAAATCCTTGGCCTTAAATAATGTGGTCCCTCTCTGAACAATGCCAATTACTAAAGAAATTTCTGTACGTATTATCATGGCCATAAAGAATGTCGCTTGATGTTCCACCTTTGCACATGCACATTTCCATTTTCTTCATCCAATATGTAATATATATCCTAGACTACGCAGTCCAAAATATTCAATTTTGGACTATTTTTATAATAAATTTGAGAAATATGAAACTTAATTAGTGACAAATTTACCACCAAGTGTAATAAAAGGTAAAGTTTACATTTAATCGATTATTGTTGATTGGTGTCTCAACCTTTTCATCTAATGATTTGAATTTTGTCATTTTGAAAGTATTTAAATACTAAAACTTTGCTTTTATAAATTTCCAAAGCTTAATGAATGACAAAAGATATATATACAACATTAGAAATAGTATTATATATTAGAGTACAGAATCTCAAATATGCTATTTTCACACTTGTTCCCTTATAAATATGACATTGACATATACATTTGAAGACAATTAGTCTTACCAAATCAAAGAAACAAAACCTATCTATCTCACATATATTTTTTTAAAACTTAAAAATGAGATTTAAACTCTCTATATTATATTAGAGTCAGACATAAATTACTGCTCACAAAGCCAATTACGGCTAGCTCTCTACTAAACATTTGAATTTAATCTTACAACCACCACAAAATTGTCTGACCCTGTCACTACTGCCACAAACCCACAAGCTCTTTCAGTATAAATACACGCGCAAGTCCCATGTAGAGAACACCATATATACAATAATTAGCTTTCCCAAAAAATCACATATACCATGGAAAATTTGATCCCCTTTCTCTTACAAACACTAGCTTTGGCCACTTTAGGTCTCATGCTTCTCTACGCTTCCTTCAAAACAATTATTCAACAATATATTGAGCTCTTCAAAAGCAAGCCGAGAAGGAGCAATACCAACAAGTTTCACGTCCCCGAACCATCGGGGGCTTTACCAATCATAGGTCACCTCCATCTTCTCGGCGGTCAAGACCCAGTGGCTCTACTCCTCGGAGCCATGTCCGATAAATACGGTCCGATCTACTCACTCAGGCTCGGTCAGCAACGAGCCCTGGTGGTGAGAAGTTGGGAGCTCGTGAAAGAATGCTTCACCACAAACGACAGACTTTTCGCCAACCGCCCGAGCATAGCCTTGGGGAAGTACATGGGATACGACAACGCCGCCTTCGCCCTTTCGCCTTACGGTGAGTACTGGCGTGACGTACGCAAGATGGCCACTCTTCAGCTCCTGTCCAGCCACCGCCTAAAGGCGCTCCAACACGTACTATCCGCGGAGGTCGACTCGTTCATCAAGGGTCTGTGTCTTGATCACTCGAATGTCTTGTTGCCTTTGAGCGAGCTGTTGGAGCAGCTGACGTTTAGCATAAACGTCAGGCTGATCGTCGGCAAGCGAGGCGTCAAGAGTGGTGATACCGATAGCAATGCGCTTGCGCAGCGGTTCAAGAAGGCGATAAAGGAAATGCTGTACCTGAGCGGGGTTTTCGTGTGGTCGGACGCGATTCCGTGGGTGGAGTGGTTGGACATCCATGGACATGTGAGCTCAATGAAGCGAGTTTTCAAGGAGATTGATATGGTGCTGAGGAAATGGCTTGAAGAACATCGCCAAGCCAGATCAGTTGATGAAAATAACAAGAATGTGTATCAAATTAGTAATGATGATGTTGAGAGGGATCTTATGGACGTGATGTTGTCGAGCATTGAAGAAGACGATGCTATGTTGTCTTGTTATAGCCGTGACACTGTCATCAAAGCGACAGCGCTGGTTTGTCATTCTTCTTCTTCTTCTATTTATTTTTTATTTACTTATTATTATTTTTTTAAGCTTACTGATACTATCATTAATCATGCTAATATATCTGTATTAGTTGCTTGTTATAGTTTCTATTACAATTATTCAAACATGAATTATTTATGGATTAACATGTAATTTTTACTACGAAGTGTCTTTTATAGAAAGAAGTTGTAATAGTTTTAGCATTCACTACTATAACAAAAGCAATATTTTGTAAAGTTTGTGTTCATGGGTTGGCTCGAGCATAATTTACATATGAATTTGTTAAGTCATGGAGAATAACAATTGTCCATACATGTGTATTTTTTTTATAAATAAAATATAAGGACGCAATTTTAAGGTTATTAGAAAGGTTAGAGAAAAATACACACAGATTAATAGTTTATTAGATCATCGATTCGAGACTCTTTTTGAACATTATTTAAATTTTTTTCTACAATATTTTCTCTCACAAAATTTAAATTTACTTTCAAATCTACAATCTAAACGGGTAAAAGTTGTATGATTTTTCTTTTATACGCTTTTTGATCATTAAAATGAATTACTGTAATAACTGAAAGTAGATATTAAGACGAAACATTATAAAAAAATCTTATGAGTTTTTATTTGTTATTATAATTTAGATCTTTTCATGACAGTTTAATTTTTGAGCAGGGGACATGCCCAGTTCAACTTTTGAGATTTTAGATTTTGATTATTGTCCTCAACTATTTTGAACAATTGTAGCTATGTCCTCATTTTACAAGAAGATTAATAATTGTGTCCTCACTTTATGATTAATAAGTCATTGTGCTCTTTTTTAATGAGAAAAATTGCCTTTTCTTTTGGCAGATTTTACTCCTAACCGGGACAGAAAGCACAGCCGTCACGCTGACATGGGTAATCTGTTTACTATTGAACAACCCAAGTGTGATGAAGTCTGCTCAAGAGGAGTTGGACACCCACGTGGGAAGAGACAGGTGGGTTCAAGAATCCGACCTCAACAACCTCAAATTCCTTCGAGCCATTGTCAAGGAAACACTGCGCCTGTACCCACCCGGTCCCATAACAGGGCCACGTGAGGCCACACAAGATTGTGTCATTGGTGGCCACCATGTCTTCAAGGGCACCCGTTTGATTGTCAACATTTGGAAGTTGCACCGGGACCCACGCATGTGGACCGACCTGTGTGAGTTCCGACCCGATAGGTTCATGACGACACATGAGGATCTCAACTTTAAGGGCCAAAATTTCGAGTACATTCCTTTTAGTTCGGGTAGAAGATCGTGCCCCGGGATGACACTTGGTTTGCTAGTGATTGAACTTGTGTTGGCTCGTTTGGTTCAGGGGTTTGAATTTAAGACCAAAGACGATAAGCCAGTGGATATGCGTGAAGGACTTGGTATTGCCTTACCAAAGCTACATCCTCTTGAAGTTGTCCTCTCTCCTCGCCTTCCTCCGAAGCTCTATGAGCGCCTTTGAAGCAAATGCAAGTTATGCATATATATATATATATATATGTCAAGCAAATGCAAGTTATGCATATATATATATATATATATATGTCGATAAGACACATAAAAATACGGTGCTATATATATATATATATATGAATATTCACCGTTATTTATTGTGTTAGATATATCTGCTCTTAATTATGAATCAAGCTATTATCGTTAAGCTATAAGTCAAGCCGTCGTGGCCATATGTAGCTTTTGTTCAAGGATGTTGATATTAGAAAAATGTATGACAAAGGTTTCATTTTAAGTGGCGTTAAGCCTCTAGGGATGCTATTGCTAGTGGCGTCCTTTATTAACTTTCATAGTTTATTATTGTTAATTTAACAATTCATCTGAAAAAATCTAAGCTAAGCTATTAATAGATTGGTATATATAATAATTTTATATTATCTAACACTTCCAATACTCACATGTGAAATAAACATTTAAAAGAAAAGCCATAAATATATTCCAACACATGATGTGATTAGGAATATTTTAACATAGAAATAACTACGGTCATTTTTGGTTGTTCGAAGACATTTTGTTAATAAAATTTTTTGAAAGATTATTTAGCAAAATAAATAAAGCGTTTAAGTCATTTTGCTAATTGACTCTGATGATAATGCTAAAGAGGATGAAGATTGTTATCGTGAGAGTTTGAACTCAAGATCGTAGGTTATGATTAATATATCAATACATCTTAAAATGATAAATTGTTAGGAGTTGTATTGACTGTCAATAATAATTTTATATTTCACTTGTGATGTTTATTAATTTACATTTTTGTGGATTTATGTGCAATATATTTTCAAGCATTAAATATATGTATTTAAGAGAAGGAGAACGCAAGAGCACATGAATGGAAATCCTCAAGAGGGTGCAAGGGAGACAACTATCGTCAGGAGAGGACATGTGGGTAAACATCAAGAGAGGGCAAGTTTGTGGATGGAAATCATTGAGGGACAGTGCAAGAGCTCATGGACAATCAATCATGATCAAGAGGGAGACGCAAGGGCTCATGACGACAACAGTCAAGAGAAAGTGGAAGAATGACAATCGTTGATGGAGGGTGCATGAGTTGAATGATTATATATGAATTTGTACGAGTAGCTCTAATATCATGATGCAAATTAAAGAAGAAAATAAAAAGAAGAATAGAACATAAAGGTTTAACATGATTTGTTACTATGCATGGATTCATATACAAAAAGATTCATAATTAGTGAGTATCACTATCAATAGGCTCCATATTTATACACTTGAGAGAACACAATTCGTTTGTTTATTTAACATATTTGTATTTTCATGAGATTCTAAATCTATCGAGTATCGATTCTACTGAAATCAGTAAAATGAATATATTAGACAATAACCATATGTTCGTTCCCCTTCAAACCTTTCTATATCATTTCTTATATCTGCTTTTCTTTCTCTCCTACATTCCCTTTCTTCTCTTCTCAATAACTCCCAACCCTTTGATCTAATGAAAATACCCGAGCTTGCCACCGTCATGAAATCGCAATGGAACCAGCTCCCTCTTTCTCCTCATCTCGATTTGACCGTAATTTTGATCGAGATTGGTTTGGTTAGGGGTTTTGCTGGAAATTACCAAACGAACCCCGACTGAGTTGATTACCCCAATTAACTCATGCAGAAAAAAGTGGGTGATTGAAGCTAATTATATGAAAAAAAAAGATTATAGAAAATTAGAAATAAGAAGAAAGGTAAAATTTGACATAGGGAATTATAAACATTGGACATATATATTACCGTCTGTATATACATACATGTATATTGAAATGCCCTCTGTGTTTTTATACATACATAAAAAAAAATGTTAATAGGAGTTTAAAGAGATGGTTTGAATAATTTAATTTAGAAAATTTTTATGATAAGACTTTTATGTAGCATAATAAATAAAAAATTGTTATTTTAATCATTTGATTAATTATCCTAACAACTTAATATATTATTAATAATTAATTTATTTTATATTGCGTGTTGTAAACTTCTAATATATATATATAGATTTTCAACGGTTAAAAATCAACTCATTCAAATGATAAAATCAAAGGTCCTAATATATAAGTTGGAATTTGAAAACTCTTTATTCCTCTTGATCAATCAGCCATGGTCTTTGACGACAAATAGTACATAGAGTATTTGTTTCGTTTTGGTTTCTATCATTTTTTTGGTTTCCTTATAGAGTTGGACTTGGGGTAACTTTAATATATATATATATATATATATCCGAAAATTCCATCTAGTGAATATGATAATCGACTACATTATCGGAGTTCAGTGTCATGTGACTTTCAAGTTAGCCATGACAAGTAAAGGATGGCCCTCGGAGATAACCTTTTTTGAGAAATTATTTAACCCATCGAGTACTGATGTAGACCAACTATGACATTTGGATTAACATAAAGATCAAGGGCACTTTGGTCTTTGCAGCCACCCATTGGAAGAATACACCATGAAAGCCAAACTCAAGATAGAGCTCGAGTACTTTCTTCTTCAATGACCTGTTCTGGAACTAAACTATTCTAACTCATTTTTGTCCTTTTTTGAAAAATTTAAAAAAAACTTAACCAGGTTTTTTAAAGATAAACAACTACAATCTAAAAAATTTAGTTCTAATTGGTGAACCAAACGCAAGCTTAGTGTCTGTTTGAATCGTTAGTTGGAGTTAAAATTTTTAAGTCGGAGTTAGTTGACCTTCTAAAACTAATTATAATTTTTGTTAACTTTTTAGAAAAAGATAAAAATCTAATAATAAAGTATAATTTAATTTGAGTTAAACTAATATGTCAAACAAACCCTTAATATCTTTCTTTCAATATGTGGTCTAAGCCAGGAGGGAGGTTTTTTAAAGAGAGAAAAAACTGCTTTGGTTCTAAGAGGAGTTTGAGTGAGAATGCTCTTAAAATGTAATTGGACTTTGGGTTGTGACGAGTAGGATATTTCAGCCATTGACTTTTGTACAATCAGTTTTTACGTAGTGAAAATTTTCTCACATACGTACTGCCTTTTGTTCTTGCTAATAATTTACAGTAAAATCTCGATAAATAAATATTCGATAAATTAATAACCTCCTTTAAATAATAAGAACTTTCAATCCCAATTGAGATCAATATATTAAATTAATAATTTCGTTAAATGTATAAAATAATATTTTTTTTTTTAAATCTTTTAGAGCCCAACAAAAATATTATTATAATTGACACCATTTTATTATAATTGACACATATTTCACCATTTTACTATAATTGACACCATTTCATTTTTATACAGATTTTTTTATCTTTCTTTTTATTTTTTAAACTTTAATAATGAATATTTTTTTTGATAAATGTGAATAACATTTAATAAATCAAAATAAGCTACAAACATCAAAGTAATTATAATAAATTTAAAATATTTACTATAAAGATTATGGTTCTGATCAAATAATAAACACAATAAAAATAATTTATGATAAATATTAATAAAATTAAAATATTCACACTTTTCATATAAAAGCCAATGAATTCTTTTAAAAAAAATCTATTTATTTAAGTAATCCACTGCAAATCAAATGGTTGTCATTTAAGCCTCAACCAAACAAATTGAAGAATAACACAATTAATGTTATCAAATTCTTTATGAAAAAATACTATCATTTATATAAATTGATAGAAATGAAATTGAACATATCTTTATGATAAGAACCAATTCATTATGTGAAAGATTTTTCTTTTTTTGAGATGTTTCTTTTTCTTTATTTAATTTATTCTAATTAATGTAAAATCTGATTTTGAGAAAACATTCTCTTTTTAGTTCACTATAAATATTGTCCCTTCTTTACGATAAAAAAATTTTTCAAATTTTCCTTTTAAACCGTTTCTTTTAGCAATTTAATTAAATCAACTTTAGCCCTCTTTGGGTCTTAGATTCTATTTTTTTTTCCTTTATTGTAATTTCTTTATTTGCTAATTTTTCATTCTTAATGAAAGGTAATATTGTCTTAGAATTACTTTTTTAGACGTTCATGTAAATAAAAAGAAAAATGAGCATATTTTAAATTAACACCTCCAATTTGGATGTAAATAACCCTTCTTATTATTGTCGTTTGTTTATTATTTATTTATTTATTTTTAGTGCTGCTATTGGTTTTCCAATTAATGTTGTTTTTTTTGGATTCTTGTCGATTTCATAATCCTGTTTTCCGTTGCTTTTAGGTCATTATCTTTTTAATCTTTTTGCGTTTTGCAGTTGATGTCGTCTGAATGTTTGTCGTCGTTTTCCAAATATGCACTTGTTTATGCTGTTGTCCTTCCTTTTGTTTGTTTACGTTTTCTGATTATTGTCGTTTCCCATAAATGTCGTTTTTTAGTCCTGTTTTGTTATCCTTCTTCTGCTCTGGGCCCTTTTTCTCGTTTGCTGACTGATGAGGTTTTTGGATTGACAATTTTTGTTCTCGTTATTGTAGTCGTTGTCGTTTGTTGACATATTGTCGTTTTAGAATGATATCGTTTCTTGCGGCTTCTACCTTTTCCCCATAAATAAATATGAACTTTCATCTGTTAATGGTGACAACCGTCAACCGGAAGAAAAAAAATAAATTGGAAGCACTTAAAAGTTTTTTTTTGGCTCACAATAAAATATCATCTATTAATGGTGACGACCAATTGTCTTTCCATGGTAATTTTTATCTCTTCTACTTTGTGCAGATTGAATCCGACTTTTCTCACATTATTGAAAGCTCTTGTTCAATTTTAATATGTTAACTAATTATATTATATCAGGTCATTGATATAAGTTAGATATTAAACACATAAAAGTTAATTATAAATTTTTTTTGTACTTTTTAAATGGTATGATATAATGTGATTGATTAGATAGAACATACAAGATGGAGATGATATACGAGTCCTTTCTCACATGTCCCCATATCTCTACTGATGTTGTTATTTAATGTAGTTTTTATTTTGATGTGGCTTTTCATTGTAAATTATTGCGTCTTTCGATTGATGTCGTTTTCCTTTGTCCCGTTTTGTTGCCGTTTTTCAAATAATTAGTTATATTTTATTTGTTAGCCCAAGTTCGTCGTCCCCTTTCCACTCACGACCACTGGTGGTCTTTTTCTCATTGATGTACTTTTATATTCCCATATTGTCGTTTTTTCAGTTGTAGTTTCTTGTGGTTACATTTGTATTTATATTACTGTCGTTTGTGTAGTTTTGATTTGTCTGCTATCGTCATATTCCCAGTTAATATCGGTTTTTTTTTTTTGGGTATTTTTGATTTTTTTTAATTGGTGTTTATTCCAAATCACGTCGTTTGTTGATACCCCTTTCGTGTTTAGTTGCTGTCGTTCTTTAATGGTTGTTCCACAGTAGCTGTCATTTTAAAAACTGTCGTTTTCCAGATAATATGTTCTCAAGGCTGTTGTCGTTTCTTAAAGTGGCTGTGATTCCTATATTGTTCTTGTTTTCCCATGCACGTCCTTTTACTAGCCCTTGCCCCACTCATTATTTGTGTGATGATATTTTTAGTTTTTAAATTAGTGTCGTTTACAAAGCTACTTTTTTATTTTTATTTTTTAAAATAAAATATAAAAAAATTTGACGTTCGGTGTAGTTTTATATTTTCTTGTAGATATCACCATCTAAAATAAAAATTTAATATGCTAATTATCCCCTTTAAAATATAATACATAATAATATTTTAAATGTGTTTGTAAATATATAATCAACTGGTAATTTCACATTTAATTTTATCAATGTAAGATTATTAAGTTTAAATCCTCTGCACCTAATTTTTTTTTTTTAGTTTAAAAAAATCTATAAACAGTTTTTAGACTCTTTATCATAGGAAAAGGTTTTAAACATCTAAAAACGATAGTATTGTGACTATTAAATAAAAAAAAAAATCAACATATTAGTCAATTCACTAACAAGTGTTAAATTACACTATATATTGTCATGTATTACTTATCGGACAATACTCTTGTCTTTTAGCTCCTGGTTTTTTCTAGGTTACTGTCGTTTTGCTATTTGTGTTGTTTATAGAGTCTGCCGTCGTTTTCAAAGTAAGGTGTCAAATGCGAATTGGACTATCCTCGGGGAAAACACTAGATTTTGAAGAACCATAGCGACTGAAATACCAATTCTAGTTTCAATATTTTCATATTCAGTCACGTAATATATATGTCTTGTCATGTTTTTTTTCCCTCTAAAGATCGACTTTTTTTTTTTTTTTTTGGGTAAATACATTAAAAATTTAGCATGCATACTATTTTCATGCATTATTTATCAGACAACTTTTGTTTTTAGTTTCTGTCATTTTTTGGTTGTTGTGTTTTTGCTAATTATTGCTATTACCCTCGGTAAAAATACTAGATATTTTATATGAATTTAGAGTTAGCTATCAATTTTAATAGTAATTTTTATAGTACTTAATATATAATGATGATTTATGATTTCTTTATTAATAAATATAGTATCTTTTAATTTTAATCGACATAGAGTCAAAGCTCATATTTTTTTAAGGATTAAAAACAACTTATATATTGTATGATTCGGTTCATGTATATATTTTTATATGTATCTACCTTATGTGTCTCTTTGATAATTGAGTACCCACGTTCTTCTTGAAAGAATTGGCGGGTAGTAAACGGTGGAGGGCCCAGTGCATGAATGTGGATATCATGGCGGTGCAAAGTCTTCCTGCCATTAATTGGAGCCAGGGCCCGCTTCAAGAAACTAAATATATATGTTACCAAAATTCGTATGCTTCAAAGAATTCTTAACAATTTAACCCTTTTTTTTTTTTTTCATTTTTTTGTTTGTTAACATTTGTTTGCTTGAATATTTATGCATTTTTTTTCCTCTTAAAAAGACTTGTGTAACATCTTTTTACTGTTGGTCTTTTAGCAACAACCTTATAGGGTAAATGTGCAGTACTACGACCAAACACAGCCATTACTTACCAAATAAATGAAGAGAATAAATACGTAAATAACAAAGTCCTAAATTAAAAAGGAAAAAAATTCAACATTTTTCTACTAGCCTTCCTCTTTCCAAATTATGTTTTTAGTTTTTTTCCCCTTTGTTTTGCTGAAACATATGGCACATGGACATTGGATATAATATTGCCAACAACCATTTATTTAACTTTTATGCATATGTAGTACTGCATGTTTTTTATGCCATGAACAAGGAAAAATATTCATGGACGAAAAAGGATTAAATATGCATAAAAGTCAAAATGCTATCGACGAGATGTTTTTTATGTCATGGACTTTTTCGGATATCTAACTAAACCCTTATTGTTTGCATATTAAGATTTTTAAAATCTTAGCTGGCTAGTGTCCTTATAAAATATTGAGAAATTTTAATAGTACAAAAATCTCTCCCAAATAGAATTCTCTATTTGATAGCAAATTTGACGAGTGTTAAACCTAGTGCAAATTCACCATCAAGTATGATAAAAGATATATATTACTTTTGATTGTTATTGATTGGTGTCTTAATTACTTTTTCATCCAATCATTCCAATTTTATCATTTCTAAAGTATTTAAATATTAGACCTTTACTTTTCTAATTGAATTTATGTGGCGTCTAACTAAACCTGTTTTGTTTATACATTAAGATTCTCTAAATCTTAGCTTGCTAGTCCTTACCAAGCCTTAACGCATTTTTAATAGAGTGCCAAATAGATATGTTAATGCCAAATTTTAGTATTTGAGTTTAAAAAAAAATTTGCTTTCAAATGGAGTACAATTTTTATAACAAATTTGACAAATATGAAACTTAATTAGTGACAAATTTACCACCAAGTGTAATAAAAGGTAAATTTTACATTTAATCGATTATTTTTGATTGGTGTCTTAACCTATGATTTCAATTTTGTCATTTTGAAAGTATTTAAATACTAAAACTTTGCTTTTAAAAATTTCCGAAGCTTAATGAATGACAAAAGTATATATACAAGATTAGAAATAGTATTATATATTAGAGTACAAAATCTCAAATATGTTATTTTCTCACTTTTTCCCCTACAAATATGACATTGACATATATATTGAAGATTATTCTTACGAAATCAAAGAAACAAAACATATCCATCTCACAATTTTTTTTTTAACTTAATAATGAGATTTAAACTCTGTATATTATATTAGAGTCAGACATAAATTACTGCTCACAAAGTGAATTAAGGCTAGCACTCAACCAAACATTTGAATTTAATCTTACAACCACCACAAAAATTTCTGGCCACAAACCCACAAGCTCTTTTAGAATAAATACACGCACAAGTCCCATGTAGAGAACACCATATATACAATAATTGGCTTTCCAAAAAAATCACATATACCATGGAAAATTTGATCTCCTTTCCCTTACAAACACTAGCTTTGGCCACTTTAGGTCTCATGCTTCTCTACGCTTCCTCCAAAACAATTATCCAACAATATATTGAGCTCTTTAAAAGCAAGCCGAGAAAGGGCAATACCAACAAGTTTCACGTTCCCGAACCATCGGGGGCTTTACCAATCATAGGTCACCTCCATCTTCTCGGCGGTCAAGACCCTGTGGCTCTACTCCTCGGAGCCATGTCCGACAAATACGGCCCGATCTACTCACTCAGGCTCGGTCAGCACCGAGCCCTGGTGGTGAGCAGTTGGGAGCTCGTGAAAGAATGCTTCACCACAAACGACAGACTCTTCGCCAACCGCCCGAGCATAGCCGTGGGGAAGTACATGGGATACGACAACGCCGCCTTCGCCGTTTCGCCTTACGGTGAGTACTGGCGTGACGTCCGCAAGATGGCCACTCTTCAGCTCCTGTCCAGCCACCGCCTGGAGGCGCTCCGCCACGTACGATCCGCGGAGGTCGACTCGTTCATCAAGGGTCTGTACCTTGATCTCTCGAATGTCTTGTTGCCTTTGAGCGAGCAGTTGGAGCAGCTGACGTTTAGCTTAAACGTCAGGCTGATCGTCGGCAAGCGAGGCGTCAAGAGTGGTGATACCGATAGCGATGCGCTTGCGCTTGCGCAGCGGTTCAAGAAGGCGATAAAGGAAGCGCTGTACCTGAGCGGGGTTTTCGTGTGGTCGGACGCGATTCCGTGGGTGGAGTGGTTGGACATCCATGGACATGTGAGCTCAATGAAGCGAGTTTTCAAGGAGATTGATATGGTGCTGGGGAAATGGCTTGAAGAACATCGCCAAGCCAGATCAGTCGATGAAAATAACAAGAATGTGTATCAAATTAGTAATGATGATGTTGAGAGGGATCTTATGGACGTGATGTTGTCGAGCATTGAAGAAGACGATGCTATGTTGTCTTGTTATAGCCGTGACACTGTCATCAAAGCGACAGCGCTGGTTTGTCATTCTTCTTCTTCTTCTTCTATTTATTTTTTTATTAATTATTATTATTTTTAAGCTTACTGATACTATCATTAATCGTGTTAATGTATCTGTATCAGTTAATAGTTGCTATAACAATTATTCAAACATGAATTATTCATGGATTAACATGTTATTTTTACAGTACTACGAAGTGTCTTTAATAGAAAGAAGTTGTAATAGTTATAGAATTCACTATTATAACAAAAGCAATATTTTGTAAAGTTTGTGTTCATGGGTTGGCTCGAACATATTTTACGCATGAATGTGTTAAGTCATGGAGCCTAACAATTGTCGATACATGTGTATTTTAAAAAATTAATTATATAAAATAAAAGGATGCAATTTTAAGGTTATTAGAAAGGTTAGAGAAAAATACACACAATTAATAGTTTATTGGATCATTGATTCGAGACTCTTTTTGAACATTATTTAAAATTTTTTCTACAATGCTTTCTCTCACAAAATTTAAATTTACTTTTCAAATCTACAATCTAAACGGGGGCTAAAAGTTGTGTGATTTTTCTTTTATACGCTTTTTGATCATTAAAATGAATTACTGCAATAACTGAAAGTAGATATTTAGATGAAACACTATAAAAAAATCTTATGAGTTTTTATTTGTTATTATAATTTAGATCTTTTCACGACAGTTTAGTTTTTGAGCGGGGGACATGCCCAGTTCAAATTTTGAGATTTGAGATTTTGATTATTGTCCTCAACTATTTTGAATAATTGTAGCTATGTCCTCATTTTACAAGAAAATTAATATTTGTGTCCTCACTTTATGATTACTAAGTCATTGTACTCCTTTTTAATGAGAAAATTTGTAAATATGCCCCTATCTTATAATAGAAATAAATTATTCCCCATTTAATGAAATATTTTCTTAATGGAAAATATGCTGTTGTGTGCACTTCTTCTCCTTTTGCATTTTTTTTTTCTAAAAATTATTTTACAAATTTCTTAATGATGCCTTTTCTTTTGGCAGATTTTACTCCTAACCGGGACAGAAAGCACAGCCGTCACGCTGACATGGGCAATCTGTTTACTAGTGAACAACCCAAGTGTGATGAAGTCTGCTCAAGAGGAGTTGGACACCCACGTGGGAAGAGACAGGTGGGTTCAAGAATCCGACCTCAACAACCTCAAATTCCTTCGAGCCATTGTCAAGGAAACACTGCGCTTGTACCCACCAGGTCCGATAACGGGGCCACGTGAGGCCACACAAGATTGTGTCATTGGTGGCCACCATGTCTCCAAGGGCACCCGTTTGATTGTCAACATTTGGAAGTTGCACCGGGACCCACGCATGTGGACCGACCCATGTGAGTTCCGACCCGATAGGTTCATGACGACACATGAGGATCTCAATTTTAAGGGCCAAAATTTCGAGTACATTCCTTTTAGTTCGGGTAGAAGATCGTGCCCCGGGATGACACTTGGTTTGCTAGTGGTTGAACTTGTGCTGGCTCGTTTAGTTCAGGGATTTGAATTTAAGACCAAAGACAATAAACCAGTGGATATGCGTGAAGGACTTGGTATTGCCTTACCAAAGCTACATCCTCTTGAAGTTGTCCTCTCTCCTCGCCTTCCTCCGAAGCTCTATGAGCGCCTTTGAAGCAAATACAAGTTATGCATATATATATATATATGTGTGTCAATATGACACATAAAAATACGGTGCTATATATATATATGTATGAATATTCATAGTTATTCATTGTGTTAGATATATATACTCCTAATTATGAATCAAGCTATTATCGTTAAGCTATAAGTCAAGCCGTCGTGGCCATATGTAGCTTTTGTTCAAGGATGTTGACATTAGAAAAATGTACGACAAAGGTTTCATTTTAAGTGGCGTCTCGCCTCTAGGGATGCTATTGCTAATGGCGTCCTTTATTGACTTTCATAGTTTATTATTGTTAATTTAACAATTCATCTGAAAAACCCTAAGCTAAGCTATTAATAGATTGGTATATATAATAATTTTATATTATCTAACACTTCCAATACTCACATGTGAAATAAACATTTAAAAGAAAAGCCATAAATATATTCCAACACATGATGTGATTAGGAATATTTTAACATAGAAATAACTACGGTCGTTTCTGATTGTTCGGAGTCATTTTGCTAATAAAATTTTTTGAAATTATTTAACAAAATAAATAAAGTGTTTAAGTTATTTTGCTAATTGATTCTGATGATAATGCTAAAGAGGATGAAGATTGCTATCATGAGAGTTTGAACTCAAGATCGTAGGTTATGATTAATATATCAATACATCTTAAAGGGATAAATTATTAGGAGTTGTATTGACTGTCAATAATAATTTTATATTCCACTTGTGATGTTTATTAATTTACATTTTTGTGGATTTATGTGCAATATATTTTCAAGCATTAAATATATGTAATTAAGAGAAGGAGAACGCAAGAGCACGTGAATGGAAATCCTCAAGAGGGTGCAAGGGAGACAACTATCGTCACGAGAGGACACGTGGGTAAACATCAAGAGAGGGCAAGTGTGTGGATGGAAATCGTTGAGGGACAGTGCAAGAGCTCATGGACTATCAATCATGATCAAGAAAGAGATGCAAGGGCTCATGATGACAATAGTCAAGAGAAAGTGGAAGAATAACAATCGTTGATGGAGGGTGCAGGAGCTGAATGATTATATATGGATTTGTACGAGTAGCTCTAATATCATGATGAAAACTAAAGAAGAAAATAAAAAGAAGAATAGAAATTAAAGGTTTAACATGATTTGTTACTATGCCTGGATTCATATACAAAAAGATTTATAATTAGTGAGTGTCACTATCAATAGGCTCCATATTTATACAATTGAGAGAACACAATTCGTTTGTTTATTTAACATATTTGTATTTTCATGAGATTCTAAATCTATCGAGTATTGATTCTACTGAAATCAATAAAATGAATATATTAGACAATAACCATATGTTCGTTCCCCTTCAAACCTTTCTATGTCATTTCTTATATCTGCTTTTCTTTCTCTCCTACGTTCCCTTTCTTCTCTTCTCAATAACCCCCAACCCTTTGATTTAATGAAAATACCCGAGCTTGCCACGGTCATGAAATCATTATGGAACCAGCTCCCTCTTTCTCCATGTGCACTAATGATGATTTCAAAATTGACAAAATTGAATGACAACGTACGGGTTAGGTTCACATCAATTCTCTCATCTCGATTTGACCGTAATTTTGATCGAGATTGGTTTGGTTAGGGGTTTTGCTGGAAATTACGAAACCAACCCCGACTGAGTTGATTACCCCAATTAACTCATGCAGGAAAAGTGGGTGATTGAAGCTAATTATATGAAAGAAAAAAAAAAAAAAAAAGAAAGAAGATTATAGAAAATAAGAAATAAAAAGAAAGGTAAAATTTGACATAGGGAATTATAAACATTGGACATATATATTACCGTCTGTATATACATACATGTATGTATTGAAATGCCCTCTGTGTTTTTATACAGTATACATAAAATTTAGGGGGGGGGGGGGGGGGGGGGGGGGGGGGTTATTTTGAAAGCGTTGGGCAGCTCATTAAGACCCGCTTTTTTTTTTTTTTTTTTTTTGTTTTGACGCACTCAATGTACGTGTAACATGTTCCCCTGAGATGCTGATTCTACATATAGATCAATTTTACAAGTTATGTCTTTCGTTAAAGAGGTATGCATAACATCACCACCTAATACTCATAGCTTATCCATGCATCTTATTATTGGCCTTAATTTTTCTTTCAATTATTGTCATGATAATACAATATTTTTTTTAACGAGGAACAATTTTTATTTTTTGGAAGGAATGAAACAATCAAATATATTTTAAACAAAAAATAATTTCCAGTCAAACCAAATAAAGAAGAGTTAAAATTTGTTCTTTAAGGATCTGTAAGACTATTACGATAATATTCCGATGAGACGTTTTTGAGATTAAGAGGATGCATTTTCGACTACATAAGATCTCAAATATTTTTAAGTAGATTTTTTTTTTTTTCCGAACTAATGAAACAATCAAATATATATTTTTAAACAAAAAAATAATTCCATTCAACCGTAAGATTTTTTTTCTTTAAAGGGCTTGTGTGAGTACTAATATAACAATATTCATGTGACATTCGAGATTAAGGAGTCATTTCTACCACATAATTTCTCAAATGTTTTTCTTCATGAAAAAAAATTAAAATTAAAACTATATTCGTTAGATTATAAGTCAAGCTGTTGTGGCCATATGTAGCTTTTGTTCAAGGAGGTTGACATTAGAAACATATATGACAAAGGTTTCATTTTAAGTCGCGTCTAGCCTCTAGGGATGCTATTGCTAATGGCGTCTTTTATTGACATTCATAGTTTATTATTGCTAATTTAACAATTCATCTGAAAAAACCTAAGCTAAGCTATTAATAGATTGGTATATATAATAATTTTATATTATCTAACACTTCCATTACTCACATGTGAAATAAACATTTAAAAGAAAAGTCATAAACATATTCCAACACAATATTTTAACACGTGATAAGTAATATTTTAACATAGGAATAACTACAGTCGTTTATGGTTGTTCGGAGTCATTTTGCTAATAAATTTTTTTGAAAGAATAACAAAATAAATAAAGTGTTTAAGCATTTTGCTAATTGACTCTGATGATAATGCTAAAGAGAATGAAGATTGCTATTGTGAGAGTTTGAATTCAAGATCGTAGATTATGATCAATCTATCAATATATCTCAAAAGGTTAAGTTGTTAGGAGTTGTACTGACTATCAATAGTAATTTTATATTTCACTTATGATGTTTATTAATTTACATTTTTGTAGATTTATGTGCAATATATTTTCAAGCATTTAATATATGTAATTAAGAGAAGGAGAACGCAAAAGCGCATGAAGGGAAATCCTCAAGTGGGTGCAAGGGAGACAACTATCGTCACGGGAGGACTTGTGGGTAAACATCAAGAAAGGGCAAGTGTGTGGATGGAAATCGTTGAGGGACGGTGCAAGAGCTCATGGACAATCAATCATGATCAAGAGGGAGATGCAAGGGCTCATGACGACAACAGTCCAGAGAGAGCGGAAGAATAACAATCGTTGATGGAAGCTGCAGGAGCTTAATGATTATATATGGATTTGTATGTGTACAATAGCTCTAATATCATGATGAAAATTAAGAAAGAAAATAAAAAGAAGAATAGGAGATAAAGGTTTAACATGGTTTGTCACTATATCTGGATTACTAGTCTAAGAAAAGAAAGAAGATTCATAATTAGTAAATGTTATTATCAACGGACTCCATACTTATATAAATTGAGAGAACACAATTCGTTTGTCTATTTAATATATTTATATTTTCCATAAGATTCTAAATATGTCGCGTATAGATTTTATTGAAATCAGTAAAATGACTTTTTCATTCAGTAATTTCTCACCCAATTGATTGTAATTTATATCAGCTACTGTTCTAGTACAGCTTTCAAGAATTTTCCGCGCCCCGGCCCCATCAGAGAAGTCAAAGACATTATGGGAAAGTGATATTCTAGAGTAAAAAAATGTTAATAGGAGTTTAAAGAGATGGTTTGAATAATTTAATTTAGAAAATTTTTATGATAAGACTTTTTTGTAGCATAATAAATAAAAAAATTGTTATTTTAGTCATTATCCTAACAACTTAATATATTATTTATAATTAATTTATTTTATATTGCGTGTTGTAAACTTCTAATATATATATAGATTTTCAACTAATAAAAATCAACTCATACAAATGTTGAATAAAGTAGTTCACGTTTTCTGCTTTGTTGGTTTAGTGGTTTTAGAGTCAAATGTGTTACTTTCTTTGATTGTTTCCGTTGTGTAATTGCCTATATAAAGGCTATTTGTTTAATGATAAAAGTACCGTAGAAAAACTTTCCTTCCTTATGTTTTTTCTTTATTTTGTCTTTTTTATCTTTTACTCTCAGCTTTTTGTAACAACAAATAATAAAATCAAAGATCCTAATATACTTCCCTTTAATAAAGTTGGAATTTGAGAAACTCTGTATTCCTCTTGATTAATCAGCCATGGTCGTTGGCGACAAATACTACATAGCGTATTTGTTTCGTTTTGGTTTCTGTAATTTTTTTGTTTTCTTATAGAGTTGGACTTGGGGTAACTTTAATATATATATATATATATATCCGAAAATTTCATCTAGTGAAAATGATATTCGACTACATTATTGGAGTTCAGTGTCGTGTGACTTTCAAGTTAGCCATGACAAGTGAAGGATGGCCCTCCGAGAGAACCTTTTTTGGGAAATTATTTAACCCATCTAGTGAAAATGATATTCGACTATATTATTGGAGTTCAGTGTCGTGTGACTTTCAAGTTAGCCATGACAAGTGAAGGATGGCCCTCCGAGAGAATCTTTTTTGGGAAATTATTTAACCCATCTAGTGAAAATGATATTCGACTACATTATTGGAGTTCAGTGTCGTGTGACTTTCAAGTTAGCCATGACAAGTGAAGGATGGCCCTCCGAGAGAACCTTTTTTGGGAAATTATTTAACCCATCTAGTGAAAATGATATTCGACTACATTATTGGAGTTCAGTGTCGTGTGACTTTCAAGTTAGCCATGACAAGTGAAGGATGGCCCTCCGAGAGAACCTTTTTTGGGAAATTATTTAACCCATCTAGTGAAAATGATATTCGACTATATTATTGGAGTTCAGTGTTGTGTGACTTTCAAGTTAGCCATGACAAGTGAAGGATGGCCCTCCGAGAGAACCTTTTTTGGGAAATTATTTAACCCATCTAGTGAAAATGATATTCGACTATATTATTGGAGTTCAGTGTCATGTGACTTTATCAAGTTAGCCATGACAAGTGAAGGATGTCCCTCCGAGAGAACCTTTTTTTGGGAAATTATTTAACCCATCGAGTACTGATGCAGACCAACTTTGACCTTTGGACTAACATAAAGACCAAGGGCACTTTGGTCTTTGCAGCCACCCATCGGAAGAATACACAATGAAAGCCAAACTCAAGACAAAGCTCGAAAAATTTCTTCTTCAATAACCCAGTTCACCGTTTAGAACTAAACTATTCTAATTCAATTTTATCTTTTTTTCCAAAAAATTCAAAAAAACTTAGCCAGTTTTAAACCCAAAAAATTTAGTTCTAACTAGTGAATCAAACACAAGTTTAACGTCCATTTGAATTATTAGTTAGAATTAAAATTTTTAAATTGGAATTGGTTGATATTTTAAAAATTAATTATAATTTTTATTAATTTTTAAAAAAAGATAGAAATACAGTTTAATTGAAGTTAAATAATGTGTCAAATAAAACCTAAATATCTTTCTTTCAATATGTGGCCTAAGCAATGAGAGAGGTTCATTAGAGAGAGAAAAAACTGCTTTGGTTCTAAGAGGAGTTTGAGTGAGAAATGCTCTTAAAATGTAATTGGACTTTGGGTTGTGATGAGTAGAATATTTCAGCCATTGACTTTTGTACAATCAGTTTTTATATAGTGAAATTTGTCTCACATACGTACTGCTTTTTGATCTTGCTAATAATTTACAGTAAAATCTTAATAAATGAATGTTTGATAAATTAATAACTTCGCTAAATTAATAAAAACTTTCAATACTAACTCGGGTCAATATATTAAATTAATAATATCGTTAAATGCATAAAATAATATTTTTTTCAAATCTTTTAGGGTCCAATGAAAATATAAAGTAATAATTGACCTAAAAAAACATATATAATTCCATGGTGTTAATTAATAATCTCGCTAAATGATTATTTATAGAGTTGATGTTCTACTATGTACTTGAAACATCTTGAGACATTTTATCTTTCATGGTTTTAAATTTGAAAAATACACTTACTGTATGTCCAAGTATTTATTATTAACCTTCATGTTAAATGTACGTACATATACATCAATTTTGGACTTCTATGCATGTACATAACAATAATTAAATTTTTTTTTTGAATAATGTATATGATAACTTTTGTAATTCACTATGTACACATATTAATTTTTTTAACTACATACCATTATCTTTCTTATTTATAACTCATACATGAATCTTAATAAAAAAAGAGGGATATGTACAAAAGTAATTAAAACATAAAACATTTCGTAAATTAATAAAATATTCATTTATTAATAAATTAATAAATATTCATTTATCGATAAATAAATAACTTTTTTAAAATAATATTTTTCCCCAGTTCCAACAATATCCATTTATGAATTAATAAATATTCATATATAACTGTTTTTAACATCCATCCAAACACACATGCAAATGCATCTTCAAATATTTGTATTCTAATCATTAACATTCAAACACTAATTTAAATGAATTTAAATATTTTTATTCAAATATTTCCATTCAAATCTTTACATTTGTTGCAATAAATCATCTAAATATATCTTCGTATAATATATATATATATATATTTTCATACATAAATGCGTAGAAAATATTCACATTATATCAGTTAAACAATAGTACGCTTGGCAAGAACATCAACAAATAACAATGGATATCCTCTTCCTTCTGCAATTAACTGTAACTCTCTCAGCTTTCTTTCTTGTAATTTACAAACTATGGATAACCGGCCGACCAGGCCTAGCTCGCAAGAGCCAGGCCATAAAGTTACCGGAACCTCCCGGTGCCTGGCCGCTAATCGGTCACCTCCCCCTTCTTGGCGGAAAGCTCCCGGTTTTCCGAACCCTAGGAGCCATCGCCGACAAGCACGGCCCGATCTTCAAGATCCGGCTCGGCACCAAACGAGCGGTCGTGGTCAGCAGCTGGGAAATCATGAAGGAAGTTCTCGCTACCAACAACCTGGTTTGGCTAAACCGCCCAAGCTCGGGTGCCTCAAGCCACCTGGTTTACGGTCCCGCCATTTTCGGGTTCAGTCCCTACGGACCCTACTGGCGCGAGGTTCGCAAGGTCGTTTCCCTCGAGCTTCTCTCCAACCGCCGGCTTGATCTCTTGGCCGGCGTTAGGGCTTCAGAGGTCGGAACCGCCATCAATGAGTTGCACTCGCTTTGTACTAATTCTGCTGCGAAAGTGGACATGAGCGAGTGGTTCTCGAGCTTGGTCATGAACGCCACGATCCGGATGATGTCGGGAAAGCGATACAGTGCCGTCAAGGGACGGGATGATTCCGACGAGGAGTCTCGAAGGTTCGGGGAAGCCATAGATGAGTTTCTGCATTTGACCGGGTCGTTTTTGGTGTCCGATTTCGTCCCGTGCACCGAGTGGCTGGATTTGGGTGGGACTTTGAAGCGTATGAAGCGTAATGCTGAGGTGTTGGATCAGATCATGAGTGGTTGGGTTGAAGAGCATCGACGTAGCGGCGGCGGCAGTGGCGGAGATGGTTTGAGAGAAGAGCGTGACTTCATCGACGCGTTGTTGTCGTCTGTTGGCGGCGATGTCGATTCAATGTATCATGGACAAAAGAGTGAAACTGTCGTCAAGGGAACAGCACTGGTAAGTTCAATTTCTTACCTCAATAAAACTAGTCTCTGTTTTGCTCTCCGGTTTAAACTAAAATATTTTAACTTATTTTTATCTTTTTTTTAAGTCAACAAAAATTTTAATTAATTATTCAAAAATCAAACAATCCAAACCTAAATAACTCAAATTTGACCTAAACACTAACACAAGCTTAGCATATGGATAGATTCACAATCCAAATCTTAAAATTACAATCCAATTTTTGTCTTTTTCCTTCAGCTTCACTATTCACACAGTTTTGTAACTCAAATTTTAAAAGTTCATAACTTTACATAGACAAGTTTAAATGAGATGATTTTTTTTTAAAATTTGCATAGAATTAATTCGAGACGAACGAAACAAGCTTCATATTACTATTTTTTTTTCCGAACACATTTTAATTTTTTATACATTTTAACTCTAGCAATTCAAACATCTCGATAAATACACAATCAATTCAAACCCAAATTCTACGATCTAAACCTTAACACCAAACGCATGTTTAGTCTTTTAATTAATATATATACTTAGTAGTATTAAGCTTACTTTTCCCCATCTCATTTTGCGTTTATTAAGTGATTAAACAAGGGCCAAGGCTACATACATTAGCCGAAGACCGGGAAAATTTTTACCCTTCAGTTGAACAGATATTAAAATACCCTCAGTTGAATTAAGTTAATACTACTCTCTTTTTTTTTTTTTTTTCTCTTTTTTAAAAACGATAACGTTATTTTCAATTAACGAAAATATATAAATGAAAATGAAAGCTAGACAACAAACAATATGGAAGTTAGGTAAGATATATACAATACTTATAAGTATATATACAAGCTCCTTAAAGAAAATTATGAAATAGATGGATATGGATTGACGATGGCTAGTCAGCAAACATTATTTTTATGTTATCCCTTTCCTGACACAACTCTTTATTATCACGTGAAATAGATGGAGACTAAAAACAGACTGTTGTTACTGTCATTTCTTTCAAAATATGTCGGGTCAATAATTTGGGCCATAATGGAAATTTCAAAAAAAAAAAATAATAATAAATAAATAAAGTTCATTTAGCACTCACTGAAGGAAGGACCATGAACTTTTCTTTTTTCAAAAATTACCCCTAAAAATGAAAACTTAATCATATATAGTATTATTTAATTATCCTTTAATTATCTATTATATAATTATTAGTCTCCTGATAAAAAATTACTGCTTCCGTCATTGTCAATTATTTAGCTTCTGTTTGTCTTTTAGACTTGAATATAAAGTTTTCCTCTTAATTTTTTTTAAATTAATAAAAATTATTACTAATTTTTTTAAAAAGTTAACCAACCTTCACCAACAAATTCCCTTCCAAACACAAACGCAAAGGCAAACTTAACTTTTTTCCATACATCAATACCAATATATGTTAACAATATTGAATAATATTATTATGCAGAATCTTGTAGTTGGCGGTGTAGATACCACGTTTGTGACGTTAACGTGGGCACTGTCGCTTTTAGTAAACCACTCCCAAGTGCTGAAACGTGCACAAGAAGAGCTAGACCTCCGTATTGGCAGAGAAAATTGGGTTGAAGAATCAGATACCAAGAAGTTGGTGTACCTCCAAGCCATTATCATGGAAACCATGAGGCTCTACCCTGCTGGTCCACTAATCCCTCGCGAGGCCATTAAAGATTGTCGTTTGGCTGGCTATAACCTCCCTAAAGGAACTATGTTGTTCCTCAATTTTTGGAGACTACACAGGGACTCTAGGATTTGGCAAGAACCCGACGAGTTCAAACCGGAGCGGTTTCTCACCGCCCATGTCGACGTCGACGTGAGAGGCCAGCAGTTCGAGTACCTTCCGTTCAGCTCCGGTAGAAGAGCATGCCCCGGGATCTCGTTGGCTATGAGAATGCTCTTCTTGACGCTTGCCCGTGTTTTACAGGGCTTTAACATCACCACTCCGACGAATGAGCCGGTTGACATGAGAGAAGGCTTAAGTATGACCTTGCCTAAGGTAACTCCTTTGGAGGTCATACTCAGCCCAAGGCTTTCAGATGAACTTTATAGAAATAATATATCATAGTACCGGTTTATGTTTTAACCTGAAGGCCCTTATGGTCGATCTATCTCGTGAGAGTGTACGTGATTGTTTGTGTATATCAAAAGAAAAAAAAAAAGAACTATAATAATTCTTAATTATGGCATTGTGAAATAAAATATATATAGCACTAGGGCTCTAGTACTATATATATTAGCTCCAGATGCATGTATTTTATATATGAATATGTATCTGATTATGTTTTTTCGTCTGATGTTGTAATGAATTAGTTGCTCATATGTTGGTAGAGTCTTAACTTTTCAACTGATTTTGCTCATATTGTTTGTATTTTGGATGCTTTGCCCGTTAACGATGGCATCCGATCCAATCCGATCCAATATTATATTAGATTTCAAGAGATTTAGAGATTTTTTATATGATCCAATTTGGATGTCAGATCTTCTTTTAATCTAATTTACAGTTTTAAAGATTTGACTCAATCTTAACAGTAATTTGTGAAAAGTAAATAAAATCAGAAACCAAATTTGAAGTATATGTCTTCAACAATATTTCAATAGAATAAGTAATACGAGTACGAGCGAAAGAGAGTTAATATGATCTTCTTTTTCAGCTAAAAAAAAAGAATAAGAGTAAAAGGCAACATATGTAAAT
The DNA here is from genome assembly GCA_009761775.1 of Ficus carica. Classification (NCBI taxonomy): domain Eukaryota; kingdom Viridiplantae; phylum Streptophyta; class Magnoliopsida; order Rosales; family Moraceae; genus Ficus; species Ficus carica. The sequence continues at coordinate 1,388,223 of CM019748.1, read as the reverse complement.
CTAAGTACAAGCCAGTATAGTAAGTAAAAGGCAATAGCATAATCTTTTTTTTTTTTTTTTTTTTTTTAGTGGCACTTAAACTATTCTCTTTCAATTTCTCTACATGTTTTATGTTTCTTTTATTTTTTTTAGATACTAGTAAATTATTTTATACCAAGAGGAGTGTTATTATTATTACTATTTTAATTTTAAGCGAACAAGTTTTCATTTTCTTGGAAAGGTTTGAGGAGCGATTAATTTATTTAATATTTATCTAGAAGAGTTGTACCAATAGGTAATTTTACTCTTAAGGTATCTTAACTAATGTAATGAAATTTTTAGAAAGAGGTGTAAGCAATAAACTCCCATTAATAACATTTAGTTCCTATTTATAAGTATTTATTATATAGCACGATTATTTCATTCAGATGGTAAATAAAGTTGGTATATTTTTTTATAAATGAAAGGATGGAGGGAAATATGTCATAACTAGCCTCTTTAGATAACATGATTAAAGAGTGATACGTTGATCAGAATGTTCATAGATACCAAACTATAACTATTTGTGTCAAGAGATAAAATATGTGTCACTTTAATATTATAAAGGGTTAATGAATGTTGAGCTGTTATTTATTTTATATTTTTCGTAGCAATCAATCAAGATTTTTTTTTTTTTGGGGGAAGCAGACAAATCAATCAAGGGCGTTGAAGTTGGAGATACAGGGCTTTAGAATTTTTTTATTGGATGCACATATTATTGATGCATGTCTGCCACGTTTAGGAACGACAAAAATTTATCACCATCACCATGATCATTAATTAATGCTCCAGCATTGTGTTCAGATCTCCCTTAGTCAATTATATATTTACTCTCCCCGGCCCCACAATTATATGTGGTCAGTGTTGGGAGAAATAAATGAACAAATAAATATAACTCTCTTAATAACAAAATAATTTTCCGGGTGAACTAGAGCGGAAATGAGAGAGGAAGAAAGTTAGAGAAGAGACTTTAGAGAGAGATTAAAAAAAAGATAACTTTAAATTGTTTGGTAAAGAGTAAATTAGGAAGTAATTAGGAAATTATATGTTTATGCAACTTGTTTTTTTTTTTTAATTATTCCGACTTAAAGGTAAATAAAAGGAAAATTTTTGGATAAAAATTATTATGTAAAATAATTATTCTAACTCTTTTCCTTCATATTCTTATTTTTATAAAGGTGTAATGATAAAATATATTAGATTAGACATATTATTTTATTTTATTTTATATTAAACAATATAAAAGAAAATCTCCCTTTTTTTTATTTTTATGATCACCTTGACATTTTACTTCTACTTCCTTTCTATTTTCTATTCCCTAATCAACATAGCTCCCATTACAATTGTTACACTAAATTTGGGAGAAGAAAGAGAAAATATGGTGCAGATAAAATAGACAAATGTTCTAACAACGAAGGCTGTCGCGACAGTGGGGCCTCCATGGCCGTTTGCTGGAAGTGATCAGCGCTTTTTATTTTTTTATTTTTTTTATAGTACTTTTTCACTGTTTTTATCATTGTTAGATGATAAAAAAGTTTGCAACGATCTAGCTTATCAATTTTTCTTTCTACGACGTGAGTGCGATTTTTGGACCATTCATCCTTGACCCAACAGTTTAAATTTCGTTTCTTATCGGTTGGGAAAAGGTACCACTCTCATCATAGAGTTTTATTTTACCTATTTATTGACTCTTAAAATTAGGGCAAAAAAGTTAAATTATATTGTTGTTTGTTAGTGATAAAACTTTTCCTTCCTAATGTAAATTGAGAAGTAGTAATTTTTTTAAAAATATTTTAAGGATAACAAAAACAACATTATAATTATAACAATGACTTTCACATTTTATATTAGGAATTTAGAGCTCTTAAGAAGTTTTTTTAACAAATGACCAAAGTTTTTAAAATTAGTTGAAAGACCAATTTTTCTAAAACAATCAATTAATTTTCTTTAATTTAACTACTGATTGACCATAACATAAATAACCAATTTTTATAATCAAATACTGATTGATCTTAATCTATCACTGATTGATCAAATCTGAAAAAAATAACAAACGATTATTTTGTTAAATAAAAAAAAGTTGAGCCATCTATTAGATTGAATAACCAAAACAAGTCATCCAGTCTAATTTCATTTTATATTATAACCCAACTCTTGTTGGGAGATTGTTTTTGAACCATTAATAAACGCAGAAGAAGATGAAAACATGACCGTTGAAAAGGGTAGAATACTAGAATGATTACAATTTTTTTTTTTTCCTATTTGTAAAAGGATTTGATTTATTCTACCACATTTCAACTTGACTAGTATATTTCTACTAAAATCATGACACATATATATCTAATTCATACAACAAAAAAAAAAAAAAAAGGAGAAAAGTCTAGGTTTCAAAAAAGTATTTTCTTTAGCATATGTTTGGCTCTTAGATTTAGTTCTTAGATTTAGACTTAAGTTTTTCTCAGTTTTTGTCTTTTTCTGAAAAATCAATAAAAATTAAATAGTTTTTAAAAAGTTAACCAACTCCAATCTAAAAATTTCATTTTAAACCTTTGTTCCAGATGCAACCTTAGTATTTTTATTTTTATTTATTATCATTATTATTATTTTTTTGAACTTGGGAGTGGGGGATTTGAACACTATACCTTTAGGTACAGTCAGATGTAATATTACCACTAAACTATACATGCAACTACACTTAGAATTTTTGTATTTATAATTTTTACTAGTTTAGTATATGTTTACTTTGGCAGGATTTTTATAAGTTCTTATTTAAAAACATACATAAACTTCTCTTAAAATAAATATAAAAAAAACACGTACATAATTTTTTTTTTATTTTTTTTAGTATGTAAGCACCACATGTACATCTCTTCTCTATTAGGTAATATATTACTAACTTTTTACGCGGATTAAAGATTGAACCTAAAACTTATGCCCCTAAACTCTAAACCCCAACTTCCCTCATCATTGGGGCTACCCCAATGGCTAATTATTTTTTGGTGTGTAAGCACCCCATAAGCTTGCCCAAGATAGTAGAAAACTTTATCTACTATAGTCAATGTAATCATTACTTTTTCCAAATAATGAAAAAAAAAAAATCTCACTATAGATAGCTAGCTTTAAATGTTTTCTATAAATGACAAGCAGTCTGGCCTGCAGATAATTGCCATATATCGATATTGATCAGCTTTCTAAAGGCCATACCAAATATGGACTATCTCTCCTCTTCTCTCCAAGCATTAGTATTAGTTGTTGCTCTCTCATCTTTCTTTCTTCTCTATGCTTCCTTCAAAATGAGAAGACAGCCCAAAAATAATAGCAATACCAATAGCAAGAGCAATACTACTAACAAGTATGGTGTCCCTGAACCATCAGGCCGAGCATTGCCACTCATCGGTCACCTCCATCTTCTCAGCCGTGAAGTTCCGATTGCTCGAATCCTCGGAGCCATGGCCGACGAATATGGCCCAATCTACTGCCTCAGGTTCGGTAAACACCGAAACCTGGTGCTCAGTAGTTGGGAGCTCGTCAAAGAATGCTTCACCACAAACGACAGATTCTTTGCCGACCGCCCGAACGTCACCGTAGGGAAGTACCTGTTCTACAACTATGCTTCTTTTGCACTCTCTCCTTACGGCAAATACTGGCGTGACGTTCGCAAGATCGCCAACTTTCATCTCCTGTCCAGCCAGCGCGTCGAATCGCTGGAACACGTCCGAGTCTCCGAGATCAACTCGTTCACCAAGGGTTTGTTCCGATTAACTAATTGCACAAACATTTCTCATCATGACCAGGAAGTAAAAATTGTTCCTCTCGGCGAGCTGTTGGAACAGCTGATGTTTAACATTCTGGTCAGGCTGATCACGGGCAAGCGATTTGCGGCGCTCGGTGATCAAGAGACCACGGACGGCGGAGAGGCGAAGAGGTTGATGAAAGCCATAAAGGAAGCTACGTACGTGAGTGGGGTTTTCCCCGTGTCGGACGTGATTCCGTGGCTGGAATGTTTGGACATTCATGGACATTTGAGGTCCATGAAGCGTATTTTCAAGGAGATTGATTCAGTACTGGGAAAGTGGCTCGAACAACACCGCTCTAGCGTGAGTACTAAGGATGGAGAGAGTGGCCTCATGGGCTTGATGCTGAAGAACATCGAAGAGAACGACGCGATGTTGTCTGGTTATAGCCGTGACACTGTCATCAAAGCGACGGCTCTGGTATGTTCTTTTATCTCGGTTCTTTGTTATTTACTTTTGGGAGTAGTTGTAGGCACAATCCTAATTACTAGCCCTCGTTTGGGAACCCACCGTCCAATTTTAGTGTCCTAAATGGTGTCTAACCAATTATATTTTGACACATTACAAGATTAAATTTTAAAATATAAGAATCAGTTATAAAGTATTTCAAACTTTTTAAAATGATATGATATGATATAATATTATTGGTTAGACATCGTTTGAGATACCAAAAATTAGACAGAAGATTTGGATCATTCATTTGGATTACAAATTGTTAACTATTTATTCAAACTGAATATTTGTATTTATGCGTATAATTTCAAGTGTGCATTCAAATAAATGTGTGTTTAGATAGTTTTTGTTAAAAGTAACATTTCATAGTAGAAAAATGGGTGTGCTATAGATTTCTAAAAAGCGAAAATTTGGATTTGGATTTCAATTGAGTTATTGAAAGATAGTGAAACATTCAAATAATTTAACTTCAGTTTTTAGTCAACCTATCATATTGGATTTTAAAAATAAGTATTGGAATGGTTCATCCAAATACACTATAACTTTGGAAAGAGGTACTCCATTTGAATCATAAGTTCAAATTTACATTTCAAATAATAAATTCAAATTTTAATAAAAGAAAACACTGTAAAAAAAAATTTGAAAAGTGGATTTAAAACGGAATGTTGAATGATAGTTTAGAACTTTGACTATAAATTTGAAATGCCAGTTAATGAATAAAGCGCATCAATTATGATTTATGACCATATTTAAAATAATAAAAAGATTCATCTTGCGATTAGGTCATCTATTAATGATTGAACACATTGAAAAAAGAATCATATTAATCGGAGATGAATTAAAAAAATAATGAAATTTTAAAACTTAAAGCTTACGAGAGAAATTTTTGAATATAAAAATGTTATTACAAGATAGGTTTGAAAATGAAATGAGTGAAGGGTTGATTATGAAGATTTCTTCCATTTTACTTTCAAAATGAGATGAGTCTTTAGATCCAAACAATCCACATTTTTATTTTATTTCTAAAATGAGATGCGCAAGTACGTGAAACAAACGCCACCTAGATCTCTTTTTTATATTGACTGCTAGTTAAATATTGGATATGATATGATCATGATCTCAGTATTAAAGATGGTATGGGAGTAAATATCAAGAAATGTTGAGCGCTGCGCTGGCTATTATTTTTGGACGTAGGGTTAGCATTCATTCTTCTTTACCAACTTAAATAAATTTTAACTGAACGTATTAAATTGCAACACCCACGTCAGTCAATATATGGACCATCGTTCTCAAAACGAACCAACCTATCCTATTCGATTAATAATATTTTGTGAAGAATTAATAGCTCTACATCTTGAATTTTTCTTCAAGATGCATGCACGCCTCGCGCGAACCCTTCATAAACATCATATGTTTTTTACAGAACTTTTTTTTTTTTTTTTTTTTTTTTTTTTTTTAAGTTTGCAACTCCTTCAAGACATATATATAAAGCTATACAAGCAATATATTAATGTCATGATGTTAATATATATATATATATATATGTTATGTATATACATTACACTGAGTTATTTCTAATATTTATTGCTTTTTATTTAGACTTTAAATTGGAGTGCTGTGCACAGCCGTAATATATCCAAGACATGACTTTAATAGTTGTTCACTCAAGGATATATCCATGGATACATATGTCTAGCTAGATATTGTGCGACGAAAAATTCGTTTGGTTCATATATTTATAAATTTGAATAGAAAATCCATTTTTAGTGAGAGAAAAATATTTAAAAATCATGCATTCATACTTTGGCAGAGTCTAATAATAACTGGAGTGGACAGCACTTCTTTAACAATAATATGGGTGGTCTCTTTACTATTGAACAACCCAAGTGTGATGAAGGCTGCTCAAGAGGAGATGGACACTCTCGTGGGAAGAGACAGATGGGTTCAAGAATCCGACCTCAACGACCTCAAATTCCTTCAAGCCATTGTCAAGGAATCGCTGCGACTTTACCCGCCTGGTCCCATACTTCCGCGCGAGGCGTCGGAAGACGGCTGCATCGGCAGCCACCATGTCCCCAAGGGCACCCGTTTAATCATCAACCTCTGGAAGATGCATCGCGACCCGCGAGTGTGGGATGACCCCTGCGAGTTCCGACCGGAGAGGTTCATGACAACAAATGCACACATGGACTTCAAAGGCCAATATTTCGAGTATATTCCGTTTAGTTCGGGTAGAAGATCGTGCCCCGGTTTTGCACAAGGTTTGCCAATGGTGCAACTTGTGCTGGCTCGTTTGGTTCAGGGGTTTGAATTGAAAACGAAAGACGGTATGCCGGTGGATATGAGTGAGGGACCTAGCATTGCCTTGGAAAAGGTCAAACCGGTTGAAGCTGTCCTCTCTCCTCGCCTTCCTTTTAAGCTCTATGAATGCCTTTAAAGCAGACATGCCAATCAAGCTATATATATATATATATTGAAAACTATTGTCGCTGAATAAAATAAGTGTCCTAACCTCTATAACTTATTGAAATAATAATATTATCAAACTCACTAGTAGTGCTAAAACACTGCTTGAGTGTATTGCATTATAACCTTACCTTTTGGAAGACCGCTACTTGTCAGAATTAGTAAGAGTTTGTTTGATAAAGTCTTCTAAAAGCTATTTTTAACTTACCGAGTAAAAACACTTTTTTTTAAAACTATTTGCATGAGCTGCTACAAAGGGTTTAACCCTCCACAGAACTTTCAATATGAACTACAAAATATGATTTCTTAAAAAAGAGTTCTTCTTAATAAAGTTGAAACTTGTACAACAGTTTCAATACAATATTATAAATGTTATTCTATATTAATATTCATAACTTATCGGATAATATAATTAATTTCAACCTATTATGCTCTTGAAAAAATATAATTTCAAACACTTCATAGCTTTTACTTTGGGTTAAAAACACAACAAAAACAGAAGCTTGACGGAAAGTTAGTAATGTATTTAACTCAATACGGGTCCTAGTTAAGTTTTTTTATTTTTATTTATTTATTTATTTATTTTTGGATAAGTCCGGTCCTAGTTAAGCTGTATCTATCTTTTCTAATGTGACGGTTGCGGGATCTATATTTATTGTAGTAATTACAAGTCATTTCCAATACGTTTTGAAAACAATGCGAAAGGCCCCTTGACTACTTGAATTTTCCATCATTTAATTTATAAATTCTATGTTATACTTTATATTCTCATTGGATTCGGATCCATTACCGAATGTTTGACTCCATTCCAGTACAGAGCACGTTACACAACTGAATGCAACTACTTACAGTTACAAAATTGATTGACAAAATCACAATCCGGATCCAGTCGCTAACTTCGAAGCAAATTAAATAGCAAGATAGCAAGATCATGCAAGAGACAAAGTCGGTCGTTTAAGCATGTGGACTGAAAACAACATGTACCCTGTACGTCGCTGATCTTAAAATTCACTGGGCCACATATCTCTCACCAGATTCTGCAACAGAATCATCTGTTCAGTATATATACCATTTTGAATATTGATATATATATATATATATATATGGTTGGTCTCCTATTCGATACCAAATGATATCCGACAATATAAATTTCAGTTACTGTGAATCGGATCAAATATAATTCTAGCACTGTACTCTAACAAAATATATATATATATATATTATATTAGATGCGACAGAAAAACTAATAACATGCCAAGTTAACCGATCAGTATTAATGTAGAGCAAGTTGAGAAGTACAACAACTGTAAATATATATATACTCACATTATACACAGGTCCTCGCTATCAGCGAGAAGCCAATCTATTATTTTAGAAGGCTTTTGACATGAAAACTGCACTACTGCTAACATTGAAAATGAGGATTCAATCACGGTTTTAAATCTAAAGTCGTGGTATGTCACAGTCGTGAAAAAAAATAAAAATTGGTTTAAAGGCCTAAGTTAATATAACACAAATAGTTCTTAAATTTTTTGCATTTTACACAATCTAATAACATCTAAGCCCTAGTCCACAAACGTGATCTACTTGACTATATGTACCCAAAAATGAAAGAGGAAAAAAGGTTAACAAATCCTAACCACTCACAACAATGTCGTATAGACTAAGCATAAAACTAAACTTATGTGAAAAATTAACATTTTATTAAGCATAAAAAGGTTAATCGGACATCGGTCTTTAATTAATAAGATTTTGTAGTAGTGATAGAGATTTTCTCTCTTTTTTGAAACGGTTTTAGTTGTTTGTTCGGACAAACTTTTTATTTTTATTTTTAATAATTATATCAATACCGATTCCTATCACCATTTTATTGATATATATGATGGCCATGCATAGATATTAATCCAGATTTGGCCACATCCCCACACTTGGCACATGTGTGTGTGTATATATATATGCACATGCATATGCGAAACATAAATGCATGGCTGGCATGTATTTTTTTTTTTAATATTCACACAAAAATAAGAATATATACATAATCGTATGTGGTAGATAGATCACGATAACCTTCAGAAGCAGATTTACACGCAACCAACCCATTAATAACTTAAACTCTATCTCAACTAACTTACAAAATCTTTTCATTAATTTTGTAAACAAAGTTTTTCCCCACACTCTTGCTTGTGATCTATCCCTATCGAAAGTCGTTTTCTTCTACATCACGGTTGGAAAGATGAATGAATTCACGAGCAATGCATCCGGAACGTGGAATATAAAATTCAATAGATCATAATAATAGAGTTTTGCTGAGACCGCTGGCTACATATTAAATTTTGGCTATATGACTGATCTGAAACCTTTCAATAATTTCCTAGCCCATCTATCATAAATGTTAGAGTTTGGTGACCCGAATTCTCTTTAACCTGGTTTGAAAAGCTCGCGATGCGAAATTTGTAGTTGAGCTTTAATTATGAGTTTTTTTTTTTTTTTTTGGCCTCTATGGTGGTAGACCGACCCAATTTTTACCCGGATCCTGTTTCGGGTATATATATGATGTAACTTTAGGATGTTTGTAACTAATGAGGATGGCAGCCTATATTTTTATAATCTACAAAACTAGAGATAAATTATTAAGCTTAGCTGATAGCGAGGACCTGTGTATAATGTGTGTATAATTTTTGCAAGCCCCAGGTTTGCAACTACACTTGCAATTATTGAGAAAGGACATTGTCCACGTTTCATAAATGAGTATGGGGTTCATATTTTCCAAGCCCCAATTGCATGCACTGCAACTTGCAGTTTATGCAACTTTTTAGAATTTAAATTTCATTAGGAGGAAGAAAAAGAATATTGACACTTCTTACATGCTTCTATCAAATCCAAAACAATCTGCTGTAGCTCTCAAGTGGTACCGTTCCGATCTGTGACCAGAGAATTTTTTTTTTTCATATTTTTTTTTTTTTTAAAGAAGAAAAGTATAAAACCCCACTCTCAAGTTGAGACCCAAGTTTGTTGTCTGCAGCTTCATACCCGGCCCAATGCAACTTATGGTCTCGTATTCAGTAAAAACATACGTATATTAAACAGTTGTTCCAATTGACATAGTTATATGTCTACAGGTTTGGAGATATTTCATGCACATAAAAAAATTACTGATCGGAGATGATTGCAAACATAACTTAATGACCGTAAATCTACATATATCTATATATGTAGATATAGAGTTTTAATCTTCTATTTCTATTCAAAACATGGTATACACAGGCACATAATGAAAAAATAAAATAAATAGAAAATTGGCTTGTGTTTTGTTCATTAGTTGGAGATGAAATTTTTAATTGGAGTTAAGTTGACTTCTCAAAAACTAATTATAAATTTTATTGAAAAAGATAAAAACTGAGATGAAAAAATACAGTTTAGTTAAAGTAAAATTTAAATGCCAAACAAAGTCTTGGTCTTTCTCTTGGGAAACAGATGGAATTTCTGGCTCTTACACCACGAAGATGTCTATAACCCGAAGTCTTGATGTGAAAATCATGCTAGGAGCAAGTTAGTAACGAAAAGATCTTTATTTAAAATAAAAAAAAATTAGAAAAGGTAACGAAAAGATCTATTATTAATGGGGAAAAAAAATAAGTTTCATGTGACGAATTAACAAATTAGTTGTACCAAAAAAAAAACAAAAAAGGTTTCCTAAAATATATATATATATATATATGTACATATGTGAGAACTGAGAAGGATAACTATTGGCTCTGCTGGCCGACTGTTGCTAGACATTGTTCTCCTCTTCACTAGTTTTGGCTCTAAGCCAACATAGAATAGTATAGTAACGGCCACGTAAGTTATCACTTACAGTGCTTTCATCATATGAATCTCTTGGGATTTTTCTATAAACAGGACAGGACAGAACCATTGATCCTTTGAAAAATTAAAAATAAAATAAAAATAAAATTATTCGATTGGACAAAAAATTGGGGAAACTAAATATTTATTAACTAAATAGTTGATTTATCATAATAAACATTTTATAAATAATTATTTTTTTTCCTGGGTTATAAGTATATAAATATTCATTTGTCGGTCATTTGATATAAACCCGCCAAAAGCCATCTATCAAATTGGTTGGCAAAGTCTAGACAACTATTATTTTTTCAAAAGATAATATTTACCATCTCAACAATAATAATAATGATAAAGGACATTTTTTAAGGGCATAAAATTGTAAAGCTTTTTATGATTGACTTAAGGACGTTTTAAAAGCACATATTAATAATTATTTTTTAAGGGAATTTTTGTGGTTATAGACATAACCTAATGATGATATTTCCCTCAAATCTACTAAAACATGTAGAGTTCGAATATTCCATCATTAAGTTAAAACAAAAACTTTAGACTATCTTAAAAATTGTAAATACCAAAATTGCAATAACTATTACTACGTAATTTTTCTAGTACAAAATGTAAAAATCGTTATACTAACTAGTAGTGATAATCTCCCTTAAAAAAAAAAGTAGTAGTAATAACTATTATATTTTGTAATTTTTAAAATGTTTAAGAAAAATGCTTCATCTCAATTTCAATTCCCTTCATGTCATGTGGAAGTGTCATTTCTCCTAGAACATAAACGGGCCTAATGAATCTAAATCAGGTTTTTAGAGAGTTGGGCCAGGCCCAATTGAAACCAGCGCTGGACCAACCAACAATCAGTACTCAGTACTCAGAAATCTGTACATGCCAAAGTTGAACTCCTCCTGGAGCGTCGTCTTCTTTCTTCTACGGAGACTTCCACCAGGAAAAAATCATGGCTGCCAATTTCTGGACTTCCTCTCACTAGTATGTTCTCGAACTCCCCTTCTTTTCCCTACTTTTTTTTTTCCTTTTTTGGGATTCTTTTTTTCTTTTTTGATTTTGCACAGCTTGCTTTATTTTAATTTCTATTTTTTTTTTAATTTTTAATGTAGCAAGCAGCTTTTGGACCAGGAAGAGGTGGATGTGGTGCATCCTCTTGACAAGGAGAAAGGCATCACTCTTGTAGAATTCAAGCTCCTTAAAATGCACATGGCCAATTGTATGCAAAATATATATATATATATATATATATATTTCGCCCCTTATTGTGTTTTTTTTTTTTATATATATATATATATAATTTTTTGGTGTCTATGTAGATTGCTGCGATCTGGGTTTCTGTTTTTCTTGCTGGATTTTTTTATTTGTTGCAAGAAATTTACGTTTTATTTGAAATCTTCAATTGGGTCATACATTGTATGTTGATTTTTGGAATTCTTGGTATAACAGACTTATAAGAGTTAACTTTATATTTTTTTTTTCCCCTTCTCTTTTTCCTTTTCTTTTTCTTTGAGTTTTACATCTTGGTTGCAACATTTGATTGATGTTATGTTCTCTTTAATTTCGTTTTCTTTCAGATATATGGAAATTGGCAACGCATGTGAAAGTGAGACAAAGGTTTGAGCTAATCTTTGTGTATTTTGAGACAATGTTTTCCAGTTCTCATGATATTACCCGTTCTGTCATGATATGACAAAAAGAAACACGCTGGTGAATTTTATTGGGATATGTCACTGGCAACATCATGCTGAAGAACAATTTAGTTCTATAAATGGTTCACATAGTTATTTTGTTACTACAGAAACTTGTATGTCAGGAATTCCTTGGGGTTAAGAACGAAACTTGTATCCAATTTTTTGAAATAAAGGCTTAATTTGACATCTTTACTGCGTCTTCGACACGTATATCAGGAATTCTTTGGGAGTTAAGAATGAACTTGCATCCTATATTTTGATATAAAGGTTTAGCTGACTTAAATAGTGCCAAGAATGTAGTTTAGAGCTTCATGCTTCCGTTCATTCTGTGTTCTTTCTATATATATAATCTAGAACTTCATCAAATGAGTTAAGTAGAAAATGTAATTTATCAACTTAACTGAATTGGAATGGGAAAATTGTTTGTTTTTCTTTCACCAGTTTTCCTCACTTTTTTCTATGCACTGGTATTTTCAGGGTTGTAGCTACCGCAGTTACATATATGAGACGTGTGTATACCAGGTATAATGACGGAAAACTTCCTAGTGGTCAGGACTTCATTGCTTTTTTTTAAATAATTTTTGGAAAATAAATAGATATACTTATAGGAATGGGTTGCAGTCTCCATGGTTGGGTTGCTAAGCTATCACTACCCATGTTTCAAATAAAAAAATAAAAAAAAAATGAAAAATGAGCCTGTAATACATCATATAACTTCTGTTTCTAATTTCAGGAAGAGTCTGTCTGAATATGATCCGCGTCTGGTTGCTCCAACCTGCTTGTATCTGGCAGCAAAAGCAGAAGAAAGCACAGTGCAGGCTAGACTTCTTGTATTTTATGTAAAAAAAATGCGTATGTTCTCAACATGATAAGTTGATAGATGTTATGCAAAAGCTTATTGTTGGAATGCATTTTGAGATGCTAAGTTCTGAAACCCGAAAAGTTGTTGTTGTAGGGACAGATGAAAAGTTCAGATTTGAAATCAAAGACGTACTTGAAATGGAAATGAAGATTTTAGAGGCTATAAACTACTACCTAGTTGTATTTCATCCGTACCGTTCATTGTCTCAGTAAGTATATTTTTTTAAAATAAACTTGGACGCCCTGCAATATTATGTCTTCTCTAAACCCCTGAAATCTATATTGATTTTTTTGACATTGAAATACTGGTTAGATTTCTGTATATCAATTTATTTTAGCTCCAAAATGGAATTATATATTGTATTTTCTTTTCCCCTGTGATTCTATTTGAAGTCTTTTTGTTGTGGATCATGGTTGGTATAATGAAATGACATAAATTATATGGAAATCTAATATGTTTTCATGGGTTTTTTATTTTTTATTTTATTTTTTATTATACTATTGATTTCATTGTTTATAACTAGCAAGTTTATTTCATGTTTTCTTTGCCAGACTCCTTCAAGATGCAGCACTTAATGATACAAGTATGACTCAATTAACTTGGTAATATTCAATAAACAGATTAGTTCATTTCCTCAATTTTCTTTTGTTTTATACAGAAAAGTTTCTACTTGACATCTTAGTCTTTGTTTCGATATAACACAATCGTAACAAACTCTAATCTTTCTGATAAAATCAGGGGACTTGTCAATGACACGTACAGGATGGATCTTATACTTGTACATCCTCCTCATCTGATCGCTTTAGCATGTATATATAGCTAGTGTGCTCAGGGATAAAGATGCCACTTCATGGTTTGAAGAGCTCCGTGTTGATATGAATGTGGTGAGTGAGTCTTCCAAGCTAAAATTGGGGGTTTTATTTTTTGGTTCTATCAAGCTTATACCATACCAATACAAAAGCTATTATAAAAGTTGGGACACTTGTGCTTCCTCCTAATCGCATATTCGTTCTTGATCATTGAATATACATTCAGGTCATTCTTGACAGTTTGCATGTACCTAATGGAGTAAATTTGTGTATGTCATTTGCAGGTGAAAAATATATCAATGGAGATTTTAGATTTCTATGAAAACCACAGAATGAACATGGAGGAGAGGCTTAATGCTGCCATGGCCAAGCTCAGTCTGAAATTCTAGATGGCTAGCCACTTCTGCCTCTAGCTTTCGAACCCTTGTTGGTTGAAGCTATTTTCATTACCTTCGCCGTGACTAAGATGGCTTTGCTAGCCCTTCTCTTAGAGAGTGAAATGAATATTATCGACCAAGCCATGTTGTAAAACCAAGGCCACTTACTCTTTCTAGAGCAAGCTTGGAATCCAACCAAAATGTTTGCACATTGCATGGCTGCGGTGGCTCATGTTGTTTTCAAGAACAATAACGTTCTCTCCATGTTGTGCAAGTGCTCGTTGTTCGTTCCTTCGAGTAACTAGATTGAGAGTTACATGACAATATTTATCATATATGTTGCCTTTTGACAGCAGTTTTTTGCCGTGTCTCGTTGTTGGTTACCAAACTGTAATCAACTCTTTTCCCTGAAAATCAAGTGCATGTGAACTAGCATCATAACTTAGATTTGAAGAGAGTTTTTACGGAATCATTGGCTAAAATGTTATTTCCTTTCTTTGCCGGTAAAGATACAAGATTCAAGAGAGCTTATTTGTTGATCAGAACAATTATATTTCCCACGTTTTTCTAAATCTGAACCACACATTTTTCCTATTCAAAACGACAAACAGGCCTTAAAACATCAGATGATATGATCGTATCATCTTGTTGGTCAATGATCTCTCTGGTTGGAAAACGGCATGATCTCAAGAATTTCTTCAACCTTGGTCTGTCATTACTTTTTCCCCTTCTTAGTTCTCTTCTTCTCTGTGATACCACAACAATCATTAAAAAGATATACGTTAAAATTGAAAAAATTATATCAAAGGAGTAGAAAAATACAAAGAAAGTAGTAAGGAAGAAGTGAAGAAAGGGCTTTTACCTAATTTCCTCTTGGCTTCAGATTTGGCAAAGAAATCTCTCCACTCATCAGTTAGTACAAAAACAGGCTCATCTTCATCTTCATCTTCATCTTCTATCCCATAATATTGCTCTTGCTCCAGCTCCTGTTGTACCACCCTGTTCATCATCCAAAACGGAATTAACGGAAAAAGGGAATGCGACAGGAAAAAAAAAAAAGAATAAATTGAAAGAAATCTTACTGGGTAACAGCAGAATCGCCGCCAGGTTCTCGAAAGCCAGAAGAATCGGCCACATTCAGACCCTGACGGAAGAAAGCAGAGGAAGGGGCAGGTTCTGGGTTTGGAGGAACATAAACAAAATTAGGGCGTCCATGGCGGTGACAGTGGTGACAGAGGTGGTGGTGGTGGTGGAACAGCTGATGATGATGATGATGATGATGATGATGGAGACAGTGGTGGTGGTGGTGGTGGTGGTGGTGGGGAGAGGGAAAAGAGCAAGGCCTCCATGGTTTGAATCTGTTGGGATCCATGGCCGTAGGCTGCTCAACTCCTCCCAAGTCCGAACCTTTATTCATCGTTGTAAACATTTTCTCTACTCTACGACATAATTTCTCCATGCTACGACGTCATTTTTACAAAGACATCTTTTTCCTTACGACGTCGTCGGACACCATATGTCATACGACATCATTTTCTCACAACGTTAATGTTACGATCTCTTTTTTTATTTTATATATCTTTGGAGACGTCATTAGTTTTCATACGACATCATTTTCTCAAACGATGTTGTTCTCGTACAGCATATTTTCTTCATACGACATTTTGTTTCGTGCGACATCATTTTCAGACGATAGGGTTTCTAAATCGTAGAATACAAAGACCATCGTCTATCCAATTATGTTAAAAATCTTAATTATTAGGAGACGCACAATCTAAGGCCTTGTTTGGTAAAAAGCTCTGTTTAAATTAAACTGTACTTTTTTCATCATGTTTTTTATCTTTTTTTTTAAAAAGTTGTTTGTCTTTTCTGAAAATTCAAAAAAATTTACTATTTAAACTTGTATATCTTAACTCAAACTTACACACCAAACTCACCCTAATTCTATCTATATCAAGACCAAATTCGAGAGCACACTCTCCAAATTCTTTCGAAGAATTTAAGGACGAATTTAAGGACAAGACAAGACAACATAAGTATAATTCCTCCTAGTTTCATTCATGAGTTCAAATCTTTTTAATGCAATTAAATTTTTATTTTTATTTTATTTTTTTAAATCCGAATAAATTTAATTCCCCACTTTGGAAGACCAATCATGTTCAAATTCTGAATTTAACTTTTTTTCTTCTGAACTTATACGTCAAACACACACGTATTTGTACTTTCTATTTTCCCTCCATAAGAGCTTTTTTTCTCTGTTTTTTTTTGGCTCCGAGCTGTGAGCCTTTGTTCTTCTGTCGTCATCTCAGTTCACTAACCTAACAATCTAACATTTATCAAAATAAAAATAAAAATAAAAATTACCGACCAGCCTATCAACTTTCGGACTTAGAAGGTACACTATGTATATGTATTTGTTATTTTTTATTTTTTCCATTTATTTCTTTTGACTGGAAAAGGAAGTTACAAGGAATATATGCCCACCTAGACAAACAGCGAAGTTGATGCTTAAGTGCTAACCAACCAAAACCAATTTATTTACTTGACTAATGCGAGTGTGATTACGTCATGCTCTGTCTGAAAAGGAGTTTAGGGCCAATTTAGGGACACACCTCCAACTTCATCTCCAATTTTTTTTTTCTTTTCTAACTTTTCTTCAATTTAAAATTACTTTTCATCGTTTACATTTTTAAATATCTATCATACACTCAAATTTTAAAATCCATAAGATGATTCTTATATCAAAATACTCACAACGATGAGAAAAACAAAATAAAATTCATTTTACATATTTTTTCTAAACGTATTTAAAATATTTGCACTATTTTTTATATCATAGCACACATTTTCAACTTAACCTCCAAAACTCCGTTCCCCCAAACTGACCCTTAATTATTAGAGTCTATGAATGTTCTCTAAACTCTAAAAATGATAGAGCCGTTAGATTTTTAGTCTTTTTATTGAGGTCAAGGAAGTGCAAGTGTTATTTTCTTGGGTTCACTTTACGCTACTTAGACCCTATTTAGATTGCATGTCCATTTTCAGAAAGGATTTCTTGTTTAAAATGATAAAGTCATTTTATTTTGAAAATAAAATAACATTTGGATGTATAAAAAAATTTTCCTTTTTGAAAACAAAACGTTATTTAGAATAATAAAAAATGGTTTTGAAAATAGTATATTGGGTAAAGATTTTAAAAATATTTCAAAGGGTACTTTACAAAATAAGTTTGAATATAGGATAAATTTCCTTTCTCAAAATGAGAATAATGATGGAAAAAAGTTGGAAAAAATACTATTTTGCTATTTTTTTCCCTTTCCAAAAATGGACATGCAAAACAGAGGGTTAGTTTTTGGTGTAAAAGATGAAATGCTACTTTGCTATTCTACATACCAAATAGCAAATAGGGTAATAAAAAAATCAACGCATATGCGAGATTCACATTTTGTCTCTTGTCTTTTGTCTTTTACATTGTAGTTGATAATTTACTATTCACAATACAAGTAGAGCAATAAATGTATGGTTTAACATTTGACAAAAACGCCTTAAAAACTTTAAAGAAATTGCTTTTCATGACAACAAAAAAACACATGAAATGGACAAAGAAAAACCTATTTAAAAAGTGTCAAATGAGCATTAAAAATATGTAAGATCTACATTTTGTCTTTTCTCTTTTACACTGTAGATGATAATTTGTTATGCACAAAACAAATAGGGCATTAAATGCATGGTTTAACATTTAAGACGTTTCAAAAACTTCAATGAAACTGCTTTTAATGACCCAAAAAAAAAAAAAAAGCACAAAACGGACGTAAAAAACATCATTAAAAAGTGTCAAAGTAAGCATTAAAAATATAAGACCCACATTTTGCCTTTTGCCTTTTACACTATAGATGGTAATTTACTCTGCACAACATAAGTAGAGCATTAAATATATGGTTTAACGTTTGACAAAAATGTTTTAAAAAATCAAAGAAACTGCTTTTAATGGCAGCAAAGAAACGCATGAAAGGACATAGAAAAACCTATTAAAAAGTGTCACATGAGCATTAAAAATATGTAAGAACCAAATTTTGTCTTTTGTCTTTTACATTGTAGTGATAATTTGTTATGCACAAAACAAAGAGCATTAAATGTATGGTTTAACATTTGAGACATTTTAAAAACTTTAAAGAAACGGTTTTTAGTGACAAAAAAATAATTTACAAAAATGGCATAAAACAGTCTCAAAATAAGCATTAAAAATAATGGGACCCACATTTAACCTTTTACCTTTTACACTGTAGATGGTAATTTACTCTACACAACACAAGTAGAGCATTAAATGCATGGTTTAACGTTTGACAAAACATTTTAAAAAATCAAAGAAACTACTTTTAATGGTAGCAAAATAAACATACGAGACGGACATAGAAAAACCTCTTGAAAAGTGTCAAATGAGCCTTAAAAATATGTGGGACCCGCATTTTAACTTTTGTTTTCTACATTGTAGATGGTAATTTGCCTGCACAAAACAAGCAGAGCATTAAATGCATGGTTAATATTTGAGACATTTTAAATACTTTAAAGAAACTGTTTTTTATGAAAAAAAAAAAAAAAAAAAACGCATGAAACTGTCAAAAATAAACATTAAGAATATATAGACCACATTTTGCTTTTTTCCTTTTACATTGTAGATGGTAATTTACTTTGCACAATACAAATAAAGCAATAAATGCATGGTTAAATGTTTGACAAAAATGTTTTAAAAAATCAAATAAACTGCTTTTAATGACAGCAAAGAAATGCACGAAACGGATATAGAAAAGCCTATTACAAAGTGTCAAATGAGCATTAAAAATATATGGGACCCTCATTTATCTTTTATCTTCTACATTATAAATGGTAATTTATTCTGCACAAAACAAGCAGAGCATTAAATGCATGGTTTGACATTTGAAACGTTTTAAAAACTTTAAAGAACCCATTTTTATTGTTGGGGGGGGGGGGACACACAAAACGGATGTAAAAAACATATTATAAAGTGTCAAAATAAGCATTACAAATATATGGAACCCACATTTTGCCTTTTGCCTTTTACACTATAGATGGTAATTTGCTCTGCATAACACAAGTAGAGCATTAAATACATGGTTTAACGTTTGACAAAAACGTGTTAAAAAATCAAAGAAACTGCTTTTAATAGCAGAAAACAAACGCATGAAACGGACATAGAAAAACCTCTTAAAAAGTTTCAAACAGGCCTTAAAAATATGTGAGACCCACATTTATGTTTTGTTTTCTACACCGTAGACGGTAATTTGCCGTGCACAAAACAAGCAGAGCATTAAATGTATGGTTTAACATTTGAGACGTTTTAGAAACTAAAAAAAAAAACCGTTTTTATATAAAAATAAATAAATAAACACATAAAACGGATGTAAATAACATATTAAAAAAGTGTCAAAATAAACATTAAAAATATGTGGAACCCACATTTTGCCTTTGTCCTTTTATGTTATAGATAGTAATTTGCTCTGCACAGCACAAGTAAAGCATTAAATGCATAGTTTAACATTTGACAAAAACGTTTTAACAATCAAAGAAACTACTTTTAATTACAATAAAAAAACGCACGAAATGGACATAGAAATGCCTATTAAAAAATGTCAAATGAGCATTTAAAATATGTGGGACCCTCACTTTATTTTTTGACTTCTACACCGTAGATGGTAATCTATCCTGCACAAAACAAACGGAACATTAAATGCATGGTTTAACATTTTAAACATTTTAAAAAATTTAAAGAAATCATTTTTATTGGGGGGAAAAAAAAACACACACACACACATACACACAAAAGGGATGTAAAAAACATATTAAAAAATGTCAAAATAAGCATTAAAAATATATGAAACCCACATTTTGCCTTTTGCCTTTTACACTGTAGATGGTAATTTGCTCTGCACAACACAAATAGAGCATTAAATGCATGGTTTAACGTTTGACAAAATATTTTAAAAAATCAAAGAAACTGCTTTTAATGACAGCAAATAAACACACGAAACGGACGTAGAAAAACCTCTTAAAATGTGTCAAATAAGTAATAAATATATGTGGGATCCACATTTTATCTTTTGTTTAGATGGTAACGAGTTTAATACCCGTACGTTGTATGGAAATGAAGAAAAAAATAAATAAATAAACTGAATATTATATGATAAAAACAGTTGGTTAAGATAAATATTATAATTATAATCAATATAATTCTTCTCAAGATCTCTTCCAACAATGAAGATGCAAAATCAAAATGATAATAGTACTAACAATAATAAAAATGAAAACAAAAGTAAAAAGAAAAAAAATATTCTGTAGTTATACTCATTTAAAGAAAAAAAATTATACAAAAAATAAAGCAGAAAAAAAAAAAGAAACAAAAATCTTTAAACTCAAAAGAATCGAAAAAAACTAACATTAACAAAAACATTATAATAAAATAAAATATATAACTCATTTTCTTCTTTTTTTAATTTAAAAAAAATAAAATATTTTTTATTAGGTTATATACATGCAAAAACTAAAAAAAAAATGATTTCTAAAATATAAAACAAAACAAACAAAAAAGAAAA
The DNA here is from genome assembly GCA_009761775.1 of Ficus carica. Taxonomy (NCBI): domain Eukaryota; kingdom Viridiplantae; phylum Streptophyta; class Magnoliopsida; order Rosales; family Moraceae; genus Ficus; species Ficus carica. Next base: position 1,367,287 of record CM019748.1, on the reverse strand, counting down.
AAATTGCATGCAGAATCCTTAAAAAAAAGGGGGTCTTTAAAAAATAGAACAAAAGAAACAAAAAAGACACAAAAAAAAAAATCCAAAATAAAGATAAAAAATTTAAAGTAAAAAAATTTTTAAAAAAAAAAAAATGGGCAAAGTGAGTAAAAACACAATACAACAATAGATCGAAATCTAATGTCTAAAATTTAACGTAAAAAAAAGGCAAAATAAGTGAGGACAAAACCGTCCTTCCATTGTAGATAAGCCAAAATCAGTACATAGGATAGGGGCAAAATCGACAGTTTAATGTAGAAAAAACAGCTACTGTGTATTACTGTAGGAAAAAAAGAACCATACAGCAAAAGCAATAAAAATTTAAAAAAAAAAAAATCACTGTTTATTAAACAGTGAAATATTACATCTTTTTACTATAGCAAAACAACAAAAATTAAAAAAAAAAAACAACTATAATAAAGTAACAAAAATAAAAAATAAAAATATTTACTGAGCAATAAAACAAAGCAGTAAAAGTTATAAAAAAAAAACATAACAAAGCACCAAAAAAAAAAAAAAAACAAAACAAAACAACAACAGCAAAAGTAAAAAAAAAAAATTAATTAAATAAATACAACAACAACAAAAGTAAAAAAAGGAAAAAAAAACACAGCAGCAAACGTGTAAAAAAAAAAAAAAAGCAGAAAAAAAAACTGTTCATTGAACAGTGAATGACACAGTCGGGGGACAGTGGCAGAGCAGCCTAGGAGGGGTAAAATGGGCATTTCACTATGCGGGACAAAAAAAAAGAAGAAAACAGAAGGGCAAAATCGTAATTTCACTGTGCGGGACTGTGTATTCCTGTAGCTAAGCCTGCGAAATGAGAGGGGAAAAAAAAGGAAGGCACTGTGCTTTACTGGAGAAGAAACAGTAAAAACCACCTCTCCTTTAGTATATAGTATAATTTGCCATGTACAAAACAAGCATTAAAAATATATATTAATAAATAAATAAATTTAACTATCTATTTTCTCCTATACAAGGAACCCAAATCTTAGAATGAAAAAAATTTTATGGTTTGTTTGGTTTACCAACTCCAACTTAAAAATTTAAATTAAGTTTTTTTGTCTTTTTTCTAAAAAATCAATTAATTTCTTAATTAGTTTTTGAAATATCAACAAATTATAACCAAATAGGGACTTAAGGTTGGTTTGATAATGTTTTTAGAGATCTCAAAAGTCATTTATATAAACTACGATGTAAATATTATATTTTGTAAAAATACTTAAAAGTCATTTACATAAATATCAATGTATTTTAATAACAATTTAGAGAAATGAGGCACGTCAACTCTAAACTAACCCTAAGAACGGGATATGTGGTTGGTGTGGTCGTAACTGCACCGTTTTGGTATGGGGTTGGTGAAACGCCTCTCTCTCTCTCTTTCTCCCTAAACTGGGCCCCAATCCGCCCACCCTTTTGGAGTCTGGTTCTTTTCTGGGCCGTGGTACCAGCTCCCGATTCCCTCTGACCACCGCTTTTGGTACCTGTATTTGTTGCGTGTTCTGTATTTTATTTATTTATTTATTATTATTTTTTTTTGGCTAAAAGCTGTGTGTGTATTTATTATATACACTATAAATACAATATACAGATTCATCAAAAAAAAAAAAAAAAAAAAAAAGAAGAAGAAAAACAATATACAGACATAACGCGCCGACCCAGATCCGCCGGTAACGTCCAAAAGAACTCTCACGGCCTTCGTGTAAATGGGTCCCGCCATCCATTTGTAAGAGATTGATACAAAAAATACCATATAAAACCCTACATATTATGTATATTTCATTACAAGATCAAGCGCCAACCCAACCCTACGTTTGGTTTTCGCATCTCCTCCTCAGCCTCTCTTTTCTCAGCCTCTCCTCTCCCTTTCTTTTTAGACCATCAGATAGTAACATTTCAATTGATGTGATCTCTTCGTCTTCGTGACCCAGATTCGTTCGCTCGTTCGTTTCTGGGTTGGGGTTCATTTCAGGATCTAGTTTTGGTGGTGCTAATCCGTGACCCATTTCTGTTTTTCTTGTGGTTCTTTTTAAACTAGGAAGCTTTTCCAAATCCGATTGAGTTTGTCAGGCTTGTATCTGGGTCTCTGTCCGTTGAAGGTTTTTGCTTCGATTTGGTTTCTGGGTCGGTGTTCTTTCGTGTGTTTTTTTGTTCTCTCTATGGGCGCTTTGGATGAGGGACATTCCCGCGCTGAGCTTGAAAAAGTAGTTGGACTGGGTTGTCGTGAGCTGAGTTTTGAGGAAGAACGGGAGACCATATCCATTGAAGATGCCGTGAAAATTCTTCTTCACGGTTTGGGAGAAGATGTTAGCAGAGAAGGTCTCATAAAGACACCGCTTCGCGTTGCCAAGGCCCTCAGAGAAGGAACTAGAGGTAATTGTTCGTTACCCAACTCAGCTAAGTTAAATATATATATAAAATATTTGATCTCTCGTTGTTTATTGATAAAACTACAGTCACAGACAAACCGTTTATTTAGTTATTTATTTATTTTCTAAATTTCCTTTTTCATTTCCTTGATGGTTTTAATTATTCCAATCGGCTCTTTCTTCATTACTAAAAACCGTTTGTTTTCTGTTGAGAAGACCCGAGTAGAATAAGCTGGTATTGAAGCTTTTGAATGCTTTCCTTTTTTCTTTTTTTTTTGGGATAATAGCTTTCCTTTTAGTTAATTGTGCAAAAAACTTGCTTGTTGGCTCTGAAATAGTTACACTTTGGTTCCTTCTTAATGATTTTGGATTTGATTCATGATCCAAAACAAGTATCCAAGCTAGCTTGTGGGTGTATGTTGGTGGGATTTTGATCAATTATGTCTCAAAGTAGTATGTGGACGACGTTTCTACTCGTATTCGAAAACTTCCTGAACTCCTTAAAAATTGAGCAAAATCTGCAATCTGTAAGTCAAGGGAACACAGGCGTTAAGCATGTTTCGATAGTTGTCTAAACTTTTTATAGGATGAATGGTGTCAAAGAATCATGAATGGTTTGGTATCTTTGTTGCCATCTTCGAAAGTCTGGTCATGACATATATGTAAGTATTGACATTCTCCTTGTTACTCTATGTCCAGGTTACAAACAAAAGGTAAAGGACATTGTTGAAGGTGCTTTATTCCCTGAAGCTGGTTTGGACAATGCGGTTGGTCAAGCAGGAGGTGCTGGTGGGCTTGTGGTTGTTCGAGAACTTAATCTCTTCTCATACTGTGAATCATGCTTGCTTCCATTTCAGGTCAAATGTCATGTGGGTTATGTCCCCTCAGGTAAACGGGTTGTGGGGTTAAGCAAGCTCTCTCGAGTAGCTGACGTGTTTGCGAAACGTCTTCAAGAGCCGAAGCGTTTGGCAGATGAAGTGTGCCTGGCTCTGCATCACGGCATCAAGCCGGCTGGAGCTGCCATCATGCTGCAGTGTCTACACATCCATTTTCCAAATCTAGAGTCGGTCTTTCTCAAATCAAACCACAAAGGATGGGTGAAGTCACTGGTTTGCTCAGGTTCAGGAGTTTTTGAAGATGAAAATGCTGAAGCTTGGAGTGACTTTCTGAGTCTTCTCAAATTCAGAGGAATTAATGTGGACAGAGCTTCCATGAGGCACTCAAGTGATCAATCTTGGTGCCCTTCCCAGTCCCATTCAGGTGCCAAAACTTCCTCCAAAATTGAGCCAGTCGATCAGGCAATGGTCACCGCTGTAACTTCAATTCTTCGGTCATTAGGCGAAGACCCGTTAAGGAGGGAGCTTGTAGGAACTCCTGCCCGTTTCGTTAAGTGGTTGATGAACTTCCAAAATACTAATTTGGAGATGAAGCTGAGCGGCTTTGTTTTTGGCCGGATGGATCCTGTAAATACTGACGGAGAAGCCAGCTGCAAGGAAAAACAAATGCAGTCTGAGCTGGAGATGCCATTCTGGTCTCAGTGTGAGCATCACCTACTTCCCTTCCATGGCGTTGTGCACATAGGATATATGGGCATAGAAGGTCTCGATCCCATCGGCAAGTCCCTTTTGCAGTCCGTAGTACATTTCTACGGTTTCAAGCTGCAAGTACAGGAAAGACTCACTCGGCAGATAGCGGAGACTGTAACATCGTTTCTAGGTGGAGATGTCATCGTGGTTGTGGAGGCTGCCCACACATGTATGATCTCTAGAGGGATTGAGAAGATTGGAAGCAGTACAGCAACTATCGCTGTATTGGGGCGATTTGCTACCGACTCAAGTGTGAGGGCTATGTTTTTGCAGAACTTACCAAAACCAACAGTCTGTGAAGAGTGATTGTTTTAGTCACAATCATAGCATGAAGACAATTTGACATTTGTTCGGTTTAGAAAGCTGAGGATCCTAAATTTTGGTTCTCTCTGTCATTTTTACCTAAATTTGATTCTTTTTAATCCGTTTCTGTCTGTAGCAAAAACCCTTGAAAATCCTGACGCATGTCTTTCCTTGGGAGACTGTCTTTCATGTGCTTCTAGTACTACCTAGTTCTCTTAAACGAGGCATGTCGTTGTTTATCGGTAGGCCAACATACAAAGTCTTCGCATACTTGTACCCTTTTGGTAATAACAAAATAAATTCTTATATAGCATCTCGTTTCACCCTTGTCTTTGGTGAGTTGTAATTAACTTCTTTGGCTTCAAAATGAAAGAAGGACCATTCTCAAAGTATGAAACAGACTACTGCACAGGCATATACAGAACCCACATACAAGCAAATACATATACATAGAAAGGCTCAGCCAGATTCAGTTTTAAGGATTGTGGAAGAGTAAATTTAAAGACACCACACGTGAGAGTTGAGACATAAAGTGGAAATCCTTCTTAGCCTAGCCACAAGTGCCGAATCTTATGCCATTCTATGTCTTGTTTCGACCAAACTCCACGGAATTTTGCTCGAGGCCCGGGACCATGGCGAATATGCCCACGAAGTAAGTTTGCCAAAATGATAGCAATTCCAAGTACCAAAAACGCGAGTAAAATTGATGATATAGGAGGTGAAAGAACCTGCATGTTTCTTGCCATAATCAGTACACTAAATAATGTGCAGATAGGTAGTGTCAATGGCAGTAACAAAAGTTTCAATCCCATGAAATGGAATGAATATATCTCACAAGGCACGGAATTATTAGCTTGTGATTTATGATTGATGAAATTCATACACCTGAACGTATCACATGTATTGTTGCAGATGAATCTTAAATCATGCAAAAAAGAACAAACCTTGTTCATCTTTTTCATAAAAAATCGCGTTGGAGGAAGATTTTTGTCAGCATGCTCAAGCGAATAGCGTAACATATCCACTATTGTCAGCTCGATTTCGGGATCAAGGTTTTCTGTTAGCACATAGAGATTGATTATGACACTAAACAGATAAAACTACAATGAGAAGCACGAGAAAAAAACAATACATTGAGGATCACCTGGGATATCAAATATTTGTTTCGTTGGTGGGATACCCAGTAGCTCTCCTAGATGAACACGAATACGAGCACGATCAAGGCACGAAAGTTGATCACCATGAGTAACAACAACAACAGGCTTGTCATCTGTCAAAAGGAATGGGAAGTGGAAATTTAAATTTGAGATTTGTTTGCAAGATCTTACAGGGCAATTGGTAGCATAAAAAAATAAAAATTAAATCTCTTCTTCCAATTAGGTTTCAGCCAGGTCACAAGAAAACACTTCAAAAGAATTGCCATACCTCGGAATGACACATGCGGGCAGTTGAAGGCAGATGCAATCAGTTTGGTGTATTGTCTATCTGCATCTTCATCATTATCCATGGATCTCAATACGGAAAGCGCATCAACGACAAATATAACAAAATGAACCTTTCTGATCTCACTAGAAACATGGCCATTCTTGCGAGCTTTACACTTCATTCTGGTCCTCAAACTCGGATCATCTGAATCCCTGATAAGTAACTCACCCAAACAAAGTAAAAAATCTGAAGAAAAAATAAATAAAAACTGACAAAATCCTGACCTCAAATGAAAAAGGCATAATCGGAGTCGATGTTTAGACCTTGTGACAAGCTCCCCATGACGAACACCCCATGTCATCCAATGCTTTAACATCTTAATATTTTCATCTGAATCATCAGATAGACTGCGAGTGTCATAGAGACAAAACGACGTCGAACCTCTTGGGATCATGTACCCCTGAAGGAAGAAGGTTCCATCTCCAACAGACGAATTATCTGGTACATGGAAAAAAAAAAAAAAAAAAAGTTTTACTAGATTATAAGGTGTCGCAATACTTGTGATTCTTCAATGCATTAAAATATGCAAGTGTTGAGATAACATACATGTAACTTGGGCTCTTTCAGATGAAAACTTGTCATCCTCAAACACCCTGGAAATTCTATTTACAAGACTACTTTTCCCAGATCCCTTTGGACCAATTAATAGAAGAGATGTTGTTTCAGGCACATCGTAGTCACACAATTTCATGCCCCCCACCTTATCAATCCATGCTCCGGGCGTGTAACTGTAACGTTTTCGCGGTCTCATCAGTGCATATTGAAAATAATACCAAACTTCGGATTAAACAAAGTCAAATGACCAAAACAAGTTCACAAAATTTATTAGTTTTTGTGTCAATCATATCTGTATGTGTTTGTTTTCGTGGCAATCATATTTTGGTTATTAAGAGCATCCAACAAGATCATAAAAACAAAAAAATTATTGAAACAAAAAAAAAATTTGTATTTACTGAAAAAAGTAAATAACAGGATACAAAGAAAGACCTCAAGATTTTGCTCTTTGCCTCTTCCAGTCCCTGACTACGAATTCTCAATTCATCGAAACTCCGCAAAATTTCTCGGTAAACTTGGTCTCTCCTCATCTGATTATTAGTTTCATAATCGGAATTTCGATGACTCACTTTGTTCTCAAACTGTTGAAATAGCAACTCATCTCCTTCGTCCACTGCACAATTCTCAACCTTCATGCTTAAACCATCCCTGAGCCATTGAAAACGACAACCATTTTGAATTTTTCACAGAAATCTTCCTCAATTATTAAAATTAAATCAGATATATATATATATATTCCCCCTCTTATAAGTACCTGAGAAGGGGAGAAGACAGTTGGGAGAAACCCTGGTCTAACGAAGAGTCTTCTCCTGAAAGTCGGGGATATCGGCATTAATCAGATAAAATCTCACAAACCCAGAAATTTGTAAAGAAAATGAAATAACAATAAATTATTATCTTTCCTTTTTAACCATTTTTAGTCATGCTGAGTAATGATTTCTCACTTTCCCAACCAAATTTGGTAAAAAGAAGAAAGAGAATGATGATTTTGGAGAGAGAAAGTACCGGAAGAAGATGTCATGTCGCCGCCCATGTTTTTCTTTACAGGAAAAAGCTCGATTTTGATTTTGATTTTGATGTTTGCTTTTGTTGTGTGAGCTCTCGCACTTGCAGAGCAGCAAGGAAAAATGGAGGGGGACTTGGTGAGAAGAAGGATGGGAACAACCGAATAAGAATGACTACGTGGGATGAGAAAAAGGCACTTTGCTTCTTAACGAAGAAACGCGCCGGGGGGGGGGGGGGGGGGGCGGGGGGTGCTAGCCACGTCGGATTATCACAAAAGTCAACTCTCTCCACCCAAACCAGTTGAGACTCACCACGTGTCCTTGAATTACTTTTTTTTTTTGTTAGGATAAATTGTTAGGTTGGCCCTGAACTTTTAATTTTGTACAACTTTGATCCCTGAACCTTTTTCATAACTAAAATACTCCTAAATTATTAAAATGTTACTATAATAATTCTTTATATTATTTTTAAAATGTTATTATAATAGTCCTTTACATTAATTTTTGGACATAATTCTTTAGTTAACATCACTTTTTGACCAAATCATTAACGGTCTCCATTTAAAAATTAATAAAACTGATTATTGTAACAACATTTTAACAATTTAGTGACATTTCATGTCCTTTTTTTTTAGCTAGAATGACCGTAAATTATTAAAAACGTTGCTACAATAGTCTTTTCTGTTAATTTTTGGACGCAATCTGTAGTTAGCACCATTTTTTGATCAAATTACTATCAGATTCTGTCAAAAAATCAACGGAAATGATTATTGTAGTAACGTTTTAAAATTTATGGGCATTTCAGTTACGAAAAAAAATTCAGGGATCAAAGTTATACAAGATTAAAAAGTTCAGAAACTAAATAAGCAATTTATTATTTTTGTTATTATTTTTGAACTTACTCGGAATCACAGTTAGTTCATACTTATTTATATATATATATATTGAATCAAAAACTGTTATTCGAAGTTTCAAAAAAAAAAAAAAAACTGTGTTATTCATTAATTTTATTATTGTCATTTTTTTTAAATTGAGGAGCGACTAATTAATTTAAAACATGGAACACAATAACAAATTTCATCCCCTGGAAAAAAAAAATTGTATTAGCTCATTTAATTAAGACCAATTTTGTTAATTTATATTCCGTTAACATTAGACGTAACATGGGCCCAATTATGGAGATCGACAATCTGATGTCATTTTGTATAAAAAAATACTTTAGAATATCATTGATGTTGTACATCACAGAAAGTGAATCTTATTTGTAAACCAAATCTCATGCAATGTGATCTGGTTTTTTTTTTTTTTTTTTGAAATTAATGTGGGATATAAATTAACTATCATTGATGTTATTAATATTGTTTTCTACATAAGACATCTTGAAGCAAAAATCAAGATAAGCAACCTTTTTTTATTTGCTAATTAATCGTGTTAGTTCAAAGCCAAAAAAAAAAAAAAATGTTAGTTTCATGTCAATTTGGATTAAACAATCAAAATATAAATAATCCATTAACTGTGTTGATCATTTCAATTCGTTGTTAATCTAATTTCATTTATAATAAATCACTACTGATAGTTTTGTCTAGGTTATAAGTAAGAATGCATGAAGGGGTAATACAGTTCCCATACTAATTTTTGTACATGCATGTCTAGATTAATAGTTAAAATCAATTTTTTGATAGATGTTAATAGTTGAAATCATTTTTTTGGTAGATATTTAAAATCATTAATGCATGCTACATGTTACATCTAAATATAATGGAATACAAAAAGGAAAATTGAATTAATGCACATGCAACTTTTTCCACAAGAAGTCACATCTTTGTATGACAATGCAGGGATGGAGCCAGAATTAAATTTCAGTCGGAGCATACATCAAATTTTTTTAAAAGATAAAATAAATTTTAATGGGTATTATGTGAGAATTTTTAATTTTAGGAGGTTTATATGAGAATTTTTAATTTTAGTAGAGTAGGGACTAAGCAATAAAGTATTATAGAATTAATCTTAATGTGGATTATGCGATAATTTTTTTATTTTTAGTGAGGACAAAATAGAGATTGTATGATAATTTTTTATTTTTTATGGGAGTAAATTATAAAAATAATAAAATTTTTGAGATAAAATTAAAACACTAAAAAATTTTAGTGGAGGCTGAATCCTCCACTGATCACGCATCGTATGCACCTTTTAAGTCGCTAGCATTACTCTTTAACCATCCAAACAAGCTATTGCTAATTCTAAGCCCAACATTTATAAAATGAGATAGTCTTATATCTGAAGTCTTTTATAAAACTGGTATTTACAACATTTTTGTTTATAGATTTATGTAAGTTTCAGTTGATTCTAATATAATCTATATGCAATTAAACAAACATATAAGGAATTTACATGTTAGTGTTATACATAAGGATGTAATATTTTATATCAACAAAAAATATTACACGTTAATTTTAGTTTACGTTTGATTTACTGGTTAGAGATGAAATTTTTAAGTTAAAGTTAGTTGACTTTTAAAAAACTAATTATAGTTTTTGTTAACTTTTTAGAAAAGACAAAAACTGATATAAAAAAAATAATTTAGTTAGAGTTAAATTAAAATGTCAAACGACCCAATGTTGCATAAAAAAGACTATTCTATATAATTATTCATCAAAGCACAATTTTCTTCCATGATTTGCTACAAAAATAAAAAATCTTCCATGATTTTAAGACATATCTCAATGCTGCCCTAGTTGGTCAACAAAATGTTCCGTTTGGTAGAGTGGAAAAGAGGGAGGAAAGACAATAGATGAGGGATTTTATGATAGAAAATAATAATTAGGGGTGTTAGATAGGAGGTAAATTTAGATAGAATGGAAAAGTGGAGGGAATAATTTGAAGGTGGGACCCACAAAAATATGTCTTCCCCAATGTGGAAGAATTTTGTGAAAAAAAACTTTGACAGCAATAAAGAGTTTTATTTTTACACAATTATCCGTGTTATCCATCAAAATCCTAATCAAAAAATAAAATATGATTGATAATGTAAGGATATAATAGTAATTGTAGTAATAATAATTTTTCCATCCCTTTGATTTTACTTTTAATACCAAACAAGAAAAAATGAAATGATATTTTTTTCACCCTCTCATACCAAACAACCCAAGGAAAAATCAAAATTTTTTCTTTCCTTATAATTTTTTTTCAATCGTAATTTTCTTTTCCCTCCAATTTTGAGCGTTAGGGAAGAAAAAAAGGTAGGTGAGCATATGAATGATATGATGATGTGTTGCACAAACCAACCATATACTCAACCAGTTTATGTACGTGCTATATAATATATATATACATATATATATCTAAGCATATCCTAAGAATTGTCCTACCTACTACACAGTGTGGCAGAGACGATCACAGTCTAAAGCCATGACAGTACTTTGTCAAAATCAGCACAGACAATAGAGAACAGAGCTCATCTGCAAGAAAAAATGACGAGCAACTCAACTCAGAATGTTGATGAACAGCTTCACGTAGTAATGTTCCCCTTCTTCGCATTCGGCCATATCAGCCCATTTATTCAGCTTTCCAACAAGATCTCCTCCCATGGCGTCCGAATCACTTTCTTCTCCATCCCAGGCTACGTTTCACGCATCAAAACCTTACTCCTTCCCAAGCCCACCACCCAAATTATTCCCCTCCAAATCCCGACCATCCAAGGCCTCACTAACACCACTGCAGGCACTTCTGATCTCCCACCTTCCGAGCACGGAAACCTCATCGAAGCCGTAGATCTCATGCAACCCCAGATCAGGACCCTCCTCTCAGACCTCAAACCCAACTTCGTCGTCTTCGACTTTGCCCAGTACTGGATGCCATCTCTCGCCTCCGAGCTCGGCATCAAAACTCTGTTCTTCTCTGTTTTCTCCGCCATTTCCGGTGCTTATATCACCGTCCCCGCCAGGCTCACAGGCAGTACGGTCACTGTCGGTGACCTTAAGAAACCTCCACAGGGTTTCCCTGTGACCTCTAATGCCCGTTTGAGGACATTTGAAGCGCACGACTTCTTGTTCATGTTTCGGAGCTTTGATGGAGGTCCGACAGGCTATGACAGAGTCATCTCGGGTCTCAGCGGCTGCACCGCCATCGTCATGAAAACCTGCGACGAAATCGAAGGCACTTACATAGATTTCATGAAATCCCAGTTCAGAAAACCTGTCCTCTTGATCGGTCCGCTCGTCCCCGAGCCACAATCCGGCGTTCTCGACGAGAAATGGGAGTACTGGCTGAGTCGTTTCGAAACGAAGTCCGTCGTTTTCTGCTCGTTCGGAAGCGAAACTTTCCTCAACGACGAGCAGATCAGAGAGCTCGCTCTCGGGTTGGAACTCACTGGTTTACCTTTCCTCTTGGTGTTGAACTTTCCGGCTAACGCCGACGCCGCCGCTGAGCTGGCCAGGGCTTTGCCGGAGGGGTTCACGGAGAGGGTGAAGGAGAGGGGTGTAGTCCACACCGGGTGGGTGCAGCAGCAGCTGATCCTGGCTCATGAAAGTGTTGGGTGTTACCTTTGTCACTCTGGGTTTAGCTCTGTTATCGAAGCTTTGGTGAACAACTGTCAGTTGGCACTCTTGCCATTAAAGGGAGACCAGTTTCTGAACGCGAAGCTCGTGGCTGAAGACATGAAGGCTGGGGTGGAGGTAAATAGGAGAGACGAGGATGGGCATTTTGGGAAAGAGGATGTTAATGAGGCGGTGAAGAAAGTAATGGTGGAGGTTGAGGAGGAGCCAGGGAAGTCGATAAGGGTCAACCATGAAAAGTGGAGAGCTTTTTTGCTGAACAAGAAGGTTCATGACAAGTTCATCTCTGATATGGTGGCGGAGATGAAGGCAATGTAATTCGTGAAATTTTTTTTTTTTTTTAATCTGCGTCGGTGGTGGTAAAACAGTGTAATTCATGTAATTTACTCTTCCTACACCTTTATATTATTGTTGCATTTTTTTTTATTTTTATTTTTTCCAAAAAGCCCTTTCTTATCTTTTTTTTTTTTTTTTAACTCACCGAGGCACTCCTATATTTTCTCCTCATCAACCAAATCTCACCTTATTTATTTTTCAAGTATCTCGTTTATTTTCTTTTTTATGAATCACATTTCATTTCTTTTTTGTATGAACTTTAACAGTGCTACATATTACCTTCCATAGTTCTCATCTTTTCTATTTCTTTTTTCTTTTAAAGAAATGAAAAGGGTTATTAGTGGGTGGAAAAGAATACTGACATAAGTTGGTATTTAAAAATTTGGATCAAAATTGATGTTTCTAACAATTTTTGGATTTAAAAGTTTTAGCATAACTGATCCACACTCAACAGTTTGTTTTCTTAAATGAAAGAATGGGATGGATGGAAATTATTGTTATTACCAAATCCTCTTTTTGGTAAACTTATATAAACTAATACTGATCAATTTTTATAACGGAAGATAATATATCTTTTCCATGTCAAATGTGGGTTTTTTTTATCTCGTTTCTTGTTTAAAACTGTTTGGTTAGTCATGTATTAAGTTGTGTTTTCACGACTCATGATTTAGCTTAATTTATTATTTGAATAAAAATAGACATTTCATAATTAAAATTTCTCAACTTAACTTATTATTTAAATAAAAATAGACATCTTATAGTTAGAATTTCTCCGTATTAATTGTGACTTTTGGATACTTCATATTTCACTCAAAAAAAAAAAAAAAATCCTCTTTTGGTTCATATGCTCACGTGTAAAAAACAAAATAGACAAATAGCAATTCACCACAGTTTTTGAAGTGAGTCTATGAGTATGCAATTTTTTTAATGAAAAAATGGGGTTGATAGAAATTCTTGTTATTACCAACTCCGCTTTGGCTCCCATGCCCACGTGTGAAAAAGACAAACAATTCACAATTTTAATGAAGTAAGTCTATGTGTTATTAAAACTGTTTATTGTACTTCTTAAAATATATAAAACCATTCAAGTTGTCTTTTTTATCTAGTTCCGTTTATTAATTTGATGATTTTGATGATGTGGTAACGTTAATTAATGTTATTTTAAAAATAGAACCCTTGTAATTAAAAAATAATTATAAATAATTAAAAAAGTAAAATCATAAAAAAGTTGAACAAATATATTTCTGTTTCCTCCTCCTCCTCCTCCTGCTCTTAGTAGATTCCAGTCAAATCCCAAACCCATTGTCAATTAACCAATTTTCATATTAAATTTGAATGCCAAAGAAAAAAAAAAATCTAGATGAACCTCATGTCTATTTTCCCATTTGCAATCTTCAACTCATACTCATTGTTGGCTTGTGCTTCGTCGGAAAGTTTCAGGCCCAACGACCAGGAGAATGGCGACCTCCAGGTGGGTCACCATGGCGGGAAAGATAGAAGAAGAAGAAAGAAAGAGATATAGAAAGTAACATTGGTTTTTGGTTAATTGTTTGTCTGTGTCTTTTAGGCTGGTTGTTAAGACGTAATTTTTGGAGGTGGACTTTGGGTTCAAGCAGATCTGGGTTCGTTGGGCGGAGGCCGGCGGCGGCGGTGTTCAAACGTCGGAGGTTACGGCGGCTTTTTTTTTTTTTTTTGAGTCCTCTATACAAATTTGAAGGGAAAAAAAAAGGGAGGGGGGGGGGGGGGGGGGGGGGTGGGGCGGCGGGGGCTTGGTTCATTGTGAGTCACGACGGCGTGGTGGGATCGAGGATGGGGATGGGATGGGGGTGGGCGACCACGGAGAGCCGAGGAGCATGGTGAGCTATTTCTACAGTTCACACAAACTTATACATTAGTTAACTATAAAACAGAAAATTACTCTTCGCTTGTGAAATCCAAGTTATGCAACATCCTTTTCTTTTTCAACCATTTGTTGTGTTGACCACCATGACTTAACCACTTAATGCGTGAGAAAAAAAGCGTATCAAATATATCAATTAATAGAAAACAAATTTTTTTCATCCATAAGTATTATATTAATGTACATAGAGGCAGATCTATTAAGATACAAGTGGGGATACAACCCTGTAGCCTCCACAGTGAAAATTTCTCTTTTAATTCTATCTCAAAACTAAGCTTTTTAGTTTTTCTATTTTATCCGAACTAAAAATTAAAAATTCTCACATAATTTTTCATAAAATTAATTCTATCAAAAAATTTCATGATTATTTTGCTTTGTCCGATTAAAAATTAAAAATTATCACATAATCTTCATTAAAATATTACCCTTAGTTTTTTTATTTTAATATAAATTATTTATTTAAAAAGAAATGGTGTATACCCTTACTAAAGTATATAAGTAACTTATGTGATATTAGACATTACTGATGTCTTCGTCTTTGTGTGAAACGGGTTTAATTGTTCACTGTATGTGGGATAAAACAAATGAAAGATGGTTATACTTAACTCTCCAATCCACTCAACAATACAGACGGTTGGACTTTCTACTCCCCAGTCAACTCCACCAACCCGGCGGTTAGATAAAACATATTCTCAGACATGATTCATCCGAAAATCATGTGTATAAATAGATACCACGTTCCCTAAGTGACAATACACTCTAAACCAGCAACACCCAGAGATCACTCAGATATTAAGCAAGAAAATAAAACATGGCGAGAGATTCAATTAATGAACAGCTTCACGTAGTAATGTTCCCCTTCTTTGCCTTTGGCCATATCAGCCCATTCATACAGCTTTCCAACAAGCTCTCCTCCCATGGCGTCCGAATCACTTTCTTCTCAATCCCAGGCTACGTTTCACGCATCAAAACCTTACTCTTTCCCAAACCCAACACCCAAATTATTCCCCTCCAAATTCCAACCATCCAAGGCCTCACCGACACCACTGCAGGCACTTCTGACCTCCCACCTTCCGAGCATGGAAAACCTCATGCAAGCCCTAGATCTCATGCAGCCCCAGATCAAGTCCCTCCTCTCAGACCTCAAACCCAACTTCGTCTTCTTCGACTTTGCCCAGTACTGGATTGCCATCTCTCGCCTCCGAGCTCGGCATCAAGACTTTCTTCTTCTCCGTGTTCTCCGCCATCTCCGGCGCTTACATCACCGTCCCGGCAAGGCTCACCGGCGCAGAGGGAGGTGATGTCACCGTCAGTGACCTCAAGAAAACCTCCTCCGGGCTTCCCTC
Organism: Ficus carica; assembly: GCA_009761775.1. Lineage (NCBI taxonomy): Eukaryota > Viridiplantae > Streptophyta > Magnoliopsida > Rosales > Moraceae > Ficus > Ficus carica. Next base: position 1,351,808 of record CM019748.1, on the reverse strand, counting down.
CGAGCTCCACCGCCCGCTTGAGGACGTATGAAGCCAGGGACTTTCATGTTCATTTTTCGGAGCTCCGATGGTGGTCCCAGAGGTATCGACAGGGACATCGTCGGCTTCAAGGGTTGCACCGCCATTGTCAAGAAGACCTGCTATGAGATGGAAGGCCCGTACCTGGACTTCATGAGTTCCCAGCTCGGAAAACGGATCCTGTTGACCGGTCCTCTAGTCCCAGAGCCACCCTTCGGCGAGCTCGACGAGAAATGGGAAATTGGTTGAGCCGTTTCAAACCGAAGTCCGTTGTTTTCTGCTCTTTCGGAAGCGAAACGTTCCTCAACGACGATCAGATCAGAGAGCTCGCTCTCGGGTTGGAACTCACGGTTACCTTTCCTCTTGGTGTTGAACTTTCCCGCGAAACTCCGACGCGGTCGCTGAGCTGGCACGCTCTTTGCCGGAGGGGTTCACGGAGAGGGTGAAGGAGAGGGGTGTAGTCCACACCGGGTGGGTGCAGCAGCAGCTGATCCTGACTCATGAAAGTGTTGGGTGTTACCTTTTGTCACTCTGGGTTTAGCTCTGTTATCGAAGCTTTGCTGAACAACTGTCAGCTGGCGCTCTTGCCATTAAAGGGAGACCAGTTTCTGAACGCGAAGCTCGTGGCTGAAGACATGCAGGCTGGGGGTGGAGGTAAATAGGAGAGACGAGGATGGGCATTTCGGGAAAGAGGATGTTTATGAGGCGGTGAAGAAAGTAATGGTGGAGGTTGAGGAGGAGCCAGGGAAGTCGATAAGGGTCAACCATGAAAAGTGGAGAGCTTTTTGCTGGACAAGAAGATTCAGGACAAATTCATTTCTGATTTGGTTGGCGGAGATGAAGACCTTTGCCAAAACAGGTACTCCAGATCCATGTACCGCTTAGGATGAGGATCTTTATATTTGTTTGGTCTATTTTTATTGTAAAAGCCACACTTCGGCTTTGTCTGTTTTTGTGCTCAAAGGCGATATGTCGTTTGGAAACCTCAAGTGAAAAACGACATAGTTCGTCTTCGTTTTTTGCTGTCGTGTTTGTGCATACGACATTTCCTTCGTTTTGTTTAAAGTCGAATATAAACGACATGTGAATTTATTTAAAACGCAATTGTTTGTTGATTGTTGCTTGTTATACGCTATGATATGCAGTCGTCTTAAGAATAAGAACGTCGTTATTGTATTTCGGCAATTCTTGTAATATTCCTATACCCACTGTTTTTTAGTCCACTGTCGTTCGGAATGGTCCTACCTTATTTCGTTTTGCAACAGAGAATCAAAATCAAGTGAAATAATGTTGCCTCTTATTCATCCAAATATACATCTTGCAAAAGCACAGATGAACCTGTCTATACCCATCATCCCCAAGGAGGACAACCGAAGAAGGTTTAGAAAAAAAAAAAGAAAAAAAAAAAGCTAAGTAATTTCTGGTATAAAGTATCCCTGTCCAAACTATGTCCATCGTATCTCACTTTACCCGGAATTAGAACCTTAAATATCACAATATAGAAAAGAGCTATTTGAGTCCTTAATAGAGCTAGCTGTACAAAAAACAAAATAAAGAAATAATGGCCCATTATTAGATCGCATTTAGATCATTTAAATCGATCACTCAGAGGCAATGACCTTTCGGGGAAGGGAGGTGAAATGCCTAAGAAGGGACCGTCCAGATGTTAGGTTGCAACGCTGGAATAGAGAACCCAGTTGACTGTAGAATGTGATCCTCTGATTGATGGGTGTTGAATTGAACTGTTAAATGCCGGAGCAGGTGTCCATGTAAAGAAACACGATTCTAACGCTATGAAATATTAATTAAAACTATCATTCAATGACTGAAAATTAAGTTAAAAGAAAGTTAGCATCGATAATTAAAGAATCCCATCGCAATTAAAATTGTGGACTTCAATTGGTGAAATTTGTGATCGGCGACGGCGGTGACTAGGAGAGATAAATATAATCATAAAAACTATAAAATATTCGTAGTTCCATACATATATAATGTCATTAACATGAACTTACCTGAAAGAAACAGAAAAGAAGTCTCTACTGGGGCACGAATTCCAGTTCTATCAGGTTGAAATCAGCGACCAAAAACTGGAATATAAAGATACAAATACAATGCCAGTCACAAAAAGTAAATTTAACAGATTCTTTCTTTAAAGAATCTGTGGAGCTCATATAAACCACTAAAATAAAATAAAATAACGTATTCCTAATAGAGAGACACAATAATTACCTGATTGTTCTCTGTGATCTCCAAACCAGAGCGAAATAATGCATCCTGCATAGTAAAGTTAACAAGTGTTTTAAATTCTGGACGTCATGCTATGTGTATAGGATTCGCAGAAGAAAAATTAGACCAGAACCCTGTGCTCACCTTTGTCCCTACCTTGAGATCGTTGTGAACCACATCTGCACAAAATAGTTCCATAGCCAGGTTAAAAAACAATAAACATTCATTTACCTTGCTTCATACCATTCCCATCAGGACAAAGACGACTCTACTTACCCAAGTTGGGAATACTTGGCTTCACAGCCAAGGTCAAGCCAAGAAAGCAGTCATCAGGTTCAGCACCAAAGTTGGATAGTTTCAACTCAAGATTTGGATTTGCCCCTGCATGTCGTCGAGAGAGAATGAAAATCACATCCAAACGGACAGAATGTGACACTGAATTACATGCATATCGAACACGAAAACTTTGGTGTATAGAAACATTTACCCATATTACTCAGCTTTAGCTCAAGTGGATCACAGAGTAAACGAGGAACAGAACCCACCTGTCAAGATCACATTGGTCAATTAAGCCAATTCATAATATAGCAAAAACCAGAGTTAGGAATGCATATTACATGGAAGAAAGGATGTTGTAACGACTCATCTGCAGTTGGCCTCCTGATGGGTCCCAAGAACAAAGTCTCTGTGGACCATCAAAAAAGAATTGTCATAAAAAAAAAATAATAATAATAACCAAGTTATAAAGGTAGAAAAAAAAAGTTGCTACGAATTAGTAGCAGAAGGCACTGCATAAACACAACCCACCATGATTAAATCAATAGCTTCTGGGCTTGCATTTGGAATGATTTCAGACAGGTTCGCAGGCAATATCTACCAAAAGATGAAATTAAAGTTGAACCACATGAAACAAACCGGAAATAAAACGCCTACTTAATACGATAGTTACCTTCTCATAACTTGTAATCTCAAATAATCGGGATGTATTTGTCCCTTCAGGGAAAGAAGTCAAGTCTGGTTGTACCAAGAACACAGCATATCTTGAACACACTGATCTATTTCACTGCCATGTAGCAAACTAAGTTTAATCACATGTGACTAAAAAAAACTCGGTTAAATAGCAATAGCATAAGTTAAAATTAAAAGGACTTCATACTTTTGCAAGTATGATTTACAAACTCCTACAGTCGTAATAAGAAATCGATAACAATTTAAATATACTGTACACGAACAGCTATTACTAATCGTTAGATAGATCTTCCACAATTATCCATCATGATGATAATGTGGCCATGTACCCAGTAAAGCAAATGAGAAATTATCACGAAGACAGTGTTTCTTACGAACATCATCTCTCACGAAGCCCAAAGATCAATAAGCTAGATAGAGATGATTGATCACCTTTCACCAGGAAAAATAGAGACAAAGTGAAAAGCTCAGCTAGGAATTTGCGCCAGCTGCCCACATGTCTGTAGGAAAAGAAACCAATAATAAATACATAGCAAATTTCACGTACTAAGCGTCAGGCATAGTGGATAAGTCGAAACTTAAAAACCTCAATGAATAAAGAATAGATGGATCAAGAGAGGAACGGCAAGTTTTAAATAATAATAATAATAATTAAAATAAATAAATAAATAAATAATAATCATAATAATAACTTTACTTGCCACGTGCCTCCCCCCAAGAAAATGTTAGGAACTTTATTAAGAATAGCCCAATTCCCAACAATCAACAATTAAAAAAGTAAAACAAGAAACGAACGGATTGAAGTGTTTTCTGCAATGATTGAGGAGAGAAGGTAGCACTCACCGACGGCGGGAGCGTATGACTTGGACTGCAGCAAGACTTCTGGTGCACGGTACCTAGGATACAGACAAGTATAAATGTGAAAAAAAAAAAAAAAAAAAAAAAAAAACCTTGCTCCGTGCGAGTTAACAGGTTAACAGAGTAATAAGCGAAGTAATACACACACACACATTAGATGCAGAAGATAAGTTGATATAAGAAATAACTTAACGCACGAACAGCACATATTCAGTCACAGAAAAATGACTCACCATCGTGTGGAACATATTCGGTATAAGGAGGCATTGATGACGCTTCTCTAGCCAGTCCAAAATCAGCAATTTTAAGGACATCATTTGTCACCAGCAAATTCTCTTTATAAGGAAAAAAGATATCTCGTTATTAATTTCTTAAAATGAAGTTCGCTTCTGTAAATACCAAATAATGATAAATAATAAAGTGCAGGAGCCAGAATGAATACACTAGCTCACCAATTTCAACAATATTTTTTTACCAGGTTTTAGATCTCGATGAAAATATCCAGTTCTATGGATGTGATTGAGTCCATGAAATACTTGAGACATAAAGCCCTGTATCTCGTCTTCAGAAAAGGGCCTTTGTCGTTCTCTCAATCCTTGGTAGAGATTAAAGTTCTGAGAAAATTAAGTTCTGCATCAACCACTTGCTACATAATGATATTCTGTTAACTGAAGTTCATATAAGGACAGATAATACTTGGCTTATATCAATGATTGCATAATTCTATCATTTACAAGTATCTGCTGATGGGTATTTCTGCTTGTCATATAAAAAGATAAGCAAAGGAGAAAAAATGTAGCATGAGAACAAACTCTTGTTGACTTGTATCCATAGAGACCCAAGGATAAATGAACTATACTTGTACTATACATACAACACCCAGGTGCCTGGGACATCAGGGAAAAAGGAAAGACTCACAAACACCCATAAGCGAACTATACTTTTTACCTCAGAATAATGCTTGAGATAAAGACTAAAAGGAACTATTCAAAACAAGTTACCTAAAAGTAGTATTTCCTGCCATACAAGATATTTTTTGCATAATAAACAGAATACTAAATCTACAAGATGTTATAATTAGTTCGTAAATCAGAGAAATGGATCACAAACATGCAATTAGGCATTAGTTGGATTCTTTCTTTTCCATTTTTTTCTGGTTAAGAAAGTTGATATCTCTGCATTTAGTCTACATATGCACAGAAGCCAAGAAACAGACCATATGTGTGTAAGCGAAAAAATTAGCTTGTAGATGAGCAAGTGGTAAAATTTCAGAAAAATTTCCCCTTACATGTGCTCAAAAATGAGGAAAACCTCATCATTTTCCTTGACAACCTCCTTCAATTTAATGACGTTGGGATGATTCAATTTCCGGAGGACCTGGAGAAGGCACTTTTATTTATAGCAATCAAAGCATACATGGCAAAGAACATATCATTGTAAAATCTCAGAAGGAGATATAAATTAAATTTACAAGACTTGAAGGCTTAGTCAGGCTTACTTGTGGTATACAAGACCGGCTTAAAATTTCCAATGGCACATACCTTAATTTCTCTTAATCTCCAATATTCTTCCCAGAAATAGAACTTTCTCTTCATCTTCTTAACAGCAACCTGGAATCAGCAGATAAAGGATATTCATAACCAAGAAAAACCACATAAACAATTTGTAAAGGCAAAATCAATCGAAAGTTCCTAACTTCCGACTCAGAAGGAATAACATCTAAAGCTACCATAGCACGTATTCGACATTAGTAAAACGCTTTCTAACAAACAAGTCTTTATTTTCAACTTCGCTATCAAATCACATGTAGATCTTAGGCAAAACAAAAGCATTCGCAGCTGTATTAGGAGCAGCAAAGAAGACAACGAGGATAAGCAGAATGGAAGAAAACCATGAAACTATAATTCCCAACTTGTTACAGATATTTGGTATAGTTTCTGAAATATTGCACAAGACCAATAAGTTATACCGTCAATGTGTAAGCATGTGTTTTATAAATGTGACTCCCACTAGTTAAAATACCTCTTCCATCAAAAACAGGCTGATAGATGTTCACAAGACTGTGTGATGCCATCAGACAAAGCAAAAAAAAAAAAAAAAAAAAAGATTATTGAAGTGCCATCAAAGAATTGTTGGTTGTACTCGAGAAAGATACAAGGCTTCATTGAAGTAAATAGATCTACATAAAGAAAACACAAATATACTAACTAGAAATTCTTTAACTTGCTTTTATAGGAGTAAAAAGAAGCTTACAATCTCCTGTGTTCTACAGTCAATGGCCTTATATACAGTGCCGCAAGTGCCATCTCCAAGCTCCTCCAAAATTCTGTATCTGAGAATTAAAACAATATTAACAACAAGAAACTCAACATTAGGCAAAAACTGAATGAAACCGAACAATTTTATTTAAGAGACATTGGATAGCAAGTTACCTTTCCATTATTGATTTTGCTATATTATTAGGATCAAAAAATCTCTCAGTGGAATTTAAAAAACCTCCAGGAAGAGGTGTCTAAGCTGTCAACACAGTGTTGGCCATTAGCTTGTGGGCGTGGTTTACTGTCACGGTTTGCTTCTAGGCTACAACATTTGATATCGTCAAAAACTGAGTTTTCCTTATAGGAACAACTGAATATCAGGGAAAGATTCAATAGCATTTTGCAGCCCTCCACTTGAACTCCAGAGAACAAGCATTAAACTAATGCGCTTGTTTATCAATTAATTTTCTTTTATTACTTCATGACTACCCTCATGAAAAAACCGGAGGCACTTGAGCTGCAAAAGGTAATTAAGAAAAAAAAAAAAAAAAAGATACCAATTAGCAAACGGCATCAAGACAAAAAGAATATTAAACCAACAAATTCGAAATAATATCTATATCTACATCCAGAAAAAAGGACAGGAAAATCTCATGAAAGCTCAGCAAAGACGAGATTCTTTCCCCCTATTTTCTTACTTTCAGACTTGCATATATACATATATATATATATATGCATACATATATACACACATAAATATATCACAGTGTAATCAGGAGTCAGAGGCATGATGACAAAAATAAGATTAAGATTAAGATTAAAAATCTACAAGCACGCTAAAAAGACAGTCAGAACAATCGCATCGCCTAGCTCATGATTGAATTCATTAACAAGGGAAAATGAACTAAATTAAAAATAAAAAATAAAAGAAATAAAATAATAAAAAAGCGAATTAAAAATCACACAATAAAAGTAGAGGAAAAAGGAAAAGGCTTGAGCTGATTATCCCAAAAGAAACCGGAAAAATCTTTAATTTTTCTTCCGTTTTCTCGTATAGAACCTCGCTGAATTCGGCCAGTACGTTATTTATGTAAAATCTTGAAGAAGAAAAAAGAGAAGACCAAAAAAGAAAATCCTTTTTCGTTTCTTTTTCTCCGTTCTCACGCAAACCAAACAGAGTAAAATGTAAATCCAAAATGCATTTTCGTTTGCAGATACACTACAGCTAAAAGAAAGCAGAAAAAGTAAACCTGGAATTTTTTGAAATAATAAAGATTATGGAAAATCTTAAAAGACTTGAAATTCTGAGAGGCTGTACTCACCAATGATGCTAAATTGATAACGAGGATCCAAGAGGGAAAACGAAGAGGAAACAGATCACCAATGTATATGAAATTTTCTCGTTCCTCCGAGAAAATTTAAGAGAGAAGAAATTCCGTAGAAGTAGAGAGAGAAAGATTTGTTGGATTACTGATGAAGCCATGGGAGGAGGAGGAGGGGATTCCGCTGAAGAAGCAAAGGAGAAGAAACCAAAGAAATAATATTTAAAAAAAAAAAAACTAAAAATCAATAAATTAAAGAATTAAATATTGTTTTAATGATTTTATCTTTTCTTAATTTATTAAAAAATTAAAAGAAAAATTTGTTTGGCTATGGTGGGGAAGGGGGAGAGTGGTCCCCCACCTACATAATATATGCGAATTACGTATATACCCTGTCTCATAGAACACGGATTTGATTCATTGACGAAAATACCCTGAATGAATTTGACAGGGTCACGCTCTTAACGCTACGAATGAGCATATGTTGACGGGACATAAACGTCATCTTGAATTCTCTCATTGCTCTACCCATCAATTTAAAGACTGTTGTACCCTTTTGACGATTTACACGACCTCGTTCGTGTGGGCCAGTCCGCTCAAAGCAAAGCTTCTCATGTCTTGGGCCCAGATTGTGAAGGCCTGGCCCAATGTTTCGGGCCCAAATATGGCATGTTTGTGGAGGGGCGATTTGTAGGATTGATTATGTTCAGTTTTTCTGATCTCTAATAAGATAACTATGGAGGGTGAAAAATTCAAATAAGATGACCAAAAAAAAAAAAAACTATTTGAAGGGTTGTTTCCGCATGTTCTTATGAAAACATATGGTAAAAATTTCCTCTCTCATAAAATTATGAAAACACCATTTTACATAAACATGTTTATGTTTTTTTTTTTTACCTTTCTTTGAATATTTAATTGAATTTTTTATCTCCATTCTTATAAAATTAGAGGTTAAAAAATTGAAACTATTATAAATGAGATAACAATTCAAAGACATACTTTTTAAAACACAATCTTACAAATCATCCCATTATTTTTTTGGTATTTTAAGGAATATCATATTTATGATTATTATTATGATTTTCAAGTTTTAGGATATATAAATACATATTAAATATTTTAGAGATGTATGATATTGCTATTTATAAAATATTTGAATGTCTTTTACGTTTTTATTTCACCCGCAAGATTTTGCCATATGTTAAAAATATTTAAAAAGGGGGACTTCTAGGATGGAGGAACATTGCTTTTCCTCGTCAGTGGAGTAAGATCTAACAGTTGTCCTAGCTTGGATTTGTGGGGGTCCTGCTGACTTAATTTGAGATGTTTTTCTCTTTTAACCGTAAGATTGTTTGACACCGTTTTCATTGGGCAGATGTGAGAAATTTTTGTCCCGTTAAGATTCAAGAAAGAAGGTTATTTCCCTTGGAAGGAAAAAAATGGTTGTTTACCATTGTTATAGCGGAAAAGGGGATTTCCACCTGGTTCTTAACTTACGTTTAGTTCACCGATTTGAGATAAAATTTTAAGTTAAAATTTATTGATTTTTTAAAAACTAGTTATAAATTTTGTTGACTATTTCGAAAAAGACAAAAAATGAGAAGAAAAAATACAGTTTAGTTTGAATTAAACTAAGGGTGCGTTTGGAACACCAGTTCAAACTCAACTTTTCAACTCAAATTTTATCTTTTTCCTCAAAAGTCTTTGTCTTTTTCCCAAAAAGTTTTTTGTCTTTTCTGAAAAGTCAATAAAATTTACTATTTCAACTTCAAAACACAACTCAAACTAACGAACCAAACGAACCCTAAAACTCCAAATAAAACCTTAATCTTCAGATAATCATTTGCATTTGACTTAACAAGCTTTGGAAAGTTGCAAGATACAGACACACAATTTGGACTCATTAAGAAGAATCGGTGTGTATGAGTTTATCTTAGTGTATAGAGGAGTTCTAAAGATGACTTGAACCCACTATCAAAAAAAATTTCCGAATCTCTGATCGACATCGTGACGACCTCTAATCTCATCACCACTACCATATCATAAAGCATTTTCATAAGAACTAAAATCATTGTTGAATCAAAAACCTATTTTCAAAGTTGGAAAAAAAAAACACACACACACACCAACAATCCATTCTCCTAAAAAAAACGTACAAAAACTAAAATATCGTAGAATTAACCCATTTTGAAGTTGAATTCTGAAAAAAAAAAATGTATAAAACCTGATACCAATTTTTGTTGCATTAAATTTATTTGGCAAACTAATTCAAACTATAGATCTAATCTACCATTTAAATCTTTTTTTTTTTAATCTAAACCAATATTTTATTATTCAGAATTATGTGCAGTGAAGCGATATAGAAGAATAGGATTTAAAAACAAACAAGAAAAAGAGATAAAGATGAATAAAGGAGAAATAAAGAAGAAAGAGAAAACGGAGATACACAACACGGTTAGAACTTGGAACTACAGCGGAAAATGAACAAGAAATAGGAGGAGAGAGCTGTAAAAGTGTGGTCATGTGCACTTGAATTTACACAGTGCAGTCATATCATCTACCTTTCATCTTCAATTGAAGGGTTAAAAAAATTTTCCCCAATGGATGGGGAAAAGTAGAGTACTCCGTCGTAGAATTGCCCTTCAAAAAACAATGTTAAAAAAAAAAAAAAGAGGGGGAAAACTCCCAAAAACCTCATCGCAATAATTAATTACTTAATGTTTCACCCTGATTTTTAATGAGGAAATCCAAAAGTATCTCTTTTATAATTTGTAAAGAGTCAAAATTTATTCTCTTGAGCTGACGAGACTTGATAAATTCTTCAAAATACTTAAAATTATTCTAACGGTCATGTATTCAAACAAAACTCTGTGAGTTTGTTTGGTATGTTAGTTTGAGTTGAAATATTTAGTTGTAATAGTAATTTTTGTTGACTTTTTAGATAAGACAAAAAACTTTTTGAAAAAATGACAAAAATTTTAATTGAGTTGGTAGTTTGAACTACCTTCCCAAACGGACCCTTTGTAACTCTTAACAAACAGCACATAAAAGAGATCCGTAGGAGCTATTTGTAGTGATATGTAAAGAAAACTGCCTCAAGAAGCATAGAGTCTCGGGATAAATCAATTAGGATTTAGAAAAATGTTATGATTTTACTTTACTTAAATCTTATTGCCTTAAAAGGTTTGTTTTGCATGCTTGTTCTCGTCACAATTTAATAGTTCTTTGTTGTATTATTAGAGAGAATATATACGCCATAAATATATGTATATATTATATTTTTTTAATGGAATAAATGCTACATCCTTGTCTCATGAAAATACAATGTATGATCTTTCCTGTTTTGTCTCCGAATTTTAAAAAAATATCATTTTTTTCTTCAATCGAATTATAAACTAGTCCCACTTGATCTCTCTATTATTAATTTTGTTAAAAATATATAGAAAAATAAGAGGTGAAGTATGATCATATAATTTTTTATTTTTATTTTTCCTATAACGAAAATTCTAATGGAAAGGAATAAGTGAGACGTATAGAAAATTCGAAAGATAAAAGGAAGAATTTTTAAAATTTGAGAAATAAAATGAGAACGACTTTAAAGTTTGAGGACACGGGTAAGATTGTTGATCCCTTTTCTTTATATAGTATAGGATTATCAACGTGGTTTCAATTTATTATTATGAACATTGACCACTTACTTTAAATTGATTTAAATTTAAGACTATGGCTTTGGTTGGGATCCAGTTTAACTCCAACTGTTTTTGTCTTTTAAAAAGTTAATAAAATTTATAACTAGTTTTTGAAAAAGTCAACCAACTCTAATTTAAAAATTCCATCTCCAATCGGTAAACCAAACGCAAGCTATATATTAAATCACATACCAGCCTGGAGATGAACATAAGGATTACAATACCCGTACTTTCCTAGATGGAACTTTTGTCGATTTTTAAAAACAAAAAAAAAAAAAATCCATCTCCTGCAAGCTATATTAATCCTTTTGTCGATTACAATACCCGCAAGCTATATTAATCCTTTTGTCGATTACAACTCCAATTTAAAAATTCCATCTCCAATCGGTAAACCAAACGCAAGCTATATATTAAATCACATACCAGCCTGGAGATGAACATAAGGATTACAATACCCGTACTTTCCTAGATGGAACTTTTGTCGATTTTAAAAAAAAAAAAAAAAAGAATTGTCAATATTCAGATTTTTTGTTTCTCTAAATAACTGTCTTAGTAAAAGTTAATATGGATAAGTCTGAAAGAACAAATTACAACTATTAGTTGACGATTGTTCGTTTTATATGTTTTAATTTGCGAAAAAGTTAACTGTTATTTTTATTTTCTTTTGAAGCAAATGCCTAGATATGAATCATCCGCAACAAAGAAAAAGAAAAAAAGAAAAAAAAACAAAAGATGCAATATTACTAGGAACCTATAATTAACATGTGGGAGATGGTTGTTGCTCACACATTTTGCCGCCGAAAGAGCACTAAAGAGAATTAGTAAAAAGAGATAATAAACATGTGGGAGTTAATTCTAATGAAAAACTTATGGTAGAAAGTAAGGGTGAAAACGGTTTGTTTGGTATGCGGTTTTTGATATAGTTGGGGACCGGATCGTCGGTTACAGTCAGAAAACGGAGTCAGACTTTGGATTTAGTGGGGTACGAATAAATACCAATGTTTATAAGTAAGAAAACATGAAATCAAGCTTTGATTAGAAAATAATACAATCAACGAAACCAAATAGTGAAATATATGTTTTAAAAATAATATTGAGAGAGAGAAACGTATAGATAAAGAAGAAAGGGAATAATGACGTGTGCAATCAAGCCCCAAAAACACTGAAAACTTGAAAACCCAAAGAATCTGAACAAAATGTGAATTTAGGAATATTAAATATGAAAATTAAGGTGGGTGATCTATGTTTATTATCTAATCTAATAGATAGCTTAACTTCTTTTTATTTAGTTAAATGGTCTAATATATATATTTTGTTTAAGTAATTTTCATTTTTCTCAAACATCTCGTCTCTCTCTATCTCACCCGGCTTCGCGTTCTCAAACCGCATCATCACGGTTGATCCGGCCTCAAATCACGGCTTTGCGGCTACTTCGGTCGTAGTGGGAAGAGATCTCCTCTTCGTTGCCACGAGGAAGAGATTGGCAGCTCAAGAGATCTTGTAATCTCTTCAGGTGGTCGTGGTGGGAGGAGATTTGTTCCTCCACACACCTCCGAAAGGCTCCACCTTGTGCCTCCGATTGCCGGTGCAGCGGGTGCCAGATCAATTGAGCTCTGACGATGGCATCCTAAAAAAATACTACTCCGGTCGGATTGGGAGGAGCGCGACAGCGCCGAAGTTGGAGTAGTAGCCCGCGATTAGATCTGTGGTGGCGTGATGCGATCTCCGGCAAGAAAGGGTGCTGGGGAGGTAGAGAGGAAAGAGAGAGAGAATAGGAAAGAAAGATAAAGAGGGGAAGTCCGATCATATCCACACGAACTCCTAGCTCGTCACCCGCCGCCCCGCCGCGACCTCCACGGTCATCTTTTCCACAGCGATGAAGTCACGCCGCGACAGAGCCAAGATCGTGTGTGAGAAGAGTAGAGAAAAAGAGGCAGAGAGAGAGAGGGAGAGAATGGTTGGTGTTTTGTTTTGTTTTGTTTTTTTTTTTTTAATGATAAATCAGTGATTTACTAATATTTACTCACTAATTGACCAGAAAGTTTGTGATGTTGTTTATGGTTAATCAGTGATTGATTATGGGTCAATCGGTGATTGACAAAAAAAAATTTATGAGTCATATTATGGTCAATCATAATTAGTAATTGACCGATAATTAATCAGTTATTTACTTTTAGTTAATTAGTGATTGACTGATAGTCAATCAATGATTAATTATACAATATAGTCAATCAGTGTTAGACTATTTATAAAATCGATTAACTATTATGAGAGAAAAAAACCTTTTAACTAATTTTTAAAAACTTAAGCTTTTTAACTAATTTTTAAAACTTAGGTCATTTATTAAAAAACTTAAAAAAAAAAAAGGTCATTTAGCTACAAATCCCTAAAAAAATGAAAAAACTTATTAAAAAATGTCATTTAGCTATAAATCCCTAAAAAAAAAAAAAAAAACGAAGAGGTAATCACACAAAAACATAAAGAGAGAGAGATTAAAAACTTATTAAAAAAAGATCATTTAGCTATAAATCTCTAAAAGAAAAATTACTAAAAAAAGTCATTTAGTTATAAATTCCTAAAAAAAATGGAAGAGGTAATCAAACAAAAACATAGAGAGAGATTAAAAAACTTATTAAAAAAAAAAAAAGTTCATTTAACTATAAATCCCTAAACACTGAAAAAAACGGAAGAGGTAATCAAACAAAAACATAAAAAGAGAGAGAGAGAGAGTCAAGGTCATGAAGCCCAATCAAGCCCAAAGAATAACTTCGACCCAAAAAAAAATGAAGAAAAACAAGAAAAGTGAGTCAAGTTAATGAAGCCCGATCAGGCCCAAAGAATAACTTCGAGCAAAAAAAAAAAAAAAATTGTTTTTTGAAGAAAAACAATAGTAAATAGTATTTTTACAAAAATAATTAAAGTAAATAATATGTTTTTAAAATAACATATTTATCACTTAAATAAAAAATTTGTTAATAAATGAAATATTGACAATAGGTAAATAAATCATATAAAAATTGTAATAAAGAGTAATTTTACGAAAATAACTAAAGTAAATAATAAGTTTTTAAAACATTTGTAGTAAATAACAGATTTATTAGGTAAATAGAAAATTTACGAGGTGAGAGGTGAGACGTAACATTTATCTGGAAATCTAGTAAATGACATATTACAATGCGTAAATAAATAATTTATCTGATAAAAATGACGTAAATGGATATTTAACCGATAAATCTACTACTTGCTCCAATTATTTTAAAATGTACTTCAATTATCTTATGAAAACTACAGTTTTGGACCGCCATAATGATAAGGCCCAATTAGCCTTTTGGGCCTTTTTTCACAGCCATCTTGCCCATTAAATGTTCATCCAAAAAAAGATAAAAACTGACCAAAATCTGTGACGCGTATATAAACGTGCAGTGCAATTCATAAAAAATGGATAGAGGAGGCAACCTAGAAATGGACAATATGACATTTTTTTTTACACAAAAACAAAACAAAACAAAAAGGAAAAGAAAAGGGAAAAAAAAACTAAGTACATGCTTTCCACACCTACAGAATCTCTATCCATGGAAGGCAGTTGTCTTCCTACTATAGATTTTCGAAGCACTGTGAGAGAGAGGGAACAAAGGAGTCAAAGACCGAGGAAAAGAGTAGTTTAAAAAAAAAAAAAAAAACCGTGACTGTGTAAAAGTGGTCAGTTGGGCGTTGAAATCGTTCAATTCGGTTTTCGACGGATACAGTTTTATACGGTTCATTAAGAACAACAATGGCACTTATGGATCTATCCTGAACAGTCTTAGTAGGAACTTTAATTTAATGTTACAGGCATGTAATGTTGTTTTTAGTTCTTATATAAACTTTTCAACCATTTGATAAATAATTAGACGTACATGCAACGTACATGAGAAGATATATTTCTTGCTTATCTAATTCAATTGAATGATTCGTTCTCTACTTTTTTGCTTATCTTTTCTTACTTCTAAGTTCTCCAATAAGAGAATAATTTAATATTTGGTGGTTAACTAATTTATTTTTAACGAGACATTCATTAACCTCAAAGGGTATACCTAATTTTAACTAAGAGCGATAATTCAACATTTTCGTCCAAAAAATAGCACATTTCAAAGTTTTGGGAGAATCTAGAGATACATTATAATTCAATGATATATACAATAGATCTATTTTAAAATTTGGATCATGTTGACACTAGTAATATAGTTCAGGAAGAATTTGTAAAATTGTGACTTGGATACTCGTATACTAAACTACTAAAAATTTTAATTCAATGACGACAATAGAGTTACTAGAAGTTTTATTCAATTCTAAACCTCGTGTTTCCCAAGTGATCTCTCTCTTTCTCTTTTGTGACTTTTTGGTGGGAGTTTCGGGTATTGTCTAGTGTAGGCTTATTTTTTGGGTTTCCTTGATGTTGATTCAACATTTAGCTTTAAACTTTTCAACCAAAAAAAAAAGACTTTCAAATTTTAGCTTGTGTTTGGTTTGTCGGTTGGAGATGGAATTTTTAAATTGGAGTTGGTTAATTTTTCAAAAACTAGTTATAATTTTTATTGATTTTTCTATTAAAAAAAAGATAAAAACTGAGATAAAAAAAAATATAATTTAATTACAGTTAAACTTAAACATTACTTAACCTACCTTAATTTGTGGACGAAGAAAAGTCGGAGGAGACTTGGAATTGGATTTTCCTGATCTCGTTGTGAATTTGTACCGGAAACGGTGCAAAGTCAAATCACGTTTGTTCTCCTTGCAATATTTTCCATGTGATTACGCATCCACAAATTTCCAAGACTTTTGGTGAAAAGGACATGATCATGCGACTAAATCCTCATTTTAAAGATAATTCTTTTTCTACATTAAAAAAATAAAAAATAAATAAAAAAAGTCAAAGATAGAAGGAGTTCACACCCGATGTGATTTCACATCGACGAATTGTTTCGGGCAATAAAAAAACTGGGGTCCACACCCATATTGGGACAATCATTTGCCTTATTCTGCTTGAATGATTCAAATGTGTGTGAACTTTTTACTTACGAATTGGAGCATTTAATACCCATTTTGACATTATGTATATAATTTCAAAGTTTCTGTTTAAATGTATTGTACTGTTAACATTTAAATGTCATTTATTTAGATGATAACTGAAATTTATTTATTTTTTTAAATGTTTTCATCCTAATGTTATAATCCGGATAGCTCCTCTAAACGTAGGACAAGTTGTTTCGTTGAATAAAACTTCGTAGTTTTACCTGGAAAAGTTACGGAGTGTGACTATTAATTGCATTTATCATTTTTGAAGGTGATCATATGAGCTCCACTTGTTACTAAAATATATTTACATTAAACCGTAATTATTTATATATATATAAAAAAAAAACAAAATGCGTCACCCCTATTTGTAAAAAGTTAATAAATGTTGAATCGATAATTTGAAATTAAAATAAGTCTATTCATGAGATTCAATATAAAAATTTTTACCTATCAAATTACTAAGAAAAATCCAATACGACTAGCCAAACCAACAAAGATACAGATAGTTGTTTATAGTGGAATGAATCTTCACCAAGAGACAAAATGAAAGATTTGAGGTTTTTTATATTCTCTATTCAATTATTGCCTTATAATTGGTTTGTTAAATTAAAAATTGTCTCAAAGACTATCCATGAGATTCAACTCAAAATTTTTTACCAATCAAATTATTTAGAGCAATCTAGTACGACTAACCAGACCAACGAAGATACAAAGAGTTGTTATAGTGAAATAGACCATCACAGAGAGAAAATTTTTATAATTTTTTTAAGGTGCACTATTCAGTTTTTGTCTTGTTGGTTTGTGCTTGTTCGATTTCCCAAATAAACCACCTAAACTTATCATGTAATAACAACAATAATAATGGTGGTGGTGGTAATAGACATCGTATTTTCCTTATATAAATATACATACACTACTAGGCCTAACTATCTTAATTTACAATTATTTTTTACGATATTAATTTATTTTTTATATAACATTAATAATAATATTCTTTAATAGTTATGATTTGTATTATTTTCTTTTATACCTTGTCACGTTAGAATCTTCTAATATAAAGGACAAAAAAACAATCAAATACTATGCTTTTCGTTGAGCACATGCACGGAAGGCAATCCAAAAACAATCAAGTACAGATTCTCCATATCCTCTATGGGATATGTATAGAGCACTTCAATACGTTATTGTTAAATTTATTTTTAAACCATTTTGATATAATAAAATAATTAATATATTATTTATATATAATAATTATATGATAATTATGATATAATTTAACTTATAGTATTATATATTAAAAAAAAAAAAAAAAACCCACCCCTGTAAAAATAGAGAGGAGAGAGAGGGGAAGTCCAGATCTTGGAGAGGAAGCCGCGCTTGTCGCCGGAGAAGAAAGCTCATGTAGAACTCGTAGAGCCTCATGGTAGTCTCCGTCACCGGAAAAAGTGATCCACGACGGAGGAAAAAAAAATCAGCGGATAGTAAGGAGTCAGGGGTAGATCTGGAATTTAGAAAAAACATAAACCATATATGCTACTTTTTTCCTTACTTTTGAAAATATGCTATTATCTTCTATTAGTATGAATAAATATGCTATTTGGTGTTATTTTCCTTATTATTGTCCCATTTTAGTGGATGCAGCTGTTTTTGTAATTGTATCCCAAAGGGAATTCAGTTTTTTTTTTTTTTCTTAATTACGGACAAATAAAAATCACATTAACTTTTTATCGCTTCAATAATATCATGACATGTTAAAAAATTAATAAAATCTTTAGCTGATATGGTATGATTTTTTAATTAATATAATATATTTAATTGATTTACTATCATCTTAATGGATGAACGTTAAATGAGACAAAAATAAAAGAACACAGAAGTTAAATAAGAACACTCAATAAGGCAATTCCTAGTGCTGATATAACAACGCCTCAATCCTTATTATCATGCTCTTATAAACTAGAGCCAATTATTCAAGTATTACGTACACACACATACATGTATAGACGTATATGTTTATTATTTAAGTACATAGTACGCAAATTCGAAGACATTAGTGATCACAGCCAAGGCTCGACAACGATCTTCCCGGTAGCATGGCCGGAAATACTCTTGGCCCAACCATTTCAGCCTTGCTCAGCGTATGCTTCGAGTCTATCGCTGGCTCAACTTTTCCTTCTTTCACCAAATTAACAAGATAATTAATGTCCTAGGCAATTTATTCTAGTACTATATATAAATATGTGTGTCTATATATATATAGATATATATATATATATATATCATTCAAGTACATGAGTATAAAAATTCGAAGACATTAATGTGGACTACTAAGGCTCGACAATGATCTTCCCAGTGGCATGGCCGGAAATACCATGGGCCCAGCCATCTTCAGCCTTGCTCAGCGGATGCTTCGAGTCAATCACTGGCTTAACCTTTCCTTCTTTCACCAGATTAACAAGAAAATCCAAGTCCTTGATATCGAGGCTCAGAAGCAATGGCACTAGTTGCTTCTTCGAAAATGTCAGCTTCTGCAGAGCATAAGTTGTCAAGGTACTGAGAGTAGGCGTGACATCTACAACCTTCCCATTTGGGCTCAAATTAGGCTTGAAAGTCGACCAAGGAATGCCCAATGCACAGTGGATCACTACGTCGTATTTCCTACCAGACGGGCTCTTCAGGGCAGCCCCTTCGGGGGTCTTGTAGTCGATGACCTCGTCCGCGCCCAAGCTCTTGACGAATTTGAGGTTGCGGGCGCCACATGTGGCTGTCACATGCGCATTTCCGAGCTTTGCGATTTGAACTACAAAGTGGCCAACACCACCCGAGGCTGCAGTGACCAAAATGTTAATTGGGCGGTCGCTTCCGTCGAGTTTCATCCCCAAGGTTCTAGTGAAGGCCTGGAGAGCTGTAAGGCCGGCCACGGGTAAAGTTGCAGCATCTGCTGATGAAATTTCAGCTGGCCTTATCACAGTCATGCTTTCCTTGCACGCAGCAAATTGAGCTAGTCCACCTCCACGCTGCGTTTCATATGCATATGGCTTAAAAACATATATTTAATACTAATATTATGAACTGATTTATCCTCAAAATAAGAAAATGAAAGACGACTTGATTTCTTTCAATTAACCAAAAATATAGGACCCTCTGTTTCGTAAGTTTGCACAGAAAATACCGTAGAATTTTTATTTTTATTTTTATTTTTAATTGTGTCCTGTAAAACAATACGAAAATTAGTAGATCATGACACCCTCCAGACATATGACTCAAATATCTTTGCAGCCCACTAAGTATGCATCATAAAAGTTCTCTAATGGACAAAGAAATGTTGACAATAAAGCAAATTAATTGACATGAAAAACTTACATGAGGGTCAACAATGCCCACAACTTTGTCACCAGCTTTGAAAATTTTAACACTTGATCCGACTTCTATAACCTCTCCTGCCACATCAACACCTGTTCCAAGAAGAAAATTTTTTGGCCACATTCCCATTTATTAGACAGAATGACTTGATTTAAGTCTTTCAACCAAAAAAAAGGACTTGATTTAAGTTTAAGGAATATTTTCCACATAGTAGACTAGAATTGGTCATGACCTGATCTAAGCTCAACGCAAGGTTTTCAAAACCTTGATACGGCCTAGTTTTAAAAAGATTATATATGTTATCTCTGTTGCTGTGAGAGTTTTTGTCACATGGACAGTTGCTACTAACACCAAATTTTAATTTCAACTTTTAATACCAAATTTTAATACCTAGTTCACGTGAGAGTGAGTTGTTATCTACCTATCAGTAAAAATGACAAGTCAAATATTTATATATTGATATTTAAAATTTGATATTAGAGTTTGATACGAGAAAAACTAACTTACAAGGAATGTGAGGAAACTTCAAAGGGAAAACTGGGCGCAGTAAACCATTTTGAACTTTCCAATCAGCTGGATTTATACTAGCTGCCTCCACTTTCAGCAACACGTCGTCTTTGTCTAGGTTAGGAAGTGGAACTTCAACATGCTTCACCAAGCATAGAGTTTGATTACAAATCCGTTCGCACACTCCCAAATAAATAAAAGAAAGATAATAAAATAAAGTAAATGAAGCCAATTATTATTTGTGAGCGACAGAGTAATCACAAACCCATAGGGAAAAAAATAGCTTGCGTTTAGTTTATCAGTTGGAGATAAAATTTTTAAATTGAAATTTGTTAATTTTTTAAAAATTTGTTATAAATTTTATTGATTTTTCAGAAAAGATAAAAATTAAAATTAAAAAAATACAGTTTAGTTGGAGTTAAACTCAAGTTTAAACAAAGCGTTAAATTAAAAAAAAAAGTACTATATTGAGGAAATTATTGGACAATATGAAACATTTCTGGTGCATCCTATTCCTATCAAACTTCTACAATCGCTAGACCGAAGTAAAGACCAAAATTAATATCATAAAATATAAAGGGTGAAAGTAGAAGATATTTATAAAATGGGGGTGATAAATTAAATGAATGAAAAACCTCTAAGCCAGAAGCTCCTCCGCCATAACCCCCGTACTGAACCGCATGCATAAGCTTTTCCGCCATTTCCGGAGTCACAAGACCAGAGAAAAGCTTGTGTCGAATTGGGGAATTAGGGAAGGCGGCTAGAAGATACCTTTTTTCACGAGAGATGTTTTGCAACTGCTGGAGACAGACGGCATGTATTTACATAATATATATATATATATATATATATTGTCTCCTTCTGTAAAATTAAAAATAAAAATATAAAAAATTAAAATTCTAGATGATTTGTTCCGTCTAGTATTTTTCATCATTTTAATAAGAATGCTAGCTACACTTTTTTTTTTTGATAAGTAAGATGTGTATGGTGTTAAGATTTGGATTGTAAAATTTGGATTTGAATGGTTTGTGTATTTATTGAGGCGTTTGAATTATTAAAGTTCAAAAGTGTAAAAACTTGAAATGTGTTCAGAAAAAAAAAAAAAAACAGGAGCTTATTTCTTTCGTTTCGAATTTCTCTGTAATTTATTAAAAAAAATCATCTTATTTGAATTTAACATTTTACATTTACAGTTACATTTTTAGACGTCTGTTTGTTTCAAATTTATGTATTAATCTCCTTAAAAACCTTTTTTTAATGGAAGCCCCCCTAAAAAGTTAAGAAACATTATTTTGTTCCCTGTAAACATTTTTAAAAAAGTTACTTTAAACTAAAGTCTAATTAATATTTGTAAGCATTGATGAACATATTTTCCCTCGATAATTTGAAGTGTTTATTAAGTAAGCCCACGTTACCGTAAAACGCAAGCTTCTCAAATCATTCCACGTAGAAAAACCATCTTTTTTTCTCTCCCAATCTATTGCCCTTATTATCACTCCAGATTTAAACCTTAGCTTGCGTTTGGTACACTGATTGGAGTTGAGTTTTTTGGGTTTGAATAGTTTGACTTTTTAAAAACTAGTTAAAATTTTTATTGACTTTTAGAAAAAAGAAAAACATAAGTTGAAAATTTTTGATTTTAACTGGTGTTCCGAACAAAGACGTAGTTATTAATTAAAGAAAGATGATTTAGAACATCAGTAATATTAAACATCATACTATTGGAGATGTGTGACTCATCAGTAGGCCTCTTATTGTGAGATATACCCTTCATTAGTGAGTAATGTTTAACATCACTGATACTCTCTAATATTATTCTTAATTAAAACAAGAAAGCTTGCTAGCGGGATGAAGTGAACAAAACCCAACCAACTTATAAAAGTTCAAAAATAGTCCTCTTTGACTAGTTCCAGATGAACTTTCTTATGCATAGTAAATATCATAATTAACTAAGATGATGTGAATGATTCTAAAGGATACAGAAGTATTAGATGGTATGGCCTATTTATGATTTATGTTTATGCTAGTTTATCTATTTAAGATAATTGAAGCAATTGATATTTAAACTTTACTATAGGCTTTTTTCATATTTATGATTTAATGTCCCCGAGCTGTAATATATTTTGACGAATGTTTATAAATGAGCAATAAATGACACTCAAGGACTTATTAAACGAATACACATCAAATTTTCTGAATCCAAGCTCTATAGAAATTGGGTAGAGTCGCAGAGAGCTCAGATACCTGTTTGGCAGAGCTTTCTTATAAGCTGCTTTTGGCTTCCCAGGTCCAAAAGTAGCTTCTGAGAGTGTTTAGATGATTTGTCAGAAAAATTTTTAGTCTCCAGAAGTGCTTTTTGTAAAAGTAAAAAAATGTGACTCCTGGTAAAAGCTCTTCTGAAGAGATTTTTAAAACTTGTAACAAAACTTAAATTAGACAATATAAACTTTATATTACATTTTTGGTACTTATTATAATATTTTAAATATCATTTTGACTTTAAAAGCTATTTGGTTTTAAACGCTTACTAAAAAGTCACAGTTTTTACTTATCTTCTTCTATTGGTTAGAAGCAAAAGCAAAAGCTATGCCAAACCCGCCCAAAGAAATCAAGTGTGCTAATGCAAATGTAGGAAGAGATGGCGGTGGCCGGAAGAACAACCATGGCAATGAGGCTCAAGCAAGCCGAACAGGGAGGAGGCCTCACCAACCTGGGTTCCAAAAAGGAATTATGGCAGCATTGTAAATAAGTGGAAAAAAAGTGCTTATTATGCCAGCGTTTGTATTTAACACAACTCGTATGAAAATACACACATACTGTTTGGAATCGTCTATATTATTTTTCTCCGATTCTGACATTATTTTGCGACACCATATAATATTAGGAAAAATTAAATTTGATAATATTTTTTAGTCACCTAGTTTAATAGATGATCTAACTTTTTTTATTTAGGAAAATTATTATTTGTCTTTTTTAATTTTGATCAATCAGTGATTGATATGAAATTTAATGATTGACTAGTTGTCAATCAGTGATTAACTATAAAATTTGATGATTTACGTTATGGTTAATCAGTGATTGACCATAAATCAATTAATGATTGACCGAATATTGATTGACCATTTAAAAAAATTGATTAACCCATATTAGAAAAAAAAAATGATTTTTAACTAATTTTTTAAAATTTCAGTCATTTATTAAAAAATTTCTTAAAAAATGATTATTTAACTATAAATCTCATAATATTAATGTAAAAATTTTCATTTATGACCATGCCTTTTGCATATTCTTTTAGGGGTTTAGAGATAAATAACTATTTTTAAAAAAATTTATAAACAAATATGAAATTAATTTTTTTGCTGAGAATTTTTAAAATTAATTAAAAAGCTTTTTTTTTTTTTCCCCAAACATTAATGCTATTTTGTTCATTTCCCCTATAAGTGTGTGTGCCGGAATTTATGTATAATTTAATAAGGTGGAAGACATAGACACGTTAGCAAACACATGGCCCAATTTTAGAAAGCCTTTGCAGCGGTCAAAATGATTTATTGACGACAATTTGAATATTTAACCAAAAAAAAAAATTTGACGACAATTTGAATTTTAATAAGTCCGGAAAAATCTAAGTAGTATTAAGGAAGATTTTTGGGATTTTCAGAACAAAAGTCATAAGTGGGTTAGAGAGGACACCCTTTCGCTCATGACTTATGCGAGCAGCTGTTAGTGTAGCTCTTTTTAATGAGTTTTAATTACCCATTTTATCCTCGTTTAATCTTTACAATTTCATATAGGCAAGTAGTCACCAAAAGACCTTATTTATTCACCTTTTTTTTGTTTTTTTTTGTTTTTTAAGTTTTTTGTGGATAAAAAACCTTATTTCTTCGCGTTGCATGCATCTTTTCCGCCCTTACCCTCCTTGCCGGCGATGACAATCCCCCGGGACGGAACAACCTCCACCCCCGCCGCCTTCTACCCATTAACGCCTGACAGCATCCCGTCCTCCTCTGTCACAAGCGGCATAGCCCAAGCTCCCGAATGGCACAGCCTCCACCGGGAATGGCCAGCAATTAAACGCCCCTCAACTTTCTCTTATTTACATTTTTAAACGTCTGTTTGTTTCAAATTTATATATTAATCTCCTTAAAAACCTTTTTTTATTGGAATCCCCCCTAAAAAGTTAAGAAACATTATTTTGTTCCCTTAAACATTTTTAAAAAAGTTACTTTAAACTAAAGTCTAATTAATATTTGTAAGCATTGATGAACACCTTTTCCTCTTAATAATTTAAAGTGTTTATTAAGTAAGCCCACATTACCGTAAAACGCAAGCTTCTCAAATCATTCCACGTAGAAAAACCATCTTTTTTTCTCTCCCAATCTATTGCCCTTATTATCGCTCCTGATTTGAACCTTATCTTGCATTTGGTGCACTGATTGGAGTTGAGTTTTTTGGGTTTGAATAGTTTGAATTTTTAAAAACTAGTTAAAATTTTTGTTGATTTTTAGAAAAAAGAAAGATATGAGGTGAAAATTTTTGATTTTAACTGGTGTTCCGAACAAAGTCGTAGTTATTAATTAAAGAAAAATGCTTTAGAACATCAGTGATATTGAACATCATACTAATAGAGAGGTGTAACTCATTAATAGGCCTCTTATTATGGGATATACCCTTTATTAATGAGTGATGTTTAACATCACCGATACTCCTTAACATTATTCTTTATTAAAACAACAAAGCTTGCTAGCGGGACGAAGTGAACAAAACCCAACCAACTTTTCATATAAAAGTTCGGAATTAGTCCTCTTTGACTAGTTCCAGATGAACTTTCTTATGCATAGTAAGTAGACTCGTAATATCATAATTAATTAAGATGATGTGAATGATTCTAAAGGATACAGAAGTATTAGATGGTACGGCCTATTTATGATTTATGTGTATGCTAGTTTATCTATTTAAGATAATTGAAGCAATTGATGTTTAAACTTTACTATAGGCTTCTTTCATATTTATGATTTAATGTCCCTGAGCTGTAATATATTTTGACGAATGTTTATAAATGAGCTATAATAAATGATACTCAAGAAATGATCAATATAGCTTAATATATTTTGAGGAATGATTATAAATGATACTTAAGAAATGGTCAATATAACCAACATGTGTTAGTCAATAATTTATAGATTAGATCAATCAATTACTAATCCAATAACTTCTTAGTCATTTGATTACATCCTTAAAAATCCGTTTTTTTTTTTTCAAAAATCTGAAACTTAAGATATTTTTTGAAAAATGTACGGAGTTTTCAAAATTATCATTTTTTTGTTTGCTGAGAAAGCATATGGATGCAGTTGTTTTTGTAATTATATCTTTTTAGGGACTTTCTGTTGTTTTTGCTTTTAATTACGAATGAATAAGAATCTCATTTCCTTTGTGTTATGAAAGATTAGAGACAAGAAGAGAAATTTGAGACTGTTAAGGAATTGAATTTCCATCTTAACAAGTCAACATGTTAAATAAAGTGACCAAATACCCCTAGATGTTTATTATTATTGTTATATTTTTACAAGGTGGGATTCAAGTTTCTTTTTACAACACATGTCACGTAACATATTAATCAATTGTTAAGATATTTTAACTGATTTAATATGATTTTTTTAATTGATATAACACATTTAATTGATGTGTCATAATAGAGTAAAGGAAATTAGAAGAGACAGGAATAATGAAACACGAATCCCATTGCTAATAAACTATTGTAAATCACTCTTTGAATAACAGTACTCAAGTGGGGAATTCCCCATGCTGATATATAACAGGGCAAAACTACTCCCTCTTATACGCCTATAAATCCTTGTTATCGTGCTCTTAGATAAAAACCAGCAGAAATCTGGTCATTTCTTATGCAATTTATTCTAGTACTATGTATAAATGTGTGTCTATATATATATATATATATCATTCAAGTACATGTGTATAAAAATTCGAAGACATTAACGTTGACTACCAAGGCTCGACAATGATCTTCCCAGTGGCATGGCCGGAAATGCTCTTGGCCCAGCCATCTTCAGCCTTGCTCAGCGGATGCTTCGAGTCGATCACTGGCTTAACCTTTCCTTCTTTCACCAGATTAACAAGAAAATCCAAGTCCTTGATATCGAGGCTCAGAAGCAATGGCACTAGTTGCTTCTTCGAAAATGTCAGCTTCTGCAGAGCATGAGTTGTCAAGGTACTGAGACCAGGCGTGACATCTACAACCTTCCCATCTGGGCTCAAATTAGGCTCGAAAGTCGACCAAGGAATGCCCAATGCACAGTGGATCACTACGTCGTATTTCCTACCGGACGGGCTCTTCAGGGCAGCCCCTTCGGGGGTCTTGTAGTCGATGACCTCGTCCGCGCCCAAGCTCTTGACGAATTTGAGGTTGCGGGCGCCACATGTGGCTGTCACATGCGCATTTCCGAGCTTTGCGATTTGAACTACAAAGTGGCCAACACCACCTGAGGCTGCAGTGACCAAAATGTTAATTGGGCGGTCGCTTCCGTCGAGTTTCATCCCCAAGGTTCTAGTGAAGGCCTGGAGAGCTGTAAGGCCGGCCACGGGTAAAGTTGCAGCATCTGCTGATGAAATTTCAGCTGGCCTTCTTGAAGTCATGCTTTCCTTGCACGCAGCAAATTGAGCCAGTCCACCTCCACGCTGCGTTTCATATTTATTTGGTTCAGTAACATGGATTAAATATTATTATTATTTATTTATTTATCCTAGAAATAAGAAAAATCAAAGATTATATGACTTCTTTCCATAGATCAAGGCCCGTCTGTTCAGAAATTCAATTAAAAAAAAAATTACTGTAGAAAAAAAAGAAGATTTGAATTATGTTCAAACTTATAAAACAAAGGGACAATTAGTATCTTTGCAACCCACCAAACATAAGAGGATTAGTTCTGTTTTTTTGCCCCTTTTTTTATTATTATTTTATTATTATTATTATTTTTTTAATAATCTAGTGATTTTTTTTTTAATTCATACAAACAAACTAATACATATATCCTATAAGACAGATCGACCACAAGAGATTTTAACAGGAGGAATTTAATGAATTATAAGTGAACACTTTTAATTAGTGTTTAGTGGAACCAGAATATTACAATGGGAAAAAGGAAAAGCAACCGCGATAGACCTTTGAAAAAAGATTGAACAGAAAGGGAATTTTTTCTAAGGTACCAAGCAAATCAAACAAGAAAAATTGCACGGGACAAATAAATGTGTGACAATAAAGCAAATTAATTGACTTGAAAAGCTTACACGAGGGTCAACAATAGCCACAACTTTGTCACCGGCTTTGAAATTTTTAACACTTGATCCAACCTCTACAATCTCTCCTGCCACATCGCCGCCTGTTCCAAGAAGAAATTTTTTTGGCCGCATGCCCATTTATTACGTAGGAAAAGACTTGACTAAAATTTAGGCAATATTTTGACATAATCAATTTACCTAGGCAGACTTTGGGGCTGACTCTAAATTATTATTATTATTTTGAGGGGGGACTCTAGACTATATTTAAAACCTTGATACCTATTTTTTAAAAATATACAATATTAGTTCTATTGGTGTGAAAGTTTGTGTCACTAAGTAGCCTAAGATAATAACACAATCGTTTGGATGAATAAATAAAGAGTAGTATTATGGATATCAATTTTAATCTCAATTTTAAGTATCAAATCATATTATAGTGAATTGATATTTAAAAATTAAAATTAGAATTGGTTTATTAATTGTCTAATCTCGGTATGAGGGAAAAAAAACTACTGTAAGGTCTAAACATGAAAATATATATCCATCTAAGAGAAACATTTATATGAAAATATTTAAATATAAATATTTTTAACACTACAGAAAAACATCCAAATAGCTAAAATGCTATCTCCCATAATATAGAATTGTGCCTAAAAATTACAAATCGTAATATTTTGTAATATTTTATATATGTTGCTTCCCAAACATTTATTTAAAATATTGAGAAATGAAAACATTTGAAATTTTAGAAAATGGTTCTCTTAAAGGAAGGGGTAGTAAGACGGTGTCTGAATCTCAAATAAATTCCATAAAAAGATGAACAAATTTAGAAATCTAAACTTACAAGGAATATAAGGAAACTTGAAAGGGAAAACTGGACGTAGTAAGCCTTTCTGAAATTTCCAATCAACTGGATTTATACTAGCTGCCTCCACTTTCACCAATACCTCCTCTTTGTTTAGATAAGGAAGTGGAATTTCAACATGCTTCACCAAGCACAGAGAGTATAATCACAAACCCGTTAGCACACACAAAAAAAAAAAAAACTATATTAAATGAAGCCAAAATATTATTATTTATGAGCGTCGACAGAGGAATTACAAAACTTTAGAAAACATATTTTAAAGTATCATATTGAGGAAATTATTAGACAGCGTAAACGATTTCAGGTGGATCCAACCTCAAATTTCTATAGTTATTTTCGTAATAATTTCTCGAACACACAGTGAGTTTTACAGCATATGTTTCTCTCATAGGCCAAATTATAAACAAAAATACCATACAATAATATAAGAGAACGAAAAAGAAATAAGATATTAGGGGTAAATTAGGAATGAAAAACCTCTAAGCCAGAAGCTCCTCCGCCATAACTACTGTACTGAACCGCATGCATAAGCTTTTCTGCCATTTCCGGAGTCACAGACACAGACCACAAAGCTAATACGCAATTGACCAGAGATGTTTTCTGACCTCAGGCTGGAAGATACTTTCTTGATATAGATGCCTCTATATATATAGATATATATATTTCATTTGTCTTTATCCATTAACATAATAAGAATACTATTCTTTTTTAATATATACTATAATAAAATAATAATAATTCTTGATATCTCCATCAAGTCTCCCACATCTTCCTTATCTTATTATAGGGTTAAATTGCGCCGCCCGTACAAATTGATAAAAGTGATTGTACGTGTTATTAATTGATGTTATGTATAAATCATGTGTTAATTCCTAATAAACAAATTAATATTATTATTAATTGAAGTAGTTGCTATCGAGTTATAAGTTTAATCAGTAATTATTAAAATTAAAAATTTAATAACTATATGATAAGTTCAGAGAAAACATCGACATCGGAGAAGGAGATTGATCTATTAAATTTTTATTTATTAATCTATACTAATATGAGATAAGATATATTATAATTATTTTATATAAATAATATTATAATTATTTAATTACATTTTAACTATTTAAAAACAAACTCTATAAAGATATATAAAATGAGTTAGTCATCCCCTTCTTTGACATCCACATAGTGTTATAGTATTTTTTAAAAGAAAATATTCTTTAAATGTTAAAAGTTTCTTTGGAGTTTTTAATGATTATTTTCTTTGCTTTGGTCGTTTTATGCTTTTTTTTTTATTCTTTAATATTTTTTTTTATTGTTTTTTACTTGTAGTTTTTTTTTTTTTCAAAAAAGTTTTTCTTACACTTATTATTTTTTTGAATTTTATATCATTTCATTATCGCACTGATTCGCACCACCTGAACTTTAACTATAGTTATTTAAAATGCCGTGTGAAAAGAGCTGTGTTAAACATAGTCATATATGTTAGGCTACTTAACTAAATAATAATAATTTATGATGAACTTTCTGTTGCTGGCACTTTCCAAGAAAATGATTTAACTAAATAGTCAAAGAAATCGTGGCATTCATCTCCTTAGCTAAAGCTGCTTGGGACTTTTTGACGAAAGAGAAAAAATAAAAAACAGAACGCAAAAGTTAGAACCTGAAAGAGTATGGTAAAATAATAATAATAATAATAAATTAAAAATGTTCAATGAGAAATATTTTTACAATTGTGTTGTTTATGAAAAATCTTAACAACTCTGTTAGCATGTGTTTATTGAATGAAGCTGTGGGCTTTTTTTCTTTTTCTTTTCTTTTTTTTTTTTTTTTTCCCCCTGAAAGAATGAAGCTGCAGGTTAGATCTATGTTTGCTACTTGTATTTCAAATGTTTTTTTTTTTTTTTTTTTCGTATTTCAAATATTTGCAAATCACATGCTACTGTAGCTAAATGTTCTTTAACATAACTAACAGGGTCTTCTTTATTTTTTTTTCCCCCTCTAGTTTGCCTTTTTAGATATACTGATTTTGGCTTATTGTAACGACATTTTGTAGCATTGATTCATTACATCTTTCAAAAATTGTGTTTCTTCAACTATTGTTTCCTGTCAAACTCACGGTTATATATTTCTTAATATAATTTAATTGAAACTTCATTGGTATTGTTAAGATTATCTCATATCAATTATAAGGGACATGTGATTTGTTTATAAGTGTGATTGAAAATCACACATCTTGAATTAGTTTTTCGAATTTTTTTTAATTTTTTTAATTAGTTTTTCGAATTAAGAATGCCCAATACCATCCAACAATATGAGAGAAATGAGTCAATAATTATCTCACTTAGGACCAATATTAATGGGTTAATCCTACAACATGATTTCGAGGAACTAATTAAATGAATGCATATCAAATTTTTGGCCAACCCATATGCATTTATGTTTGATCCGAGCTCCTGGAGGGGAGGCCCTACCAACCTAGTTTCTAAAAGACTTATTTGTACATATATCTCCTAAATTTTTTTGAATTTAGTAATTTAGTCCCTAAATTTTTTCTAAAGAGTAATTATGGCAACATTGTAAATAAGTGAAAAAGGAGTGTCAATCTCTGCCAATGTCTGTATTTAGCACAGCTCGAACAAAAATACACATATACCACTTTTTTTGTTTGTTTTGGTGGGTTACAAAATTTATGTCCTTGATTTAGAGTGGATGTTTGTGTCGGTTTTCTGGGCTTGTGTACCTATGCCTTGGTCAGTTTTTGACCATGCAATACATGGAATCATAGATGGGGATTGTTTGGCTTAAGCAACATTGGGAGATTGAGATTCTATGGAAGTTTTTTATTTTCTATTTTTTTTTTAAACTGCTTGTGATTCGATTCCCTCAAGGAACTGGGGATTTGCTTTTCCTCTGTCCCCCCCCCCCCCCCCCCCCCCCCCCACACAAAAAAAATTATTTACAACTCGAGAATTAGGATTCCAAAACCTAGAAAAATCAACATTATCTTTTAGAAAAGAAAAAAAAAAAAAAAAAAAACTCAGCAAAGATCAATTCTATTTGAAAATAAATTCAAACTCAGATATCTATATTTCTCTCTGCTTGCATCAAAAATACCACTACATATACTAAATCACTCCTAAACATAATAGAAGCAATAAAACACACACACACACACACACACACAAAAAAAAAAAAAAAAAAGAGTTAATTTCACTTATAAAAAAAAAATTCCAGTTAATAATAATGTATATTTCTGATTAATTGCGATTAAGATAGAAAAATCTACTTAATTTTGAATCAATTTAAGTTCAAGAAATGAATTTTGAGTTAGATCAATAGAAAATGACCATAATACCCCTTATGAGAAAGTCACGTGTCAAAATCTGTTAAAGGATTTAACAGAAGTAGGCAAAAGAATCAATCATGCAAGGATTCTTAAATTCAAGGGGTCAATTACCAGGAAATTTAGTTCAGGGACTAAATTACCAAATTCAAAAAGTTCAGGGGTTCATCCGTACAAATATGTCAAGTAATTATGGCAACATTGTAAATAAGTGGAAAAAGGAGTGTCAATCTTTGACAACGTCTGTATTTAGCACAGCTCGAACAAAAATACACATACCGTTTTGAACCGTTTATTTCCCTGTATACTTTTTCCCAAATTTTGACGTGATTTTGCAAATTAAATACCACTAATAAGTTTATTTCCCTGTATACTTTTTCCCAAATTTTGACGTGATTTTGCAAATTAAATACCACTTAAAAAAAAAAAATTTCATTGATGTCCACCTTTTTTGCATTTTCCTTCATTTATTCAAATAGCATAAAAGTTAACCAAGAATAAAGAAAATTATCTTGACAAGTAGTACATAGGACAATGTCAGCTTCGATAAATAAAACAAATTGTAACAGCCAAATACGTATATATTGTTTTAAATTGTTATATTTCTTCCTTTTTTTTTTTTTCCCTCTCATTCTGACGGGTTTTTTTTTTTTTTTTTTATACACAAAAAAGTATAACATGCAAACTTATCGGTAAACCTTCCCCAGAAAAAACTAGGTGGATCACTAATATAAAATTTTCAATTCTAACCAAGACTTTTGCATTTTCCTTCAATTTAATTGCATAGTACGCAAGTCAGTCAACAAAAAAGAAAAAATGTTGAAATGCAGTACATAAACACATGTCGGGAAAAAGGTGTAACGGCGGAAAATGAAGGCATATAATTCAATAAAAGAGGAAAAGATAGACACGTTTGCTACAGAAGGCGCCATTTATTAATAAATATTATTTTCCAGCGGTCCAAATGAAATATTGACTAAAGGACTCCTTTGAATTTGAAGTCTAAAAATGGTGCTCCATTGAATGCCTTAAAAAAATAGTTAATTGAGGAAGAAATTTGGGGATTTTCCACATCAGAAGTCACATGTGGGGTTAAGGGAGGCCTTTTTCGCTCTTGACTTATGTGATCAACTGACGACTCTCCTTAATGAGTTTTTTAAAATACCCATTTAATCCTCAACTAATCTTCACAATTCCAATAATAGTCAAGATGACACCACCAAATGGCCAACCCTTTCGCTCATCATCTTATTTCTTCACGTTGCATGCATCTTCTCCACCCCTACCTCCCCGCCGGCAATGACTATCCGCCCCCACCCTCCCCGAACAGCACAACCTCCACCACCGACCCCCTCTACCAAAGTGATGAAGTCTGAAATTTTATCAGAGGGGACTAATAACTATAACAAAAATTTAACTAAACTCAACCACAACAATTTATATTGTATTATAATTGTAGATTTTAGATTAATTTTTGAATTTAAGGAAATCTTTACAACGCAATTTGAAGGTATAAGAGTTAATTTTCAAATTTTAGGTGGGCCTTGATGTAATTTGCTATACATATAGATATAAATGTAAGGTAAAGGCTTGGCTTAAGTAAAAACCAAATTTTCTGGCTTATCAAAAAAGGAAAAAATAAAATAAAATAAAATTTCTGCTATAAGTTTAACAGGTTATCCTCTGCACCTAATGATACAATTCCAATTGGCATTAAAACAGAAAAGATGATTAATAAGAACAAAATAAAACGGCACTTGTGTTTTGCGATATGACAAAGTACGACATGCTGTTACACTTAGAGCATGTCGTTTCCTATAATAACTCAGCGACATATAGTTTACCGGAAGGAAAAATCGACGTATTGTTTTGGAAGCTTAACACAGAACGGATGAAGAGAGAAAAACTAACAAACGACACCTTTTTTTTTTTTTTTTTTTTTTTTTATGTCCAATGAGCTTACAGTACATTCACAATCTCCTTAACTGAATTATTAATTTTGACAATTTAAATTTAAAAATGTGTAGTAAAAACGTGTCCAATTAATAACAGTATTAAGTTTTTTCACAGAAATTAACTTGAGATTACAACATATGAGTCATTAATTAAGAGAAAAAAAGGTAAATTTTTTTTTTATCAATATTAACCCAGATTTAACCTTAAAACAAATAATTAAAATTTTCTTAACGATCTTAAACATAATGATTTGGACAAAATATATAAAACTGATTATTTCTAAATCAATTAATGATTCATGTGCAACTTAACCCAGCTTATAACACAACCGCTTGGAATTGACTTGTTTCCTGATAGAATGTCTAGGATACAAATTGTTAGGAAACTGTTAGGTAGAACTCACTCTTACAAACCGACTTATAAAAGGAAGAGACCCAAGGATTTATAAATTCATTATTTATCTTATAATATTTTTATGTGGGATAATTAATATCTAACATATTACAATGTTTTTTTTCACAAAAATTTAAATTTACTATTCAAATTTTCTTTTCAAATCTATGATCTAAATAGACAATCAAACATTTCAAGTGTCTTTCTTTTCCCTATAAAATGTCGAATAATAATAGCTGTACGAAAAGAAGTAGAAATTTTCACGGTAATATTTTAATAAACAACCCAAATAACCACATGCTCCGCAAGCACTACAAAACGCCTCAGTCTCTTGTACACTAGCTTACAAGCATATATACCGATTATTACAACCACTGTAACTTCACAACCAATGCATTTGAATAAAAATTGTTTACGTACCTATTCAAGATACAATAAGCCCACTTTTGGTAATACAGTTGAGTTTAACTCAAACTTAACTGTATTTTATGGCTGATTTTTTGTTTTCTTTTGAAAAAGTCAACAAAAATTATAACTATTATTTAAAAAGTCAATCAATCTCAATTTAAAAATTTCATCTCATTTCAAACTCAACCCAAACACCAAACGAACCCTAAGTCCATCATTTACTCCCAAATCTAAATCTCCACAATGATCTTGCCGGTAGCATGGCCGTCAATACTTTTTGCCCAAGCATCTTCAGCGTTGCTCAGCGGATACTTCGAGTCAATCACTGTCTTGAGCTTTCCGTCCTTCACCAAATTAACGAGACATTCGAGGTTCTCACGCTTCGGCGACAGAAGCAATGGCACCAGTTGCTTCTTGGAAAATGTCAGCTTCTGCAAAGCAAAAGTGACCAAGGCACTGAAACCAGGTGTAATATCCACTACCTTCCCATGTGAGCTTAAATTGGGCTCAAAAGTCGACCAAGGAATGCCTGTTGCGCAGTGGATCACTGCATCAAATTTCCTACCAGACGGGCTCTTCAGGGCCGCCCCTTCTGGAGTCTTGTAGTCAACAACCTCGTCCGCGCCTAAGCTCTTGACGAATTCGAGGTTGCGGGCACCACATGTGGCTGTCACGTGCGCGTTTCCAAGCTTCGCCAGCTGAACTGCAAAGTGGCCAACACCACCTGAGGCTGCAGTGACCAAAATGTTTATTGGATTGCTGCTTCCGTCGAGCTTCAACCCCACCGGTTTAGTGAGGGCCTGGAGAGCTGTTAGACCAGCTACAGGTAAGCTAGCAGCATTTATAGCTGAAACTTCTGGTGGCCTTATCGCAGTCAAGCTTTCCTTGCTCGTAGCAAATTGAGCTAGTCCACCTCCTCTCTGCCTTTCATAAACACGGTTCAAAAACATAGGTTTTAATATTGAAATTATGAATAATTTATCCCATAAATAAGAATATCAAAAGATGACTTGATTTCTTTCTATAAACTAAAATTTACTAGTTTGGAAAGGATAATGGCACCGTCCAAACATAGGACTCGTATACGTTTAAGGGCATTAGTTCTGGTTTTTTACTTTTTCTTTCTCACAAAATAAGTTATGGGTATCAGAGAATATGACTCTGAACACTAACTATAGTAGAACAAGCATATTACCAAGGGAAATGCAACCATAATAGTCCTTAAGAAAGTGATGGAGCAAAAAGGGGCCTTTTTCTAATTTAGAAGCAAATTGAACAAGAAAGCTCCAAGGGACAGTTTAAAAAAAAAAAAAAGAAAAAAGTGGACAAAAAACTGAAGCAAATTAGTTGACATGAAAAACTTACACGAGGGTCAATCATAGCCACAACTTTGTCACCAGCTTCGAAATTTTTAACACTTGATCCAACCTTTACAACCTCTCCTGCCACATCACCACCTGTTCCAAGAAGGAAAATCTTCAGCCATATGGTCCATTTGTTTGGCAAAACTTTCTAGAAGTTGTTTTTGACATCTTGAGTCCAAAAGCTGCTTGTTAAAGTTTTTGAATAACTGTTAGAAGAGCTTTGATTCTAGAAGAGCTTCAGTGAAAGCCATAACTTAACAAAGCTCTTCTGGATGGATTTTGAGACTTGTACTAGAGTTTCATTAATACATTATAAACTTCATTATCACATTTTCATTGTTTATTATAAAATTAAAAACCATTTTGACACCCAATAAGTTTTTATTTCTTTATTATTTATTATTTTTAAATATAGTTCATAACACGTACAAAATAGTCATAGTTTTTATTTCTCTCCTTCTACTTCTACTGATCAAAAACAAAAGTAATGATGTGCCCAACAGGCCCACAAGACAGAATAAGGCTTCATTTAAGTTTAGGCAATGCTATTACAAAATAAATTACCTAGGATGATTTTGGGTGAGGGTGACTGTAGACTACGTTTGGTCATAAGTTGATATTCCAAGTCTAATGCAAGTTTTTCAAAACCTTGATACTTATTTTTACAAAGATAGTATGTTATCTCTATTGATTTGCAAGTTTCTGTCAAGTCGCATAGCTCGCTTGGACAATAGTACCATTGTTTCAATTAATAAAATCTGGGAATGAGAAAAAACTACTTGAGAGTTCTAAAGCATAAAAACGTAAGAACATGGTGTTTCAATCTCAAGTTAAGTTTCACCAAATATGAACAACGCAGGAAAATAACTTACAAGGTATATAAGGAAACCTCGGAGGCAAAAGAGGCCGCAACATGCCTTTCTGAACTTTCCAATCAAATGGATTTATACTAGTTGCTTCCACTTTCAGCAGTACCTCGTCTTTGTTTGGATCAGGAATTGGAACTTCAACATGCTTTACCAAGCATAGATTATAATCATTAATACGTTGGTAACAAAAATAAATTAAAAAAAATGGGCACTGTTTTCATTATTTGTGTAGAGCAATAGATAGAGAAATTTAGCATGCGTTTGGAATACGGAATTGAGATAGAGCTTTTAGGTTGAAATTGGTTTACTTTTAAAAAAACTAATTAAAATTTTTGTTGACTTTTCAAAACAAAAAACAAAAAACAAAAACGAACCTAAAAACTTAGATTCTGGACCTGTCAACCAAACGGGTCATTACAAGACTAGAAAATATCTTTTAAAAGTACTACATTCAAGACATTAGATAGTTTGAACCATGTCTTGTGCATCTCATCTCCCTTCCAAATTAATAATTGAGTTTGAATTATTCTATTTTGAATCCTTTATTCATCATTCCCGATTTGTTTCTTGAATTTTGAATTAATCATATTTACTCCACTATGTTAGAGTTTTCATTTGAAACAAACTGAAAAAGAGGTCATGTGTACAGTAAGAGAAATTCACTCGTTTTCCCTTTTTTTTAACAGAAATTCTAATAAAGTGAATTAAGGGGAAATCATTTTAAATTTAGAAGGTGAAGTGGGAGTTTCTTAAAGTTAACAGTAGTGCTAGGAACACCAACTCTAATCTAACTTTTTGAGTACCAACTCACGCGTCATTTATTCATTAGTAGAAGAAAATAATTGACGTGGTAATGAATTAGCCACTTACCAATAAAAAAATGAGAATTCACAAGTCACATAGATTAGTACTTAAAAATTGAGATTAAAATTGGTATCCCTAGTATTTTTTAAAGTTAATGACAAAGTAAAAATTAGCTAATCTCATTCTTTTTAATTATAACAAATAATTATAGTTATTTCAAACAAAAAATATTCTTGAATAATTACAGGCATAATCTCCCATTTCACATCCGAATTCTAATGTACAGAGTTTAAATTCTTCCGTCTCTAACTTAAAAATTAAAAATATGTATATATATATATATGTATATATATCTCACAAACCGAACAGTGGACTAAATGGGATACGTACAGAAAAGAGTAAGAGAAAATAAGAGATAAAAAAAAATGCGAAGGGTAAAAGAGTAATAACCTTTAACCCAGAAGCTCCTCCGCCATAACCTGTGTACTGAACCGCATGCATGAGCTTTTCCGCCATAAATCCACAGTCACTGAACACAAAGCTAAGCTGATATCAAGATTGGGGAAAGACTAAAGAGG
The DNA here is from genome assembly GCA_009761775.1 of Ficus carica. NCBI lineage: Eukaryota > Viridiplantae > Streptophyta > Magnoliopsida > Rosales > Moraceae > Ficus > Ficus carica. The sequence continues at coordinate 1,313,676 of CM019748.1, read as the reverse complement.
ATGGAAGTCACCTTTTTTGAAGAGAGACGAGTGCTCATGGGCCGGAGATGGTCCAGCTAATTGGCGCGCCTCTTTTAGATTCTTTAATGGTGCATTACGTGGACATACGTACACCACTTACCTTTTGTTATTCTCTCTTCCCTTTACTGCCACATTCTCTCCTCGGTGTCACGACAGTTTGTTATTATTTATCCATAAATTTATTATTTATTTAAAAACTTGAGAATTTACTTATTATATCTAATTTTTTATAGTAAAAGCAACGATTCAAATTCTTTTCCCCTTTAAAAAAAAATCCAAAACCACATGGACCACATGCTCTGCAAAAGACTACACGCCTTATTACAATATACAAACATACCAATCAGTATAGCAATTGTCCTTACACAACCAACTCATAACAGTACAATCCTGTTTACCAAATCAAGAGAGAAAAGTCCATTTACTGTATAATCCCTAATCTAATTCTCCACAATGATCTTGCCGGTAGCATGGCCATCAATACTCTGGGCCCAAGCATCTTCAGCGTTGCTCAGCGGATGCTTCGAGTCAATCACTGTCTTGAGCTTCCCCTCCTTCACCAAATTAACGAGAAACTCGAGGTTCTCACGATTCGGCATCAAAAGCAATGGCACTAGTTGCTTCTTGGAAAATGTCAGCTTCTGCAAAGCAAAAGTGATCATGCCACTGAAACTAGGTGTGATATCCACTACCTTCCCATGTGAGCTTAAATTAGGCTCAAAAGTCGACCAAGGAATGCCTGTTGTGCAGTGGATCACTGCATCAAATTTCCTACCAGACGGGCTCTTGAGAGCCGCCCCTTCTGGAGTCCTGTAGTCAATAACCTCGTCCGCGCCTAAGCTCTTGACGAATTCGAGGTTACGGGCACCACATGTGGCTGTCACGTGCGCGTTTCCGAGCTTCGCCAGCTGAACTGCAAAGTGGCCAACACCACCTGAGGCTGCAGTGACCAAAATGTTTTTTGGATGGCCGTTTCCGTCGAGCCTCATTCCTGCATATTAGTGAGAGCCTGGAGAGCTGTTAGGCCAGCTACAGGTAAACTTGCAGCACTAGAAGCTGAAACTTCAAGTGGCCTTTTCGTAGTCCAGCTTTCCTTGCACGCAGCAAATTGAGCGAGTCCACCACCCTGCCATTCATATATACGAGTCAAGAACATGGATTTTATATTAACATTATGAAATAATTCATCCTTGAATTAGGAAAATCAAAGATGATATCTTTCAATAGACCTGAAATCAAGTAGTTTTGGATAAGATCGTGGCACCCTCCAAACGTAGGACTCAAATATCTTTGCAGCCCACCACGTTTAAGAACATTAGTTCTGGGTTTTTTTTTTTTTTTCCAAAAAAATAAGTTCTGGATATCGGAGAATATTACTGTGGACACTAATTTTAGTAGAATAAGCATATTTCGAAGGGGAATGCACCTACAATAGATCAGAAAGCGATGGAGCAAAAAGGGGCATTTTCTAATGTACAAGCAAATTGAACAAGAAAGCTCTATTTGGGACGGAAAAAAAGAGTGAACAAGAAAGCAAATTAGTAGACATTATAAACTTACACGAGGATCAACATATCCCACAACTTTGTCACCAGCTTTTAAATTTTTAACACTTGATCCAACCTTTATAACCTCTCCTGCTACATCACTACCTGTTCCAAGAAAGAAAATCTTCAGCCTTATGTCCATTTGTTTGATAGAGTTTTTTAGAAATTGCTTTTGGCTTCCGGAGTACAAAAGTTGCTTTTGGAAGTGTTTGGATACTCTGATAGAAGAGCTTTGACTCTCTAAAAGAACTTCAATTCAAAGCCAGAAAATGTGACTTTTTTAAAAAGCTATTTAAGTAGATTTTGAAACTTATACCAGAGTTTCATTAAGACATTAAAAATCTCATTCTCACATTATTATTACTTATTAGAATATTTAAAAACTATTTTGACCCATTAAGGTTTTTTAAAAATATTGTTCCAAATGCTTACTGAAAATCACAATTTTTATTTCTCTTCTTCTACTAACCCAAAGTAAAAGTAAAAGCTCTGTTAAATGGGTCTTTTTAGACAGAATAGGACTTCAATCAAGTTTAGGCAATTTTATAAACTAAATTACCTAGGCTGATTTTGGCTTGAGGACTATTGTAGGTCATAACCCGATCTAAGGCTAATACAAGTTTTTCAAAACCTTAAATACATATTTTTACAAAGATAATAAGTTATCTCTATTGACGTTAGAGTTTGTGAAAAGTTGCAAAGCTCGCCAGGTCAATAGCACCACAGTGAATAAAATCTGGGACCGAGAAAAAACTTCTTGAGAGTTCTAAGTATGAAAATTTAGTAACATGGTGTCGTCTCAATCTCAAGTTAACTTTCATAAAATATAAAAGCTAACTTACAAGGTATATAAGGAAACTTGGGAGGCAATATAGGCCGCATCATGCCTTCCTGAACTTTCCAATCAAATGGATTTATACTAGCTGCTTCCACTTTCACCAATATCTCGTCTTTGTTTGGATTAGGAATTGGAACTTCAACATGCTTTACCATGCACAGAGTATAATTATTAATCCGTTAGTGCACACACAAAATAATAATAATTATTATTATTATAAAAATAAAATAAAATCAAGTATTATTACTTGTGTAGATCAATAGAGGAATTACAAAACTGTAGAGAATTTCTTTTAAAGATACTAAATTGATTGGAGAAATTAGGTAGTATGAACCATGTCTTGTGCATCTCAATCTCACTTCTAAAGTTATAATTAATTTTGGATTATTCTTATGTGTACCCTTTTAACTTTATGATCATTGTTACTTTGTCTCTAAAATGTTTTAATGAATCAGACTCAATTCACTTTGTTAGAGTTTTCATTTGATACGGACTGAAAAAGAAGTCGTGTGTTAAGTGAGTAATTTTCTTGTTTTCTGTTTATATTTTAATAGAAATTCTAATAAAATGAATTAAAGGGAACTATTTTTAAATTTAGAATGTGAAATGAGAGTTTCTTATTAAAGTTAATGACAAGTAGAAATTGATCCAATCATTTATTTTTAATATTAGTAAATAACTGGAGTTAATTCAAACAAAAAATATTCTTGTGCGCAGTTGCATGGTTTATCAATAATTTCACCATAGAGACAAACAAACAGTGGGGGGGACCCAAAAAGGACTCATAAACTGTTAACTGAGTAGCAAAAACAGAAAGAGTAAGAAATAAGAAATTGAAGAAAAAGAGAAGGATAAATGAGAAATAACATTTAACCCAGAAGCTCCTCCGCCATAACCACTGTACTGAACCGCATGCATAAGCTTTTCTGCCATTTTCGGAGTCACAGACGGTCAGACACAGACCAAAAAAAAAAAAAAACTAATATGGAATTGGGAGATAGAGGCTAGAACTTGAAGAGACTTTTCTGAAGAGAAGATCTTTTCAGGGGCTGGAGACGGCCCTGTTCGGGGCGCCTATTTATAGTTTTTTTAATGGTGCATTACCTTTTTTTTTTTTTTTTTTTGGGGGGGGGGGGGGGGGGGGGTAAGATGGTGCATTACTTTGACCACTGGTACACCAGTCACCCCGTTACCTTATTCTATACTTTTTATTCCAAACATAAGGGATGACCGACCAAAGGTACACCAGTCACCCCGTTACCTTATTCTATACTTTTTTATTCCTTTTTATTCCAAACATAAGGGATGACCAAAGGTACACCACTCACCCGGTTACCTTATTCTATACTTTTTATTCCAAATATAATACTCATGGGTAAAAGAGTCAAATAGTGTGACCGCAGCATAGTTTAATTTCAATCCTGATTTCATTTAAAATTACAACGACCACTTGGCTCTTTTTTTTTTTTTTTAAAAGTCAAATAATATTTTTAAAAAGAATAATAATAAATTATGACATAAAAATTTAAATATATTAATAATAACATAATTAGATTTATGATCACATATAATATTAAATTTACTCATTTAAATATGCTTATAAATAGTATAATTAGATTTGTGATCACATATGATACTAAAAATATCCATTTTTCATCCTCTTCTCTCCTCCTCTCTTTTTATCTCTCTAATATGAAATTGTGAACATAAATATGTTATTAAATATTAAAAATCTGTTATTTTCTAGAAAAATCTAAGATATTATTTTCCAAAAAAAAAACTCAAATATTTACCTATAAAATTATGCTATAAGTCATCATTTTACAAAAGAAAAAAAAAAACCTATTATAAGTTTTAAAAATATTTATAAAATATGTTATATGCTATAATTTTCTCATATATCGGTAACCGGGTTGCTAGGAACACGTCATTTAGCCAAAAAAAAAAAAAACCCAAGATTTACCTGAGTTATATGCTATAATTTTCTCATATGTCGATAACCAGGCAGCTAGGAACACGTCGATCACCCAAAAAAAAAATGTCGTTTACCAAAAAAGAAGATGTCGCGGAAGCGAAAAGAGGAATTGGTTCGTCACCGTTTGTTATACCTGGTCCAAGCCTGGTAATAGACCCAAACTCCGAAAAAGAAAGGGTCAATGGATCAGTTTATCACTTCGGCCTGCCTTATTCCTTTGAGGATAGGCATCGGGGCTAGAAGACTGTGATACAAAACCACTCAGCGAGGCAGAATCTGCAAATGGTCACATTGTTTTTGTGTTTGTATAGTAATCCAGTTCGGCCTTCGGACGGGATGATGGGTAGAAAGTCTTTCCGCCTGGTTTCGAATGGGAGAGCAAAAGAGGCAAATCTCAATGACCAGACGAATCCGCAGCAAGGGCATCTGCCAATTATGTTACGTTACGCCAGTGATTGTAGAAAAAAGAGTGAAACGGGCTGCTAGAGACCTTTAAACCTCTATTTTACACCTATTAGGTATCAGGTAAAGACTCTCAAACCCAAGCTTTTAAAAGCAAGAAAGTGGCAATACGGCGAAAGCTGCCTAGCTTCTTTCTTCACAGACAGCGTAGTGATAAGAAAATGCTAATGCCGTTGACTCAGATCCAAGACGGAAAGGAGTTGATCGGTGTCACTACCCCGCTTCCCAACGCCAGAAGTCTGTTTTTCCTAACGAGCCTAGCAGAGGATGGCACCTGTTTTTCTCTTTCTTTCTACAGCTGTTATAGCTTCAACTTCTTTCCAATAGCTGCTTGCTTGGCTTCAAAGTCTGAGACAACAAGGGAAAAGAAAAATGACGTATTATTTTTGTTTGGAAGTGGTATAAGGAAAGAATGAAGACTAAAAAGGAAATAAAGAACAAACGACACATAGTTTATTGTTTTCCAAGAAAGAATGGACGTCGTTTGTGAAATTTAAAATCTACGTGGGCATATGTGCACAATTCTTACTTTATTTCAATTATATTTTAATGGTAACAAAGACATTCACAAACATCTGTGCTGTCTGTTTTCTCCAATCAAGTGTCCAATTATACAAGCTGTAAAAAATATAAGTACAAATTTTTTTAGTAATTACAATGCAAGACCACATGCTCTGCAAATACTACACGCCTACCAAAATGTGCATTACAAACATTCCAATCAGGATAGCCATTTTCATTACAAAACAAAATGTGTGCCAATTTAAGGTACAAAAGTCCATCATTTATTCATTGTTTATTACCTAATTTAAATCTCCACAATGATCTTGCCAGTAGCATGGCCATTGATACTTTTTGCCCAACCATCTTCAGCCTTGCTCAGCGGATGCTTCGAGTCGATCACTGTCTTGAGCTTTCCCTCCTTCACCAAATTAACGAGATACTCAAGGTTCTCCTTCTTCGGATTCGTTATAAGCGGCACCAGCTGCTTTGAAGAGAAGGTGAGTTTTTTAATAGCAAAAGTCAACAATGCAGCTGGACCGGGATTGAGGTCTATAACCTTCCCATTCCTACTCAAATTAGGCTCGAAATTCGACCAAGAAATGCCAGTCGCGCAATGGATCACCGCGTCATATTTTTTACCCCATGGGCTTTTTAGAACAGCCCCGTCTGGGGTGGTCTTGTAGTCAAGAACTTCATCAGCACCTAAGCTTTTCACAAATTCAATGTTGCGGCACCACAAGTGGCTGTAACATGTGTGCTCCCCAGCTTGGCGAGTTGAACTGCATAATGACCTACACCACCGGAGGCGGCGGTTATCAATATGTTTGCCTGCTTTTCGGTTCCGTCAAGCCTGATCCCTGCAGCTTGTGTGAGAGCCTGGTGAGCTGTGTGCCCAGCAATGGGTAAGCCTGCAGCTTCAGCTGCCGAGACTTCGGGTGGCCTTGCAACTGTCTTGCCTAGTCCACTTCCAGTCTGCCAATCATGTAACATCAATATCATATATGTGTTATACATATAAATTATAATGCATACCAAAAAAGAAGTCACAGTCCTAAAGATCTTAAGATAAAATAGAAAAAATAACAAACGGCACATCTTTCAATGTTTTTGTGCAGAACGGACGTCGTTTTGGAATTTTATAATCCTGGAGTGTATACATTTTTTTATTTTTTATTTTTCCTGTAAACAAAGACATTCACAAACATTCGAAATGTCCGTTTTCTCGAATCAAGTGTCGAATAATCAAGCTGCATCAAGAATAGGTACAAATTTTTATAGCAGTAGCAACAATCCAAATTCATTTCCCCTTCAAAAAAAAAAAAAAATATATATATATATATATATATCCAAAACCACATGGACCACATGCTCTGCAAAAGACTACACGCCTTATTACAATATACAAACATACCAATCAGTATAGCAATTGTCCTTACACAACCAACTCATAACAGTACAATCCTGTTTACCAAATCAAGAGAGAAAAGTCCATTACTGTATAATCCCTAATCTAATTCTCCACAATGATCTTGCCGGTAGCATGGCCATCAATACTCTGGGCCCAAGCATCTTCAGCTTTGCTCAGCGGATGCTTCGAGTCAATCACTGTCTTGAGCTTCCCCTCCTTCACCAAATTAACGAGAAACTCGAGGTTCTCACGATTCGGCATCAAAAGCAATGGCACTAGTTGCTTCTTGGAAAATGTCAGCTTCTGCAAAGCAAAAGTGATCATGCCACTGAAACTCGGTGTGATATCCACTACCTTCCCATGTGAGCTTAAATTAGGCTCAAAAGTCGACCAAGGAATGCCTGTTGCGCAGTGGATCACTGCATCAAATTTCCTACCAGACGGGCTCTTCAGAGCCGCCCCTTCTGGAGTCTTGTAGTCAACAATCTCGTCCGCGCCTAAGCTCTTGACGAATTCGAGGTTGCGGGCACCACATGTGGCTGTCACGTGTGCGTTTCCGAGCTTCGCCAGCTGAACTGCAAAGTGGCCAACACCACCTGAGGCTGCAGTGACCAAAATGTTTGTTGGATGGCCGTTTCCGTCGAGCTTCATTCCTGCATATTTAGTGAGAGCCTGTAGAGCTGTTTGACCAGCTACAGGTAAACTTGCAGCACTAGCAGCTGAAACTTCAAGTGGCCTTATCACAGTCCAGCTTTCCTTGCACGCAGCAAATTGAGCGAGTCCACCACCCTGCCATTCATATATACGAGTCAAGAACATGGATTTTATATCAACATTATGAAATAATTCATCCTAGAATTAGGAAAATCAAAGATGATATCTTTCAATAGACCTGAAATTAATTAGTTTTGGATAAGATCGTGGCACCCTCCAAATGTAGGACTCAAATATCTTTGCAGCCCACCACGTTTAAGAACATTAGTTCTGGGTTTTGTTTTCTTTAGTTTTTTGTTTTTTGTTTCCTTTCTAATCCAAAAAATAAGTTCTGGGTATCGGAGAATATTACTGTGGACACTAATTTTAGTAGAATAAGCATATTTCGAAGGGGAATGCACCTACAATAGATCAGAAAGCGATGGAGCAAAAAGGGGCATTTTCTAATGTACAAGCAAATTGAACAAGAAAGCTCTTTTAGGGACGGAAAAAAAGAGTGAACAAGAAAGCAAATTAGTAGACATGAAAAACTTACACGAGGATCAACAATGCCCACAACTTTGTCACCAGCTTTCAAATTTTTAACACTTGATCCAACCTCTACAACCTCTCCTGCTACATCACTACCTGTTCCAAGAAGGAAAATCTTCAGCCATATATCCATTTGTTTGATAGAGCTTTTTAGAAATTGCTTTCGGCTTCTGGAGTCCAAAAGTTGCTTTTGGAAGTGTTTGGATAATCTGTTAGAAGAGCTTTGACTCTCTAAAAGAACTTCAATTCAAAGCCAGAAAATGTGGCTTTTTTAAAAAGCTCTTCAAGTAGATTTTGAAACTTATACCAGAGTTTCATTAAGACATTATAGATCTCATTCTCACGTTATTATTACTTATTAGAATATTTAAAAACTATTTTGACCCATTAAGGTTCTTTAAAAACGTTGTTCCAAATGCTTACTGAAAACCACAATTTTTACTTCTCTTCTTCTACTAACCAAAAGCAAAAGAAAAAGCTATGTTAATGGGCCTTTTTAGACAGAATAGGACTTCAATCAAGTTTTAGGCAATTTTATCACAAACTAAATTACCTAGGCTGATTTTGGCTTGAGGACTGTTGTTGGTCATAACCCAATCTAAGGCTAATACAAGTTTTTCAAAACCTTAATACATAATTTTACAAAGATAATAAGTTATCTCTATTGACGTTAGAGTTTGTGAAAAGTTGCAAAGCTCGCCAGGTCAATAGCACCACAGTGAATAAAATCTGGGACCCAAAAAAATCTTCTTGAGAGTTCTAAGCATGAAAATGTAGAAATATGGTGTCGTCTCAATCTCAAGTTAACTTTCATCAAATATTAAAGCTAACTTACAAGGTATAAAAGGAAACTTGGGAGGCAAAATAGGCCGCATCATGCCTTTTTGAACTTTCCAATCAAATGGATTTATACTAGCTGCTTCCACTTTCACCAATATCTCGTCTTTGTTTGGATTAGGAATTGGAACTTCAACATGCTTTACCAAGCACAGAGTATACTTATTAATCCGTTCGTGCACACACAAAAAATAAAAAATAAAATAAAATAAAACGAAATCAAGTATTATTACTTGTGTAGATCAATAGAGGAATTAAAAAACTGTAGATAATATCTTTTAAAAAATATTAAATTGATTGAAGAAATTAGGTAGTATGAACCATGTCTTGTGCATCCCATCTCACTTCTGAAGTTATAATTGGTTTTGGATTATTCTTACTTGTACCCTTTCAATTTTATGATCATTCTCACTTTGTCTCTAAAAAGTTTTAATGAATCAGACTCAATCCACTTTGTTAGAGTTTTCATTTGAAACAGTCTGAAAAAGAGGTCGTGTGTTAAGTGAGAGTAATTCTCTTGTTTTCCGTTTATTTTTAAAAGAAATTCTAATAAATTGAATTAAAGGGAACTAATTTTAAATTTAGAAGGTGAAATGAGAGTTTCTTATTAAAGTTAATGATAAAGTAGAAATTGATCCAATCATTTCTTTTTAATATTAGTAAATAACTGGAGTTAATTCAAACAAAAAATATTCTTTTGCGCAGTTGCAGGGTTTATCAATAATTTCACCATAGAGATAAACAAACAGTTGGGGGGGGGGGAAGGTCTTGAACTGTTGACTGAATAGCAAAGACAGAAAGAGTAAGAAATAAGAAATTGAAGAAAAAGAAAAGGATAAATGAAAAATAACCTTTAACCCAGAAGCTCCTCCGCCATAGCCACTGTACTGAACCGCATGCATAAGCTTTTCTGCCATTTCCGGAGTCACAGACGGTCAGACACAAACCACCAAAAAAAAAAAAAAAAAGCTAATATGGAATTGGGAGATAGAGGCTGGAACTTGAAGACACTTTTCTGAAGAGGAGATTTTTTCAGGGGCTGGAGACGGCACTGTTTGGGTGCCTATTTAGTTTTTTCAATGGTGCATTACTATTTTTTTTTTTTTTTTTTTTTTTTTTTTTTGGGAGTAAAATGGTGCATTACTTTGACCAGAGGTACACCAGTCACCCCGTTACCTTATTCTATATACTTTTTATTCCAAATATAAGTAATGACCAAAGGTACGCCCCTCACCCGGTTGCCTTATTCTATACTTTTTATTCCAAATATAATACTCATGGGTAAAGGAATAAAATAGTGTGACCGCAGCATAGTTTAATTTCAAACCTGATTTCACATACAACGTTTGAATCTCTTCACACCTTTTTTTTTTTTTTTTTTTAAGTCAAATAATATTTTTTTTAAAGTAATAATAAATTATGACATAAAAATTTAAATATATTAATAATAACATAATTAGATTTATGATAACATATATTACTAAAATTATCCAATTTAAATATGTTAATAAATAACATAATTAGATTTATGATCACATATGAAACTAAAAATACCCATTCTCCATCTTCTTCTCTCCTCCTCTCTTTTTATCTCTCTACTATGAAATTGTGAACATAAATATGTTATTAAATATTAAAAATCTGTTATTTTTCTAGAAAATCTAAGATATTATTTTCTAAAAAAAAAAACCAAAGATTTACCTATGAAATTATGCTATAATTTATCATTTTGCAAAAGGAAAAAAAAACTATTATAAGTTTTAAAAATATTCATAAAGTATGTTATATGTTACAATTTTCTCATACACCGGTAACCAGGTTGCTAGGAACGTGTCATTTAGCCAAAAAAAATAAAAAAAACCCCAAGATTTACCTATAAAAATATGTTATAGTTTATCATCATTCAAAAAAATCCACTATAAATTTTAAAATACCTATGTTATATGCTTTAATTTTCTCATATGTCGATAACCAGGCAGCTAGGAACACGTCGTTTACCCCAAAAAAAAAATGTCGTTTACCAAAAAAGAAGATGTCGTTTTCTGAGACAACAAGGGAAAAGAAAAATGACGTATTATCTTTGTTTGGAAGTGGTATAAGGAAAGAATGAAGACTAAAAAGGAAATAAAGAACAAACGACACATAGTTTATTGTTTTCCAAGAAAGAATGGACGTCATTTGTGAAATTTAAAATCTACGTGGGTATATATGCACAATTCTTACTTTATTTAAATTATATTTTAATTGTAACAAAGACATTCACAAACATCTGTGCTGTCTGTTTTCTCCAATCAAGTGTCCAATTATACAAGCTGTAAAAAATATAAGTACAAATTTTTGTAGTAATTACAATGCAAAACCACATGCTCTGCAAATACTACACACCTACCAAAATGTGCATTACAAACATTCCAATCAGGATAGCCATTTTCATTACAAAACAAAATGTGTTCCAATTCAAGGTACAAAAGTCCATCATTTATTCATTGTTTATTACCGAATTTAAATCTCCACAATGATCTTGCCAGTAGCATGGCCATCAATACTTTTTGCCCAACCATCTTCAGCCTTGCTCAGCGGATGCTTCGAGTCGATCACTGTCTTGAGCTTTCCCTCCTTCACCAAATTAACAAGATACTCGAGGTTCTCCCCCTTCGGAGTCGCTAGAAGCGGCACCAGCTGCTTTGAAGAGAAGGTGAGTTTTTTAATAGCAAAAGTCAAAAATGCAGCTGGACCGGGAGTGAGGTCTATAACCTTCCCATTCCTACTCAAATTAGGCTCGAAAGTCGACCAAGAAATGCCAGTCGCGCAATGGATCACCGCGTCATATTTTTTACCAGACGGGCTTTTTAGAACAGCCCCGTCTGGGGTCTTGTAGTCAAGAACTTCATCAGCGCCTAAGCTTTTCACAAATTCAATGTTGCGGGCACCACAAGTGGCTGTAACGTGTGTGTTCCCCAGCTTGGCGAGTTGAACTGCGTAATGACCTACACCACCAGAGGCGGCGGTTATCAATATGTTTGCCTGCTTTCCGGTTCCGTCAAGCTTGATCCCTGCAGTTTGTGTGAGGGCCTGGTGAGCTGTGAGCCCAGCAATGGGTAAGCCTGCAGCTTCAGCTGCCGAGACTTCGGCTGGCCTTGCAACTGTCTTGCTCTCACTTGCCACGACAAACTCGGCTAGTCCACCTCCGGTCTGCCAATCATGTAACATCAATATAATATATGTGTGATGCATATAAATTATAATGCATACCAAAAAAGAAGTCACAGTCCTAAAGATCTTAATTTGTAACTTGTTTCTTTATAGGCAAATGGTTCCAAGTTTGACAACTAGATTAAATGAAGTGAACTCTATTTCAAATATCAAGGACGCCGGTGTTCGTAAACGGTAAATAACTGGACCGTAAACATAGAAACACAAGTTCAATTGCTTTCCAGAACACCCAAGAAGTCTACATAGTTAAATCGAAAATCAAGCTTTATTGAAGTACTTACGGCATGGTTAAGCACAGTTACAACTTTGTCGCCCGCTTTGAATTTCTGGACTCCTTGTCCCACCTCTACTACCTCTCCAGCCACGTCGGTACCTGCTCTACTCGAGTACTAATCTCATTAGCACAAAGAAAAAACACCACTCTCCCAATTTTTCAAGTTGTCCAAAATAAACCCCTCTGATGTCTAAGCTAATAATTTAATAATAGGACTGCTTTTTTAGTAGCCACATTTGGCACGTCAAAAGAGATTTAAAAGCTAGTTTCACATTCATGTGCCTTTTTCCGGATTTCTGATTCTGCTTCTACTTATGCTAAACGCTAAACTTTTGTGCTTCTCAAAATTGCTATTAAAAGGGATTGGATTACGAAGGTTAACTTTTAGAATCACGAAGGTTCTCCCAATCTAACCTTTACAAGTTTGATTTGAAAATCTAAATCAACGTGTTTTAGCGGGGGGAAGATTGGTGTAAAATATGAATCAAAGATAATAATTACCAGGAATGTGAGGGAACTTGCGAGGGTAGAACGGCCTGATGCCATTCTGAATTTTCCAATCAAAAGGATTCAAAGCAGCCGCCTCGAATTTCAGCAAAATCTCATCTTTCTTCGGAGTGGGAACCGGAACTTCAACATGCTGAAATTGAACAGAAGAATATAGCATTAATAGAGATTTCAAAGTAAGGGAGATGAAGAAAATGAAGAGATCGTACCTTCAAAGCGGCGGCTCCTCCGCCGTGGCGAGCGTACTGAACAGCACGCATAAGCCTGTCTGCCATAGGGAAAACTGTGTGAAAGAGAAGGGTGAGGCCGGGATTTTTGTGTGAAGACAAGTCGCAGGATGTCGGTTGATCCAGTTTCAGAGGAGAATAATCATGTGGCTTGAGAGTATCAGAAGATCATATCGGCGGTCCACGTTGACTGTTCTTGCCTAGCTTTGAAAAGATGGCTTCGTAGATGACGAAAGTAGCCATATATATAGTTGAAGAAAATGGAGTCGTCTTATCTTGTGTAATTTTTCTTGTAGGAGAATAAATAATCATGTGGCTGGAGGGTGTTAGAAGATTTTTCAGCGGACAACAGTACTGAATATTCTGGTTTTGCTTTTGGCTTTGGCGTTGATTTTTCTACTTCCTTGACTAGTCCTGCATTTTGCTCATTATGAGCGCGGGAATACGCAGTCTTCGACTGGGAATGGTAGGCCTATAGTTTCAGCTACCACTGGCAGGCCAAACGGGCTGTGAGCATGGTGGGCAACGGGGCTTCATATATTCATATACTAAAACACACACACACGCGTATATACAGGGTTGGTCTTCTATTCAGGGACAGCGGATGGTATACGATAATATGAACTTTAGTTACTTAATGTGAATTCATGTATAAAAAAAATATAAAATAAGAGGAATTCATATTTATTTTACCTGTACTTTCTCATGAATTCACATTCCTAGTAATTGAAATTCATATTTACAATAACTAAAATTCACATTGTCGGATAAAATATGAAACTAGATACAAGACTTTATGTATATCTATATGTTTATTTTAATAAAAATAAAATAAAAGAGAGTGAAGAAAGAAATTTAAGTTGAGTGGGGGCTCCTTCTATGGTGGCTGCTGATCCCCGATGTAGAATTAAGGCACAGCCCTGATGTCCGTATCACTGTAAATATGGGCAATTTAATTTTAAGAACATTTATGCGAAAATATTGGATGTCGGTGGCAATAGTAGGAGAAATTAGGAAATTTTACTTTAAAATACATTCATGATATTTTACGATAAAAACATTATTAAAAAGATATGTACCTTTTATATGAGGAACTTTAAGCATATTACATATTTTATTATTATTATTATTATTTTTTTTAAAAAGCCCTATGAGACTTAAATGTGGTTTAAATTTCATCTCTTAGATTGTATATGCCATTAAACTTCTTTTTACTTTTTATATTTTTTTTTATAAGGAAAAGCTTAAAGAGCATTTGGCATATAGATCGGGATCTAATAATCTAGTTTGAACTGAATTATCAAATTTTATGATCTGTTTGGTGAAACGGTTTGAGTTGAAATTTTTAAATTTAAGTTGGTTGACTTTTTAAAAATTAGTTATAATTTTTGTTGACTTTTTGAAGAAAAAAAAAACAAAAACTGAGATCAAAAAGTACAGTTTAATTTGAGTTGAACCGTTTCACCAAACAAGCTATTATTTTCTTTTTTCGAGATTCGAATCACTTAATTTTTTTTTTATCACGCAAACACCTAGTTGAATTTACAATTCCAGTTTGATTTTTTTTTTATGTGTTAAAAAATCTTTGAGTTATTCACCTGCTCTAAATAACAAAATACTAAATAAATAGTAACAAAAAGTCTCAAACTACTTAAAGTCCAATAATACATATAAGATAATACTTCATCCATAATCCTTATTCCCATACCACATAGTAAGAGTTTATGATAAATATTATTTAAAGTCTTGAACTCTATAAAGAGTTCATAGAAAGACATTACAATACAAAATATATATATATATATATATAGGGCGGGGTGGGTTGGCGGGTCAACCCCACCCCACCAGCCAAATATTCAAATAAAGACGAGTGATGGCGTGGAGGACGGGGCTGGTGGTGCGTTGGATGCACGGAGAAGAGTAAGACATGGGCACAAAAAGCAACAGATTACTTGAATCTAAATCGTCTGAAACTACATTGAAACTACATCTAAATCTCTAACTATGGCGTCTTGGAATCTCTATCTATTCTTACCTTATAACAAAATTTTATCATTGTTGCCACACTCCATTGTCAAAATATATAAATGTGAAAAATCTCTCTCTATTTTTTTTACTAGTGTCATCACTAAAAAAAAATTTCAAGCTCCGCCACTATTGAGTAGTTCCTTCCCAAACGATTAGCCTGAGCAAAAAATTCCCCTCGCGCCTACAGCCTTGCCTCTGCTTTACGCCGTTACCAACTACGGGTAATAAATTGTAACAGGGGGTAAAAAAAATCAATAGGTCAAGACGTACGTACATGTAAGCTTCAATAAAAAAATTTGTGTAGGGAAAAAAATTTTAATAAAAAAAGACCGTGTGTAAAAGTAAGACATAGGCACATCAGCCTGTCTCGGCTTTAATAACGCTGTAAATTTGTAACAACGAAATTCAAGTTTAGATAGCTCTTTTAGTTTGTATTATATTTATTTATTTATTATATTTTTGCTAAATTGATAAAGATGGATTCCATTAAACGAAGGCAATAGGCAATAGCCAGAGAAAAACGACTGGCAAACAGCTCTTAGTTCATTCATGCTTATGCAGAGAAAAGAGTAGCAATCCATATCACGATCAGTAAAATAATCTGAGTAGAAGTGATTTTTCTGGTAAACAAGTAGAACAGTTTCTTTGCAGCCAAAAATCTGTTTTTATTGGCAGGAAAAAAAAAGGAAAAGTTAGTTAAAAAAAAAAAAAAAGTGAGTTGTTTTGTCATATAAGCAACGACATGCTGTTAGACAAAAGAACATGTCGTTTTCTGAGAAAACTATCTATATGATTTCAGGAAATTAAAAGCCCGACATAGTTTTTGTAAGTGTAACACGGAACAAATAAAAACAGGAAAAAAAAAAGAAAAAAAAAAGAAAGAAAAGCAAAAATAATGCGCGACATGTTGTTTTATTGTTGTTCAAATGGTATTGATCTTGTTTCGCAAACGGCGGACTTGTTTTTGAAATGCAAAGTGTAGAATAGACATTTTCTTTTGACAAAAATGTTTTCTGACATGTTTTTAATTACAGCCAAACAAGCCTCATGTCACGTCATGTCGTTTGTTAATTAGAAAAAGGCCACAGCTATTTTGGAAAAGCAAAACGACATGTTGTTTTCTATAGAAGCGAAAACGACTCATTGACTTGACAAGCAAGCTTGTCGAGCAGCGGGTAAATTTGCATTTCTAGGAGTTGTTCATACTTCATATCCAGTTTTTCCACGTGTTTGTGGTTTTGCTGAAAAAACTTTGCCACATTTTTGCTTTTATTCAGTAACTTTGCAAACTCTAAATCTGATTAGAAATACATTTTGGAATGCACATTTGTACGCAGCACGTATTTAACCGTTTTGCAAACCCATAAAGGGTTTGAGAATGACAAAAATGGAACTTACATATCTACTTTGTCTAAACTTCGTACTAATATTATTAAATACAAATTTTCACAGTAATAACAATCCAAAACCACAAGCTCTGCAAATCCACACGCCTTATTACACTGTACATTACAAACATACCACTAGCCTTGGCCATTGTCATTACATAACCAGCTCATTCCAGCACAAACTGTTTGCCAAATCAAGATAGAAAAGCACATCATTGTTTACTTCCTAATTTAATTCTCCACAATGATCTTGCCGGTAGCATGGCCATCAATACTCTTGGCCCAAGCATCTTCAGCCTTGCTCAGCGGATGCTTCGAGTCGATCACTGTCTTGAGCTTTCCCTCCTTCACCAAATTAACAAGATACTCGAGGTTCTCCCTCTTTGGAGTCGCTAGAAGCGGCACCAACTGCTTCGAAGAGAATGTGAGCTTTTTAACGGCAAAAGTCCAAAATGCAGCTGGACCAGGAGTAATGTCTATAACCTTCCCATTCCTACCCAGATTAGGCTCAAAAGTCGACCAAGGAATGCCAGTCGCGCAGTGGATCACTGCATCATATTTTTTTCCAGACGGGCTCTTCAGAGCAGCCCCGTCTGGGGTCTTGTAGTCAAGAACCTCATCAGCACCTAAGCTTTTCACGAGTTCAATGTTGCGGGCACCACAAGTGGCCGTAACATGTGTGTTCCCCAGCTTTGCAAGTTGAACCGCGTAGTGTCCTACCCCACCGGAGGCCGCAGTTATCAATATGTTTGCCTGCTCACCAGTTCCATCGAGCTTGATCCCCGCAGATTTTGTGAGGGCCTGGTGAGCTGTTAGGCCAGCAATGGGTAAACCTGCAGCTTCAGCTGCTGCGACTTCAGGTGGCCTTGCAACTGTCAAGCTCTCACTTGCCACAACAAACTCAGCTAGTCCACCTCCACTCTGCAAATCATGTAACATTATATCATATTTGAGCGACACACAAGTTAATAATGCATACCAAAGAGGAAGTCACTGCCCTGAAGATAGGAAGTTGTAACTTGTTTCTTTATAGTCAAATAGTTCCAACTTTGATCTAGATTAAATCAAGTGAACTCTATATCAACTCTCCCAGAGAAGACATGGTTTTGTCCAACTATAAGATCATATTTCAGTGCTATAACTGAGGTCTACTTGTCTGTAGCCACATTAAGATATCAAGGATGTCAATATTTGCTAATAAACGGTAAATAATTCGGCCGTCAACAGCATTAGAAACACAAAGTTCAAATGCTTTCCAGAACACCCAAGAAGTTTACACAATTAAATAGGAAATCAAGCTTTATTGAGGCACTTACAGCATGGTTAAGCACAGTTACGACTTTGTCACCCGCTTTGAATTTCTCGACTCCTTGTCCAACCTCTACTACTTCTCCCGCCACATCCGTACCTGCTCCCGTACAAAATCTCATAAGCACAAAGAAAAACACCACTATTCCACCGTTCCCAGTTTTACAAAATAACTCACTCGACCTCGAATCTTACTATACCGAGCCACCCTGCTATTTATTGAACGAGGCCTTGTATACTGATAGCTAGCATTATTTGGCTTGAAAAAATGTCAAAGAGGCTTAAAGGACCAGTTTGGCATTCTTATGCCTCTTTAAATTTATCTGATTCTGCTTCTAAATTATGTTAAAAGCTAAAATCTTTAGCTTCTCAAATTTGTTAGAAAAACTAGTTGGATGTATATTAATCAATTACCAATATACCAGCAATTTACTGAAATCTCCTGTAATCACTTTTAGGAATCGCAACAGCTATTCATCCAAACAAACCTTTACGATCTAGATTTGATTAACTTCACCTAGGTTAGGCAGATCAAACTGGGAAAAGAAATTATGAGTCTGAAATATTGAAAATAAATATAATAATAATTACCAGGAATATGGGGGAATTTGCGAGGGACAAACGGCCTGAGGATGGCTTTCTGAATTTTCCAATCAACAGGATTCAGAGCAGCCGCTTCGAATTTCAGCAAAACCTCACCTTTCTTCGGAGTAGGAACAGGAACTTCAACATGCTGAAATTGAACATAGAAAATCATAAGTGTAAACAAAATAAAACAAAAAATTATCCAAAATTTCTCTCTCTTTCTCGAAATCGAACGGCAAAAATATAGAAACGGTAGTGAAGAGGAAAGGGGACGAAGAAAATGAAGAAAGCAAAGCACCTTCAAAGCAGCGGCTCCGCCGCCGTAGCCGTCGTACTGAACGGCGTGCATAAGCCTACCAGTGCCAGCCATGGCTGCCGTGGGAAAAAACTGTGGGAAGGAGAGAGGTTTTGGCGTGGTTTTGAGAAAATCGTCCAAGAGATAAGGATGTCGGTTGGTGAAGGGAAGAGAGTAGATTAGGGTGCTCCACAGTTATTTTAAAAATAGATTTCAGATGACGAAAATCGGTGTGTAAATTATTGGATACGCACACGAGGAATTAAGTCCTTTTATGGGTTACGTTCACGAGGAATCGAGACGATACGTGACGTCGTTTCAGAGAAGAAATACTAACTTTTAAATGACGGGTCTAAATTACAGAGAAAATTATTATCTTATATGTAATAATTATCTTTACAAGAAATTCACCCAGAAAAATATATATATATATATATATCTTTATAAAGAATTTATATTTATTTTAATAATATGAAACATTATTTAGAGGGATAATTAATGAGACAAAGAATCTAAAATAATATATCTTGATTTATTTTGAGTCAAATATTTATAATTTGTAATCCCCTTATTTGTTTTTAGTGGGTGGATCGTTTTTACACGTTAATCATTTTTCTATTCTCTCTTTTTTTATTATTATTTAATTTAGTTATAAATAATAATGTTAAATAGATCGGTTCAACTTATTTATTTGGATCTATCAATGTATCGTTACAGATTGTATATAACATGATTCATGAGGAGTCTATACTATTTTTCAAAGAGTTTGACAGCCTTAACTCTCGAATAGTGTTTTTTTCTAGTAAAAGTTTTTAAAAATTATAATTTTAATAAGGTTGAATGAACCTTAAGCCGGTTCAAGCCTACAAATGAACTACATTACCAGGTCAAAACAACGATTAACAAACCTTATCATCAAGGGAAAATAAAAAATAAATTAAAAAAAAAAAACCCTTAACCTCAAGGAGTATGAGAGTGTTATAAACGACAAAAAAAAAAAAAAAATCTCTCTTTACAGGAGACGGCACGGGAAGATTTTTTATTTTTTACTTATTACTTTTATTCAGGGAAGATTGTGACTGATAGTTAGTTCCGTTTAGTTTGATATCTCCGATTCAAATTTTTCATTTCAGTTTTTTTTTTTTTTTTTCTGAAAAGTTAATAAGAATTATAACTAGATTTTAAAAAATCAAATAACTCCAACTTAAAAATTCCATCTCTAACCGGTAAATCAAACACGCCCTTAATTTGTGAATGGCCCAAAGAGATTTTTTATTTTTTTAGTCAGAAAGTAATATAACCGGGTCTTTAGGGATGATATTTTCACCCCGCACCCAATTAGGATCGGGTATGTAGGATAATATGTGGGCATGAGGACGTATATGGGGGTTAAGATTAATCCCTCATACTCGCACCCACTCCACTTATATCCTTATAAACGTATATATACATATATAATTTAGTGTTTCACTATAATTTTCTTTATGAATTTAGTTTATAGATTCTTAGAATTTGGATTTGTTTTTAAAATTTTAGATTTATTTTAGTTACATTTGTGATTATGTTGCTAAATTTTACGAAAACTTTATTGAAATTTATTTTGAGTTTTTCTTTTTTGACGTCTTAATGAATCAATAGGTAGAGTATGAGTATAACACCTCTAGTAGGGTTTAACCTGCATATACACATGCATTAAATTAGACGGGTGTGGGGGCGGATATAAGGGGTAAAAATGGTGACCGATATGGGTGTGGGAGAAGCACACCCACCGTCATCCCACCCCATTGCCATCTCATTGATAAGAATCAGAATTTCATGTAGTATAAATTGATTTGTTAAGTTGTAAAATTTAATTACTAGTTCATGTGAAAATAATAAGTGGATGGACTTTCCTACAGTTTTATTAAAAGTAGTTTGAGAATTTTATATCTGTAATTTCGGTTAACTTAATTTTTTAAAAAAATTAAAAACATCATCATTAGGATTAATTATGAGAAAAGTTGAGGAAAAAACGCATAGAGTGTGAGCATATCCGATTTTTATTTTTTTTTTAACATCTTGATTATTATAATAAATTAGTACAACGGCTAAAAAACAACAAAATCTCAAAAGAGGTGATCTTGTATAAAACTTGCATGTTCGTATTTGTTTATTTTCTTTCATGATATTAATCACTCTCGATATTATAAAATTAGAGCATTATATTTTTAAAAAGCTTTGTCAATAAATTAATATTGAATTCTGTTTGTTATACATATTTTAATTATATTATAATCAGATATAATGTTTATAAATATATATTATAGATAGAGCCATTCGATTATATAAAGCTCTCTATTCAAATAATAAGAAAGATAGAAATACTATTATTTTCCAAAGCCAAAAGGTAAAAATGTCACCATTTACATGAAAAAGGCAAAAATGTCACCAATGACTGGGGAAATAAGCTATTTTGCAGAAATATTTTTATCCCCCGTCAAATAAATAATTGATTAGAGAAAGACTTTTCTTCTTCCCCGTACAAGATAAGTTACCCTTTGACGAGTCATGTTCAATTTTTGTGGAGACATGTTCAATTTTTTGTGTTTCATATTGGCTGTGCGTCTTTATTTATTTATTTTTTTGGTAGGAAGATAATACTGTATATTTTCTTTTTTTTTTTTTAGTAAACCTACATTTTACTATTTTATTTTTCGAAAAAAGTAAATACAAATATATAAAGGTCCCTTACTCAATTAGGACCCTAAATAAAGACCAAAAAATCATCTAAATCAAGGCCAAACTACTTGTTAATTATCCTGTCAATTAATAATCACAAAATTAGGAAATCAAAAAATCTTTAGAAAATAAGAATAATCGCTGAATTCTAACACACGCCCTACCAACTTGCCTTCAAAAAATTTGAGAACAATTTTAGAAATCTCATATGCCAGACTCAAATTCACATGTGTTTCAAAACAAATTGATTTTCAGAAACTTCACATGTCAGGCTCAAATTCCATGGATTTCACAGCACATGCCTCAATTTTAGAAGCTTCACATGACAAGCTCAAATTCACATGAACACAGACTTTAAAAAATAAAAGGGAAGATGACTATATATAAATATATATATATATATATAAATATATTTTTTTTAAATAACGCTATATTTTATTATCTTATTTTAACAGAACAAAAAATACAAATATAGAAGTTCGTCGCCCAATTAGGACCATCAATAAGGACCAAAAAATCCTCCAGAAAATCTTCTAAATCAAGCCCAAACAACTAGCTAATTTTCTTGCCAGTTAATTGTCATAAAACTAAGAAATCAAACATATTTTCAGAAAATAGAAATAATAATTGAATTCTTATAACATTCCTTTAGCTGGGAGTTTTCTATTTTTGTCGTTTTGAAACATTTGCTGAGAGTTTGATATTGCAACAAATTTGTTAATTACTATGGACCTTCTACCACGAAAAAAAAAATGACTAATTTATTATGGACTGAGGACTTCATAGAAGGGTATTAGAACAACAAAAGAATTCATAGAAATTAGTTCAGCAGAATATTCGACCTAAAGCATCTACCCAAAGTTACGTCAACTCAATCATCAGCGCAATCCCAGCAAAAAAATTAAAAAGAAAAAGATAAAAAATCATCAACGTAAAAGGAACACCATAATTTTAGACGGTCTTGTTGCAAACTCAATTCAGTCTTCATGTTAAAAAAAGACTCAACAACGAGAAAATGCTTTATTTTCCTCTCTAACCAAAAAAATTTGTAATTTAAGTCGTGAAAAATATCCTATCAATAAATATATATTTAAATCGTGAGATCTATCAATTTTTATTAATTGTGTATATATATATTTATTTATTTATTTCTATATAATTTAATCAGATCTAATATTTAAAAACATGAAAATTACATAGGAAGGAAGAATAAAATAAAATGATACGACAAATCAAAAAAGAGAGAGATAAAAAAAAAAGACAAATATATATAATGACTCTAGACTCCATTTTTGAGCTAAAAAGGATTTAACATCTTCATTCTTCGTGCCATATTAACATAACATGATATACATGCAACCAAATGATCATTAGCACTTGCATAACCCGTTAGAACAGTTTGTTAATCACCACAAAAAAAAAAATTATTTTAACTCATGCAAAATTCTCCTTTACATACCCTAAAGCGTCCTTGAAATTGTCGGCCAAGTCATTGGCAATAGTAGAGATCATCTCAGAGAATTCTTTTATCAGCTCGGGCAAATATTCCTTGAGCAACCCTTCAAAGGAAGCTCGTGTTTGCTCCACAAGTCCCGTAATCGCTGAGCTCGCCATTGAAGCCGATCCCACAGCACCTTCCTTGAGAAGATCGAACGACGTCGAGATCATCGTCGTAATTGCTTTCAATATAAGCTCCAAGAAGTACTGAACAACCCCTTTAAGGACCTCCGAGAATTGTTCCAGTAACCCTTTCGCGTTTTCGCCGGGAACTTTGAACGCTTGGATCAGTGACACTAGAAGATACGCTGTAGTTGAGAAGATCAAACGTGTAACAAAATAGGATATAGTGCTTAACGTTGCAAACAAGATTTTGATAAGAAAAACTGCCATTTTTTTGTGTTTTTTGTGTTTTTTTTTTTTTTTTTTGGGTTAATTGGCCGGGTTTGAGGGGAGACTTTTGGAAGAAGAAAATTTTACAATGAAGGCAAAGCAAAGATGCTATACATACATAAACATATATACAGACAATATATGTCTAAGACAAGTGGTATTGTAGAAGTTTCAAGGTCATTGGATGTTTGGACTTTTTAAATGAAATATTACGTAATGAAACCGTTGAAACCGTATATTTTATATGATTTAACTGGTGTTTTATAAGGAGAAGTTGTCTCATCACCTTCTTAGAAACTCACAATCCAACCATAGTTGGAAGCTTTATATATATATATATATATATATATATATATCTTTTTAAACATCGCTGATTGGAACAAACATGTATAAGTAAGAAACATTCAAATGTCCCGACGTTCGACCGACCACGCGTGAAAGACAAAAAAACAGAGAAACGAAAGCATATAATAACATTTTCAGTGAACTAAAAACATCGGAAATAACGAGTCATTGTATTTAAAGTTGCTATCTTGAATTTTCCACGAAAATGCCGGTTGATCAATAAAATGCATTCTTTGAGTTGATTCCATCAGTTTGAAAAAGTAGAGAGTGTTGGTTGAATTTACAGATAAGGATCTTATGGATCTAACTTAACCGTGTCCTATTCAACCCATTTTTTTCAAGAAGTCGTCTCGCAGCTTAGGAAGACCTTGTTTTTTTTTTTTTTATCCTTTTCCTTTAATTTTACTATTTATTTTTTCAAATATTTTTAAAAAATTCAAACTTTAAAATTCTTTAATTTTATCATTTTAAATCAAAATGGGATAAATTTTTTTAAATTGTATAGAATTTCGAGATGAACAAAATAATATTCATATTGCTAATTTTTTTCCGAATACATTTTAAGTTTTTATACTTTTTCATTCCAAACAATTTATTTTCACCAAACGCATATTTCTAAAACTCAAATCATTTTCAATCTCCAAAATACCGTCTCCAAATGTATTTCCAAACAGAGTCTGAAAGTAAGACTATTAGGGTGTGTTTGGTTGGCGGGATTCTAGGGAGGTTGAATTCAGGTTGAGGGAAAGCTTGGGAAGGATTGAGCCACACTTTTGTTTGGTAGGAGGGATATTGAACCAATGGAAGGAAAGAGGGGTGGATTGATAATCAGTGGGGCCCACTCACCTTGCGATTACAATACGACAACTTTACAATTAAAAAGTCAGCAACCATTATCCTTCACCTCTATTATACCAAACAACTTTAAACAAATTTACAATATTTTCTTTCGCTGACATTCTCTATCCATCTTTCACTTCTTCCATCCCTCCTGCCAAACATATCCTTAGATCTAATGGAATGAAACGGGGTTGGGTGGACTTTGGGTTACGTTTATATGTTCGATTTTATTTACGGTATTAATTTCTTATATGTTTTTCGAATGACACTAGCCTCTTAAATAAATTTAATTAAAAAAAAAAAAAAAAAAGAAAGGAAGAAGAAGAAGAAAGTTTTGCAGTTTCGTAACAGAACCTAATCTTTTTCAAACCTTTATTTGGTTTTGTTTTTTCAAAACGCTTGTCGTTGCCAATTTTTTAAGTCTTGCGAAGCCCAATTTTGCAAGGGAGACCAGCAATAATCTTGCACGTTAAAGTAACGTTAACCGCAAGCAGCATTTGATTGTTTAATTAATGGGAACTAATAATATTTTAAAGCTGACAGATGCTTTGAGAATAAGCAATTTGTCAATTTGTAAGCTACCCGCAAAAGCCTGTATTCTCTCATTTAAGATCAACTTAATAAAAAAATATATTAATGTGGTAAACTATTAAAAGAGTTGAGAGAGTAATTATTATGAAAATTAGAAAATATTGCATATAAAAGTAATAGATAAATAAACCAAGACGGTAGTGATAATTGTCAGTCTAATTTAAAGCTGTTATTTATATTAACATAAGAGTGGTAATAAAAACAGAATAATACAGAATTCACAGTATAGTAGTGTTCTATTTAAAAAATATACTCTTCTATACAGAGGAAAAATCCCTCAAGTGCTCGCAAAGTAGAGACAGCATGTAGAAAACCGCAATCCTTCTATATTTACTAGGGTTGTTCCTCAGAGCACCTCATCTTTTGTACATGAAAACGAAGTCTGGTTTACCAGTCAAGTCAGTTCTCCTTGAGCTTATAGACGGTGTTGATGCATTCTTCTGTCTCCCAAAGGAATGACCCGAAGGCAACAGCCTCCAAAACCAGCCTCTTCAGGCTTGAAAACGAGGTCAAGATGACTTCATCATCCTCCATTGAACCTGTCTTCTCATCCCCGAAAAGGGCACGGCTGTGATTCTCAATCAAACTTGTAGCCTCCTCAGACTTGAGTTTTGCACATCTCTGTAGCGTCTCTGGATCGAACCCCATCACATAACATTTCAAATTTCCAGGTTTCTTCTCCCGACTACTTTCCTCGGGACTCTGCGACTCAGATTGCATGCTGCTGATGCGGTCAAACAGAAGATTCTTTATTCCATGGTGCTGAATGGGAGTCCTCTGCCTCGGGTTAAGATCATTGCTTTCCAAGGCCATGCATTGCTCTAGCTGGAGTCTCAACAAGGCAGACTTCAAAAAGTAGCCATATAAGATGGAGGCCACGTATATTCGACTAAGCACAGATTTAGAAATTGTAGTAATTGCCCAGTGGTCTTTGACGCTAGAATTCGCTCTCAATCCGATGACAGCAGCAATGTGTTCCCTTACAATCTCCAAAACTTCAAAGCTGTAGATTGACTCTAGCGCCCAGTCCTTTGAAGGCCATATCTCCAGTCTTCCATTGTAGATGCATCGAGAGAGGCTAGGAACCAAAGGAACTTTGATCTCAGAAAACTTGTAAAATATCATTAGATACATGATGTCTTCAACTGCAGCTTGGCACTCGTTCTCCTTCATTTGTGCAATCCTCCTGGCATTCAGAAGCATATCAGGACAAAATATCTTACAAATACAACTTTTTCTTCGGAATTTTAAATATAATGTTTCTGCCCACCAAGGAATTCCACCAGTGATCCATCCGCTCTAATCTGTTTAAGATAGTAAAAGCATCAACTAGGCGACACTTCACATTGGTGGAAAATTTCCTTGCAAGGATTGTCTGTGCACAAAGATGTTAGTTAGCATGGCTCACGCCTTAAACTTAGCTGAAGATCACCATCACGTCAGTCACGCAGCAAATTATAATGACAAATAGGATCAAACCACAGGTCACATAAAGATCAAATTCTTACCTTCGAAAATCACACAGATTAGTAATAAATCCATGCAATAAACACCAACACCCTTATTATCTCCATACTACTGTTGATAGATTTTCAATTTGGTTTAGCAGTCTCAACGACTAGTTAGTATATTTTTCGTTCAATGTTCACATAAAGAGCACAACAACAAGAATTAGCACATATTAAATGGAAGACGGGACTCATCTTCTCTTTTCAACCGTTTTCGAGCTAGCCCTACAAGAGTCATATTCTTGTAACAACAAAACTGACTTAGTCAACATAGATAAGGATATAGATGGGGTTTCTCTACATACAAACTTAAGTTTCTATTATTAATGTTGGCTTTTGAGACAAAATCTGATCTACTGCTATCAAACTATAGTGTAGGAGTGTAGGACAACCAATTCATAAGGCCCACAAAGGCAATCGACCTAAATTGCAAGTCCTATTATTGTAAAAAGGCACATCTTTTGGGAACATTAACACCAGAATCACAACTGTGAAAGCGCAATTTCAAGGGAAAATCACAGAAAACAAGGGCGTTTGACTTTATAGTTGTTCAAAAAACGTCACGGTCAACACCAAGTCCCAGAACCAACCCACAACAAAGTGATTAAACGATTTAATTAGGCTATTTATCTCTACTTAACAACAAATAATTCCGCCATGTTAATATTCAGAAAATCACACAAACAGTTCATGGCTATCAATTAAAGAAAGCATAGAAAGATCGAATTAGAAAGAGCGCAAAATTGGGAAAGAAAGTCACCTGTGGAGGCAGGCCTCGGGAGATCCATCGCTGAGAAACATCCGATTGCGAGCGTCGTCGCGATCGTCGGCCAAGTGCTTGAGCTCGTCGGCGACGGCGAGGTGGAACAGCTGCGGGTGGTTCTGGAGCACGCCGATCAGGTCCGTCCCGGACGGCGTCCTCGGCCCCAGCGGCGAGTTAAGGCTACTAGACTCACAGTGGCCGGCGCCGGCGCCGGCGACGGCTACCACCGCCAAACTCCTCCTCCTCCCTCCGGCCCGGAAACTGACGACGGCGGACCCAGGGAAGAGACTGCTACGGCCGCTCTGGGGTTTCAGAGTCGACGGAAGGCGAGGGATTCTGTGGTGAGAGAGGCAATAGTCCATCAAATTGCTTGAGAAAAATCTCAGAAAAAATACAAAGAAAAAAGAGGAAAAAGAAATATAATTATGATTGGGGTGAAGATAAGGAACAATAGAATATTCGTTATTATAATGGATAGGGTTCAGTTCGGGAGTGTCAGGAGTGGAAAAGTGGAGGCAATTATTGAGTCCTAGCCCGATTATTGTAAGGACTGTGAAACTGGTCGTTGACTTGTTAGAGTCCTACTAAACAGCGGTGGAGATTTTTTCGGGTTTAGTGATAAGATTGAGTAAGATGTTTGTGGCCAATCTGAGAGCAATTACGAGAATGTTATCGAATCGAATTAGAACACGCAATCCGCGACTGATTTCTGGATTAGCATCGGTTGACCCGATTGGACGGCTGCTATTCCACCAGATCATGCTTTGGTGCACTTATTTTATAGATTTTTTTATTCATAAGATTCTACTGGCTTTATTTAAAAAAAAAAAATTTGTTTTTGGCTAAGATTTGTTCTCGTTCACTCTTTATCTCAAAAAAAAAATAATAATA
The DNA here is from genome assembly GCA_009761775.1 of Ficus carica. NCBI lineage: Eukaryota > Viridiplantae > Streptophyta > Magnoliopsida > Rosales > Moraceae > Ficus > Ficus carica. Next base: position 1,285,468 of record CM019748.1, on the reverse strand, counting down.
ATATATATATATATATCTTTCTCTCTCTTTATTTTTTTTCCTTGTTTTTGTTAATTTATATGACAGAGATTGTTTGGTTGTAAGTTTAGTTTAAAATAAATTATATTTTCTTTATCATGATTTTTATCTTTTTCTGAAAAAGTTTTTATCTTTTATGAAAAAGTTTTTTATCTTTTTTAAAAAATTACTATTAAAACTTAAGGCCCGTTTGACGTATGAGTTTAAACTCATCACCATCAATTCAGTTTTTGTCTTTTTCCCCAAAAGTTTTTTGTCTTTTCTGAAAAAGTCAACCAAAATCACTATTTAAACTTACAAATCTTAACTCAAACTCATACACCAAACATGCCCTTAAAAATCTTAAACTAAACTCATTCACCAAACACCCCTTAAATATCTTAATTTGGAAAGAGTGGGATTCTTAAAGATTTTGCATGTGAATCAGCGGTGGATAATTGGTTTCTTCTTTAAGAATATTTTATATGGGATTGCACTTACAATGTATACATAATTTCGTATCTAATTTGACTAAATGTAGAATTTGAATTGCTGATTATTACTCTATCAGTCCTATACCATCATTCTCATCTCACTTCTATTAAATTATCTTATATTTTTTATTGAGTAAATTAATGACTATTAATAAAAATATCTTTTTTTTTTAATTTTGATTGTGAAGATTCGAACTCTACACCTAATGGTGAAGTTAGGTGTGAAAATTATTGTTAAACTATACTTATAATCACGGAATATATTTTTTTTATCCCAAGGTATAACAAGTTATTGTATGAGCAGGATTCAGTTTTTAATTCTTGTATCACTTGTTAAAATTTTCTTATATTTGCAAAATTTAATAAATTTTGATGACTACTGATAGTAGTAGGATATTTTCTTCATATCTAACACCTAATTCTCTTATTCTTATTATGAACGACCCATTTTAATTGCCAGAATATTACCATTAATTTCAAAAGCAAATTATTCTTTTCTTTCAAGAGAGTATTATTTTTCAAAAAAAAATAAAAAAAATACTAAGTTTAATCACAAATTCATATTTAAGGGGAAAAAAAAGTAATAGAGTTTAGAGACATCTTTGGACACGTAATCGAATGCATCATTCCTTTTTACAAATATATTCAACGGCAAAATATTTTTCATCCAAAAGTATGTGAATAGATACACAAACACAGATATGAAAGTCAAAGTTCTTGGTTAAATGTAACGGTCATGGATAGTCATCATTAAAATGACTATTTATATAAGAGTCCTTGATCAAAATAACATCAAAAGAAAATGTAAAATATATATAACTGATAGTTTTTTTTATATAAATTTAACAGTTCAAAACAAAACTATGCGGATAATGTATAATTTTTCACACTCGTGTAGAAATTACCTTATATAATGCTTATACACAAATCTTTAACCCAAAAAAAAAAAAAAAATGGTAGTTACAACTCAACATCTCTCATTCACAGCCAACACAAAATACATATGGACACAGAAATAGAAAACAGAAACACAACCGCAAATCAATACACCAAATCCAAATCACAAGTTACTATACACAGAAAACCAGCCTCCTTTTTCTTTTCCAAGAAAAGACATATAGGTTGCTGTTGGAAAAATGGTTTTCAAATCATTTTAAGGAACCATTTTGAGGTCCAAATTTGAGTGGGACCCACTACGTAAAATTAACGGGTCTTGGTGGATTTGCGTTTTCCGTTGCGAGGAGATCAAATTCATATATTCATACACTCAAAATGATATTCGGGTGAATGAGAAATTGATGCTCAAAGTGTGCCCATTGGAATGGAATTTTGTTGGAAAGTTGGTTGTAAATGTGGAGTCCCACATTGTTTAGGAATGAAAGCATGATGGACTTTATAAGGATTTGCACTTTTGGACTTGGGTAAGATTGTGAACCCAAGATGTTCTCTCACGCGCAGGGGGGGTGCAAATCCTAGCCCCGGTGGGTTAGGGGCCCAATGTGTGCGCCCGCACGACGTGAGCGACGCGAATGCTGGTTCGTTGAGCTTTGTTTTGAAAATTTTTTTTTCTTTCCAACACAATTCCGAATTTTTTTTTAAGGAAATGAACAGCCTCATCTTTTCATATTCTGAAAAGATTGTTCATATTCCAATGGAGTAAATGGGGCAGCACTAATGGTGCATTAATCTGGAATAAAGCCAAAGACCTTTGGTTTTGTAACACCTCCTTTTGGAGCCTATAAAAGGAGGCCTCCTCATGCATGAAAACACACCTTAAACACACACTAAATCCGAGCACAAGCACAAGTTTCTTTCTCTTGTTTTTCGGTTTTCCTTGTTGTAGTCGAGTTCGGGTTTTGAGTTTTGGTGATAGAGGGAAGGCTTTGATTTCAAGTTCGCCGGAGCGGTTTTCGATTGTGCTAGACTACCGTTGTTGTCGTTGTATCCTGGGAGACAGACGTCCATTGAAGCCTCGAGCACTTTACCGGAGGGGACGAATCTGTTTTAAGGAAAGCGTGATTCACGTGCCTCGACGTTCTACACTTTTGTTTGGTTTCCTACGAGTTGAGGTTGAGTTTTGATGTACTCATTTTCGTTATAATTGAATTTACTTGTTCGTTGTTTATGTCTCTCTTGCTATATTATTTCTAACAGTTGCTACAATCATTTAACATTAACAGACAACCACACACTCCCAAATCCTATAAATAAAAGCCAAAGTTTTCACTACAAAGAATGTTCCAAACACACCAATCAAACCAAAAGTTGAAAACCAAAAAAAAAAATGAAGGTTTGGGCGGTGTGATTGGTTCTGATGATAAGCGCGGCGACGATGGTGGAGCAGGCGTGGGCTAATTCTCCAGAAAACAGACCACTCAGGGTCGTGTGGCTCCAAAATTCAAGCCCATCGAGCTAATTTCTGAGCGTCCATGCCACAAAGCCGGTGGTCCTTACCCTGGTGGCGATTACAAAACGACTCCTCGCATGAAGGCTAATAACTACGACCGTGGTTGCTCCAAATCCTTCCGCTGCCGCCACTAATATATATATATGTGTGTGTGTGTGTGTGTATACATATATACCTTTCTATATGTATATGAAGTGCATGTGTATTTACATATATAACATATATGTGTGTAATCTAGGGGTACTAATGATTCTCTAGGTTGTTTTATTTACTTTCATTTTTTGAAAGGGTTTTTTTTTTTTAATTTATGTTTTTAGTTTTGTAAGACCTTATTTTATGTTTTTTCTTTTCTTTTTAATAAAAAAATTTTGCTTATTTAAAAAAAAAAAAAAAAAAAAAAGGGTGCTAGCAATCATGCTTGGTGTGTGTAGCATTAGATGTGTGTAATTATCTTTTTCTTTCTAGCTTCATAAGATGATGGCTGAAAGAGGTGATAAGATTTATAAAGGGAAGTTTATGTAAATGTATATAATATAAATTGAGTTTATTTAGAAAGTATACAATTTATTTTAAACATCATCAAATAGTTATGGGGATATTTTAAGTGTGTATCAAATTCATATCATAAAGCATGTAACATTCAATTTGATTAATTTAATAACGAAAATTCCCTCAAAGAAAAAGAATACTAAAAAGGAAAAAAAAAATATTTTTTCTTTCGTTTGGGCTTTTAATGTTACAAAAAAAATACAATTTTTACAAAGAAAAATCCGTACTAATGTTTATTTATATATTTATTTTTTTAAAAAGGACTTACTGACGTTTATTTGAGGGCAAAGTTTAATTCGTCTTGGATTTTTATTTATTTATTTATTTTAAGCAATCTATGTTATCATTAACAACCACATCTCACTGCGATTCAAATCATTCTTCTAACCTCCGTCTACTATTTGCACACTTAAAACAACTGAAAATTCATAATCCTACAAAAACAAAAAAACAAAAATGTAGAAACTCTTAGTTAAACCCCTAACCTCAGACGGCGACGGCGACGGTGACGAGCACGTCAGCCCTGCCACAACCGCCGTTCCCAACTCTATCCCCAAGGATCCCAACACCTCTGTTGCGCAGCCACAGTGATTCCAATCAGCGAATTTGGTCAAAGACCCATAGCTACAAGGATCGAAAACCACCATTGCGAAACCCACCTCTGCCTGGGTCTTGAAACCCACCGGTGATGGATCTGGGTCTAGTGACCCACTTCTCTGTCGACGAGATTGGGAAGGTAGGATGGCGGCGGGGTGGTGGCGGAGTCCTTGCTATTGGGAGGAGGACGAAGTTGCATATGGTTTGGACTTTGGAGGAGGTGCTTCCATGGGAGTCGTTGTTGTTTGTACTTAATCGGGGGAGAACACCTTTTTTTTTTTTTTTTTTTTTTTTCTTCGCACCAAAAAAAAAAATCTGAAAAAAACTTTAAATCCTCTTTGTTATTTTACTAGAATGCCCTCAAGTGTCTCAGAAAATACGTGCATGTATGTTTTTCCATCCAAAATTAACTATGGTGGAAAATTTGCTAATGGTTCAAAGAGAATGGATGTTATAAATCAAAGTTCATGGACATTTTATGATAAGGTCTAAAATTCAGGAAGAAAATATGAAATTTGTTTAATATAATACAATCTCTAATATATTTGTCTATACTAATTATATATTTATTAAAAAATAGTATGAAAAATGATATTATCTTACTTTACACTCCAATGACATTGCCTTATTTTATACTCTAATGCATAATGCTAATTCTAATTCTAATTCTATTTTACTTTTTATTATCATTATTATGCTTTGAAACTTATAAAAGTAAATTATCAATATTTATATAAATTAAAGATGAAAATATTATAATAATCACATGAAAAAATCAAGATAATAATCAATAAAAATCAAATGTTAGATTTAATATTGACTTGTGATAAATTTATAACAAAACTCACTGGATTTTCATTCGATCTTACGTGACAACTAATAGTAGTAGGACATGTTCTTCATATCCTAACACATAATTCTCCGATTCTTAATAAGAGTGACCCATTTTACTTACCACAATTCTACCATTATTTTCAAAAGCAAGTTATTATTTCCTTTTAAAAGAGTATTATTTTTTAAAAAAACTGCTAATGCATTTTTTATTTTTTATTTTTGAAAAAGAAAAGTAATAGACTTTAGAGACGTCTTTGGACACGTAATTGAATGCATCTTTCCTTTATACGAATATATTCTGCAGCAAAATATTTTTCACCCAAAAGTATTTGAATAGATAATACATACACAAATAGAGATAGGAAAGACAAAGTTCTTGGTTAAATGTGGTGAAAAGGTCATGGATAATCATCATTAAAATAACATAAAAGAAAACATAAAATATATATATACCTATACAGATCCGATGATTCAAAACAAAACTCTGCCTATATATATAATTTTAGTAGAAATTGCCTCCCCCCTCAAAAAAAAAAAAAAAAAAAAGTTAGTGCTACAACTAAGCATTTCTTAATCACAGCCAGCACAAAACAAATACAGAGACAAAATAGAAACAGAAATACAACCGCAAATCAATACATCACAAGTTAATAACCACAGTAAACCAACCTATTTTTTCTCTCCCAAAAAAAGACATATAGGATCACTATAATAAGGTCATTTAACAGACAGACAACCCGCACTCCCAAATCCTATAAATACAACACAAAATTTTCATAACAAAAATGTCCCAAACACAACAACCAAACCAAGATCAGTTTAAAGCCAACAAATCTAAAAAATCTAAAAAAATGAAGGTTTGGGCGGTGTGTTTGGTTCTGATAATAAGCGCGGCGACAATGGTGGAGCAGTCGTGGGCCAACTCTGCTCCCTGGGATTTTTCAAAATTCAAGCCTATCGATCAAATTTCTGATAATCCATGCCACAAGGCCGGTGGTCCCTATCCTGGTTGCAGTTACAAAACGACGCCTCGTATGAAAGCTAATAACTACGACCGTGGTTGCTTTAAATTCTTCCGCTGCCGCCAGCCCCCCCAGTAATAAATATGTGTGTGTATGTGTTTATATATTTACCTTTATATCTGTAGATGAAGTGCATGCGTATTTACATATATAACATATGTGTGTAACCTGCGTACTAAGGTTGTTTTTATTTAGTTTCATTTTTTTTATTTTATTTTTGTTTTTAATGTTGTAATACCTTATTTTATGTTTTTACTTTTCTTTTTAATAAAATTTTTGCTTCTTTGAAAAAATAAGGGGTGCTGACAGTTATGATTTTGTGTGTGTGTGTGTGTGTGTGGTATTAGATGTGTGTAATTATCTTCTTCTTTCTCGCTTCATAAGATAGTCTGAAAGAGGTGGTAAGATTTATAAAGGGAAATTTATTTATTATTATACAATTTGAGTTTATTCAGAAAGCATACAATTTATTTGGAACATCATCAATTATTTACTGGGATATTTTTAGTGTGTATGAAGTTCATCTCATAAAGCATAAGCATTCAGCACAATTTTGATTAATGCAATAACGAAAATTCCCTCAAATGCAGTTGCAAGCATAGTCTAATGATAATTTTACACTTAATTCCATTATAAGGTATAGAATTCGAATCCTTCCAACTCCAAGTTCAAAAGAATAATAAAAACATAGATTTTCTTTGTTTTGGGAAATTGAATATAAAATACAATTTTTTAACTAAAAAAATCTGTAATAATGTTTATTTGACGGCAAATTTTAATATTTCTTACATTTTTTCAAAAAAAAAAATTCTAAGTTAAAATTTTCTTTCCTTTTTTTGTACATATTCATCAGTATTCTAGTTAAAATTGAATGTCGACCTATACACTTCAATGTCCTAATGCAAGCATAGTTTAATCTAGTAATAATTCTATACCCGACTCCATTATAAAGTGTATAATATAAATTTCCCTACCCTCAAATTTTTACAATATATATATATATATATCTGGATGTAAATTTAATAAGGTTCAAAATAAATTGAATATTTTCGAAATATAAAACTTAAAGTAGATGTACTGCTTATATAAATATGTCATTTATAAATAAAAACCAGCGAAGGTTTGATTTGTTACGCTAGGTAATTAAAAATTGCTTTTAATTAACTTAACAATTAAAACTGCGCTCAATTGGACTGAAGGACCATTATTAGGTTATTGTTTCCGACCTAATAATAGGAGGGAGCAATTTAATCTTGATAGTTGATCAACAACCAATCAATTCAGTTAATACAATTTTATGGTTTGTTTGATTTATCAACCCAAATCTAAAATTCCAACTTAGTTTTTTCCTTTTTTATGAAAAGTTTTAATATTTTTAACTAATTTTGAATAAGTCAACCAATTCTAACATAAAAATTTCAACTTAAACCGACCAATCAAACGGGGCTTAGTCTATCTATAGTAATTCACCAAGTGTTATAAGTTGGTTCTAAGTTGGTTGATTCAATTTACAATCTTCCACTTGATCCGGTTCATCCCGGCTCATTCTAACTGCTCAATGTATTAGAATTCCTTCGACAAAATTCTGTAATTTTACTCGTTCCATATTTAATGCACGAAGTAACTCCAATTGTCATAACTATGACTATGTCAATAATTTAAAACATTGATTAAATAATGGTATACCAAATGCTTAAAATTAGGGAAACTAATATATTAATGCATACACAAATTATATGCAGATGTTATTAACCTTTAGTATCAGATACGATATTAAATAGGGCATTGTTTATTTTGGCATGTTAATAGCAATTCAAAGTCAGATTTTTCATGCTAATAGTAAATTAATCAACATGCAACTGCACACCGTAATAGAATCTTTTACTTAACATTAATTTATACACGCATTGAATATGTTACCATATAAGAAATTTCGTCTTTATCTATACAATGTAATACCATATTCAATATATTTGTCCATGCTAATGATAGATTTATTAAAAAAAAAATGAAAAATAACATTATCTTACTTTATACTCCAATGTATAATGCTATTTTTAATTATATGTTACCTTTTGTTATCATTTTTATGCTTTGCAACTTGTAAAAGTGAATGTTTAATATTTACATAAAGTAAAAATGAATATATTATATTAATGACTTGAAAAAGTCAAGGTAATAACTAATAAGAAGCAAATATTAAATTTAACATTATCTTATGGTAAATTTATCACAAAGTTTAGCATACGACAAATTTGAGATTAAAGATAACTCTTCATTAGAAATCATTTTTTCATCCAAATGACAAAATTTATTATTGGCACGACGATTTAACATTACATTGGAGATACTCTAAGGCTTTTTGTGCATTAGAGACCATAATACTTATTGTATCATCCTCAAAACATTTTCCCTAAAGAAGGGGAAAAAGCCATCAGAAGTGATAAAGATGACCAACGGCATTTGGTTCTCATGTGTTTGTCTCTTATTGGCATGGCGGTCCTCATGACAAGTCGTGTCGAGGTAAGACATTTTGCCAAAATCGGCACTGAATATACGGAGTGGTTTACGGCTGCAGGCCCGTAAGTACAGTCGAACACCGACGGCTACAAACCAATGTGGCTGCCCGAGAATATTACTAGGTGTTGTACACGTAATCCTCCTCCAACTTCCGGCTAAGTCTACAAGTCAGTGTGAAGGATCTATTCTTCTATAGATACTCTTATAATCCTAAATATAAGAACATGAGACTAATGTGTATAGGTTGCTTCTTCTGTTACTCTAGGGCTAGCAATGGATGTAATGCGTGCTCGTTAATCCTGGCTGGTTATGGGTTCGGTTTGTTTGTGGTAACGCGGAGTTTCTTTTTTTTTTTAATTGGTCCAACCAGTAAAACAATAAACGGGAGAACCAAAATAATATGGATATTAATTGTCCAGCTAGAAACAACAATTGATGGTTTTTGCTAGCCTAGTAATTTTTGAACAATTATGGTTTGGAATCACATTTTTAAAAGGGTTTAATGGTTAAGCAAATGTTAGAAAAAAAATATATATATATATATATTAAAATGTCTTATTGAAACTCTGATATAAATTTCAAAATATATTCATAAGACCTTTTGTGAGAAGTCATATTTTGTGACATTGATTGGAACATTTTTTAAATAAATGAAACTCTAATAAACAAATCATTTAAATAGTTCTAAAAGTAACTTTTGAATTCAAGAAACAAAAAAACAATAAAGAAGAAAGAAGAAAGCCATATCAAACAAGTCAGATCAAGTAACTTTACAAAGGGAAAAAAAAAAATTTGTGGGTTAAGTTGTTAAAAGAAAAAGAACTTGCAGCTTAGAGTTCATTATTTTTGATAGGACCAATCGAGGCTGGCCAAAATAGGACAGGAATGGGTTATATAAGATCAATACTATTAAAACCCACGGTGGTTTCATTCGGTCTTACGTGGCAACTAGAAATAGAGAATTAAGCTTATGAGGACAGATCATCATTCAATTCTTGGAAGTCGAAATCTCATTGTCAAAACCAGATCTTTACATGCCATAATAGATTTAAATCCCGACGTATTTATAGACACATTACACGTAAGAGAAGGTATTTTGATATTTATTAATACATCAGACACCCTACTTCTAACAAGACCCATTTATTATTAACAGAATCACTATTTATATAACGAAACAATAGTGGCTCCCAAAAGCTCGCAAACATTGTAGCTTGCAAAAACTCCTGACAACCAATAACAGCCACCAGAAACCAGATCGAAAAAATAAGAAACAAAAACACAACCACAAACCAGTCTACTTTTCCCCCCTAAAAAAAGGCAAAAGTTGGTTAAGACCAATCAAGGTGGCCCTATATGAACCCCAAAGACCTCTCATGAAAAAAAAAAAAACTTCCCAAACTCGAACACACCAAACCAACGTCAAACTAAAGGAAACCAAAAGCCAAACGTTAATAATTTGGTTTCTTTTTGGTTTGGCAACTAACTGCAAAGATGAACAAGGCGTGGTTGGTTTGTCTGGTTCTGATAATAAGCGCGGCGGTGGTGGACCAGGCCGTGGCCGCCGAACCGAGCCCTGCAAATCCCAGCCCAAGTGCGGGAAATGGCGGAGACAACAAGAACACACACCCAGCTCAGAAGGCTAATGTCTACCAACGCGGTTGCTCCAAACTTCTCCGCTGCCGGAATCATGATAATTAAATTCTTCAACACTTGATAATCCCCTTCGCTTGCTAAGCCCAGATCACGACAAACACTTTCTATGCACTCGTGTATGTGTATATGACATGTGTGAGTGCAAGAAATTAAATAAATTAAATAAAAAAAATAAAAAATTTTGATTTTCTTTTTCTTTTTCTTTTTTCTCTTCTGTTTGGTCTGGTTTTTGTGTGTAATTATCTTCTTCTTTCTAGCTTAGAAAAATAATAATAAGCTGGTGGAAGGAGGTAATAGATAAGGTTATTTAATGAAGCAAGTGAAGGTTTGATGTTATTGCATGAAGCTTCAGCTATTTATTATACGTAATTGATTGATATCATGGGTTAATTGGTAGGTCATTCAACTTTTAAATTCGTGATAATTTGGTTTCCGAACTATTATTGTTAGCAAAAAAATCTCTCAAAATAAAAATTTTAAAGGGACAAGTGGTGATCCAACTGTCAAGATGTAAAGTTGATGAGAGTTGTCAATATTTATTTGGAGGGACAGTTATCATGCCGCTATGCGGACTGTAAATATGAATCACAAATGTGAGGGGGGTGTGCGTGCGTGTGTGTGTGTGTGTGTGTGTTTTTTTTTTTTTTTTTTCGCTCGCATTCCATAATCAACGTATGCTTGAAGTGGCATCATTTTCATAATTATAGCTAACGCCAATAAATTCAAAACCTTAAATGATGTCATACCAAAGTGCTTAAAATTAAACAGGAACAGGAACCACCAAAATATTAAAGAGAATGGTTCGTTGATTATCTTTAAACTATAATGTTAGAACACGAATTCTAATTTCTTTTTATTATGTCAAATCATGTGTTGATAAGTTGTTATCTTTTCATTAATAAATACAATTTTACTTTTCATTGTAATTGATCTAATAATTTTTTAAAAAACCTATAAATAACAGAATGATAACTCACATATTATATGAATTGATGTTGAAAAATTAAAATTAGAACTTATATCCTAACGTAGTTCGATTTTAATTTAAAAATTTGATGGGTGGCGGGTTGGACTAGAAGACAAAATATTCTTCAAAATTTCAACCTAGGACCACCCCGATAATGTAGGCGGGTGGGCGGGTTTGAGGTATATGGGGGCGGTTGATTTGGCAAGAGGGTAGAGTATTTTGAGAATTTAAAAATAAATAAATAAATAAACCGTCACAAAACAAACATCAAACTTCAAAAGCCACAAAATCATATTACAAAAAATTAAAAACAAAAATTGCAACTACAAAATCCCAACAACAATCAATCAATTAACACACAAAATTTTTTTAAAACAAACTTACAAAACTATTGGAATAGATACACCTCTACGAGTCTTAAGATATAGAAATTACAAATTAAAATAAATAAGCAACGACCATTACAACATTGAACAAATAACGCACACGAGAATGACTCATAGAGAAAGGAAAAATCAATTCGTAGTTTTCTAATCATGTCATAGTACCGATTATTGAACAAATATTAAAAAAGAAAAACTTAAAAGAGTTGCAAATCACGATTGTTATCTTATAGGGACGAGGGTTAGCGGTTGTGGTTTACGACGTTAGCCGGGCGACACCAATTACTATGGGTTGACAGTGGCATTGAGGCCAAAAGATCAGAGAATAGAGAGATTGAGTCAGAAAGGTTGCGAGAGAGATTGAGAGTAAGAGAGAAGGCTAAAAAAAAAAAAAAAGAAGTAAAATAAAAGTAAAAGTGGTTGGTGGGCGGGTTCGATACGCTAGACAAAAACTCAAAACCGCCGCCACCCGCCAAAGAAGGTGGGCGGAAACCCACACAACTAAAGGGCGGGTGATGATTTTCACCCATTATCAGGTGAGGCGGGGGCTATGTGGGTGGTTTGGATGGGTTTGCGGATTTGTACACAGCCCTGATATTAATAATAATAAGACAATGAAAATATATAAGTTCTCACTGATTTTGGCAACTTTATAACGCTTGAATGAATGAATTATACCTGTTTGATAGAGGTGAAAAGTGGGAGAAAAGAAAGAGTGGAGGGATTTTTAAAGGGAAAATAGTTTGGTATGAGAGTAAAGTAGAGGAAAGAGAAAAGTGGACAGAAAAAAAAAAAACATATAGGTCCCATTATTATTCTCTTTCCAAAAGTGGAGACATTTTGGAAGGAAAAACAAAAATCTGTCTAGCTTGTATAGGTGGTTAAATACCTTCTCATCATTATTTTTTAAACTAAATTAACACCAAATAATGGGCATAATAGTCATTTAGCTCATCACATATTTTCTTTCCTGCCATCATACCAAACAAGATAAAAAGAAAAACAATTAATTGTTTTCCCTTCACATTTTCTCTTCCTCATATGATTTCTTTCCTTGCTCTTTTCTTTCCCTTCTTACCAAATATTGGAGTGTTAGTATCAGATATGGTATGATATTAGCCTATTAGTATCTGATTCTGATATGATATAGTATTAGCCTATTAGTATTTCAGATATGGTATTAGCCTATTAGTATCTGATTCTGATATGATATAGTATTAACCTATTAGTATCTGATATAGTATGGTATTAGCCTATTAGTATTTGAAATGGTATGGTATTAGCCTATTTGTATTTCAGATATGGTATTAGCCTATTAGTATCTGATTCTGATATGATATAGTATTAGCCTATTAGTATCTGAAATGGTATGTTATTAGCCTATTAGTATCTGATATGGTATGGTATTAGCCTATTAGTATCACATATGGCAGCATCTTAAAAGAAAAGTTTTTTTTTTCTTCAGATATCCCCAAACTTTTTAAATTTGGCAATTTAGTCTCTAATTTTTATTTTTTATTTTTGGTAGAAGAGCCAATTAATTTGTTACCATACAACAAATTTCTTTTTTATATATATAATGAAAGCGTTTCTATGCAATTAGAGGCCACATTACTTGTATCAGCCTCAAAACATTTTGCTTAAAGAAGGAGAGAAGAAAAAAAACATGGAAGTGACAAAGCTGAAGGCATTGGTTCTCATATGTTTGTCAATTCTTGGCACGGCGGTCCTCGGGGCTAGCAGCGGCGAGGCAAGGCATCCTCTCGGTATCGGCGATGAATATCGTATGGTATACGGCCGTAAGTATAGTCGTATACCTGCGGCACCATACACTCGTGGTTGCTTGAAAATACAAAGGTGTCGGACAAGTCCTCCTGCTAGTACCGGCTAATTATATACATGTGTCCGAAGGGCTCTTCTGCTATAGATATTTTTCCCTCAATAAATAATAATGTAGTTATGTTGCTTGCTTGTTTTATATATATTGTTGGTTACTTGGTGTATATTTGGTATGTTGTGGTGATGCTGAACACCTTTTTTTTTTTTTTTTTTTAGAAAACTTTTTAAAAAATAGTCCTTCAAACATATAACAGGAGAAACAAAATTATATCTATATATAATTGTCCAACTAGAAAATTATATTATTGATCAAGTGAAAAAAAGGGGCCGATATGTATGGGTGAATTACTTTATTTATTTATTATTATTTTTTGGGTGAATGGTGAATTAGTTTAGTTGCTCAATGAAAAAGGACTCGATACAAAAGCTTATATTGTTCATTATTTTGTTAGGATGACAATTACCAATGGGTCGAGGTTTTATTTATTTTTATTTTTTTCACACATGTTTGTAAGGCTTACTTCCATGAGGAATAGCACTTCATTATTAAAATAAATAAATAAATAAAAAAAGCGAAAGAAGTAGAACAGTAGATCTTTAGAGAATTAGAGCTGATCTTCTTCTTGTACTAATGGATCGAGGTTTTATTTTTTTTTTCACACATATATATGAGGCCTCCTTCCATGAGAAATAGAACTTTATTATTAAAAGAAAAAAAAAATTGTATTTGAGTTGAGAACATGTGTGACTTATAATATTTTTTTGTTAAATGTCAACCTAATTAAGATGTATTACGGATATTTTGATGTCAGTTAATCTCCTTTTCATTTGAAAAAATTTGAAAAAAAATATATGATCCTTTCATTTAGAGATGCTAAATTGAACACGGCATATTTTGCTTAATATTACGATTATTATTATTTTTATTTGTTTCAGATATGGTATTAAATATTATCTCAAAAGAAGGTATTGAATATGGCATGCGTTTTATTGGCATCTTAGTAAATGGTCACAAGGTCAAACCTCTAATGCTTTCAATGTGCAACTGCAAACCATAATAGGACATTTTGGTATTAATTAGCTAACGTTCACTTTATAGAGCGAATACATATCTTACCATACAAAAAATTTAGTTTTTATATCTATATAATGAATACATTACTAGTATCAACCTCAACACAGTTTTGCCGAAAGCAAAAAAAAGAAAGAAAAAAAAAGATGGATGTGGCAAAGCTGAAGGCATTGGTTCTCATGTGTTTGTCTATTCTTGGCATGGCGGTCCTCATGGCGAGCGCTGCCGTGGCAGGGCATCCTGCCGGAATCGGCGATGAAAATGGTGTGGTATACGGCCGTAAGTATAGCGGCATACCTGCCGCACCATACACTCGTGGTTGCTTGAAAATACAAAGGTGTCGCACACATCTGGATCCTCCTCCAGCTACTGCCGGCTAATTTTATGTACAAGTATGAAGGGCTCTTTCATGTAGATATTTCCCTAAATAAATAAAAATGTTATTTAAATAACGCCTGCTTGTTTCATGTTGTTGGTTTCTTGGTATGTATTTGGTTTGTTATGGTGATGCTGACCTTCCCCTTTTTTTTTTTTTTTTTTCTTTTAAGCTAGAAAACTTCTTTAAAAAAACAGTCCAACATGCAAAGCATAAAACAGGGGAAGCGAAATTGTATATATAATTGTCCAGCTAGAAAATTATATTGGTAATCAAGTACAAAGGGGGCCAATAATTGGGGGTGAATTAGTTTGGCTGCTCAAATTAGAAAAAGGACTCGCCATCATTATTTTTTGTTAGGACGCTCATTACCAATAGAGGCTGGTCTTAAAAAATAAAATACAATAAGGTCTCCTTTCATTAGGAATCGAAGTTTATTTAAACAATAAGAAGAAGAAGAAGAAGAATAGAGCTTTAGAGTTGGTCTTGTAAGTTGTTCTTTTCAATTTTTGTATTTCATTAATGTTCAGATAGTAAGTCTTTTAAGCTTTTTGTATTGACTCTTAACTTGCGTTTGATTTGCCGGTTATAGATGAAATTTTTAAGTTGGAATCAATTGACTTTTTAAAAATTAATTATAAATTTTATCAACTTCTTAGAAAAAAAAAATTAAGATGAAAAAATATAGTTTAATTAAAATTAA
Organism: Ficus carica; assembly: GCA_009761775.1. Lineage (NCBI taxonomy): Eukaryota > Viridiplantae > Streptophyta > Magnoliopsida > Rosales > Moraceae > Ficus > Ficus carica. Next base: position 1,270,052 of record CM019748.1, on the reverse strand, counting down.
ACTTGAATACAAAAAAAAAACAGTTTGTTTTAGTTTTAACGATATTTGAGTTGAGAACTTTACTGGGATAAGAATTTTTTTTGTGAGTGCTAACCTTTTAGGATGTATTTTGAACTTTTGATGTGAATCGACCTCTCTCGTTTGAAAACTGATCATTTCATCTATTCGTGATAAATTGAAAGCACATTTTTTATTTTACTTTATTATTATCGTTATTATTATTGTAATTATTTTTTGTGATAGGTAATGTCCAAAAAAAGGTTCTATACCTTAGATAAGGCATTGGTCTTTAATGATGAGCGTGTTTGGAACTGAAATGGGTACAATTCAAGCATCCAGAAACTATCGAGGGTACAAAAAGAGACTGCATAGTTTTCCGTACATCCCCTTGGCAACGATAACTAAGGATGGCAGGGAGACCAGGCAGGTGCAGATATGCCTCCCCATTTCATATCCATCTTTCTTTTTACTCTGTATATTCATCTATATATCTATCTAATTTAATACAAATACGGGAGTAGGTAATATCTGCTGAGGGTGTTATATTAATATCCTATCTATTTACCCAAGAATACAAAAAAAAATTAAAATAACTTCTATTAAAATTTTTATAAATTTTAACAACATAAGCATAATTAAAAATGAAATTAAAATATTAAAAACAAATCCAAACTTTAGAAATCCATAAAACTAAATTCATAAAGCAAATTAAAACATTAAAACACTAACTTTATTCTTCTTCTATTATAAGGGAATATATGTGGGGGTATAAAGGTGGAAGCAAAGCAGGCAAGACGAAGACTAGGATCGTCATATGGCATAAGACCATGACACTAGCTTTCATTACTTCAATAATGGAGAAAGTTCCACTTGGTCCGAGAAAGCAGGAATTCCGCACGGGTGGTTAATCTTAACCCTATATCCGCACCCGCACTCATATATTATCTTCATACCCACCTCATAAAGAGCGGGTACCTGTACCCATGGATAAAAATGACATCCCTAACAGTAACAGAAAGAGTTATGTTAGTATATTTGTAGGGGTGTTTTATTTTTGCTTAAATAGTATTATTGATCTCGTCCTATTAATGTACAAATTAGTGACTCATTTTATCATTGTCTATTGTTAAACATGTGTATTTTACTTCTTCTGCATTGATAAAATAATAAAAAATATAAATTGTAAAATACTGGATCAGATCGAATAGGTTGATTGGATTTTGACACTAAAATAATGATAATGATAATAATAATTCAGTTTCCATCCATTTTTAAAACCACTCAATCCAATCAAATAAATCAGAATTGCATTTATTTAGATTGATCATTTACTTAATCACATTGGAAAATTTACTTGCCCCTACATCAGCTTCATCTTCATTCATATGTAATTATGTATATAAATCTTTAGCAAAATATATATATGTATCCAAACTTCTAGTCGTGACGTTAGGAAAAACTTTTCCATTAGATGTTAATTTTAATAAAATAAGGTTCTATCACGAGTCCCTATCAATTTTTTGTTCCCCATGCTGTAGCTCTTTTGCTTTTTCAATACACAGAATCTGGGATTGTTTATTGACTTGTGTGGACCAACGTTACAAAACAGTTGTGGAGAACTAAAAGCGACGAAATATTAAAAAGGAGCAATATATCTGAGCATCTTAGAAGTTGAAGCCACACCAAAAGTGACTGGTCCATATAGAGCCGTTGGCAACACCTGACTCGCCAATATTGTGTTAAAAAATGGGAAGACGAGAGAAAATTAAAGAAGCATAAAAATAAAAATTAAAAATTTCATTATTATTATATTCTTATATATAGGCTTTTAAAGCAAACATATAGATGTATATAATAGCCGTTGCTCGTCCCAATTGGGTATATAGCCGTTAAAAGCCCTGAATTGAAAGTGCATCGATGAAAAAATATTTTTTGCCAAGAATAGCACAATAAACAAAGTTAACTAGCAAAGTGGCAGCCCGGCAAAGTGATTTTGGGTCAATTGGTAAACCGAAGTAAATCTCCCATAATGTGTTATTTTGAGCTTTTCAAGGCCACACACACAAAAAAGAAGAAGGGGAGATCCCCCAAATACTAGACTTACAAATGAATTCCTTTCTAAAGGAAACAGGCCTTATAAATTGTGGGAAGCTGAAACCAGTTAAAAGTGATTTTTAAAAATAATAATAATAATAAAAAAAAAGCGACAGGGAATGGCCCAGTTCACTAATCCTAGCACTAGAAGTGAATATGAAGCTGGGGGAGATAAGTGATCTTTTTAATACTGTACTTTCCTCGAATCCAGATATGTTATCTTCAGAGTGTCACACTGGGATACTTGCAATATCCATAACCTGAAAAATAAATGCGTAATTAAATCACACACCGTCAAAAGAAGGAAAAACACTTTGATATACATGCACGTTTCATTGTAATACATACACTTAAATGTATCCAATCATATATTATTCATTTGGAACGAAAAATGTCATGAAAATTCCTATGTGTTAATAGAAGTAGGATACAAAAACTTACCACGACCTTATTTATATATATACACCATTACTATGTGTTAATAGTATATGTATGTATGTATATACCATTACTCATCTGCCAAATAACACCTAATCCTCTAGAAAATAGAACAATCAAACATGTTCCATTTAAAAATGGACGACCATTGGTAAACGTGAAATAGGATAGATCTTAATTTCACGCCTAACCACAATTGTTAGTTAGCAAAGAAGCATGTCCGTCAGAGGAACGGAAGAGTGAGCCACATGCTAATGTCACCATTTCCTCAATAAACTACTTTGTATTGAAAATATAATTAAACAAAATCTCTCCTCAAATAATATTTACACTGGCCAGTACCTTCCCACATTAAAATTTTGGGTTTGTGTAAATATATATATATATATATATATCACGTCTCCATTTATACTCCTTCAATGATACCACGTCAAATGACAAAGGACAGGAACTATTCCCCTTTGAATAAACCGTAACAACCCATACCTACAACAAACCCCAACGCCACAAATTATAAATAATATTTATTTCAAACAGAAAAGACAAAAAATTGACTTACTTGGATCCTTGTTCGTTTGGACAGCCAGCCCATTAAAGTAGCAGCTCCCGCCGGCCTTCTTGAGCTGAGCCCAGTACGAGCTAAACGCAAAGCTGGCTCGCCGGACCAACGAATCCGGCCGGCTGCAAATCCCTCCCGGTTGGATCGCGGCGCAGGTCTTGTTCCCCTGCGAGCAGGCGTACGATAACGCCGCCGCCAGCTCCGTCTTATTCCCCCTCATCGCCTCCTTCGCCACAACGCACCATATCTTCCCCTTGTACGGATTATTATTCTCCGGCGCCGGCAACGGCGCGTACTCCGACAATGGAGTCTCGCCGCTGAGGTCGATCGGGTATATATTCTTCCCGCTCGGATACAACAACCCGAAGTGTCGCTCCGTGCCCTGACCCGGCTTGCGGTTCTCGTTGTATAGAGCGAAGATGAACGCCGGTAGGACCGAACCGGGCCTGGCCGGAGTGCCGACCGGCGGTTTGGCGGTGAGCTTCTTGACGACGTTTCTGTTGTAAGTGGCGGCGTTGTAGATATTGGCTCCAATCTGATCAAAGTCTCCGCCGTTGGGCCAACCCGTTTCGGCGATGAAGATACGGATATCCGGATACCCAAGGCGCTTCATCGCGAAAACGAGGGCGTCGATCATCTGGTCGAAGAGGTTGGTGTAGGTTAAGCCCGTGTTTGGATCCGTGTAAGTGATGTTCCTGGACTGGAATAAGGTGTAATCCAGGTTAATGTTGTTCGGGTCGTTGGCCCAAGCGAAGTATGGATAAACATCCACGAAGAAGAAGGACTTGGTCCGGTTCAGGAACTGGAGCATCGGTTTCATGATCGGACCGGCAATGTCGGACCGGAAGGAGCCGTTCGACGGCGGGAACGACGACTGGAGGACGTCCATGGCCGAGGGAGTGCCGACTTTGACCTTGTGGATTCGGTGGGTTCGGAGGGCGTTCTTGATCTTTCGCATGGCCGGGACGAGGGCGAGCCAGGTCGGCTTAGTGGTGGAGCTGATGATTTCGTTTCCGACGAGCAGGTATCGGATCTTGGTATCGGGGTAAAACGGCACCAGATTGGTGTGAACCCACTGGTCGGCGAGTGTTTGGTTGGTGGAAATGTCGATGATGATCTCGTTCGGGACCATGATCGAGACCTGAATGTCGGTGTTTCTCAGGGCAGTCAGGATTTTTGGATCGGCGTCGTAGATTTTGACCCTTTCCGCTTGCAGGGATTTGATTAGTTCCACTGACCTTTCCGTAGTCGGTAGATTGTTCCCTAGCTGACCAAAGTTCACTCCCACTTTGGCCGAGAACTCTGCACCTGTTTAAACACAAAAAAATAAAATAAAAAACCCCACAAAGACACCAGTAAAGGACTCTGATTTATAAGGAAAATTACAAAACGGAAGAGAACAGAATACGTCGCCGTTTGCTTACTGGCTGAAGAAGTTAAGAGGCAGAGGACGACGAACAGGGAAAAGGCACCGACTTCCATTGCTCTGTTTCTCCCAGTTTCTTGAGCTGAGTACAGAGTTCTAAAAGAGCAAGCTTTGTCGGTTGAAGATGTGGAGAACAGAGATATAGTAGTAGATCTGTGATAGTAGTAGATCTGTGAGTGAACAGAAATTTATTAATATTATTAATGGGGAAGATCGGAAAGAAGATTAATAAATGAAGTCTGGAAAAGTGGACTGTAAAAAAAAATCATGTGGGAAATTGAAAAAAAAAAAAAAGAAAGAAAGAAAAAAATCATGGAGGAGTTGAAGAGGAGCACTCACCAATGAAAACGACCAATCTTGTCAAAGAATGGGAGCTGTGTTGGAATCGAGGTTCTTCCGGGACTTTTTTTAACCTAATAAGTGATGGGGGAATAATATCACCTTTTATATTCGCTTTAACCTTTGTGAAAAGATAAAGAAAATAACATAACAGAGAGAGAAGACTCAGATGATATATATATATAGAGGCCAAAAAAAGTGGGACCATTTCTTTTCAGAGTCACTACTAAAAAATTCTGCCGAGCTTCCACGAAGGGAAGCAAAAAAGTGGGAATGGGTGAACTGTTGTCGTATGTACTACAATTAGCCGTTTAAGTGGTGTTTTTATTTTATTTTATTATTATTATTATTTTTTTTTTTTTTTTTTTTTTTGCCGAGTAAATTTTGGCTGAGAATAAAGTGCTCTCTTTATGGTTTTCTTTTGGAATGGTCACTAATGTGGTGGTTGGAAAGTTTGGTATCTGTTTTAAAGGTTTGCGGAAGGAAAGGCGACGTGAAGAGCACAACAAATATGGTCTATCTTGTTGTGAAAATCCTTGGTAACCCTCCTAGAAAAAGGCCAAGTGTAATCTTTTTGTTACGTAATCCGATCAAATTCATATAAAAGAATTATTTTCTTTCTTATTTTAAAGTCTTTTAGTTTAGGATATAAATGGTATAGCCGTATATTTAGATGTATTGGAAGACCAAATTTTGCCAATTTGGCTTATATGAAACTTCGAAATTCGAAATTCGAAATTAAATCGATCTCAGTTTGTCCCCGAAAACCCACCCACCCTGCACAAGCCCGAAAAAACTAGTTTCGTGCCTTTTATGGTCATTGGCTTAAGTTTGTGGGGTGTCATTTAAGAGTTTTGACATACTGTATCTGAATGTGGATTCTTCTCTTCTTGAAAACTTCTTTGCAGAGTTATTTATCATTCTCAATCCTCAGTCCTCACTATTCAGAATATTAGAACTGTGTTCCCAGATGGTCCAGTCGCTCTGTGTGTGTGTGTGTGTGTTTTTTTTTTTTTAGGCTTTAGAAAACCGGTTTAAGATCAATCCATTTGCAGAAAGAAATGAGATTTTTCAGTTCATTTTCTTCAATAAATACATATATATATATATATATATGTTATGAATAAGCAAATACGTCTGTATTAAAGAAGTAAGTCAGGAGACAACATGAACAACATAATGTTAAATTAAAAAAAAAAAAAAAATGCCATTTGTGTGATCAAATTTTATTGATTCCTTAAGTCAGTTAACTCTCAGCTTATCCAAATCCAAATTCAATATATTTAGCTGAATTTTTTTAAGTTTAAATCCAATTATTTTTTTTAAAGGCTAAAGTGATAACTATTTGATTGGAAATTCAAAAAAAAAAAAAAAAAATTTATTTGATTGGATTAATAATTGGTTTTCAACTTCAGAAGTTTGAAAACCACCCATCAAATTTAGAAGTTCAAAAAATCAACATGATCGGACCAAGTAAACTACAATATTTTAAATTCAAAAGGTTCTACATATAATTAACATCTTTATGTTAAAAATTATTAGATTTGTTAAAAAAACACAGCAAATCTATTCTACTAAACGTGACATGATATTTGGTGCTGCAATGTCAAATTGGAGATAACTGCATTAAAAAAACTTTGCAACTCAATTGTGTTCCCATATATTTAGGACATGTTTGACATAAATTTTATTATTGCTTTCTGTAAATATTTGAAACTATATATTGAAAATTTAATAGGTGAAAATGATTATGAAATTTCATAATAATCAAAATAAATATATATTATAATTTCAATATTTTGTTAAAATTCTGAAATAAGTTTTAAATTTATTTTTAAAAAAACTTATTTAGAAGTCACATTTTTCATATTTAACTGCAAGCCACACATTTATAGAAGTAGTTTTTAAACCCACTTACATTGGTTTAATCAAATAGTAAATAGATTATTTAGAGACCTTACATTGGCTTTATTAGAAAGTAAATGGATTATTTAAATAATAAACTTACGATTTATTTCATATATTTTCAATATCTACTGTTGACTTCAATTATTTACTATGTAAATGCTATTTATTTAGGGAGAGTACAATGACATAAATTTAAAGACCATTACATAAATATGATATAAAAATTTAACACTAGAATAAGATATAACATAAAATTAAACTAAAATTAGCTAAATTTTATGTCATATTGATCAAGAGTATGGATTTTATGTCATTTTAATTAATAGATGAAAAAAGTTGGCTGTTTGGGTAATTTTCTCTATTTTTACTTTGATGTCCCTTGTTTTATTTTCTTGAGCTAAGTCACTTAACGGGCTAGCAGGCCCAACAGTTTGGCTGACCAAATTTTTGTATGGGCCTAATCGCACTCGCTTTCGATAGGGCCTATTTCAGTGTAATCCAGTTCCTCTTCCTTACATCCCAGTTCAGCGCCGGCCATCCCATCCCACACCATCCGATCATTCACTTATCTCTCTTCTTCTTCTCCAACAATGCCGGTGACCGTACGCCGCCTTCTCTCCGCCGCTCTAAGAACCCCAAAACTTATCTCTCACCCCAAACCCATTTTCCTAATCCCCCACCCATTCTCGTCCTCGCCCACCCAAAACCACCGCCAAACCCAAACCCCAACCCCACCACCGCCAGAATCCTATCATCCGATCCCAACCCGAACGCGAACCCGAACCCCAATCGAAAAGCAGTTCGAGACGTGGGTCCAGACCCTCAAGCCCGGATTCTCCCCGACCCAAGCCGTCTCTGCCCTCCGCGCCCAATCGGACCCAGACCTCGCGCTGGACATCTTCCGATGGACGGCGCAGCAGCGCGGGTACAAGCACACCCACGAGACCTACCTCGCCATGATCAAGATTCTCATTGACGGCCGCCGGTACGGCCACACAGAGACCCTTGTCGAGGAGGTACTCGCCGGCGCCTGCGAGATGAGCGTCCCGTTATACAACTCCGTAATCCGATTCTGCTGCGGCAGAAAACTCCTCTTCAATCGCGCCTTCGACGCCTACAAGAAGATGCTCAAATCCTCGGACTGTAAACCCAACCTCGAAACCTACACCTTGCTGCTCAATTCGTTGCTCCGTAGGTTCAACAAGTTGAATGTCTGTCACGTGTACTTGCGCTCCGTACGGTCGTTGACGAAGCAGATGAAGGCTTCCGGTGTCATACCCGACACTTTCGTGCTCAACATGATCATTAAGGCTTACTCCAAGTGTCTGGAAGTGGACGAGGCGATTCGGGTGTTTCGCGAGATGGGGCTGTACGGTTGCGAGCCGAATGCTTATAGCTACGGCTATGTCGCCAAAGGGCTGTGCGAGAAGGGGAGGGTGGGACAAGGTTTCGGGTTTTATAAGGAAATGAGAGGGAAAGAGTTGGTGCCTAGTGGGAGTACGTTTATGATCGTGATATGTAGTCTGGCTATGGAACGGAGATTTGATGATGCGGTTGAGGTTGTGAGGGACATGTTGGGCTGCGAGATGTCGCCGGATTTCTTGACTTACAAGACGGTGTTGGAAGGTTTGTGCCGCGATGGGAAGGGCGATGAGGCGTTTACGTTGCTTGAGGAGTTTAGAGGGAGAGACGGGTTGATGGGCGGGAAGATGTATAGGACTTTGTTGAATGAGTTGCATTTTATTAGCCGTGAGGAGATTGATTGAGTCGGGTTGATATCAATGTTTTGAGATAAACTTGTTCATTATTGGCTTGTGCAGAATGTCATGCATATGTATTGGTTAGGTTAATATTTGTTTGACAAGATTTCGCGGTCTCGAAAACGAGAGGAAGAGTTGATGATCTTTTCTTTTAGCCTTGTAAGCTTATTATTCCATTGGGCAAAAATGCCTCCTTTATGATGGAAAAATCATTGACATGGTTTGCTGATTGAGTTTAAGCTGAGAGTTGCTCAATTTACCCTCCAAATTGTGCTTTTTTCCTCCATGAAAGTACTCGTGGTTGTATTGTTCTAATTGCTGTAAGATGTGTAAAACTCCTAATTCTCTTTTCTCTGCTTCTGAAGTGTAACGGGATGTCGAAGAAATTTAAGCACTAGATTCCTTTTTTCCTTTCAACGATTTACAGCTTTTTGTTGGGAGTGGAAAATTTAGAGCCGTCTTAACTGATAAACAATTTGAAGAAAGATGGGGAACAAGAAGAAAGCAGATAAAGCTACTCTGTTTACTGAATCTCCGTGCTATGAACCATTGGAGTTGACAGTTAAAAGAAAACAAAATGAAATTATCTAAATGATCTATAGAGTTAATTATTAAGATGGATATCTTTGATTAAGTTTTTATCATAAAAGAAAATTTTGAATAAAAATTTTGATTGATCAATATTGATTTAAAAAGTCTTTTCATGTTCTTAATTAACGGCTTATGAGTAATTACATGTTAATTTTCTATAAGAAACAATGAACATAGTTATCAATATGGTCAGTTCCAGCAGTGATTCGGCTGTGCTTAAGGATCCTTAATAGGGAATTATCCATGCAGGGTATTAACAGGACTCGCGTGGTTTTGATCCCTTAAGTTAAGACGCCACGGAAGATTACTAAATATAGGCCCATCAATTTATGTAATGTTATTCATAAGATCATTACTAAAACTATTGCCAACCGCCTTAAAGGTGTCTACGAGAGATAATTGGGGAAAATCAGAGTGCTTTTGTTCCAGGAAGGCTGATCTCGGACAATGTTATCGTTGCTTTTGAACTTATGCACACTCTTTACCGTCGGAACAATGGAAGGAAGGGCTTGATGGCTTTATAACTCGACATGAGAAAGGCCTACGACAGGGCAGAATGGTTGTTTTTAGAGGCGGTAATGCGTAAAATGGGTCTTGGCAACAGGTGGGCTTCGCTTATTATGGAAGCCATCACTACACCACGTTTTGCCTTTATTGTCAATGGTGCCCCCCAAGGTGAAGTTATTCCGACTCGAGGCATTCGGCATGGTTGTCCGTTGTCGCCCTATCTTTTCTTGTTGTGTGCGGAGGGACTCTAGGCAATGATAAATAAGGCGGAGTGCTCGGGATCACTTATGGGCTTTGCTTGCAGCCGTGGCGGACCGTGCATCAGTCACCTTTTTTTCGCTAACGATGGCTTGATTTTTTGCAGGGCAAAGACTGTTGATGTTACCGTGCTCAAAAAGGTACTACAGAGCTATGAGGCAGTGTCGGGCCAAGCTATTAACATGGCTAAGTCCTCTATCTCCTATAGCCCAAATGTAGAGACTGCAACACGTGGGAAGATCGAGATTCTTCTGGGGCTTCCCGTGGCACAATCACATGAGCGTTATTTAGGTCTCCCCACTCTATCGGGAAAAACAAACGCGTTGCCTTCAACAATATCAAGGACCGGGTCTGGAAGAAATTACAATTATGGAGATCAAATCTGTTCTCAAGCGGAGGCAAGGAAGTATTAATTAAAGCTGTTGCTCAGTCTATACCAGCTTATTCGATGAGTGTGTTCCGACTTCCGACAACTCTTTGTTCGGAGCTTAATGCCATGGTAGTTCGATTCTGGTGGGGACGCTCGGAAACTCAGAGAAGAATTCATTGGATGTCCTGGGATCGGTTATGTAAGCTGAAGAGTGAAAGGGGAATCGGCTTTCGAAACTTGGAACTCTTCAACCAAGCCATGGTCGCAAAACAGGGGTGGCGAATTATTAAAAATCCGAATTCTCTGGTTAGCTGTCTACTCAAATAGAAAGTGACTTTATGGAAGCCAGAAAAGAAAGTACAGCTTTTTTCATCTGGTAGAGCATATCATGGGGCCGGGAATTGCTTCAGATAGGCACACTATGGCGCATCGGTGACGGTGAAAACATCAGGGTCTTTACTGATCGGTGGCTAAATTCAGAGGTGGTTCTTTTCAGAATTTCCTGTTATCTGTGAAAAAACAGGTACCTAAGGATGATTTTGTGATGCTGTTAACACTCCTTTGGTCCTTACGGTACGAGAGAAACAAGTTCACACATGGGGGACGGCTAAAGAATGCCGGGTCGCTTCTTGAGGATATAAGTCAGTGGCTACACATCTACCAACAAGCCCAGATTTACACGCCACCCGTTCTCGCCCCATCCTCTTCGCTCCTTCAAAGTTGGAAGGCCCCTGACCCGGGTTGTTTGAAACTTAATGTCGACGCTTTGGTGAGGGAAGGATCACCCACCGTAGGTTTGGGCGCGATAATCAGGGATGAATCTGGCTTTGTCTCAGGAGCGATGGCCAAACCAGTCCCAGGTTGTTTTTCTCCCTTTGTAACTGAGTGTTTAGCTCTCCGGGAAGGGATGATTTTCGCGGCGGATAGCGGTCTCCAAGTGCAGATGATAGAAACCGATGCTCTTAAGGTTGTCAACAGCCTCCAGAAGATTGATCCCTTGGCCCCTGAATTCCTTATCATAGAGGATATTTCTTTATTATTGGGAGAGCTTAGTGGTAGGTTCGTGTTGTGCCATTCCCCGATTAGCGAATGATGCAACCTACGCATTAGCTCGTCGTGCTCTAGCTCTCAACAACGAGCGTTTTTGACTGGAAGAAACATTTGAATGTATTTCTAACGTTGTTTCAAACAATTTGATTTAATATTAATAATATTATCAGTAATATCATTTTTCAACCAAAAATAAAAAGGTCAGCTTTTTATAGAAATTAATTGAATGAGAAAATCTGTAAATTTTTTTCAAATTTCAAGAAAAAAAATGTTATAGGTTGAAATTTGGGATATTCTATAACAAGTTTAAAATTCGGAAAAAAATGTAATTTATCCTTAAAAAAACTATACAACATTAAGCGAGTACCCATGTAATTTAGCTACAATGAAATCTATATCTACTCCGAATTTTATTTGTAGATCCTTTGTTCGGATTCACAAATTACACGAAATCGTTTTTGTTTTTGAAAGAAAATATTATAACGATTTCGTTAAAATGTAGGAATTTTTATTCAGTTCGATGCATAAAATGAATGCCACGTCAGATAAAAACTCAAATTTTGGCGTGGCACTAGCCAATCAGAGCAAAGGCTTGAGATGAATAAAAACCCAAGACGAGACCCGCACGGAGAGAGAGAGTCAGTCAGAGATCGGCGAAAAAAGATGAGCTCTAGCATTCCATCAATGGCCGCTCCTATTTTCTTCTTCTTGCTTCTTTCTACTCTTGGTATCTCTTTCTCCGTAAATTCAGTTTTTTTTTTTTTTTTCTCTAATAATCATTTCTGTTACGGAATTATTTTAATAGATCTGAACGTTAATACATACATTTTGATTTTGCGGTTCGATTAATCAGCTCTTTTTCATCTCATTTTCTTGTCCAGTTTCCGCGAAAACGGGCGATGTGACTGAGTTACAGATTGGTGTGAAGGTAAATTCGCTCTTTCTTTTCTGTTCCCATTTCTTTGGAAACATAAATCCGAGGTAACTTGGTCAAAACTGGAAAAAAAAAAAAAAAAAAAAAAGTTGAGGTTCTTAGGTTTCTTATGGTGTGCATCTATGTAGCAATTGCACATTAATGATGTTTTTCGGATTTTCAGCTTCGATTTTTTTTTTGTTTTTGGCCTCTTTTGTGTGTTTTCGAGTTTCTAAATATGGGGAATTTGCTTATGCTTTATTGTGGAATATTTCCAGTTTTATCGCTTCAGTTTTCCAGAATTTTTGCTTTATACGTTAAGTTTTCTGACTTCTGGTATTTATTTATTTATTTATTTTGGGTCATATGGTGTTTTAAATTTCACAGTTGTTGAGGAAACATCTACAGTTAATGTGTAAACATCTATGTAGTTGTTGTTGTTGCTTTTTTTTTCCTTTTTTTTTGGCTAATTTAGACTACTCGTGCTCTCTCCCTTGCAGTATAAGCCAGAATCTTGTGATGTTAAGGCTCACAAAGGTGATACAGTCAAAGTTCACTATCGGGTAACTTGATTTGCTCTTTCACCTCGATATTTTTTCCCATTTATGAATTTCGTGATAGAAGTGATAAATGTGACTATGAACTGCTATTGGCTTCTAGTTGTAGTATAGTCTTTCTTTTGCTTGTCAAGTTTGTGAACTATTCCGGTAGTGTTTGCATTAGGGTTCTCCGATCACTTGAGAGTGTATGGGGATTTTAGCATGATAAGCTTAAAATATGAAGGGAACATATACCCGTGAATCATTTCTATCCATCACAACCCGAGTTATGTTTCGTATGACCTGATTCACTCCACCATCTTTTGCAGGGTACCCTCACAGATGGAACCGTTTTCGATTCCAGTTTTGACAGAAATGATCCAATCCAGTTTCAACTTGGGACTGGTCAAGTTATCAAAGGTGGGTGTTCATAATTCGCTCACTTTCGTTATTGTCACTGAAATTTGCATGTACTTGCAAACATTAGACGGATAGATCGATGTTCTCATGACTTTTTTTCTTTGTAGGATGGGACCAAGGGCTGTTGGGAATGTGCGTCGGTGAAAAGCGAAAGTTGAAGATACCATCTAAACTTGGCTACGGAGAACAGGGTTCTCCACCTACTATCCCAGGTACTTTTTGTGCCCCCCAATAACCTCGATAACATACTCTCTCTTTATCTGGGTAAAAAGTGTTCAATGAGCCATAAATAATTTCATAACGAAGCAATAGCTTCGATCTCTTAAGAGTAACCAGGCTATTAGCGTTTCTAATAAGACACTTGGCTCCACATAAGTGGTGAATGCAACGTTGTTGGAAATCTTGACTTGGAGTTATGATGATCAACGTATGAAGAATAGCTCCTTAAGTTGAACGGTTTGAAGGTCCTCATGATGAGTTTAGTTTTGTTTCCTCATCTGTTAAAATAGTAGAATCTATTTTCTGTCATGTTGCCTGCTGGGGTTGTATTCTCTTTCGCATCGCTGAGCGTTTCATAAGGTACCATTGTCTTGTATTCCTCGGTGTTGCTATACACCAATCCAAACATTCTTTTGTGCCACTGCATTCTATTACACAAGTCTTTTTCGTAGGTGGTTTTAGATTTGTGTTCAAGTTTATTGTATACATTATAATCTAGTGCTTACAGAGCATAGTCAATTATGTCGTTTTGGTACCATCTGCAAACTTTACTATGGAAACTTTTGTGAAGAAGAACAGCTCCTAAACACATGAAACATTATGATACGGACGTAGTGCCTCTTGTTGATCTCTATATATAAGAAATACGATACGTTATCATTAGAAATGGTCTACAGGATATAATTTGTGGTTTTCTGAAAATTGCAGGCGGTGCCACACTAATATTTGAAACGGAGCTTGTTGAAGTGGTGGGGAAATCATCAAGTGGAGGCACGCCGAAAGAGTTTGACACTGAGGAGTTTGACAGCGAGCTGTAGTCGGCTGGATAGCACCCCGGAAATGGCCATTTCCGGCCTCGTTTTTCCTAGCCTGAACTTGTTTGTTTTCTAATTAGCAGAGACTGGTATGCTTTTAGTCAAGCTCCAAATTTCAACATTTTCCAAATAAATTTATTTTATGAGAAAGTTCCGTGCCTACAGGATATAAGTAGATTGCATATGTATGAATTTTGTAACCAAAATTGTTATGTAAAAGGACTGGAAAAGCTCACTCAAAAATTTATAGGCTGCTTAGGGGATGCAACCTTAGAATCTCACCAACCGAGAGATCGGAGGTTCGAATCCCCAGTCAACTCAGAAGAGTGTTCCTACCTACGTGAACTTAAAAAATGAGAAATAATGAAACCATCACCAGGTCTTCTTTAGCCCAAAAAAAAAAAAAAAAAAAAAAAAGCTTGCCCTTTCTTTCCTCTGACCTCTTAAGTATACTCGAAAAAATAAATAAATAAAGAAAAAGAAAAGAAAGAGTTCTGGAAATGAAGCCGTCTAAATAGCAGAAGAGAAAAGTATTGAAATTGGATAGTGGTATTGCAGAGATTCGTTTTCACAGTGTCTTTAGGTGCTTTCGCCGTCATTTGCAGGATGTTTGTGTGATTACCTATTACTTTGTTGTAGACTACTTTGTTTTCTTTTTCTTTTTCTTTTTACTATTTCAAAGTCAAGATTAATGGATATTTCACTGAAACGTTGAATTCGAAACCTTTTTTTTTTTGCCCTTTCAAATTCAAGATCAATGGATATTTCACTGAAACGTTGAATTCGAAACTACTGTCTGATATTTCGTTTGGATGCTCTTATCAAATTTTTGTTTTTTTGAGGTTCATAGTTCTCACTCACTGTTGAGTCCAAGTGCGTATTTACTTACTGTTCCTGATCCAAGAACAAGGTCCGTTTAAAACATTAATCAGAACTGGAGTTGGAAATGTGTATTTAGTTAAAGCGTGAATTGAAAATATATTATAATATAAGGAATAATATAAAAAATTTAAAATGTGTTCAGAAAAAAAAAATACCATATGAATCTTGTTTCATTATTCTGTTTGTTTTTTTTTTTTAATTATTTTATTTTGATTTAAAATAAGAACGTTATGGACTTTTAAAGTTCTAAAAACCAAACGAGACCAAAACGATTGTACCAAACCAAACCGATTATAATCGATTTGGTCTCATTTGATTTTGATCTCTTAAATGGTTTGGTTTGGTTTGAAAATCTTCAAATCAATTTATGCTTGGTTTGGTCTATACATTACCAAAAATAAGCAGTTTGATTTGATCCCTAACCATATTAAAAATATATACGAATAGTATTTTATAAAGAAATGAAAAAGATTCCTTATATTAACAATATTTCTTTGGGTGAAACAAAAACAAAAGAAATCTTTTATAATTACAAGAAAAGTTAAATGAGAGAATTTTTTTTTTTTTGAGAAAATTATTGATCAAATGAGACAAATTCCCCATTTTTGATCAGTAATGATATAAATTTTAGTTTTATTAGTGTTTGATTTATGTCGTATTGATCTAGCATCAAATTTTTACGTCATATTGATGCAATAGTCTTTAAATTTGTGTCATGTAAATATTTTTCTCATTTTTTTTCATAGCATCTTTGTTTTTACTTATTTCTAAATCATCTTGGTGGAAGTGATGTCGTCATTAAAGATTTTTTTTTTTGTTTTCTTTCTGATAATGAAAAAGTTTTTTTTTTTGAAAGATTTGTTAATTTATTTTTAATAAAACAATTTGAAATTAATGGTGCATTTTGATAACAGGTTTGAACGTAAAATTTTCATCTAAATTTTCATTATAATTTTTTTTAAAATTAATCAATTTTAATTTAAAATTTTATCTTAAATTTGTATTTCAAACAGATAAGTATTTATAAATAAAAGATACGACAATACCTGCATGCAGACGAGATATCATCCATTGGATCTTAATCATCGTGATCAGACTTAAAATCAGAAAGTCAGCTTAACGCAAATGAAAATGAAAATGAAATTAAAAGGCAAAAAAAACAAAAAACAAAAAAAAAGTAACTAACTAATCAGGAACTCAGCTTAAGTATGTACGAGTTTCGAGGCAAATCTTAAAGGTCTGTTTGGTGTAATAATTGAGTTTAAGTTGAGTTAAAATTTTTAATTTAAATAATAATATTTGTTGACTTTCTTCGAAATAATAAAAAAAAAATTTCAGAAAAATAAAAATCATAATAAAAAAAATACAGTTTAATTAAAATGAATTGAAAAAACAAACGGGCCTAAAACAGGTGACCTCTCTCTTATCTAAAATCATCCTGACCCTTCATTTTTCCCTCACTATTTATTTATTTATTTATTTTTTGGGGGGGGTTGCTATGGCACAACTTTCTCTCTCTAAAACCTTTTTGTAGGGGGTGTTTGGTGTTTGAGTTTGAGTTAAGATTTATAAATTTAAATAGTGATTTTGGTTGACTTTTTCAGAAAAGACAAAAAATTTTTAGGGAAAAAGACAAAACTTGAACTCATGAATTTGAGTTCAAACTCATGCCCTAAACGGGGCCTACGTAAGTGAAGCTGTAGAAGTCTCTAGAATTGCAAGTCACTCACTCCGTTCCGTACAATAATAAAAAAAGGCCCTTCTCTCACCTCTCCGGACACCCGCTCTTTTTCTCTCTCTAGACAACCAAAAAAAAAAAAAAGGAAGAAGCTTTGGTCGTCTGCTTCTAGGGCAAATCTCTCTCTCTCTCTGTGTCTTTCTCTCTCTAGGAGTTGTGGAGATGGACGAGGACTTTGATTTCGGGAATGAGCCCCCCATTCTCAAGGTCGGCGACGAGAATGAGATCGGCAAACAGGGCTTGAAGAAGTTGCTCCTCAAGGAAGGCGATGGCTGGGACAGCCCTGAGCCTGGCGACGAGGTTGAAGGTGAAATCAACTCTTCTTTTTCTTCTTCTTCTTATTATTAACAAATTCTAATCTAATTCCTGTATATTGCAGTTCATTTTGTTTCAGATTGGTCATGATTTTGATTTTGATTTTCCTTTTCTGTTTTTTTTTTTTTTTTTTTTTTTTTTTTTTTGGGCAGTTCATTACACGGGGACTCTGCTGGATGGGTCTCAGTTCGATTCGAGCCGTGATAGGGGGACTCCATTCAAGTTCACTCTTGGACAAGGTTTAAAAAAAAAAAAAAAAAGATCTTTTCTTTTTCTTTATTTTGATTACCCAACATTGACTTGGGTATAAATATTTTGTTGTTAAATTCATTGTTCCACAAAATAAATATTACATCACACACTCTACTTCTATATATACTTACATGTAGGATCGGACTTTTGTGAAGGACTTGTGTGTTTGACTTTGATCGTTATATAATATTGCCACTCTGGCAATGTTGAATCCTATCTGATGTGAAACCTAATCTTACTTATTTAGATTTGTACAATGGTGTGAGGAGAGAGGAGAATAAGAGTGACAAAATAGTGAGCTAAAGAGAGAGTGGAGGTTTTGATCGATCTCTTTCCGGTTTAATTCTTGCTTAAGCCCTGGCGTATGTTGTCTTGAAAGATTGGTGTTGTTTAGTCTTTACATCCTCATTGGAAACCAGTCCCTTATTGAGAGAAATAAATGGCAACGAGATCAGTTTTAGAGGTGAATTGCCTCTTATGAGGGTGATATCTGGTATGTTATGATGCAGGGCAAGTTATTAAGGGATGGGATGAAGGTATTAAAACGATGAAGAAAGGTGAGAATGCGCTTTTCACCATTCCTCCTGAGCTGGCTTATGGTGAGTCGGGATCGCCGCCAACTATTCCTCCCATGGCCACGTTGCAATTCAATGTGGAATTGCTTTCATGGACCAGCGTGAAGGACATTTGCAAGGACGGTGGGGTAATTAAGAAGATCATCGCAGAAGGAGAGAAATGGGAAAATCCAAAAGACCCTGATGAAGTGTTAGGTACAGTAGTACCAAACAGTGATTTTTGTTGGCATCCCATTAGTTATTGGCTGTTTTCTAATGGTTGTTTCCTTCATATTCTTGATGTAGTTAAATTTGAGGCTCGGCTTGAAGATGGAAAGGTTGTTGCAAAATCTGATGGGGTAGAATTTACGGTGGAAGAGGGTAAATCTTTGGCCAGTAACATCTTTAAGTTCCCAACTGGTATCTCCGTAAGGATCCATAATATTGGTAATTACTGTTGACAGGTTACTTCTGTCCTGCGTTGTCAAAGGCAGTTAAAACTATGAAGAAGGGAGAGAAGGTGCTTCTGACCGTGAAACCACAATGTATGTTTTCTATCCACACTTTGCTTTCCTGAGATGCACTTTCAGCTGTTTTTTTTGTCATTAAACTGATTTCTTTCTGTCTTTTTCTTGTCTCTTTTTTTTTTTTTTTTTCAGATGGGTTTGGGGATAAGGGAAAGCCTGCCCCTGCAGGTGAAGATGCAGTTCCACCAAATGCTAATCTTCAGATTACGTTAGAGTTGGTGTCATGGAAAACCGTTTCAGAAATAACTGATGACAAGAAAGTCATTAAAAAGATCTTGAAGGAAGGCGAAGGCTATGAGCGTCCAAATGAAGGAGCTGTTGTCAAATGTGAGTGTTGATTTATGATCTCCTACATGCATATTTTGCCTACCACACTGGTTTGTACGGATCTCTTATGGGCTTTTAATGCTTGCATCATGCAGTGAAGGTAATTGGGAAACTACAGGATGGCACGGTATTTTTAAAGAAAGGACAAGATGAAGGGGAAGAGCTCTTTGAGTTTAAAACTGACCAAGGTGACATTGTTGTGGTATTTTTCCTTTTTTATTTCTTTTGTTATTTAATGTTCTATTGTACTGATTTATTTGATCAACAGAGCAAGTCATTGATGGGCTTGACAGAGCTGTGTTGACAATGAAGAAGGGAGAGGTAGCGTTGTTGACCATTGAACCAGAGTATGCATTTGGTTCATCAGAGTCCCAGCAGGACTTAGCGGTGGTACCCCCCAACTCCACCGTCTACTATGAGGTTGAGCTGGAATCCTTTGTCAAGGTACGTCCGTTGCATTTGCTTGCATTATGTCCATGTACAACAAATTGTAACCGACGCCATTGTCTCATATTTATAAACTGAAATCTGGTGCTTTGTTCCTACAGGAGAAGGAATCATGGGATATGAATACAGAAGAAAAGATTGAAGCTGCAGGTAAGAAGAAAGAGGAGGGTAATGTCTTATTTAAGGCGGGTAAATACTCCAGAGCTTCCAAGAGATATGAGAAGGTAAGTTGCATGACAAAAATGCTTGGATAACTCCTTTAAATCTTTTTGTTGTGTATTCATACCCTGAGCGTTATTCCTTGCAGGCTGTGAAGTTCATAGAGTATGATACCAATTTTGGCGAAGAAGAGAAAAAACAGGCAAAGGCATTGAAAGTTGTATGCAATCTTAACAATGCAGCTTGCAAGTTGAAATTGAAAGATTACAAGGAGGCAGAGAAATTATGCACTAAGGTTTGTTTTCGGTTTGGCAGATGTTAGGCACTTGTCCTCACAAGTTGTATTTTAATTTTTCTGCTTATGTGATTTTATTTATTTTACGTTGTATGCAGGTATTAGAAACTGAGAGTAGAAATGTAAAAGCTCTCTACAGAAGGGCTCAGGCTTTTGTCCAGTTGGCTGACTTGGACTTGGCCGAGCTTGACATCAAGAAAGCTCTTGAGATTGACCCCAACAACAGGTAATGCGTTTTTAGCAGTTCAATCAAGTTTTACATCACAAATACCGTCTCGTGTTTGGTTGCATTTTATTGATCAGATGGCTGGTTTATGCTTGTTGGTAGGGACGTGAAGCTGGAATACAAAACTTTAAAGGAGAAAATGAAGGAATACAATAAGAAACAGGCCAAGTTTTACGGCAACATGTTTGCAAAGCTGAGCAAGTTAGAGTCTAATGATTCCAACGTGAGTAGAAGTGAACTTGTGGTTCGCTAGTCTAGTGTTTGGATTAATGTAATGAGTCAAAGAAATTTTGACAATTTGTTATGTTTTTTGGTTTCTGCAGAAAGGAGCAGCTCAGGAGGCTGAACCCATGAGCATATAAACAGCAGCTTATAAGTAGGTTGTTGTTGTTGTGTTGTGGGCTTCGAGTTTTTCTTGTCAAACTCTTGTCATGATGATAGAGTAATACCTAGTTTTTCGAGTTTACCACTATTTTAATTTTATTCCTAGGACTACTTGCTCTTGCTATGGAGGAGGTTGTAGCGGATTTCCTTTGCTCGGGAGTTTAAAATTTTAATTTGATATTTTATTGCTGGAACTTTTTAACGAAATTAAATATTTGAGGCTTTACAGATTTTTACGATTTGTTTTTTTCCCTAATATTTGATCTTTTTTTCCTCAACTTTTTGTTGTCGCCTTTTCTCTCTTAGCTGCTCCGTTAAGTGATAATAGTCGAGTGTTGATGCAATCGAAGATGGGAGTGCTTATCCCATTATCAATCTCAGACCATTTCTCCTATGTCATGAAATTTATGCTCTTCTATATTTGAACCATTTTATTCTATTATTAAAGAGAAATGCCATGCATCTTATATGCCAGCTACTGTGGTTTCAACTCCGATCTCTATATCTCCTGCGCTACAAAATCACGAAAGTATCTTTTGGGGAAAAGATTAGGCTCTGATGAGGAAGATGAGCATGCAAGTAGATATAAAACGGTAATCTTATTTTTGTTGAAATTGTACCTTTCATGATGTGTGAATTACCTTACCCGCTCATGTTTTTAAGGTCGTTGAAACTTTTAAGTAGATATGTCACATTGTATCCGGATGAAGGAAAAGGAATCCCGTTTTGGTTTTAAGGAATAGAATGCTGTAGGGGAAACTAAATAAGGAAACATGAGAATAGGGATCGATGCTCGTATTGGAGAGCAGTTCGTGATGTTTAAAATGGCAGGCTTACGGACAAGCTTAGAATGAGTAAATGATTTCTCTGATAGAAAAAAGTCTCGAGTAAATTTTACGTTTTTAGCATGTTAGACGGGAAAGAGGAAGAGTTATATAGAAGGCAAAAAAATAAAAAATAAAAATAAAAAGAGAATAGGAGTATAGGTGCTACTGCTCAAAAAACGTCTCCTGTGAAGTTCCACTTTAGTTTTCACCGTTTCGTAGCTTGTTCTTTTGCTGTTTGTTTAACAATCCACAAAATTCCAAAAAGACTTTCTCTTTGTTCCCCTTTGCTTGGTGTATCCAACACGATTTTCATTTTTTGGGGATGTCAAGGTCACGTTACCAAATCTCAGGAGTGTGAGTGTTAGGAGCAAGAATTGGAAGGTTATTGATGTCGGTAGCTAGTTTTTGTAACGACTTTTTTAGATCAAACTTTGTCGTTACTGAACAGTGGGAAATTTTTTAGCTAAAAAAAAGTGTGAAAATATAAATTGTCAAAAAAGACGGTATCAAGAGGTGTGATTATCTGTTGAATATGGGGGGTGCTAAGCTGGATTTAAAAAAATAAATAATAAAAAAAAATCGCTGCTAAAACCGTTACTACAGTTGAACAGTTCCATGAACGGGGAGAAAATTATACAGAGCTTTACAAGAACAAAGAAGTCGAGTGTCAAGATATTCTGCAGAGAAAATAGGCATAAATTTGAGAAGTACTATAATTATGGACAATAATGTAATCGAAAGTGCATATGGAGGACGCATAATCTGTCCACCAACATAATAAAGAATGACAATTTCTGATGTTCTAACAACGCCTTGCCTCTTCTTGCACAAGGCAAGCAAGCGGACAGCGTATCATGCTTTAAAAAACAAGTGGGATGGAAAAAAACATCCATTCCAAAACCTATTTTCGAGACTATTCATCTGTTAAAAAAGACACATGGCTCCGCAAACATAACCATACGGGAGTTTTCACCAAGACGGTATAAATATAGATCATAACAACGTCGGGAAACAAAATTGATTGCTTCAAGCGGACCAGAAGCATGTCGTGATAGATTTCAAATCTTCGCTCCATGATCCTGGTGTCTTTCACCCAGGGAAATCCCAGCTGATAGCTAT
This sequence comes from Ficus carica, assembly GCA_009761775.1. Taxonomy (NCBI): domain Eukaryota; kingdom Viridiplantae; phylum Streptophyta; class Magnoliopsida; order Rosales; family Moraceae; genus Ficus; species Ficus carica. The sequence goes on along the minus strand of CM019748.1, from coordinate 1,247,794 downwards.
CAAGACTACTCGGAAACAAATTATGGTTAACTAACCTGCTCCCCAATCAAGTCAAGACCTACGACTAGGAAAGTGACCCCTTGAAACAATAGGAAGTAGAAGTGAATTCCTTGGGCAGACAACAAGCTTCTTACTGAAGCGGTTAACAATATGAAGGCAAGGGCAAGTTCCTTCCTGTATAGACGATTTCTTTTGGTTTTCCCTGATTTTTTAGATGTTTCTATTTTGTTAAGTTCATCGATACCTGATTCTGATGACGACCTGTGAAGGTTCGTTGATTTGACAAGAGGATCGGATTCTTTCTCGAAAGCAACTAGATCAGTTTCAGATGATCGTCCCAACTTTTTTGTGACTATCCACTCATAGGAGCTTCCGAATCGAAACAACCCTGATATCATGGCGTTAAATTTTGTTACAGACATCGTGTTCTCGAAAAGAAGGTAGGGGACTATAAATGGGAATGACCGTGGCGCTGGAAGGATATTCAAGACAGACATGATCCCAGGAACGTAACAAACGACCCATGCTGGTAGCTCAGCTTCCGGCAAGAACATGGTGAGAGGAAGAATGATGCAAAAGAGGGTGAATGAATAAAATGGCAGGATAAGCTTCCGCAATAGGAAGAATAGAAATATCAAATTGACTTTCTTGGCCAAACTCATCTGCAGTGGGGGGAAAAAAAAAAAAAAAGGGAGAAAAGTCAATCGCTTGAACATACTCGAGCAGTAAAAAATCAGAATTTTCTCAGAAGTCAGGATCTTGTAGATGCAATATATGCAAATTCAATGTATTGCAGATAGAAAACTAAAAAAAGGATTAATGGTACCTTAGAACGGATTACATCAAAGAAGCACAAGCGAAACAACTGCATTGGACCAGAATGCCAGCGATGTTGCTGTTTTTTGTATGCCTCGTATGACTCTGGAAGTTCACAAAGGCACTGCAAACGAGTAACATGTTAACTACAAGACTAGTCCGACAGTATGTGAAGAGGCAATAACAATGAGATAATAAATACCTTAACATCATTAAGATATATGAATTTCCATCCACAAAGATGAGCACGAACAGCGACATCCATGTCCTCAACAGTGGTCCGTTCCAACCAGCCACCACAGTCCTCCAAGGCCTTAATTCTCCACACACCAGCGGTGCCATTGAAACCAAAGAAGTTAAGAAACACACCATTGACCTGTTGTTCAACCTCAAAGTGGAATGACAAGTTAATGTTCTGCAATCTGGTGAGCAGGTTCTCATCCTTGTTCACAAAAGCCCATCTTGTCTGGACCAATGCTAGATCATCATTTCCCTTTAAAAAATAATATCCAAGAACAGCTGCTTGTCAGATTTAAAAAATAAAAAAAAGAAACATAAATCACAAATGTGTGCCTACGCTACACTAAAACTGGGTTGTTCTCCCCTAAAGTGTAAATGAAAACATTTAAGTAAAGTAAAATCTACAATAAAGCTTTGTAGATCCATATCCCACTGCAATTATCAGCTAGACTTCCCGTTGGTATCATATACTGAAGTTTGTGACGTCTTTATTTTAATCTTTTAGTTAAATGTCTTAATGCCATCTATGTTAGATTGTGAGAGAAATACAGAAAAACTAGGAAAGGCAAAATTTATACTCAGATTATTCAACGGTTGCTCTATACAAAAAATTGACCAAGACAGGTTATGTACATGTATTGTGTGATGTCCTTTTGTTCCTTAATATCAACTGTTTTTACTTGCTCAGTCCAATAAAATTCTAACAATATAGATCATCAAGTTACCTTGAAGTGAGGAATAGTTTTCTTCAAGAAATCGGGCCCTGGTTGAAAATCCGCATCAAAGATCGCTACAAATTCATAATCTTTTACATACTCACAGCTCATTGCAGACTTGAGATTGCCTGCTTTATATCCTGTACGCAATAAGCGATGCCTGTACAATATGCAAACACCCCGGTTTTGCCATTTCTGAACTTCTGCCTTGATAAGGTGTTGGACATCCAAGTCATCAGAATCATCTAGGACCTGTACAAGCATTCTCTCCCTCGGCCAGTCCATGATACAAACCGCTGCAATAGATTGCTGGTAAACCTGCATGCCAAGCAATAAGAGTCAAACCAATTCATACAAAGATTTAACCGACAGAAGTGAGCAAAGACATTATAATTGTAACGATGTTTTAATCCATATGGAGCGGAAGTGGAAAAGGCACGTATAAGGTAACAAAGGAATCATCTCGATGATCTTTGATGGCTTTGTTACTATGGTTTAACAATGAAATCAATCCCACGTTACAAATTCAAAATTAGCTAACAAGAACGTCTAATTTGCACGGCATTTCTATGGAAATAGAAAACAAAAAGAATTAGAATGAAGCAACTAAATCCAAATACTTAGTGTGTCTAGTCAGTCTAAATAGTCTGATCAACCTAATCCTAAAGTATAAGCACGTTACTGATACAGAACTAGGTCACGTTAAAAAGGACATATAGCTATAGACAAAGGAGTTAGATATAGCTAACAGTCATACTAATCTGGGATAAAACAAAATGCAATTCAAAACAACAAATCACTAAACAAAGCAAAAATGGTGACTTGAAGGATACGAGACCTACATCTTCTTACCTCCCTCTCATTGCACATAGGGATCTGCACCAACACCATGGGATAATCCTCCACATTCACATTGCCTTCCTCATCCACCGACGGAGTGTCGGTGTACTCCATAACCGCCTTGGGCTTCAACCTCCGGAACTTGATCCAGACGCATCCGAGAATCAGCACCACTCGATCCACCGACTGCACGAGGAAGAGGACGATGCAGATATTCATCAAGCTCTGCAGCGGCGGGGCCAAGAAATTGGCTCGAATATCGAGCCAATTCGCGTAGAGCCGCTCCACGAGGCCTAGAACCTCGGCCGACCCCACCGAAGGAGGGCTGAAATGCCATCCTTTGAAGTAGGCAACGAGCTCGAAGCACAGCAGCAACAGAACGACGATCAGGAACGCCTTGATCGCGCGGTAGAGCCGCGACGACGACGAATCGGCAGGGGCATCGGGGGACGCGATTCGGCGTTTGGCGGTCCGGACGAGCGAGACGACTCCGCCGGGAACCGCCGCTAGAGAAGCCGCGATTTGCTGGAATCTGAGGAGGAAAACGAAGGAGAGCTGCCGCGCGCTGCGGGACCGCTCCTTCTCGACCGTCGGATCCGCCGCGGGGCTGCGGATCTCGAGACTAAGAAATCCTCCTCCGCCGCCGACGCTAGAGGTGTCGTCCGTATTCTTGTCCGCGAGCACCTCTCTCTGCTTGTTCCACCATTCTTGAAACTCGTGGTTCTGAGCTCGAGACATGGATAAAAACTACACAAAAACACTGTATAAATCTATATAAATATATTTATATTAACATATATGTTATACGTATGAGTGTGGGAATATACGTAAAGGCATGGTTCAGATCTTGGTGTTCATCGTCTTGTTGGTGTGTAGAAGTGAAATGGTGGGTGATACAGTGAGTTTTCGTTTTTGTGTTTTTGAATTTTTTTTTCTTTTTTTTTTTTTTTTTTGGTGTTTTCTCGTTGGTATGGTATGGGGAAGAAGAGAGAGTGCTGAGGAAGAGAGAAGATTGAGCGGCTCCAACTAAATTTAGTAATAAACTCCCAACCGAATTTAGGACCGGTCTTTGTTTTTCTAAATTGTCAGTAGTTACAAATTAGAATATGAAAACCCCCACATCCTAATGTTTTTTGTTATGCGTTTTTTTGCTTTTTCTACTACCAAATCTTTTTTTTTTTAATTAAAAATTTTTAAAAAGCGGATTTTTTTAGTAATACGGTGTAGTGGTCTCACTTTAAGGTCTTCTAAGATCGTTAAGGATGACAGATATATCATTAAAAAAAAATTTAATGATACTTTTTTTTTTTTTGCTGAACAATTTTTAATGAATATTTGTGTCGTCTGATTTGATAACTAAAATGAAATAAATTTCTCACTATGAAATAAAATTACCGAAAAAGAGGAGAGAGAGAAAGATAGAGAGAGAGAGAGAGAGGAAGGCATGTGCAGTAATCGGATAGGATCGTCACGCAATTCACACAAGTATTGATTTTTGATCCACACGCGCTAATCGCGGGGGCGAGTTGCCTCGTTTTATTGCCTGATTGCGAGTTTGGAACGTGAATGTCGATTGTTTGGCGCGTAATATGAACCGCTTTTTTATTCTTTTTTGTTTTTTTTTTTACGCAATTTGGTCCCATTTGAGTTTTTTATTTTTATTTTTTTAAGAATTTAGGGATCTTTCAACCTTTAAAAAATTATAGATTAAATAGTAATTTCTTAAAAAGATTAGGGAAAAACGATCAATTTATTACTATTTCTTTTTCAATTCTTCTTTAATTTCATTGTTTGTTGCGATATTTCTTGCAAGCCCAATATTCAGCCCGTCTCTTTTAAAGCCCCATGTGTTTCCCTAACCCAAAATTCTGTCTGATATTCTTGGCCTACTCCGGGAAAAACTGTCCGTAAGATGGATAGTTCGAAGGTTGCATGAAAATGAAAGTGTTTCTTATGACTAGACCTTGATTAAATAATATTCCAATGGGGTCCCACAGTCATGGATTCACTAAGGCCGTTGATCATCATCATGGAATTCAAGTAAAAAAAAAAAGGTACATGCAGTAAAAAAGTAAGAATTCTTTGAACAGCACTATCACACTCATTTTATAGACAGTATCTAATATAAATCTACGGTTGTTATAGTGATCCCTCCAATATAGGCATCTTTCTCCGTAATGTTTAATACCCCATTTTGACTTCCTCCATTTGTGGGGTTTGAGTGTGTAACAAGGCTATGTAGTTAAGATAAGAGTGTAGAAGTGAACATCAAAATATATATATATATATATATATATTGATCAACAAAAGAGTTGCCCGTGGGGTGGTGAGGAATGATAAATGGGTGGGGTTGGAGACTTGGAGTGGGTCTAAGGTTTAGGCAACGTGAGGTCATTGAGAATGAGAAATATCACAGGAAACAAACAAGCCTTGCTCAAATTTTTCCAATAAATGCATTTGAATTTGATTCACACTCTTTCAACGTGTGTTTATATATAAATATATGTGTACACATGTATGTATATGATATTGCGAGTCACCGACATGGCCAGGCCTAAAATTATGGAGGTTTGAAGTAAGAGTTGCGCTACCTACTAAGGTGTTTTGCCTGTTAAAGAAACAACATTGGTATGTGCAGCCTAAAAAAATTTAAATAAAAGATTTAAATAAATAAATAAAAACCTTATTATCACGAAAGCTTTTTTGCAAACCAAGGGGAAACCTGTCCACAAAAACATAGCTAAGCTGGCTTTGCTTTTGTCTGATCATTACTCAAGTGGTACGTTTCCCTTGGTAAGATTAAGATTGGGTTGGGCCTCTACAACCAAATGAAAACGGGCTTTGGTGTCCCTTCGTTAACGAACCCATTTTTCTAGCTCTCTTGGTCCAACAGTCCATATATAGATACTATAGACAGACGAACTTGCATCTGTATTTTGTAAATCTAAGTTTTTATTAAAATATATATATATATATATATATATGCGACAGATGAAATAGTTACTAATAGTTGAGGTGATTTTCTTCATGCTGGAAATTAGTCTAAGCGCACAACCTAATTTCGTCGAACATGTTGTGAATGTGCTCGTTCTAAGACATGTCTTACTTTTACATATGACTGAAATTCAATCGAATTCGCTTTGTTTGTTTACCAACTCAAGCATTAGAGTTCAATCAGGTGGTATCTGACCATCTGTAACACCTGGCATTGAGTTTTTTGATAGAGTTCTTGGTGTTGGACGAAACTTTGCATTAACAACGTTAATTGTACTTTTTACTTGTATGTCTACGAATGCATTTTAATTTCGACGGCACAGCAACAATGAGTTGTGGCATCTAGACAATTTTGAGATGAGAAATTGCTGTCGTGAAACTCTATTCAATCACTTTGAATGGCAAAGAGAGCTTGCTTCAGATAAGGAAAAATCTCACTCAAACATCACATCTAAAGGACCAAGAGAGTACTACAAATAGTAAGTGGGACTAAAGAGAAGTTGTCTCACATGGTGTTAGCTCACCTGGCCAGGGCTCTCTTCTATTCCACATGTGGTGTAAAACTGACTACCAAATCCCAAAGTCTCCAAAAAGAAAAATCAGGTGCGAAAATGACCCTTATAATAATAAATATAATTAGTTTTCTACTAATAAAAATTTCTAGAGATCAACAGTGTGTGATGGAACATAGAATAGAGTTTGGTTCATTTCATGATGTGAGAACCTTTGAAAATACAGAAAACAGAAACACGTTTACAGTTGGAGAGCATGAAATAATGCACGGTTGGTAAAACAAATGATGGGTTTTGTTTTGTTTTTGTTTTACCCCCCAAACCAAGCAAACACCGAACAAAGTCTAAAGCTTAAAAGCTTCTTCCTAAAGTGAAAGAAAATATTACACACACCAAAAAAATTATATAAATAAATAATAAGAAAAAAAAGGGAAAATGGGTGATAGAATAGTGACAGCTTGATTAATAGGACACCTTACCCTTAATGTCATTATATCCCCCTAAACCACCACTGTCCTTTTAAGCCTCTCCAAACATTCTTACTATGTAGGGTCTCTAATTCTAGCAGTCTTGGGTGACAAAAAATGAGAGAGAGAACGAAAATTCTAATGTATGACTTACTAATAAAGTTTTATTTTCAACTGTCAAATTTGTAATAACTTTTATAATTATGATTTAATATTTGGAAACGTATGCTAATATTATCCATACTTCATTATAAAAAAAACAGTCAATTTAAAATTAAACGGAGAATATAATTACTATACTATATATATATATATATATTTACCCTTTTAGTTAAGGACATAGAATTACTATATATATAGTTTTACCCTTTTAGTTAAGGCATAGATTTCAGGGTATGATTTGACAATTGACCCACAAATTCTCTTCCACGGATACTTGCTCAAGAGAATAACATCATTTCACATAGGTCGACACAAAAGATTTATAGCTATAGGAGATAATTGATCTACATTTTCACTCGTCCAAGATTTGGAAATGAAATAGTGAGGAATTTTCACTCATCATGTATAGCTGTAGAATATAACGATGGTTAATGAGGCAAACGTGTAGTGAGAAAAGGCAATTAAAAGAATAGATACTCTAGAGAAAAAAAGTTTAGCTATACATCCCCCCCCTTTTTTCTATTGCTTTTTTGAAAGGGTGTTCAAAAGAATTGGTGGTTAGTTTGAGGAATATTTTTCAAAATATCACTACACAATCATACCTACCTAGTAAATTTCATGTTTAACATTGTACTATAAGTTTAAAAACATGATCTTTCTATCTAAACAATCGATCTGATTTAATCAAAATCACATCTAAATGATAATTATAAAGAATACAAAACTACTAATATGATAGTTAGTCTTGTTTCTATTAGATTAAAAGCTTAATGTCGAAAATAAAAAGATTTCGGTGAAAAGAATCATGAAATTTTCCAAATCTTCATTTTGTCATACGTAGGAAGGGGAAAAAAGGAACAATTTAATTGTGTACGCCAGCGAAGCATGGACAGTCTTTTGTCAGGGTTTACTGACCTTGTAGCAATTTTTGTTTTCGTTTTTTGGCTAATACCTTTAAAATATTGTAATAAAATCATGAGAAGGAACATAACAGCCAAAAGATTGAAAAGAGGAGGGGAGGGAGAATATTAAAAAAATAATAATAATCAATACTAGACACGTCGCATAATTATTGGGCCTTATTATTTAAAACTACTTGGAGACAAAATACTGTCACGATAAAGTTTTTCTATTAGTAATTTTTTTTATCTCATTTTCCTGTCATTACTGTTATAATAAATTAAAATGTTTTGTAAGTATTCTACAAACAGCACCACATTCAACGCATCTTTTCTGGTAATTAAATTACACTAATCTGCAGACCAATAATAGACACCTTAATATAAAATTCATTAAGGCTGCAATGCAGAAATCTTTTCGTTGAACCCCAAAAAATGGATTTTTACTAACCACCTCTCAAAGATATAAAAATATTTTTCTATTTAAAAAAGTATCTTTCCAAACCTGAACTCCACTACATTACCTTTTTTTTCTTTACTCATTCACAAAAACAAATTAAAATTTTTTTTTTCCTTGTCACAAAATAATTAATTAGTGGGTGGAGATTATAAAAGCTCTTTGATTCGTTGGGCTTAGTCAGAATCTCACCACTGCCAACCTGGGATTCTCTCTATGTTCTTGAGTGTTATTAAACAAAATAAAAATTTTACATTTAATTTTTTTTTTAAATTTATTTTAAAAAAGGAGTGGTTCCAACTTCTAACTTCTAACCTCTGCAAAATTGAATTTTCTATTCTGCACAGTAAAAAAGGGGGAACAGAAGCTTCTGTTTTGGGGTAATCTCTGAAAATTACAGGGGGGGGCCAAAAATATGGCAGAAATTATGGTTGACCCCATCTCAAGATAACCTAAATATGTCCTAATCATTTTAATTAGACATTTTTTTTTTCCTTTTAAAAGAGAGAAGAGACCCCACTAATTACAGCTGGTTACAACACAAGTAGGGAATCAAATCCAGAAGATTACGCAAGTTAGCAATTTAGCTTAATTGAAATGACCCCAATATAAATTATAAAAGTTAAAAAATATCCGGCACAATTCTCACCGAAGTGACAAAAAGATTTTCTCAATTACGTAGAGACAAACAAATTCAACAAAGATGGATAGCGAAATTTTTGGCATTAAAAAAATAATAATAATAACACTATCAAGAAATTAAAACTCTTCCTCTTAATTAGCAATTTAGTGGTCTATCTTACAACTGGTGCTTTTAAGATTTACTGCACCAAAAATACATAATTGGTTCTGAGATTTTACATCTTGTAATAAAACTCGCTTAAAAAATAATAATAATAATAACAATAATCAGAACAACAAAATTACATCAAGGAAAAATAAAAGATAAAAATGAGGATACAGCCAGCTAAAAAAAAAAAAGAGAGAGAGAGAAAGAGAGAGAAAAATGGTGCTCTTTAAAAGAGCTTAGGATGAATTTAGCTTAGTGATGATTAAATAAAGTTAAAAAAAAAAAGGGGGGGCTTAGTTGTTGATTGGACGATCGGAATTAACTCTTCTATTTACAGCAGCTGCCATATGAATTAGGGACGGCGGAAGGATAACAATGTTTAATCAGAGCTCAACTTTCATGTGGGACACTTGATTTGGTCCTGCATAATTAAGACGAAATACAATTATGATTAACAACTTTAAAGGTAGAGATATAATAAAAATTGATACTTAATTGATTTGTTAATGATTTTATTGCTCCTTTACCATGGAGGCTCTGAGGCTGCAATGATGTTTCCCGGTTTGGAATTTGGCCAAAACCCATCTGGACAATGGCTTGCAGATCATCCTCACCAAATGCTGGATACTGGAAATTATAATCAAGCCGATAAATGATTAGTTAAGTGGAAAATTCTTAAGCTTTTTTATTAAAAATTTGTGTTTAAGAGGAAATTAATTATAAAAAAAAAAAAAGATTAATTACCTGAGAAATAATGTCACTAAATCCATTGAGATGGGGTGGTAATAGTGGTGTATCTAATGGGTCCGTGGAGCAATGTGCCACGGGCCCATTAGAACAAGAAATGTTGCCATGAAGTGCTTGATTTTGTTGGTGCTGGCGGTGTCCATAAACGGCCTGCGCCGAGGAATCTAATGGGAATATTGGGTGTGCCATTGAACTATTTGGTTGAAATACCTGAAAAGGAAAAAAAAAAAAAAAAGTTAAGCTAAAGAAATTATTTAAAAAAAAAAAAAAAAAAGTGGAAAGTGTCTGCAAAAGAAAGCGATTTTCTTTTCTCTTCTTTTTTTTTTTTTAAAGGAGAAAAAGTAAATAAAATAAAAACTTACATCTTTTGACATTAGAGTATCAATGTTGGCATCCAGCCTGGTATTAACGGAAGCCAACTTCATGGAGAGAAACTGCGTATATAAACAAACAACCAGAGCCAATCAGCAAAAATTTAAAAATAAAAAATAAAAAAAATAATGGACTCATATCTCACACACATGATTAACTATTCACTGGGTTTTAAAATTACCTCGACTTGACGTTGTAACGACTGAACGTAATTTATAATCTCGTCTAGCATGAGTGCTTTTCCGGTGACCTGAAATATAAAAAGTCAAAATCCATTTTTAGTACTATTATTATTGGACACTTTATAAAAATAAAAATAAAAGGACATTTTTTCAGATTTTTTTAGAATCGAAATCTCTAGCACACCTTGTTACAACCCGGAACAAGATCTTGGAGAAGCTTCATTCTTTCACTGATCTTCTCTCTGCGGACCTAATTCACAACATTTTCAGAAGCAATGTCAATAAGACATTTTAAGCAGCATATACAAGTTTGTGCATTTGCAAAAAAAAAAAAAAATGGCTTGAAAATTCTCACCCTTTCAGCGAGACTGTGACTGTCCGTAGCTTGACCTCTTCTTGCTCTTACGTGAATGTAGTCCTTTGGCGGCTCCGGAGGCTTCGGACTAGTCTTGGTTTCCTCCTCTGCTTTGGTCTGACCCTTTTCGTTTCCGTCGCCTTCTACCGTCGTTTTGTTCCGCTTCGAATTAGAATGGTCGTTCGGTTCAACCGTCTGTTAAGCAAAAGAAAACTTCAATTGTTTGTAATTGAAACAAATGTCGGATGAAACAAGGAAGGGAAAATTTTGAGCAATTTTATTTACCTTGGTAGAAAGGGATGGGGAGGGTAATACTGTTTCCTTTGCTTTTCCCTTGGAAGCCGCTTTTCTTTTCCTTGAATTCATCTCGTTCGAGTGCTTCAACGCCTTTTCGCCATTCGGGTTTTGCTCGGAGACTGTCGGTTCCTCCTGAGAAGTTCGGTCCTTCAATGGAGAATTACTCATCTGAGATACTCCAAGTGCCTTGAGCGAAGGACTACTCGAAACCCGGGACAGTTTACAATTTCCCGCCAAGGGATTGGAATTGGATCCACTGGGAATGTTGTTGTTGTTGTTGTTGTTGTTAGTATTGGTGTTGTTGTAATCGCCATTGTTCAACGCAAACTGGCTAGTTCGGCCATTGAAGCTCCTGCTGCCGAAGCAGGAGAACCTCGCCGCCCTCTCGGCGAAGCCGGGATCGGCGGCGAATTCCGCGACGCTGGAGTTCAAGGACAGCGGAATCTTGGGAGGGGAATTCACGGGAGTGCTGTAGCAGGACGTGTTGGTGCTGTTGCTGTAATGATGGTGATGCTGATAAGCCGAAGCCGCCGCCGCCGCCGCAGCCGCAGGAATCGAGATCTCACTGGCGTTGTTGCCGATGTTTCCGAGCTTGCCGATGAGCTCTCGGATGATGAAGCTGTCGTTGGAAATGTTAGAATTGGAGGCAACAGGGGAAGAGACCATGGAGCTCAAGGCGGAGTCAAACTGCATGCTCTGCTGATCCGTTGACTTTTCCCAGCTGGGATTGGTGTAGAAGCAGTCTGGGGATCTGTCGGAGGAGCAATTCTGGTCCATTGGATGTGGTAAATGTTTCCAGTTGGGCATAATTTGGTTCGAAGACTCCAAGTGAATCAGCGGACCGATTCCCGCGTTGAGGAAAAACTCATTATCCATTTAAGAATGACTGACAACCTTATAATAAAATGTGAACTTTTTCTAAAAATAATTAGTGATTTTTGTTTCAGCTAAGAAGGAAATGGAAATGAAGAATGAGAGACAGAGAGAGAGAGAGAGATGAAGAAGGGAAGAGGAAGGGGAAGGGGAATTGCTTTAGGGGGCAGTGAAGAGTTTAAATAGGCAAAAAGAGAGAGAGAGATTGTAATTGTTTTGACTTTTTTTATTTTAAATTTAATTTTGGGTTTTTGGGGAGGGGGGCTGGTAAATATAATAATTAAGGTTATGGGGAGTCCCGTAAAAGGCGGAAGAGGGTATTTGCCGGGCCTTGGACGTTAAAGCGCACCTATTACTATTCCTCTATATTCGTCTTTTCCCCCACTCTTTCTCTCTCGATTACATAACAACCCCAAATTTTTTCTACATATATATATATATATATATATTTTTTTTTTCAGTTTCCTCACTCTAATTTGTCTTTCTTCTCCTTTTTATTCCTTCTTTTTATTTGCTAAAAGTTCAAGCAGATCCTTAATTAAAAATGCCACCCATCAAAAGATTTGACATAATTAGTATCAAAATTTTCAATTAAGTGAGAATTATGTATATAGTTTTTATCATAAAAAATTTTGTTTAATTAGTAGAAACAATTTTTTTAATTGTTGAATTAATTTTTAAAGGTCAAATATATAAATGTTTATTTTAAAATTTGCAATATATCATATAAAACCGGTCAAATTATAACTCAGAATTTAACAGTTAAAGTAATAATTTTTACTGATAGTATAAAATAGGAGTCCTTATTTTAGAATTATGCTTGATAAATGATAGTCTATATTAAAAATGATGAACTTTACTTTAGAAAAATGTCACTTAACAATTAGCCTAAAAAAACTGAAAAGAAATGTCATTAAACACATGCAATATTGTATTTGCTTGAATCATAGTTCTTTACGAAATTTAATATTTTTTTCGATATCGTATTACAAATATGAGATATAAATACATTGGGTTACATAATCAAGGTAGATATTTTGTTTTATCCTTCAAACGTATCTTATTTTCTAACCCTTTTTTTTTTCATCTTGGTTGGGTAATATTTAAGCAAACCGATCGATTTTTTTATTCAGCAATCATTGGAGTCAAACAATCAACACACAAGCTTAATTTGTGTGGTTAAAAAGTCAAAGTAAGTTTAATAGGATCATTTGATTGGGCGGTTCATTTTCATTAAAAAAAAGAGTATATGTATTTTATTTACACAAAATAAAAGAAGATGAAGAAGATAATAAATAGGGTTGAACGTGTTTAAGGCCGAGTCAATCATTGCATTAAATTCCCCAACTCGGCGGTTAACCCGGTTTTGGTCGGGTTCACATAAACAAGATTTAAAATATATATATATATATATATATATATATAAAACCTTCAAAAACTGGGCAACTCAGTTTCTACGAAATAGAAGAGAAAGCACTAATTCCAATAAAAATAAATTTATAGCTGTTTCCCAGAGTTGTGGCATTGAAGGAACAGGTTTTGGTTGATTTTTATTAGCCCCACAGATTTTGGCCACCCCCGTTCGGTAAAATTCATCATGGAATTGCAGTACCAACTTACTCTTCTTTTTCTCCCAAAGCCGAGGTCTTTATTTATGACAATGGTTTCCCTTTATTGGGCAAATAACTTATTATAATAATAAAGAGCCCCTCCAATTTTATTTTATTTTATTTTATTTCTTTTTTTACATTATACTTTAAACTCAATGGAGGGCAAAAATGCAAGAAAATTACGAGTCATTTTTTTTTTTAAATAAAAAGTGAACGGTGGTATTTTCATGTTCTTAACGTCGAGTGATTGTAGAGTGAGTCTATTAAAATTATTGATTTGATAGTCAATGATCCTATCATTGACCCTCCAACAGTTCTCAACCCAAAATTTCAAGAGCTACGAGAATTATGGTCTATATGACCATTTTAAAGGTAGACACTTGCGTGTAGTGATGCTCGAATCATAAGTGCATACAAGTGAAAGTTCTAAATAAGATCTCTTTAATTAACATGTCACCACTAATTATGTCACTGCCAAAAATTAGCATTTTAGATTTTGAAATGGATTTTGTTGAAAATCTACATATAGAAATTGTATCTTTATTAGTAAATATTTTTTTTTTTATACTCTATTGTTAAACATTTCTCCCTATTGTTAGAACTTAGGACTTAGGATTAGAAAGAATTCGATGAAAATTAAAGAAAGGGAAAGTAAGTTCTTGGATTAGATTTTTTTTTTTTTTCCGAATTTTAATAACTATTGAAGGTGGGAAATATAGATAATTAAACAACATTCTTCATGTATTTTTATATTGGACAAAAATACATGAGAAAGCTTACTAGTTTGAGTGTGGCATATAGAAAAGTATATTACGAGGGGTAGGGTGGTGTAGTAGCCTTGCAACTTAAAGACACTAGATATTATTTATATGCAATAGCACTATCACTAGAATGTCGCATATTAATTATATATATCTTGATATTATCACCTATCGCACATAATAATAACCTACCCTACTAATCATGCCACAAAGAAATTAATTTCCATAATAACACACCACATTGAGCTACTAAAAAAGACTTTGACCAATAAGAAAAAGGGGCATCGGGTAACTAAAAAGGGCACTAGACATTCTTATTAATGCTATTTTAACATATTAAAGATGAGAACTTATAAAAGAATTACAGTAATTAAGTCCAAACCAAACAGACCCTTACCCCTGAAATATTCTTAATGTAAATATTCCCGTAATTAAAATAAATGATAGAGGAAAAAAATTTGAATTAGTGCTGTCTGATCAAAAGTTATTAAGGCATGAAATTATTAGTATTATTATTATTATAAATATAAAAGGCATGATTGGCTTACTGACCAAATAAAAAATAAAAAATAAATAAAAAGACATATCGAACTGCAATTATTGATTCATGGGAAAGGCTATTATGAAAAGTCCAGTTGTGATTATTGTGCTGCTTTTCTTTATTTTTCTTTCGTGTCATAATTTGCTGTAATTAGTACCAGCAGAAATAAGATTGGTTTTATTAAGCAAAGCATGCATCATAAGCCAGTATTTACTTTAAAATGAATATTTTAATAAACAATAAATGAATGGACAAAATATTTTATATATCAATGTATATTTATATATATTTTTAAGAATAATTGACCTAAATGATTATTAAATTATTGAAAAGGTGACGAGTTGGTCTATGTTTTTTAAATTTGATCGAGACGACCCTAAACTCTCTAGATATTGATAATTATAATTTTTTCTATCCAAGTCCATTAAATTTCTAACAGAAAAGATCACGAAACGTATTATATAAGTTAGATTAATCATTAAAAAGATGAAAATACCTTTATATTTTTTGAAATTAAATAATAACCAATTTACATATAAAAAAAAGGAGAGAGAGAGAGAGAGTTGACTTCGTCTTCTCTAGCGCCAAGCCCCCCTCACCCCCCCAACCCAAAAAAAAAAAAAAAAAAAACCCTAAATCCGAACTACCCTGCCATTCTCACCGAGCCCCCCTCCCCCAAAACCCATATCCGAACTCCCTCATCGTTTTCGGCCAGCCTCCCCACCCCCAAAATCCGAATCTAAACCCCCCTCCCCCACTTCTCGCCGAGTCCCCCCAACCCAGTTCCGAACTTCCCCCACAAGTTCTCGTCGAGCGCCACTAGTCACCCCCTTTCACGTTGAGCCAGTTCTCGCCGAGTCCTCCCAAACCAGATCCGAACTTCCCCCACAGGTTCTAGTTGAGCGCCACTAGTCCAACCCCCCCAAACCAAAAAAAAAATATGTGCTTTTGCTGCTCAGGTTCGAGGGGAGGATATCGAGAAAGAGGGGGAGGGGAGAGATATATATTTTTTTATTTTTTTTTAAATTAATTATTGTTAGATTATTAAATTATCCTATCATATTAGATTATATATATTGTAAATGAATTATTCTATGAGAAATTTAGTGGACTTGTATGGAAATGACTAAAATTTTCAATATTTAAAAATTTATGATCGTTTCAGTCAAAATAAAAAATTATAAAGACCGACTCATTATATTTTCAATTTAAGTCAATTACTCGTTTTTTAATTTGAATCCCTTAAGTTTAGGATATTATTAATTACATACCTAGCTATCACTACACTTTCTTTTTTAGCACGTCTAGTAAAGACAGAATCATTTTTTGTTCTTTTCGTAGTTTTAACACTCTATTTATAGATACAAACAATTGGAAGTTGTACAATTCAAATTTAATTACTCAAAGCCGTCATAAATATTAATTTCCGACCAAAAAAAGAAAAACCGAGAAGAAGAAGAAGAAGACGATGATGAGAAAAAAAAACAAAAATCATGGAAAAAATTTTCAAATTGTGCAAAACGTGTAGGGGTTCGATAAATAATTAGTTGATCAACTAAAATGAGTCAAACTTTAACACCAGTAATAGCTGTAAGCATATAATGTAAAAGACAGTAGTAGTACTGCCTAGAATCTTATCCTCCATAATATATATATATATATATATATATATGTAAATCCTGTAATGATTTTTCACGCAAAATCTAAAAATCACTATCACGCAGGACACATGTGTAAATCCTGTAATGACTTTTTACATAAAATCTAAAAATCACTATTACGCAGGACACATGTTGTATAGAAGATGATAATCTGCTTTTTTTATATAACAATACAGTAATATTTCCAAGTACTATTTCAACAACCGGAGTTCCAATGCAGCGTACATGCATGCATCAAACTAGAATATATGCCGCGGATACATTACCCTTTAGCACATAGAATTGGAAAAAAAAAATCCTTAAAAAAAGCTTACATATATACACATATATTTATGCGAAATGTTCCTTTCTAGTTGAACCAACAATATCCATTGCTAGTGTATGAAGTGGGCATTTCCATTTGCAGCGAAACCAAAAACCACTTTGGGCTCCTTTCTAGACTAGCTAAGACTGTTCATTATCTATACTTGATCATCATAAGTCTTGATTTCAAGGTATTTTTTTCGTGATTAATAGTTCACTTTATAAAGAATCTCTCTATATATATATATATATATCACGCAATTCTACTTTAGCTCATTAATTACTGTACAGCCTTATAACCCCTTTAATTAGTTAGGGGGGCCAAAAAAAAAAAAAAGGGTCCAACCAAAAAGTTTTGAAGATTTTAAGGCGATTCCGTGGCAGACATGGCATTGCAAATCACAAGTTGTTTTCCAAGCACTTGAGGAAAACGGCAAGACATGAAAGGCTAAAAATAATGAAACGAATTATTGCCAAGCCCCTCATGATAGCCATGTTTACGTGCTTCAACGACACAATTCAATATATTGGTTTGAATTCAAACTTCATAAAAAGGCCGAACAATTAATACTAAGCCGATATCGTGGAATATATATAACTAATGATATATAAACCGTGGCCAATATTTATCATGAATTTCCCGTACATACCCAAAAAAAAAAAAAAATTCAATTGACAAGTCAAAGAAAATCAGAAGAAAAATAAATAAATGAAAGATAATTGGTTTGATATTAACCAATCTTCTAACCGCTCGTATCTTCATGTTCGGATTTGCAACTGCATAGTATAGGGTGGTTACCGAGATAAAGGTCCAATGATAAGTTAATTAATAAAGTATAATATAGGAACTTATATCTATATATATGGATTACATATATATTTTATAAATATATATAAGAGTAAATTAGGGTTTCTGTTGTATATTTGATGGCAGGCGATCACATGGGACTCAATTGGTCGCGACACTAAAAATACATTATAATTATGAATCAATAATAATGATATAATTGCAGTTGAGGAGTATAGTTAATGATTTCGTACACACACACACACACACACATATTTATATATATATGGGGGTATGATTGAGGTGCTTAGAATTAAAAAAGAAATGAATAATGATAACTAATCTGGTCAAAGTCTGACTGCTGGCTGTAGCAAACAATATATTGGCGAGCCTCATAATTACTGTGGCATGGTTGGCCGGGCAAATCCACCGTCCTATCCTTTCCCTTCAAGAAGACAGACTACTGACTTCTAATTAATTTCCATGAAAATTCCACCTTGTATTCATATCTGCATTTCTTCTTTCCTCATTAGATACTTTTCTTTCTTTTTCTTTTTCTTTCGGTTTATAATAATGCGAAAATTAGTATATATAGCCCGTAAATGATTTAGATATATAGTCTGGAAAAATCACGTTAATGTAGTATTTTGACCGTCGTTAATCTTTTGAGCTAATTGCGCATAAACCATTGGTGCTTTTTCTTATTGGTGTTCTTTATATATATATATATATATATATATATATGTATGTATTGAATTTTGACTGGCTAAATTTCTTTTTAATAAACTTTTAATTGTGGCAAAATATCTCTGAATTTAATAAAATGATGTAATTAAATGCCTCCAATCAATGACTGCAAATTAAAATTTGAGAGAAAATGTCCTTTAACATATGATATGACATGTTCCTGACAATCATCTGAAATTTAAGTCATCGCACGTAAGGATGTTTGCATTCAAATTTTTACAGTAATCACTAATTTGGGGTGTTGTACAAAACTTTGTTAATTGTAAAAAGTTGAGAGGTAAATGTGCCATATACA
This sequence comes from Ficus carica, assembly GCA_009761775.1. Lineage (NCBI taxonomy): Eukaryota > Viridiplantae > Streptophyta > Magnoliopsida > Rosales > Moraceae > Ficus > Ficus carica. The sequence continues at coordinate 1,229,370 of CM019748.1, read as the reverse complement.
AAACAAAAAAAAAAAAACAAATACAAAAAAACAAAAAAACAAAAACAAAAAACAAAAAAACAAACAAACAAATTAACAAACAAACAAAACAAAAACAAAAACAAAAAGGATGTCACCTCTCAACGCAATCACATCGAAACATTTATGCGCTACACTCCCCAAGCTATTATGTACTAAAATTGCAGCTCCAAGTTATGCATATTGAAATCGGAATACATATATTAATTTTTCGTTATGTAGATTTTTTTTTTTTTTTTTTTTTTTAAATTGGTATGTAGATATTATGATTAATATGGCTTCTACTACCGTCAGCTGGAAAAGGTTGGCATTTTCTTACACTTTGAGAGTTTGAGTACACGGTCCCGTAGGATCAGGGGAAAAAAATCACTTACTGAATTCCAAAAAAAAAAAAAAAAAAAAAACACTTAACACACATTCTTAAACTGTATACAAATTAAGCCGTGAGGTTCATTTCAAACGTGCAAATTTAAGAGGACATAAATTTGGCCAAATCCAGCTAGGTACGTGCAGGATAAAGGGAAAGTATACGTGGAAAGATTTATTTAACACATTAAAAAGTCCTTTAGTAGAAAGGAACCAAATTCGTAGTAAGAGTTGTAAGAAGAGAAATTTTAATTTGAAAACGATACGACATGCAGATAAACACGAGTGCATGCCATGCTGACTAGGGAATGAATTAAATTTAGGGGCTTGACTTTCTTTCCCACTTATTACCCATTTCTCACCTATTAACTTATCTATGTAATAAGTTGTGTCCACCTCCTTAATTTCCCTATTGGATAATTGAAAACCAGCTGTAAATTCATGGTTATATACATGTGTATATATACATATGTCAAAGGTTGGGGTTGATATATGATTTGCATTCAGACTCTTTTGTATCCCTTATAAAATAAAATAAAAAGCTTTTAAGTTATTAAAAGTTGGATTGACTTCTAATAATGTAATCGTTAAGATATATTCATAATCTAACATTATATCAAAGTGATCAATTATGTTTGAATCTCTTATAGTTTCAATTTCATAATTTATCACATGTCAGCGCTATTATCTCGTTTGATAGGTTCATATTGGGTATTCATATAATTTTCCTCTTTTAATTGACTCATGCTTTGGGATTTTGTTTGGGTCAGCATATTGCAGAAATGACAAAAACCATTCTTTCTAAAAATTTCTAGATGATAAAAGGCGTGCAATAAATGCCTTTAAACCATCTGCGAGGGAATCAATACCGGTCAAGTACTAATTGTTTAGATCATTAATTCGAGGAGTTTCTTATATGTCTATTAGCACAATAAAAAGACAGATTCAGGCATGTTTTTGAGACCCAAATGACACAAAGGTCACTTTCAAATTCAAGTGATATATATATATATATATATGATTATAGACGTATTATTAGGTCATCTCCCATATAATATGGCATTTTTTTGGAATGGATCACAGTACATATTTCCAATTTAATTTGTTAAATTTCGCAAATTGCTGACTAAGTCTCTAGCTTTTCCGTAATTGGAGGTACACGTAGGCTTGTTGATCATACCATGAATATAGTTGTAGAAAGTTGTCTACAATATAAATATTATTCCCGTTACACCAAAATTTGTTTGTGATTGATTCAAAGTACTGGAAAGTGTTAGCAAAGGTTTCTAAATTCAACACCGCGGACTCTTTGTCTCTAGCTAGATCAAGTCCATTCTAAATTCTTCGCCTCTGGACAAATCTATAAGTAACCACCGTTACCAAACTACCTAGCAAAATGTAGAAGCTTGACGTTGCCAAACTAAACAAACTTGTTAACGTTGTAGTGTATGCTAGACACACTTGAGTTTTAGTTTGTGTATGTATTTATATACATATATATATATATGGACGAAAATACCCAATTTACATATATATATATGGACAGAGTGTATTTTGGGTTATCTATACATACGTGAGATGAACTTAAAAAAATAAGAGCTAGCTTATATGAACTCTTAGTGATCACTAAGGAAAGAAAAATGACAAACATGGTATTGTCTTTTTCTGTACCGGTTTCAGTCTAATTATAATCTTTCCAACAGTGCATCTTATAAATATTGGAAAAGCCAAAAAAATATATATATATTAATAATAACACTCTGTTTTTGTCCTCACGTTATGTGGGAGTACGTACCTATACTTGAATATTTTACAAAATACATACACATATAAATTGTAGTGATCAAACATGAATGCATAGTTGGCATTTTGATTGAGTTCTGTTCTAGTTGGTCTGCGTCTTGTCTGTTTACGCAGAAGCAGGAAAAAGGTCAGAAAAATATCATATAGTATCACAATCAGCTTACGGAAGAAAAAACTATTTAATTTTTGAAAATATGTTCTTGTCGTCCAATGGGCAGTGAGTACTTAATTCTAGTGAAATAAAATCTTTTGTTAAGATTAAAAGGAGCTACGTAGACATGCTTAAAACGGTAGTAATGGTTTTGTAATTTGGTCGGGAGGCCGGAAAAGCGATTGATGACCGTAAAGAAACATTATGGTTATAATTAATTTATACATTGTTAAAAAAAGTAAAAGTGTTTATATATATATATATATATAATTACATACAATTAGTCATTAAAAAATTACTTTATTTATTACTAAATTGTATGACTGAAAATTAGGTACAACAAAAAGTTTTTCTTTTTGGGAGGAAGAAAACAAAAGGTTACAGCTAGAAAGAACAAGGAAGCGTTTTGTTTAATCGGGGATCAAGACATCACCACAAAGGGTACAAACTATATAAACATATTATAATATAATTATCTGATTTTTCATTTTATATGGAGATGTAATTCAATCCAGATTCTCCACTGAATTAGAAGAATCATTAAGATATTATTGCTTTTTTTTTTTTTTTTTTGTGGTACCAAAAGATGAAAAGTGAACAACTGTATTGTTTATACGGTTACTATTTTCACAGCAGTACCATAACAACTCTTTAAATAATAGAACTAGTTTTACTTTACTTTTTTTGGTTGAAAATTTTCTAACAATTATTGTGTTAACTATTAGTCATAATAATGAATTCTATGCTTATAGTAACTATAATAATTATTTGTAATTATTAGTAGCGGAGCTACAATCATCGAGTAAATGAACGTGCCTCCACTCAAATCTTGAAAATTTTATTTTTATTCCTAAAATGTTCATAAAATTTCAATTTTGCTCACACATTATGAAAATTTATAATTATCCTCACCTGATAACTAAAATTTTACAATATTGTTTTTATTTAATAAAAAATATATAAATTTTATTTAGTGTCGCCATTGAAAACTTTCCGGCTCCGCTTCTTGTAGTAATTACTACGACTAACATAATAGAAAATAAAGAAAAAACTCAAAGCCAACACTATTTATTAAAATTTTTTTATTAGTACTACAAAAAATTACTTATTTATATTCAACTATTTATCTAAAAAAAAAAAACACAGAGAGAGACATTGCATCTATGCAAAGCCAATAATATAATACGGTAGTTATTCTATTTCCACCGTTCAGGTTATGTACAGAGGCATGGCCAATTGCAGTAAAAGCAGTCTTGTGATAAAAAATAAAAATGTTCCTATTCCTTTTTCCTTTTTCCTTTTTTTTTTTTTTAATTTTTAATTTGACATGATTAGAATCATAGAACTTCACGACGAAGAAAGAATGAATGAACAGCATTAATTGGTGAATGTAAAAAATTATGTTCTAAACAAATATATATTTATATATATATATATTCTTCAATAAAAATACATTGGAGCACATAATTAAAATAAGCTGGGGGTGTTCTTACTTTCATTAATTTGGTCCGTTCATTGTCCTCCTACACAACGTTACACGTAGAAAAAGTAACACTATCCCTTTAAACTATCCAACTAATGACATCCCAAAAATAAATTAAACAAATTAATAAACGACAGAATTATGATTGATCCGTATAGTAATCAGTTTTTCTTTTTCTCTTCTTTTTTTTCCCCCCAATTTTTTAATCAGATTTTAATTAACAAGTAAAAGTAATAGATGCCCCATTTGTCTCCTTTGTTCATATTGATTATTTAATTTGAAAAATAATAATAAGATACAAACTTGGTCGGTGTAGTGTCCAAAACCAGAGGTGGTGGTAGAAACCGGGGGCGAAACACCCAAGACATAACGGAAGGAATTCCTCCTGTGTCCACTGGAGGCTGGCTAAAAGACAGGAATTGAGCTTGCGTTTGATTTACCAGTCTGTTGGAATTAAATTTTTTGGGTTGAAATTATTTGATTTTTAAAAAATAAATTAAAAATTTTATTGATTTTTTAAAAAAGATAAATATGAATTGGAAAAGTTAATTTTCAAGTGGTATTCTATACAAAGACCAAGAATTTTTACCTTTAAATTTCTGTTTTTGTTTGGTTGTTAGCTTTGTTAAGCATGCCAATTAAGTCAAACTTTATGATAAAAATAAAAAATAAAAAAAAATTTAACAAACAAACAAAATGAGCTTTCCGGAGCCATAGCTTAAGGAGCACATACATCATAGAATCTTATAAAATCGGTTAGCGGGTCAACTTGATTAACGTGATTTCTTTTACGTATTTCGCGAACTCATATTTGAAATGTCCACATTTCTTCATTAGTTTTATTTAAACCATTTCAGCAGTCTTTTTTCTTCTTTTTTTAATTATAAATGATATTTTTATTTTAGGATTCATTGGATAACAGCTTTTTATCCTGCCAAAGTTCTTGTATTCCAGTTTTAATTACGTTAAAATATAGGGTGATCCACATTTGGAGTAATAAAGATGTCCATATTACAAAAAGTTGGGTCAACCATTTTAATTAAACTTAAATACTTTATTTCGTTAACTTCTTGAATTGGTAAATTTTGACTATCGGAACTCGTCTTTAAGTATTATTTTTTTCCTGTCGCAACAAAAAAAAAAAAAAATAAATAAAGAAAAGTGAGAGAGAACTCAACCTTACCACCAATCGAGTGATGAACCCACTGCCCGAGTCTAGGTGGACTCAAATCCAAGCCCAATTTGGCGAAGAGATCAGTCCAGTCACTCAAGCCCAGCTCAGTGAGACGTCTGGGGGGAGAGGGGATGAGAAAATTATCCAACTAGCCACGTTTTTATCTATTTATTAATATGACATAAAATTTATCATCTTAATTAATATAATATAAATTTTATAATTTTATTTTTATATCATATTAATATAATTATCTTTAAATTTAGTTAGGATGATATACTTTTCCTCTATGGATTTCCAAAGTACACCTTCCCATGATGTTACAATCCAAACCCATCACGACTTACGAGGGGTTAAAGTTATTCCAAAAGGTGACAGCATCAAGAATGTAAACAGGTAAAAGAGCAATGTGTGGGCCAAAAAAAATAGTAAAAAGGAATAAGTAGCAACTTTTTTTCGTGCCATTACTAATGTTAGCTGCGAGAGAATTACACTGACATCCCCTCATATTTTGCTAATATTACAAAGAAACTCCTTGACCGATGCGTTTTATGACTACATCTTTAACTTGAGCTCCATTAGACTTTGTATGTAAAATGACAAAACTATACATTCAAATGTGTTGGTTAAAAATACTTTGTTGCGCGAGTCCGTGGCTATACCCCCTTTTCGTGAACACCCGGTCACGTAAAAGCACGCAACCACCCACGCAGAGCCCCCCGCCCCCCCCCCCCCCCCCCCCCCTCCCCGTCCGTCGTGCAAGCCCCCTGCTACCAACCGAGGGATACGTACTAGTTAATTTTGTTTCAATATTGTCATGCAAAGCTTGTAACATGGTTAAGTGTTTGGCAAAACAAAACCATAGATGCATCAATGCCTTCTGGATCAACTTGTAGCAAGACACCAACAATGATGTAAACATTACATTGTGACTAAATTTTGCCTCCCTCAGTCATCGTTCTTGTCGTATTCCCAACATTAGTGAATTGAAATTTAATCATCTGGCTTTATACCAAATACACGAATTTCATGTTTTTTAACTAATTATGTGACCTAGTTAAAATGCATGTAAGCTGCTATCAAGAGAAGGTGTACATATAGGTATTGGGTTTGTCGGTTTAGATGGACCAGCAAGCAAATCAACAAGTCAATTTAAGCTCACTTTTGAAAATATCTGTTTAGCCCATTTTACTCCTTTACTAGTGAGCCCGTTTTGTCCAATCCTTGTAAGTGCTGTGTTTCTGTCGGCCCAAAGTCGGAAAGCTGTCTCTTGTTGTGAATCGGGGCACAAGATTCTTAAAAGTCTCGTGTTTCTCCTTTGCAATTGTCGACATTGGAACGTTGGACATACTGGAAATAGGATTTTTTTTTAAAAATCGCGGTCCATGAAAGTCCAGTCCAAGAACAAAGCTGTGATTGTTTCGCATTAACGTTTTTGGTTCACTCCCCACATTCTTGACGGGGTGACAATTTAGGTAATGACACGACAAAAAGATTCGAAATCCCCACATAGTTAACGGATTTAGATTTATTATAAATGAGTTTGGATTATTAGTGAATTGATACGGTGAACATGATTAGTAAACGCATCAGGTACGGATCAACGAGAATTGACAAGAATCGACACAATATGTGTAATTTATGACCTAGTTAAATAGAATGTAATGTAATATTTTATATAATTGATTAAATGAATATAAAATGAATCTTAAAATTTATGAGAGTAAACTCATATTGTTTTTCTTGAAATAAAAGGTAAATTGACCAATAAAAATATTGCACGTGTCCTGTTAAAAGTTATAATTATATCCATAACTCATTCAACATATTAATTCAAATGGTTTATTCGAGCTAACACAATTAATGAATGAATCATGTTTGGATTGATGTTTTCCGATACGATTAAGAAACAAGTCAACACGGACTCGAAATGTCATTCCTAGGTCCAATTGTTATTGAGATTGAGAACACATAACTTATAGACAAGCGCTCATTTACCTTGAATAGATCTTATTTATTTATTTATTTGCTTAAAGAATTAAATTAACAATCCATAAGTTTTATTAGTAGACGAGTTCGAAGGTTTTTATAATGGAACTCAAACTCATATATTCAGATTTACAGCTATTTCTGCAGTAGTACCTCACCACTAGGTTACACCCACAAATGCTGTTTTTCTTTATCCTTTTTTTTTTTTTTTAATCTTTTTCTTTTGACAAGTCTTGATTAGAAAATTAATGCGGCTTAGAATGAAATATGAAGAGTTCTACCAACTTTAACTTAAAGATAAATTCAATCACCTGACATTGATAGACTTATCTTTTACTTTTAATTATTTCTTATATGGGGTCTATAAACACTTCATTAAATTAAAAATAAATAAAAAATCGGATTTCGAAAATTTAAAACCTTAAAAAAGCATTAGGAATTGCCACCCCTCATAAAGTCCAAAATAATAATTGTGTACTAGAATTGTAATGCAGTAATTGTTTAAATAAATATGTATATATATATACACGAATTTGCTCATCTGGTTCACTAGAAGTACGTCTTTTAGGCTTTGATATTTTCTTATAGAACTCATGATTATCATATAGAAATAACGATAACGATAATGTCTTACAATTAGATATTGAGTAATACGCACAATGAGTATTTGGACGAAACTTTGAAATTACTTGTGTCAAGTCGTAAATATTAGCGGCGAATCTGGCCCGACACTATATCTGGTTTCATCGTTCCTCATTCAGACTTTAATTTGGGTTAGAAGATAATGTCGACATGATTTCCATATCTTCTTCACATATTTTGTAAGTAGGCTCCCACGTGGGGTCCATGCAAATGAAATTGACTATTGATTTCTTTCGAATATTCCTCAACAAAACCACGCATTTGTCTACCAACATTTTACGCTTTTGACGATTTGTTTTCTGATTTCTTGGTAATTTGCATCTAAATTTTCTTAAGAGTAATTAGATTATATGATAATTTTATAATAATTTTTTTAAAAATAGTTGAACATCTTTATCTTAAAAAAAAAAAAAAAAAAAAAAACGGACGCTAATCATTAAAGTGCTACTTTACTAGATCCGGTCAACCATTGATTAAACGATGAAACTATATATTTGTTTAGTCAATTAATAATTGATCTTTAAAAAGCAATAATTTTTTTAATTTAACAAAATTTGGGATTTTAATTAACAATGCTTTAGAAAAAAAAAAAGTAATTTTCCTACATATCTCATTTTCTAAATTGTTGTGATGTGTCCCAATTTGTTTAACTTTCTATTAAGTATGTGATGATGAGCCCACATATGTCTCATGCAAGGACAAAAAAATCTCATGTCCAATCTAAACTCTAATGGAAATCTTACATATTCAAAATACCAATGTAATGTAAGTCAACAATATATGATATATTACAACAATGTAAAAAGTTAAGTGGTTAGATTGTCAAAATTAAAATTTCGACGAATAAGTTGTTAAAACTAAAAAGTTTAGGAGACAATAATGTCAAAAATCCCAAAACCTATTTTTAAGGTAAAAATATCAATTGTTATATGCAAATTTCAAAACTATTACAACATGGTTTTATCAACTTTTATGTTAAAACATTGAATTGGACAATTTCTTAAAACTATTTTTAGTTTGTTTCTTATTATTGATAATTAGGTAGTTTCTATTATTTGTTAGTTTACTTTCATTTTCTTGGTATTTTATTCCCTATAAATAGGGTTAAGTATTCTTTGTAATTTATGAGACAGAATTAAATAAAAAATACTATTCTCTCCAATTTTCAAGTTGGTATCAGAACTAGAAGGAAAAAGAAAAATATACTTAAAAATGAGTGGATCGTCGGGGATGTTCCTATAGTTATATAATCTGAAGGTGTTTTTAATGCTGGAATTATTCTCACTAAATTGAAATTTTGCAGCAATCACAGGTCGTCATCGTTACTCCTGTCAAAGATCCGTCCAAGATTCATATCCAGGTCACAGAGTCGAGATCATCGAATCACGGGGCCAAATTTGTGCTATCGGCCCTTTTCCATAATTCCGCAAAGTCATTTCGTCACCATCATTATCATCACCGTGATGCTATCCAACCATCAACACTGTCTCTCGTGACGTGCAGCTCAAAATATACGTAACAAAATAGAGAGAGAGAGAGAGAGAGAGAGAGAGAGATAAATAATAAAAAGGCAAAAAAAAAAGATGAAAAAAAAAAACCATGTGTTATGAAGCTCATGTAAATTTGAGCTTGACACTTGAGCCTTGAATCTAAGTACTAAGTATTATGAAGCTCATATGAACTTGAGCATGATACTTGAGTCTTGAATCTTTGAAGCCAGGCTATTATGAAGCTCATGTGAACTTGAGCATAGCATGTGAAGCCTCTGCAAATTTAGTTACTTCTATTTTTAGGTTGGTACACACCAACTTGAGGGTGGGTGTTAAAATATTGAATCTGGTAATTTTTCAAAACTATTTTTAGTTTGTTTCCTATTATTGATAATTAGGTAGTTTCTATTATTTGTTGGTTTACTTTCTTTTTCTTGATATTTTATTTCCTATAAATAGGGTTAAGTATTCTTTGTAATTTGTAAGACATAATTAAATGAAAAATACTATTCTTTCCAATTTTCAAGTCTTTCTGCTAGTTTATCAAGTGCCATTTGGATTAGTTTAAAGATAAGATATTTTTAAAATCCACATGGGTAGATTGGTTGCAAAGAGGTGGGAAGTCTTTGCTAGGTTTCTCCCATTCGTTTATCCGCATTCGATTCTCATTGTCTTCTCTTAGGTCTCACTTCAGCTTCGGCTGGTGAAGTATAGTTTGGTGATCGTATGGTAGGCCCCGGGTAGATGACTGAAATAAACTAGTATAAGGACATGTCTTTGTCATACATAGGGAAAAATGTTTCTGTTTATGAGACTGAAAATCATGAAAATAATGAACCACTCTTAGATCCTTTTATTCAAAAAAAAAAAAAAAAAAAAGATAAGATATTTTTGAAATATTCAAGGATATATTGATCTCCAATTGAATAAAAACGTGGGCAAACGTACGAAGGTCGGACAGGTCGTGTCTCTATGTATATCGGATATATATGCATTTATTAATAGTTGAACCAACCAACTGTCTCTTGCTTCACCATTAAAATGAGAGAAATAAATCCAAGTTAAAAAAAAAAAAATAAAAAAAGAGAGAGAGAAATAAGCACCACTATTAAAGGTGTAAGCAAACAAGTCAAGAGGAGACCCAACGAACTGTTATTTTAATATTTTGTGTCCTAAATAAATAATCCAATTGAGATATATAAGTTTGTCTCTCACGAGTCACCCTTCCCATGCACCAAAAGACGGCCTTTTCTTTCCACCCAAGATAGAGTTAAAGTAGCTGGAATTTTAATATGGTATACCCGTTTTCACTATTTAAAAATAATGAGGAGAGAATATCCAACTAGAAATTCAGAATTTTCCCATACTAGCGAAGGAAGACCATTCCACACTTCGTGAGAATGAGATGGACATTTCCCCTTTTTAAAATAACATATGTTAATAAAATTTGATATATATCTAACAGTTTAAAATTAAATTTTATTGATATAAACTATTTTTTCATATTCTGTCCAACAATTTTTAATTTAAAATAGAGCCTTTTCTGATATGATATCTATATGTTCATTATATTGGATCAAAACCCAAATTAAAGTATAAAATCCAGCAAAATACAGAGCATATACAATCTTTTGATATAAAATAGAATTTATTAATAAAGTATTTTTTTTTTTTTTTTTTCTATATTGCATTGTAGAATTTTCATTTTAGAATTTCCCGTGACAAAAAGTACTTAAACGTGGATAAATTTATATTCATATATTAATTTGACTGTGTAGGTTCAAGAAAAGGATAAGAAATGCACATTTGACAATTAAAAAGTATGGATACCCCCTAAAATATTGTATGAAATGGACAATGAGATTATTAAATTCCATGACTCAATGAAAGCCCCAACAATCAGCCGGCTGAATTCTCTTTAGCTCAGAGAATATGTTTCCTTGTGGGCACAGGGAATAAAGGTTTTAAGTAGAATATTACCTATATCTCTTATATTATAAGTAGACTGTCTCAACTCGTCTGTCTTAAAATCCACAACCACATGCAAGCATACACAATATATATATATATATACACACACATATATATCTTTTGCATTGAGATGTCATCTTATACATTGTCGAAAGGAATTATTTTAATTATTAAAATAATTATTAATGACATGATGTATAAATGTCCACCTAAAAAATTTACAATTTGATATGAAATTGCTCCAATCACATATTAAAAACTAAATGAAAAATTAAAATATCAATTATTATTGATGATATAAAATAAGAGATCTGATCGTAAAATTTACAATGAATGTCCATTTTAAAAATTTATATCACTCTGATTTAGAACTACTCTAATTATAAATTAGATTATACAAATTTATTCTAATAATCAAAATATCAATTCTTATCAATAATAATAACAATATAATACAAGAGGTCCGATTATAGAAACCCCTAAAAATGACCTATAAAAAGTTTAGAAAAAGTTATAAAAAAATAAAATAAAGGAGAGAGAAAATCATAAAAGCAACCCTATCCATCTAATTGAATTGGGGATAATGATGATATATATATATATATATGTTTTGAAATTTCCTTATTAATCCAATTGAAATATTTATAAACAGGTTCACACTCGTCCTTCCCATTCACCAAGAGACAGTACCCAATTTTACTCCCAAAAAAAAAAAAAAAAAAAAAATCAATCAATACTCAACACTCAATTCTTATAGTCCAACCCCTCCTCAAAGCGGGTCCCACTATCACCATCCAGATTCAAAGTCCGAATGGCCAATTTCAACCACGTGCCAGCTTGTGGCAAGCTCGCAGTACACTCCGTGGGTTCCATCTCGGTCTCGCATCGCCACGTCACTTGCTTTTGCTGTCCGAATAAACCATGCGGATGCCTTCGGATATGCTGCTACGTGCACAGGAGAAAATGCCCCGTCGGATGCTCTTCTACCTTCGCATATCCCTTTTTCTTTTTTTCTTTTTTATTTTTTTTTCCTTCACAGTCCTCCCATTTGTCAAATTAATATTATTTTTTATTACTACTACTTTAAACGAATTGTAAAAATAAGAAATAAATAAACGAAAAAGCACTCAAGTTCCAACGAATATTCCAAAATAAATTCCTTCGAAACGGACTTGCTCTATTTGTTTAAACGCCAACCCCCTTTTTTCCTTTATATAGCTTCTGCGACATTCATTTGTTTGTTCATCCAAACTTTAAGCCACAAGCCAAAGCTGCACTTGAAAACAAACCTGACAGATTAGAAGAGAGGGGAAAAAAAAAAAAAAAAAAAACCAGAAACTCTTTCAAAGTAGTTTCATTTTCGAATGGCGGGATTTGTTCGGACGAAACGAGTCACCGATCCACTCGATGCCCGAGTCAGGGATCGACTCGTCGGGAGAGATAGCTCGGACCTCGGTTACGCCAGCAGCGGAAGCGAACACTCGGCCGACGGCGGCGACTCGCCGTGCCTCTCCGAGCTCGTTCACGGTTTTCTAGAGGAGGACGAGCAGTCGGAGACTCGCTCAACGGAGTACGACTCCGACCAGGACAGGGACGACTCGGTTTCCGACCGAGTCGACACGACGGAGAGCATACTCAGATCCTGTCATGCATCTGGCAATAATGGGGATTCGTACAATAGACGACTCCTCGCTCACGTCGCCGAAGCGACGGAGGTGTACTCTCGCCTGAGATCTAACAAATCGGCGTTCCGACGGAGCGTGATGGCGTACCTGAGGGAGTTAGGGCACAATGCTGCGATCTGCAAGACGCGGTGGGACTCCTCCGGCGGCCTCACGGCCGGAAACTATGAGTTCATCGACGCCGTCGTCCAACCGACCTCCGCGGCTGAGCAGAGCCGCCGGTACTTCGTCGACCTCGACTTCGCCGCCGAGTTCGAGCTCGCGAGGCCGTCGGCGCACTACTCGAGGCTGTTGGAGTCTCTTCCGAGACTCTTCGTCGGTAACGGAGACGATCTGAAGCGGACCGTGAGAGCAATGTGCGACGCCGCCAAGAGATCGCTGAAGAGCACGGACCTCTCGGTGCCTCCCTGGAGAAAGAATCGCTACATGCAGAACAAGTGGTTCGGTCCGTACCGCCGGACGGCGAATCTTGTCCCGGAAAAGCCAGTACTGGCTGCGATCCCATCGATCTCCACCGTCAAGTGCCGTTGGGTTGGGTTCGACGCCGTCGTCGCCGACGGTAACGTCAACGGCCCACCCTTTGTCCGTACAAGATGATAAGGATGCGATATTGGATCGTGATTTAATTTAATAAAAAAAATATAATTTAATTAAAAAAAGGATTTAATAATTAGGATTTGTCCGTTTATATTTATATTAAAAAAATTTTTTAATGGAAAAGAGCGATGTAACGCGGCAAATGCACGATGTGTACATGGCGGCGAACTATACGTGCCAATCACGTGACAACTGGAAAAATCTGCAACGATATGCTAGACGATAATATATTATCGTGAGTAGATCCGACGGTCCGTAAGATGAGTACTAACAATCATGTTGTAGACACAATGGTTTGTAATATATACATATATATCAGAATTTTTCCCCATAGGATAAATTCGTCTGATTATATTGACGTGGCAGTGAGTGTCTGTTTGCTGAAGTTGCTATCACGTGGTTAGATGTGACGCTTTGATGGGAAATTTTTGGTGAAGAAAAAAGAAAAAGAAAAAAAAAGTTCTGACAAGTTGACAAGAAAAGGGGACAGTTGGCGTGCAAAGTTGGGTGTCGGAGGGGTGTGGCAAATTTATGTGGTAGCAGAGAAGCTATACGAGGAAGGGAAAGTGACAAAAAAAAAAAAATAATAATAATGTGTTTTTTGAGTGTTTTTTTGGATAAGGTTTTTGAAGTGATTGGAAAAGGACAAAGTAGGCTAATATTCCCCCTCACACCCTCAATTCGGTTCTTACGTTAGGCCCAAAGGCAAGTGGCCCAATCATAATGCGTGAAGACACTCTTTATGTACGAAGCAGGTAGGATTTTTTAGTTTGTAAATAAAATACAAAGGCAAGGTTTAAAAGAAATATTTTGTTTTCTAGAGAAGTCATGTAAACGTTTAAGAAAGAAAAGAAATATTTTTCGGAGATTCTTTGAGAGGGCATCATATCTTAGGGGTATTGATTTGATTTATATCAGATAATGCTAAAAAATAAGTATAATGGGGTTGTCTAAATCTTCGCATATGTATCTTTTTTTTTTTTTTTTAATCTTTATGTTTGTTATTAAAGTGTTAAATGAATATGATAAGAATGCATCTCAAAAAACGAGTTCAAGAAAAAAAAAATAAAAAAATTTAATTTACATATAAACACCATAACAATTTAGTAATTTAACAATATGAGATAAATTTATAATCTAACACCTTCATGTATAAATTTACTTAGAGAAAGATGGAATCTAATATGTATATAAATACTATAATAGTCTAATAATTTAGTAATATAAAACAAATTCACAATGTAACCTAACAAGTCTTGCTAAATTTTATGATAGGAATCCAGCGCCATATGCAAGACATTGTTTCATTGAAAAAATACAATTATGATCCAATGTTAAAATCTTAAGCGTAAGGAGATTTATGATTTGGTGTCTTATTATTGAAAGATTTATAATTAATTAAAAAAAAAAAAAAAGATGGACGGTAATAGCGTAAGATAGATCTTTCATCTGAGAAAGAAAAGAAAAGAAAACATTTTTGTATTATAGTGTGGTAGGAATTATTATAATAATTATTATTAGATAAAACATTTTTTTATTATAGGGTGGTAGGTATTATTATTATTATTATTATTATATCTAATCCAAATACTGACCAAAATGGCCAGGGTAGCACCTGAAGTCAGTGTTCGAAAGAATTTCTTGTCATGGTATTCTAGGAGGAGGATACTGGAAAAAGAAATTCGATCATCAGAGTCGATCCATATGGGAGTTGAACTGGTGAAGTCAAGTCCCACTACCAAAAAAGAAAAATACATAAAATTGTCCATTTTCCATATTAGTTCTACAACGAATTAAAAGTAACGCTTAAAAAATAAGCCACGAAATTAAAAATAATAATAATAAAAGGGACGCTCTAAAAAATTCTCTTTCGTAAGGGCGGTGGAAAATTGGATTCTATTCTATGTCTGCGTCTGTGTTTCAGATTAAAAGCCGCACTCGACCACTACCCACCACCTCTTTTTACGATGGAGATCGATTCCGTTCCCATTTTCCCCTGTTCCCACCTTTTAAATACATATAAACAGACTCCCGACTCCGACCTCGGAATAAACGAAGCTCCAGTTTGGTGGTGTATAAAGTAGCAAACTGGGCATTGTGTTGCTTGTTTCAGCGAGAAAAGAAGAGCCCAAAACATGAATTTGAATAACCGCTTACCTTCTTCCTCAGGCTCGGCCCTTCCCAACAACAATAACAATATCAATCCTTATCTTCACTGTTCCCCTGTTCCCGCATCGCCTCCTTCTGGCAATCGTGAGTGTTTCTCTTCCCAACTTTTCATGATCTTCGATTTTATTTCTTGATCTTGCTGGTTAAATAGCAATTATCTGTTTCAAAAAGTTAATTTAAGCATACGTTTATCATGTGATTTTCTTAATATTTTTTTTTTCCTTTTTTAGTGTCTTGATTTTACTGTTTTAGTTCATTCTTGTGTTAAGTAATTTCCCTGTTGTTGTAGGTCAAAGGGTGAAGGTGTTCGGTGCTTTCAGCCGGTGCGGAAAGAGTTTCGAAGAAGCCACAAGAAAAGCTGAGGTCATTGCTGATAATTTCTGGAATCACCGTGAGTTTTTCTTTCTTTTTTTTTTTTTTTTTCTTCATTTAAAATCTTATGGTTGACAATTTGATGGCCTAAAGTTGGTGTAAACAATTTTGCCATTTTTAGACTGTGATGATGGAAGACAGATATAAGCAAATATTTTGTAACTAGAAAGTCAAATTATAAGAAGGAAAAATTTCAATTTGGAGTGCATTGAAATGCCAAACTTCTTGGCTTGGTGATTTATAGAACTTCATTCAAAGCAAGTTGCAGATGGATCACATGACGGATCATCTAGCCCTAGCTAATGTTTATCACGTGCATTGAATTTTAGGAGCTTCATACCGTAAGATAATAATACATGTTTCTTTTAACATACTATCTTGTTAAACTCACATCAAAATAAATGAAATTAAAAACATAATTGACAAGAGTTGACAGATAAAAACATAATCGTATCAAAAAGGAACCCTAACGTGGAATTTTTAGTGTTGTTAGCTTTTTTGTTGGGTGATAATTTCGTTATCATATAAAATTACAAAGTAGTTGAACCTGAACCCAGATAAAAGTCTATTTAAGTAAGAACTTATATATAAATCTATATAGACTTGTACTTAGGTAGGAGTCTACCTAGGTAGGAGCCTACCAAGTAATGAGGTTAGAGTTTATCTATTATAAGATAGAAGTCTACTTAGCAACAAGGTAGGAGTCTACCTAAATAGACGTCTGCCTAGCCATGTGGTAGAAGTCTACCTAAGACCATGCCTAAGGTTAGAGGAGGAAACTCAAGTGTTTATAGGCCATAATTGACAATTAAAGACATTTAATATTTAGAATATTTAATGTTCGGAGTTATTATATATTAAAACACCAAAAGGTGAAGGATTTCATTGTAATTAAAGAGAGAATAAACTCTCAAATTAATAGGAGAATTAAAATTCTTCAGTTCCAATGTACTATAAATTCTCTCGAATTTAGAGAAAAAAGATTAGACACAATTCCCAATACAAAGTCTTAAAGCAATTATACCAGACTCTGGTTTTCTCTATATTGTTCTTAAGGTTCTTGTATTTTCTTGTGTACTTGCTTAACGTTCTTGATTATTTTATTCATTTGATCTTATTTTCTTCTTCAAGAACGCTCATTTAATGTTGGATGAAATTTTGCTCTTAACACTTTTGAAAATGTAAAGTAGTAGTTCAAATCACCACCTACATATATATTGATCGTAAGTGTTTAATGTTAAAACCCATGGTTGTCAAAACTGAGTCCATATGTATTTCTTATTTTTCTGTTTCATTGGTTTTTTTCCACTCCTTAATTGCCATATTATTAAGCTGACCACAAATAGAAAATGGAAACTAAACATTGAAAATACTTACATAATTAATTAAGGTGTTAAAATTTAATTAGTGGGGCAACAAATCTCATCTCGCCAATACTATAACCTTTGTATAGAGTTTGAGGTAACGAACTTTGTACAGAGTTTGATGTAATAACAGAAGATTCAAATTATCATATGCTCATGACAATTTCACAACTTAACCTCTCAAGGTTCTGCTTTTTGTTTTTGCTTTTAGAATTTCGGCTACGAACATTGTCATTCTTCCCTATTGTTAATGTATCATCACATGTGTGATAACGTGACTAATTATTACGCAACAAAAGTAGAATATACACGATGATTGCGCTCATTAACGGTCTTTAATCGTCTTAAATTTGTTAACAGTGAAAATTAGTCCTAGTCTGTCGGAGGCAGCACTGGCAAGGCTTTCTCAGGGAACGAAGGTGTTGGCAGATGGAGGGTATGATAAGGTGTTCCAGCAAGCGTTTCAGAACTTGGCGGGGGAGAAGCTCTTGCACTCTTATGCTTGCTACTTATCGACTGCTTCTGGACCAGTGATCGGCACGCTCTATATTACCAATAAAAGAATAGCCTTTCGCAGTGATTTCCCACTCTCCAACTACTCTTCCCCTGGCAATCCAGAGTGGTTTTATTACAAGGTATACATTACACATCCTCTCTCTTATTTTTTGAACAATGCTAGAGACACCGGTAGTGCCTATCGTGATCCCACGGATAAGGCTCGACTTTTTTACGGGTTGTGGTGCTCAACATCGGTTGTGTCTAAATTTTTTTCTAATTTTTTGCTTTCTCCTAGTGCCTAATTTTGGACAATTTTAGCTTAATTTGGGATGTTGAATATGTGCTTCAAGGATCCTCCAAATGGGCAAAGCCATGGGCCCAATCCAGTCATTGTTTAATCCAAACTTGAAGCTTTAATGGGTTGGACCGGAATCCCACTAATGGAGTTTGAATAGTGTTGGTTTATTTGGGTGAAATGGTCGGGATCTTTTGGCCTTAAAAAAATGTTTTTAGTAAATCTCATATTTATTTGACAATTGTTTACCGTAAATCTCAAATTTATTGATTAAAATCATTGTTATCCAGTTTTTATGGGTGAATAGAAAAGGTGGTAAATCTCATATTCACCAAGTAGAGAGAAGAAAATGACAATCAGTAGTGGTGGTATGATGACGATAAAGTCTTAAGGTAAAATCAGGATCCTTATTATTTCATCTGCAGTTTTAGTAGATTGCTTTAATGATATTGGAAGTGTGAGGACACTGCTGATCTCATTTTGTTCATAGAACAAGATAAGTAAAAAGAAGAAAATGGACCGTTTAGTACATTAAAACTTCTGTTTTAACATTTTTCGGAGTGAAATTATGCTATTATTTCATTATTAAGAGTAATTTATAATAACGTGCATTTGGGTGGTGTAGGTTGTGATAGAGAACCAGCAGTTGGGAACGGTAAATCCATGTACAAACAGATGGAACCCGTCGGACAAATACGTACGTTTAGTGACGAGGGATGGACATGAATTCTGGTTCATGGGTTTCATATCATATGACAAAGCCCTCAAGAATCTTCTTGAAGCCATGCCACCTTCTCCTCTGTCTTAGAATCTGCTTGGAAGCTACATACAGCCTTCTCGTGCTGATTCTCTCTCTCTCTCTCTCTCTTCTTAGAAGAGATGTACTTCTAATGTTTTACAATATATGAGTCATAATCATATCGTGTATGACCAATTAAACAACGTAACTTTCTGTGTACTTTATTATTTTTCTTCCAAGAAATATTATATAATATATATCTATATATATATATATATATAGAGAGAGAGAGAGAGAGAGAGAGAGATCCGATTCTCAAAGTTAGACTTGCATGTCCAACATTGTCAAACATCTTCAAAATTGGTTTGAGGCATTAAATCATGAAACAAATTTTATATTCCTACAAAGAAGAAAAAGAAAACATTCTTTTGAGAGAAACAGAAAATCTGCCGGTGGGATATAATTAATTGGTCAAGCAAATATTGTTCAACAAATATATCTTCTACAAATCATGTTGCCCATCTTTTTCTTCTCTCTAATCCTTTTTTCTTTATTTATTTATTTTTTTTTCATGTGTGTCGGTAATCAACTTTAAACGAGTGAACTTTAACAAAGTCGCTACGCACTCCTCATATCATCCTTAAAAGAAAAAGAAAAAACTAAATGACGGCCGAGTGACGGAATTCAAACACATATACTGTATGACTACAAATACAAATACAAAAACAAAAATAAAAACAAAAACAAAACAGAACAGAACAGAAAAAAAAAAGAAAGAAAGAAAGGAAGAGAGAGAGAGAGTAGGATAATCACAATAATGCAATGAAAGCTGTGTTTGTGAGTGAGATGAGAATTATGGGCGGCTCCTTCCATTTTTTGTCGGCAATATCAAAGCGCCAAACAAGGCTTTGGTTGGGAACCCCTTTCAGTCGACGCTGGAAATGCCCAGATGTCGACATGTCACCTTTGGATGGGTCCCACACAAGGCAAGTAAAGATGGCGATCCTCGTTGGCAATTTGCTGGGAGCTATGTGGACAATGGGACCCACAATCCCACCTCACCACATTTTGAGGGGGTGGAAAAAAAAAAACCGCCGAAAACGTAAATCATTAATCATGACTCATGAGAGACGAGATGTGGCGACAATCGCTCATCTAATTCCGCTTTTAAGCGGTTTTTTTTTTTTATATAAATATTCACCTAAAAAATTTATAACACGAGATATATAGTTACTTTCAATTATAAATCACACTGTTAAATGATAAAAAGTTAAAATTATCATTTTTTTTTTTTTAAAGCACACATGAGTTTTGGTGCCTCAATCCAAGGTGAAATGTTTTTAAAAAGGTATGTGTACGTATAATGATTTGTCATTGATAAGTGATTCTTTTGTTTTTGTTTGTTTGAACATTTGAAGTGGTACTTGTGTCATTGATTTGTTGGAGAGCAGTTCAGGTTTCAACGCTTTCCCATCATTGTGTTGGTCTTACATATGGCCTATGATTTTGGTACATTGAACAATATTGGTAGCAAAATAGTAGTAGTAGTACTTGCAGGTGAAAAACGTGAGCCCATTTATATTTTTCTTTCATTCATGTCCATGAGCAATGCAAATAACATAAGACTGTATATACATATACACATAAATATTTATATATATATATATATATATATACGGGGTTATTATGTCCTTGGGAAGGGTATCACTGATAAATGGTGAGAAAGCTTGTAAAATCAACTGGTACTACAGCTCCTGTTCGAGCGCAGTTGCATTAGTTATTCTTTCATGGTTATTGATCGGAATTATTTTCCCAAAACATTTAAAAAAAAAAAAAGAGAGATTAAGAAAAAGAAAATTCATTGCTTGGCCATAAAACCAATTATTTGCCACGTTGGCATGATCATCTGCTGATTTTTCACTATCCCGGAAAAGTTTTCTTATGCCCTCTGTTCCTCTGCCAGTTCGTATACTTTCAAATTCCAATCAAGCAAAAATAAGAACTATTAAATACATTGTATTTGTGTAACGCCTTTTCTTGTTTTCTTTGTCCTAGATTTAAGGTTTGATATCATTTTAAAATCTATATGCGATCAATGAACCGTATAGTACTTATGGTTGTGGTAATGGGAGTAAACTTAGTATCCGTTTAGATTATAAATTTATAAGTTGTATTTGAATATTTATTTAAACTAAATTGCTACATTCAAGTGTAGAATTTGAGTGTTGTATTCAAATTAAATGTGCGTTTGAATTTTTTTTTTTTTTGGGTTAAAGGTAGTATAGTGTAAATGTTAAAAAAAATAAGTATGGTATATATTTTTTAAAAAGTGAAAAATTAGGTTCAAAATTAAGTTAAATTATTGTGAAATAGTGATAACATTTAAAAGCACTTAAAATTTTCATCACTAACTAAATACACATTGTATTAGAATTAAATAATAACTATTAAATATGGTGATCCAAACAGACTATATATATTGCCAGGTTCTTGTCTCATTGGTGCATCCTTCAATTTTTGTTTTAGACAAAGAAGATGAAAACTCAATGGCATTACTTTTTTTTTTTAGCAAAAATAAAGTATTTTGAGAGAACGAAGGACAGCACCTTCGAAGAAGATGGGCAAACCCTAGTCTATAATCAAATGGAGGTGAAAAAAAAAACATGGGTTTACTATGATTATAATTAAATTAGGTAACTTTATCCATTTTAAGAATTTGAAGAACACAAATTCAAGTTTCTACCAATCCAAATAATTAAAGATAATCGGAAAGGTTTTTAGGGGATGTTATTTTCTTTTGCTTTTTTAATATTGCAGATAATATATTACTTACTTTGTTTCTAAAGTTATTCATATTTCATAACATATTCCACCTAACGCTCTGCTCACTTAATTTTTCTATTTCAATTTTTTTACTAGAGGAGGTTCGTACATTCTTTTCTGTTTCCGTTGTTATATTCTATTTTTTTTTTTTAAATTATAATATTGTTGTCGGCTAATATATCATATTTCAATTTAATATTTTGTACTATCAAAGAGGCAGTGGCTACATATGGCCCCCTACCTGTGGACCCGATTGATCTAATAATTCTGGAGCATGATTCAGAAAACAAATAAATGTCCTTTTCATGAACTAAAGCTGAAACATTTTAAAAGCACCAATGTCAATTAATTTGTTGATAGTTTATTCAAACCATAATCATTTCAATTATCCTTAACTTTGAATCTGAAAACGAGTGTAAAGAATATTTGAAATATATATATATATATATATATGAATAATTTGTTAATGGTATCATGCAGTAATTATAATAATTAGTTGATTTAAATATAACTATTTATTTAGAAACTTTTCATATGTTATCATACAGATATTAATAAAGAATAAGTATTATTTATAAATATAACTGTTGATTTACCTAATCGATATAACATAATATAAGTTAAGTCGCAAATGAAGTATAAAAAATGACGTGTAGAAGATTATATGTGTATATATAGATTACTTGCCCGTTTGGTTAGTATCTCAATATATATTTCTAAACACGGTTTTGTGAAGTCGGTGTAAATTAACTTGTGCATCATTTCTACATGTAAAGATTGACAAGTAAAAAATTTTGAAATTTACCAGACATGATGAGGTGACTAACACAGTGAAATGATGCGAATTGCCTTACCATATATATAAAATATATATATATATATGTGTATATATATATATATTGATACGTAATAATTATGAGATGGACCTAAGAACAGCAGCATATTCACAAGCCTCTCATGAATTTCAATGCTTCGGTAGGACATATATCCAACCAACATATGTAATTGCAAAAAAAAAAAAAAAAAAAAAAAAAAGCCTTTTATCATAATTGGGTAATCCTAAACATCAATTTCTACTACTCATCACTTAGGATATGATTTGTTCACTAGCCTTAATGCGATCAATACATAATGCACATGTTGTTATTTCCTCTTTCCCCACCTTAAAAAATAATAATAATAACAATAATAACAATAATAAGTTCTTGCATATTACTCACGGGAGAAAAGAGATGATATTGGACAGCTAATTTATGACGATGCCATATCTGGATCATATTGGTTTAATATCAATTGAAGGGGAAAAAATAAATAAGAAGAGGAGGTTTCTATGGTAGGCTCTCACCATTAAATATTTTACGTATTTAAAATGTTATATCTTGTTAAAGTCATATTATTAAATTAAAAAATATATATATATATAATAAGATTTTATATAGATCTTATACATAAAACAGAGTCTTATGTATTAATAAGATATTATTTCATACTATCCTGTAAAATTCACATTAAATTTGAGCTTCTTATGATAAGATATCACCAACGACAGTGCATGTTTTTAAATATTAAATTTGATTAAAATCACTTGGTTTACTTTTTTAAATTGTGTCATTTTTAAGGGTTTAAAATGAAAAACACTTTACGTCGTATTGAGCTCACAATTCCTACACAAAACCACCCAATCCTGCTTATGTCATGCCATTATACCAAAGGGCCTAAGTCAAAATCACACAATCCACTTCCTTTCTCTCGAATTTTTTTAGGTGTTGGGAAACATTAATATATGTACTTTTTTGTTGTTGAAACTTGTAAGTTAGAACGTTACAGTTGTACAAAATACAATTAGACATCAAAATTTGTAACTGCATATGTGAGAATTTGTATATTTGAACAATGAAATTACAAACTTTAAGCAGTAAAATTGTAAAAGTTAAAATAAACTAGTACAATGGCACAAGTGCAGCGACAACATCATAAAATCAGGATGAATAGGACATTCATTTACTAAGACTCAAATGAGTGGAAATCTACTGTCCTGGATTTTTTATCTCATTGATTGTCTTTGATTTTCTATCTCATTGACTATCCTTGCAATAGTGTCATGTAATATTATTTGAATTTATGAATTTATCCACAAAAAAATACCAAATTTTAAAAATTATTGAATAAATTGATGTGTTATCGAAATACTATTAATAAAGAGACCGTTTTGAAGATAGAAAAATAAGACAATAGATATGGAATTGACTCAAATTTGTAGGCAAGAACCTTTTGTCCATATTTCCCGTATTTAAGGGAGTTTATTTTCTTTCTTTTTTCATTTTTTCCTTAAAAAATAAATTTTTTTTTTCTCTTTTCATTAATGGGGCGTAAACATGCTAATAAAGGTTCCTTGAGAGTCGAATAAATCATTCAAAGTCAAACATGGGGGGCGATTAAAAGCTCTAAGTATAGGCTTTCTCGGCACTCCATTCTAAACTAGAATATAATCACACGCTAATAAATAGTGATTATTACTTAATCCAAAAGCCAAAAAAAAAAAATAAATAAAGGAAAAAAAATTAAAGAGGCAATGAAAAACAACATAAATGGTGGGAGTAGCACTTCATAAAAGTGCTTTCTTCATGAATACTGTGTTTGACTTTCCAATGGAATATTCTTGCGTTCTTCACAATTCTCTTAAGGATAATATTTAAAACATTATTTTTAATATTAATTTTTAAATACTAACTGATTAATTCACATAACGATAAAATATTATTTTTTTATTAATAGATTATTTAATTAATTTGATAATCTTTTGAATAGTTATTGATAGAAAAAAATAATAACAACAATTTAATAGACACATATCACATAAAATTAATACTTAAAAATTAATCGTGTTCGTAACATTTTCTGTTGTGTTAGAATTTTCTTGGCAATAGTAACCTATCTAAGCTCTATACATGTACATACGTAGTAGGCGCGGTTTTATATTAGCCTCCGCTTCTTGTAGTGTAGGAGAGGAGGAGGAGTTAGTAGCACTCCATCTCACTCATGTGGTCCTTCCTTGAGCAAGCCCTATATATATATATATATATATATAGCCTATAAGAAACGCCAAATAATAATCAAAATTTTCATGCCTCATCATGGCAAGCCACCTTATTTAAAAGTCTTACTTGGATTTTTTTTTTTTTTTTTTTTTTTTGACAATGAGCATTGAAAATATATATACAATAGTTTGGCAAAACAATGTACGATATTCTCAGGCCATATAAATTGATAGCCTTCTCTCAACCACCTAAAGCATTTCCATTTTCTGAATTAGTCCTTGAGAGAACCAAACTGGTCACCCATTGCGCAAGTAACGCCACGTGTCCTCTCGTTTTCTCCACTTAAACCCATTTATGGAAAAAAATTGAAACGTGTCGTCCTCATTTTCTTCATGCATAGAGCTTTGGACTCCCAAAAAAAGAAAACAAGAAATTATAAATGGGAAATTAATGAAACATGAAATGGCTTGAGAAGGAAGACAGATGAGAAAAATTGCATGAAAAAAAAAAAAAAAAGATTGTATTATATTATATATATAATATGGAGATCCATAACCCCCTGAGTTGATGGATCTCTGATTTCTCTGGCCGTGTTGGCGGGTGGTCATAAATTATGTCATGTTTCTTGTAATTTATTATATATATATATACACACACACACACACACACACACACACACACACATGACTGTGTAAGTGATAGAGAGAGAGAGAGAGAGAGAGTGAGGGACAGGGAGTGAGGTACTGGGCAAGTTTTTCCCACGCGTTCATGCCAGCTGTTTCGACCGTATTCCGTGATTGCGTGTACATGATCGACTACGTGGGTCCTACTCTCTTCACTATATAAATTTTTGTTTTTTCACTATATGAATAATAACGGTACTTTCACTCAAGTATTTAACCGCTAAAATTTTAACTGTTTAATTTGTGAATGTTTATTATTATAAAGGCGTATGTAAAACTGCTAGTTATCATCTATCATTGAAAAATTAATTAAACTATTAAAATAGTTAGGCCGTAAGATAATACAACTGTAAAGTTTTTGTTTTTGTTTTTACAAATGATGTTTTTGAGTATTACAATTTACACATGATTAAAATTTTTATTGGAATTGAAAAAATAAGGCGCTCCATTTCGATAATAGAAGGGTTTAATACATATATTGTTTTATATCCAACTAATTTTTTTTTCTTTTTATTGTATTGATTATAAGGTTTTTTTTTTCCTAAGATGTTAATTATTAACTTAGTGCTAGTATCCCCAACCCTCCAACCTTGGGTGGCAAAATACCATCCCTACTATTACTATTATACCACCATTCCCTTTTATCTTTATCACCGAACAGCTTTTTTTTTTTTTTTTTTTTTTTTTCACTTCTTATTGAACAATAAATCTAAAAACGTTAACCATGATACGTGTAAAAAAAAAAAAAAAAAACTGTAATGTGGAGCACCATTGTAATAAATGAATGTAACTGCAAATGTTTCCTTTAAAGCAAAACGTAACTTCAAATTTAATAAATGTTTTTAAATTAACAAAAAAAAAAAAAAAAAAAGAATAGGGCAATTTGGTTAAAGAAAATTTTCTTCTTTTAGAAAGTCTTTTTATTTTAAGAATAAAATAGTATTTAGATATATGAAAAATTTTATTCTTGAAAACAAAAACTCGTGTGGAATGAGAAAAAATAGTATTGAGAATAATGCATTGTGAGAAGATTTTAAAAAAAAAATTCCTTTTTTTTTTCTCCAAAAATTAACATAACAAAATAAGTTTGAAATGAGATAGTTTTTCTTTTTCAAAATGAGAGTGATAAAAAAAAATTGAAAAAAACACTTTTTATAAAAAAAAAATTTAATTTTCAAAATTGGATAGGTCTTCCAAATATAATTCAACTTTTTTTCTTTGGTTAAATAAATGATAGTGAGACAACTTTACGGCATTGGTGAGATTCCTTTAAAAATGGTTACAAGAAACAAAAAGATTCCTTGGAAAAATAATTAAAAAAAAAAAAGAGAAATATTGAAAGAAGAATTGCCTAAAACAATAAAAAAAAATCTTACTAAAAAATAAATAAAAAATCTAAAGAAAATTTGACTAGGAAGTAGGAACTATTTGGTTAAATAAAAAAATAATTAAAAAAAAAAACTATTTGGTTAACATGGAAGGAATAAATAGCGTTTCAATTAAAAATGCTAACTACAAAAAAAAAAAAAATGGCGGTGAATTAGCCTATTGGATGTAATGATAGGTATTCCACAAATACTAAAATTGAAAAAAGGCCTATTAAAAAAAAGAATAAATAACTTTTTTTTTTTTTTTTTATACGTAAACACCTCATATACATACATTTTATATTAACTAACTTATTAATAATTTTTTTCACCGATCAAGTATGGAATCTTGATTTTTATGAGTCCTACCTTCACTAATTACCCCAATGGCTTAAAAAGAAAAATTATTTGTTTGGTCCTTTACAACAATTTAATTCCTTTCTATGTGATCAAAAGCTTTAAAAATTCTTTAAAAAGTATAAAATAATCATTTTATTAATAAAGATTAAAAATTAAATAAAACAAATCATATGTATGACACACATAAATTTAATCATTTAGAATATTTTTGATTATTTACCTGACATAGTTAATTATGTATGATTCACGTTAATATTAGCTTTGTTAGTAAAAATATACATTTTGCATCTTTTTTAAAAAGTTAAAAGAGTTGTTTGTCATGAAAAAAAGATTAGAGATCAAATTACAATTTAAAAAAAATTAAGAACTAAACAAGTAATTTACTCATGGTACAATAATTTTGTGTTCAGTTTGTTGGTTAGAAATAAATTTTTAAGTTAGAGTTGGTTGATTTTTTAAAAATTAATTAATAATTTTTGTTAATTTTTTTTTAAAAATTAAAAAAAGAATAAAAAAATATAATTTAATTAGAGATGAATTAAAATGTCAGGAAGTAAACTAGGGAATAATATCTTTGCAATTGTCGACGTGGCGACACACTAATAATTGAAGGAAGAGCATAAGAAAAAATTAAAAATAAATAAAAACGAGAGAGGGAGAGAGAGAGAGAGTTGTGTGTGGTGTGGTATTTGAGACTTTTGGAGTGAGTTAATATTTTCAGTTCATTGCATTACTGAGAATAGAAGTAGAGAACCACAGAGCGAAGACAATGAAGAGCGCTAAAATAGAAAGAGAGAGAGAGAGAAAGAGAGAGAGAGAATGAAACAGAGCATTTTCATTCTCCTTCTCATTCTCTGCTTCGCCATTTTCGGTTTCAACGGAATTTGACGCGTACGAGAGACGACGGAACTCTGATCCGGGCGATTGGAGGATGGCGAAGACGGGGGTATTCGATTCCGATCCGACGGTGACGGCGAAGGCGGCGGAGTTGAAGAGGGAGTTGCAGAGACTGGTCAGAGCCATCGTCGACGACGAGGATTACAGCGCCGAGACCGTCGATCAGGCCAAGGACGCCCTCTTCGCTCTCAAGGAACTCAAGCTCAGGAAGCGATCGGTTTCCTTGAAGCTTCACGACTCTCTCTCTTGTCCTCACGAGTTTCGCTGCCCTCTCTCCAAGGAGTTGATGAGAGATCCTGTTGTTGTCTCCACCGGACAGGTTTCTCCCTAATTTCGTTTTCACAATTTCTTTTTTCCCTTATTTGTTTGGTTGTCTGGAAAACGCGAGAAAAGATTGGAACTTGTTCGAAGTTTGGCCTTCAATTGAATGGTTTTCGTCGTAATTTGGGGAAATTCCAATGCGTTTTTCAACTTCCAGCATTTAAGAGTCGTATTAATGCAGCGAATTACAGTCAAAGTTTTAATTTTCCTCTTTCTTGCTTTCCTCTGTTTTCTTCATAACCAAATCAAGTCTTACCCCCATTTTCTTTTTCAATCAAAGAATTCTTATCTTTATATCGAAAAATTGTTGAGTGCTGAAAAATTCTGCTGTTCAGCGTGTGTTTTTCTTGATTTCTTTGTTTAATCCTTTGTTCTCTGCTCTGAGGCTGAGAAACTTCTCATTCGAGTATCAGAAATCTAGAATCTCTACTACGCTACCCCAAATTATAGAGGATAATATGTAAAAATTCTATTTCCCTTTTCTTTTCCTGTTTGTTTCTTAACAAAAAGAAAAAGAAAAGAAAAAAATGTTGCATGACACAAATTGAGGAAAGTGAAGATATAGTAGGATAACTTATTGATTATATGTTTTTGGCTTTGAATATTCATAGGATATTTTTTTATTTTTTTTATTATTATTTTTTTTTGGGGGAATCTCTGGGTAGTTGTTGAAATTATTTAGTCTGGGCTTAAAGTAGTGTAATGTCTGTACTGTTGCTAAGACTAGAAATTGAAGTATTAACAAAAGAAAGCTGAAAGCTTTCCTTGTTCTATATACCGGTGTCCCTGTACTTTTATCTTCTTCATAATGAGCTTTGAAGCCAAACATGTTCGGATTTATTAATGTGGTTAGCTGTCTTGAATTGTTGTTTACATAAATACAAGGAAAAGTGAAAGAACAATAAATTAAAAGCCATTTCGGAAGCTGTTAGAGTTTGGTGACTCAAATTCTTTTTGGCTCAACCCGAAAAGCTCGAGGTGCGACATTTGTGGTGGAGCTTTAATTATGAGATTTTTTTGGGGCTCTGTGGCGGTAGTGGAGGGATCAGGCCGATACGAACCAACCTGGTTTTTATCCGGATCCAGTTTTAGGGTTTTCGGGTATATATATGATGTAATTTTAGGGTTTCATGATTATGCTCTTTTAAGTTGCCGCTCCTCTTATACTAATCTTTGATTTAGTGGATTTCTTCTCCTCTACCTGTGGTTTTTTCCTGTCTAGGATTTTCCATGTAAATCTATGTGTTCTTGTTTTTCGTTTTTTTGTTGCCTATTTTCATTGCTTATTTCGTAACAGAAATGTCATGTGTTCTAATTCGTTTTATTTTCTTTGTTTCTGGTGCTAGACATATGATAGGCCGTTTATCCAGAAGTGGCTAAAGGCGGGAAACAGGACATGCCCTCTTACCCAACAAGTCCTCTCGCACACGATCCTCACCCCTAATCACTTGATTCGGGAAATGATATCACAGTGGTGTAAGTGTCAAGGTATTGAATTGTCGGACCCTGTTCACTATATAAACGAGGAAGGTATAACAGAAGCCGATCGAGACCATTTTCTTTCTTTACTTGGGAAGATGTCTTCATCACTCCCTGAGCAGAAAGAGGCTGCAAAGGAGCTTAGAATGTTAACGAAGAGGATGCCATCATTTCGCGCACTTTTTGGAGAGTCTCTGGATGCTATCCCTCAATTGCTCCGTCCCCTCTCGGAAGGGAAGTCGCAGAGTGGCATTCAACCTGAGATTCAAGAAGATGTGATCACTACGCTATTGAATCTCTCAATCCATGATAACAACAAGAAGCTTGTTGCAGAGACCCCCATGGTAATTCCTCTACTCATGGAAGCACTCAGGTCAGGAACAATCGAGACAAGGAGCAATGCGGCTGCAGCCCTCTTCACTTTGTCAGCTCTTGATTCCAACAAGGCGCTTATTGGGAAATCTGGGGCCCTAAAACCACTCATCGACCTTTTAGAAGAGGGGCATCCATTGGCCATGAAGGACGTTGCTTCTGCGATTTTCAATCTCTGCATCATCCATGAGAACAAGGCAAGGGTGGTGCGCGACGGTGCGGTGGGGGTGATTCTGGGGAAGATAAAGAACCGACTGCATGTTGACGAGTTGTTGGCCATTCTCGCGATGCTTGCGACCCATCAAAAGGCCGTTGAAGAAATGGTGGATCTTGGAGCTGTTCCTTGCTTGCTCAATATAATTAGGGAAAGTACATGCGACCGTAGCAAGGAGAATGGCATCGCTATTCTTCATGCCATATGCTTAAGCGACCGAACTAAGTGGAAGGAAATGAGGGAAGAAGAGAAAATGTTCGGAACGATATCAAAGCTAGCCCAGAACGGCACTTCCAGAGCCAAAAGGAAGGCTAGTGGCATTCTCGAGAGACTGATCAGGGCCGTTAATTTGACACACACCGCATAAAAATCGGGTCGTTTTTTGTAGCTCTCTCGGAGCAACTATAGTTGTAAATTCCACATCTATTTTCTCGCGTCCTTTGTCGTCAATGGAACTTTTGCCCTTATGTACATTGTATATGTTTTCCCGCTTGAGGCTCAGATTTCAGGTTTTTGATCACTTGGTCATTGTGAATAAACATGATACAAGCTTGTCTATGCCTCTCTTGCCAATTCTCAAATCTGAATTTTTTTTAAGAAGATAAAAAATAAAATGCAGATTTCATGAAAATCTAGCAATTCCCAAGGGGAAATTTAATCCATTGACTAAATTAGAATCAATTATTGGGGTAGGGGGCGGGGAATAAATCTCAGTAGAATCCAAGGGCCTCCTTTTATTTTTACTTTTTGACCACCAAATAAAGCCAAACTCTAGAAACCACTCCCGAAGATTCCAAAAATTAATGAGCCAACGGTTGTGAAAGACGAAAGAGAAAGGTAGAAAATGCAAACGAGAAGAATGTGGCCATATTCAAAGGTGCTGCGACGCTTCGGTTGTGGTCCATCAAAGATGCCTCCCTTCTTGTGAATTTATTCAACACAGAGTGTTTATCCACCTACTTATTGTTTCAAACCGACTATCATACATACATATATATATGTATGTGTGTGTGTATATATATACGAATTCTATTTATTAAAGAGAAATGAAAACACTTTTAGATTTCAAATATGTAAGTTTCTATCCAAATCTCTTCCCTCCAACTCGCTGAGCTAGCCCTTAGCGAGATATCGGAAATTTTGGTTTTTGCAGACGTTGACATTATGCACATACAAACCTTATCCTTGGATTCCAAGAGCGCCATATCTCTTCTCTTACTCTATCCATCGTTCCTTTTAGTAGGAAGATTTTTGTGGATGCTGTTGTTTTCATTTACTATACATAAAAGACTCTTTAATGGATTCCCCATTATTTTTTCTTTCTTGTGATGAACATTTTACACATCACGTTGTGTTCTGAAAAAGGAACAAAGAAAAAAACTACTTTGTGTCAAGATTTTTTTTTTTTTTTTTTCATTTTATGCTGGTTTTTTGTTATCCTGCATGGTAAATACTAAATAGGACGTAAAGAATAACAAAATCAGATACATGTTGTGAAGAAACAACAAAAATAAAACAAGAACTACTCACGTTCTCAACAACCCAAAAACAAACATGGACAAAACAAGTTAAGAGGTGGATTAATGCAACTCTAGTCCAAATACAAAAAGAGAAAAAATTAAAGAAAAGAAAAGAAAAGAAATTGGAGGGACCAAAATAGGTCTCCCATGTGGCAGTTGCAGTATAATTAACCACAACCAATTATCAAGGCACCATATTGGCCAGCCTTTAGCCTGGCAGCATTGGCAGCAAATGGAACAGGCTTGAAGGACTTTCACGACACATTCAGTTATTATTTTAACCTTAATGTGAACGTATTCCATTTTTATTTAGTTTTTTTTATAGAATACAAATATAGGGATCATTTGTGTAACAATAAAAAAGATAGTGTGACGTCTAAAATTAAAAATCAAATATATAATTTAAGAATCATTGTGAAAATAACTCATATTATTTTAGAGGAAAAAAATAGGCCAAGATAAAGGGGATATAGAGTGAAAAAGAGAAGTTTCCATAATAAGAGAGAGAGAAAGGAAAGTGAAGAAGAGAAAAAGGATATATACATACATATATATATATAGACATAGGTGGCAATACTGTCTTATTATTGTGGGTTTGATGTGATGAGATGCCAAATTTTGTGGTGCAAAATTAGATTCTTTCTTTAGACCAATTACACATGGAAAAACTGGATAACACACAAACATTACAATACTAGTTTTCTCAATCACTTACCACAAAAAAAAAAATTAAATAAATAAATAAAGGTTTTCTCAATCAGAAAGTGGGTGTCACCGCTGAATTGACTGTTCCTTGGGAAGGGTATAACGAGGTACCCTATTTTGTTACTCTGAAAAGACTCTGCACAATGACTCCCTGTTAACTTGCGACCAAACATTTTAGCCAAAAAGAAGAAGAAAAAAAAAAAAAAAAAAGAAGTAAACTTTCTACCAAACAAAAAAGAGCAACACTTTACTACTCGACTTCAATAGTGTTTATCATTTTATAGTTGCCGCATTATTAATTTTATTAATGATATAAACTGATTTTTATTATTGTAAGTGTTGTTTTCAATCTTTTCATTTCTAAATGAGAGTAATCTAAATTATTCGTTATACATGGACATTTATAAAATCATACCATTAAAGTTGGAAAGGCAGTTCAGATTAATTATGAAAAAAAAAATTTTACTATATAAAATTTCCTATTTTCTCAAGAAACGAATTAACGGAGGGAAATTTCTGTGGAGCAAAAAAAATTTTTTTTTTTTTTTTTTGTTTGCGCCCAAAGGAGAGTTAATGTTTTCTCAAATGACTAGTGAAATGAAGAAAAGAAGAGTTACTCTATACAAAAATTCGATTTCAAAGCAAAAATGATTTGGCAAGAGCCCAATCCTAAAAGTGTCATAATCATCAAACAGAAGTAGGGAGACTCTGAGGTTGACATTGAACTGAGAATTCGGTGTCAAATGTCGTTAGCTTTAATTGGCTTTTCTTGGTTTCATCATATGCCTTTGTTTATCAAGAAACCAAAATAAAAAAATCATCTCTCAATCTTTTTTTCTTTTTCCTTTTTGTTAAACTTTACTTTTTAATCTTAAACATCAAGAAAATAAAACTGTCCAAAATCAAAAGCAAAACACGAATGAAATATTCTGGCCTGAAAGAAAGAAATTTATTGAAAATGAATTCTGGGTGGACCAATCACCCACGTTTGAGGTGCCAACTGTTGACCCCCCCTATTAAGCCTTGATTTGCTTTTTCTTTTATTAAGGAATTGATTTTCATTATTAGGTGAGCCCCATAAAATTAATTCATTATAATCCTCTATTAGTTGGATAAATAAACCTCCATTAGTCGGATAAATAAACCATCAAAAAATGATAACCGAACAAATACATTATTAGAAAGAGTTCGATTATACATATACAAATATCATACCACCTAATTGCCGTATTTATGGGTTGGCTCAAGTGGGTTGTCCCAAGCTCATTAAGAAAAGCAAAAGAGGAAGTGAATAGCATATTTTACTTAACTAAAAGGAATAGATATACTGACTTTATTTTTAAATAATAATATAAATAACAAATTTATTTGATAAATGAACTATTTGTTGTTTACTCCAATTATTTTTAAAACCTATTGTTTATTTCAATTATTTACTCTGAAAATGCTATTTACGATTGATATATTTTATTGTTCAAATTACATAGTAAATATTCTGATGATACAAAATTCGGTTATTTGTTTTTCAAGTTGTATTTTTTTTTTCTTTTTAAAGTTATATATTTTTCCTTTATTTAGATAAATTTTTAAGTCTTCACGGAAGTACTATTTTAATTTTTGACAAACACGTAGACATTTTGTCCACAAAGATAACGGAAGGGAAAATTGAGTCTAAAATTTAGAAATAATGGACGTTACATTTTAAAATTTGGGACACATCATTACACAGCCTATAGTTCGAGGGGAAATTAAACATATTAGATCTCATAGGGCTATATGACACATGATGGTTTCACAAATTATGAACGACATTTTCTTTGCCTTCTCACATGTGTATAAAAGAGTACAGTTTGAAAGATTCAAAGCTACTTCCTCACTACCCCT
This sequence comes from Ficus carica, assembly GCA_009761775.1. NCBI lineage: Eukaryota > Viridiplantae > Streptophyta > Magnoliopsida > Rosales > Moraceae > Ficus > Ficus carica. The sequence goes on along the minus strand of CM019748.1, from coordinate 1,194,904 downwards.
CCAATATCTTAAATAAAGTACTTTGTTAGTTTTTTTCTTGGATAAATTTCACTTTTCCTCCCTGAATTTTAGACATTGTAACAAAACGCTCCCCAGATTTCAATTTGTAACATTCATTCCTCTCGAACTTTGAAACGTTTGCAAATTTTCCCTCTCAATTAAATTTTTAACGAAAAATAACATGCAGCATTCATTAACAACAGGAGTTGGGATGATGAATGTATAATAACTAAGTTACCCCTAAAACTAAAGTAAGTTTAGAAAAAATAGTTATTTAAAATCTTAATTAGCTTCTTAAAAAGTAAAAAAACCTCATATATCTCTCTCTGCTTCTCTGCCTCTGCTTAGGCCGGCACTAGTTCAGTCACCACAACACACTGAGAAATTCAAGTCTTGTGTGGCTACCGAGAAATTGAAAGTCTTTTATTTTCAAAAAACAAAAAAAAAAAAAAAAAAAAAAAAAAAAAAAAAGAAGAAATATAAGTCTTTTGTGGCTGGGTTTTGTTTTGAGCTTGTAAACAAGTTTGGATTCAGAGGCCGTGAGTGTGACCAATCACTCTCTCTCTCTCTCTTTTGGCTGGGTTTTGTTCCGAGTTTGTAAACAAGCTTTGGCTGGGTATATTGCAGCGAGCAAATCTGAACCACCGGAGGCCAATATCGTTTGCGTGAGGTGGGAGAACAAAGAACATTTGCTGGAAGAAATTTTTTTTTTTTCTCTTTTATTTTTTACATAGATTTATTTATCCCGGCCATTAAAATATTGTAAAATCTATCAAATTACATAATTTACTAGAATGCCCTTTTGTTAACATGTGCACTTCACATGTCATTTTCTGTCAAAAATTTAACTTGAGGGGAAAAATTTGCAAACATTTCAAAGCTAAAAGGGAATGGATGTTACAGATCAAAATTCGGAGGATATTTTGTGACAAAGCCTAAAATTCACGGGGATAAATTGAAATTTGTCCTTTTTTCTTTTATAAGAATGTGTTTTTCAAAATTTTCACCATTTCCTTGATAAAAAAAGTTGAAAGTCTGGCTCCAAAACCTGTTTCAAAACATGTTAATTCAATCTCACGGGCTACAAACCAGCTAGCCTTATAGTCCTAGTTTATGGCATATCATCCTAGTAATGTATATATGTAGTTGGTACGTTTATTCCTGACCTCTTTTCTTTCCATTTGCCAGGGCTTCACCCGATAGTACATTCATATGTATAGCCTACAAAACAAAGCTAAAATATTAGAGATGATGAGATCTGAAACGAACACTAAAAAATTAGCAACATGAAGCAAAAACAAAACCAATGAAAAGGAACAGCTCGATTTCAGCCGAGCATGCACCATCGTAATAAACGAAGGTAAGAAATTCATCATCATAAATAGGACTCTGATTTTCTTTTACTAACAAGGCATTTTATGGAAAAGTTGGAACCTAGTGACAAAAGTTCACTGTTGCTTGATTTAGTACACAAGATTACACAAAACTCCGTCAACACACAAATTTTCATAGGCAGGTACAATAAGCACACTGTAACTCTTGTCCTTGCATGGTCAATATCATACAATAATTGACTCGTCATATAGCCAAGTTCACCAAATCTGTACAAGCAGGTAAGGGACTAGTTCTAAGAATGTCTGTACAATTCCAAAAACATGACTCTTTATGATTGTGGGCAAATCCTTGTAAGATCAAAGACTATAAAAGGAAAACACCAGTTACCCAACATGATTAATGTTGCCGGAGAGCCAACAAACAGAGAACCACGCCCTCGGCCTCTTTAATTTAGATGCTGAGACGACTATCACCTCTGCAGTCCCAAAAGAACGGAATCGACCTTCAGTCTGTTCTATAGGCCCAACCATGTTTGTCTAGAAAAGCTTGGACTGCTTCCTTTATGGCCAAATTAGAAACGAGTTGATATTCAGCAAGTGGCTCTCGTGTAATTGGATCAAATGTACCTACCTGATTTCAGTATAAAGACGTGTGAGAACTGAAAACTATATAATAACAAAAGCCAATGGATTGCATGAATCTTGATACATGCAATTTCCCAACTAAAATATCACCTTTTGAAGATGGTCCAAAATCACGGAGCGCTCATAAGTAACACCACTAGGAGTGATCACCGGATCACGGAATATTTCTAGCGTAATTTTACAACACAAGTAATCGGGCACCTAAAAAGTTTTTAATCAGTTCCACAAGATACATGGGAAAATTTGAAAAGGATTTAATAAAGGACAACAATAACTTAACCCTTACTTCTTTTGGTGTGTCAGCTTCTGCAACTATCTGAAAAACTTTATCTAGATCCTTCAACTGTTTTGAATTAGAGATAGAAACTTCATCATAGTACCCATCTATTTCAGAATTTTCAAGGTAGTGTTTCTGTTTAAGAGCAGCCTCACAAGCTTCTCTGCAGCACAAAAACAAAAACAAAAAAAAAAAGAAAGAAAGATTTAGCAACTGATAACAAAATGACCAAGCATTAGTCATTACATCGAAAACTTTTTCGGATGTCGCAAGCCTAAAGTCACAAGGAAAACATACTTTAAATTTTGCAATTCCCATGAACGCTTGGTAGATTCATGCTCCCATTCCATGTACTTTGCTTTTGCAAGCTCTTGCCATATCTCCTCTACCATATAGCCATTTGGATCTGCACCCCTCCCAAGATCCAAAGCCTACACAAGAAAGTTTAAACTAATCACTTAATTCCGAAGCTTTTGATCATAGAGTCCCAAGTGTCAAAATATATTAGGAAAATCAAGCAGAGATCAACAAAATAAATAAATTAAGACCTACTGAAAAATTAGATAGCTATATTAGTTGCAACTAATAAAAATATAACAAAGAATCATTTTGTATGCAGAGCACTGCATACCTTCTCCAATTCTTTAACTCCTTCCGCATATTCTTCCCTCTGTAGTAATGCAAGTCCCAACATGTAATGGCCCTAAATACAACAAAGCAGCATTCAACTGATGATGTCTAATGATCCAAAAAGGGGCGGGAAAAGAATGAAGCATGAAGTTGAGAAAAGGCAGACATCAACCTTAAGCCCATAGGACGGAGCATGCGAAGCATTACTCCCTAATCCTTTATTACCGAGAGCAACAAAATTGCAAAAAACAAACAAATGAGTGCAAACAAGAATAATAGTAAGTCACCATCAATGTAATAGCTATGTTCACTTTTAGCCGTTGTAGAATTTTATTATGATGCATACGAGGAAAAAAAAAAGATTACAAGAGAAATTAAACACTCACACCCCTCAGACTCTCTCTGAAAACAATAAAAAACCTAATCCCCAGAACCAGTTACCCCAATAGAATTAAAGTTAGAGCAACTGAAAAATACAAGTGTAAAAAACCAAATATCCCCAAAACCCCGTGCTAACTCTACATCAAGGCAATAATTAGGCTCTACACCCTCGATAACACACTTCTAAGAGAAATAGTAATAGCAGAAATAGTAATAGCTATACGTCATCTGTAGGAAGCGATATTTTAGACCAAACATACTCTACTGCTAAAACATCTAAAAGCATAACTTTAGGATAACCCATTTCAAGTATAAAAAGGAGAGAGATTATCATCTTGCACAATCAAATTTCAAACCATAACCAAGACTAAACAACCAAATTTTTGTGGGGATTAATAACACAAAATTAAAGAATGAAAACACAAAGAACAAGAAAAATGTACACAACACGGCCAAAAACAGATGGACAAGGATTCTAACCTTAACGCAATTATGATCGAGCCGAATAGCTTTTCGACAATCCTCTTCCACTTTTGTCCAATCACTGCACAACACCATAACCAAGTGAAGACCTTACTAAAACACAGATACATCTACATTTAAAAGAAACAAGGACAAACGAAATTGAAAGTGGAATACAAATTCGGAAACTGATTAGGAGCTCATACATACTTCCGCTTGAGATGGCACAAAGCACGGTTCGTCAAATACACAGGAACATTAGGGCAAAGCGTAATCGCCTTAAAAATCGAAACCCCAAAAAAACAATATTATTAAATTGGAAATGGCAAAGCAAAAAATGCACAAATGGGAAGAAACAACGAAGCACCAAACCTAGGTTTAGACCATTAAACTAATTCGTTATCAATAACTTCGAAATTAAAGAGAGGATTCTTTTCTGTCCTTTACGGGAATCAAAGCCCATTAAATACGAAATTTTTGCGGAAAATAAAAAAATAAAAAAGTACCTCAGTGTAAGCATCTATGGCGGCTCCGAAACGATCTTTCTTGAAGCAATGGTTTCCGTCCTTCCTGAGTTGCTCCGCCTGTTTGAGCGCCGACGACAAGGCCGCGGTTGGCGCCATTCTCTTTCTCACTCCGATTCCTTCCTCGAGCGATTTTCCTCTTCAAGAAAATGGGGGAAAGTGGAGGAAAATTCCTCGGAAAATATAGCCAAACAAACTCAGAGGAAGACTGAGGAACTTTCTAGGTGAAGCAAGAGCTACAAGAAATAGGGATTAGCACTTGTAGAAGAAGGAAAAAACTTTAAATCACCCTGTTCGTTGACGGACTTTTTGTTTATTTCTTTATATTTTTTGCTTTTTGCTTTTTTTGCTTTACAATTTTTAAAAATCAAATGAAGGGTAATCCGTACGTGAAATTAAGGAGGCAAAATGGTCACGTGCGGGAAGAGGAAAATATCGCCGTGTATGGACCTGATTGGACAGATTTTGGCTGGGTGAGTGGATAGGGACTGGAACTGGGCTCTTATTGGCGGTGAGGGCAAGTGGGGAGTCACGTGATTATTTTTTGTTTCCGGAAATACCCTTGTTTCGTAATTTTTTTTTTTTTTTTGAACAAGAGGAAATATATATTATACAGTAGTCCCTTCTTGTGCAAGGGTTCCCAAGAAGTAAATTATGGTCAATGCGTCAACGACAAAATCTTAAAAATATTTGAAAGGGAAAGAGTTCAGTGGAACTTGTGGTTGTTGTGTTAAAACATTTTTCTTGTTTATTGAAGATTCTTCTTCATTGACCCCTGCACTAGAGAAGTCTTTGAATCAGGTATCGGCTTCGTAAAAGATTGAACATCATTTATAAGGGTGTTTTGAATATATAGAGGGCCTGTGCGGAATAGAAAATAAAAAAATTATCATATGATAATTGATATACCATTACATGACGGATAACAGGATAATCACGTGATAGTTCCAGAGTAGCGACGAAAATCATCGTTAACAAGTAATTCACACTTTTTAATGTTATGTTAGTAATAAATGATTGATAAATATATATATGTACAAAGGACGAGCAATTCACATTGAATGGGAAAGTTGGAAACCTCTAATGCTTGGAAACTAGCCTTGCCCTTGTCTAACATGTAATGAAAATCACCACAGTTTTCTTCTGGCAAGGAAAGAATATTTGTCTGCTAATGTCAAGTATCGGGTCTTTAAAAAAAAAAACAAATGAAAAAATAAATAAATAAACTAAACTAAACTAGTTAATAAACATTCTAATTTTGCATTTAAGTTGATGAATAAACTTTCAGCAACAAAAAAAGAAAAGGAAAAAAAGGAAAAAAGTAGTGAGTAAGCAAAAGAGGACAACCATAGAAACCACAAGTTGTTTATTATCACTTATTAAAAAAAGTTGTTTATTCTTATTATTATTATTTTGTCACTAATAATGTGGCAAGTGAATTACCTTTTTCAAAGATTTTTACGATAAGATGCTTTGTGTTTTCTCATCCGTAGGATTATACTTTTAACTGTTAGAATTATAAATGGCTAAAAACAAAAACAAAAAAGTGTCATTGTCATACAAAACGATAGGATTCCCACTCATAAATCCTTTATCCAACTTAGTGCATGATTTTCATCAAAAAGAGACTTGCTTTAATTCATCCATAATCAATAACACTGTTCAAAAATTTCCCTTTTGAAACACTGTTCAAAATTTTCGTCAATCTATTTTGTTGTTTTGTGTTTAACTTTATTTATTTATCTTTTTTTTTTTTTAGCTGTGGGCTTTCTATCGTTGGGCCGTGGAGACCCAGGCTCATACATAAGCAACCACAATAGTTTTATAAATGTAGTTTTTAATAGAGCCGCACAAGTTATATCATCAAAACACTTTTTTTTTTTTTTACTTATCTTTGCTTTTCCTCCTTAAATTTTATATTTAAAATTTGCAAATCATCAAAACACATTATTTTGTTTTGTTTCTATTTTTCAATATCTAAAAGAGAGTTTATTTCTTTTTACTGTTAATTTCTTAATCAATGGTTATAAGATTCCATTAAACTCGTAATTCTTATAATATCTATATATAGTTTTCTTGTGTATATATAAAAAAGACGTCTTTATCTATGTCTATTATCTATACATTATATCTTTAATTTATAACAATCTTATAAAACAAAGTTACACTTTTTCACTATTCAAAAACTTGGTATCTATTTTGTCTTTTTTTCTTCTCTCTCCCTCTTTTCTTGCATTAACTCCCCCCCCCCCCCCCTTCCCCCCCCCCCTTTTTCTCCTTACCTTCTCTTCCTCTTCCTCTTCTATCGTACACTCTTATCTATATATTATTGCCTTCATGCGTGGTCCTAAACCCGCCCCATGAGATTTTTAAATATAAATAAAATTTTAAAAAATTAATTTTTTATTTTTGTTTTGTACTATTATCTATCTTTAAATATAAAAATAAAATTTTAAAGAATTAATTTTTCATTTTTGTTTTACTTTACTTTGCTTTGTACTATTATCTATCTATTATTACCTTTCCACCACGTGACTGGTCCTAAATCCGTCACATAACATTTTTAAATAAAAAATTAATTTATTAATTTTTTATTCTGCTTTAAATTACATTATTTGTCTATTCCACGCAGGTAACAATTTTAAATAAAATTAATTAATTTTTTAAAATTAAAAAAATTTAAGAAACTAATTTTTTATTTTTTTTTTATTTTGTTTTTCTATTTGAACTAGTATGCAATAAAGAATAACCAGACGTCAAGGCAGAGAACTCACGAAAGTAAATCAATAAAAGTAGAAGAATTTCTTGAACTTACGGATATATTTTGGTAGGAAGGAAAGAAAGACATATAACCCAGGCCATGAAAATAGATAGGAAATGACCAAACTTTCTCTTATTGCGTTCAATACAGATTTAGTCCTCTAATCACTCCATTCCCTCCTCTTTTCTAAACAATCATTAGTCCTAAATCCTACTACTAACCCCATTAACCCTCTACCTCCCACTTTTCCCTCTCACTAAAGAAGCTCTTAGGAAAGTAACTACCCTGACTAGTACTCGTATACTCCTAGGCCCTAGCCACGACTACTTTGTCAAAATCACGAAACGCCCGTCCGCGCGCATATATAAATATGTATATATATTTACCATGTTTTCGAGGGTGTTTGAGTTTGAGTTAAGATTTTTAAGTTTCAACAGTAAATTTTGTTGACTTTTCAGAAAGGACAAAAAAAAATACAGTTTAACTTGAGTTAAACCGGTATGCCAAACACCCCCTTCAACTCACCAAGGAAAAATAAATAAAATTAAAGTATTAACCTCATAATGCCAATCATGAATTATTATATCATCCATAATCAACTCTTAATCTAAGGATCTTATAATAGTGTGACTGTACCAAATAAGTAGTGTCAACAACCACTGTAAACAAAATTGGGGGAAAATAAAGAGAGAAAATATGTCCTAAAAAAACAAGGAATTTGTGTTGGTTTTAACTTTCCGGCATTTGAAAGAGTAAACTAAATATTCACAAAGCACAAAAGTTCTAAACTAAAAGATTACAACAACAACAACATGAGATGAACGATGCACTAGTTTCTGACAAGACTAGAACCTTCTTCGCCTATGCTTTCTTTACAGCTTTCCGACGACGACAACAACGATAGCGACAGCTGCTCTCGAACAACATTTGCAAGTCTAGATGCTTCTCCGTCTAATTTCAAAGGATACCTCCGCAAACTCTGTTAAAACTCTTTGTTACACATATCTTTCCGAAGATTATTCAACTTCTCAAGTAATAAACAGAAAACCAAGTGTTACATACCTCAGATGCCCATAGGCAATCATGTGCCTTGCGAGGAATTATATGAATATGGGTCTGAAATTTCGATGTCAAATACTAAAATTAGCATCATCTTACCTTTTTTTTTTATTTTTTATCTAAGCATACTAGACTGCTGATATACACACACACACACACACACACACACACACACACATATACATATTCCTGGAAAAGACTGCTGATATTCAAAGCCATCCAAAGTTCATTTTAAAAGTAATCTCTAGGAAATTATTTTCTCCAGCAATGATACAACCACCATTCAACAAGAGTACGTAATTGTTGAAACATTAGTGAAGTAAAAGGGCATTGCCATAACTCACATGAAATATAACTTGCCCGGCAGATGCACCGTTGTTAACTAACAAGTTGAATGAATCTGCATAGAGAAAAGAAATAAGGGGAAAAAAAAAAAAAAGCAGGATAAGACGAGACTGCATTAGAATACAGAAACTAAGAAAACGCAGTCTGAATGAGAAAATGAAATAAAGCAACGTTCCAAAGTACAAATAAGAGAGCAAGCAGAAAGTTTGAAGAAAAACAATAGTGTACTTCAATAACAACCCACTGTACAAAGCCCGAGATAGAATGGGTCATAGCGAACACATATAGAATGATGTTTCTTAATCAGCTTTCAAAGATGAGCTAAAGGATCAATAGTTTGGACCAAAGGCATGTAAATTTTGTTCATACTCAACCCTGCCCAACCTAATTACTTTACTTCTAACTATCTGTAGGGTTTTCCACAAGCCTCTAGCCATAAATTGTTCAAGGAATGCAAAACTCCATGGCCAGGTGATAGAATAGAAATTCAATGAAACAAACAGAAAGAAGTGCAGTAATATGACTACAGTAATATGACAAGCAAATCTTTGAAGACATACCGGAATTAGTAGCTTTCACTATCGCAGAGCTGATAAAAGGTACTTTCGAACACATTGCAGCAAGCACCTGCAAAACAAATTGATTAGTGTCCACTCTACTAAGTATCATTCCTTAAACACGAAGGTAGAATCTTAGTTAATGCCCAACAAAAGGCATTGAAACAACAATAGAAATCCCAAAGAAATGTCTATTAAACTCCGAATCAAAGCAGTTTCAGTCACTTCCCGTAAGACCATATTTATTGCTTAAACATCGATTTTATCAAATTGAAATTACTTACAGATGGAGGGGTCGTCCCCAGTGAAGAAAAATGAGATTTTGGAATGATAAGAGAATGCCTGCGCGGAACCCCCCCAAAAAAAAAGTAAGAAATTTAACGAGCAAACTACAAAAATTTATCAGTACTAAGCATTAATTTTTCAACATTTAGATACATATTTGTGTGTATTTTCTTTAGTTATTAATGAAGAATTTAATAACTGGAGCTTGCATGGATGATACCTTACCCACGACTCAGCGGATTCGTATCCAATATGCATAAGCACGTGTCATCTTCGTAAAGCTGTAGGTTTCAAATTCAAGCAAATAATACAGCAATAAAGGACCAAAATAATCAGAAAGACTGCTGATTTGGTTCATTGCCATGGAAATCAATGAAAACAATAATTTCGTATCAAGTACAGAACTGAACAGAGAACAATTTGAAAAGAACCCAGATGGCATTTGAGTGTTTCTCTCTTGGCTCTACTAAAGAAATTAGCAAATAATCGAACTATGATAGGATTTAATGAACTCGAACAAAGTGAAAATTTAGGCTTCAATTGACGCAATCACGAGTCTGTTGGACAGTTTCCAATGGGTTTCCCTCTCCAATTTTCTTATCAACCAAACAAAAATTAGAGCAAAAAAAATAAGGAAAAAAAAAAAAAAAAACCTTGACAGCGGGTGATTCACCGCGAATGATCTTGCAGAAGACGCATTCTCTTGGCGGATTCTTCTCCCGATCTTCCTCAGAACCAGAAGCACAGCCCGAATTGTAAACGGGTGCGATTCGGATCGCGGAGAAACCCGGCCCGGCTGGGTAGATATGGGAGCGGATAATGGCGAGCCTGCGAGCCTCCATTTTTCAAGCCGAAGAAGCGTTTTGGATGGAAACTGTGGGTGTGTAAGTGCATGTAGCCATGTTTTTATGAGAGAGAGAGAGAGCTGTGGATATCGGAACGGTTACGAGGAAACAGAGGAGACCAAAAACAATGGCGGAACTGGTCGGGTCTTCTGTGGTGTTCTGTTTTTCTCGAGGAAAATGAATGGATTTGAATAGTTGTTTGGTTTTGCAAATTAGATTTTTTTTTTTAAAGAAAATTAAATTAAATTAAGTGGGTAATAGGTGGGGCCCACGTTGGAGGGGGGTGTGAGGTGAGAAAGGTGTGGGGGTATGGGCGGGTGTTTGGGTTGGGTTTGCTTAATCAGATGTGGAAACTGAACTGGATAGTGGGAACGTGTCAATTGTTCAGCTTGGTGTTAAAATTTAAATTATAGAATTTAGATTTAGATTTATTATATATTTATTGAGATATTTGAATTATTTATATTAAAAAATATAAAAACTTAAAATGTATTAAAAAAATATTAATATAGAACTTATTTCGTTTGTCTTTAAATTCTATGTAATTTATTAAAAAAAATATATCATTTGGACTTATCTATGCAAAATTAATAACTTTTAAAGTTTAAGTTATTAAAATTAGAAAAGCTGTGTGAATAGAAAAGATAAAGAAAAAGGATTAAAATTAGATTGTAGAAGAAAAGTTTGGATTAGAGGTCCAAACACTCTCTTAGAGTGTATCATGTGTTCCTTAGAGATATCATGTTGTGATGTGTCTGTTAGGTAATGACGCTAAAAGTTTACAACACAACACACAACTGCTTCAGTCATAACTTAAGTGATGTTTCATCTTCTCTAATCAAAACAATTCAATTTGTTTTTTGTTTTTTCCTTAAAAAATATACTTACGATCCGTTTGTGTAAGGTTTTAAAGATGTAATTTTGACAATATTTGAATTTGAGTTTTAGTTTTAAAACATTGTTTGAAATAAAAAAAGTATAAAAACTTGAAATGTGTTCTTAAAAAAAATCAATATTAATATTGTTTCGTTACTCTCAAAATTTTATATAAGTAAAAAAAAATCTCACACAGACTTAAAATAATAAAATTATGGACTTTTAAAATTTGAGTTTAATGTAAATGTTTGGATATCTAAATAATGAAAAGTAATTTTGAAATGAAAAAAAAAAAAAAAAAAAGGTATAAAAATGTGATTCTTAAAAACCTTCCCAAATAAGTCCTTAAAGTTTTTTAACCATCGGATTTACAGCGAGTTCTTTTGATTTTATATCTTTTTTATCCTAGTACACTTTTCATTAAATTTTAACGTTAAAATCATATACTTTAGATTTTAAAAATAAATAAAAAATCCATTTTCAAAACAATTTATGGAAAGATGAGAGCAAGCAAGGAAGGACAACTTTGAAAACGACACTTTAGGAAAAGCTCAAACAAGGATCAACCATGAAAGAGTTGGTGGTTTGCACCTATGATTTGATAAGTTAATGACGGGGGTAAAATTGCGGGGCAAGCGACGTGCATAGAAATTGGGAGAAAAATATATGAATGATACAAATTTAAAGATCATTACAATTATATGATACAAAAAATTAATATTAGATCAATATAATATAAAATTAATTAAAATTTATGTCATATTAATCAATATTAAAAATTTTATATTTTATTGATTAATATATAAAAAAATATAATTATTTAGATAATTTTTACTAGAAAAACTGTCACTTGATTCTATTCATCTTTTCTCACGACTTTGGAGATCATGCTACTTTAATTAAAAATGCATCATTGATATCGTCAAACGCTTCATTGTTGCTGGATGTGACAATAGAATGACAGAGAGGGGGACTATGGCAACAAGATAGAGAGACAGAAAGATTTATTTAAGAATAGTATGGTTAATTTGAAGGCCATCAAAGAAGGAAAATGATAAAATGAATGGAATTTAAAAACTTAATTTAATGGTCATAATTTTATGAGAGAAATAAGTAAATAGTAGTTTCATCATAAGTTATTGAATTTACCAAATTTACTATTTACTTCTAGTAAATAGATTGTTTACCTAATGATTTAATTATTTACTTTAAATATTTTAAAAATTTGTTATTATTTTATTTAATTTCATAAAAGTGCTATATACTATATCTTTTGGGTCAGTTCCTCTAAATCTTTCTATTGGTGTTCTAGAAAAGTGACACTGCCTTTCAGCTGAGACCCAATGCATACTTGAGTGAGCTTCCTTGTAGGCTAAATTTGGTCCAATAGATAAGAGTGATCTGGACTTGGCGTCTTACTACTGGTAATCTGGTATGTATCCAAGGGCTATATAGCCCCTAGCCCAACAAAGGCCCTGATTTATTGTCTACTTATTATCAAGGTGAAACGGGAAGGTGCAACTATCATAGAGTCATATTTTGAGTATTTCTTTATAATCATATCTACTATAATATTAAAATTATTAACTTTAATGTTATAATAGGTATATATATATATATATATATATATATATATAAAAAGGGGTGTCTTTAGCAGATGACAACTTAGTTTGAACTTGTTAGAAGTTTCCTGATGCCAGTTGTTTCATTTTTTCAGTTGCTATTAAAAAATAAAAAACAGAAATTCGATTTTATGTTTTCAGAACCAAGAGAACTTCTATTTTCTATCTTAAAGGGGGAAAAAATAATGTTATTTGTCTATCATCTATCAATATTAGCCTTTTTTGAAATTATCATTTATTAAAAAAAAAAATAGACTGCATGACAGAGTTTTATATGTTTTCGAGATTACTCCAAAACATTATGTCATATTTATTTGTTGATATTTATTAATCTATGCAATTTGCATGACAAAAATCTGAAATTCCAATACCATGTCAGAAATCCGTGTGTTTGTGTTATTTTATGTTGCATTCGAAACAATAACTCTGCAGTGCTTGATAACGTCATAAATTAATATTTTTTGTAATGTCAATGCTAGATTTTGAATCACCAGTCATTAGACTTTTGCTATTTTTAAATTTATTTTTGCTATAACAGTCGTTAATAGCAAACGGCTCGTGTCATTGTAAGTATATTTTAATAGTAATTTCATATTTAATTTTATCATAAAATGTAAAGTTCGAATTTACTCATTTTCAAAATTCAAAACCAACATAGTACTAAGAAAAATATGAAAAAAAAAAAAAAAAAAACCATTGAGATAACTTTTTAAGAGAATTCAGCAACTAATTGAAGATTAAATTGAAAAACAAAATGGTATAATTTCATTAATAGCACCTGTAGAAATTTTATTATTAAAAATAGTATAACTTTTTTTCCCTTCATTACTAGCACTTAATGTGTGACCCAATAGCATTTAATGTATATCAAATTACAGGTTTACCCTCATCTCCTACCAGCTCAAATATCCCTCTCCCTCGCATGGCCCAAATTTTTTTTCAAACCAACATCTACAGTGTTTTAGAGAGAGAAAACTGAAATCTAGAGAGAGAAAGAGTTATCACCTATCGGAATCTTATTTTTTTCACTTTTTCGCCTAGCCCCCCACCCATTTTGAAACCCAAATCTTCATATAATAGAGAGAAACTTCAATTTAGAGAGAGAAACTTCCATCGAAAGTTTTTTTTTTTTAAATCTAACATTTTTGATCATTTTTGAGTAAAGGTCATTCATGTTATGACCATCCGGTCATAATAATTATGACCTATGTTAAAAAAAAAAAATTTAAAAAATCTAACATTTTTGACCATTTTTTAGTACAGGTTATTACTGTTATAACCGGGTAGTCATAACAGTGTGGTCATAACGGTTATGACCGGGTAGTCATAACAGTGTGATCATAATGGTTATGACTAGGTGGTCATAACTGTTATGACCGGGTAGTCATAACAGTGAGTCATAACGGTTATGACCGGGTGGTCATAACTGTTATGACCGGATAGTCATAACAGTGTGGTCATAATGGTTATGACCGGGTGGTCATAACAGTTATGACGGGATAGCCATAATAGTGTGGTCATAACGGTTATGACCACACTATTATGACTACCGAGTGATCATAACGGTTATGACCAGGTAGTCATAATAGTGTGGTCATAACGGTTATGACCGGGTGGTCATAACTGTTATGACCGATAGTGTAACACAGAGGTCATAACGGTTATGATCGCCTGGTCAATATCGTTGTGACCAAAATTATATGTGAAAATTTAACAGTTACAGAGGGTCACAACGAAAATTACCAGACGGTCATTATGAAAATAACCGATCCTGTAAGAAGACCAACTGTTAAACAAATTCATTTTCATAATGAAATTTTTTTCCCTTTGTAAACAAAGCGTTAAACGAAAACTTTTTAAACATTGAAACGAAAAAGTAATTTTTTAACTTTGAACTTCTTTGATTCCTTAACTTCGATTTCCCCTCAACCCTTCATCGGCCACCATTCTCTCGATCTTTAGCGTCGGTTTTTTAAACTATTCTATGCTGTTTATAGATGCCTTTCGTGGTGGTTTCAGACGGTTTCCGAGCGGTTCCGGCCGATTGTAACTATTTCTCTCTTTAGATTTCATTTTCTCTCTCTAAAATATTGTAGATGCTGGTTTTCTGGAGCATGCGAGGGAGATGAGGATAAACCTGTAATTTGACATACATTTAATGCAGCTGGGCCCCACATATCATGGGTTTTGATGACGTGGCGGTGCCAAAAGTGAATGGATGAAAAAGTGGTGTTGATTTTAATATTATTTTCCCCACAGGTGCTAAAAGTGAAATTAACCCAAAACAAAAATCAAAAAATATGAATAAAAGTTTCAGATTTGTTTAATATTTTAATTTCAGTTAATTATAAGAGTTAACAGCTATAGTCTCAAAACTAATTTGTTGGAAATAATTTTGACAACAAAATTATAAAGTATCAAAATCATAAAAAACACATATATTAGTTAGTTTGACGATATTTATTGATAGATTCTGTAAATTTCTGATATATTAGGTAATGACGTTAGAGACAATATTTTTTGTTATTTCATTTATGGTCTTAATTACTACTTCTTAGGGAGGGAGGAAGCCTGGGCATGTGGGAGGCTTAAGCTCCCAATCAACTTTTGCTTTTTTTTTTTTTTATATATATATATATATATTTTATTTAAAAAATACACTTATTTTGAATAAATCTTCACAAAAACCAACCTAAAAAGAAAAGTTTTATAATAACAACAATCCATTTGTCTCTACTGCTCACCTTTCACGTGCTGGACAAGAAAGCGTGAACACACATCGAACTCTTTTTATTTAAAAAAAAAAAAAAAAAAGCACATACATATTAGTCTTATAATTCAACACGTGTTATTTGCCTCCGCAAGGTAGAAATAATTGGTGATACTATTGCACATGTGAACGGTGACATCGGTAAGTTTCCTTTGGCTTACGGTGACATATACATTTGACACGAACAAAGTCCAACGTTTGCTTTTGTTTCTTGCTTAGAGCCAGTCCCACCCCACCCCACGCCATTGCCCATGAATTGAACTTTTTCTTCCCCTGCTCCGCACGGCTTCTAGAAGAAGCTCTCTCACTAAGTAATCCCAACTACCCATTCTTCTTTCTCTCTCCACCTCGTTTCTCCATTATTATTTTTTTATTGATAAATCTGAGAAAATACTCAAAAATAGTAAAATTCTTTTCTTATATATTTTATTTGTTACCATAATAAATAATATTCCATTGAATTCCATGCACGCATTATGGCCACCTCCACGTATCCTCACCTGAGAGTTCCCCCAACTAACAACCACTCAACACCCCAGATCTCGCCACGTCATCAGATCTCACACCAGATTAAACGTATCAAAAATCTCGTCGCACCAATCTCACACAAGTCATACTCAGAAAGTTCCACCCAATCCCAGCCCGTTGTTCCGCCTTTCTTCTTTGAATGCTTCCTCCCCAAGACTCTCCAACATATTTATAGACTCTGAAGCCTCTGATTGTCGTTCATGGAAAAAAAGGCAAAGTCGTTTCCAAGGAACAAGTCTCAGCCAAAAGTCACGGGTTCACTCCGCCATGAACGACGAAGAGGACGGCCATAGCCGAGTCCCGGCCTTGAGCTTCGAGCGGCTGAAGGTGGTGTCGGCGCTCGGCCGCGGAGCTAAAGGAGTGGTGTTCCTCGTCAAGGACGAAGATCGCGACGAGCTTCTCGCTCTGAAGGTGATCTCCAAGGCGTTGATTGAGAAGAAAGGAAAGTCCGGCAACAGCGACGGAAACGAGTACAGGCGAGTCTGCTTCGAGCAGGGAGTTCTCTCCCGGTTTCGCCACCCGCTTTTGCCCCGATTGCGCGGTGTTTTGGACACCGACAAGTTCGTCGGTTACGCCATTGACTACTGCTCCGGCCGCGATCTCAACATCCTCAGGAAGAGACAGACCGAGAGAATGTTCTCCGACGACGTAATCAGGTAATCAGAGTTTTTTTTTTTTTTTTTAAACTAGAAAATTCTTGCTGTGAAATTCAGTTATGGCTGATCGATTTGTGTTTTCTTTTGATTCTGAAAGGTTCTACGCTGCAGAATTGGTTGTCGTTTTGGAGTATTTGCACGGATTAGGAATAGCGTACAGAGATTTGAAGCCAGAGAACGTCATGATCCAAGAAAACGGTCACATAATGCTCGTCGATTTCGATCTTTCCACGAAACTCCCTCCCAGGACTCCTCAATCTTCTAGAACCTCCAACGCCTCGGACGCGGCGTCCGAATCATCGAGCAGGAAACGGTTCTCGCCGCTCCACAGATTCTGCAACTCAGGGATATCGCCAGAGGACTCGGCCTCGCAGAACGGACTCAGTGAGAACTCGGCGCGGACCGGGTCGTCGCAATCGTCGGAGAAGTCGAACTCGTTCGTCGGAACTGAGGAGTACGTGGCGCCGGAGATCGTCTCCGGGAACGGCCACGACTTCGCCGTCGACTGGTGGTCCCTCGGCGTGGTCCTATACGTAATGCTATACGGCGTGACGCCGTTTCGTGGCTCCAACAGGAAAGAAACGTTCTACAGGATACTGACGAAGTCGCCGGAGCTGATCGGCGAGCCGACGACGCTGAGGGACTTGATCGGGAAGCTTCTGGAGAAGGATCCGAAGAAGAGGATCACGGTGGAAGAGATCAAGGGCCACAATTTCTTCAGGGGAATCGATTGGGATTGGGTAGTGCAGATCTCGAGGCCGCCATATATTCCGGAGAGTGTTGTCGAGCAGGACACAGAAGGAATAAAAAATATTGATGTGGAGTCTGTTGTACAAGGAATATTCGGTGATTGTGTTGAAGGTGACACGCACAGTACTGATCAGCGTGGAATTCATGGTGATCGAGCGGAAACAGTAAATTCGAAGGCTTGTTTGGGAAGTGGGCCTTATCAAATAGACAAATTTCTAGTATTTTAGCAATTTCTTCTCTTCATTATTCTTTAATTATTTTTGTTCACGTATGACCTTGTATCGCATATAGTAACCTTAACCATTTATGATTTTTTTTTTTTTTTTTGAGTTGGGGTGAGGGAATTGTACAATTACCGCTTAAATTATGCCCTGAAATCATATAATATGATTTTGTTCTCTATATAGAAGTATATATATAAAAAGAGAATTACAATTTCGAGAATTATCTGATCTTTTGATTTTTATTTTTATCGTTAGATCCTATTTGAATTTGATAAAATATGGTCAAAATTATTATTAAGCTGACAAAATCTAATATAGATATAAACATGATCGAAACATAATCTAGCATCGCACCCTAATTTCCTTTACACTCTTTTGTGCGTGAAGTTTGATCTTCTTTATATTTTTTTTATTATTAATTTTTTATTATATATATTTTTTTTGAGACTGGTAAATTTGAGAGCATAACACAGAGGCATGCAAGAAGTGGATGGTACTGAAAGAAATAAAGGCAAAGCTTTTATGTCATAGGTTTCAAGTCTTGGGGTGGGACCAATCTAAGAAATAAAAATAGCGCCAGCTTAGCGAATGTTGATTGATATATAATGCATTTGTTCGTTTGAAGCCATAATAAATGGATAACAAACTCCGCACATGATTTCTATTCCACTACCGCAGAGTATATTACCAAAAATAACTGCAGTTGGTAGCCCCAAAATTGAATTATGAGCCTCAAATTTTAGCTGATGGACCACTACTTCGCCACCACACCTTTCAATATATGTATATATTTTTTCTTACATGCTAGAGTTAATTTAGTTATTTCACCGAATAAGCAATAAGAACAAGTTTGGCAAAAAAAAAAAAAGAATAAATAAACCAATAAGACTAATACAGAACTACTATAATAGAGATTATTAGAAAACAAGTGTCATTATCATTTTTTTTTTCCCAAACTAGAAAAGATTAATTGATATTATCCTACTTCATATCACATCATTTATATAAGAGGTTATAAGATTTATCAATGTAAGAAAAGTGACGATCTAATTTACTCAAAAAAATCACTCGATTTTATGGAAACCATCAAGTGTCTAATGTTGCACAATGTATTAATCGAATAAGAAGTATAAGTGTATATGGTACTCTTTTTTATGGAAGTCTTGTCTTTGTATAGTTTGCATGGTTGGACCTTCCTTTCTAATGGAGAAAACTAACTGCAAGAAAGATCTATTTGAACCATTCGGCCTCGCAATAAAAATGTTATTGGTAAAATTATATTTAACTGCTAGGTTCTTATTTTCATAATAGAAAATAATAATAATTGTAATCATCATCATCATTCCAATTTGCGTGCTGCACACCTTCATTGGCACGGTCTCGCAACAGAAATTTATTTTGTTCGTGTTCAACCCGTTGTTGTCACTTCTTAGCAGTTTATTTTAAAAGAGATTAAAATGGTCAATGGATTAAATTACGGCACCTAAAGAGGAACTCCCAAAACTCGGTTTAAAGTCTTGAGTTTCTAGCAAACTTTGACGTTTTCTTGTTGCCCATATATTTCTTGGCAACCAATATTGAAACAGTGAAACTCTTTTGCTTTGACTCGCTTTCAGAAAAAAATAATAATAATAATAAATAAATAAAATAAAAATAAAAATAAAAAAAGAAGAAGAAGAAGAAAAAAAACCCCCCCGCTTCACACATACTAATTAGAGTCGTTGCTCATGTATATTTACAAGGAGTTTGTTTGAATTTTTTAGGGGAAAAAAAAAGTTCGGATATAAATTTTCTGTTTAATGTTTATGAGTTATTCTTGTCCACTCAAGTAAATAAATATATTAAAAACCAAACATGTTAGTTTTCAACCCTTCATGTCTCTTTAGTTTACTTTTGATCAACGCTGGTTATATTAAACTTGGATTGAGAAGAATGAGATACGAAAATTCCCCAAAATAATAACAATAATAATAATAATAATGAGATACGAAAGTACAAAAAACAAAAGCAACATAAAACAAAACAAAACAAAAAACACATGAGAGAGAATGTGAACAATTATACGGCTGTCAACTGTTTTGGGCCGACAACCAAGTTCTTAGCATTTGCGCAACATATTTCCAAACTTGTCAGAAAAAAGCAGTCGGAAAAGTTGTTTGATTTGATTAGAAATCAACATAGGAATTATTGCCATTAATCTCATTTTCAATCGCAGAATTTATGGCTACATTGAAAGCTGATTATTCAAGAGAGTGACGTCAAGTTATAATTCCTGTTTCAGAAATTAAAAAAAATATATTAAAAAAAACACTAAAACAAGCAAAAACAGTGCCAAATAACAGTTTTAAATAAATAATTAAATTAAATAACATATTTCAAAATATTTAAAATAAATAACATAAGTTGGCTATTTGTTTTTATAAATTTCCTATTTACTGTAATTTATTTTAAATAGTTTAAAAATCGGTTATTTACTTTAGTTATTTACAGAAAATTTATATTTAACTTTTCCTGTCAATAAATAATAAAAATAATATTGTTGATTGGATAATATGGACAGATGAGGACCTCTACATGGGATGGGCCCACTTTCACAACGAAAATTTAATGCTTAGTGATTGCTGACAGTCATGAATAATACTATTTCTATAAATTCTTATTTGTATCAACTAGTGTTTTGACTGTTGTTGCACATGATATTTTATCAGTTGAGTTATGAACACTAACATTATATATATTCCTCAGTGTTACAGCCACAAGTAAATTAATTAGAGATAAAAATTTTAAATTGGAATTGGTTGATTTTTTAAAAATTAGTTATAAATTTTTTTAATTTTTTAGAAAAAGATAAAAAATTAAAATAAAATATTACTGTTTAGTTAGAGTTAAACTTAAATATCAAATAAATGCTAAAATTTGGTAAGGAAGGGAAAGGGAGAGGAGTTTTACGGCCATTTAAAACGATATCTATATGTACAACGACGACTGATGGAGGCAGATGTTGATAGCTCAATAGGCCATGTTTTCTGTTTTCTGAAGCCGTATGGTTAGTAACCCACCACATGAGCTACTCCACAGGGAAAAAAAAAAAATCAGGTACAATGGAGAGTGGTTGGCCCGTTTGTTCTTGTAGAAAATATGAAACGGAAGATACAAATGAAGAAGGTGTAAATTTCTGTCTCTTTTTCATTATCGATAAAAACTACAATTTTAGTTATTAGTTTAATTTTTTAACAGTTTGATCAATGAGTATCCACATTAAAAATTATAATGCGTAATAAAAAACTGCTCCCAATTATAGATCTGGTTATTTAAACATTAATCAAACAATTAATACTGCAGTTTTGATTGAACTTGAAAAGGAATAGCTCAAATAGTAGAAATCTTATTGGAAGAAAAAAAAACTAGTCTACTTATAATACAAATTTTAGAGCTAGTAAACTCACATAATATTAGTTAGATTTAATTTTATAACAGTTTGATTTATAAATGTTCACGTTAAAAATTTACAATACTTGACATAGAATATCAAACGGTTGAAAAACTAATCCAAGGTTTAAAATGTGGTTCTTAGTGATTACGAAAAAGTACAATTCTTACGGCAGAAATCTTGATGGAGAAAAAGAAAAAACTATACTTGTAATGCAGATTTTGGAACTGTCAAATCATATAATAATCATATTAAGTTTCGTTTGACATTTCAACTTAACTCGAACTAAATTATACTTTTTCATATCAGTTTTTGTCTTTTTTTTAAAAGTAAACAAAAATTATAATTAATTTTTGAAAAGTTAACGAATTTCAACTTTAAAATTTCATCTCCAACCGACGAATCAAACGCAAGTTTAGATATAAGAAAAATACGAGGATTCAAATCAACATGTCAAAACTGCATACTGTCCTGGCATTCTGCACGAATTAAACCCCAAAATCCCAATTACTTGATAGGACAGTTAACAATAACACCAGAATATTTGGTGGAATGATTGGTCAATTCTCTTTTCATTGGGACCAACCAAAAGAACTATCCTTGTTAAGTGGTTCATGTGTGCCAATTCAGCCTACAAACAACCACCCGTCTATCTTTTCTTTGGTTGAGAAGAATTGTGAGCACTACTTGCTTGTGTTACGCACAACAAGAATCATTTCCACTACTCTCGGTCTCAGACTCTTTAACGTGAAAGTGCGCAATTTCATATTGGACTTGAAACTAACTCCACTTCCGATGAATATTTTTTTTATTTTATTTTTTAGCACGATAGATTCATTGATTTTGATTTTGAAAATTACTGCGATTGTGGAAATAAAAAACAAATTAATTCAGTAAATATACCGGACAGGCGTCATTCAGAAATTTAAATTTTAGTAGTTAACCCCATAACCTTATCAAATCGCTTCAATGTGACTTGAATGGATGACGCAGTTTGAATTGATATTAAAAAAGACGTTAATTACTTAAATTGAATATTAATACTGCAATTTTAAAAAATACCATAAGTAAAAAAGAAAAAAGTGCCAAAGTTGTTTGAACAACTTAAATAATATGACCAATCTAAGACAAATTACAATGGGTTTGACAAGTGTAGATTGCTAAAGGAACAATTTCATTAAGCCGAAAAGTGCGAGGGATACAGTTCTAAAAACTCTTGTTTCAATTTTTTTTTTCTTCGTAAAAAAGCTATAAGTAGTTTTGTTTTCTTTCTATTTTGGCAGAAAAATAGAGATTACGAGTTAAGACCGCCCTGCATTAAAATCCATGTGAGATTGTAAATAAACTTGTTGATTGGTTCAAATTGCCGTCTGGCAAGGTAAGCTAAACAGAGAGCTAAAAAAGGACAAAAAATATAATCCATTGCTACTTTTTGACAACTTAAAAAAACAAAAAAAAAAAAAAGGATAAAAAACATAATTTCGTCTGAAAAAGCATGTATAGGCTTCCGCAGATATAACCATCTTTTTTGGTAGGAAAAAAAAGAGGGTCAAACCGACGACTTTCAAGCCTGGAATAATGTCAAACCGTGTTCATTAACCATGAATTAAGATTAATGATTTTTCTCCTCAAGGATCCAAAATATGTTTGTCCCTTTCAACTTTTGTTCCTGCACGTTATGTAACCTTTTTTTTTTTCTCTCGCCAACAGTATGAGACCCATGACTCCCAAAAGAGGAACGAAAACACTCTTTACGTGAACCCCCCCGCGGTAGGAGAGTGCAAGTTATTTAACTACCAAACTACTGATTGAGCGATTAAAATATCAAAATTACTTTAAAAGATAATTGAGCAGTACAGAAGTCCATATAGTAGATCACTTGATTCAAAACAAAATGAAAACTAAGAAATAAAGTCTCCCAAAATTCTGAAACTGCCTAATAACAGGAGTAACTCACCAAGCAAATAAACAAAAAAGAAAATTAGCACTGCATATGCTCACTCATCCTCCTGGCTACGCAACCTGGCCAGTTTGTTGGTAACAACAACATCCAATTGTGCAGCTCGCTCAACGATCTCCTTTCGCTTCTTGGTTGAAACATTGTGAGCAATTTCGGCACAGTAAGTCCTGAAAGAATGTAAAGAACCGAAGTGGATTGGTGCAAAGTTCAAAATAAGCAAACAAAATAGAACTGTGGGACGAAATACCAATAACAGTTTATATGGAATGGTTACCTGTTGTGCATCATTAGAACTTCGAGCTCCTTGACATTGTGCACGACAAACTTCTTGAACCCGTTGGGGAGGTAGTGGCGAGTCTTCTTGTCTGATCCATAGCCAATGTTGGGCATCAAAGTACATCCTTTGAACTTTCTCCTCACACGGGAATCAATACCCTTGGGCCTTCTCCAGCTAGGCTGCATCCGATAAGCACATGCCGTCAGTATACATTGACTCACAATAAAGATGCAGAAATCATGAGCATGAAAGGCAGAACTGTGGAAAGCATCAGGTATCATATCTGATAGTAAAGACAAGATTTAACTCCTCACAGTATGACTTTGTTCTATTTAAGTGGACTATCATAATCGAAAATTGAGGATGATAATAATAACTTCTGAATTATAGCCCAAACAATCTTGAACAATATGACCTTATTGTGGACTAAAGATAGACATTAAGTTGCCTTGATCAAAAGCAACAGCAATAGAAAACAAAATCAAAACTAAAGCATTTGAGACTGCTGAAATCCAAAGTAAACACTACTAGTTAGGAAGTCTTTCTACACAGGTTATTCTATGCTCAGAGAACAAGAAATATCAATGGGCTACATAGAGTATACTCGTAATCGAATTTACAATACCGAGCTTAATTCCGAAAGATTCAAGAACTTATCGAAATCCATACCTTCACAGAAATCTTTCTATCACTCTGGGGCCTGACAAACCTCTTGACCCGCTTCTTAACAATCTTCTTGGTAAGCAAAGGGACAGCCATTTTTTTCTGCAACAAGTAATTTAAAAACAAAATGAATCATCACAAGTCAAAACACCATACTTGCTCAGCTATGTACTAAAATTGGGGAACAAATCCACAACAAAATAAGCTTTTGGACAAATGAACCCATGAAAGTACTAATCAAATAATCAAAGAAATTAAGCATAGATTTTCACGTCCATATCATAAACAAACAAATCGAACCTTTTGAAACTTTCCCTAGTATTCCTGATCCTAAATTCCTTTACTAATCACGGGAAAATAGTAAAGCTTGGGCAAAAATTCTCTTAATAAATTCGAAACTCTATAAATAACAAGGATTAATAAAACCACAGATTCATCTAAACTGGTAATCACTTTCCGTTCAGACAAACAAAACACCGCGGAAAACTTTGATCTAGCTATTTGGCACAAATTAACAGCAGTATTTTTTTCCAAAAAAAAAAAAATGGAAATGCAATACCGAAATGAACGAAGCAAGAAGTCTACAATTTCTCGGGAAACAGACAGCCAATTAAGTAAATAGAAAACGCCAACATAAATCTCGGAAATTAAAAATGGTCAAGAGAGCTTCGGAGATGAAGGGGACGAACCTGTCCTTAACGCAGCGCAGTTTCGTAAACCCTAGTGAGAGCGAGTGGAAGCTAGGGTTTCAAGCGAGCTTATATAGAAAGGAGGCAGGATCGACTGCCTCGCCTCCTCATCATAAGATATCGTGTGCACTTGTCTTGAATGGGCCTGGACCGTTCGTTAAGTATGGCCCAAATTAAACATAGCAATGTGGACGATCTTGTTGGATCATAACTCAATACCGGTTCTATTGGGCCAGTAACGGAAGCCCACTTGTTTTCTGCTTCGAATTCTCAAGGCCTTGCTTGTTTGATAGCATTTCTAATTTCTTCAATAAATTATAGTTATTAATAGTGAAGAAAATTCTTTCCTAAAAAAAATAATGAAGAAAATTAATCGATTTTTATTTAACAAGTATGAGATCAATCAATTTATTTTGCTAAAAATAAAATTACAAAATAGTGATTCCGAGGATTGTCCCAAAAAAAAAAAAAGCACACATCCGAAATCTAGTCACATTTATAGTGGTTTCATAATTTTTGACCTCTAATAAGATAAATCAAAGGTCAACATATATGTCTTTACATAGTTACCCGTGATTAACCAAAAAGATAGTCTGACAGAATATCACCTTATTGAATCAGAATACCCTTCAATATTCAGAGTCAACACGAACCATCAACGGTTTTTGATCACGACGTCGGTCACCGGAGAGTATTCCGTTATAATACTTTTGATAGTTTACCATTATATTTTTGGGATTCAACAGTAGTCTGATACAATAATTTTAGTAGCCTACCATATTATTTTTCATTAGCATTCTATCCAACTAAATTTTATATAAATAATTATACAAGAAGTCTATTTTTAGAACCTCATTTTAAATATGTTCATTTTTTTACAATATTGCATAAATATCCATTTTGAAAGAAATAACTGCTTGTACTACTGATTTTGTCATTTTCCCTCATTAGATTCATTATTTTTTTCCCTTATTTATTCATCATTTTTTTATTTTTATCTTAATTACTAGTTCTTTCTTACAATGATTGCTTATTAATATGGTTTATGTTTATTTGTTTTTTTACAATATATTTCTTAAGTATAATTTAGATTTCTTATAAATAATTTTGTTACTATGACTTAACTTCTTTTTGATAATTTATTATTTTTATTATTATTGATATTGATATTGTAAGTAATAGATAGTTTCTAAAGTTTTTTTTTTTAATGAAGAGATAGTTTTTAAAGTTTAAATGTAATATGAAATTGTTTATTTCTTTATGATAATTATTACATCATTATGTTTTTTTTTTTTAAACCTACTATGTTTTTTTCTTTATGATATTACTATATCACTATTATATCCTTTCTTTATGATAATTAGTATGTCATTATGAAGTTTTTTTTTTAGATTTTAATAAAAGTGTTTAATATTTCTTAATAATATCATTTTTAATATGTTTGCTGTGCATTTATCTTAATGATCAATTATTTATCATAATGAATATTTTTTATATGTCATACAACTAATATTTCTTTTTTATTTATATATATATATAATAAATCAAGTAAAATGATCTTCTTCTTTTTTCCTTTAATGAAAGAATTGCTTAATCTAAAATGTTTTAGAGATTTTTTCTTTAATTTTTTATCAATTATTTATTTATTTATTTCAATTCTTAATAAAAGAGTAATGTGGTATTTACAAATATCAATTTAGACATTAATGTAAATAAAAAAAAGAGTTTTGATATTTTTTAAATCATAATCTTCAATTTAAATATTTATATAAATAACTCAATTTTATATTCTATCATAATATTTTTCGTATTATACCAAAGCATTATCTATTATATTCTACCATATTGATTGACTAGATTAATTAGTTATTCTACAAAACTAATTATTAAAATTCATACCGACAATGATAGTATTAAAAAAAAATAATTATTTTTTTTAAAAACTAAGGGGGTGTTTGGTGAATGAGTTTGAGTTGAAATTTATAAGTTTAAATAGTAAATTTTGTTGACTTTTCAGAAAAGACAAAAATTTTTTTGAGAAAAAGACAAAAACTTTTGGGAAAAAAGACAAAAAAAAATTTAAACAGGATCGGTTACCAAACAGGGCCTAAGTCCCAAAATTATGCCAGAGAGAGAGAAGTGCGAAGGAGATGTAGTTGGCGGATCAGTGACGTCACGACGCTGAAATCCCCGCAATGAAGACATCATTGAGGAAATGGCAAACTCGGTCGTTGCAAATCGCAACTTTGCCGGAGATCGCCGCAGATCAATAAGGGAAATGAGGCCTAGTAATGAGTCGCAAGGCCAATATCCCTCCCATTCTTCATCACCATTGCCATCTTTGTTCAGATCACAAGGCCGAGATCTGAACAATAACTAGATCTGACTACCATCGTCAATGTCGAGGAGCGCTGAAGAGAAAAGGGGATGAAGGAAAAAGGGAAGGACAAAGGAGGAAGAGAGAGAAGGACGGGGACGAAGATGGAGGGAGGAGAGAGAGAAAGAGATGAAACGGCGAAGAAGAAAATGAGAGAAGAGAGACATGACCATGATTGAGAGAGAGTAAAGAGAGATGGAACGAAGAAAGAGAACATCGGTTGAGAAATGGACGATTGTGAGAGAGTTGATATTTGATGTGTTGAGAGTTTAGAGAAATTATTCAGTAATGAGCTACGTCATCGTACTTATATACTTATATGAGATACTCGTCTGATAAAAGTTTAAGTTGGGGTTTGTTTGGTGTATGAGTTTGAGTTGAAATTGATAAGTTTAAATAGTGATTGATGTGTACTTTTTCAGAAAAGACAAAAAATTTTTGGGGAAAAAGACAAAAATTGAGTTAAAATCTATGGGTTTGGACCTGTGGTCCAAACGCACCCTAATATTTGAATATTTTTATCATTTGTTTTATTTTTCTCTTTCTTAGTATGTATCCTATTAATCTATAGTCACAATCACCATAAATATTTTACTTAAGGGTGAGTTTGGTTCACCATTTAAACTCAAAATTTTCAACTCAATTTTTATTTTTTCTGAAAATTTTTTTTATTTTTCTGAAAAAATCAACAAAAATTATTATTAAAACTTAAAAATCTTAACTCAAACTTAAACACCAAATATCCTCTATATCTTTTGTATTAATTTAATAACTTTGAATAAATATTATCTTTTATTTTTAGAAATAGTTTCATACACTTGAATCTATTTTTTCCTCTTCATGAACAAAAAGTTGAAGTTGTTTTGGGAAAAAGAGATCCCGTTGGGTTGCAATATGCTACGTGGTGAATACCACGTAACTTTTGGATATTAATATGGTTGATGAATGGTCTTCCGGTTTAACAACCGTTTAATCTGAATGTTTTTTGTATGCAAGAGAGAGAGAAAGAGAGAGATTCATTTATGATGATTATGTCAAACTAAGCATGCGTTTAATGTTAAGATTTAGATTGTAAAATTTCGATTTGAATTAATTATATGTTTAACGAGGCGTTTAAATTGTTAAAGTAAAAAACTATAAAAATTTAAAATGTGTTCGGAAAAAAAAAATTAATATGGAGCTTGTTCGTTCGTCTTAAAATTCTATGTAATTAAAAAAATATATCTCATTTGAATTTGTTTATATAAAATTATGAACTTTTTAAAGTTTAAATTATAAAATTATATAAATAATAAAATTAAGAGAAAAGATAAAATTAGATCGTAACTTATTGTACATCCAAACACCCCCTAAAGCTTTGGGCTTTGCCGAGCCATCGTGAACGAAGAAAAGAAAGGAAAAAAAAATAAATAGAGATCTCTTTGTACTATATTTCACTTCTTTTTTGAATGCTCAAGAATTGCCTCTCTACCTAATGCCCAACAGACCTTCAAATTTTCTTCTATTTTAGGAAAGAGATCGCAAGGCCAAGGATTGTTTCATTTCCCAATAAATCTAAATTACAAAATGATTTACTAATATTAAAGATAATACTTGTTAAAAATTAATCTATTTATATAAGAAATTTAAGTTGGACTATCTTGGGTGATTAATACTCAGTGATTTATAGGATAACAGACATTAGAAAAGATAAGCATAAAACAAAATGTTGACTTAGATGAAATAATTAAATATCAAATTTTTATTGAACGGGTGTACCATATAAGCATGATGATGTGGTAAACCTAAATCATTGAATAATTTCTAATGAGTTTATCATAATAAGGATATTTTAGTCCTTTAAGTAAAAGATAAAAAAAATCAGAGTTTATAGATCCAAGAGTCAATTTTCACAATTTTTTCATAAAAAATGTCATTTTTTCAGGCAAAAAATTCGGTTATATTTTAGTTATTTCCTCCTATAATATTATTTTCCTTAATTTTATGCTTTATTTTCGGTTTTTCTTTTCTAAAATAAAACAAGAATAATGACAGGATATCAAATAACTTGAGTATAAAATACATAATATGTGAATTGTTGTTTTTCTATTGATTAGTCTTTATCGTTGTTATACAAATATCACAATAATAATAAGTACTCAAATATTAATACAAAGTTGTTATCCTTTACCCTCTTCATGAAAAATAATCGAGAATCCACTTAATACATATATTGATAGAAATTAGAATAGTTATATAACATGCATGTAGGGACTAGGAAGAATTCGACCACCACACACTGGAATAAAATATTTTTTTCAAAAATTGAAAAAAATACATTTTATTTCAATTTTTAAGCAAGGCTTGATTAGACCATTCTACCAAGTCTCAATCCCAAAAGCAGAAGACTTTTATTAGTTTCCCAATTCTTTATCTCCGGCTAGTCTTCGAATACTGTTTTTTTTTTTTTTTTTTCCTCGATCTCGGCGCATGGCCAACTGGGGTTGGCTTTAACTGATGCCCACAACATTATTGCAAATTTGCAAGTACTGCCTTTTTCAAATAATGTGGCCCCACGCAGATGCACACTACAAAACCATACTTTTTAATTAAAGTAAGACCATTATTTAACTTAGAGTAAACGAAATTAAAGTTCTAAATCCATGCAAATTTTTTTTTTATCCGGCTTATGGCCGGCAAGATCACTTCATATTTCGCATAAAATAAAATAAAAAAGAGAATAGTATCGTTGATTGTAATCAGTTTTACATAATGAACACATGAAATCAAATTAGTACAATCTTTAATGTGGCTGAGGCTGAGGAAACAACCTCATTTTCTTGTCCGGCACTCGTCTTCTTGAGCTCGATCGCGATGAACTGTTTGCGCAGCCCAGCTTTCACACATTCTCAATGGAAAAGGGGAACACCATGAGTAAGCTAGGACAACAAAACGACATGATGAAAATCCCTACTCAATACGTTTTGCTTGTTTTCAGTCAGACTTGCAAATGCAATTCTCAGCATAATTTGTTGACTTTTCTAAGTATATTCTCTGGTGTACACTACATGGACTTCACTACTTGGCCGGCGAGCAGTATTTGGTAGTTGGGATGTCGTAGCTATTTTACTTCATCACACATTTTGTTTCATTAGCATTGATTTAAAGATTGTTTGAAAGTTGGCAATTATATATTTAAATTTTTTTTTTTTTTGGGCCCAATAGTCTTGTAACTTTGAGTAATGGTGATAAGTAGTATTAATTAACCGATTGTGCATGATTCAAAAAAATGGCCTAAAAAAAACCACAATGGAAAAAACTCACAGGATTATTCTTATTTATGCTACGGGATTTTTAGGGTAACTTATATTTTATCTCATAATTATTAAAAATTATTGTCCACTAAATTTTAAATTTGATCCCACTTTACCCATTATAATTTCAACTGAAAATAGACAGGAAAAAGTGAGTAAAGTATAATTATATGGGTCTTTTTTTTTCATTTATTTTTAATAGAAATCCTAACATAATGAACTTAACATACTTTCCCCAATGTTTATGTAAGTTTTTAACTAAAATTATGATAGAATAAGTAAGTGGGGCTGAATTCAAAGTCTAGATAGAAATAAAGTTTTTTAAAATTTGGAGGACAAAATGAGAATGGTATAAAATTTAGGGATATAAATGAAAACAATCCAACGTCAATGTTTTGATGGTTATGAGTCTATGATCATGTTTTTTTTTTTTTTTTTTTTTTTTTTTTTTTTTGGAGAAATCTATGATCATGCTTATAATTTTGGTTAATTGATTGTGATATTTTTAATTGTACTATTTGAAAACGTGAGGATTGTTCTTGTGTTGACTGTGTGTGTTTATTTGAGTATGGACTGTATGGTAAAATCATAGGAAGAGAAATTTGTAACATGCCGTGTTCTAATATATCCAATTTGTTACAAGTTTTTACTTAAAACTTGACACGTGAATGAATTATGAAATAAATCTAACTTGTAGAGGAAGCTTATGAAGTCAATGCTCTTGGAATAGGAATAGCGACGAAAATACATTATGTTATTATGGTGGAATATACGTTAAATAACGAATTTTTTTTTTTTTTTTTTTGGTCTTTTTTTGGCATTCATTCAAAAAGAAAACAATATAAACAGATTTGGATTAAGGAGTGAAGAAACTGACACGTAAATCAAGATATTGATTCTGTGGAAGAGATATTTTGGAGAAGATTACAAGTTAGCTAAGAAATCAGAGGAATAATTAATAAGAAATTAGAGAGATTGCTTTGAATTTGTTTTGTCTTTTTTGTTTTTTGTTTGGTTCATTTTCTTTTGTGGGACATTGAATGTGAATTTGAAATCATAGTCAATGAATATTAATATATACACACTAACAAGCCCCGCGTAATTTTGGGTACATATTTTTACATTAGTCTATTAAATTTATGCTTCTAGAATAGAAAAGTCAATTTGAGAATGCTGGACCACTCTCCCGAAAAAGGAGGGGGGGAAAAAAAAGAAAGAAAGAAAAATTATCATGGCTGAAAAACGAAACAAAAGTTTAGAGTTTAGACCGGTTTATTTGGAAAATTGAAGCATCTCATGCACAAACCAACAAGGCAACGATTGAATAAAACACCTTAAAAACTAAAAAATTAAAATTGTTCGTATGTCTCTTTCAGTTTGATTAGTTATACTAGATTTTACTTTCAAGTAATTAGGCAGACGAAATATTTCAAATTGAATATTATAAAAAATACTAAAGACTATGTTCTATTTTCAAATTATTAATGTATTCATTAATCTTTTACGGAATGAAGCCACACAATTCATTTTTAATATATATATATATATAATTATGGCTTAATGTGAATATTTTTGAACAAGTGGAGCTCGCATAAAAATGATAACTACAATTAGTCACCGCACTCCACACTTTTCCACGCAGAGCTAAAAAAATAATATATATATATATATATATATATATTCGAAGAAAGACGTTCTTTTAAAGCAACGAAATTACTTGTTTTCTATTGCCGAAAACAGTTCATCAAGTTTCCATACCGAGAGAAGTGAGAATGCCCCCTATCGTTTACTCACTGATTTTTGTTTTTAAATTTGTTTTCCCTCTTTTTAGTAGAAACGCAATGTCTTTTGACCGACTGTTAGTGACATAATGATTTTCTTTTCACCAAAACTCTAGAAAATTTCGGACTAAATGAAAAAAATAAAAATAAAAAAGTCAAGGAAAGCAAACGCGATTTGATTTCATACCATAGCCGGTACAAATTCGCCACGAGAGGAATTAAATTCCATGTCTCCTCCAACATTTCTTCCTCCACGAATTAAAGAGCATTAAAAGCTAGAAGTAGTAGAATCAACGTTAATGAAAAGAAAAAAAGCCTACACTTTTTAGACGACCCAACCTCCCACCACAAGCCAAAAAAAGAAAAAAGTGGAACACGTGGTTGACACAAGGATTAAGAATTATACCTTTATCTTATTGTAATAATTAACTAATTTTTTAACGGTCATTTATGGATACGTTTAGTATTTAGTATTCTGTTTAAAATAAAATTTTAAACTGAAGTTAATTGATTTTTTAAAAAATAATTAAAATTTTTGTTTATTTTTTTAATAAAAAAATAAAATTGTTTGATCCAAACGTAAGTTGAGTGATCAAATTAAAAATTTACAACGTCATATATTGAATTAATTTCAATCACAAATCAAACTATTAAAAATTGATCTAATAATAAAAAATAATAATACTTATCTACAAGATAAAAATGCATTTCATATTCTTTAATAAGTTTATCATTCGATTTAACTCCCAATTTTATTGCTCTTTTTGTTAAAAGTAATTGGTCTAAATGGTCCATGAACTCTTTATAAGGTGACGGTTTGATCTATATTTTTATTTTATTTTTTTGCGATATAACCCTGAACTCTTAAAATGTTGGCCATTATAATTATTTATGTTCAAAACCGTTAAATTTCTAACATAATGAATCACGTGTAATGCATGTGATCTAATTTGATAGGGTATTTTAATAATTTAACAATAATTAATTTAACATAAAAAATCATAAAAAAACAAAAATTCATATATCTTTTCTCTCTTTATTTCTCAGATCGGTGGATTGGATGGGTTTTGATTCGGTGGGGGAGGGGGGGGGGGGGGGGGGGGGGGGGGGGGGGGGGGGGGGGAGGGGGTTGGGGCGCGGGCAGCGGTGGTGGGGGGGGGGGGGTAGGTTTGGGAGGGGGGGGGGGGGGGGGGGGGGATTCGATGATTCGCGAGGAGGGGGGGGGGGGGGGGGGGGGGGGGGGAGGGGGGGGGGGGGGGGGGGGGGGGGGGGGGGGGGGGGGGGGGGGGGGGGGGGGGGGGGGGGGGGGGGGGGGGGGGGGGGGGGGGGGGGGGGGGGGGGGGGGGGGGGGGGGGGGGGGGGGGGGGGGGGGGGGGGGGGGGGGGGGGGGGGGGGGGGGGGGAGGGGGGGGGGGGGGGGGGGGGGGGGGGGGGGGGGGGGGGGGGGGGGGGGGGGGGGGGGGGGACAAAAAACCCAGATTTTCATGAGGCGGGGGCTACTAGATTTTCACGAGGAAGAGGGGGCTTACAAGATTTCGCAAGGAGAAGAGGCGAACCGAGATTTCGGAGTGAGGGGGGTGAACCAGATATCGCAGAACCACGTGAGAATCCATATCGCGAATGTGTTGGGAGGACCCATATTGGAACTTGGGGGGGTAGGGGGCATCGGCTAGAGATGGAGGCTATGAGGGATCTGTCTGCAAAGGTAGGGAAAGGGAGAGAGAGAGACTTTTGGGAGATTAAAGGATATTTTAATCTTTTTACTACAAAGATCATTTTTCAGCAAGATTTCATTAGAAATTTAAGTGTTTTTGATATAAAGGAATGTAATGACAAAAAAATAAGAGTTTAGAGTTATCTCGATAAAAAAAATAAGACCAAACTGTCAACTCTAAAAGAGTTTATAGACTATTTAGGTCAATTATTATTTTTTTGTTTATTATCTATTTTTTAGGCTTCGTGTTGGACCACAGGTCCTAAACCCATGAATTTTAACTCAATTTTTTGTCTTTTTTCCCAAAAGTTTTTTGTCTTTTCTGAAAAGTACACATCAATCACTATTTAAACTTATCAATTTCAACAACTCAACTCATACACCAAACAAACCTTTAGTGTTCTTTCAACGGCAAAATGTGTGAGCAACCAGCATCTCCCACATGTTTGCTAATTTATTATTGTTATTGGATTATTAAAACTCTGTATTTATATTCAAACTCATTTAATGCGCGTGAACCATTCCACCTCCCCCGATAAGTTCATAGTCAACAACCATTACTGCCTTAAAATACAAAATAGTCAACAAACCAGAATATCCAACCAAAGATTGCCACGTGTATTGTTCAAAACTTACCTCCACGTGTCATTACGTAACTGTGAGCAGTGTCACACAGTGTATCCTATCCCTCTCGCTGTCACCCATTATATATCCCCCGATTAAAGCAGACAAAACCCATTCCATTATTTTCGCATTTCTGATATATAAAAACTCCTTTTTTTCCCCTCCTTGGTCAAGCTTCGGTTCTCTCTCCAATGGCGTTCCCGTCTTCGCCATTTTTGCTCTTAGCACTTTCTCTCTCGATTCTTCTGATAATCTCACCGGCGGAGTCGCAGACCTGCAAATCGCAGAAGTTCTCATCCAACAAGTTCTTCGCCAACTGCTCCGACCTCCCGGTTCTCAGCTCACACCTTCACTGGACATACAACGCGACCAACTCCTCTCTCTCCGTCGCGTTCACCGCGCCGCCAGCGAAATCGGACGGCTGGGTGGCCTGGGCCATAAATCCGACGGGAACCGGCATGGCCGGAGCCCAAGCCTTCGTCGCCGTCAGGCATTCGAACGGATCTATTTTATTGCAGACCTACAACATCACCTCCTACAGCATGCTGATGCCGGCGAAGCTCTCCTTCGCGGTTTGGGACGAGAGCACCGAGTACGCCGACGGAAAGATCACGATCTTCGCGAGCGCGAAGGTGCCGGAGAAGGCGGAGTCTCTGAACTACATCTGGCAGGTCGGCCCGGGAATCAACCAGACCACCGGATTTCTCTTGATGCACGAGTTCAAGCCGGACAATCTCAACGCCAAGGCGAAACTGAACTTGGTCTCCGGAACCACCGTCATCGCTCCTTCTGGTTCTCCCGCAGCTTCTCCCTCTCCTGCTGGTTCGACGAATGGTACTGGTAACGCCCCTGCTCCAGGTAAAAACGGTGCCGTTTCGTTGTTTGGGAGCAGAGAAAGTTTCGGTTTCAGCATCGCTTCACTTCTTATGGTTTTTGTTAATCTAGTAGTCGCTCTTTAATTTTGGTGAAAAAAGTGTCGTTTTAGAAGCTTTTGTTTCGTTTTCTTTTGTTTCTTTTTTTGTGGTTATAGAGATTTGTTTCATCAGACGGGGATTTGAGTGTGGAACTTGACGCTTAGATGGATAAATAATATTGAAACATTTTATATGGCTCTGTGCATTTTCATCTTTCCTCTTTGAAATATCTCGCTCGTTTTCGAATTCAGAATCTAATTCGTCCAATTTTGTTCGCATAACTGTCAATCCAAAAGAATACCACTTGTTTCTTTGTTTTTTCCCCCAAATAAAGAAGGCAAAAAAGTTGAACAATGATCACTTTTTTTTTGGTAATGTTGTTTACACAAACAAAATCACACACATTTTTAACTATACAGATCGACCACATATATTAAAAAAAAAAAAACAAATCAAATAGACTATAAATAATATTTTTTTTCAAGTAATAATTATTTGTTTGATCTTTAATCTTTATATAAAATTAGGATCTGATCTCAAAAAATTTTTTTTGGTTATTAAACTCTTTAAAATGATATAAAATTGTCTTAAATTTTTTTTTGGGGATTAAAAATTTATTAAACTCTTTAAAATCATATAAAATTGTCTTCTTTGTTAAAATATGTTAAAAATGAAAGGAACTTATCAAATATATGATATATACAAGTTAAATTATAATAATTGTTTTAATTATTCTTAAATAAGAAATTACGTGTAATTTATGTGATTTTTTTTTATTTAATCTATTAACAAAAGGATCAGTTTAGGTTGTTTTATTGGGAGTTTGGTTCACCCATTTAACTCCATCTAACTCAAATTTTTTTTTATTTTTATTTTTAAAAATTTTTATCTTTTTTTTAAAAATTTTTTTATCTTTTCTGAAAATTTAAAAAAATTTACTATTAAAATTTAAAAATCTCAACTCAAACTACTATATCAAATATATCCTTAAAGAGTTTAATGTGTTTTTGTCCACAAAAATATTGAGATCATGCTACAATTTTCTAAAAAAATTTTGGGAGGAAATGTACAATTTAATCCTTTATTTATTGATTTTTATGATTGCGACGTCCAATAAATCTCAGTTACTGTCCTTTCGAATTAAAGATGATACAGACTCATGACTTAGGGCCTGTTTGGTGTGTAAGTTTGAGTTAAGATTTATAAGTTAAATAGTAAATTTTGTTGACTTTTCAGAAAAGACAAAAAACTTTTTGGGAAAAGACAAAAACTTTTGGGAAAAAAAATAAAAAAAAGTTTGAAAATGTTAGGTTAGACTAACAAGCCAAACACCCCCTTATATAGCATATTTTTTTATGCCTCTTTTTTTTTTGGGCGTTGGGCAGAGTCTGGGTCAGTTTCGTATGGAATTGACAGGGAATTGTTTGCAATTTCGAATCAGTGAGTCCGTAAATCTAACCAAAGAGTAAAAATCCCAGAAACGCACCAATTAGGGCATATTCGTTGAGAACCAAATAAATGGCTAATGGCCTGTGAGAGCCAAGTTTAGTGGCCCTGAAGAATGAACATATCGTAGAAGTAAGTGTAAATCAACTAATGACTGTTAGCTGGGAGTTAGCACTTCGTGCAATATTACGTTTTTTCATTAGCTCCAGCTATTTTTCTGCCAATCATGAATTCCAAGTACGGTAAGAAGAGAAGAAAACAATCAGACAAATAAGAAGAGAATTAAAAATATAATAGGAAGGGTCAGATTGGTGAGAATATAGCTGTAGTACAACTACCTATTCACCAATAACGGTAGTACATGTACGTCAAATTTGACCCGTTCAGAACGAGATGGTTCTTTTGTTATATATATATATATATTTATATAAAAGGGTATTTGCAAAAAAAAAAAAATACAAATGTCAATACTCACTCATTTGATCTTGAAGAAAATCAGGATCTCCATTGTTAATCGAGTTCATCAGTAAACTTTGGATGAAACGCTCAATGAAAATAAACGTTCACCAAGTTCTGAAAATGAATAGCAAAATATGTACACCAACGTTTGAGCAAACATGGCTTTTTAACCAAGAGTGTTCAAAATAACAGAGGACCAACGATAACCGAGCAAATCATCGTAAAAAAATCACTGGAGAGCTATGGTCGACGCTGACGGTTAATGAACTAAACCAACGAGCATCTTCTCAACCGGTTAATGATTATGTCGTTTTCCCTTTGGTCGGTGACCGAAAAACCAATCCCCTTCTGATCTTCCCTGCTAGGTCGACGCTGGTGTTTACTGTATGAGATTATCAGACTATGATCTTCCAACTTCCAAGAGAAAGGAGATTAAGACATAAAACCTTAAAAGCTAAAAAAAACAGGATCAAAATATCACCTATTAAATAGTTCATGGACCATTTAGGTCAATTACTATTTTTTAACCTATCAATATATGCACGTATTTTAAAGAGGAAGCCCGCCACCAAGCTCCCCTCGTCTTCTTCTCTAGGATCATTCCCTCTTTCATAGTCGCTAGCATTCCTCGCAGGCGAAACTTTCCTACTTGGTGTCGTGAAAATCAACATACATCAACTAAATTCAAACGAGAACATCGGTGATTGGTCGGTTTCATATTTGATCAGTTGGAGCTTAGTTTTGAATTTTTCAGAAATCAAAGGTGTCAATCGATGGCCGAATCGACAAAAACTGCCGGTCATTGACCAAGGAACTATCTTATTTTAACAAAACCTATATAATCGGAAAAAAAATTGAACTATTGAATTATCAAGAAATCCATGGCATTACGAGCACACAAAACACTACTAAGAAATAAATTTAATGAACCGAAAACACAATTATAATTAGAAAACAAGAAAAATCACAGCCAAATCAGAGTAAAAATTCCCATTATGACGAGTCATAATGTACAGAAATACAAAAGAATAATCCCAAGCACTGGTAGCAAAACCTGTGACAATGTAACAAATGACGAAATGACTATTAGAGAAATCTATAAAACCCGAAAGACGAATGATGTAGTTGAAGTGCCATCCAAATAGTGCCTCATATGCCCGAAGCACCACCACCATTACAAGAATTCCACCGCCACATAGATCAAACACTTGAAGGATTTTAAAATCCTAAAGTTTGATGTGTCAATAACAATGCTCCAACATAACAATCACCAACTTCTGCCCCACCTTTGATTTGCCCCTAACGCAAGAAAGCCCACTGTCCAGTGAGCTCGGATACCAAATATCAATGCTGCGAGCTATCAACACGCATGGAGATGGTACAATTTAATTTTTACATTTTGTTTTATTCTCTTATAAAAGGTTTACATTTTATAAATATTTACCACTACCTACTGAAAAAAAGATTAACTAGCCTTGTCACTACAATAGTTTCTACCGCGAGCTTAAGCTTCACACCTCCAGACTTAGAACTAACCTAGCGGTTTTCCAGAGCCAAAAAACAAAACAAAAAAACAAAAACAACTAGCAGTTCAATCCCACAATAAACCTAACTTAAAGGAGAAAGACGGCGAGTGTTTAATATCGTTTTCCGATTGTTATGAAAATAAAACCGTGCCATGTCTTTTGAGGCACAAAAATCAAAATTGTTTCTAATCTCGTTTGTTTCTTAAATGCTCAAATAAAATAAACAAAAACAAAAATAAAAAATGGTGAGAATGAATTTTATCAAGCAAATAGAAAATAGCTTAAAGTTGTTTTCTCTTTTCCCCTTTCATTTTCTTGGGCTTATAACTTAACACAACCTTTCAGAAACATACACCATTTCATTTTTTCTTAAATCTAAACCAATCTCTCTTATAATCCCACCAAACACAATTTTAGAAATGATGTTTGTTTTATTCTCAAAAAAATTTATTTACTTTCACATCTAAAACAAAATAATTCAAAATGCTAAAAATGGCCCAACATTTTTTTCGTTAACTGTGACAAAAAATAGGGTGGTATTTTGTTAGGTTATTGAAAGGTCATTTGTTATTAGAATCAATTTTTTCAGTAAATTAGATTGACATGTCACATGCAATAGGAGAAGATATTAAAGTCGTAGCAAAAGTTTAAAAATTGTAGCACTCTTTTTTAAAAAAGAAAAAAAAAAAAAGAGCTTATTGCCGCACAATAATTTTTATTAAGCATCTAGGTTGAATAAATTATGTTTATCATTGAGAATAGTGGTATGATTAATTTCACTGAATTTGGTCTAACGTTCAAATTTTGGGTGGATTTTTGGAATATTTAAATGTGAAGATTTGTTCGTATCAGATTTACACTCAATATATATTCCGGCCACTAGCAAATTCAATATAGTTAGAGTGATCCGCTTTTACTCTCCTTTCCTGATTTAATTCTTAAAAAAATATAAATAAATAAATAAGAGCGATAATTAATGTTTCTTGTTCAATTGCTGTCAAGTTGCTCTAAGGATGGATTTTAGATTAACACGACTGAAACTGTAATCAAAGTCAGCTAATTGTCTCATTAGACATTTCATCACCTTAAAACGTAGCAATAGCCCATCTCAGGGACTTGTCAGATTTAGTAACAACACCTCTAATTTAAAGAGAGAAAGAACGATCAAAGTTTAGCTTGTTTGATTCATGGATTGAAGATAAAATATTTAAATTAGAATTGACTGATTTTTTTTTTAAATCAGTTATAAATTATGTTGATTTTTTAATAAAATATAAAAATTGAGATGAAAAAAATACAGTTTGATTAAAGTTAAACTTGAATGTCAAA
Organism: Ficus carica; assembly: GCA_009761775.1. NCBI lineage: Eukaryota > Viridiplantae > Streptophyta > Magnoliopsida > Rosales > Moraceae > Ficus > Ficus carica. The sequence continues at coordinate 1,154,892 of CM019748.1, read as the reverse complement.
TGAAGTATTAGTTTTGGTAACTTCTTTTCCCCTCATACAAAGAGATGTCGTAGTCTGTTTTGTCTATAGTCATTCAAAGCAAAGAAAAATATAATAAAAATTAATAAAAGTTTCTTGAAAGTATGATCTCAACAATTCATTGCGCTTGCCATTGTTTTCAATTCCCCTTATGATGATGAGGATCAAAACCCCAAAATTACAGTCTTAATAACTAAGTAATAACATTCAATATATAAAAAAATATTTTGATGAGGCAAAAAAAATTTCTATTTTTTCACATAATTAGTTGGGTGGTATAATTCACCATCACGTAGTTTACAAAGATTAGTGATCACTAGTTATCACTAATTGTGAAAATTAGTTCATACGTCTCTCTCCATATAAAAGTCGCATACTCTTGAGAGAGAGAGAGAGATAGAGAGAGGAATAAGAAAAATTATTATTATTGTCAAAGACAAATTAATATTACTTATGGCAGCATGATGAAATTCTTACATCAGCAGGATTCCAATAATAAATGGTAGGGAAACAAATGGCAAGCCGGAAATCACAACGGCCAAACACGGTACTAAATTTATAGCTAAAATTAAGGATATATCTTTTATATATTACTAAAACCGTGGAATTATTATTTGTGACTTAATACTCAATCCACTTAACTAATGTAGAAAATAAATTTCCCTCCGCGCAAAGAGATTTCTTTGATCCAATTGCAAAAAGAGATCGTTAAAATATATTCGCTCTTATAAAGAGTATACGGTTTATAACCTAGAGATATTGACCCTTTTTTACACATTATAGGATAATAGGGCAGTGGTTTCCAAAACAAAAAAAAAATAAATAAATAAAAGAAAAGAAAAATAGGTGTGTCAATTTTCGAACAGAAAAATTTTATTGCTGATTTAAAAACTTTCAAGCTTCAGAAAAAAAAAAAAATTTAATAATTCTTATTTTGTTAGATCGAAGTTTGGTAATCTTTTAATCAACAACTATATGCGTTTTTAGCTAAACAATAGATCATTTTTAGTTATAAAAAAAAGGCTTAAATGTACCTTTTTAATATTATTATTTCGTATAATTAAAGAAAAGTCATGTTTTCTTTGGCCTGGAGAAAAAATAATAACTTTGGGTGCTTCATTTGAATATATATATTGAGATAGTGGATTTAAAACACACAAGTGGTGAATAAATTGGAAACACAGATGAACCTGACAAGTTAAAAAAAAATTCAAACCCACTTAAAATATAGGACAAACATGTGATTAGTGTTTAAATTATTCCTCATGTCGCCTGTTCCGATTTTAATAATCTCATCCTCATATATTGCGCGTGACCTCCACAAATCGCGATTCCTGTTTCTTGCAACTTGTCAGATTTTGACTATATTTTGTGAATTCTTGGTTTATCAACCTCTAGTCCAGGAACTATTTAACAGATGTTCGCCACGTTTATCATTCTTATTTTAACATTTCCACGTGTCCCTGTTGCGGATTCGTTAATCCCTCATGAATTCTTCTAGAAATCGCACCGTAGGCGTATCTCTGTGGCAAAACTTTTTTTATTTTACTTTAATTTTTTAGATATATGTACCAACCTTTTAGTTACACTTTTGTTAGCACTTTATGAAGATTTCCAAACTTAACTCTAGATTCGGTTTTAATTCGATTTTATCCTTGTATTTTTAGAAATTTAATATGTAATACGAATGTACCTTTTGTGTAATGTAATACGGTTTTTTTTTTTTTGTTGGGGGTTAATGTAATAGGCAAGTGTTTGACTCTTGCATAAGATGAAAAATATGCTAGACGGCCAGAATTATTATAATTATTTTTCTTTAGGGGAAAACGCAGACGGCATGAAATAGAAAAAAAGATTTAATTATTTAGTTTTTGAGAGAACTGCGAGTGTTTTTTTATTTTTAAATGTTTTTGGACATTCTGCATATACCCATCTTTACTTAACTTAGTACAAAGAGTAATTAATGTTACTAGCACTACAGAAAAGACATACCGTTCAATTTTAAAAATCACAATTAAGTTAAAAAAAAAAAAAGTACATAAACAAAATTTATAAAATCAACAGTAAGTTAATAAACAGTGATGGCAGATTACCAACTCAAACAGAATGTATTGAATCTTCACCAAAAAAAAAAAAAAAAAGGGAATGTAATGAACGTCTGGATGGGTTGGGTAAAGAAAAGTAAAGTACTAAAAATATTTTAATATTTACTAACTATTAGAAAGTAAAATGTTAAAAATAAAACATCTATAAGTATCTAAATAAGTAATCATGTAATTATATCATGTGAATTTATACTTGCTAAAGTATATATACAAAATTGTACTTATTAAATAAATAACTTATATAATCTGAACTTAATTGCTAAAGTACATACAAAATTATACTTATTAAAAAAATAACTTATATAATCTGAACTTACTTATACAAATATAAGTAAATTTGATAAATATTCAAAAATTAAAATTAAATGGCACAAGTAGTGATATTTTCTTTTATAAAAAAAATATCACTGCTTTTTTTTTTTTTTCAAAAATAAATAAAAATAAAGAGGTAAACGTCTTTATGAAACCAAAAATGCTTTCATAAAAGAAAAAGGAAAACTTTTTAAAAAGGTTCCATTATATAATTCTCTTCTTCTGCTGCGCCGCTAATGAGACAGAGAGGCACACTCTGATATTCTGCCAAATTTATGTGCAAAGAAAAAAATAAAGCAAAAAAAAAAAAAAAAAAAGATTCTCAGCCTTCACCTTCCTTATTTAAGTTTGAGAACCATCCTTTCGTGCCGTTGCTTCCTCGCTTCCTCCCACAAAAAAAGAGGAAAAAAAAAAAAAGTGGAGGGAAAAAAAAAGGCAATGGCAAATGGTAATTGGCCTGGGTTTTCTTCCTCTGTGGGTGACGGTGGCTCTGCTAATGTCACCCACCCATTCCGCCACCTGCAAAAACCAGAATTCACCAGCACAGGATTTTACTCCACCTGCGTCGACCTTCCCCACCTCAACTCCCACCTCCACTGGACCTTCAACGCCTCAATTCTCCATCTCCCTCGCCGTCGTCGCGCCGCCGGCCAAGCCCGGCGGCTGGATCGCCTGGGCCATCATCCCACCAAGACCGGAATGGTTTGGCGCCCAGTCGCTTCTCGCCATGAAGAGATCCGACGGCGTCGCGGTCGTCAAGACCTACAACATCAGCTCACTACTCATCCGTCGTCGAGCAGAGCCTCTCCCTCGAGGTCTGGGACCAGAGCGCCGAGTTCTCCGACGGCGTCTTTAGGATCTTCGCCAATATGAAGGTGCCGGAGAAGGCGGAGACGGTTAACCATATTTGGCAGGTGGGGTCCTCCGTCACCGACGGCAATCCCAACGCCCACGATTCCAGGTCGAGAATCTCATGGCGAAAGGAACTCTGAGCTTGACTGGCTCCCAGACTACGATCCCTCCGGTGGTTCTGGACCTTCTGTGTCGACTCCAGGACCAAGAGGAAAAATGTGAGTTTTCATCATCCTTTTTCATCTCTTCATTTTTGGAATTTAGAGAATCTATCTCATCTCATTTACGTTTTCAATTTCTTTTTTTTTTTTTTTTTTTTTAATTCTTGTTTATAAATAAACTAGAAAATTCCTACTCACAACTTTTTTTTTTTTTTTAATTAAGTAATAACCATGGACGAAAGTTATAAATTTTCGTTATTTTTCGGATACGTGATTTTTAAATTTTTTTTTTTCGTTCAAATTATTTTGGTTTTCTTTTTTCGATTCATGTAACTGGAAAATTCATTTTTGGTATTTACTGCCTTTAAATAGAAATTACTCTGACAATTAATATATCGTATAAAACTAGATTTTATGGGGGTCCAAAAGCCACATTTTTGTTTTTAATAAATGGCATATAACGTTCTGTAATTAGTAGTGGACTGGGATTTTTTAAGAAAAGAAATAATGTTTTTTTTTTGTGAATTCTGTTTGGCCTTTAATCAGATTCATGGCGGAATGAACGCTGTAAGCTGGGGAATTCTGTTCCGGCCGGAGTAGTCATAGCCAGGTACCTGAGGACTTTCGAGTCCGCCGATCCGGTGTTGGTTTAGCTTCAGATCTCCTGTCAGATATCTGCTTATGCCGTCGGAGTCGCTGGCTGGGCTACCGGATTGAAGCTTGGAAGCGAGTCTAAAGGGCATCCAATGGACCGGCCACCGCAATCTCTGCATTGCCCTCTTCAGCCTCGCAACCGTGCAGGTAAAATTCCTAACCTTTATGAGAATTCTGCGATAGAATATGAAAAAGATCCGATTATAAGTTTTTTTCAAATCCAAATCAAGAATCGACGACTTTCATGAGAAATTGTGACGTGGGAATGATACACTAGTTTTCTTTTTGTAGATTTTCGCGCTGTTCTTGAGGCCAAAGAGGATCACAAGTACAGATTCTACTGGAACATATACCACCACAGCTTCGGATACGCCATAGTCATTCTCGGCATTCTAAACGTGTTTAAAGGCCTTGACATTCTGAAACCTGCGCAGAAGTGGAAATCCGGCTACATAATCGCCATTGTCGTGTTGGGTGGAATTGCCTTGATTCTTGAAGCTATCACTTGGGTTGTAGTGTTAGAAGGAAGTCGAACAAGTCCACCAAGCCCTACGATGGCTTCAACAATGGCCAAACCACTCAACAGCCTCTTTCCATTGATAATTAGATCTCGGAAACTGACCTTGTAATATTCTTCTCTCTCTCTTGTTTGAGGTTTCATGACCTAAATATCTATATCATCCCCCCTTTTTTTTATCCTTTTCGATCCACTTCTATTCTTCTGTATAATGGCTTGAGTTAATTCGGATATTTGTTCAGGATTATTATATACACACGGATAGTTGGATCTTAGTTTTGTTTATCTGTTACTTTGGTAATGTTTGTGTATTGTGTATTGACTGCGGCTATTTTCTATACTCTGTTCTGCTATTAGATATGGACATGTAAAACTGTATGCGATCCTCGAAGTTAAATTACCATGAGCGATAAAATTAGCGCGTAAATCTGTGATTAGTTAAAAAGGTGATAGAACGCGGAGATTACCATTTTTCACTATAGGTGAGCTTGCTACGTTTAGATTGCTCAACTCTTTAGCTCTCTGTATGTGGATATAATCTTGCCTGTTTTTCACGCAAACGTACTAATGTGACAAATGAAATTCAAGTAGCTTATTTATTTTTTAATTTTTATTCCGTCTTCTAGTGCAAAGTTCATTTGGCAACCACAAACTTCAATAAGTCTGCACAACACACGCTTAGCTTTCTGGCGATAGCTTTTCAGTTTTTTTCTGTTTGTTTCCAAATTTATGGGTGGCTTTTGGTACAACCGAACTCACTTCAAAAAATGCCCGTCGAAAATGAGTGCTCTTTGGTTCCGATCCAATTTCTTAACTCGAATTAGACCACAGACTAGATCCTAATTAGTTGGAGTCGGATCAAAACGTTTTGTTTCTACTATAAATATACTCCATAGATAAAAATAGATATTTTCCCCCTTGTTGTGTGGCCATTAGGTCAAAAAGAGACTGAAAACCTTGGCATGCCTGGTAATCGGTATCGAGTCACTGGCCGATGTTTCACGGGCATATAAATTTGATTGATTATTCAACGGAGCTCTGTTTAAATCGTTCGATATATACAAATATTAATTTTTTTTTTTTTTAGTTTTGTATAGTTTTTCATTTTGATATAATTTTAAACTGACGTAATGGTAAAAAACTAAAAGAAATGGTGGGGAATATCCTTTCCTACCGTGGTTTGCAAAAGCAAAATTTGTTTTGTGAAAAAGACTTCCATGAAGGGACAACCGATGGTGTATAAATGACAAATCACTATAATGCTTATTAAAATTATGAAAAGGTCAGTATCAGGGGGGAGGAAGTGATGCAAATTTGTCAATGTTGGTAGGAAATTTCTCGAGGCAGCTCAAAAGTGATTAGATGCAATAAGTCGATATTAGTTAGGTGTAACTATAGTTATGATGAGCTAAACCGCTAAAGTCACGCTTTTGCTCAAAACGATTAGGCACCTAAAAACATTCGAAATGAGAATAATTTTTAATTTTAATTTTTAATGTGTCTTTTAAGAAGAAAGGTCCCCGCTCTCATGCATTGTTCCCTTTTTTCATCCATGCTTTTTTCGACTTTCACTATTCTTGCCTTTTGTTTGCTTTCACAAATTGCAATATTTTGCTTATAGGATTCCCATGTGATATTGCATGACACTTGGAAGGAGAGGCTTCCCTTTTGCTGGTACGGTTGGTGCTTGTTGGACTGTCTCTTTCTCAACAAGGAGTTAAATGAATAGTTTGCTGAAAAAACAAAAGATAAGAAGAGAGGAGTCACGGGATTCTTGTTGATAATACATGTTTTAACGTTAAATCGACTTAAAATCATATCAAAATGAAAAATATGTAAATAACAGAGTTTAATGTAGATCTGATGGTTGAAAACAAGTCCTCTTAATATAATTTTCACAAAAAGAAAAGAAAAAGGGTATATGAACGAACAAAGTGGTTTAGACCGCCATCGTGAGTGGACCACCTTGGAGCTTTAAGTACTTTAATCTTTTCGTTTACCACTAATTAACAGAGTTTCTGGTTGCTAACTAGATGCCTGCAACTAGATGCCTCAGTTATCATTCTGTGCTCTTGTATAAAAATTGTCCTCTTTTGCTTTGGATTTAGCTGTCTCAATTTTTTTTTCGTTGTAAAAAATTATGTGAATGCCAATTTTCATCTTCTTTCAATAGTAAAGTAGGGATTTACAATAGTTCAAAACCGATAAAACAAGTTTTCTATTTCAAGTGAAAAAAAGGGATAAAACTATGACTTATAACGTACTACTAAAAGATCGTATAAAGATATTTCTGCAATCTTATAACTAAAAAGCATCTAGATTTTGGTTTGTGATCATGTTAATTGCTAATCTACTTTAGATTGATTTTCAAATATATTGTCATTTGAAGCTCTCTTTTGCTATATGCATGTTCTAAGGGTTTGTTTGGTTTGTCATTTCAACTCCAATTAAACTATAATTTTTTATCTCAGTTTTTGTTTTTTTTTTTTTTTTCTAAAAAATCAATAAAAATTATAACTGGTTTTGAAAAATTACCCGATTTTAACTTAAAATTTTCATCTCTGACTGGCGAACCAAACGTACACTGAATTCAATTGTACTTGTTTTCTTTTTCTTTTCCTTGTTCACTTATCGTTTTTAAAAAATAATAATGTTAGAGACGTTAACTTCAATCATATTTAAGATATCTATAAATGAACAGATGCCAACTAATTACCACGTATGTAAGTTGGTAAAAAAATTGAGATTAGAATTGAGATATTATATTATTTTTAAATTTTTGTGCTGATGATTCTTTTATCATAATGCTACATTAAACTTGGAGCATTTAATGTAGCATTAGAAGAGGAGAAACGTAACGTTGTTTATTTGATTATTTGTTTGTTTTGCTTATCACTAGCCGTTACTCATATAATCAAGAATAATTTCATAAAACAAGGTGAAAAGTAGGTGGGATTCTTTAAGGTAGGTGAAATGTGGCTCATGGATTGGTAGATTAAAATATCACAGAAGTAATCCGATATTTTTTTTCTCTTTTTTCTTTATTGTGTTTATAACTCCTTTTTCTTTTTCTTTTTTTTTCTTTTCTTTTCTTTTTTTAAATTTAAATGTTACATTTGATTATGACCAATGACCCGCTAAAGCCACGGGCCTTGATCATTATAATCATTCGGCAGACAAAAGGATGATCATGTGAAGTATTATGACTTTCAACTGTTTTATTGGTATTAATTTATTATGTTAACTTGGTAAGAAAAATACAATGGTTAGAATGTCTTTACTTATCTTTCTTACATGATCTATTAAAGTTTTATCTCAAGGTATCATTCATTTTTTAGGTAAGAATTGAATTAGATTATTCCCGTTTTATTAATGGATTTGAATTTTTGTTATAGATAATATGGATAAAGAATGAGACAATACTGATGTTTTTTTCAGGCAAAAAAAAAAAACTTGATTAGATAAGCAAATTAAACAAAGACCCAAAAAGACCACATGTATCAATTATTTATTACATTAGTTATTTTTTTTTATTCATTACATTAGTAAAACCATCATATTAAAAGTTCAAGCATTGCATTGTTACTTCAAATCGATTTTGATATATTATCCTCAAGTACTAAGATCTCTTTCGTTTTTTTTTACGCCCACTATCTAGAATCAATTAGTACGGTAATCAGACAGAGAATCATTATTTTGATTTAAATTTTGCTGTCTCAAATTACTTTTTAGTGACAATCAGACAATGCCCTAATATATAATTGCCATAGATTTGCAAAGTGGTCAATTATGGGCCCTATGTCATTAGAGATGCTATGATGACGACATTTAAGTAATATGAACACTTGATACAAAACAATAACCCCTAGGGACTCGTGGTTTCATTTATGAGTTTCGTGTTGTGACCTCCCTCTGCTTTGGTTGGAGGAACAAAAAAAAAAAAAAAAGAATAATAAAGTAGACCTCTTTTTTCCTAATATAAAGTTTTCAAACAAAAAATCTCATCACGCTTGTATTTAAACCCCTTTAGGGGAAAGGGAAAAAAAAAAAAAAAAAAAGGAGAGAGAGAGAGAGAGAGAGAACTAAACAGCGTCAAGCGTGTTGACCAATATCTTAGTATCAACGGGGTGTGTACTAAATTCATACAACGGTATTGCTATAATTCTTAAGAAGTAGAAAGTATAATATGATATGCAAGTGTGTACTTATTACGTGTATATCAAAAAGATATCTAAATATGATATTTATAAAATATAACGTTCATGTTTCTCTAACAAAAAAAAAAAGATAATACCAAATTGAAAGGTGTAACAATAATCTTGTATTTATTAATAAAAACATTAGCCCGTTTAACTAAAACACTAATTTAATAGTAACACCATTTTATTTATTTATTTTAGTTTTATGAGTCCTATGTCTTCTATCTTCTATTTTAAAAAAACGAAAACACTTATAAGTTTCGAATCTAAAAATCTTACTAAATCTTTCCCCTCCTTTTTGTTAGGTTAGTCCTAATGAGGTAATATTAGTGTTACGTGGGTTAAACAGTTTGTATATACATGTGGTATGTGTATATATATATATGGGAAAGGGGTTTTTTAGCAAAACATTTGCAACTTGCGAGAAGGGAAGAATGTATTATTTAAAATAAAAAAAAAAAAAGGAGGAAGAGTGGGGAAGAATGGAAAGAGAGAACTCATGACAACAAAACTGCGGTTGCACTCACTTTAGCATGACCCAAAAGTATGGATGAGGTGTAAATGTGAAGGTATTAGGCCTCCATACTCATCATTGTTGGTGGGGGCCACAGAAGGTGGGACCCCTTTCGAAAATGATCCAACTCAAGCTATCGCTTTTCTTGTCATTATGACCCTTACTAATATTGCCGTGCTCAATGTGTTTTCGGCTGGTCTTCTAACCGTGCATCTTAGGTGGCGGGTCAATTAGTCAGACTCAAGTTCAACCATACTTGCTGTACATTTACATTTGCACAATGAGCTTGACTTTTTACTTCGCAAAAATTACCTAAACCTCATGTTCATGGCTCCATTTCATCCTATTATCAATCTCTTACTATTGATAAACCTTGAACATTACAATAGTGGTTGATTATCCACTATTATCTACAATTACATTCAAAACTATTACAAGACACTTATAAATAATAATTAGCTATTTACCTGAGTTGTTGAAAAATACTATCACCATTACCTGATAACGACAAAACAAATTCATAATGAGATGTTTCAAGTCTCCTCATCCGACTGAATTATAAGGTACGCATGCATACAAAAAGAATTTCCTATGTATAATCTTACCAAGCGTCTGTTTGAATCGTTAATTAGAGTTAAAATTTTTAAGTTAGAGTCGGTTGACTTTTTGAAAATAGTTATAATTGTTTTGATTTTACAGAAAAAAGATAAAAAATCAGTAAAAAAAATAGATTTTAGTTAGAGTTAAACTAATATGTCAAACAAAGCCTAAATATAGACAGAGAATGAATCACTTGTTGCAGTCATACAAATCCAGTGATGTACTTTTTTTCATACTCATTTAACTACCAATCGATTTATATGTAGTTACGTAATTATAGTGTAACATATACATTTAAAACATTCACTACAAGTGCAATTATCAACAAAAATATTAGACATTATATATTAATATTATAAGATATTAGTCTTGATTATATGAATCAGATCATACGATCGTCGGAAGAAGAAGAGAAGAATACGCCCTATAAATACAGAGGGAAGAATACGCCAATAGCATAAGCAGCCGGCAGCCCAAAAGTAACATTGATTAGCGATTTTGTGAATCAATGTGAACCGATCTTTTGGGTAAGTGAGGCTTGGGTCTTGGCTCTCTTTTTAATTCCCATGCGGGGCTTCTATTTCTGAGAGGCTATTACTTACTAGAATTCTCTTGGGTGTGTGTGTGTACTGGGCTAGTAATGATGAACAACAACAATGCGAATCTCTTATTACACTTTTGTTAACGTTTGTTTTGTTTTTTGTTTTTTGTTTTTTTTTTTAATAAAATTGTCCACTTTGTTTTGTGTTTGACACCTCATTCCTTACGCAAACATGACCCATAGTAAACAATTTCAAAAGCCCAGAACAAGTTGCCTAAGCGTTCGTTTGAATAGATAGGTGCACACTTACGGTGAGGACCATCAAGAGAAAGACAGCCTTATTTGTGACGTTTAACCTAAAGTCCTAAGAGTGAGACCAGGATTGACTGCAGATTCTGGGATTTGAAAAGGGAATAAAAGATATTAGAATGTGAAGAGATTGAGTCAAAGTGTCATTTTTGTCAATTATATGTCGCTTGGTTTATGACATATTGACTACATGTGCATGACGTTCATCCTTTGTATACCAGCGAGGCAGCACCCAAAAGAGAAATAGTAGTAAATAACGTTTTTACGAAAATAATTAAATAAACAGTAAGGTTTTCAAAATATTTAAAATAAATAAAAAGTTTATTAGGTTAATAGAAAATTTGTTAAGTAAAGTAATATAATTGCATGAAGTAAATTAATCATTTATTTGATTAATTTGTTATCTAAACATGTTATTTATAACTTCAATTATTTATGTTAAAATGTTGTTTACTTCTTTCTCTCCTCTCTATTGGTGATTGGCAGTTCCAATTTGAGAGCGAGAAAAAACGACAGTAAAACCGGAAACGACAAGAAAATTTTGAACGACAACAAATACTAACAAACGGAGGAATATAAACGAGATTAAAAGAAAGAGACGGCAATTTATTAAAGAAGACGACAAAAGGTAACCTAAACGACAAAAAAATTAAGCTTGCAAAGTAATATAGAAACGACAGCAAGTTTGAAAAGCAACAGCCGCAAAAACATTAGCCGAGTTGAAGGGACCAAAAAAAAAAAAAAAGGACGAGGAAAAACTTGAAAACGACAGAAAGATATTACGAAACATATCAAAACGACAATGAAGTGGAAAAAGGAAGACAATTTTTTAACGATGAAAAAGGAATAAAAGAAGCAAATATTGAAAATAAACATGTATAGAACAACGAGAAAATAAGTGATTGCAGGTAATTTAGTAGTAACTTCGTACATGACTTCACCATAAACTAAGATAATACAAATCCCTCATCCCAACTATTAAAATATAAAAATAAAAAGAACACGAGTAGACAACAAGGCCTGAAAAAAAACGGTAAAAGACCAAAATGGCAACAAAACTTAAAAATGACACAAAAAAAAAAGAAAAAAAAGAAACGACCACAGAATTAAGAAACGACATGCACATAAAAAACGACATAATGAGAAACGACAAAGAACAGAAATGGACACTAATATAAAACACCATCACCAATATAAAATGGAGGAACGACATGCAAGGAAAGCGGCAACGATTAAAAAGTCTGGAACAATAGAAATTACAACAATTTTGAGAAGAATAAGAAGAAAACGAGCCTAGTATAAACGACAACAAGAGAAAAATACTACAGAAAATAAATAAAAGCGACTCTAAAGTTTACAATTGACAGAAGAACTGAAGCAAAATGTTCACTAAGTTTTATAAACAATAGAAAAGAAAACCAACAAGAACATCTAAAGACGACAAATTTTTTAGCCTTAATACAAACGACAACAGAGAGAGAAAAAACTACAAAAAATAAATAAAAAGCGACTCTAAAGTTTACAAACGACAGGAAGAACTAAAGCAAAATGTTTCACAAAGTTTTATAAACAATTAAAAAGAAAACCAACAAGAACATATAAAGACGAGCCCAAAAATAATAATAATAGTAATAAAACGGCAAGCGAGGAAAACAATAACTCGAAGAAATGACATTCACAATAAGAAACTGTGAGGTTTTGCAATTTTGCCCCAAAATTTGTCGACCTTTGGTTATTTACCGTCTAAACTTTTAATTTTAATAAACTACTCCTCAAAAATTTTAAGTTATTGAAATGTGCCATTTTTACTCAACTTTCCATTAAATTAGTGATGAAAAACTTACATGCGCCTTACGTAAGGATGAAAAATCCTATATTGGATGAAAATTTCTAAATCCAATTTCAACTCTAATCCAAATCTCACAAATTCAAATTTTTATCTAACGAAAGTTAGCAGATGAGGCAAAAATATAGTAGTTTAGAAAATTTGGAGGATATAAATTACTAAAAATAAAATTGAGACATTTGTCAAAAGTTAAAAGTTTGGGAGGTTCCTGTCCTTAAAACTCAAGAAGAACGACAACAACTTAAAAACGATGACAAAGTGAAGATGCCCTACAATAAATTTAGGGCCTGGGGGTAACATTTGGATCTGGTTTTCAGATTTTTATTTTTATTTTTTGGTTTTTTCATCAATTTAAAAAACTACTCTTTACTATACACATCTCTAAATGTCTACAGAAAATTTGAACTTTAAAATGGAAATGAAATTTTTTGGGAAACAATGTTTGGACAGTTTCTTAATTGGGATTTAGTTATTTTTTCTAGATTAGATTGTTTTTTTTTTGAAGACCTATATAGATTGTTTTGAGTATATGAATATTAAAAACGTGAAACTTTTTTTTTGTACTAAAAAAAAAAAAAAAAAACGTGAAACTTTGTCTGGTTTATATTTGTAAAAATAGTTATTAAGCCTAGAAAATCTTTCAGAAAAAAAGTCTTAGAAAATAAAGACATAAAGAAAAAAAAAAAGCTTTAAAACTATTCTCTCTCCTCTCTTGTCTTTAAAAAAAAAAAACACAATTGTGTATTTTATTTTTGAAATACTGCAAGCCAGACGTTATTTTTTACAATTATTTTCAAAATATCTTTGTAGAAACCATACGAAAACATTTCCAAATGAATACCAAAGATTTTCGTTTCAATGAAATCTAATTCGAATTGGAGGAAACTGGAAGAATGTCGCCTCTTTCGTATAAATGTTTTTTTTTTGTTGTGTGAAAGAAGCACATAAATGTTTTTTAATGCCTACTATATAAAAAAAAATTAAAAATAGAATATGCTCAAAAAAAAAATTCCATTTCAATTCCCTCAAACATTTTGTCCCATTAAATCCAAAACGAATATTTGCAAGATTAACTCTGGGCCTTCGAAAGAATTTCCGGTTTCTTAATTACAAAGCAAACAAGAAAAAGAAAATTTGAGGAAAAAAAAAAAAAAAAAAGGTCCTAATCAATGCCAATATGTATCTACAAAAAAAAAAAAAAAAAAGAAAAAAAAAGAAAAACGACAATGGAATTATGAAATTAACCAACTATTCTGATGCCAGGGCATATGCTGCCTCTGCTTGTACGCAGTCCCCCACGCCAATTCTTCTCTCTCCCTACTCACGGTTTTATTGGAGGGAAAAATAAAAAAAAAAAAAAAAAAACCAGAAACCCGTCTCTGTCTTACAATTAAGATACGTAAATAAATAATAAATAAATCACAAATTAAAAGAAAAGAAAATAATCAGAAATAGAGATGAGAGAAAAGAGAAAAGAAAAGGACGCGTACCTCCGCCGCAGAACGGATTCGCTTGGTGATCGTCGTCGATCCAAATAGTTTTCGGTCGAGGAGAGGAGAAGAGAGAGAGAGAATGGAGGCGAACAGAGCCGAGTGGAATCATGGATTCAGAGAGCAGACAGCGAAGATCTTGAAGGTGTCATGGGGGCCATTGCAGTGGAGGATGCGGTGGCCGCCGTGGAACTCCGGCGACCGGGAGCAGAGGAAGAGGCTTCAGCAGGAGTACGAGCGTCACCGGAAGCAACTCCACGATCTCTGCCTCGCCCTCAAGGCCGATTCCCTCTCCGACTTGCAGGACATCCTCTGCTGTATGGTTCTCTCCGAGTGCGTCTACAAGGTCTCGCTCTCTTCTTCACTTCCTTCTCCCATTCTGCAATCTCTAATTTCGCCATTTCTCTCAAGATTTCTTCTTTTCCCTCGCATTCGCAGAGACCTTCCACCGAGTTGGTTCGCGCAGTTAACAAGTTTAAAGCCGATTTGGTGGCCATGTTGTTGCTCTTGAGCGTGTCCAGCCTTCTTCCGATCACGTTCCTCACAGGTTTGCCTCTTCTTTATTTTTTATTTTTTATTTTTTATTTTTAAAGGATTGATTGTGTGAAAATTTTGTAGTTCTCTTGCAAAATGTGTTTCTCATTGTAGATTCCAATGCCGTACTTGGACCATTTTTTCAATTAATCAGAAATTTTCTGTTACTACATAAGTTATTGCATCTTTTCTTTTAGAGAGTGAAAATGCTCGGATGTTGATTAGTTTCTCTATTTATTGGCTTTGAATTTTTGTAATCCCATCAGACGATGCGAATTTAAATGCACAATTTTTCATTAATCAGAAGTTTCTTGTTATTACACGAATTGTTTGCATTCTCGGTGATAGAGTAAAAATGCTTGTACTGTACATAAGTTCCCTGTTTATGCCTTTGAATTGCTGATTCCAGTCCGATTGTGAGAATTTCGTGCTTGTATAATTTATCGTTTTCATTTGCGGGCTACTGTTGCTTCAGGTATTTGTTGGCAGAGGCAGGTGATACATATTGTTGCGTCCTCATTGAACTAAGCAGTAACAAGTAAGTGCGATCTGGCGATTCATGTATTAGCTGTTTTAAGTTTTACGACTGTGAAAATAGGATTTTTGTGCTTGGGTGTTAATGAAGGGATGTCATGACTGATGCCAATATATTTCAAGGCGCATATTCCACGAGGATGCCACTGAGGAAGTTGATAGCACTGAAACTAACATGTCTGATCCGAGTGAAAGTCGAAAGGGGAAATGCGGAAAATTGTGGAACCCTTTAGAATCAAAATCTAAGCAACTAAGTGATAAGTCTAAACCTAAACCTGCTGCTCATCGGGTAAGATAGTAGCAAGTTTGTTCTTTTTCCGCTTTGTGTGTTGTATTGACACATGTGTGAGGTATCACCTATAACCTTCTCTATTGGCTCCTTCACACCTGCATCAATAAGCGCTCTCCTATGCAGTGTCTTTATTCATGTAATTAAATATTTTCCTTTAATTTTGTACGTTTACATTGATTTCCCCAGGTTTTCTTGCTCGTGCTAAAGGAATACCTGCATTGGAGTTGTACAGGCTGGCCCAGAAGAAGAAAAGGAAACTTGTGTTATGCGGTCATTCACTCGGGGGAGCGGTGAAGTCTGCTTCTGATTCTTTGGTAGTACCTTGACTTTATATTTGCTTGTGATTCCACAACCTCTTTAGTCTCTGCCAATCGTTTGTCTTTGTAGGTAGCTGCGTTAGCTACCCTTGCTATTTTGAGGGTTATTGCTGCTTCGTCCTCATTAAAAGAGAGTGAACGTGTTCAAGTCAAATGCATTACATTTTCTCAGCCTCCAGTAGGGAATGCTGCTTTAAGAGAGTAGGTGTCCTGTAATAACTAAAATAATTGTCTGTCCCATCATGATACTGGAAGTCTTTCACTCGTTTTCTTTCGATTTAACCTAGGTATTTGTTTCTGTTGCAGCTATGTTCATAGAAAAGGGTGGCAGCATAATTTCAAGAGTTACTGCATTCCAGAAGATCTAGTACCTCGCATCTTATCTCCCGCTTATTTTCATCATATATAATGCACAGCCTCCCTCAGTAACTTCTGAAACCGAAGCTAGTAATGTATCCACCTCAAAACGTGAGGATCCGACAGATAGATAAAAGAGAATGAAGGTGAACAGTTGGTTTTGGGCCTAGGACCTGTACAAAGTTCTTTTTGGAGACTTTCTAGGCTTGTTCCTTTGGATAGTGTGAGACGACAGCTAAACAAATACAGAGGAAAAAATGTTGGTTCTCTTGAAACATTATCTACATCAGATTCTGCGGCAACAGCTTTAGTTGATGACGAAGTAGTAGAAGCTCAGTCTCTTGAGATCGAAGAAGGTTCTGATGGCATATCTCTTAAGCCTATTTCTGACACTGGTAAAGACTCGGCTCTTGCCACAGGTGGCAAGTTTGAGCAAAAAAGTGCTTTAAAAATGGGGATGGCAGGAAATGGGCCAGAGTGCCTTACCTTCCTTCATACGTACCATTTGGAGAGGTATGTGAATGAACTGAAGGTATCAGAATCAGTTCAATTTTTCTTCTTCTTCTTCTTCTTCTCCTTCGTCTCGATCATTTTCAAAGCACGTGTCTAATGAAGCACTTTTGTTGTCGTGTTCTTATGTTTTTCCCCGAATACCAGCTTTATCTATTGGAGAATTTGTCAGTACAGTCACTATCAGATGCAGAGTACTCAAAATTGACTTCGGTATGTGCTTCCTTCTCTTTTATGTATGTTTTGATACATGCACGTATGTATTTGGTTGTTCACAACTAGTTGCTAATTTTTTCTCCTATTATTACTCATTTTGTATGCTTTATTCTGGCAAAGATATATTCAGGTCAGATCTGTGATTGCGGAACTAAGGGAACGATTTCAATCACACTCAATGAAGTCGTACCGGTCTCGATTCCAGAGGTAATAAGTCTTTGTTAACCATTTTGTGCATTGCTTATGGGAATGTGAGACAAGAGGCTGTGCTCTCTGCTGAGTAGATCTGTCTCAAAATTGCTTCTTCCTCACTCAGCGCTTCGGACAAAATTCTTAGTTGGAAGCAGAACTTCCAGATCTAGGAAGCCTGTTGACTAACCTTTTGCTAATAAAAATGAACATTATGATCCTCACTTTGTGTGTAGTTTTTTAGTTTTATATCATCTTTGTTATGGTTGTGTCTGTTGATTGAAAAAGGTTCAGAACTTTGAATTTAATGTCCTATATTATGTCCTCACGTTGGAACTACCAAAGTAACTCCTAATTATGTAATTTCGAACTAAAAAGTTGTGATGATTAGAACATAAAATTTCTTGAGATTTTTTAGCAGTTTATTAACCTTTTAACGTTATCTCCTTTCAGAATCTATGACCTGTGCATGAGAGATGATTCATCATCTTTTATAGGAATTGAGCAGTGGCAGCAGTTCCCTCATCTGCAGCAGTGGCTTGGTATTGCTGTTGCTGGTACTGTACAGCTTGGGGCTATAGTCGAATCTCCAGTAATTCGTACAGCTACTTCAATTGCCCCTCTAGGATGGAGTGGTGTGCCTGGTCAGAAGAACGGAGAACCATTAAAGGTTGATATAACGGGGTTTGGATTGCATCTGTGTAGCATTGTTCATGTTCAAGTAATGGTAAATGGTATTGTCCTTTGCCACTCTTTTTGTCTTGTTTTAGTTAATTGTTTACCGTCTCTCTCTTCTCTCTCTGCAATATAGCTTGTAGAATAAAAGTAACAGATCATACTAGGATGACTAGGCATCTATCTCCTTCTCGATTTATTTATTTTTATATTGTGATTGCAAAGAATTGATATATAACAGTCTTTCATCCGAGATTGTCGTGTTAAAGATGATTAAATGATGACATTTAATCTCTGTGAATTGAGATTCATTATTAGAGTCTGTCGTGAATGTAGGGTATCCTTGCCCTTTATATCTCATTTCTGGCTTGAGACTGGTAGAAGCAGATCAGGATAAGCATGCGCTACCACAAGAGATCATATTAGTTTAGAAATTTTAATTTTCCCAATCTCTCATCATTCAGTCCACAAGATCCCCTTGGTCATCAATTGCTTGCTATTTATAGTATGAGTTTGTAACTCTGAGCTTTCATGCTTGCTTTTAAAGATATGCAGTGTGCATGGTTCTGAGTTCATACTAGCATTTGCGGTAAATTATGGAGATTGATTTGTTGTAATCTGTATTTATGACCCATTTCATACTAAACAACATTATTTTCTCATACAGGTGTTCAACTACAGTAGAATCATTCCCTTCAGCTCCAGCTTACGTGGCACAGCCAGA
The DNA here is from genome assembly GCA_009761775.1 of Ficus carica. NCBI lineage: Eukaryota > Viridiplantae > Streptophyta > Magnoliopsida > Rosales > Moraceae > Ficus > Ficus carica. The sequence continues at coordinate 1,136,426 of CM019748.1, read as the reverse complement.
ATTACAAAAAATGCGAGTCCTGGTTGGAGCTCCACTGAGACGCCCACCAATGCAGCAGACCTCACAGATGCATTTATGCATGTGTTTCCTTCTATTGATTCTGAATCCACTAATGTCAATAGGGAAGTTAACTCAGGATCATGCCATGTGGAAAAATCACTCCGTCCTGAAGGTCTGGGGGATTTTTTTGTATTCTTTACCAGTGATTTCACTACAGTCTTCAAAGAGGTTCATGTACGAACTCGTAGAGTGCGGTTACTTGGTCTTGAGGTATTTGTGTTATTAATTGTTTAGTCGCAAGCACTATTTAGTAATTTGTTATTCCAGTGGTTGGATTCATTGGTTATGGGCTCTGCAGGGAGCTGGTAAAACTTCTCTTCTTAAGGCGATATTGGCTCGAGGCAGGATAACTGCTTTTTCTAACATTGAGAATCTGCTTCCAGAGGCTGATGCTCAAGAAGGTATTGCCGGAGGTTTATGCTACTGTGATTCAGCTGGAGTAAATTTGCAGGTACTCACCCATCCTCTATGGAATGGTTTGAACTGCTATATTTTTTTTCGGTTGCTCTTTACACTGGACTTGCGATATCTCATTATTTTAGTTCTATCATGGCATATGCTTTAGTGCACATATGGAAATTAATGGTATTTTTTTCCTTGTCCATGAGGAGCCCAAGAATGTCCGTCCTTTTCTTCTGTTTACTTTTTTGTGATATCGCGTTTTTTTTTTTTTTTTTTTTTTTGGGGCTTATTGCCTATCCATCTGAGAGTTTTTATATTTCGGAAATTTGTATTGCAGGAGTTGAATACAGAGGCCTCTCGTTTCAGAGATGAACTGTGGACAGGCATTTGCGATCTTAATAGGAAAACTGACTTGATTATTCTTGTGCATAACCTGTCTCATAGAATACCTCGCTACTCAACTGCATCACAGCACAAGGCAGCCCTTTCACTTCTGCTGGATGAAGCTAAATCACTTGGAATCCCTTGGATCCTCGCCATAACTAACAAATTCTCTGTCAGTGCGCATCAGCAAAAGGCGGCGATTGATGCCGTTATTCAGGCATACCAAGGATCTCCAAGCACCACAGGACTCATCAACTCCTGCCCATATGTTATTCACACCGCCGCTACTGCTTCTCTGTCTTTGGGTACCACCGATGCAAATTCTGATAGTAGGATGGGAGCTCAAAGGTTCATTTATGCTCCAATTAAATTTGTTCAGAGGCCTTTCCAAAGAAAAGAGACCATTCTCCCAGTGGACGGTGTCAACTCGCTTTGTCAACTGGTCCATCGTGTGTTAAGAACCAACGAGGAATCCTCCTTAGAGGTAGAAACATTAATTAAGTTCTATCCATCATATTCTTCTGCTTATCAAAAACCCTGAAGATCCATCATTTTTCACTTTCCGTTCTTGTTATATCATTTGTTTAAGCTTTAGTCATTGATTTATTTCATAATCTCTTGTGGATCGAAGTGCCCTTCATTTTTTTTTTTTTTTTGTCTTCACCTTATGAAGGAGCTTTCTCGAGAGAGGCTTTTGGTGGAATTGGGGCAAGACCGTGCGAGGGCAATCAAGGCAAGAAAGATTCCGAAGACAGAGAAAATTCTTTAACAGCCGCAGCTGTTGGGGCTTCCGTCGGGGCTGGTATCGGCATTGTCTTGGCTGTTGTCATGGGTGCTGCATCTGCTTTAAGGAAGCCATGAGCTTTCCCATATTTCCTATTAATTATTTATTATATAGAGTAGGGTGTAAAATTTTCTTTACTGCCACGGGACCAGCCATTTATTCATTCTATTCATGTGAATTATTACTGGCAGAGGACCATAAATGTTAGAAAAAAATCTCTAGCTCTAGCTCTATCTTTTCTAGTTATTAAAATCTCTTAGCTAGAAATTCTTCTTTCCAGCAGATGTATAATCAGAATTTTTCGGAGCAACAAGCAAAATTCAAAACCAAATGTGATATACGGAAAAGGGCACTTCAATTTAGCACCATTAGCTATAGTTTTATGGAGGCAATACAAATAATTCAAGGTTTCAAAAGTAAAAAAAAAATAATAATAAACCTTTTTCATATTCGAGTACCAAATACGTAAGTATAGGCCTTGGACAGACGAACAAACTTCTAACTTTTATGGAGGAAAGTCGAAACAGAGCAAGGCAGTGATATCATCGGGAGCAACAAGAAATGCTACTTTGCTTGTCTGTCCCGTTTTTAATCAGGCTTACTCTGTCGACTGACAACTCAGCTTTGTAAGATTCAGAATTCAGGACTTTTCTGCTGATGTTGTTGAAGATCTCCCTGATGACCATCTCAAAAGCCGTTTGGACATTGGTAGATTCAAGCTGATGTTTCCATAAAGAATAATCCTTCTTCTTCCGCAAGATTTTTGCCTTCTTCCACGCTCACATCTCTTATGTTTTCCAAATCACATTTGTTCCCCACCAACATCCTCGCCACTGTCGTGTCGCAATGAGCTGCACAGATCATTCACCAATTAGGCATTCACTTTCGGGAAATTTTCGCTGGAATTTGGAAAAAAATATACAAACCATATATTCATCATTTCTGATTCCAAAACTAAACGCAAAAAGAAGATATTCTAATAGCTCTAATGGCAGCTCAACTGGTCACAAAATCTAGAGCTCCGCAAAAAGATGAGATCTTTGAGTAACCCAGTTGCTTATAATAATCATAAAAAACATATACACAAGAGAGAAAAAGAAAATGCTTAGGACAGGCTTCTTAAATTTTTTTTTTTTTTTTGTCTAAATATAAAAGGATCAATGATATTATATTATTACAGGTCAAACCAAAAAAACAATCCCTAGATGCTAAATAAGAGAGTAGGCCATTCTCTCACAGTTATGTCACACAACCACCGGTGTTTAAAGCGAAATGGGTTTAACAAAACAAGCATAATTCTTTGCGTGTTCTCTGACAACACACTAAGAAAACGGAAATTGATGTGCACAAGGAACTTACTGGTGAGCTCATCGAGCCAGCGCTTGACGCTATCGAAGGTAGTCCTACGACTAATGTCGTAAACGACAAGCGCACCAACAGCGCCCGCGATAGTAAGCGGAGTGACAGCCCTGAAGCGTCTTGGCCGGCGGTGTCCCAGATCTGGGCCTTGACCTCCTTGCCGTCGATATCGACGACCTGGGTCTGGAACTCCACTCCAATGGTGGCCTTGGAGTTCTGGTCGAACTCGTTGCGAGCGAACCGCCAGAGCAGGTTCGACTTCCCCACCGCCGAGTCCCCAATCAGCACTATCTTGAACAAGTACTCCTCTCCTTCTTGCCCACCCGCCATTGCTTTCCTTTTTTTTCCCCCCCCTCTTGTGTCAGTCCGTGGGATTGGTATTACTGCCCTCTACGTGTTTGTGAAATTGCGTGAGTGGGTTTTTATGTGGAATTCTGTGGGGCGTTGGCTTTGGAGCGGAGCAAAGTGGCGTATGAGAGTGTGTAGACAGACTGCGTAATTGGCGGGTTATTGAATGAAATTAGTGAAATACTTTTTTTCTTCACTGGGCTTTGACGCGTAGACTTCGACGCTGTACGGGATCGCATGTCGCTTCCTTTTTTTTAGTTTCTCGATGCAATTATTAAAAAAAAAGTTTTATTTTATTTTTTTTAATGGATGTCCTGTGAATTATTGTGCTTCACGAAATCAATCCATTGAGAAAAGGACCACCGCTGGCTCGATATTGATAACTGAGTGAAATCGCTGAAAATAAAAGGGCCACAGCTGGGTCGTTATCGATAAAAATAATTATACAAAAGTCTATTTTTAAATCCGTTTAAATATATATTTTTTAATAATATTATGTATATTTTTTTTAAATATAAATATTTACTGTATTTATTTTATTTTTTTATTATAATTGATATCATATTTTTTTATATAAATTTTTTAATTTTTTTTTTTTTTTTAACTTTATTGATGAATATTTTTTATTGAAGTGGAATTATATTTAAAATCAAAATTAGTATAGACATCAAAGTAAATAATAAATTTAAAATATTTATTATAAAGCGAGATGAGATCAAATAATAACAAACACAAAATATTTACGATAAAAATTGACAAAAAAAATATTCACACTTTTGTATAAAAAGTCAATGAATTCTTTACGAAAAAATTTATTTATTTAAGTATCAACTACAAATCAAAAGATATCATTTAAGTCTCAACCAATCAAGTTAAAGAATAACACAATTAATGTTGAAAAAACACTATTATTTATATAAATTTATATAAATGAAATCGAACATATCTTTATGATAAATACCGATTCATTATGTGAATAATTTTTTTGAGATGTTTCTTTTTCTTTATTTAGTTTATTCTCATTAATGTGAAATCTAAGAAACATTCCCTTTTTAGTTCATTATAAATATTGTACCTTCTTTACAATAAATCAAAATTTTAAATCAAAATTTCCGTAAATCAACTTTAGTCTTCTTTGGGTCTTAGATTCTATTTTTTGTTTCCTGTTTTGTAATTTCTTTATTTGTTAATTTTTCATTCTTTATGAAGGGTAATATTATCTTAGATTACTATTTTAGACGTTCATATAAATAAAAAGAAAATATACATATTTTAAATCAACACTTTCAATTTGAACATCTATGTAAATAACCCTTATCAATAATGTGAATCACTGCTGAATTAGGCATAAGTGTATTGGATTTTACAAACCACCATATCCAGTATGGGATTGGATGTAGGGCTAATTCTGCAATCATCGTTATGGATGAATGACATAGAAAGAGTTGTTATTTGATAAAAGATGTAATTTAGAGACGCAATATGCAAAATCACCTAACTGGAGATGGTTGTCATTAATAACGCTTGTAGAATGTTAATAAAATGTTAGATACTTAGATATCAAATATTCTACGTACAAAGATTATAAGACACTAATAAAGTTATAGCTCTTGGATTCCCTACCTTGCAAGCCGGTTTTGCAAGGGAGGGGTGGGAGTGTTGAGAAAAATAAAAACTCGGGCTTTTCAAAACGAGCTGCAATAATGTGACAAAGCCATGGAAGTCGTACTTCTGTTACGACACATCCCACCATGAAAAACAAAATGGCCAAAAATAAATAAAGGGAGGGCAAGTTCAATTCTATAAAATGAAAATGGGCATGTGCAAGTGACGTGGAGAAAACTTTCAGAATTTTAACTCCGTTATCAATTGGACTTACCATGTAATAATGGATTCTAAAGTTAAGAAGACTACTATGATTTTCAGTTTTGGGACGATTCATTATGTTTATAAGGTGAAACTCCCATTTTCATTAAAAAAAAAAAAAACCATAAAATTTATGGAATTAACCACTAAAAAAATTACCACTTTTTAATATTTTTTTTAAGGGAAGAACAATTGTATCTTTAGTTTTTTATGTATGTAAAGTATTCATATGTAGATCAGCTTTATTATAGATACGGTTGGTTGGTTAAGTCTTAAATTGGTTAGTTCTGGATATTGAAACCAACACCATTCCATGACTTAATGGAGATTTATTAGGATATTATGACAGGTTGTGTTAGTTTGGTAGTGGCATATATATTGTAAATGAGCCAACATCAATTTTTTTTATGAAATAACTACACAAAAGGTCCATTTTTAAAGTCTCATTTTAAAAATATGTTCGTTTTAAACTATATTACATATATGTCTATTTTTAATGAATATATGTCTGTAATAAATATTTTGTCCTTTATTCAAAATTGATTTCATTTCATTTTAAATAGATTATTATATTTTCCTTTTTATTTTTTGACTTTAATGATGGATTTTTTTTTTTGCTCACTAATGAGAATTACATTTAACAAACCCAAATTAGTTTTTCCATTATTTTTTGGATTTGAATTGATTCTGAAAAACTCCATTTATATTCTTTTTATGTGGTGTTCATTCTTCATCCTTCATTTTTGTGTATGGTACTCCGGGTATGTCAAAAACAATCCTTTATTTATGTTTACTATTTTATATAGCGTTTGTAACTTTATCTTAAGGACAAATTTTTTACTGTAATGATTGTTTTATATAAACATACAACTTATATCTATAATGGAATTTGATGATGGTGTTATTTTATTTTATTATTGTTATATTTTTATCTTAATGACAAATTTTTTATTATATGGTTGATTGTTAGTATGTTTTATGTTTTTTATAAACATATTTCTTAAGTATGATTTTGGTTTCTTAAAACACTTATTTTTTAGTATGATTTAAGTTCTTTATGATAATTATAACGTATTATGATAATTTTTTTTTCTATTTTATTGATATTGTTTAATGGTAGTTTCTAAGGTCTAAATGTGGTTTGAAATTGCTTATTTCTTTATGATGATTGATATATCATTATGATTTTTTTTAATTGTAGTATGTTTTTTTCTTTATGATAATTATTTTAGCATTATGTTGTCTTTTTTAGGTTTTAAAGTGCTTTATGTTTCTTACAATTTTAATCTTCTTATATATTGTTTGTGAACTTTATCATAATGACCAATTATTTATTATAAAGATTAATTTTTACATACTCTTAACTTATATCTGATGTGCTTATTTTTCTTTATATTAAATCAAGTAAATAGTTTTTTTTTTTCTCCTTTTACAAAGATTTGGTAAGTCAAACATTTTTTTTTTTTAGAGAATTTCCTTTCCTTTTATATAATTTTTAATAATGTTTATTTTAATTTTTAATTAAAGAGTAATGTAATTTTTATAAAAGTATCAATTTAGACGTTCATATAAATAAATAAAAAAAAAAAATTTAAATCAACACTTTTAATTTAAAACATCTATGTAAATAACCCTTTCTTGATTTGGGACTTTTGAAAGAAATCTAATTTGTTTCTCTTTAGTGCACTACAATTTCCCCTATCCCACTTCATTTCGTTTTGGAAATCCTAATCAGTTTGGACGCAGGTGAGTCGGGTTCTATAGATCCTAACCTATGTGAAAGAACCCAACTCAGCCCGATGGGGGTCCTAACGGGGGTGCTCCTTTGTTTTTGATATCGAAGTAGTGACAGGACTGTAGTCCACCTATAGAGCACTGTGCCAAAACAAAGAGTAGAAGTAGGACCATAAGGACCACCAAGAATACTTGTGGCGCACGACCAAACAAATGTAGAAGATGAAAGATAACATGCCCTTGATCTGTCACTGTAATCTTCTTCTTCTTTATTTTCTTCTTCTTCTTCTTCTTACTCAATTTTACTTTCATTTTGGTAAACCATTCTGAACTAAAAAGTTAAAATTCATTAAAGATTTAATCGTAGTTATAAACATAGTTTAGTGATAATTTTAATCTGATTTCACCGTAAGATAAAAAGTTTGTGCATTGTTCTAAACTGAAAATTTCAATGTAAGCTCACACATCTTAGTATACATAAAAATTGGCTATTAGATATTTTTTGGCTCGTTTGGGGACAAGTTTCCAAAGGTTTTTTCCAAATGTTTTTTCTCTTCAATTTTACTATTCATTTTTTAAAATATTTTTAAAAAACTCAAACTTTAAAAGTCCATAACTTTATCATTTTAAGTCAAAATGAGATGATTTTTTTTAAAATTACATAGAATTTCGAGACGAATAAAACAAGATCCATATTACTAATCTTTTTCCAAATACATTTTAAGTTTCTACATTTTTTCACTCTAAACAATTTATTTTCACCAAAAGTACATTTTTAAAGCTCAAATCACCTCTAAAATACCACATCCTATCGTGACCTCAAACGGAGATGTGGGATTGGAATTTTTGTTGAGGAGTTTTTGGTGCACTAGCAATATTGAAAAGACATCCAATCCAAGTCAAGAGAAAAAAGCAAGCACAAAAGTCAAACTAACATTCCAAAGACTTTCTACAGCAGCTTGCGCGTTATAATAGTTCATTGCATGGACATTTAATCATTTTGTTGCCCCCCCTAAGATTTTCTATTGGATTATAATGAAAAAATATTCTATTATATTATAATTACAATTATAGTATAATCAATCTTTTTAGTCATGTTATATAATTTATCAGATGTTATATGATAGATAAATTAAAACACAATTGAGAAACCCATTCTAAAAGCTAAGCTAAGGTGAATATGTGCTCGATTGATCTATATATAAACACCACGACAGTCCAACCACCGGGGGGACGTAGACAAATTAATAATCTCACAAAATGGCTGTGGTGTCCTTTGTTTGGGAAGGCTAAGCACTGATCGTCAAGTTGATGAAGCACTCATTCGTGCGTATTTGCGAGTGTTTACTTGTATATTAGATGATTAAAGAATAATAGTTTCTAGAAGTGAAAGAACATTGACTTGGAAAACAGGATTAACAAGATTTATTGCTTTGCATGACTGTTTCTCTGCCACTATATGGTTGGAATGAGCCAAAGAAAGTCAGAAATATCCGCAAGTTGCATTCCCACAAGCACTATCATCTTCATCCATTATTGCCCCCCGTCTTATGCTGATAAAAACAAGCCTCGTGAATCAATCTTCTAATTAAATAAACGAAAAAGCTATCTAAATCCCAGCCAAAAAAAAAAAAAAAAAAAAAAAATTATGAACTCGTTACACAAAATACTTCTCTTCCTAGCTCTATGCATTTTCAGTGCCGAATCTGCAGACCCTTTAGGGAATTTCTGCGACATTGAAGTAAGTAAAGGCAGCAAAACATTGTTGAACATAGACGGTTTTTGCCCGAATTGGTTCTCAAAACCCCCTCAACTGGCTTTGTCACTGCCTCCAAAGGTAAAGGCCAAGACCGAGTCTACGGCTTGGCTCAATGCAGAGGTGATGTGAGCACTGAAGAATGCTCAAGCTGCATAAAAGATGCTGCTAAGCAGATTCGATCACGGTGTCCTACGGAAGCCGACGCGAGAATTTGGTATGACTACTGCTTTCTAAGGTACAGCAAAAAGAGTACTTTCATTGGAGAAATTGACACATCCAATGGTATATACTATTACAACGTTGATAGCGTAAATGATCCCGACACCTTCAACAAACAACTCGGGGCTCTAATGGATCGGATTAGAGAAGACGCTGTTGAGGCCGGGAATGGTGGTCTTGGGAAAGGCGACACACAGATTTCGCCATTTTTGACGCTGTATGCTTTGGTGCAATGCACAAGAGACCTGTCTCCGATAGATTGTGCTCAGTGTGTGGCCATTGCAGTGGGAAACTTTCCCAACTTTTGTGAGAACAAAAAGGGTTGCCGGGTTCTGTATAGTAGTTGTTATGTCAGATACGAGCTCTATCCGTTTTTCTTCCTCTCGGTTCAAAAACAATACCCTCGTTGCGGATCACACTGTGAAAATTGTGGTAAGTCCGTAGGTTTTAGCTGTCCATGTGAGTTAATCTTTTCCCTCTTTTTTGTTAAGAATAAGTATGTTTTTCCGAAGGAAAATGTTCGACAAACTCTCTGGTCTTTCGAACTCTCGTTTGTACTTTTTTTGGTACCATTAAAACAAGGTTCTGTTATGTCATTTTCTTTATCTTTCTCTTTTGTTTGATGTCGATTCTCTGCCAAATTCGGTCTTTGAAAGGAGGGAGAAAAAAAAAAGCTGGAACTTTACATGTCTATAATTCTTATTATTCAGTGTAACGAGTAAGATATTTACATGTGTCATTTAGGATTCTTTTTTTTTTTTTTTTTTTCCTTTATAATTTTTGGTGCTGTACATGTTCACATCTTTCCCATTTTAGTCCTAAACTCATGAACAACGGAGTCGGGTTTAGGATGATATCGTGATCTTCAAATTTTCTTCAAGAAAATTGATTAGTTGCTGATTTTGCCATGAGTTCTTGGAAAGGGGATAACATCTCTCACATCAACCAGGCCAGTAGCAAACAGAACCATAAGATCGAAACCAAAACTGAAGCCAGCGTGCTTGACTGTTCCGTGGCGGCGAAGATCCAAGTACCATTCATACTCCTCTCCTACCAATCCCAATTCCTTAATCCTGAAAACAATACCACAATTAAAATATGAAACTCGTCCAATTTTATTTTTACCAAAAAAAAGAAGAAACAAGCTACATTACCTTCCATTTAGCATATTGAAGCGCTCCTCATTTTGGCTACCCGAGATCAAAGTCCCAACCTGCGGACAGATGTTTATCAGTTTTCTTACCGCTTTTGTATTAGATTTGGGTTTTAGAGCTCATAGAATGAAAAAAAAAAAAAAAAATCATTTTTTTTTTAGCTTACCTTTGGTACAACCATATCAAATGCTGCAACTGTCTGTCCATCGTCATTCAGTCGTACATAAAATTGCTTAACTTGTTTCGGATAATTGTATATAATTACAGGCTTCTTGTATATCTCATCAGCCAAACAACTGTATTTTTTAAACTAGATGAGTAATGCTTTCGAATATTAGCGTATTGACATTGCTACCATACTAGAAGAGTTAAGTACCTCAGATGTTCTGTTGTAAATGCAGTTCCCCACTCAAGCTTTGTCTCCACTTTCTTATCTGTAACCTGCCAAGTAAAATTTGAAACATGAATGAGACAAAAATCACATCACACAGTGTTGGAATCTAAACTTTTTGACACCAACTCGCGTGATAATGAATTGTCAATTTCGTTGGTATATGAAACGTTTTAATATTCACAAGTTTGGATAAAAGTTTGGATCCTTAACACAGATGAGATTCATTATAAGGATTTATAGTTTTGCGGAACTTGCCTTCTTTAGAACCTCTAGGGCTTGGGCATAGGTGATTCTTTCAAATGAACTTGATATCACTGATTGAAGACGATTGCTTGCTACTTTTTCGATTCGTTTGAGGACAAATTGCATATCTGCAGAACATTTTTCCAAAACCCATTTGCAGAGGAACTTGAAAAAGTCCTCTGCACATTTCATGGCATCCTGGAAACTCCCGTAAAACATCACAAAGTTTGTAGTGAGCTTAAATGTTTAAACCATAAAATGACATGCACAATTAAAGATAGATATTAAGTGCCCAAAACGAAGAAACCTTAAACTTATACCTCTAACTGCGAAAACGCCATTTCAATCTCAACCGTCCACATTTCAGCAACGTGCTTCGGAGACTCTACTCTACTTGCACTAAATCTGGGTCCAAAAGCATACACATTTCCTAGAGAACATGCGTGGCTCTCCAAATGCAAGCGACCGGAAACCGTTAAATGTGCTTGGCGAGAGAAGAACTCTTGAGGACGTTTATTATCAGCCTTTAGAGAACTCTTTGACTTGGAAATTCTCTCTCTCGCTTCCATCTGCGAAGCGAGCTCAGTCGTTTTTCTAAATCCTGTTTTGCAACATCTAGTGCTTCTTTATTGCTGTCGGTTCTTTGGAGATCCTCAACTATCTTTCCTTCTCCCTTATAGCAGTCTTAACACCTTCAAGACTGACAATCTCTTCTTCTTCCAAGACAGCAGTGATCGTAAACTTTTCGCTGAACCCTTCAGAGTCGGTGGTTGTTATAACAGGTACTTGCACACAAAGGAATCCATGGTTTTGAGAGAATATGTGAGCTGCGAAAGTAAGCGCACTTCTTATTCGCATAACAGAAGCCACCTACCAAAAAAAGCAAAAGGGCATTCTTCAGATCATGAATTCAAAGTGAAAATTTTCTTCTGAGGTTGAGAGAGAGAGAATTTTACTGTGGTTGTCCGAGGTCGAAAGTGAGGACAATCCCTTAACAGGTTCAATGGTACACGCTTCTTTGATAGCGGATACTTGTCAGGTTCAACACTTCCTATGTGAAGTACTTTCTCCACTTAAGTTCAATGGCGTGTTTTCCTTCCGCCGATGATTGCTTTAGTTCACCTTCTGCTACTATACAAGTTCCGGTCGGTAGAAGCTGGCTTAGGATTGTTATGGAGGAGTCCACAACAACCTGATACATTTTCAGTACCAATTAGAAAAAGAAGATAAAAATTACCATAATTAATCTCGCCAAACTGAAAAATAGGCCTCGCATATTATACGTAACAATGACGTTAAAAATATCTAGCATTAGCATGGATAAATAAATTCATTGTTGCACCTTTCCAACGTTATTTAATTGTTTTACAAAACTATTTTTCAAAATTTTTAAGGAAAAAATTCAAAGTTTCCTGTACCAGACAACATATGAAATTTACAGAATAATAAAATTAATAAATATTTTTATAATGTGCTACATGATAAAACATGTTAAAAGGCATTTTCGTCTCAAGAACAAAATATACATACATACATACATACATATATATATATATATATATAACACATTTACAGAGGAGCTAATTGTTTTGTTACCTGAAGACTTGCAGGAGAGGAACCATCACTGACTTGCAGAAAAGCAACAGAAGAAGGTGGTGGCATAGGAGCTACGGCCGGCTCCAGCTTCTCGCTAACCGAGTAATTGCTTCCTCCGAAGATTTTGATGATGGATCGAATTAAGGGTATTCGAGATTGAAGAATCTCCGTGCAAGAAACATCCTTCGGACCGCTCTTATGAGTAGTAGGCACAACTTGAGCTGGGGGGGCGCAACAGGCTCTTTCCTGTTCTCTTTAGCAGACTTCACCCACCCGCCAATCACGACTCTCTGACCGACCAATCGCAGGCCGCCGGTCCCCAGATTCGAAGATCGTTTTCAACACCACCCGCCTCGAGTACTCTAAGGGAATCGCGGGCGCGGCGGCTTTGGAGGTGGCTGGAGTAGGGCAGCAGCAAAGGCGGCAGCGGCGGTGGCGGAGGCTTTGGGTTGTTCCGACATGGTTTAGGAGAGAAAAAAGAGGGGAAGAAAGTTTGTTGGGGTTTGAAGGAGAGAATTGAGAAGGGGAATGATATGGGACATGGTGAGGGGGGTTACATGTAGAGGAGGAAGGGATTCCTTGCGTGTCAAGGAAAGTTTTGTAAGGAGATTGGAGAGGTTGAGGTGATGGGAAAGGATTGTTTCCTGGTTTTGATTTGGTGAAGCTCAGAGAGACGGACATAGAAGAAGAGAGGAAGAGAGAGAAAGAGTAGAGAGAGAGAGAGAGGTAGAGAGAGAGAGAGAGGTGTGGGAGCAAGGTTTGGTTTCTTCAAAGGTTGGGTATTCGCGGGAGTTATTTGGGGGATAACAATTTTCCAAAATGTTTGGTTACCACCTGCTAACAGTTAAACGCAATGTCGTTTGAAGGTCCTTTGTCCGGTTGGTAACTTGAGGCCCGTTAGGAGGATTTTTGAGACAGAATTTTCGTATAATTCAAAACTCCAAATTCTATATCTCACTTTTTCTCTTTTCATTTTTACTCAAATTTTAAAAATTCATAACTTTCTCATTTTAAACCGAAATAAGATGATTCTTATATCAAAATACTAACTCATAACGACGACGAACAAAATAATATCTATTTATATATTTTTTCTAAATACATTGAAACTTTTCAGTTCATTTCAAAAAATCCTCCCCTAAACATACATTTCTAATCCAACATTCAAAATTTCGTCTTCAAAAGTCCTCCTAAGATTAATGCCCAACTAGACAATTCCTACTTCATGGGTCTTACAATGTAATACCTAGCCAGAAATTGTAACAAATATGCCTTTTTTTAATTTACATATATAATATATCCACTTATAGTAAATAGCATATTTTAAACTATTTGAGATAAAAGCATTTGGGATAATTATTTTATAAAAATATTTATAACATAAATTTATCATAATATATTTTATAAATAAATTTTAATATGCTATTTATCTAACATAAGCTATTATCTTTCTTAAAAAAATATGCTATTTATCCAAATATTAAAAAAAAAAAAGGTGTTTACCTCTTTATGCCTAGTCCATTCTCGTTGGCAAGCAAAAAGGATGGAGAGCTATAAAAATAAAAATCCCTTTTAAAATTGTAATTCATATAATATGATTTCAATAGTAGAATAAAGGAGCAAGAATCTAAAAGTTTTAAATAGATGACACAAATCTTTATGCCCTTTACCTGGAGGGACATTTCCGTAGTTTTTCCAAGAAAAGGTCCCTCCAACCGCTTGTCTTTCTGTTAAGATATTTGTTGTCAATTGGGAATGACTAGAAGTATATTGGTGTAAGAAGACAATTTTAAAACTAAAAGGATAAAAATACTATAATAGAATGAACGGTAACAAATAGAGCCAAAGTAAGTATACTTTTTTTTTTTTTTTGGGTAGAATATAGAGCCAGAACTCGTCAGTTAAGAACTGTCACTTCTAAAAAACGCAGCCCTAGAGTGCAAAAAGAGAGAAGTGGAGAGAGAAAGAGAGAGGGTTGAAGACAGTGGTTGATCGGAGTTTTAATTTAGGATCACCTTTGGCATGTCGTTAGACAACTGGCCTTGAACTATGTCTTCAAGTTCGTAGACGGTGGGTTGATATGGAGCGAGCTTCTATTGGGTCAGATCGAAGGCGGGGCGGACGTTGGTGGCCGTTGGTTTGGAACATTGTTATTAGCGCTACTAACATCCAACAATTGAAATCCTTTTGAGGGTTTGATATGTGCGGTAGTGGAATTCCTATGGCAATTGCGGTTCGGTCGGTCTTCAACGATGACCGTGGTGGTACATGAGGCTTACATGCCGCCGCTATTCAAGTGGTGCTTCGACTATACCGGCATCTCACGAATTCTTAATTACTTTCTCTGGTGGTTCTTTCGTCAGTCATCTCGTCATCAATGATGGTTTTTTTATCCCGACTTGGTTTTTCTTCTTCTTCTTTTCTTCTCGTCTAGTATTAGATTGTGTTTTCAGTCTGCTAATTTTGTTTTCTTCACAGTATTTTGTGTGGCCTTGGTGCTATGGATTTCTCGATTTCAATAGATTATATTTTCCCACATTTACAGAGATTTTATTAAAAGAGTCATATGTGCTTTAAGTGTCCATTTTTGTAACTTGGTACACGTTAATTATCCTTAAGCGTCATTCTAATTTATTGGTGGAACCGATTATGTATTATGATAGTGATTTCGTGTAGTCTGTGATTATATCTTGATTTGGAATATATTCCCACTTTTCAAAACTAAAGTGGAAGGTAATAATAATAATAATATATGACAACAATTTTTATAAACGACAAAGTCTTGCCAACAAATGATAACAATATTCAAGAGAAAAAAAAAAAAACAAAAAAACAAATGATAACAATATTCACTTATACGATAGAGCCAAAATTTCTTTTAGGAGGCGTCAACTGAACCAAAATTTTAAATTAAAATAGAAATATAACTTTATAAAGTTTACTGCTAGAAGAATTTGGTAGGTTGTTTTTTTTTTTTGTTGGATTATTTAGTTTTCTAAAGGTTTGAAAAATAAGTACATAAAATATCAAAATTTAGAATGTACTGAAATTTTTTCTAAAATTATTTCAGGATAAATATTGTAATTTAACTTTCAGCACGGCAAATTATAAGAAAACAAATGTAAAACAGAAAGCAAGGAGGCAAAGGAGGGGAAAAAAAAGAAGGGCGACAAATTAAAATCAGGATGTAATAAAGATTCAAAAGTATAGACAAAGACGACAAAAGAAAACAACAATATATGCGGCATCGATAATAAAGTCGACAAAAATCTGGCAATAACATAGATCGCCAACTAAACAGAAAACGAAGGAAAAAAAAATAAAGAAAAAAAAAAGTTACAGCGGTAAAATAGAATATAACAAACGACAATTAAACTTGAACTCGGGAAACAAACGAACAACAGCATAAAGAAAAAGGACCCCCAAAAAAAAGGTGGAAATGACAAAATGTGAAAAGCGAAAACAACGTTACAAGCGACAAAAATGTAGCATGCAAGATGCAACTAGAGTTGTAAATATCGGACCTGGACCGATTGATCCGACCCTAATTAACTCAAATCGGGTTGGTCCGAGAGTGTATATCTGAATTATTACTCCATTCATAAAAAAATAATTACATTTTTTTTTATCTCGAGTAAAAAATCCAAATAAGAGGCTTAAAAAAAAACATGTTTATTTAAGATATTGTTTTCACAATTTTCTCCAATAAAATATCGATTTTTGTTCCAATCATATGAAAAATGCTAGGGATATCAACTCTAATATCAATTTTGAGTATCAACTTTTATGACAATGAGTTATCATTGTTTTATTCATAACAGTTATAATATGCCACATCAATTAATTATTTTACTAATAAAAAGATGACACGTAAGTTATACATAAAAAGTTAAAATATAGTTAGTTTCTCTAGTACTACTCCAATTATATATACAGATCCATCAGTATGTGATCTATCAGGATGAGACTTCCTTTTCCTTCATGGCATGCTTCACGACCCCTATTTATAGCTCTAAATAGACTAAAATTAATAGCTAAAATGCAAATTTCAGACGACAAAGAACTGGCAAACAAGAAACGGACACAAATAGAAAACGACAACAAATATGAAAAGGATAAACGACGACGAAAGATGGCAAACGAAAAACATCGAACGAGCAAGAAACGACAAAAAGGAAAAGAAAATAAAAGAAAACGACAAAACTACGGCAACGACCAAAAAAAAAAAAACTACAATTAAACTTTCGGACGATAAATGTTGGCATACAAAGAACGACAATTGAAATTAATTGCAAGAACAAAACCAGCAAACAAAGAAAAAAAATAATAACAAAAAAAACGACATTAAATGCGGCAGCAAATGAAGCAACGACAAAAAAAATTCTGGAAGACAAGAAACCGTAACGAAAATAGAAAACATCAACAAAAAAGAAAACAAAATAACTGGGGCAAGGGCAAGAAATTTTTTTTTTGTTTTGTTTTATTTTTTATTTTTTAACTTAAGCAACAATAGGATTTAGAACGACAAGAAACCGTAAAGCAGCAATCAAAATTCAGGTTGACATAACGACATCTTTAAGATAAAATAACAAAACCAACGACAAAAAATATTAATTCAATTTGTGACCAAAAAAGTAATGTGGCAAAGGGAAAAAAAAAAAATTACAAACCTTCTTTAACCAGCCCAAAAAAGAAAGGAAAAAAGAAATCAGCTTCTATAGACTGAAGAATTCATTTCCGTTGTTGTTTTTTGTTTTTTTTTTTTTTAGTGAAAGACGCTTAGCTTGAGCAGGAATTCATAATATTGATTTTTTAAGTTTTGAAGGTTAGATACTAAAAGTGAGGGAAAAGTTTTAGGAGAAAATGAGTATTTTAGGATTATTAAGTTTTCTAAAAAGAAAATCTCTTGTCTATGGAACCAAATATTAATATAATTCTTTTGCTTTTCAAAAAAGAATATAAAGTTATTCATGCACAACATTTTTATGGCCCTAGAATTTCGAGGACATGATTAATTAGCCAATGGCAATGATTGCGAGTGCTAAGGGTAAATAAAAATTCGAGTCCCATATCTTCACATGATAATAACAATAAAAAAAAATTAAAGATAATTAATCTTTCCACTTAACATGTTGATTTTTATAGATGGAAGCTCAATCTTTTAGAAATCTCAAACTTCACAGGGTAATGGAGCTCAACAAACTCAACAAGTAGTTTTGAAACCATATATCTAATATAATATTGATGACGTTAAGAGAAAAACTATCTTACAGAGACTTGTTAATGGTAAAATAAAACTCAAGGTCTACGACATTTTTCTTCGGAAGTATGGTCCGTATGTACTAATATATTGCATATTAGCACTATTTAGGAACAACCCATCAAGTGTCGTTATATATTGTAGTATTTACGTAAACATTGAATTTTGATCACAAATCACAGTTTTAATTAAAAGAGAAATTATCGGATGGACTTTTTACAAGCAGGATCAATATGAGGACAGTAGTCCTAGACTCTTAATAGTGCCCCTAATTAAGATGCCTATATATATATATATATATATAGGTGCATGGGTATTATTGCCAGCATACACATGCCTGCTTCCACGTTCAGTTTGTGTCCATAAATGAACTACTATAGTCTAGTTACATGTGCTTATACTTATGTTAAGAACGTACAAATCAAACTATAGGATAGTTTCAAACAAAATCCATTACTTTTCCTCTTGGTTTTTTTTTTTTAAGATTAAAAAGAAAAAACTAATCAAAATTACTTTACACAATAGTCCATCATTAGTTTTCTCTTATTATTATTATTACTGTTATTATTATTGTATTAATAAAATAATAAGTGGTGTCTTCGTATCCCCATCTAATGTCATTTGAAGAGTCTACTGAGATCATTAGTCTAATGGTGGCGATCCTAGCTCGAGCCTTCAATAACTATTAATCGGTTATGTTTATGATTTCGCTAATACATAATTTACATCAAGAGTAGACTTTTACATGCAACATGACTTGAACTTTGAACTAATAAAAATGAAAGTTTCAAATAGAGGCCACCACCAATAGGTGTCATTGGTATTCCGTTTGTCCCCCCCCCCCCCCCCCCCCCCCCCCCCTCAGTTGAGCTTATGGTTGGTTGTACATTTTCATCATGTTTGCGTTGTGCATCTAACTAACCATCTATTTGTTATCTCTTGTTTTGTTTTTGTACATATATGTTGGCTTTGAACACACAAGAAAAGAGCTGTCTATATCAACATCCGTCTCTAGCAAAAATTAAATGCTTCTACCAAATTGAAACCCGAATTTATCAAAAATAATTGCAACACCCCTAATTCCATATAATTGAATGAGAACAAAAAGCTGAAAATTACATTATTGGCGTCTTCTTCTTCTTCTTCTCTCTAAATTTATTTTGTTTTTGTTTTTTGCTGAATGATGGTACCCTTGGTAGAACCCACAAGACATTACTAAGACTTTATTTGGTATTAAGGTTTAACTGTACCTTTTCATCTCAAGGTTTATCTTTTTCTGAAAATTCAACAAAATTTATAACTAATTTTTGAAAAGTCAACCAATTCCAATTTAAAATTTCATCTCCCACTAACTTATCAAATGGAGGCTAAGATTGTATGCAACTTCAATGAAAAAATGCAAAACTTTTCCCTTTTCGATTGTAACTATATATATATACCATTTTTTAATTTAAAAAAAAAAAACACAAATAAAGCATTTAAATTAATGAATGATATTCACAGTGTATAATATATCAAAACAAATATATCTTTATTTACATTTTCTTTTTCTTTTTCTTTTTCTTTCTTCTTCTTCTTCTTCTTCTCTTCTTTTTTGTTTTTTTTTTTTTTTTTTTTTTGTTTTTTTTGTTTTTGGTAATGTACGCTTTCCAAACGTTCATTCAAGACTTGCTTTAGGTGGGTGAGACAGTACAACACATGTTACCCACCAAAGGGGCTGGAAAAATGATTCTCCGATTCAAGTTCCCCATGCTGCCCCTCTTAAAAAACAACTCAAAACGAGGATATAATCTTCGTGAAGTGGGGACATTTTGGTCATTTTGGGTACCAAAGATTCCAGGGCAGTCCACGGGTTAGCCACAAGAGGCGAATCTGTCGAATGGAACCTTGTAGGTGTACTCCTCTGGGGTCACTGCAAGATTTTTTGCCAGTCCCAAACCCCAGAGCTTTTCTTTCTTCTTCTTCTTCTTTTATATATATATATATATATATATATTTGGCCAGTACTACTCTATCTTTTGCGGTCTCTAGCTGACCACAACAACGAGAAAATTCTCTCTCTCTCTCTCTCTCTCTCTAGTCTTATCCTCCTTCTTCTCTCTCCCATTATATTCACCACATTTTCAAATTCTTCATTCAAAACTATAGATATTGTTCTTCACTTCCCTTCCCTTCCCACAGAACCATGGCCAATGCCAAGCCTAAATTACTACTACTTGTCCTCTTCATGTTACTCACTTCGTTTTTTCCAGCATTTGGCCATACATGGTCATTCATTTCTCCTTATACAAATATACGAATATACATATATAATCTATATATTTACTCTCTTCTTGCTTGTTTATGTTTCTCTGCACCCTTTTCCTGTCTTTCCTTTTTCCCCCATTTAAAATTTTCCATATCATGCAGCATTCAAGTATATATACACATACACACACACACACACACACACACACATTCAGGTTCTCTAAAAGTGGTCCTTGTTGCACCATTAAAAGCTTCTATTTCATTACATATATATAAAAATGTATAATATTGTTTCTTGATTTTTGCAGAATCCAAAAGCACTCAAGTTGCACTCCCCTACCATGAAAGCGTCACTGATTTCTCTCCAACTTCTGAAGAGAATTACTTGTTCAGGTTAGTATACATACATATTAGTTTGCATTCGAAATTTACATTTCAACTTTTCATAGATATATATATATATAAATATTTTTTGTAATCAATTTGAGTGTTGAATATAGGGTATGATTAATAAACTAGTGAGCCAGAAATTCCGAGGCGAATGATGATAGGATCGACAGCGCCGACATGCACTTACAATGAATGTAGAGGATGCAGATTCAAATGCAGAGCTGAACAAGTCCCTGTTGAAGGAAACGACCCTATCAATAGCGCATATCACTATAGATGTGGTTTGTCATAGGTAAATTATTACATAATATTACTAGTTTAACTATTTTTATGTCGTTTTTCTAGCCAAATTGAAGAAAAGAATGTCGTTTTGTTCTATATATAATAGTTTTATAAATTGAGAGTTGAGAGTTGATAGAGTGTTCCATATGTTCAACACAAGTGTACTAAGAATAGGCCTTCGATTAATATGTAAGCTTTTGAGATGTTCTTTGGAATTTCGGAGGATTTTGGTTAATTTACTATATATTATAAAGCACCCAATTAATTATCTGGTTGAAGACAGCTTGCTTTTTTCTTCTTTTTTTTTTTTTCTCTCTTTTTTTCTCGTAGTTATTTTTATCTTCTGCTGTGAAGTCGTAACAACACTCCCGACACCAAAATGATATGTAGTACTCTATTGTATGTTTAGGTGAGCTGAGATTATTTTTTCTCATGTTCATCTTAATTTTGTGGTTTTTTTTTTTTTTTTTTTTTTTTCTTGAGGGACATGGGACAAACATATCTCTGTTTCCAATCACTACCAATGAGTATAATTCTCATAAAATCCTTGAAAGTTAAAGAAGTACTCAATAATTCCAAATCCTTAGCTAACCCTTATTTGGAGCAAAGGCTTAGATCGGAAAAATCCAATCCAAATTAAATTCGAATGGAAATTTTCACTTTTTCTAAATTCATATTACACATTTTTCTCTATCATAATTACCAATTTAATTAGATTTTCATTTCAAACTGAACTTCTTGAACGCATGCTCCAAACAGGTTGTTAGTTACACTTTGCTAGTATAAAATTACTGCTACAACACAGTTGTTGTTTTTCAAAGTAGTGTAGCAAATTATGCAGGCGTGGCCGTGGGGACTAGGGAGAACTCTAGAGAGGCATGCAGACATTTATCATGTTTCTTTTTGAACAGGAATTTAAATTCTATACGTTATAATAGAGTCAAAATATAGAATTACCGCTACAATACACAGCTGTTGTTTCTCAAAGTTGTAGAGCGAATTATGCAGGCGTGGCCGTGGGGACTAGGGGGGAAAACTCTAGAGAGGCATGCATGCCTTGTGGCTTTATTCCTAGAAGGTGATAATGAGCACTTTTTTGCGAGACTGTGAAGTGAAATTAAGTGTAAATAAATTTAAAAACATAAATAATAAAGAGGGAGGGTAAGTTTATATAGGCCTGATCTTTCTGAAAGCAGAGACATGGAATGGAAGTGGTCCAAGTTTTTAAAAATGGGGACATAACACTTCCAAAGGGGTTCACATGGGAGACTATTGTAGAATGCATTCGTTTTTTTTTTTTTTTTTTTTTCCGCACAAAAGGGCAAAACTGATCAGCCAAAAAAAAAAAATAATAATAATAAAGCCAGAGATCAAAAAAAAGGCTCGTAGAGCATGCTGGAGGACCCAACTGCAGTATGTACAAACAAGCGTGCAAGACCCCCCTCATTACATTTTATGAAATAATAATACTTTTGTTTGCACTTGCCCCCCCAACCCTTTCTCGCACTTTCTTTTATTTTTCCGAATATTCTAGCCTTCCTTTGATCGTCATCACTTTGGGTCGCAAAAGTAACGGATCAGTCAGACAAAATTTTATTAGAGTCATAAATTAAATAACGTCAATATATAAAACTAAAAGATAAAGTTTGTCAGGCAGATGAATGTTTTAATTTTAGTAAGGGTTATATAAAGATTTTAATATTTAATTGGGATATAAGTAGAAAAATCATAAATTTTTTGGACAAAGTTCAAAGGAAAAAAATTTCAGTTTGGGGGGGGGGGGGGGGGGGGGAGCATTCACCCCTGATCGCAACTAGAGGGTTTCAAATGTGATGTCCCTGAATTTTATATCTCTTGGACTGTCACTCAATGCTATGGGAGGGGGGCACTATAGTCCCCACCTACATCACCCTGATCGCAACTTAAATGTTGATGTCCCCGAATTTTTCTACTATCGTGACTGTTACTTAATGCTCTTTTTAACCATCATATACATCTCAATTTAAAATTTGACCGTCTAAAATATATGTGGAGTGGACAGTCAATTATATGTTAGATCTAACTATGTGACTAAGACAGTTTTCTTAACAATATAATAGATTGTTGGCCTCCATACACCGGCAAGGATCAATAAATTTCATTTGAATGACAGTTTTGTACCTCCATATGCAGTTGCAAGCAGACAAGGTGAAAAAGTTTGAACTTGATTTCATCTAGTTAGTTTGTTACAAGGATATTTACTCAAGTTCGAGTTAGAAGCTGCTCAATAAACTATCCAATAGTTTTATTTGTATTGTTGTTTGTATATAGACAGTGAGAGGAAATACTAATATTTAAAAGAAATTAGCATATCTCAACTAAATTAGCACCAACGCTGAACCATCCAAGAAAAGTTAAGTAATTAGGTATGGGGCGGTAATTTGCAATCAAATTCACACCACAAAAAAAAAAATAAAAAAAAAAAAAAAAAAAGAAATTATCCCATACGCTTGTGCCACAGTACATAGTACCATAAAAATTGTACCATTCATTTGAAGTGTCACGGCTTCAGAGAATTGGCAAGACGACATTTAAAAAAAAAAAAAAGTTTACTATTTTTTAGCGCAAGTGTTCTAACATCCGGGTCGTATATACTAAAGGTATGTTCTTTCATGACCCTATATATATATATATAACAAATCTGCAAAAAAAGTCTAACTGTGCAATCGACTATTTCATCATTCCAATACCTTTAATGATGAAACAAGCTTTTCCAAATAATGCTAGCTAGCAGCGCCTGATAGATAAGTTTGGCCTTGTTACATCAAAATAAGCAACATACATATAGAGCCAGAAAGGCATAATCTAAATCGAATGATTAAATTATGATAATGGTAGTGTTGGCATCTTATTTGAAGATTTAATTTTATCTATTCAAGATTTGAGTCATAATGAATGTAAGACTATATTCTTAATTTTGTTGTGCCGGTAGATTCGTCGAACCTTGGACACTTAGCTGTTAAAAGCCAAGCCCAAGATCAGGATCGTCTCTACTATACTGTGGTCCTGATAAATTCCTCTTATGACATTATGCGGGGGATACATATCAGACACCACCAATTTTCTTTCTATTAAAAGAAAAGAGTTAAGCGATAATAAACTGAAATTATATTATTATTATTATTATTATTATTATTATATTATTATTATTTTTGCTTTTCTGTAGAAGGACGATCAGAAAGAAGAAAAGAATTAAATGATAGATTACACATTGGATCGATCACATGAAGAAGTGGTTTCTTAATTTCTTAGTTTGTTTAAGTGTAAAGTTATATATATATATATATATATGCTCCCAATCCCAAAGCCTCTAGCCATGGAGAAGGTTAATTAGAGCTGATCAGTTAGGGTTTTAGTTAGAATGTTATTGTCTAGTTGTAATATATTAAGTTGTGAGGGAAAGTAAGAAAAGTCGCAACCATTTGGAGTGATCAGTTAGGAATTCTTTTGGAGATATAAGGGAAAAGTAAAGAAAAGGCACAACGTCCGATTGAAGTAAAATGAAACTATATATACACTGTATATATCCTTGAATCAGTTTACATATCACAAAGTAATACTAGTCTGGGTCTGGCCCCAATTTGCCAGCTATATATATATATATATATATGTGTGTGTGGTGTGTATTTGAGTCCTGAATCTAAGTAGAGTGAGGACATTACATATAGTTTTCACATCTGATATTTATATGGCGTTTGTGCATTCTTCAAATTTTGTTTGTTACTACCAATTTTGTCAGTACTGTAGACTCGTGAATGCCGAATGGATTCCAACTGTTAGAGAGTCAAGGGTACGTAAATAATTGGGTATATATATACACATACACACGTCACGGGAGTGTTATATAATTTTCATGTATGCCTTTTTTAGTGCACCTATGTTCCCATTTTCTTATTTTATTGGTGATCTCTTGTTACTTATTTATCATGTCCATCTAATTAACAATCTAATACTAAATAAAAATCAATAGAAAAGTTAGAATTTTAAGGTAACGATTTAATAATAATCCTTACTTTATTGGGTTTTTATTTTATTTTTATTATATAATGTTAGAATGTTCATTTTATTTAACTTAAATAACGGGATTCTAAAAACACTTTATCTTTTAGGCTCGAATAAAATCTGAGGTAACTTGATAGCTATAATCTCACCTTAATTTATGGATTGAACTCAAAACATTCTTTATGACTTATATTTTCTTTTAATTTAGTTTTTTGATAATTCAGTTCTTATTGATTTATTTATGAAATCTCAAAAATGATTTTTTTTTTTCAATTACAAAAAAATAGGATTGTTATGTATCAAAATTTTATTGATAAACTATTTGCATAGTTTCACTTGAACAAAACATAAGTTTCTATAAATAATAGATTTATGCACCGCAAATAAAAAGAAAACATCATGAAGTTAAAAAGAAACTAAAAAGCAATACATTAATATTTATATGATATGATTATTGCTATGGCATAACAATGCTGTTCACAAAAATATTATAGCATGAAAGTCCACATGCATGCACCAAATGCAGACGTCGTACTATCTTTTAAAGCCTTAATCTTTTTTTTTTTTTTTTTTCCTTCTATCTCTATTGTTTTTTTATATCGAATTTTACTTTTGAAAAGCGTTTCTTCACATCAATGGTCAATTTTAGACTTTAAACAACCTAATAAACATACTCAAAACATGAATGAAATAACGATATCTACTCCTCCATAAGCGAACAATAAATCAAATCCTTGGATATTTCAATTTTATCTCTTTCCAATGACGTTTAGCACCTAGCTAATATATCTTATATGAACGTAAAAAAACAAATATCAATTCGGTAGTGAACGATTTTGAACCAACATCGAACTTTTGTCACATTTGTTTAGTGCACTAATTTTAAATTATTTTTTATTTTTACATATATATAAATTATATGATGATTTATTATATAAAAATATTACAATAAATAAAACAAAACAAAACAACAAAAGGAGGGGAAAAAACTAACAACTAACGTACTCATAGTTAGCCTAACGTACCCCATATGAACTTGTAAAATTTTAATTTTTAACCTATAATTCTTACAGAAATTCAATTACTAAATAATTGAAATATATAACTATATCTTACAGAAAAATTAATAAAAATGTCTAATTTCGAGTAAACTGAAATTTTCATATATTGCAGACCATGTGCACTATACTATATAGCGTTTTCACGCCAAAAAAAAAAAAAAAAAAAAAATATCATCCTCTGAAGCGTTTTCATGACCACGTCTTATGACCAATTTACTGAACCATCCCGACATTGACATATTCTAGACCAAACAATATTTTACAGGTCAAGTCTCCATAATATTACATAAAAACAACTATATATATATATATGTGTGTGTGTGTGTGTGTGTGGTACGTTTTAAATTTTAAATACTACCTCTGCTCAAAAGCAAGAAAAATTAGCCACACATCCCGATCCATAATTACAGGGCTCTTTGAAAATTCTCACGACCCCAACAATATTTGGATAATTAAATTAATTAGGAATATTAATTTGCTGGTCGACTTTCGGTCTATATATATCAGAATTAACGTTTTTCGAAATTGACACTGGCCCCACCAAACCTTTACTTGCTTCGTTTTATATTCCTTTTAAGGCTGGAGAGAAGACTATTGACTTCAAAAATTACGACAAAATTAACTTTGAAAAAGTAAAGAGACAAAGGGATTTGTCAAATGGCTTTCCTTTCCTTTGCCTAATTTTGAGGTATAAATCTTCTGTGATTATTGTGAATGTCCTTATCCATATTTTCAAACCCGACATGATTCGTCTGCTTTTTTGGATTTTGTCAAGTGAATATTTAACTGTTATTTCCATGAATCAAACAAAAGTCTGATTTAATTGTAGATTGATTCTTTTAGACATTATAGTTCTACACGTATACAATAGTTCCCGTGAAGCTACGAAATTATTTAAATAAATTAGAGGGCAAGTGACCTGGTATGAATCAGCGCCATAAACAGATATATAAAACACACACATAGATATATATATATATATATGAGAGAGAGATAGGGGAAGTATATATATATATATATATATATATATAGTTGGTGAATCTGTTAGTCGTCTACGAATCTTGCAAATTTATGATGAGACGAATTAGATAGACACTCTTTAATAAATTTGAAGATATGAAAGATCTTGTGGCAGTTGTAGACACCAAATTTAGGTTTTTTATTTTTATTTTTTTAAATAAACTAAATGTTTTGTAGGGAATAGGCATCATTTAATTGCTAGACCAATTTACTCAAAAAAAAAAAAATTTGCTAGACCTATAATATTATATTTAAATGTTGAGATAAACTAATTTATAAGTATATAATAATATATCATGGATGGATATTTAAAATAAAATAAGAAATAAAAATAAAAAAAAAAATACCTCTCCTGAATAAGCATGCTTGATTAATTATTGAGCATAGATGTATAACGGTTGCCGTAGTATATGATGAGGGAGATCAAATGGGAATAAATATAAATTGATGTAACTAATTGCAACATAAAATTATGATATATATATATATATAGTATATTATAACATGGTTTGAATTCTCTGCCAAATGATTCACCAAATTGACTGGCTCTTTAAGTTAATTAGTTGGCAACTTCTCAGGCAAAAGTGAAGTGAAATAAATTCAGGTTGCTCTGGCAAGTTTAAATTTTAATCATTGGAATTAGCCCTTGTTCACAGGAAAAATAAAATAATAATCAACAGTTTCTTTATTGATCGATCAGGAATATCAGTCACTAGTATCCAGTATCGACAAATTAATCTTAGGTTTTGATCCACCTTGTCTATATGTAGTGGAGGAAGATCTGGAGGTAATATTTCATATCAAATCATAATTAGGCAACCACCTGACCTTGATTTTTTCCATACTTTTCTCCTAAGAAGGAAAAAAAAAAAAAAAAAAAAAAAAGGTTTCTTGTGTTGTAATGGAAAGCTGCTCACTCATTTCCTGTTGTACGATCATTTTCCTTTCAGGGTCTTTAGTAATTAATAATCAAATTTCTAGAAATATCTTCAACATGAAAGTGTTTGTGGTGTGTGTATATATATTTATATTAAAAATTTAAGCTGTCATGTATGTAATCTACCAATAATTTTAGAGCCGACTCTATCTTGTAGATCGTTTGTATCCTTCGTTTCAAGTTTGTTGAAAAAATGTTAGTAAGTTATGCCAAATTGAAAGACAAGTGAAATAAGGACAAATAAGTTTGGGGAACAGTCACTAATTAGCATTCGTTTCACATCATAAATGGCCCCATTAATATTATAAGTGACATGACCTGATGATTATGTAATTGCTGAGATATATATGACGTTCTTTTTTTTTTTTTTTTTTTGGTAATTGAGGCAAATGTTATATACGATTACCGCGTTTTTTTTTTTTCCCACCTACATCACGTGTTTTCATGGAGTCATGATCATGAGCTACATAGGTAAGAGAAATTTTACTTCTCCACAAAAAAGAATACAATATATAGGCTGAGATGAATCCCAGATCAAATATATTTACGTAAAGAAATATTGATATTAATATTGAAAGGTTAGCTTTTAATATAGAGAACGACGATTTTCCCTTTTACTTTTATAAATTCTTGGCATTCATAATTTTTGACAAGATTTACCTGAATCATTTTGATATATTTAGACATATTAATAGATGAGTACGTGTAGAATAGACAAATATAATAAAATAAAATAAAAAAATTCATGACAATTGATGATGATCAACTATGTGACAGTCACATATCAGTGATAAAAAATCATTGTTCGAGAGTTATTCATTTTTTTAAATGTTAGAGATTATATATATATATATAGCATTTTGTAACGCATGTAGTAGACAAAAAAGAAATAAAGTGAATGAATGAGGTGGACCATTCCTGATCAAAGGACGATTTTATTCTTTTTTTTTTCCCTGAAGATTCCTGGTTTAATTTGAACTTCAGTTTCTTCTTTTCTTTTTGGTTGAAAGAAACTTCATGAGTTTATTTCGTACATGAAACATCTCACCCTTTTTTTTTACTTCCAGAAAAAAAAAATATATATATATCTATATATATCTTACTTTCGTAGAACATACGCAAAAGCTTGTACCGCTAATTAAAACTTGGAGGAATCCTCAGCTCAGCTTCACATGCAAGTGTTTTTCCAATGATTAACATGGTGGAGTTTGACCAAATCTAATTATTTCCCCTTCATATGAGTACTTATGATCTCTACACGTCTGTGATCAAAAATTGAAAAGCGCTTTTGGGGGCAATTTTATGTTGACTGCTTTAAGTAATTAATAGAGCTATATATAGTTGTTTATTTATTTGCCGACCCAAATTAATTAGCATGCATCACAATCACATTGTCCTACTCTCTTTTTTTCTTTTTTCCTTTTAATTTTGAAATTGCAATCAAATCATGACGCTAATTAAAGACATATGCTAATTAATTAAAAGCAACATTTAGGCGGGAAAAATAAAAATAAAAAATAAAACCATGCAAGAAGCACAAAGAACTACTGCTTTGAATGACCTCCAAACTAGCTAATGGTTTCATTTCATATGTTTATGAAATTTGGAAAACTATCCTAAAAAAAAAAAAATATCACCATAGTACCCTGGGGGTTTTTTTTTTTTTTTTTGGGTTAGTAATAAGTTTATTCTGAATTTGACAATATCAAGAATGTTTAAATATTTGTATCCTGTAATTTGAAAAAAAAAAAAAATGTTATCAGAGAGTTCCCATTACAATTTTTTAAGGATAAATTTATTTTATCCATTTAAAATCCAAAAACTAACCAAAGAAAAAACGCCCTTCCTTTCTTTTCCTCTTCATATCCCTCCAGTTACTCTCCCCTCCCTTGGCTACCGTAGCTCAACCTCCACCTCTATACTGGCGTCGATGATCTCTCCTTCCTTCTCCATGTCTGATCCTCACCATTCATGTCTGATCCTCACCAACCTTCTCACACATAGACAACGTCTCCCTGCTACTGCAAGACCTCTGTGCCACTGCCCGCCTCTTGATTTGTCATACTAGATCCATTCGTCGCCCTCATGATCTCCTTGTCGCTACCATAGCCAGATCTCTCTATTGCTGCCCTTACAATCTCTTCATCTTCTCCATTATTAATTTGTGTGGATAAACTCATTTTTCCTTTTTTAAAAGAATCAATTATCTTTTTAAACCACCGATTTACTCAAAAGTTATACTAGTGGTTTACTTCAATTTCAACGTTTATTGGAGAAATTTTTTTGGTTTTAATTTCTAAATTAAACCAATGATTTCCTCTACATCTATATTTATTCTAAAATTTTTGGTTTAATTTTATACTTAATGTTTAAATTTTTACAATTTAAACCATTGGTTTAGTAAAAAGTAAACTAGTAGTTAAAATGAAGTAAACCATTTTTAAGAGTAGTATAGACTTTATAAGTTATACAAGTGAAGTGTATGAAGGAAAATTAAAGTGGTAAAAATCATTAAGTATCATTTAGAGATTTGAATTCAAATATATTACCTTTGTGGAGATTTTAGTTAATTTTTACATCAAAATGATAAAGATAAATAACTAAATTTTATAAATGGAAAGCACCCTAATTGCATATCACCCCTCCCCGGGGATGTTTTTGTTTAATTTTGGGACTGATTAGATGGTTTGACACGAATGGTTTTGGTCCTAATAAGGTTTTTTTTATTATTATTTTTAAAAAAGGTTTATTTGACCAAAATGTATTACATGTAAGGTTTCTAGCGTGATTTGTAAAATAGGGGAGAGAGAAGAAGTATTTCTAGAAGAATAAGATGAATTGTCGTAACATTTTTATTAAACAAAGGATAAACATGAGTTTTATGTTATATAACCCGAAGAAATTTGAAGCAAAAGTATAAGACCAAGCATTAATCAATCCCTCCATATACATTGGAAGGATGAAAACGAAATATTGCAATTAAAACGCGATTGCTAACAAGTTGCCATTAAAGACTTCAAATAATTACATTTAAAATGCGATGCCAGCAAGGTACCGTCAAATACTTTTTTTTTTTTTTGGTGGGGGGGGGGGGGGGGGGGGGGGGGGGGGGGGGGGGGGATATCAAATACTTATATACAAAAAACTTAAAAGAAACCAAAAAAAAAAAAAAAAAAACAGAGAGAGAGAAGGAATTTATTACCCAGATCCTTTTTTTTTATTAAGAATTATTAATACCGAGATTTTCCATTTCATATATATTTTTTTAGCTAAAATAATTATATTCAAGGGAATGTAAGTTACCATTGAAGGTTTTCTAATGAAGAGATGTTTACCATTTTTTGTTTTTCTGTTTTTTTGAGAGATAAATGTTACCCACATTGAGGAGAGAGAGGAGAGAGAGGATTCAATGCAAAGATTTTTTATCACATTTTTTTGTCAATATTTTTACGGATTTGACCAAAAACAAGTCAAACTTTTTTTTTTGTCAAAAAAGATCCCCCCCCCCCCCCCCCCCCCCCCCCCCCCCCCCCCCCCCCCCCCCCTCCGTCGAGAGAGATTTTAGAAAAGAAATTACCATTTAAAACCAAAAAAAAATGAGAAGGAGTTTAATGCTGAAATAATAAGGAATTTAATGCCAAGATCTCCATATATTAAACTTTAAAACAGCTTATCTTATATTTTGTTCCCCTTTAGAGAACCTATTTTCCTGAATGATAATTACATTATTTATTACCAATTACAAAATTATCATAAATATCATAAATATATATGTTATATTTCTGTTTCTATTTCATCATGTAAATAAATTCAATACAAAGAGGGGGAAAAAAAAAAATAACTTCTCACACACATATGTATATATATTTATTTATTTCCCTTTTCATCCTATTCCTATTTATTTCTTTCCTGGTAATTAGTACGTAGAACTTTTGGTGTCTCGTATAGGACAGTATTGGCTCATTTAGTCATATTCTACTTTCATAATGCGAAAATCCAAAAGTAATTTCTTAAGTTTTGGCTAAATACAATGTTTGCCCTTATATTTTTTTTTAATCCAAAAATATACTTTCTCCTCAGTTTTCAGCCATTCTAAAAATTATCCCTCAAGTATTTTTGTAAAAAAATTTCCAACTTTTAGTCGGTTAAAATTTTTGAACTACCAAAAACATCATTTAACAATTAAATTTTATTTTAATCATTAATGGGTAGAAGAGTAAACAAAGTATATTTTAAACCTAAAAGTCTCAAAAAGAAAAAATCATATCTCTCTCTCATCAATCAGTCATATGATCTCATTAGTCAAAACAGAACTAGTATGACCAATCACACGTAAACGGGGGTGGTCGATCCAATGTGTTTTAGAAGTTGTTGTTAAGGTGCTGTTTGATTATCATTCTTGTGGTAGCTTAATTGCTCAAAAAAAAAAAAAAAAAAAAAGATGGACAAATGGATCTTTTTTTTTTTTAAATAAAAATAAATAACTTATTTTGTTGATTCTTTTTGCTTTGAATTTAAAGTCAATTTATTAAGGTTGAAGATAATGCTTGACTATAAGAATATTTTTATAAAATTAATAATTTGACCAGTCAAAATTTTTTTCCCCCTCTCTTTTAATAAATTTAGTGGATAACTTTGGGTGGTTTAAAGCTTAGGGTGTATTTTTGAAATTACTAAAACTAAAAATGTAGAGATAAAACAATGTATTTAGTGAAAACTCATAGAGGCACATTTTATTTTTTTCCTCCTTTCATTATGTGAACATGGCAAGTACAGATATCTTTGATTGGACACATGGAAGAGCCATACACATACACCAATTCGAAAGCTTTAAGCAAGAAGGAAAAATTTTCTTACTTTCAAATAAGACGACAAATTTTCATAAATTTTTTGCTGATCAATAAATTTTTCATAAACTTCCAACTATAAAGAAATTTATTGTATAGAAAAAAAAAAAAAAAAAGAATACACTACTATAGCAGTGTATAGTTTAATACTGCTAAATTTTCTTAATCATATTTTCGTTAAATTAATTAGTTTTTTTTTAGTGGAAGTATAGAGGAAGTAAATTTAGTAATTTTATTTTTTGAGAGAGAAAATAAATTTAATTCTTATATGATCTAATGAAATTTAATAATTTTTTAAAAAAATTGAGCAAAAACATTTAAATTTACATCTTATAATACAGTAAATATAACATTATGATTATATATCTGTAATTATGTAATTTAAGACTTTTCTTTTTAAATTAAGTGCGGACGATTCGAATTTTATGTCTTATAATTTTAAGACGAAAAGTAGAAGAACAAACACGTCCACACGTGTTAACACTACTGACCTGAGACTCACCACATATCCAGGCGAGAATCATTGGTAACCGACACGCACAAAACCCTCTTTACTCCTAGCCCTCTACTTTGGGCAACCGGCTACAGCCCGTAGCCTCGTATGCCAATTGCCAACCAAGGTTGAACGAAACGGGATTAATGGTTTCGAAATATGGTAACGTCCTTATTCCCTTCCAAAGCAACGCTTTTAATACTTGCTGCAGTCTCTCTCTCTCTGTCTCTCTCTCTCTCTAAATATATATCTATAAATATATCTTTCTCTCTCTCTAGAGTATATTTTTATGATTGGAAAGCCTGTGCAAGAGTAATTGCACACCGCTCAGTCTATTCCTTATTTCTCTTTTAATTCTGTATAAATTCATTGGTCTTTCGAGCCGTTCATCATTCTTTCTCTTTGCCTTTGTCAATTTTCTCGAGAAAAAAGAGAGAAAAGGAAAAAGAAAACTAGGGTTCAAAGGAAAGAAAATCATGACAGGTGTTTCTGGAGACGAAAGCGTTACTCTTCATCTTCTGAAGAAGAAAATGGCCGAGTTTGCCAAGGAAAGAGACTGGGACCATTTCCACAGCCCCAGAAACCTCCTCCTGGCTCTGGTATGTCGGACAAATAATTATCATAAATATTTTCAGAAAAAAAAAAAAAAACATTTATAATCTGTCGTTTTTTCTTGTTTGTTAATCTATTTGTTCAGGTCAGCCATTATTTTCTAGGTTTTCTTCTGTTTCTGTTTCATGGCTGTTTGGCTGATTTCGATAGATATGTATTTTTTCTTTTTCTTGATCCATAAAATGGGGAGAGATTATATTAAGCTAGCTACTGTATTATATAAAAATAAATTATAATCATATTTTTCTTTGACTTTTCTTGGTGGGTTTTGGGATGAAAGTGATAAGTACTTGTTAAACATGTTTAACTGACATAAGTTGGAATATTGACAGTGATAATTCATGAGAATATATATAATATATATATAATATTTTCCAAGTGGGGCTAATATATTTCCCTTTTATTTTTATCTAAATTAATGCTCACAAGGTTTCATCTTCACCTACCGTCGTCTTTATTTTTTCTTTTTAATATAACAATACAATAAAGGAACGGGCCTCAAAACTTTTGTTACACCTTTTTCTTCTTTTTCTGCTTTTCAAAAAGAAACTTCCTTAATCACTATTTGAGAGGTTCTTGATTTACCACAGTCAAAACTTGACTTTGCTTTAATACCACCAATGGATCACCATCCTTTTTGTTGTCATCAAAGAAATCCTGAGAACCCCCAGTACTTCTTTTGTCACTTTTTACTTTTAAAAAGTAATTAAATTAAAGATAAAAAAAAAAAAAATCTACCAAAAAAAAATCCTGAGAACCCCCAGTACTTCTTTAGGCTAATTACAAATCTTTTGATCAAATTATAAAATATAATTAATAATTAAAAAATGATGATGAGGCATGCAGGTGGGGGAGGTGGGAGAGCTATCAGAGATATTCCAGTGGAAAGGAGAGGTACCAAAGGGGCTGCCTGACTGGAAAGAAGAGGAGAAGGTACACCTGGGTGAAGAGCTCTCAGACGTGTTGCTTTATCTGGTCAGGCTTTCTGACATCTGTGGCGTTGATCTCGGCAAAGCTGCTCTTCGTAAGTTGAGCTTAATGCCATTAAATACCCCACCTGCTTCTTCTCTTCAAACGTCTTGTCACCAATTCCGATACCATAAACTCCACCACCTCTCCTGATGTTCATCATCACACCACTGCTTAATTATATACATATTATATATGTTTCCTGATTATATATATATATATTAATTACGTCGTTTAGTAACTTAAATTATTTTGTTGCATGAGTTTTTATTGGATGGAAATGGACTGTTTATCAAGTCATTGTTTGCTTGTCGGATGTATGGATATATGCTTTTAAAAAAAAAAAAAAAATATTCATTATATGTTATTATTATTGTTCACTATTTGTGTTTGTCACAAATTCACAAAGAAAGTTCTTTATTTGATCATTATAGATTGATATATAATTCTTCACATGACAGAATGGGACTTGCTCATTTCTATCAACTTGAGCAGTGCACTGTCTGATTGATTGAATGATTTACTAAGGAGCTTTAATTTATATATTGGATGAGCCTCAGACTTACCTATTTTTAAGATTTATATTCATATGATTCACATTAGTTGATCTACATATATTGTTATGTAATATGGATAGTCTCTTTTATTTTTGGATAAGAGATTCTACGGTGGTGGTCGAATAGGAGATTATATATATATATATATCTTGTAAGAATGTATAATTGATGAGCTAGTTAGGTGTGAAAAATTCTCTAATATAGTACTCTGTGGGATGGGAATTGTGTGGAGGGTGCCCACTAGCTTTTCTTTTAGATTGGAGTGGTCGCCTTCTAAGTTGCGTATTTGATCAGTCAATCTCTAGTTGAATATTGTCACAAGTACCATAATCAATCTTATCCCTGGCTTGATATCTCTTTCGGTGTTGGACTTTGTGCAACTCTATATAAAGTTGTAACTTGTAAAGAAAATTTAAAAATAAATAAATAAATAAAAGAAAAAAGAATGGTAAAGAGGGGAAAAAATGGCACAAAATGATAAGCAGTTCCTGTCTCTGTCCCTGCACCACTTGCCCTCTTGTTTCCATCACAAATTTAGGTCGCCATCGTTATTACCTGGCCATGTGAAAAAAAAAAAATTCAATTATGTTGAACAATAAAAATTCGATCAATTTTCCACAATGCTTTTTAAGTATTGAATGCCGTATGCTTTTCATACCTAAAACAACCTTGCCAAACTACATGATTATCAGAAATTGACACCTATACAATTTTATATTAAAAAGTTCCCTCATTTTTGTGTGCAAAATATAATAATAATAATAATAATAATGCAAAGCTCCAATAATGTTGGTTCTTTAACGTAGTTATGTAACTTACCAACAACTTTATTACATCCTAGCGAACATACTCTCTGTTGACTTTGTTTGATTTGTGTTTAATAATTAGAACGAGAAGCATGTGTGTTCGTATAAAAAATCAAAATAGTATAGACACGAAATATATATATATATAGTAATATTCAAATGTGTATATATATATATACATAAATTTTCTAAGGAATTATCATACTTTGCATAAGTGTATCTCTTGATCGTCGTAATACGTTTTATATAGACCCTCTTCTATTCATAGTTCTTGGTCTTTGCCCTGTTTTAATACAATAAATATGTACTCATAAGAATTAATATGAAGTTGTTTTTCAGAGAGAGAGAAAAAAAAAAAAAAAAAAAAAAAAAAAAGATAGAAAGAAAAGAAGATAAAATAAAACTGCGAGCTAAAAGTAAATAAATGTACATATCCTTGTCATTTACATGCTACTTGAATTTGAGTACCTTGAATATTAGTAGTTTTAGGGATCTCAACTTTAATATTAAATTTTGATATCAAAAATTAAAAAGTAAAAAAAAAAATTCATGAGTAAAAAGTAAAACCTCATGGTTAAAAGTTTAGTCATGCAAAAAAATTGTAACTAAACATATTAGTCATAAATTCTGATAAAAATGATATTTAATCACATAAAATATTGTGATTAAAAGTATCGTAAGAAAGTGTTATGATTAAAAAATTATTTATTTATCTTGTATTGGAATGCTTGTCATTTTGTACCAAATTTATTTATTTATTTAGATATGCTGCATTGTCTTTTCCCACCACTTGATTGTATATTGGCAGGACCCATAATATATGTGGAGTCTCTTTCGCCACACATATCATATTTAAATGGGACATGCCGGATTGTGAAATAACATTACGCGCATTTTGATACGCAAAAGAGAATCAAAGAAGGCAATACAAGGCAACCCAAAAAATTTTAATAATCATAGTAATAATAAAAGAAAAAGAAGGAAGTAAATATCATTTTTCACCAAATAATTGATGTAAATAATAGATTTTAAAAATATTTGAAATAAATAGTAAATTGTTATTGTTATTTATTTTATATATTTTTTAATTTTTTAAAGAGAAGTATTTTAAAACATTGTTATTTCTTTCAATTATTTAGTAAAACTTGTGAGCCCCATGGATTTTGAATTAGACCCAAAAGAACTTGGATTGGGCTTAGATTACTCGAGGATTTTGTCAGAGCTTTTGATTCACCATATTCACCATTCAAATACCTTAGAAGCCCAAAGTTGCCAAGAGTCATCGGTCATTGATTATTGAAAAATGGATATGCCCTCTAGTGAGGTGGTGAGAAAGCATAATTTTTTTTGTTTTGTTATGAATAAATTAGTTTAGTAGTGTGCTTTTGATCTTCTTCAACACCTTTATGAATTACATTATTTAAATTTGATATTTATTCATCTTTGATATTCCATAAACTTCACAATTTTTTAATTAATATTTTACAATGATATTTTATTGATGTAACTCATGACGTTTGATTTTTCTCGATTTATAATTTTTTGGCATGGTCATTTTAAGTTCGTATTCGATGACAACCACAAGACTAAGATGATGAATACTAAGAAAGTTATTTATTGTCGCTCTTTGTTTATGATTTGCAAACTTTTCTTTTGTAAAATTTTGTATTTGTTTCGTAACAATTATATACTTAACGCTATAAAGTTGACATCACTTTTTTTTTTTTTTTCCCACCTGTATTTACCTAAGAGAGGCACAAAACTAAAGAGATAAGTTAAAGGGACCACATCTCCTAATTCTCAATGATAAAGAATATTCTATCGCCAAAAAAAAAATAAAAAATGATAGTTTAGTATAAACAGTATGGTTGAAGCTTTCATTATTCACAAATATATAATAACAAAACAATAAAAGCTGCTTTTGCAAAGGAATATTTTATTTATAATTAAATGGTGAAATGTAAACAATTCCATGGTTACTTACACTTTATAAAGTTAACAGCCAAATTTAATTAAAAAGAAAAGGCATTATGAGATGGGCATAAACATGCCTTAAATTGGAAAGAAAGTATTAAACGGAAAAAGGTCGGATTGGCGGTGCATAGTTTGAGGGCCAGAGGACGATTAGAAAAATAAGCTCTGTTACGTATTAATAATACATCTGAAATTAATTTAAAATTTGACATGAAACCAACTAATAGCTTTTACTTTTTTCTTTTTTTTTTTCTGCGCAAGAAACAATAATTGAGCACCCCCAAATTCTAACTCCAATTATCACCCGTTATCTGATAAATTAAGTTCCTAGAGATTTTGCTTTTGCAATGAAGCGCCAACAACAAATCTAAATTAAGTTCCAACTTCGATACATAATGATATTTTAATCATCCCTTATTTGTTGCAATAACATATTTTTAAAGTCTAATCAATCAATATTTTGTAAAAAATACATTACAGGTACTTAGCGTCATAATTATTAATAAAATGCTACTCTATCTGTGAATCTCATATTTCGAAGCTTATTATTTATTAGTATGTAGTGTTAAAACCTATTTTTATCCAATACGTCATATTTTATGGTCTAGGATTAGGATCAGCCTTTAAACTTGTCCATCCATGTTACAGTGTCTCATAAATTCATTAGAATAGTACAAAACGATTTAATAGTTTCAGGTTGCCGCATCAAATAAAAAAAATAAATGATAATTGATATGATTCTACGATGACAAGTACATCTGTGGTCTCATCACCTAAAATTTATTTTGAACTCTCTTAATGATGACTACCACAAACCAAACATATAAAATAGAATATATTCCCCCTTGGTAGGGCACTACTTTACTTCACTATTTTGATCAGGCCTCAAAGCTTCATGATTGTTATAATTGTGGCCCATTATCGGCTTCATGATTGACATCATTGATCCATCTTTAACACAACGATACATATACATACATGCATACATACATACATACATACATATATATATATATATATATGTATGTATGTAACGGAAACCAGGACAGTACCAAAGCACAGCCACAAGACAACAAAAGTCAGCCAAGGCATGTTGAGAAGGGGCGCTATAAACATGTCCATGGTCTCAAATCCCACGATGTTGGTCGGGTGGTGCCGGCCGAAAAGGCGGCTGAGGAGGCGGAGAGGTGCCACTGTGCGACTTGGGAATAGGCGGCGTGGTTTCTCTCTTGGATCACGCACGGTGGTGCAGTGGGGATTCATGGCCGGGCCGATACGGATGCTTAGGAAAATCATAACGGAGATGGTACCAAACGCAAAGTTCATTGAGGGTGTCTATTGGTCTTTGCCGTTTTCTACGTCCCCAGGTGTTTCCCCTCTGTTAATAACAACTGCAAGTTTCTTTTGGTGGTTTCTTTTCCTTTCTTCTCAAATTGTGTAATAAAGGGCTTCAAATAGTCCTTTTTGTTTGAACAGACAGATTTACTTCTTTGTAATTATAAGACAATCAGATATCGAACGTCATAATGTAAAGGTTGGAAAACTGTTTCTTTCTTTCTTTCTTTCTAGAAGATCTGGTGTGAAAATCATAAAGGAAATAATTCAACAAGAACATTATTCCTCGAAACAAACATACAATTTTATAGAACTTGGCCAAAACAGATTAGCTTGCAACTACGGATCAACGGTTACGCTATACAAAAAACCGTCGTCAATTTCTTGACCGTCACAAAATCGCCACATGACTATGGGGCAGATAACTAGTTTGCAAACTTGATTACTTTTTACCGAAGTAAGCAAGTACTGATGGTTGTTTATAATCACCAGCACTCTTCAATTTCACCTTTTTTCTTCCTGGACTGGCAGAGGGTTTCTTAGTTTCATCTGTATTCGACTTCGAATCAGCTAAAAGCTCTTCCTGGTCACGCTTCATTTGGCACTTCTCTCTACTCCCCTGCAAAAATGAAGGGACACTAGATTTGGAGTCGGCTTCTCCTTTTTTGGTTGAAGATAAAGGGGGAATATTTGCTTTTGATTCAGGCTCTTCTTTCACGCATTTTGCAGGATCCACCTTGGCAGATGTCTCATCTGGGCTTAAGTCTGCTTCTATTTTTGTTCCCTTTGTCGAGAAAAATTTTGAAATTGGGGTATTCCCATCTGTTTTCAACTTTATCTGGAGAAAATGGGGCGATAAGCAAATGGCACTTCTATTAAGTTCAAAATCATGAATTTGGAGTGTAAAGAAAATACACCTGCGTTTTCACGCAATATCATTCTACACGAAGAAGCATCATTCTCTATTCTACACAGTCTCTTTGTTAAAAAATGGTGTTCCACAAAAGTTAGCTATCAAGCAAGTTGAAAATGATAAAGACAGGCCATTTCCTAGAGTCAAAATGATGAAGATTAATATGTTACAGAAAATGCAACTTCTCATACCTCGTTAATGCACTCCGGCCCGTCAAAAGATGGCTTCCCCATTGCTGGTGTCACTGGGTACCAAACCTTGAGATACAAAATGTCAGAATCAACGAAACACATGAATGTATAACATTTGCTGAAGCTGC
Source organism: Ficus carica (assembly GCA_009761775.1). Taxonomy (NCBI): domain Eukaryota; kingdom Viridiplantae; phylum Streptophyta; class Magnoliopsida; order Rosales; family Moraceae; genus Ficus; species Ficus carica. Next base: position 1,096,061 of record CM019748.1, on the reverse strand, counting down.
AGTTATTATGCCTCGGATTTCTTATGCTGAAGGAGTTCTTACCAAATCTGGATCTTCATATGGCTTAAGCAATGTATCAACTTTGGAAGATGAACCATTTAGCCATGCATCGCTGGACTCCTCGTCACCAAAAATAACAGGCATTCGATCTACAACAGTAGATTAAAGAAATGTTGGTGCAAAAGCTAAACTTCTACTAAATATGTGTCAGCAGATATGTAATTATTATCCACGAAGGAGCACAAATTCTCAATAACCACTCTAACAAGGATCATGACATGATACAGGCAAAAGACCTGTTCTGAAATTATGCACATCTAACCGGAAAACTATAATATTAACATAGAGAAGTAACTTCACGAGACATCCAAGAACCAGGTGGGCAAACATAAGTTGCAGTTCAAAGAACAAGGATGTTTAGGAGACTGTCTTGCAAAGGTCAAACACTCTATAACACGAGTTAGGTTTTAGAACACAGACAAGACCCAAGGACTATAGACATACAAATATACCAGACAAATCAATCGAATCAAGAACAAAACTGACCATGCAACCATCCCAAAGCTGACGAAGAAGATGTGGTAAGAATCGTGAAGGTGTAAAGTATCTCCCCTGCAGGAATTACAGTTAATGTCTCAGAAGCTAGGTCTGAACTCTTAAGAAAATTCCTCTTAAACATACTCATTCACTCAATTAAAAAATAAAGTTGAAAAAAAAAAAAAAAAAAAAAAAAAACCTTCATAGTTTTCCCAAGAATCATAAAGAGCAGCAAACACAAGAGGCCGACCATCCTTAAAATGGATGTAGTAAGGCTGCTTTTTCGACCCATCCTTTTTCCACTCATAGAACCTGGAGAATAAAATTGAGGTGAAATTATCATTTGGAACACAGAAGGAGAAAATATAGTTGAATAAGGATGAAAAAAATTGAAAAATTCAACTAAAACAACCTAAATAAATATGCAAGAAATTCTTCATGAAATTTATGAGCATGCAACTTCAACCAAAAAAATTCATCCACTAGGAAAAAATTTTGCAAACCCTGTTTGCATCCCTATATTCTCAAGAAGAATCAATAAGAGCCAAGTAACGTTAACAACTAACATCAGTTAGAATAAAGCTATCTTAATAGTCAAATTCTGCTAAACAAAAAGGGGCTGAGACATCCTTCACCAATAAAACACTTTCAAAAGTAATTATAAAATGTTAACAGTTGACAAATGTATAACATACCCTTCCACTGCAACAAGGCACCGGCTTTTCGGAATTAGACGACGGAATGAAGCCTTTTCACCTATCGACTCGGACCGAGCATTAAACTGATTTTAAAAAAAAAAAAAAAAAAAAAAAAGAATTAAGCGATTTCAAGGTTCTTATAACTGAAATTGACGATTATTAAGGACAATAAACATGCAAAAAAACAAAACCAATGTGTAAAAAACTATGAGTCTTACCATCTTAAAGTGATCAAGTTTGTCAGTTTTCTTAGTGAAACTGGGAATCAGACCCCATTTCATGCAATGGACGACGACACCTTCGCCATCGGAGCCGTCTTCTCTGCGAACGACGGGTATGTTTGATCCCGGCGAGACATTGTACGATGGGCGATACCTGTTGTATTGTACCAACTCAAAGTTTCATACTTCAAATCAGTAAAGCTTCGAAAACCTAAAATACCTTATCCTCGTACAAAACAAAAATGGTAAATGAACAAATTCAACTCAACAACAATAGTCTCAATCGAACTGTTTCAAGAATCAAAAACTGATCAAACTTGATTAACGAATTTGTATCGGAAAGAGAGAGAAAGTCCGAAACGTAAAAGAGGTAGCTTTGCTTTACCGGTCCATGTGAACCGTACGAACTGAGCCATTATTGCGATGGCAAGCCCTGGGAAAATCGTCCGCTCTGAGAGTACAACGAGCCCTTCCACACATCTCCCTCTCTCTCTCTCTCTCTCTTCTTTCTCTCTCTAGACTCTGGTGGTAGCTTCTTTGATACTGTATTCTGGGTTAGCCAACAGAATTTAGGCGGGAGGAGGCGAGACTCTTAACCGTTGGATATTCTCGTGATACGAGTTTTTCAGAATCATCTTTTATTTGTTGTCGTTTTTATTTTGCTTGTCGTTTTTGAGTAACTGTCGTTTCTCAGTATTGTCGTTCTTATATATGCCTGTCGTTTTTAACCTTAAGCCTCAAAAACCTTGAACCAGCTGATCGTCACTGAGAATTCACTAAACCCATCACCGGCGAAGCAATGCTCTCCCTGGCGAAACGGCTCCAGACGTCTCCTCAATTCCTCCGGGCCGCCGCGCACCAACTCCGGTGGTTCCGCAGCGACGCCGGGCCACCGAGGCGGCGGACCAGGTCTCCGGCGCGGGCGAGGAAGAGGGCGGAGGGGAAGTCGGAGTGGTGGATTGTCGACGGCGAGATGCACGAGATCGGCGACCACGTTCCTCCGCGCGAGCGCTTCGTCCTTCCTAGGGATAACGTCCCCAATAAGCGCCGAAAGCAGCTTAGGGAACAGTTCATGCGCCGGACTCGCCTCGCCATCAAGGAATCGGTTAGTTTTTTCCTCTATTTTCTGTTTGTTTGACGAGAAAGTGTGGGAAAATGATGAAAGTTGTTCTCCCTGAACCAAAATCGATACACTTTTTAGCGTTCAATCGCAAATTGGTTGAAAAGAGTCTGTTAAAGGCGTTTAATTTGTACGATTTGTATGATTTTGGTAAATTTTGGGTTAAAAGGAGCATGAGCCTTGGTGCAAAAAGTATATGGAGCTCTACGAGGAGCTTAGAGAGAATTGGGAGAGGCTGTACTGGGATGAGGGCTACTCCAAGAAACTTGGTGAAGATCACGCAAATTACGAGTCTGCTGAAGATGATGATGAAGATTTTTCCCCTTACAGGTTTGCACAACCCATTGGTTGCATTGAGATTATGATGTTACAAAGTTAAGCAAGATCCTAACTTTTTCTGCTTTCTGATTGGACTTCAATTTACAGGAGTAGGCCATTCAATTCCGAACGAATGAAGGTATAACTTTTATTGAGCTAGATTCATATTTTGCATTGGCCCATGAAATGGAAGTGATTCTTGTTTCATCGTTGTTCGATGTTTTAGCAATTCAAGGGACTGTAGTCTGTAGGATTGAAATGACTTTTGGAGTATCGAAATAATATTATATTTCTATGTCTAATTTTGGATACCACCGTATGATCTTTGGATGTATAGTGATTCCCTGATATTCCTTCGATATAAGTTATTGGTTGAGTGGTTCCTTTTATTTTATAGTATAATTTTCAGAAACCATTAAATTCAATCCGTTTGGCTTGCCCGAGTTCTCTGGAGTTTGTAAGTATCATATGAAATCAATGTGTATATGATCTGGCATTTCAAAATGCAACTTCTAAAGTAAACTGAGTAACCTGTTTTTTCAGCTGTTAGGATGATAATGATACTTTGTAAGTCTTTTTTTTTTTTTTTTTTAATTTCAGTTCCCTTTAAGTCATTGACTCGGAAAGTTGAAATAAGATGACATACATAACCCATTATCATATCTTTCTATGATTTTGTCTTGTTTTTCCCTGAAGAAAGAATTGGATCATGTCATGTTTGTTTCGGATGATTTGGGTACCTTTTTATTTATTTATTATATTTATCTCTGTTAGTAATGCTTAAATACCTTGGGTTTGATTGAAGGAACGGAATTTTGTAAGGCAAGGTGATAACTGGGAAAAGGTCAGCCTAATTTGAGATAAGTTTTGTTTGATGTAACATATTTATCTTTTATACTAATGCTCAGATGCTTCGTGTTTGATTGAAGGACCGGAGTTCTGTGAGCCGGCAAGGTGATAACTGGGAAAAGGTCAGCCTACTTCGAGATATGTTTTTTTTTTAGTTAATAAACTTCTCTTATACTAATGCTCAGATACCTTCCGTTTGGTTGAAGGACCGGAGATTTGTGAAGCAAGATGATGATAACTGGGAAAAAGTCAGCCTAATTCGAGATAAATTCGAGTATGACAGGGAGAAAAGAATGAGAGAGAAAGGTTAGTCTAATTGCAGGTGTTTCTTTGCTCTGATTCATAATGTGCTTCATATCAGTTTTGAGATCCTCTGAATACTGATGGTTAAAGGACTTTTTTCATATATTTTCTGACTCACATCACCGACAATTTTAAGGAGCTTGAGCTTGGTCTGATTAGTCGTTCTTTCATTAACGGGCCAGTTCACTCCCAACACTTCATTTTGCATGCAATCCTATCTGATTACGACGTGTTTTGCAGCATTTGCACCCATGCATGAAGTTGCTACTTCCAGCTCGCACGATTCAAATCGTAACCGGCCTGTTGATGTTCAGAGATACTTTCCTCAGAACGATAGAGAGTAGAACTAGAGCCACTTAAGATGTCCGACCTCGTGTATTTCAGCATAACGGGCTTGGATGATGCCATGACTCCTCTTCCATTAACACCGCGGCTTTTTCTAATGTCTACTGCTGCTTCGGGGAGTAGGAACCTTGTATTGCCGTACCTATTGCTGATTATTTTGGATTGTTTTTGCTTCCAAATCTTAGAGGAATTTCAAGATTTATTTAGCTTAGCCTAGGGCAGAGTATTCCAAACGTCATTGTACTGTGTTGCTAGCCAACCCGAAATGAGAAATATAATTTGGTGGAGGAAAATTAACTGTAGTTGTATTGTACCCCACCATGGATGTTAGTTAAAGTATTCTTTTCTTAAATGGCTTTCTTTTCATACCATTTTTATTTTTGGATAATAATGATTTTTACTTTTACTTTATACATTCTGATCTTCTAATTATTTGCCATTTGATTCGTATGCAATGCATATAGATTTTTTGTCCCCAACAACCTTAATGAAAAAATTCGTATGGAATAGATATGTTCTTTTTAATAAGCACTTTTATATTTTGTAGAATTGTTGCAGTAGATTTCTCATATTCACTTTTCACATAAATGGTTGCACGAATTGAATTTAAACTCATTACAAATGACATGTTAGGATGGATATCAATCTATAAGTAATAAACACTTGATTAGGGAAAACAATAAAAATCAAATAAACACAAGAGAAGATATTTTTTTAAAAGAAAGAGTGATAAAAAATAAAATAAAATAAAAATTTCCATTGTAAAACGGTGTAAGTAATTAAAAAAAACTAAAATAGAAAACAATAAAAGGACTGTGCCGTGTAAATTATAAGACGAAAGGACAAACTAGTCCCTGCACCAAACTTAACTGACCTGTAAATGACGTGAAGATAAAGCAATTCAAACGAAAGGACAATATTGTCCACAAAGTACAACCTAAAACAGCGCCGAATTTTTTTGGCGAGGCCGGCGCCAAAAAACACCCAAACGCCTGATATCGTCTCTCTCTCTCACTCACACTGTTGGATTTTGAAACTCAAAGGAAGAAGAAGAAGAAGATCAGAAGACGGACCAGAGTAAGTGAAAACGAAGATCGGAAATGAGCGGGGCGAGACTTTGCTCGCTGTTGGGGGAATTAGGGTACGGAGCAGCAGAGGCATTGGACCCAGACAGCTTCGAATGGCCCTTCCAGTACGACGACTCCCGCCCCATCCTCGACTGGATCTGCTCCAGCCTCCGACCCTCCAATGTCCTCTCTCTCCCCGAGCTCTCCCAGTTACGTTCCTCTCTCTCTTTCTGTCTCTCGCTCTTCCATGTTTTCCTTTTCGCCCTCTGTTTGCTTCCCGAGAAAATTCGGGGAACGTTAACGACGCTTTTACTTTTCTCCGCTGTTCTGTTTAAAATCCCTGGTTTCTACTCAATTTCTTGTCGTTTTGATTTTATTTTTTTGCCCCCCTTAATGTCGTTGCGTTGCGATTCTTCTAGAGAGCAGTTACCTAATGCGAATGTTGGTTCGATTTCCCATTTTTTTAAGTATAAACTGCCATTTCAGTGGTTGTGATTATCTACTGTTTTGTTTTCTAGGTGTGAGCAGTTTCTTCAAGAGGGGAAGCTACTGGAGGTAACGTTTGTCGGTTATGATTACATTTTTCTTGAAATTGAGGAAAAAAAAAAATTGGAAAGAAAATAAATTAAAATGAGCTTGCTTTGTATGCTTAGAGTTTAGAGTGTGGTTCATTTGCTGCAGAATCTGAGTGAACATTAGAACTGATTATAAGCGTAATTCTTGGCAGGGGGAAGACTTGGACTTTGCTTATGATAGCATATCGGCCTTTGCTTCCAGGAGAGACAATCAAGAAGCGGTTTTCGGAGCCGAAGAAGGATTGAAAGACATTCGGTAACATACGATTTGATGCTTCTTAGAAATGAATGATAAGTGAACAGACTATACTTTTTGATCCATGTTTGAGATATGTTGAAGAAATTTTGCAATTAATAGTGCAATATTATTGACTATTTTGAATATCCATTTCATACTAAATTGTGTCAAGACTCCAGAGAGGAGAATTGAAGGGCAATTGGGTGTTGTTTTTGTAAGAACTTGGGGTTTCTTTCTAATTATTAGCTTGGCTGCTGTTTTGAGCCGTTCATCAGGTTTTCACTTTGACTGATAAACTGAATATAACGTCATGTATTGAGACGATGGAGACTTGCTATAACTTCTTACTTATTCCAGTGATTTTTTTTTTTGGCTTACATAGTTAATGTCCATTTCACCTTTTCTAGGTATTTCGAAGATGGAACTTTTTTGGCTTGTAAATAATGATCTACTAGGCTTTGCTCGCAGAGATCTGATAGGCTTTTGTTCTCTTTTAGGGATGCAACTTTGGCCTATAAAGCTGAAGCTTTAGAATTGCAGAGACAACTTAAGAACTTGCAATCTCAATTTGACATGCTCTCCGGTCAGGCTTCTGCTTTAATACAAGGGAGACGAGCAAGAGTTGCTGCTACATCTACTGTTAATGGGCACCTTACAACCATAGATGACAGTCTTTCAGCAAGAAATTTACAGGTATAGTAGGACTTATGGGGCTTATCTTTGTTTTATTTAGTTTTGGCAGGTCTCTTCCTAAAAAAAAGATTTGGGAGGTGCTTTTAGCCATAAAGTTCCCCCCCCCCCCCCCCCCCCCCTTTAATTTTTCAATTAAATGAATGAATGATATATAAGTGTGTTCCAAAGACATGAAAATTTTTATTAGTCTCTTCCGATGCACCTAGTAAGAAGATTTGCTCTCTACTCCAAAATTTTCTATGCCAAAGTATTATGTTCTGCATTTATATCTTGTTTGAATGTATATCCTACATCTGTTCAGTAATTATCGTATTTCTCATATGTTTATGCTCTTCATTGTTATTTAGATGAATGCAGTTCTTGGAAAGATTGCTTCTACAGCACAAGAGTTGGCTCATTATCATTCCGGGGACGGTATTCTTTCCTTCTTTACTTTTTTTTAAACCCTTTTGTATCTTTTACTTGTATTGGCAATATGATTGTGTGAAACGGAATTATCATTTATTCCTTTGTGCATATCTCATCAGAGATGTGACAAAGAATTATAGGACACCAGGAGTAATTCATGGCTAGTTATACTTAAATTGAATGGAATCTCCCATCACTTTTTTCTTCTTTTCTAATTAGCTTTAATTTGACATGCAGAGGATGGGATTTACTTAGCTTACTCTGACTTTCATCCGTATTTGGTCGGAGATACTGCTTGTATAAAGGAGCTGAATCAGTGGTTTTCTAAGCAGTTGGACACAGTATGCAAGTACAGCACTACTGTTAATACACATACACGAACACACAATTGTCTTACTATGTGATCCTTTATTTTACCAGGGTCCTTTCCGATTAGTTGCTGAGGAGGGAAAATCGAAGTGTTCATGGGTTAGTCTTGATGATATCTCAAATATCATCATACGAGGTAATGCTACCATCTGGCTTCCACGCTCTGCGTACCAAAAGTTTCCCTTCTGTACATGTTTGCTCTCACTTTATACACGTCTAGATTTTATGGCTTTTTGAAATCCCCTGACTTTTCTTTTTGGAGGGGAAGAAATGGTATTTGTACGAGTTTTTGCCATTTATTGTGGGGGTCTTTTCCACATATTAACTTGATTAACTGTCTATATGTTTGCAGCAGATCTAGAAACGTCACATCATCAGCGTGTATCTGAATTGCAGCGACTTCGTTCAGTGTATGTTTTTCTTGTTCTCTTGGTTATTCTATTCACCCGCTTAAAAGATTGTATCGAGTTCTTTGGAAGTATTTGAAATTTGGAATAAGTTGGAACGGTGGCTTTTATTATTTACTCTTACTAAGAAGATTACTTTTGTTTGCCTTGAGGAAAGCAAAATTTGTTTGCCCATTGTCTCTCTGGGAGTCAAGTCCCAGCATATGAATACGGTTTAGTAGTATCTTACTTTTAGCTTGAGAGAGAGGAGGAGAACTGAGGGTGTTAGTGTAAATCTTCCTTATGTTGATTCTTTTGGCACCTTATGTTGATTTCAGTTGGCACCTGCAGATTTCATTTTCAGCCTTTGTTTTAATATGAAAAGAACAATTCTAAAGGTGCTGTAGAGATTTTACTTTCTGTTCTGCTAATTTCGAACAGTTTTGGGACAAGTGAAAGACAATGGGTGGAGGCCCAAGTTGAGAATGCTAAGCAGCAAGCTATTCTAATGGCGCTTAGATCTCAAGTGAGTTCAGATGAAGCACACATTCATCTTGATCTTCACTCTCTCAGGTACGAGTTTAAAATTTACTGGTTAATTCATTAGGCTTGACTGAGTTCTTACCTCTTCTGCTTTTCTTATGTCTAGATTTTGCAAGACATACCTGGGTATGTGCAAGGACAACCCCCAAACTTTTATTTCAAAATATATAAAATAAAATGCACTAAAATTATATGTTGCTTTAAAATAGAATCACACCATTGGAGAAAAAGTAAAACAAAAAAAAAAAAAAATTAACAATTAAAAAAAATAAAAATCAAAAATTAACAATTAAAAAAAAAAAAGACAATAAATTTGGCTTTGCGACTTTGAATCTAGGCTGGATAAGATAAGAATAAAATTGTCGTTGAAACTTTGCACATCTTGCTGTAGCAAATACGTCCTTACATGTATCATTATCTGTGGTAACCAATGTTCCATAACGAGCAGGAGAAAGCATTCTGAATTGATTGGAGAGCTATCAAATCTTTATCACAAGGAAGAAAAATTATTGTCCGAGGTTGGTATCCACCTGAGATTCCCGCAAGGGTGGATATCTCATCTAGTTGCTATCCTTTAAAAGATAATTAGTATTTTTTGTGGTTGCGTAAAGTTTTGTCTATCTATTTCTAATTTAATTGTGCTCTTCTTTTTAAGACTATTCCGGATCTTTGTTGGGAGCTGGCTCAACTCCAAGACACGTACATTTTGCAAGGTGTTTTCTTAAGCTCTCCCTTTCAGAAGTGTACTTTGAAGTTTGAATCTATTTGATTTACTTTTTGGGCTCTAAAGATCTTGCTATTAGGATTGAATATTGATGCCATCTAAATGAAACTTTAGGTGATTATGATTTGAAGGTCATGCGCCAAGAATACTATATCAACCGGCAGAAAGCGGTATGTTGTCAGCTACACCTATTAGCCACCCATATTTGATTGGTTTAATAGAAAGAAGAAAGATGTCTACTGTTTTTAAGCTCATTCCTCAAAATATTGTTTGCAATATAAGAAGGAACTACAATCTTTGTTTTAAATAATTGCATTAATTTTGTAATGCTGCGTTGGTATCACTTTAAAAAAAAAAAATGTTAATATTACCAAATTAATTTTCTTCACTAACACTTGACATCCTTTATTTCTTTTGTCAGTATATAAATCATCTTGTTAATCAGCTTGCAAGACATCAGTTCTTAAAGATAGCTTGTCAGTTGGAGAAGAAGAACATGCTTGGAGCATATTCTTTGCTTAAAGTAATTGAATCGGAGCTGCAAGCCTACTTGTCAGCAACAAAAGGCCGTGTGGTATGGCTCCTTATCTTTGATTGTTCCTCATTTTGTTGTTGTAGGTGTAGAAATATTAGCATGTCTTCCATCCTCTCTTTTCTGCGCAACTGTTCTTTTTCTATCTTGCTTGGTTTTTTCATTATTCTCCTCCATTGCTCTTCTGCCTTCTCTTCCTTTTTCTTTAGTTTTTCCCATTTCTGTTTGAAGTTATTTGATGTTCTTTCTTAATGTTTTCGCTTGATACTTCTGTTTGCATTGTCTCTCTTCTTAGTTCTTCCCGTATATGTTTGAAGTAAGTTGATGTTCTTTCTTAATGTTTTTGCCTGATACTTCTGTATGCATTGTCTCTCTTCTTAGTTTCTTAAGGAAAAGAAAGAACATTAATTGATAATACAACTATACTAACTCATTTTGCATGTTCTCTAATTGAAGCTAAACCTATACTACTGGGGGAATATGCTTCGAGCTTTTCTATTTCTTTTTTCGACAACTGCAATGATTGATAATGTTGCACAATTTTGTAGGGTCGCTGCCTGGCATTGATACAAGCTGCATCTGATGTACAAGAGCAAGGAGGAGTGGACGATCAGGACCATTTTCTTCACAGTGTTAGGGATCTATTAAGTATACATTCAAGTAATAACAGTGCTTTATTATCGGATGAATATCTAACTGTTTTTCAAGTAGATAATATCATAGAAAGTTTTTCTGTCATTTTCTAGACGCTCAAGCAGGATTATCAACATATGTCTCGGCTCCGGGCATTGTTCAGCAGATATCTAGTCTTCAAGCTGACTTAATGACCCTTCAGTCTGATCTTGAAAACTCTCTTCCCGAGGACAGAAATAGATGTATTAATGAGCTGTAAGTTACCCTGGTCTCACTTAGCATTGCGGTGCCATGTCTTACAATCTCTAAACGAGCCTTCAATTTGCGCATCCGGTTTATTTGTATCAGGTGCACTTTAATTCAAAGTTTGCAGCAATTACTTTTTGCCTCTTCAACTACTGCACAACCGATATTGACACCTCGGGTACAAACCTTTCTCATTAGCTTATCTTTGCTGTTCTTGACTTGGTATATTCCCTTAAAGTTACCACTACCATTGGGTCAGTTTTAGGTTCCAGTGACAGGAATAGATTTACTTATTTATTTTCCTAATCCAGGATTTGGCTGGTAAGTGGTGATTAGTGGAAAACATAATGTACGGAGAGTATTCATTTGTGGAAAGATAGAAGAAAATATGATAAGTCTAGTATTAATGACCAGCTTCGATGCTTTTTAGAAATTTTGATGACCAAGATATCTGCATAATTCTGCACTCTTATTTTTATTTCTTCTTTGCTCTAATGCAATGTCTTTGCCCTGTGTCAATTATACCTTTTTCCAGCCATTGATGAAGGAGCTTGATGAAATGGAAAAGATAAATGCAAAACTTTCCGCTGCAGTCGAGGAGGTGACCCTCGAGCACTGTAAGAAGAATGAGGTAATATCTTTTTGTTTCATTTACTGCCCTCCTGATTCGTAAATCAGTCTATAAGTTTTGTTGAGAACTTGAGAGGAAAAAATAAAAAATAAAAAATAAAATTGGGCGGTAGGAATTGGATTAGATTAATGCTACTTACTAATGCATCTCCTCGTCCAAACTACAGAAAATTTGTAAAGAAACAAATTGGGCGGTATACTCGTGGTTGTTGTTGTGTGTTTTTGTTTTTGTCTTTTGTTTTTTGTACTGTTCGATACTCTCAAATGATGAAACCAACCGGCTTACTAATAGGTTTATTAGTATTATTGTTTCTTAAATTTCGGTTGTTTATTACTTTTCCCGGCTGCTTCTTACTTGTGCTACCTTACAGATTAAAGAACTGGATTGAACCTCTAATAACATGTACATGCATACTCTGTTTTCTGGAATGCAGATAGTAAAACATCATTCACAAGAGGTTGCGCTGCAGAGACGGGTTTTTGTGGATTTCTTTTGCAATCCTGATCGTTTGAGGAGCCAAGTTAGAGAGTTAACTGCCCGAGTCAGAGCGTTGCAAGTTTCCTAGATCCTTTTTATCGTTTTCTTTCTAAAATGTTATATATTTTGCTTTGATGGTTTCTTGTGTGTGGGTCTGCAGGGCAGTCTTGTACGTATTTATGTTGAATCATCGTATTGTAAAGATGAAACAAATAACGTTTTATTTATGGATGCGTTTTTTCCACTTTTTTTTTAATTTTTTTTTAATTTTTTTAACAAGGGGTTCTAGATAGATGTGTCTTATTGTTGTCTGCAAAACGTTTTAGTTTATAGAAGTAACTTTTTCCAACTCGGGAAGTTTGAGGTATATTAAGCACCTTTTTTTTTTTTTTTGTTAATATGAATGGACAATTAGAATCTTAAAAGTCCAATCAAATAATTCACTGTAGATGTGATGATCAAGGTTATTTAAGTCAATAAATAATTTCAACAAGTTGTCCAATTTCCATGGAAAAGCGTCCTTGTCCGGTACGTGCTGAAAAAATTACTTGAGAACACTATTAATGTTGAAAGGTGAACTTCATTTGTCAATGATATACAACATTGATGTCCTTTTAACATTATTCTTTTTTTTTTTTTAATATATATAATAATTTTATTCGTACTTGTTATCCCACTCAAGTGCACACGTTATTTTGGTCTTGAATCCGGATTCCAGAGATTCACGTGAAAATAAGCGTGGAAAAAAAAAATGTTCAAACGAGTTTTAAAGTGCACAGTATCAAAATGAAAAATATATAAAACTGACTTACATTGATTAAATGCTTAGAAACAGAGTTCTCCTAAAAATACCAATCGACGAAACTTGATTAAGAGGATTAATCCATACAGTTCCGTTCGGGGTAGACACCTTACACGTAGGGAAAAAAAAAAAAAAAAAAGTAGTGAAAGGATCGTAGATTCTCCTAAGAGATTTATTTGTACTTCCCTACCTGAAAAAACACGAGAGAGATTTATTTGAATATTTACAAGGTGAATGATGAAGAACCAACCAACAAGGCCAAAAACCTCACTTGACTTTCTCAAGCTTAGATGAGGTTCTTGTCAATGGTGGGTTTTCGCAAGCAGCTCTACCGAACCTGGACAACCTAGGCTGGCCATCACCATTGGTACGGACAATTTTGGAACTGAAACTCTCGCCACTCCTCTCTCGGATGTCTGGTGCAGTGTTGCATGACATGATCTTGGCCCGGTGGAGATGGCATCTGAACGAACCTGCGTGGTTGGTTGGTGCGCAAATGCAAGCTCTCTTCGACGTTGTATCTGCTGCTTTACTGATCTCTGCCATGACCTTCACCGAGGAATTGTTGCTCTCCGTCGTCACTTTCTTTGCACTCTTCTTCTGCATTTGTGATCTTGCCAGTCCATCTTCTTGACTTGGCGCTTTTTCCATCTTCTTAAGCCTTGCGTTATGGTGGAGAGAGTGGAACATTTTAAAGTAACCAAAAATCAATAAAAAGAGAACAGAGCCTTTTTTTTTTTTTTTTTTTTAATGATGCAGTATCTATGACTCCTTCCTATTAAAAAAAATAAAAAATAAACTGTCGGGTTTAAACCTGAGAACTCCTATCTAAACACCTCCCCTCCACTGCTGTGCTAGTCCCAGTGGGGTGAACAATGGCAAACTTATAATAATAGTACAGGAGTTGATATTAATAAGTTGAAAACCACAAGGGAGAAAAAAATAAAAAAAGAAGCGTACAGCTAGAAATATTAAATGATTTCGTTTCTCAACAAACTTGAGATTTCTCATAATCAAACAGCTTTCATATCCCGGGATTTGAGTTAAATAATATAAAATAGAAATTCCGAGTCTAAAAGGCCCTAGCAATTTTTTTCCCTTATGTACTTTAACATATTTATATCAACCATGACAATGGTTCTCCTTTTCTGTTATTATAATCAAACAGATTTCATATCCCGGGATTTAAGTTAAATGATCTAAAATAGAAATTCCGAGTCCATAACGCCTTAGCAATTTTTTTTCCCTTATATTATTGAATAGCCATATAAATGTAAACATATTACTTTCGTAGAAGAAAGAGATCCGGAGAGATTACCTTATTATAATCCGAAATCAGTACCACCCAAACACACTAAACAATCAAGAAAATAACAAGAAACAACTTTTCGACAATTACGTACAGATTTTATATCACTAATCTTCAAAACCCAAAAAATTCAAGAATTAAAACCGATGCATTTTCCGATTCTATACAGATATATTTCATAAAGAAACATGAACAAACAAGATCGGAGGATCAAAATATTCTATACACACACACACACACACACAGAGCAATACATACATACCAAAAAGTGAAGGCTATGGAGTTATTCTTTGACAGGTTCTTTATATCAGCAGACATCGTTGTTGCATCGAAATTCAAGGTCTGCGATGAAATCTTGAACAAAAAAGAAACTAAAAAAAAAAAAAATCAAAAGATGGGAAAGAACGCTTTTTATATACGTATAAATATATAATATGGAAACTGGATGAAATGCTAATAAGATGGCATTGAAAGCTGATGCAAATGGAATTATAGGACTGGGAGATTCATATAACGATATTCCGATTAGTAATGGGAAAATATTTGTCATGTCATGTCTCTCTCTCTAACTGAAGAGAGAGAGAAGAGAGAGAGAGAGGGGGGAGAGTGGAATGGAGGCCAATGAGGAGGCAACACGCTCACGCATGCAACGCATAGGGATGAAACACTTGGGTACATAGGGAAATGCTTTATATTTAGGGATAGTAAAAAGCCATATATACTAGCAAGTGGTCCTATAATATATATACTCTCTTCCCCTGAAATATTCAATCTTTTTATGGAGTGTAATCTTTTTTTTTTTTTTAATGGTTGAAAATATAGTTTAGAGATAATTTTATATGTGATTTAATTAAATGTTAGAATTTGAATCTTTCATTATTATAGATTGATCTAATAATAATATTATTTCTGATTTTATTTATAAAAAAAATACATATTTTACATCTTCATTCTAAATTTTGGCAAAAAAAAATTTTGAACCTCCCACCTCAATCTTTTTAACTTTTATCTTTATGTATCTAATCTTTTTATGGAGTGTTAAATTAATATAATAATATAAATTTTTTTATTTTTTAAATTAAAAAAATTCTTTAACATAGTTTTGAATATGACTGGTAATTCGTATCAACAAGTCGAATTCATATCGCGTTAAAGCCAACACGAATTGTCAAAACTCTAACATGGACCCGACTCATGACCTACTGGGTCAAAAAAATCCCAACACTAACCCAACCCGCCAATACACTATTTTGGGCTGCTTAACACAACACGACCCATTGACCTGCGACCCGTCAACCTACCAGAAATAAGGCAAAAAAAATTTAAAATATATTTTAACATACAATCAAGATCCATATTAAGCAAATTAAGCACTATATCATCACATAATATCAACATAAAAAACAAAATCATATTAATTCATAATTAGTTCATCACAAAAGGTCAATTTAAAACACAAAACTATATAAACCCATAATTAGTTCATCCAAAAGACCACCACCAAGTTAACTTGAATTGTACAAAAATTTTGAACGGGTTGTTGCAGGTTAATTTCGTGTCCATCGGATTGACCCGAATCCAACTCATTTTTCTGTTATGTCATGCGGGTTCACCCAAAACCAATCCGCATTTTTTTTTACCAATCCTAACCTGTATTTTTTTGTGTCGAATTCGTGTCATGTTACATATCGTGATCTAAATTGTCAGTCATAGTTTTGAATTTAATATATGTGGTATTTGTTGAATTTTAACCTTTTTTATTAGTTGATATACTGATTTTTTTTTTAATTTAACTAGTACGATACTATCATTTTCAATTAAAATTAAAGGTTTTTACGAGTTTTAAAGTTCAAAGTTTATAATTAAAATAGATAGAGCATATAAGATAACATTATATGTTATAACTATAAGATTACAATCAAATAAGTAATTCTTTTTTCTTTTTTTTATGTCAATCATAATACTGGCATGAAAAGAAAAACAATGTAAATTACTTTTTAAGCACATTATTATTATTATACTTACTAAAAGAATGCAAAGTAACTTCCCTTGACAGTAGAATTACGTTTTTACCCCTCTAACTATGGTTGCTAATTTGTATACCTACAGTATTTTTACTTTTTTGCCCCCCAAACCCTAATTTTGTTTTCTCTCATCAGACGTTTTCTTTGTCTTTTTCTCTTTCTCTTTCTACCTTTTTTCCCTCTCTCTCTCTCTTCTTCGCACGTCTCTCTCTCTCTCTCTTTGCCTACAGTGTTTTGTTTTTCTCTTCTTCGCCTGTCTGTCTGTCTCTCTCTTTACATTTTTTTTGGGCTTTTTTTTTTTTTTTTTTAATCGTATGACAGTTACAAAACTAATATCACGTAAAAATGATATAGAAAATAAAATAAATTTTTTTAACTGTTTACTAATAGATACTTTATGCATAACAATAACATAAAATATATCCATAAATAAATAAATTTATAAAAATTAAATTGTATATAAATTTAATATATGTTTATATGTTTCCATAAAATTTCGAAAATTTTTTACTTCAATTATACAATATATGTAATATAATAAAATAAGGGAAAAAATGTAAATATTGAAATAGTATATATAAATTGGAAAAAAAATTTGAATTGAAATTTAAACGATTTATAATATAAAAATATAGATTCAGTAAATATATTTCATAAACTATATATTTCATAATATGATACTTAAAAATAAAAATTGAATAAAAATAACAATAAATAAAAAACCATAAAATTTTCCTACTTAGCAATATTTTATTTCTAAGTGTAAAATAAATCGTATATAAAATTTTTGTTTAATTTTAGTCTGCATTTTATATGTTTTGTATATTTAATCATAAAGCAGAAATTTAAAGAAAAAATATAAAATATAAACATGTTTAAATATTCAAAAAAAATTTATAAAGTAAAGTATATAATTCATATTAATAAATATTCAAATTATATTAAATTTATACAACAAAAATATTCAAATAACAGGATATAAAACAACATCCTTCATCAACAGAAATTCAAACATCTTTTGCTGACCCATCTAGAAAACGAAAAGAATCAAGGTATATTTATCTTTTATATATACTTACATATTATATAATTATACAACTTTCAATTTTATTTCTAAACATAAATTAATTACTTTTCTTCTCATGACAAATCCGAGGAAAAAGAAAAGAAGATTAAACACGGTTGAAGATATTTTCAACGCAAAATGTTTGTTTTCCAACAACTCTGTTTATAAACATATATCTATATATGTTTGCCTGTATATATAAACCAAACACTTTTTTGAATATAAACTTAAATGTAAATTTATGATATTATAATAATAAATACTAAACAAATATACTGTTAATAATTATATTATTTATCTTAAGTAACTATTTTATAATATTCAATTTTTTTTTCCTGCATCTCTGTGCGTAGTACGGGCATTAAACTCGTATAGATAGAATTTAGCACCGATTCATCCCTTATCCTCATCCGCCATCTCTAGAAAAAAAAAAAAATATATATATATATATATATATATTTGACCTTTTTCGCACTCTCTTTGAAACATATCCTGCAGTCGTAAAACATATCAGAACTTGGAATCTTATAAAATTCTTTGGCTAACCCATTGCATATACCAGAAGTCGATAAGCTTTTGTGTCGAACAAAAACAAGATTGCCCAATTTTAGACGGACTCCTCTTTACAAATATATACTTTTATCAACTTAATTGACCAAATTCTGAGTCCAATGCTTCTTAGATATCTTGTATTGTTTTCATGTCTAAATAACTGTCTCTAATATTATTTTAACAATTTATTAATTTATTTTAGGTATTTTTAGTATTAATATTTTTTACATGACTAATTTATTTAATTTAGTTAATATGATCTGATACTATATAATAGAAAATTTGAGACAGCATATCTTGACTCATGCTCGTTTGGTTTGAGTTATCCAAACGACCACCTTGTTTGGATGAGAGGTCCAATTTTGAAATTTGAAATTATTTTACAAAAGAGTGTTTTTCCCAACTTTTTCTATCATTTTTCTTATTTAAAAAAAATATCTCATTTTCAAACTTGCTTTATACAATACTCTTTTGAAAAAAAAAAAAATCATTTTGAAATCTTCTCACAATGCACTATCCTCAACATAATTTCTTCTCATTACAAACAACCTTTTGTTTTCAAAAAGAAAATTTTTTACACATCCAAATATCATCTTATTGTTAAAATAAAAAGATTTTCTCATTTAAAACAAGAAAATTTTCCTTTTCAAAAATAAACACGTGATCTAAATGAAGTCAAACATTTTCTCATAATCCTTATTGGAATGTAATCAAGACAGGAAAATGGTTTGGAAAAAAAAAAAAACAAATTTTTTTTAGAGACAAAATAAAAACAATTTAAGTTATAGAATAAATTATCGACTGTTTAAATTAATTATTTATTTGTTAGAAACTAAAATTGTATTCTTAAGTTAGTAGCAAATCAACACATAAATGAGTAAGCCAAAAAAAAAAAAATCTTTCCGTTTTTTTTATATCAATCACAAGTGTAGCATTAAAGAAGTGAATTTAATGGTGATCTCAACTTTATTGGTTAGAGGAAAGCCGTGTTTTTTTTTATTTTTTTCTTTTTTTAAAGGTTTTTTTTTTGGTGTTTTGGGGGGGGGGGGGGGGGGAGGGATAATACTTAAATAACAGAAACGACAAATAATACGGGAGTCATTATATGACAATGCTGGTACTTTTGGATGCAAATAAATTTTTGAGTTAATAGAGATATTGATATTTGATAGAAGTATAAGATAAATTTAGGTAAATTATGAATATTTATTTGTATAAAAAATATCAAAAACAATGAATGCATATGGTTGTTAGTATAATTTAACAATAATATCACACATGACTCCATGGTACAGAGTTTGAATCTCCCACCCAAGTTTAAAAAAAAAAAAAGGAATATATGCTTTAAAATATAATAACTTTTGTGATGTTTTAAGATACAATGAACATTTCAAATATGTGTACATGCAAACAATTTCTACATCAAAAACTTTATACCTACTTTCCCCTTAAAATAAAAATAAATAAAAATAAAACCTTTACATGTATTTGACACAAGTTTTCTTACCAAAAAGTTCTAAATACAAGCATGACACTGGAATACTTGGTGATAAATTGTATGAGATAAATACTTTTTTCTCAAAATAAGTTGTCTACTAAAAGTGAATACTTATGTGATCAAATAAATTAAGATTTTCGGAGAAAAAAATTAATTAATTAATCAAAAAATTTCAGTTTATTGTACTACAAGCAACAACAAGAAAACTTTCCCCAAAAAAAAAAAAAAAAAAAAAAAAAGCAACAACAAGAAAAGAAAAGAAAAGAAAAGAAAAAGAGTACATAGATTTTTTTCTTCTAATTAAATGTTCATAAAATAGGAAAAAATAAAAGCATTTGATTATGCCCCTTAGGTCGCCAAACAAACTACGACGAGAGTTTCGCCTTACTTTTTTTTTCATATTGAAAAAGAAAAAAATGAAAGGGCCGTCTTATTTAAAACTCTAATTATTAAATCCCTTCTCTCCCACTTCACACCTCGAAAAGTACCGTTCTTATATAGAGAGGGACACTTTCACATCTTCTTAACCCGAAACGGCTGAGAAGAGGAAAGGTTTATTTTTTAGGATACTCCTGGGAACAGAAGTACACATCACAGGAAAAAACCCAAAAACAGAAGCGGAAGAGGAAATACTGGTAGATGGCTAGCAGATTAGCAGTAAAGTAAGATTAAAAAATTGAAAAAATTTCTCCTGATATTGCACTGATATTTTCTATTAAAAAAAAATTTTACCCCAAAAGATATATATATTTTTTAGACCTTTAAATTTCTGAAATTTCCATTGTGTATGGTTATGATCAATGTTTTGCCACAGCACCAGCCCAAAAGGCAAAAAGGAAGGGAAAATGGTGCTAATAAAAACTTTCACTCTTTTTCTTTTTAATTTTTTTTTTTTTAAAATTGAATATATCTGGGTCGCTTAATCAGTTCTAAAAAGGAGGAAACTTCGTGCCATGTTTGATCAAATCTCTTTATTATAATTTCTTTTTCTTTTTTTTTTCTCTCTTCTTTTCATTAACATATTTTCTTTGTCCAACGTGCAATCCTTCTTTAGAAAAAGAGGCATGGTGGGAATAGGATGTCTTCATCTCAAAAGCATCGAAATTTAAAAAAAGGGTCACGAGCTGCTATTATCAGATAATTCATCTGAATCCTAAGCAGCTCACTCTGGATGCCACAGCAAAACGACAAGAAAAGGTACGCTTCATATTGCAGATCTTTATCCAAATAATAATTTTGTGACAATGTTACATTTAAGTAAAATAATAATCAAATTATGCTTCTATTTTAATATAATGATCACATAATATGTAAAAATAAGTTAGATAATGACATTGAAATAATTCTGTAAATTTATTTGTTTTAGTGCTATCAAAAAATTAATTTTCTTTTCAGAAGTTACATCATAAATAAATAGTTAGATTATATTATATCATATATGTTTTCTTCATATTTCAAGTTTGTTTATGATCCGTCGTATCTTGACAGTTTTGATTTCACTTTTGTTTACATGGAGTTTGTGATGACCTTAAGGTCGCTAAGTAGTCTTTTCCTAGTATCCTTCTTGTTTTAAAAATTCGTAAAGGCGAGATCTTTTCCACTTTATTTCCTTTCTGCTTTAATATGGAAGAAAATATTCATACACCATACTGATGAGATCCCCTTTTCCTTTATGCAACAAACCCTTTTTAACCAACCAACCAACCCACGTACTTTTCCATTTTTTATATTTTTTTTCAACACCAAAAAAAAAAAAAAAAAAAAAGAACCCAGACATGAATATCCAAAATAAACCCCACATACACATGAAAGGAAAATCCTTTCCCTCCTTTTCACAAGACTTTCATGTCAAAATACGGTCCCTTCTCTTCTGTCACATAAATAAAAGGATCCAATTAAAGATTACATACCCCAACCAAAGCTCCACCAAAAGTAAAAGAAAAGACCCAAATATTCCTCTCTCCCCTCACAATCACATAAAATGACTGTTAGTTGAGAATATATATAGACATATATATATATATATATTTGGACCAACCAAGTTCCAGCAATTGAACACTTACACATAAAAGACAACCTCATACATCTCTAATATTCTCTTTTTATCTATGTACGTTGTAACTCCAACAATATATAAAAATACTCCTCTATATATATATATATATAAATCTGCTTCTCAAAGAGTCAAGCAATACAAGTTGGCATCAAGCAGCTTGAAAAGAAACTCAGCCCTCTCTTCTGCATTAACAAAATAAACAAAAAAACACCATCATTACAATTTCACTAGAATTAAAATACAATACAGATTGGACCGTTTAAGACAGAATTCTATCGAAAAGGACACACGTCAGATGCCAAATAAGGAAAGATGTATAGAGAAAGAAAGGGAAGTGAAAATCTCTGAGGAGAGGTTTTTTTATTTTTTTTATTTTTTTCACCTTTTTGTGTTTGACATAGAGGAGTTCAGGTGATATCTTGTAGAGATCTTCATCTACTGGTTTTGGTGTTAGCCTGTGGACATGTTCGGGTGGGGGACTAGGCGCCTCCTTCACATCGTCACTCACCCAACTGCTCTGGTGTTTTGCTCCTTTGACATGCGGGTCACCTAATTTTGTCTGTGCATTAAATCCGTCACCAACACAAAAAGGTCACATTCACATACCACGTAATGTGCTCATCAATTCATCCCCAAAATATTCCCTCTTCAATGACGTTCTTTGTCACGTGACAATATTAGGTGTGGAAAGGAGCTATTCACTACTCAAAGTTCAACTATTCAGACCTACATTTTTCTTTTCTTTTCTTTTCTTTTCCTTTTTAAATTTTAGGACTAGTTTAGAAGTTGGAATTTTATAAGTTGAAATTGATATGTGAGGTGGAAGTTGAAAATGAAATGTTATATAAAAAATAGTATATAAATTTAAATGTGTTCAAAAAATATATATAATGTGAAATTATTTCTTTTATCATTTTGAGCATTTAAATACAAGAATTATTTGATTTTAAGTTAAAATAAGAAAATTACATATATTTGAAGTTGTGAATTTTATGAAAATTTACGAAAGAAAATGAGATGTTGCATTTCCGTTCTAATTGGTGTTAGAAACGGCCCCTTGATATATATATATATATATATATATTTGTTTCTACAGTGTTGACTGTTGGGAAAGCAAATGCAAAAGCTGAAATCATGCAAAGAGGAGGAAGAAAAATCCATCACTCCATCATTAAAGGCACATGACTCAAAACCTACTTTACCATTTTTCAATGGAGGAAAGAACTTTAGCCGGGTGGGGAATACCCTTTTTTCTTTTCTACCATGATGAAATTAGCCTTCCCAAACTTTTCCATTTTTCTTTTCTATTACGCTCATCTACTCTACCTTTTGGCAAGCAAAAAAAAAAAAAACATATGAATATCTCTTACATTTGTGTTCATAATGTCCATAGAAGAAATAAAAAAAAAAAAAAAAACACCATAGCTGCTACACATGTATAGAACTATAGATATAGTGTATAAGGGTGATGGATTTTGCTTACTCTGCGGCGAGGAACGACAATCATGGCGGGAGTGACGACATCATTCTGGTACAAATCTCCAGTGACATACAAATCACGATCTTCAGAGTCACTGTAGCGGAAAAGGCCAGCTTGCCGAGCTGACTCAAAGCACTGAGTGAACGGAACGTTGTCGTTCCAGTCCCAGCTCCCAAATGCCGGTACATGATTATGATGATGTTGATGTTGATGAGCCATCCTGTACTCCTATATTTTCTCAGCAACCAAACACAGACATGTTCGAGAAACATTAGTACTTGGCAAAGAAGAACAAGAAGAAGAAGACACAGAAATAAAGTATAGTAAAACTGGACTTACTTCCATTGAGTTTGAAGAAGCAGAGAAGCAATGAGAATGAGATCAGGGAGAGAAGTACACTTCTAAATAACAGATATTTGACTTGAGAGACCTTATAAATGAAGGAAATAAAAAATAAAAAAAAAAACTGGGTTCTCTATCTTTCCTTTGTTTCTTTCCTTTTGTCTTTCTTGGTGGTCTGTGAGCGTGGGTTTGCACCCCAATTTAAAAAGGGAAGAGGAGAGAGAAAGAGAGGAGAGAGAGAGGGGGGGGTTGTGGAGAGAAGGGAATAGGGGTTGAGGGTAGAGGGGTGTAGGGGGGGGATTCAAAGCAAAGCAAATTCAACTACGGCTAGTGGGTGGTGTTGGTAAAAAGAAAGTAACCCAGATAACGAAGTTTCACAAGTATCAGACAGAGCGACAAAGAGGTAAGGTAAGGTATATGAGAGAAAGTGAGAGAAAGAGAGTGCAGTTCTGGCAGAGAAAGAGAGGAGAGAGAGAGAGAGAGAGAGGAGTTACTTTTTCCCTCTGTTTACTTTTCAAAGTTCTATCTTTAGCTTTTATCAGGGCCTCAACTTTGCCTAGTTTGTCGCTGATCAGACATATACACACACACACACAAATATTGTATATTCCAAAGCATCATAATAAAGACTCGTCTTTTCTTTCTCGAGAGTTTTCTTCAATCTCGAAGCATCAACACCCCTCTTCTCTCTCTCTCTCTCTCTCTCTCTTCTCTCTCTCTTTCATGCTGGTTAAATGGTAATACTCTTATTAGAACAGTTTTTAGCCTCTGCTTTTCCCTTCTCTGCTTTTCTCTTTTAAAACTCACCACACGAGCAAAGTGTAAAACCGTAAACAAAACCAGAGAGCTGTTACAAATACAAATATATTTGATATCAGGTGTTCAAAGGTAAAGTGGAAAACATTTGCATTTAATTGAGGAGGTTAAAGACCAGTCAGTTACTGAATCATGTGTCAGTCCTCCTCAGGGTCAACTTAAACAGAGTGTGTGTAAGTGTAACAACATGTTGAATTCCCTTGTCTTTTCACTCATATCTAATATTATTAAAACTTACTACTATAATTAACGCCATGTCCAAGCAACATTGTGTCTTTTTTCTTGTATTAAATAAATTAAACATTATATAGTGGAGCATTAATGCTTTGTCAATAGGGTACATTTTTACATTGTTAAATGATATTAAATTTTTTTAAACAATTTAACAAAATTAACTTGATGAAAATTTAGGGCCCGTTTGGTTCTCCATCTCCACTCAAATTAAACTGTACTTTTTTCATCATTTTTTTTATCTTTTCTGAAAAAAAAATTTGTCTTTTCTGAAAAAGTCAACAAAAATTACTATTCAAATTTAAAAATCTCAACTCAACTCAAACTGAACTTGTGCACCAAACAGGCCCTTAGCAATTAAGAACTCTGTCTTACTATAATGAAGTAGTATTTTCATAACCTACAATAGAATTCTCCTAATATTTAAGAAAAATAATGATAAAATATATTAGTGACGTTGAACATCATCCACTAATAAAAAGTGAATCCAATTATATATAATCAAAATAAATCAGACTCAACTTTCCATCAGCAGGGATGTTCACCAATGATATCTCCAAATATTGTTAAAAAATAATAATAATAATAATAATAATAATTTACTAGAACACCTGTGTTAATGTTAGTATATCAAACAGAGAAGAAAATCAAAATCCAACTGTTTCCACCCATGCTGAGGACATTTGCAGACAGGGACTGCGCCCTATTGGGTTTTGAACTTGAATATTTAAAAATTTTGCTTCGATAATTGTGTTTTAAATGTTTTTATTTTCATATTTTTTTATTTTTTATTTGTTTAAACTTATGGGAATTTGAACTTCATGAAGATGAATTTGGTGATCTTGTTGGTTGGAACTTGGAACTTGCACTTACCTGACACAGAATTTAACAATTTCACGCCCTCAAACTTCTGCAAGATAAATAAAAATTTCCAAATTCGAAATGGAAAAATTATCCTAGCTAGCAACTTTTAATTAATTAATAGTTTGATCCTGGAATTCCATTGCAGTAAATAATTTTAGCTTGCACATTACTGGGACAACTAAAGTTGAATAATCTAGTCAGGAACAGCAAAATTAAATTCAGGAAGAAAAAAAAAAAAAAGATTAGAAGAAAAAGGAGAAGAAGAAGATGCTGAGGACCCCTCATGTGAGATTCTTGAGCTTTTCTCACTATCTGGGTGGCCTATTTATGCAAGAAAACTGATTCCAAATATATCTTCTTATCATCTCCTTTTCTTTCTCCTTTCTTTTTCGCCTGAAAAATCCTTGTCATCGCCTGTTATAAAATTGACAATTGACAAGTCGATCGACAAAAATGACTTTACTACATGGACAAATTAAGAACTATGTATAAGAATATACATGAGTGAGTAGGATGTTTTCTTTCTGTATGATTCGGTAAGATTAAATATGGATTCTTTTTAAGATCCTATACGATTAAATTAAATTTGCAAAATTATTACTTTATCAATTGAATACTCTGATAATCCAATTCAAAAATTCAATTATATGCATCCGGATCCATTACCTAAACGCTACCTTAATGGAACACCATCCAAAGTTTGTATCCTGCTGATATTTTAGGTGACATGGTAACATACATGTTATGAAACTTAAATGCGTTTTGTTGATAGGTTTAAGTTGAAATATTTATGTTGGAATTGTTTGTCTTTTTAAAAAACTAATTAAAAACCTCATTGACTTTTAAAAATGAGTTGAAAAATTTTTGGGTTTGCATTGGTGAACCAAAAGTGGGCGTAGGTTTGTATATGTCTTGACAAAGTTTCAAAGGGCCGCTTATGAGTGTTTTCACAAAGTTTTATAGTTACGTTTAAAAATTCGTTAGAAGGTGTTGAGGGAGATTTTGTATATCTACATTTGATCTGCTAAAGACTTTTTCAACTGCTAACAAATTTTGAAGAATTTTAATATGGAAGAATGCCTAGATAAATATATAGATACACACACATATATATATACTACAGTGAAAGCTCGAAAGAGAAATGTACGAGAAAGAGAGGTAAATGAAGAGGAGTAAAACTAGAAAAACAGAGAGGAAAAAGGTTTTAAAAAAAAAAGGAGTTTTTTTTTTTGCTATGTTATTTATTTCTTATATTTTACTATCATAACATAACGAGTATACTTGACGGATTGCTTCATAAGTACCCATTATTGAATTGGAAAAATCTTCATAATGAGGGAGAAAGCAACAAAAAATTAATTGTACTTTACGAGTAAAACTTGGTCAAAACATGGTATTAAAGGTTAACATTAATAGGATATTTATGCAAATTTTTTGTTTCAAACTTACGGTAGAGAGATTCAAACTCTACATTCTATATAATATGGTGGAATCATGTGAGAAATTATATCTAAACTATACCTGAAGCAACAAATAATTATGTAATTTTGAACGTTGGTTTGACGGAGGACTTGCATGCATGCATAGAATGGCCATACATCTTTCAATACATTCTCAACAATATGAATGAATACATAGAACTGTTCTTTCCATTCAATGAAAGTGACCGTTCATTATGCAAAAAGGACTGTTTTTTTTATTTTTTTGACTCTTCGTTTATTTTTTTCGGCTATGTTTATTTCTTCGTTTGACACATAAGTCTTACACATATCGTGACGGTTTTGTCTTACTCTCTTATATTTCGAACGAGTAGTCGTTTTTCATTCTTTTTCTGTGCTTTTTCTTTATTACTCCCTCACACTTAATAAGAAAGCTGATCAACTTATAATAAATATCACTTTCTGCTGGTATTATAATTGTGTAACTTAATTATAGCTAGCTTTCGTTGTTTGTTTGTGGCGGTTGCTTCTGTTCTAACCCTGTATTTTTGGGTTTATTTTTAGTTGTTCTAACTTTGGCACGTTTTGCTAGAACCCTTTTGCAGACTGAATTTTGTGATTCTGATGCTGTTCTTTTCTTCTTGTTTTTATTATATCATTCGGTGGAATATATTTGAGTTTTATATTACTAGCTACCTCATTGGAAAAATTCTTGGAATTTTTAGACTGTCTTGAGGATTCATGGATTACCATTGGAAATCGAACAACATATATATAAATACATATATATGTGTGTGTGTGTATAAACTGCAAATGCTAACTCGCCAACTGGTATGATTTCAGGAGATAGGTGATGATAACTAATGAAGCCATCCAAACCAGAATCTCTCCAAACTTCAAAAGCATATTAGAAAGAATATTAAAATTATTTGGGTGCACAAATCTGTTCACGAGGCTTGTTTCCTTCTTATTATAGAATGAGCTCGAAGCTGGAAAGTCGGTCTATAGGTTTTTTTTTATAGCAATTCCTGTAATAATATGTATTTTTCCCAGTTCAGCTTTCTTTGTACCTATACAATTATACAGAAAACTAACTTATAATAATCGTCATTAATGTAATTCTATATATCTCAGAGATTATAACTAATCTTTACTTTACTCTTGTGCTGCTCTTTTCTCAAATCTCACCCCATTAGATATATATATATATATATATATATCTATATATATAATAATTCCAAAAGGCGAAAGTACAAAAAACCAATATTCTTTAAACTCCATGAATAAGATATTAACAAAAGTGGGCCATGGAGACTCTCCCGTGAACCCCGAATATGGCCAATTCTCCTTCACGGGTGTTAAACTTGTGGTTCATAGCTTAAAACAGCCCTACCACAATTATTGTTGATCTCTCACTGTCTCTCATTTTGTGTATGTGTGTATCTATATAAACACACGCATTAAAGTAGCAAGAACTCTATAGCCACGAAAGGCAAGAACAAACTCAAAACGAGATAGAGCCCGAGTACGTAGAAAAGATCAGAAATAAAAACCAATAAGTACATACCTGGCCCTGGAGATGACCAACGGAGCTCGGAAGCTGGTGGTGGTGGTGCTTTTGGTGGCAATGGTGGTTAGTTTGTTTGAAGGGTATGGAGCGATGACCTTGTGTAATTTGACGGATGAGGATTTAGAGACTTGCAGGCCGGCGGTGACGGCGTCCCCGAACCCACCGGAGCCCACCGGAGCGTGTTGCGATATTCTCAAGAATAAGGCTAACTTGACCTGCCTTTGTGAGTATAAGAACTCCTTCGAGCTGCCTCTCCTAGGGATTGATCCCAACCTCGCCATGGCCCTCCCCCAAAAATGCAAACTTGACCCTCCTGCTGGTTGCCAATAATCCAAGGTACGTATTAAATCTTTCGTCTTACTTATGATACGGTTAAATCTTTCGTCTTACTTATGATACGGTACATCTCACGTCAACAATAATTTCTTATATATAATACTAACTCATTAATATGTAATATTTTTTGTTGTCTTACAAATAAAGTTGCATAAGTTTAAAAAAACAAAAAGAGTTAGATCAGTTAAAAAGGAGACTTGTTCTATATACTAGCAATACTAAATTACTTATCAAGTTTGTCTAATTTTGTTCGAGTTTATATTCTTGTTGTTACGTCACGAGTAGTTGTAGTACTCTAGAGTTTGATTTTGTTAGTACCCTAATATTTGACTCGTACAAAATTTTCGTCTTAACCTTTTTTTTTTTTTTTTTTTTTCAGGTTTTCTTCTGCTTTCAGGTGTGTGGCAAGTACGAAACGTCCGCTTGGTTTGATGTAATTGGGTTTTATTAATAACATAAATGTATTAATACTAGTATGGTGTGATTTGCAGCTCTGTTCTTATTTTATGTTATTTTGTTGTAACAATCGTTACACATTTGGTGTATTTGTATTTGTGAAATTTATGCATTCTTGTGTTTGTGGCGTAAAATTGGGATGCTATTGTGTAATATTTGCTTCCCCGAAGCGTATTGGAAAATGTGATTTTTTACTTTCTAATTGCAATTCGGTCCCCTCTAGCTAGGTTCCACAGTTTGTTTGGAGAAAGAGTTAAATAACATATTTATAGAAACTAAATCAGTAAATAACAGCCCACATAGGGGTCAATGAGTTTGCACATGAGGTAATCTTAAGGATCTTACTAACTAGGAGGTCAGAAGTTTAAATCCCCCTAACTCATGGGGAGTGTAAACCTTGCATGCATGGTGTTTCAAAACGGAAAATGATTAAGACACCACTAGATCATTTTATCATCAAAAATTAAAAAAAATAAAAATCAATAAATAACATAATTATAATATTGCTCGAATAAATAACATAATTTTTTAAAATAAATAGAGAGTATGAACTAAAACCTCCCATCAAATTTATTTAAACAGAAAAAAAATAGAAAATAGAAAATCATATCCAATCTCAACGGTAGATCAAACAAAAATAAGAACATAACAAACAACCTTTCATATATGGCAGATAAATCTAAACTAAACTTCGATTCATTTATAAATCTTAAAACCTTTACTTTTTGAATATATAAAGTTTATAAGTACTTTTCTTTTTTCAAATCAGCAATTATATCTCTTTGCATATTATTATGTTCCTTCAATTTATTTCAAGATTTTGAAACCTCAATCTCCACTTCTTTTTGAGTAAGTATACAATGGTCTAGTTTCATTCAACGCTTCTTATTCCTAGCATTCGAAGCCTCTCCAACATCTCTATTTAAAGAGGGCAAATAAATACTTTTATACCTCTGGTTACGTTGTCTTTTTGATATAACAGCCGTATAATGTTCATTCTGCTTTTTCAACATGATCTGCTCAAAAAAGTATCGCAAGTGCATTGGCTTCCTCCATAACTTAATTAACTATTTGATAATTCTCAATAAAAGAGAACACCACTAAAACAAGACCTGATTGATCGACAAGTAAATATGTCATTTATTCAACTATTTCGTAAATATTATTTTAACTTCTATACATATATAAATAACTAAATAAGTTATTTACTAGGACCAGTTTGGCAGAGTTTCTTAGAAGCTGTTTTGGTTTATGAGGTCCAAAAATAGCTTTTGAAAATATTTGGACGATCTGTCATAAGAGTTTTTAGTCTTTAAAAGTGCTTCTTGTCAAAGTCAAAATATATGACTTATGACAAAAACTCTTCATAGTATACTTTAAAACTTATAACAAAATTTAAATTAGACATTATAAACTTCATTTAACATTTTTAGTATTTATTATAATATTTTAGAAATCATTTTGACCTCAAAAGCTCTTTGATTTCAAATACTTACTGAGAAACTATAATTTTTGCTTTTCTTTTTTTACTGATTAAAAATAAAAGCAAAAACTCTGTCAAATGATCTAAGCATCCCAAGTACATTTCGCAGTTTTTGTTTTCTTTGTGCATGGGCTTCAATTACTTTCCAAAGAGGCTTATTGGGTTTGTTCAACATGAGGAAGAAGCCTATTAGCCCACTTTTTTTTGGATCGTGAGGTAGAAGTCCATAAGCCCCTACTAGAGCAACCTTTAGTGTTGAAAGTTAGGTTTTTTTGGTTATATACTGAAATAAAGAATAAAGATGGAAGTAGAGATTAACCTTTTTGTGATTAAAATATCCTAAACATTCCTTATGTTCTTTAAAAATAATGTAAAAATATCCAAAAGATAGAAGTTCCCTCAACCTCGATATGAAACTTCGAGTCTGACTGCCTCAACTCTCTGTTTGAGAATTAAGATGTTTATTTGTCTTTAAATTTTGGTTTCTTCAATTTTTTTATTCATCAATGTTGAAAATAATAAATAATACATATTATTGAAAGTAGTTCGGTTATTTTTTTCTTTTTAAATTAGGACCAGCCAAATGTGGGGAATGAATTGTTTCTAGAATAATTTTAAGACTACGAAGTGTAGACAGTGTATTTTTAATAAACATAGGAATTACTTAAAATATTTTTTATAATAAAACGGAAAACGTCGACTAGAAAAAAAAAAAGAAAATGAGAATATTGGACAAGCTAGTATGAGCGCCACCGAGAATTATAGACAACAGTTGTAACTCTACATTTCATGAGTACAAAACTTGCATTTTTCTGCCCCTTGCTCTTTTTTAACTCTATATCTACCTAACTAAAGTAATTAGGTTCCTCTCTTTATTAGGTTGCTTACTTTTGAGATGGAATGGCTTAATCAAACAACTTGTATTACAGTAAATACCTAAGTTCCAAATTTGAAATTGTTTGAAAATAGATTTGAGGGACCCACTTACTTCTAGCGATGATGGAAAAACACATCGAGGTGTGGCCCTTCTTGTTCTTGAGTAAACTGCCTAGAGTGGGAACGAGATCCATCTTTATTCATGGCAATTTTTACGTTGCCATTATTTTGAGTGCAAATGATATGAAAGTCCCATCAACATAGAATGCACCTATTGAAAAATCGGGGACATTTTTATTTTCCCTGAAATAGAGATTTTAGCTTAAATTGAAATAGTGCAAATGATATGAAAGTCCCATCAACATAGAGATTTTTATTTTCCCAGGCCTTGTTTGATCATCAGCTCTGTTTAAATTTTTTTTTGTCTTTTTTCTCAAAATTTTCGTCTTTTTCTCAAAAAATTTTTTATCTTTTCTGAAAAATCAATAAAATTTACTATTTAAACTTATCAATTTCAACTCAAACTTACACACCAAACATCCCTAAACGTTGGAAATGTCAAAAAAAAAAAAAAAAAACACTCTTCACTTTGATTCCAAGGCAACTTAAACTCGGTGACTCACTACGCTACTCACGAGAAACCCACCCACCCACCCAACCCATATCTGTCTCCCCCAACAGAAAAAGTCTAGTAGGGACCACATTACACCCACCGTACAATTGTCACATCCCTCCTCCAACAAGGCCAGGACAAGACACGTGTCCATGGTCAGAACAAAAATGAAATAAAGTAACAGTCTCGCCTTTCCATTTATCAAAAACTGCCCAATTGGCGCTTTCGCATTCATCGAAGCGATAATTTATCGGTTAATCAAAAGCAACGTAACATCGATACACAAAGCAACACGTTAATTAACTTAAAAAACCAACACGGCCAAAAATACGTAAATGCCCTTTTCAATAACAAAAGCCATTGACAGGGAAATGCAAAATAGGCCAAGAGGATAAATAATTGAAAACAAGTAGAGGTATACGGTAATATTAGTAAAAATACTGCCAGCTGTCGGTTAAAAGATGTCCAAGTTGATGAGAAATGGAAATAGAATTTAAATCCAAAGTAGAAATACGGTAGAGCAGTCAAAATATAGAGCCAACTGTCGGCTAAAAGATGTCTCCAAGTTGATTTGTAATTGCCCAAAAAGAACGAACAGAACAATTATCATCATCGCCTTCCAAAATATAAAAAAGCATCATTAAGCCTAAACCTATGATTAACCAAATCCTGACATCTAAGACATCCTTCTTTTCCCAGAAACGGGGCCCACCACTTCTTCACTAAACATAATATCAAAAGATAGAAACAGTAAGTAAAATCAAGATCATGATAAAGACCAGATCAGATTAGACGGCATCTATGCTTCCACGTCGACAGACTTATTGGCCGGGGAACAAATAAGCCAGACGTAGCCGTACGGGTCCTTGACCTTGCCCACGCGCCCACTGCAGCACGCGCTGTCACCCTCAACTGTCTCACCCTCCGCAACAGCTCCGGCAGCCAAGGCCTTCTTCACAGCTGCGTCGACCTCCTGTGTCTCCAGGCAGAGCACCACGCCACCAGATCCAGTAGATTTCGCTCTACACATTCACACAAGTTTATCAAACCCTCTCGAAAACATAAAATATTATTGAAAATGACAAAAGAAATATTATAACTACATAAAAACCTTCAAAGTGAAGAACCTCAAAAATAAACAAAATATTGTTCAAACTCCAGAAAACAAATAATATAATATAGGAAAATATGGATGAGATTGAATCATTGAATATTTACAAAAGCAAGAGTGACTGAACGTACAATGAGGAAGCACAAGAAACACGCAAATATTAGGCAAAATATTTAGAATAAGACAAGAACCAGAGATCTAGCACAAGAAAATTCCAAAATAAAAGCATAAAATGCCAGAAAAATTACAAAGCCAGAAACAAAATATTTTAGACAAGAATCGCAAGCATATACAAAATACATGATACATGAGATAAAAATAAATAAAAATAAAATATAGTCAAACCGGAAGTCAAAAAAAGCAAATAATATTCAAAGACCTTCCAAACAGTCTAAGAAAAAGATAAAAAAAATTAATCAACATACAGAAAATATATGTACAGATAATGAAACTGCCGTGAAACAAAAAGACCAGAGCTAAAACACTAGGAGAGGTTGAGAAAAACGTGAAACGAAACGAGTAACAGACTCAAATCATCAAAGCGACAAAGCTGCTTGTTCTCGCTGTAGATCTAAAAAATATACAAACAGCCATAGCAAACTACAGAGAGTAGAAAGAGATGCAGCGAAAGGCAAAGAAACGTACGGATCATCAGAGTCGTCAGCGAGGTCGGAGACGAGAATGGTGAAGCCGGCGAGCTTGAGCTCTGCAGAGAGGACAAGAGGGAGCTCTTGCTCCGCCTTGCGCTTGGGGTGCACGGTACGGCTAACCTCCTCAGCGCCGAACGCCGTCTTGTAGAACTGAACGGCGTCGTTGGCCTTCGGAGCTTCGACGAACAGCTGCGGCTTCACCGCCGTGAAGGACACGACATCGGCGACCTTCTCAGCTCCTCCTCCGTTCTGGACCTCCTGCTGCGCGGCCATTGTTGCAAAAGAGAGCGAAAAGTGAAAGAAGAGAGAGAGTGTTAACCCTAGGAGAGAGAAAATGGAAGTTCAAACGGATAAAAATGAAAATTGCGTGGGTCTTGAAGTGGGGCTACTTATAGAACCGGGAAAGCGCAACCGTCTGCGTGCATATCTGACGAGGATATAACCGATAAAAATGTTAATCAGGGTTTGTTTGGAACACAAGTT
The DNA here is from genome assembly GCA_009761775.1 of Ficus carica. Taxonomy (NCBI): domain Eukaryota; kingdom Viridiplantae; phylum Streptophyta; class Magnoliopsida; order Rosales; family Moraceae; genus Ficus; species Ficus carica. The sequence goes on along the minus strand of CM019748.1, from coordinate 1,062,091 downwards.
TCATTCAAAGTATTTTTTTCATCATATTTTTTATTTTTTTTGAAAAAAAATTTTGTCTTTTTTAAAAAAATCAACAAAAATTATTATTCAAATTTAAAAATTTCAACTTAACTCAAACTGAACTTGTGCACCAAACAGGTCCGAAGATAAAATATTCTCGATTGACAAAACCACCCCTGTCCTTTGGTTAAATTTACCAAGACTACCCTTCACTTTCCCGAATTTTTTTTGGCGTGTCACGCACTCCAACTACTAATTAGTCACAGCGCGTAATTACTGTTCTGATTTTTTCTGTACTTTCATTTTCTTTTTCCTTAATGCTCTGTCGTATTTCTTTTAATAATAAAAAAAATAGAGGGAAAAAATAAAATACAATTATATAAATTATGGGCATTTGGAAATTTGGAGCGTCGCTTTGGCAATGTAGGGGCAATGATGAAATTATGTTGAAGAAGAGTGGGGGTTTTGGGAAGGAAGGTGAAAAGTTTTTGTGGGAAAGTGAAATCCACAGCGACGCGCCTGACAAGCGGATCAAAGAGTGGTCCGTTTTGGATTTTCGCTCGAGTTTTTTTGATTTTTTTTTTTTTTTTTTTTTTTGGAATCACCATTTATCCTTTATCAAGCATGAGTGGTTTAATTATTATTAAGGGCATGTTTGGTGTGTAAGTTTGAGTTAAGATTTATAAGTTTAAATAGTAAGGGAGTGTTTGGGTGATGAGTTTAAACTCATCAACATCAACTCAAATTTTGTCTTTTCCCCAAAAAATTTTTATCTTTTCTGAAAAAGTCAACCAAAATCACTATTTAAACTTATAAATTTCAACTCAAACTCATTCACCAAACACCCCCTAAATTTTGTTGATTTTTCAGAAAAGACAAAAAACTTTTTGGGAAAAAGACAAAAATTTTTGGGGAAAAAGACAAAAAAAAGTTTGAACCAAACCCGTTGTCAAACAGACCCTAACCACTGATTAATTGAACTTTGTACTTTGTATCCAAATATTTTTTGTGAGAGAGTCATAGAATTATGGGAAGAGCAATGCGTGGGAGATTCGTTGTGTGTGCTAGGATGTTCATTTGAATACCTATGATATCTCATCATGCCTCCAATCTCTATTGTTTATAAAAAAATTTTGCAAGTAACAAATGAAACAAAAATGATGATTCTATTCGATAAATATATTCAATTTTACACAAATCATTGTAGATCTAATATTACATGTTATATTGATAAAACAAGACATTTTATAGATGTTGTCGAGTATCAAATATGAATATATCCCGAAATTGAAAAAAACAAAAAAAAAAACAAAAAAGAAAGTATATGCTTTGTCTACGTGGGCTTTGAGTTTGACCGAGGGGCATTTGAAAAACATTAATAGGATTATAAAACTATCGTATATTCTAGGTGGCAATTTGAAGGATTGTATCTTATAAGTCTACCTAGTTTATTCTTTTAAAGATATTTATATTTTATCTGTCTTGTGAAATTGTTTGTGTGTACTTTTTATATGTGTGTGTATATATATATATAAACTGGTAGTCACTTGATAAGTTCAATATCGACAGAAAATTAAGACTTTAAGTGATTTATAAGTATTTATAAGTTCTCTTCGAGTTAGCAATTATCTAAAAGGTGTTCACTTATGAGTTTACATGGTTTCTTCTCGCTCTTTTGATCAATCTACCTCTTGAAAATTTGTTTGTGTGTGCTTGTTGTATTTGTCAAAAAAAAAAAATTTAGGAGGATAATATATTATAATTGCAACGCAGGTTATTAAAAAGTTTAGACCGTAGAATCACGAAATTTTGACAAACTCAAGTACAAGGAACTAATAAATAATAATATCACTGACTGACTAAATTAGTTCTTCTCCTCGACAAACATCTTTAATTGCCATGCTCATCCAATTCGTCTCCTTCAAATTTAGGCTACAATCCCACCTCTCCAATGTTATTCTTTATTGGGTATGGCCTAAGTTTTTGGAGTTTAGTATATTTCGTTCGAAATATAAAAAAATTTAGTAATATTTATTTGATTTGGTCCCTATACCATTGCCGGTGGGTCCCACTCCTATTAACTATTAAGATAAGGTATTTAAATTAATTTATTGATATATTTTGGGAAGCACCGCCTACTATTGACAAAATGCACGAATTAAATCATTCGAGCAAAAGCACAAAAATACAAAGCAAAATTGCCACGACTATCCAATTTTCCTCTTAGGTGTAACCTCGATAAATTAATAATCTCAATTAAATAATATTTTTTTACCGGTTCCAATTTAGGACCAATGTGATAAATTAATAATTCACTAAATTTATAAGATAATAAATTAAAAAAACCCAGGGGTCCTACTTGATATATAAACTAATAACTTGATGTATAAATTAATAATCTCCTTCTATATCAAAATTATATATTTACATACTCAATTACAATGCCTTCGATTACTAAAAATAAATAAATAAACAAATAATAGGATGCCTTCGAAAAATATGACTCTAGTGTTACTTGCTTTCCTCTTGAAATTAACTTTTCTTTGGACCTCATCTCGTATTGTAAGAGAAAATTATGCAATTTGATACTGTGTGTTTTTTTTTTTACTACTTAAATATAAATATTTTGCTTGATTTAATGTTTATGAGGTAAATTAATTAAGTATACATCGAATATAATTTTAGTTTGTTAAAAAAATGGTTAGATCCATGACTTCTGTTTAATAAGACTGATTACATTCATGAACTTGGTTTGGTTAAACAGATGTATAAAATAATGAAAACTCGTAATTAGTAATTAGGTAGTATTCGTATAATCACAATACACAATATAAAGATGAATGTGTTGGAGAAAAAATAAAAAATACATTGATATATTAATTTTATTTTATTTTAATTAATTAATACATGAAATAATAATTTATTAATATATTGATTAAATAATTTATAAATTAATACTAAGAAATATCAATGATGTTCAAAATCACATTAATAGAGAAGTAAATTCCATTGATGGACCTTGTGTTGTGAGATACACCATCTATTAATTAATGATGTTAAACATCACTGATATTTCTTAGTATTGTTCAAAAAGTTCACTATAATTCAAGCTTATTAGACCCCAAAAAAAAAAAAAGGTGCCCATTTGACAAATGGAATTTTTATTTTCGGTAAATTATCTGACAAATGAGTTTAAACCTATAAATTCCTCTTTTTTTTTTTTTTTTTTTTGGCAAATATATAAATTATGTGTTTGGTTTCAGATTTGAACCTAGGGGGTGTTTGGACTATTAATCCAAACCATATTTCTATAATTTAATTTTTGTCATTTTCTTTCAGTTTTACTATTCACATGGTTTTATAACTCAAACTTTAAAAGTTCATAACTTTGCATAGACAAGTCCAAATAAGATGATTTTTTTTTAATTGCATAGAATTTCAGACGAACGAAATAAGCTTCATATTGATTTTTTTTTATAACACATTTTAAGTTTTTATACTTTTTAACTCAAGCAATTCAAATGCCTCGATAAATACACAATCAGTCCAAACCGAAATTCTACAATCCAAACTTTAGCACCAAACGCATGCTAAGTTTTCAATATCAGTTTTTGTCTTATTCTGTAAAGTCAACAAAAATTATAACTAGTTTTTGAAAAGTCAACAAATTTCAACCTAAAAACATCGAGGATGTTTGGTTGTAGGGTCAAATCTTACAATTAGAATCCAATTTTAATCATTTTCTCTCAGCTTCACTATTTACACAGTTTTGTAACTTAAACTTTAAAAAGTCCATAAGTTTGCATAGACAAGTCCAAATGAGATGTTTTTTTTTTAATTGCAAAGAATTTCGAGACAAACGAAACAAGCTCCATATTGATTTTTTTTTTCAAACACATTTCAAATTTTTACACTTTTTAACTCCAGCAATTCAAATATCTCGATAAACGCATAATAATTCAAACCCAAATTATATAATCCAAACCTTAGTGCCAAATGCATGCTTCATCTTAAATCTTTGTTCGAAAACGTACCAAAAGTCAATCCATAATTTTTTTTTTCGTAAATATAGGAAAAATAACATAAATTCCCCATGAACTTTATCACTGGTGTCAATATGCACAATGAATTATGAAATGTACCTATTATGCCCCTGAACTTTAAACATGTGTATCAAGTTGCCCCCTCAGTTAGTTGCCGTTAGTTTTTTTGCTATCTTTAATCTCAAAATGCCCCCTGAACTCTGTATTTGTGTCAAAATGTCCCTGATCTTTAATATTCGTGTCAAAATACCCCATGATCTTTAATATTTATATCAAATTACCTCATTTATATTATTTTAATTATTTAATATTGTATAATTACCTAATAATTATTAACTTTTTAGACCATGTAAAAATATATATTTATTTTATAATAAAGTGATATGCATATTTTTTTAACACACCTTCTTTTTATTTTAATTATTTTAATTCAAGTTTATTTGAGTTATGGATTTACTTATGCGTAACCATAATTGGTAGGATTCAAATACAAGATTTGGATTTCAAATACGCTGTTTACTTGGCATATGTAATTTTAAATCATAGTCGTAATGAATTTCATCCATGTGTTTGCTTAATCTCATAATGAAAATAAATATTATAAATGTATTCTGATATACATTTTTAGTTATATTTTTTAATTTAAAAAATGATTAGTTTGCATATTTTGGTATAGTATTATCAGTTGTAATTAAACTAAAAATTGTAATATTAGGACAATAAAATAATGAGCATAAGTTGTGTAATTATTTTTGTTTAGGAAAATTGAAATGAATGTAAATTTGAATTAAAATGAACAAAATAAAAAAAGGTGGGTTAATAAAAGATACATTTTCTTTTAGTAGAAAAAAATAATTTTTTTTACCTATTCTAAAAAATTTAGGTAATTATAAAATGTTAGACAAATAAAATAAGATAAATGAGGTAGTTTGACATAAATATTAAGATCTGGGAAAACTTTGACACAAATAATAAAAATTATGGTGTATTTTGACACAAATGCAAACAATAAGAGGCATTTTGACACAAAAACAAAGTTCAAGGGACATTTTGATATTAAAGATAACGAAAAAACTAACAGCAATTAAATGAGGAGACAACTTGACATATATTATACATGTTAAAATTAAATGGATATAATATGTATATTTTATAGTTAACCGGGGCATATTGACATAAATGATAAAATTGAGGGGGAATTTTTGATATTTTTCGGTAAATATATAAAGTCAAACTTTTTGTCTACAATACTTTGTCTCACTCAAAAACAAAACAAGATTTACCATTTCTCTGGGCACTCCTAAGCCACCTCTCCACCGGCGACACAAAACCCATCTAAAACCCGCCACCAAAACCAAAAACGACAAAGAACAAAAAAAAAATGTTGCAGAACACCCTCGTCTTCTCCAGTAGCTCATACCCACTTCCTCAATCTCTCTTCCCAACCAATTCCTCTCCTATTCCCTTCCACTCATTCTTCTCTCCCACAAACTCCCGCCAAAGGCACTGCCTCCGCCTCCAATGGCGGCCGAAGAAGAAGAGGCCGGTGGTGGGCTCCGCCGCCACTTACGAAGTCGGAGGAGGATACCCAGATGAGGAATTAGACGCGCAAGACAGAAGGAGCGAACAAAGGAACGAGAAATTGGACCCTTCTAAGTACGAGGCTCTGCTCAAAGGAGGCGAGCAAGTCACCTCTGTTCTCGAAGAGATGATCAAACTTGTGAGTTTTAAAATCAATTTCTGATTGTCTGAGAAGTCAAGTGAAGATATTTTAGTAGTAACCTTTAAGCTGGATTTGTATTGGAAGTTTGAGTAGAGTGCTGAGATTTTATATGCCGGTGCAGTTGGAAGATATGAACATGGATGAGGCGTCTGAAGAAGTGGCTGTGGAGTTGGCTGCACAAGGGGTAATTGGGAAGAGAGTTGATGAAATGGAATCTGGTTTTATGATGGCTCTAGACTACATGATTCAACTTGCTGAAAATGACCAAGATGATAAGGTTCCAACTCAGCCTTTTCAATTCCGGGCCATTTTGCAGTTTATTTTTTTGTGTCTCATATACAATTTTTTCTCAAGAGTGTATATAACTGTTTGCTAAGTTTAAGCGGATTTCGTTGACTGAAGTCTATATTTTGTATATGCGTTAAGAGTCTGCAATTTATCTAGGTTGTACTGATCTAACGTTGTTATATCTAATATCGTTCTTGGGAGCTAATTTTAACTGGTTAATGATTGTTTTAATCAGCGCAAGTCGCTACTGGAGGTGATAAAGGAGACAGTGTTATCACATCTAACAAATAAGTGTCCCCCCCACGTAAGGACTCTTTTTCTTCAAACAAAATACCCGATTCGTATTCATCTGATACGTGCTCAACAGTTTAGATGAATTATTATGCTGAAGTGTTATTGTTCCTTTCTTCTTGTATCTTTCTTTCCGTAGGTTCAAGTGATAGGTTTGCTGTGCAGAACTCCTCAGAAAGAGAGCAGACAGGAATTGCTGCGCAGAGTGGCTGCTGGCGGTGGTGTGTTTAAAAACGAGAGTGGAACTAAAGTTCATATTCCAGGGGCAAATTTGAATGAAATTGCTAACCAGGCTGATGACTTACTAGAGGTAGCTTCTAATAATACACCTCATTTTACTAGTGGCTGACTGGCTGAGTCAGATTATATAGTTTCTATCTGCTAAATTGTGAAGCCAATCTCATATAAGTAGTGATTTTGTGGTCCATTGTGATCCTTTTGTCATTGTGGAATATGCTTTAGTTTTCTTTGGTTGATATTTAGGCAAGTCTGTTGTATATTGATTTCTGGCAGTCTTTATGGAATCTAGTAAAGCAAAAGTCTTACAAGTTGAACATATTTTAATGCCATATGACGAGCCATTGGTTTGCGAAATGGGGAAAGTTTGGATTCTCTGGCCACACATTGTAACTGATTAGTCAGGTCAAGCGAACTCAGGAACGAATTAACTCATAACAAAAATATAACACCATAGACCTTATAGGGAGTTCTATTGGATACCATTGATTCCATTGCCTTCCTAATTTTCTTGTTTCATCATGATCATATGACGTGATTGTGATACATGGATTTATGATTCTTTGACTCTAAAAAGTTGAGGTTCTACAATTTTCCCTCTTCTATAATAATTTTAATTTCATCAATACTTTTGAAGACAATGGAAACACGACCTGTTGTTCCGGATCGGAAATTGCTTGCAAGACTTGTTTTGATAAGAGAGGAAGCTCGAAATATGATGGGAGGCGGCATACTAGATGAGAGAAACGACCGTGGCTTAACTACTCTTCCTGAAGCGGAGGTAGGCATTTGGTGCATCTATGTAAGAATGGTTTTTTGAATGGCGTGATATAACTCTGAATTATCTACCGCGTTTTGTGGAAATGTGCTCTAGTAATCTTCAATCATCATGCTTGACTAAAAAATCTTGCAATGCAGGTGAACTTCTTAACGAAACTGGTTGCCTTAAAACCGGGGAGAGCCGTCCAGGAGATGATAAAAAATGTGATGGAAGGAAAAGACGAAGGTGCTGAGAATGCTGGCTCTGAAGAGGAACGCACAACTCATGGAAGGATCTCAAGTGGAATCAAGGGAAGGGTGAGTTTCAGTTAGTATTATTATAGGCTCTATTGTGAATGATAAGGTACTTATTTATCTCACACATCATGATTGGCAGGGAAGTGTGACAGGACGAAAACCACTCCCTGTTCGCCCTGGCATGTTTCTTGAGACTGTCTCCAAGGTAAGAGCCATTTGTTGCATCTCATGCCATTTGCTTATTGGGATTTCAAGTCAAGGTTTTTGATCATGTTGATTCAAGAATGCAATATTGGTGCGGATGGTTTTGTCGGGAAATGTCCAATTAACACTTTTCTTTGTTGCTCTTAAACTAAATTTGTTCACATATAACATTTCAATTGGCTCAAGCCACTTCCATAGACATGTACTGATTACGCAAGAAACTACGACTGGTCTGATTGTTCCAAACTTGGCAGGTCTTAGGCGGTATATATGCTGGAAATGTTCCCGGTATCACGGCACAACATCTTGAATGGGTAACCAACCCCTCTTTTTTTCGCTTGGCTTCTTACCCTAAAAATTCCATATAGCCAACATGATTCTAGGTTTCGTTTTTTCCTTTTTATCAGATAACTTTCTATTTCCGATTCTTATCGAGAAGTAGTTTTTAACTTACGTTCTAGGATATCATTTCCATAGAACCATCCTCTTCTGTTTTATTCTACATCTATAGATTTAGATATGCTCCACAAATAGGCTTGTTAATCATTTTGCGTTACAATTACCCAACCTTTGCAGCTATTTCTCTTCCAAATGAGTCACTACTTTTCTTTGATCTCATCCAGGTCCATCAGAAGACGCTTCAGGTTCTCGAGGAAATAGCATTCTAGACATTTATGGTAGGTACCACCCGATCCTTAAATACACCAGCAGTTAGAACCAAAAAATCTGTAGGTTAAAGTCTTGACAATATATTCCCCAGATCAAAGTTATTATATAGAGTATAGGGGTGTCATATTCTGAGAGTTATAAACATTTGGAAAGAAAAAAAAGAGAGCTGGTAATTACACTTCTATTGCCATTTTTGTTCGAATCGAAGATTTTATTTCAAGTGACATTGGGATCAAATCTACAATGATTATACGAATCAAGTCTGAATGTGCTTCAAATCAAACTTTAGTTAAGGATCAGCTGAAGAAACATGATGAAGATTCATAGTTCAACTTAAAAAAAATAGCCAGACACCATGTGGAAAAAGGCCCCACAAAATTAAGGCATTTTTTATTTTGCTACATACATTAGTTAAGTGGACCTCGTAATGATTTGAATGCTGTGAGTAGTAGAAGCAAAAACAGCAAGGAATGGAATGATATACATTCCTCAATTATATATACAGCCTTTTCCCCCACGGCCTCTTCTACTATTTCTATATACTCCCTTTTGTTAAAAGCAAATATATATATATATATATATATATATAGAAATAAGGAATTTCCATAACCTTCCCACTGACTTGGATTTGCACCACGCTATGTCCTGCCCCTCTTCCCTACATTGGCCTACAAAAACAATATATGCCTGTCCTTCTTGTATATGCCCTCTTCTCGTTGTTCTTCTCTATAAGATGAAAACTCCTTTTCATTAAAAAAAAAAAAAAAAAGTAGAAGAAAAAAGAATTGAAAAAGTTTTGAGTTGCCCATAGCCGTCTTTTCAAGTATTAGTGCTTCACAACCAAACGAAAATATGGGAATCATGACCCACATGTACAAAATGATATTCAACACTGTTGTTACTTTTCTATGTGATGATGATCAAAGAGTTTTTGAGTCACTGTTTATCACATTACGATGTGGGTGTTTTATTATTTTGTTACTGTTTTATATAACATAGAATTCTCCTTTTTTCCGAGAATTTTTCTATCCTAAAAAGACACAATTTTTAATTATCAAATCACGATAGAATTGATGATAATATAAGGAAATTTGATAAATATGGTTTATAAATGTGTTCGATCGGTTTTAGGACATCTTATTACAAAATTTACCCCTTTTTTAATTTTTTATTTTATTTTATTCTTTTTGACATTGCAATGATTTTTATGAAAAGGTGATATCAAGTTGTGGTATGTAATGATGTATTTGTTGGAACCCTCCACATGAGAAAAGAGATAGGTTTACTTCCTTCCTTGCAAGCGTGAGTGAGGATGGTTTTGCTTTTGTGTGATTCATTCACATGCCTGATTTTGATTAAGTTCCACAAAAAACAGCATAGACTTGATAAAAAGAGAAATGTTTATTATAAAATAAGAAAGATTATATGTGATTGTCGCCAATAATTCTATTGATGAAGGCTGAAGATTTGATGGGTGTGGAAGGCAAGCCTTTGATTAGTTGTCTATCTCGTTTCTTTTCCATAAACCAAACCAATTTGGTTTCTTTTTTAATTGTTAAGCTTCTACTAACCGTAGAAGAGGAAAGAAGAAAAATCCGAATCCGAAAGCGGATTGCTTGAAGATGCTGTTTTTTCTCTTCTTGCTACTTGGATTGATCAAAATGGTGGGTCATCCCTATCTTCTCTAAAGTTGAGACATGGTGAGAAGTTAGAACTGTGAGTTGAATTTGATCCGTGAAACTTTTCGACCACATTTCATCTTACACTCCTTTTTGTGACCATAAAGTTGTTTTGGGGTTTGTGCAATTACTCCATAACGGTAAGTCGGGTTTTTTTTTTTTTTTTTTTTTTTGACAAGTTAGTTTTGAAGACAGATTAAGGTGACATAGTTTATCTCTCGTTATAGATGGTTATAACTCAATACAGATATTCTTCAACGTGTAATTTCGTATTTGGAGGCAATTAGGGATGGCCGTATAACTCCACACTTTTTCCGCATTTTCATGTCTCATAAAAGTAAAGTTACCACACCGCTCAAAAGTCAGGGACACAAAGACACTGAATAAATGCGTTGGGTAAAAATGGCTTGCCTTCTCAACAAAAATTTTCAAACCAAATTTATGTTTCTTCAAGGCATTAAATTAGGAGCATTTATGGATGCCCATATCAAGCAAATTGAATGTGGATTTTAGACATTTTTTTAAAATAAATTTTTTGGTTTTAAACGTAACAATTAACCAATGAGCTGTCTCTGGAAACGTAAGATATTGTTGTGATTGTTGGTAAAAAGGGCATAAACTGAGTTAAAGATGACGTAAACGACAGTCTTATCTACGAGCTTTAGTAGAAATAAGCAACCTACTTTACCTACACAAAATTTTAAAGGATGAAGAATAACGAGATCACCTACTTCCAAAAAGGATTAAATAATATTATTTGTTATTAACACTTTGGTGTTAAAAAATTGGTAAAATTGGTAGGTTAAATCGTTAAAGAAAAGAATATTATATATATATATATATAGGGAATTTATAAAATTGTTTCTAGGAAGCGTCAAAAACAACCGTTCTCTTATCAAAACTCAATAAAAACTTTTTAAAAAGGCAAGCAAACTTTATACCAAGTGGGGCTTAAGATTTGGAAGATGGCTTGGTCATCCCTCTTCTATAACCGAACTGACTAGATTGCCCTTCTTTTAAAAAATGCCTCTTTTTTTTTTTTTTTGGTCGCTTCGGCTTCTAGAACCAATGAAATGAATGCATGTATAAAATATAGTAATATCCAAACGGTAAACATTTTAACAAAAATCTCTTGTAATTAAGATGAGCGCGCTTCTTTAATTCATATACTAATAAAAATAAATCTAAAGTGGCATCATAAGTTGAAGAACTCATTATATCCTTTTTGATTGACACTTCTTTGTGATTTTCACCTTTAAAAATTGTAAACTCCATTGGAAGAATTTCAAACGAGTAATGTTAAGAAATATTAACGATACTTACATTAAGGGGGGAAAAAAAAGATCTCATGATTCAAATAATTGATAAACAAGCATGAAAATTTCTTTTCTAAGAACAACATGGTAGCATTGTACATTTTTGAAGGTCAAAATAACTATAAAACATATATAAAAAAAACACGCAAATATATTATAAAATATCATGAAAATAAAACGGTTTGGAATTGCATAACATCACACTAAAATGCTCCAAAACAATCACAGATGGTAATTTACCTAGGATTCTTTTATGAAAATATTTTTTAATCGTGAACTTAAATCATGTTCAACGCTAGTCAATAAAAACTTCAGTAACGGCCAAACTACAGTTGAGGCAAGGGATATGCAGGTCATAATTTGAATTTCGGCTTACGACACTGTGGGCCCTAGTCCCCACGGTTAGCCTAACACTTCCCATTCTGTTCACTTGGAAGAGAGAAAAAGAAGAGAGAGAGAGTGATAGAGATTTTAGAGAGAGAGAGAGAGAGGTGGTCATAATTTGAAATTCCTAATCAAAGGAACCAACTTTGAACACTGACAGCTCTTCACCGTCCCAACACTGTTGGCCCTCCTCCCACCTCTTCCCCCCCCCACTATTACTACTTCTTTTACATTTTCTCTTCCAACCAAAACAACACCAATAACAAGAAGAAGAAGAAGTTTGAGCTTCCAGGTCTTCTTCTTCTTCTTCTTCTTCTCTCTCAATCCAAAAGAAAGAAGATCTTTAACTAGTAAAGCCAGTGTCTTTGGAGTTTCAGACATGTCGGGCTACGTGGGCATTCTGGTTTCAGATCCATGGCTTCAAAACCAGTTCACTCAAGCCGAGCTTCGCAGCTTAAAGTCCCACGTAAGAATTATCTTTCTTGTTCTTGTTTTTGTGTTTATGTGTTTTTTTTGTTTTTGTCCAAGATTTTTGGAGATCTCATCTGTGTCTGGTTTTTCTTGGGGGTTGATTGGTGAAGTTCACGAGCATGAGGAGAGAGAGTGGAAGACTTACTGTCGGAGACCTGGCTTCAAGGATGTCCAACTTGAAAGTCGTCGGAGAGAATCTGACTGAGGAAGAGAGAGCTTCTTTCATCCAAAACTTCCACCACAAACTCGACGACGACGTCGATTTCGAGTTCTTCCTCAGGGTCAGTACACTGATCTTAGTAATAGTCACAAAAAAAAAAAAATGATGATTTTTCAAGAGGGTGGATTTGAAATTGGTATGGTATACTCTACTTAATATGGCAGGTTTATTTGAAACTGAATGCTCAAGCAAGTGCTAGAATCGGAAGTGCTGCGAAAAACTCGTCTGCATTTCTCAAGGCTGCAACCACCACATTGCTTCACACGATTAGCGAATCCGAGAAGGCCTCATACGTTGCTCATATCAATAACTACCTCGCCGGAGATAAGTTCCTCGAGAGATACCTTCCGATTGAGGCTTCGACGAACGATCTGTTCGAGATCGCGAAGGACGGAGTACTTTTATGGTGATCAAAGTGTCTTTTTAGCTGTTTTGTGATTGTGTTACTTGTTTTGATGAGCATTAGGATTTGATGGTGTCTTGGAAACAATATATATGTATATATATTTTGTTTGTTGTTTTGGATATGCAGTAAGTTAATCAATGTGGCGGTTCCTGGAACAATCGACGAGCGAGCGATTAATACTAAGCGAGTACTAAATCCCTGGGAGAGAAATGAAAACCATACACTTTGCCTCAACTCTGCCAAGGCTATTGGATGCACTGTTGTCAATATAGGGACTCAGGATTTCATTGAAGGAAGAGTATGTATACAAATGAACATACTTTTTTATGTATTGTTTCCATTAGTTTTATCTTTTCAATTATTCTTTTAAAGTCCTTAGAGGGTCTTTCAGGTTTCTTGATGTTTGATGCGTAACCGCGAATTTACACTTGTTTTTCTACTAAGAGCTCTGAGTTGTATGCTTTTTAATTCTATTCTACAGTGTGATTTATATCCTGTTTTCTTTTGTCTTCAGCGTCATCTAGTTCTCGGCTTGATTTCTCAGATCATCAAGGTAAGATTTCTCCGATTGCATTTGGAATTTCACTAGTTTTGGATCCTATTGGCAAATAAATACTAATGTTGCCCCACTTCGGCAAATAAATTACCAAGAGGGACTGTATCAGAAAATAAATACTATTGTTGGTCCGCCTCTTACAACTTAAGCTTTTGAGAGAGTTGGTAAACAAATTAGAAATAGAAGCAGGTGGTCCGAAGTTTGTTTTCATGTGTGGATTTTTGTTTGAATTTGTTTCTTTGTTTGCTTTCTCTGAAATTTCGGCCTAAAGTAGGGAGTTTTCTTTGGATTTGTCTCCCTTCCACGCCTACATGTGAAGTTAACGTATATCATAGTCAGCGAGAACAGAATCGACTTTGTACCTCATCCATGGAATACATTCTATATATACATGTAACATCGTATACTGGATTTAAAATATAGCTGATGAATTTTTTTTGTCTCATTTTTATAGATACAATTATTGGCAGACCTCAACTTGAAAAAAACACCTCAGTTGGTGGAGTTGGTTGATGATAGTAAGGTAAAAATATACTAATTTGGTTCCTTGAACTCTATATATATATAGATAGAATGCAGGTTCTTAAATCAACAAGCTCTCTGAAATTTATTGTCTTCATATATTTGAAATGATTAGGATGTTGAAGAGTTGATGAGTCTTCCACCGGAGAAGATATTACTGAGATGGATGAATTTTCAGCTGAAGAAAGCAGGATACAGAAAGATAGTCACAAACTTCTCCTCTGATGTTAAGGTACTTTAGAACAAGTACAAGTTGTAAAACAGATAATTACTATGCTATTCCTTGGCAAACAAGAAACTTCTTCTTGCAATAAACCCTTACGATATCGAAATTTTCCTACAGGATGCGGAGGCTTATGCTCACCTCCTAAACGTTCTCGCACCCGAGCACAGTAAACCGTCTGCCTTGGCTGCAAAAGACCCTTTAGAACGAGCAAAATTAGTGCTTGCACATGCCGACAGAATGGGGTGCAAGAGATACCTAACCGCTAAAGATATTGTTGAAGGCTCGCCAAACCTGAACCTTGCTTTTGTTGCACATATTTTCCAGCATAGGTGAGAATTATCCCTTTCTAAGTAATGTATTGCTTTTACCATGATTTCTTTTGCACCGTGAGGCCGACAGTAATGCCTGTTCCTGTTCCTGTTCCTGTTCCTGTATGCATTAAAAGGACTAAAATTTGTTCTTTCACGTGTATGTAGGAATGGGCTCTCAACCCAAACAAAGCAAATATCTTTCCTTGATACTTCGCCTGATGACACACAAATCTCTCGAGAAGAGAGAGCCTTTCGATTCTGGATGAACAGTCTTGGAAATTCAACATATATCAACAATGTCTTTGAAGACCTTAGAAACGGGTGAAGCATCCTCTCTTATCTTACTCCGTTCATGATGACATCTTCCTTCACCTCTAAGCTTTTAATATGAATAAGTCAAATTCCATGTCTCAACCTCTTTCACCACTAAAAAATTTGGTAGCAAACAATGTCTGCAGGTGGGTGCTCCTGGAGACACTAGACAAGATTTCACCGGGGATCGTCAATTGGAAGATCGCGAACAAGCCTCCTATTAAAATGCCATTCAGAAAAGTGGAAAACTGCAATCAAGTTGTAAAGATTGGGAAACAGTTGAAGTTTTCTCTAGTAAATATTGCCGGAAATGACATTGTGCAGGGGAACAAAAAGTTGATACTGGGTATTGCCTGTCCTATGCTTAAAATCCATAACTAGTTCATGTTGCCATGAAAAGATTTCGGGTCATTTTACCTGTCACGTAATTAATTCACATTTTTTTCTAGTCTGACTTAGTATGGCTCTTCTTTTCAGCTTATTTGTGGCAATTGATGCGTTACAACATCCTCCAATTGCTTAAAAACTTGAGATTTCACTCTCATGGGAAGGAAATTACGGATGTCGACATTCTTGAATGGGCCAACACCAAAGTCAGCAACTCCGGAAGCCAAAGTCGCATGGACAGTTTTCGGGTACCATTTCAGTCCTCACTTTGTGGTTGAAGCATTTGGACAGAAATCCTTATGCATACATTTAGGCATTAGAATTAACATTTTCAAGATGACCTTAGCTTTGTTTTCGCATCATTTTCAATTTGTTCAACCGACCGAAGTATACCTTAGCTTTGTTTTCGCATCATTTTCAATTTGTTCAACCGACCGAAGTATTCGAACTGATTGGGACTATCGTAATTGGCTTTTACAGGATAAGAGTTTGTCAGATGGCATTTTCTTCCTAGAGCTGCTTAGTGCTGTGCAGCATAGAGTTGTAAATTGGAGTCTTGTCACCAAAGGGGTGACTGGTATGTTATTTTCTTCTATTCCATGAGCTAAATTTTGATTTTTGAGCCGAAATCTTCTTTCCATTTCCCATCTTTCTCCTCTATCCAGCGAGACAGATCTTGACACATGATCAAAATTGGTTACATAAACAGAAGTGTTAGTTGTGTTTTTTTAACATGGTGTATGAAAATAAAACTGGATGGACAGAAAATTGGACCGATGATTTATTACATTTGACATGTTTATCATCTTTTAATCTTGTGCAAATTCAGATGAGGAGAAAAAGATGAACGCCTCGTACATAATCAGCATCGCGAGGAAGCTCGGATGCTCAATATTTTTGTTGCCTGAAGACATTACCGAGGTAATCTGTCGGATCATAACCAATTATGAATTTGATTATATATATTCAGCTATTGCTCTTCTCTCTTTTCATTTTTCGTTTTCGTCCAAAAACTGTTCATCTACCATAGATTTAAGTGATGGTGTAACATATATAACTTGGTGTCCAGGTGAATCAAAAAATGATCCTTACGTTGACCGCAAGCATCATGTACTGGTTCTTGAAACAACCTGTTGAGGACAGACCCTCCGGGGTATCGGATAGTGAGGCCTCTAGCCAATTGGAGACCATCTCAAATTCGACATTGGACGACTCTTCTTCGGAGTCATCCCTTGACGAGAATGGACATCTATAAGGAGTATATATTTTGTGATTTGTATGTATGGTATTGCTATACAGAGCTTTTGCTTAGTTGCTTGTCTCAAGCTCGCATGATTTTTTTTTTTTTTTTTTCATTTTGGAAAATTTGATTGTGAAATCAGAGTATGAAATAGTAGGAATTCGAGTATTTTGAAAGAAAATTTTGTTGAAGAAATTGCATTTCTGAATGTGAATAGGTATCTGATCATATTTAAATTTGTTGACAATTTCTTCCTCCTCTGAGAAAAATATACGTACTGTTACTGTACTGATAAAGCTAGTTTGAGCCCCCCAAAAAAGAATATTTCTATTAAGCCCAAAAGTTTTTCCAAATCTTGATTTGAAAAAAAAAATAAACAAAAAATTTTCTATCAAATGCTGTTTTGGACAGTTTTTTTGAATATTTTATTAGATATTGTTAGTATTATTGTTGGAGTCAGGAGTAAGCAAGGACAAAATATTCAATGGAGTTTGAAATTTTCCTAAAGTTCCATTTTTTGATTGCTTGTTAATATATATTTGGAGTCGGTATCAGTCAACTATTACTAGCAGAAAAATTGAAGATATAAAAAAAAAAAAAAAAAAGGAAACAAAAAAGAAAAAAATTATAATTTTATCCTACTCTATTCTGCCCATCATGTAATGGTGATTCGTTGGCAGTCACTTGCTTGAGTTCAATGCAAATTTAATGGTAGATCTTATTGCAGCCATTTGATTTGAGATCCAAATGAGATCAATCTTACTATTTATATCGAACGGTCCTTTTAAAAGTAGATGTGATAATATATATATATATATATATATATCTTAACAGTATCCATTCACATATAATATAAACCGAGTAATTCTTAAATTTTATGATTGCGATCAATAACGAATCTCACTCCTATGATATTAATGAACATATATGTATATATATGCCATGCATACTGAGAAATTTTGTGAGGTCCACTGAAGAAAACGAAAAACGTTTCTAGAGAGAATAATCCAATCACATTCACATTTCAACCAAAAAAACCAATCATGTTCACATGAAATCAGAATCCAGCAAACATCCATAAGAACCACAATGATTGATGGTCCTCTTGATCATCACCACCAAGATCATGATGGAGACTCTCTTGCTGGTCACGGGTCACAATAACAAAGCACCTCCCAAAGATATACACACACACACACACACACACACACACACCCATATAATCATGTACCCGCATATACATATACCCACACCCACACATATACAATTATAACTGATAATAACGAATAATAACAAGAAACACTCTTGAGTAACTTGTTAGAAACTTCTAATAATTTGTGCATACGCTTTTACTATACTACTCCTTTTAGGCACTACAAGAAATTTAATTAGTCTATAATTTTAGATAAATAATACAACACATGTAGTTATATATTAATATATATATATATATATATCTCTAAAGCACAAAGAAGGAAACCTTTAGAGGAGTTTGTGTGAGAATATATAAATATATGTGTGTATATATGTATATGGATGACACCTATCTAGCTAATTGCTGAGTCAGAAGGCAATTAAGTGGTCCAAATGATATTTAAGAGGCGGGGCATATAAATTAACAACATGTGGAGGTGTTCTGTTCATAATCTCAAGCACATAAAGCCTAATTATGAGTCGGTTAAAAAGTCAAATTCTCTAAAAATGCTTTTACTAATTAATTCCTGTATGTCAACTTGCAGGCAGATACTGGCCCACCCATGTTAGTTCTTCTACTTTGCTCTTCTATGGCCTTTTTTTTTTTTGGTTCCTCTTATTAAGAGAAAGATATCCCTCCAAATCCAAGGGGCTTCCTCTATATCGGTTTTGCATGTCTGTCTCTTGGTAATTTTTTTAAATTTATTTTTCGGTTTGTTAATTAATCAATATATATTTTTATTAAAGTTTACTATATAGTACGTACAATGGTTATGGGGAAAACCAAACAAAACAATTAACAAAAAGAAAAGAAAAAGAAATAATTCTCCTATTGACCGACATGTCAACATCCCCCATAGAATATAGATCAACGCATTGTTATTCAACCAAAAAAATAAAAAAAATAAAAAAATAAAATAAAATAGATCAACGCTTTGTTAGATATATGATCCATCTGTCCTCAATTTGTTATCTTGTTTTTAAATATTTTACCCAAAAAAAAAAAAAAAAACCTTTAAATATCACTCTTTTTTAAAATAAAAAAGATTTTATTTAAAAAAGAAAAAAAGGAGTGATCTTTAAAGTCTCGTCTGGTTGTTTCTGCGAAAATTTTTCTTGAACCACAATGACTTTTCGACTGTTTTGAAAGCTATCCACTAAACCACAATATTTTAACAATAAGGAAGAAAAGCTTTTATAAGACAAGAAAGAGAACGAAGAAGGCAATATATGGAAACAGAGAGAGAGTCCATTATATCATAGAGGACTCCTTAGTTTAAAGCTATATATATATATATATATATATATCAATCTTGTACAATTTAAATTCCAAGTCCATGCATTTGTTATTACTACTATATATATATATATATATATACAATTTCTTCATTACTTTTTCAAATATAATTACTGTCCAAAACGCTTTATTTATTTCTATGAAATGACATATTTACATATATATATATATATATATGTAAATATGTATGTTGTGCGTGTATGCTTGTATATTATTGTGAAATAGATTTGGGTAAAATTCATCCTTAAAACTTAATTTATATTTAAAATTTTCATAATTATCTAATAACTTAATAATGTTGGATAAATTCAACTTCTAATAAATATATTTTCCTGTTTAAACAGTTCAACAAGTAGGGGGAGGGGTTTTGGGTATGGATTAGGAAGCTCTTAAATTCAAAACCTTAGATTATATTTTGGTAGGAGGGATGGAGAAAAGGAAGGATATACAGAGTTAGAGGAATGAGAATATTGTAGGAATTTTTTATATAGTTTGGTAAGAAGAAGGGAGAATTGAAAAAAATGGATGATAGTTATCTATTTATCTAATTACTCTATATGTCATTTTATTAAAATTTATTTATAAATATTTAGAGGTAAAATAGTATTTTCAAGCTCAAATAGGAGTGAGAGCTTACATCCTTCTATTAGTGGAAGGCTAATGGAATGATGCAAATTGGTGGGCTCCGAGAGAGACCCTCCTTTCTCTCTTCCCTTCCCTCCAATCAAACAATGTATTCCACCTCTCCTTCAACCTCTATCCCTCCATCCCTCCATCCCAATCCATCTCTCCTTCCAACGAAACATAGTCAAAGGATGTGTTTGGTAGGAAAGATATGTAAGAAAAAAGGACCTAGGTAAGGAAATGAGAAAAGAATGAGATGTCATTTCTCTTACGATTTATGGTATAAATTCCTTTTATAATCTTTATAATTTGGAAGAGATCATAACAGAGGTGTTTTTTATTTAAAAATTTGGAGTACATCCTCTAATCATTTCCTTTCTCTTTTCTCTCCTATCAAATAATCATGAATTAAAAATCATTCCACTAATCTTTTACACCCCTCTCTCTCTTTTTTTCACTCTCTCCTATCAAATGCGTTCTTTTTCATCTTTTTTTTGTAATAAATAGGAATCATACGTTCCATTTCGAAAACAGAAAAAAAAAAAAAAAAGATTTGTATTAGTTATATAAATAAAAATAAAAATAAAAATAAAAATAAAAATCTTTGCAATGGATGCTAAGATATACATAGAATGTCACTTTTGGCTCAAGTTGTCGTGGTGGGAATTTCAGGTATGCAAATTGCGACGTTCCGTAATACAAGCCACATAATCTGGTCCATAATGGAAAACCATTACTTTTTCATCAAGAAAGTATCTTTGGCTCACGAGTATGATAGCTAATAACTTTATACGCGGGGTGCATAATTTTCTCCTTTAATTCCTATTTATAGTTTTTTTTTTTTTTTTTTTTTTTTGAGGAAACCTATTTATAGTTTTTAGTAAAGTGGGATCCTTATAACGATGTAAAGACATTTCATATTACAAAGATTTGTTTGGATACGTGTAAGATAATATTAAGTATGCTGTATTTTCTTGAATAAAACGCTACTATGCCACTTTTGGGACTGATACTATTCTTCCAAATTATTGAGTTTCTCATCATGTACAATGACGCGCTAAATATATTTCAAATTTGTGATTATATATATATATATATATATTCTAATTGTAACTTTACATCTAACACGAATTAGAAAAAAAAAAAAAGAGTATATTACAAGAATTTTATGTTCCTCAAGACCAATGAACATGTGTCACGCATTCAATTAGAACTGCTGATCACCATTTTTAGAACGTCATCCCATACTAATTACCAGCCTATTATGTGTCTATATTTTTAATATTTTGTCTTCAATATTTAATCTACGAAAGCTCTTCAAGTAAGTAGGTTTTCTTTCACAATTGTTGAAAAAAAATATTATATTTTTATTTATGTCCCTGAACTTTGGATAACTCCCATTTTACCTATTGAGTTTTAAAAAAATTTCACTTTGCCCACTAAATTTTGAATTTAATCTCATTCTATCCATTTTATCAGAATTTTAATTAAAAACAAACATAAAATAGGAGAATTAGTCTTATTAAGCCAATTCTATTATGATTTTTGCTAAAAATAAATGGAAAAGGCTACATAATTATACTTAACTCACTTTTTTTCTGTTGGTTTTTAATTGAGATTCTAATAAAAGGGGTAAAGTGGAGTTAAATTCAAAGTTCAAGAGGCATAAATGTGAATAATGATAATAAAAAAGTTTTGTACCTGGTATAGTCTACGGTGCTCACAAAAAGATAAAAGATAATGGGCAGTAGAATTGGCTTTACGACAAGAGGGTACATTTTATGAGCAATATTAGTTTTAACTAGTTATTTTCGTGCCTCATTGCTCTTGTTAAAAAATTGTAAATTGTAATGTTACACAGCTCAGAGTGTAGCTTTAATTTCTTTGCTTTCAATTTCAACAAATTGCTTCTCCTAGGTTTTCATCAAAGGCAACGAATTTAAATTTGATAGATGTGTAAGTTACTAAGTTATCATGAGGGAGAAATTTTCAGTCCTTAATTACAATTTTTCTACAAATTCATTAATATTTTATTTTTTAAAAAAAATTAGACGCGAAAAGTAAATTCTAAACCTTGTATCGGAGTTGAGTATGGAATTACGGTTAGGTTGTGATTAAAAAAAAAAATTCTTAATTTAGTTATTTACAATTTGATTAATAGATACGTATTATTACCAAATAAACTTTTCGGGGCCAATTCGACTTGCATGATTATAGCTAGTTTCAGAAAAAGATCAGCATATTTTACCGAATGTAGGGCAACTTTTTAGTCACAATTCTGAACATTCTATTAGGGCAACTCTTTTAGTCACAATTATGAACATTCTATGGCTAAGTGTTTTATTGATATATTGTTCTCAACTGGAGTTTTCTAGATTGTCCACACGCAGTTTATAGTGTATTATTATACCCTTTTATATCAGAATAGGCAATTCAATGTCAACCAAAAAGCCATCTAATTACTATTGCAAGAATGGACCATACAACTAAATTAAAAGATTGATTAGCTAGCTATATAGAATATAGATAGTGAACTTGGTATGACATTTTGAGCTCACCAGTTCCCTAAAATGCTTGTGTTATTAATTAAGAGGCTACAGTTTTGAGTTTTCAAAATTTTTTCAAAAACTTATCAAACCGTTAAAAAACAGGTTTAAATATATATATATATATATATATTAGCTTCATATTCTAATGCTCTTTTTTTATTATTATTTTTGTTTTTCAACGTTCATAAAATAATCTCAACATTAATATAAGAAAAATCCACTAGTACTTATATAGCTAATTAGTCCATTTCCAACCAAAACACACACAATAAAAACGCCTTGACAAGCTTTCTATCCACCGCCATCACGGGTCACCACGAGGACACTCATAGAGATGAACATCGACCACACGGCCGATTTGTTTAACAAAAACCAATAGCACAAACAAATTATTAATTAGAAAAAAAAAAGTAAGTTTTGTTTTTTTTTTTTTATCTTTCTATTTTTTCATGTTACTGTAATAATATCAGATATATTAATAAATTGATAAGATCTTTTAGTTAATTAACGTATAATGATATTAAATAAAAGGACATGAAAAAAAGAACAGAAATAAGACTTATGGATTGAATCCAAGTGTAAAGATGCTTAACATGGGCATAACAAGAATGGAAAATTAAGAGGGACCCACAATTAATCCAAGTGGGTAACGGAACCATGTGCGCTCATATGGTGGTTGGCCCTTTGCAGCCCCACGAAGTCCCTCTTTTCACGTCCCCAAAAAACTCCATATTGAAAACGATTGGATAACCCCTTAGGCTATACCTATATATATATATTCTTATATTATTATTCAATTAATTAGTTTTTGTCTATAGATACATATATTTATATATTTATATTATATATATATATATATATTTAAAAAAGAGAGTTTGATTCCCCAACTCTCCTTCCTCTTCACACCTCCCATTTCCAATCTTTTACCTTTCCTCATTCTCTCTTCACTTGCTTTGTTCCTCAAAATATTTTCTCTTGATCTCCACATCTCTCTATTTGTTCGATATATATATATATATATATGTATATATTTCTTTCTGGGTTTTCTTGTATTTGCGACAATAGTGTCAGAAATGAAAGTAAACTAAATCCTGTCTGTTTGTCCTTGTGAGCATCAGCTTTTGAGAACTATTGGACCGTCTTGTGTGTCAAAACTAGAAAATCTTTTTTGAAGAGAAATTGTTCCCTCGCTAGTACAAAACTGTCCGACAAAACCCTAATTCTCATCTTTTCACCTCCTCCACCATGGACCCTCCTCAGAGCTCATCTCCGAACCCTAATTCACTGAAACGCAGGTTCGCCAAAGGGTTCCTCAGAGCCCTTGTGAGAATACAGAAGCAAGGCCAACCAAAATCGCCGTCGTCTAATTCCCCGAGAGAGATCGCGAAACGACGCCGCCAGATCAAGATTGCGGCCGATGCAGCCATGGCTTCGGCCGTTGGGCCGACTAGGGTTTGGAGTCAGGCGGTGCTGTGGCGGATTAGGAATAATAATAAGAATCATAATCATCGAAACCGCCGCTGCGGACGACGTTCAAGCGGCAGCGTCTTTCGGAGAATCGGGGCTTGTAATTCGGTACCAAAGGCGAAAAGTGGTGGGAAAGGGATTGGGGAAGAGAAGAGGCTTCGGAAGGTAGTGCCTGGTGGCGAAAGTATGGATATTTGCAGCTTGTTGGATGAGACTGCCCACTATATTAGGTGTCTCACAACCCAGGTAAAGGTTATGAAAAGAATCGATGAAATTTCCTCTACCACTTAGTGTCAATTATCGCTAAAAAGAAATGTTTAGTATACTCCAAAAATAATAATTAAAAAAAAAATAAGAAAGAAAGAAAGAAAGAGAAAAAAACCACAGCAAAACTGAGATGATATCATGTAGTAGAATTTGGTTTTACCGGATCATATATATTGTGCTATATATGTATAGAAGTACTTGTGATAGATTATGTTTTTATTTCGTAACTGTGTGTTGTGAATTACTTATGATTAATTTCTTTTATTTTATTTTTTGTTCTTGTTGAATTTATTATATGTTAAATTGTCTGATTATTTCTTTTGGTTAATTCCCACCTAATGATTTCTTGCTCAGCTGATTGGGATTGGAATTGAAATTTATCTCAAAACTAGCTATGCGTACAAAATAAAGTAATTAATTAGTGTTTAACTAAAAAGGGGAGATTATAGTTAGGCCTTGGCTAGTTAGCATGATCAAGAATTTGAATTAATTATATCTCTTTCAGTGGCAATTGCCACCATAATTAAGACTTAAGAAAACTAGCTACTACATGCACTCCCTTAATGTATAGTTTGATTCTTTTCTCTTTAAGGCAAAATGGGTCTCTAACATTCATTAAATCTTTTTTAGGTTTTACCCTTTATATACTTGCCATTATCTCTTTTTATCCTTTATATACTTGTCAGAATTCTTATGTATAACGTTAATTACTGTGGGTTAGTATTAATTCTTGTAAACTGCAAAAGGATTTTGGAAATTAATACTCTTACCATGTGGGTTTGTTAACCACTGTCTTTTGCTAGAGATTATAAATCAAATAAATATATGGTTGAAGATATAGCCTAATGGTAATTACACACCCGACTCAACTAGATGGCGTAAAATTCGAATACTGATCTACCCCAAATTAAAAAAAAAAAACAATTAATCGTTGAAACCCTCAATTAGCTACAATATCCATGGGCTTATTTTTCGGCGACAGTGGAAAACTGCAGTTAGATTATTCTTAGGTTATTATATGAATTAATTAAGCTAATTACAACGGCGACAAGGATATGATCTTAGGATAATAATGGGATATTGCAAATAACTAAATCGGTTCATTTGTTTTTTTTTTTTTTTAATTATCATTATTATAATGATTTGACGAATGTCAGTAAAATTAGGAATTTGGGGTTTCTATCTAAATTTAGTCGTTTTCATTAGCGTCTTATAAACTTTGACTAATGATAAATTTGTGATCTTCTAGATTGAATAATATATATTGTGTTGTGCTTTTTAATATTATTTTTAATTGTTTCTTGTGGGATGTCATGGTTTTTCTATGAGCTGATTAGGATCAGCGTTTTAAGTTGCTGTTTAGTGATGGATATATACCTACATACATACACACACACACACACACATATATATATATATATATATATATCAAATTTGACTTCCAAGTTATGATGGAGTCATATGTTAAATCATTACTAGACTATATGTCTGTAATTACGTGATGGACATATATTTTTGACAATCAACATATGTTATGTTTTAATTATCAATATATATATATATATATATATAGCTCAATTAGCGTTGTCCTTGTTTTGGAGTAATTTGGAATAGATCAATCTAACATTTGAAATGGTGGTAGAATTAATTTGGAGTTTTGTGTTTGTAAGTCTTTAAACAGACATAGATCTTGGATTTTATTGATTGGTCAAATGTCTTTTAACATAATTGCCCTTTCAATTTTCTTTTGTTTGGCTAGCTTTGGTCGTTTTCTATATTGTATAGTGGAATTTTGGTAGTTTCTAATAGGTTAATTACCTACAAATCAGGTTACTATTCAAACCAGACAAACTTGTATATACAAACACCTCAAGCCATTGACTTCATGAGAAACAACAACAACAACAAAAGTTTCAAATGCAATAATGTGATGAACATGTGCCTAATTAGACCATGTCAAACTCTATATGGCAATTGTCAAACCTAGAGACTCTCTTATATATACGTGTAGATAGACCCTCTCTCTCTCTCTCTCTCTCTCTCTCTAGATATAATTTTTATAGCTTAGTTAATTTTAATCCTAATTCTCTTATTAGACAAAAAAAATAGTTAACTCATTATGTAACCGCTTCAAAAAACATTGAACAAAAATTTATGAAACACAGTTTTCTTTTAGAGAATTGTTGCCCCTCTAGTAGCTAGTATTTAATTATTCGTTTCCTTTACATGAGCTGTTTGAGAAGAGTTGCTATATTTTAAGGTGGCCAAGTTCTTTTTTCTTAATTTACTAAATTCTCTTTTTCTGGGATTCCCGTTTTCCCTCTTATGAATGATATGCTATTCCTCTAATTAATTTGTTTCATAAACATCGGGGGTTTTCTAAGTGAAAATATATGAAAAACTACCGAAGCTAATTTCCCAGATTTAAATTGAAATATACCCATCTTTTTGCTAAAATATTAACTATAGTTAGCTAGAAGCCAAGGTAATGACTAACATCTGTAACCAAAAGAATAAAAGCGGTTAATTAAGTCACATTAATAGTAAAACTAATGAAGACAGTATTATGTAAGTAGAGAAATTAATCGACAACATCATTAATTAAATACAGCTAGCTCCAGGCAGTTAATGATTACTCATTAATTATGCACCCCCCCCTCTGTGTACAACAATTCTAACTCGACGTTACGTATTTATTTATTTATTTTTAATCTTGATGGCTCTCTAGGTAGTGATTTGAGAAGGGGGAAAAAAAATGAAAGACACCAACTCTAATTTGAATTTTTGAGTATCAATTTATGTATCATGTGAATTGTTATTATTTTAGTGACATGTATTTAAAAGATTGTATTAATTGATCATATATATACCAATAAAAAGATGTCAATTTATTACTACATAAGTTAATCAAAGATTAAGATTAAAGTTGATATCGCTATAATTATATAATGAATTTAACAAAAAAGTCGTGGCGAAGGAATGAGTGTGTTAAATGTATATATAGATGCCAATTTTTTTTGTTAATATATGTCAAATTTTTGTTTGGAAGGCATTATTGCAGTACTGTCTTGTAGTTATATATAATTTAATTGTCACTTTATTATGCCATTTCTAATTATATAGCTGTAATACAATTCCTAATTGTATAATGCCATCATAAAAAACAAAATCATGTCAATTAATCAAGTGGATACATAAACATGAATGTAAATTTTGAGAGAGTAAAAGTTTTATGAATAGTTATACCAAATCTCATTGATGAATGATGAGACATATAAACATCTTATGGACTTAAAAAAAAAAAATAATAGCAATAAGATTAAAATCTCATAGAAATTAGAATCATGAGAAATAAAAACATTTATTTCATATCCCAAATCAAGTATTTTCTATCATTAAAAAAAATCAAGTATTTCCTAATTTAAGAAGCATCCTTATCAATTAATAATAGTCATTTAAAACATACAGAGAGGACAAGAGCTCAATTTAAGACCAAATAATTAAAATAACGTTTTTTTTGGGCTGGCTAACAAAAATAACGATCTTCGCGGATGCGTGAGAGTTGAGACCATATACCCAAAACAAAAAAAAACAAAATTGTCTGTAATTCTCTCATCAAGAAGAAATACATACATATAAAACGTTTGTCTGTCATATATATATATATATATATATTAATATATATATATATATATGTCTGTTAGACCTTCCTTCAAACAGATGCCATCTCCAGGAACAAGGTCAGCGTCATATATATATATATCATGCAAAAATATCTTTGTAGCTTTCTTTCTCTCTGAAGATCAAAATTGTAAAGCTTAAGAGCCACACAAAACGTTCATGCAAATTAATTATAACACGAGTCATGTTTGGACTAATATGACAAAGAAAATCTCGAGCCGTTCTAAATTTGTCCAAAACTAACAGCTGTCTTAAAAAATAAAAAAAAAAAGGGGAAAAGTGAATTTTATTCATCCAAGCAAAATGTCTGCTTTTACAAACGGTTTAACAAACAAAGAAATTGAATACCTTCAAAAAAAAAAAAGGCAGAGATATTGAATTAGATTAAAAATAATTAGTAGATTCTGAATGAGCAAAGTAACTGACTAATGGATTATCAAATTTCCTTGACAGTAACGTAGCAAACATAACTACTTAAGTCTTCAACTACAAAAGCTCCAGGAGCTGAGTTGAACCGACAATATTGAATTGCACGAATCTCATTAACTGCATGCGACTCAAGAACCTGATCGCAAAAACCGCACTTAGCTATCAATCTAGCTGCAAAACACTCACTAACATGTGAGGTGAACTTTCATGCGGAGACTAAAAGCAGGTTAACAGAACGCTGAATTTAAAAACAGGACTAGAATTACTATATTAAATTTAGATAAATTCTAGCTAATTACTATTAGCCTTAAAACTAAAGGGTGTTTTTTCTGTGGTCATTAAAAGGACTATTTTTAAATATAACTTGCAATATTGGATTTTTAATGCAATGAGTCTTATATTATATTAGATTTTTAATCTAACATTTCAAGGAAAATTAGCTTTATGATTCTTTTTTTTTTTTTTTTTTTTTTTTTCGGGGGGGGCGGGCTAAAGAAGAGCTAGCTTTACTGACCAAACTTATTTCCTACTTTCAGTGCGCTAAAGCCAATTGTTTAGTACTCTCTCCACTTATAATCCTAATTTAATTAGTCTTAAGGTTAACGTCGTTTTGTCATGTCGTTTTTCAAAATTTCAAAAGCATATATAATTATGCAAACCAAACGACTTGGAACATTTACAATTATATATGCATATAATTCAAATTGATTAGAAAGGAGATTAGAAAGTAGCATCTTAAGAATTGGCTGCTCTTCTGGTGACAATTAACAAAATTTTCAGCTCTCCCATCATGTGTTGAATTTTTAGATCAAAGGGGCTGACACAATAATTGAATAATTAAAATATTTATAGAGACGTCACTCCCACCATAGCTATGCGAGAGAGAGAGAGAGAGAGAGAGATGAATTGATAAGGAAATTGGGTACCACGGTACTGAGTAATGGATGTTTATCGAATTAATTTGAGTAAATTGTTCGATGTCTCCAGAAAGGATGACACGAGATGCTAACTTGGAATCCTTTTTTAAATTTTGAGTGGTCCAAAAAGATTAAATTAGAGTTGTATAGTTTTGCACAGCTTGATCCAGCTTATACATTTGAATATTAACTAATTCTAATTTATTACAAAGTTAGTAAACGAAAGACCTTTAATTCTAAAGCTAATTTGGCGTGTGTGTCATCATATATATAGTCAAGCTTAGGCCCACCCATGTTCTTTTGGAATTCAAGTACACTCTCCAATTAGTTTTAAAAACTCCAACCTGGTTTGCATTTTTGGCATGCACATACCAAACGTTTTCCATTTCCAAATTATTTAAGGTCTTTTTCATATGAGACATAATGTCATCAAATTTTCATTCATATATATGCAATTTTTATTATTATTTGAAACTAGAAATATATCCATTAGATTTGAATTGAAAATCTAAAACGTCTGATAATCCAAAACATACACATATAGATATATATAATATCATTGTCAAATTTTTTTTTTTAACAAATATTGATATGCCCTCTAAATTATAAATGATACAGAAAGTTAAAAGATAAAAGATAACAACACAAAAGGAAATATAAAAAAAAAATTATTATACGTGTACTTAGAGAAGAATACTTTCCCTTCTGTAAATGCATAAGGTACATATATAGATACATGACCTAATTGATATAATTTCTTCTCATGTATAATGGTAGTCCTTGTACATATATAGCCTGGTCCCCAATTGCTAACTATAGCCCACTGGCGTGTTATGCCAACCAAACCCTAAATCTTCCCCAAGTAGGAGCCTATGGAATACCACCGTCCGGTGAAGTCTATAATACTTACTTCAAAATAAGAATATATAAGAATAAAAATAATAATAACTAATGTATTAATCCTTTTCGTTGAATCTCCTTTTCAAGAAAGTTGTAGGCAAATAACATGCAGAAACAAAAACTCATATTTACATGTATATGTGTGTGACCAAAGTATTAAGAGCACGCCATATGGAGCCAAATGATAGTCTTTTGAATACGAGAGCTTAAACCTATATATATATATATATATATATATATATATTATATGAGTATTTTGTCAAGACAGGGAAACTTTAAAGGTGCTTAGCGTATGGTTTAGCTAGCTTGATAAGCTGAAAAATCAGGCAAGAAAGTTGTCACTTCAACTAATGCCACTTGATTGTGGTCCTTAGAGAGAAACAATTTATACTTTAATTTATCATCAAGGAATTTCCTTTTGGACTTTCAGTACGTGTAATGACAAAGATGGTAATTTCACTTGACTGATTGTAAGACTTCTACATGTACATATATATATATATATATATAGAGAGAGAGAGAGAGAGAGAGTGCCGGATGCTTTATCCTTCTTAAATCATCAAGAAAAAGTGATTAATTTCTATATCAAATATTTTCATTATTTTCCTCTCTGCATTTCATTTTTTGCAGTTGAGCGGCTGAATAATATCTCGGCTCAACAATATTCTTTCAGTTATAGATTGAAACACAGAACTTATGTTTGTGCATAATGCGTGTGTGTGTGTGTGTGTGTGTGTGAGAGAGAGAGAGAGAGAGAGAGAGAGAGGCATAATTTGCCTGCATATTTGGCAGTGATCACAATGAAGAAAGCTCTATAGCTCTATATATAGTTTCTCGGTATCATTCAATAATATTTTTATGACCTTGACTGGAATTATCTCCGATTTGAAATATCGTTTTAATTTCACTTTTCAATTTATTTATATATTTACTTTTTAAAGTTTGAATTGTGAGTTTGAACCTAGCTATGAGGTTATTTTGATTTTAGGAAATTTAGCCTAATTATACGTAGAAATTTATTAGCTATATATTGGGTTTGTCCCATCTATATTGGTAGTTTACCAATCCATCCCTCATGTGCAAGTTGGACAATGAACAAACATGTAGACAAATTTTTTTTTTTTTTTTCAAAGTCTAAAACAAATCAAATACTTTTGAAAGTCCAACATAAAATTTTAAAAAGGCCGAAATGTATAAAAATCTCAACACATGACGACAATATTAAAAAGGATAAAGCATGAGTGATTTGCAAGATTGCTCTTCGAAAGCACATAATTGAAATATTTTCCTAGTTATAATAGTTTTAGTGTTTTTTGACCTTATGGAGGGTCATAAATCCAAACATGTTTCAAGTTATATATGACAAAATATAAATATATAAATAAATATATATTCGAAATGTTGCTTTCACGATTTTCTTAAAAAATGATGCAATTACAATGGTTTAAACTGAGGACTTCTTGCTCTAATACCTTGTTAATTAATCAACTTAGCTCAAAATCTTAATCTATTAAGAGGTGGACCAATAATAATTTTATATTCTGACTAATTTTTCTTTAGACATAATCATCATAATTTTTCCTTTAAAATTTAATAGTATATATATATATATATATTTAATACCATTGCTATAACGCCTTCCTGACCACAATATTTATGTGTGTATATTATTCTTTAGGTATGTACATTAATTAATTGATACCTCACCATCAAGCTGTGACGCCGCCTACATATATCAATCACACATTGTGCCACCACTAGCACCCTTTGCCGGGGGCCCCCACAATTTTTGTTCACCCAACGAAAGAATACAAATAAAACATTGATATATATATATATATGTGCACATATATTACACATATATATTTTTTAGTAATATATTACACATATCAACATAACTAAATTGTCAATTGTTACTAGGAAGGAAAGACCTCGTCCAAACCGAAAAAAAAAAAATAATAATAATAAATATAAATCAAAATAAATTAAAAAGGAAAAAGAGAAAAACAAAGCAAAGGGCTAAAAGGGCCCCAGTTTTCAAGTGGGTAATGGAACCATGTGCGTTCATATGGTGTCTGGCCCCACCCCTTTGTCCCCACATTACCCCACCCTTTTTCACCTCATAATAATAATAATAATAATATCATCTTCATTTTAACATATTCATTCCTATACCCCTCCTCCTCCTCCTCCTCCTCCTCCTCTACAACCCTCCGTTTTCAATCTCTCTCTCACTCTCTCTCTCTCTCTCCCCTCAGATAAACACTATACATAATTGTGTCAGAAGTCCAGGATTCTCTCCTTTTGTCCTTGTGAGCGGCCATGAGAGATTTAGATCAGATCAGCTAGCTAGATAATTAGTTGGTGTAGTTTTAGGAAAATTCTGGTCAGCTCTCATTTAAAAAAGAAAAAAAAAATCGAAACCCACCTGAAGAAAACCCTAACTCGACCAAATGAAAACCCGGCGCTTGTGTCTGAACTTTTCCACGGCCAGTAATTACAAGTACAGATTCGTCCAAGGGTTTCTCCGATCCCTAAAGCGAATAAACCGGCGAAAACCGACCTCTAATGTCTCTTCCCCAAGAGAGATCTGCCGGCGATTTCTCGAGGTAAAGTCCGCCGCCGATGCGTCTATGGCCTCCGCCGTCGGGTCGAGGAGGGCTTGGAGCCGTGCTTTGCTTCAGAAAACCCGATCACAAGACAGGAGTTTTGGTAATAACAAATTAGATGTCGTCAGAAGAAGAAGAAGTACAAAACTTTATGATAATTTGGAAGTTGGTTTTGAAACTAATAATAATAATAATTATAATTATAATAAGGAGGAGGAGGAGAATATTAATGGTGTAGTTTGGAAAGCAAATGAGCTGAGGAAGCTAGTGCCCGGAGGAGAAGCCATGGACATGTGTAAGTTGTTGGATGAGACTGCCCATTACATAAAGTGCCTTGCCACCCAGGTAAAGCTGATGAGAAGAATCGCCGATTTTGCCTCTGCTTAATTTCATCTGTCACGTAATCATATATATATATATATATTCTATCATATATTATGTTTACCTATATATATATTATCCATAGTAATTTAGATTATCTGCTGTGTAAAATAAATCCATAATAGGTTTAGCTCCATGTGAAGGGAAAGATATGGTGAAGTTTGAAATGGGAACATATATATATTTGATGTTAATTGATGTAGCTAGGCATATTTATCATGTTTAGGTATGTGTTATATGTATAAGAGCTAAACTGTGACTTCAATATAAGTATGTTGATATTTATGGTGTTGTTTCTTATCCAATTTTACCCATTTTATGTAATTTTTTAATTTTACTTTTCTTTTATTTTATCAGGAGAAATTAAACCTGGCTAAGAATTAAACTGATGTAAAGGTGAAAGTTTAAAATCACAAGTTGCAAAGAACTTAATTGTCGATAAGAGATACCTAGCTAGCTCCGTAATATATATGGTATTGTATTGAGTATATACATATTCTAAATCTTTTCATGATAAAAGAGAAAGAAAATCCCTTCTGATTTGATGAAAATTTAACACCCTTCATATTTATTTTCTTTCTTCATGATTTTGTTCTCTTTTTCTTTTTCCTTTTTTTTTTTTTTTTTTTTGAAGAAAATTTGTTCTCAGAAATAAAAATTTGACTCTTTCTTTTTTCAAAGATAAATATAGCCTTTGTTATTTAGAGTATAAGAGATCTCTCGCATTTCTTTTTCATAAAAGATCAGAAGATCATAACAAAGTAATAAATCTCTTTCCTTAGCCGTTCCTCTTTTTTCATTTTTCTTTTTTTTTTAATCTTTATAATGAATATATATTTTAGACACTGTTGATTTCCTGGCCTCAAGTTAGATCATTATCAAAAAAAAAAAAAAGAAAAAAGAAACTTTTTTTTTCTCAATTTAAGTCCATAAAATTTCCACAAGGATAAAATTAATGAAAATTAACAATTTATTGTCAACTAAGTATCATTGATCAACAAGTGAACAAGAATATTTTGTTTTTCTTTTTTTAATTATTTATTTCATTTCTTGGAAGGCTGAAACTAAGCAAATAATCCCATATTTAGTAAAGTGGGAAAAACTGACTATATATTCTTATTCCCTACCCATTGACTAGAATATGACATATGTTTAATTTAAATACATGAATTTTGTCATGTAAATTTTATTCGCTCATTTAAATTTGGTTATCTACCATGTTGTTGGCAAATTTAAGTTCCCTTTTTTAGGAGGTTTCTTGATTACAGTGCTAACTAAATATGCGGGTTAAAAATAAATGACCAAGTAAATTTTGAACACACACATATTTAGGTTTTTGGCACTCAGATTTGGACCTAAAAAGTTCGTTTCAGTTTTTGTCTTTTTCAGAAAAGTGAATAAAAATTTTAACAAGTTTTTAAAAAGTTAATCAATTCTAACATAAAAAT
Source organism: Ficus carica (assembly GCA_009761775.1). Classification (NCBI taxonomy): domain Eukaryota; kingdom Viridiplantae; phylum Streptophyta; class Magnoliopsida; order Rosales; family Moraceae; genus Ficus; species Ficus carica. The sequence goes on along the minus strand of CM019748.1, from coordinate 1,027,826 downwards.
TTCAATCCAAACCGATACACCAAACGTGAGCTTAGAACTCGTTTGATAACATTTTTTTCTTTTGTTTCTAATCAATAAAAGAATGAGAAGTTAAAATAATAACTTTTCATTAAATATTTTAAACCACATTTTTGAAAGAGTTTAATTAATAGGTTAAAATAGTTTTAAAATTATAAACAATAAAATGTTAGAACAAATTTTGTAATGTCTTATTGAAACTCTGAATAAGTTTTAAAGTCTACTTAAAAGAGTTTTTTTTGAGAAGGAAGCCTGTTCGACAGAGCTTTTGCTTTTAGGTTTTAGTCAATAAAAGAAGAGAATAAAAAGTTGTAATTTTTCAGTAAGTGTTTGAAATAGAGATGAAATTTTTACCCTTGGTGACCCCTAATGGGGCAGGTATGAGGAATAATATATGGGTATGGAGGCGGGTATGGGAGGTGCGCGTACGGGACGGGAGTGGGGGAAGCTCCCCCATACCCGCACTTATTCACCTTTATAAAATATATAAAAATATACATACATAAATTTGAGTTTTTTTTTTTTTAATGCTTTAATTTACTTTGTGAATTTAGTTTATAGATTCTTAGAGTTTGGATTTGTTTTTTAAGATTTTAATTCCATTTCGGTTACATTTTGTGATTATATTGCTAAGTTTTATGAAAACTCTAGTAGAATTTATGTTGAGTTTTTATTTTTAAATTCTAAATATGTAAAAGAGTAGGGTATGGATAGCATTCCCAATGGAAATTACCCACCTCCGCACCTGCATTAGACTTAAACGGATATGAGAATAAAAGAGAAGGTAGGCATGGGGGTGAAGCATACCCACTACCACCCCGCCCCCGGCCCTATTGTCATTCCTAGTTTGGAACCATATATTTAAAGTAGCTTATGAAGTCCATCTGATTTTAAAGTTCTCTACTAAGTAGTAAAAATGTTAAAAATAATGTTTACAATGTTTAAGTTAAATTCTGAAAATATATTTGGAACAACTTTTTCCATAAGCCACTTTTTCTGCTCTTCTGGAGACTGGAATCTCTTCTAATCACATATTATTTAAATACTTCTAAAAGTAACTTTTGGACTCACGAAATCAAAAAGCAAATTCTAAAAAGTTTTGTCAAATATATCCTTAATAAAATTTACAGGAAGCTCTTCTGAAAAAAACAAAACTCATTTAACATATCGCTTAACTACTTTCAGAAGCAACTTTTCAATTTAATAAGTTAAAAGTAACTTTTATAAAACTCTGCAGAACATACTCTTGTTAGTGAAACAAATTTCGGCAATTAACTTAAAATTTTTATCATCTTAATTTATAAGGCAATTACTTTTCCCCCACCTTGTGCGTACTACGTTTGAAGTTAATGATTGAAGACAAGTTTTTTTTTAATTTTTTTTTAATCTTTTACTTTAATAAATGCAACTATGACGTAGCTCTCAAACCTACATCGATTATCAAACTAGAGAGTTTTCTCATAGCAAATAATGAAACCAGACCGAGTGAAAAGTATAAAAAAAAAAACATGATATAACAAACTACATCATACATCATATCTAGCAAACACAGATTCTTATTGACGTTGTGTTTTGTTTTATGTAAACATATACATGCTTGATGCTTTTTAAAATAAATAAATAAATAAAAGAGTCTCCGTTAATATAGGGGGGTGACTATGGGGTCCAAATATTTCATGATTATGTTCCTTTTTGTTGGCCAAAAAACCAGGACCCCCTCCAACCTTCTTTGTATATTTTTGGCCTATTAGTTCTTTGAATATATATTAGCTTTAGGGTTGTCATCCAATTGCTTCAAAAGTAGGGGCAACGCCATTTCTTTCATCCCCTATGTGTTCCCCTCTTAAGTCTTACCCCAACCTTTGTTCCGTTATATACACACACACATATATATATATAGCTTCACTATTAACAACGACCACAGATAACCAACATGTTCCATTATAATTATTATTCCCGTTTAGTTTTTATGTGCGCTAGGTCATGCTTTTGTTCAAACTTCGCAATCTTGTGAATGATACAAGCCAAATCGATTTTGATGTCATGTGATATATATATATATATATATGTATATATTTGTATAATGTATATTGTTCTTTGCATAATTAGTCTATGAGAGAGAGAGAGAGAGAGATATAGAGAGCTTGGGGCACAAACTTCAAAGGCAAGATAAATAATAATAATACAATATCCATGAGGGAAATTTAGAAGATATCCCATGGGAGCCATAGATATATATGTATGTATGTGTGTGTGTGAGTGTGGCTTTTTTTTTTTTTTTTTTTCCCTTTAAAGTTAGTCGAAAATATGTGTTGATACTCTTGACACTCTGGCCTTCATTACTTTAGGAGATAAAATATCAACAGGCACTATAATATATATATATATATATTTATATATATTTGGCTTTCCTATGAAAACCTGTATATATACATACATACATACATACATATATATATATATAATACACAGCCTCCCCCATTATTAGATAAGCGAAAATTTGAGAAATTGCCGAGTTTTGTGTCTTCTTATTTGTTGGTTGTGAAAGAATGAACTTCATGAGGTGAGTTTTGTTTCTCAAGTAGTCATGTATTAGTATGTTCTGCAAGAGATCATGTAAATATAGAGTGGTATTCCATATATAGATTTCAAAAAACAAGAAAAAAAAATTATAGATCGGTAATGATAATTAAAGTTATACGTGTGAATTTTACAAAGATAATATAATATTCATATTCATAGTCATGTAGGAGAAAAAAAGTCTACCCTTCAAGAAACGAAAAACTACCCAGCATTGTGAAGGATACTTAAATTCAACATGAAAGTCCATAAAAGCATCCCAAGAAACACAAAATAAATACGTAATTGACATTTATGGGTCCTAAATATTCATACAAAGATAAATTGATTTAGTATTAAATTTTTGTATTTGTTAGTGCAATGGTCTTTAAATGTATGACATTTAGGTGCTTTCCCCTTTTATAAGTTCCTTTGATCACACCTATAAGGGATATATAAGTAACGGAAAATGAATACGTAATTGACATTTACAGGTCGTAAATATTCATGCAAAGATAAATTGATTTAGTATCAAATTTTTGTATTTATTAGTGTAATGCTTTTTAAATTTGTGACATTTCAGTGCTTTCTCCTTTCAGAAGCTCCTTTGATCACACCTATAAGGATTATTTAAGTAACGCTAGTCGCCTACCTTCTGAACTTCATAATTGAGGGGGGGAAAAAAACATAGTTCTTTGTTACGATGAATCCAAGCCACACATCATTTTATCTCTTCGTTCAAAAACAATTTTATTGTCTCATTCTATCATTTAAAAACAAAATCTAGTTTGGTGTTCAGAGTTTGCTGTTGTTTGAGCACTGTACATGCATGTAGTTTGTTAAAAGTTCGTTGTCACTAAAGTCTGAAAACAACATTTTTTTCAACGTTAGAGAAGTTCACTGTCCAAAAGTTTTAAAAACGCGATGTCGTTTCAACTTAATAATAAAGTGAGGCGTGCCGCGTGACAATGAGCTTACTTAAAAATCAACCTGTCAATATTCTAAGCCAGCATGAACTAAAAACTACATGTCGTTTGTTATTATAAATGAAATATAACTCTTCTTTAAACATTTGCCTTAGAAAAGAAAGAAAAAGCGTTGTCTCAATTTATACCGAGGACCTCGCAGTTAAAACATCGTGTAATTTGTCATGTATTGAAAACCGACGTGTCAATCATTTTTTTACTAATTTTCTTGTGTATATATACATATTTTTTTAAGTTTTAAAATCTTTTCTTACATAGACGAGGTGTTGTTTTATCCTAAAAACGACATGTCGTTCCTACAAGTATTTGCTTCGCAAGAACTTGATAAATCTTTCGAGCGGTTATTAAGGTTTAAACGCTGCTGTCGTTATTCAGCAAAGGCAAGTAGTTTCTTGTTTAACCTATGCTACGACATGCGTTCGCTTTATAGAATAAGCAACCTTTTAAGACCAAAACGACATAGTTCCATTTATAATCGTTAAAACGAACTATCGTTTTCTTTTCCTACTTCGCCAGGAGAAAGGACTAAAGAGATCTCGATTTATAGATGCCCAAAAAATAGAATAAAAAACCACCTCGAGTTAGGGGGAAAAAACAAATAGAAAAATGAGAATAAATGCTTTCAAAAACGGTAAAGAAAAGAAAAAAATAAGAATATATGTACATAACATTAACATATATTGATTGGTGTATATTTAAAAAAAAAAGAAAATCTGAAAAGATATTAATTATAGCAAAGATAGACAGTCGGAGGGGTTTTTTTTTTTTTTAACTAATTCCGAAGAAAAAAAGGAAAAGACAAAAAAAAAAAAAAAACGAATAAGAAAAGACAAGGAAAACAAAGAAATATTAAATCACAGAATAGAATTGACACGCTGCGCAGAAAATATCTAGGGATATGTGAGAACATAGCTAAAAACATACTCAAATACCATACTTTGTAATCCTTAAGCCTTCAGACATTAGTAGGAAAATTAAGTTTTCATCCTCAAAAAACTAAAAAATAAAAATCAAAGGACTTCACGTGTATACTATTAACTTTCGTTTGTGTCTGTTTTGCTTTAAAAAAATCGTTCCCTTTGACCTTAACTTTACAAAAAGGCATTCTTAACCCCCTTCGTAAGTACCAAAAAGAAAGGGGGAAAACAAAAGAATTAAATGATAAAAAAGTGAAAAAAATTTCACCTTTTCATGCTTACCATGTGTGTAAATATCTCCTCATTTCTATGCTATCGTATATATAAATATACGTTTTAAAGTGCATATACAGTTAAAACTAAATTTATTGCCCGTATAAAGAGCTGTACAACTATACAACTCTAGGCTAAACCCCCCATATTTTCCCACTATCCACACGTAGTTATATTTCCTGACCCTCATTTCTAATTCTGAACACTAATATGATTATCATGAAAAATACTTTTTAGGCACCACCACCACTGGTGGTGAACATCACCACTAACAGAAATTGACCACATCCTGCATCGTATGTCGGGAGACCCATTTTCTCCATTTTCTATTAGTAGGTGGTGCTTAACACCACCAGTGCCCTTAATGCATTGTTCGATTACCATACGCTTCCTTGGTTCTCTAAATACCCTGCTTTCTCCACATCCCTGACGAACTTTCTGCATTAAATTAGCTCCAAAGTAGAGACGCTGAAAGTAGAGACGCTGAAAGATACTCTTGACTAAAGTGTAGGTTCACTAAGCGTTAACAGTGGAGCCAGTTTGGTGTGTTAGTAAGTTTGGTAGGTCTCTGATTCTATAGCCACTGCCCCAGAAAGAGGCAAGACACAGGCCCATAATGGCCATGGCAACCACTGAACAAGCTGGAGGAACTGCCTGGCTGCTTCCGAGGAACTGGGTCGCAAGCAGTCCGGCCAAGGTTGAGCTTTGCATTCCTGTGCATAGTGAGATTGTTCTGCTAACTTCTTCCTCTTGCCTGTGAAATGAACAATTATTAGACGGAATTTGTCTAGAACTAAGACTGAAATTAAGTTGCTTGTTGGTTGTTCAATTTTCAGAATGATTTTCTTATGTTAGTGAGAGATGTACCTAAGGACTGGGATTTTGGAGACCCAATAACCTAATGTAAAGGCCACCGCGTGAAACGCTAGTACGGGAAACACGAGTCGGAACCCCTCCCGGGATAGAATTTGCGCGCGGTTTATGGCAAGAGGGCTGCCTATGCACAATGAAGTACAAATCATGGCAACAAACGGCATAACCGGGCGAAGGACCGCCACCACAGGCTTTGCATAAGTGTTCAGCACAAGGCCTAGAGTGACTGGAACAAGAACAACCTATTCAAGAAAAGTATATTAGAAAATGGCAATGCAGACATACAAAGAAAACAAAAACAACTTTCTTTGAAAAACCATACTTGCAATATTGACTTTGACATGGCCACAGCATCAACAGGAACAACAGAACCGATTAGAAGGCCGGTTAGTAGAGGTGTGACAAGAACTGAGGCAATGGTGGTGGAACTGGTAAGAAGAATGCTCAAGGCCACATCTCCTTTGCTCAGAAAGCTAGCGTAGCTAGACAGCTGAGCCCCTGCAACACAAGAGGTAAGGACAAAGCCCGCGAAGAACATCGGTGGCATGCGGAACGCCCTTGCGATTAGTACCCCGAGAGCTGGCTTCAACACATACTGCGCTATAAACCCAACAGAGAGTGGTAAAGGCCTGCAGAAGATGAAGCAGAGTGATAACTGTTGAGAATCTTAGGGACAGATCAGAGGGTAAAAAAATGTTGGAAAGAAAGATGTGACCTTTTAAATGCAAGAGCAAAATCTTCAATGGAAAGTCTGATCCCAATAGACAGCATGATCCCACCAAGAGCAGGGGCATATAATTCCTTAGACACCCTGCAGCAAAAAATTTAAAATATTAAAAAAAAAATACTCAACCTAGAGTCTCTCCTGGGCATAAAACCAAACACATAAAAGGCGTCCCAGCTAATGAACTGCAAATTTCATTTATCATCATCTAAAATAATAGTTCGCATTAAATAGAAGCTTGAAACGACTTAAAATATATGGAAAACTGAAAATTTCTTCAACAAGAAACAATCTTTAAGCTGCACCGACTCCAAATTAACATAATATACATTATACATATCAATATATAAAGATAAAAGCTTTAAGCATATTGTAAGTAGTTTCCAAAGCAAAGTATAATATAAGCATTTATTTTGTACATGAGTGAGAAGATTTGTCTACAACCATTTGATAATATATTTATTCTTTAAGAAAAAAAAAACATGAAATTATACTAATTCATTTAAATAAGTCAAAACAGGGGCTTTTACATTATAAAAATAAACCCCAATTTGCAAAAACATGGTTTTGAAAGGAAAAAAAAAATCACATGCAAGACTCGAAAACCTTAACATTTCGACATGCAAATGCAAGAACAGAGATTTCAAAAATAAATAAATAAATAAATAATAAACCGACCAAGTGAAAGTGGCAGGTTGAGCCAGAGCAGCAATGGCGGTGGCGGCGACGACGAAAGGAAGCAAAGCGGACAAGACCTGAGAGGAGTCGCTACTCTTGGTAACGGCTTCTGAAATGGCGGCGGTCGGTGTGTGGTTTATCCCGAAGGAGAGAAGTGACGCTTGGCCTTCCCTTCTCTGCGACCCCACTCGTCCGAGGAACGGCGAAGTCGAGCAGGCCTGCACGCCATTGCTGAACTTCCTCTTCTTCTGAATCGAAAAACCAAAGAACGGAGAAGGAGACGGTCTGGCGGTGAAGATGAAGGGATTGGAATTGGGAAGTGGTGAGAAGAGAATTGGGTTTCTGGCGATGGAGGAGGCTGAGAGATAACGAGACGGTACTGAGATCATTGAGAGAGAGGGAGGAGGAGAGAAGAAGAGGAGGAAAGGGAGCTGAACATCGCAACTCTTGAACAGATTGCTGGATAGATATTAAGATAGATTGATAGATTTTTATTTTTTTATTTTTTTTATTTTACTTTTATTTTTTATTTTTTTCTACTCTTGTGGATTATGTTTAGAGAGAGAGAGAGAGAAAGTGATTACAGAGAGAAGTGGGACGCTTCACATGACACACGGTGAAATTTTGTGAGCTTTTGGAGTTGCTTATGTTGTTGTGGAAAAGTCTAGTCTCGAAAAAATAAAATAAAAAGAGAGAGAGAGAGAGAGAGAGAGAGAGAGATTAAAAAAAAATCAAGGGAAGAAATAGAAAAATTTTATAGAAAAGAGAGAGACAGAGAGAGAATAAAGAAGAAATATTTATGCTATTTTAATAATTTCATAAATGTATTATTTATTTATTTTTGTAAATATGTTATTTATTATATGATTATATTAAAAATTTTAAAATAACGCTACATCCTGTGTTTTAAATTTGTGTCTTTTTATTTTATTTAATGTGTTATTTATTTATTTATTTTTAAATAACAATAAGGAATTAATTGAAAAGAGTGAGGTGGGCTGCACATTTGGGATCTTTTTATGATGGACGGTTGAGAAACTGATATGGTATTAACTTGACCTTGTCGCCTTCATTTTTCAACTATTTATTTATTTATTTTTTTTTTTTTTTTGGTAAATATGTTTTGACAGGTTTGTTTGGACATTATTAAAAAGGACCGTTTTTTCTTATGCCAAGTATGTTATCGAAGTGAGCTTGTGTTTAGACAATTACCGTGCAAGTCTGTTCCATGGTGCAATATATCGGGTCCCACATTATTATTATTTTTCCAATTTGTCCACTGATCACCTGTGGACCAATAGATCACCCGTCGTCTAGTTCTTGTATACCACATCTAAGAATCACCATGTGATTTGTTGATATAAAGACTACTAGTTATCATCATATATTTATTCAACGCATTATTTATGAACAGTTTTTTTAATTATTTTTTTTTAATGAAAATAGGAGACTCGAGCTCAAAATCTCAATATTACAAGTGGGGCAAATTATTCATTTGATCTCTAGGTTATATACGAAATTACATTTTGGTATTTATCTTTTCTTTTCTTTTTTTTTTTTTTTTTTAATTATTAAGAGCTCTTCAACTTTTTTTTTAATATAAAAAAAGGTATAATTTGATATGTATTTTTCCCTCAATTTCCTTTTAAAAATTTTAACAGAAATATACACGTGACATTCAGATTTTCATAACTTTTTCCATTTTAAAGTTAACATACATAAAGGATTAAAAAAAAAAAAAAAGAAGAAGAAGGTAATTTTCTTAAAAGTTCAGGGAGTTTTAAATAAAAAAAATCAAAATCAAAATCAAAACACAACTTGATATACGGTTAGAGGACAAAATAAGAAATTTACTTTCAAAAATGAGATCGCGCATTTATACCATGTTTATTATAGCAAAGATGGGAAACTACATTTTTAACCTTAATGGGGTAAAATTGCAATGGTATCGGATTAGAAGAAAACTAGCTAGCGCTTCATTTGAAACTTGGGTTTCATAATAAAAATTCGAACTCAATTTTTATATATTTTTAAAAAATTAATAAATTTCTAAATTAATTTTTAAAAAATCAATTAATTATAACTTAAAAATCATAATTCAAATGGATGTTCTAAACACACAACAAGTGAGAGACGTGAAAAACTATGTACATAGGGTATGAATGAAAAACATAAAAGAAAGAAGCAAAAGAGAAGTACCGGAACTCAAGACAGAAACCGACGTGAGAATGAGCGCCACGACGCTTGGAAAGTTGTCAAAAAAAGAAAAATGCAGGTTCAGATTTCAGAACAGGAACAACTACGAGTCGACGACTGGCGTGTAGGCTTGGCTGGATCGGGGATCTAGGCCCTGCATGTCCATGCAAGACGACTACCTGCCCACGTGTTTTCCCTTTTCTATCCAAAAACTCTCCTCATCAAAATGTCACTGGTACACTTTAACTGTTCTGTTTCTTTTTTAACTTTCAGTTACTGACAACTTGATTCCTTTTTTAATAATTATAACCCAAAAAAAAAAAAAGTAAATTATTTATTTAATACCTAAATTTTTAATTTTATATAATTTGATTTCTAAATTTTTTTTTAATTAAAATTCTTCTAAACTATTAAAATATTACTATAATAGTATTTTTCGTTAATTTTTGAATATAATCTGTTAATAATTTGATTAAAAAGTGATATTAAGTAAGGATTTCGTCTACAAATTAATAGAAAAGACTTGTATCAACGTTTTTAATAGTTTATGATCATTCCAGCTACGAAAAAAAAGAAAAGAAAATACCTCTAAACTAATAAAATGTTGCTACAATAGTCATTTTTATTAATTTTTAGAGGGAATCCGTTAGTAATTTGGTTAAAAAATAATTTTAACTAACTAATTCCGTCCAAAAATTAACGTAAAAAACTATTATAGTAATATTTTAATGGTTTATGGGCATTCTAGCTACTTAAAAAAGTTCAGGAACCAAAATTGCACAAAATCAAAAATTCAAAAACTAATCTAATAATTTAGTGGAAAAAAAAAATCTTGATTACTTTTTGTTTAAACATCGTTTATTCTTTGAATTTCCTTGAAGTGTAAGATGACGGTTCTTACCATCAAAATTCATTTTTGAGAGGTTTTATGAGTTGACAGTGAAAATTCACGTATTAAAAAAAAACCCTTCTTTAATAGTTTCTCGTTGTAATCTCTAGTGTTAAGAGAAATTAAATTGCAAAGATTAAAAAAGATCATAAGTTTTATAAAGATTCGTTTTCGATGTGAAATTACGTCTTAGGGGGTAGTTAAGGCTTTTTTTTTTTTTTTTTTTTTTTAAGAAATTATAGAAATGTTATTGAGCGTTAAATAGCTATTCGGGGCTAATTATGGGGAGGCACCCACTATGTATGTATCCTTGAGTGATAATTACAAATAATAAATAGTATGTGTTGATATTTTACGTTCAGGATTCTGAACAAGTTTACGTATGGTTTTGTCGAATCATTTTACATCCAATGCTGACAATCAGTGGCGGAGATGTTTAAACTTTTTTTTTTTTTGTTTAATTTCTATCCTAAAAGTTTTTAGTTTTTTTATTCGTCCCATTAAAAATTAGAATTTAAAAATCCTTATATAATCCTCACTAAAAATTAAAAAATTTCATATAGTCTCACAATAATTAATTTTATCTTAAAAGTTTATGATTTTTATGCTTTGCCCCCTAATTAAAATACTCACATTATCCCATTAAAATTTTTCCTTTTAATTTATATACTTTGATGTTACTTGTTAAAAAGAAAATAATAAAATTAATGTGTGCTCCCCCAAAAATATATATCTAACTCGACCCCTACCTAATAAAATAAGAAATCTTTGACTCATGGACCCAGAGATTTAAATTTCAGAATATTTGGAGCAGTCATGACACCAAAGTTTGTAACATCAATGGTCCGCTCAAAAATCAAAGACGATCAAAGGACACTTCATTATTACTATTTTGAGCCATTTAACGTCTAAAATTATTGTAAAATTATTCATTGAGAGGTTGTAAAATGGAATCATTTATTATATTTAAAAAAATCCCGAATTAATAGAAGAATTAAGGGGGTGTTTGGTGAATGAGTTTAGTTTAAGATTTTTAAGTTTCAATAGTAATTTTTCAGAAAAGACAAAAAACTTTTTCAGAAAAAGACAAAAACCATGATGAAAAAAGTACAATTTACAGGACTTGAAAACAAACAAGCCCTAACTCCATCATTCTAGTTATAAATAAATCCCTCCAAGTTCGGAGGATAAGGAAACATAGACAATTTTTAAAAGTCTCAAGATACAAAACCAATACTACGGTTTCACTTGACTATTCTTATAAGATTTAAGGTTTTCTTTGTATTCTTTTAAGTTTTTACTTAACATTCTAGATCATTTTCCTTGTTTATTCTTAATTTCTCGTCCAAAAAAGTTGGACGAAATTTTGCTTCAACAAAACTGATATTTGTAAACTATCCAAATCTGTATGTGGTCTTTCTAGCTTTAACCAAAAATTGGCCTGTAAACTGGTTGAAATATCAGGATGACCACTATAAAGGTATATACTTTGATTCATTCTTATCAAAATAGAACATGTATTCATATTCCACTTTGCTTTTTTAATTAATTTTTAAATTGCCCATGGAAAAAGGTACTTTTGTACCCCTATCCTCAACTTATGGACCAGTTTCTTCATCTCCAGACAGCCCTTTTACCAATAGCAACCATTCAATTGAAATATCACATTCACCGAGTGCAAAGGTTCTCGAATGTTGCAATTATTCCTCAATATCCAGTACATAAAGCTGGATTTTTATTTATTTACTTATTAATTTTTTCCTTTTTTACCTTTTTGTCTCTCGCATTTGTTTAACCCTAAACAATTTTTCCTTTAAAAGATGATAGTGTGTTAATGGTTGTATGCACCAAAAAATTCATAGGAGGGGCAAAAAAAAAAAAGCCATGATCGGGAGTAAAAATGAATTTAATTATCTCTTATCTCAAGCAAATTTCTGATGTTGAACCCTTATATATATATATATATATATATAATTGACGTCGACTTAGATATTATAGTAGGATGCTTTAATTTTCAAAGCTCAATATATCATTTTCCTATAAAATTGCCATCTGATGGTACCGAAGTCAAGAGGGAAACAAATAATTTAAAAATAAAAATAAAAAATCCAGTGTCAACTATTTAGAATGGTGACAAACTCGACTGGGAAGTGAAATTGAAATTTTTTATCCATGACAAATATATATGTATATACATACATACATATGTCTTATATGTATGCATATATTAAAGCAGAAGCTTAAACCCCAACTTGTTAATTGTACCGTTGGGTTCTTTGGATGCTATTCTATCAAGTCAGCAGCAAAATCATAATTTCCTTTTTTTCTTTTTTCTTTTTTCTTTTTTTCCCTCAACGAATTACCTATTGCCTAGTCTAATGTTTTGCTTTAAAAAAGAAAAGAAATGAAAAAGGAAATTAAAAAAAAAAAAAGACAGACTAAATCTGATGCGATTGTTTTGCTTATAACTTGCTTTGTAAAATCGACTCAAAAGTTGGGGGTTTTGATTGAAAATTGTCTTTTAGTGTGCCTAATTGCGGTAACAAGAGCAGCTTGAAGCATCATCACTATGGGAATGAAAAAGGTGGTAGTAATTTTCCATCTTTTTTTTTCCCCTTTTTTTCAATGTTTAAAGATTCACTTCTACCATTTACCACTCCGAATCAGAAGCTTATGGTCATAAATAAGATTAAAACAATAAAATTTTTATCTTGTAGTGTTAATTCTACACTGTCAGATCCTACTAGAATTACATGACAAGGGGGAAAAAAAGTACGAAAAATTGATGGAAGACCTCTATCAGACGACTCCTTTTAAGAATACACAAGATGGCTAATATTTCCTTCACGAAGCCGCAAAGTTTTGAAGAACTACCAAAATCATTTTCTTACATGCATAACTCTGTTCTAAATTATGTTAGTAATTTTACACTTGTGATTTAGTGAACGCTGAAATTCAGCGGCTGAAACAAACTTCTCAGCACCTGAATTTACTTTGTTGACTAGCCAATGAATTAATACCAAGTTGCAACAATCTTAAGGTATAACATTATTATACACTTGCAACCTAAAAAGAAGATGTATACCATGTTAGTCGAAAAAAAAAAAAATGCTAGATTCTTAGGAGTACAAAATGTCTCATTTTTCATGTTTGTTATAAAACTCAGAGATTTGGGATTGACAAAAAGTTTCAGGGGAAGAAATTAGAGAGAGATTTCATTTAATTCTGAAGTCCGAAAAAAATTTGAAGTACATTTTGATGAATACGACAGTCTCATATTTATAATAAAAATATTGGGAATCATTACGCAATCACTATTTGCACAAGAGTCCACTGCTTATCACTATTTGTACATTAACTCTATTATTCATGATAACTGCGGGGGAAGGTGGACAACCACAATCTTTTGACATTTTACATATTACTAATAATCTTCTCATTTATTTATTACCACATCCAAATTTGGCAATTTGACCATTTGAATAGGACCAAATCTAGTAAATACTCGATCGATTAAATTAGATATCAAAATTTGATTGGAGAGACGGAAAAAAGGTGACACATTTAAACTCAACTCTCGGTCAGCTGTGAAACGTCAAAGATTACGGCTGTCCACTTTCACAAGACAGAGTCAAGTGAAGTTCCATAATTACCTACGGTTACTGCACAGAATGAAAAACACCAAGTTTGCTTCCATCTCCAATGGCATTTGACCAAGCTGGCCATGTTTTTGTCTGTATTTACACCATTATGCTTTTGCAACACACATATCCGTATACAACAACAGTACCCACCTAATACACTTAGCAGGACCACATGGATCTTTAATTGAACAAACATGGTGGCTGCCAGTACACATGGGATGTCGATATATCAGACAAACACCCTTCCGAAAACTACTACTACAGACAGATCTAACCCACCCCACCCCCCGCCCTTTTTTTTTTTTCTTTTACTTTTTCCTTCTTTTCTTTGGCTGTAATGATGAACCTGACTCTGTTTTCGCATATTCGTCCTGTGAAGTTCAATACTGTCAATAAATGTCCTAATTCTGTACCAATTTTTGAGCCAAAACCACCAGTGAAGCTTCCTTTCGAACTGGGTTGGCTTCTATTTTATTCGATGGCAGAATTGTCAGAATCTTCTTTTTGGGAACACAGGGCAATGCAGTTTTAATCGTCTTATTTGACTAATTTGTAATATAAAACGAGCAACTAATACGTATGTAATATCTCAACTAGGCATCTTTTTCATACAATAAAAAGTAGTAGCAACTATTTTTTTTTTTGAGAACTCTACTTACAACCATAATGTCATCGAGAGAGAAGACTAATTAGGGAAAATGACAGCAGGTTAAACTGAAAGAGAGAAAAATCCCTGAATGAAGGCGAAATAAAGTTAGCCTTGATTCGAGTATCACAGAAGAAAATGTTAGCAATGAACCAACAACCTTTGATGTGCCCCATCGGTGAGTAGGGAAGCAATAAGGAAACCACAAAAAACAAAAATGAAAACAACCATAAAAGTACAGAATAAGCTTTAGTCCATCGCGTCTTAGGTTTCAAAACATCGTCTCACCAACCGTAGACTTGCAAATACAGTAACACAACATAAATTTAGTGAAACTTGTACCCAAGTAACCAAAAGAATCAAAATTGGAATTCATATACATAAGGACAAGCAGAGACACCATTTAGAATGCATACGACAACTCTAATAAAAGTTAGGAAAAGCTTAACTAAAAAAGAGAGGAGGAAAAAAAAAAAAAATGCGAGCGAGACAGATTAGTAACCGGTTGAGATTTGCAGATGCAAGTGTTGTTAGTACGTCTACCTAGCCAACCCAAGAATTAGACAGTTAATATTTCACTATTATTGGCCGTTGAAGAAACAAGGTGTGAAAATTTGGTCTTGGAGAAATGACCTCTAGATCATAAATCCACTGCAGAAACTTAAGTCTCATAAGCATCACTAGTCAAACCATCTGCTCAAGTATTCTTTGTCAATGCAAACAGAGGCCGTCAAGGTTTACACCTGAGCATAACAATGAAAGAATAAGTTCCTCAACGCTAAATTGGTACTCACGCAATCAGACAAATAGAAGCAAATTGGTGTTAGTAGTTATTACTCTCCCGTTCATCCGACCCGTCAATTCCGAGCTAGAAACCGAAATAATTAAATAGCCAGCATAGTCAAGGCAACGATAAAAATGGGAAGAGTAAAAACAATACGAACATCAGTATTGGAAACATAAGCAGTAGCACATAAGTGATGTGATTTTATTCTTGAATCTTTCCGTATAATAGAGGTATCCGGTTTCTCATGAATGTAACAAAACTTACTACAAAAAACAAGACTCAACATAGCACCCACCCAACAAAGATGATCATCCATTATACAATAAAACATCTAAACCATACAATGTAAAACCGTTTTTTTGCAGATTCGTCACCTGAATTCGCCTCAACTCAACCGAGCATGCTCCTGCCTCACTTGAATTCTCTTCTACAACGCACCAAACACTCATCCGCCGCCTCATTCAAATTTCCCTCGTGTATTCAAATTTCACAACTGCCTCTCAACAACATCCGCAGGAGCTGGCGGGACTAATCTGCACTCTCTGCACTACAATGGGGAAAGAAAAACAAAATGGCAAGCAACGCAAGCACACAATGGAAGTCTGGAAAGGAAGCTATCGGGACCATCCACAGAAAAAGAACCTAGACTCCGTATCACTGGGAAAAGAAAAAGAAAAAATATACACGGTGGAGCGGAGATTCTGATTTCCCATAGGCTGATTGAGCTATAGGCCAACTTAAAATTTTTCATTTCAACCTTTTCCCTCCAATATATCTTACACAACATCTCTCCCAAAACTTTCTTGATCGCGCTGATTCCGAAGTTTCCCCGATTCGCTCTGTTCAAAATCGCAACAAATTTCAGCTATATTACATGCACAGATTAAGCATTAGAACATTCGGGTTTGTCTTCGATCCTTCGCAAAGGATCGATCCTACCTTGTGACATGTACAAATACAGAGTGCATCACAACGTTTGTTCTGTATAGCAATGGTTATATAGATAAATGCTTAGAGATAAGGCCGGTACGTTGCACTTTAAACTTTTGCCCAAAAAAATGGATCAAAATTCAAGGTTTCAAACTGAATCCCGAGAAAGATTCTCTTTTTCAATGAGTAAAGAGAAGAATTGAAAAGAATGAGATTGAGGCCTACCTTGGCGGCGACAGGAAAGTCAGTCCGAACGGCGACGCAATCGGGCGGGGTTTCGAAGAGCGAGAGAGAGAATTGCTTGAAGACGACACCGACGTCGAAGTAGATGAGGCCGGAGCTAGGTATGTCGACGCGAATTCCCTTGACCGGGAACCAGAGGAAGAGCTCCTGCGCCGAAATCCCGGACAAAGCCGCGATCTTGCCGTAGCTGAGCGTCCCAGATACGTTCCTGTCGTAATGCAACTCGCTCTCGAACTTGGCATTGCAGGCCTGATCCAAATGGACCTGGAAATTCCCATCCTCGTCGATGTCGAACTCCTTCACGCCCTTTGGCAACAGCCCCATCGGAAGCCCGTGCGCCTTCAACGCTTCGTACACCGTCGTCGTCTCCGCCGCCTTCTTATTCTCCGGCCGCGAATCCGAACTTGTCACCAGAGAAACGATTGCGATGCAGAGAAGATATACAAGCTTCATCTTCTTCGTCAAAGACTAATTTTTTTTTATATTTATTTTTTTGGAATTTAGTAAGTTTCTGATTCCTCTGCTTGATGATACGAAACCATATATGGGATTGGGATTGGGAAGCTATTTACAGAGGTGAAGGTGAATTTCCGGATTAGGATTTTAGAAGAAGTAGAAGAAAAAGAAGAAGAGAAGAGAAGAGTGTGAAGAAGAAGAAGAAGGTGGAGGAGGAGACAGTGGTGGCGGTGCCAGCTTGAATACAGAGAGGATTAGGAGAATGATCAATTATTGGTGGTGATAAGTGGGTCCCATTGTCTGCTACCGTGATTCTCTACAATCTAGCTCATTGTAAAGTTCTGATGGGGCCAGTGAGATGTGCCTTGTGAATTTTGCGGTGGTATTGTTGTAATTTAACTGGAGGAATTGGACAAATTGGCGTGGGATTGGGTGGAGACGACCGAAATGTCTTTTGGCACGTTTTGGGAGAGTTGTGTGGCTAAGAATCTGGAGGAACGCGAGGGAGGTGAGGAACACGCGCGAGTGAGGGGGAGTGGGAACGGGGGCTGGGCTGGGCCGTTAAGGGATGGTGATGATATTAATGGTGTTTGGATTATGATGCTGATGCAAGCGCGTGGGATGGATTTTACTCAAAGATGGACAAGAAGACAAACGAGCAACAGAAGCGTGATTTAACACGAGAAAATATGAATGCGGGGTTGTTTGGCCATGGCCACACCCACTCGTCCAAGTTGATTTTTTCATCCAACTTATAGGTTGTTTTGAGTTAAAGAATTATAGTTTTTTTTTTTTTTTTTTATTGAAATTGAGTTTAGTTTTCAAATTATATTTTTGATTGAAAATAAACTGTTAAGGAAAAAAAAATGATGTTAGGAAAATAAAATAATAAAATGGATTTTGTTTTTTTTATCTTAAAATTCTATGAAATTTTGAAAAAATCATCTAATTTCAACTTAAAATAATAAATAAAAAAAATACTAGGATCATCAACTTTAAACTCAATTTTTAAGTATTAATTTATGTGGCATATGAGTTATCATTTTTTTATTGATAAGTGTTTAAAGAATTGTCACCTCAATTGATTACATCTATCAATAAAAATATGATATGTGATTTGTACTCAAAAAATTTGAATTAAAATTGATGTCTCTAGCATAATTTATAACAAATTTATGAACTTTTAAAATTTAATTTTTTAAAATAGAGTTAAAGACGTAAATAATTAAATTGAACTTATTTTTAAAGAAAAAAAAAACAAAAAATAACTAGAATTGTTTGATTGGAGCAAGCCAATCAAACACCTCATAATTTTATTAGTCACGATTCTGCATTTTTGCTCTTCTCATCCATGAATCCAAACGTGAAATCTTTTATTTTATTTTTCCTTACATCATATTATAATACAAATGTTATGTTTTTTTTTCCCCTCAATATACTAATATTATGTTTGATAAAAGGAATGGAAAAATAGAAAGGAAAGATAAACACTTTCCAAAAAAAAAAAAAAGAAAAAAAAGAAAGAAAGATAGGAAAGAGGGACAAAATATCAAGATTCACGAGAAGAGAAAAAAAAAATAATGACAGAAGTTCTTTTGATGTTGTTTGGTAGAAGATAAACAAATAAAAATAAAATAAAATATCTAATTATAATTATACTTTTATACACATAAGAAGATAATATATGATCATTGATGATGGTATATTTTCTCTCTCTGTTTTTTTTTGTTTTAAAGTTTAAAAGATAGCATGTTTATGGATATATACCTTCTTTATTTCTCAATTTCTTCCTACCAAACAACCAAAAATTTTATTCTCTTTTCTTAAGTTCCTATAACTTTT
Source organism: Ficus carica (assembly GCA_009761775.1). Lineage (NCBI taxonomy): Eukaryota > Viridiplantae > Streptophyta > Magnoliopsida > Rosales > Moraceae > Ficus > Ficus carica. The sequence continues at coordinate 1,009,165 of CM019748.1, read as the reverse complement.
TTTTTTTAATCCCCTTTTTTAACACTCTATTAAACATAGGTTAGGGGTTCAAATTTTATTCCAACTTTTCATCGTCACTGAAATGTCATGTAAATTGTTATTATTTTATTGATATGAATTTGAAAAATTAACACATCGATTACTAAAATTTTATTCATTAATTAAAAGTGATAAATTTTCTAGCACTTGAGCTTAAAAAAAAAAAAAAAAAAGTAGACAAAAATTGAGACCTTAACCACTCCTCTTTGATTAAATGACCAGATAATCATAGAACCATAAGTGTTCCCAAGCATTTTAAGGTGGCAGGAGGGGACGGTTTAGTTCTCACACCCATATTTTGTCACCGCCAAAAAGGAAAAACATAGACTAAATAATGAAATTGCAATAATTGAGTCTCAACTTTGGAGATAAAAATAATACTAGAGAAATAGTGGAAATACACGGGGAGGAAAAGAAAAAGAAAAAAGAAAAAAAAGAAGAGGGAAAAAAAAAAAAAAAAAGTGAGTAGAGGTTAGAAGGACACTTGGGGGGCGTGACTACTATTATGATTTTGTCATGGTGTTAATAATACACAATTATTCGGGGGTAATAAATGGAAGACATTTTTTTGCTAAGCAATTTCAATTTCTCTAAAACGGATATTATCATAACAATAATGGTGAAGATTACATTTGGTCCGAGTAGTTCAACAAACACAATTATTTTATTTGCTTTCAACTACCCTATTCAATTATACTTTAATTTTTTTATCTTTTTTTTTTTTTTTTTTGGCTCCGAAAAGTAGACTTTAATTTAACATTATCCGTACCGTTGGGATACTAATGTACATCTTAATAAAATGATTTTGTCCAAGTGTAATACTAACATGTGTTTTCTACTGCTTAATGATTTTTTTTTTTTTTTTTTTTTTTTTTTTTGAGACCCTTGTGGACAACCGGACTACTAGCCCTAGGAAGCCCTTTCAATATGCAACTCTATAGTTGGATGCTTAGGAGTCAACCATGAAGATCTTCATGAATAATTTGGGCCGAATTAGTCATGAAGTGGCCCATTCAAAGACTACAGTGAAAGGCCCATGAGATGGTGCAACTAGACGAATATCAGTAAATGGGCTTGAGTTTACGAATTTTGGCCTAGCATCAAAACTGTCGTTTTCACGCACAGATTTTGCTCCTAGAGCTGTTTAAATCCAAACACATCAACATGTATCAGAATTTACCAGCGACTTTTTTTTTAGGTGGAATTGAAGGATGGGGAGATTTGATCTCGACATCTTACGGTGGGAATCAGGTATGTAATTGTCGTTATGTTTACAATCACACACCAGTGAATCTCTATTGAACAGTTAAATATTAGATTTTTCATACTTTTAAATTTTTTTTAATGTAAAAAAAAAAAAGGTATATTAAATAAAAGTTCGTACCATAAATAACTCCCAAAAGTATGGTTTAAGTCAATTGTAATTTCACACTAATTGATGTAAAGAGGGCAAAGTTCATTGTGCCAAGAACAACAAATTTAGAATGGAAATATATTTTTACGTTTTGTTTTTTCTTTTGTTAATGGACATTGTTGTTGTGTCACAACTCATAATTCAAATCACATAAAGGAACTTTGTAGATTCGCCATTACCACTGTGGGTTGGGTTGTGTCAGGTGTGAACGAAAGCTTGACGATACAAAACACAAATGTGGCTAATAAGCCAATATAATCCAGCTTTGTAAGGACCCCAAGATCCAACAAATGGGGTCAAAAAATGATTTTTTTTTTTTTTTTTTTTTTCAACTTCACTTTGATTGCCTTACTACACTCTTCTTTTCGCTAACCTTTCCCAAAATAGTTCACTGGCTGATGGAAACAGAATGATAAAAAAGAAAACACACACATTACACATACAATAGCTAGCTAGTAATAATAACATAATAATATTAAGATTATCGACTGTAATTTTGATATAATATATTAATATCAGAATCTTACAACAAAATAATGACAATTTACATATTATAAATTATACTTAAATTTTATTTAATATTTCAATTTAACTCTTATTAAACTATATATTTTTATTTTAATTTTAAAGTTTTTTTTTAAAAATAAAATTTTTAATTAATTTTTAAAAAATTTAAAAATTTTATTTTCAACCAATACAACAACTTAAAAATTGAAAGTAGAATTCACGTTTCATAGTTTTCGTAACGATACGGCGGCTCAATTCTCTAGAGAAAAGGAAATTATAGTAATCTAGGACCCACAAGAAAAAAAATTAAAAAAATGAGAGAAAAAGGACAGGCTCGTCCATGAAATCCCAACCTTGATGCTCTTCCCATTCCCATGTGCCAAAATCAGTGCTCTCTCTCTCTCTCTCTCTCTGTCTGTCTCTCACTGGCACTGCCACCAAAGTTTTGGCTTCTGTTTCAGCTTTGCTGTTTCCACTTCACCACTTTTGCTCACTAATCTCAAACAAAACCACCCTTCTCTCTCTAAGAATCTCCAAGTGTTATCTGAAAGTGGAAATCTCTCTTATCAAGTGAAAAAAAAGAAAAAGAAAAAAGAAATACCCAGAAACCCAGAAAAGGGAAACCGTAGAGGTGTTGATTCCAATGCCCTCGGTCCTGAGCTGTTCTTGTTTCTCCTTCTCCTTCTTCTTCTTCTACTTGGTTGTCATTCTTTCCTCGTTGAGTGTTTCTTTAGCAGGTGACCCGTACGTCTTCTATGATTGGACTGTCTCCTACATCACTTCCTCACCCCTTGGACTCAAACAGAAGGTTCTCCTCAATTCTCCTTCCCTTTTTGTATATTTTTGTTTGGAACTTTCTTTGTTTAAATTTGCCTTCTTAGGTTGAATTCAAGTTTTTTTTTTTTTTTTTTTTTGTGGGCTTTTTCTAGCTGATTATATTTTGATATTGTTTAAAGATAGTGGAAATGCAGTACGACACCTTTTAAAGCTGCCCAATTATGCATCTCAAACGATCTGGAACTAATTGAACAAAATTTATTTCAAGAAAGAATTGGTAAAGAGATTCAATTACTGTTTTCTTGTCTGCTGGAACTGTTCACATTATCTTCTTTTTATTTATTTATTAAGTTTTTTTTTCTTTGTCCTTGGTAATTAAAATGTGTCGGTGGCTATATATTTTAATGAAAGAAAAGTAAAATTTTGAAGATGGACAAGGCTATTGTAGTACTTTGTTGTCTTTCACTACTTATTGTTGAGTTAAGCCTCTGGAGGATAACTATTTTCCTTGATGCTATTTTATTGTAATCTTCTTTTTCATCATGGTGAAAACCTGCGACGATTAAAAGTGAACGTAGCTCTTACATTGAGGGTAAACTCGTTTAAATTTTGTGTTTGTGCTTGCTTTCCTTTGTTTGATTTTATTGCTCTCGTTAGCAAAGAATTAAAGAGTTTAATCCGTAACGTATATAACTATTTAATTTGACATTTGGCTACTTCTTTCCCGGTCTGTCTTTCTTCAAACATCATCGTTATAGGTGATTGGAATTAATGGACAGTTTCCAGGACCGATTCTTAACGTCACAACAAACTGGAATGTTGTTGTCAATGTCAAGAATAACCTCGACGAGCCATTACTTCTCACATGGTATAACATATGTTTCTCATGAACATGGTAAACAATTTTTAATAGTATTGAGAAGTTAATGCCAATTAGGCTGCAAAATCTTTTGATACAGGAATGGGATACAGCACAGGAAAAACTCTTGGCAAGATGGTGTATCAGGGACTAATTGCCCGATTCCTGCGGGTTGGAACTGGACATATCAATTTCAGGTCAAAGATCAGATAGGGAGTTTCTTTTACTTCCCTTCCTTGAATTTTCAAAGAGCTGTGGGAGGATATGGCGGGATCACCATAAACAACAGAGATGTTATTCCATTGCCTTTTTTGTTGCCGGATGGAGATGTTACTCTCTTAATTAGTGACTGGTACACAAAGAATCATAAGGTCAGTCTTTTGATTTTGATCAATAAACTGCATACTTACCATATTAATGGGATATTAACATAAAACACTCTCATCAAAATGTTGCGTTTCACTCTACCTTTTCAGGAATGTTCAATTTATCCTCTATGATTTACAAATTGTGCTTAAAAACCATAACACGAGTTTTAGGGGAGTTTGAGGGAGGTTTCTAACAAGATTTGTAAATGTAGGGAGAGATGCAATAGTCGTAAAAACATAGGGTGAAGTGCAACATTTCGGTGAAGTTTTTGTTATTATCCCATACTATATTCTCTTTTTTATTTTCTTTTTCTTTTTCGGTATGACGAATGCTCATGAGGCAACAGGAACTAAGGAAAGATGTTGAGAATGGAGTTGACCTTGGAGTTCCTGACGGTATTCTCATAAATGGACTTGGTCCTTTTCGCTTTGATGAGGCACTCGTTCCTAGTGGAAGTCCTTTCCTGATAGTAAATGCTGAACCGGGTGATAATTTTATGTTTTTCTTAACAAATCTTGACCTTGGGTTTTACATGTTTAGGAATACTAGTTTCTTTAATTTTGTAACTCATTATATTTTTGCTTAGAGCAGGAAAAACTTACCGAATTCGGGTGCACAACGTTGGTATCTCAACTAGTTTGAATTTTAGAATACAAAATCACAACTTGCTTCTAGTCGAGACTGAAGGATCATACACTGTTCAGCAGAACTACACAAATATGGACATACATGTAGGTCAGTCATTTTCATTCCTGGTAACAATGGATCAAAACGCCAGCAGTGACTACTACATTGTTGCCAGCCCTCGTTTCGTCAATTCATCTGGTTGGGATCGAGTTACCGGAGTTGCCATCTTGCACTACTCGAATTCTCAGGGACCTGCTTCAGGTCCTCTCCCCGATCCTCCTAATGTTATGGACACGTATTTCTCAATGAATCAAGCGAGATCCATAAGGTTGTAGCTGAGTATTATTTGCTTTTGGCTTGATAATAAAAACCTTTCTTTGAAGGTCATTTACTAGTAATTTTCTTTTCGATTATCCTTTTTTTTTTGGGTCCGCGTTTCTTATTAATTGTGGACTGATTTAGTGGTGCGTTTTTATTATCATGATCAGATGGAATGTTTCTGCTGGTGCTGCTCGTCCGAACCCGCAAGGATCTTTCAGATATGGCCAAATTACCTGTCACAGATGTTTACGTTATCGTCAACAAACCTCCAGAGCTAATAAATGGGAAATGGCGAACTACCCTCAATGGCATTTCATACTTACCGCCTTCAACACCATTGAAGCTCGCCCAACAATTCAAGATTCCAGGCGTTTACAAGCTTGATTTCCCGAATAAGCTAATGAACAGACCCCCCAAAGTTGATACATCTCTGATTAATGGTACCTACAAAGGATTCATGGAAATCATCTTACAGAATAACGACACAACAGTTCAGAACTACCATTTGGATGGCTATGCATTTTTCGTCGTGGGGTGAGCTTTGATTTCCTTTTCAATTCTTTTGTTTCTTTTCTTTGAACCAAAATTGGAAATGTCAGGAATATGAGTTGGCCAGTTTTCCATTTCTATTGTAGTATGGATTTCGGAGTTTGGACGGAGAACAGCAGAAGCACTTACAACAAATGGGACGGTGTCGCTCGCTGTACCACACAGGTACTTCTGTCTTACAACTATAACCAATTTGATCATGAAACTATCCACACAAAAACTTGTTGGTATACGCATTGTGCATGGAGCGAAGAACAAGATAGTATGTGTATTAGTCAATCATGCGTTACAAACTGACCGGTTATTTCTTGACCGGCTAAGGTCTTTCCAGAGGCTTGGACAGCAATTTTGATTTCTCTAGACAACAGTGGCATTTGGAACCTTCGGGCACAGAATCTAAACTCTTGGTATCTAGGTCAGGAAGTTTATATCAGCGTTGTAAATCCTGAGGCTGACTCATCCGAGATTGCATTGCCCGAAAATGCCATATATTGCGGCTTACTTTCATCGCTACAAAAGTACGATTTCATTCGCAAACGCTGCAGGTTTTGTTAGTTTGTTCAGTTCACTTTGTTTGTAAAGAGGAATTTGAATCCACAGAGAGTTTCTTACTGACAAATAATTATGAAACGGAAAAAACGCTCATGTTCTCTCTGTACTTGAAACAGTTACAAATATCAAATGGTTAACTTCCTCTTTCTTTGATTCTATTGTTTCTCTATTCTGCAGAGATCAGGCGCAAAGAGTCCATTTTTCGGGTTGCATCATCAACATCCTACGCAAGCAGAACGATTTTGATTATGTTAATCATGGTTTATGCCACTTTCGTGGGGTAATTAAGCTGGCTAGTATCGTGATTCGGTTAATTACCGGAATTGTTGGAATCAAGGCCATGAGGGCTTTCTTTTATTCGTGTAGAAATGAAACTACAGAGTGAAAGGAACGCACGAAAATGCTAGGGTCCGTTTGGGAAAAACATTCTAATGGTAATGTTAATGAAACTATAGCATTGCAAAGCATGCTTTGTCTTTTTATCTCTCTCTCTGTTTTATTATTATTATTATTTATTTGGGAATGAGTACTCCTCCAAATGGAGGGAGTTAATTAATTTTTGCTTTGTAATTCTAGTCTTTATTACTGTATTTTTCTATTAATTACTGCCATAGATTACATGTAAACCGTTAAGAAATAGACTGTTTTTTTCTTTCTTGGGAAATAGTGAAAATGAAATATTTGGATGAGAAAAATACATTTTTTATTTTTATTTTTTCAAATTTAAGAGTGGGATATCTGAAGATGTAATAGAATCTAAAAAGTGGAATTTCTGTTGGATTATATTTATAATCACGAGAAAAATACAATTTCAAAATCTAAAAAATTATACTGTTAAAAAAAAGGGTGGAGATTTTGACTTGAATTAGCTCTCTCTCTTAGAACATTTATCTACAAATTTCTAGGGATCTAAGACATTGTCATAGGTTATCGAAGGTTGGTGAATCATCTCATCCACGAGATTTCTTTTACATTAAAAAAAAAAAAAATCCTGAAAATAAAGCAAATAAAGCAAGGTCCTAAAACTTGTCACATTCAATAATAACCCAAAAAAAAAAAAGATAAAGGAAAATAACAGTTTTCATAAAATATTTTAAGCAAATAATAGGTTTTTAAAATATTTAAACTAAATATTAGATTTATCATGTAAATGATTTATTTATGTTAAATTTATCAGGTAAATGATTTATTTACATCTTTTAAAAAATATTATTTATTTGCTTGCTTTAGTTCACCAGTTGGAGATGAAAATTTTTAAGTTAGAGTTGATTGACTTTTTATTGACTTTCAAAAAAAAAAAAAACTGAGATAAAAAAATACAGTTTAATTAAAATTAAACTTAAACGTCAAACAAAATTTTAATAAATTTTTTATTTACTTCAAATATTTTAAAAACAAAATATTATTTTTAATTATTTATAAAAACTGTTATGTATTATAATTTTCATTAAAAAAAAAAAAAAAAAAAAAAACAAGTTCTTGAAATTGTGGCCTTCAATTATAAAACTAACACCTAAAATGTCAAGCTTTAATGGAGGAATCTGTCTGATACAAACTAATGATGATGTCATAGCAGAGAATGATACAAACTAATCATATTCAATTATTTAAAATTTTTTTGATAAAACCCTTTTAAGAGTAGAATGGTCTTAACTAAACGACAAAACATAGGCGCTTTTCAATTGGAAAATTAATCATGTTTCCATCGATGGGTAGAATTTTTTAGTCTTGCTAAGCTTTCTTTTCTTATGTGTGTGGAGCCTACCCAATTATTGTCCTTTGTTAAGGAATGTAAGATTTTCTCTCATTAGTATTTTTTATTTTTTATTTTAACCGAATTATCGAAATGTAAGAAATATAAATCTGGTGTGTTTTTGTTTGTTTATTGAACTTGTTACTCTAATTTTTAACACCATTTGCACTTTTGATTTATGCTTTTGCCTACTATACAAGGTTCTCTGTCCAAATTTGGGGCGAGTTCATATTCATGTCTAAACTACCACACTCTTTCACGTAAAGTTAACAACTTCTCAATGGCTTTTTGCTCCGAAAATTAAGTTTCAAGTCAACACATTTAGTACAAAATCACAAAATTCTTACTAAAACTAAACTCATGCTTAACAGTTACTCTTGGCTTTTTCCTAAGTTCGTTTGGCGTTTAAGTTTAACTTTCGCTAAACTGTACTTTTTCACATCAGTTTTTAGTCTTTTCTCTGAAAAATCAACAAAATTTATTACTAATTTTAAAAAATCAAACAACTTTAACTTAAAAATTCATTTCCAATCAAGTAAACCAAACGCAAACTAATTATTCTTCTTATTACTATTATTATTATTATTGCTTATCTTGAGTTGAGAAACTGTCACAGTTTCTTTAATTCTGATATCATTCCAACAACATCTTCATTCTCATTCTCCATCCGTTACGCAAAAGTCATTTTAGATGACAGCCCCAATAGAAACGGCATCAAAGTTATGTGGAAAGAAATCCATGTTTTCTTTCTTTATCCTTATTATTAACTACATATATATATATATGTATACATATATATATATATGTATTTTTCAATTATTGTGTAAGAGATATGAAAATCAATTTCCCAATCCTGTATGATCTCACAGTTAAAAACCATCTTGTCGGAATTTTTATTTTTTATTTTTAAATCTCACTCTACAATTCTATATTTAGCACTTTTACTTGCTTTGAGATAAGTTTTAATGTCATGTATACATGCTCAGATAAAATATACAAAGTAAATATAGATTTTGAATAAGAATAATGTTAGAGATATTAATTTCATTATTAATTTTTAAGAAATAGTCTACATAATACGTGGGTTATCATTATTTTATTAGTAAATCTTCAAATGATTATCATATCAATTAAAATTAAAAATTTTCATTTATTAGTAAAAAAAAATGAAAACTCACATTAGTACTCGAAAAGTAGAATAAGAACAGGTGTTTCATGTGTAAAAAAAAAAAAAAAAAACAAAGGAGGTTAGATGGAGTGGAAGAGAAAAAGAAAGAGCCAGCTCGTAACTACATTTCCCACCTTATCAAAGAACTATTTTGTGGACCGAATGAATGTGTCTCTGATTTTTGTCTCACAGTCCAATGAGACAGCGAAGAGGACTTTACTGTAGGACGTGTCACTTAACTATTGGGCCTTCCAAGACCCCTAAAATGACGACCTTGTTGCCTCTACTAATTGCTCCACTATCCCACCACGACACTTAAAAAATCTTAAATACGCTTTTGTTCTTCTTTCTCTACGCTTTCGGTTTATCTTGGCTTGAAGGCAAGTACATATACTTCTTTTGGTTCAAATTTAGTTATACATATATATATATATATATATATGCTTCCTTTGTGTGTGTGCGTGTGTATATATGTATATAAAACAGTCCCTTCATAGTTGATATCCTACATAGATTCTTCTGGTAGAACTTTTTCTCTCCAATTAAGTCACTGACATAGTAGAGGCAGCTATGGCTAGGACAAGCCTAATCATAACAAACAGAGTAGTTCTAGTATGTTTGACTTGGTTGTTTATGAGCCTTGGACCAACACAATCAGCTCCTGAAAGCGCTCTAATCACTCAGATTCCTGGGTTCTCTGGCACTATTCCTTCTAAACACTACTCTGGGTACTCTCTCTCTCTCTCTCTCTTTTTGCAGTCATTAAAATTTATGACTTTTTCAGTTACTGGGTTGTCTTCTGTTTCTGTATATTAGTTTTTTTTTTTTTTTTAATTGTTGTTGTGTTGGATCTGTTTGAAGGTATGTGACAGTTGACCAAAATCATGGGAGAAATCTGTTCTACTACTTTGTTGAATCGGAGAGAAATCCATCTGAAGATCCGGTGGTTCTTTGGCTTAACGGTGGACCAGGATGTTCAAGCCTTGATGGCTTCGTTTACGAGCATGGTTTTTTTTTTTTTTTTTTTTTTTTTTTGTGGTTTAAACTTGTACATTTTTTTTGCCTCTTTTTTTTTTTGGCTGGGATTTCTATATCAGAAATGGGCATTTTCACCGGGTACTTGTGGGGTGACCAAGACAAATATTTGTCTTTGGATTTGTTATAACTTTATGGGATAAATTGGTTCTTATTCTATCCTGTTTTGCAGGACCATTTAATTTTGAAAAGGCAAAAACCAAGGAAAGCCTTCCCCAACTGCACCTTAACCCGTACAGCTGGTCAAAGGTTAAACTTTCGAGTTTATTAATGTTATAAACTGTTAATTATTTAAGATAAACCTTATTTACAGTTGTGGGTCACTTCAGGTTTCCAATATCATATATCTGGATTCTCCTGCTGGTGTTGGGTACTCCTACTCAAAAAACCAATCTGACTACATAAACTGGCGATCGCAAAACTGCGTCGGATAGCCACACATTTCTTCTAAAGGTACTTATTAAACCAGAAAAAGTCGGCCAATTTAGCCTAATTACTAGTTTTCCTTGTCTCCAATACTGCTAATTCATCTGCAAATTCTTGTTTTGAAACCAGTGGTTTGAACTATATCCGGAGTTCCTCTCCAATCCGTTTTTCATTAGCGGAGAGTCCTATGCTGGAGTTTATGTGCCAACTCTTACTTATGAAGTAGCAAAAGGTACTTCTGCCATAACAAAGCATATTTATAATCTTTGATTGGATTTGAAATTTGAGCTAAAATTGCAGCCTTGGATCTGTAACAGGAATTGAGGCGGGTATAACGCCTTTAATTAACCTTAAGGTATGCGTCTGCGGTTATAATATTGCGGCTTTGGAACTGTAACACATTTTGCTTCAATCTAAATTCACTGCCTACAGGGTTACATGGTGGGAAATGGAGTAACAGATGATGAGTTTGATGGCAATGCTCTTATTCCATTTGTACATGGAATGGGACTCATATCAGATGACCTGTTTCAGGTGGGTCCCTGATTTGCCATTGGCATTCTCAAAGCAGTCAATTTTTTATGCAATACTAAAAAAATATAAAAGATTTCACTAACAACACTGATTTTGATTGTTCTTTTTTGCGTCATTGTCATTGTCACGTCAAATTACTTGTGCATTCTGTAATAATTGTAAACAATCATCATAATGACTCCTGGTAATTATTGTAGTGGCAGTAACACAATGTAAAATCGTCAAAACCAATGTTATAACTTATTCATGAAAGACTTGATTTTTTTTTTTAGCTATATATATACAAAATCAGGCAAACTTATGATAAGAATTGTATTTTTACTCCACTAGAAGGTACTGTTGTTTTAGCCGATAAATTAGATTTTCAAAGGTTTGATCTATGATCAGAACGGTTCTGCATTGCAAAGCTGCAAATTTTTAATGTGGGCACACGCAATTAAACCGAAAGTTAATTTAAAGGTTAAAATAACAGTACCTACTGGTAAGACAAAAATACAGTTCCTACCCTTAATTTTTTCGATAACATGTTGTGATATATCTATGCTGCTTGTGCTACAGGAGGTTAACACAGAATGTGAAGGAAAGTACTACAATAATCTCAGTGCTAGTTGTGAGAGCAAGCTTGCAAAAGTTGATAGGGTAACACATTACCATTACTTATTAGTGAATGGAAGACTTTGGTGAGTCCCACATCGGCAAGGAGTGAGGACTCAGTGGTTTATAAGTGCTACAAGTTTTCTTTCAATCAGTAATTATCTGGAAGTTATAACTTAGTAGGATCTACTTATGGGTCCACTGTTTTCCTCTTCCTGAAGTCCCTTGTGGTCGATCTGCCTCGTGGGATTGTTAATAGAAAAAATTTGGATAATGTTGGTTTACTCGAGGATTTAAATTGATTTCAGGACATAGAAGGAGTGAACATATATGACATTCTAGAGCCATGTTACCACAACCCAGAGGCAATGCTCATTGCAACTACTAATTCTAAACTGCCGGCCAGCTTCCGACGATTAGGCGAAACCGAAAGGCCTCTTGCCGTGAGAACAAGGATGTTTGGTCGCGCATGGCCTCTTAGAGCTCCCGTTAGAGATGGAATTGTTCCCACTTGGCCAGAGCTTCTTAATAGCAATTCCGTTCCATGTACTGTAAGTTTCTTTCGCTTGCTAATGATTTGAATTCGTTTTTCCCGCCCTCTGATTCTTATTTCATGAATTTTATGACACCTTGGTTCTCTGAATAGGCCAAGAAAAAGTGTGTTCCAATTTGATTGAATTCATTTGCAAATTGTTGTTTTATTTCTCATAGCCTGCATCTTTGTTCTATTGTATTTTTTCTTTTCCACATTTTAAGATGCTTCTAAAGTCAATTCGTCTCTCATAGGATGACGAGGTTGCAACGACATGGCTGAACAACGAAACGGTCAGGAATGCACTTCATGTAGCAGAGGTAGTTTCTCATGGTACCTTAAACTATAATCTCAAACAGTTTTGGTTTGTCAAAGCAGCAATTAAATTTGATCTTGTCCTTCCTTGGAAAATATAAAGAAAAAAAGTGATCTTATCATTGTTACATAACACAGGAAAGCTTGGTGGGTAGTTGGGAGTTGTGTACAGATAGAATTTCTTTTTACCATGATGCTGGAAGCATGATTCCGTACCACAGAAACCTCACCACCGGGGGATATCGAGCGCTTATATTCAGGTGAATCTCCGATCCTAACGTCAGTTTCTATCTAGAACCTGTTAAGGAGGATTTTCTATGTGCCATAAAAACAAAATACCAGCATTTAGGGCTTACTGTGGCATTGCTTTTGCTTTTAGGTAGCTAAAGAAGATGAAGCAGAAGCCATAGATTTTAGTAATGACTTAAATACATTTTAAAAGGTACTAAGAGACAACCAATGACATTAAAAGTCTTTTATCAGAAGAGCTTTTTTGATAAGTTACATAACTTTGACGGAAAGCTCTTCCAAAAAGTAATCTAAATATTACCAGAATTAGCTTTTGGACCTAATAAGGTTAAGGTGGCGTTCAAGAAGCAAACTGATCAAGACCCTACAATGTTTGGCATTTGAGATCTTATGTAACTGATACAAGTGTTGATATGGTATTTTGTTGGCAGTGGCGATCATGATATGTGTGTTCCATTCACTGGGAGTGAGGCGTGGACCAGATCTTTGGGTTATCAGATTTTAGATGAGTGGAGGCCTTGGTTTTCCAATGGACAAGTCGCGGGTACGCCTTTCTTTCTGAGAAAATTGTTGCAAACAGCCTTGCAAATAGACATTTATTTTTTTGCCCATTCTTAATGCTTGTTTGGATTTTCGACATTCCAAGCCTATCTAGTTGGACCCAAAAAGAAAAAAAAAAAAAAAAACTTGAGCTATTATAACTGTGACGATATCCAAAGATGTACTTTTTGAGAGGCAACCATACAAAACACGCACGACTGAGTAAGAAGCAAAAAAAAAAAAAAAAAAAAACCCCTCTAGAACTGCTTTAGAATCTAATACAGAAAACCTTGATTGTCTTTTTATTGGTTCCAGGTATACTCAAGGGTACGACCATAACCTCACATTTTTAACCGTGAAGGTACTTAATTGAAAATGCTTCTATGATCTGTACTTTGTGTTCAAAATTTCTAGTTTTTTTTTAATTAATTAATCAATTTTTCTTTTTGGCCCTTTTTTTTTTTTTTTTTTTTTGGCCTGAGATCTGAAGAGCTTTGTTTGTTGATCTGGTGCAGGGATCTGGACATACTGTTCCAGAATACAAGCCGCGAGAGGCATTTGAGCTTTACAGCCGATTTTTGGCTGGAAAGCCACTGTAAAAGAAATTTGTCTGCTGCCAAATTAGAAGCCCACGAAATAATAATAATAATAATAATAATATGAGGTCGGAAAGAAAGGGGGGAAAAAATGAAAGCATTATTATTTTCTTATCATCTGTTGGATCCTCAATATTCATGATGCAAACTAAAGTGTAAGGGTTGGTTTTAGAGTTTATTAATATCTTCTGATTTTATTTATCAAAAAATGTACTCTGATTTCTTTAAGGTGATAAATGCATAATCCAAGAATTATAGATTCTATCTCACAACTGCCTATAATAAAAAAATAAACATGATCATACCGATTTTAAAAAGTGAAAATTTTGATTTGGATTGGATTTTTTCAACCCAAACTTTTACTCCAAACAAGGACTGAATTTCTTTTTTTCTTATTAAAGCTATAAAGATTCGAACTCTAGATCTCAATGATTACACATACATGCCGAGTTGTGTGGAACTATAAAAGGACAATCTTCTAAATGGGACATAAAATGTGACATTCAACAAACATGCGTGTCCTATGCTGTAGTTATGGAAAATGCTCATAAATAAAGATAATACTTTAGAATTCAAAATGAAGAGTAATTCTCACTAGGCCTCTACCCCTAGGCCTCTACCCTTGGAACAACTATCTACTGACACATCAAAATGGACTGAGACACCATATTTCTCAGTACAATCAATAAAACCTGATTTATAGTACGAAGATGTTCACTCTTCCAAATTAGCCGTAAAACCTGGACGGAATTACATCAAAATCCAGATGGCAGAAACCGGAGTAATTACTTCTCTTGAACTTTTTAGATAAAGTATATAAATGGGGCTTGAATGAAGAACCCAAGCTTGAAAGAATGAGATATAAAAAAGAGATATAGTTAATACCAAAATCCTCGAGCGTATCTGTCGCTTTTCTTGCATCATCAGAGGCAAACCCCGACAAACTAGACAGCATTTTTCTTGCTCCTAAAGCTCTCTTTCATCAACGCAAATTTCTTCTTGCATTGATTACAGTCTTCCCCGGTACTGCAGTAGCGACTCGCTCCCACCGCTGATTTGTCTCCTTTGTAAAGGTTTTGAGAGCCTGAACCAGGGCTCTTTCTTGTACGACAGACCACACATCTTGCTCCGAACTAGAAGACACCCCATTAGCTGCACTCGAATCACTAGGATTCTGGTTGGTTGTGCTGTTTGATGAATCTTGTGAAGTACCTGTTTGTGAAGCACCATTTTCAGGCATCTGAGGAGTCGATACCCCTTCGGTTTCCTCCCGAGTTGTAAGGGGTGACGCAATAGATGGGGCGGGCTTCCTCTTTTCGAGAAATGAATCGAAAGCTTTGTTGGAATCAGGCTTCTGTAGGAGCACCGTTTCTAACAAGATTTGTAATGTAGGGAGAGGTGCAATATTCATAAAATCATAGGGTGAAACACAACATTTCGGTGAAGTTTTTGTTATTATCCCATACTATATTTCTTTTTTATTTTCTTTTTCTTTTTCGGTATGACGAATGCTCATGAGGCAACAGGAACTGAGGAAAGATGTTGGAATGGGGTTGACCTCGGAGCTCCTGACGGTATTCTCATAATTGGACTTGGTCCTTTTCGCTTTGATGAGGCACTCGTTCCTAGTGGAAATCCTTTCCTGATAGTAAATGCTGAACCGGGTGATAATTTTATGTTTTTCTAAACAAATCTTGACCTTGGGTTTTACATGTTTAGGAATACTAGTTTCTTTCATTTTGTAACTCATTTCATTTTGCTTGGAGCAGGAAAACTTACCGAATCGAATTCGGGTGCACAACGTTGGTATCTCAACTAGTTTGAATTTTAGAATACAAAATCACAAATTGCTTCTTGTCGAGACTGAAGGATCATACACTGTTTAGCAGAACTACACATAGATGGACAGACATGTAGGTCAGTCATTTTCATTCCTGGTAACAATGGATCAAAACGCCAGCGGTGACTATTACATTGTTGCCAGCCCTCGTTTCGTCAATTCATCTGGTTGGGATCGAGTTACCGGAGTTGCCATCTTGCACTACTCGAATTCTCAGGGACCTGCTTCAGGTCTTCTCCCCGATCCTCCTAATGTTATGACACGTATTTCTCAATGAATCAAGCGAGATCCATAAGGTTGTAGGTGAGTATTATTTACTTTTGGCTTGATAATAAAACATTTCTTTGAAGGTCATTTACTAGTAATTTTCTTTTCGATTATCCTTTTTTTTTTTTTTGGTCCCCGTTTCTTATTAATGGTGGACTGATTTAGTGGTGAATTTTTATTATCATGATCAGATGGAATGTTTTCTGCCGGTGCTGCTCGTCCGAACCCGCAAGGATCTTTCAGATATGGCCAAATTACGGTCACAGATGTTTACGTTATCGTCAACAAACCTCCAGAGCTAATAAATGGGAAATGGCGAACTACCCTCAATGGCGTTTCATACTTACCGCCTTCAACACCATTGAAGCTCGCCCAACAATTCAAGATTTCAGGCGTTTACAAGCTTGATTTCCCGAATAAGCTAATGAACAGAACCCCCCCCCAAAAGTTGATACATCTCTGATTAATGGTACCTACAAAGGATTCGTGGAAATCATCTTACAGAATAACGACACAACCATTCAGAACTACCATTTGGATGGCTATGCATTTTTCGTCGTGGGGTGAGCTTTTGATTTCCTTTTCAATTCTTTTGTTTCTTTTCTTTGAACCAAAATTGGAAATGTCAGGAATATGAGTTGGCCAGTTTTCCATTTCTATTGTAGTATGGATTTCGGAGTTTGGACGGAGAACAGCAGAAGCACTTACAACAAATGGGACGGTGTCATTCGCTGTACCACACAGGGTACTCCTGTCTTACAACTATAACCAAATTTGATCATGAAACTATCCACACGAAAACTTGTTGGTATACGCATTGTGCATGGAGCGAAGAACAAGATCATATAATATGTGTATTAGTCAATCATGCGTTACAAACTGACCGGTTATTTCTTGACCGGCTAAGGTCTTTCCAGAGGCTTGGACAGCAATTTTGATTTCTCTAGACAACAGTGGCATTTGGAACCTTCGGGCACAGAATCTAAACTCTTGGTATCTAGGTCAGGAAGTTTATATCAGCGTTGTAAATCCTGAGGCTGACTCATCCGAGATTGCATTGCCCGAAAATGCCATATATTGCGGCTTACTTTCATCGCTACAAAAGTACGATTTCATTCGCAAACGCTGCAGGTTTTGTTAGTTTGTTCAGTTCACTTTGTTTGTAAAGAGGAATTTGAATCCTCAGAGAGTTTCTTACTGACAAATAATTATGAAACCGGAAAAAACGCTCTTGTTCCCTTCTGTACTTGAAACAGTTACAAATATCAAATGGTTAACTTCCTCTTTCTTTGATTCTATTGTTCCTCTATTCTGCAGAGATCAGGCGCAAAGAGTCCATTTTTCGGGTGCATCATCAACATCCTAAGCAAGCAGAACGATTTTGATTATGTTAATCATGGTTTATGCCACTTTCGTGGGGTAATTAAGCTGGCTAAGTATCGTGATTTGGTTAATTACCGGAATTGTTGGAATCAAGGCCATGAGGGCTTTCATTTATTCATGTAGAAATGAAACTACAGAGAATGCTAGGGTCCGTTTGGGAAAAAAGTTCTAATGGTGATGTTAAGGTAAGTGGAACATATAAACTTGTATCTATAGCAATTCAAAGCATGCCTTTCTCTCCTCTCTCTCTCTCTCTTTTGGAATGAATACTCCTCCAAATAAAGGAGTGAGTTAATTTTTGCTTGTAATTCTAGTCTTTATCATTGTATTATGTCATAGATTACATGTGTAAAACGTTTAAAAAATAGACTTTTTTTTTTCTTTTTTGGGAAAATAGTGAAAATGAAATATTTGGATGAGAAAAATACTTTTTTTTTTCAAATTTTAGGAGTGGGATATTTGAAGGTGTAATAGAGCCTAAAAAGTGGAATTTATGTTGGATTATATTTATAATCACGAGAAAAATACAATTTCAAAATCTAAAAAATTATACTGTGAAAAAAAAAAGGGTGGAGATTTTGACTTGAATTAGCTTTCTCTCTTAGAACATTTATCTACAAATTTCTAAGGAACTAAGATATGGGTCATAGGATATCCAAGGTTGGTGAATCATCTCATTCACGTGATTTCATTTACATTAAAAAAATTACATTTATAAGTAAATAAAAATTCACCATCGCGTGCATTAATTCTCGGAAATTTGAATAAGAATAGTGTTTCATGGAACTAACACTTTGAGTGAAAAAAAAAAAAAAAAAAAAGGGAGGTTGGATGGAGTAGAGGAGAAAAAGAAAGAGCCAACTCTTACGTACATTTCCCACCTTATCAAAGAACTATTTTGTGGACCGAATGAAAGTGTCTGTGAATTTTGTCTCACAAGCCCAATGACACAACGAAGAGGACTTGACTGTAAACGTGTCACTTAACTATTGGGCCTTCCAAGACCCTAAAATGACGACCTTGTTTGCCTCTACTAATTGCTCCACTGTCCCACTAAAACACCTAAAAATCTAGAATGCGCTTTGTTCTTCTTTCTTTACACTTTCAGTTTATCTTGGCTTGAAAGCAAGTACGTATACTTCTTTTGGTTCAAATGTATATATATATATATATATATATATATATATATTTATATAAGTTTCCTCTGTGTGTGTGTGTGTGTGTGTGTGTCTTAAAAACAGTATATCCTAAATAGATTCTATTGGTAGAACTTTTTCTCTCCAAATTTAGTCACTGACATAGGAGAGGGAGAGGCCGCCATGGCTAGGACAAGCCTAATCATAAACATACAGAGTAGTTCTAGTATGTTTGATTTGGTTGTTTATGAGCCTTGGACCAACACAATCGGCTCCTGAAAGCGCTCTAATCACTCAGTTTCCTGGGTTCTCCGGCACTATTCCTTCTAAACACTACTCTGGGTACTCTCTCTCTCTCTCTTTTTGCAGTCATTAAAATTTATGACTTTTTCAGTTACTGGGTTGTCTTCTGTTTCTGTATATTAGTATTATTTTTTTTTTTTTAAATTGTTGTTTTGTGGATCGGTTTGAAGGTATGTGACAGTTGACCAAAATCATGGAGAAATCTGTTTCTACTATTTTGTTGAATCGGAGAGAAATCCATCTGAAGATCCGCTGGTTCTCTGCTTACGGTGGACCAGGATGTTCAAGCTTTTATGGCTTCATTAACGAGCATGGTTTTTTTTTTTTGGTTAAAACTTGTACATTTTTTTTTTGCTCTTTTTTTTTTTTGCTGGGATTTCTATATCAGAAATGGGCATTTTCACCGGGTAACTTGTGGGGTGACCAAGACAAATATTTGTCTTTGGATTTGTTATAACTTCATGGAATAAATTGGTTCTTATTCTATCCTGTTTTGCAGGACCATTTAATTTTGAAAGGCAAAAACCAAGGGAAGCCTTCCCCAACTGCACCTTAACCCATACAGCTGGTCAAAGGTTAAAAACTTTCGAGTTTATTAATGTTATAAACTGTTAATTATTTAAGATGAACCTTATTTACAGTTGTGGGTCACTTCAGGTTTCCAACATCATATATCTGGATTCTCCTGCTGGTGTTGGTACTCCTACTCGAAAAACCAATCTGACTACATAACTGGCGATCGCAAAACCGCGTCTGATAGCCACACATTTCTTCTAAAGGTACTTATTAAACCAGAAAAAAGTCGGCTAAGTTAGCCTAATTACTAGTTTTCCTTGTCTCCAATATTGCTAATGAATTGCAAATTCTTGTTTTGAAACCAGTGGTTTGAACTATATCCGGAGTTCCTCTCCAATCCGTTTTTCATTAGCGGAGAGTCCTATGCTGGAGTTTATGTGCCAACTCTTACTTATGAAGTAGCAAAAGGTACTTCTGCCATAACAAAGCATATTTCTAATCTTGATTGGATTTGAAATTTGAGCTAAAATTGCAGCCTTGGATCTGTAACAGGAATTGAGGCGGGTATAACGCCTTTAATTAACCTTAAGGTATGCGTCTGCGGTTATAATATTGCGGCTTTGGAACTGTAACACATTTTGCTTCAATCTAAATTCACTGCCTACAGGGTTACATGGTGGGAAATGGAGTAACAGATGATGAGTTTGATGGCAATGCTCTTATTCCATTTGTACATGGAGTGGGACTCATATCAGATGACCTGTTTCAGGTGGGTCCCTGATATGCCATTGGCATTCTCAAAGCAGTCATTTTTTTTATGACACTAAAAAAATATAAAAGATGTCACTAACAACACTGATTTTGATTTTTTTTTTTTTGCGTCATTGTCATTGTCACGTCAAATTACTTGTGCATTCTGTAATAATTGTAAACAATCATCATGATGACTCCTGGTAATTATTTTAGTGGCAGTAACACAAATTAAAAATCGTCAAAACCAATGTTATAGCTTATTCATGAAAGACTTGATTTTTTTTTATAGCTATATATATTAAAAATCAGGCAAAACTTATGATAAGAACTGTATTTTTACCCTACTAGAAGGTACTATTGTTTTAGCGAATGAATTAGCTTTTCAAAGGTTTGATCTATGACCAGAATTGGTTCTACATTGCAAAGCTGCAAATTTTTTAGATGCGGGCACATGCAAATCAAACCGAAAGTTAATGTAAAGGTTAAAATAACAGTACCTACTGGTAAGACAAATTACAGTTCCTACCCTTAATTTTTTCGATAACATGGTTGTGATATATCCATGCTGCTTGTGCTACAGGAGGTTAACACTGAATGTGGAGGAAAGTACTACAGTAATCTCAGTGCTAGTTGTGAGAGCAAGCTTGCAAAAGTTGATAGGGTAACAAATTACTATTACTTATTAGTGGATAGAAGACTTTGGTGAGTCCCACATCGGCAAGGAGTGAGGACTCAGTAGTTTATAAGTGCTACAAGTTCTCTTCCAATCAGTAATTATTTGGAAGTTGTAACTTAGTAGGATCCATTTATGGGTCCACTAAAATTTGGATAATGTTGGTTTAACTCGAGGATTCAGGACATAGAAGGAGTGAACATATACAACATTCTAGAGCCATGTTACGACAGCCTGCCGGTCATGCTTCCGACGATTAGGCGAACCGAAGGGCCAGCTTGCCGATGAGAACATCTCTTGCCGTGAGAACAAGGATGTTTGGTCGCGCATGGCCTCTTAGAGCTCCTGTTAGAGAAGGAATTGTTCCCACTTGGCCAAAGTTTCTTAGTAGCATTTCCATTCCATGTATTGTAAGTTTCTTTCGCTTGCTAATGATTTGAATTCGTTTTTCCCGCCCTCTGATTCTGATTTCATGAATTTTATGACACCTTGGTTCTCTGAATAGGCCAAGAAAAAGTGTGTTTCCAATCTGATCGAATTCATTTGCATATTGTTGTTTTATTTCTCATAGCCTGCATTTTTGTTCTATTGTATTTTTATTGTCCACATTTTAAGATTATTTTAAAGTCATTTCGTCTCTCGTAGGATGTCGAGTTGCAACGACATGGCTGAACAACGAAACGGTCAGGAAAGCACTTCATGTAGCAGAGGTAGTTTCTCATGGTACCTTAAACTATAATCTCAAACAGTTTTGGTTTGTCAAAGCAGCAAATTAAATTGATCTTGTCATTCCTAGGAAAATTATTAAAGAAAAAAAGTGATCTTATCATTGTTACATACACAGGAAAGCTTGGTGGGTAGTTGGGAGTTTATGACAGATAGAATTTCTTTTACCATGATGCTGGAAGCATGATTCCGTACCACAGAAACCTCACCACCGGGGGATATCGAGCGCTTATATTCAGGTAAATCTCCGATTTTAACGTCCAGTGCTATCTATAGCCTGTTAAGGGGGATATTCTATGCGCCATAAAAACAAAACACCAGCATTTAGGTCTTAATGTCGCATTGCTTTTGCTTTTAGGTAGCTAAAGAAGATAAGCAAAAGCCATAGCATTTAGTAGACTTGAATACATTTTTAAAGGTACTAAGAGAGAACAATGACATTAAATGTTTTGGCATTTGAGATCTTATGTAACTGATACAAGTGTTGATATGGTATTTTGTTGGCAGTGGCGATCATGATATGTGTGTTCCATTCACTGGGAGTGAGGCGTGGACCAGATCTTTGGGTTATCAGATTTTAGATGAGTGGAGGCCTTGGTTTTCCAATGGACAAGTCGCGGGGTACGCCTTTCTTTCTGAGAAAATTGTGCAAACAGCCTTGCAAATAGACATTATTTTTTTGCCCATTCTTAATGCTTGTTTGGATTTTCGACATTCCATGCCTATCTAGTTGGACCAAAAAAGAAAAAAAAAAAAAAAAAAACTTGAGCTATTATAACTGTGACGATATCCAAAGATGTACTTTTTGAGAGGCAACCATACAAAACACGCACGACTGAGTAAGAAGCAAAAAAAAAAAAAACCCTCTAGAACTGCTTTTAGAATCCAATACAGAAAACCTTGATTGTCTTTTTATTGGTTCCAGGTATACTCAAGGGTACGACCATAACCTCACATTTTTAACCGTGAAGGTACTTGATTGAAAATGCTTCTATGATCTGTACTTTGTGTTCAAAATTTCTAGTTTTTTTTTAATTAATTAATCAATTTTTCTTTTTGGCCCTTTTTTTTTTTTTTTTTTTTTTTGGGCCTGAGATCTGAAGAGCTTTGTTTGTTGATCTGGTGCAGGGATCTGGACATACTGTTCCAGAATACAAGCCGCGAGAGGCATTTGAGCTTTACAGCCGATTTTTGGCTGGAAAGCCACTGTAAAAGAAATTTGTCTGCTGCCAAATTAGAAGCCCACGAAATAATAATAATAATAATAATAATAATAATAATAATAATAAGATGAGGTCGGAAAGAAGGGGGGAAAAAATGAAAGCGTTATTATTTTCTTATCATCTGTTGGATCCTCAATATTCATGATGCGAACTAAAGTGTAGCCGTGAAAGGGTTGGTTTTAGAGTTTATTAATATCTTCTGAGTTTATTTATCAAAAAATGTACTCTGATTTCTTTAAGGTGATAAATGCATAATCCAAGAATTATAGATTCTATCTCACAAGTGCCTATAATAAAAAAATAAACATGATACAGATTTTAAAAAGAGAAAATTTTGATTTGGATTGGATTTTTTCAACCCAAACTTTTACTCCAAACAATGACTGAATTTTTTTTTCTTACTAAAGCGGCAAAGATTCAAATTCTAGATCTCAACGATTACACATACATGCCGAGTTGTGTTGGAACTATAAAAGGACAATCTTCTAAATGGGGCATATAATGTGACATTCAACAAACATGCGTCCTATGTTGTAGTTATGAAAAATGCTTATAATAAAGATAATACTTTAGAACTCAAAATGAAGAGTAATCCTCACTAGGCCTCTACC
Source organism: Ficus carica (assembly GCA_009761775.1). Taxonomy (NCBI): domain Eukaryota; kingdom Viridiplantae; phylum Streptophyta; class Magnoliopsida; order Rosales; family Moraceae; genus Ficus; species Ficus carica. Next base: position 985,978 of record CM019748.1, on the reverse strand, counting down.
CAATGGAACGACTATCAACTGACACATCAAAATGGACTGAGACACCATATTTTCTCAGTACAATCCAATAAAACCTGATTTATAGTACGAAGATGTTCACTCTTCCAAATTAGCCGTGAAACCTGTACGGAATTACATCAAAATCCAGATGGCAGAAACCGGAGTAATTACTTCTCTTGAACTTTTTAGATAAAGTATATATAATGGGGCTTGAATGAAGAACCCAAGCTTGAAAGAATGAGATATAAAAAGAGATATAGTTAATACCAAAATCCTCGAGCGTATCTGTCGCTTTTCTTGCATCATCAGAGGCAAACCCTGACAAACTAGACAGCATTTTTCTTGCTCCTAAAGCTCTCTTTCATCAACGCAAATTTCTTCTTGCATTGATTCACAGTCTTCCCCGGTACTGCAGTAGCAACTCGCTCCCACCGCTGATTTGTCTCCTTTGGAAAGGTTTTGAGAGCCTGAACCAGGGCTCTTCTTGTACGACAGACCACACATCTTGCTCCGAACTAGAAGACACCCCATTAGCTGCACTCGAATCACTAGGATTCTGGCTGGTTGTGCTGTTTGATGAATCTTGTGAAGTACCTGTTTGTGAAGCACCATTTTCAGGCATCTGAGGAGTCGATACCCCTTCGGTTTCCTCCCTAGTTGTAAGGGGTGACGCAATAGATGGGCGGGCTTCCTCTTTTCGAGAAATGAATCAAAAGCTTTGTTGGAATCAGGCTTCTGTAGGAGCACCGTTTTGGTTGCCTTTAGAATTTCTTCCACAGATCTCCCAGTACCAATGTACTCAGAGATAACTTCCACCTCCGAGATGTTCCTTTCGGGTATTTCTGCATTCCTTTTCTCAAAAGCTCAATTTCTTCTCTGCCCCAAGGTTTTTCTTTCTTCTCGGAGCTGATAAACGGGTCACTTCCATTAGTCTCTACAGAACCATTCTGCAATGGAGTTTGCTTCTCATCTTCTTTCTTGGTCTCCGAATTGCTATTATATCCGCGTGCATCTCTGAGAACTTCTGCTATCTCCAGCCCTCCTTTGCCCTCCATCTTTTTGCATAGATTCCTCAGCTGCTCGGTGTCAAGTCCCATGCAAAGACTTTCCACGTCATCTGCAGAAAGATTGAGCAACTTCTGAGATATAGGCAGGCTCTGTAAGTGTTCGAAGACGAGTTCGCTCTTTGCGCAAGAGTTTCTTCTCTTTCTCTTTCACCTTCTTCTGCTGTAACGCTGCTTCTGCAGCTCGTTTTTCTTCCTCCTCTTTCCGTCGTTTCTCCTCTTCAGCAGCCCTGGCTGCTTCTTCCTCTTGCAATTTCTTTGCAAGATACTTGGCCTCCTTTTTCCTCTGCTTCTCAGCTTTCTCCTCTTCCTTTCTCCTCAGTATCCTGGGGTCTCTTTTATAGGCATTGTCAACGAGAGAACGTATCCTTGCATATTCTTCCTTCCTAGCTTTTCTGAAAGCTTTGCATTCTGTCTCTCCATCCACCTCTTATGGTCACGGGACTCGGCTTGCTCAAGATCAAATTCATCAGCATGTGGGAACTCTCTCCAGCTTTTATAACTATACCAAAAGTTATAAAAGCTATCTACTTCAGCTATTGAGGTACTGTCATCACCTAAAGACGGGACTGGTTGGGCAAACGACCACCTTCCGTTCCTCATAAAAGCTGGACCAAACACCTTAAAAAAGTCTTGTGGAGCACAGTCGGTCGGAATCTCATCATCAAACTCATCCGTGGAATCATATATTCTTCTTTTCACAGGATCGATCAGAGCTTCATATGCTTCTTGGATAGCCTTGAAGTGGCTCTCTATCTCATCCTTCTTTGCTTGTTTGGCAGATTCAGTTTCCTCGGCAAGAAGTAGAGCAGCCTGCTTATCGGGATGATACTTCAAGGCAAACTCACGATAAGCTTTCTTATCTGCTCCTCGGTTGCAAGATATCTTAAATGGGCCAAACCCAACAATGCATAATGATCCTGTTGGTTGCCTCCAGCACCTGATTTCTTTTTACCTTTGCCACTGTATGAATCAAAAGATGGCATGTATGTTTGATCCTTATCATCAGCCACTTTCTGATCTCCGTCTCCGTCATCGGTGACTTCCTCCACATGACCGACAAGTCTACGAGCAGCGTGGTGGAACGAATGCCCGGCTGGTTCAAGTCTCAAGCCTTGATCGGAAGACAATTCGAAGACACGAGGATTGGCTTTCCATCTACAATCTCTTGCGAGTAGGAAATCAGCCGAATGCTGGACCGAACATCCATTACGGCTAAAACAGATGGTAATATAATACAAAAACTACCCAGAACGCAAAAATCTTCTGTCAACTTCAGTACTTTCTAAGTGAAGGTCGTGTAACAAATCGAAACTGCACTGAAGAAAAAAAAATTCAATAGATATCAAACTAAACTAATGAATAAGCTCAGGCTGACCTAAGTAAAAAACGTCAAATCAATTCACAGCTAACCTAAGCTGAAAACAAAAGAAAGTCAGTTTAAATGTTAAACAATTAGAATAAGATTGAATTTCACAAACACGAATAAAATTACCAACAAGAATAAGCAGATTAAACAAAGACCAAAAGACGAACAACCAAAACAGAAAAAAAAAAATTTTAAATCAGGAGAAGTAACATGCTGAAACACAAATTTAAAATAAATAAATAAATATATAAAACTCCATTAGCATTTAATAAGTTGCAACAATCGGCATAATATGCGAAATCAGTTGAAGAACAAGAGTATCAGAAATCGTCTCCAGAAAGTCATAAGAGATAAATATTATATGAACACGGAGAAAATATGTACATGATAATATATATATATATATATATATAGATATAAGCGTGTGTACAGATAACGACGATAGACGGACCTTGGCCGGGAAATCGAGTCGGCGGAGAAGATCGGAGGACGAAAAGAGGTTTGGGACGGAGGTGGTGGAGTCCCTTTCTTCTCTGGTTCGCGCATATATGTATATATATATGTGTGTGTGTGTATGTATTTCAGTGTGAACAAGCAAAGCTCAAATGCCCTAATTCTGGACGGGGCAACTCGGCACGCGCAGACATCTGTAAGTAAACGAACAACTTGCATCTTTTGGGCCAGTAATGGGCTGTTTGTCTTGGTGGGGTAGGCCCGAAAATTCTTTTTGGGCTGACAGAAGTGGACCCAATACGACGACACGCCATTCTAAAACAATGCCTTGTCAACGACAATAGGCAAACGAAAATCTTGTTTAAAACGACAAAATTAATTGAAACGACAACGTATCTTTTAATTAGACAATAAATGAATTCAAGAATAGCAGTGATTGTAACATAGGATGAAAATATCGAGGGTCCGATTACGAAAATATCGACGGATATTAGTGATATCAATTTCGATATCGGTAAAAATGAGAAAAATGACGGATATTTACATAAAAAATATTGGAAATTTCAAGTGAAATCATAGGAAATGAAAAAAGAACTAAATTATATATATAAATTGGTTTATATTTTAACATGAAATTATGTATATAAAAAAAATATGTAAAGCACAATCTATATAAAACCGATTAATTACATACATTGATATAATAACAACTTCATTAGAATCTCATAACATTTTACATGCCAGTAAAAGCACACAAGATCCATAATTAAATACAACATTCTTCATACATTTAAAATTCATTACCAAAATGAACACTTTGGAGGTTCAAAGGCATAACTTTACAAATTATTATGATCTAAATAATATTTTTCAAATAATACTTGAATAATTCTTAAAATAGTTATTGAGATATCACATGTATGTTGATTAATCTTTTTCCAATGAAGCTCCATAAATTGAATGGTTTCGATTTACCCAATAAATGTGGATATTATTTGTGAGCATGCAAAAATATGTCATATGGCATTTTGGAAGAATGATAGTCAAAATGAAATAATCACCTTGATTTTTTTTTCACATGCTTAGATTCTTGAAATTTTTTTTCCTTTTTTAAAACAAGATTCCTAACTATATTTTGGCTGTCTAGTTTTATTTATGGTTAGAAAGTGTCAATTGTCAAAAGCACATAGTTTATGTGAAGAGAAAAATTTATCCTTTTTTAATTATTTTTTAAAGTATTTTTCTTCGTTTTCATATATATGAAAATCAGTAGATGTTTAACGCATATATCCAAATAATATATGTATGTATTTGGATATTCTAATAAAATTATAAAGGAAGATAATGAAAATTGATATGTTCGGGAAATTTTTCGGAAATTATGGACGAAAAAATTGGAACGATGATAATCTTAGAAACGACATGAACTTCACGAACGACAACATCTGTTTGAAACGATGGTTAAAAAAATGAGAGCCACCATACAAACGGCAACATTTATGCGAACGACAATAAAACTGAAAAGGGCAATCTAAAGCACGCAAACCTGAAATGAAACGACAAGAACATTTTAGGAATACGACACCGTCGTAAGTAGGAACAGCTACAAAAGTCACCTTCCGAGTTCCAGACTCTAACCAGCGGCAAAAAAACACAGTAAATGGCGGTGTTGCAGAGACGCCTCTTCAGCAGCGCCGGCGAGGTCCCGAAGAAATGGGCGGTGAAGCAAGTGACCAAAGCCAATTTCCGGGAGTCCCTGGAGGAGATCAATCCCACATCTCCAGCTCCGACTTCGTGGCCGTGTCTCTGCAAAAGACGGGCTCTTTCTCGGCGCCGTGGCACCGCCTCCTGCCCTTCGACACCGCCGAGACCGCCTACTCCAAGGCCAAGTCCTCTGCCGAGCGCTTCCAGCTTTTCCAGTTCGCCCTCTGCCCTTTCTCCATCCAAAACTCCAAGCTCCTCGCTCACCCGTGAGTACCCATTTCTTCAATTTCAAGCAAAGGAACGGAAATAATAATATTCTGTTGGTTTGGTTTTTGTTTTTCAGGTATAACTATCTGTTGTATCCCAGAGATGAACTGAAATTGGGGATGCCATCTTACAGTTTTTCATGTCAAAGTTCTCATTTGACCTCCATGGCTCGAGAAGGTTTCGACTTTAATGCCTGTATTTATGATGGTAAGTCTTCCTGTTCATGAACAACTTATGAATATTGCTTAATTGTGTGTTGCAAACTATCTTTCTTGTGGTTTTTGAGATATCCCATGTTTTTTTTTTTTTTTTTTCCTTTTTCATAGGTATATCTTACTTGTCTAGAGAACAAGAAACCGCGGCGAAAATTCGGATAGGGAGTCCGAGAGCCAATACTTTTGTATTTGATTCTACTTCAGTCCCTAGTGTTGCTGATTCTGTATTCAGGGAAAGAATAAAATCACGAATTATTCAGTGGAAGAATGCATGTAAAAAGCCCAAGGATAGCAGGAATGGTAAGGAAAAAGCTGCATTTGGATGTCTGTTAAGCATCTAATTTCCTTACCTCTTATTTATTTATTTATTTATTTATTTTATTTAAATGTGTTATCCAATTTTCAATTTGCAGAGGTTCTGATGAATTCATTAAGAAAACTTATCATGGGGGGTGAATATTATGGGTCTAGACCATCCATAAATTTAGATGTCTGCAGTGACCGTCAGGTGCAACTTGTTCTAGAGGTAACAAACACTTTATTTGAAGCAAGTTCAACCTTGATGTTAGTATAGCCAACCTCGGATTAATTTGATAATATTGAAAAGATAGATTTTCGTTATTTTACTATTAAAATTAACTTTTGCTACTGGATTGGCTGCAGGTGTTAAAAGAATTATCGGATGAAATTGTTCCTTTACTAATCCCGGCGAAGAGGGAGGAACCCAGGCGGTTTGTGTGGTTTTAGCAAGTTCAAAAGAAGATAAAGAATTGTTTGAGGTAGTGAACCGTTGCTGAATTTGTGGCGATAATGACCGGTCAAGATTTGTGCACATAAAGTTCGGTTTTTTATTTTTATTTTATTTTATTGTATTTTTTTTTTTGGCTTTAAAATTGGCAGGAGGAGCTGCGGCGCAGCGAAGAGGAAGAAAATAAGAAATTTCGGGGATTCCGAGAGGTGATCGATTTGATTTCTGCTTCACAGAAACCTGTTGTCTCCTACAATTCCCTTACTGGTGTATCTCTAGTTATATCCTCATTGCTACTATGCCTGAACTGAGAGTTTCTTTAATTTGTTTAATTTTTCATCTCATGTTCCATTTCTTTCTTAATGCAGAATTCACATTTATTCACTCAAAGTTCCTTGCTCCCCTGCCTTCTACCATTGATGAGTTTACGAGATCCTTGCGGGCCGGCTTTCCCCTATGTTCTTGATGTTAGCCATCTGATGAACGTTATTGGCCCTCTTAGAAAAGTGAACAATATACCTGTAGCTATTTCCTACCTGAACAATCATTTCTTTGCACCAGTTGATATTGAAGTTTCTCACCAAGGTCAGTACTTCTCTCTATTTTTGTTCTTGGTACGAAGAGTCCCGCAAAAGTATAAAACATGCATGTTTAAATGTTGGGTTTTATTTTCATCTTTTACTTAAGAAGGTTTTAAGTATGAGAGACAGCTTTTGCCACATTACACTGACTTTGTATACCATGTTTGGGGTTCACAGCCACAGAAAATGAAGGCAGGAATCACGGGCATAATGTCTTAAGAATATGTCATTTGTTTGCGAAGCTCTGCTCCGTTCTCAGAATTGGGAGCAGCTCCACCACGTCCGAGAATAATGTACTTCTAGCTCCAGCTCTTGAAGAGTGTACAAACGTTTTCAACGCATTCTCTACTAGCTCCGGAGAATCAATCGATGAGGATATCAGTGTCTGGACAAAGAGCACAAGAAAAGTCAGCAGTGAGCAATTGGTTTTCTTGTGGGGATTTGGGAGTGGGGTGACTGCTGGAAAGCTGAAGAGCTTGCTCAACGAATCACATCACGTTTTCTCTGAAGAGTTTGATGTTCGGTTAGTTGATAAAAGTTGCGCCATCATTGTTTTCTGGCAATCTGGTTTGGCCGAAGCTTTTCTGGATGTTATGAACAACAGTAAAGAGATTGGCGGATCTTTAAAGGAGCTGGTTTCTGAGGGTCTGAGAGCGGCTTCTTATGAGACCTACAAAAGGGTCTGTAAGTTGCCTGTGTGGGAAGCGGATTTAGGAGAGTCCTTGGACAAAGCGTTGGAAGACGCTGAAGATCTCACAGAAGCTCATTCTAATGCAACTCCCAGGGAAATTTACTGGTCTAGTGACGATATTATTAATCTCGATGAGCTTTGATGTTTAGATCATTTCTTAAGATAAGACCGACTAAGTAGTCTAGAGAAGAGAATTTTCCATGCTTGAGATGAGTCCTCTCTTCATGTAACTTACAAACGTATTGGAGGGAAAACAAATTAGACTTTACTTAATGCAAGTCATTCTATGACTTGCTTTGTTGTTAGAATCTGAGGTTTTTCTAAAAAGTTGTATGAAGTGCGTTTTTTTTTTTTTTTTTTTTTGGTTCCTTTGAAGGGTGTTTGTTGAAATGTATCTGTATTGATCATAGAAGTTACTAGTTGGGCTTTAAAAACTTGAGCAAATCCCTTGTGAGATAAACCCTTTTAAACAACATTTTTTGGGCTTATTTGCACCATTGCCTCTTTGAACTTCCCGCTCATTGAAGATGTGTCCCTTTAACAATTATCCGTTTAAATTTAAAATGTTCGACCAAAACCTTAGTAGCCGTTTAAATTTAAAATGTTCGATTAAAACCTAGTATAAACTTTTGATGAAATTTTAAATTTTTTTTTTAAGGAAAATTTGATATTTGAGTTACCCATATATTCTTAATTAGTGGTTGGAGTGGTATTTTTATTTATTTTAATCGAAATTTTAGATGGTTTCGATGTTTGATTAATATTATCAAATTAGAAAATTATTAACTTAAATTTATTTGAAAAATAAATTCAGATAAAAAAAAATCATGCCCTTAATTAACCAAACTTACGAAAGTCACATGTTAGTTTCAGTTTAAAAGAATCATATTTCTATCACATAATTTTAAAATATGGGGCTAATTGTCAAAATATGTTTTAGGCGGGCACATTGTCAATGAACCAGAAATTCACGGGGCAATAGTGCAAAAATCTTTTTTAATTTCTTGTAACAGCAACTAGCAGTCTAGCAAAGTACCAACTAAAACGCTCGTTGACTGGTGTGAACACCACCACTGACCAGTTCGGCGATACAGAACAGAACATGGAAAGCCATGGCTACAGCTTCAACCTCTTGCCCACATCCCAGTTTACGCAAAAACTACGTCGTTTCTTCTTCAAGACCTCCTCTCCGTAGTTTCTCCCGCCAATCCAGTTTCTTCGGCTCCAAAATCCCCAAGAAGCGTCTCTCGTTGACCGACAAAACTCGCCCCAATCAATCCGGTATACCGAATCGGTTGGGTCCGAACCCGACATGCTCGTCATCTTCTCAAGCTTTCGACGTCGTCGTAATCGGAGCCGGAATAATCGGGCTGACCATCGCCCGGGAGCTCCTCCTCGGGTCGGACCTGTCCGTCGCCGTCGTCGACAAGGCAGTCCCTTGCTCCGGCGCCACCGGTGCTGGTACGCCGTCTTCGCCGATATCGGTTTCCTTGATTTAGTTGCCGAAAAAATGTTGCAAAATATTTCATTTTGCAGTGGCCAATGTGTGGATGATTCAAACGGTGTAGATTTTGTCTGTGTTTTTCTTTGGTTTTAGGGCAGGGTTACTTATGGATGACACACAAGACCCCTGGTAGTGATATTTGGGAATTGGCAATGAGAAGCCACGAGCTATGGCGGTGGTTTGCCGAGAGTCTCCATGAACAAGGCTTGGATCCTCAAGTCCATTTGGGTTGGAAGAACACAGGTACTATATGTGTGTGTGTGTATATATATTGTATATAATTTTTTTTTTCATGTTTTATCAAACAATTATATTAATCAATTTAAAATCCGAACGTTAGGATTCAATGTGGTTTGAAAGATGAGTTACATTTTGGAGTGATGTTTGATAATGGTGTAATGTTGTATAGGGAGCTTGTTAATTGGTAGAACTCCGGAAGAGTTGGATGTTTTGAAAAGGCGGGTGAAGCTGCTAAGTGATGCCGGGTTGAGATCGGAGTACCTGTCGGCCAGTGAATTGCTTTTGAAGGAACCAGCTCTCATGGTTGAGAAAGATAGCGGGCTGCTTTTCTGCCTGATGACTGCCAACTGGATGCTCAACGAGCCGTCGAGTTTATTTTGAAGGTTGTTTCTCCTTTGCCTTCTTTTCACTATTCTGTGTTCGTGTGTTTATCTTATCTGTGATATTTGTAGTGTACGTGTATCCTCCTCACTATGTATAGTTGTGGATCATATTTTCAGGGGAACAAGCATTTTTCGGCACAAGGCAGATATGCAGAGTTCTTTTATGATCCAGTTACAAGTTTATTGAGGTTTGTTATCATCCTTGACAAAGGAACAAGATAGAGAAAGAGAAATAGAACCACATGAGAGAAGAGAGAGGATTTAGAGAGAGAGCAAGAACTCAACAGGAGGAAAGCGATATGTTCAATCTTTATTCATTAACTATTCTCTGATATGAAACCGCAAACTACCAAATTTGTAGAAAAACCAAATAATAGATTAGGAACCTAAACCAAATAAAATAAGGAAACTCGGTAATGGGACTACCCTAATAAAATAAATCCCTAATTAAGTAAAAACTAGATATCAATACTAAGTAATTGATACTATGATCTCCAACACATCTTCTTTGGATTGTGCATGTGGTTGTAATGAGAGACCAAGTGAATCGATAATAGAAACTTCATCAGTGAGGTCATATCTACTGTTAGGATGATTGTTATTATTCCTATGTGTACCCAGATCTGGTAGCAGTGGCGACGTTATAGGTGTTAAGACTGCAAAGAGTTCATTGTACAGTAAGGTCATTGTTGTAGCAGCTGGTTGTTGGAGTGGGTCTTTGACGCAGGACTTGTTTAGAGAATCGGACATTGTACTAAATGTCCCTATAAAACCTCGAAAGGTCTGAATCTTCTCTGTATTCTGAGTTATTGTCATGTATATTCCGACGTTTCTAAATTTGTTTAGTAAAATAATATTTTCACGCTGCTCTGGTTATTAGACACTAGAAATATTTTTGTTCCAGACCTTTGTATGATAACAAGGCTTGTTTTTAAGTCGAACATCAGACACGCACTATCTAAATGAAAATCACTCTCCAATACAAAGCTTTTTTTGTTTTTTTGTTTTTTGGTGCTATGTTTCGCATAAGCTTTAGTTTGTGCCAAACCAAATTTGGCACCAAGTATAGTATATGCCATTGGTTGATGTATTGACCTTTTATTTACTCATTAGACTCGTTACAATGTTGTCATTTTAATCATGTTGAAATTAGAAGTTTACTTTTTCTGAGTTTTGATGTCAAAAAGTAGATGTAGCAGTTGAAATAGCATTATGCGTTGGAGCACAAAATAGGACAAGACATCAAAAGAAATTTTACACTTTTTTGTGTCAAATATAGCAATCGTATTGGCATTTGCATTGGAGATGGTCTAAGCTCAGGATACGAGCTTGAGCTAACTGTAGTTAATCTACATCACAGGGTCACCTGCTAGTGCTTAAGAATTTCAGCTCCCTTCAATTGAATCATGCTTTGATGGAGGTCGGATATGTTGCTCACCAAACTGCAGCTCGGCTTCCTACTAGCTTGACTTCAGAAGAATCTGATCAGAGACAAAACTTGTCTATTTCAATGACTGCCACAATTGATTCAGTTGGAAACCTTGTCCTTGGTAAAATTTAGTTACTTCTGTTATCGATTCTCCAATCGTATATTTTAGACAAATCTTTTCTGGACTGTGACTAACCTGAATTTGGTCATTTGTTTTTCAGGTAGTAGCCGCGAGTTTGCTGGTTTCAGTACTGAAATGGAAGAATCTGTCATCAATAGTATATGGGAGCGAGCTTTGGATTTCTTTCCCAAGCTGAAAGAACACTCCCTCTCTGATTTTATTAAAAGAAGAGAAGTGAGAGTAGGACTGCGGCCTTACAGTGAGTTTCAATGTGTTTTTAAACTTTTAAGAGAACCACTTTTATGGTATATCGTTCTTTGGAATTAACGAACACAATTACCCTTGATGTCTCAGTGCCTGATGGGAAGCCAGTTATTGGACCTGTGCCAGGTTTGTCGAATGTGTTGCTAGCAACTGGACATGAAGGCGGCGGACTTTCTATGGTGATATTCTTTACTATTCTGCTAGACAGATATATATATATATATATATATATATCAAGAATGATTTTTTTCCCGAATTTAGCTAGTTTTACATAGTTGCACATTGTTGACTAGCGAAAGTTTTATAAGAGTTTTGAGGATTCAGCAAACATCATATCGAATGTTGTTTCAAATTGTACAAAAAAAAAAAAAAAAAAAAAACCTAGAAGAAGGTTCATTACTCATCTTGGTCTGATTGCCTGTTGCCAGGCTTTAGGGACTGCTGAAATGGTTGCTGATATGATGCTGGGCAATCCAGGAAAGTTGACTATGCACCGTTTGCTGTCCAAGGCCGAATTGTCCAAACAACATAAATGCATGGGTTTTCCTGATCATGTCAATGTCTGCAAGTATCCAGATGTGTTCCTGTGAAATCTTAAGGTCACGACGGCTAGAGAACTCGCTCTCTTTTGAAAGTTTTGTTTGGGGATGTAGCCACAGGTACAAAATGATAATAAACGAAGTGCTGGATGTTATTCACAAAGAATTATTGCTGTTTACATTTTTGCAATGGCACTGAGTGCTTGAAACAGCTAGATTCAATCTCTGGTCTCTGCGGAAAGGAAAAAGATATTCGGAATCATCTTTTTGGGAAGGGAGGCTTCTTTTATTTTACCTATTGATAGTTATTATTATTAATATTTTTTATTTTTACATCGCTTCAAAATTCCAGCTTTCTCTGGTTTACGGTTAATTATTGGCCACAGTGATTGTACACTTATTTGACTAATTATCAAGCTCAAGATACTGAGTTTTAGGTTGCCTTTCGCGTTATTTATGCATAAGAAAGAGAGAAAAAGATGGATTACTTTGCACTTTCAAACCTTCATAGCTTAGAATCTGTAGTAAACTCGTTTGAGAAAGGGCATTTGCTCTTGACGGATTGGTAGTTGCATTTCTCTCTGTGAAAAAAGTAGGTGAAAGGAAAAGACATTTTCTTTGCCTTCAGCATTTGGCTAAGTATCTGAAAAAAAAAAAAAAAAAGAAGACAAAAACAAAAACTCACCCTCAACTATTTCCCAATATTTTATTAAGAAAAAAAAAAACTATTTCCCAATATTTCGCATGAGCATTTGTGAAACAATATTTAAAAAGATATCAAATGTAAAGAAATGTTGTCATTTACAATTTTTAGGTAAAATTATAAATATTAAGGAGGCAATATTTTTGTCCAATTAAATTTCTTTTATATTGCTAAATATTTTCATCCAAATGTTTCTTTTAAATGGAGCATTACACTCCTTTTGTCGATCAAAATTAACATAAATCATTTAATCTAGTGTTAAAATACTTAAATATGTGCAGAATATTACTATAAGTAACATTCAATGAAAATGCCTTCAAGTTTTAAAATGTTCACACTTTGCATTAAGAAATACTTGTTTGGTATTTAGACTCATTTTAAATTAAACTATATTTTTTTCATCATGTTTTTTGTCTTTTTTTGAAAAAGTTTTATCTTTTCTAAAAAATTTAATAAAAATTACTATTCAAACTTAAAAATTTCAACTCAATTCAAACTCAACTCATTTACCAAACACCCCCGTAAAATTTAGTTTTTAAGAGGAATTATTATTTGTTTTTTTTAATATTTATTTTTCTTGGCTCCACATCTGCGGAGCAACGGAGAGTAATAGTAAAGTGCCTTCTTCTTCTACCAAACAGGCCCCAATCAAAGTGAAGGAAGGGAACCAAAGCTCCCCAACACAAACAATGGCCGTCGCGAACCTCCAGAAACTCAGCGCCCAAATCCACCGCCTCCCGTCGCTCTCCTTCTACTCAAAGTCTCTAATTTCTCGATCCTCCGCCTCAGCCGCCACCGCCTTCTCGGCCCCGTCGCCGTCGTCTTCCTCGAAGAAGGTCGCCGATCGTATCGTGAAGCTCTTCGCCATCGATCTGGACGGCAAGAAGCGGGAGGTGGTCGGCCTGACCGGCCACACTCTCCTCAAGACCCTGGCCAACGCCGGCCTGATCGACCCGGCCTCCCACCGCCTGGAGGAGATCGACGCTTGCTCCGCCGAGTGCGAGGTCAACATCGCCCAGGAGTGGCTTGAGAAGCTCCCCCCTCGCTCCTACGACGAGGAGTACGTCCTCAAGAGGAATTCCAGGGCTAGGATTCTCAACGAGCACTCCAGGCTCGGCTGCCAGGTCGTCCTCACGCGCGACCTCCAAGGTATGGTCGTCGCCATCCCCGAGCCTAAGCCCTGGGATATCCCATAAGTTCTTCTTTTTCTTTGAAGACGACGAAGCTAGGGTTTTCAATTCTTCCCCTTTTTTGTTCCGTGTTTGAATGGATACAAAGCAATAATGTGCTTGCTCTTTTGTGGATGTGGAACCTTGAAAAAGCATTACATTTTGGTATAATGTGACCGGCTTCTGTGTAAGACCGTCTTTTCATTTTGATTATTTGTCTTTGTTGGATGCTTGTTTCGTACTTAGCTGCTTGAATTTCTCTTTTGTTTTTTTGTTTATTTTTTAGGCTCTTGTTCTGATGTTCATCTTTTGAGTACTGGAGAGTCCTTGGAAAGAAATCAAAATTTCAGCTTGATTCAAAATGATCGTTATATGCTGAAAACTCTATTTTCACATACACTGACATGTCAAATGAACTGACATGAGTCATGTGTGGTTATTCCGACAGAGTTAGAGCCGTAGTTTCCTGATGATTTGAATTGAAATGGCTTAGGGATTGAAAACATGTCTACATCGACAGTGTTTGGTAGATTCATTTTCTTGATTGATATAGAATTAGCCGAGTTTAGGTATTTATTTGGATTTGAATTTTGAGCAGCTTGAAGTTGTTTTGGGACGCAGTGAAAATCTTTGTTTGAAATGGAAAGTTCCATAGGAAAGTTCTAGTGGGATCTTTGGCCCAATCTAAAAGAATTAATAAGCATTTTCCTTTGAACAGTAACATATTTTTTTTCCCCTTGGAATTCGGTTATGATGCATTCAGATTTCTCACCAGTAGTGGCATGAGAATGAAAATGTGACCTGCGACTTAAAATCCACTTCGAGTGAAATTTCAAGAAGTTTAATTCTTCTTGTAGATTATGTAGTTACATTCTTCACCTTAATAGATGGCACGTCTTATAAGCATGGATTTCTTTTTGTAGTATTAGTTCAAGGGATTTCATTTCATGGAGGTCTAAGGCCTGGGAACAGCTAATGCTAGGCTCCATACTTTAAACAGGGGTTGAGAATTTATGATCGATTTCTGGTCGATATTAAAATAGGAGTTTGTCTTGTGGCTAGCAATATTGTAGCTGATAGAGCGGCCATCATTATTATGACTGGCTAAACCTAATGTTCGTGTAATCATAGGGTGAAAAAAGTGAATGTTAGTTAGTGTAACTGTTTAAGAAATTGATGAGAGTCGTTTATGCTCACGAGCCTGATATCGGGTCATAGACATTTGAATTCAGTTTAAATTTACTGATTTATTGTGAAGTAATAGATAATGTAGCTAGCGAAGTTCTCTTCAGCAGGCTGTCTCTCTAATGCGACTAATGGAGATAGGAAGCTTGAAACGTTAGTAAGTTAGTAACAAAGATGTGCTTGTTTGCTTCTTTTATTTCGTTGCTATGGAGTTTTGGTTTAGTAATGCAAACTTGTGGACTTGCTCATTAGTTAAAATTGTTCCAACAAAATCATTTTGTGTTGTTGAAGAGGCTGTTTCTTTTTTCCTTTTTGTGTTAATATATGTTGGAGTCTGTTCTGATTGATAATTTTTGCCACCTTTCCCTACAAGGAAAAGATAATACAGGGTTCTGTATCAATTTCTGTCTCAAGATTCACTTAGCAATTTGATATTGGTTTGTGCTGATTATATGCAGGGTGGCTGCCTCGCTACCTTAGGTAATGGATAATTTTGCTTAAACGATGGAAAATAATGTGGGAAGAAAAATATGTCTTTTTAAATACACAGGGCAGGTGACATGTCGTTGGACAATTAAAAGCTTTGCTGATTCGAAAAATATCAAACGACATGTCGTTTTTGGTGTAAGAACGACAGCAAAACTGGATGTCAGTTAACACAGAAAATTGCTGCTAAATTTTGGAGAAAACACATGTTCACAAATTTAGGATGTGTAGTCTTCCCAGGGAAAGAAAAAAAAACATGTCTTTCGCGAAAATGAACGACATATCTTAGTCAATGACAAACTACATCAAACTTTAACACACATGTGGCCTAGCTGCATATTGAATTGAATGCCAAAGTTTTTAGAAGATAAGCGACGACCATTAATCTGACAATAGTTAACTTATGCGGTAGTAGACAAGTTCGCTGCAATAAACTAAATAGAAACGACATGTCGTTCTTCTTGTAAACGGCAATCGATCTTGTTTTCTTATTTGAGTGATATAATATAATAACTCCAATGTTAAAACACATATTGGGATTATACATGTTTCTTATAGTTAGGACATCAGATTCAAGACGAAAAGGGTTAAGGGACATGTCGTTTCTTAAATAAATGACAGCTACTAATTCAAACGACATGTTGTTTTTACTTGTTATTAAACAGATTTGACATTTTCATAGTTTTCTAAGTAAACGACATTAAAATTTTGAAAAAAAAAAAAAGAGAATTGGATGATTGAAATTTCCAGAGTAAAAACACAAAATCAGTTATAAATACGAAATGTCGACTTGACGAAAGCGATAGCTAACTTAAAAGTTAACACGACATGTCGTTTTGAAACGACAGGAGCCCTAGTCACTCGGTCCGGCCCATTAGTCTTATGCAAGTAAAATGACGAAACTACCACTCCGTTGCTCCACTCCAACCCCAAGCAAAACCCTAACACTCGGTCGGCATTATATATAACAATCTCTGCGAAGGACCAATATTTATCAACTATGGCGTCTTCTCTTCGTTTCTTACCAAAAGCTCAGTCTTCGTTCAATCCTTTCCAAATTTTCTTGGGTATTACTCTCTTTTTTTTTTTCTTCTGTTGCGTTCTCTCTTTCTAACTGAATAACGAAAAAGGTGAAGAGAAAAGCAAGGTCAGCTTCTTGACTGGATCTTGCTGTACATAACGATCCAGGCAATTAATTCATCAAAAACCTTGCGAAATGCAAAAATCGTCGGTATCACTCGCCTGAATTTGACCTCTTAATGATATTTCAGGCCCTTTTACTACTGGCACATCTCCTTTGCTACCAATCTCTTTTTATATCCCCTTTATTTTCTCTTTTATATAATAGAATTTCTTTTGCCGATTTGGGTTTTTTGTGTTGTTTGTTTTTGGTTTATAAGAAATTAGATCTGAGAATGTGAATAAGGCTAGAATATTTTGGGTCTTAATGGATTCAAAGCAAACGCACTCTGTCCCAAAACCGTGGGTTGAAACGAATGTTTTGAGGCAATTTCTACGTTTGCAATATTGATGAAAGTTCTTAAGAATGTCTAGCTTACTCGCCCATAGGATCCTTTTTTTCCATGATTCTATTGGGCACATGGCTGGACTACACACCCCCCTTTGAACTTTTTTTTTTTCCCCCCCTTATGCTTCATTTGGACGGGTTGATTGAAGAATTAATATGATCAGCATTGATCAACATAGATACTTTAATCTGGAGAAATTTTAAAAAAATAAATAAATAAGAAAAAGAAGCGAAATTTATGATGGGGCATATGCTTTGCTACTACCAGTAGCACAAGTTAATGAAAACCAGTTGAAAGTTGCTGCTTCAGTACTACTTTTTAAACTTTTGGACCGAGGTTGGGGGTTTCTTATGGTTGGAATCTATTAAATAATCTTGATAAAATAAAGTAAATTAGTTTGGAATACAACTAAAGAAAGCACCAGATGAGACCTCAAACTGAAACCTAGCAGAAGGGAACCATTTTATGGAATCCAGGAACACTTCCGAAGGAATGGAAATAAATTCCATTGAACCAAATGAGGTTAATAGAGTTTGGTAAGCTAAGGGCTCGTTTGGTTGGTAAGTTTGGTTTAAATTAAACTTGTATTTTTTTCATCATATTTTTTGTCTTTTCCCCAAAATTTTTGTCTTTTCTGAAAAAGTCAACAAAAATTACTATTCAAACTTAAAAATTTTAACTCAACTTAAACTGAACTTGTGCACCAAACAGGCCTTAAGCTAACATATTTTGGAAAGCACAGGATTTACTTGATAACTCTTCAAACTTAAAGGGAAAAATAATCGTTCAAGCTGTGGTTGCAGTCATAGTCTAGAGCTAATATCTGACTCCAACTAAATGTGCAGAGTTCGATTTCCCCACCTTAAGTTCAAAAAAAAAAAAAAATCAAGCTGATGGGGTGTGTGCATGGGTGACTCTTGCTGAGGGTAAGGTAATCAGAGGTTGGGCTTGTGGAGGACAGATCTCAGGGCAGTAGGTTCGGTGGAGTTTCAATTAGGTTTCTTTGGTTTTTTTTTTTTTTTTTTTTTAAGAGTGCACCTTCATCTCTAATCATTAAATTATGGAGTCAAAAAGAAAAGTACTTATCCTATTGATAGTATAAAAATATATGCCCTACTATCAAATTTTGCTAAAAATGAAACTTACTTTGAGGAATAGTATAAAAATATATGCCCTACTATCAAATTTTGCTAAAAATGAAACTTACTTTGAGGAAAAATATTTCAAAAAGATGTTGGTCTACCTCTTCAGAAGTCCACCAAAGTATACTTTGAATTTCACCCTTTAGAAAAAGTACACACGACAATGCAAGTGGAATGGTTTTATGGGTCATTTGAAACACACACAACGACTTGTAAGAATGTTTAAAACACACATAATAGGGGGAGAAAAAAATAAAATGCTAAAGATATCAACTATAATTTTAATTTTTAAATATCAATTTATATGGTATATGAGTTGTCGTTTTTCTATTAATAAATGTCTTTAAAGTCTGTCATATCAATTAATATCAATTAATTACATTTATCAATAAAAATATAACATGTAAATTAATATTTAAAAAATTAAAATTAAAATTAGTGTCCTGATATTATTTTAATAGATAATAACATCTATCTTCATGCCACGATGAGCTAAAAACGGCCAAATTTAACTACATAAAAATGGGGCTGATTATTCATGTTCCATCTGACAGGCAATATTGCAGCATCAAAGTCAAAAAGTTTCACTTTAGTCTGTTATTGCGACTCAGCAAAATTCAACGGTCCTTCATACTTGTAAAGAAAGAGACAGTTATGCTGACTATTGACCAAGGAAAATGCAACCTCCTTTGGTCAGATTATTCAGCTTGAAAGTGTCAAACTTATTCTTTGGTTTAAAATACCAAATATACCACGAGTATATATTTATATATATATATATATATATATATGAAAAGATAACTTAGTCAAATATTACAAAGAAAAAAAATTATTGGAAAACAAACATCTTTTAATATTCATTATTGTTTTTGAAGTTTTACGGAGCTAAACTAAGACCAAGTAATAGGATTTTGTTATTCTAGCCCCCAAAAAAAAAAAAAAAAATTTTGTTCAATGTCTTGAGGTATAAAGGTAGCTAAATGGTTGAGGGTTTCCAACAAACCTTGAGATGCAAAAGGTTAATAATAATTGATTCCAATAATAAGAGGGCCTTGACTTAAGGAGGACCTTAGAAAATTGCTTTAGTAACCTTACCGTATGAGCCGCTCTATTATACAACCTTTTCTCCAACCATAATTACCCTCCAAAATATTCGTATTCCTCAACCATCTTTATTAATTCCACACCTCCTTCTGTTTCTCTCTTTCTCACTTAAAAACCATAATTTTTTTTTTTTCCTTCCAATCTTCCTCTTCTCCACACCACAATCCAATCAATCTCTTTTTCTTCGATTATGGACCAAACGGAACTTAAACGAGTGTTTCATATGTTCGACAAGAACGGAGACGGCCGGATCACCAAGAAGGAACTAAGCGACTCGTTGGAGAACCTCGGAATCTACATCACCGACAAGGACTTGATCCAAATGATCGACAAGATCGACGTGAACGGCGACGGGTACGTGGACATCGATGAATTTGGCGTGTTGTATCGCACGATAATGGACGAGAGGGACGAGGAGGAGGACATGAGGGAAGCGTTCAACGTGTTCGACCAAAACGGAGACGGGTTTATAACCGTTGAGGAGTTGCGGTCGGTGTTGTCTTCCTTGGGGCTCAAGCAAGGAAGGACGATAGAGGATTGCAGGAAGATGATAAAGAAAGTCGATGTCGATGGAGATGGCAAGGTCAACTTCAAGGAGTTTAAGCAGATGATGAAAGGTGGTGGCTTTGCTGCCCTTAGTACTTGATCAAGTTTAGCAGAAATTAATGTTTAATATCATGGTTTCTATACAAAATTAAGTACGTCTTGCAATATATATATATTTAGAATTAGGTGATTAATATTACGGAGAAAGAAATTAAGTAAACGTGAGGAGCCTCGTGATCATGTGTAAGAGGACCTCCTAGTTGATCTAGTATGATTTTTCATCAAAAGAATGTTGCAAAACATATCTTCTTTTGTTGTTTCTCGTCTAAATTCTAATTTAGGAGGATCATTTAACCAATTGAGACTAGCTCAATTGCTGTTTAAGGGATGCAGGAGAATTTTTTTTTTTTTAATATATTAAGTTCCGAGTTTAAACTTGCGTTTGATTCACTAATTGGAGATAAAATTTTTAATTTGAAATTTGTTGACTTTTCAGAAAAAGATAAAAACTAAGATAAAAAAATACAATTTAGTTGAAGTTAAACTCAAACTCCAAATATAATAACATCTTGAATTTTTTTACAACACATATATATATATATATATTTTTTTTTTGCTAATTTTAAATATGTTCATTTTTTTTTTCATGTTAAGCAATTTATTCATTAGAAATGAAAAGCGATAAGATTGAGAAAGGCGATATCAATCTTACGAGTTTAGATTAGTTGTCCCATAAAAAACAATTTCGCCTTCATTATTTATTTGCCATGTTATATGAATTTAACTACTTTATTATATAAATAGAAATTGAATACTATGTACTTATACGATGTCTCAGAATTCAATTGATAGGATTATTTTTTGAAAAAAAAAAAAGAAGAAGCAGCCATATAGCTGAACTCCAGCCTAACGAGGCAAGAATTAATTCTGCTTTGTTTCCTTTATTTGTCAACTTATTTATGTTAAGGTAAAAAAGAGCTTTTTATTGTGTTTCTTTCATCTTTGCAGTTGGCTTGGAATTGGTGTCCAATTGACCAACTTTATTCATTTTGCAGTCAAGTATGACTTATTAGGTTTTTTTTTTTTTTCAATATAAATTAATTCAAAAATTAACTCTAATTCAATTAATTATATTTTAGAAGAATTTAATATTAAAATTAAATAAAAATAACCATCAATGTCTTTCTTAGACTATCGCGTGCAAAAAAACCCTCCAAATTTTAATAAACGTGAGCATGAAAGACTGAATGCGTGAAAAAACTGTGAGTACAAAGCGTGAAGAAAAAAAGGACAAAATTGGAAAACTAAAAAAGTTCAGGGGGTGTTTATATAAAATACAAACCATGGCTTGGCTCGAGATTGCGGGGAAAGATTGAAAATATGGAAAAGAACAGGGTCAACAAATTAAATGAAAAAAGGCCCATAGAGACCCGCAGGCCCATATTTCGACCCAACTTGGAAAGGCCCAGAGGCCCAAACAGTCGGACTCTCCTTCCTTCCCAGCGACGCGAGCACCAGCAGCAGTGAAGCACATTCGTCTGCAGTGCAGTTAACATTCCCACTGTCGTCTTGACTTGTTGGCTCTGTATACGAATTTGGAGTAGCTATGGCGATACGGGTCTTGTCTTCACTGTCTCTCCGGAGATTTCATAATCACTTTATGATTCTCTTCTCCAAGCCTCTTCTTACCAGAAGAACAACCAGGTATTCTCTTCCCTTCTTTTCTTTATTCTCACTGTTTATTGACGAAAATTACATGCCCATTATTTAAATAAAGATTCAATTTTTAGTCTTTCGAAAATCAAAGTCTTAATTTTTTGTATATAACTAGGCTCTATTGCAACCAAAGGCTATAGTTTTTTGTGTTTGAAGCTAGGTATTGAATTGGGGTTGTTTGAAGAATTTGAAATATTTTTTTCCCTTTTCTCTTTTCCATTCTACCAAACAAGCTCTTAGGGATTTGTAGTTTCCTGACAGTGCAGTAGTTTGGGTGATTTTGTATGCAAGGTTATGGTTAAGGAGCCTGCTTTTGGACATTTTTTGGTAATGAGGGGTGGTTTCTGTTAGATGGGCAAAGATGGATTCATTCTGTTGGGTGTTTAAGAATGGTTGACAAGGCTGTGGAGCCCACAAATGGTCCTGAAAATATTGAAGCTGGAAATGGTGCTGGTAATAATGCTAAGGTGAAGAGGAAGAAGCTCAAGGGGAAAAGAGCTGTTGTGAGGTGGCTCAAGTTCTTTAGGTACAAGAAAAAGAAAGAGTATGAGAGAATGACTGCAGAAGAGAAAATTCTCTACAAACTCCGACTGGTAAGCTTTTTTAATTGAGACCGCCTAACCGGGTAGTGCCAAGGTTTCACATTGTACTTTTGATTGACAAGCTTGGAGTAATTTTTGTTTTGTCCCGCAGGCTAGAAAGAAAGAGGAAAGGCTTGTTCAAGCTCTTAAGAAGATCGAGCCTGCCGAGACATCGGAGACAACCCATGATCCAGAGATATTGACACCGGAAGAGCACTTTTTCTTTCTGAAGATGGGTCTGAAGTGTAAGAACTATGTTCCGGTCGGTAGGCGGGGGATCTACGGGGGTGTTATCCTAAACATGCACTTGCACTGGAAGAAGCATCAGACTTTGAAGGTGGTGGTGAAGACGTTCATGCCTGAGGAGGTGAAAGAGATTGCCGTGGAGCTGGCGAGATTAACTGGAGGGATTGTGCTTGATATTCATGAGGAGAACACAATCATTATGTACAGAGGGAAGAACTATTCTCAGCCTCCGACAGAGATAATGTCACCCAGAGAAACTCTCTCTAGGAAGAAGGTTCTCTCTCATTCTCTTCCCTGTCTTATGTTTTAAAGAATGGGAATTGTTTTTTTTTTTTTCTTTTGGGGGGCTTAAAGGAGTCAATTGTTCACGTTATTAAACATGATTACTTAGGAGATCATAGATAACAATTAAATTCAGAGAAAACTTTATTCTTTAAGTGCATATGAGAATCAATGTAATGGCCGTAATCGGATCATACCATGTTCTAATCTCTAATTGCAAAAGCAATGAGAAGTTCAAAGGTCTTCATCTCTGACCTCTTGTGTGCCGTCTAAAACTTTTTCTATAGTTGTTTCTCATCTGCCAGTTGTTTTTATCTCCCTTGCTTAGGCTTTGGATAAATCCAAGTATAGAGATGGTCTGCGTGCCGTGAGGAAATATATTCCCAAAATTGAACAAGACCTTCATTTGTTGCAAGCAAAGGACAAAAGCAAGCCTGCAAGTATCAGTAATGTTGTTGAAGAAATCCAAGAAACAGATATTGAGAGTATAGATTCTGAAAGTTATTCAAACATCCAGTGGGAGAATCAAGATAAGCTAAAAGAAACAAAACATGAAGGCAACCAGGTATCCAAGGATGATCTTGTGACGAAAGATGGCTTGGATTCAGATTCTGACGGCCTATCTGATCTTTTCGAGACCGACTCTGAGTCGGGCACTGAGGAGAATGCAAAGCGGCCTCTTTATCTGGAAGAGTTCGAAAAGTTTTCGGCAAAACGCGATGGAGACCGTGAAGATATTGAGGATCACTTACGTCAAATATCAGTAGACTCAAAGAAGGCCAACTCATCGAGCGAAGTCGTTGATATGCAAAATTTGGATGAGGTTGATAGGTTGTTTCTGCGAGCTGTTTCTCTTTTGGAGAAGAGAAGATAGTTTTGTAATGTATTTGTTACCGTAACTGATTTAATATATCATTGGAATGTAATTTTTATGTTACATGAGGGAAAATTTTCTTTAGTGCCTGCTTAAGCCAATATTCATGAGGATTCTTAGGCCTTTTCTTCGTTATGGAATGTTAATAGTGTGCCAAGATGTCGCCCCAGTTTTAGCTCTGCATCGGACAGGAACCTATCTATTTGAGTAGAGGGCAAAACAAGAATACAAATTCTATTTTAAAAAAGAATAATTGGATCGACTAGATAAGTTATCGCTAAGATTTAGCATCGAGCTCGACCGCGCAAGTAAATAAAGTTGAGAGGAAAAATGGATGAAGAAAATCAAGTCTGAATCTTCGTTCTCAAGTTCTTTTATGTTCTTAACAATATCTTTAACTCTTTTAGACAAGTGGTCAGTATGCTGCTCTATATCTTCCAAGATCAAACGTAATTGTTCCTGGTAAGCTGCACATCGACGTTTACATCGCTGTCTTTCATTACTCAGTTCTTGCGTCAACTCACGGATTCTCCGGTCCTTCTCATCCTGCAACAAAGTTAACAAAAAAGGGTCAAAGATTGTAACAATATTAAACAAAAAAGGGTGCAAATATTAAAACATGTACACAAACATGAAGCGAAATTCTAGCCAACAGAAAACAAACCTCACTGATCGAACTTTTCCCAGATCCTCGCAATGGTACTTTACTAGGAGACATTAACGTGTGATTATGCACTTTTATGAATTTTGTGACAACCCATTTTTCCCCGTCTCTTAGAACAACCCTCAGCATCGCAGGACAGCCTTCTCGAGTTATAGGTGGTGGAGGAAGAACTCTATCTTTCCTACACACGTATTTCTTTTCACGGAAACCTTCTTTTGAACAAACAAAATCTTGACCTATAACCATGTTATTTATTCGCGAACGCCTATTATGGTGAATGCGTACAGTAAATCCGGTATGCCTGCCAAAAATAATATAAAATTCTCGAGCATCTTCCCTTGATTTGAACTCCATGCCCATATATGGCTCTACAACATTGCCCCTTATGGGTAAGCTCTCACTAGACTGCTCCACAGTAGTATGAACTCCATCTGCACATAAATCAATCTCTTTCGAGATTTCGTCGTCAACCAGTACATCCTCGTCATAACCTTCGATTTGCAAGCACCTTTCGCTTTCATCCGAATCAAGCGATAGATTCAACGCACTTTCCATTGACCTTACGGAACAGATTCAAACAAGCTGTATATCCATCACAAGTCTGCAATGCGGGAAGTTTCAGATTGCTTCATTTTCTAGTTTCTTCATTATCGACCACATTTTACCTAAAAACCGAAAGAAATAAAAAGCAATAATAAGGAGGTACGATGGAAATGAGAAGCCAGTAGGAATCATTCTTTACCTGCAATTTACCATTAGCTAAAAGCTCAACAAATACAGGATAATCCGATACCGTCTTCCTCTGAAATACCAAGAAAAAAGTCAAGTCCCACAAGTCAACTCTTAGTGGGTATGTTGATGGTAAAAATGATGAGTTCTCCAATGGAACATTGATGCGGGACAGATTCGCCAAATTTGCCAATCTCCAAATTCAAGTCATCAGACAGCTCCTAATGGGGCTTCATGACTTTCAGTTAACTGAAGAAAGTGTAATTATTAACAATTAAAGTGTAATCTTTAAGAAAAAAGTTTAATTATACTATCACGAGAAGGAACTAATAAAGTGTAAATCTTTAAGAGAAAAAGTTTTATTAAATTATAACCCAAAGGAACTAAGTAGATTAACATAAAAATCATGAATTTTTTTTTTTTGTCAGTTCTATGTTCCAACCCAGAGTAAAAGAGGAATGTAAAAGCAATTTCAGGTTCTTCACCTCCAAAAATATTCATAAATATCTAGGAAACAAAAAAAAAAAA
Organism: Ficus carica; assembly: GCA_009761775.1. Lineage (NCBI taxonomy): Eukaryota > Viridiplantae > Streptophyta > Magnoliopsida > Rosales > Moraceae > Ficus > Ficus carica. Next base: position 960,922 of record CM019748.1, on the reverse strand, counting down.
TCAAACCCAAATACAAATTTTCAAGCAATTAAACTGTTTAACAAAATTCGAGAGGGAAAAAAATTACCGAAATGAAGAATTAGGTTTATACCTGACGTGAGTATTCTCACTAATCAGCTGATCAGATTTCTCAGCAAAAAAATTGTAAGAAAACAACAGTAGAATTAGAATCTCGTCCGAATAGACACTAACGAAATTTTCCTAGCATTAGCTCCGATTAGACGCCCCCAAATCCAGTTGATGTTCATGTCTGACCGATTCAGATCAACGGGCGAGAAATAGAGAGGTAAAATGGAGTAATTTTGGCTCAAAGATTTTCCAGAGAAGGTCGCAGATACAGGAAAACAGCGGAAAATTCAAGCTTAAAGTAGAAGAAGAAGGAGAATTATGGCGTGGGATTGAAGCCGTCCTGTTCTGTACGTGGATGGGCTGAGACGGAGAAGAGAAGACAGGCGGAATAGTGAGATCGGCATATTTCTGTTGTGGGACCCAGTATTGTACGGTCTGGATCAGCCATCTCTATGTTCATAGCCCCCGGAAAAAGAGCTGATGCTTTGCCACGTGTTCCTTGACTTAAAACGCTGTCGTTTAATTTGCTTTGTAATTGTGTGTATAAAGTTTTATGCAACACGGTGCACCTATGAATGTCCCATTATTTGTAGCATGTTCTTCACGTGGGGAATTGTGTTTTTGTGAACTTGACGTGGGTGTTGGAACAACTGAAGCTTCTGCTAAAAGGGACTTAATACTTCCCTGGGAAGCAAAGCTATATAATGGTATGGAGTAAGACTCTGAGGAGGCTGCTAGGGAGTTTTACAGCGAATACACAAGTCGTCTTGAGTTTGCAATGCCTGTCTATCACTTACAATGGAGCTTAAGCGTCGAGATCGGCAATGTGAACCATACCGGCGGCTACTACTTGCATTCTTGAAGAATGTCGAAGACCAAAGAGAACTGCTATCTACAAAAATAGGAATCATCAACAACATAACCGATCTCGGGAATTAAGAAGCTTCCACAATATCAGTAGGCACATTTTCAGAGCAAGTACTATATCCCCTTATACCTGTTGATGAAAATGCTGTTATTACTGTAAGAGAATGAAACTTGGCTTTTGTGCCTTTGATTAAGACCGTACAGGGAAAAAAAGACAGTACAGAATGTAATTATATAGTTGCAATTTCATATGTAAACTATATTGTTCAAGGAATGTTTTATTTTTCATATTACTTGAGAAAACCAAACCAAAGTGGTTCTCTCACTCTCGATCCAGCACAACGAAAAAGTCTCTCTCTCGATCCAGCAGAACGAAAAAGGGCAAAGCCAACAAGGGCCAGGATCTTTCCGTATGTATAACGTGAAATATTTTTTTTTCCCCTGAAGATTCAACTAAAAGAAACTGATTGTAACAAATAATCTGTACTGTACATGATTAAAATGTTTTGTGAAGCTGAATTTGAAGAATACGCTATTCTAGCTAAATGTATGGCACATAACTAGTGATGTTAGATTGCAAGGCTATCTATGACGAGAATGTTTTTGCACTTCGGATTCTACTCTTCTGACATTTTCAACAATAACTTGTATCTTCCCAGACAGTCCTTCAGTTTCATCCTCGATGTTTTTCATGAAACTCAGTAGTTTTTCTCGATAAGTTGCACACAGTTGTTCCTGACGCTCCAACTCCATTGTAAGTTCTGCAATTTTCTTATCCTTATCACCCTGAAAAAATCGAAAACTAAGGAACTCGCATACTTACAGAGATGGACCACTTTAAATGAAATCAAGGAAAAAAGATCTGCATAAATTAAGTACTGATTCTCATAGAGTACATAGAAAAATGAAGGGAAACTATATCTAGACACATTAAAAACACATTTTTTTTATTTTCAGGAACTAAGCACAAAGAGTAAGGTAAATAGAAGAATTCCGGATCAGATCTTGTGCACAAACTCTTCTTTGGAAAAGCAGTATGGATGGAGGAAGATATTCCCATTAATATTGGTCCTTTCTTACTCATTTTTGTATGACTTGAAGCTTCAGAACTAGAGTAAGAAAGTGATTTAAATAATTGTAAAACGTGCAAATATGTGATAAGAAAGAAAGATGAGCAGCCATACGTGTCTTGAGTTGTCTCATCCTTTCGAGAAAATATGGCTTCTGCCCAATCATCTGCTATCACAGCTCTCTAAAGTTCCTCTATCGGAAGCACAATCTAAAATCTTTTGAAGTTTGAACATGACAGAAGAACTATAGTACGTCCTGTCATCTTCTCTGTTTGAAGAACCATGAAGAAGAACCATAGTACGTCCCGTCATCTTCTCTGTTTAAAGAACTAGGGAAGAATCTTCCATAATCTGGAAATATGGACGACAGGAAGACGGAAGCAAGGGAAGAGTTTCAACATAGTATTGATTCGGTAAAGACCAAGAGATGGTGTTATGGAAATGGCTTAGATGTAGTTTTTGCAGAGTAGCTGAAGTTGTGGATGGGCATTGGCATGGAAGTTGGACTAGGTTCATGTGGAAAATATGGCAAAATAACAGTTTTATTTAAGAGTTAGTTTGTAATGTCTAAATACCAAGAAAAAAGGGGTGAAATCTTAAATACCCTCTTGGGCCAAAAAACTCTGAAAGAAAGACTCGATGATGTGGTAGTGAAATGGTTTAGACAAATCCAGTGAGAGAAAGCACTTGTTGAAACTCATGTTTCATCGACCCTAGTTGAAACTCATGTTTTGTGATTTCTTATCATGTAGATCATTAGATTGAGAGAGTTTGAGTGATCAATCTGTCAATCTTGCAAATGTGTTTGTGGAAGTCTACGAGAAACTGTCAAATTGCCTTATAGATTGAGTGGCAAGTGCACAAAAGAGAACCAATACTAACAGGGTAACCAAAGCTAAATTTCCATTCTCATGGATTCAAGCTGTGAAATTCTAGCAAGAACAAATTTCATCATCAAATCTTCGAAAGTTTATAGGACTTCTTTTGTAATTTTATTTATCTAAGTTTTGTTTCTAAGCCCGAGAGGGACACCCTTACTTTCTAGATAATGTAATGATAATAAAACTTTTAAAGACTCACCTCTGTGCTGAAGCCATTGGTGGTAACAACCAGAGGATGGTTATGCTCCTTCACAAATCTTGTCACGACCCACTTTCCCGATTTTTCCATCTTCACCAGGATCGTCGCATTACAACCTTCTCGTGCACTAGGTCTAGGCTTTTTCTCCAATCCAAGAGAACCCCCCTTCTGATTAGGAGAGAAACCTTGTTTATTACATCCAAGACGACGGGCAAGAGTTCTCCCATCAATACCCGAACGACGACGTTGCATAACACGCACAAAAAATCCTACCCGTCTGGCATACTCAGCATAAAATCTCCTCGCATCATCTTCGGAATCAAACTCCATACCAACATATGGTTCCAAAATTGGACCTCCCGAAGAACCTACATCAATTTCAGCAGAATTGTCCATTGCTCCACCTTCCTTCTCCAAATCCACTATCATAAAATTTACAAACAATAAAACACTTATGCAATTGTATAATTCAGCTTACTAAACCACAAAAGCTTGATATAAACGTCCACTAAAAAGAAAAAAAAAAAAATCCAAACAACCATAGAAAGAAATTTGCATCTCAAAACAAATGGGAAAAAAAAAAAATTTTTGTCATGAAATTCAGATGGATATCTTTCATATCACATGTAACAAAGAGATTTGACCTTGAAACAAGCATGACGCTCAAACATATAAAGAAAGGAGAAAATCCCAATAAAGATTTTGGCGGCTGGGTTGCTGGGCAGTTAATAAGAGATCTGAGAGCCGGGAAAAAGTTGGTTTTTGAATTTTCTCATTAAAGAGAAAGTTCGAGGAGCTATTTTCCCGGAAAATTCGAGAACTATGCAAGGGGGAATAGCTATTTCGGGGCATTTCCAGAGCTCGAGAGCATCAGATTACAGAAATTTCCTTAATCTACCAGAGAAATAGTAATAATAATAACAAATTTGGATAAATTGATGAAAAGAAGTTTGGAGGTGAGATAGTAAAGAAACTTACTGAATGGAAATCGGAGAGGAAAATCTGAAATGAAAGAAGCAGAAAGTGTGTTTGTCGAGACGAGGCGGTATTTGGAACCGAGCGATAGAACTGGAAAGTGTCTAGCACGGAGAAAGGGTCAGTGTGAAATGAAATTATGAATTTTCTCTTTTTTTTTTTTCAAAAAAAAATTCTCATCGGCCAATACACACGAAAAATGATTATAAGACAAAATTGGAAAATTAAAATCAGTTAACACGTATCTGATCTTAAAAGATGCAAAATTATTGCAGGGAAAGAATATGTATAATTATTACCAAAAGAAAAAAGAAAATACCTTCAAAAAAAGAAAAAAGAAAAAAGAAAATACGAATACTTTTTTTTTTCTATTTTTAAAGAAAAAAAGAAAATATGAATACTTTTTTAAATAAATAGAAAATATGTATACTTGTTTCTTAAAAAAATGTAAAATTATTTTGAAGCATGTTTTAATATGATAACATTACTAATTTTATCATTTAAAGAATAATTTTGTTAAAAGAATGGTTACTAAAAAATTAAAAACACCATATACCACTATTGATTTTAATCAACTACATATATTAATTAAGTTAATAGTGTTGGTACCTTTTTTTTTCTGATAGAATAATAGTGTTGGTATTTAACGGATTGAGCATCATTTTATTAAAGTAAAATATAACTTGAAGGAGAATTTTGCTTCAAAAATTAATTCGGAAATTAAAATGTCACACACTAAAAAGTTCAAGACTAAACTAAAGACTATATAATTTTCGTACTATTTATTTTTATGTTTGGGGATTATGTTATTATTTTTATTTTGCAAATAACAACATTGGACTTTTTTTTTCTGAGAATTATAATAATTAAATATAATATAGTACATTTTCTTACCCCAAAAAAAAAACTTTAACGTGGTATATTTTTATTTTTAATAAGCCATGTTACATATTGATATGTAAATGTAGGTACACATTATCCGGATAAATCAACAAAAAATTAGAAATTACCTCACATTCACTTTTTTTTTTTTGGTTAGAAGACACACGCCAATTTTAATACCCATAAAATTATAACATGGCTAATTATAATGCATAACATGGCTATATAATTTTCTTAATACAAATTATATCTGTAATAAGACCTCTAATTGAAAAAACTTGTTGCATTATTTGATATTTAGGTCCATTTGAGTTTGACTTCATATCTAGATTTAAAATTTTTATTTCAGTTTTTATCCTTTTTTTTTAATCAATAAAATTATAATTAATTTTTTAAAAATCAATCAATTTTAATCTAAAAATTTCATCCTTAAGTGAGGTATCAAATGCAAGCTTAAAAAATAAATTAAAATTGTCATGGAAAAAAAAAAAAAAAAAGAAGAGAATATTCAGCTTGAGATTTAAAAAAGAAAAATAAAGGAGAAAATAAATTTATCCACATGCATTTTCCCATTTAATTAAAAAAAATCCTGGGAACTGCCTAGGTGGCAGAGACTGGACTTGATTTGGGGAAGAAGAAAGTCCATAAGTTCGCCGGAGATCAACTCTCTGCTCAATCTACTTCGACTTCGATCTTTCTTCTCTAACAAAGGATTTTAATACCAAAAGAGAGAGATTAAAAAAAAAAAGGAGCAAAATCTCATCTTTCTCTGTCTCTTTGGCGGTACCTGACCTGAACAAACTACCATTTGATCAGAATCTCCCGACCAAGTGAGTCTTGAATTGTTTCTTTACCATTTATTCAAAGATGTTAGCTTTGTTAGACTTGGACCTAGTTGAATTCAAATTTACTCTATTTTGAGGGTTTTTTTTCCCCCTTTGTGTTCTGGATTTCTACCTGGGATTTCAGTAATTGGAGAGTTTCTCGTCTGTTTGGTTTCCAAGAAAAAATAGGGAACGGGAAGAAAGTTAAAAGTAGGAGAATTTAGACTGTTAACCCCAATTTTAGGTGGTAATGAAGTTTCCAACTTTCTAGTGTTAACGGGTTCCTTTGATCTGGGCTTTACTCGAGGCGACTAAACCATGCTTCACTGTGTTTTTATGACCAAAAATTTTGCATTGATTTCTCTATATTTCTGTTTTAAATTGGGTACAAACTGTGGGGTGAATTCGTTGGTTTCATAATTTTAAGGAGCTCGTTTATGTGTCGCTCTAAGTGGTGTCACATGTTTGCTTTGGAAATCATTTATCTCTATTGTCTTTGAATTGCTTTAATATCAAATCTATTCTTTCTGGTCATGTAAGTGGAATGTATTATGAAAGATAATGGGTTTGAAAAGTAAAGAAATAAGAACGGGGTACATTGATCTCATTACTAGTGTTTACTTATCTATTAGAAATCGGAATCGGAAATAATCCGATTCCCTCTTCGCATTCCTTATATGATTTTGTAAGTGAACATATGATTAAATGAGGTAGTGATCTTCTTTCCCTTTCATATGAAATAAACACACCTCAACATCTGATCTTTTTAATGTTAATGTTGAATCCCCCTGGATGCAATATTGGATATTTTTGCCCTCTCCCGATGTTGTTAAGTAATAAGAAACATTTTCCTGCAGTGGATGAACACACTTCTTTTGGCGACGATGGGGATACCTTGGAGAATTCGAATGGAAAGGAGGTAGCCACAAATGAGGAATGTTCCAATATGGAACCCTACGTGGGTATGGAGTTTGAATCTGAAGAGGCTGCAAAAGTGTTCTATGACGCCTATGCCACAAGTTTGGGTTTTATTATGCGTGTCGATGCGTTTCGGAGATCAATGCGTGACGGGAAGGTTGTTTGGCGTCGACTAGTGTGTAATAAAGAGGGTTTTCGAAAGTTGAGGCCCAAGAGAAGCGAGAATAGGAAGCCTCGAGCTATCACAAGAGAAGGGTGTAAAGCGATGATAGTGGTGAAAAAGGAGAAAACAGGGAGCTGGATTGTGACAAGATTTGTAAAGGAGCACAATCATCCACTTGTAGTTACACCTGCAAACGGTCGTCGTAGTGTTCTTTTATCTCAAACACCAGTGAGTTCTCAATCTGCTTATCTCATAAGTAGTACTTGTCATTGTCTATCCTTTCCGAGCTATTTATAGCAAATATCAAATTTGTGATTTAGATGACTAGTAACTTTTAACTTTCACCCTCGTATATTCATCGCCACTCGTAATTTATAACTTCTTACATGTTATGGTGTTTTCAGATGTGATTTAAAGTTAGTTTTAGAGGATTGAATCTTTTGTACTTGTGGCAAGTAGATTTTGGTAAAATACCTAATAATCCGTTTGTTCAAATAGTGACTGCAATATTGCGTGTATATTGTTCCCATTTTTGCATGCAAGTGAAGCTTTAATCTATAAACTACAATCGGGATGCAGTTAGAGTTTTGGTTCTTTGTGAATGCTAAATGCATGTATTTTTCTTAACCTAAATTTCTCACTTTTCGGAGGTCATGAAACTTGTACCTTAGTCTTTTACTAGCTCAATAAGGTACTTTAAACAAGCATTTAAAAAGAGACGAAAAAAAAAAAAAAAAAAAAAACCTTTAAAAACATGCGAACATAAATATAATTGCCTTATATTAATTTGACATGATGCATTGGGCAACGGCCAAGATTTTAGTTACAATAACAGGCACGAGACAACCTGACCTTTCCCTCATTGATGAGGGCAAGAATGTGGAATTTTTTCCTATTGCTCTTGAATTTCTTAAAGGTGTTTAGTAACTTATGAATTGTTGCAGATTCCATTTTATCTAACGTTACCTTGATTCTTTTGTTCCATTAGTTCATAGGTCTCTCTAAATGCATTGTATGCATAACATTTGAGTTTGAGTTTGAGAGATGAAGGCTTGCTTTCACGCATAACGTTTGAGTGATAAAGGCTTGCTTGCACTATTCCTATCTTCCACCATCATCTTTTCAGTGTCATTCAACTAGTTCTGTTCTGTGCATAACTTGTCATTTTCTATTTTCTTGCCGGGTTTTTTGTGCAGGATGAGAAAGACATCAAAATACGAGAGTTGACTGCGGAGTTACAGCGAGAACGAAAGCGATCTGCTGCTTATCAAGAACAGCTTGACATGGTATTGAGGGAGATGGAAGAACATTCAAATCATCTATCAAGAAACATTGACGACATAGTTCAAAGTGTTAAAGAAATTGAATCCAAGAGGGTGGGACTTTCCAACACTCAACATCCCCCGTAGATTTGTCCATTTTACCTGTAATTGTACAATTACTTTGAGCTGCTATTGTACCGAATGGAGACTAAATTTTGACCTCTTAGGTTTAAGAATCTTGGTTAAGATATGATCCTTTTGTACTTGTAAAATATCGCTTCAAGAATCAGTGATTATACTTTCTGACTATCAAAATGCGTGATACTAGTAAGATACCTCGGGGAAGGTAAAAAATGTCAAGAATTGTGAAAACAATCATTAAAATAGACATGTTTAAACAGTCCTTCAGCTCTATTATTGTCGGACACTTGATTTAATAAGAATGGGCTTTTCGCGGGACTCGTTTTAAGTGAAGATTACCGCGTTGGTGAAAAGAAGTTTCTAGAATTTCATATGCTAAAATGATTTGGTTCATGTGTAGGGGCCAGTTCCATTTCCATTTCCATCCACTAGATTACATACTTTTCCATCCGAATACCGTTGAGTTGGGTATATTTTGATTAACGTGTAAATAACTTGTTTCTTTGCTTCTAGTTCTAGGTTTTGTGCTTTTTTGAAGGAAATGATGTCTTCCAAGTTAGTTCTGTGTTAGAAAATGGGTGGCGCGGGGATAAGCATCATATGTTTAGACAACAAAGTCTTTCGGAGGAACCCCAAAAAAAAAAAAAAAAAAAAGGAATAAAAAATCCTATCTACAAAAAGAACGTGGGTTGATTGTTAAAGCAGAAGACTTCCTGCCGTGAAAGACGGGGACATTTCAGCAATCAAACGAATTGTGGGACAAAAAATAACCTAGTTGAAGCCAAAGCGCTCGCGCTGCGCTGGAAACCATATTCTTTACAATAATGTTGTAGCCTCCGAGGACATTTATAGATTTTATATGTCTTTCTTTTTTGTTTGTTATTTAAACTTAGGATCAGGAATTTAAACTCAACTCTGCATCTTGTAACAGAATCACAAGTTCGTTAAACTATGCCCACAAGGCTGCAACATCAACTTGCCGTCTTCAGACCCGTCTGTTTCATTTGCTAATGACAAGCATCTTGCCTTTACGCTCCAATATATGTAAAAAAAACTGGCCATATAAACATTCAAAAAAAAAAAAAAAAAACTTTCCATATACACAGGCCTCGGTGGTCTAGCTGGAGAGTGAAGTTCTATATATATACCAGACCACTCAAGGATAATACTAACTACTAGTATTGCTACAAAATAGCGGATTCAGCAGAAAAATTAGTAATCCGTACATTCCGGCCCTCACTAGATCCATTTATATCGTCCCTGTATCTAATAATAAGGTAAATCCCCAAAATTCGCTAAGCATGTTGAATTGTGACGACTGAAAAGTGAAGACCAATTTCAATGAAATTGAACAAGGAAGGCGATAAATCGATCGATTTATACCCACAAATAGAGTGTCAACTCAAAATTACATTAATTAATCACAAAAGGCCTAAAATTTAGCATCGTCCAAGGATTTTATATTTAAAAAAACAAAAAAAAAAGCCAAGAAAAATTTATAAAATGAGGGACAGAACAGAATATGTACATATACTTCAAGTTAATAAAAATTAAAAAAAAAAAAAAAAAAAAAAAAAAGGGAAAGTCGATGATTTATTAGTGAAGAAAAGCATAGATGGCAGTGGTAATGTAAACGAGGAGGGCGGAAGATACCAAGATGACCAAGGCAGAAACGGCGTGAACGGCGGATTTGCTACCGCAGGAGAGCATACCGAGGCGGATCTCGATGACGTTGATCATGGAGAGCATGAGGAAGAGGCAGCCCATGACGGAGCCGACGGCGGAGCCGAGCATGCCGAGGCGGAGGACCTTGAGGTTGATGTGGGCGCGGAAGGCCTCGTCGACGTCCTTGCTGTTGAGGAGGTTGATGGCCAGCTTCAGCCCCTGAGCCACCAGGGACGAGAAGAGGAAGAAGCTGAACGAAACCACCTCGAACACCAGCAGCTTCTTCGCCACGTCGATCCCCGCGTCGCACGCCCTGTTCTCCAGGCTCTGCTGCCCCGGCGTCGTCAGCGACAGCCCCACGAACACGGCTATCGTGAACAGCGAGTTCACGTTCACCAGCCCGTCCAGCGCCGTCACGTGAACGCTCGTCGTCGACGACGACGATGACGTCATCGCCCCCCCGCTGTCTTGGTACATCTCCTTTGCGTACTCCTCAGATCTGCACTACCCCCAAAGAATACAAATATCAGATCTATATTTCAAAAAAATCAGTCTTTTTTTTTTCTTTTTCCTTTCTAAATAGTGGGATTTCTTACTCGTTCATGGCTGGTTTTTTTTTTTCTTTTTTCTTTTTTCTTCTGAGATTGGAAATTTCCTATTTCAATAATGGTAATTGTGCTTTGCCTTTTGGGATGGGTGGTGTGATAATGGGGTTGGTTTTTGTTGGCCTTTTTCGAGGGTTTAAAGTGATGTGAAAGGATGGGCTTTGGGAAGAAGGAAAGTGCTGTGGAATTTTTATTTTTTATTTTCTATTTTTTATTTTTTAAAAGGTGAGGTTTGGTGTCAAAAGCAGCCAACTTTTTCTAACCAAATGTTGGATAACGACAATGTTTAGGAAAAGAAAAATGAGTTTAGTTTGTCATCGGACTTTTTGTAACGGAAGAAGTGGGATTGAACTGTACATACCTGTGGTACACTTTCAGTTACTTGGAACTAATTTACTTCTACGGACTAATTAACAGCTTACGGGAAAATTAACTTCAAGAGATGTCCAAAATACTGTATCGTGTATTTTTTAAAGAACTTTCAACAACTACAAGAATATTTTTATTATTAGCGCTGCAAGCAACATTATTTCAAGCATCTTAAAGTTTAAATAACCTTATTTTATGTCATTAGAAAATTCTTAAAATATAATTCATCACTTTACTGCTCAGGTAGAACTTTTAGATAGTGTAAATCATGTAGGTACAATCAGCAATGAAGCTAGTCTCTTAGGTCCTGTTTGGCATACAAGTTTAATTCAAGTTAAACTGTATTTTTTTTTTTTATCTTTTTCTGAAAGATTTTTTATCTTTTCTGAAAAGTCAACACAAATTACTATTGAAACTTAAAAATTATAACTCAAACTCATTCACCAAACACCCCTTAGTTCAATGGGAGCATATACTATCGCTTTTCAAAATATACATGCATGGCACATGAAATATTTAAAAAGTAATATCACAGTGTTTTCCAAGAACTACCAAACACACACATAAATAAACTGAATACGTGTATACAAGCTCAATGTATACTATCAATGAATTTATAGGTTAAAGAGTAGAGTTTTTAGTGAGTGTTTATATGAGATAGTTAATTTTGAGTGTGGACACAAAAGGAAAAATCACAAAATATTATGAATTAAATTTTAAGATAAGAAAATTTTAATAGAAAATTTATAGAAATTGACACAACATAGCTACGCCCCGGGTACAATGCAAACATTCCATAAGTGTATATCTGTTAATATTGTGCCTACCCAAAGCTTTCATTTACGATATAGCATTTTTTATTTTGAAGGCATCGACATAGATAATAAAATTTTTTGCATACTTTTGAGGAAAATCAACTTTCACGTGGTTTATGGACTTTTCTGCTAAGACCATTCCAATGTTCCTTTTGGTCATGTATAAATTAAACCAACAACGAAGATGAAGCATGAAAATGAAAGCTGATAGCAACTTTCATCAATATAAACCACAAAACATAATTATCTTTCATTTGGCCGGAAATCCAAAAGCTAATATCTGGTTAAGTGCATCAATATAGGCCAACGCACAGGATTCAACTAGATTAAAACTTTGCGCACTTCCACTGCAAGGAAAAAGTAAATTTTGATAAATTGGTGTTAGATTACAGTTAAAATAATAATAATAATAATAATAATTAGTAGACAAAAGAACTGTAAGATAGACAACCAAATTACTGAGATACCTTATGGTGTCTTGAGATGCTTGTTTCACGCTCACTTTAACTTGAGCCCATATTGTATTATCGGCAGTGTCAGAGTTTGTAGAGCATTCCACAACTGTTACTGGAACCTATCACGGTAAAATTAGATGGTAATTATTTGCTTGGTTTTTGTACAACTCTTTCTTGGTAGAAATTCAAGCCCGCCCAAAAAGGCTCATGTACACACACGCAACTTTCTTTACACCTTAAAAAAAGGGGAAAAAAAAAAGAAAAAAAAAAGGATAAATTACTAGGTTAGTTCCTAAATTTTTAACTTTATGTAACTTTAGTCACTCAACTTTTTTTTCATAGTTAAAATACCCTAAACTATTAAATGTTGTTACAACAATCATTTCCGTTAAGTTTGGACGAAATCCGTCAGTTAACATTACTTTTTGATCAAATTACAAATGAATTCCGTTTCTAAATTAACAGAAATGACAATTGTAATAATATTTTAACAGTTTAGGGGCATTTCGTGTTTTTTTTATAGCTGGAATGACCATAAACTATTAAAAATATTATTATAATAGTAATTTACGTAATCCGTAGTTAGCACTATTTTTTGACCAAATTACTAACAGATTCCGTCAAAAATTTAATAAAAATGATTATTATAACAACATTTTAAAAATTAAGAATATTCTAACTATAAAAAATATTCAGAAATCAAATTACATAAATTAAAAATTGAGAAACTAAATGAATAATTTATATTAAAAAAAATACACGAGAAGTGTGGCTCAAACATTATTTTTACCCTTTTAAGAAGTTATTGTGAAATAATGGAAGTCCAATTTTTAATTTTGAAATTATATTTTACCTTGACAATAAGGTCAATTGCATAAAAAGCTGCATTGACTTGGTCAACTGCCTCCGAGGTAGCAGAGTGCTCCAGTTCCAGTCCTTTGACATCAACTAGTTTAACATTAACCGTTGGAAGGCCCTGGCATTGATGTGAATTTACCTATTAAACAGGTGTCGAGTCAGCTATTTGCTCTTCGAATCCAATAGAACAACAGAATTTAATAGAGAGCTTGTCTCTCCCAAAACTACTACCAATAAATAACTTAACCCAATAAGCAACTTATTTAGTAGAATAATAAGACTGCTCGTTCTTCTCGATAAAATCTTGATTTTGAGTCATTTCTATTAAAATATTTGATTGAGTATTTTCTCAAAATTAAAAATAATTTTGAGAAATTATCCAATTCGATATTTTAACATCCGCCCTCAAGTTGGTCACTAACTTGAAAACAAAGGTAACAAGATGACAGATCTTTGACTACACTCTTCAACGGCTCTCTTCAATTGATCCTCCTTTTTTTTTTAAATTGAAAAAGCGTCACATATTATGCTCAAGTTTACATGAGTTTTATAGTAGTTTGACTTCAAAGATTCAAGTATCATGCTCAAGTTTGCATGAGCTTCGTAATACTTGATAGATTCAAGACTCAAGTGTTATGCTCAAATTTAAATGAGCTTCATAACACTTGGATTTTTTTTATAAAAAAAATATTTTTTTCCTTTTTTTTTTAACAGCTCACGTGCTGCTTCAAAAAACCATGGTGGACGACCAACTTGAAAGCAAAAAGCAAGTGAGCGGTGATTTCACGATGATGGCGATTGGCGATTTCAACGGTGGCGTCAATAGCTTCTCTAATACCCAATTGAAAATTGAAGAGAATAATATTTTTCATTTAATTCTATCTCATAAATTACAAAGAATACTTAACCCGATTTATATGGGATAAAAAACCAAAAAATAAAAAATAAACTAACAAATAATAAAAGCTACTTAATTATCAATAATAGAAAACAAACTAAAAATAGTATTGGGAAATTACCCAATTCAATATTTTAACAATTTCGCTTTTAGTGAATGAAATAAACGAGCAATCCACTACATGCTAAAAATCCATATATCACATAGTACCTACCCCATAGTTATATCGATACACCACCCCTTATATTTATAACCATTTTTCTTAACAGGCATAAGCAGTACCTGTATATCGACAAGCTTCCAAGCAAGCCCTGATTGTTGATGTTTCGAAACCAATGACTCGATGTTCCCGTCCGAAACAAACTGCAAGCACGGATCGCCGTTCAAGTAAATTAAGGTTTGAATGAGCAAAGATTTCTCACCTTGAATGAGCAAGCACACCTGATCATGAATTCCACTCGTATGAGCAAGTACGTTAGTTCCCACAATAGCCTTGTGTGGCTGCAAAGAAAGTCCGCTGTACTCTTCCACCTGTATTATGTAAGTGAAGTTTTAAGCCTCATTAAAATAATCTAAGCTACCACAAAAGTCAGTCCATTAAGTAGGAGCAAAAAGCCGATTTTGAAGGGAATCATCAAATCAAAGGATTAAAGAAAAAGGCATAAAGTGTATATATATATATATATATATATATACCATCTTGCTGGTTGGTACAATTTGTTTGGTATTGATTCCAGTGTGTAGTCCTCCCAGCAAGTCATTGCCACGGGATTTGACGGCCATTACAAACTACATATAGGAAATGTACTAAAGGTCAGTGGTGAGACGAAATCATATTTATTTTTTCCTAATGAATTTGAAGATCGTCTCAAAAGTGATATTCTACGTGTAGAAGAAAAGAAAATAAGAAGTATCACAAGTAGTAGAAAATCCTTTCATTTTGAGTTCGAATCCCTTGCTTTTAATCCCAGTTTGAATCATAATTTTCCTTCACTAAAATTTGAATTCACTGTTGAAACTTATGATCCAAACAGACAGTAAATAAGTTTCTAAATTCAAAAACATCTAAATCATCGTCCAAAGCAGATGAGAAATGCTTGTATGTGCATTACTATTACCTCCTCCAAAGAAGCATTTCCGGCCCTCTCACCGATGCCGTTGATCGTTACTTCAATCTGTCTGGCACCAGCCTGTGCAGCCTTTTACATATATATATATATATATGTATATATAGAAACAGTCGTACACATAAGAGGAGATCATACCATTTCTGAAATCAGAGACCCACAACGTTAATATTGAATGAATATGATATATATATATATATGTGACATACAGCTAAGGAATTGGCAGTGGCAAGGCCAAGGTCGTTATGGCAATGCGCAGCAATGACAACGTCTTCAATTCCTTCAACATTCGCTTTCAAGTCTAAAATCATCCGCTCCACTTCTGTTGGAAAGTTTTGCCCAACAGTGTCTGTGACCGTGACGGTGGTCGCCCCTGCTTTTATGGCTTCCCCATAAACTCGATACAGAAACTCCTTATCAGACCTGTACTTCACATATTAGACTATCAAATACTATGCAGTTTAACCTGACAATTTATCGATGACAGAAAGTCGAAAAATTGTCCCTTTTTTTTTTTGGTCTTTATCATAGAATGCATCAAATTTTATTTATTTTTGAGACAGAAAAAAAAATTATACTGCTAATTGCATGAAAGTAGCAAGTATGGTAATAATGTTCGTTTTGTGTAAGCTTTTTCTTAAAAAAAAAAAAAAAAAGGGGCCAAAGTTTTTTAAATTTTAGACAATGATTGCTTTTGGTAAAATAATTAATCAATTTTCTAAAATATCAATTAGTAATATTCACTAATTGATCAACATAGATATATGTTTTAAACGATCAATTATTGTTGACCATATAAATCAATCAACATTTCAACTGCCGTCAACATTTTTCTAAATTAAAAAAAAAAAGGTTCTTTCCTTTTTGTAAGTAAGTGTAAAAAAAAACTACGGGCCCGTTTGGTTTAAATTAAACTATATTTTTTTCATTATGTTTTTGTCTTTTCCTAAAATTTTTTTGTCTTTTCTGAAAAAGTCAACAAAAATTACTATTCAAATTTAAAAATTTCAACTCAACTCAAACTGAACTTGTGCACCAAACATGCCCGTAAGGAGAGAAATAATTGTTTTTTTCATATCAATTAGTTCTCTCCCTATTCAAACCAAAAAACATATCTACCAAACTTATCCATAATTGTTTTTTTTCATTGACGTATTGTTAAGAAACCAAAAAATCAAATCGAAATAAACAACGGAGGGAGAGAAATATATTTTATTATAACCTTCCAGCATCTACACAGACGAACTCAATGTCATGACACCCCAGGCTCTTAGCATAACTCACGCCCTGCTTAGCAAGCACGAGAACCTCCTCCGGCGTCCTCTTCAGCTCGCGCTTCATCAGAATCTCGCTCGTGGCCAAGAACACGTGCACCCTCGGCCGCCTCGCCTCTCTCACCGCCTCCCAAGCGGCGTCGACGTCCCCGCGGACGTCGCACCGCGCCAGCGCCCCTATCGCCGGCACGAATCCGAGCTCATCGACT
The DNA here is from genome assembly GCA_009761775.1 of Ficus carica. Classification (NCBI taxonomy): domain Eukaryota; kingdom Viridiplantae; phylum Streptophyta; class Magnoliopsida; order Rosales; family Moraceae; genus Ficus; species Ficus carica. Next base: position 944,396 of record CM019748.1, on the reverse strand, counting down.
CCGTTGCCGATCTCCCTCGCGATCAGCTTCGACGTCTCCAGGTCGTCCTCGGACGACGCCGGGAACCCCACCTCGATGACGTCGACGCCGAGCTCCGCCAGCTTCCGGGCCACGGCCAGCTTCTCGGGCCGGGTCATGGCCCGACCAGGAGCCCGGGCTCCGTCGCGGAGGGTGGTGTCCATGATTCGGACGTAAGTATCGTCGGGGATTCTGTTGAGGAAGTATTCAGGTCGACGGGATTCGGAGCAGCAGTTTATGGAGCACTGAGCTTGTGAAGGAGAATTAGTACTAGTACTTTGATCGGTACAAGGTTGTTTGCAAGGAGAGAGATTTAGGTCGTGTTTGGGTGCGAGGAAAGTAGTGGTACTGAGTTTTGGGCTTGTGGGTTTCGACGAGGTGGTTGCGAGTGAGTTGATTCGGGGAAGAGCCATTGCTTTGTTAAATTTCATATGATGAGAGCGAAAAAAAAATGGTTTGTATTTTATAGGAAAATCAGCCAGTATCGATTAATTTAATAGATGACCTAACTTTTTTTTATTTAGAAAAATAACCTTCGGTCATTTTTAGATTTGATCAATCAGTAATTAATTAATAATTAATTAATGATTGACTAATGGTTAATCAATGATTGATTATGAAATTTGATTATTTACGACTTTACGTTATGGTTAATAAATGATTGACCATAAGTCAATTACTTATTAATTATTACGTGATTGATCACTGATTGATCATTTAAGAAAATTGATTAATCATTTTAGAAAAAATGACATTTTAACTAATTTTAAATAATTTCGGTCATTTATTAAAAATTTTCTTAAAAAAAGGTAATTTAGATATAAACTCCTCTTTTATATGAATAAGACTGTAATAAAGCCTTTTTAATATACTATATCGATATAGTCCCTTTTTTAACTGTTTAGATGTAATAAAATAGCTGAGATATTGCTCGTGTATGATAGTTGTAATGCACTTTACCTCATACTAGTATAGACTAAAAAATTAAAAAATAATATATATAAAAATAAATAAATAAAAAACTCTCCCAGGCTGACGGAATCCCCCACACCCCCGTGCGAACGTCGACGGCCCACCCTGGTCGACGACCCTTGTCCCCTCCGCCCCCCGTGCCGATGACCTAGGTCCCCCTACCCACCAAAACGCCAACCAGATATGGGTCGTCGGCACATGGGGGCTGGGTCATCGGTGTGGTGGGGGGGATAGGGCTCGTCGTCAATCACTGGAGTTGCCCGTGGGGGGGGGGGGGGGGGGGGAGGGGGGTGAGCTGGGGGTTCCATAGACCTTGGGGGAGTCTTTTTTTTTATTTTTTTATATATTATTTTTTAGTCTATACTAATATGAAGTAAGATACATTATAAATTTCATGCACAAGTAAAATCTTTACCGTTTGATTACATCTTAACGATTTAAAAAAAAAAAACTCTATCAATAGGGTATATAAAATGATATTTACCGCAGTCATACCCATTTTATATAGTCTTATGGAGGGAGGTATTTTCTCGAATGTTATTATATTATTTAAATTAGAGTGTCTCATATGCTAAATGTGTCTGTTGCTTTGTCCCTCAAATTAGAAAATAATGATACGTAATGGAAGGTTATTATAATTATCTGTCAATTTCTATGCGAAGTATGCAATTACAGAATTCTGACCATTAATTTGAAAGTTTTTTTAAAGATTGTAAAGGTATTGTGTAAAATATATAAGTGTGTATATATATATTTTTACTTGATCTTGATGTGTCAAGATTCATATCCATCTTTCTTTTTTAGCATTATCAGATTTTACATGTAGAACAAATCTTAATTGATGGTTATATCTTTTATATTATAGGATTATTTGCATTGTTTTGAAGCGTATATTGATTTGTAATATGAATGCATATTTCTCTAAAATATATGTCAATTACTAAGTGAAACACCCCCCCACCCTCCACCCGAAAAAAAAAAAAAAAAAAGCCAAAAGTCTTCTTTTGTGATCATGTTTATAACGGCCTTCTCGGTTAATTTACAAATAATTTTTCTCATTAACAAAATCGATAGAAATAATTATAAAAAAAAAAAAAATCATTTTTAGAGTTTCATTTTGAAATATGTCCATTTTTCAACAATATTATGTTTATGTCTATTTTTAAAAAATAAGTGTTTGTAGTACTTATTTTGTTTTTTACTATAATTGATATCATTTTATTTTTTTACAGATTTTTTTATTTGTTTTTTTTTGTTTTTTGATTTTAATGATGAGTAGTTTTTGTTGATAAATGTAAATTACTTTTAATAAACTAAAGGTTTGTTTGGCATACCCATTTAATTTAAACTAAACTGTATTTTTTCATCTCAGTTTTTGTCTTTTTCTGAAAAGTCAATAAAAATTATAACTAATTTTTAAAAAGTCAATCAACTTAAACTTAAAAATTTCAACTCAAACCGTTTCACCAAACGGACTATAAAATTAGTTATAAACATCAAAGTATATATAGTAAATATTTTATAAATAAATACAATACAAAATAGTAATTATAGTAAATAAATATTTTATAGTAAATAGTAATTATAAGTAATTATAGTAAATATTTTATAAACAAATAAATATTTTCTAATAGTAATTATAGTAAATATTTATTCTTTATAGTTCATACTAAATAATAAATATAATACAAAATATTAACGATAAAGATTGATGAATATTCATACTTTTTATATAAAAATCAATAAATATTTTATGAAAAAACCTATTTGTTTATGTAATCTGCAATAAATTAAAAGGTTGTTATTTATGTTTCAAGCAAACAAATTGAAGAAAAACACAATAAATGGAATCAAATTTTTTAATAAAAAAAATACTATTATTTATATAAATTAGTAGAAATGAAATCGAATATATTTTTATGATAAAGACAGATTCATTAAACGAAATTTTTTTTTTGAGAATTTTCTTTTTCTTTATTTAGTTTTTTTCTCATTGATATGAAATCTGATTTTGGGAAAATATTCTTTTTTTTTTTTTGGTTCATTATGAATATTTACACCTTCTTTATAATAAATAAAAAAAAATTTCAAAATTTTCTTTTCTATCAATTCTTTTTACAATTTCATTATATCAACTTTAGTGTTATTTAGTAAACATCTTAGATTCCTTTTTTTTTTTTTTTTTGGTTTCTTTTTTTTAAATTCTTTATTTGTTAATTCTCAATTATTTATGAAGGGTAAAATTATTTTTATATTTACTCTTTTAGATATTTATATAAATAAAAAGAAATATAGACATATTTCAAATCAATACTTCTAATTTAAATATCTATATAAATAACATATTTCCTCTGCTCACCTACTACGTTTTTAATTATTTTCTTTTGTTTTTAGTTCCATTGATATCTGCTCACCTACTACGTTTTTAATTATTTTATTTTGTTCTTAGTTAAACCTACGAGTAATCAAGCTGAATAAAAACGTGGGTAAATTACTCTCTGCCTGTCAAAAAAATCATCCAGGTGTATGATTAATTAAACATTTTAGTAATTTTAGAATTAACAAAAACAAATCATCTAACCATTCCTCCTCCTTCTTCTTCTTCTTCTTTTTTTCCCTTCTAGTTAAAAGTTAAAACCAATTAGTCAATCCAATATCAGCTTCACGAGCGAAGAAATTAGAAAAACAAGAGAGAAGAATTAATGGACAATTTTTTACTATTCTTTTTATGAATTTTTCCACTTCACCTCCTCTCAAAGGATGTGTTTACTGTTTTCCATATGAATGGAAGATAGGGGATTAGATTTGGGTTTGAAATTAAGCAATAATTTGGTTCTACAATTTTTCATAATATTACTTAAATCAATTTAGCACGCATCTGTTATTTGCTGTGAATTGATTGACAGGTTTTTTATACAAGTTCGGTGGCCAACGTTAAAAATGCCCTTCTTGTTTGGTGTATGTGAATACCATTTCTCGGTAAGATGACGTTTTTTGTACAAGTTCAGTGGCCAACGTTTTCTTTTAGGTTCAGTCTTTTGTTGTTCGCCTTTTTTTTTTTTTTTTTTCACATCTTGGGTTTGTTTGTTTTGACAATTGACAGCACAATTGCTTTAAAATATTTATAAAAAAAACGATTTTTTGAAGAAAAAAAAATATTTTATTACTTTTTTCCCCTTTTCTTGATAACGACAACGTCAGGAAATGACCATTGATTTTATCATGAATCATGGAAAGGAAAGTATTCATTGAACCGAAGACTTGGACAATATAAACGCCACTTTGTTAAAGAAGAAGCAGGCTTGAAGGTTAAAAACATGTTATTTTTTCTTCTTTAACACCTACATTTTTTATTGGATTTTTGTCTCTTTCTGCTTGAACAATATAAACGCCACTTTGTTAAAGAAGAAGCAGGTTTGAAGGTTAAAAACATGTTATTTTTTCTTCTTCAACACCTACATTTTTTATTGGATTTTTGTCTCTTTCTGAAAAATCAACAAAAATTATAATTAGTTTTTAAAAAGTCAACCAACTCCAACTTAAAAATTTTAACTCTAACTAACTATCCAAATGGACGCCTAATTTATCAATTTTGCCGCCCACGTAACAGACAACATTTTGTGTATGGGAATTTTTCAGCTGATATGAATTGTTAATAAAAGTAATAAATTTTAAGTGTCATACCGACTAAACTAAAATAATTTATGGTACAAAGTATGGGTTTTATTTTTTCACCAATAATCCCCACAAGAACAAACCCCGTTCTCAAAATGGTGGAACCTATTTCGATCCCTAACCACGATTTTCCTCTTCGAAATCTTAGCGATTAGCTTGATCATCGAGTGGCAATCATTGCATACTCTCAAGTTTTTCACAACCCTTAAAGTGGTGTATGGTTTAGTAGAGATTAGGCCGTAGCATATAGCTAGCCGCTCGCTATGAATCGACAACGCCCATTCCTTTTGCCGATCCTCGACATCATGCAATGCTACTTCTGTTTTTGGTGAATATCCTTCCTTTAATTTTAGCCTTTTCTCTAGCTCCTTTAACTTCTTGTAGATTTCTTCCTTGTGAGGGTGTCTGATGTCTCCCAAAAGGAACTCATGAATCTCGTTGTTGACTTCAATCAAGCTACAACCTGGTTCCTTTTGGATTCCACCCTCCTTCATCTCGGCTCTTACTTTCGCAGCCTCTTTCCATCTCCCCGATGAAGCATAGACATTTGACAAAAGAACGTAGGTTCCGGAATCTGCTTTGCCACAATCCAATAATGATCTAGCAATTTGCTCTCCTAGTTCAAGGTTTCCATGGATTTTGCAAGCACTTAGCAAAGCACCCAACATGATATGATCAGGAGCTGTTTTCATTCTCTTAATGAAGGAAAAAGCTTCTTCAAGCCGACCCACCCGACCCAAAAGATCAACCATGCATCCATAGTGCTCCACTTGTGGTTCAATATTGTAATCTCTAACCATGGAGTGAAACATCTCAAAACCCAATTCCACCAATCCTCTATGACTACAAGCATTCAGCACCCCGACAAAAGTAATGCTATTCGGTCTGAGACCTTGTTTTATCATTGCCCTGAACATCTCAATGGCTTCAATGCTCTTCCCATGCATACCAAGTGCTGAAATAATAACGTTATACGTACTTATATCCCTCTCCATCATTTCATCAAACACTTTCTCTGCCTTATCAATATCACCGCACCTCGCATACATGTGGATCAATGCACCACCCACTATATGATTGAGCTTGATTTCATACTTTCCCATGTATGAATGAACCCATCTTCCAAGTTCCAAAGCTCCCAAATGTGAACAAGCAGACAAAACACAAACAATGGTAGCTTCATTAGGCTTCACATTCTCCACCTGCATCTCCCTGAAAACCTCCAGTGCCCAGTTCATTTCCCCATTCTTGACTAGCCCGTCGATCATCGCCGTCCAACAAACCGTGTCCTTTGTCTGAACCCGATCAAAAACAGACCTGGCCTCCCCGACAAACCTGTGGTGCAAATAAGAAGCTATCATGACAGTCGACGCAACAACATCATGTTCAGGCATTTCATCGAACATCCGCCGTGCATCTTCTAACTCCCCACACTTTCCATAAAGCTCCATGAGCTTCATCTTCACCGATCTATTTGAACACAACCCAAGTTTTATAACCTGGCCATGGACCTCTCTCCCCGGTTTGAAAGCCAACTGAAACCCACAGGCTTTCAGTACCGAAGTGATGGCGTAGTTATCGGGGACGATCGAATCGGCGATCATACGATAATACAGACGAATCCCATCGAAGTGAGAACCAGATAACACAAACCCATCAACGAGAGCAGTGTAGAGAAAGACATTAGGGGTTCGAATGCGGTGGAAAACCTTGGAAGCGTAGTCAATGGAGTTGAGTTTGGAGCAAAGACGAAGAAGCTCGAAGACGATAAAGGGGTCTTGTTCTTGTCCATTTCTTATGATTTTAGCGTGTGTTGATTGAACGTGGGTAATGTTTTTGCACTTTTGCAGCAGAGAGATGGCTTCTCTCCAGTGTGAGGAATTGTTAGATTTCGGTTTTGAATTTCGCGGGAAAATCGAGTTCCCTTGAACGACTAGAGTTAAACAATACATTGGCAAGTTAGCCGTTGGCTAGTCCTCACTTTCTCACTCAGCTTTTAAAAAACAGTTGGAAGGCATAATATTTAAGGTGGGGGGTGGGGGGGAAAGTTAAAGCATCACTTTAAATGGATTTTGGATATCTGTGTGGATGACTGGTAATTATAGGCTTCGGAGATATAATGTGAATCATCATCAATATAAAATTAGAAGCGGTGATTACTAGTGGTGACATTCTTATTATCATCGCACATAGTTTTTTACATTTGTTTCTAATGTTGACCAAGAAAATTTTGTCAGCCTTGGTATATTGCTCTTGGAAAGAGTACTATTGGTTAAGGTTGAGTTTTTAAATGTCGGTTCACCCAAAATAGAATGTGAAGAAAAGGAAAACAATACACTAAAATCCGAAGTAGAAAAATCATCAAAGTGCAATTGAATCTCTTTAGAAACCAGCTAAAAAACTGTTACGCAACAAAACCGATGTATGTACACCTGAATGGGATGCAAACACAAGATTTAGTAACAAAGTATCAGAAAAAATAGTTCCCAGTAGTGTTGCTGAGCCAGCAGATAAGTGGGAACTGAGCAAATGCTATGTCAAGCAAGAGATAGTGTTGCTTGCTAGAGTAACTCCCGAACTCGGTATACAAAGTCGGCTTCAAGGTCTTCGCTAGGAAGATACCCATGCACATATGTGTGTTTCAAGGTGATTCTCCCCAGCACAGCAAGACACATCCCCGTGAGTGTATACCCGGCATACGCGATTGTGTCAAGCAACGGTGCCTCTCAACCCCCAAGTGAACACAGTGACGCCGACCTTAAGCAGCATCACCTGGAGGAGCCATCCGATTGTGCCTTTTACAAATTGCCAATTGCTTCTGGGCAAAACCTGGTATGTCATGGGCAAAATGTTTAATGGTCATCTTTGTTCTCTGACATCCAATTTTAGTTCATCGTAGGTCATAATGCACAAAGCAACATCAATTATTTAATGACTCGTAAAAACCGCGGACTCGGATTGGGTGGTAAGGCACTCAAATTCTTTTATTAAGTAGAGACAGGTTTAGGTTGGCCCACCACAATGATCGAGGTATATGTCGTTCCAATATATAAGAATGCTGTACTTTTTCAGTATAATACTAGTATAACTAACAAAACAAAAGGACAAATAGAAAAACTGACAAAAGAGTAACTCGTATATCATCCAAAAACGTACTTACTTTCTAGAAAGACCTAAGGAGATCCCAACAAGAACAGTGTAGGTAGCAAATGCCATGACTGGAATGTACAAGCCTGAGGCATTTTTGTCATTCGTTGGAGGCTTACAGGAAAGTCTTCCCCCAACTGGCTCTGTTAAGTTGGGATTAGACATGATATGTGAAAACATCCATGATTCAACCAAATTGGAATGAATTAACATTTTTTTTTTTTAACAATAATCATATCAACGGAAATTGTTTGGCAAAATACTTTGATTATCAGCCATGTTGTTCACCAATTGTTATGCATCAGAAACTAACATTTACGAGAACAAGGCAAGTGATTGAGTTAGAAAAGGAAAATGAAAAGATGATAGATGACTAAAAAAAATGTACGAGGTTTTGTTTCCCAACATCCACACTTTGTGGTCATTTCCCCTGTTCTTCTTGTTGTTGTTGTTATTGGTTTTTTTTTTTTCCTTATTTAGTTTTCTTCGCTAATGATATTAAATTATTGCCGTTTTTTCTTTGATGTCGTCTTTAGATCACTGAAATTGATAGGTTTGTTGTCCTTTTCCCTGCCAATTTTCATTTTTATGTTGTTTTACCTCATGTAAGTTGTTGAATTTCGTCGTTTAACGTGATATCGTTTTCATTCCTATTGTCGTTTTAGTTTTGATATCATTTTACATTTGTCGTTTTCAGCTTTTTATTTTTTAATGTTAACTTCGTTCTTCATGTTGCTGTTATTCCTTCTCATCTTGTTTTGTTGAAATTATGTCGCTTTCTTTCTTCTTCTTTTTTTTTTTTTTTCCCCTTTGACGTGGACGTGATGTCCGCCGGGCGGAATTATTGTCGTTTTTCTTCGATACCTTCTCTAACATTATTTATATTCTTTGTTCATTATCATTTCTTTTATCTAACTGTCGTTTTTTCGGTTCATTTTAAAAAATATAAAAATTTACAGTTTCCTGTTGTCAGCTGAGGTTTTCATTTTTGGTTTCGATGTAGTTCTCTTAATTTTGTCGTTCAAGGAATTTATTTTCCCCAACCCGTGTGTATGTCTATTATGATGTCTTGTTCCTTCAATCTGTAGTCGTTTTTCTATTGTGACTACGTTGTTTCTTGCATGTGTTGAATGCCATTGTCGTTTATTGACTAATTTTTTCAATGGCGTCGTTTATGCACTATTACTGCGTTCTTTAACTCAAAACAGGTGTCGTTTTTTCTCATATTGTCGTCTTTGAGCTTGACCGGTGTGAGATTTCATTTTTACCCGCAAAATCTTCTCTGATATCGGAAAAACTAGACGAGTCCTAAAGGAACAGTCTCCAGAGAGAGGGATAAAGCTGATTCTCAGACATTGCTCCTAACCTAACCCATTCTCTCTCTCTCTCTCTTTCCCTCTCTATATGCATGAGCTAGATTAGGGCAAATGTGCTTTTGCATCTGAGAAGAACTTCCTCGGAAATCCGCGGAAAAGCAGTCGCCGATCCTTCAAGAACAGCGGTCGGCAAAAGAGAATTCCAGAAGATGCTGCGACTAAAAGTATTCCGGCCGAGCAACGATAAGATCGTGAAGATCCAGTTGCATCCCACGCATCCATGGCTGGTCACCGCCGATGCCTCCGACAACGTTTCCGTCTGGAATTGGGAGCATCGCCAGGTAAGTTCACTCGCCTTCCACAGTCGATCTCAATCTCTCTCTCCCTCTCTCTATATATATATATGTATATATATATATATATTTGTATATCTGTTTCTTGCGTTTGGTTCTATGGAAATCTGTATCTGTTGGATTCTCAGGTGATCTACGAACTCAAAGCTGGCGGCGTTGACGAGAGGCGTCTAGTCGGTGCCAAGTTGGAGAAGCTTGCCGAGGGTGAATCAGGTACGGTTACGGTTGTAGTTCTCGCCTTGTTCATGATCTCCATTTGCTTTGAGTTTTCTTCGAATTACTTTGAAACTGGATGAATTTGACAATTCTAGGCTAGAAATTAGGATGTTATGAGAATGAAGATTTACGTCTATTTTTGCTGATTTCAATGGGAGTTGGAGTAATTTTGACAATAATTTTGAAGAATCTGACTTGCCTGTTGAAATAAACTTATGCTATGAAACTTATTGGAGATAGATCTGTGAATTCCTGAATAGTTATATATATATATATATATATATATAACTAGGGGCAAATGACTCCAATTTAGAAGGAAGTTGTAAAATCTGAAGCTTAAGGCCTTTTTATGACCTTGAATGAACAATTTGTTAGCCTTTTTAGCCTTTTCTTTTAAGTGAAGAACATAGAAATATTGCTTCTGATGTTATCTCATGAGGCTCAAATAACATGTTTTTGAAGCAATGTACGCTAGTTCCGGTTAGTGTATACTACGAAAAATCTGATTGCAGTTCCACGGTTCAAACGTTTGAAAATAACACTACACTTTCCTCATAACCTTTTGTTTTATGCCTTTATTCTTTTTTTGTGTGTGGACTGGAGCTGTAAATGTAATGCCCTACTAAGTGCTTGTACAGTTCTGATATTAATCATAAGTGCAAGAATAGATTCTGTTTAAAAGTCGTAAAGATTCACTCTATTTGGTTGTGATCTGCCAAGTACCTAGTCTTTAGTTCCAAATTCTAGGACCATGTTATCCTTACTGTGAGTATGTAGTTGTGCATTTTGGAAGATTGTTTTGGTTGAAGATTCCTTTAGCTGGAATTCTTGTAGAATCAATATTCAATAATATTTAATCTGCGAGATACTTAATACTGGACCGATTTTGTTAAAGATTATGTAACCTTTAACTTGGTCTGGGGATTACCAGTGAGCTCCTGTTCATTGTGAAACATTTTTCTAGGGGTATTGTTTTATCTCTAGTGACACATTGTTAGTTATGAAGTATCCACTACCATGCAACTTTTCCGTTGCAAGGAAGTTTATTACTGAACTTTTCTTTCTGTTTACCTTAATGTATTCTCAACAGAGCCTAAAGGGAAGCCTACTGAGGCCATGCGTGGAGGGAGGTAATGGATTGTTTCATCTCTCTTATCGTTTCTACTTTTCGCTGCTGCCATTTAAAAAAAAAAATTTGTTGTACTGGTAAACTGAACCCCTGTTTGCGTGCACATGGCTCTTAAAGTGTTAAGCAGGTGAGCTTCTATGATGATGATGTACGCTTTTGGCAACTTTGGCGCAACCGTGCTGCAGCTGCTGAGGCTCCATCAGCTGGTAATCATATCACGTCTGCATTTAGTTCTCCAGCCCCTTCAACAAAAGGACGACATTTTCTTGTGATTTGTTGTGAAAACAAAGCCATTTTTCTTGACTTGGTAACAATGCGTGGTCGAGATGTACCAAAGCAGGAACTTGACAACAAGTCGCTTCTCTGGTAATCAATGATTTATTGGACGTATTTATTTAGTTTTTTATTTCAATTTATTTACTTGCTGCTGTGAGAATAAATTGAACTTCACTATTACTTTTATTCATAGATTATTTGTTGGTGACAAATGACAGTTGATCTTGTTTTTGACTGATCTGGTTTAGCATTGATCAAGAAACGAACAAAAAAACTCCTTGTTTCTTTTTTATACAATTTTAATTATATTTGGAAGAAAAAAATCAAAGCCATCAGGATGCAAACTTGATGCAGATGTTAGTCATCTGATTCTTAGAATGCAACTATCTTGCATTGATTCTCTGTTCAGTAAGGATAGTAGTCCATCTTGGACTTCTTAGATTTATTTCACTTCATCAGTTCTACCATATCTATTAACTTTCTTTGGCCTCCCTGATTTTTGGTTCCTTTGGGAAGTGACAAGGCTAAACATGGAAATTGTATTTGGTGCAGAGGACGCAAATATTGTTCCTTATGATTCCTTTTAGCAATTGCAATTTCTTCTTGACATTCTCCTCTAGTCTCCTCTGTACATGAATTATAATTTTATGGAATATTCTAATTAATCAATATCTAGCTATTACAATTTTTACACAAAATACCTGAATAATAGTATTTCATAGTTAGTTTGTCATTTGATGTTTTAGTTGCTGTTGTTGTGTTCTTTTTCTTCATTTTCTTGCTATTATTGTTGTTCTACTTTCTATTTTCTTTTTGTTCTTTGCTAAAGAGTTGTTCCTGTTAGTATTATCGTAACTGTAATTATGGTTGACGTTGTTATCTCTGGCTCTTGCAGTATGGAGTTCCTTTCTAGAGTTGGAGATGTTCCTCTTGTTGCTTTTGGTGGATCCGATGGTGTCATCAGAGTACTTTCAATGATGACGTGGAAGGTGTGGAATTTCTCAAAATTTTTGGTCTATCACAACAACTGTAAGTGATAATTGAGCTTATAACAGTACTCATTTCATGCAGCTTGTACGAAGATACACTGGAGGTCATAAAGGTTCAATTTCTTGTCTGATGACATTCATGGCTTCTTCTGGTGAGGTAGATCTTTGGTTCTAGACAATGAAATTCAGTCTACTCCTCAATTTATAGTTTTCATATATATATATTTTAATGTAATTCAGTGTAGTTGCTTAAATACAAGTCACCGAAAATCTTAACACTATCATATCATGTAGGACATTCTCCTAATTTTGCTTGCATGTGAAACACAGTATGGTTGCAAATAATAAAGAGAAGGCTTTAGTTTTCTTCATCTTTAATCAGAACAATACACTTCATGCTTGTCTGGCACTCTTATGATTTATAGAAAATAACCTTATTTTTAGTGGAACAACCATCTTGTTTCAACGCGTCATCATTTTTAAAACAATTTCATAAAATCTAAATAAAGTCAGGTGTCACAAATTCATTCTTACATATATACATACAAACATGAAAATACCTACTTCTGTACTGGATTCTCTTGGCATGATTCTTCTGTATACCATGCTTTCTTTGAAGTTAATTTTCTAGTCAGTCAATTGCGTTCTCATGTTATGTTTTGATCACAGGCACTTCTAGTTTCAGGGGCTAGTGACGGATTGCTTGTTCTTTGGAGTGCAGATCATAGTCAAGATTCTCGAGAACTAGTACCCAAGCTAAGCTTAAAGGTATGGATCTTTGTTTTATTATTTTTCAAATTCTTCTTTCGAATTTCATATTTGGTTTTAAGATTGGTTTGTTAACGTGGTTTCAACTCTTAAAACTTATGCAAGGGTTTTAACTTTATCCGAATCTGACATAGACTGTGGTCCCTTTTTCGTGACAATAGATGCATGATGTCCATGACTTTGTATAATAGTATAGCTACATAAAATAGGATTCATGTTAACGTTTGTTAGTTTCTTATTTCCAGCGGTTTTCCGAATTTCTTCCAGCTCCTAGTATTTTTTAAATGCACATAAGTGAAGTTTAACTTGATCTTTGTGGTTGCATAAAGCCATATTGCTTCTCTTGTATTGACTGACGGAGTTCTTACTGTGCATGATTGTTCATGATACTTGTAGGCACATGATGGTGGTGTTGTGGCTGTCGAGCTTTCTAGAGTTATTGGAGGTGCTCCACAGCTTGTTACTATTGGTGCAGATAAGACATTAGCTATATGGGACACAATCTCTTTTAAGGTGTTCTATTAACTCCACAGAGTTTTTGATTCAAAAAGAAAAAAATTTCTTCTAACAAAAGAAAAAGCTTAGGCATGTTACTTGTTGCTTTTTCTTACTAGTTTTTTTGTCTGCCCCTATTTTCAGGAGCTGCGACGTATTAAACCTGTTCCAAAGCTGGCTTGTCATAGTGTGGCATCTTGGTCCCATCCTCGAGCCCCAAATCTTGATATATTAACTTGTGTTAAAGATTCCCATATATGGTATATGCAAATTTTTATTCTACCACTGACTTACAATCTCTTTCTCTTTCTCTCCCTCCCTCCCTCCCTACACACTCACACATACACATTCTCTCTCTTTATCTATTCTCAACTTTTAGCTGTTTAACAGTAGATTTTAAGAATTGGAAATGTGCCTTTCGGCTGATGAGCAATAGACTTTTTTCCCCTCCCCTTCCTCTTGTATCTTTTGTATCTTTAAAGAACATCAAAATAGTTTTCTGAAACTTTGTCAGGGCAATTGAACACCCCACTTACTCTGCTTTAACAAGGCCATTGTGCGAACTATCCTCTCTAGTCCCTCCGCAAGTACTTGCACCAAACAAGAAAATTAGGGTAAGCTTATTTTTCTTTTTTCCCCTCCCTTCTGGTTTTATGTTACTTCTCTGCTTCCGTCCTTGGAACTAAAGAACCTAATTAGTTAATTTGATGAGCTATTAGGTATCCCTTTCCACTGTATTGTCTCATCCCGTCTCGGTTATACATGAATGCAAACCTTGAGCCCTTAGTTGACTGCTAAGCTGTTGTGAAGTAAGTGTCGAGGGAATATATCTCTCCTTGTGGTATTACTGGAGAGTACTTTTTATACCACATAAAAGCTATCTATTTTTTTTTGGCTTGATATTTAACTTGTTGCCTAAGAACTCCGTGAATCTTAGATGGCGCGTTACTAACGACGTCAATAATTAAATTAAAAGTTGTATTTGTTCTCTCTTAAAATGACCTAGATTAAAGTGACGAATTTTTCTCCATGAAGACGTTTGAGCTTATATATTTGGGTACCAAGCCTCCCAACTGAGCCTTACACCATTGGATAATCAGTACCTTTTGCCTATCCTGAATACAAGATGCTTGCTGGATGTGCGTTATATAACGTACTATGGGTTTTTAGGCTACAACATCTCAATTTGGCAGTAGTAACAAATTCCCAGTTTAATTGTATGTGCTTCTATACATTGCCAAACTGTTACTTCTCTCGGTGTCAGTGTATCAACATTTTTTTTTTCGATTTTTAATTATTATTTTTCACTTCAATACAAATCCATTTGACATGTCAGTTCTCTGTCAGGTTTATTGCATGACAGCACATCCTTTACAACCTCACCTTGTTGCTACTGGTTCCAATATTGGTGTTATCATAAGCGAGTTTGATCCTAGATCTCTTCCAGCTGTAGCTGCCCTACCAACACCTTCAGGAAGCCGAGAACATTCTGCTGTCTATGTTGTTGAAAGAGAACTTAAGCTACTAAATTTTCAATTGTCCCAAACGGCAAATCCTTCTCTAGGGAATAATGGTTCTTTATCAGAAACGGGAAGGATTCGGGGAGATTCACCCGAACAGTTGCAAGTCAAGCAGATGAAAAAGCATATTAGTACTCCTGTTCCGCATGATTCATATTCTGTACTCTCTGTGAGCAGTTCGGGAAAGTAAGTTGCCTCTAGTGCATTATTTTGGTTTGCTCATTTCTACAGTTGAATGGCTATTTAGGTGACACCTATTTTTAGCTCAAAATATTAGCTAGATTACATGCAGTTGCAGTACAATATATTTTATTCATCTTCATTTCTGAATCAGCATTATTGGTCGAAATTTTTTTTTTCTAGTGGTCAGTTTTATATTATGTCAAATCTGTATTAACCATTTTTACTGTCTAGTATCTCCGGTTGTGTACACTTGTTGTACACACGTCTGTAATTTTACCCTAATTGTTTATTCTTGTTTACTTCTAGTCGTTAACTAAAGCAAACTTCTATCACCTGTTAATTTGTGGAGTTGAAATTCTGGCATTGTAATGTTGCTACTTTCTTTAAATGATCTGGTGGCAGGTATGTTGCAATTGTGTGGCCTGATATTCCTTACTTCTCTATCTACAAAGTTAGTGATTGGACCATAGTTGATTCAGGCAGTGCAAGGCTTCTTGCTTGGGATACATGTCGTGATAGGTTTGCCATATTAGAATCTGCCTTACCTCCTAGAATTCCTGTAATTCCGAAGGGCGGTTCATCAAGAAAGGCTAAAGAAGCTGCTGCAGCTGCAGCACAAGCTGCAGCAGCAGCTGCTTCTGCTGCTTCTTCGGCCAATGTTCAAGTTCGTATTTTGCTAGATGATGGAACATCAAATATATTCTCCACATCTGTAGGCGGCCGTGGTGAACCGGTACTTGTTCTCCAGCTTTTTTATTTTAAATATAGTGTTTTTGTATTTTAACAAACTATGAAAATAAGTTTACTCCTCGTAGCATTGTTCCTTTACTTGAAAATAGATTCCTTGGAGTTGATAAAAGCTTCTCGGGCACTGGTTTCTAAGAACTAAAGGTGGTATGGTAATGACAGTATTTTTACTCTCATGGTGGACACTCAAATAGACAAGGTGCCTTCTGGGCCATTCACTTGCCAGATAGATCAAGGATTTGAGATGAAGACGTCTTTATCTGGCTAATACTGCGCTAAGAAATTACATTTCTAAAATCTTAGGAATTTGATCAACTGCTTAATCTATATTACGCATATTCATGGAACTCTGCATTTGAAAATTGGTATCCGTATCTAAGGTAAGGTTGCTCTCCAAAATTAAATATTGTAGGTCATTGGCTTGCATGGAGGGGCCTTACTTGGTATTGCCTACCGAACATCTCGAAGAGTTAGTCCTCTTGCTGCAACGGCTATTTCTACAATTCAATCTATGCCTTTGTCTGGATTTGGGAGCAGTGGTCTTTCTTCTTTTGCCACTTTTGATGATGGATTTTCTTCTCATAGATCTCCAGCCGAGGTTGCATCACCTAACTTTCAGCTGTACAGGTATTTTGCACATGTGCATGTAAATGTAGGCATGTAATTTCACATTAGTTGTTCATTTCTAATTTTTCTACTGTTTGTAAATGGGAATGAGCTTTAATGGATAGCCTGCAATTAAATGGTTGAATAATGCGGTATTGTTTCTCTAAGTTGATTGACAAGATGTTTTAACTATTTTTCCACCTTTTGTATGTCATCTAATCATGCAGTTGGGACACTTCTCAGCCCGTCGGCGGGCTTCTTCCTCAGCCAGAATGGACGGCATGGGATCAAACTGTTGAGTATTGTGCTTTTGCATATCCACAATACATTGTTATATCTTCATTGCGACCACAATATAGATACCTGGGTGATGTTGCAATTCCTTTTGCTACTGGAGGTGTTTGGCATCGGAGACAGCTATTTGTTGCTACACCCACTACAATTGAGTAAGATACAGTAATTGGTCAATGACATATCTTTAAATCTGTGTTCAATTTTGTGATGTTTCTTTATATGCTTGGTATATTCTTCAATTCTCAATAGTCATATCATAAAAGGCTTTGAACACGAGTCTTTGCTTGTTTCATTTTTCATCAAATAAAACGTCACATTGGATTAAATTGGCAATAATCATTTCATTCAAGTGTCACCCATTTCTAAATAGGGGAAAATTCAACAGATTCTTTTGTCAGAAAGTATTCTTACAAAATTACATGGTACTGGAAAAGTTAGTGTGGACATGGAAAATGATGCTAGGCACAAAAAATTGGTTTTTGATGTGTGATCCTGAAAATACTGAAGAAATTTCTAAATTGAACTCTGAGAGAATTACAAACGTAATGATAAAATAAAAAGTCTTTGAGAATCCATTTCAAAACTTTCTTACTGGAATTTGCAAATTGGATTGATGCTAGAGGTGGCAGTAATTTTATTTTGCTTCTCTGCAGATGCGTCTTTGTGGATGCTGGAGTTGCACAGATTGATATCGAAACAAAAAGGATGAAAGAGGAGATGAAACTGAGAGAGGCACAGGGGAGGGCTGTTGCTGAGCATGGTGAGTTGGCACTAATCTCAGTGGACGGACCTCAAGCTGTTACTCAAGAAAGGATAGCATTGAGGCCCCCAATGCTACAGGTAAAAGAGCTCCTCAGTCTCATGGATGAGTTGTATGTTTACCTTTTGTTGGCATGGAAAAGTATCAAAAATTTTCCTTTAGCTTGCTCGAACTCGTAACTTGTTCAGGCAAAGAATCAGCTGGTATTTTATAGACTGGCTGGCTCTACCTCCAACATGATTTTAAGTTTTTATCAATTCTAACAAATTTTAAACGAACCTGAGTTGATGTTGTAAACCTGGAAAATTGATAGTTTGTTCCTAAATCTGTAGCAAAAAATTGCAATATTACAATGCACACATATAGTGGCCTAAGTAGCAGAATGAATGTTAATTCATTGTCTTTCTGTTCATTTGAGAGTTGCATATCAATCTTTAAAATTTTGCTCTCTAGGTGGTCCGCTTGGCTTCATTCCAGCATGCTCCTTCGGTGCCACCCTTTTTGTCATTGCCAAAGCAATCTAGAGTTGATGGTGATGATACATTGATGGAAGAAAGAAAGGTCAATGAGATAGCTGTTGGTGGTGGAGGCGTGTCAGTGGCGGTTACTCGTTTTCCAACAGAGCAGAAACGACCCATGGGTCCGTTGGTTGTGGTAGGTGTCAGAGAGGGTGTCCTTTGGCTAATAGATAGGTAAGTTGATCCCGTTTGTTGTTCTATGAACCGTACCCTTTTTTTTTTTCTTTTTTTGGGTTGCAAAATATGTGAATTGTAACTTTCTATTGCAGGTACATGTGTGCCCATGCAATATCTCTAAGCCATCCTGGTATTCGTTGCCGATGTCTTGCTGCTTATGGAGACGCTGTTAGTGCTGTAAAATGGTACGATTTTGTCTCGATACTCGTCTACAGGTTTAACAACTTTTTCTCATATTGTATTTCTTCTTCTGAACAGGGCAAGTAGGCTTGGGAGAGAACACCACGATGATTTAGCACAATTTATGCTGGGTATGGGTTATGCTACTGAAGCACTTCATTTGCCAGGGATATCTAAAAGGTACATTTGCGTAACTTTATCCCTTGATTGTTTGATGTTCAATGCATATTTCTATCAATTTTGGCCGATTCATATTGTTGCTCTATCTTGTAACCGTGTAAGATAAGTGCACGTTTGACACTAAGTTCCACTTTCAAATATATAAAGCTCCTGGACTCCAAGTTGGCCGTCCATGCATCTAGAGCATATGTATATCTTGCAAAAATCATATATATTTCTGTTGTATCTTTTGTAGGTTGGAGTTTGATCTGGCCATGCAAAGCAGTGATTTGAAAAGAGCTCTTCAGTGTCTTCTTACCATGAGTAACAGCAGGGACCTGGGGCAAGATAATGCGGGACTCGAGTTGAATGACATCCTCAATTTAACAGCAAAGAAAGAAAATATGGTGGAAGCCGTTCAAGGAATAGTGAAATTTGCAAAGGAGTTTTTGGATCTTATTGACGCTGCAGATGCTACTGGACAAGCTGATATTGCTCGGGAAGCTCTAAAAAGGCTGGCTGCTGCAGGTTCTGTGAAAGGAGCTTTACAGGGTCATGAGCTAAGAGGACTGGCTCTGCGCCTTGCAAACCATGGAGAGTTGACACGGCTTGGTGTATGCTACCCCCGTACTTACTTGTGTGCATACTAGTTCTAAAGTTTTTTGTCTATGATTTTCTCTTTCCATTTTTTTTTATTTGATTATGCTGCATAGTAGTTTCTCGTCTTGTTTGATAAATCATGGTAACTGTATCTCACCAAAAATAAAAAATAAAATCCTAGCAACAGTATATGTTGAAGTACGATACACGGTGATGCCTACTTAATTCAATTATCCGAGTAATAGTATGCAAAAAAAAACTGTATCTTGTCTTCACCAGTCAAATTGGCTCTACAATTTGTTCGTTGTGAAGTCAATTGTTGTTTTTCCTTTAGAACCAATATCCACATCGTACTCTTAAAAGAAATTGCGTGGACTGCAGGGTCTGGTAAACAATTTAATCTCACTTGGCTTGGGACGTGAAGCAGCATTTTCGGCTGCTGTTTTGGGAGACAATGCCCTTATGGAAAAGGCATGGCAGGACACAGGAATGCTTGCGGAGGCCGTGCTGCATGCCCATGTATGACATCTTGTACTCAGTTTGTAATGAACTTTGACTCTTGAGTGTTATTATTGGTTTTCGTTTTTAATCCAACTTCTACATAATTTATCTTCAGGCTCATGGACGACCAACATTGAAAAGCTTGATTCAGACTTGGAACAAAATGTTACAAAAGGAGGTCGAGCACACGCCATCGACAAAGATGGATGCTGCAGCTGCATTTTTGGCCTCTCTCGAGGAACCAAAGCTTACAAGTTTGGTGGATGCAGGCAACAAGCCCCCCATCGAAATTCTTCCCCCGGGGATGGCATCGCTTACTGCCCCTATTTCTGTCACAAAAAAACCAGCTCCTGCCACGCAAAATACAGAACAACAACCAGGCAAGCCATTGCTATTAGAAGGAGCTACTGCCACCACAGTGCCACCACCAACAACGACCGCACCTCCTGCTGCCACAGCAACACCAGCAGAATCAGATGGGGCGTCAACTACCACAACTGCCACGCCCCAACCAGAATCAGGAGAACCCGTTTCAGCGGAGACGAATCCTACTCCATCAGCGACTAATTCCGATCAGGTTGTTCCCGCAGATACTGTAACAGAAACATCTACAAGTAAAGCAGAAACGTCTGAGGCTCCACCTCAGGTGCAAGAGACTAATCAGGAAACAAATGATCAAGGTACAGTGACAACAGGCGACAACCACCCCGCTGCTTGAACTACGGGACCTGCCAAAATTTTCTTCTTCCTTGGCCAAAACACAGATTTTTTCAGGGACTCATGAGTAAGAGTTACATTGATCACCGATTGCCTTCGGCTTCGTGGAAAAGGAAGCGATTTGCATAGTTAATGTCTGTAATTACAAAGGTTTCCTGTATCCCTAGCTACTTTGTCGATTTGTTTTCATCACAAATTAGCTTTTTTTATTTTGGGTATTGTTCATGTATGTAATTCATGTAGTACCGAATAGGTTTCAATCTTCATCGGGGAGAATTACTCGTTTAGTGGCATTCTTTTGGGGATTATCATCATCTTCCCTCGAGTTGTGTGCATTTTATTGCTCTGATATGTACGTATGTATCTATGCGGGATATTGTGTTTTAGTTTTGGTCTACAAGAGTGTTTTTTTTTTTTTTTAGTCAATATAACGGATTATTCATACTATATTTTTTTTCCCCTTAAAAATGCTCCATTCATTTTTTATTTTATTTTTAAGTGATGCTCCTTTTCTTTCAGTGGTATTAGACATAATATAGAGGTAATTCAATATCTGATTTCATCACAAAATATAGAGTTGAAATCTCACTTTCAAATTAAAAAATATATATATATATATTTATATCCTCTTTTCCTCGAACACTTGCGTTCATCTTCTTAACAAATTCACCATTGGCCAAGTAGCCATCCAACAACCGCCCCTATGCATTACCAGTTGAGTGGTTTGAAAGAGGGAGAGTCGACTATGAGACTTTTTTGAAATCCGTCAAATTAATCTACTCATTAGTTATTAAATGACTCATAATACTATTTAATTATTATATTATCACACGTTTAAAAACACAAGCACCGAACACTGAAGTGTGACATCCAGTACAAGTTATAAATGTGACACATACCGGTACGAACATTCATTATTGTTTTTCTTTATTGAAAAAATTGACTGATATATCCTAATTTCTTTGGGGAAATAACAGGGAACCAGTACAGACCCCACAAATCCTAAACGACCTTGTTTTACAGATCCGTTCCCGCTTAATATTATTATGTCGGCAACATAGTTCCTGTCAAGGTCAGGTTTTTTAGTCAAAATTTATTTCGACATTTCTTTTCAAGGAATTCAATACGACATCAAAAAGTACGATTATGACAATTAAACAGCGTTCTTAACTCTTCAAAAAATAAGAACAGATTAATAAATCTCAATATTCATAATTATTTCAAACAATCTCATTTATACAATTCACCCCGTGAGCTTAAAAAAATACGAACTGAACTCCTCAACTTAAAAATATGTACAAAACGCTGATAACATTTACGTGGATCATGAATTAAGAACATAAAAAGTTTAGTTTTTTTTTTCTCCTAATTTATGTTGAACAAAAATAATTGTATTTGAGGTACAAAATTTATAATTAAAACAATTTTAGTTTCTATGATTTTCTTTTTGATAAAACTTGTTTGAAGATTATACACCGATAAATTTAGGTTTAACATAAGTAACAATGATGTTTCCTGTCATTAATTAATAAGCTGTAAATGGCATATAAATTTTTCTTTAAAAACAAAATATTTCTGTTATCAATTAAAAATGTTTCACTATGCCTTTTTCAGTTCCGGGGTGAATTGCTAAAATTAAAATTAATAGTGCAAATTGCAACCATGTGAGGCGGTCGGAAAAAATTAAATAAAGAAAACACATGGATCCTGGAGGCAAAAGTCCCATGTCTATGACCACTAAACGAGTCACGGTTTTTTAGTAGACAGAAATTGTATGAATACAAAGCCAAAAGCAAAGCAAACTAGAAAAGTCGGGACAAACTCAAAAGCTCCTCAAGGGGGTGAAATCAGAATCTTTGGAATCAGCTCAATTCCAACTTCCAATCCAACCCTAATATTGCTGAAACTCTCTTGCACAATGCAGCTAAGCCTACACAGAAAGGAGGATTATGCTTTTTTCATAGCCTGATAAAACCTGCGCGTTTGAGATCGTGAACGATTTTCTTCTCTTCGCTACGGACTCCCGTGCTTCAGACCTGCAACAAAGATCAAGAAACTCGAGAGAAGAAAACAAAACCATATTTAACAAAACCCAAAAAAAAAAAAAAAAATAGCAACAAAAGTAGTGAACAAGTGACATTAAACCAAGCACCATCTAGGGCATGTGCACTTATGAAGTACATAACAGGAACCGTCGAGAGAGGTTTCCATAACATAAAAATAGCAACAAAATTTTGTAAGCCAGAAAACCCCCTAGATGGACATGTCGAAATACCGGAACATAACGTGATTAACATTTAACAATCACTTGAATAACAAAAGTTAGAGAGGACTATCTTTTTCCCCATTAAACCCCACAAACGTAAAGATATCGGACAAAGTCGGTTTCCTGCTATTGAGACCAATGGACTTATAACTTGAATAGCTTGGCTGGAAGAAATCACTTTACCTCTTCAACCAATTACTGCCTAAAGCGACGTCTTGGAAAATTTGCACCAAGACAGATAAAAGCATCTCTCATAGTTTAACTGATCACCTGAAGAGAACTTATCAACTTGATAACTTATCAACATAATAATATCAACGTATCTCAGATTTAAGACCATTAAGAAAGAATTTGCGGCACAAGATGTATACAGGTCTAACGAATCTAATTATACAAGTAACATACTAGAAACAGCAAATTTAAAAGATGAGAATTCATCCACTTCATAGTTGAATCAAATCTACAAAGATTTAAGAAAATAAAATTCACAGTACTTAGAATCTAGGTCTAGAAGATTGATGACATGATTTGCTCTCTATTTCTTACCGTTTAGAAAGCAGCCAATCTATAAGATGAAAATTTGTGGATCACAGAATAATAGTCACAAGACACCTCAAAACATGGAGCAAGTTACAATGTCTAAACGAGACAATGTCATCCTCACATGCTTCGCATTCTTCATTTGAGCAAGAGTACAACCTTTCAGACAGTTTGATTCATTCAATAACCAACATTAACCAAAATCATAAACAAACAAGTAGTGAAAACAGAATCTTATCGGGAAAAAAAAAAAAAAAAATTTGTGAAAACAGAAACTCTTTTCCTTTTCTTTTGGCTCTCCTATACTTGATAAGATCAGCCATGACATGAATGAACCATCGTTGACGCAAAGAAATATGCTCTGCCGTCCTCATGCGTTTAACAATTTCTTAAATCTACATCACCTCACTTATCACTCCGACAAGTCAGAAGGTTCTATGAAAAGGCTACTGGTAATCTACCTTAATTAAAGAACAACGCCTTCACACCAAACATTTCATGTGGATTAGGACTTCCAACTAGTGTCTTTAAACTGGTGATGAGTTACTCTGAACTAAGTGCTTCGCTGAAGAGTCAAAGTTTACCACTGTAACTAAAATTAGTAACAAGTGAATGCCGTTTTATAATTAAACTTCAAGAAAATGAAAAGGCCTACTTCAAAGTTATAACTTTGGGAACTTGAAATGATATTCTATGAAGAATCATGTATAAGCACAGCACCCTACTTATCACGATTGAGTTATCACTTGGAAAGAAATTACCAACCGTTGCAACGGTTTACACAGGAATCAAGATGTAACTGTTTCTTCTCCGTCTACTACTACGACTCTCAAGACTTCATAAACATAATATCTTGCAATAAAAACGAAGTATCCATGGTCTTCGAAACAGAAAATCACGAAAGTTTAATTTTTTTTAATCAATTTCTCATTTTTCTATCAAAGTGAGACAAATTTAATGACACGGAAAAATTTACCTCAACAGTCAATAACAAAGTAAATGTCACTTGGTGAATGTTAGAAGTGTTCCTCATACTAGTTTACAAAAAGTATGCTGTATAAACCAGGTCCCAAAAAGAATCCTTCAGAAAGTTGCATGTATAAGAATGCACAACCTGCATAGCTTTCAACACCCAGAAGTATTGGAAACTATAACCAGTAATCATGCTTGATGTCTTAGAAAAGACATAATCAAGATATTTTGTTAAGTTCGTAACGACCTATAAAAGGTTATACGAATAAATATACAACAAAATGAAGGGGGGAAAAAAGAATCACACATTAAATTGCTCCTCCAATTCTAGTTGTTACTTCCTTTGTTCTATGAGAACTGCTACATCTCACATTAATGATGTATCATCATACGCTTGTCAATAAAAGAGAACTATCACATGATTAAAAGTAAAACAATCTAAATCTCACTAGACATGCTACGTGACATTTTAAAGAACTTCGACATATGTGGTGACTGCATCACCAATCGTGATACAAAAGATTTTTCATGTTCCTATACTCGGTCCACACTAGGCAGCTCCAGAAAACTATCACCATGACATGTACATATACTAATACAATCCACCAGCTCAGGTGCCATTTAATGTTCGATGCAAGTGGTCGTTCCTATCCTATGTGGAATAGGAAAGCTATAGTTCAGGTTTATCACTAATTAGGATAATTTAGATTCATTATCAGCATATATTTAACTTTAGTAAATTGGATTATGTTTCCTCATTGTGATAGTCTCCCATTGATGTGGTAGTTTCCTCTTCTTGTTAGTTTTCCATTTCTATTAAATTGCCTATTAGTAAATAGGCCTAACTATGTCATGGTAATATAGACTATAGACTATGAATTAATTGATTAGTTATCTCCCTCTATATCCTAGTTCTCTCTCTAATTTCTCGCTTGGTTCTATTTTATCTTTCTATTCTATCTAAATCCCTTTGCTTTCTATCTGTCTCTTCCCTCTCTTCCTATTCTCTCTTCTTTCTAAATTCTTTGTTCTCCCTCTCAACCCTTTTTCTTTCCTCTTCTTTCCTCTTCTCTCTTCTCTTCTCTCTCTCTAGTTCTACATCGCCTATCCTATCCACTCATTTTTATAATGAAATGGAAGCAGTCCCAATCCATCATCAATAGTGGGACAATTCAAGGTAAACCATGTGTATAAGATGCTAACAAAAATTGGGAAAATTACAAGAAATCAAGCAACAAATTTGAATACTCAAAATTATTGGTTCCACACTAGATAGAAATTGAAGATTCAAGTATTTCAAAATCAAAAGATGATGAATAAAAACCAATACGGAACAGTTTGTGATTGTTTGCCAACTTTAGTTTTTGCTCCCGTAGCTTAGTCTCCATCACAACTACGAAATCATCCTCAACATCTCTATGGTAAAACCCTCCACCAAATCATTAACACAGCCGATTGTCAAATCCTCCTCCTTTTCAGAGTAAACGTCCATTCACATAACCATCTTCTTTTAATTCATCAATTGCAAAAGATATCTTTCTTTCCTTTAATTATGTTTCCTTCTATTTACTAAACACAAATATAAACAAGTTGACATTATTGAAGCTAATTAGATCGAGGTGAAGGATAGGAGAAAAGTAAGAAAGAGAGACTAAATCCTACATCAAAATTGAAGAAGTACAAATAACTAAGAAGATGAGCAGGCAAGTCGCAAGTCCCAAGTCAGAAGTCTTCCCTTGCCCCCCAGTTCTCACTTCAAGGGTATGTTTAGTAGGAAGGAGAAATTAGGAGGAAGGAGTGCCGGATCACCTAGGTGGCGGAAATGAGGAAGGAAAGAGAGGTCATTTTTCTTATGATGCTTGGTATGAAATCCCCTTAATAATCTCTTCAATTTGAAAGATAAAAATTGGAGTATTTTCAAGGATTTGAAGTCATTCCCTTAATCTCTTCCTTCCTATTTTCTCTCTTACCAAACAACCAAACAACCATAGATGTCAAAATCCTTTTACTAATCCTCCACCCCTCTCTTTCCACTTCTCTCTCCTACCTAACAAACTTTGAAAGAGAAAGAAAGGCGGAAGGACCATTAATTGGCTGGAAGAAAGAGAGGAGGGAGAGAGTCTCCCTTCGGGCCCACCAAATTACATCATTCCATTAATGTAAGGATTCAAGCTCTCCATCACATATAATATGAAAGAACCATTTTACCCCCAAAAACTTTATTAACAAATTATGAACGAACAATGTGGTAATCAGACAAACAACTATTACCTATCATATCAACTCTTCATCTCTCTTGCCAACCTTACCAACTGCGATGAAAGATTCCTAAAATCCTCTCCATTCTTCACTTTACTCATCCCTCCAACTCTCTACATCCTTCCTGCTCTCCATCATTCCAACCAAACGGAGCCTAAAATCCCCCTAGCTTTAGTAACAACACATATCAACCTTCTAGCTTCTTTGCTCATCTCTAATTAGATACAAATACCGATGCAATTTTAATAGTTAAACGGATCATGAAACAATGTGATACAAAACATGAAGTCTAGATAATAGACAAAACCAAGGCTTGAGAAGGCTTAAATACTTGAGAAGGAAGGCTAGAGATGAACAGCCGTATTCTAGTATGATATATATATATATATATATATAATTTTTTTTTTTTTTTGGGGTAAAAGTATATCATACCTTGGCTATATCATACCTTGAGGTTGTACCATTAATACAATTCTTCAACGCCTCACCTCAAAGCATAATGTTCATTAGCCTTTATAAACAGTGACTGCAGTTAATATCACTTTTTGTAGTTGTAAGATGACAAGAACTGTGTAACAGGAAGTGCTAGTAATATTGGCTTTTCATGTTTATACGTTTAAGAATGTTCATACATATAAAAAGACTCGGCAAAACACACACACACACATATATATTATAAACGACTAAGGAAATAACTTTAAAGACGTGAACACAATCCAATGGATGACATTTCAACTAAATCTAGCAAGTAGCAAGTTAAGATTTGGATGGGTAGAAGAGGAAGTAACCTAGTGTAAATCATTCGAAATCAAGACAACTATCAATGCTCAGCCAACAAATTGGTGTGGAGAATGAAGGTAGTAAATGGATCGGATAGAATGATTTTAGGAAATAACTTAATTAAGACATGCAAATGCGACAGCTTGATGCCGTATAAGCTAATTAATGATCTAATAAGGTCAAGGTTCCAAGGTATAGAAGAGAAAGTGACATAATGGAGATTATTTGGAACCATGACAATGAACAATGCTGCAGCAAAACAAATCAAAGTCGACCCTTTAAAAAACGGAGAACAATATTATAAGGGGAAAAAAAAGAGTTAAAAATCTTTGTATTTAGGTTGAAAAATGTAGTTTTCAAAACGTCTTTAAGCAAATTGACTGATCCTGACCAATTGAGTAAATTGAATGATTGCTTTAAAACAAGTAAATACCAAACTGATTGATGATCTTGATGTAGCCATAAATTTAATATATTAGATGTAGGTCCAAAGATGCTAATTATATGAGTACCCTTTTTTCTTTCTTTAATTCATGTTATAAATGGTTCTCCGATTAACGATCTTATTGACAATTTTAGAGCTTCTTTCTTGATTTAAGTTCAATTTAACTAATTAATTAGCTAGTTTTGAGTGTTAATTCCATCAAATGAACCTAATTAAATTGTTTTGCCACGAGACTATTCGAGAAGAATAGTACTTTTATTCACCTCCTCCATGCCTCTTACTGTATATTGTCTATATTCTTGCTTCAAACATCGAACAACTGCACACTGATCATTGAACTAATTTAAAAAAAAAAAAAAGTTAAAACATAATCTTGTAAAATGATAAAAGGAGATCCGAATTACCTGCTAGCCCATACACGCAACAAAACATGAGCATTGAATTGAACAAAAGTAAATGTAGAAAACATTGTATGACAACGAAAGAGAGCACGCATGTGCACAGCCATGCCGTCTTGCGCATGATTATCAACAAGCGTGCTCTCTCTCGTTGTCATCCAAATATCGATCACGCGTTGATGATCAACCATGTGATTAGCAAAACTGCACAAAAAAAAAAAAAATAAAATAAAAGAACAATATTAAACAAAACAAAGCTTTAACAATGCTTGAAATACAATTCATTAATCAAAATAATTGGTTGAAATTTTGCTTACAAATAAGGTAAGAGATCAAACAAATGAGTGATATTAACACTCTTTGGTCCAAAATTTTCGATCTTCGCATTGATGTTTGAGGCCGAATTACCTGAAAATAAGACAAGGAAAGAGATAAAATAATGAATTTTCATTAAGATAATAAAGCATTATTACTCCACCGAAAGTTGAACTAAAATCTAAATGACAAGCGACCAATAGCCAGAAAAATTGGAAGAAACCAAGCTAAATTAAAGTAGACATCAAATTAACAGAAAGATCAGACATAAATTGAAGTTTCACTTCAAAATTTACAGAAATTTTCAGAATTTACTATGTAGGTCAACTATAAAATAGAAAATCTGGGCTTAGTCGGAAGTTAACATATATCTGCAATGGTAATGTTGTTTTCCGTGGAATTAATATCACATGCAATTAAATGATTCCCATAACAATATAGTTATATATATATATATATATAACACCCACGTGGAAAATCTAACCACAAACCTTAAATCAATTGTGAAGAAATTGTAAGAGCAAACATCTGTAAGTTTCCCAATCAGTGAAAACCGGAAGTTGCATGAAACCCTAATTGCTCAGTTTAATGCCCAAAAAAAATATTTTTTTTTAACCCAAAAAAAATAAAAAAATAAAAAAACACTTACCTATATAATAAAAAAAAATTAAAAAAAGAAGAAATAAATTTTTTTAGTTCTGGTATTTTCCCACAACTACCAATCAGCTTATGATGGATTTCTTTGTGATGAATACAAAGTATAAAAATCTGCTGAACAATTGCGGGAAGCAGAAGCATAATAACCAAAAAAAACAAAGAAAGAAAAGTCAAACCGAGTCGGTAGAAGAGCACAAAAATTCTTGAACATCACAAGTTGCTAGATTTAAAACCTTTTTTCAAAACTCGCAACAAACAAAAGAAAAAGCCCAGAAAAAAAATAATAAATAAAAGACTGATTATTAAGCAAAGGAAAGGAAGATATTAAATAAATAAATAAATAAAAAGAGAGATAGAGAGAGAGAGATTCTTTTTTTAAATAAAAGGCAAGAAATCATGTTAGGTAGTGTAACAGAAAGAGAGAGAAAGAAACGGCAAAAGTTGGGTGTCAAGAGAGAGAAGGAGAAGGAGGAGGAGGAGAGAAGGAAGAAGGTCCGGACCTTCAGATAAAGGGAAAAATGGGGGAAGTAACCCTTCGAGAAGACGAAAGAGTTTTTTCTTGGTTTCTCTTTCTTTCTCTTTCTCTCGCAGTTTCCACACCAAAGAGAAGAAACACCAACCCAAACGCACAAAGAACAAGAAGATAACTATCCACCACAGCGCCATTTAACATTTTTAGAAATATATATATTTTTTAGGGAAAATAAATAAAATATTTTTTAATTCCGACAAAAAAGGAAATTTTTTTTTTTAACATTTTAGAGAGAGAATACTCGAATTAGTCAAACGCATAATAACAAAAGCACATAACTGTACAATTTTTTTTATAAAAAAAGTATATAACTAGACAATTAATAAACAAAAAAAAAAGAGACAAGAAAAAGAAACAAATATATGATGGAGTTTTTTTTGGTAATAAAATAAATAATGATGAGTTAGAAAGATAAATAATATAATAATAATAATGGTCGTCCACGTCAAAATGGAAGTATTAGCAGTGCCTCCATTGATGATATTATGATAAGATGGCAAAAAAATTAAAAATAATAATTAAAAAATTCCACTAATGCACGATTATATTCTAAATTACGTTTGCACTTTGTTCGGTTCTGTTCTTTTATGAAATGATGAATACTTAAGCGGTGGGGATTTTGATTTAAAATTATTAATGAGACGATATATGCTACTATATAGAGTGCTTTGAATCAATGCCCAACTCCAGCAGCTTCGTTTTTTTTTTTTTTTTTTTTGAAAATGCTTTGCACATAAATTAACAGAAAGATACGCTGATTACGTATAAGAATAAGTAGAATTTGTCTGAATTATTCAATTTTAATAACGAAAATATACACAACATGAGATATAATAATACAGTCATTTTAGTTTGCAAGACTTACAGATTTTGGTATATGAATCGTAATATGTCTGCTAAAAATTTGTTGCAACATATATCATTGCTTATTTGATATTAGTGATAACTATCCTTAAAATTTTATATTAATGACAACTTTGATATTATTTCCAATTCCGTTTTACTAAACGAATGAATAGTATAAGTTAATTAAGGATGACGGTATTGATGTAAGGATATAATTATAAAATAAATAACATCAGATATTATTCAATTTTAATAACGAAAATATACACAACATGAGATATAATAATACAGTCATTTAGTTTGCAAGACTTACAGATTTTTGTATATGAATCATAATATGTCTGCTAAAATTTGTTGCAACATATATCATTGCTTATTTGATATTAATGATAACTATCCTTAAAAATTTTATATTAATGACAACTTTGATAATATTTCTAATTCCGTTTTACTAAACGAATGGATAGTACAAGTTAATTAAGGATGACGGTATTGATATAAGGATATAATTATAAAATAAATAACATCAGATATTTTACTTTTTTTTCGTTTTTTTTTTCTATCAAATTATATGAAAGAAAAGCTCCGTACTTTTCTTTTCATTTTCCTTACCTTACTTCCTCTATTTTTCATCCTTCTTATCAAATATAACATTAGTTGATTACCTATTTTTCCTCCTCCTATATTTGTCGAATAAGGTGAAGGAAAACCGACTTGTTTTCTATTAACTTTATTACATGTTTTTCTCTCCCTCTTATCAAATCGAGTGTAAAAATGAAGTTGGAACTTGGATTTTTATTCTCAACACTACATCATCTTTAAATTTTTGTTGTCTCAAAAAAGGGTAAATTTTACAAATTTTATTAAGATTTTGTCACTTGTGCCACCATGCCCCTAAATCAGGAATGAAGCTAACAAGGCCCAAGCCCCCACTGTAAACACTTAGAACATTGTTAAATACACTATTTTATACTTCTTACTAATTATAGCAATGATAGTACGAATCATATTAAGAATAATATAATCTAGATGTTTTCGTATAAAAAAATTAATGGTTTCATTGTATTTAAATTCTTCATTATAATTAGTCTCCTTAAAATAATTTATGACTTCGTAATTACCTATCATCTAAATATACATGTTGTGACCCATAATCTATGATATATCTCTAGATTCACCTCTCAAACCCTGAAACATGCTTATCAAGTCTGAAAAAACTCAAAAACAGTATACTTATATACCAGGGTACACGTATTAAAATTCTCCCGGACAAGGCATGTTCTTTAAATCTAATTAAAATCCAATAAAAAATATATATAAATCACCACTATCCCTATTGATAGAAATGTATTTGTTTTTTGCTGGTTATAGAAATATATTTGTTTGTATCCCATCAATGAATTACAATAAGATTAAGATAAGCCCGTTTTTATTTTTTCCGTACCTCAATATATTTTTTTCAATGCATTTTCATCTAATGACCCTCAAATGTATATATTTATATATTTAGAATGTTCCGGACGGTCAGGCTTTACGCTGTACATACCACGGTCCCCATCAGCAGACGAAAGAACCCGTTCTGGAAATAGCGGATTAGCATGGTAGAAGAGTATTTTTACTTCTTTCGGTTAAATATAGTTTTTTTTTATTTATTTTTTAAATCTCATTAAAGCGCGTCTAGAGCACGTTCCCGTACGACCATGTAAGCCTAAATGAACGGTCGAGGTTGCTTGAGCGGGGTCGCACAGACTCCTGCAGCCCACGTGGCGCACATAGTGGGGCTGGGGGGTAGTAAATGGTCTTTTTTTAGTGGATTGATTTGTCCTTGTTGTCGGATAATGCTTGTCTTGTTGTGCTTTGCTATGTGTCCGGCTTAAGTTTTGTCACATTTTTTTTTTTCGGCCCCCACTCATTTTTCCCTCATTTGTTGTACTATTGTCACCCCTTTTTTTGCTAATCAATTAATGTACTAACATTTTCCTCTTTTTCCTTTTTTTAATTTTTAATTTTATTTTGGTTGGAGTGCTAATAACTAATAAGTAATATGTACTGCCTTGTTCGTATTTACTCGGATTCAAAACTTTTATCTGATTGGTGTACTATCATGTCACATTTTTTTTTTTGGTAGAATATCTTATTCATATGGTGTTTGACGTTGCCACAACCTTATTGCCTTTCCTAGATATGCTCTAACAGTCTTGGAAAATACATTTGCTAAAAGTATCTAGTCAGTTATTATTTTCAACTACTATTATATTTTCTGTCCACTAAAATTCCGGATCTTGATATCTTGGAATAGTTAGGTTATTTTTCTATTTTCTCTCCCTTAGTTAGTTAAGATATCAAAGGAATTAATTAGGATATCAAAGTGAGTGAAGCCTCTATTATTGATATAATTCTTTTGATAAATAAGAAGAATACTAGTTTTTATTCTTCCAACCTAGAACATTGTGCAATATATTATTATTATTTTCAAACAAGTAATGCAAAAGAGAGAGGTTATGTCACGCCAGACTAGCTAGTCAGTAATGCAAAAGAGAAGAGGTTATGTCACGCCAAGACTAGCTAGTCAGGTAACATTAAAAATAAATAAAAGAAGAAGAAGAAGAAGAAAGAAGAAGACTAGATAGTCAGGTGGAAAGGGAAGAGTTTTAGATAAAAGTTCTTGAATTTTAAGTTTGACAATAACAAGGTTATTAGTTTTTTTTCGTAGATATTTTTACTACGTAATAATAGTAGTACAATGATGAAAAGCCCTTACGTAAATAAATTAATTAAAAATAAAAACCCGAGTGAAAAGCCCCATTGCGCTTGCTTTTAACCTTATCATATAATGTTACAGTGAAGCACTATTCTTTATTCTATTTAGTTCTGAATTATTTTAGTTTTTTTACATACATCCCAAAATGTAGTCACTCATAAGTTGATATTTATATATATTCAACCATAAGATGATAATGTATCATTTAAATGTTACAGTGAAGTACTTTTCTTTATGCTATTTAGTTCCAAATTATTTAGTAGTTTTTTTAATAATTATTTTTACATACATCCCAAAATATTCAACCATAAGATGATTAAAAATATATAAACTATGTGAGCGGAAGTTGGAAAATAAAATATAAACGGGTGAGATCTTTTTAAAATCTTATCAACGACTCAAACTAAGGCTGCACATAAAAAATAAAAATAAAAAGACAGATATATGTAGCCCTAGTCCTAAGATTTATCCATTTCTCTTATTATTTCGTTATAATTGAAACGTTGATCGTGCATGTTGTTGAATGTTGGAAGTGAAGTTTAATCGCCAACAAGAGACACATGCAAAGTCAATTTATGTCTCACTAAAGTTTGATAAATAAGTTGGTGCTAGCATTAATTTTCTTGTAAGGACTGATTGGACTCCACATGCAATAATTTTTGTCCTTTCATAGATACAGAGATATAGATAAGACGAAGGATAAAAAAAAAAAAGGAGCAAAATTGAATGATATGGTCCAAGTCTATCTTGCTCCAACTCTAGCCCAATGAGATATATATATATATATATAGGTGGACCTGGTGTTGGTATGTAAGGTTTGTAATATATCTTTAGATTCACGCTATGTTTAACCCGTTAATCATACATCATGCAAGATTGCTAGTTTGGCGATCAATTATTGATAGACTCTACAAATCCCTAACCTATTTATTATTGAAGGCCCAGAAGTAGGATTTTTTGTCATCCCATCAATCGGTGGTTCCAGTGTTGCTTATCCTAAAAAAGACACTGAATCAGGGGACATGAAATTGATCTCATTTTTTTCATTCACAGAAAAAAAATGTATTTTTATATGACACAAATTTTAAGTTCAAAATCTATAATAAAAATCTTTAAAAGTGATTCTTTGTAACATCCTGAAAAATTCTCTTAAAGTAAACTATAGCCTAACTCAAAATCCTTTTGCGTAGCAAAAAATTGAGTAAATGCATTTCCATAACATGAATTTTTAAAAACAAGTAAGCATTAACTCACTGTAAATAACAATATTATTATGGTTACAGATATAATATATAATAATAATTTTATAACTGACTCCACTATAAGGTGAAGAATTCGAGTCTTCCACCCATAAGTTCCAAAAAAAAAAAAAAAAAAAACCAAGTAACATGAGCTAAAACCAGAAATATTGGCTAAAAATTAGGGATATTTTATTTATAAAAAAAAATAGTACAAAGCATGCACTATTCAAGGAGTCAACCTTTGGTCCGAAAGCACCCAAAAAAAAAAAAAAAATTTCAGATATACTTTTATTTTGCCGAAACTAACAATGTGTTGTCCTGTCCGCAATACAAAAACCGGAAAATATTTATATATTATTGGCTAGTCAACGAATGAAAACTCGATTAAAATTTTCGGTTTCTTTGCACTCAGCTTCCCAACTTGGCGCCGCGATGTGCGACCATATGATCTCTTTTTGGGAATGCAATGGTCAAGTAAATTGGCTGTTGTTGCAAGCAAAACCATAAATTTATTTTTTTATTTTTTAAATCATTTTTGTTGAAAACTCTAATTAATACATAAAACCATGCATGAACCATCCGTTTCAGACGTTATTTACCTTTTTGCAGGTCTAAGTAACTTCGTGGCTGCTTCTTCATGTGCACTTCTTTTCATATATATATATATATATGTATGTATGTATATATTTGTTCTTCAATATAACCTTCGCATTTCAAGTGATCTTTTGAAATTATACTTCCTTTCAGAAATCGTTCTTTAATTTTATATGGAACATGAAGAATTCAATTTTCGTAAGCCTCTCTTTCTCTTTTGGTTTTTGCATTTTGGCACTTACTAGATCTCTAAACAGTTCCTGGCCTTTATTAATTTTATACTTATTATAATTAATATAAATATATATATATATATATTTTTGTATATATTGCCTTCAGAGCTCTGGTAAGATGGACAGTACAAAGCGGCAGAAACCATTTTATTGCAGTTTTCTTTCCACATGGTTTTGTTTTCCGGGGCTTTCTTTGTTTGGAGTGCATTTTTTTGTCACGGATCATAAAGAGGTAACTTTAATCTTTAATTTCTCAGCTTTGCTTCTTGAATTTCACATGCGTAAAAAGAAAACTTTTTTATTTTTTACTTTTATAATGAATAAAAAGAGTACTATATTTCGACAGGGATTTTCAGCTTGGAGACTGACTTTTGCTAGGCAAACTACAAGGTGCAACAGCTGTGAGGTTCGTCGTTAACCTATAGGGGTTTTTTTTTTTTTTTTTTTTTTTTTTTTTTTTTTTTTGAGGTCATGATCACAAAAAGATTCACTTGCAAATTTTGTTCCCTTTTTTCTTTTTTGACTGTTATGGTGTTATGGTCATGATTAATGATAGCCTTGATATATATATATATATATATATTTATATAGACCCAAATCAGGCCTCAAGAATTAGGTCCATTGCCTAGAGGTATTGTCTCCAAGACTTCTGATTTGCAAATGCAGCCACTGTGGGGCCCCAGAAATAAAAAGGTACGCATAGTGTGTGTGTGTTTTTTTTTTTTAATAAAATTTTTACAATAAGACACCTCTTATTTGATATTATCAATAAAAACGGATTGTTTTAATTGTTGGATGGTATGATCTATACTGAGTAGTCTTATGCTGTGCATTGCAAATTTTAACGTGGACATTCATCTCATAGATTATATTATTAAAAAATTAATCTAATAACTAAAAATAATTCTTATCATAATACGAAATACGAGGTCCTATTGTGAATACATCATTTTTCTTTTGCATATTGATACAAAGTTCTGTGATGCTTCTGCATAGAATCCAAAGGGATCGACTAACTTGCTGGCCATGGCAGTGGGAATAAAGCAAAAAGAAAACGTGAACAAAATTGTAAAGAAGGTGAAGCTATTCTTTTCATAAGTCATAACATGCTTTATATTTATAGTGTTCTTTATCTTAAATTCTTCTTTTGGACTAAACTTCTCTGTTCCATTTCAACATTCTACAGTTCCTCTCGAGCAATAATTTCGTGGTGATGCTTTCCACTACGATGGAATTGTGAACGATTGGAGTGAATTCGATAGGAGTGACCGTGCCATTCATGTCTCTGCCACCAATCAAACTAAATGGTACATTACATACATATGTATATGCGTGTCCTTTTGTACAACACAGTAAAATGTAAATCCCTTGAAGCGTTTTTTTAGGTGGTTTGCGAAGCGTTTCTTGCACCCGGACATTGTTTCAGACTACGGCTACATATTCCTCTGGGATGAAGACCTTGGAGTTGAATATTTCCATGTTGACAGGTAACTTAGAGTACAAGAAACATTAACTACGTTGAGATTATTAGTTTTTCAAATGTTGAGTTCATTTTGTTCCTTCTATGCAGATATCTGTCTATCATTAAACAGGAAGGACTGCAGATATCACAACCAGCACTCGATATTAATACGTCGAGGTGCATCATCCCCTCACCGCTAGAGACATCAACATAGAGTTCACAGGTTTTTCATCTTTTTCCATGGAACTGTATATTTGAATTTTTTTTTTAGTTAGTCTCGTGTATTAATGTTGGAGGTGCAATTATAACAGGAAAGTACATACGGTGATTGGTGGTAGGAAGTGTGACGAGAACAGTACAGAACCTCCATGCACCGGGTAAAAAAAAAAAAAGTGCATTGCGTACCATGATGAAAATATGTAACTATTACATAATTTTTATTGTGATAATGTACAAATATTATGTGATACAATTCAATTTATTATGACAACAAATAATACTGTAATACATATATATACATATGTACGTATTGTATTAACTAATGTGTATAAATGGAATATGTGACAGGTGGGTAGAGATGATGGCTCCTGTTTTCTCAATAGCCTCTTGGCGCTGTGCTTGGCATTTGATTCAGGTACTAATTTTTCCTAAAATTTTTAAGGAGAGTCTTAAGAAAAAAAAGTTAGAAAGGTTAGACAGTTCGTTACTAAATTTACCTACCGTTCAACTTCCGATACTTAGATTGCTGGTCGGCTTCTCTTCTTAAAGTTTCGCTGTTAATTTTAAGCACTATTTCATAACTCCAATTTCCCTCCCTCTTGATTGACAGAATGACTTGATTCATGCGTGGGACTCGACTTCCAGCTCGGTTACTGTGCGCAGGCAAAACTTCCATCCTTCTATTTCATCGTCTCTTTTTCCTAATTCTCTCGAGCCTTTCATTTATTTTTGAAGCTGTTAACGTTCGCAGGGTGATCGAACCAAAAACATTGGAATTGTGGACTCCGAGTACATAATTCATTATGGCCTACCTACACTTGGCGGCTCAGCTGCAAAAAAGGTGAGAAACTGAAACAGATATCATATACATCATTCCGGTCCCTCGTGCAGATCGGGATGCTTAAAATAGAGAATTGTTCTAATACAAACCATCTTTAGACATCACAAAAATTCACAACTTGTTTGAACTTTGAATATGCAGGCACAAGCACAGGCTCCACAATCTGATGCTAGAAATGAGGTAGGCTTCTTCTCTATAGCCTAGTTTCCTTCAAGTGAACTTTTTTAGTGGAAAACCAGCGCCCGTTATTCATAGTTCCTCCATACATGTTGGCAGGTACGAAAGTTATCCTTTATTGAATTAGAGATCTTCAAGAACAGATGGAAAAGGGCAATTAAGAGGATGAAGACTGGATTGATCCATTTCCGAAGAAACAACCAAAAGACGGAAAATCATAGGGTAGGACTTTTTTTTACTGTGTAAAAAGAAAGAACTTGCTAAAAAGATGAGTGAGATTTTGGAAGTGAAAAAATCGAAGCAACTTCTGTGGTTTGAATGACATTTTGCTGATATAGTACCTGCAAATGTATATTGCTAGTCAATCAAGCTTGTAATTCTTTGTCCAAAACTTTCCCACAATAATTTTGATGGAAATTCAATTCATTATAGGAGAACTTCTGTTTATAGCTCTATATTAGTTGAAAATAGCGGATAAATAGGCTTGTCAATTCCATATATTTCTCTGTACTTGACAGACAAAAGCTCAAGAAGAAGGGCAAAAGAATCATCAGTTGAAAAAGGGAAGAAGAATCACAAAAGGCTCCTTTTTCTAAGAATCCCAGAAATGATCTGGCCGAGTTCCTCACCGCAGTCTTCCTGTACGTGGTGCCCTGCCTGCAACACCCAGGAAATGAATGATGTCCTTAACGATGTTAACTAAACAAGATTGATGAAAAACAGTTATTTTTCATAACATGAGTTTTTAACTTTCTGTCTACGTGTACATGCAAATCATAAGAGGAAAGAGTTGGTACATTAGGAATCTGGATAAGTTCTTGCTTCGAATCTTTGCAGAAATCTTCAACTCCGTCAAAGGTCAACCAGCGATCTCTCTGTCCCCAGCATACTGTAGTCTTAACATTCCAGCTCTTGTCAAGTAGTATCGTCCTCATTTCTTCAACGTATTTCTGCGATTCGCACCAAGCATTACAAGAGCAGAATAAGAGAAGCTATTCGCAGCTAGATATACAAGACGGAAAAAAAAATAAAAAAAATCACTAGGAGGGAACCTATCACACTCAGTCTGGTTACCCATCATTCCTCTCTAGAAGAAACCTCGTTAAGCTTTAAAACCTAAATTTCTTGAGAAAATAAATACGGAGTCCACAAGGAGAAGCTAATTAGGTGTGGGATTTTATATTTGATCACTTTTTGGCATAACTAGTCTGTCCATGAAAATACAAAAAAAATTGAACAATTAAAAAGGCAAGTTTACCTTCAATTCCTTTTTCATAGACCGACTAATTGCGTTCAACGCGAACCCTGAGGAACCAGATGTGAGGTAAGGTCTTCTGTAAACCATTAGATCATCTTCTTTGATTTTGTATGGACCACAGCTCGTCAAGGCTTTGTCGCTAGCCCTTATGGGATCCTAATTGGATAAAGCAGAGAGTTTATACTATGTATTTGAAGGATTAGTTCTACTTCTAACAGGACCTACCCGAAAGAAAAACATGATACCCAAAACACACTGCCGGACATGCATAAATTAATTCATGTACTACAAGAATATTCATACCTGAGAAAATATTTCACCTAATAAAAAGTTGCTGAATATAGACAAGGTTGATGGAAGGTTGGAATGCTTTGTTGTTACCTTATGACAGAAGATAAAGATCATATAAGTTCGGTGTTCTGTTTCTTATCATACCACACTATAAAGAAGAACCGAGTCATAACGTTCTCATA
Source organism: Ficus carica (assembly GCA_009761775.1). NCBI lineage: Eukaryota > Viridiplantae > Streptophyta > Magnoliopsida > Rosales > Moraceae > Ficus > Ficus carica. Next base: position 904,811 of record CM019748.1, on the reverse strand, counting down.
GAAGCCGTACCGGAGGATTGAGGAGTATTATGTCATTAAGCTTTTCTTGATGACTGCTAGCATATTTGACAACTACCGGTGCAAAATATCCCTGAGAAAACACGTCAAAACAGCAATTAGTCTTTTTCTGATACAACATTGCTAGTAGATTCACACAAAAAGAAACAAGAACGACTTACCTGAACGACAAGGGTCACCTTATTGTTGGTAGCTTCGTTAATCAAAGACTCGAAGGAAGACACATACTCTGCAAACCATATGAAAATCTAATACAAGTAAGCATATTGGACAATTGTTTCTTAATGATAGACCGCATTGGGAAATTTTTTTTTTGTTGATTTAATTTTACTCTTCTTATATGTTCCTTTTCAGTACAAGTAGAGCAATACCATCCAGGGTGTAGTCAAATCCATATCCAGGTTGGGGCTTATCCGAAAATCCGAAGCCTGTCAAAGTTGGAAATCATTTCCTTGATAACACACTGTTAGTTGAAAGTGAAAATACTGCAGGATAAACGGATGGTGTGATCATACCTAGCCAATCAAAAGCAATTGTACGGAAGTTTTTAGAAAGTACGGGAAGAACTTTGCGATATGAGTATGCCTGTAGAAAATATCAAATGTATTCATAAACGATAAAAGAGCCAAGTCCAAAATCAGCAATTAACCTGTGTTAACAACACATCCAAGACAAGGAAAATGAAATATAGTAATAGAAAAGTTAAAAACATCAAAACTTGCCAACTTATTTCAACAATGCAATAGAAAAAAGGACTAACCTGAGAAGGGAAACCGTGAACTAGTACAACCGAAGGATTATCAGCGCTTCCAGACTCGACGCAGAACCATCTATTGCACAAAATCATATATAGAGAGAGCATGTTTCAATCGGTAAGCCCTGCAAATAATCCAATCTCAATTTCTGCATATACCATAAAGATTTTACACTTGACCGCCAAAAATTTAGCACTAGTTCAAAGAGACACACTCAGAATTCACCTGAAAATATCCGGCGGCGCCTGAGAAGTCGCGCTCATTGTGAGCCCAAATATTGGATCTTTTGCCTTCCCACCAGACCTCCAACAGGATGAGCTTTCACCTACACAATATCATGCATTTGCGGGTAACAAAACAAAATCAAAAAATTTAAATTTAAAAAAAAAAAAAAAAAGTTGAGACTTGAGACATGGGAACAGGGCTCACTATCTTCCCTTGCTTAAACCATTCATCAGAAGGGCTCGGCTCATCGGAATATTTTCCTGACCAAAATGTCAAATTTCACACCAAACACTAATTTGAACAGGTTTTTCAACTATAAATGAATTAAAAAGACAAGAAATATATTGTGAGAGGACCAAGTCGCACCTCCGCTGAAAGAGAATCCATCTCCAACGGAAACAGGAGCATCTATCAGATAATCCTAGTCCAAAAAAAAAAAAAAGTTCTAAAAAATAAATAATCCTTAACCAGTTAGCGGTAAATATAATAAAGGTAAGCTTACTTCCTGTGGATCGTCGTTGCGGGAGGCTCTGCAACAGAATCTTAGAGGCTTTTCGTGCACTTCCGAGCTGTCGAAACCGAAGAAGGAAGAGGAGTTTGAAGAAGAAGAAGATTGAACTGATGAAAAGAAGTGCCATTGTTAAGGAATGGCTGGAGCTGAGGAGAGGAAGAAGAAGTCAGTCAATTCAAAAGGCGTTGGTTGTTTTAAATACGAGCATTATAGTAGCATTACATTGGTGGGTCAGGTTTGTTCCTGCGTCGGATAGAAATTTTCTGGTTCTCATCCGCCGCCAAACAGAAAGATGCCTTTTTTTTTTTTTTTCTCTTCCCGTGGTAGAAAGTATATTCTAATCTGACACCGATTTCATGAGGAGATGATGAAACCAGTAGAGTCAATGATGCGTTAAAAAATCATAATAAAATAAAATTTAACTACCGTTTTGACTCTATCGGTGTTTCATTTGCGCGCCACGTTTACAGAACTAACTGACAGCCAACATCCAAGGGCTTGTTTGGTTGAATATTTAACAGTCATTTATCTTTTAATTGTTTTTAGAATTTTAAACTTCATGGTAAAAACTTTTTTCCAAAAGTATCTTAATGGTAAAAATTTTAAACTTGGCCAATAAAACAAACATTAAAATTGGAATAGTTGATTTTTCTTTTTCTTTTTACATTTCCTTTGTATAGATTTTTTCTAGCGTTTGATTTATGACTTAAATTTTATACTTATTTTCGTATTATTATTATATGCGACGTTGAACATCACAATTAACAGAAAAAATAAGTCTTATTTGTAGCTTATGATGTGAGACTAATTTTTTATTAGTATCTAAATATCACTAATGCTCTATAATATATATATATATATTTTGGTAATTTCTATAATATTGTTCTTATTTAAGAAGGCAGGGCACAATTTTATTGCAAAGTATTATAACCACTAATATACATATATATATATATATATATATAAAACCACAAAAAAAAAAAAAAAAGGAGAAAAAGTGCTAGCCAATCCTAATCTTGCTACAAATATTGTATCATAAATTTCCATTGACCATCCAAAGAGTTTAGATACACAACAAGAGAGAAACACTAGATACAGCATCATAAAAGGAAAGTCATACACATATGTTTTACTTGACGTAGTAAGGAAGATCAAGAACATAGAGAAGGTAATAGGCCCAAATGACACCCGAAATCCCACCGAAGAAAAACCCGCCGCTGAACTTGGCCCACCCGTCGGCGGTCTGAAGCTGGTCAGGCTCCTTCTTCCTCCCGGTCAAAGTCAACGCCGGAGCTATGGAGGGCTCTCCTTCGATGAACGATGCTATTCCGTACATCGTCAGGCAGACGCTCAGTATCACCACCAGCCCTGCTGCTGCCAAAGACCCCGCTTGGGCCGCGATCTCCGTGTTCCTCAATGGGCCGGTCTTCACGAATGGGCCCACTAGGAGGAACCCGTGGGCGAGGCCCACCTCCACTCCCCTGAGCAGTGGGTTCACCGCCGTCCGGTACGCCGGTAGGTTGGAGAGGAACCACGCGACCAAGGGGCTCGACGTCACCGGAGTCTCGAGGCTTCCGATGAACGGATCGCCGTTGATTGGCTGGATCACTTGGTATGTTGGCTGCACAAATGTGTCGGACACAACACAAAACCAAAATCAGCATCAAAAGGAATTTTGTTTATATATCATGATTCCATATCAAAAATTTGTGTCACATGCTTCGTTTATTTGTTATCTTTAGAAATTGTCCAGTTATCAACCCTTTATTTTCTGGTTAATATGGATATCCAAGACGAGAGCCCCATTAATTTTACTGGAAGTTTTTTTTCCATAAGTTTTTCTACATAAATCAAGACAAGTCGCTAGTGTTTATGTTAGGGCACGTGATCTCGAGAGAAAGCACCCAAAAAAATATGAACCATCGATTTGAAAGAAAGCAAACCACCAAATCCTCGACTCTTCGACCACTTAAGTTTTTCTACACATAACATGCTAAGTCGCCAAACTTTATTTTAGAGAATATGATTTCAAGAGAAAACACCCAAAAAGATTTGAACCACCTATTATTGATCCATCACTAGATCTTCGACTTTTCAACTACTTGAGCTTCTACTTGAGGTATCCTCTGATCACTTTTTTTTTTTTTTTTCCCCCTTCTTTCAGAATCTAATTTATCATTGTTGATAACTTGTATAAATTTGAGTTGAAATAGTACGACAATTAAGGCCAGTAGTCTGTAAAGATGGTTGTAAACTCTCGGGTAAAACGACAGTTTCATTATGTTATCAAAATTGCCTTGCACTAATTTAGTCGCTTAATTAAGATTTGTCTATCATGCTTGTAAGATCTCAACAGTCTTGAGTTGTCCATCATTTGCTGCAACATTTCGTCTCTCTAGCTAGCATGCTTAAATTAAAAAGTTATAGCCTATTTATATCATAAACTCAAACTTACCATGCAATTTTTTTATATATAGTTTTTCTCTCACAAAAATTTGTATTTCTGTTCAAATTCATAAACCAAATGGATCATATATATCACCTTCTCGGACTGAATGGCTTTGACGGTGAAGCAGCGAGGACGTGACCGATTGTAGCTAGGCAAGGCCCTAAGCGGAGATCCAGAGATGCCCTTCGGAGAGGCGAGCAATTCCCTGGCGGCGGACCGGGTGATGCTGCTCTTCAGCTGGCTAGCCATTGGAGAAGCACTAGCAGTAGCCATGGAAACTAGTAATGTGTATTTTGTTGGTAACAAATTGTTCCAAAGAGAGTGTAGTTTTGTGGGAATCTAGTTACTGAAGAGAAATGCTAGATATTCTGACTGGACTGGGTCAGTATCAATTGCTCAAACATTTGTGGTTTGGTAGGGTCGACGTGTACTAAAGGGGGAGATTTTATTGGATAGTTTTATGTTCGTCACCTTATCCACCCTTATCCATATAACTTGCATGTGAACAATGATCTACTGACAAATAGCTTTTTCTGAGGCTTCGATATTAATGTATTTCTCTACACCACACTTGAAACTATAAGCCATGGTAGTTATTTTGTCAATTCTCCTTTTTTTTTTTTTTTTTTTTTTTTTTTTTTTTGTAGTAAAAGAGAATGGCAAACTAATATCATGACACCTATAAAAAAAATCCAATCACATACCAAGAGAAATTATTAAAATAAAAATGAAAAGAAAATAATACAAGGGAGATGTGAACGTTCAGAGAGCACCTCTCTTGGTTATGATTTTATTAACTAAATTATATTTTTTCATCTCCATTTTTATCTTTTTATGAAAAATCAATAAAATTTATAACTACTTTTGAAAAGTCAACAAACTTCAACTTAAAAATTTTATCTCCAACTAACTTACCAAACGAAACTAAATAGTCCAACAAATGATCAGATGTCATTGGGTGAGTTGAGCAGCAATGCGATTGGTTGGTGCGAGAACTCAGGAACAGGAATGCGAATTGTGGATTGTTAGTTGTTATGATTAAGTAATTATCATAATCACTAAGTACATATCAACACATACATACTCAATGGATGTCGTTTAGAACGATCATTGTCAGGCTACTAGTAAGATGGTGAGCAATTGCGTTAGAAGTTAGTTGATGAAAAATGGTGGTGCGAATATTGATCCTACTGACATTGTAACACATACTTGTAGGGAGTATGGGGTTCACATAAGTTACCATCAAGCTTAGAAGATTTTTTTTTTTTTTTTTTTTTTTGCCTTCTATATTAAAAAAATAAAAAATAAAAAACTTGGAAGGTGCAAGAATTGGTGATGGAAACAATCAGGGGAAGTCCAAACGAGTCTCATGGTTTTTTACCTTTTTACCAGTACATTTTGTCTGCTACAACTCCAAGTAAATCAACAGTTTAATATATATTTTTGTCTGTATTGCATTTTTTTTATTTTTCTTTTTCTTTTTTTTTTTGGGATGAAACTGTATGATAATTACTTTAATCCTTCTGATAACGGCCAATGTCCACACTTTGTTGTTTTGCCATTTTCAAGTGCGGCAATTGATTTAGTTACATTTGCAAATGAAAGGTTTAACTATTTCGTTACGCTCTTGTTGATGCTTACTTATACAAAGATAGTCCCATTGTCAGTCCAGTAATATTCGTGGATAACACATTCATAATAAACAAGTTTATGTGAAAAAACAAAATTTTCCCTTTCGCATTTGCCATATTATATTCGGAGAAGGATTCAACTTGGTTGTGGCAAGATAGGTTTTGAGGGGTTTTTAGTCTTTGTCACTATCTCTTTCATTCCCGTCAAAATCAATAAAAGAATGAATGGGCACAAATATACGTGAGAAAAGAGTATGTCGTGGTCGGAGGTTGCAAATATATACTAGCAGTAATAATATGTCTGATTTCACTAAAAAGATATAAAGTTCAAATTCTGCTACTTCCAAGCTCAGTAGAGAGAGAGAGAGAGCGAAAAAAAATCTTGAAAAACCTTGTGGTTCAATTGTCATGGTGGCAATATCACCATTTTGCGTAATTTCGCCTTCCATACCGAAATACCCAAGTGAACCTGTGGTTTTAATGGGCTCATTTGGGATTGGGCCTCATGGAAGCCCAATTGCTGCTAAACCTAGCCCAATTCAAAATGCTGGTAATAATACGACGAGACTTTAGTTAGTAGTTGTTCACTTATTCTTGAGCAGCTGATAACAAAAATGGCGCTGCGACTTCTGAAGCTTCCCAATAACATAATAATCATCTCGCGCGGTTTGACTACCAACTCAAGCTTCTTCAACGCATCGAAATCCAACTTCCATAAGATTCCCGGTAAATCTACCTTTACTGCTATAACGTTAACTTACCCGAAAGACTTGTTTGTAGTTTTCTTCTTTGAGGCATTTTCACAAGCACTTGCTGGTCAACTGGGTTTGCGCTCGTTATATCAAGTTATGCATGTAATTTTATTTCTTTTTTTTTTTCCGGTTTTTTTCAGTGAAATGGGTCACATCCCAGATGCAAATTCCTTGCAGAGGCTTCGCTGTTATGAATTTGGCAAAAATTCAACAACCAAAGAAGTAAGCTTTTTCAACATTTCCATTCGTGTTGTTTGGCTAGTTTCAATCAATAATCACGAATGAACATGAACATGACCCAACGGTAGAACGGTCATTCTCTTTTCCCGATAAGCCCGTTTATGTCTTGCTTGTATTTTGTTGTAGCATGTTTGTGTTTGACTAGTGAAAGTTTCAGGAAAAGAAGGCTTGATGAGATATGTGTCGAAAGGTTTCAAGAGTACAGCCGAACCTTCATACAGTCTTGGATAGTACAAGGTGAGATAATATATTCATTTATATATATAGATGTATATATATATATATATATATATATATTTTATTCTTTTTTTAATAGCTACAATTCAATAACCTTCTGGATGCATTGCTTGATCAGTTTCTTTGGGCATGGTTTTGGGATTTTTCTTCTCTGACATAAGCATGTGAAGCATTCGTTTTATGAATGATTTGTTTTGCAAAACTATCCACCTGCATCTGTTGTCTTTGTTACTAAGGATAAAAATATCGTTGTTAATAGAAATATCAAATATTTCAAATTCAAGGATATCACAGTGGATTCATTGAAACTATAGACAAATGTTGGGAAATTTAGGAAGAAACATTTTCATTTTAATGTGAAAGTTTTGGTTTTTGGATGCTTTGTTCTCTTAAAAATAGGTTGATATGGTCTTTTTATGGAAATGTTGACAAAAATATCATTGATGTTTTCATTCGTCTGTCACTAAAACATCTATTCATCTAGGGAAAGTATTTGTGGATGGAAAGGTGGTAAATAAAGCCGGAACGCCTGTACCTGATAAAGCTGTTGTGGAGATAAGGGCTGAAGTGCCCAAATATGTATGTAGGTGATTACTTCCCTGGAAAGTTCTTCTGACACTTTTTTTTTTTTTTTTTAAATGTTCAGTTTCATTTTCTTGGAAAGGTAGTAAGGCATTTCATGTAAATTTGTTATCCTCTCCATTGCGCAGAGCAGGACACAAGTTAGAAGCTGCCATCGAAGAGTTTGGTATTGATGTTTCTGGAAAAGTGGCTCTGGATTCTGGGTTGTCCACTGGAGGATTTACCGACTGTCTACTTCAGTATGGCGCATCGTTTGTTTATGGAGTTGATGTGGGTTATGGACAGGTAATATAAAGCTTTTTGCTATTAGTTTATGTGTGTGTATGGAGTTGATTGTGCCTTCATTGTATTTGGTGTTTCTCAACTACTTATGGATGGATGCTACCTCATTAGGTGGCCGACAAAATTCGTCGAGATGAGCGTGTTTGTGTGATAGAGCGTACAAATTTAAGATACCTTTCTGAACTCCCTCAAAAGGTTGATTTGGTGACTCTGGATCTTTCATTCATCTCTGTTCTCTTGGTAAGGTTTTCATTCGTTTCATTCATGTTTGGCTGATTTGAGCCTCAATTTTATTCTCTTTTCATGGCCTTTATTTACTAGTTCTTTTCTGGAAGCAGGTTATGCCTGCTGTAGTAAATGTAATGAATGAAGGAGCGAGTTTGGTGACCTTGATCAAGCCTCAATTTGAAGCCCGCAGATCACAGGCTAGATTTTTTTCCTTCTCTTTTCCTTTTTCCGACAGAAATGCTTTCTTCATGAATAAGAGAAATTTCACTTTTCTCCAAAAAGTAAAAATGCATTCATTTTTAAATCGAGATCCATTATGTTTATAGGTAGGAAAAGGTGGGATTGTAAAAGATCCACTGGTCCATCAAGAGGTGTGCACTTTCCTCCATAACTTTAAAGTTAATTTTGATTTTGTTCTATGCAAATAATCATGGTTCTTGTTTGTCTTCTGCTTGCAAAAGATAGAACTAGATTCAGGTAGTGATGTTGATAAGGGTTCCGTTGTATATACCATATAGGTTATTGAGAAGATTATCAAGGGTGTAGAGAATTTTGGATTCACCAGCAAAGGATGGATCGAGTCTCCTATTAAGGGTGCAGAGGGAAATACAGAATTTCTCGCTTACTTTACTCGGACAGTTGAGGAAAGTGCAGAATAATTTATTTATTTTATTATTATTATTATTATTTAATTTATAGATTAGTGCAGTATGATTTCTAATGTAGGATATGAGAGAATCTGTCCATGGGAAAATTACTTATTATTATTATTATTATTATTTTTAATTTTATAGATTAGTGCAGTATGATTTCTAATGTAAGATATGAGAGAATCTGTCCATGGGAAAATTACTTATGTATTGCACTTAAAATTACAATTTAATGAATGTGAGTATGGTAAAATGTTTATCTCCGTTTACATCAATCATTTCTGTTCATATTCTTAGCATTGCCCTCAATCCAAACAGACATGAGAATAAGCATAAGATTTTCTATATTCTTCTCCAAAACCCAAGTCCAAAACTATAAAGCATCGAAATATGATAGAAGTGCGTCGGGGCTATGCGAAAATAATCAGGGAATTGTGAGCATGCAATCCTCGGAATAAATTCATTCATCTTATTATTTTAGAAGGAAAAAAAATCATTTATTTCGATGTTTAATCACGGGCAATCGAGCAATTCAGAAGGAATTCTAAGACCGAAAACTTGGCCAACTACTGATAGCCATGAAACGATATATAGTTCAATTGCTACTCCATTATTAGCCATAGATGTATCGCTTTGGAAAAGCAGCTTCATCCACTCGCTCGTCCCGCATGGATGCAGCTTACACCATGGTCTGTTCAAGTATGGGTGGTCCTAGAGAACGGTATAAAAGTGGTCATTTCATGTCTTCTATAGCAGAGAGAAATAGAGCGAAAAGATGACAAATAAAGAGAAGTATAAGAATATACCTCTTGAGTTATAAATGTCCATTTTGATTCTAGCAGCCCTTTTGCTGAGGATGCAGGAAGGTCTTTTTCAATCTCTTCCAACACAAGTGGTTGTCCGTCTGTAAATTAACACATTTATCAACTTTTTGACTACCAAATTAATAAGAGCCCGAGATGGATAATCATTGTAACGAAAATAACATTCGCTTTTATTTAAACCGATGTTCAATCAATTTCGTGTCAAAGTTGTGTAAGAGATTTATCCTTTGTTGATTCTCATGTGATCTTGAAACTGGGAACCAACATACCGATCTTGTAGGCGCGAAAGAAGAGGACTGGAACCCGGAATGAAGCACTGTATGCTATATGAAAATCGTAGTTATGTACTCCAACCTCGATGCTTTCGACCTTGTAAATAGAGAAAAAAGAAGAAAAAAAAATAACGAGAAAATTTTACTAGAGGCAAAAACAGATTAACTAAGAGAGATTGTGATTTGTATACCAGCGTGGCAGTGTCAACAGGTTCGTCTTCCTCAAAGAAAGTAGTCTCTTCTTTCTCAACCTGAGTTACCTCACAAGAATCTTCCTAAAGAATTAAAAAAAAAAAAAAAAAAAAGTCAAAATATCTAGACGCGTAAACCCAATAAAAAAAAAGGCTAGCAACCACCAAAATCCAATTCACTACTCACAACTAAAGCGAGTAAAGACAAAAAAGAGAACACAACGATAAAATGGAAAGGAATGCATTAACATGAAAAAGAATATTACCTGAAAAAAATTCGGGAAAAAAAAAATAACGAAAGAAAACGGCAGCAAAGTGTAAAACGACCACAAACGGAAAAGAAACAGCATGAAAAACGACAGAAAAATAAAATTAGAAACACCGGACCAAGAAGAAACGACAGAGAATTCAATTTGAACAAACCTGAAGAGGCGTATCTTTTTCAGTTGACCCAGTAAGGCATAGCCTCTCCAAGGCCAAGTATCCATCAATCTGGAGAACAGAGATGAATTATCATCATCAATTTTTGTTAATCATGATTGGAAAAAGGGATTTAGATTTTAAAACACTATAACTAATACAAACCTGATTAGAAGAAAAACCCAAGTGTCGTTTTGGGGAAGGGACCACCCACGTCCATGGAGGGAAGGCATGCTTCGATCGCTTCCATCTCTCGGCCAACTCGCCCGCTGCGACGTTGAAATCGCGCCACGAGATTGTTCCGTCCCATGAACCAACATCCATGGACGCAAATTATCGTTTTTTTGTTGCTGTTGCTGTTGTTGGTTTTTATTTTTTATTTATTTTTTATTCATTTTTTCTTATGGCTCGAACGTCTTAATTTTAAATGTCGTTTATTGTAGGCTGCCCGTTCAAACGCGAGTTCAGGTTTGTCGTTTCAAGAAAGAAGGGCATTTTATTACTGTTGTTTCCAAACTTTTAACCGCTCCCAAACTTCTAATTTTAAAGATTTGCTTTATGAATTTTTCAAATTTTTGTAATATATTTAAAAGTAATTAGGGTGGGTGATCTATGTTTATCACTTAATTTAATAGATAGCCCAAATTTCTTTTATTCAGTGAAATGATTTAATATATGTTTTGCTTAATTAATTTCTATATTTCCCAAACACCTCCCCTCTTTCTCTCTTTTTCCTTTCCCTGCCACTGTGATCCACCATCGGAGGCGGTGCAGCTCGCCGACCAGATCTATAGCTCGGCGGCGTTTGGACGGAGATCACGACGGTGGAAGGCGATTGCATCGTCAGGCGGCCGTCGGAGAAACCACTGCGACTCTACGAGTAGGTCACAGATTTGGTGTCGACGGAAACGAGATTGGACAGTCGTGATTTTACGGCAATTTTTGTCAAAATTGCATCAATGGTTTTCCTCGCGATTATGATGATTTTTCTCATGATTACAGCTGTGATGAATAAACGGACGACAACAAGGATTTGCACTCTCTCATGTTCGTGACATCGACAATAAACGAAGTCGGGATTGCAAGATTTCGTCGTGATCTCCTCCGGATCCTGATCGTCAAAGTCGGGATCACGAGCTTTCGGCGCAACCTCCTCTGAGTTGCAATCGTCAAAGTTAGGATCACAAGCTTTTGTTGTGTCCTCCTCCGGAATTTGAGCTTGCTCAGCCATGACTTGGACAAGTTTGGACATTCTAGCGAGGTAGTCGCCAGACTCCAATGTCTGGTAGGGCTGTCGTAGGTGAGTGAGAGGGAGACAGGGGAAGAGAGAGAAAGTTGTATTTTTTAAATGGTAAATCAATTATTTACTCATAGTTAATCATTGATTGACCAATGATTAATTAGTGATTGACTATAAAATTTGTGAGTTATATCAGTCAATCAGTAATTTACTAATAGTTAATAAGTGATTAACTAATGGTCAACGAAAAAAGACATTTTAATTAATTTTAAAAAACTTGAGCTTTTTAACTAACTTTTAAAAACTTTGACTATTTATTAAAAAACTTACTAAAAAAATGTCATTTAGCTGTAAACCCTTATATTTAAATTTAACTTTAACTCCGTTTAAAGTGGTGATAAAAAGACCACATACAACTCTTATGAAGATAGAAAAAACTTGATAAAATATTTTTAAATCTAATACAAACCTTAATATGAATCTTTCAAATTAAAATATTTAATTTAGTGAAAGTTCATCAAATGAAGCATAAATAAATTGTCAAAATCAAAAGTTTGTAGATGAGTTATAAAAAAATAACAAATTTAAGAAATAACAGTGTTAAATACCCTTGAAAAAAAAAATAAAGAAATAAATAAGAGAGAGAGATAAGCTTTGGTGTAGTTTAACAGGACAGCCCAACATTTTTCTTCCGATCCAAACTGTCATCTTCAGACGTTGTGCACTCCGAAGATGGAATGCTTAAAACACTTCGGATTTATTTTCTAGACAAGTTCAGATTAAAAGAAAATTAGAAGAATTAGAAGAAGGTTAACAAGTGGGATTTGAAGCTCACCTTAAATAATTGCAAAAGGTGGCTTTTAAGTACTTATAATTTGGAGTGGTTTTTTATTGTACAAAAGAAAAGACCAAACATACAACTACAGCTACTCGGAATGCAGTATCCATTGTCTAATCATGAAGACCTGACAACAAATATTACATTACTGACTCCTCATTTATTTAAATGAATATATAACCAAATCATCGTCAAAATTGGCAATTTGTAACTTGGAAGTAAAATGTGTTTCACTCCAAAGGAGCTGCCCTTTCTAAATGACAGTTGAAAGTTTGACGCATCACTTTGTGGGCTTTGAAGGAGTTGGAGAGGACGGCGGTTTCAAATCGGGATACTGCAACAACCAAAGAAAAATAATCACTCACTCAAGGCAGACAAAAAGAACGGAAACCAGTGAGCAAAAATGTGCTTGAATTGCTAGTATTCATGAGAGCCAGAGTTATTCAACCGCATACGTTAGGAAAGGGAGATGACGATCTCGCACTACTTTTCTTGTCTAGCGTCGACCCTGTGGAATTAGCTACCTGAGCACGGTCGCTCCCTTGGCTTTCTCCTATTGCAGCATTGTTTTTGTTACTCCGAACAACTCCTCCATTCTCCCCAAGTTCTTGTGATGCTTTTTCACTCTTCTTCTTGGAATAGATATGTACAGAAGGCGGCAAAAGAGTTTCCTGTGTTTCCTGTAGAAAAGCAAACAGAAAAAACAACACCATAATGTTATCCCGGGTTGCGAAATTCGGTCGTTATATAAGGTTGAGGACCAAAAAATTTGCCGCAAGAGATGTTATAATACGAGGTTAGCAAACTATAGATTTCTCAATGTGAACAAATGTCAAACATATGCAAATTGAAATACAGCTTTAATAAAAGATGATATACTAAAAAATGAATGATAGAAAGCTTACCAGCCACCCCTTTTTGCCTGCAACCCCACCCTTGATCGCATAAGCCGCTTTGAAGCCATTCTTGAACAATATCTCGGCCACTTTCATGGAATTACCATCAAGACTACCTTACACAACAAATGTACTCATATGAATCCACAATTCAAAATCCAACTCCTCCTCACAAAGAAGTACTTTAAAAAAAAAAAAAAAAAAAAACACCCCAACTACAAATAGCATTTCTATGTCCCTTTATCCAGAATTAAGAAACGGAACCGATACGTATAAATTTGTAAACACAGACAAATTCCACCGTTATAATTTAAAGTTTCTAATTTTTTTCATATTTCTTTTCATCATTTTACTAATAAAGCCATAATTTGTCCAGAGACAGAAACACCAAACAACATATTCCGACTTACTTGTCCAGAATGCAAACAACGGTATTTGCCGGGTCCTCAAACTTTGCCAACACTTTCTTCGCAAACCCATCTTCGTCATCCTCGGAAAATGTGACCTGCACGGCACTTTTATTCAGAATCTTCAAATTCGGAGACTTGAGGTACCTCAAGATCTTCTCCTCCCTGATATCCAAGAGCTGCACATTTGGGTCGTCTCGCAGCTTACGAAACGCATCAATGGCGTATGTGAACTTGTACTTTCTGAAATACTCCTGGGTCAGAGGTATAACAACAAGCCAAATGAAAGTACACCCAGCAACAAAAAAAGGGTATCTATTGAAGAAGTCATCAATGGAGACTAAGATTGCTTCCAAGTTTATTTTGTCCAAAGCTTGCTCGGTTGAGGAGTCTACGGATTCGGAAGCAGAGCAGGGAAGGGTGTAGAATGTAGTGGTAGTTGTGATGAGCCCGGAGAGAGCAAAAGGGAAATGGGTTTTGGCTAAGGTTTGGAAGAAAGATGTTTGGAGAGGTTTGGAGGTGGGATTTCTGAGTAAGAAATGAGTGTTCTCAGAGGGAGGAAATTGGGTTTCGGGAAAATTGCAAGTTTGGGAGGTGAAAATGGAAGTAGGGAGGGAATTGGGGAGGGCAGAGAGAGGTCTTGAGGGGGCTGGTTTCTGGGTATTGAGGTGGTTTTTGAAGGGTGGAGAATGGAAGAACACGGTTGAAAGAGACTCCATGAAGACAATACCAGAGTGAGGAAGAGAGAGAGAGAGGATAAAGCCAATAAAGGGAAGGGATAGAGTGGATTGGGCTGTTGGATATCTTTGGTCTATTAAATGCCAAAAGTTTTGGGCTTTGATTTTTCCACTTTTCTTTTGGTGCTAAAATGGTGAACAGTACACAAGTCTAAACCAACTGAATGATACAACTATCACATTATACAAAGAATTAACACTAAATTAATATGATATAAAATTAAATAAAAAAATTATTAAAATTTATAACATGTTAATTAAAAATAAAATAATTTGTGTCATAATAATCAATAGTTAAAAAAAAAATGGTTATTTAGATAATTTTTTCTATAATATTTATTATAATATCGATTTTTAGTAACTTATAAGTGCTACAAGTTCTTTTTCAAATTATAATTTAATAGGTTCACTAATAGATCCACTAAGATTTCTGCTCTTGAAGACTCATGTGATCCATCTGTCTCATTAAATTTTATGAATTATCTTGTAAAAATTATGTACGTGTTCTTATTAATGTGAATTATTAAAAAAAAAATTACTTCTAATATAACTTAATCTCACATCTGCCTCCACTCCCTCACAAAATATAAAATTTAAATTCTCCTGGTATCTTACATTGAACAGCACGAAAATTTGTACTATTCCCTTTCCCCTATATTGAATTTTAATTTTGGGGGAAAAGTATTCTGAAAAATTTTCACCTAAAACAATGGTGAATTTCGACGAGGTTTGAGTTCACCTAAAAAACTAATCAAAATGATTGTATTAGCAGAGTTTACAGGCAAGAATGATGAGCCATTACTGAGCGTCACTAGCTACTGCAAGTTGAGGCATGTTTTTCTCTCTACCAGTATTTTGCACACAAAGTTCCTTTTCACAGCCATTAACAAAATCCTCCATGGATGCTCTGTAACTCTCCATTCCAGGGACATGCGTAGCAAGTCCCAAACCAACACTCATCCATTTTTTGGCCACATCAATCTGGCCTAGCCTCACAGGCAAGGCTGCCCTGTTCCACGCAGTCATAGCCAACCATTTCCCCTCTTCGACGGGGTACTCTCCGTCTTTCAAACCCACCATTATTCGGTAAGCTTGCTTGTACATGCCATAAACAGCGTCATCGTCTGCCTCCCCTCTGCGAATGTTAGCTATTGCTATGAGCTTCCGTACTATGAGAGCCACGCTTTGGTACTCCGGCAAGGGAGAAGAAAGGAGAGCGGAGAGGCACTCGTTTAGTACAAAGTAAGCTACTTCACGATTATGCCGAGGACCCTGCGAGGCATTCGGGCCAATCTGAAGGAGGTACTTGGGGTTGCAAGCCTTTGAACTGGCAAAATTTTTCACAACTAGTAGTTGCGATTCTAAATCGTTCAGCCTTCCTTGTATATCATAGGCGCAGAGTGTGTACATGAAGAAGAGATCTGTCTCAAAGCTGTTAACTTGATCATCGTTAAGAGGAGTGCCTGTTGAGATTGACTTGAGTAACTGCATCCGCGGCAACAATTCCGTTACAAAGAGACATGTTCCACATAAATATTTAGATATACTAGGTTTCCTTCCAGTATTATATATCTAATAACGGTGTATAAAAAAAGGTCTAACAAAAAAAAAGGGTGTTTATTACCTTTCCTGCTCTATCTAGTAGTTCCAGGGTTTGTTTCACTTCTGTGTCAGTCAATGCAACTTTCTGCTGATTCTCCGAAGCTATCAAGGAAGTTACACTCAGGATTAATGATTTGCATACCATAATTTTGTTTTCTTCTGCTTGGCCATCAATCGGAAGACCGTAAAGTTCTGATGCCAATCTCAAGAATTCGGCACAAAGTCGAAAGTTCATCTGCTTCCCACTTTTTATCCCAAAGTTCCATGAGCTGACAGCAAACCAATTCCATTCCCGTCTTCCAATCTCCCCTTTGCCAAAGAAGCAATCAGGCCCAAGTTCAGCTGCTCGATTGAAAGCCCGCTTTACATATTTGAGGACTTCCAGCCCATTGCCTGGTTCTTGACTTAGGATTGCTACCAACGAGCGTAGAACTACAACTTCTGTTGCCGGCATGGATTTTCCAGTGACACGGTAGTTTAGGAGATTTGACAGAGCAGAGACAGCCACTGGAAGAGCGTGGCAAGCAATAGCTTCGTGGGTTGAGGCTGATAGAAAGTCAGGACTAAAATCAAGGCAGTCAGTCATTGCTTGAATCTGATTAATTGCACCACTCTGGTCGTTCTTTTGTAGATAGATTTTGAACTGCACAAGGGTGAGGAGATGTCAAATTGCACACAAAGTAATACGGGGCCAAAGATTTGATATAGTGCAATTGTGATGCTGGATATAAAATCCGACGGAAAAATGTTTTGCAGATCCCACAAGGGAGCAATTTTTGTGTGTGTGTGTGTGTGTGTGTGTGAGAAAGAGAGATAACACAGAGACAGAAATCACCTTCAAGAACACGGAAGTTATGTTGGGTTCAAGCTGCAGAAATGCAGGAGTTAGAAATCAAACTTTTACCAAAGACCGACATGGTTTGCTTGCAAGACACTATTTGTCTTGAAGACCAAAAGTACAGCTAGTATAACTAAAAAATACCTTTTCAGCCTCGTTGATGTATTCTAGAGCATGGTCAAGCCGAGAGAGACAGAGGTGGCAGAGACACAAAACTCTATAGCCCTTGGCTCGAAGTGCTTGATTCTCCATATCATATGGGACATAAAGCATTGATTTTTCGAACATTTCTGCACTCGCTTTATAATCTTTGGACAGAAAAAGATCTGCAGCACTGCAAGTACAACTTATGAGTAATTGAATCAACTACCTGCCTGGGAAGTACATATACATTTGTGGATCCACAATATATTTATGTACGTACATAAATATGTGCTTTACATACAGTGTGCATCCCGTCATTTCATCGATTTTAAAATAAAACCTCATGCTCTTTTATATTGTTTTCACTAAGCTCGGTTCCAACTAAACTAACAAGGTTAGATTCAACCATGGAACTATTTAATTGGATCCAATCTTTCACCATGCTAATCTATGAATAAGCTACTTCTGGTTTCATTGCTTCCTTTAACCAGAACTGTATGCAAACAGAGCAATCCATCCAAGGCAATTTACTTGAGAGGCCAAGGGTTTTCAGAGGGATTTCTATTACTAAGGCCACCAAAGAGTACGGTAAAGCAGTTATAAACTACCACCAGAGTATTTGATCACTGTATTTACAGAATTTCTATCTTAAAATCATCAACTTTTGCCTTTTTTCGCAAGCACACTGTATTCCTTAATGTGGATGGGCATTGGGAATACGTAGATATCAATCCCATCAAATCCTTATCAGAGAAGGATCATTTTTCAGAGACAACTAAGCAAAAGACACTAACCAATTCCACAGCACGGCGTGCATTGCTGCTCTCTGCTTCGCAGACGCCTCACCGGAGAAGAGTGCTATCACTCTCTCGTCTGACACGAGCTCTGCTGCCACTTTTGCCCTCACTTTCGCCCCCTCACCACCACTGCAATCGCTCCCAACTACTCTGTGAGCCAACCTAACAGCCGCACTGGCGCTAATGTGGCACCGACCTAAGAGCCCCAAAAACACTTCCTTTGCAGTTTCTGCTCCAGCTGTCCCCGCTGCTTCAAAGTATGTCTCCAGGGCAGATATCCAAACACCTTCCGGAATTCCCTCATTCATCACCAAGCCCCTCAGCTCCTTCTCAGCTTCCGCGTACTTCTGTAATCCCAGCCACGCCTTCATGGCCAGCACAGGTAGGCTGGGATGGCGATCCTCGTTGGCACCGTCTCTCAACACCTTCACACACTTGATAACACTCTCGAACTCCCCCATCTGAAGATGAGCGGCCGAGATGAACCGAAGCGTCTTTGATTTCAATTCCTCAAGCTCCAGCCTATCGTCCCGAGTTCTCGCTCCACACAGACCCTTCTCGTAAAGATCCAGAGCCTCGTTCATAAGCCTCAAACCTTCGTTCAAACCACTGGTCTCACTCTTGGACAAGACGCTCTTCCCGAACACTAAATACTGACCTGCAAGCGCTTTGTGGTACTCAGGCGACCCGAATAAGAAACCCTTGGCGCGATTCAGCAACGTGACCGCGAGATTTCGGTCCGAGACCTCCCAGGCGGTCCGAGACCTAGCGATGCTCAGATCCAGCAACAGCTTTCTCTCTTCCGCACCAGAGATCGCACTCGCGTCAAGCTTCGACACCAGATCTGTAGCCCTCTCAAAGCAGGTCGAAGCGAGCTCGAATTTTCGAAGTTCGTGCCAGAGCAGGCCTGTTTTGTGGTAAAACGAAGCGGACTTGACATGAGGGGATAAAACTCCTGCGATTCCTCCGGCGACGGCGAGGAGATCGGCAGCAACGTGGCGGAGCTTGGCGTGCTCTTCGGCGAGGACAGATCTGGAGGTAGAAGAGGAAGAGGAAGAGGAAGGAGAGCGGGAGCGGATGGAGGCGGCATTGGAGAGGTCGACGCAGGCGTTCCAGAGGCGGTAGCTGAGCTTCCATACGAGGAGCTTGACCGAGTCGGGAAAAGGTGCCAGTTGACTCAGCTGATTCAGGTTTCGCCTGAGATCGTCGGAGATTGTGTCCGGCGATGGCTTTTCCGGCGATAGATTCTCGACCTGCTTGATTGAGGACTCGATTTGCGAGAGGAGAAGGTTGGGATGGAGCTCGGATTGAGATTCATGGTGGTTTTGCCGCAGATCGGGGGTCGATATCTCGTCGATTCTCATTCTCTTTCAGTTCTTGGCGGGAAAATTCGAGATGGAAATGGAGAGAGAGAGAGAGGGGATTTTGTGGACGGTGCTTTCTTGGAGGGAAAGCAAAAGAAGCTTTTCATTTAACTGTGAAGAAAGTTTGTTACGGCACTACGAATACGACGTTCCTAAGTGAGTCGTACGATAGAAGATCCCAATTGGGCTTACTGAAATTGGCCCATGCTGGCCCAACCTAGGCCCCCATTTGAGAAATAGTTGGAAATAGTGTATTTTTATGAAAATTTTCTATTCCAATTTACTCCAAATATTTTTAGAATTTGCATTTTGTTTCAATTATTTTCGTGCAAATAATTACTTCTTTCTCTCTAACATTTCTTTTACTGAACTAAAAATAATAATATTTTAAATAAGTAAATTTATATAAATAGACTATTTACTTATTTAAAATATTGTAAAAACTTTTTCCTAAAAAAAATGCTTTTTATTTCTTTCTCCTTTTCATTTTAGTTTTAAAAGACAATAGAATAGGAGAGAAGAGGTTAAAACTAAGAATTAATTTTATGAATATCCCTCAATTATGTATCATATTTTAATTTACCCTGAATTATTAAAATCATTCATTATATTCCTGATATATATGAAATCATTTAATATGACTCTTCCATTCGATTCCATTTATCAATCTAATGGTTATGCTAAGGTGGAAGAGTTAATGAATTGTATTTTAAAATTAAATCTTAATTATTAGAAACATAGTAATAAAAATAATAATAATTAATTTTAAATCCAATAAAAAATTTAAAAGTTAAAATTAAAACTCTCTCTCTCCTCTGTATCTTCTCCTTGCCGAAACTTCAGACCCAATTGCTTGTAATCTTAAAGGCCTCCTTTGATATTCCTTATAAAATTAAGATCTCCTTTTAATTATTCTCACCAAAAAAAAAAAAAAACCTGTACTTTTTATACAATAATGAAAAACTAGGAGATGGGTGGAGCTCGTCCATAGCGGAACCGAACTGGAATCCATGGTGATCCGCTCCATTTCTTCGATCGTCGAATCAGTGGAAACCATCCATGGAAGAATCGTGGTGCCCCTTGACTTGGCACAAGGCGATCTAGGCTCCTCGGCTTCTTGCCTGTGTTGGAGCACAATGGCGGCCTGACATTTGTAGGACACGCGCAAGGCGGAGCTGTAAATGGGGTGGCTTACTAGAGGGCGGTTGTGGGAGGCTCGCTCCGGGGGATTGGATGCACCGTGGTGTGCACCTCACGGCCGAGAGGCGACGGCCACTGTGGGTTAGCTCGCCGACGCCGAGGGAGGCGAGTCGTCGTCGGTAAGCTCCACACTACTGTCAGTAGTTCCCTGGAGACCGGGGGGTGTCGCCGGTTGCACGGTTGGGATTTGCAGTAGAGAGAGAAGGAGAGCGAGAGAGAGAGAGAAGAGAGGAGAGAGAATTTGTGTATAAATTGTTTTGCAATTAAGGGCCGTTTGGTGTATGAGTTTGAGTTAAGATTTATAAGTTTAAATAGTGATTTTGGTTGATTTTTTCAGAAAAGACAAAAACTTTTGAAAAAAAAGACAAAAATTGAGTTGATGGTGATGAGTTTAAACTCATCACCCAAACACCCCTAACTATATTTGTTTTGTTATGCTTTAAAATTTAAAATATGTTTGTTTATTTTTTTAATGATGTGCCACATAAGCAATTCCGTCCGTCAAATAATAGATGAAAGTGAACGGAAGGGACATATTGAATGATTTTATATAATTCAGAGAACAAGATAAATGATTTTGATAATTTAAGTAAAAGTAAAATGGGATATATAGTTCATTGGCATTCATGAAATTAATCCTAAAGCCAAAAAAACTGCAATAGTTTCATAAATGAGTTTATTTAAGGGAACGAGTAGGACTTATTATTATTATTTTTGCTGAAGAGGACGAGTGGACTTGTGTAGTGCTAAATTTGGGATCTAAAATCACTGTCCTGATTATTTTGCGGAAGAGCAATGCCCCCCCCCGGCTCCAGTTCAAGCTAGCTTTCAATTTTAACATATTGGTGATGTGTTCTTTTTTTTTTTTTTTTTTTACACTGAAAGTGATGAAATTTAATTAGACATAAGATTATCCACCACCATTTAATGGGCAGCCAAAAAAAAAAATTAAAAATATGTAAACATACTAGCGAAAAAATGTATAGACCTTGTTTGGCAACACTCCTTTGAAAAAAAAAAAAAACAACGGAGATTCTCTTGAGCGATATCTCAAGGAAATTTCCACATTTTTTTCCTACTTTTGAAAACAAATCAAATTGTCCATAGAACACAAACACATGCACTAGCTGATGCCGAGTAATCATGCAGCAGCGGGTGCCGAAGAATCAGAGGATCACTCAGAAGCATAGGGTCTCATTGCTCTACCCATTTCAAGAGATTCTCACAGACATTCATTGATCAAAAACCTTTTGGAAATCCCTTTGGGGTCATTTGGAACACGTGTTTGAGATGAGATTTTTAGATTGAAATTGATTGATTTTTTCAAAAACTAGTTAAAATAATTATTGACTTTTCAAAAAAAGACAAAAACTGAGTTAAAAAATTTAGGTTTAAACCTATAATCCAAACACATGCTTAATTCAAATGAAAATCGACGAGAACTGGAAAATCATTCTTGAATGGGTTTGAACCTGTAAAACCAAAAGCAGAATAGGGGCTGGGGCTGTGTATAATATGTAAGGTCATATTCTCGTGTCATCTCATCAGTGTACGGGCAAAATCATTGAAGCACGCAATCAAGAAAAGTTACGATGGAAAAACCAATTATACAAAATGAAAAACAAAAGTGCATATATTAGAGGATCAAAATAAGTTCTGGTACATTAACTAACAAATTAACACGAGTTTTTTTTTTTTTTTTCATTTTTTGGGTCATTTTCTTAAGTACTAAATTCATTCATACATTGGAACATCAACGAACTGCAGGGTTAAGACTAACCGTTAAAATGAGAGGATCATAGTCACCTTTTTGGACATCTTTACTAACTTAGTGAAGATATGCAGTCTGGTACTGGTACCCATTTGCAAAGTAGTTGCCATGTCCAGGATTGATGCTGTAAGTTGCGGAACTGAGCAGAGTGGGGGGGCAGTGGTTGTCGTTTGGTCCGGGGTAAACATAGGTTCTGTCATACATGTACTGCGGGTACCTACTTTCAGCAACTCTAGGATAAAAAGTCTTGTCAGCAGCAACGTTAGTGACGCGAGGCCCGACACCATTGGCTCGAGGTCTCTTGGGTTGAGGCTTTGTGGCTTCGGTCACCCTTTTCTTGTCTGCTTTGGCCTTCTCCAGAAGGAGAACCCGCTTCTGGAGTGGATCCACCGGGTACTGCTCCTCTAGCTTATGCTCTTCAATGCACTTGACCACAGCCTTAAGAGCAGCCAGCTCTCGCTCATTCACCTCATTCTGAAACAAGAGTACAATTGTTAAGACATAATTAATTTAAATTGCAATCTGTTCCACATATTCATTTCAAGCTTGTATTGGGATCATTTCTGTTGACTTGTTTTGGTATTATATTAGTTTTTTTCTTTAGCTCTCAAATCCGTCGACCTGAGACGAAGAGAAATGTCTCTCTATTTTATTTAGTTATTCAGTTAAACCAATGATTCGTTATTGTGGCAGATAGCAACAACCATTTCATCCGGGAAAAGCCATCCTTTTTTCTTGTTGACTAGATCTCTTTCTTTTTTTTATATATTATATAGATTTTTTCCTTTCAGTATCATAAAGAGAATGGCTCTTAAAAAAGACCGAATAAAAACCACTATTTATAATTTAGCTGAGTGGGGTTGCACCTGAACTCCTCCTGTAGGAGATGTGTTTCCAGGCTTAGCTGGTGAAGAAACTTTTCTAGCCTCCTTCAAGTAGGATTTCAGTAAAGCCACGGGAGAGAACTGCTCTGTGAGTTCAAATGCAAAAGCCAAGTTGACTGCATCGATTTGCCTTCCGCTGTTAACTAAGACTTCAATTACACCTGTAGAATCAAATAAGAACACAATGAGATTGAAATTAATTGAGATTATTCTTTTTCAACTGTAGCATTTCCCATCTAGTCCATTAAGCCAAGCCCCAAAATCTATATCGATCCATCTGTCAATCCACCAAGCAATAGGAAAGGCACAAATAAACGAAAATTTTAACAGATGACATAGGAGAGGCTTTTGGTTGTATTAACAACGCAAGACAAACCTGGCATTTTTTCAGATAATCCAAGGGAACGACACAGATCAGCTGTTTGGCGACGACGAGAAACCATTGGTATTAGCCGGGTTAATTCTTCCTCATCAAAATCAGAAGCAATACCAAAAGTATCGAGAAGTTGCAGAAATGCATGAGCCTGTAATGAGTTCCCGTTGCTATCATCTAGATCAAGAGTGTCCAACTTTGGCGTCCATTCTTCAGCAATTGCCTTTGCCTGCTCCTTAACCTCTTCTGTGATTATCTCAGAAGCAGAGACCGAATCCAGACTTGTCAACAACTTGCTCAGGCATTCCATCAACATGATACAAGTGCGACGGAGACCCACAAGGTTCGCATCCTTCTTCCCATCCATATTGGGAGCTTCCACACGGTAAAAGTCTTTCAAAGATTCTAACACAAAACATGCAGGGTTGGTTGTAGCTTTTAACGCAAATGGAATTTCCTCCCTTATGGAAGCAAGATTCTTTCTGTTGTCTGATATAAATTTGTGAAGCCCTTCTGAGTCCATCTCCTTACATAGTTTCACCAACTCGGGATAAGACCCCTCATCTACATTCCCATTTTCGGAACATTTCATCCCTTCTAAGTTACCACCAGAAGTGATCACATCTTGTGATGCATCTTCCACACTTGGTTCCTCAACTTGACTCTCAACAGAGACAACAGTGACGATAGCTGGTCCCTTGGATGATACCTTCCTATGCTTGTCTCGGGCAGTGGTAATGGCAAACACAGCAGCATCTCTCTTCTCTTGAAGCCTTTCCAGTGAAGCTTGTTCCTTGGCCACTATAGCTGCCTCCCGCTTCTCCAACAGTTGCCGGGATTCGGTTGTTCTATTTTCAAACTCCTTTTCTTGGTCTTCCAATTCATGAAAACGCCTCTTCAAGGACTTCTCAAGCCCGTGAAAATGTTCTTCGAGTTCTTTCCATTTCAAGTTAAGGGTTACAGCTCTGTGACTTTCAAGTTCAGCAAATGCTTTCTGAAGCTGTTTTATCTTAGAGGTTGTAGAGTCTATCAGCATAGCAACTGACTGATTATCTTCCATGATAGAGAAATCTGCACGTACGTAAGAGAATAGAAACAAAGTAAGGAAGCGTTTGATGAAATCCAATGCAAATACGACCAAAAAAAAAAAAATGCTTACCCACATATGCTTAACCAATTGAAATTTCAATATCATGCCAACTGATTTATAACTACATTAATCACTACATGCTAATAAAAGGCCTCTTTTTAATACCATGTTAACTAAACTAAAACACAAAAACTTTTGATTGACTGCCCCACAGAGAGCTAATGTATAAATACTCAAAATGGTTACGTGCTACCTGAGAGTATAACTAAAAGTTGGCATGTCTAGATAATTTATACTTCATATAGATAGGAAGGAAAAATTAAAAAAAAATTATCATAAGTCGTCCGTATTAAATGCAGATCAAGATAAGTACATATCATTATGCAACACCTCGAGTCTTAAATAATTAGGAACTGATTTCACAAAACAGGCACCCACTATAAGTTGTTGATAACTTGGAAATGATTTTATTCAGTTCATGTTTAGCTCTCGTTCTTGCAAGTTTTTTACAACATGAAAAAGTTTCTTCAGAAATTTCATGTTCCATTTTTACCTTTAAATAGGTATTCATTCATATCAACATTCACCTTGCGGCACAAAATATACAGAATTTATAATAAATCCTCTTAAAAAGTAAAAATCACACCACATTTGCATAGTATGGGAAACTTTTCTCAAAGTACATTTGCTAATTGAACTTTTACAATGTCATGACTGTAAAACAAAAGCAAAATCAGAAGTGTTGTACATAAATCAAAATTGTCTCATACCTTGAACCATATCCGACAATCCTAACCGCAAAACTTTCCAGCCAAAAACAGAATTCCAAACACCACAGATATTAAGGTGTGTGAAATTAAAAAAAAATAAAATAAAATCTGTTTAGCTACATTAATGCTCAATACTGCCTCCTAAACAAATAACTATCACAACTCCACTTTGAGTTATAAAAACACTAGAACAGACATAATAGACTGAAAATTACGAAACCCGGCCTGAGTAGTTCTCTAAAACCCCTGTTCACTTCTCCGATCAACTCGTAAATGCAGTAAATCATCAGTTAAGAACTTTCCGAAACAAAATTACGCTGAAAGCTTGACGAGCTAACAACCTTAAACGAATCAAACTCAAAATCTCGAAAAAAAAGTAGCAGAAATCAGAAACGACAAAACCAAACAACGCGGGAAAAACTCACCAGTGATACTGCAAGCTCGAAATTCGAGAAATTAGAGATATCCAACTAAAAGATCACCAGATATCAAACCCACAACAGCGATCCAAACCCTAACCGGACAAAACAAAATCATGAAATCCAAAAAAAAAAAAAAAAGAAAAGAAAAGAAATTCAACTTAAACGAGCTAAAAACAAACAATTTCTCCAAATTAACCACTCCAACCGCAATAATACGTCTCACCGGGAGCTCAAAAACCGGAAAACGAACAAAATTTATCGGAAAATGAAGACATTTATTTCCGAGGAAACAAACAGCGCCGATCTGAGCAGAAAAAGTAAAAAACAACGGATCAAAGAGGTTGGCGAGAAAGAGAGAGAGAGGAGATTTACCAGAAGGAAGAGAAATTCGTGAGCGATCAAGCCATGAGGGTAGAGAAGGAAGGGGTGGGGGTGGGTGGGTTTGGGATGAGTGGCTGCTGCTACTCTGCAAATCCCTACATAGACACTCGAAGACAAAAGAGAGAAAGAGGAAAGTTAGAGACAGGCGAGAGAGGATGTTTTATCGCAGCCTTGTTCCCTTCTTTTTCGCTTTTTCGGGGCACTCCCTTTTTTGCTACTTGCCACCCAAGTCTTGGTTGGGTTGGGTGGGTGGATCAAAAGTCTCTGAAAGATGCTCTCTGAGTCTGGGGTCAAGTGGGTGGAAGTGGGCGCTTTAATGAACCAACGGAGTGCTCTTAAAGTTACCACCTGGCTTCCTCTTATGTGCTCCACTGACGACGACTGTGGCTTATATTATTAAAAAAAATAATTAAAAAACAAAACAAAAAACTATACTAAACTAAACAAGAGAATGACTGTAGCGTAGTCCATTTTATATATTTTAACGATGAAATTTATTTTTAAATTATTCAGATATAATTTAATAATTAAAATATTATTTATACATAATAATTATAATACATATTATCTTATTATATTATATATTAAGAAGTTTAAAATAATAATAATAAATAAATTTAAAAAACAAACCAACCTTCATTGGTGGAAGGATGGGGGCTCTTTGTTGGGGGCTCGACATCTGTCGGATGGGGCTTGTCCCTCGTCATCAGGGGGGGGGTTTCATTGCCAGGGTCAAGCGGGGGCTTGTCGAGGTCGGGAAGGGCGGTTAGAGGGAGGGGGCGCAAGGGAATCTAGGGGGAGTGGGAGGGTCGAGATCATTGCCGAGTGGGGGGGAGTCGAGATCGTCGGCAAGGGGGAGAAAGGAGATCAAGATAGTCGGGGGGGGTCGAGATTATTGGCAGTGGGGAGGGCTTTCTCGCTGGAGACATGCGCCTTTAGGGGGGTCACCGAAGGTCGTGTCTCGCCGGAGTTCACGTCTCCCCTAGGCGAGACGCGACCTCTTCCGACTTCCCCCAAGCGAGACACAACCTCCCCCTGGCGAGACACGACCTTTGGCGACCCCCCTGAAGGCATATGTCTTCGGCGAGAAAGCCCCCCCCCCCCCCCCCCCCCGATAATCTTGATCCCCCCTGCTGCCAACGATCTCGACCCCCCCCCCCCACCCCCTCCCCCGTCTATCTTGATCTCCTTCCTCACCTTCGCTGACGATCTCGACTCCCCGCCCCACCCCCTGAATGACGAGCGACAAGCCCCGCCTGGCTGATGTTGAGCCCCTCGCGAGAAGCCCCTAACCTTCCACTAGTGAAGGTTGGTTAGTTTTATCCTTTTTTTATTTTTTAATATGTAATATAATAAGATAAGATGCATTATAATTAATGATTTAAAAATGAGATATACCGATAGGGTATATAAAAAGGAATATACCATAAATTTACCCCATTATAAAACATAATTAAACAAAAACAAATTTCTCGATTTTCTTTTTTAATTATTATTTGGGTAAGTTCGGATAATTCTTTTGATGGTGATAGATTATTGTTTTTTTAATTTGAGATAAGGATTCGAACTTTATCCTTACGATGAAGTCAAACATAAAATTGCTGCTAAATTATGTATGTAATTAGATTAAATTAAATATTTAGGTAATGCGGAGTTTTAGTTTGCTAAATTTTCATTAATTTTTTAAAAATTAACATATTATTAGGTTTCAAGATTACTGTAATTTGATGTATCATTTTTTTTAAAAGTTATTTTGGGAATTTATCAGCCGTACTATCATTACTACTTATACGATGATAAAACGATTAAAATGGTTTGTGTGGCGAAAGGAATAATTAGGAACGGATGTGTTTGATGGGTTTGGTTGCAAATGATTTTCAACGGTCTTCACGCCTTGATTTCGATCACCTGAGACAAATTAAAGAAAATAATGTGATATGAAAATAGGATAATTAGAGAGCACCTACAATAAGAAGTTAGAATTTCTAAACGTACAAGTTAATAATATGTAATACCTAAAAATAAATAAATAAATAAATACTAGAGTATAAAATATCTCGAGAGTTCAAAGAAGCAACGTCTGAGCTTATTTATAGGATTGACTGAACCTTTGGAATTGATTACCTTTACTTACATGATTTAGAGGTCCCTTCACACTTTTTAACATGTCAATTTTCATGCTGCAAACCATAGACGGAGTTAGGTGGACATGAATGAAAATTATAATTAACCTATAAGTTTAGTTAATTTTATTAAAAAATACTTATAAAATAAATTTTCTCAAATGTGACCTCACTTAATTATTTTCCTTAAACCCATCTCACCAATATATACGTTATTTAATTGATTTTCTCACTTAATCACCTAGCCTCTCTCTCTCTCCTTTAACATGAATTATCAACCCATTATTTGACTACTTTTCTGTTATTCTCTTTCTTGAAAGCTTTGATTACTTTTAGAGATCTATTAGCTTCAATAACTAATACAGTCATAGTAGTACAAGGTTGTGACTTCATTTTCTTAGGATAAGTTTTTAGTTTTATTTTTATTCAATTAAGTTGTGCTAATACCTATTGTCTTCCTCACCAAAAAAATTTTAAAAAAAAGTTGTGCTAATACCATAGTATTGTATTATATTACATTTTTTTTTTCAAAGTCTTCTTAATGATTATGAAAAATATTGACAAAAAAGTTTGTTAGTTGCTTTAGAAAAAGAAAAATGATGAGAAACTAAATATATATATATATATATATTTATATATGGTGTCCTAGCACCATCCTTACTCCAAATGGTCTTTTCCGATGGGAGATGTCTCAGTTTGTCTCGAATATTAGCAGTCGTCTGTGGAAGGGGGGGAAAAAAAATATTGATTCATCAGTATGACTCAGGGTTGTGCATATATTTCTCAAAAAAAAAAAAAAAAAAAAAAAAAGTAATTAGGATTAATGATATAAAGTTGTGTTGAAATATTTTTTATATTTTTTTCTTGCAAAAAAAAAAAAAAAAAATTTTGGAAAGCAATTCCGGTAGAAAATACTACCTGCAAAATAATTAATTGCTAGCAGAAAACTAACATATTGCTAGTTTTGAATTGCAAATTTTTAATCAATATCCTGGGGGCTGGAGCAATTATAGACATGACGACCTCTTGTGAGAAAATTTATGGCTTCCTAAAATTATTGTATTTCTTTCACATTTACGTTCAGCAGGAGTTCTACAACGAGGCCTTTTCACTTTTCTTCATCAATAAGATATCATCAGATTAATTTTACTTTCCACAGTTGCTGGTCTCTTTGGGACGATGGAGGTGTGATTTTTTTTTTAATCTTTATTTTTCAAACTAATCACATGTAAACGGTTTCACAAGTTTGATGTATTTTTTCAATCTGAATCATTAAAAATTGATATAAAAGTTAAAATTTTTTACTCCATCAATTGGGTAAAAAACATTATCCTGTTATAGAATTTCCCTAGAAATATATATTTACTTTAATGAAAAATGAGGTCCCTAGTATAGATTGCGCGGTCCAGCGGTCAAATTCCGAATAAATTTGAAGTTATAATTGCTTTACTAAATCATTATTTTCAGATTTTTAGTTTTACAGGTGAAAATTTCATTTATTTAAAAATGATAAGAAGACATATTTTTAATATTAATTTTTATCAATTGATCATTTAAAATTTATCTAACCACTGTTAAATTATATTTTAATAGTCAAAATTAGAATGAGATATAAGAGGAGGTCACGAGAATCTCTGTAAGATATATTTACTTTGAATTAATTATTTTGCTTGACGGCAAAGGCTTGGATTAATAGGTGATAACGGGAAATAGTGAAGACGCATCACGATAATGGTGGAAAATATAAAATAATTAGAAAACCTCAAAGGCACTGTTGAAAGAGAGTTTTTTTTCTTTCTTTTTTTACTTTTGTCGTAATTTTAACACCCAAAAAAAAATAAAAAAAAGTGACCAGTCAAACTAAACCATATTGAAGTAAAATTTTCAACGGTTTATTAACCACTGATTATGATAAATTTAATGTGAAATGTATTCTATTTTCTTTAATGCAAAAAGCAAGTCAAGCTATCTTAAAAAAAAATAAAAAATAAAAAAAAAAGTCTATGGTGCTCTTTCAGTCAAGTCGTCGCAAAGCTTGACAAAAATGGCCGGCCTTATTTGACCCGTTAAACCTCTTTCTCTCTCTCTCTCTCTCTCTCTCTCTCCAATTTCTTCACTTCCAATCCCTGTCTCTCTCTCTCTCTCTCTCTCTCTCTCTCTCTCCTATCAGACCCATCTCGGCTTTTTTATTTTTTTCCCACCAAACTGAATCACAATTCACACTTGTCTCCGATTTCCTTTCTGTTTCTGCAAAAAGTCTCTGAATTTGGTCACAGCTTTAAGATAGTAATGAACTCTAGGACTTGGGTGTTTTTAAATTTTATTTTTCTTTAAGCCCTGAAAGGAACCAAGCCCAGGAGTCGATTCAAGAAGGGGGTTTTCTGTTTCTGCCTCCGAGTTTGGGTTGTGGATTCCCAGGTGGGTCTTTGAATTCTCTCACAACTTTCATTTCTAAATTGTTCTTTTTTTTTTTTTTTTTTTGAAGAAATTTATGATTTTATGTTACTTATCACTGCGTCAACTCAACTGGGTCAACTAAATTTTGAGACTTTGTTTGTGTTTTGTATCATCAAATTGTTGCTTGGACTGAATTGGTTCTCGTTATTGCGTTTGAATCTCTGTTGCAGGCTTTTGCTTTTATTGAAGCTAGACTTATGTGGGTTCTTATTTTTGGATTGGAAATTGAGCTATTGCTTGCCTTGGTTTTCATGTAATTGTCTTGTGTTAAGTAAGAGACTAAGTGGGATTTTTGGTAGCCATATATAAATATAGATTGTAAGAACATGTTGCTGAGTAGCCGAGTTCTTGACATTTGTGGTGGTGTTGTTTTATGGCTGTTGCTCCGTTCTAGCTTAACACTTGGTGTTGAGAGTGATATCAATTGCTTGAAAAGTATAAAACACTCGCTAGAAGACACGTATGGCTATCTGAACTCTTCATGGAATTTCAACAACAATACTGAAGGCTACATCTGTAGGTTCACCGGGGTAGAGTGCTGGCACCCTGACGAGAACAAGGTTCTTAACATTCGCCTTTCGGATATGGGGCTTAAGGGCCCCTTTCCTCAAGGAATTGCGAATTGTACTAGCATAACCGGCTTAGATCTTTCAAACAACAAGCTCTTTGGACCTATTCCCATTAATATCTCCCATATCGCAGGCTTTGTAACAACTCTTGATCTCTCATCCAACAACTTCTCAGGGCCTATCCCGGCTAATCTCTCGAATTGTAGTTATTTGAATGTTCTCAAACTTGATCATAACCGATTTACGGGTCAGATTCCTCCAGAGCTTGCCTTGCTCTCCCGGCTTAAGCAATTCAGTGTGAGCAGCAATCTTCTCACTGGGCCGGTCCCAAACTTTAACGCTTCAGTGATTAAGGCAGAAAGCTATGCAAATAATCTAGGACTTTGTGGAGGTCCTCTCGACGCCTGCGTGTCATCTCAAAAGAACTCTCGCACTGTGATTATTGTGGCATCGGCTGTTGGTGGTGCGACTGTTGCCGCATTAGCTGTTGGTGTTGGCTTAGCATTCTTCTTCCGTAGGGTTTCTGTGAGGAAGAAGGAAGAAGACCCAGAAGGAAACAAATGGGCGAGGAGTTTAAAGGGAACTAAAGGCATTAAGGCAAGCTAATTCTATCCAATTTTTGTCCAATAAAATTGTTACTTACGTATATGTATCGAACATTGCATATTATTTAGCTTTAATTGACAAAAATAGAGTTTGATTGCTGGCATTACATGCTTCAGGTTTCCATGTTCGAGAAGTCAGTCACCAAAATGAGATTGAGTGATCTCATGAAGGCTACAGATAGTTTCAGTAAAAACAATATTATTGGAACGGGAAGAACCGGAACCATGTTCAAAGCAGTGCTTGATGATGGGAGTTCACTTATGGTCAAGAGATTGCAGGAATCTCAACACTCTGAGAAAGAGTTTTTGTCTGAGATGGCCACTCTGGGAAACATACAGCACCGGAACTTGGTCCCGCTTTTAGGATTTTGCGTAGCGAAGAAGGAGAGGCTTTTGGTGTACAAGTATATGCCTAATGGCACCCTCCATGATCGACTGCACTCCGTGGAGGAGGGTGGCAAGGCTTTGGAATGGCCGAATAGGCTCAAGATTGGGATAGGAGCAGCCAGAGGATTAGCGTGGATGCATCATTCCTGCAATCCTCGTATTATCCATCGGAACATAAGCTCCAAATGCATTCTGCTTGATGCAGAGTTCGAGCCCAAAATATCTGATTTCGGCCTTGCTAGACTGATGAACCCGATTGACACACATTTGAGTACTTTTGTGAATGGGGAGTTTGGTGATCTGGGTTATGTTGCTCCCGAGTATGCCCGAACTCTGGTGGCCACTCCGAAAGGAGACATCTATAGCTTTGGAATTGTCCTTCTTGAGTTAGTTACCGGTGAGAAACCCACCCACGTTTCCAAAGCTCCAGAAGGCTTCAACGGCAATTTGGCGGAGTGGATTTCGACGCTGTCTGGCAACTCCGCCCTGCGCGATGCCATTGACAAGTCCCTGGTTGGGAAAGGTGTTGACGGCGAGCTTTTCCAATTCCTTAAAGTTGCTTGCAGCTGTGTAGTGGCCACTGCCAAGGAGAGACCTACCATGTTTGAAGTATACCAGCTTCTAAGAGCCATAGGAGAGAAATACCATTTCACAGCTGAGGATGATATGTTCCTGCCTACCGAAACCGGAGACGTCAACGGTTTGGAGGAACTTATTGTTGCTCGAGAAGTACAGCAGAAGAATTAAAAAAAAAAAAAAATTAAAAAAAAAAGGAAAGGTGTGAAAGAGATGTTAGCAATGCGTTCTCACAATCACCCCCATTTGTAATTATGGTTCTAGCAATGCCTTTACCTTACCTCATTGTGTTCTAGTAACATTATTACTACAAAAATATTTAGCTTCTTTAGTTTATGGTTCTAGCCTTTTCTGTTTGGTTGTAAAATTCGAAGTTTAATTTTGCGAAGATATGAGAATTGAGTCTTCTTTTACAACCTTCCAACCACAAATTCACCAGGCATATAAGATGCTTATGTTTTACGAGTGTACTTTTTTAGCGCTTACAGTTGTTTTCTGCAACTCCTCTTGAGAGTTTTTAGTTTTTAGTTTTTTATTTTTTATTTTTAATGATTAGTGTCATCCCGTCTCCCAATTTCTTTTATCGCCAAAAATGTAATGACGCATAACTTATTGGCCGCGTAGGGGGTCCTATAGTGAGATTATGAAATATGCTGCATCGATACATTTGTGGTACTCTGTTCGAGAGTTATATCAGGCATAACTACTCTTGGATCTGTATCTTGTTTCACATTCTTCTCTCGTTCATCTTTCTCGCCAAAAAGGCTGTGTTATTCTTAATGAAAACGCAATTAGTTTTAACTACTATTCATAAAAAAACAATTAGTTTTAACTACTAATTATATAGCTGGCTTTCATTCTGTAATTGTCTTTTAGCTCTTTAACTTTTTTAAATGTGTTCCTAGGAAAAGCTAAAAGGTGATTTTTCTTGTTTGATGTCGTTGTATTATTTTTCTTTTGTTCTCTTTCCCATCAAACATACACATTTTCAGAAAGTCTCTTCTATAGAATTACAGTGGAGAAAATAGTAAAACAACCCATCTCTTAACCCTACCCTATGTGAAAACTGATACTTGAAAGAAAAAGCCAAAAAAAAAATTTATTATTATTATTTTTTTGGTTCACAAATACTGAATAAAAAAAGGGATAAATGGGTGGCTTTAACGTGAAATGCACTTAAAATGTGGAAGATTGGCCAAATGAAATCAAATTTTTGAGAGATTGGTTGAAGAAAGATTAGAAATTTGAATCCCTTTTTTTTTTTAATTGACTTTTAGACATCATTACCCCCCTTCAACCCTTTTCTTTCTAGTACTATTTAAGTCTTTTTTTATTAATAATTTTATATTAACTTAAGAAATGGACCGACTTATGCCCAATAGAAAAGAGTAATGTAAAAAGATACAACAGAAGTAGTAATACGTAGAAATTAAAATAAAGATAGAGATAATCTCAATGGTCAAAAGTATTAAAGATAGTGGGAAGATGTCACCTTCATTGGTTTTTATTTTTTATTTTTTTTTAAATAAATAAATGTTAAAGAAATTGAAATTTGAAATTAAATGCATTGAAAAAGTCTACTGCTCCCTCATTGTTGAGCCACCCCCACTAAAGAAGTACCTTTTGTTAGTGTAAATTTGGCTTTTGGTCTAACTCAACTTTTTATTTTAAAATTTTTTTTTTGGGGTCTAAATCAGTTAGACATGGAGTGACAATATGGGCAAACGAGAGTCCAAATACAACAAAACATGGAATGTGCCGCGAAACTCCCTGAAGAAAATTGGGAAAAGGGACAGAAACCCCTAAATGATATGCCTAGCTGGTTTATATGCAAGTTTCTACTATTAATATTTTTGAATTAAAGAAAAAAGGGATTAAGAGCATGAGATGACCCAACAATTCTCTTATGTTTCAAGAGCAGGCTGCATGGTCTTTTTTTTTTTTTCCTTTTTATAATAAAAAAACTAGACATTGCTAACGTCTCGGTTCGATTTTGAGAGCTAATAAAAATAAATACTCTAAATAAGACTTTCTTGCCACCATATCGTTATTATCCGTAGTTACATGCAAGTTTAACTATTGTAGTAGTTTTGGAAAAAGTGATCCAGTAGGATTCTCAAAATCAGTTCCGATGGGAAGTTTCATTGTATTTTGTCCATTTACTATCAAATTTACTTTTCGTTATGGTCACCAACTCACCATATGTAAGTAAATTACAACTTTTTATTTTTTACTTCAGATAAAATCATAAATAAATTACAAAAACACTACAATGGTGGTGATAGGTCAAACTTTCTGCCAAATTCTACCTTATTCAACCAACATTTTTACTTTTCGTTATGGTTAACATGCATAAATAAGTTAAGAAGATCTTATCAGAGTAAAAAAAAAAAGAAAAGAAATCCAGTTTTGCAGTCCATTGACAAAAGCTTCCATTACTCACCTTTCACGGCATAAACTTTTCGTTTCCCCATTTCTAGAAGGCTTGAGAAACCGACTATGTGGTCGGCAAAATCAAGATCCCGAACGTGTTCTATCAGGCCTCAAGTTTGTTAGGAATTTAGGATATGGGCCATTTGTAGAATTGTTCCTAAAAAGTGTTCCTAAAATGAAACTATCTGATATATTATCTAATTTATATAAAATGTTAGTGGCATCAATTTTAATTTTAAATTTTGAATATTAATTTATTTAGTACGTGAGTTGTTATCTAAATGAATTAGTATTGATATTCTTAACATTAAGTTTCAGTTCAGTTTTTTTTTGTTTTTTTTTTGTTTTTTTTTTTTTGTTGTTCAATTAGATAAATATGCAAGAGGGCAAAAAAACGTAAATATTCCTATATGGTAGATTGTTTCTATTCTCTTAAGGATAAAGGCACATTTTCATGTGGCATTAGGTCCAACTCCTTAAATTAATAATAATAATAATAATAATAAGTCACTCCTTAAAATAAAAACAACAATAATAATAATAATAATAATCCTGTCTTTGTTGAGTCAATGAGGTCTGTGCAGGAAAAGAAAGGAAAAAAACAAAAAAAGTCGTGCCAAAACACGATGTTGTCTTCACGAGAAGAAAACCTTGTTAAACTCTTATGATATGTTTAGTAAGAAAAATGAAAAATGAAAAAAATAAAGTATCACATTAGAAACATAGCATTTAATGGTTCAATCGAGATAGATATTTTCATTTTCGTATGATATGATGACTTTTAAAAACAGTACCGCAACGTTAACAAAGACAACGGAGCAAAAAGTAGGTGTCAGCAGGATCAGCTGCTTTGTTTTCTTATCAATGAAAGATTTGACGCCCCCCTCAGCATGGTGGTGGGTACCGGGGTACTGATATGTATTGTCTATTTTTGTGTCGTATGTTTGTTTCACTCTTGTTATCGTTTTCTACTTTCCTAGTCGTTTGTCCCAGTTTTCTTGTGAAATTCGTTTATCAATTTGGAAGGTGGTTTCCAGTGGGATCCAGATTTGGAATTTATAAAAAAAAAAAAAAAACCAAGTAGTGTATGCATGTGCAAATGCACGTGCTGTTTACGTGTGCGGTTGTTTTTGATTTAGGTCTATTAGTCTTTTTTTACACTATATATATGAATAAATTTTATAATATAATGTATACACATATGTAAATATACATATTTAGTATAAATATTATACTTCTTTCTAATTTTTAATTTAATGAACAAATAATAGGTTATTTCTATACAATAGAGTCCATTTATTCAGTTTAAATAGGCAGTGTCCAAGCCATATTCAGGATATGTTTAGTTTAACTGACACACCCTTAAAAAAAAAATTCTGTTTAACTCACTATAAATAGAGATATATATTTTTGAAAGGCATATTTTTGACCAGTCAAGGAACTGAAAGAGCACAAGAAAAATATTTCTAAATTTAATAAATGAATAAGAGAACAAGAAAAATATTTTTAAAAAAAATTATAATTGATCTTTTACTCATAAGAAGAAGATGTTGCTCTTGCTACGTAATTAATATCATTTTTTAAAGAACAAACTAACAAAAAAAAACAAAAAAAACAAAAAGCCTTCCGTTATCCCCACTCTCTCTTTTTTATGGGCTGGGCCAGGTGGGTGCAGTGAGAAAGAGATGACATCAACAGTTAAACCAATAAATTATTTGTGCACTTTTTGATAAATGCCACGAAATCATGCATTTGATTGATTTTGCTACACATAAAAAAACTCTTTTAAAAAATGTCATTAACGATATTATAAATATTTATTTATTTAATTATATTAAAATCTCAACTATTATTATTAATTGGTATCGTTATATAACCACTTGGTTATAAGTTTGTAACCACTTGGTTACAATTTGGTGACCACCTGGTTATCAGTGGGTTACTAATTGCCGGTGAGTTCCCGATTAGTAATCACTGTCGTTGACAAGTAACCAGTTAGTCACCAAATGTTAATCGACTGGTTACTAATCATCAGTGAGTTTTCGATCAGTAACCACTAGTGCCTCCGACTGGTAACCAGTTGGTTATCAAATAGTTATCGATTGGTGACCAAGCAGTTACCGATCGAAAACTAAATTGATAATCAGTTGATAACCGATTGGATAACCAACTAAATACTAATTGGTAACCAGTTGATAGTTGGTACCAATCATCGCGATGATGGGTTTTCGATTAGTTGGTTACCAACTGTTGGCGGTGTTTCTGATAGGTAACCACTATTACCGATGGGTAACCGGTTGGTAACCAACTGACCTCTAACGGGTTTCTGACTAGTAACGACTGCCTCTTGCGGGTAACCAGTTGGTTACCGAATGAAAACTTAATAACTAATGCCAGAAATTTCTGATTTCACCATATTTTTGGGTTTTGTCACAAATTTTTACCAAGAGCACCACCATAATTAAAAATCTTAAACTAGTTAATCACAAAACTGAAATTAAATAAAAAATTAAATTCACTGGTGACTGGTTACCAATCACCAGTGAGTTTTTGATCAGTAACCACTAGTGTCTCCGACTGGTAATCAGTTGATTACCAAATAGTTACCGATTGGTTACCAAATAGTTTCCAGTTGATGACCAAGTAGTTACCAATCAGAAATTAATAATATATACGTTGGTAGTTGGTATCAATCACTGCAATAATGGGTTTCCGATTAGTTGATTATCAACTGTTGGCGGTGTTTCTAATAGGTAACCATTGTCATTGACGGATAACCGGTTGATAACTAACTGACCTCTGATAGATTTCTGACTAATAACGACAGTCTTTTGTGGGTAATCAGTTGGTTACTGAATGGTTATCAGTCGGTTACCGAATGAAAACTTAATAACCAATATGTCGGAAATTATTTTGGGTTTGTCAGCGGAGTATTTAAACAAACACCAAATTTTTACCAAAATCACAATAATTCCATAAAAATCTTAAACCAGTCAATCACAAAACTTAAATAAAACAAAAAATTTTAAAATTTCACATAATCAGATTTTTTTTTCTCTTTCCCTATTTCTGTCACTCTCTATCTCTTGCTCCTTTCCCTAGTTGTGCAGAGGAGAAATTCGCAGCCACCAGACGCCTCTCGGAGCCTTGATCGCGGCTGATCCGTCGTTGAATGGCGGATGGCTTCTTCCCGGCGAGGTCGAGTCGGCTAAGCTCGGACCCAATCTAAGAGGTCCGGCCAGATCTTGCCAGAATTGCAAAACCTTAGGAGCTGTCAACATAGAACACAACTTGGCAGAGAGTTCAGAGTTGGCGGCGTCGCGATTGTCGGGACAGATCTTCGGCGACTGCAGCTGCGTGAAGATGGAGGTCCA
Source organism: Ficus carica (assembly GCA_009761775.1). Classification (NCBI taxonomy): domain Eukaryota; kingdom Viridiplantae; phylum Streptophyta; class Magnoliopsida; order Rosales; family Moraceae; genus Ficus; species Ficus carica. Next base: position 866,266 of record CM019748.1, on the reverse strand, counting down.
GTCCGGCTTGCGTGGAGAAGATCCTCCAATCCTTGCCTTCTGCACTGGAGATCGTGAGACGGAGGTTTGACGAAAATACGGTCTGGCTCGCATGGAGGAGAACCACCGTCGGCTTCACCGCGCTGGAGATCGACGGCGTGGAAGGCGATTGGAGTGACGACGATCGGAGAGAAAATGGGCGCCGGAGATCGGAAGTGAGGAGAGAGTGAGGGAAGAGAGAGAGAGTGTGTTGAAATGGGGAGAGAGAGAGAATGTGGAGGAAAAAAAAAGAAATAATTACACAAATCATCGTCTCCTCTCCGTTCGACACGGGGACAGAGAGAAAGAGAGGAGAGCGCGACAGCAGCAATAGAGAGGAGGGAGAGAGATAGCAGGAAGAGAGAGAAGTGAAAGAGAAGAGCTTGTAGAGAGAGAAAAGGGTAAAATAGGAAACAATTAATTGATTTTAAAGAGGTAATATAGAATATGATATTATTTATCCATTTTTTAAAAAGCTGCTATATTTCAATACGATCTATGAAATATGCTATATGGTATAACTTCTCTGTTAGAAAACTCCCCCATCGGCTTAAATAGAAGTAGATCTTTTAATGAAGCCCTTTTTATTGTTTTTTGTTTGTTAAGAAGTGCATCCAATTTTTTCATTCGTTTCTCTGTAATGTAAGGTTGTTTCTTGTTATCTTTTCTTGTCTTGTTAACTCTTGCAGCTAAATTTTATTTTATTTTTCAAAAAATTTTTTTTTATTAATTTAGATTGAGGGTGCTATAAGACGAGTTTTTAAGTGAACGCCAACCTCTTTAGGATATGCTGAAAATCCCAGTTCCTCCATTGTAATTTTTTTTGTAATACAGATTTCATTTAGGCACTAGCACACTACAACATACTTGCACTTGAAAAACGATAGTGGCAATTGATTCATAAGTATGCACAAAAAGCTATTGCTCAAATTCAAGATTTTACAAGGAAAAATATTGTAGAAAAAGTTTTTTAAATTATGATTCGAACTTATAAACCCAATAAGTTGAAATTGCTTTTCGTCTACTTATTTATTTAAAGAAATTATTAAATTAAGTGTCAAATTTTTAGTTTTCAAGGGTTTTTAATAAGAATAACGAGGATACATTTATATGTACAATATATTCATTTATGTAAAATTTCTTGTTAATACGACACATAATTATATGCATAAAATTTCAAGATTCTTTCATGAATTTTGATATTAGAGAGTTGAGAGACCAAAGTGATAAGGTATAAATAATTCAAGGATTAAAAGCACAAATTATCCTTATACTTCACAAAGGTATAACACAAACAGACTCGTAAAATGGGGTGCTATGGTAACCCCAAATTGGCAATAAACTCATCAATGTTTTGGTCAGAACTTCCACCTTCATTGACAGCCTTCTTGGCCAATGCACTCCATTTGATTGCATTCATTTTCATCTCTTTTCCTCTCTCTCCCTCTATTATTTCCTTCACACAAATTTCCACATCTTCTCCTCTTACAATCCCTTTCTCATCTTTCGGAGGTTTGAGCCCAACTTTCCAAACATCCACAACGTACTTTGCATTTGTACTTTGGTCACTCCATTGCGGAATTGCCACCATTGGAACTCCCAAACTAAGGGCTTCCAAAGTGGAGTTCCAACCGCAGTGCGTCACAAAGCAGCCAATGGCGTCGTTTGCTAGAACCTCTAACTGCGAACACCAGGAAACGACAAGACCCTTGTCAGAAGATCTTGTGTCGTCGACGAACCCTTTTGGGAGCTTATGTTCCTCTGATGTTCTGACCACCCAGAGGAAGTTGCAGTTGCTTCTCTTTAGGCCTCTGGCGAGTTCCTTTATTTGCTCGGCCTCAACGGCAGCTATACTCCCGAACGACACGTAGGCGACGGACCCTTTTTGGCGTGAGTCTAGCCATTTCAGGCAAGCTTCACTGTGCGGCTTGAAGAGGCTGAAACCATATTGAGTGTCGCCTTCAAGTCGCTTATCTAAGTACATGGATGGAATTGTTGGTCCAATTGTCCTCAGGGGCAAAATCGTCATCATCCACTTGGCCACCTTGCATACATATAAAAAAATATATGAAATTTACATCAAAATAGTACTTAGAAGATGACTAACAAAAAAAAGTATAGCTAATTCACAAAATAGTGCATAAAGTCTGTTATGAAACTTAAAACAACATAATGGATAATTAAAATTGCTCCGTGTGACTTTTTTTTTTTTTTCAAAATCTCTATTCTTAATTTTTTTTCGTGAAGGTAATTTAAAAATGAGGGAAAAAAGAATACAAAAGCAATTAGTCAAGATTAAAAAAGAATGAAAACACTAGCTCGTAGGGCCTTTGCTTTTTCTGAAATTGAATACTGTTGGTGGTGGTTCGTGTTGCTATATCCCTCGTGCAGGAAATATGACAGCCCACACACTTGCTCGTAGGGCCTTTGCTTTTTCTATTGATCGTTTTTGGTTGGAGGATACTCTGGATTGTATCCTGGATGTTATAGCCAAAGATTCCTTGGCTGCGTTTGAACAAAAGTTAGAGTCTTTTTCTCAAAAAAAAAAAAAAAAACAAAACATAAAAGAAATTGTATAAAATATATAAATCTTTTTATTTATAATCAGACCGTGATCTTCGATAATTTTGAGATTAATGATTTTGGTTTTCCCAAAGATCAATCTCTATATATCCCTCAGTTAAATTTACTCTTTCCAGCTCTTTTTTCTTCCTGAATTCCTAAAACCCTTAAGTTGCAAAACTAACATATATATATATATATATATATAGCTAGCAACTTCGTTAAAATCTCTTCAGTTTTCCTATCCTTTTCAATCAATATATGATTTTGAAAAATTAAAATTGTAATCCATGCAGAGTTTATATATATATATATATATATATACACACGCACATAATATCATACTAATTTAGCTTGCTTTTATTCACTAATTTAAATATAATTTTTTGAGTTAAAATTGTTTGATTTCTAAAAAATTAGTTGTAAAAGTTTAATTTGAAATGGCGTTTCAAACAAACGCTTAACCTCAGACTGTGTATTCTTACCTCTTCTTCCAGCTCATAGTAAGTGTTGCAAAGCACCCAATCAGCTTTCTCCACATTGGAGAACTGATTCACAACCATCTTTATGAAAGCCGGGTACGACACCGTATCATGCACGAACGACGGCAAGTCCGACGGCTCGAGCGGCGGACACCCGGGGAGCGAAATAGTCTCCGACTCCGAAACCGGACTCAGCAATCCTTGGTGGACATGGTAGTACACGCCGTCAACAGCGCAAGACTGGGTGAGGAAAGTAGCTCCGACCAGCCCAAGCTCCTTTGCTACGTCGAGAGCCCAAGGCAAGAACGAGTCATAGACTATGCAGTCGACCGGTCGACCGGTCTCCGACAGCTTGTGGACTAGTTGGGTCAGAGTCTCCGGCCCGACTCGCCAGAAGCGGTCGAAGTAGGCATCGGTGCTCTCCGCTAGTTGTCTCCCGCCATCGTCGTAGCCGTCGGAGATGGTATCAAAGGCGATGGCGGCGGAAGTAGCGGCGGCGGTGGTGACGTGGAGGTTTTTGTGCATGAACTTGGTGGTGACGAGGGTCACGTGGAGGCCTTTGTGGTGTAAACGCTTGCAGAATTGGAGCAAGGGGTTGATGTGGCCTTGGGTTGGGTAGCACAAGACTAAGCAGTGTGATTTTCCCTTCTCGGCCATTTTTTTCTCTTTCATACAAGAATGATGCAAGAGTTTGTATTTTTGAAGTGCACTTTCTTCTCGGCCATTTTGTATATTTGGTAACAATTTTGAGCCAGTTTGTTGGCTTTTTAGAAATGATTTTGTCACAAGTATAAAAAAAATGAAAATGTTTTAAAAATGACTTTGAGATTTTTTTTGAATTTATGTTTGATTTTATGTTTCTAGAGAAATTGATTTGACCATTAAGTACAAGAAAAAGTAAAATTGTGTTTGAGTTTGTTTTTCTGAAAATATTTATGGAGTATGTAAGCTTTAAAAAATAAAACTGAAAAGAGAAAATAACTTAAACTCATTTTCAAATTCTTTAACAAAAAATGAAAACGATTTTTTGTTTCTATTTCTGTTTTCTGACTTTGTGTGCAAAACACATGCTATTTCAAAACCATTTTGAAAGCAGTTTTATTAAAAACTGTGAGATTTCTTTTCAAAATGTTTTGAAAACAATACCAAATGGGGTCTTTGTTTTTTCTTTCAAATTTTTTTTTTTTAATTTGCAATTGTTTAAGTCAAATTGAATAATGAAAATATATAAGTTAGATAATAACTCAACTTGTAGTGTGAGTTGACTTCATGAACATGCATTGCATCTACAGCTTCAACTACAAAGACGCAAACATTAATGAATATATTTTTCAAATTAAAAACGAACTTCATATATATATATTTTTAAATAATAGTCTAAACATATTAGAAAGTCATAAATATTAAGAACCAAAAAAAAAAAAGTTGAAGAAACATATATGCAACTTCTCTTCTACATAAAGTACAGTATGTAAATCACAAGTTGAAAAATTTATGAACATGAAAAAAAAAAAAAAAAAAAAGAGGAGGGGTGGGTCCTAATAATTGAGTCACTAATACTAGTGTGATGGCCTAGCAATTAAAAATTGTATAATTGAATATCTGTTATATAATGTTTGTATGTTGAATTTTTTTTAGGGTTTTAAATATAAAAATTTGATTTTCTGTCAATTCTATATTCGATTGAATGTATCTGAGACGTCCATAGATATTCTTTCCACGGAACAAAAAAACAAAAAGCAAACTCCAAGTCATAGACTAATGAGTAACGAGTGTTCCTCAAGTCCTCAATCTAAACGTGTACAAATTTTAGTGTCAGTGAAGATGGGGTGAAGAAATTGCACTCCTCACCAACCATTCTTGATATGTTTTATCCTAATAAAAGGTCCAGTCACCGTACTCCACGTGGGATGAGCTGCCTACTTTTCTAAACGCATTCTATTTGGACAAGTAAATCAGAGCTAAAATCTTTCTTTCGTACTTGTCGTTTATATTATTATAATTATTAGTCTCGATGATAGGGATGGTAATGGAAGCGGGATGTGATAAGATTGGAGAATGCTTTTCTGTCCTTATTCCCGCTCCTAAAATCATTCGCATCCTCGCATAAGTAGAAACGGTGTGATAACTCTATTATTTTTAGTGTTTTTAAACTTATATTTTTGCCAAGATCGAGGATTTTCTATCGGAAGGACTTTTTTTATATCTGTCTCGTTTCTAATCTATTATTAATTTACATTTGAAAATACAATAAAGTATAAATAAACTATAAATTTAGTTCAAAATCAAAGATTTCGCAAACAAACCAAATTCTAAACATATGCGAATGAAATCTTAATTACAAAGTCATTTAAGATCTTATTAAAACATTACAATTTCTAAAAACTAAACCTTTATAAAACACTTAAGCTAAAAAAACTTGAAACCATAAATAATAAATGTAAAATTCTCCTTATTAGTCTATCTCTTGTAGCTTCAATCTTCATTTATAGATGCACACACTTTTAAAATTTAATATATTTTGAATTATATAAAATCAAAAACACGTATATATTGGAACCGGGATGGGACAGGGGCGGGGCGGGGAGTGCTTTCCCCGTCCCTACCCCACTAATCTTTCAGAAAAAAAAAAAAAATCCCCATCCCCATCTTCATACCTGAACTTTGTCCCCCATCCCCGAACATGAAATTTTTTTTCCTTGATGTAGTTAGTGTTCCAAAAAAAAAAAATTTAAATAAATAAATTATTCAATATTTGTTTAATAATATCTCTTGAGCCCTCTCCTTCGTCGTTGTTTCTTTCCTTCTTTTTCTGTTTTTGAGAATGATACTAAGACCCGTTTGTTATTATTTTAAAAATGTTTTTCGATAATATGATTTTCTCGAAAATGATTATAAGATAGCATTTGTTTTGCACCGAGTCAAAAAATAAAAATGAAAGCAAAAGTCATCAGATGTTGAGTTTAGGAATGAGATTCGTTCCATATACGGAATAGGAGGACTATCAGGATGGAACTGTGGATGAGGTTGGGTCATTTTACTTGTTAGGCGTTTCCATACAGATTGGTCATTATTCGGCCTATCCTTTCGAGGTTTTAACCTATAAGAGGAGACAAGTCATCTTGTGGTGCATATGTCGGCCTTCATCAATGTTGAGTCATGTGTTTGCCATGCCTTTCTAGTATTTTCTTCTGTCGGTATTAAGGAGCCTCGCTCCCCTACGTGTTTTGATGTTCTAATTTGGGTTCTTTTTTTTCCTTTGTAAAAATGGCGGTTCTTATCCCGATTAGTTAGTTAGTTTGGTGTTTGCTTTTGTTTTCCATATGCAATATGTGTATATCTATGGCGTTTTATTTAGTCTTGGTGTTATCAGTTCTCGCCATCGATTGTTTAGATATTTTTACCAACTACAAAACTTTTGTGGAGTCCAATACTTACTATTTCTTTTTGGGCTTTTCCTAAATTTTTTGAGGGAGAAAGAGCAAAATAATATTTTTGAAAAAAGTAATAGTAAATTATAGAAAAATATTTTAAACATAGTAAAAATAGTATAATATGACCATATAATATGAAATAAAACCCCTTATCCTCCTCTCACTCACTCTCTTTCTCACTCCTCCTCTCTCCTTTTCTTTTAATATGAAACTATGCACATAAATTTGTTATTAAAAATTAACAAAAAATATATTATTTTCTAGAAAATCCAAATTTATCATATTTTAAAAAACATGCTATCAATTTCAAAAATATAAATGAAATTTGCTATTTGTTATAATTTTTCAATTTTTGATGGAACCAATTGTTTTTTTATAAAAAGATTTCATGTATAAAGTTTGGTGATTATATTACCTTTTAGATTTTGGAATATATTCTCTTTCCAACAAAAGAAAGAAAGACAACGATTGGTTTCCTATTTTGTCATATCTTCTCTCTCAACCAAATTCAATTTGTAGAACTTCTTAAATTTCTCTTTTTTAAAAAAAAATTATATTACTCAAGTCGACCTAATAGAATTTTGTATTATTATTTTATTAAATTACTGCGCATTTACTCTCAATTGACTGAGAAAATATCCCGAATTCTACCATGAGCCATACTTAATGAAAATTCTTGGACATTTATCTTAATTCGTACCTTGAGGCCATGCCATGAGAGTTATAATTAGAAGTTCATTTTGTTGAATTTCTTCTTTATAACCTCATTTGTTGCATGCACGCTTAGTTGCACTTGCAGCAACAATAAACAATGTAAATGTGTGCAGGAATTACTTCATCTTAACTTTTGGCCCTTTCCACTCTCTCACTGTCGTTTGGCAATCACTTTAGTTATTCGTTAAATATTTGGTAGAAGAAAAGTAAAAATTGTGTTTTGAACTAGCACTTGTATTCTTTTTTTCAACGGGGTTATGTCAGAGTCTTACAGTTCAAAGTTTTTTTTTTTTTTTTTCAAACTTCTGTAAGAAATATTACGATTCACAAACAAGTGATGACTTGAGAACAATTGATATGAATAAATACATGGTTACATAACATTTTCTTTTGACCAAACAAAAATGATATTTAATTTTTTTATATTAAGTTTTTAAAGTCTTAAGGCATATTTGTAGCAACGTTTTCAAACCGTAAAATGTCATCTGGATCCAAAACTTTCAATTCTACATTAAACTCTCTTTTTTTCATTTTCAAAAAATTCAAACTTTAAAAGTACATAACTTTCTCATTTCAAATTGAAATGAGATGATTGTTATGTCAAAATGCTCACAACGACAAGACAAGATCCATTTTGTATATTTTTTTATGAACACATTTTAAATTTTTGTATCATTTTCTATGTCACAAAAATTTTCTAGAAGTCTTCTCTCCAAACTCACATTTTCAACCTAACTTCCAAAACATCGTCTCTAGACTCCCACAAACAGGCCCTTAATTATAACACTGAAAAAATTTCAGATTCTTAAAAGAGTAAGAGCTCTCTTGGAAAAACCACACTGTCATTTCCACATCAAACTTTTCTTGTAAACCAAAACTCAATTTTAAAACATTTTTTGAAGTAACTTATAAACCCATGAAATCAAAATATCTTCCAAGGAGCAACGCGACGAAAATATTAAAAAATTAATGGAAACAAGATTTCAAATAGATATATTTATATTTTTTTCCCCTCTTTTTATACTTTTGGGTTTTTTTTTATCCTAAAAAAAAAAAAAACTATTTTAACTAAAGAAATAATCCAAAAATATACTTTTTGAAAGACAATCCTATAAATCACACCTTTTTAGCCAATGTACTCCACTTGATCGCGTTGGATGTGATTTCTTTCCCTTTCTCTCTGTGCCACATCTTCTTCTCTTACAATTCCTTTCTCATCTTTCGGAGGTCTGATTCCAACTTTCCAAATATCCTCTACGTATTTTGCATTGGTACTTTGGTCAGTCTATTGTGGAATGGCTACCATTAATTGGAACTCCCAAACTAAGGGCTTCCAAAGTGGAGTTCCCACCACAATGTGTCAGAAAGCATCCAACGGCGTCATTTGCCAAAACCTCTATCCACGGACACCAAGAAACAACAAGACACTTGTCAGAAGATATTGTGTTGTCCACGGACCCTTTTGGAAGCTTATCTGCCTCTGATGTTCTGACTATTAGGAAAGATAATATTAGAATTAGGGAAATTTGTTATTTTGTACGTAATTATCCTTATTAGGAACTTTTGATTTATTTGTAATATTGTAATTTAGAATAATCTCCTCTTTCAGAAAATTTGTAAATATTAAGTAACTTACTCGATTATATATACTTGTAACTTATATTTATATGGGAGCCTATTTATAGTGCTCTTTACTAATATATTATTTGTTCTTAGTCCGTAGATATAAGCATATTTACGTTAAATATCTATGTTTTCTCCACTTCTCCTTCCTTTCTTATTACTTATATTGTTTTCTTATTTAATTTTCTATACTGACCACCCAGAGGAAGCGACATTTGCTTTTCCTTGGCCCGCAACCTGCTCGGCTTCAACGGCAACTAAACTCCCGTGCGACACGTAAACAACAGACCGTTTGAGCGTGCGCTTAGCCATTTCATGCAGGCTTCGCGGTTTGGGTTGGAATGGCCAAAACCGTATTGTTTGTCTCCTTCATGGAAGGTATGGCTGGTCCAACCGTCCTAAAGGACAAGATCTTCATCATATATCCAGTTTACCACCTATACGTACATGTCAAAAAGTTTTGATTAATATTCATAAAATATAAATATATATATATGTACACACACATGATGATGATAAGTACAAGGGCTAATTAACAAGTATTAGGGAAATTGAAGAACATAAGATTTTAAGGCAAAAACTATTTAATTTGTTATGTAAAGAAGGAAGATAGGTAGTCAAATATTAGATGAGAAAGAAAATAAGAATTGAAGCATTAAATAGCCTGGTGACAATGAATAGCCTGGTGAAAATATTCAACAAAAGAGAGATATATGTAGAAAAAGAATAACATGAAGGGATGGTAATTTTACTTACGAATTTGATTATCCTTGTACACCCAATCAGAATGAGGGAAAGTAAACCTAATCATTTTGCTTTATTTTTGTTATTTTTTAATTTATCATATTTAACTAATTTGTTCTAATATGCTTTCTTTTACTAGAGTACTTAGATCTTAGTTATGTATTGTTGTATTCTATGATAACTAATATTTTTTTTTTGGGACTTTGGACTAGTTATCCTAAAATGGTATGCTCAAGTTTTGAAGAATTAATGTAACTTAATTGCTTCTATAACCATCCGTACATGGGATATATACTTCAGTGTCATGTGTGTAATATACACACACACACAGTAGCTCAAGCTACTTCGTTATCGTACCAAAAGTTTTGGAAGTTTAGTCACCCCCTCGTTTGTTGTTGCAGCTGATTTCACTACCACTGGATGTCGGCCTTTTGATGTCGAAATTGCCACTCGATTTCTTGGATTCATCATATTCCTCTCCTCGCTTATAGGAGAAAACATATGAATCAGAGAAATTAAGATCTTTAAAGGAAAATTAGGTTAAGTGGCCTATTCAAATTACTTAATCTAATAGATAGTCTACTTTTCATTTATTTAGGCTTTGTTTGGTATTTAAGTTTAACTCCAACTATACTTTTTCGTCTCAATTTTTATTTATTTTTTTTAAATGTCAACAAAATTTATAACTAGTTTTTGAAAAATCAACCAACTCCAACTTAAAATTTATAACTAGTATAGATATATATATATATATATATATGTTCCTAACAGTATTTCTCCCATTAGGTTTTATTTATTTATTTGTCATTTGAAGTTTTCCATGACATCACATGAAAAGAAAACGTGACCTCTATATGCTATATAAATACGTATAATGTAGAAACAATTTTCTCTCCATCAGAAATATCCTAGTTCTCACAAATTAACTAATCCAGCTTTTTAATTGAGAAGTACTAGACACAAACATGCCAATGGCAATGGATTTGAAATAAAAATAATTCTGATTGATTTCGTGAGCCCTCCGCCGATGAGATTGTGGCCTGTGGCCGGTGTTTACCTTTCGCCGGTGTCGAATGCTTTGTAGGAAGATCATAGTTTTGATCATCAGCCATCATCAAAGATAGAAGGATTAAGCATATTCTTCTTCTTATTATTACTTTTTTCTTAAAAAAGGAATAACTTTAAGAGAGTTAATCCACTTTGCAATATGTTTAAAGAAAATAGTTGACACACAAAAAAAAAAAAAAAAAAACAAACAAACAAAGTCCCAAAAAATGAAGGGAAAAAAAAAACCAAAGAAAGGAAAATATATATTTTGGTTGATTGAACAAGATAATCCCTATTATATCCGACGATGAAAAGAGTCCCACACAACTGACAACTCCCATAATTATGGAGAAAGGATCACTCATTACCATCTCCTCCTAATTCGCACTCAAAGACTTGTAACTTTCCCAGCTTTTTGGTCTGATTCAACTTCACAACCACAAATATCTCAACCTCCACCTCGTCGTCGTCGGCCGACGCCAAGTTGACGCTCTCGGCGGCCGATAGCCCTATGGCCGGGAATGTACCATTCGCCGGTGACGGACGCGCTGTCGGAGGCGAAGTCGAAAGTCTTCGAGAGGCTTCTTGACCAGCCCAAGGACGCGCCGCCTCAGAGCTAGTTTCTCACCAAGACCCCCTCCGAAAGCCGCACCACAATCCTCTACAATGAATTAAAACGACAAAATTCCTTGAAAGACAATGCCATAGTAAACGGCATCAAACATGAAGAGGGACAGCTATCAAGAAGAAACAACGGCGAGTTGGGGGGGGGGGGGGGGGGGGAGGGGGGGGGGGGGGGAGGAAACAAAATTATTAACACGATATAGCTGTATAAAACCGACGAGAAGTAATAAAAACGACATCAAACTTAGAATCGATAGCACAATCAAATGACAAATCCTAAAATATCAAAGCAACAAAAAATACAACACGAGGTTCAAATGATTAAAAATAAAAATCTTTAATTCCCTAGTTTCATAAAACTATACAAACTTTATAAACGGCAATGAGTTCAAGTAGACAATTCTAAGAGACTAAACCCACAAAAACTTTCAAGTCAATATAAAAAACGACTGAATTTCATAAGAAAAAAGCAACCTTATAGTGTGCAAATGACACATATTTAACGAGGACCATATTAGAAAGCATCCCGTTGGCTTAACAACAGATAGGAGTAGATCTTTTAACGAAGCCCTTCTTATTATTAAAGGAAGTGCATCTTTTTTCATTTGTTTCTCTTTTATGTAAGATTATTTCTTGTTATGTTTTCTTGTTTTGTTAATCTTGCAACTATATTAAATTTTTTTTTATCAATTTTCTTTTTTTATTAATTTAGATTGGGGTTTGATATAAAACGAGTTGATTAGTTGACGCCAACATCTTTGGAATATGCTAAAAACCCTTCCTCCATTGTAATCTTTTTTGTAATGCAGATTTCATTTACACACTAGCACACTGTCACGTACTTGCACTTGAAAACTATAGTGGCAATTGGTTCATAAGTATGCACAAAAAGCTATTGTTCAAATTCAAGTTTTTACGAGAGAAAACATTGCAGAAAAAGTTTTTTAAATTGTGGTTCAAACTTATAAACCCAACAACTTGGAATTGTTGTTTGTCTACATTTTTACTTAAAAAAATTACTATATTAAGTGTTAAATTTCTAGTTTTGAATGGTATTTAATAAAAATAGTTGTTTCTGTAAAATTTCATGTTAACACGGAATTGACACATGATTATATATATTAAATTTCAAAATTCTTTTATTAATTTTGATATCAGAGAGTTGAGAGACCAAAATGACGATGTGTAAATAATTCAGGGATTAAATGCACAAATTACCCTGATACTTCACAAGGGTACAACATAAACAAAATCGTAAAATGAGGTACTATGGTGACCCCAAATTGGCAATAAACTCATCAATGTTTTGGTCAGAACTTCCACCTTCACTGACAGCCTTCTTGGCCAATGCACTCCACTTGATTGCATTCATTTTCATCTCTTTTCCTCTCTCTCCCTCTATTATTTCCTTCACACAAATTTCCACATCTTCTCCTCTTACAATCCCTTTCTCATCTTTTGGAGGTTTGAGCCCAACTTTCCAAACATCCACAACGTACTTTGCATTTGTACTTTGGTCACTCCATTGCGGAATTGCCAACATTGGAACTCCCAAACTAAGGGCTTCCAAAGTGGAGTTCCAACCGCAGTGCGTCACAAAGCATCCAACGGCGTCGTTTGCTAGAACCTTTAACTGCGGACACCAAGAAACGACAAGACCCTTGTCAGAAGATCTTGTGTCGTCGATGAACCCTTTTGGGAGCTTATGTTCCTCTGATGTTCTGACCACCCAGAGGAAGTTGCAGTTGCTTCTCTTTAGGCCTCTGGCGAGTTCCTCTATTTGCTCGGCCTCAACGGCGGCTATACTCCCGAACGACACGTAGGTGACGGACCCTTTTCGGCGTGAGTCTAGCCATTTCAAGCAAGCTTCACTGTGCAGCTTGAAGAAGCTGAAACCATACTGAGTGTCGCCTTCAAGTCGCTTGTCTAAGTACATGGATGGAATTGTTGGTCCAATTGTCCTCAGGGGCAAAATCGTCATCATCCACTTGGCCACCTTGCATACGTATAAAAGTATGAAATTTACATCAAAATAGTACTTAATTAGAAGATGATTTAAAAAAATAAAAAAAATAAAAAAAGTTTACAAAATTCACAAAATAGTGCATAAAGTCTGTTTTAAAACTTAAAACAACATAATGATTAAATATCGCTCCCAACTTCCCCGTATGACTTTTTTTTTAATCTCTTTTTATTTTTTATTTTTCCGTGAAGGTAATTAAAAAATGAGAGAAGAAAAGAATATAAAAGCAATTTGTCAACGGTATTCCACATGAGATCATCATGATTAAAGAGAACGAAAAAATAAATGGTATAAAATATAAATCGACCGTGATCTTCCATAATATTGAGATTCATGATTTTGGTTTGTCCAAAGATCAATCTCTATATATCCTTCAATAAAATTTACTCTTCCCAACTTATTTTTCCTTCTTGAATTCCCAAAATCCTTAAGTTGCAAAACTAAAAAAATATACATACATATATATATATAGCTAGCAACTTCATTAAATTCCTTCACTTTTCCTATTCCTTAATCTTTCAATCAATATATGATTTTAAAAACTTAAAATTGTAATCCGTACAGAGTCTATATATATATACACATACACAAAGCATCATACTAATTTAGCTTTGCTTTTGATTCATATTTAAATATAATTTTTTGAGTTGAAGTTGTTTAATTTTTCAAAATTAATTATTGAAAAAAAAGATAAAAATAAGTTGTAAAAATTTAATTTGGAATGGCATTTCAAACAAAGTCTTAAACTCGACTGTGTATGCTTACCTCTTCTTCCAGCTCATGGTAAGTGTTGCAAAGCACCCAATCAGCTTTTTCCACATTGGAGAACTGATTCACAAGCATCTTGATGAAAGCCGGGTACGATACCGTATCATGCACGAACGACGGCAAGTCCGACGGCTCGAGCGGCGGACATCCAGGGAGCGAAATAGTCTCCGACTCCGAAACCTGACTCAGCAATCCCCCGTGGACATGGTCGTACACGCAGTTCACCGCGCAAGACTGGGTGAGGAAAGCAGCTCCGACCAGCCCAAGTTCCTTTGCCACGTCGAGAGCCCAAGGCAAGAACGAGTCATAGACTATGCAGTCGACCGGTCGACCAGTCTCCGACAGCTTGTGGACTAGTTGGGTCAGAGTCTCCGGCCCGACTCGCCAGAAGCGGTCCAAGTAGGCCTCGGTGCTCTCCGCTTGTTCTTGCCCGCCGTCGTCGTAGCCGTCGGAGATGGTGTCGATAGCGATGGCGGCGGAAGCAGCGGAGGCGGTCACGTGGAGTTTTTTGTGCTCGGACTTGGTGGTGACGAGGGTCACGTGGAGGCCTTTGTGGTGTAAATTCTTGCAGAATTGGTGCAAGGGGTTGATGTGGCCTTGGCTTGGGTAGCTCAAGACCAAGCAGTGTGGTTTTCCCTTCTCGGCCATTTTTTTTTTTTTTTTTTCTATTTCAAACAAGAATGATGCAAGTGTTTGTATTTTTGAAGTGAACTTAATCTTCTCGCTTCTCAATTATGCTAGCATGAGGGAATGGCCATTTTATAACAAGAGTCCCTTTGGCAGCGTTTTGATTAAGTACGAAATAGAAATGAGAATGTTTTAAAAATGATTTTGAGATATTTTTTTAAATTGTGTTTGATTGTGTTTTTAAAGAAATTGATTTGAGTACAAGATCACAAAAATAAAATTGTATTTGGATATATTTATAAAAATGTGTATTGAATGTGTAAGCTTTAGAAAATCAAAACTGAAATAAAAAAACAATTTTATTTTATTTTTAAATTCTTTAACAAAAAATAAAAACGATTTTTTTTGTTTTCATTTCTATTTTCTGATTTTGTGTAAAAAAAAAAATATTTCAAAATCATTTTCAAAACAACTTTATTGGAAACTGTGAGAGTCCTTTTCAAAATATTTTGGAAACAATACTAAACGGAACATTTGTTTTTTCTTTCAAATGATTTGTTTAATTTGCAATTGTTTAAGTCAAATTAAATAATGAAAATAAATAATTAGGTATGCTAATAACTCAACTTGTAATTAATGTGAGTTGACTTTTATGAACATGTATAGTATCTCCAATCTACGTATCTTCATATATAGAGATGCAAACATTAACGAATTTTTTTTTTCAAACTAAAAATTCATGTGTATTTTTTAAAATAATAGTCCAAACATATTAGAAAGTCATAAACATTTAGAACCAAAAATAATAATAATAATAAAAGTTGAAGAAACAGATGCAACTTCTCTTCTACATATGGTACAAAGTATGGCAATCAAAAGTTGAAATATTTATGAAAATGAAAAAAAAAAAAAAAAAAAAAAAAGGAGGTGTGGGTCCTAATTGAGTCACTAATACTACTGTGAAAATTATATAATTGAGTCTGTCTACAATGTTTGTATGCTGATTGATTTTTTGTGGGTCTTAAAAAAAAAAATTGTTTTTATGTCAATAGTATATTCGATTTAATGTATCTTAGACACTCATAAATATTATTTCCACAACACCATTCCATCTTTACTAAAGAAACAAAAACAAAAAGAAAACAAAAAACAAAAAAAGCAAACTTAAAGACATAACTAATTAATGAGTGAATAAATGTTCCTCATCAAGTCCTTCTCAATCTAAACGTGTACAAATTTTATTTTGGTATCAGAGAAGAGGGGGTGTGAAATTTCCTCACCAACCATTCTTGACTCGTCTTAACATCGTAATGAAAGACCTAGTCATCGTATTCCACGTGGGATGAGCTGGTTTGTTTTCTAAACAATGGACGCATTCTATTTGAACAAGTAAACCAAAAACAAATCTTTCTTTCTATTTTTTTTTCTTTTCTTTTTTTTTTTTTTTGACAAAACAATTCTATCTTTCGTACTTGTCGTTCATATAACATTATTCGTCTCGCTGATAAGTGCTAACTCGATGTAGACAGTGTTCCAAAATAAATAAATAAATAAATAAAATAATTCAATATTTTTTAAATAATATCTTTCGGGCCCCCTCGTCCCTCGTTATTTCTTTTCTTATTTCTCCATTTTTGAGATAGATATTAAGGCCGTCTGGTATTGTTTTGAAAACATTTTCTGATAATATGGTTCTCAAAAATGATTATAGAATAGAAATTATTTTGCATCGAGTCAAAAAATAAAAATGAAAGCCAAAAAGTTGTCGAATGCTGAGTTCAGGAATGAGATTCGTGCCATACACGAAGGGGAAGAGTTATCAGAACAAAGCTATGAATGAGGTTGGGAGTTTAGTTGTGAGGTGTTTCCAGGCACGTTAGTCATTTTTCGGCCTATCCTTTAGAGGTTTTAGCATGTAGGAGGAGGCAAGTCATCTTGTGGTGTGCATGTCGGCCTTTATCATTGTGGAGACATGTGTTTTTAATTGCTTGCCTTTCTACTATTTTTTTCTACTTGTATTAAGGGCTGGCCTCGCTCTCCTATGTGTTTTGACGTTCTAACTTGGGATTATTTTCCTTTGTAACAACGGCGGTTCTTATTCTGGTTATTTAGTTAGTATAGTGTTTGCTTTTGTTTTCTGTTTGCAATATTTGTTTATGTGTGGTGTTTTGTATGGTCTTGGTGTTATCAGTTTATCGCCATCAATTTTTTAGATGATTCTATCAACTGCAGAACGTTTGTGGAGTCCAATACACATTTTCTTTTTGGGCGTTTCATAATTTTTTTTTTGATAGAACCGATTGTTTTTTATAAAAAGATTCTATGTATAAAATTCGGTGATCATAATATTACCTTTCATATTTTAGAATATATTCTCTTTTCAAACTAAAGAAAGAATGAATGAAACGATTGGTTTCATATTTTGTCATATCTTCTCTCTCCACCAAAATCAATTTGTAGAACTTCTTACCTTTCTCTCTCTCTCTCTCTTTTTTAATAATTATATTTCTCTGGTCCACGTATTGAATTTTGTATCATTATTTTATTAAATTCCTGCATTTATTCTCATTTTTCTAAGAAAATAAGCCGAATTCCACCTGAGCCAAATTTAATTAAAATTCTTACATTTATCTTTGTTCGTAACTTGAGGTATGAAAATTCTTAGACATTTATCTTTATCAAAAAACTTGATGCATGTAGCAATTACGTCATATCCTTTTGGCCCTTTCCACTCTCTCACTGTAATATTTGGTAGAAGAAAAGTACAAGTTAATGTTTTGAACTAGCACTCTTATATATATATATATATATATACATATATATATATATATTTCCAAGGGGTTATAACCTATTCTGATATGTCAGAATTTTATAGTTGAAGGTATTTCTTTTTCAACTTTTATAACAAATATTAGGACTCATTAACGAGTGATAACTTAAGAACAATAGATATTGAATAAGAATAGGGTTACATATTCCTTTCGATGAAACAAAATGATATTTATTTATTTTTTATATTAAGTTTATAAAATATTAATTATACACTGATACAAATTTCAGATTCTTAAAAGAACTCCCAAACTAAGGGCTTCCAAAGTGGAGTTCCAACCACAGTGCGTCACAAGGCATCCGACGGTGTCGTTTGCTAAAACCTCTAACTGAGGACACCAAGAAACGACAAGACCCTTGTCAGAAGATATTGTGTTGTCCACGAACCCTTTTGGCAGCTTATCTGTCTCTGATGTTCTGACCACCTAGAGGAAGTTACAGTTGCTTTTCCTTAGCCGACAAGCCAGTTCAATAAGATCTGCTCGGCTTCAACGGCAATTAAACTCTCGAACGACAAACCGTTTTGGGCGTGCGCTTGGCCATTTCATGCAGGCCTCGCGGTTTGGGTTGGAAAGGCCAAAACCTAATTGCTTGTCTCCTTCATAGATGGTATGGCTGGTCCAACCGTCCTAAAGACAAGATCTTCATCATCCAGTTCACCACCTATACGTACATGTGAACTTTTGATCAATATATGTTGGAAAAATGGTTTTCAAACCATTTTGAGGAACCATTTTGAGGTCCAAATTTGAGTGGGACCCACTTCGTAAAATTAACGGGTCTTGGTGGATTTGCGTTCTCCGTCGCGAGGAGATCGAATTCATATATTCATACACTCAAAATGGTATTCGGGTGAATGAGAAATTGATGCTCAAAGTGTGCCCATTGGAATGGAATTTTGTTGGAAAGTTGGTTGTAAATGTGGAGTCCCACATTGCTTAGGAATGAAAGCATGATGGACTTTATAAGGATTTGCACTTTTGGACTTGGGTAAGATTGTGAACCCAAGATGCTCTCTCACGCGCAGGGGGGGGTGCAAATCCTAGCCCCGGTGGGTTAGGGGCCCAATGTGTGCACCCGCACGACGTGGGCGACGCGAATGCCGGTTCGTTGAGCTTGGCTTGCGCGGGCTTTGTTTTGAAAATTTTTTTTCTTTTGAGAAAATGAACAGCCTCATCTTTTCATATTCTGAAAAGATTGTTCATATTCCAATGGAGTAAATGGGGCAGCACATCTGGAATAAAGCCAAAGACCTTTGGTTTTGTAACACCTCCTTTTGGAGCCTATAAAAGGAGGCCTCCACAAGAGTGAAAAACAACCGAAAAACACACACTAAATCCGACCACAAGCACAAGTTTCTTTCTCTTGTTTTCGGTTTTCCTTGTTGTAGTCGAGTTCGGGTTTTGAGTTTTGGTGATAGAGGGAAGGCTTTGGTTTCAAGTTCGCCGGAGCGGTTTTCGATTGTGCTAGACTACCGTTGTTGTCGTTGTATCCTGGGAGACAGACGTCCATTGAAGCCTCGAGCACTTTACCGGAGGGGACGAATCTGTTTTAAGGAAAGCGTGATTCACGTGCCTCGACGTTCTACACTTTTGTTTGGTTTCCTACGAGTTGAGGTTGAGTTTTGATGTAATCATTTTCGTTATAATCGAATTTACTTGTTCGTTGTTTATGTTTCTCTTGCTATATTATTGATAACAATATATATATACATATATATACGTGAGATTATGATAAGTACGAGGGCTAATTCACAAGATTTAAAGGCAAAAACCATTTGTTATATAAAGAATGAAGATAGGTATGAGTCAAATATTAGATGAGAAAGAAAATAAGAATTAAAGCTATTAAAAGACCGTGATCTCTGTTAAAATGGTTAAAACTTGGATGCACAAAGTTTCTATTAATGTATATAGATTTGTTTTCTTTTTTTCATCATTTCAAGATCTTCTTTCTCCACTGCTTTTCTAGGTACATTCCTAAATTTTTTGGTTTTTGTGATCAATTATTCCTGGACGGGAATCTCAATATATTTCCAATCCCCTCCTAGGAACGATCACACAATAATTAAACGAATACATGTTTATTTGACTCATAGGTTCGAACTAGCTAGAAAATCCAATTTAAATTGAGAATCCAAACACTCGTATATAAGAGTGACAAAAATGAGTGGGGTGTGAATTAAAAAAAATTGTAAATGATTAAATTTGATAGGTTTTTTTAAACTCAAACTGATATGCCAAATAAATCCTAAGAAACCGAATAAATGGCGAATCAAGAGTTCCCCACTCATTCTAAATCTCACAGTTTACAAATTAGAGAAACCCTTCCACAGCATATAATTTATAACTAATCCTTCTTTCATCTGCATTCAATTAGTTGATCATTAAAATGTTACAATTTAAATGTTTATATTCGAATAGTTTTATGAATATAAGCATTTGAATTATCATCTAAAATGGCGTTTGGATATTCACACAAACTGACAATTTTAACAATAATATTATCTGGAAAAAAAAAAAAAAAACATTTTACTCTATGTTTGGATATAGGTGGTGAAAAACAATATGCCTCGACGGCTTTTATGATGCATGGTGTTGGAATGATTATATGATTTGATTAATATAACGGATCTCAAGGGTAAAATGACCTCGATATAGATGACATCAATGCGATTTTGAAGTAAACCAAATTACACGCAAGTAATTTTTCTTTCTTTTTTTTTTTTTTTTTTTTGCTGGCCTTCAATGGTTATTTGCTGAGAAAGATGGAATGGGAGAAAGTCACGACCTCACCGGCACGACAAAAGAAAACGTGTCACTATATGTTAACATACTAACAAAGCACTTCCAAAAGTCTAGGAAAAGAAATTACTAGATATTTATCAAATGCAATATAACTCTTGAGTGACTATGAATAGACTGGTGAACATATTCAACAAAAGAGTAAAAATGTGTAGTAAAAGTATAACATCAAGGGATGGTAATTTTACCCACTAATTTGATTATCCTTGTACATCCAACCATTAACATGGTAAACCTAGTCATTTTGCTTTATTTTTGTTATTTTTTTTATTTAATCATATTTAATTAATTTGTTCTAATATGCTTTCGTTTACTATACTACTTATGATGATTTGTTGAATTCTATGATAATTGTTTTGTGCTTTTTTTTTTTTTTTTGGGACTTGGGACTAGCTATCCTAGAATGGTATGCTCAAGTTTTGAAGAACTATTTTAATTTATAATTAGTTGCTTCTATAATATATCATCCGTATATGGGATATATCACTACAGTGCGTGTATATATAAATACACACACAGAGTACTCAACCTACTTCGTTGTCGTACACAAAAGTTTTCGAAGTTTAGTCACCACTTCTTTTGTTGTTTCAGCTGATTTCACTACGATTAGATATCGACCTTTTAACGTGGACATTGCCACCCGAATTTCGGATTCATCGTATTCCTTTCCTTGCTTATAGGAGAAAACATAAGAACCTCAGAAAAATAAGATTTTTATTAAATTAGTCTGAATCAACCTTTCCTCACGTGATTTAGCCATGGCACCTTCACTGGATGCAAGACAAGACATGGTGGTGGTAGAGGTGCCCAAATTGGGGAAAGAGGCTGCAACTAAGGCCATCAAGGAATGGGGCCAGCCCAAGTCAAAAATCACCCACTTGGTGTTTTGCACCACTAGTGGTGTCGACATGCCCGGGGCTGACTACCAACTCACTAAGCTCTTGGGTCTCCGCCCATCCGTCAAGCGCCTGATGATGTACCCAACAGGGTTGCTTTGCTGGTGGCACGGTGCTCCGCCTTGCCAAGGACCTCGCTGAGAACAACAAATAAAGGGGCTCGTGTCCTCGTCGTCTGCTCAGAGATCACAGCCGTCACCTTCCGTGGGCCCAGCGACACCCACCTTGACAGTCTTGTGGGCCAAGCCCTATTTGGTGATGGTGCAGCTCTGATCGTTGGGGCAGATCCGATTCCTGAGGTTGAGAAACCCATCTTTGAATTTGTTTCGGCAGCGCAAACAATCCTACCCGATAGTGAGGGTGCCATCGATGGACATCTTCGGGAATTTGGACTTACATTTCACCTCCTCAAGGATGTCCCCAGACTTAATTCAAAGAATGTCGAAAAGTCCTTGACAAATACGTATAATGTAGAAACAATTTTCTCTCCATCAGAAATATCCTAATTCTCACAAATTAACTAATCCATCTTTTTAATTGAAAACTAGACACAAACATATGCCAATGGAAATGGATTTGAATTAAAAAAAAAAAAACAAATGTGATAGCTTTGGAGAGCCCTACGCCGATGAGATTGTGGCCTGTGGCCGATGAGATTTGAATTAAAACAACAAGTGTTTTTTTTTCCTCCATTTCTATTTAATTAAAAGTGCTCTTAGTGATTTTTTTTTTACTGACTTGATCTGAACCATACATCTTATGATAGAACTGTGAGATGTGAAATTAACATTATATATATATTATATATGCCTGAAAGCACATTAGTGGGTTTTTTTTTTTTGTTTTTTTGGGTGGGTTTATTTCAATGATTATGAGTTCACTAACTCCTCCATTGCGTGCATATCATCCATGAACGCGGGTTAGATAACAAAAGGAGAGGTTACACACTACTTTTTACTCTTCAGCAAAAAACAAAACAAAACAAAACAAAAAAAAACAAAAACAAAAAAACAAAAAACAAAAACAAAAAAACGAAAAACTTTTTACTCGATCTGCTACCTACGTACGTACGTGCATGTGGAAACCGAGATCTGATGCATTTAGTACATAATTTTTTTTCTTAATTAATTAAGGTAATTTCGTTGAAATTTGCCAAAAATGAAGTAGATTTAAAGAAAAATATTTAGGAGTATAATCAGTGTTAAACAGTAGTACAATTAATGTAATAAATAGATCCCGTGATTTGAAAATTATCTTAGTGTTTGATGTTTCTCTTTAACATTATTCTATAATCGGTGTGTTACAATTAAGAATTACTCATTAAAATATGTTTTTATTATGGTGGTGGATGGTGGAAGCACAAAGAGGCCACTAGTGCTGGTAACAGTAGCTGTTGACAAGATAGTAGTGGTGAAGAAGCCAATCAGCGTCTTCTTTGATGTTAAAATGGTTGGTGCTGTTGTTTGGGTGGGTCGCTCCTCACTTGAGATCCAACTGGAACTCACTCAGCCCACTCAAGGTACCCAAAAAAAGAAAATAAAATCCCAACAAATGTTTTTAGGTTCAATTTTTTTTTTTTAATTTTTAGGAGGTAAAACACTAACAATATGAAAATGAAAAATTATCTCGTATTAAGTTCCAGCTTGACAAAAAAAATAAAAAATGAAAAGATTTTTTAAATGTTTTAGTTTGAAAATATTTCAAATCAACGTTAGGGCCTGTTTGGGTGATGAGTTTAAACTCACTACCATCAACTCAAATTTTGTCTTTTTCCCTAAAAGTTTTTTGTCTTTTCTGAAAAAGTCAACCAAAATCACTATTTAAACTTACAAATCTTAACTCAAACTCAAACACCAAACGGGCCCAGTGGTCAACATTTCAAATGGTGTTTGACCGTTCAAATTGCTTCATAATATTGCATTTAGGTAAATTTGGCCATTGATGTTTCTTTACAATATCAAATGTTTTAATCTAAAATATTTCATTCAAATGTTCATTAAAAAAATATATATGCATTTCATTCAAATATTCTTTTCCCCTAAATGAACCTTAAATTGAGTTTAGAGCTTAATTATTATTAATTAATGTTGACTATAAATTAGTACGTTTTGCAGAGGGCTATGATGCTTCAGATGGTGACTCAGTAGCGCTGATAGTCAATTTCTTGTTTGTGGCCCTCGACTCCAAGACCGGAAAAGCTGCTCCGGTGAACCGGCTCATGCCGGAAATCGAACGAGAAAAAAAATTTGAGAAAAATGAGAAATCCAAGACGTGGGCTTTATAGAGACTACCGATTCAGATTGTGCATTCACGATACTCCTGAGTGCATTTGGTATTCCTTCTTCATAAATGAGAAATGCCAAAAAAAAAAAAACATTAAATTATCATTTCAGTTACACTAAAAAAATACATCATTTTAACTTTTTCTCTTAAGCAATTAATTCTAAAACGTATTATAAGCAATTTTATTGACTTTAGTGATAAGCATTAATATTTCTTTTTTTAGCATTGATTTTTTTTTTTTTTAGTTCCAAAATGTGAAAATGACAACTTTATGACTAAATATTGGGGAAAAAAAAAAAGCACGAATCAATTTCAAATGTTCAAATTTGACATATATAGAGCAATGAATTTTGTGTTTAAATGCTTAGCATTGGTTTGACACATTAATTTAGTAGTATATTGAATGTGTTTTTATATTTTAAGTTAATTTTGTACTAAACATATTACATCAAATTTAACATTAACTCTAAAAAAATTTAAAACTAAATATTGTATTGAAAATAAATATTTGTTACTTAAAAGAAATACTTTTTATTCGCATATTGAAATTTCATCTTAACATAATTTTCAATGCATTAAAAATTGAAAGAGCTTTTTCAATTAAAAAAAAATTAAAAGAGCTTTTACAGACCTCTTATTTTGTACTATTTGTAAGACTCTTTTTTGACGGTACAATATACAACTGGAGCATTTTTATGTCAAGCAAATTTTAAACGGGACAAATCATAAATAAGAAATTGATCTAACCATTAAAAAAAATTACTACTTATAATGCGAATAAAAGTCATATCGTAAAAGCTTCCAATTAACAAATGTGTCTTAATGTCGAAGTTAGAAGGATTGATTCTATTCTTAAAAAAAAAAAAAGTTCGAAGGATAAAGCATATTCTTATTCTTATTTTTATCTTAATAAAAAAAAAAAAGAAGGAATAACTTTAAGAGAGTAAATCCATTTTCCAATTTGTTTGAATAAAATAGTAGGGGGAAAAAAAACAATGAAAAGGAAATATATATATATATATTTGGTTTTTTTGGAATATATATTGTTTTGGTTGATTGAAAAAAAAATCTCCGTCATATCCCACAATGAAAAGAGTCCTAGACAACTGACAACTCCCATAATTATGGAGAGTGCCAAAGGATCACTCATTACCATCTGCTCCCAATTCGCACTCCTGTAACTTTCCCAGCTTTTTGGTCTGATTCAACATCACAACCACAAATATCTCTCCTACAATTCTCTCTCTCTCTCTCTCTCTCTCTCTCTATATATATATATATATATATGTATATTCTATAATTGAGCCTTCGTATTATATATTCAATATATTCAAGAAGAAGTACTTTCCAAACCCCAAGTCCCCAAAGCTAGCTCGATGGACTTGAATTCCTCACCTAACAACACCATTTCCGTGAACTCAACCTTCACCTCGCCGTCGTCGGCCGATGCCAAGTCGACGTCTAGGCGGCCGATAGCCCTATGGCCGGGAATGTACCATTCGCCGGTGACGGACGCGCTGTGGGAGGCGAGGTCAAAGATCTTCGAGAGGCTTCTTGACCCGCCCAAGGACGCGCCGCCTCAGAGCGAGTTGCTGACCAAGACCCCCTCGGAAAGCCGCACCACAATCCTCTACAATTTCTCCTCCGATTACATCCTCCGAGAGCAGTACAGAGACCCCTGGAACGAGGTCCGAATCGGGAAATTGCTCGAAGATCTCGACGCCTTAGCTGGTACCATCTCCGTTAAGGTACTGCTTTATCAATGCCGTTGACATTTTTTGATAAATTGAATTCGAAGAAAGATAATTTCTTTTCCTAATTAGGTTTTTTTTTTTTTTCCTGATTAAATTTGTACTGTGGATTTGAAGAAGGTGTTATTGGGTTTTAGCTGATCATGGGTATTTGCAGCTTGTTCCAAGCTTGGGATCACTAATTTCATATGGTTGAAAATTTAGATTATAATAAGTAGTTGTCTTTGTCCGGAACATTTTTTAGTACTTCTCTGTTGATCTGGGAGGAGCAGAAAATTACAAATTTATGTATGGTTTTGATGTTTGTTGCAATTTCGCTGCTACAATTAGTTTTTAGTTTGTGGCAGTTACCAGAAATCTAACTGTCATCTACTTCAATTCTTTACTAGTTCTTTCTAATTGGCCATGTTGAAAAAGAGGAACAAAAGTGTTCGAAAACTACATACGAGGCATAGTACTTGGTCTCTCGTCCGAATGATGCAATATTCGGTTTGAAATATAACTATTTCACTTACTCGTATTCTCGTTTGTTTTTCTTAATTAGCACTGCTCTGATAATGATTTCTCAACTCGGCCACTGCTGTTAGTCACTGCTGCGGTTGACAAGATCGTCCTAAAGAAGCCTATTAGTGTTGACATTGATTTGAAGATCGTTGGTTCTGTCATATGGGTTGGGCGGTCATCAATTGAAATTCAACTAGAAGTCACTCAGTCCTCGGAAGGTACTATAGATTTACCTTTAGAAATTTTTGGTGTTTGGACGTCCCAGAAGATATTGTTTGGCCTGATTTTGTTTTGATTGTGCTTTATCATTTCTCCGAAGACATGATGTTGATGATGATAAACATAGCAATCGAAAACTATTAGATATTATTTGACCATTTTGGTCCTATTAAAAATCACCCGAACTTTCACAAATTTCAGTTCTATGATCATCTAAAAACTTAGTTAACTCTTGTACTGTTATATGAACCCAATAAATCTGCAAAATCAATTTCAACACCAGTACATTAAATGCTTTTTGTGTTTTTCTAGTGGAACATCAGCAAACCTAGCTGGTGATATTATCAATCCTCGTCGATCCTTCATGTCAAGAAATGGTATTATCAATCCTCGTTGAACTAGTAGTCTTAATGCAAGTGCTTTACTTTGCAGAGGGCTCTAATGCATCGGATGTAGTAGCTCTCACAGCCAATTTCATATTCGTGGCCCGTGACTCTAAAACTGGGAAAGCTGCTCCAGTTAATCACCTCTCGCCAGAAACAGAACAAGAAAAAGTGCTCTATAAGGAAGCAGAAGCCAGGAATAATCTGAGGAAAAGGAAGAGAGGAGATGCAGCGAGAAGGGAGTTTGATAACGGGGAAGCAAATAGACTCCAAACACTATTATCTGAAGGAAGGGTATTCTGTGATATGCCTGCCTTAGCTGACCGAAACAGCATTCTTATGAGGGACACTTGCCTCGAAAATGCTATGATCTGCCAACCGCAGCAGAGAAACATCCATGGTCGGATCTTCGGAGGGTTTTTGATGCACCGAGCATTTGAACTGTCTTTCTCCACAGCTTATCACTTTTCAGGCTTGGTGCCTTACTTTCTAGAAGTAGATCATGTTGATTTCTTGAGACCTGTTGAGTACCCCATTTGCATCCTTCTCTCCTTTTAGCAGTACAAGTATTTACTTTTCCTATTATCATCTTGTAAAGAATGTATCTTTTATGATCAGGTGGACGTTGGAGACTTCCTCCGCTTGAAATCGTGTGTTCTATACACAGAGCTTCAGAATTCAGATCAACCCCTCATTAACATAGAAGTTGTTGCTCATGTTACTAGGCCAGAACTCAGATCCAGTGAGGTAAAGCCATTGTCAACTTTAGATTTCAAAACTTGAAAAATGGTTCCCGTTTAAAGGAAGTCAGGGACAGACTTACATAATACCCTGTTAGTCTTTTGACTTTTTTAATCAAATTTTGTTCCTTTTTTTTTTTTCAGATTTAATTATTTTCTAGCGTTCATGTAGTTCTTGTTTGACATGATTGCTCATATGTGTGTTTTATTTTGCTTTGTTTTGTTTCATCTTGTACAGGTAACAAATACCTTTCATTTCACGTTCACCGTGCGACCAGAGGTAAAGGCCTCAAACAATGGATTTAGGATTCGCAACGTGGTTCCAGCAACTGAGGAAGAAGCACGCCGCATAATCGAGCGCATGGATGCTGAGACCTCCAGTTAGTCAGTAAGAGAGGCATGGACAAATAAACCTGATTTCGGTTTCCTAATAGTACTGTAATAAGCAAAAACGCTGATTATTGTTAGAAAGTTTGCTGGAACTTGAAAAGAAAAGTTAGAGAGAGAGAGAGAGAAGGCTAATAATTATGTCTGAAAGAAATTGCTATTGCATGGTGTTTTTGGTGACTATGATTGCATACAGAGTTGAAGCAAGGACTATGGGTCTCAGCATCGAGTACAAGTATATGTAATTTGTGGGTGTGACAATAATAATCCCAAGTTTAACTTAAATATGAGTTATGGTTGTTTAATTGGTGGATGTCACGAATATTCCTAAAGATAACTGGAATTTCTATTGAATTACCCCTTATTTTTCACTATTCGTAACAACTACTATTTGAATCGGATAAATTTTTTAATCAATTTGATTTATAATTTGAAACGGTTATGTGTTGTGCATCGTAAAATTTTTTTTGTTGTACAAAGTATTTTTTTGGCAGAAGATGTTCTTTAAGAAAGGCCTTGTGCCAGGGTGAGGACGGGACCGAGTATCTTCGAGCCTGGCAAAAAAAAAAATGTAAAAGCTACTGCTTTTTTTTTTTTTTTTTTTTAACTTTTGTTTTCCCACTTCTCAACTGGTAATTTACCTTTTCACTGTGCTGACATTTCGAAGGAATTTTTCGATAAGCGTGTAGTGGGAAAGATTGAAAATATGTCAAACATCTGGAGCCGAAATCTAAAATAGGAGGGTCCCATACTCCCATTCGTTGAAATCGGCCTTATTATTTTCTGTCCTTTTTTCACGGAACGGACTTTGCAATTGCTTCCCAGTAGGCTATGCCTATACTAGACTTATTACTAAGGATAATTTAAGCAAGACTTGAAAAAAAAAACTCTGTTCATAGTTTTCCCATTTCTAAATATATGAATTATTGACAATCCTGTCGGGTTGAAAGAGATTCTCTCACATAGAGTGAACCAGCATGTTAGAAAACCAGACTCGACTCAACCCGGTTCGGTTTTTTGTTACCGAAATCGAAGCACAAAATTAGAAAAGAAAATCATTCGGTAAGTAGTTTGCTTTGGGAACCAATACAGATCCTTGTCGATGAGAAACTAGACAGCCAAAGACCAAGGATTTTGTGAAGCATGGTTTCAGTATGTATATTTCAGTGTTTTGGAGAGTACGTATCCAACTAGTTAGACATACAAATTAGTGTACTCAAGAGGAAAATCTCCTATGTATATATTATCTATAGAACTTACTCAAAATCTATTACAAGGACTTTTGTACAAGTACAAATATTGGAGGAAAATTACAAAAGACAATATTTATATAAAGAGAGAGAGAGACGTGGCATTGAACATGTTCCAACTACCTTGGAAAAAGTCGTTCTGAAATTAGCACACATTTTCCGTTTACGGGCTCTCGTCGTCGGATGAATTGAACGGCCGCCTCGGGGTTATACCTAA
Source organism: Ficus carica (assembly GCA_009761775.1). Classification (NCBI taxonomy): domain Eukaryota; kingdom Viridiplantae; phylum Streptophyta; class Magnoliopsida; order Rosales; family Moraceae; genus Ficus; species Ficus carica. The sequence continues at coordinate 837,337 of CM019748.1, read as the reverse complement.
AGCTTGTGCTAGCATTGGATTCACTGGAATTGGAAATTTATGTGCAGAGCTAACTATTGTCCGTTCATTTATCATACCAACTTCCTTGCAGACCCGATCCAGGATTGTTAGGAAGTCTCTCACCACCATGAAGATCCTGAAGGGATGAGCTTCTTCCTTGGCCGAGTTTCCATGGAAATACTCGGTGATCTCCTTGACTAGTGACAGTGCAACGCTCTCTTGGGCTTGGATTCTGATAATCTTCTCCTCGGCCATTTTCATGAACCTGTCCATCGACTCAGAAAATTTTTGGTTGCTTCCATCTAAGCCGGTCGTCTCGTTTAATTTCACCACCTCCTTTATGTCACTAATTCCTTTGGATAGCTTCAAGACATCACCGCTAAGCACGTCGGAGTCCATGGCGGCAGCTTTCTTCACGTTGGAGACCTCTGAACTGAGACCGGAAACAACTTGAAGACCGAGCTTTCTGCACTTGACATCATCATTCAAAGTGGAGCTCGAAGCATCACTGGAAGCAGAGAAACGAGCGCCTTCGGTCCTTATGATTTCTTGTACAACAAAATGCAAGAGTGTGGTTTTCCCATCGGCCCCCTTGACGTCAACAAGTTTGAGAAGTGTGTCAAGCTTGAAGGCATGAGCATCACCACGGTTTGTCCCGACATTCATTCTGTTTCCAGTCTTGAGTACAGCTTCTAGAAGCTTCATGAACATCCTACTGCTTCTCAATTCTTCACAGGCAGACTGTAGAGCAAAACAACCAATGAGATAAGCATTCCTATTTTCATCAGCTACATGTTCAAGATGATCTTTGAATAGCTAATTGAAATATTTACTTATGAGCATCTATTTTCACAGAAGCCCTTCAATGTTGCGGAAAAATAATATGATATAAAAATCCCATAACAGAAGCAGAGAGAGATAGGGAGACGATGCATTTTACCTCTAAAGTTTCAAAAGACTTTTTGAGGTAATCAACCTCAGACTCAAAATTAGCAATGTAAAGCATGGCATCGACCCTTTTGAATGCAAAGGGCACATCAAGCACTGCCTTAAGAAATCTCTCGGCAGGTCCAAGCTTGACTGGTGAATCATCTTTGTACTCTTTCAGCTTACGCTCCTCCTCTTTTGTCGGAGCCATCTTCAATAAGCTTTCAAGTTGTTCACTTCCAAGTGCTTCGGCATTACCTGCATATTCCAATAGAATTAATATGTTCACTTTCCACACTTGGTTTTCTAGTAACATCTGCCTGTGACTTTTGAGTCATTTTAACATTTGGTCAATTCAGTACATACACTAAAATTCAGTTATCAAGCTAAAAAAACTGTGATGATACTAGAAAAGATCACTACAAATTGATAGAAACTGAGGTCGACACACTGAATGAAGGAGAAAAATATTGTTTTTTCTTGTCATGAACCCACAAGCAGCAAAGAAGTTGCTGTTCAAAATAACCAATACCACAACCATAACAAGGCAGTCCTTTCACAATGGAGTTTAAAAATGGAGAAGCCAAAAGGAAGCGGGCAAATACCTTCTAGAAGGGCTTCACAAACTTCTTCTATAGTCACATTGAGTGCCCTTAACGAAATTGCAATATTTTGCGACTTTTTGGGATCAAGTACTCTGTTCTCTGTATTCGGGGATGGAATAACCGAGCGTGGAGTTGTTTCCTTTGGTTTTAAATTCGAGTTGTTAACAATGAACAATGTCTCAATCATTTCTTCATTCAACCTACAACCAACATAATTTCCAAATTTATCAGAGGAACAAGGAATAGCCAATTTGGAGCAATTAGTATTTACAACCATGCCAAAAAAGCTTAGGAAAAAATGGAAACCAAGTAGAACAGCATAAAAGTAACATGAACAGGTAAGGAGAGTTGAGTATCTTACTTAAATGAGCTCGATCTTAGCTGATCCCACACCATCTCACGATCAGAGCTAGCTCTAACTTTATCCCAATGTAAGGGCTTTAACTTCGGTTTTGGAGTCTCATCAACCTTCTCCTCGGAGTTAGAAACGGTGGCAACTCCATTGGAGAAACAGAAACGTTTGCTGGGTTTTGTAACACAAAAGGCCTAGAAGGTGGTATAAGAAGCAGGTGGCCTAGAAATGGGCGGCGGGCCAGTGGGTGTTGCAAGAGTTGAAGCATCACATTGTTTGAAGGAAAGCGGTGGCGGTGGCGGGTGGTGGGGTAACGGCGGCGGCGGGGGAACACCAGGAGGCCGCTTCATAGCCCTGCTAGTGCTGGTTCTCACTGAAGACTCTGCACTTTGATCAGAAACCGTTGGATGTTCTTGGTGATGCATCGAATTGTTATGAAAGTCTCTCTCCGGTGAGGAAGAGGCTGGTGAGGAAGAGGCTGGTGATGAAGAGAGAGACCGCCTTTTCGGATCCAAATCGTAAAGTGATTCATCCGAAGCGTTTGAAATTCTTGGTGACGCATCTGGGTTCTTCGCCAACTCTCTCTCTGTGGACAAGGGGGGCGGAAATGGCGAAAGGAATTGCCTTTTCTGATCAGAAGCGTTTGATACTCTTGGAGAATTCTCTCCATTTTCGCCAAGAACTCTCTCTGACGACGATGAAGAAGATAAAGATGGTGAAGGAGACAGCCCGGTTTCGATCTGAACCAACTGACGCCGTCGGTGCTGAATCTCGATTCTTCTCCGCAACTCTCTCTGGGGATGAAGACATCGAAAGAGATCCCCTTTGTGGATCCAAATTAAACGACAGCCCAACAGAATCGTTCGAAATGATTGACCTGGTATCTGAGTTTTTCGGCAAATCTTTCTCCGGCGAGCGAGAAGGTAGAAAACGGTGCAAAAAACTGCCACTTTTTTTTGGAAGCATTTGATGCTGTAGGAGATACTTCTCTGTGTTCCCGAAGAGCTCTCTCCGGTGACGACGAAGATGACAAAGAAGGTGAACGCGATTGCCCTAACAGGAGATGCTTCTAGATTCTTCTCCGAACTTCTCTCCGGCGAAGAAGAAGCCGAAGACTGTAAAGGAGACGGCCTCGTTCCATCAAATGTACCTGTGTATCCCTTCAGAGCTCTATCTGGCGAAGAAGAAAGCGGAGATAACGAAGGAGACCGTACATTTTCATGGGAGACGTTGGAAATTCGTGGTGAAACAACTGAATTCTTCTCTGAACTCTCCTCCGGAGATGAAAATGGGTGAAATTACCGTCCTTTCAGTAACCATTGGTGGTGGTGGTGGTGGTGGTGGCGGCGGCGGCGGAGGAGGAGGAGGAGCTTGTGAATCTATAGACTCGGGAGACTTGAATTCTGATCTTTTGGACTTGAACTCAGAGGCGGAGAGTGGCTGATGGAGTGAGAATGATCAGGTGAAGCTGAACTGGACGATGTGCGCGAAGATTCACCTCGAACCACTGTTTTTTACCTTCAAATTCTCACTGGCCATGGCTGCGAACACTCTCCTCGAACCCGATCCAGTGCCAAGGGAGCTCTCTCGTCCACCCAAAGACCCTCTCGGCGAGTAAAACTCTTCCTCTTCGTCGTCGGCAGTGGAATTCACTTCAGTACCGTTCGCATAGTTCATCCCCGAGTTCTGCCGAGCGAGCGGCGGAAGCGGATGAAGCTCCGGAGACTCCATTTTCCGAGCGTCAAGACGTCCACCGCTCTCGCCATTACTCCGCCGGTTCGCTCCTTCGTCGATCCTCCGCGAATCGACCAGAGTCCCGAGGTAGAGAAACTCGGAGCTCGCGGTGGAGGCGGTCCGCAGCTTCTGCGCCCTGCCGCCACTCCTCTCGGCGGCATTGCTCGCCGAGAACAATCTACTACTGTTCTCCGATCTGAAAGTCTTGTCCTCGGAGAGGTGGCTCCTCCGGCTGCGCCTCCGCCAGTAGAAGAAGACGGCAATGGAGAGGACGACGACGGCGGAGACGACGGCGGCGATCGAGAGCGCGACGAGCTTGTGGGAGCTGGACTTGGGCGAAGGAGTATGTGGCAAGATCGGGAGGAGATGTTGGCCGGGAAAGAGGCGAAGGTCGCCGCGTAGGAGGCGGCGGAGGAGCGACGAAGGCGGGGAAGAAGGGAGAGTCGGTGGGAGGAGAAGGAGGGGAAGTGGAGAAGGGGTACTTAGGTTTGGGGTTGGGGGAGAAGGAGGAGGCAATGGAGGTTCCGTCGGAGAGAGGGAATCTAGGGGGACGAATGGCTGGTGGAGGATCCTTCGCCGAGGGGAAGGTGAAACGACAATGGCTTCCAAGGACAACAACACTAAAAACAACAGCCACGACAAAGTGGTGGGCATTGTGGTGTCGTCAGTCGCCTGAACTCCCCAGTTGTGAGAGAGAGAGGAGAGAGAGAGAGGAAAGTGCAGTAATGGCGGATGATTTGGTAGGGACTGTTTGGTTGCAGATGGAGAAAGAGAGAGAGAGAGAGAGAGGAGAGAGAGAGAAGAGAGAGAGAGAGAGAAAATGTGGGAAAAGGTTGAATCTGGGGGGAGTGCAAAGTTGGAGTGATTTTTGGAGAGAAGGATTTTGTTGTTTGATGAAAATGGTGAATCCAGCTAAGATTCTGCTGGTCGTACCTGTGTTCACAAACTCGCTACTAATAATACTACTACTCATACTACTATCTATCTACTACCAAGTACCACCACTCTTTCTTTCTCTCTTCCTGTTAACAAACGATGACTTGGCTTGAGCCATTACTTTTTTTGTTTTCTTCTTCTCTTTTTTTTTTAATAATTTCTTTATTAGTTTTTCTTTTTTAATTTTCTTAATTAGTTTTTTTATTTGATTGATTTCTTAAATTAGTTTTGTAAAGCATGGACATGCCCCGCTATTTAGGCAATCAATGTGAGTCTCACACATGCAACGTGGATTCTTTTTTTATTTTTTTTATTTTTTTTCGATGAAACCTTTATTTTTAATTAAAAATGATTCGTGCTATTTTGTCTCTATCTTATTTGTCTTTAATAAGAACGTATTTTTTAAGAGTAAAATTGAGAGATCCATCCTCATAACAAAAAAAAATCTCATTTAATTCAATTCAATTAAAAATCGAAGCTCAATTTCACTCTTATGATCACAAATTTAGCATTATATCAGTCTATTAACCGAACATGAATCTCAAAGAGAAGCTCCTAAATTTCAAAGGAAAAAACAATCTGGATATATAAAATTAGAGACTATTATATCAACATAACATAAAAAAAATTAATACCAGATCAATATGATACAAAATTAATTAAAAGTTAATTAAAAATTGTATCATGTTAATCAAGAATGAAATTTATGTCATATTAATCAATAAAAAAATAATTGTTTAGATAATATTCTCACCCCCTTGTTTGAATGAGAGTCCATTTCAGAAATTAAAATTTTTTACAAAATAATATTTTTCTCAACTTCTTTCGTCACTCTCTCATTTAAAAAAAAAAAAACTATTTTATTTTAAACTTACTTATAAAGTAAATAAAGACTTAAAGAACCACTGCGGCGCGCTGCCTATCAAAGATTATTATTATTATTTTTTTTTTTCAAGTAGTGGGTGAAGGCTTCTTTTGGTATTGCATTATTGATGTTATTTATTTAAAGTGCCTTTAATTAGCCGTACTTGAAATCCTCCTTGGACTTGGAGGGAGTTTTCATTTATGTTGCAATTTGTTGCATGCCAACTAGGCGGGCATTAAGTGATTTTCATTCCTATATTTGAAAAGAAATATTATTTTCTATGGTATTAAATTCAATGCGGGAAAAGAAAGATCTACTTACATAATTGAAATGCAATGAAGATCTACATATATCGAATTGCAACTTTTTTGACTTCATTGTGACAATAACCAATCATGATGGGATGCATTCATTATGTCGTTTTATTCTCTCCATCACGTAAAACTCCCATCAACATTTCCTGTGTTTGATACCTAACGTCCTAAAACGAGCATTTTAAAACTACATTTCAAACAATTGTCTAATGTACATTATGAGATAACAAAAACAAACTTGTGAGCATTCCTAACCACAAAAGCTCCATTATTACAACATTACAATTATAAGATGATGAAAAGTTATATCTAAACCTCCGTTTAGAACACGGGTTTAAGATGAATTTTTATATTGAAATTAATTGACTTTTTAAAAACTAGTTATAATTTTTATGACTTTTAAGAAAAAGACAAAAAATAAGATGAAAAACTTAAATCCATACATACAATCCCAACAAATGCTAAACCAACCCACACGATATCATATCATAACCGTACAATTGTTCTAGAAATCTACAACAAAACGTAAGTGTGAATGGAAAATAATTAAATATTATGAAAAAAAAGTTTAATAATAGATCATTAAACTAAAAAGTAATCTATCAAGGGTAAAAATATAAGAACAAAACAGTTATTCTAACAATGTAGAATTCACAAATTCATATACTTATTGTTTATGATATTCATAATAAAACTTTTCATCACATTATCATTATTCAATTTGATTGAAGCTAAAGCACGTGAGTCACGTGACTATAGAGTACTAGTAGTTGGCCTATCTCGGTACTAGTACTCTCCGACCCACCACACGGTGCTTGGCACTCTCCAACCACCGCACGGGGCACGTGTGGTGTGGAGTGGAGTGGTGTACAAAACTACTAGTCTACAAACTAAACCAAAGGCAAAACTAATTTTGACCATAGAAACAACCACCGACGCCAATTTAGCCTTTGGGACTACCTCGGTGGGTCCAAACCATGACTATATATATTATATTTAGCATTGTATAGTGTATACTCACAAAACGTGGGTGACCTTTTTAGTTTTTAGGGCACCCTATTCCCACCCACTAAAAAAACGGGCAAATAATAATTTATCTTTTGTCTCTTGCAAGTGCTATACTCTTCATAGTCACTTATCTTGTTCTCTCTCTCTCTCTCTCTTTTCCTTTATATTTTATGGATCTACAGTCACCACACATAAATACCATTGCGCCCCCCCCCCCCCCCCCCCCCCACCCTTTTTTTTTGGGGCTAAAGTACCATTTGCCTCTTTTTAGAAGTGCCATTTACCCCTATATATAGATATATGTGGTGCATTTATATATTTAATTACATCGTACCATATATATCATCTCCCAACGTTTGAGAAAATGATGGATTTATTGTTTAAGCATAAGATCCATAATTATGGTTCTCATACTCTATTATATATAGGTTACATCTAATATATATCAATTACATATATGGGCTTATACAATTATTTAGTGACGACCATATTCTAAAGGTTGTGCACTACATTTGCCTGCAGCATGCATGGTATTAGTGGCATATTTTGAGCCGACATCGATTATAAAATTGTGCATCGACATGTGGTCGCTACACTTACTCCCTGTCTCACATTATTACTTTATATTTACATATATGTAAGTATATGTGTGTGTGTGTGTGTGTGTGAAGTCAAAGTTTTGTATTGACTGAATGCTAATGCTCGGTAGACATTCGAGAAGCAGTAAAAATAATAAAACTCAATACTTACTGGATTGTCACAACTTTCTATGTAGGAGTAAAAAAAATGAACTTGTTTTTGGGTTTAAGTTACTTTTATGACCAAAGATTGACGTATATATCTTCTCTTCTCAATATGAACTTAAATATTCAATAAAATCATGGATTGTTTGGATCATAATAGTATGTTGGGGTAGACATGGAACATACTGTAAGATATGTACTTGATAGAATAATTAAAAGAGTTGCTGTTAGTTCTATATATATTACATGTGCTGCTACTGTATAGTATTGGGAAATCATATGGTTTCATAAACCTTTCAGTTTTATTGCTAGGTAAAACTTCATCATGCACGAGTCCATTTATTGGCGTAAGATAAGTAATATAACGTTTTATACATATATATATATATATATGTTTATTGCTACTATATTGATATATATATATATCTTAGTTATTATCTTATGAAAGATGATTGAAAACAGGAAATCAGAGAAAAAAAATTGACGAGTAACTGTTTAAGGAATGAATAATAGGCCATGTACAAGGACATATTGTAGTGTTTTTATCTCTACTTTTAATCAATGTACATGAGTCATAAATCTCATAATAATAATAATAATAATAATAATAATTTAATGTTTTAAAGTTAGTGCAAAGAGTAGTATATAGTTTGTTTCTATAATGAAAATATTTAATTAAAAAGCAAAATCAATCACAGATAAATAAGACAATGATATAATACCAAGAATAATAAAATAATAACAACCCTAGCTTTATGAAATGGGACGTGTAGCCTACCGTATCATAATCATGAATTAACAAATGAAAAAGAGACTTATCGATAGCAATAATATAGGTGTGACTTATGGGGCTCAATTAAACATCATAAAATAAGAAAAATATTAAAAGGTGATGCTTTTATAGATTGGTGCTATACAAAAATATTTATATATGCTCCGCGAGCACTATTTAAGTAGATGGTAGATAAAGTGTCATACAGGTGCGATTTCTCCAGATACATGACATGACCAATATCATTGGAAGAAGCTGAAAATGAGGAGACAAATTAGTATAAAGCAAGATTGATCTTAAGGTTAATTAATTTCGAAAATTGATCAGTTTTATTTTTTTATTTTATTAGAAGTCGGGATTTGAATTATTCATCTTATTATATAATTAAATGTGCAATTATGATTAGTTTATGTCTGTCTGTAACCATACTTAATTGTTCAATTTTAACAAAAAGCTGCTTTGTGGTATTGGTGGTTTTAAAGATCAAAACTAATTAATAAAGAGTGAGACTCGTATGTGAATGCTTGGATAAAGCTCATCAAGTTGGCTGAAGGAAAACGGGAACTCATTCACATCTAAACACCAAAACAGCCTCGTATCTTAGCAATGTGGCATCATATTAAATGGATTGAACAAAACTCATTCTTAGAAGCTCACTCTAGGGAAGAAAGCCTATTTCACATTAAAATACCACAGCTCCCCATATCTTAACAATGTAACACTTTTCAGTATGGTGTATCTATATATATATATATATATATATGTAGGGATTCTTCTTCTTTTTCTTTTTTTTTAATTTTTATTGTGAAGCTAGTCCAACTAATTAAGAAATCTGCAAAAAGCTACAAAAATATATTAAATTTCCCGTAATTAAAGCATACTCAGAGACAAATTGCTTGTTTGTTTCTTTGATCATGCATTTACATTCATTTTATTTATCCGAAGGTGATTTTTTTTTTCCGAAAAGATTTGAAGGTGACTTTGTTATAGTGATTTTGCAAAATTATATTCTACAGACGTCTACAATATGGAAGAAGACTGAAAATCAACAAGTGCGGTGCCTTTGTTGCGGTATTGTTTGCAAAAAGTGAAAAATGGAAAGACAACAAAACAAAAAAGAAATTTCCCACTCTCTCCTCCGGACATGCAAACGACATGCAACATGAGATGATGTACTACTCTTTAGGAACCACTCACAATATATATATATATATATATATATATATATAAAGTGGATTTTTACATATACGAGGCAATTTATGATTTGAATTAGTAATTTTATAATCTGATTGAAAGTTAGCAATGGCACTCAACTTTAAGTACAACATTGATAAGCGTCTAATATAATCTTCTAAATTATGGCTAATTTTTGTAAATGTTCAATGGGATCATTTTTAAAAGATCATATGTTTATTAAGCCTTTTATAGACTATGATATGTTGTTTTATCATGTACCAAGCTTTGATAAATAAATATTACTTTCTCTCTTGATTAAAAGATTTCAGATCCCACTTTAGCTCTCACCAACATTGATTTTCAGGTATTTATGATTGTTATCAGTCTTTATTCTTTAGGACTTTGATTTCTCTTTTTAGATGAAATAAATTTTGGCCCAATGGATTCCTTGAGAATATTAACCTTTACTAGCACTAACAGATTTTCAAAGTGTTTCTCTCAAAAAAAAAAAAAAAAATATTTTCGAATTGGGAAGTTTGGGTTTCTCACAAAAGTAGATTCATATTTTCAAAAGCCACAAAAGCGTGGCACTGCTATTTTGCTTTTGCTCGTCTCTTTCTTAATCTTCGGAGAGACAAGATTAAGACAAATTAATCTTCCGCACTAATAAGAATATATTCTTTTTAACTTATGCTAAATATCAACATTACTCATTTAATTAGCAAGATTCCTACCAAATTCTCCATAAAAAGATTAGTAAAAGAAAGGATGCATGTCACGTGTTGGTCTCATAATTTAAGTTGCATGATATGTCCTAATTGGAGTTCTTTTGTCCCTTGAATTATAAATGGAATTGAATAGACAATGACATGGAGAAAGAGATTTTAATGCAAATATCAACTCTATTATAATTTTTAATATCAACTCACATAACAGAAAAAATAATCCAATCTTAAATTTTGCTTCAAATTATTATTTTTTTTTAAATTTTCTAGTTGAATTGGCTTATAATTAAATACGATTACACGATTAAGTACAAGTAGTTTTTTTTCCCCCGCCGAAAAAAAGTTTGGGCCTTTTCAAGTACAAGTAGGGTTTTAAGCCATGGTTACGTGCCTTACACATAGCCCTACATTGTCCTTGACAGACACTGTTCGCACCCTCTTTGCTTTTGCTTATGAAACCACACACACACACACACACACACACACACACACACACGTATACACACACACGCATCACACACACACACGTATACACACACACGCTGTTCTAGTCTTTTCTGAAATGCAGAACTTTGTGCGTTACAAAGGGCGTACACACGCATATAATTTACAACACTTTTTAGGATGGCTCATAAAAGAAAGGATAAAAGGTCAAAGAAATTAGTATCCAAGCAAACCAAAAAAAGAAAAAGGAAGCAAGTATCCAAGCAAGAACAATAAACCATGAAAAAACAAAAACTTTAGTGCAACAGAGCCTTTGGTCGTAAAGTACTTCGACCATTCAGTAAGTTTTTATAGTCTATTAGATTGAATTTTCAACGATGAGATTCAAGAAAAAAATAGTTTCATATTAATACGGTAATTTTTTTTTAAGGGCCCGTTTGGTTGGTAGAATTCAGTTTAAACTAAATTGTACTTTTTTCATCATGTTTTTTGTCTTTTCCTCAAAAAATTTTTGTCTTTTCTGAAAAAAGTCAACAAAATTATTATTCAAACTTAAAATTTCAACTCAATTTGTGTACCAAACAGGCCCTAAAGGTGACTACTTCGCCGCGTATATCTAACCATTGAGGTCAAAAAAATAAAAAAATAAATAAAGAACAAAACACATGATAAGACTGTGATAGAAATTACTCTTTTTTGCAATTGAAGCTTAAAATTATAAATATTCTTTGCAACAAGAGGAGGAAAAGGACAAGAGGGCGAAGTCCAAGTTTCTCTGCAAAGTTTTTAGAAAGGGGCATCTGGGGTTTAAACGGAGAAGCAACTGGGAAGTGAAAAAACATGTACAAACAAGACATTATAGTATATATATATATATATATATAGTTTCTGACGGAGTAGGACAGACAAGATCTTTCGTTAAAACCCATAACAACTCAGTGGTCTAGTACGTATGGTTGTGGGAGTTTCAAGCTAAGCTAGAATCATGTGTTTTTCTTCTCGGAAATTCTCAAAAAATCAAGGACAAGTTAGATCGATGTACCACGGTGTGGCTGTATACACACGGATAGTTTGGATCCTTGGGCTCTTTGTTTTTTAAACCTAATATATCTTCTTCACCGGAAAAAAAATAAAAAATAAAAATAAAAACTTGTCGGCAGGATATAGACATAAAACATCAAATCACATCATAATCATATTAAACTAAAAATCTGAGAGATTAAGAGAACTTGATGGGGATATAATCGATGATCAACATTAAATGATATATAATTTTTCCAGAGGTACCAGAAAATTCTCCAAGTTCAATTGTTTCAGTTGTCCTATTTAAAGTCATGATCGTCATTAAGTAAATGGACCTATGTTCTAATAGGAAATTGGTATCCATCATTGAGAATTTAGATTTAGATGGAATGATAAGCTCACTCATTCTCTATGCAAAAAAAGTAATGGATTCGAGTTAGGATCATAGTAGTCATGATATGACAATCTACTTTAAGAAAAATTAATAAATCACTTCGAGATGGATCCATATACTACATAAAAGGTTACAAACATTTAAAGTCTATTTGAGTACGTAATTTTTTTTAGCCTGAAATCTTTTCTTTTTGAATAGGTATCCAAATAATTATGCAAAAGGGAAATAGCACATGGTTTCCTAATATCGCTATTTATTTCCTCTTTGATTCTTATCCCATCCTAGTGATGATTAAAATATATTGACTAATTTTGTAACACAATCAATTACTAACTAATCATATATATGGGGTGTGGTCCTCACTCCTCTTCTCTCTTGTTCAGCTAGGCCAAAGCTCTCTTCACATGGGAACAACTAAGACGTCCATTTTGTAACATTGTTTTTGGTCCCTTATCTTGTTTGTCTTTACGTGCTTTTCCCATTGGATTTTGCATCATATGGGTCTGCTTCCTACATCCGAGGCACACATCGCAAACTAGTTGTATAACATACATATATATATATATGTATGTATGTATGTATATGTGTGTGTGTATATATATTTATATATATGTTACAATGTTCCAAAAATGGTAAGGTTGGCAAGATCAGTAAGGGAACCTTCGATCTGTGGTCTGAACTGAAATTCTCGTATACCGTGCAGATTGGAAAAAAGATAAAAACGAACAAAGAATACTACAAGAAAATGAGTAGTGATTCTTTTAGAGGCAAAAACCTATGTAGGCCAGAACAACTTCAGTATTCTGTGGCATTTAAGAACTAGCGACCATATATTCAGGTTTTTCTCATCTGGGTACTTTTTGATATGAATTATGGTTGGGCAGTTTTTGCAAATTGTCACATTTTAGAGTGCAAGTACTAAATGTTGATAGGTTAAACGTGAAATATCCGGGGTCCGGAATTTTCAGTCTGTTCAATAGGATTGTAGCAGATAAAATACATAGTGCAATGGTCCCCCATGAAAAATGACTTGTGTAATTGCGAAATGACGACGACGACGACGTTTATGAACAAAGCGAGACAAACATGACACAACTCGCCATAGCTAAGCTATCCACAGAAAGACAATTAGAGGACAAAATATTGGAGGAAAAAAATCCTTTCTTTCTTTTTGATCTTTTTGGCCGGTCACAGCAGGTGGAGAAGATCTCCCTTTTAGCAGGCTGAATAAGATGGATTTTACCGAGTAGTTTTACACAATCCGAATTGGGTGAGTCGGATTGTGAAATAAGTATAAATGTCATTGACATATGAAGCTCACTTACTCACTCTTTCACATCACCATGATACAACCCGGATTGGGTAAGTGCGGATTGTGAAAATATGTATGTATTCTATTGACATATGAAAGCCCACTTACTCACTGTTTCACATCCCCGACTCGTCGGGTACGAATGTATAGAATTTGTATTTTTAGAACTTTTTAATGCATGTGTGTTAGTAGTAGTTACTCAATTACCTATGTCATTAGTCCATCTATGAGGTCTGACATTTTCAGTTAAAAAGCTTTAATGATTACTTTACAAACCTAACGGGCAATTAAACACTGTTGGTGCCAACCGGAAGACCACTGGATCCACCAAACAGCGATCATAAATCCATATTGAAAAAACAATCCTAATTTAGTAAACCCATCATTAAAAGGGCCATATATCCATAATTGCTCTCACTTTTGTTCCTTGCAATCCTTCCTAAGAGTTGCAATTCATGACTTCTTCACCACGTTATCGGTTGGTTTGGGGAGAGTTAGGATGCGTTCTATATACCGGTTAATAATGAAATTTTTTTATTGGAGTTAGTTGATTTTTCAAAAGCTAGTGATTTGCTTATTCATTTTTCATGTTATATGCAATCTATACCTACTCAAAATCTACTGTTCTTAGGTTAGCACTTCGTCTGTTGTTCCTAATATTCCTTAAAAGAAGTATTTTCTTTTGAAGAAAAATACATTGGCGACAAATTTTTTAATTTTTTATTAGCTTCTCGTCAGGGATATTAAATGAGTAATGAGAATAATTGAAAAACTCGAAACCTTCTAGCAAAAAGAAAAAATTTAAAACCCAAAAATTAAAATTTAAGCCATTAAGAGGCATGTTGCCTTGAGAGCAACGTTGCCAAATTCTTCAAGAGCCAAACATACCTGAAGCTTTTTAAGAGCTATGTTGCCTTTATGGCACGTACCATGCTAGGTTTTTATCTTTATTTTTCGGGTTGAAATGAAGTACTATTTTCTTTTTAGTTATAGTTAAAAATATAAAAAAGATAAAAAGTGCCGTGTTAGTCATAACCAAGTAAAAACTGTACAATTTCAATTTAAAAGAAAAAAAAATTCAAAACATAACAATTTTAGGAAGCTGTAGAAATTATAACTAACTTTTAAAGTACTCAGAAGAAAGAGGACAAAGAAATGGAAGGGCCATAAAGATGAAACAACACAGAAAACTGGAAAGCAAATTGGGTATTTCGTGATTGTCTCATTGTAGAAAGGAGGAGAAAGACAACAAAAAAAGCAAGCTTTTCATTTTAAACCTTTTTTTTTCTGGTAAAGCTGCTTGCCGATCATTTAACAGTAAGAAGATTTTGCCCTTTCATTGCAATTACAGTGGTACATCAGATACAAGTGCTTTCCTTTCCTTTCCTTTCTCAAGCATCCAGCGGTGGTAACTCCATCACATAATCGTACTACTCATTATTTAGTTTTTAAAAAAAATCGAGGTAGATAATACTTTTCTGCAAATATATATTATAAAAAACATATTTTAAAATTTTTGAGATAGATAACATATTTATGAAATATTTACCACAAAATTACCTTATAAGTCGTTAAAATGTATTATTAAAAATAGTCTTCTTGTAATTTCTTATTTAAAAAAAAAAACTCATAAGCGTACAACCGATAAGCACAGGCCCAATACACTAATCAATGTGCCAAGAAGATCGAACCCGAGTTGGAAGTAAACCGAACACTGATTGGGAAAACCCGCACCTTCTCCGCTAATTTAAACGGGTCACAAGACAAGCGTGGAGAGTGTTTTTATTCATGGGGCAGGTTGACAAGAAGACCGCCCCGCTCCAAACCCACTCCCGTTCCCATCTATGCTCTTTTATCTCTCTTTTTTTTTTCCAAAAGAAAAGAAAAAAGAGGCATCCATCCCATTTGAACAGCCCCCCAAAAAACACACAAAGTAAAAAAACAATGGGCCAAGATTTACATTATTGTCTACCAGAAGTCTTAACAAGTAGAAATTTGTCAAGGAGCTCGGAGTTAATTTGCACTAGCTCACCTTCCAGAATTTACTTTTAAACCCAAATCATAAGAGCAACTACAAATTTTTCATTGATATAAATGAAAAAGGGAGGAAAAAAAAGAATCAGAACACAAACCCTTTCTCACCTATTCTCCCTACGACTGACAACTGCAAACTCTAACGACGAATTATGTGACTTAAAATCTAACATATGCGAGGGGAAAAAAAATAAGCCATCAAATATCAACTTGTGTACATGACATGACGTGACCCGAGAAATAAAGATCAAGAGTTCCTTCCATTACAAGCATTCATATGAGACTGATTGTTATTTTTACAAAGAAAAAAAGAGTTCATTTTTGTTAACTTTTACCTTGACTCCACATATTTCTCAAGAGGTGAATTCACCTCCACAATCTTTAAGTCAGTCAAAAGCTAGTCTGCATGAAATACAAGAGGCATAACGTTATTACCGATCCTCGAAATGCCACGATGATGAAACAAGCTAAGTCGACCAACCCAAGACAACGATAGCATTTCCTTTGTATACACAATCTAATTAAACTTTTTTTTTTTTTTTTAAATATGGGCAAAAGACGAGGGTTTGTACCTCAAGCAGTTTCTTACGTCAACTAATAGACCCCTCCAAACTCTAAACGACAACCAACGACGAAAACAAAACAAGTATTGGATGCCACCATTTTAGCCTGCTACCTTAATTGCACCCATTTCATCAATTTTCGAGCTCTTGTGCTGCAAGAGTAAACAGAGACTGTATTACCTTAAGTAGAGACTGAATGTAGAACTTGCAATAAATGAAAATGAACAAGGTCAGAAGGAATTCAATATGGCCTCAAAGAAAAAACAAAGACAAAGAAAGAAGGATATCATGTCTGTATTACCTTACTTTTTTTGTGCCTGTGAACATCATTAATATCTTCATCTCCATCATGCTTCCTTTTCTGCAAATATATGAAACGGAAATGCTCAGTTTGAATAACAGAAAGTAAATATTCCATTTATCTGTCCGGTAGCTTCCTCCACTCCATCAAAAGCCTTTTTTCAGACCGGTAGCTTCCTCAACTTTATTAAAAGCTATAAACTCATTTTAAGTTCATTTAATATGAACAGCCAGCTCATGCTCAACTTATTGCATACGATTACCACGTATATGCAGATAACAATGGCTCAGCCAAAGATGAAACTAAATTTCTTCTTTTGTCAAAAAAAAGCTGCCCAAGGAAAGAATGATAGCTGTAGAGAGTGTTTTCCAACCTTTTCATGGTGTTTCTTTGCATGATCAGCACCTGAATCATGATGTCCACTTTTATCCTTCTTCTTATCCTTGTCTTTATCTTTACTTCGATCCTTATGACGATGCTTGTGCTTCTTATGCTCTTTATCCTTATCTTTATCTCGGTCCTTATGCTTTTTATGTTTCCTCTCCTTGTCCTTGGACTCACTCTTTGACTTCCCTGCAATAGTTGGAATCCCCTTCTCTGCCTGAAGAAAAATAGAGAGAGAGAGAGTAATTAGCTTTTTGCGAAAAAGATAACGCATTGCAGTTCAATACTACCGTAGCATGTATATTAGAAATCCATTAGAGCATAAGAGAAGAATAGAAGAGACAGCAATAGAAAACATATATAAAGTTAATGAAAAAGAAGTAAAATTCAAGGCATCAATATCTTACTGGTGGCAAATCGATGGGACCAGTTTCCCTAAGTTGGAAGGCCTCTTGGAGAATATCTAGGTCAAATGGTTGTATACGGGCATTAGTATCTCTCGAGTATGATGTATTCTGAATAAGTTGATCCAATTGCATGCCTTCCCCTTTCCTGATTTCTGTATCTCCCACCACGTTGTGAAGATAGTGTGTGTCCGAAATTGACAAAGGAAGTGACCGCTTGCAGAAAAAATCATGGTGGCCCAGCAATTTGTAGTGACTAATAAGATCTACAGCACCAGTCAGCTCCCTTGGTCCTAAAATTATATTAGAACAACATCTTACACACATGGCCAGCTTGAACACAAAACATTAAAAACTTTGAATACAATCATTTCTAAGCATAATGAGGCATAAATGCATAGAATCTACATTAAACCTTTATGTCTACTAAAGTAACTAGAATATATGTGAAACCAATAAAAAAAATATCATGATAACGGCAGAATGAACAATTACAACAAGAAATTTTACCTCTTCCAAAGTTCTTGATTTCAGGATCCATTGGTCAATATTTCATGAAATGGCGGGCTGTTATCAACTGCATCACCAATTGAAGAGTCGAGAACGATTACGAATATAGTACGAACACTAAAACTAGATCTCCATTACACTCTTTTTCCACAAATTACAAGAAAAAACGTAAACACAGAGGAAGAAGTTTAAATTGCAGAAGAAAAAAAATAACAAAACGCCTTTTGTAATGCAATCATGCAACAACTGACGTACATCTTTCTCAAGCATAAATCTCCGAATACCTATCTCTCCAATTTCTCAAGGGAATATCATACTAAGCCTACGACTACAAAATAGATAAGGGAAATCTTGGTGGCAGCCAAATCATTCATGTAGCATAAGTCATACAAAGGCTGGAAATGAAATTACGACCAAGACAAAAGCCCGAGGTAGATTGTTGGTCGAACGGGCAATATCCCAGAAAGAAGTTACTAAAACACTCACTCATTGCCAGTCGACCTAAACTTTTGACCTGTTTCAACTTCAAGGTTCCCAAAATCTACTAATTTGCTTACTACTGCTTCAAAACTCTAGTGCAACTATAATTTAATTAACATAAGTGTTGGTAAACTAATTATTTCTTAACCCCATAAAGACTCCTATAAGGGGACCAAATCACCTCTAATTTGTGAACTTGTAAACCCTAGTTAATTAAATCTTCTTTTTCACCCAAAATATAACCTTAAAGAGAACCCATTTTGTAATCTTAGTTGGGAAAAAAAATATATATACACAACGCGGAAAGTAAAAACTAAAAGCAAAGAACGAATCGGCAAACGAATCAAAGAACTTCCGGAAAAAATCCAGAAGGTAAAATCAGACGATAAAGTTGTCAACTTTGACCCAGAATTTGAATTTTAAAGAAGAAAAAAAGAACTGGAAAAAACAACCTCATGAGTTAATTTAAAAGCGATAAAAATAAACTGAATTGGAAAAGAAATCCCAGAAATAGAAGAAAAACATAGCCAAGCGCACACCTTTGACATGGATCCTCAAATTCACTTCCCACGCCGTCTCGGATCACGAGGACAGAATGGTAAATTCCACTTCCCGCTTCGTCCTCGTTCCCGTCTCTTTCTCTCTCTCTAGGCGAACTGGTCCACTCCCAAACCTCGAACTCGAATCAAAATCAATTCGCAACGAGAATGAGCCGCGAAAAAAGAAAAAATTAGTCCCGGAAAAATCAGGAAACGCTCGGCTGAGAAAATTCGAACTGCGAATCGAGAAAGTTCTTGTCTTCTTCGAGCGCGGGGTGGGTTTTCCGGCGAGTAAGTTGGCCGGAATTGGAAGGCCAGAGAGGAATCTGGGAGGAATCGGAGACGTGATTGGGGAGATCAAAGATAATTCTATATGGGTTTTGCAGTGGAGGAGGAAAAGAGTACGAAACCGGACCTAGGGTTTGGACTTTTGGAAGAGGAATGGTTTTTGGGTTTCGGTTTCCTCAGCCTCTGGCCTCTCTTTTTTTTTTTTTTCTCTCTCTCTCTCTCCCCTATTTCATTTCTGGGCTCCCCCTTTTATTTATGCCTTTTAAAAAAAATTATTTAAGCTTATAAAGTATATATATATATATATATATATATTTATTTATTTAACTGTGTGTGGGGCTTTATGCGTGTGTGTGATTCCACGCTCTCCGTAGGGTCTTTTGATATATATATGGGTGTGGCCAATCATTGTAGTTTACTCCGAGTCTTTTGTTTTCGTACTCCGGACACTCGACTAGCCAATCACTTCCTTTTCCAGTACTTTTTTTTTTTTGGAATTTGTTCTTTGAACTAGGTTTTTTTTTTTCCTTTTAAATATTTGGTCCTTCGACTCCCTCACACTTCTTATTTTGTATTACAGATTGAAAATGTTTTTTTTTTTTAACGATCTCATCTATAAATATGATGCGACGTGAGGATCCGAAGATAGATTTTAGTCCGGTATTCTTCGAATTACTTATTGTCTTCTTTGTCTGGTATTCTTCAAGTCAATGGATTTTGAGGTTTATACGCTTCCGCTTCATCAAAATGTTAACTACAAAATTTTATATCACAAGACAGGAAAATCATAAATAGTGTCGGTGTAAATTTATTCTAACAAAAGTTTCTGGTTATGACAAATAAAAATTCTACTAATAATGTTAAACTAAAAGGGTTTACCATATAAATTCTTATATATTTTATGGTAGATGGCTGTTTTTTAACGTCTACTTTTAAATAAATCCTTTAATTTACCTAAATTAAAAAGATACGTTTAAAAATTAATTTCTTGATTTTTTTTTTTAATAAAATTAATCTTTGATCTTGTTGGATCATTGATCAATTCATTATATTTTATGGTAAAAAATCTATAATTAAATGCTGATTAATTAAAAACCAAATCCTTAAGATTCTTTGTGTTGGTAGTTTAATCTCATATGCCTTAACTATATACACATATATATGATTAAATGAAAATCCCTTGACTATATATTTGATTATATGCGCCTTACTTATATATATATATATATATATATATATATATGCACAAAGACAGGATAAGCTCTACCCCATGCAAATCCCTTAATGCCACTAGCTAAATTTAAAGGTCTTACTCTATACATAGTTAAATTTGATGTAGAAAAATGGTATCAAAAAATATAATATTGTTTAAGTATTTGACTAGTAAAATCGTCAATGAAGTTGGAAAGAGATCCCTACTATAGCTTCATGATGCATGTTAGACACTCGTTTTGATTTACTTACGACCGTCCAGTATGGATAAAAGTAATCATTAAAATAATACACAATGAATGAACTCTTGTAAAAGTCTAATTAGTTTATCCAAGTATAAACTCAACTATTTCTGTAAGATTGACTTTTTATCTCCTTAGACTCGTTTAGGGTTGTACATCCCTTAATAGCCGTTAGTTTTGGGGGCATTAGGTTTTCGATCGAATGCCTTTAGATTTCAAAATAAGAAATCGAGTCCATAAAAGGAAGATTCAATCAGTTTTTAACCAGTGTTGGTCAGTTTTCAAAAAATTTATGGGATGAATTCAGAACGGCGTCCATGCGAGCGTAATTGCTTAAAGGCGTTTAGTTGTTAGCTGGCTTCAATCAGTTTACAAATAGTAACCAAGTAATTTAAGAGTAGTAACCTACCGCTTTAGGATGCTAATAAAAAAAAAAATTCGTAAACCGGTAACCACATAATCAAACTATTCACAAACCAATAGCATAATCTATTCAAGAAAAAAAAAAAAAAAAAAAAAAAAACATATCAAGAGGAAAAGTAACCTTAATCGATGATTTTATTTTCTATCTAAATTCAAATAACATTAAAATTATTTATTAAAAAAAAAAAACCCGAACCTTTAAAGGATTATCATGTGTATTATGATAAGAAGATAGGATCTATTTAAATAAAATAAAATAAAAGAGAGAGAGAAAGAGAGAACTTATTACCAGGTAAATTAGGATTCAAATTTGTGTCTCAATAATCACTCACATATTCTATCTAAAAATGAAGTCAACATGTCTTTTTACACTCATTAAGAAGAAGAAGAAGAAGAAGTCAACGTGTATTTTTAAAAGTCATAGAAAGTGCGAACTACATTTCGTTTTCCATCCTAAACGAGAAAAAATAGAGAAAACTCTGCCGTTTCCGTTTATATGCACAACGGCATAATGTACACGAAAACGACAAATCGTTTACTTTTTTGATAGAACATGTCGTTTAATTGCCAGTAGACAACGGCAATCACAATTGGAGAACACCCTGTAATACTTTGATGATGCCGGGGAAAAAAAATGAAAAAAAAAAAAAAAAAAAAGAAGAAGAAGAAGCTCTGGTGACACAACGACGGTTTACATTTACATTAAACGACAAGTCTGAAAAAAGGATATGTCCTTAATAAGCCAACGACAGGAAAAATTTAGGAAATAGAAAGACATGTCGTTTTCATAACAAAATGCAACATAAGTCCATTCGAAAGGTCTGGGACAAATAACATTTTAAAAAAAATGTAATCAACGTTGATTGGATAAAGCAATCCCAAAGATTTAACACCAGAAGTAGTTAGGAGTGACAATTGAATAAAAGTTTATATTCGTGTTGAGTTGGATTAAAAACAAATAATGTATTAAATAGGATATGGTATTTTCTTTACGATCTAGCTTTATTTTCAATACAGTATAGTGGTTTTATTTCAAATTATAAGCTCTAATAAAAAAATATACCTCCACGTGTAAAAGCTCTTGTCATGTCATGAACCTTCAATGTATTAAGGATGAGTATATGTATGAAACAGCTTGAGTAGTAAAGTCTTATACTATAACTGTATAAATAGATAAAGAATACATGTATTGAGCGATTAAGGAAGTAATAGCCCCTTTAGAGGCTAGAGCAAGACCTACATGAAATTGTGCTAAAAAGACCTTCAAGTATACGCCCCTATTGTCCTGTGAATATGTGATTTTGAAAAAAAAAGAAAAAAAAATTACACTGTCTCAAATCTTAAAAATATAGTTATATATATATATACACACACACACATATGACCAACAATACAAAAAATAAATACAATAATTAAATGATGATGAGTAATTGATCAATCATAAACTTTTTGGATGGAAATCCCAAAAAATAAATAAATAAATAACACGACATGCCATTTTCATACTTTTTAAATGCATTCTACACGTCGTTCTTTAAAAAAAAATAAAAATAAAAAAATAAAAAAGAAGCCATAAGATATACGGCACATCGTTTATGAAAATAAAATGAAAACGCCATCGAACAGCATTACAACATATCGTTTAATTGCCTCAAAAAGAAAATGCCATTTTTACCTAAACGACAGCAACAAGCTAGTAGATAACAAAGGGAATCTCAAGAAGCTTTAAGACACAAACGGCATATCTTTTCCAATTCAATGGAAAGCTCGTTTGATAAGAAGCCGAGAGCAACTCACAGGGTAAACAAATTTATTCCACAAGAAAGGTAAACTCTTAAAGGAAAAACGACATCTCATTTTGACATATGCGGAGAAAATTTTTCATTTGATACATGAAAAATAAAGGACAAGTCATATTTGAAACTCGAACACGTGTTTTCAATCAAAAGATATATGTTTTATCACGCTTATAACTATAATTTTTTTTTTTTTTTGAAAGTGATTCCAGATTAATTGTAAATTTAACAAATTATTTCTTACAAATGAGCCCAAAAATCTAGGTAAAACATCCAACCAAACCATAGAATTTGAATTAAATAAAGTGAAATTAGTCAAGAAATGGGCTACGGAGTTCTCCTTCCGAGAACCATAGCAAATATTTCCACTATTAGCTCTTATAACTATTATTCTTTCTTTCTTTTCGAACTTTATCATTATTACTCTTTTTTAGTCGCTGGAAAATAGGACATTCGTCATACTTCCTAGCTACATTTTTCCTTGTCGTTTGTAAAACGGAGAAAAAACACGTCGTTAGAGTCGGATGAATTGAAACGAACTGTCGTTCATGAAGTCAAAACATGCTCTTCCACGTAAAGGATATTCGCAACTGCTCTATCAAAGATTCTAAGATTTATCATTGATTCATTATTATTATATATGTTTTTTGTCCCTAAAAACAAAACAAAATTAACTTTAATTTCCCAAAAAAATAAAACAAAAATTTTAAATTTTTAACGGGGAAAAAAAAAAACAAATTACCTCACTCACTCCATCAATAACGTTATGCCTTTTTCCCCTAAAAAAAAATGATGTTATGCCTTTTTAATTGAACAAAAAAAAAAAAAAAAAAAAAACCGAAATATATTCCGGTTAATATTTTCTCTGTCGTAAGACTGTTATATCAGCCGTGTCTCGAACAAAGCCAAAAAGAACAGCGGAGGTTGCGAAGGGAGATCGTAAAAGCCATTACCATCACCTAACCTTATCAGTTATCTGCCATGGCTCCTCTTCTTCTTCTTTCTGTCAATTTGGCTTGCTTTACCATCGTAGCCATGGCTTCCTTTGCTATCTTAAAAGCAAACGGAATCGAAGATCAAATTGGAATCATGGAGGCGAAATCGCAGAGAGAGTTCGATTACTTCGCTCTGGCGCTCCAATGGCCTCCCACCTACTGTCGCCGCACCCGCCAGTGCTGCTCCTCCAATGCTTGCTGCCGAGGGTTCTAATTCCTTTCCCCTCCTCTTGCTTCTGATTGAGAGATTATTATAATGATACGGTTTTGTTTGATGTTGATTCGTTTTTGTTATCTAGGTTAATTTTTGACGATTAATATGATGAGTTCTTATCAATCGGATTGAGTTAAAGATGAAAATTGTAGAATTTATAAATGAAGTTCTGTTCTGATGTTGAAGATCGCATTTTGTTGGGATTGTTTTGCATTTATTTGATTTCTTGCACCTGTTGATTGGTGGAGGTTTTGGGAGTTTTGATGAACTTTATGGTTTGCTATCGATACTGAAAACCAAATCTCAAATAAGCTAGGTGTAATTTTGGAGGCATAAGCTTGTGATAGTTTGTATTTCTCTGAAAATGTCTTTTTTTTTTTTTTTTTTTTTTTTTTTGCATTTCTCTGAAAATGTGTTATAATTTTTTTTAATCTTTTTCAGCGCAAATTCTCCAACTGAGTTTACAATCCGTAAGTACATGGTTGACTATGTCTATTCTCTCTCTCTCTCTCTCTCTCTTTATTTCTTATTTTTTATTTTATTTTTAAACTTCTTTAAGAAACCTCAAATACGAGGAAATTTGTTTGAGAAAAAAGAGTGCACAGCAATTACACTTTTTCTTAGTCCATGCTATTTTATTTTATTTTTTTAGTTTTTTTAGTTTTGAATTTTGTTTTAAAGAGTTTCTTGGGGTTGATCTCAGAAATGACATTTTGATGTGTTGAAAACACGGACCTTATTGTTAACAGAAAAACGTCCTGAATTGGGGATTGAGTCATGATGTAAATAATTGCACTATATGTTTTTTGTATTGGTTACTTGACTTTATAATGTATACATGGAATCTCCGATAAGGTAGGTTCATAATCTAATTTTCTCTTACTTATATGGCAGATGGGTTGTGGCCTGATTACAATGACGGAACGTGGCCGTCCTGCTGCACAAAGGAGAATTTTGATGAGAAGGAGGTATGTGTGTGCAATTTCCATTTACTGTTCTTATGGGTCCATTATTTAAGGATATCAGATAGGACTACAGAAAAAGCTTTATTGAGTAAATTGGGTAATTAATTATAGTGCCAACTCATGCCATGTGAGGTTCTCTAAAGGTATTTTCCATATCTTAAGCATTAAGTGTAACTCTTCTATACTGGTTTATGTTCACCTTTCTTTTTTTGTGCAATGCATCTTCTAATACTAGTGTTCTGTTGATTTGTAGATCGCAACATTGCGTGATGCTCTAGAGAAGTATTGGCCATCTTTAAGTTGTGGCTCATCAAGAACCTGTCATGGCACTCGAGGATCATTTTGGGCTCATGAGGTGGCTATTTATTGTGAACTTACATTGCACCTAGTTTTTAGTGAGCATATATAAAACTAACATTTGTCTTTCTTATCTTTCGATGATGGCTGAACTGGACACTTACATTGGCAGTGGGGTAATCATCTTCATCTTTTTTCTCAACTTGATGACGTTATTATATGTTTTTTTTTATTTTTTTTTTCCTAGAACACTTGGGTTTAGTGTAGGATGTTAAGGCCTTCATCTATTCTGAATTCTGTTTCCTTACTGCGGCTGGTCTAATATTGATATTTTCTTAATTTTGCATTGTTACGTGCAGAAAAGCATGGGACTTGCTCCTCTCCAGTTGTTCATGATGAATATAGTTACTTTGTAACCGCCCTAAATGTTTATTTCAAATATAATGTCACAGTAAGTGTTCCAGAAACTGAATCTTCAGATTGATTCAATCCCTTCGCTCTTCAGTTACATTTTTTTTTGGTAGCAAAGTTTTAGTTCTAAATGCTAAAAAATGCTTTTAAATAATCAAGTTAAAAAAACTCTCGGTTTCCAACTCATCCATGAATAATGGCTGACTAGTTCGCCACTTTAAGGATGACCAGTCTACATTCTGAGATCTTATATTGTTAGCATAGAGATAATGAGACGTGGTTTTCATAAACTCTAAATGCAAAGGTTGAGTAGCTTTTAAGTTTTAGGAGCAGAAGAGCATTAACAGTGCGAAAATATATTGAACTGCAAAACCGTGTATTGGTTACCACTAACCAAGAACTTTTGTTTTTGTCTTTTTTCCTGGTCATCTGTGGAAGTTTGTTTAAAAATTTATTTGTTTATTCTTATAAATCTGATTAATTTGAATGCTAGTTAGTTTTTTTTTTTTAACTACTAGTTTATGCATATCACTTATGGATTTGTTTAACACTATGCCCAGAGAGTCCTTAATGAAGAAGGATATGTACCTTCGAATACTGAAAAATATCCTCTTGGAGGCATTGTTTCCGCCATTCAGAATGCTTTTCACGCAACCCCATTGTTGGTTTGCAAGAAAGGAGCTATAGAGGAACTTCGTCTTTGCTTCTACAAGGATTTTAAGGTAAATCTCCTATGTGGAATTCATTCCAGATCTATTATAATTTCTTGACAATTTTAGGCCAATTAGGGTTAACATCAGCAACTGCTCGTAGGCGCTATCGAGCCAGACTTGATAGTCATGGTTGATCCTACTATATCAATGTATTTTGTCCTAGGCATTTGCAGCTCTAAATTCAATGATGGAACTACTCTTTGAGTTCTATCCGTGCATGCTGAATGTATTCTATCTTTTTAAATAGGGCAAATGACTTTTAGATCAGCATTTCCAGAGAAGTTCCTTTCTTAACATGGTTTCTAATTTGGATGATTATAGGGTACTTTTGTTTCCCGTATTTGAGAAGTTTCCTTGTGTGTTCTAAATATTCAACTATTTTTTCAGCCTCGGGACTGTGTGATTGAATCAACCAGTCAAAAAGGCACGATTTCTTCAAGTTCATGTCCTGATTACATCAGCATACCTGCATATGTTTCGTCGGGTAAGTTCCTCTGTGCACTGTTTACCTGATTGTAGATTCACTCACAAAGCAACTTCTAATCATTTATTGAATCCGATTTTTTCTTTAATCATGGCATGTCATGTAGTTTGCTTCTAAAGAAGTAATTCCAGTTCCAAGTGTTTGCGTTTTCTGGCTCTTGTTATCTTTCGGTCATATTCCGTGTAGATTAGATTCGTGCATTTGAAGCTTTCATGTGATTTTTCACATGTTCAATGTCAAATTGGTATTTGCTATATGTTTCCAGTGGAATCTATTCACCCTCTATTTCATTTGGTATATTCAGCGGTTGGCAGTGCTATAACTACCGTTCCATGGGTTACTGCAGAAGAAACTATCGAAGAATTTGCTAGCATGTAAATATTAAATGCTCAACTTGTTTACCCATCTACGTGTTTATGAACTGAATTATGAACCTTCGCATTGTACTTGTATTCTAAAATATTCCATAAATTCAAACTTCATGGAAATTGTGAATTGTTGTACAATGATGCTCCATTACTTTCCTCTCTCTCTCTCTCTCTCTTTCTCTCATGGAAAAAAACAATGTGAAAATATCACCATTGATCAGCCGATAGACAAATTTTCGCTTTCTATTTTAGTCTCATAATTGAGAAGGCAATGAAGTAGTTAGCTGCCATCAACTCAAAGTTTGTATTTGCAGTCATGAAAGGCTTAGTCTAAATCTTCGTGTAATCTACTGCATTTTTATAATCTGTAATTGGCGATACGAAAAATTTAAGGGAAAATGGATGCACAAGCACTCACCATTCAAAGAACAAAATGGGACTCGAAAATAGCTCGAGTCGATATATTTTGCTCGAAAATTAGTTGGCTGGCTTTAATCAATCAACATTATGAATGCACTTGCTTGAATAATTCTTCATGATTAAGAGGCTCTTGGTGTCATTATGCCCCATATTTCACACTGCTTAGCATTATGTTAGGATCTCTTGAGGATTGTTGAAGTCGATTACATATAAAATGAAAAAGAGAACGACAAAAAGAGTGCTACGCAAAGCAGGTCTGCGCTGGCTTTGCTTCAAATCTTGATCTGTTTGACCAAACAGAAACTTTTGTACCATCTGTAGAAGCAAACAATTATTATCGGCTGGTTTGGTACTAATCATGCTTTGCAAGTTCCATTCCTTCCCAACTAAAAATATACATATACAGATATACTGATATACATGTAATTAAAAAAAAAAAATACTAGAAAAACCTTTTTTTAAATAAAATTTTGAATCTTTTATTTATTTATTTTTACCACGTCACAAAACGGATGCTTTAGAGAAAAGCTAGGTTCTTACCTACTCTTCTGCACTCACATGCGTCATCTGTTGTGTTGCATGACCACATCCTTTTCGTCAATGCCCAAGATTCATTTTTCTTATTAAAATGAATAATTGCATTACTTGCTAATTCAATTAAAAAAAAACACAAAAACAAAAAAACAAAATATATTGTCAACTTATTCCAGGTAAGGTATATGGGAATGATAACCCACTACTTGTCCTGTTTCAAACCAACTTGTTCTGAGAATCCCACGACTTTCCCTCTCTAGACCCAAAAAAAACACACACAGACAGACAGACAAAAATGAAGAAAGTAATCTCCAGTTTCATAATATTCATCTTCATCACCATCTCAAGCCTTGCCCTTTCACCTCTAGTCGCTTCACAGACAGACTCCTGCACCTCCAATCTCAACCTCAACGGTCTCGTCTCCTTCGACACCATTTCCCTCCACTGCCTCTCCGTTTGGGATTCTCAAGATTTCTTCCTCAGAGTAAGATATATATACATATTTATATATATATATATAACACATATATACATACATATCTACATAGTTTAGATACTTCTGTTTTGGTAAATGTCGAGTTGACATGTGAATAGATACTTCTGTTTTGGTTAATATCGAGTTGACATGTGAATATGTGATCGGTTAAAAACTCTGTGCCTGCAGTACGCGCAGACGTCGAACTCCAACGTATGGAGCTTCGTCGTCTCGGCGCCTGCGGACACCAACTCCTTCGTGGCGATGGGGTTCTCGAGCAACGGCAGAATGGTGGGGTCGAGCGCGGTCGTGGGCTGGATTTCCGACGGCACGGGAGTTATCAAACAGTACTACCTCGGCGGAACCTCGCCGAACCTGGTGAAGCCTAACCTAGGGAACCTGACATTTGTCCCGAACTCGGCGTCCGTGGTGACTCAGTCGAACCGTCTGTACTTGGCGTTCCAGTTGGACACCGTCCAGCCGTCGACTCGGCTCTTGTACTCGGTGGGACCCAGCGGGTTTCTGCCGGTGGCGCCGGACTTCCGGCTGACGGAGCACCGGGACAAGGTCTCCACCTCCATAAATTATAAAACAGGTGAGATCGCTATAACAAACTCTCTCTTTTGCTTCTTCATTTTTTTTTTTTTTTTTTTTTTTTGGTGTGTTAAATATTCAACGTGCAATGAACATGGTGAGAAAGGTTTTTGACTATTTTATGCCCACCTAAAATTGACTTTGTGTGTGTGTGTGTGTGTGTGTGTGTAATATATAGTTTTTGTAATTTATGTTTATAATTATTTTCAAAGTGGTGCATGATAGGGCCATTTTACCTGCTGCTAATGATAGGGCATCACGTCCTGCGTTAGGTGGATTTGGAATATCAGTCAAATTATATATAATTTATATACTTCAATTTTTTAAATATATATAACACTGAATTATTAACGTTTAGGAGTTACAAGAAAATGACTTTTTTTAAGCCATTTTTTAATATTTAATAAATACATATTTATTTAAGGCTTTTCTTACGCCGGCGCGCATCTTCAACCTATCGCATAGTTACAATTTATATCTTAAACTTTTAATTTTGATAATTTACACCATAAACTTATAAATTTATAGTAATTTATCCCTCATCGATAAGAATATTAGTCTTTTGAACAAAATTGATATGTGATTTGTACATAAATTGTTAATTAATAACATGAATGATCATTTTTATCTATTTAATCTAAATTTATTTAGATTAAGATCATTAATCATGTATTATCAAAGAAGAATACTTTTAACTAATTTTATTTTAAATATAAATCTAAGTTAATATTGATTAAAAATGACATTTTTATACTCTTAATTAACAACTTATATGTAAGTCAAGTGTCAATTTTCATTAAAAAAAAAATCTACATTGTAACCAATGAGGGATAATTTGCTGTAAATTTATAAATTCATCATGTAAATTATCAAAATTAAAAATTTAAGGTGCAAAGTGTAACTAGACAATAAATTCAGAGTGTACTAGTGTTAAAAAAAAAAAACTTTTATTTTATTTAAGAAAATGACCATGTTTTTAAAAATATTTCATATCATTGATAAACTTAGCAGTTTATCAATGATTGACTTGGTGGTAAGTCAGTCATTAATTGATATGAAGCAGTAATATACCAATCCATTGCCAATGGATTATCGTCAAATCCAGTAAAGAAAGAAAAAAAAGCTATTTATCCAAAAAAAATAGAAAAATTCTACTATTTATTTAAAAGAGTGGCCAAAAAACAACCATGTACATAATTGTTTCGATTTAGAATTGTTAAATCAGGCCAAGTAGAATTTTTGGCATCTAAATGGTCACACCTTTTGCTCTAAAGGAAAAGTTACATGAACTATATTTTTTGTAGTAGGTACTAATTAATATGTGAACATTAACAATATTGTTGTTTAGTCAGCAGCAATTGCGTGAATGGTTTTTTTATTTATTTTTTAATCATTTTATTTTATCAAGAATGAAATTGAGTGTGATTATTAATCAAATGGTTGACTGGGTTGTGATTATTAATCCACGAGATAATGTAAAGGACACTACAAGAATTATGATTTTATTTTTTTCATTTAATAATCCTTACATGTTTTGGCTTTGATGAGTTCAAACAATTTGCTTGATTTTTTTTTTTTTTTTCTTTTTAATTGGAGTGGGGAAATTTTGAAGTCTATAAATTGTGACATAGTCATGTGTGAAATTACCGTTAGACTGTACCTGTAATCATTAGGTTCTAATCTTGTATTGTTCAATGGTACAGGTCAAAGCGCATCGCAGAAAAGTCCACATCAAAGACTGAGGAGAAGCCATGGAGTACTGAACATGCTAGGATGGGGAATCTTAATGATAATTGGATCGATCGTTGCCCGTTACTGCAGGCAATGGGATCCTCTTTGGTTCTACATTCATATTGGCATTCAGTCATTCGGATTTTTCCTCGGAGTAATAGGAATCTTGTGCGGATTTCTCTTGGAAAATCGTATCGACGCCAAAGTCTCTACCCACAAAGGCGTCGGCATCTTCATTTTCGTGCTCGGCTGCCTCCAGGTAACAAAGGATTTTTGTAAGGTTAATCAACCTTTTACGTTAGGGGTGTAACATTATCATTTGAAATACTAACACGCGCCTTTTCCTACCAATGCCGTTTCGTTTTACAGGCAATGGCCCTTTTGGCACGGCCAAATATAGAGTCAAAACATCGGAAGTACTGGAACTGGTACCATTACGGCGTGGGAAGGACTTTAATCGTTTTTGCTATAGTTAATGTGTTCTATGGAATCCATTTGGGTAATGAAGGGACAGGATGGACTGCTGGTTATGCTGTTGTACTTGGAATCTTGTTTCTCACTTCTGCAGTTTTAGAGTACAGAATCAGGGCTAGCAGCTAAATGTCGTTTTTCTTCTGTACTACATTTCTGTGCAGTCTCTGCTCAATTGGTTATTAAAATTGGATTATATATATATATTATTTTGTAATTTAATGATGAGACCTTATTTTGATTGCTCTAGCAATGCTAGTTCTAGAAGCTCATATGATACAGTCTGAAATGTTATCCTTACTGTGTAAGTAACAAAATTTTTTAAATTATATAATCTGCAGTCAAACCTGAAATCCTTTGGTTTTATACTTTATGATACAGTAGAAAAATATGTGAAGCATAATTGAAACAAAGTGTGGTTGCTGGTAAGCATATCGGTAATTCAATAGTTGACTCTATCATGAGGTGAAGAATTCGAATCTGCACACTCCCAAACTTTAAAAAAAAATGTTTGGGACAAGAGAAGTTATATAGTAACATAATCTATCTGCCAAGCAATGATATAAGAATAAAGATTGAATTAGTTTAGGATACAACCAATCTGCCCGGCAATAGTATAAGAAAATAAATCCCATAGTTTAACAATTGACACAAGAAAAAAAAAAAAAAACACAAGTTAAAAAAAGTTCAATATTCCGAAGATCCATCTCTCAAATAAAATGTTACTGATATTTAATTATATAAATGCCCACTTCGGTGCTATACACATAACTTCCTCTCCCTTGATATTAACATCACCTCTATGAAATGTGAACAACTCTATTGCTGTAGAAGTGAGCTTAATACACCCGTTCATGTACAAAACAGAGAGCCGTCTGCACCCGTTTCGCAAAGCCAGCAAACCCTGGTCGCATAGATTTCGGCATCGGTTCACATGAAGTTTCTCCAAATTGTTGCAGTACATCCCTATAGACATCCATCCGGATATCTTTACCTCGTGACATAACGCCAAGTTCCACTCTTGAAGTTGTGGACACCCCTTTGCAATTGCCAAGATGGTCGCATCACAAACAGATCTGCACACCCGGAAGTTTAGGATTCTAAGGCTCGATGCAAATCTTCTCCCGCTTTCTGCAAAGGCAGATATATGAGGCCAGTTTACAGGGAAAATAATTTTATTTATGCAAGAAGCATCTAGATACACTATCCCGCCTCCACTCACTATTGCCTCTATCCCTTCTGGCTCAAGAGGACAACTCTCAGCTTCTACATAAGCTAAAGTTGACGAACATCCTCTGAAGCCAACACCAGTTACACCACTGCAGAAAGATACTATGACAGCTTGGAGTTGACGGCATCCTAGTGAAAGCGCTCTTAATCCATTGTCGGAAATTTTTGAGCAGTATGCAAGGTTCACTTGTTTTAGACCCGAGCAAGCATTGGTCAAATTTTCTAACCCAACATCAGTAACCTGGCATCGATAAAGACTAACAACTACCAGCAATGGGCAAGCAGCAGCAGCCAGGGAAATTCCAAGATCGGTGATGCTAAAACAACAATCAAAATGAATAGCTTGCAAGTTTGAACCATAAAGCTGCAGTGGTGTCAAGCCTGAATCGGGAAGGTATAGGCAACCGGATAGGGACAGAGACTGTAAATGCTGAAAGCGGGTGAGAAGCCTACTGAGTTGGAAAGAGCTAACGTTAAAATTGGGATGATATAATGAAGCAAGGCTCAAATGGGTGAACGAACACGCAAACTGTAAGGAACGGCGGCAAAGATTTTGAATGTGGAACCACCGTCGGCAAGTCAAGCCAAATGACTCACGATCCGTGGTACAATCTAGCCGTTGAAAGATAAAGAAGAGACAATCATCAGGCAGGTGCATGATGGAGGTTAGACCATGACAACCAGAAGGATCTTCCATTGAAATCAACTTTCTTGACACTCTTCTGAAGGCTGCAGAGCTCGAATCTTTACAGTGAACTTTTTGTAACCCGCACTCGATGAATCAGGAGAGTCAAACCCGCAAAGGGCAGGTGAGTCTCCATATCCGTAGCCGATATGAACCCCACATTTACGGCACAGGAGTTTTGTTTTCAAACGATAACGACCCCAGGATATAGGAAAACAGTTTACCTCATCAACCTGCGTGAATCGACTGAGATCAACCGAAATGAAGGAGATTAAGCCTTTCTTTATCGATTTCTGGTATTCAGAGTCTATCCCAGATGTGATTCGATTGGAAGATGTTAAATTCAGAGGGTATCCACAAGAACCGCAACTGCAAACCAGGAAAGCCAAAAAGTAGAAAAGCGGGTGTAAAAAACAATAGACGATGACGATGAGAAATAAAATGCTCAATTCTGCATACAACAAACATCATAGAAAGAAATGGCAAGATATTAACTTGCATCCCAAAATAGACTACCTGCTAATAAGCATATTATTTATATCGAAACTGAGAGTTCAACATGTCTATTCTAATTTTCGCATAACCAGGCATGTTAAGTGTTAATATCAGCTAAAATATAGTTTTTATTAAGAGTAAAGAAAGAGTTCTGAGTGGATAAATGGAATGAGTGGACAAGCATAAATGATAAACTGGAAAGGTTAAGTCTTTAAGGAAGCTTAAAACCTACTGGCTCACCCGGAAGGCGAAGTTTTCACACTAAAATATTTGTAGGTTTCTGATGTATGACACCAATCCTCAGAACACCCCCCCTCCCTCTCTTTATAAACTACAAAATACAGCTTCAGTTATTCCTGCCAAAATATTTTACTGGGTTTGGCCTATATATATGTGTATGTATATGTATATGCGCACCAAAATCATTCCTAGCCCTCAAAAATTCAATCTTTTCAAAGAAGCTGTCTTTTTTTTTTTTTTTTTAAGCTACAAAAAAAGAGTCCAAAAATGAGCAACTTGTGACAGAGAACAGGGACAAAATCTATACCAGCTATTGAATCTTGAACCCAAATTTACTGATTTACCAAAACTAATCCAATTTTACAGCCAAACCCACAAAAATTTTACCACAGAAATTCAAGAAAATCACAATTATAGAAATCAAAGTGAGAGATTAAAAGAGAGTAATTAGTTTTTTTTTTTTAGTAAATTATTTTTTACCTGTAAGAGACATCAGCTTGGGACATCCTCTCCGACGACTACCAGAGTAAGCTCACCGATCCCATAATTACTCTGGAATTCCTGGACAGGTTTTTTCTGTCAGCCAATCAGATCGGCGGTTTTTTGTTTGCCTCTTTTTTTTTTTTTTTTTTTTTTTTTTTTGCGATTGTTTACCTCCTCGGACTCACACGTTTCCTCTGTTTCTGACTGACTTCCCTGTCCTGTCGTTGATATTGCTTAATTACTGTTGGCTTAGATTGTTCTTGCCTTCTTTTTTCCTCTCTTTTGTTTTTATTTTATTTTTAATATTTTTATGTTTTTATATTTTTAAATATTTTATCTCCGTTAAAAACAAGAGTAAATACTAGACACCGGCGTGGCACCATCGACTACGAAGAGAATGAACCTGGGCCGGGTACACGAGCCCAAACTGGAAGCACGACCACCAAGTTTCAATTAGGGATGGTAATATTTCCTGCTAGATTTAAACGGGGTGAGAATGGGAGATAAAATTTGGGGATGAAGATGGGGATGAGAATAAAATTTTATCCTTGAAAATTAGCGGGGTGGGGAAGGGGAAAACATTCCCTGCCCGCCCCCATCCCGTCTCCCGTTTCCATACATAATATACATATGTGATTTCATATATATATATATATATATAAATATATATAAACTTAAATATATACATTATAAAAATTATTTTTAAAATTATGTGTATTCATGAATGAATATTAAAACTATGATAATAAGATAAAGAATGAGAATTTTAAGTTTATTTTTTATGCTTTCAAGCTTCTTTAGCTTAAGTATTTTTTAAAAATTTGTAATATTTTTGCGAGATCTTTAATGGCTTTATGTTTAAGATTTCATTTGTATATGTTTAGAATTTGGTTTATGTTAAGAAATATTTAGTTTTGAACTAAATTTATGTTGCATTTCTACTTTATTATTTGCATTTACTTTGTGGTAGTTTCAAATATATATTTTTATAAATAGAGAATGTAGCGCGTATGAGAAAAGCCCCTTCCGACGGGAAATCCCCATCCCCAGCTTTGCTTCTATTTAAGCGAGGATAGGGACAGAGATGGGGACAATTTTTCAGGCAGAGATGGGGATGGGAAAGTATTCCCTGGCCTGGCCACGTCCCGTTGTCATCCTTAGTTCCAACCAATTTTTTGGTTGGGCTTAAGAAATGGTCCACAATGAACTGTAAATTGCATGTTTTTATTTTAATTCAGATGTCATATACAAACTTTGCATCTTTTAATAAAGTCAGGTATGATCTTATTGTTGTGTCTTCAACCACTCAATTATTTCTTACTCATAAAGCAAGTTATGCGATTATTTTCATTTCCGTTAACTATTATAAGACTGCTTTTTGTCTCTATATAAAGTTTTATACAATATTTTCTCTCACACAAATTTGAATTTACTTTTCAAATCTATAATCTAAACGGACCATTAATGAACATGATTTGTTTTCTTTATTTTTTTAATTTAAAAATATGAGATTCGAACTCAACATCTTATGATGAAAATAATTAAGTGTGAAATTACCACTATGTTATGTCTAAAATCACGATTTATTTTATTATAAAAATGTGATAAAGATTTTTTAAAATTTAATACATTATTGTGAACTTTGTTTGATTTCTTGGATGGAATGCAAAAAAATCACTCATTAATCAGTCAAATATATTCTTTTGTACATGTCTATATATATAAATGGAAAATTGGATGGCTAACTTAAGGACAAAAACTACCTAGCTGTCACATTTGAAACTCTATTTAAAAACTTAACAATCATTAGAAAATTTTACCAACAATAACCTAAATTTGTTTAAAAGGCAATATGCCAAAATTGGCATCATTCGAGAGGTTAAGCTACGAGGCCCATTTTTTTTTCTTTTTTTTTTCGAGTAAACTACGAGGCCAATTTTCATCAAAACAGACATCCAATACTATTTCTTATTCATAAAGCAAGTTATGTCTTCTACCAGATTAAGCTATGTCTTCAACCACTCAATTATTTCTTACTCATAAAACAAGTTATGTAATTATTTTCATTTCCGTTAACTATTATAAGATTGTTTTTTGTCTCTATTTATAAAGTTTTATACAATATTTTCTCTCACATAATTTTAAATTTACTTTTCAAATCTATAATCTAAACGGACCATCAGTGAATATGATTTGTTTTATTTATTTTTTTAATTTAGAAATATGATATTCGAATTCAACACCTTATAATTATAATTAAATTACCATTATGTTATATCTACAATCACAATTTATTTTATTATAAAAATATGATAATGATTTTTTAAAATTTAATACATTATTGTGAACTTTGTTTAATTTCTTGGATGGAATGCAAAAAAATCACTCAATAATCAGTCAAATATTTTCTTTTGAACATGTCTATATATGTAAATGGAAAAATTGGAGGGCTAACTTATGGACAAAAACTCCCTAGCTGTCACGTTTGAAACTCTATTTAAAAACTTGACAATCGTTAGAAAATTTTGCCAACAATAACCTAAATCTGTTTAAAAGGCAATATGTCAAGATGGCATCATTCGAGAGGTTAAGCTACAAGTTTACGTGGCCAAAACAAACATCCAACACTATGAAATTGTTTTTATTTTTTTTACGTGGCCAAAACAAACATCCAATACTATGAAATTGAAACTTTTTATTTTATAGTAAACTTCGAGGCCAAGACAAACATCCAATACTATGAAATTGAAATTTTGAAATGCTTTTTTTTTTTTTTTTTTTTTTGTTTTTTTGTAGGAAAGGCCCACTGAAACTTTGAAATGTTATTCTTAGGAAAATCCCAGGGTTGTTACTCCCCCTTTTACTTTTTCTTTCCTTTTTTTTTTTGGATAAAATAGGACAGGTTCTGGTCTTATGTACCGATGTCACGATTCAAAATAAATATGTATCAATATTAATGTAGAAAAATAAAATTTATTTACATAATTAAAAAAGAGAATGAATGTGGTAGAGTTCATTTTATATACCTTATTGGTAAAGCTTACTTTTAAACCATTAAGATGTAATTGAATGACTGAAATGTTATTTGGGTGTAATAATTATAATACATTTTACCTCATATTAGTATAGATTAATAAATAAAAAAATTAAAAAAAAAAACCAACCCCCTTCCCCGACGTAAGTGACGGACCACCCTCCCCTCAAGCAAGATCTACCCCACCTCTTGCCCCCCCCCCCTCCCGACACCGATCAGCCCCCTCCACCCCCTCCTAACGCCAACAAGCCCAATCCCCCTCGAAGCCAGATCTGGTCAGCATTTGGGAGGGGGGACGTCGTCGTTGGCGTCGGGGGTGCCATCGATGGACAGTTACAAGACCAGTTTCTTTTTTTTTTATAAGTTTTTTTGATTTTTTTTTATTTCTGTTTTTTTATTTTTAGTTTATAGTATTGTGGATAAATGTACATTATAGTTATCAAACACAAGCAACATCTCAATCGTTTGATTATATCGGGATGATTTAAAAATAAACTTTATCGGTAGAATATATAAATAAAATTTTACCACATATTTATCCATTAAATAATATATTCTACACTTTTTCTATAATTTTCACGTTGAGTTGCTGTTTATATTGCTTTTACATTAAAAGGTTGTGCGGCAATTAATTTGGCGTCGTTTTTGTGATGCGAGGTGGAAGGATTCCTTTTCATTTTTCATATGACGCGTTTATCCATCTATAAAGTAATGTAATATAAAAAAAAATAATGATATTAGAAAAGAAATTAAAAGAATTAGATCGATGATTATTGATTTTCTTTCTAACATTAATTTATCTATTAGATAATCTTATTGTGATAAGAAACAATTTAATTCTCTTTATAGTCTATTGAATTTAAAATTAATAATCTTATCAATGTATATTTATATTTATAACTGGGGATGGAAATTCGAACTCAACATCTAATAATAGAGTTAGACGTAAAATTATTTATAAATTATATCTATAATTACCTTACTAATGTAATTATTAAAATGTCATTTTACGTGATTAAATAATTATTGATTCACACTATATAAACTTGAGAATAAGTAAGTAAACTTAGCATCACTCCCTCTAAGAATGAATCAATGAAAGGAAGATGTAAGGATTTTTTTTTTTTTTTGGTTGAAGGATGATATTTTAGTTTTCTTACTTCTTTTATTATATATATATATATACATGAAATTCATTAAGGCTTTGTTTAAAAATTAAAACCTCGTTTTCAACCCGAAAAACTTAATTTAGTACACCAACCACAAGTTAAGCTGGATTCTTAATTATTAACTTTATATAAAAAAACATTATTAAATGGAAAACAGAATTATTACTCTCCCATACGCGTCATTAAAATTGACAAGAACAAAGCTTCAAGAGGTAAAAGAGGTTCTGAATTCAATGCAAATCATTATTATTACTGGGCTGGAAAGTGTAGCTGATGATGTAGAAAGTAGCCCAAAGGGCAAAAGAGTCATTTCACCCCCTCACTGTACAGGGCTGGAGAGAAATAGAGATGAGGATTGGCATGGCCCACGAGGGAATTGTGTTTTGGGCATTTCTGATGCATGTACGTGTACATGCGAACAATCAAATCCGTGGTGCAAGAGAAAAAAATAAATGAAATTTTATTATCATATTTAAAAAATATAAAAAGAAAAGAAAAGAAAAGAAAAGAAAAGAAAAGAAAACCGATAATATTGTGTAAATATTAAAGGGGGTAAGTTCGTATGTGTCCCTTACTTCCATAGGGTTCTGAATTCCCCACCCCAGTAGAGGATCTCTCTATCTACAAGCCTTCTCTCTTTGCCTCTGCTTTGTCCCTAACTCAGATTCTTCCATTTCCAATCCTTCTCTTCTCTATCACGATCAGGTTTGAATTCCTCAATTCCTGCATTTTCTTTCCTCGGATTGGCTCCGTTTTTAGATCTTCTATCAGGTGTTGATTTTGTTCTGGAATTTGATTCTGAGCTTCTCTTTTTCTTTGCCTGATTCAGCGATTTTCATGGCGTCCAATTCGCCGAAGGATTCGCCTGCTGGTGAGCTCTGTTTTTTCTTTTGCTGACTTATCGGTTTTCTGTGTGGATTTCTATAATTGTCGGATTTTATTTTCTTTGTTTTGTTTTGTTTGTATGTGGATTTCGGTAGATGAATCTGGTTAGTCTGATTGACGAGCTGTTTTGGGAGATTTGATGGTGGGGATTTTTTGTGTTGTTTTGGATTTCTCTCTGATCGTAGTGAAGCTTTGCAAAATCGAAAAATGAAGAAGATCGAAACCTGGATGATAGGATTCAATGTTTTTGAAAAACTTCCGGTAGAAAATTGTTCTGGAAGCTTCTAATTTGTGAGAAATCCAGTAAACTTAATCGTGGTTAGTGATAAACTGGGGAAGATTACGGGAGTTTTCGGTTGCTTCTATCAGCATATGTCTGGATTAACTGGTTTTAAGGTTGTTTTTTTTTTAGGGATTCCTGTAGTCTGTGTTGCGGAAATGTGATTTCTGATAACTTTTTTGGATGATGAATTTGATTAGATTTCTGAATTCTTATGTTTATCATATGTTCTTTAGATGAAAAGCCAGCTCCAGTGGAGAAAAAAGTCGAGAAATCTGAGACATCCTCTGGCGAGTCACAGACAGGA
This sequence comes from Ficus carica, assembly GCA_009761775.1. Taxonomy (NCBI): domain Eukaryota; kingdom Viridiplantae; phylum Streptophyta; class Magnoliopsida; order Rosales; family Moraceae; genus Ficus; species Ficus carica. The sequence continues at coordinate 797,351 of CM019748.1, read as the reverse complement.
CAAAGTGGCTCTAGCCCTTTGCCAGGAACCGAGTTTCCTCCCAATCCTTTTGATTTCTCTGCCATGAGCGGCCTGCTTAGTGTATGTTGTGTTGTATTTTCGTCACTCTTTTCCATTTTCAGTTTAACAGATGTAGGAACTTAATTCTAAAGTTGAATGGAAGTTCCCTATTTTGCTCACAAGTGTCTCGTATCGTATGTTATATCTTTAGGATCCAAGCATTAAGGATCTAGCTGAACAGATAGCAAAAGATCCTGCTTTTAATCAGATGGCAGAGCAGCTTCAGAAAACTTTTCAAGGTGTCACGGTCGACGAAGGCATTCCACCGTTTGATTCTCAGCAATATTATTCCACCATGCAACAAGTTATGCAAAATCCTCAGTTTATGACCATGGCTGAGCGCCTTGGTAACGCTTTAATGCAGGTATATTTGGTGTTCCTCCAGTTATTTTTACATGTCTCGTTGGTGCGCTTTGTTAATGTCTCATTGAGAAGTCATTTGTTGGTTATGATTTTTCTCCCAGGATCCATCCATGTCTACCATGCTTGAGAGCTTTTCAAATCCAGAAAACAAAGACCAGCTTGAGGAACGAATGGCACGCATCAAGGAGGATCCGTCATTGAAGCCTATCTTAGATGAGATAGAGACTGGTGGTCCTGCTGCCATGATGAGGTTATATTGTTGTCATTATGATTGTGAACAAGGATACAGGGCTTTGCTTTAATTGTATATTTTCATTTTGCTAAAGAAGGAAAATTCTGTTTTATCAGGTACTGGAATGATCAAGATGTTCTGAAGAAGTTAGGGGAAGCAATGGGTCTTGCCGCTTCAGGAGATCCAGCCACTTCCGCAGACAACGCTGGAGCTGAAGAGGAAGATGCAGGAAATGAAGATGAATCAATTGTTCATCGCACTGCTAGTGTTGGTGACGTGGAGGTATATCAAGTCAAGTTTGGTTTATTGAAATTCGAAAGATACTGTTCAAGTAATTGGAGAAATTTGGTCTAAGATGTAGGAATTGTCTGGAGAAATTCTTAATATTAAAAGATTTTTTCTTTTAGAATATCATCCTTCTTTCATGAAATTAATTTTGTACCATGTTTGTGTCTTTGAGTTGATGAGGCCTCTTAAGTTTTAATTGTAATAGGGTTCAAACCCATAAGTTGACCCGAGTGATTAGCTTCATGTGAGAAGTTTGGCTATGATGAATGTTGACGAGTTTTGCTAATGCTTTTTATTTCATTTTCTGCAGCAAAGCTGAAATATTTTTAAAGTTTTCTTTAATTCTTTGTTCTTTTCTCAGGGTCTGAAAAATGCCCTTGCCTCTGGTGCTGACAAGGATGAGGAAGATTCAGAGGGAAGAACGGCATTGCATTTTGCATGTGGATATGGCGAGGTATGATAAAATCTACTTACTAGTACTGATTTTAATTTTATTGTCTTTTTTTAAATCAACTAAAGGATTTCTGTTGTTGCTGCTTCATTTTACTTAGTTGCATTGACGATGAATTCCATAGAATTTTCATTGGTTTTTGTGTATGTAATTGTGTGTGTGTAATTTAGTTAGAAATTTAGTGAAGGGAAACAAATTTTCGACCTTTTAAAAAGTTCAAGGTGCTTGATGCCTTTAGATGTATGAGGAATGGCAAAAAGAGTTTTTGGATTGTTGTTGGTTGGACCTCGCTACATGTGGACATGGACCAAAAAAAAATAGAGAAAGCTATGGAGTGGTTGGGGCACCGAGCAAGTGCTCCTCAAAGAAGCACTAAAGCTTAAGAATGGATCCTAGGTAAAAGTGAGCATACCTCAGTATAAGTGATTAATAGCATCAATGGAAGTGTATTGATGCTCCTGGCAGTGGGATTCCGGTGGATAGCCCGGCTAAGTAAATATGTATATATATAGAGAGAGAGAGAGGGAGTTGGGAGAAACCGCATTAAGTCTGTATCTACACACCAACCAAAAAAAATAAAATTTAGATCTTGCTTTAGTTGTCCATTTTTGTTGAATGGAGCTTATCAGATGTTACCTTTGATAATAGGTTAAGTGTGCTCAAGTTCTTCTTGAGGCTGGGGCTAAAGTGGATGCTTTGGACAAGAACAAAAATACTGCTCTACATTATGCGGCTGGTTATGGCAGGAAGGAGTGTGTAGCACTTCTTCTGGAGAATGGCGCTGCTGTGTAAGTCAATCCACCATTTATTATCATATGCCACACCTTTTGAACTTACGTTACTATATTCATCTATTTATTTATTTACTTTTACTTTTGGGTTACGAATTTTGTGACCACTGCAGCACTCTTCAAAACTTAGATGGCAAGACTCCCATCGATGTCGCGAAGCTGAACAATCAGCACGACGTTCTAAAGTTGCTCGAGAAGGATGCCTTCCTGTAACTCTTGGAGACGAAGTGGCATGTTCATGCTTGGGTTGTTATAGGCAAAAATATTTCATTGTGTCATCAGACCAATTTGCGTTGATCAGTTTGAGATTGTACTCCACTCCCCCACAACTTGATGCTTTTTTGTCTCTGCTATATTTATTCTGCTCTCTGATTTGATACGTTGCATGAATTTGATAGCAGCATAATCAGACTTTTTGATGGGACACGATGTGAAATGTAATGTGTGCCATTATCACATTTAGTCAATTTGTTATTCTCCGTTCAGCTCATTGATAGCTCCCGAAAGATTGCTGGAAAATCACCGCGAATACCAGCAACTCATCTTTAGGGGCTATCGGAAGTAAGGACCGCCGACAAAAACAAGAACAAAGAACTAAGCACCTTTTACTATCATTATTTTTGTTGGGTTGTTGCCGGAGCCTGGGAAGTTCTCTTTCCGTAGTTGATATAGACCTTGTTAGACATGTCCTTATGTTGAGGAAACAAATAAGAGGTTCATTTCTTTATTTCTGCTCCTACTCAAAAATAGAATACGTTTCCCATGCAAAAGTGAGTGAAAAAAAGGCTAATGAGAATTTGTTGCGAAGATGCAAAACGTGACGCTTCATTCTCGCAATAGCAACTTTTCTGAAAGAGTGGTGCTAGAAGCATCGATTCTAATTCTAATTATAACTTTTTGAGTACTAACTTATATGTCGTATTTTTATTAATAGATATAATAAATTGATGTGATAATATTTTAAATATTTATTAATAAAAAAAATGACAAACTCATATATCACACTGGTTGGTATTTAAAAATTAGGATAAAAATTGGTGTTTTTTATATTTTTCTCGTTGAAAGGATTCTTTGCGGTAGCCTGCAGGGGAGTTTTGGCATATGGTCTCGCTCTCGCCTTTGTTCAAAAGAATACTTTGGGTGAATCAAACTCTTCTTCTTGGAGTTGCGTTTTTGACCTACTCATCCTTTACTCTACCAGCACGCCATGAACCATGACGCATACATGAAAGAGACAGTACTGGTTCTATTCAAGTCTATTCAAAGGGCTTGTTTGAAAGCGTCCTGGTCCATGTGGGCCCAAACCGAAATACAGACCGAGCCGCAGGAAGCCAGGCCCGCCTCCATAGCCCAACGAACCAATTATGGATCAAGCGGTTCGTATTAACTTGAGGATAGAGGGATTCAAATTAGTTGCATCATGATGGGTGAAGCGTGAAATTATCGGTACTGTAATCATCTGACTCGTATATTTAATATGAAAATATCTGAAAAAAAGATAATAATATATAAATAATAAATTATGAAAATATGTTTACACTTTTTTTTAATGGAGTTTTAATCGTCCGTACTTTTCTAATTGGAGATTAAAAAAGAATTTAAAGCTAATATAACTAAGGTAATAGTTTAGATATGTTCTTTTCAAAGGTCAATGACTCAATAAATCACCTTATAAAATGCTATCCAAGCCGGTCTGCTGAGTTCATCCTTACCCTTGATCCTTATATGGGCAGGACTAGGCCCGATGGTCTGGCCTGTCCCGGCTCATTGCATCACTTTTTTGCAACGTCTTTCAATCAACATTATGCCATAAACGAAGGGACTTGTAGTGGATCTAACAAAGTCTATTACCTATAGTCCTCCGACGGTTGTCACATAACAGTTACATCAACGTCATGTGATTGCCTACGTGGTGGTCCAATCAACTGTCATGTGGCATATTTTTTGCTGTTTTCGTTTGTTTTATTTGTCCATTTTGCGTGTATAATACAAATCAAATCGGCATCAATGGCGGGCAGTTGGGAGAGAACAGTGGAAAGCGTGATGTTTAACGGTTTGAGAACAGTGTGCACAGTCTCTTGTTGGGTCGTCACGGCAACTTTGGCTTACTTTCTTTGGGTCAAGCCCAGCCAAGACCAACAGGTTTTTTCTATTAATTTTGAATATTTCCTTTTGCCTTTTGGTTCTAATTAGGATTTTTTTTTTTTTTTTCCTTTTAAATGCGTCCTTCGTTTGCAGAAAGGGAATGCTCTGGCTGCTTTTGCCGCTCTGGAATCGGATCCTCATCGCTATATTCCGAAAATGAAACCCATTTCTGATCCCAACATCTACTCTCTCTGGCTCAAGGCCAAGCAAGAGCAACAGGTTTTTCTCTCTCCAAATTCTTTTATCATTTTCAAGGGAAGAGCTTTAGTTCTGATTAGTTTTTATTGTTTTTTCATTACGAGATTTTTCAGAGATGAAAAGTAGAAAGATTTTCGTCAGTTTATGAAACGTATGATTCTAAGAAATGAGTGTGTCTATGAAACCTTTGATCCAGTAGTAAGAAGGCGTTCCGAAAATCACGGCCTACAAATTACGAGAGTGCAGACAAGACATTGGACACTCTCAAGGTTTACAAACAAATAAAAATAGTTAATGGGCTTATCTGCATTATTCTATATTGAGCTTTAAAGCTCACTTAAGATATTTTCTCAACATTTTTCAGATGATCAGTAACTGGACACCAAGCGATGTTGAGGGGACGACTTTGAAGCATGCAAGCTCGTGGTCTTGAATGAACAATTTCTCAATTTAAAACCTTGGTTTTTTGAAACTTCATATATTTTAATCCGAACATATAAGAGCTTTAGAGAATAAGAGAGAGAGGCAAATTGCATACTACCGTGGTCTCTTGCCGATGTGAAAATTTTTGTTGTTTGTGAGATTGCTTAATTGATGTTCATGTTGTTTACCAGCTGAGATTTTGCTTCTCCATGAATTCTCAATCCAATTTTTGTTTTTGTTTTTTGTTTTTGTTGTGTCAGAAATCAGGACCACCAATTAAGAATTGACACTGATTGTCTGTATGATAATCTAGTAGATAAATAGCCAGACAGTGTACTATAAAAGGATATCTCTAGCGTATTGTCTCAGTGATAATGATTTCTACTTTTACCCCTCACTAGATGAGTATGAACGGAGATATTTAAATTAGATGTATTGATTTGAAATATGTTTAATTATTTTATTTATTTAAACGTCTAAAAGAGTAATTATAAAAATAATTTTACTTTCATAAAGAATGGAGAATTAAGAAATATAGAAATTATGAAAAAAGAAAAAAAAAAAAAAAAAAAGGAATCTAAGATGTTTACTAGATAAGGCTAAAATTGATTTAATGAAATTGTAAAAAGAATTGATAGAAAGAAAATTTTGATATTTTTTATTTATTTATTGTAAAGAAGGTGTAAATCTTCATAATGGACCAAAAAAGAGAATATTTTCTCAAAATCAAATTTCACATTAATGAGAAAAAAACTAAATAAAGGAAAAGAAAAAGAAAAATCTCAAAAAAAATATTTCATATAATGAATCTGTTCTTATCATAAAGATATGTTTGATTTCATTTATACTAATTTATATAAATAATATATTTTTTTTCATAAAGAATTTGATTTGATTTATTATGTTATTCTTTAATTTGTTTGGTTAAGATATAAATGACAACCCTTAGATTTTATAATGGATTACATAAACAAATATGTTTTTTATATAAAAAAAATATGACTATTCATCAATCTTTATCGTTAATATTTTATGTTGTGTATATTATTTAGTATGAGTCATCATCTTTATAGTAAATTTTTTATATTTATTATAATTACTTTGATATTTATAACTAATTTTGATTTTTTAAAGGTAAATTATGTTTATCAACAAAATATACTCATCATTAAAATAAAAAAACAAAAAAAGGAAAATAAAAAAAATCTGTATAAAAATAAAATGATATCAATTATAGTAAAATGATTCAATGAGTACTATAGACATTCATTTTTTTAAAAATAGACATATATATAATATTGTTAAAAATGAATATATTTTAAAATGAGATTTTTTTAATAGATATTTTGTGTAATTATTTCAAAAACATATACATGTTCATTGACAGATTTTTCTCCTTCTTGTGATTTCATTATTTTAAGTAAAAGCCCAAGACGAAAGCTTCATGTATTTAGAATTATTAAAGATGAATGGGTCATGAACTAACTTGGGCTTTTCAGAACTAAGAAATGGGATAAAGGTTACTTTGAGTGTACGGGGACTTTATCATTGCAACAAGGCATTAGGGGTTAATTTGTAAAATCAGATTAAGGGGCAATTTGTAAAGCTAGAAAAGGTCAAGGGATAAATTATAAAAAAATATGAGCTACAAATTTGTATTTCATTATCAATTTAAACGGCATTATTAATGTGGGTGTTTGACAAATCTATGTGGTTAAGCACCAAAATTACAAATTCAGAGACTAGTGTTAACAACCTTATTTCTAAAATTAGAATCTGCACATACAATATTATGTGTTAGTCTATTTATTACTGAAAATTTAATCTAAATTAAAGGTGAATGTAGAGAGTACTGTCTCCACTGTTATATGCTTCAACGATTATCTTTTCTTGTTAATCAAAAAAAGCTTGAAATAAAATGGTTGATAAAAGTGTGAATAGAAAGTTTGGACTTTTGATAGGTGTATTTGTACCTACAAGCAGGATAAAATGGGAGATGAGTAAAGGTATGACAAGTACCGGAAAAGGGTAGTTTCATTTTCCCTAGATTTTAAAAAAATACATTGATATTAACATTAACTATTAACATTATTGATGATTTCATGGAGATGAGGGTAACATACAGGTTGCTGAAAGAGACAGAAAGCGAAAGAAAAAAATATAGAGCCAGCAAAATATCACTTTTAGCTCTCACTTTCGTCCCTTTTATTGTTTGCAATTGCATGTGTGCATCTGTGTTTATAAACATATATATATATATATATATATGGTTTTCCTACTGTTCTTGTGGTGGGAGGTCTCTCCAATATAATATTAGATATCTTCCAGATAATATTAAATGAGCAAGATCCAACAACGATTTAAGAAAAATATAAGATAGCACATGATGAATTTGGAAATTTGTTTTGCGTTAATTCATGGAAAATATGATTCTCAATAATAATATAGATATTTCAGAGTAATTATGTAATATATTACGTTTTTTTTAAATTACTGTTGCGTCTTACTCATTTAATGTTATGTTTAAGATATTTTATATTACATCGGAGGGACCAAGACCTCCAAGTGGATGACCGTAGAAAAACCCTATATATATATATATATATTTTTTTTTTTTTTTTTTGTTGGAAGAGTGTGTGTGTGTGTTTATGTTAACAAAACTCGATCAATCTACAGGGAAACTTTTGAGAGGTGAGACAGATCGGTTAACTGCCTATCCATGATTTGCTTCTCCATCTCTCATTCCTCTATCTCCCCCTGGCCTTTTCTATATATGGACACTGAATCCAACATGAAAAATAAAACAAGATCAAAGGAAAAAGAATAAAGAAAATAATTAGCTAGAGTCGGAGCTCTAGCTAGGCAAGTAGTAAATTGAAGAGAAATGAGTAAAATGGGGGAGAAGAGATCAAAGTTCGAAGTGTGTGACTTTGGAGCTTGGGCTATGAATGTTCTGAGTTCTGTGGGCATTATCATGGCCAATAAGGAGCTTATGTCCCCCCAAGGCTTTTCTTTTGCTTTTGGTCTCTTCTCTCTCTTCCTCCTCTTAATTTAATTATGTTTTTCAAGCTTTTAAATTATGATTGTTTTGAAAAACCGGGCATCATTAGGCCCTTAATCCGAACCGTGTACCGCGACTTTCGGGCTTTCAGGCATAGGAAGAAGCTCTCAAGTGCTTCTTTCTTTCAGCACAAATAATATTGAGAGGATTTTGAATTTCATCACAAATATTATTTTTTGGTTTTATTGACAATTTAATCTGTTGTGCAGCAACAACTTTGACGGGCTTCCACTTTTCAGTAACCTCCTTGGTTGGTTTGGTGTCAAACGCTGCTGGTTACTCCACATCAAAGCATGTCCCATTATGGGAACTCATTTGGTTCTCGATCGTCGCTAACACGTCGATTGCCGGGATGAACTTCAACCTCATGCTCAACTCTGTCGGGTTTTACCAGGTTCGTTTGAACTTTAGCCTCTCCTACCCGTTTCTCTCTTTTGGAAAATACATGTCCTCGTTTTGATCAACTCGTTCATTGTTTTCTTCTTGTGTACTAGATATCAAAGCTAAGCATGATTCCTGTCGTGTGTATTATGGAGTGGATTCTCCACGGAAAACACTACTCGAGGGAAGTGAAAATGGCCGTGACGGTGGTGGTTGTGGGTGTCGGAGTCTGTACTGTGACCGACATCAAAGTTAACGCAAAGGGTTTTCTCTGCGCTTGTGTGGCAGTTTTCTCCACATCCTTGCAACAAATTGTGAGTATTTTTCCGTTATCTCAATCTTTTTTTTATGGCCAAATGTTATAAAAGCTAATAATCCATACAAGCCTTGTGTGTGTTTTTTTTTTTTTTTTTTGGGTGAACAGACAATAGGTTCCTTACAGAAGAAATACTCGATAGGCTCTTTCGAATTGCTAAGCAAGACAGCTCCAATACAAGCTGTTTCCCTTCTACTTTTCGGTCCATTCATCGATTACTGCTTGACCGGAAAATTCATATCGAGTTATAAGCTTTCCTTCAGATCCTTTGTAAGTGGTCAATTGTTACAAAATTTCATTTCAGCCCATCTGATGGTTTATAAAGAAATCCTCACACATTCTCATCACTATGTTGTGTAGATTTTTATTCTAGTCTCTTGCACTTTAGCGGTATTCTGCAACATCAGCCAATACCTCTGCATCGGACGCTTCTCAGCGGTGTCCTTCCAGGTTTTAGGCCACATGAAAACAGTGTGTGTCCTGTCAATGGGTTGGCTGCTCTTCGATTTGGAGATGACACTGAAAAACATACTTGGAATGGCGCTCGCCGTGATCGGAATGGTCGTCTACAGCTGGGCTGTGGAGGTTGAGAAGCAAGCTGCCTCTTCCAGGATCATTACTTCTATGAAAGAACAAAATGTGAAGTTGCTCAGTGACGGAACTGAACATTGTTCGTTGAAAGATCTCGAGTTTGGCGTGTCCAAAGCATAGGGCTTAACTTTCTTTGCTTCGTTTTTGTTTCCGCTTATACATTTTTTGACACACCAACATGTAACATACGCCAATTGCTTGCCTGTTTCAGAGCAGTATCTAAATAACATATATATTATTTTTAAAATAAAGAATTTATATATATATATATATAATTTTTTTTTTTTGGTCTTGGACAAACGTCAAACTATCGAATTCTACATATTTTGGTCTTCTTTTCTGTTGATTTACAAGCAACCATTTTTGCAAAGAAGTTCTGTATTTGGAGCATTAGCCAGTATAAATTTTTATCCACCAATAAATCACCTCATTGTGATGGAAAGAAATACGAGTACAAAATAAGATCATGCTAGTAGTTAAGATGTTAGATGAAATTGCTCCCCATATGGACATCATAGATTTACCATTATTTTCGAACCGCCAAATCGGAGAAATTGTGCTTCTTTCTTAATAAAGTTCTTCATTGGATTTAAATCAGAATACTATCCTTAAAACTTAGTCTAAACTAAGATATCTATTAAGATTTCTCCTTTGTCAAGAAACAAAAACTATGGATTAAATTTAACCAAAAAAAAAAAAACTATGGATTAAACTATGGATAGAATATGCAAGATGTACATACTTTTCATAGTTTAGTCCATAGTTTTCTAAATTTGTTTCATTTGGACACAATCTGAGGTTTAAAAACATGGGTAATTTCAAATTTTGATCCCGAAAGAAGGGGTTGTCTTACTTTGTATCTACAATTTAAAATTTGACAAAATTTCACCCATGAACTTATCGTAAGTTACAACTTTAGTGTTTCTATAATTGAACGTCAATTTCATTATCATAGATGATTAAAACTATTAGAAAATTATCTCTTACCAACCAGTCACGTGACCTATATATGATAAATCGATTTCATAAAACATCAAAATGTAACTAATGATAAGCTCAAAAAGTATTTTGATGCATGCTATACTATAAGGAACATTATGAGATGGGATAATCCTTATTTGTCAGGGACTATTTACCCAAAAAAAAAAGCCCAAAAACATGCAATAGCAGTAACTATCTCCCATCATAACATCCTCATTTACATTCACTGTAGTCGTTACTTAGTTGTTAGTTGTCAGTTAAGACTTTTCCCTCCCTTGGATTTATTTATTTATTTATTTCTATTTATCAATTTATTTATTTATTTGTTAGTTTTTTAATGGGTAAAAGTAGCCTTTTTTTTATATTTTAATATAGAGGAAAGAGCAAAAGTATCTTGAGAGTAAAAAAAAAATATTAAAAAAATTATTAAATAATAATTATATAAAAAAAAAGCATTTATCCGTATCTGGTAGTTTTCAGTTGGAGAACGGTGCCAGTGATTGGGCAAGCAGATAATGGCCGCTATGGAGTTCGCATGGCTACTACCAAACTCGCAGCTATCTTTCCCTTTCTCTTCCAAATCTTCCCAAACTCTTCTTCTTCTTCAGTCATCGTCTTCTTCAACTTCCAGAAGAAACTCCCTCTTCTTCTCTTCTTCTTCATCTTCTCCAAAAAATGGTCGAAGTAGAACCAGTAGCTCTATCAAACTCCAGATTCTTCTAAGGCCTCCTTTTGCCCTCTCTCAAACTGGCCAATCCGAATCATCCGACCTCAAAGAAGAAGAAAATGGCGACGACGAAGAAGAAGAAGAAGGCTCGTCCAATGACAATGGCCAAGGGAATTCCACCATTATATTATCTTCCTGCTTGGTCGGTCTTCTCACCGGTATCGGCGTCGTTCTCTTCAACAATGGAGTACTTAATTACCCCTAATTTGCTCTAATTCACGAACAATTTCAGTTTTTCTCTGTGTTGATCTCTTAAATTTTGCTGTTTTGCGTTAGGTGCACGAGATTCGAGACCTGTTCTGGGACGGGATTCCGTACAGAGGCGCGTCGTGGCTGAGGGAGGAGCCGATTGGGGATATCTGGAAGCGAGTGATTCTGGTTCCGGCTTCCGGAGGTCTGATCGTCGGCCTCATCAACGTGCTCCGAAGTGCCTTGGATGATGATGGTGATGATTTGGAAAAAATCAATGGCGGCCGATTTGGCGGAAGTGGAACGCCGAATTCGATTCTCGATGGACTCAGGGCTGCGTCGCGTCCGTTCCTCAAAGCCGTCGCAGCTTGTGTCACTCTCGGCACGGGTAATTCCTTGGGTCCTGAAGGTCCCAGCGTCGAAATCGGTACCTCCATAGCCAAGGGCGTCGGTACTCTTGTGGAGAAAACCTCGAACCGAAAGCTTTCCCTTGTCGCCGCTGGATCAGCCGCTGGAATTGCCTCTGGTTTGTACTTCAAATGATTTACACCAGTTCGAAGAATAGCAAAATTAGTCGAATGATCTCTTTTTTTCATTATTTTTACAATGAGCGCCTAGGCATGGCGTGCAGTGTAAAATCATGGCGCCGAAGTCAATTTTCAAAATAAGATTTATGAAAAGTTATTATGCAAATAGATTGTCTACCATTTTAAGCTCTGAGTTTCTGTTGTCGTCTGTTAATGTACTCCTGTTTTTACAGGTTTCAATGCTGCTGTTTCTGGTTGTTTCTTTGCGGTGGAGTCAGTCTTGTGGCCGTCACCAACGGACCCTTCATCCTTGGCGCTTACCTATACTACTTCTATGGTTATACTTAGTGCAGTGATAGGTTCAGTAGTTTCTGAAGTTGGTCTCGGTTCCGAACCAGCTTTTAAGGTCCCAGAGTATGACTTCCGCTCTCCTACTGGTAAACCATCTATATGTGTTAAAGATTAGACGAACATGCTTATCGACATTACGGCTTAAACTGTCTAAATCTTTACAAACGAGAGCAATGATGTAGAAGAAGAGACTAACAAAGCACACGACTTATTGTGGCTCACTCTTACATGAGAGTTACGTCCACCTTCAGCCGCTATAGAAATTCATAATAATAAAGAAGAAGATGAGAATCACACACCTCTAACTTCTCTGGCTTGCTGTGTTTTTCTCTAACTAATATAGAAAATTAAAAGGTTGATCTGCGTGTTAACTCTGTATCAGGGCGATAATTTGTTGCACATGCTCAACATCGACATATGCACTGCATCTCTACAAGGTCAATTAGGCCTCTTGTAACATGACTTACCCTTACTTTGTTTCAACAATGAACTATTAAAAAGTTAATATTTTTATTTGAGATGATTCATTTCGTAGGTAACATTCTAAGGCTCTCATTCTAGCAAAATGTTTTTAAGCTTTTGTCTTAAAGGTAAGACTTTGATTACCAGAGCTATTGCGCTCCCTTTTCAGAGCTTCCACTATATCTTTTGCTGGGAATGCTGTGTGGGTTGGTCTCATTAGCACTATCTAAGTCCACATCATACATGTTGGCAACTGCTGATGATATTCATAAGGCCACTGGTGTACCAAAGGCTTCGCTTCCTTTACTGGGTGGCTTAGCTGTCGGCCTGATAGCATTGGCATACCCTGAAATTCTGTATTGGGGTTTTGAGAATGTTGATATTTTGTTGGAGTCTCGCCCATATGTGAAAGGCCTCTCGGCTGATCTATTGCTACAGTTGGTAGCAGTCAAGATATTAACGACCTCTTTGTGCCGTGCCTCTGGATTAGTGGGAGGCTACTATGCTCCATCTCTCTTTATTGGTGCTGCAACTGGAATGGCGTATGGGAAGATCCTCAGTTTTGCAGTTGCTCAGCCCAATCCTATTGTTGATCTCTCCATCTTGGAAGTTGCGTCACCACAAGCATATGGCCTGGTATTGTTCTAGGCCACTTTATACCAGCGATATATGAGTGTGCTTTGAAGACTTTAATACACCATCTGGTATTTATGGTTTCTCCATTATGTGTTTCGCTTTTGACATTCCTCGGAACAGAAATCACATTTGAGGTTGGAAGGAATTGGCTCTTTTTATGCTGAAAACATATTAAAATTTCCATTATCCTCAGGTACAGTACCTCTTTGTGGAAGTACATTTTTGTGCTTCCTTATTTTTTTTCCCCCTTTCCTTTTCTTTTGTTTTGACGGTTTAAGTTATTTTAGGCAAAAGCAATAACAAAAGAGAAACATAAGCAGGTGATGGAGAATCTCAATTGTGATTTCTGTGGAGGAAAGTTTTGAAATATGCACAAACATGTCCCAAACTCATATGGATCAACCCTGTAGAGGGAATCGACCCTTTTATGAGAGAAAGTAGCCTTGTATAGATTGGTGTTATAAATCTAGCATCAAAACCGGTTGTGGATGATCATAAACAGTTTCCATGTGCAGGTAGGGATGGCCGCTACTCTTGCAGGTGTATGCCAGGTACCTCTGACCTCGGTTCTGCTGCTCTTTGAATTGACTCAGGATTATCGGATTGTTCTGCCACTACTTGGAGCTGTTGGGTTGTCTTCATGGCTTACATCTGGACAGATGAGGAGAAAAGACACGAAGAGTAAAAAGAAACTGAAACAGGAAAAAACTCGCGAAATCCAACAAGCTGACATGTTTCCCTCCAGTGCAAGTGGACTACCTTCAGATTCTGTTCCAACAGAAAAGGAATCTAATACGAGTGACCTTTGTGAAATTGAGAGCTCACTCTGTATTGATGAATCTGATTCTGAAACTGAGGATTTAGAAAAGAAAATATTTGTTGCAGAAGCCATGAGAACCAGATATGTAACTGTTATGATGAACACGTTGCTTACTGAAGCATTAACTCTTATGCTCACGGAAAAGCAACCTTGTGCTATGATAATTGATAGTGAAAATATGTTAATTGGTTTGCTTACACTCGATGACATTCAAGAATTTAGTAAATATGCAAAAACAGGAAGCAGAAGACCAGAGGTTAGACGCCGTTCTGTCAGTTTCCACGACTCATATGTGTTGCCAATATTTGACACGCCTGTTACCAAGTAAGCTTGAACTAATTGGCACATCGTTTTGCAGGACCTTTTGGTGTCTGAAATGTGTTCTTTGGATGGGGAAAATTGTAGGGTACCATGGGCTGCAACGCCTGGTATGGATCTACTTTCTGTTCAGATGATCATGAACAGGCGTGGCATGAATCAAGTTCCGGTGGTAAGAGAGCAATTTGTAGATCATCGAGGGCACCTAGTTGGCCTTTTAGACAGAGAATGCATCAGTCTAACTCGCAGGTTGGTTTTTGACCTGTTAATTCATCTCAACTATTTCCCTTCCTCAGCTTTCCTCAGCTCAGGGGGACTTTTTGTCTGCGCATAAAAATATTCCTGTCATGTGTTTGCTAATTCTTGTTCTTTGGTTTGGTGGATACAGAGCTCTAGCAACGAAAGATTCCCTTTGCTAGCTAATATTGCAAACCAGAAAGCTCGACTTGTTAAGATCATCGGAACATCTGACATTTTATGTTTTGGTAACAGTTTCTCGACCTTCGGTACCTAAGCTCAATTTGTTAAGACCATTGAACTGCTGACATGTTGAGTTATGGTGATATTTATCTACCTTGCTTGCCTAATTCTTTCCTAGAAGGACCTAGATCCACACTTCCAAAGGTTCCCATTTTATGTTTGATCTCGAAAAAGCGGAGGGAAAGCGGGATCCTGACAGTAGTTGACCTGTACAGAATTGGAAAATCGTCTTTCCAAGTGTTGTTAAGAGTGGCCCTGGCAACTCTGCCACATACAGTTAATGGAGACAAGAATGGAAAAGATTCATGAGAAGTTATACAAGGATATATAGGGGGTGGAAATTTTGTCATGTCGTATAAACAACTTTGGCTTGTCCAACTGGATTTATTGGGTTGAGGCAGATATCCTTCATTTAAAAAAAAAAAAATTTATTGACCTATAATCTTCTTCTTCATTTTTTTTTTGTTAAATAACAATAACAATTTGTTCAATTGCTAAATTGTGGAAGAATACAAGGTTGACAGGAATGACAAACTTCTGCAACAAATAGAAATCATTTGTTTCCTTCTCGTGATTAGAGGACATGTTGTCTTGCTGTGGAAGATTGCTGAAAGTTGAGAAGTCATATGCTTTTTGTCGTTTATGCAGGATAAGTGCACGTCAATTTCAGTATATATTGTCGTTTGGTTCATACAAAACAGTCTGTCTAGTTAAAATTTGTTGTCTGTTTCTTGACTTTCCCCTTGTGACAAAAAAACGACACGTCATTATGGATAGAAGTTTCAAGTTTATATATTATAATCTTTTGACGGGAAAAGTATAAACAGTCTATCTAGTTAAAATTTGTTGTCGTTTCCTGACTTTCCCCTTGTGACAAAAAACGACACGTCATTATGGATAGAAGTATTCAAGTTTATAAATTATAATCTTTTGACGAGAAAAATGACTTTCTCGCTCAAACTTTACAACCAATCATTTTAGAAAACGATATGTAGTCTCGTAACAAAATTTTTTTTTTCTGTCCTTTAGAAATTTCAATATGTTGTTCACAATTCAGAACTTACTGTTACAAAAATCTGACATTAGTTTAGTTCGCAAGTCCTTGTCGTTTGTTGTCTTTCTCGGGCTGAACTCATCCCATACAATTACACAGATATAAACAAGAAAGATGATATTAATATGAAAATTGAGCAATTAAAGAGGTAGATATTTCATTGCAGAGCTCTTGTTCTTTGGAGAATTAAAGAGGTAGATATTTCAATGCAGAGCTCTTGTTCTTTGGAGAACTATCAATATCTGGTAAAGAACAAACATGACACAAATTTCTTTTTCGTGCAGTAGAAACTGTATACATGAATCATCCTAGATTAAGTTTTTGGACATCATGAACAATTTCTTCATAAATTTGGAGTACTTCTCAAACGTTTACGCCCACTATTTACCGTTTGCACTTAAACTAATTCATTCAACTAGTGTTTGAAATGATACTGAATAAATACAACAAAATAACTCTGCACAGAAACACAAGAGTTAGCTTTTGTATGCTGTGGCTCTAGAGCCTAGAGTTGCATCGGGTCAGTCGGCTTATTCGTGGTCTCTTGCTCGGTTTTCACACTAGGTTCGTCTATTGCTACAGAGCCCACATCCATAGCCTGCAAAATATGATTGTCAACAAAGAAAAAGAAAAAATTTATTTGCATTTGCAAAATTGTGAGAATGTTTACTAATTACTGCCAAGTAAACCGCATAAATTGTATAACCAACAAAAACATAAACTTTCCAAATCTTCATAATAATTACACACACATAAAAACTGAGAATATGTATATCTATAATACTACTAATCGAGTTAAGTGGGTTGACCGTTTAGTAATCGTATATACGTGGCAACTTGAAAATAAACGGGTCACCCAAACCCTTTTAGTTTGTGTTATTTTCGAGTCATTTGTTAATTTGATTAACGTTTAATCTGCATGCATGCCAATGAATAGGAATTTCACCTTTGTAAATGTAGTATCATTTCCAGTAGTATCAAAGCCTTTAGCATTCTCTGCATTTCTTTTCTGGCTCTCCTGAAGGGTAGGAACGTAAGACTTAAAGAATGATAAAAATGATTGAGACAAATGAATATTTAGAAAGGAGCTACAAGGTTCAGTGCCATAAACCCATTCAAAATAGAAAATGCAGGCTAGGTATACAAGAGTAGTTTAATAATAGATTAAAGCCGAGAAATAAGTAAGAACTCGTATAATGCTATCTCGTTCCAAACTCCATATAATGGCTGTTTGGGCAAAACATATAGCCAAATGTTCTCTTTTCTTCGACTAATTCGGATTCATCCTGGTAAATAGCTATCTAGTGCCATTGCCACGATTTACCCTGTCCCTGAATACGATAATAGACTATAGTGGCTACTACTACAAGGAGAAAAACCTTTTAATTTGTTCTAGTCTGAGGTTCGAAATGCAGAAGAGTACGAGGTGAAGTGTCTGAAACTACATATAAAACAGAACATACCTGATCTTTAGGCTCAGTTTCAACCAATTCTCTCTTTACTCTGCTTGGTAAAGGCTTCCTGTATAACAGTAAGTCAGTAAACTGCAATAAGGTAAAACAAATGACGGAAACAGGCTAAAAGAACAAAGGAAACTACCGCTCATCATCAATGTCCATGTCAGAGTCTTGATCATATCTGTCATCTGGGTCATCTTGGTCTTCATCAGCCTAAATATCATCAAACAGCAGCAAATCAGATTTCAAGTTCTTGTTTTTCCTCAACATTATCTCAGTAACGAAGGTATACAGAAGATATATGTCTTTCCAGAAAAAAAAATTTTAGCCGCAGGCAGGTTAATACTTAATTGTCATAGCAATATTGTGTGACAGAGATAACCACGAACATCAATCATGCCACAATACAATAAATAGAGATTTTATATTCAACTACGAGTAATGATTACCGTCCAGTGATGACTAAAATAGCTGCAGAAACATACCTCTGGAAGCTCAGTATCAGGAGGTCTTTCCTGAAATTGGATGCTAGGTGCATGCTGAAGCTTGGAAAGATAATCAAGAAGTTTTGATCGTATATCATCCAGTGATTGCCGTGAATTCTTGTTTTCCATGTTACTAGGGGCAACATGAAGAGTATAATCTGGACCAAAATACTCGTAGTACTCATGCTGAGGCATTTTGTCATCAACTTCTACTCCAAGAGCAACTCCTGTCTGCAGTGCCCAAGCACATCATGTATCAACATTAACAATATGAAAATTTCCCACTATAAAGTTTTTAACTACAAAGAGAATTCAATTCTTAAGTTTCTTCCACAATTTTGAAATGGAAGCAAGAATTATACCTCATAGCACCAGCATCTAGCAACATTCCTGATGGTATAGCCGCCACCACCTAGGAGTAATAGGGGAACATTGAATGATCTCATGTACTTCACACATTCTGCATGACCCTTGATCGAAAGATTGAAGCATCCTAATCTGTCCCCGGATAAGGAATCCGCGCCACATTGGAGAACCACGGCACCGGGCTTAAAAATCTCCATCACTTTGCCCATGATCGGCTTGAACAAGAAATGGTAGCTCTCATCATCAATCCCATCATCAAGTGGAACGTTAAGGGAGTAAAATTTTCCTTTCCCATATCCAATATCATCTATGTCCCCTGTACCCGGAAAATAATCTCCGAACTTGTGAAAAGAAACTGTCATGACCCTATCAGTTGTGTAGAAAGCCTCCTCCACACCATCTCCATGGTGGATATCGATATCCACATACAAAACACGCTGCAAAAGATTAAAAAATAAGATGAACATTCACTCTAAAAATCACCTAAACTACATATAAGACCAAATTCCAAGGCCAGATTTCATTGTAATATTAAGGGTCTTAAACAAAATCCATCTCAAAAGTCAAGCAGACACAGATAACACTACCTACCCAAAAACATAATTCAAATCCTAGGAAGTTCCCTTTTTTTTTTTTTTTTTTCAGATCATTTAACAAGGCACTAAATAACACAAATCTTCGTATACGAACAACCAAACAGAAACAGGGTACATGGAAAAAATTAGGGCAAGTTGGAAAAAAAATAAAGACCTGGTGATGCTTAAGGAGTTCCAAGATCGCCAAGACGATGTCGTTGACATAGCAAAATCCAGAGGCCTCACACTTCTTGGCGTGGTGGAGGCCACCGGCCCAGTTGACGGCGATATCGCTATCATTGTGATTCAGCTTGACGGCGCCGCCGACAGAGCCGCCGGCGTAAGTCTGGCAGAAGGAGTAGAGGCCGTCGAAGACCGGACAGTCCTCGCCGACATTGAAGCGCTTGAGCTGCCTGAGCTGGTCCTGCTGGGTCTCGGGCGATATGCTGCGGAGGAAGGAGACGTAGTCGTCGGCGTGAAAGCGACAGAGGTCCCTGTCCTTGGCCGGGTGTGGCTTGAAGACCTGCATGTGCTGGAGAAGGCCGTAGTGGGCGAGCAGAGCGTGGGTCATCCGGATTCTGTGGGGCTTCATCGGGTGACCCTGCCCGTAATAGTAATTCCCGACCTCCGGGTCGTAGAAATAGCACACTCTCCGCTTCACGCCGTCCGGTCCCGACGTCAACGAGTTCCCTCCGGTGTCCATTGAACTACCGAAATCCACCCTCCGATTTCAAAACTCCGGCAATCTGCAACCCAATCCGGAATTCGGAAACCACAAACCCTAACTTCGTCTGATTCTTTGTGCCTTCTGCGATGCGAATCTGGTGTTTGGAGAACAAGAAAAATGGAATCGTGAAGACAAAGAAACTGGTTAGAGAGAGAAAGAGAGAAAGACAGAGAATGAAGAGAGAGAAAACTCCTTTTCTTTTTCTTCTTCTTTCTCTGAGAAAAGAAAAAAAAAAAAAGTAGAGGAAAAAGACTGGGAATAAGAAAAAAAGCTAGACAAAGAAGACGAAGATGGAGAAAGGGAGTGTGTTCTTATAAGGAGAGGAGAAAGATTTTCTGCATTCGAGGGAATGGTACTCTTCAAATATTAGGTTAATCATTTTTTTATATATACCCAAAAAAAAAAAAAAAAAAAATTCTAGAACAAATGAGTTTGTATCCGATTAGGAGTTTGCAGGAGTCCTTAATTTAATCTTTTTTTTAATGGTTTTTATGAATGAACTAATTGTTAATGTTTTGTGCCCATAGATTTCATTATTTTAATTATTTAATTAAATTTTTGATGTTTTGATCTGAATATTCACGTCAAAAGTTTACAACATGTGTCTTTTTTTTTTTAAATGTGTAGAGTTATTTTTAGTCATAAATCAAATTATCAAAAAATTAATTTAATAACTAAAATAAAAATATTTGTATATCACCAAAAACTAAAATAGTTTTAAAATTTTTTTAAGTAATTTGACTAAAACATTTTTATCATTCAAGTATTTGTAGTTTTTGCTTAATGAATTTAAAGGTGGAATTTTAATTCTATAATTTATCTATACATAATATATAAATACTTTTTATTTTGGACGAAAAAGTTTTTTTTAAGTCCCTCGTTTTTTCCAACTATTTTTTTTATTTTAGTCTTTTTTTTATTAATTGATTTATTTATTTATTTTAGTCATTTTATCTTTTAAATTTTTATCTCCTTTTTTAATTTATTTTCAAGTATTTTGTATAAATTTTTTCATCTAGAACTTTCTTTAATCCATTTTCGTCCTTTTTTCCGTATTCTTTTATTTTCATCGAGTCCTTTTTCTTTATTGGTCTTTATTCATATTAGTCATTCTGTTGGTTTTTCCTTAAATTTTTTTCTTATTCTTAAACGCTCTTTAAATTATTTAATTCTTATTAATTTTCCTATTCATATTTTCTTAAATATACTCAGCACCTAAAGATAAAGATGAATGCACATGTACATCAAACATGTTTTCAACTAATAATAGAATTAAATACGAGATTATTATGAAACGATACTCAAAATAACATTCTAGTTCTTGCTATTTTAGATTTCATTGGAAAATTTTATTACTGTTTTAGTATCTGAATTATTCTACCACTTTGATTTTCAAACTTACCTTTTCTAAACTTTTATTTTTATCAATATTGATCCTTCAAATTAAAATTGCTAAATTTTTTTAAAGCAATTTAAGGAAAATAATTACGTAACACTTGGGTAAAATGTTCGTTTAATCTATAAATTTTTAAGTACGTGTAATTTTAATCATTGTTTTTTTTTTTTTTATAATCTTGAAAGACTCTAAATTATTAAATATTTATACAATAGTTACTTTAAAAAAATATTTATACAATAGTCATTTATGTTAATTTTTATACTGAAACCGTCAGTAATTTAGTCAAAAAATGATGCAAACTAACATAGGTCGTTAAAAATTAACGAAAATGACTACTGAGCAACATTTTTAAGAAGTTTTTTTTAACAAATGGCTGAAGTTTTTAAATGTTAGTAAAAAAGTCCTTTTAAAAAATAATTAATACATTTTCTTAAATGATTAGTCAAATATTGACTACATAACATTATTAATTTGGTAAATCAATTATTGATCGTAGTCAAAAAATTGATTTATTATAATGTAAATCACTAATTTTTAAGTCAATATGGTCAATCCGTGATTGACTGACCAAATCTTAAAAAAAAAGAAAAAAAAAAGAGCTAATTGTCATTTCGCTAAAAAAAATTGGTCATCTATTAAAATGAGTGACTAAAATAGGTTATCAATCCTAATTTTTCATGTTTTTAATAGTTTAAGGTCACTGTAACTACAAGGAAAAATAATATTAACAAAAATTGCAC
Source organism: Ficus carica (assembly GCA_009761775.1). NCBI lineage: Eukaryota > Viridiplantae > Streptophyta > Magnoliopsida > Rosales > Moraceae > Ficus > Ficus carica. The sequence continues at coordinate 775,757 of CM019748.1, read as the reverse complement.
AAACTAAAAAATTTTGAGATTAATCTAGCAATTTACTCATTTTATATTATATCAAAAAATTTGAAAGAGTATCTACATTAACTGTAAAATTCTCACAATGAATAATAGTAACCCAGAATTAAAAGCTATAACTTTAAAATATTTATAATAAATTAATTTTTAATTTTTTAACGTCAATAATAAATAACATACTTATTTACTCGTAAATATTACAATTTACTTCTAATAATTAAAAGCCTATTATTTACTATTTTTAAGTTTAATAAAAAGAAAGTAATAAATAGCATATTTACATATGCTAAAAGAAGTGAGTATCATATTTATAAAATTACTAAAGTAAATAGCATATGTAAGAGTAAGTATATTTATACAATAATTTTTTTATTTATTTTACATATATTAAAACCTTATTATTATTTACTAAATTATTTTTTAAAATAATTATTACAATTTTATCTAAAAGTTCTGGTTCTACGGAGAAGATACAACGAGCAAGCAACCTGGGACCAGACACCGAGAACCATAGACCCAATCACAATGTTAGACAGCCCAATTACGAGGCCTACAACAGATCTCCCAAAAAAAAAAAAAAAAAAAAAGGGTGGTTAACTTTGGATTAGATATAACGCTGGTAACATGTAGTTACCTCGTGATAATCGAAATGTTGGTAAGTAAGTAAGTAAGTAAGTAAGATATAGTTGTTCTCGTGACAACGAAACTAAAATAAATGAATAAATAAAGAACTTCATATTTAAAAAGGCGTGGGCATTGTGTGGGTTACTAGCCTCGATCCTACTCTCAGAATCCCCAACAATTTTTTGTGCCTATAAATAAAATATTAAACATGATACTCAAACTCGCTGGTATTACAGATTGAGATCAAAGGTCAAAAAAGAAAAAGAAAAAGGTAAACGATGGATAGGAAAACTGAAATAATATCAAAAGGCAAAGTCTGCGTGACAGGTGCTTCTGGCTTTCTGGCATCCTGGCTTGTCAAGAGACTGCTCTTGTCCGGTTACCATGTTGTTGGAACTGTTAGAGATCCAGGTACATCTCCTAGCACTTCACATTTTCATATATATATATATATATATATAATACACACACACACACGCGCATATGTATGAAATTGTATATATATATATATATATACATAAAATCTCATATCTGGTATTATATAATATTTATATATGTAAACTTCAATTACTATTACTATGAATATGAACTGCAGTTATTAAAAATGTGAATTCATGCTAAAAAAATTACAGTCAAAGTGAATGTGAATTTTCCTCATTTTACATTTTCTTCTTTATAAATTCACATTTAAAATAACTGAAGTTCATATTTTTTGTAACTAAATTTTACATTTTTCGGATACCATCCGGTACCAGGATACCAACCCTATATATATATATATATATATATATATATGTATGTATGTTGTATAGGTGTATAGGTGTATTGTTATTTAGTAACAAAACTGGGTGTGCAGGGAATGAGAAGAAATTAGCCCATTTATGGAAGCTGGAAGGAGCTAAGGAGAGGCTGCAATTGGTGAGGGCTAGCTTGATGGAAGAAGGCAGTTTTGATGATGCAATTATGGGTTGCCATGGTGTTTTCCACACTGCTTCTCCTGTGCTCAAACCTTCTTCCGATCCAAAGGCATGTTCCTTCTTTTTTGTTTTGTTTGTTTTGTTTTTTTTTTTTTGGGTTCATATTTGAAGGATTTTAATTTTAAGGTTATCGTAGCATTGTACCTAATATTTCAGATTGTGCTACATTTTTCTCGTTAAATTTTTATATTTTTTGGATCAAAAGTTGATTTTTAATTATAAAGTCTTTTATTTACCAAATTGTTCCATTCTTGCTAGTGTGGTTACTCATTAATGCATGATTGAGAAAGCTTGTGATATTTGTCGCTTATTTGGTACTCCGTCTAGATATTATTTTGAACATAATTTAAATAGTTTTTAAAAGTATTTTCATAAAAATTAGAATTTACTGTTTAAATTTACTTTTTAAATCTATGTTGCAAAGGGAGTTAGTAAAATGATCATTTGAAATATATGCACTTCAATTGATACATATGTATGTGTATATATATGATATATATATATATGTGTGTGTGTGTGTGTGTGGGAAAAACAGGGAGAAATCTTGAATCCTGCTATTGAGGGTACTCTGAACGTACTACGTTCATGCAAGAAGAATCCATCGCTGAGGCGTGTAGTTATTACTTCCTCTTCTTCAACTGTAAGGGCTAGAGATGATTTTGACCCCAAAATACCTGTTGACGAGTCAACTTGGAGTTCTGTGGAACTCTGCGAGAAACTTCAGGTATATATATATATATATATATATATGTATTAAACACAGATTTCTATATAGTTTGATTTGTAAATAATCGTAGTAAATAGCCTATTTTCTATTTTCCGGTAAAGTCATCCTTTTGACTTTACCATTAACAATATAGTTATGTCATGCGGTTGATTAACATTTGTTTTTCTTCTTTTTGTTGTAATGCAAAAGATTTGGTACCCCTTGTCAAAAACACTAGCTGAGAAAGCAGCATGGGAATTCTGCAACAAGAACTCGATCGATTTAGTCACCGTCCTCCCCGCGTTCGTCATCGGGCCTAGTTTGCCGCCGTATCTATGCTCTACTGCGTCTGATGTCCTTGGCCTGCTTAAAGGCAACTTCTTAAGCCCTTTTCTTACGCAATGTACTAATATTGGTGGTTTGTTTCTTTTCACAACTGCTAATTAAACACGTTCCGTTTTAAATCAGGGGAAACAGAGAAATTTCAATTTCACGGAAGGATGGGATATGTCCACATTGATGATGTTGCGGCTTCTCATATCCTTGTTTATGAGCACAAGGATGCTCATGGACGGTACCTTTGTAGCTCAACCGTGCTTGCTAATAATGAGTTGGTTTCCTTCTTGTCTACAAGATATCCTTCCTTGCCTATCCCCAAAAGGTTTGCCTATTCCGATTTTATTACCTTGTCTTTGAATTGTATTCGATAATTTTTTTAACATCATTGCTACAATCATTTATAAACGTGATATGACATAAATCTTGTAATTAAAGTCAATCGCTTTTATGTGTATATGTCAAGGATCAAATTGTCGAAAAGCTTACATAAGAAGTATTCACATTTTTCAGGTTTGAGGAATTGAATAGACCATATTACGACTTCAACACCTTGAAGTTGAGGAGTCTAGGATTCAAGTTCAAGACCATCGATGAGATGTTCGATGATTGCATTGCGTCTTTTGTGGAACAGGGCCATCTTCCTCCACTGTAGCCATGCTTTTGTCCCCGCTACAATTGCGTGCTCGAAAAATGTTGCCTTTTTTTTATTATTATTATTTTTTTAACGAAGTTAATAAATTATGGCAGTTAATAAAACATGCAAGAAAAATGAAGCTAGCTAGAAAGTGAAGGAGGGCTATCATACAATGTTCATTTTGATGTTATCGCCCAACTTACAAACATTTATGGATATTTTAAATATTCCCTAATTGAGAGCTGCGTGTAAGCATTTAATACATATATCTTTGCTCATACAATTTTATATCAATTTTACACAACTCAGCTATAAAATTGCAGTTGTAAGAGAAATAATTTAATAAACCGGGCATATTATATTATCTTGATTTCATGGCACATGTTCAATAAACATTTGATACTTAAGTGATTGGTAATATCATATTTATCTTAAGTTCCTGATCACCATTATCTTTTCTAATAAAATTTCCCTCGTTTAGTTAATCAAAAAAGAGTTTATAAGAAATCATTAAACTGTCAATTGTTTATTAAATTGATGAATCACATATACACGATGATGTGCAATATTTGATTTACTGAATAATATTTTGTTATAGTCACAAAATTTTTCTCTCTTTTCTTTATTTTTTTTAGTGGTATAGTAGTACTAGTACCATCTTTGCTAGTACAATTGTATATTGTTATCGAATATGGTCAAAAGTATTAACATGGGAAATTTCTAAAAATGAAACATTTATCTAGGACAAGTTAAGTTGGTACCCAACAGGCAACAACCACCTCCACTTCTCATGTAGCTGCGCTACCAAATCAAAGTAGTAGCCCACACGAAAATCCCATACCATTTAGAAGAATTAAACAAGCTCATAAAACAATTGTTTCTATGTCTATTATTTTTGCAAATTCCAAACATATCGACTTCATTTGTAATGTTATACTTTAGGAAAAGCAATATAAGGCGAGACGAATTTGAAAGCAACTCTTCCTCTAAGATATTGTTTTATGGGTCATCATGTGGTGGACAAGACTAATCACAGGCACCACAAAAACCATGGTAGCAATTTCTGAGTCCTTGAGACCGACACACGAACACGTGTCCACGTGATTGTTGGCTACTCGTAAGGCTGCTATTGCTGCCACGTGTCCTCCGTACACTCGTCGAAAGGGACATTGTCCTATTTTATGAAAAAAAAAAAAATAAATAAAAAATAAAAAATAAAAACGAGTGAAATGCTTGCAAATGAAAACGTGTATTGTTTAAGCTTGATTTGATCGTTAACCTGTTTTTATCCGTTGTGTTTACATCCTCCTTGTTGGTCGTTTACTCGTTTGAGGACAATAATTGTGAAGTGCCTCCAAACAAATTTATTAGGTTTTTTTTTTGGGAGGAGAAATTTGATAGAATTTTCAAAGCAGTAGCTTGAGAACTAGTAGATATAGGAATAAGGAATGTTCTTACTTTTGGAATAAGGAATGTTCTTACTTTTTTACGTACACAGAGTGACGTGAAATTGCTACTTTTTTACTTTTTTTTTTTTTTTAGAGAAATGTTCTTATTTTCCTATGTTTTCATTGACCAAAGTTAAAAGTTTAATCCACAAGCAAAAGGCTACATATATCTTCGTCCTTTTTTTTTTTTTTTGATTAAGTATGTAGATAATTTGGAAGATAGACGTTCGGTGGGGCCAGCGTAATGGGTGAAAAAAATAGAATCTTAGGTTAGATTTGACATTAAGATTTAATTTCAATCAAACTGTATTTTTTTTATATTAATTTTTATTTTTTCTGAAAAGTCAATAAAATTTATAATAAATTTTTAAAAAGTCAACAAACTCAAATTTAAAAATTTCATCATCAACTAACTTACCAAACGGAGGCTTAGGTTTTATATTAAAAAGCTAAGCTTCCGTTTGGATATTTGGAGTTGAAATTGATTGACATTTTAAAAGCTAATTATAATTTTTGTTGACTTTTCAGAAAATAATAAAAATCCAATAAAAAAATACAATTTTGTTGGAGTTAAACCTGTAAACCAAACAATTAATAAGTGGTTTTTTTAAAAGGAAAAACCATGTGTCCATATATAATATACAATATACAGATCTCCAAAAAAAGTGAATTGTTCATTTATTTTGCTCACTAAATGTGACTGATTTGAACTTAACACTTTTATTAAGGAAAATCTCCAGAGTCTAAAAATATAATCAGTGGTGTATGTTAAATAAATTGGGTAAAATTCATTTTAGAAACTAGTTCAAAAAGAGAGTATAGAACGTAATTCATTTATAAACATCATAACAATTTAATAAATTAATGTCATCATTAACGTCTAGCATGTCATGTAAATAGATCGAGATTTAAACTCATTATCCCCTATAAAATTTGAATTTGATACTCTGTTAAACAAACTTGGATAAAATTTTTGAAAGCTAACTTAAAAAAATGGAAGCCAACTCAGATATAAACACAACTCAATTATTTAGTAATGTAAGTAATCTCACCATCTAACCGTTTTTATATTTGAGTCACGAGCCAAAAAAAAAAAAAAAAAAAGATTAGATGTGTCAAAGCAATAACCACGTCCTTTGGGCCTGTAGCATGTTTTTTTAACAAGACGTGGAAGCCCACAAGACCGTACGAAAATGCCGATGGTCCCTGCGGAATTCCCACTTTTCTTCACTTGCCCAAAAATCTCTGTAAAAAAAAAAAAAAAAAAAAAAAAACACCAGCAGTGATATGATTGGACGATTTATCTTCAACGAATACGCAATGGGGATTTTCTGGCCTCACAAATCTGATGGGCGTCTATTTCTGCATTACAACATTTATTGTCGGCGTTATTATTGTGGACAAAGGGGAATGTGACATGCACAAGAGAAAAGAGCTGCACCAACGGGAAAACAGATCAATGGCTAGAGTTGGTTCGTACCCCAACCCACATCTGCAACCAAAGGCCAGGATCAAACACCAATTTCTCATGCGTATATCTGGTTGGTCGAGAGACTTGAGTGGCGTATGGTTTTTAGTTGAAACCGTCAGCTTTATCATCCTCATCTGCTTCCCCTTCTCTATCTTTGCAGCCCAAACCATCTGCTTTCCATAAAAGCCTTTCTTCTGAAGAAACAGATATACAGAGAATCAGCGCAGATTTTGATCAATTTAAAGAAACAGTTAGTAAACAGAAGGAGCTGCCATAAAATTGCTTTACATACATATATATATATATATGTGTGTGTGTGTGTGTGTGTATTTTTCTAGCTGTGCATAAGCAATAAAAATGACCTCCAATATGCTTGGAACTGACACTCTCCAGAGGCCTTAAGTTCCTTGCTCTCTCTATTCCTTCTTCATAGGTAATCTTATTTATTTTAATGTGTTTTAGTTGGTGAAACAGCGTCGTTTCTGTTTTTAGTTGGTGAAACGGTGTCGTTTCTATTTGCAGCGGTTTTCAGAGAGAAGCCGGAGATGGAGAAACAGAGGAGTGGCAGTGGAAACCAGCAGAGTCGGAAGCCAATCGAAGTCTTTCAACTTCCGGCGAGTCACGACGGCGAGCAGCCTAGAGTAAAGAGCGAGAACGTCGCCGAAGCCCTAGAAATCGCGGCGGCTAGCACCGCCGCCGGCAGAGAGCCGATCAACAAGTGGATGGCGTTCGGGGCAGAATCGTCGTCGGTGAAGACGAAGGCCGTCGGCGGAAATGCCGGTGGCGAGTCGGGAGGGGTGATAACGGAGAAGGCGAGCATCGAGGAGAGGACGGCGGAGTGGGGGCTGGTGGTGAAGTCGAACGTAGGAGAGACGAGCTTCAAGGCAATCGAAGGAATGACGGGCGGGAACGACTCCGGCGACGGTGGCGGCGGAGGAAGAAAGAACTCGTCGGGGAAGATATCCGGCTTGGAGTCGACGAGGACGTCGGAGGAGTCGGCGTCGGGGTACGAAGGGGCGTTACCGAGGGTTTCGCAGGAGCTGAAGGACGCGCTGTCGACGCTGCAGCAGACGTTCGTGGTGTCCGACGCGTCGAAGCCAGAGTGCCCCATAATGTATGCCAGCAGCGGGTTTTTCAGCATGACTGGTTACTCTTCTAAGGAGGTTGTCGGTCGGAATTGGTAAGCAATTTCTTTCTGTCTTTCTAAGTATGTGAGCATAAAGCATGCTTTTAGCTTTTTGACAAATGATGAGCATGTATAGTAGACATGGTCACGTGTAAGACCAAATAATAATAATAATAATAATAATAATAATAATTGTCTTAAAAAAAAAAACACTTTTAAAACAAGTAACAATGTAATATATTCATTTTATTAAGGCGTTTTATTAAAATTTTTAATTTTTTTTTATGAGGATTCAATTTAAAAATTAAAACGTTAGAGGCCAAAATTGCAACCACCACCTAATTTTAAAATTTGTCAATCTTTAACTCCTATATATATATATAAAAGTAACAATGTAGTAATATTGGTCACAATTTTCTTTTAAAATATATTTATTCGTCCATGTGATTTCCTTAAAAAAAAAATGTCTCCATAGTGGATATATATATATATATATATATATATAGAATCTCCACCCCTTTTTTAGTTGGATTTTTTTTTTTCAATCTTAGATTCGTAGTTTATCATTAGTACTTACAGTTTTTTTTTTTTTTTTTTTTGTAAATAAACATTCTTCCACCAACATATAAGTCAGTAACAAAACTCAGGAAGGGTCTCCGAAAAAACAAAGTAAACAAAATTAAGGAAAGGTTATAATAGAGTTACTCATATGTGAAAATAGAGGAAATGCCTTTTACTCTCCCCCCACATCCCAAAAAAAAAAAACAAGAAGGCATATCATTAAATAATATAGACAATTGCGACAAATGACAAATCAGTAATCTGATATAAAATAATTTCAACAATACATAATTAAAATTAACTATTTATTGCTCGAGGCCATTAATGCTATTAATTGTCTAGTATTTTTTTTTTAAAAGGAAAATCTTAGTTTACATTTGGTTAATTGGTTGAAGATAAAATTTTTAAATTGAAATTGATTGATTTTTTAAAAACTAGTTATAAATTTTGTTGTCTTTTTAGAAAAAAATTAAAATAAAAACCGAGATGAAAAGTACAATTTAGTTGGAGTTAAACTTAAACATCAAATGAAGCCTAAATATCTAGTAATTTTTACGAGGCGTAGTTAAAAAACGGCGTAAACCTTAAGCTCAGTAGTTTTGAATCTTGCAGCTCAAGTAACAAACAATATTTGCTTGCATTTGATTTGTCAGTTGGAAATGAAAATTTTAAGTTGGAGTTGGTTGACTTTTTAAAAACTAGTTATAAATTTTGTTGACTTTTTAAAAAAAAGATAAAAATTGATATTAAAAAATACATTTTAATTAAAGTTAAACTCGAATACCAAGTAAAGTCTAGGTGAAAAAATAAAAGACCATGTAGTCCCTACACCAAAATTAGCCAATAAGGCGCAGTAAAAAACGGCGTAAATTTTAAGCTCAGTAACTCTGAAGCTTGAAGCTCAAGAAACAATAAAATATTAGTGAAAAAATAAGACCGCGTAATTCTTGCACCAAAACTAGCCGTTATAAAAGAGGGATTGCCCTCACCGACATCGTTACATAACGGTAAAGCCCGCGCAGATCCATAAAGTAATAGTTCTTTCTCAAGGTCTGGATTACGACGACTTCAGATTTCTGGCTCTGCATTGTCGCTGAATCTAACCTAGCCGATTTCCATAAAATTCGCATCCTTCAATGGCGTCGTTGTCTGTTCCTGCTCTTAATTTTTGGGGATTTGCCTCATTTTTCAAGGTTTTCGATTAGGTCAGAGTTAGGCTTTCAGATTTAGAGGCTATGGCTCGCTCAAGATCTGGAGTTCGGAAGACTTCAGATTTCCGGCCATGGAATCTAGATCCTTCAATGGCGGCGTCCTCTTTTCCTGCTCGTGAGTTTTGGGGATCAGGATTTCAGATGTTTGACACAAAAAAAAAAAAAAAAAAAAAAAAAAGGGGAGAAAAGAACTGTAGTGTTCGTGGTGAAACTGAAATTGAGCGAAGTTAATGCAGGAAAGTAACACTCAGATGTGTTTGGTTGCAGCCGATTTCTTCAGGGGCCCGAAACGGACCAGAATGAAGTGGAGAAAATTCGGAAAGCCGTGAAGAGCGGGCAAAGTTACTGTGGTAGACTCTTGAACTACAAGAAGGACGGCACTCCTTTCTGGAATCTTCTCACCATCACTCCGATCAAAGATGATCGCGGAAACACCATAAAGTTTATTGGGTGAGTGCCTTTTTGCTCTCTTTTGGGTATCTTGATTATCACCGTTGTTTTGAACTGCGTTGTGTCTTTTCTTAGTCTTTTCTTAGTTAAAGTGTCTGCAAATGGCTCATAAAAGGAACAAGGTTCAGAATCATGAAGGAATTCCTACTAGGAAACAGAGGAAGCTGAGTTTAATGAGAAATGAAGACTTTGGGAATGAAACATATCCTGCAGTTTTCTATTAAGGAGTTGTATTCTTTAGACCTAACGATTTTTATCATTTTAAGATCAGATGGTTAAAATGAAAATTATGGAGATAAATAAAATTTGTTTCTGGACAGTAATGCGTAACTTTTTATTTATATTACTACTGTTTGGCGACGTTTTATTTGAATTTTATTCTATATCATCCATTTTCTTTTGATAAATATATTAATTCCCAATTCCATCTTCACAGAATGCAGGTTGAGGTCAGCAAATATACGGAAGGAGTGAATGACAAGGCGTTACGGCCCAATGGATTACCCAAGTCACTAATTCGTTATGATGGTAAGCATATATTTTAAGTGTCTTATTTTAATGCGAGTGAATTCAGGTCTAATCATCTCAATTTCACGTACAAGCTCGTCAGAAGGAGAAAGCTTTAGATTCCATCACTGAGGTTGTCCAAACTATTAAACATCCGAGATCTCTCACACGGAGTCTGAGCCATGACATTCTCGGCAAGCTTGAAGAACAGGATAAGTTCAACCTTAATTACATTCTTCCTGAATCTGTTGAAACAATGAGTATGAATACACCTGGTAGACGAACTCCCAAAGTTGATCCGAAAAGTGACGCATCTCGCCCGAATATCTTAGATGCAAGCAAGAAATTTAGACACTCTGCGCGCATTTCTTTGATGGGGTGAGTTTTCTAATTCCAATGTTTGCTGGCCAAAGTAAGGCTGATTTGTATTACAATATTTCTACTTCCCTAGGCTACTGCAATATGTATACGTTTGTGCTCAATCACTAGACAGTGTGGAGTGTGGTTGAGGCTCGTCGGATGAATGTTTTTACTGAATGGTTCTCCTTCAGGTTAAAGGGAAGTTCTCTGAGCTCATCAGGGAAGCGAGAACAAAAGCCAGATCTTGAAGTAGAGACTTTGATGACTAGGGACATTGAACGCACTGACAGTTGGGAGCATGCTGAAAGAAAAAGGGATATACGTCAAGGAATTGACTTGGCAACCACGTTGGAGCGCATTGAAAAGAATTTCGTCATTACTGATCCTAGACTTCCTGATAACCCGATTGTAAGAAACTACTTTTCATTCACCATATGATGAACTTACATTGGTCCTGTGAAAAAAGGTTAAATAATGTTTTCATTAATTTCCACATCTTCAGCTACCTCTTTAGCTCTAAAACCTAAAACTCTTCCCCCTTTCCTTATTCACAGCAGCTTTCTTTTAGGTACACTCAAAATCAATATTGCCCTTTGAATTCATATTTACCACTAGTATTCATTCCAATTATGGGGTTTAGAAACTGGTGCATGGCAGGTCTTAAAAGTGACTTTAATTTCTCTTTTCTGGACAGATATTTGCATCTGACAGCTTTTTAGAATTGACAGAGTATACACGTGAAGAAATTTTGGGAAGAAATTGTAGGTAAGTAAATTATTTGCACTCTAATTCCGCATTATAGTTGTCTTGTAATTCAGTCTAATGTGTCTAAGAAGAACCAAGAGAAATTTAGGTAAGATTTTGTTCCATGATGCTATTAAATTTTATTCCCTTTTAATATTATTTTTCATCCATGTCGCAGATTTCTTCAAGGACCCGAAACAGATCAAGCAACTGTCTCAAAGATAAGAAATGCTATTAGAGAACAGCGAGAGATAACTGTTCAGTTGATCAACTATACCAAGAGTGGTAAATAAAAATTTTGAAATTATATGGTGTAACTATATTTTGGCTGGTTTCCCATTCAACTTTTTTCCCCCCTCTCTCGTTGTTGATTGGTACTGCATTTCACTGGAGCCATCAAACAGATAAAACAAAGTTTTCATTAGAGTTTAGTTGCCATCTCTTTGGAGTTCCATTTTCATCTCTTCGTTTCCTAGTTATCAAGTAGATTTTCAAATTTACATTTTTTTAACTCCGTTCATTATTGATTACAATGTTTTCTTGACATGAAGGAAAGAAGTTCTGGAATTTATTCCACTTGCAACCTATGCGTGATCAAAAGGTGACTATTCTACATTCAACTGGAACATTTTTATCTATATAATCTTTTTTTCCCCTTTCTTTTTTCTGTGCAATTTTATAAAATAACAATGCAGATTCCATCCTTACCTTCATCCTTCATTTTAGGGTGATCTTCAATACTTTATTGGTGTCCAACTGGATGGAAGTGATCATGTGGAACCTCTACAAAATCGCCTTTCGGAGAATACAGAGCAACAAAGTGCTAAACTGGTATGTATATTCTATGGTTCTATTTTTTAGAACGTCTGAATGACTTATTTTTTGGTTGGTCCTGGCCTTTCTTTTTCAAAATAATAGAACTGAAGTAACATAAGGCCTTGATTAGAATGTTTTACCTTTCTTGCTGTGGATTGAGTAGTAGAAAGAAACTTACTCATTTTACTTTTAATTGTGAAAATCTGAGTCATGTATACTTGAGTGTCTCTCAACGATCATTAATAAAGCTATGCAATAAAAGTGTCAAGGCCGTTGTATCAGTACACACAGATATGAATGCACATCTCTAGTTTACATGAACAATTTTGTGAATGTTTATACCATAATAGGTTGATACATTTTCATTATCAGAATAGAAATTTGGAAGTATACTGTTACTGTGTCTGTGGGGTTATGTTATACCAGTCTTCTATATCAATACATAAATATGTATGTATTTTATTGATCTTAGTGAAGGCTATTCTGCACTAGCGGAAAACAGTCTAGGTCTAATTCTGCAATTGTTCATAGTACTTGGTACAAGAAAAATGCTAGGGATACCAACTCTAATCCCAACTTTTGAGTACCAACCTATGTGGCATATGAGTTGTCATTTTTTCATTGGTAAGTGTTTAAAGTATTGCCACATTAATTGATTGCATTTCTCAATGAAAATATGAAACATGAGTTGGTTCTCAAAAAGTTGGGATTGGAGTTGGTATCCCTAGCATTACTCTTGATACAATAGTTTTTCTGTATAGGTTTATTTTTCCAAGTATTTCATCCTTGAGCATTAATTTCTCTCTTATCAGGTAAAAGCAACAGCGGAAAATGTTGATGAAGCTGTCCGAGAACTTCCTGATGCCAACTCGGTAAGGTACTCTTCTCTATTTAGGTTGATAGTGATGTCTTATCATTGCAAACTATAACCTTGAAGCTTTTGTTGAGGTTTCATCACTCAATTATGCATCATCAGGATGATGATGATGCAACATTCAGTGTTCAGTTGCCTGGTGATCAGACATCAAAGTTAAAAATCTCTGCCGTATTTTATCAACCAAATAAGAATGATTCTAAGAAACATTGAGTATTGAATATATTATGGGTTAACAAATTTATTTTTATAATAAGGTTAAGAACATAGTTGTTAACTGCCATTGTTAAAAGAATGACGAGTCTGAGAACTGCATGAGTTTTGGAGGGTTTCTTGAGTTATTTGATTCGTTAAGATCTTCTACTACAGTTGTATGTCATTGAAGCATGAGACACAAGGACCACTTTAGCAATCATAGTTAATGCAATATCTATATCGTGCCATTTTCAGAGACCAGAAGACTTGTGGGCTATTCACTCTAAGCCTGTCTTCCCAAGGCCTCACAGAAAGGATAGTTCTTCTTGGATAGCAATTCAAAAGGTAACACCTACCGTGACCTATGAAAGTTTTAATTCTTCCTGATATTTGTTGATCTTCAAAATTTGTTCCTAATGTATTGGATTTTTTTTTTGGGCATCTACTGCTGTCTGCTTTAGTAATTTTGTTTTTACTCCCTTCTTATTTGGTTATTTGGACATACTAGATCATTGCACGAGGTGAAAAGATTGGTCTACATCATTTTAAGCCCGTGAAACCATTGGGTTGTGGAGATACTGGCAGGTATAATTTGACTCTTCTTTATTACCACATGTTAGTGAAGTAACCAGGTGGTATCTGAAACAGCTGTTGGTGATAGAACTTTCTACCTTTAACTGGGTTTTAAAGTTTGTTATAAATTGCCTCAACTTTCCAAATGCAACTGACAGTTAGCATTCAATATGAATTTATAGTAAGAGAATTTATTGAGATTATTTTTCATGTGAGCATGGTCAAGTTATATGGGTGGTTTTCTTTGTTTAGGGGACGTCAGTCATAAAGATAAAATATTTTATTTTGGAAAATTCCTTGAACAAAATTAGAAACTGATTAGAAAATGACCCAACTTATGTATAATAAGAAGCAACCATATTAAGTAAGCCCAATAAGCTAGACAGTCAACTTATGTTCTCCCTTTTTTAGTGCTTGCCGTCAATTTCAGTATCTATGAACAGTGAATGGTAGCGTCGCTCTGGAAATGCTGCTACTGAGAGCCGTCTGTCTTAACCATTCTTTTTGAAGAATCAAACAAAAAACTTTCGGTGTTGTGTTCGTAGCCTGATTTAAATAAAATTACTTTTGCAGTGTTCATCTAGTTGAACTACAAGGTACAGGTGAACTTTACGCTATGAAGGCTATGGAGAAGTCAATAATGCTGAATCGGAACAAGGTCTGATTATAAAAGAGAAATCTACAAATATCGAGTCATGGACGTACTTTTCAATAGGTTGCAGAAAGACGTTTTGCAGTTTTGTGAACAGATTTTAGAAATTTGTGTATAACATTTTGCAGAAGAACGTTTTGCAGCTTTGGCATTTTTGCAATTTTTGCACAAACTTTTTTTTTTTTTTTTGGTGGTGCAGAAGAATTCATTGCAATGAAAGTATATTTTTGTTTAGAGGTCTTATTTGGTTTTTTGTACAGGTTCACCGAGCATGCATTGAAAGAGAGATCATTTCATTTCTGGATCATCCATTTCTTCCCACGTTATACACTTCATTTCAGGTTTTTCATCTTGAACCACAAGCTTTTCATCTACTTTAGAAATCTAAACACATAGTTGCGTACTTACACATGAACAAACGTACACCCACAGCTTTTTATTTGGGGATGGGGGGAGTTAAATTCTTTTAACTAAAAGGATTTTCTCAATCTAGTACTTATAAACTCACTATACAATTGCAAATCATGAAGGAATGAATTACCTTTTCATAATAGTAATGCGGGAAATTAAGGATTTGGTTTTGTGGGGATGACGGGGTCCATTCTAATATGCAGCATTTTTCAATAGTGCAATTAGAAGTATCTTAACGGTTCTTGTCCTACAGATTCATTGTACTCAATCAAGTTAACTAATATCTTTCTATCTCCTCAGACTTCTACACACATTTGTTTGATAACAGACTTTTGTCCTGGTGGAGAGTTATTTGCGTTGCTTGATAAGCAGCCTATGAAAATGTTTAAAGAGGAATCTGCAAGGTACTCATATGCGTGTGTTTAGATATCTTAAAGTTGCCAGAGATGCACTTCCCTTTTGTATCACCAGAAATATTTTTATGTTTAAAAACAAAGCCGATTGTTGCCAGTTTTTCTTGCCATCAAGGTTAACTTGGGATACAGATTAGGTGATAAAGGAAAGTGCAGTTCTTTTCCATTTTCAATTTTATTGAAATATCTTACCTGTCTGGAACATGTAAAACCAGTTTTATTGGCAATGTTTTACATCAAAATTTTCAACGATTGATTTATGTCCAGGTTTTATGCAGCAGAGGTAGTGATTGGCTTGGAATATCTTCACTGCTTAGGTAGCTGGTTCTTCGAACTTATTCTATATTTGTTCACCTTATCAGTGTAATTTTAAGTTCTTTTTATCAGTGCGAAAATTCGGAATGATATGCGGTTGGTTTTATTATTCATCTTTGTCATATCAATTCTCACACGACAACTCTTTTTGCAACATATTCAGACTAACTTTATTGGGGTAAAGGGGTGATATGAAGAGGAAATAATTTTTTGAAACCTGATATGTAAAAGAGAAATATTCAACTACCTCTTTGTTTTTTGTTTGTTTCAGATAACAATGATGCCTAAAATGAGTTTAGACTGATGACCCACAGAAAAAGAGGAGAGGGGGGGGGGGGGGGGGGGTGGGGGTGGGGGTGGGGGTGGGGTGTAATGGTGGAACTCTTCATACTTTGGGGTATTCGCTTATTTTAAATTTTTTTTTTTTGACACAGGAATAATTTACCGGGACCTGAAACCGGAAAATATCTTACTACAACAGGATGGGCACATTGTACTGGCAGATTTTGACTTGTCATTTATGACTTCCTGCACACCCCAGGTACGGATGTTGCTCTTGCAGATACTTTGGGAAGAGACTGTGTCTCTTTTCTCCATTATAATAACACAGCCACGTTAGGCTGGTCTTCCACAGATTCTATTCGTTCCCTAGAATCAGGAAGAGTGAGTGGTTGAGTCAAAAGGATACCAGGGTACTCGTATATGCGGACGTCCGAGTTAACTCCTCTTGTGGGAGAATCATTTAAAATTCTGAGTCATGTAGTCAAAAAAACGCCAGAAAAATTCTCCTTGGTCATAATCCATCAGAATTGGAACATTTGTTGTGATCACATGATGGAATATGGTTCCAATATCATTGGAATAATTTCTTATTAGATCTTACAAGTCCTTGCCTTTGCCATTGTATCTGATAATGCTTTATTGCTTGCTTTATTTGCTACTCTTTTACTCGCCACTCTTTGCACAAAGAATAATTAAATTATCTTTAAGTTTCTTTTCAATGCATGAAAATGCGTCCAATGCCATGCTGATGTTAGGAGTCTAACCCCTGAAACAAAATCTACTCAAACTGGAATACTTGCTCTTTTTGTTTGTTTATATACATAAATATGTTTTGCAGGTTATTAAACAATCACAGCCTAGTAAGAGAAGGAGATCTAGGAGCCAGCCACCGCCTATATTTGTTGCAGAACCAGATGCTCAATCAAATTCTTTCGTTGGAACTGAAGAGTACATTGCTCCTGTACGGTGAATTTCAACTATGCTTAATATTTTGGTGCTTGATGTGCGTTAAACAAATAGTTTAGTGTAAAAGAAAAAACATGTTATGGCATTGGAATCTTGGGGCAATAATATCTTAATGGACGCTTTTATGTGTGCATTTGAAAGACAACATGAAAGGAGAAAAACATATGAGCAGAACATGGATGTGGGGTCACTCACTATGTGCAGCATATGCATGAATGTACGGAGTAAGGTGATAAATAGAAAAAGGCAGCTAGGTATCAAGATATCAAATGCCGTTTAACCATTTTCTCCAATAATTTAAGCTATTAAATTGTTCCTATGAGTATATAGAAGCTTTAATACAAGGTAGCTGCACTAGTGTTCCACATGTACCCTTGATCATGTTTGATAGAATATGCTCGCATAACTTAAGGTAATGTCAGATATAGGTTTACTTCAGTAACTATAACAATATAGATGATCTGCCTATATCTTCTTCAAAGTTCTTACAGCCGCTTGATTTCAGGAAATTATTACTGGTGTGGGACACAGTAGTGCTATTGACTGGTGGGCTCTCGGTAAGTTTCACCTGGATTGACTCCATTTAAAAGGTTAAGATGTATGTATACATGCATGCATGTGTGTTTGTGTGTATTTAAGTCATTATAATAATTGAATATCTGCAGCCTAATGTTGTACATGAACTCTAATGACCTTTGGAATTCAGGCATCCTATTATACGAGATGCTCTATGGTCGCACGCCCTTTAGAGGGAAAAATAGGCAGAAGACATTTGGGAACATCCTGCACAAAGACCTCACTTTTCCGAGCAGTATTCCGGTAATTCTCAAATAAAACAGCCTTGTCTAGGTCTATAGCAGTTCTGGGCAAGGTCTTTTTTTCTTGGTAGGGGCAGAGGAGCTATGTAGTGGGTGTTTCACTTGTTAGTCCTTTATATTTTGTAACTTAATTCCACATTTAAAAGAGGAAAAAAGAAGGGTCTTTAAAGTCAATGTCGAGTTTCAGAGAAAATACTGGTTGGACTGTTGAAGGCCATTCCGATTTATAAGTGGATATTATTGCGTTGTTTGTTAGATCTGAGCTGATTATGCAGCAACTGACATTCTTTGCTAACAGGTAAGTCTTGCAGCGAGGCAGTTGATTAATGCATTACTGCAAAGAGACCCTGCAAATCGTCTAGGATCAACTATGGGTGCGAACGAAATCAAACAACATCCATTTTTCCGTGGAATTAGTTGGCCTTTGATCCGCTGCATGGTAACAATATATCCATTTTTTGCTTTTCATTTTTATTTTTTAATTTGTATTCTTGTTAAGGATAAACCTTTGGTATCACCTGAAGTAATGGAATCTAGACCTTGCTTGTCAAAAATACCAAAGATGATCTACGAGTACCGGGATTTAAATCTTTCCAATAGCATGAATACACTACTTGGTAGCTAACAAAGAGTCTACAACGCAAGTTTACATATCTTAAAAGCATGTTTAATCTGTTTGTAGAGCCCACCTCCTTTGGATGCGCCTCTTCAACTGATAGGAAAAGATGCCAGTGCTAAGAATGTGAGTTGGGACGACGACGGAGTACTTGTTAATGCAATGGATATGGAGATTTTCTGATGAGTGGCTTCAACTTATTATGAAGACGTAGGATTATTAGCCTTGTGTCTCGCTGCTGTTCATTTAGAATACGATTTGTGCTGCAATCGTCATCGTCAACGTCATCACAATGCTTTGCTCTTGGGATCTGTACGAATGACTAATGCTAATGTGTATCATGTAAATGGAACAATTCTTCACTGGAAAGGGAAGGGTTGATCAGGCCTTTTCACGTCGAAGTTCCCAATTAAGGGGGCAAGAGTAGGAACTTATGCACAGGATTACTGAGGTTTATTTGGTTGGCCTAGGTTATGTAAAGAAGAGAGATTGAGTTGCACTTTAGACACCGAGTGTATTGTAATTTAACGTGAATAAAATATCTTTAAATTCTGATATCGGTCTTGTTCTCCAAATATAAGGTTTTCCAAAAGTTCATAGGATTAGGTACAAAAATTCCTCCTGAACTACAATTTTTGTAACACTTTGTTTCCCGAATTTCAAAATGTAACATCATTTCCTCGAATTTTGAAATCGTAACAATTTCGTCCCCCATCGGTAGTCTTTTTGACATAAAAGCTCACATGACGTGCACATAATAAAGAAATTAAGGGTTCATTTGGTTCATTAGTTTGAGTTGTGTTTTTGAAGTTGAAATAGTAAATTTTATTGACTTTTCAGAAAAGACAAAAAAAATTTTGGGAAAAAGACGACTTTTGAGGAAAAAGATAAAATTTGAGTTGAAAAGTTGAGTTTGAACTGGTGTTCCAAACGCACCCTAAATACAAAAATCCTCCCGACTTAAAAGTTTTGTAACACTTTACCTCAAATCCATCCCCCGATCTATACTCCGTTAGAAAATAAAGTCCTTCCGTATGAGTTTAATCAAATAACTTAAAATCCGCATCAAGTAGAGGGGAGATTTTTGTAATTACTCAAAGTTCATATGTTGTTTTTTTTTGTTCCCCCTTTAATCTTATTTGCTGTATCGAAGAATAAGATCAAGTTAATAAATTAACTTGTCCTTTTTTTTTTTTCCTTCCTCTCTATGGAGACGTAGACTTCAAATTTTCTTAAAAACAAACATTGCTCATGTCAAAATGAATAAGTTTTTCACATCTATATCTTCATCTATAACCTTTCATTCTTAAAAAAGAAAAGAAAAAAAAAAACGTGTGAAAAGAGGTATTTTCAACCAAGGCACAAATTGACTGCTTACTTGGAAAGCGGGTAAACATTTAGATTGATGTATAATAAAGCTTGCTGATTTACAGAATACAATAAAGTCCAGGCAAAACAGGAAAGGGGGGAAGCTGAAGCAGCTACACAAAATGCAAATAACAAAAACCAAAAAGAAAGAGAGACATAACCAAAAGTGTATTTCGGTTGTTTAATAGTGAAAAAAACAACAATAGGACAACAATAATCATAGCGCCTCAAAATGATTCGGTAAAACAATTGTGTTCATCCCTACTTGGTGGCCTGAGCGATTATATTGCTTATCGAACTCGCTTGCTCTTTCGCTGTCTCCACCAGAGCATCCTAAAAAACCCGTAACACATTGCGGTAAGCATGAGAGCAAAATTTAGGCAACGACAGCAAGGAAACCAAAAGAAACAATACCTGTGCAGCTATCAACCGTGCAACAGTTTTCTTGCTCGACTCTTGAAGTTCGCCAGCAATCAGAAGTTCATCCAATATATAATAAGCCTTACATTTTTAAAAGGTAGCAGCAATTAAGTGAATAATCTTACTTTCAAATCCATGTAATCTAAAAATTCGTCAAAAGAAGCCAGTGGATCACTGAGGTTATTCTACGCAAGTTTCTATTTCAGTAATCGTTTACAATTTGGCAGCATAATACGAAAATTTCAGAAACAAAGTGCAAACCCTGAGACAGAATATACTTTAATAAAGAGTATTAATAAGACAGAAATCTTTCGCCTTGAAGGACTCCCCCACCTAACAAAAAAAAAAAATTCAATGAAAAGAAGGCAAGTCTTAAAGACATAGAACAAACCTTATGAAAATTGAAGATCAAGTCCAGTTCACAGACCTGGAAACAGGAATAGAAAATGGTTACAAAATCCTTTATCACAATAAATTAGAGAACAGATTGTCATATCGATCCTCTTGACATATGAACAAAGTTTAATTACTCACACTGCCAAAGTATCGATCGAGAATCTCAACATAATGATGAATTATTTCAAGGACCTCTAATTCATTATCATCTTGATCAATGCACATGCAGAAATACAGGCTGGCATATCTGCATAAGACATTCACAGAATCCATCGAGTCAAAGTTTAATCTCACAAACGAAACTAACTCAATAAAACTAGACTCATATCAGGTTGTTACCTCTTATAAACAACTTTGTATCCTCTCCACTCCACAAAATTACAAAGCTTGGGTCCTCGAGTAAGAATCACTCCACTGAGCTCACGTATCACCTACACCAAGTGCATATATGAATAAACAATATGCTTATCAATCACCAATGTGGAATGTGATGAACAGTTCGAATATAAGTACAAAAGGAAATTACACCCTCCGTATCAGCATAAGTTGAAAAAGGGTAAAAAAGTTATAAGAAATACCTTGTTTCTTTCCTTCTGTGAATAAGGTGAATACCATTTTGTCAGCCTCACTTTTCCTTGTCTGCTAATAAGAAGCACAAAGTGAATCTGCAAGACATACAAAGACATAAACCATTAAACAGCAGCCAAAGTGAAAACCTCAAGGCCATATTCACTTGTCTGTTAGATATGTGAAATCATTGGACATAGGGAATTAAAAGCTTCCAAATGTAGAACCATCACGTGTGTGTGTGTGTGTGTATTTATATAACTGATTTTCAAACATCCCAGAGCTTAATTTTAATTACTGCTGACAAGACAAAACAGCTGCCAATTCTCTCACTCTACATGCATTTCTGCATATTCACTACATTAGAGGACGGATTTGTTAATAACACATTTGATTGATGACCAACAAACTGAATCACAAAATCATCAGATCACAGAATTGATCACCCACCAATTCAAGGTTTTAAAAGATAAACCAACAACACAAATAATGGGGGTGGCAATTAAATGGGAAAAGTTAGGGTGTTCTGCGCACAATTCAAAGTTCTCTCTTGGGTTTGATTTGATCCAGACCACAAGAAATTGGACAACCCAGATCAACAAAAAGTATTTTTTTTTTTGGTTACCCATTTGAGAAAATCTTATAATGCAGACAACAACGAGAAAAAAACTAAAGAATAAAAATTCAGCCGTAGCAGCACAATTTAACAGAAACGAATCTAAACCAAACGAAACAAATTATAACAAACGCATATATATATATATATAACTGCCGAAAACAGAAAGAGGAAGAAGGGAATTTGGGGGCTTCAATTACCATTTCTTTGAGCTTTCTGGGATCTGAGGAGAACTGCGAATTTCGAGTCTGATTTTCTGAATTGTAAAACTATAAAACGATGGAAATGAGTTTTCTTCTTTTTGCAGGGTCAAGAAGACAAGATCCGAAAACGAGTTTTAGATGTTGGGTCAGATCTACTGGTATGGGCTGTTCTCGAACCAGTCCAACTCTCTTGGTATCCAAATTTTGGGTCCAATTAAAAGGCCCAATTGAATTATTTTCCCCAAGAAAAAAAAAATAATAATTACATACAATACTAGAAGAAAAAGAAAATAAAGGAGAAATGCAAAATGTTTGACATAATCAATAGCAATATCAGTACTAACAGCATCAACTCTAATTTTAGTTTTTAGATATATATTATGAATTGTCACTTTTTATTGATAAATGTGATATTCAATTATTAATTGACTTGCATATTTCCCTTAAAAAAAAAAAAAAAGAACAACTTCTGTTATTTGAATTTTATATAATAGTTTTTTTTTTTTTGAATAGTTGGTGTATAAAGCATTTTTAACTATGACGTGTCGTTTGTCGCATGGTGTTGAAAAACGATGATGTACTACAAATGAATTGCTTGTCATTTTTCCACTCCCGCTGCCCTCACCTCTTTTGTTCTCACTTCTTCGTGGCTTTAGTCATCCTTTTTTATTTTTTTATTTTTTTATTTTTTGTTTGGCTTTTCCTCTGGTTTTTACTTTTATTGTCGTTTTTTAGAAATTATTCAGTAGTTCAGATATACCACGTCATCATGTTTATAAGATACATCCGCTTAATTTAAAATTTGATATTTTAATAGTTTATTTATTTCATCTTTTTGTTGTATATATTTATCTTTTCTAGTGTGTATTACCTTAATTAGTAAATCTAAATCACCGGAAATATCTCACCTAAATCCCTATATAATTAATTACCTTTAAATAAAAATCAACTTATATTTTAAAAACTTTAATAAATTTAAATTTCTTTACGATAAAAACAGCATTGAATGTCTTTTATTTTATTTATTTATTTTTTTTTTCAGGAATTGTCTTATATTAGTTTTTTTGAAGACGGATTTATATTAATTTTAATATAAATGAAAACTTCATTATATGGAAAGAGAAAAATTTCTCATATAAATAGTTAATAAACTAAAAATCAAGAAATATGCATATAATTTATTTTATGTATCTCATCCGTAAAAGCAATTCTTGATCATATAGGGAATATATGAAAGACACTAAATAAATATTTCTATATGTACAAAAACATCAACAACTATTAACTATGAAATTGAAAAGGTAATTCTTGCTTTTAAAATCTGTTTATTGAACTTTCGTTTCCTTTTATTATTTATTTATTTATTTATTTTTAAGAATGAAGGTTTTGCTTAGTTATTTTCATTACAATTCAAAAAAATAAAACACAAAACAAAACAAAAATCTCTTGATTAGTTTATTTCTATGAAGAAGTTTTCTCATTCCCAACAGTGAAGTCTTTGTTTAATTAAGGAAAAGAGAAAGAAACATCGCATATATTTAAAAAAAAATTCTAAAAGATTATATTTAAAAAAAAATTAGTTTATTAATATAAAAAAGATTTAGATGAGATATTTTTGACGATTTAGATTTACTAATTAAGGTAATACATATCAAGAAAGAGAAACATATAACAAAAAATTTACATGGATAAAGTATCCAGATGCTAAATTTTTATTAGATTGGTGCATCATGTATAATTTTTGGTCGATTTTGAGTTTGTTTTCCTTATTTTTTGGCTTTTGGTTGCCTCTTTAATTGTCTCTAGTCTCACTTCTCTTTGGTTGTCGTTTTACACTGCCATTTTTGTTTAATGTTTTGTCAATTGAAATTTCGTTGTAACTTTCGCCTGTCGTCGTTTTCTTATTTTTTGTCGTTTATTCATGATTGTTCTTTGTAAATGTCATCATCCTTCGTTTAATTTTGGTTGTCCGTACTTTTAAAGTTTGCTGTCGTTTATGCCCTGCAAATCTTGACGCTCATTCACGAATAAGTACCAAAAGCCTCATTTTGTTATTTCTGCAAACGAACGTAGCGTCGTTCTTATCCTGCTTGTTTTTAACGTTAAGAACGACACCTCGTTTTCACTCCATTGGCTTCTAAAAGGTTTACCGCATCAGTTATGTACAGATACGACCGGCCGTTAGCAGTTCTAAACTTGGTTCTGGGAAAGCGACATGTCGCTCATGTCCAGAGAGGAATCATACCCGTACATCAGTTCACAAGTTTGCTGTCGTTTATACAAGAAGCTGACATCAACAAATGAAACAAAATCAAAACATCCAAATGGGATTGGCAGCTAAACAGCTTTGATTTCCTAGAGAAATAGTTACAAACTCCTACTGTATTTTACAGCATAAAAAGCTTCCACTACCTCGTCAAAATTAAAAGAATTAGAAGCTGAACAGCTTAATCTACGCTAGTTTAGAGAGAGAGAGAGAGAGAGAGATAGGTCAAAATCTTCCATAAGGTCCATCAAGTACCTTCATTTGCAAGCAAGCATCTACAGCGCGAAGTTTTGCTCCTGCAATGTCACATTTACGAACAGAGAGATCAAGCCTAAACACAATGCCAGAAGTAGCATACCAAAACCGAAAACACCGGAACAACAACTTGTGAAAGAAAAATCAGAACATGAAAGAGCAGAGATGCTGAAGCCACCGGGGAAGGATTTACATGTGAGATGCCTGGATCCACCTGGAAAGAATATAAACGTCGGGAAGCCTCCAATATGCTAAATTTGAGACCAAAATCCAATGGTGTATAGACCGAACCTCGAGTGATTCTGCAGAAATGATAATTTACTTTCTAATCGTTCTCATAACTTGGTTACTGCAAAAGATCCTTGTAAACAATCAGAGAAAAGACCATCCATCTCGGAGTTAGGATCTCAAAATTATGATTTATTAGACATCTAAAGACATTAACAACACTGTCCAAGAAAATGTATCTCTGCAGAATAACCTCTACACTATTCATAAGCGTAAAATCCATTTTATCCAAAGCCTAGTGTAAAAGTACAATGACCTGAGAGAATAACGAAAAACATGAGGGAATTGCATGTACAAAAATTATTAACTACGCTGCACCTTTAAAGACCATCTTTCATGCTAATCTTGACATTTTGCACTTTAATTGACAACTGTAGCTTATGATCCTCGATGTCTTTCAAAACGGAAAGTAAGTTAGCCCGGTAAATCTCACACTTCCGATTTGCGCTCTCCAATTCGCTTGTAAGTTCTTGAATCCTTTTGTCCATCTCATCCTGCTTGATCATTCAAATAACAATTGTAATAATTATTTGAATGAATCATAGCAAACACTAAATAAAAGGGGTATGAAACAGAACCCTCTTTGAGAAAATGAGATTCAATAGTGTAGCTAGAGAGTTACAGACCACATGAAACTGTCAAGTCTAAGGAAACAAATAAATTAACGAACAGCAAGCACGGTGAAAATGACTTTTACCTCAGACATATGTTGGCCGGAACTCCCTTGACGATCCCTACTAGCAGAATGGTTAGCCCCACATGCGTCAATGGTGGAGTTTGGGTTCCCCCTGACACGCCCATTCACCACAGGGTTTTTCCCATTATTCTTTAATGCATGAGCAACCTTTTCTACAGCCTCTCGCAGAGCACATATGGCAGCGTCATAAGTTTCAGGAGACTTTGCTCCTTCATCTACATATTTAAAGGCCTCATGGCGTAGGGTATTGTACCGAACAGTATGAGACTCCAAGTAATTGTTATAAACAGTACTACAATGTTCTTCTAATAAGACACTGCTCTTGGCATTCCTTGTCCACCGTTTCATTACGTAATGTGACGGGAGAGTTAGCACGTTGGTTACTCTAAAGACTGCTAAAACATGTCTGCAAAGAAGCCCTGAAAACTCAAACATCTGGCAGCTACAAGTTGCCTTCATCTCCAAAACATTGAACTTGACATAATAAGATCTATGATCCTCCCCATACTTTGATACTTGATAAGTGATGACATCGCCGTCGTCCTCTGCCTTGGATGCCATTAAAGTTAGGGTCCCAACTAACTCCTCTTGAAATCTCATAAACAATTTTCTGGTGTAAAGCCCTGACGCTTGCTTCTCCATTGGAGATGGGGTCCTAAGGACTGGAGAAGTGTTCATAGTATCATAATCTGCTTTTACCTCCTTCTCATTCCGACTCTCCAGAGCTTTCTCATATAGTTTGACAAACTGATTCAGGTTGGTTGAAGCGTTCACATATCCATCAAAATATGAGTTCATACTGTCACTTCGCTGTGTTATGGACATTTCGGCAAAAAAAGTGTCCCGCAAGTACACTGGGACCCATTGCCTGCGGGCAGAGTATATTGTTTGAAGCCATTCGTGATCCCTGAGATCATATCTATCAACGAGAGACAACCAGCAAGACTCAAATTCCTCTATTGACTCGGTCAAGTTGACACATTTATGAAAGTCTGCTTCAAACGTTGGATGTTTGAAAAACACATGGGATAACTTCTCTTGACATTTCTTGAAAATGTGCCATTTGCAGAAACGATGGCGGGTCTCAGGAAAAACTTGCACTATGGCTGATCGAATCACTGCATCATGATCTGTGGTGATCGACACTGGAGGGCGACCAGACATTGCCATAAGCCATGTCTTAAATAACCAAATGAACGATGATTCAGATTCATTTATTAGGAAAGCACAACCAAACAACACAGGCTGTCCGTGATGGTTTACCCCAGTGAAGGGTACAAAGGGCAAACGATACCGGTTTGATCTGTAGGTTGTATCAAATGTTACAGTATCACCAAAATAGTTGTAGTTCATCCGTGCCTTTGGATCAGCCCAAAATACATTGCCCGAGGACTGATCCTCATCACCCTGCATGGCATAAAAGAAATTAGGATTATCAGCCTGCATCTGCCTCAAATAATCCATGAGGAGCTGAATATCCCCTTCCAAGCTCCTCTGACGGTTATTCCGCATGTAATTCCTACAATCCACCTCCGTAAACCCAACTTTGCTTATTCCGCCATACTCTTTTATAAGCGCTGACATAATTCTACGAGGACCCATCCCAGCTGCCTGCAAAGTATCAATCAACGTCTTAGCAGGGCCAGAGATTTGCCGATGAGAACGAAGACAATGCACTTGATCCGGTGGAACCAGCTCGTGATTATGCTCCTTAACAAATCCAGACACCACCCATTTTCCAGAATCCTGCATCTTCACAGACAACGACGCTTTGCACCCAACTCTGGTGATCATTCTCGGCCTCTTGATCTCTCTATCTTTCGTCCGCTTCTCATTCAAATTGCGAAACCCCTCTTTCGCACAAACAAACTGCCTCTGTATGATTGCCCCGTCGCGCCTAGACCGCCGAGAAGAGCTGACACGGGTGCTAAACCCGACACGTCGAGCATATGAATTGTAAAAGGCTTTGGCAGCCTCTTCGGACTCGAATTCCATGCCCTCGTAAGGCTCAAGGTCCAAAAGATCTCCCTCGGGAAGGTAAATTTCTCCACTCCCGCCAATACCGCCACCAAAACTGCCATCGCCACCGCCGCCACTGGCAAGAGGAGGGCTATCAACCATCTCTTCGTCATCGACGTGGTGCTCAATGTCCACACCATCATCATCTCCTCCTCCTCCCACCCCAATATCAAACTCGATCACTTGGCTATCCATGTCAAAACCGTCCCAAATGGTTCTTTCTCAGTTCAATTTTCCCAAATGGGAGCCAAAGTCCCAGTTAATAATCAAATCACTCATATTTCTGCAGCGTAAAAAATCTAATTAATAGCGGGAAAACATGGAATACAAAGCAAAGTCTAGAGCTCAAAAAAGGGTGTAAATGAAAAATCAAAATACCGACCTACAAATTCACAGACACTGAAAAATATTAAATAATCGCGAAAAAATAACCATACCTCTGGAGAATCCGCATGGAAGAGAATCAAAACCGAGAGAAAGCAAAGGGGACTTGCGAGGTTTCGGTTTCGGTTTCTAGGGTTTGCTGAGAAGGAAAATTACAGTGAAAAAACAATAAAACCCTAGAATTTGAGTTTGAAATTGGGATTGAGAGGGATAATCTGGTCGAAATTACCAGGAAGTTGAGGATTCCAGAGAGGTTGAAGAGAAGGAAAAAAGGGAAGGAATGAGAATGAATATACGGCTGATGAAGCGAAGAGTGATGGTGGAGAGTGAAGAGCGTAGATAGGCTATAGATGAGCTCTTCGTATTCTATTCCAACCCCTGGGTTCTAATCCTCTGCTTCACCCCCATCACGTCCATATAAAGTTCCCCCACCGTTTGACTAGTTTATGATTTTTTTTTTAATTTTTTTTTTAGGGTCTATTTGGTGAATTAATTTGAGTGAAAATATTTTAGTTTTAATAGTAAATTTTTTTGAATTTTCAGAAAAAGACAAAAATTATTTTAAGAAAAGACAAAAACTTTTTGAAAAAAAAATAAAAACTGAGTGAAAATATTTTAGTTTAGGTGAAGTCACCAAACATACTCATATATTCTTTCTTTCTTTCTTTCTTTTAACTTCAAAAATTCCTCATAAACTATATCATTAGTGTCCGCGTGTTCCCCAAATTTTAAAATGTACATGTTGGATCTATTAAATTATAATATTTCTTTAGATTTACTATGAATTTCAAAATATGTAATATTTTTTTTTTAAACATAATTACTGAGTTATCACTTGGTTTAAAGTTAGGCGTAATTTTTCAAGGTTAATAAATGCTTTCACTTTTTCTTGAAGGCTCTTGTAATCGAACTAGCTTGTGAGTTTGTTTGTGTTTGCTTGGTATATACTAAAAAAAGGTAGCCACTATGGTGAGTTCCATATCGCCAGAGAGTGAGGAATTTAAGTGACTTATAAGTGCCATGTGTTTTCTTTTATTCAATAATTGTCTGAAAATTATAACTTAGTGAGATTCATTTATAAGTTTACTAAGTTCTTTATTCTAAAAGCTCTTATAGTCGAACTGCCTCATGAGTTTGTCACTTCAAAATATATTAGTTAGCCATCAAATATTAGATTTATTCTTTTCTTGGAGTGTTGTTTAGAAGAAAGAAAAGAGGACAAAAAGAAAAAAAGAAAGAAAAAGAAAACAAACCTTAATTCAATTCGATTACGATTCGTTAATGGTTTTGAGAAATCGATCAATTTGCTTTTCTCAAAAACATTGAATGTGCTATTCCATAAAAAATAACATTTTTTAGTTCGGGGCTGAATTTAAAGATATAATATAATTTAAGTGGTAAAGCAGGTAGATTTCAATATTCAAGAGACATATATATATATATATATTTTAATAATCTAGATGTGATACAAATAATTTATACTTTCTCTCTTTTTTTCTTTTTTTTTTTTGGGTAGAAAAGGATTCAAATTTATCCTTTCTTTTCCTCTTGATTGATGCTCACTTTTAATTTTAATGATAAATAATTGATCCCCTAAAAAAGTAAATAATTGATTAATAAAATAGAAAAAGGTGATATTATTGGGGACTTCTTTGGTAGAATGTCCTACAAATGTTGTTATTCTTTAAACTTCGGAACACATCACAGTTACATTAAAGAGGAAAGGGGGAAAAAATTATCCTTTTTCTAGAGCGTGACTCAAAATTTTCTTTCATAAAAACTTTACATGTCGTTTTTGAGTTGTTTTCACTCTTTAATTTATCGTCATAGCTTTGTCACCGATTCACTTGCCACTTCAGTTTGTAGTTTACCAGTTTTCCATTTTGGCATCATAGTTGTAATTTTTTTCCCCCGCACCTTTCCTTTTCCATTTGGCTTTCGTTTTTCAGTGTGTGATCCTTTGCCCTTTTAATTGACGCTAGTCTCACTTCGCTTTCATTGCCGTATTCGAACTTTTCGCGTTTAGTTATGCAGTCGTTGTTTCGTAGCTTGCCTCTTTGAATTTGTTCTTGGTCGCTTGCCACTTATTTTTGTCGTTTCCATTTTCCGTCGTAGCTTTCCTACGTCGTCGTTTCTTTTGTTATTTATTTATTATGATCGCTCCTAACGTCATTGTCGTTTGTTTAATACTTAGTCGCTCGCAATTTAAAGTTTGTACTGTCGTGTTTGCCTGAAAATCTTGTCATTAATTTTCTTCCAAGTGCCAAAGCGTTAAAAAAAAATGTATATATTATTGTATTTCATAGTTGTTGTCGCTAATTTCCACACACAAACGACGTGCCGTCCGTGTCCTAGTGGCTTTTTACGTGTAAGAAGGACATGTCGTTTTCTTCATAATTGGCAGTCATTTATGTCATCGTGAAGTGATCTATTGCCAGGTCCTTAAAATATTGAAAGAAAATAGCATTGCTATCTTATAACTTTAACAGCCGAAATGTCGTTTTTTTCCCTCATTTAAACTCTCCTCTAAAAAGACATGTTGTAAATCCTACATAGTACACTCCTACTTTTTAAATCATGGTCGTTTTTCATGCAAATAATACAACGGAATTTGAGGACAAGGAATGGTTTTACCGAACTAGACCTCAAGTCAAATCCATAACTAAAAATGAAGGAAAGAGGCGCACCTTTACTTTTTTCAACGTTCAAAATCATATTATTTAACTGTTTGCCGTAATCAAAGGCTCCAAAGCCCTTCATACATACTGAGAAGCAACTAAATTCTAAAGAAAATAAACAAAAAAATATTGTTATAACCTAAGCGACAATAGCATGATAAAAACTAGAGACGACAATTTCTACTTTTAAACGACATTCTAGATGTTGTAAAGCTCCTGCATCCTGTCGTTTATGCCAATGACGTTAGATTTTATATGTCGTCTTATTCCAAGAGACTGCTGTCGTTTATACCCAAATAGGACAAATTGCGTACGTTTTGAAGTAGATGGCGTTTGAGGTAAAACAATTAAAACGTAGCTTATCGTTACATATGACACGTGGTTTTTTTTTTTTTGTTTTTTTTGGGAGGAAATACATGTAGTTAGTGTGCATAAAATGTGCCAAATGACATAGTTTGGAACATATTTTATTTTCTTTCATTTTTTTCAACAATTTAGAAAAGTCAGTTATTTGAATATTCATCAATAAGCGTGAACCATAAGTTAGTTAAATAAAAATAGAAAAAAAAAAACATATCCTAGCTTAATTTACATTAAAATTAGACTTTGAAATTAATATGAAGTCAATCCACAACATACGTGCCTGAAGAACGAGAACAGTTTTTGTTTTTCATAATATTGGAGTCAACTCTTGAAAAATCATACGAGATCCAAGAATTTGTTAGTTAAGTATATTAACAAAAAAATATTGAAAATTAAGTAAATTTCTAAAATTAAATATTGATAATATATGGTCAACTGTATAAAATACTTATGTATATACACATGCCCCCCATTTACACGATCTATAGTTTAAATATACAAAAATATAGAATGACTCCACTCAACAAAAGTTTGTATATTTGAACTATAGGGCAATCGACTTTCATATATATTCAAATTCCGAGAACAATTAGTATATATATGTTTTTTAAAAGGCAAAGATATTCACTATTTAGCTAGTATAGTTCTTTTGTATCTCAATCTTCCAAATTTCATAATCAATATTAGTGCACCTTTAAAGAGTTATTAAAGGATAATCTGACAGTAATTTCACACTTAATTTCATAAAAAAATGTAGAGAATCCTTCAATACTCTATTTCACAATAAAATAAAAAATAAAATAAAAAGGGAAAAAAAGTCTTGATACTCGCATGATTATCCTTGCATTTGTGACCGAACAGATGTTTAATAGTCTTAAAGAAAGGAGAAAAATATTCTCCAAAAGAAAAAAGGAGAGAGAGAGAGAGAGAGAGAAAAGAAAGAGAGGGAAAGAAAAAAACGAACACGCTTGAGTTCTGCTAAAGAAAAGGAACATAGTTTATAAATTATCTGTGTAATCAATAACATGATAATGGAATTGGTGAATGCTTCTTAACCGACGTGTTAAACAAGCACGGTTCAATTGATTCGTGATGGAAGCATAATTAATTCTATATATGTATAAAATAAAAATAATAATAATAAAAAAAGACCCTTTCGATTATACACCCTTTGACTTAGCTCACAATTCTTTTTTAATTCCCTCATTTATCAACAAACATATAACATCAGCTATACCTTCCCCAAGATTGTCAAACAATTTTTAATTCCAATTCTTCTCCAACACTATTTAGTATTATTTGATAGTTATCGACTAACATGGATTAAAAATAAATAAAAAATTTGAAACCACCCCACTCAAACAGCAGCCAGACCAAAACTGCACATAGTATTAGGTATAAGATGTTTTTCTACCGTAATTATAACTCCTTTTTGTCTCTATTCTGCCACTTGCTTGTAAAACCCACTGATTAGAAAATCAACAACATATTATAAGATACGGAGTTTAAATCTCTCCATTTTTTCGGCAAATAACAACAATAATCTACTTGTTTTACATACTCTCAAACTAGATGATTGGCAAATCAAACTCTTCCCTCTCGGGGTAATTTACAGAAATTAAGCTACAAAAAGGAACTAAAAAAAAAAAAAAAAACATTAAAATTAACATATCAGTGCCAAGAAAAACCAAGGTAAGAAGGGGTGTAGGGATTGATCTCATGAAGAGGTTTTTCATGAGAATTAGCGCACACATTATCCAAGAAAGAGGATCTGCAAAGCGGGCAAGTGAAGTGGTTGCAGTCGAGCCACTTCTCAATGCAGCTCATGTGGAAAACGTGACCACATTTGGACAGCTGACTGACCACATCTTGTTCCTCGAACTCGGCCAAGCATATTGAGCATGTCTCCTCCGTGATTTGCCCGGTCCTTCTCGTACCGCAGCCGCCGTGGTTATGTAAGTCAACGAACCTACAGACGGGAAGCCCTGGCTCGGTAGAGGTGGCGGTGGCGGTGGCGGTGGCGGAGGAGGAGGTCGCCGGTAATGGCGGCGGAAACGTGATGAAGAAGACCAGGCCAAATAGGCTAGAGAGAGCATTCTTGAGTTGGAGAAGTGGGATCCATATGCAAGTGTAGAACACAATGGTCGCAACGCCAAAATTAGACTGTGAAACCACTAAGCAAATCATTTTTAATTTCTTTCTTTTTTTGGATTTTTTTTTTTTTTTGCACTCTAATTGAAAATTTTCCTTGCTCTCTTTCTGCTTCTGTCGGAATTTGGTTTTGGTATGAGGAAAACAAAAGGGAATTAGACTTCCCTTTTATAGAGAAAATTAGGAGGCTTGTGAAAGTGTCAAATCTGGTGTTTCTTTAATTTCAAAACTAACTTAAACGCATGCATATATCCGCCATTACACTCCTTGACTTTTGGGGGTTGCATTAAAAAAAGCACATATTTTTTAATTGATAATTAATTTTATTTTTTTAGATAATTAAAAAAATCTGGTGATAAATATATCATTTTTAAGTTTTTCAATCCTATAAACAGAAACACTTTCTTAAATATAATAGAGTAAGACCATTTACCATCTCATCCATTGAGTAGTATAACTTAGCGCATCATATGGAAGAATAATATGTATATATAAAATAATATTTTAATTTACATAAATAAGCGAGTATTTTATGCTATTGATTTTAATATACAAAAATCGTTTTTGGACTTTGAACTAAGAGGGGCCGCTGGGCCGGCGCCGACCCCACATACTTGTAGTTCAATATTAAATAATAACATGAAGTTTTTTTGTAAATAGATTAATAATAATATTTACACAATCTTAAACAAGGTAATTACGCAAAACGAATGCAGGGTTACAGTTAATGGAAATTAATGATCTGGAGCTGTTGCCAGCCTTTGAACAGCGCCTCCTTTATCAGTTTCTCTTAATTATATTACATTTTAATCATATGCCTAAAACATTTGTAGTTGCATTATTTAGCAATGAATTCACCACTTGTCCCAAATACAACCATTATACTTCTTTTTTTAATTTTTTTTTTTTTTTTTAGGGGAACAATCATATCAATTTGGTAAAAAGTTTTTGGTAATCGATGAGATCAACTTGTTAGCTTTCACTTCCCTCGAAAAGGATTCAGATAATCTATTCAATTTTGTGCGGCTCAAATGATGTCTAACTAATTACATTATATTATGTTATTTAACCAATTATGTTGTGTCATTATATGTTTTTGAAATATAATTTTTTTAAATGATATGACATCATATGGTTGGTTAAATATTATTTGAGAAATCAAAATTAAACCAGAGATCTGAGTCTTCCTGAAAAAACAACAATAACAATAAACCTTGTCTGGCCCGAGATTTTACTTTTATGGATGGATGTGTAAAGTCCAAGGCTGATTTCACTAAATAGATTAAAAATAAAAATTTCCTCTAATCGGGGCTCAAGTTGAGCTTAGTTTAATTGAACAATTAATGGCAGCATTAATGCTAGTTCAAGATCGAAAGTGATATTTAATAGAAAATGGATAATTACGCTTAAAACCTCCGTGATTGGCTCCTTGACTAAAGCTCAACTTGTTTACATACTTATTGTAAACAAAAACATAAATGTGGTTAAAAAAAAATAAAAACAAAATAAAATAAAATAAAAAAAACCAAAAGGAGTACTTTTTATTAATATAAAAAATTATCAATATTCTTACCGTGAGATGCTCCAACTAGCTAATGTCTCAAGTCTCAACTACTAGTATAGAAGCCTAAAATTTCAAGTGGTTTTTAGGTATAGATTCTCTTTTGTTTCATTTTCAACGTATTAGGTCTTAGACTCTTTAGTTACCTAACATTTAGCTTAATGGGCTTATTCGAGATGAGTATCACAGAAAGAAAACATGATGTATGATAAAGAGAAAATTTTACTATAGAATGCCCCTACTCTAAGGGTTTTATAAGACCATTTATCTCGACTATAAAATAAAAACTGACATGTCATATGTGATTAAACTCTTGAGAAAGGTTTTTAAACAGTGCTATTACGTCTTTTTCATAAGTACATTCATTCGTTTGATGTAATATATGAACCCATTACTCCTATACTGAGGTGTCTCATTGTAGAATTTGTCTAAATCATGATAAATTTTATAGATGGAAATAAAAAAATAAAAAAAAGTTGAAAATTGAAAAGTGTAAGTGTAGGAGTAAATTTTTTTTTTTTAAAGAAAAATAAAAAAAGAAAGGTGTGGAGGAGATAACCAAAAAACAAAATAGAAAAGTACCTCAAAAACTTAAGAAAGAAAAAGAGAAACAGTGTACTGTATTTATGGGGCAAAAATCCACAAGAAAGAGGGAGGGAAACATGTATGTGAGAGAAGAAAGGTCGTCTTACTTGCGGGACATAACTATAAATAAAAGAGTCTATGGCGATTGGTGACTTTCCAAATATTTTATATAATCTTCGAGGGGTGAAATTTTTTTTATTACAATTGCTCAGTAGGGATATGTACCCCACTACCGTTTACATGGTTCCGTCCATGAGCACAATAACTGAAAAAGGTCTAATATTAATTTAAAATGAATACACTTTTTACAATTAAACCTCTTAAAATCATTATTATAGAATAAATGATTATTAAATAATTTTCACTTTCTACGCGTTACATATTGGATCGGTCTTATGTGAAATTTGAGGTCTTCGCCAAACAATTTTAAGAAAAATAGTAACATGTCAATAATGATATATTCACAAAAAAAAAAAAAAAAAAAGACAATAATGATATAACGTAAGTTTTAGGATCACATGAAACATTGTCCTTGTGGTTGTGTTAGGGGCAAAAAAAAAAAAAAATATATATATATATATATATATTCACAATTTACGTTACATGCTTGCTTACGCTTTTACCTTAGCCAATAATCACATCACATGCGCTGCTATATATGCATAAGCCAACGTCATCCAAAATTAGTAGGTCATAATTGAAACATTAATGTTCACAACAAATATTTAAAAAAAAAAAAAAAGGAAAAGAAAAATAAATTGAAACAGAGCAACTACCCTGCATTTGTGGGACAGTTCCTCTAGTCCATGTTTGACTACCCTAAACAAGAACCGGAAATAAAAAAAAAATAAAAAAATAAAAAAAAATAAGCCGACCAAATCACAAAGATCTTTATACGGCACAGAGAATTCTCTTGTTTGAGATGTGCTTGGCATCTAAACAAACAGATAGCTTACAATACATGTATTCCGAAGGATCTATAGATCAAAAGGAGATGTATATTATTGTCCTTAGTGTTTAATAATAATAATAATATTATTATATGAATTTATATTATTATAATAAGGTTTAAATTAAAGAATGACCGACCACGTGGTGGGCTCAGCAGGCGGAGCACTCGCCGGAGAGCGGCGCCTACCCTTTGTGGGAGTTGTCTCGAGTATGGGGCTGTCAAATCGAAGCCTAATAACCTTTCCAAAAAGGCTTAGAACGCACGGCGACATAATGACAATTGGATTTGGGTTGGCACTGTCTCTGTGTGTGTGACTCTGACCAAAGCGTGAAATCATAGCCAAGAAAAATTCGGAGAATTTTCCATCTTTCTAAATCCAAGGGGCGTATATACTTCACGCAAACAAATCCATGCACGTAATTTAGCGGTAAAAAAAAAAAAATTTGTTTACAAAGTAAAAAAAAAAAAAAATAATAAAATTTTACTCATAGAACATAATTTTTTTATTTGTCAAATCTTTGTCAACTTACTTAAATTAATAGAGATATATATACACAAAAATTGCATAATTGGTCACCTATAAATTTTCCTCTTCTCTCTCTTTTCTTATTTTTCTAACTCGTAAGAGTTAGGCTTTTTCAATCGTTTTATTCTCTTGAGGTCGGATTCTAATGATAGCCTTTGGGCTGTCTTTGATTTTTCAGCTCTAGAGATGGATGTGAGAATCATATGGTGAGAGTTTTCAAAGAGATGAGCCCGTTGGAAGAGGATCTGTTTTGTGGGAAGGAGTAAGATAGAGAGGTCCCGTAACAGATCAATTTCGGCAACTCAGTTTCTCTCGACTTCGATAAAGACTCTTTCCATGTGATTGGTTTTTTTTTTTTTTTTTTTTTTTTTTTTTTTGGTTTGTAGTTTTGCGTGTAATAATGACTATGTTTTCGCTGTCTTTTATCTGGATATTGTGTTTCGGTTTGTTAATTCTAATAATAGAGGTGGTCTCCTCATCTTCTGCGTTGATTGTTTGTCCGTCAGATTTGAGTCTTCGCGTTGTTTTGGTCCTGCTAGAATTACTTCTATGCGGAGTTAGTGGTGACACTAATGCTACTGAGTCTTGGCTTTCGATTAATCGGGAAATTTCATCGATTGTCTGGGTTTTATAAAAAAAAAACCTTACATGTGCTCGATTTCAGTGTGTTGAGATATGTACCCGTTATCGGATCTCAAGCATACGTTTTCCCTTTGAACGTCATCAGAATTTATTGATGGATTCGTTTTTATTGAAGGATCTCATGTAATATGAGGTCATTTATTATGTTTTGTGTTTTTGTATCACCTTATTAAATTTAATGAAATTCCCATTTCAAAAAAAAAAAAAAAGGAGATATATATATGTATATTTAAACTATAAATTATAATTCTAACCGTTTGTTGAAACCAAGTCTTAACTTATATAACATATTCTATTATACTATGTACATGTATATTTTAAAATTCTATAACAAGACATAATTATACACTTTATATATACATATATATAATTATTGCTTTTTTATTGTGCAATTCTACGCATCTAAGGGTTAGTTTGGTGCTCAAGTTTAACTCAAGTTAAACTGTACTTTTTTTTTGTCTTTTTCAGAAATTTTTTTTTGTCTTTTCAAAAAGTCAACAAAAATTACTATTGAAACTTAAAATTTTCAACTCAAACTCATTCACCAAACTAACCCTAAATATTTTTTGGTAGAAATTTTATATAATATCATATATATTTGACAAAAGATTAACTAATTAAAAAATAAACAGTTTATATAATTATTTCGTTTTTTTTTTCCCCTTCAGACATGCATGGCACACATATGCTGCTAAATCGTCAGAAGATGTATTCGGTAATGCCTAAGCCCATTTTTTTTTCCCTGTTTGATCATATTATCTTAATCATACCCCCACAACAAACAAAAAGGCTGCACAATTTCTTCCACAAAAGGAGCCAACCAGTTACCAGTCAGCCCAGACTGATGGTGGAATTTAGACATCTGCAATTGGAGACTGCAGTCACCCAAATTGGAATAGTCCCGTCGTATTGGTCGGGATATATGAATAAATTACTTGCTGGTCGGGATATATGAATAAATTACTTTGCAAGGGATTCATATATCATGTATAGAGACATTCACCCCGGCTTATCTGAGAGGCCAACCTCTTCCCTTATAATCCTTCTTAAAAAAAAAAAAAAATTCATAAAGCACTTGTAATTGCATTTTTAGTCCCAAAAAAAAAAAAAAAAAAAAATAAATAAATAAAATTTTGTAAAAGGACAACGAGTTTGTTGTAAATTTATCCATCTTTGCCTATCCCCAAGGTGTTATCCTCAAGTTATAGGAGAAACCTTTACGTTTTTGAAAGCTGCAACTAGAAAAGAATGTCATCCTAATTCCCAAGTCCTGAAAGTATGAAACTAAACAATTGCACAGGTTAGTTGGTCCATATAAGATCTTATCTTATTGAGTAACAATGTTCCTGGAAACCTGAAAACTAGGTTAACATTAAACAAGTGCACCAACCCCCCCTTTCCCCTTTCTACTCTCTCCTGCCCCCCCACCCTCATACTCGGGTTCATGTTCATGTTCAGTCACTAGGCAAGTTTCAATCTTCTCGTGGCCGCAGAAAAAATCCGGAGTACAAACAGAAAAAAATTGAATCTTTATTCGGAGTTCTACAAGCTCAAGATCACTAGTCAGAATAAGCATGACAAGGAGGTCCTAATGTGAAGTTCTAACAATAATCAAGTAAAATCGCGATTGCCTTGCACAATTTAAGATGAGCATGCTCTTGTACAGATTCCAAACAAACTTAACCAAATAGCCAAGGTAGATTACTATCACTTATCTATCAATCCAAGTAACAAGCTTAAGGTAGAAGAAACATTAATGTTATTTTCAAAGGCCAATGAACCAAATATCTTTTGTAACCGCGGTATATCGAGCACGATATCTGAAAAGCATGACCTTGCAGGACTTCATGCAAGCTATCTAAAAGAATAAATTGCATGAATTGCAAGAGATTTAAGACAAATTCCATGGTTCATTTCTCTAATTATCAAAGGGGTTATATTACATGTTCTGTCTATGCTTACTCAGTACTCAAAGCTAATCCAATTCTTATAATGAGGAAAATCACACATTGTGGTGTAGAACCTGATCAAACCCACTGATTATCCACTGAATTTGAACTCCACTAAACGTTGTTTGCCTTAAAGGAGCACTCTTTTTAGTAACAAGAACTTCCTCTTGTCCTAGCCATGGCAACATTAATCAAATAAGTTTTTGATTCAATTTATATGAAAAAAAAAAAAAAAAACTCACGCATTGATTTCTTCTGATCCTTACATGAGAAAGGAAACCTCAAAACAATCTCTGCGACGATGCCTTCTTCCCGAAGATTGCCTCCCAAACCGACGGCGAAAACGCCGCCTTCTTATCCAAGAACTCCCTAACAGCCTTCTCATTCATCAAGAACCCCTTCTCCCTCAACTTCCCAATAACCCCTTGAGCTTCCTCAACTCCCTTCTCCTGGCAAAGCCCATCGACCAACCGCACAAACGTCGCCACATTCGGCGAATGCCCGGCTTCCAACATCTCCACACAAAACTCCACTCCGTCGTCAAGCCTCTTACACCCACACAGCCCTTGGATCAACACGGAGTAACTGAAGGCATTGGGGTCAATCCCATTGCTCTGCATCTTCCTGAAAATCCTCACCGCGTCGTCGAGCTTCTGCGCCTTGCAGAACCCATCGACCACGGCGGTGTATATCACAACCTCGGGTATGGTCCCCTTCTCCCGCATCAAGCCGAAGAGCTTCATGGCTTCCTGAACAAGCCCGTCCTTGCAGAGCCCGTCGAGCATCGCCACCGCGTTGGGAATCAGCCCCGTCTCCTTCATCCTCTTGAATATCTCGTCGGCGTCCTCCGGCGGCGGCGGCGGAGGTCGAGGTTTCGGCCATGCGGCCGCTTCCCGCCGTGGGGGGTTT
Source organism: Ficus carica (assembly GCA_009761775.1). Classification (NCBI taxonomy): domain Eukaryota; kingdom Viridiplantae; phylum Streptophyta; class Magnoliopsida; order Rosales; family Moraceae; genus Ficus; species Ficus carica. Next base: position 735,861 of record CM019748.1, on the reverse strand, counting down.
TCCGGCCTTTCGCCGTCAGCTCCGAGCTTGAATCTGTCAAGGAAACTGTCGTCCTCCGAACTCACCGGTCCTCGGCCTCGCAAGGGCCTGTTGGGTCTGGGATTTTCGCCAAAATTTTGGGTTTCGTTTTGGCTCGTCGTTTCGCCGGAATCGCCATTTCCGGTGGAGCTTAAGAATCGAAGTTTCTCCGGGAAGTTGATCGGAATTTGGGATTGAGATGAACGGAAAAGGGTGTTCCGAGATCCGGAGAAGATAAGCTTGGAGAGATTACCTCCGAATTGGGACATATTGCTCTGAGATTTATCTTCTGCAGAAAGTTGGGATTTTTAGGGTTTTAGCTCCATACACAGTGGCAGTACTTGATAAAACTGGGAAAAATACAGGGGTATATAGGTAACTTCAACAATTACGTTTACGTTCTGTTTGGAAGGAAAGAAGGTAAAAAAACTCCAAAACAGTGAACAGATAAGCTTTTTCTCCAAAGAGTCACTCTCTGTCTCCAATCAAATTCCCAAATCATAGGGAGGAAAAAATTATGATTTATCGTTGCTAAAGTTCTGTTCTTTAAACCCTTTTCACCGTTCTGATTGAATCAAAGGTATGTTTCTCTTTACATGTCTGTTAAAGATATAATTTTTATTTTTTTTGGGGAAAAATTCATGTTTGTTTCGGATTTTGGACATTTGGGTTTTGATATCGAGGATTTTTATCAGGTGGGCGATGGAAATGGGAAGCACACAAAATGGAATTATGTGGTTCTTCAGGGACAAAGGTTTCGATGAGAAGAGTATAAGTGAAATGATGAGGAAATGCAAGCGACTTGAAGGAGTGCAAAGAGAGAGCGCCTCTGAGAACTGGGCTTACTTGAAAAGCATTGGTATTCAGGAAAGAAAACTACCTTCTGTTATCTCAAAGTGTCCAAAAATCCTCACTCTAGGCCTTCATGAGAAACTTGTTCCCACTGTTGAGTGTCTCAACACCCTTGGCACAAAACCAAAGGAAGTTCTTTCAGCCATTGCCAAGTTCCCTCACATTCTGTCCCACAGTGTGGAAGAGAAGCTGTGCCCACTTTTGGCCTTCTTTCAGACACTGGGTATACCCGAGAAGCAGCTTGGGAAGATGATTTTGCTCAACCCGAGGCTAATCAGCTACAGCATTGAGACAAAGCTGACTGAGATTGTGGAGTTTCTTGCTGGTCTTGGGCTTTCTAGAGATGGGGTGATTGGGAAAGTGATGGTGAAGAACCCTTTTATAATGGGTTATAGTGTCGAGAAGAGACTTCGCCCTACAGCGGAGTTTCTGAAGTCGATCGGTCTTACGGAGGCGGGTCTTCAGTCGGTGGTGATGAATTACCCTGAAGTATTGTGTAGAGATGTGGACAAGGTTCTGAGACCAAACTTTGCTTATCTGCAGAGATGTGGTTTTGCAGACGGGCAAATTGCGACTTTGGTGACCGGTTATCCCCCTATTCTGATCAAGAGCATTCAGAACTCCTTAGAACCTAGAATCCGGTTTTTGGTGGAGGAGATGGGAAGACAGATTGATGAAGTCACTGATTTTCCCGATTTCTTTCGGTACGGTTTAAAGAAAAGACTCGAGTCGCGGCACAAAGTTTTGAAACATAGGAAACTGGATTGCAGCTTGAATGAGATGCTGGACTGTAATCAAAAGAAGTTCCAAATGAAGTTTGGTTTGATTTGAAGGAAGGTACTTGAGCCACATCCCTTTCCTTATTTCGTTTTTACTTGAATGTAGCTTGTATTAATCTTGTAGAATGAGTGAATGTCCTTCAATTTTTAGTCAATCCAATCTACTTGTGATTTTGAGTTGATGAAAGAGATGAAGCTGACTCGATCTAGATATTGTAATTCGATGCGGAAGTTTTCCGGATTTTGGAGTTCATTCATCTGCTCTCCGGTAAATGAATGTACATGGGATTGTCTGAGTTGTTATTTCCCTTAATTTCCTCTGCTCTCTTGAATTTGTAGTAAATCTTAGACAGCAGATTCTGTTAAGCTGATTGGATCAAGAACTAAGATATCTATTGTTTTAATTGAAAAGAGAGGAAGCATGAAAAACTCTAATTATTTTTAGGTCGGAAAAAAAAAAAATCCTTTTAATTACATATGACAAGAAATTGCCAATTCGCATACATTCTAAGCATAGACTTAGCAAGAGCGCAAAGGCTGAATCTTTATGAAAGCCGTTCTACATTTGGTTGTAAGAAACACAAGTGGTGGGGTTATATAAAAAATCTCCCATTCGAATTGAATAGGAGGCTAAATGACTCCAAACCAAGTGATAGGACTTGCAAGTTCCAAGTAGGTAAACTATCAGTCTCAGGAGCTCCAAGACTAGCTCATCAGAGGATGAGCCAAGTCCCGGTAAATCGATGTTAGATTCTGTCTTTGTCCACAGTTCAAGAAGACAATGTGATGTTTGGAAAATCACTTTCAATGGAGCTGAAGGCAATGCCCAAGCCCAAGTTAGGCCATGTGAAGACAGGCTTGAAAGGAGGCACATGAGGTGGCGGGAGAGTCTCAGCTATAATCTGGCAAATGGCCTGAGTTTGTGGCCTCTCACTATCAACAGGATGCGAGCATGCCAGGCCCAGAAGCAGAAGCCGACTTGCTTCCTTGACAATGTACTCTTTATCAAGCCTCTCGTCCACAGCCTCTAGAATACGCCCTTCACGGTGCAGCATCCAAACCCAATCGACCAATGTGAACTGGTGCTCCTCATGCTGAATCTTAACCCCGGGGCTTTTTCCGCACACCACCTCGAGCACCACCGCACCGAAGCCAAACACATCGGATTCTGGGGTAGCCTTCCCGGTGTGGAAACACTCTGGAGCTACATAGCCCATTGTGCCAGGGACACCGGCTAGTCCTAGCTCGGCATATGAGTTCCTCTCATTTTCTATGGTACGGGCAAGCCCGAAATCACCTAACCGAGCGTTGTAGTCAGAGTCAAGCAAGATGTTGCTGGCTTTGAGGTCGCGGTGAACCACCTTTTGGTCATAATCATTGTGAAGGTAATGCAATGCCGAGGCAACACCTGCAAGTATTTTGTGTCGATATCTCCAGTTCAGTGTATCGGAGGATTCGTATAGATGTTTTTCAAGGCTTCCGTTTGGCATGTAGTCGTACACCAGAAGAAGCTTTCCTTTCTCGTAGCACCAACCTGAAACATGAAACTAACTGAGTACATAGTAGAGCATCTAATCTGATGCTGTGATAGTGTTAATTTATTTTCACTTTTGTGCTAATTTTGTTGGGGATACCTAATTAACCGGGCTCAATTTCCATTCTAGATCATTATATTGTCAAAATTTTGATTCAAAAAGTTTTTTTTTTTTTGGGTTGGATATGTGAACATTTTTTTGGACTTTTGGTTACGATCTTATTGGTGATTCAGTACGTGGATGCAGGTACTATTATACTGTAAATGTCAACTGTGAGATGTCAGCAAGTGATGCGAAGGTAATTAGTCGACTTAGGAAAAAGAAAAAAAAATTATGTGGACCAATAATTCAGCAAGAATATTATACAAAAGAAAGACTTGGTCTGTACAAATAAGTACAGGAGTTTTGAACTTATCAAATTCAATGGATTAATCAGCAAAGCTAGTGACATTTACTAATGCGTGATGAATTTTTTTTTTCTCCTCCTCCATTTACAAAGTTTACCCACCAAACTTCCATCATCATCATCATTTGAAATAAATAAACATGTCAACATAATGAGTTTAATGCTTGTGCACCTAGAAATAAAAAGAACTACAAAAATGAATTATTATTATTATTATTATTATTATTATTTTAAAATAAAAGGTTAGGGAAATTACCAACTAGACGGACAAGATGCTTATGGCGAAGCCGGTGAATAATGGTGAGCTCAGCCAAGAAATCATCCTTGCCTTTGATGTCATCTCTGGAGAATTTCTTCACAGCAACTTCATTAGTTGTCGTAGCAGAGCTAGTACTACTACCTTCCCAATCTCGAAGAACTCCTTTGTAAACGACACCAAATCCACCTCGTCCCAACACCATACTCTCATGGAAATCGTTGGTAGCCTTCTTCAGATCCTTGTACCGGAACTCCCTCGGCATCCCGGGCAGCCTCTTCAGCGTTCCCAACACATTGGACTCTTCATCAAGATCTCTTCTCCTCTTCCTCACATAACCAACTCCAAACTTGACCCCAAACAACACCAACAAGACCGTCACCAAAACGCCGACCCCGACACCGATCTTCAACCATTTCCTGTCTTTCTTAACGGAAAAAACTTCCACTTGTAAGTCCCACTCCAGCACACAGTTGAACTGAATCCCGGGATTCCCCGTGGAAGCGGCGAAACCGAAGTAGGACTCCTGCTTGACATGATCCTTCAGGTTTATGGTCGATTTGAGATAAGGTTTCTTTGGCCTCTCGTCGCTTTTATTCGCCATGTAAACTTCCATTACCTTGGACTTGCCGTTGTACTGGATCCAGACCCTGTAGTCCCGGCTCTCCACCGGCGATATAAGGAAACCGAATTGGTTAAGCGAGACTGTCGTGTTCGATCTCACCGAGTTGATGTTGAGGCCGATGTGGTTGTCATCGGGATCAAACTCTTGCTTCTCGGTGTCGAACTCGACCGCCACAAGGCGGTTCTCAGGGTTTCCATCGGTGGTGGCGTTGGTGAGGCCTAGCCACTGGCCGTGGCTCTGGTCGGGGACATCGAACCCCGGCGCGATCAGGAAAGCGAAGCCTTCGCCGGGGTTCCAAGTCTTGTTTCTGTAAACGTTCATGACGAAGGTGGTGTTGAAGGAGGCAATGTCCTGGTCGGTCTCGGACCGCCAGAGCTTGTAAGGCTTGTAGTACATGATTCTGCCGGATTTGTTGAAGTAGCCGAGGGGCTGGTTCTCGTTGTCCGGAGTCAGCTGGAGGGCTCCGCCATCAATGGAGGAGAAGTTTGTGAACTTGAAGAAAGATGTGTCGGTGTTTTCTTTGAAGCCAATGAATGGGAAGCTCTTTGTTTTTGGCTGTTGTGCTGCTGCTGATAAGCCAACAATGGTGGAAAAGCAAAAGATTATGAAGATTATGGGATTTTTTTTTGTTTTTGTTTTTGAGAGGCCCATTTTTTTGTTTTCCAAGTTTAGCTCATTAGTATTGATATATACGGCAAAGAAAGAAGGGAAAGTGGAACCAATCTGAACTGAGAAGAGGATTGAGAAAGCAAGAGAAGGGAGATCTATAAGAGCTTTGTTTTTTTATTTATACATGTGATAATAAATAAGCTACTTGCTTTCTAGAGGGAAGTAGACTGGAAATTGTCAAAATATTGACATTTTTTTAACTCCCTATGTATATATATTTCTTTAAAATAAAGAGGGTAGCATATTCAAATAATCTATACAAGTTTTTCACATGATATATGAATATCTCTTAAAATAGATTGCTTATATATCATGATCACCACAGTGATGACGACTTAAACTCAAAATCTATAGTGAAAAAAGTAAGCGCATTATCTTCTCACTTGGTTACTTCGTGGGTACTCCTCATTAAATAACAGTAAGATATATAAGAGCTTCGTTTTCTTATTTATATGTAATAATAAGGTACTTTTCTCCTAGATAGAAGTAGACAGGAATTTTAATTTTTAATTTTCAGCCTAGAGGGAAGTGGACAGGAAATTACCAAGATATGGATATTTTTTACTCCCTATGTATATATAAATAAACGTATGTATAATATTTAAGTATGTATTTTAATTGGGGATAGATCTTCTCTTGGTGCGTCAATTGGTCTTATCAATATGCCACTCTGACCATTTCTTGATTATTTATTTATTTATTTAAGTGTTAAAGAATCTTATTTTGCTGAGTGATTCTCTGCGTTGTGTTTTTTTTAATACTTTGTTTATGCTTGAAGGAATGGAGCGGTTGAATTATTGCTACCTAAAACAGTTTTAGACGTTCAAGGCAATATCAATATGCATAATAGTCAAAGTTTTTCATTCTAAATATTCCGTACAACATTGGCATTGGCTATTGCGTTTTATTTTTTCTTTCAATCACTTTCTGGGTGGCTATTGAATGTATTTAATATGTAATTCTAGGTGGAAAATAAATGAGAAGTTCTCCAAAAACAAAAAAAAAGATGCCTTTTTCCACTTTGTATCAACATTAGCTTAGTCTTGGTCTTTTTTTATTGATTTATTTTTTTATATAAATCAAATGGAGTAGTATAGTTATCAACAACCAAACAAAACTAACCACTAATAATTTCCAAAATATCAATTTCAAATTTAAACTAGTTGATTATTGCTTAAAAACTATCAGCTCTTGAGAGAAGTACTTTGTGGCAAAGTTATATTGTTTAATGAACAAAATGAGCACACATGATGGGGCCGTGTCTCGTGCAATAATTAATCAGACTTTTGACTGACCAGCGGGATTTACATGAAACATGAGTCCAAATGACCACTCGTGGGTTGTCCTGTCCATCTACTATACACACACACACACACACACACACACACATATATATATATATATTATACATAAATCTTTACATGAATACTTTACAAAGCAAATGGGCTGGTTTTCTTGCTTTTACAACATAAAAGTGCAATGCAAAAGGGAGTTCCTTTTGACACTGCACCACTCATGATAAAGCAGCCTGATATTCTTTTGTCTTATAATATTGCCATGTGGATAATATTGTAGTCTCACATGAACATGTGATTTAGAAAGGAAAAAAAAAAAAAGGTTTTCTAAGAGATGTTCTGATTGAGACGACGACAGTCACAGAAAGGATTAGTGTTAGGGAGGTGATGGGCTTGAAGTAGATTACTTCTGATAAGCTCCTATAGCTTATGACTTGGAGACCGGTTGCGTTGTCTTCAAGTGAACTAAAATCATCGCTTAATTTAATTTATCTTCGCTGGATTTATATGGATTCCCATTAGGCTTATGCAGTTTTTTTTTTTTTTTTTTGGGTCGTTTTCCTAGTTCTACTACATGTATAGGTTTTTATAAAACGTAAAACAAAACATTTGACTTCATTGACAACCCTTTACAGTTGCCTTTCAATTCCTACAGTCCTCCTTGGGAGGGATGTGCTAAATATTATTCATTTATATGACACAATATTTGAATTTAACACACTCTCTTATCATGTTTAACTCAGAATTATCCAATTCATTACAGATCTATAAGTCTTATAGAGAGTGTTATTTTTAAGACCGAACTTCAAAATTTAGACGTGAAAATTCAAACTCTGGTGGTGAGACTAGAGAAGACCTAAAAAAAAGCATGCATAACCGCTATACCAACACCATAATATGCCTTACGATTCCTACATTCCTCCTTGATTGGGATGTGCTAAATTTTATTCATTTATATGAAACAATATTAAAATCTGCACACTTTCTTATCATATTTAACATAAAATTATCCAATTCATTACAGGTTCATAAGTCTTACAAAGAATTTTTTTTTAAAGACTGAACTTTAAAATTAAGATATGAATATTCAAACTCTGGTGTTGAGATTGGAGGAAAATTGAAAAAAGCATACATAACCGCTATACCACTACCATAATATGCTAAAAATTATGACATGAAAGAAAGAGAGAAAATTTCTAAATATAATAATCAATCCAAACTTGATCCATTTATTTTTTATTTTTTAGCATCTACTCCATAGGATTGATTCGAGAAGGCATAAAATCAGATACAAGTATATTACTATATTGATATATTGTTTTTGTAGATCTATCACTAATAAAAAATGGATTAGACCCCACTTAAATTTACATTTTAAAATAACCATAAACGAACTTAACAAAATAAATAAATGAAACAACGGCAATAATGTAACTTGATAAACATACTTGTTTGTGTTTTCTGTCTTATAGTCGACAAAAAACATCATAGTAGCGTGATTGCAAGTAAAACCTAACAAATTATTACACATTTAACTCCATCTAAAAATACAGCGTTGGAATCCTCCTACGACAAGTTAAAAAATAAAAAAGTAAATGAATAAAACAATGCAACTATTTGAGCAGTGTTGTCTCCCAGAGTCGCAGAGAAAATGATGCGACCGCTTTATCACCACCATCCCCTTACAAATGGGTATGTACAATTGTCTTCCATTAGAATTCCAATTGAAGGCAAATTGTCTCTAAACATGCCAGATATAAGATCATTGTTTGATGATCTGATGTCCCTATTTCTCACAAGCTCCATGTCTTGGAGAAATTACCACTCTCCTCTACCGAACTGAAGGCGGTGCTTGATGAAGGCCACATGAAGACGGGCTTAAACGGCGGCACCCGAGGTGGTGGCATATTCTCAGCTATGATTTGACATATAGACTGAGTCTGTGGCCGCTCGCCCGCAACGGGATGCGAGCATGCCAGCCCCAGAAGCAGAAGCCTCTTTGCTTCATCGACTTCGTACACATTGTCAAGCCGCTCGTCCACAGCCTCTAGAATGCGCCCTTCACGGTGCAACATCCAAACCCAATCAACCAATGTGAACTGCTGCTCCTCATGCTGAATCTTAACTCCAGGGCTTCTGCCGCACACCACCTCAAGTATCACCGCTCCAAACCCAAACACATCGGTTTCTGGCGTGGCCTTCCCCATGTGGAAGCACTCCGGTGCAACGTAGCCCAATGTGCCCGGGACACCGCCTAGTTCTAGCTCGTTGTACGAGTTCCTCTCGTTTTCGATGGCTCGGGCAAGCCCAAAGTCACCTAAGCGAGCGCTGTAGTCGGAGTCAAGCAAAATGTTGCTTGCTTTGAGGTCGCGGTGAACCACTTTTTTATCATACTCGTTGTGCAAGTAGTGCAACGCTGAAGCCACGCCTGCGAGTATCTTGTATCGATGTCTCCAAGAGAGAGTGTGTCCGTCGGAGGATTTGTATAGGTGTTTTTCGACGCTGCCGTTTGGCATGTAGTCATAGACTAGAAGAAGCTTCCCTTTCTCGTAGCACCACCCTGAAACGAAGTTGGTTTAGTTTTTACATGTTCTTTGCGTTATTTCATCGAACAGAAGAGGTGCAATTTTGTAACACTCTTAAGAGGATAATTTAGTTTTGGCCCTCAAATTTTGTTGTTTGCCCCACTTAGCCGTTAAACTTTTTAATGTTACCAATCTATTAAAAAGTCTCACAACTGGTCCTTCCATCGCAAAAATTTTGAATAATTCAACCAAATCAATCACATAACTACTACAATCTGATTAATGAATGGTATTTTAGTATTTATAAAATAAAGTTCCACGAATTTATTAGAATTTGAACTCATAATTCAATTCAATAAGACTGGTTCATATTTTTTAAACTAACTTATGCAAAGACAAATACAATTTTTTTTCCCTTATCTTTCTTTTAAGAATATTTAAAATTAATTTAACATGATTTGTCTAAAATATCCTTCGTTAATAAATACATTAGGGTCACATAGTTAAATGATTCATCAAAACCAAACTAAAATCTTTGACAGATCAAGGAATTATATGGTAATATTATTCCAAACGTGTACATATTTGGATATTTAAGTTTTTGTTTGACTTTCAGGTTTGAACTTAAAGTTTTAATATCAGTTTTCATATTTTTTTGAAAATTAATAAAATTAAACTAATTTTTAAAATTAAAACTAATTTTTAAAAATTAACTAACGTCAATCTAAAAATCTCATTTCAAACCTGTTATAACTAACGGCTAACGCAAACTAAATTTGATGACCTTGTCTAAGAACGGTTTGGATTTGGGGTATTAATCATAAAACGGGTCCTATTTAACTTGGGAGGTTATTTGTAATATTTTAGAGTTCAAAAGCCAAAATGAGACAAAGTTTATAGTCCGAGGGTCAAAATTGAAATACGACAAAACTCTTGGAACTCACGTACCTTCCAGTCGAACAAGATTTTTATGGCGAAGAAGGTTGATAATGGAGAGCTCAGCCAAGAAATCTTCTTTCCCGTCGATGTTATCTCTGGAGAATCTCTTCACAGCCACTTGAGTCACAGCATTATCAGAAGCGTTTTCCCGATCGTCGCCTTTAAGAACGCCTCTGTAAACGACGCCAAACCCACCTTTACCCAGAATCATGCTCTCATGGAAGTTCCTCGTTGCCCTTTTCAAATCCTTGTACTTGAACTCCCTTGGCATCCCAGGTAACATTTTCAGCTTCCCCGTCACTCCGGCCTCCTCGTCACGAGCTCTGTTTTTCTTCTTCTTCAGGTAAAAACCTCGTACCTTGATTCCAGACAAGACCAGCAACAAAACCGATGTCGAAACACCGACAGACAAGCCGATGATCAGCCATTTCCAGTCTTTTTCCGATGACAAGACTTCCATTTCTAGATTCCATTTCGTGACGCAGTTGAACTGAATCCCCGGGTCGCCGGTGGAGGCTGCGAATCCGAAGTAGGAAACCCGTTCGACGAAATGTCTCAGGTTTATGAGTTCCTTGAGAAACGGTGTTTCGGGCTTGGCATCGCCTTCTTTGGCCATGTAGACTTCAAGTTCTTGGGACTTGCCATTGTAATTGATCCACACGCTGTGATTTCTGTCTGGCTGAGATAAGTCGATGCCGAATTCGCTAAGTGAAACAGTCTTGCTCGAATTCACGGAGTTGATGTTGAGGCCGAGGTGGTTGCCATCAGGGTCGAAGTCTTGCTTCCGGGTGTCGAATTCTATGGCAACTATGCGGTTTTCGGGTTTACCGTCGGTTGTTTCATTTGTTATGCCCATCCACTGCCCGTAACTCGCCACAGGCACGTCATAGGACGGAGCTATAAGAAAAGCGAGCCCCTCACCGGGTTCCCACGTCGTTTCCCGGTACATATTTATCACGAAGTTTGTGTTGAACGAGGCAATTTCATCGCGATCGGACAACCATAACGTGTAACGATCACGATACATGATGCGACCGGACTTGTTGTAGTAGCCATTTTCTTGGTTTTGGTTGTCCGGTGTTATCTGAAGCGCGTTTTGATCAATGGTAGAAGTAGGCTTTGTGAATTCGAAGGAAGGACCATCCTTTTGTGTGTCAAACTCATTATATTCAAAGCCTTTTGTTTTGGATTGCGCCTGCGCAGAGCAAATGGTAGCAATTTGCAGCAGGGAAAAACAGAGGAAAACTATGAAAATGATGAATCTTTTCATTGGGGTTGCTCCTTTCTAGTTTTGGCTCATGTTTTTATATGGATGCTGGAATGATATATGGCGGGGAAAAATGTAGGTGGAGTTGGCTTAAATCGGAAAAGAAAGAAGTTTGCTCGTTTATTTATATTAAAAGGTATAGTTTTATCAAGGAAGTTGACGCGAAATTTCCAAAACAATTCGCCAAGTGTAATTGTCGTTTTTTCCATATTGACCATTTCTTATTATATTATTATTATTATTATTATTATTATTATTTGAAGAAAACAAAATATTATTGGCGATATCTCATCTTCATCCCTTTTGTTTATAATGTAAATTTATAGCTCACGAATAAAATTGAAACAACCCAATCTAATTCTATTCAAATAGTAGACTCTGTATGATCTATTAATCGGGAAGGAATATTAAAATGAGATTTTTGGATATGGATGGAAGACAAAAGGCATCCTACCAACCTTTATTATGGTGTACTTATTTCTTCAAGGAATGCGCATTTACCTCTCAATTTCTCTCTCTTTGAATATTAAACGGTCTAGTGTTAGACGCTAAAGTCTTACACAAGCTGCCTATGGAAAGTCCATATTTTCATGCTACAAATCTTGATGCCCAAGAAGCTAGCCTCTTTTTTTTTTAATTTTTTTTTCGAGAGAAATTTCTGGGCAGCATGCATCAAGTGCTTGTGCCGAGATCGTTTTGACAACGGACACATCGCAGAAGGCTCAGTGGAGTTTCGTGTCTGACAAGGAAACTAACAAAAGAAACGAATCTGATAAGTTCTAGAGAAAACACAAACAGAAATGAGGAGAACAGCAACAAGAGTTCCACAATTTAACTTGTGACCTCAGAGCAAAAACAAAAATTTAACTTTTGACCTTGCTATGATAGCTTGGCCTCGGAGCATTCAAACACCATTAGTTGACTTTGAAATCTAGTACTACTACGACCTTTTCTTTGGTCCAACTTACACCAAGAGTTCTTGTATTTGTATTGCCCTAATCAGCTATGGCTTTTGGAGAGTAATAATTAACTAGAAGAGCACAACATAAAGTTCGAGTGATAGTCCTTTACTAATCTACTAACAATATATTTTTATGTGCTTGTGATCTTCTTGTTTTCCAACATAAAAGCACATTCACAAAGGGGTGCATTTGTCTTCTGGTTATAATTAGTTGTCTTTTCAGAAAGAGTACTTGTATTTATTCCGAAATGTGTCATAATATATCATTTAAGAAAAGTAAGTTTATAATAAAAATGAGGTTATACAACATTTTTCTTTGATAAAAAACGAAATCATTAGAAAAAGGAATTATAATTTTAATATTAGAAAAAATGTCATAAATTCCCTCTGAATTTTATCACTTATATCAGTATGTTCACTGAACTATGAAATATACCTATTGTGCCCTCTTGAACTTTAACATATGTGTCAAGTTAGTCCATTAGTTAGTTGCTGTTAGTTTTTTCAGTTATCTTTAATGTCAAAATACCCCTTGAACTTTGTTTTTGTGTTAAAATCCCCCTTAATCTTTGCATTTGTCTCAAAATACCCCATGATCTTTATTATTTGTGACAAAATGCTACATGTTCTTTAATATTTGTGTCAAACTGCTCTATCTTTCATATTTTATTTATCTAACATTGTATAATTATCTAATTTTTTTAGAATATATTAAAAAAAAGTATTTTTTTTTCTACTAAAAGAAAATGTATCTTTTTTTTGCCCTTTTTTGTGCTTATTTGATTCAAATTTACATTCATTCTGATTTTCTTAAACAAAAATAACTATACAACTTATATTCGTTATTTTATTGTCCTAATATTACAATTTTTAGTTTAATTATGATTGATAATACTATACCAAAATATGGAAACTAATCATTTTTTAAATTAAAAAATATAACTAAGAATAGGTATCATAGTAAATTTACAATACTTATTCTCATGGGTTTAAGCAAACACATGAATGAAATTCGTTATGACTATGATTTCAAATTATGTAGGCTAAGTAAACAGCGTACTTGAAATTCAAATCTTGTAGATGAGTCCTATCAACTATGGTTACGCATAAGTAAACTCATAATCCAAATAAACTTGATTTAAAATAAGTAAAATAAAAAAAAGTATGTTAAAAAATGATGCATATCACTTTAAGATAATAATAATATATATATATATACCTGGTCTAAAAAGTTAATAGTTTTTAGATAATTATATAATGTTTGATAATTAAAATAATATAAATTGGGTAGTTTGATACAAATATTAAAGATCAGGGGTAGTTTAACACAAATATTAAAGATCAATAGGTATTTTGACATGAATGCAAAGTTTATTGGGTATTTTGACATCAAAGATAACGGAAAAACTAACGGCAACTAACTGAAAAGACAACTTGACAAACTTGTTAAAGTTTAGGGGGCACAATAGGTACATTTCATAATTCATGAGGCATATTGACACTAATGACAAAATTCATAGAAAATTTCTGATATATTTCCTTAATATTCTAAGTTAACATTGTTAGTTGCCATAATCTTTACTAAGGCTTTATTTGGAGTTTGAGTTTAATTTCAATCAAATTATACATTTTTATCTTAGTTTTTGTCTCTTTTTTAAAATAAATAAAATTTATAGTTAATTTTTAAAAAATTAATCAATTTTAATTTAAAAATTTTATCTTTAATCGACCAATTAGACACAAGCTAAGAGATGCATTACGGGAAAAATGACGTAGGCTGAGACATCTGATTGAGAAGAAGACAGGCAGAGTGGAATCAAGCCACATTTTCCATATGTCTATGGAATTAGATTATTTTGTCGTTCCCTTCTCTCCACTGCAAGTTTTAATTTATCCACGCGCGCTGAGTTTCAAACATTTGACTTTGACCTTTGATTAAAAAAAGAGTATTCTGATAAACTTCCAAACTATTCGATCACAATTTTTTTTTCCAAATTTACTCCATACTTATTATATAATCAAATATGGAATTAGATTATAAAAAAAATCAGAATATAACTACTTCATTAAAAATATAACGATTAAAAATTACGTCTATTAGATTATGAATTTATTATACGTGGTAAAAAATAATTGAGTATTGTAGTGTTTATATGTTAATTGTCGCCTTATTTTTTTGAATTATTAGATTTGAGTTTTTCTCGAACTCATTTAAAATGGTACAAGTCACAGTTGATTGTAGATTTAAATTCAAGACGTGAATAATAAAATTAGATTTGTTAAGTTATTAAGTTTTTTAAATTAACTTTTAAGGATGAGTTCAACGTAAACTCATTCTACAATATCCTACTATTGAAGCCGTATCTATCATTAAAAAATAAAAGAAAAGAAAAGAAAAAAGGAATAGTTAGATTGGTAGCTGTTTTAAGTTTTCACATATCGTTAAACCGAATGAACAGATGAGCCAACTTTGCAGAAGCTATATTTATAAGTGTATATGTTCTTTAAGTTTGAACAAACCCATACAACACAAAGCAGCACTCAAATTTACGGGCAATAAAAGAAACAAAGACATAAAACTTAAGAAACACCACCATCACAACATAGTATATATAATTCAACATACTTATCTTTGTTTCCTGTCCCCACTAAAACTTCTACTTGGACATAAATCCCCCAACCACAGCACCAATCAGAGCAGTGGGATCCCCGAGAATCGCGGACACGATAATCCGAACGGCGCCGCCGGCAATCTCACAACACTTCCTCACCTTCCCTCCCCTGCCACCATGGTGATGGTTTTGCAGTGTCCCCTTAAGACTAGGAATCCTAGTCTGAATCTCCCTAACCTTGTTCTTGTCCACATTAAGATACATAGCTTGCCAACTCTCCACAAGCAACTCCTTCACGCACGACACATGAAGGTTATAGGCCCTACACTCCGACCGGTACGACCACCCGGGCCCCTTTCCGCCGCAGCGATGGCACGCCCCGGATAGCTTGAGGCACAAGTAAAGGGTGTGCTCGCCGTCGTCCAGGACTTGCGGGAGGTTGGCGCAGCAAGGGTGGAGATCGAAATCGCACCTTCCGCAATGGTAAACGAATCCCAACACTTCATTTCTGCAGGCGTCGCATCGCCTCCTGGCTCCCCCAGGAGGAGTGTAGTGAAGCTGAAAGTCGCACTTGTTGTAGAAGGGGTGCGTTATGCTGGGACGGGCTGCGGCGCAGGCCTTGTGCAGGTCGAACTCGCATCGCAGGCACTTGTACTTGAGGCCTATCCCGGCTTCTTTGCAGCCGTCGCAGTTGAAGGGGATTTCCGTGTACTCGTGCTTGAGCTTGTGGTGTGGATGGATGGGGTGAGAGATTTCCTTGTCAATCTTCATGATGGGGTTCTGTTTTTTTGGCCTATTTTACTAGTGGGAGACATGAAATGACTCTAGATGCAGGTTATATTTAAGATTATGATTAGCATAGGTTGGAATAGCCAAAAGGGTTTTTTCATACAGTAATTTGTTTAGGCAGAGAGATTCTTTGCTTAAGTTTCACTAGTGGGGAATAACTTTGGTTGTATTTGAGGCAATAATTGAGTTCAAAATAAAGACTCTCTCAAGGTTGAGTGAGGAATCAAGAAAGCATTGGCTAATGTGGAATCTGATTCCGCGGAAGTTTTTTTTTTTTTTTTGTGTAATGAGACCAAGATTCATAATGTTACTGACACAAAGTTCAATGTCGGAATTGTCCTGAAAACCAATTTAATAGTCAAAGATTTAACTGAGAAACTAAGGTTTAACAGTCTGATACTTTTTTTGGCGCTAAAATAACAGTCTGATACTTGATTAACAAGAAGTATTCAACAAGAGATTGTAAAATATGTCTGGAGGATCACGGAACATGGTACAAAGTAAAGTTAGGCCACTTCTTTAACTAATTCTGATCTTTACTCTTTTTAATGTTCAGAGACTAAAAAGGGGAAAAAGACAAGAGTGTCGACTTGTAGAATCATCTGACCCCAACAACTGGAATGTTTCTGGTGCCTTGGATTTTGTTCCTTGGAAAAAGAGCTTCAACCCGGAGTAAAAGTAAGAGTCTGGATTTTCCAGGATGCTCTCACTTTAAACCACGAAATCGAAAATATCCGGAGCACTTGTCTTGAACTCATTTTTCAAAATTTTTCTACAATAATTTTCTTAAAAATATTTGATTTTGTTATATGAATTGTGGATTTGATTGTGTGGTCCCAACAGATCCTAACAAGTTTACTATATACATTTCGACTTTCGACGTGCCACTTCTAGAAGTTTATACTAGGGATGCACAATGTATGGTTGGACAGGTTATTGGGTGGTTTAGACGGATTTGTTTTATGGCGGTTTGAGAAAATTACAAACCATAATTATCCAAAATTTAGACGGTTTAGGCGGTTTTTTTAAGCGGACGGTTTGGCGAGCGGTGTGAGTTTTACATCAATATTTTTAATTATTCTACTTATAAGGCCATGCCAATCATACTGATTATACATGATTTGATTTCTCTTACAAATTTCTAACCACCTAAACTTACTAAATATATATATATATATATATTTTATCTTTGATTTGGTCGATGGTTTCTCCGTTTGACTGATCAAATACTACATAAACACTCCTAATAGACACACAATATTAGTTTTATGTATATTGTCATAATAACTAAATTCTTAAAGTATTTTACATCTTGTCTAAAGTAATATTATTCCTAGCCAATCTTTTACCCATTATCAAATGAGAGAGTCAAAATAGAAAATAAGAAAAAAAATTTGAAACATCTTTTTTTGTAAAACGAGATTTTCTTTTTTTGTTTATTTCCATCAAACTACGAAATTAAGTTCAAATTTTAATAGCTAACAACTACTTCTATGATCATATCTCAAGATTCAAAATACATGTCACGAAAGAATATAAAAAAAAAAAAAAAGAAAAAAAAGAAGAAGAGAGGATTATACTAAGAGGATAAAAGTATTCAAGATAATATACCAATTCTCTTTGGGAAATAAAAATAAAATATAAAAAAAGGGACGATAGATTAACATGTTAATAATAGTTCAACAATGCAAACAGAAACAGTAACTAAATAAATTGGCTTATTAAGTTTGCATGTTAAACTAGTTAATAAGTTTTAGGGTCTATTATATTACACACATTCAAAATTAAACTCCAAAATCCATCATAAGAATAAAATAATAATTAAAAATACTAAGCAGGTGGGCCAGTTTGAAACCACGGTTTCACTTGTCAAACTGCAATTGTCCGCTTATCATGGTGGGTTCAAATCACGATATTCATTTGAAGTGCACTTTTAACATAAATCTGTCATTTGCAGGTTGGACGGTGTGGTGTGAGCAATTTATGCGGTTTGCGGTTATTTTTGTGCACCCCAATTTATACCCCTCATTGATTCGTTCAACGATACATGTAATGATTAGCGTCTTTTTGCCTCAACATTTTGCAAGTTCAATCTGCTAAATCACAGCATTACAAAAGATAAGTAGTGTGTTTAAATTTGTATGCAATTGCAAAAGACATCTTCTGATGAGAAGGTGAAAAGTAAGACGTCAAGGACAGATTGTTATTGTTTGAAATTCTTCTTCCTTTTTTTTTTTTTTTTTTTTTTTTTTCCTTCCTTAAAGAAGGGGGGGAAAAATTGTTCACAGAATCTTTTCCTTTTACTTTTGTTTGCTTACACAGCTCTTCAAAATTTCCCCTTGCTTCTTTGCTTTTTTTCTTGTTCTTTTGCTTTTGATTTCTCGTCGGTATATTGATCATGACCCTTCTGAAAAAGGAAACTATTATGTTCTGTTTGGTTGCTGAGAAATTTTCTTGTTTCCCTCCTGTTTTCTTCACCGTGCTTGCGCTGTCGGCGGTGGTGTGGTTTGTCTGTCGAAGAAGACACCAAAGGACACAGATTTTGATTTCCCATGAAACAAGAGGAAAGAGAGAATTTCTCCTCAATCAAACACATACACTTGTGTGAAGCTTATACGGGTAAAAACAAAGCATTTCAGTTACAAGTATGCCTACCAGCCAAAGTCCAACGACTATGAAATGTGCTTGGTTGGAGAAGCAGATACAGTTTGTAAATTCTACTAAAATATAAATTTTAAAAAGAAAAAGAAAAAGAAAATTATATCCCACAAGTTGCAGCCTACTCTTTCAAGCTAAGCTTCGCATTTTGAACCTTGACAGCAAGCTTCAACTTCTGCTCCTCCATATCTCTCAGAACCGCAAGCAGATTTGCTCGATATACTTCGCATCGTTGATTTGTGCTCTCTAACTCAGCAGTCAACTCGCGAATTCTCTTTTCCTTCTCATGCTTTTCCTTCTCATCCTGAGTAAAGAGGAAGAAAATCGATTGAAGTGCATTAGATTATAATACTAACTCGTCCAAAGCAATTACAATTGCAATAAATACACACACACACACACACACACGTATATACATACATATATATGATAAAACCTCAAAATATGCCATCTGTGGTTAGAGCAGAACTTTGTAAAGGGAACATAAATGCACACATACAACATTTTGCTTTTCATTACTTGACCATGCATTTACCAGTTTCTGAAATTAAATACAAAGCCTACTATTTGCTCAAAGAGAGCGAGAGTGTAAAGGCTACCAGAAGAAAGCAAAGTAACAGAAGACAATGAAACCGGATAGGTTTGCAAGAAAGATTAGGACTTACTACAGACTGGTGTGATTCCATTTGATTTTCTTCATTTGTATGCAAATCTTTGCTACCTCCATTGGCAAGAGTACCACCTTGTGCGGCACCAGAACCTTGATTCTTCACGGCAACAACCTTCCTAGAAGCCTCTAGTAGAGCTTCCATTGCCACATTATATATGTGGATAGATTTAGCACCTTCTTCTACGTATTTGATTGCTTCCTGGCGTAGATTGTTGTACCGAACAGTTAAAGATTCTCGAGAACTGTTAGGCAATTCGGAAGGACGTTCTTCAACAACAACTCCAGTCTTGGCATTTCTAGTCCACCGTTTTAGAACATATTGAGAAGGAAGTGTCAGAACATTTTTCGCCCGAAAAACTGCTAATATGTGCCTACAAATTATTCCTGAATATTCGAACATCTGACAGCTACAGCTAGCTTTCATCTCGAAAGAACTGAAAGTAACTGCGTTTGCTTTGTGGTCTTCTCCAAATTTGGCCACTCTATATGTGGCAACAGTTCCTGAGTCGTCTATTTTGGTTGCGGGATTAGCAAGGGTCTCAACCAATTCTTCCTGGAACTTCTTGAATATACTTCTAGTATAGAGGTTTGCAGCTTGTTTTTCCATGGGAGATGGTGTTTTTAGAACTGGTGTAGTGTTGGTAGTGTCATAATCTGCTTTTATTTCCTTTTCATGCCAACTTACGATAGCTTTCTCATATTGTCTAATCAACATCTGTATGGTGGTGGAGGAATTCACGAACCCATCAAAGAAGAAATTCAAACCTCCGCTCCCCTCGGTTCCAGTTAACTCTCCAAAAAAAGTATCTCTCAAATAAACTGGGACCCACTGTTGCCGAGCAGCGTACATCGACTGAAGCCACTCATTGTCCATAATGTAGTATCTTTGGAGCAGAGATTCCCAACTCAACTCAAACTCATTAATTGTCTCGCTGTCGTTTACACACTTCTTGAACTCAGAATCAAAAGTAGGCTGAGATTGATATAGATGAGCCAGTTTTTCCTTTGTTTCTCTGAATATGGACCACTTACAGAAGCGATGGCGAGTTTCAGGAAGAACCTGTGAAACAGCAACTTGTATAAGCCTCTCTGGATTGGTTGTAATAGAAGCAGGCCTTCTTCGAGACATCGCATGAAGCCAAGTTTGGAATAGCCAAACGAATGATGACTCGGACTCGTTAAGAATTAATGCACACCCCAGCAGCACTGGCTGACCATGATGATTAAACCCAGTGAAGGAGGCGAACGGTAACCTATAGCGGTTCGTTCTGTAGGTGGTGTCGAAAACAACCGCATCTCCAAAGTAATTGTAGTTCATCCTGGCTATTGCATCTGCCCAGAAAATATTCCCACCGGAGTGATCACTATCACTTTGAACCGCATAGTAGAATGCAGGATTCTCTGCCTGCATTCGCTTTAAGTAGTCCAAAACATGCTGACCCCCGCCCCCGAGGGTCCTGTGTCTGGTGCCACTCATATGACTTCAAAAATTCAGCTGTAGCCCACAAGAGAAAACAACAAAGCACAGAATTTAAGCTAATAATTGCAACACCCAATTCCAAAATGAACACAATTACAAGATAAACACCCAATTTACAAGCTTAACTGTACCCGAACCGAGACAGTAACGAAGCAACAATGAAAAAAGGTCAATTCGAGGAAAGCCCATAATAAAGTACCACGTACTCGTGTAATTTGAGCTACAAATTCGCAGACTTTGATACGATTTTTCAGCCCATAAAAATATACCCGGTGGTTTATGAACAGCAACACTCAATAACAAAGATAAACACAATGAAACTATCAAATTGTTCTACTCTATCTCCACTCTAATCGAAGTCCAACGGGAAAATTTACAGAACAAACAAATCAAAAATAGGATATACGTCAGTAGAAAAGAGAAATTGGAGAGAAAACAAGAAACTTTAGGTTGAAAATGAAAAGAATTTGAACGAGAAAGGAGCAGGAATTCTCGTTCGAGTGGAAGGAACTAACCTCGCCCCCACCCTGAGAGAAGCAGTAGGTATCTTCGATGAGAGAGAGAAAGAGCTAAAAATCTAGGGTTCCGATTAGTTCCTGCAACGACGGCGAAATCTCCCTCCTCTGGCGATAACGGTTGAACAAAGCAGACGGGACTGGATAGGAATTTGATTACAAAGGTGAAAAAGAAAAAGGGTGAAAATCTCTGATTAATTTGGATTTTGGCGAAATGTAAAATGGTTAAAAAATCATTCCAAAAAAAAAAAAACAAAAAACAAAAACAAAACAAAACAAACAACAAACTAGTTGCTTCTAACCAGAGCCAAAAACAAAAAAACAAAAAACCAAAAAAAAAAAAAAAACAAAAACAAAGAAGAAAAAAAAAAGTTGCTTGTAAGGATGGAAATTTAAATCTCAATTAAATTATTAAGGTTTTAATTTATGGATAATGTCAACTAAAATATTAAAGTCAACAAAAATATTAATAACGACGTATATTGAAGAAAATATATACTTTAAAAACACTTACATTACATTAATCAAACTAAATGAAATACTAAAATAATCAATATTATTTAATTTAAACAAATTAATAATAAAAAAGATATATTCAAAGTCGAATATAAGAGGTATGTTGAGTGGTATGATAAGAGTTATTCATTAGATTCAATCAGTTAGTCAAATCGATCTAATCTAATCTTTTTTTTTTGACGGATAATTAACTTTAATTATATTGGATTGGATGTTAATTTTAAAAAACCGACCTAAGGGTTTGTTTGGTGTATGAGTTTGAGTTGAAATTGATAAGTTTAAATAGTGATTGATGTGTACTTTTTCAGAAAAGACAAAAAACTTTTGGGGAAAAAGACAAAAATTGAGTTAAAATCCATGGGTTTGGACATGTGGTCCAAACGCACCCTAAGTTGGTTTGAATAAACTTTTTTACCATAAAAAAAATTGAATTCAAACCAACCTTTATGTGTGTGTATATAAAGAGAATTTTTGTACTTTATATATTTGATCCAAAAATTATTGTTTTTTCTAATACACTTTCACAAATCAAATAAATAATTCAAAGTTTTGATATTATGATATTAACACAAGAATAACATATTATCTCATTTTTCTAATTTCCTAACCTATTGTGATACATTTTCACACGTTTTATAATTCGTTTATTTTATTTTAAACTTTGTATTCAAGTGATAGGTGGTCTATATATCAAACCGATCAATCCTTCCACCGAAAAAAAAATAAAATAAAATCAATCCAATTCAATGCAAACCAACCTTAAATAGTCTGGACTGAATTTGACATTACATTTCTAACAGATTAGATTGGATGAGATTTTTCAAAAATTGACCTTCAATTGGACAATATAACCAATATAAGATGGATTTTAGTTGATGATCACCCCTAAGTATAATAGAAAATCAGTATAATCATATATTTATAATTTTGAGACCATTACAAATAAGGTACAATAACATGATAAAGTACATACAAATTAACTGCCAAAACATAACAGGGCGACACAAATTTCAAGTTAATATCCAAAAGAATTTAACAGGTTAAAAATATTAAATAGGTTCTAATCATGATTCAAAAATAGTAAATTTGCTAAGATAATATCATTGAATAGTTTTAGAGGTAATTATGTATGCCATTCGTACGTTTCTTGATCTCTTCCTAGAATTATCCCTTAATTTTGATTTTTTTGGTTTACCCAATTTGAGGAATAATTTTGATGGATAATAACAAATGGACATCAATTTGTGATGGATGATATATAAATGTCTCAAGAAAAAAAAAAAAAAAAACTTGATTTTGTACATCTGAACTAGACCTCATTTCATAACTTAAAGGAGGATTTATAATAATTTGAGAACTAAAAATGATTTTTATTCAAAAAACAAAAGAAAATTCTCTGACGTTTTTAAACATTTTCAAAAATATATTTGATATTTATGAATATTTATTGATATTGCGAAAAATTTTAGACATTGTGATCATTTTGCATACACATTGAGAAGAATAGTCTCCCCTTGTTATCCATGTCAGAGTTTAAAAGTATAGATGGCATTGTGAAAATATCAATAAAGAAGATATCAACAATGTCATAGACTTTTTCATCCATAATTACTAGTTTTTTTTTTTTTTTTTTTTTTCTCCTTCTCTTTCCTAAATTCACAAGTAATTTGACAGTAAACATTTCATTTAATATACGAACCACGTTTTACATAAGTAATTTCCCCATCAATCTAAAAGTGCAGTAATGCACTAATTGTTTCCCCTTCAAAATTTAGTTGCCCTTCCCCTCAAATTAAATGAATAAATAAAGAAAACCCTCGTGAGACTAGTTCAGCTGGTAAAAGAAGATGATATAAATTTTAAATTTAAAATCTAAGTGTTTCATTTTTATTTTTATTTTAAATAAATAAAGGTCGACGTTTTAGAGAAAATTAAGAATGGCACGATGCCTTTTAGGTGCAAGTGTTTGATGTCATTTAGAAAGTAGAATGGCATGTCGTTTTATGTCTTAAAGAAGACATGTCGTATACTCTTGACAACTTAGCTGTTGTATTGAAACGCGACATGTCGTTCTAAATTTTAAGAGTTGACTGTTATCCAGGGCTATTAAAAAACATTTGGTTTATCCTATTAAGTTTTCGTGGTTCAATTCCTAAACGACAAATCGTTTGATATGAAAAAGTTCGGCCATGCTGTTTATTAGAGGAATGGCATGTTGTTTAATATTTTTCTCTTTGCTGTCGTTTTAAGGTGGTTTACGACATTGTTCACACTTAATTATCTGTGCCCTCTTAATTTTAGAACGGCGAATCGGTTTATGTGCTAAAGTTTAAATTCTTTTCTTTCATTCATAAAAAGAATTTCTACTCTTTCATTCTTTGTGATCACATAATGTGTCATTAAAAAAAAAAAAAAAAAAAGAAAGAAAGATCATACCGTGTGACGTGTTTATAAAGTTTTGTTTTAACAAAAAATTTAAATTATTATAATAACCGTTTGTCCGTCCGTTTCACGAAATTCATAATTAGCTAAGGGGGAGTTTGGTGTGTAAGTTTGAGTTAAGATTTTTAAGTTTAAATAATAAATTATGTTGACTTTTCAGAAAAGACAAAAAACTTTTTGGGAAAAAGACAAAAACTTTTGAGGAAAAAAACAAAAAAAAGTTTGAAAATGTTAGTTTAGACTAACAAGCCAAACACCCCTAAGATTTACATTATCATGCTCTGCCATTCCAATCCAACTCTCTTGCAAACACAAGGCTTTGCTTTTATCTTCCGTAGAACCAAAGTAAAGCACTTTTTTTTTGTTAGACACAATAAGAAAGCTTAATACTTATGAAAGTTGTAATTTAATAGAATTTATTTATGGATTTATTAAGATTTTTCATTATAAAAACTCTTGTAGTCTATCTATCTTATTAGATTAGACTATGTGTGAGGCCTAATAAGCAAAAAGTTGGTCTCTAAAATTCAATAGATTGTTTTCACATTTGGATACAACAAATCTATACAAGGAATACGACAAATTCACAGAGTTCATTCCTGACCTAGAATCAAGAGTGTAATAGCTTCCTAAAACTGGTAACAACAATATTAAACTCTCTACTATATATATATATATATTTTTTTTTTTGGGTTCACCATAATGATGTTCCCTTTTTTCATTAGCCATCAATCCCATAATTCCACATCCATTTATGGGAATTGGAATCCTCCTCCACTACCGCCGTCATCGGCCCCTCCCTCAGGGGGGTCAATGGCCATCCAAAGCAAAGAAAGCGTGATCGCAATCAGACCCGACCACACAAACACGATCGTCGGCGTCTTTCTCCGCCGTCCCATCAACCCCTTCGCGAACGGGTACAGATGAGCCAATACCCAGAAGCTAAAAAACGCCCCTCCCACAAACTTGCTCCACTTCGGCACCGTACTGTATATCGTCCTCGAGAACGCCACGGCTATGGCGATTATGTTCACCATCGCGATCACGATCGGCGGGATCATCAGCGACGTCCATTTCACCAGGTACAGGTCCGCGTAGATGTCGTCATTGTCTTCTCCGCCGGATTTTGATGTTAGGGTGAAGGAAATCTCGATCCCGGCGATCACTTTCAGTAGGCCCTGCACGACGGCGGCCAGGTGGGCACTCGTCCCGGAGATGAGCCAGAACTGTTCGTTTCGCCACCATTCTTCTAGTCCGACACCTGACCATTTGACCTCCAAGATCGCGAGGCCGATCAGGCATACGGTTATGATGAGGAGGTAGATAAGGAAGGAGACGTTTAGGGTTTGGACGATGAAGTGGCCGGAGAGGAGAGAGAGCGCCGGGAGGAAGCAGTAGACGATGAGGAAGACAGAGGTGAAGGGGTAGATTCCGACGTTGAGGTAGGCGAGGCGTTGGAGGAACTTGAGGCGTTTGGAGGCCAAGAAAGCGTTGTTTCTCGAGAAGAAAATCTCGACGGAGCCTGTCGCCCACCGGAGAACCTGGTGGAGACGGTCGGTGAGGTTTATCGGAGCCGAGCCGCGAAAGGCGTCACGCTTAGTGATGCAGTAGACCGAGTGCCAGCCCCGGTTGTGCATGCGGTAGCCGGTGACGACGTCCTCCGTAACGGAGCCGTAAATCCAACCCACCCGATCACCCCACTCGGTCTTGTCCTCGTACCTGCCATGTTTCATGGTTAGTTTAGGATACTTGGTTCTTGTTCGATGAAATGCCTAAAAGAATGTTTTAATGGAAATTCTCTACGTACCAACAAGAAATGACTGATACGGCTTCGGCAACAGTAGTGGCATCGAGCGGTTCACGAGGGACACGAAGAGCACCTGGAGGCCGACCGTATCTGATTGCAGGATGGTCGGCGAGTGGGCGGCCTTGGAACTCTGATATGGGTATGGATTCGGCCAGCATTGTGGAATTCCCAAAGCGTTTGGGCAACAGATGCATATCAAGCTCGGGATCAAAGTCACTTGGTGTCAAGGGATGCGTCTCGGGGTCGTGCTTTTGGACCATCTTGTCAGGTTGTGGCGGGTCGAAACCGTAAAGAGCAAACCTCCTGAACATACATCCAGTCCCCACATAAACTGGTCCCTAAAAATTTATTAACATGATTGCAAACAAAATTCAATTAAAATTTTTTAACAAGAACAATAAAATATATACATAATCAACTTTTAAAAAAATAACAAAAAAGCATTAAAGTACCTGAACACCATCAAGGGCACGCATGTTTCCATCAAAGAAGACGGTATTGTGATTGGCATAACGATCAGAAGGATCAATGCCTTCAAATCTCTGAGGGAATTGAATATAACAAATGTTTTCGCCGCCTCGATCCATCATGAAGCACATTCCTTCTCGTATGGCTTTGCAGTTGTAGATGTAGTGGTCACAGTCAAGATTGAGAATGAAAGGACCATTAGACAAAACAGCCGATGCACGTACCAATGCATTCATAGCACCTGCTTTCTTGTTGTGATCATAACCAGGTCGCTTTTCACGCGATACATACACGAACATTGGCAAACGTATATCAACATCGGTGAAGTCTATGATCTTGTCATCTGCGCCTCCCATTAGTGGATCACAACTAGGTGGCTTCAACATTACCTGCTCATGGCGCGTTGTTTTTTCATTAGTAGAACCAATTTTAGAGCGTAATTAAATGAAGAAAAAGTTGATTAGAGTAATATATGTAAGTTATCATAATTTGTAATTTGCTTATTAGTACCTGAAGAATTCCGGCATGGTCACCTTTGGCATGCTCACTTGCAGGGATAGCCCAAGTACCTGGCCAATGGGTACCATCAGCCATCCACGTCGCCTTTGGGACCTTTGGCGCATCCAAAGGATCCGTTCCACTCTCCTTCAAGTGCTTTAACATTTTCATATCCTCCCTTGCATTGAAAGCGTCTGACCTTCTCCTAATCGAGTCTGGAAGCCCGTTGATCCTAACTTTAAACTCATCATACTCCCTTTTAATCTTCCTCCTATCTTTTACAAAGTCCGATCTGCTCTTGTTCTTTGTCGGGTCGGCTTTCAAGCTGAAGTAGCTTTCAGGATTCCTTGGCTCGATGTTATGTTTGCGACAAAATGGAACCCATAAATCCGCAAAGCTTGCAGCCTCGGCCATTGCTTCAAAAGTAAGAAGCGCACCTCCGTCATCAGAGACATAACATGCTAGCTTCTCCACCGGATAATCAACGGCTAGAATTGAGAGGATAGTGTTGGCAGTGACAAGAGGCGGCTCTTTCTCAGGATCGGCAGTGGACACGAATAGATCAACACCTGGTAAGTCAGAGCGGCCAGTGGGATTGGACGGAGATGGCATATCGAATTTATCATGGAGAACCTCAAGATCGGTGGAGCGATTTACGGGGCAGAGCTTAGGAATCTGGTCGAGGAGCCAAGAGAAAGCAAACCACAACTCACACACCACCGACATGAGCCACAACCACACTGCCTCTTCATTTGGATGAGCAACTCTCCATTGCAAGAAGAAACATAACACCACGAATCGAACAGCAACCAACAACCTGAGTAATCATAAATTTGGAATCCCTAAATTGTATTACAAAACACAACAAAACTAGTTTTGAAGTGACAAGTTCAATGCAAACCTGTAAGGGCTAATGACAGCTGCAGGGATTGGCGTTTTACGGCTTAAAGGCTTCCAAGGCTTATCAGTTGATTCCAACACGCCGCTACGAAACCCGTCATCTTCATCATCACCATAGATATCATCATGAGGCCAATACGCATTTCCAACGCCATACGTACCTTGTGTCTCAAACAACCACCTGTTGTGATCAAACTCTCCAGTTTGGTTCCTTTTCATCATAGACATGTTGTTTTGGTCTCTTTTTGAGCCATCAGGAGCTGGCAACTGTAGTTTTCCGCTCGAGTAGTCTTGCCCGTCTTCGTCATAATCTCCCGCCTTATATGGTTCCTTGCAACCAGGACAAAGACCGGTTTCCTTTTGGGCATCTAGGTAACAATCCCTACATATTGTGAACCTACACAACAATTATCATTGCTTATATTCAGGGCCTGTTTAAGCAATTTTAGGGCATTGGACAAAAACTTGAAGGACTCTAATTTAATGACTTGTCTCACTCTCTCTTGCTGAACAACTCTTGAAAAAAAAAAAATAGTAGTATTAAATCTTGAAACAAGGTTGATGTGCAAGTGCAATAGGGGAGACAAATTGCTTAAAAAGCTTCTTTTTACGTGTAAATATTTTTAAGCCATAAATATCTATTTATAAGTAAACAGAAGCAATTTTCAAATTATAAATTATACTTTTTCATACTGCCAACTAAAAAAGAGCACTTTCAATAAAATAAAATAAAATAAAAAAGAGTCAGCGTAACATTAGAGCCATTTGACCTGAATGCATATCTGGATCTTTAATAGTTATTGAAAAAAGTGCTTCCAGGAGGGGGAAAAATAATTAGTAGGGAAAGAATTATAAAGAAGTTAAAATAAAGAAAAGGAAAAAAAATGATTACTTGACATGATCTCCAAAATACAAAATACAAAATAATTTGTGAATGGATTGGTGAGAGTGTGTAATTAAAACATTCATAAATAATTTTACTTTAAAAAAGAAAAAGAAACAGAAAAAAAATCTGACAATAAATTAGGTCATTACTATTCCAACTTTCAAAAATTCTTTGTAATTCTCTAAAGTACCCAGCTAGTCATAAGTTTTAATTTTTTTAAAGCTTTAATGAAAAATAAATATTTGACTAACAAAAAAAATAAAATGCAAACAGATAATTAATTGAGTCTTAAATTAATGCGGGACTTAGGCAATTGCTTAATTCGAAGTTACAAACTGCAATGTGATTAATTATGAATTCTTTCTGGAAAAAAAAAATTGTGATTAATAAATTGAACAAAAGTGATAAAAACAAAAAATAATCAAATAAATTAGTACCTGCAAGCACAAGGGGTTACATCGACCCCTCTCTCATCCTTCATGACCTTGCCATCACAAGCGGGCATTGAACAAGCAGAGCCTTTGGCTCCGGCCATCTGGGGATGACTCACATCGGAGTCGATCACTTTGTCCATGAGATGCGCTCGCGTGACGCTGTTGAATCCTCCGGTGAACAGCGAGTTCGACACGTATTGCTCTTCGGCCTTGACTGCCACGGATGACTCCATCGGTTGATTATCAGGTGTGGGAGGAATGTGCACCGTGTAGTTCATGTAGTCCCCTGATAGCTCCCCGGACATGTCTAGGTCTTCTCTTGACAAACTTACATACCTGCCACTGGACGTCCGCCTCGCGAATTTGACTGTTTGCCCACTGGAACTTCGACTCGCCGGCGAGTTTGTAGAACCACCCCCGGAGCTACGAATTGCCTTCTTTGAAGGCTGTCTGGACATAGATGCCATTCTCTTCCTTTAATTTCTATATACCTATATTTTTGCTTATGAAATTCTCTTCCTTTAAATTTTCTTCTTTGGAATTCTTCTTTTCCGATTTATATCACAACATATATATATACACACTTTCATATAATACAATATCTGGAAGAGATGAAGAATTCTAGAGATATAGAAAGACCATACCCAGAAGAGAAAATTGCCATATTATGTGCTAGATTGTAAGAAAAATTGTTGTCCCGAATGACATGGTAAGGCCATTGAGGAAGTGCCTAAGGCCACTCAAGTCAAGCCCTCTTATTATTAGAAAAATCTCTAACTAATTCATTTTACACCTCAAGGCTCCCTTATTGTTAGGAAACCTTTTAACTAATATTGTCTTAAATTTGCACCTCAAAACATTGTAGTTTAATTAATTAGTTATTTATGTTTCTAAGCAATACGATTTATTTTTATTATTTTATTTTTGTATCATCAATATTTTTCAATCTTCTGAAGCTCATTAAAAAGTTTTATCAGATCACAATATAGTACTGCCGGAGCAAAGAGAGATACTCATACAGTTGTTGCCATCATTTATCTTTCCCAATGATATTCTAATTTATCTTCATGTAATTTCTGATTAATGCTAATTATACTATTTACTCATGCATGATCAGATTTTGCCTCATTATATTACTAGATAATATATTTATATATACATAAATAAGTCAAAATTCGACAGGTGCATAATAAAATATATTATCATGGTTTCATAACTACAGTTATAATAATCTTATGTTAGAGTTTTAATATATTTTTTCATAATGTTATTAATTTACAAGTTTAATTTATATAACTAGAAAGTACATTTATAATTTGAGCTAATCAGGAATTTTTCAATATTTAAAGATCAGGAAGTTAAAGCAATCAAAGATCTTCAGCAACATATATATATATATATATATATATATTGATACATTTAGTCAAAGAGCTAGAATGAATGAATTAATTACATCCAAGCAAAAGGAGAATTTAGGTAATAAAATTAGACAATTATATATTTGCCAGACAAACAATAGAATAATATATTACTCTAAAAATCTGTTATATATACATATATAGAAACAGTAGAACTCAAACTTCCAAAGAAGAAACGCAGCTTTCCCACGCACGAACAATTTCAAGTTTCAAAAAGTTGGCATCTTTTTCCAGCTTTTTGAATTAGGGTTTTTTTTCCCCCTTTTCCCTGACCCAAGATGGTGGTGTTCAAGGTAAATTCTAATTGCGTTTGAGCTTTAATTAGCTCTTCATTAGCCATTCATTTTTCAGTACTTTACATATATTAATAGTACTTAATCATATGTTAATATAATAAATTTCAAGGGAGAATGATTTCATAGCGCTGTTTGGGGAGAAGATGGAATTCAAGATATATAGAGCCCGGCTAAACCGCACACATTAATTAAGCTCATACGAAATTAAGGAAAATTAATCTGGTAGACATTAACAAGCTGTAATAACAAGTCTTTCTCATAATTAGATGATCAAGAGAAGAAAATTAGGCTTATAACATCATGCAATAGGATCGTTTTTGTACACATAAATTCATGTTGGTACTTACTGGGTAATTTGAAGGTTTTGCCCTTCCGAAATTCCCATTACGTCTCCAATCAAAGCTCACCGATTTCGTCGAATCCATTCTCCTAAGAGATTCTTCTGATCAAGATGAAAATTAAGAGCCAGTCTTTTGTAAAAATCACACAAAAACTCCCCATTTTGAGCAATCCAAACCTTCTTCTTATTCAATGGTCAAGAAGAAGAGACTAAAATTGAGACCTAGAAGAGTTATTGCCACCACCCCAACCAAACCCTTCACCCGGAAAAGCACTATAATTCCCGGCCATTCCTACTCCCAAATTGTAAAAAGGGACAGCCCCGCTCCCTCCGTCACCCAACTGCCCGCCTCCGCCACCCGTCACGCCCGAAGACTGCGAAGTCGCTGGCTGCACCGCCACCGCCTTGTCGTCCTCCTCCAGCGGCAACCGATCAAACACCGCATTCGCAAACGAAGCAGCCATCAACATCACCGGCCCCGACGCCGTCAGCGGCCCCACCACGCTCCCCCCGACGACCTGTCCCTGCCCGCCGGCCAGATATATGGTCAGTCCTCCCGCCCCGGGCGGCGCAGGCGGCGGCAGGGACGTGCCGGTCAGCGACAGGATCTCGAACCGCCCGTGGAGCGTCATCACGCCTCCCGGCGCCGCCGCGGCCCCGGCGGCCCCCCCTGTGGGCTGCCTCAGGGTGACGTTGATGACGGCGCCGCTGCCGCTGAGCACGCAGACTCCCCTCCCGCGGCGTCGCGCGTAGCTGGACACGGCGTCGACGATGTCGGAGCCCGCGGCGATCTCCAGCAAGTGGGATCGGAGCGCGTTGGGGCTGTCGCGCGTGATAAAGATGGGAGGCTTGGCCTTGTTCTTGGAGCCGGCTGGGCGCCCGCGGGGGCGCCGAGCCGAGGAGGAGGCTGCACCGCCGCCGCCGGAGCTTGTGGTGGGTGCGTCTGGGTGGTCGGTGGTTGGTTGGTCGTATTCAGGGGAGTTTTTGGAGTCAGTGAGAAATGTTGAGGGTCTCTGGAGCTGGAGATCTGGTCCCAGGAGTTGGTGGATGTAGCGAGAACCTGCAGGCCCTGCTGATTCCATGCCCGACATTTTCGATTTGGTCAGCTAACAAATCTAGTATTCTCGAACAAGTACTATTTATAATCTGTAAGTAAAGTAATTCTGATCTCTCTCTCTCAATTTCTCTTTGATATTGAACAAGGTGAAAGGGGAAGGAAAAACGAGAATATTGAAAGATATGGATTGGAGAGATAAACAGTAGATATATTTATATATCTCCCATTTATAAAGAAAACCTAAGAGAGAAGAAGAATCTAAAAACCCTAGTTTATTGTCATTATTTTTTGCATTGATCAGCAACTTGTTTCCCTTTTTTTTTATTTTTTTTGGTACTGTTTTTATTATGTCCTTACTTTTTGCTTCCAATGTGCTATAGGGGAATAATTAGGTCTGGGGTTTTTAAATGATTCAGGCAAAACCAATTGTGGAAAAGAATTAGGGAAAAGTTATTTGATCGATGGGGCTATATATGAGTACGTAGATACAGGCAGGTAGCTTCACCACCAGTAGTTATGGCATATATATATATATATATATATATCTCTGTAGGTAGCTGCTGGCTTTCAAACCTATGAAAGAAAAGGGATAAACGACGGAAAGCAAGGTTGAAAACTTGGGATAGCAAATGGATAATACATCACAGGGTATAATTTTATATATACATACATATATATATATATATATAACGTTGTATCATACTTTAGTACATATTTGGCTAAACATTTTTTTTTCTTTATCTTTTTCTCTCAAGATCTGCGGGATATGAATGTCTGAGCACCAAGCTTTGAATGGAATGGATTCAAAGTAGGGAACTTGCTGAATAAACAAAGGGTGAAAAGCTGAGAGATAAGACTTAAGAAAGAAAGAATGTACCTTTATTGGCATTTCTTCCTTTCTCTCTCTCTTTCTCTTTTTTTGTTTTTTTTTTTTTACCTTGATTAAAACAAGGTGAATTAAAATATTCAAAGGGAACGTGCTTCCGTGACAACCAAGGCATGGAAAACTTTCACTTTTCAGAAGCTGCCTCCATTTATAAAAAAATTTAGAAGCAAAGGGGGAAAAAAAACACAGACACACACACTAACGGCATCTGAATCGCTTAAGTGAAAAAGAAAAAGGATCATCAGCCCATCTTTCCCGTTATTTTTGGGTGTTTTCGTTGTAATTTTATGCGACCGAGCTTATCTTCTAATTCAAATCATAACAATATTTCATTTAGAATTAATGTCACATCAAGAAGAACATTATTACTTGAGATATTGATGGTTTCTTATTATAGAAGTGCTAATATCAGACCACTTCTGTATATGACCCTCTCAGCTTAAAGCTGTTAGACATGTAATTATCTTTAAACTTTTGTATATAAGTATCTAACATTACTTTTAATATGATACTCACACTTTCATATATGACACTTCTAATATCAAACCAATTTTAAAGCTATTAGATATGTAGATTATTTTCTTTAAATTCGGTATATAAGCATGTAACATTACTTTTTATATGTACTTAAGTAAAATAATGTCTCATGTTAGTTTTGACTTTTGATTTTACACATCACATATTCACATTCCCATGAATTTTTCTACTTTATGCGGCCAACAATCTCTCTATCATTATTCTATAATTGAGCATGTTTTGATCATATGAGCTTTATTTATAGATAATATTGTAATTAAACATTCTTTTAAGGGAAATTAATGTACCTCTATTAAAAATATTTTGGAAGTAAACTTTACTTTTATAAATATATATAGCAACAAAGAGATATTTTGAAGGTACAATTTCCCCTTAAAAAATATTTAACTATGATTTTAGCCTTTATAAGTGATCTGAATTTGTTCAATTTTCGTTTAGTTTTTTTTATGGAATATTGACATATATAGAAGTCATTTGCATAACAGTAGAATAGTTTGAAGTAGCATGGCATGTAAAATTAAAGACATGAATCAATATGAGATTATGTGTACAATTTAAAGGTTATAATAAAAATAACCATAGATATGAAAAACTAATATATTATATGCCATTCTACAAGGTCAAACTTTTTGAGGAGTGCAAATGTAAGTGTTCATCGTGAAATCAACAAACATCTATCAGTCACTATAACCACATTTGAGGAGATTAATGAACTTGGAGAGGTTAATTCTTCTTCTCCAAAGAGGTGGATCAAAGAGTGTCATATATTAATATTGTGAAGTAGAAATTAAAAAAAAAATACAATGAGTAGATAATACACGAGAGAAGTACGTACGAAAGGAAAACATTAATTTTAACCGCAATTAATTTATTTAATTGTTGAAAAAACAGTCATTTTAAATCGTAATAATTAACTTGTATAACCAACTTAAATTGATACTGTGAAATCGGAACACTACAATATGGTTCGAAATCCATTCAGAGCTATCAAGCTTAGATATACTTATATAAGTTTGAGTCACTATTAAATTGACATGATTAATAGGATTATTATTATTTTAAATTTTACATATTTTTTTTTATGGTTTATCTCTTTATTAATTAGTGAGAAACAGATATCTTATTGATTAAAAACTCTTTTAATTATTTTTTAATTATAGTTTTTAGAAACAAGATTTTATAGGTTAGGATTTTTATTTTTCATTTTTTCTATTGTGCAAAAGTTGTAATAAACACTCTCTCTAATATGCGCGTCATAAGATCAATCTTACTAGGACTAGCTCAATGGATGGAGTAGGAGTTTTAGGATCTAGTTCTCAAGTTTAAGACTCAAACTTGCAAATAATAATAATAATAATCAAATTTCTTCCCATAGATTTTACTCTCCTCATGGTCTAGTAATGTGAAACACTTTCAACAACTCCCAATTGGTCTCCTACGTATTTCAGTCCTTTTGGACCATAGCTTTTAATGTTCTCCATTTTAAAATTGAGAAATTTTATTAATATATGAAGGGTTTATTTATTTATTTATTATTATTATTTTTTTTTTTTTTGAGTGTGTGAATATTATATGAAGTTTTACCTTTGGAAAAGTGATTATTCACATTCAGTGTTTATCACTCCAACAACTAAGTTCATGAACGAAAAACTTCCTTCTCATTGGTTGGTGTCCAAAGGTTGGATAGTCACGTGCCGTGCACTATGGATAAGTTGCCTCGTAAAGAATTATTAACTACATATGTATGTAGTTAATGGAGGCAACTTTCTCGAGCCACCAAAAAGCTTTGCATAACTTTGCTATTTTTTTATTCGCAACAAGCAGTGCTTTTAGTGCTAATTAAGTGGTAGGTGTGTATCTTATATCTTATATATATATATATATATATATGTATGTATGTATGTATTCTTTCATTGAAACTAATCATTACATTTAATTTGAATTAATTCTAATTCAGCACTAGCTATAATTAGAACTTAATTACTGATATTTCTTCACTTATAGTTTTTTCACTTTCATTTTCTCTCTCTCTTCATGTTTTTATCCTTATTCCTTTCGTATATATATATTTTAAAGGAAGACATTCCTTTCTAAATATATAATAGGTAAGCTTCAGTATTTTAATGCTCATCCCAAAGTACAACATCACAATGAATATGGAATTTCAATCTCGATCATTCCCTTCGCTATTTTAAAGACCATGAAAAACTTATATGTTTTTCAACGAAATATATAAAACAAATCGATAAAATATTATAAATATATATATATATAGATGAAAAGAATCTTAGGAGAATACATCATCATGGGCAAAGGCATCTTATGGCAGCAAACTCCAAAGGAGATCTATGGAATTCCCATATAGATATATATATATATATATATATGTATAAAGGGTCAGGTGGAAGCATAATCATGAAGCTGGTATGGATAGAAAGCTAGACATTTGATTAATTCCCATGTTAATTAAGATCAGTCACACATGAAAATTACCCAATTTACCTCAAAAAGAAAATATTCTATTGCAAATATTTGTCATACCACTTTCTAAATAAGCAAAAAACATGATAAGAATGTCCTCCTTGTTGACTATAATTATATGTGGAAGAAAACATTATGGAATTTTCTTCCATTATGGAATTAGGAACATTCTCAACTTGCTCGTTCGTTGCAGAAATAGAATATATATATATATATATCTAACTAGGTATTTTTAAACGAAAGTTGGTGTGTAAAATAAATTAGAATCCTCTTCAAATTTCTTCATTATTGCAAACATAGAAACTGCAAGTCACAAAATTTTAGTATAATCATAGAAATTGCACGTCAAAATATTGGGAAACTTTAAAGAAAAATGGACCACTTGATATATATATATATATATATATATAACCAAAACGAGAGAATGACGACAAGCTTCTACAGTGCTACTTTATTAGTATTTAATTTCCATAATTAATTAATTAAGCAAATTACGGATAGAATAATGCACTGGGACTAGTTTAGTGGGAATCCGCGTCTGATTTTGGTTTATAAATAGTGTCTAATTAATTATATTTTAACACGTCATTGAATAAAATTAAATTTTAAAATATAAATAATTAATTATAAAGTATTTCACATTTTAAAATGATGTGACATAATATTATGTAACGACCTCTAATGGATAGTTACAGTTGACTTCTTTTTTCAACATCAATCCCTCATAAAGTTACAGAAAATAATAAACTTGAAATAAAAATTTTGACTTATCGAAAAATTTTACTTAAATAATTTTAGAAAACTATCAAAGTTCTTTTTAAAAAAAAAAAAAAAAACCTTATCAAAATAATTTTGTGATTAATATAAATTCTTAAAATCATATCACGAAAAAAATTTAAGAAAGTTCACATAAATCCTTCAATCAAAATAATAATAAATGAAAGTTCCAAAACTTTATTTGAAATGTATTCATCCCATGATCATTTCTCTCGTTTTCCTATTACACATCATTTCGCTTCCGCTCCAATCTCCTCAAATATTACATCTTACCCTTTCCTTTCTCTGCAATATGAATTAACTTATATATGCAAAGACTTAATAAGATACTTAAATCTCACAAACATAAATAAACATTTTTCTTTTATCATCATAAACATTATCATAAAAATAAACATCATTTAAAAACTTTTACACTATCAAAACCATCATATATTGGGCTTGGAATTGTACCATCATAGCGTATTAGTCACAGAAGGAGTGAGGTATAGCAAATCCCAAACCAACGGTGACAAAAAGTCTGCTCACCGGACATCATCATCATCACATTATTAAAGGTATACAACGATATTTTAAAATATAAAATTATATATATATATATACTTTTCATTAAAACGTCATTATAGGAGAAGTATTAATTAAGAACATCATAACATCATCATCAACATCAAAACATATACTTTTCATTAAAACGTCATTATAGGAGAAGTATTAATTAAGAACATCATAACATCATCATCATCATCTACATCAAAACATATATTTTTTAAATCTTTGATTCATGTTGCAGGTGAGAGCATACTTACCTAAATGCCTTACTTAACCTTTTTAAATTTTTTCCGATTGTGACGCGCGATTAAGATCTCGAGTGCTTTCCTTTAGAATTTTTCATGTCATAAATAATAAATATAATAAAAATTTACAAAATACCATAATAATTCTTCAAACACATCCATCACATTATAACAACGCCTAATATGCATATTTCATCATTTAATAATATCAAAATATAAAAATCCAACAATTATACAAAATTACAAAACTTTACAGAAACTGATAGCCAGATCTCTGATCCTTCAACAATTCATAACAATCCGTATAAGACTCCAAATGACCTGAAACCAATTTTAAAAGAAAGTATATATCCAGAGCTTTCTAACAATACCTAATTCGTTAAAAACGGAGATTTTTAAGACCCTCAAAAATAGTTTTAATATATGATTACCAAAATTTATAGAAACTGACAGCCAGACCTTGACCTCTTTGAAAAATCATAAAAATTTGCATAGGTCTCCAAACGACCTGAAACTGATTTCAAATGAAAATAGACATCCAGGCTTTCCAACAATATCAAATTCATTATAAACAGAATCCGTTTACATCCTCAAAAACAGTTTTGAAAACTTATAATAGCATCTGGAAATTTCCACTAAATCTTAAGGCACGCTTCTAAAAATAAAAATCATGAATTCACCAATACAATCTCTTTGAATACATGTTTATGCCTCTCCACTCATCTCCATTCAACTAACACCAAGCAACTATCAAGAAATTACTCAATCGCTCATGAAATTCCATAACACCAATGAAAGAAAAGAATAAAGCATAACTCTAAAATATTTTTATTTTCGCTCCAAGAATTGAGAAATATCAATGATTAAGAGTGGGGATTTGATGGCTAGTCCATGGAGGTTTTTTTTTTTTTTTTTTCCTTTGTTTTGATATGAGAAAGTATTCAACAAGAGGAGGAGGAAAAGAATGAGGGTTGAAAAATGATGATTAGACTTTTATGGACTGAAATTAGAATTTGATTGCATATTGATTGATAGAAATAATATGCTAAGGGCTGTCATGAAGGTCTTATTTTGGGCAAATAAGATTGTTAGATAACTAGGAGATTGAATGAATTCAAAAATGAAAGTTTTCAACATTTTTTTTTTCCCTCTCACGTTCTTTCCTTTCCCTTTGTCTTCTGATTAACTTTTTTTTTTTTTTTTTCTTTCTTCAAGTTTTCCGATTAATATCCCTCACAAACCCAAACCCCACCCCCCCCCCCCCCCCCCCACTCCTCTCTCTCTCTTGTTAATCTTCCACTCATTCCATTTATATCCTCCTTCAGATTTCCTATTATACACATATATATACATATAATATTGTATATACGTTGACTAACCAAATAACTTAATATATATATATATTTATATACGTTAATTATATAAAGACTTAACATATAAAATTGTATGTGTATATACGACACACACATGACAATAAATATATGTATGTATATATATATATATATATCTAAATAAACGTATAACACGTAGTGTATTACATATATACTTATAATATATAACATATATATCATATATATCTATAATTAAACCATCAAACAAATTTATCAAATCATTAAATAATATGCATAAATTTTCGCATGAATTTTATTCTAGTATATCGAGTACTCGTTTTGTCACCTGTGAAAATAACTTAATTAACGTCAGATATAACCAAACATATTATCGTCACATCTTCTTCGTTAATTTTTAACGTTGGGTAAGTAATTTATAGTTAATTAAAAATTAGGACGTTACATATTATTAGTTAGATATTATTTAACATAAAAAATTGGACAGAAAGATTTGGGTCGGTTTAGCGGATGGGGGAAGAGGGATTTGAGTTAAAATTCTTATATTTGAAATCTCAGAATTTTTCTTTTCTTTTCTTTTCCCTTTTTTTTTTAATAAATGAGAGCTATAATATCTCGTATCATAAAATATATGTATATATAATGTATACCATCTGTCTTCTCATAGTACATCATTTCCTCCAAAACCCGCCAGGCTGCAGCTCCAATCAATTATGTTTGTTTGGGAATGAACATGATTTTGTTTTAAGAAAATTATATTTAATTTCCATTTTCATGTGAGCAACAGCTTCCAAAACCGGATCAATAATTCAGAGAGAATCCTCTTTAGGAACATCGAGATTAAGATGTGCCCCAAAACTGGAACTTAGAGACATAATTAGGAGAGGAGTACTTTTCTTTTGTAGCATTATTCTGCTTTTTGAGTTTAGACTTCGCTTTAAAAAAAAAAACCCAACTATGAAAATAAAAAGAAAGTTTCAAGGGAATAAAAAAAACTAAAGTACTGTATTTTCCCCCCTTACAATCGCCGGAACTCATCGCTTAATTTTTCATTAATATAACAAAAAAAAAAAAAACCTTTATTATTATTAGTTAGGGAATTTTTTCGGTTGGACCTAATATCAATAATGCATGTGTTTTGACGATTGAAAAACGAAACCCTCGATGATGTATTTTTTTCAGGATTTATTATGAAAATTTCCTATTGGTTATCAATAGTCAAGATCGAACCGCAGATGCCCTTTACTAAACACCCAAGAAACATTCCTTAGGGCAACCAAAAAAAGATATATCTTATCACGTACTGTTTTAGACAATTAAATTTCTGTTAAATTTTAAATTATCTTATTTTTATTAAATTGATGATGTACTTAGACCAGTTCCAGAATTGTATCCAAATCAATATCGCCATCGGCCAACCGTAAGTAAAACTCCAAATCTATAAATGTAGTACTGACCAACAGTTAGTAATTAAAACTCCACTTGCATAAACATTTATTATTATTATTATTATTTAAGTAACACATGTCATAATATTTTTAATAAAAAATTACATGTAAATCAATTAATTATAAAAATACAAAATAAAATGTTATAAGTTTCGTTTCAGGATAAGAGAATATTCTTATATATATTTATATACACGTCAAAGCACAAGGTCCCATGTGTTAGGGTGACGACAAAGAATTTCTGAGGGGAAATTAACCTATTAAGGTGTTACTTTGTTCAGTGTGAATCGGGTCTGATTTAGGTTTGTTGAAGTTAGACTAAAGAAACAACTCCAAAAGTTGGAAAAAAATACATATGTCTCAATATATATATATATATATATATATATATAAAGCGTGTCCACTAATTTTGGGCCTTTACGACGGGGCACGTTTAGACCTGTGGCCCTTTTTTAATCCAAGCAATTAATTAAAAAGGTTTACCAAAATCTTTAGGACCTTTGGGGATATCTAGAGATAATATTTTAAAAATTAGATTAGAAATATATATCTGGGGAAAAACTTTTGAAATGTATTCGGGAAAAAAATACAAAATAGATATTATCTTATTCGTCTCGTCGTTACGAGTATTTTGACATAAAAACCATCTCATTCTGATTTAAAATAAGAAAATTATGGATTTTTAAAATTTAAGTTTTTTTTTTTTTTAAATGAAAGAGAGAGAAAATTTAATGTAAAGATGAGATTTTAAAATCTGAATAGTCTTTCGTCATCTAGATATGGTACCCAAATGGTCCCTTAAAATTAGATGTCCAAATCCTTTACGTGATTCACGACAGCTTGTTATATTCCTAAAACAATTATCGTCAAGATATATAAGTATACCAAAGACAAACATTTGTTTCACACCGCAATTAAAGCTTTCTTTTGGTAGAGGCAATTGTCAAGCCATGCACAACACATGAACGTCAGTCGTTACATCTCACAGTAAAACATTATATATATATATATATGTGTGTGTGTGTGTGTAATGTATTGTCTATGACTCTTTCCCTCTCGTGGAAGATTATCTTTATAACATAACACATAAAAGTTTGAAATTGTAAAACTAAACACCCGTTTGTCATAGGTTTCAATCCATAATTCAAAATGTAAATTAAATTTTTGTGAGATAAAACAATTAAAAAAAAAAAAACGAAAGAGTCCGAAAAGTAGGGTAAAATGGGATACCGAATAGAAGTGGATAAACGTCCTCTATTTGGGGCAACCATTTGCCTTAATTTATTAGGTCATTCTATGTGAATGGCTCATTCAAATATGTGTTTGGACTTTTGACATCTGAAATAGAGCATTTTGATGCCCATTTTGATATTATACATATAAATTTAAATGTTTTTAGTTAAATGTACTGTAAATTTTAACATCAAAATGTTTGTTTAGATAACAATTGAAATGTTTCTATTCAAATATTACAATCTGGATGATGGTTCTCTAAATGAAAATAGTTATCACAAGTTATTATTATAATCTTTTAATATTAATTAGTGTTTGCTGAATAAATTTCACGTCTACAATCTATCTACATATGTATATATTAAGGTCCCGTTTGTGGAAAGTTTTTTTGGACGATAAAACAACGTCTAATCCAATGCTCTCTAATTCTACATCTCACTTTTTTTCTCTTCTATTTTTTAAAAATTCAAACTTTAAAAGTCTATCAATTTCTCATTTCAATTCGAAATAAAATGATTTTTATGTCAAAATATTCAAAACGATGAGATAAACAAAATAATATCTATTTTATATATTTTTCCAAACGTATTTTAAATTTTGTAATATTTTTTATATCACATATTTTTACAAAATTCTCTCCCTAAATATATATTTTCAAATCAATCTTCAAAACTCCATCTCTAAATATTCAGAAATGGATCATAAGTCAATGAGTCATTGTCAATGTTGGTTGTTGCCGCTGCCCAACTCAAGAGATCTTTTTACTATCAGACGACATCATATAATGGTCGAAAGCCACGTACAGCCCCAACCCCCAACCGCCCCTGCGCGAGTCAACTAGTCACTTGCCAGCACTCCATGTCTGACATTTTTTGCAAACGACAAATTTTATTTTATTTTATTTTTAAATACACGACCACTTGTTGAGCTTTCCTTTAATTTTGTACTTAATAATGTGGCAGTAAATTACTGACCGAAAATAGCCAATCACCTAATTTTTTATTTCTAGACCAATGGTTTCCAAGTTAAGAAATTTGACACAAAAATAAACAAATAGTATTAATACTTAATAACTTTTATATTTGGTTTGCGAGTTTAACCCTCGAAGCATTAAACGCCTGTCTCCCTATCTTTCTGCTTGGGGTTTGGAAACGTACACAACTGCTATAAGCCAGTCTCCATTAATTATTTCTGATTTCTGTCTGTGTCCAAGTTTGGTCCTAATATAATTACTCGCTTTTTGCTAAAAAAATTAATGAACCACCCTCTTCAAAGATGCAATTTGCACCCTAGCTCAAATGCTGAGCTCGATGATCTAACTTTTTTTTTTCTTCTTCAATAAATTAAAGAAAATATTAGAAATATCAATTTTAATCTAAACTCTTAAGTATCAATCTATATAGCATATAAGTTATTGTTTTTTTTATTAGTGTTTAAAACATTACCACATCAATTGATTGTATTTACTAATGAAAATATGACACATAAATTGATATTTAAAAAATTGAGATTAGAGTTGGTGTCGTTAACACTACTCAGAAAATATGCGCACATTCCTAATATATATAAGGTTCAAGAAAAAATAAATTCCAATTTATAGAGGAGCTTAGTTTTTTTTTTTTTTTTTAATTTATTCTTATTTATACTTCTGAACTTTATCACTTTGCCCCCTGAATTTTAAACACTTTCATTCTGCCCCATGAATTTTGAATTAGCCTCAACTTTACCCTTTTCTTATAATTTCAGTTAAAAACATACGGAAAAAAGTGAATTTAGTACAATCATGTGAATTTTTTTTTATTTTTTTCAACATAAATCCTATAAATTCGGTTTAGTAACACTGATTCCACTTATTTTTCT
The DNA here is from genome assembly GCA_009761775.1 of Ficus carica. NCBI lineage: Eukaryota > Viridiplantae > Streptophyta > Magnoliopsida > Rosales > Moraceae > Ficus > Ficus carica. The sequence continues at coordinate 692,583 of CM019748.1, read as the reverse complement.
TATATTTATACTTAAAATTCTAGTAAAAGAGATTAAATATGGGATAAATTCAAAATTCTGAAGGTAACGTGAAAGCGACCATAAAGTTCAGAGACATAGATGAGAATAATCTTTTTTTTTTAATGACATTGTAGAGAAGCTTATAGAGATGCAAACGCACAATGGGCCAAATTTAAGAGTCACATATAGCTAGGGTTATATGCAAAAATATCATAAATTTGATACATTCTTATATTTATGCATACCATAACGTTGAAATTGATAATTTTATCATTTTATAACACTAAAATTATCAAATTTAATATTAAAGTTGACAAAATTATAAAGAGATATTTAAAACATGACTCTCCACCTAATTTTCTCTCACAAAATATGTATCACGTGTGTTTAAGGACCAGTCTCAGAGAAATAGGTTTAAAGAAGGACCAATCTCTCGTAGTGAATTAATAGTGCATATTGCATGGAAGGCTCATGCAAATTTTATGAAACCTGCTGTGACAAGACCATTAACCGGATTTAAAGGGGGAAAGAAAAAAAGTGAAAGACCAATTTATGAAAAGATAAAAGATGGTTTATTTAAATTTGATCATAATCAAAGAATATAGCGGTCGTCTGATTTAGTTTTCTACAATTTAAAATGACACAAAACTCTTTTGGTGTTTTCCTAATGAAGGCATCAATTTTTAATAGCTTTAATCACGCTTGAATCACGTGACTAACTGATAATGGGTAAGCTAGTAAATTTAAGCCAAACAGACTTTGAAACTTTAAAACCTATTGAAAAAATTGCAAATTCTTCACTCTAACCTTAGGCGTCGCCTCCTCCTTTGCTCACAATCACACATCATTGTCGCTTCTTCTATCTACTAGTCACATAATCCAAACATGATTATAATTGTTAAAATTAGAAGTTTTAATGATTAAAATATCAAAATTGTAACTTCCGATAAGTTTATGGAGGAGTTTTATGTCATTTTGAACTATAGAGATTAACTGTGAGAATCTCTATATTTTAGGGACCAAATTTAAAATTAATCCAGGATAAAATCAGGTCGGGAATAAATCATGTCAATCATGTCGGCAATATGATTTACTACCTACCCTTAATCCCAGAGCTTAGATTAGTACAAGTTCAATATATGTTGTCTTATTTTCCTGTTTGACTAATTTTCCCTTCAATATTCACTCCTCCACGTTTCAGTACTTGCAACCGTGGTCCTTATGGGTTTTTAGCAACCAACGAGAAAACGGAAAAAGTGGCTTTTAACGTAATCAACAATAAATTGATGTTAACCTTAAAAAAAAAAAAAACAGACAATAAATTGATGTTAAAAGCGTTTATTAAGGGTTTAATATTATTTACTACCTCATTAATTAATTACTTAACCATTTGTAATATTTTGTGTTTATTATGTAGTTAGGTTCTTGAATTCGAATAACATAATAAATCAGTGCTATTAGAGTGAGAACTAATAAAATATAAAAATGAAAAAGTAGATTTAAACTTGTTTAATGCCTAACTTTTTCCCTTTTTGAATAGCGTTGTAAATTTGAATGAAAAAGCTCAAGAAGACTAGCCGAGTGAACTTTCCGGACGAACATATTTGACCGAAAGGAAACAAAGCAATACGAAAAGTTTTGAAGTAGCTAGGTATTGACATAATGTAGAACTTAATTTAAAAAAAAAAAAAAGACATTAGATCTTGTCGAAATTACAGTAAAAAAGTAAAATTAATTTAATTGGATATTGATTTATGATTTAAGATAATATCTTATGTTATGGTATTTTGTATACCTACAGACCTACCGTAGAATTCTCATAAAATGTTATAGTGATTTAGATACCGTAAATGAATCCCAATTTTGTTCTTTAAATTATAAGTCCAATTGTATTTTAGTTCTCAAACTTTAAAACAACCGATACTCAATTATTTATTTATTTATTTTTAAAACTTAGGAGTGAGATATTCGAACTCTGCACCTTTTGGTAGAATAATGTGTAGTATTAATGTTAGACTATGCCTGCAACCACTACTCAAATATTTAATTTGTCCAATGAATTTTTTCCATCCAAAATATTGTTAATAATTAGAATTAAATTACCTTGATCAGGGTTTTTTTTTTTTTTTTTTCGTATTCCTGATTTTAATTTTATAAATTGTAAATTCTCAAAAGCCCTATAGTCTAACATTACAAAACAGGTTAATCTTGATAAAAATGCACTTCATCTTCAGGTAATAATTAGTAATTACAGTCTAATTTTTAATAGTTTTTGAAAGGAATAATTATTATGGGATGAATTAATAGTTGGAGAATTAATTTTGAAGTGTTTTGAAATTTGAGCATTAAAATGAAGTTGGACCTATAACTCCGGGATTAAAATTGAAATTAACCTGTTTGGTGTATGAGTTTGAGTTAAGATTTATAAGTTCAAATAGTAATTTTGGTTGACTTTTTCAGAAAAGATAAAAAACTTTTGAGGAAAAAGATAAAAATTAAGTTGATGGTGATGAGTTTAAACTTATCACCCAAACACCCCTAAACAATAGAATCTTTCAATCCCTCTCCTCAAACACATATCATGAAAAGTATAAACAACTATATAATTAGGCTGGTGGTTACGTTCCCAAATGGTTTCCTCTCTCTGTGTGCGTTAAACTTTCAGCCAACAGAAATAAATGTTCTCTTTCGAATATGGTAGTCAAATATACGTACTAACAAAAAACAAATTAATAAGAGAATTACATCTATACTTCTGCAACTTGACCTATCGTTCTCAAAGTTTTTCGGACAGTGTGAAAAGAATTAGCAATAGCAGGTTAGGCACGCCAAAAATTCTATCACGGTATCAAAGCTATCGAAAATTTGACATACAAAAAATTAAATAAATAAAAAAAACACACTTTGTTTGCAAAAGAAATTGACTAAGATATGGAAAATGCAAAATGTCACTACTAGTGATCACTAGTGGTCACATCACTAGTAAATCAACACAACAACCACAATTTTGTATCACATGATGTTGTATGGCAACCAAGTAATACAATCTTATAGGCTCCACATTTAACACGAGAGTGCGTGAAATATAAGTATTACAAAAATTATATAAAGTTCGCTCATAATAATGTGAATAACAAGGACTTTCATGTAAGAGAAATTACAACATATCATGTGGCAATTGTGTAGGCACTACTCATATAAGATGATTAATATGCTCCACATTTGACAAAAGAAACCCACGAGATCTAACCATTACAACAATCATATAAAGTTTTGCACAGTTTTGGGGGAAAAAAAAATGTTTGCACACAAATGATGTGAATATTGTCAATTGATACAAGGACCCCATATAAGAGAAATAATGAGACATAATGCGAAAATTGTGTTACTATAATTAACAAACAGTACAACTTGTACGAGAGTGCGTGGGATTTAAGCGTGAAAAGTCATATATGAAGTTCGTACACAATAATACGAGCATCGATGAACACAAAGAAACTTTTTTATGATAGAAACACAATAAAAAGTATATAATTTTTTTTTTCCTCAACGTTTATATTTATTATTAAAAATGTTAAGAAATATAAATGAGAGAATATGACATAGTTCATAATAGAATTTTCAGACAGCGTACTTATGTAATAATAATAAATAGGCTCCACATTTGATTTAAGAGTGCTTCAAAATCATGTAAAGTTATATTGCTATAATTAGGACCCATGTAAGTAAAATTATAAGAGACAAAAGGGACATGCTTGGCTGATTAGTATCTTTTCTTGCTCGACCACGAAAAGAGTTCTCTCCATACACAAAGGCTGCCCCAAATAATTTATTCTCTCCCACATATTTACTTGCAAATGTTATTCAAATCTTCAAACTACTCCCACAAAAGGACAGTTAAGAAGTTGAGGGCATTTACATGATTGGATGAGCATCAAAATTTTAGCCTTGAAAGTTTTCCTTTTTGTGCATCACAAAAGTTCAACTGCAAATTTTGAATATTGATACCGGAAACCATTTGACAAGTCATGTTTGTTTCAAGAACAGAAGATGCACCATTTTATGTACTGGCCAATACATGTATGGAAGCGATACCAAAACGTAGTCGCCATCATTTCTTTTCTAGACAATTTTCGAGAGAAATTCTTACACGTGCAGTCTGAACTTAAAAGTAAAAACCAGTAAAGGGTTTCAAGGAAACAAAAAAAAAAAAAAAAAGAATACAAGCAGTACAATTTCTTGGGCCTAAGCTGGCTTAATTTATGATTAATGTTTGTTCAATTTCCTTTCCTCCATCTCCATGTCCATGTAAAATGATTAACTTTGGAGTTTCCATATCATCTTCCATGGCGTTTTTTTGGAGTTGGAATAATCTCTCTGAATTCTCTTCAAGAAGAAGCAACGGCGGAAACATCCCTGCTGGATCTGTTGTATTTCAAGTGGCTTTTGACTAGTTGTCCAGCTGCCAGAGCAGACATGAGAGAAAGCTCGCCAGCAAGCACGGCACCGGCAACAATGGTCGCCAGCGTCCTCGAGTTCGACCCGGGCGCCTCCCTGTCAGCGCCTTTCACCCCGAGAAGGTTCAAGCAAGCCGCCTGGGATGCGAGCTGAGTACCACCTCCAACTGTTCCAACCTGAAGAAAAAACATACAATAAAAAAAGCTAGTTAGATAAGATATTGCACATTAGCACAAGTCTGTCATATTTTATGATAATTTTTTTTTTTTTTAAATTTTAGTCGATGTTACTGAACATTAAATTATAAATAAATATTTAATATTGAATGATAAGACAAAGAGTAGGATAAATTGTTTACCTCAATACATGGCATGGTGACAGAAACGTGAAGATCCATTCCGTCGTTGATGGGCTCCATCATGGTGATGCAGTGAGAGCTCTCCACGTTCTGTGCAGGGTCCTGGCCGGTGGCAATGTAGACGGCGGAGACGATGTTGCTAGCGTGGGCATTGAAGCCACCGAGAGCGCCGGCCATGGCGGAGCCTGTGAGGTTCTTGAGCATGTTGAGCTCCACAAGCGCCGCCACATTGGTCTTCAGCACCTTCCTCACAACATCTCCCTTGATCGTCGCCTCGCAGACCACTGACTTGCCGCGGCCCTCAATCCAGTTCACCGCAGCGGGCTTCTTGTCGGAGCAGAAGTTTCCAGAGATACCAATCACGTCCATGTCCGGGAAGTCATTCTGGAGGAAATCCAGAACGTTCTGGACACCCTTCGAGACCATGTTCATCCCCATGGCGTCACCGGTGCCGCAAGTAAACCTCATGTAAAGATTCTTCCCCGCCACCGCGCACTTGATGCTCTGCAATCTCGCGAATCTGCTTGATCTGTAAAAATAAAATTCAACCAAAAATGACACAAGAGTCGCTTTAAGTCAGTCAAATATGTCAAATTTTTTTCGCACAAATTGCTCTAATCACATGTCAATTCTCAGTATTTATTTTTATTCATTTAATTTCAACAAAAACAAAGTCTAAAAATTGGCGAATTACCTGTTGAAGACCATTGCCAAGGTATCAAAGTTTGCAGGCTCTTCCACGAAGAACTTCAATTCCGCCGCCCTTTTGGCGCTGTTGAACCTGACCACCGGCGCTCTGGTCATCCCGTCTCTCATCAGAACACTGGCGGCTCCGCCGGAGAGGTGAATCGCCTTGCAGCCGCGGTTTGTGCTGGCCACCAAGCAACCCTCGGTGGTCGCCATGGGAACAGAGTACTCCTTCTCGTCGAGCAACAGAGGTCCCGCAATCCCCACCGGAATCTGAACGTACCCGACCGGCATCTCGCAGCACTGGCCCAAGATGGACTCGTAGTCGAATCCATCCAGAGGAAGGCCGGCCAGCGACTTCCCGGTGGTCCTCTGCAACGCCTCCCTCCTGATCGCCGCCGCTCTCCGGCAGTCTCCGAGCTTGGACTCGAGCGAGTACGACGGAGTCGTCCCCTCCACGACGGATTTCACAATCTCCTCATCTTCCTCGGTCATCTCCAAGGGCGGAACCGGAATCGACTCCGGCACCGTCACTGGCGCCGGGTCAACGACCTTCGGCGGCGGAATCTTCTGGAGCTGGCAATCGAGAGCAGCGCCGCAGGGGATCTTGCGGGAATCGTCTTTAAGAATTTCCTCCTCGTCGTCGGCCCAGACGTCGGCGGGGGGACGGAGGATCAAGGACTGGACGAAGTCGATGCCGAAGAAGCCGAGGAGGTAGATGAAGGAGGCAACGAGGGCAAAAATGGCGGAGATCTCGGAGAACGTTAGCACGTGGAGGGGCGTGGATGTACGGATCTTCTCGCGCCACCGCGTCAGGAGGAAGTACACGACGGAGAAGAAGAGCGTGAAGAACGTGACGTTCGTGAAGTACAGAGGCATCGGAAGCGCGTCGGAGGCCTTCCGATCACTTTCGTCGTCGATCAGCTTCTTCGCCTTCAGGACGGTGGGCCCCGCCTTTGCTGTCGCCGTCGATCGCCTGCTGGGGACGTCCATTGCTGTTGATCTGGAGATTTTCGAGACGTCGGTGGCGAATCGGACGGCGGAGATTGAGCTCTTAACCCAGCTGGGTTAGGACCGGACCAGAAATTATTAATCGGAAAGCGGAATTGTTTTTTTTTTTGTTGTTTAGTCTTCGGGTGGTGAAGCGAGAGTTGAGGGGGTTGTGCGTATATATAGTGGTTGGTCAGTCACGCGCGAGCGCGAGTTTTAGCTTTGGCGCGTGGGAACGAGAGAGAGACATAAAGGACCCAAACTTTATATTGGCCAAGACCAGTAATTAAAGTGGAAAAAAAGAAAAAAGAAAGTAAAAAATAAAAAATAAAAAAAAAGAAAAAGGTGGGCAAGTGAAGAAGTCATTTTATTTTAGGCTGTTTGGCACGTTTCAAAATAGTCAAAGCAAGACACCTCGGACATGTCGTGTGGTCTTTAAGTGGTGGGAGAATAACCTAAACACAAACTATACACTACTACACCCACTTGTCTCTTTCCTTGGGGTTTCTTTTATTTATTTCTTAAATTATTGTTGAGTATTTATTTTTGATTTAATTATCATAATTATTTTTATTTTAAGGGTAAATTATTAAGTTAGTTTCTGAATTTTTAATTTTATACAACTTTAGTCTTTGAACTTTTTTTGTAACTGGAATGTCCATGAACTTTTAAAATATTGTTACAATAATCATTTATTTTAAAATCATTTTTTGACCATAATACTAACGAATTTTATTTAAAAATTAATAAAAATAACTATTGTAGTAATATTTTCAAAACTTAAGGGCATTTCCTGTTCTTCTTTTCGTAGCTAAAATGATCATAAACTATTAAAAATGTTGATTCAGTAACCTTTCTTGTTAATTTTTTGACGGAATCCTAAATTATCATTATTTTTTTATCAAATTACTATTGATTCCGTTCAAAAATTAACGAAAATGACTATTGTTGTAATATTTTAAAAGTTTCAGAATATTCCATTTACGAAAAAAAATTCATAGACTAAAATTACATAATATTAAGAATTTAGATACTAAATAAACAATTTACTCTTATTTTAATTGAGGTGCAATATTTGCCTTACTATTTATATTTTGTCCGTTTCGATCCTATCCGCCCGCATCTCTGATACCCAGATGCCGTTTCCTCTTGTATTACTATTACTTAAAAAACGGGCTTCTTTTAAATAATTATTTTCCTTTATTTTTTTTTGATAAGTTCGTCTATATACATTGTTTTAGCAGTAAATGGGAAGAGATAAATTATATATATATATATATATTGTTCTATATATATGTTTTTGTGTGTGTATATATAAACTATCAGCTTAATTTGTCTCTATATTGGGAGTACATACCCCAAAATGGAAATTTAAAAAAAAAAAAAAGTGGTTTGAGTTTTAAATCGATTGTATTGGACTTGTTTCGCCGTTTTCTTTTTTAATTTCTTAACTGAAGTTTTGTAGAATTTCATGCCTTTCAACTCCATTGTCTTTATATAATTTATTCCTCAAAAATTCAGTGATTATCCTAACAATTGATCCTAAAAATTAAAAAAAAAAAACTTATATGCTATAGTTATAAGATGATATATTTATTTCTAATATTTTACAAGTCGTATTAAAAATCTTCCTATCACCATTCACCAGGATGAGATTCGAGACTTACAACCTTCCAATATTGCTCTTTAGATATAGATAAGTTAATTAAAAACTCTTGGTATTTCTTTTTTACTATGTTAAGAATTTGTTTAAGATTTATATTTTTCATGTTTTATTAATATTTTGACCAAAAAAACATAAGAGAGAGAAAGAAAATCATATGAATTATAAAAGATAAGTGCTAAGTGCAACATTTCTAACAAATATAGGAGGAAAGAAGAAGTTCTAATTTGTCTCCTATTAAGTAACAAATCTCCTTATATATACATACAGGATTTAGTTAATATCCATTCTGATCAAGTCTATTATTATTATTTATTTTTTATTTTTGCTCTGAATGATTAAGTCATTGATATATTGGATTCTTTGAGATGACTGCATATTAATGGCTATATAATTTTAACAAAATCATTAAAGTGGTAGATTAATGGAGGTCATTTGTCTCTCTTTTGCTACTTAATTATGGACCTGAAAAAACCTTTTCAACTGTTTGTTCTCTATATATGTAAGATTTTTTAAGATAATATTTTCCTTTTTTTTTTTTCCTTTCTATTTATCTTTGTTTATTTGTTTATTATGATTGTTATTATTTATTTTATTTTTTTGTAAAGACTAAGGAGGTATTGATTATTGAACTAGAAACCAGCTGCTCATGAAAGACTGAAAGCTCTTTTTGCCGTGGTAATAATAAATTTATTGTTAGCTTTGTTTAAGTCTCTGTAACCACGTACGTACGTGTGTCCATAACAAGTTGAGTTTCTCTTATTATAAATATTTTTTTAAATGCATTCACATCTACACTTTCCAATTAAATTAATCTGGCAAACCTTAAATAAATTGATTAAAACCACATTTTAAAGAAAGTTGGTTAATTAATTTGTTATTTCAAAAGAAGAAGGATGCGAAAGTTGATTTGAAGTACTTGTAAATTTTATTTTATTTTATTTTATTTTATTTAGAGTTCGTGGATTTTATTTTCTAATGAAAACCTTAATAAAACAGTACAAGTTGTCGTATCTTTGGTGATTATGTAACGATCCAACTAGCTAATCGAGTTTAAATTACTCCTTAATCATATGATTACTTTCAAATTGAGTATAGCACAATAGGCATATGACCCAAGTGCGAAGTAATTACAGAATATGTCAAAGGCTGGCCAAATTAAAACTTTAGAAAACTATTCGAAAAAAATCTCTTTTTTTTTTTTTTTTGTTGATTAAAATTCTAAGATCACCAACCAAGCGAGATAAATCAAAATCATTTGCAAACCCAATTTGACAAAACACACACCGATTTATTGTTCCCAAAACTCAAAAGTCAAATACAAAATCCTCAACGTTTCACTGCTGATCATTCTACAACTATTATATATCTCCTTCTCACTTCCCTGCGCTCCACGTGAATTTGAATACATATATGTATATATGTATATATGTTTATATATTGATTGCTTGCTTTCTAGGCAAACACGAACAAAAATAAAACTAGTAAAAGGTTGGCGGAAGGAGTTTTCAAAGCTATATCTAGCTAGCTATATTTGATTAATATGTATCCTTAGATAAGCATATATACATTTAACTCGTATATAAATGTATATTATATGAAAACCTCTCTCTCTCTCTCTATATATATATATATGTATGTATATATATACATTGTGTGTGTACGTGTTTATATTGGGTTTTTAAATATGTGCAAGAAGCTACCTTGACAAACGAGAGGCCGGTATTAACTTGGAACTAAGCCATGAATTCCGATGATCAAGAAGTTTGTGTGTTTGTTTGTTTACTTTGAATTGATTGATTGTTTAGTTTGTGTTTGGTCGCAGGCCACATTTTCCTTACTTTCTCCTCTCTTTTTTCTCCTCTTTGATCATAGCCTTCTGGATACATATAGAAATATATAATAATTGAATGATATCGTCGATGAATTATAATAATTATTGATAATTCCGCTACGACTACTTTAACAGATGAGAGGGACCAAAAAGATTTGGATTGAAACTCACAGATTTGAAATTTAGTATATAGGGGGTGTTTGGTAAATGAGTTGAGTTTGAGTTAAGTTGAAATTTTTAAGTTTAAATAGTAATTTTTGTTGACTTTTTCAGAATAGACAAAAACTTTTTTCAGAAAAAGACAAAAAAAAGTACAGTTTAACTTGAGTTAAACTGGAGAGCCAAACTCCCCTTAAGTGTTTTCATATTTTTTTTAATAAATAAAAAAAGAATTATAGTCCCGATATGTAAAAAGAGATCATGATTCATACTAACAAGTCAAGACCGGAATACGTTCTAGAATGCATGGCACTACAAGTTAAGCGTGTCTCTAATTTTCGTTTTAATATTAGGCAAAGTTATTCGTCGTTATGTGTCATCCTTTTCCTCACATACATGCATTGTCTGCCGTGGCTGGCGCCCTAGCCATTACCTTATAATTAATTAGTGGAATAACTCATTCAACGCATAATTAATATTATCTATAATTATCCTTAAACCACATATATATATATATATATATGTACAAGGTTGATGTGGGTATATTCGTATATTGCTTGTACAAATAGTTCGGTTTTTATATCAATTTGAAAAGGAAAAAAAAAAAAAAAAAAACTTGTACGGTTTTATTGTATTTATCGGCATATATATCAAGGACTCGGTATCAAAAGTGATTTCATCATATTTCAAAAAAAGTGATTTCATCATGTTTTTATGCTTTTGGCTCCGACAGAAAATATTTCATAATTAAATTAAGGACAATAATTTGAATTCTTAGTACAACATGAACTATTAACTAAATGGGGAGAAAAAAAAAAAAGTACGTTGGTTTTAGTACCATCTATGCATTAATTTATTGGGATATATGGTTTTGCTAATAATGGACTCGAATTTTGGATTTTAAAGGTTTAATCGTGAAATAAATAATTTCCATGTACAGCTGAGCTTAAAATTAGGATTTTAGTTGCCAGTATTGTTTTTTTTTTTTTTTTTTTTGTATTTTTTTTCTTTTCTCTGTTCATGGCGCACTTGCAATATCTCACCGCTAACTAGAGGAAAAATAATAAAAACTAGAAATAATTTAATTTAAAGAGAGATAGATATATGTCTAAGGGAACATATGGTTAACTTTCCAAAGTTTATTTGACAAAACAACGATTACAGATTTTCCCCTTAAAAAAAAAAATACTTTATCTGTGATTGTCAAGACATTAAAATTTATATAGTTGACATAATTGTATGCCATAAACTCGTGATATAGAGCGATGTTGATATACAACTCATTCCTAACATATTGAAGGAGTTAGCTAGAATTAATGACAAGCTTACAAAATAAAATTTGTAGGATGATCTTTTATTTATTTTTAAATTGAGCATCGACGTGTAGTGTAAAATCCTGGAACGTTGAAATCATTTTGCAAAATAAAATTTTTAAAAAATTGTTATGTAAATAAGACTTTTTTAATAGGTCATTTTTACAAAACACTTGTACTATTTACAAAATCGTCATATAATCTTCTTTTTTTTCTTTTTTTTTCTTTTTTCCCTTTCTCAATGTTTGCAAGTCATATTTTTCATAATTGTTTCTTGTGTGCATGTGTTCTACATGGTTTTTCCCATATTGGTCAACAACGTATTAAAATAAAATAAAATAAAGTCTATTTTCTTTTTTAAAAAATTTGTTAATAAAACTTGATGATTATAATTAACTTATAATTTAAATTCTTATGTGATTAACTCATTGTTACTGTATATTGGTTATATTTGCAAGTAGAGATGTCAAAATGGACCGAGTTTAGTGAGCTAGCACAAGTACGACATATTAAAAAGTGGACACGGTACGGCACAATTATTACATGGGCCTAGCCCCGCACGTTTAATTAAATGGGCCGGGCTTGACACGATTTTTAGGCACGAAGCATGCTAAAGGCATGGGCACGTTAAGAGCATGGCACGAGCACGGACACGGGTATGATAAGGGACACGAAAATGACACGACAACATTATTCTTTTTCTATTATATTTTTAATAATTTTCATATAAGACTTATGGTAATTTTTATTTTATTGGGAAGATTTAATTTCTTTTGAGTTTTTACTTATAAGGTTTTCAATATTGTATTTTCTTTTTAATAAATGCTTTGTTTTTGTTAAAAAAACAATTTTTTTTCTATGATATTCAAAACTTATTTTTTCTTATTTATTTAAAAGGTTTTATTGTTTGGCATGATTAAGGCACCAGCACGGCACGACACGACACGTTTATAAATGAACCATGAGTCAAGTTTGACGTTGTAAATTTTTTATGAGCACAGCATGGCACGTTTATTAAATGAGTTGGCACGAGCACATCACGAAACACTAATGAACTCAAAATAATTAGGTCGGACCAGCCCGCTTGACATCTCTATTTGGCATCTTTACAAGGCACACCAAAGTAATTTTACAAAAATAGATTTTTTTAAAGATAATTCTGCAAATTAGAGTTTCTCATTAGGTTATTTTTACAAAACACAGTATTAATGAAACCTTACAAAGTAAAATTAACATAATGATATATTTTTATTTTTTTGTTAAATTGTGCGCGCTTAGGCAAGATCTTAATGTAAAATCATGGTGCGACAAAATTATTTTGTAAAGTAAAATTTTTTAAAAAATATTATCTGAATGACTTTCTATTTTTCTTTCTTTTTTTTTTTTTTTGGAGAGTTAAATATGACTTTCTCAGTAGGTCATTTTCACAAAACACTCATTCTATTCACATATTGGTCGTATGATTTTTTTTTTCTTTTTAATTTTTTTCCCCTTCTCTCAGTGTTCGCAAATCATATTTTTCATACTTTTTTTTTTTTTGAAAAATTTTTCATAAATTTTTAATATACATGTGTTATGAATGGTTTTTCCTACTGGTCAACAACATCCATTAAAAAAAAAAAAAAAACTATCAAAAAAGTCCATTTTCTAAAATAATAATAAAAAAAAACCTATTAATATATTGCAATTGACGAGTATGATGATCTCTATAATATAGATGATTAAGCGATCAATATATGTTTTTAACTCGTTATATCTGTATAGTTGTTCATATTTGCAATTATAGTAGCTGACTTATGAATTTTTAATTAATCCCTTATGATAGAACATTTGCCAAAACAGAAAATAGGGATTTAATTGAAGAAACATGTGATCTTTTCTCTTTGTTTTTATAGAATTTTAATAGAGAATTGATAAAGTAAGATTAATTACCCCTTGTGTTTTCAACCGCATTTTAATAAAGAGACTTGTTTGATACTATTTCAAAATTTGAAAGAGAAAATGAGACTAATTAGTATTTATAAATAGGTAAAATGAAAAAAGATCCTATAATTTAGGACACACATGATATTGATCCTATTTATTAACATTACTCAAATGTAGACAGCTATAGCATTTGTTTATTTTCTCTTACTAGTAACTGTTCAACTAACACTAACTAACTATTATCCTTCACAACGAGGAAGAACTCAACGTGTACACATGTAAACCAAAAAAATTAGTCCTGAATAATACTTCCAAATTGTATACCACCAATTCTTGTAATTATTCGATGCTAAGCCTATACATTACGTGGGTGTTTGGAGACGGTGTCTTGCTATTTGATTTCCAAACATCTGTTTGGGGATGTTTAAGGTTTCTAATAAAATTTTTATAGGTATCTACAGTAAGCTTAAACTTTTAAAGTTCATAATTTTGTTATTTCAAATCAAGAAGAGATATTTTTTTTAATTGTATAGACTTTCGAGAGAAACGAAACAAGATTTACATTGATATTTTTTCCGAATAACATTCAAGTTTTTACATTTTTTTCATTCCAAATAGTTTTTTTTTCTTCAACCAAATGCATAGTTTCAAAATTCAACTCAACTCCAATCAAAATATCTCCAAAACTCCATCTCTAATTGCCCCTCAACAAGCACCTAATACTTCGCTATTGCACACTTTAAAAAAAAGCTCAAAGAGAAGAGATGTTGGGGGGTGAGGAATGAAATAAAGAATCACCATTAGGTCCATCATTGGAATTGTAGGCACATGCGCAGTCTTCCTATTGCGTAGCAGAGTGTGTGTGTATATATATGAGTGTAACTTTTTTACTCGAAATCTATTGTTTTAAGTTCAAACTTATATATAGATTTCAATATTTTCTCTAGCGTACTTTAGAAACAACCACAAAAAATCATTGCGGCTGTACATATAAACGACAAAGTTTTCAGCTGACGACATCATAGTCAAAAAACGACAGATATAGAAACTTTACAGAACACAATGAACACAGTTGAGTATAAAGAACAAATAGCTTTACGACGACATCATTTTTGAGAAACAACAACAATAACAAAAAATGTAGTAAGACGACAATTTCTTAAAAACATAATTCTTTGTAAACGATACTAATTAATAAAGTCACAGTAACAAAAGGAAATATCTTTTAACAGGGCCAAAAAATTATATATATAAAAAATAAAAAAAATAAAAAAATAAAAAAACCTCAAACTGACAGTATTTTAAAGATAATCACAAGGAAAAAGGACATTAAATAAAAGCGAAACCATTAAAAACAAGAAAGGACATTAAAACTTAAGAAAACGACAGTCAAAGAAAAGTAATCTTAAACAACAAACGTAATACTGGCAATATCTAAGAAAGAAAACAACAGGAAAAGAAGAACATATTCGGAAAAAGGATGAAACTGAAAAATTGCTTAAAGAAACATCTACTAAGTAGAAAATTTTCTTTAAAATGACAATTTTGTAAGAACAGTAGCTTAAGGACAACACGTTTAAGCGCGACAACAATTTAAAAGTTTTGAAAGCGGACAACAGATTTCAATGACAATACCTTAAGGGGATGTTTGAGTTTGAGTTAAGATTTTTAAGTTTTAAAAGAGTCTTAAAACCGACGTCAAAAAAAGACGATCTCTTCAAAAAGCAACCATCATAAATGATGAAAATCACTTTCATCCTATAGATAACATAATTTATTTTTTCTCATTTTGACTGTTCTGTATGTTGCTCTAGGATACAATTTTCCTGGTCATATGAGAAGTAAAACTACATGTCGTTCTTTACTAGTTTGCCTCGTCTACGGGCAAAACGACGTATTTCGTACTGACAATATTTAGTGTCGCTTTGTCCATAAGTTTCCGTCTAGGTTCACTCAAGCTCTCAGCAATTGAAACAATGTGTCGTTTTATAGTCAATAATAAACAGCATGGCGCTGTGCCGCTGCCGTCTAGGTGTGAAAATGAAGTTGCCCTTTCATGGTCCAATGTTTGTCGTCGCATATTGTAAAGGATATGTCGTTTTGGCACTAAATTCAAGTGACGTACCAACTGTCGTTTTCTTTGCATGACTGTCTGTTGAACACTCTGATGAGATCCAACTACTTAGTACTAATAAGTGAAAAAATAAAAAAAATAAAAAAAATAAAAAGAAAAGAAAAGAAAAAAGAAGAAGATATGTAACGTACTAAGTTTTACATAACGCATCGAATTATACAAACTGCTGCACTTCTCTCACCCTCAGACAATACTCCTCACATATTGGAAAAAAAAAAAAAACAAAAACAAAACAAAACTTCTACGATCTCTAATTTCAGAAAATTAGCTCTTATGTATTTCTTTATAATAAGACAAAATCCAGAACTCGGTATATTCTACAAAAATAAAAACTATCACTCGGAGCTTCCGTCCCAGGGACCGGCCCAAGCTGGTGAAGAAAAGAAAATCAGGGAACAGAAATTTGATGATGGCATCTGTGTAAATATATATATCACAAAATAATCGAATCATTCCATTACTATAGGGCCTATACACGATTGGAGCAAGTCACTTAGAACAAGCTGAACTTCCCCGGAGCTGTGTTCACTTCGCACGAGATCGAGTAATAAAGGAAAGAATTGCGAGACGTACCTCTTAAACGAATCACTTTCCAAACCAATCAATACTCGCAATGCAGATACAACCAAAGAAGTCCTGGTTGCCAATTCTTCCTTCTTGGCCGAACCCAGAGGAAGAATCCAGTGAGGAACCGGTTGATCAGCGGGTCTCTGCTGTGCAGATGACGACCCAGTGCAATTAACGTAAATCTGCAAAATTTTTTCACACACCGCAACCAGTTCTGCTTCAACGTTGATCTCCTTGCACAACAAGGGATCATTGGCAAGCAAATTTTGGAGGAAGTTTAGGAAGTGCTGATGTGACTCGTTCTCAAAATGAACCATGGGTGGTGAGGTGAGCCCCAGGATAGAGCATGCTTTCTGCAGCTTCTTTTGTAGCAACGTTTCGAAATTCAATTCATGCGCATGTGAGGCAATAGAGGAAAATATTTCAAGAATGATGGAGGTGTTTGCCACTGATAAGGATTGTAGGTGCATTCTTTGCAAATCAGTAGTGATCTGAAAAAAAGAAAGGGCAATCACATTCTATAACACAATTGAGAATAAAATAATATAGCCATTAGTACATGTCTTAATATATATATATATATATATATACAAGTATATATGTATGTATATACAAGTATATATGTATGTATGCATTCACAGATGTTGGGTAGTGGTTTGGCTCTCTTGTGCCGTATGCGTATGCTCCAAATCTTTTTTGTATTTAGAGGGTGAGATATGGAGGAAAACCTGATAAACTACCTAGCAAAAACTTCAAAAACACATGCATGCATCAAGAAATGCATATTGTACATGAGCGGAAAAAGGAAACAAGACAGATGAGGCTGTGGGAAGAGAACCTGTATAATTTGAAGCTGCATAGAAATTTG
The DNA here is from genome assembly GCA_009761775.1 of Ficus carica. Lineage (NCBI taxonomy): Eukaryota > Viridiplantae > Streptophyta > Magnoliopsida > Rosales > Moraceae > Ficus > Ficus carica. Next base: position 675,626 of record CM019748.1, on the reverse strand, counting down.
GCTCTTCAATCTGGAAACTACATATGCTGCCGTTTGCAGATTATCATCCTCAAACTCATCATTTAACTCGTGGTCAGACATGTCCATGTCATTATATGATTCAGAAACGCCTGCCACATCGATGTTATCCATACTTCTCAAGACCTTCCTAAGTCCAGGCATTGCAGACGTGGTTGCCTCCTTCAAAGCTAGAAAAATCTGCCTCCATTCATTTTCGGAAAGCCTGCTGCCTAAATCATCAACCAAACGAACCAATGCAGCATACCCGGTGCTAGATGGACCCCGAACAGGACTTCTTATGAAGCTAGCAAGTATGGACACCACACCAGGCAGTTGAGACCTCAGTACATCGAAGAAACTGACAACCAGATCTATAAGACATTCTGCTGCAACTGAAGAAGTTTCAGAATCCCATGTACTTCCCTCTGCCTGTGACGATCTTGAAGATGGTGAATATTGGCCATCTCTTATTGTATCCCTCTTGTCAGATATAGAATCAAATATGGGGAAAACCACAGAACTGAAAACATCACTCCAAAACTGACTCGAGAAGAGATGACCGTGATCCTTTAAAATGTTGAAAAGAACTTCCAAAGAACTCTTCCTGATAGCTGATCTAGGATCAGATGTGAGCTTTGACAAACCTGAAACATCACAATGTCAGTTCTTAAAGAGGAGAATAAATAGTAAAGTTTTTTTAAGCAAATTAGCATTAGCTAAAGAAGAATCCAGCTTTGAAGAAAAGCAAGTTACCTGTCAGCAAAGGAACCCAAAAGGACATGCTATCATCTTTATCATTGAAAGTATCTGCATCTATAGCAGCCTTGTTTACTTCCGGAATGGATCCATCGGCGCCACTCTTATCGTTGCTAGCAAGTCCCCCTTCTGCAAGTTTGACCGCGCAGAACCGGAGAAATGCAATAGCATTAAGGCTAACGTCACTATTGAATCTGCTAGTTGTGAAGGCTATGAGACAATTAACACAATCGGTGAAGGTCAATATCTCTGTCTCAGTTATATAGGGGAAATATTCTCGTACTATTTTCTCCATTGTCTCAAAGGCCAATAAAACAATATTTTTTCGCTCATCAGCGGCAGCAGCTGTGAAAATCTGATAAAAGAAAGAACAGCATGATGTGAGGAGCAGGACATTCATAGGGGTTAATTTCCCCTCCAAGCATTTGAAAGACTAGCTGATTCAGATGATAAATTTTCCCCTTTTCTTGACAAGTTCCTTCCCTCTTGCTGACAAATGCTATTCTACCATATTTTTAGTCTAAAAGATCAATGAGACAACTAGGGGAAAGAGTAAAAAGTTCAAAAAGACCTACGCTAAATGATGTAAAAGATATTAACAGTGGGAGCAAAGAGTATAAATTAAAAAACACTTACCAAAAAATAAAATAAAAAAAAAAGGCCAAAAAAAATAGTAAAAGAAAATGCATTGGGTCAAAGACTTACCAAAAAAACACTTTTCCAGCCAGATTTCACATTGCTGACACGACTAAGGACCATTTGTGAAATGCAACGAATTATCAACTCCCTAATCTCTCCAGAGCTGCTTTTTTGCATAACAATCACAAATGGTCTCAGAAATTCATTCTGGAAATTGTAATTTGCCAGCTCCTCACGTTCCAAGAATTTCATAGCAAGCTGTCGCAATGAATCCATAACAAATATCGCAACTGAGAGATTTTCCGACAACCCAACCGAAACAAAGAAGTCAGAGAGAACATTCCAGATGCGAGACCAGACTAATCTGATGCGGTTCATATTATAATGCCTGCAAAAGAAACAAGTTAATGAGTATGGACTCCTCAAAAACTGTATATATTAATAATCATCACACCTATACAATAGGACGCTCTCCAGCTGCAAAGGACAAGATGGGGAAAAGGAAAAACAGAGACAGTAATCTTACGCTATTTCAACTATTTTTGTAAGGCTAAATACACGAGGATCTGTCGGAGACTGCAATTCTGAAATGGCCACTTTGCATAAAGCTTTCACAAAAGCCACTATTGCTTCACTATTCAACCTTTGGCTATGGGCAAATACGTGATTCAACTCAAAGTTTCCAATTTGATCCAGCAAATTCAAATTGGAGATAAAATTATTTATCTGTTCTGGTGTTACCAATCCAGGAGTATTTCCCCCAGTACTGGTGCTGTCATAAGATCCCCCACGAACCACAGCCACCATAGCTGGGTTCTGAAGAGTCCCTTTTTTCTTTAGAGCCGGAAAACCCATTGATTTTGATATTTTTTCCTCTGTTTCAACATTAGATCCTGTCAAAATGGATGCATCAGTTGGTGCACCCTCTCCCAGCAATTGCAGGTGTTCAATTCGGGAAAGGCATGTCAGTATGTGCTCCCATGATTCTTGAAGGTAATTGCCATCTTCAATGGCAATTGATATTATTGCCTGTAACAAGAAATATGTAAATTCCAAAGATATAGGCCATTTAAAAAGTATTTACCAGCTTAAAAAAATCAAAATATTTATGCATGCTCATCGAGTCAATTCTGGAACCTTGGAACATAGAGTGAAATGCACAGTTGAACATTCTGATACATTGCTTCACTTGAGAAGCACTTACATCTTCCATGATTTTAGCAAATGGTACATGAAATACGTACTAACCTTCACAGCATCAACATTCTTTTGCTTCATATCTGCCGCACAATGAAGATAAGTAAACTTGGCCATGGACGTAACAAAAGCATCTCGCTGCGTCTGCATGCCCATTACTGCAGTAACATGAACAGCAAATCGAAATCCCAGCAAGCATTGAGAAGTAGCAAGTCTGTCATCACTTTGGTCTAGAGTCACACTGAATGCAGCCAACATAGGACCCCAGCAAACCTCCACCATAAACCTTAATATAGCAACTTCTGTAACAGCATGATATACAGACCTGCAACATCAAATAAAATTGAGTTCCTAAGCATTCCCCTAATTGGGCAATTGGGCAATTCCTTCGATCATGAAGAAATCACATGTCCATTAGATGTGACCCTTAGTTAAGATACCACACACATCTGAAATGTTCTACTTGCTTAGGACAGGTTGTTTGCAAAAATAAAACATAACACCTGTTACCTAACAGGATGCAAACAGGAAAAAGCCAACACATATTTTGAGCAATCAACTCTTCTAATGCTTTGCAACTTAGCTTACTCTGATTTTCCCGACTTTGCTTTAAACTGCTCCTGGATGTGCCTTATAAGAATCCCATTTGCACCCAATGCCTTTTCTTCAGTCTGCTTCCATACTAGATTGAGGATACCATCCAAGCCCAGTAATTTATTAAAGCTGTTTGCCTGCTTGCTTGGTGGTTCAGAAGAGTCAGCCTTCATCTTAATTTCATTTTTAACAATTTGATCGTAAAGAGAGCCAAGGTACTCTTCAGGTAAGTCTTTGCCATCATCAATTCCTCGGTTGTTACGAATAAAGTCGGCCTTTGTCATCTAGAAAGCCAACAACCATTGCAGAATTAGTATTAAAGTGAACATTCAAGCGCAATTAAAACTTTTTGTCTAATTTATGTGTGTAACACATAGCAATGTTTTGGTAAGACAATTAGGTATAACAACAAATCTCTTTACTATGTTTACTGAAAAACTATAGAAAAAAGATATAATTGAATGCTACCCAAAACCAAAAGAACTTTCTGATGAACAAAAGAATGCTCAACCTATACCAGTCCTTCACATTAACGGAAAAGCAAGCCTTGCAGTTTGTAAATTTCAACATTAAAACTGAATAAACATAGGGAACAGGTAGGTTCCACAAACCTTATCTTTCACCATGGTATTATGGGCATCTGTGTTGAGCAATATCACAGAGTAGGCAAGAACATAAGCAGTATCAGCACTGGTAAATGAATTCGGGTTGCATTTACAATATCGCTCAGCAAACTTCTCCATGATGCGGTCTATCTTTTGTGCCTCTCCAGGCAACCTGAAGCCTCGCAGGAAAAACCTTATTGCTTCACCAAAATCCATCCCTTTAAAGTTAAAGGAATCCACATAAGCATGCATGACTTTTAGAGGAAATTCATCCCTATCACCCAAATAGTCACCAATCATTGATTCATTCAGGCCATTAGTGTTTTTCAGGAACAAGGCCACATCTTCTGCAGAACCACCAATTTTTTTTACACTCACCAGAAACTCAATGCCCTTTGAAGGTTTCCTATTGAACAATGAGATACCTTTCTGCATAAAACCCAATTAAGTTGTCAATACATAAACCAACACAGATCCTAACTAGAGAGATACAACACAGATAGAAGTCGTAGGAAAAAAGTGATTGAACACAACCTATAGAAATGACGGATAAATTTGAAAAAAGAGAAAAACATTGATTTGTAAATTGGTATCGGAATAAATAAAGGGCAGTATAACATGACTACATGGAATAAAGTCTCAACCTGCATTTCGATTTTATAAGCTCGCCGCTGCTCAAGGGTAGTAGTATCCGAAACCTCAGAGTTTACTTCTGGATGTAACTCATAATCAGAAACAATTCCTTCTTCACCGTTTTGGGTCAAATGATTCTCTACTGAAGTATCAGTCTCATCACTCCTTGGCAGATATGAGTCTCCTAGTCTCAATTGTTGGTCCATCCAAGCTCCCATTGATTTAACAATAGATACCAAGCACTTAACCGATTCATGCCGAAAGGTAATATCCTGAGCAGGAGACAAGGTTGTGGTCGAACCAGAAGGTGGTCCTAGAGCAGTTTTCAAAAGGCCATTGACAATCCTGCAAGTATCTGATGGAATTATAAGGGGTTTAATACATTTTACTAAAACACGTGCTGAAAGAGGAATAAGAATGAAAAGGATGAGCATCTTTGTAGATCATGATTATTGTGCATTTATCAGTGTATGTCTGTGTGTGTGGGAGAGAGAGAGAGAGAGAGAGAGAGCAGAGGTCTGATGCATGTAACGTGTTCTAAGCTACAAGAAAAAAATTGAATCTTGTGAGAACCAAACGTGCAATATTAAACCCTGAAATTGGCCTAAATTAGAATAGTGTAGGTGCAATGTCATAATTCGAATCTGGAAGAAAAAAAAATGCTAGCCTGAATTGAATACAAAAATTGCTTTAGTGCAATAATCTTTCCTTTTTAATAATCAATGAGCAGTTTTCAAAAGGCCATTGACAATCTCGCAAGTATCTGAGAGAATTATAAGGGAAAGCTGAAAGAGGAATAACAATGAAAAGGACGAGCATCTTTATAGATCATGATTATTGTGCATTTATCGGTGTATCCCTGTGTGTGTGAGAGAGAGCAGAGAGAAAAGGTCTGATACATGTAACGTGTTCTAAGCTACAAGGAAAAAAGATTGAATTTTTTAAGAACACCAACCGTGCAATTTCAAACCCTGAAAATGACTTCAATTAGAAGAATGCAGGTGCAATATCAGAATTGAAAAAAAAAAAAAAAAAAAAGGAGCAAGCATGAGCCTGAATTGAATACGAAAAGTAACTTAGTAATGAACTCTAATCTTTTCTTGTTAATCACGAATAGCAGACTATAAGTTTACTTCCTTCTACGTTGATCAAAGGATGCTCTTAAGAGTTGATTTATAGGCCGTTCGACATCATAATGTTCAGATAGACGACAAGACCTGGCCTTCTAGAAAATGAGAATAACTTAACTACCAGGAAATTCTAACAAAGGCAGTTTAATGATATCAGATAGGCAGATGAATGTTTATAAAATTAAAGCAAAAGGGTAATACCTTTCAAAGATGTTTGGAGAATCCACATCACAGTCATAATTAACAAAAATGTCGATGATAATCTGTGGATCCTGAGATATTTTCTCGAGTAAGTTGAGGACGGTCATTTTCTGCAAGAAACTAGGCTGGAGAACGTTCTCAAGCACCCGGAGGACAAGCATGGGGAAGAAAATACCAATTTCTGCTTTCAAACCCGATCTAAATTTTGACAAGAAGTTTATGAAGATAGAACACTGGAGCTGGAAAATAGCCATAACTGATAACGCACTGTTCTTTAATAATGATAAGCAGAGCATCTGCTTGATAGCATTTAGGAACCTGCACCACCGTGTAAAATAGAACTATTGGATTCTTCGAAATTGACTTCTCAAAAGCAGGAGGCATAAAAAACATGCTTTAATGAAATGTAATCAAAACTATAAGCATTTTGACATGAAAATCTTCTGTAGATATTAGAAATAAACATTCAAAATAATCCACAATTAACAACACAACCGAGTTTAAGCACATGAAATTCTACTGCAAGCACAACAACTACAATTGCTTAAGTTGCAAAAAAGGGCTCTGTAAGGTTGTCAAACATACATTGAATAAATCAATTTTCCTACTGTTTCTCTTATGTTTGACTACTGATAGAATCACTTGCCTTTCATTGGAGCGCCACATTGGTCCGCCATTGTCCATGACCACCTTCAGCAGCTCCAAGGACACTACTTTCCCCCTCAAGAGAATTTGATCATCCGGGTTGTCGGGTGACGAAAATTTCATGGACAACTTACACAAGTTCTTGAATAGGAGATACCCATCCTCCCTAATCTTACTATCACCACCACCCGATTCAGCTCCCTCATTAGCTTCTCCATTTCCGGATTCGCCGTCTTTGCCGTCCGATTTGGACTCGGAGGCGTCACCGTTCCGCAATTTCTGCGAATGGCCGACAGCCGGAACCCCTTCACTCGCATCCATAACCTCATTGATGAAATTCTGGCAGAATTGGATAGAACTCCCTTCGTTCAAGCTCTTATCAGTGAACTCAAGCAATTCGTTCACCGAAACCCTCTTAATCGCCACGTCCATGGAGTCCTCCTCCACTCTGGTGAAAACAATAACCATAATCTGCGCCAGAACCGACTTCGCACAGATCTGATTAGTACCGGTGAGTCCACCGAGATTGACGTTGTAACAAGTCCTCACCATGTTCACCAAACAATCGCCGCGGATGAGCACGGACGGCGATCTAATGGCGGCGAGCAGCGCGCGGAGGACGGCGAGGTCGATCGGCTCCTCGCCGAGCCCGCAGGACTTGCAGACGGCGTCGACGATCCGAAACCCGAGGCTCTGGGGATCAGCGCTGTCGATCTCGCCGCGGACGAGGCCGAGGGAGAAGAGCCTGAAGGCGCATTCTAGAGCCGGCTCGGCGACCTTGGCGTAGCCGGAGTCGAGGGCAAGGAAGAGCGGCTGCAGGACGAGCTCCGATTCGGAGAGGGAGAGTCCGAAGAGAGCCGAGCTGAGATCGGAGGAATCGGAGATGGATTCGAGCTTGTCGAGGACCGATTTGCAGGAGGAGACGAGATTGGAGTGCTTACGCCATGCGGCGTTCTTGATGATCTTGTCGAGGGAGGGGCCGAGGACACGGCCGCACCGGGAAGGCCCGCCTAGGGTTTGCGAGGCCGACATTGTTGAGGGCAGTTTTCTCTCTCTCTGGATCGGTGAATACCAGAGCTCGGAGCATTCACAGATATGACGGCGTCGTTTCACTGGTTCGGCTTGTGGGAAGAACTATTTACATTTGAGAGATCAGATTTGAGTTTTAAAAATAAAAAAATAAAAAAAATAAAAAGGTTACAATTTCGGTGAATGAAGACGAGATGTGTGCCCGTGCGCCGACAATTGCGTAATCGGAAATATTCCAACAGTGAAGGTTAGCGGGAGAAGAGTTATTGAGTCTGCGCGCGCGTCTTTAGAATCTCGTTTGTGTCCCTTTAATTTTCAGATTACTTTAAAAGACACCCACTTTATCATTTTAATTTTAAACTAGTCCTATTTAATTCTTTCTATTATAATTCTAATTGATTTTTGAGGAAAAAGAGGAAATTTATCTTAAATAACTTGTTTTATTAAAATTTTATTTAACAAACATAAAGATATCAGTATGACAACCTTTAATCCTTTTTTTTTTTCCTTCTATTTTTAACAAAAATTATAATAAAGTAATTAAATAAGCTTTTACATATATAGATAAGTGATTAGTAAACTAGTTCATAGTTTGAAAGGTAAAATGATAATAACCTAAAGTTGAATGTGCATACATGATATATACATATATATATGTATGTATATATATATATTTATAGGAAATTGATGAATACTTCAATCTCACCTAATCTGGTCACCTGAGTTTGCATCTCTGTCACGTGAGCTACAGATCATTGTATTATTTGGAAAATGCTCCCTTTCACTTTTGTCAATCTCCATTTTTGTCCACATTTGACTTCCGCCAACTTATCAAAGCACTTTTTTTTTTTTTTTTTTTGGTTCCCTGCGTCTAAAATGGTGCTTTTTTAGTAGGAAAAAAAGGTGCTTTAGTTACGTTAGGTTAGGGGAAGAAAAATTCGAGGAAAATGAATGCTATGATTCACATTTAAAGAACCTAAGGTTTAAAAAAGGTGATATAGCTTTAATATCAAATTTAAAATAGAGAAATAATTTAGATCAGAATAGTCTAATTTGTCATATATCCTCAGCTGAATACAAATATCGGTAACATTCATAACATCAACAATTAAATATTATAGTTGATAATACAACAACGAACAGTTAAAATGTATAGAACAAATATTTACAATCAGTAAAACATACCCAAAATATGTTTCAAAATGGAATGGGGACTGTCTCCAAGAAACAATGACATTCATTCAATTCAAAAAAGCCATTGCTTGTTATAGTCTTTTATAACTTTCCAATATATTAACTTCTTACCACATGGCAAATTTAAATAATTCTATTTATATCCATTGACGCTTCCGTTACTTTACCATGCTGACACTAGTGATTTTTCCTTTGTAACTTTTAATTTTTTCCAACTTCATAAAATGCACTTTAAGAATTAATTTTTTATTCACCTGTATATCATTTTATATATGAATGTACTATTTCAAATACCTCACATAGATAAACACATGTCCACCTAAATCCGTCACAAATATGATGCATATCTCATTTAAAATTATAGATCCAAAATAAGTTTCCGTAGCCATTTTCCAACAACAAATGCTTGAAGTTACAAAAATCTTGGTGCAATTAAGTTATCCAGACACAAGACGTTAAAATGAAATAATGAATGCTCTATTAGGACCTCCTCGTAAATGAAGAAAAATAGCATCTCAACCTCCGAACTTTTAATAATGTAATATCCGTTCCTTCAATTACAGAATTATTTAACTTTTGCAGGAATCATCTCTTTTTTTTCCTTTTTTTTTTTTTTGGTTTTTTATGGTTCGCATTTCATGTTATAAAAAAAATAACACACACACGCAAGTCTATATTTATGTATTGGGATTTAATCCCTCTCTTTTTAACTTTTTTTTGGTTTTCATAGATATGATTTTGAGTCTCTGACATGCATAGATATCTCATATCGACTGCACATTAGGCTGCGGCTAAAGAATTTGATAGAGTTTATTGTGACCTTTTGGATTGGGTGATTGTCATGGGAAAGAAAACAGCCATAGACTAAGATAATAATAATAATAATAAAAATAAAGCTATTAATTTGATAATTTTTTTTTGGGTGAAATAATTAATTTGATATTCTATCCAAGGAACGTTTGTTTATGTCTAGCAAACCAACGGCTTGTCTGTTAAAGTGATTACGGCTTTGTGTTAGGAACCTAGTGATAGTAGGTTAATATTCTTGTTAGTAGCTTAGTATTAGTGTTGGCTAATTAGAATAGTTAGTATAAAAGAGGATTGAGGGCTATTGGGACAGGGGGAATGAGTTTTATCTGATTGTGAGTGTTTGGCTGAGGCTATTGGGAGGCTTGGGGGTCCTAGAATTCTCTCCGTTATCGTGTTATTTTATTGTAGTTCCATTTGGACTCAATAATATGATTACATTTCCGGGTTCCTATCACTTTGTGGGCTTTTCTTGTGACATACAACCAACACTATAATACGTTTATGGTGCTTTTGTAATATTGAATCACAAAGTTTTTTTTTTTTTTTTTTTTTTTAAGGGAATCCAAGATTTTATTTTTGGTTGATGTTATTGTTAACTTGGAAAGAATAAATAATTGAATACCAATTTGTTTTTTTTTTTTTTTTTTTTCTCTTAAAGAACTCATAGTTGACCTTTAGAAGATTTTGACGACCCGAAGGATTTTACTAGAGAAGATATAATGTTTTATCGTGTAAAGAATTAAGATATTCAAGAAAATAATTTTCCTTAACGAGAATAAAAGATTTTGTTCGTTCAAGGCTCAAACTAAACTAAACTAATAAGGAAGAAAATAAAAGGAAATAAAAGGAAAAAAAAAAAAAGGAAATAAATCATATAAAAGAAAAGATCATAAAATTTCAACGCCAATTAAAATCCTTTATCCTTATTCCTTCAACACTTTAGTTCCCCGTTTACTAACAACAAAGTTTTTACTTTTATATACATCCATGTGAGAGTATTTTAATGGCTATGACCTATGAGTTTCCCTTTTCAATCAATATGCTCACTCGATAAGGCCTTGATTTCTCTACCTCGAACTAGAACCGACACTTACCTAAAGTCAAATTCTATATAACAAAAGGAGTGATTTTATTTAGTAGTAAAGATCTTTAAGAATATAAATTAAATCTAATATGATAACTTCAATTTCAATTCGACCAAAAATTTATTGCTTCTAAGGAGTTTATATAATATGGTAAAAGAGTATAGTTTTTAATGGGGACTTATATGAGATAATTAATTTTGAGAGTGAGTAAAGGGGAAAAAAAATAACAAAAAATTTTAGTTTAAAATTTGAAACAAGAAAAATTCAATTGAGACGATAGCCTTCACTTGATACAATGTAGATCCGTAATATAAATAAATATATATATATATATATATATTTGTTGTTGAGACGTTTAAAGGGTTAGTTTCTCTTTTTCAATTAATCTGCTCACTCTAGTAATGCCCAAAGTCATATTCTATATAACAAAAAGGAGAGACTTTATTTACTAGAAAAGATCTTCTAGAATATAGACTTACTAATTATACACACTGCGTTTTACTATATAAATGTAGCTTGAACTCACTCTCTCGTCACTTCTAATGTTTCAAAACAAAAAACAATGGAGCAGTATGGTTTTTTCAACACCAGTAGCGAGCGTGTTGGGAGTATTGCAAAGCCCCTCCGGCGAGGAAAGCGCACTACCACTACTGTCAAGAGGGAGTACTACCCACCGCCGTTGACAACATCTCTGGCACGACAGACGAGCCATCTAGAGAGGGTGAAGAAGCGGTTCAACTTTGTCAAACGTTGTGCTGATGATGGTCAACGACTTGTCGTTGAAGTTGAGGAGATTTCGGATGAGAACCACTACTACTTGAAAGTGCGTAGGGGCGACGAGCGTCTCACTCTGAGTCTTATTCCCATGAGTGAACTGGACAATCATGATGATGATGATGATGTTGATGACGACAATGACGACAATGAGATGATCATGAATGACGAGGATGTTTTTACCGATGGCAATGAGATTGTTGATTGTGAGGAAGGTGGTGGAAATGGAGACCAGGTTAAGACGGCGGACAGGGATCACTCACCTCCAAAAATGGCTTTTCCGTTTTTTGAATCGGTTTTTGAGCCTTTGAGTGTTGGATCTATCATGTAATTTTTATCATAACAAGAGTATGTTTAAGTGGTCATTGTACTCACTGCATGGGAAGTCTCTAATTAGTTTTATTTATATTTGATTTCCTTCTTCTTCTTTTTTTAACGAATTTATCTTCTTTAATGTCTTTATTTAATTTTTTCTCCTGTTTGTGAAGAACTGAAATGTACATTTAGATGCATGATGTCCGTTGGACTGCATTTTGCGTCTAACATGCTGTTGCAAGGGTAACAAACAACGTACCATACTTTAAACTGACAAAATAAAATAAAGAAAAGACCACACCAAAGAAAAAAATAATAATATGCCTGGTTGAAAAGCCGATCAAAATTGCAAAATCTCAATTGGATGCTGCGGTGGTAGCCTCGACAAGCGGCTTGTCCTTGGTTAATGCCTCCCAGTCGAGTTGCCTAAGCATTTTGAACCTTTCATTTAATGGCACGAACCTGACTTGAGGAGCCACAATACCACATATTTCCGCTTTATGGATTAAAACCACACTAGAAGCCATATCCGGGCCATGGAGTTTTCCCGTCAGCAGCACTCGAAGAGGCATGAACAGTGACTTCCCCTGCACAAGTAAAATCAGGCTTATAGTTGACTAATAAAAAAAAAGGGAGACTTTGATCGTCACAGATAAAGAAGTTTTTCACTAGGAAAAGAAGAGAAGGGCAAGGGGACATAAACATGAGAGAGAATCCACCTTGCGCTTTAGTGATTTGCCAAAGCTCTTAACCCACTTCTGCCAACCAGCACTACCTTCTTCAAGTGCACTAAGGATTTCACCATTGTCATAAGCAGCTATGAGGCTGGCCGAAAACTCAGCAAGTTTGTCGTCTAAGATGGGCTTGGCTTCAGGACTGCAGACAGCACCACCAAATTTGAAGTTATCGAATAGTGGAATATTACCCATATATTCGGAATTTGAAGTCTAACTGTAGAACAAAAAAATATCACATCCTTTCAGTGGAATAAATATGTAGCAACTCTATAGACAATTTAAATGAGTCTTAAGCCAAGAATCCTGCTGGAAACATTAACAAGGCACAGCACAATTACACCCAACATTAGAACGCTCATGGTAACTTGTTGACTTCATGTTTTGTTTTAAATGTAGTTTTTATCATGCAAGACACATTATGGTAACAAAATCTGTTTACAGTGGAACTGATAATATCTAAGACGTCAATCAAAGTCGGGCAAAATATATCGAATCATATAGGAAAGTTTGTTGGTGGAAGTGTTGCAGCACTTTTCAGTACGTGAGTTTCCATGTAGTAAAACCAGAGTTCAAAGTACAAGGAATTCAAATCACCTCTTTAAAGTATCATGTAAAGGATAAGATAGCATGTTTGACAGTGCCTTGTCCGAATCTGGTATCAAGTCAATCCCATCTTTGAGCAGCTGAACTGCTTCCTGTCGTTCACAATCAAATAGTAAAACATAGCAAATTATTAGCTTTGCACGACTATAGAATGCTATAGCGGTGCAAGAGTAATGAACTTCAGGGTAACCAGAGGGAAGCCATGATTTAGTTCCTAAGGAAATTTAATATCCTATCAAAGTGAACCACACAACCTAACTCTGTCCATTCGTGACATAAAGAGAAACTGACCTCATCCCACTAGAGCATGAACCAAACAAATCCTATGAAATAGAATGATCCACCATGGTGCAAATTTACTAATATATTTTAGCTAAAGACCAAAAGATACTGATTCTAGAAATGCACAAGCCACAAGAGTGCAATCGAAATTGTAGAAAGATGATTCTTACGTCAATAAATGGCCCCTCTGATTGTGTAAGGAGGCCAGTGCTTTTCCATCGCTCACCAATAAGCTTTGTCAGCTCTTCCAAGGGAATTACTCTTAAATGTTCACCATTCATCCACCTTAGTTACAGAAAAGAAATCAGAAAACCGTGTACTATATTCTAGAGATAATAACCACAAAGAGAGATGCCTTTCCAAGTTCCATAAAAGCAATGGAAGGCTAACCACGAGAAGGAAAAGCATAGTTTCTCTACAGATGGTAGATAAAAGATCATATTAACCTTAATTTGGTGGAATCAAAGATGGCCCCACTCTTGTTAACTCGATCAATTGAGAACTTTTCAACTGCAAAAATCATGAGAATTAGGAATTCAAAAATCAATGACAAGAAAACCAAGATACTAAGCATTAACCCCAAAATTTCACAGAAATCTTTCCGGAGATGAGAGAAAGAAGAAGAATTAAACAGAGAGAGGTCACAAGATCGATCACTAACCGAGTTGCTCAAGAGTGAAAAATTCATTTTCTGTGCCATCACCCCAACCTAATAATGCCAGGTAGTTCACCATCCCCTGGGGAAGATACCCCATCTCCCTGAACTGTTTAGATGGCAGTTCAAAACATGAAAAAAAAAATTATCATCACCATAAAAGAGAAAACAACTCTAAGAAAAGTGAAATTTTCTATTAAAAAGAAAACAAATAAGAAAAAAAATTTAAGGAAATTGGGGAAGAATAAGACTCTGTACCTAAATTTTTTGCACAACCGTAACATGCATTTTTATAAGCAATTATTACCTGGCCAACTGAAGTTGCACCATGACGTTTTGAAAGTTTACTCCGGTCAGGTGCAAGAATCAAGGAAACGTGAGCAAAGTAAGGCATTGGGAATCCTAAAGCCTGTGTCAAAATGAAAATGTAATAAAGCCAGCTTCCCCATGTTGTTAAAAAGATCAAGTACTTTAAAAAGGAAAGGCAAACTGTTTACAGAATTTCAAACTTACCTTATATATCAATGCCTGCCTTAAAGTATTTGGTAAGTGCTCTTCTGCTCTGAGAAAAAATATGTTAAAAGAATTAGAGAACATATATACAGCAATGAATCCACATCAACCCCCAAAAAAATGGTGAATTGCATGAGGGCATGGGCATTCTCCAATGTATTAAAAGGTTACCTAATAACATGTGAGATTGCCATGGTAGCATCATCTACTGTGACACAGAAATTGTACACAGGTTGTCCATTGCTCCTCATAATAACAAAATCTCCAAGTGTGTCCAAATTCCAACTGACCTTCATCACACTATGAAACCAAGTTAACAGCCTATATAACTTCATTGTTATTCAATGTTTTAAGATCTCATTCACTACAAGATTGTTCATGCAGTTAAAGTTGCTATTTCTCACAGTTACACATAAATGGTAGCTGTCATTTCAAACAAAAGGTCCTCGATTAAGTAAATTTTCAATGTCTTATGAATTCTTCATAATTTAGTTAGATTTCGCTCTGAAACGAAGTTAACAACCTATATAAGTTCATCGTGGTTCATTGTTTTACAATCCCATTCACTACAAGATTGTTCATGCAGTAAAAGTTAAAGGCTTGTTCATGCAATTAAAGTTACAGACCCAATCCTATCTTGAAACATGTAGTCAAAAAGGTACTTTAAGATATTCTAAGTTCTAACAATCTCACATCTGCTATTAATTGCAAGCAATCAAATCATGAAGTTTCAAGCTCCACTAAATTGCTATTCTTTTCACATTTCACACATAAATGGTAGCTGCTGGTTTCAAACAAACAGTTCAGCGTAACCTCGATGTAGTAAATTTTTACTGTGACACTAATACCGGAGAGGATGTAACTGAAGAAACAAGAGAAAATTCAAAAGTTGTTTGAAAAACATTCATTTTCTGGAATTATATAGGACCAGAAAGAAAAAGTAAAATTACCTCTCCTCGAATAAGGTCATTGATTTTCAAACTCCCTTCCTTTCGCACACGAAACCTATATGTATGAGGCGTTCCCTTCTCCAGCTCCTCTTGCACTTCATCATCTGTTGCATTGGCCCACTTTCCTGTGTACACTGGAGGTAGCTGCTTTAGTTTTGCAATCTCCTTCATTTTTTCTAGCTCCTGGAGAGAATAACGTTAAAATATAGAACATCAATATACTCATGTCAACACATATTTTTAAGTCCAAATATAATTACCTCGTTAGAGCAAAAGCATCGATAAACATGACCAGATTCCAAAAGCTTCTCTGCGTATTCCTTGTACATAGAATTTCTTTCTGACTGCCTATAAGGGCCATAGTCCCCACCAACACCAGGTCCTAAAAATTATACCCCATTAGTCTTACAACCATTTCATATCACGGAGAAATCCAACTACACTCGCTATACCAAAAAACTAGACCGCAAAACAAAAATTTACTGGCAAGACCAATTATGACTCAATCAAGCAAGTATAAGGGCCCATTTGCGAGGACTTTTGGAGGCGTAGTTTTGGAGGTTGGGTTGGAAATGCATGTTTGGGGGGAAGACTTTTGGAATGAATTGTGATATAAAAAATATTACAAAAATTTGAAATGTGTTCAGAAAAAAATATGCAAAATGGATCTTATTTTGCTCGTCCTGTCGTTATAAGTATTTTGACATAAAAATCATCTTACTTCGATTTGAAATAACAAAATTATGGACTTTTAAAGTATGAGTTTTTTGAAAATGGAAAAGAGAGAAAGTGAGATGTAGAATTGGGAGTTTTGGATCTGATGGTAAAACTCCGTCTAAAAAAGTTCCCCCAAACAGGGCCTAATTCAACTCCCTGTCCATCTAACGTCAGTTTGATTCTTCTGGAGATAAATTAAGTTCATCCAAATTGGCTACAAATAGTCGAAATTTCACCTCAATCATAACATCAAAAGTTTAGCCTTTACGAGCTGCAAGAACTACGAACACTCAGGCAATTATTAATACCTTTACTACTAAATACTATGTCAATTCGAAGTACTAAAGCGAGATAACATAAATTAAAGAGTCTGAAACCTAAATTCCAACTAAAACTAAACAGCAGCGAATAGTACCTTCGTCCCAATCGAGACCAAGCCAAGACAGATCTTGCAACATAGTCTCCTCGGATTCTTTGGTGGACCTTTCCAAGTCAGTGTCTTCAATTCTCAGAACAAATTTCCCCCCTTTAGACCTGAAAAGAAAAAAAGAAAAATCGACACTTTCGACATTCAGAAACGAATCCAAAATCTCCAAACTTACCACCACAGCAGAACCAAACCAATTTCTTAGAAAAAGAAGAAGAAGAAGAAAGTTAAACCTAGCAAAGAGGTAATTGAAAAGAGCAGTTCTCGCTCCGCCAACATGAAGATTCCCAGTGGGAGAAGGAGCGAAACGAACTCGCACGTTCCCTTCTTCGCCGCCATTTTTTGCAGAGACAGAGAAAGTTCTTATCCGTCGGAAATCTTGGATTCCTTTGCTCCTGCAGTACAGACAAGACCGTCGAAGAAATGGAGGAGCAACCTCCGGACAAAACCTAATCCTCATCCATGGCGCTCCCACTAAGGTCGCCATTTTCGACTTCTCTGCTCGATTCCAGTGAGAGGATAACGAAATTGTAAGCTGTAACTGCTGATTACCGCGTGTGTAGGCAGGACTCCGTTTTTGTTTTGTTTTTTCTCTAGCCCCAAAAAAAAAATAAATAAATAAAAATTCTTATTTCTAGAGCACAAGACAATATAATATATTTTTTTTCTAGCACGAATATTATATTTGCACTCTTTTTTCTTAACGTCTACGGGTCGCGCCGTTAGCTGTCAGTAACGAAAAAGCGAAAGACATTTATTTTATACCCTGTACTTTGCTTAAATTGCACATATACCCTCTTAATAAAATATTTAAATTACAAATCAAATTTAATTTACTTCTAAAGCGCAAGTCATGGTTGTGGACTATCAAAATACGATTTTTCATCATTTAACCAAAGGAGGAGTAGGAACTCGTTTTTCTTTCTTTCTTTTTTTTAAGCAAAAAGGAGTCGATTTAAAAAAAATTTAAATAGGATTATAAGGTGTAAAATTACTACTAAACTATATTATAACGAGATCATTTCCAATGTAATAATAGATATTTTCAACATGTAAATGTATCAAATGGTAAAAATATGCTCTTCTATCATTTTTTTTTTTTTTTTGACAAACCTTTTTATATCATTTTTTATTAATACGATAAATATCTTGTCAGAGTGCGTTGAGGATAAATATTTCCACCAAGGTGTGTGGTGTGTTTCTGTAATTTAGACAAAATACAGGGAGTGTCAACATAAATAAATAAATAAATAAATAACTCCTATCCCGACAAAAAAACGACGAGTCGTTTTGCCACAAACGACCCTGCAAAACCCGCCGGCTTGGAGGCGTCTCCTCCCTCAAACACACACCCTTATTAATATATTCTTGTTCCCTGCCTCACCGTCGTCGCCGAAAGGATGAAGTATGAACACGGTTTTCGCCCGGAGCTCCGACGAAAAGTCTGAAACTTTCGATACATTCCCATGACTTCCTCCGTTTCATCACAAGCTCTCGGTCTCCTCATCAGTTCCTCACCTCACCCGCCGCGGCTCGCGAGGCCAAAGAAATGGCGGTCGATTGTGACGATGAAGGACAGGAGCAACAACCCTAGGCCGTTGCAGAAAGGGAGAAACCTCAGCATCGAAGCCATTCAGACCGTACAATCCCTGAAGAGAGCGCAAAAAAACCATGGCAGTTTGGAAAAAGTGTTCGATTCCAAATTCAGACGACTGTTGAAGTTCGACATGATGGCCGTTCTTCGCGAACTCCTCCGTCAGAACGAATGCCTCTTGGCTCTCAAGGTTTCACTTTTAATTTCATAACATATATATACAGATATATATATATATATATGTGTGTGTGTGTGTGTGTGT
The DNA here is from genome assembly GCA_009761775.1 of Ficus carica. Classification (NCBI taxonomy): domain Eukaryota; kingdom Viridiplantae; phylum Streptophyta; class Magnoliopsida; order Rosales; family Moraceae; genus Ficus; species Ficus carica. The sequence continues at coordinate 657,279 of CM019748.1, read as the reverse complement.
GTGTGTGTGTTTCTATATAGATTTGCCTTCTCAATTTTACCTGATTCTGTTCAGGTTTTCGAGGACATTAGAAAGGAGTACTGGTACAAGCCTCAGGTCTCGTTGTATGCTGATATGGTCGGAGTCTTTGGTGGAAGTGGATTTATTGAGAAAGTTGAATTTGTTTGCCTGTACTTGAAAAGAGAGGCTAATTTACAGCCTGAAATTGAGGGTTTCAATGCTCTGTTGAAGGCTTTGATTAGTTTGAACATGGCTGAGCTAGCGATGGAGTGTTATTGTTTGATGAAACAAATAGGTTGTGACCCAGATAGGACGACTTTTAGAATACTCGTGAATGGCTTGGAATCAATGGGAGAAACAGGTTCTTCAGCTGCTGTGAGACTGGATGCTCAGAAGTTTTATGGTGAATCTTTGGAATTTCTGGATGAGGCTGAAGATTTGGCACCAACCCATTAGAAATTGAAGCAAATATGTATTGTTATTGTTGTCTCAACAATGAGGAGGTATCTATAATCTCTCTCTTGCTGTTTTGTAAATTGAAGAATTATATTGCTACTGATAGTGTCTGAAAATGGTGAAATTTGAATGATAGGAAATTGATTCTCTGGTGACTTTTGAGCTTCATCTCCTAGCATTCAGCGCCACAAAAAAAAAAAAAAAAAAACTAAACCAAAACCAAAAACAAAAACAAGAGCTGCATCTTTCTCTATCATCTACTAAGATGGCAAAATGAGTGTCTTGTCATGTGGGAATCACCAATTAACTCATTTTAGTTTTGCTCCATATTTATATGTTAAATTTGCATTTTATTTGTTTAACTAAGGATACATACTGCATAACTGGTTAGAGAAGAAATTGTCTCGAGCTTATCGTCCGATCATTTTCTTGAAGTTAACTCTGTCTAAGCTGTTTCTAACCTTTTACTATGTTAAATTGCTCGTGTTTGAGATCTATGTCTATAGCTCTGCTAAATTGGAGTTCTTTTAGATGCTGGATTAACTAATATTATCTCTGAGAACTATGCGGTTATAAAGCAAGTGTAAAGACAATTAAAGCAAGGATAATAACCGAAAGCAGAACACAGTGAGTAATGCAGGCTAAAATTAGTATAAGGATACTTTTTTCCGTAACTAAAGATTCCACCCACAATTAGTCGTTACTTTAATATCATTTTGTATATAAAAAGGGACAAAACTGGGACCTCGTGTTCCAAATTTTTCAACTTTGTTCAACAACTTTCGCGCTTCTTTTTGACTAGGACCTCATCTTCTTGGGATAGATGAAGATTCAACACTCATGAAACTCATCGACAGGACTTCTCGAAAGTTTACCTTGGTAACCCTGGTTTCAGAAACGAGATTTTGATGATTGTAAAACATTCCCATATCAGAATTGCTTCCCCTCGAATGTCTGACCGAATCGCCACTCCGCCGGAGCAACATTGTAAGACGTGAGTGTTCTTCCAGTGCTAGAGGTTACCTCAAAAGACAGAGGCTGACCTTTCAGGTTGATATTGCTTTGCCAGTTCTGTCCCCAATTTCTCGCCATCGGAATCCACCCGGTTTTCGACCCCTTCACTTTCACCGCAACAACTTCACCATCCAAGCCGACATTAGTAATCAAGACTTGGTAGAAGTGAGAGCTTCCACTGAGTGTGAATCTCAGCCCACCTCTCCTCGCACATTTCACCCTATCCAAACACAAACAGTTTTTCAATCACAACAAAGAAACTTGCAAAATTCTAATCTCTTTATACAATCTCATCTGTGTTAACTTACCTCCTATACTGAACAGGCACAATATCTGCTTTCCTCTCAGCAATTTCAGCAAATGCGGCCTCCGACATCTCAAAGTGCTCCTTGGGGAAATTGCACCACCCGCCATAATCGGCCGAAAGCCCGAAATTCGGAGGGCAGAAATCTGTAGCAGTGAGAACAATAGAAGGGCTTCCTTGCAGGCACCACAAGATATGGTCAACACATCTCATCTCATAGCAAGCCCCACAGGTACTACCTCTATTGAACAAAATGCTGCTTAGTCCCGCACTATACTTCCCATAGGTGATTCTGTGAAGGTCTCCATAACCACAAGCCCCTTCTGTAACATGGAAGAACAGTAAAACCCTTTGAGCACTGTACACTGGTCCGTTTGGTTGGCCGGTTCCAACATAAATTTTCCAGCTCAGTTTTTAACTAGTTTTTGAAAAATCAATTAACTCCAACATAAAAATTCCAACTCAAACTGGTGTTCCAAAACGGAAAAAATAGCTAGAACTCTTGAACTTCAAGCATCATTTCTAGAGTAAAGATAAAGGAAAAAAAAAAGGTACCATTTATGATGGAACCATCTGTTTCCTTGGTGTATGTTGCAGTGGCAGTTTTCCACTCTTCAGTGTTGGTTGCAGCAACCCATGCTTTGAATATAAGCAAGCAAAGGAGTGTGGTTTTGAGGGCAGCCATTTCAGAGGGTTAGGTAGATGAAAGTTCTTATCTTTACTTCAAATGGGTTTCTCTCTCTCTTTCTCTCTCTACTTTTGAAGAATGATCTGGAGGAGATGCAGCAAGACTTTTGTTGATGGATGGAGCCTAAAAACTCAGTTGTAAAGGTGGTGACTTTGTCAAAATACACAGCAATAATATGTCTGTAATTCACATTGTAGGGCACATTCTGCGAGGGAAAAAATGGGGTTGGTCCACTCCACTGCTAGACTATGGAAAAAAGAGAAGTGCTTTCTTTCTTTTCATTCGTTCTTCTTTTCTTCTTTGTAAATAGTGAACTTAAACACAGGCCAGAAGAGAGAGAGAGAGAGAGCCGCATGCAATTTGGCTACATGTGAGAAATATTTTGAGGCCTTTTTGCTGTTGGCAGACAGACAAAGCAGAAAGCCCAAGAACAAGTAAAATTAAGAACCGGGCTGTGAAGATTTTAATATTTTATTTTATATTGGAGGGGTTTGGACGAAAAAGGTTGTTTTTGTTCCGGCTCGTCTTTTAATAAAGTAGTGTTTTAAGTATACTGTAGTGTTGCAACCATTAGCTAGTGATCTCAAACACTTTTTTTTTATTTTTTTATTTTAAAACTATTTGACGAGGGCATGCTGGGTAGACAAATAAATTTATTTAAAAAAAAAAAAAAACTACGTGACAATTCTACAATAGTGACGAAAAATCAATATAGAATAAATATTCACTATTTTAAATATAACTAAAGATAAAGATGTACCAGCTCTTCCAGAGGATCTCTAATTATAAGAGGTTCGGCTATGGAAACCAAAATTGCTTCAAAGATTCTTTTAAGGGAAGAGTACATGATCAGTACTTTACTGAACTTTGAACAACACGTGCAAATCCTATCCGTCAAATTTTATCTCTAAAGTTACGCTGGAAGTAAATAACATATTTATGAAAGTCAAAAGAAGTAAATAATATATTTATAAAACTGCTAAAATAAGTAACATATTTATTATTGAATAATAAAAACATATTCGCTAGTAAATATAGTATATATTTATTTCAGTTTTTGTAAATGTACTATTTAGTGCATGCATACATATGTTTGGTGGCATTTTTGAGAATTACTTTAAGCAAATGAACATGTTATACTGAAGGTTTTTACCGTGGTCCAGATTTTTTTTTTTTAAGTACATAAATATATATAAAACTCAATTGTAAAATTGAAGAGGAAGAAAATTTACGGCCAAAACAAAAAAAAAAAAGTTTGTGACTATTTAAAGGTGTATAAACTGTATATCGTATATGTAGCTGACATATTGAGTTTAAATGGCATGCTTTTGCTTTTCGTGGTGATAAATGTATGGTCAGAGTTTCAACTATAGTTTCTCGTTAAGAGTACTCTTAGAAATTCTGAAAATGACAATGTAAGTTATGTTTGAAAATAAAACCTCATCTTTATTTTTCAAGTTTGTTGGACAAGAGTATCATAACCTCTCCTCACTCATAAAACATGTCAGCAACTTAGCATACTCGATCAAGTTTCAAGTTTTGAATAATTAATTGACTAAAAGTTGAAGGAAGAATTCGATTAGAAAATCGAGAAAGAGTGAATAGGATAGGGGAAAAAAAAAAGGCCAGTTACCAAGAAGAACAAATAAAGTAAAGAACGAAAGCTTATATTAGGGCTTCATTGGAATTCATTACACACATACAGAGTCACAGCAATTGCATGCTGGGAAGGAAACATCCATGGTCGAGAGAAAACTTCCACTCCCAGTGATTTTTTTCTAAATTTTACTTTTAAAAACTTTATATATATATATATATATATTTTATTTTATCCACTAAAAATTTATTGTCAGTATACTAATCTTTTTAAAACCTTTATATTTTAGTATACGTCAACAGTAAATGGCTCATGGTCATTGAAATGAAACCTCATACAAACAGGATTCCAACACAAACAAGACCAGAGCAATTTATTCTCAGTACACTAATGCTCTTGTACTCTCACACACGCACACACATATATATAAACTGCTCTTTCACATATACATATTCACAAAGAGGATTCCAACACAAACAAGTACAGAGCAATTTATTCTTAGTACACTATTGCTCTTTTACACTCACACACATAAAAACACACACAGACATATTATTTATATATTACACACACGCATATTAACTGCCCTTTCACACAAACACGTGAAGAAAGTTTACTAGAAAGTACAGATAGAGCTGAACCAATTCTCACGTACGAGTCATCCTTCACTTCCGTCTTACATACAAATTCTTCACCCGAAAAAACTTGGCAAACCACCTGGAGTTTCTTGTGATCACGACATGCCCAATAATCACTCCAACAACAAATCCGCATCCATATCCAATCACCACAACCTTCCAACCAAATTCAAAAACAGACCCCCAGCTATCTTCTCGCTCTTCTTGAGATGGCGGAAGCGGTGGTTCGGAGTTTCCACACTTGTTTGGCAGAGGAATTCCGCACAGCCCCATGTTGCCCTCGTACGAACTGCTCCCGAAGGTCTCCAACTGGTTTGCTGGTGGTATAGGCCCTGCTAGTCGGTTGTGAGACACGTTGAAGTACTGAAGGAAATTGAGCTGCGTCAGCTCTTGAGGGATCCCTCCCGTGAGATTGTTTTGCGAAAGGTCCAACGATTCCAATGCTTTTAGGTTCGCCAACGCTGATGGTATGCCGCCTGTGAGATTGTTGTTGGAGAGATCGAGAGCGTGAAGCCCCTTTAGTTCTCCAATGACTTCTGGAATTTGTCCACCAAAGTTGTTGTTGGAGAGGTCTATGATGCAAAGCTCCTCATTGATAACGTCATAATATCTAGTCACCCCTTTTATTGTTATTGTAGTTGAGAAGCCGTAGGTCAAAAAGCGTGTAGAACCATCACTTGGCAATCTTTGTTGATACCTTTTTGTCCTCATGTAACTCAGACTCCCGACACTACTGTTTCTCATGGTCTTCCAATTTTGAATGTAGGCAGACGGTAACTTTCCGGTGAATTTATTGTAAGATACGTCGATTATACGCAGCGCTACAAAATCAAGGTCGGTTTGAGGCTCCTCTACTACTCCTTGGAAGTTGTTCGATCGCAACACTAGAATTCGCAGTTCTGGAAGAGATCCCAACCAATACGGGAAACCATCATTGAGTTGATTGTTTTCCACGGTAAGGAATCCAAGCATCTTGCAATTTGCCAGTGATCTTGGTAATTTTCCTTGTAACTGATTATGACCTAAATTGATCATCCTCAATTGGCTACCTTTCGCAAATACAGGAATGCTACCGGAAAAAGAGTTGTCTGCAAGCTCCAACAATGCCAGCGAATCACTGAAGTTTCCCAAACACGAAGGAAGCTCACCAACCAACTTATTTTTGAACAACCTAAGGACCCCAAGGGAACTAAAATTACAAATTGCAGGTGAAACTTCCCCTGTCAAGTAATTTTCAGCAAGGTTCAAGTGGAACAATGTCTTCCGGCATATGTTCATCAGCCATTCGGGAATCGGGCCGCCAATATGGTTACCTCGAAGCTGCAAGTTTCCCATTCTTTCTTGATGCCTCAGGAAGTCAGGAAAAACGCTTAAATTGCAAAAGGACAATTTTAATGTCATGTATTGTGGAGGAGTTTTGTCTACACCAGGTCTAATGAGGATGGAGAGATTGTTGTCGGACAGAGTTAGGGATGTAAGATTTTTTAGGCGAAGAAACATATCAAAATCCACGGTGCCGTTCAAATCATTGTCATCTAGAAAAAGGGTGTTCAAATTTATAAGCTTTGAAAATGAAAATGGAATTGGCCCGCTAAAGTAATTTGAAGAAAGCTCCAACTTAATGAGTTGGGTAAGGTTTCCTAAGGAGGAAGGGATGGGACCAGAAAAGTTATTTTCAAAAAGGTATAGATATTTGAGTTGCTTAAGATTACCAATGGAGAATGGAATCGCTCCCGATAGGTCACAGGAGTAAGCATATAACTCAATCAAGGAATCCAATTTCTCAATTGATGTATGTATTTCCCCTGAAAAGCTGTTTGCTTCCAGTCTCAATACCTCTAAAGCACTGCTTTGGTTAAAATGAGGCAATTCTCCAGTGAGATCATTGAACCCCACTTTGAGAATTTGCAGGTTTGGCCATTGAAAAATTTCGACAGGTAACTTACCTTTCAGGCCGCAACCACTTAGGCTGAGAGATGTCAAAGAAGAAAAATTTGCGAGCAAGGAAGGCACTGTGGATGATATGTTGACATGACTCAGAGAAAGTTCTTCTAAGCCCGTCAAGTTTTGAAATAGGCTATTGAAATCAGGTGTTTTGAGTTCCAAGAGGCTTTCTCCAGAATCAGAATCAAAATTGTATGACAAATCAAGAGAAGACAAGTGGGATAGTCCTGATATTTCAAATGGGATTTGGCCAGAAAAGACGGAGAATGAGAGATCGAGATAAGTCAGCATAGGAAGCTGCCTGATAGCAGTAGGTATTTTAGAGAAATTGAAATCGTTGTCGGCAAGGCTAAGCATCTCAAGGTGAATCAGTTTGAAAAGGCTGCTGTTGGAGTCGATGCTACCATAGAGACAACTGCTGCTCATGTTAAGGCCGATCACATGGCCGGTATCTTTGTCGCATTCAACACCATCCCACAGGCAACAATCGCCGCTCGTCCCGCCTCGTGTCCAGGAAGCAACCTTCGGATAAGCAGAAGGATCACCAGAAGCAGACTTATTAATGGAAAAACTTGCCTTAAACTGCAACAAGGATGACCTTTCATGCGCATGGCAAAGCGGGTGCGAGGAAGAGAAACGTAAAGTGATCGACAGGAAACAAGCAAGTATGAGAAGACAAGCAGAGGGTTTTTTGAGCATAATGGAAGACAAGAAGGAAGCCATGATTTATCTCAAGTGATTTGTGCTTTCGACTGGTAGGTTGGTTAGGAAGTGATATCTAAAAGCTGGTCTTTACAGGAGGCAAGATGCTAGTTTAGGTGGTGTTGGAGGGATATTCTCATTATGTTAAAAATGATATAATACCAAATGAGTAGTGTTGGACATGACTAGGTCTCAAATCTTTGGGGAATTTTTTTTTTTTTTTTCAAATCCATGTTTCAAACATAGACCGAGGAAAATTCCACCAACTGATGGAACGCGAAAACTTTTTGATGTGGCCGACAACAACAACCAAACAACGGGATCAACCATCTTTCCACGTCCTAGGGTACACTAAAAGTCTAAAAGGCTCTATTTTAAGTCAAGTAATTGGACTTTTGTGTAGACCTCTGGAGAGATAATACTTGATATTGGTGAGTTAGGCAGGGTGGGCCACCTTTGGCCCGGGGGCGGTTGACCCCCTTGTCTACGGGGCTCCTTTGCACTTTCATCTCAAAATATAAAATATTCACACTTAGTTTTCTTAATTTGTCCTCCTAAAATTTTGAAATCGTAATGTTTATGTTATTATTATTATTTTTTTTAAGAAAAGTTTTAATTATGCCCCAAAATTTGACATTTAAAATATATATATATATATCGAACTTTAAAAAAATCAATAAATCCAAAAAAAAAATCATGTTATTATCTAAATTCTTAATTTCATAAACTAAAATTTTAAAAAAATTAGTGTAATATTTGATTTAAAATATTTGGTTCAATTCATCTACCCTCTTGAAAAAACTTTCTACCTCTGTTTGAAATCAAGTCGTTAATTATTATCTACAGATTAGAAATAGATGATAAGTGAGCATCCTATCATTTCTACCATTAATTATGATATGATATGTCCTAGAGTACTTTATTTTTTATGAGTCAAGCTTTATTTGTCCAAGCTAGTATGATTATAAGTTTCTACTGAAGCACAAGACTAGTCGAGTGAACTCCATCTTTGACAATATCAACTTTTTTTTTCCCCAAAAAAAAAAAACAACAATTACAAGGATTAACTTGTTAACTTTTCTTTTTTTCGATCATAATTTTTCAATTTTTAAAAAACTGTAACAATACTCATTTTTCTCTCTCTAAACACATATTCAATTTAGATTCAACTCAAATTGGAGTTTTTTCAATCCAAATCAAAAATCCAAACATGAGCTTAGACATTTTGCATACCAGGTGTATCCACATTCAATGAATCAATCAGTATTTGTTGAGGAAATGAGTAAGAGAAGAGAATCGTAAGAGCACTTTTGTCAACCAAAAGAAACTGTGTTATTGAAGAAAGTACAATATATGTTTCTTTTTCCCTTTCAGGTGTTTGGAAAAAAAGAAAAGAAAAAGAAATAATGAATTTATGTAAGGTAATTGTGTATTTACAAAATACCTTTTCAATTCATCCTATTTCATTATATTCAAGATGTGATATAGTTCATTCATAAATTGATGATATGTAATCAATTGGCCATTACTTGATAATGAAAAGAATTCTTATGCTCAGAAATGAAAGGTTCCAAATGTTTTAATGAATCTTTGCTATATTAAACTATCTGTATATGTATATGTAATAAAAATATAATAATTTAAGAACCAATGAGCAATTAAACCAGTATGTTAACAGCAGTTACGGGATTTCGCCAAAAAATGACTTTTTTGCACTTTTAAAGAACTTATGGTCATTTCAACTTTAAAAAAAGAAAAAAAACGAATAGGCACCAATACATCACAAATGTAATAATTTAGGACCATCAAGCAATTAAGCCTATAGTTTAATGACCTAAAAATCATATATTACATCTTATAATAAGTAACAAACATCTTATAATAAAGTTTTAAAATCTTATATAAATATTGGTAAAAGTTTAAAGACTCTTTTGTAGCAGCTTTTTTATACCAGAAGCTCTTTTAAAGAGTTAAAGATTTTCTACAAAATTATTCCAACACTTTCAGAATCAACTAAAAGCAACTCGTTACAAAACTTTGTCGAACAAGCCTATGAGTTTCAATCCACTCTATGCGAATGGCAATACTACTTCAGACCCTGTTTAAAACAAATAAATAAATGAATAAACAAACTAATAAACTATTATTGCATGGTCAACGGGATGGATTCAAAATGGGCTATAGAAATGGATTAGTGATGAGTGAGTTTTATACTCGCGAATTGAGTACCTTTGCATCGATGTTTTGTTGGTTTTTCAAGCATTTTTGTTAGTTTAATGTGTTTCTTTCTTAATTTGTAGGATAGGTTGAAAAGTTATGTTTTGGTGCAATCGGGATACTTTGAAGATGAACTTGGTGCGAAAATGAAGTTTTGAGAGGAAAATGATTGAAGCCGCAGCTCCAAAAGGCAAGAAAATGGTGTTTTGACCGAGAGTTTGGAGCCGCAGCGCAAGAAAATAAAGATGCGGTGCCAAAAGTACAAGGACAAGCCCAAATTGGCAGAACTTGTGAAGCCACGGCGTGAGAACTGAAGCAGCGACGCTATGATTTTGAAATTCTGAAGAACTCCGGTGGAGTCGCAGCTTGAGAAACTGAGGCCGTGGCACCAGTGCACATCAATTTAGGGCAGAACCTGCGAAGCCGTGGTGCCAACTGCGAATCTCACAAGTTCAAAATTTGAATCTTTAAGAAAATTTTCTAATTTGCCCCTTTCGAGTTCAAGCCTATAAATAGCCTTTTTAGGGTTAAAGAGAAGGTTCTTTCGCCAGAGAGAAAGGGGAGGAAAATAACGCATAGAGGAGACGGATATGTTGCACCCCGAAAAGGATCTGTGGCTTCGAATTCGACTTTAAAATCAGTTTTTCTTCTTCCTTATTTTCTTAATGTTTAAGACAATTGTTAGGATTTTTATTTCTCAAGCATAAACTAAGTTTCTTTTCTAGGGCTACGATGTAGCCAGATAATGATTGTTAATTTCTTTTCTTAGTTAACTTAAATCGATGTCTATTTTTGTATATGCTGATTATTTTAATTTGTGCTTAGTACTTATGATTGTCTGGCCAATTCTTGCATCATTTAGAGATTCAATTTGATTCCGACAGGGGATAATTGAGTTTATCATAATTAGAATGTCATAAGATCATTATAGAATAGAGATATATTTGTGGGGCTAGTGTAGTAATATGAATTTCCTGAACTTAATGAATTTTGATGGGTTGAAATTGTCACAGAGATATAGGGTATATGCTTATTAGAATGAATTGTTAAGTCTTGACAAAGATTAATGACTATTTTAGAGAAATTAGCATATGAATAAATTGATTAGATTTGTAAGATTTGGCATGATTTATCTTGGTGAAATCGGAAAATTAGCATTTAGCATTCATTGTCCAGCTTGCTAGTCCAAGGCTTAGAGACTTGGCTGTCCTTTACACATAAGAGAAAATTATCTAAATAATCATCCTTTTTTTAATCTATTAACCAACATATACAAAATCTTCATTCTTGATACACAAATTTAGTTAACTTTAGTTTCATTTTATAAGTCAAATTGTCGGTGTTAATTTTGTATTACATTAATATAGTGATTTTTAAATTTGTAGTTTTCCTTTCCTCATAAATGGATAGGCCTAACCAAAATGCAGCCCTCTCTTGCTATCTATCTAGCTAATGGGCTCCCTAATATTGGACTGTGAAAGTCCAAGATCAGATTTTCTCATCACTCAAAATAGAATCGAAAAACAGGCTAACAAAGTAAAACCACTACACATTTTATCACAAAAAAAAAAAAAAAAAAAAAAAGTAAAACCACTATACAGTTCATATGTCCAAATTGCATTATTCTGTACCCAATCTATATTTCGAAAACACCTTTAGAAACAAGAATAATTCACTATTTGCATTTATCCCAGAATAGAGACCTATTCATATCCCATATTGACCTCAAAAAATGTCTGTGATTATTTATTTATTTATTTAAAGGTGTATAAACTAGACATAAATGTCCGTGACGACATATAGAGTTTAAATAAAGGTTTGCAAGCTTTTGCTTTTCATGGTGATAAATATACGGAAAGTGTTTCTACATAAAGTAGTGGCTACATTGGAATTCATTAGACACATAAGGAGTCATGGAAACTGCATGGCATTTGTAATGTAACCTCAGATAGACAGGATTTCCAACACAAACAAGACCGGAGCAATTTATTCTCAATACTTTACTGCTCTTTTACACTCGCTGACGTACAAACATATATATAATTATACACACACAAACAAGAACAGAGCAATTTATTATCTGTACGATACTGCTCTTTTACACTCAGACACACACAAACACACACATATTATACATATGTATAGATATATGTGTATATATATACATATAAACAGCTCTTTCACACCAACAAGTGAAGAAAGTTTACTACAAAGTACAAATAGAGTAGAAATCAATATTCACGTGCGAGTCATCCATCGCGTCCTTCTTACATGCAAATTCTTCACCCGAAAAGTCATGGAAAACCACCTGGAGTTTCTTGTGATCACGACATGCCCAATAAGCACTGTCCAGCTTGCTAGTCCAAGGCTGAGAGACTTGGTGGTCCTCCACACATAAGAGAAAATTATGTAAATAATCACTTTTTTGTTTTTAAACTATTAATTAACATACACAAATTCTTCATTCTTGATCAACATAACACAGATTTTAGTTAACTTTAGTTTAATTTTATTTGTCAAACTGGTTAGTGTTAATTTTTTGTATCACATTAGTGCAGTGGTTTTTGAATTTGTGTCATTAAGATGTTTTCACCTATTATAAAGGGATAGACCTAACCAAAATGCAGCTCTCTCTTTATCTATCTAACTAATAGGCTCCCTAATATTGGACTGTGAAATTCCAAGACCAGATTTTCTCAATCACTCAAAATTTAGAATTAGAATCAATGTGCCTAACAATAGTCGAAGCAAAAACCTCCGGTTTGTTTGTTTTCATTTTTTTAATTTAAATATCATGTTTATCTATATTTTCATGATTTATATTAAAATAGCAGTTCATAGGACAAATTTAACCTTACTTTTAAACTTTAATTCCATTAAGAATTATTTTGTTCTAAAAACCAAACAAATCTTTCTTTAAACATTAGTAAATATACATAAAATATTACAATGAATACACATCAAAACAATATAAAAAAATTTAATTGAAAAGATCATATTCAAAAAAAAAAAAAAAAAACTCCCTTTTCTACAGAAGGCTCGTGCGTTGTATCTCCGGGGAAGGACCTAGAGCTTTCTGGTGGCTCATGCGACGGAGCTCCAAGGTAAATTCCAAGCATTTTCTGTGGTTGAGGCAACGATCATCCTAGAACTTTTTCAGCGACAACTTGCATGGGCGGGGATCGAGTTCGTTAACGGTCTGCGGAGAAACTGTCACAATGTGACCTTAATTTTTGGTTGGAGCCCACAATGTGACCTTAATTCAGTGTTGGACATGACTAGGTCTCAAATCTTTGGTTGAAAAAGAAAAAAAATTCTTCAAATCCATGTTTCAAACATAGACCGAGGAAAATTGCACTAACTGATGGAACACGAAAACTTTTTAATGTGGCCGACAACAGCAACCAAACAACGGGATCAACCATCTTTCCAAGTCCTAGGGTACACTAAAAGTCTAAAAAGTTCTATTTTAAGTCAAGTAATTGGACTTTCGTCTAGACCTCGGGAGAGATAATACTTGATATTGGTTAGTTTGTAATTGGAATTTATCACTGTAAAATGATACTAGTTAGGCAGGGTGGAGCCAACTTTGGCCTTGGGGCAGTTGTCTACGGGCCTCCTTTGCACTTTCATCTCAAAATATAAAATAATTGATTTAAAATATTTGGTTCAATTCAGCTCCCCTCTTGAAAAATCTTTCTACCTCTGTTTGAAGTCAAGTCATTAATTATTATCTACAGATTAGAAGTAGATGATAAGTGAGCATCCTGTTATTTCTACCATTAATTATGATATGATTTGTCATCTACATTACTTTATTTTTTAAAATTTATTTTTTAAAATTATTTTTTAGTATATAATAATATAAAATAAGATATATCATAAATCTCATATATAAATAACATCTCAACCGTTAAAATTTATCAAATATTAATAAAGTAAGTTTTATTAATAAATATATAAATGAGACTTTATCGCAGATTTTTTCTTCTTCCTCAGTTTTCTTCCTTTTTTTTTTTTTTTTTTTTCTTCCTTAATAATCCCACATGACTATGTTTTTGTCCTTAAAAAACGTGCATATTTACTGAATAACCCCAGTCACATTACACTCTACTTTCTACACCCGGTTTTCCTATTTTTTTCTACATTTTATATCTCCTCCAACGTCCTTTCTTTACTGCCATTTACAGCTAGCACCAACCCATTGACAACCCATTTTTCTCCACCACTCGACACGTTGATGGCGTTTGGGTTCTCCTGAAGGACCTTAGCCAATGCGTGTGTGTGAGTGTGTGTGTGTGTGTGTGTATATATATATTTCATTTTATCCTCTAAAAATTTATTGTCACCGTATAAGTCTTTCTAAAAACTTAATGTTTTAGTATACGTCAACAATCCACTGCCGATTGCATGGTACTGAAATGTAACCTCGTACAAACAGGATTCCAACACAAACAAGACCAGAGCAATTTATTCTCAGTACACTACTGCTCTTGTACTCTCACACACACACACATATATATAAACTGCTCTTTCACATATATAAAATACATATACACAAACAGGATTCCAACACAAACTAGAACAGAACAATTTATTCTTAGTACACTATTGCTCTTTTACACTCACACACACAGACTTAATATTTATATCTTACACGCACGCATATTAACTGCCCTTTCACACTAACACGTGAAGAAAGTTTATTAAAAAGTAGAGATAGAGCTGAAACCAATTCTCACGTTCGAGCCATCCTTCACTTCCGTCTTACATACAAATTCTTCACCCGAAAAAACTTGGCAAACCACCTGGAGTTTCTTGTGATCACAGCATGCCCAATAAGCACTCCAACAACAAATCCGCATCCATATCCTATCGCCACAACCTTCCAACCAAATTGAAAAACAGACCCTGAGCTATCTTCTTGCTCTTCTTGAGACGGCGGAAGCGCTGGTTCAAAGTTTCCGCACTTGATTGGCAAAGGGATTCCGCACAACCCCATGTTGCCCTCGTAAGAACTGCTCCCGAAGGTCTGAAAATGGTTTGCTGGTATAGGCCCTGCTAGTCGGTTGTGAGACACGTTGAAGTACTGAAGGAAATTGAGCTGCGTCAGCTCTTGAGGGATCCCTCCCGAGAGCTTGTTTTGAGAAAGGTCCAACGATTCCAATGCTTCTAGGTTCGCCAACGCTGATGGTATGCCGCCTGTGAGATTGTTGTTGGAGAGATCGAGAGCGTGAAGCCCCTTTAGTTCTCCAATGACTTCTGGAATTTCTCCACCAAAGTTGTTGTTGGAGAGGTCTATGATACAAAGCTCCTCATTGATAACATCATAATATCTAGTCACCTCTTTTATTCTTATTGTAGTTGAGTAGCGGTAGATCAATCGGAGTGTAGAACCTTCACTTGGCGATTTTTGTGGATACCATGTCCTCATGTAACTCAGAGTCCCGACACTACTGTTTCTCATGGCCTCCCAATTTCGAATGTATGCAGACGGTAGCTTTCCAGTGAATTTATTGTAAGATATGTCGACTATACGCAACGCTGCAAAATCAAGGTCGGTTTGAGGTTCCTCTACTACTCCATGGAAGTTATTCGATCGCAACACTAGAATTTGCAGCTCCGGAAGAGATCCCAACCAATAGGGGAAAACATCATTGAGCTGATTGTTTTCCACAGTAAGGTATTCAAGCCTCTTGCAATTTGCCAGTGATCTTGGTAACTTCCTTCGTAACTGATTATGACCTAAATTGATCATCCTCAATTGGCTACCCTTTGCATATGCAGGAATGCTGCCGGAAAAAGAGTTGTTTGAGAGATCCAACCATTTCAGGAAATCACTGAAGTTTCCCAAACACGAAGGAAGCTCTCCAACCAACTTATTTTTGGACAAACTAAGGAACTTAAGGGAACTAAAATTGCAAATTGACGGAGAAAGTTCCCCTGTCAAGGAATTTTCAGCAAGGTTCATGTGGACCAATGTCTCCCTGCTTATGTTCATCAGCCATTCGGGAATCGGGCCGCCAATATAGTTACCTTGAAGCTGCAAATTTTCCATTCTTTCTTGCTGCCACAGGAAGTCAGGGAAAACACTTAAATTGCAATGGGACAATTTTAATGTCGTGTATTGTGGAGGAGTTCCGTCCACACTAGGTCTAATGAGGATGGAGAGATTGTTGTTGGACAGAGCTAGGGATGTAAGATTTTTGAGGCGAAGAAACATATCAAAATCCACAGTTTCGTTCAAATCATTGCCATCTAGAAAAAGAAGGTTCAATTTTATGAGTTTTGGAAACGAAGATGGAATCGGCCCGCTAAAGTGATTTGAAGAAAGGTCCAAGAAGATGAGTTGAGTAAGGTTACCAAAAGAGGGAGGGATCGGACCAGAAAAGTTATTTTCACCAAGGTCTAGATGTTTGAATTGCTTAAGATTACCAATGAAGAATGGAATGGGTCCCGATAGATCGCAGGAATAAGCATACAACTCAATCAAGTGATCCAATTTCTCAATTGATGTTGGTATTTCCCCTGAAAAGCTGTTTGCTTCCAGGCTCAATACCTCTAAAGCACTGCTTTGGTTAAAATAAGGCAATTCTCCAGTGAGATCATTGAACCCCACTTTGAGAATTTGCAGGTTTGGCAATTGAAAAATTTCGACAGGTAACTTACCTTTCAATCCGCAACTTATTAGGCTGAGATATGTCAAAGAAGAAAAATTTGCGAGCAAGGAAGGCACTGTGGATGATATGTTGACATCACTCAGAGAGAGTTCTTCTAAGCCTGTCAAGTTTTGAAATAGGCTATTGAAATCCGGTGTTTTGAGTTCCAAGATGCTTTCTTCAGAATCAGGATCAACATTTTGAGACAAATCAAGATAAGACAAGTGGGATAGTCCTGATATTTCAGATGGGATTTGGCCAGAAAAGACGGAGAATGAGAGATCGAGATGAGTCAGCATAGGAAGCTGCTTGATGGCAGTAGGTATTTGAGAGTAATTGAAATGGTTGTCGGCAAGGCTAAGCTCCTCAAGGTGAACTAGTTTGAAAAGGCTGTTGTTGGAGTCGAAGTTGCCATAGAGAAAGCTGCTGCTCATGTCAAGGCCGATCACATGGCCGGTATCTTCATCGCATTCAACACCATCCCATGAGCAACAATTGGTCGTCCCTCGTCGTGTCCAGGAAGCAGCCTTCGGATAAGCAGAAGGATCACCAGAAGCAGACTTATCAATGGAAAAACTTGCCTTAAACTGCAACAAGGATGACCTTTCATTCGCATGGCAAAGCGGGTGCGAGGAAGAGAAACGTAATATGATCAACAGGAAATAAGCAAGTATGAGAAGACAAACAAAGCGTTTTTTGAGCATAATGGAAGACAAGAAGCAAATCATGATTTATCTCAAGTGATTTGTGCTTTCCACTAGTAGGTTAATTAGGAAGTGATATCTAAAAGCTGGTCTTTATAGGAGGCAATATGCTAGTTTAGGTGGTGTTGGAGGGATATTCTCATTATGTTAAGATCGGGATAATAACATAAAAATAATTTTCTGGACATCAATTTTAATACCAATTTTTGAATGTAACTCACGTGAAAATGAATAATTATTTTTATTGTTAGATACAATCAATTAATGTGATAATATTGTAAACTCTTATCAATAAAAAGATGACACTTCATATTTCTCATAGGTTAATACTCAAAATTTAGAATTAGAATTAGTGTGCCTAACCATAGTCGAAGCAAAAACCTCCAGTTTGTTTGTTTTCATTTTTTATTTAAATATCATGTTTATCTTTATATTTTCATGATTTATATTAAAATAGTAGTACATAAGACAAATTTAACCTTACTTTTAAACTTTAATTCCATTAAGAATTATTTCGTTCGAAAAACCAAACAAATCTTCATTTAAACATTAGTAAATATACGTAAAATATTACAATGAATACACATCAAAACAATATAAAAAAAAATTTAATTGAAAAGATCACATTCAAAAAAAAAAAAAAAAAAAAACTCTTTTTCCGACAGAAGGCTCGTGCAATGTATCTCCGGGGGAAGGACCTAGAGCTTTCTGGTGTCTCATGGTAAATCCCAAGCATTTTCTGTGGTTGAGGCAACGACCATCCTAGAACTTTTAAGTCAAGGTAAATTCCTTGCTCTTCTTTCCAAGTCCTAGGGAACAATAAAAGTCTAAAAGGTTCTATTTTTAGTCAAGTGATTGGACTTTTGTCTAGACCTCTGGAGAGATAATACTTGATATTGGTGAGTTTGTGACTGGAATTTATCACTGTAAATGAAACTAGTTAGGCAGGGTGGAGCCAACTTTGGCCCGGGGGCAATTGTCCCCCTTGTCTGAGGGGCTCCTTTGCACCTTCATCTCAAAATATATAATATTCGCACTTAGTTTTCTTAATTTGTCCTCCTAAAATTTTGAAATCGTAATGTTTTAAGTTATTAATATTTTTTTAAAGAAAAGTTTTAATTATGCCCCAGAATTTGACATTTAAAATACTTATATTAAACTTAAAAAAAATCAATAAATAAAAAAAAATCATATTATTATATAAATTCTTAATTTCATAAACTAAAATTTTTTAAAAATTGGTCTGCTATTTGATTTAAAATATTTGGTTCAATTCAGCTCCCCTCTTGAAAAAAACTTTCTACCTCTGTTTGAAGTCAAGCCGTTAATTGTTATCTACATATTAGAAGTAGATGATAAGTGAACATCCTATCATTTCTACCATTAATTATGATATGATATGTCGTCTAGAGTACTTTATTTTTTATGAGTCAAGCTTTATTTGTCCAAGCTAGTATGATTATAAGTTTCTAATGAAGCACAAGACTAGTCGAGTGAACTCAATCTTTGACAATATCAACTTTTTTTTTCCCAAAAAAAAAAAAAAAAAACAACAACAATTACAAGGATTAACTTGTTAACTTTTCTTTTTTTTGGATCATAATTTTTCAATTTTTAAAAAACTGTAACAATACTCATTTTTCTCTCTCTAAACACAGATTCAATTTAGATTCAACTCAAATTGAATTTTTTTTCAATCCAAACAAGAGCGTAGACATTTTGCATACCAGGTGTATCCACATTCAATGAATCAATCAGTATTCGTTGAGGAAACGAGTAGGAGAAGAGAATCGTAAGAGCACTTTTGTAAACCAAAAGAAACTGTGTAATTGAAGAAAGAACAATATATGTTTCTTTTTCCCTTCCAAGTGTTTGGAAAAAAAAAAAAAAAGAAATAATTAATCCTATTTCATTATATTCAAGATTGTTGTGCTTTTAAGAGAAACAATATAGCATAAAGACAAAGAAAATACTTTTATGCAGTAATTGAATTTATTAATTAATAGCCTTTATATAGGCAATATACCAACGGATAAAAACATGAAAATAGCAACAGACAATTGACCACTAAACCACTAAACTTGACAATTGTAATAGGACAATTGTAGTCCCGTGTATTGTGGAGGAGTTCCGTCTACACCAGGTCTAATGAGGATGGAGAGATTGTTGTTGGACAGAGCTAGGGATGTAAGATTTTTGAGGCGACGATGTTGGAAATTTTCCCGAGTCTAAATGCTCTGTTTTTATTTTTGATAACTCTTGGATTGTTTCCTCATTTTTTTCCGAGAAAATTGAGTTCCGAATGTGGTCCATATTCAGCATAGGTTCAACCCACAATCTTAGGAACGTTCAGCAACGTTCAAAAGCGAGATTCTCGCCCATTCACTGCCCACTAAGCGTGCACGTCCGAGAGTAGCTCTATGATGGATAGAGTGCATAAAAGGGACGTAGCAATTCGGTTTTGGTACTCTAATCCTGCTTTCTCATTTAGAATCGAAACACACCATCTGCCGAGAGAGGGTAAAGGTTTAGAAGAACCATAACCCCAAAAGAAACACTTACCTATAACCTTGAGTGTTGAAAACGGCAATGGCTGGAGGTACGTAATTTCGATCCAAAATTTTATTCCGCATTTGATCTAATTGCTATATAGGATTGTTGGTAGCATGTTTAGATCATTAAGATAAATATCTAACAATAGACCACTAGACCACTAAACTTGACAATTGTAATAGGACAATTGTAGTCCCGTGTATTGTGGAGGAGTTCCGTCTACACCAGGTCTAATGAGGATGGAGAGATTGTTGTTGGACATATCAAAATCCACGGTGCCGTTCAAATCATTGTCATCTAGACAAAGGGTGTTCAATTTTATGAGTTTTGAAAACGAAGATGGAATTGGCCCGCTAAAGTGATTTGAAGAAAGGTCCAAGTTGATGAGTTGAGTAAGGTTACCAAAAGAGGGATGGATCGGACCAGAAAAGTTATTGTCATAAAGGTATAGATATTTGAGTTGCTTAAGATTACCAATGGAGAATGGAATCGCTCCCGATAGGTCGCAGGAGTAAGCATACAACTCAATCAAGGAATCCAATTTCTCAATTGATGGCAATTCTCCAGTGAGATCATTGAACCCCACATTGAGAATTTGCAGGTTTGGCAATTGAAAAATTTCGACCGGTAACATACCATTCAGTCCGCAATCTTTTAGGCTGAGATGTGTCAAAGAAGAAAAATTTGCGAGCAAGGAAGGCACTGTGGATGATATGTTGACATGACTCAGAGAAAGTTCTTCTAAGCCCGTCAAGTTTTGAAATAGGCTATTGAAATCAGGTGTTTTGAGTTCCAAGAGGCTTTCTCCAGAATCAGAATCAATACTGGAAGACAAATAAAGAAAAGACAAGTGGGATAGTCCTGAAATTTCAGATGGGATTTGGCCAGAAAAGCCGGAGAATGAGAGGTCGAGATACGTCAGCATAGGAAGCTGCTTGATAGCAGTAGGTATTTTAGAGAAATTGAAATGGTTGTCGGCAAGGCTAAGCATCTCAAGGTGAATCAGTTTGAAAAGGCTGCTGTTGGAGTCGATGCTACCATAGAGACAACTGCTGCTCATGTTAAGGCCGATCACGTGGCCGGTATCTTTGTCGCATTCAACACCATCCCACAGGCAACAATCGCCGCTCGTTACGCCTCGTGTCCAGGAAGCAACCTTCGGATAAGCAGAAGGATCATCGGAAGCAGACTTGTTAATGGAAAAAATTGCCTTAAACTGCAACAAGGATGACCTTTCATGCGCATGGCAAAGCGGGTGCGAGGAAGAGAAACGTAAAGTGATCGACAGGAAACAAGCAAGTATGAGAAGACAAGCTGAGCGTTTTTTGAGCATAATGGAAGACAAGAAGGAAGCCATGATTTATCTCAAGTGATTTGTGCTTTCGACTGGTAGGTTGGTTAGGAAGTGATATCTAAAAGCTGGTCTTTATAGGAGGCAAGATGCTAGTTTATGTGGTGTTGGAGGGATATATTCTCGTTACGTTAAAAAAAGTGATAATAAAATAATTAGAGACATCAATTATAATTCTAATTTTTGAGTATCAACTCAAACGGTAATAACTTGTCATATTTTCATTAATAAATTCAATCAATTAATATGATAATACTTATCAATAAAATATTAATAACTTACTTGTCACATATATTAGTACTCAAAAAATAATGTTAGAATTATTAATATTCATAACACAAAAACCTCCCGTTTGCTTGATCAAATTGTCATATTCAACTTTATATTTTCAGGATTTATATTGAAACAAGAGTCCAGAAGACAAATTTAACCTCCTTTTAAACTTTAATTTCATTAAGAATTATCATGTTCTAAAAATCAAACAAATCTTTAACTAATTACCTAAATATTATAATAAATATTAAATACAAATCAAAACAAAATAATAATAATAATAATTAAAAAGATCTCATGTATTAAAAAGAAAAAGGTTCTGAGCTTTATGACGGAAGGCTCGTGCAATGGATCTCTGGGGATGGACGTAGAGCTTTTTGGTGGTGGCTCGTGCGACGGATCTCCAAGGTGATCTCCCTATAACTTTTTCAGCGGCAACTCGCATGGGCGGGGATCGAGTTCGTCAACGGTCCGCGGAAGAATTGTCCCATTCGTTTAGCCAAGATCTAACCCCACAATGTGACCTTAATTTTTGGTCCGACCACATAATGTGACCAATTACAAACATATAGCGTGAGATATAACTTGGCTTGGAATCTTATAAAAATAAAATAAAAAAAACAGAAAAAAACAAAAACTAACTTTTCAAATCTATTTTCAAACATAGACCAAGTCATTGGAAAATTTGCACCAACTCATGGAATACGACGGGATCAACCATCTTCCACGTCCTAGTGTACACTATTTTAAGTCAAGAAATGGAACTTTTGTCTGTATACCACTGGAGAGATGAGAGGTGAGTTTGTGATTGAAATTTATCATTGTAAAAGATAGCCCCCTTTGCACTTTCACCTCAAAATGTTTATATATATATATATATATGTATGTATGTATATATTTGCAGTTAATTTTCTTAATTTGCCCCTCCTAAAATTTTTAAATTGTAATGTTGAAATTAAATTTTTTTAAAAAGCTTCAATTATACTCTAAAATTTGGCATTTAACATACTTATATCAAACTTAAAAAGTAAATAAATCAAGAAAACAATTATGTTAATTGTTTAAATTCATAAATTTCATAAATTATAAATTTTAAAAATTGTATTACCTTTTAATTTAAAATGTTTAGTTCAATTCACATCTTCTTGGAACAAAATTTCTGGCTCCATCTCGTTGCTTATTATCTATACACTAGAAAAAGATGATAGATAAATATGAAGTCGGAATCATCACTACAAGGATATAAATAAGATTATAATTTTGACAATTCCGGCATTATTTATAACATGACATGTCATCTCAAGTACTCTATTTATTCGTCAGTCAATCTTTATTTGTCCGTCGGTGGACAGTCGCAAGAATATTTTTTTAAATTTTTTTTTAGTTTTTTTGAATTATACTTTTTTTATTTTTAGTATATAATATTATAGATTAAAATACATAATAGTTATCATGCACAAACAACATCTCTACTGTTCGATTATATCGAGTCGGTTTAAAATGAGTTCTACCGATAAGATATATAAATGAGATTTTACCACAAATTTACTCTTTTTAAAGAAAAGAAAGAGAGAAAAAAAAATTTTCAAATCTATTTTCGAACATAGACCATGTCATTGGAAAATTTGCACCAACTCATGGGATTCCACGGGAGAGATGATTGGCGAGTTTGTGATTGGAATTTATCATTCTAAAAGATAGCCTCCTTTGCACTTTAATCTCAAATTGTGTGTGTGTGTATATATATATTTGCACTTAATTTTCTTAATTTGCCCTCCAAAAATTTTTAAATTGTAATGTTGAAATTAAATTTTTATAAAAAGCTTCAATTATACTCTAAAGTTTGACAGTTAACATACTTATATCAAACTTAAAAAGTAAATAAATCAAGAAAACAATTATGTTAATTGTTTAAATTCATAAATTTCGTAAATTATAAGCTTTAAAAATTGTGTTACCTTTTAATTTAAAATGTTTAGTTCAATTCACATCTTCTTGGAACAAAATTTCTGGCTCCATCTGAAGTCAAATCGTTGCTTATTATCTATACACTAGAAAAAGATGATAGATAAATATAAAGTCGGAATCATCACTACAAGAATATAAATAAGACTATAATTTTGACAATTCCGCCATTTTAGTTATAACATGACATGTCATCTCAGGTACTCTATTTGTTCGTCGGTCAATCTTTATTTGTCCAAGCTAGTAAGGTGATTTAAGTTTGAAAAGTCTAATGAAGCACAAGCCATACGAGTGAACCTAGCTATATGTGACATAATCAACTTTTCTCCCAAAAAAAATAAAATTGGTCACACTAATTTATCACTTCTTTGAACCAAATTTTTCATTTTTTAAAAATCCGTTTTTTTTGTTTTTTTACAAATTCAATTTAAATTCTGCTCAAATTGGATTTTTTTCCAACCCAAATCCAAACAAGAGCTTAGACATTTGAATACCAGGCGTATGGATCCACGTTCAATGAAACAAGCAGCATTTGTCAACGAAATGAGTAAGAAAAGAGAATGGTAAGAGCACTTTCGTCAACCAAAAGAAACTATGTTATTGAAAAAAGAATATTATGTTTCTTTTTCCCTTCCAGGTATATCAGAAAAAAAAAAAAATACACAGTTAATATATTTCATATAATTATGTATTTATAAAAGACCATCTCAATTCTTCCTATTTTATTATATTCCAGATGTGAAATGGTATAGTCGTACATCAATTTATATGTAAGCAATAGACCACTACTTGATAGTTATGAAAATGATTTTTCTGCTGAGAAATAAAATGATCCAAATGTTCTTGTGAACTCTTACTCACATTAGACCATTTGTATACGTATACGTAACAATTAATTCAAGCTGTTAATGGGAATTAAAGGATTCTGTTAAAAAGTGTTTTTTCTTTTTTGGCCTTTTTAAAGAGTTTATTCTCATTCCCGATTAAAAAAATGGAGATCAATATGTTACAAATGTAATAATTTAGCGACTAACCAAACAATTAAACTTATAGTTTAATGAACTAAAAATCATATATACATCCTATAATAAGCAATAAACATGTTATAATAAAGTTTTAAAATCTAAGTTAAATATTGATAAAAGTTTAAAGACTCTCGTAGCAGCTTTTTAAGATTACAAGCTCTTCTAAAGAGTTTAAAGATTTTATCTATAGTTATTCAAACACTTTCAGAATCAACTAAAAGTAGCTCGTCACAAACAAACAAAACTCTGTCAAATGAGTTTCAATCCAATCTATGCCACTGGCAATGCTACTTCAGGCCCTGTTTAACATTGATAAATACATGAATAAACAAACTACTAAACTATTATTGAATGGTCAACCGTATGGATTCAAAATGGGCTATTGAAATGGATCTGCATTTAGACTTGTTGGTTCCCAAACAGGTTAGGCCCAACCAAAATGTAGCTCTCTCTCTCTCTCTCTCTCTCTATAACTAATAGACTCCCTAATATTAGACCTGTGAAAATCCAAGACCAGATTTTCTCATCACCCAAAATAGAATAGAAAAACAGACCAGCAGGCTAACAAAATAGAACCACCATAGAGTTTCATGCATCCAAAATTCCAAATTGCATTATTCTGTACCCAATCCATATTTCCAAAACACCAATAGAAACGAGAATAATCCACTCTTTGTATTTATCCCACAATAAAGACCTATTCATATCCCATATTGACCACAAAATTGTGTTTTTTTTTTTTTTTTTAAACTAATAATAATAGTTTTTTAGACAAAGGAAAACAAAACTTCTTTTTCAACCTTTTTAGCTCATACTTTCTCCAACCTAGCTGGTGGTGGAACTAAATCTTTCAAAGGAACAACGCAGCTAGTAGGAGTGCTGGTTCCTTTGTTCCGAATGCCAGCGGACTTGAATTGGTTATCGGCCCCGCTGTTGGTGCTGTTCTTGTCAAAGTGATAAAAATTATACGTCGATTGATCCAAGGTTCCTTCCCTGTAAACAAAGATGGTGTCGTCTTCTTCCATGCGACGCCATTTCCTGTTGCGGTCATGAGCCCGATGGAGTGGCATACCCCTAAGAACACGGCATGTCAATTAGTGCATCAAAACCAAAACTGTTACTTTAATTTTTCCTAGATTAAAAAGAAAAAAGAAAAAAAAAAGAAGAGAAATTAGTTAAATAAATTAATATGTTATTGCTACATAATTGTCAGTAAAGATTCTTTAACAAAGCTGGAAGATAATGTCAGTTTTTCAAGGAAATCGAAAAGAGTAAAATAAAGATTGATCTAGCGTGATAATTGACGTGGTGCAGTGTGCTTCAGACTAGAAAGAATATTCAACCAGACATATTACACTTTAAAGCCCAGGATGCCAGAGGGCTGAGACCAGAACTGCTAAGTTGAGACTTGAGAGGGAAGGGACCCAAACACACACACACACACACACACAAAAGAAAATTGAAAATGAAAAAAAAAAAAAAAAAAAAGGAAAGACAGGAGGGAGCAATGCTAAACTAGAGATGAAGGCAAACATGGTTAAAAACATTAGTACGCGTTTATTAATTTTAGGTCGGATTAAATCATATTAGAACAAAAGAATATACAAAACAGACAGGATACAATGAACGGGTTCAAAGCAGTCAACAATATTTTTTTAATATCTTATAGAAAAATTATTTAAAAAAAAAGATTTTACATTAAGGGTTGCTTTGTTTCGCAAGTAATGCTTTTCAATTTCTTAATCAAGTTGGTTTTGAGAGGATTACATTTAGTTCATATGTTTGTCTGTTTAGTCATGCTATTCACATTTGATCCAACAATTAAGAGTCCTTAAAAATGGAGAAAAGAGAGAAATGCTACATGAATAACAAATTAATTAGTCACACTTCTTAGGATTTGAACCAGGATCTCTCATTACTCATCTCATGCTTATCCACTATGCTAGCACCAATTGACAATAAATCGCGATTACGATTCAATTTATCATGCTTATAGAGTTGCTTTCTTTATTACTAATCGACACTCTATATCCGTTACATCACATGTGAATCAGGTGACAAACAACATAACTAACACTTAAATTAGCTAATTATAAGCATCTATTGGAATACAATTTACCATGTTTGCAAATCAAATATGAGTCGCGTAATCAACAAACTAATCAACGAATTAAACGAACTAATGATGATTATAGATAAACACATATATATTACCACACAATTTATCATATACTTAGAATTTTTCAAGCCAACCATTGATACAATTTTGCTCCAAACATTTCACGATTTTTATTCTCCTAAACTTCTTTTTACTAGATTTTGATTTAGAATTGCATTTCATACTTAAAAATCAACTCGACCTTCTTGAAGAAAAAAGAAAAAAGAAAAAAAAACTCTTTCCTTTAGATACTCGAATTTATTGGTAGTATATAATATTTTTCACTCTAAATTAAATTAAAATTTATAAATTAAGAAGAATCTAATAATTTAACGAAATTTAGCAATCGTTGAGATTTTCTTTTACATCAGATTTTTTTTTTTTCATAACTTAGGACAGAGCTCTGAAAAAAAAAAATCTAACTAATGCACTGCAAATATATATATATATATATATATATTGTTTAGACGAGACCTTAGACTACTACAAAAATCTTTATACTAAAAGATCCCTTACGAAAAATGAAAAATAAAAATGAGAACTTTCAACTTTTTTTCTTATGAAAATTAAAAATTGTAGTCAAACAGAATTGAATAAGTCCACTATCACTCACCAAAAAAATAAAAAAATAAAATATAAAATAAAACAGGGCAATGAAAAAGAGGCTATAGGAACAGGGACAGTGAGAGAGAAAGAAAGAAAGAAAAAACCGTACCTAATATGAAAGAGATTGGAGAAGTCGCACATCTCGAGGTAGTAGTTGACGGCGTCGATGAAAGCCCTGTACGTATAGATGTGGAGCCCATCAATCCTCGGGTACGGCAGCCTGGGCCTTGGCGGTGCCTCCGCCGACGCCGCCGAACCAGAAGAGGAGGATGAGCCCGCGTTGGCCCTCCACTGACCGGCCGAGAACACGTACTCCTTCCACGGGCCGCCGTGGGCTGCCGTCGTCGTCGGCGGCAGGCCCACGAAGCCCAACGTCGCCATGATGGGCTCGAGCTCGTCGTGTGTCATGATGGGCTTGAAGGTCCTCGTGTACCACATCGCCAGCTTCCTCATACATTCCTTCATGTACTCCTCCATTGCTCCGATTCCCACCCACCTCTCTCTCTCTGTGTTTCTTTTCTTCTCTCTGTCGCTTCCGTTTGTTTTCCGGGAAAATATAGCAAAGGAAGGAAGGGAAAAAAGGTAAGTGACGTGTAAGAGTTAAGAGAGAGAGAGAGAGAGAGAGAGTGGGGATTTGAGAGCGGGGTTTTCGGAAAGGTGGGAACTTCAATTTTTTTTTTTTTTTTTTTTTTTTTTTCAAAAAGAGGATTTGGGTTTACTCTGGAGAAAAGTAGAGAAAATAAGTATAACCGAAACAGAGAAGGTGTTTCTTTTTCTTTTTTTTTTTTTATAATTTTTTTGTGGGTTTGGAGAGGAGAGAGAAGTCGAAGAAAACTTGAAAGGTCAGTTAAAAAAACTGGTGAAAAGGAAGGAATTAAAAGGAAATGGGTTTATTCAAAAAAAAAAAGGAAATGGGTTTACTTATTCAAAGAAAAAAAAAAAAGGAAATGGGGTTACGGTGCTGAAGAGGAAAGAACAGCTTCGTACTTTCCATATTTGATTTTAATAATTATAGCTATTTTTGTTTTAATTTAATTTATTATTAGGGAGGATCGTAAGATTTGGGGGTCTAGGCGGTGGCAGAGCTGAAGTCTCTGCCGTTGCCTCTACAGCGCCCACGGGGGCTGGGATTAGTTTACGTTACACGATGTGTCACTTCGTGATTGGATCAGTTGACTTCTTCTCTTCAAGCGGCCTTTTTGTTTTCTTATTTTTTGTTTAGGAAATGCACACTGTATTTTTAGGACTCTAATAAATGGTGTTTATTATTAAAATTTATTTTTTCTTCTAGAAAACTTTTGCAGTAGGAAATTTTTTTTTTTTTTTTTGGTGGTGTGGAAATGCGAATTGCCGAATTTCATTCAACCAAGTAAATCTGCCTTAACAAAAGGTCCAAGGAATAACAAGATTAAGCATCCGTTTGATTTATCAGTTGGAGATGAAATTTTTAAATTAAAATTGATTAATTTTTTAAAAATTAATATAATTTTTGTTAACTTTTCAAAATAAAAAATAAAAAATCAATAAAAAAAATACAATTTAATTGAAGTTAAAATGGAACACCAAACATAACCTAAAGAAAAAAAAAAAAAACAGTATAACTAGTTAAATAATAGGCATGTTTTTTTTTTTTTTCTTTCAGATAAACAAGCATAACTAGCTAAATAATAAGTTATCGAATTCTTTTTTAACTAAAGATATAGCAAACATTTTGATTAAGTAACATAGTGTCTCTAATATCTTCAACAAAGAGAGAAGCCCATGCAGTCGACAACTTGATGGTGCGAACCACAATAGCCGCATCCAACCCAGAAGCCCAGTTCTGAAAACCACATTTGACTGTCGAATTTGCGGCCTACCTTGCATCCAGACATTCCCCAATGTGCGGGGAGAAATTCATTTGGACGAAAGGTGGCGGCTGCGAGAACAATTTCATTCCCGTACCGGGTCACTACCTAATGCAGACAAAAGATCAATTAACTTTTAATCAATGTTAGTAGAAATTATCATTTTAGTCAATATATCTTTTCAACAACGTGATATATAAATATTCATATTAAAATTTTGTGTCGGGCAACACATAAATAGTGAGAAAATATTGTTCTTATGGTAAAATATCTCATATTTTCTTTTCATTTTAATTGTTTGTTTCATTAGAGGGGGAAAAGAAAATTGGCAACCATCTCTACTATTTATTTATTTTTTCTCCCCTAATTTGTCGATCATTAGGTGGTTAGACACTAGCTTGTAAAGGTTGATTTTCCTTTTAAGAATTCAAATGACCCGAGGGCTTTTCTTTTTTTTTTTTTTTTTTTTTTTTCTTTCAACTCAATAAGGCTTCACATACGTGTTGAATAGTCAAACAAATCAATCAAAAAAAAAACGTGGGTTGTCACATAAATATCCAAATGGCTATCATGTGACAGTTGTTGGAGGCAAGACGAAAAGTACATTCGTGCTTTTATATGTACGTAATGGATCACTTTGAAAGGAGCATAGCTAGGAGACTTCACAAGCCCCACCCCACCAGCGGAAGAAGTAGGGATCTGACCAATTTTCCTCTCTCTTTTTGGTGCTGGGGCTTGCAGACGGTATGCCCCAAGCATTTCTATTTTGAAAATTGCTATAGAAATTGGACACACTTTTCATCCATCTTCTCTTTATTTTTTCCCCTTTCTAAATTGGCCAACTTTTCATTTTAAAGATGATATTTATATCTTAAAGAGATCAACCATTGTCAATATTGGCATGACATTGACAAGGCGGTCACGTGACATTCTGATCCAAGAGAAACTGTTATAAAGGTGTGTTCATGAGCCTTATAAGTTATAATCCGTCGTGGATCATGATTAAATAGAAAATGAAAATTTTGTCGATTTATCCGTAACATGTTATTTAGATGATATTAAATGTAGTTATGAACATACTACATATATGTTTTTTGATCTCTTCCATCTGTATTTTCATTAATTTAAATCTGAAAATTCTCCGAATCATTTGCATGACTGGTGATGGTGCATGGATGAGGATAACTGAAAGTTCTATATCTGTTATAGTAGTCAAAATCATTAGTATGTGGATTTTAGATATAAAAAGCCTCATTGCAAGAGTTGATAATCTTGAAAATGGATCTCATTTTTTTTTTATTAGCCAACCGACCTCTTTTTGTGAAGACTAAGGGCCTGTTTGGGTAGTGAGTTTAAACTCACCACCATCAACTCAATTTTTGTCTTTTTCCTCAAAATTTTTTTGTCTTTTCTGAAAAAGTCAACCAAAATCACTATTTAAACTTACAAATCTTAACTCAAACTCAAACACCAAACGGGCCCTAAGCCAATCCTGCTCAAATGTAAGGGGTTCTGACGTGTGACCAAGGTCAACGATAAGGTATTGCTTGGTTTTTTTGTTTCTCGTGGTAGTCAAACTGCTTAGAAAACGATATGGATAAAAAAAGTTTTTCTTAAAAGAATTTGTGTTTATTTATTTAAAGTTAATTTTAGAACTTCTTTTGTTGAACTTTTCAGTTTTTTTAATCTTTAATTTATTAACATTTAAAATGATATTTTAAGTATTAAATATTAGGATATTTATGACATATATAATTATCTAAATATTTAAAAGATTAATTTTTAATAAAATGTTTTAAGTTTTAATAAATAAAATATTTTTGACTTTTATAATTATCGAAATATTTAAAAGATCAACTTTTAGTTAAATGTTTTAAGTATTAAATATTAAGATAATTATGACATTTATAATTATATATAAATATTAATTACAAAAAAAAAAAAAAAAAAAACTTCAAAGATAATTTTGAGATTGTTAAAAATCTGAAAGGTTTCTTTTTTGGAGCGCAACAAAAAACAACTACTAGAACAAACATAATATTTGCCAAATAAGAACAAACATAACATTTAACGGGCCAAATTGATCAAGGAGTCCTCATCTACTTTTATTGTTTAACTTTTTGACAATATGAAAAATGTTTAATTATTTGACAACATGAAAAAAAAAAAAAAAAAGATAGCAAACGTGGAAGGGTGGAGAACTTTATTGTCCTCTTCGATCAAGGATTTGGGTCTCACAGTTGTTACTCATATGCTTTTCTCTCACATCTTTTTTCGTATATCATTCTAGATAAATATTTTTTTTCAAGTAAATTTTATACAAAAAGTTCAACAGTTAAAATTGGAGCATGATATTATGATAGACAATGAGAATCAAATTTAAATGGACGAATAAGAGATACCTAACAAAGTCATTCTAATCCTTTGTCACCTCATTCATCCCTAGGAGGTATTGTGATTCTCGATATTTTGTTGTCCTATAGAGAAAGAAACCACATCAATCCATCCCGAACTTGATAGTTGAACTCTACTGCAGTAATTAAATTATTATGAAGGTCCTTTAAAAATAGTTCGTTGTTTTTGTACTTTGTGCAATTTTTGAAATATGCAGTCATATATAAAACGCTCCTAATAATTAAAAAAATACTAAGGGGGTGTTTGGTATTTGAGTTTGAGTTAAGATTTTTAAGTTTTAATAATAATTTTTGTTGACTTTTTCAGAAAAGATAAAAAACTTAAAAAAAAAACAAAAATTAAATTAAAAAATTTGAATTTAAATTGATGAATAAACTCACCTTAAAAAATATAAATGATATTAAATATCATTCACTAATAAAAATATGTCCATAATATGAAGTTTGCGAGTGATCTTCCTTTTTAATATTGTAATATTTTTTTTTTTTTGAAAGAGAATATTGTAATATTTAACTGCGTTGATATTCTAAAGTCTCTTTTCAAAAAATAAAAAATAAAAAAAAGCATTTTTCAACAATAATTAAAAAAAAATAACTGCCACATCAGCAGCCGCAGAGAGAAATAAAATCGGGACCCACGTAGTCAAATCAAACGATGATTCTCCAGTTTCACCTGCTCCCACCGAACCCAAAGCTCACACTCTCAGCAGCCGCCAGTGCTTCCCAGCCATATCTTCCGAGGAATCACTCTATCTCTCTCTCCATATTTCTCAGTCCACGAACAGAGCCAAAGAACAAAAATGAAGCTCTGTTCCACTCTTCTTCTTCTTCTTCTCGTTCTCTGCTTAACACTCTTCTTCTCAGAACCATCACTTGCAGAAGAAGAACAAGAAGAAGAAGCGATCATATCAAGGTTCCAGCAATACCTCCGGATCAACACCTCCCAACCCAGCCCCGACTACGCCCAAGCGGCGGACTTCATCGCCGGCCAGGCCAAATCACTCTCCCTCGAATTCCAGACCCTCGAGTTCGTCAAGGGCAAGCCTCTCGTCCTCCTCAAATGGCCCGGCTCCGACCCTTCTCTCCCCTCCATCCTCCTCAACTCCCACACCGACGTCGTCCCCTCCGAGACCCACAAGTGGGCCCACCCCCCCTTCTCCGCCCACCTCGACTCCTCCGGCGACATCTTCGCCAGGGGCTCCCAGGACATGAAGTGCGTCGGCTTGCAGTACCTCGAGGCCATTCGCCGCTTAAAAGCCCTCGGCTTCCGACCGATTCGCCCCGTTTACCTTTCGTTTGTTCCCGACGAGGAGATAGGCGGCCACGACGGCGCCGAGAAGTTCGCGGAGTCCGAGGCTTTCGAGAAATTGAACGTCGGGATTGTGCTTGATGAAGGTGTGTGGGTTATTGATTGGTTTCGTTTGAGCTGGTTTGTTTGTTGTTGATTTATTTATTTATTTTGTTTTTTGCCGGTGATTTTTGAGCAGGGCTGCCTTCGCTGGATGAGAATTACAGGGCTTTTTACACGGAGAGGTGTCCATGGTGGCTGGTGATTAAGGCGATCGGAGCGCCGGGACATGGAGCGAAGCTTTATGATAATACTGCCATGGAGAATCTGCTGAAGAGCATTGAGAGTGTCAGGAAGTTCCGCGCTTCGCAATTCGATTTGGTGAAGGCGGGTTTGAAGACCGAAGGCGAGGTTGTCTCGGTTAACATGGCGTTTCTCAAAGCTGGCACCCCTTCTCCCACTGTAAGTGATTCATTGTGAAGCTTTTTTCTTGGTGATTTGGTGCTGAATTTATTGTCTTGATTGAATTTTTTGTTATTGTGTGAAATTGTGAATGATTAAGGAATTAAGGACTGCAAAATATTGCCTTTGCCTTTGTCACGTAGTGAATAGTGATGAAGTTTAGGACTTGAATATGCGGAGAGGAACTAAAAGACTTCTTTTAGATGATGTAAAATGAAAGGGAAAAGGAATTTTCTTTACGGTGCGTTTATTGATTTGTAATGAAGAATAATCGGAATTCGAATTGAGAAGAAATTGGAAAGGAAAGGGAAGAGTTGGAATTTGATTATGGCGTTACTACGCTTACTGTAGTTGTTTGGAATTGGAATGAGAATGAATTTGATTAGCAAGATGCCCTTTTAGTCTTTTGTTTTCCTCCTTATTGTCAAAGTCAACTCGTTGCTAATGGTAAGTTAACTCAAAACTATATCAAAGAATTGGAACTAGTAATTCTAAATTTGGAGTCCGTCCTTTGAAGTGAGCTTCCCCCTGAAATGGGGACACGATAATGTTCTTGATGAGTAACTAAAAGAAGGAATTTGAAATTTTACAATTCTATTTGTTTCCTTCACTGATTGTAAACACGCCTTTTATGTGCATAGCAGTGGACCGGCAGTTATCATTATTAATTGAAAATGAAATGGTTTACTGCATTAGGGATGGAAAATCACCCGTAGTTGGTGTCTGTCCTGAAACGCGCACTTGTGAAGTTAAGCTGGTTTACGCTCAATTCGTTATTTCTAAGCTGAAAAGCACCTAATTCTCGTGTTCATTTTGTCTGAAGTTATTTTATGAATGAGTTCAGGAAAATGTAGCAACCAATTTACTCCCCCTTTATTCTGCTAGTAATTGTCTTTCCTTTTTGTTTATCAGGGTTTTGTTATGAACTTGCAACCATCTGAAGCAGAAGCAGGATTCGATATCAGGATTCCTCCAACTGCTGATCCAGAGTCTTTGGAGAGACGGATTGCTGAAGAATGGGCTCCTGCCTCACGCAATATGACATTCACGGTAATTGTATTAGTCAATATGATTTTTCCATTTATGAACAATATACAATGAGGACAATTTTTCTTGTATTTTTTGTGAGCCGTGTACCTTTTTGCATAAACTTGTGAGCATATGAAAAACCATCTATGATCATGCTTACAGTATCTTGAAACCTACCGTATAATTTCAAAGGACAAAAGCTTCTTGTCCCTCTTAACCTTATTTGATCATCTTGTTTAGCGTTCGACCTTAATAATCAGCATTTTAGAATTAAATGAAATGGAGCATTAAGCAAGGGAAAACAATTGTTTATGACTTGGATGCTATGCTTTCAAATGTCCCATTCCTTGATTTGTCCGAGATATTGACATTTACACGAGTCTTGAAAATTTTGATATCTTTTCCTTTTGCTCTAACAATATTATTAGCTTGGGCAGTTCATACAGAAGAACTCCGTGCTTGATAAGTCTGGGAAGCCACTCCTTACAGCAACTGATAGTTCAAACCCCTGGTGGAACCTGTTAGAAGAAGCTGTCAAGAAAGCTAATGGAAAACTTGGTAAGCCAGAGATCTTTCCCGCTTCAACAGATGCTCGCTACTTCAGGGATCAGGGCTTGCCAGCAATTGGATTCTCTCCGATGGCCAATACTCCTATTCTTCTCCACGATCACAACGAGGTGAGCATGTAATTCAATGCCATTGGCAACGTTTTCTCCGCATGTGCATGTATAATTACAAATGCTTGTTCTGTGAACAAGTTTTATGCATTTTGTTCAATATCTTTGTCGGAGATCAATCAGGGGTCTGTTTCGTCCTGATTTTCTTTAGATTACATATTACCAAAACTGAAACTTGAGAACTTATTTCCACTCTGTTGCAGTTCCTGAACAAAGCTGTGTACTTGAAAGGAATTGAAGTCTATGAATCCATAATTAAAGCTTACGCATCTTATACTCAGCATGCAAGAAGTGACGGTTCTAAAGATGAGCTGTAAAGAAGGAAAATTTGCTCAACCTCAGATTTGTGCAAAACATGCCCGATTTGAGTTCTTTCCTCTTTGTAACATAGCGGGAGACGCTCCTGAAATTTATTAATAAGGTAGGAAGCAATCAGTTGATCTCCTCCATATGTCGGGAAGACCGATTCATAATTAACACTAATCACTTTCAAAACTGTTTAAGTTATTTTTACAATTATTTTTTGGTGTTTCTAGCAAAGAATTTAGTATTTTGGTGACTTGGAAGAGCTGTTGTTACTAGTGAGTAATTTTTATATCATTCCGTTTCATCTAGATCCTATTATCGTCAGACTCGCCCAAATTATTGTGATCTCACGTAACTAAAGAAAAATTATTCTCTTTTATTTTATTTTTTGAGAAGGCAGAAGAACATCATGTTTTATCATCAATCACTAATTACGCGGATTTGTTATGGTTAAAGGATAAACAATAATAGTTATTATAATTATAATAATACCAATGGAATGGGTAAAAGGAGAATCTGGATTGGGTTGCACTTCAGCTGAAAAATGTCGCTGTACAGTACTCTTCAGAGCATCTTTAATCGTTATATATCTCAAATTTCGGTGGTTGTGTGCATAGTTTATGTCAATAATTTTACATCTAGTTATCGAATTTCATTGTTTAAATATTCATAAAGACAAGAGAATAGAAAAAGGAAAGAAAAATCCTTTTTGGGAATATGTTAATTGCAAAGTGTCTTGTGATATTGTTTCCATCGTATACATATCGCAATTGTTGTTAGAGAATAGAAAAGGAAAGAAAAATCCTTTTGTGAATATGAAAATTGCAAAGTATCTTGTAATGTTGTTTCCGTCGTATAGATGTTGTATTGTTGTCGTTATACGTTTGATTTATTTTATAACAATGGATGTGCTTTTTCTTTTTCGCTCTTGTTTTAATTATATCTAATCCATTCAAGTCAGTTTTATATGGTGTTAGGATGATATTTTTGCTATAGTCTACAAGTCTCTTGATCTTATGATTAGAGCTTTTCACCAATAATGATGGTATTTTTGAAGAATTACATATGTATATGATTGACAGTCGGTGTATCTTCTTGATTTTCCATTATTAGAATTCAATATATATTTTACCCTCACGTGTATTTTGTTAAAACTTGGTTTGTGTTTGAAACAAAGATTTAAAATGAAATTTCAAAATTAAAATTAGTTTATTTAAAAAAAAAAAAAAAAAAAAAAAGAAAGATAAAAATTCAATAGAAAATTTTAATTTCAGTCTATGTTTCAAACGCACCGCTACTATTGAGACCCATCTTGTGCGCTTTATTATACCCTACCAAAAAAGAAAAGAAAAAAGATTTCAAAAGAAGCTGGATGATTGCCATTTGCCGGGAAAGAAAAACAGAAACAAACATACCAGCAATAACTTCACCTTCTCATTCACATGGAATCAGGTAACAGAAACTTAATAAATCTTCTTCATCTCTTCTTCATAATAGCAGCAATAACCTCTTTTTCGCCACTGCTCTCATCTTCAAAATCATCAGACGCCGAAGAATATTCAGAAGACCCATCATCAGCCATATCAAGGTTCCAACAATACCTCCGGATCAACACCGCCCACCCCAACCCCCAGTACCGCGAAGCAGCCGATTTCATCCTCTCCCAGGCCAGGTCCCTCTCTCTCCACTCCCAAACCCTCGAGTTCGTCCCAGGGAAGCCCCTCCTCCTCCTCAAATGGCCCGGCTCCGACCCCACTCTCCCCTCCCTCCTCCTCAACTCCCACACCGACGTGGTCCCCACCGAGGACTCCAAGTGGGCCCACCCTCCCTTCGCCGCCCACGTGGACCCGGCGGGCGATATTTACGCCAGAGGTTCGCAGGACACCAAGTGCATCGGTTTGCAGTACGTTGAGGCTGTTCGTCGCTTGAAGGCTTCTGGGTTCACTCCCTTGCGCACCATCTATTTGTAGTTTGTCCCCGATGAGGAGATCGGTGGTTCTGATGGTGCTCGGAAGTTCGCCGAGTCTGATGCTTTCAGGGACATGAATGTCGGCATTGTGCTTGATGAAGGTGATTGATTTTCTAGTATTTCGGAGTAGAATGATCTAGTTAGAAATCTATGATGATGATTTAGGTGATTATTGGTTATGTACAGCGGCGGAGCTAGTCCTTTTATTTCAGTCTTATTTCAGTGGAGACGTATACTCAAGGATAAAGTTTTTAGAGGACTTATCGGTGACAAAATAATAAAAATTTAAAGTTTCTAAAAGTAAATTTGACAAAAAGAAAAGTTTCCTGAGGCGGAAGTCCCCCACTCGGTCATAAGTGGCTCCTGATTGTGCGCAAGATTGTTCTTTGAGACAATGCTTGAGCAAGGGCATTAATTTTTCTAGTCTTTTGGCATAAATCTAGTTAGAAGTCAACGAAGATGACTCTAGATCATACCGAGGATTTTATTTTGAGATTTCAACTAGGATGGGAATTCATTTGATTGTTGCGTGTTTTGTATGGATCTTCCATTGATTTGATTTATAAAATGGAAATTTTGATTGTGGAGTGATTGTTTCTGGTAGTTTTTGTGTTTGGGAAACAGGGCTTACTTCTCCGGATGCGAACTACAAGGTGTTTTATGCGGAGAGGTGTCCGTGGTGGCTAGTGATCAAGGCCACAGGGGCACCGGGACATGGGGCAAAACTTTATGATAACACTGCCATGGAGAATCTGATGAAGAGTATTGAGAGTGTTCGGCGGTTTCGGGACTCCCAGTTTGATTTGGTGAAGTCTGGTTTGAAGACTGATAGCGAGGTTATCTCGGTCAACATGGTCTTCTTAAAAGCTGGCACACCGTCTCCAACTGTGAGCCAACTCACTATTGAGCTTGTTTCTTGACTGCCTGGTGTGGTTTTACACCAACTTTCATAGCCGATTACTGTTTGTGATTAACAGATGATTAATTGAAAAGTAAAGACTTTGTGCATCCCAGAGATATCATTTTTCGTAGGCAGCAGTGCGGAAATTTTGCTCACATGCAAAGCAACTACTAAACTTCTCATGTTTGCAAAAAATTTATCCGTAGAGATCTTGTAGTATGATACAAAAACATATTCGAATGATTTAATTCACTTTTCCTTGAGTCTTGATCTTCATTGGTAATAATGATCAAGGAAAAAATATTTGAAACCGTTTTTGGTTTTGTCTGCCAGGGTTTCATCATGAATTTGCAGCCATCTGAAGCGGAAGCAGGTTTTGATGTAAGGGTCCCTCCAAATGCCAATCCAAAGTCTTTGGAGAAACGGATTGATGAAGAATGGGCACCTGCTTCACGCAACATGACATTCGAGGTAACAATTCACTCGCTTGGAATTTTCCTTCTCTTATTCTAACTAGAAATCAGTTCAATTCTGCCAAGTTATTTTCTGCCTGACAGCCCAAGTATAGGAAAAGAACTGCATGAAATTAGGAAAGAAGCTATGTCTATGCTTCCAGGACTAGAAAATTTTATCTTACAGTGTGTCTTTTTACCTTGGCAGTTCAAACAGAAGGTTCCTGTGCTTGATAAGTTTGGTAGGCCAGTTCTCACTGCAACTGACAGTTCAAACCCCTGGTGGGCCCTGTTAGAAGAGGCTGTCAAAGAAGCTAATGGAAAACTCAGCAAGCCAGAGATCAATGTTGGTACTACAGATGCTCGCTACTTTCGGGTACTTGGTGTGCCGGCAATTGGCTTCTCTCCGATTGCCAACACTCCTATTCTCATTCACGACCACAATGAGGTTAGGGTCGGATAATTTGATACATCTCCAATTGTGTGTGTGTGTGTGTTAATGACTTGAACAAAATACAAACCTCAGGGATAGGAGTTGCAATCGTGTGGACTGACCATTATCTTTTCAACTTGTCTCACAGTTTTTAAACAAAGATGAGTACCTGAAAGGAATCAGCGTCTATGAATCTGTTATCAAAGCTTTTGCATCTAACGATGACCATGCAAGAAGTTGGATATCCAAATATGAGTTGTGAGAAGCAAAAAGGTTCATTCCTGTGAAGAGAACACACCATGAAATGGTGTGCTGTAGTCTGATAGAGAATGGATGATTCTATTTTAACATGGTTTGGAATACAAATTTTGGTTGAGGCGTCTATCATCAACTACATAAACTGATGATTTCTTTAATATTGGTTGGATGTGATGGTTATCGAACATGGTTTTAGTGTTAAAGAACAGATGCTAAATAATTCCTTGGTCACATTGAACTTTTTGCTTCAAACTGATTCGGGCTCTCATTGGATTGTGCACAAAATAATGCACCAATATCGCTTCTATTTTACATACTATACACATCATGATGTATTTGTTCATCTGATCCTATTGCACTCAATCAGACACTACAATTAAGCCGTAAGTAAAGCTGTATCTTGTAAATCTACTCTTCTGTTACCAGTAATCCCCACAAGAGCATGCCTCATTTTGAAAATGATGGTATCGGATAGGATCTCTTATCACAATCTTACGTTCCTCCATCTTTGCTACCAGTTTTGCAAAGACATGACAGTCTCCACATATCCTGATGTTTTTCCTCACCCTAATAATCTTTTCCTTTGGTAATCTCATCATACCAAAGACGATTGCCAATTTCTCGCTATGGTATCGAAGTGAATCTTCCCGTTGTTCCCCCTCAAGATCTTGCAAAACAAAATTGGTGTCTGGAACATAACCCACTTCCATTAATCTCTGAATCAACTCGCTTAGGTGTTTATTGATTTCTTCAATTTGTGGATGCGAGCTGTCTCCCATAACGAAAGCATGTATCTGTGTGTCAACTTCAATCCAGCTGCATCCTGGTTCTTTTTTGACTCCCCTGAGTCTCATGGTCCTCCTAACTTCTGCAACATTAGCCCATCTCTGAGAACTAGCATAAATATTGGACAACAAAATGTAGGTTCCAGCATCTTCCGGGTCCAACTTTTGAATTTGCTTGGCAGCGTATACGGCAAGGTCCACATTCCAATGAACCCTGCAGGCACCAAGCAAAGTTCTCCATGTAACAGCATCTGGTTCACACTCCATTTCATGTATTAACCTTACTGCTTCATAGAGCTTCCCGGCCCTTCCAAGAAGATCGATGATACAACCGTAGTGTTCTCTTTCTGGGTCAATCCCATAGAGTTGCTTCATCAACTGAAAATAATACCATCCCTCTTCTACTAACCCTGCATGGCTACAGGCAAAGAGAACTCCAAGAATTGTAACATTGTTTGGTTTTGGCCCGGAAACTTTCATGGTCTCAAACAATCTCAATGCCTCTTGGCTGAAACCGTTTTGGGCTAGCCCTGCAATCATGGTGCTCCAAGATATTACGTCCTTCTCGACCATCCTTGTAAAAACAATGTTTGCATCTTCGAAGCTGCCACACTTGCAATACATGTCGAGAAGTGCATTATTCAAAATTAGATCTTGATCAAATTTCATTACGTGAACATGGACTTGCCTGCCCAATTCTAAAAGTGCCAACCCCGTGCAAGCTCTCAAAACACTAGTTAGTGTGGACTGGTCAGCGTGAAAACCTGCTCTTTTCATGTTCTTGAAAAGATTCAGCGCTTCATAGCCATCATTGTTCTGGGCAAAACCCCCAATGATGGAGTTCCAAACAACCGAATCTCCCGTAACCATCTCATTAAAAACACCTCGTGCATTTTGCAGCTCACCCAGTTTTGAGTAAACATCAATGAGAGCGCTGCGAACGAAGACATCGGATTCCAATCCGGCTTTAAATATACCACAATGGAGCTGTCTAAGATTCCACAACCGATCACACGCTCTCAAAACCGAAGAATAGGTGAACATATTAGGCCTCGCACCATCTCTAAGCATCAATACCAAAAACTCCAACGCCCTTTCATTGAGCTTAGCATTAGTGTAAGCTGCTATCATCGTCGTCCAAGAGACAAAATTCCTTTCAGGCATTTCGTCGAACAGTTTCTGCGCCTCTTCTAATAGTCCAAACTTAACGTACATGTTGATGAGAACATTGATCAGAAACGTCTTCGTTTGGTACCCATTTGAGAAAACGTGCCTGTGAACTTTCCGGCCATCTTCGACAGCCCCGCGAACCAAGCAGCACTTGATAAGCTCCGAGTACGTGATGGAATCAGCCCAAACCCCGCGTCTTTCCATGGCGTCCATGGCTCTCATGGCTGCCCTCAGTTCTCTCCGGTAGCAACATCCGGTGAACTCCTCAATCAGCGAGGACGGCGATGACGAGGAAAACGACGACGGCGGCGATTTCGGCTCATTACGAGACGCCGCGGCTGTATGCGATAAACGACATCGTAACAGCCAATGCGGTGCCGCGAAACGCCGCTTTGGGACGGCCCTCATTAAGTTTTAGCCATAGAAAATAGACCAAAGTTAAATTGGAAACGAAATTTCCAAAAATAAAAAATTTTTAAAAAAAATTAATTACAGAAAATTCCTAATGAAATATATAACTTATGATACTTTTGTCACTAGTGCCAGCCCTAAGTCACACAAAAATGGAGAGAAAATGCCACGTGACATAACATGTGACTTGTGAGAGACGGGGACCAAGTTTCCAGACTGGGCCCCAATCCAACGGCCCTCGTTAAAAGTAAATCAAAACTTCACGTGGGCCAAGATCACGATTTGGGAGTTGGGACAGAAAAGCCCAAGTCCATTAACGAATTTCTTTCCCTCTCCGTACACGTATTCTTTCCTTTTCTTTTCTTTTTCCCTGGTTCGCTTGAGGCTCTCATCGAGTCATTCAAAACCAGAGGAATGCGCCGAAATACGACGGCGTTTTCCACGCAGGCGCTCTTTCCCTTATTCTCATTTTCCGCCATTGTTTCCCTCGTTTGAGCTCAATCCGCTCCACAAAACCTAACTTCCTTCTCTGAGAAAACTCACGGTTTGTTTACTCGAATCGGAAAATCGCAGACGCAGGAGAAGTTAGCTCGAAGTGATCGCCGGAGGATGAAAGTTTCGGAATTTCCGAGAAGGATTTGAGGTTTTTAAGGTCGCCAGAGATGTCTCTGAGGATAAAAGCGGTGGTGGATAGGTTCGTGAAGGAGCTGAAGGAAGCTCTGGAGGCGGACATTCAGGACAGAATCATGAAGGAGAGAGAGATGCAGAGCTACATCGAAGAGCGAGAACGCGAAGTCGCCGAGCGCGAGGCTGCTTGGAAGGCCGAGCTCTCGCGTCGCGAGGTCTTTTTTTTTCCCCCCCAAATTCCTTTATCAATTCAAGTCCTTTTGTTTTATATGTTTTTGTTCTTTTGTTTCGTTTTAATTGAAGTTGAACAAGCATTTTCTCTGC
The DNA here is from genome assembly GCA_009761775.1 of Ficus carica. Taxonomy (NCBI): domain Eukaryota; kingdom Viridiplantae; phylum Streptophyta; class Magnoliopsida; order Rosales; family Moraceae; genus Ficus; species Ficus carica. The sequence goes on along the minus strand of CM019748.1, from coordinate 615,072 downwards.
TTTCGTTGAATTAGAGTCAAAATTCTGTTCCGAAATTAACCTAGATAATAATTCGTCTAGTGACAAACTGTTTAGCATAGTAGAAAAGATTGGGCTTTTTAGGACTTGAGACTCTACCATTATTTTTCACTGCAATTTTATGCTGAACAGAAATTTAACCTATAAACATACGTACATATATATATATATATATATGTATGTATATAGAAATCTAGCTAAATTAGTCGTCCTTCTTATATGGAAATGGTTCATACCTTATTCATATGGGTATGCAAATACCCTTTTGTGTGCATTACAGACTCGTTTCTCTCTCTTCTTGAGGGAAGAGAGAGACAGTTTCTAATATGATGAAATGGGTTTTTCTTAAAGGATATGGTGTCGGCAAATAATGTACATCTCATAGTTTTCTGATAAGTTTTGTTCTTGGTTGCATATTGAATGAAATGAGAACGAAAGTTTTGAGGGGAATGTTTGTATCAACTACTTGATTGTTTCTCATTGACAAAAGGAAGTAACGTTTGTTATACTTTTGCCCTTTCAACGAACATGGTTCTTGTCTCAGGCGGAAATTGCCCGACAAGAAGCGCGATTGAAGATGGAGAAAGAAAACCTTGAGAAAGAGAAGAGTGTTCTGATGGGAACTGCATCAAATCCAGATAATCAAGACGGGGCTCTTGAAATCACTGTAAGCGGAGAAAAGTACCGGTGCCTCAGGTTTTCAAAGGCAAAGAAATGAGGGCTTTTGAGTGAAAGTGATGGAAGGAAAGTAAAAAACCTTGCTTGGTGAATTTGACTGCTTATTCGTTCTGAATGCTTTATTGTACATGTAGTTTCCCACACGGTACAGAAAATTGCTTATGGCCCTTGCTCATATTGTTTGATGTCAAAAAGGAGGGTTTTTGATGTGGGGAAAAAAATTAAAAGAAAAGGAAGGGAACTAGAGATGATTCTTGTGTTATTTTTTTCTAAGGAATTTCTGGTATTGTTGTCATTGTTTCTTTCAGATAGTAATGATACCATGTCCTGTTAATACATTAGTATGATTTGATTTGATTCTTTTATACTATCTTGAAATCCCCTCCTGAGTTAAGTTTGTAGTTGGAATAGCAAGTGTATTTTAATATTTAATTACTATTATTACTTTTATTTAATACGTTGCTTGCCCTTCTTAGACCTTATTTTGATCACACATTTAATTTTTATTTTTAACACTTAAATTTAACGTGTTTTGTTGATTATAAAACATTTAAGTGCATCTAAATGATTTCACTTTTTCATAATAATTTAACTTAAATCTAAATCTAAATTTTTATTATCACACTTATTTTAATATCCTTACACTATTTAAATGTAATTTTCAACAAAACTATTCAAACATACACTCAATTTAAATTTTACATTTAAATACATGCATTCACTTCGATTGCAAAAAAGCTATTTAAAAAAAAAAAAAGGAAACTAAAAAAAAAAAACCTATGATCTAAATGGGCTATTAGTATTTAAACGTATGGGATCTCTCACTTCATTCATACCAAATGGTTAAAAAATGGGGCTTTCATATTTAGAAGTTTATTTTAAAAAAAAAACAAGATTCATGATCTGTTGAAGCTTTTTTGACATTAAAATCTGAAAATTGGAAGAAGAAGATAAAGAAATCTGGTGACTGGTCCGCTTGGTTAATAGAGTTTATTAAATTTTTTATTTTTGACATAATGGAAAAAATATTTAAATAAAAATGTATTTAAAAAATTATTTTAACAAAAATAAATCAGAAAGAAAAAGAAATTTTATAAGATAATATAAGATTTAAAATAAACAAATAAATCATAAAGAAAAATATAAAGGAAAAAAGTTAAGATATTTGTGAGAAAAACATTTTAATGGAGATTAATTGAAATGAAGCATGATAATATCAAAATAAATAGATAAAATATGTAAACAGCAACTTAGTGAAACTATTATTTAAAAAACTAACTGAGGTACACATGAAAAAGAAAAATATTTTTTTTTTTGAAAAAGATTTTATTTATTAAAAGATGACAGATTTTGGTTAAAAATAAAGAATTTGTGTCATGTTAGTCAATATATGAAAAAAAAAAAAAAAAAAGATGGTTATTTAGGGTTTTTTTTAAAAGGAAAATCACCGAAATGACACAATTTTGAAAACTACCACACCAATACTAGTATTAGACCAAAACAACACAAAATTAAACTAAAGACTAAAGTAAGCTAAAATTGTGTCATGTTGATTAAGAACGAGGAACTTGTATCATCTTACTCAATAGATGAAAAAAAAAAAAAGTATTTGGGTAATTTTCTCTTTTGTTTTTTCAGCTTTTTTCAAGTTTTAAATTCAGGGTGTTTAATCATTTTGCAAAAACTGAAAAATAGAAAAAGAAAAAAAAAATTTGCTTATAAGGGGGTAGGTCAAAGACGTAGGGGTGTTTCGTTTGTTGTTGTTTATTCATTTATTTATTTACTTTTTGAAAGTAATTTATTTATTATTTTTTTAACTATAATATAAAAAATTTTGCAACTACCAGGCAGTTGTTAAGTTTACACTTGACTTTACTCTCGGGGCCTTAGAGCCACAACTGACAGTTGAGAACCACTAACGCATGCAAATACGAGAGAGAGGGAAGCAGTTAACGACAGTTACCCCAAGTCCCCCCAAATTTCCCGCTCTCTTTTGTAACTCCTCAACTTTCAAAACTCAAAAAAAAAAAAAACCATGCTCAGTCTCAAACTCAGCCTCGTTCGTACGTAACATCTGTTGAGGCCTTACACTGAAACCGAAGCTCATACTCCAAACTCGAACCGCCCAGCATGGCAATTACCCTTCCCAAGGGTAACATGAGCCTTGCCCTGGGCATCTACTTTCTTTTCATCCTGTCCTTCTTCTTCTCCTCTTCTGAATTTGTTTGTCGTGTCAGAGGAAGGGCTTTGTCAACTTCACCAGCTTCCGGAGTACGAGGAAGAAGACTCGTTCGCGGCGCGGCGTTTTGGATCTCTTCTACTTTCAATGTCAGGAGCTTTGGTGCTCTGGCCGATGGCGAAACCGATGATAGCCAAGTCCGAATTCTCGTCTCTTATCTTTTTTTTCTTTTTTCTCTCACTCTCTATATCTTAGATCGTAAAGAGTAGTTGTATATGATTAACAAAAAGGGCTGTATTAGAAGATACGCTGAAATTTATGTACAACGTTAATAATGTGATTGCTAGCTTGATTCATGTTAACTATATATATATATATATATATGTATGTATATATATGTATATATGTATGTATGTATGTATGTAGCTTATAACACTTGGTGAGTTCAGGCTTTCGTAGAAGCGTGGAAGGAGGCGTGCGAATCCACTGGCAGGGTAAGCCTTGTGATACCGAAAGGGACGTACTTGATTGGTCCCGTTAAGTTCGACGGCCCCTGCGAAAATGTGTCGTCTCTCACTGTTCAGATGGAGGCAAGATCCTAACCTTCATCTACTTCTTCTGTTTCAGTTTAGATTTTAATGTCTCTTACACCAAACTTTAATGTCTCTTGGACCAAACTTTAGTCACTTTTATTTCTTAGAAAAACTGATGAGTTAGAAATCAATCGGCAGGGCTATTTGAAGGCCTCAATGGACTTATTCAAGTACGAATCCGGTGGCGGTTGGGTTGAATTTAGATGGCTGCAGGGGCTAATCTTGACCGGAGGCGGGACTTTTGATGGCCAGGGAGCTCAAGCCTGGCCTTACAACAATTGCCTTGAAGACTCCAATTGTAGAATCCTCCCTACTGTAAGTTTAATCAGGACTGTTAATCTTTTCGGATTCTTTTTTTTTTTTTTTTTGGGATTCTTGAAGCTTTTATAGTCTAATGACGAGGCATTTTATCTTCTCAGAGTGTGAAATTTGTGGGAGTGAACAACACAATAGTCCAAGGCATATCATCAATAAACAGCAAGTTCTTTCACATGGCTCTTGTGGGGTGCCACAACTTTAGAGGTACTAAAATCGAGATCACAGCTCCGGAAGATAGTCCCAACACCGACGGAATCCATGTAGAGCGGAGCTCCAGGGTTTATCTTTCTCGCTCGCATATTGGCACCGGAGACGACTGTATATCAATTGGGCAAGGAAATTCTCAGATCACTATAACAAGCATCCATTGTGGACCTGGCCATGGCATTAGGTACGTCTGAATACCTGTTTCCGCCGCGTATCCCCCACTTTTATTAAGCTTAATGTAATGTGTTTGCTCGTGATTATAGTGTTGGAAGTTTGGGAAAGTATAGAAATGAAGAAGATGTAAGTGGACTTGTGGTCAGAAATTGCTACATGAAAGGGACGACAAACGGCATTAGAATCAAGACGTGGGCTAACTCCCCGGGCAGCAGTGCAGCTACCAACATGACATTCGCGAATATTGTCATGAACAACGTGAGCAACCCGATCATAATTGATCAGTCATATTGTCCATCTTCATCTTGTTCTTCCAAGGTAATATATCGATAATTCGTTCTCATCACCATTTGCTGATTTTCACTTTCTTTTTTTTTTATAATAATTTTCATAGAATGAATTGAAAATCGGCGTAAATGGTAAAATTCAGCTTTTGATAACAATGTGCAGGCACCATCAAGAGTGAAGTTGAGCGACATAAACTTCAAGAACATAAGGGGGACATCATCTTCGGAGGTGGCGGTAAATCTGGAATGTAGCAGAGGGATTCCGTGCCAGAATGTTTACCTTGAAGATGTTCATTTGGATCTGTCTTCAGGGAATAAAAGTTCCACTTCCTTTTGCAGCAATGTTAGAGCTAAATTTATTGGCACCCAAATTCCACCCCCATGTTCTTAGCTCTTCTCCTGACTATCAGTAGGCTTCTTTTTTTTTTTTTACCTTCTTTTTCATTTCCCCCCTAATTACTCTAATTGAGCTTGTTATTATGACTTGAGTACTTGATTTTGCAGCATCTAAATTGATTTTAGTTTTTCTTAAACGACTAATTATGTTTAACTAAAATACAGAGCTTCATACACTACCAAAAACTGCTAATGTCTAAATATACCAGAAACTTTTTTTTGTGAATTGAACTACAAACGACATGTAGTTTTACAATTAAAGGGCAGAGAGGCTTGCGAATTAAAGCGATATGTGGTTTGTGTGAAAGCGAACTTAATTTTGAAGTTTGAAGCGACGTGAAGAATTTAAAACAAATTTCTTTATGTCGTTTGTTCAAATTTTACAGACAAATTTTTATAAACGACAAACAAATTTTACAGACAATCTCATATTTCAAAGAAAGAAGACGAAGAAACTACTAGTAGCTTATACAAGTAAGCGAAAACAAGTTGACATGTTTCTGAAATTAGAAGATATCATCCAACAATTATTATATCACGTTTTACGTAAACGACACCGAATGATTATAAATCCTTTTGACAAATAAACGACAATCAAATTTACAGCTAAAGATGGAGAACTTCAAGTAATTTCTAGTTCTACACATAAACCAAGCAAACTTTACTTTGAAGGTGTCGTTTCTGAAATTAGAATACATTATCTAAAAGTTTACCACGTGTGGTTTAAACATAAACTACACCCAAAGATTATAGTAAAAAGGACGTCCATTTGACAAATAAACGACAATAAATTTTCAACGAAAGATGGAAAACTTCTAGTTTTTAGTTTTAACAATAAATGAAAGCAAACTGAGGTAGTAGGAGGTAGGAGTGATACATCTATTCTTCTTAAAGGTTATAATTAATGGGAGATGTGTAATTAATTCCTTATTAATTGATGTAAGAGTGACGTAATTATTTATTGAAAAAATCTTGATTTTTATTGAAGTTACATACGAGAGAACCAAAACCTACCAAAGACATTAAGACGTCAAAATAATTAATCCACACCTTTTTTTAATTTCATTCATTGGTTTTAACTTTTAATGGGAGATTCCTTAAAAAAAAATTAATGGATAGATTACAACCTAAAAATAAGGGAACGTTATCCCACTAAAAGCACAACAAGTTCCACTAAAGATAACGTCTAAAAACTAGAGATAAATATCTCATGACTTGTACAAAAAACTATTGACCATTTCAAGTAAATAAAAATCTAAATAAACTTTTTTGGAGCGAAAATTTATTAGATATATTTGTTCTAAAACAATTGGTCATAAAGACATGTCGTTTGTAAACTACAACAAATCTCAATAACACTAATTTGCACTATCAGTATTAATCCAGAACAATAGCAAGCTTCCATCTTTAATTATTAAAAAAAAAAAAAAAGCAAGCTTTCAAGGTAGACTGAAATTCGTTTTTTTCTTTTTTTAAGGAAAAAATAAATAATCTAACATCTTGTGATTTCTTGTAGTAAATAAATTCATTTTTGAGAACGAAAAAAAAAAAAAAAAATCTCTCAAACAAAAAACGGTCACCCTGCGTCACGGCACGGCGTGAAGGAATTTGGCCCTTTTTTTTCTCGTCCCTTCCCTCCAACCTCCATAATAATATATATACATATATAAATATATAAATCTCACCTCTCTCTCCTCATATATATATATATACACACACACACATACATATTTATATAACTGGAGTATCAGGTTCTGTGGTGGTACACTTGGAAACCAAAATAGAGGAGCAGAGCAGAGCAGAGATATGGAGAGCTCGGGTGAAATGGTGGCATTTCCTCTGCTGATTACGCCGATCGAGTCCAACTACAGAGCCTGCACAATCCCCTACCGCTTTCCCTCCGACAATCCCCGCAAGCCCACCCCTACCGAGATCGTTTGGATCGACCTCTTCCTCAATTCCGTTCCTTCCTTCAAGTACTTTCTCATTCTTCTTCAATGTCGATAGCCTTTTCCGTGACCGGAATTTGAATTTGGTTGTTCCGATTTCTTCTCAGGAAACGAGCGGAGAGTGATTCTACCGTTCCTGACGCCCCGATTAAAGCTGAGAAATTTGCTCAGAGGTACGGTGTTTTTTCGTTTTAGGTTTCTCAAGATTGGGTTTTTTTTTTTTTTTTTTTTTTTTAATTTTCTGATTGCGGTTTTGTGATCGTTAGGTATGCTGAAATACTTGAGGATTTCAAGAAGGATCCGGAAAGTCACGATGGACCACCTGATTGCATCGTAAGCCGAGTTCCTCTCAAAAACAAAAAAATACTTGTCTCTGTAACATTGTAATTCGTGACCATATGTTAAAGCTGATCCTTTTTTTTTTTTTTTTTTTTTTGTGGGTTGGGGTTACGATTTCAGCTTCTTTGCAGACTTCGTGAGTTAATCCTACGGGAATTGGGATTCAAAGATATATTTAAGAAAGTCAAGGCAAGTTTACTTTATATGCTATCTCTCTTTGTAATTCTAGATGAAATTATATAGATATATATATTAGTCCAGAAGAAGATTATCTTTTTTGCAATGATTTAGTAGAAGTAGTGACAAAATTCATGGTGAGGACAGGAAAGGCATGGTCTTTTTGACATTTGTTGTAATCATACTAAGAGATTTAAAACAAAATGGGGCTTTTGATGGAATGACTATTTCTTGCCCCTCTTCTCTTCCTTTATAATTTGTGATAAAATGCAACAGGATGAAGAGAATGCAAAAGCTATATCCCTATTTGGGGAAGTTGTCCGTCTTAATGACGCCATTGAAGATGAAGGAAAGCGTCTAGAGAATTTGGTCAGAGGAATTTTTGCTGGAAACATATTTGATCTTGGTTCTGCTCAGGTAAGTTGAGGTTTTCTAGTGTTTATTATATGAATTTTTTTTCTTTTTTCATTGTCTCTAATGGACAATTTAATTACTGGTGGAAAAGGAAAGACAAGCAAAAAATGCCAGTTTTTTAATTGGTTCAATGGGTACTTGAGATAATTGCTTCTCAATTGTGAAGCTTGCAGAAGTTTTCTCAAGGGATGGTATGTCCTTCTTAGCTAGTTGTCAAAATCTTGTTCCTCGGCCTTGGGTTATTGATGACTTAGACACTTTCAGAGTAAAATGGAGCAAAAAACCTTGGAAAAAGGTGAGTTTCACTTTTTTCTTTTGCACCTCAACACATCTCATACCCTGTCCATCTTTGCCAATGGGCTAGGGAACTGCATGTGCTTCTGATCTACTAACCGAACTTTTTTTCCCTATTTCAGGCTGTCATTTTTGTTGATAATTCTGGTGCAGATATAATTCTGGGTATCTTGCCGTTTGCAAGGGAGTTACTTAGACGTGGGACACAGGTAGGTTTGCATGTAGAAAGTGGGTCCTTTAATGGTATATCTATGAATCATACGTTTGAGGGGGCCAATGTTTTCTGTCGTGTTGCTTTTATGGTATGTCTATGGCATGTAGAAAATATTATGGTTTCTCAGTTGTGAGGGTTTTGGCGGTTATTTAGTTGCCATTTACCAAATTGAAATAAAAATTGTTTTAATGTAGTTTAATCTCTCCTTTAAAAAAAGGAGGGAGTCCTGGATAAATCTTGTAAAGGAGTAAACGGTTGAAATCCCAATGGGTTGTGAGAGAGATTTAAAGGAAGAACAAAGAGAAGTGCATTTCCTGGTGTCAATCTTCTTGTTTTCTAGTTTCCTTACGTAGCACATTATTATCGATGGTTAAATATGACGAACATGAAAACTGCAGTTTCTGTTTATTTTTATTTGCTGGAAGGTTGCCAGGATGTTTAGTTTGTTGTACTGGATGCTCGGCTTTCTCTTTCTAACTTGTCTCATTTCACTGATTGCTTGTTTTCTCTCGGTGTTTAACTTCCTGTAGCCTGTGGGTTATCTTGATCTAATAACCTCTTTTTCTTTTCGTGCAGGTTGTGTTGGCAGCTAACGACTTGCCTTCTATCAATGATGTAACTTACCCTGAGCTGATTGAGATCATAGCAAAGGTTATAGAAACACTTTAAAGCTCAGTAATTCTTAATTTCTGAATTGTTGTTAATGCTGTTAAGTACATGGTGCTTTACCAGTTGAAGGATGAGCATGGACAGCTCCTGGGAGTTGATGCTACAAATCTTCTGATTGCCAATTCTGGCAATGATTTACCTGTAAGGAATTTGAAAGTTCAAACTTTGGTCATTGTCATTGCTTGAAATCCTGTTGTAGATTATGAATGTTGTTAAAGTTGTCTAACGGGCCTTTGGCTTTTTTATTCCCTTCAGGTTATTGATCTGACAAGAGTATCGCAAGAACTTGCATTCCTGGCAAGTGATGCTGACCTAGTAATTTTGGAAGGGATGGTAAGTTCTTAGAGGTTTTGTATTGGCATTCTTAGGTTTTTCCTTCAAATTTCTCAAAGTACAACGATGAGGCTCTCTATATTTTAATAATCTTTACTTTGATTATAAAATTTGCTGGATGTCAAGTTGGGTAAATATCAAATGAGAGTCCTTTTTCCCTCTTCTTTTGTATTCATTTCCGCGGGTGTCGATTTTGAGATGAGAAAGACATGAGATGCCTTCCATTTTGGTAGGGTCGTGGAATAGAGACAAATCTTTACGCTCAATTCAAGTGTGACTCCCTCAAGATTGGAATGGTAAGATTTTCAATGCTATTTTTCCTGCTTGAAGTGATAGTTTAGTTGATGAGAACTATAACGTCGTGTTGCACATTTTTTTTTTTTCCTTTTACTTTTTATCTAAACAACAACCTTGTGCTACATTCTTCTACCCTCTGCCATCTTTTAATACAGGTGAAACATCCAGAGGTTGCACAGTTTCTTGGGGGACGACTTTATGACTGTGTCTTTAAATACAACGAAGTTCTAAGTTGATAACCTTGATTCTTTTCCGTGCTCCTTGCCTAATTTATTGGAGATTAGTCATTCAATACGTGTATTGCTACGTCGTACTGCTGGGCGGAACTTAGAGCTCTTATAAAGTTCGTCCTTATTTATTTTGATTAAAAAAGAATCACTAGTAAACGAGGCAGTATATTTTTCTGTGTACTTGTGTGCCAGGTCGGCCTTTTTAGCCTGCGCATATCTATTTACAGAAGATGATAGTCAAATTTAATCTCAAGTTCAATTAAAAAGGAGAATTCATTACGACTGTCTAGTCATTTTTATTTAAGTACCAGAGAAGGTTACAGGTAGAATTAATAATTCCATGAAAGAACAACAGCAACAAAAACAAAGGTTTGCTTATAAATGGAGGCTGATATAGTAGTAGACTAGTAGTAAATAGATCAATTCTTCTTGGTAGGATATGACGCCATTTTGTTGAGACCACAGAGTCCTTCGGGTTTTCCTGTGTTGCTCTGCATCCTAATGTAACCTCTCTCTCCCCACTTAGGACCCCATGAGTTCTTTACTATGATGTAATCTGAGCCCTTGGATGATCCATATCCCACAGCTGTAACTCCATGATCTAGCTCGGTTCCACAGCGTCCGCTAAACACTCCCTGAAAAACCCCGTACAGTTCATAATCAAAACATACATCAGCCATTATAGAAGGAAATAGAGAGTGTCTGTATACAACAAGCTAAGTCCACTAATTTATTTGAAAAAAATATAAAAATAAAAAATAAAAAATTTACCCCACTGTAGAACTGGAAATCTCTGTCAGAAGCCTCAATAGCAACGCTAAGAGGTTGGTGAGCCAATGCCTTGATGAGACTCTGTTCATCATTTGTAGGCACATCTTGATAGCCACTTATGGTCACTACCTGTGTCTCTTCCTGCGCGAATTGCAAATACCGATAATGAGAAACGACAAGTTCTAAATCTGAGTTATAAAGTACTTCTTCAGCCATAATTTCATTTACCTTCTTCTCCTCACAAGTGCCTTCCTCCATAAGATAGGGGTAGTCCTCTTCCTTGTGAAGCCCACCATTGGACATTATGTACTCGAATGCGTAGTCCATCAAACCGCCGTTGCAGCCATTGTTGAATGATCTGTCACAATCAATCAATTCTTGCTCGGACAAGGAAGTCAGGTTTCCTGCGACTATCTTGTTTATGCCCTCAACAGCCGCAACCGTCGAAAATGCCCAGCAACTACCTGCAAAACATAAACGAGAATACAAAATGTTAATCCCACCGATCAAACACTGAACACGTACTGACACGCTATCACATAAGCAAAGTCTATCACCACAAAGATCCATAGCATTGCTGGATAAATAAGTACGTTTGCATTTGAGATTTTGTAACTTACCGCATGAGCCTTGATTTTTCACCGGAGTGACAGCTCCTTTCTTTCTCCAATCCACAGACTTGGGCACATCCACGACATCTCGGTAGCTGAAGTTCTCGGAAGAAGCTGATCTTCTTCTTGTGAACTCAGGTTTCAGTCCCAAGTACTTGCTCTTGAACTCCTCATGGCTCAAGTCAGCAAACTCATTCAACGCCAGCCAATAGTCACTGATTTGCTTGTTCCTCTCATCAATGTGCTTCAAGTTGTCCTTGAATATCTCAAACCTCTCCACCTTCTCTTCAATGCTGTTGTAGATTTTGCTGTGCTTCGACATCCACAAATCGAAGAGATGGACGAGCTTATCAATGCAAGTCAAGTGCTCGGGCGAATACCCGAGGATTGAGAAATCATCATTAGCTGTTGAAGAAGAGGCAAAAAGAGACAAAGACAAGAGTGCAAGAAGGGACAGTTTAGAAAGCAAAGAGAGAGCCATTTCTACTAGGAGAAAAAGAATGGTAAAAGATTGAGAAGAGTTATTAGCTTGGTGAATGATAAGAGAGAAATAAGGGTGGTTTATTTATAGTAGTGATGATGGGGTTGCTTTAAAGTGAAGGTATTAAAAGAAAAATGTTGGTTTTTTGTTTTTTTTTTTAAAAGAAGACGGAGACTTTACGGTTGGTTCTCTTTGGCAAGCTTTTCTTCCAAGCATGATCATAAATTTCAACATGGGCTGAACGTCTGGAACATAAGTTAGCTTATAATGACTTTCAAAAATGAAGCCTTGTGGAGTTGCCTTGTCTTAGGTTCAAGTTTCACGAGACTAAATAGGTTTGTGCCTAAAAATTTCTAATAAATCCTCTAATTAAATGTGATTCTTATTCAAAAAAAAAAAAAAAAAACATATATTTGTGTTGTATCAAGATTCTACAATTTGTCAGGTGTGAGACTTCTTTGTGTAATTGGTCGGTTTTGGATGTAGTGGTCCATAAACCATTCGGAGTAACTGTCCAAATAACTTTTTCGAGCCAAAAAGTTGAAAAGAGAAAACATTATACAAAAAAACCACGCATCAATTGCCAACGTGAAGACGTCATTAATATATAGATTTACATATTTAAATTGACAAATGGTACATTCTCTGTTAACTCTTGTAATTTTTGTTTTAAAAATTTAGATAAATAGATAGTTTTTAAAAATTTATTTAAATAAATATAAGATTTTTTTTTAATTTAAAAGAATAATCCTTAATCAGTTATTGACTATATATAATTAGTTATAAATACATATGACAACACTAGTCGATCATTGATCTTTTTTTTATTAAAAAAATGGTCATTTTGTTAAGGAAAATTAGGTTAGGTGGCATTTTTTAATCAATCTAATAGATGATTTTTTATTTATTTAGCAAAATAACCGTTTATTACTTTTCAGATTTAATCAATCAGATATTAACTAATGATCAATCAATGATTGACTATAAAATTTAGTAATTGACTATGAAATTTAATAATTTACATTATAATTAATAAGTGATTGACTTGTGATCAATTATTAATTGATCATTTAAGACAACTGATTAACTAATTTAGAAAAAATGGGTTTTTAATTAATTTTTAAAAACTTCAATCATTAACTTAAAAACTTCTTAAAAAATGCTATTTACTTATCAATCCCTTTTGTTAATTTTACAAATCATTCAGTCATTTATTAAAAAACTTCTTAAACAAATACCATTTACCCACATATCTTCCGTTTTTTTTTTTTTTTTGCTGGAAATGCATTCACTTAAATTTGGAACTGTTGGAAAGTAAAAAATAGTCAGTTATAATTTCTGTTGATTAATTACAAGGACTTGAATCTTGAAATTACAATTGTACTCTTGGCAAAAGTATAAGTGGGTAGCCTGTCCCTGTGCAGAATAACACTTTCCTTAATTGAATAATAATTGGAAATAGTGGTTTATAATATCAGAGGACACCGTCGTTTTTCAGCAATCATAAACATGTGTTAACATCTTCCATTAATTCAACAAGAACTCTTCTGAAATCGGCCTCTTTTTTTTTTGGAGGCAAAGCACTCAATTATCATGTCCCTATTGTCAACGCCAATAGGGACTATAAGAAACTGAAACATATCATAAATTTTTTAGCTAGTTGTATCTCTTACATCATTACATCGCTACATCAGATGCGAAAAATATTGGAATCTAAACATGATCTTTTGAACCTGTATTCGAGATATTTATCTAAAAATGAACGAGCTAAGGAATGAAAAATCTCAGAGCGTAACCGATGCCTTTACAGTGACCGAATTCGGTAGAGGTGTCGCCGTCTTTGCAGCTGCGCGACAGACTTGATATATTTATATCAAAGGAGATGGCAAGAGGAAATGCTTACTATCTTTGCAGCTTCCCAATAGAGTGTAAATATACCGATACCGAGACAACACTGAAAAAGAATGGGGAAATGGTAAATAAACATAAAAACACGGAAAAAAATTTCGCTTGGTGATCATTACAATCCAAAGCATCCAAGATTATCAAAGCTCTAGCTGATTTATTTGGATTTACGATTGTTTTATTTTAGTTGACTTTGGCTGGGCCATTCCACTACCGTGCTAATATGCTTGGGGGCAGAATAGTAGAAATGAGATGACTGCGTTCTCAAGAATCTATTTAACTGGATAATGGAGACAATGGGATACAATATAGACCAGAGGGCACTTACGTTGAGCCGAGAAAAAAGGCAAGAGACAGATTGAAGCCAAATAGAAAAACGGAAACAACTGCTGTGAGGAGCATTGCCACTGAAGTTGAATACACCTGCAAAATATTAAGTAGCCAAATGAACAACGGAAGCTGTGGCATGATTTGGGCCAAAGGAGAAAAGCAACATAGAAACAATCATCATTGCTTGACCTGCAAGAACATAAACTTCTAGCACATTGCATAGATTGATGTTAAAGTACAGAATTAAATATCACTATAGTAGTATAGTTGGAGCTATATTTCCACATCTTACCTTAACGATGTTGTCAGCATATTTCATAACCATAGATACAGCAATGCCACTGTAAACAAAACAAAAACAATGAGCTATTTTAACAATATTAGAAGCAAAAAAACAACCATCATTATGAAAGATCAAAGCAAAGAGTCTTAATAAATTGCTCTTGCTGGATTATAAAACTTTGTTTATTAAATATTAAAAGTCTCGAATATGCTACTGCAAGAGGAGGATCGTAATGGCCAGTCATGAAATTATTTACTAGTACCTTAGAGAACGGTAACAAAAAAACAATTGCTAAATTGATGAAGCCAAACTAGACATGTAATTTACCTGAGTGCATGATTGACAATCATTACTACCGTAATAAATGAGTATCCATGGAAGAATCCCCTGCACAACGACAAATACTTATAGTTGGAGAAACTACCAGATATGTGGAACTTTTTTACAAAAATCCGAACCAGAAAACAGAAAGACAAGTGCAATTACTTGTTCATCACTGCATCGAAATCTTGAACCACTATAGCAATGGCATTGAAGGCCATTCCAAAAATATACAACCAAAAGTTTTGCACATTTATATTCCTAGAAGGACGCTTTTTAATTATAGCCTGCAAAATAGAACATGATTTTAGAAACAGTTATGTTTCGTTGCACTCAAAATCAGAGGATTCACCCTATTCACTCAATGGAGAATTGTACTACAACAGTGTTTCTGAAAATCCTTAAAGACCAAGGCAGGCCAAAAGTTTGAAAGCTGAAGTAATCAGAGCAATAATTAATACAAGGAACAGAGAACATAAGCTATGCAAGAAATTCACCTCGGTGTATACTCCTGCAAAACCACTTAAGAGTGCCATGACCTGAAGAGATGGTATGCAATGAGAGGTATAAAATATTATCATACATACATATATATTAAAGTTAGGGATGGTAATGAGGCGGGACGGATGCGGGTATGCCTCCCCCAACCCCATACACGCCCCCCTTTTTACCCCACACACTTGCCCCCATACCCACCTAATTTAATGCGAGTGCAGGGGAGGGTAATACACGCGGGGTGTTATACCCATATCCTACCCATTCGCCCATCGTGAATTATTAAAAAAAATTTAAAATAACTTCTGCTAAAGTTTTCATAAATTTTAACAACAAAGTCATAATTGAAAATGAAATTGAAATATTAAAAACAAATCAAAACCTCAGAAATCCGTAAAGCTAAATTCATAAAGCAAATTAAAACATTAAAATACTAACTTTATTCTTCTTCTTATATTATAAGGGAAAATATGCAGGGTGGGTGCGGGTATGGGGGAGCTTCCCCCACCCCCACCCCCATCCCGCACCCGCGCGGGTGGTTAATCTTAATCCCCATACCCGTCCCCGCACCCATATACTGTCCGCACCCATGGGTAAAATTGTCATCCCTAATTAAAGTAGGCAAAAAGGAAAACATAAACGGAGAGAAAATTTAATTAGTTGTTGACAACTCACAATGGCCATTATCCAACCTTGGAATGGAGTTTGAAGAACACGATCAGACCTGCCCCCCAAAAAGAGAGAGAAAATAAATGTCAAATTAGCATGGGCAGGACAGTACTTATTCCTTCAGACATCGTGCTTACTGCTTTTTTTTTTTTTTTTTTTTTTCATTTCTGTAAAAAAATTTAATGACCAGTGTGAATTTTTTTCCTTAAGAAGGTATAACTAATAATAACTTATTCGCCTAAAAAGACATATGTTATATATTAGTGACTCCAACTCCAGTCAAGAGCTCCAAACAGATTACCACAGCCAATATGCCAAAATGACCAGAAATAGTTGGTATTCAGGAAGATTAACCGGAAAACATATGCTTACAAGATATTGTAGTAATGGTTCTTACTTTGAGTTTAGTTGTGCTGTGGTGCATCCTGCACATAGAAGGACAAAAGCCGCCCACTGAATCTCACTTAGCCTGTAAAAGGTATTATTATCAACAAATCTGTTATCAATATTGCAAACCCATATAGCTTCTGCGTATATATCTTCATCACAGTTTTAAAACTTGTTAATTTCAATTTTATCAAGCTCCATCCGCAGCCCACATCATCTCACTTCATTTATGTCCTTCTCTCTTCACATAAATTCTGTTGACCTTTGCCCATTTCTTTTAGAAGATACGTGGATCAAAGTGGCCATTGGCATGATGTAAGGATAAAAACATACTTTGTATCTCAAACAAGCAAAACACACACACACACTTCCTTATGAGAGCGAAACACAAAAGAAAGAGTTAAAAGAACATACTTTTTCTTGAGTATAATTCTGTATAATACACCAGTACTGATGATGTTCAGGTTTTTCAGAATCTGATATCCTGGAGCGTCCACATATGCAAAGATGTAATACTGCCAAATAGAAACAAAGGGCATGCAGGTCCATAATTTCAAAACAAGGAAACCAAAACCACAATTATGAAGAAAAAAAGGGGCTCAGGTGAAACCAACCTGAAGCAGATTTTTGACTAAGTAGAGCAGTGCAGGAATGGGGTAAACAATAACTTCATCAAGGGTCGTACTCAACCTAGTACACCACAACATACTTGTAAGAAGTAGGCTTTACAAATTATTGTTAAGTTCGATTAATCATTACAAAATTACCCAAAAAAAAAAAAAGGCACAAAAGTATAATAAATGTGCAGAAGTATATGCATAATTCGCAATAACCAACACACATCAGTATGGTTGTCCCATGAACATGCAACTCCAATGCTAATTATTATACGATTTGACAAGATATTTTTAAGCATTTGTATATATCCAACGATAGAAGAATTTTCAAATCCAAAATCCATATCAGTAGTAATAATTCACACGCATTTTCAAATCTTAATGAAATCATCGTCCACCCCCTCTAAAAAACCAAAAAAGGAAACCAAATTCAAAGAGTAAAGGACAATAATTACACAAAAAGATAACCTGTTATCTTCTGTAACACCTTCATTGTTCCAGATTCTTGCCAAGGCAGCAAGCGACAATGCACATTTCAAAGTCTCAACCTATGTTCAGAAAATGAAAAATGAAAAAACAAATTGCTTCATTTGATGAGTCGTAATTTCACAGATACATTAAGCTAAGTTCAGTTTGATTCAAACCAAGAAATTCGCAGTAGTAACACTGTACTCGTATTTTCCAGCTCTCTTCGACCATACAATCAGAATCGCTTGCGAACTCGTAAGAACAGTCAACGCAAGCGTAACGATTGACCTAATCAAATCACAAATTTCGGTTTATTTCGCGCCACACACATTTCTGTATTACCTATATATACATATACATATACGTATGATAAAAAAAAAAAAAAAAAAAAAAAAAAAAAAAAAAAAAAAAAAAACACACAACACACAACACACATACTTTCTCTTCCACTTGTTCCGGTCGATTGGACCGCCTCCCAAGCTGCTCGCTTCATTGTTCACCGGCCAAACAAACATCGGTTAGCTTCTGAAACTCAAAAAGATCGAAATTTTCGTGAATTGAAGAAAAACGTACCAACGGAGTGCGGTTTTCCTCGCAAGCTCTCGACGTCGTCGCCGACTGAATCCTCGACTTTATCCTGCATTTAGAAATCCACCATTCATGAGCTCAAATTTTTGACGAGTTGAAGAGAAATGAAGAGGAAGTGAACGTAAACCAATTTCCAGAACAGAAAACGGTGAGATCAGAGGGAGAAGACACGGATTTGCGGAATTGTGGAGAAAGGAAAGAGTACCTCGTCTTTGATTTTGCGATACTCCATTGTCGGAAACAGCAGATCTCTCTGCTCTGCTCTGCTCTGTTCTGTTCTGCCTCTCTCTCTCTCTCTCTCTCTCTAGTCTCTACGGCTTCCTGGCCTTTGCTTTCTCTGTCAGATCTCTAACCCGTGGATGAGCGCCGTTTCCGAGTCGGATATTGAAAAACCCGACTCACTTAAATCTTGCTGTGGGCTTATGAGCTAAAATGGGCCCGATAGAAGTGCTGGGCTGGCGTCCAAAGCCCAACATCGTCTGTTTAAACGACAACAAACATAAGATGCTATAAACACAATTGCTCATCAAACGACATTTAAGGGAAAAGACTGAAAAAAAAAAAGGGGCAAATCCTCTCAACCAACAAGAAAATATGGAAAACAACAAGAAACAAAACTGACTAGAATATTCTTAAGAGACGAAATCAACGGGCAAATCAGGCAACAAAAATCAATGACATGAAAAATAAAAATCAGTAAAAAACTATAACCGAGTAAGCACGACAAAGCGCGGGGAACATCTTAAAAAGAGATCAAACCGAAACGAGAGTAAACCTTCTACATCAATCGTAAACGACAGTTAAAACATATACGATAATTATAGCAAGACACACAAATGACATTGATATCGCCAATGCAACATCCTAACAAAACAACATTTAAATGAACGAGAATAGTGGAAAAACGACATCTATTAGAAACAACGACAGAAAACCCCAAACAACAGTAAACGTATAGACGACATTACTAGCCGGTTAAAAGCGTAAAAAGAAAATAAAGGGAAAGACATCAATGGGGAAACGACAAATTAAAAACGCACACATCATCATTACGAAAACGAGACTAATCCAAATAAACGACATGAAACTGAATTCGACTTTAGAATCAAAACGACAATGAAAAATGAAGTAAAATATTAGTTTAAAACGAAAAATAAAATATTGAAACAAAAACATAATGAATACGGACAACATTATGAGGATAATTATCAAAAAATTAGTAGTAAATGTGAATAAAACTAAAAACGGCCACAAGAAGAATCGACGATAAAATCTATTAAAATAAACGACATAAAATGAAACACAAAAAATAAATTACCATATCATTGAAAAAAAATCCAAGAAAAATAAAACAAACAAAATTTACAAGTAAATTAAATTTAAATTTAGAAGTGGGAAATTTGAACTTAATATCTTACAATAAAAAATAAAAATCATGTATAAAATTATCGTTAATTTTTATGTTAAAAAAAAAAACAAAATCAATCCAAATTTTAACACAACACACAGTTGAAAATTAAAACAAAACAGAATAGACCGCAGGATACTAAAAAAGAAAAAGTTAACAATGTGAATGGGGAAACGACAATTACCTTACAAACAAACATTAAACGTGTAAGAAAACATCTAAAGCACGCAAAAAATAATTATAATGGTAAACAAACCACAAAAACAACATTTATGTCATATTGCTGACGTAAATTGAAAATGACAACAAATGTTTTACAATGCCATCAGTCCATTAGTTAGATGAACAACAAACTAAGCAAAAGATGTAAAACGCGGCCAAAGGCATCTAATTCAAACGGCAATAAATCTAAAAAAGACAATATTAGTGAAATGATTGGACCAAATAAATAATAAGAATTTCAACGAACGACATGTTTTCAAAAACAAGATCATCAATATTTAGAAAAGAAAAATACAACACTACAGCCACAGCAACAAGGAAAACAAGTTAATAAACCACAATTTGGAAAACGATTACAAACCAAATAAAACGACAACATTAATCTCAACAAACACTGTAAACTGGTAGAATACAACGAAACCGGAACGACATGAACCCGGAAAAGGAACATCCAAAAAAAAAAAAGAGGCAAATTATGCAAACAACAATTTTCTTGACAAACCATAGCAACAAGTAAAAACAAATAAAATTATAATGCCGAGAGAAGAATTCCTGATATCGTGCCGGGGATACGATAATTATTTTTTTATCGTATTTTTCTTGTAAGCCTTTACATATATGATAAACATACCTGCGTCCATGCACGTATACTAGAGTAGCATGCACATTACTTTTTGGCATTGATCAAAGTTATATTCATCATGATTGACAAGCAACAGAACGAATTGATGAGTGTGAAATAAGAATATGCTTTCTGGCTAATAAGAAGCATATTCTAAAGTTTCAGTCGCAACAACGGAGCCAATAGGGGGACAAAAAAAATTATTAATCAATATTATACCAATACATATATTTACAAATGTAAGTTTTTGTTTATTAAATTTATGATATATTGACATATAAAAACATCGGTATTATATCCAAATAGGACAACATGTCACTATCAGTTTTATGTAATTAAAAATAAAAATACGAGAAAAAACCTGAAATTAAAGTGTTAATCTTAATATATTCATAATATCATAGCCATTCAAGTTTCACATCTTTAAACTCCAAGTCTAAAATATCACCTGCAAAAATGAAGAACAAAAAAATATGTTATACACTTGCAAAATACACTGTTTTCTCAATAAAAGAGCAGCTATGTTAAATCCATACACCTCAAAATATTATTTTCTTTTCTTAAATATAAGTTGTGCTCGACAATATTTCATACAAGCAAATTCACTATAATTAATTCAATACTAAATTTTACAGCAATTTTCTTCTCAATGTAGACAATCAAGCAGTTATTCAAAAAATTATCTTCCATAAATGACACCAACATCATTATAACCCATGAGCCCAAAATTCTTCACAAAAAAAAAAAAAAGAGGCATGTCTAAGTTTATCACAAACTAAATTGAAAAAAAAAATGTATTTAAATCCATAATATTAAGCAATATTATTTCTAATTTTCTTAGCTAAAATCCATAATAAAAACTAAAAATCACTAATTTCTAGCGAGATTTTCCAATTTTCTAATTGGATTTAGCACATTATCATCAATACATGAGAACAAACAAAAAAAATTTAGCAAAAGCAGTAGCACCATGGCTCGCCGATTCCACATTAAGACAAATAGAAAAATCACAATTAAATTTATTAAAAAAAAAAAAAAGAAGAAGAAAATAATCAGAATAAGAAGTGAGAAAAATAAATACAAACCTAAAGCAGAAACGAGAAGTTGAAGAAGAATGAATTGACAAACTAAGACGAAGTTGTTTCAAGTTGAGAAGAAATCAAGTACAGTAAACCAAAGAAAAAAATCACACATTGAATGACAGAGCAAATTTCCAAATTTGTTTAGGAATAGTTGAATGGGAATGTGAAGAGTTGACTTCCTTTGAAAGCTTTTAATTTATGTGTAAATAAAATATTACTTAGTATAATTGTCCAGTATTTTAAAATATTGAGCTATTAAAATTATATTCAGATTTAGATTTTTAGTCAACCCTTTAGGCCTACTAATGTTTATGGGTTTAATAAAACTGTTTTGTTTTTTAAAATTTAAATTATATGTCAAATAAAATATAGAGAACTATTAATTTAAAAGGATAAAGACTAGTATAAACGCATATCAATTTTTTTAAATTAAAAAAAAAAACCACACTGTAGTGTATTATAATCCAAAAGATTAAAACATCCCAACTCCAAGCTTGCTCCACAAGCAATATTAAAATGCTCGACAATCGCCCTCTCTTAATTTTCAGAAAACAAACTAATAGCCAGTTTAATGCAATTTGGCGACAATAACATGTTACTTGTAAAATATGTTTCTAATTTGTCTTAAAGTCCTGTCAAACACGTTTATTGCATGACTTTAAAAAAAAAAATTCAAGGGGCTAAACTACAAATATTTTATTTTATTTTTTTTAAGTTTCATTTGTTTCATTTCTAAATGAGGTTTGTAGTCTACATTTACCAATATTAAAGGTTTTTGTTTGTTGCTTCATATGTGCAAAATAGTGGTAATGTTAATTAGTAAAATTGCAAGCAATGAAATAAAGAGAATGATATATAAGCAGAGCTAGACAATAGCAACCGACAATATTTTATTGTTATTTTTTTTTTAATTATAAAAATATATGAATGGTCCCTGCTCTCACACTCTGGCTCCTAAGACTGAATGCCATTTGCCTTTGTTCTTTCCGAAAACTTATATGACGAGAATTTGAACTGAAATTTCCTCTTACAAATTAACTCAATATATCGCCATTTTCTGTCGGCTAATATCATAAATATAAATATAATCGTGTGAACCACAAATACCCAAATAGAGTCCTTTCAACGTTGAAAAAAATAAAAAAGATAAACAAGAAAATAGAAAGTATAGGGAAAAGTGCGTAGACTAATACAAACTATATCAACTCGAAAGTGGGGAATTTTTTTCATTTATTTATAATAATAATCCTAACCTATGTTTTTGAATTTAAGATTACTCCCTTAACCTCCTAATTATAAGATAGGAAATTAAAAAAATAAGAAAATTATAGTAAATAGTAATTTTTTAATAAAAATAATTGAAATAAAAGATAAGGTTTTAGAATATTTAAAGTAAATAATAAATTTATTAAGTAAATGAAAAATGTATTTGATAAATAGTGAATATACTAATATATTATTATGTTTATAAGATGTAAATAAATTATTTACTGAACAAATTTGTTATTAACTTCAAATATTATAAAAATCTGTTGTTTACTTTAATTATTTTTTAAAAACTACTATTTACTTATTTCTTTCTAAAAGAATCACTTTGTCTTCTAAATTTTAAATTAATTTAATAAAATCTCTTTTTTTTTTAATTTTGATTAAAACATATGGAAAAACATGTGAATAACCTATATGTTAGGATTTTTGTTAAAAATAAATGAACAAAAAGCTTTTTTTTTTTTTTTTTTTCTTCTAAAAGTGAGCTTTTATGTAAAGGAAAAATATATAAAAGAATGCAACTTCATTTATAATTTGAAGATAAACAAACAATTTATCATAATTAAAAATAAAAAAAATAAAAAAAAGAGAACATGGATTAATTATGTTTCAATAAATACGCATTCATCTATATTTCGGAGAATAGAAAAAGTTCACTAGTAAAGTAGCATATTAATGGTTTCTTTTTTTTTTTTACACCATTTGGCTAAAAAAAGAAAAAAAAAATCATATTATCACGAGATGATGATACAAACGACAAAAATACAAAAAGAAACAAAGAGAAATGGAGCCCACCACCACCACGTCCTCCTTCTCCCTCCCCTCATCAAAAAAACTTCTCTCCTAAACGAATAAAAACAGCCTGTGAATGACCTGTGAACTTCACACTTCCATTTCCTCTCCATCTTCCCTTCTTATTCTTAAACACACACACACACACCAAAACAAAAGCAAACACCTCCAAAAACACCATTTCCCTTCTCTCTTTCCCTTTCTCTTTCTCTCTCTAGCCTTTCTCTCTCTAGAAAGAAAGAGACACAATGAGCTCCATTGTTCAGACCTTCCAGAAGCGAAACTTCCTCCCCGTCTCACAGGACGCCTCCTCAAAGGACCACCCCCAGCCCAGCATCCGGCGACGGCTCTCCTCTCTCTCCCTCAAATTACAGCCCATCTCGTCGTCGCCGGCGGCCTCGTGGGCCTTACGCCGGTCCAAGTCCGTCTCCGCCATGGGCGAGTCGGCCGGGAGCTCGATCAGGAAGTGGTGGGACTGTGGTTGGGCCTGGATCCTCTCCCGCAAGCCTATGTTCGCCCAAGATCTGGAGATGAACGAGGAAGAGACCAAACTCCTTGGGTCCCACTCCAGAGGAAGCTGGAGACACGTGTTCTTCAAGGTCAGATCTGAGCTCCGAAAGCTCCTCAGGTCCGACCATGTCGGCCTTCCCCAGACCTGCAGGTACAATTCCTTCGATTACTCCAAGAATTTCGACGACGGAAGGAAATCCCTCTTGGTCAGCTGAAATTACCCCTTTTTCCCCCCAAAAAAAAAAAAAAAAATCAATAATACAGTTTAAGATTCAGATAAAATGATTGAATTTTTGTTTTTTGTTATTTTTGTTAATTATCAATGTTCATCCGTGAAGATCAATATGGACTGTAAGTAGAATATAGATTAGTAATGTTCTATGTTACGTCGGATTGTTCGAGTGTGGGGCTCAGAATGGGACAGGTTTCTATTAGTAAATATGATTGTTAATTTTCTTTCTTTCTTTCTTTTTTTTAATGCAAATAATTTTTAATTTATTTTTGTATCGGATTTGTTCAATTGTAAAACTATCGAACTTCTCCTATATGTGATATAAATGTTGAAGAGATCTTGTTTTTGAGTCCAAAATTTAGAATCTCTGAGTGGTATGAATCAAGCAACTTGGCCAACTGGAGGAGAACTGGCCCCATTTACGTGTGGTGCGAAATCCATTTCAATTGGTAGACTGAAAAATACGTTGCCTTGCATGCCAAGTTTCAATATTTTGCCTTATTATTCTATTTTTCATGCTTTGTATGAAAGATTTACCGGCCAGCTCTCTAACGGTTGTCAGTTCTGTTCACTTTTTCTGTACGTGATTTTGAACCGAGATCTGACTCTGGATTTCACCTTTAAGGTCAACTTAATACATTTGTGTGTTTTAAATTTTGGATTTTACTTCACCGCATTACACTTGGAGCGTCGGTGACATAATATTAATAAAATATGCATTCGATCTCATGTTGTTTGACTTATATTTTATTAGTAGGTGGTGTTTCATGTCGGTGGTGGTGTATTTTATCGTTATTTTGTGAAGTAGTAGCATATATGCCAATCATTGACAGCAAGGATGACATGATGAAAAATGGTACATGAATTCAACCAATGTAGCTGGTTCTACACTGAATTAGAGCTTTGTATCAATGCTTTATTAAAAAATAAAATTATAAATAAAAATTAATGTTGGTGAGGTGAGAAAGATGATTAGTAAGTAACATGATCATGACAAAGTATCTGATTTTCTTATGTTTGTTTTCCGAGAAAATTGGCAATGGTGGGCAATCACCTCGATTATAATTTATATATTGCGTAGAAAGTGTCGGTGCACATGAGCAGAATGAGTGCCCACTTTTTTTTTTTTTTTTTTTTTTAAATTTCATGATAAGAAAAGGTGATAGAAAATCATTAAAGAAAATGTGTTGTGGCATTTTGACCATCACATGGCTTTCCATCATTCCCATGACCATCACCGACGCAATAGCAAAGCTGGCAGGCTTACTGCCTAAAAAAAAAAAAAAAAATTTGGGGACAAAATACGGTTGGCAATCAGTTGGAATCATGTATGTCCTTAAAATCCTCCACTCTGTCAGGGTTTCATTTATTGTCGTACTTTGATTTGTCAAAACGACACACGTTTCTACCGACGCTATGATTTAACGTGGAGGCTTAACGCGGGTCTCTGGGAGGAGGTGGCATGACTAAATATTACTGCTAATTCTACGTGACATTATTCGGCTATTCGCAATGGTGTTTATATATTTTGTTTGTATGAATACAACTCTCCTAACGTATATTCCTACGTTATGTCGATCTTTTTTCCGTAGAAAATACAATGAAATAATTATACAAAATATCTATTTTTAGAGTCATGTTTCAAAATATGTCTGTTTTTGTAATAATTATATATATATGTTTATTTTTTAAAAAATAAATATGTATGGTACATATTTGTCATTTTATTATATTTGACATCATTTTATTTTTATACAAATTCTTTAACTTTCCTTTTTTGTTTTTTGACTTTAATGATGGATATTTTTGTTGATAAATATAAATTATCTCTAATAAACCTAAATTAGCTATAGACATCATAATAATTATAATAAATATAAAATATTTACTATAAAGATGATTGTTCATACCAAATAATACAATATCAAATATTAACAATAAAGATTAATGAAATTAAAATATTCACACTTTTCATATAAAAAACCAATGAATTCTTTATGAAAAACCTATTTATTTATGTTATTCATTACAAATCATATGGTTGTCATTTATGCCTCAACCAAACAAATTGAAAAATAACACAACAAATAGTATTGAATTTTTTATGAAAAAACCTTATTATTTATATAAATTAATAGGAATGAAATCGAACATATTTTTATGATAAAGACTGATTCATTATACGAAAGATTGTTTTAAGATGTTACTTTTTCTTTATTTAACTCATTCTCGTTAATGTGAAAACTGATTTTGAGAAAACATTTCTTTTTTGGATCATTATGAAGATTTACACATTCTTTACAATAAATAAAAATAATTACAATTTCCTTTTATATAATTTCTTTTAGCAATTCCATAAAAACAACTTTAGCCATTTTTGGTAAACATCTTAGATTGCATTTTTTTTGTTTCCTTTTTTGTAATTTCTTTATTTGTTATTATTCATTTTTTATGAAGAGTAATATTGCCTTTATAATTACTATTTTAGACATTTACATAATTAAAAGAAAAAATTGACATATTTCAAATAACACATCTAATTTGGACATCTATGTAAATAACTCAAACACAATTGTAAGAAGAATGGTGAAACTAAAAAGAAAAATCCAAGGGCCCATTTGGAGGGATATCTGAAGACGGTGTTTTGGATATTAGATTAGAAATATGTATGTGAGGGTAAACTTTTGAAAAAGTTATGTGATATAGAAAATAATGTAACAAATTTGAAATGTGTTTGGAAAAAAAAATACAAAGTGAATCTTGTCTTATTCGTATTGTCGTTACGAGTATTTTGACATAAAAAATATCTTATTTTGATTTGAAATGAGAAAATTATGGACTTTTAAAGTTTGAGTTTTTTAAAATAAAAAAGAGAAAAAATTTGATGTAGAGTTAGAATTTTGAAATTCATATGATAAAATAACATCTTCAAATGGTATCTCAAACAGCCACTGAAACTCGCATCATTGATGAGATGCTCCAGTCATCTATCCAGAGAATTTTGGTCCAATTTTTAGAGGTAATTCAGGTTAATATTTTAAGTATATATATGTATCAAATGTCATAGCTTTAGTTTACCAAATACTGTGAAGTATTCGGATTCACTTTCTTTGCCAAACAGAGGCTTAAGAATTGGTTTTTGCTGTGTTTTGTACTATTGTTGTATTTTTATTTTTTATTTTTTTGAACTGTAATCCACAATAACCTAGAAAAAGTATTCATATTTACCCAGAAAAAGTGAGTCCCATGTCGTTTTCTTGGTAATTGTCGTTTTCTCCGATATTTCTGTATGTTTCTGTTGTTTTTGATTTACTGCACGATATTTTCTTCATCTTTTTATTTTTCATAATATTTTTTTTATTGTTGATTTTAACTTCTTGTTTTCCAATTTCATGTCAAATTTCTGCATATTGTCATTTTAAAAGCGATGTCATTAGATTGTTTGTTGTCGTTTTCCAGTTGTTTGTTTTCTTTTGATTGTCGTTTTCATCGTCTTTGTTGTTATTGTCGTTTTGAGAATATCCAACATAAACTAGTCTTTCCGGTTAGTTTTTTTTTCTTGTTATTAAGATTTACCATAATCTTCTCGCTTCATGCCCTTTTCAAGTTCATAAAATTTTCTGATTTGATGTCGTTCCATTATTTCTGTCTTTCGACAAGTATATGTCGTATTACAAAGTTTTGGGTATTCCATCTTCTTTATCGTTTGGCCCAGTACTTGTTCCTAGTTGATATCTCATTTCCATTTTTTTTATTCGTTTCTTTGTTATTTTCTCAGTTCCTATCTCCATTTAATATCTTTTTTTACGTTCCCATTGAAATCTAATTTCATGTCGTTTTCTCTTTTCATGTGGTTTGTTTAGTCTATGGTCGATCCTTAGGCTTTCCATAGCTCATGTCATTTTCGTACCTTCCAATTTTCTTCTAGTATTTTTCTTGTTGTTTCGAATTTTAAACCTGTCATGTTTTCTCTTCATGCTTTCGTTCCTTCATTTGATGTCGTTTTTGTAATTATATTGTCGTTTCCATTTTTGCTATTAAATGTCGTTTTTTGTCCCCCCCAACCCACCCCCCCAACCGCCGGATAACTTGTTTCCCGTTTTCATATGCTTTTATTTATAAGCTTGTTTCTAAAGTTTTTACAATTTTCTAATTTCTTGTCCATTTCTTATTGTTGTCGTTAGTTTGCTGTCATCTTTTGTACGATGTCGTTTTTTTAATTGTTGTCCACTTTTCATTATTCCCGGAGTCCCCAAATTTCTCTTTGATGTTTCTGCAATTTTTTACGGTCCTTCAGTGGGATTTTCAACATAAATTCACTTTCCAATTTTTTTTCCTACTGTATTTCCTCTTATAAAAATTTAGTTACGTTGTTTAAATTATGAGTTGAAACCTATAATCAAAATGGATCATTAATCTTGATTTAAGAGATTAAGTTATGCATTCTATTGAAAAAAAAAAAAAAAGATTATAAATTTCCTACTCTTTTTTTTTTTTTTTGAACCTAGGGATTAATGGATTCAAACTTAGTACTTTATTGTGAAGTTAAGTGTAAATTATCGCTATGACAATATGTTAAATAAACTTTGATAGTAAGAAATTTTCTTATTTCCTCATTTTCTCGGAAATATCTGGTGCCTTATTTCAAGATAAAAAAAGGTCCGAATTTTGAAAAAACATCAACAAAGCTAACAGTTGAAAGCCTCATGGATAATCTTATATCTGGAATTTTGCATCAATTTTTATTGTGATTATTATTATCTTTGCTTAGAATCATATTTGCTGCAACTGACCTGTGAATTTTTCCTCCCCCGGATTATTCCCAGCTGTGCTCATATTTGGAACCATATTTACGCTTGGAATCTTGCATTTTTCATTATTGTAACCCTCGAATAAAGAAAACAATCCAAAAAAAAAAAGGTAATTTATCTTTATAAACAGAAACGACATGTCGTTTTATCAGCAAAAAAACTCACAAACGACAGCATCTAGTTTGTCGTTTGCGTCCTCTCAAGTCAAGCCAACCGAGTCCACATTAGTCCACAAGCAATACTGTATATTGATAATTAAACCCATCCCCCAACTGCTAAAAAGAAAGAATATTCCAACCAATTCCCATCATCTTCACACCTTTTTCTTTTGCTACGCTTGTGTTTGGTTTGCTTATCGCAGAGAGAGAATAAACCCCAAAAAAAAAAAAAAAAAAAGATCAATGGCCTTAGCCTTCAACAGCGTAATACCACAAACCAGAAGCGTGAGCACTTCTTCATGGAGGTTGGGTTCTCCTTCACAAACTCAATTTCCCACGACCTGTCTTATACGCCCCAAAAGGAAATTTTTCCACGGCGGTACTGTCTGTTCTTCCGCCGCCAAAACTGATTCCTCTCTCTCAGATGTCGAGTACCGCCAGGTTCTGGACCATACTACCACTTCGACCACTGGTAATATTTATTTATTTATAACCCACTTCAATAACCAAAACCAAAGCCACACACACACACACATATATATTTATATTTGTTCTGTTTGTTTAAGATTAGTATTTGTTCATTCTGGGAGATGGTGTATAGAGAATTCAAGCTGTATGAACTGTCACTACCCAAAAAAAAGAATTGGTGGGATGATGAAATTGAATTTCTGTTTCGTTTTGTTTTGTTTTTTTTTTAAAGAAAATTTCATGGTAAGACATGAAAAATACGTTACCAACAAGACACAGATTTAAGCTGATTACATAAGAATTATATGGAATTATAAAAGCAAAAAAAAAAAAAAAAAACAGAAGTGACATTAATAATAATTTGATGCAAATCGGATCAAAGGATTTTAAAAAGAAAAAAGGGGGTCTTCTTTTTGTGTAATAAATGAAGTTTTTTTTTTTTTTTTTGAAAAATAAAATGCCATTTTATTTCCGTTAGAGATGAGTGTAGTGGAATCAAAATGTTCTTTTAAACATTAGGTGTGACTCGGTTCTGTATCATCATTTATCGTGTCTTTATTTGTTCAAAGCGTGGTCGGAATTTGCCAGAAATGTGTCCGGTGAATGGGATGGCTTTGGGGCAGACTTCTCAAAGGAAGGCAATCCAATTGAGCTCCCGGAATCCGTTGTGCCCGAGGCTTACAGAGAGTGGGAAGTTAAGGTCTTCGATTGGCAGACTCAGTGCCCTACACTTGCTCAACCGGAAGAGCCTGTTCTTGTATGCAAGTCGATAAAGCTACTCCCTACAGTGGGATGTGAAGCAGATGCTGCTACGCGGTACAGCATCGATGAGAGGAATGTTGGAGGTCCAGTCAACAATGTCTCTTCCTTTGCTTATCAACCAAGTGGATGTTATGTTGCGGTGTGGCCAATAGAGGAAAAGGGTTCTCATAAGTTATTGGAGTTGGAGCATTGCTTGATCAATCCTCAAGATAGGGAGTCCCGGATGAGGATAATTCAGGTGGTTCGATTAGAGAATGAGAAGATTGTATTGCAAGGTATAAGAGTTTTTGTAGAGCAGTGGTATGGACCATTCAGGAACGGGGATCAGCTCGGTGGATGTGCTATCCGTGATTCTGCATTTGCTTCCACAGCTGCCTTGAAAGCCTCTGATGTGGTCGGCGTCTGGGAGGGTTCAAATTCTGTTGCCAGCTTTGATGGCTCTCAGGTCGTGAGTTGTGGAAATTGTCCTTTGTTTTTGATTATGTGCTTATGTCTGTTTATAGTTATGCGTGAACTGAATCCAAAAACTCGAATGCACTCCAACAATTGTGGTGATCTTTTGCTCTTAAGAATAAGTGGTTTTAGTTCAGATGTTTCTTCTGTACTTATCAGATAAACGGACTCATAGGTGATTGATAAAAACTTTAAACGTGCATGAATTCAGAGCTTTTCATGCATAAGGCTCTTGAATTTGCTGATATGATTTAAAAATAATCTGGTTTTTGAGAAACAATGAACTCACTACTAGGGAGAAGCACGAAACAATTGACAAAATGAGTTCCACTTGTGTGTAAATGTCCCTCATGGGGTTAAGTCCCCTATTAATTTTCATTTTCTTGGCTGTTTTTATGTTGATTTTTTTCGGCCTCTCTTCTTAAGTAGTATGTAATTTTGTCATCTCTTAACTTGAAGTATGTTAAGACGAGTCAATGATGTGAACTTGCCTTAATGAACACAGGACTTTCTGCAACAACTTAAAGCTGGCAGCGTTATAAAGTTAATTAGAGACGAACGTGATATCGTATTGCTTCCCAAGCAACTGTGGTGTTCAGTAAAAGAATGTGAAGATGGCGTAACTTGCTGCGAGGCGGGTTGGTTGTTGAACCAAGGCCATGTCATCTCATCAAAATGCACCTTCTCGAGCAAAGCAACTCTGAAGGCGAGTTTGCTTGTCCTAGTCAGATTCACTCGTTTGGCTTTTGTTTGTTTGCTTTTCTTCTGCAAGATTATTGCTCTCGATAGTAAAGAATCAGGACCTCTAATTCTAAACACTTCCCTTGCTGCCCAATTTAGAAATCTTGCTCAATTCAGCATTTTCTCTCTCTAATACTCATTTTCTGCTTCTCTTGCAGGAAGTATCGATAGCTTCTAAAAGTGCGGCCTTGGAGGGTATATAGCCGTTGATGACAACTCAAATTGAATTAACTTGAGTAAAAAGTAAGCCAAAAAAGAATAGAACTTTAATAAATATATGATTTTTGTTAAGTAATTGTTATCTATTGCAAAAGGGTAAAATTGTGTAACAGCACATGTGCTTGTCGACTTGTTGTCACTTGGCTATCATATATCTCTATATCTACACGTAGAAAATTCTTTCCCGTTAATTTTGTCCAAATTCATAGTGCTTCTCAACTAATTTAAAAATAAAATAAAAAACCAAAAAAATAAAGAAGACATTTCTGATTTGAAAGGCAATTTTGCTGCAGATTTTCCGAACCTGGCCAACCCAGTTGCCTGATTGGCTGAAAAAACAAAAATCAATGGGTGGTTGTGCTGCAAAAAACGTGTAATTAATTTAGAAGCTTAAATTTCTAATTAGAGAAGATGAAGAGATCACGTAGTAATAATGATATATAATTTATCGAAAGAGTTATTAGGTAAATACAAGTCTTAATTTCGCTATTATAATATGAACTGATTTTAAGACTCCATTAGCCTTCTGCATTAACAGATCTGAGCCACAATAAGTTCATCACTAATAACAAGTCACCAAAGAAAGTTTCAGTTTGTAAAAATTGGATATTACCAATTTACAAAGTACCTGTGTAGCTCAGAGCAGCTGAAGATACTTGTCAGTATTCGCAATTATCTGATTTGCACCAAACAATAATTCTTGTCAGGATAAAAGATAATCCAAATTGAAACATAGGAAACAATATCTAACTGATTTTGTTGTGTTAAAAGTGTGAAAACAATAAGATGAACAAGATGAAGATGAAGAAGAAGAAAGAAGGGAGGGACATTAATGGAGTTTTTGAGATGGTGATAGATTGGCATAGACTTCTACTCTGAATCAGCACGCGTTATAAATGAGAAACCTCCTTTTTTTTTTTTTTGGAAAATTATAAATGAGATATTTGTCCCCCGTTTGTTTCGACTATTTACAACAATTTGGAATTGATAATTTGAGTTATCATTTGAATATATACATTTGTTTCTCAAAATTTACCATTTGCAATGGTAACATTTGAAATATTCCATTCCAATGAACTAATTTTAAAAATAAAATGTTTGGCTTTCCACATTTGAGAAGTGCCATTAGAATGTTAAAATTACGTTTAGTTCAAAATCCAAAAAACACCTCTTTCCCAAATTAAACCATACATGTTATACGTACAATCCAATCTGACTTTTGCTTGCTTTCTTCTAATTTTGCAGCCGAGATCAAAAAAGAGAAAGAACATCGACAACTTTCATGAACTCGAGGTATTAATCGGATAATCTCGCGTGATTGAACGAACATCACTCGTTTGATTTCTTTTCATCTGATCAGGCAGCTGGCAATGGCAAACTGGAATCCTATCCTACAGTGAGAAAA
The DNA here is from genome assembly GCA_009761775.1 of Ficus carica. Taxonomy (NCBI): domain Eukaryota; kingdom Viridiplantae; phylum Streptophyta; class Magnoliopsida; order Rosales; family Moraceae; genus Ficus; species Ficus carica. The sequence continues at coordinate 582,226 of CM019748.1, read as the reverse complement.
GGAGAAAGAACACTGCAAAGGATCACAGATATATATCGTATCGTAGGTTTAACGAAATCTCGATGGCATGTAAAAGCAATGTAATTTATGTTTTTTTCCCCTTTCCATTGTATCTCAGGTACTCAAGTTTTTTCCGTTGCAGTTGTTACCTAAGCAAAAACAGGAGAGACGAATTGAAAATTTTTGGTCAATGTAGTATTGTTCTTTTCTTGGTCCTCTGACACTATTTTACTCACTTGTCTTAAATTTAAGGCGTTACAGTTAAAATCCAACGAAGGTGATAAGAAGATATATGGAGCAGATACATATCGGGAACCCTTAACACAAATAGACGTATCACGAGTTCCATACATATAACTTATCAATACAATTTCTTTTAAATTCATTAAAAATTTCATGTACAGAGTCTTGAATACCGATTATGGTAGAGTATTCATATGGTATTTTCTCAGATTTTATGTGTGTGTTACATGTTCCTTCTAATTCTCCAAGCAAAGCTCTTCTCATCACAATGCCTATTGTTTCCGCTTGTCCTCTCATAAGTGGAGCCAGAATAAAGCGTTCATAATAAAGTTGCCTGATCAGATATCGTCTCTAATGGTCCAAAGCATTAAGAATAGGATTTGTAGGTGACTTAAGAAACGTATGATTTCAAATTTAAAGATTTTAGCTGTCCCACCCTTAAGAATTCTTGTTATGAAACTCATTTTCAGCTTCCCTTGCGGGTGAAAGTTCCAATAGCTTCTGAAATTGTAGCTTAGTGACAACTAACTACTCAAATCAAACTAGCTTGGCTGCCAAACAAAGAATAAAAACTCCAATAAATATAGGTATGTTTGTTAAATTCTGCTTTTATTTTGTCCTTTTTCCTGGCTATATATACACATATATTATACATATAGCAAAAGGATAAAAATCATGTGCAGCATCACATGTGCTTGTCGTCTTTATACATATACATATATATATATATGTATATACACGTAGAAAATACTTTCACGTTAATTTCGTCCAAATTCATAGTATGATAAAGTATGAAGTACGTATGACTGAACTGCTGGATTCTCTCTGCACATGGGTTCTGGCATTTAGTAACTTGTTTCTCTGACATTGCTTGATTATATAGCAAGTAAACGAACACCAAAACTTTTGTTTTGCTTTTGTTTTTTTTTTTCCTGCGGACTTCACGGGCAATTTTGCTGTAGATTTTCTCTACTTAATCAACCCGATAGCCTGATTGGGTGCACAAACAAGAATTGCCGGACGGTTGGAATTTTAATACTAATTGGAGAAAACGACAGGAATCTATTTATAGCATCTATAAATGTCTGACAAAGTCAGTCCAGTGGATGAAACAAATGCACGTGAATCCGGCAACAGAAAACATCCCACCTAGTAATAATATTGATGAAATCTTTGCCAGGACATGAACTTTTGGGACATTTTTAAGTTCAATTTTTATCAAGTTCTGTTAATTACCTAGATGATAACTCCCCGCGTGACTTATGATTCCTTTCGCAGTGGATTTCTCATATATCCCTACCATCACAACAATAACGACTTGAACCCGAGACCTCTAGTTGAGATAGTAGCACCTTACCCACCTATGTGGTTACTCGGTGGTCGTTACCGTGTATTGAAAGTTAACCAACTTTTGATTTTGAACTACGTTTTCTTTTATGCATCATTTATCAGCCAAATTTAACAAGTTTAGCATTGGAATTTAACAAGTCATCAACATCTCTATTCACTGCTCAGGCTAAAAGTGATGCCTCCATGAAAAAAAAGGCTTTAAATTTGTGCTATTTGTGTGCTCAAAGAATCCAGTAGCAAGACTTAAAACCTGCTTAAAAGCACAGCCAAAACACTAGCAGAGAAAGAAATTTTACGTACATCAAACAAAAGCAGAGCCTTATGTAGAGGCAATATCTGAAGGTCAATTTTTCTTTTTTCTCTTTTTTTTTCTTCCACATATTAACAGAAACGCCTCCAAAAAAAGAACACTGCAAAACAATTTAGCTGCTTGAATAGATGGGACATTTCCACAATCCAGAGTTCAAGAAAAAGCTAACAATGTATATCTTCGGTCACACAGCAATATAGAAAAGCCATCACTGAATAAAATTCTATGGAACTCCACAACCCAAAATCTTCAGTGACATGATCCAAGGTCTTGGGAGCCATTGAGCTGAAGTTGGTTCTCAAAATCCTACCACCAAATCTCCTCTAACTTTGCTGTACAACCTGTAAATGTTCCAAAAAATAAAGGCGCAACAAAAAAGAAGTTTAATGCTTTCTTCAGTTCTCAAGGCAAGCATTCAGAGCAGGACATTAAGTGCACTTTTGCCAAACCGTAAATGAATGTAATGGGAGAGGTAACAGGATTGGAAAGTAAAGTAGGGGTATTTACCGCAGCCTCAGACTTAAAAAAGTCGTATCATTATCTTCATACAATTATATTCAGAAGCATTTAGATGCTAAAGAAAAACCGAATCGGAGATTGAAGAATACCTGTACATGACGTGTGATTGGATGTTAATGAGCAGGTGCATCTCTCATGGGTGTATCTCTCATGCTCATGTTCAGACTGTTTCGCATGGTTCGTCTTCCAACTCCGGCATTTCCTTTCTGCATCATGGCAACAAATTCACTGTAATCGATCCTTCCATCCTGCAGACAGAATAACACTGAAACTTGAGCAACCAATATCGAACAAGCCTAATCGAACCACGCTGATTATACAACTCAAATTCTTATTAAGGTCCATCATGCTTCTTACATTGTCTTGATCAACTTCTCTGATGATATCTTCAAGGAAAACATCAGTCATGTTATGTTCTGCACAAGCTTGCTGGAGCTCATCCACTGTAATATAACCACTGCCATCCTTATCGAAATACTGGAATGCTGCAACTAGATGTTCCTCGCGTTCTAGTTTATTAAGATGAACTGTGGCAGCAATAAATTCTCCATAGTCAATAGTACCGCTGTTGTCCACATCAGCCTGCAAACAACAAAATAGCTCAGGTAATTGCAATCAACAGAAGGGAAAAAACATTAATCTTTTAGTCCAATGCCAACTCCTCTAAAAACGCTATCGCTATTGAACAAGAAAAGTTATTTTTGTGTCATAGATGACAGAGAAATTTTCCAGTTTTATGGGTGAACTGCATGAGACATAAAATGGCTCTGTTGCCTTTTCGACTTTGCCTGTACTTACACAAGTATTACACATGTGTATTTAAAAGAAGCAACTTACTGCATCCATAAGGTCACGTATCTCTGTATCCTTCATGGTGGAACCGTATCTCCGCAGCCCAGCTTTCAGTTCATCAAATGTGATTGCCCCACTGTTATCAGTATCCATTGCCGTAAACATCTCTCTCAGACCAGCGATCTCCTCCTCAGAAAGGCTTTCAGCTATTACCTGTTATTTGACACATAAAAGGGGAACATATAGCATCACACAAACGTTTTGCATCTCTCTCCTCTCTCTCTTTAAAGACTGTACTTACCCGAAGAGCCATTTTCTTTAACTTGTTCATTGCAGAGAATTGTTTGAGACGAGACATCACAGCTGGATCAAGTGCTCTATCAGGAGCAACTCCATTTTCACAAATCCAAGGGTGGCCTACATAAAGCCAAGAAAGATGTTTTCATTTAAATCTTGATTTTCGCATAATCATCAAACTAATCAATAACCTTATGTGCATGCATTTTTAGTAATATGGCCTGAAAACCAAAATGTGGAAAGCAAACTGAAAAAGAAAAACAGCTTCTTCACTCCACATTTTATGACTTGAAAAACAACTAGGTTGAACATAACATACATAGCACTTCGTGAGCAGTCAAGCGGTCCGCAGGTCTAGAGCACAGCATCCTCCTGATTAGGTCTTTTGCACTGTCGGATATCACGGGCCATGGATCCGATTCAAAATCAATATGTCCCTTCAACACCGAATCAAATATGCCCTGCTGTGTTTCTGAATTCAAAACAAAGAAAGAAGCCTTTCAGTAACAACATAACATGGAAAACTCTTTCCCATCCATGAGTAAACCAGATTATCTCTTACCCGCCCAGAATGGCGGCACTCCACTTAACAATATATAGAGTATGACCCCAGCAGTCCACACATCTGCTTCTGGCCCATAGTGCTTGAGGAGCACCTCAGGAGCAACATAATAAGGGCTTCCAACCACGTCGGTGAAAACCTGACCTGAAAAACAGCACCCAAAAAAAAAAAAAAAAAAGTTTAAGAGCTTGTCTGGTAGGAGGGAAAAATGGAAGGAAGGATAGGAGTACGAGGATTAGTCGAACGATTTTAGGACATATGGTTGTTTGGTAGGAGGGAATGGATTAGGCGACGGATTTCGATCCTTAAAAGAAACCAAATTTTTCGTCTCCCCTGATATGAAAAGATTATAGGAAAGGATTCATTTCAATTACAATATGAGAAAAGTCCACCCATTTCTTTCCTTCATATATTCTCTCTCTCTCTTGGCAAACAAACCCTAATAAAAACAGGCATCAAAAGTTAAAAAATTTGCAAACTTCTTATTATACATGAATACGCACGCACAACACAAACCGGTACCTCAACTGCACACAAAGACAAGAAAACACAACACCTACTACTCGATATGGAAAAGGGAAAAAAGGCAAAAGAAATGGATTTGTGTACCTGGTTTGAAGAAGACAGAGAGACCAAAATCTATGGCCTTGAGGGAAAAATCATCATCCTTGTTAACCAACAAGAAGTTCTCAGGCTTCAAATCTCTATGCATAACCCCAAGAGAATGGCAAGCCTCTACAACCCCAACAATTATCCTGGTCAGCTCAGCGGCCTTCCTCTCACTGTAGTGTCCCCTCTGGATAATGCGATCGAAGAGCTCGCCGCCGGCGCAAAGCTCCATAACAATATGGACATAGAGAGAATCCTCATAAGCACCTTTGATGGTGACAATGTTCTTGTGACCAGCCAAGTGGTGCATTATCTGAATCTCCCTCCTAACATCCTCAACATCCTCTTTGGAGATCAGCTTCCGCTTCGAGATCGACTTGCAGGCGTACTCGGTCCCCGTCGCGTTCTCGACGCACGAATAAGTTGTCCCGAATTGCCCTTGTCCTAGTTTCCGACCCAGAGTGTAGAGGTCACGAATGTTGGCCGTTTTGTGGCCCAAAACGTAGTATGTCTGGTTGTCCAAGCCTCTCCTCATGACGTTGTCTTTCTTAAGGTTGTTGTTGTAACTGTTGTTGGTGTTTTGGTGGTTGGTTATGGCGTCTTTGTAAAGGTCTTGGCTCTGCGAGTTTGACTTTGAGCTTGTCGTTGAGTGGTCGGAAACGGAACGGTCAGAAGAAGTGTGTCGTTTGGACAGGTTCTCGGGCTGGCTGTCGCCCTGAAAATATTTTTCCCTGAAAGATCCACGGCATGTGTTGCCCATGAAACAATCACAATTCCTTTTTTTTTCACAGCCTTTACCTCATCCAATTCTTTCTCATCAATACACAACTTTACTGCCCAAAAAAAAAAAAAGTCCTAATCTGAGTAACTTGAAATCTGGGTCAACATGAAATTATTACATAACAGATAACAAATCTGGAAAAATGATGAGCGAAAATAAGCAGATCAATAACGAATCTGGGAGAATTTCGGGATGATAGTAACATAACAATTAACAAACACATAAATCTATACTTTTCACTTTCTGTTTTTTTTTTTTCCGGGGAAACAAACAGGGGGTGTAATAATTAAGAAAAGTCAACCGAGAGAATGGTAAAAGAAATCTGGAAACAAGAAAACGCAGAGAGAAAGAAATGCTTGAAGCGAAATACCAGTTGCGGAAACGACAGGAAGAGAGAGATGGTGATGATGAACAGAGCAGGTGAAGAAGAGGATATGATGTTGATCTTAGAGAGAGAGAGAGAGAGAGAGAGATTTGAGGAATATCTTTCTTCTTTACATCTACTTCTTTGAGAGAAAGAAAATAGAAAAGAAAAAAGAAAAAACATAAATTGAGGAGGAACTAGTGGGAGAAAGGTCGTTTATCACTTTTGGTGTTATTTTGGGACGGTGTTGCTGGGAAACACCGGAGTTGAGTGCTGCCCAGCTAAATCTTTCCTCTCTCTCGTTAGATGTTTCCTTTTTATTTTTTATTTTTTATTTATTTTAATAGAACGCGGATTCACAACTTTTTCTCCGTAATAATCCAAAACTTTTTTCAAAAAAAAAAAAAAAAAACTAATTTCTTTCCTATAAAGAGGAACTTTTTTTTTTTTTTCCTCTAGCCTTTTATAATTTTTGGAAGACTGAAATTAAACGAAAGGCGGGTAAAAAAAATAAAAAAAAATAAAAAATCAATCACATGGCAAAAGATTATTAAATTTTTGACCTTTTGCAATTGATCGCTAGATCTAACCGATGAGGAAAAGTTGACCGTTGACTGTAGCGTGAAATCCACTCGCGGTAAAAAGAAGTTGGGTTTGAGAATTTTCCTTTTTTTTAAATTTTTTTTTTTTTTTTTTGTGAGTTAAATTATTTTAAGCACTTATTCAAACAGAGCTAAAAGAAAAGGGGATACTTTTGAACACTGTTGTCTGCCTTCAAAAACGCTTCCCTGTCTTTGTGGAATATTCACGGTTATGAATTTTCGTCTCCCAAATTATACTCTTGACCATTTATTTTTATATATAAATATTCACCGTTAATTTATTTATGACGCAATACACAATTTCGGAATGAGGTGGCAGTAGGTCCCACATCTCTCTGTTTTCCTTTTGATTTTAGGCCCACGTTGAAAATATATCTGCTTTCGTTTTTCTTTTCTTTTTTTGTTTTCTTTTTTTTTTTTTTTTCTTAAAAGGAAAATAAATAGACATAGTAGCATGTTCAGTTTCAATAGTTGATGTTGTTTCGGTAATAAAATAAAGAGGCGGCTTTTAAAGTTGCGTTTTTTAAATGAAACAAAGAATGGGACCATCTGGTTGGCAGCTTGCTTGAGGTCATTAGCCATAGTGGCATTTATTTATTTATTTATTTTTTTGAGATATATATGTAAGCAAATTGCCCACCTTTTTCCCTATTCAATATAAATGAAAAAAACATAAAAACTTTAACATTAAACAAAGATTTGAGCAATACATTACACACAACTTTAGCGGATATGATGACCGGTCGTTGGCACTATAGGTGACAACAAATTACGAAATTAAAGAAAAAAAACCCCGTATCATATTGGATTGAAATTGATATACATAATTAACATCGATATTGTATGAATATTTCCTGAACTTTTTTAATACATCAATTTAATGTATTAACTTTTTTTTCTTAACAATTAATCGTTAAAAAGAATTAGAATAAAAAGAAAAATGAAATAGTCATGTATCGCTTAAGAATTAGAATAAAGTCCGACGGTGGTAATGGTGTGTTTGGAATAAAGATTTTTTGAATTGAAAGTTTTAGATTAGAGTTGAATAACTTTTTAAAAATTAATTAAGAAATTTATTAATATTTTAAAAAAAGACAATAACTAAATTTGAATTTTTTTAAATTAGAAATTAAATTCTAAACTGACAAACTTAAAAGACAATGGACTATCTTGCTTAACAATCTCCTCGAAGGTTCTTATTATCACAATAGAAGGCAAATGAATATTTGAAATTGATTATAATCACACCAAAAAAAATGAGAAACGGTCAACTCAATGGGAAAAGGAGTGTAAAAAGTCAACTTTTTGGATCAAATTGAAAAGTGACGAAGAGAGAGTAGCCAAATCGCATATTGCATGAAGGGGTTAGGACTTTAGGAGAGGTTAACCACGTCAACACAACTGCGACTCTTTGACCAGCCAGCAAAGCAAAGGGCAATAAAGTCATTCTACTAGCATGAAGCAATTAACGTACACACAGTCGACAAGGACGCAGGTAGACTTGTCTCTCAAGCGTCTGCTTGACTTTGAGATGCATGCCTGGCTCTGACAAGTGGCCCCAATCAAAAGATCTGTGCCTTTGTGAAAGTGAAAAAACCTTGGGTAAAATTCACGGTAGACACTTAATATTTTTACCTTACAAGTATTGTTGTTTATACATAATATTAATTTTTCAATAATCTAATTCATAATAAAAGTAATTTTACTTTGTGTATTGTAAATTTTTAACACATATAGTGATAAAACTCAAAAGCTAATTTAATGATTAAGCATACGTTTAGTCAACAGATTTAGATCTAATTTTTTTTTCACTTTAATTTTTATCTTTTTCTGAAAAATCAATAAAAATTATAATTAATTTTGAAAGATTAATAAAAATTATAACTAATTTTAAAAAACCAAACAATTCTAACATAAAAATTATATTTTAAACAGGTGCATCAAATGCATTCTAAAACATTTATAAATATAGCTCCTACTCTAAGTTTTCTATGCAAAGAGCGAAAAAATATGTTTGGGGCATGATTATCACAATCAATGAAAAAATGGGTCCCTAGTGAGATCTACATTTTATTTTACAAATTAGTGATGTTGCACATTATCGATGCCTCTAGCATTGTCAAGCATTAAACCATTGAAGTTCATATCACGAGGCTTGCATGGGTCGGGGTCGACAACTTTTTGGCAAGATAAAGCCTTTGTTAGGGGATAAGGTACCGCATAACACAAAGCGATGAACCACTTGTTTAGCCAAAAAAGTGATAAACCACTTTTATCAGCTTTACCCACCCCCCCAACAAACCCCAAAAAGTACTTATACATGCATATAAATATATATATATATATATATATATATAGTCACCCAAAAGCTCGTTAGTCCATCTTTTACAAGTCTAAAACTCAAAGCTTGCACATGAATAACCACAAAAAGGTTTAAAAAAATATACACAAGAACTACGAAGATACAAGGCATGCACAATGTGGCTGCAATGTGTCAACACGACTCGACTACTATGATTTGATGTTACGTACTGCATTAAGTATCATGTTGAAAGGAACTAAAACTAGATAGAGGCCCTAATACAGTCGAGAGCAATTAAAATCATAAAATATATATATATATATATATATGAATACACAAGATCTATAGAGATTCGCCTTATAGAGACCACATCACATCGTGTTCTTCACCACTACAATAATTTACCATTATGATCAAAAGATTCAAAAAAAAAAAAAAAACTTGTATACTATCTCTGCATAAAATAATAATTAAGCTCCACAACTTAACATATACCTTTACATATTATAAACTGTAGTGCTATGGGAGTTAGAAAAAGATCAGAGACCATCGAACACAACAACGAGGACCCGAATCAGTAACTTGTGCTTGTGCATCAAGACAGCTTTAAAGCTTTAAAATTTACAATTTCATGTCTGCTAATTCACTGATTGCTAGTTCTATTTCCCATGTTCTCTCTTAAGTTGATGCATCAGCTAATGCGAGACGCTTGTTGAGCCCTCGACTTGGAGGCCTAAAGCATAGTTTGAAACAAGTTGTGTTAGAATAAGTGGGAAACAAAAGAGAGATTTCTAATATCTTCAACAACCAGATTCCTACCAACTAACAAAATGTTGTGTGTTTTGATCACAAATCCTCCCTTGGAATGATTTGAAGGGTTGAAATGTTATGCTTGGCAGAGCTTCTACCATTAATATATCCAACAAACCTTCAGAATCCTTGTATGAATTACACAAGCCACAGAAATATCCTACCAATCATACATTCACAGAAGAATAGTTCAACAATGGAAGATTAAAGCGACCGAAACCTAGATCAGCAGTCTTTAGAAAATTTCAAGCGTAAAATTCGCAAGAGAAACAAAACTACAAGAGGAATGTTTTGGAGATAACGGTTACTCCTATGGGGACAACTCAAACATTGTCAACGGAACTCATGAACAACATCAGAAAGAAAAGAGAATTCTAAGATTGTCCCATCTGATAAACAACTTCTTGTGCCGTACAGTTCTGTACATCCCACCAAAAAGCAGTGCCAAGTGATGAACAAAATAACAAAACTAGATCAAAGTCATCACATTTACACATTTCAGGTACAATGCAAAAAAAATTAAAAATTAAAAATTAAAAATCAGCTAAAGTTTCACAATATAACAGAGACGATGCCAAAAACCAACAACCGAGCAGCCAAAAAGCTGGTACTAAAATCAAACTGTGTTACTCTTTCAGTTTCACATGTACATCAGAATTCAAAACTTCCAAAGAAACGAACTTTAACAATCAAAAACCAAAACCCACCAGCATATTACCCAAATCTCACATTCCAAAATGAAAAGGCCAAAAAAAAAAAAAGGATAAATACACTTTGAAGAAAAGGAAAGTTCGAAGGCTTCTCGACAGATTTAGGGTTTGGGATTTGTTGGTCTGGCAAAAGGAAAAGGAGGCAATCGCAACACAGCTTCCTCTGTCTCAACTGGGTCCGACCTCAATATCTACCAGATAAAAAAACAATACATAAATATGCAAACCAAAATTATCATCTTGACGAAAATTGAGAGAGAGAGAGTACTGGGTCTTGGAGGATAGGTTTGGTGTCGTCCTTGGCTGGTCTGAAAGTGGGTTTTGTGAGCTTTTCTCTGCTTTGAGCATTGTTGTTGCTGGGTTTCGTCGAACTCTCCGTGGCTTTCATTGCTTCCCTTTCCTGTTTCCTCTGATACACCTTTTTTTTTTTTTTTGGGGGGGGGGGGGGGGGAAGAGGTAGACGCTACAAGTGTTAATCAGTCCCACATCGAGAATGAACCACAAAGACCTAGAGCAGTTTCAGCGGGCGGGCAAACGATTTTTTACATGATGAAAACGGCGATAAATGAGATACGACTAACGACATTGCAGGAATAAAACAACAGTGAATGTGAAACGACCAAATTGTGAGAAACGACTGCAAAAGAAATCGAACGACAAGAAGAAAGCAAAACGACATAAACATGGGAAACTGTTTTTTTTTTTTTCTTTTTTTTTTTTTTTTTGCTAAGTAAGTGGAAACTGGCATTAAAAAAGGAAACAACATCTAAATGAATAAATTATCAAAAAAAATCGAAATAAATACAACGACAATGTAACTTCACGACAAGAATCAAAACGACATCAAAAGACATGGAAATGATAGAAACATTGTAATAAGGTGAAACGACGACGAAAGGAAACATCAAAAGTCAAAAAGAATCAAACGACGATATAAATGAGAAGGAAAAGAAAACTAAAATGAAAATGAAACTATAAAAAAGTCAGGGACGCAACAACACACGGGACAGACATGAACAACAAAAATCAAAAATCAAAAATGCCAAAAGGGATCAGTAGCCAAAGGAATAAACACAACAATTTAGTAGACGACAGAAAAGTGAAAAAACGACATGTCTTAGTTATCAAGGTCTTTAGAAATACATGTGGTTTGATAGTGTATTGAGAATGATTTTGTATTTTATACGAAAATGAGAACGAGAATTTTTTGAAAGTAATGCTGAAATTGTTTCTAAAATTGTGTTTGATTGTGTTTTTAGAAAGATTGATTTGAGGGTAAGAAAAAGTATAATCTTGGACATCTATCTAAAAATATGTTTTAAACTAAACACTCAAACTTTTTACCAAACACTCAACTTTTAAACTAAACTTAACTTAACTCAAACTAAACTCATGAATTTCAACTTGAACTTGTGCACCGAACAAGCCCTAAGTTATAAGCCATAAGAAATGAAGATAGAAAAGGAAAAACAATTTTCAACCGTTTTTCATTTGCTTAAAAAAAAAATTATTCTTACCGTTTTTTTGCCGTTTTCAAAACATCTAATAAACAAATGCAATCTAGAAAATGTTTTCATTTTCACATCTAAGAAACGTGTCATTTCATTTCTAAAATATTTTGAAAAAGATATTTATATTCTTCTTATGTTGTTTTTTCACTTTAAAACGACATTTAATAGGTCAAGGTGTTTTGGTCTTCATAGTATCAAAGCACCATGAAGGAGTTTTACAAATCTGACACAGTTGGTAAATAGTAAGAGAGGGGCAAACTCCGTAGTGCATTAAGGGCTAATAACATTTTACCCACGTTAACACAAGTCAAACGACTATATAACCGTTTGACAGATCAAAAGGGCAATAGCGTCATTCTGTTTGTATAAAGCAATTAAATATTTACATCAATTGACAAGGACATAGACTTGTGCTTCAACCGTCTGCTTGACTTTGAGACGCATGCAGGGCTGTGAGAATGTGACAACGAGACCCCAACTAAAAATCTTGGCCTTTAGAAAAGCACCCAACAAAATAATTAATTTTGTTGCTGAATTTTACCAAATTATCCTTTATCCATCCATCATATGAGCCGCACTTACTTCGTTTCTTCATTCTTTTATTGTTTCATTTTCCAAAGAGACTAATCTTGAAACGTTTGACAAGATCGGATATCAATAATATAACATTTCATGTTTTAGAAGACAAAATAAGATTAAAATAATCCCACTCATTTTAAATCTAGGATAGTAGATTATATCTAGACTCCATCCGTTATCATAAATTATTTAATAGAATAGGAATGACTCTAATAACTTAATGCAATTACGACTTCCATTAAATTTCAATAATTACAATTCTTATTAGAAAGTGGATCACGAGGCTTGCACGTGAGATAGACCACAACTACATAGCATATAAAGCTACAACTTATAAACAACTTTTACCAAAAAAAACTTATAAACAACTTTTATTAGCCTTTTTTTCTTAACCTATTCATTTATATACCATCAAACTCAAAGAACTTGCAAATGAATAGCTACAACAGGTTCAAATTCGAATAAGAGCTATGAAAGACAGAAGGTTTAGATTTTCCTTATATACTCTGTATAAATATAATTAAAAAAAAAAACACACACACACACACGCACACAAATCTTTCTCCATCTCATCATTAACATTCTTATTTGCATCTATATAATAAGCCTAAGAGAAACGGCAAGTTGTTTTTTCACAGGATCTAAAACTAATAGACATTTACCTTTATAGGTTATGAACTGTAGGAGCTATGGAAGTTGGAAGAAAAAAAAAAAAAAAATATATATATATATATATATATATATATTAGAAGAGACCCGTGAACATAAAAACCGAGGGTCCCAAATTGCAACTTTTGCTTGTGCGTCAAGGCAGCTTGCTGTTTCTCTTTCCCGTGACAATTAAGTCGATGCATTAGCTTCTTCAAGGCGCTTTTTGAGCCCTCCACTAGTAGGCCTAAAATATTCATCAAACAAGTTGTGTTAGAAGAAGTAAGAAACAAAAAGAAACTAGAAATCTCTTCAACAATCAGACATTGTCCTCCCGATTCACAAAAGGTCCTAAGTTTTTCGATTGTAAATACTCTGTTAGCGTGATTTGAACGGTCGAAAGATACTAGGCGGCGTCTACCCTGCTTCTCTCCTACCAATCAAGTTGTCACACAGATTATCAAAACGACCACGTGATACTAAAAGGGTATCCCCTACATCAACATTGCTTTAGTAGCAATTATGTCCTAGTGTCAGTTCTATGATGCAAAAACCTTTTCACCGGGACACCAGGGCCATACATTTCTCAGAGGACGAAAACTCGAAATTTTCGGTAGACACCTTGAATCAAAACTCAAACTAACCCAGCACAGTACATTGCTGAAACAAAACCAAGACACTTCATTTTATATCATCTATGTGAAGAAAAACATCATACTCTAGATAATAAGACGTTTCATCTAAAACGATTTTTTACAAGACATGATGGGAGGGGTTTAATAAACGAAGTTATTTAAGTTTACTTTGGTATTAGAAATATTTTAAGCAATAAACTAAGTTAAATGCACTTACAATCCACTTAGCAACTTAATGGTGTCGTAGAAGAACCACTGCATAGTAACAACAGGGCCAACAAGCGCTAACCGAACAGGAAGGCTTCTAGTAAGCAAATTAGTGACCCCAATATTCTTCACTGCCTGAAAGATTGAAGATCAAAACAAATGGGATTAACGCATTCATCAGCGCCCAATTGGGATAAGCCAAAGAATAGCTCACTTGGCATGACTTGTACCTGCATCACAGTATCGGCCTTTTTGTTGTAAATAGAAGAAATAATATTGTCAGCGGGGTTAGAGATGACGGTGCCAACAGCTCCAGCTGCATAGCCAGCTAAACATGTCACACCGAGCTGTTGGGCTCTTGAGCAATCTTCTTTTCTCTTTTGAATTACATCTCCATATATCAAGTCCACCGAGTGCTCAAACGTTGTGAACATTATCATTGAGACTGTCAAAAGAGAATATTTACAAATAAAAGAAGTTCACAATATGGTCTCCAAAATCGCAAAGACAATACTGTTAATGCTTGAGGAAAATAGCCAAATTATAACGCTAAACTCTATCAAGATTCGAAAACCAAAAGCAAGTTTGTCGTTTACATTGAAACATCAAGCCATGTCAATGATCAATAGTCACATTTTTCTAAAATCAGTATTCCAGTATGTCAAAGCTTCCAAAAAGGATTTTAATTTCGTAATCTGATACTTCACAAATAAGAAACTCAAAGTCTGATAATGAAAGGAAATAGAGATATTTACATGGAAGATTTCGACCCCAAAGTGGAAGAAGTCCCCTATAAAAGCTGGAGTCAATAATTAATTGGTAAGCTTAATTCAACAGATTAACAAGCAAGCAGGTAAATTTAGAGGACAAATTACCCAGTTAGCCCTTCAGTTGCATATAGTTTTGGAAATCCATCAACCAAGCCCTTTGCGAAAACGGGCTGTGTTTGAACCTGGACTTTGACAGCTTCAAAAGGACACAGAGCCACATCGGCAAATACTTGAGCAGATGCACTGCTGAGAAAGAATATGAAGCTCCTATTATGATCTCCCAAGACATCTGAGTAAATTTTCTTAAAGTACTCGTACAGACCGAATTTGCAGCCGCCTTGAATGCCATATCCGAAAAACTTCCCCGACCAACCTCTCCAAAGGGAAGAAGGGCCTTGCTCTCTCCAAAGAGTAGAGAACCCTGAACCAATCCTGTTATACTTGACTGGATTCACCTAATAAAGTAAAACCATTTACCAGATTAGCAGCCTAAAGTGTCATTAAAACTCACAAGAAGCAAAATATTCAGATACCATTATTTCCCTTATGGGGAAAACTCAGAAACATTTACCCAAAAATCAAACATATTCAGTTGTACCTTCCAAAGGAAAAAAAAAAAAGGCAATTAAAGATTGTAAATATAAATATACATTCATACAGGATCCACTAAAAGAATGAATGATCTAACTTATAAAGAACTTCTAATATGCTAACAGAATCCACCCCCAAGTCCTTTGGTCATCACATTTAACATTTTTCAGCCACATTTCATATATTATTTATAAATATTAATTAAAAAAAAAAAGTTACCACGTCTTTTCCTCAACATTTCAGCTACCAAATAAGTAAAAAGAAAATAAATATAAATACTTTTCAGCAACAGTTTCTCAATGAAACATGGACACTTCCAAAGCCAACAAAGAACAGATCCAAAAATTAAACATGCCACTTTCTCACTTGCATCAAAACCCACAAAGAACCAAACTTTACAACCAAAAAAAAAAAATCAAAAATCAAAATAAAAAAACAAAAACCGACCTGCATATTGACTTTCAAGACATCAAGAGGAGTGATGGCAAGGTGGGTAGTTCCAGCACTAAGCATTCCTCCAAGAGTGCAAAGTCCATAATACCCCGGAGAGAACTCCTCACAAAGCCTTCCCTCAACCCCTCTTCTCATCTTTCTCTTTTGAACAAAATCTCCTTCTCTCAAAGTGTTGCCTCCAAAAACCCCATCATTTATTTCTCATGATCACCCAGGTACTTTTGTTTCCTTTGGCGGCTAGCTAGAGTACGCAAAAGACACAGAAAGAAATAACGAACGAAAGAGAAACCCCAGGGTCTGTGCCAAGAGGCAGAGGAAGAATATGTGTGTGTGTGTGTGTGTGTATATATATACGTGGTATATATTTTGGAAGATGTTCTTTGTGGTTACGTGTCAAGTAGACGGCTTGGAAACGTCTGACTGATTTCTATTGTTGACCATGGAGCCACGTTTAAGGGTTCCAAACATATGGCTTGGCTTCATTTAATCAACGCCAACCAAAATCACCCCGTGCCCTATGGTTGACTATTGGCTCATCGTGACAAACATTAAAAATGAGCTTTTTAGATTCTTGAATAGACCGTAGAGAAATTGGACAATTTACTTTTATTATTTCGTTAGAATTATAAACGCACCCCATTAATCGAAACAAATAATATTAAGACATCTTGATGTGACAAAAATTTTAAGTTTGACTGTTTAATATTTTGAAAATGTCAAAAATACCCTCGTTACATTAGCGGAGTCAAAGGGAGAAACTCGGGGGGTGAGGGAAGGTCCGAGGCTTGCTCGTGGCCTCAGTGTGGTGACGACTATGCTAAAATTTAGCGAAAACCAAGGGGGTGTGGGCTCGGGGTTGGAAAAGGGGCGGCGCTCTAGTGGCTTTGGGTTGCTAGGTAATTGTCTATTTTAAGTCTAACCTAAAGAAATCAAGGGCTACAATTTCGGTTAGGCCTAGTGCTGAAATTAATCGGAATTTGGGGTTTTTTCGGTCATTTCATATCTAAAATTAACAAAATTAATCATTCGTTTTGAAGACACGTTCATTTTTATTGTATTTCAATGTAATATATGGAATACAATCCCCTTTACATTTTGTATTTAAATATATTGTGTGTTTGAGTTGTTTACATTTGAATAGTTATTCTTATATATATTACAAATATTGTATTGTATTGAAATATAATATAACGAAAGGGTTTTTCTAACAAAACATAAGATTCATGATTTTGAAAATGGCAAATCAGAAAACAAATTTTCTTCACTTGTTTTGTCCTTTTTTTTTTCTTTTTATTATTATTATTTTTCCTAATTTGTTGTGGAAGGACCATGGAGGACTCGATTAATGTTTATTTTTATTTTAATTAAGAATGGGCCACAACCAAATCCATTAATACTTCCTAAACAATCCATTAACACTTCCTAAGCGCTAATGGACTTCAATAAATCATGATGTACAGTGTAAGAACAAACTTCTTGTTCAAAACAAAAGTATGACCTTTTTGATGGGTAAAACAAAAAAGAAAATTAGGATCTTTCACCATATTAGAACCCTCTTTGAACAATTTTTAAGTTTATTTGGACAAAATTAAACCGAGTGACGCGTTCAGTGCATGTTTTTTTATCTTGTTAATTTTGCCATCATTTCAATGAAATAGTAAAACATTTTTCATTTGAAGTGTATTTATGTCGCAAGTCATTAATTGGAGATGTTTTTTAAAATGGAAAAGCTACGTGTTGTCTTGTGGGAAAGTTAAAGGTTTTCTTGTATATATTTGAATTCTTCTTCCCTCAACGATAGTTTTTTCCCCCCCTCTTCCCTCAAAACTTCACAATGTTATTTTATTTTATTTTATTCCATTGAAGACAAAGTCACTATTGACTCTAAAAGGTTAGACAACTCTTGACAAGTCCTTTATGATCTAAAAATCTGAATATCGTTCAACAAATGATTAAAATGATTAAAATAAATCAAATGTCGCTATATGTCGTAGGATCCTTTGTCGTTTATCCTAAAAACATATGTCGTTTGTGCAGCAGTTGATATTTCATATCAGTCTTCTCTTGCTCATCCATAAAATACAATACAGGCAAAAAAAAAAAAAAAAAAAAAAAAAAGAGTAATAAAAAAGAAAGCTTTTTCTAAGAAAATTAACTTGTCATTTTATGGGTTTTTTTTTTTTTTTTTTTTTGGCGAAGGATGTGCAATCTTGAATTTTAAGATTGTTTTACATTCAAAAAAGAAGAAGCATACTTTACTTGTCCTTTTAAAATCCACTATGCATTGTCTTTAAAATGACATCTTGGTCGGATAAATATATAATTTAACACTAGTTTCACAGCTGATGTTTCGAGTTCAAATCCTTCACTCCAAATTCAAAAAATAAAAATAAAAAAAAATAGAAAATAAAATAATAAAAAAATAGAAAATAAAAATCTGCCGCTGCTAATCATTAATACGACATGTTGCGAACTAAAAAAAAAAATTGATATCCTCAATAGAGGAAGATATTATGTCTCAACATTCAAAGTTTGTCTTCCACCAAAACAGAAAAGAAAGATTAATCAAAACTTGCCGTCGTGTTACCAGAAAAAAAGATGCTACAAGTAAAACTTAGAATAAACGACTTGTAGTTTTAAAAAAGTACGTTATGTAAAAAGGAGGTTCTCTAGAAAACGACATGTCGTTAATATTGTATGTTGTTATATGTCGTTTTTGCACAATCGTTCCAAAGATATGTCGTTTGGTTCATAACCATAATGAACTTCAAACTTGTCGTTTCCGCCAAATTTTTGATCTCGTTTGTAGATGAATGTGTCGTTCATATTGCAGAATTCACAGTTGTTTATATAAAAATGTGTCGTAATTAGGGGTGACAATTCGTGTCACGTGTCGTGTTCGTGTCGTGTTAGAGCCGTGTCGATTTTTTTTTCTCCGACCCGCGACACGACCCGCGACACGAACACGACACGAAACCGTGACACGAACACGACACGAACCCGTCATGGGTTGACACGACACGAACCGAAATTGACCCGCGACACGAAACTGACCCGTGACACGAAATTGACCCGCGACACGAAATTGACACGAAATTGACCCGCAACCCGAAATTGACACGAAATTGACACGCGACCCGAAAGTGACACGAAATTGACACGAAAAGTGACACGAAATTGACCCGAAATTGGCACGAAATTGACACGAAAAGTGACACGAAATTGACACGAAAAAAACATGTCCAACCCGAACACGACCCGCGACACGAACACGAAACGAAACTGTGACACGAACACGACCCGCCCCCTATTTTTCCTAACCCAAACCCGTGAAATTCGTGTCGTTTTCGAGTCGTGTCGTCGTGTCGCGACCCGTATTGCCACCCCTAGTCGTAATGCTTTCTGTTCTGTTTAGATATTAAACGACAAGTCTGTTCTTTAAAATGGAAAAAGAAGATATCGATTTTGTTTTGAAATTGTGATCTTCATCTTCTTTATTTTATTTTACTAAATTGACTTTTTCGAAATTTAAAAAAAAAAAAAAAACAGCCTAATTAAATTTTTAATGACGTGATTTTTAACTTTTTTTTTTTTTCCTCTCTCATTTCTCTTAATGTATCTCACACCTCTCTCATTATTCACTTTTTTTTTTTCAGCTCTGTCCCTCCTCTCTTTCTTTTCCCCAAGCACACGTGATAAAATACAAAATTGAAATGGCATGGATTTGAACATACATATCATAAAAATTATCATTCTATTCTAAAAGCTTAAATTATTAATAAGTGAACAGACAAACAATAGTATTGTAATCTTACAAGAAACTCTCACCCGTCTAGTGCTTTATCATCATCACGGTATTTGCATCATTGAGAAGTTTACCAAAAAAAGAAAAGAAAAAAAAAAGGGAAAATTTCTTCTTTTTCTTTTTATTTTATTTTATTTTTTAATAATTTTGAAACAGACGAAGACAATATTTCATGGATATTAAATTATATATATTTCCATGGTAAATATCTTACAGAAACAATTTTAATTTTGGTTTGTGGTCAATTGATATGCCCAACTCTAATATCAGAAAAACTAGATGATAAACTATACATATATACCATGAAAACTAATTACGATGAGTTTCCTTATTCCTTAAAGATTGACTAACCGTTCAACCATCTTTATACAATTTCAAAATTTAGTCCCATGTCTTGTGTCCAATAAAGATTATGGAGCAGAGCTTTGGCTTGAGCTATTTTCAGTCAAGAAGTCACTCTTGGTTGATATATAGCGTCCATTAGATCCTTCTCCGTAATACTGTGAATGAAATTGAATACATCTTTTAAATAAGATCAATTAAACAGCTTCTTGTTTGTTCCATTAATAAATACAAGGATTCTTTTATATGAATATGTTTACAAATTCAAAGATAAAGTAATTGTTCACGTAAATATAAACTCCTTTTGTGGGAAAGAAAGATAGAAAGAAGAGTGAATATTGTCTTTCTTGTACAACAAAACCAAATAAACATTTGGCCTATTGAGCAAAATTATTGGTTTTTACTTTCTAGAATACATAGTGCTGAAAAAAAAATGGGTAAAAAAATCATAACGGGAAAGCAGAAAATAAGAAAACCAACTTTAATAACATATGAAATGAATCATATTATCGCGTAGATAGCAGATTTTTTTGAGAGAATGGTGGTGTCGAAATCTGATCAAATGATAAACAATAAAAACGTACAAGTCTCATGTCTTTGCTATTATTTATAGCCCTTCCAGATGGTTAATTCATTTACAATTCTTTAATCTTGACCATTTATTTATCTTTTTCGATCTCAATCTTACATTCATCTTTTTCTTCTTTTTCTTTAGAAACCGGTTCTGTTATATGACGTGGTACAACTTTAGTTCTGTCTCGACTTTTTGCTTGTTTTAGTTTCACTCTTCAAACATTATCATTGTTAGGGGTAAAAAGAAATACAAGTCTCACATCGTATACACATAACAATAATAATAAATATATAGAATATTAAGTCATTTCACTTAAAAGGTTGACATTTTAAAATGTAAGCCCGATCCTTCTTTATAGGACGACGTTTTCTAGACCATCCATAATTCACTCCCAGGGAGTATATTACATATTATTATTGTACATATTAGTATTATTAAACGTATATATTGCTGAAAGACAGTATTATGGCCATTCACATGCGCGGATAATCTCACAAAAATTTCCACATGCGCACCACGTTAATAATTGAATCTTATAACTATTTTGAACATCATTCCAAAAAAAATATAAAGAATCATATGAAGGGTAAAACATGTATTGCATTAATAATTTTTGTTTTTATATATAATACAATACCTTTTTTTTTTAACATTTAATACAATGCCGTTTTTGGTGGATTATATGTGTATACATATGCTCATTATAATAATATATCTATGTATTACACCCATATAGCATATCTTTGTTTCTCAAATTTTTTTTTATTTTTTAAATTGAAGTGAAAATTTTGAATTTTACATCTTATAATAGTATCAGGTACAAAATTATCACAAAATTATATTTATAACCATCTGTTTCTCATTGTTTTAAGTGTATTTACCTTTTGAACATCCTTCTAAAATATAAATAGAAAGAATCATGTAAAGGGAAAAACGAGTTTTGCTTTTTGTTTTGCTTTTTGAGTTTAAAGTAAGCTTTCCTATTATTTAGAAATTAAAAATTGTGGCATGTGGTTGTGCTGTCCAATTGAATAAATATCATTCTTCACCTTCTTCTTTTTTTTTTTTTTTAAATGTCAATTGTTCGCCAGATGACCATATCCTCTGAATATGAACCTAAAGTCTTACATATTTTTTGTAATTCAATTTAGTAAATATCGTACGCTTTTCTTACTTTCTAATCCTATGTATATTAGTCCAATTAAATTCGACTCTCACACAAGTTGAGTAGAGATTATGATTAAGAATTATCTTCACATAGAGATTATTGTATAATTGTTATTTTGTACTTTTGTAATTTACTCGAAGAAACTAGACTCAACTGCCCATAAAAATTAAATAAGACTGGTGCTAATGACATTTAACTCTAATTTTTTTTTTTGAACTGTTATTTTACTAATAGATGTGATTTTTCAATATTAATTGATGTGATACTTTTTTAAACACCTATTAAGAAAAAGAAAACGAAAACTCATATATCTTATAAGTTGGTATTAAAAAATTAAAATAATATAAAATAGAAACTGTACGTTTGCTCTACCAATAAGTACTAAAAATTGTAATTTACTCATTTTTAGCCATAAGATCAACATTCTAACAGCATGATATATAATTAAAAATAATTTTATATATCGTATTGTAAATTTTTAAAGTGAATACTCCCGGAACAAGTTATTAAAATAACTAATTTAAGGATTAAATAACAATACTTATTAATAAAGTAAAAATATAGTTTGTATGATAAGTTTTGCCTTAAAAAAAAAAACATCAAAGAGGAGGGGTCCTATTCCTAGTGTTTTTCTAAAACCAAATACATGCCTTAAAGTTGACATCAAATCAGTTAAAAATCTAATTATATTATCAAAAAATCTAATTATTTGGCTAAAAAAGTCTAATATATCATCAAATTTGTCAATCAAGTTGACAGGTTTGCCCCACCTCGTCCCACTTGGAGACCCACGAAAGGTGGTTGCAAATATTTTCGTTCATGGACTTGAGGGACCAATCGTGACCAAAAAAGTGTAGTATAACAAGGAAAAGGAAGAAAAGCACGCAAATATATTATATATATATATATATATATCATTTGTGCATATTTGCATAAGTGTGACACCATCATTAAATTAAAAGTTGTACTCTTTACCCCCAATATTATTGAATTAAATTCCTATTTCCCTCACCTCACTAACAACAACACATATTCGGTGGTTGCAAAATTCTTAAAGTTTGCTAATTTGTCGGATCAACATTCGCCCGCGGCTAAAATCTTGGGCACGTACGAAAAGAGAAGTAAAATAAAAAGAGAATTTGGTAGGGTTACCAAAAAAAGAAAAAAATAATTCATTGGTAGAGCGAAATATTATTCATATATTTGTTTAATTTTGTGTAAATTTCACAAGCAAGTGTTCTATGGGAGTGATGACTGTGACTACCCGATTCACGACGCATATAATTTGAAACCAAAACTTATGAGAGATTTTTTGATAAAACACTGTTGCTCTAGTTTTATAAAATATTGTCCACGATAATTAATTTTTGGGAGGGTAAGATTTTCCTTTTATTATAATTATCATGTTAAATTCTTGTATGTATGACTCAAATGTTGGATTAGTTATTTGACTGAGTGCTCGCACAGTAAGATTTATCTCAGTTGAGTAATACGCTATTTAAGATTGAATAATATTAAAGATGCCAATTTTTCAATATCAGTTTTTAATTTAAAAAAAAAAAAAGTAAATAACATTTTGATACAAATAATTGAAATAAATAAAATGGTTTAAAAATATTTAGAATAAATAAAAATAAATAATAAATTTATCAAATAAATGATTTATTTATTTCTTGTAAAAAAAATGATATTTACCTAGTAATTTTTATTTTATTTATCTAGTAAATTTATTAATTACTTTGAATATTTTAAAAATCTTGTTATTTATTTCAATTATTTTTGTAAAAATATTATTTACTGTAATACTTCGTTTTTTACTTTTAGCAATTGAAGAAGTATTTTAACTGTTATTCATTGATAAGTAGATATTTAAAAATGATCAATTTACTATCACGTAAATTGGTAAAACAAAATTTTAAACATTAAAAATAAATGCATATAGTTCCAACAATAAGCGTCATTTGTTTTGTTTTCAAGCGAAAACAGTAAGGGTCATTCACTCATTTGTAGAAGAGAAATGAGTGTAACAACTGCGAGCCAAAGTCGTCTTCTGAGGTTGAAAGTAGTAGTATTAGTATTTGAAATGATTGATGTACACGCGCGCGCACACACACATAAATATATATATATATATATAGATTCCTCGTCAGCTTGTGGTGGCTCCACTGCTTTAGTATAATTGCCGCTCGTAAGATGGTATTAGGTTCAGATTCGATTCAAAAACAAATTTCTTATCACACGCCCCGTTATTAATGTTATTTTTTCTAGGATTTTCTTAAGATATCCTCCCTTGTAACGCACACACACTCACTGAAAGCGAATAAATAAGTGGGAAACTGGATGACCCAACAACATGGACAGCTTATTAATATAAAAAGGAAAAATAATATATATATATATATATATTATATACAAACAAAAACAAGGAAAGCTTTTGTCCAAGGTTCTTGTCCCTTTTCTGGTTTTATAATAAAAATAACTTATTTGAGAAAAAGGAATATGCAAGAGCTGATCATAGCTGTAATGTGCTGTTTAGATAGATGTGCTTGCAAGTGCAATCCTAACCATAAAGATTGGAAAATTGTTACCAAATATTCCCGTAATTCCAACCTATTATTCTAGAATATACCATACAGTCTGTTATTTTAATTACTGAATAATGGTTAAATGAATATATGCTGTTGAAATCTTTTTTATTATCGAATCTTGTTCTACAAAACGACAATTAATATTTTCGTAATTCCAACCTATTATTTTTGGATATACTATGCGGTCTGTTTTTTAAACTACCGAATGATAGCCAAATAAATCTAAACTGTTAAAAGTTTTTATTATCGGATCTTATTTCACAAAATAAATTCCTCTAATCCAACTTATTATTTTTAATATACAGTGTAGTCTGCTTTTTTTTTTTTTAATTGTCAAATCTTATTGACAAAAAGACAATTGATATTTTCATAATTTTAAGAGTAAATGACCCAAATTGTCTCCGAACTCTTTTAAAAGTGATGGTTTAGTCTCTGTTTTTTTTTTTTACTGAGATAACCCTGAACTCTTATTTTTTGGCCATTTCAGTCATTTTCGTCTTAAGTTTTTAATGAAATTAGTCATATGCAATGCATGTGAACTAATTTGTGATGGCGTTTTAATAATTTAATAATAATTAATTCAACAAAATAAAATAAAATAGATAATTTTCTCTATCTTCCTTCTCTCTTTCCATTTCTGAAAACCCTATCCATAGGGGAGGAGGCCGCGACAGAGAATAAGGTGGTTTGGTTTTTTTTTTTTTTTTTTTAGGGGGGGGGGAGGGGGCGCAAAACACATGACGGCGGCGGCGGAGCGGGGGAGGAAGGAGAGAGGAAGGGAGGGTTGAAGGAGGGGAATGAGGGAGATGGCGGCGCGAGGAGAGGGATCGACATCTCTGGGGGGGGGGGGGGGGCAAACTTAGATCATGTTGGGGAGGTCTGAAACCCAGATCGCGGTGGCGCGGGGGAGGGGGGGAGAGGGAGAAAATAAGGGAGGGATGGAGACAGCGGGCCAAAATTCAGAGTCTGTGGTCTAAATAAAATAGGAGCCCATAAGATCTTATTTATAGTAAATGAACTGGGTGGAATTTGAATTCGAATATAAAACTTGAAAAAGATTTTTCTCTCTCCTCCTTCCCTAATCTGCATTTTTTCTCTTTCCCGGAAGACAGAAAAATCACCCAAAATAGGTCCAAGAGATTCAAAATTTGATCTCCTATTATCTTATGATTTTATCTCCATGGATAATGTTCCATAACTCCAATTTAATTTCAAAATAAAATCATGGCAACTTCATTTGAATTAAATAATTATGTAATAATTATCCAAATAAAATCAATATGGAGAAAATCTGTTTCCTTCCCTTATCCTTATAAAAAATGCCTACATAAGGTAAACTAGGATAAGATTTTGTTTCAATTTGAAATCAAAATAGAATAATTACCATATTTAATTTAAAATATTTATTTAAATAAGAATATCTAGATATTATATTAACTATCCAAATAATTAATTTATCTGTATCTCTCAATTTAAATTGATCTCATATTTATCACAAGAGATAAATATAATTAGTTCAAATTTTAAATCTTATCTTCAAATAAATATTTATCCAAACTAAATATTTATCCAATTAAATAAATGAAACAAAATTCTTATTCTACCCTTAGCTGGAAAAAATGCATACATCTTGATGTGTTCCGGATTTTTCCCTTCACTAAGTTCAATAATTAAAACCTTAATAAATATCTCAATCGATTACCATTCGTTAAGGAATTATATTGAGCTAGTAAAAAGACCAATTGGATATATATATAGTATGGGCTCAAATAATCTAAGTAATTAATTATTCTATACCAAATAAATTAATTACACAATTATTAGTTTCAGAGTCACACTACTATAAACCTGAAACTGCACTCTTAATTATATATCGTATTGTGTAAGCTAGTGTGTAGCTGTAATCCAATGACCCTGTCATTTATGCAACACCCTCATATGATATCCATAATCAATTTAAAGTCAAAGTCTGTTCAATTTTTTGATCACGCTATCTTAAAGATTCGTTATACATCCAATAGGAAAATGATTATTCACCCAAAGTGAATAATTAGTCATTTATCCAGCAAACGACCCGAGGCCTTGTCCATTTTCACATCCTATATAATGCCGTTTAAGAGGATAACATTTACTCTTTATGAGAGCTATGATTCCATATTTATAAGCAAAGCTCACATCGAATATAAGTCATGTACCCAACGATCCGGTCTAATAGCTTACTGCTCCGAGATGCTTTAGCCTTTGGAACATCAAAGCACACAAATCATAAACATGAAGTCATTTACTTACTCATGATTAATGTTATTGCATTATGAACATCAAAAGTGAATTAATCTAATTAAGCAGACTTATTGATTAATGATACTTTGGGCCAGTCCAATATATTACCATCACTAGACAATATACATATGTCTTTAGTTGGGAGTCAGCTTACTCCAGATGGTAAAAAAAAAACCATCTCCCCAATTAACTTTAGACAACATAATAGTCTTCATATGAGTTAGATGCTCACTCTAACCCCATAAACTACAAACTATAGATTTAGACTACTTACTTTTAGAATGTTGTCTTCTCACATACAAAAATCTATTGCATGCAACATTCTAACAATTTAAACACCAAGTAGTCAATGAGCCATATTTACTTACATTTACTTTAACATATAGATCTAGATGATGACGGTTTAACAAATATGTAATGAAAAAATATCAAATATATTATTAATCAGTTCAAAATAAATGAAATACAACTAAAATATCTTTACTCTACAGGCATTCCTAACAGGGGGGGGTCCAACGATTGCGGTGGCCGAGGGGGGCAAAACCCAAATCGCGCTGGGGCGAGGGGAAAGGAGGGAGATAATGAGGGAGGGAGACGGCCTCCGGATTTGGCGTTGACCTCTGATCTAGGGTGGTGAGGGGTGGGAGGGATGGAGGGGAGGGGGAGAGAAAGAGAGGGGTCTTCTCTATAATAAATATAAATAAGGGTATTTTCATTTTTTTCAAAGGTATTTTCTTTCAAAAAGCATAAAATGTGCTTCTCACATGACTATTTTATGAGTTTTTTAATAAAACCAGACGGAAAAGACCAAATTGTCACATTTTTGAAGAGTTTAGGGTCAGCACGACAAAAAAAAAAAAAAAAAAAAGGAACTAAAATGTCACCTCCTAAAGAGTTCATGGACCATTAAGGCCAATTACTCGCTAATTACTCTAATTCTAACCTATTATTTTGGGATATACCGCATGGGCCATTTTCTTAACTACCAAATGATGGTTAAACAAATCTAGACTCTTGAAAATTTTTATTATCGGATGTTATTTCATAATACAACAATTCAATTTTTAACAATTCAGATCGATTTATCTGTAGTTTAAAAATAGGCAGTGATTACTTCATTATTTTTTTGCAATAATTTTGAGTATTTGTTGGATTGACGGCATAATAAGTTACTATTTTCCATCCCCTTCTAATGCAAAAAAGAAAGAAATTTTTTTTTTGTTAACAAAAGGAATTAGTAGATTCCCTACCCAAAAGTACCAGCCTGTTGTGGAGACTGATCTCATTGAATGTTTTAGTGTCTCTCCATTACTATTTCCCTTACAAAACCAGACTGTCCTCTCACAATCTCTGTATTTTTTTAAAGTAAAATTCATTCAATTAAAAGATTTTATAGACATCAAATATAATTCAGATGATCATGTGATGCATAACATAAAGCACTCGATAAAAATCGGTTCTATCAGTAAAATCTGATGAAGCACAGGGAAAATGATGTAAGACGAGACCTGATATCATGAAAGTTTTCGACATATCAATTTGAGTACATATAAGGCTCTTTTTGAAACCACTACAATCAATTGAAGCTTTCGATCTATCAAGAGCATGTAACATGTAGCACCAAGGCCATAAGCATCTCCGTTAAGATTTATAACCAGCGAAACTTCTAATTCACCAAGACCTATATCTGATGGATTAAAAACAAACTCAAACTGTGAAAAAATCACCTCTATTATTACAATAAACATACTAAAATTATATTTAATAGTTACCAAAATATATATTTTTTTTTTGGAAATAAACAACTTGTATTTTCACTTCTAGGGAAAACTGAAACCCAAACCCAGTTTATTTTTGCTTTCCCTCAAATCCAGTACGCTATGTCGTTACACACTCAAAAATAATAACAATAAAAATTATTATTATTATTATTAGCCAAAAAATTAAAAGGAAAGTTTAACTTTATTGACAGTGAAAGAGCAGCGTCCTTACGGAAGATGACAAAGCGAGACACGGTTGATATCATATCAGAGCTGACGTGCAGGCCAGTGGGCGAGCCTTAAGGGCAGGTGTCTACGAGCTTAGCGCTTTGCTTTGTTTTCCCTTTGGTCTCTTTTCTCTCTCTTTCTTTTTTTTTTTTTTTTTTTGAAAGTACTTTTCTCTCTCTTTCTCTCTAAACTGTTTTTCTTTTTCTTTTTTTTTTTCTTCTTTTTTTTCTTTTTTTGTTTTTTTTTCGTTTCGTTTTTCCTTTCCAACGAATAGGACTCTTCTCATTTTCCTGTTTGTTACGTATTTCTATTGTCTTGGTATCTGGAAACTCCTCATCATCCCAAAGAGGAGAGGCCGAAATATTTTTTGTTATTTTTTTCCCCCATTTTGGCCTAGTCACAAACACCAACTGACGTCCCTGCTTCTTCTTCAGAAAAGGTCAAAAAAAAAAAAAAAAAAAGACGACATTTTTTAGGGCTGATTTCGTTTCCTTACCGTGTTTGATGAATTGGG
Organism: Ficus carica; assembly: GCA_009761775.1. Classification (NCBI taxonomy): domain Eukaryota; kingdom Viridiplantae; phylum Streptophyta; class Magnoliopsida; order Rosales; family Moraceae; genus Ficus; species Ficus carica. Next base: position 553,322 of record CM019748.1, on the reverse strand, counting down.
TTTTTTTTTTTTTTCCTTTTCTTTTTTCTTTTTGGTGGTGTTTGTTTTCATATTAGATGGTAAAATCGATCTGTGATCCAGTCGCCAAATGACGTTTATATCATCTCTTTGATAGTTTCTATTGCTTTTACATAGAGGCCAATGCGTTTCTCTCACTGGGTGTCTTGTTTCTTCTCCAGGGATTTTCCATTCATCGATCTTTGAACTCTCCGTCTCTTTTTCTCATCTGGGTTTTTAGTCTGTAAGTTCTAAGAACCAATTCCGACGAGAAAACCAAAAAAACAAAAAAGAAATAGAAAAAGGAAAAATGAGTGGTGCTGTGCTTGTAGCCATCGCCGCTGCTGTAGGCAATCTATTGCAAGGATGGGATAATGCAACTATCGCAGGTACAAATATACATATATATATATATATATATATCTTTTTCACTGTGATGTTTTAAAGATTTAAACTTTGATCTGTGCACGTTCTAATCAGATTAACAAAAAAACCCAGAGTTTGAAAAGTTCCCTTTTTTCCTTTCTTGTTAATGTTTGTTATTGTTCAGGTGCTGTTTTGTACATAAAGACAGAATTCCAATTGGAAAGCCAACCCACTTTGGAAGGGCTGATCGTGGCCACATCACTGATCGGAGCCACTCTAATCACGACCTGCTCGGGAGCCATGGCAGATTCCTTAGGCCGTCGTCCGATGCTCATAATCTCTTCCGTTCTTTACTTTGTCAGTGGAATTGTCATGTTGTGGTCTCCTAACGTTTACTTCCTTCTCTTGGCGAGGCTCTTGGACGGTTTTGGTATTGGTTTGGCCGTTACCCTTGTCCCCGTTTACATTTCCGAGACAGCCCCACCTGAGATCAGAGGGCTGTTGAACACCCTCCCGCAGTTCACCGGCTCCGTCGGGATGTTCTTGTCGTACTGCATGGTGTTTGGCATGTCTCTGACGCAGTCACCTAACTGGAGATTGATGCTTGGTGTTCTTTCTATTCCTTCTGTTGTATATTTCCTTTTGACCATTTTTTTCTTGACCGAGTCGCCCCGGTGGCTCGTCAGTAAAGGCCGGATGCTTGAGGCCAGGCAAGTTCTGCAGAGGCTGCGTGGAAGAGAAGATGTTGCAGGTTGGTTTTCCTTTCTGATCTCTTTCTTTGGTTAAATCTGAGGTTTTTTATGTTGTAATTCTCTTATACCAACTTTTGTTTGCAAGTTGACATGTCAAGTGAGTGATAATTCTTTGATTTCTGAGAATTGGGTTCTTATGATTAGATCTAAATGTGATAATTCAGTTGTTCTTGCATTGGTTAGAAATAGTTAGTAGTAGACCAAGTTCGGCCGTGTGGCGTTATCAATTAAGAATGATGCATTTGCTCGATTATACTGATACTTGAAAGATGAACAGGTGAGTTGGCTTTATTGGTTGAGGGTCTTGGAGTTGGGGGTGAAACATCCTTGGAGGAGTACATAATTGGCCCAGCCAGTGAGCTTGGTGAGGATCATGATCCGGCCGATGACAAGGACCAAATCAAATTGTACGGGCCTGATCAAGGTTTCTCATGGGTTGCCAAACCTGTTACCGGACAAAGCACCATTGGCCTTGTGTCTAGGCATGGAAGCCTGGCAAACCAGAGTGGTATTGTTGATCCTCTCGTCACTCTCTTTGGTAGTGTTCATGAAAAGCTCCCGGAAATGGGAAGCATGCGTAGCATGCTCTTCCCACACTTTGGCAGTATGTTCAGTGTTGGGGGTAACCAGCCTAGGAACGAGGAGTGGGACGAGGAGAGCCTCGTGAGAGAAGGCGGGGATTATGCATCTGTTGGAGATGGCGCCCATTCTGATGACAACTTGCAGAGTCCGCTGATATCGCGTCAGACAACAAGCATGGAGAAAGACATGGTCGCGCCTGCCCATGGAAGCCTCTCAAGCATGAGACAGAGCAGTTTACTTCATGGAAATGCTGGGGAACCAGGTGGCAGCACCGGAATTGGTGGAGGCTGGCAGTTGGCATGGAAATGGACCGGGGGAGAAGGCCAAGATGGTAAAAAGGAAGGAGGTTTCAAGAGGATTTATTTGCATCAAGAGGGTGTCCCTGGATCTCGCCGAGGATCCTTGGTTTCTCTTCCTGGAGGTGATGTTCCAGCAGAAGGTGAGTTCATCCAGGCTGCTGCCCTAGTTAGTCAATCGGCTCTCTACTCGCAGGACCTTATGCAAGAGAATCCTGTTGGACCGGCTATGGTTCACCCTGCTTCTGCTGTGAAAGGTCCAAGTTGGAGAGATCTTTTTGAACCTGGAGTTAAACATGCTTTGTTTGTTGGCGTCGGAATTCAAATCCTTCAGCAGGTATCTTCTATTTGAAAAGATTTGGAACATATTCTCCTGTCCTTCCTAACTTTTTGGCTTGTAGTATCATAGGGGCTTTTCTTTGTCCTTGGCTTATAGAGATTCTATTTTGGTTCTCCGTTTTAATCATAATTGTATTTCTTGCCTCTTAGTCATTTCAATACTTGTGCAGTTCTCTGGCATCAATGGAGTTCTCTACTACACACCTCAAATCCTTGAGCAGGCAGGTGTTGGGGTTCTCCTTTCAAACTTGGGACTTTCTTCGACTTCTTCGTCTTTACTTATAAGTGCGGTAACAACTCTGCTGATGCTTCCTTGTATAGCTGTTGCCATGAGGCTAATGGATATCTCTGGCAGAAGGTAATTCTTCTCTCGATTCTACGTGTGTGTGTGTGTCCTGCTGGCCCTGTGTTGAAGTATTTTTTGATGGCGGTTTTTTGATTGCTTGTTATGTTTCCTTATTCGTTATCCTTAATGTTTTATTTTGTTTACTCTTCAACAAACAGGAGTCTACTACTCAGCACAATCCCTATTTTGATCGTGTCTCTTCTGGTCCTGGTTCTCGGAAGTCTTGTGAATTTGGGCAAAGTTGTTAATGCATCAATCTCAACCGCCAGCGTTGTAATCTACTTCTGTTGCTTCGTCATGGGGTTTGGCCCAATTCCTAATATCCTCTGTGCAGAGATCTTCCCCACCCGAGTTCGTGGACTCTGCATCGCCATCTGTGCGCTCACATTTTGGATCGGAGACATCATTGTCACCTACTCGCTACCCGTGATGCTTAAATCTGTTGGCCTTGCTGGTGTTTTCGGCATGTATGCAGTTGTGTGCATCATTTCATGGGTGTTTGTTTATGTGAAAGTCCCAGAAACCAAGGGCATGCCTCTCGAAGTTATCACCGAGTTCTTCTCCGTTGGTGCAAAGCAGGTCGCTGCTGCCAAGACCGATTGATTTCAAACTTTTAACAGATGATCAAAAGAAAAAATTTTGACAGTTTGTTTTATCTTCCTGGTTTTGTTTGATAATTTCTAATTTCCTTGGACGGTTTGCAAAATGTTTGTTTTTCATTTGTGTAGAAAGGATCATTTTTCTTTCTTGTTTCATTTGTTATATTTGGTATGCAACAGACTGACGTCTTTTCAGCGTGTCGTGTCGTCCTGTTTTTGGGTTGAAATTATCGACATAGATTCCTGCCCGTGACAAGAAGATTTAGGTAATTGCTATTGTAGGAATTGCACAAAATTGTAGCATGTATTTCCCATGTCTTGCCTGTGAAAAGAGACAATAAACGGGAGTGTTGCGAAATTACCTTGGCCATAAACTTTTTGTTCAATTTCATTCCTCTAGTAAAAGGCACTCCAACCAAATTCTCAACAATTTTATATTAAAAAATTGTCTTCTTCTGTTGCTCAAGAGCAGAACAGAAATCCAAAAAAAAATAAAAAAAATAAAAATAACAGAACAGAACAGAACTCAAAAGTCGTTCCAAACGGCCCCATTAATCAATGGTATGCAAACATAGCCACGCAACAAGGACAACGATTTAATTGGCAACTTGATGATAGAATAGACTAATGAGCTAAAACGAGATTTTTATTTCTGCAGCAAGATTTTGCTCTCTGATTCACTGTTCAGATTGTCATTTTACAATCCTTCTCTCCTTACCAGCAAGAACTTGAAAAGGGAAACCAGAAAGGATAACAGTCCTAACATTTATTTACAGCAGGGTGTATATATGTAGATATATATGATATGTTACAAACTATACAAGGAATTAAAGGCAGAAACCACGACCTGTGACGTAGGCTCTCAAAACCTTCCTCAGTATCTCAGAGCCCCGCGCAGTTCTGACACCTTCCCATATGCTCTCAAAACCTTCCTCAGTATCTCAGAGCCCCGCACAGTTCTGACACCTTCCCATGGCCAGAATATGACGGCAAAACGGGCACGAGGAATGGCACTCCAGCCACCTATCAATGCACTTCACGTGGAAGCCATGGCCACAGTGAGGCAACACCCTCATTGCCTCTCCTTCCACAAACTCCATCAAGCAGATTGCGCATTCCGTGAGCTTCACATCGACTGATGTGTCGTATGCGTTTCTAGGGAGCGATAGGAGAGACTTCCTGTCGAGGCCTTGGTTCGGCAGGGAAGACTGAAAAGTGGTTGCTGTGAGGGTACTACTATTACTTCCGGTTGTGATGTGGTGGCACCATAGAATCAAAGCCATTCGCCAAGCGACCACGACGAATATGAGGCAGATCAACACGAACAAGGACGTGGCGAAGAGGATAAGAAAGACGGGAGGTTGGCTGAGGAGAGATATCAATGAAAGAGCCATGACATGTAAACGAACGAAGGACGAGAGTGTGACGGTGGGAGGGCTGGCTTTAATCAGATTGCCAAAGATGGTCTTACTCCCTTCCCAAGAAGAAAAAGAAATGATAACAAAACAGGACGCGTAAAACTCCAACCTTTGTTGACTACATGATATTGACATCTACCAATTATTGAACATAAAATATCTCAAAATAGCCCCTCTTGAGGTTTAGAACTCAATATTTAAACTTGACGGCTATTTAAACCACTGTGAGATTGTTGGGCACATATATCCATTTTTCCAAGTTATGGACCTACCTACAACTTCAACTACCCATCAAACCAAACCACCGCGGGGAAAAAAAAAATGGTTCTTGGTCACATCAAAGAGTTCTGAAACATGTTTATCTCAAGAATCCACATTAAAATTCATTATCTTCGAGAATATGGAGCAAGGAAATGGCAAAGCACCGATACCAAAAAAAAGGCAGTTCCACATTATTTCCAGTATGCTTACAAACAAAAGATTGGCACAAGAGCTACAAACAACACAGTGTGGGACTCCACGAGTACGGTTGGTACTCTTGAATTCTTAATCATCAATGTTCGACTTCAAGATTACCAATTGAATTCAGAAATGAAATCCAACATCGAACCCGAAAGCGAACTCCGATACTCGTCTCTTTCTCAGCAACAACAAAACCCGAAAATGAAAGCTTCTATGAAAATTTCACCTGAACCAAGAAGCAAATTTCATCTGGGAATGCTACCAATGAGCCTGGCACCGGCCCGGTCCAGCCTCTTAACGCTCGCCGCAGCTTTCAAGTTCCCGTCTCTCATGAAGGCCTCGACCATTCGGTCCCCAATCTCTCTCCCCTTCTCCTCGTTGTCCGTCACCGCCACCGCGGTCGGCCCGGCTCCGCTGATGGTGCAGCCGAACGCACCGGCCTCGATCGCTGCCTTCTTCACCGCCTCCATGCCGGGAATCAGTGGGGCCCGCCTCGGCTCTACTATTTTATCGGCGGACAAGGCCTTCCCCAGCCCCTCTGAGTCCCCTTGCAGCACCGCCGCCACCAGAGCCCCCGCCTGGCTGCAATTCCACACGTGGTGCGGCATTCCGATCTCCGCCGGCAGCGCCGCCCGCATCTTCTTCGTCGGCGCTTCGAATTCCGGGCTCGCCAGCACGAAAAACAGCTCCTTTTCCTCGGGGAATTTCAGTCGTATCAATTCCAGAGGCTGGTAGTTGCGGATCAGGATAAACCCTCCCATAATCGCCGGTGCAACGTTGTCCGCGTGGTAACCGGAGACCTTCTCCTCCGATTTGAGCCCCGCCGTTACCAGGTCCTCGAGGCTCAACTTTCCTCCGAATATCTCGTTCACGGCCACTGCCGCCGCCGCGGCGCTCGCCGCACTGGACCCGAGGCCGCTCCCCAGCGGCAATCCCTTCTCGAGAGAGAGCGAGAGGCCGACGGAGCGGATACCGAGCATCTTCATGACCTCGATGGCGGCGATTCCGGCGCAGTTCCAGAGCGGATTCTTGCTGAGCTTCTTGGCGTTGTCGCCCGTGATTTCCGAGATGGCGATGTCGCCGGGGTGCACGTGGGGGTCGATGCTGAGGGAGACGAAGTCGCCGACGCCGTCGACAGCACAGCCCAGGAAGTCGAACCCGGGGCCGAGGTTGGCGACGGTGGCGGGCGCGAAGGCCTTGACGGAGGCGTAGACGGGTTCGGGTTCGGTGGTGGTGTGGGGGGATCGGGAGGGGAGGGAGAGGTTGCACCTGAAGAGGGGTTTGGTCTTGGAGAGAGATTTGGGTTGAGGGATGGTAATGGGCTTGATCGGAGATTGGCAGCAGAACGCCATTGGCAAGGCGGAGAGAGAGACTGTAGGCTTTTGGAGATTGTGAGAGAGAGAGAGAGAGAACTGAGAACAGTGAGAAGCAAACAAAACCTTGTCGTTGAAACTTCAAAGTGGAATCTGACTCAGATGATGAAGACAAATAGGGAGACAGCCGGAGCCACATCCTCTGTCCCCTTATTCTGTTTCCCCCTCTGTCTCCACCAATAGTTTTTGGACACATCAGTTTCATTTAAAAGAGCTACTAACAGAGGAAAGATGGTGTCTTCCTTCTTTGTTTAATCCATGTCTTCCGTTCTTCTTTATTTTTTTCATTCTCTCTCTCTTCCATGTACTTCACTCTCTTTCATCTTTCCCTCTCCTTAAAACTCTCTCTCTCTCTCTCTCTTCAATCAACGTTTTTTGTTCGGGGGGGGGAAAAAAAAAAAAACCCTCTTCCATCCATATTTCTCTCTCACCTGAGCAATTTTTTTTCATACTTACTTTTCGCATAGTCAGTTTTCGGATTTTTTTTTTTGGATGCCCATCGTTCACCTTTTTTTTTTTCCTCTGAAAATTCCCATCTTTGACTTGGTAAATGAGATTTTTCTTTATTTATCCCCAAAGAAAAAGGGATGAGTTTTCCTTCTCCAGTTTCCCCCTTTGATTGCTTGTTTGAAATTTTCAATTAATCTTCTTCTATTGTTTTTTTTTTTTCCTGCATTGATATCGTTTCTGGGCAACTCTTTGTTTATTCTTTATTTTGTTAATTAATGAAGGCTTTTCACAAAAAGGGTAAAAAAAAAAAAAAAAAAGCTCTCAGATCTGTCTTTTTTTAAGCTCGGTGTGTTTGATAAAATGGTTTGAGTTGAAATTTTTAAGTTTGAGTTGGTTGATATTTTAAAAATTAATTATAATTTTTATTAATTTTTTAAAAAATATAAAAATTAAGATAAAAAATTTGAGTTTAAAATAGTTTGTCTAATAGATTTTAAGGGTCTGTTTGGTTGATAAGTTCAATTTAAATTAAACTGTACTTTTTTCATCATATTTTTTGTCTTTTTCTCAAAAGTTTTTGGTCTTTTCTGAAAAAGTCAACAAAAATTACTATTCAAACTTAAAAATTTCAACTCAACTCAAACTGAACTTGTGCACCAAACAGACCCTAAGAAATAAAAAAACAATTGAACCCATAAAAAGAGAAGATATTCACTCAGACAATTTTTCTCAGATCTGTTCGTATTTTTCTGGGTTGTGAAGAAGTAATGTTTGTGGGAGGAATTTGAAGAGAAAAATGGTTAATACAAAGATTCATCGGTGATAATGGATCCGAATATTTTGTGCTGGATTATTATGGTGTTTGGGAATTTGTGAGGTTGAAGTGATAGTGATACAGAGGGCGAGTGATTGAACGATTTTTAACATACAGAGAGAGAGAGAAATAGTTTTATTAACGGAAGACGTTTTTCCTCTGTCAGTGGCTCTTTTAAATGAAGCTGATGTGTCCAAAAATTATTGGGGCTATAGATGGGGAGACATAATAAGTAGACAGAGGATCCCCCCACCGATTTAGTTTATACGAGTCTAATACCCGTGCGTTGCACGGTGTGGGGAAAAAAGTTAAAAAATAAACTATAAAAATAAATAATTTACATTAAGAGTAAATAATTAGGAAATATAATATAATTACAATAAGTTTAAGGATTTAGTTTGTTTTTTAATACATGCAAATATATATTACAATATCAAAAGTCTATATATATTAGTATGGATTTATATTTATATTTATATATACATAAAGTTCTCAAACATATAGTTTTTTCTACTATAATTGAGTACCGCTACTCATATTTTCCAAAATAATGCTCCACAATATTGACATACACAATTACAATCTCCAATATCAATATATTCATTATTTAAATCTGAGTAAAAAAAAAAAAAAGTCAGTAAGATGTTTTCTTCAAATTTATAATCGTAAAAAAAAAAAAAAGGATGAAGAAATTACTTTCTTGAATTGACGGTAAACTATAATTGTCTGAAAATGAATTCGATGTTTCTTTGCCAGTGTTGTAACTTGAAAATAATTGAATAGATCTAGCTCGAAGACCAGTAATAATTTCTGTATTTGATTTGTTAAACTGATTGTTTTGAAAATTTACATTTGTTGATGTAGATGCTTCATTATGATTTGTGTAATTTCGTTTTTTTTTAAGTTTTGAATATTTTGAATTATTGGGATCTTTATAGATTTTTCTCTTCATACTTTTTAATTTTGTATTTTTAATATAATATATAAAAGCAACAATATAAAATATTGTTAAAAGGTAAATATCATAGATAAAGAAAATGACAGAGGAAAAAAAAAAGAGTAAAAAAAAGATCATGATTTTTGTATTAAAAAAAATGCAACTAAAATAGTAATAATCAGATAATATTGAATATTACTCTAAACTATAAAATGATCTAATCATAATTAAAACTAACTGAAAAAAATATTGGTATTACTTTTATGATTGAGTTTGTTTAAATTTTATTTAAATATATGTTATATCATTTTAGTAAAAATTATATTTATCAATTAAACAATATTTTTAAATATGTTAATCTGTTTAATTTTTCTCACTTCGAAATTTATTTAATTCAACATTTTCTCAGTCTTGTATGTTTTATTATTTATATTGTTTTATTTTACATATTTCAAAATAAATGAACAAATTATTACCTTTCCTTTTATAATTAAAGTTATTTAAGTGTTATTTTTAAAAGCTTATGTTGTATTATTTTTTTTTAAATTATGTTTATCAATTTAATTAACAATATTTGACATTGTTAATAATTGTAACCATTAAATTTTTTTTCAATGTGTGCATTATTCTTGAGCACTGTCCGTACGGACAGTGCCAAATTTTTAAAATTTTATTTATTTCAACATTTTGTCAATTTTGTATATTTTATTATTTATGTTGTTTTATTTTACATATTTCAAAATAAATCAACAAATACTTACTTTTCATTTTATAATTAAATTTATTTAAACGAAATATTTAAAGATTTATGTTCTAGTATTTTTTTTTAAAAAATTATATTTATTAAGTTAATTAACAATATTTGACTTTGTTAATAATTGTAACCCAAATTTTTTTTTCTCACTGTATTCCTCACTCTTTCAGCACTGTCCGTACGGACAGTGCCAAATTCAATTGTTAGTACCTAAATTTTATGTATTTTTACTACATAATTGATTAAAATGTTATATAGCAATATATATTTTTTTATGACGATTTACATTTTGTAAAATAAATAATATATAAATTATTCGTATTCATTATGCTCAGTTATGCATTTTTAACAAAATAAAAATCTATACCATATAATAAATTTTAGATACAATAATAAACATATCTAATTTATGAACATGTTATTTACCATTTGGAATTTTATGTATTTTTACTACATAATTGATTAAAATATTATATAGCAATATATATATTTTTTATAACGATTTACATTTTGTAAAATAAATAATAAATAAATTATTCGTATTCATTATGCTCAGTTATGATATTTTAACAAAATAAATATCTATACCATATAATAAATTTCAGATACAATAATAAACATATCTAATTTATGAACATGTTATTTACCATCTTTTATTCTCTTACATGTAATTTTTTTGCCTAAAAAAAAAAGTTAGATTTATCCAATAAAATAATAAATACATAAATTATCTTTATTTATCATTAGCAATAAATTTGTTCAATTTAGATCCAAACAAAATAAAAATTTATAAAACATATAAATCTGTTATTATACTGCAGAATTACATGATAAAAGAATTTAAATTATACATATATGATTACAATCATTTACAATTATAAAAACATTTAAATACAATAATTATTTCAATAAACTTAAATATTACAACAATGTAATGAACAGCAAAAAAAAAAAAAAAAATTTCCCCCGGGTAATATACACTAAAAAAAGAGAAAAAACTTATAGAACAAAAAACAAAAAAAATATAACAATAACACAATATATACAAATCAGAACCTTCAATCTTTAACCATATACACTAATCTAGATAAATAACAAAATATATACATATATACTATAAAAAATATTACATAAATTTTTATTAAATATTTTGTGCTCAGATATCTTATATACCTAAGAATATCTGTTAAACAATAAGTAAAATACAATTCAACATCATCTCTTACAGCTACCAAGTGTAATGTCTGGAATGTGTTTCCGCAAAAAGGGAAGAGAAAAAAACGTTATAAATATTTTTAAGCAAAACAGAGAGGGAAAAACAACAGAAAATAAGAGGGAAAAAAAGGGTAACAAAAAAAAAAAAAAGGAGGGAGGGGGAAAGGGGGAGGGGGCGGACGGTGGAAGGGGGCAGGAGAAGAAAAATTATATTAATAAAAAAACAATAACATAATTACCATGAATATGTTGAAAAAAAGATATAAGTATTTTTAAGCAAAACAGAGAGGGAAGATCAGCAGTGAAAAACGAAAAAAAGGGTTATAAAAAAACAAAAAGAGGGAGGGGGGGGGGGGACGGTGGAAGGGGGCAGGGTAAGAAATATTACACCAATATAAAAATAATAACATAATCACTATAAATATGTTGTGGAGAAAAAAAAAAAAAACAAACACATTCCAAACATCAACGGCAACATCTAAGATGGTCAAATAGTATATAACAGCTATTTAACAGATACCACCGATAATATGATAGTCAGCAACATACACCAAATTAAACAAAAAATCTGGTATATGTATTATTACATATTTGAATAGAGATCATCATAGCATGGGAAAGTTCAAAGGCAGGAATTTTTCTCAAAATCATCTACGACAGCACAGAGAGATGGGGGAAAAAAGAGACAGAAAAATGGAGAGAAAAATAATAAAACACTTTTGAATCTGTTTACAATAGTATTGTCATAATAATAAACATGTTCAAATAGTATAAAAGCATACCAAATACCATTAAGATAGAACAAAATAAAAACAACAATCAATATTAATTAACAGCTTTAAATAACAATAGTACCTGGGAAAAAAAGCACGGCTGAAGAGGTTTCAAGAGAAATGAATGAAGGTTTAAACCAGGAGAGGTAAGAGAATATTACAGAAGCATTAATGGTAAAGGGTGGTGATAAAGCAATAAATGAAGGGAGTTTATGTATAAAAGAAAGTCGGCAAACAGCCGAAGCCAAAAAAAAAAAAAAAAAAAAAAAAAATCGGTGCAATAAGAAGTAATAAATTTTTTTACAGACACAACACATAATAGATAAGAAACTTTTAAAAAATCAGATTTATTAATGATAAAGCTGCATTTAAAAAAAATCTGAATCAAAACAATCATGAGAGACTAAACCACGTTTTTATACCAACTAATACAATTACAACACAGAGAAGAAAAATTCAGAAACATTAAATGTAAAGGTCAAATCACCTAATATGTTACGACAACAAAACTAAATAGTAAAAAAGTCTAACAATCCATCCAAACTCAACTAAATGATATAATACAGTTAGTAAACAGATATATGTCACTAACGGATAGTTAAAAACAACACAAACACTAACCTAATTAAAATCAACCATTAAAAACAATCCTATTTATAACAAAATCAAACCACAAACAAAAAAAAAAAAAAAAAAAGAGAAGAAAAAAAACGAAATCCATCAAATAAATTTCTGTAATATATTACCCGGAGGAAAAAAAAAAAGAAACTTACAAAGATATAAAGAAATATAAAAAAACCAAACGGCTTAATTCTCCACTAAATACGTGCATTCATCCATTGTGCCACCATCCTTACTACAATCTGAAAAAATAAATGAATAGAAATCAAATGCAATAAAAAAAAGGACCAAAAAAAGCTTAGAGGAAAGAAAATACATACCTTTATTTAATTTAAGTTTGCTACTGTTTTCAAAAAAGCGCCAAAAATTGATTTGGGGGGGGGGGGGGGGGGGGGAGGAGTTCGGAGAAAGAAGATCGGAGAAAACTGAAAAGAAAAAAATATGAAGAAGAGAGAGAAACCGGCAAACAGAGAGAGAGAGTTAAAACATCAACAATAAACATACGCAATAGAAGGAAAATATGATCGCCAGAAGCAAAATGAAGCAGAGAAAAATAAGTTTTGAAAGGAAAAAATTTAAACAATAAGAAGAGAGAGAGAGAGAGAGAACGGTTGAGAGAGAGAAAGAGTTAGAACATCAATAGTAGAGAGAGAGAGGGGGAAAAAAAAACCACACAATGGGCGGCAGAAGCAACAAACAAAAACCTAACAACATCAAAAAAGGGGGAAAAATCTAGGGTTTGAAGACCAAGAGACCGAAAATTAAGGAAAGAGAGAGAGAAAAACAAACAGGCAAAAACAGAAGGAAAAAGCCAACTAATCAACAATAGAGATCAACATGAGAACAAAAAACTGGATCGGGGGAAAAAAATTACAGTTGAGACTAAACCGGATTTGAAAATCCGACAGTAAACACAAAAATCCAACAATATGAAGGGAAAAAAATTCCTAGAGGTTGAACACCAAAAGTCAGGAAAAATATGAAAATCCGGTTTAGTAAACACAAAAATCCAACAATATGAAGGGAAAAAAATTCCTAGAGGTTGAACACCAAAAGTCAGGAAAAATATGAAGAAAGAGAGAGAAACCGATAAAGAGAGAGAGAGAGAGAGTTAAAAAAAATCAACAATAAACAACATTGAGCACGAAAATCCAACAATATCAAAAAAAGAAAAAAATTTCTAGAGATTGAACAGCAAAAGTCGGAAACATATGAAGAAAGAGAGAAAAACCGGCAAAGAGAGAAACAGGTAAAACATCAACAATAAACATACACAATGGAGCACAAATATAGGCGGCAGAAGCAAAAAGGAGTAGAAAAAATTAGGGTTTAAAAGCCAAAAATTTGAAGAATAAGAAGAGAGAGAGAGAACGGTAGAGAGAAAGAGAAAGCCAGAACATCAATAATAGAGAGAGAAACAAACACCACACAATGGGCGGCAGTAGCAACAGAGAAGGAGAGGGAGCGGCATTTGAGGGGAAAAAGGCAGGAACTTGAAGAAAAAGAAGAGAGAGAGAGAGCGGCAGAGACAGAGAGTGAAAAGGGTAGAGAGAGAGAGAGAGGCACAACATTATTTTTGAGCTTGAAGAAAAAGGAGAGAGAGAGGGAGCGGCATTTGAGGGGAAAAAGGCAAGAACTTGAAGAAAAAGAAGAGAAAGAGAGAGAGCTGCAGAGACATAATTTTTGACCTTGTGAGAGAGAGAGAGAGCGTGAAGAAAAAGAAGAGAAAGAGAGAGAGCTGCAGAGACAGAGAGTGAAAAGGGTAGAGAAAGAGAGAGGCACAACATAATTATTGAGCTTGTGAGAGAGAGAGAGAGAGCGTGAAGAAAAAGAAGAGAGAGAGAGAGAGCTGCAGAGACAGAGAGTGAAAAGGGTAGAGAGAGAGAGAGACACAACATAATTTTTGAGCTTGTGAGAGAGAGAGAGAGCGTGAAGAAAAGCTGCAGAGACAGAGAGAAAAAAAGAGAGAGAGAGCGTGAAGAAAAAGAAGAGTGAGAGAGAGAGAGCTGCAGAGAGAGAGAAAAAGAAGAGAGAGAGCGTGAAGAAAAAGAAGAGAGAGAGAGGGGTAAATCCGTCAGAACGCTGTAGAAGGAACAGGGAAACACCCTTTCCTTTAGTATTAGTATATAATATTCACTTATTTATATCTTTATTTATATTAATTGTATATAACTAATATAATCCTTTTAATTAATTGATAAGATATTACACATATTTATTTTACGTGACATATAATTATTGAAAGGATAAGAAAAGAAAAGGAATAAGGGGATATATAGTTGGATCCAACAGCCACCGTCCAACGGGACAGCCACCGTGGAACGTCCCGACAAGGAGAGTTGGTGTTTATGGGCCGGGCTTTAAGTTGGTCGTTTGAGAGGTTGGGTTGGGTTATACCAAGTCAGGTTCTTGTCGTTTTTCTGGAGTCGTTCATTATCTTCGTCGTTTTTCTAATTCTATTCGGTCTCAATTTTAGTCGTTTCCATTTGATGTAGTTTTTCTCGATGAACGACTCTAGAAACCAACAATTAACGAAGGTAAGAATATATTTTATTGGCTGTGTGTTTGTATGTTGTCGTTTAACTCTTTGTTGTCGTATCTCGTTTCTGTCTTTCCTTGTTTTGATGCCGTTCTACGATTCATTGTTGTTTATCTTTCTATGTCGTAACACCCTCAGTTGTTGTTTTTCCTTTTGACGTCGTTTAATAACCTTTTGCTGTTGTTTTTTCCTTTGGATGTCCTTTTAATAGCTGTATTAGTGTTTATTCCTTATGTCGCTTTAGTTTGTCGTTTTGCTTCATAATTTCCGTTCTCTCTTTTGATGTCGTTTCCCAATTCCTCATCATTTTTCCCTAGTGTTTTTCCATTTTTTTTTTTTTCGTTTTTTTACACCGAACTTCATTGTTTTTAAAGTTAATATCTGCAATATGTCCATGCATCTGTTTCATGAGATGACTTTGCATTTGAATTCCTGGGATTTTATTTTTCAGTCGTCATTTTCCATTGGCTGTCGTCTTCTCCCTTTCATTGTCATTTTAATCTTCCAATTGGTTTTTTCTTGGCTGTTGTTTTCAACTGATCTCTTTTCACACGTATCTTTACTTATTTCTTTTTGTTGTTTTCCAAATCAGCGTCTTTTTTCTTTTCTAATTTTGTTATCCTTTTTTATGCTGTCGCTTATTCTAGTTAGTCCATTTCTGCTCCCACAAAGAGAATAATAATCAACATATAAACTTCTCAAGCAAACGTAGTGGGCAAATAATAGAGGAGTATACTAGCAATATAAACAAGTTTACTTCCAACACAAATAAAAGGAAAAATCCACAATTGGGCTTCATTTAATGAAACTTTTCATTTCAAAATTGGAAAAAAAAAAAAATCCATTAATTTATTTGTTTACAAGTAACAACAAGTACTTTCATAATAAGGAAGGTAAAAATTTCATACATTTGAAACTCCTTTTTTTTTTTTTTTTTACATCTGAATTGAGGGCTATATGAGCATTACTATTAGCTGAGTGTAACAAGGCCAAAACATCATCACTTGAAGGAGTTCAAAAAAAAAAAAAAAAAAAAAGATTTTCCTTTCTCTTCTTCATGGACGGTTAAATAGTTATAAGGTTTAGGAGTGACTAGAATAGCTAATGAGGCCTAATTTCACCAAGAGGCGTCCCCTTAGAAACAACCAATATTTCTTTTCTTTTGGTTCTTGGCTCATCTTGTATTCCTTCACGATTTGATAACATTTCATCACTTTTTCTTTTTAATCTTTTTCTCGATTCCTCTTCCTTCTCGTTGATGAACGCCAAGAAGCGCAAGACGCGCTCGGAGTGGGTGCTGCCTTGTCCACTAGGCTCGGGAACTCCAGGGAAATGCTTTCTGAATTGGCGTATCATCTTCCAAAAGTATAAGATGAGAGCACCGAGGCACACAATGCCACAGATGAAAAATAGCCCCCAGAAGCTCTCGAATGGAAGCTGGTCTGATTCGATATCGGAGCCCTTTAAAGCACAAGCCTTTAACGACAACCATCTGTCGTGAATCCTCTGAAGCTCGCCGTTCTCAGATAGATTGAGAATGGCAGTTGACATGTCAACGGCCATAGGAGAGTCTCTTGGAAATGCCTGTGACAAATAGTTAGTTAGCAAACGACATATTGGAAATCGAAAATGCAACGTACCAACTCCTTTTACCAAGTTGTTTAGTATCAACAACTATAGCAAGTGAATAAAGGACTTTTTAATTAGCAAAATGTTGGTACTAAAAAGTTGGCATACTTCTAACCGAAAGTTCAAATATACAAACTTGAAAAAAAAAATCAGCTTATCTGGTAAGATACTCACAAATCCCCATCCACCCTTGGTGAATTCTTGGCCTCTAATTGCGAACATGCAATGTTTCGAAAGGAAGAGTTCTATGTATGGCCGTTCGTCGACCACAGCTGCAACAGTTCCATTCTCAAGTGCCTTGGCATATTCTTGTGGCGAGCCAACAGCAATGAGTCTTGATTGCGGGACGTTGAGTTCTTCCCTCAAGTAGTTTTCGGCGAACGAACCTACTTGGAATCCTATTGGCTCGTTGCTCGTTATCAAGGTGTCAATTCCAGTGATGGGTGATGATAGATGTCGTACGGTGAGGATTGATGTCAGGCTGGCTGTGTAGCTCGAGGTTATTATCAGAACGACGAAAAGCCAAACGAGCAGCACCATTTTGCCTAGCGTGCTTATTGTGTTTTCTCCTGAAAAGTTCGAAGACATCCGTGGTTGGAATTCTATTGAGTTTTTTAGTTCTTGTAAAGAAAAGACTAAATATTTTGTCGGAGTTGAAGACTTACTAGGTGCAGAGAACATAGTGGAAAAGCTAAACCTGCACAATGAAGAGAGAGAAGAGGAATTAGCATGTCTTTGAGAAAATCTGAACATCAAATTGTTCCTTTTTTTTTTTTTTTTGTTTAAACGAATAAATCACTCACCATAGGATAGTAATGATCTGTTTCTTAGGCGGTCCACGGAACTCGTCGTTTACTCTATGTTCAAGAAGCCAAACAACTGTCCCAACAAGGAGGAAAAAAACATGCTATGACAGCCCACATCAATGGAGTAAATGGTCTCAAGAATGCCCACGCAATCGAGGGCAACTTCTTGACTGGTGTCACAACAACTAGCCCCGACTCTACATAAGGCTGAGTGAAATCGACAATCCTTGTTCGGTTAGTGACGATTGTAATGTCACCCACAACAGCATCAAATTCCTGCAAAACAATACTAAAAAATAAGTAGAACCATAATGCAATTAAGTCCTTATTTTTTCTTCTAAATAGATTTTACTTACACCTAATGCAATCTTGTTCACTAGCTCAGTATAGCTTGGATTCTTATGACCATCTCCGAACAGAATGAGCCTATAAGGAACTTCATATGGAAGCAACTTTGTAGCTGCAAGGAACACATCAATGCAATATCCTTGGACTAAATTTGTACCATTTACTTGTGACACGAAGTTCTTGTAACTAACTCGGTTCGGGACTCCAATTTGCAACTCCCTCCCATTATCGTGGAAAACCCAACCGCGAGGCATGATTGTTGTTCCTCCAGGCCACACCACAGTGTCCAAATGCTGGCTTGCAACGGACCTGTTGGGTTCCTTTGTGTAAAGAATCTCTGGGGACACAACAGACAGACCAGAGTATTTAGACCAGTATCCAATCTGCTTATACCCGATCCCACTATCAATCACATTAATGATTTCGAAAGCGGGTCTTAAGGCTGATCTGTCTGGGAATCCTATTGGACCAGTAAGGCCTATCATATTGGTTTCTAGTATGTTGTTGAGAAGCTGCTTTCCACCATCAAATCGGGTCAATGCACCAAGATTCAGAGCATCTCCTTGGACGCCACGGAAACTTGTGTTGTTCGAGAATGAAATGTTGCCTCCTTGATCCAAAAGCCTTCTCAATGCTCTAGCTATTGTCCAAACCGTGTCATAGGCATATAAACCATATGGGTTCAGCCCAATAGTGCCATTGCTCAACCGGTTCCACCGTGCAATGAAAGCCCTCTTTCGCTCTGAATCGGGTGTGTGTGGACGAAGTGTGAGGGCTCCTTGGATGGACTTGGCAGTTCTTGGAGGAAGTGGAGACTTTGAGTCCAAAACAGTGGACAGCCAAGTGGAAGCTATCCACACATACCCTCTCTCCATCATGCCAAGTTCCTTGGCCACATCGAAAACCAAGAGACCGGTTGCGGAGAATGTGTGTAGAATGATCACACGGGACTCTCTAACTCGAATCTCTGCCAACTTTTTCACAACATCAGTTCGAGTTGCTTTCGGGTCAGGTGGAAGGACTGCCTTGTAAGAGATTTTGCAGCGCCTCTCTACGAGCTTGTCGCCTAATGCTGTCACCCCATTTCGGCTCTGGTCATCATCGGTGAAAAGCGCAACGACCTCAGACCAACCGAAATAACTGACCATGTCAGCAATGGCAGTCATCTGGAATTCGTCATTTGGCGCCGTTTGAAGGAAAAAAGGGTACTGCAGAGAGGCTAGGCTTGGATCCAAAGCAGTGAACGACAATAATGGAATATGTAGCTCATTTGCAAGGTGTGAAAGTACATGTGCCATTACAGCACTTTGTGGACCAATTATTGCTACTGTATCAGACCCCATATATGTCAATGCTGCAATGAGACAAAAAAAAAAATATATATATATATATATATTTATATATATAACAAGCCTATAATAAACATTACAATATCTTTTTGTTAAAAAGAAAAAGAGAATAATGAAGTGAAGAGAAAAGAATTATACCGCCAAGGATGCCAAGAAATCCACTATAGTTAGAATCACAAAAAGTGATAGACAATTTAGTTTCACCAAGAACACTCTTATCCGAATTCACATCACGCTCGGCGGCCTCAATGGCAACCTTTGACACTCTTGCGTTGATGGATTTTAATGTGAAAATGGCTCCAACTTTCACTACAGAAGGTCTCGAGGCTCCTTCCGAAAGTGCCCAGAAAGCGAAAACGAATGCCAAGAAGAACAAAGGCCGGTTCATGGTGAGACCTTACAATGGGAAATGGAAGACACCCCCCAATCGTTTGTTCGTATCAACTTAAAGGCCACCATTCAAATTTGACAACCTTGACAGAACAAAAATAGGGAGAGAAACTTGGGTGCGAAAAGGATAGGAAACTGTAGTACTGTAACAAAAAAATACCAAGTTGAGGATTCGAGGGAACCAAACACAAGGATGTCTAAGACTCTGAGCTACTTGAAAGGCAAAAAAGCAACCGACAAAAGACATCTAAGACAGAAAAAGCAGCAAAATCTTGTCTTACTAAAAAGCAGTACCTGAGTTAAACAACAAAATATCTATTTAAAGCAAGTGGGAAGAAAAAGGTGAACTTTAGGTAACTTCTAGCTCTAGAGATGGTCTCACATGGAAGTAAACGCTCCCCACAAGCTCAAATAAGGGAAATGACAGAGAGAATGCGTTTGGTGCCCACTCTTAAAGAAGGAAAGGAATAAAATTTGCATAATAACTAAAAAAATAATAATGATAATAAATAAATAAATAAACAAAAAGAGAGAAAACTCACATGAGAGTGGCTTGAGGGTCACAAGAAAAGAATTATGATGGTGATAATATTTTAGTCTTTAGAATAGCAGAGCAACTTGGTATGTTGGTTTTCCACTGATCAGTTTGGTGGGTAATGATTTTGCTCTTTTTTTTTTGGACAGAACCAATTTGGAAAAAGCAAAGGAGTGGTGGTAAAACAGTGATGGTGATGTTATTGGGCAAAGCCGGCACAAGATACTTGAGAGGTTTAGTTATGTTGGTTAATGAGGAAATTGGAGAAGATGAATTTGTATTCCTCCTAATCAAAACGTATTATACAGCCCTAACTTATAGTTGATGACACGTCTAGAAAATAAGGAAAGACAGCTTGTCAAATTTCCTAGAAAAAATAACAACTAAATATATATATATATATATATATATATCTATCTCAAGAGAATCGGGGAATAGCAGCCCATATTCTCAAAGATATCCTAGGAGACTAATTAGCTAATTAACAGCTGTAACCATACAAGGGAACAAGAATATTCTACAGTATTCTACAGTTAATTTATGGGGTTTGTTTGGTTACTGATGTTTTGTTGAAAGATTTTCTTGGTTTATAGGAAAGAATTTTTATTTTGAACCTCTCTTTTTCTCTATCTTTTAATTTGTCTCTGAAGATTCTATTTGTCTGATTTTGTGTTTATTTCTCCCAATTGGATAATAAGGCTAAGGCCTAAAAATAACAGAAACTGAGGTGATGTGGATTCTGTTTTCTTTAGAACTTGTCCACATTATGGACAAGAATTTAACGTTGGATCATCAGCAATGAATAGCTTTTAGGAAGTCTCATCCATTTCTTTTGTGACATAACTATTTGAGGTTCAAGATTTTTTTATTTTTTATTTTCCTTTTATTTTTCCCAATTAGTAACAGGAAAAATTATCACGTGGTCCCATCAAAAATTTTCGAAGAGAAGTGCTTGACATTATTAAAATATAGAAATTCCAATGGCGCTTCTGTTAATGGTCAAATTCTAAATTTTCAAGGCACTAAGTGAAAGTGGATTGGTGAAAATCTCCATCTTAGGCACTGGATTTACCTTTTTTCTAATCTTCCTTAAAAGAATCATGACATCACTGTTCTTGTTAATGGGACTCAAATATTCAACCATAGATATTGTGATTATAGGCCTTTTCGATTGCTGCCTATGAATTGCACATTTGTCATGCATTTATTTGTACATGATCATAAACCACATAAAACTGAATGACAGGTAATAGAAAGTGGAATTCTATATACCAAAAGACCATAATAAATTTATATTCGAAATCATAATACGATTTTGGCTTTATGATTATAAGAAGAAAATTTTTTAATTTTCAAAAAATTGAAAGTAGCAATATTATAATTATTAATTGAAAAGGCAAATGGATTAAACCAATACGCAATTTGGCATCAAAATTAGCATTGAGCGGACAATGTTTTTGTTACCCTAAATGTTAATTTTTGGCATTAGCTTTAGATTGGAGATGCTCTGATAATTCCAAGCTATGTTGAGCATGAAAGAAATGAATTCCAAATTTAACCTTGATTGCTATATCTAGAATATAGAGGCTGCAATATCATATCTACAATTTCTGTAATCCGAAAAAAAAAAACAAAAAAAAAAAAAACAAAACAAAACAAAAAACAAAAAAACAAATTTCAGGGAAGAAACTGAACAAATTAGTTTCAGTCTTTCTGATTTACAAGTTCTTTCCGGAGGCAGTTACTGAGATTTACATTACTTGTATGTCTAAAGAAAATTACCTTGTGTCATATAAAGCTGTACTTACATATATATATATATATACACATATATTGCACAATTCCCTATCAGAAATGGTTTTTGGTGATCCCAATAGTATGTACTCATAACAAGTCTAATATCAATTCTCAGTCAAAAATCCTCTCCCCAGTTGAGAACAACAGAAACCCAAGTGAACTAAAGATGCAGAGAACTCCCGGTATCACAAACACAGATCTCCAGCTTTCAGGACTTGAATCTCTGAAATAGCGGTTTTCGCCGCTTCAAGAAGCTTTCATGTAAGATCAACTCCAATAATGCCAGCCAACGTACCGGCAGTGTCAGAAATTCCCATAACAATTCCCGCATGTCTCGGAGCAGTATCCATGTGGTTCACTGCAAATCCAGCTCTACCTAGTTCCAAGAGCAATAGAAGAACAAAAGACAGCACCACCGAAGGATTTGAAGTAGGGAAGTGCCATAAGTGAGAGAGAAGCAACCATAAATCCCACAATGTTCAGAAACTTCCTGGTTCCAGTCACGGACAAGACCCTCGTGGCGATCAAGTGATCGGCGACAACCCCACCGATGTTTGAAAATACGAACATGTTTAAGTAAGGCAACATCTTGTAAGAGTCCATCTCCTGAAACCTAAGCTGGAGGCCTTGCTCAAAGTAAGTTGGCAGCCAGTTCATCAACACATACAAAGCATAGTGGAATGTGAAATTGTTCGCCACAATAGCTCAAACCGGTATGCTTCCTATAATTCTCTGCCACGGAATTCCTGCTTTTCCCACATATCCACCCTCCATCTTGATCTTCTGAGCCGCTGTAGGCAACAACATTCCCCCGAAACCGCCAGCTTTTGTAGGCTCATATGGCAGTGGATCACCAGCGTAGTTCAACCAAAGCACTAACCACAAAGTCCCTAATGCTGCCTCAGCTAGAAAAACAGATTGAGGCCCTCCTAATGTCACGAGATTCCGAAGCACAAGCATACCTGCAGCCGCTCCTAGGTACATCCCGGAGGTCGTGAGGGACGCAGATCTCGACTTCTTGTGTGGGAGAACACACTGAGCCAAGACAGTGTGGATTGATGGGAAGATGAACCCTTGTGCCACACCAACAAGCAAGCGTCCCATGACCAAAAACTTGACGCTTTCGGGGTCTAGCGGGAGACAAGCACAAGTTATGGACCAGACTAGAAAGGACACGAGGAGAACAGGCCTTCCCCCATATCTCTGAGCTGCATATCCACCAGGCACCTGTGAAAATGCAAAGCCATATAGTAGAAGGTGGAGAGAATTTTGCCTTTACTCGACCGGTTTAGCCCGGCGGCGTCCGCTGCAACGGTGTATGCGTTGGAGAACCCCATTCTCTCTATATAACAAATTTATGTGCTCAAGCAAGTGAACAACCCAATCAAGTAACGCCTTGGAAATTTCCCCCACATACTTGTTCCTCCTATTATTTAGCAGCATATTACCGATGATATGTTCTTTTTTTATTTATTCTCTTGATTCCGGAGAAATGTGACAGCAACTTCTTGCCTTCTGTAACTTCTGAGATCTACTTCTTACTTGGTTTTAAAAAAAAAAATGCAAGTGGGTAATTTCTTGGTCATTGATATATTTAATTTATAAATACACGTTTGTATATGTTTATAGCGACAGTTTATCAACATAAAAACCATGTTTTTTTATAGCTGAAAAGGCACTGATAATCTGAAGGAACTGTTAATTGTTTTACTGTCGCAATTAAAATTTTGTGAGACGTCGTGTATCCTGGCATCTTTTCAACTGAGCATTTGACTTGAATTTGGGAACATAACTCATTAAAGTCTAAACTAATGAATTAACAAACCAGAAACTACAAAAATTAAGTAAAAAGATTAACAAAATAAACTACTTTGAAGTTAGATAAAAAGTTTAAGAATGTGAAACACATATTGATGAATCTGAGTGTGAAAGACCATTATTCCCTAACGAATCATTTCAAAGAAAAGGACCAACTTGTAAAAGTCTTTTTATGAAACTGTCGAAGTAAACGCGCCAACATATATGTATATATATATATATATATATTGTGTTTTTGTGTCCGTTGTCCAAAATAACAGAAATGGAAACTGTCTGGAAACTGTCCAGAAACAAATAACTAGAATATCAACGAACAAACAAAGTTGTTGCAAAACACGTGAGAATCAACAAACAAAACATACATAACTTAACAACAGAACAAGCTTACCTGCTCTCTCTCTCTCTCTCTCTCTCTCTCTCTTTTTACTTCAAAATGCTAACACCATTTTCAACGAAAAACAAAATGCAGATTATAATTTCCAGTCAATCTCATGCTCGTGGTCAAATTAATGGAAAAACATGTTTTTCTTTGCGAGATTTTTTTTTTCCCTTGTTTTTTTTTTCCTTCCTTTGCCAAGTCATTGTGATTTATGAGGCAGTTTTCCTCATTATTCTCTGTGATTGATCTGGGACATTTGATCACATGTTTTGACATTGAAATAACGTGTTTATTAAAACTATTGTCTTTTGCCGTGTCCACATCATATATTAACTTTGTCTTTTTCCTTTTCTATTTTTTTAATTGAGACAGTTGATTTCATTGTGTGTCTTCTTTTAGGAAATTCTTGAGCTGACGATTGATACATGATTTTTCACATATATAAATGATGTTTTGTTTTATCACTATATTCTTTTTTTTCTTTTTTTTTTTTTTTGGAGGGTACTAAGAAAAATTCCACAATAAGTTAAAAACGGAAGTCTTATCATAACTACAAATCTCTTATTTATACATCGTTTTAATATAACTACAATAGTTAGAAATAGGCTTCCTTAAAAAAAGGTTAGAAATACACCGATGTGTGTTCTCTACATTTGTAGTGTTTATACGTGGATTTGTCTCCCTCCCTCCTAAATTTGTTTTTGAGAATCAGATCTATCCAACTCACATCATACATCAATTAACTTTTATGTTTGTATTTTTTATAGTATATATATATATGTTCATTTTTCTTTTTAGCTGAAATAACTTTGAATTCTTTTTATTAAAAAAAAAAAAAAGCAAAGCAAATTGCAATTTCATCCTTCGTGTTAAGAGAAGTTAAATTTTAAACGGAAAAATTTCATGTTAACGGGTAAAACTTGCCTAATAAATTCCAAGGTGGTAGTGATTCCAAAGAACTATCACAATTGTAAGACAACACAAAACGGTAAAGTAAAAAAATGCATAAAATAGACCAATGAGCTAGTTTTGTCCTCTCTCATAGCATGGGGTTTTACTATCTTTTTCAGAGTTATAGATGGTGTAATCCGTAAAATGTGAGTTCTTCTCCTTGAGTTCCGAAGACCATTTATCATGCATTTATAGTCTCCTAAAAGGTAACCCTTTAGCTAATATTTAAAAAACAAATATTTGATATTTAAATTTAAATGTAGAGTTAATCCCCAAAAAAAGTAAATATAGCTTTCGCTTGGTTGGGATGAAATTTTTAAGTTGGAGTTGGTTAACTTTTTAAAAACTAATTATAATTTTAATTAATTTTTTAAAAAAATATAAAAAATAAAAAATTTGAGTTGGAGGCCCAAACGGAGCAATAACGAGCGAATCTTATCAACGGGTACCGGAACATTAGTTCTTTCGACTATAATTGCCAAAATCACCCTTTAAATAATTTAAAAAAAAAAAAAACTCAACCTGATGGACTTGACTAGGGCCCATCTCGTAGACCATCAGGTATACAAGGACCCTCCACAAAGGCCCAGCCCAATACCAACACCCGCCTTCGCTGAGAAAAACCGGTAATTGTTGGAACTCCAACTCCAGCTGTTCACAAATAGCAACGCCCCCAAAAATCACGGTGACCGGCAACTGTCAAGGTGCCGTCCAGGACAAAACGAAAAACGACAAATGAAAAACAGTGAGACAGAGAGTTGGTGACAATAGTACCAGAGAGTAGTACCACGTTACGACACGCTCCTTTTAGTCGTTGGGAAACGAGACCACCTTCGGCGCAGTCAGTCAACGCCCGTCAACGACACCCCCTTTTTTGGCCTTTATTTTTTTTATTTTTTTATTTTTTGTTAAAGTCCCGGCATCCAACGGCTTTCATTAACCCAGCCGCAATGTTTGAAAAACGACATCTTTCATATCCGATAGAATCAAACAACATGCACCCACTCCGTTGTCGCCACGTTTCGGTAATCCCCCCAAGTAAAGTCCCACCGGATGACCTGAACTACCGGTTTAGAGGCAAAAATAATAAAATATATATTAAAAAAAAACGAAAAACGAAAAACGAAAAACGAAAAACGAAAAAGAAAAAACAAACCCACCACATGACAGCAGATCCTTTTTCTGGTTTGGTTTGGTTTTCTTTTGTCAACCAAAACTTCAATAAACTCTCCGAATCCTTGTTAAACTACACAAGTTCAACCAAACACTTTGCTCTTTTTTTTCTTTTTTGTATTGAATTTATCAGATACCACTTTTGGATTTGCTCTTCTCCTTTTCGATTTTCTACTTTCTGGGATCTTTTAAAGGTTGTTTTTCTTTGGCCTGGTACCATTTTTTTTTTGTAGGCGAAGTTGGTTCAAGGTAGATGCTTTTTGGTTTTAGTTGATTCGCAATTCCTTTTTTAGTCTAATTCTTTTGTTTGTAACTTGTTAAATTTTGGCTTAAGCTTATTTTTCTGTAGCCTTTGATTCTTTTAGCGGTTCATGTTTGAGTTTACTTTTTGATCAAGCACTGGAATTTTGTTTTATTTGTATAACTTGATGTGGGTTGTTGGAGATATTCGTTTGTGGAAATTCTTCTTTGGCCATATTTTTTTCTCTCTCTCTCTCTCTCTCGCTCTCTCTCTCTCTTTTTTTTTTTTTTTTTTGATTGTCTCACTGGAGATTTAGGGATCAACTACAATTTTTTTTCATTTTTTATTATTATTATTTTTTTCTTTTTTGGTTAAACAAACTCATTGAATTGCTTGATCTTTGCTTAACCTAACTTTAGATATCTTCTGGTCTTTCTGTACAGGACATGAACAAAAACTATTCAGCTGCTAAAGAGATTTCAACAGCTTGTAGCTAAAAAAAGGAGCATTTTTTCATGTTTTGGAAACTTATATATGGCTGGAGGGACTGATTACCCACCTCTACTTTCTTTAGTTGATGGGAACTACAGAAAGGTCAATGTAACTGTAACTAAAGATGAAATATCGGAAGAAACTCTCGACTCCAGTAAAGAACCAAGCCTTGGGAAACCCCCTAGGCACATCTCTTCAATTGGGCATTCTGTCAGCTCTGCCCAGTTGAATCACGCCTCCGAATTGGTGAGTAAGCCGAAAGATTCGGCAATGCCGCTTTTCGTTACTTGTTTGTCAACTTTACTTAACCATTTCTTTGTTAGGATTGTGATATTGGGATCGTTAGTTCCAAGCCTCCGTCGTCCGATGATAACTCGACGTTTGTGCCTGTTTTTCGGTCGGGAAGCTGTTCCGAGATCGGATCAAAGCCGTACATGGAGGATGAGCACGTATGTATAGATGATCTTGTTGAATATCTAGGTGCAACGGCGAACTTAACTTCTCCTGGAGCTTTTTATGGGGTCTGTAAGTTGGTTGCTTCTACCGTATGTAGAACTGGTGATCGTAAATATTAACCGGTGCGTATCGTACAATGGATTTGTATGCTGAACATTTTTGTTCCATTGCAGGTGTTTGACGGCCATGGTGGTTCGGATGCGGCTTCATTTGTAAAGGAGAAGATTTTAAGGTTAATACTCGATGATGTTGATTTCCCGTTTTGCGTGGAGAAGGCTGTTAAGAGCGCTTTCTTGAATGCGGACCACGCATTTGCTGAGGATGGTTCTCTTGATAGTTCCTCTGGTACAACTGCACTAACTACCCTTATCTTTGGAAGGTGAGAATTCATAACTGCGTATCTCTGGTCCCTTGTCTACTATCTGTAAACTGATGTTCAAAAGTTATACAATGTAATTGAAATCGGTATTTTAGTATATAGGTGGATGAGAGAATTTTGTTGTCTTCACTAGAAGGAAATATAATTGTAATTTTCTTTATCAGGACAATGCTGATTGCCAATGCTGGGGACTGTCGAGCTGTAATGGGAAAACGGGGAAGGGCGATCGAGCTGTCAAAGGACCATAAACCAAATAGCATCTTCGAGAGATTAAGAATCGAAAAACTCGGCGGCGTGGTCTACGATGGCTACCTTAACGGCCAACTCTCTGTGGCGAGGGCTCTAGGGGATTGGCACATGAAAGGCCCTAAAGGCTCCTCATGTCCCCTGAGTGCCGAGCCAGAGCTTCAGGAGGCAATCCTTAGCGAGGAAGATGAGTTCTTGATTCTCGGCTGTGATGGCTTGTGGGATGTGATGAGCAGCCAGTGTGCGGTCACAATGGTAAGGAAAGAGCTCATGCTGCACAACGATCCCGAGAGATGCTCGAGAGAGTTGGTCCGGGAGGCCCTCAAGCGTAACTCTTGCGACAACCTCACAGTTATCGTGGTTTGCTTCTCGCCCAACCCACCGCCTCGTATTGAGATCCCGAGATTCAAATTCAGCAGGAGCATATCTGCGGAAGGTTTAAATCTTCTACAGGAGGCCTTGGATAGTGGTGTATAATTTATTGGGAATCGATAAGCCTCTGTGAATGATATTTAACAATCAGTTACACTTTTAAGGGCTCGTCTGCTTCTTTTTTTCTACTTTTTTGTTAGCATTTAGAATTTCATGACCTCATTGTACCTAATAGCTTGGTATTATATGTTTATCTAATTTTGATGTTCCATCTTATAAATTCGAGCCAGAGGCCTGTCCCTGTTTATATCTACATTGTACTAGAAAATTAAAAATGCCATAACATTGTCAGAAAATATGAGGCAAAAATGCATGTCTACTATTAGAGAGGTCAAAATTTGTTGCTGGGGAAAGATAGGAAATACAAAACCTATGGCATATCCCCAGAAGAAGAGAAACAAATATCAAGGTGCGTTACCGCACACATAAGAGACGCAAAGAGAGAGAGAAGGGCGTGCAATTGTGAAGACTCAGATTCGCTGTCGTTTCGCCGTATTATGATCACCCTTTTTTGGTTCTTCTGTGGTCTCATTCGCTTCAGCACCACCGTACTTGTTTTTCTTGTCTTCATATTTGAAAGTCCAACCGGCAAACTCAGACTCCGCAAACAAAGAGGTGGGAGTTGCTTTGTAGAATGCCAGTGGAACTTGTTTTACCCTTCGTCTGATCTGTAGTTTAAATTGTAAAGCAGTTCAGTAATTGTTTACATAAAACAACTGAATTAAGAGTAACTACTAATTAGCCCCAGAAAAAGATAAATTGAACTTTATACTCCGTGGTTATGTAAAAACTAAAATATGACACTAATTGTAATGTTCAAGTTTCAACTGCCTGATGTGTGAAAAGTTACCTCCTCTCCAAATATTGTCGAATATGAACCCGAGCTGAAATCTTGAATAGAAATTTCAGTTGTTTTGGCTCTAACTGTCAGATCATTCTCAAGGGACAAGACAAATCTAATAGGAAAGAAAACACAGAAGAAGCATTAGAAGATACGGGACACTTTGACGATTAGATTCTCAAAAAGACACATTAGAGCGTTATTGTTTATTACAGAAGCATTTACCTTGAAACAGGCGGACAGTAATGGTGACGGAGTGTATCAATTTCCCAAACTGAACTCCCTAAGTTATCATCAACATGAAAATACTTTAAAACAATAAAGCAATCCAACTAATCAGTTTGTATGCCATAGGTCTTCTTTATGTGTTTACGAATGGAAGAGACTTACTCATGGCACGTGACTTTTTCGGATCTCTTTCCTCATCATTAAAATGATCAATGCCTAGTTTTCTGACTGAGATATCCGTCGCAGTTCTAGCGTCATCTTCGCGACTTTTATCTGCTCCTGTTTCATCTTTAGCCGCCTCATCATCTTCCTGCACAGACGTTAAAAAATTGATCTTACTCAAAGTGCAGGGAAAAAATAGAAAAGCTGCAAATTTAACACAACTTAGATCATGTGAATCTTTAGCGCAAAACAAATAGATAATTCATACAACAAAAAAGAGAACAGCTAAATGGGGATTTTGTATCTACCCGGTGCACCAAACAGTTTATTGAAGGATGTCTTCTTAAAAGGTTATAAATCAGCGCTACAATAACCAAACCTCCTGAAGGAGGAACAGAAATTGACAATCGACTTAGCTTCTTAGCAAACGCTGCAGCTAAATATGCAGGGAGAAGAGGCGACTTTAAACAAGAATCAAGAAGCTGCAGATCAAATAAATCACATTAATGCAAACTAACGCAAATGACAGGTAAAATTTCAATACCAAATGATATTAGTGCAAAACTAATTAGCAATACCTGAAAAAACTTTGACCGATGTTTTGCCATAAAGATTGATGGGGTCAATAGTGCATAAAGCTTTTCATAGAAGTTGGGATACTCTAGACCATGTTGTGTCATGAGGATGAACAGACTACTAAGAGCCATCACACTAATAACACCACCAATGTCGTATGATTTTGTTAAGAAGTCGCTGCATGATGTCAGGTTATTGACCAGAGTCAAAATAATGAAAAACACGTAAAATCTACTTTTAATTCACACGTCATTGATTAGACTTGATTTAAATTTCAATGTAACTCCATCTGGAAGTTACCCCAATAGGAATTTACCATAGTATAACGGGATTGGAAAGATGAGGAATAACTGCCTGATGGAGACTGACAAGAACCTGAACATAAAAAAGGCAGCTACATCAGATAACCCATATAGCTAATAGCACAATATAGCAACTCATCTCTATCTAGTTCTAAAGCAACCACTTCAAACAAAATTGTTTCCTTTACCGTAATTTAAATGGTATAACATCCAAATCGGCAGCAAAAAAAGATCCAATACAAATAACATCAATGTTTACAGGAGCGGCCACCGTAGAGTATAGAAACAATATAATAATGTTTTAATGGCACTACAACTGAAGATATGTGGACTTACATCCTTGTACACATCAAGTGGTAGCGGCAACCTAAGAAAAGAAATCCATGCTTTACTAAATTTTAGTTTCATCCTCTTTGCAATACTGGATGCAGACAAAACCTGCACACATTTGAGAAAACAAGAGAATTTTTAATGGAACTTTCACTTTAAGAAAGCTAAA
This sequence comes from Ficus carica, assembly GCA_009761775.1. NCBI lineage: Eukaryota > Viridiplantae > Streptophyta > Magnoliopsida > Rosales > Moraceae > Ficus > Ficus carica. The sequence continues at coordinate 522,660 of CM019748.1, read as the reverse complement.
GAACTTACAATAAAATTTAGATATTCGACAAAAGAGAGGGAAAAACAAATGAACTAGCCAGTAGATTCATGGATAGAGAAAAGCAACAACCAGCAGCATAAGCACATTTAAACAACATATTGCTTATATTTTACCTTAGAATTATGCTTCTTGCTTTTCCTCTTTTTGCCGACTTCTTTCTGCTCTCCAGAAAGGTTTTCATTTTCACCTTCTTTACATAAACAAGCTTAATCAATGGAAAAGCGGAAAAAAGAAAAGCAAGACGTACTGCCCGATTAATAAATAGAGAACTTTCTCGGAATGGGAATAAAGACGATGCTGGAAGCAAATATGCCCAGGGAAAGAAATTACCTGATGCACTCCACATCTCATTGTCAGTTTTGTCAACCGATCCTTCTACGCAAGACAAAACTTGATGAATCTTGTGAAGTAAGTGCTCTGTGCTGCAAGGAAGTATTGCCATAATCATCAAATGCTAATAATTCATAGCACCAATACAACAAGGAATCTAAGAAATTTCTACAAACGGTAAAAAAGACTCGAGGAAGGAAAAAAGAATTCAGTTTTGAAGTCACACACCTTTCTTTGGTATGATTCTCCTTGTTTCTATCTGTGCCTAACAAAGGAAAAATAAGTCAATCCTGTAAACGATGATCGAGATATATGAATGTATTGTACTATAATGACCATGGCAGGACAGTACCTGGGACACCTCTCTCTTCCAATGTCCTTGAAATCTTTTCCACACTAATGTAGGTAAAATATCTGTACCAAACGGATTTATGTAAGAAGAGAAACATGAACAGAATTACTACCAAATGCATACATCTAAAAACTCATCTAACAATACTATTTCGACCACGGAAACCGAAGGATGAATCTGATAACGTTGCGAGCGTACCGGACATCAATGTACTTGAAATACTTGGAAACTAGCAAGTCCAACACGAAATTGACCGGGGTTGTCGAGTGAATCTAATAAAGAGAGGGGGGGAAAAAAAAAGCTTTTGAGTTTTTACACAAGTATGAACAATATGTGTGTGTGTGTGTGTAGGAAAATGCAGAAAAAAAAAATACAGTAGTAGCAGAACTTACAATGCTATGTATAAGCTTGTGGTATATAGCAGAGTTAAGCCTCCCTCCATTGCCAAGCTTTACGAACTCCATTAGCGTATCCAAGACCACCTCCTATATAATCATCCAAACAAGCACACAAAAATCAGAAAAATGCAAAATAAATTGTATAAAAATAACCCATGAAAAAAAAAAATTATTTACAAAACGTACCTTCAGAGTTTCATCGGATTGCGGCGAAACGGAGATGTCGAGGAGAGTCTTGACGAAGTCGTCGAATTTGGCTCGGAGCCAGGTCCGGTAGATGAAATCGGGGTCGTCGGCGGCGGAAGCGGAGGGCTTGGTGGAGGTGGAGGTGGAGGTGGAGGTGGAGGTGGAGGAAGGAGGAAGGTCGGAGAGGACGGGGGTGAAGAAGGCTTGGAGAGAGAGGAGGGATTCAAGGGCGTACTGAGGAGGCGAAGAGGAGGAAACGAAGGAGAGGAGAGTAGGGAGGTTGTTGATGTGGGCTCTGGAGGAGAGAAGCTCGAGGCCTAGGGTTTTCAGGTGCGAAAGCGTCGTGTTCTTCTGTTTCTTCTTCTGCTTCTTCGAGAGGACGGAAGCCATGGCTGCTGGTGTTTCGAAGCTCGGCGGGAACGGAAGTGAGTGGGAGAGAGATGGACTATCGAGGAAACAAATGGCCTAGGTTTTTCGAATAATACTATTTTTGAAACGACAGTCGTTTTAACAAACATGGTGTTCTGTCGTCGTTTATATCAGAAAACGGTGATTTGTTTTTTAATGTGCGGCTCACTGTCGTTTAGTTACTACTAAAATCCGCATGTTGATTTCCTTTTTAGATTTCTGTTGTTTCAAAGTTGGTCCATCTTAGTCACATATATAGCCTAACAATAATTTGAGTTCGAATCCCCTATTTTCATTTTCATTAAAAAACAAAAAAAAAAACAAAAAAAAAAAAAAAAAGAATCCCCTATTCTCAAGTTTAAAAAAATAATAATAATAATTTGGTGTATTTTTTATTGTCTAAAGTTTGTTGTCGTTTTGAGTTGAAGAGCGAGGTTTTTTGAGGTTTTGCAAACTAATTTCGGTTTCTTCACTCTTGCGTTTAAACATCAGACGGCATATGTCTGTCTTTTGAAGTTTGGTCTGGTGTGTTCGAAATGTCGTCGTTTGCAAACGTTGCCGTTGCATCATAATTCATAATATTTTTCAAATCAAATATAAAAATATTAATGAGTAAATGACATGTCGTTTTTAAAAAAAAATTTTAAAAAAATCTGTCATTTAGGAGAATGAACACCACGCGTGTTCTACAGACAACTATCTTGCAAATTAATTATGGATAAACAAAAAACAATAAAAAAGATAAACTTACATTCCATGTCGTTCGCTTGCAATGTATAAGAAAATCATTTTTGCAGATTTAAGAATGTCGTACAATCTATATCCGAGATCTCAATAGGTTTTACAAAATCAGTAATTCTGTTAGCAATAATAACAACAAAAGGTCACACAAAATCCTCTGTAAGTGAGGCAATCCAGAACTCAAAGGGCACTAAAATTTTAACGTTTTCGTATACGGCATCCGTGGAGACATCAGTAGGTTAAAAAATGGATGGAAGATATCTATCAAACAAGAGAATCATGTCCACGGGAGTATATAATATTAAACTATCATGCCCGTTCCATATCTACTTCACAAGTCTGCCGATTACTGCTTGAAGAACAAGCATGTCTTGCGTAGTCAAATCGTTGCAATTGGCAATTAGGGAACTTGGGTATTAGCAGTTGAGAAACTCGAACCGCAAAAAGCAGTCAGCCTACAAACTTAAACCATCTAGAACAGTTGTATAAGAAACTCCTGATTGTTAAATTAACTCGTGCTTCAACAACAATTCTTCCGCGGAAACCCCCACTGCAGTGTCTAAACATATTTAAGCCCTCGTGAACTCTGTCCATCAACAAGAGAACCAAAATGTTTTTTACAGATCTAAACTGATAAAACTAACGACTTTGATACCAAAAGAAAGCTAAAAAATCTGTTAATCACAAGTTTTATATTTTTTGTCACTAACCTCATTGTGCATCAAGAACCTTCAATCCCAAGTTCCTTGAGAGAATGGGGACTGACAAGGAATACGCGTCTTGATGATTTGTAGCGGAAAACAACAACCCCTTTATACGCTGCTCTTGGTACACCATCCTGATAAATTGAGGAAAAATAAAAGAAACAAAGAAATCTTGACAGTTCAAATACCCATGAAAAATGGTAAGCCTTTAATAAGTCTGCTGAACATATTTTCCATGCACAACTGTTTCTGACTTGCACAACTAATTCCGACTTGCACAAAATGATTCAAAGAAATAAAGAGGGAATCACCTTCCACTCCTCAAAAATACCAAACTGGCTTGCAATTCGTTCAAAGTCTGACTGATCTCTGTACTTTATACGCACATCCCCACGAATATTAGAAACTTTCAGAACAATGTCGTTCCCATGGACGGGTTTAGCTTTTTTAACCATTTCAGCAAAGTGTTTCACATAATTGTCCTATGAAAAGAGGGAAAATTTTATCTACTAGAAATATAATGGAAGTGGTACATTTTCAAGTGAAATAATCTGCACATTACCTCCATCAGGTAGCTCAAATCCATTGATTTCCAGTTAACCTTTTGAAAGGAGAGAAGAAAAACGGCATGAGACATGATTTCGAAAAGAAGTACGAACTCACTTCAAAAAATAAAAATTAAATAAATAAGTATAAACTACAGATCAGAGTGATAAGCACATGATGATATTTTGTACTTACCTGGACGTCATTCAACTTGATTGGCGCAAGATATTGACTGAAAAATTGGCCCATGCTGGATCCCTACAGAAAATCTCAATAAGACTTGGATGAAACATGACTGAATGGACAAGAGTAGGACAAACACATTAGTAAATTACAAATGCTATGTTTCAAATTCATTTCCCAGTTGAAAGCCGTGATTTCCGATTAAGATGGAGCAAAAGTGGCAGGTGGGAAAGAAAGAAAACGAGGAAAATCCTTGTGTGTGTGCATGTGAATCAGGAGCTCCTTTGGCTTTATGTTCGGTCCACTTTTAAGAAACTAAATATTTGTACAAACATGGATTTTTCAGAAGATTTAAGAATACAATTCTGGGACAAACACGTTAGTATAGTACAAAAGCTATGTTTCCAATTCATTTCCCAGTTGAAAGCCATGATTTGCACTTAAGATGGAGCAAAAGTGGCTGGTGGGAAAGAAAGAAAACGAGAAAAATCCTTGTGTGTGTGTGTGTGTGTGCATGTGAATCAGGAGCTCCTTTGGCTTTATGTTCGGTCCACTTTTAAGAAACTAAATATTTGTACGAACATGGATTTTTCAGAAGACTTAAGAATACAATTCTGGTACATTCAGTACTATGTACATAATTCATTTTAATTAATTCAAAATGCATTGAGGATGCCACCAAACAAAAAAAAAATACTGATACTGAGATGGTAATAAAAAGTATCCTTGTACATACATGCTCACCAAAGTTATAGGTTCTGCACACTTCTGGACGAATAAATTGTCGACCTCTGTGATTCTCCTTTAACCTCAACCAGTCATCCCAGTAAGTGAAGTCTTGTCAAAGAGAAAACAATTTTACAGGACACGGAACAGAATATCATGATAACTATAATCTAGAATTCCAGAAAATTGCACTATAACAAGGATATGCCTTTGGCCACTTTGGTGATAGCTCATCCCACGTTGATCTAGTCAGCATCCATCCAAGCCCAGGAAAGAAATCAGAGCGATAGAGTACGTCTACAAAGCAAATCAAGTGGCTGATCAGGGCATGACGGAAACTGACAACTTTCTTCAAGCATTATTCAAGCAATTACATGAGACTATCGGTAAATTGATTGCATTATGACATGGAAAGTGAGAGAGAGAGAGAGCAGCCAAGAGAGACAGCAAAGACGACTACTGAATGTCTTAAACTGAAATGGTGATGCCAACATAAATCTGAAATGGGTATGCAAAATCTTGATGGGAACTAGAGATACCAGCACTACAATACAAACAGAAAAAGCTTGTGCTAACGGTGTCCTGGTCTACCATGTCAACAACAACTCCGACAAAGCAGAGTTTATTCTTTTCACACTCACTAGTTTAGTACATCATGCTGTTTCTGATGAATGTGATGTTAATCTTGATTTTTATCCAAGGAGGATTAATCAAACAGGAAGAAGTTTGAAGAGAACTCACAAGGATCATGCACAAACTGTTTCTGTCCATTGTCATTCCATGAGGAAACGGCCATGATGGACCTACCACCACAGGTTCGTACCAAAAATGTGAAAGGGGAAACAAACTACTTTTGGGACTAAACTTTCAATATACGAAGAATAAGAGTTTGATTTCATAATGAGACATACTTGTCTTTATCAAGAAGAGCTGCAGCAGCCTCAAAGTAGTCAAAAAAATCAGGAGCGATTTCCATATCATCTGCATCCAAATTAAATCACATTACCATGCAATTCATCTCAATATAGAGTAATATCATACAGAAGAAAAGTGACAAGACAATACAAAGGGAAGACCATCTTCACCTTCAAGTATGATTACTCGGTTAAAGTTATGCTTGTAGAACAATTCATCCAATGCCCATTTGTAATGACCTAAAAATGGGTAAACAAGTGACGGAGTTTGGAATGGCATAACGAGGGGAAAAAATAAAAAAGGGAACTAAGTCTTACGAGCAATCTTGTAATATGCAATCAACTCCCCAGGCCTTTCGGTCTGCACCGGTTCATAGTCCAAATGCTGCAATTAATTGAATTCAAGGGTTCAAATTAGCCTGGTCTAGATATAAGGCCATTCGTCAGGCTTCATGCAAAGATGAGAACGATGTCATTGACAGTAGGTTAGCCTAATTCAATCATGTGTCCAAGGAAACAAACAGAGAAAAATAAAGATATTAACAATTTATATGTTCTCTGAATACTTTTGAACCAGTAAACATGTCATACACCTAAAGGAAAAGTCAATAATGTACATCAATTTCATTGCTTGACGAATTAATAAGAAAATTCTGAAAAGGCCAAAAAAAAAAACAGTTGCACACTACAGTAACTTCTAAGGCACCTTTATGGTAAAATAAATAAATAAATCTTTGGCTCGGCATATTAATGCGAAAAATTAGAGGGCTTGGTTCTTTAGTTTCTAAAGCCATGAAAGCAAACCGACTAAGAAACATAAAGAAATCCATTGGACCATTCACTCAAATATATCATGAGACTTTACATAGGCGTATTGTATACCTGCATATACGTGAGTTGATCGTAGCTTAAGGCCTTACTTTTAACCTGTGGATCGGATCCATCCTGAGAAAAAAAAAATGAACAACCTTGTTCAATATCTATTCTGTTTTACTCTAACTAAATACAAAAAGAACGATAATTAGAAGTAAGGGCAGTCATTAAGTTTTTTCTGACTTTCCTTTTGCACAAAACAAAGCCAAGAGATTACCTGGGAAACAAACAGTGGATACTTTGAAGCAACAGATGTTTGATATCTACAAAATTGGAGAGTTAAGCAAGCGAATCAGCAGTAAGCTCAAACGTATATGATTTTCACGAGTCAGATTCTAAAATTATAAAAAACTTACTTTGAAACAGATTTAATGGTCCTCTCCAGATAATCAGCACGATTACATGCCATTATCACAACTGCCGCCACTGGTGCCTAATCATCCAATAGAAATAAAGGTTACACAAGCAGAAGTAAAAACTTCTTCAAGGAAAATTTGAGATGAAAAAGTATGTTTTCATCTTAACCTGTGCTTTGTCAATCAGTCTTTGTACACCTCTCCCTGAAAAAATCACAGAAACAATTGCTAAGCACTTTCAAATGTGCCAATAGATAAACAATCTTGCTACTAACGGAATCCTTCATAATGGTAATTTAAACGTGCAAAACTAAAATTGCAATCGTTCCCAAAAGAACTTTTTGAAAACATGACAAGCTTCACTAGACGGACGTACTTTCAAGATCTTGAACAAGAGACTTCAACTGTGCGCATTCTAGCTCTCGGCGATTCCTTTCATCTGAAATTCCAGTAGTTTTTACGAATTGAGAAAAGTAATGACTGATATTTGTTTATATATATGTATTTATAAAGGCCCGACCTTTGAGAAGAAAGGAGGCCAAAAGAAAAAAAGGCAGTCAGTTTTTTCCTCCTCCATATTGAATCACACACACACATATATACACATACAGAGCACAAATGGAATAAGAATATGAAGATTATAAGACCTTCTAGGGCCACAATGCGTTCCTGTTGCATGCTTATTTGATCAATTAGTGATCTCAATTGACTTGTGCAATGATTCTCAGATGCAACCTGTTTTAAACAAAAATTAAACAAAGTCTATTAAGCAGATAAAAGAACTACTAAAAGAAGACAAATTTACGAGGAAAATGGAAATTAAAGTAACCACCACTTTGAAAGACAAAAGCAACTTCTTATTAATTTCATTGCCATTGGAACAACTTAATAAGTATCTCAATATTCCCAATTAATTTATGGAAATTAATCATAAATCTACTCTAACATGTTACAAAATGGAAAATTAGACAACAAAACCAAGATTAAAAAAAAAAAAAAAAACAAGCAAACAAATAGACATGAAATATTTGAACATACCGCGGCAGCGAGGCGCTCGGAGTATTCTGATTGTGTCGCGAAAATCCGCATCTTAAAAAGAAATCCCAAAAAAAAAAAAAATTGTCAAAGAAAGAACGAGAAACAAAAGCAAATTTAACGAGAGATTGATTCCACTAACGATTCGATCGACATTTATGGACATGAAATTTAATTGTTGTTTGATAATTAAAATTTTCGGTGAGAACCTGGATGTAGAAGAACGCCACAGCTGCTAGAAAAAGGAGGAATCGGAAATCGCAGAAGATTTTCGCCATTTTTGTTTCAATTTTCCTTGCAGCAAATTTATCTCAAGAGCTTCGATCTTGCAAAATTTTTGAATTTTCTAATCTATAAACTGAAAAATAGATCCTTTTCTAAGATGTAATAAGAGAAGAAATATCTCATTTTAATTTGGCGGAAGATCGTCGTCGACCCGCGTTTACTCGACTAGTCTCCTTAGAGCATTTCTTACACTTTGCTAACGTGCGCTTCCTCATGCTGACGTTTTTTTTTTTTTTTTTTTTCCTTCGGGTTTTAGGTAAAAATGCAATAAATTTACACGCATTATAATTTAAAATTGACAATTTTATCTTTTTATAATATTAAAATTATCAATTTTAATGTTAGAGTTTGTAAAATTATAAGACTGTACTCAAAATATTGTTCTCCATAATTTAATTGTCGTCATAGGTCTTTTCTCTCCTCTCATTTTTCTCTCAAATTTCTCATAAACTAGAGTTTACCTTTGTGTGGGACTTCCGCCGCCGTGGCTAGCAAAGGTGATCGGTGGTTCAGTGATCTCAGCAGAGATGGAGCCAGAGGTAGGGGTGGCAATTCGTGTCACGTGTTGGGTTCGTTTCGTGTTAAGGCCATATCAATTTTTATCTTTCCTAACCCGTATACGACCCATGATACGAAAATTTCTTCAAATCACAACACGAACACGAGACGGACCCGTAAGGGGTTGACACGACACGAACCGAAATTGACACGCAACTTGAAATTGACCCGCAACACGAATTTGACCTAAATTGAACCCGCAACTCAAATTGGTCCCAAATTAAACCAACAACTTGAATTTGACACAAAAACCAATTCAATTTAAGCAAAATTATATCCAAAATTCATAAAAAAAAAACCTAGGAGAATAATAATTTACCTTCAACAAAAACAAACAATTAACAAAATAACAATTTTTTAAGGTTTGTTTTCAAATTCACAATCATAAAATTAAACTTCCAACTCAAGTGCAAAAAGCAATATCAAACACTGATTCGGGTCAGACCCATGTTATGTTCGGGCAGAACCCGAAATTGACCTGCATGAAAAATATGGGTCGTTTTCGGGTTAGATGGGTCCAACCCGAAATTGACCCGTTTTTTCCCGTGTTCAATTTAGGTCACCCGAATTTGACATAACCCTTATTTTTCTCAACTTGAACCCACAAAATTCATGTCGTTTTTTAATAGTATCGTCGTGTCGCGACCCATATTGCCAACCCCAATCAGAGGATCCTAATTGAGAGTATCTCGACCAAATCTAACCCGCGAGCTTCCAGTAATTTTGGATCCGGCGAATGATGATAACTAAAGTTCCAAATCCAATATTCAAATTATCTTACAAAAAGAAATACAGCATATGTTTAAAAGTTCACTATAAAATCCATTGTTTAAAAATTAAATACTAATGATAATAAGTATAGTTCAAATAATAATTTACACGTGACTTATAGGGTGTTCGGGGTCACTTTTGAAAATAATATTTTTAATTTTTTTTTGGTCATTTTCCTCCAATTTTACTATTTATTTTTCAAATATTTTCAAAAAACTCAAATTTTAAAAGTCTATAACTCTTTCATTTAGAATCTCGAGATCAACGAAACAAAATTTATGTTATTAATTTTTTGTCCAAACACATTTTAGGTTTTTACACTTTGTCACTCCAAACAATTCATTTTCACCGAACTCACATTTCTAAAACTCAAACTATTTTCAATCTCCAAAACACCATCTCCAAAAGTGACCCAAACGGGCCCTTAATTATAAAGTGAAGAGTTCGAATATTATCATCTAGTTAAAAATGAAATAAAATAAACTCTACCAAAAAAAAATCCAAAATTTAAAATAATCCATGTGATTCATCAATTGATATTTCCCTAAACATACATTTGGTGCTAAGTTTTGGATTGTAGAATTTGAGTTTGAATTGATAATGCGTTTATAGAGGCGTTTGAATTGCTAAAGTTAAAAAGTGTAAAAACTTAAAATGTGTTCGGGAAAAAAAATCAATACGGAGCTTGTTTCGTTTGTCTTGAAATTCTATATAATTTAAAAAAAAATCATCTTATTTAAATTTGTTTATGTAAAATTATGGATTTTTAAAATTTGAATTATAAAATTATATAAATAATTAAAATTGAGAAAAAAAATATATAAAAAAAATTATAATTACCGGATTGTCACATCAAAGAAGCCATTACCACATCACCCACACCTATCACTATTTTTTAGAACTTTAGTTTAAAAAAGAAAAAATAAAAAGAATAATTATTTCGAAGCTAGAAACCATTGTTGACCACCACTCTACACGCATCAAGTATTTCCACAAAAATGCCTAAACTTTGATTTCGTCCTTTTTGAGGACATAAAAATGGTAACTTTCAATTCAGGCATGTACGGCATGTCCCGCATAGCCATTCATGGTAATCGCTTCATAAATTAGTCTGGACTGGTCCTAACTCCTAAACTTTATTTGCTTCTATGGACAACATCTCAATCTCTACTCCTGCTTAAACTCCACAATACCTTGTAGTCACTTCTTTCACCTTTCCGATGTTTCAGTGAATATATCATCGGACTTCGTTTTCTCTCCTTTTTTCCCTTTATTTTCTTCATCAAAATCAACCCCAAAAAAAAAAATATATATATATAAATATATATCAACCCACTTGATCTTCTTCCTAATCCTTTCCCACAAATCCCTCAAAACACCACAACCCCATTTGTTGAAACGCCTCCAGACCGCCGAATTCCTCGCCATGGGTTTCGACAGGAACCGCGCGAGCTCGTCCTCAAACGCGCTGAGACCTCCGCCGCCGGCGAGGGAGGACACGCCGCTGATCGGCGACGGCGAGCACGTTTCATCCCAAGCGAAGACCTTCGCCAACGTTTTCATCGCCATCGTCGGCGCCGGCGTCCTCGGCCTCCCCTACACCTTCAAGCGCACCGGCTGGCTCACCAGCCTCCTCATGATCTTCGCCGTCGCCGCCCTCACCCACTACTGCATGATGCTCCTCGTCCACACCCGCCGCCGACTCGAATCCCTCACCGGCTCCGCCAAGATCGCGTCTTTCGGCGATCTGGGCTACGCCGCCTGCGGATCCTTCGGTCGATCCCTCGTCGACGTCCTCATAATCCTCGCCCAGGCCGGCTTCTGCGTCGGCTACCTCATCTTCATCGGCAACACCCTCGCCGATCTCCTCGACTCCTCCAAAAGCCTCTACATTTGGGCCTGTTTGCCTTTCCAATTAGGGCTAAACTCGATCAAAACCCTAACCCGCCTGGCCCCTCTCAGCATCTTCGCCGACGTCGTCGACCTCGTAGCCATGGCGGTCGTCATGGTCCAGGAAGTTCTTATCGTCGCAAAAAATGGCGCCGTTGTGAGAGCTTTCACTGGCTTCTCCGAGTTCTTCTACGGCCTGGGCGTGGCCGTTTACGCCTTCGAAGGGATCGGAATGGTGATGCCACTGGAATCAGAAATGAGAGAGAAGAAGAAATTTGGGAAAGTCTTAGCCTTAACAATGGCGTTCATATCTTTACTATACGGCGGTTTTGGAGCTCTGGGTTACTTCGCATATGGAGATGAAACACAAGACATGATAACTGCAAACTTGGGTCCTGGAGTTATCAGCACTCTGGTCAAGCTTGGCCTGTCCGTGAACCTCTTCTTCACTTTGCCGATAATGATGAACCCGGTTTACGAGATTGTCGAGAGAAGGTTCTGTGGTGGAAGGTACTGTATCTGGCTGAGATGGTTGTGGGTTTTTATTGTGAGTTTGGTTGCATTGTTGGTCCCAAACTTTGCCGATTTCTTGTCTCTGGTTGGAAGTTGCATATGCTGTGCGTTGGGGTTCGTTTTACCTTCTCTCTTCCATTTCATGGTTTTCAAGGATGAGATGGGGAGAGTGGCTTGGTTTTCTGATGTGGCCATTTTTGTGTTGGGAATCTTTCTTGGGGTCTCTGGTACTTGGTACGCCTTGCAAGAGATGTTCGCTGTTAAGGTCTAAGCTTGAAAAGTCAGAGGAAGTTTGTGTGGTTTTTTCATTTTACTGCTAATATTGTTGAATTCTTTAGGTGAAAAAATTTATGAATGCACATGTACGAGGTTGCAACAAAAACGAAAGTTGCAAGTTTGTCAAATGATTGTTACACGGTACCCATATTTATGTATCTTTTCCCTGTAGAATTGACGAATGACATTTCAAGGAAGTTTTTGTTCGAATATCTTTTGTCTTATTTTTCTTTTTTAAACTGTTTTTTTTTTTTTTTTTTTGTAAGTGATGATAAGTTGTTATCACTTTGACACTCTTGATGCTTGTTTCTTGATTTTTTCTGAATGTCAAGAATCGTGAGATACAAGACACGGTTGTGCAAAGTGGTAATCTCTGAAATACTGAATAGTTCCACATGAAAAAAATCTTGAAAGGAAAGATTTTATTAAAAAAAAAAAAAATCAGAGAGAGATTTTTATCGCAGAAAATAATTTGCGAGTTCAAACTGAATATTCAAAACACAAGGATTGCTATTGGAATCCTGTCTTTCGATGAAGGTATAGTGACATGGGTTGTATGGAAAATCAGTAAATGCGGAAGAGCAATACTTTTAGTTGGTGATACATTTGGTAGGAGAATCAGTTTCAAACATATGAAATATTGAAATCGTGGTTAAACTTCGTTTCATTTCAAAAATGACTGAAGTAAAAGCTACATAGAAGGTAACAGTGAAGTGAGGAAGTAGTCCCACATGGAAAAGAGACGAAGAAGGGAGGGGTGTTAGAGGAGTATAAATTTGAGGCAAGAAGGATGGAGTAACATACTTACCTGGACGGGGTCAAATGGGTGATCAAGAAGGCCCATGGCCTAGGTTGGTGACCTCCATTGCACGTCGGAGGGGTGCCCGCCTATGGTCTCCTCAAGTGGGAGAGCCAACGTCATAATTTGTGGTAGTGGGGGCCTGCGTTCGCGCGGCCCCTGTCAAAATTTAGTCTGAAAAATCATGTATTTTATAATGTTGGGTACAAATTTAAAAATTATTGTTATATTAATATTTAAATTACTTAATTATTTATTTGTTTATTAATATAATTTTAATTTTTAATTAACATGACATAAATTGTTTGAGTTTTTGTGGTCTTGAATTGTGTTTTTTAAGTGCTTCTTATTAAAAATAAACATAAAATTAACATGATACAAATTATGTTGAAGTTTTTGTGGTCTTGAATTGTGTTATTAAAGTGCTTCTTATTAAAAATAAAATTAACATGATACAAATTATGTTAAAATCCCGAAAATTTATGTCATGTTTTGAAAAAACAAGGAATTTGTCTCATGGATGGATGAAAAAAATGTGTGGTTATTTAGGTTAAAAAAAAATTTAAAGTTTCCCTCACCTTTTTCCTCTTTATCTTTTGTGATATTTTCAACATATTATCAGAGTTGTAAATGCAGATGTGTGAGTTTTTATTGCTTTAAAGGAAGTATATTGATTCTTTTAATTTTAGAAAAATAATTGTTTTTATGGTTTTTTTTTTTTTTCTTGCGTAGCATTGTTTCGCACTTTTACTTTTATCAATGTAATGGTGAAGTAAAAAAATCTCTTTGTATGATTTAGGCATGTAAGCTATTTATTCCCTCTTTTTTAATACTATATGTTATGCTAAACTTTGTCATCTTGTACATTAAAATGTTTTTCATTGGCTTGACAATTTAGAAGCACCACCAAGGACGGAAATAGATTTCAAATTCAATGGAGCATATATATAAAGACTAAAGATAATATGAAAATTGAATAAAGTTTTTTTTTTAATAATTAAATTTTATTGTGCAAAGTTTTCATAGATTTCGTTTGAGACCATAATATCTTCATTATCATATTGACATTTTCCTCCATACTTGATTTTATATTATCGTCGTTTTCTCCAATAAAGATTGGCTACTCTAATTTTCTTTTAAATACTTCTCCATTACTAAATCATAAATCTTATATAATGCCTATAACAACTTATTACAGCATTATACATATTCCAGACAATAATATTATTCTGAATATTAAAAGTATATATAATTATCCATTTATATGAACATCAAAGTTATAGGTTCTAAAAATGAAAAATTAATCCATAACTTTTTTTTTTGGCTCTGATACTCCCCCAAGTAATTTTACAAACCTTGATGCTAGTTAATGAATTTGGAGAACAACCATAAAAGAAATCAAAACAAAGTTATGATGGTATTTAATATCACTCATTCTTTTTGATGTGTTCGTGGCTTGTCCCTAATGCTAAAATTTATTATTTTCTTAAAAAAAATAATAGCACGAGTAATCAGCTAAATTGGGAAATTGTATTAAATAACATTTTTATGAAAACGATTGAAGCAAATATCAAGTTAAAATGTTAGGCGTAAATAATAGATTTACTAGATAAATGACAAATTAACAAAATGTAAGTACGTCATTATCTGATAAATCTAAAGTAAAAAAAATTTCCTAGTAAACCTTTTATTTACTTAAAATATTTTAAATTCCCCTTATTTGCTTCAATTATTTTTCTGAAAAGGGTACTTTTATTTCTTTCTCAGATCTTATGAAGAAGCCCGATAAATAAATAAATAAATAAAAACCAAAATATGATAAGTTTGGAAGGCATAAATAAGGGAAAAATATCTAAATGACACAAATTTAAAGATTATTATACTAATATGAAACAAAATACATTAAAGTGATATGACATAAAATTAAACCAAAGTTAACTAAAATTTGTATTATTAATCGATAGATAAAAAAAAGATAGTTATTTAAGTAATTTTCTCCATTAAAAAAAAAAAATAAACCTTCCAACTTTTAGAGGTACAGAATCTGATAATTAGTTTTATTGAGGAACAAAAATGGCACAACTCAATAAGTAATAAATTCATCAAAATGTATAACAAAGTAACGCCCGAACAAAAAAGGAGCATCCAAGCTGGGGCAAAAGAAAGAATCGAACGAGAAGGAAAATACACAAAGGTGAATACAAAAATTACATTACAAGCATTCAGTGGCGGCATACCATATCACGCGAGGGAAAAAAAAAAAAAAAAAAGGTCCCACGATGGCATTATCTATATACTGCACTACTAAGGCTTGAATAGGAAGAGCAAATGCAAATAGAGGCAGAACTATCCAACTAAAAAGCACTCCAATTATCAGAGCTTCTTCTTGGAGTTTGATTGTCCAGTGATGTCCGAAACGGCCCCGACGACCCAAAAGGGTCCGAGTCGTCAAACGTGGAGAATCCATGACTTTGATCGTAGTCTGTGCTGCTGCGAATTGAATCAAATCTTGCAAATGTGTTGTCCTTTTGAGCAAAGAATCCACTCTCGCTCGCATTGAAAGAATCGAATCTAGAGAAGCTGTTAAAGGGGGTTTCTGAACCATCCCTGTAGCTTGGTGGTGAGTTGCCTATGTTGTAGAGCGGTGTGCTAGGAACAGAATCGTCAAAAGTGAATGTGCGGCTGCTCTGGGAGAAAGCACCTGCGTGTGGCGACCCAGAGAAAGCACCTCCTTGTGACGACCCAGTTTTAATAGGATTTAAGCCAAACCCGGAATCGAACAAGTAGTTGTCACCAAATCTATCGTGATCCGTATCCTGTTGAGGACAATGAAGACACACAGCAAAACCCATAAACGGATCGTATTGACATTATCACAAACCAATGCTGGGTGAACTAAAAGCAGAAGCCAGCACATTAGTGGCCAACAAAATTCAATTTAGACAAAAATAGAAGCTCATAAGTAATTGTATAGAATTCAAGGACGAGGGATTAAGAAGACAGCTACTTCGGGATGAAAATATTTTGAGCAAAGTTATTATATCAGCGGCAAGCATTTGCAGAAGAACAATTTTTAGCAGACTCCTGAAATTTAACAATCTAAGGTCTACTATCTTCTTTTTTTTAACAAGCCAAATGTTCTTCAAAAGAAAACAGGCTAAGGATTTTATGGCATTAATCTCTGCTGTAAAACCAGAAAAAATTTACGAACTCTAGATAACAACAAATTTTGTGTTCTAGAAACTTGAAATTGAAATGAATGAGCCATTCGGACCCTGGGATGAATGTTAGCGATATCCAAACTCAAATTAGTTAAATTATGTTACTTACCTTCAGGGTGCTATTTGCGTTAAAACCCCACACGGAGTCAATGTCATCATTAGCATCAAATGCCCATGCTGATTCATCAGAGCCCTTATCGCCAGAAAAGGGAGAGCCCGGACCACCATGATCACTGCACAAAATTTTAACCAGCATATTCAAATATACAAATCCGATCATCTACGGGCCAACTCTTGAAAAACAAATGCAACTAGGAAAATGGATCAGTTTTCTGATCACATACATAGAAAAGAATAAATATGGAAATATAAGACACTAAATTAATAGTTGTCACGTGCGTATTCCGTTACTAGCTGACAATAATCAAGAAACCATTCAAAGACATGTACAAAACATAATTAGTCATCTGCAACATAAACCGTAAAGTTAACATGGCGATTGATGAGAGGTACTATAATGACAAATAAGCACCTTGTGAAAAGAAAGTGAGGACGTCAAGAAGCCATAATAGACTTCTATCCAAATACCAGCAAGAAGCATTTATTCTCATGCAAAATAAGTGAAATGCAATGGCAAGTTGATTTCATGATTGATAGATCATAAAATAACGAAAGGAGACACCAAATGAAGAGGAAGTGAAACTTGTAAATATTATTATGTGCAATACTTAACAACGGGGAGTGTCAATCATTGAGATATTTACCGCATGGAGCACTAAAGTGTGCCTCTAAGAAAATACCTTTTGGTTTCCTTATCACGGGGTGAGGCATCTGAACCAATCGTCTTTCCAAAGTAAGAATCTGAAAAATCTCCGGTTGGGCTTCCAATAGCACTGCTTGCAATTGGACTGTTTGGAGCACTTTTACCCAAGTCCTCACTTTTATTATGGGCAGATCCATTTTCAACGACCCTTTCATCCACACTCTCTGCTTTATCTGACTTAACATCCACACTAGGCGAAGCGTTGGCTGTTGGACTTTCAATAGTGGAGGATTCTTTATTCTTTGATTTCTGTTTTGGAGGTGCTATGATATTTTGTACATCAAGGGTAAGCTCCTTGACAAAAGTAAAACCTGAAAAAGTAAAGTTATGCCTGAGCTACCATGACCATCTAAATCCCTGTTCAAATCCTTAAATCAACAGAACACCACTGGCAGAAAAATAATGAACCGATGAGAACAGTATGTTAAAACTGCAGGAGGGGGGGAGGTGGGGGTGGGTGAGAGTGAAGAGAGAGAGAGAGAGAGAGTTGAGAAGAGAAAGGCCTAAATGCCATTAACCGACCCACAAATTCCCAAACCATTAACCAACTTGCAAGGAAACATAAGCCATGATCGCAACCATTATAACCGTTTATACGTGTTCAGTCAGGACAACTAGACGTGCATGACAATGATAAATGCATGTCTTTAAAATGACAGGAATCTTCTCCATATCATGGATGATAGGAGTAATTACTAGAATCCTATAGCCAATTGGCATGACTCTTAAGCCATTTTGACATACCTTCGTCGTCAAATTTGTCCCAATCTTCATCCCAGTCGGCAGTTCCTTCCTGAATGCCAGGTTGCCAGCCTAATTTAGACATCAAGAGAAGAGTGTGTGAGACAGAGAGAAAACGAACGGACACAATTAGATAAATAAATACAGAAAATAATTCAGGTATCTAAAAAGAACTAAAAAGATGAGATGGAAATTGCATAACCAAAGGGAAAATCTAGTACTACATATCCAGGCCCACGATTTTATTTTCTTATCATTGTCGGTGGGGACTATAAAAGCACAGAATTGATAAGATAGATATCTTACCAAATGGAAGCTCAGTCAATGTTATGGGTTTTCCACGTAGTCCATATTTCTTGCATCGCTCATTGAGAGCTTTTACGAGCTCATCAAGATCTGATTGAATACGATCCACACGGGCCTGAAAGTTTGAGTTCACACCTTAGATAAATTCTTAAAAGATATTCATTAGCCAGACAGATCCAACTTTGAATCTACCTGAAGAACGCCATCAGCACTGCCACCCTGTTCCATCTTGACAATTGCCTGATACAACTCCATTTTTTTCTCCTACACATGTATCCAATATGAAAACAGGCTTGAACTATAACATATTAATGCAAATAAACATATTGACGTAATTAAACGCAAAATTTTCAGCCTACAGCAACTTATAATTGAACACAAACCAGTATTATAAGAATAACAGCAGGTAACAAAAGTCATGAAATCACAGAGAGAAAAGAGAGAATGAGGAATGGGAACGATAACTTCCAGATGACAAAGCTAGTGCTGACAGTTTACCTATGACCCTCTTCCAGATGATAAAACTAACCCATTATAATTTGTTGCTTGGAAATTTGTTAGGAAAAAGGGATTTTAAGAGCCTTTCACTTCGCTGACTGAATGTTGATATTTGACGTGTTCTCTAATGAATAAAACCAATACAAGCCAAACACATATTTGAGTACCTAATAAAAGAGGGGACCAAGTTTCACCATAGTAATGACTGATACCTGGATATCACGAAAAGTAGCTTCTTCAATTGTTAGTTTGGAAGCTACATCTCCGGTTTGTTTATACTTCTCTTCATATTTCTTGGCCAGAGACTCAACCTGCAAAACATGCAGTGTTCAGCAAGCACATCACTGTTATCAACTTAGACTATATGCATGCAGTTCCTGTTCAACAAGATGATACCTCTCTCTTATCAGCTGATGAGCGTTCCATTATCTCATTAACGCGATTGTCACATCTACTCTTGTAGAGAACCTTGAAACAGAGAAAAGGAAATTAGTGAAACTAAGAAACAAGCAAAGCACAGAAAAATTTACTAATGAAACATCCGCTACTTGTCCGAAATCAACCAACTTCAATGAGGAGAAAATAAGCACGTGATATCTTTATACCAGTGAACCTTGCCGCAGAAAATATTATTTACTGTAAAAATGCAACCATATTTTAGGGTCATATGAGTCAAATGCCTTTCAAAAGTTTCTAAGCCCATACATGTAAAAAATAAAATAAAATAAAATCCAAATCGAACAAAAGAATCCATAGATAAATTTGGATTATAAACATGAGAATCTTTCCATTTCCCTCCTAGTTTCCCAGCATCGTTAGAATCTTGATGCTAGACAAGAGATAAAACATGATAGTGGAGACATTTGAACATATATATTGGTACAATCCAAAGAATCTTTCCATTTCCCTCCTAGTTTCCCCGTATCGTTAGAACCTTGATGCTAACCAAGAGATAAAAAGTGACAGGGGAGACATTATATCACATTTGTTGGCCTATTCGGGGATGCTACTCGAGTTTGAGTATAGACATCCTCGTCAATCTATGGAGGAATGTTTAATTGACAAAACATGCAACTATTTTCAATGAGGTTATCATTACCATCTGCCAGAAGAAAATAAGTATGGAGATGTTTCTTCTAGTTCGTTAAGAATTAAAACCAACCACAAATATGGCATTTTGCAGAAGATTAAATCCACCATTTCTAAACTGAAATAATAAGATTCACAAACAAAATCTTCCTAGGGATATGCACAACCATTTACATACGAGGATGAACGAGAAAGAAATGGTACAAAATAAAATTGGATACTCACTAGTTCTTGCATTTTTGCACGGAAAAACTCAATTTTCTCCCTGGATTCCAAAATTTCTTTCTCTAGCTCTTCTACCTTCAAACACAAATAGCATCAGTGAAAAGAGAGTCTTAATTCTAAAAAATGAACCAGAAGAATAATATGGTGTGCAGTAGAGGAAAACTAGGCTTCAAAAGGAAGAACGCACACTTATATTTATTAATACCCTTATTATATGTAGGATCTTCACACAAGTTGGAAATTTACTGAGCATATCATTGACTCTAGTTAAACTGATGTTTTAACTTAGATTTAACTGATATGTCCAATAAGAAAGACCATTAAAAGTGAAAGAGCAAGTTCACAGGAAAACAGAGTTTTCGGACATGGTGAAGATATCCTGAAACAAAACAGAATCCGAGATTTTACGCAACTAGAAACCAAAAACCAGATGAGAGCCCATATTGATTAAAACATTAGAGCACCATGCTTAGGAAACAGAAGAATAAATTACCATAGAGATAAATGTTAAAAACTAAATAAGGAAATTCTGAGAGGTATAGCTTCAAATTGAAAACGTTATTAAAGAATTTAAACAAATAAAATAAAATAACACTTCAACCACTGGAATTCAGTCAACACTAACAAATGTTACTAGACGCTTATTTTTCCATGAAAATTCAGAGAACCACGAAAGTCTCGTAACAAGAGCATGCCCCAGAAAGAAGAATTGGAGACAGAACTGAAGAAGTACCTTTTTATCAGCTTCTGTCGCTTCCTTAAACTTTGAATTAAGTGAATTCTGCTCCTCCGTGCTCAGTTGGTCTACGAGGTGTTTTTCCAACTCTGGAACTCTTGATTTTGGCTGATTGGCCTGTGGCTCTTTATCAGCCTTGGGAACAGCAGCTGGTAATGGTGGTCTTGGTGCAACAGGAGGCAGCATGTGTCGAGCACCAGGACCAGGCATAACTTGATGTTGCTGAAAGGGTTTAGATGGATATTGCTGAAATACTTGAGAGAAAATATATGAAAAGGGGTCAAAAGGGTTGAAGGGAGATATAAATCTTCCACAAAAGTGGAAATCCAAATAAAGAATAAGTGATTCATTTAGTCAAGTAATACCAGATGGTCTCCAAGCTCCATCACTAGTGTTGCCATAGATATTAGGCGGAGCAAAGCTAGAAACATCAGATATGATGCTGCTTGGAAGAGTTGCTGGAAGAGGACGTCCTTCTCTAAATCTCTCCATCAAATATAGAGCAATACAAAACTCCCTGAGAGATAACATGCTATCATTATCCTGATCGGATAAATCCCATACTTGCTTCAGAACCTCTGTTAGATGTAAACAATGCATAACGGTGAGGATAATCTAACAAGAGAACTTAAAACTTTCTTTAAGAAGCTTACCACACAAATGAATTATACATGAGCATGCTAACTTCAACTGGAATTCTCCCATAACTACTGGAACTTTGAGGTTATTTCATCCTAACTCTCTGTCCTAAGTCCGTTTTCTAGATCCAACTAGCATGCACTGAAACAAACAAAACACTGGACAAAAAGCTAATTTAACACTATAAAATGATAAAAAGGCACTATGGACAAAATAGGCTTCTTAAAATGTGCATTATGCATGCTTGCAAGGGTATGCAAAAGCACAAAGCAGTGCAAACAATTGGAGCAAAGAGAGAAAAAGAAAAAGGGGGAAATAATCACCAGGAATCCAACGTTTAAGCCAAAAAATAATGATTGATAACAAAAGCTTCTCAAATGGAATGTCATGTGTTAACGTAACTTAGCTGCTATATGCACACATTCAGGGATACACTGGCAAAATGCTAACCAAGTAACACAACCTAGACTCATACATAGGATTGGAAAATTTTGTACGGTGATGGCATCAGAAAAATTAGGGATAACTAGGTAGCATTTACATAACAAAAAGCAGAAATATACATGCTATGTAGATAAAAAAAAAATTCCCAGAGCTACAGGTCACAATGGAATGAGCTTCTACCTCTAGGTAATCTCCAACTGAGAAACAGATTGCGTGCTTGTTCACCAGTAATTTTCCCGTCTTTGTCTGTATCTACTTCAACGAAGACTTTTGTGTACTTCTGAACTGATGTCTGAGTCATCTTAGGCCATGGCATTTGGGACTGACCGGATGCAGAGTTCTGTGGAACTCCAGGTATAGGTGTAGAGGTAACCTGAGCTGAGACCTCCTGGTTTGGTTTTGCAAGTAACTGGGCTGTTTGATACTGACCACCAGCAACTTGCATTGTCACTGCACTATGTACTGAATCAAGGGCCGCAGGCCTAACTGAAGGCTGAGACCCAGCACAGTTTGGAGCAAGGGCTGGTGTGACAGGCAAGCTGCGTGCAGAAAATGCTTGTGCTGAAGCATCTTGTTTTGGTTGTACTGGGGTTGCAGAAAACACATCACCTCCAAAAAATGAGTCAGAAGCAAACCCATTACCAGAAATATTTAGTTCTTTAGTATCCTTAGCTGGAGGTCCTGATGGCTGTATCCCAGAAGTTGGCTGTGATCCAGGCGGTATTGAAGTCGTCAATCCTGATGTTGCCAACCCAAATCCATCCAGACCCATGGACGGACTGCTCCCTTGAGAGGGTGTTCCCAATGAACCACCAACATTCCTTCCACCAGTCCAATCACCTGATATGCTTGAGTTTGGAGGGCGAGGTCCTGCCACAGTACCTCCCCTAGGAAGTCCTTGCGTGGCAACACCTTGAGTCAGTGGAGAAGCGGAAGCAGATGTGGGTAGTGGAGGCCTACTTGCATTTACTTGTGGTCCCCCAAATCCCATATTTTGGGATGACGTTGGAGTAACAATGCTACTCTGAGTTACTGGTGGTGCTGCTGGAGAAGAACTGGGTAGAGGTTGAGGCGTGGCCGCGATATTTATTTGTGGTGCAGGTATTTTAGCTGTGGCCGGACTGTATAATGCTGCTTTCACCATTTCTGGGGTCAGATCACGCTTACTTTGTGCCACAGTAACAAGTTTAAGGGCATTATAGAACTCTGCCCGACCAAGGAAATCAGCCTGTCTCGGGTTAGCAGCTGACCATATCTGCCCAAAAACATCAACCAGTGTGAACTACAATTGACTGACCCTTAGGCATATCTAAGGCAAAATAGATTAAAAGTTTCATAAAAAATGCACGAAGTCTTTCAACTTCAATTATTCAATGTTAAGTCTCAACTTCCAAATGTAAACATGAGACAGGCCGTACAGACACCTACGATAATTATCCTATCCAAGAAGTATAGAATCCGTAATTGAGATGTGCCCACCCCTAAGAAACAGGCCGTAAAGACACCTACGATAATTATCCTACCCAAGAAGAATAGAATCCGTAATTGAGATGTGCCCACCTCTAAGTTCAATGCTACAACTCGGATTGTTTAGTGCTGGTATTATTCACACCTAGAACTACTAAAAGACATTCTGTTGTTTATTTTCACCTTTCACGACTAAAAATGACAGCGATTCTTCAAAGAAGTCTGTAAAAATTCTTTTTAAGTAAATTTTATGGCTGGCAACTAGACCCTGCCTAAGTTCCTATCACCCGAGTTCAGTAGTTCAAAGTCTAATAAGCACATGAATAAAGTAACATTAATTTTATGTAAAATGTTTCTAGCATCATAAAGATTGCAAGATGTGGAACTTATTTGGCTAAATCTTACACCTTCAGTGTAGTTTCTTGTTCTCACAATGAATCTAATCATACAAAACTCAAGAATTGGGAAAATATTTAGCAAAACCCAGAGAGTGAAATTGAATTAAGCTAAGACTAATCACTAAAATCACAAATTAAATAGTAAAAATTCAGAGAAGTCTGATCCAGAACACATCTCAATCGACGTCAAATCACAAGACACCACTCCAATTACACACACAACGAAACATAATTAGATACATACACGCACACACAGATATTATATTCGTCTAGAGCGAGAGGAAGAGAGAGAAAGTACCTGTGCGAGGACCTGTTTCGGCAAACCGGAGCCTTGGAAGAAAGCGACGGCCTCGGCGCCGCTGATTCGGCCATCGTGGTCCAAATCAGCTCGCCGGAAATACGCATCGAACAGATCCACATTCGCCGATTGGTTCTGCGCCGATGCCATGGTTGGTGGATTGGCGATTCGCAGATCAGACCATGAAAATCAGGCGCTCGACGGAGGCGGAGAAGAGAGCCGGAGAGATTTGACCCGAAAGCCCTAATCGGAGACGATAACGCGAGAGGGTGGTTGTTGTTCGTTATCCTTCTCTCCTCCGATGAAGAAAGAGGAAGAAAAGGGGGAGAAATTGATCGACGTTTTCAATTTTTCTGTTTTTCGGGACAAGAATTGCGACCACTTTGGATTGGGGAATATCAGAACCGAGAGATAGAGACCAGCCTGCGGCCCGGCCCGTTAACTTTAGGTACTTGTGCTATTAGAGTCGATATCTATATCCGTCCTCTCAGATTTTTTATATTATTGATTGTCCCATATTATATCAAATTATCTTAATTTAAAATTTTAGTTATATAAAACGTGTTAAATACTAAAAAATTTTGAATAAATTTATAAGTTATCACAATACTATTGAGGAGACGGTCATTGAGATATGAAAATGAAACTGCATATCTAGACTCATGCCACTAAGGATGTGCGTCAAATCCGTAAATCCGCTCAATTTAATTTGATCCAGCATATTAGATTGGAACAGTGATAAAAGTTATAAATTAGGTTAATGATTGAAGATTTTTCATCCTGTGAAATTCACAAATCCGAATATGTATATATTTTTTTTTCTTCAAATATTTTGATAAGTAAGTATATGCAGGTTGAATTTTGAATGAAAAATACTATGGACACTAACTTTACTCATAATTTTTGAGTATCACCTATATGACATATGAATTATAATTTTTTTATTGGTAAGTGGTTTAAAGCATTGTCACATTACTTAATTACTTCTAGCAATGAAAAGATGATACATAAATTGGTACCTAAAAAGTTGTTATTAGAGTTGGCATCCCTAAAACTACTCATTTTTAATTTATCTATGATTAATTTCTAGTATTATTGTCTGGTCCATAAATTGTTTTTTTTTTTTTTTTTTTTTGTAAGTTTAATTGATGTTTGTGTGTGATAATGGATCGTTATACAACAACATAATTTATTATCAAAGACTTAATTTTGACTGTGTGTTATTTTATTAAACTATTTTAGGTTTTATATGTTTATTTTAGTTTCTAACGAGTTTAATACCCATACGTTGCACGGGAATGAAGAAAAAAATAAATAAAAAAACTGAATATTATATGATAAAAACAGTTGGTTAAGATAAATATTATAATTATAATAAATATAAGTTTTCTCAAAATCTCTTCTAACAATGAAGATGCAAAATCAAAATGACAATAGTACTAACAATAATAAAAATGAAAACAAAAGCAAAAAGAAAAAAATCTTCTGTAGTTATACTCATTTAAAGAAAAAAATTAAACAAAAATAAAGCAGAAGAAACAAAAAAAAAGAACAAAAATCTTTAAACTCAAAAGAATCGGAAAAAACTAACCTTAACAAAAACATTATAATAAAATAAATATATAACTCATTTTCTTCTTTTTTTACTGTTTAAAAAAAAAATTATTAGGTTATATACATGCAAAAACTAAAAAAAATGATTTCTAAAATATAAAACAAAACAAACAAAAAAGAAAAAAATTGCATGCAGAATCCTTAAAAAAAAAAAGGGTCTTTAAAAAATAAAAAATAAAAAACAAAAAAGACACACAAAAAAAAATCCGAAATAAAAATAAAAAATTTAAAGTAAAAAATTGTTTAAAAATCAAAAAAAGACAAAGTGAGCAAAAACACAATACAACAATATATCAGAATCTAATGTCTAAAATTTAGCGTAAAAAAAAGGTAAAATATGTGTGGACAAAACCGTCTTTCACTGTAGATAAGCCAAAATCAGTACATAGGATAGGGACAAAATCGGCAGTTTAATGCAGAAAAAGCAGATATTGTGCATTACTGTAGAAAAAAGAACCGTATAGCAAAAGCAACAAAAATAAAAAATAAAAAACAAAAATCATTGTTTATTAAATAGTGAAATATTACATTTTTTTATTATAGAAAAGCAGCAAAAATTAAAATAAAAAAAAAAACAACTGTAGCAAAACAACAAAAGTTGAAAAAAAAAAAACTATTTACTGAGTAATAAAGCAAAGCAGCAAAAATTTAAAAAAAAAAACATAACAAAACACCAAAAGTTATAAAAATAAAAATAAAATAAAAAAGCAACAACAACGCAGCAAAAGTAAAAAAAAAAAAAAAATACAACAACAACAACAAAAGTAAAAAAAAGGAAAAAAACAACAGCAGCAAACGTTACAAAAAAAAGTAAAAATAAAAATAAAAATAAAAAAACAACAACAATAGCAAAAGTAAAAAAAGAAAAAAAAACAGAAGTAGAAAAAAAAAAAAGTTCATTAAACAAATTTTTTTACTGTTCATTGAACAGTGAATGACACAGTCGGGAACAGTGCAGAGCAACCTAGGAGGGTAAAATGGGCATTTCACTGTGCGGGTCCAAAAAAAAGAAGAAAACAAAAGGGCAAAACCGTAATTTCACTGTGCGGACTGTGTATTCTTATAGCTAAGCCTGCGAAAGGGAAAAAAAAAAAAACACTGTTTATTACTGTTCAAAGAACAGTAAAAATCAGGTTTCTTTTAGTATTATAGTATAATGTCTAAGCATTGAATCTTTGAATCCAATCTAGGTATTTCAATATTTACGAATTAGATTGCAATTCTCACGGATTGGTAACGGATTCATATTTATTTAATCCAAATATATTACAGATAAGACTACGGTTTGAGCCTTAGTTCGGATCCTTTAGGTTTTTTTGCATTGGTACATCATAAGCTTATTATAGATTTACAATTTGCATACTGAATTTTTAATTTTGATAATTTACATCATAAATTTACAAATATGTAGCGGTATCTAATTTTCATTAAAAAAGAAAAATGAGAGAGAAGGGGTGATTAGGTTTTTTTTTTTTTTTTTGTTCATATATATTTCTTTATTTTCATTTAGAGACCGGGGGGGGGGGTTGTTGGTGGTGGGCGGGCAGGGTGTTGGCTGATTAGGTAAGTTTTTATTTTTAATGTTTCTTTTTGTTTTTTGTAAAAATGGTTGTCTTCTTTTTTTGTTTTTTTGTTTTTGTTTTTTTTAACGCATTGACATGTTAAGAAAACATTTGTTCATTTGTTGTTTTTTTTTTTTGACTTAAAATGTTGTACTCTAACATTCGATGTCGTTTGAAGTTGCCCTTATATGTTCTTGAAGTTTAATAGCTTTTCTGTTTCGGTAATGTTGTTTTCGAAAAATTATGTTCTCTAAACTTTATTGTCGGTTTCGAATGTTCTACTTTTCGCTTAATATTCATTTTGATATGAGAGAGAAGGTGTCGTTCATTATGATTTTCTCATCTCAAAAAATGTTGGCGTTTGAAGTAAAAATATCATAAATTTCTCATGAATTTGCTACTAATGTCGATATACTCACCGAATTATGAAATGTACCTATTGTGCCCTATGAACTTTAATATGTATGTCAAATTGTCTACTCAGTTAGTTATCGTTAGTTTTTTCATTATCGTTAATATCAAAATACTCCATTGACTTTGCTTTTGTGTCAAAATACCTCATGATCTATACATTTATGTCAAAATACCTCATAATCTTTATTATTTATATCAAAGTGCTCCATGATCTTTAATATTTGTATCAAACTATCACATCTATCTTATTTTATTTGTCTAACATTGTATAATTACCTAATTTTTTTAGAATAGGTAAAAAATTATTTTTTTCTACCAAAAGAAATGTATCTTTTTTTCACCAACTTTTTTTTTTATTTTTGCTTATTTTAATTCAAATTTACATTCATTTTGATTTTCTTAAAATAAAATAACTACACAACTTATGTTCATTATTTTATTGTCCTAATTAGAATTTTTAGTTTAATTATGATTGATAATACTATACCAAAATATGCAAACTAATAATTTTTTAAATTAAAAAATAGAACTAAGAATGTGTATCATAATAAATTAATAATATTTATTTTTATTACGGGTCTAAGCAAACACATGAATGAAATTCGGTGTAACTATGATTTCAAATTATGTAGGTCAAATAAATAGCGTATTTGAAATCCAAATCATATATTTGAATTATACCAACTATAGTTACGTATAAGTAAACATATAACCCAAATAAACTTGAATTAAAATAAGTAAAATAAAAAAAAGTGCGTTAAAAATATATTCATATCACTTATTATAATAGAAAATATTATTATTTTTTTACATATTTTAAAAAGTTAATAATTATTAGATAATTAAAATAATATAAATAGGGTAGTTTGATACAAATATTAAAGATCGGGGTAGTTTGACATAAATATTAAAGATTATGGGACATTTTGATAAAAAAAAAGTTCGGGGGGGATCTTGACATTAAAGATAACGGAAAAACTAACAATAACTAACTGAGAGGGTAACTTGATACACATGTTAAAATTCAGGAGATACAATAGATACATTTCATAATTCATAAAAGCATATTGACACTCGTGATAAATTCAAGGGAAATTTATGATATTTTTCCGCGTTTGAAAGGCAAAAATGTTTTTCAAATTAGGGCAGTCGTTTGTAATGCTGATATCGCTTCTAAGATATAGTTTTGTCGCTTATTGATTATTGTTTTTGGACTACAATTTTGTCATTTGGAAGAAATGAAACCTTATCATGTGGTCGTTTGAGAGTTTTAGGCAAAAAACCAAAAAAATAAATAAATTGGTCGTTTGAGAGGAAGTATCGTTGATAAAATGTTTGTTTTTTCTCTTTCGTTTTACCGTTGAAGCCTTCCAAAAGTTGTGGGTTTTTCAGAGATGTTGTCGTTTAACACTTTGTTGTCGTTTCATAGACGCCGTCGTTTATTGGTTTATTGCCGTCTAGGATAATAATCCTCTTTATATGTAAACTGTTGTCGTAATATTCGAGGAGTATAGTCCTTTTTCGCATTTACCATTAAAAAATTAGGGGAAAAAAAGAATCATCGATGTTCTCCTCCCTCACGATCCAAAATAACTCTCGTCTTCTCTAACCCAGAAACCGACGGCAGTCGCGACGCCGACCTCTCCCCGCCAAGAAGATTCGCGACATCATTGTCGTCACCAAATCTCCAAGAGCGACGAGCATTTCAAATCGCGATCTCCGACCGCTCAACCTAGCACGATGCAAAGAGAGAGAGAGGAGCCACTCAACAGGACTGGCCGGTTCGCTCCAAATTGATTGACCGAAAAAATCTAAAACGACAAAGTGAAATTCCGATCATTTGTTTAATTGGGTGGCCGGATTTGGCCACCCAACTTAATTATCATTTTTAAAAGCTTATTAAAAAATAAATAAAAGTCTAAAAAAAAGTGGTTCCTCTATCTCATCCTCGAGTGGCTTCGCTATTGCTAGAAACATCCCATTCTTGTTTTTGATCCCATTCCTGCCGTTGTCAGACAACCCCGCTCACCAGAACATGGTATAGGAATAGGATAACTAACATGGTCTTAAAACTTCTTTTTATATCTTAACTCAACTCTAATTAAATTATATTTTTTCACGAAAAATTAATAAAAATTATAATTAATTTTTAAAAATTAATCAATCTTAATTTAAAATTTTCATATTTAATCGATGAACGAAACACAAATTTATAACTTCAAAAAGGATTCCTTGTCTTCGACCTCCCCTCTGAAAAAGCGTTCTCAAAGAAGCGCTTTGCCTTTCCCATCCCAATAGCTTGAAGTTCCAGCATGATAGCCGATGTGATCAAAGAAAGAGATCAATATTGTTTAACAAAGAGATATAATTGCTTGCAATAAATGTTGTTTTGACTTTCAATGTTCATTGTCGTTTGCGATAGAGTTTTCATTCGTTAGGTTTTGTCGTTTATGCATTTTTGTTTTTAAAATTATTTTTGTTTGTCAAGACTTACTGTCGGTTGGAATAAACGTAGTCGTATCAACCATATATGGTTGTCGTATGTTAGATAAGCGTCGGTTTTTAGATATTTCGTCATTTATTAAGTACTGTTATTCAAGATGAATTTTTTCTTTTTTAAAAGTATATGAAATTTTGCACTAGCCAAAAAAATAAAAAATAAATATTTTGCTTTTATCTTATTGTTGTCCATTTTGGAGAGAAAAGTTATATTTAATAGAGATAAATACGAAGAAAAAGTATTCTAACAAAACACATTTAAGAATGTAAAATTTTAAAGATATAAGGCAAAACAATAAAATGTAAATTTTCAAGGGTGGAAGATACAAAAGAAAAAAAGTAAGCAGAAGCAAAATGGAGGGGGAAAAAAAACGCAAGTTTTGGTTGATATATATATATATATTTTAAATTTCACTCTCTGTTTTTTAAAAATGTTTTATGTGCTCAAACGACAAGAATATAGAACGATTACATATCGGCTCTTCCGTGTGTAGTTATAAAATCAAGAATTTTGTCGTTTTTTTACTCAAACAAACAAAAAAAAAGGAATTTTGTCGTTTTCCACGATTGTTATCTAAACATGTTATCGTTTTCACATTTCAAGACGCCTTTCTAAAAGGAATTCGTCGTTGTTAACGAAAGGAGGCCCGAGGTTCCGATTTGTTATGTTTTTTTTTTTTTTTTTTTTTTAATCGTTTGTAAAAGATACTGCCGTTTGAAAATAATTGCCTTTTAAATACCTACTTCTCTGTGTAAATTGTAATCGATTGATGTCGTTTCTACGGTATCTTTCGTTCATTTATATTAAGACTAAACATCGCCGTGTTTTTTACTCGTTGTAGTTTTTGACCTCAGTTATGTCCTTTACTAGGAGTTATCGTTT
This sequence comes from Ficus carica, assembly GCA_009761775.1. Taxonomy (NCBI): domain Eukaryota; kingdom Viridiplantae; phylum Streptophyta; class Magnoliopsida; order Rosales; family Moraceae; genus Ficus; species Ficus carica. The sequence continues at coordinate 491,938 of CM019748.1, read as the reverse complement.
ATCCTAGATGTTGTCGGTTTGTTTGTTTGTTTGTTTGTTTGTTTTTGTTTTGTTTTTGTTTTTTTTTTTTTAATATCGCTAACTGTTAAGACATGGTAGGGACTCCAGAGAGAGATGAAGTTTATAGTCAACCTCTGCCTCTCAGATAGCTTTCTTTTCCCACATTTCTATGTAGAGATGGGTGTAATATTAATATTCTTGATAGTTTTACTTGTGTGGCTGCTGTTGTGCATGGTCTATTCCTTATCGCCGTTCGTTAGAAATGTCGTCGTTTTTTTAAGTTGTTGGCCGTCGTCCTTTCCTACTGCCACCGCCCCCAAATGTCTAGCTCGTTTGCTCATTAATGGGTGGTTTCGGTAACAGAATGTTTATATGTTAATATCTATATCTATATTAAATATATATATATATCCGTTGACTTTTATGTTTGTTGCTGATGAGATCAATGTCGTTGAATGGATTACAAAAAGAAAGATGACAACTAGACAAACAAATTTCAACTCAAATATATTTGTTGTATGTGTGTACACACACACGTATTACAAGTATAATATTATGGAATATGGGGATTGGGGTTCAATATCAAAGGTTTATTTCTTGATGATTTTTTTTTTTTTTTAATGAATTCTTATTAGCTTATTTTTTAGCTCTATAGCAAGTTTGCTTTTTCAGTTAACGGAATAATGGATTATTATTTATCTTTTTACTGATAAATATAACTTACTATTACTGATTGAGGTAATAATATTATTTTGAATACCTATTAATAAAAATATGATACCTTACGTGTCATATTACTATGATTATAATAAATAAATATTAAACTTAATGTCCCAAACAAATAAAAGTAACATATTTTTTTTATGGGAGTAGTTTAATATTTTTTTTTGGGCCGGTGGGGGGGGGGGGGGGGGGGGGGGGGTAAAATGGGAGTAGTTTAATGTAGTCATCGAACCACCATCTTCCCTTTAAGAAAAACAATAACAATAATCATGATATTACTCTTTAAATCAGACTTTTTATAAGTTTTTATTTGGTATTCAAGTTTAACTCTTATTAAATTATATATATATTTTTTAAAAATCAATAAATAATAACAATAATCATGATATTACTCATTAAATTGGCATTTTTCAAAGCATCTATTTGATATTCAAGTTTAACTCTAATTAAACAATATTTTTATTTTTTTTTAAGTTAATAAAATATATAACTAATTTTAAAAAAATCAATAAATTCTAACTTAAATATTTCATCTCTAATTAATTAATCATACGAATGCTAAATGCACAGATATTTTGCTGGGACCCAGCTCACTAAATTACAAAGCAACAACAGACAGACAGCTCACACACAGCAGTCCCTCCTTCTTCCTTTTTACGTGTGTATTTATCAGTTATATCATTCATTATAATAATTATTTTTTTTCCATTGCATCATCAAACAAAATGACACCTTGGCGCCACGTGGCATATGTATATAATTTTTTCGGTAGAGCCACGTAAAATCGGCAAATTCCATAACATTCTATTCTAGCTTACAGGGGACCCTTTGCCAGACACGAGGAAAGCGATGAGGGGCCCTGTGATCGTGATGGGGGACGTGGGAAGGCGTGGGGTTTACCATTTAATACTTGATAATGATAATCTTAAATCATTTCTCATACAACTCAACATGTTGTTGACCACTTTGAATTTTGATATTTCTGTCACCTCTTATTATTTATGTTATAAATCGTGAAATTCAGGTTTGTTGATCTATAATTTGGTATATATAGTAAGTAGTAACACAAAAAATAAATACGGTCAAATTCAAAATCAAATGTCACTCCTATTAAGATTTGGAAGCCTAACAAATAATAAGAGGTTACTTGCAAGGCATGGCTATGACTTCTTTTTTTTCCCTTGTACTTATCAAAAAAAATAAAAAATAGGTGGTATCTTCACGCTCTCGGACTGACATCATTTTAATAATATTTGATAGGTCATTAATGACACATAATATAGATTATCCTTTTACCATTATCGAAATGGTTTCTATATGATAATATAAATGTGTAAGATTCGTAGTTATAGGCACGTTTACTTTAAATGTACGAATGATCTTCTACTGAATTATTAAGAAAGAAAAAATATCAAAAAAGAGAGAGGCGGATTTAATGTGCAGTGGTGTGCCTATTGTCTGCCCATTAGGTTTAGCAACGAGGATGATTATGAACATATATTTGTCTTGCATTTTTAATTTATTATTATTATTATTATTATTATTATTATTGTTGATTATAAAAATAAAAATAAAAAACATAATCATTTGATGACCTAAAGATATAAACAAACATGTTCACATATAGTATTGGCATCCTTCGAAAAAAAAATAATAATAAAAAAAAAAAACCTCGTAGTAATGATGCATTGGTCAATATTGTAGTAATGCATGCCCTATATACCATATCCTACCTACTCGGAATTCACACAAAGAAATATAAAAATTGATCATCTTTAATCTTTCCTAATTCCTCTTGATAAAGGTCATTTAACATTTTTTTTAACCAGCATAAGAACTACATTAAAAAAAAAAAAAAAAGAGGACAAATTAGAATCCAGTTTCATTGATAATAAGAATAATATTTTAATATGGAGAGTGTTAAAGTTCGAATCGCTGGCTAAAATCCATTGGAGAGTGTCAAATATACTGTAATAATTGGTGCTTTGTCTAATTACCAAACAGGTAAAATGTGTGATTTAAATATATATATATATATATATATTAAGTGGGGGTTTCAAATCTCATGATAGCAAGTTCTTTATGATTACTATATTCGTTACGAGATAATGCATGAATTCTGGTTGTATTTCACCAAATGTTTGGACATAAATAACTAAAATGCACTATAATAAGTGGTGTAATAAATGTAACTACTCAACTAATTAATCACTTTCTATAGTTGTGCACTAGGATTATATTAATTTCTCGTTAATAATAAGGAATTTTTTTTCTTTTTTTGCTGATGAATTTAGGAAGATGTTGGTCAGCATATGTACCCTCTGTATATAAATAGGCCATGGTATCCTTCTGTAAAAAGCCCTGGTCTCCCACCATTTTTTTTTTAAGGGAAAAAGTAAAAAAAAAAAAAAAAAAAGTAAGAAAGAGGGGGGGGGGGGGGGGGGGGGGGGGGTGGGGTGGGGGTGGGTGGTCAAACTTGTTACATCTACTTGCTTTGAATTCAATGAAAATATGCAAGAGTTTCAACAAAAAAAAATTATTGCCAGCAATTTTCAAACATTTTCCACTGACATTGGGCAATAAAAACAACTGTTGCCAATGACCAATTACCTTGCATCTTTAATATCTCACTGTTTAACAGTGCTGGCTAGCTAAGTACTAGTACGCATTAACTCAACTTTTGGCATCGATTTTTAATTGCTTGAACAGTTATTTCTAATCATATATGCCAGCAGGCATAACCCATAAAACCATAGTTTGGCATTTTAATCACAATGCAAACTAACAAAAAACTATTTATAGGTATTTATCTTGCGTTTGATTCGTCGATTGAAAATGAAAATTTTAAATTAAAGTTTATTGATTTTTTAAAAATTAGTTAAAATTTATTGATTTTTTAGAAAAATGATTAAAATTGAGATAAAAAATTATAATTTAGTTGGAGTTAAACTGAAACGCCTCCGTTTGGGCTCACTTTTAGAGACGGTGTTTTGGAAGTTGAAGATGATTTGAGTCTTAGAAATGCATGTTTAGTGAAAATAACTGTTTTGATTGAAAAAATATAAAAACTTGAAACGTATTCGAATTAGCAATTTGGATCTTGTTTCGTTTTTTTCGAAATTCTATGCAATTTGAAAAAAAAATCATTTTATTTTAGCTTAAAATAATAAAATTATGAACTTTTAAAGTTTAAATTTTTTAAAAATATTTGGAAAAAGAAATAGTAAAATTAGAAGAAAAGGAGTAAAATTAGAAGAAAAGGACAAAAAAAAAAAGTTTGGAAACATATTTTCAAATATAACCCCAAACATAATCTTAATATTTACTGATTGGATTCACTTTTTAAAACATAACACAATGCTTTGCCAAAAAAAAAAAAAAAAACAATGCAAATAAGAATCTATTCACATGAAGGGCTTATATTTCAAAAACAAGAGACGAAAATCAACAGAGTAACAAGTGACATTTTTATAGTAATTATTTGAAATTTATAGCTTTACAAGATTTGCTTATGAATTCATATGATATTTATATGATTCTTATTTCTAAAAAATTTGTGATCCATTTATCTTATGAAAATTTGTGTATATATTTACTGTATATATATAAAAAAAAAGTGACATTTTATAAAATTATTAAATAATACACGCTATTTATATAACACAATTCTTATCTATTATTTTTTTCGCATTCCATTAATTATCGAATCCTTTTCAATTAATAATAAAATGTTTTGTATGAGATTTTTTCCCATATTCGTACATGTTTTATTTTTTCTTTTTATAAGTACGACCGATCTTAAGATAACATGACGTAAAAAGTATGCATAGACACGCTATTGGAAGAAAAAAAAAAAATTTTTCATCTACAAAAATCTCAGTGATTACTAGTCCTTTTTTTTTTTTTGGTAAATCAGTGACATTTATCAGCTTATTAATCATTGAACACGACGAAAAGGAGCCTAGTCACAACTAATCCAGCAGACATTGAAACAAGGAAAAACAATAACAATTAGCCCACTGATGATACTGAGTTTAAATATATAGTTGTATTTTATTATAAGGATTTGTTTGGTAAAAAATTTATTTTAAATTAAATTATAATTTTTAATTATGATTTTTGTTTTTTTTTAAATTTTTTTAATCTTTTTTTAAAAAATCAACAAAAATTATTATTTAAATTTAAATTCATTAACTCAACTCAAACTCAACTCATTTATCAAACAAGCCCTTAGTTTTTTGTTTTCTTCTTCTAAAAAATCAATAAAAATTATAATTAATTTTTAAAAAATCAATAAATCTCAATGTAAAAATTTCATCTCATCTCAAACTCAATCCGAAAATTAAACAAATCATTAGGGTTTATTTGATTGTAAGTGTTAACTTAAGATTTTCATATCAATTTTTATTTTATTCTAAAAATTAATAAAAATTATGGGGGTGTTTGGTGTGTAAGTTTGAGTTAAAATTGATAAGTTTAAATAGTAAATTTTGTTGACTTTTCAAAAAAGACAAAAAATTTTTTGAGAAAAAGACAAAAACTTTTGAAAAAAAAGACAAAAAAAAGTTTAAACAGGACCGGTTACTAAAGAGGGCCTATAATTAAGTTTGAATGAGTTGAGTTGAAATTTTTGGTGAATGAGTTGAGTTTGAGTTGAGTTAAAATTTTCAAATTTGAATAGTATTAACTTTTTAAAAAATAATTATAAATTTTATTAACTTTTCAAAAAAAGATAAAAATTAAGATGAAAAAATATAATTTAATTAGAGTTAAATTTAAATATCAAACACCTCTTAATTCAACATAAAAATTATCTCTTAAATTAGTATTCTAAAGGCATGCTTAACCAGGCAAAAGCCAACAAAAAGGGCTTAAAAAAGAAAAGTAGCAAAAGTAAGAGGCTATTCTCGTAATTCAAATATTTTAATCTCTCAAACTCAGTTTTACAGGAACAAAAACCAACAGATGGAAGGGTAAGAGAGAGAGAGAGAAAGTGAAAGAGTGCCCACACGCTGCAGCTGTCTCCAGCCAATTTCCCTCCCAAAACCACCCCCCTTCTCTCTCCCTTTATAAAACCCACCTTCACTCCCATCTTTCCATCCACCACCACCACCAAATCATTCAAAAATGTCACCAACCCATTCTAAATCTCTCATCCTCTTCCTCATTTTCTTCTTTCTTCGCCATGGAAGCACCGCCGGAGCTCCCAAACCGGCGTCTTTTCAGACCCTGAACACAAAACCTGAGTACTTTAACCCCAAGCTCCCGCCCAGATCTCTTTCCTCGTCGAAGAAGTTCGAGGGCTCCTCCGACCTCGTCAACCTCCGGTACCACATGGGTCCGGTCCTCTCCTCGTCCCCGATCAACATCTACCTCATCTGGTACGGCAAGTGGGCCCGACCCCAGAAGCTCCTCATCAAGGAATTCCTCCTCTCCCTCTCCTCCACGAACTCCGCCGCCCGCTCGCCATCCGTCGCCGAGTGGTGGCAGACGGTTTCGCTCTACACCGACCAGACCGGAGCCAACGTTTCCCGATCCGTCGTTGTCGCCGGCGAATACGCCGACGTGAAGTACTCCCACGGGACCGACCTGACGCGGCTCTCCGTGCAGCAGGTCATCGCCAGCGCCGTCAAGTCCGGTCCCTTCCCGGTCGACCACAAGCACGGGATCTACCTCATCCTGACGTCTCCGGACGTGACGGTTCAGGACTTTTGTCGAGCAGTTTGCGGGTTCCACTACTTCACATTCCCGTCCCTCGTCGGTTACACTCTCCCCTACGCCTGGGTCGGGAACTCCGGGAAGCAGTGCCCGGAGGTCTGCGCATACCCCTTCGCAGTCCCGGCGTACATGGCCGGCGGTGGGCCCGGAGCCCTGTCGCCGCCGAACAGGGACGTCGGCGTTGACGGGATGATCAGCGTCATCGGTCACGAGCTGGCTGAGCTGGCGTCGAACCCGCTGGTGAACGCGTGGTACGCCGGGGAGGACCCGACGGCGCCGACGGAGATCGGGGACTTGTGCGAGGGGCTGTACGGCACCGGCGGCGGCGGCGGGTACATTGGGCAGGTGATGAAGGATAGAGGAGGAAGGACTTTCAATGTCAATGGCAGGAATGGAAGAAGGTTTTTGTTGCAGTGGATTTGGAGCCCAGTTTTGAAAGCTTGTGCTGGTCCTAATGCTTTGGACTGACTCTTGAAAATGCCAAAAAAATAACTTTTTTCTGTTTTTTTTTTTTTTTTTTTTTTTTGAAATTTACCCCTTTTTTTTTTATTTATTTATTTCTGGGGTCTCTTCTTAGATCTAGGGGGTTGGAGGAGAAGGGTCAAAGAGGAGGACAAAGTTGAGCTTTACTTGAGCTTGTTGTATCTTTTTTCTCTTATTTTTCTTTTTCTTTTTCCTTCAAAAATCATTATTAATTTTTTCTTCTTTTTGTTTTGAAGTGGGTACTTTTTAGATGTAAAGAAGAAGGGTGGAGGAGGAGGTGGTGGTGAAGGATATCCTGTTGTAGCTTAGTAGATTTTTTCAGAATCTATAGTATATAAATTTTTTTTTGTGATCCTTTTTATCGTTTTTAAAATTTTAGCATATTTTTCATTGCTTTTGCTTGGATTTGCAGATTCAGAGTGATGAGATATAAGAGTGACAGATCACTGATATTAGATCTAGTTTAGTTTAAGAATAAGAGGGTGCCAAGAAATAGAAATAAAAAGGAAAACATAAACTTTCATTTACTATGAAATGATTAATAATGGCTACAACAAAATACAGTGAGAATCTTTGGCCGTATCTACGCTAAATATGCAGAAGAACTGAACATTGTTGCCAAAATGAGAACACGTTTCAGTTCCAGCTTTTTCTGGCTTTGCTGCTGAAATCGAAGAACACAGTTTTTTTTAATTTTTCTGTCAAAAGGATTCGAATTTGTGTCCTGACTTTCAAATGCCTCATTCCGATGTTGTTAGAGAATCCTGTCCATATGGGCAACAAGAGAAAATTTGGCAAGTGCTACGAAGAATATGCCAAACTTCCCCAAAAAGTAAACCAGGACATAGATTAAAGTTTAATAATTAAAACTTATGATACATGCGATGCTATATTACTGTTGAAATAAATTAGATTAAACCTTTCAATAATTAAATTTGTAGTTGGAAGTATTTCTGTGTCGTACCTGAATTTTTATCGTGAGCACTTGTTGATAAAACTGTTAAAATGTTAATCTAAAAAAATAACAGTATACATTGGGGAGACGAGTATTTTTTTAACAGGAATTTTGTCCTTTAGTTTTTTTAATTATTGGGTTAATCTTTAGATTAGAGATTAGATTACATGATTTTGAAGCTATCAAAAGCAGTGCTTATATATGCCTTTTCAGAGTTTCTAAGCCTTAATTATTAGTTAAAAATACGTGCATTTTTTAATGCACGAGCATAATCAAATTTTTTTGTTTACATTTTCATGATAGCCACTTGCATAAGCAAAAATATTTTGTTTTGATGCTTAAAAACAATCCTTTTTGAGGTTATTGTCGTGTGACTGATTAGAGTGGGGCCGGTGAGTCTCAGCATCATCAAGACGACCGTATGACTATTTATTGCACATAAGTCCAAAGAGTTTGATATTTCTAATTTTTATATTTATTATTAATACCCACAAGTTCAAACATAAGCAAACTTTGATTAATTATATCATTTTCCAGACTCTCTTTTCCACTATTACTCCAAAACTCCTATGTCTCATGATGCAAAAAGGAAGTGACTGGCTATAGAAACATGATACTCATGACAATAATTGTGTGTTTTCTTTTCTTTTTCTTTCCTTTTCTAACGGGACATTTTGAGATATTTGGTGTTTGGTGTTTGGTGTTTGAATTGAGTTAAAATTTTTAAATTTAAATAATAATTTTTATTAATTTTTTAAAAAAACTAAAAAAATTTTATAAAAAAATAAAAAAAAATTTCAAATAAAAATAAAAATAAAAATTTAAACCTCAAATTTAAACTTGAGAGCGAATCTCTCCATTTCATTTTGATTTTAACAGCGGAAAAAAGTGGAAAATAAAAAAAGGCAAATTCCAGTCCTTTTTTTTTGGAGTCAAGTTGGGGGGTGCAGAAGTAAGAAGGGACTTGAGAGGAAGACACCATCCCATCACCCATCACGTATGACCATCACCCAAGTTTAAGTCACTATAAAGGAGCAGCATTTGTGTTATACAGCTAATATTGGGACCCACAAAAGTAAACCTATTATGTAAGATTCTTTTATATTATTGTTATTATTACTACCTGACCCCCAAGGTCCTTCTCCAATATCCTTGAGGTTCAACCCATGCCATGGCGTAGTTACTAGTTGTTCTTGGGTGACCCTCGGTTTTTCGATATATATATATATATATATATTTTAATCAAATTAGAAAGAAAATCATCTAACACGATTTAAAAAGAAGTCTTTGTTCATAAGATAATCATACACCTTAATAATACATCACACCGGACTGAACATAATATATAATGACGTTATGAGAGAAGAATTAAAAAACTCCAGATACATCATCTCATTGGACTTCAGATTTAACAATTATTTTGCTAATTCATTTTGTTTTTGGAAAGTTTTGTTTAATTATTTTTAACGTCATTCCGTCTTTTATCTTTTTCGTCGTTTAAAAAATCTTGTTATCTTAAATAAAACGAAATTGATCTAATACTAACATAATTTTACTTGGTAATTGGACTCGGTTTTCATTCATACCACCATACACCTTATACTGTACGATATACTGATCAAACAGGCAGTGGTTCTGAAGTGTATCAAATTCTGGGTGCATCACAAGATAGAGGAGAGGGAAAAAAAAAAAAAAAAAAAAAAAAACAACACACATTTTTATCCGTCTTTGGAGGGCATTGTTGGTGGGTACCTGCTCACCTGCTTTGCTAATATGTTTATTAAAGAATGCGACATTATTGTTTTTGCATTTTTGGTAGGATCCAAAGTTCCAGTTACCAAACAACTGAACTCCCTGTGATGGCGGTGATAAACAAATGTTTCTTTTCACATTTTCCTGTTCTTCATAAAATGTATCAGTGATGGACCCAGAGTTTACTTTTTATTTTCTCTACAAATGTGGTTGTAATGTTTGTCCTTTCTTCGAAAATTTCCACCTACATACTGCTTTAGTGTGGTCCACTGATGACATTTGTAATTTGACTTGGCTTAGTTTATACTTTTATAAGTTCGAGTTTCTGAATCTTAGAAGTTAGAAAATCAGATAGTAGTGTTGGGCTCAAGATATTTGTTTTTTCACATTCAGCAAAAGATCTTACTTTATTTTATATTTTCCCGATCTATCTTCTTGGTAAAAACTGTTAAAAAAAAGTAAACTTAGGATCCTAAGAGAGAGCTTTTTCTGGTATGATATTTCTAACGTCAATGGATAGATATGATCAAAATCCTATTAGAATTAAAAAATATATAAAAATTAACAGATCAAGATCTGACTTTTTAAACCAATGGCATACTGATAATTTTTGTTTTTTATACCACACCAAATAAAATGAATAAAAAATATTAAGATTTTGTTCAGAATTCCAGTTTAATTCTAATTAAGTTATACATTTTCATCTCAATTTTTATCTTTTTTAAAAAATCAACAAAATTTATACCTAATTTTTAAAAATCTACTAATTCCAACTTAAAATTTTCTTTTTCAATCAACGAGTTAAATACAAACAAAAGCGAACTAAAGGTCTGTTTGGTAAATGAGTTTGAGTTGAAAATTTTAAATTTCAATAGTAATTTTTGTTGACTTTTCAGAAAAGACAAAAAAAAAAAAATTCAGAAAAGATGAAAATTTTTTTCAAAAAAAAATAAAAACTGAGATGAAATTTTTGAGTTTGAACTCGCGAACCAAACGAGCCCGAACTACAAACCAATACTAGACGTTGATAGAGGAAAACCAACAACCAGAAACAGTCAACATTTAAAAATAAAATAAAATATGAATAACAATTATTATGTGAGGCTCCACATGAATCTCTACTCCATTTCAAAACGTGGCCCTACCAATGGTGGGCCCCACAGGCTCTTATCTCTCTTAGTTGTAGAGCCACAGGCCATTTGCATGGGCCGTGAACAGATGCAAATGGATTATAGGCCTTCCGACACCCCAAAAAAAAAAAAAAAAGTGAAAATCGGAAAATAATGATATTAGGCTTCGTCTCAGCCTCTGAGTAATTTCAACAGTAACTTATTTAAATAACTAAAAAAAAACCATGTCAAAAATTATTGATTGACAAATTTGGGGACACACTACTATGCAATAACAAATTATTATTATTAAATATATTTTTTAATTTTTTCCCTTCTGGAATCTGTAAATCAAGGAAAGCGATTGTCATATGACATGCTTGTGCATGTATGTTTTTTTTTTTTTTTTTTCCTCGTCGTCAGTTTCCTAAGAAAATGAGGTCTTTTGGTGCTCGCTTAGAATGTCTTTCTCGTACGGCAAAATAGACGAAATCGTATAATAATTGTATGGTCACAATGTTAACAAGGTTAATATATATAAATAATGATAAACATATATCAAGGAAAAATGATTTAGGCTGACTTACTCACACGTGATGGGATCTGTACTAGGTGGGTCTCACAAACGCGACCCGATATTTTATGTAATATCAAAATAATGAAGTATAGAAAAATGATTTGATACTTCGAACCGGATGACTCCGCAAGACTCGGTATCGAGTCCTATCAATGAGACCTATCCTTTGTATGCATGAGGAACCTTACGGAGCCTTAAGATATTTTAGAACTCTATGAGATTATTATTTTCTGGCCGACATAAGATTGTGCTTTTCATCCTTTGAATCAATCATTTAGTTGATAAGGGTTAAAGATTGGAGTAGGGATTAAAAACACTCAATTATTGATGAGTACTTGACAACAACATTGGATAAGATAGAAATTTTGCCCCTCCACCACTCGCATGCCAAGCCAAAGAGAAGGTTATTAATTTACCCCCCTTCAAGCCAAAAGGAAAGTGACATTTTACTGACACATTAAAATCACAAAACATTATATATATATATATATATATATATATAATGCTAGAGATAAGAATTTTGATACCAATTTCCTATAATATTTTTGAGTTTTCATTTTCTTAACATAAAGATTATCATATCAGTTAATAACGATTAAAATTAAGATATAAAGAAGATTAAGATTTGCTGATAGGAGAAATTGAGAAATTTTCTTATTTGTGGTTGATTCTACGAAATCTAATTTAATTTATTCCCATTAAAGATTTTATAGTAATTGATAGTTGATTATTTATGAGTAGCGGCTATCTAAATTGGTAAACATAATCCTATTTTTACAGAGTCATTTCGTAAAACTCCTCATTAATAAATTTCAGCTCTCCTTATCTCTAAGAAGCAGGTAAATTGCGAAGTCTACTTTATTTTGTTTTCTAGCTATAACAACAACAACAACAATATATATATATATATATATATATATATGTGTGTGTATATATATTAAAGAAAACTTAAAATTGGTATTGATATCGTTATCACTACTCTCTCGCTTGAGCTGTTACACTGCATGGTAGGCATTAATTTCTGTCCCCATCACCATTCCCTCCAGCCTCTATATATATATATATATATCTCAACAGTTGTGCCTTGAGTATTAATATCAAACCATTGGAAAATTAAGGGAAAATAACAGTTGTTATACTACGCATAAAAAATATACGAGAGATACTTTTCAGTTTTCAACTTTCTGAAAATGATGTTACTTTGGTTATAATTGCGAATATACGTATATATTTTTTTTACATAAACGTCGCCATAGTACTAGGTAGTTTGATAATCAAAGTGTACGCCCTTTTTTGTTGTGTTGATTTGCGTCAGCGTCTCAATCATTTTGTCGGCGTGATAAAGGATGCACGAGTGACTTTATATTGAGTTTTTTTTTTTTTTTTTCGAGAACAATAACTTTATATATATATATATATATTAGTTTATCAAATTACAATATGTGGAAAAAAAAAAAAAAACAATCTTTAAGGTTTTTATTTGGCTACTATCCTAAGGATTATCGTTTCAAAAGCAAGAGATTTGCACGTTGTCACCTTACCGTTTTTGCTTAAAGGCGGCATGCTGTAGTTGAATTACAAAACGACATACTGATATGCATGAAACGACATACCTTTTGTCCACAGAGCTCATGACATTTGGCTTGTCGCCTAAAATTGTGTTGTCGTTTGCTCTGTTAATTTCAAGATAGAAAAGTACAAGCTTTTCATTTAATTAAAAAGGACATGTCGCTTTTTGTGTTAGTTTGTTGCGTTTTGAAGAGAAAACGTCATGTCGTCAGTTGGTTAGATCTTTCTCTCTCGTCTAATAATTTCATCAACATTAATAGTGTGTTTGTATCGTACTCTTCTTATTACATGTTGTATTTAATATAATGCAATAATTATAGACATTAGCGTATCTTAATACATATATTTTATTTCAACACTATTTTTTTAAACTTATTTTAATACAATTTTACTTAAAAAGTAAATAAATTCAAAATATTATATATCTATTTTTATCAATCATATTACATATTCTCTCTTATCAATATATATTAAAATAATTATTCAAATATAAATGATCTAAACACATATTTTATTTAAACATAATGATTAAAGTCGATATGTTATTTTAAAATATAATATAAAATAAATGTGTGATCGAAACGAATCATAATATCTTATTCTTAAAACGTGATTTCAAAAAGTTAATTCTCTGAGTACTATCGCCACAAGTAAAGAGGGCATGATATATCAATCATGAGCTTTGATCTTTACCGCTATTGAATAATATTTAGTTATATATTTTTTACTTATACATGGACACGTATACGTAGATATAATAATTAAGAAGCAAGAGAAATGTTGTTTCACAGTGTTCACAATCACAAATGCCCCGAAAGATGGCGTACGTGGTGCTACCAAGAGAATTGCATGAAAAGCAATTGCCACCTTGATTAAACGAACTACCACGTGCCCGTTGCAATTTCCCTACATATTTCAACCAAACTATACGCTCTTACATATAGAATCACTCTATATAAATACCTTCATCACCGATCGACTATTATCATAACTAAAACTAATATTAATTTATCGTCAATTTCATTTTGAGATATAAGAGAGAAGACCGAGAGCTAGAGAGAGAGGGAGAGAGAGAGAGAGAGAGAGGGGACTAAAAATGACAGACAGATCGAGTACTGGAGTTGTTGGAGTCTGCGACGACAAGTGTGGTTGCACCGTACCATGCCCCGGCGGCGTGGCTTGCAGGTTATTAAATTAATTAATAAAGACACCGGTGATTTAGTTTATTAACTAATATTCTGTTTAAATATTAACCGGTTTAATTTATACACGAACGTGTTTAGATGTTTTTTTTTTTTTTTTTTTTGTTTTTTTTTGGCCCTTCCTTTCTAGTATTTCCCTAATTAGACCAAATTAAGAGCACTATATTTGTTAAGTTGCGATATATATATATATACATACATATATATATGTATATATATAGTGATTATATTGATGTGAAATGATACACAGGTGCACAAAAAGATCATCAGAGACGACAAGTGGTGGTGGGGGTGGAACAGAGGAGCATAAGAAGTGCTCGTGCGGGTCCCACTGTGGTTGCAATCCATGCACTTGTGGCGTCCGCGTGGTCACTCCTGGCGTTGGAAAGGCCTACTGCAAGTGCGCTCCTGGTTGCTCCTGCGTCTCCTGCGCTGCCTAAATCTGATGTTATGATCAGAACACTAGCGTGTGTATATATATACATATATATATATATATATATAGTTCGCTTAAGACGTGAACTGAATCAGTACTAGCTAGTATAGTACAGTACTACAAGATCACTCGGTGTATGTGACATGTAGTCGTAGCATAAGCACATAACTAGCGCGCAGCAGTGATAATATTGGCCAGCTATAGTTTTAGGTACTTTGAAAATATCCAATAAAGCTTTTCTTTTATTTTCTTTCAGCTTTTTCTCGTCCTTCGTTTGGTTTGTCATTTAAAGATAAAATTTGTAAGTTCGAATTTTTTAATTTTTTTAAAATTAGTTATAAGTTTTCTTAATTTAAAAAAAAAAGAAAAAAATTGAGATGAAAAAATATAGTTTAATTAGAGTTGAGGTTGAGTTTAAATGTTCAAACAGAACATTAATGTTTTATGTTTTGTTAGGTTCATATCCATGTGCATATATCAACAAAAAAATCTCTTTTCATATATGGCCAGGGTCTTCGTCTTTTTCGTTCATTTTTTTTCTTTTATTTATATATATGTCTACCTTTATATTTAGAAGCTGGTTAATTATATTAAGTGTAACTATCTGAAGAAGCCGATTTGAATATTATACTGTCGTATTTAGAAGCTACGTGCCTACAGATTGTGATGCTGCAGAAATAGCTAGAGAAGCGCTATACAAAAAAATATATTAAAAGAAAATAAGACGACCGTCCTTGAGCAAAAAGACACGCAGTTCTAGAGACCCTGGGGATATCAAGCAATTATACTAAGTTATAAATAGCCAAGTTTTCTAGAGCGCGCATGAACAAACGACATAACAAGGTGTCAAATAAAGAAGGCATGAATGTCGTTTTTTGTCGGATAAACTGGTTGCTGTCGTCCGTGGAAAACTGCATGATCTGTTGACGCTGTTTATATCGTGTTCAAATTAAAAGTTTTCTGTCGTTATCGGATCTGGAACTTTGATGGCATCTTTACTTATGAAGAGTGGAGAATTATCAGGAGTGGAGAATGAGAGTATATCTCTTATTTACTTGTTCATTTTTTTTTTCCTGGAATGAGATTCCAGAGAGAATGATGGATTCCACATCAATTTGAAATTGAGAAATAAGATTGGTAATCTCAGTCCCCTTCCGGATTGTATTCTCATTCCTACTATTACTATTAAATTATCATTTTATCTTTAGTTCATTTGCAAAAAATTATATTAAAAAATAATAACAACCTATATTAATTATTTTTATTAACTAAATATAATATATTTTTATTAACTTAATATTAAATAACTATCTTAATTACTAATAATAGTAAATAAAAAACTTTTTTTATCATAATTATGTTTCTATTTTTATATTTTTTATACTTTAATTATTTTAATTTATTTTTTTACTCTTTTTAATTTTATTAAACAAAAAGTTACACAATTTAATTTTATTACCTTAATATCATAACGATTATTTTATTTTTAATTAATAGTATGATAATAAATTAAAAAAATTAATCATTTTTTTAAATTTTTGATAATACAATAAATAAAGGGGTATATAAGTAAATTTATAACAACTAACTCCGATTCATGTTCTAAGTAAACGCATGAATGGGATTGACAGTGATTCTGACTCTAATTTCTGAAACCCAAATAAACAGTATATCCTGACTCTGAATCCTGATTCTGAATTCAGCCCATTCCGAATCTACTCACTCCGATTAGGCGTAAGTAAACATGCCATCATCTTAATTTTGTTGTCGTCGAATGAAAAGCGACATGTCGTTTTGGGACGTGGTGATGAGCATGAGTCGGTCAAATTAGTCTGCTTCTAATCTTTGGAGTTTGAAATTCTAGATTGAGTTTTGGGCACGTGGTGGTACCAAAATCACTGCATGTGAAAGTATTGCCACCTTCACAAGTAACAGACCACCTGTTCAATCTCCTTTAAAACTTGAATATGCCATTTGGCAGCAAGCAACTAAGCCTTTCTTTTAAGCTTGAAACATTATATATATATATATACACATGAAACATTATATACACACACACGAAATATATAATATCTCCAATATAGTAAGGACCAAGCTGCAGGTGCAAGAGTGGTTAATATTATTAATCTGTTTTGAGAAGATGACAGACAGAGCGGAAGATACTGATAAGGACCGCCATGACAAGGGTGGCGATATACCCAGCCCCACTGGCCAGTCTCACGGGTTAGCTTAGAGAGAGACTCATTTTGCTCTAAATTAGTGTTATTTTTTTAATTTAAAAAAAAAAAAAGTTAAACTACAGTTTCGGAGCAATTGTGTATCAGTATTTTACTAGGACATCAATTTTAAAATCAATTTTAATATCAATTTTTATATATCATTTTATGTGATACGTGACTTATAATTCTTTCATTAATAGGATTATTAAATCAATTAAAAGTAAAAGATCAACAGCATATAGTGTTCATGTGGGCAGCACTGTGGCTGCAATCCATGCACTTGTGCTAAGAGCGTCGTCACTACGGCCTACTGCAAATGTGGTCCTGGTTGCACGTGCCCCACGTGCACCTCTTAAGGGACTTTTATATATCTATCATGTAATACAAACCCAGTGTGTGTGCATACACACACACACACACACACACATAATATACATACATATATATATAATTTATAGTTGTGTTACCTTACTATATATGACGACTGAAGTACAAGTGATCATGATCACTGCTATGGCTAGTGTGATATAACTATGCAGCAAGTAGTCTAATTAAATTAGATATGTAATGCGTGTGTGCATGCGAGTGGTTTGTGTTAGAGTTACATATATAATTAATAAAGAAAACGTGTTTACATCTTTAGTTCTGCCCTTAGTATTTCTTTTTTGTAATGTATCTTAAATAGTCAATTGCCTCATGGGATTCATGGCAATGGCAATGGCAATTGGCAACTATTTTATTAATTTGAAAACAAACTTTTCAATTATTGAATCTGAAACATAAAACCATAAACTCGAAGGAGTTGGCAACATAGCTATATAAAGTCTTGTTCGTCACAGTATAATTAAAATGTATGATTGCACTTCTTACTATATAAATTAGAAATTAAATAAGAAACAAATGAAAATGAAGAGAGAGAAAGAGAACATAAAAATATTTAATGTGAATGAATTTATATCCATGCTAAGAATAAATAATTTATTAATAAAAAACATTATGCATAGGCTCTTTTATAAATATAAAATATAAAAATATAAAATTGGATAAATTATCTAATACTTCAAATCTATTAAAATCAAAACAAATAATTTATTTAATTAGTAGATGGTCGAGAAGGAAGGAACACAACGGAAGGAACAGAAAGGGACAAAAGGGGGAAATGAAAAATTAGCCACTTTGTACACAAACCACAAAAGGACAGCATGAAAAGCAATTGCCACCGTGATAGCTGAACTGAACTACACCTGTTTAGTTCCTTAAAACCTTTATACGCCATTTGGCAAACCAAAGCCTCTTGGAAGTTACCAGACAACCTAAATGGAAACAAAACATAGAGGCAAATTAGCTCTTGGCATGTAAGCACTCTTATTATAATAAGAAATGAAAGGACTGTCAGATGGTATTAGACTAAAGAAGTCCTTTGTCTGAGCAAAGAGAGGTCCGAAAATGGCTGATAGAGCTGCTGGTTTAAAGATCTGCTGTGACGAAAAGTGTGGCTGTGCTTTACCATGCCCTGGTGGCTTGGCCTGTGGGTTAGATTTAGAGTCAGACGGATCACTCTCTTTTGTTAATTTCTAAGTACTGATTTGAATGAGATATTGCCCTTGAATTAAACAATTTAAAGCATATATATATATATATATGTGTATGAATAATGTGACAGAATCAATAGTGACGAGTCTTGTGATGTGGGAATTAAAACAGGTGCACAACAGGGGAGACGACGACAAGTGGAAGTGGAGATGAGCACATGAAGTGCTCTTGCGGACAGCACTGTGGCTGCAACCCCTGCACTTGTGGTCTTCGCGTCATCACTCCTGAAGTTGGCAAGGCTTACTGCAAGTGCGGTCCTGCCTGCACGTGCCTCACGTGCGCCTCCTAATGGGACAAATAGTCTAAACAAACATATGTTCATATATTTTGTGTAGGTGTTTGGTCCTCCTACATGTATCCTACCTAGAGCGTAATAAAAATGTACACATGCTATGTATGTTTGTTTTTGTTGTTGTGTGTGTTTTTCGAGTTTGTATCGGACAGCCATTTGCTTCAAGTTGAATCATGCCATTTGAATGGTCTATTCGAGTGTTGATTTGAATTTTACACATCTGAAATGAAGTATTTAAATGCTCATTTTGTCATTAGGCAAAAATTCAATTGTCTTTGTTTAAATGAATTGTTCTAAATGTTAATGTCCCAACGTCAGTTCAGGTGATAATTTAAATATTTTTGTTAAAATATTTCCATCTAAATGCAACAATCCGAATAGTTCTCAGAGTAGAAAATATCCTTGCTCTCATTCTTAGCCTCTTGGATCCCTTATTTTTGTCTCTTATCTTGTTACAGTACATGCCATATCACAACAGTTAAAATATCTTTATCGGTCTCATAATCAATGAGAGAGAAACAAAACTCATTAGGCCGTCCTAAATTGGCAAGGATATATAACCTCAAAACCAAAAATTAATTGAAATAACACCACCTGCATAGGCAGATTTATGCATAGTTCTCTACATGGTCTTCCTCATGGTGAGCAATAAAGCTTGCTTCATGACGAAGACCAATTTATTGATGCAAAAAACGCTTGAATAACATTAGCAGCAGAGGAAGTAGCACTAGTACAGAACTGCTTCAACTTTCTATGTATCATTCGATTCCTCTGCTCTTTCGATCTCGTAAGATATGGTATGTTCTTTCCACTGCCCACTCTCCAAGTCCAGATACTTCTCACAGAAGCTGAGCTCTCCGTTCGTTTTGGCAGACAATGCAGATGTGCTTCTAGTGCCATAACGTCCCTGTGCATAGACAACAATGTCACATTACAAGAGATACTCGAAAGAACCGGATCTAATTTTTTGTGTCCCGAGTGGTGATTAACCAATCACATTAAATCACGTCGTTCAAAACTTTTAAAATGTATTTTAACTGACTTTTCTATGCTTCAACGTCGGCATTAGGTGATCGGTTATAACATCAAGGACGTTACAATTGGATAGAGGATTATACTTAAGAAGTTTTGTCTCAATGCATTGGAAAACAAAAATAAAGCAAAACTCAATAAAAGGCTTTTAACTAAATACCAGTGGAGTGTCTGCATCAACAAATATGGAACTTAAGAAGTGCTCTCTTTCTTGGGGATAAACGCGAGGCAACAGGCTCATGTCGTCTCTGATTGAGTTGGTCATCAACTTTTCTATCATTTCTTTATCAGCAAGTTCACCATCAGTACCGCATTTATCTAAAATCTCTTTGAAACCGTCACCTAGTCGTTTAGCCTGAGAAAAAAAAATGGTGGCCGACGTTATGCAAAGTTTCCCGCAAACAGTACTAAAGAAAAACAAGTATGAAGATTTTTTTTTTTTTCAACCAGAAAAAAAAAAAAAAAAAAAGAATACTGGGAATTGTGAAAATTTTCCAAGAGAGTGATGTAGAATTGATTCGTAACTGCTATTTAAACTCAGACAGAACATGCAGGAATCTTGTGTATCGATGAACTTATGGATTCTCAATGCAGGGTGAAACTTATTATCTCACCAATCTAAGCTTGTAGAAATTATTCATGAGTAGACCGGGTGTACTTACACCATCTCCAATACAAATGCTAATGTCAAATATTTGATGTGCTGTATTTGTTCCATTTTTAGCTCAATGAGGATGACAATTATTATAGTTATCAAGTGAAAAAAATCAACACAACAATCAATATGCAACAACTGCCAAAATTTGGCATATGTTATATTTGGTGTAAAAGATATGGCATATACCAAATCTAGTATCGAGTATGGCATCGCACTAGAGGATGATATTCCTAACTGAATGCCAAATTTTAACATTGGCATTAAAATTAGAATTGAATTGGAGATGCTCTTACGTGGTACAGTGGTCCAACAAATAGTTGATACTTGGATAACGGACTTATGTCAACTTCATTCAATCATCTTCTTTTCTCTTAATGTATTTTACCTTAATTGTGTAGTTAACATAAAAAAATCACCCAGTTATCGACCGCCCAGTTATCATGCCAGTCAGTCTACTATATAGTTCCTTTCAAGTCCCAAGTTGGACTAGCTTTGCACTAGAATCACAATAAAACCTTTTGCAACTCAGATTCTAACGAGCGCACTTAGAAGTAAAGTGATCAGCTCTATTAGAGATACATACAAGGAAATGCAATTACATATATATTTATAAAAGATCGAAAAATGTACATTCCTACCTTAGGCCAAGGAGTGTCGAGATTTGCATTTGTCAATACATGAATTCCAGGCAAGACTTTGGTCACAAACGCTTGATCTCCTTTTGGTCTATTGGTAACATAAACCATAGTCTTGGAACATATATCAGCTAAAATCAGGTTGAATCCGTTGAACTGATCTGCTTCCTTCACAATTTCCACCGCAAACTCCATAGGCTTCTTCTTGCTCTGCTATCATTGCAACCAAATTACATCGTCTCTAGATCCAAAATTTCCAAATCAACTCAACTCAACTCAAATCCAAATCCAAATCCAAATCCAAATATTCACTTTTTACAAATCCGTATCACACTCAATTTTATCTCTCCCATACACCAATCCAAATTTTACGGTTCAAACCTACGATCCAAACGGACATTAGAGAACAGCCCCCAAGTCGCCTTTTTTTTTTTTTTAATTTTTAATACCAAATTATTGTACCATCTAATTAAAGGACCAAAAAGCAGTCAACTGACACTAAGTTCACATTTCACAATCAATTCTGTCCCTACAGACAATAAAGTTCAGGACTTTGACAAATGAGAATGAACAGCCAAATCAGAGCTCAAGAGGTTCCAATCTATTTGCTTGGTTTTTGATATAATTTGATTTATTAAAAAAAAATCACCTTTAAGAAACGAACAGGGAGATCTCCTCTGCTCTTGGCGAGTGGAAGAGAAGAAACTTCTCGAAAGTTCGTGACGAAAGCGAGCCTCCCATCTCTTCCGCAGGCCAGCCACGTCCCACCGGCCAATCCGTCTCTTCCTCCCAAGATTTCCCCTCCTTCCCACCATCTCAAAGACTCCGTCGGCCTTCAAAAACACCCAGAAACCAGAAACAAAACCCACTGAAGAAATTGCCCATTTCGAACACAATTTGAGGGGGGAAAAAAAAAAAAAGAACGAAGAAGAAACATTAAATAGCTCCAAAAAAGAAAAGGAAAATGGAAAATGAAGAAAACCCTTTAAAAGAATGAAAGAGGGAACTCACCGACTGTGGTATTCGTCCCTGTTGAGCAAGAGAAAGAGAGGGTAAACTGGATGGGATTGCCATAAAAACGCCGCTATACACATCGTTGTGGCTAATTCGACTTACTTTTGTCCTTGTAAGCAGCCGACCAATGTCTGACTGTTCGTGTTTTTGATATCATGGCGTAGAGTTTGGTTACTGCACGTCGCTTGATGCGTGGGATGGGGGTCCCACCAGGCCGAAGTTGGGTTGGGACCCACGTAGAGATGGGTCCTGTTTGGCATCTGATCTTCTGCCTTCTGGAACCTCTTTTTTTTTTTTTTTTTGGGAGTCCTTAGTTTGCGTTTGTTTGTTGCTAAGCTTGGATTCCCTGGCGTGGGAGTCAGTGAGAAGCAATTATGGACGCTTTGATTGAGTGATTGGCTTTTATTATTATTATTATTATTTTTTAATAAATTATTCTTTTAGTATTTAAATTCTTGAATTTTAATCCTTGAATTTAAATTATTCTTTTAGTATTTAAATTCTTAATATTATGTAACTTTAATCCTTGAATTTTTTTATAATTGTAACACTCTTAAATTTTTAAAATATTACTATAATAGTTATTTTTGTTAATTTTTAAATAAAATTTATCAATAATTTGATAAAAAAAGTGACGCTAACTTTGAATTTCATCAAAAAATTTACGAAAAAGACTATTGTAGCAACATTTTTAATAATTTATGATCACTGTAACTACGAAAGGGAATGCTCTTAAACTATTAAAATGCTACTACAATAGTAATTCTTGTTATTTTTAAATGAAATCTATTAGTAATTTGATCAAAAAGTAATATTAACTAATGGATTCCATCTAAACATAATATAAAGGGAATGCCGTTAAGCTATTAAAATACTATTATAATAGTAATTCTTGTTATTTTTAAACAGAATCTGTTAGTAATTTGGTCAAAATAATACTAACTAATGAATTCCGTCCAAAATTTAACATAAAGGACTATTATAAAACATTTTAAAAGTTTAGGATATTCCAGCTAGAAAAAAAGTTTAAAGACCAAAATTATACAAAATTAAAAATTTAGAGTCCAACTTAGTAATTTATCATTTTTTAAATAATTTTTATAATTTTTTTATTTTTGCAATTGGTTAGATATTTAATTTTCCATGTCTTATTTTGGAAGAGACGTCTTTTTATTTTATTTTTTATTTTACTTACAAGTTGTCATTTTTACGTTGCTTTTCTCACTTTTTTTTTTTTTTTTTTTTAACTTTGTTGTTAATTTTTTCATCCTTTTTCATACAGAAAAATAGTTTAAAAAAATCCATACAATCCTTTTTTTCTTGGTAAACTTTTAAAATAAGCATCATGTTGATTATAGGATGTGTCGAACTTGAAATTGTTGTTGTAGTTTTTTCTTTTTCTTTTACCCCTCTTGCTTTGTTTTCGTAGAGACAGACCTAAATATTTATATTTTGTTTAATTTGTTTCTTATTTACTATAAAATCATTCTGTTAGGGACTGTTCCCTATATATTCTTCGTTTTTTTTTTTCCTTTACCGGTCTATATGATTAGTGATGGGGACAAAATTGTACAACGACAAAAACAAAAGGAAGATTCGAAGGATTCACTTAAAAAAGGTCAGCCATTTCACAAAACTATTCAAAAACAATTTAAAAGTCGTTGCTAGTTTAGAAATTAAAAAAATGTTTTTTTTGGAAAAAAAAAAAAAAAAAAAGGATGTTTACAACGCTACTATTCATAAAACAATACAAGGAAGATAAATCTTCTATTCTCAAAACAAAAAGGAAACATACAATGAATGTACAAAATAAAAGAATTTAATGGCATGTTTTTATAACATTTTTGGGCCAAATTTAAGAGGGAATTCGTCAAAAGACAAATTAGTTGAACTTTCTGAGCTGCCACGTGTAAATTTCAGTAGAAGACAAAAGCTCTGTCCGGTTCTCCAAATCCGTTTGGTCTCCAAACACCAACCAAACTAGACAACCTCGAAACGCGTGTCGAACTCGGAAACGAAACTCGTGTGAAGATCACGTGCTTCGCGTGCTCCCCCTCTCCCGTCCTCAAAGTTCACAAAAACACCCCGTAACCAAATTATATTACTTTTTTTAATTTTCCCAAAATTAAAGGAAAAAAAAATAACACCCTGTTTGTCTCTCTGTGTCTCCCTTCAGAAGAGAGAGAGAGAGAGGGCACAAAAATGGGTAAGATAGTGGAGAAGAAGAAGAAGAAGAAAGGAAGGCCCTCTCTTTTGGATCTCCAAAAACGAAACCTTAAAGAACAACAACAACAAAAACAGAATCAACAACAGCAAAAGAGGAACGCTCCCAATTCAGCCCCTCATTCCAACGATAATTACAGGTCTGCCCCCGTCCGCCGATCTACTCGCCGGAACCCTAACCCCGGAGGCGAATCTCCGGAGAAGGCTGGCGCGGAGGAGGACGAAGAGGAGGAGGAGGAATTGGCTGGAAAACACCGCGAGAAGAAGCTGAAGCTCGTCCTCCGATTGCCGCCCAACCAGAAATCGTCCCGGAATTCCACGTCCCTTAACTCCGGCGGCTCCGATTCGAATGCCGACGAAGACAACGCCGCCTCCAACGGCAACAAGAAGCGCAAAATCAATGCGATCGGCGATGGATCTGGCGGGCAACAGGATTCGCAGAAGGTAATTGAAAAAAAAATTTTTTTTTGGGGCTTTGAGTGAAAGGAAATAAAAAAGGTCGTTTTTTTTTTTCCGCTTGTGGGTTTCGATTTTCGCGGCTTGAAAGCGCCAATTCCCTTTTGGTTTGATTTTTTTTTTTTTTGGGCTTTCCCTTTTTCCCTTTTTTATTTTCTGGTGGATGACATTACGTTGACATTTTTTGAAAATTCCTAGAATTTCGCACCTTTGAACCATGTTTTTTCCCCCTCGTCCTCTAGAATTGAGTAAATGAGTTGACTTGGTCCGTCTTCTGGAACTCCAGTATTGAATTTTGCTGGAACAAATATTACACCTTTTCAATTATTTTATTTCGAAATTTGGGGATTACACGATTTAATTGTATTTTCGTTTAATTAGCATTTAATCAGTCCCTTTTCATTTTGCTCACTGAACTAATAATGATCTTACTGTCATATCTGCTAAAAAGTTCAATTTGTCTTTTCTCTTTCTTTAAACAATTATTATTATTATTATTATTTTCACAGTAAGCAACTGTATGACCCTTTTTGGCACTTTGAATGCCTGTCTACTTAGCTTTTCACAGCTACTTTGCTCGTGCCAAGGTTCCTCGCCCATACAGAAATAAATATCTTCTCTTTTTTGCTTATTTGCTTATTGGTTTTTGTCACTGAATTTTAACTTCTCTCTCTTTTTTTTATTTTATATATATATATATATATTTTTTATTTTCAGGGTGACAAGTCCATTTCTGCGACAAATCCATCAAACACCTTTCAAGGTTTGCTCATGGGTTCTGAGTCTTCTGACCCCCCCATTGATAAAACAAAATCGCTTTCTGATTTTGAACTTATAATAGATTGACAATTTGACATTGTTTTGGAGCCAACATGTTATAGTTTTATGTACAGGAACTACAAAGTTGGATTCGGGACCCTCAACGCCTTTACCCGATAAAAAGCTCTTACTGTTCATCCTTGATAGGCTCCAAAAGTGAGTTCTTTTTGAGTTTCTTGGGTTGTGACTTTTATCATCTCTTTGCTGTTTACCTTTTGTATGTCAGTCTGATGAAGTATTTTAAATGAATTTTCAGGAAGGACACCTATGGTGTGTTCTCCGAGCCCGTGGACCCAGAAGAGGTTAGTTTTGTATGGTGATGGTGCTTTAAGTTTCGAGACTTGAAAGTTGTTTTCTATTTTGGTTTAAAATTGGATGTTTATATCGAATGATGCAGCTTCCAGACTACCATGAAGTTATAGAGCATCCAATGGATTTCAGTACTGTGAAGAAGAAGCTTACCGGTGGGGTTTATGCCAACCTGGAACAGTTCGAGGTCGGTTTAGCATCCTGTAGTTTTCAACTTCTTTAAACTTTCTTGTCTTGAATTTGCTGATTTTGTTTATTAAGATTCGTATAAAGACCGAAATCAACATGTTGTTGGCTCGTCATCTCAAGTTGACGTGAGACCAAATGCATAGATTATATTTGGTTTGGAGGTAGACTTAGATTTGCTTTGCCTGTTCAAAAGTTGTACTAAATATGGCCTCTAAATCTGCCATGGATGCCAAAGTTAATGTTGCTGATAATCTTAATTGGAGTTTTGGATCATTCTTTTGTGTTTTTGATTGGCCTAGCAAATGGATCTGTACAAGATGGTCGTTCTTTTTTTGCAAAGATTACCTACCTCTTCTTTAAGTGTTAGTGTTTGTACAATTTACTGCGAGAATCAACTAAAATCAACCTCAAAGTGTGAAAAACAACAGCCTTTAAGACACAAATATTTTGCTTGCTTGCATGTCTTGATATTGTCGTGGGCTTATTGAAAGTACCAAAATGCTAGTAGTTTGCTAATTTTTAGGTGTAGCTTTGGCTCGTCTTCTTGATCAAGATTTTTCCCTTCTTTTAATTGGCGCATTTTCAGTAGTATTTTTGTGTCATGCCATTTAATTTAAGTCTGGTGGAAAGGTTGTAGTACATGAACTTAAAGTACTCGATTTTGGTCTAATAGTTCTTTTTTTCAGTCAATTTATTGATTTTGTGGATCATTTTGTTAGAAAAAGAAAGGGATCAAGACTATGGTGTTTGATTTGGATGACGTGATTTGGGATGCTCTTCGAGGATATTCTGTTATGCATATATATGTATACGTATATATATATATATATATACATACAAGTTAGGAAAGGAAATTATATTATGTTTGTGTATTGTTTTTTACGATCAACTTCTTGAGGTAATGGCTATTTTGGTTTTAAATACTAAAATCTTGAGAGAGCTAATGTGGGCAGCATTAGCTAAATGGCTAATTGAATGATTCTTGTATGTTATTTCTCTTTTGTCGAGATTTTCTGTGAGCTTTGGGTGGATGAGAATTGATGTTTGCTTTTATAATTTGCAGAAAGATGTTTTTCTAATCTGCACAAATGCAATGCAGTACAATGCCCCGGATACTATATATTTTCGACAGGTACAGTCAAATCTCAACTCCCATCTAATTCCATTTCATCTAATTTCTGTACCAATGTTTCTCAATTTGATTGTAATTTCTTGCCAGGCACGGTCAATACAGGAGCTGGCAAAAAAGAACTTTGAAAATTTGAGGCAAGACAGTGACGATAATGAACCAGAACCTAAAGTTGTAAGGAGGGGCAGACCACCAATGAAAAATTTGAAAAAACCAGTTGGCAGGCCTTCCCTGGAGCGTGCTGCTTCAGAGTTTTCCTCAGACGCCACTCTTGCAACAGGAGGAGAGAATGCCATGTTGTTAAATCATGATATGAGAAAAGGTTCTCTTCTTTTGGACAAGCCTGGTTTGACAGATTCAGTCGGCAGATTAAACGGTTCACGCAATAGTGATGTCTACGCTAGTTGGATGGCTGACAACAAATTTGAGAGGAACGAGGACTTTACAGGTTTGAAACGGCGATTTACTTGTTTTTTGATTTACCTATTTAGATTGTCTAGGATTGTAACAATGTATTTCCTGCAAAACTGATGAATGTTTACATTTTTAATAATGGTAATTTGTATAGGTTCCATGGGGAGGGGTAACTTTAAGCATGGGAAGAAACAGTTTGTACATGACGATAACAGGCGCAGCACTTATTTTCATTCACATCCATCTGTTACTGGACGTGAGCCATCTGTATTGACTACTTTTGAAGGAGAAAGGAAGCAGCTGATGCCTGTAAGTGTTTATTCGATTTCAATATGCAAGTTAAAAAAAAAAGAGGAATTTGATTTGAGGAAATTGATTTTTAATTAACTGACTTATTCTAGTGGTTGCCCTAGAATTATTTCCATGTAGACCATGCTTTTCAGTATTTTGTTCTATTGGTTAGGTAATTGACTTGGCTTCTGTATGGATCAGATCGGAGTTTTTGTCGAGCATGGTTATGCAAGGAGTCTGGCTCGATTTGCTGCAAACCTTGGCCCCGTTGCTTGGAAAATTGCTGCAAAGAAGATAGAAAGGTCTTTGCCTTCTTCTGTTAAGTTTGGCCCTGGATGGGTTGGAGAAAATGATCTCGCACAAAATAGGATGCTACTATTCCCCTTGCAGCCATCGGGGCAGACATCAGTGTCACAGCCCATCACTGCTGTGGTAAATTCGTCCTCTGCTACAACGAGTCATGTGGCAGATCCTAAGGTGGATAAAGTACCAGAGAAGGTTGAAGGAGATGACTTGTTAGACAAGAACGCATCTTTTACAACAACAACAACAACTACTACTACCGCTACAACTACTGCTACCACGTCTACATCAGATGGCCATCCGAATAAGTCTCTCCCATTGCCTGCTAGCACCTCTTCGGGCCGACCACCTGCTAACAGATCTCCTGAACCCATCACAGCAAAGGCAGAATCTATAGATGGACTGAAGGCTAATGCAGGGTTTAACATACTGAACAGCAGCAGCATTGGTGGGAGCAGGCCAAGGTCTCCTTTTCCGATTCAAGGTTGTCCTATTATTCACCCCGGCATGAATGGATTTAACGGGTTTAATCTTGCTGCTTATATGGGAAAACCTACCGGAGCAGCCAGGCCTGCCGGTTATAACATCCAGTCCCCTCAAGCACTCAACAGGACCAGTAACACCATTCGTCCAGCACCTGCAAACAGCATGAATCTTGAAGGGACCAAGTTTTCCGAAAATCGAAGTACAGTAAATTCTGGCGGTTCATTGCCAAACTCCGGCAACGAGGCACCGGCACCGCCAGGGTTTCATCCACGGCCATCTTTGCAAGGTTTGACACTGCAGCCAAGACCCGACTCGAGGTTATCACCGCAACAGAAGCCAGACTCGGTTCCACCTGATCTGAATATCAGATTTCAGTCCCCGGGATCTCCTAGTTCTAGCAGAGTTGATTCGACACAACCCGATTTAGCATTGCAGCTTTGAGAATAATTGAGCCTTTTTTTTTTTTTTTTTAATTTCTGTTTTTCCTTGTTGTTGATTAAGTTAACCAATATAGAACGGTGGGTTTGTGATTTGTTGCTCCAGGTGATGAGACCAAATAGAGAGGGTAGAAATTAGAAAGATTTGTCTCTGGGCCACACCTAACTGTGTTGTAACAGAGTAGGTTGATCTTGTACAGATTAAAATGTATTCTAATTTTAGGTCCAAAAAGCGATAAAAGTTCTGATTTGTAACATTATAAAAAAAGTATGATTTAAAATAATTTGTTTCCTAATGAGGTAAGATGCTTATCTAAATTTATTTCAAAAAAAATAAAAGATGCTTATCTACATTAGAATCCTCTTTTTTATTCTTAAGAAATATAGGTCCCGTTTGCTTCACCATCTCAACTTAAACTAAACTGTACTTTTTTCATCATGTTTTTTATCTTTTCTGAAAAAGTTTTTTGTCTTTTCTGAAAAAGTCAACAAAATTTACTATGCAAACTTAAAAATCTCAACTCAACTCAAACTGAACTAGTGCACCAAACGGACCCATAATTTGCTTTCTTCACATTCACTTTTCTGTTGACTTTAAAATATGAGTTGCCACTCTAAACCAATGTGATTCTATATTCGGTATATCTTTGGTCGAAGTAAATTTTGTATACATTAGAATTATTTGTATGTTATATGCAAATATATTATTTTAGGACATGGAAACGTTGCTGGTTTGTCTGTTTTGAATATATATATATATATATATATATACGCTCGCGCGCGCGCAACTTTTTTAATATTTTGAGTTTGCTATATATTTATATATACGAGACTTTATCAGGTGGTCTTTGAAGGTGTACGTTCCTCTAAAAGAAAAGACGGGGGGATTTTAAAATCATAATAAATCGCTTGATAAATGGTTTGAATAATAACTTGTCAGAGTTTGAATGGTAAATTGCGAGAGAATAAATGACTCTTTTATAGTGTCGGGAGAAGAATTCCCGTGTGTTAACTTGCAGAGTTATACTTTGAATTATAAAATAGAACACAGATTAACGAATTTTAAATTAAAATTTTCAACACGATATGCTTGCAAACTTTAAGTCTTTATATTTTGAAATAACAATATATATATAATTGCAAACTACGTGCACAAGCTTTAACAGTAGAAAAGACCATGATTGCAGACGGTCTTGAGCATATTTATTTTATAAATAAATAAATAAAACTGCTAAAATGAAGAGGAACCAAACTCGTGGAAGAGGAAGAGGAAGGACTAACTAAAAAAAAAACTTAAAATAACTATTAGAAAATATGGAGTATAACGAACAAGTTCAATATATAAAATAAAATATTATACGGAAATGAAAATTACTACAACTGGAAATTCAACCTTAACCTAAATGTAACAGTATGAGGATGAAGAACGCCGAGGAGTGTGTAACACACACTTTCTTTAAAACAGATTCGCCCCTTCCGATAAGTACACGAGGTTTCAACAGATGTCTTTCTCCCATGATACAATGACAAGCAACGATAATCTAGCACGATCGAAAACCGCTTCCGGCGAACTTGAAACCAAAGGGCCTTTTCTCTTAATTTTGATTTTGTAACACCTCCGCTTAAAGCCTACAAAAGGAGACCTCCATAAGCATGATTAACACACCACACTAAGTTGTTCTTGTTCTCTCTTGTTTTTCTTTGTTCTTGGATGTTTTTCTCTTGTAGTCAATTTTTGGTTGTTTTGGTGATAGAGGGAAGGCTTTGGTTTCAAGTTTGTCGGAAGCGATTTTCGATTGTGCTAGACTACTGTTGCTTATCGTTGTATCCTGGGAGACGAACCTATGTTGAAACCTGATGAATTTACCAGATGGGGCGAATCTGTTTTAAGAAAAACTTGTGTTACACGTACCTTGCCGTTCTTCATCCTCGTGCTGTTACATTCGAGTTAAGGTTGAATTTTTAGTTGTAGTAATTTTTATTTCCGTATAATATTTTATTTCATATATTGAACTTGTTCGTTGTTAATGCTACATATTTTCTAACAATAACAGAAGAAGAAATCCCCATATTGTGTGTTCAATGTATTTCCTTTTTTAAAGAATCAATCTCATCGTTGTTTAGCTAAAAATAAATAAAAAACCAAAAACAAAAAAAAATGTCACATTTTTTACTAGGAATCGACACGTTCTTTTTTTTGGGAATGCATAAAAAAAAATTTCAAAGATGCAAGTGAGCAATGACGGAACTAGATTTTGATTCAGTTGAGGCACAAATAAAGATAAAAATTATAATTTAAAAAAACAAGTGAATTTCTATCCTTAACTTTAGAAGAAGCTCTGCATTGTCAAATTACTCTCCATTGATTTCGCAATATTACCGATTTTCCTATGGGGATAGAAGCCTAACTTTTCTTGAAAGATACTTCTTCGAAACGATTCGATATAAAAAATAAAATAAAATAAAATTGAATTTGTCTTAACAATCAATTGCAATATTATGCGTATGTTTAAATAATATCATAATCTGATAACCGGCATAATCAAGAGTAATTTCATAACTAATTTATTTAATTTCATTACAATGTACATAGTTCAAAACACCACCTAAATTAAAAAAAAAAATCGTAAATATAAAAAGTAAACTGTTATGAAGAAAAAAAAAAATCAATCTCATAAAAATAAAACAAAAGTAATATATTCTATGTAAATAAAAGTACAGTACCTGTAGGATCGAGAGATCAAAGAGAAAAGAAATAATAGAAAATCTCTCAGAAATAACGTAAATGGAAATTGGAGACAAATTAAAGAAATAAGGGGGAAAAAAAAAAACAAACAAACAAAATAATTCTAAAAGTATAATAAAGACCGGTTGCTGACTGTCATTAGAATGGGAGGAATAATATGTTGAAAAAAAAAAAAAAACAGAGAGAGAAGGAAGGAAGGATCTGAACATCTAAAAGGCCGAAATCAAATTCAAGCCCAACAAAAAAAAAGTTCAGAAGGCCCAAACCTTATGATTACGAGAAAATGATATCAGCAAATAGTTAATATGTATATAATTACTTTATTGTCCCTCCGTCCCTGCAAGTGAGAGTGTTTACATTGAAGTTTGAAGGTCAACCAAACAGTCCCTTTCCCATTATTTAACAAAGAAACGTCTTTGTTATTGAATTTGAAACTTGTGGTGGCTATTATACCGTCTTTAGTTTGGTTGGCCTTCAAGGTCAAGCATTGCAATACCATCATCTAGACATCCACACTGCATTTAAAATATTTGTGCTCAACTTGTTTGTTAGGCAAGAAAATTTTAGAAACTTGTAAAGTGATTTGGCGACTCCACAATATTCTACATTAATTTGAACATTTATGATGGAAAATTTTCTATCATGAATGGGTATTCTAAGGCTTTACAAAACTTAAAAAAATACTGTTCAGTCTCGGTTTTTTTAGTTCTAAACTAGCTATTTTTCATAGGGCCTGTTTGGTGCACAAGTTCAGTTTGAGTTGAGTTGAAATTTTTAAGTTTGAATAGTAATTTTTGTCGACTTTTTCAGAAAAGACAAAAAACTTTTTTAGAAAAGACAAAAAACATGATGAAAAAAGTACAATTTAGTTTAAACAGAGTTTGTATGCCAAACAGGGCCATAGTAAATCATAAATTCTTATTTCATAAGGAAAAAAAATAAAAAGGAAACATTTTTTTTTTAATGAAAAGATAAAGTAAAACAAACCAAACATTATTGAACGTCAATTTATGTGTTTTTATTCATAAGATTTTTAAATAAATTTTATTTTCTTATTACCATTTTTCATCTCGAATAGTGTATGATGGATTGAAAATATGACGGAGAAGTTTCCTATTTACATATCCCACGTTTATTTTAGTTCCCAATCCATAGTGGGACATGATTATGTGTCATCATCCATAATTATTTTTTGAACAAATCACCATCCATAATCATGATAAGATAACTAGATGAGCTAAAAAATCATACACAAAAATCTACGGCAAGGTGTAAAATAATACTTTTCACTACTTCATTAATAAATTTTGTTTTAAACCGTAATATTCAATAAACCACTAATGTAACTTTTTGAACAAATCATCATCCATAATCATGATAAGATAACTAGATGGGCTAAAAACCATATACAAAAATCTACGGTAAGGTGTAAAATAATACTTTTTTACTACTTTATAGATAGATTTTGTTTTAAACCATAATATTTGATAAACTACTAATTTTACATTTTTTCCTTATTTAACTTAAATCTAAAATTAAAAAGCATGCACGATAGAAAGTTGATTATGAAAAATGGTGGCTGTCACTTCAGTTAAATGCCATGGGATAATCTTCACTTAATCAATTGAAAATTTCACATTATTATATGGCGAGAATGAAGGTGTGACCTACGAAAGTAGCAATTACCCAATTCCCATGTCAACATTTGGAAGAAAATTCTTCCAAAAAGAAAGGAAAAAAAAATGCTGGATAAGTTATTTATATTTTTATTTTCTCAAATGTCAAAATGTGATTTCTTTCCGATGGCGACTCAACTGTTTTTTAGTACATTGTTTTCCTTTTTCTCTCGTTAAAAAAAAAAAAAAAAAAAAAACTCATGTCATGCCATTCTTTGCCTTCAATTGCATAGTTCTGTCTTGTTTCCTTTTGTAGTTCTTCATTGAAATTTAAACTCTCTCTCTCTGGTTATATTAAATCCAGCATTTATTTTAAGCCAAAGAAAAAAAAAATAGCATTGGTATTGATTGTTCGTACAATTTTTTTCCTTAGTTTTTTTGATAAATAATAAAAATAAAAATCAGTGATGTCTTTACATCTTGACTCCTATTCAGTGTTATAATTTTCCTAATTATATAATCATAATTATAACTTTAGATTTATGAAATAAATGCACTCCTATAATACTATTTACAAAAGAATTTTGTAAATTTAAGCAGATTATCTTATTGATAATATTAGAAGTAGAAATAGTATACAAATTACTGTTCTCGTTTTAATAAAATTTAATTGCCAAGCCCCTGGAGTTGAGCTAACAAAAAGCAATAATTATCTCAAAAAGCAACCAAGGAGTGAAAAAAAAAAAAAAAAAAAAACAAATAATCTTCTTCCCAAGAGGCTTTAAAAGAAACAAAAAGATTGCTAGTATAATACATCTTTCAACTATTCCATAATAATTTTATGAACAAAGCACTTGTTCTACCTAATCATCACGACTGTGTCCTTGAAAATCTTTTTTTTTTCCTCATCATAAAAAAAATGCTAGTCACCCGTCATCTTCATCGTCAATAGAAAAAATGTCGATTCTATTTATAAAATAAAGGCTTGATCTAACTTTATTTGAAAATAAACCTAATTGAATATATATTATTTTAGATCTAACCTCATATAATATATTAATTATATAGATTTTTATGTTCAAGTTATTGAATATAAAACTTGAAAACGTTAAAAAAACATCATTATTAGTATACCAATCCCCTAATGGTCACTAATGTCTTTTTTGACATTGGTACTTGAATTTATCTCTTATATTTTTTGTCTTCACTTGCAAAGACTAATAAGTTGCAGAGGGACCCTCATGGTTACAAATTGACAAAGAGGTAATACTTAAGGTCCGCATGGCTCCACGATCTGGATATAAATTGTTCATGTCATTTTATTTTTTATTTTTAAAAATTCAATTATTTTTAATCTAAAAATTCTATTTGAGTGTCAGTATTTTTTTTTTAAGAGTTAACTACACACATCTCTAATATTTTACTGAAATTATAAGAACACCATCTTAATCAAAACAAATAAGGTCAGGAGATGTTAGTGTAGTTCTCTCTTTCATTTAATTTAATATAAGCCTAAGAAAACAACAGACACACATTAATAAGAAGAAAGAAAGAAAGAAAAAAACGTAAACAAGGACACGAATTCCAAGGCTTGTCATTTTTTCTCAAGTCGCTAACAAGTCATCAATCGTATTTAATTAAGATAAATAATTTTGGTGGTAAGAGAAACGGAGCTTTTGGAGGGTTTTTCTATGGTTTTCCACATCCATACAGTGTATAATTTAGATTTTTTATTCTTCATCTTCGTCTTCTTCTTTGCTATCTCTTTGAATTGAATTTCCATCTGTTTTTAGTTTGACTGACTACCCCTAAGGCACGGCTGTTGACTTGGAAAAAAATAATAATAATAATTGTAATTGTAATTGTAATTGTAATTTTTATATTTTGTCTTTTATTTTTCAGACACGGCCAGCTGGCTGATTAACACTCTTACCCGCGAAATGAAGTTCTAAACTTCTGTGTTTTTTCTTCGTCATGACTCGGTCGTTTAAGGTATGCTGTTATTCATAATTCAAAGCCCATAGCTTTTATTTATTTATTTTCTTATTTTGACTATTTTCGTAACTGCTTATTTGCCTAAAAAGTTTTAAAAATGTAATTAATTAAATGAAGAAAGAGAATGGAAGGCCAATACATGGAGGAACGCAAAGTCAAGGAAAGTTAAAAAAAGAAGAGAGAGAGAAAGGGAGGGGGGGAGAGAGGCTTAAGATTGGTTTATTATAGTTGTGCTGAAAAAATCAAAGTAGAGCATTTATCTTCTTCAACAACCTCTTCAAAGGAAGATTAAAAAAGAAAAGTTTTTTCTTTTTGCTATTTCTTCCCTGGAACCTGGATTGTAAAAGGCTGTTATTTTCTCTATCTTTTGTCTGTGTGAGATCCAGAGAGAGAGAGATGGGGAATTGCTGGGGTTTTAGTTCCTCAGCTGATAATCCGACCACACCAAGTACCACCGGTTTTCTCAGTAATGGTAAGCCTGATATGTGTGTGTGTGTGTGTGTATTTTTTGTGTATATGTGTATATATTTGTGTATATATGTATATTTTCATTTTCTGATTTTTGTCTTATTTATCCACTGTTTACAATCTATTTCTTCAATTTTCTCATCTGGGTTTTGGTGTATTTCCCTTATGTGACTAGTTGAATTGCATGCTTGTTATCAGCTTTTATGTGCATTTTCTTCATAGTTCTTAATCTTTGAAACTTGATAAAAATGGTTTCTGGGATTCTATATTTGACCTGGTATTATCTAGAAATGGTTCGACTCTAAAGGGTTTTGTCTGTTTATCTTCAGACGGTGTGAATTTCTTGGATTTGCAAACTTGATCTTCATTTTTTTTTTTTTTTGACAAATAATATTTGTGCGTGGTTTCTCGATTCAATAACAGGGATATCCCAGACGACCAGTAATACGACATCCTCGGGAAGCAACTTGTCGAGGAACAGTCGGTTTTCGGTGGCGAGCTTCGACGAGAATTATCCGAATGGGCAGATCCTTCCCACCCCAAACTTGAGGGTTTTCTCTTTTGCAGAGCTGAAAACTGCAGCCAAAAACTTCAGAGCAGATACTGTCCTTGGTGAGGGAGGATTTGGGAAGGTCTACAAAGGCTGGCTTGATGACAAGGGTTCTGGAAAAAGCGGAAGCAGCACGGTTATCGCCGTCAAGAAGTTGAATTCCGAGAGCTTGCAAGGATTTGAGGAATGGCAGGTAATTGAGGACAACTTGAAGGAGAAGAAAAAACCCCAAAAAAAAAAAAAAAAAAAAAACTTGAGTGCCACTGAGTTTCTTCAGACTTCCAGTTGTACTTGTTATGTCTAGTCTTCCGAATCGAACTTTTTATTTTTTCTTTTGCTCATAGTGAAAACATAGAACATCACGGTTAGTGGGGAAATGAGTCAACAGTGATTGAGAATTGGCATATATTTGCACAATTTGCTGCTTAATCGAAGCTGCAAAATGGTGATTGTTTTTCGCAGTTAGCGTTCTTCAACAACTTCACATGGGTTTTGTTGGTTATTGAAGACATTTGTAATGCATAATTGCAGTGATGATTTTGGAAGCTACAATCATGTTATATGATAATCGGTTTCACGTAGGACTTAAGTTTCCGCTAGAGAAACAAGCTTATCTACGTTTGGTGTTTAGAGTTAGACATTCTAATCCTTTATTACAGAGAGTGATAAAATTGAAGAAAAACAAACAAAGCAAGCACGCAAAAACTTGTAGTGGTTCACCCTTTACATGAGAGCTACATCCACTTTCAGTTGTGTGCTAACTCTGCTAGGGCAGTAGTTGGGCTCCACACGCACAACATTTGGAAATGCTGTTGGCTAGTTTTTACAGCATCAAATTATTCATTATTCTGTAAATTGTATGCTAATCTCTTTTTCATTTGTTGATGTAGTCTGAGGTGAATTTCTTGGGGCGGCTTTCTCATCCCAACCTCGTTAAGTTAATGGGATACTGTTGGGAAGATAAAGAGCTGCTACTTGTCTATGAATTCATGCAAAAGGGCAGCTTAGAAAACCATCTATTTGGAAGTAAGGAACAATACAAACATAACTATTGCTTTAACATTACCAACCCCCACATGAAAGAATTTGTATATATCTATATTTTCAACAAGCTTTTGTTGTTCGTATATTGATGTTTTCCGGTTCTGCAGGGGGCTCTGTTGTTCAGCCTCTATCATGGCAATTGCGGCTTAAAATCTCAATTGGAGCAGCTCGAGGCTTGGCATTCTTGCACACATCAGAGAAGCAAGTTATTTACAGAGATTTTAAAGCTTCCAATATACTACTTGACGGGGTAAATTTTCTGCTTTAATCAGCTACGGAGATGTTAAATAAATGCTACTGTGTTTTTCTGTTTGTCATCTAACTTTTGCTTATATGAGCAGTCTTACACGGCCAAGATTTCCGACTTTGGCCTGGCCAAAATGGGTCCTTCAGCTAGTCAGTCTCATGTGACCACTCGGGTAATGGGTACTTATGGTTATGCTGCTCCAGAGTATGTTGCCACAGGTAAATCCAAGGTTAAGTCGATTTTTTCTTTTTCTCTGTTGAAGGCCAACTTGGTCTCTTGGTGAGGCTCAAGCTCTTGACATTGGATTGTTGTGTGCTCTTTGGACAGGACATTTGTATGTAAAGAGCGACGTTTATGGATTTGGTGTTGTTTTGGTTGAGATATTAACAGGCTTGCGAGCACTCGACCCAAATCGCCCAAGTGGGAGACTTAACTTGGTCGATTGGATAAAACCATACTTATCAGACAAAAGGAAGTTGAAAAACATTATGGACTCTCGGTTGGAGGGGAAATATCCGTCCAAAGCAGCACTAGGCATAGCTCACCTTGCTCTAAGATGCATCGAATCTGAACACAAGCATAGACCCTCTATGAAAGAGGTGGTCGAAATATTGGAACGAATCGAAGCTTCTGATGAAAAGCCAAGGGAGCCAAGGAGTCGTTCCACTCGCCCCACGTCTGTGCACCGACAGGGCCTGCAGCCTTTGCACCATCGTTCCCCGCTTCACCCTAGGGGTGATGAAGGTCGAGCCTACCAACACTCGCCAAGAGTTCGGTAATCTTAATAGCCGCTTTCAGCAAGCATTTTCTTTTGTCAAGACGAATCCCATTTTGTGTTCTCTTGGAAGTGATTGTTAGTTTGTTATCATGGTAATCATCACTTGTACTTAGTACTAGTTTAAATACGTGCAAATACGTAGTAAATTTTAAAATTAATAACTTTATATGATAAAAAGTTGAGTAATTGGCTTCAATGGTTCATGAACTCTTTAAGAGATGACACTTTGGCCCCTGATTTTATTTTTTTTTACCGTGTTGATCTTAAACTCTCTAAAAGGTAATGGTTTGCTCTTTTCCGTCCACAGCACTTAAATTTCTAACAAAATCTTATTGAAATGATTAATTTTTATACTAAAATGACTAAAATACCCTTCATCCCTCTCCCCCCCTCTCTCCGGCCCCCCTAAACCTAACGCCGATTCCCCTCTACTCCCTCTCTCGGATTTTCCGCCACCCTCCCGCCGCCGTTCGACCCCCACCCCTACCCTCCTCCCGCCGCCGTTTGCCCTCACACCCCGAGACTGGGTCCCCCTGCCTCCATTCGCCCCCCACACCGCAACTAGGTCCCCCCTTCTTGCCGCCATTTGCCCCCTGCGATCTGGGTTTCCCCCCGCCTGAGTTGTTCTCCCCTACCCCACGACTGGGTCCCCCCCCCTTCCGCCTCCGTTCACCTTCCCCCCCTCCTCCCCAAATTCATGATCTAGTTTTTGGGCCTCGCCGCCCTTCTCTCCTTCCGATCTGGTTCGTCCCCCCACCCTCCGCATCGTCACTGCCATTGAACTCACGCCCCCTCTCTCCATCGCAAACCGCCCCCTCGAACTGGGTTTTGAGAAAAGAAGAGAGAGAGAGGAGAGAATTTTTTTTAATGATTTTTTTAACTTTTGTTAAATTACTTACTATTAGATTACTAAAATACCCTCAGAGGTTAACGGATTTGGACGGATTTAGACAGAAAGGACCACAACGGCCAAAAAATAAGAGTTTAGGGTCATCTCAACTTAAAAAAAAAAACAATAAGGACCAAACCGTCACTTTTGCAAGAGTTCAGGGGTTATTTAAGCCAATTACTCTAAAAAGTTTAATACTTTTAATTCTAATGAATTTTTTTTCATGTTTATTACCATGTAATTACTATTACATATTGTTTTTATATTCTGAAAATATTGTGAAATTTATTCTTGAATTTTATCTTAAATGCTGTCATAAATAGAAATTTCTAGCTCATGATTTACTGTAAGTTGTTTGTAATTTTCTGAATTAAAATTAAAGTTCACTTTAATTTATTCTACACCATCATTTTTCCTTTTAAAGATAATTATTTTTACTAATAAATAAAAACTTACACTCCTCTTTAAAAAATAAAAAAAAAAACTTGCATGTACAAATATTCAAATTATTGATAATTTTGAAATCAATAAATTTTTTAAAACTAAATAAAAGTTAAAAAAAAATTAGAAAGAAAAGTAGATAAAGAAATTAGGAGGAAAAAAGAAGAATCAAATGTTGGTGTTGATATTAAAATATGGGCACATTTGAGAAATAAACTTTTAAATGAGGACAAATTATAAAATTTTTAAAAAATATGAGGGTAAAATTTAGAATTCACAAAATTGAGGGGGACACGTGTGTCCTGATCATTGCACAGATCTGTACCTTGCTCGTGGAAGTGATTATTAGTTTGTTATTATGGTAATAGTCACTTGTAATATATATGCATGTAGTGAAACTGTAATTATATGAGTAGATCTAAAGAACTGTTGTTCAATCTCTTGACAGAAAGACACCGGTTTTGCCTTTTGTTGTATGGCAATTAACGATCAGCAATTCTTATATTTCTTTCTTGCTGTTAAAGATGCAGATTTTATTACTTGATATGAATATGCACAAAAATAAATAAATAAATAACATAGGGGAGGATGGGATGGAAATGGGTGTGAAGTCTATGCTAGGAATCTCTACTTCGTCTATCACGCTGCTCTTGTTTTGATTATTGAAATTTAGTTTGGTGATGACATGATAGACTTTTGGTGGACGACTGAGAGAAACTAATATAAAAAACATGTCTCTGTCATATCTAAGGAAGTGTTCATGTCTGTAGAGTTAAAAATCCTGGAAACGATGAGATCACCCCAGATCTTTTTTTAAAAAAAACAAAAAAACAAAAAAATCAGTATTAAAATTACACATATTTCCATTTTGTTGACATTAAAGATGGTCAACCGAGCATTTTCTCAACAGATTGGAAAGTAACTGTAATCTGGTAGCAGGAAAGATGAGTTTTCACTTTTCATTGTGCA
Source organism: Ficus carica (assembly GCA_009761775.1). Lineage (NCBI taxonomy): Eukaryota > Viridiplantae > Streptophyta > Magnoliopsida > Rosales > Moraceae > Ficus > Ficus carica. The sequence continues at coordinate 451,172 of CM019748.1, read as the reverse complement.
GTGGCACCTTTTTTTCATTTATTTATGTTTGAGTATTATTTGAAGAACCATTTATAAACAAGATAATAAACATTTTTTCTTCAGAAAATAAGAGGAAAATAAACATTTTTTTTAATGTATGATAGAAATTAGTAGAAATAGTCTGTGTTAGAAAATATTGAAAAAATAAAAAACTAATAAAATCACGTCAATGACTGAAAATTTTCGGAATTTTTAACATTTCTTATAAATTTTCTTGAAATTTTATCCAAATTTCATCATGTATGGAAATTCACCGATATTTTCTTAAAATTTCAGAAAAACAATAATTTTTTATAGACAAAAATTTGACCAACAACAATAGGAAAACCAATTTTTTTATTTTATTTTATTCTGTATAGTTTTCTTAGATTAATTCAATTTTAGCCTTTTAAGTAATATATTTTTGCTCTTTTAAGACTTAAAATGTCATATAATTGGCACCGAACTGATCAAATGTTTCACTATTGATCCCTTTATGGTTGAAACGTTAAACATGAAGGAATTGAGCAAAAGTAAAAGGTAATTTGGTTAAATGAATGTTAGGTAGTCAATTGAGTATAATTTGGTAATTTAGTTACTCAAATGATCTAGCAAATGAAAATCAAAATTTTAGATCAGCGAGATAACATGATCTAGTTCGATTCACCCGTCTAATCAACTACCTAAGAGTCATTTTATCAAATTTCCCTCCACCCATATATTACGTTTATGTGAGCTTCACATGCTTTATTTGATCATTCTTTTTAAATGTTTTTATCATTAGTGAATGTTTGATAAGCTCGAGTGCCATGCTAGTGGTGTCTTAGATTTTAAGGAACAAAATTAGAAAACTTATGTGTAGCGGGGATTAAAATAGATATTAAAGGCCTGTTTCGGGCACATATCTATTTTTTTAAATCTTTTTCTTTAATTCAAATTACTGTTTACTATTTATATTTCTAGATATTTATAGTAAACTTAAATTTTAAAAATCTATAATTTTCTTATTTCAAATCAAATCGAAATGAGATAATTCTTGTATTAAAATACTCATAACGATAAGTTGAACAAAACAATATATATTTTACATATTTTTTTCCTGCTTACAATTCAAATTTTGCACTATTTTTATATCATAATATATATTTTCAATCCAATATCTAAAACACTGTCTACAAATATCCTCCAAACGGCTTCATTTTCTCTTTGCTAGGATCTCTCTCAAGAAACGACATGTCGTTTATTATTTCGCGGCGTGCTTCTTTACTTGAAAAAAAAAAAAAAAGGGCTTGGGACGACGAAGAAGCATGCTTCAGTCGCGCGCTGGGAGAAGCAGCAGAAGCAGAAACAGAAGGAAGAGGCGGAGCAAACCAAAATGCTGAATGGAAACTCAAACAACTGCTTTTCATTTCCGCTGAAACAAAGCAAAAACACTGCTACGCCTCTCAGTCTCTCTGCGCGTTCGACACCGGAACCTCTTCCAATGGCGCCTCGGACCTTCCAATGGCTTCTCCTCTGCGTTTCACTGGTAATTCTCCCAATATCCGATCTCTATAGTGTTCTCATTCCATCGGTTTCGTTGTTGATTCCATTTCCGTCGGAGATAACAAGCGCGTTTGATGGATTTCACTCTCAAATTCCAATCCATCAGCTTTCCGACTCGAAATCACAGTCACGCCTCATCGTTTTCTTTCTCTCTTCGATTCAGTTCTTTTCTAGGGTTTTCAATGGTGGATCGGTGTGGATCGCTTAGATCACACATTATCGCTCTGCATAGACTGTTTGGTTCTGGTTTCTCTCCCTTTACGTATATATGTATATGTATAATATATATTTATTTATTTTTGCTTATAAATCACCGATCTTACTTGCTTGCCTTAGTAGATTAGTTATCTATAATGTTCTTTTAAAGAGTAATGAATAATCTATAATCCAATCGGTTACTTCGTCGTACTAATTTTCATTCCCATTCGACATGGTTTTGATTGCATTTTTGCTTAATTTTACTATCCGTGCAGGTTGTTTTGCATGTTGCTGTTGTTAGGGGGGATATTTCAGATTCTTCGGCAATGTACGCACTCGTATAATTTTTATGATTTTCATGAAAATTAAAAAAAAAAAAAATAAAAGAAAACTTTTTTAGATACTTATGGCGGATTAAATTTTTCTTAATTTGTTTTTCAGTCAAAGAGATGTTAATGGAAATCGACCATTATATGACTGTGAGCAATGCCAGAGAAGAAAGGTTTGAATCTTTCTTATTTCTTCTTTTGCAGAATTTGTTTTTCCTTTTATTTGTTTTGTTTTTTTTCTTTTTCTTGGGGACAGCTTGTCCTCTTGTCTTGAATTATAGCATCAATAAAAAGGATGTTTTTATATATAAAGAAAAAAAATTGTGGAATGTGTACAATTTTCACTTAATGTTAAGTAGAAAAGACAGAGCTACGGAAAGCAACAGGTTTGTAGTTGTATATGCACATCAAGGATGTTAGAGGAGTTCTAAGATTAAGAAATTTTAAGATCGTCAAAAGTGATGGAATTGATTTTAGGTAGAAAATAGCATGGCTTTATGTTTCCGCTGAATCTGAAAGTACGACTCTATTGAAGTGTTATGGCAAAACAGAATTAATTTAAGTGATGTATGCGTATTTGTGCATGCATGTGTACATACTTTCATATATCTACGAAGCCAGAAATTATTGTGAGGGTGGGCTACATTACGAAAATATAAAGGCTAAAAAGAAAAAAGAGGGGGCCATATATTTAAATATATAGGCTAAAAGAAACAGAGAGAGAGAGAGAGTTGAGGTGGCCCCTTAGGCCTTCATTGGCTTTGTCCTTGCTTTTATATGAACATTACGGGCCTGTTTGGAATACCAGTTGGAGACTTAGAGTTGGAGTTTTGGCGTTTTTTTTATTGGAAATGATTGAATTTTGGAAATGTGTGTTTGGTTGAAATGTAAATTGAAAATGTGCGTTTGTTTGGAAATTTATTTTGTTTTGTTCCTTTTGTCGTTATGAGCATTTAGCTACAAGAATAATCTCAATTTGACTTGAAATAAGAAAGTTATGATTTTTAAAGTTTGAGTTTTTTGAAAATGGAAAAGAGAGAAAACAAGATGTAGATTTGAAATGAGGTGGTGAAACAAACAATTTTTGGAAAAGAAAAAAAAGAAAAATTCCGTCTCCAATGGTTGTTCCAAACGGCCTTTACATGTGTATAGACATGCACGTGAAGGCACACACATGTATATACAATCTTGAAAACCAAAGACTTCCATTCATTTACCTCTTATTTGTGAAAACCATGATTTGTGTGCAAGTTTATGTGTTATGTTGCACGAATTTAGATTGTGGGGTCGTTGCTGTTTCACAGGAAGAAGATGTTTCTTCTGTTGCTGGACTTGGTACTGTTTCAGATCAAAAGGTATTTCGTACTTGGATGGTTCATCTTGTTTGGGGTATATATTGTTATCAGTAATGCTTATTTTATGTCGTTTGTTATAGGATATTGACATAACAGTGACATACACGGATACTACTGGTGCTGTTCAGCTTAGGAGGGTGAAAATGAAAGACCTGTCTGCTTCTTGGGTCTTAGAAAACCCTATTGATGTAAACCATGTCCAGCCAAAGATTTTGGAGGTATTTCTGAGATGTAGTTAAAAAAAAGAACTTTGAATAATCTGATCCCTGTCATAGTTACAGAAGCTGTGTAGAGAGAGTAGAACAAGCGTAACAAATTCTCGCAGATTGTGATATTTCTGTTTGTTTTGTCTCAAGGGACCAACATCGTTATGCAAGATATTTTTGCTGCATACAGACATTAACTGGAATTTTTTCTTGATTCTTTCCTTTTATGCAGCCAGTGCAGGACTCACCTTTGGAATTCAAGGAGAAAGATGAGAATCAATCTGGAGAAGATGGAATGGAATATTCTCACTTCTTATCAATGAATCCCGTGAAGCTCAAGCGGCAGGTGAACTGTCTAATGCTTATTTTTCTTTGTGATAATATGTTTTTGGTGCAGTGGATTCAATTCTAATTTATTCCTTCCTCCCCAGAAATTGCGCCAAGAAAGGAGAATTCTTCTAACGGAAGAGCTATTAAACCAAGATAAAGAAACTGACAACCAGATGGTAGAAGCAGCAATTGAACGCTCAAAAAATCTTGACACCACGGTCAAGGGAAAATACAGCATATGGAGGAGAGACTATGATAATCCTAACTCTGATTCTACTTTGAAACTAATGCGAGACCAGATCATAATGGCGAAAGCTTATGCAAACATTGCCAAGTCCAAGAATGACAGTGGTCTTTATGATTCTCTCACGGCACAATCCAGAAGAAGCCAACACGCTATTGGAGAAGCAAATTCTGATGCTGAGCTTCAACCGAGGTATTTCTTGTCTTCATAATGAGTAATGTGTTCTTTCCTTCGTTGTTATGCAGAGTTCATATTTTTACTTTATTTTTTTTTTTCGATCCCTACTTTTTCAGTGCACTTGAGCAAGCGAAAGCAATGGGCCACATTCTCTCCATGGCAAAGGACAAATTATATGACTGCTCTGTAATGGCAAAGAAATTTAGAGCCATGCTTCAACTAGCTGAAGAGAATGTAAATGCACAAAAGAAGAAGAGTGCGTTCTTGACTCAACTTGCCGCGAAAAGAATCCCAAAACCATTACATTGCCTTCCGCAGCAGCTCACAGCCGACTATTTCCTCATGGGATATCATAAACAAAAGGATGATAACAAAGAAAAGCTTGAAGATCCTTCTCTCTATCATTATGCTATCTTTTCAGATAATGTCCTTGCGACATCGGTCGTTGTCAATTCTACCGTACTCCATGCGAAGGAACCTGAGAAACATGTTTTCCATGTTGTCACTGATAAACTGAATCTTGCTGCCATGAAAATGTGGTTTATTGTCAACCCTCCTGCAGGAGCGACCATCCATGTTGAAAATATTGATGATTTCAAGTGGCTGAATTCCTCGTACTGTTCTGTCCTTCGTCAGCTTGAATCTGCCCGAGTTCAAGAATATTATTTCAAGGCACATCATCCTTCTTCCCTCGCTTTGGGGTCTGACAATCTCAAATATAGGAATCCAAAATATCTGTCGATGCTGAATCATCTTAGATTTTATCTCCCGGAAGTTTTTCCGAAGTTGGACAAGATCCTTTTCTTGGACGATGACATAGTAGTACAAAAGGATTTGACTCCTCTTTGGTCTGTTGATCTGCAAGGTATGGTGAATGGTGCCGTAGAGACCTGTAAGGAGAGCTTCCATAGGTTTGATAAGTATCTCAATTTCTCAAACCCAATGATCTCCGAGAACTTTGATCCAAATGCCTGTGGTTGGGCATATGGCATGAACATCTTTGACTTGAAGGAGTGGAAGAAGCAAAACATTACTGGAATTTATCATCGGTGGCAAGATGCGGTAACTTTCACCAGTCTTTTGTTTCTATAACCCCCATGTCTCTTTTCTTTCTCGATCCTTCGCAATCTAACTTCTTGTGTCAATAAACTCTTTGTTGCTTGTGATTCTTGGTTGAACGGACCATTTGTGTCACCGTAGGAGCACAAGCTTATTTTGTTGTGGCATAGCTTTCACAAGATGGGGTTAAAAGAATTTCCAACATTCATTTCATTTTAAAAAGTGTTTCGTTTTTGTTACTTTTGCGATTGCACTAACAGGAGAATTATGTTTGATTGACGCAGAATGAAGACAGAACTCTGTGGAAACTTGGCACTTTGCCTCCCGGACTGATCACTTTTTACAATCTTATGCATCCACTTGACCGTGGCTGGCACGCCTTGGGACTTGGCTATGACCCAGCTCTCAACCAGACGGAGATAGAGAACGCAGCTGTCATTCACTACAATGGAAACAACAAGCCATGGTTGGATCTTGCTATTGCCAAGTACAAGTCGTACTGGTCTAAATACGTTATGTTTGATAACCCTTACCTTAAAAATTGTAACATTTTATGATTTTTTGCCCCCTCTCTCTCCCTCTCTTCTCACACACGTAACACACACATTGTAATCCTTGTCACTCAAAGAAACGAAATATAAGAGAAATTGTTCAATTTTCAGAGACGTTTTCTGTTGCTCTCTCTCTCTCTCTTTCTCTCTGACTCGACCATGATAGCGTTTAAAGGTGTTGAGAAAATAAGACACTACGCAGGTTGCTTGGCTACAAAAGCATTAGATTTTTATCTCTATTCTCTCCGATTCCTGCCTTTTCGAGCATCCGTGTAAGCTGGTATTGGTATGAACTATGGAGTTGAGCAAATGGGGTTCTTTTTTTTTTTTTTTTTTTTTTTTTTTTTTTTTTTTTTTTAACAAATAGCTAATTTAATATGGACTATTTTGTGAATTTTGTAATTACTATGCTGCTAGAACTGATCTCTACGCGTCAATGCTGTCAAATTGACAACTCATGTACTTCAAGAGCCTTGTATAAAAACAAAAGTCCCCATCCCATATGCTCCAAATGCGTCTACTGACCATTCCAATGCAATTGAGCCAAAAGCTCTATTATGGGAGCTCGAGGCTCAGAGACTTGTGCAGTAGTGGGAAATGGCAAGAAATTCTCTGCTACTTTCAGGAAATGCAGAAAGATGGAGTTCAACTAGCAGACCCTGCAGTGTACCCTTCGATTCTTAAGGCTTGTTCGAATGTCTCGTTCAGCTACGGAAAATCACTACATGCGTATTTGATCAAGACGGGATTTGAATCCCACACTTCCATTGATAATTCCACAATAGACTTTTACTCGAAATACGGATGCTTAGATGATGCTTCGGGTGTTTTTGGTTGCATGAGAAGCAGAGATTCAGTTTCTTGGAATATCATGGTTTATGGGTATCTTGATCATGGAGCTTTCGGAGAAGGATTATGGTGGTTCAAAAAGGCTAGGCGTGCAGGGTTTGAGCCTAATAATTCTACCTTGGTGCTTGTTATTCAGGCGTGTCGGAGTATGGGGGCGAAGAAAGAAGGGCAGACATTGCATGGTTATGTAATTAATGGTGGGTTTTTGGCTATAAACTCGGTTCAGAACTCGTTGTTGAGCATGTATGTGGACGGTGAAATGGACAGTGCTCGGAAGATGTTCGACGAAATGCTTGACAGAGACGTCGTCTCTTGGAGTGTGGTGATTGGCGGTTATGTGCATGGTGGGAAAGCTCAAGTTGGCCTGCAGATGTTTCTCAAGATGTCGTCTGAGGTTGGAACTGAACCGGATGGAGTCACAATGGTTGGTGTTTTGAAAGCATGTGCTGATTTAGGGGACGTGACTATGGGGTCACTGGTACACGGGTTGGTGATACGTAGAGGTTTGGATAATGACCTGTTTGTTGGAAACTCTTTAATTGATATGTATTCCAAGTGCAGTAATGCTGATTCTGCTTTCAACGCTTTCAAGGAGATGCCTCAGAGGAATAATGTATCGTGGAACTCCATAATATATGGATTTATCCTCAATGAGCAGCATCTGGAGGCTCTATCGCTGTTTTATTGTATGGGGAAGGATGGATTTGAAACGGATGAGGTGTCGCTTGTGAATGTTCTTCAAACATGTAAGCATTTTGTGGATCCATTACGATTCAAATCAGTCCATTGTGTAATGATCCGGAGGGGATATGAATCGAATGAAATGGTAATGAACTCTCTAATAGATGCTTATGCAAAGTGCAGTCTCGTCGAGCATGCACGGAAACTTTTTAATGGGATTAAGAGAAGGGATGTGGTTGCATGGAGCACTATGATTTCAGGGTTCACACATGGCGGCAGGCCCGGTGATGCAATTGCTGTCTTCCAAGAAATGCAGCAGGCAGAAGAGAAGCCCAACGCAGTTACCATCATAAATCTTCTCGAGGCATGCTCTGTTTTAGCTCAATTTAAGAAGTCGAAGTGGGCACATGCTGTTGCCGTGAGACAAGGATTGGCTACAGAAGTAGCAGTTGGAACAGCAATAGTCGACATGTATTCGAAATGCGGAGAAATTGAAGCCTCTAGAAGGGCGTTTGACCAAATTCTCGAGAAAAACATCATCTCATGGAGTGCCATGATAGCTGCATACGGTATTAATGGCCTTGCATATGAAGCATTAGCTTTGCATGATGAAATGAAACTGCACGGTCTGAAACCAAATGCTGTGACTACCCTAAATGTTTTATCTGCCTGCAGCCATGGAGGCTTAGTTAAAGAGGGCCTTTCCTTCTTCGACTCAATGGCTCAAGATCATGGGGTCGAGCTTGGATTGGAACACTATTCCTGCATAGTAGACATGTTGAGTCGAGCAGGAAAGCTTAATTCTGCAATGGACTTCATAAAGAAAATGCCAGAAGGATTAGAGGCTGGCGCAAATGCCTGGGGCGCACTCTTGAGTGCTTGTAGAAGCTATGGAAACGGCAAGCTTGGATCAGAAGCTGCCTCTCATGTGCTTGAGTTGGAGCCTTTGAACTCGACTGGCTATTTACTGGCGTCGGGTATGTATGCTGCAGGTGGGTTTTGGGCTGATGCTGCAAATGTGAGGAAGTTGGTGAAGGAGAGAGGAGTGAAGGTCGTTGCTGGTTATAGCTTAGTTCATGTTGGTAACACTTGTTGTAAATTTGTTGCTGGAGATTACTCTCATTCGCAAGCTGGAGATATCCGATCAATGGTTGAGTTTTTGCATAGTTGTATGAAGATGGAGAAGAGGATTGATTTGGGTGTCACTGAGTGGTGACAGAGAAGGCTTGTTTACTCTGTGGTTCAGTGCTGATGGTTGAAACTGAAGATTTTTCGCTATCTTTTTTCGAGAACCGCTTTTTTTCCCCTTTTGTCATCGCAAATTCTGTCTAACTTGTAACAAACGGATCTGACCAATTTGGACAAAGCCAGTGAAAGCAATAACTATTATTAGTATGTGACATAACTAAGGAAAAGATTGGCTCCATATTATGCTCATTGCTTTGTAACTTTTGATGTGCATAATCCAAATAGTTTCTTTATTATCCTTTATTTTCTTTTAATGATCCATGGTTTAGTAGTTTGAAACTTTTTTTTTTTTGGTTCTAAATATGTTTTTTCTTTGAAGAAACGCTTTCTATATTTTAGTTTCTTTTCTTTTCTCTAGACAATGCACTGACTTTTCGGTTTAAATAAAACGAAAAATGTGCAATACTATAAAAAAGGAAAGACTTTGTTCTGACATTTTTCAAAGCTAAGTTCTTTTTTAATTTGATGGTCAATTTAATTACGAAATTCATAAGCGTATTCTTTAGTTAAAAAAAAATGTTGGTAAATGACCATTTTAAATTATTAATAAATAGCTCAAGTTTTATAAAATTAGAAAAATTACTGTTTTTAAAAAGATGGTCAATCACTAATCTATTATGTATTTTTCATTATTTGGCTGCAAGCAATCATTGATTAAAAATATGATAAATCACTCATTAACGTATTTTTTTTAAATAAAAAGATTCAACTATTTATTAAAATAATTGTTTAATTACATATTTATCTAATTTTTCTATAAAAAAATTTAAAGAAAATAAAACACTAAGTGGTAGAATTTAAAAAATAAAAGAGAAAAATTCAAGAGTTAAAAAAAAAAAATACAGAATAGCCATGTAAAAAAAAAGAAAACACTTTTTTTCCCCCAAACTCAACAAGAAAGAAATTAAAACATTTTCCTTTGTTTTTTAATTAAAAAAAAAAAAGCAAAATACATTTTTCTAGTTAGCCGTTAGAGTGGTTGCTTGGAAATGACGCAGTTCTACCGAACCCTATAAAAGCCGGCGCCGAAGCTTGCTTACCACGTTTCATTTCATCTCTCCGACTCTCTCCGATTCTCTCTTCCTATCCCTCGCTCGCTCTCCTAGAGGCTAGAGCATTTTAGTCTCTCTGTTCCAGGAGTTTCCTCTGTTAGGGTATTCAATTTCCTTCAATTGAAATTCAACAACCGTAGATTGGCAATGGCCGATCCTTCTCTGCGATTCTCGTCCAAAAAGAGTTTCAGAAGATTGGAGAAACATTCGAATTGCTTTTCCACGAAAGCTATTTCTTCGAAAATTGAACCGGAAACGACGACGACGACCGGCTATGGCGTTCCAACTAAAACCCTAGGAGAGAGAAAGAGAGAGAGATTCAAACTCTGTGTCCAGAAATTTTTTCGATATGATCATCTCAGTCGAAAGTTCTGCGACGGAATTTGAATCCGTTTTGCACTTTCGAGAACTTGCAGAAATTAGGCGCGAAGTTTAACAAAGATCAAACGATGAGAGCGAAACGACACTGGTGGAGTGGGTATGCCCGTGTTGACTTTGACTTTATCCTTTTTCGTTTTTCGACGACGTTACTTAACGGCGTTATACGATTTTTTTTTTTTTTTTTTGGATTTGTTTGAGGAAGACGCTAGCGTTGAGGTGTCACGATCTTCGCGCGAGATTGAAGAGGCAATGTTTATGTGTCGTTTTCTCTTTTAATTTGCAGAAAAAAAGAGAAAGCGACAGCGTTTTATAACGGCGTGGCTAGCGAATCATAGGAAATCAACAAATCGCAGCGTACTTCCTTGTTTGACACTTCCAGGAACCAAACCCACTACAAAGCGTTAAGCAATCACTGTTTCTCTCTCTATCTATTGGTTTTGATTTTCGTTTGGAACACTGTTTTATTTTCATTTCGCAACGCTGGTTTCGACAATCCCAAGGTTTCTGGAGTGGGTAAAATGGGGTCCTTCTTGGGCTTCCTTTGCGCTATTTCTCTTTTACAAGTAAGAAATTCTCTGTCGTTTTTCGTTTTTCCCTTTGCAAATGTAATTTTGGAAGTGGGTTTGCTTGATTATGTGTAATTTATTAGATTCTAAATCCAAATTTTATCAGCAGAGCTGAATTGTTTGATGGGTTACTTTAATTGTTTCCTACTTGGGTTTTGTTCTTGAACTTGGTTACTTTTATTGGTGTAGGTTATTTTCCTCGCGTCGTTGCTGACTGCTGAGAAGAGGTACTCAAAGGATTTTTTAATTTCTGATGTCAAATGCCGGTAAGACCACTTGAGTCAGAAGGTCAACTTGTGTAATTTCTAGGCATTGAGTGTTGGGACTTGTTTGGCATACCTTGAATCATAGTTTTCAGGTTGTTTCATATAAATCGAAAAATAAACATAGCCTCCATTTGGATCATAGGTTTGAACAGTAAATTTAGATTTTTGTGAAAGAAAATACTGTAGAAAAAAAGTTAGATCGTAAGTTCAAATCGATGATCCAAACAGGGGCATAGTTTTCTCTCTCTCTCTCGTTTTTTTTTTTTTTTTTTTTGTGGTAGTTTTGATAATGGGGCAATGTTTAAAATTGCGCAATCGGGTATTAAGGCGTTTTCCCTTTGCGAGTTAAGGTGTAAGCCTTAATGCGTTTTGAGGTGTAAGCCTCATAAAACCATAAAAATAAGTCAAAAAAATATAGAAAATCTTGTAGGTAGAAATCTCGTCTTCCTCAGCCTCAATCTCTATCAATTTCCTCTTGCTAGTAAATAAAAGAACAAGAGGAGAAGAACCACAAGAAGAACGAGAAGAACGCAGCAGCCAACAATGGAGGATTTTTGAACGAGGAGCAGCCAAATGACAAATGTTTGTTTTTGAGGATTGTCAAACTTCTTCTAGGGTTTCTTTCAGCCCGAAAGATGGCCTGATCTTCTTTTTTTTTTTTTTTTTTTTTTTTTTTTTGAAAATTAGAGTCTTGGACCTTGGGCCTTTGGTCTTTGGGTTAGAAACTTCTAACAAATTGAGGCAATGCCTCTTCAATTGCGCAATAATACCTGCAATTCTGTATATCTCAACTTAGAGAGGCGTAAGCAATTTTTTCTGCCCTCGAGGCTTAGGCCTCATTACTTTTTTTCACCGCAATTCATGGAGGTGCGCCTTAATGCGCGCCTCTTATTGTGCAATTTTAAACCATGTAATGGGGATTTCAAACCATCATGGTTGAAGTTATGTGGCTGTTGAATTTGCTTTTAGCTTCTTGTCATTAGAAATTAATACAGTTATTCTCCAGAAGCTCCGCCAGGGAAGAAAAGCATTCTGAAGAATACTGTGCAATGTACGATATATGTGGAGCACGTAGTGATGGGAAAGTTCTGAATTGCCCTTATGGTTCCCCTTCGGTTAAGGTATCTGGCTAGTTATCTTGATGTGTAGATGCAAGCTTACTTTCTCCTTATTCCTGTTTTCTTGTTATTTTTTGTTTATTGGAAGAATTCTTTTTTTATTCTTCACTGCTGCACATTGAGTGGGACTATACCACGTTGTATCATTTGTAGCCTGACGAGCTGTTTTCTGCGAAAATCCAAAGTTTGTGTCCAACAATAAGCGGAAATGTCTGTTGCACAGAGGCCCAGTTTGACACATTGCGAACACAAGTTCAGCAAGTAAGGCCTTGCTATGATGAATTCAATTACAACGTTGTTATTGGGATTTTGTTGTACACATTTGTCCTTTTAATGGTTTGTCTCAGTATGGAACTAGAAGTGACTAGCTTTTCTACATTAAATTTACTGCGGGTGTGCATTTTTTTTCTCTGTCTCATGATAATATGTGGAGAAAGTGGTCAAAGGTTTGCTTTTCTTCAGTTTATTAATTGTTTCTTTTCATCATATAGGTTAAATTGGGCTTAGGCTATGCTAATTTAATCATTCTTTGTTTTGAGATCTCTACAATTATCACTAATCCGGTCAACTTTACATACTATATCAGTGTTGTTTATTCCTAAATTTTTGGCAGCTTTGTCTAGAACATCTAGTTTTTTGTTTTGTATTTTGGTTGTTATGCCTGAATCACATAGTTTTATTTAGAATAGATTTGTTTTTTTTATTTTAAGTTCCGAAATTTTCACGTCAAAGTGCCCCATTTTGTTAACTACTTTAGTTTGTTGGTTTTCTGGAGGAAGGATTGCATGTTCCTCTCTTGTTTATTTTTCATTTTCGTTTCTGTTACTAGTTTTCTGAATACTAATTCATTGTGTATATAGCCAACTTACACTGTGTACAATTTATTGCAGGCAATTCCATTTCTGGTTGGCTGTCCAGCATGCTTGAGGAACTTCCTAAATCTCTTCTGCGAACTTTCTTGCTCTCCAGATCAGAGCAAATTCATTAATGTGACTTCTACATCCGAGGTCAGACATGCTAGTCCTGCTACTTACGTTTATGGTGTTCTGTGAGGCATTGCATTTTATTTTGTTTCATTTTTGTTGACAACACATTCTGTCGGTGAAGGTTTATTCATTCCGTTTAAGTGGCTGAGATTCAAGTCTTTCTTTGAGGTCAAAATAGCCTTTTTTTTTTTTGTTGGGCGAAGCAACTATATTGAGCTGAAAATTGAAATTGAAAATAAGGAACATATAGCAATTGCACGTGTATAATATAGTTGTGTTCTCTCTAGACGCTTGAGGTGCAAAACCAAATTGGTTTTTCCTATGATTGTTCTGTAGTCTTCTAGGTAAAGAACCTTCAATTATTTTTTTAATTTTTTCATGTGACATAGCTAGCAAGTTTGACATTACTTATATACTTTCCCTTCACTGATCATTATTGTGCTCAATTTCTTTTCAGGTTAATGGAAATTTGACTGTAGATGGCATTGACTATTACATTACTGATAATTTTGGTGAAGGGCTTTACGACTCCTGCAAGGAAGTAAAGTTTGGGACCATGAACACGCGAGCCATGGAATTTATTGGTGCCGGTGCTAAAAATTTTAAAGGTAACCCACTATGTTGTGGGAGATTTATCAAAATGGAATGCCCTTTATTTGTTATTATGTCACACTGTCACTTTAATTTGCAGCTGAAAGTTGTTTTCATATCGTCTATTTTTATTTTTGGCTGTATTTTGTCCCTTTTGTGTTAAATAAACTTTTGTCAGGCAGAAAATAAAGAAACAAGGTTATGAAGTACGATTTAGTAACTGTGTAAGGGCTGAGGTATTACTGTGAAGTACAGGTCGCTTGCTATTCAAGCCCAGTCTGAATCATTTTCAGTACAAAAGCAGATAGTCTAGACCTTTTATTGTATTACAGTGATAATATTTGGAAATAAGTAGACTAGATAGTATTATGATATATGTCTAATATGCGTATGGCTGTTTTTCATTTTTGTTTTGTTTTACCCGTGCGGTCCTTTTTAATTCTGAATTACTAACTGCTTATATTTGTGGATTTTTTAAGTGGAGCATAGAATATTTCTCGTTTCTAGGTGGTGCAATATTTCTTTTATTCTAATATTTGTTATTCCCATTTTGTCTTGACAGAATGGTTTGCATTTATTGGTATGAAAGCAGCCCCGGGTTTTCCTGGTTCACCTTATTCCATCAACTTTAAGTCAAGCATGAGTGAGTCATCTGGAATGGAGCCGATGAATGTGTCTGTTTATTCATGCGCTGATACTTCACTCGGATGCTCTTGTGGTGATTGCCCGTTAGCTCCTGCATGTTCTAGCTCTGAACCTCCTTCTCCGTCCAAAGAAGATGCATGCTCAATCAGAATTGGATCTCTTAAGGTTGGAGTCACTACATCATAGATAAATTATCTCTTTATGATTATTTTTTGATTCTCTTTCATTGGTTCGTGTATTAGCCTACAATCACCCTTTCTTTTGAGGAATGTTGTGGATTACTTTAACTATCTATTGATGGAGCCTAGTTTTTAACTTCTTTTGAACCTTTTGATGGGTTCTTATGATTTTAGTTGTTGTTTGTAATTTCTTGCAGGTCCGATGCATTGAACTTTCAGTAGCCATCTTATATGTACTTTTTGTATCTGCATTCCTTGGGTGGGGTTTGTTTCATCGGACAAGAGAAAGGAGAACACCTTCATCTGTAATGGAGCCGTTATTGAATGCTCTTCACGATGAAATAGACTCTGACAAAATCCAGAAGAATGAAAGCAATAATGGAGTGGTACATTTTGAATTTTATGTTTTGAAATATCTAAGTGATCATCTTATACGTTTCAGATTTTTTCAGCCTTGACATTCAATATAATCTAGTATTTTAGATAGTATCAGTTGAAAAATTGTTTTGCTTCTAAGTCAGAAATATATATATATATATATATGCATTTGTTTTTGTAATCTTATAATGCTTTGAGATTGAGAAACCATCATGTGTTAGATTCTCTTCTAATAAGCTCTCTCTCTCTATTATATATATATAATTTTTTTTTTGCCTGATTCTTTACGTTTTTTTTACCTTTCCTATTCATGCAGAGTTTCTTCTTCTTCTTCTTCTTCTTTTTTTTTTTGGTTTACCGCGCTCCAGATATCTAGCATACAATTTTCATTATGAAACTTTGTGATGCTTAGGTGCTTTGTGAAATTGGATATACAGCGTGAATTTTCTTAAAGGCTTTTGCTTATTTAGTAGTCAAAACTTGGAATGTTATTGAGTTTTTGTGGCACATTTGCTTATTGAGGCTGGAATGCAGAATATATGTGCTCCAATGTATTTGTAATTTGCTTTAGATTGGAAATAGGGACCATTGAAAAACGTTATCACCATACAAGCATTGATACTAGTTAGGTATCTGGGGTATTTTTTGGTTTCTTTGGTTGCCGGTTTACTGTGTTTCATGCTTACAGAAGGAAAATAAGTTAACCCGAGACATAAACGAACTTTACATAGGATGCTCTTTCACTGTAACAACTTTTTCCATGTGTTTCTAAATAATAGTGGTATCTAATTCTAAGTTGGGATGAACTGATTCAAAAAGTGTTGTGTCGATTCCTATGAACGTGTGCTAATGTCCATTTCTGAATGGATGCTAATCATAGGTGCACGGGACGGTTCCTCAAGCTACAAACAGGATCCAAATCTCTGCTATTCAAGGATACATATCAAGTTTTTTCAGGTTTGCAACTCTACCATACCTCAAACCGTGTTCAGAATTTCAATAATTAAATGATCTGTATCCATCAGGGTTTATGGAACCTGGGTTGCTAGAAATCCTACTCTTGTCCTCTGTTCCTCGTTAGCAATTGTCCTTGTGCTTTGCATTGGTCTAGTTCGATTTGAGGTGGAGACACGGCCAGAGAAGGTATTTGTTTGTTTGTTTGTTGTTGTTGTTGTTGTTGTTTATTTTTTTTTTTATTTTTTTTATTTTTTATTTTTTGGGCTTAAGTATCCTTATCTCTTGAATGCTCTAATTAAACTTTTATCGTAAACCAAATTTTCTTGTTTGAGGTGTCTGTCAAGTTAAAAGTTCAATCTAAATTTTATGATACAGAAGAAGTCTTAACTGGTTCAAGTTCTAAATATGATATCTGGAAAATTTATTTCCTTATACGAATAGAATTTGTGCGCATTATGAACACTGAAAATTGCAGAACTTCTTGGTACTGGCTCTAAATTTTTGTAAGTTTATATTGCTGGAAACTGGCTTATAGTGTTTCAATGTGTTTTTGGTGCTACTTCATGTATTTATTTTTGTGGAAGTTTGACTGATATATAAAAATTGCAGCTTTGGGTAGGCCATGGAAGTAGGGCAGCTGAAGAGAAACAATTTTTTGACAACCATCTTGCTCCCTTCTACAGGATTGAACAGGTCTCAGCACTATATTTAAACTAGTACTTCATTTTCCCATGAACTGTGTGTTTTACACTACGTGACTGCTAATATGAATGTTATCCTTGGAAGTGGAATATTTCACTGCTACAAGATTGTTTCTCTGAATGTTTCTGTTGGCTGGTCACAAACTAATTTTATTTACAAGTTCATGGGAAACATTCTTTATATGTGCGTGTATCAATCATGTGCAACTCAAATACAGAAATTTAAGTTTAATTTTTATTTTAATCATCCCCATTTCCCTAATCCCGATAAAGGCTTTTCACATTTTGAGTGAACATAGACATTGAATTTCATTTGGTTATGTTGATATGCAAACACACATGGTGCATTTCCTGTTCTAATCCATGTTACGGTTAGGTTACTATATAATGGCTAGGTGTTTTTTTTTTTTTTTTTTTTTCCAGCTCATAATAGCGACCATTCCTGATCCACAACTGGGCAAGCGCCCAAGTATTGTGACGGAGGATAATATTCAGCTACTCTTTGAAATACAAGAGAAGGTAGTATAAGTGCTTGTATCACTTCTCAATGAGTCGACTACTTAGAAAGGGGCTATCATGTGATTTTGCTCTACAATTTCTTTCCCCTTTCCTCATATCCAGTTTGTTCTGTTTGCTCAATTTTGATAGGTTGATAGAATTCGTGCAAATTATTCTGGCTCAATGGTATCTCTAACTGACATTTGCATGAAGCCACTCGGTGATGACTGTGCCACTCAAAGTATTCTGCAGGTTTCTTTGCATGTTCTTTTCATTTCTTGTGGTGTAATTTGAGGGAAGCTCCGTCTTGTCTATGCTTTATGGATGAAGCTTTTCTACTTGATCTGCCATTTTGATTTATTAATTAACAGATTGTATAAGTAATTTGGTTCAAACTGTAATATTTCCTTTTTGTTTGCTTGTTTTTTTGAGTATTGACATTTTCCATTCTTGGTTCCTTCTTTTTCTTTGGATAGTATTTTAAAATGGACCCTGAGAACTATGACATGTATGGAGGAGTCGAACATGCTGAATATTGTTTTCAGGTATGTCTTAGTGAAGCCACCTTACTTTTTACTATCTAAATGGTATTTGGAAACTATCCGACACTCTTTTAACTTGTTATCGGTTTGTTCATTTTCATCGGGAAGCAAGCTAGAATATCATATTAGTTTAAGCATTTGGTTTATTAATGTTCCACGGATTATATGGTAGAAACTTGTGTCCTTGCTCTTAATGACAGATATTTATTACTTTTTTAATTTATATTTTTTAAGGTGCAGTGCATCAAAGGGGAATTTGACCTTGATCCTGCTTTCTGGGACACCTCTTCAGTAGTTTATTGTTCTTTGTGTTAAATTTTATGTTCTCTCTTTCAAGTGTTTAGTATATTCTACTATTATTGTTTGGTTATCAGTAATTGGTGGATGGTACATCTTGTTTAAGTTAGTTGTCTTTTCCTTTTATCTGATCTGTAATTTGAGAAACTGTTTGCTCTTAAAAAAAAAAAAAAATGCTGTAGGATATATGTGAAATATTGTCATGTTTTGTTTCATTGGAATTGTGCATGCATGTGTATGCTAAGAAAGGTCGTGTTTTTGCCAAGTTGGATAGTTAGTTTGATCCTTTGCTCCTTTTCACCTTCAGCATTACACTACCGCCGACACATGTTTGAGTGCATTTGAGGGTCCGCTTGATCCAAGCACAGCATTAGGAGGATATTCTGGAAATAACTATTCAGAAGTAATGTTATTCATCTGTTTCTTTTACCTTTCTATTTCCTATTTAAATGCATTCATCCACTGCTCTGTACCTTCCTATTTCCTAATGCTATTAATATTTTTCAATTTTCAGGCTTCTGCATTTGTGATTACCTACCCAGTTAATAACGCGGTTGATGGAGTAGGTGATGGGAATCGGAGGGCACTGGTTTGGGAAAAAGCTTTTATTAAGTTAGCAAAGGTTTGGGAAGTGCTTTACAATTGTTGCACTGCTTATTTATGTCTGAGTTCCTTGCCTTTGAATATCATTTGTATACTTGTCTACAACCTTTTTCAATTGTTGGCAGCACTCAATGCAGTAAGTGTTGCATGTTTCTTTCAGTTACACCATCAAACTCTGGCCAATATTTATAAGATGAAAATTCACGTTGTTGCCATTTAAGCTTCCAGTGTTGTCAAGGAATTGTTTTCATCTTAATGAACTCACAATTCACTAAAACGCTCTAGGTGAATTGCTATATGCAGCTCAATTGGTTTAAAATTTCCTGACTTTGATGTTATGTTGTAATAGAAACTGCTAGATTCATCCCGAGTTCAAGTAACTGATTTCCCGAAACCTTGAGTGTAATAAGCTGCTTATTGAGAAAGGCATTGGAAGATCTGTATCTAATAGTAGTTCAACTTTTCAACGCAATTTTTTGGTCATATATATGCTAAGTCACCAGAAAATAAAAGGGTGTATGCCCGTTTTAGGTATTATAAAACATATGCATATACCTTATGCATGAAGCATTCTCTTACTTTCCGGTGTACTCTTCATGAATTGTGTGTGTGAGTTTTTATTTATTTTATTTTATTTTATTTTTTGAGTAGTCTTCATGAATTGTTTTCGTTACAAAACTTCCTGGAAGCTTTACACATTGTTGAATATAAAAACTTATAAAAGAGAATTTCTTATTTAATGTGCAAATGCTGGCTCTTCTTCCCCTTTATTTCACGATAGGAATGGCTTATATTTGTTTTACCTGTTGCTTTGCTGCTTCTATGTCTTACTGAATATTAAGTTCATTATAAAATAGCTTGAAGCACTGTCGTTGAATTGATGGGTGCATTTTGCATTTTGATGACAGGAGGAGCTGCTGCCCATCGTTCAATCTAGCAATCTCACTCTCTCATTTTCGTCTGAGAGTTCAATTGAGGAGGAGTTGAAAAGAGAGAGCACCGCAGATGTTATAACTATATTGGTAAGCTCTTAGGCATGGTGCTGCAATGCTTTTACTTTATTTTTATTTTTAGCTTTACGACTGTGTTTTAATGGTAGGTTCCTACTCTGTTTATAATATGTTTTATCCATTGTCCCGTGTGTGGATAAAATTGAATGACCATTTTCACTGAAATATTAATCAAAGTAGGTCCTTAAAAAACTAAAATCTTGCCCTTACTGGTTAATTGTCTAAAATCGTAACAGGTGAGCTATCTGGTAATGTTTGCTTATATATCTGTGACGTTGGGAGATGCTCCTCAGTTATCTTCTTTCTACCTCTCATCCAAGGTACGAATTTAACCTCTAACTTTATCGTTATATAAGTTGCCTCTACTGACACATCTTTTTCCGCTCCAAAGTTACATGTCCATGCATGTAGTTTTGTACATATGAGCACTTATTTTGCCATCTACTTCTTGTCTGTTAAGCTTAATTATCTTTTACCAAACTACTGCTTCTGCTGCTATTGCTGTTGTTGTCGTTTGGCTAATCGTTTAACCATTAATATATGATCATGTTGAAATATAAAATTATTGTTGGCCCACCTCCTAATAGCTTAAGCTTTTGGGAGAATTGGTGAACTAACATGGTATCAGAGCGGGAGGTCCTGAGTTCATACCCCCGCAATTGCACTATTTAACCCCCTTTATTATCATTGTGTGTTGGGCCTTTAATATATTTCGGGCTTCTTATAATTTGTGTTGGACTTTCAAATTAATATTTGTCCGCACGTTTGCCCATTGTCTGGCCTACACGTGAGGGGGAGTGTTGAAATATAAAATTTTTGTTGGCCCACCTCCTAATAGCTTAAGCTTTTGGGAGAATTGGTAAACTAACATTTATTTAATTATTTCTTTTGATTTGCAACTGCAAAATCTTGGTGAAACTAGTGGATTCACTAGCCTTAAGGATCTGTTGTCCTGAGTATATAAACCCTCATTGTAGGGCCTTTATGAGACTTCTTTCTTATTTTTCTTTCCTTTTCCTCTCGATCTATGAATGGATAAATACAGTATCCCACTTCATGTGAAAATTTGATATTTTAAATAAATAATATATTCTCGACTCTTCACATTTTTAGATTTACACATCCACACATATATACTGAATTTCACCCACGTCCATGTCATTTATTAAGATTTTGGATGAATTGGCTTCTGCTGAGTGTTGTAACTCATCTTGATTTACTGTTTTTCAGGTGCTGCTTGGTCTGTCAGGAGTTGTGCTAGTAATGCTTTCTGTTCTTGGTTCTGTTGGACTTTTTAGTGCTCTTGGAGTTAAATCAACATTAATCATCATGGAAGTCATTCCTTTCCTTGTCCTGGCTGTAAGTTATTTCATACTTGAATGCAAGCGTTGAGCTAATCATCTATTCTAATGAGCGTTCTAGTTCTATTTTAATCTTAGGCATTACCATGTAAGGAGGAGCTGCATATCCGATCCATATTACTCTTTCATCAATCAATTTCCTTGAGAAGTTATTTTCTTTTAAAGAAATAAATTATGATATAATGGTTTGCTGTTTTTTACCGATGACAGACTCTTAGACTAGCTGGTTCTAGTAAATTAACATTGGTTGTATGCAAGTAGTAATGGGATTTCAGCTAAAAGCTAAATTGATGAAAACACATCATATATTTCCTGAGGCTGTCCAATTAATCATTCACCAAACTTTTTGCTTCTCTTAAATGAGTAATATTTTTGTTTTCCTTTTTATGATAAGCAGAGTAGTAGAATATGTCGTCTCCTCAGAGGTCAACGCACAACACGCTCATAACAACTCTATTTCCTGTCATTGCATTTCTCCTCCACTTTTTGTTCGCTTTTGTACCTATATGGTTTTCTCCTGCTCGTTGCGTTAAAAATGGTTTTACATTTGATATTTGAAACAAAATGAGACTTAAAAAACATGGGGCTAATAACGGGCTGCAAAATTTGGCATGATTCTCCCAACCCCCAGGCCACCTTGCTTCATGTTTAATTCCAAACTTTCCCCCATTAAAGGATGTGTAATTTGATTGTGACGCTTAAGGATATTGTTTAGTCAACATTTTCTACCTCCCCCATTCTGTGCTTATTGAAATAGACCTTTTATGTAAGACTATTAATTTTTTTTTCCTCCTTTTGATTGTGGTATTCAGGTTGGTGTAGATAACATGTGTATATTGGTACATGCTGTTAAACGTCAATCATTGGACTTACCTTTAGAACATCGAATAAGTAATGCTCTCGTAGAAGTTGGTCCTTCCATTACACTAGCTAGCTTATCAGAGGTTCTGGCATTTGCAGTCGGAAGTTTTATTCCTATGCCAGCATGCCGAGTCTTCTCCATGTTTGCAGGTGCCTTTTGGTTTTTTTTTATTATGCATATTCAAAGAGAAATATGTTTGAACCATGCTTTCCATTAAGCTTATAAGTTTTATCTACTGATGTTGTCTTTTTTTTTTTGGCTAGCATTGGCTGTTCTGTTGGACTTTTTCCTGCAAGTCACTGCTTTCGTTGCCTTGATAGTTTTTGACTTTTCAAGAGCCGAGGATAACAGGATTGACTGTATTCCATGCATAAAAATTCCAACCTCTTCTGCGGATCCTAGTGAAGGTATTCCTGTGAAGCTTTTATTCAGTAGCCTGATCTGTTTTTCTGTATTGTCTGTTGTATGCTTACGTGCATCAGTGCATGCATATATAATATGTGGACATTTGTATTTTCAACACACACGCACTTGCTTGAGCAAATCAGATAAATCTGTTTATCAGTGCACGTGTCTTTTTCAGGGAGCAACAGAACTGGTTTACTGACTCGATACATGAAGGTAGTTTTCTTTTGGTTGCATCTTGTATGAATGGAAATGTATTTCTTGATATACATCACTAGATTACCAAATGTAATACTGTAGTCTGCCTTTATTTTTTATGGGTCAATATATTGAATATTAGTAATTTTATAATTTGTTCAAAAATTTTGAATTCTCTCTATTCTTGAGGACGTAATGACTAACAAGCTGTTTGTTTATCTGCTGCTTGTTGCTGCTAATAACTTTGTTGTAGGAAGTCCATGCCCCTATTCTTGGAAATTGGGCAGTTAAGATGGTTGTCACTGCAGTCTTTGCAGCTTTTACTTTAGCAAGCATCGTAAGTTTGTTATTATCTACAAACCTCTCTTTAATTCTGTTGCATTTTTTTTTTCTCTTCGTTTCTGATTTTAGCTCTCTTATATCATGATACATAAGGTCGTGTAACTATTTACAACTATATATCTCCTTGTAGGCCTTATCTACAAGGATTGAACCAGGTTTAGAGCAGCAGATTGTTCTTCCCCGGGACTCTTATCTTCAGGTTTCCTTTTATTTCTTATGATATAATTTCTTCTTCTTTTAACTCTCATTCCTTGTTTCTTAATTTACGTGTCTTACTGTCAGGGGTATTTCAATGATCTTGCTGAGTATCTCAGAATTGGACCACCAGTATATTTTGTTGTTAAGGATTTCAACTACAGGTGTCTTGTCTTACTGCCAAATTCTGAAATTTCTGGTTCAAGTAAAATTATCTATAATTGGTTTAATATATTCAATGATTTCCAAATTCGAAATCAGCTGTGCAGTGTACAAATGAAGTGAGGTGGAAATGATTGGCTTTGCATACTATAGGAAATCATGCTGTTTTATTTATTTATTTTGTAGAATAATCATGCCGTTTAATAGTCTCACCATTTTATTTTTTATTTTTCTAAATTTAAGGGTTTGATTCATTCTTTGCAATGGACTCATAAAAATATAAAGCAGTTATATCACGGAGCAAAGTTTTAGGGGTTCTATTTGTCACGATCTGTCCATTAAAGGAAGGGGGAAAAAAAGGCTTTCTGGACGTTAAAATTTAAAACTTTAGTCTTTTACTTCAGTAACAAGAAGTTAGTTTGAAATCTTAGCTGATTATAGTTATTGTCATCTGGTTTTCTCAGCTCACAATCAAGACAAACAAACAAGTTATGCTCCATCAGTGGCTGTGATTCAAACTCTCTTTTGAATGAGGTAGTAGAAAGGCTTTAATGAATTATAATTAAAAACTGGTTGAGCAGAAAATCTGGAGTTACCTGTACAACTCTCATCGCGTACAGCAAATAATTCTTTTCTTTATTTGAATATGAACCTATGAATATGCAATGTATCTTTTGTCCTGCTGCAGATATCGAGAGCGTCTTCAACTCCAGAATCAAGCTATATTGCTAAGCCAGCTGCCTCTTGGCTTGATGACTTTCTCGTATGGATGTCACCAGAGGCTTTTGGTTGCTGTCGGAAGTTTATAAATGGTTCTTATTGCCCGCCTGATGATCAGGTTGCTCTTATGCCTTTCTATTTCCTGGACTTTAGGTCCTATCTTGCTATTAGTGGTCTGAATTGCCAAGTTATACATAAATATAAATAATCTTCCTCCAGGCGAAGCCAGATTTTACACTTCCAAGTTTTCGTTCGCTTTGCTTTTCTCATTGCAGTGTTCTTTAACTATTGAATTAATTGAGAGGTTTCTTCAACCTTTGCATATATTCACTTTTACAATCAAAGCAAATAGAGGATGAAGTAGTTAGAACTCACTTGAAAGATTAGAAACTGTCATATGTTGCGTTGGTATTGTCCATGATTAAACTTTTTTTTTTAATCGCTGCCAAATTAATGGGTTGGATTTAGTTTGCTATTTTTATCTTACTGATGTTGTTTTATCAATAAATATGTTCTATTAGATTACTGAAACAGAACCTCTTATTTTTTCAGCCACCATGCTGTGAACCTGGTGAAGCTTGTGGCT
The DNA here is from genome assembly GCA_009761775.1 of Ficus carica. Taxonomy (NCBI): domain Eukaryota; kingdom Viridiplantae; phylum Streptophyta; class Magnoliopsida; order Rosales; family Moraceae; genus Ficus; species Ficus carica. The sequence goes on along the minus strand of CM019748.1, from coordinate 426,799 downwards.
TTGGTGGAGTTTGCCAAGACTGTACCACAGTAAGGCCCTTACCTTAGAAATCTCTGAAATTGTCCTGGTCGATGTATACTTAATTGGTTCCCTAAACAATAGTGTTCTTTGCAGTAGCAACTTTATTGAATCATATTGAGTTGTTAAAGAGATAGTAAGGTACTGATTTTTGAATTGTTAACAGTGCTTTAAGCACTCAGATTTGATTAATGGTCGCCCATCTACCGTCCAATTTATGAAGAAGCTTCCGTGGTTCTTGAATGCGCTGCCATCTGCTGATTGTGCAAAAGGTGGCCATGGGGCTTATACCAACAGTGTTGATCTGAAGGGTAGGTAGAATTAGTAGCCTTTCTTCCTCCCTTATTCCTTTTAGATTAAGAACTCTCATGCATATATGTACACTGTGATTAAAAGATGTAGGATTTTTTATAAAAGTAGTATTCTAATTTTCAAAATTGCTTCTGACTTTTTTCAGGTTATGAGAGTGGTATTATACAAGCCTCCGAATTCCGTACTTATCACACACCAGTGAACAAACAAGTACAGCAATTTATTTGTAAACTGTTGCTATTTTAGGGAATTCAATTGTTGTTTTGCAAAAGTTTTGTTTTGTTCCTTTGGCTGAACTTTCACTGTCGTCAGGTTGACTATGTCAATTCACTTAGAGCTGCGAGGGACTTCAGCTCAAGAATTTCTGCTTCTTTAAAGGTTTTTCTCTAAGCGAGCTTTGTTACTACATGAAGTTTGGTCTCCATGACTCGTAATTACTTTAGGAAAGTTATAACGTAGTGGTATTCCCCTCCCCCCCCCCTCCCCTCTTGAAACTGGACCAAAATAGTACGTTGAAAGTAATTTGATTGAAAGTGTGTATATATATGTGTGTGTATGTAATTTATCTAGATCTTGAAATCTTTAATTAGTTTATAAACACTGCTTTATGTTACCAACTGAAATTTAGTTAGTGAGTTTCTTAATTAGTGGTTACAAGTTTTACCAATTTTTTTGTCAGTTTCGTTCTGAGTTGAGAGTTCTAACTGTTGAGCTGTGTCCATTTCTAACACACTTTTTTTTTTTTTTTTTTCCCTTAAGAAGAAAAATCTTTTCATTTACAAATTAATCTATTACAAGGACAGGAGAACAAGCCATCCTCCCGTTACAAAGGAAAACAGGACAAAAACATAGAGCAATTCAAAACTAATTATGGAAGCAAAAATTGATCTAAACACCACTTTCTATCTCTTTTTGAGCGTTTTCACTTGCCACTTTTGCTCCATTCTCATGTATTATTTTGTTGTTTGTTTCTGATTTATATCCATGTATTAGTATCCTTACATATGTTGCTTTGATGCAGATGGACATCTTTCCGTACTCTGTCTTCTACATTTTCTTCGAGCAATATCTTGACATATGGCGAATAGCCCTGCTGAATATTGCTTTAGTGCTTGGTTGGTATTTCAACATATTGTGGTTTTAGGGTCCGTTTGGCTTTAGGTTTGAACCTAAAGTTTTCATCTCTTTTTCTAAAAAGTCAATAAAAATTATAACTAGTTTTTGAAAAGGCAACCAACTTTAACCTAAAAATTTCATTCCAAACGCAAGCTTAAATTAGTTTCTGGATGTTTGTGTGTATGCTGAGATGCAAGGTGTCCGTGTGTGTTTTGTTTGTTTTTGTTTGCTTAAGTGTGTGTCTTCACTACCCACACATACATATATATTAGATTCTTTGTTTTTCATGTTTGACCTGCCTGTACTGTTGTACTATATGATTATTATCATGCTTACACGTAGTTCTACTGCAAATGCTTCTTTATGATTTCATTTTGGAGGTATATTTAAAATTTATTTCTAAATATTTACCAAATATATCGTGTTGCTTTGACAGGTGCTATTTTTATCGTCTGTCTGTTAATAACTTCAAGGTTTGGATTCTCTTTTAGCCTAAATTCGACCTGACTGCTTACAATTTAAGCTATCTATTCCGCAAATTTTTTTCTCCCTTTCTGAGACTCTTTTCTTCCTTTGTTTTCCTATTCTTTTGGTGGCAGCTTGTGGATTTCAGCAATCATTCTACTCATTTTAGCAATGATTGTTGTGGACCTCATGGTATAATTTCCCCGACTATAGAGCTACATAATTTTTTTATTTTTTTTAAATTTGTTAATCTTCCTTTTTTTTTTTTTTTTGGGCCAGCCATTCTATTGAAATGCTTCTTTTTAATATCTTTTTTTTTTCTTTACTTGCTTGTTACAAGCAACACTAACCTGCCTTCATTAAAATTTTCAGGGTGTAATGGCTATTTTGGACATCCAACTCAATGCAGTTTCCGTTGTAAATCTAATAATGTCATTGGGGATCGCTGTTGAGTTCTGTGTCCATATTGCACATGCTTACTTGGTTCGTATATTGTGACATCTCCATGCAATGAATAAATTTTTGAATTTGATCTTGAAGTAGGCATTAATAGTTCTTGATCGGATCTGTCAATATCTGATAGCTGAGATTAGTTGAAGCGTTCATGTTTCAGAAGCGACATCAGTTTTACATTGTTTCTTCTTCGTCATCGTACCAGTCAGTGACATCGACCTATCCTTGCCTGTGGGGAATTAAAATTTTGTATATAAGCTTGGGAAATCATTTAGAGCCCTCCGGATGTCATCAGCACTGCATGACCGAAAAAATTATTCCAGTGTTTTTGTTTTTAAAATGTTTTTTTTTTGTATTGCTCATTTGTTGCTGCATTTTTACAGGTGAGCCATGGGGATAGGAACCAGCGCATGAAAGAAGCATTGAGTACCATGGGAGCTTCTGTCTTCAGGTTTCTCTTCCTTTCTTTTGAGGCGTGCTGATGTTTTTGGCATTAGCTAAATCCGCTTTTATGTGAAAATTTTCTGAGATTAAGAGAACAAAAAATTTTAGGATTTTTTTAATGCATTCGAGAATATCTATTTACAGAATGTGTTTGTGGATATTATAACACAGTACAAACAGAAAATACTAGAGTTATTTTGTACTCACATTTTCAGAGATAGTCTATAACTTGTCTATGGTTGGAAAGGAGTTTAGGAACAATGACTATTTGATTGCTTAGATTTGTATAACTTAACGAACACTGTTTGAGAAAGCAAAGGGTACTTGCTTTCACTTGTATTTGTATTTGTGTTTTTATGTCTATTAATACTTCTCTAAATTCTTGGGCTTCATTTCTTTTAGGCTTAGCTTGTCCACAAATATTTCGTTAGTAATTTGCTTCTTGTTTTGAAATTTTCTCTCATTTCGTTCTGCAGTGGAATTACGCTTACAAAACTAGTTGGAGTACTTGTCCTTGGGTTTGCAAAATCAGAAATTTTCGTGGTACTTGATTTTTCCCCCCTTTCATCTTTTAAATGCCTTTTGATGTCGATATCACGTACTATATTAAGTAGTTTTATTGCTTTTGCAGGTTTATTATTTCCAGATGTACCTGGCGTTGGTTGTTATCGGTTTCTTGCATGGCCTTGTATTTTTACCTGTAAGTTTACTTTCCTTCAACATAAACCATTATTTTAAAAACTCCACATCGTCATCGTGCAACATGAAAAACCCTCCTTTCGGGGCTTCTTCTATATCGTTTTTTACCTACATGGGGCCCATGCCCCAATGGCGGAGTCATCCTTTTACTTCAGTGGGGGCATACACCACTGCTCAGCAGCACCTTTTGCTCTTCTTTTGTCTCTTTCCTTTTTGTACAGAGTTTTAAAGATAATCGGGTAAAAAGACTGTAGATTAAAATTTTAGTGGCGGCTTATACATGGATAACCAATTGAGTGTGGGCAAAATAGGAAAATATTAAGATTTTTAATGTACAATTTTTTATTTAAAAAAAAAAAAAATTCAGTTGGGGCTGCTCCATACACCTCTACCACTGGGCCAACCACGTATCTCATATCTTCACCCAACTTGGGTTGGGGATGATTAGTACTACTCTATTTTCCTTGTTATACAAGTGTACAGTTCATAGGCAAAATGGTAGCAAGTCTTATGCTGTGAAGTCATTTTTGGCGGTGAGTTATAGGATATTGGAAGAGAAATATACTATATTCGAAGATAACAAGGTCCATGGTGAAAGCATTATTGTCATCTATGGATTATCCCATTGCTAATTTCTCAGCCTGGACATTAACGAAGGGTTTCACCTCGTTATTTTGCAGGTCATATTGAGTCTGTTTGGTCCAATGCCGAAAACAGTAGTAGTCGAGCAATGGGAAGAAGGATCTTCGGTACAATTGAGCTGATAGGTGGAAAAGCATGAACCTCATTTTTTTGGCGAATTGTGCTCTTCTCACATGTATAGCCTTATTATAATCATGCTTCTGTGGACTTTAATGTTTAGGGGAAAAGAATTGTTAGTTACAGGAAGAGAATCACACCTTTAATACTGTTAGAAAGGAACTCTTGGAACAGTATTATAGAACTCTGGATATTCATCAGAAAAAGAAAATAGACGCTTTTAAACTATGGTTTTTATGTTTTCGCTTCTGTTTTTATTTTTCTTCCTTTCAGCTTTTGCTATATAATTTCGTTGTTTTCTGTTTGAATAACGACATGTCGTTTTTAACTATGTTGTCGTTTCTTTATATGGTTTTATAATTGAAATCAACGACATTTTTTTTTCAAACGACAAATGCTTTTGAAAGACGGAAGACGCCTTATTTACTAGAAACGACATGATATTTTTGGGGTTGTAAAGTTTGTGATCTATCATTGTTTTATCTTTTTTTAGAATAAACACGTTTCGCATACACTACTTTCGGGCCTGTTTCATTAAAACCAATAATCGAATCTGTCGTTCTTTATGTTTGATGTCGTTTAATCAAAGAAGACGTCGCATTTTAGACAGGCCTCGCGCAATGTTTACTACTAGACTCCAAGCCAAAGACATGCCGTTTTCTGAACACAGAGACAATAATACTTTCAAACATTCGGCGACACGACGCTTTTTCTTAAGCGGCTGCAAACTTATGAGCGGAAACGGAAATGTGGCTCAACTAATCAAACGGCAGCAAATGTTAAAGAAGAAAACGACATGTAGTCCGTCAGCAAACTCGTAACAAAGGACGAGGTGTCGTTTATGTGGGGAAACCGACTAGAGTCATGTGTCAAGGAACGTATTTTGATGACATCATCTATGCAAATCGTCTAAATAAAAATAAGGATTATTTGCACTATCAGCCCGTGATCTATAAATATTGTACCATGTTAGTATCTGATTATTTCCCGTAACAAATTATTTCCCGAAATTTTGATATTTCAGACCTTGACACTAAAATTAGTGAAGGATTTCAAAATATTTAATGGATCCATAATGTTGTTATTTTAAATTTTATTTACATAAGATGTTCTCTAGTTATCTTAAAGATTTTAACTTTTTATAATTAATATAACTATAACTAATATAACTATTTTTGTCAATTTTTTAATTCTATATGATTGAGATGATATTATCTCTTTTAATGAATGAAAAATATTAGGGACACAACTCTAATATTAACTTTTGAGTACCAATCTATGTGGTATGTAAGTTATTATTATTTTATTGATAAGCAATTAAAATATTATCACATCAATTAATTACTTCTACCAATAAAAATATGACACGTGAATTGGTACTCAAAAAGTTGAGATTATAGTTGATTTCCCTAACACCACTTTTAATGAATATCGGTTTTTTGTTTTAAGATCTGATGCGAAAATTAATATGATCAAACCAATCCGTGATTGATGAAAATAAATCTTTCACGATACATACTAAAATGGTCAAAGAATAAAAATTCATAGACCCTAATTTAGGGTTAATTTCATTAATAGCACCTGTAGAAATCTTATTATTAAAAATAGTATCAGTTTTTTTTCCCTTCATTAATAGCACTTAATGTGGGGTCCAGTAGCATTTAATGTATATCAAATTACAGGTTTACCCTCATCTCCTATCAGCTCAAATATCCTTCTCCCTCGCATGGCCCAAATTTTTTTTTCAAACCAACATCTACAGTGTTTTGGAGAGAGAAAACTGAAATCTAGAGAGAGAAAGAGTTACCACCCACCGGAATCTTATTTTTTTTCACATTTTCGCCTAGCCCCCCACTCATTTTGAAACCCAAATCTTCATATAATAGAGAGAAACTTCCATCGAAAGTTTTTTTTTTTAAATCTAACATTTTTGGTCATTTTTGAGTAAATGTCATTCATGTTATGACCATCCGGTCATAATAGTTATGACCTGTGTTAAAATTTTTTTTTTTAAAAAATCTAACATTTTTGACCATTTTTTAGTACATGTCATAACTGTTATGACTGGGTAGTCATAACAGTGTGGTCATAACGGTTATGACCGGGTGGTCATAACAGTGTGTTCATAATGGTTATGACTAGGTGGTCATAACTGTTATGACCGGGTGGTCATAACAGTGTGGTCATAATGGTTATGACTAGGTGGTCATAACTGTTATGACCGGGTAGTCATAACAGTGGGTCATAACGGTTATGACCACCCGGTCATAATAGTGTGGTCATAATGGTTATGACTAGGTGGTCATAACTGTTATGATCGGGTAGTCATAACAGTGGGTCATAACGGTTATGACCGGGTGGTCATAACAGTGTGGTCATAATGGTTATGACTAGGTGGTCATAACTGTTATGACCGGGTAGTCATAACAGTGGGTCATAACGGTTATGATCGGGTGGTCATAACAGTGTGGTCATAATGATTATGACTAGGTGGTCATAACTGTTATGACCGGGTAGTCATAACAGTGGGTCATAACGGTTCTGACCGGGTGGTCATAACTGTTATGACCGGGTAGTCATAACAGTATGGTCATAACGGTTATGGGTAGTCATAATAGTGTGGTCATAACGGTTATGACCGGGTGGTCATAACTGTTATGACCGATAGTGTAACACAGAGGTCATAACGGTTATGACCGCCTGGTCAATATCGTTGTTACCAAAATTATATGTGAAAATTTAACAGTTACAGGAGGTCACAACAAAAATTACCAGGCGGTCATTATGAAAATGACCGATCCTGTAAGAAGACTAACTGTTAAACAAATTCATTTTCATAATGAAATTTTTTTCCCCTTTGCAAACAAACCGTTAAACGAAAACTTTTTAAACATTGAAACGAAAAAGTAATTTTTTTAACTTTGGACTTCTTTGATTCCTTAACTTCGATTTCCCCTCAACCCTTTATCGGCCACCATTCTCTCGATCTCTGGCGCCGGTTTTTTAAACTATTCTAAGCTATTTATAGATGCCTTTCGTGGTGGTTTTGGACGGTTTCCGAGCGGTTCCGGCCGATTGCAACTATTTCTCTCTCTAGATTTCATTTTCTCTCTCTAAAATACTGTAGATGCTGGTTTTCTGGGGCATGCGAAGGAGATGAGGATAAACCTGTAATTTGACATACATTTAATGCAGCTCGGCCCCACATATCATGGGTTTTGATGACGTGGCGGTATCAAAAGTGAAGGGATGAAAAAGTGGTGCTGATTTTAATATTATTTTCCCCACAGGTGCTAAAAGTGAAATTAACCCTTCAACCCAAAAAAAAAAAAAAAAATATCCAAGTACAGATCAAAGTGATACAAAACTTGGGCTAACGCTGCTAGTAATCCTAAATGTGCTTTGTGGTCAAATGCTTAATTGTTTGTTCCATGTTCTTTGGGCATGGACGAATCCATTTTATGAATACCAGTCAATGGAATCTTTTTAGGTCTTGGCAAACATTTACGTTTTGATAATTTAATTAAATATTTTAAATTAGATATTTAATTAAAAACGGATCTAAGAGAATCCATGTTTTCTCGAACTCCGTAGTCTATTCTTTTAGTTTTTGTTTTAGTTTTTGTTTGGTGAATAAGTTTGAGTTGAAAATTTTAAGTTTTAATAGTAATTTTTGTTGACTTTTTAGAAAAAAATAAAAAACTTTTTCAGAAAAAATAAAAATTTTTTTCAAAAAAAAATAAAAAATTACAATTTAATTTGAGTTAAACTTGTCGTCTGACCTTAATTCTAGCAACACCTTATCTCCCGCCAAGTTAGAACGGAAAACGAACTGGCTAGTTGAACAGGAAATCTCTCTTACGTTGAACCAGTAGTACTATAATATATATACAATATAAATATATATATCTATCTATATATATTTTAATGGAGCAAGCAACGACATTCACCAAAGCTCTCCTCAACAACGCCAGCAATCCCACCCTCGCATGGCTTCTCTTCAAGCGCACACTCTCCTCTCCCACCTCCACTTCCTCCGACCTCCGTCTCCGCTCCGTGCCCGTCGTCGCTCGCATCCTCATCGCCTCCAAAATGCACCGCGAAATCGACGCTCTGCACCAACTTCTCCTCTCCTCGGAGCCTCCCGAAACCGCCCACGCTTGTCTACTTTCCCTGGTGAAGATTTTAGCCCATTCGGGTCTCTCCAACAAGGCCGTTTCTCAATTCAAAGCCCTTCGCTTACAGTTTCCCGACAAGGTCCATTCAGCTTTTCTCTACAATTTGCTTCTCAGGTCCTCCATTGGTGAAAAGAGTGTAGATTCTTTGTCTTGGTTGTATAAAGATATGATTGATTCCGGGGTTGCCCCCGAGACGTATACGTTTAATCTTTTGATTGGTGCGTTGTGTGATTCGGGTCATTTGGAAGATGCCCGTGAGATGTTTGATAAAATGTCTAATAAGGGTTGTCGTCCGAATGAGTTTAGTGTTGGGATTTTGGTTCGTGGGTATTGTAGAGCTGGGCTTGCTGACCGAGCTTTGGAGTTTTTGGATAAGAGAAGTGATGTTTTGCCTAATAGGATTGTGTATAATACTTTGATATCTAGTTTCTGTAGAGGAGGTAGGACCGAGGAAGCTGAGAAATTAGTAGAGAAGATGAGAGATTATAATATGTCTCCAGACGTTGTTACCTTTAATTCTAGGATTTCGGCGCTTTGTAAGTCGGGGCAAGTTATTGAAGCTTCTAGAATATTTAGAGATATGCAAATAGACCAAGATTTGGGGCTGCCAAGACCTAATATCATAACGTATAATTTGATGCTCGAGGGGTTCTGCAAGGAAGGGATGTTTGAAGAAGCGAGGACTCTGTTCGAGACAATGAAAAAGAATTCTGAGTTTGTAAGTTTGGAAAGTTATAACATATGGTTGCGGTTTTTGATAAGGGACGGGAAGCTGTTGGAGGCAAGATTGCTCCTTAAAGAAATGGTAGATAAAGGAATAGAGCCAAGTATCTGCACATATAACATCATGATGGATGGTTTATGCAAGAGTGGGATGTTTTCTGATGCAAGAATGATGATGGGATTAATGATAAGCAGCAGTATTTCCCCAGATACGGTAACCTACACTACTTTACTCCAAGGGTACTGCAATAAGGGAAAAGTCTCTGAAGCCAACAAAATTCTGCAGGAGATGATGATGAATAATTGCCATCCGAATATTCGTACTTGCAACATTTTGCTACACAGCCTTTGGAAGGAGGGGAGAACATCGGAAGCAGAGGTGCTGCTTCAAAAGATGAATGAGAGGGGTTATGGTGTAGATACTGTGACCTGCAACATTGTGATTGATGGCCTTTGTAACAATGGGAAATTGGAAAAGGCTATTGAAATTGTGAGTGGGATGTGGACTCACGGAAGTGCTGCCCTTGGTCACCTGGGGAATTCTTTCATTGGCCTGGTTGATGATAATGATATTGGAAGAAACTGCAGGCCTGATTTAATAACATACTCTACCATAATCAATGGATTATGCAGTGCTGGGAAGCTAGATGAAGCGAAAAAGAAGTTCACGGAGATGATGAGGAAAAGGTTGTGCCCGGATTCGGTGATATATGATACGTTCATACGTAGTTACTGCAAGGAAGGGAAGATATCATCGGCGTTTCGGGTCTTGAAGGACATGGAAAAGAAAGGTTGCAACAAGAGCCTCCAAATTTATAACTCATTGATTCTCGGCTTAGGAAGTAAAAATCAAATATTTGAAATATATGGACTGCTAGATGAGATGAGAGAGAGAGGAGTTTCCGCTGATGTTTGTACTTACAATAATGTGATTAGCTGTCTCTGTGACGGAGGGAGAATTAAAGAGGCCACTTCTCTTTTAGATGAAATGCTGCAAAACGGTATATCCCCTAATATTAGTTCCTTCAGAATATTAATCAAAGCTTTCTGCAAAGCATGTAAATTTGAAGATATGCAGGAGGTATTTGAGATTGCTCTTAGCGTGTGCGGCCATAGGGAAGCCTTGTACAGTCTGATGTTTAATGAGTTGTTTGCTGCAGCTGAAATCTCAAAAGCTAAAGAGGTTTTCATAGCAGCATTAGACAGAAATCTTCATATAGACAATTTCCTCTATAAGGATCTCGTTGACAAACTTTGCAAAGATGAAAAGTTAGATGAAGCCAGTAGCATTATTAAGTACATGTTAGATAAGGGATATGGTTTCGATCCTGCATCGTTTATGCCGGTCATCGATGGTTTGGGTCAGAAAGGTAACAAGAATGAGACTGATTTACTTGCAGAGAGAATGATGGAAATGGCCTCAGAAGGTAGGGTGAAAAATAAACTGTACAGGCAACAGAAGGGGATAAATCAAAGAATTTCACGCAAGAGTGGCAGCAGTGATTGGCAGACCATAGTGCACAGGTACGATGAATTAGGAATTATCTTTCTTCGTTTCTTCCTAAAACTAATTGTGATACAGTGCGCTTTTTATTTGCTAATGTCATAGAGCTTTTAAAATTTGCTTATTGGTATCTTTATTTATGGACGTCACCAAGAACTTTACATCAACCTTTGAGTAAATGATAGAGAAGTTGCTCAGAATTGCTCTATTCTGAGATATACTATACTATGCCATTTTTGTATAATGATTGGCATCTTTTGAGTAAGACTAAAGATTATACTTCGGATATGTTACGAAATTACTTCTAGCGTCCCTTTAGCACTTTGACTGATCAATCTATCCTTGTTCCTTTTTAAGAGCTTTGGATATTATGATCTTTTCTCTTATTATTTCCTTTATCTGACAGAGATGATGGCAGTGGAACTGCGCTGAAAACTCTCAAAAGGGTACAGAAAGGCTGGGGTCGTGAAAGTATATCAAGTTTGCAGCCACGGTATGCAAAATTTCTTGATTACTGGGAAGATCCCTTGGAGTAGCTTGGACGGATGGCAGGTAATGATAGAACAACTGCGTGACTGGTCCCAAGAAATTGAATGCAGAAAAGGATTTACGCTTCTAGATGAGGTTGTCCATGCTCGGTTTCACGATTAAGCTGCTTTTTTTGAGATTTTAATTGGGTAAGACGGTACGTAAGCCTGAAACAATTGATCGCTATCTTGTGAATTGACTAAGTTAATTCTAGAGGGGAGTGGCACCATCTTTTCATCATATAATTATGATATTCTAGTATTAGATTCTGTAATATTTGTGGTGACTCACCAATTGTGATCTGTTGACGTGAGAAAATGTATTGCTTTAGAAATGTAAATTTTTTCTGAGAACTTTGGAAATGTAAACTATTTCTTGAAAATAGTTGCCTTACAGCATTTTAATAGTAGATACAGAGGACAAAGCTTTTGAGTTGGCAAAAAGGTGAGAAATTTAACATTTCCCCTATAGTGCCGTTACTACGGCTAAAAGGTTCATAACATTCGGTTGTTTAAAAAGACAGGGAAAAAAAAAAAAAGTAAAACTAAATTGAAGATGGACGTTAGTTTACTCATAAGCTATAGTCACATGCACTGAACAAGAGTTGAGTAATTTAATGTGTTGAAGGTTAGATTCTAGCAATTTGACAAGCATCTTTGGAGCTTTATGCACTAATATGGGTCCTTGTAATAATTTATTTTCTGCTATATATGTTTCTCCCATGTAGTTAAAAAAAAAGGTAAAAGAAAAAGAATAAGATAAAGAAAAATAATGATAGTATTGACGTAGTGCTTAACATGGTTCACGAGCCCGAGCAGCCTATTTGATTTATGCATCTAATACCATATACTTCATTAATTCCATCTACGCTTCCATTGGGTCTAAAAAACAAGATCCAATGGGTTTTAAACTGACAAGAAAATGAACAGATAACTAATGTTTGTTACCATGAACATAATCTCCTCTTTATAACCATCTAGGTCTAAAATTACAAACCGATAACAAATTCATGTGCATATATACAGGGTTTAATTAATAAAATAACTAAGTAGCTAGACAGAGGTGACTTATTGGGTCCTAGCATGGGCTATTGCTGCTGCCAAAAGGACCTTCTTCATTCAGCAGAGAAGCTTGTTGGATGCATAGTCTCATTGTGTGGTTCTGAGATTGCCGGTGTATCTCCAAACACTCCTGCAGGTCAGCGTTGCATGCCAATAGAACCCACTCTCTGTCATCGTCCATATACTTGATGTCGACTGTACTGATGTCATCGAGGTCGAACAGCCTCGCAATCTCTATCTGCAAATCGCTGAAGGTACAGTTGGGTAGCAAGCTGAATCTGATCTTTTTCTCCCCGAAGTTTGCTTTCACTCTGAAAGCAAACCCATCTCGGCCACTTTCTGCCAAAGAAGGTAGAGTTTCGAGAATGCGGTTATGATCACTCAGTGTCTTATAGCTTTGGGACCTTGACATAAGGTTTGCTTCTTCCTGGTTGGAGGCAAGAAATTCTGCATCACTACAAGCTCTTTTCAGCACCCCAGAAGGGTCTTCAGTTATTAAAGCATGATCCTCAGGAAAAGCATTAAAAGTAGCCGTGGCGGTGTCATGTTGCTGTAGTCCAGCAGAAACACTTGGAGCAGAAGTCTGACTGCACAAGGATGATGAAGATTTCAGAGCATGACTGTAAAAGCCACTCTCTGGTTGAGAATTTGATTGATTTGGATAGCCTCTTATATTTGTTGATGAAAAATTCTCATTTGCCTCGAGCTTTGGAGAGTTCAGCTGTGGGAAGCTCGAGTAGAAGGATCCGATTTGGATGGCACCCTCAGCACCTTGGACGGAGTCGATCACGAGTTGCAGTTTCCTCAGAGAGTGGCCAACCTTCTTGATCTTTCGAGATGGCCATCTGGTGATTCCATGTGACCTGCATATCCTCTTCAGAGTGGTGGGGCAAACTACAGGTGAAAACAAACTGGGTCAGAATGATCTACAGGTAAACTAGCTATAGCTAAAATATAAAATAAAGAGTTCAACAAACGAACGGTAATAACATTAAATTCATCTCCATCTGAGAAAAAACTTGTTTTAAAATTGTTCATTTGTCAAAAGGGTGGGCTTTAAGAATTTTATTTTAGTAGTCTACAGATTATTATAGCGACAATAAGTGTCTGCATCTAATTTTGTTAAAGTTTAGAGGATATCTTGTTTCTTACCGCCTATACTCTTCGCAGCGTCTTTGAGGCTCCCTGCAAAGTATTGCCGGAGAATGGGCAAACTTATGGTCTTCTCTGTCTTTGTCCTCCTCTTCTCACCGGCCTTCCTTGCCCCTGAAGATCGACGCCCGCCAAAAGAGTAAGAATCTACACCTCCCTCAACAGAGCCTTTGGCCCCCGAACACTGTTGAAGCTGCCCAAATTCTGTAAACACCTGACCATTGGCTAAATCATCATGATTGCTATCCCAATGGGTTGTCACTCGAAACTCTTCTTTCGGCTCTTCTGTCTGATAATCCAATGACACGGAGACTCCCCGGCCCTGCTGTTGAGCCTCCATCCTATGAGCAACCCAGGAAGATTCTTTTGTAGAGAGTTCTCCAATTAGAGAAGTCCCCAATTTCTGAGTTTCTTCTTTGCAAAATCCAACATCCGAGGCATTAACAACTTCTTCTTCATGTTCTTTCTCTATCACAACATGTAGAGTCCTACAAGCCTGCTGTATGACGATGGACAAGGAGTTCAACATCTGCTTTTGCTCTTCCGGGTCCGTGCACTCCTTGGGCAAGAAAAACTCCAACACGAAATCAGATGATCCGGTGTAGATGCTTCGGAGAGGGATCGCCACAGCAGCTCGCAGGCCAAACATCCTGGCATGGTGAGACAGGGGGTATTCCGTCTTGCTGAAGGCTGTTATGTCTGTCGCGAAGCACGGTTTGTTGGTGGTGAAGGCTCTTCCAACGATGCCTTGTCCTCGGAACAAGTGGTGCACGGAGCAGGCCTCGTGGAAGCCCAAGATCTCCAGATCGGAGACTAAGCAAGCAGAGTCCACTGTCGAGACGCAACGAGCATAGGTCTCGTCGGAGTGGCGGCATCGGCCTTTGCCTTGTTGGTGACACGGCGCCCAAGTTAGAACCAAAGGTAATCTGTGAATCTTGCAGACGGATATCAGAACCTCTACTATCTCACTCAAGGCAGCTTGGTATAACTCATCACAAACCTGAACAAGAAAAAGAAAAACAGAAAACACAAAGTGAGCTTGGGGGAGTTAATAAATGAAAAGATAGTTATACATACATACATATATATATATATATATATTTTTTTTTTTTTTTTCTTTTTTGAGTCTTACCTTTACAGTAGGAGGGCTGAAGTTTTGAGAACTCTTAAGATCAAAAGCCTGCAAAGTTGCCATACTTAATTAATTAGAACAGAATATTGAGTACGAAGAAAAGAAAGACCAAATATAAGAAAATCATGTTTACAAGAGAGATATTAAACCGTTGTTATTATTAGTCTTTGAAATGTTTTTCAATCGAAGAAAAAGGTGGAAAAAACTTTTGAATATCAACTACTAGTGGTAGAAATATAACAAGAATTTACACAAAATTTCAGCAACGTAATGAGTAATTGAAAATTTATATGACGTCAAAAATAAAAAGTCATTGCAATTAGTCCCCACGTGTCTCACGCCTTCAAACAAGAAAAACCCTTGAGGATGCCAAGGGACACTTTAATATAAGATCTTCACATTGAACTTGAGACGAGCCAATATATATATTTAATATATATATGTGTGTGTGTGTGTGTGTGTGTGTGTGCGTGTGTGATCATTTCCGTAAGTATATACCGAAACGTACGTCGGAGCTCGCACTATGCCATTAATCACATAACGAATCAAATCATATCATGCAATTATACATATCATGTATAAACCTCAATCACGTAAAACATATCCAACTTGACAATAACAAGAAATGAAATCATTAACCCACGACCAAACCATATGTATACAATAATTAATCACGTTACTCAACGATACTACCAAAAAAGAAGAGAATGTTTATAGATTTATATATATATATATACACACACACACACATATATGCTTACGCACATTATCAAACCAACTTTAAACTGACAAGAAATGAAACCATTAACATAAATCTCATTAGTCCATCATACTAAGTAACAAGAAACAAGAAGATATATAGATATAGATACATATATACATGTTTATATATATATATATATATATATACATTTAAATACCTCAAGGGCTTGGCAGACATATTCAAGTTCAGGACGGTAGTTGACCTTCTGGGTAGTCACGACAATCTCAACAACGCCCAAGCAAGAGCCACTCCCACGCTCAAATATGGGAAGCGCCAACGACCCACGAACATCATACTGCTTAGCATAGTTAATCCTCGGGCACTCATAGCTCCTGAAGTACCGCACATCTGGGGTCCACTCCGGCAGCTTTCCCAAGAACACTTGACTCGGCAACCCAACCGACTCGGCCAAGTCCTCCTCCGCTAAGAACTGTTAGTCCCTCGACACCATTCTGTAGCTGGCCAAGCTCTTGCTGTTCGGGTCCAGCGTGTACGGCTGGTCGTATTTGGTCAGAATCTGCCTCCCTCCTCGCCTGATCGGGACCCATATCTGGATCAAAACATCTCTATCTTTTGTACACTCCTTCAAGTACCCAATTGCCAGCATTAGCCTCTCCCTCTTGAAGGACGATGGCCCGATTCAGAGCCTCCGGCCTAACTCCGTGGTGTCGAAGCTCTCGGTTTCTGCAACGTGGTGGTCTGGCTCTTCTTGGTCTGGTGTTGTCTGGTAGACAGTGACGGTTGCACAATAAGGCCAATGGGGACACGTGCCCCCCCCCCCCCCCCCCCCCCCAAAAAAAAAACCAAAACGACATACAGCTAATGTATATTGGGGTTTATGAAGTGCCCCCATAAAAAAATGACAACAAGCAAATGTATGTCGGCATGCCTGCAGAAAGTATATTGAGCTCTTTATGACTTGGGCACTTTGGCTTTGCTTCGACTCCTCCACTCTTTATTTATTAAAGTTCTAATTATTCAATTTGTATTTTGAGTTTGTTATCCCTCTTTTTGTAAAATGCATACCCCTTTTTTTTTCTTTTTTTTTTTTTTTTTTTCCTACAGTCTTCTTTTTTTTTTTTTTAATCTTCTTTCTCATTCATTTCATTTCTTTCTAGAAAAATCATACTGCTACCATTTTTTTCCTTTCCATCTAATCCTTTTGGTGACCATCTTTCCTCTAGTTTTATTTCTTAGTATTTTTAATATCAAACTTTTCGTTGCTCCTCTCAATTTAATTATTCCGATAGCAACAATTAACTAATTGAGTTATTTGAATTACTTTTATTTGCAAAATATCATTAAAATAAATACCAGATTGGTCTAATATTTTGTACTTTTAGTAATGATATTGTTTTTTTTTTTTTTAATTTTTTTTTAATTTTCTGGAAGTTGCATAATACTCTATAAAGTTTTGTTACTAAAAATGTTGGAAGTTTTATATGAGTTTGTTATATATATATATATATATATATATTTCTATATTGTGCCCTCACTAGATTCGAATCCTAGATCATCACGGAAGAAGAGTTGGGTGGTTCCAATGAAGAGAGCAAATTGTTATTGTTGTTTTGGTTGTAATGGGAATTGGAAGAAGAGTCTAGAAGAGCTCGAGAAGCTGAAGAGGAAGAGCCTGTGCTGCTGGACTCTAACCAGCAGCCGTCGAAGAGGAGCTGATCCATGAAATCTACTTCCATCGTCGGGTCCGAGAACGGCGTCGACGTCCCGAACGACCTCGTGTTCGGCATCATGGCTCCGTATTCCATTGTATGTCTGCTTCAGATTTTGGCCAAAAATGAGTCAACAAAAACCAAGAAAAGTTGCATGATGCGAAAAAACCCTAACTAAACAACTTTCGAGATCCAAAAGATAGAATACATAAGAAACTGGAATATTATTTGATGTAATTAAGGATTCGAGATAGAAAGTTAAAAAACAGAAATTAACCACCCCGTTTGTTAAAACTTAAAAAATTAATTTACTCCTTCTAGAGTTAGCTAGCCATCAAAAAAAAAAAAAATAATAATAATAATAATAATACATGCATAACGCATGAAATTAAAGCAACCAAGGTACTAAAAAAAAAAAACTTGGTGAAGAAGAGAGAGAGAGAGAAATTCCCAATAATACTCACTATCATGTGTGAAACTCGAGAAAATTTATCCCATATGTGATTTTAACAAGCAGTAAAAATCCGGATCTGGGTCCGAAAACACGAAAAAAAAAATATATATATATATATAAATACATATAGTGATTAAAAGCAGTCTCTCAAAACGATGTTCAAAAGGGTTCTGATATTTGATCTTTGCTTTTCTTTTCCTTGAATATTTCCAAACCGATCACAAACGATTGATTTTTTTTTTTCCCCTTCTTTTCCCAGTTCTTGTTGTTGTATCTCTGTATATGACCCCTAGCTAATACTTCCCTCCGACTGGACGTGATGGGGGAATCTCCTATTTAACAAACACGAGAAATATAATAATCAAGAGAGAAAAAAAAAATGAGATGAATCTAATCTTTTAATCTTATAGACCCGCAACAGAAGGTACAGCTAGCTATAGTATTAGTAGTAGTCGGTCATATGTTACAGTAAGTTACTTAATTTGATCATTTCCTTCTGATCTTTCTCTCTCCTCTCTCTCTCTCAACACAAGGAAAATAAATCAAATTATATTTTTCTTTGATGAAGTAATTTCTTTCTTAATTGATGCTAAAATATATAAGGAATATGTCACTTTCATCCGTATATTTTTAATTAACTTCCTTTTAAGTTGCGTGGGGGCCACAGCCTCTTTATTATCGAGCTCCCACGAGTAACATTTTAACTGTAGTAATACTGTATATTACCACGAAAATTAACATTTTTTTTAAAATAATTTTTTAACATATTAATTTTACCTTTAAAACCAAATTATACGTTAACAATTTTATTTTTTACTTTTTATGTGGAATAAATCCAGAAATGGAATCCTTGTTTAGAATCACATTATTCAGATTCCTTTACAGAGAGATCAGATAAGTAATACATATATATAGTAGTATTAGTATCATATCTCCTTCAAGTCCTCGTACATATGCAAATACTTTTTTTTTTTTTTTTGTGTGGCTAAATAAGTCCTTATTGTTTGATCAAATTAAGGCAAAAAATATACACAAACAGTGACAAGAATGCTGTTCTTAGGTAGCTAGCAATTTGTACAAAATATGGAAAAGAATGGAAGATATATAGTAGTTAGTTAATAATTATTTAGGACCGAAATTTGGAATCTGATTGGTTAGGGGAGGCCGTGGGTCCCACTGAACATCGGCCGGCAATAATATTAGGGTCAACATCAAAAGAGCATCGAAAATTAGACGTTGATTATATGTATTGCATGATCAAGTTGTATTGGCTAGATTAATACTATACAAATATATGTGTGTGTGTATATATATATATATATAAGCATATCTAATAACAGTACTGTCAGTTAAATAATTCTTGTTCAAGTGCAGATTCAAGCATGATTGAATTTTTTATACTGTGAACAAGAAAACATTCATTTAATCAAATGGATTTTAGATGACATCCAAATTCAGCATATATATAACCATATTATATATACTTATATATTATGTTTATAAACAGTACTTGTAGTGATGTATATTATGGAAGCAGGAAGCTTCTACACATGTTGCTCTGAAATTATTGTTATGCATATTTAAGCATTATTATAGAAACACCCCCAGATCATGCTTATCTTTGTAAGGCACAAAATTAATTTTATTTGCATTTGCTACATATGGTCATTGGGACAATATATATTAAGGATAACTACGTACCGTGTGTGTACGTGTGTGTCTATATATATGTGTGTATGTGTGTGTAAATATTTTCTTTTGTTGAAATTAGAGTGCACAGTTACTGGTTGCTAAGCAAAAAATAAGTAAATATCTATGTAAATTAATTAACAATGGAACTAAAAAGATTATGTATATCAAATTCTAAGGAAATCTATCGAAGTGATCTTCTGCTTAATTATTTATAACTTAGCAGTTATGACATCTTCTCGAAAAAAAAAAAAAAAAAAAGCAAAAGTTTTCCTTCAAAAGAGAGAGAGAAACAGAAACTAAAACAAGTGATGATATCTATGTTTTACTCAAAAATTTACGATGGAGCAAGATGAGGTTGCAATAAAGAAAAGCTAAAAATCGTTTTGAAGTTCTCTATTACACTACTTATTCTTGAAATTGCATGATGGATAGAAACATATGTTTATTTACAAAATCATGATAGGAATTTATGACCGGAATAAGAAAATCAATTGTTATGTATATATAACAATGAGAAGAAAATTTAAGTCCTTGGATCTCTTTGTTATTGAATAATGTTAAAGGGTATTGGTAATATCCAATAACACCTACGCTGGTAGAGAATGAGACTCGTTTTTTTATTGATTGTAGTGTTCAATACCACTAATATTATCTCAAAGCATTTTTTTTTGTTATTAAATTTTTATAATTATAAGATAAAGATATCAAATTTATTTATATGTCCTTTAACATCTCGTCATAACATAACAATTATTTAATAAATAAGTAAATATTTAAAAGTAAGAATCAAATACTTATCATTATTATTCCTTTATTTTTCTTTGCCAAGTCCATCACATTTCTTATTACATTTTTCATGGTAAGGTTTTTTGTTGAATAATTCCTTTATGAACAATGTTAGGTAACATCGGTTATGTTAAACATCACTCACTAATAGAGGGAGAATTCCACAATATGAGACCCATCAATGTGACCCACCTCTTTATTAATGTGAAGTTTAATATCATTAATATTCTAAAGCATTTTTCTTCCTTTATGGTTAGTTAGACATGCTAATACATTTTATACAAGCAAATTTAACGTGAAGAAACGATAATTTATGATTTGGGTTTTGCAAATTAGATCCAATATATACCAATTGAGTGCCTTTTTATTTTTAACTATAGAATAAGTTTAGATGGGAGTGACATATTTAACATGTCCCCTTGCATGTTATCAAAATGGCCATTTCATATGCTTGTCTTAATGGGGCCCTATCCTTGAATGAGAAGCGCATCATGTCACTATCGTCCAATAAGATAGAGTATGTAATCCGAAATACAGTAAATCGAGTACGTAGTGAGTTCGTCAAAATAAGCCTTCACACTTAAATCCTTGACAGACTCCACCATTATAATTCTTTTGCTAGCCATTGTTAGGAATAGACTCAAGAATTTTCAATTAGTTAATCAAGTTATGGAGGATGCCAACGCAATAGCTAAACTTTCAATTAGGCAGATCAAGAAAATAACATAAAAACAATTGTCAAAGTAACTATGCACCCACTTAAATAGAGTCGGAATATGTTGAACAGATTTCGAACACTATAAACAACAAGTCAAGAGAGAAACCGAATACTTATACTCTTGTTAAGAAAAAAAAATATAAATTGTGGTTTCAACATCTTGAGATAAATTAGAGAAACTCAAAAACATGCAAATAAACGCACTACAAGAATAAGGCCCATTAATAGCATCAGTTAATAGCGTTTTTAAAAAACTGTGATGCACGGCTTTCCTCCCTCCCATTTATTAATTAAAATTTTAGCGCAAAAGAAATCGCGCCCTCCCTCCCATTTATTAATGAATAAACTCCTTTTTTATCTTTAATTTAAAAAGTAAACCAAAAAAAAAAAAAAAAGACTCTGTATTCCCCACCTCCCTTTCCCACGAATCACGACAGTTCAACCTCTCTTCTATATTCGGTTCGCACAAAACCGCAAGCACGGATGGAAAATCCCATCCAAGGGAATTTCCTTCTCTTCTTAATGATTTTCTCCCCCTCAAATTTTCCCCTTTTATATTTTCTTTCCTCAAATTTACTCTCTCAAATAATCTAGGGTTTGAACTAGAAGGCCACCAACTTCTCTGGATTTTGCTTTGGCTTGAAAATTCGCTTCATTCTCTTGATTGATTGCGTTCCGTGAGTATATTTTCTTTATATGGGCCTTTTTATTTTCTATCTTTCACAACTTCTTTCTGTCTTCGAATTTGGCTTTTCAGAGTTTAGTCTGAAATTCGCGAAAATTGAAGGTGGGCAAATAGCCGCAGTTGTATATTTTGACTCTAATCAATCTGACCCTCTGTAATCCTCTTTATTTCTCTCTCTCATTCATTTCCTCCCTCAATTAAAAAAGAAAAAAAAATAACGAATTGCATCTTTGATTCATGTTGAAAGTCTACGGTTTGTTTGTTCCTTTGTTGTTTTCGGTGCTAGTTTGTTTGTATATATGGGTATATATATATAAAGAAAGAGAACAGTTAGTCCTGTGTATTCTATTGTGTGTTTTGCTTATGTGGTGATGATATAGTTCATTTTAGGGTATGGTTTAAAGATTTTAATTAAAGATTTTAATTTTTGGGAATTTTGCTTTTGTGTGTTTTTTTCTCTTGTATTTTTAAACAGTAATAAAGTATTGTCTCGATCAAAGTATGGTTTCAATAGTTTCCTCTGTTTTTGTTTCTCTGCCCATCTCTGTTTCTTCCTCTGTGTTTGTTTGGGTGTTTTCAGAATGAGTGTTTTTCTTTTTTAAATGATAACGAGAATACTTTGTTCACTACTATAAAGTTGAGGTCAGTTTGGTTTAGATTTTTTATTCTCTCTCTCTCTCTCTCTACTTTCCAAGGAAAAAGATAAGATAATGAAGCAATGGAGGACGGAGGTCAGTTTGGTTTAGATTTTTTGTTGTTTAGCTGTTTTGGATGGATATATAAAACTATAAGAATATTGTTAATGGCCAGATTCTTCGATTTGCTGCGATATATTTCTCATTTATATGTACGAAAACTTATTCAATGCCTTGCTTGTAACAGGAAATTCCTATGTCGATGGATAGAGATTGGTTACGGCTTAACAGGTAAATAAATTAATGTAAAATATGCAATTACATGTTCTTATAGGAGAGCTCTTTAGCTAGATAATGTGATGCTGTTAAACAATTACAGAGTTACTAAGGAGTATATAGAAGTTTTGGCAATTTTGTGTCAGTGGAAGAATGCAAGATTATGGGCCTTAAATCACATGATTGCCATATTCTAATTCAGCAATTACTACCGGTGGCTATAAGAGGGTTGATGTCTAAAGGTCCAAGGGATATAATAACAAAGTTGTGCAGATTTTCAATTATATATGTCAGCGTGTCATTGACAGAGAAAAGTTGATGGAATATGAAGAATCTACTGCAGAAATTTTATGCATGCTTGAGAGGTTCTTTCCCCCAGCGTTTTTCGATATTATGATTCACTTAGTGATTCATATTGGACGTGAAGTAAGGCTATGTGGACCGGTCCAATTTCGTTGGATTTACCCATTCGAAAGGTAAATTTTCAGTAACCTTTTGTTTTCCTGAGCAAAAAAAGGCAGGTTTTAGTACCTTGTTATATAGTTTTAACTACTCTTGAGCAAAAAAACTACTATTATAGGATGCAGATAGGCATTGGATTTAGTAAAATTTTTTGGATTTAGTAAATTTTTTCTTTGAAGGTATATGAAGGTACTTAAAGGATATGTAAGGAATCGTGCAAAACCTGAAGGATGCATTGCAGAGGGCTATCTTGCAGATGAGTGCATCAGTTTTGTTAGTGAATTCATTGAAGGAGCACGGGAACTGGACAATAATCGAATGCGCAATGAAGAATTTTGCAATGACCTGATTCTTGAAGGTCGTCCAATTTCTAGTGGAAAACCTATAAAGTTGACGAATGAAATGACAGAAAGTGCACACCGTTATGTTCTATTCAATATGGCTATTGTAGAACCTTTTTTGGAGTAAGTTCTTACTATGACTTATTTTTTTCATTTTTGGTTAATATTGATATTACTTACTCGGAATTATTAATGGTCAATAGGATGCATATGGAATATTTAAGACGGACAAATAAAAGTTTGCGGAAGAATCCAAGTTTACTTTGGAAGACATGCAGAGACATTTCCATCGTGGTTAAAACAAAAGGTTTTATGAAACTATCTTATGATATTATAAGATTTTAGGTACAAACATAAGTTATTATTATTTTTTAATATATTTTTTAATTTTTACTTTTGCAGATTTGCATAGATTCAGTTGTTAATGGCTCAGAAACTTTGAGATTTCTCGCACATGGTCCTAAGACCTATGCAATGTCTTATAATGGATATATCATCAAAAAACGACCATCTAGAGTTGCTGTTTGGACCAAGGCACATACGAATAAAACTGGTGAACCTGTATCCATGGCCGTTGGTGAAGCTATTGTACTAATCTATGCCTTTTGCTTCATTATTTTAACATTGTATTATGTTGTTATATTAGGGAATGAATGTACGGATGTTTGTGTACTTGAAGCATTCAATCAAATTAATTACTAGTAGAGCAATGAAAAAACATTTATGAAATGCATCAATTATCCATACAAAATGTAGTATAATTATTAATTAACTATCAAACATATTCCAATAAGGAAAGAAAAAATACTTATAGTTTGACTGCAAATTTTGAATCAGATAAAAATAAAAATAAATATGTAGTGTTTTAAAAATGCTATTATATTAATATAAAAAAAATAAAGGCTTTTTCATTACACAACTAAAATGCTTTTAAAAACCTAGAATAGCACCAAACATATGCTATTAAATAATTTATTATAGCGATTTAATAGCATCAAAAAAACGCTATGACATGTGCAGACCTTTTATAACGTGGCCTGTTATAGCGTTTACCTATCCGCTATAATTTGTAACCATAGCGTTTTCCCCCTGTTATAGATGACAGTTTTTGTAGTAGTGACGTAATCGCTAATTTGAAAACAAAAAATGCTTATAGATTTCGTGTTTAAAAAGGAAAGGATATTAAGGTATATAAATCAATCTACTTTTAACTTAGATTCAGTTGCTTTTTTTGAAGGGTCGTTTCTTTTGTATTTTATTTTTGTTTGATTTACCATTGAGACTATATATTCTATTTTCTCTATTTTGTTTCTATTTTTCTCTCGTTTCTATAATGAGCGGAGATTTTTATTCCTAATTTCTCCTCTCTACTTTTTCAAAACAGTACGTCTCTATTGGTCACCACATTTGGTGGTCAATTGAGTGTTTAGATAATTGTGAGCAATGAAAAACTAAATGAGGATTCATTTTTCCTTAATTAATTAATTAATTTCGACTAAAACCTACGCATAATTCTAGCCTCCCTATTTTTCTTTAACACAATGCACACCACAATATTGTCATTACCATTTTCATGCATTTGCCAACATGTGAACCAATTACTAGTGGTTACTAATTTATTGACGATATCCAAAAAAAAAAAGAAAAAAAAAAAAGAAAGGCGGTTTCCAAATATATAATTTTTAAACTATGATTATGAGTAGTGTTACAGTCTTTCATCTTTCATTCCTTGATAAATTAATGCATAGTTAAGTTTATCGTGCATATTGAAAATGATATATGGAAAGATTGAAAACGTAAATGGTCAATTTTAAGCAGCTCTGGAAAGTGATATGTATGATTAAAGAATGTTATTAGTCATCTAAAGACTCGATTGATTTGTCACTGAAAATGAATATAATAATCTATATTATAGCCTTCCTAAACCTAAACAAATATGGTATATGTGTTAATTATAACTTGCTAAAAGAATCTAATTTTTTAATTAATTATGCTTTTTTTTAAAGGACTCTCGCATATAAATATAATGTTTCTCGATTTCGCACATAAGCGGCGAATTGCTATAATTATTATAATAATATTAGTGTTTAAGTCATCATTAAGTTTATTATTTCATATAAATGTTTAATTAATTAAATTAACTATATTTCTCTTACGTGCGTATACAATGTTGAACCAATTGTTTTCCCCTCTGTCACATCGAATCTTAGTCAGATGAAGTAATTAATTAATTGGTCGCACATTAACAAGTGGGAGCCTATTTATGTTGGTGGAGTTAGATATTTTTCTTTTAATTACTTTTATTAATTATTTAAAAATGGTTTTTATCAAATTTCTTTCTCATTTATCTTCAAGTTTAGAAAGTGTATGATCTGATCCTTTCAAATATATACATGTCAGATCCTATCAGACATTCAAGGAAGAAAAGATCGAGGATCTTATTGTATGTGTTAAATTAATAAATAAATAAATAAACAAAATTGAAAACCAGGCCCAACGTCAGGTTTAGGAATTAAATATCAGCAATCATTCTTTCCACCAAATTATTGACTATACTATTTTTTGGACTAATAATTATTGGATACTTTTACTATTACTGTTGGTTTAGTGCTGAGCTGAAATTACATTGTTTAGAATTAATAATTTCAGTTTAAATTAAAACCACATAGATTTTTCATCACAGGACCGCATTAATATGATCATTGAATTTAATTTAGTACTTAACTAATTAAGTTTTAATCATCAATAAATAATGTCATTGTAGGTATAACTTAACAATAATAGTACGTTGACTCTGCAAAATGAAAAGTTTAAGCACTCGTCTCGAACAACAACTCCAGACAGAGTTTTTACTACTTAACTCCAAAACTCTCAAATATATATCTCACTTTCTCTTTCTTTCTTTTCAAAAAACTGAAACTTCAAAATTTCATAATTTTCTTATATTTTAAGTCGAAATTTATTTTTTTTTTCAAATTGCATACAAAAAACTGAGATGAACGAAAGAATATTCATATTACTTTTTTTTAATACATTTTAAAAATTTTTACGTTGTTTTTTTATACCACAATTCATTTCTAATTCACAGCTCTCTCAAATCCACATTTTCAAATCAACCTCCAATACTCCATTCCAATTGTCACTCCAAACGAAGTTTAAATCCCCATTCTAATTATGAAAAAAATCTTAGAACCAAACTAGATGCTGGATTTCTACTTAGCTTTCAATCCTCATGAATTCAGCTTTTGTAAGATTTGATGATATTGAAAATGAAAGCAACAAAAAAGAATTGTAAGTAGTAGAAGTACAGGAAAATAATGATGAGAGATTCGTTATTTTTGTTATCATATGGTGATATTAATGTTATGTAATAATTTATCAGTCTCACACTCGATTTTGACATTGTTGGTGGAGATTCATCTTGCTATCTCCAGAAAAGTAATTCTTTATGGATTCGGAATGTTTTAACTATATGCCATAGTTGTCATGAACTAGTACTACTACTTCCCTATGTTTTAATTCTTTATGGTTAATTTGGGATTACTTTTTTATCCCAAATTAACCAAAAGAACATTACTTCCCTATTTAGCAAGACATTTTTTACTTTGTTAAATGAGTTTAAAATATAAAAAAAAAAAAAATTTAAAAATTAAAAAAAAAAAAAAAAAAAAAAAAAAAAACAAGAGAGAGAGAGAGAGAGAGAATATGGTTAGTGCCGGCATTGATTTTGACACATTAATTTGATAAAAATATTGCTCGGTCCATCAAATGGATACCCTTCAATTAAGGGTCTCTTTCCAACATGCAATATTTTATAATTTTAGATTAATTAATTCTAGTACTATAGATGTAAAGCCTGATTTTGAAGTGGACAAACTTATGGGGTGTTTGGTGTTTGAGTTGAGTTGAAATTTTTAAGTTTGAATAGTAATTTTTGTTGACTTTTTAAAAAAGACAAAAAACTTTTTCAGAAAAAGATAAAAATTTGAGTTTAAACTTGAACTCCAAACAGAGCCTTAATTACCATATAATTTAAGCCCTAATCCGTCGGTGTTGCCAGTTCCCGAGCTTGGATTGGTTAATAGATATACGAGTTTAGTTTAACATGTTTTATTGTTTATGATTCAAAAGTTTTAAGTCTCTTATGACGAGAAAAAGGAAAAATAATTGGTACTTGAGTTTCCCATATCAAAAATAGACGTAAGCCTGCATATTATTGAACTTCGCAATATAGTACCATAGGGCGTTGAGATTACCAAAGTTTGTTGGTTTTTAGTTTGCATTTATTCAAACAAGATGCCAGTTGAAATTGTAGTCCAAACTCCCATTAATTTTTTTATTATAAGTATTTCAAAGCTTATATAATATATATATATATATATATATATTCGTGTTCTTAAAGCTTTCCCTAAAATATATATATATATATCTAATTTAGAAAAATGGAATCGGGTAAAAGGACTACGTAGCACTTGTTGAAAATAACATGAAAAATGGAGGTCTCCTCGAGATGTTGTGTAAAATAATCTCTAATCAGTTTGTTATTATGATCTCATGAGATTCTGATTTTTAGTTCCCAATTTTTTTGAATAAATCTTACTTTGATCCTTTACTTTAAAAGGTCTAAGAACAAATCAATCTGTATGAAGTTATCCTAAAATTAGTCATTCCATCGACTGTTAAAATCTCGAATGATGAAAAACACACGTTAGATCAATATGCTATTCCGTGGCTTAATTTTATAACTGTTACATGTTAGTACCCAATTTTTAAGAAGGAAATCGTGCCTTAGATCTAACCTTTAGATAGACACAAGAACAAAGTTGGATGATTTGATAAGTCATAGATTCATTATAGCACGTTTTAACAGTTGGATCAAATTGAGATATAAACGTAGTTGCATGCATGATTTAGTCGTAATTTCACATCTGACTCCACTATGATGTGAAGAGTTCAAATACTCTTATTCCAAATAAAAATAAAAATATAAATATAAAAAAGAAAGGAATTAACCCAATTTTTATTTTTTTAAATGTAATAAAATAAATAAATAAAATTGACACCAAACATTTGGTCAATTAGTTAAAATTGATCATTTATTTCAATATTGTTACGAAATATACAATAATACCAATGGAATATAACCAAAGCATGGACATTAAAGAACTGATTTTTTTTTATCTGCAATTTTTATTATTTCATTTACTTATGTCTAGATATATATATATATATATATTATTCATATAGTATATATATGCTATACACGAAGAAATCAAGAGTGAAGTCAATGAAGTATGTAATTAGGGAAACAAGTTGAAGAAGAACTATTTATGACAAGTCATCCTATGTGGAATCAAGCTGGAAAAATGAAATCTTAATTAATCATCCCTCATTTTCCTCGACGAGCCTAATTTGTGACAAGTGTATGGCATTTGCTTCGATAGCCCTATTTTTTTTTTTTTTATTATGCTGAAAGACTCCTTTTTTTTTTTTTTTTTTCAATTTCTTATTGAATAGAGGTTTCAAAGGCCCTACTATACGTAGGAGGATTAGTGGTAGACCTAATGAAGAAAGAGAACATTAATAATCGAATGTGGAAGAAAAGAGAGTCCTTCTACAATTGAATAATGCTTTTCATATTTTGCGTTACATATATTTATTTTTTTTCTTTGTTTAATAATCTTTGCTTATCTGTTGATCACTATATTTTATATAATTACAATTTATTTTAAATATATATAGTTTATTATTAGAGCTTTCAATCTCTTAAAAATTATCACTATAATTAACTAACGGATTAGTTCATCAACTTACTAACTAGTGACACAAGCAAAACGTAGGTTGTGGATGTCACAATGAAATGGCGCATGTCAACAATTAGATCATTATATATAAACAAATATATATATATATATATATATTTATGTATATCATCTGAAAAAGGAGTTATAGTATTAAAATTGAAAAGTAGTTATAAGTATGAAAGAGAATAACGCTTACACATCATAATGAAAATGACTTTCGACCCCCTCCATGTCAAATAATTCATGGGGAAGAAATATCCTCCACAACTTAAATTATTTCCACAGGATCACATGCTGCTGCAGGTAAAATTGAGCCAACAATTTTTGTTATATCATATAGAGTAGAATCTTATTCCCCGGAAAATGAGTTTTTATAAAAAATGATCTTTGACATGACTTTTTACGAGCTTTATAATTTTTTTTTTTTTATAACATGAGATCTATGAATTCTACTTATTAAAAAAAATAAAAATAAAAGACTCTTATATTTCAAAATCTGAAAATTTCTATCCAAACCCTTCACTCTCATCCACTGAATTAGTCCTAACGTGGTAGTTTTATATATAATTTGGTTACCATTTCTCATTATATATCCTTAACTAAAATGGTATTCTTAGTACTATTGACATAGAAAATTTTGATGAGCATGAAATATGTGTCAACTATTTTTAAAGTACGGTCATCAAAACTTTGTATTATTTAGTTAAAGTGCTACAAACAACTTGAGAAACCTCGAGTGGACTATGAAGTACTGTTCATTTTAGGGTAGCCTATGATGCAATTACAGAAATAGTATATACTTATCAAATAAAAAAAATTACAGAATAGTATATGTAAGCCGTAAAATTAAACAACATGTAGCTTGGAAAAAAGTAATGATGTGGATTTAAAAATAGGAAAAATGACGATGTTTTGCTTAAATGAATAAATCAGGTAAAAAAACATACCTAAAATGATCGAAAAATAGAGCTATTGTAAATAAGAAGATTAACGTACTGAACGCACGTGCCAAACAAAAAATGAACGAAAATAGGTCCTGTGGATGAGCAATGTGAGCTCATGTATGCACGTGCATATTACCAAAATAACAAATAGAATTAAATTAAAAATCAAGATTGTCTCATTAAAAATCAACAGTCAAGATTTAAATGAATCCGAGACTGTCCATCCCTGTGTCTACAGACAGGGAGAGAATTACAGAAGACATGTATGCTTTTATGATCATTAGAGCGCTCTTCATACTTGATATTGAGATAATTTTGATTTTAGTGTATCCTAGCATCCGAAGTGGTAGGGAGGAATCAAGTGACATAGTAGTTGTTAGACTCGTGAGTTGTTTATCATATTATTTAAAATTAAAAACAACCCACTGACAATTAGGTTTTTTTTTTTTTTTTTTTTCTCCTCACATGTGGGTACATGCTGATATAGGAGATAATGCTCATAAATTCTTATTTATTTTGCGTCTTTATAAAAAGAAGATATAGAAAGATGTATGGTTTCTAAACTATGAGAGAGTCTCTAGTTTCTATCATTATATAACAAGCCATAATTATCCCAATTTTGGATTTGTACTAAGTTTAAAATTTCGTAGACCGTTGCTTTTTTCAAGCCTTTAAGTTTAATTTGCATAGTTGGAGGTATGATCTATATGGCCACCATTAGGGTATGTTTGGTAGGAATGAGAGAAAATAAGAACGAGTGATATAATCACTTAAGTAAGGAAAATGGAGAAGGAAGGAGGGAGATGTCATTTCTCTTATGTTGTTTGGCATGAAATCTCTCGCATAATCTCTTCAGTTTATGAGCAATAAAAATTAAGGTATCTAGAAGGATTTGGAATCGCTCCTCTAATCTCTTTCTTTCTTTTTTCTCTCCTACCAAACAACCATCTAATGTCAAAATCCCATCACCACAATGCCTTCAAACGGCCCTCTCCTTCCTTTCACTTTTCCCACCTACCAAACACACTCTTAGTCTTCCTGAAAATTGCTAATTACAGTTGTTGGAACAGACTTCAGCACCAACAACAATACTAATACAAAGTATTTGCCGCAAAAAAAAAGTAGCACGCAATAATGTTCTTGAAAATTAATTAGGGGTCTCATATATATAGCTATTGTAAGAGTGACTAGATCCTCCATGATGACTTATAGACGGCTACTTTTAAAGTAATACTGCTCTTTCTCCCATTAGTTAACAAATGCAAGTCTAATATTAACAGGTTTATAACTGCTAGTAGTGCGAGATAAATAAGAAGCATTACATCCTGGAAAGAACACCTAGGTGACCCAAAAGTCAGGGACCATACTTGGAAAGTTATATCTATAGTAGATATCGATCTTTACTATACACACACACATATATATATATATATATTTGATATATATGTGTGTATGTATGTATATTTAAGCATATGAACATATATTGATATATATGTTCTTGTAAGTAGTGGAGTCTAATCAAGCCTTTACCTAAGAGAGCTTCTCGTTGGATAAAAGTTGGGGAATAATTTGTTGCCTGATTGGTTGGTTTTATTTATTTCTTTAATGTGAGAAAAAAAAAATTTTGGTGTAGTGGCCCGAGAATCAACTAAATTAACCTAAACCTATGTATATTGAGTGCTCTGCTCGCGTGTACTCGGTCACATTACATTTTTTTTATTTATTTATTTTAAAAAAATATTATGAATAAACAAATTGGCGCATAAGTGGCATTAATGATTTTGACAAAACTATGTTTGCTGGATCACAATGTTCAGGGATCTAAAAGGCGCTAAAATATTAATACTTTAATAATTAAAAATATATGATCTATAGTGGTAGATATGGGCAATCTCTATTCTATTTGACTCAGAGAATACGATGGTTCAATAATTTGATTTGAAGAAGCAAGACTTAAGTTTATATATTCATATATAAGAGTCTCATGTCAAAGCTGTAACATTTTATTTTGTATCTTATAGTTACTAATCAATTAATATATATAACGTTTTTTTTAGAATCTTGTAATATATATTGTTTAAAACTATTAATATAAATGACATGAATCATTAAAAAATATTTTATTAGAATCAACAAGTTGTTATAATAACATAAAAAAAAGTTACAACTATCGTTTTATATAGATGTCATACGAGAGAGCTCACGTTTGTGTGTGTTTATATATATATATATATATGTGTGTGTGTGTGCTCATGTTCAAATACATATTCTCCCATTAATAACATATGCGTAACGGCACTTCTTTTTCTGTCTCAGAAAACGGAGAATCTGTTATAAACTATAGTACTCCCACCAACTAGAATCCTCTATAATACAGATATGAGATAGCTATAGACTACTATGAAATAGAGACGTTATTATTAGTATAACAAAAGTAGACCATTAATGGAACTATAAAAAAAAAAAAAATTTCAACCATGTGAAGTCACAGTGATAGATGACTAAAGCTCTTCCCCCATGTTGAGACGATTAATAACATTTAATTTTTAATGCAAAAAGTAGTAATCTGAAGTAGACCAGATGTAGTTTCAAAAATTTGTTAAGCTTTTTATAATATATGGTGGGGAACGTATAAATTGAGCAATATGAATGCGTATAAATCAGAGCTTTAATTAGCGTCAATTTCTCGGATATATCATATACATATATATATGCTCATATATATTTTATACAAAAGGGTAACTACGTACTAAATGCATGAACAGTATGATGAATACAAGAGTTATACTGGTACTATATATTGTTTACATAATATATATCCCAAATCCCCAATATGTGAGAGCGCAATTATAAAGCGAAGAAAAACAATAAGATATAACGATTTACTCCCACTATAAGAACTATGTCTACTTTATTGATGCATAGTTCGAGTCAAAAAACGGTATAAGATAATTTTCACTTCTCGAATCGTTTTATAAGACATCTTACTTTATTCTCTAAGTCTCTATCTCAAAACGGCTATCCTAAAAATCCTTTTTAATAAAAGAAATTATTAGAAATAAATATAAGTGTAATTAATTGTTAAATCACGATCGGCATATAATGATATAATTAAGTTTCATCCACCAAAAAAGGCCCTAATATACATGCATTTACGACAGGGTTACTCTAATCGTGTAAATCTATATATAGGCTAAACGGAAATCTTTATCTTGGAAAACCAAAATTATGAATAAGTTTTTGATGTTTCTAACCTCTCTTGAATCTTGAATAAGTATATATATATACACATACACTTATATACACATAAATATATATAGATATATATATATATATATATATATATAAAGCATCCGGCCCGGAGGGTTATTTTTATAATTAAACTTCATCTTGGAACTTATTAATCGAAGAAAGAGAAATTGATTCTGCAGACTAAATTAAGAAAACATAAATTTTGTGAATCTCTCTATGCTGATCATGTTCTATTTGGTGTTCTTCACTGATCTTCTACTGTTTGGTTTTCTCCAAACAATAAAGTAGTACATCTATATCTGTGGTTCGTGTTTGGAATAAATTATATTAAGTAACTAATATATAAACGAGACATGGTTCCGACATTTAATTTCCATGGGAACTATTCAGACATGTGAGTGACACTTGCTTATTAATTGTTAACACATTGAAAGATGAAATATGTACTTATATATAAATATATAATTATAACAAAGTAGTAGTGGTCATGTACCAACCATATTCTATAAACTGTTTGATAAGTAAGCAAAACAGCGGAAATATTATTGCTGTGACACCGGAGGCAAAGGAAACAAAATAATAAATTACGATTGTGTCTGTTATACGATACGTACACGGATCATGACTTCTTCAACACACAACAATTTAGAATTATATATATCGGAAATTCTTATGGTAAGACTTTTTAAAAAAAAATAACTGTCGATAGATTTTGTTTTTTAATCATTGGAAATGTATCAAATTAAAAAATGTCTATTATATATAATTTTTTATGGGATTTTGACTAGATCTGACTATTAAAAACATGCACTATTATCGTAAAAAAACCCTTGTATATTTGGTAAAAGTATATAAATTAATTAAATTTCTTCTCCAACGTGTGTACGAGCTAGTTAATCAGTGGTCGGGAATTATGTAAAAATAATTTGATATAGAAACCAATGATCAGTTTGAAGTCTGAACACGCTATTAAGTTAAAAAATGATTGACGGGCTAATCAGAAAGAAATTGTTAAACTCCAATCGCAATAATGTGTCAAACCAAGAGTTTTCAAAACAAATTAATACATAAATTAGGCACTAGTTGTACGGCACTATGAATTGCATCTGACGGATCAAATAGTCCCGTATCAATCACGGTTTGAAAAACCAATATATATACACACACGAGAACTCTCTCATACGGCATCATTGGACGAGAAAGCTCTCTATATCTCTCTAGCTCTCTCTCTCTCTAGCGGCTTGTACTGTACTCTTTTTCGAGTTATGTCGATGTCCTGCACAGGTTGTACTGCCGGACAAAAGAATATTCATATATATATATATGTATAGACCATAGAAATATGTATGTGTAAAAATGGGAATTAATGACTCCTAATTAACTAATAACTTAATAGGAGGAGCTTGATTCATGTGGTTGGTTGTATCCTAGACAAACATTTCTCTGTTTCATTCTAGTAATTTAGCTTTTGTTTGGTGTTCCAATTGTAACTCAAATTTTTCATCTTAATTTTTCTTTTTTTCTAAAAAATAATAAAACTTATAACTAATTTTTAAAAAATCAACCAACTCCAACTTAAAAATTTCATTCCCAACTAAATAACCAAACAGAGGCTTAGTCATTGATTTTAGTCAAGAAAATGCACTGAACTAAATCAGTTAATAAAAACTCACACACACATATATATAGGCGGTTTTGTAACGAGTTATCAGCTTTAATAATGCAAAATTGAGAGCATGAGATAGAAAAAGAAAATACCAAAAATAGGTATAAGATTTGAGCTGATAAACAGAAATTTCAAAGGAGTACTTACATTACAATTAACATAAGTGTATCTAATTAGAATTCTTATTATTGTCGTCAACGTTGTACTACTACATAACAACATTCACACCTAATTCTGATCAAGTCAAATATTAATATTGCAGTACATATACCAATACTACTCTATAAATATTAGAGTCCGTTTCAAAGACCCAACCTCAAATCCAAAGCAAGGCCCGGAGAAGACGGCATCCAACAATAACTCGTAGAAGCAGCATCTTCCAAAACCGCAGGCAAATTCAAGTCAAAGTCCAACCCAATACTATTCCCAGAATCAGCAGCACTTGAAGGTCTGGTCATGGCGAAACAGCCCTTGACGTTCTTGTGGCTGGCTCTGTGTCCCCCCAGCGCCTGGTGGGACCTGAACACCTTCTTGCAACTCGAGCACTCGAACGCCGCCGTAAACGACACGCTCATGTTGTCCTCATCAACGACATCGAAATGATCAGTGTTAGTTCTCGTCGAGGCGGTGGTGTCGTTTGCGGATCCGTTGTTGGCGAGGAAGAGGAGGCAGGCGGCGATTTCGTAGTCGTCGATGAGGCCGTTAGGAGGCCGAGGAGTGGGAGTAGTGCTGTCGGTGGCCACCGGGGAGGCCGGTGGCCGGTGGTGGTTCGGAGGGGGGTTAATGCCGCGCCAGTGGCGCTCCGGGTGGCACCGCATGTGCCCGAACAGAGCCTTCCACGACCAGAACGTCTTGCCACACTCGCTGCACGCCCTCGCGACGTTGTTCGTCGTATCGGCGGCCAATTTGGGGGCCGATACGACGTCGTTTTGGAGCGGCTTCGAGCGCTTCTTGCGGTGGCGTTTGGCAGCAACGGTGGCGGTGGCGGCGGCGGCGGCAGAGGTGGAGGGTGGCGGGGGGAGTAAGGGGGTGTGGAAATCGAAAACGGTGGTGTTCATTTCCAAATTCAAAAATGAAGCAAAATTGAGAGGAAAGTTTGAGAAGTGGTGGAAGTGAGGCTTTTGAAGAGTGGAGGCGGTTACTCTTGGGAATTGTGAACTGGGACTAAGAGAGACGGTTATTGGCGGTTAGAAACTGCCATGGGTGTGGTTGTTACGTGTTCTTTTCCTAATTACTGTAATAGCCTTCTTCCTTTGGTTTGTTTTTGTTTTTGTTTTTTTTGTAATTTGTTTGGTGGTTTGTTGGGGGTAGAAAGGTAAAATCGGTGCCACACCAATGTTTACAGGGGTCGGACATGAAATCTGTTTGAAGACGTGGTTTAACGCCACGAGCTTCCGAACTTGATCACGTTTTGAAAATGTTGTTTTTTTAGTTTTAAGGGTAACATTGGTTCGGCTCTTGGTCTGTGAGTTCAGTTTAACTAACAACATTAGAAACTGATTCTCGGAACAAAATACAGACATTTGAAACCGACTGCTATTTTTTTTATTTTTTATTTTTTAAAAAAGTTCTACGTATTTTTTAAAAATATATTTTTTTATATAAGATAAATTACTAGATTGATCTTTGAACTTTTAATTTTGTACAATTTAGATCCCTGAATTTTTTTTTCATAGTTGAAATGTTCCTAAACTATTAAAATATTACTACAATAGTCCTTTACGTTAATTTTTGGACGAAATCCGTTAGTTAGAATCACTTTTTGATCAAATTATTAACGAATTCCGTCTAAAAATTAATAAAATGACTATTATAATAATATTTTAATAGTTTAGAATCATTTTTTTTTTTATAGCTGGAATAAACATAAACTATTAAAAACATACTACAATAGTCCTTTTTATTAATGTTTGGATAAAATCCGTAATTAATATCACTTTTTAACTAAATTACTAACAGATTTTATCCAAAAATTAACATATATGATTATTATAGCAACATTTCAATAATTTAAAGACTAAATGAGCAATTTACCCTTTAGTATAAGACCGAATTCCTCTTATTTAAAAATAAATAAATAAAGATTGCGCTCCTCTTAAATTAAACAATTCATGAGCAAGAGAACTATACACAAACATCTAGTTTTTGGATAAGTAGCAAAACCTCACATGTGTTTTAGTAAAATGACACGTTTTACCCTACATTTTCAGGAATGTCACGACCATCTCCTGCGTCTTAAACTTCAGGTTAAAAACCTCCATTTTGACTAGATTCGGACTTCAAGGTGAGGTTCATTGTCCACTTTTAAATTTGATCAAGTCTTGTCAGAATGGAGGTTTTTAACACGAAATTTAAAACACCGGATGGTCATGACATTCTTGAAAACGTTAAGGTAAAACCTGACCTTTCGATAAAACACAAGGTGGTTTAGTTACTTATCCCTTTAGTTTTTGTGTTTAACAAGATTACAACAAGACTACTACTAATAATATCTCGGTACGCCTCTCAATCTGACTATAGTTGCTTGAAAGCTGAAGAGTGACAAGCATGCTGCAAATGCGGCATTGAATTGATGCGAAAATGTTGCTCCAACTGCAGGTAAAAATAGTCACCCGCTTCCAAGGGACTTTAAAAATCATGGCACAACGAGGAGACAAATAATGTAGTTGAAACCGCGAAACAGCAGGACTTGCAGATAAAACCTTGAAATAAGTTTATCACAATTCACCATTGAGAACCCAAGAACCCTATCCTCCTGAAGGCTGGGACTGGAGAGAGGAGACCATCTTACTTCTCCGGTCGGTCCGGATGAGTTGAGGGTAAAATTGTCGGCTTCAATGGTTTCCCTAGAACGTTCAGAACTCCAACCCGCTGCAACTCCTTTGCTGCAGTTACAAAAATTACAAATTAAAGCACGTCAGAGCAAAAAAAGCATGTCACAGCAGAAAACAACATGAGTTCAAAATATCGAAATCTATCACTGCCATACAGCAACAGCAGCTGAAGAGCGAATAGAAGTTACGATTCTATTGCATGGTTCGAAACATGACATTCTAGTTAATATTGAGAAATTACTCGTAATGATACAAAGCCTATTGACCATTCCAAAAGAAAATTTAAGTGCACCCGTAATAATAAAATCCAGGCTTCTGTACCTACTCTAATGTCTTCGGCAACTGAACAGGGCATTCAATATGACAACAACTGCTAGTTCAATGACAGATAACCAAAATTACAAGCACTCACAAAGGAACTATATAGGGTAACAAGCTCGCATGAGCATAACCGCACAAAAAGGAATAAGAAAGTGATAAACTTGCATCAATAACTTCCTTGTTCTCGGTTAGACAATCTTATATCGTATTTCCCAAGGACCACTACGAAGCATATAATTTATTTAAGTTCTGTGGAGTTTTAAAGTGGAAAAATAGAGCATGAAAATCCCAAAACCTATATATTTACCTTCCTCCAGTGAGAGCTGAATTGACCTCTTTTCCAACTCAACCGCATGTCTACTTAGCTCAACTGAGGAGAGTGACTGGAGCACTAAAATAATCACACAAATCAAAGAATGAAGTGATGTTAGTAGAAAGTAAGCAGTGGAACAATAAAGCATTTTTAGGAAGGTTTTCTGAAAAAGCGTACTTTTAACATATTCCTCTTGCTGTGATTGATCCAGTTTCTTCAATAGTAGCTGCAGTCGATAATAACGATCTTCCCAGTGCATATTTCTTAGTGCTTTTAGATTATCCATTGTTGGGGAAGCAGAAACTCGAGGATCAAGGTTCGGTTCTGCCGGGGAAGCAGAAACACGGGGATGATGGTTTGAGTCTGCTGGGGAAGCAGAAGAAACTGGATGATGATTGGATTCTGTTGAAGCTAACCTCGTACCAGACTTTCCGAAAGTAGGAGGAACAGAGGGTTTTCCAGATGAAATCATGGAAGAAGATGCTAGAAAAGGGGCAATTGCAGGAAAACAAGATACTTTTGGCTCCTTAATTTGAGATATAGGTTGTGTGGCCTCCTGCTGCTGACCAAGTTGCCTTGTATCCAGACAATTAGTATTGATGTTTGCGCTATCACAA
Organism: Ficus carica; assembly: GCA_009761775.1. NCBI lineage: Eukaryota > Viridiplantae > Streptophyta > Magnoliopsida > Rosales > Moraceae > Ficus > Ficus carica. Next base: position 388,022 of record CM019748.1, on the reverse strand, counting down.
GTGCTGCCCTTGCCTAATTCTGCTTCTGACTTTCTGCGGACATAGACAAGATGCCCATTCGGGGAATTATTATTGTTAGGAGAATGATGTTGAGTAGGGCTCTCTGGGCACTCAGGTAAGGCTCTCTTTGTGCCAGAAAGTGTAGGGGTATTGGTGATAGGTCCTCTTTCTTTTAGTAAAGAAGAGTTTCCGTTAGAGTTGGGAACTGTAATTTTATTATTGTTTTGCAGATCTCTCAACACCGTCTTCTTTATTGCAACTGGTAATTGCTTATCGCCAGTAGGCAAGTCAGTTTCAGAATTGCCCATCCCATATTCACTGAATTTAGAATCTATAGTTTGCTGAACCATTTGAAGTAACTTACTTTCTGATGCAAAAATAAAAGATATACATTAAAAACAGTCACAAGATTAGAGATCGGATCAACAAGTAGACACAGAGCGTAGAAAGTAAAGTAGAGAAAATCTATAAATTTATCCAAGTCCCCCTCGAAGCATACGTTACATATGTTATATTAGCGGTGATTAAATGAATCAGCATATAACGGTTTTGGCAAACAAAGATGGATCCAACAATAAATTTCTTTCCTTTTACTTATGATCTCGACATGTTAATGGCAAGTCCAAACACAAGAGATTACAACGAAATTTCAAGATATGATTGTCGAGGGGTAAATAACCCCATGGATGAACCAGCATTCAGAATTTTTCTCTTATACAACTACAAGTAAAATTTCGAAAGCAAGAAAAAGGATCAGTTAAGAAATAGATTGCAGATCAACATCGGTAAACATAAATACAAAACAGAAGACAACAGTCTTACAGTGGGAAAAAGGAAAAAGGGAGATAAAGACAAGAATACTGTGGAAAATCAATCGAAAATTTAAGAACTTCGAATTATTTTAGCATATCTACCCAAAAAACAATTAAACATTCAATAAGATTTACAAGAAAAACGCGCCACAAAAAGGAAACAGTCCTGTTTGGCATGGGTTTTAGAAGCCAGCTTTGGATTCTCGGGCTCAAAAGCAGCTTTTGGACGTATTCGGACAAAATACTAGAAGGGATTGCTTAATTCTTAGATAACTCTTCCAAGCGAGACCACGTGGGCCTAGTTTCTCCTCAAAGAGCTTCTGCAAATCTTTTCAATTTCTGATTCCAAGCTTCTCCAAAGTGACAAAAATAATCAAATTCAAATCTTAAAAATCTCTTTCGAAACATATAACCCAAATGGGAGCTTAGCTAACCCGAAAAAAGCCCCAACGGCTAAACGCAGAACACGCATTTTCCATGAAAAGGCTCTCTCTTCTCTACCTTGCGGAAAAACCAAGCTCAAAATCACAAAAACCTAGGTGCAACAAGATAGTAACTCAATAATCCCGCGTTCAACCCCATAAAAGCACCAAAACTTCCCGTCAAATTAATCACCAACACAAGACATTACCACAACATAAGAATCTTCTCGACAAAAACAATTTTAAAAAAAAAAACCGCTTTAATAATGACAATTTCAAGCATTCAACCCCATAAAACCACCAAAATTTCCCGTCAAATTAATCACCAACACACAACATTATCACAACATAAGAATCTTATTGACAAAAACGATCAAAAAACCGCTTTAATCATAAAAATTTCATATCACCTCAATAGAAAATTCAACAAAAGCATGCAAACCAAAACAAACAAAAAAAAAAAAAAATCGATTCAATCACCAAAAACAGGCTCTTGACAAATTTCAAAACATGAGTTTCAAACAACACCGAAAATTAAGAGAACCCATTGAATTAAACACCGGAAAAGATTTCCGAGACACAAGATCGACTCTCATCGGGGATTTCATAGTTTTCTTTAGGCACACGCCTGAAGAAATGAACGCCTTAAATCGAGGCCATTAAAGGAGAAACAATAAAGAGAATGAAACCACAAACTTACAGAGAGAGAATGTTGGGACTGAATCGAAAATCGAATTGAAGAGGAAGAGGAAGAGAGCTTTACCTTTTAGCTCATTGGAGCCGTTTCCGGCGAAAAGGGGGAGGAGGGTTGGGATTCAAAAGCAGCAAGCTTTGGCTCGGACGCACAGGGAGGTGTTGGATTTTTTTCCTTTAGTCCCTTGATTGCATGTCAAAAAAATTGCAAATGGGTCCCTTTATTTAATGGTATTTGACAATTTTTCCGAAAGTTTGATATATGCACTCTCTGCCCCAAACCTTTTGATTTTCCAAGATATGGCATCTTTTTTTTTTTACTTTTTATTTATTATTATTTTTTTTTTTATTTTTTTTTTTTTTGGAATTTCGATTACTTGCAAGACTTGCATTGGAATTTGGGACTTGCAAGCATAGAATAGAGAGGGAAAGGAGCAGCTTGGAGGATCTTCAATGTAATGATAAATTCATGTGTTGAAGTTAAATTTTAACTTTTGATAAGTAAATAACTCTCCAACATAATGCTATTTTTAATATTGAATTTGACAATTGTTATACTGGTGGAAAATTTTGACATTTGATTATTATTGTTCGGTGTCTTGACTTTTTTATTTAATCTTTATATTTTGTTATTTTTAAATTTTTTATATAACAAAAGTGTACTTATACAAATTTTAAAGTTTAATGATGAAGATAAAATGTAACTATAGCATACAAGTTATATTGTACATTAAAGTACAAAGTAAATAAATAGACTAAATATGTTATTTTTATACTTTCTTGTGATAAATATAATATTGGTATTGGATGTAATTTAGTGATGATATTATAAATAGAGATTGTGAAGAGTTGCAATTTTTAGTAGAATTCCATTTATTGCTTGAAGTGTAGTATACTGAATATATAATAATAAAGTCAAAAAAGGGACGGCCCTAGAGCGAAAGGCAAAAAAATTTAAAAAAAATTTAGGCTCCCAGCCCTAAATTTTGCTCTTCTAGCTCATTGGACAGTGGGCTTTCTAGTGGTGGGAATGGTGCGGCATGGTTCTTCTGTTGGGACAGAGGTTAATAGTTATTGATTTGGAGTGTTATTATTGACGCTTCTAACATTTGGCATCCAAATCGTTCGAGGGTTTGATATGCGCAATGGTGGTATTCCTGTGATGGTGACGGTGTAGTCTTCCTTCCGGTACCAACGGTGGTTGCATGTGGGCTTATGCGTTTCAGGTCATGCTTCCTCTACACCGTACATCTCTTGAATTCTATTGTTTTCTGTGATGGCTCTTTTACCATTCGTCTTTATCATTAAAGGATTAGTTGTTTTTTTTTTTTTAATTTATTTTCTATTGTTGGAGGATCGTATTACCATTTTTCAAATCTCAATTCCAAAACCCAAAGATTTCCTTATCGTGTCCTTATACTTAAATTTTATTTGTGCCAACATCATCGAATTTTTTTTTAAAAATTCCATGAAATTGTGTTCATAACTTATAAATTGGGGAAGTGTATCGGCACAATCATAAGTTATTTGAAAAAAAAAAACAAAAAATTGCACGTGATGGCAACATTTCCCGTGGGGATGGGGTGCCGCAGGGATAGAGGGACAAAGTTCGGGGATGAGGACAGGAACAGGGATGAAATCTTATCTCCAAAACTTAATGGCGTAGGGATAGGGAAAACACTCCCCACCCCACCCCCATCCTCATAATATATGTGTGATTTCATATACATTTATAAGTATGTAATATACTATGAAAAATTATTTTTAAAAGTGTGTGCCTCCATGAAATGAATATTGAAATTATAAGGAATAGACAAAAAATGATAATTAATATTTAGTTTTTATGGTTTCAAATTTTTTTTAGTTTAAGTGTTTTATAAAGGTTTAATTTTAAGAGCTTGTAACGTTTTGATAAGACTTTTAATAGCTTTTTCATATATTTAGAAGTTAGTTTGTTAATGAAATCTTTAATTTTGAATTAAATTGATAATGCATTTCTACTTTATTATTTGCTTTTACTTTGTTATATTTTCAAATCTATATTTATAATGGATGAAAAACAGAAAGAGTATGGACAAAACCCTTCTGACTGAAATCCCCGTCCCCAGCCCCACTTCTATTTAAGCAGGGATGGGAAAGCATTTCCCGATCCCATTCCACCCCGTCGCCATCTCTACGTGTAATACATGCAATTCGCTAAAAAACGAAAAATTCCAATAATGAGTTCAAACCCACAACCCCCACTCCACACAACCATCCTTAACCCTCCCTCCCCATGCCACTAATGAAAATCAAACTTCTTATAATTATTCGACCACCGAAAAATATAGTATCAGTCAGAAATTGAACATTTTTGAGTTTTCACCAAATAAATAAAATAATTTTGCTCAAGCTCGTAACTCGTGAGGTCCTTGATTCAAAGCTATATCTGTGGAAAGCAAAGAATTCAAACACAAATAATTCATATTTATATGCTAGAGAGCCGCAGTGAAAATTCAACAAAATGGGGAAAAAAAAAAAGACGAGTAATAGTACTATTTTTATATTTCTCAAAAATAATAAGCCGAGCATTTTTCACGAAATGCAAATACTTTGAAAAGATGTAATAAATGTACATATCAGAGAGAGAGAGAGAGAGAGAGAGAGAGAGAGAGAGAGGAGGTGGTGGTGGTGGTGGTGGGAGGAGCCAAAAGAGTCTTGTCTGTGTAAAGGCATATGCAATATATCCACAAGTGCACAGCTCTATGGCATATGGTTGTGTACTTGCTTATTAATCACACGCCCAGAATGAAACATCTACAGCTGCTTTTTGTATTTCTCTCGCATCATCATCGTCATTGCAAGACCCCCTAGGTCCAAATCGTCTAATTTTACATGTCCACAAGAAATTATCAATTCCAAGGAAGAAAAAAGAAAGTAAAAGACAGAACCACTGCGTAGGGTTTATTGCCCGGGATTTCCTAAAAGCCGCTCCACAGCAGCGTGGACATTCCCCGAAGTCGCACGCAATGCCCTGATATTCTCTTGGGTGTCGAAGAAACCCATTTCCTGAAGCTGTGACAGTTGAGTTGCATAGAGTTCTTCCGGCGGAACTACAGGAAAGACAGTTTTTCAGGACAAAAGTAAGACTTTTACCCACCAAAAAAAAAAAAAAAAAAAAAAAAAAAAATAGGGAATGGAAAATGTAATAAACAAGGGAATTCTAACCATCTGGGTTGTTTGGTACTGCAAAGCCGCCAGCTCCAAGACCACCAAACATGTTCATCAGTAACTCCAGCCCAGCATTATTAGCCGTTCCTAGATCATACAAGAATATTAGTCAAATCTGAACCTCAGACACTAACAATACATCATCTTCTTGTACATTCTACGCACCTGTATTTGCACCACTCTGAGCTGAATCCCTGCAAGAGGTCACCATAATGATGAATATGTTAATATTAATGAAAGCCAATGTAATGCAAGGAAGCATCTATCGAGAACAGGTTGAGATAACTATCATGTCGTTGGAAGAACGGTGGTCAGACCACGAAGTGTGTCTGACAAACACCAGAAAATTTTAGGAGCTTCAGCAAGTCTCAAGGGTGGCCAAAGAGAAAAGGCATCAAACAAATTCAAAATTCTGTATATTAGAAAGCCAACAGACCCAAGTGGATAGTCATAGATTGTCGAGAAAACTTATTTCCTACTTCATCAGCTAAAGTAAATAATAACAACAACAAGTTTTATATTAACACGACCCAAATTTCATGACATGCATAATGAATGAAAATTCAACTTTCAGCCACCAAGTAGTAAACTTAAGAAGATAGTAGATACATCTGACTTACTGGGTTGATTGTTGTCGGTTGAGCTGAGATTGAAGTGACTGCTGTAAAGTAAGCATTTGCTGTAAGAAGAAACAAGAGAAGTCAAGCATAGTTACTTAAACACACATGTGGGCCCGTTTGGAGAGAAGTTTAATTTAAACTAAATTGTACTTTTTTCATCATGTTTTGTCTTTTTCTGAAAAAGTTTTTTGTCTTTTCTAAAAAATTACTATTGAAACTTAAAATCTTAAACTAAACTCATTCACCAAACACCCCCTTATTTCCTCACTGAACAAATCTTCTGATGACAAAACTGAATGTTCACAGCAAGGTTTAAAATTGCGCAATCGGGTATTAAGGCGTTTTCTGTTTGCGAGTTAAGGCGTAAGCCTTAATGCGGTTTGAGGCGTAAGCCTCAAAATGAAACCGTAAAATAAGTCGAAAAAATATGAAAAATCATATAGTAGGTAGAAATCATAACATAATATCAAAAAAAATTTCTTCAAATGTCTATCTTTCAGCCTCTTGTTGAACATTATGTAAACCAATGTGTTCATATTTATCGTAGCCAAGCGATTTCTTTGGACTGAAAAAAACTTCAGAAAATTGAGGCTACAGCCTCAATATTGTGCAATTGCGTGCATTTCTAAGTACGCCTCAATTCAAAGAGGCATACGCAATTTAGAGGGCGATTAAGGCTTAGGCCTCATTACTATTTTTTTCGGCAATTCACTGAGGCGCGCCTCGTTGCGCCCTTCAAATTGTGAAATTTTAAACAATTATGAGGAATCGGCCAATTCCTATGATGGGTACGTGCATGCAATTACGGTCACAGCTCAAAAGGATGCATATAGGTATCTTCAGTGAGTATGAACGAGTTTAGACAGGTGAACACAGGTCTGGAAAAAGTGGCATACCTGTAATGTCTCAGGGTTTGTCAACTGACGAAGAAGTTCTGGATTTTGCATCATTTCTCTAAGTTGAGGATTCAAATCAACCATGCCGCGCAGTTGCGGATTGAGACTTAGAATCTACAAGTACGACTCAATAGTAAGTATATAAATCATGAACATATGACGGCAAAGCTATTGAAAAACTGTTCGAAAATACTACCTGATTCATATATTGAGGATTAGATAACAAGCTTTGCATCATCTGTGATATAGCTGGATTTTGTAAAAGCTGATTCATTTGAGTAGCGTCTGGCATTCCAGATAGCATCTGATCCATATTGGGGAGACCAAGCCCTCCCAGACCAGCAACACTAGGTGGAGGTGCCCTTGCATCCCCAGCACGATTTGGTCTAGCGGTGTTTGTTTGGGTCCCTCCTGACAGTTCATAATATGATTATTAAATACATACAACTTAAAGCAGTAATCGAAAGCAGCTAGAAAAGAGGCATTATTTCTCTGAAATAAAAGTCCAAGTCTACCTAAAACCAAAGTTAAGGAGACAGATTGATTCCACTTCAAATACAACCAGAATGCTAGGTAGTCAACAGTTGAATATATACAGCTAACAAACAAACAATTGGTGAAAGCTTGAGATGAACATATTAGTTTCCTTCACATATTGGAAAATGGAACCTAGATTCGTCCTCGGAGAAAACGAAAAGAAAACTTAAATCCACTTTCAGAGTTTATTTACTGTATGATGACATCACATGAGCCGTGACATTGACGTTAGAATGGGCCAATATAGTAATAGGAGTATCTAAACACAATAGGGTATGACTCTGACATGAGACTGTAAACTAGAAAAGCTTACCACCGGTATTATTGCTCCAAGGGTTAGGCAGTGGGTTTGTATTTGGAACGGCTTGACCTGTAGTTGTTTGAGCACCTGTGGCTGAAAGGGTGTTAGACCCATCCCTGGCTTGTGCCCCACCTTGGTTCCCCAAAAGAGCAGCAAATGGGTTTGACCCCAAATCATTACCAGAGTTCCCCGTCATTGTTGTCGCATTAAGAAATGGCTCCTGAACATTCTCATACATACGCCTCAGCATATTAAATCCCTCGGGAGAAGATTCAATATTACTCATTGCCCTGTCAGTGTTTCTCATCATCTCACGCATGAGCTCAGGGTTCCTAGCAGCTTCCAATGTCTGACGAAGAATGCCGGGATCATTAAGTATATGTGCAAGCTCAGGATTCCGGTCAATTATCTCACGCATCTGCGGATTGCTCATAATCAGGCTTCGCATTAAGTCAGGGTTATTCATTAGGCTCTGAATGGCAGGCATGTTCATTATTTCCCTCATCATGTTTGGGTTCTGGGTCAGTTGTTGTTGCACTTGTTCAAATTCAGGAAGCCCAGCTCCAAACAAGCCAGCTGCACCACCAGCACCACCACCACCACCAAGCGGGTTTAAACCCAATCCAGGGAATAGAGATGACCCAAGAAGAGTATTTTCAAGCCCTGCACCTTCAGTCGAACCAACACCTCGTGTAACCCCTGGTGTAGTATTAGAATCAGGAGCTGGACTTACAGAAGGAGGTGTCGACGCAGCCGGGGCAAAACCACGAACCATGTGAACTGTATGATCCGCCGCCAAGCCTTCAACAAAAGAAGAGGACCAGTCATTAAATAGCAAAATAAACACCTTAATTGCACATAAAAATTTTAAAAAATTTAAAAAAAAAAAAAAAACGCCACCATCGCCATGAGACTAACACAGAACTTTTGACCAGAGCTAACCAGTAAACTCAGACATCTATCTTGTGTAGGGATTTCCAAACAGAAACGTGATCATGTCAAAAATCTTGGCGGATCAAGAATTATTTCTTTTCTTATATTACGTCGAAAACAAGGAAAAATACACGAGAACCCCACCAGCTAAAATAAATCGGATTCTTTCCAGGCCAATAATAAATCAACTACGGATGTTGATGTTCCGATAAAACACCATGTTCTAAGCAACTAAACCAAAGCATCTCCAAGAAATGCGCAAAAGTCAAAATCAAACCCAATATCTTAATCTTAATCCACCAAAAATCCACTCACAATTACACAATAGAAGATGACCCAATATGATTAATTCGGAACAGAATCTATCAAATCATGTTACCAGTTCAAGAAATGAGACAGAATCCCAAAAAATCCACATTCAACAGCAACCCGACAAACAACCCAAAACATCGGGTTCTCCGAGAAGCAAGAAACCCCTTACCGTAACTCAAGAGGGTCTGATCGTCCTTCAAGATGCGACCTTTGTAGATCAACCTCTGCTGATCAGCCGGCACGTCGCAATTCTGAGCTAGCAATGCCTTGAACGCCTCGACGGTCGAGTCGAGACTCGTTCTAACGGTGAATTTCGAACCGCTGGAGCACCGGACATTGACCGCCACCGCCTCTTCACCTTCGCCGCCGACTTTAGGCTCGCTGGAATCACCCTCCGCACCCATAATTCCGGCACTGAAACTAGTAGATCGATCGGAAACCCTAACCCTAACCCTAACTCCACCCCCAAAAAAGAAGGATTGTAAATCAAAACCCACCACCACGCGATAGGTATCTTTGAAGGACAAAGAAAGAAGAAATTGCTCTGTGTGTGTATTTAATTTTTTAATTAAATGAAATATTTGTCGAAAATATATATATATATATATATATGTGTGTGTGTGTGTGTTGTAGAGTGAAAACATAAATGGAAAATTGAAAATTACAAATTAAAATAAATAAATAAATAAATAACAAGAAAAGCCCGAGAAAAGGACCAGGAAGAGGATGGGAGAAGACGGATTAAAAGTAAGAAGTGGGAGGTGGGTGAGGTGTTGGATGGGAAGTGAAGGGAGAAGATGAAAGGGGAAGTTAAAGGGATGATGGTAAAATGAGGAGAAATGTGAGGAAGGGGCAGAAAAAGAAAAGTGAGAGGAAAAAAATGACAGGGAAGTGAGAGGAAACCAGATAGCAAACAGAAACGAGCCAGAGGGGACAGCCGAGGGAACAGCGACATGACGGGGGCAAAGGAAGGGTGAGCAGGGGCAAAACAAATCAATAAAAGTAGAACGAAGTGAAAAAAGGAACGAACTCAAACGAAAAATTTCATCTCATCTCAAACTCAATCAAATATCAAGCAAACCCTGAATATTAATTTAACTCTAATTAAATTATATTTTAATCTTAATTTTATTTTTTTTAAAAAAAATTTAATAAAATATATAATTAATTTTTAAAAAATTAATTAATTCTATCTTAAAAATTTTATTTGTAAGTAGATTAACCAAACACATAACCAATACAAGCTTATTATTTAATATAAACACCGGTGGTGTGTGAAGTAAGAGAGAGAAAGAGGAGAGAGAGAGAGTTGTTCTGGTTAAGAGAGAGAAAAGGAGGTCACGTTCTCTACGGTTAGGTTCGCAAATTCTATTGAGGAAGTAGGATCTGTGAGTTTTACTATGAGTACGGTTACCAATCAGATGACGCCAACAAAATGTGTAGTGACTTTTGTTACCGGACAGAGGGAAAGGGCTTTGGTTGGCCTGGGCCTTGTGGTGTTGAAAGAGCTCGGGCCTCTGGGTATGGTAAAGAGGCCCTACTTGGCGTCTGAGCCAAGCTAAATTGATTATAGCCCATTTAATGGAGGGGTATTTTTGTAAATAGACAGAAAAAATTTACCTGTTTCAAAAAAATATATATATCAATAATTTTATCAATTAATTTAGGGTTAACTCTTTGATTATTTTTATGGTAAGGCCTTTTATTTTATATTACTAATAATAATTATTATTTTAACAGTTAGATTAAATTTTTAATAATCTGATTTATAATTAGAGAAGTTTTATGTCTTTTTTGTAAAATTTTAAAATAGACGTTTTGTAGATCAAACTGTTAAAAATTTAATTTAATGATTAAAAAATATTTTCTACTAATAATGGATAATAAGAAATTATACCGTAAAAGGACCTTAATGCTTTTGACAGAAATTTTATAAAAAAAAAAAAAAAAGTATTTTAAACATGGCACCTATTTTAGTTGTTTTTTTCTTTTATAGTTGTAAATGATTAACTTGTAATGATTACTGGTATTGCTGTAATACAAAATTGATATTACTCATGAATCTTTTTTTTAGTAATATATAAAATTAACTCTTTAATCAATATTTTTATTTTTCTGAGTCAGTGGAATTCAATGATTTACTATATTCAAAATCGTAAACCAATTAATTAAATTGGGGATCTGCAAAAAACAAATTAATGATAATAGTTTATGGACATTCATCACAACTTAAAGTTAGGGGACACCAATGTTTTTCTTTTTCTTTACTGCTATATATATATATATATATATATTTTTTTTTTTTTTTTTTTTTTTTTTGGTGGCAATTCTCAATGTTTGAACTTTTGAACTACAATTTCCTAACAAGTAATGTGAGCGACTGAATTTGAGTTGTCTAATGTTATATGTTATATTTGATTATTAAAAAAAAAAAAAAGAAAAAAGAACGTGAAATGACATATTTGATATACTATATTTTATTTTGTGAAGGTTTTCTTTTTCATTTAGGAATAGAGATACTCGAATTTTATATCTTGTAATAAAATAAATGTAAAATTATTACTAGTCTATACATGTAACTGTACTATATTGCATAACGTTATCAAAATGTGAAAATCAATCCTTCAAAAAAAAATTTCAAAATCAATACAAACATCTAGGTTTGCATTGTATTGGAGAGTATTTTGCCTATCTAAATTCTAAAATCTAGGTTTGCCACATAAATTTAGCATTACATAATATGTTGTGACGACATTATAAAACTCTACTCGTGTTTTCTGTGCGAAAACTTTCCTTTTGTCGTTTACTCCACTATCAATGGGTGTTGACTCCTTTTCCACATTGGTTCTTGATTATAAGGGTGGCAATTCATGTCGTAGGTCGTGTTCGTGTCGTGTTCAAATTGCGTTGATTTAATTTTTTTTCCTAATCCAAACCCGACCTGTGACATGAATTTTTCTTAAAACCGTGATACGAACATGACACGATATGAATCGAAATTGACCGGTGACATGAAATTGAACCGTAACTTGAAATTGACCCATGACATGTTATTTACCCCATAACTGAAATTAACACGAAATTGATAAAATAACATCACAACTTAATCAAAAAAATCTAATTACATCTATAAAAACTAATTCAAATAAGTAACTCATATCTAATTCATAGAAAATCCTAGAAAAGTAAAAAAGATTTTCATTAATATCATACCATAGATAAACAACAAGTTTTAATTCTTAATTTTTTATGGATTCATACGGGTTAATTTCGAGTTTGGACCCGAAATTGACCCGCACAAGAAAAACAGGTCGTGTTCGGGTTAGACGGGTTGAACCCGAAGTGACTCGTTATTAGCGTGTCACGTTTGGATGGACCCGATTTCGACCTATATAGCTTTTTTCTCAACCCTAACCCTTAAAAATTATATCATTTTCGAATCGTGTTATCGTGTCGTGACCCATATTACCAGTCCTACTTGATTACATATAAATTGAATCAGTAAAGATGCTACTTTATTGCATGTGATAAATTTGTTTCGTTCCAAAACGTAGTAATATCATATAAAGAAGAAATTTCCAATTAAAAAAAATATATAAAGAAGAAATACCCCCAAAAAATAGTAAAATTTAAGGTTTAGAATGGATTTCTAAAGATTCAGATTGCAGTTAACTATAATAAACAACTCTTGGTTTTTGAAGGACCAAAAGAAAAAACTATATACAAGGACAAAAACCTACTCTTATCCAATCTATGGTCACGAGGACCTATAATAAAAAAACAGGCACAACGTGAACTTCCACATATATATATATATATATATGGCCATATATGAACCTTTTTTTTTCCTCGGAAAATTCATTGAGAAAGGCTAGTTTGCACGTTTTGCATTTGGAATCAAGGAATGTGCTCACACTTACTCATGTGCTGCAAAAGGGAATTTGCTTTTCTCTGGGCTCTACTAGTTCCACACCTTGCAAGTTCCACTAAATGCTCATACACACCAAACTGAAGCGCAGCCAAAATGAAAGAGGAGTTGTTCAATCCCAGCTCTAGAAGAACAGAAGCAGCACATTCCTTGTTCTTTGGAGTTCCACTCCGGATGATCCCGACCAGTGTTTCGATGAAACTCAGCCTCCCGATCTCTCTTCTTCCCTCGGGGTGTGACGCCAGGAGTTGTAGTATCGAAAGGGCTTCATCCACCATGCCCAAGTTCCTGTCCTCCAACAAATGTAGCAATGGCGGTATGATACCCGCCTTTATAGCTCTAGACTTGTTGGCTTGGTTAAGGGACAGGTTAAACAAAGCTGTGGCAGCATCTTTTTTGCCTCTTATCATCCCGTTTCTCAAAAGCTCGACCAAGGGAGGGATTCCATTCAAATTCCCGACAATTACTTTGTTTTCGTCGAGCATTGATAAGCTAAACAATGCTGCAGCGGAGTTCTCCCTGGCCTCACGGGTTCCGCTTTGCAAAATCTCGATTATGGCTGGAATGGCTCCTTCTCTGGCTATCAGCCTCTTGTTTGCCTCGTCGATTGACAAGTTCAAAAGGGCTGTCACGGTTTGTTCTTGAATGCCAGAGTCTGGATAAGACAGGAGCTGAACCAAAGGAGGGATTCCTCCACTGTTTGCAATCAAAATTCTGTTGTCTGGATTCTCTTTGGAGAGCATTCTTATCTTCACAATGGCTTCTCTCCGCGCATCTAGATGCTGAGAGTAGAGTTTTTTGACTAAGGAAGAGATTTCCTCTATGATTTCGGCAGAACACCCGAAAGGAGGGTTCAGAAGTGGATCTTTCCTAGGCAGCTCAAAGTGATTCAGCTCACACCATTGCCTAATAAGGTTCTTGAGGGCAAAGTTTGGCGCCAGCGACAAATGGTCCAATGTTTGTCCTGTCTTTGGGCAGGTCCGGCGATTCGAATACAGCCACTTTTGTATGCTTGCTCTCTCATAAGTCTTCAGAAACAAGTAACGAAAACTATCTCAGTTTGTATGACATAAATGAGAGATCAATAAAGACTGTTAATTTACGAAGTTTTTCAAGTGAGATTACCTGTCCACTTGCAACAATAACAGGATCCGTCATGATCTCTAAAGTGATCGGGCATAGAAATTCATGAGGAATCAAGGAAGAAGGACACCTCTTTAGACTTTTAGACACGGAACCATCAACCAAAAGAGCCTCGTTAATACCCGCGATTTCTCTTAACTTGACTAAAAGATCTGTTATCTGCTGAAGGCTTTCGGCATTGTGCCGCCTTCTTTTCACAAGCTCTCTAACAGCCTCAGCTTCTTCTTTCAGGTCTGCAATGGTATGGAGTTCCAACTTGTTCGCTAGTCTTTCTAGTATCGCGCTATCTGCGTTTCTGTCATCCTTTTTCTTAGAGAACACCACCATCAGGTCCATTGCCAGTTCCATATCCTGCGTCTCAGATCGCCTTCTTGCTCGCCTTAGTTGCATATGCATTAGCTCAACCTGAAGTTCACGAATACAGCAAGCATCACAAAACGAGACTTCCAAAACTTAATTGCCATGAATCTCTTCTTTTTCCGAAACATATACATATTATACATCTCTAGAATAACCACCTTTTTATAGTAGACTTCAAAGTCATCAAATTGAAAATATTTTAAAGCATGTCCATTTGAATTCAGGGCAAAATCCTTGTAACAGCCATGCAAATACCACAATATCATGTCAACTTGATTTCCACAAATATCGAATCTGCTTCTGAATTCAAAGTGAAAAATAATGCTTTTATCCCGACATTTTACAACCAACTCACGTGTTAGACGAGTTATCATCTTTCTATTCATTGACATTTTTTTTTTTTCTCAACTCATAATTTCTGCCCACTACCCAAGTTGGCTTGATCTCGAAATTTTGTTTTTCAACTCTTTTATTACTCATAATTTATCCCAACACGTGAATTGGTATAAGAAAGTCGAGATCCCTGTCTGATACTACTCATATACTATGTAGAGATGCAAAACTAGAAAGTGAGTCCCACTTACTACTCATTAAACTAAGCACATAAAAAGAAGAAATGGACTAATTATTAAATGCGAAAATGACCATCTCATTCTTTTTAAGCAGATCTGAATCTGAAAAAGATGTCTAATTCTGACAGAACATAATTAACTACCTGCTCTTTCACTTCAACTGAGATTCCAAGCTCATCATAAGGCATTTCGTCCAAAGCCAGATTTAACTTCTCATAAACAGCATGAAATCTCCCCATCACAGCCTCTCTCTCTAGTGCCTAAATTTAACCACATTACACACCCAAAAAAAAAAAAAAACTATAAATAAATATAAATTAGAAAAACCCAGTTACTAAATTAGTGCAGATTTTCTCACTAACCAAATAAATCTTGCTCCCACAGTGGCAATCCTTGAGCAACTTCTTGGCCGGCCGGAGCGACGCCTTCAAGTTGACCAAGCTATTGAAGGCGTTAGCCGAATTCAAGACGGTGTCGTTTTCCCTTATCTCCTCCAGAAGCGGCACCAAGAGCTGCAACCTCCTCACCAAGTTGGAGCATTCCTTACTCAGTGTCTTCCGATACTCGGAGTACGATCCAACGGTCCGGATCAGCCCCATCATCTCCCCGACGACGTCGTTCTCGTCGCCATTGTCCCTCTGCACCTGCTGCTTCTGCTTCTGCTTAACTCCAGCCCCCTCCATTCTTTGAGATAGCAATGTGACTAGCCTTGAAGATGAGAAAAACAAACCAAAAAGGAAAAAAACTATCTAAAAATGACCCTACTTTAGAATGTACATGTTTTTGTGTGATTTTTTTTTTTCTTTTTTTTTTTTTGCCCCTGGAGTTTCTCTGAGTGTGTGTGTTCTACGTTTATTTATTTATTTGTACGTTTATGTAAATATATTGATTTTTATTTGCGCGGGTTTTGGGCTACTAAAAAGAGGAAAGCATTTGAAAAACAGTTGAACATGCCGGGGATAGATGAAAACTATACAAGGACGGTTTCACGCGGTTTTTTGACATGGAGACGCGTCTTCACGTGCGACTTTTTTGATCGCTTTGCGTTGTGCTTCGTGGCCTTTTTGGGTCCCATTTTTCCTCTGGCTCTGATTTTTTGTCGTGTCATGGGTCCCACACCGCTCTCTTTGCTATTTTTAAGTCGTTCTCTTCATTTTTTATATTATTATTATTATTATTATTATCTATTATTTTGCACCACCACCGAAATGGATCGCTTGATATCTATTATTTTGGACCACCACCGATATGTTAATTGTTTGTTAATATGGATTGCTGGTTAATTATTAGATTAGTTTTTTAATAATCTAATATTTAAATACATAAATTAAAAATTTTATTTTGTTAAAAAAATCAATCTAACAGTTAAAATAATAATTCTTACTGTAAGAGGTCCTATCATAAAAATAAAATTTCTCCTTTTTTTTTTTTTTTCCCTTCTTGTCTTGGAGTGATTTGGGGGGGGGGGGGGGGGGAAGGAATCTGAGGATACGGACCAACCTTGTGATTCAAGTTAAAACGGCTGGCAAATTGTTCTGTCGGTTTAGTCATGCCAATCAGAGTCTAATAATATATAATATGTTCCAAGTGGTTTTTCTCCACAATTGATAATTCATCAAAATTAATGTTCAAATCATTGTGTTTGTGCATGAGATTTGTACGGTGAGGGAAGTTGCACATGACGTGCAATTTTAGCAACGAATTATAAAATATCAACACTTTTTGTTACAATTAAGTTTTAAAAAGGGTGAATTGGTCGTACACTTAGTTTAGATGCTTCTTAAGTTTGAATCTTTCAATCTTCATTGAAAAAAAAAAAAAGAGGAGTAAATTCTTATATTTAATGTGTGAAACTTAGATTATTGAAATTGGGGTACTTTTAAAACATAATTATATCGGTATAGATACAAACAAAATGATGATATGTATAGATATTTGTGTATGATGCTTTTAACAATAAATTATGATTAAGCTCCGATCGACCATAGAATTGTTAGTTTTTGTTAAAAGTCAAGATTCTTTGAGTCGTTTTCATTTTTCCCCCCTACTGAGGGTGGAAAACATCACTTATAATGTTTCACGAAATTAAGCTTACCTTTTGGAATTGGAGAAGTTGCATATTGTTTTTATATTTTATATTTTAAAAGTTCATGCGACTATTAAATTTAAATATCTCTAGTAGTAAATATACAAACTTCCCATCCTTTAACCCACGTAATTCTTTTCTTTTTCAGCTGATAAAAAAAAAATACCAATAGTGTCCCCAATCAACGTCACTTTTTGAATCTAACCTATGAGGATAGTTGATGAGAACTCTAGTCTTTCTAAAGAAAAAAAAATTGAGATGATTAAGGGTACCTCCAATACTACAACTAGCAAAAGTGGGTCACATATGTGATTCTCATAGACTCATCTTTTATTTTATATAATGTTGGACACCACTAATATCCCCTAATTAGGGATGAAAAAAAAAAAAAAAAAAAAGGTCAAACTGCTCCTGCCCGACCATTTTTGTGACGCCAAATTTTAGGTTCAAACTATCCACTCTGCCTTACATAATGGACAACCTTGATTTAAGTTTTTCCAAAATCGTCATTTGTAAAACCGAACTGTCCGTCCCATCTATCTTAAACCGTCTCGTTCCATCATACATTATTTATTTATCATATTAAATATGAACGGTGCTTAATATTAAACATAGTGAAAACATAATTACAAAATTATATTTTAACAATTAGTTTAAGTATTTTTTTGAAGTATTTTTCTTTAATGAGCCTAATATGCTCAAACTACCAATTATCAAATCATCCCGCCGGTCATGTTCAACGACAAAACTAGTTTGAGTCTTTCCTGAACCGTTCTTTTGAATAAAAAATAAAACCGTCCCGCATGCAAACCGTCAAACCGCCCACATATGCACGCAACCCCTGATATTTTTCAAAAGGATTGAAAGAAGTGATGAAGAAAATTTGACCAAATACAACAAATTAAAGAAGAGTCATTCCTTTCTTCTACCCAGGTTACATTGCACACCCTTTTCTTCTTATTTCCTCTCTCTCTCTCTCTCTCTCTCTCTCAAGCAAGAAAAGTGCTTTTTGAAGCTGCACGCTTTGACTCTATGGGCAGGGCGTGGCCACTGCGTTGGGCTAGTGCAATTTGCTTAGTTGTATTGTTGGATTAAGTTGGGGTCAGTTGTCCTCCACCATATCCATATCCGTAGACTTTGGCTCCATATGTATATATATCTATATGTGTATATATATATATATATACATATAAATATGTATTAGAGCATGCATGAGTCCAGACAAGTCTATTAGAGTATAGGGACACCTATTCTAATTTTGATTTTTTAAATACCAACTCACATGTTATATTTTTATTAATAAATATAATTAATTAATATAACAATATTTTAAATATTTATCAATAAAAAAAAACTCATATATCATATAAATTAATACTCAAAAATTAATATTATAGTTGATATTAATAATATTTTTCTTTCAATAAAAATATATGTTAAATGATAAATTTTTTTAAGGATATAATATAAGAAAAAATCAGTTTTAAAAAGAGAAAAATGTAAAAAAATTTTAAAATAAAATTGGAAAAAAAAAATCCATTAGGGACAAAAACTCTCACGCCAAGTCTTCGCCCATATTCAGTCGCTAATGGGCCACCCAAGAGACGAAGCAAACTTGATTATTGACTGCCGACACAAAAGACTTTTTTTTTCTCAAGTCAATTCCGAACTGTTATTTGTTTTTTAACCATTTAGATTTAATCAAACGATCGAGATGTTACTTGTATATAGTAATTATCATACACTTTATCTTATAATAGTATTTGATTAAGAAATTAAAAAAAAATAAAAAAAGAATTTTAAAAAATCCATCTTCTCCGGTAGAAGGTTGGGGGGAGGGGAGGTTTCTGTCGCCGAGGTCAGGAATGAGGGAGGGGGGGGGGGGGGGGGTTGGGTCGCGGGACTCAGGAGGAAGGGCTCGCTGTCAAGTTGGGGGGGGGGGGGTTGGGTCGCGGGACTCAGGAGGAAGGGCTCGCTGTCAAGTTGGGGGGGGGGGGGGGTGAAGGTCGCCAGTCGGGGGCCTGAGTTGCAGAGGGATCGGAAAAGGTCGTTGGGTGGGGGGTCGAGTAGTAGAGGGACCGGATCTTGGGGGCAGCTTGCTGAGGGAAGATTGACGATTGGGGGGGGGGGGGGGGCGTGAGTTGCAGAGGGACCAGATCTGGAGGCAACTTACTGGGGGACGCTCGACGTCGGATGGGGGGAGGGGGGCAAGGCTTCGTCGACGTTCAAGGGGTTAAGATTGGGTCGCCGAGGTCGAGGGACTGGGTCACCGACGTCGTGGGTGGCAGATCTGGCGTGGGGGGTGGCGGGGCTTCATTGGTGTCGGGGGTGGGGGGGTCGCCTGCGTTGGTGGGGATTGGGTTGTTTTAGTTTTTTATTTTTATTTTTTTATATTTTTCTTTAATTTTTTTAGTCTATACTAGTATGAGGTAAGGTATATTATAACTATCGTGTACAAGTAACATCTTAACCGTTTGATTACATTTTAATGATTTAAAAATGAGCTCTACCGATAGAGTATATAAAAAGGGATTTACCGCAGCTTTACCCTTATTTCTAAATGTTAAATCTAATAATAAACAGCCACACAGGCAGTATGAAATGACTATATATCCATAATAGATGAACCGGAAGTAGTTAAAAACGTCGAATTCCTATCACGCTGCCATAAAATTCCCTCCCAAAAAGAAAATACAAAACATGTGGGAGGTATGGCTAAGTTAAAATCGCGTGCGTGTGTGTGTGTGTGTGTGTGTTTTTTTTTTCATTATATTAGGTATAGTAATTTTTTTTCTTTATAAATATATATTAAGCAAATCTATTCAATATTAGCAAAGACACGACAACCAGTTAGGATTGTCTAAGACACAGCTCATTTTTGGTCAATTTTGTGCAACCAAAATGGACAACTCCAATCGGTAGTTTTTCCTATCCAGGGTACATCTTAAGGACACGAAACTTAAATCAAATGAATGAAATTGTTCCCCATTTGAACTCTTCCACATATTAATGTTTTCTTCCTTATCCTTTATTTATTTATTTATTTATTTATTCATATATCTAGATAATAACAAGATAAATAAGTACACGAAATAGTACGTTTCTGCTTTATATGAAAAGATATTTTATGTTAAGAGCAACCTCATATGAAACGACATCTCACCTAAACAACCTATAGGAAACGACACTACATGAAAAAGGTGCTAGGAGCTTCCAAGAATCTTCTTATCTTTTTTATTTTTTTATTATTTTTAAATATTCTTTCTTATAGTGGTGAAGAGCGTATTTTAAGGATGATGAAACACACCTGGCTCCATCTCTTCCTTAGAAATTCAACAAAGTTACCAAATTAAACTTTTTTTCCTTTCCCACTTTGGCTAGAAAAAGGAAAGCTCAAGAATCATTATCTTTTAAGGCAGAAAATCATATATTAAATTAATGATATTTAGCATTGATGCCCCTCAAATTTATTATTTTTTGACAACTTATTCCCTAAACTTCTAATTTTGATAATTTACCCCTGAACTTGCTAAAGCATAGCCATGTACCCCTTATAAATTAATTTTATGTTAAAATTGATTACGAAAAACCCATTTACGCCTTATGTGAAGACCCAAAAAATCCATTTTCAATTAAAAACTTCCAAATATAATACAAATCCCAATGCAAATATTCTAATTTCAAATCTTTAATTTATTGTAAAATTAAATAAAAATGGTACATTACAACAATTTAGTAAGTTCAGGGGATAAATTGTTAAAATTTAAAATTTAGGGGGTAAGCTGCCAAAGTGTAATAAGTTTAGGAGGTATTAGTGCTAAATATGCATACTATATAGAAGGAAAAAAATTCAGAATTAAAAAAAAAAAAAAAGACAACAAAAGTACAATGTATTGAAATTAAATGTTGAAATTTCTCAATACAATGTTACATTTCTAACCATTTTAGATCTTATAATATTAATTTGTAAATTTACACATTGTTTAGGATCCGAAAATAAGTAAAGTACACTAACAAGAAGAATGCCCTACCACGTAAACCCTTTAACAATCATCCAACATTTTCTTAAGTCAGTTTATCCATCATTTTATATATGTATATATGTGAATATATATATATATGTATATAAATATATAATTCTCTCAGGACGGGGGATGTGATGTTTGAAAATCAACATGCCCACGACAACAGGGCACGAGAGCGAGATAGCCGTTAGACGGACCAACGCGAACTTTTGTTTTCACGAAGATCCAACGGCCACAATACAAAAAAGAAGATCCAACGGCCAGAATTTAGTAGCCGTTAATTTCAAAAAAAGAAAAAAAGAGAGGACCGTGTCCGGAGACACGCACCCCGTCCCTCCGTCCAAATTTCGCTTTTTTTTTTTTACCTTTTATTCCCGTTGTATCTTCATCTCTGATCCGCCATTAAATAATCTTTTTATATTGCCACTTTTTTCTTTAATCCCGTAAACGATCAAATCGTTCAAAGAATCCCCAACAACAAGAGAGAGAACAAGAGAGATTAGAGGCTTGAAAAGGACAAGGGTCTTTGAATCCGTGGTGGGTTTTTCTCAAAGAATCTCTCTCTGGAGTTTTGAGGACTGAAGCTGAGAAATAACCCTTTATTTAGGTGGGATTTGATTGAGAGAGCCGTCTTCGAATACGCCTCGTGGGTCTTCGCTTTTTCGATGCAATTTAACGATCTTGATCGTCTTTTTCGCTGTTTTCTCACGGGCGTTTCGATTTTCTTTCTAGTATCTTGGTCGCTGGTTTTGAAGTTATCACAATGAGTGGATTGGAGAAGCCCTGCTCGGACACTATAAACCCCTCCAGTTTCCAAGGTAGAGAACCTTTTACTTGATTTTCTGTTAAGTATTTCAACAATGTTCTTTTCATTTCTAAGCTTCTAAATTTTTCATTTCTTTTTTTTTTTTTTGGGATTTTAAAGAAGGTTCAAGAATGGCGAATGTGAAGTTCGTTAAGGAAATGGGAAACAATAACCGAAGGGCACTAAGCAATATTAACCCCAATATCATTGGAGCTACTCTCAACCCATACGTAGTCAACAAAAGAGAATTTTCGGGGTATTTCCAATTCTATCCTTTGATTCTCTGAATTTAGTTTTTTCTATGACATTATCAGATTCTATTTTTTTTTCTTTAGATTTTTTTTGGTCCCTAATTAGTAAATATTGCGTGATGTTCAGGAAAGATATGATATTATTTGATAAGAAACCATCAAATGTGGCACATAGACCAATCACAAGGTTTTAATTTGCTCTATTAATATCTTACTTTCCCATTTATTTTGGTCCTAAGAATGCAAAAATTAATCGTTCGGTGTTTGTCTAGGGAGTTTGCAGCTCAAGTGGCTCAGTACTGCTCTAATGTAAGGGGTGCTTTTGCTTTATGTGTTTGTTGGTTTATGGATTTGATAATGTGATTAAGAGTATAAGAAATAAACTGATTTTATTGGCTTCGAATTCGAATGTTCCGAAGGCTTGTAGCGAAACCAAGAACCTAAACTCGGTGGCTGCAAACACTGGTGGTCTAGGGGACTGTGATGTTGTAGATGTGGAGGACTTCGTTGATGCCGGATATGTCCCAGTACCGATGTTTGTGAAGCATACAGAGGCTATTCTAGATGAAACTGATCAGATGGTATGTATTAGCATCTAGTTGGACCTAGAAACTTTTTTTTTTTAAATGGGCTTTGTGTAAAATATTTAGTGGAAATAAGTGACATACTTATTATTGACTTTGGATTAAAATACTGTAGGAGGAGGTTGAAATGGAAGATGTGGAAGATGAAGAAGAAGAAAAAGAAGAGCCTGTTATGGACATTGACAGTGCCAATTTGAAAGATCCTCTTTCAGTGGTTGAGTACATTAATGAAATTTATGCCCACTATAGGAAAACTGAGGTAAAATTCTTATTAACATTGGGGAATGTGTTTATATTTGTGTGTGTGTTTTGGAATGGAAGTCCAAGGCCTAGTTTCTATTGTTTGTGAAACCTTACGAACACAAATTTTTATTGTCTGATACAATACGAAAATTCGAATGAAATGCACTGAATTTCTGGTAAATGCTGATTGGGAATGTATATGTGATGGGAATCGAAGTTCAAGGCCAAGTTTCTTTATCGTTTGATGTATGAAAACTCGAGCAAAAGGTGCCGAATTTTCTTGTAATTGTTGATACTTTTGCTGATTGATATGAATTTCCCTTAGTTTGATCATCCTTCTCTTTCTGCAAAAACTTGTATATTTCATAAGAATGTAGCAATGTATGATTTACTCAAAGGAAAATATATTTTACCCAGAGGTTTAGCTGCGTCTCACCGAATTACATGGTTCATCAACCTGACATCAATGAGAAAATGAGGGCGATCCTTATCGACTGGCTTATTGAGGTATAATTCTTTGTTTCCTGTATGAATACCAGCCATGTTATGTTGCTTTATCATAGTACTTTATAGTGTTCATTTTCATATAAAAATAATGTTAGTCACATAAAGAGATTCCTGTTGTACGAACAGGTTCACCACAAGTTTGAGCTTATGGAGGAGACCTTGTTCCTCACAGTCAATCTCATAGACAGGTTCTTAGAGCGTCAAATCGTGGTGAGAAAGAAACTTCAATTGGTCGGGGTGACGGCTATGCTCTTGGCGTGTAAGTACGAGGAGGTTTCCGTCCCCATGATTGAGGATTTTGTTCTCATAACAGACAAGGCCTATACCAAGAATGACGTTCTTGAAATGGTAAGCTAACCACTTCGTGCTTCGTCTCTTGATCTCGAGAATGTTATCTAATTGATGCCCTTTTTCTTTGCTCAGGAGAAATTAATGGTGAACACCTTGCAATTCAACTTCTCTGTCCCTACTCCTTTTGTGTTCATGAGGAGGTTTCTTAAGGCAGCTCAACCAAACAAAAAGGTAATTTCTAATTAGTAGCAAATTTTCAATCCAATCCCACATGAAAATATAAGTCTATAACGAGTGACGTTTTGTCGAATTGAATCAATCAGCTTGAAGTCCTGTCATCCTACATTATAGAGTTATGCTTGGTGGAGAATGAAATGGTCCAGTTTCCTCCGTCTCTGCTCGCCGCTGCAGCAATCTACACCGCTCAGTGTAGTCTTCACAAGCTGAAGCAGTGGAGCAAGACCAGCGAGTGGTACACTAATTATTCCGAACATCAACTCCAGTGAGTTTATTTTCTTCCCCTTTTTTTTTTCAATGGCAATTATGTTTTTGTTACAAGTTACCGAAATCGTAACCTCTTTTTCTTTACGCATCGCAGAGAATGCTCCAGATTGATGGTTGCTTTCCATCAAAATGCCGGAAAGGGGAAGCTCACCGGAGTATATAGGAAGTACAACACAAGGAAATTCGGGTTCGCAGCGAAAGCTGAGCCAGCTGAATTTCTCCTCCCAGCAAGCTGAGTTATGTTTTCTGAGTATATAGGAAGTACAACACAAGGAAAATCGGGTTCGCAGCGAAAGCTGAGCCAGCTGAATTTCTCCTCCCAGCAAGCTGAGTTATGTTTTCTGATGGTCAATTAAGAAACTGAAGTTGTCCAGTGAGAAAGTATTTATAGTCCCAAAAATCTTTAAGAGACGTAACAACTATGATGTGGGGTTTTTCTCTTTGTCGCCAAAACTTGTTATTTAGTTGCTGCGAGCTAGACCGAAATGTTTTGTTTCGACTATATGTCATAACTACGTTTCTTGATATGTTCATTTGCATTTTCCTTATTGTAAGTAATATATATATATATATGTGTGTGTGTGTGTTTGTGTAAGATCACGTTTCTCTTACTTTATAGCTGAGAAGTGAATGAATTATTTTTAATAGTACTTTATGAAAAAAAAAATAGTATTTTGTTGAATGGAAATATATATTGTATGTTTTATTGAGGAAAGATACAATTACGTATATCCAAAATAGGGGCAAAACAGTTTCATCACTTAACATAATGCGATTTCACCACTGTTGATAGGGGCACTATGCAATATTTTGATAAATTCATAAGTTATACCATGTCAAAATTAAAAATTGGTAGAATATCAAAATTTGTGCAATAACTTATGAAATTATAAAATTGGGCGGATGGGGGCAAATGTGCTTTTATTTATGCCTTTAACTTAGAATTACTGAGGACCAAGCACCACCAATAGTCCAAATCAAATAACTTAAAACGGGCATCATCGATCACTGTGCCCTCTTCTGTCCCTCTCTTCTCCTCGTAAGTTTCGAATGAAGATAACCTAGGTCTCCTCTTGGGCACGAACCATGTTAAGGATACGACATGTTAAGGATTGTAAAGATATAATAAGTGACACGATAACATTACTCTTTTATATATATATATATATTTTAATAATTTTATATGAAGACTGTACTGGTTTTTTCTTATCAAAATTTATCTTATTTGATTTTTTTTTGGGATAAAGTTTTTAAAATCATAATGCTTTTAATGATATGCTTTATATAATACTCTATATTTATATTTTTAAAGTACAAATTCGTTAAAAATACGACACTAATTGACCACAAATTAAACTTTGACGTCATAAATTTTAAATGATTAAACACAGCTTGACACGACATGATGATTAAACAAGTTGTTTGGCAGCTCTATATATTCGTAACATTCAATTTTTTTAATTCCAGTTAATTATCTAAAATTCAGATATTTTTGTTGGTTAATAAGAAAATAGAAATTTGAGGAATTGCCCCTAAATTTTTTTTTTTGAGGAATTGTTATGAAAATTGTATTTCAACCCCTTAACATTTAGAAATTATCTTTTTGGCTCATCCCGATATCTGAATTTTTCTCCTTCCTCTTTCCCCTGTCTTCTCTCTCCGGCCGAACACACACTCTCTCTCTCTCCCTCTCTTCACAGAAGCACAACCCAAGCTTTCTATCCTTGGCTTCACCACCGAGCTTTCCACTGAGTAGAAGGCCGATTTCTGCATCGAAACTTTTTGGAGATTTTGAGGTAGGGTTTTCTCTCTTGTACGACCTTAATCTGAAATTTCCCAATTGAATTTGTGTTTTGTTCTCGATTTTCAATCTTAAGTGGGATAAATTTGAGATCTTTATGGATAATTTAGGTGCACCGACAGAGATACGAGGTACTAGGAAAAAAGTAATGAGTAAGTACGGTTTGAACCTTCGGCCACAGCAAAAGAAGCAGCCACCGAGGCCACCTCTTCCGACTGTTTTAGGTTTCGGCAATGACGATGATGACGATGTTGAGAAAGAGATTTCTCGTCACGCTTCGAAGAACAAGTCTCTCAAGGATGTCTGTACTTATATATATATGTTTATATATTCTATTTTGCCTTGTTTGAAAAGATTTTTGTTGTTTGTTTGTTTTCTCACTGGTTTAATGCCTTTTTGTTTCTGTTTGTTGTGTGTTCTGAAGATTGAGGAGCAGCAGAGGAAAGCCCTGGAAGTGGACCCGTCGGCTTTCGATTACGATGGAGTTTATGATGAGATGAAGGCTAAGACTATCCAACCGAAGGCACAAGAACGCGAAGAGAGAAAGGTAATGCTCTTTGATTTTTATACTCTCTGATTTCTTAGAGTTCAGGGAACGTACTATGATAGTTTTTAGTCTTAAGTTCTGTCTTGAATTGAAAAAAAAAAAAAAAATTAATTTGAACTGAGAACTTAAAATGAATGAGTGTTTGGGAGAAAGAAAAATGAGTGTCGTGCGGATTTTGAAAAACTGAAAAAGTGGATTTGGATTCGATTTGATTTGAATTTTTTAGATTCGAAAAGGTGTACCAAACTACCGTCTATTTCTTATGGTGAATAACCAAATTTCAATTGAATTGAAATCTTAAGGGTGTATCAATGCAATTTAGGAGTACTTGATCTTAACGAAAAGACATTTCAGATTCTGGATTTGAGTTTGACACTGTTAGATTCATGGATCCAATTGAGTTTAATGACACATTTCATTCACGTTTTATTCCCATCAAGAACATCTTATAAAATTCTAACTCCTGAATTTGGAGTATCCAACTTTCACGCCCCTGTATGTGATTTTTACTCTCTCTTTTTTTTTTTTTTTTTTTCTCTCTTTTTGTTTCCATTCTTGGTGTGTTTTTTAGTTCTGCTTTATGGTCAGAAAAGCAATAATATCACCTTTGTGGTTTGAATGTAAGTGTAGTAACTTTTTTCTGTTGCAGCCAAAATACATTCAAACTCTTCTTAGAAAAGCAGAACTACGACAGCAGGAGCAAGAGATAGTGTATGAAAGAAAACTCGCCAAAGAGAGGAGTACAGAGGACCACCTCTATGCAGATAAGGAGAAATTTGTTACAAGCGCTTACAAAAAGAAACTTGCGGAGCAAGCAAAATGGATGGAGGAAGAGCGTATGCGTCAACTTCGGGAAGAAAAAGATGATGTATGTATACACTTCCCTGGAAATGTTGTCACTGATTTTCTCTCTCAATTGTTGCTTTATTTACGTATATAGAAGGGAAAAAAAAAAAAAAAAGGTTCAAATGGCCAGAAGATGAGTGCATTGTTACCATCAGACGACATCGATAAGCTAGAAATATGGTGAAGTGGGGTAATAAGTATGTGATAAATATTGTGGCCTTTTACACACATTTCCTTGATTTGATTTAGTTACCATTAACGGATTTGATCAAGCCTATGACACTTACGATTAGTCTATCAACCTGAGTCCAAAATAAAGCGGATTCAATGTGTTAGTTTAATAGGGATTTGTTTCGTTTGTTTACAAGATTCATTCTCTGTTAATATGTCGATCAAATTTGGATAAATTCAAATGTTCCCATTGGGGATAGGTTGATAGTTCGTTTCTTTTTGGGAATGTGTTAAGACGTATTCACGAAATCAAATAAACGTGATATGTTCTCTTCGCAACTCTTGTATATCCACAAAAACCATTAATGTCATCCATGTTTACCCTGTTGTGCTTAGGTTACCAAGAAGACCGACTTGAGCGATTTTTATTTCAACCTCGGAAAAAATGTTGCTTTTGGTGCAAAAGACATTGAGGTTAGGAAACAAGAGAAGCCTGCGGAAGAATTAAGGAAGCCAGACAAACACGGAGATGGAGCAACTGCAGGAGCATTGGACAAAAATCAGTCATCGGACAACTCAAATTTGCTGGTGGAATCGTCTAGGGTGAGAGAGGAGCACCAAAGTGAAACTTCTACTCAAAAGCAACCATCCGAGTCCTCTGGTATGAAGCCAGCTTCAGACACAGCGGTGCAGGAAAATTCTTTAGTCAAGAAACCACCAGCAGAGCAACCTAAGCAGGACCATCATAAAAGAAGCGAAGATGCTGTGGCAGCGGCTAAAGAACGCTTTTTAGCACGGAAGAGAGCTAAGGAACAGTAAAACCTTTACTCTGCTGGACTTGGAACTCTTTTGTCTGTCTTGTTGAGTGAGGATTATGTAATGTACGACACCAAGGCCATGCTTAATTCTAGTACATTAGTGAAGATTATGTAATTTACGACACCCAAGTATTGCGACAACTAATGAAAATAATCTTTCCCTTTATTATTATTATCATCATCATCATTATTATTATTATTATTATGCCTCATTGGAACTTCATGGGACGGACTGTTTGGATCTATTCATTTGTTTTATTAAAACTAAATAAAAGATGGGAGTATTTTTGGATAGGGTATTAAAACTTTTTTAATAGGACATAGTTTTAACCAAGAACGTCTTTAGGCATGGGGGAAGCTTCCCGCAACTTTTTTTCCTCTTATTTTCAAATGTATACATATATAATTAAGAACGTACAAGGCATGGGGGAAGCCTCCCTCAACTTTTTTTTTCCCTCTTATTTTCCAATGTATATATTTATATAAACGAGTGAATACAAAAAAAAAAAAAAAAAAAACCCTAAAAGATTAAAATTCTAATACATAGCACTCTTATTTTAAGTTATTGCATTTTTCTTAATCAAATCATTAAACAGTGTCGTACTGGTTTTACTTAGGAGTCTTGTGCTTTGGTCAGGTTGCCAAGAAATGAGCTCAAATTTAACAACAAGATTGGACTATCCAAACTAAACTGAAAAAGCTTTTTTTTTTTTTTTTTTTTTGGAGGTACACTAACTACAAGACGAAGAGTTGACGAACAAGACTGACGAGTCTAAGGCTCCGTTTGGTTCGCCGGTTTGAGTTGAAATTTTTAGTTAAAATTAGTTGATTTTTTAAAAATTAGATATAATTTTTTGTTAACTTTTTAAAAAAAATAAAAATAAAATTGAAATTTTTGAGTAAGGGAGGAATGTCCAAACATAGGCTAAGAATCAACGTCATTTTTTCCGACGTGTGGAAGGAAAAACAGAAGTCAACGACAAAACGACGCCATTTAAGTGATTCTATACAAACAAACAAACAATCCAAAAAAAAAAAGAAAAGGAGAAGAAGAAGAGTGGATTCATCGTTAAGAATTCGGAGTTGATCAGTTGATACTTGATAGGTGCGGAAATGGAGAACACGACGATTCTGAAAGAATGGTTTGAGCGAGTTGATTCAGAGAAAACCGGAAATATTACAGCTTCTCAACTCAAGGTTTTTTTTTTTTTTTTTTCATTCACTTTTTTTGAGGTTTTTGCGGTTATGTGTTCCCAAATTCTGTATCTCTCCAATATATTTATAGTGATTCTTCTGATTTATAATGAATTTTGGATTGATCAGAGTGCTCTTGCGGTCGGGAACCTCGAATTCCCCATCTCCATTGTTCAGCAAATGATCAGGTCCCAATTTTCCCCACCTTAATTCCATTAAAAAAAAAAAACACGAATTCACCCCCCCCAAAAAAAAATGTATGATTTGATGATAGAAAACTGTCGGAAAATTGATGAAAAATGGCGTTTTTATGCAGGATGTATGATTTTGACAAGAACGGAACCATGAGCTTTGATGGTAAGTGTTTATCTGAGGCAACTGAATTATCGTATTCTTCCCAAGGATTTTTTTCTATCTAGATGATAATTTAGCTCTAATTTCATTTTACCCAGAGTTCGTTGTGCTTAACAAGTTCCTTCTCAAGGTTAGAATTTGCCCATCTCGTGTTTTGCTGAATTTAGCCAAAGAAATTTCTGAGAATTTAGCTTTTCTTTCCAGGTTCAACAAGCGTTTTCGGACTTCGAAAGGTGATTTTTGAACTCTTGTAAACATGCTTAGTAAGCTCTAGCTTGTTTAAATCATACCTTGGTAGCAAAAATAATTAAAAAAAAAAAAAAAAAAGAAGTAGAAGTAATTTCCAATTATTTTCTGAATTAAGTAAATAATCATAAGAAAAGTCAGCTTTACCAAGTGATTTCGGCACTTTCTTCTCTTTTAAAGCAACAACAATCTCTGGCTGACAAGCCGGGTTTTTTGTTTTTGTTTTGGGTTTACAGGGATCGTGGTTATCTTGTTCATGACGATGTGTATGAGGTAAATTTTAGCTTTGTATGCTGTCCATTTTGGATGAAGTTAAGTTCTTAGTCTGTAACCATTTGTTTGGCCTTTCTTATTTTCACGTCTCTGCGTCTTTTAGCTATGGCAATGAGGGGGCCATGTTACTTATTGTCCTTCCTGCTCTTTCTCTTGGCCATTTGTTTGTGTTATATACTTACCTGGTAAACAATTGACTCCAGGCATTAGTGAAAATTGGGTTCTCACTGGACTCTCCTGCTTTTTACACTGTTTGCGAGGTATAACATCGACTTTCATCTTATGGATGAAATGCATAATCAGCTGATGCATGTGACATAGACAGTTCATTCTTGACTGATATTTCACTCTTTGTTTGTGCAGAGTTTTGATCAAAAGAAGAATGGGAGATTTCGATTAGACGACTTCATATCTCTCTCAATATTTTTGCAGTCAGCACGGTAAGTTTTCTTCAAATTCGCAAGAAATACATGCTTTTTTTCAGAAATTGTGCCTGTTTAGGGGATTGAAATTTGAACTCGCTGCTGATGGGCCTCAAACTTTAATGTAGATTAGATTGTGTTTGGGATAATAGACACATTTGCTTCCACATTCAGAGAGTTACATATATATAAGGGCTTTCGCTTCAAGTGGAACTCTTGTAAATTTATTTGATTAAGCGTCGATACTAGTTCAAAAAAGTTATAGTTTTGCGATTTCGATCTGCTTTGTGGAAGGAGGCTTACTCTGTTGTCGGTTTGTATGTTGCAGTAACCTGTTCAATTCGTTCGATACGGCTAAGCAGGGTCGGGTGACACTTGATCTCAACCAATTTGTGTACTGCAGTGAGTATCCTTTTCACAGCATAACTTGCAGAACCTTGAGAATGAGGGCCTTTGTCTCCTTTGATTGCAAATATTCTTGAAAACACATCAAAATCATAAAATAAAATAAAAAAAATCGTTTTATCGACACGCTTTCAGTAAAATTTTGCTATTTTGAATGTGCATTATCCTTTTTGATATCATTTTTTTTTCCGGTGCAGCTGCCAATTGTAGAATATGAAAACATCGCTATTATGCTGCAGATCGATCCTGTACCCACAGAACGGAGTTTTTTTTTTTTTTTTTTTTGTCAAATTGAAAGAGAACAGATTAAAAATTGTCCATGTAACGTGTGATATGTATTTTTCATTTATAAACAAATCCGAACACACTGTAGATTCTTATATGCATCTCCAAGTATTATAGCCAAAGGTGATTGTTTCTTTCTTTTGGGCTTTCACCATGAAAACAAATGTGGTCGCCTTCCTACAAAAGCCTTGCATTTCTAGCCAATTATAGAAAAACAGATTTCATATAATCCCAGTATTACATAATTTTATTCGTTTCGTGATAATCATATTCAGGTTTTTTTGAAAGCAGCTTTATTTTAATTTAATTTAATTTTTTTTAGTTTTACTTTCTACTGATTTTTTTTTTCCTTGGTTTAGAAGAAAAAAGATTTATGGTCCAATATGTCTTGGAAAATTTTTTAAATTGTGAAGGAAAAGTGAATATTAATACTTAGAAAGAAATACTTTTACCCTCCCTATTTTTATCTTAGGGTCCTGAATCACAAATATTATCGAGGAATCAACAAACTTGTTTATATTAACTTCCTTGAGTACCTTCTATATCTCTCTCTCTCTCTCTCTCTCTCTCAAAAAACAAAAAACAAAAAACAAAAAACAAAAAAATTCCTTGAGTACCATAAACTATTTAATGAAGGAAAAATTAGGTAAATAAACAGTGAACATCCTTTCCCTGTTTTACAAATTTAAGATCATCTCTAATGCATTGGTCTATGTTGATGCTGTATTTATTACAAAAAAATGTGAAAAAAAGCATTATTCTATTTTATACTACAATGTATAATATTATTTCTAATGCTATTTTTATTTTTTGACATTATTATTGTAATTTGTAACTTGTAAAAGTGAGCATTTGGTATTTAAATAATTTAAAAATAAAATTATTACAATAATTACATTATAAAAGTCAAGCCAACAATTAATAAGAATCAAATATTAATATTGACATTGGTTATACCTTATAGCAAATTTGTCACAAAATTTAGCATTTGGCAAATTTGACATCAAATATAGCACTTAATTAGAGAGTATTTTTTCATTTAAATGTCAAAATTTACCATTGACACAACATTTTAGCACTGCATTGTAGATGCTCTGAGAACTGCAATGGATACCTGCATGCAAACAAAGGTAAATAAAATCATTGTGTTTGAAAAACGAACTAGACCACCAAATTTCACACATTTGTTGTTCTTAAAATATTGGCTTGCAGTTAAAGCATATTCCGAATAGTAATTTCATACTTGATTTTACTTTGAATTTCTTCACCTATTATGTGTGTGTATAGAAAACTAAGAATGTGTTTGTTACTAAGGTTTAGATTGTAAAATTTGAGTTTAAATTGATTGTGTGTTTATTGAGGCATTTGAATTGCTTGAGTTAAAAACTATAAAAACTTAAAATGTGTTCAGAAAAAAATATTAATATGGGGTTTGTTTTGTTCGTCTCGAAACTCTATGTAATTTTTTTAAAAAATTATCTCATTTGAACTTATCTATGCAAAGTTATGGACTTTTAAAGTTTGAGTTACAAAACTGTGTAAATATTGAAGCTGAAGGAAAAAAGATAAAAATTAGATTATAATTGTAGAGTTTCGATTGTAACACCAAACAAGTCCTAAAATTATATGATATTGTGATATCGTCTTAAACTCTTATACTCTTATTGATGTATTTGTCCTAGAGAACCATCTATCAATCGATGAAAAACCCTCCCTTTTTGTATAAACCTAACAACTTCAAAAGCCAAGTCTTTTTATGATCTATACGGAACAAGACCACCAAACTTGATATGCATGCAAAACAGGGTCAATATTTTGGCCCAAATATATATATTTTTTATGTCTATGGAATTGGACCACTAAACTCGGTATACCTACATGGATAAAACTAGGGGTGGCAATACAGGTCGCGACACGACGACACGACTCGAAAACGACACGAATTTCACGGGTTTGGGTTAGGAAAAATAGGGGGCGGGTCGTGTTCGTGTCACGGTTTCGTGTCGTGTTCGTGTCGCGGGTTGTGTTCGGGTTGGACACGTTTTTTTCGTGTCATTTTCGTGTCACTTTTCGTGTCAATTTTGTGTCAATTTCGGGTCAATTTCGTGTCACTTTTCGTGTCAATTTCGTGTCACTTTCGGGTTGCGGGTCAATTTCGTGTCAATTTCGGGTCAATTTCGGGTCGCGGGTCAGTTTCGTGTCGCGGGTTAATTTCGTGTCACGGGTCAGTTTCGTGTCGCGGGTCAATTTCGGTTCGTGTCGTGTCAACCCATGACGGGTTCGTGTCGTGTTCGTGTCACGGTTTCGTATCGTGTTCGTGTCGCGGGTCGGAGAAGAAAAAAATCGACACGGCTCTAACATGACACGAACACGACACGTGACACGAATTGCCACCCCTAGATAAAACACTCCTTGCCAATGAGTTGTACACGCTATTATGTTATTTTACGAGCTTTGACAATATTTGTTATGATTTGGGATTGTTAAAACTTATAAAGAAAAAAAAAAAAAAATCAGCATTCCCACATTGAAACAGGAAAAAAACAATTTCTTTTCCAGACAATATATATAAGATGTTATAAGTTTCCTTTTAACTTTAGAGCTTGGTAAACATCCAAATCATATGTTCTAATTGTTATTTAATGATTCTAGTTTTTTCCTAAAAATGCATATTGGTGTTTGGTTATTCTAAGATTGTGTTAAACTTCAACTATCCACTTATAATATTAATAGAGATACCTTACTAATAATGATACAAGCTGATGGACTTCAGCCACTAAAATGCAAAAATAACCAAGAAAATAATTAATGAGTTGAGTAAATATAAATAACATGATTTTCAAATAATTACATTTATAATATATTAAAATATCCAAATAATTCAATACACAAATCCTCTTTTTTCTCTCTTCTCCACAATGCATCGTCCGTTGTCCGTTGTCCGTTGTCGTTGAAGCAAGGATGACCAATGATGACGAACGCTACTAGGCTCCTTGGCCGCATGATGACAAGAATCGCGAGACTCCCGTGGCTCGATCACACGACGACAGGAAACATAAGCAAAGGCGAGAGATAGGAGAGATGGGTACAAACTATATATATAGGATGAAATTAATAAACATTTCTTTACAATTTAAACCATACAGGAGAAATGAAAGTTAAGAGTAAATTGAAAAAAAAAATTAGTAGGCAGATTTTGTTTAATAGATAATAAAAAGATTATAAATTTCTTTTATTATTTGGTATCGTCTGAGTGAATGAAAGTTAAGAAGTAATATTATTCATGAAATTACTAGTTTACCCATTTGTTCTTACTTAAAATATTTTTAATCATTTATAAGGATGATTTTATATTATTAATTTCAATTAATGCATGAATGAATATTCTAATCTATTTTTCTTGAAGTGTAATATTCTTATCTATTTTAATATTCACTTATTGAGGCTAAAATTTTTAATTAAGTTTTATTAAAATAGAAATTGGAATTAATTTTGTTTTAAATATAATTTAAGTTGATATTAATTCAAAATAGACCATTCATGCTTTTAAATAAAATTTATGTAAAAATCACAAGTAAATTTCCATAAAAAATTAACATTGTTATTGAAGAACTACATTACAAGTTATTTCAGATTTTTAAGCTTATGATACAAATTATCAAATTAAAAATTCAGAGTATAAGTTATGATTATGTAATAGTTTTAGAGGGCACTTGTGTAATTTAGTCCTTAAATAAATTAGATTATTGATAGTTAAGAACTGGACAAGAGATTATCTTTTTGAATAATAATTGGGCAAAGGGCCAAAAAAAAAAAAAGAAAAAAGAAAAGAAAAAGTGAGTTCACTCGCGTGACGTTATCGACGAAGGATCAGTACAATTTCTGAAAAAAAAGAGAGAGAGAATTATTGCAATAATCGCACGTGTTCCTTAACACGTGCTGTGTCCACTCTGAATTTTTGAGGTTCCTTCAGATGTCCATTCCTAGAAAATATTTTCTAGGGTTTATTCAATTAAATTGGGAACGAATTTTCTCTCCCTCGCGCGCACTTTTGATTTTCAAATTCCCACAATCGGATTAATAACTTCTTCTGCTCTTCGAATTCTGTTTGCTTGCAGGTAAATTACTGGAGATACAATTTTGTCAGCTCTTCTTTAATTTTCGTTTCCATATTTCAACAAGTGAAATTAATTATCCTTAAAAAGAAATTATTATTTTTTACTTAATCATGCCTAAATTTTATTTCTTTTTGGTTAGTCGAGCTTAATCTTCAGTTTTTTAGTGCTTTTTATCGATTTTTTTGGAACCCAGATGAGCTTGTGAAATTGAATTTGGGTTTCAGACATGTAAAACTTCCTCATATTTCCATGTATGTGCGTTATTCAATCTGTTCCGATCGTTTTCTAATGGTTTTATTTTGAATTCCCTTTTTCTGGGTTTTAAAAAATTTCCCTTTATCTGATGAATTACAGGGGTACATTGAGTACAATTTTCCCTTAGGCAGCTTTTGTTTTTGGGCTATTAATCATTGAAATATTTATATAATCGATTTCTTGAACCGTTTTATTAGTTTACCAACATGGTTTTGTAACTTCGTATCACTTTGTCGTAAAATGCGTGAATAAATGATAATAAATTAATAATCATTGTGTGTGTTGACAGGTTAATGTGCTTTTGGCTATCTTGATTAGCCACCTAATGCTTTCATTCGGGAATTGTTGATCCCGTTATGCCGGGCATTATTTGTGAATATAGGACAATCTGAAGTTAGCTTAGCAAATGGGGATAATAGAATATTTGGATCTTTTTACCAAGTTGGAATACTCGCCTCCTGTATGGGCAAGTTTAGCTGCCGGAGGCTTTGTATTCGTCACTCTTACCCTTTCACTGTACCTTCTATTGGAGCACCTTTCGGCGTACAAGAATCCTGAGGTAGATATACATGTTTGTGTAATAAACATACACTTAGTTTTTCTTTTTATTACTGTTTTTTGTTTAATTTCCTTTGCCTCAATAATCAGGAGCAAAAGTTTTTGATTGGAGTTATCCTCATGGTCCCCTGCTATGCAGTAGAATCTGTAAGTTCTCATAAAATTTCATTGAATCATATTGCTATTATCTCATTTGCTTTACATTTTCTGAATGATTTGGTGGTGAGCAATGCAACTGTTATTTTCATCGTGAATGATGACTTGAGATTCCTATGTGGAAACTATATATATATATATATGTGTGCATACGTATTTATGTACATACGCACCAGGGTATAACACAACTAGTTGTTTAACACATATTTAATAGTTTTATTCATGATTTTGTTTTGTTTATATTGCAGGACTAAATTTCTGTAAATTTTAGGTCAATTTTTTTTTATTTACATATATCTGAGTTTATGTAGCCTTTCTTTTTCCCTGCTTTTAATCGTAAATGAATGTACTATGCCATAATAGAGTTTCGGCACCTGGCTTCTTGTTTCTGCTTATTGTCTTATGCTTTTCTAACTTAGTTTTTATCAACAGTTAGTATCATTGGTGAACCCATCTATTAGTGTTGATTGCGGGATACTTCGGGATTGTTATGAATCCTTTGCCATGTATTGCTTTGGAAGATATCTCGTAGCATGCTTGGGTATGTAATTTTCAAGATCTTCCACCAATATTTGAAAAGTCATATGCAAAATGCAATCTCTTTTCAGTATAATTGGAGTTCACTAGTGCATTTAGTTTGCTTGCTTTTGAACGTTTCTGGAATGATGTAAAAATATTGGGCGGGTATTTTTTTTTTTTTTTTCCATCTTTGGACAATTGGATTTTACTATAGCAGCAATAAAGATTTATTTATTTATTTATTATTATTTTTTAAAGCAGCAATTAGGATAATATAGGGGTTTCAAATTTGCACTCCTTTTCCAAGCAGTTAAAAAAAAAAAAAAAAATTCACTTTTTGAGATATCTTGCAGGTTTTAAAGTGGTTAAAGTGGACGAGAATACTTTTTGAAAACATCAAAACTCCATTTCCACTTAAACTCTAGACAGGTCCTTTTTAATCTCTAGTTCTTATTGGCCTCAGGCACACATTGTAATGTATACTTCAGTGTGGAATGGTAGTGGGATTGATTTTACTGGGATTATTGCTACTTTTTGCCGATTAAGATTTAGTAGGTGATAACTAAATTTCCCTCTTTAATTTTTTACTTATAATCTAATATTTTTTCAAGGTGGGGAGGAGAGAACTATAGAATTTATGGAAAGGCAAGGACGTGCCAGTTCTAAGACTCCTCTATTAGAACACGGTTTGGAGAAGGGAACTGTAAAGCATCCTTTTCCAATGAACTATTTTGTAAAACCATGGAAACTTGGTGAATGGTTTTACCAGATTATCAAGTTTGGAATTGTGCAGTATGTATGTTTGCTATCACTCTGAATGCTTTTGTTACTTGCTATTTTTTGTACTTCAACTTTTTTTTCCCCTTCGTATCAATTCTCATTTGTGATTTCTCTCATCTGGCAGATGATAATCAAGGCTTTCAGTGCTATTTTAGCAGTAATTCTTGAGGCCTTCGGTGCATATTGTGAGGGAGAATTTAAATTGGGATGTGGGTAAGATACTTTAATGTTTACAGGAAAGTCTTGTGAATGTTATTTTTCTCCTTTTAGGGCTCTGGGAGTTATATGAAGTTTCCAAGATTCAGTTTATTCCCATTTTCTTATTTTTGTTATTGGGCTTTTTAATTGTGTCGTTTTGTGATGCCGATTATTTACATATCATTTTCATTTTTCTTTCATGTCAAAAGTCCTTTGGATCTTGTTATTCTTACAACTAAAATTTGGAAAATAAGATGGCAATGATGTCTCACTTGCAAGAAGAACATAATGGTTGTAACGCCTCTCCTATTTGCAGGTATCCTTATATTGCAGTTGTTCTCAATTTCAGCCAGTCATGGGCTTTATACTGTCTAGTTCAATTCTATGCCGTAACAAAGGATGAGTTGGCCCACATAAAACCGTTGTACAAGTTTCTGACTTTTAAATCAATTGTGTTTTTGACCTGGTGGCAAGGTGTGGCAATCGCTGTTCTGTATGCCCTTGGTTTGTTCAAAAGTCCCATAGCTCAAGGCCTACAATTCAAGTCGAGCGTCCAAGACTTTATCATTTGTATAGAGGTAGATATCGTCTTGCATTAAAGATATTGTCTTGACATGTTTTTAATTGCAATAAATATCTAAAGCGATTCCCTTATGCTAAAAAGCATTGTAACTACATACTTTTCATTCAC
Source organism: Ficus carica (assembly GCA_009761775.1). NCBI lineage: Eukaryota > Viridiplantae > Streptophyta > Magnoliopsida > Rosales > Moraceae > Ficus > Ficus carica. Next base: position 349,350 of record CM019748.1, on the reverse strand, counting down.
TCTATCAAAGTCTGACAAATATGTGTTCATCCAGCACAGATGTGCATTGCTTCTATTGTTCACCTGTATGTGTTTCCTGCAAAACCATATGAGCTAATGGGAGATCGCTTCCCGGGGAGTGTTGCAGTTCTTGGAGACTATGCATCTGTTGACTGCCCTTTAGATCCTGACGAGGTTAGGGACAGTGAACGGCCGACGAAGCTTCGCCTTCCGACTCCTGATATTGATGCCAAGAGTGGCATGACCATCAGAGAAAGTGTCCGGGATGTTTTTGTAGGCGGCACGGGATATGTAAGTTTCAGCCCCCTGCTCATTTTCTTGGAACTGAATGATTTACTCGTGGCGTTTTTCATGGACAAAAATAGCCATCTGACTGAGTCTGCTAAACTATTGCGTTAATATATCGTTCGGATTTATTACAGATAGTGAATGATGTGAAGTTCACAGTACACCAAGCAGTGGAACCAGTTGAGAAGGGGATCACAAAGTTCAATGAGAAATTGCACAAGATCTCGCAAAACATCAAGAAACACGACAGGGATAAGAGAAGAACAAAGGATGACAGTTTTATTGGGTCACCTCTGGCTCAGAGGGTGATTCGTGGTATAGATGACCCTTTGCTGAATGGGAGCATTAGCGATAGTGGGGTTTCTAGGGGGAAAAAGCATCGCAGAAAATCGGGATATACTAGTGCAGAAAGTGGGGGAGAGAGCAGCAGCGACCAAAGTTTCAGTGGTTATCAAATCCGAGGCCGCAGATGGCTTACTAAAGATTAGTTGTGTGGATAATTATGGAGTATTGAAGTAATGATGGATGAGTAAGATTCTAACGCCGGACGCTTGTTCTCAGCATTTTGCCCGACCTAGACGAGGCAGGTTAGCATGTTTTTGTTTTTGTACCAACGCCACATGTTGGCTTCACTTGGATGCCGCGAGCTATGATCTGAACTTCTCTGCTATAAGGATGCTCATGTTCTCTGCACAGGGGCTTGTGGAATATATGTTACTATTTTTTGTATTCGTTTCCGAAATTCCTGTACAGAACTTACCTATGAATTGGTGTATTGTTTATAGAGGGGGTGAAAAATCTTGTTGCATGAATCTATACCTTCAAACATGTTCAAAAGTGAAATCTAAAGACGAATGAAACCGTCTTTGGGAAAACTGAAACATTGACCATAGTCTTTCTTATTGAACTTTTTATGCTTCAACAGGCAAAGTTTTTACTTTTTGCCCCCTTGAATGCGTTATAAATTAATACAAGCTTATAATAGAACCTAATAAATTTGCATTACATTTAAGTCATAAAGAAACAGTTTCATCCAGCAGAGTTGGCAAATTTTCCCAGGAAAATCTAAGCGGTTTTTTACTAAGCAGTATTGTGAGTTTCAGTTTTCACTCAATGGACCAGCTTTGTTTCATATGACAGCCCTGAGCTCTCCAGTAAGTAGTGCAAAGTTCCTGTGCTGTGACAAGATGAGAAAAGTTCTAACTGCTTTAATTCTTGATTCCAAGTCATTGCAACCTGGTCCCGTGTGTTGCTTGGCAGCACTGAGTATTGTCTGCAGGATCTGAAGGGGATCACCGTGGCCAACCACCAATATAATGCACCTGCAAAGTCGACATGAATTTAGACGACACCTAAATAATACACACATCCTTTACTTGGGTCAGTTGGGATGCGAGAGTACTGTGGGGCATACGATTATCTCATGTTGGGTTGGGATGTTTTAGGAGCGATATAAATAATAGTACAAAGGCAAAAAGCAATGTCGGCATATCCATGCTTATCATCTAAGATAACATAATGCTTAGGTGGTTTTGTGCATGAAAATTGAACTAATCTATTCGGAGTCTCGGACTTTTAGACTTGCACATAATAACTTTTGGATCCTTTTAACTTCATGTCAAAATGAGAGGACTAATTTACCCCTGAAACTGTGCTTCTATAGTTGCCAGAGCCCTTGTGAGTCTAGCCACAACATCATCAACACTCTCTCCACCTTCTTCCGCCCTCATGAATGGATCATTCTCATCAAGATCCCAGATCTCTAGATACTGTACAAGTTAAATGGAATTACGAGATTAAAGATAAACATTTATTTTAAATGAAAGAAGAAACTGCTGAAAACTTGATCCTCAATTTGGACTGAACTTCTGTACACTAATATTACTTGTTGATGAACTGCTTACCTTCTCGTGTGACTTAAGTTCAAATGAAGGACCAAAAAATCGCTCCCTAAGATCTTCTATGACCTGTCCATCAAAATATAGTACGATGATTAGGTTGAAATTTTCAAAGTTTGACAGATTTTAACATGGTCTTTTGATATTTCAAGTCATGGAATCAACCAGAGATAAAATGGGAGCACAACTTTACATAATTAAGCAAACGTGAATCTTCTCTGTTTGGGGCACTAACTCCAGATGACAAAACACCATCTGGATTTCAAAAAATCAAAATTTGATCTTCTCTGTTTGGGGCACTAACTCCAGATGACAAAACACCATCTGGATTTCAAAAAATCAAAATTTGAAAGTCTATAATTTTCTCATTTCAAATCGAAATGAGATGATTTATATGTCAAAATGCTCATAACAATAAGACGAATAAGACAAGATCTATTTTGCATATTTTTTCTGAACACATCTCAAATTTTTGTAATATTTTCTATATCATAGAATTTTTCCAAAAGTTTTCCCTCAAAATATACATTTCCAACCCAATCTCCAAAACACCATATTCAGATATCCCCCCAAACGGACCCTTATGTTTTTGTTTAAGGGGTGTGAAGTGGCTTCTACCTTACACTGAGCGCCTTCAAACGGAAGGTTGAGCACAGATGCAACAACTTTGGCGGTGTGAGTTGTTCTTGAAAACGGAGAGTAACAAATGCGCACATCCTCAAGTGGAATGTTATTGTCCTTCAGCTCCTGCAAATGTAACACATGTTAGCCCTAAAAAGAAATGAACCGCATCAATAAATAGTTGAAAACATGAATCAATGGAAGTATAAGCAATATGAATACTAGAATTCACTAGCCAAAGGAAAAAACCATTTCTCTGTATGACTTAGATGTCTTGTATGTTTGAGAAAGAGCGACTCAATATTGATAGGATTGGTTATGATGCTTTTAAAATCCATAATATATTGACGGATTGATATTTGATAATCTCTTCATAGAACGTATTGATTTGATCCCATAAGTGGGACTACAAACTACAACCTCTTAAGTAGAAGCCCGTATCTCTCATTCGATATGGCGAGGGAGCAAGTAAAAATAGTAAAACTCACATTGGGTTATTACGAGTTTTTCATACTGAGGGGATTCAAGTCCCTATCTTTCTGTTTTTGTCAATAACTTTTTATTTCCTTTCAAATCTTTTGATCTTCTATAGAATCTCCTAATTGTTCCGGAGCAAGTAGCAAGAGTTTGGATCAGCAGCGGGACACCTAATCAGAAATCTACACAACTCAAGCACATATGACGGATTCTCGTTCTCATACCCGCTTTCTCACAATAATTTCCCTCATGACACACAAGTGATAATCGAACTTATCTAGACCTCCTTAATACCAGCCAAAGCAACATATATATTCCTCCAAAAAAAAAGTGACATAAAGTTCTAAAACATTGTCCACCAATAAAAATTACAACAACCAACAAGTAAGAAAATTATGCTCATAAGAAAATTACCCAAAAAGAAACATGCAAAATGAAAATATCACACTATAGGACCAAATAGAAGTACCTTTAAAAACAACTGGCCAGCCAATTGTGCCTGGTTTACGCCTTCGGAGGCCAATTCATACTCTGGGCACGTACCATTTTCCTGTCCGTGCAATCCCAACATGGAATCAAAATGAAAAGCTGAAAAAAAAAAAAAAAAAAGAAACGAAAAAAATACACAAAAATGGCCATTAAAAAATTAAAAAAAAAAAAAAGAAGAAAGAAAGAAACCAGGGAGGAAACAATGAGGCCTCTTTCATTAGGAATGCTCTTGCCGTGCCTCAAAACCCAGTATTTGTTCCGCAAAAACGGCGTCGTCGTCGGCTCCATTTTCGCCGGAACAACCCAGACGAGAGGTACACCTGATCACCTTCTTCGCTTCACTGGCTGGCCTCCTTTAAATGTGTCTGTGTACTTAGTACGATAAAACTATAGTAAGCTCGTAATCATATTGGTCTATTCTCCCGCCACGTAAGTTCATTGACCAATCCTACGGCCAAAGTTAACCTTCGGTCAACTCTTCTCGTTTGTAGTCACTCGTGGCGAATTTTATTGGAAGCACGATATTTTTTAAAAGAACGCTACCGCAGAAGAAACTTATCTCTTTTTTTTTTTCCATATTTACATATATACCCTCATCGAGTTCGATTTTGTTCGTTTCCTTTCATCCTTTCTTTCCTCCCCAAAAAATGAGATTTGCAGAGACTCTGAAAACTGAAAAAAGCTTCGTCTTCAAGTGAAAAGAACCAATTGAGCTCGGATTTCGCTGCCATGGCTCTCAATCTTCGTCAAAAGCAAGAAGGTATTTGATCTCTTTTCTTTTTGGACTTTTTTCCCTTCTCGATTTCGGTAGAGGTAGATCTCTGATAAATTTAGAACTTGAGGTAACTCCAGTTGAAAATATTAGCGATTTGAGTTGGAGTGAACTTTCGTTTTAGGAAACGAAACGTGATTTTTGATCAATTTTTGGTAGAATAGTTTCACGTTGTAGGTCGATCCGTGAATGATTTCTTATTTATGTTAAATTCGTGCGTGTGAGTTGTTTGTGATTTTGTGGATTTTGATTTGTGATTTTTTGGATTCAGAATGTATTATTCGTATGTTGAATCTGAACCAACCCGTTAACTCGACGGGTACTGCGAATGAAGATGTGTACAAGATCTTGATCTTTGATAAGTTCTGCCAAAACATCCTTTCGCCTCTGATTCATGTCAAGGATCTTCGAAAACATGGGGTGACTCTTTACTTCCTCATTGACAAGGACCGAAAACCAGTTCTCGATGTTCCTGCCGTCTACTTTGTTCAGCCCACCCCGCCCAACATCCAGCGGATCGTCACCGATGCCTCTCGCTCGCTGTACGATAGCTTCCATCTCAATTTCTCTTCTTCGATTCCCCGCCCGCTGCTGGAGGATCTAGCTTCCGGGACTCTGAATTCGGATTCAATTAACCGGATAGCGAAGGTGCACGATCAGTATTTAGAGTTTGTGACATTGGAAGATAACTTGTTCTCGTTGGCACAGAAGTCCAGTTATGTTCAGCTGAACGATCCGTCCGCAGGGGACCGAGAAATAGAGGAGATAGTCGAGAAGATTGTTGGCGGGTTGTTCTGTGTTTTGGCCGCGCTTGCAGTGGTGCCTATTATTAGGTGTCCGCGTGGTGGTCCTGCGGAGATGGTGGCATCAGCATTAGACCAGAGACTGCGTGATCACTTGTTGTCGAAAAACAATTTGTTTAATGAAGGTGGGAATTTCGTGACCTCTTTCCAGCGCCCAATTTTGTGTATATTTGATCGGAACTTTGAGTTATCGGTGGGCATACAGCACGATTTTAGGTACCGACCTTTGGTGCATGATATTCTTGGATTGAAGCTAAATAGGTTGACAGTGCCAGGTGAAAAGGGTGGAACAAAATCGTATGAATTAGATGCTTCAGATCCATTTTGGGTCGCTAATGGGTCTTTGGAATTTCCCGAAGTTGCAGTGGAGATTGAGACCCAATTGAATAAGTATAAGAAGGATGTTGATGATGTCAATAGAAGAACTGGCGGAACTGATGGAGCTGAGTTTGATGGGACTGACTTGATTGGAAACACTAAGCATTTGATGAATGCAGTGAACTCACTTCCGGAGTTGACTGAGCGGAAACAGGTGATTGATAAGCACACAAACATTGCAACTGTGTTGTTGGGTGAGATCAAGGACAGGTCTCTTGATTCTTATGCGAAAAAGGAGAACGATATGATCATCAGAGGGGGAATTGATCGCAATGACCTTATAGGTATTCTTAGAGGAAAAGGGACCAAGACGGATAAGCTGAGATTTGCTATCATGTATCTTATTTCTTCAGAAAGCATTAACCAGGCAGAAGTGGAGGCTGTGGAAGCAGCCCTTAGGGAATCCGAGGTGGATACCAGTGCTTTTCAGTATGTGAAGAAGATCAAATCGCTAAATGTTTCATTGGCACATGCCAACTCTGCTAGCCGAAGCAACATTGTTGATTGGGCCGAGAAGCTCTATGGGCAGTCAATTAGTGCCGTGACAGCAGGAGTGAAGAATCTTTTGTCAAACGATAGGCAATTGGCATTGACAAGAACAGTGGATGCCTTGATGGAGGGGAGGCCGAATCCAGAAGTTGACTCTTACCTAGTTTTTGATCCTCGTGCTCCTAAATCTGGATCTGGTAGCAGCCACCTTAAGGGACCTTTTAAGGAAGCCATTGTATTCATGATCGGTGGTGGTAATTATGTGGAATATGGGAGCCTGCAAGAGCTCGTGCAGCGTCAGCAGCCTGCGAAGCATGTAATATATGGAACAACAGAAATACTGACCGGAGTCGAGTTTGTGGAGCAGCTTTCACTTCTGGGTCAGAAAATGGGTTTGGGCAATCCTGCTCCTGCTCCTGCTCCTTCAACAAACTAATATACTTCGATGTTACTATATATATATAAACCGACGAATTCTGCAAATCGATGGTCTATGCATGAAAGTGGAAGTTAAGACACCCTGTGGGAAAATCTATGTAGATTTGATTCGGGTTGTCACTTTGTGATACAGGGAAGATATGTTCCTTTCATGTTTCTAAGGCTTGCATGAGGTTCTTGGACGGGATTGCTGTCAAACTGGATATGAAGGAATACCCAATTGATTTTTGTAATCCGAGTAGTTTTCTTCATTTTGGATTGTTCTTTGTAATTTGTCAAGTTTCTGTTGTTGGAAATTTAGTGTCTTCCCGTTCTTTGGTTTATATGACTGCCGTGTTACCTGCTGGAATGTCAGATTAATATTTGTCTTTTAATCAATTATACTGTTTGGAAATAGTTGTTGCTTTTGATGTTGTTGTTTTCTTATTGTTCAAATAGTTGGGGTATCCTTGTAAAGCAGCGACGAGCCAGGAAATTTATTTAGAAGGCTCGAGTTAAGCTAAATCTTCTGCTAAATTAGTAGTATAACAAATATTATTTTGAGGTAAAATTAGAGAGTATCAGATAAATTTTATATATATATATATATATATATTTTAAGGTCGAGAGGCAGTAGAGGGCAGTCCCTTGAGTACATGGTGGCTTCGTCCCTGTTTGTTAGTAACTGTTACAAGCAACTTCATTCAAACTTGAGTTCTTCGAGGATGCTGACAAAATGTTGTTTGACACTTGTTTTGGGGACAACTATTGGTCAGCTAGAAGGTTACTCTTTCATTGTTTTTCTTGTTTCGTGAATCTTTCCCTTCATTACATCTTATAGGAAGAAAAGAAAAGCATCTACTCAGACATCGAAAGAAATTGGTAATTGATGAAAATAGAGAAACATGAAACGTACTATTATGATATCTTACCTTTTGGCCTCTGTTGATCTCCCTACAACTTTTTTTCCCCCCCTTCATTCTGAAAGAGAGATGATCAAGTTTTTTGTTGTCAATGGGTCCGTTTGGCATATGGTTAGTATTTACTTTTTTAAGACGGTCTCTAATATATATATATATATATTAATACTAAATTTGTTATTAAAAAGGAAAAAATAACATTTAAAACTTTGTTCTCCGATGTATAATGTTATTTTAATATTATATATATCTTTTGGTATTCTAGTTAACCTTTAGAATTTATAAAAATAAAGTTATAGTATTAAAATAATTTAGAATTGAGTTGTAATGTTTATATAAAAAAGTTAGGACGCCAATTAATAACAATCAAATGTCAAATTTTATGTTTACTATATTTGGTGAAAAATTTGTCACTCAGTTTAGCATTTGTAAAATTTATCATCAAAGATAGCACTTTATTATAGTACAATTTTTAACTAAATGTAAAAAATTTGACATTGACACAACTATTTGACAGTTTAGTTAGGCAGTTTATTAGAGATGCTCTTAAATATCCTTGATAATTATTAATTATAATTCTAAAACCTATGATTTATTTATCAATGTAACAAATACAAATTCAAAATAACAGTTTTTTTTAAAGATATTTACTTAAAATTACTAACTTTTATCTAAAACTCTTTAATGAAAATGAGAGAATATAACTATTAGATATTTTTTAAACTACATTAAATGAAAGAGGCACCGGCTTGACATTGGTTGATAAAGAAACAATGTCAGTAGTCAACTGAGCTGGCAAATTTTCCCAGGAAAATCTAATATGGGAAACATGTAATAAACTTTTAATAACAGTATTCAGATTTTCTCTTGTGCCAACCAGCTGAAAAATCTGAATTTTTCACTGTATCGAATTTGAACATTTGGACAGCAGACCTGTTTCAAATTGAAAAATTCGGTCCAGACCAAGGAACCAAAGCACGTTTGCTAGTATCACATAACTGCTCTGAGCTCTCCAGTAAGTAGGGAAAAGTTCCTGTGCTGTGACATGATAGGAGAGATTCTTGCTGCTTTAATTCTTGATTCCAAGTCATCACAACCGGGTCCTGTGTGTTGCTTAGCAGCAGTGAGTATTGTCTGCAGGATTTGAAGGGGATCACCATGGCTAACCACCAATACATTGCATCTGCAAAGTCAGCATGTACTTAGACAATACATTTTATTGACGGGAACTGCTGTTTTAGCCACTAGATTGATTTTTCAGCGGTACGATATGTGATTGAGAGTAATTTTTTATTGCGCATTGTAAATTTTTAATGTACACACCCTTAAACTGATCATTAAAAAATTAATCTAATAATTAAACAATAGTTTCTATGGTAAAAATTCTCATGTACAAAAAAAAAAAAAAAAAAAAATGATGAAATACTACGCTAGCATGCCATATTCATCGGTAAGACTTTCAGACTTTGCACACAACTTTTGAATCCTTTTAGCTTCATGTCAAAGCGAGATTTACCCCTGAAACTGTGCTTCCATTGTAGCCAAAGCCCTTGTGAGTCTAGACGCAACATCATCGACACTCTCTCCACCTTCTTCAGCCCTCGTGAATGGATTCTTCTCATGAAGAGCCCATATTTCTGGATACTGTTTATACCGGTTAAATACAGTTTGTTTTTCTTTTTCTTTTGATCATGTGTTTACTAACAAAATTAAATACGGAGTAAACACTAAAAAAAATAAAAAAATACAAAAAATTCTCATTTTATTTCTCTTACTTTTTTCTTATCCTTTTAATTCTATTATTTTTCCTGTTATATTCTGTAACGGTTTCGTAAATATGCAATCATACTAGTCATAAACCGCTTACCTTATCGTGTGACTGAAGTTCAAATGAAGGACCAAAATATCGCTCCCTAAGATCTTCTATGGCCTGTCCATCAAAGATTCAAAAATGTAGAATGTTGATCACATATTTCAAAGTTAGCAGAACTTTACAAGGTGAATTCGTATTCCAAATAAATGAATCAGCCAGAAAAGCTAAAATGGGGGCATTGTCAATGAAATAATTTTGTTTAAACCTTGAGAGGTGTGAAATGAATTTTACCTTACATTGAGAGCCTTCAAATGGAATGCTGAGGACAGATGCAACAACTTTAGCAGTATGAGTTGTCCTTGAAAATGGAGAGTAACAAATGCGCACATCCTCAATTGGAATGTTGTTTTCCTTCAATTCCTGCAAATGCGTAGCAATAAACAAAAAACCGTTCATTTGTTTGACTAATGTATCTCGTATTTAAAAAAAAAAAAAAAAAAAGGAAGAACTTCAATTGATGAGATTTGGTAAGAGACTCTTAAATTCATAATATCGATGTGATTGATATTTAAATGTTTCTTTTTCGAACGTATTGATTTGACTCATAAATGAAACAATCACCGAAATAGAAACTTGTAACTTGTAAAAAGAAGCTCCTAACTGTTTCCGAGCAGCTAGAAAGAATTCTTTTAAACCAAAAACTCCTAGAATCCAAGATGGCAACCAAATGAACAAAATACTCCTCCAAAAAAGTGACAAATTGTTCCACATGGTTCTCAACCCAATAAAATTACAACAACCAAGTAGTAACACCACTCAAAAGTGTTATCCTTTTCACCCATAAGTGTTATAGTTATTAGAGTATGATGTGCTCATAAGAAAATTACAAATAATAAGAAATTAAAAAAAAATGCAAAGAGAAATCAATCTCAAACTATGGGACCAATCGAAGCACCTTTAGGAACAATTGTCCGGCCAAATGTGCCTGGTTTATGCCCTCGGACGCCAATGCATACTCTGGGCACGTGCCATTTTCCTGTCCATACAATCCGCTTTGTTACATTGATTATGAAAAACTGGAGGGGGACAAAAAAGAGAAAAACAAATATACATATATATATATATATATATATATAAATATGGGGCCATTAAGGAAAAAAAGTAAAAATAAAAACCATAGAGCAAACAATTAATCCTCTTTCATTAGGAATGCTCTTGCCGTGCCTCAGAACCCAGTATTTGTTCCGCAAAAACGACGTCGTCATCGTCGTCGGTGTCGGCTCCATTTTTGCCAGAAGAACCCAGACGCCAGACCTGATCACCTTCTTTGCTAAACTGGTAAGCCTTTTTAATCGTGTCTTCCATAAATTATTATTATTATAATTATTATTATTATTATTTTGCTGAGATTTTCCATTAATTAATTAAAATTAAGTACGGTAAGCATGTAATCTTATTGGTCTATGTCACGCCACGCAAGTTTCTATTGACCAATCCCACGGCTCAAAAATAGCATTGGGGTCAACGCTTCTCTTTACTTGTGAATTTTGTATATAAATATATATATATATATATATATATATTTATGCACGCGCACTCTTGCATCCGGCAGTGACGGAGTCCGGCGGAGAGATCCGGAGCCGTTGGATGCAAGATTGAAGGGCAAGATGAGAAGGAGAGAAAGAGCTAGGATACAACCCAAGAGCGATAGAGAGAGTCGCCGGAGAGGCCCACGTGCTGCTGCTCGGCCGGAAAGTGTCCCGTCCTCGCCTTCTACCGCGTCCGGCACTGTCGAAGAGCCGTCGTCTGCTCTCTGCTGCTTTTAGCCATGAGTTCCGCCGACGATCACCATGATTTCCGGCGAAATCATCGGGACCTCGGAAATGGCTTTTTGGCCAAGCCCTCCGAAAGAGACGAATCCGCCATGGAAGCATCTTCATTACCACCACCGAGCAGTATTGTAGTGGAAAAGTGAAATTGTTCTCTCTCTCTCTCCACCGGACGTCCGGCAGCCGGACGCGAGACCTTTTATATATATATATATATATATATATATGAAAAATACTAGTATCAATTTATGTGATGTACGGATTTCGTTATTTTATTGACAATTGTTTAAAGTATTATATTTCCTTTTATACACCTTGAATAAGGAAGAAAATAAAGCCTTCTACTCAAACATCAAAACAAAATGGTTAGTGATGAAAAGTAGGAACTATTATGTCGTTTGGTGATCTCCTTCAAGACATTTACGCATAACTAACAAAAATAATAGTTATACATATGATGCACGACTGAGTTATAGGCTACACCGAGTAGGGTGATTTAGTCGTCATGGATTATGCGGTGGGTATGTAATAAAATGTTCAAATAATGATGAGGGGCTCTTTTTAAAGATCTCAAATGTAAAGATATAGCTTATTAATCTGGTACTTGATTTGCGGTGTTTAAAAATTAGGATCACCTTCTTGTTTCTTTATCATAAACACGTTCGATAACAATGAACTAATGTGCTAAGCAGCTAAGGTAGGGTCTCAAAGTAAGTCTAATAAACATTCCTTTCGACTTTTAAGATTCACTTTAATCATATTTAAAAATGTACGTTTATGCCGGTCGCCTTCTTTTTCAACTTTTATTTTATTAAAAGCAAAAAAAAAAAAAAAAAAAACAAAAAACAAAAAACAAAAAACAAAAAACAAAAAACAAAGCTACAAGCTTATGTGGAACAAACACGGCTTGACATCTTTTTAATGAAATAATACATTTTACCTCGAAAATTCAAGTATGAAAGCATATTTTGCGAGGCTAAAAGAAAAACGAGGCTAAAATCTTGCGAAAGGTCAAAAAATTTGGTCTTTGCTACACATTGATTTTTCACGTGGTCTCTTTTTATTATTGATTTTTCTTTTCTACACACATATTATTAATGTAGCATTAAAGAATGAGGCGAAAACGCTACCCGAGAACTTAGTGGTCCCGATCCAATTTAATTGGGCAATTGAGAACCTTCTCAAGGGGCACATAGGAAACCTCTTATTCCATAAATAGAAAATAATATAAAAAATATATAGAGAAAATTAGGTGAAGAGTCATGTTTTAAATACATCCTTATAATTTTACTTATTCTAATATTAAATTTGATAATTTTAGTATTATAAAATGATAAAATTATCAACTTTAATGTTATAGTGGATATAAATATAATGAAGTATCAAATTTATGACATTCTTATATATACTCTAATAATAAAAGGTGAATTGCTATTTTTTAAGCTTTAAATTACTCATTCGGTACCTAAACTTTTAAGTTTACTAGTGGTAGCATGTGCTCCGCACGTGCATTGCACATTTGAAAAAAAAATGATAAATTAAATGAAAAAATAATTATGAGGTATTATATTATTATTATATATATATATATATATATCTAACTAAATTTTCATCTCCGTTGTCACGTGTCACTCTTTCAGTCATTTGGTTCCATTTGTTTTTGGTTTAGTTACCTCTTGTTTTTTTTTTTTTTTTTTTTTTGTTAGTTACTTCCTTTTTAGTTCACTTTTCAATGCTCTAGGTAATTATGAGAAAAAATGGTGTCAAAAGAGAAAGAGGTTGAAAAAGTTTTTAGTTGGATTAGTTAAAAACAAACTAATTTTTTCTAAGATGGTGACAAGTGTCAAAAAGAAAAATGAATTAAAAAAGTTTTTAGTTGGATTGGTTTCTAAAATTGTGACAACTATCAAAAGAGAAAGGGATTAAAAAAGTTTTTGATTGGATTACTTAAAACCAAACTAATTTTTTTTAATATGGTGACAAGTATCAAAAAAGAGAAATATGTTAAAAAAATTTAGTTGAATTAGCTCTTTTATATATATATAATAATAATATATAATATATATATATAATATAAGTAAGATAAGATACAATTTTAGTTTTTTTTCTTCTTATTTTCATAGCTTAAAAGACTCAAACTATAATATTAATACAATAATCATTTTCATTTATTTTTAAACATAATTTGTTAGTGACTTGATAAAAAAGTGATGTTCACTAATGGTTTCTATTTGCAAATTAACAAAAATGACTATTGTAATAATGTTTTTAAATAAAATTACTACAACTACGAAAAAAAAATGTATTAAAATTATATAAACTTAAAAATTTATGGATTGACATATGAGCTATGTTTGGTATGGTGGAAAAGAGGATGGAAGATTTAAAAAAAAAAAAAAAAAGAAGGGATGGAAGGAAGTGGAGGGAGAGATTTTTTAATGAAAAATGATAGATTAGTATGTTTGGTAGGAATGAAGAGAAGAGTAAAAGGAAAATTGGGTGGAAAAATGACTTACCAAAATTACCGCTTATTTCAGACAGCCCAGCCCGGACCATCGCTTTTATCGTCAACAGAGAGAGCCGCTCGATAAAGGAAGTCGGCTTTGGGAAAAAATAATTCCTTTGTCGGGGTTTTGCGCCCTGCAAAGGTCAGTAGCTGATAATGGGATCCACTAGTGTTAATCATTCTAAAAAATGAAAGGAAAACTAAGGCTATGTTTGGTAGGAGCAATGGAAAGGAGGAACGATTGAGAGAGTTGGAGGGATGTAGAGAGTGAATGATAGAGAGGATTGAATGAATCTCTTGTGTTGTTTGGAAAAAATGAGAGAGAGTTTGAATGATGGTTGATAATTATCTATCTAATTATTATATTTTCCATTTCAAAAAATATTTTTTAAACTTTTAAGAGTACAATAATCTTTTCAATTTAAATTTGTGAGAATAGCTTGCATCATTCTATTGATTAAATAATGCAAAATGGTGGACCCAGATGGAAAGGGCATCCATCTATCTCTCCTCTCCTTCCTCTCGTCCCTCGACCAAACAAGGGAATGAGTGTCTCCCTCCACCCCTCTCCCTCAAACCAAACACACTCTAAAATCCAACCTATTATTATTAAAATTATTTATTTATTTTTATTTTTAACGTAAAAAAAAATATATATATATATATATAAATAAAATAGTAATTATATAAATTTTTTCTTTTATCTCCTATGATACCAAACAAAAGAAAAGTAAAACCTTTCCACTCGTTCTTATTTTCTTTCACTTATATTTTTCTCTTTCTTTTTGTTTTCTTTCCTTCTTATCAAACAAAGACTTAGATTTTGTTTGGCTCGCCGATTAGAGATAAAATTTTTAAGTTGGAGTTAGTTGACTTTTGAAAAACTAATTATAATTTTTATTAACTTTTTAAAAAAAGATAAAAATTTAGATAAAAAGTATTTTAGCTGGAGTTTAGTTGAAATAGCAAAGGAAGTATAAAATATAAAATTGGGGAATTAAAAAGGCATATTTGCAGAAAAGCCCTTTGAATTCCTCACTTTTTCCCATTTTCTAATCCAATCAATCAAGCACCCAGCTTTCCTGTCCTTTTCTTTTCCATGTCAACTCCTCCTTGATCCCTCTGAAACGGCCAGAGAGAAATCTCCAACCAAAAACCCTAGAATAAAATCCCAATCTTCTTCCTCAACCCCGCATCCATGGCGCGTCGAGCCCTTCCGATCATCCGCCGCCTCACGGCCCGCTCCACGTCGCACCCCTTCGGTTCAAACCCAAACCCAAACGCCCGATCGGTGACCTACATGCCCCGTCCCGGCGACGGCGCGCCTCGGCCGGTGACCCTTATACCCGGCGACGGCATCGGACCGCTGGTGACGAACGCGGTGGAGCAAGTGATGGAGGCGATGCACGCGCCGTTGTACTTCGAGCGGTACGAAATCCACGGCGACATGAAGCGCGTCCCCGAGGAGGTCCTGGAGTCGATCCGGAAGAACAAGGTGTGCTTGAAGGGAGGGCTTAAGACCCCCGTCGGCGGAGGTGTGAACTCCCTCAACGTTCAGCTCCGGAAGGAGCTCGATTTGTACGCGTCGCTCGTCAACTGCTTCAACCTCCCCGGACTGCCGACGCGCCACGAGAACGTCGACATCGTCGTCATTAGGGAGAACACCGAGGGTGAGTACTCCGGCCTCGAGCACGAGGTCGTCCCCGGTGTCGTCGAGTCTCTTAAGGTACCTTTGATTGAATTTTCTCAAATCCCTAATTTTTGTTTCGACAATCTGTTCGGAAAATCTGGAATTTGTTGTGAATTGAAATGGATTAGAGGAAAGCTCGAGCTATTTGATTGTTAGATTACTGAATTCAGTTTGGAATATTTGAGATCATCATAGCCTGGTTGTGCTTTTCTCAAATATGCGCCTAAAACTAATTACCAGCGATAAAGTTTGAAGCTTTTTAATTGTTCTAGTTTTGTATTCAAGGTTGAATTATCATTGGAGTTAAGAAAGCTAGATGATATGAAAGAAAGGAACTAGTTTGTTTCTTTGTTATGGGTAATGGGTAAATGGCATGATATTTTAAGATAGAGGATGGGAACTTGATTTTAGTGTTCTCCTTGGTTGTGGGAAAAGATATTGTCACTGACTATTAGATCCTGAAAATTACTACTATGTACACTGAATGATCACTAATTTACTAGTAATTGACTGCTAGTTTGAGACAACCAAAGGCACGAGAACAAGGGACAACCCGATATGGTTTAGGACGATGAGCAAAAACAATCTGTTTCGTCAATAAATGTTACTTTTTTTTTTTTTTTTTCATCACTCACAAAAATTTCATCAAAGGATAGTTTCTTTCATGTTTTTTAGAAAAGGAAAAAAAAGGAAAAAAAAAAGAAAGAGAATGTCTAATCTAGTGTAATTTACAGTTGTACCTTTATATAAATAAGAAGATGAGGAGGGATTAAGGTCAAAATAGTTATTTTATATATCACTTTTTTTACAAAATTTTCCCTCGTGTTTTTTTCTCCCCCCAAAAAATGGTGGGTCCTATGGATTTACAATTTCTCTCATTTCTCTCTACTGAACAACCAAAGATTCCCTTTCCTCTCAAAAATCTCACATTCTACTTCCTTCCTCTCCCTTTCCACTTTACCAAACAAAGAATGTATTGTAGTCCGACAAATTATTTTCTAGACATTGTTTACATGTGTCTGAACTAGTCATGGCATGCAAGTGATATTGTTTACATGTGTCTGAACTAGTCATGGCATGCAAGCTTCTGTTATTCACGATTAAAGACGTGGTTTTGTCTTTCCCTGATCAGTGCATGGTATAATTTATTCTGTATATGTCTACACCCGAGCTCCATGTGGTCTTGAATCTAATGCATATTAATCTTCATAGTTTGGTTTCTCAATTTGCTATGAATGATTATTTTGGGTTTTGGTCCAATGGTGTTTCTGTCTCTCATTTAGTCGTTTTGCTAGGTGATAACAAAGTTCTGCTCAGAGCGTATTGCTAAGTATGCCTTTGAGTATGCCTACCTGAATAACAGAAAGAAGGTGACGGCTGTGCATAAAGCCAACATTATGAAGCTTGCAGATGGTTTGTTTTTAGAATCTTGCCGGGAGGTGGCAACAAAATACCCCAGTATCAAGTATAACGAGATTATTGTAGACAACTGTTGTATGCAACTTGTTTCCAAGCCTGAACAGTTTGACGTCATGGTATGTTGGACTTTAGAACTACTTTTAATTTATCTTTTGTGTCTTGAATTTTAATTGAAATTATACTTGGTCATCGTATACTCTCTTGGAACTTATTGATTCACTTTTTGACAACATTCATGTGATAATTCATAATCTTCTCAGCATTGAAGACAAGTGACACTTTTTTTTTTTTTTTAGTTTTATTTTTTGAAGTAATGATTTAACCATTATTTATTTATTCATTTCTTTTGACAATTAGTTTATACTTCTAATTGATGAAGGTTGGTTGTCTCATGTTTTACAGGTGACTCCTAATCTTTATGGTAACCTAGTGGCAAACACAGCAGCCGGTATTGCGGGAGGCACTGGTGTCATGCCAGGAGGTATCGATTAGAATCTACTATACGTTCAATAATATTGATGTTCTTTCACTAAAATTCCTTTTTTTTTTTTTTTTTTAAGTTAAAAAAAATAAAAAATAAAAAACTTGTTTTCAATATATGCTGTGTGACACTACTTAAAACCGTCATTTGTGTTACTTTAAATCATCTATGAAGCTGACATCGCACTACCACATAAGCTGCCAGTAGTCTGCCACACCAGCTTGTACATATAAGTTTGTTAAATGCCGTATGTGTTGCTGTTATTTTAATACAACTCTTTGCCCATGGTTGTTTAGTTGCGTCTGGTGTAAGTATGTGACGGTTCAAATAACTTGATCTGCGTGGAAAGAAGAGAAGATAGATTGATTGTAGTGACTTTTCAAATTTTTTATTAGTTAGTTTCGCCTTTCACATTTGGTCCTGCTGTAATTCCTTGTGATCAAGTTTTTGTTAACCACAGGGAATGTGGGAGCTGATCATGCTGTTTTCGAGCAAGGTGCTTCGGCTGGAAACGTGGGAAATGAAAAGCTAATGGAGCAAAAAAAGGCAAATCCAGTGGCTTTGCTCCTGTCATCAGCCATGATGCTGCGGCACCTTCAGTTTCCCTCATTTGCCGATCGGCTTGAAACGGCTGTGAAACGTGTAATCTTAGAGGGCAAATACCGGACGAAAGATCTTGGTGGAACCAGTAGTACCCAGGAGGTGACTGATGCCGTTATCGCCAACCTAGATTGATCGACTGAGAAAATGTCAAATTGTTAATCTTGGTCAGGACGTCATGCTATTTATTTCCAGCTTCCTGAGTTGGTTCTACTTGTTAGGTTCTTTACATTACCGGAAAGCATGATTTTTGTTTTTTTGTTTGTTTCCTTGTCCTTTTTGGAATAATCCGAGTTAATCATTATAGTCGGTTTTGCAAATAAAATTTCCATAAAATCTTTTTATTTCTAAGAAGCTGTAATTCAGTGAAGGCTCATTTTATTTATTCACAGAAGACAAATCAAATGTTGTCTTCTTCTACCCGACCTTGTCCATTTTGTGAGATGTATCTAATGTTGTTTTCCAAGTTATACAAGGAGAAAGGCAATAAAATTTCGCACTTGTTTCCTCTTTTCTGCCCATTTTTTACTTTATCCTTGTGCTATTGTCTCCGTCTTTGAGAGAGCACCTTTTGATCGGTCTGTTATCCTGGTAATTAATATTGTATTACTCTGTTTCTGATCTTCTTTTCTATGATTAGTCTCTTACTGTTTGATAGATTCACACAAAGAATCACCCATTTAGAGTATGAAGCTTGTATCATAGGCAAGAAGAGTTCAATAAATAAGATAACGGGATTGTATCTCGGCATACCAAATAAGCCTAATGAAAACCGGTAAAAGGGGGCGGAGGGCGATGCACTTTACTCTACTTCTTCCTCTCACTTGCTGCACACAATCCACCCTTCACAAACGTCTAACTGTGTTCCACCCATATTTGTGGCCTCGTAATTCAGATGAACTACCATTAGGCTTTAGACAATAGCGTTATAGAGGTTTTCTGGCCTAATGAGCTCACCAAAGTCGTATGAAAGAGAGGTTGCGCGCCCCCAACATCTTACTATTTCTAAAGCAACTGTAGTTTCTTTCTTTTTCATTCCCATTCAAGAGTTTTTATTTTTCTTTTCCTTTTCATGTCCCTTCGATATCCCAAAAAATGGAAAAATTCATTTCTTTAATTTAGATATTTCATCATTCAAGATTCTTATCACGATATTTTTATCATTATGTGTGGTATTAATAGAGGGGTGTGTAAGATCACTTTTTCATACGACATATATTTCATGTGTGTTTCATATTTGCCTGGGATATTCTACTCGGGTATGGTCCTTGTTTATTCAGTTTTTTTTTTCTTCATGGTAGGGTATAAAACTCATCAACATTGAGTTAAACACGCTAAGTAGAGTAGATTAAAATAGTCAGCTTTTGGTAGGAAAAAAAACAAAAAAACAAAAAAACAAAAACAAAAAAACAAAACAAAACAAAACTGATAAAAACTAAGAAGACACGTTTGCCATACATTTGCGGGGAAAAAAAAGGCAAGGAAAAATAAACTTATAATCTATACAATATATACAAACTTATAATCTATATAATATATAGAAAATGTTTTTTTTCCCCTTCATTTCTTTATAACTATACCTTCTTTTACTTTTTCTTTCCTCTTTTTTTGTTTTTGTATTTTTTTTGTTTGTTTTTTTTTTTTTCGTTTTTTCGTTTTTGTTTCTGTTCACCCTTAACTTTTCCCTTAAAATTCTCATTTGTCTGATTCTCATTGTATTTTTGAGATAAATATTCTCAAATATGTCCCATTTAAATTTAACACGTCTTTGAAAATGAATTAAATTTAACATGCTTCAAAGACTATAATACTAAGGAGTTGTTTAACAGCTTTTGGCAGTTCATGATAGTACTCAGCTAGTTGTGATTGTATACTTCATATTTAGTGACATAGGTAGCTAGGAATTACCTAATTCTTTTGTGCATAAGTCACGCAAAGAGATCATGCAATTAAGTAAATTAATATATATACATACCCTTTGTCTCATTAAATTAGAACAACCAAACATATTTCTTGTAAGAAATTTCCCCTGATTTGCTGGATATTATAGACCAACGTATTTTATGTTGTAAACTGTTCTACGTTAGGAATTATATGCCTCTCAAGGTCACTTTTCATACAGAATTGAGAATTTTAGCCTTTTGATATCTCTTCATTAGCTGAGATATTTGGACTTTCGGTCACCAAGTAAACAAAGCAAGAATTGGAAGCAAAAACTTTTCAACTTCTTACTTTACTTGTAACATGCAACTTCGGTACATAGGCAAATAGTTTATTTTGATTTTTTTCCCCGTTACCAATTAAGATGATATGTGAGTGTCATTATTTTTTAATAGATATTTAAAAAATTATCAATTGAATTAATATCAAATTGTTACCTTTATTTAGAACAAAGGTAACAACTCACTAATCATTTGTTTTAAAACTTTTGAGATTTATATATATATTTAATTGTTAAAGCGGATGACAAATATTTTCCATTAGATATTATATAAGTTTACCTGCACAAGGCTTCGTCAAAGAACTCCATAGGGCATGAAAATAATATTTAACCAATAGGTCACTGTTTTAATCATCATAATTGACTGGGTCCCCAAAAACTAGCTTAATGGAAGAGAATGCCCAATCCATGTAGAACACCATAAAAATCTAATAACTTGACGATGTGAGACAGATTCAACTTCTAACACTGTCTTTTTTACCACCATTTCTAATTTTTCAAGTCAAACAAATGGTTTAAGTTTCTTCAATCCAATACAAAAAGGGAGACTGGATAGACCAGGTTCATCAAGGACAAACATATATGTGGCGAAAGCTGGCTCAGCATATATATATATATATCCTAGGCTACAAAATTGAACCAACAACTGTTTTTACTGATTTTTTTTGTAACACCAAATTTGTCACTTTGTAATGCACATAACGTGTTTATACGTTTCAGTTAATAAAAAGTTAATCAACTTAGAAATATTCAATTATTTTCCTTCAGTTTTTGCCCAAATTTATGGCCATGGTTGGTGGGGTTTACTTGACCAATTGCTACTACTTCTCCACCAACTTCTACCTTCTACCAAGCTGATCAGAGAGCTCTCTGAAGAATTCGTTTGATTTTTGTGAAGTAGAAATACTTAATTAGAAACATGTTGAACACAGTTGGGTTGTGTGTGGCGGGATTAGTGGTGATATGGATTAGCAACTGGATTAGACGATGGAGAAACCCGAAATGCGACGGAGTTTTGCCTCCGGGATCCATGGGATTCCCTCTCATTGGTGAAACACTTCCTCTCATCATCCCCAGTTACTCTCTCGACCTTCATCCCTTCATCAAGAAACGACTCAGAAGGTGATCGGTTTCACACTTCACAAGTATAATTGATCATATGTATTCGAGCGTATACATATATAATTATACATATAGGTACATATGTATGTATTACTCATATCAATTATGAATATATGCATGTTAAATTAACATGTCATGATCTGGTGGAATCTGTTTCACAACTTGCTCCGTTTTCTGCTCCCAATCAGTTCTCTTTTCTGTGTGTTTTTCTCGTTTTTAAGTTGGTCATGAGTTGTATTTTCTATATGTTTGTCCTGCTTTTCCCTTGAAAATTTTACTTTACAATTGAGAACCAGAAAGTGGTTCAAACTTTCTAGATGAGTTAAGGGAAGGGCTTTTTCGTTTTTCATTTTTTTCCCCGTCAATTAAAATGTTCTTCCTTACAAGTTACATGCTGAAAATTCCAGCTTACTTGTTAGCTATTTCTTGTTCTTTTTTCTTGCAGATATGGGCCTATTTTCCGAACCAATATAGTTGGTCGGCGAGCAGTAATATCAGCTGATCCAGAATTCAATAACTTCCTCTTTCAGCAAGAAGGGAGGCTGGTTGAGCTATATTACCTGAACACATTTTCAAAGATCTTTGTTCACGAAGGCGAATCACGAACCAATGAGTTTGGCGCCGTTCACAAGTACGTGAGGAGAATTTTTCTGAATCACTTCGGTGCTGAGAGGCTCAAGGGAAAGTTGCTCCCAGAAATCGAAGAAGTGGTCAACAAAACTCTCCGTGCATGGTCAACTCAGGCCTCTGTTGAAATCAAACATGCTGCTTCAGTTGTAAGTAGTTTTGAGCTTGCTAATCACTTAACTTTTTATTAATGAGGCTTTATTTGATTATAATCACGTTCTTCTACGGATTTCGCAGATGGTTCTAGATTTTAGTGCGAAGCAAATTATCAGTTATGATGCTGAAAAATCACCTGAAAGTCTAAGCGACACGTACACTAAAATCTTAAAAGGATTCATGTCTTTCCCCTTGAATATTCCCAGGACTGCATACAATCAATGTTTAAAGGTAAGCTTGAAATTCAGAACTGTGGCCATGATGAGAAATGTAATCTTACTTTTGTTTGGTATATGGAAATTCAGGACCAAAAGAAGACAACAGCCATGTTCAGGGATATGCTAAAGGAGAGACGCGCATCGCCTGAGACAAATCGAGGAGATTTCCTTGATCAGATTAGCAGAGACATGGACAAAGAAACATTCTTATCCGAGGATTTCATCGTGCAGTTGATGTTTGGAGGCTTATTTGCTACATTCGAGTCAATTTCAGCTGTATTGGCATTGGCTTTCAAGTTACTCTCGGAGCATCCTGCGGACTGGGAGGAAATGATAGTAGGGAAACAAATTTTATGCCTTAATAGTCATTATTTTCCCAATTTCTTGTTCCTTACGTAGAATATTGTCCCATTTCTCAGGCCGAGCACGAAACGATTCTCAAAAACAGAGAAGATCCGAATTCTTCAATCACGTGGGACGAATATAAATCCATGACTTTCACTCTTCATGTTAGTTTTACAATCACCATATGTTAATTCCTTTGCAAGTGTACTCAAATGTCTTGAATTGACATGTCGTACTCTTTGGGAAACATAGGTAATCAATGAGACTCTTAGGCTAGGAAGTGTTGCACCCGGGATATTACGTAAAGCATTAAAAGATATCCCAGTGAAAGGTACGTTCTTAGTCCGATTAGTTCATCTGGGCCTGTTTTATTTCTAACTGCAAAACTTCTTCTAAATATGAAATTTGCACAAATTAATCCTTTGCAGGATTTACAATTCCGAAAGGTTGGACCATTATGATGGTGACCTATTCTCTGCATTTGAGCCCCAGTGCATTCAACAATCCCCTCGAGTTCAATCCGTCACGTTGGAAGGTAAAATTTCCCAAATGCCGATTTTCCGCTTCCATTATCATCGATTTTGCGTTACTGTTTCAAAATCTGATAATGTTGTTGTGATGTTTGATTGGAAATTAGGATCTTGACTCGCACATTATATCGAAGAATTTCATGCCTTTCGGAGGAGGAGCGAGACAATGTGCAGGAGCAGAGTATAGTAGAGCTTTCATGGCCACATTTTTCCACGTCTTGCTCACCAAGTATAGGTTCTCGTTAATCGAGGTGGGAAGCATTGCGCGTAATCCGATTCTGGGATTTGGGAAAGGCATTCACATCAAGTTCTCAGAGAAAACTTAAGCGACGGCGATTTGTGCAATGCTCTAAACTCAACATGTATTTGAGTCTTATTTTAGGATTTGGAAAAAAGGCATTCACACATCAAACTCTCAAAGAAGTGAAATCAAGCCATTTTCTTACTTATTGTCTGTCTAGATGGACATGTATTCTTGTAAGGATCTCTATTTTGTTCGTCTCATAAGTTTTAAACTATTTTGTCCAACTGATATCGTTCACTGGCGTCCATATTTTATGGCAGTGCCTTCGATTCAAACTAGTGCAAAACTTTTAAGATTCCGCGACAAATTCAAATGGCAGCAGCCGGCCAAACTCAAGGAACATTAAAATCAGCTCATTTGGAAGATTCATTTTCTTAATAAGAATAGAGTATAGTTACAGGTTTAGGTAAGGACATATTCGTCTCACGTTTAAAAATGATGTAAGACTAGGTCGAGATAATGACATTATTGTTTATTTTGACTATATAAAAGCCCCTCATATATATATATATATGTATATATTCTTTTAATCAAACAAAATTCAGTACTCCTGAATCCTGATATCAAATTTAGTCAACATTAGTTGTGTGAAAGATAAATTCGCGGTTATGAAAGCAAGGATGGTTTGTTGATATCCATTTTTGGCACTTCACCGATACTCAACAAAGTTCTTGTCTTTGAAATCAAACACATGGATTTTTTTTTTTCCCACATGGAAAAAAGTATTTTCGCATAGTTAAATTTAACTATATTAGACATTTAAGTATGATTAGCAATGTCAACAAGAACAATCCGACTGTCCACATTTCTAACAGGTACTTGTTAACACTTGGGTGAGAAAGCTCTAAATTCTCGGAGAAATTATAAATGTGGACGGTCGCATAATTCTTGGTGACATTGCTAATTGTATGGATTAGTCGTTGGATTAGGAGACGGACTAATCCAAAATGTTCAAATGGAGGAGTCTAGCCTCCGGGTGGGAGACTCTTAATCACCTCATCCAAACATAAAACATACTGCGAAAACTCAACCTTCTCTTCAGCCTCGCTGTAATTCACTCAAGTCTCTGCTTCACCTTCTTTTGTGTCAATTAGAGTGTGTTTGGTAGGAGAGAAAAGATAAAGTAATGGATTAGGTGAGAGACTCTAAATCTTTCAAAACACCTAAACCTATTGGAGGGATTTTATACCAAACCTCATAAGATCATAAATGACCCCTCGCTCATTCTCTATTTTTCTCATCTAGGTGATTTGCCACTCTCTCATTCATTTTTTTTTTCTCTCCTTACCAAACATATGTTGTTGAAAGTTGGAAAAACTGATAAAATCAAGACGTTTGTATTACATCAATTCTCTTGCCTCTTTAAATTTGCGAAGAGACATGGCAAGAACGTGTTCAATATCTTCCAAAAACTCTTCTTCTTTTTCCTTTTTTTTTTTCCCCTTCTTTTGCTGAAACAAAAGCTCTATTTCTTGAATGCTAAGGAATATGTTCAAAAAGAAGTCTAGAAGCCTCCCGATTTTGATCTTATTGCTGTTTCTATCTGCTTTGTTTTGTTGTAGATAAAGTTGCAGTATAACTCAACGATTTCAAATCTTATGAAGCCAAAAAAAAAGGGTAGAAAACTTTCATATGACTTTTATTACGAGATTGTAATAAAAGACAATACCAAGATGACACAACAAGCAGCATCACCAACAACAACTTGATTCAGAACCCCACAAAAAATTGTAACTAAAAAAAAGAGAGAGAAGAAACAAATTAACAAACTTAATAAAAACTCTTGATTTGGAATAATAATCACTACTACAAAATGTGGATTCCACGACGGAACTTTCACGACCGTTTTTTAAAAACCGTCGTGGAAATTGCGGCAAAAACACGGAGCGGAACAGAGTTTCCGAAAACCGTCGTGGAAGCCGAAACTTCCACGACGGTTATAAAAAACTGTCGTGGAAGAGCATGCTTCCACGACGGTTTTTAATAACCGTCGTGGAAGCTTGCAAAAAAAAAAAAAAAAAAAAAAATTTGCAAAAAAAAAAAAAAAATCGTGGAATCATGGGATTCCACGACGGTTTTAAAAACCGTCGTGGAAGCTAAAAAAATTTATTTTTTTGGTATTTTTTTGCAAGCTTCCACGACGGTTTTTAATAACCGTCGTGGAAGCAAGCTCTTCCACGACGGTTTTTTATAACCGTCGTGGAAGTTTCGGCTTCCACGACGATTTTCGGAAACTCTGTTTTGCTCCGTGTTTTTGTCGCATTTTCCACGACGGTTTTTTAAAAAACGGTCGTGGAAGGGTCTTTTTCAAAAAAAAAAAATTAAAATTTTTGGATTCTATCACGACGTTTTTTGGGGAAAACCGTCGTGGTAGGTACTAAGGCGGGAATTTTGAAATTTTTTAAATTAAATTCAATTTTTTGGAGCGTGTATTAAAACCCAAAAAATGTCATCTTTCCCACCCCATTACATTCCGAGCATTTTTCACCTTTTCACTCTCTAACTCCATACCCAAAGCCACCCAATTTCTTCCCTCTATTTCTCTCTCGCCACTCCCTCCCTACTTAAAATCTCCAAAAACTCACTCTATCTCACCGCGCCTCCTCTCTCTATCTCACCTCTCAAATTTTTCTCTTGGCTCCATTCTCCGATGGCCTCCTCCACCACTCACGCGGCCTCCTCCATTCTCCGACGGGTCCACCAAGGAACTCATGCGGCTTTCCCTCTCTCTCTCGCCACACTCCGCCCATACCGACGCTCGACAAGCCGGAAAGTTGTAATGTATATTGCTTGGGTAATGCACGGATTTGGGAATTTTTCGTCCAAAATGTTGATTTTGTTGATTGTGGTTGTTGATAAAATGTTCCGTCCAAAATGTTGATTTTGTAGATTGTTGAGTTGGGAAGATTCTGTCCGAAATGGCCAAAATCCGTCCCCTAAATTTTCGGTGATTGTTCATTGTGGTTGTGTTTTAGATTGAATTAAATTGGTTGGGTAAGGTATGGATTTGGGAAATTTCTGAAAAAAAGTGTTGATTTTGTGATTTAAATGTGTTCCGGAAAAAAGTGTTGATTTAGTGGGAATTCGTAAATTTTTTTTTTGTTACCTACCACGACGGTTACTCGACCGTCGTAGTAGCTCCATTCGTAAATTTTTTTTTCGTTGTTACCTACAACCGTCGTGGAATCCAAATATATACCACGACTATGGATTTTACGACGGTTAGAAAACCGTCGTTTAAGTATTACCACAACGGTTTTTAACCGTCGTCGAATCTCTATCTTGTAATAGTGTGCCCTCCAAAGAATCAGACATTAACTTGAAGAAGAAAATGAAAGCATATATATCTCTAGTTGATTCTCAAATAAGGCCATATTTTCCTTACTCATAGTCAAGAGAAGCTCCACTCCATCACGATCTCTCGTGTCCATCAACATAATCGAGTTCTCATAGGAGTTGATTGGGATAGTCGCATAAACTGGCTTTCCCCAACCCAAGTCAACCTCGTACAAGTCGAAGTTGCACCAACTCGTACACATCAAGTGCTGCGCATCATTTCTTGCATATAATTCCCTTACTTCTCTACAATGCTCAACGGCTGCTTCGATTAATCCACCGTCTCCCGATCTTCTGAACCTTTTCGCTATTTTTTTTTTCGCCGAACTCTTTGATTCCTTGTCTTAGTTTAGCCACCAAATCCTGCAGTTGGCATTCCAATGGCTCACTACCACTCTCGTAGACATCGTTTTCGATCTCCAATGCACAGCAACCCACGAGGTTACCGACAGAGTTCTGCGAAAATGGTGGCTCAACTCTTTTCCGCAAGTCTGCGCTTTGCATCAAGAGAGAGTACCGTGGCTTCACCGGAGCAGCGGAAGAAGATCCCGATGAGGTTGATCGTGAAGCCGATCCCATCAGGCATCTCCAAATGAGGGCTGTGACTACTTCCACTCTAGTAGGTTGCTTCACGGTGTCACTGGCGGTTTTGGCCTTAAGAGCTGCAATCTTTGATTTATCAAACACGTATCTCTTTGCCACGCCTTTCTCCATCCGTTTTCAGCTCCATCGCGGCAGGAGGGGCAAACGATGTTATTTCCGGGATAAAAGTGGGACGCCGCGGAGAAATCAGGGACCGCGATGCAAGCCCAGGTCTTCAAGAAAATGCTCAGCGTGGCTGCGTCGGCGAGCTTGTGCGTCACACACACGCCAATTGCCACTCCGCCGCAGTTGAAGAAAGTGGCTTGAACAACAAGTAAGGGCCATGTGCCTGCTTCTGGCGATCCTATCTCAGCGGGAAGGAACCGGCTTGTGAGTGCCTAGTCTTTGTGTTGCTCCAGAAAGGTTGAGAGGAGGCCATTGAATTTTGCTACCAGGTACCGAGCTCCGACGTCATGGCATTCGATGGTGGTGTTGTCGTTGACTCTCCCGGCGAGCGGGAAGAAAAGAGTCAAGGCTTCGGACAGAGATTCTTGAGATGGCTTGATTTTTGGTCGGACGTGAGAACATTGTTGATATTGCTAGGGTAGAAAAGAGCCAGAGAGGTGTAAATTGCAGGGACAGTCTGATCGAAAAAAGAGAGCTTGAAGCTTTTGAGGTGAGATGGGGTTGGAGAAGATGGTTTAATAATTTCTCTTCCAATGATCTCAAATTTTATCTCCTCTTCCATTATGATATATCCCTTGTTCTACTGAATTTCTCTCGCAAAGTTTTCTGTGGATATGTTTCTAATTATGCCGTAAGGATTTGGTGGAGATGCTTGTTTTAAAGGGACTAAAATCTATCGATTCGCTTTGTTATCTTACGATAAAATTTTAAACTTTCCCACATATCTTTTGACAGCTATTTTTAAATATTTTGGGGATAAATTGCTAGGTTGGTCCTTAATTTTTTTAATTTTGTGCAACTTTGATCACTAATATTTTTTTTTGTAGTTATAATGCCCTTAAACTATTAAAATGTTGCTATAATAGTCTTTTTCATTAATTTTTGGATAAAATCCATTAGTTAGTATCACTTTTTGATCAAATTATATTAACGGACTCCGTCCAAAAATTAACTAAAATGTTTATTGTAGCAATATTTTAATAGTTTAGGGATATTCCTTGTTCTTTTTTTCTTAGCTAGAATGATCATAAATTATTAAAAACGTTGATACAGTAGTGCTTTCAATTAATTTTTAGACGGAATCAGTAGTTAGTACAACTTTTTGATCAAATTACTAACGGACTCCATCAAAAACTTAAAGGAAATGACTATTGTAGAAAGATTTTAATAATTTAGGGACATTCCAACTACGAAAGAAAGATAAGAGACTAAAGTTGCACAATATTAAAAGTTAAAGGACTTATAAATAAGCAATTTACCCATCTTTTGGTTATTTTCACACATGGCCTTTTAATTATATACCCACAATATTATATTGTCTCTAACTTTTAATTTTACAGTTTCCACTATTTGAACTTTCCTACTGTTAAACAAATGACCCTATGTTGGTATTTCATCAAAAACTGAATAGAAACTGAACATATTCAAATCATGTGAGTTTTAATTAATATTAAAACCGTGTTTAATTATTTTTTGTAAGAAAATTATACCTTCAAAATATCTATGATGTTATATACTTATAAAAGTACAGTTTACTTTCAAAATATCTTTAATAGATGTTTTGCTTAGAAAATATTTAATACAACTTTATGTATAAATAAAGCTCATGTGATTAGAATATGTTCAATTTCTATCTATTTTTAAATAGAATATTGACAGAGAGACTGTTGGTATAACAGTAAAAAAGTTCAACTGTAAAATCAAAAATTAAAATTTAATATAAGACATGATGCATAATTTAGGAACTATTTATAAGAATAATCCTAAATTTATTAATAGATATATTTAAGTGTCCCTAGGTTGAAATAGTTTAATAGTTATCGGGCTCGTTTGAGTGCATCTTGAAAATGATATTATTTTGGATATAAAATAAAATGAAAATGTTTCGAAAATGATTTGAGTGGCATAAATTATCAATGAAACTCTTTATTGGTAAAATACAAAGACAATAACACATAATTTTAACGGGACAGATCGACATAAGGTTTTCAGGAGGAGGATACTAGTGGAACACACAATTCTTAGGCTAGGAAATGTTACACCCGGTATATTAGGTAAAACAGTGAAAGATATCCCAATGAAAGGGATATGTTCTCAATCACAGTAGTTAGTCTAAAGCCCGATGCATGTAATCCTATTCTGGGATTTGGGAAAGGCATTCCCATGAGAAAAACACGTGAATAATACAAACTTAAAATTAGGCGACAACAATTTTTGCAATGCTCAAAAATTACATGTATTTTAGTCTTGTTCTAGGAATTAGGATTTGGAAAAGGCATTCACACATCAAGGTGAAATTAAGCCATATCTTATTACTGTCTTTTGTCTAGAAGCACCTGTATTGATTCCCATAAAGGTCTTTGTCTTGTTTGTCTGATATATTTGGATGTGAGAAATTTGTATCTGTATAAGCAGATTCCTACAGTGTCCACTTGAGTCCCCATTTTATGGCAGTACCATCGAAATCTTCGTAGATTCTGTGACAAAATCAAACGGCAGCAGCCGGCTAAACTTGACGTCGACGAATATTAAAATCATCTCATTTGGAAGATTCTTTTTTTATTTTTATTTTTTTATTTTTTATATTTAATAAGACTATAGTTTCAGGTTTTGATAAGAATATATTCCTCTCATGTTTAATCAAAATGCAAGACTAGGTTGCGATAAAGACATAAAATTTTTCTTTTAAATTGAACAGAATCCACTTATTTGTTTTAATCACACTAAATTTAGTACTCCTCATATCAAATTTAGTTAAAATAAGACAAATCAACTCTAGTTTTCGTGAGAGAGAAATCCCAAAATGTAGTACTAACTTTGACATACATTTTTTTTCCTAGCACCTGCCGATGCTTGACATAGTTTTTGTCTTTAAAATCAAACACTTCACATTCAACATCGTGTCATGTCATGCCAAGTTCACATGTTTAAAACTGCGAGTCTAGTAAGGCCTACTACCTCTTGCCGTGCTTAGGTTGGCCCAATGTAATCTCACGTCATATCGTGCCTAGCTCTGAATTTTTCGTGCCGTGTCATCATGCTTATTGTACAGCTGACCCAATTGACATCTGTAGTTCCACCTACACTCCAAACCTATAAAGTAATGGTAAATGTTGTGTTATCCCTCTTTCCCTCTCCAAAGTGATCTACCACTACTACTTATTTTTCTCACATTCGTACCAAACATATCCTCAAGGAAATACCACAGCAAATCAGCACGTAGATTTCTATCTGGAATGGAATCTACTAGGGCTTCCAAGACCAAAAGGCAAAGTTTTGAGAATTATTACAAAATGAAGCTCAAAGTATCTACTAACGAGCGTAGCTACAAAACGACCTAGTAGAAACATAAAATGAAAGACACATAGCAGGATAACAAACGAAAAAGGACCCCCGGAAGCCTCCCCCACCATGATGACTTTCAGGACCATTAAAGACATCAAATAACATATAGGGATAAGGGAAAAGTTTATGGAAAAAAAAGTCATTTTAAAAAAAAAGTAAATGTCTCCAATTTTTTAAAATTAGAAGAATTAATGGCCGTTTTTCTAATGGTTTTATCACTTAATGGAAGGTGCAATTGATTATAGTCAATCACTATTTTTTATGGTTATCGATCATTTTCTTAAAAAAAATAATTCATTTTTTAAATCTCTCTCTCTAAAGTTTAGACTTTAATTTTTTGTAATTAAGAAAAATCAAAATCATGTTTTTTTTTTTTTTTTTTTTTAATTTATTTATTTAAGTTCAGACCACATTTTTTAATGTTCTACTAAATTCTATCTTGTTTTCACATTTCGAATGTGGGAACTGCTTCTAAGATCCCTTCCCTCCCACCGGCTAAGCTAGCACTAGCGGAATAACTGTCATCTGAACTAATCTCTCTAACACATATATGTGACAAAGGATGGTTCATCGTCCTAAACTACGAAATTGAACTTGTATAGTGTAATGTTACAAAAAGTCCAGATTTTAATTTTTCATAATTAAGAAAAATTAAAATCATGATTAATAGTAGTATGTTACTTATTGAAAGCATATTTTAAATATACTAGTATTCGTATGTTGCAGGAAAAGATATGAGAATAAAAAAGTCTCTCTCTATTTTTAAATTTGTTTTTCTTTCTCTCTTTCTCTTACTTTTTCTTTCTCTTATCTTTTTCTTCTCTCTACAATTCCTCTTGCTTTCTTAGAAATAGGCCGAATGGTCTATATACATACAAATACATAACACTACTATCAATAAGTTAGGCGGCAAGAAATATTCTTCATTTCTTTGGGCTGCTAGTATGCTACGTGAGTAATTCACTCATCAAAGGCTAGTGTCATATATAAGCATCCAAAATATTCTCTTCCTGTGCTTCCGTACAATAGCTTACTTCAACTCATTCCTTTGTAAATTAGTTTCCAATGCATATAGCATGGCGCAATTATTTAGTATTAATCGCTTTAGAAGTCGATAAGAACAATTAGTTTTTATTTTCTCATGAGTAAAATAAAAAAGACAATTTTGCTGTCAATTTCTGTGAGCTTTACAGTTTGATCATGTTCCCTTCAGTATTGATCTTACTATACGGCCATGGTTGGTGGGTTTTTATATATAAACAATTATTAGTGCCTCACCAACTACTACTTTATACCAAGCTGATCACAAGAAATCTGGAGATTCATTTCTCTGAGAAGCAGAACTAGTCCCAAACATGTGGAGCACAATTTGTTTGGGCGTGGCGGGATTAGTGGTAATGTGGATTAGCAACTGGATTAGACAATGGAGAAACCCGAAATGCGACGGGGTTTTGCCTCCGGGATCCATGGGATTCCCTCTCATTGGTGAAACTCTTCCTCTCATCATCCCTAGTTACTCTCTCGACCTCCATCCCTTCATCAAGAAACGACTCCAAAGGTGATGATCATTACCACACTTCACATGTATGATTGATTATATGTATTCAATTAATGTATATATGGATAAATTGCTCATTTAGTCTCCAAACTTTTAAAGCTAATACGACTTTGGTCTTTGATCATTTTTTCATAGCTAGAACGCCTCTAAAGTATGAAAATGTTATTACAATAGTCATTTCTGTTAATTTTTGGATAAAATCTGCTAGCAATTTGGTTAAAAAATGATCATAACTAAAAATTAACAGAAATAATTAATGTAACAATATTTTTAACAGTTTAGGGTCATTCTAACAAAAGAAAAAAAAAATAGAGATCAATGTTACACAAACTTAAAAGTTTAGGAACCAACCTAGCAATTTTCCCTGTATATATAGGTATATATGCATGTATTAGTCATATCAATGATGAATATATGCATGTTAATAAAACATGTTATGATCTGGTGGATTCTGTTTCACAACTTGCACAGTTTTCTTCTGCCAATCAATTATCTTTTCTTTGTGTTTTTCTCGTTTTTAGGTTGGTCATGACTCGTAAGCGGTATTCTCCATATGTTTCTAATGTTTTCTCTTGAAAGTAAAAATTTTATAATTAAGATCCAGAAAGTGGTTCTAACTTTCAAGACGAGTTAAGTGAAAGTCTTTTTCATTTTATTTTTTCTTTTTTTTCGTGTAGATTAAAATGCTCCTTCTTAAAAGTTCCATGTGGAAGATTCCAGCTTAATTTTTTGCTATTTCTTGTTTTTTTTCCTATTTTTTTCTTTTTTTTCTTTCAGATATGGGCCTATTTTCCGAACGAGTATAGTCGGTCGGCCAGCAATAATATCAGCTGATCCAGAATTCAATAACTTCCTCTTTCAGCAAGAAGGGAAGCTGGTTGAGCTATATTACCTGGACACATTTTCGAAGATCTTTGCTCATGAAGGCGAATCACGAACCAACGAGTTCGGCGCCGTTCACAAGTACGTTCGGAGCATTTATCTGAATTACTTCGGTGCTGAAAGGATCAAGGGAAAGTTGCTCCCTCAAATTGAAGAAGTGGTCAACAAAACTCTCCGTGAATGGTCTACTCAGGCCTCTGTTGAAATCAAACATGCTGCTTCAGTTGTAAGTACTTCTGAACTTGCTAATCACTAAACTTCAGATTAATATGGAGGCTTTATTTGGTGGTAATCATTTTCTTCTTCGAAATTCACAGTTGGTTCTACATTATAGTGCGAAGCAAATTATCAGTTATGATGCTGAAAAATCACCTGTAAGTCTGAGTGAGATGTACACTAAAATCGGAAAAGGGTTCTTGTCTTTTCCCTTGAATATTCCTGGGACTGCCTACAATCAATGTTTAAAGGTAATACTCGAAATTAAAAACTGTGGCCTTGTTGAGAGATATTTAATCTTACTCGAGTTTTGTAAATGGAATTTCAGGACCAAAAGAAGACAATTGCGATGTTGAGGGATATGCTAAAGGAGAGACGTGCTTCGCCTGAGACAAATCGAGGAGATTTACTTGATCAGATAAGCAGAGACATGAACAAAGAAAAGTTCTTATCCGAGGATTTCATCGTGCATATGATATTTGGGGGCTTTTTTGCTACATTTGAGTCGATTTCCACAGTATTGGCATTGGCTTTAATGCTACTCGCGGAGCATCCTGCAGTCTTGGAGGAAATGATAGTGAGCGCATTAATTTTATGCATGAGTTTTACATTTCATTATATATATTAAATCCCAATTTCTTTTTGCTAATGTTCAACATTGTCCCATTTCTCAGATCGAGCACGAAACAATTCTCAAAAACAGAGAAGATCCAAATTCTTCACTCATGTGGGATGAGTACAAATCGATGACTTTCACTCTTCAAGTTAGTTTCACAATCACCTGATGTTATAAATTCCTTTGCAAGTGTATTCAAATGTCTTGAATTGAGATGCTGTACTCTTTGGGAAACATAGGTAATCAGTGAAACTCTTAGGCTAGCAAGTATTGCTCCGGGTGTAGTACGTAAAGCATTGAAAGATATCCCAGTGAAAGGTACGTTCTCAATCAGTCTAATTAGTACAAGCCCGATTTATTTCTAACCGCATAACTTCTACAAATTATGCAATTTGTGTACATTAATTCTTTGCAGGATTTACAATTCCGAAAGGTTGGGCCATCATGATGGTGACCTCTACTCTGCATTTGAGTCCCAGTACATTCAACAATCCCCTCGAGTTTAATCCGTGGCGTTGGAAGGTTAAGTTTCCCTTTTCATTTCCCAAATGCTGTTTTTTCTGCTTTTATCATGATCAAAATTCTGATAATTTGTGGAATTTGATAATGCTGTTGTGATGCTTATGGAAATTAGGATCTTGACTCGCATGTTATATCGAAGAATTTCATGCCTTTCGGAGGAGGAGTGAGACAATGTGCAGGAGCGGAGTATAGTAGAGCTTTCATGGCCACTCTTTTCCATGTCTTGCTCACCAAATACAAGTACTCTTTAATAAAGGTGGGAAACATTACGCGTGATCCGATTCTGGGATTTGGGAAAGGCATTCACATCAAGTTCTCGGAGAAAAGTTAAACGACGACAATTTTAGCAATGCTCTAGACTTGCATGTATCTGGTCTGGTTTTAGGATTTTTTTACTCTCTTTTGTCTAGATGCACCTGTACTGATTCTCAGAAGGATCTCTCTCTTGTTTGCCTCATAAGCTTTAAACTATTTTGTTGTCCATATGTTATATGGCAGTACCATCCATTTAAACTAGTGCAAAACTTCGTAGATTCCTCTACCAAATCAGATGGTAGCAACCGGCTAAACTCGCGGAATATTAAGAAGATTCATTTCTTAACAAGACAAGAGTAGTTTCAGGTTTCCATAATAATGACATATTCCTCTCCTGTTTAATCAAAATGCAAGACTAGGTTGCGATAATGACATGAATGTTTTTTTAACTAGAAAAAATCCACCCATATTTTTTTTAATCAAACAAAGTGTTGTACTTCTGATATCAAATTTAGTTAGAATTTAATTGTATGAATTGACAAATTACCCTTTACAAAAGTTAATGATGGTTTTCTTGGAAGAGAAATCCGAAAAAGTAGCAACTTTGACATCATTTTTTTTGGCACTTGCTGATAGTCGACATTCAACGAAGTTCTTGTCTTTAAAATAAAATTAAAAAAAAGGTTGAAAAAGCACGAGTAAATTTTATCGGAACAGAAAAATACAAATTAGTTCAACAATTTTGAAATAATGCAATATGAATTTTTGCCTTCCGGTTAAAGAGATTTTTCTTTAATCATTATCCCTTTAAGTTTTGATAGACTTTCAGGATGTCATTTTGTTTAACTTTAATTTAAGGCTTCTCTAGCTTCGATAAACATTGAAAGAGAGACAACAATCTAAATTAACAAGTACTTGTTAATACTTAAAAAAGAGTGCTCTAAATCCACGGAGAAATTAGAAATTTGGACGGTCATTGTTCTTGGTGACATTGCTAATCATGGATTAGTTGTCGGATTGGGAGAGACAAATCCCAAATGTTCGAATGGAGACTCGCTCTCATCATTCCCAGTGACTCCCTTGACCTTCATCCCTTCATCAAAAATAGAATTCAAAAGGAAAATCACACATATATACGTGTAGTAATATAGATAAATATATTGAGGATTCTACGGTAGAGTAGGCTTCTTGTAATACACATTTCTGAACGTGGATCATAGTACTGTAATCCTACCAGAAGTAAGCAAGTTTGCAAATGAGCTGACACATATGTAGCATTAGTTTCTTTCATTTTTTTTTTCTTTTTTTTTAAATGTAATTAATCCTTAAAATAAAGAGGATCAAATTCACAGAATTTTACACGCAATATATATATACACACACACACACGCACACGTTAACTTGTGGATAGTCGTGGCTACGCTAATGAAGGTGTGGGCCAGTCTGATCTGTTCAACTATTTTTCTTAAATGGCCGAATTCAAAAATAAATTAACTATCCGGATAAATAGTAATTTTTGTCTTTCATCCCCAAAGGCTCACTTGGAAAGGCTGCTATACCATACCTTTTTGTTAAATGGTCAAATTCAAAACTAAATTATTTATCTGGATAAATAGTAATTTTTTACTTTCATCAATTAGTAATTTACCTTGGTAAACTTAATTATCCGTAATTCTATTTGTTTCTTTTTGTAGCAAAATATTTTTAGGGGCTTTTGTATCTTAGAAAATTAATAGGTCCTTTTTTATCATAAAGATTAATTTACATGTTAATTGGGCTGTTGCGCAATATATTGGGCTTCACAATTGAACAAGATGCCCTAGAATGATGACTAATTTAAGAGCGCGTCTCTTGCCACCCCTTTCCAAGCGCCCATAATTTGCTTCTATTGACTTGTTTATATTAAACTAAACTGATAACTTTCATCTAAATTATAAAATCTCTTAGTTCTTAAGCATATGGATTTCATCCATAATTAAATGTTTAATATAAGAATCGATTTGTTAGCTAGTTTGATAGATATAAGAACAAATTGTTTTCACTTAATTTCTCAAAGAAAAAAAAATGGTGGTCAATCAAAGGAGCAGCTGAAATAATCTGAAATACTCGTGATGTCAGTGCTTGCTTAAAAATATATGCGGTCGTATAGAAATGGTTAATCTACATATCAAGAAAACAAACAAACAAATATCTGAACAAATGGTCAAGTGGGTTTATATTAAAAAAAAAAAAAAAAAAAAAAAAAGTGATTAGTTCTCTACCTACAACTACTACTACTTCATTTCAAGCTGTTTTGGAGATTCATTTCTCTGAGGAGCAGAACTAGCTAATTACAAACATGTGGGAGACAATTGGTTTAGGTTTGGTTGGATTAGTTGTAATATGGATTAGCAACTGGATTAGACGATGGAGAAACCCGAAATGCAACGGGGTTTTGCCTCCAGGATCCATGGGATTCCCTTTCATTGGAGAAACTCTTCCTCTCATCATCCTCAGTTACTCTCTCGACCTTCATCCCTTCATCAAGAAAAGACCCGAAAGGTGATGATCAACATCACACTTCACATGTAAGATCGATTATTATTTGTATTTGAGTGTGAGTATATACATGAGTAAATTGCTCATTTAGTCTTTTTGACCGTCATTTCTAATTCCTTCAAGTCTTTTTCCTAACACCAAATGTCACTTTATAATGCACATAACGTGTTATACTTGTTAATTAATCATTTAATCAACTTCGAAATATTCATTATGTTTCTTTCAGTTTTTGTCCGAATATATGGCCATGGTTGGTGGGATTTTGCTTGACCAATTGGTACTATTTCTCCACCAACTACTACTTTCTACCAAGCTGATCAGAGAGCTCTGAAGATTCATTTGATTTTTGTGAAGCAGATGTACTTAATTAGAATCGTGTTGAAAACCATTGGTTTGTGTGTGGTGGGATTAGTGGTGACATGGTTTAGCAACTGGATTAGACGGTGGAGAAACCCGAAATGCGACGGGGTTTTGCCTCCGGAATCCATGGGATTTCCTCTCATCGGTGAAACTCTTCCTCTCATCATCCCTAGTTACTCTCTCGATCTTCATCCCTTCATCAAGAAACGACTCCAAAGGTGATGATCATAATCACACTTCACACATGTATATGATTATAAATGTGCATATACACTGCATATACATGCGTGTGTTGTATAGATTATGTGTATCTGCATGTTTAAATAACATATCATGATATGGAAAGAGTTAGTTTCAGTCTAGACATCTCTCCTTTCTTCATCTTTGACTAATATACCTATATTCATATCTATCTATCCATAATTCCGAGAAGATTTTAGCTCAATTTTCTCTCTTTTCGTTACACATATGGGCCGATTTTCCGGACAAGTATAGCAGGTCGGCCAGTTGTGATATCAGCTGATCAAGAACTTAACGGTTTCCTTTTTCAGCAAGAAGGGAAAATGGTCGAGCTTTGGTATTTGGACACCTTCTCGAAGGTCTTTGCTCAAGACGGTGAAATTAGAACCACTGCTCCCGGCGCTGTCCACAAGTACTTGAGGACTAGTATTTTGAATCACTTCGGTTCGAAGAGACTCAAGGACAATTTGCTCCTTCAAATCGAAGATTTCGTCAACAAAACCCTGAGTGCATGGTCAACTCAGGCTTCTGTTGAAGTGAAAATTGCTGCTTCAGCTGTAAATTAATTTCAAGCTTAATCTTTATCAGCCAGACTCCGCTTTAAATTTGTTTTCTTTATGTTGATCAGGATGTATACCGCAGATGGTTCTCGATTTTACCACAAAAATAATGATCAGCTATGACGCCAAAACATCGCCAGTAAGTTTGAGCCAGATCTACTGTGGAATCGTAAAGGGTTTTTTGTCTTTCCCCTTGAATAATTTTGGGACAGCGTACCATCAATGTCTAAAGGTAATCAAGATAATTGAACATTTTTTGGCTCAAATTTCTTACTGAAAATTAATCTTAGTGTCTACTTCTAACATAAAACAGAGGTTTGGTACTTTTTCAGGACCAGAACAAGATTATGACCATCTTGAGGGATTTGCTAAAGGAGAGGCGTACATTGTTGCCCGAGACGCGTAGAGAAGATTTCCTGGAGCAGCTTAGAAACGACATGGAAAATAAAGGTTTCTTATCCGAAGATTTCGTTGTGAAGCTCATTTTTGGGGGCATATTATTTGCTACATTTGAGTCTATTTCAGCGGTAATCGCACCGGCTTTCGAGTTACTCTCAGAGCACCCTCGGTGATGGAGGAGATGACAGTAAGTATACAAAGATTGACAATCATCAGTTCTTTCTTTCTTTTCTTTTCTTTTTTCTTTTTTTTTTCTTTGTTTTTCATTTAAATCCTCACTTTTGTAACACGTAATGATCAATTGCCGGAAATTTATCAGGCCGAGCAGGAAGCAATACTCGAAAATAGAGAGGATCCAAATTCTTTACTCGCATGGGACGAATATAATTCGACGACTTTCACTCTTCATGTTAGTTTTTTGCATCCACAACATGTCAATTCTTTTGCCTCTGACAAATTTGTATTAACGTTTCAAATGCCTTCAATTGACATGCGCTACTATTTGGAAAAACATGTATATATATATAGGTTATCAATGAAACTCTTAGGCTGGGAAATGTTTCACCTGGGTTGTTACGTAGAGCACTGAAAGATATTCCTGCAAAAGGAACCATTCTCTAAAATTTCACAAAATTCTATTTCTAAATTGCTACTCCTTTATCCTTTTTAACTGAAAATTTTTTTTTTTTTTGGTTCCTCTGAATTCTTTGCAGGATGTACAATTTCCACTGGTTGGACGGTTATGCTGGTCCCCTCCAGTCTGCAGTTGAATCCCAACACATTTGAGAGTTCAATCCATGGCGTTGGAGGGTAGATTTTTATTGCCATTTCCCAGATTCCGATTTTCTGTTTGTCTCTCTGACTAAATCACAAAAACTTATTGGAAATTAGGAGCTCGATTCGCATGTTGTGTCGAAGAATTTCATGCCTTTCAGCGGAGGAACGAGGCAACGTGCAGGAGCAGAGTATAGTAGAGTTTTTATGGCCACTTTCTTCCATGTCTTGCTCACTAGATATAGGTAAGACCTTTGCTCAGTTAAGCTAATGCCAGATTTTGTAAAAGTGTTTGTCACTTTTTGAACTTATTAATTTTTAGGCGGATGAAAATCAAGGCGGGAAAGATTTACTGATATCCGGTTCTAGGGTTTGGAGAAGGCATTTACGTCAAGGTCTCAGAGAAGTAGAACAAAGTCATGCCCTTATGGCTTATATAGTATTAGTAACATGCATTTTCATAATGGTCTCACTCTTGCTTATCCATGTAACAGTTAGAACTTTGCACTTCTCCAAGCAATAACAGAATATTAGTTTGTTCACAGCAAAAATAAACAAATTATACATATTTTTTGGCTTTTTTTGGAATTGCGTGAGATATGATAAAAGGGAAGGGGTTTACATTTTAACTTAAATTTTTTTTTTTTCCTTCTTGTCTAATTTTCTGT
The DNA here is from genome assembly GCA_009761775.1 of Ficus carica. Lineage (NCBI taxonomy): Eukaryota > Viridiplantae > Streptophyta > Magnoliopsida > Rosales > Moraceae > Ficus > Ficus carica. Next base: position 308,900 of record CM019748.1, on the reverse strand, counting down.
GCTTTCTTACACATGTTTTTCCAATTATCGCTTCAGCTATTACAGTGAGTTTTTTTTTTTTTTTTTTTTTTTTTTTTTTTTTTTTTTTTTTTAAGACAAAAGGCAGATTTTTTGTACTGAAATTGTACTAGGGGAAATTTCTAGATAAGAATGCAACCGGTAGGAAATGCGATTTTGGCGTTGAGTTAAGAGGATATTTGAATGTACAATCCAAACCTTAAAATTATAATATAATTTTTGTCTTTTTCCCTTAATTTTACTATCCACACAGTTTTGTAACTCAAACTTTAAAAGTCCATAACTTTGCATAAATAAGTCCAAATGAGATTATTATTTTTTTAAATTGCATAGAATTTAAAGACGAACGAGATAAGCTCAATATTGATTTTTTTTTCTGAACACATTTCAAGTTTTTACATTTTTAACTCTAACAATTCAAACGCCTAAATAAACACATAATCAATTCAAACCCAAATTCTACAATTCAAACCTCAGCATCAAACGCATTCTAAGTTTTTAGCAATATAATCAACAAATAAGAGTAATTTTGTGTCCCACGTTACAAATTTTCAACTTGAACATATTAATAGATCATGCAATTAAAAAATTCATCTAACGACAAAACTACAGTTTCTATTGTAAAAATCCATATACTGGGATAGCTTTCCTGGCCATCAAAGAAACTCTTTGCAAAATCCAAGAAGACTAAGATGATTCCCATTAAAAAGTAATTATTCGCTACTTGTGCATCTGAATTTCATTTTAACTTTATCATTCAACTTTAAACACCTCATTTTGCCTCCTAAATTTTAGATTAGTCTCATTTAACCTCATCTTAAAACTTCTATTAAAAACAAACGAAAAAAGAGGGATAAGTGTGGTCGTGTCGTTTTTTTTTTTTTTTTTGTTCGTTTGTTTTAATGGAAATTTGAACATAAATGGTTTTGTGAGAATAATTCACATTGTTTCCATCTATTTTTAACTGAAATTTTAATAGAGGGATTAAATGGAATTCATTGAAAATTTAAAGAAAAAAAGTAAAGAGTTTTAAAAGTTTAGAGAGAAAAAAAAAATCCTAAAATTAGGGACACAGGTTTAACATTTATTGAATAAACAAGAGTTGGAAAAATTAGGTGGCTAGTTTTTTTTTTTTTTTTTTTTTTTTTTTTTAAATAATGAGAGATTCAAATCAAGCAGTGCACGAGCATTTAATAATAATAATAATAATAATAATAGTGCGACGTCCATTTTCCAAAAGCATCATCACTGGCATTTTTTATAGAACAATACTGAGCAATCACTTTGATCGGATTATCCTCATAATGTAAATAGATATTTCATTGATCACCATGTTAATCTTTTTTCTCTTTTCTGTTTTTTTTTTTTTTTTTTTTTTTAAACTTTCAATAAAGAGGTCTTGTAATTCAATAAAGATTGACAAATAAATGAAGGATACGTGGGTAAATAACTTTTCTCAAAGAAGTTTTTTAATTACTAATCAAAGTTTTGTAAAATTAGGTAAATTATCGTTTTTCAAAAAATATCAATTAGTGATCAACTAATTGGTTGATTAATAATCATTAATTAGTGATTGATCAATTAATACATTTTTCACTAATTAATAGCTTTTTTTTTAATAAAAAAATTGGTATTAATTATAATTAAGTATTTGAAAACTGTTTATTTACTTAATTTTTTATAATATAATTGTTAAAAAGAGAAATAGCTAGCTGCCTCATTATCAAACAGATTTAATAGAATTCGATAATACGTAAAAAAATTTAAATAACTTTTAAGAAAGTATTTGAGACATTTTACTTATTGACTCACGAAATAAAAGGGCCAACTTAATTGGACTAGAAGTCGGAAAAAAATTTAAGTTACATAAATACATTAGAAATATTTATACAAAATGTTTATTTTTGAACACCCATTTTAAAACATAACACTTTTAAACTTTTTGTTAATTTGTATAAAATTTGAATCCCATGCTTTTGTTGTTCCACATTTACCCTTCCTTGTTTTGAGGGTGATTTGACTTTCTTTTTTCTTTTTTCTTTTTTTTTTCCTTTCTTCCTACCGGTTTTTGGTATTTTTTTTTTTCTTTTCAATCCTCAACTTTTAAATGAAAATTTATCTCTTATCTATTTTTGTGAGATGATTGACAATTTTTTTCCTTTTACTTCTTTCCTATTTATGCAAGTCTCATAAGTTTTTTTAAAATTGAAAATATTTTTTCAAAATTTATTTTTAAAGTAAAACAATCCTATATTTATGGTTAGTTGGATCTTTTCATTTTCGTTTTTATTTTTATTTTTAAAAAGAAAATAATCCTATTATTATGATTAAATTTCTTGAATTTGTTTGCTTTTAATCATATGATAATGACTTTACCACTTAAGCAGTTATATTCCATCATACAATATTTAAACTACAAGGCATACTCGTAATCAATAACAATCTGGTTATGTGTTCTATATGATAAAGACTGTATTATTTTTTGCAAAAACTTCATATCTCATAATTCCTGATTTTATCATTTTTTTTGGATCACTATCATATTGATCGTGTCATTGAGGAAAAAAAATATTCACCAAATATTGTTTCAATATTTCATAACATATGTTGACTTCATCAATATGGTATTGACAGCAAATACAAAAAATAACAATAAATGATCAATTTTGTTCATAAAAATGTTCAGATACATGTATATGAATGGGGAATGTTTTTAAGAATTTTTGGATTTCTATTTTCATATATTAAAAATAGGTAACTGAAATTAATATGCCAATTTTTAGGAAGAAATCTGTGTTTTTTTTTATTTCTTAAATTAGATTTAAGGATAGATTTTTGTCATCACAACATGATCGATTTTATTTTATGTTCATATTTGTAAATAAATTTGTTTTAAGATATTTTTAATTTAGACATTTATGTAAATCATTCTATTAATTAAGTGTTATCAAATCTTATATCGGTTCGTGATATCTCCTCCCATGTAGATACATGAATCAAACTTCATACATTCATACATATTTCATTGTTGATTCTAAGAGATCACGTACTCTTTTTCACTTGAATGGACGGTGTTTTGTCATTCGAGATTTAATGGTTGGTGGGTTTTTATATATAAACAATTTTTAGTACTTCACCAACTACTACTTTATACCAAACTGATTACAAGAAATCTGGAGATTCATTTCTCTGAGAAGCAGAACTAGTCCCAAAACATGTGGAGCACATTTTGTTTGGGTGTGGCGGGATTAGTGGTAATGTGGATTAGCAACTGGATTAGACGATGGAGAAACCCGAAATGCGACGGGGTTTTGCCTCCGGGATCCATGGGATTCCCTCTTATTGGTGAAACTCTTCGTCTCATCAACCCTAGTTACTCTCTCGACCTCCATCCCTTCATCAAGAAACGACTCCAAAGGTGATGATCATTACCACACTTCACATGTATGATTGATTATATGTATTCAATTCATGTATTTATGGATAAATTGCTCGTTTAGTCTCCAAACTTTTAAAGCTAATACAACTTTGGTCCTTGATCATTTTTTCATAATTAGAACGCCTCTAAAGTATGAAAATGTTGCTACAATAGTCATTTCAATTAATTTTTGGTTAGAATCTGTTAGTAATTTGGTCAAAAAATTATCCTAACTAAAAATTAACAGATATAATTAACGTAGCAATATGTTTAATAGTTTAGGTTCATTCTAACAAAAGAAGAAGAAAAAAAAGGAAAAAAAAAAAAGAAGATTAAGGTTACACAAACTTAAAAGTTTAGGAACCAACCTAGCAATTTTCCCAGTATATATAGGTATATATGCATGTATTAGTCATATCAATGATGAATATATGCATGTTTATAAAACATGTTATGATCTGGTGGAATCTGTTTCACAACTTGCTCAGTCTTCTTCTGCCAATCAATTTATCTTTTCTTTGCGTCTTTCTCGTTTTTAGGTTGGTCATGACTCATGAGCAGTATTCTCCATATGTTTCTAATGTTTTCTCTTGAAAGTAAAAATTTTATAATTAAGATCCAGAAAGTGGTTCTAACTTTCAAGACGAGTTAAGGGAAAGTCTTTTTCATTTTATTTTTTCATTTTTTTTTGGGTAGATTAAAATGTTCCTTCTTACAAGTTCCATGTCGAAGATTCCAGCTTAATTTTTTGCTATTTCTTGTTCTTTTTTTCTTTCAGATATGGGCCTATTTTCCGAACGAGTATAGTCGGTCGGCCAGCAGTAATATCAGCTGATCCAGAATTCAATAACTTCCTCTTTCAGCAAGAAGGGAGGCTGGTTGAGCTATATTACCTGGACACATTTTCGAAGATCTTTGCTCTTGAAGGCGAATCACGAACCAACGAGTTTGGCGCCGTTCACAAGTACGTTCGGAGCATTTATCTTAATCACTTCGGTGCTGAGAGGATCAAGGGAAAGTTGCTCCCTCAAATTGAAGAAGTGGTCAACAAAACTCTCCGTGAGTGGTCTACTCAGGCCTCTGTTGAAATCAAACATGCTGCTTCAGTTGTAAGTACTTCTGAACTTGCTAATCACTAAACTTCAGATTAATATGGAGGCTTTATTTGGTGATAATCATTTTCTTCTTCGAAATTCACAGTTGGTTCTAGATTATAGTGCGAAGCAAATTATCAGTTATGATGCTGAAAAATCACCTGTAAGTCTGAGTGAGATGTACACTAAAATCGGAAAAGGATTCTTGTCTTTTCCCTTGAATATTCCTGGGACTGCCTACAATCAATGTTTAAAGGTAATACTCGAAATTAAAAACTGTGGCCTTGTTGAGAGATATTTAAACTTACTCGAGTTTTGTAAATGGAATTTCAGGACCAAAAGAAGACAATTGCGATGTTGAGGGATATGCTAAAGGAGAGACGCGCTTCGCCTGAGACAAATCGAGGAGATTTACTTGATCAGATAAGCAGAGACATGAACAAAGAAAAGTTCTTATCCGAGGATTTCATCGTGCATATGATATTTGGGGGCTTTTTTGCTACATTTGAGTCGATTTCCACAGTATTGGCATTGGCTTTAATGTTACTCGCGGAGCATCCTGCAGTCTTGGAGGAAATGATAGTGAGCGCATTAATTTTATGCATGAGTTTTACATTTCAATAAATATATTAAATCCCAATTTCTTTTTACTTATGTTCAACATTGTCCCATTTCTCATCGAGCACGAAACAATTCTCAAAAACAGAGAAGATCCAAATTCTTCACTCATGTGGGATGAGTACAAATCGATGACTTTCACTCTTCAAGTTAGTTTCACAATCACCTGATGTTATAAATTCCTTTGCAAGTGAATTCAAATGTCTTGAATTGAGATGCTGTACTCTTTGGGAAACATAGGTAATCAGTGAAACTCTTAGGCTAGCAAGTATTGCTCCGGGGGTAGTACGTAAAGCATTGAAAGATATCCCAGTGAAAGGTACGTTCTCAATCTGACTAAATAGTCCAAGCCCGATTTATTTCTAACCGCATAACTTCTACAAAATATGCAATTTGTGTAAATTAATTCTTTGCAGGATTCACAATTCCGAAAGGTTGGGCCATTATGATGGTGACCTCTACTCTGCATTTGAGCCCCAATACATTCAACAATCCCCTCAAGTTCAATCCGTGGCGTTGGAAGGTTAAGTTTCCCTTGTCATTTCCCAAATGCCATTTTTTCCGCTTTCATCATGATCAAAATTCTGATAAATTGTGAAAGCTGATGATTTTGTTGTGACGTTTAAATGGAAATTAGGATCTTGACTCGCATGTTATATCGAAGAATTTCATGCCTTTCGAAGGAGGAGTGAGACAATGTGCAGGAGCGGAGTATAGTAGAGCTTTCATGGCCACTTTTTTCCATGTCTTGCTCACCAAATACAAGTACTCTTTAATCAAGGTGGGAAACATTACGCGTGATCCGATTCTGGGATTTGGGAAAGGCATTCACATCAAGTTCTCAGAGAAAAGTTAAGCGACAACAATTTTAGCAACGCTCTAGACTTGCATGTATCTGGTCTGGTTTTAGGATTTTTTTACTCTCTTTTGTCTAGATGCACCTGTACTGATTCTCAAAAGGGTCTCTCTCTTGTTTGCCTAATAAACTTTAAACTATTTTGTTGTCCATATGTTATATGGCAGTACCATCCATTTAAACTAGTGCAAAACTTCGTAGATTCCTCGATAAAATCAGATGGCAGCAACCGGCTAAACTCGCGGAATCTTAAGAAGATACATTTTCTTAACAAGACTAGAGTAGTTTCAGGCTTAGATAATAACGACATATTCCTCTCCTGTTTAATCAAAATGCAAGACTAGGTTGCAATAATAACACGAATGTTTTTTCAACTAGAAAAAATCCACCCAAAATTTTTTGTTAATCAAACAAAGTTCAGTACTTCTGATATCAAATTTAGTTAAAATTTAATTGTATGAATTGACAAATTACCCTTTACAAAAGTTAATGATGGTTTTCTTGGAAGAGAAATCCGAAAAAGTAGCAACTTTGACATCATTTTTTTTTTTTGGTACTTGCTAATACTTGACATTCAACGAAGTTCTTGTATTTAAAATAAAATTAAAAAAAAAACGTTGGAAAAACATGAGTAAATTTTATCGGAACAGAAAAATACAAATTAGTTAAACATTTTTTTAATAATGCAATATGAATTTTTTGCCTTCCGGTTAAAAAGATTTTTCTTTTAATCATTATCCCTTTAAGTTTTGATAGACTTTCACGATACTATTTTGTTTAACTTTAATGTAAGGCTTCTTTAGCTTTGATAAATATTGAAAAATAAAGAACAATCTAAATTAACAAGTACTCGTTAATACTTAAAAGAGAGCGCTCTAAATCCATGGAGAATTAGAAATTTGGAGGACAGTCGGATTGTTCTTGGTGACATTGCTAATCATGGATTAGTTGTCGGATTGGGAGAGACAAATCCCAAATGTTCGAATGGAGACTCGCTCTCATCATTTCCAGTGACTCATCCCTTGACCTTCACCCCGTCATCAAAACTAGAATTCAAAGGAAAATCACACATATATACGTGTAGTAATATAGATGAATATATTGAGGATTCTACGGTAGAGTACGCTTCTTGTAATGCATGTTTCTGAACATGGATCATAGTATTGTAATCCTACCAGAAGTAAGCAAGTTTGCAAATGAGCTGACACATATGTAGCATTCGTTTCTTTCTTTTTTCTTTTTTTTTCTTTAATGTAATTAATTCTTAAAATAAAGGGAATTAAATTCACAGAATTTTACTCGCAATGTATATATACGTTTACTTGTGGATAGTCGTGGTCTATGCTAATGAAGGTGTGGGCCAAAAGGAGGCAGTCTGATTTGTTCAACTATTTTTCTTAAATGGCCAAATTTAAAAATAAATTAATTATCCGGACAAACAGTAATTTTTGTCTTTCATCCCCAAAGGCTCGTTCGAAAAGACTGCTATACCATATCTTTTTTTTAAATGGTCAAATTCAAAACTAAATTATTTATCTGGATAAGTAGTATTTTTTTTTCTTTCATCAATTAATAATTTATCTTGGTAAACTTAATTATCCTTGATTCTATTTGTGTCTTTTTGTAGCAAAATATTTTTAGGGGTTTTTGAATCTTAGAAAATTAATAGCTCCTTTTTTCTCGAAAGGATTAATTTACATGTTCACTGGGTGTATTTCGCAATTAATTGGGCTTCACAATTGAACAAGATGCCCTAGAATGATGACTGATTTTAGAGCGCATCTCTTGCCACCCATTTCCAGTGCCGCCCATAATTTGCTTCTATTGAGTTGTATATATTAAACTAAACTGATAACTTTCATCTAAATTATAAAATCTCTTAGTCTTAAGCATATGGATTTTAACCATAATTAATTGTTTAATATAAGAATCGATTTGTTAGCTAGTTTGATAGATATCAGAACAAATTGTTTTCATTTAATTTCTCAAAGAAAAAAAAATGGTGGTCAATCAAAGGAGCAGCTGACATAATCTGATTTTCAAAAGCTCCACTTGCTTACTCGTGATGTCAGTACTTGCTTAAAAATATATATACAGTCGTATATAAATGGTTAATCTACCTATCAAGAAAACAAACAAATAAATATCTGAACAAAAGGTCAAGTGGGTTTATATTTATTAAAAAAAAAAAAAAAAGTGATTAGTTCTCTACCTACAACTACTACTACTTCATATCAAGCTGTTTTGGAGAGTCATTTCTCTGAGGAGCAGAACTTGCTAATTACAAACATGTGGGAAACAATTGGTTTAGGTTTGGTGGGGTTAGTTGTAATATGGATTAGCAACTGGATTAGACGATGGAGAAACCCGAAATGCAACGGGGTTTTGCCTCCAGGATCCATGGGATTCCCTTTCATTGGAGAAACTCTTCCTCTCATCATCCCCAGTTACTCTCTCGACCTTTATCCCTTCATCAAGAAAAGACCACAAAGGTGATGATCAACATCACACTTCACATGTAAGATCGATTATTTGTATTTGAGTGTGTGTATACACATGAGTAAATTACTCATTTAGTCTCAAAACTTTTAAATTTGTGCAACTTTGATCCCTCGTCTATTTTTTCTAGCTGACATGAAAAAAAAAAAAATTTCTATCAAAAGGTCACAATTTTAATCATCATAAAAATGACTTGGGTAGAATTTATCTCCAAATGCTAGCTCAAAAGAAGAGGATGCCCAATCCATATATAAGTACCATAAAAATTTAGTAACTTGACGATATTGGACAAGTTCAACTTCAAGCATAGTCTTTTTGACCGTCATTTCTAATTCCTTCAAGTCTTTTTCCTAACACCAAATGTCACTTTGTAATGCACATAACGTGTTATACTTGTTAATTAATCAAGAGTTAATCAACTTTGAAATATTCATTATGTTTCTTTCAGTTTTTGTCCGAATATATGGCCATGGTTGGTGGGATTTTGCTTGACCAATTGGTACTATTTCTCCACCAACTACTACTTTCTACCAAGCTGATCAGAGAGCTCTGAACTTTCATTTGATTTTTGTGAAGCAGAAGTACTTAATTAATTAGAATCGTGTTGAACACCATTGGTTTATGTGTGGTGGGATTAGTGGTGACATGGTTTAGCAACTGGATTAGACGTTGGAGAAACCCTGAATGCGACGGGGTTTTGCCTCCGGGATCCATGGGATTTCCTCTCATCGGTGAAACTCTTCCTCTCATCATCCCTAGTTACTCTCTTGATCTTCATCCCTTCATCAAGAAACGACTCCAAAGGTGATGATCATAATCACACTTCACACATGTATATGATTATAAATGTGCATATACACTGCATATACATGCGCGTGTTGTATAGATTATGTGTATCTGCATGTTTAAATAACATATCATGATATGGAAAGAGTTAGTTTCAGTCTAGACATCTCTCCTTTCTTCATCTTTGACTAATATACCTATATTCATATCTATCTATCTATAATTCCGAGAAGATTTTAGCTCAATTTTCTCTCTTTTCGTTACACATATGGGCCGATTTTCCGGACAAGTATAGCAGGTCGGCCAGTTGTGATATCAGCTGATCAAGAACTTAACGGTTTCCTTTTTCAGCAAGAAGGGAAAATGGTCGAGCTTTGGTATTTGGACACCTTCTCGAAGGTCTTTGCTCAAGACGGTGAAATTAGAACCACTGCTCCCGGCGCTGTCCACAAGTACTTGAGGACTAGTATTTTGAATCACTTCGGTTCGAAGAGACTCAAGGACATTTTGCTCCTTCAAATCGAAGATTTCGTCAACAAAACCCTGAGTGCATGGTCAACTCAGGCTTCTGTTGAAGTGAAAATTGCTGCTTCAGCTGTAAATTTATTTCAAGCTTAATCTTTATCAGCCAGACTCCGCTTTAAATTTGTTTTCTTTATGTTGATCAGGATGTATACCGCAGATGGTTCTCGATTTTACCGCAAAAATAATGATCAGCTATGACGCCAAAACATTGCCAGTAAGTTTGAGCCAGATCTACTGTGGAATCATAAAGGGTTTTTTGTCTTTCCCCTTGAATAATTTTGGGACAGCGTACCATCAATGTCTAAAGGTAATCAAGATAATTGAACATTTTTTGGCTCAAATTTCTTACTGAAAATTAATCTTAGTGTCTACTTCTAACATAAAACAGAGGTTTGGTACTTTTTCAGGACCAGAACAAGATTATGACCATCTTGAGGGATTTGCTAAAGGAGAGGCCTACATTGTTGCCCGAGACGCGTAGAGAAGATTTCCTGGAGCAGCTTAGAAACAACATGGAAAATAAAGGTTTCTTATCCGAAGATTTCGTTGTGAAGCTCATATTTGGGGGCTTATTATTTGCTACATTTGAGTCTATTTCAGCGGTAATCGCACCGGCTTTCGAGTTACTCTCAGAGCACCCTCGGTGATGGAGGAGATGATAGTAAGTATACAAAGATTGACAATCATCAGTTATTTTCTTTCTTTTTTTCTTTTTTTTTTCCTTTCATTTCAATCCTCACTTTTTTAACTCATAATGATCAATTGCCGGAAATTTATCAGGCTGAGCAGGAAGCAATACTCGAAAGTAGAGAAGATCCAAATTCTTCACTCATGTGGGACGAATATAGATCAACGACTTTCACTCTTCATGTTAGTTTTTTGCATTCACAGCATGTCAATTCTTTTGCCTCTGACAAAGTTGTATTAACGTTTCAAATGCCTTCAATTGACATGCTCTACTATTTGGAAAAACGTGTGTATCTATATATAGGCTATCATTGAATCTCTTAGGCTGGGAAATGTTTCACCTGGGTTGTTACGTAGAGCACTGAAAGATATTCCTGCAAAATAAACCATTCTTTCAAATTTCACAAAATTCTATTTCTAAATTGCTATTCCTTTATCCTTTTTAACTGATTTTTTTTTTTTTTTTTTTTTTTTTGGTTCCTCTGAATTCTTTGCAGGATTTACAATTTCCACTGGTTGGACGGTTATGCTGGTCACCTCCAGTCTGCAGTTTAATCCCAACACATTTGAGAACCCCCTCGAGTTCCATCCGTGGCGTTGGAAGGTAGATTTTTATTGCCATTTCCCAGATTCTGATTTTCTGTTTGTTTCTCTGACTAAATCACAAAAACTTAATTGGAAATTAAGGAGCTCGACTCGCATGTTGTGTCGAAGAATTTCATGCCTTTCAGCGGAGGACCGAGGCAATATGCAGGAGCAGAGTATAATAGAGTTTTTATGGCCACTTTCTTCCATGTCTTGCTCGCTAAATATAGGTAAGACCTTTTCTCAGTTAAGCTAATGCCAGATTTTGTAGAAGAGTTTGTCACTCTTTGAACTTACGAAATTTTTTTTTTTTTAAATTTTTAGGTGGATGAAAATAAAGGCGGGAAAGATTTACCGAAAGCCGGTTCTATGGTTTGGAGAAGGCATTCACGTCAAGGTCTCAGATAAGTAGAACAAAGCCATGGCCTTATGGCTCTTATAGTAGTAGTAACATGTATTTTCATAATGGTCTCACTCTTGCTTATCCGCGTAACACTAAGAACTTTGCACTTCTCCAAGCAATAACAGAATATTAGTTTGCTCACAGCAAAAACAAACAAAATATACATATTTTTTGGCCTTCTCTGGAATTACGTGAGATATGATAAAAGGGAAGGGGTTTACATTTTGACTATACTTTTTTTTTTTTCCTTCTTGTCTTCTTTTCTGTGCTTTCTTACACATGTTTTTCCAATTATCGCTACAGCTATTACCGTGAGTTTTTTTTTTTTTTAAGACAAAAAGCAGATTTTTTGTACTGAAATTGTACTAGGGGAAATTTCTAGATAAAATGCAATGGGTAGGAAATGCGATTTTGGCCATTGAGTTAAAGGATGTTTAAACATATAATCCAAACCTTAAAATTATAATCTATTTTTTTATTTTTTTTCCCTCAGTTTCACTATTCACACAGTTTTGTAACTCAAACTTTAAAAGTTCATAACTTTACATAGACAAGTTCAAATAAATTTTTTTTTTTAAATTGCATAAAATTTCAAGACGAACAAAACAAGCTCCATATTGATTTTTTTTTTTCCGAACACATTTCAAGTTTTTACATTTTTAACTCTAACAATTCAAATGCTTCAATAAACACATAATTAATTCAAATCCAAATTCTACAATCCAAACCTCAGCATTAAACGCATGCTAAATTTTTTAGCAATAAAATCTACAAATAAGAGTAATTTTGTGTTCCACGTTACAAATTTTCAACTTGAACATATTGATAGATCATGCAATTAAAAAATTCATCTAACGACAAAACTACAGTTTCTATTGTAAAAATCCATATACTGGGATAGCTTTCCTGGCCATCAAAGAAACTCTTTGCAAAATCCAAGAAGACTAAGATGATTCCCATTAAAAAGTAATTATTCGCTACTTGTGCATCTGAATTTCATTTTAACTTTATCATTCAACTTTAAACACCTCATTTTGCTTCCTAAATTTTGGATTAGTCTCATCTAACCTCATCTTAAAACTTCTATTAAAAACAAACGAAAAAAAGAGGGATAATTGTGGTCGTGTCGTTTTTTTTTCCGTTTGTTTTAATGGAAATTTGAACATAAATGGTTTAGTGAGACTAATTCACATCATCTATTTTTAATTGAAATTTTAACAGAGGGATTAAATGGAATTTATTGAAATTTAAAGAAAAAAAGTAAGAGTTTTAAAAGTTTTGAGAGAAAAAAAATCCTAAAATTAGGGACACAGGTTTAATATATTGAATAACAAGAGTTGGAAAAATTAGGTGGCTAGAAAGGGAGGGTTTTTTTTTTGGTTTTTAAAAATAATGGGAGATTCAAATCAAGCAGTGCACGAGCATTTAAAAATAATAATAATGGTGCGACGTCCATTTCCAAAAGCATCACTGGCATTTTTTATAGAACAATACTGAGCAATCACTTTGATCGGGATTATGCTCATAATGTAAATAGATATTTCATTGATCACCATGTTAATCTTTTTTCTCTTTTCTGTTTTTTTTTTTTTTTTTATAACTTTTAATAAAAAGGTCTTGTAATTCAATAAAGATTGACAAATATATGAAGGATACGTGGGTAAATGACTTTTCTTAAAGAAGTTTTTTAATTACTGATCAAAGTTTTGTAAAATTAGGTAAATTATCGTTTTACAAAAATATCAATTAATGATCAACTAATTGGTTGATTGATAATAATTAATTAGTGATTGATCAGTAAATATATTTTTCACTAATCAGTAGCTTTTTTTATTAAAAAAATTGGTATTTAATTTAATTAAGTATTTGAAAACTGTTTATTTACTTAATTCTTTTTTATCATATAATTGTTAAAAAGAGAAATTGCTAGCTGACTCATTATCAAACAGATTTACCAAAATTTGATAATCCGTAAAAAAATTTAAATAACTTTTAAGAAAGTATTTGAGACATTTTGCTTATTGACTCACGAAATAAAAGGGCCAACTTATTTGAACTAGAAGTCGGAAAAAAATTTAAGTTACATAAATACATTAGAAATATTTATACAAAATGTTTATTTTTGAACACCCATTTTAAAACATAACACTTTTAAACTTTTTTTGTTAATTTGTATAAAATTTGAATCCATGCTTTTGTTGTTCCACATTTACCCTTCCTTGTTTTTGTAAGAACCCGAAATTATGATAAATCTATGATTTTCTTTTTGACAAGGAAAATTTAAGATTTAATTTTATATGATGATATGAAACTCATGATTTGAGTTAAATATCAGTATATGTTTGAGTTCTCGTTAAAATTAACTACGAGACTCGAAAATAGTTGGCTTAAGCAATATAAGACCTTTTGGAAGAAAGGGACAAATGGGAATTTATTGATATTCCTAACCAAGCCTCCAACTAGGTCAATGGTTGGTTACGAATTTAGTTAGCTTGGTTACATTGGAACAAGCAATTAAGCTAGAGTTAAGTTTGAGAAGATTTTTCTTTGCTTCCCACATGCTATGGTCGGTTCTTCATGCTTGGAGAACAAGGAAATATGCTTAGGTAAGCAAGGTGACACAAGCAAGGATAAGGTTAACAAACCAAGTAGCTTGGTGAGCAAGCCATTTTTTTTTTGGCTCACACTCATTGAATGGCCGTTAGTTAGAAGCTTGGTGAACAAGCAAAAATCTTGGTTCATGCACCTTGTAGGGCCGGTTCTCCTTGGTGGCTTGGAGAGCAAGCTTAGTTACCTTTTAGCTACTTTGTGAGCAAGAAAAACCAAGATAGAGATAAGCTAGAAGGGATTCTAGATTCCATGCACCACAAGGCTCCACTTGGCACCTCATGGCCGGTCATTGAAGCCTTGAAGGGCAAGGGAATTTTTTGTGATGATGTCACCAAGGTGACATAAGCTAGGTGATGCAAGCAATGGCTTGTTGAACAAGCACTTGGATTCCAAGCCCTTCATGGCCGACCACACCAAGGGGGGGAGGACACCTCATCAAATCATCATTGGACTTTAGGGAAAGAAATCTTCCCTTGTTCTCTAAGGGAATGGCTAGCCAATAAGGCCACACCACATCACATAGGTGGATTGATGAGCAAGTAAACCCTTAGGTGCAATTAGGGAAACTTTAGATCTATTCTAAGCTTTCCATTTCTTCTTTTCCCTTCCACTAGAAGCCGAACTCCAAGCAAGGGGAAAGACCAAGTGATGGTCGGTTTTTCTTGAGCAAAAAGTTAGAAAGAAAGGAAGAGAAAGGAAGGTATGGTGGCCGAAAATTTTGAGAGAAATTCCATAGAGGGAAACCAAATTTTCTTGAGCAAGGAGTTAGAAGAAAAAGTTTGGATCTAAAGTTAGATCTAATCTCAAGGAGTTAAGGTAATCCTACTCTCCTAAACCCCTCTAGTTCTTTAATTAAGTTTTGATTCAAAATTATGTGTATTTTCATGTGGGAGAGGCCGAAAATTTGGAATCCACCTAGCCAAGGAAGGCCGGCTGTGGTGGTGAGAAAAAGGGACAAAAGTGATGGCTGATTTTTGGGGTGAATTAAGGTAAATCTCCATTGGTTCTAAGCTTTTTAAATTGAGTTTCAATTTGGAGATTTAAGTGTATTTCAAGCTTGATTTGTATGAGCATAAGCTCATTTAATTTTCTGCTCTAATTAGGTTTTAGGGTTTGTGTTTGATTGATGTATGGTGTTGCAAACCAAACGTTTTGCAAACCCTGGTTTGGTGCAAGAACACCCAAGGGTTTTGCTTTGCATGAAGATGTTTATGTAACACCCGAATTTCTTCGGTTCATATTTTATAGAAATTTCGTGTGAATATTTACCGTAATCGGTATTTCATGAGGAAGTTCGTTCTAGAACTTAATTTTGTGACAAGAGTTCTTAAGATTTATTAAGACTCAAAAACAAATTGCATGAACTTGCAAAAGACCTTTGTGAATGAAAGGAGGTCGTATTTGCACATTTCAAGACAAGTCGACGTTGACCGATAAGTCAGTTAGACCAAAACGGTCGAAAACGTCAAACAAGAATTTTATGATCGCAGTACAAGCGAAATTACTGCTAAAAAACTCATTTCTTGATCAAGATGAGTTTGAATAGAATTAAAATCACCTTAGAAAAATCAAGCATACTAAGCTAGGGTTCAGGGCGAAAGGATTCGGAAAAATAAGAGAAAAATTTTTCCGATCGAGTTTTTCACAGATCGAAATTTTTTAAATGCAATGAAATTTTCGATACTGGGTTTTTAAGCAACTCAGTATTAAAATTTATTGCAATGTGTTGAAATTACACAATTTTTCAAAAAGAATGAACCAAACAAGCCTTTAAGCTTAATTACATCACAATTAAGCTAAGTTAGGATATAACCCTTCACACACTTGGACCAATGAGCATGTGACACCTCACATATGAGTTGTCAAATCACTCCCCATTTCTCTCCCCATGTCAGCCGGCCACACTCAAGCCCCTATGGGCAATGGCTTGCAAAAGTTAGAGGACCAATTAGCAAGATTTGAAGCAAAATTTGCCTTGGAAAAGAAACCTAAGATTTCCCCTACCTAGAGGCACTATTCCTAGGGATTTCAAGCCCCAAAGTTAGCTGCCATTAACCCTCTTTCTCAGCCAAAGACTTTGGCATTCCCACTCCAAAAAAATCCGAGAGAAAGAGAGAGAGAGAGATCAAGAGAAAATCAAGCAAAACTTTGTGAGGAAACCCCCCTTAAAGTTCGGTTTTTCTTGAGAGTTCAAGGAGAGATTGTTCAAAAAATTTTCCCCTCTCTTCCTCATCATTGCCGAGTGTTAGGGAGTGAAGAAAATCAAAAAAAAAAAAAAAAATTTCGGGTTTGGCTAGAATCAAGGGTTGAGTGAAGGTGTGATCTAGAGCCAAGAAAAACCAAGGTTTTTGTGAGTTGGTGCTAAGAAGATCCACGAATTTTTAAGGTAAGATTTTTGAGTATTTTCTTCTCTTTTGCCAAGGTTAGTTGGGGGAGGAAGCTAACAAATTTTGTGACCTTTTTTGAGGTCCAAACCGTGCACCTTGGAGGCCAAATCTCAACTAGGATCAAGCTTTTGCACTCTCGGATTTTTTTTGAGGTAAAAATCCGAATTTTAACCCTAGTCTTTGGTTCATATTTTTAGTTCATTTCTCAAGGGTTTTATCATGTATTTCAAGCACAAAGTTGTAAGAGCTTAAGCTCATGATTTCGGTTTTAGCCCTAAATAGCTTAGGTTATATTTTTATGCTTGATTTAGGTTTTTGGGTGATTATTTTGCATGTTTGGTTGGAGATATGTTCTATGATTTTTGTGAGTTAGAGATGCATGCTAGGGTTGCTATTTAAGGTTTTATGTCCCTAATATGTTTATCATAATTTTTAGAAGCATGTTTTTAGGGTTTGTATGATGATATGTTTGAAGTTTTGTTGTATGTATGTTTTTCTCTCAAAACCGTGGACCAAGGGGTCTCGGCCTTGAGTTGAATCCGAAAACATGGGATTTTATATTTTATGTGTATGAGGGACGTTAGAAGACGTGCATGTGTTAGTAGGTCCCGCATTGGGCGGTCGAGCTAGAGCAACGCATAAGAACGTAAAAATTGGACTAACACCAAAACTGCTCTCGGGTCCAACACCCGGCAGCTCGGAAAAGTGGAATTTACAGGTCCTTAGAGGCCGAATGGGTAAAAACTCAAAACATGAAAGTTGTTCGTTAGGGTGTTTCCTAGGGGGCTACGTGAACAGATTTTAAAAATAAGGCTCCAATGGCCTTTGTTTTTAAGAAAAAACGAGAACTGGTCAGGGTGACCAAGTTCAAACGATTCACACGTGTTCAAACAAAAACTGGTATCAATTGAGCCAGAATCAGAAAATGTTCAAAACATGAAAGTTTTAGATCTTTTTGTTAGCTACAACTTTCATGAAGAAATCGTTTCCAAATTCGTTTTAGATTTTAAGTTATGAATTTTCAAACAAAAGCCATGCAGTGAGCAAAATCTCATGCACGTGATTTTCTAGACCAATGACCAGGAAAAATATTTTTCTAACTTCCAAACACCATTTTCAAACCCGAAAACCATTCCAAAGGCGGTTTTCGATCCCCAAATGTTTTATAGAAATATTTTCAAGTGTTTTGGTAATTTTCAAGACAAGTTTGGGTATTATTCACCAAACTTACTTAAATGAACAAGAAAATGATATTTTTAAACAAGTTCAAGATTTTCAAGGTTAAAATGAAAAAGATACTCCGTTAGTAGCCGGAAAATTATTCCGAGTTACTAGGGCCTTGCCCAAGCCCAGAGTTAACCTTGCAGATTGAGGATTTAAGTTAAGATTATGGTTCTCTACAAGAACCCTTAAATAAATATTCCGTTGTGGGTTACACTGTGTGACCCCTTCACATGTATTAGTAGAGGGACATATAACCGATATATATATATAGGTTGGTTTAATCCGACATTAAACGATATTAGAATAGAAACCTCACGTGTAAACGTCCATGGGCAGGAGGTGACCTGCGAGCGTGCCCGGAAAAAGGAAATTCG
Source organism: Ficus carica (assembly GCA_009761775.1). Taxonomy (NCBI): domain Eukaryota; kingdom Viridiplantae; phylum Streptophyta; class Magnoliopsida; order Rosales; family Moraceae; genus Ficus; species Ficus carica. The sequence continues at coordinate 290,816 of CM019748.1, read as the reverse complement.
ATCACGCGAACGACGAAGACAAGTAAGTACAACGCCGTCTACAGCATAGGCTAGAGTTGTATGTTTACCTAACATGTTTGCTTTACACTTTTTAAGTGTTATTTGATGATTGCTCGATGGTTGCAATATGCTTACTGTATGATTAATGTTTCAAATGTTAATGCCATGCTTTAAAAGTATGTTTCAAGTATTGTTATTATGCTTACATGAAAAAGTACGCATGTCCATGCATTGATAGAACATGAGATTAGGAGACAACATATAAGTATGCTCACTAATCTATCAAGTGGAAAGATGTCAAGAAAGACATACAAACAGAACGTTTGAGAAAAGGCCACAAGAGCCAGTGTCGTGCCCCCTGATGACGATCGGGTCGAAAGCTTGGGAAATCTCCTCAAGCTGCGCGCCGGGTACGAGCACATCAAGTTAACGGGCCCACAAGTAAAAATTAACAAGATAAAGTGTGATACAAGAAAGCAAGCATAACTGGACATAAACGGTTCATGCATTTCACGATAGAACGTCATGTTTAAGATGAAGAAATCGATGATATGATGCCATGTTTATGATTTCACGTTTAAGATGCCATGAAAAAGGTTATGTATGTTTCTTCTAATTGATTCGCGGTATAGGAGTTGTACTTGCTGAGCTTTCGCTCATTGTCTGAAGTTTATGCTGTAGGTAAACAGCCTGTTCTGAAATAACTGCATGGTGGAGGGTGAAGCCGGTGGCTGTGAAATGATGAATGGGTTGGGGTTCGCAACTCCGATGGATTTAATTAAGAAATCTATTTTGAGAAAACAGACAGTTATTTTATTTAAGTATGAGTGTATGTAAATATTTTCTAAGTATAATGCTTCCGCTATTTAAAAAAAAAAAAAAAAAATCCCCACTATTTTCAGGATTAAAAATGGGATAAAACAAGTTTAAGTTCAAGCAAGTTAAGTACAGTGACGGCCTGTGCAAGGCGGGTCGTCACAGTTTAAGTGATATATAACTGCATGTTTTACGTTAGAAGCACTGCATGTTGTCGTAGGCTCACGGCCGAAGCCGTTCGAGGTAGTGTGCACGTAAAATTTACGTAAAACGAACTTGAAACCGAAAACTGTCATTTTCGGGTAAAACTGACCAGTTTCGGGAGAAGTGAAATTTGAGGCCCTTAGAGGCCGAATTTGGAGAAACTTAAAACATGAAAGTTGTTCGGAAGGGTTTTTCCTAGAGGGATACGTGAACCGTTTTCAAAAATAAGGCCCCAATGGCCTCCGTTTACCCCAAAACCCGTGGCTGATCCCCAGACCCAGTTTTCACTCAGTTTTTCGGGATCAGCCAGTTTCAAACAAAAACTGGGACGAATCTAGGCCGAATCGGAATTTTTACAAAACACGAAAGTTTTAGTATTTTTCGAGAGCTACAACTTTTGTGAAGAAAACTTTTTCAGATTATGAACCGATTTTTAAACTGGGGTCGTTTTTCGAAGGGTGCGCAGGGAATCCGAAAATTCCTGCACCACTAGTTTTACAAATGTCTCTAGAAAACTATTTTTCTACTACAAACTATTGTTTTGATTATAGAAAACTGTTCCAAGGGCAGTTTTCAACCTCAAATGATTTTATAAAGCACTAATCCAAGAGTTTGGATTTTTACGATTTAAGTAAAGGATTTTTATAAGTTAAGAAAGAAGTTTTTGGATTAATTTCCCTAAATTTTTCCAAGTAAGGAAAAATAGAATTTTTGAGATAAAATTTTAGACAAGCCGATTACGGACCGTAACCGGGAATAGTACCCGAGTTACTGGGCTTAGTCTAAAGCCCAAGGTCGACCCTAAAAGGTTGACCATTATTAACCAAGGGTTGACCATTAGTTAATTAAATGTTGACTTTGGTTAACCAAGAGTTTGACTACAAATAACCTTAAGGGTTAGTCAAGATAACCCTAAAGGATACCAACATTTAATAATTATGATTTATAATAAATATAACAATCCATATCTTACGTCCTGTTTGAAACAGGAATATGTAATGTCATCGTGCCTCGATAGGATGATAGACCAAGAGCATAGGATGAGAGGTAAGTACAACTCCACCTACAGCATGGACAAAACGTTTTTGTTGCATGTTATGTTTTAAGAAATCATGTATTGATTTACATGATTTACCTATGATATGTTATGTTAAGTTTATGATAAGTTTGTGCTATATGCTATGAAGTTATGTTATGAAGGTTATGTTACGATAAGTTATATTATGAAATTATGTTATGAAGGTTATGTTACGATAAGTTATGTTATGAAGTTATGTTATAATAAGTTTAAGTTATGTTATGATAAGTTTTTGTTATGATAAGTTATGTTATGATAAGTTTATGTCATGATAAGTTTATGTTATGCTATGATATGTTATGTTATATTATGTTATGTTATGACAAGTTATGTTATGATGTATTATGATTGAGTGTATTTTATGTTGTATGTTTGTATACGTGACATCATGAAGCATGTTCACAAATATTAAATCACACGGTAAGAATAAGTCACGAGATAAATAAGACAAGTTAATGTTATTGTGTCGTACCGACTTGCCACGAGGGCAGGTTTAAATGGTTTTAGTCTATGGTTTGAATTGGATTGGACTGGCTGCCCCAATCACTCTATGTAAACGATTAGTTTCATGGTTTGATTTGGTTTGGACTGGCCGCCTCCAACCACTCTATGACTATGTACCACGGTACGTGCACATATAACATGACATGTTAGATAAGATAATAGAACCAAGTTAATGAAAGCATAATTGGTTTATAAGATAACATAATCGGCTCACGTATTCTTGTATGAAAAAAATGTTTTGTGGATTGAATATTGTACTTACTGGGCAATTAGCTCATTACTTACGTTCATGCTGTAGGTAATCAACCTAACGGCAGTACTTGATGCAATACTGTGGAGAGTTGGTTCTGCGGACTGTGAAATGTGGGATGGACACTGCCACGGCTTTTAAACAAAAAAAAAATATATATATATATATAATATGTTGTAATGAAAAAGGATTTTCATATTTTCATGACATTTTAAGTATGAAGGACGAGGTTTATGTATGTATGGCAAGCAAGTTGCCTCTTGTGGTACCAATCCACATTAGTTCGGATTTGGTCTACAACATGATTATGATGGCCTTCAAGGAAGGTTTGAAAGTTCGGTACTCGAGTAAGTACCTATCAGTAAGTGTAAGTTTGAGGATAAAGATCAAGTTGAAAGTTTTAAAAGAAAAAGGTTTATAAGAAAAAAAAGAAAAATCTTTCCCAAATTTTCCGCAAGTTTAAGTTAAGTATGTAAGTAATGTGACGACCCGGCCCACGTCTGCGTAGTCGTTCTCCTACGTAGATGGTGTAAGTCGGGGCGTGACAGTTTTGAGGGTGATTTAACTTTTTTTTTTTTCCCTTTCTTCCTACCGGTTTTTGGTATATTTTTTTTCTTTTCAATCCTCAACTTTTAAATGGAAATTTATCTCTTATCTATTTTTGTGAGATGATTGACATTTTTTTTCCTTTTACTTCTTTCCTATTTATGCAAGTCTCATAAGTTTTTTTAAATTGAAAATATTTTTCAAATTTTATTTTAAAGTAAAACAATCCTATATTTATGGTTAGTTGGATCTTTTCATTTTCGTTTTTTATTTTTATTTAAACAAAGAAAATAATCCTATATTTATGATTAAATTTCTTGAATTTGTTTGATTTTTAATCATATGATAATGACTTTGTCATTTAAGCAATTATATTCCATCATACAATATTTAAACTACAAGGCATTCTCTTAATCAATAACAATATGGTTATGTGGTCTATATGATAATGACTATATTATTTTATGCAAGAACTTCATATCTCATAATTCCTGATTTTATCATTTTTTTGGATCACTACCATATTGATCGTGTTATTGAGGAAAAAAAATATTCACTGAATATAGTTTCAATATTTCATAACATATGTTGACTTCATCAATATGGTATTGACAGCAAATACAAAAAATAACAATAAATGATAAATTTTGTTCATAAAAATGTTCAAATACATGTATATATATGAATGGGGAATGTTTTTAAGAAATTTTGAATTTCTATTTTCATATATAAAAAATAGGTAACTGAAATTAATATGCCTATTTTAGGAAGAAATCTGCCCTTTTTTTATATTTCTTAAATTAGATTTAAGGGTAGATTTTTGTCATCACAATACGATCGATTTTATTTTATGTTCAATTTTGTAAATAAATTTGTTTTAAGAAATTTTTTAAATGCGTGGCTCTAATTTAGACATTTATGTAAATCATCCTATTAATTAAGTGTTACCGAATCTTATATCGGTTCGTGATATCTCCTCCCATGAAGATACATGAATCAAACTTCATACATATTTCATTGAAGATTCTAAGAGATCACGTACTCTTTTTCACTTGAATGGACGGTGTTTTGTCATTCGAGATTTAATGACGATCATCTTCTTTTTTGAAAGTTTTAACCTGTTAACGTTTTCCAATCAATTATAAATTTATGACTCGTTTGGTATTATATCTTAAACTCATATTTTTTATCTTAGTTTTTATCTTTTTCTGAAAAGTCAATAAAAATTATAATTAGTTTTTAAAAAGTCAACCAATTTAAACTTAAAAATTTCAACTCAAATCGTTTCACCAAACAGACGGTTAACGTTTTCCAATCAGTTATAAATTTATGTCGAATTTTTACGTTTTTTGGGCATATTTTTTTTAATCTTGTAATTCTATTTTAATTTAATGTATTGCGTTTGCGCGTGATGGAAGTTTAGTGGATGACAATGTTGTTGAGACGTGCTACAATCCCTATGTCAGTTGTTAACTTTATTTATTTATTTATTTATTTCTTTCTTTCTTTCTTTCTTTTTTTTTTTTTTTATCCTTTATTAATTTCATCTTTAGTTGTTCAATTAGATGTCAGATCATATTTTAGTTTTTAAACTTTTAAACATTTTAAAATCAATTCTTCAACTATCAATTTGTCTTATAATAATCATTTCTTATAAAACACTTGTTACATACTAGATTATAATTATCACATAAAGATAAAATCCATTAAAAAAAAAAAGGAACAATAAAGTTAGAAAAATCACAACATATGCGGAATTCAAGATCATCTCCTGAATAAGCAGGAATATTTTGAAAATATTATTATATACTGTATTATTGGATTCGAAAGGATTTTCTTCCAAGTTATTAATACAATTTAAAACAGGAGAATCGATCATATTATTACCTTATGGGAAGCCATGGCCATGTGCATGCATCACATGCGAATTAAAGTATTTATGTAAAAAGATACATTATCTGATTGTGTCTGTAAAAATATTAAAATTCCAATAAAATAGAAACAAATCAATTATTGCAATTATTAAAGGAGAAAAAAGATAAAATAAATGGAGACAGCGAGGCCTCCTTTTTGACTCTGTTTTTTAAATTATGTGACTCTATTAAAAAAAATTATTTCTTTTCATTTTTTGTGATTTTATATACACCCGCACGCAATGGCATTTGACCAACAAAATTGGTTGAAATAATATATTTAAAATTTGTCATTATAGGCTACTGAAACATGTCCCTTATTTCATAGTTTCATGTGATTGGAAGTTAAGGCTTTTTTTTTTTTTTTTTTTTTTTTTTTTTTTGAAAGAGTTAATCTATTAAACTAGAATTATTACCAAAAACCAAACTCCAAATTACAACAATTTTGATCATAGTTTTTGTGTTGTCCTCATTTAGGCATTACAATTTTCCCTAAAATTCTCAGCTCATCCTCCTAAGAAATTAATTACACGTATAGCAACATTAATTGTATACGTCATTTTCAGATATGATCACTTCAATGAGCCTTGTGGGATTCGAACTCTTTGAAAAGAGAAATTAAAGAGTAAATCAGATGTACTAAGTCATCGTGTTTATGTGATATCTCAGTTCAATGATATCTCAGTTTAATATTGCTACAAGGGAAGGTTTCCCTGTAGGGGCCGGTGGCCTTAAGAACCAACAAAACAATGAGGTGAACGTACGGCAGCCAAAACTGAAGCAGTCTGGTCATACAGTATGTTGGTTTGCTGGGGCCGCTCTGTTGTGGACTTTGTGTTTGTCTGTTTCTTCTTCTTCTTCTTCTTCTTCTTTTTTTTTTTTTTTTTTTTTTTTTCTAATGAAGCTTGCTTAACATTAAAATGAATTTATTAATTCTGTAAAATCCATCTTTTCTTCTTGGCAATCTCATATGTGTAAAGAAAATAACATAAATGAATCTAAAATGATTTCGAAAGCTAAATGTGGGTCTAGAAACAAAGAATAAATTGGATTCATTTATCTTTCGAAATATTCATTTTAGACTCATTTACGTTATTTTCTTTACACATATGTGATTATCAAAAAGAAAAGATGGATTTTACCTAATAAATTTGCTATTAATTACTTTAAATATTCTAAAGTCTTGCTATTTATTTCATTTATTCTTGTTACATTGTTATTTATTATAATTTTTATAAATTTGTTGTCTTTTTCTCTGAAAATAAATCAAATTCATTATTCATATTGTCATATTCATCTTTTTCATTTTCAAAAAACTCAGGCTTTACAAGTCCATAATTTTTTTATTTTAAATCAAAATAAAATAATTTTTTTTATACAAATTAAATAAAACGACCAAAAAAAAAACGAAACAATATTCATATTATTATTTTTTTCAAATATGTTTCAAGTTTTTTACTTTTTAATTTTATATAATCCATTTTCAATCAAACATATAGGGCCTGTTTGGTGCACAAGTTCAGTTTGAGTTGAGTTAAAATTTTTAAGTTTGAATAGTAATTTTTGTTGACTTTTTCAGAAAAGACAAAAAAAAATTTCAGAAAAGATAAAAAACATGATAAAAAAATACAATTTAATTTAAATAAAATGTGAATACCAAACAAAATCATATTTTTTAAATTTAACTCATTTTCAATCAATATATTTTCAAATCTCTAACTTCAATCGTTTCTGCCAACAAACGACCTCTTATATTCTCAGCTTTTTTTAATAATTGCATTTTACTACAGCAGAGATGAGAGCTACCGACCCAAGAAAAAGAAAAAAAAAAAAAAAAACTACAGAACTTGACAGGACATTCAACATTGGGTCCCACTTTCAGTCTCAGAGCAACAGCTCTACCCTCAGTGCAGTAATCAAGAAATTTACGTTGACAGCGCACTTTTATTCATATGTGGTGATTAATATTTAATATACTACTACTTTTTTTTTTTTTTTTTGACAAAAGGATATATTACTACTTGTATGTTTGTAAAAATTTTATACTTAGGTGACAATTTTAATATATATATATTTTTTTTATTTTCAGAAGTTGGAGTATAATCTTACCTCTGTCAAGCTTCCCTGCAATAAATTATCCAAAAAAAAAAAAAAAAGAGCTTCCCCTCAATCTATCATCAGTCTCTTCTAAAGTTGGGAAGGGGAACCAAAGTGCGTGCCAGAAACTTGCGTATAATTATCGAAAATAGACCCAAAAAAAAAAAGAGAGAAGAACGAGAACAATACGTTCTCAAGCGATACATCGTTTGTCAAACTTTTTTTAGTAAATTTTATGAGAAATAAGTTATTAAATTTCAATCAATTAAAATAACAAACAACTTTATAAATTTATGTATATTCTGCAGCCAATAGAAATATCACAGGTCTCCCTTTTTATAGGTTTCATGACTAACCGACTTTGTAAGTAAAATATGTACCCTTTTTTTTTTCTCTAATCTTTTTCCCACTAAATTTTGGTTGGAGTGTTTTTAACGACACTTATTTGAAATCTAATTTTAAAATGTCATGACTTAATCCTTTTGAGATGGACTTCCGCTATTGTAATTTACGTGCTTTTTTCTTAGGCTCTTCTCGTTCACCCTTATTTTCTTTTGCACCGCCTTTTATTTTTCCTAATGATCATGTCCAACACTCTGTTGTAACCTTTTTTTTTTATTATTATTCTTTTTTTTTAAAAAGTCCATAGAATAGGCAAATGTTGAAAAGTGCTAAAGAGTTCCGTTCTAGTTAGATGTTTTAGTTCACCTACTGATTCTTGTGTCCATAATTCATTCAATTCTAAAAAAAATTCTTTTAATTTGTTATATCATTTGATATGATAAGTTTATCACGATTAAGTATCTGTTTGAATCGTTAGTTAAAGTTAAAATTTTAAAATTAGAGTTGGTTAACTTTTTATAAATTAATTATAATTTTTATTAATGTTTTAAAAAAATAAAAATTTAATAAAAAAAATATAATTTAGTCAGAGTTAAAATAATACATCAAACTATTATAAGCAACAGAAAGAAAGAAAGAGAGAGAAGATAGGGAAAAAAAGAGAGAGAGAGAGAGAGGGTGAGTTGTGTTGTCCAATAAAAAATAATCGTCAAAAAGTGTGATGAGAAGAAGAAACAAAGTTAAACAGCACTACTACAAATGGGCCAGAAGTGATCAAATTGAAGACGGTTAAGATGAAAGGTTCTGTTGTATAATTAGTTCAGTGGTTAGTACAGTGATTAGCTGACTAAGTGTTAGAAGGTTATTACCTGAGTTACAGGTGTATTACTTCCATTGGTTGGGTGGTTAGCTAAACAGTTTCCATAGTAATCAGAATATTCAGTTTTCTTTCTTATCATTCATATATTTTCTCTCTCTACATAGATTTCTCACAAAGAACACATCTAAAAAGCAACAATGGAGAGGCAGGTGGCCATCATCGGAGCCGGAATCAGCGGCCTCTTGGCCTGCAAGTACATCCTCTCCAAGGGCTTCCGTCCGATCGTCTTCGAGGCCCGTAGCGGCATCGGAGGCGTCTGGACGGAAACCGTCGAGACGACGAAGCTCCAGACACCGAAATCGCTCTACCAATTCTCCGATTTCCCGTGGCCACCTTCGGTGACCGAGGACTTTCCCGACCAACACAAAGTGTTCGATTATGTCGAGTCATATGCCCGACATTTCGACTTGCTTAAGCACATCAAGTTCAACACTAGAGTTTGTTACATCGAGTATGAAGGGCCGTCCGAGGAGGAGATGCGAACCTGGAGTCATTGGGGTGGCAATGGACAGCCTTTCGGGTCCTATAATGGGAAATGGAAAGTTGTTGTGGAGAACACACAAGGCCTTTCCAATGAGGTAACTAATTAATTATGATTATGATCTGATATATTATACTCGTGTAATACAGTGTGTGTGTGTGTCTATATATATATATATATATTTACACCGATATACGGTATTGATTACAATCAAGGTAGTTCGGTGAGATTTGAGTGTTTGTTAAGAAATATCTGGTCTTCTTATTTGTAAAAGCGGTAGAACTCTTTCAATTGTTTAGTTCAGTTTCATTTTCTGAACATGTTTGATAACAATAGTAGAACGTTTTCTGTTTTTATGTTTTCAGAGTTGGTGTTTATAGAAACTCAAGATATGCGAAATTGGGCTACTAAAACCAGTAACTTTTTACACGTCTTCATTTTTCGCTTCCTAAAACCATGAAAGTAATTTTTGAATTTCTTTTTTCCTTTTTTTGCCTTTTCTGTAAATGATGATTAAGACTCTTCAATGCCCCAAAATAGGACAGGAAATTAAATATCTTGATAGCCAGGGATGTCAGAGTTGGCATTTACTTTCTGAGTCACCGACAAATTCATTGAGCTAGACAAGTTTGTGTGAACCACTGGGTTGATAGATAAATTCTAGGTTAATTCTATGGTGGGTGACACTCAGGGGTGTTTGGTGAATGAGTTTAGTTTAAGGGTCTATTTAGGTGGTGAGTTTAAACTCACCATCATCAACTCAATTTTTATCTTTTTTTCCAAAAATTTTTTGTCTTTTCTGAAAAAGTCAACCAAAATCACTATTTAAACTTATAAATCTTAACTCAAACTCAAACACCAAACACCTCCTAAGATTTTTAAGTTTCAATAGTAATTTTTCAGAAAAGACAAAAAACTTTTTCAGAAAAGATAAAAAACTTTTTAGAAAAGATAAAAAAATTTTTCAGAAAAAGATAAAAATCATGATAAAAAAAGTACAAATTAATTTAAAATAAATTTGTAACCAAACTAGCTCTTACTTTTACCCACAGATACAGTATAATCTGATGTGATGGAAAATACTTGCACTTAGATGATAACTGTTAGATCATACCTTATTAATGGGGAAAAGTAATTATCCCTCTGATGTGACAGAGAACACTGATATTTAGATTAAATGATAACTATTAGATCATACCTTATTAATGGGGAAAAGAAATTATCCCTGTGACAGAGAACACTGATATTTAGATTAAATGATAACTATTAGATCATTCCTTATTAATGGGGAAAAGTAATTATCCCCCACAGTAAAAGTCCCTTCAATTTTTAAAGAGAAAGAAGTAAACAACATTTATTTCAATAGGTTTTAAAATTTCTGAAGCAAATATCATATTTACTACTAAATACTAATTTATTTACAGTAAATAAATAATATATCTAGTAGATAAATAAAGTCCTACACATGATTCAATTATAATTAATCTTTTTTTTTTCGAACTGAGTAATGACGTCAAGCGTAAAATTAACGTTAAATTATATGTAAAACAATAATATACATATTGTTATAAATGCAGGTTTATGTGGTTGACTTTGTGATCCTCTGCATTGGAAGATTTAGCGACGTACCAAACATCCCAGAATTCCCTCCAAATAAGGGTCCTGAAGTATTTGATGGCAAGGTGATCCACTCAAAGGACTATGCTGCCATGGACAACAAAAGCGCCGCTCAATTTATCAAAGGCAAGCAAGTTACCGTGGTTGGCTTTCAGAAATCTGCTCTCGACATTGCAATGGAGTGCTCCACCGCAAACGGTAACAATCTCAAACTTTGCGTTTACTTCCGTAGTTAGAGCATAAAACATAATATCAGTTCATCTTATATCAGCTTAAGCTTTCAAGAGAATTATTAATCTAGTAGCTAGACTGGTTGTATCAAGATAAACAAATTTGTCTAATTAACATCAGTTGATTTGCAGGGGTTGGGATTCCGTGCACCGTGTTATACAAAACCGAACACTGGAACGTTCCAGATTACTTTCCATGGGGCTTCCCTTTAGCTTTTCTATACCTAAATCGATTTTCTGAATTACTTGTTCATAAGCCTGGAGAAGGTTTTCTATTCAGCGTCCTGGCAACCTTGCTTTCACCCTTGGTAGCTTTTTTCTTTTTTTCCCCCTCTTCTAAATTTGTTTTCCTTTCTAGAAATGTGTATCTAATTGATGTTTTTGTAATTTAATAGAGATGGGGATTCTCAAAATTTGTGGAGAGCCACATAAAACACAAGCTCCGATTGGCCAAGTATGGAATGGTACCCAAGCATAGCTTTCTCCAAGCACTCAATGCTTGTCTGCTTTCGACCGTGCCCGAAAAATTTTACGACAGAGTTGAGGAAGGAAGCATTGTTCTGAAGAAATCTCCGAGCTTCGGCTTTTGTAAAGAAGGTGTTTTGATTGAAGGAGAAGCCACCGCAAGGAAGACAGATTTGGTCATATTGGCCACCGGATTCAAAGGTGACAAAAAGCTCAAAGATATGTTTTTGTCATCAACTTTTCAGGACTACATTATTGGGCCTCCTAATGCAGCAGTACCACTCTACAGGTTAGTTTTTCTAGCAGAAAATTGAAAAATGCTCTTCAATGGAATAGTGGGACTACCTAACAAAGAGTGGACCCCAACAACCTCGTTTAGTCCCAACGTATTGACTATATAGTTGGTCTATAATTATAAGATCACAAATTTTGTCATGATTTTGGCCAAAAAAATAATAATAATAATAATTCTTACTAGTTGAACTAGTGTTTTAACATACACAGCATTTTTTCAACCTGCTATGCTTCAATATTGGGCAGGGAATGCATTCATCCACAGATTCCACAACTCGCCGTGATCGGATTCTCAGAAAGTGTGGCAAACTTGTACACCTCGGAGATGAGATGCCGGTGGCTAGCGGAGCTTCTGGCCGGGACATTTAAGCTACCGAGCATCAAAGAAATGGAGAAGGATGTGGCGAAATGGGACGAGTACATGAAGCTATACTCTGGTCAGTACTACAGGAGATCATGCATAGGAGGCCTTCACATTTGGTACAATGACCAGTTGTGCAACGACATGGGATGGAACCCCAAAAGAAAGAAGGGCTTCTTTGCTGAGTTGTTTGAGCCTTATGGACCAACAGACTACGTTTCTCCTTTGAATTGAGACTTGAAAGTTGTAATTAAACAATTGAGTTCTTTGAGATGTTGAAGTGTTAAATTTGGTTCTACTCTTTGTTTTTGTTTTGTTTTTTTTTTATTTCCTCTTCCTCTTGTGATCTCTTTGTACTTTGCTAATGCAAAATGTGATTAAGTTGTTAACCGATGTTTGGAATCCAACGTGTATGTCGTGAAGGAGCGCACAACTTTAATTTTTCTAATTTTTCTAATTTGCGGTGGATTGTCATTTTTTATTTTTGTTGGTAAATACAATCTTTTAAATTTTAATTGATGTGATAATTATTTATAACGAAAAATGATAATTTAGTTATCACGTATTAAAAAATTTATATTAGATTTTATGTTTCCAATAGTACTATTCTTTATAATGTCTAATTTATTTGATCATATATATTTTTACCAGTTTCAATAAAGGAAATAGCTTTTCAACTGTCATCACGTTGATCCTTTATTTATATGAAAAGCTGAAATCAACACTTACGTTCACTTGTTAACAAATAATGAAAACCAATTAAACACATCACCATGTCATGACCTCCCAATAATTAGCTTCTAAATAATGAAAGATTTAATTTAATTTAGGGGAAATAAATTTTTATGGTTTTTTTAAGCGTTTTTAAAATGGTTTTATAGCCAGCTTTTGTTTGCCCTACTGTTGTTTATCTGCGTAACCAATAAAAGCTAGTCTTACTTAAAAAAATAAAAAAAATAAAAAGGTATATTACTAAGTTGGTTTCTAAATTTTAACTTTATACAATTTTGGTCTCTGAACTTTTTTAGTAACTAGAATGCCCCTAAACTTTTAAAATGTTACTACAATAGTCCTTTACGTTAATTTTTTGACAAAATCCGTTAGATAACATCACTTTTTGACCAAATTATTAACGTATTCCATTTAAAAAGTAACAGAAATAACTATTGTAGTAACATTTTAATAGTTTAAGGACATTTTCTGTGTTTTTTTTTTTTTTTTTTTTGTAGTTAGAATGATCATAAACTATTAAAAACGTTGCTACAATAGTCACTTTCGTTAATTTTTTTGACTGAATCTGTAGTTAACATCACTTTTTTGCCAAATTACTAATAGATTGGGCCCAAGAATTGACGGAAATGATTATTGTAGTAACATTTTAAAAATTTAGGGGCATTTCAGCTACCAAAAAAAAGATTCAGGGATCAAAGTTGCACAAGATTAAAAGTTTAGGGACCAAATGAGTAATTTATCATATTTTGGTAATGGAGATATGAAATTTTGAAAGAAAAAAAAAAGTTGATAATGTTGTTTCTAAAAATGCATATTGCTGTTTTTCTGGGGAAACTATTTTGAGTAGGATTATTCTCACATATACCCCTTAATTTTAGGGTTATTTTTCGTTTTACTTCACATATGTTAGGAAATCACACTTTGTCCTTTAATTTTTGAATAAAACACATTAGGTTGATTTTGGACTAGTTCTCTGATATGGTAGAAATCTTAAATTGTAAAATAGGTGAAGATTAGAACAATGTAAACAGTTTAGTGGCACGTGGCATTATTTCCTTTAAAAAATATATATTATTGTAAAAATGATTATATATATATATATATATTTTTTTTTTTTTTTTTTTTTTTTTTGCTTGAAATATTGTGGGATGAATATTATGAACATGTATACATGTTATTCTGGATGGGAGGTAAAGAGGGCTACGAGGCGATTCGTAAGAGTTAAAATAATTATGATATTTTTTAATGGGAGTTTAAATAGTTAGGTGACTAGTTTTAGGATACTTTTAAATTTACTGACTTAAAATAAGATTACAACTGTAATTTATAGATAGAAAATAAATTAACCAGAAACAAACAAAGACAAATTTGTCCTTCGTGTCATGGTGCGGCAACACAACGTTAAAACATGAAACATTGGATTTCCTTTACACGTGACATATGTACATCAATATAAATATATTTTAATTTTTTCCCGTGGTCCCCTTTAGTGACAAAGGACTTCTGGGTTGTGAGATTTGCATACTCGGGTCAAATAGCAATGTTATTTAATGGGATGTTTGGTGTTTGAGTTTGAATTAAGATTTATAAGTTTAAATAGTGATTTTGGTTGACTTTTTCAGAAAAGACAAAAAACTTTTAGAGAAAAAGATAAAAATTGAGTTGATGTTGGTGAGTTTAAACTCACCATCCAAACGGACCCTAAATATATATATATATATATATGATCATTCAACGAGACACGTCCACGTTGAATTCAAAAAATATTATTTAATAAACTGAGTGACGGTATTTGTACAATATACTCGTCTAATAAACTATGAACGAATTACTAGAATAGAACAATACATTCAGTAGAGATCACAAACGGTTAAAAAAAAAAAAATCTAAAACTGATTTTTTTTCAAATAAGAGTAATTACTTAGACAGCTTGACATGACAATGCAATATTGGATCCCACTATATAGATATTTTTGTTTCCAACGTAAGTGACGTTGTCATGTGGTCCGGAGTTGATGTGGAGTTGAGAAAAACCGGGGCCTAGCTAGTACTAGAAGAAAGTAACCTCCAAATAGGCCAAATTCGTAGGAGGTTACAAATCGGGAAAAGTTTGATATAAGAGCAAAGAAGCAAAGTAAAAACAACAACACTACAGATAGGCCAGAGGAAGTGATTAAATTGAAGACCACATCTAGAAAGCAACAATGGAGAGGCAGGTGGCCATCATCGGAGTCGGAATCAGCGGCCTCTTGGCCTGCAAGTACATCCTCTCCAAGGGCTTCCGTCCGATCGTCTTCGAGGCCCGTAGCGGCATCGGAGGCGTCTGGACGGAAACCGTCGAGACGACGAAGCTCCAGACACCGAAATCGCTCTACCAATTCTCCGATTTCCCGTGGCCACCTTCGGTGACCGAGGACTTTCCCGACCAACACAAAGTGTTCGATTATGTCGAGTCATATGCCCGACATTTCGACTTGCTTAAGCACATCAAGTTCAACACAAAAGTTTGTTACATCGAGTATGAAGGGCCATCCGAGGAGGAGATGCGAACCTGGAGTCTTTGGGGTGGCAATGGACAGCCTTTCGGGTCCTACAATGGGAAATGGAAAGTTGTTGTGGAGAACACACAAGGCCTTTCCAATGAGGTAACTAATTAATTATGATTATGATCTGATATATTATACTGGTGTAATACAGTGTGTGTGTGTGTGTGTGTGTGTGTGGGTGTGACTATATATATATAAATTTACACCGATATACGGTATTGATTACAATCAAGGTAGTTTGGTGAGATTGGGTGTTTGTTGACAGATATCTGGTGTTCTTATTTGTAAAAGCGGTAGAATTCTTTTATTTGTTTAGTTCAGTTTCATTTTCTGAACATGTTTGATAACAATAGTAGAACGTTTTCTGTTTTAATGTTTTCAGAGTTGGTGTTTATAGAAACTCAAGATATGCGAAATTGGGCTACTAAAACCAGTAACTTTTTACACGTCTTCATTTTTCGCTTTCTAAAACCATGAAAGTAATTTTTAATTTCTTTTTTCCTTTTTTTTTCCTTTTTTGTAAATGATGATTAAGACTCTTCATGCCCCAAAATAGGACAGGAAATTAAATATCTTGATAGCCAGGGATGTCAGAGTTTGCCTTTTCTTTCTGAGTCACCGACAAATTCACTGAGCTGGACAAGTTTGTGTGAACCAACTGGGTTGATAGATAAATTCTAGGGTAATTCTATGGTGGGTGACGCTTGCTTTTTCCCACCGATACAGTAGTAATATGATGTGACTGAAATACTTAAATTAAATTATAACCATTGGATCATACCGTATTAACTGGAGAAAAGTAATTATTTTTCTGATCTCCTGATGTGATGGAGAACACTAATACTTAGATTAAATGATAACCGTTAAATTATAAGGATGTTTGGTGTTTGAGTCTGAGTTAAGATTTTTAAGTTTTAATAATAATTTTTATTGATTTTTTTAGAAAAGATAAAAAAAAATTTCAGAAAAAAATAAAAATTAATTAAAAAATTTGAGTTCAAATTGATAAACTAAACTCACCCTATATCTTATTAATCCCCCCGCCCCCCCCCCCCCCCCCCCCAAAAAAAAAGAGTCCGTTCAATTTTTAAAGAGAGAGAAATAAACAACATTTATTTTAATAGGTTTTAAGATATCTGAAGCAAATATCATATTTACTACTAAATACTTATTTATTAAGAGTGAATAAATAATATATCTAGTAGATAAATAAAGTCCTACATATGATTCAATTATGATTAATGATTTTTTTTTTCCAAACTCTCACTAAATAATAACATCAAGTATAAAATTATCATTAAATTATGTACGGAACCACAATAAACATATTGTTATAAATGCAGGTTTATGTGGTAGAATTTGTGATCCTCTGCATTGGAAGATTTAGCGACATACCAAACATCCCAGAATTCCCTCCAAATAAGGGTCCTGAAGTATTTGTTGGCAAGGTGATCCACTCAAAGGACTATGCTGCCATGGACAACAAAAGCGCCGCTCAATTTATCAAAGGCAAGCATGTTACCGTGGTTGGCTTTCAGAAATCTGCTCTCGACATTGCAATGGAGTGCTCCACCGCAAACGGTAACAATCTCAAACTTCGCATTTACCTCTATAGTTAGAGTAAAATATATGGCGTCGGTTCATCCTCTATCAGCTTAAGCTTTCAAGAGAATTATTAATTTAGCAAACTGGTTGTATCAAGATAAATAAATTTGTCTAACATCAGTTGATTTGCAGGGGTTGAAAATCCATGCACCGTGTTATACAAAACCGAACACTGGAATATTCCAGATTTCTTTCCATGGGGCTTCCCTTTAGCTTTTCTATACCTGAATCGATTTTCCGAATTACTTGTTCATAAGCCTGGAGAAGGTTTTCTATTCAGCGTCCTGGCAACTATACTTTCACCCTTGGTAACTTTTTTTTCTTCTTATATTTTTTTCCCCTTTCTAGAAATGTGTATCTAGTTGATGTTTTTGCAATTTAATAGAGATGGACATTCTCAAAATTTGTGGAGAGTCACATAAAACACAAGTTCCAATTGGCCAAGTTTGGAATGGTACCCAAGCATAGCTTTCTTCAAGCAATCAATGCTTGTGTCATTTCAATGGTGCCCGAAAATTTCTACGACAGAGTCGAGGAAGGAAGCATTGTTCTGAAGAAATCTCCGAGTTTTGGTTTCTGTAAAGAAGGTGTTTTGATTGAAGGAGAAGCCACCCCAAGGAAGACAGATCTGGTCATACTGGCCACTGGATTCAAGGGGGACAAAAAGCTTAAAGATGTGTTTGCGTCGTTAACGTTTCAGGACTACATTGTTGGATCTCCTAATGCAGCAGTACCCCTCTACAGGTTAGTTTTCGCGTAACTGAAAATTGAAAAATGTTATTCAACCCCATCGGGATAGTGGGTCCCGTCTAACAAAAGAGTGGACCCCAAAAACCTCATGTAATCCTGTTGGGTTGAATAATGTTACTCCCGAAAATTATAAAATTAGTATAATCAAATTTGGGTAGAACTCCCACTCGTTGCCAAATAGTAAATCAAAATTGAGGAAAAATTTTAAAAGAGTTAAATTCAACACAAGAAATAGTACTTAGCACCATGATGTTAAATCATGACTAAAATTTTTTAGGGCAAATCGTGACTCCATTTGTTGGTCTATTAACACTATTAGATCACAATGTAATCATGATTTTGGCCCCAAAAATAAACCTAATACTTACCAGTTGAACTTTTGTTTTAACATACGTAGCATTTTTCAACCTAATATGCTTCAACTTGGGCAGGGAATGCATTCATCCACAGATTCCACAACTCGCGGTGATTGGATTCTCAGAAAGTGTGGCAAACTTGTACACCTCAGAGATGAGATGCCGGTGGCTAGCGGAGCTTCTGGCCGGGACATTTAAGATACCGAGCATCAAAGAAATGGAGAAGGATGTGGCGAAATGGGACGAGTACATGAAGCGATACTCTGGTCAGTACTACAGGAGATCATGCATAGGAGGCCTTCACATTTGGTACAATGACCAGTTGTGCAACGACATGGGATGGAACCCAAAAGAAAGAAGGGCTTCTTCAGTGAGTTGTTTGAGCCTTATGGACCAACAGATTACGTTTCTCCTTGAGACAAGCCTTTAGAGTTGTAACTAATCGGAGTTCGTGATCATGCTCGATCATGTCACTGAAAATGTTTCCCCCGAGCATATATTTAAGGATACAGTTAAAATGTATCTTTCCTCGGTGCATATTTTTATTACCAATTAAACCACAATTAGAAAAATGAAGTTAAAAATAACAGCTGTTTCCCCTTCATTAACAAAATAGAAAAAGAAAAGTGTTTCCCAATTTGTTCTTCTACCAAATAATCTGAATTGAACGTAAAGACAATTAAAAGGGGAAAAGGAAACTGCTGACAAGAATGTATCATGGATACCGCGTGAAACTGTACACCCGAGACCTCTCTCAAGGTTGGGCATACTACTTGGTTCATGTCTCTCGATCACCTACGGAGTTTTACCAAATCAACTGGCCAGCTGAGAAACAAAAGGGCATTTCTAAAATCAGATACCATGTACAGGAAGACTGTTCATTAAAAATAAATTAATAACAAGATGCATCAAACGAGCACGCGAACAAACATTAACGAGCATAGAACAAGTACAAGAGAAGTATTTAGCAAAAAAAAAAAAAGTATAAGAGAAGTAAATTAAGATGCTGAAAACAATTTTCTAATGCTATTTACTTGGTCAGCTACCAAGCTCCAGACTTGAAAGTTAAAAATAAGAAAGATACAAACCTCAACTCTCGGAAGTCACTATGAAGGAACCACCAAGGTCCGTTTCTTGACATCAATCTGAGAAGTGAAAACGCAAAAATGATTATCAAGATGACAACATTGATAACCTAAGAAGAAGAAGAGAAAACACAACAAAAGTCATGGTGATATCGACGGAGACCATCAAAGCAAGCCTCCCAAATATTGCACAGCCGAGTGACCCGAGTCTAAAAGAGGTTATCCCTATACTGGATTGGTTAGTAGAGCGAAATCGACTCTGCATTTAAAACTTAAAATAACCTGGCAATACTGAAATGGAAGTCCAATATTTTACACAAATATCATTTTCCGGACGTTGGTTATGCTCCTTGGAACCAGTTAGGATAGTCATTTAAAAGAATTAACGAACTCCTTTTAACATATCCGGTGAATCGAAAAACTTCTCCTATTGTAATATTGTATACTTTACCTGTAAACTCCTGCCACTGCACGCAAACCCATGAAGAGAGTCAAGCCAAACCAAACTCCACGAAGACCAATGACAGGAGGAGTATACAGCAAAAAAGCAGAAGATATTGCTCCAACCACAGCCTACCAGTCAAACAACAATTGTTAAGATGAGTCATATGTGCTAACTTTCTTTCAGCTCCCAAACAAGGATACTTCCGAGAAGTTAATTTTCAATGGTTCAGCTTACCATAGCACGAGCAGCATATGCAAAATCCGAAACACCATAATGGAGACCATCAAAAACATAAGCTAGCGCATTAAGAGGTTGACTGGCACTCACAAACTGTAACAGTTTTACCTGATGTCATTATGAGAACTACATGCATGGAGAATTTATTTTATTTTATTTTTTTTAAAGGAGCATATGGAAACAAACAAAATATACATAACAACGCTACACACATACCAATACTCAGATCTAACAATTCCTAGTACGTCAGGATCTTTGGTGAACAAGGTAGCTAATGAACCAAAAGATACTCCCAGTATTGCAGTTAAGGAAACACCAGTGAGCAATCCTAACTGGAAGACATTTAAAACAAGAAAAGCCAAAATACAATAAGCGAGAACATTCATAATCTCGAAGAATCTCAAGAAGTCAGAAACTTAATAACCAAGGCAAAGGGGTAAGGGGAAAGGGAAAGAAAGAGTGAAATCTTACCTTCAACGAGTAGTGAGTGATTTCTTTTACATTCTTATAGTCACCTTTGGACAAATAACTTGCAGTAAGAGCCTACAAGTAGATGACCCATATAAGTTAAAATATATATATATACACACCATAAGTGACACGTGCTGACCGAGCAGAGAGAAAAAATGCAGTATCATCTGGACGGTACAATATCCCAAATTTTGACAGGCAGGGCCAGGAAGCACACTTTTCCTTTCCTACAAGACTTTAGTCCCCTTATTTCTATTTTCAGTCTATCATATATATAAATATATATACATATATATAAATATATATAAAACAGAAATTTGCCAAATATATATATATATATATATGTATATTAGGAATAGTCCAACACAAATGGAAACTGAATAGGATCATAACATCGAACAAGCATATATAAGAATTGTGTGCCTCGAAGAAAGATCATACCTGAGCAGATGCACCCAGAGCATCAACCAGAAGGGACACAGCCAACCACACTTGTATGCATATCTGATGAGCAGCCATACCAACAGGGCCTTCACGAGCAGCCATTGAGGTCCCCAAAGTCATGGTCGAAAGAACAGCCAGAGTTCTTCCAAGAAGAAAACCACCTATGGCATCCCAAATTAGTAAAAGAAAGGGCCATACGTGTTAAGCAAAGAAAAAGGTAATACTACTCTAAGAGAAAGAAACCAAGGGAATATGACATTCATATATTTATTTGTTGTCTGTGAACAAGCTAAATTCAACTTTTAGACAACACTACTCTAATACAAGCCAAATTCAACTTTTAGACAACACTACTCCATTCACCAAGCAAAAGACTGAACTTCGACCACACAAGAATTTCAAACTGGTACCGAGAAGAATAACTATGAAGAATAAAAATGAAAAACTTACCAGATTTCATGTATCCCCCAAATTGCAATGATCCAATCTTTGGGGGCAGTAGTATTGCTCTCTTGTTTAGATACCATAGCATTAAAAAGGTGACGGCGTATCTTAAACATAAAAAGTTGAGCATGATCATATATCAAGTAAAATCCAAACAAAAAATAATAATAATAATAATAATAATAATGGAAGTATACTTAAAGCCATAGAAAGAGCACATACTGAGACACAACAGTGGAGGAGAGCGGCGCCAGTTGCACCCAACCGAAAGTATACATAAGAATGGGAAATAAAATAACTCCCAATAGATTGCCAATACCTGCACGCACAACCGCACATGAATTAGTAGACGATTGACTCTAGTTTGATCAAACCAAAAGAACATCATGGCAAATATACAACCAACCGTTACGTGTTTTCTCACCTACAAAATTTAAATAAAAGACTTACCTAGACAAAAAACAGGAGTTTTTGTATCCTTAAACCCACGGAAAACTCCTTGAAGAGCCAAAGAGACTACAACTGCAGGAGCACCAAGTGCCCTTAGTGTAAGAAAATGTTGAGCCGGAACACGCATGGGTGAATCCTAATAAGAAATTGTATTCAGAATTAACATCCTTCATAACATTGAGACTTATATACTTGCAAGAAGGAAAAATGGAAAAAAGACCAACACCTATGAAAAGCAAGCGAAACAATCCCCAAGTTTACAAGAATTGCCGTACCCAGTTAAGCTAAGTATGACTGCACTACATCAACAAAAAATATAAATAGTACCTAGAAGGATGCAAATACATCTACGTCCATGCATTAAAATATGTACCTCCCATGCGATATTCACACCTGGCATTAAGATTTATGATTCTCTGGAGAAGGATAACAAATGCACGCATCCATGCAAATGTACACGCAGGGAAGAAGATAAAAGTAAATGACTATACAATAAGCCATGCAGAATGAGCGCATATCAGCATATGGACTTACTGGTGATACGCCCATGATATTTAGAAACAGCCCAGATCCCAAAGATAAGGCTAATGCCTCAAAAATGCCGATCATGATTGCTAACAGTAAAGCTGTGGACACTGAAGGTAGTTGCATTCTCTCAGCCACACCATCGAAAGGCCTTCCATTGCTATTGTTCTCTAAAGAATGCTTTTCTGAGAAACAACCAGTTCAAATTAATACAACAGTAGTCATACACACTATCAAACCCCAATCCAAAAAAAATAAATAAATACATAAATTATCTGCAGCAGGGATGATAGAAGTTCAAACCCACCTGAAGCAGTAATTTCATTCTTCGAAATATCTTCAGCAACAAAAGAAGTAGCAACACTGAGAAGAGGAATATTAAATAGCTTTGAGATATAGTTAAAGATGTTCACAGAAACACCAGCAGAACCCAACTCCAGAGAGCCTACAAGAAAAGTTATAGAATATAAGAATTAGTCACAATATTAGCTATAGTTCACAAACTAAGCTTACGTTGATTCGCCGGTTGGAAATGAAATTTTTAAGTTGGAGTTGGTTGACTTTTCAAAAACTAGTTATAAATTTTGTTGATTTTTCAGAAAAGGACAAAAACCGAGATGGAAAAGTACAGTTTAGTTCGTGTTAAACTTAAATACCAAGCAAAGCCTAATATTAAAAACCAAACCAAACCAAACCAAGACGGAGCTCGGATCGGTTTGGTCTTTTGAACTACTGGCACCGGTGCTGATGTGTCACCAACCCAACAGTTCGGTTATTAAGGTTTCAGTTTTCTCCTTCATGCCCCCCAATAATCAGTCAAAATAGAAGCTACCATAAACAGTTTACAGAACCTAGTTTCTTGGCCATCTACAAATTCCTTTCTCATAATTCTATTTAAAAGCAGCATTAATAGTTAGTAACAGATTACAATGCCCAACAACTGAAACCACTGAATACAACTGAAAAGATCATTACATACCTAATCTACCAATATAGGCAGTCTCCATAAGCTGAGCCAAGGGTTCAAGAGCTTGTCCCGCAATTGCAGGTATAGAAAGCGCCAAAAGCTCACGCTTCACATCCGGAGGCTGATGTGAACGGCTAAGAATTTCTGTCAACTCACTACAACAAAGACAGGAGAACAAACAATTGGTGCCCATGAAAAATATAAATCCAAATAAAAAACACCAAGGAAACTATCAAAATAACTAGAGATTATCATCAAGGTTGTACTCTTACGGAGCGCCATTCCGCAATCCATTGAGATCGCCATGCTCTTCTTGTAGAGCCAATCTTTCC
Organism: Ficus carica; assembly: GCA_009761775.1. Taxonomy (NCBI): domain Eukaryota; kingdom Viridiplantae; phylum Streptophyta; class Magnoliopsida; order Rosales; family Moraceae; genus Ficus; species Ficus carica. The sequence continues at coordinate 267,349 of CM019748.1, read as the reverse complement.
TCAACCCCAGAAGACGCCGCGCCACTATCCGAACTCCACTGATTACCCACCACATTGGAGGGGCTCTTTCTTCGATGGGTCACTAATGGATTGAACAATTTCCTATGTCTTTCGGACAAATCGAATCCCCCTAAAGCTAAGTTCTTTCTACCAGACAATGCAACGAGTTTACCAGCATTCCCTCTGTGCAGTGACAAAATCGGATTGAATTTCTCTGTCGTTTGGTGGCTTCTACTGGCTCTACTTATCGTTAATCCGTTAGAGAACGTGCCGCCGCCGAATTGCGTTGCCGGCATTTTCACTGGTCGTCGTTAAAGCTTCAAAATTAGTGAAAAATTCCTGGAATAGAATTAATCTTTTGATTTTCTTTCTAAACTTAAACGAACAAACAGAAGCGGATTATTGTCGTACACATTTCGTCAGGAAAGAAGGACAAAAAATTGAGAATAATTCAGCTTCAAGAAAGGGAATTTCACTTCCTAAAAACAAAAAACAGAGCATGGAAAACAAATCAAGAACATCAATTTCCACAAAGCGAGTTACAGAAAATAAGGAAATGAGAATATTACAGTTTTTAACTTCTTTCGCGAAGGGCGAATTGAGAACGAAAAATGATGAGAAAAAAGGTTGGAAAAAAAAAAAAAAGTTTTCAGCTCCGGTAAAAACAAAGAGAAAGTCTGAAAGTGGAGAAGAAAGCTCGCCGGAGAAGAAGAAAAGAAAGGCAAACCTCAGAGGAAGGTTGCGGAATCTGATGAAGGAAGAAAACGACGGCGTTTGAGAAACCCTAACCGGCGATGACAGAGAGAACTGAGAAGTCTCTCTGGTCTGGAGAAGTAATGTTGTCCGCAGTTTTGTCGTAGGCGGTTTGGTATGGTTTCTGATGAAACTGCAAGGAAATTAGTAATATATAAAAAACCGAAAATAGAAACGGATTCTCATAAAAAGAAAGAAATAAATTTCTCCTCTAAGTCCTTGAATTTAAAGATGTTTCTGATTTGTCCCTTAAATTTAAAAAACTTTCACTTTAGTTCTCTAGTTTTGAATTAATCTCATTTAACTTTTCTTTAAAAAATTTTCAATTAAAAACATACAGAAAAAATAACAAAGTACGGTCATATAGTTTTTTAGTTATTTTTAATAAAATTATTTTCAGTAGAGTTTAGCAAGATTAAATTCTTTTTTTATTTTTTTTTGTCTGTTTTTAACTAAGGATCTATTTGTTTGGTTACTTGAGTTGGAGTTTTGGAAATATTCATTTGGAGTTGAGTTGAGTTTTAAAAATGAACGGATTGGAGTTAAAAAGTATAAAAACTTGAAAATGTTAGAAAAAAAATAACACTATAACCCTAAAATTTAAGGAATAAGTGAGATTATTATTAATCTTAAAGAAAAAAAAACAATGTATGGATCAAATGAGCATAAGCGAATTTCCCAAAAAAAAAAAAAAAAGTTGAGCTTCAGAGAGAATGCACCACGTCACACTCATGAAACTTTTCATTTTCATTCGCTACAAAAAATTAGGTACTAAATAGGAATCATTTTAATAAACTAAAGTAGGATTTCTATTTTTTTTTTATATATATATATAAATAAATAAATAGGAATCTTTTCAAACATGTGATTAAAGTTGGAATGATTTAAGAAAAAGATAGTGATTAAAATATGTATGGAAGGACAAATTATGTGATTAAAGGATATGTGTATTCTATCTCGGAGAGATCTCTTTAAGATTTAGGATAAATTTATTTTAAAATTTAAGAATTTGTGTCGGTTTTTAGCTATTAAAAATAATAATAAAAGATTTCATGTAGATGGCCATGAATCGAAAATTGCTCGTCTCATGACGAGTAAAAGATAACCATGTTTATGATAAGTAAAAACAGTTATAAAAAAAAAAGAGTGAATTACATTCACACTTCTTGTGTTTTTACAAAGTTATAGAGACATCCTCTTGACCAATCTAATAATATAAACACCCCTTATTCTTAGCACTGTTAAAGTGAGGTTTGAAATGACTAAATTACCCTAATAAATTCCAGCCATTGATCTTATCAAACTAAATCCAAATCGCCCAATTCTTTAGGAAACAAAAGAAAGTCTAGCAGCACCAGTAACGTACAAACAGCAAAGTACTGCAACCACCCCTCTCCTCTGCGGATCCAGAATCACCGTACCATCGCCGCATCGCCGTGGTCGCCGGAGATTGCCCCCTACACTAGCCTCAATCATTTGAGTTTGAACCAGCAACGTGTGAGCCCATTGGTCTTCCGTGGCATAGGCCCCACCATGACCCGCCTACGACCCAATCTGTATCACCCATAATGCACCATAGCGAGATCTCCGGCTCCGCTACTAGTCTGATGTGCGCCCACACCTTCCTCGTGTAAACCGTCTCCATCGACCCTCCACCTCACGAACCAGACACCAACGGCCGTGCCCCGCACGAACCAGCAGCCTCCATCTCTCATTCTAGGCGCGATCCAGCCCGTCGGCCCTCCACCACGATGCCAGCCTCCACCAATTCCTCTGTGCCATTTATACATAGTTTGATCAATGATTTGGGTTTTTCCGGACCTTGATCTCTATTGTTTCAAATGGTGTTTAATGATCTGGATTTTTAATCGCTATTTATTTTGGATTTTGGATTTTTAAAATAGATATTTAAGGGGGTTTAAATTTTTATAAAAAAAGTTTAAAAAAAATAATCTATTAAAGGTCTAGAATGTCTTTTGCATGAATAATGAGGTGCAAACGTAATTATATTGAGTTTTGGTGTGTTAAAAAAAAAAGTTGAATATTTGTAACATTAGTTATAAATTGGAGACTAGTAATTTCTAAAATAAGTTGACATTTATTTTTGAAGATAATTATAGTACACAACTTAGTATATTACAAGAATACAAAATATAACTACAGTATGCAATTTATTTTGAAAATAATAATAATAATTTAATTTAAAAAAAAAAAAAGAGACAACATCAGAAGTCATCTAAATCTGGACAAGGTGTATATTATCAAAACAAGAGTATAATTATCTTCTAGAAAAAAAAATTCTAAAGAAAAACATTAGTTATTAAAATTATAGAAAACAAAATATTATTAAAAAGGACTTTTGAAAAAATAAAGAACACAAAAAAAACTTGGGGGAAAAAAACCTTTTTTTTTTTTGTTTTTAATAGAGTGTAGATTATGATTATAAATGTACAAAAATAATTCTAATATAAATATGTAAAAAATCAATGAAACCTCATTTGTTTGTTCCAAAAGGTAAAATTGTCTTTTTATAATTCTATACAGTTGAAAATATTTTTAATTTGAAGAGGGGCGTATTTGGTATTTCAAGCATATTTAACAGTTAAACTAACAGAGGAGGTGTCTCTGTAATTTTTTCAAGAAGTCAGGGGTGTTGACGTTATCTGTTTCGATCAAGGGGGTGTATCTATAATTTTAATAAAACACAGGGGGTGTAAGTGTAATTTAATCTAAAAAAAAGTAAAAACAAACCTAGTTTTTTATTAATTAAGTACAAAACCACATTAAAATATATATATATATAATAAAAAAATAACCATCAAACAACCTTTTTTTTCCCCCCTTATAAATCAGAAGCAAACCTCGTTAATAAACGATAATGTATATAACTAAATTTAGAGGATCTCTTTGCAATGAGAAAAACTATGATTAATTGTTAAAAAAAAAAAAAAAAACACTCTTCATACTTTTTTTTTTTTTTTTTTGTTCAAATGAGAAAATACACTTTTAAAATTGTTAGAATAGAATTTGTCCCATGTAATGTGGGCCAAGTGTCTCAATTGTGACAACAACTGTTATAAAACGTGGAAGGAGTACGTACCAATACCAAACCAAGTCGGCAACTAAATCAAGTGGTGCATTTATTAGTATTTTAGCATATGATTCCAATATCAATGACCGTATCCAAAAGAGAAGGATATATTTTCTCTCTCGAAAAAATATTTATTTTTTTTTTTCTACATTTGAAAAATCTACATACACAAAATACATACTCTCTGCAAATCAATTTGTGATCTGCTAAGATCACCACACAACACTAAAAATTATCCAAACGAAGATTATCTCGTGCGTAGAAAACTACCATCTCATTGAAAAGAGACCAAGTAGGACCAACTGAATTATGGAGATGGAAAGGAAGTTCCAACTCCAAGCTTGCAAACCCATCTTTGAAGCCGCATTGGTATTGTTGGAAGCTGTTGTCAACAATGAGAACAAATCAGTTACTACAGCGGTTGAAAAACGATACACCTAAATGTCGTCTTACTTTACGAAACTCGCAGAATTTGCTCGAATCATTTAGATTAAAAAAGACTAGAAAGAGTACTAATGTAGTGGAAATCACCTGGACAAGTTGGCTGTTGAACAAGGGTGGTGAAGATGGTTTGGTGTTGTAACCAGCATAGCCACAGGTTGTGCCGGTACAGGTACCGGATGATGTTGTGTTCACAACCGAAAAACTGCTCGAGTCAGAGCATTGTGCATAAGGGCAAGTTGTCCAGTTTGTGGGCTTGAGTTGTGATGGCTCGCATTGCAATCTGGAATTTCCCACACATTAAATGTGAAACATTAGAAAATCCCTAATTAAAATGTGCAAAAATTGTCAGCAAACTCGACCTTGAAAAAAAAAAAAAAAAACATTTATGGAATTGAACTTACGTCCAGTTGTTAGCAGAATCACAGCTGCATTAACGCACTGGTGAGCAGTCACGCGCGTAGGTGCCATTGGGAACAAGCAACGAGCTATCCAACGAGTCGTTCCTTATTGAAGAAGAGCAAGCTGCAAAATTATCAACACTATTCAAATATCAGTTTCATATTCCATTACAAGTAATGGAGGGGTGAAAGGACAGAGATCCATGTGTGTGTGTGTGTGTTTTTTTTTTCTTTCTTTCTTTTTTTGTTTTTTAAATGTATCGTGCAGTCTAATATTTGTCGTTCTAAGATGAGAAGAGATTATATGAAACATGAACCACTGAAGTCGTTTCTTTATGTAAATCCTGTCATTTTTATCTCTAAATTTTTAATTTTGGTTAATTGATCTTAAAGTTTTTCGAGAGTTTTGGTCTCCTGACATTAAAATCAATGAAGATTTTGAAATTCCATATATACAATCATGTGTCAATTTCTATGTTCATATGAAAGTTTATAGAAATAGTAAAAGTGTCCTTATTCCTTGAAAACCCTTCAAAACTATAACTTACGCTTGAATATATTAGAGCCTGTGTGGCCATGTTCTCAGTTTTCAAGAATGTGTTTCCAAAGATGATAAAAAAACAATTCTCACCGTTCTCAAAAACTTATGTTGTTTGGCAATTGTTTTGAGAAAATAGATTTATAAAATGAAAACAAAATATACATGTTTAGATAGAGATTTTTTTTTTTTTTAAATTTTAGTATTGTTTTTAATTGAACTTCTATAGTTTATCAAGGTCGGGTTTCGGGAGGGTCGAGGGTCGAGGTGGGTTTGGGATAGGACTCCGGATTGGGTTTGGTACTGGGGGTCGAGGTTGGATTTCTGAAAGGGGGTTGGGTTTAGGTTTCAAGACCGGGGTCGAAGTCAGGGTTGGGGTCGAGGTCGGGTTGTGGTACCGGGGGTTGAGGTCGGGTTTATGGACAGGGTCAAGTTCGGGTTCGGGTTTTAGGACCAGGGTAGGGATCGAGGTCAGATTTCGGGATCATGGTTGGGTTCAGGTTTCAGAACCGGGTTCGGGGTTAGCTTCCAGTGCCAGGGTCAGATTTCAGCACCGGGGTCAGTGCGGGTTTCGGCAACGGGTCAGGGTCGGGTTTCTGGACGGGTTTGGGTTTGGGTACAAGTTTCGGGACCGGGTCGGGGTTGGGTTTCAAGACGGGGTCGAGGTCGAATTTCGAGGCAGGACTCAGGGTTAGGTTTTGGAATCAAGGGTCCGGGATGGATTCAGGTTAGAGTTTTAGGACCAGGGTCAAGGTTGAATTTCGGGACAATGGTCAGGTTTGGATTTCGGGACCGAGGTCGATGTCGGGTTTCAGGACCAGGGTCGGGGTCGAGTTTCGGAGTGTGTATCGGGGTCGGGATTCAGGATGTTGGTTGGGGTTGGGTTTTGGGACATGGGTCAAGTTCGGGGTCAGGTTTTGGTGTCGAGGTCGGGGTCGGGGTCGTGTTTCGGTACCGAAACTCAACCCTGACCCTTGATACCGAAACTCGACTTCGTACCGAAACCTGACCCCAACCCCCGAACCTGAACCTGACCTAGACCCTGACCCTCGACACCGAAACCCGACCCCGACTCTTGTCCAGAAACTCAACCTCAATCCTGATCCTCGTCCCAAAACCAGACCCCGACCCCCATCCCGAAACCCGACCCCGACTCCTGATCCGTAACCCGACTTTAACCCCCAATGTCAAAACCCAACCCCAATTCTTGTCTTGAAACCCGACACCGACTCCCGTCTCAAAACCCGACCCCAAAACCAAAACCCGAACTCAACCCCCTTCCCAAAACCCGACCCCAACCTATGGTACCAAAACCCGACCCCGATTCCCATCCAGAAACTCGACCTCAACCTATCCAGAAACCCAACCCCGACCCCGACCCTCGTCCCGAAACCCTACCCCTGTCTTGAAACCTGACCTCGACCTTGAATCCTTACCCCGACCTTCGTCCAGAAACTCAGTTTCAACCTCGACCCCCGTATCCCGTCATAAACCCCAATCTTGAATCTCGTCCCGATCCTGAATGCCACCTCGACCTCGATCCTAATTCCCGACCTAGACCTTTAAACCAAGTGGAGTTTTTTCTTTTTAATTTTAAATGCATCCTAGTAAAAGTTGTTTTCAGAAAACACCGAAAACTACAAAATGTTGTTTTCTAATTTTCTATTTTTTATAACTTTGTTTTTAGAAATATTCTAAAAAAACAATAGCCAAACACCTTGTTTTGATTTTAGAGAACAAAAATAGTGTTTAAAAACAAAAAACTGTTTTTAAATTGCATGGCCAAACATGCCCTTAATTTCAATAAGATTTTTAATTATTATATGATAGGGATGCAATTTTCTCAATTAAATTTCAAAAAGCGTTCGTCAATTTCAACATGAGGGAAAAAAACTGTCAAAAAAAAAAAAAAAAAAGTTCAGTGACTAATTTGTCTCGAAACCTGACACCGACAAAATAATCATAATTCAGAGACTAAAATGGTAAATATTATTATTACTATTATTATTATTATTATTTAACTTTTAGTGGTTGAGATGTGTGCATGATGATACATTCCAAAATTTACCATAATTTTTGTGAAGAAAGGCATTTGTAGAAGCTTAACTTGAAGCTTAAAAAGGAGTAAGTTAATAATGAACATGACCTAACCAAACTGACCTGTATTCTAGTAATTACCTAGTAAGGTATTATTATCATCATTATTATTCCTATACAGTGTAGATCTGACTAAGGTAGCCACTTTATACTTGCCACTGAGAAAGATGGTCCAGCTACACCAATCCAAATCGAGTGATTGAAGAAAAGTGAGACAACACGTTATGGTCCATAAATTTAATTACATCACTAATGCTTATAGGGGAAAGAAAAAAAAAAAAAAAAAAAAGCATTCCTTAGTAGTCAAACACTAACTTATTCCACAAGGCACATTTCCTAAACAAGTTAGCTTGGATTAATCTAAACTTGACCGCCAATAATAGAGTGGTGCAATAATAATATTCTATAGTCTTGATCGGATATCTTGTCTGATCAATAAAAGGTGCAATGTTGGATCCATTATGATACAAACAAATTAAGTACGTTTTTCAAATAAAATTAAGTTATATTCTTTTCTTTCTATTAATGATAAAGATAGCGGAGCTCTTTTTAACAAATGAAAAAAAAAATATATGTATATATATATATATATATATAGATTTGACTATGGATATATACAACACTAAACAATTTCCCATTAGGTTTTTGGGTATGAAAGCAGATAAGACCGCTCTGAAAATTGTTCAAATAACAATATTTGAGTATGGATAACGGACCCACCCAAATTACTGCCAACACTAAAAGGCTGCAAACACTTTTTGGCGGGGCGGTACAGCGCTGGTCACCACCGACTAGAAGGATGGAATTACCAAACAACTTGTGGGTGTGGAAATGGGAATATGAGGAGTAAATCAGCATATATAGTGGAATCAAACAAGAAACACCCAGCGATGGGACCATGATGAAGAAAGTTCAAAGTAGGGCATTATTGTACGAACAAAAGGAAAATTATTATTATTATTATTATTTGTAAAGGTGGGAAATGAAAAAGGCGTCCATTGATGATAATGCGGTTGGTAGCTGACTGAAAGATTTAAAAGTCTGATCACAAGATCAGAATCCAATTTATATATAAATATTATAACAGTAATTAATAATTTATAATATAACTTGATAATATATGATAAAATTAACTTTTAGTAATTTGATATATATTGTACTAATTTTGTTATTCTTTAATAATTTAAGATGAAGACTTAAAGTTTACAACTTTATGATTATATAAGATACAAGATTATTGTCGTTTTTCTATAGCAAAAGAAGGATTAACAGGGTCTTTAACGTGATGTTGTCATATTTCTAGCTAATAGATCATAGGTTTCTAAGAGTCTACTAATCTAGACCGACGTTATGTTGTCAGACTTTAAGCATAACAAGAGTTTATCCGTGATCTGATTAAAAAAAGGGTTAGGACATTTTTTTAATCATCATGTCATCGTCTTGTTGTTAAGCTAGGTCATCAACTGCAGTTTTGTTATAAAAATGATATTTTGACCGTTCATAATTCAAGGCCAAGAACCACGACAAAGAATTGCTTGACCGGCGGCACATAATGATAGCGATATGACTAATGACTATTTACTAAATTATCCATCACTTTTTTTTTATACAAAACTTAACTTAGGTTTATTTTATCAGTTAAAAATAATTTTTTAAGTTAAAATAATTAATTTTTAAAAAATTAATTATAATTTTTAAAAAATAAAAAAAAAAAAAAATTAAAGTAAAAGATCAATCAAATATTAGTTTAATTAATTAATTAATTACTGATTTATTTATCAAAACAAAATCAACAATAAAGCTTTTTTACTTTGATTTTCAGATTTAATACTAAAATTTTCATTTTAATTATTATTTTTTAAAAAAAATTAATAAAAATTATGATTGATTTTAAAAATTAATTAATTTTAACTTAAAAATTCATTCTAAATCCGTATATAAAAAGCAAGCTAAATTTAGGATTAAAAAAAAAAAAAAAAAAAAAAAGAGCAACGAGAGAGTGAAAACGGTAAAACCTTTTATTCAAAAAAAAAAAAAAAAAAAAAAGAAAAACGGTAAAACCTTTGAGAGGAACATCAAGGATTTGTTTGGCGAGAAGTTGAGAGGCGTTGACCATGGCGTTGAGCTTCAGCAGAGTCTCCTCCGTCGTCCCAAACCTCTGCGCAATCCCCGCCACGGTGCTCCCGGCGGCCACCAGGTGCCCGTAGTGCACCACCACCGTCCCGTTCACTTCGTCGCAGCTGCACGGCAGCGGAATCCACAGCTCCTGCTTCTGCTTGATCAAATCCGGGTTCGATATGTTATTCACGGAGGCGATTTGTTGGTACGTCACGAGCTCCGAGAAAACCTGCCTGGCGATGCTGTCGAGGACGTCGCCTTCCTTGACGGTGTAGATGGGGACCCTGTTGGAGACGCCGGCGCCGCCGGAGCCGTTGCAGAGGCAGGGGAAGGGGACCCGGATCGTGGTCTTCGCGGCGACGGTGGTGTTGGGAGGGGTCGAGGGCGAGAGGTTGTTGGCGCCGAGGAGGGCGTAGAGCTTCTTCACGCCGAAGAGGGTCTTGATCCCGGAGAGGGTGGTGGCGTTCACTGGGGAGTAGTCCACCACCGACTGACACGTGGCGCGTGCCGAGCACTTGAAGGATCCCTCCCTCGGTTGCGCGGCGGCGCCGGAGATCAGGCACAGGGCGAGGAGGAGGAGGAGAGTCGCCGCCGCCGCCGTAGAAGAAGACGCCATTTTTTTTTTTTTTATTTTTGTTTAGAGAGAGAGAGAGAGAGAGAGAGAGAGAGAGGAGTTGGGTTTTTGAAGGAGGGGATAGTGGGGACCGGAGGGGGGGTTCGATTTTTTGAATGTTTTTTAGTTAGCTTTGTCTTTTAAAAAGTGTGAAAACAAGAAGATTAGAACATGATGAAGAAGACGAAGAAGCAAAGTGTGGGAAAATTAATGGAGTGTTTTGGCATGTACTTCTCTGACTCGGCACGAGTTATAAATGAGAACCTTCCGAGTTTGCGAGACTGACAGATTTTTCTGATATTTTTTATTTTTATTTTTTATTTTTTATTTTTTTTTTATTTTTTTGGGATAATTATGGTATATTAGTATCATCAGTTTCTCTTTTACTTTAACTAGCCTTTTTTATACGGCTGTTTAGAATTAAAACACAAAACAAAACACAAAAACAACAAGATACCTTTTTCAAGAGTACTCACGTGGAGTAGTATTGCATCGCCATTCGTGCCTTTTCTTTTTCTCATATTGTCTGTCTTTATGTATTTTTTCCTTCATAAACAGAACAACGACAATCTGCTTGACGGGCCGTGTCTGTCTGTGTCGTGTCCGTGCCTGTGCTTGTGCCATTATGCGCCGTTTGTGTTAAATCGCCGCGAAAAGTTTGGGGCGTCTTTTAGGCCTTATCCATCAGCTCATCGGCTATTTAAGGTCGTTAGAATAGTGTGGTCACGGTTTTCACCCGGTGGTCATGCTCATGTTGTTCTCTTTCTACTTTTGAACTTCTTATCCCCCGTTTCTTTGATATGTTCATTTTTAGAAGGAGAAAAAAATAGCGAAAGTGTGTGTTTTCTCAATTTTTTTTAGGGAAAGTCTGTGGTAAAACTTTTTTATTCATTTTTAAACTATTAGATCTAGTCGAACGGTTGAGATGATGCTTATGCACGATAATTATAATACACCTTACCTCATTGTATTACATATTAAGAATTTTGAAAAATTAATAAGAATTAATTATAAAAAAAACCAACCTTCACCAATTTAAGGTTGCAGGGCTCCTCGACATCTGCTGGGTGGGGCTTGTCGCTCGGGGCTGGGGTCGGGCAGGGTTCGTCGAGGTCGAGAGGGGGGAGGGGGGATTGAGATTGTCGGCGAGGGAAAAAGGAGATTGTTGGCGAGGGAAAAAGGAGATTGTTGCAGGTCGCCAGAGATGATGACTTCATTACAAGTCACCAGGGGGTGTCATGGGATGGCGGGATCTGGCCGCAGGGGGGGGGGTTCGTTGGGGGGAGGCGACATTTGGGGGGATCGCCGAAGATGGCGACTTTACTGGGGGAGGGGTAGGGGTGGCGTCTAGGGGGATTCGCCGGAGATGGCAACTTCGTCTGGGGGTTCGCTGGGGGGAGGCCAAGTCAAGGGGGATCACTAGAGATGGCGACTTCAAGGGAGTGCTCTTCTACGGTCACGTGCATGTGGTCTTTTGTGCAAGTCCACAACCATTGCCACAAGTTTTGATCTGTATGGCCCTAAAATTAGACTCTATGGTAGTGCCCCTCTAAGGGGTTCTACCACAGATGCTCCCTAACATTCTTCTCATTTTTTTTAAAGCTATTATTTTGAAAGTTACGTGTATTGTAACTTTTTGAAATATTTTTAAAAACTTCACCTAATATACCATGTCCAACACCATTTCTTGTCGTTCTAAACAACTTTTTGTTATCAAGAAGGAAAATTTCTACATATTCAAATGTCATCTTATTGTCAAAATAAAATAAATTTATCATTTCAAACAAAAAATTTTCCTTTTCAAAAAATGGACATGTAATACAAACAGGGCATTAATAGCCATACACTAGTAAAGGAGGGGAAAAAAGAGAGACTAGAATTATGTCCCAATCCCATAGAGGGAAAGAGTCGTCTCTTTCGTTGTAACGCTGTGAATCATTTTCCACATCAATGCGCCACCGTTGACTAGTTTTCTGCGTCGGAACATCAAATGACCCGCCCACAGAACAAAGATTGAGACTTTTCTTTTTTTTTTTTTGCCCGGAAGAAAGACTTGACTTTATTAACTATTATATGCGTTCTTAATAGCAACTACCGAATGCCAAAACATTCACATGAACACTTTCGATTCCCTTCCAATTGTTTTTCTTGTCTTGTGTCGCACTCACACGTCACAAGTGCTAGTTAAGAAATGCAAGACCATGTTGCACGCAATGCCGGTTTAGATCATTTTCAACCAGAAAGTAATGCCTTCATTCCATTAAAATTCCGCATTCTCACGAAGAAATCCACTTCATGTGAGGTCAACTCGATTCATTTGTTGGTCAGATTGACGCAGGATTGGGTTCAAGGTTGAGCAATTAGCATACTTAATTTGGTATACTGTAACTGGTGAAAAGTCTCATCCAGGTCATGCGAGTCTGTTCAAACCTCTTTTGCTATCGAGTTTCTTTTTTAAAACGAATCAAAAAACTCCGTTCAAACCGTCTATCCAAACACGCATTATAAGCAGAACATGAAGTCCATGTGATACTACCGTTCTCTTTCAGACAAAATCAGAGCGACCACTTATCTATAAGATTATTGTAAGACAACGGTTTTATTCAATCTAGATAGGGGGGTGGGGAAAAAAAAAAAAAAAAAACACTTATTAGCCTTATTGTACTCAATACTCTACAGACCATCTCAAGTTTGCCTTTCCTTCAGACTGCATGCCCAGACCCCCAAAGAGTATTACTGAAAGAAATATAAATAGAATTGAGGTAAAAATAGAGGGAAACGCCTATTTTTATTTCAGTAGAGACAATCAGACAACACACCAACACAGCACAACACACCAAGATTTATTCACATCACTTCTCCTCCAGGCGCCGTAGCACTGACTCCGCAAAGCTCTGTTGCCTGCAGACAGAAAAATACGGAGTAAGAGACATAGTGCAAACTAAAATATTAGTTTTGATGGATTTTATGAAAAACAAATGTGATTTACTTCCGCTCTCTGTGCTTTGGACTAGGGCGAGAGTGCTTCAAATATCCATCCCAAGGAACCTTCTTGAGACCTGCCCGAGCAGATATTATCTCCCTCACCCTGCACAGAAGCATGAAACAAATGTAATTGAAGATTGCTTGAAACCGATAGACGCCCTTCCTTCAATATTGTAAGCACGAACAAGCTTTCTTGTAAATTGCAGAAAACGTTATTACCTCTCTGCAAACTCTATGGGAGTCTCTCCCGGCTTCAGATTTTGGGGCTCCAAATACCAGACATCACAAACTACAGCCCAAGATGTCATAAGCTGCAGTAGATGCTTAGTGAAGGACTGCCTGCAACAAAGGAACGTCATGTATAAAAGCTTTTTTCACACACAGGTGTGTATCACAAAGTGTTTCTATATCTAGTAAGATCCTCGCAGAGCAGTAAAAACATTACATGTTAAAAATTGTTAAAAAGGAACCATCTTTTCGAGAAAATGCATAACTCTCAGTAGACACATCAAGATCAATATGCCATAGTCTGCTCCTTACTTTCTGCTATTCCAAAAAGCGTCAACGAAAATTTTGTTGTACTTGATTGCAACTGGGCAAACTGAACATCCAAGCTCAAATGCACCCTTAACAGCATGAACAGGTTAAGTCAGAAAAATTGAAACTACCAAATACCCATAAGAATCGAGTTAAAAATTTTCACCCCAAAGTCAACATTTATTACTAATCTAATCTAAGTTTCGATGCTAAGAATTGGATGTAAATACCTTTTTGAACATGACAGTGTAGTGGTTATTTACACAGGTTCCTTCAGGAAATATAAGAAGAGGATTATCAGCCCCTGCACGTGTTCCCTTAGTCTGAAAAAAAAAAAAAAAAAAAAAAAAAAAAAAAGGTACGAAGTTTATATATATATATTACAACATGAACGGTGTTGCATTGAAAGCACATATGAGACACTAATATTATACCTACTTCAACACGGATAGTGTTGGGATATATAAGTACTTTATACTTACTTCCTTGCCACAATTTCTCGATCCTTAGACTCCGTGCGATTGAACCAAATACAGCCCACGCTCTCCAAGATAGTGCTTTGCAATAGACCTGTATAAGAAGAGTACAAAAAGAAGATTAAATTATTGCTGCAGAATATCATATTCACAATGGCAAAAGGCAATGTGCAGATTACTCATTCAAAGCTGTTAACGTTGGGAAGAACCCAACCAAAAAAAAAAAAAAGTTTGCTACTTTTGCCATCCCGAGTTAACCATGACAGTCAACACAAAAGTTTGTACAAGACAGAAATCAGAGATAAGTCACGAGAAACTTTCTCACTACTAGACTCGAGAATTCATGTGGAGCAAATAAGAATATTCTAACAGTTTGTTTTGGATTCGTATTTGCTAGTTAACTTACCAACCCAGCCAGCATGCTTTTGCATGATGACTGAAAATGCAGTCATTGTTCTAAGATGATGAAATCAATCATGGATGTATGATTGGCCACAAAAACCTGCCCAAACACATGAACGGAAATGTCAAACCGAAACATTCCACAAAACATACAGACATAGAAAAATCAACTCACGCCTAAATCATGAGCATTACAGCCAGAATACCTGATTAGGCCGCATGCTAGGACGCGGGCCATGATACTTGACTACTCCAGTCCAAGATGCAACAAAGAAGCTGCAAATTAACTCCACCAAAAACCTCTGTCGAGAAATATCCGCAATGAGAAAAGCGAAATCTTATCGGCACAAATCAGAAAGAAGAAAATTCATAAAAACGAACGAACGAATGAGAAGAAGAATTCACACCTCTAACTTTTTCCTTAACTTTTCATGCCCCTTCAGTAAAAAGTGCACCGGAATGTACGAAGACAGGAAAATTACCCATCCTAATGCCAAGACTATAACCCTATATTGTCATTCCACAAGCATTAAATAGCTGATAAAAGCAATATAAATTCAATAAGCAAAATATCCAGTTATACCTATTCCTAAAATGGCATTAGCCTCTAAACAGGACTCCACAGAAATCAAAGTTCATAAGCATTGAGAAATTTCAAATCTTGACAATGAAAAATGTAAATCTAATGCATTAAAATTTCGAATTCGTCAACCAAAAAATGTAGAAATTCTGACCTCAAAGGAAACAAAATGAGATAGCGAAACACAACTCCGAAACACCACAACGGAAACAAGTATATTCCAGTTCCAAGGCTCCGGCGGATTCGACTTGAAGCATCGCGTGAACGAGTCCTGTTCATCCAAAAATTCGCCATGCAGAAATTTCAATTACCCAGATGAAAAAGTATCTCCTTTATAACTCCTACGCCTTAAATCCACTACGATTCAGCAATTGAAATAACCAATTAGACAACTCACGTCGACAATGGCGCCGGCGGCCTCGGTCAAGGTCGGCGAAATATCGAGCAAATCGCGGCTGCGGAAAGGCGAATCCATTCGGAGTGAAACCCAAGCTTTTTCTCGGGAAACAAACAGAACATGCAAGAAGAAAGATACAAGGGGGAGAGACAGAGAGGAATTACAGGCGAAGCTTGCCGTGAGGTTCCTGTTGGATTGAAGATCCAGAAGGCAGATAGTCCTCGATGTTGGGGCGATCCAGGTCCAATTCGGAGCTCGAGGGTTTGAGAGTCCCAGTAGTAGCCATTTCTAAAGCTTCGCCGTCTCCGATGCCGTCGCCGTCGTCTTCCTCCGCGAATTGGACTCCGTTCCGGCGAGGTTTTGACTGTTTCTTTGGAGGCTTTCTATTGCTGTCGCCGCTTTTGCTTTTGCTGCGCCACAGCTTCCCTTCTTCACGCAACCCAAAGCAGCTTGGCCATCCGCCCATCTGTTTTCTAGTCTCTTTCCAGGGCATTGATTTTTAGATTTTTGGATTTTTTTTTTTTATTTTTTTTTATTTTCTTCTACTCTCAATTCTTAATTTCCACAAAAAAATAAGAAAAATAGTTTTGCTCTGTTTTTTTTATTATTATTTTTATTGTGTTGCTTTGCATAAATTGCATTATTGAATCAGACTGGCTAAAAAGAAAGTGAATTGTTTGGTTGGATTAATTCTTTGTACTGTGGATTTAGTCTCCTTTTTTTTTTTTTTTGGGTGTGGGGTTGGGAATGGGTGAGGGCAGAAGGTTTTAGTCTTTTCTTTTGGGTCAGAGTTTTGTTAGAATTTACTAATTTTTATATATATTCTTTGTTTGAGTTATGTTCAGAAAGGTAAAATGAAATCTTGAATAATATTAATTTCTATCATATTTATGGTAATACTATCATATGCTACAGCCTACAGGTTGCCCATTAAAAAATAATATATCTTATGAATTATGAAGCATATATGCCATTTTAAAATTGGATTTGGCCGCTTTTGAAACTTCATTCATTTAAGTGGTGTAAGAATTCCTTTCATTTTTTGTTTTTGGTTAAAGGAAAAAAAATAATAATAATGTGTTTGTGCGTGCATGTAAATGACAAACAAGTCCATGACGGTGGCTGCATATTAGTCAAACTACCATATTATATATGTTTATTATCCAATAAGTGGTTTTATCTAGTGCAATTGTGGTATCTCAGTTTGAGAACAAGCTATAGAGATTTCTATGTACGTTTTTTTCTCTAGTTATATATCCCATATGTAAATATTTGTTTTACATAATTGTCTTTTCTCTAGTCAGTTGGTGAACCCTCTTCACCAAAGTCATCGCCTTTTTCTCTTTTTTTTCAGCTTTCATATAAAGAATGACAAATGATGGCTCGGAGGAGAATTCCAATTTGAAAAGTAATAGAATTTGTGTGATGAATAACTAAAGAAAATAGTATATTTAAAAAATTTTTAATAAATAACAATAAATAATAAATTTATTTTTAATTAATATATAATTTACCAAGAAAATTATTTATTTATTTTAAATATTTAAAATCGTGCTATTTATGTATGGAGAAAGAATAAATAGCAGTTTTCAGATAATAGTTGAAATAAATAACAGGTTTATAAATATTAAAAGTAAATAGCAGTATAACAAATTTATCAGGTAAATAAATTTTCTAAATATGATATTTACCTGATTAATATACTATTTACTAAAGTTTCTTTTGGTTATTTAGTTACATGAAAAAAAATATATTATTTGCTAGATGAAGAAGTAAGTAAATAATAGTTTTCCGAAAATAATTGAATAAATAATAGGTTGATACAATATTTGAAATAAATAACATATTTACTCATAAATAATATATTTATGTCTTGTAAATTTATCTTATCTAGTAATTTTTTTCATTTACCTTAAATATTTTAAAATTATTAATAAAATTATTTTTGTGAAAATGTTCTTTACAACGGTGATTACAAGTATAGTCTAACGGTAATATTTAAAATATTTACATAAATTGTTTTCTTGAAAATGTTATTTACAACAATGGTTGTTATAGCTTATAGATAATATCATACCTAACTTTACCTAAATATACATAGTTGGAATCTCACATGTCAAAAAAAAAAAAAAAACTATTTACAACAACGACGATTTTCTTTACCGGCTTTAACACAAGGCCCATTAACAATTGGGCTGTTAGTGGAGTTGTTCACTCTAATGGGCCTAATGGTCCAATAAATGGGCCGAAGAAGTCAACTGAACGACCTCCAAGGCCCAAATTCCAAATATTGGCCTATTCTCCTTGTTTTCTTGGGGTTCCTTTGAACTTTCTGTACGGACACAACCCCCACGTTGTTGTCTGACACACGGTGCTGCCGTCGACAGGACAAGAAGCACACACAGTTGAAATTCACATGTTCATTGTTGTAGTAGTGCTCAACTTGATCATTTATTTATTTGAAAATTCTTCTTCAGAACACCTTTTGACAAACAATAACAATCATATTGACAACAACATATATATATATATATATATATATCACGAAATACCTTTACGTTAAGCAAGTTAAGAACTCGGGTGTGAAATTGCATAATCAAAAGAGAGAATAATAGTTTCTTTATTTCTTTTCTTTTTTTTTCCAATGAGAGAATAGAGTCTAGTTTGACTTTTTTAAGTGTTCATTAACAATGGCAAATTATGTATAATAGGCCCAACAACTACTTTGACAAAGTATTAATAATACATGTCCTACTCTATTCTTTTTTTTCTTTTATTCTTATTCTTCTAATTCTTCTTTTCTTTTTTTTTTTTTTCTTTAAACTTTAATCGGGATTCAAATTCTACATTAGATACAAAATTATCATTTACTATACATGTAATTAAACTCGATTCTCTTTTACACATTTTGAAGACTAACAATGTAAAATGAAATTTTATGATAGGAACTATTTGTTTATTTATTTATTTATTTATTTTACCATTGGTAGTAACTGTTTTTTAATCATTGCTTGATTTTTTACGATCCTAATTTGTGGATGATCATGTTAAAATTTTATAAAATATGATATATGGGTGTTTCCAAAAAATCAGACAATTAAAATTTTAATTATAAATGTTATGATGAATAGAGATTCCTACTTCCTACCATTGGAAAATCTCATTTTCAAAAAAATAGCAATGAAGCTAAAGTGAACAATAGAATACACTTATTTTTAACTCACAAATAGATCCCATTTAAGGGCATTAGTTGCATCATAAAAAATATGTCACTCACTTGATTTCTATTTGTAGAATTTAACATGAAAATTTTTAGTGTCCATAATATTACTCTATCTCGAATAATGATTGTAAATTAGATTTTATTACTTCTAAAGGGAAAATTGGTCCAAATAATTCTCCATGTGAAACCAAATTGCTTGCTCCGGAGTGTAAGAATAACCCCCCTTAATCCCATTTGTCCACATGTTATTGCTACTATCATTCGTCATGAGAACAAATTGAACGTGTTGATCTTTTTTTCCCTTAATTTTTGCTTGAAAGAATAATTTGAACTTAATTGCAAGGAACTGTCAATCATTTTAGACAATGAAATTAAAAGAAAAACAAGACACATGTTCATAATTTTTTTATGACCGTGTTAGTTTAGTTAGCCTCAACACTTTGACGCTTTCAATTCTGTTCCTTGAGCAATTCAAAACACTTAACAAAAATTTCCAAATCATTGTTCTGTTCCTTTTCATTTTACATGACATTTGATGATCACTATTTCCCCATCTGGCACATTTCTTTATTTATATGAATTTGTTCAACTACCCCAGTACTTTTCAGCAGGGTGTTAGGTGCATACAATAATAAATTATTATTGTTCAGCTGAAACCCATCTTAATCATAATTAGTTAGTCTAATACAGCAGTTATATAACTAATTATGTATAATTCATTCAACAAAATTATAAAAAACCATTTATGTAGAAATTATCTGTCACATTCTCAGTTTGGCTGGTACATGTTCATTCCGGTCCTTGTCAGTTATGTTTAGATAATATAATTAAAATTAAAAATTCTGAAATTAAACAACTTCTGTTTGACCACATTGGTGGCGTTAGATGAGAACCAGATGGTTCACGTTTCACAGATTGATCTTCTTATAAATAATTTGAAAAAAAAAAAAAAAAATCCTCGAAATCCAAATCCATATAGATAGCAAGTAGTTCTTAGTTAGTTTGGTCAAGTAATTAACCTTATTGAACGCTAATATATATATATATTATATATATATCTTCTTCTGCTGAGAATTAGTCAGATAGATTTTTTTTTGGAAAAATGAATTAGTCAGATTTTTTTTTTAGGAAATTAGTAATATATTTACATTTAAAGATTTTGATTCCAATATTATTACATGCAAACTCAAAAACACCGGATTTGTTCAAATAAGACAAAAATAACGAGGGCATATTATTGTAATAACGGCTAATCTTAATCATAAGTAAGATGACGTTAATACGAATATAAGGATATCTGTTTTTACACCGTTTAATTCTTTTTTTGAAATAAAAAATTATCATATGGTATCAACTTTGAAGTAAGATTGCTCGGAGCAAAAAAAAAAAAAAAAAAAAGAGAATAATATAGAGACACCATGATGCAGGAGTGTATTTAAATTTGGGAGGCGACCTGTTTGTTTTAACCTCGAATAAGTGTATGAACATGCCCGTTAAGTGTGTCTATGATTCGTAAGGGATTCTTTAAAATAAGGGTCCAAATGGATAGTATTTGAGATGGATTTCTGAATCTGATAATGGATGGTATTTTAAAAGAGTTGATTTTGTATCTTTCATCAGTTATAACTTTTAGAAAGAATGATTGTGTCACTCCTATATCACATTAATTTTAATCCAAATTTTTAAGTATAAATTTATATATTAGTTGTCATTTTTTTATTGAAAATATTACTATATTGATAACTGTATCTATCAATAATAATAGAGAATTGGTATTGAAAAAATTGAGATTCACACTAACTATGAACTATGAAGTAAGATTGCAATCAATGATCTTGTTTTTTTTTTTTTTTTTTATGGTGCTTTCACTATAGAAATGAAAAAAAATAAGAATAAAAAACATATTTTTTATTTTTATTTTTTCATAAAAAAGGGGATTTTGAAACATCAAAACCGAAATGAGACAAAAGGCACGCACTTAAATCACATCGAAATGCGTTATTATCAAGCTCGTAACGACAATGGATTACTGTGCTTTCCTATCAAAAAAACGACAATGGATTAGTGCAAGGGCGGTTGTTCACCCCACGCGCCTCAAGTGGCTGTGAACTGCCGGCCTCTCTCTCCTCAGTTAATTTATTCGGGCACGCGCTTCCTTCGTGCGTGGGATCACGATTTCCTGTTGGGATACGAAAAAAGAAAAAGAAAAAGCCCCAAGGCCTTACATCACGTGTAAAACACGTGACGAGAGAGCTGAAGCGTAACAAAGATCTTTCTCAAATGAACCGGTTTCCTCAAGGAAAGATCACCTACATCCTACTCAGATACTTACACGACCTTGTTTTCTCAACATCTTTTTTATTTTTATTTTTATTTTTAGTTTTAATTTTTTAATGTCAATTCACTTGGTAAGGACTTCTCAACAAAATCCAAACGCACAAAATAATTCAACAATTAAAAAGTAGACTATTGGTAGATATCTTATCTTACACCATTGTCCACTAAGACATATCATGCGTTTGGTGTAAAATGTAGATTCTAGAATTCAGATTTGAATTATTGTACGTTATCAAGACGTTTGAATTATTGAAAAAAAATTCTATAAAAACTTACAATGTATTTGGTAAAAAAACAATATCAATATGGAACTTGTCTATGTAATTTGAAAAAAAATTATCTCATTTGGACTTGTTTTATGCAAAGTTATGGACTTTCAAATTTATTTAAGTTACAAAACTGTGTAAATAGTGAAACTGAAGGAAAAGACATCAATTTGATTGTAATTGTATTGTTTGAATTGTGCATCTAAACACATGATAGTTTTCTAACAGTTAATAATTTAAAGATATTAAAAATTTAGAATTGATGAATAATTAATTGAACAATTAAGATACTTAATTTAAACGATAAAATACAGTAATAGTAATAGTAAATTAGTAATACTAGTTTAAAATCGTTAGATTATATGAGAATTGGAAGTATTTGACGAAGTTATGGTAAGAAATGAAGCTTAAAAAAAAGATATTTCTACCTAGAATTCTACTGATTTTTTCAACAGTGATGGATTGTTTGTACTTGTGACCGTACGATCAACGGATAAGGATGATCGTTAGGCATCACAAGGAATCTCGTCAGTCGAGCGGAACACACGGAGAAAAAATCCAATAACAATTACGCGCGCGATTGGTTCGAGCTTTTTTTTATTTTCTCATTTTCATTTATTCTTTTTAATTAATATATAATATTATTACTTATTAAATATATATATATATATAATAATATTATTTGATGGTGAAATAAAAAAAGAATATTATTTATCAGTTTGCGTTGCTGGGGAAGTATTTTTCATGGCCGTTGCATCGCAGCAGCGAGGAGGCGATATCTTCTTCTCCTTCTTATTGTTGTTTCTTCTGCGGCTAGGCTTCACAAGAACCAAGTGTCGAAACGGTCCAACGACTCTGTGTTTTATATAAGAACGCTTCTCTTTCTCTCTCTAAAAAAAAATAATGAAGAAGAAGAGGAGAGAGAACAACGCCATGGCCGGCCTCATCCTCAGCGCCACCATCGTCCGCCGGCACCGTCGCCTCCACCGCCTCGTCTTCCAGCTCATCTCCGCCTTCTCCGCCTGCCTCTCCTCTTCCTCGTCGCCTTCTCTCTCTCCTCGCTCCCTCTCCCGCTCTCCACCAGCTTCGATCACGACCTCTCCTCTCGCCACCACCTCTTCGTAACTCCCACGCCCTTCCTCTCTCTCTCTCCTATATATAATATACATGTATGTACATACATATGCATATCTGTGTAATTCAATTCGTTCGGTTTTGACGTGTTTTTCTTGTGTCTGAGTTCAGAGAAACGATGGCGTAAAGGAGCGGCCATCCGATTTGGATCAGGCGACGGCGTTTCGTGTTCCGGTACGGAGATATTTATTTTACCGTCTTCTTCTTTTCTTCTTCTACTGCGTGCTTTGCTTTTTGCGTCTTGGTTGATTCCGGCGAAGTTAGTCTTGTGCAGGTTTCGTTGAGTTGAATTTTTAAATTCTGATGATTTGGATGGCTTAATCTAGGCTAGTGGAGGGAGTATAGGTCCGGATTTGTGGACAACGACGGGGCCGGAATTGTACTTTGGTTGTAGTAATGCTTCTCGTAACTTCATCAGTAAGTATCTCTCAGATTCTTCGGTTGAATATTTGGATAATTAGATAGTGAGACAACTTTTTTCCTTTAGGAATTGAATGCTAGAACTATGAGAATTTAGCTTTTGTCGATATTTTTTATTTTTGTATTTCATAGATTGGAGCTCCAATTTTCGTTGATCTCTTTCTGTTTCCATTGATGTAGTACTTTTTGTTTGTCATGCTCTGCTCTTTCCTTAAGGAAGGAATTGAAACTAGATTCTATATGTTTCTGGAAGTACGTGTAGATATTTTGATTTTGAAATTTGATGTATCTGTTTTGATTATTTAACAGCGGCTGATGAGAAAACGCAGTCGAATCGATACCTGTTGATTGCTACTAGCGGAGGCTTGAATCACAAAGAACAGGGGTAAGACGATTTCTATTGAGCTTCGGACTTTTGTTCTGTTATACTTGATTAATTCTGATCACAATTATGGGTGGACACATTAAGATTTAGCATTCGTGTTGTTAGGTATATGAAAAAAATTTATATGAACACTCATGTCTCGATCAGGCTGGTGTTATAACTGGAATTTGTGAGTCTCTTTTTGTTGAAAAGCTATGTTTGTTGCTAACTTGTAGCACTCCATCTTTTCTCTTCTTTTGGGGTTGTCGTGCTCTAGATTAGACAACCGACATTCGTGTGGAAGAAGAAAATGAAAATTTATGGTTCTGGTTAGTTTCTGATGCGTCGCAAACTTAAATTGGCTGCAGATAACAGATGCTGTGGTTGCAGCTTATATCCTAAACGCCACTCTTGTTGTTCCTCGTTTGGACCAAAAATCTTTTTTGGCAGGATTCAAGGTATGTACTCTGTTTGTAGCATATCATGTTGTCTAGCTATTGTCATTATCCGACATCTTAGATGCAAGGAAAATATTCTTTTACTGAACGTGGCTTGATGTTTGGCGCAGTGACTTTGCTGAATATTTGATGTGGACCAGTTTATTTCATTTCTTTCAAAGGATGTTAGGATAATAAAACAGCTTCCACTGAAAGGAGTAAAGGCTGTAACTCCTTATAGCATGCGTGTTCCAAGAAAGTGCACTCCAAAATGCTACATGAATCGGGTTTACATGTTTTGAACAAAATACATGTAAGTTATAAGTTCCACATTTGAATTTGGGTGTTTGGAGGGCAAAACGAGGCACAGAAAAAACATTAAGTTTCCTCATTTCAGTATTAAATTTGTGTCAACATCCTTCAGTTGAATTCCAAGTGTATTTATAGGACTGTAGATATGAGTATTTGATGTAATAGCAAGTCTTACAAGCTCAAAGGCCTATTAGATCCCTCAAAAAGAAAAAGGGCCGACTTAGAGACTATTCTGAATGTCCAATCTCATATTTGAGAAAGAGTAATCTGTTTTTAGTTTCCTTGCTTTCATTTCGAAAGGCGAGAAAAAAAAAAGAGGAAGCAAAACTATTGTTGGTTGGAATATATATGACGTACAAATAAAGGCGTATAAGATTCTTTTCATTTCCAGCATTGACACTCTTGGGTTTTCCTTCTTGACATACAGGTTGTTCAGCTCTCTAAGTTCGATTACAGGCTTTCAAATAAGCTGAGTAAAAATTTGCAGAAGTTAAGATGTAGAGTCAATTATCACGCTCTGAAATTTACCGATTCCAATTCTTGACATGGGGAAAAAGTTGGTTGAAAGGATGAGGACAAAAGCAAGCATTTATTGCCCTCCATTTGAGGTAAAGTACAATCTGTTTGTGAACACTCTTTGATTAATTGTCCCTTTCCCTATGTTCTTTTATGCCCGAGGACATAATTTGTGTCATCGAAACACTACTATTTTTACAAATAATGCATTCTGCATGTTTAGGCAATAGCTATGTGATATACAGAAAGCAAAATCTGTGTCCTTGTCTATTGCCTTTACAGTATAAATGTCAAATTATGTTATCAGATGAAAACAAAAGAACTTTGTTGACATTTCTACATCAAATAATTTTCGAAGTACAGCTGGAAAAAAAATTTAATGACATTATTTCATTTATAGATACGAACCTGATATGCTAGCATTTTCGGGATGTGATTTTGGTGGGGAGAGAAGAAAGGAAGAACTTGGTGAAATTCGGAAGAGGTGGAAAAGTTTACATGTGAGTCTCCACTCGTATCTCAAAGTATCACACAACTTTGACAAAACAATGTAACTGATATCTCTGCTTTGGTGTATGAAATGCAGGCGAGCAATCCTGACAAAGTACGAAGAAATGGCAGATGCCCTCTCACGCCGGAGGAAGTTGGTCTTATGCTTAGAGCAGTGGGCTTTGGAAGCGATGTCACTTGTATGTGGCATCAGGTGAGGTATATGGAGGCGAAGAGACATTGGCACCTCTCAAAGAACTTTTTCCCAAACTTCCATACCAAGGAGACTATAGCAATTAAGGAGGAGTTGGCACCGTTTACATCCTTCTCCTCTCGCATGGCTGCACTGGATTTTATTGTTGCGATGAAAGTGATGTTTTTGTCACAAACAATAATGGCAATATGGCTAAAATTTTGGCTGGAAGCAGTACCAACATTTTACTATTAGTTCTTTCTAGATTTTTTAGATCTTCAAAAGGTACCAATGTTGGCTAAAATTATATGGTCAAGTAGGCAATCCTCATTTGACCACTAGCTTTACATGTTGCAATCTATTGCAGGAGATACTTTGGGCACAAACCCACAATCCGTCCGAATGCTACGAAGCTATACAATTGTTCATAAACCGACACAACACGACATGGGAAGAATTCGCCTCCAAGGTTCGAACGAATCAGATAGGATTCATGGGAGAGCCAAATGAGATAAAACCAGGCAGGGGCGAGTTTCATGAGAACCCGGCAGCCTGCATATGCGACGCTTCTGATGCAAATGCCAAAGAAGGAATTACAACAAACTCAAACTCAAGACGGGCCGTAATTTGGACACGGAAGATAATAGTACAAGTAAAGACAATGGTTATTTGACAGATGAGCAAACGACCGAGGACGAGCAACATTGGTCCGAGATGGATTACATTGACAATGGAAGTACATTAGGGGAAAAAGGAGAGACTATTCTACTCAAAGCCGATCAACCCGAACTGGAAGAGTTATTCTCAGACTGAAAAAAAGGGAAACAAACAATTGTTCTCTTAACCATATTCTTTGGCTCTTTCTATTTCTATTGCCACCCCATTTGAGAGATTGCTTCTGCAGACAAGGTTTTTTTTATTTTTTTTTTCTCTTTTTCTTTTGGCTTTTACTGAAGTGATAGTGACAGCAAAGCAGTTTGTATATAGAATAGAGGAAGCAGTTTTAGGTAAACAGAAATCTCTCTACATAAAAAGGTTTGTCTAGAAATCTCTCCACAAACTGTTATGGGTAGATATGTTAGCTTCATTTTTTTTTTTTGGCATGGATAATTCTTTCCTTAAGGCAGTGATGTTTATAATGTAGGATCAAAGTGTAAATTGAGGTTGTTACTTTTTTAGTAGAAGGCTTTACTTTCTCTTTTTTCTACTTTATTTTCCCTATCTTCCCTCCACAACCCCCCCCCCCCCCCTCCTTTTTTGCCATGAAATAGAACAAAAAAATGTTGGACGGACTGACTCAGTCATTGCCATTGGAATGTCCCTTTTCTTTCGGCCACTTTTGACAATGGAAGCTTCCAGAAACAGGAAATACATTCCGCAGTTTAGCACATGGAAATTGATCACAGTCCTTGTCCTCAGCACTCCGTTATTTGAGAGAAAAATAAATATAAAAAAGAAGAGAAATTATGGAGAGAGGAAAAAATATTGTTGGGGCCCTGTGACTTGAGAGTCTTTTGCTCGTCCTAACCGGATCTCTGTGACGGATAAGAAAAATATTATGACGTCATTATTCTAATAGTTTCTATTTATATATTATTTATTTTATTGATATTTACAGCTTTACTCTTTTTTTTCTTTTTTCTTTTTTTTTTGAATAAATACTTTACTCTTTATCATTTAAACTTTCTAATAATGTAAAGCATCTACTATGCACAAGTGAAACAAACCTGAAAAAATATATAGTAGGGGAAAATTAAAATAATAAGTAAAAAAAAAAAAAAGACTCAAGAAAAAGGTTTAAAAAAAAAAAACCAAAAAGATAAAAAGACTAAAATGAATGAAATTATCAATATGAAAAATGACTAAAATGAAAAAAAGAGTTGGGCCCAAAAAAAGGAACAAAAAATATTAAAAATAAAAAAATGATTTTGAAAAAAACGGAGGATTAAAAAATAAATACAGAAGTAAAAAAAAAAAAAAAGACCAAAATGAAAAAAAATTTGATCCGGAAAGAAAATAAAAAAGGACTAAATTGAAAAAAAAATTGATTCAAAAAGAAAATAAAAAAATAATTAATATGTAAAAAAAAATCTGAAAAGAAAAAAAAGGACTAAAATGAAGAATATAAAATTGGTCCAAAAAAAAACTGGAGGACTAAAAAATAAATACAAAATTTTTTTGTTCAACACACCGTTTTGGATAAAGTAAGAGAATGCACAGTAGTACTTTTGTGCTTTCTATAAATATTGTATAGATCAGATTAGCTTAACTTCGTGTTGAATTGATCATAAAAAATCCATATACGGCTGATGTGAAATGGAAAGTTTATTTCTAATTAAAAAAAAATCTAAATCTAATGTATATCTTAATACAAATCTTTCATATTAACGTTTTTAATTTATGTAAAGTTTATAAAATGAGACATGTTCAACAATTTAAAAGTCCAAGATAAATTAGGCAAAAAAAAAAAAAAAATACAACTTAAGAAGCACAGTATTATATATGTTATTTTGTTAGAAGGGACATGCCGTTTGTAAATTGCAATGCAATATGCAAAATGCATCATCTGGGTGAGGACGTGGCAAAACCCGTAATCCAATCGTGAGAAGGCGTGGCAAAATGGAGTTCTATTGTTCATCCCCACCCCCACCTTGTTTTTATTTTTATTTTTTTCCAATCTCCACTCGTATTGCTCATTCCTGGTGTGAGGCTGGTAGAGAGAGAGAAACAGAGAGGAGAGAGAAACAGGTGAATTGGAAATGGCTTGTAGGCTTCCAACGCAGCTGGCTACACCTGGAAACCTCCACCACACAAAAGCATGGAGCTCGACCTGCCATGGCGGCGCACTGTCATTTCGTTCGGCGCACTCTAGCACCGGAAGCTCTCGTTTCCTCCTCTCTCTCTTCTGCGCCGTCCTCTTCCATTGCTCTCTCTGGTTTGTTAATTTCCTTTCTTTTTTCTTTTTTTCTCACCTCTGCTCGCTTCAATTCTTTAGGCATTTGCAGAAATTGTTGCTTCGGAATTGAAAAAAGAAAAATAGAGGAATGAGAATTAGTATTAGAATTAGGCACATTTCTATATTAGGAATATGAATTTTGGATGCCAAAAAAAAAAAAAAAAAACGTAACTCCATTCTGTATAATTTATTAAAAAAGGATTAAAAAAAAAAGGGTCAAGGATTCTTTAATTATAATTGAGATTCTCTTTCATTATTATTCTAATCATGTGACGCGAAAATTATAATTAGTTATTATAATTCTTACAATTTTGCTAGTAACCTCGTCATGAAAGCTTTATTTAATACGATAATATTATAGATTCCAAGTTTTTTACCAATTTTTTTAATTAAGTGATGAGTGGCATGATAATTGAATCATTATTTCTCAAAATAGATTAAAATATTTATATAACTAATTCAAATTTCTCAGAGCTACTGTATTGAAGCTATTAGGAGATGGGGCAACAAGAATGTTATATTAATTCATTCACCATGTCACTTATTATAAAGATTTTTTCTGTTTTCTTTTTTTTCTTTTTAGGAAGAAAGGAAGAAAGAAGTTATTTTTAGCATTGGGTATTGACCTTGTTACTTTTCAATTTAACTAACTACTTCAGTATCAACACAACTTCACTGGATCTGTGGCAGGGGGTTCTTACAAGAGACCTCTAGTAACATGTACTGGTCAGACATCTGTTGGAGCTGTGAATCTCGCTCCGGGCACTCCAGTTAGGCCGACCAGTATACTTGTGGTGGGTGCTACAGGCACTCTCGGCAGGCAGATTGTGAGGCGGGCACTTGACGAGGGCTACGATGTCAGGTGCCTCGTGAGGCCTAGACCAGCCCCTGCCGATTTCCTCCGTGATTGGGGCGCCACCGTGGTCAATGTATGTCACATCTCAAAAAAATAAAAAAAAAATCATCTTTTAAGTTCAATCTTTTGAATTCTAGAATGACTTGTTTAATTGTGTTATTGTGCGATGCTTGTGTTAATCTTATATGTATATGCTGGTTCAAACCGGTTATCTTGGAAGATTATGTCATGTTAAGAGAGAGCGTGTTTGCTTGTTTCGATATTGGGGCACGTAGTAGTGGTGAATTTGATATTGTTGGGAGTTACTGTCATAGTTTCTACAACCTTTTCTTGCTTTGTTGAACTTGAAGTTGAAACTGAATGTAAAGTGTTTTGGAGCAGGCAGACCTTGGCAAACCAGAGACAATTCCTGCAACACTGGTTGGAATTCACACGGTGATTGATTGTGCCACCGGACGACCAGAGGAGCCCATTAATACGGTAGGATTCAACTATAGATTATTTTTTCTCTTCAAAAGAATTGTAGTAGCCTAAGATTTACCTAGTATTAATCCTGCATTTTTTAGTAGCTGCTATCCATGTCAAAAGTATTGAGATCAAGTTCTGTTGAATTTCTTTGTTCGGTGAAGACGTTGGCGCACACCTTATGGAATCATTAAAGAAGCTAGAAAGAGGAGGGTGAAATTGTTTGATATTATTCTTTTAAGGATTCCTAGCCTAATCTTATCCCTTTTTTTATTAGGTAGACTGGGAAGGAAAAGTCGCTCTTATACAGTGTGCGAAAGCAATGGGAATCCAGAAATTTGTGTTCTTTTCCATTCACAACTGTGACAAGCACCCTGAAGTTCCATTAATGGAGATCAAATATTGTACTGAGAAGTTCCTTCAGGAATCGGGCCTAAATCACATCGTTATAAGGTTATGTGGCTTCATGCAAGTGAGTAACCAACAACTTCTTACATCCATACTGCTATTTTAGATAATCTATCGGGTTGAACATCTTGTGCTTTCGTCAAATGTCTCTTGATTTTTAATTAAAAAAGTTCAATACGAATGCTTCTTGTCATCTTGGCAGGGACTTATTGGCCAGTATGCAGTATCTATCCTCGAAGAGAAATCTGTTTGGGGTACAGATGCTCCTACTCGAATCGCTTACATGGACACCCAGGTTATTTATCCCATAAACGGCTTTACCATTTTCTTTTAGTAACTACATTTAATTCCATTCCTATGAAATCTGAAAACTTTTGCATTTTATGACAGGATATAGCTCGTCTGACATTTATAGCCCTGCGGAATGAGAACATTAATGGGAAGCTTCTCACATTTGCGGGTCCCCGTGCATGGACGACTCAAGAGGTGAACAAGAATAGTGCCTTTTTTGAGAGCTTATATCCTCCTCTCCTTTTTACTAACTTGGAAAACCTAATATCTGAATATTTGCTCACAGGTGATAGCATTGTGTGAGAGGCTTGCGGGGCAGGATGCAAATGTTACAACAGTCCCAGTCTCCATCTTGAGATTGACTCGACAACTAACTCGGTTGTTTGAGTGGACGAGTGATGTTGCTGATAGATTGGCATTTTCAGAGGTAGGATTTCTTGCATTTCCCTTTCTGATTATTGTGTTAGGTAAATCCTTAATCGAAGGGCTAATTTGTTGCCCCATGCGTGTATAGGTTCTCACGAGTGACACCATTTTCTCTGTTCCCATGGCGGAGACGTATAATCTGCTTGGTGTGGACGGAAAAGACATAGTTACGCTAGAAAAATATTTACAAGATTACTTCACAAACATATTGAAGAAATTGAAAGATCTCAAGGCGCAGTCGAAGCAAACGGATATTTACTTCTGAGCGAAGGGACCATTTGCAAAAATTGTAAATGAAGCATTGTATGTATTTACAAGTCTTTTGCCAGATACCACTCATGACTCATTTTGAGTACTCCTCCCTCTCCCTTTTTCTTATTCCTCTTTCGAAATTTTCAATTGTAGAGAGAGAATTTGTTATTAAGATTGCAAAGGCTCCACAATTTGATATTTCATAGTCTTCAGAAATTTGGAGATGTAATAACTAGAAGAGCTAGTGATAATAATGATCTGCATAAAAGAACTGTGAATCATTAACCAATGGGATTAGATTGTTGATATAATATTTTGCCGGATATGTGATGACATAAATCTTTCTTTCCACTAATATTTCAATCTGAATGTATCTTACAGAATTTGTCCTTGT
Organism: Ficus carica; assembly: GCA_009761775.1. Taxonomy (NCBI): domain Eukaryota; kingdom Viridiplantae; phylum Streptophyta; class Magnoliopsida; order Rosales; family Moraceae; genus Ficus; species Ficus carica. Next base: position 236,181 of record CM019748.1, on the reverse strand, counting down.
ACACAGTTGTATCTCTCTAAAAAAATTTAAAAAATCCCAAAAAAAAAAAAAAAAATACACTTATATTTCTGAAATGGAAAGAGTCGGGAATTTCAAGACTTTTGAACAGCATTGACAATAAATGTTTAAGATCTAGACATATGCAAGTGTAAGGCATATTTTGAGTCTCTTTATTTTTCTTTCAAGTTGAAAATAGCCCTCTAACTATATAGGCACATGTGCTCTTTCGCAATTTCCGCTTCTACTCTTTAATGTGGGGTTGTTTTTTTTAATTTTTTTCTTTAGAATAGAGGAAATGTTTGCAATAATTTCAATTGTTCGAAAGAGCTTCTTTTTTTTTTTTTTTTTTTTTTAGGCGCTAAAAAAAGAGCCAATGCATGCAATTGCAAGCAATAAATTTGTGACGTACTCTGAGGGATGTCACGGTTATGAAACGATGTCGTTTATGAGCATATGCCTACGTATTTCAAGGAGAAAGAGATAAATAGTTTATTTACAGAAGCTATAAGAAGTGAATAGTATATTTTAGAAATTATTAAAATAAATAGCATATTTACCTTTTAAGTATATTTTTCACTAAAAAAAATAATTTTATTTACTCATAAATATGTTATTTATTCCAACAATTTCGTAAATATATGTCTACTTATTTTCACTTCAATGTGCTATTTGCTATATGTAGAATTGGGCTGGGGATAGCCAACCCATGAATAAGACCACATGCATGACCCAGCCCAGCCCATCCCAGCCCAGCCCATCTGGCCACCGACAAAAGCCAAAGACCACTCGGACAGTGAAAGCTGGAAAACTAGGCTGTTAAAGGACGACGACAAAAAATTGATCTGTCCCCTTGGATGGGTGCATTATTAACAGTTTTGAATAATTTACAATGCACCTTATGAAATTGAGATTGTTTAGTAAATTACAAATATTAACAAAGTGTCAATATAAATGTGTGTGTTTCTCGGACAGTTTCAACTAAAATTCGTTTTTTACTTTTTAGCATATCCAATATAACTAGGATATGAAATACTCAAAAGACATGATGAAATAAACCTTCAACAACAAGAAGGGGTAGAGACCACCAACAATTCAGGACAATTCACAGCGGAAAGGACCCCTATGGGGTCCTTGAAGAGACACTATTGGCATAAGTCACATTCCTGCAGCCCCAACTCTAGTGCATGATCATACCAAATTGAGCTCAACTGGGCTTCTAGGCAAGCAACTTTAACGGCCCTTTTCCAGAAGATGAAAAAATTCCTCCGGCGGGAAAATGTCGGCTTGATTGAGAGCCTTTCAAGGGCCGTTTCTAGAGGGCGGATATTCCATTCTATGTGGAACTTTCCACCCTCAGATCTCCGCTTATTTTTCAACTCGCGCTTTCACTTACTAATAGGGACTTTCCTTGGCTTACTCCTCTTACCATCTGAATAGTAATCTTTTGATGTGTAGTGGAAGAAAATGTACCAAGATGATAATATGAGGCTAATTGCTGACTCTATATTGGTGGTTTTTGTGATGACTATAGCCTCTCTCTCTCTTTCTCTCTCTTACCCATCTAAATCAAATGATAGAAAGAGAGACAAAATGCTTGACGAAGTTGGCAATTTAGGTGGTGGTTCAAGAATCCTTACACCACATGGAGTTAAAAAGTTGAAGCTACTATTATTAGGTGGACCCAATTTAAGCAACTCTATATTATCAATCAAGGTGGACCTCTCATAGGTGAAATAATATTGGAGCGTTGTTTTTATTTTTATTTTTTATTTTTTTGTGGGATAGGGAGTTTTGGCACCCTTTTAGTTTGATTGCTGAAATAATTTCGTTTCACAAGGTTTTGTTTTGCCTCTCTCCTATTTCTATCTACTCTCTAGCAATAAAACATAAATTTAAAAAAAAAAAAAAAGTGACAAAAAGTTTTAAGAGTACATGCACGGCAGTTATTTTCTTCACTTATTATTATTAGTTTTTTTTTTGTTTTTTTTTGCGGTATTATTTTTGGTTTTCATTGGACAGAGGCAGTATCATAATTTCTTTGACAGCAAGTGAATTTGTTGATCATATTCCACTGCTGAGCATTTCTCTTTTCTCTTTTTTATTTTTGCTTGTAGTTGTACTGAATGTGGTCTTTTTGGTACGGGTACTTGTGTTTCTGGCTTTAACAAAAGCGTTTTGGTCTTAGCCATTCTACCGCAAATCAATCAAATAAAGCAAAAGACATGCAAGATTTTCATTTAAGAAAATAAATTAAGAAAAACTAAAAACATATAATAAGATGGGGCAGTTTGTAACTAGTTTTGAGTTTTTGGCGTTGTCCATCTTTGAACTTTGAAAGAGTGATTTTTTTATTTCTAGATTTTTTTAAAAAAATTTAATTTAGTCTCTGAACGTGACATAGTGATACAATGACACTCTATTGTGATTTTGGTCCCTGATATTGAAATTCACAATAGATTTTTAAAACTTAACGGAGATAATCATATATCATCACTTTAAAAACTTAATATCCTATAAAAAGAGTCAAATGATATGCAAAAATATTCTAATTTTTAGTGTTTTTGCATCTTTTTATTATTTAGATAAAGCCCATTATTTAATTGTTCTTGTAAATTTCAAGTTGACTCTTTATCGCCTCTATTAATCCGTTGTCAATTTTATGACTAGTGGCCAAAATTGCTATAAGAATCAAATAGGATACAATTAGCTCTAAAAAATTAGGAATCAACTGTCACATGTTAATAGTTTAGAGACTAACAACGATAAAACCCTTTAGTTTTGGGAGTCTGCTAAGTATGGTTATCATTAATTAATCCACATTAATAGTTTAGAGAGTAACAACATCAAAACCCTAGTTTTGGGAGTATGTTAATGACGGTATCACTCTCTAATAATTGATCAATCTATACTGATCAATAACATAAAAGACTTCCAACGTAGAATCTCTTGTTGTCACACTTTTTGGTTCATCGGTGAAAATTTTCTTTCACCCAAATAACTGTTACTTCGCTTGATTTCAAATCTCTGAACTCACTCTAGAGAATGGGATAAAGAAATTATCTGACGCTTGAGTTCAAGATTGCAAATGCTAAATTCCATGAACAGAAAAGGCATACTACATAAAATCTATAGGTTCAATTCAAATCTAGATCATTAATTGAGAACGTTCTATCTTTTAAAAGTCTTCCGCGATCTAATTATGCATTATGCACTAGGATCTGTTTTATCAATTCACGCGTTCTACTCTAAAGCTTCGGACACATTACGCTGACTCGTTATTAGAGTGTCGTCGTTATCCTTGCACCCTTTTAAACAATCAATATGAATATTTGCTTAAACGTCATTTTCTAATAAATTTTTCCACATCATTAATCAAAACGCGGCCGTTTCATAAGCATTTATTTTCCCCCTCTCAAATTGAATAGCTTAAATTTTCAAACGGACAAATTATAAATTTATTAGTGTTTCCTGTCATGAAAGAGAAAAGCCATAACTTCGACCAGTTCAGCAGTTTGATATGCATTAATTATTGGGTTTTTTGCTATGGCTACTAATCCAGGATGAGGTGGTCCAACATGTTCCATTAATCTTGATGCCATTTATACTACCAATGAGACTTCAATTTTACAAAACCTCTGCAAAAATCAGTTTACAACAGTTCATATATTATCATATTATTTTTATCTATACTCTTGAATATTAAGATCAATTCTACTTTGTCTTCTAAACTTATGACAACTCTCACTTTGTCCCTTAAATTGTGAATTTAATCTCACTTTATTCTTTTTATTAAAATTTCAGTTAAAACATATAAATTAATCTTACTAAACTTATTCAGTTAGAAGTTTTACTAAAAACAAATGAAAAAAAAACCCCATATTACTACACTTAACCTATTTTTTTTCCTTCTGTTTTTAACTGAAATTTTAATATAAACATAAAATGATGTTAAAATTCAAAATTTTAAAAATAAAGTAACAGCTTTTAAAATTTAGAAAATGAAAATGGGAGTAATCTAAATTTAGAAAGTAAACACGAGAACAATCCGATTTTTTTTTTCAAGTACTAATTTTCCAGCAAATAGCCATCCATTAATAGATTCTGTACTGTCAATTTTCTTTCTCACTTAACCGTTTCTCTGTCTCTTACTGTTATGATTGAATTTGATGAATCTTATATCCTTTTCCCCTCTTTTTTACTCCACACTATCTCTGCGCTGGTTTATTAATTTCATCAACCTAAAGTGGTGGGGAAAAAGAAAAAAGAAAAAAAGAAGAAAATTAAAAAGGCAAAGGACAGGCAATTATACAGATGGGTCATTTTCTTTTGCCTGTCTTTATCCTTATTTCCCTCTTTTCCTTTTGGAGTTTTGGAGTGAATAATAATATTAATAGCATCCATGAGATATTCAGTATCCTGGATCCGTATATATATTGATGTCTGTCTTTTTCCATCGACAGGCCCAGAGATCTCGAGAATCATTCTTTTCAATTTTTCCTTATATATATATATAGCTACCAATAAAAATAATTGAGTCATTTCAAAATACAACCACTAGAACGAAGAAGAAACAATAAAATTGCATGGGGGGTTTTTAATCTGTATTAAATGACTATTAAACTTCATAATTATAAGATATTTTTATAATGGGACACGTTGTTTTATCCTAAAAAAAATATTGCTCAAAAGATATATATTAGAATTATGTGGTTTAGAATTGTGAGAATGGAAAATTTTACTCTAGGGCACATTGTTTTCCCCGGAAAGCAATTTGTTTTAATCCATTTTATTAAATGGTAATGGTTCATTAAAAACTCATAAATCAAACCCGTTAACGTTTAATCAATTGTCTGAGAAAACCTTACTTTATGTAATGATAGGTTAAAATAACATGCCCTATTGTAAAATTTTCGAGAGATTTTTTTAAATTGCATCATCTCTTATGAAATAAAACTTAATTATGAGCAAGAAATGTTTTTTTTTTTTTTTTTTGGAATAGAAATTTTGTTTACTGTATTTCATTACTAATCCAGAATTTGGTATGTACTTCGAAAACGCAACGTAATTGAAGAAAAATCCAAATCTTAAAAATAACCAAACCGTGTTTCCACGTGTACGATACGACAAGACCAAAATTTGTACTAATCATTCACATGACTTTGCTCATGAGTCATGCCAGTCTCTCTCATGTGCAAGACTTTTTGTAAAATCCTTCAAAAGAAGGAGGGAAAAAAAAAAAAAAAAAAAAAAGAAAAAGAAGAAGAAGACCCCAAAGAAAAAAGAAAAGCACTACAAACAAACACAAACGACACAAATTCACAACGTATGTGTTAGTATTATATACATTCTCATCTAGTTACTTTGTTATCACTTATTTCTACCTACCCTTTTCGTTCAATTGTACGGTTATCACTGTCCAATTAATACGAAAAAAACTTTACTAAAAAAAAAAATCTAACTTAACAAGTAAAAGATTAACACGTACATAAGATTATATATGAATTTTCATGTTCTAATTGATCATAAGTGTTTACATTAAAAATTTACCATGCAGATCAATCTAACGGTTAAAATAATAATATCTACTCATTATGAAATGATAGTTCATATGATAAATAAATAAATAAAAACTTGGATTTATATACACATATACCTAGATATATATATATATATAAATGATTTGTGCAGGTGTGTGTTATCTACAGGACTTACTTGTCAAACTTTCCCACATTCCTATACACCATGATTGAAGTAATAGCAAAGATTGGTTGTTTTTCAATGGGAGAAGAAAAGAAGGTCACCCCCCTCCATCAGGGATATTCTTTCTTGGCACACAAAGTTCCCAATACTTAAGGCTTTTCAAGGGGGGGGGGGGGGGGGGGGGGGGGGGGGGGAGGGGAATATATATATATATATTATATATATGGTTATTGGTAGGGGCAGTGTGTGTATATTCCCTTCTTTTAATACTCCTTATCATTCTCTTTTTAATATATATATTTATATATATTGACCTTCAATTCTCGTGATCTTCCCATAAATTATACCAAACAGAACATATCCATCGAACTCAGTGATATAATTTTCTCTTACAATATGTGTGTGTGTGTGTGTGTGTATGCGCACTCTAGTGTGTGTGTGTGTGTGCGCTAACAACAATAACGATATTCCTGCCCAACGAGAGATATCATTTACATCCCCCCAATTCAATACTACTGCAGAGAAAGTGAAATTAAGTGCTTGTTGGCACTCTTATATATATACACACGCACACATATATACATATATGTGTATATATTTACATATGAATGGCTTTTATCCACAAACAGAGAGCTTTTTTACTTAAAAGAAGAGGGCAGTTTTATGCGTTACTATCTGCTTTGTCACATGATGGAGGACCCATGTCTCCCGCGGTTTAGAACTAGTTAGAACTTCTCTCGCTAAAAATAAATAAATAAATAAATACATTGCGTGATTATATTATATCTGTAGTATGATTTGAGGCCAATTTGATATTGTTTTTCGTTTTTGTGTAGGCTTTTTGTCGGTGCTATAAAAGAGAAGTAATTGTTATCGTTAGTGTTTAGAACTACAGTATAAAAATAAAAAATAAAAAATGTGGTATTGACATTTTCGAATGACAAACAATATATATATATATATATATATATTAGGAAAGAAAGTTCATAAAGTCTTATTGAAATTCTAGTAGGAATGTTTATGACAATTACAATATGACGTTGAGAGAAAGCTCTTACAAAAGGTAAAAGATTTTTTGAAATATCATGAACACCTCTAATAAGAAGCGACTTGGATCTAGGAAGTAAAAAATAGCTAATTTTTAGATGTAACGCCAAACATGCACTGTAAGATGTCCCAAACCACCAAAAGCCTTGTTTTAGGGAGTGGTGGTTTCCATGCACGGAGCCGTAAGGGCCTAGTGGGGGCACGTGCCTGCAGTAACCAAAATATAATTTCAATTCTAACCCGTACTTTTTTAGTCTTTTTTCAATATTGCTCCTACTAAAAAATTCATTTTAATTTACTTCATGCATTTAGTTAGTTTTCCTTAAAAATAAAAAGAAAAAACTCTTCATCGCTTCTCTCATTATTATTTATCTACACTTTTCTTCTTCTTTTTTTTCTGTAATTTTTTTTTTTTTGGTTAAAATTTCATAATCTGCTCACCAAATTCTATTAGCTTTAACAAATAATGATTACTGCATTGTTCTATTTAGAATGTGGTTATCAAAAAAAATGTAAATATCATTTATAACTTTTTCAAAATGTATCTTTTCATAATTAATTTGTGATCGATGCACAAAATAAAATAAAATAAAAACTTATCATTGGCTTATTACATGTGATAATATTAAACAAACGACAATTTAGTTATGTAAATAAAGAAGTGTTTTAGTTTTATATTTTTAACATTAGAATTATGGTACAACACCTTCAAATATAAAGAATTTATGAGTAACATTGTTATTGTTATAAAATACTCAATAAAACTTTTTTTGTGTGATGATACTAGAATTTTTATTGTTAATGATTCTTATTTTAATAGTAAGATTTTATATTTATTTATGTTCCTACTAAAATAAAATTCATGAACAAAAAGCCTAATAATATGCCTCTTTGGTATTGAATTCAAACGATCTTATTAGTGCACATTGAGCTATACGCCTTATGGGGTGCCAATTTCAAGAAAAATATTCCATTACTGTTAAATGATTTTTAATTATAGTTCATTAATGCGCTTTAGTACGGAAGACAAAAACAGTACAATGTGTAACATGCAATGTTCAAACTAAATTGACTGGAAAGTTTTGTCTTCATGCTCCAAATGCAAGGACGCAATGAACACGTTTACTGTTCGAAACATATATATATATATATATATATAAATGTACCATATCATTCACATGAACTACAATGCTCTTGTTGTCGTAATTATGTGCCTCGATATCACTAATAAAATAACATACATATATCATTTAAATATAAAAAAGTAGAGACATAAGGTGGGTAACCTATACGAATGTCTGCTAGACTTTTGAGCGTTAGATTTCTATTTCATGTCAAATATTACGATTATACATGTTTATATATATATATATATCTTTTCCAAAGTGCGTTTTAAAGTGACTATCAACCATTTCAAATATAGGCTCGTTTTCACTTTTTAAGAATAATTATATAACCTATTGACATTGATACCGGTGGTATAACAATAAGATACAATTACTTTATCACGATCTTTGTATGTATTGAAGGCTCGAAATTTTAATTGTGTACTTGATTTTCTAAAATAATAAGATTGTATGATTCATATACGTGAATTTTCAAAAACAGTTAACAAAAACGTAACATATAGAACTTCTTTCTGTTTTATCTATGATCTCAATAAATTTTCAAAATGAATCTAGGTCACGAAGTAACTAGTGCACCTCTATTTTGTTTCTTTTTTCTCAGAAAAAAAAAAAAAAAAAAGGATTTGTATAAGCTGTATCCACGTTAGAGGCACGTGTTGTGTAGAACCAAAAGTGCCCCAATGTGCAAAAAATGGTGGGGGTTTTGAAGTTGAATTGGGAATAGAGCCTCGTTGAATATATAATGGAATTACAATATAATGTTGAATTTTTTGTGCGCACGTTCAAAGCCAAGAGTGCAAAAACCACTACCAAATGTAGTGCCTCTCTTTTGCTGATCCTACACAGTTTTACTTTTTTTATTTTTATTTTTATATTTTTTTGTCCTGAAACTTTAAAGGTTATATAAGAGGAGATATTGGATTTCTCAGTAAGACCTCATATTCTTGCGTAATATATGTTACCTATTTTCTTATCATATATCTAGATTAACATTATATGATTAATTTAAACTCAAATCATATATAAAAAAAAAGTTAAGTGTCTTATCAATTCACTTATTAGTATTAGTATGTTTACGCTAAAATGTTTGGTTATAGTCACATCCAATCATGAATCATCTCAACCGGCCAAATGCAATATATACTTTCATGATGATTAGAGGCATTTAGGGGCGGCTGGGTAATACTCAAAGAAGTGTACTCAATAACTGATGAGATTAGATTAGATGATCATTATTACATATATATATATATATATATAGAGAGAGAGAGAGAGAGAGAGCAATATTGCCAAATAATTATTGAAGGGGATAAAGTGTGTGCATGCAATTAGTGACCTCTCCAACTTCTGGTTATTCTACTGTACTTCTCATGATCTTTTCTGATGACCCACCCAATTATATGGAAAAAGAGTTGGAGCATACACATTGGATTCTTTTCTTGGTAATTAATGAACAATTTTCTGGATGAGAGAGAGAGAGAGAGGGTCTTTGGCCAAAAAAAAAAAATGTAATAACAAAAATGAACGTGAAAATGATAAATTATAAGTAAAGAAAGCAAAATATACTGTCTACGTACTCGCAGAGGAGATAGGAGTCAGGTGCATGAATGATGGGGAGTGGTTTCCTCAGTTTATATGTGTCAGTGTGTCCAACTTAATAATTAAAAAAAAAAAAAATCTTATGGAAAAATGGTCTTATTCCACCATAAAAAAAAAAAATATATATATATATATATATATATTATGGCTTTTGGCCAATCTACTTCCCATGATGAGAATTCTTATATCATTATTATAACCAGTATTATTTTGTGAGGAGTCAATATGTCCTAGTGTTTGGCACGTGACAGTACAAAATTTCCTTTTCTTTTTAATATTAAGATAATAAATTTTTAATCAGCGTTGGGGCTAGAAGTAGAAAGTCTTTCTGCTTGGTTTCAATGGAAAAGCAAAAGAGGCAAATCTCAATGACCAGATGAATCCGCAGCAAAAGCATTTGCTAATTATGTTACATTACGCCAATATAAATCGTACATATCAATATATAACAACAATAAGTATTTATGACTTAGAAGGCTAAAACAATTTTTCTATCAAAGAATATGAAAGGTTTTTTTATTTTTATTTTTATTTTTTATGCACTTTGTTGATCAATAGGAGATTGCATAATTTCACAAATTATTTTAACTTGAGTTCCGCTAAAAAAAAAAAAAAAAAATTAACTGGTCTAACATTATTCTAGGTTCTTTTCATTAATATAATAAGAAAATTATATTGTTGATATTAATTAATATTCACGTTCCTATGTATTAAAATTTCGGATCTGGTCTTACACTTACAAATATGAAACTGAGGAAAAACCTTAACGAGTCTATGATATGGGCCTAAGGGGATACATGTCGCTATGTCGTATGAGTGGAACTTACTATCTATTAGTTATATTGTTTTGAATTAGTGATATGTGAAGATTTTTCATTAATAATTTAATTAATGAGTGAATGATATTCCTATTGTCTGGCGTTGACAATTTTAAGGCCATTGGCAATGATCAAAGTATTGACATAACAAAATCGGTGTCATTAGCAATTAATACAATATTATTTATGGGGTTATAATTATCATTTGTATAATTTAAATGTAATATTAATTCAATGAAAAATTTCTACTTCACATTTAAATAGCGTACTCTCTGATACATCATTGCATTTATTTAACTGCAGAATAATTCTCAAAGATTTTAAACTAACAATATTGCACCTTATGAAAGCTACGTCTGAGTTGAAAGCGACCAAACTTGCTGTTTCTGTACCATGCAAAATAGATTTTTTACTAGTGGTAATTATCAATAATATTAATGGTACTATAATTAGAATTATTACAATAGTCACCTTTTTTCACATGGAGAAAAAAGAATGTGGTTATGGGTTTCTAATTCTGCAACTATTAAAACATATATATAATATATAATTTATATATATATATATAGGATACAAATTGGCCACACACATTAAAGACAAAATTATTTTTCAGCGCCAGTGAAAATATAGGGCCATTAATAAGTGCATATGGTTTTCTTTCGTTTTCTTTGTTTTCATATGACAAGAACAAAGAACAAAAGAAAAATGAAAAGAAAAAAAAAAAAAAAGGTGAACAGAGATGTTCAAAAATTATTATAGGATGCTTTTTTTTTTTTTTTTTTTGAAGTAGATAAGATTTTTTTTATAAAATGAAAATAGGTTATAAGGGTAAAGGTTGGTATGCCCAGATCATCCTAAAGAGGTGGATGACAACGCAGTGGTGATAACTTAAACCCAAATGTTCAGCGATGAGGACGAGTGCTCTACCAATCCATCTAAAAAAACATTGGCAAATAGGATATTGCTTATGTTTTAGTAGGTTAAGTGAATGTTTTTTTTTTTTTTTTTTTCCTTTTTTGAAATCATGACTACAAGTTTTTGCATATAAATAGGTGTATACAATTTCTTGAAATTAAATGTATATAATCTGCATTAAACATATAAATTGGATTTGAGAGAGAATAGTGGAAATTACGACATTAAAAAGTATTGATAGAATGCAAGTTGATCACACTCAGTGTCATTTTTGTAGAAGCATATTTCAATCCGGTTGATCATGATGCACCTTATAAGCCATGATCATCTCACAACCTCAAAGCCAATATAAAAGGGTGCCGATCGACTTGGTGTATCAAAAAGATAAGTGCCGATTTGATATTCACAGATATTTGGATCCTGAGAATCACGTGAAGAATCTATTTCAAGCCATTTGATTATATATATATATATATATCATATTGAAGAAAAATGGGTTACAAGATAGATACCAACTAGATTTAGTTGAATATCAGTACTATTTTAATTTCTTTAATTATTGAAGAATAATCTTTTAAAAGGGTACATATAATATTTAATTTTTAGTACTATTTTTTTTAATACTCTATTACTGAATTTTCCTTATATATACACTTGTTTTTTATTTTTGTAGTGACAAAAAGATCACTGTTTATATTTTTTCCCCCTAAGATCGAGAGAGTGAGATGATTCAAACTTTTGAGCTTAGAAGTATGGTTACATGCTAAACTTACTACCGCCTTGTTTAGGGACAACAAATTAGTGAACTTCTGACGTCTAATCTTGTTATTACTTTGAGTACTTATCCTTTAAAAAAAAAAAAGTGATATGATTACTAAATATTTTCCTAGTGTTTTTTTTTTAATTATTATATATATTGTTATTAATGAAACTGATTTGCCTATCTAGTTGCTAACTTGATCATATAAGTATTGGCCGCCGGTATGAGCAACCAAGCTGGCGAGAGACGTAGAGGTAGAAAAACAGAACATGGTATATATATACACACACACACACATATACACACACACACACACACACACACACATATATATATATATATATATATATAAGAAAAGTGAAAACGACATGATATTATGACATTAAATTCTTGGTTGGTACAATATTCTTGCAATCATGGCATTTGACCCTCTATGTCACTTTGCCTTGTGGTGATAATTTTATATAGTCTTTGAAAATCTCAGCTACCCATACGACTACTTGATGACTTCACACCCCCTTCCCCTGATAATTCTTTTTTACTTTTTTAATCCTAAACTATTACGTACTGCTATATATATATATATGTATATATAAAATACTAGAATTATACATTTCTCAATCTCTATTAAATATGTCGGACAGACGCGAGAAAATTAAGTGATTTATAAGTGTCATGATTTTTTTAATTAGTAATAATCGAGAAATTATAATTTAGTTGAGTCAATTTATGTGTCAACTAAATTCCTCCACCTAAAAGTCTTTGTGGTCAATCTACTTTGTGAGATGTGTGTTTTATTACTTGTAAAAAAAAAAAAAAAAAAAACTTTCTTAAATATGTATATACTAGGGTCTCTAATTTTTTGAAGAACTATATCCTTCTTATTACGTTCCATATTGTTAAAATAAAATGTGCAACATAATACTTATTTATCAATGTTACAAGGATGATATAATATTTATTTATATTACCTAATTGATATCAATGTTGGATCGAAAGGGTATTGCAATAATATGTGATAATTAAATTTCTCGATAATACGTCATTTTTACCTTATAATTCATTTGTATTACCTAATTAATGTCAAATGTTTCTAATCTTGTTAATTAGCTTTTGAATATTGAAAACGTACGTAGAAATCAAATAATTATAATATTTAAACTCCCAATTATAGCTTGATAAACTAACATACAATTGGCCTATGTTTTCCAAAAAGCCATAATGTTCAACCACTATATTGAATGCTGGTCCGAATTTTACCCCCTTTTTCTAATTTCCTTTAATTCTTTAAGTCTATGCAAAATGCAAACAATTAGAGACAAAAGTTCACTAAGTTGAAACAAAAATATATCGACTAAGGTTTTATTTGGTATTAATGTTTCTTTCTCTCTTTCTTTCTTTCCTTTTTTTTTTTTTTTTTTTCTTTTTGAAGGCTAAAATAGAAGTGTAAAATCTTTTCAAAAATCAAAGAAAATATAAAAAATAAAAATAAAATTGTCCATTATACACAGTCTCAAATTCTATACGAGATTTTTGTTTTTGTTTTTATTTTATTTTTTTATTTTATATTTTTTCTTGAGAAATCCCACTTGAGAATGTGAGAAGTTCATTGTCAATAATCATTCATTTTTTATTGACTAGGACATAAAGTCTAGACAAGTGTGCCACCTTGCATTAGCAAAATAACGAAGAAGTTATCACTTTGCTCACATCATATACATAGAAAAAATGGGGACTAACCTTTGATGGGACTGAAGCCATATCTCATCCCAATTTTCATTTCATTGTTCCAATTACATGAGGGGAAAAAGAATTATTGTCATGGGATCTTTCTCAAGTACCTTTGTTTCAAAGTTTCATCAATCATAAAGTTAAAAAAGAATAATAATAATAATAAATAATGAAAACCTCCAATTTTTATAGTTGAAAGTATGAGATCTTCTAATAATGAAATAAATCTTCATAATCAAAAAGCTTTAAACCCATTATGACCAAATGGGTTATGATCTAGCCACTTCCATTATGGCCAAGTGGCCCCTTGTTATTTTGACATGGCTCAGGATAAAGTAATTTAAATAAGTAATAGGTACATGATTGAAAATGACGTGCTAGATCAAAATTTATTTGATAAAAAGATCGGCTAAATTGAACTGGTGCACCCTAAATTTATCATATAGTTATAATATGTAACTTGAATTTTTAATTTTAGTTATTTTGTTCTGAATTTATTATGTAGTAATCTACACCCTAAAGACAACAACGTTAATTTTAATTTTAAATTTTTTTAATAAAAATTGACACGTGACTATCACATAATTAAGAGTATGAAAGGTCTTTTTTATTCAATCTTAACCAAATTTATATTTAAGACAAAATTAATTCACAAATTTCTATTTTGGTTAAACTTAATTAAAAATCTTAACTTCAATAAATTTTAGTTCAAATAAATAAAATTGACTATTCAAGCCATTAATTGGTGACTCATGTAAAAATCACATGTCAATTTCCTAAAAAAAAAAAATCAACAATGATATTAATATAGAACTACCGCATATTTGTAAGTTTAGGTATAAATTATGTAATTTAAAAATTAAAAATATAAATTATAACTGTAAGAGAAATTCAGAGAATATAAGTAAAAAAACCAAAGGATTTAAGTAAGCGAGGAAGGACATGGTCCCGCACATGTTATAACTTTTTATTAGGTCTTTTTAAAAAAAATAATAATAATAATTAACTTAATAAAATAATAAGATCACAGCTTTTAGGAATGTATATATAATGTTGTATTACATCTTGTTAATTGAAAATAGAAGCAGATATGACATAACATTCCAAAATAGGAACTATTGTGCACGGCCAGGTGGAGGTCAATCTCATGGCCTAAAACCACCACCACCGACCACTTTTTCTCACTCTCTGATAAAGCCTCCCACGTGCACTTGTGGGTTGGAATTTGGAATTTGAATATTCCAAACCAAAGAGAGCGCTCAGAAGAAAAAGGGTCCTAGATTTTTTTTTTTTTTTAATTAAATCTCTTATTATTATCTCTTCCCTCGTATGCCTACGTCAGTAGAAATTGTGAATTCTACGACGTTTTTTAACCATTATGAAAGCCACCACGATGGTTAAAAAATCATCGTGGAATATTTATAGATTCCACGACGGTTTTCTAATTATAATAAAATGGATGAAATAGCTGCAACATTTGAGATTTTAACTGCAATTATCACGACGGTTTCCAGTGAAAAACCATCGTGTAATGTCAATCTTCCATGACTATTTCCAATGGAAACCGTCATGGAAGACGGGCACAACGGTGTTATCTGAAAATTGTCGTGGAAGATTGTTTAAAAAGATTTATTATTATTTTTTTTGTGATTTTTCACGAGTAGCCTATCGTGCGTGCTATCAAATACATGGCCTGAAATAAAAACAACAAAACAATAATCATATTACATTATAAATGTGCACAATACAAATACAATACGTTAAATTACAAGTTTGTAGCCGATATTAAATGAACCGCATTACAAACTTGTCCATTCTCCCTTTAACTAAATCCATATGATCATTGGTAAATAAATAATAAAGACAAGAAGAAAAAACGACAACTTATTACTTTTCCTTGTGTTCTTTTGTTACCAAGGCAGACTTCAATAACTTGTCTATCAAACTTTTCCTCTTCAAAACCTATCGCAATATCAAAAATAATCACAAATTAAATCCTTGATAACAAAGTTAGTTCAAGCGAGATCATTAATTTCAACAATCAAAAATAACGAATGAATTTGATTTTAGCTTTTACATTAGATCCACATGGACTCAGATAAGGCATTATTCTATGTAATATTTCCTTGCACAATAAAAGAATGAAGAATGCATTTCAAATAATTGATGAATCAGAACTTACATGCTTGTGATACTTCTTTTCAAATTTACTCATCTCATCACTAATCTCCTCATCTTCCATCTGTGCCATGTTAGACTTAACAAAAAGAAAATAAAACTGTTATTAGCGACCGATCATATAAAAGAGAAAGAAAATGATAAAAAAAATCATGGCATATGTACACTATAACTGTTTTTGGTATGAAAAATTTCATTAGACAAGCACAACGAAACACATGAACCTAAGGAGTATAGTATACATGTGAAAAGAAATATGCATTATTGATCATACTTGTGCCACTGTTTTCCTTTCACACACACCGCAGATTGTACCCAAGGCCTTCACAATATAGACATTTTGTTCCCCCATCCACCCATTCCAAGAACTGCATGGTTGAACTGAAAACATAATAACTAATTCTATGATAATTATGATTATTTGATTACAATAATAAATAAATAAAAACAGTATGATTTTCACTTAAGATTCAATATTTGGTTCTCCTGTTCCGTCACATTCTGCAACAAAGAAAGTGGTTCATAATCGAAATTCTATTCATTGAGAAATTATATTATTGGCATAATTTTCATATTATTTTTCACTTCTCTCAACTTATAATCACTTGTTTCAAAATTACATATTTTCCTAATTATGATTCATAAGTTAAATATTATTATCACTACTATATATTAGATAGAAAGACTCTCTGCAAATTTTGATTTAAATATTGAATATCAAACGTGATTATCAATGAAAACTGTCATTTTTCTATCCATAATATTTGTCAGTTGGAATTACACAAAGGCTTGGGGGAAGATATGAATAGGGTAGGGGAGTAGAGGTCCGGGTGCTTCGTGGTGAAGCTATATATGTATAATATATACATATATACAGACAAGATATACACAAATTTTCTATTTAAAAAAGGAAGAATAGAAATATAATATTATACGATTGCGTCCAAGACTCTTTTCTGGAAAACAAGGGAGACGCCAAAACAGTTTGGTGCGGATAACTAAAAAAAAAAAAGACCCCTAGTTGAGTCGAACACGTCTGCTTGGACACCCCAATATTTACATTCCTTTTCTAGAACTAAGGAAAGTCAAATGCCTGATTGCGACTTTTGAAATTTACAGTATATACGCACACATACACACATATATATATATATATGTATATATAAACAGATCATTGTTTTTCAATCCCATAATTTCTAGACTCTAGAGAGTTGAGTAGAAACGTCAAAAAATATGCAAAATTTACGTCTTCTTCTTGTCCACCTAAATAAAAAAAAAAAAATATATATATATATATATATTTGAGAGTACATATAGAACTGATTTGGCAAAATTGCCCGTGTGATCCCCACCTTTGTTCAAAGTTAACTTTGGCTTCGACTTTTGAGGGTGGTGGTGCCTATTTTTGGGATTGTCTTCTTTTGACTGCAGTACTTTTGGGCGATATCTTCAAATGTTAAAATCCCATTTAGATTTTAAAATATCAATTTTAGATTAAATTTTCTCTCTTTTTTATTTTAAAAAATTTAAATTTTAAAAGTTCATAACTTTCTCATTTTAATATTGAAATGAGATAATTTTTATGTCAAAATAAAAATTCATAATTTTCTCCTTTTATTTTCTCTCTTTTCTCATTTCAATTTATATTAAATTTTATCTCTTTTCTATTTTTAAAAAACTTAAACTTTAAAAGTTCATAACTTTCTCATTTCAATATTGAAATAAGATGATTTTTATGTCAAAATACTCGTAATAACGAGACGAACAAGACAAGATCTATTTTGCATATTTTCTCCTGAACACGTATCAAATTTTTGTATTATTTTTTATATTATAAAATTTTTTCAAAATTTTCATTCCAAACATATATTTCCAACTTAATTTCTAAAACTACTATCTTTAAATGTCCCCATACGGCCCTCATAATGGTTTATCCGCTACAATAGTTGTTGGCTTCTTTGACTTTGAAAACCTTGATTAGCGTGAAAATTTCTACCATCTACACGTTAAAAATTTATTGACAAGATGTAGAATTATTTTAAGTAACACGTGATATTGTTAAAAACTATGTTTGCCTATGAATATGAAAATTTTAAATTAAAGTTTGTTAATTTTTTAAAAATTATAATTTTTTTAATTTTTTAAAAATTAATTATAAATTTTTTTAACTTTTCAGAAAAGATAAAGGACTAATTTGGTTATAAGTTCATTTTAAAATAAATTGTATTTTTTTTATCATGATTTTTATCTTTTCTGAAATTTTTTTTTATCTTTTCTGAAAAATTACTATTGAAACTTAAAAATTTTAAACAAAACTCATTCACCAAACATTCTCAAAAATTAAGATGAAAATATATAATTTAATTAAAGTTAAAGTTAAAACCATAAACAGAATCTATATATTTCTCGATTACTAAAATAACAGTACTTGTTGATATGATTTAAATACAATTTATATCATAAATTTTACCGAGCTTATTCTCTTGATTAGACCATTGCTTTTACATTGCAATTATTTTTTTCCTTTCTCTTTTTTGGTTCGGTGGAAGCTTTTACCTTACAATTAGGTACAACTGAAAGCTGTAAAATCCTTGCTACTTTCTTTTTGGTGGAAAAAACTGTAATTTTCTGATTTTGTAGGTACACCAGAGGTTTGAAAATGAAAATGCAGTAAAGTCTTTTGGGGTGAAAGAACAGTCAGATATGCATTGATTAACATTTTTTATTAAGATTAAAAAAAATATGTTGCTTTGGAAGTTTAAAAAAAAAAAAAAAAAGATGATGATCATCGAATTTTAGAGAGCACACAATCAAGAAAAATGGTAAATTTTGTTAATCTTCCTATTTTCTCTTGATTGGAAAAAGAAAAATATTCTCTGTGTAGCAGTTTTTCAAAAGGGTTTAGTAGAAACGACGGAGAGAGAGAGAGGAAAAAAAAAAAAGCTTGGAGTGAGAAGGACAGCCCTCCCTCTTTTGTTGTTATTGTTTATTAATGAAATTATTAACATCAATATTAAGAATTAATCGCACATAATAATAATATAATTTGGTGACACATTATTATTATTTTTTTTTTGGAACTTTGGTGACACGTTATTTAGACGATATGTAGTAGGTAACATTTGGACTCCTTCCTCTACCAAATTATTCTTGATTTCTTCCTCTATTTTTTTTTTCTTCTTTTGCTATATTTTCTGTCACGTGAGAAAATTTTGTCTTAGTTAAAGTTACACGGTTTTATCACTTAATGCAATGCAAAAATGACCGTTGATAAGAAAAAAAAAAAAGTATTATAATCGTCTTTATTGATGATATACATACACCAACAAAATCAGAATTTCATAATTAGACAGGATGCAATTAATTTACATTTTATTATTTAATATTCCAAATCCATCCCCATAATAAAAAAAAATACAAAATAATATCATTCTAAACAATTAATAACATCTCTTCCTCGTGCACAAAAATTTGCATTGACCAAAAGAAAAGAAGAAACGCATGCCAGAGCCGGAAAAAAAAAAAAAAAAAAAAAAAAAAAGTGGGGGAGAAACGCATGCTAAAGAATTGTCTGCTAGTGGCAGAAAATAATTGAAAAAAAATTCAAACACAAGGACAAAAAAAAAAAAAAAAAGAAAAAAGAAAAGATCAATGAAGATGAAGAATTGGTCATTCGTTCTTCATTCGTTTCCCATGCAATATATATTTTTAGGATATAAAGCATACACATATATTCAAACAAAATCCAACTATATTTTGACAAACCGTTTTGTCATGAGCAATACATGGACATGCTCATAGGACATGTTATTTTGAGTGAATTCAAATTTTAGGTCATTTTAAAATAGGCATATTTAATTCCTTTTGATTATAACCCACCAATTAGCAAATATATTTTAGGTGTCAACATTAATATTGTGCATTGGTCTTAAAACTACGTACATCAAGATGTTAAAATATAACAAACGTCGACATTTTTAATTAGATAAAAAAGGGCTTTCAACGATTTCTTTAATATGATCAAAATTGTGTTGTTTGAGTAAATTTCGTCTTCTCAATCCTCACTATTCACGTGTCATCCTAGACCAATAAAATGACCAACCTAGACAAAAAGGAAATTATATATGGTTAAAACATGACTGTAATCTCTTAGAGTCAACGAATAACAATTTAAGAGGATCAATTTGATTACTCCCTAAGATACCGGGAAAAATAATCTGAAAAAGCTTCTTATTTAGAAAATTATTAGGCCAAGATTTGACTTATCTTGTAAAATTGATATCAATAAGGAATTAAGGAGAATACAAATGATATGTCTAACTAGGCATTAAAGAGGTAGCGGCCATAAAAGAGAGAATACCAATTGATGGAGAACAAACAATTACGCCCAACTCTTCCGGACAATTCTTCCTCAATTGTTGTTCATAATTAAGCTATCCGAAGTTCTTTTGTACTTGATTCTCTTATCATTGAATATCTTAGCATCCAAAAAGAACGTAAACTCGGTCAAATTAGAGGAATCTTTATAAATTTCATCTTTATTATTTATTTTCTACATTCACTTATTTGTTTATATGCTATATCAATTTGAGGCTCGGATCCAAATCATATTATATTCAAATCAAACATTTATTTTTAAGCAAATTGACTTAGATTTTATCTTCTAAAATATCAATAACAAACTAAACATAACTAAGAAAATGCCATACAGACTTGAAGTTGGGTGTGTGAAGTCAAATAATCAAAAGCTTGTCAAAGCAGGAAAAGGGTATTTATGGAAATTCAACAAAGCGGTTAGACCGAGACCGAGAAAATGATGTGGCGGCGACAGGCGTCAAACTTTCCGTCAATCAAACACAACCCCCCCCCCCCCCCCCCCCCAAAACACAAAAAAGAAGTTTCTCTCTCTCTCTCTCTAGAATGTTTTTCAGTCCAGCTTCAATTCAAGTCTAATACCTATCTAAAAATAGTAAATAAAATACAAAAAATAAAAAAATAAAAAAGAATTATTTATAGGGCTTCCCCACATCAATAATCGAACTTTACACCCCCCAAACCCAAACTCTGCTCCACTGTGAGATTGTGTTCTAACTTCTAACTAACCAAACCCATCAGAATCTGACCCCTCTAGTTTCTAATTTTTTAATTTTTTAACCCTTCCCTCCCCCAAAAAAAAAAAAAAAAATTTATTTATTCCAAAGGTTAGAGCAGAAGAAAAAGAAAAAGAAAAAGAAAAAAAGAAAGAAAGAAAGGGAAACAGATGTGCTCTCAAAAAGTACTCCCAGAATAAGCCAAATTATTTTTATTTCTTTTTTTAAATTTTTTTACATTTCATTTCACCGACGTATACAATTCTCTCTCTGCACCCATACAATCCACTTGTTCTCTCTCTCTCTCTCTCTCTCTCTCTTTTATTTCATTTTTTGTGTTCTGCAGCGTCTCTCTGCTATAAGCCGACGACGAACTCCGCGCTGGCAAAGATTCCTTCTTTCCTTTTCTTTTTTTTTTTTTCTTTTTTTTTTCTTTTTCTCTTTCTTTTTCCTTTATCTTCTCCCTGTTTCCCAACCCTAAAAAATTTTCCCGACAAACAAACGGTGCCGGCTATCGCCATCACCGTCGCAATCATCAGGGTGACGCCGATTGATTTCCTGATTTACCAGCAATAACCTTCCCTGTCTTCGTCACACCCCCAATTTTCCCAACCGAAACCGCCATAGTTGTCGAGCTGGTGGTTCTCTTCAGCTGAGCTGAGAGAGGAGGAGAGAGAAAGAGAGTTTTTTTTTTTTTTTTCTCTCTCTCTCTCTCTCTTTCTCTTATGGGCTGCACCAGCTCCAAGCTCGACGATCTACCGGCGGTGGCGCTCTGCCGCGAGCGCTGCGCGTTTCTTGATGAAGCGATTCACCAGCGGTATGCTCTCGCCGAGGCTCACTTCGCGTACATTCACTCTCTCAAAGGAATCGGTAACTCTCTACACAAATTCGTTGAGCAGGACTTGGCTAATAATCATCGATCTTCTTCTTCCCCTGGCTCGCCGCCTCCGACGAAGCTCAATCTCCCTCCTCAGAGAAAGGCGATCCCGATGTTCATCACGCCGTCCAAGCGTCGAAATCCGCGCCTCACCCTCACTCCGACGCGCACCTCGAATTCCACTCCGACTCCGATTCCGACGATTCCGGTTCGCTTCACCACTCCGACGACGACCACGACCACCTCTCGCCGTTGCACGGCACCGGCGGTCACTACGGTCAGTACATGGAGTCGGATCAAGGAGCCCTAGGTCCGTACGCCGGCGGGTTTATGCACATGAATTTCATGAAGAACAAAGCGACGCCGTCTGTGGTCTACGAGCAGAGGCCTCTCGGTCCCGAGACAGTTTATCACGTGGGTGAATCGTCTTCTTCCACTTCTTATTATCCTTATAATAATAATAATTATGTGAACCCCAATCCTAATCCTTATCTCAATTACGGATATTCCAATTACGACGGTGGAATTGGCGGCTACTACGGTGGTTCCACGCCGCCTCCCTACGGGACTAATGCTCCGGCGCCGGCGGCGTCTTCTTCGAAGCCGCCTCCACCGCCTTCGCCACCGAGGGCTTCACCGTGGGAGTTTTTGAATCCGTTCGAAACCAACGACAGTTACTATTCTCAGTACACGCCGAGCCGGGACTCGAGGGAGGTGAGGGAAGAGGAGGGGATTCCGGACTTGGAAGAGGAGGACTACCATCACGAGGTTGTGAAGGAGGTTCACGGACATCAGAAGTTCGCCGGAGACGGCGGGAAGCATTCGAAGTCCGATGTGGACGACAAGGTGGTTGATGAACCGGACGTGTCGCTTTACCAGACGAGGCCGAGCGTTTCGATGGAGAACGAGCGTGGGGTTGAGTATGAGGTTCACGTGGTGGACAAGAAGGTTGTCGACGACGAGGAGAGGTCCAAGGGTAGTGGCAGTGGGCCCGGGTTTAAGGGCCGAGGTGGTTCCCGGGATGTTTTCGAAGTGGTAAGAGAAATTGAGGATCAGTTTCAGCGAGCTTCCGAGTCTGGGAATGAAATTGCCCAGATCCTCGAGGTGGGCAAGCTTCCGTATGGCCGTAAACATGGTATGGATTTTGAAATTTTAGTTTTTCTGCTTTTGTTTGCTTGATCTGTGAGAAATTTTGTGTCGTTTTGTTCTTTGGTGCCTAATTTAGAAGCATTACGCCGGATCACTTACGGAAGTTATCTATATGGCAAGCTGAAGCATTCTTTTTTAGAACATTCAATTTGAGTGATTTGGGATTAGTTCAGTTGCAGTTTTAACTTTCAGTTTATGTTGTGAAGCAGTTTCTTCCAAGATGTTGCATGCGGTTACTCCATCTTTATCAGTAATGTCATCGCAGCCGTCTACTTCTAAGGGAGCGGAGTCCTCATCCTCTGCCGACAAGAATGGTCCCGCCCAGTTGGACTTTGAAGAAGAGTTACGGACGAGATCGAGAAATCTTTCTTCTACATTGCACAAGCTATATCTTTGGGAAAAGAAGCTCTACAATGAAGTTAAGGTATGCTTGCTAGCAGTCACACTATGTACTTCTACCGTGTTTTGCGCATTGAGTTTCATGAGAAAGTTGGACTTCTCTCACTATTCTGTGCTAAATTTATGTTCCCACCCTTAATTTACTGTGATTTTATATGTGGTGTGTATAATTCAAGTTTATCAGAATCGAGTGATGCACAGAACGAACATCTTTTGTGAAAGGTCTGACTGGTGGAATGAAGTATGAAGGATGATTCTTGTTTGATGCTTTTGAGGTCTTATCAAATCATAGTGCATCAATCAACTAAATGACAATTGTCCCACGTGGGGGCCTATTTGAAGAAAAATACTTTTTTACTGTAGCAATTTTCATGTGACAAGTTGGATAAAAATCTTTTGGGTATTTTGATCTTTCTTGGTTATTATCAGGGATTACAAATTTGAGGTGTTAGCGTGTTGAACATCCATGTCTGTCTATGTCTACCCTTGATATGCTGCTTAAATGGTACAAAATTATGACTATATCTGCAGGTCGAGGAAAAGATGCGTGTAATACATGATAGAAAGTGCCGTAAGCTGAAGCGTTTAGACGAAAGGGGTGCTGAGGTGCACAAAATTGATACAACTAGGACTTTGATAAGGAGTCTCTCTACAAAGATAAGAATTGCAATTCAAGTTGTTGATAAGATATCAGTGACAATAAATAAGATCAGGGATGAAGAACTATGGCCACAACTAAATGAGTTAATTCAAGGGTACGTGAAATTTCTGGTTCTATTTTGCATTTTTGGTCCTAAATACTAGTCTGATTTGGCCGGGCCATGTTTCATAGAAAATTCAGCTCACGGTTTAGGTTTTATGGTGTTCGTATGTTCTTTCGGGCATACTTTGTCATTATCAATGTCAGTAGACATTTTGTCCTATTGTCATCTTTGGTTAAAGTATCTGGTTTGACAATTTTGGTTCTGTTTTTATTCATTGTCATTATCGTGATTATTGAATTGTATTAGTTATTCAAAAAAGCAAATGTTGATATCATGGTTATTTTATTATGTACGTTGTTATCAAGTCCTTTTAGCTATATTGTGATTGTTTAATTAACAGTAAAAACTAATGTGGATGTGGAGTATGCCTATTGGTAACTTTGTAGGACAAGTCTGACTTGGGTCAGATTGAAATCCTTTTGGTCTGGAAGCTTTTGTAATATGTGCTGTGTTGAAGATATAGAAAACTTCCACAAGTATTTAGGCTTTGTTATTAGTTAGAGAATAAAAGTGACGGGAAATATTGGCAGTGGTCAACTCAAAATGAGGAGAAGAAAGATTTTTTTGCCAACTAAGGTGTTATATATATATATATTTCCCCCCCACAGAATTTCAATTATTTTGCTTGTCCATTTACTTGCAAATTTGCAATTAGTCCTCATATTGGACTGCACAGACCACGAATGACAGGAAAGGTTGAGGATTATGGGTACTAATGTTAGGCTGAAAATTAATTTTAAAACTTGGTGGATCTGGTTGCGGAAGAAGTTTTTGCCTTCTTCATATGCTTATAAGTTATACGTGACATTTACATCTGGTGTTTCTGAAGAACATATGAGCAAGTGTTCTCACGTTTCCTGATTATTGATAAGTTGGAATTTTGTCATTTGTAGAAGATGTATAAGTTTCATCGATATTATGCTCATGATTGAGATTCTCATTGGCATTTGACTTGGCATATCTTCAGGTTACATAGGATGTGGAAATGTATGCTTGAATGCCATCGTATTCAATGTGAAGCCATCAGAGAAGCTAGAGGTTTAGGTTCCATTGGATCCGGTAAAAAGCTTGGCGATGCACATCTTGCAGCCACTTTGCAGTTTGGGCGCGAGCTTCTTAACTGGACTTTTAGATTCTCTACTTGGATAAGTGCCCAAAAGGGTTACGTGAGGGCCTTAAATCAGTGGCTTGTCAAGTGTCTTTTGTACGAACCTGAAGAAACAGCAGATGGAGTAGTTCCTTTTTCACCTGGCAGGTTAGGCGCGCCTCCTATTTTTGTAATCTGTAATCAGTGGTCACAAGCTATGGAGAGGATATCTGAAAAAGAAGTGGTTGATTCGATGCGTGTATTCACGATGAGTGTTCTTCAGATTTGGGAACATGATAAGCAGGAAGCACGCCAGAGGATGATGGCAAACAAGGATCTGGAGAGAAAAGTGAAGAACATGGATAGAGAGGACCAGAAGATGCAGAAGGAGATCCAAGCATTTGACAAGAAAATGGTGCTGGTCTCGGGGCAAAATAACGGTCTCCCAGTAAGTGGGCATATTGTACATCAAAGTGACACCAGCAATATTAGTGTACAGGCTAGTTTGCAATGCATTTTTGAGGCCATGGAAAGGTTCACTGCCAACTCCATGAAAGCTTATGAGGAGCTTTTGCAGCGTAGCGAAGAAGAAATGGTTTCTAGGCAGCAAGAGAGAGTTTCGTAGGCCATTTTACGAGGTCTGAGTTATGCCCATCTATTTGGGTTGGCAAGTCGAGTGATCTGAAGCTCATCTTTGACACCATATCCCTTGCCTTGAATCTTGCTGTCCACACAAGGACTTTGATAAACATGTCGAAGCCGGAAGAGCGTGCATTACTTACAGCAACCCACCCCGACCCGTGCTTATATTAAACTCGCTATATTGCCTACGAGCATTGCATTAAGCACAAGGAAAGTATTTGTTTTAGCAACATCAGATTCACAAGCTGATTCTGGGGCAAGTTACAAATAAGCTGGCTGAGGCTATTTTTCCCGTACCGAACCAGTTGTTTTCATCATGATCTCCAAAGCCAAATGCCTCAAATGCAATCAGGGGTCTGCTCTGAATTCTTGACATCATATTGCAATTTGGCAGTGTGTGGGCACCGCCGCACCGACACTGAGCGCGGAGAATCCATGAGCTTCCTTTCAACAAAACGAGGAGCAGGAAGGCCTGCAGATTACACAATCCCAGTAAGCGGATTTCCTTTTCAGTTTTGCATTATCGAGTTTCCGTGTAGGTTTTATTCATGGGCTGCTTGCAGTGACGCAAGTCACCTGAATGCCCATCAATTATAAACACCTTGTACAATAGATACATATATATATATATAAATATATATATATATTTTTTTTCTCCTGTGACTTTTTTTTTAGGTATTTCATTTATATTAAATTATTGACTTTATTGTACAGAAGACTTTTTTGACATTTTAGCTGAGTGAACACTTAAAATAAAAGCGGGTTTTGATTTGGACCAAATAATTCTTTTTCCTTTAATATATAGTTTTGATTATGAGTTTGGCAGCATTTTACTTGCGGATTCGACTCATATATCCTCTTATTTGTGTCCTCCTCTGTGGTCATCCGATATTATAATTATTTTTGACGTGATATGAAATTTTAATTGAATAATATCTTAATTAACATGTCATGATATTATTAGAGTATCATGAAATGTGTCCTCTTCTGTGGTCATCCGATATTATCATTATTTTTGACGTGATATGAAATTTTAATTAAAATTAATATCTTAATTAAAATGTCATGATATTATTAGAGTATCATGAAAGGGATACGGGAGTCGATTGATTGATTGAGTTTTAACTAGTAAAATTTCTCACGAATAGATAAGCTTTTTCGGCTGTATGTATGCAACTAGCCGAAAAATAGAAAGGGCTAAAATTGACTAAACTTTGGCAAAATGCAACGTATAGTTTAGTGCAAGTACAAATATTCATAGTCAGCAGAAATGAAGAAGTAAATGGCATGATAAAAGGATCAGAAAATCCAAAGGATGAGCACAAAAATAAATCAAATCCAACCAAAACGTACTAGGTTCTTGCTCTTCTCTAATCTCTGATATGCGCAAGTGGTTGGTATCTATTAATAATATTATTCGCCAAACACGACATGAAATATGATGTTCATCTTATACTTGAACCGACTGGCTACTGGTGAGAGGACAACTCCTCCAGTACAATTTGCTTTTATTCTTATTGAGATGCATTCCCAAAGCAAAACTTGCTTTTGAATTTCCACTTTTCCCATTTCATATGATAGAAAAGTTTCTCCTCTCATGTATACATGGTTTTTCCACTTTATGTATTATCATCATGAGAGGAGAGAAATAGGCCAAAAATATCTAGTAACAATAATAAATAGCATAATGCTTACGAAATATTATTTGCCATAAAATTATCCAAAAAAATATACTTAAGAATAAATATTTGCGGTACATATCATATTTATGATAAATAATTTATTTATGAAGCATGTTTATGATAAAATTATCTTAAATTTTTTTATAAATAAAGAATTTATCATAAATATACTATTTACCTCTTATGTTTATAAAATATATTGTTTAAACATTTTTAAAAATAGTCTATTTGCTGTAATTTCCCTACTTAATAAAAACAAATATTTGAGAGTCAATAAATATGTTTGTATATAACAGGTTTTTTGTATGGATTTTCTCGACATTACTTCCAATATAACATATAAAAATATATAAAAATGAAGAAAAAAAAAAGAGAGTAAGATTTCAGCGCGTAAAGACGTTGGAAGGATGTAAAAGTAGTTTGAGATGATTAAATATTGAGTGTTACTCCCTTCTAATATTAATATTACTGTTATGTTATATATGTATATATTATTTATCGTTTCTCGAAAATGAAGAAATAGACAACAAGTCTATGGAGAATCTCCTTGTTAACATTCTTTTTTTTTTTTACCACCCCCCCCCCTCCCCCCGCGACGAAATTCTAGTTCTCCCTCTTGTCATGAGAGGGGAAAAGAAAAGGATAATGACATCTACTCCAAGTATGATTCTAAGTACTATTGACTAAAGAAATGTAATAGTTCTTTTTTTTTTTTTTTTGATATCTTTTTTTTTTTGTGGGGGGGGGGGGGGGGCGGGGCGCATAGCATTATCGAAAGGGTGACCAACTATGACTGAGGACTGTTAGCAGAGAGGGGAAAAAAAAAAAAAAAAGAAGAAGAAGAAGAAGAAGAAGAAGAAGAAAAGAGTGGCATATCATGATTTATATCCCACAAAGGAACACTTCATTTGGTAGAGAACATATGCTTTCCAATCAGATTTACACTTATAATACTCAGGACCCATCACAGACAACTCAACAAGTCCAGCTCTCAAATAATGGTTAATGTCCTTTTTAAACCCAAAAAAAAAAAAAAAAAAAAAAAAAAAAATCACAACACCACAGGACACAAGTACATAAAAATTAATGTTTTTTATTTCATTTTTTTTTTTTTTTACAGCAATTCAATAATTCTTCTGTCCGTAGAAGATGATATGAAGAGTTCCATCAAATTCAATACAGCCCGAAATTTTGAACAGCTCTTCAGATTCTACAATTTGTCGTGACACATAATATATATATATATATATATATATTTATATATATATTTTTCAAAAAGAGTGGAATAAAAGCGAAAAAAAGTGACCCTAAAAAAAAAAAAAAAAAAAGCACGGGTGGATTCCATATTTTGCCTGTTAGCGTACTTCTATGGATGCTAAAGGAAAAAAAAAATTTTTGAATGCTTAAGGACTACTCTTTAAAAAAAAGAAATGGATTTCTAATGTCTCCGGGGAGAAAATGATGAATTAATTCCGGCCTTTATTTTTTAATAAATAAAGTAAAATAGAATTGAAAGACGCCAAGAAAACAAATATAAATAAATCATACAATCCTTAAAACCCTTTTCACATTTTACTGATGTTGACGTGCCTTAAAAAAAAAAATATAAATTAATGAAAATAATTTATTGACAAAGCCGCCTCTAATTGATAATTACAAAGTAATAATATCCAAACTATCTCATTCGCTTCGAAAAATTATAATTTATTTCATATAATTTTGTGAACTAGATTTTTATTAAATTTCATTGAATTATTATTATCTATTTTTTGTTCACTACCATTTGACTGTTAGAAACCGTGTCTCAGTGATTATTCAGTGAGTAAGAAGCATAAGTTAACTAAAATAACTGTTTAGGATGTCCATAATCATCCTTAATCAGAACACCAACTTTTTATTTATTTCTAATTTTTTCTTTTTTCATAAATAAGGAAACCAGAGAGGAAAATACAGAGGAAAGCTTTTTTTTTTTTTTCATCTCTCTATCTTTCTCTCTCCTTTTCTACTTTTAATTCACCCACCCGCCCATCTACTAATTTCATTCATCCATGGTTTCTCTTTAAGCAGCTCCGAACAGTGAAGAAGAGGAGAGGAGGAGAGAGAAAGTTAGAGAGAGAGAGAGAGAAAGAGAGTGATGGGTTGCTGTCAATCGTTTTTCTGTGGCGACGAAGGTGTAGCAGCTGAGGAAGAGAAGAACGGGAACGTCCAGGGTCAGGTCCAACAGCAGCTCCACCAGACCACCCCGACCCAACACAACCACCACCACCACCACCCGCCGCCGACGGTGGGGCCGGAGCCGCCAAGCTTGGCGGGTTCGGGCACGGGACCAGGACCCGGACGAGCGCCGGCGGCGTTCAGCGAGTTCTCGCTGGTGGAGCTGAAAGCCGCGACCAACAACTTCAGCGCCGACTTCATCGTCTCCGAGAGCGGCGAGAAGGCTGCCAACGTCGTCTACAAGGGCCGCCTCCAGAATCGCTCCTGGATCGCCGTCAAGAAGTTCACCAAGCTCGCCTGGCCCGATCCCAAGCAGTTCGCCGTACCAATTCCCTCTCTCTCTCTCTCTCTCTCTCTTTCTTGTGCTTGTTTTGTGTAATTTCGGTGAAACTAAGGATGTTTGTTTTTGTGTTTGTGTTTGTTTAGGAGGAGGCGAGAGAGGTGGGGAAGTTGAGGCACCGGAGGGTGGCGAACTTGATTGGGTACTGCTGTGATGAGGAAGAGAGGCTGCTCGTTGCTGAGTTCATGCCTAATGATACTCTTGCTAAGCATTTGTTCCACTGTATGTTTACTCTGTTTTGTTCAATTTGAATTGCTTCAGTTCCTTTATTTTTTTATTTTTAGCTTCTTTTAGTTATGCCCTTTTGCGAAGAATCTCCGAAATGCTTTCTTTGAATGTTGAATTGATCTAACAACAGATGTTGAATGTAGTTTAGGCATGGCAGTATTACTCTCTCTCTCTCTTTATTATGCTCTACATTTGTTTCTAGATATGTTGGACCCTTATTAAGATTTAGACTCACTAATCTTTTACTACTGAGAGCAATAAAATTGAGGTAAAAACATAAACCAAGCACGCACGAGATTTATATAAAGGTTCATGGGAAATTTTGCTAGAATGAAGAAGGTTATAAGGTTGATCCATGTGCTAACTTTGCGAGATGAGGCGATAATTAAGCCATACACACTTAACATCAACAATGTCTTTGTTGCTAGTGTGGCAATACGGGATTAGTGCATTTCTAATTTCGTAATGGATCCCAATTGATTTTTCTTCTTGCCATTGATAGTTTAGAAATTTCTTCTTTTTCTTATAGTTGATAATGTTACTTTTCTTTTTCTTTTTTCCTTTCCTTTTGTGTGCGCGCGCGTGTGTGTTTTCCTTTTGGTATGCTATATGTTTTTCCGTTATAGATTCTGAAAGGAATCAACTGAGGTTATTTAATCTCTGTTGTTTTGTTCTTTTAGCTTAAAATGGTAAGGAATTGGACTTTGCTTATCTTAGATTCTTTATCTGTTCTTGGCAGGGGAAAATCAAACAATTGAGTGGTCCATGCGTTTAAGAGTGTCACTTTATATCGCTGAAGCCTTGGATTATTGTGGTACTGAGGGTTTCCCAATATACCATGATTTGAATGCTTATAGGGTTCTCTTTGATGAGGTATTGTTCCTTGAATTCAGTATTTATTCTAATTTTTTTCTTTTGCATGTGTTGTGGTTTCATTTGTGTTATTTCTTAAATAAACTTGTAGGATGGTGATCCACGCCTTTCATGTTTCGGCTTGATGAAAAATAGTAGGGATGGGAAAAGTTATAGCACTAATCTTGCCTATACACCTCCTGAGTATTTAAAACACGGTAATAATTACTCTAGTCTGATTATCACCTCTCCTTTCCGTTACTTTTCTTGTTCATTTTTAGTTTTCCAAATCAAGAGTGTACCTATTCCTTGCATAGATTCTAAATTGTGAGGAAATATGGAAAACCCACCATCTGAAGTTCCTTTTATGCACTATATTTTCTAGAAATAGTCCCTGTATTGTATTGTTATATTTCTAATGTTTCATGGTAGTTTTCTTCTATTTGTTTGACTTCTTAGTTGTTGCAACTGTCTATTATTTCGGTATTTTAGGAAGAGTCACTCGAGAAAGTGTTATCTACAGTTTTGGCACTGTCCTTCTGGATCTGCTAAGTGGCAAGCATATCCCTCCAAGTCATGTAAGTGGCTTATTTTGTAGCGCATGTTATTCATATTTGCATTTAGCTGCCTTTGTTAAATAGTGCTGCCGTTATGCCATCTGAGAGTGTCAAGAAGTTGTTTGTTGCTACTCAAACTTTAACTAGAGGGCTATCGGTTATGAGTTTCTTCTATGATTATTTTTCTTAAAAACAAGTTTTCTGTCAGTCTTGGACTATTATCAAACCTCCAACTTTTGAACTTTACATGCGTGGAAATTCGTCTGGGAGTATAAGATGTTTTTATGGCAATGGGGCTAGTTGTTCAATGCTTGTTATTTTATATACAAAAATGCTATGGCAATAATTTGATCTCAGTTTTTGTTTATAGGCTCTTGACGTGATACGCGAAAAGAACATTGTTCTTTTGATGGACTCACATCTGGAAGGAAAGTTTTCTACAGAATTTGCAATAGTGGTTGTTAATCTTGCTTCAAAATGTTTGCAATATGAACCTAGGGAGCGGCCTAGTACGAAGGAGCTTGTTTCAACACTTGCTCCTCTCCACACTACACCTGATGTAAGAGGCTTTTCTGTTATTGCAGTATCAAGTTTGTTGTTCCATTCTTCTGAGATGCATCAGTTTTGTTTATTGAGTGATTCATCGTTTACACGACTCCATAAACGGTGTTTACTGGACTTGGATAAAAAACCTGCACGCTTGACATGGGAAAAAAAAAAAGTAATTGCCTTTAGTTGAAAATCTAATTACAATATTTATGGGGTTGCAGGTTCCGTCTTATTCCATGCTTGGAATTCCAAAGCACGAGGAAGCCCCTTCCACCCCGCCAAGGCCCCTTTCACCAATGGGCGAGGCCTGTTCACGGATGGACCTCACAGCAATTCATCAAATCTTGGTTACGACGCACTACAGAGATGACGAAGGAACCAATGAGGTAAGTAAAAGATCTTGCATTATTTTTCATATGCCTTTCAACAATCTACAGTCAGAGTATATATTCACATGAAATTATCGATGGATTCAGTTATCGTTCCAAGAGTGGACTCAGCAAATAAGAGACATGCTGGAGGCAAGAAAGCGAGGTGACTTCGCATTCAAGGACAAAGATTTCAAAACTGCCATCGACTGTTATTCCCAGGTATAAATCAGTTTCATGCTTGAATGGAAAGTCTTTAACTACTGCACACAATTCCTTATGGTAACGAGAGAAGCTTAAACTACGATTAGGACCTGGATCACGATACGATCTTTCTTTTTCTTGTGCAGTTCATTAATGTAGGAACAATGGTCTCTCCGACTGTTTTTGCTAGACGCAGTTTGTGCTATCTGTTGTGTGATCAACCTGATCCCGCCCTTCGAGACGCGATGCAAGCGCAGTGTGTTTATCCGGATTGGCCTACGGCGTTTTACATGCAGTCGGTAGCTCTTGCCAAGTTGGACATGCACAAGGATGCGGCCGACATGTTGAACGAGGCAACCTCATTAGAAGAGAAGAGGCAACGAGGTGGGAGGGGATAGTGAGTAATGAGAATCAAACTCTGACAAAACCCATTCAACACTAAAAATGTTGCCGAGGCTGACCCAAATTTGTATAAAATCTGAGTTGCGAATCAAAATTTCTTTCTCAATTGAATTGTCTATATACTATATGTATAAAAAGAAGCTGTCCTATTCATGATAAAAAAGTTTGTCATTTTCATCCATTCACTTCTCTCTCTCTCTGTTTTTTCCGAAAGAAAATTTGCATACAACCTTTTGTTGTCTTTTTACAAAATTTTCTAGCTGAAGAAGCTTAAATAGGACAATAACAGTAAGTGAGATTAATATTTTTGCTCGCTTATTATTATATCCTAGAGCATGGTTATGAAAACTAGTTAGCGTACTTTTTGACAAAATTACGTTTTATACTTGCATTCCAATGCGATAAGAAGAAAAGATTAGAAAAATAAGAGTCTGCAAAAATGGTCTAATTGGTATTGATATCTTGGAAACTGATTGCAAAACATTTGTGGACGAGCTAATTAAAGAATTGTCCGTTTCACACAGTTTTTACTTTTGTTTTTAACAAGTAGAAGAAGAAAAGTAAAAGCTGTGACTTCTTAGTAAGTGTTCAGAATCATAGAGCTTATGATGTCAAAATGATTTTAAAGATTTCTATCAAGTAAGAAAAATATTAAAATAAAGTTCATAATGTCTAACTTAAACTTTATTGTAAGTGTTAGAGTACAATGACCCGAATTCTGTTTTGACATGGCTCGAAAAACTCGCGGTGTGAAATATGTGGTGAAGTTTTAATTATAAGATTTTTTGAGAGTTTGTGGTGGTAGCTCGACCTAATCCCGTATCCCACCATTGAGCCCGTGTTACGTTTTGGAGTTTGGGTATATATATGATGTAAATTTAAGGTTTTATTATTATTATTTTGTGTAGCCGTTCCCTCTTATACTTATATTTAATTTAGTAGATTTTCTTCTTCTCTACCCGTGATTTTTTCTCATCTAAGCTTTTTCACGTATATCTGTGCATTCTTGTTTTTCGTGTTTTTTGTTACCTATTCTCATTCCTTAATTTTGTAATAATAAGTTTTAAATAAGAAGAGTTTATATCAAAAACTACATTTTTTTTAACTTTGACAAGAAGTACTTTTAGAAACTGGAAGTTTTTCTGTAGATTATCCAAATACTTTTATAAGCTATTTTTAAACCTTAAAAGTCAAAAATAATTTTTAAGAGCTCTGCCAAACATGCCAAAGACTCCCTTCTGATATAGGACCAATCCTTGATGATGTCGTTTCTCTTATGCAAGATGCCAGTTGTGCGCTGTGTCGTTTTGTCCCTAGGCAGGGTAAATTGTTGCTCATGTATTGGCTAGATATGCCTTCCCTAATTCTTGGCGTTCTTAATTAAAGTTCCTTTCTGCCCTTAAAAGAAACAAGACACGCACATATACATACATACATACATACATATACATATACATATATATATATATATATGTAATGTGTTTTTTTAGAGGACATTCATACATCTATTTATGATATATTATAGGCAAAGGATTCGAATCAAATCAAGATATGCTATTTTGGATTTTCTGTCTTATTGACTATCCTCCAAATAGTATCATGCAACATCATCTGAATTTAAAAATTTAGCCATATAAAAAATGCTAAATATTAAAAATTTGTGAACAAATTGATGACTTGTCAAAAGCCGAGTGGGTTACCATTGACATAAAAAAATAAGACAACAGATCTAAAATATGTGAACATATAAAATCAGCACTAGAGTCACTTCAGAATGAGTGGGACAGCCGTCTTTATTAACTTATTTTGTCATTTAAAATAAGCTTTAAAAAGTATATAATTTTTCTTCTTTTACCCTAATTGAGATTCATATTTTGCATGTACGTTTGCACTAAACTTTATGTATTTTCATTTTTATCTTTATATATATATTTTTAGAAAATTTAGTTTATACCCCACTGAAAAAGAAGGTCGGCTCCTATTGTAGAATAGAATAGGGTCTAATATGTTAATGACTTTCTAAATTATAGCAACAAAGAATTTTAGTTTTATAACATTTCTGTCCTTTTAACAACATTACAATGAGAATCTCATTCGTTCATTTGATAAAATAAAATACCTTGTGCACGTGTAACTCTTTTTGTCTCTTAGAGTTGGTCTCCGTTGCAGGGAACCAAATGCGCCATTGCTCCTTTCGGACGTGGTGGTGGAGAAACAAGGTTGTTGTCAACCATTCACTTGGATTTTTTTTTTTAATCTAATGTATATTTCACCAAAAATTAAGGAGGATAATTCTCATCCGTGTCCCCTCAACTTTAAGGTCATTCTTACTATATCTTTTGAATTTTAAAACTCTCATTTTATCCTTGAATTTTGAATAAGTCTAACTTAACACCCTCCGTTGTAATATATGTTTTTAAAATAGACGGAGTTTATGAAATCTTTTTTTTTTTGTTTTTTTGTTTTATTATAAAGTCTAACAGAAAAGGTTAAATGAGACTAGTTTCTTACTTTTTTTCCTTGAGTTTTTAACCTAAATTATAATCAAAGAGTTTAGTGAGCTGGTTCAAAATTTAAAAGATAAAGCGGGAGTTTTTAAAGTTCAAAAGATAGAGTAAAAATGAACATAAAAATAAAACACAAATGTGAAAATGAATGAAAAAAATAAAGTTAAATGCTAGTTATCTAGGTGAAGATACACTCTGTGTAATTTATATTATTTTTTTTAAGAGAAAAAGAAGTTGGGTGGTGATTTGTGATCTGGTAGTGAGGAGACATTGATTAAACAAAGATGAGAGTTTTTAAGATGTAAATCAACTACTTTATATATGCCGAGATTGAGTTGTGATTCTGTCAAGAGGATACATGAAGCTACCAGTCTCTCACCTTTAGCAACACGACAATACAAGCTTGACAAAACTCAAAAGAGTTTAAACTAACACCGTGTACGGCCTTACAATTTCCAATAAAACACACACACACACACACACACACACATATATATATATATATATATATTTTGTTTTGCCTCTCGTGTGTAGCAAGTATTTTAACGTTATTTGTATAGAATGGACAAAATTAACATATTTAGTAAGCGACCGACCAATAATAAGACAATTCCTGGAAATTTCCCCCTTAGAACTATGGAACCAACAAAAAAAGTTCAAGACTTTTGGTCAAACATACAACTTGAGAAAATAGTATATTGTTGTTGAAGTACTCAAATTTACTATGCGTGTACCTCTTTTGTCCTAGGAAGAAGGGCCCTGGTTGGACAGCAGAGCATCTTAAACTTTTGAGTTGTTTCATTATTGGTTGAACACACACACACACACACACACATATATATATATATGCATAATAGCATTCTGCATTAATGGTGCAAATCCAATCCTTATCTTGCCTAATCATTTTTTCAATAAAGCAAAAAATAATTACAACATATTATGAATTATATAACAAAATAATGGACCATGCCTTGGTTCATTGTAACCTGTGATGAATTAATTGAAGCCAGAAATAATAATAACAAATTGCTATATATTACAAGAAAATAATGAACACATTAATCAACCAAAAAAAAAAAAAAAAAAAGAAAGAAAAAGAAAATAATGAACACAAAATATCATAAAACGTGAGAAAATAATAGCCAATATTGTCTCGATTCATTGGAAACGGTGACAAAGCCCCTTGTGTTGCATTTATACATTATAACTACATCCCCATAATGGAGATTTTCTTAGATTTCTTCAAGCCAACATACATATACAAATATAAATATACATATGTGTGTGTGTGTGTGTGTGTGTATATATATATATGGGAAATGAGTTGGAGACATTGGTGGGCAGGGAACATTGCATAAGCATAAATCTGCTAGAGTGTTGAGATCCAAATCTTAATCATGCCTGTTTTTGTTATGCATTTGTATCTCAACAAGATATTGCTCCATGTTTCCCTCATTTGTGATCATATATAATTGAAAGAAGAGCAAAGGAAAGCCATCCTAAGTTTCAACTTTTAGGCCATCTCATTCTTGAAAAAAGAAAAAGGAAAAAAAAAAAAAAAAATTATGGCTGCCTCAAAATCCCAATACCATGTCCGTTCCAACAGCTTGCCCACCAAACCGCACCCGCTATTCGAGCAATGCGACGAGCACTTGCGCCAGTTAGGGGCTTGCGGCGCGACTTCGTCGTCTTCAATAAGCCACAAGCTGAGTGGTCTAGAGGATTTGCATGATTGTGTAGAGAAGTTGCTTCAATTACCATTGACTCAACAAGCCTTTGTCCAAGGCCGCCAAGAGAAGTGGGTTGACCAAATGGTGGACGGCTCTCTTAGGCTCTTGGACGTGTGCAGCGCAGCCAAGGACGCGGTCTTGCACACGAAAGAGTGCGCGCGCGAAATCCAATCAATCATGAGAAGAAGGCGCGGGGCTGAAGTTGGGCTCGAGAGCGAGATGAGGAAGTACTCTGCCTCTAGGAAAGTGGTGAAGAAGGCTATCCACAAGGCGTTGGGGAATTCAAATACTGCCGAGGCGAAAGCCTCATTTATGCCTCCTCCAAACAAATTAGACGATGAAACTATGGCATTGGTTTGTGCTCTAAGAGAGGTAGAAGCGGGCACTCTCGCGGTGTTTGAGTCATTGTTGAGGTTTGTTTGCGGGACCAAGGCACGAGCCAAGCTGAGCGGTTGGTCCTTGATCTCCAAGCTTATGCAGAGCAAGAGAGTCGGGTGCGAGGAAAACGAGACGAGTACTGCGAACGAGTTTGAGAAGGTGGATGTTGTGTTGAACGTCCTCATGCGTCAAGAGATCACAAGCAAATGCGACAACAAATTACAAGTTGAGAACGTGCAAAAGGAGCTTCAAAATCTTGAATTTTGCGTTCAAAAATTTGAAGAAAGATTAGAACGTCTGTTCAGGCGTTTTATCAGAACCAGAGTTTCTCTTCTCAACATCCTTAACAACTAGCTGAGATGAAGTTTTAATCAATCTTTCTCATCTAAGCCTGTGTACAAGATGTAAAATTTTGATGGCTTTGAGATCGATTTTTCCCTTTATGTATACTTGTACATGATTCATGAATATATGTGTCAATTCAATTTCTCTTCATAAAAAATATGTTCACCTATTTTTTTTTCTTTTTTGCTCAAAATCTGTTCTACATTGCCACCTTAAGAATATAGTTTTAATTCAGGAATATTTTTAATTATTATCAATATTATTGTTGCTTTAATTATTGTTTTCATTCCTGGGCCACCTAAGATGCCCACAAGAACTAGGAAATTCAATAAGAATTTACAAGAGAGAAAGCGGAGCAAAACTATAAGAAGCAAAACCACATATTAATGAGCCACCAAGGAAGCAGCCTAAGCATTAAGTGGTTTCCTCCCAAGTAGTTTGAGAGATGAGATGTCTCATGTTCGAATCTCATAAAAGTACTTGGATTATTTATAAGATATAGATTCAAATTTCATAAATCGTGGTGGGACTGATGTAAGTGAAAATAGTAAGGTTTAATATGCACATTTCTCAATGTGTGTGGTCCCTTTAATCATGTTAAAAAAATAGCTATGGTTGATTGCCCTTCTTATCTCTTTTATATTTACCAAAAAGAAAAACAACAAAATAATGATCTAAGCTCGTCAAAACCAATCAAACACCTAGCTTCCATAACTTTAAGTCAACAAACCCTTCCTAAGTTTATTTTCCCAATCCACAGAAAAAAGACTGATCGACAATAACTGCATCAGCTTATACTATTTACAAAAAAAGAGGGATTCCCTTGGGCCAAATTTTGATCAAAAGTTTAGTTTTCCACCTTTCTAATGTGAAGAACAGAAGACGAGTTTTTTCGTTTCAAGGGAATGAAACGTAAGCATCTAGAAAACGACAATAACAATCCATTAAACGACATCATCTTTAGAAAACGACACATACTTTAGAAACGACAATATTTGAAAACCAGGGAAACGACAAGTATTAAAAACGACAATGGCTTAGGAAATGATAAAAGTGTTGAACATGAGATGGTAAAAGGAAAACGACAGATTTATAGGACGACAACATTATCCAAGAAACAAAATTTTCTTTAATAGTGTTACAAGCCTTGAATACGAACTGCTTGGAAATGACAATAACTTGAAAAACAACAAATAGAAAACAGCAGAAAGATACGGACTTTAAATATGTGATCTTCTTTTAGAAAGTCAGCAATTATAAAAACGACAATCAAAGAACAACAGAAAAAGACAAATTTGAAAAACAACAAGAAGAGTGGTTGCAGGTAATTTCCAACCTAACTTTATCATAAGATGCAAAGTTTAATCCCCACCCCAAGTTAAAAAAAAAAGAAAAAGAAAAAAGAAGAGGCAACAATAAAGAGAGACAGGAGAAACGACACAAACTTTAAAACGAGAATGATAGGAGCGAACCACAATCAATAAACATCAATAAAAGAACGCCAGAAAAAGCGATACAAATCATAAAACGACAACGATTAGAACGACAGCGATAGAAAAACAACAATAATGAAAAGGACGAAGGAACGGCACGTTAAAAACAAAAATTCCTAGAAACGACAATATAACAACAGCAGAAAAAGATACAAACTTCACACAACAGGTAGTAGAAAAAGAAGGCCAACAACTAAACAACGATAAAAAATGACAGCCGGAGAATGGCACAAACTTGGGAAAACGACAAATATTACAAACGAGACTTATTATTTAATAAGACTTATTATTATTATTTTCTTTTGGGACGAAAAAAGGAAAAAACAAGACTTATTTAGAGTACGATATTGATACCTTGCAACATGACAGGACTACTAAAATTCCACTTTAGCGATTACGACAACGACTACGATAACAAACAATTAAAAGGAAAAAAAAAAAAAAAACGATACAATTAAAAAAACGACAATTGCAATTGTTTAATTTTTGTTGTTCTTTTTAGTTCTTTTAGTAATTAAATACTAGCTAGTTGCTTTCTGACACAATGGAAAACTGAAAAAAAAAAAAAAATTGTAATTTTAAGTGCATGTGAATCACGCCCGACAATATATTTTGGGGTATGATTTATAGAACATTTGGTATAAGCATTTTCTTGGTATAATGGGGTTCCTTTGTATTTTCATATAAAAAGACAGAGAAAAAGATTCAGGCAGAAGATTGGGCAGTTGCATTTGTCCGAGTTTGTGGTTTTATAAATTTATACCCCTTTTATTTTGAAAAAGGAAAAAAAAAAAAAAAAAAAAGGTTTGCGACTTCTAGGTGAATCCAAGGAAATTATTTAGAGTCGATAAATAATGTACTTTTATATGTAGGTAGGTGACGGTTTCTCATAAAAAAGAATGGCTTCTGCAACAATCTTGAGATTTTTTTTTTTAATCTATTAGTACCCTTCAATTTCATAAATTAATTCTCTTGCTCGAGTTACTTAATTACTATTGATTACAATACTTCCAACCGTTTTGCTTTGGATTTGTATCATGTTCACTTCGTTTTTTCAGTGTTGAGATCACATGTCCAATTTTAGTGTCTCAAATGATGTTTAATCAAATTATTACATCATTTAATGAAGTCAATGTTAAAGTACATAAAAACATTGATAAAGGATTAAACTTTTTTAAATAACATAGTATGAAACATCATAAATTGAACACGAGATCTAAATTCTTTATTTTTATGTCGATTTAAGAAAATGGTAACCCAACATTAATTAGTTAAAATACATAATCATGTTAAATATGTAGGTGTAGAGCCCGTACATATAGTAAATGTATGTGCATGCACACGCGGGTGGTTGCACCCTTTTGTCTCCCCAAAAGGCAGGCCCTGTTGGATAAGGAAGCATCTCTTCTTTATCTTCGTCTAACTTGCCTTTAAAAAAAAAATTTAATAATTTGCATTTAAATGGTGAAACTTGTACTACTACTTCTTTAATTAGTATAGTCCCACCACACGTGTAAGTTGTAACAACTAATGTTTGAAAACCAAAATAAGACAAGCATCATAAATGTGAGAAAATAATGGCGTACTCTTTCCTTGAATTTGGATAGAAACATGTCAAAGGTCACTCAAGTGTTGCATTAATAAATATATATATATATATATATATATATCTATATGTAAAGCAAACTAGCGTGACTAAAGATACTCGAAGATTTTTGACGATTAATATATTTGTTGTGATGAGTTGGTTATATGGGTGGGCAGGGAACACTGCATGAACACCGCTCCTCTAGTGTTTAGATCCAAATCTGAATCTGGTTACTAAGCAATTAATATTTACATCAGACAATAAATTAAGATGCTTTATGTATAGCTCTCTCTCTACATGTATGTGTATATATATTGTGCTGGTGGTAAAGGAAAGCAAGGAAAATTTTGAGAAAGTGTTCAATTCCCATTTCAACTTCAACCCTTCTCTTTCTTTCTAAAGAAAAAAAAAAAAAAAAAAAAGAAAAGAAAAGAAAAGGAAAGAAAAAACATGGCTCCTTCCAAATCACAATACCACGTTCGATCAAACAGTTTCCCCACCAGGCCACACCCTCTTTTCCAGCAATGCGACGAGCATTTGTGCCGATTAGGGGCCTCCGACGCGGCGTCGTCGTCATCATTAAGCGACAAGTTGAGCGGTCTCGAGGATCTGCACGACTGCGTGGAGAAGTTGTTTCAGTTGCCCCTGACTCAGCAAGCCTTTGTCCAAGGCCGCCAAGAGAAGTGGGTTGATGAGCTGGTTGATGGCTCGCTTAGGCTCTTGGACATGTGCAGCGCGGCTAAAGACGCCGTGCTGCACACCAAGGAGTGCGCGAGGGAGGTGCAGTCGATCATGCGCCGAAGAAGAGGCGTGGAAGTTGGGCTTGCGAGCGAGGTCACCAAGTACTTGGCCTCCAGGAAGGTGGTGAAGAAGGCGATCCGCAAGGTCCTTGAGAATATAAAGACCGCGGTGAAATCTGCGTCTTCTCCTTCCAATAAAGACAGTGTTGAGGCCATGGCATTGAATGGTGTTCTGAGAGAAGTAGAGGCTCTCTCTCTTGCGGTGTTCGAGTCCTTGTTGTGCTTCATCTCCGGTCCAAAGGCGCTGACTAAGCTGAGCGGCTGGTCCTTGGTCTCCAAGCTTATGCACAAGAAGAAAGTTGGCTGTGATCAGGAAGAATTGGAAACCGATGTGAACGAATTCGCGAAGGTGGAGGAGGCGTTGCAGCGCCTCATGTGTCATGACACGAGCAAAGTTGAGAATGCTTCGCACATGGAAAACGTGCAAGCCGAGCTTCAAAGTCTTGAGTTGTGTGTTCAAGACTTTGAAGAAAGGCTGGAGAGGCTGTTCAGGCGTTTAATCAAAACAAGAGTTTCCCTTCTCAACATCCTCAACAACTAGATGAAAAAAAAAAAAAAAAATTTATGTAATCAAGAATGGGAATCAAAAATTTTAATGTGTCTTGGATCTCGATTTTCATGTATAGTTCTTGTACATGATTGCATATAAATGTACTTCTGTTTCAAAAAAGTAAATATTAGATGCTCTTTTCTTTTGCTCAACTGTCTCTGTTATTTCCTCTTTTGCACTTTTTTATAGAGACTTGATGGTTATTATTTAGCAAAAAAAAAAAAAAAAAAAAAAAAAAAAAAAAATTACTTGGAAGTGAAAGTAATACTCTACCAATGCCATTTGTTTTTCCCTTTCTCATTGGCATGC
The DNA here is from genome assembly GCA_009761775.1 of Ficus carica. Classification (NCBI taxonomy): domain Eukaryota; kingdom Viridiplantae; phylum Streptophyta; class Magnoliopsida; order Rosales; family Moraceae; genus Ficus; species Ficus carica. The sequence continues at coordinate 193,202 of CM019748.1, read as the reverse complement.
GATGATTTTTTTTTTTTTTCATAAAACAAATAATTTGGAAAGTTTAATCCATTTCCACATGGCCAAATTTCTTGGTAATTAAATCAATATATATATATATATATGAAGGCTGTATGGATTCCAATTAAATAAAGCATTAAATGTCATTCAACACTAAACTTGACTCCCACATGCTTCATGCAATGAAAGCCACGTTAGCTGTCTTTATGTTGGGAGGCCAATAATCTCATCTGAGCATCTCCAATGTAATGCTAAATTAGTATACCAATGGTAAATTTTGACATTTTGATGAAAAAAGTGCTCACCAATGTAGTACTATCTTTCATGTCGAATTTATCATATGCTAAACTTTATGACAAATTTGTCACAAGGTATAGCCAATGTCAAATTTCACTTTTGATTCTTATTGGTTATTGTCTCATGTAATTATTACAACATTTTTATTTTTCATTTATTTAAATATTAAAAGTTCACTTTTACAACTTCTAAAGCACAATAATAATGATAAAAAGTAGAAATAACATTATAAATAACATAATGCATTGGAACATAAAGTAATATAATGTTATTTTTCACACTAATTTATAAAAAATATAACATTGGCATATCTAAATGCATTGGAGATGGTCTAAGCATGCTTATCTACTAGCTAATCTCAAATAATTGGTATTTTTCTATTCCACATTAGTTATATGCAACTTGAAAAGATTCTACATTGTCATTTAACGTGCACATTTGTTGTTCCTCTATTATAGATATGCAACTTGAAATATTATAGAGCATCATTCAACGTGTTTATTTTTCTCTAATCTCTTGTGGGAGCTTTTTTTAATTCTACATTATGCAACTAAATGCAAAGATTATGAAGTTTAGTTATATAACCCGCACGAATCAAATTGACTAAAGCAGTTTTATAATTTCATATTCTTGATGTGGAATTTAATTAGTCATGGCCTCATTATGTGACCATGTGCTAACTACAGATACAAACTGTACTGGTCTAATTAATAGTGATGAATTCTTATTGGTCCTAGTTGCAGATGAATAATGTGGGAAATGAACGGATCCAGCTCGGACATGTGACTAGGTCAAAAGTACCTATATACTCTCAATCTTTTAAATCAGAAACGTCTCGTTTAAATTATAGGAAATTCAAATTTTATTTTGAGAAAACACTGTAAAAAAAAGTTTAAAAAGTGAGTTCAAAGATTTTGATTTGTGATTACTGTGAAATGTTAATAAAGATTAGAGTAAAAAAAAAAAAAAAAAAAAAAAAACCCTTATTTAAGTAATCGTTCTTTAGCAATCTAATTGATTAGAAGTTTGGTCATCCCATATACACGTTTATCCTAAAATTAGAAAGGAAAATCAGAGGGTAGATAAGCAGTTTTACTAACAAAGGGTTAGATTTAATTTAATTTTTTGAAGGTTCAGATTACTCTAAAATCTGACTAAAAACAAGTCAACCAAACACCAGTTAAGTCCTCTGGTCATCAACACTTTTTAAACTGCTACAAAAGTTCGGTAATTAATGTGACGACCCGCCTTGCACAGGCCGTCACTTGACTTAACTTACTTGAACTTAAACTTGTTTTATCCCATTTTTTAATCCTGAAAATAGTGGGGATTTTTTTTTTTTTTTTTATATTAATAGCGGAAGCATTATACTTAGAAATTATTTACATACACTCATACGTAAATAAAATAATTGTCTGTTTTCTCAAATAGATTTATTAATGAAATCTTTCTGAGTTGCGAACCCCAACCCGTTCATCATTTCACAGCCACCGGCTTCACCCTCCACCATGCAGTTAATTCAAAACAGGCTGTTTACCTACAGCATAAACTTCAAACAATGAGCGAAAGCTCAGCAAGTACAACTCCTATACCGCTAACTAATTAAATGAAACATACATAACCTTTTACATGGCATCTTAAACATGAAAGCATAAACATGGCATCATATCATCGACTTCTTCATCTTAAACTTGACATTCTATCGTGAAATGCATGAACCGTTTATGTTCAGTTATGCTTGCTTTCTTGTATCGAACTTTATCTTGTTGATTTTACTTGTGGGCCCGTTAACTTGATGTGCACGTACCCGGCGCGCAACTTGAGGAGATTACCCAAGTTTTCGACCCGATCGTCATCAGGGGGCACGACACTGGCTCTTGTGGCCTTTTCTCAAACGTTCTGTTTGTATGTCTTTCTTGACATCTTTCCACTTGATAGATTAGTGAGCATACTTATATGTTGTCTCCTAATCTCATGTTCTATCAATGCATGGACATGCGTACTTTTTCATGTAAGCATAATAACAATACTTGAAACATTCATCATACAGTAAGCATATTGCAACCATCGAGCAAATCATCAAATAACACTTAAACAGTGTAAAGCAAACATGTTAGGTAAACATACAACTCTAGCCTATGCTGTAGGCGGCGTTGTACTTACCTTGTCTTCGTTGTTCGCGTGATCGAATTTCCGTTCCCGAGCACGCTCGCAGGTCACCTTCTGCCCATGGACGTTTACACGTGAGGTCTCTATTCTAGGATCGTTTAATGTCGGATAAAACCAACATATATATATATATATCGGTTATATGTCCCTCTACTAATCACATGTGAAGGGGTCACACGGCGTAACCCACAACAGAAATATTAATTAAGGGTTCATGTAGAGAATCATAATCTTAACTTAAACCTTAATCCGCAAGGTTAACTCTGGGTTTGGGCAGGGCCCTAGTAACTCGGAATAATTTTCCGGCTACTAACGCAGTATCTTACTCATTTTAATCTTGAAAACCTTGAACTTGTTTAAAAATATCATTTTCTTGTTTATTTAAGTAAGTTCGGTAAATAGCACCCAAACTTGTCTTGAAAATTACCAAACACTTGAAAATATTTCTATAAAACATTTGGGGATCGAAAACCGCCTTTGGAACGGTTTTCGGGTTTGAAAATGATGTTTGAGAGTTAGAAAACGTTTTTCCTAGTCATTGGTCTAGACAATCCCGTGCATGAGATTTTGCTCACTGCACGGCTTTTGTTTGAAAATTCATAACTTAAAATCTAAAACGAATTTGGAAATGCTTTCTTCACAAAAGTTGTAGTTAACAAAAAGATCTAAAACTTTTATGTTTTGAAAATTTTCTGATTCTGGCTCAATTGATACCAGTTTTTGTTTGAACACATGTGAATCGTTGGAACTTGGTCACCCTGACCAGTTCTCGGTTTTCTTAAAAACAAAGGCCATTGGAGCCCTATTTTTGAAATCTGTCCGTGATGTCCCCTAGGAAACACCCTAATGAACAACTTTCATGTTTTAAGTTTTTACCCATTCGGCCTCTCAGGACCTGTAAATCCCACTTTTCCGAGCTGCCGGGTGTTGGTCCCGAGAGCAGTTTTGGTGTTAGTCCAAATTTTACGTTCTTATGCGTCGCTCTAGCTCGACCGCCCAATGCGGGACCTACTAACACATGCACGTCTTCTAACGTCCCTCATACACATAATATTTTAAATCCCGTGTTTTCGGATTCGACTCAAAGCCGAGACCCCTTGGTCCACGGTTTTGAGAGAGAAACATACATACAACATATCTCAACCATAACATCATACAAACCCTAGAACATGCATCTAGAATTTTTGATAAACATATTAGGGACAAAAAACCCTTAAATAGAAACCCTAGCATGCATCTCTAGCACACAAAAATCATAGAGCATATCACCAACCAAACATGCAAAATAATCACCTCAGAAACCTAAATCAAGCATAAAAATATAACCTAAGCTATTTAGGGCTAAAACCGAAAATTATGAGCTTAAGCTCTTACAACTTTTTGTGCTTGAAATACATGGTAAAACCCTTGAGAAAATGAACCAAAAATTTGAACCAAAAACTATGGTAAAGTTCGGATTTTTACCTCAAAAATCCGGGGTGTCACTAGCTTGATCTTAGTCGAAATCTAGCCTCCAAAGTGCACGGTTTGGACCTCAAAAATGGTCACAAAAATTTGTTAACTTCCTCCCCCAACCAACCTTGGCAAAAGAAAAGAAAATGACCAAAAATCTTACCTTAAATCCGTGGATCTCCTCAAGCTCCAACTCACCAAATGGTTGGTTTTTCTCTCTTCCTTGGCTCTAGATCACACCCTCACTCAACCCTTGATTTTAGCCAAAACCCGAAATTTTTTTCTTGGATTTTCTCAGCTCCCAAACACTCGGCAAGATGGGAAAGAGAGGGGAAAAATTTTTGAACAAATCTCTCCTTTGAACTCACAAGAAAACCAAAGGCTTTAGGGGTTTTCTCACCAAAATTTTTGGCTTAACTCCCTTGATCTCTCTCTCTCTCTCTCTCTCGGATTTTTGGAGGAGATTTTCTGAAGGTTATGGCTGAGAAAGTGGGTTAAGGTTGCTGTCTTTTTGGGGTTTGAAATCCCTAGGAATAGTGCCTCTAGCTAGGGGAAATCCTAGCTTTCTTTTCCAAGGCAAATTTGCTTCCAATCTTGGTATTTGGTCCTCCAATTTTTGCAAGCTATTGCCCAAAGGGGCTTGGAGTGGCCGGCCATGAGGGGGAGAGAAATGGGGAGTGGTTGACAACTCATAGATGAGGTGTCACATGCTCATTGGTCCAAGTGTGTGAAGGGTTATGTCCTAACTTAGCTTAATTGTTATGTAATTAAGCTTAAAGGCTTGTTTGGTTCAATCTTTTTGAAAAATTGTATAATTTCAACACATTGCAATAAATTCTAATACTGAGTTGCTAAAATACCCAGTATCGAAAATTACATTGCATTTAAAATTTCGATCTGTGAAAAACTCGATCGGAAAAATTTTTCTCTTATTTTTCCGAATCCTTTCGCCCTGAACTCTAGCTTAGTATGCTTGATTTTTCTAAGGTGATTTTAATTCTATTCAAACTCATCTTGATCAAGAAATGAGTTTTTTAGCAGTAATTTCGCTTGTACTGCGATCATAAAATTCTTGTTTGACGTTTTCGACCGTTTTGGTCTAACTGACTTATAGGTCAACGTCGACTTGTCTTGAAATGTGCAAATACGACCTCCTTTCACTCATAACGGTCTTTTGCAAGTTCATGCAATTTGTTTTTGAGTCTTAATAAATCTTAAGAACTCTTGTCACAAAATTAAGTTCTAGAACGAACTTCCTTATGAAATACCGATTACGGTAAATATTTACACGAAATTTCTATAAAATATGAACCGAAGAAATTCGGGTCTTACAATCTACCCCCCTTAAAAATTTTCGTCCTCGAAAAATCAGAACAATTCGGGGTAGTTTCTTCTCATGTCACTTTCGACTTCCCATGTCGCTTCTTCAACCGCATGATTCTTCTACAAAACCTTGACCATAGGAATCGTTCGGTTTCTCAGGACCTTATCTTCCCTATCGAGAATTCTGACAGGCTTCTCCTCGTATGTCATATCGGTCTGAACCTCTACCGGCTCCTGATGAAGTATGTGGGAAGGGTCCGAGATATATTTCTTGAGCATCGAAACGTGGAAAACGCCGTGCATCGATGCTAGCTCTGGCGGTAAAGCGAGTCTGTATGCGACCTTTCCAACCCTTTCCAGGATCTCGAACGGTCCTGTGTAGCGCGGGCTTAACTTTCCCTTCTTACCGAACCTCATTACTCCCTTCATTGGAGAAATCTTTATGAAGACTGCGTCCCCAACTTGAAATTCCAAAGGTCTGCGACGCTTATCAGCGTAACTCTTCTGACGACTGAAAGCCATGTCGAGCCTTTGTTTGATTTTCTGGACATCCTCGGAGGTTTTTTTGATGAAGTCTGTCTTCTGTAGTTGCTTCTGGCCGACTTCTTGCCAATTAATTGGCGATCTGCACTTTCTCCCATACAACGCTTCGAATGGTGCCATGTCAATCGAAGAGTGATAGCTGTTGTTGTACGAGAATTCGATTAACGGAAGCTTCTGATCCCAATTTCCTTTGAAGTCCAAGACACACGATCGTAACGTATCTTCAAGCTTCTGGATAGTTCTCTCCGATTGACCATCGGTTTGGGGGTGAAATGCAGTACTGAACTTCAATCTCGACCCCATTGCCATATGAACGCTGGTCCAGAAACGCGAAGTAAAACGCCCATCGCGGTCGGATATGATCGATCGTGGCACTCCGTGCAGCTTGACGACTTGATTTACGTAAAGTTCGGCCAATTTTTCTACTGAAAAGGTGGCTCTGATGGCGATAAAATGGGCTGATTTGGTCAATCTGTCGACAATGACCCAAATCGTATCGTTCCCACTTGTCGTCCTTGGCAATCCTACTACGAAATCCATCGTAATTTGCTCCCATTTCCATTCTGGGAGTTCAATTTTCTGTAGTTCGCCTCCGGGATGTCGGTGCTCTGCCTTAACTTTCTGACAAGTTAAGCAAGTCGATACGAATTCTGCCACGTCATTCTTCATGTTGGGCCACCAGTATGTCTCCTTGAGGTCCTTGTACATCTTGGTAGCTCCTGGATGTACAGAATATGGCGTTTGGTGTGCCTCTTTTAGGATTTGTTCCTTTAAATCCTTCACTTTTGGAACCCAAATCCGTCTCTTGAAGTGGATTATTCCATCTGCAGAAGTCGTAAAATCCTTGCCGTCCTGATCAGCAAGTCGCGCCTTCCTCAACGAAGAATCTTCTCCCTGATGCGCCTTGATTCTGTCCAGCAAATCGGAGTGAAGAGTCAGTGAATCCAATCTCCCGGTGATTATTTCTAGTTGATAATTACTGATCTCTTTCTGCAACGCCTTGGGAAGTGCTTCAATGGACATCAGTGTGCCTACTGATCTCCTACTCAGCGCATCGGCTACCCTGTTGGCCTTTCCAGGGTGGTAAAGGATTTCGCAGTCGTAATCCTTTACTAACTCCGGCCATCTTCTTTGCCTCATATTGAGCTCCTTCTGAGTAAAAATATACTTGAGGCTCTGATGATCTGTGTAGATCTCGCACTTGTTTCCATACAGATAATGTCTCCATATCTTAAGTGTGAAGACCACCGCTGCTAGCTCCAAATCGTGCGTAGGATAATTTTGTTCATGATTCTTCAGCTGTCTTGATGCATAAGCTACTACCTTTCCGTCCTGCATTAGAACTGCTCCTAACCCAGTCTTAGAAGCGTCGCTGTAGATTACGAAATTTCCCGCATCAACATTAGGAATGATGAGCACCGGGGCACTTGTCAGCTTTTTCTTCAGCTTCTGGAAGTTTTTCTCGCACTTTGGAATCCATTCGTACTTTTTATCCTTCCTGGTGAGGGCCGTGAGGGGTGCTGCTATCCTGGAGAATCCCTCTACGAAGCGTCGATAGTATCCAGCGAGCCCTAGGAAGCTTCTTATCTCGGTAACGTTCCTGGGGGTCGGCCATGAGCTAACCGCTTCAATTTTCGCTGGATCTACAGAAATTCCCTCTTTTGATACTACATGCCCCAAAAAGTGAACCTTCTCCAGCCAAAATTCACACTTCGTGAATTTGGCGTATAGCTGATGTCGCCTCAACATTTCCATTACCAGCCTGAGGTGTTGTTCGTGCTCCTCTTTGGATCTCGAGTAGATCAAAATGTCGTCGATGAAAACGATGACAAATTTGTCCAAGTATTCCTTGAAAATTCGGTTCATGAGATCCATGAATGCAGCTGGGGCGTTCGTCAATCCGAATGGCATTACTAAAAACTCGTAATGCCCATAGCGCGTTCTGAAAGCCGTCTTGAACACATCCGACTCCTTGATTCGAAGTTGGTGATAACCTGATCGCAAGTCCACTTTGGAGAACACTTCTGCTCCTCTAAGCTGGTCGAACAAATCGTCGATCCTGGGCAGTGGATACTTGTTCTTGATCGTCAGCTTGTTCAATTCTCTATAGTCGATGCATATGCGCAACGATCCGTCCTTCTTTTTCACGAACAGGACAGGTGCTCCCCATGGAGAGTGGCTTGGTCGGATGAATCCTCTGTCGAGTAACTCCTGCAACTGTACTTGGAGTTCTCTTAGCTCGGCCGGTGCCATTCTGTACGGCGTCTTTGACACTGGTGCAGCTCCGGGTAGCAACTCGATCTCGAAGGAAATCTCACGCTCCGGTGGAAGTCCGGGTAGATCCTGTGGAAAGATGTCCAGATATTCCCTAATAATAGGAACTCCTTCCGGTGTCAATTCTTCTTCTTGCTCCTTGTCCACCAAATTAGCCAAATATCCTTGGCATCCATTGGCTAACATTTTCCAGGCTTTCATTGTGGAGATGAGCTTTGTGGTGGAACGTCGGGACTGTCCTTGAAAACTGAAATCCTCATCGTCGCAGGGGCTGAACGTGACGTTACGCTTTCGGCAGTCGATATTTGCGTTGTGACGGCCTAAAAAGTCCATCCCCAAGATCACATCGAAATCGTGTAGCCTGATTGCGATGAGATCTGCGAGTAATTCTCTGCCATTGATCCTAATAGGAACATTTTGGATCCAAAAGTTGGACCACAAAACTTCTCCCGATGGCAAAGATGCTGAAAAGGTCTGCTCTACTCTACTCCCGATTCTGCCTAACTTCTGAGCGAACTCCATCGATATGAACGAGTGGGTAGCGCCAGAATCAAATAGGGCAATTACATCATAGGTGGCGATAGAAAGTTGACCTGTCACCACGTTGGAGGTGCCCGCTTCTGCATCTCCTCTTGTATAAGCGTATATCCTGGCTTGTGGCTCGGGTGCCTCCAATCTACCCTGGGCAATCGATGGACCTTCGAGTGTAGCCTGGACTGCATGTAATTGCTGGTGTTGGGGGTTTCGGTTCGGATAGGGCTGGTACTGCTGCTGTGTATTCTGAGGACAGCTTCTCGCGTAGTGCCCTTCCTTGCCGCAGACATAGCAAGTGTTGGTCCCCTGACGGCAGACACCCGGATGCTTCTTACCACACTTGTTGCACTGAGGGTAACTATTCTTGTTCCTCTCGTTGCCTTGGTTGTTTCTCTTCTGGGGAAAATTTCTCTGCTGTCCCTGGTTGTTGAAATTCCCCTTCCGCTTGTTCTTTCCGGGTTGTCGGGGACCTTGTGCATTGGGGTTGCTGGCCTGGGCTTGTGGTTTAGCCTCCGTGGATTGACGGGATTGGTTCGTCTTGGCTAGAGCTTTCTCTTCTTTCTTGGACTGGTAAAATTGGGCTCTGGCCTCCTTATCCCTGTTGATCCAACACTCGGCTCTCAGGGCTCTCTCAATACAGTCCGACACTGTTACAGGGGGACTGTTTCCGGCGCTCACTTGGCGGGCAATATCCGTGCGGAACATCTTCATCATCAACCGCACTTTCTCAGTTTCACTGGTAATTAAGTTCGGGCACAACCGGGCCAATTGCTCGAACTTCTTGACAGCTTCCATCACTGTCATGGATCCTTGAGTGAAGCTGGTGAGTTCATCCTGCTGGGCAGCCAGGACTTCTTTGTTGTAGTACATAGCCCTGAACTCGTCCACGAAGTCTCGCCAGGACATATTCAGCACATTTCTTCTCATCTGCACTGTTATCCACCAGTGCCTCGCGTCCTTTTTCAGCGCAAAGGATGCACAGAGTACTTTCTCTTGCTCGGTCAGGCGCATAAAGTCCAGAATGACTTGCATGTCGATCAGCCAGTTGTCGGCTGCAATCGGATCAATTGGCCCCTCGAACTCGGGCGCCTTCATCCTTCTGAACCTTTCATACAGAAGGTCCTCTCTCACCGGCTGTGGCTGCATCTGTACTTCAGCCGGGGCTACTGGAACCTCAGCGTTCCGCGGAATTTCCTGCCTGACCTCTGGTTGGGCTACCGGAGGAATATTCGGCACTTGGGGTGCTACGGGAGGAATAGGTTGCACTGGCGGCACTGTCGGAGGGACTGGCTGTGCCGGTGGTAGAACCTCTTGGACTCTGGGTCCCTGATTCTGCTGAGCTAGCTGCTCACGAATAAGAGTCATCTCTTGTTGCTGCTCTTGCAGCTGGCGTTGTATATTTGCAAGTATGGCGGTCAAATCCTGTGCTGGAGGATTTACCGGCATTGTTCTCCTCGGACGTACCATCTTGTAACCTCTATAGCAAGAAAAGATATTAATCACATCTCTTCTTTCATATAATTATTATCATTACATCATAAAACATCACAACATGCATGTAACATCATAATATACTTGTATCTTGCCATAGCTCAAAGGCAGATATTTAATGACATATTTACTTGTAAAAAGAAACTCGTAAAGAGAAATGAAAATATCATTTGATTTCATTTAACCCGTGTCTGCACGGTCTCTTTGTACATAATCAAAATACAAGGCTTTTCAAAATACATGATTTCCTCGGCATTTTTTTTTTTTTCAAAAAGGTGCCGGGTACTGATATATATACATAATTTCAAAAATACTGGTCACTTTACCAAAAATACACATGGTTAAAACAACAAGATGGAAGTGATCTAACACTTTCCATCATACATAAGGTACATCCTAACGTCCGAATGTACATAACAAAATATAAATAAAATTCTAGTACAAAAGAAAGAGGGTACGAAACAAAACGGCCCTAATCTAACGGATGACCTCGATCTCAAGCGCGGATATATCGGAATCCGTATCGTCCCCTAAATCGTCTTCCCAGTTCCCGTCATCTGGAACGATGTGATGTGGCTCGTCCTCGAGGGGAAACTCTTCGGGATCCTCCTCGTCGTCCTGAATCTCCTCGGGATCTTCCATATCTTCATCGTCGTCCTCCTCATCTTTATCATCACTGGATATGATGATGAGTGGATTCTGGTCGTGCTCCATCTCATCCTCAAGTGGTCCGACCTCATACTGTGGCTCTTCGTCCTCGCCGGCATGCGGCCCCACCTCATACAGTGGCTCGGGCTCATCAGCATCATCGACTGGGGACTGCTCAGGGTTCGCTGGAGCATCATTCCCGGCGTTTTGAGCAATGATCTCTGCCGCTAAGATATCGTCGAGGGTTCCAGCGACGGTCGAGTGGAGGGTAGGCTGCGGAACATGCTGTCTGATGTGAGGCGGCGTTCCGTTCACTAGTAAAGTTACTGCCTCTAACTGGGGCTCTGGAAGATCCTGGGGTACATGGGGATGCATCATCTCCTCAAACCTCCACCAGTAGTGGCTCATCGTCTCACCCGGGTATGCGTGCCAGGCCTGAGATAACACCTGATACCGTGTATGACGCATATCACGGTAAATATCCGGATCTCTAGCAGGTGCACCCTCATCTCTGGGTGGGAGTGGTCCGTAGCGATCTAACATCACCGCACGAAATTCCGCCCAGGTGCGACTAGGCACCTGACGCTCACCAATATCGATCCACCATAGTCGCGCATCTCCGTAAAGACATTTAGCAGCGAGCATGATTTCCAGATAGTCCGGGATGTGGCACATCAAGAATGTTTGCTCCATATCGTGGAGCCACGCCTCGACGTGCACTGTACGCCTCGTGCTGTCAAAGGATAGGGGGTGTGCGCGGAAGAAAACCGTAACAGAGTCTCTATCCTCTTCGGTCATCATGGGGTCCATCGTACCGTATCTAACACGCAATACTTAACTATAAGCATACACATATAAAACATAAAGTAAATCTAAACTTACATATGGTGGCGGCGATGGCAGGCAGACCGTGAAATGATGTCGCAGGAAACCCGCTCTGATACCAATCTGTGACGACCCGCCTTGCACAGGCCGTCACTTGACTTAACTTACTTGAACTTAAACTTGTTTTATCCCATTTTTTAATCCTGAAAATAGTGGGGATTTTTTTTTTTTTTATATTAATAGCGGAAGCATTATACTTAGAAATTATTTACATACACTCATACGTAAATAAAATAATTGTCTGTTTTCTCAAAATAGATTTATTAATGAAATCTTTCTGAGTTGCGAACCCCAACCCGTTCATCATTTCACAGCCACCGGCTTCACCCTCCACCATGCAGTTAATTCAAAACAGGCTGTTTACTTACAGCATAAACTTCAAACAATGAGCGAAAGCTCAGCAAGTACAACTCCTATACCGCTAACTAATTAAATGAAACATACATAACCTTTTACATGGCATCTTAAACATGAAAGCATAAACATGGCATCATATCATCGACTTCTTCATCTTAAACTTGACATTCTATCGTGAAATGCATGAACCGTTTATGTCCAGTTATGCTTGCTTTCTTGTATCAAACTTTATCTTGTTGATTTTACTTGTGGGCCCGTTAACTTGATGTGCACGTACCCGGCGCGCAACTTGAGGAGATTACCCAAGTTTTCGACCCGATCGTCATCAGGGGGCACGACACTGGCTCTTGTGGCCTTTTCTCAAACGTTCTGTTTGTATGTCTTTCTTGACATCTTTCCACTTGATAGATTAGTGAGCATACTTATATGTTGTCTCCTAATCTCATGTTCTATCAATGCATGGACATGCGTACTTTTTCATGTAAGCATAATAACAATACTTGAAACATTCATCATACAGTAAGCATATTGCAACCATCGAGCAAATCATCAAATAACACTTAAACAGTGTAAAGCAAACATGTTAGGTAAACATACAACTCTAGCCTATGCTGTAGGCGGCGTTGTACTTACCTTGTCTTCGTTGTTCGCGTGATCGAATTTCCGTTCCCGAGCACGCTCGCAGGTCACCTCCTGCCCATGGACGTTTACACGTGAGGTCTCTATTCTAGGATCGTTTAATGTCGGATAAAGCCAACATATATATATATATATATATATATCGGTTATATGTCCCTCTACTAATCACATGTGAAGGGGTCACACGGCGTAACCCACAACAGAAATATTAATTAAGGGTTCATGTAGAGAATCATAATCTTAACTTAAACCTTAATCCGCAAGGTTAACTCTGGGTTTGGGCAGGGCCCTAGTAACTCGGAATAATTTTCCGGCTACTAACGCAGTATCTTACTCATTTTAATCTTGAAAACCTTGAACTTGTTTAAAAATACCATTTTCTTGTTTATTTAAGTAAGTTCGGTAAATAGCACCCAAACTTGTCTTGAAAATTACCAAACACTTGAAAATATTTCTATAAAACATTTGGGGATCGAAAACCGCCTTTGGAACGGTTTTCGGGTTTGAAAATGATGTTTGAGAGTTAGAAAACGTTTTTCCTAGTCATTGGTCTAGACAATCCCGTGCATGAGATTTTGCTCACTGCACGGCTTTTGTTTGAAAATTCATAACTTAAAATCTAAAACGAATTTGGAAATGCTTTCTTCACAAAAGTTGTAGTTAACAAAAAGATCTAAAACTTTTATGTTTTGAAAATTTTCTGATTCTGGCTCAATTGATACCAGTTTTTGTTTGAACACATGTGAATCGTTGGAACTTGGTCACCCTGACCAGTTCTCGGTTTTTCTTAAAAACAAAGGCCATTGGAGCCCTATTTTTGAAATCTGTCCGTGATGTCCCCTAGGAAACACCCTAATGAACAACTTTCATGTTTTAAGTTTTTACCCATTCGGCCTCTCAGGACCTGTAAATCCCACTTTTCCGAGCTGCCGGGTGTTGGACCCGAGAGCAGTTTTGGTGTTAGTCCAAATTTTACGTTCTTATGCGTCGCTCTAGCTCGACCGCCCAATGCGGGACCTACTAACACATGCACGTCTTCTAACGTCCCTCATACACATAATATTTTAAATCCCGTGTTTTCGGATTCGACTCAAAGCCGAGACCCCTTGGTCCACGGTTTTGAGAGAGAAACATACATACAACATATCTCAACCATAACATCATACAAACCCTAGAACATGCATCTAGAATTTTTGATAAACATATTAGGGACATAAAACCCTTAAATAGAAACCCTAGCATGCATCTCTAGCACACAAAAATCATAGAGCATATCACCAACCAAACATGCAAAATAATCACCTCAGAAACCTAAATCAAGCATAAAAATATAACCTAAGCTATTTAGGGCTAAAACCGAAAATTATGAGCTTAAGCTCTTACAACTTTTTGTGCTTGAAATACATGGTAAAACCCTTGAGAAAATGAACCAAAAATTTGAACCAAAAACTATGGTAAAGTTCGGATTTTTACCTCAAAAATCCGGGGTGTCACTAGCTTGATCTTAGTCGAAATCTAGCCTCCAAAGTGCACGGTTTGGACCTCAAAAATGGTCACAAAAATTTGTTAACTTCCTCCCCCAACCAACCTTGGCAAAAGAAAAGAAAATGACCAAAAATCTTACCTTAAATCCGTGGATCTCCTCAAGCTCCAACTCACCAAATGGTTGGTTTTTCTCTCTTCCTTGGCTCTAGATCACACCCTCACTCAACCCTTGATTTTAGCCAAAACCCGAAATTTTTTTCTTGGATTTTCTCAGCTCCCAAACACTCGGCAAGATGGGAAAGAGAGGGGAAAAATTTTTGAACAAATCTCTCCTTTGAACTCACAAGAAAACCAAAGGCTTTAGGGGTTTTCTCACCAAAATTTTTGGCTTAACTCCCTTGATCTCTCTCTCTCTCTCTCTCGGATTTTTGGAGGAGATTTTCTGAAGGTTATGGCTGAGAAAGTGGGTTAAGGTTGCTGTCTTTTTGGGGTTTGAAATCCCTAGGAATAGTGCCTCTAGCTAGGGGAAATCCTAGCTTTCTTTTCCAAGGCAAATTTGCTTCCAATCTTGGTATTTGGTCCTCCAATTTTTGCAAGCTATTGCCCAAAGGGGCTTGGAGTGGCCGGCCATGAGGGGGAGAGAAATGGGGAGTGGTTGACAACTCATAGATGAGGTGTCACATGCTCATTGGTCCAAGTGTGTGAAGGGTTATGTCCTAACTTAGCTTAATTGTTATGTAATTAAGCTTAAAGGCTTGTTTGGTTCAATCTTTTTGAAAAATTGTATAATTTCAACACATTGCAATAAATTCTAATACTGAGTTGCTAAAATACCCAGTATCGAAAATTACATTGCATTTAAAATTTCGATCTGTGAAAAACTCGATCGGAAAAATTTTTCTCTTATTTTTCCGAATCCTTTCGCCCTGAACTCTAGCTTAGTATGCTTGATTTTTCTAAGGTGATTTTAATTCTATTCAAACTCATCTTGATCAAGAAATGAGTTTTTTAGCAGTAATTTCGCTTGTACTGCGATCATAAAATTCTTGTTTGACGTTTTCGACCGTTTTGGTCTAACTGACTTATAGGTTAACGTCGACTTGTCTTGAAATGTGCAAATACGACCTCCTTTCACTCATAACGGTCTTTTGCAAGTTCATGCAATTTGTTTTTGAGTCTTAATAAATCTTAAGAACTCTTGTCACAAAATTAAGTTCTAGAACGAACTTCCTTATGAAATACCGATTACGGTAAATATTTACACGAAATTTCTATAAAATATGAACCGAAGAAATTCGGGTGTTACAATTAATTAGGCCACACGTGGATTACTGGAAAACCAGCAGATTTCCAATTGTTTCAACCGAAACCACCAAATAACGAGAGCCACGTGGCGAGATACAATTGGCTCAAATCTCACACGGGCGCTTTCGGTGTTTGGAAAACTTGCAGCCTCTCTGGGGCACAGCCATAGTTATTAGACCGCGTATTATTTCTAATAATATATAATCTTCTACATTGTTTATTGAAGGTCTTTCCAAACAAATGTGACAGAGAAAAGATAATATTTTTCTGCATAATGTGCATGTGCACAAGTGGCATATCCCTCTGCTGTCTCATTTTGGAAGCAATAGTGATCTGGATTGGCTGGACTTTGCCCTCTTCCTTGTCTCGAACAAGGCGGTTTCAACGCCACTCGTGCATTACGTATTTTATTGCCCCGTCGTGAGATGTGTTATGATCAGTTTTGCCACCCAAAAGAGAGATTTGTGCTGACATACCAGCTTTAACTTGGTGGTGGGGAGACATAAGATAAGCATCTTCTTCATCATTGTATTTTTTAGATCCAAATCAGAAACATGTCAGCCTCGCCGTGTAGTGAAGAAGACGATGAGATTCGTCTTCTCTTCCTTACCTCAAATATAAAAACAGATGGTATGCCAAAAAAAAGTAGGAATTTTTTACCATTTTTTTTAATGTTCAAAGGCTTTATCCCGAGATCAACATGAGACATTGTTGAATGAGCTTTTTAGATGGATCTCTTAGGCTCTTGGATGCCCTTTTGCAAACGAAAGAATCCATGCGAGAACTTCAATCGATCATGCGTCGAAGATGCGGTAGTGAATCGAGTTGTCTATCAAGTGAGGTCAAGAAATTAAATTCTTGAAATCAAGGAAAGCAAAATGACATAATTTGGAAATGAGAACAACCTATGATGGGGACGAAAATAAAAACGACAGCAATCTTGAAAACGACATGAACTGGGAAATGACTATAACTAAAATGACATGGAATAGTGAAACCATAGATCACATTAGAAAAAGGATATGAACATGGAAAAAACAACGGATAGAAAACTATATAATCTGCAAAAAGACATTATATGGGAAAAGGACAACCATCTTGAAATGAAAAAAAAAACATGGTGTGGAAGATGACAAAAACCTCCTGAACAACATTAAATGGGAAAAGATGATGACTATTGAAACGACACGAAATAGAAAAACGATTACAAGCTCCGAAACGACATGAAAAAGCCGACAAACATGTAAAATGTCATCATTAAACAAACGACAATGACCTTAAAGGCTGACTTTAAACCAGAAAACGACATACAGCGGTAAAATTACAATAATTTTAAGAAACTTTAGAAAGGAGATCCATTATACAAATCATAATTACGTTTAGAAACTACACGAATTGAAAAGGAACAGTTTATTTAAAGGAGAAAAAGCTGAAGAAACAAAAGAAATCCGAAAAACGTCATAAGCGAGGAAACGACATGATTACAAACATGAAGAAAAACCACTAAAAACAAATAAAACGACAAGAACTTCAAAAGAGGATGCACGTACATACATAAAACGACAACATGAAAAACGATGCTGACTTAATAAAACGACAACGGCTTAAAATGGACCTTAAGAGAAAAAAAAAATCAAATTAAAACAAAAAGATCTTACGATTAAACGATAGAAAGCTCAAAAATAGCATTAAATGTTAATGAAAAAAAAAAAACTAAAATAAATAACGACATCAATCTAATATTCTCATGCATAGACTTTATTTAGCTCACGTTTTATGCTAGCAAAATTGGAAAGTAAGCTTCTGTGAGGAGGCATATAATGACTTATGCCTCACTTTGGTATGATATTATCTGTTTTGAATCTCAGTCCGTATGGTTTTGTTCTTGGACTTAACCGCAAAAGGCCTTATATCATTAGGAGGTGGTCTTTTGACTTATGAACAATAACATAT
The DNA here is from genome assembly GCA_009761775.1 of Ficus carica. Lineage (NCBI taxonomy): Eukaryota > Viridiplantae > Streptophyta > Magnoliopsida > Rosales > Moraceae > Ficus > Ficus carica. The sequence continues at coordinate 175,847 of CM019748.1, read as the reverse complement.
ATTCATTTTCAAATGATATGAGCTTTCACAGTTTACCCTTTTTCTTATAGGGACTGATGACTATGACAAGACATTATTAATACCCTTGCTTAATGATCTATTAATTAGCCCAAGAATAGCTACCAGAGGGTGAATTGGGCTCTTCAAGCACCAATATTGACATACATATATTTCTTATAGGATGAAAAACTAAAAAATATTGCTTGTTGTCACAATCATTTTATCAGTGAGACCTAGTAGTGTGTGTTTCCCCTTTTGTCTCATATGGAGGTATGCTGATCCGAATAAAATGGAACTTCCCTTTGTCTCTTGTTTCAAATGGTCATGAAATGGTGTCATAATTGCCACTCGTGCATTACAAATTTTAGTTCCTAATGTATAATAAGGAATATATTATGAGGTATGCTCCCCAACTGAGAGATACATTTCTCACAAGTATTGTAATATTGTTGGCATTGAGATCCGGAACTGGTGGTGGGGAGACATGGCCTAAACATCTTCACCAATATGTGTGTGTGTATATATATATATGTATGTATATGATTTGATACAAATCATCACAATCATGTTAGTCTCAGTTGTTTATTGAAGAGGATGAGATTCCTTTTGTCTCCCTCACCTTCTCATTGATATATATTGTACATATATAGATGGTTTGATGCCAAAGGGAAGCAAGGAAACTCTAAACTTTATTGAACATTCAACAGCTAGAAAGCTCTTCTTCTTCCTTTGTTTTAAGAAACTAAAATGGCAGCTCACCACGCTCGCTCCAACAGCTTGCCTTCTAGGCAACATCCTCTCATTCTTGAATATGATGAGCAGCTCTGCAGATTGAGGTCTTCCGAAGCAGCCTCTTCTTCATCAGCTTCGCCAAGCGGAAAACTTAGCGGACTTCAAGATCTGCACGATTGTGTTGACAAGTTGCTTCTTTTACCGCTAAGCCAACATGCCTTGTCCAAACAACAGAACGAGAAATGCGTTGATGAGCTTTTAGATGGATCTCTTAGACTCTTGGATATGTGCAACACAGCCAAGGACGCCTTGACGCAAACAAAGGAATCCTCACAAGAACTTCAATCAATTATGCGTAGAAGACGCGGTGGTGAATCGAGTCTTTCACGTGAGGTCAAGAAATTCTTGAACTCCAGGAAAGTGGTGAAGAAGACTCTCCGCAAGGCCATGGAAAACAAGTGCTCCTTGAGTCTCCTTAACAAGGATCAAGAAATTGTTAGCATGTTGAGAGAGACTCAATCAATTACTCTTGCCGTTTTCGAATCAGTGTTTTCCTTCATCTCCGGTCCAAAGTCAAGCAGCCGGTCATTGGTTTCCAAGTTGATGAAATCTAAGAAAGTGTCTTGCGAGGAAGTCAACAAATCAAACGAATTCGCTAGCGCCGATGATGCATTGAGCTTGCTGATCAGCCACGGATGAAGAAATCAGATATCATGCTCGAAGAGAATGCACAAAAGCAGCTTCAAGAATTGGAGATGTGCATTCAAGATCTTGAAGAAGGAGTTGAGAGCCTTTACCGGCGGTTGATCAAAACCAGAATTTCTCTTCTCAACATCCTCAACCACTAGCCGTTGAGAAATTTATTTGTTTAGCAGTAGGAAAAGTCTGAAAATCAGCTTTTCATTTTAGTACATCAATGAGATAATTATACATGTACATATATTTTTTCACATTCAATATTGAAATACTTTATCCTATACATTCTTCAATTGTCTTATGTCTTCCCAACTATATTCAATTCAGCAACATATATAATTTTTTAGTCCTATTATTCTACAATCGACACGATTTTTTACCTTATAAATGTTTTGTTATACACATCTTCCTCGCGCTTTTAAATTTTTAATTCAGAGCTGCAAGGTCTAATTCAAGATTTAGTTTCAAACTTCTTTTTTTCCCTGCAGCATATACATGAATCAATCTAAAGATAATTGATATTTGTATAAAAAAATTGAATTATTTTAAGAATATTATAAGGAATACAAAGGTATTTTTTCAGTACAAAAATGGTGTAATGGCTACCGTGCAAGAGCTTTTAGTTGTAATGTGAAGCGTGTGAGATCTGAGTCTACCGTGCAAGGGTTATTAATTATTGGGCCAACTTATTTATTTTAACATTTTTTTAAATCTGAACCTTCATTTTGATATGCATTATTCAATTGCTACAAGTTGTAGTTTTGTTTAATTCAACAAGTTTTATGTTAATTTGACATAGTATTTTTATCTTCCAAGACTTTAATACAAAACTGTTAATCAGTAAATCTAAAAAGGTAAGAAACATTGCGATAATTATTTATTCAGATCCTTTGAAGGTTGATTAATGTGAAAGCTCAAAATCAAGAATGCAACAAAAATGGAGAAATTGTGTTTGGCACTCAATTTAATAGTTGAAAATAAGTAAGACAATTGAAGAATGTAGAGAAAAATGTATTTAATTTCGAGTGTGAAAATATATTACATTGTATATCTTATTGATCTACAAGTATGAAAATTTCTCTATTTCCAAAAATAAAAATTTGATGCCTATTTTTTCATCTGCTAATGGTTCAGGATGTTGAGAAGAGCAACTCTGGTTTTGATCAAACGCCGGTAAAGGCTCTCAACTCCTTCTTCAAGATCTTGAATGCATATCTCCAACTTTTGAAGCTGGTTTTGTGCCTTCTCTTCGACCGTGCTATCTGATTTCTTTGTCTTGTGGCTGATCAACAAGTTCAAAGCAGCATCCGTGCTTGCGAATTCGTTTGACTCATTGAATTCCTCACAAATAACTTTTTTGGAGTTCATCAACTTGGAAACGAACGACCAGCTGCTCGACTTTGTCCCAGAGATGAAGGAAACCATTGATTCAAAAACCGCGAGAGTAATTGATTGAAGCTCTCCCAACATACTAACAATTTCTTGATCCTTGTTAAGGAGACTTGAGGAGCATATTTGTTTTCCATGGCCTTGTGGAGTGCCTTCTTTGCCGCTTTCCTGGAGTTCAAGAATTTCTTAACCTCACTCGAAAGATTCCTTTCACCGCTGCGTCTTCTGCGCATCAACAATCGAAGTTCTTGTGTGGATTCCTTTAACTGAAGCAAGGCATCCTTGGAGATGTTGCACACATCCAAGAGTCTAAGAGATCCATCCAAAAGCTCATCAACACACTTCTCGTTCCGCTCTTTTGACAATGCTTGTTGATTAAGCGGCAGTAAAAGCAGCTTTTCAACACAATCATGCAGATCTTGGAGTCCGCTTAGCTTGCAGGCTATTGATGATGAAGAGGCCTCTTCAGAAGACCTCAATCTTGATAACTGCTCGTCGAATTCGGGCACGAGAGGGTGTTGCCTAGAAGGAAAGCTATTGGAGCGAGTGTGGTAAGCTGCCATTTTTAGTTTCCTAACAGAGGAAGGAGAGAAAAGCTTGCTAAGTCTTGAATGTTCGATGAAGTTTAGAATTAACCTGCTTTCCTTTCATCTATTTTCCCTATATATATATATAGACCGAGAGGATATGTAAGGAGACAAGAGGAATCTCATTCTCTCGAATACACAGCGAGGCTAACGTGATTGTGATTTGGATCTAAACATACAATGGTGAAGATGTTTAGGCCATGTCTCCTCACCACCAGGCTCGCATCTGGTCATCGACATTTTTAAAAGTCAAATTATAACCATAAATATTGCATTGCACGAGTGGAATTTACAATTTACAACCCCCATGTTGGAAACAAGAGAGGGGCAATAACCATCCTATCAGGATCATCATACCTTGTACATGAGACAAGTGTGTAATATACCAGCCGTGCACATTTAAAAAACAAAATCACAAAAAGAAATTAGAACAACATTTTGTATTCAAAACACCAACATTTGTTAGTTGGTCCTTGGTGGTTAATTAGATTACGACGACACAAAAATGAACTTGAAGAGAAAAAAAAAAGTCAAGAAAGAGCTAAAAATAATATTGACTGTTTAGTCATAATTATAGATATTTTAAAAATGTACGATACATGAGAGGTTAACACAGTTAGATAATTAATTATGAATGCTTTCTTAAAAAAAAAAAAAGAAAGATAATTAGATAATATATTTGAAAAAAAAAAAAATCACTTTGCATAATGTAGAACAAATGCCTTGAGATTGGTAAGGAAGCAGGTTAATGATTCTATTGGCCTCCTAACAGTAAGGCAGCCAGCGTGGCTTTCATTGCATAAAGCATGTGAGGATGATTAAGTCTAATCGTTGAACCGCAATTACTGCATAATGGTTTTGCGAATCTCCCTTTAGACAAATGGAATCTGTACAGCTAGCCTTGGCATTTGATTAATTATATTTCAACAATACCATGTTTCATTTAAGCTGGAGAAAACTATGTGGCAGTGTGGTTCAAGTTTCACGACACGTTACGATTTATTAGTTCATTGATCACGTGTATTTGTTTTAGTCATCATCAATCTGATTTAATTTAATAATTCAGTAGTAGTTTTTGAGGCGATGCATGCCCCTTTGAAATGCTAAAGAATTGGCGAACGGTAGAATACTATTACCTTTTCATTTCCAATAAGTAAATGAATGATTTCAAATTAAAAAAAAAAAAAACCATTTAGCTAGGCTAATATGAAAATGAAATATGAGACTGGAAATTGGTCAAAAGAATGTAAATTCACTATGGAAGAAAAACTGGTTGTGTATATATTCCATGATTTACAAGTATATTTGAGAACCTTTTATCTAGGGTATCAAAATTTTGGATGCCCCCATTTTGGAGGACAAACAGATATTCTAATCTAGTTGGTGAGGATGTTGAGAAGGGAAACTCTGGTTTTGATTAAACGCCGGAAGAGGCATTCAAGTCTTTCTTCAAATTCTTGAACACACATCTCTAGATTTCGCAGCTCGCTTTGCACCTTCTCAATTTTCATCTCCTGACTCGTGAGATGGTGCAAAGCAACATCCACATTAGCGAATTCATTTACATGTTGTGCTTCTTCTGAACCAACTCTCTTGCTTTGCATAAGTTTGGAAACTAGAGACCAACCACCGAGTTTAGTTTGCGCCTTTGGCCCAGAGATAAAGTACATCAAAGACTCAAACGTGGCAAGAGTGACAACTTCAACCTCTCTCAAGACTCTATTCATGGCTGCGGTTTCGTTGTCTTTGTTGGAAGGAGAGGATAAGCTTTTTGTTTCGACGCCCTTCAAAGCACTGAGAGCTTTACGGATCGCCTTCTTGACAACTTTCCTAGAGGCTGAGTACTTCCTGATCTCACTTTCGAGTCCAACTTCAGCCCCTCGTCTTCTGCGCATGATTGATTGAATGTCGCGTGCACATTCCTTTGTATGCAACACGGCATCCTTGGCCGCACTGCACATATCCAAAAGCCTAAGAGATCCATCGACCAATCGGTCAACCCATTGCTCGTGGCGGCCTTGGACAAAGGCTTGTTGAGTGGAGGGCAATTGAAGCAACTTTTCGACACATTCGTGCAAATCCTCGAGATTGCTTAGTTTTTGGGTAATAGGAGAAGATGATGAAGTTGAACCAGAAGCCTCCAATCTGCCCAAATTTTCATTGCATTGCAAAAGAAGCGGGTTTGATTGGGAAGGCAGGCTGTTTGAGCGAACATGGAAGTGGGATTTTGAGGCAGCCATTATATTCTCTCTCTCAAGAAATGAATATTATTGGCCTTGAAAGTGAATTTTACAATTGATTAGTTTTGCAAGTTTTGCCTTGTTCATTTGCCATCTGCTCTATGAATATATATATCTATATCTATATCATCAGATGAGGGAGACATTGAGCATTTTATATTCAAATATCAATGAATAATAACATGTATGATTCAGATTTGGATCTAACACTGTATCAGCAATATTTGTTTCATGTCTCCTGCCCGCCAATATCTCCACCTCATCTCTCAATTATGTTAATTATATATTAACTTGCAACAAAACATAAATAATCATCTCATGATCTGCCATTAATGATATATGTTCCTTGTACATGAACATGGTTACAGAGTGATCTTAATAATGCTAAAAAAAAAAAAAAAAAAAAAACACTAATCATAGTCCCATGGGTCTAAAAAAACGTGATTGTTGTGAAAGAAGCAAGCAAGTTCTTCATTAAAAGCATTTATAAACTTTGTTTAATATATATAGAAATAATTTGGTGCCTCTTGTATTAGTAACAGACAGATGAATTCTAATATAAAGACCAGTTCTAAAACAATGAAAACGACATGACGCCTTTTTTTGAATTCGAACGACGTATCGTTTTCAATCTATACTACTGCAAAACTTAATTTTGAATACAAACGATATGTCGTCTTCTTAGAACAACTTCAATAATTCAAATATTACGGCGACCTTTTTGGAAGCTTTTGATAATATGTCGTTTTGTTAGAACATAGTTGCCTTCTGAAATATAACGACTTGTCATTCTTGAAATTGAACGAAAGAAAACTAATGCCGTTTTTCTCTTTAAACGACAGAGAAAAAAATGATAAACGAAATGCGTGTGTCGTTTTTCCAATTAATGAGTTCAGATTTGGATTCAGACACTTCTTCAAGCGATGTTTATGCACGTATATGTTTGCAAAATTAAAAAAAAAAAATATATATTGCCGGTATAGTCTAGCGGTAGTTCTATATCTAACTCCATAGAGTTTAAATCCTCCTAGCCACCAATTCCCAAAAGAGAAAAAAATAAATAAATAAAAAAAACTGTGTGAGAAGATGAGTCACCTCTGATTAACAAATTTATATAGTTATATAAACTTGCAGGTAAGAGTATTCAGGTGCATGCAAGATCTGCAGAAGCTTTTTGCGTTTTTTTTTTCCCCCGATGTTATGTCGTTTTTGCCTAACTTGCAACTTCAGAAAGGGTGGTTGGTAACAACCGGTTGATGGTTCATGGTGGCATGCCCATCTCTCTGGATCCAACCAACTAGGGCCGTTTGGTTGTTAGTTCATTTTGAACTAAATTGTACTTTTTTCATCATGATTTTTATCTTTTTCTGAAAAAGTTTTTGTCTTTTCTGAAAAAGTTTTTATCTTTTCTAAAAAATTACTATTTTAACTTAAAAATCTTAAACTAAACTCATTTACCAAACAAAGATTGTTATTCATAAAATATACAGACTGCACGAGTGCAACTTGATCATATTTCTTCCCATAATGAGGTAATAATTGCGACACGTTTTCAAACAAACTTTTATTCAATGAATGCCTTAAATTGATATCTAAAAAAATAAAAAATAAAAAATTTCAATCCTGCACATGTTAAGACGCGATTGCTGTGCGAGGAGCAGGCAATCTCTACATTTGCCATTAAATGTGATCTGCTAATGAAGAGAAAAAGAAGCAGTGACACCGCCTTTTTAATTGTTTGATGCATGTGAGATCTGAGTGTTTCATGTGACGCTTGTCGATGATTTTAACAAGTAGTTAAATTTTTTTCCCCTTAAGACATTATTGAATTGATTCAAGTCCTCATGTGTCGTACAAGTCCATGAGTTTTATACTAATTTTGGCAGGAAAAAAGTTTGTATTTTTATCTTTTTCCGAATCATTTCTGAGTTAGTTCACGGCTTCCTTAAAATTTTAATGTGTTAAAATACTTGAAAATGGAGATATACTCTACATCTTTCTAATACTAGATCAGTGCCATGATCCGATCTACTGGACTGTAAAGATTTTCGATTGTTTTATCCAAATTAGTTATTCGTAGATTCATCGGTGAAAAATAAAGAATTTTTCAAGTGCCAAGTACGTATTTAGGAAGTAAAAACAAGACTGAAAAATGTATGGGGAAGAGTATTTTTGATATTCGTATGTGTGAATAATATACATAACTATCTCATTGATGTACAAGCATGGAAAGCTGGTTCCCAGTCTTTTCCGACAACTAAAACAAAATTTGATGTCTATTTTCTAGTGGTTGAGGATGTTGAGCAGAGAAACTCTGGTTTTAATCAAACGCCTGTAGAGGCTCTCAACTCCTTCTTCAAGATCTTGAATGCACATCTCCAATTTCTGAAGCTCGTTTTGCGCATTTTCTTCGAGCGTTCTATCTGATTTCTTCATCTTTTGGCTGATCAGCAAGGTCAACGCAGTGTCTGCGCTTGTGAATTCGTTTGATTTGCTGACTTCCTCACAAGACACTTTCTTGGAGTTCATCAACTTGGAAACCAATGACCAGCTGCTTGACTTTGGCCCGGAGATGAAGGAAAGCACTGATTCGAAAACGGAAAGAGTAACTGATTGAACCTCCCTCAACATGCTAACGATTTCTTGATCCTCGCTAAGGAGACTGAAGGAGCATTTGTTTTCCATGGCCTTGCGGAGTGTCTTCTTCACCACCTTCCTCGAGTTCAAGAACTTCTTGACCTCACATGAAAGACTTGATTCATCACCGCGTCTTCTGCGCATGATTGATTGAATTTCTTGTGCGGATTCCTTTGATTGCGTCAAGGCATCCTTGGCTGTGTTGCACATATCCAAGACTCTAAGAGATTCATCCAAAAGCTCATCAACCCATTTCTCGTTCCGCTGTTTGGACAAGGCTTGTTGGTTGAGTGGTAAAAGAAGCAACTTGTCAACACAATCTTGCAGGTCTTTAAGTCCGCTAAGTTTGCCGCTTAGCGAAGTTGATGAAGAAGAGTCCGCTTCAGAAGACCTCAATCTGCACAACTGCTCGTCAAATTCAGGGATGAGAGGGTGTTGCCTTGAGGGAAAGCTATTGGAGCGAGTGTGGTGAGTTGCCATATTCGTAGGAAGGAGATGAACTTTTCTAGCTGTTGAATGTTTAACGAAGCTCGGAACTTGCCTGCTTTCATTTGGTATCAACTCTCTCTACATATATATACAGCGGGTGAGGGAGACAAAAGGAATCTCATCCTCTTCAATACACAAAGAGACTAACATGATTGTGATTCCGATATAAAAACATACCATTATGAAGATGTCTTTGCTATGTCTCCCACCACCAGGTTCTCGTTTGGCGAATACTAATTTTATAAGTTGCTATATATAAGCAGTGTATCTCTCAATTGGTGGCATACCTGATTTATATTTATTTTCAATCACTGATGATCAATAAATTAGCAATTCACGAGCGGGTTGATATGACCATGTTGGAAACAAGAAAGAGGCAGAAACCATCCTATACGGATCAGCATTCCTCTACATGAGACAAGAAGGAGATACACCAATCGTGCACATATTTTATTTTAACAAAAACTACTGGCTCACATGCATGAATACATGGCAAAAAAAAAAAAAAAAAAAAAAGGGAAGAAGAAGAAAAAAAAGGTACTTATGTTCCATGAACAACATATTTTACGTGGTGAAATATAATTCGGATGCAAGAGTATTAATGGCCGATTAGCATGTCTTTTACATATACTGTATGAGCACCAATTTTTACATTGAGAGCACCAACATGGCGTCAAAAGACAATCGACTAGTTGACTTCTTAATCGATTGAACTTTAGGTGTTATAAAGTGTCTGATACATGATAAGCCGAAAATATCACAAACAAGTCTTCAAAATATTTTCTCAAGTCCTCAAATATATTTCCAGTTTGCATAATGCAGAAAAAATGCCTCGAGATTGATAAGGGAAGTGTTGATGATTCCACTGGCCTCCTAACATTAAGACAGCCAACAGCATTCATTGTATAAAGCATGTGAGAATCAAGTCTGTTGTTACATGATAATTATTGATTAATGATTTCGCTAGTCTGACTTGATACAATTAGAATATGTACAGCGTAATCATCTGTTTAAAAATTGCAAAATCCCCATGTGTCATCTAATTTAATTAAACAGAGAAAACTACAGCGGTATGGTTCGAGTTGACATAGAAAATTACAGTTTAATTCCGTAATATGATCATTTGGATTTAATTAACTGGACTAAGAAACTTTCTTTGTTATAGCCAAATGTTTTGCCAAAGTTATTTCACACATAAATTCCATGAATTAAATGTCAAATATAAGGGGATCGGTAACAGAGTTATATCACTTTCACGTACGATCAAGTAAATTATGTATGATAAACTACCCTTAAGGCTCAAAAAGTAAAAGATTTAAAGGAAAGGAACGAACGCCGGAAATTGAGCAAAAGTGTCTTGAAAATTTACTACCACAAGATAAATACGATATTTATCATTTACAATTATATATTAAAACTTTTTATCCAAGCTATCAAAATTTTGGATGTCCCATTTTGGAGCATAATCAGATTTTCTCATCTAGTAGTTGAGGATGTTGAGAATGGAAACTCTAGTCTTGATTAAACGCCGGAAGAGGCACTCTAGTCTTTCTTCAAAGTCTTGAACGCACATCTCTAGATTTTGCAGCTCGCTTTGCACCTTCTCAATTTTCATCTCATGACTCATGAGGCGGTGCATTGCAGCATCCACCTTTGTGAATTCATTTACATGTTGTGCTTCTTCTTCACTGCCGACCCTTTTGCTGTGCATAAGCTTGGGAACTAGAGACCAACCACCAAGCTTGGTCTGTTCCTTTGGACCAGAAATAAAGGACAACAAAGACTCAAACACGGCATGAGTGACAACTTCCACCTCTCTCAAGGCACTAATCAAGGCTGCGGTTTCGCTGTCTTTGTTGGAAGGAGAGCATGAGCTTTTTGTTTGAACACCCTTCAAACTACTCAGAGCTTTACGGATCACCTTCTTCACAACTTTCCTAGAGACAGAGTATTTCCTAATCTCACTCTCAAGACTAAATTCAGCCCCTCGTCTTCTGCGCATGATCGATTGAATTTCGCGTATGAATTCCTTTGTATGCAGCACGGCGTCCTTGGCCGCGCTGCACAAATCCAAGAGCCTAAGAGAACCATCCACCAGCTGGTCGACCCATTGCTCGTGGCGGCCTTGGACAAAGGCTTGTTGAGTGGAGGGTAGTTGAAGCAACTTCTCAACACATTCGTGCAAGTCCTCGAGACCACTTAGTTTGCGGTTTAAGGATGACGAAGAAGCTGCGTCAAAGGCATCCAATCTGGCCAAATGTTCATTGCATTGCTGAAGAAGTGGGTGTGATTTGGAGGGCAAGCTGATGGAGCGAACATGGAAGTTGGATTTTGAGGCTGCCATTCTTTTCTATCTCTAGAAAGAGATATTAGCCTTTAGTGTGTTTTTGCAAATGGCTAGTTTTGCCGTCAATTCCTTTGTCATTGCTCTATATGTCTATATATATATATGTATATATATCATCAGATGAGGCAGACATTAAGCATTTTCTTATTCAAATTGCAATGCATAATAACATGTATGATTCAGATTTGGATCGAAGCACTATAGCAGCGATGTCTATGCAATGTCCCCTGTCTACCAATATTTCCCACTAATTTTTCCATTATATTTAGCTTTGTTAAATTATTAGAGCATTTGATTTCATGAGTCATTGTTATACATGTTGAAAATGCAACTTGAGTGAATAATTGGGGTTATTGTCGTTTTGTGATACTCATAAAGTAGTTGTAATATATATTATTTAAAACGATTGTGTCCAACCACTCTCCCACCCACCCACCCACACATACACACACACACACACACACACACACACACACAAAGAAAAACATTATTTTAAGGGTATTGGTGCTTGTTAGTAGGTAGATGAATTTGAATAATTTTGTGTATGTCGTTTGTTCAACTTAGTGACAGAAAATGACTTGTCGTTTCCAAAGAAAAGGACAAGCAAACGAATAAGCATAAGACGACAAAATATACTCAGCAAACCTTAGTCATTAACTTTATGTCGTTTCTTAATGAACAACAGAAAAAATTAAAACACGAGGCAACTTGTCGTTTTCAATTGAAGTCAGCAAGCATTTTGGCAACGGACCTAATAAAACATATCTTTTTCGTCCAATACACACAAATTTTTTGTAAAGAAATAACATATCTTAAAAAAAAAAAAATTTAAATAATCATTAGAGCATCTTTTCTCATGAGTCATTGCTATACATGGTGAAAATGCAACACGAGTGAATAATTGGGGCTATTGCCATTTAATGTGACTCATAATAAATTAGTTGTAATCATTTGGGTCTTAAAACGTGATTGTTGTAGACAGAGCAAACAGGATATGCTTGTCTTTAATTCGCATTTCTTTTCCAAAATGTTATTTAAAATAAAACGATGGAGTGATTTCTTTTTCTTTTTCTTTTTCTTTTTTCAATAATAATAATTTAAAGGGTTTTGGTGCTTGTTAGGTGGTCAATGTATTTGAATAATTCTGTGTATGTGTTTGTTCGACTGTATGACAGAAAACGACTAGTCCTTTTCTAAAGGAAAAGGACGATTAAAACGAACAAACATAAGACAACACAATATACTCTACGGCAGCTAACTTTTGTCATGAACTTGATGTCGTTTCTCCATAAACGACAGAAGAAATTAAAACACGAGGCAACATGTCGTTTTTCAATTAAAATTCTCTAGGATATGATCTGACCTAGTTTGGTTTTCTTTCTCTTTCTCTTTTGCTAAAAAAAAAAAAAAAAAAAAAAAAATCTTGTTTCAATATATTCTTTAATTTTTTATGTCCCCGTCTGTTGTCGTTTTTACAAGAATTCCTTCTACCACGGAAAAAATATAGCTTAAAAAAAGAAGAGTTTGTCGTGTGGGTCTTATTGATGGTTTAGCCACTTGTTCGTTTAATATTGATTTACTTTAATGTTATCTAGACAAATGGAATCTTGACAGCTATGCTATCCATTTGAATTGCATCAGGTCGTATCTAAGGAACGAAAGGTAAATTAATGAAATAGAGAATAAGAATAGAATAGGTGATTGAATGAATAGCCTAACAGTAACATTATATCTAACTCTATCACAAGTGTAGATTTCAAATAGAACTTCAAATTAATCTGAAAAGTTGCAAAGGAATGATATATCAAATTTCAGAACGTATGAAAAAATGTATTTGAATTTCTTATGTGAACACATGTACAATGTAATTGATGTACAGGTATGAAAAGCTGGTTCCCAGACTTTTCCTATTGCTAAACAAGTATTTTTCTCATCAGCTAGTGGTTGAGGATGTTGAGCAGAGAAACTCTAGTTTTGATCAGACGCCTATAAAGGCTCTCAATTCCTTCTTCAAGATCTTGGATGCACACTTCCAATTTCTGAAGCTCGTTTTGAGCATTCTCTTCGAGCGTGGAATCTGAGTTTTTCTTCATCTTATGGCTCATCAGCAACTTCAATGCAGCGTCTGCGCTTGTGAATTCGTTTGATTTGATGACTTCCTCACAAGACACTTTCTTGGAGTTCATCAACTTGGAAACCAATGACCAGCTGCTTGACTTTGGACCGGAGATGAAGGAAAGCACCGATTCAAAAATGGAAAGAGTAATTGATTGAGCCTCTCTCAACATTGTTACAGTTTCTTGATCCTTGTTAACGAGACTGAAGGAGCATTTGTTTTCCATGGCCTTGCGGAGCGCCTTCTTCACCACTTTCCTGGAGTTCAAGAATTTCTTGACCTCACATGAAAGACTTGATTCATCACCGCGCCTTCTGCGCATGATTGATTGAATTTCTTGTGTGGATTCCTTTATTTGAAGCAAAGCATCCTTGGCTGTGTTGCACATATCCAAGATTCTAAGAGATCCATCCAATAGCTCATCAACGCATTTCTCATTCTGTTGTTTGGACAAGGCTTGTTGGTTAAGCGGTAAAAGAAGCAGCCTGTCAACACAATCATGCAGATCTTGAAGTCCGCTAAGTTTGCCACTTAGCAGAGTTAAAGAAGAGGCCGCTTCAGAAGACCGCAATCTGCACAACTTCTCGTCAAATTCAGGAATGAGAGGGTGTTGTTTAGAGGGAAAGCTGTTTGAGCGAGTGTGGTGAGCTGCCATTTTCGCTTCCTACCAAAGGAAAAAGAAGAGCTTGCTAGCAGTAGAATGTTCAATGAAGTTTAGAATTTCCTTTGGCATGAACCCCTCTGTATATATATGCATCAGAAGGCGAGGGAGACAAAAGGAATCTCATCCTCTTCAATACACAAAGAGATAACGTGATTGAGATTTTGGATCTAAATTTACATTGCTGCAGATGTTTTGTCCCCCGACCACCAGGTTCGCATCTGGTCATTAATAATTTAATAAGCTGATATATCAGACCATGTATATCCTCATTGTATATTTAACAAGAGAATTATTATCTATATAAGTGGGTTGATATGCCATGTTGGAAACAAGAAATAGGCAGTAACCATCATATCCGGATCATCATGATATCTCTACGTGAGACAAGAGTGGGATAAACCAGCCGTGCACATTTTGGGAAAAAAAAAATGCATATAGATTAAAAAAAGGGGGGTTTTGGCACCAAACCAATGCTACTTGAACCGTTCGTACGCATTGCAACTGATTCCCTAATTAGATGAAAAAAACCATGATTTGGTAACCAACCCCTTAAAGTTGAATAAAAAAGAAAAAAAGGAGAGAAAATATGTTCCATAATCCATATGTAGCGGAACATTTTACTTGAAGAATGTTGGATTTCTACGTTCTTTCAACGCTTGGCACAACAATTGATATTTTTAGAACACCAGCATTTGGTCGTTGGCTCCTGATGGCATTATTATAAAATGCATGATAGATGAAAAGTCAACAAGATTACATAATATAAAGACTTCACGTTTTCTGCAGGTAAGCATAATGCGGAAAATACCCCGAGATTGTTAAAGGAAGCATGCCGATGATAATCATTGGCCCCCTAACACCGAGACAGCCAGAGTGGCTTTCATTGCATAAAGCATGTGATAATCAAGTTTGGTGCTTAATGATAATTACTGCATAATGGTTTTGCTAATCTCCCTTCAGACAAACGGAATCTCTACAGCCTTGACATTTGATTTGCATAAAAAATCCCATGTGGAAACTTAAACAGAGAAAACTATGCCAGTATGTAATATTGATTTAATTAGTTTTGTAAATTATGCAATTAGGCAAACGCATGATTTAGTTTTTAATTAGGCTATGAAAATAAAATAATTTGGAGTAAAGACATGAACACCGGAAATTGGGCAAAAAAGTATGTTGATTTTCTATCAAGAAAATACATTGCATATATTCTCCATCATTTACAAGTATACATGATAACTATTTATCTAGGCTGTCAAAATTTTGGACGCCCCGTTTGAGAGGACAAACAGATTTTCTAATCTAGTTGTTGAGGATGTTGAGAAAGGAAACTCTAGTCTTGATCAAACGCCTGAAGAGGCAGTCTAGTCTTTCTTCGAAGTCTTGAACGCAAAGCTCTAGATTCTTAAGCTCGCTTTGCACATTCTCGATTTTCATCTCGTGACCCATGAGGGAGTGCAAAGCAACATCCACCTTTGTGAATTCATTTACATGCTGTGCTTCTTCTTCGCTGCCGACCCTTTTGCTGTGCAAAATCTTGGAAACTAG
Source organism: Ficus carica (assembly GCA_009761775.1). Lineage (NCBI taxonomy): Eukaryota > Viridiplantae > Streptophyta > Magnoliopsida > Rosales > Moraceae > Ficus > Ficus carica. The sequence goes on along the minus strand of CM019748.1, from coordinate 160,402 downwards.
AGACCAACCACCTAGCTTGGTTTGTTCCTTGGGCCCAGAAATAAAGGACAACAAAGACTGAAACACGGCATGAGTGACAGCTTCCACCTCTCTCAAGACACTAATCAAGGCTGCGGTTTCGTTGTCATTATTGGAAGGAGAGAATGAGCTTTTTGTTTCAACACCATTCAAAGTATGGAGAGCTTTACGGATTGCCTTCTTCACAACTTTCCTAGAGGCTGAGTATTTCCTAATCTCACTCTCAAGACTAACTTCAGCCCCTCGTCTTCTGCGCATGATCGACTGAATTTCGCGAGCGCATTCCTTAGTATGCAACACGGCGTCCTTGGCTGCGCTGCACAAATCCAAGAGCCTAAGAGAACCATCCACCAGCTGGTCAACCCATTGCTCCTTGCTGCCATGGACAAAGGCTTGTTGAGTGGAGGGAAGTTGAAGCAACTTTTCTACACATTCGTGCAAGTCCTCAAGACCACTTAGCTTGTGGTTTAAGGATGATGATGAAGCTGCATCAGATGACTCCAATCTGACCAAATGGTCTTTGCATTGCTGAAGAAGTGGGTGTGATTTGGAGGGTAAGCTGTTCGAGCGAACATGGAAGTTGGATTTTGAGGCTGCCATTCTTAAAGAGATATTGCTCTTGAAGGTGATTTGCAATTGATTAGTTTTGCAAGTTTTGCCTTGTTCTTTTGCCATCCGCTCTGTGTGTATATATATCAGCAGGTGAGGGATACATTAAACATTTTATTATTCAAATGGCAATATATGCATAATGACATGTGTGATTCAGATTTGGATCTGAACACTATATCACCGATGTTCGCGCAATGTCCCCTGACCACCCATATCTCCAACTCATTTCCCAACTGTATTAACGTGCAAAAATCACACCATCTTTAATAATTCAATGGTATTTTCATTTATCTTAATGATTAATAAGCCATTTTAAACTGTGATTATCGTGCAAGTAGCAGGCTAGATCTGCATAAGCCTTTTTAAAAAAATATGTCTGCAGGGTGAGCAGGGCTCAAGCAATAAGGAGCGGCGCGTCATTACCACTCGTGCATTGCAATTATGATTCTAGTCTGCAATGTGTTACATATAATACGGTATGCGTCTCGAATAATGGTGGTAAGATCCGTACCTGGTGGTGGGGAGACATGATATGTGGCATCTCTTTATACTAATCATAAAGAAAAACATCTTAATGATATAGTAATTATCATTAAAAAAATAAGTAATTTCTCATCCCATTTAAACTTTAGAAACTAATTATTAAAGTAATACTAATAATAATAAAGAATAAATTATCATAATAACGTTATATTATCATAAAGAACCTAAATGTACTAAAAAAAATTAGGTTTGTAAGAAACCTAAATCATACTAAAGAAACATGCTTACAAAATCCCTAAATTATACTAACAAACAATCACTATGATAAAGAACTAATTATTAAAATAAAGATACAACAAGAGTGAATAAATAAGGAAAAATATTTGAAACATAACGAGGGAAATTGTTTTAAATATAGTAAAAAGGCAAAATGGGTACTACAAACAATTGTTTCTTTAAAAATAGATATTTATACAATATTATCAAAAAACGGATATATTTTAAAATAGGGTTCTAAAAATAGACTTTTTATGTAATTTTTCTCTTTTTAATAGTGCTTTGTACCGAAAGATTTTTATTTTTTTTATTTTTTATTTTTAAAGTTGAAAGACTCTTTGGATGGAATAGGAAACTACCTAAGGTAATCCATGAAAGAGATTATGTCCGTCTTCTCATAATTAGAGTATTGATTTGTAAAGATAAACTAGCAGTATTCTAATGCTGGAGGTACAAAATCTACACCAAAAATAAATTCAGATTTCGTGTGTTTATTAATAAGTAATTCAATTCGGGAAAAAAAAAATTAATTTCCTGATTTTGAATTTCAGTGTTTATTTTTGTATTTGAAAATTAAATGACATTGGTCTCACGTAAAAATAGCAAATTAATTTCCTTGATAAGGGAGAACCTGTCTCTCACCTACTACCTACGAAAATAAATTACTTTCCCTAAAAATAGGAAGTAATTAACTCTATACCAAATATACCATTATTCTTATTTAATTATTAGTTTTTTTCATTTAAGGATAATTTCATAACTACAGTAAATATATTCTCAATCCTTCTAACTTTTTGAAAGTAAACAGCATAATAGGAATTTAATTCCTCAAGTAAATAGATTTCTTGATATATTAGTTAACATTTTTATCTAATTATGGAATTTAATTCCATGTAATTTAATTACTTTTTTATGGAATTAATTTCTTATTTTTAAAATATTTGACAAGTAAACTGTCCTGATTTGAATATCAATAAGTATCAGTCACGAAATCCACAGCACAAAACCTTCATAAAATAACTTGACACAATCTAGAATGAGTTAACTTAAATCAGCTAAGTTAAAAACAAGGAAATCAATCATGATTTCTTCAATCTAACTCCTTATAAATCAACCAATCTTTGGACTTTTCTTAAATATACCTCAATCAGTCTATACAAGTCCAAATACGAATTCTGAACCCACAAAAACTTTCCCGATGTGAACTTAACATAAAAGTCTCATCCTATCAAAACAAATAATTAAACTTTTTTAGACATGTTCAAATAAGTCATCCTGCACTTCAAAAGAAAAGTTGCCCAAAATCTTTCCAAACAAATCAAATCACAAAATACTTTCTCAATATGAATACTCGCCTCCAAAATTCCAAATCATAATATGAGAATAGTTGAGATAATACAAGAAAAATTCAGCAAATTAATCACAATAAATTCAGAATTCACTTTTTTTTTTTAATTACAAAGTATCGATAAAAATCAAAAGAACATAAATTCTAACAATTAGTACATGTAAAAGTAAAAGCACATATGTAAAAATAATTCTTATTATGTTTTTCAGATTTTATTGCTGCTATGCCGTTGTTAAAATCTACTGGATAAAAATAGTGTTGACAAATGTAATTAGAAAATTATGAGTTAACTAGAGGCATTTTTGTATTTTAATGTAAAACAAATATATAAACAAAAATACATATGTAATTGGATTTAGCCCTTTAAAAATTCTAGGTATTGCAAATTTGGCTTTATTCTATTAAAGTTCTATAAACAAAAATGAGTCCTCTGCTGTTGTCCTCCCGTTAAAAATTTGACACCTCATCAAAGGTTACCACATAAGCTACCAACATATAGGGCGTTAACGGAGTACAAACGACAGCTCTTTTTTGCCTTTTTTTCAATTATTATTTTTAAAAAACTACTATCACTTGCACCTTTTTTTATTTTTTATTTTTATAGTTATCGTTGTGCCTTCTCCGGTCACTGTTCTGGAGCAGTGAAAAGCTATTGAGGAGCTCAAATTAGAGGCCAGAGACGCGAATTGGGTGGCTATATAGTTTTACTTTTAATTCTCCTTCTTCTTAATTAAAAAAAAAAAAAAAAAGCAACTCTCTGTCCGGTAAGATGTAGAGGCTTTTTTGGGTTTGAAAGGAGTTTTCCTCCTTTTCTTTTCAGTTTACTTGAGTTTTTTTTATTTATTTATTTAAATTTCACAAAGAGCCCAAAATGTATTTTGTTTTTCTATTATTATCTCAGTTTCATATTTCTTAACAAATTTGTTTCTTTGTTGCTACCAAAAATAACTTTTTTTTTGTCCCACATTGTTAATTTTGTTTTTTAGGTAATTTAATATGATGAAAAATTAATATATAAATAATACAAAACGCAATTACATAATTTAGAAAAAAATCTTATATTCAAACCAACAATAATTTCTCTTTTACTTTTATGTTTAGTTATTAAATCGAATGTTTGGTTCACAACTTTTTGTTAAATGTAATTTTTTTAACTAATATATCAATAATAAATTGGTTACTTTAGTTAAGAAGGTGTAATTTATTAATTTATTAATTTATGTGGCTTTGTTAAATAATAAAATATATTTTTTTGGATCAATATATGAAAAAAATATATATGGGTGAAATTCATAAATTCAATAAATAATATGAAATTAATAAAAAGGAATATAAAAAGGGATAAAAAAAAGGAATATACATGGAATATTTTTTTTGGTGATAAAGATAGTGTAATGAATTAGAGATAAATTTTTTATTTGATGTGACAGTAATATTATTTTAATGTAAAAGTTACACTATTTTGATGTAATGAGTTGGATATGCCGTTAGAGAGAGAGAGAATATACTTACAGCACAACTAAAAGGAAAAAGTGAGATAACAGTTGGGTTATTGCTATATATATATATATATATATATGTTTAAAAATAACAAAAAGGGGGAGAAAAAGAGCCTTCCGTTTAACAGCCTCTTTGTAATTAGTTGATGTGGAAATTTTTGATGAGGTGTCAAATTTTTAGTGGAGAGACAGTCAAGAGGACAGCTAAACGGGGATAAAAGAATTGGGTTCCTGTTTAACAGCCTTTTTGTAAATAGTTGATTTGGAAATTTTTGGTGAGGTGTTAAACTTTTAATAGGAAGACAGTCGAGGAGAGAATCAGACGGGACAGCAGATCTAGATTGCATAGAAATTTTGTCAAATTACAATTACATTTACCAAGATCATTATTTTTAACAAAATATTAGACAATAATTTCCGTGGATATAAAAACTTACATGTATTCTTATGTAAATTGTTTTTTTCCACCTACGTGCATGGTGCAAAATTTTTTTTTTTTTTTTTTGATTTTTCAAAATTTCATTTATTCTATAGCAAAGGATGGTTTGCTTTCACAATAAAGGCCATGTCGTTTTGGTAATTGTCATATTTTTTGAGTGGCAGTCAATGTCATATTGACTTCACGGAAATTTATAATTTTAATACTCCTTTGGTAAGAGAGAAAGAAAAGGTAAAAAAAAAAAAAAAACATATGAGGGAAAATAGGAAAGGAAGAAAAGAAGTTAGTTTTCTTTTATTTTCTTTGGTATGATGGGTGGAAAAAAAAAGCGATTAATTTAAATGATTAATTTTCCCATTATTTGATATTAATTTAGTTTAAAAATTAAAAATAAAAAAGTAATTTAATTATGTATACAAGCTAAATAAGTGTTCTCTCTCAAAATCTCTCATCAGTTGAAAAGATAAAAAATTGTGAGACATATAGATTTTTTTTAAAAAAAAATTTCTTCTTCCCTCCACTTTTTTCTCCTACCAAACAACTTAAAATCCTGTTTTTCCTTAATAAAATCCCTTTACTCTTTTTTTTTCCTCCTACTTTTCGCCACTACCAAACATAACATTAAAGCTAGAAGATCTAAATTCACTTCAATTTAAACATGTTATTTTGAATACGAAAGAGATATATTCATTCGTTACTGGATGATTTTAGCTTTGGAAGATAAAACGACATATCATGTACGACATGTTGTTGAGTATAGTGCCTCCTTTACTTCAATAACAAACGACATCTAAATATCAAAACAAGAACAAAATAAACAATAATGCACTCGACAATATGAGAAGAAACATACCAGACAAACACCCCAAAACCACATCATGATAAATACTAACCAATAAAAATCAAATATTAAAATTTAACATCAGTAATGCTTAATAGAAATTTGTCATCAAATTTACCATTTGAGAAATTTGACACCAAAGACAGATAGCACTCTATTAGGAGTTTTTTCTAACCCAAATACCAAAATTAATTATTGACTCATTATTTTTAACACTCCATTAGAGATGCTTTTATATGTCGTCTTTCACTTAATCTTAAAAAAATCATCTAACAATGATTAGACTGTCACGCGATTGATGACATGGTTGCCAAGGAGAGAAGGACGAAAATGCATTGTTGATAGTGCATCCCACTTTTAAGAGTAATTAAAATAAATAAGTTAATAAAATAGTAAAAAAAAATTATAATATTATATTATATATATGTAATATATATTAGGAATAGAAATGAACAAAAGGAAAATAAATAAAATACTAATAAAAAATAATAATAGTATATTATATATGTAAAATATGTATATATTAGGAACAGAAATGGATAAAAGGAAAGTAAATATTCTACCCTTTTAGGATTTCGAAATAATCATGGACAATTGCCAACTATAGCTCCACGTTTCTCTCTCTTTTTTCAAGGCCATTTTTTAGAATCCCATTTACTCAGTATATAGTCATAATAATGGCTTGAAAACCCCCAAAGTCCTGTAACTCCTCTCATTATAAATATTGAAGCACACCCCCCCCCCCCCCCCCCCCCCCCCCCCTTCTCTTTTTTCAAATTCAAAGGCCTAATTCCCTCTCCTTATTCTGAATATTATTCTTATAATTCACTCTATAATATTGTCTCTTCTTCCCTTTCTCTCATTTTATTCACTTGTAATAATTTGAAGGAAAAAAAAAAAGTACAAAATGAGCACAACACTATGGACCATGACAAGATTTGTCAGATGGGGACTGAGAAACTTGGTTCCTAGTTGCTTTGCTTGCAGATTTCCTATAGGTAAACAAAACCACATTCATATACATACATATACACACACACATTTATATATCATAATATAGTTTTTAGTGTGTGACATTTTTCAACATTTTTATTGATTTTTTTTTATTTGTCTCATTTTAGATGATGAACCGGAACATGGAATTTGCCATTCCAAACCTCCATTGCCAATATTGAGAAACAATACCATGGCAATTGAGGCTAAACGAAAGCTATCTTGGCATCGAAAACGCAACGCAACAAGAGGGATAAAGCCTGCAGGATCAAGCCAAGCAGAGGCTAATAATAATGGTGGTAAAGACATGAACGTTAGTCAACCAGTTGAGGGTGCTAGAAGTGTTGAGGACTCAAATTGGTCAAAATATTTGGACGAAGACTACATCATCTTCTCTTTTAGAAAGGACAGCAATTTTGAAGATTTGAACAATGACAAGACCGATGAACCATGTATCAATCGCCTAGATCATTCCATGTCAAGAAATTCGAAACCCGTTAATCGGAAGGTTAGTAAATTTTCCCCTAATTTCATTAATATTTATAGTGATACATGGAATATTTTTAAGGTCAACAACGTTGTCTTTCTTTCTTTCTTTTTTAATTTTTAAAGGATTAGAGTAGTAGAAAGCATAATTTTAGCTTTTTATTTTATTTATAATTTTTTTCGTATGATTTTTGTAAGAACAGCTTAATTATGAAAGGAATACCAAAACAGTGCTAATTGAGAAGTGTAGCTATATTGAGGAGACAAATTACCCCACAAATTATGATGATTCTATAAATTTTCCTCAAAAGGTAATATTACCTTTACACTTTTCTTTCTTTTCTTGTAGTCAAATTTTTATCCTTTGACTGAGTATTTGTATTCCTTAACTTTTGGTTTCTACAATCTTATCTTAGAAAAACGAGTTAAAAAAATAATAATAATAAAACTTCGTAAGGAAGATTGTTTTGAGCTGTTGTTTCTCTTTTTGAGCACATTTTCGTGATTTAATTTTCCTAAATTTTTCCTTTGTTGGTGTAACTTTTTCAAAAGGAAGTAGAAGAAGAAGAAGAGAATATTAATAATTTGGAAGTTGAATCGGTTTCTGGGGCGAATTTTGAAGAGTACAGAGTGGCATCAACTAAATCAAGAGATTCTACCCGTTCATCAAATGCCAGCACCGGCTCTTTTGCCTTTCCCATGTAAGTTTCGTCCATCACATATAATACATATACACATATTTATATAAAAGTTTATTAAAAATTAAAAAATAAAAGGTATTTATAACTAAATAACTTTTTTTTTTTAGTTTTTAATAAACAGTCGAAATTTTTAAAAATTAGTAAAAAAAACTTTTTTTTAAATGGTTAATCAATTTGTCTTCAATGGTTAATCAGTGATTGACCGCATGATAGTCAATTACTCATTAACCATCTATTAGATTAAGTGACTAAAAAAAGTCATCCAGCCTAATTTTTTAAAATAGAATTATGATTGCAACACTTGTGTAAGGTTTTAAAACTTTTTTCAGGTTTTAAAGATTTGATTTTTTTTTTTTTTCATCTCTTAAGTTTTTCTGAAACTTCAACTGTATCTCCTCTTATATAAGAAAAATTATCTACTATATCCTTGATAATTAAATACATACATAACTATCTATTCTCCTTAAAAAAAAAAAAAAAGGAAAGAAAAGAAGAAGAAAACCTACATCTAATATTTTTAATAGTGTTGTCCGTCACTACTAATTGTACATATATAAAGATGCACATATCTAGAGCTTTATATATCTATATGTCTATGTATAAAGATACACATATGTATAGCTTTATATATATGTATGTAATGTATATATGGGTGTGGATAGTTGTTAAAGAAGATTTGGTGAAACGATGCAGATTGAGGAGGGAATGGAGTGGCAGCCCCGAGAGAATGCCGAATTCAGAAGGCTTGCCCTTGGGCGATTACCTTCATCGTCTCTCCAAATGCACTGTCTCATGATGCAAACCTCCGTGAACTGAAAGTAGGTTTAGATTCGACTGAATCTATAAGATCTATTTTTTTTTTTTTTAGGGTATGTAACATCCGTTGTTGGACTATTGAAATCTCACCCTATTTCCTCTTCTTTTTCTTTTCTTTTCTTTTCTTTTTTTTTTTGGGCAAAACTCTTGAAGTATCTATTAGTCGGTGGTAGATTTAAAGGTATCATAATATGATGACTGTCCTTATTTTGGTTTTTAGCATGCATTAATGACTTATTTCAATTAAATGAAGTGGAAAAAATAAATTATTATCTTTTGGGTAGAGTTAGGGGCTGTTCCGGTGAGTTACGATGTCGCCGAGGATCTAGAGGCGTAGTATAATGTAGTGGGCAATCTTTACCGGTGAAAGATTCAGATTTTTTTCCTTCTGTTTTTTTTTTTTTTTTTTTTTGCCTCATCCTCTCTCCCAAATCTTCGTCAAGATTGAGGGATTTAAAAAGTATAAAACATATGATATTCATTTTCATCCATTCGTTACACTTTTCCTTTTTTCAAACATGCATCTGCCTCATCCATACTCAGATTACAACATTTAACCATTTCCATCCATTGTTTTTTTTTTTTTTTTTTTTTTTTTTTGAATAAAAAGGATATGAGGTGACTCTATCGTTTCTAGGTTTTGAGCCCATAGACAAAAATACTTCTTAAGTATAGCAGAGATAGATCATTTATACTAGTTTCTCCCAGTCACCAAATCAAGTTTTAACAGTTGAAACTGGAATGAGACCTAAAAAAATGCAGTGAGAATCGAACTTGAACGGATGAAGAGGAGATGTCAAATAAAAGCTTCCCACGCCCCTGTGCTACACTGTCATTTATATTTTATTTCTCATGGGTTCACATCTCCATAATGAACACAGCACATTCACGTCCATATTATGCACACACAAATTTATTTCTTTTTTTAATAGACTTACTTTTACCTAAATGCCCTCATTTTCATTTAAAAAGGTCTTTCTTCCTTTGAAAGCTTCCTTGTCACCGTCAGCTTTTCATCTTTTATCGTCAGGGCAGCTCAAGCTGCTCTTGGCACGTATCCACTACCTGCCACTTTTGCATGCCATGTCAATACTGCATACGAAACGGTACCGGATTAATGACCTGGCTTATATATATATATATATATTGACCATTTTTAACAAATGCCCTTTTCTGTTTTACCATTCATTTAATCAATAAAAGATTTTTCAGCACAAATGGTTCCCGAGTATGTATGTACTATTTTTAGCCATGTGTTATTTCTATGGTCAATTTATTAGCACCATATTGAACCAAATATATTTATAGCGCCATAACTTGACTGCATTTCCTATATTTGGCAGTTGCTTAATTAGTGCTATGACATTCTTGACCGTATAACAAAGTTTTGGTTTTTCTCTTAAAAAAAAAAAAAGTAATATTGGTGTCACTTACCGTTGGTCCACCAATGAAACGGAAATGATCTGATCAAATTTTATTTATAAATGAATCTAATTTCATGTAAACCATCATATGTCCAACGTCACACAATATATTAATTAGGTTAGACCGTGCAACAACTTTCTTCAATTCCCTGAAGCCCCTGTTTGTAGAATAAATTACAGAAAAATGGAAGTAATCAAAACGAATTCAACCGGAGAACTCAATAGAAATTTCTTATCTATATAACCTATGGGCTGCAACACCAAAATATATGCTGTGGTATGTAGACAAAACAAGGTCTCCTGTCAAAACACTGGGAGAAGTTGTTGGGTGTAGCGATTTGCGAGCATCTCAAATGCAATGCATAGTCAAATTAGCATGCGAACGTTAAATTTTAAGATAAACAAAATAAGATTCATATTAATATTTTTATTCCAAACATAGTTCAAGTTTTTACACTTTTTTACTCTAAACATTTTTTTTTCCAACCAAACACATATTTCTAAAACCTATCTCAACTCCAATCCATAGCTCCATCTCCAAAACCTCCACCAAATGGACCATAAATAACCAATGACGGAGCCACTTATGGACAAGTGTGGTCAGCTATCAGTTGATGCCAAAGAAAGCAGGAAAATAATTGTAAACGAGAATCGAACGTTCAACCACTAGCAAAGTTTTCCTTCCTCTTTGTTAGGAGAGGAAAATGCAAGCTTACAACACTCGCACCAATAGCTTCCCCTCTAGACTCATTCCTGAATATGGTGAGCAGTTGTGCAGATTGAGGTCTTCCAAAGCGGCCTCTTTTTCATCGGCATCAACCGCCTGCAAAATAAGCGGGCTTCAAGAACTGCATGACTGTGTTGATAAGTTGCTTTTATTACCCCGGCAAGCCTTGAACTAAGAAAGAATAAGAAATAGGTTGATGAGTTATATTGGATGGATCTCTTGGGCACTAGGAATATGTAACACAACCAAGGATGTCATGTTGCAAATAAAGGAATCCACACAAGAACTTGAATCAATGATTTGCAGAAGATGCGGTGGTGAATCGAGTCTATCAAGTGAGGTTAAGATATACTCAGCCTTAAGAAATGTGATGAAGAGGGCAATCCACAAGGTTATCGGAAACAGATGCAATTTCAGTCTTCTTAACAAGGACCAAGAAATTGTAAGCTTGTTGAACTAGAACGACAAAAACAAAACAAAAACAAAAAAAAACAAATAACAAAAAAAACCCAAAAACGACAATAAAAAGTAGTTGTATCTAAGAAAATAAGTCAGTAGAAGTGTAAGAATACAAAAATAAAATAAAATAAAATCAATAAATAAATAAAATCAGAAGACAACATCGCCCTGAAAAGTGAAAACAACAATAGCAAAAATTAAATTAAATAAAATAAAGAAAAACGGGAAAACAAAATCAGAATTAAACGAGAATTAGAAATACACAAAAAACAACTATAAGACGAGTAAAAAAAAAAAATATATATATATATATATAAATTGTATCAACCGCAAAACTGACTACGATTTAAAAGATAAAACCACAACACACACCTCCCCCCCCCCCCCCCCCCCCCCCCCCCCCCCGGGTAAAAAAGGATTAGATAAAAAAACGACAATAAACTTGCAAATAGGTGGAAATAAGATCAAGAAACGACAAGGACCTCAAAAAACGCATCTAGCTAATGTAAGTCAACATTTTTAACTCTCTATACTTTAAGAAGAATAATAACTATGTCTCTGTTAGTAGGCCATTATTAGCACGGTTGGTGAAGAATCACATAAAACTTGTAAATGTGTGTGTGTATGTGCACGGGCATCAAGCTCACAACAGTGCTTTGAAAATAGAAAATTCCTTCTGTATGAATTTCCATGAGTGGTCCCCTCTTGTCTCTAGAGTCGTATGCCGGATCCGAACAGAACGGAGATAGCCTTTTCTTGCTTCAAATGATTGGTGGTGTCATTGCCAATCGTGTATTGAAATTTTACTCCTTATTCTGCAATTTGTTACAAGGCATGCTCCTCAACTGAGAGCTACAAAAATTTTCAATGCCGGGGACTAGATCCGTACCTTGTGGTGGGGAGACATAGTATAGACATCTTCACAATCGTTTGTTTAGATCGGAATCGCAATCACGCTGGCCCCGCTGTGTATTGAAGACGATGAGATTCCTTTTGTCTCCCTTACCTTTGTGTGTGTATGTGTGTGTGTGTGTGTATACAAATAGTAGATGACACAGGAAATGTAACGACCCGCCTTGCACAGGCCGTTACCGTACATACATGCATATTTTCATACTTTCATGCTTAACGAAAACAGCGGAATTTTTTTTTTTTTTTATACGACGTGATTCACACATACCGATACGTACGTAAACATAACGAACATTAAATAAAGTCGTTTGAGCGTAATATGAAACTCATAATATAATTACTTAATAGTTCAAAACGCGTAGCGGCTCGATCCCCACATTTCACAGTCCGCCAGGCCTCGCCCTTCCATCTTGCATCAGCAATTGCTAGCAGGTTGTTTACCTACAGCATAGACATAAAACAGTGAGCTTTCGCTCAGCAAGTACAACTACTAATTACCGCGACATCACAAACACCACATATCCTAACATATCATAACATATCGTAACATAACCTTTCATAGCATCTCATAACTTATCATAGCATATCCTAACTTATCATAGCATGTCCTAACTTATCATAGCATGTCATAACTTATAATGGCATTTCATACTTATCATAGCATATGCATGAACCATTTATGCTTCATTATGCTTTCTTATTTCTTCATAACATTCTTTCTTAACTTTTTTTTTTTACTTATGGGCCCCATAACATAAGTGTCCGTACCGGGCGCGCAACTATGGACTTACTCTTGCCATAGCTCAACCCGACCTCACGCGGGTCGGTACGACACAGGTAAGTTCACTTGCCATCATAACTTTCATCGTTTCATATCTTGATCTTATTCTTATTAATTGGTGAACATGTTTCGTGATGTGTCACACAATTAAATCATGATCCTATCTTAACCATACCATAACCATAACATAGCCTATATCCTCTCATAACATGATTCTAGCATATTTCATAATGCTTCATAGCACATGCCATAACATATTACATAGCCTAGCATATTATAACACATAACATAGCATACTTTATGACACATCATAGCATTTAACCCTTTTATAGCACATGGCATAACATAACATATAACATAGCGTTCATACTTCATAGCATCTTTCATGACATTTCCTAACCTATTATAGCACTTAACATATAGAGCATAACATTTTCTATCACTTAGCATGTAACATTTACGTCACATAACATTTTCATCATACTTAGGCAAGTATACACAACAAAGCCTATGCTGTAGGCGGAGTTGTACTTACCTTGTTTATGTTTACTGTGTCCGATATCTAGCTTGATTCCGCCAGGACACTGCTGCGTGCTATGCTCTGTTTTCAAATAAAAGTAAGGGTTAGAAATGTTGGTAGCATAATCAACATTCTTATATAACTTTAGTTATATATCCCTTACTTAATTTTACGTTATCCTACTTGGTTACATTGAGTAACCCTAGGGTTTAAATCTATTCTAATCGGATTGTTTTTAACTTTAGGTTTCAAAATCCTATTTTCTTGTAAAACCTTATGTAAAATTCTTTGTTAAATCTTTTGTTTAACTTTAAAAACTGGAAATCATAAAATTAGATTGGTAAAAATTATTGACTATTGGAAACTGCCTTTGGAACAGCTTTCCATTGTCAATTTATCAGTGCATGTGAAAACTTACCTTTTTCTGTACTGTTTTACGAAATTCTGTACAGGAGTTCCCTATTTCCTGTACAGTTTTTGAAATCCTCTTCCAATTAAAAATCTAAACAGATTTTGGAAAATCTTTCTTCACAAAAGTTTTAGCTCTCGACAAAACCTACAACTTTTATGTTTTATGGAAAACCCAGATCGATCGTTATCTTAGTCATATTCCTTATTGAATCATTCCTGGCCGTGCATGGGTCCTAGGCACGGTCAGGCTCGGGTTTTGGTAAAAACGAAGGCCATTGGAGCCTCATTTTGCAAATCTGCCCGCGCTACCCTCTAGGAAAAACCATGTTCTACAACTTTCGTGTTTTGAGTGTTTCCAAATTCGGCCTCTAAAGGCCTCAAAATCGGATTTTCCCGAGACTGGCCAATTTCTACCCGAATTGGCAGTTTTCGGTTTCGATTTTATGTTACGTCCTATTACGTTCACCCTACCTCAACCGAACACAGCGGGAGCCTAAGTCAGTCATGCAGCGTACTTCTAACGTCCAATTTTTGCCATGCAAATCAAAATCAACCTTATGCATCAACAAATAAAATTCTAACCATACAACAAACACCTAGCATGCAAGATTGCAACCACCAAACCATAACCATAACTAAATCAAGCACATGCTCTAATTTCCTATCTAAGGCAGCAAATTAAAGTGAGCTTATGCTCATTACAAACCAAGCTTAAATACATTTAAATTTCTCTAATGAAATTTAAATGAAAAGCTTAGAGATCCAAAGGATTTTACCTCACTTTGGTTAGGGATTTTGGCTTGCTTTTTCTTCTCTTTGTTCCCCCTTCAACAGCCGGCTTTCCAAGGTTGGTTGGCTCCCAAAATTTCCAGCTTTCTTGCCCTAATTCCAGTCACCAAAGTTGCTCAAAAATCCAGCCACCACTTCGCTCCAAAAAACCCGGCCCTAGGTAGGAAAAATGGGTACCAAAATTTTTTTCTCACTTCTTTCTTGCTTCTCCTTCAAGAACCGACCCTCACACACTCTTTTCTCCTTGATCCTAGCTTGAATTTCTTTCTCTCCTTCTCTCCCCAAATCCGGTTTTTCTCTTAAAAAAAATGGCAAGAGTTTGGCCAAATTTTCTAATTTCTTTGAATTATGGAACCACCTATTTATAGGTGAAAATCAACTCTTGTAAATTGTAATTTGACCCTTGAAAAAGCAATGAATCACACATTGGGGGGGGGGGGGGGGGGTTATGTGGCCGGCCACCTTGGAGAGCAAGGAAAGATTTATTTCCAAATTTTTCCTTAATGCATAAATGATGTAATTAAGTTCAAGTAAGGTGATGTCATCCACGTTTAGGCTTGTTTGGCTCCTTTTCTTAATATACAGTCCCTTTTTAAGTTAACACAGATATTTTCAATACTGGATTCACTTATACACAGTATTGGTTTACTGAACTGCAGTCCAAAATTCATCTGTGTAAAAACGAACTGTATAAAAATTTTCTCATAACTTGAAACCACTTGGCCCAAGATATCCTAATTAATGTGCTTGATTTTCTATGGTGGTTTTGAATCATAAACATACTATCTTATTCGTTAAAAAAATGGTTTTACACAGTATAATTCTATACTGTTAATTATTTTATCGTACAACCATTTACTTTGACTTTTTGGGTCAATCTTCGGCTTTTTCGTCCACCATTGACTTTCTTGTCAACCGCTGACTTCCTTGCTAAGATTTGATTCCCGTGGTCAACAGTTGACTTTTTGGTCAACCTTCGGCGTTTTTTGGTCAAACTTTGACCATCATAATAATTTTGGCGATTTTACTCCTTTTTACCAAAAAGGTCATTTGCTTGACTAAGCAATCATTTTCAAGTCTTACAAAGTCATAAAAACTCACAAAACATAATAAAAACCCTTAATCGGGCTCTTTCATAAATATTCTCAAGGTACAGTTTGAATTTTTATACATGAAATCATAACGATCGAAAAACTAGGTATTACAATCTACCCCCCTTAAAAATTTTCGTCCTCGAAAATTAGAACAAACTGGGGTAGATCTTCCTCTTATCATCATTTAATTCCCAGGTTGCCTTTTCAACCTTGTGGTTTTACCATACCACTTTAACCATGGGAATTGTTCTATTTCGTAATACCCTTCTGTTTCCGATTCAAAATCCGAATTGACTTCTCCTCGTACGTCAAATCGGTTTGAACTTCAATCGGTTCTTGACTTAACACGTGGAAAGGGTCTAGTACGCATTTCTTTAGCATTGAAACGTGAAAGACATTGTTCATCAACGCCAACTCTAGCGGCAAGGCAAGTTTGTAGGCTACTTCCTCAATCCTTTCAAGGATTTCAAATAGTCCTTAATATCTTTGACTAAGTTTTCCCTTCTTGACAATTCTCATGATTCCCTTCATAGGAGCAATTTTGATGAACACTGCATCTCCATCCTGGAATTCCAAAGGCCTTCTACGCTTATCAGCATAGCTTTTCTAGCGATCAAAAGCCACATCAAGCCTTTGCTTAATTTATTCTAATATCCTCTGAAGTCTTTCTAATAAAATCCGTGGTTTGAAGCTGCTTCTGTCCGACTTCTTGCCAATAAATGGGGAATTGACTTTTTCTTCCATACAATGCTTCGAATGGAGCCATACCAATCGAAGTGTAATAGCTGTTATTATATGAAAATTCAATCAATGACAGCTTCTATTCACAATTCCCTTTGAAATCCAAGACACATGATCTTAGCATATCCTCTAGTGTCTGGATAGTTCTTCCCAACTGGCCATCAGTCTAGGGGTAAAATGCCGTACTGAACTTTAATTTCGATCCCATAGCGTCATGAACACTGGTCCAAAATCGAGAGATGAAACGTTTATCATGATATGAAATGATCGATTTTGGTACTCCAAGCAGTTTAATGATCTGAAATATGTAGACTTCAGCCAATTTTCTACTAAAAAGGGGACTTTAATAGTAATGAAGTGGGTTGATTTGGTTAATAAGTCCATAATAACCCAAATTGTGTCATTTTCTTTTGCAGTCCTGGATAGGTTTATTACAAAATCCATTGTAATTTGTTCCTATTTCCATTTAGGAAGTTCTATTCCCTGTAAATCTCCTCCAGGATATCTATGTTCGGCCTTAACTTTCCGACAAGTTAGGCACTTTGACACGTATTCCGCTATCTCCTTCTTTATGTTTGGCCACTAATAATTCTCTCGGAAGTCTTTGTATATCATGGAAGCTCCTAGATGTACTGAATATGGCGTCTTATGTGCCTCTGACAGTATCTGATCCTTTAAATTCAAAGTCGGAAGTACAATTCCTTTCTTTGAAATAAATAACACCAATCGCAGAGGTCTTAAATTCCTGGTTCTTTCTTTCAAAAAGTTGTGCCTTAATCAAAAAGAGAATCCTTTTCTTAATGCGACTTGATGGTTTCCAAATCTTGAGTGCGAAAACTACTGCCGCAAGCTCCAGATTATGCGTAGGATAATTCCTTTTTGTGACTCTTTAGTTGTCGTGATGCGTAGGCTACTACCTTTTCATTTTACATTAGGACAGCTTCTAATCCACTTTTAGAAGCGTCACTGTAAATCATGAAATTTTCTACATCTATATCTGGAATTATCAACACCGATGCGCTTGTTAGCTTCTTCTTGAGCTTTTGAAAATTCTCCTCGCACTTCAGGGTCCATGCGAACTTCTTCCCCTTTCGAGTAAGGGCTGTAAGTGGTGCGACAATCTTGGAAAATCTTTTGACGAGTCGCCGATAGTAACTAGCTAGTCCAAGGAAATTCCTTATCTCCGTAACGTTCTTAGGTACCGGCTATGAACTGACCGCTTCCACTTTTGTCGGGTCTATGGAAATCCTTCCCTTTAGCATCACATGACCCAAGAAATGAACTTTCTCTAGCCAAAATTCCTACTTCATGAACTTAGCATAAAACTGATTTCGCCTTAACGTCTCCATTACCATCCTAAGGTGATGCTCATGTTCCTCCTTGGACCTTGAATAAATCAGAATGTCGTCAATAAAGACAATGACGAACTTGTCTAGGTATTCCTTGAACACTCGGTTCACAAGGTCCATGAAAGTAACAGGGGCGTTGGTTAATCCAAATGGCATAACCAAAAACTCATGGTGCCTATAGCGAGTTTGAAAAGCCGTATGGGAGATATCCGTCTTCTTGATCTTGAGCTGATGATAATCTGATCGCAGATTGACTTTCGAAAATACAGCTACTCCCCTGTGTTGATTAAAAAGATCGTCAATCCTCAGAAGGGAATACTTGTTCTTGATTGTAATCTTGTTCAGCTCACAATAATTAATGCATATGCGTAAAGATCCATCCTTTTTCCTTTATATACTAAACAGGCGCTCCCCACGGAGGGTGACTCTGTCGGATGAATCCTTTGTCTAATAGTTCCTGTAACTGCGCTTGAAGCTTCCTAAGCTCAGTGGGTGCCATATCCGAGCAACAACTCGATCTCAAAAGAACTTTTCCGTTCCCGCGAAAATCCTGGTAAGTCCTTCTGAAAGACATCTACATACTCCTTTGTAATGAGGACATCATCTGGCATCAACTCCATTTCCTGATTCTTGTCCACCATGTTCGCCAAATATCATTGGTAGTCATTAGCTAACATTTTCCAAGCCTTTATTGCCGAAACTAGCCTGGTTGCTGAGCTCCAAGACTGTCCGGAGAAATTGAGCGTTCCTTCTTAGCCTGGCGGACTAGATGTAACACGACGCTTTCGACAATCAATCTTAGCGTTGTCCTTTCCTAAGAACTCCATTCTTAGGATTACACACTAATCTTGAAGTTTGATCACAACAAGATCCATGTATAATTTTCTGTCGTAATTGACTATTGGGACTCTTTGTATCCAATAGTCAGACAGAAGAATTTTTTCCTAGCTAAAGGAATATTCTACAAGATTTCTCTAAACTATTGTCTTTTCTTCCTAATTTCTGGGTGAAATCCATTGATACAAATAAATGGTCTGTCTCAGAATCAAGCAGAGTAAGTGTATCATAAAATGGTGACAGAAATCTAACCTGTTGCCACCAATGAAGTTCCAGCTTCAACGTCTTCTTTTGTGTAGGCATAATTCCAGGTCTGTTGTTCCGGAGCCTCCAGTCTTTCCTGTGTGATCGAAAGGCCTTCAATTTTTGCTTGGACTGCAAGTAATTGATGATCCGAATCTCTATTTGGAAACTGGGGGTTTGGATTCTGGTTCTTCAGGGTACAATTTCTTGCATAGTGGCCTTCCTTGTCACAAAGGTAGCAAATGTTCATTCCAAATTTACACACTTCTATGTGTCTCCTTCCACACTGGGCACACACCGGATAATTATTACCCCCACTACCTCGATTGGTTTTCTTTTGAGGGTAATTTCCCTGTTGGCCTTGACTTGTAGCATTCTTTCTCTTCTTGTTCTTTCCTAATTGTTTGAATTTTTGAGCCGAATTACTGGTTTGGCCCTTCGAATACAATTTCAGATTCTGTCGGGGCTGCAACTGCTTCACCGTGTCCTTATTTTCCTTCTTAGCCTTAAGAATTTGAATTATGGCCTCCTTATCTTGGTTAATCCGGTACTCAGCTCTTATTGCCTGACTAATACAATCGGACACCAAAGTAGGAGGGTTACTGCCAGCACTAATTTGCTTGGCAATATCAGTCCGAAACATCTTCATTATCATTCTTACCTTTTCGGTTTCATTTGGTACAAGCTCTGGACATAAATGGGCTAGCTGTTCAAATTTCTTGACAGCCTCCAATACTGTCATCGATCCCTATTTGAAACTATTGAACTCATTCTGCTGAGCTGTAAGAATTTCCCGATTGTAGTACATTGCTCTAAACTCGATCATGAAATCTTGCCAGCTCATGGTTGTCACATTTCTACGCATTTGCACAGTCATCCACCAATGCTGAGCATCCTTTTTAAGCACAAAGGAAGCACACAGAACCTTCTCCTGTTCTGTCAGTCCCATGAAATCCAAAATTACTTGGATATCTAATAACCAATTATCGGCCTCTATTGAGTTCGTGGGTCCTTCAAACTCAGGCGCCTTCATTCGCTTGAAGCGCTTATGTAAGGAATCTTCCCTAGTCAGGGGTGGGTTTTCTTGAGGCGTGACTACATTATCTTGAAGTATCTGATTGAATCGGGCTATCTGTTTCTGGAGTCTATCAGTTTCTCGCTGCTGTTCCAACAACTGCCGTTGCAAATTTACTACAACAGTTGCGAGATCCGGCTCAGGCGGATTAACGGGCATCATTCTACGCGGGCGTACCATCTTTTAAAATCCTATTAACCCAAAAGAAAAGATATATCATACTATTAATATCCTTTTCTTCATGCATAACTTATCATATCATATTATCATACTTATCATAACATAACTTTTATAATCACAACGTGGCTTTTCATAGCATAACATATTCTTGTCATATATCCCGTGTTCGCACGGTCTTTTTTGTACACTTTCAAAAGTACATCATTCTTACTATCTCATATGTACATACTATGTACGTCGTAATTTACCATACTGTAAATACATATCAATTTCATCATACTGTACATACATATCTATACATATAAGGCCCAAAACTATGATAGAAGTGTCTAACACTTCACCATCATACATAAGTACAAGCCTATCGTCAAACATAATAAGCTTAGTACAATCGGTTCTATGGTCAAAAGAAATATACATTATCCTAATCTAAATTATAATTTCGATCGTGGTTACTGACGAAGCATCGGAATCCACATCCCAATCGTCATCGTCGAATAATATCTCATCGGGATCGTCATCTAGATCATCTACATCCTCACCCCAATCTCCTGGCTCGGGCGCTGGCTCCATATCATCGTCCTCGTCATCGCTAGATATGTCGATGATTGGAGGATCCTTGGGCTGATCCTCAGGAGCATCTATGTCATCGGCCGTATCCTGGCCGTCAGCCTCGGCCTCATATTGTGGCTCCCCTAATCCAGCGTCGTCCACTGGTGCCTAATGATCACCCCCAACATCCTCGGCCTGCATATCGTGGGCAACCATCTCGGCCTCTACAATGTCAGCTATCATATCCCCGACCGTCATACCAAGCATAGGTTCTGCGACGTACTGTCGGAGCTGAGGAGGTAATCCATTGCGGAGTATCACCAGTGCCTGCATTCCCGGGCTGGGTATGTCCTGTGGAATGTGAAGCAACATCGCCTCCTGAAATCTCCTGCAGTAGTGTCCCATGGACTCCTGTGGATATGCTCGCCAATCAGCTACCAAACTCTGATATCGCCGGTGCTGTATACCCGATAAATCGCGGGATCACGGTACTGCTCGCCTGCTCCTTCCCCAGGTATCGGACCATAACGTGCGATCACTAGGGCACGAAAATGCGCCCAAGTGCGGTCTGGCAACGCCCTCTCTCCGTGTGTCATCCACCACAAGCGGGCGTCCGCAACTAAACACCGACTAGCTAAGGAGACCTGTAGACGCTCCAAAATGTGGCTAGTGCGAAAAATCAACTCCGTGTCGTACAGCCATGCAGAGAGCGACACTGTCCGTCTTGTGCCGTCGAACAACGGGGGCTGGGACTTGTAGAAAGACGTAATCGAGCGTTGATCCTCAGCTACTTGTGCAGGATCCATAATCGTGTATCTATTATCACATATTCGCATAATAAATATTAATATTGAAAATAAATTTTAAACTTACAATGATGGCGGCGGTGGCAGGCTGACTGTGAAATTTGATCGCAGGGAACCGCTCTGATACCAACTCTGTAACGACCCGCCTTGCACAGGCCGTTACCGTACATACATGCATATTTTCATACTTTCATGCTTAACGAAAACAGCGGAATTTTTTTTTTTTTTTTTATACGACGTGATTCACACATACCGATACGTACGTAAACATAACGAACATTAAATAAAGTCGTTTGAGCGTAATATGAAACTCATAATATAATTACTTAATAGTTCAAAACGCGTAGCGGCTCGATCCCCACATTTCACAGTCCGCCAGGCCTCGCCCTTCCATCTTGCATCAGCAATTGCTAGCAGGTTGTTTACCTACAGCATAGACATAAAACAGTGAGCTTTCGCTCAGCAAGTACAACTACTAATTACCGCGACATCACAAACACCACATATCCTAACATATCATAACATATCGTAACATAACCTTTCATAGCATCTCATAACTTATCATAGCATATCCTAACTTATCATAGCATGTCCTAACTTATCATAGCATGTCATAACTTATAATGGCATTTCATACTTATCATAGCATATGCATGAACCATTTATGCTTCATTATGCTTTCTTATTTCTTCATAACATTCTTTCTTAACTTTTTTTTTTTATTTATGGGCCCCATAACATAAGTGTCCGTACCGGGCGCGCAACTATGGACTTACTCTTGCCATAGCTCAACCCGACCTCACGCGGGTCGGTACGACACAGGTAAGTTCACTTGCCATCATAACTTTCATCGTTTCATATCTTGATCTTATTCTTATTAATTGGTGAACATGTTTCGTGATGTGTCACACAATTAAATCATGATCCTATCTTAACCATACCATAACCATAACATAGCCTATATCCTCTCATAACATGATTCTAGCATATTTCATAATGCTTCATAGCACATGCCATAACATATTACATAGCCTAGCATATTATAACACATAACATAGCATACTTTATGACACATCATAGCATTTAACCCTTTTATAGCACATGGCATAACATAACATATAACATAGCGTTCATACTTCATAGCATCTTTCATGACATTTCCTAACCTATTATAGCACTTAACATATAGAGCATAACATTTTCTATCACTTAGCATGTAACATTTACGTCACATAACATTTTCATCATACTTAGGCAAGTATACACAACAAAGCCTATGCTGTAGGCGGAGTTGTACTTACCTTGTTTATGTTTACTGTGTCCGATATCTAGCTTGATTCCGCCAGGACACTGCTGCGTGCTATGCTCTGTTTTCAAATAAAAGTAAGGGTTAGAAATGTTGGTAGCATAATCAACATTCTTATATAACTTTAGTTATATATCCCTTACTTAATTTTACGTTATCCTACTTGGTTACATT
This sequence comes from Ficus carica, assembly GCA_009761775.1. Classification (NCBI taxonomy): domain Eukaryota; kingdom Viridiplantae; phylum Streptophyta; class Magnoliopsida; order Rosales; family Moraceae; genus Ficus; species Ficus carica. Next base: position 137,510 of record CM019748.1, on the reverse strand, counting down.
GAGTAACCCTAGGGTTTAAATCTATTCTAATCGGATTGTTTTTAACTTTAGGTTTCAAAATCCTATTTTCTTGTAAAACCTTATGTAAAATTCTTTGTTAAATCTTTTGTTTAACTTTAAAAACTGGAAATCATAAAATTAGATTGGTAAAAATTATTGACTATTGGAAACTGCCTTTGGAACAGCTTTCCATTGTCAATTTATCAGTGCATGTGAAAACTTACCTTTTTCTGTACTGTTTTACGAAATTCTGTACAGGAGTTCCCTATTTCCTGTACAGTTTTTGAAATCCTCTTCCAATTAAAAATCTAAACAGATTTTGGAAAATCTTTCTTCACAAAAGTTTTAGCTCTCGACAAAACCTACAACTTTTATGTTTTATGGAAAACCCAGATCGATCGTTATCTTAGTCATATTCCTTATTGAATCATTCCTGGCCGTGCATGGGTCCTAGGCACGGTCAGGCTCGGGTTTTGGTAAAAACGAAGGCCATTGGAGCCTCATTTTGCAAATCTGCCCGCGCTACCCTCTAGGAAAAACCATGTTCTACAACTTTCGTGTTTTGAGTGTTTCCAAATTCGGCCTCTAAAGGCCTCAAAATCGGATTTTCCCGAGACTGGCCAATTTCTACCCGAATTGGCAGTTTTCGGTTTCGATTTTATGTTACGTCCTATTACGTTCACCCTACCTCAACCGAACACAGCGGGAGCCTAAGTCAGTCATGCAGCGTACTTCTAACGTCCAATTTTTGCCATGCAAATCAAAATCAACCTTATGCATCAACAAATAAAATTCTAACCATACAACAAACACCTAGCATGCAAGATTGCAACCACCAAACCATAACCATAACTAAATCAAGCACATGCTCTAATTTCCTATCTAAGGCAGCAAATTAAAGTGAGCTTATGCTCATTACAAACCAAGCTTAAATACATTTAAATTTCTCTAATGAAATTTAAATGAAAAGCTTAGAGATCCAAAGGATTTTACCTCACTTTGGTTAGGGATTTTGGCTTGCTTTTTCTTCTCTTTGTTCCCCCTTCAACAGCCGGCTTTCCAAGGTTGGTTGGCTCCCAAAATTTCCAGCTTTCTTGCCCTAATTCCAGTCACCAAAGTTGCTCAAAAATCCAGCCACCACTTCGCTCCAAAAAACCCGGCCCTAGGTAGGAAAAATGGGTACCAAAATTTTTTTCTCACTTCTTTCTTGCTTCTCCTTCAAGAACCGACCCTCACACACTCTTTTCTCCTTGATCCTAGCTTGAATTTCTTTCTCTCCTTCTCTCCCCAAATCCGGTTTTTCTCTTAAAAAAAATGGCAAGAGTTTGGCCAAATTTTCTAATTTCTTTGAATTATGGAACCACCTATTTATAGGTGAAAATCAACTCTTGTAAATTGTAATTTGACCCTTGAAAAAGCAATGAATCACACATTGGGGGGGGGGGGGGGGGGGGTTATGTGGCCGGCCACCTTGGAGAGCAAGGAAAGATTTATTTCCAAATTTTTCCTTAATGCATAAATGATGTAATTAAGTTCAAGTAAGGTGATGTCATCCACGTTTAGGCTTGTTTGGCTCCTTTTCTTAATATACAGTCCCTTTTTAAGTTAACACAGATATTTTCAATACTGGATTCACTTATACACAGTATTGGTTTACTGAACTGCAGTCCAAAATTCATCTGTGTAAAAACGAACTGTATAAAAATTTTCTCATAACTTGAAACCACTTGGCCCAAGATATCCTAATTAATGTGCTTGATTTTCTATGGTGGTTTTGAATCATAAACATACTATCTTATTCGTTAAAAAAATGGTTTTACACAGTATAATTCTATACTGTTAATTATTTTATCGTACAACCATTTACTTTGACTTTTTGGGTCAATCTTCGGCTTTTTCGTCCACCATTGACTTTCTTGTCAACCGCTGACTTCCTTGCTAAGATTTGATTCCCGTGGTCAACAGTTGACTTTTTGGTCAACCGTCGGCGTTTTTTGGTCAAACTTTGACCATCATAATAATTTTGGCGATTTTACTCCTTTTTACCAAAAAGGTCATTTGCTTGACTAAGCAATCATTTTCAAGTCTTACAAAGTCATAAAAACTCACAAAACATAATAAAAACCCTTAATCGGGCTCTTTCATAAATATTCTCAAGGTACAGTTTGAATTTTTATACATGAAATCATAACGATCGAAAAACTAGGTATTACAATCTACCCCCCTTAAAAATTTTCGTCCTCGAAAATTAGAACAAACTGGGGTAGATCTTCCTCTTATCATCATTTAATTCCCAGGTTGCCTTTTCAACCTTGTGGTTTTACCATACCACTTTAACCATGGGAATTGTTCTATTTCGTAATACCCTTCTGTTTCCGATTCAAAATCCGAATTGACTTCTCCTCGTACGTCAAATCGGTTTGAACTTCAATCGGTTCTTGACTTAACACGTGGAAAGGGTCTAGTACGCATTTCTTTAGCATTGAAACGTGAAAGACATTGTTCATCAACGCCAACTCTAGCGGCAAGGCAAGTTTGTAGGCTACTTCCTCAATCCTTTCAAGGATTTCAAATAGTCCTTAATATCTTTGACTAAGTTTTCCCTTCTTGACAATTCTCATGATTCCCTTCATAGGAGCAATTTTGATGAACACTGCATCTCCATCCTGGAATTCCAAAGGCCTTCTACGCTTATCAGCATAGCTTTTCTAGCGATCAAAAGCCACATCAAGCCTTTGCTTAATTTATTCTAATATCCTCTGAAGTCTTTCTAATAAAATCCGTGGTTTGAAGCTGCTTCTGTCCGACTTCTTGCCAATAAATGGGGAATTGACTTTTTCTTCCATACAATGCTTCGAATGGAGCCATACCAATCGAAGTGTAATAGCTGTTATTATATGAAAATTCAATCAATGACAGCTTCTATTCACAATTCCCTTTGAAATCCAAGACACATGATCTTAGCATATCCTCTAGTGTCTGGATAGTTCTTCCCAACTGGCCATCAGTCTAGGGGTAAAATGCCGTACTGAACTTTAATTTCGATCCCATAGCGTCATGAACACTGGTCCAAAATCGAGAGATGAAACGTTTATCATGATATGAAATGATCGATTTTGGTACTCCAAGCAGTTTAATGATCTGAAATATGTAGACTTCAGCCAATTTTCTACTAAAAAGGGGACTTTAATAGTAATGAAGTGGGTTGATTTGGTTAATAAGTCCATAATAACCCAAATTGTGTCATTTTCTTTTGCAGTCCTGGATAGGTTTATTACAAAATCCATTGTAATTTGTTCCTATTTCCATTTAGGAAGTTCTATTCCCTGTAAATCTCCTCCAGGATATCTATGTTCGGCCTTAACTTTCCGACAAGTTAGGCACTTTGACACGTATTCCGCTATCTCCTTCTTTATGTTTGGCCACTAATAATTCTCTCGGAAGTCTTTGTATATCATGGAAGCTCCTAGATGTACTGAATATGGCGTCTTATGTGCCTCTGACAGTATCTGATCCTTTAAATTCAAAGTCGGAAGTACAATTCCTTTCTTTGAAATAAATAACACCAATCGCAGAGGTCTTAAATTCCTGGTTCTTTCTTTCAAAAAGTTGTGCCTTAATCAAAAAGAGAATCCTTTTCTTAATGCGACTTGATGGTTTCCAAATCTTGAGTGCGAAAACTACTGCCGCAAGCTCCAGATTATGCGTAGGATAATTCCTTTTTGTGACTCTTTAGTTGTCGTGATGCGTAGGCTACTACCTTTTCATTTTACATTAGGACAGCTTCTAATCCACTTTTAGAAGCGTCACTGTAAATCATGAAATTTTCTACATCTATATCTGGAATTATCAACACCGATGCGCTTGTTAGCTTCTTCTTGAGCTTTTGAAAATTCTCCTCGCACTTCAGGGTCCATGCGAACTTCTTCCCCTTTCGAGTAAGGGCTGTAAGTGGTGCGACAATCTTGGAAAATCTTTTGACGAGTCGCCGATAGTAACTAGCTAGTCCAAGGAAATTCCTTATCTCCGTAACGTTCTTAGGTACCGGCTATGAACTGACCGCTTCCACTTTTGTCGGGTCTATGGAAATCCTTCCCTTTAGCATCACATGACCCAAGAAATGAACTTTCTCTAGCCAAAATTCCTACTTCATGAACTTAGCATAAAACTGATTTCGCCTTAACGTCTCCATTACCATCCTAAGGTGATGCTCATGTTCCTCCTTGGACCTTGAATAAATCAGAATGTCGTCAATAAAGACAATGACGAACTTGTCTAGGTATTCCTTGAACACTCGGTTCACAAGGTCCATGAAAGTAACAGGGGCGTTGGTTAATCCAAATGGCATAACCAAAAACTCATGGTGCCTATAGCGAGTTTGAAAAGCCGTATGGGAGATATCCGTCTTCTTGATCTTGAGCTGATGATAATCTGATCGCAGATTGACTTTCGAAAATACAGCTACTCCCCTGTGTTGATTAAAAAGATCGTCAATCCTCAGAAGGGAATACTTGTTCTTGATTGTAATCTTGTTCAGCTCACAATAATTAATGCATATGCGTAAAGATCCATCCTTTTTCCTTTATATACTAAACAGGCGCTCCCCACGGAGGGTGACTCTGTCGGATGAATCCTTTGTCTAATAGTTCCTGTAACTGCGCTTGAAGCTTCCTAAGCTCAGTGGGTGCCATATCCGAGCAACAACTCGATCTCAAAAGAACTTTTCCGTTCCCGCGAAAATCCTGGTAAGTCCTTCTGAAAGACATCTACATACTCCTTTGTAATGAGGACATCATCTGGCATCAACTCCATTTCCTGATTCTTGTCCACCATGTTCGCCAAATATCATTGGTAGTCATTAGCTAACATTTTCCAAGCCTTTATTGCCGAAACTAGCCTGGTTGCTGAGCTCCAAGACTGTCCGGAGAAATTGAGCGTTCCTTCTTAGCCTGGCGGACTAGATGTAACACGACGCTTTCGACAATCAATCTTAGCGTTGTCCTTTCCTAAGAACTCCATTCTTAGGATTACACACTAATCTTGAAGTTTGATCACAACAAGATCCATGTATAATTTTCTGTCGTAATTGACTATTGGGACTCTTTGTATCCAATAGTCAGACAGAAGAATTTTTTCCTAGCTAAAGGAATATTCTACAAGATTTCTCTAAACTATTGTCTTTTCTTCCTAATTTCTGGGTGAAATCCATTGATACAAATAAATGGTCTGTCTCAGAATCAAGCAGAGTAAGTGTATCATAAAATGGTGACAGAAATCTAACCTGTTGCCACCAATGAAGTTCCAGCTTCAACGTCTTCTTTTGTGTAGGCATAATTCCAGGTCTGTTGTTCCGGAGCCTCCAGTCTTTCCTGTGTGATCGAAAGGCCTTCAATTTTTGCTTGGACTGCAAGTAATTGATGATCCGAATCTCTATTTGGAAACTGGGGGTTTGGATTCTGGTTCTTCAGGGTACAATTTCTTGCATAGTGGCCTTCCTTGTCACAAAGGTAGCAAATGTTCATTCCAAATTTACACACTTCTATGTGTCTCCTTCCACACTGGGCACACACCGGATAATTATTACCCCCACTACCTCGATTGGTTTTCTTTTGAGGGTAATTTCCCTGTTGGCCTTGACTTGTAGCATTCTTTCTCTTCTTGTTCTTTCCTAATTGTTTGAATTTTTGAGCCGAATTACTGGTTTGGCCCTTCGAATACAATTTCAGATTCTGTCGGGGCTGCAACTGCTTCACCGTGTCCTTATTTTCCTTCTTAGCCTTAAGAATTTGAATTATGGCCTCCTTATCTTGGTTAATCCGGTACTCAGCTCTTATTGCCTGACTAATACAATCGGACACCAAAGTAGGAGGGTTACTGCCAGCACTAATTTGCTTGGCAATATCAGTCCGAAACATCTTCATTATCATTCTTACCTTTTCGGTTTCATTTGGTACAAGCTCTGGACATAAATGGGCTAGCTGTTCAAATTTCTTGACAGCCTCCAATACTGTCATCGATCCCTATTTGAAACTATTGAACTCATTCTGCTGAGCTGTAAGAATTTCCCGATTGTAGTACATTGCTCTAAACTCGATCATGAAATCTTGCCAGCTCATGGTTGTCACATTTCTACGCATTTGCACAGTCATCCACCAATGCTGAGCATCCTTTTTAAGCACAAAGGAAGCACACAGAACCTTCTCCTGTTCTGTCAGTCCCATGAAATCCAAAATTACTTGGATATCTAATAACCAATTATCGGCCTCTATTGAGTTCGTGGGTCCTTCAAACTCAGGCGCCTTCATTCGCTTGAAGCGCTTATGTAAGGAATCTTCCCTAGTCAGGGGTGGGTTTTCTTGAGGCGTGACTACATTATCTTGAAGTATCTGATTGAATCGGGCTATCTGTTTCTGGAGTCTATCAGTTTCTCGCTGCTGTTCCAACAACTGCCGTTGCAAATTTACTACAACAGTTGCGAGATCCGGCTCAGGCGGATTAACGGGCATCATTCTACGCGGGCGTACCATCTTTTAAAATCCTATTAACCCAAAAGAAAAGATATATCATACTATTAATATCCTTTTCTTCATGCATAACTTATCATATCATATTATCATACTTATCATAACATAACTTTTATAATCACAACGTGGCTTTTCATAGCATAACATATTCTTGTCATATATCCCGTGTTCGCACGGTCTTTTTGTACACTTTCAAAAGTACATCATTCTTACTATCTCATATGTACATACTATGTACGTCGTAATTTACCATACTGTAAATACATATCAATTTCATCATACTGTACATACATATCTATACATATAAGGCCCAAAACTATGATAGAAGTGTCTAACACTTCACCATCATACATAAGTACAAGCCTATCGTCAAACATAATAAGCTTAGTACAATCGGTTCTATGGTCAAAAGAAATATACATTATCCTAATCTAAATTATAATTTCGATCGTGGTTACTGACGAAGCATCGGAATCCACATCCCAATCGTCATCGTCGAATAATATCTCATCGGGATCGTCATCTAGATCATCTACATCCTCACCCCAATCTCCTGGCTCGGGCGCTGGCTCCATATCATCGTCCTCGTCATCGCTAGATATGTCGATGATTGGAGGATCCTTGGGCTGATCCTCAGGAGCATCTATGTCATCGGCCGTATCCTGGCCGTCAGCCTCGGCCTCATATTGTGGCTCCCCTAATCCAGCGTCGTCCACTGGTGCCTAATGATCACCCCCAACATCCTCGGCCTGCATATCGTGGGCAACCATCTCGGCCTCTACAATGTCAGCTATCATATCCCCGACCGTCATACCAAGCATAGGTTCTGCGACGTACTGTCGGAGCTGAGGAGGTAATCCATTGCGGAGTATCACCAGTGCCTGCATTCCCGGGCTGGGTATGTCCTGTGGAATGTGAAGCAACATCGCCTCCTGAAATCTCCTGCAGTAGTGTCCCATGGACTCCTGTGGATATGCTCGCCAATCAGCTACCAAACTCTGATATCGCCGGTGCTGTATATCCCGATAAATCGCGGGATCACGGTACTGCTCGCCTGCTCCTTCCCCAGGTATCGGACCATAACGTGCGATCACTAGGGCACGAAAATGCGCCCAAGTGCGGTCTGGCAACGCCCTCTCTCCGTGTGTCATCCACCACAAGCGGGCGTCCGCAACTAAACACCGACTAGCTAAGGAGACCTGTAGACGCTCCAAAATGTGGCTAGTGCGAAAAATCAACTCCGTGTCGTACAGCCATGCAGAGAGCGACACTGTCCGTCTTGTGCCGTCGAACAACGGGGGCTGGGACTTGTAGAAAGACGTAATCGAGCGTTGATCCTCAGCTACTTGTGCAGGATCCATAATCGTGTATCTATTATCACATATTCGCATAATAAATATTAATATTGAAAATAAATTTTAAACTTACAATGATGGCGGCGGTGGCAGGCTGACTGTGAAATTTGATCGCAGGGAACCGCTCTGATACCAACTCTGTAACGACCCGCCTTGCACAGGTCGTTACCGTACATACATGCATATTTTCATACTTTCATGCTTAACGAAAACAGCGGAATTTTTTTTTTTTTTTTTATACGACGTGATTCACACATACCGATACGTACGTAAACATAACGAACATTAAATAAAGTCGTTTGAGCGTAATATGAAACTCATAATATAATTACTTAATAGTTCAAAACGCGTAGCGGCTCGATCCCCACATTTCACAGTCCGCCAGGCCTCGCCCTTCCATCTTGCATCAGCAATTGCTAGCAGGTTGTTTACCTACAGCATAGACATAAAACAGTGAGCTTTCGCTCAGCAAGTACAACTACTAATTACCGCGACATCACAAACACCACATATCCTAACATATCATAACATATCGTAACATAACCTTTCATAGCATCTCATAACTTATCATAGCATATCCTAACTTATCATAGCATGTCCTAACTTATCATAGCATGTCATAACTTATAATGGCATTTCATACTTATCATAGCATATGCATGAACCATTTATGCTTCATTATGCTTTCTTATTTCTTCATAACATTCTTTCTTAACTTTTTTTTTTATTTATGGGCCCCATAACATAAGTGTCCGTACCGGGCGCGCAACTATGGACTTACTCTTGCCATAGCTCAACCCGACCTCACGCGGGTCGGTACGACACAGGTAAGTTCACTTGCCATCATAACTTTCATCGTTTCATATCTTGATCTTATTCTTATTAATTGGTGAACATGTTTCGTGATGTGTCACACAATTAAATCATGATCCTATCTTAACCATACCATAACCATAACATAGCCTATATCCTCTCATAACATGATTCTAGCATATTTCATAATGCTTCATAGCACATGCCATAACATATTACATAGCCTAGCATATTATAACACATAACATAGCATACTTTATGACACATCATAGCATTTAACCCTTTTATAGCACATGGCATAACATAACATATAACATAGCGTTCATACTTCATAGCATCTTTCATGACATTTCCTAACCTATTATAGCACTTAACATATAGAGCATAACATTTTCTATCACTTAGCATGTAACATTTACGTCACATAACATTTTCATCATACTTAGGCAAGTATACACAACAAAGCCTATGCTGTAGGCGGAGTTGTACTTACCTTGTTTATGTTTACTGTGTCCGATATCTAGCTTGATTCCGCCAGGACACTGCTGCGTGCTATGCTCTGTTTTCAAATAAAAGTAAGGGTTAGAAATGTTGGTAGCATAATCAACATTCTTATATAACTTTAGTTATATATCCCTTACTTAATTTTACGTTATCCTACTTGGTTACATTGAGTAACCCTAGGGTTTAAATCTATTCTAATCGGATTGTTTTTAACTTTAGGTTTCAAAATCCTATTTTCTTGTAAAACCTTATGTAAAATTCTTTGTTAAATCTTTTGTTTAACTTTAAAAACTGGAAATCATAAAATTAGATTGGTAAAAATTATTGACTATTGGAAACTGCCTTTGGAACAGCTTTCCATTGTCAATTTATCAGTGCATGTGAAAACTTACCTTTTTCTGTACTGTTTTACGAAATTCTGTACAGGAGTTCCCTATTTCCTGTACAGTTTTTGAAATCCTCTTCCAATTAAAAATCTAAACAGATTTTGGAAAATCTTTCTTCACAAAAGTTTTAGCTCTCGACAAAACCTACAACTTTTATGTTTTATGGAAAACCCAGATCGATCGTTATCTTAGTCATATTCCTTATTGAATCATTCCTGGCCGTGCATGGGTCCTAGGCACGGTCAGGCTCGGGTTTTGGTAAAAACGAAGGCCATTGGAGCCTCATTTTGCAAATCTGCCCGCGCTACCCTCTAGGAAAAACCATGTTCTACAACTTTCGTGTTTTGAGTGTTTCCAAATTCGGCCTCTAAAGGCCTCAAAATCGGATTTTCCCGAGACTGGCCAATTTCTACCCGAATTGGCAGTTTTCGGTTTCGATTTTATGTTACGTCCTATTACGTTCACCCTACCTCAACCGAACACAGCGGGAGCCTAAGTCAGTCATGCAGCGTACTTCTAACGTCCAATTTTTGCCATGCAAATCAAAATCAACCTTATGCATCAACAAATAAAATTCTAACCATACAACAAACACCTAGCATGCAAGATTGCAACCACCAAACCATAACCATAACTAAATCAAGCACATGCTCTAATTTCCTATCTAAGGCAGCAAATTAAAGTGAGCTTATGCTCATTACAAACCAAGCTTAAATACATTTAAATTTCTCTAATGAAATTTAAATGAAAAGCTTAGAGATCCAAAGGATTTTACCTCACTTTGGTTAGGGATTTTGGCTTGCTTTTTCTTCTCTTTGTTCCCCCTTCAACAGCCGGCTTTCCAAGGTTGGTTGGCTCCCAAAATTTCCAGCTTTCTTGCCCTAATTCCAGTCACCAAAGTTGCTCAAAAATCCAGCCACCACTTCGCTCCAAAAAACCCGGCCCTAGGTAGGAAAAATGGGTACCAAAATTTTTTTCTCACTTCTTTCTTGCTTCTCCTTCAAGAACCGACCCTCACACACTCTTTTCTCCTTGATCCTAGCTTGAATTTCTTTCTCTCCTTCTCTCCCCAAATCCGGTTTTTCTCTTAAAAAAAATGGCAAGAGTTTGGCCAAATTTTCTAATTTCTTTGAATTATGGAACCACCTATTTATAGGTGAAAATCAACTCTTGTAAATTGTAATTTGACCCTTGAAAAAGCAATGAATCACACATTGGGGGGGGGGGGGGGGGGGTTATGTGGCCGGCCACCTTGGAGAGCAAGGAAAGATTTATTTCCAAATTTTTCCTTAATGCATAAATGATGTAATTAAGTTCAAGTAAGGTGATGTCATCCACGTTTAGGCTTGTTTGGCTCCTTTTCTTAATATACAGTCCCTTTTTAAGTTAACACAGATATTTTCAATACTGGATTCACTTATACACAGTATTGGTTTACTGAACTGCAGTCCAAAATTCATCTGTGTAAAAACGAACTGTATAAAAATTTTCTCATAACTTGAAACCACTTGGCCCAAGATATCCTAATTAATGTGCTTGATTTTCTATGGTGGTTTTGAATCATAAACATACTATCTTATTCGTTAAAAAAATGGTTTTACACAGTATAATTCTATACTGTTAATTATTTTATCGTACAACCATTTACTTTGACTTTTTGGGTCAATCTTCGGCTTTTTCGTCCACCATTGACTTTCTTGTCAACCGCTGACTTCCTTGCTAAGATTTGATTCCCGTGGTCAACAGTTGACTTTTTGGTCAACCGTCGGCGTTTTTTGGTCAAACTTTGACCATCATAATAATTTTGGCGATTTTACTCCTTTTTACCAAAAAGGTCATTTGCTTGACTAAGCAATCATTTTCAAGTCTTACAAAGTCATAAAAACTCACAAAACATAATAAAAACCCTTAATCGGGCTCTTTCATAAATATTCTCAAGGTACAGTTTGAATTTTTATACATGAAATCATAACGATCGAAAAACTAGGTATTACAGGAAAGCAGGCCAAACTCAAAACTTCATTGAACATTCAACAGCTAGAGAGCTCTTCCAATTTCTTTCGCAAGAAAGTGTGATGGCGGCTTCTTACCACGCTCGCTCCAATAGCTTGCCTTCTAGGCAACACCCTCTCATTTCCGAGTTTGAAGATCAGTTGTGCCGATTGAGGTCTTCTGAGGAAGCCTCATCGTCGTCAACATCATTCGCTTGCAAACTAAGTGGACTCCAAGATCTACGTGATTGTGTGAATAAGTTGCTTTTGCTACGTGAAATGTGTTGACGAGTTGTTGGATGGATCTCTTAGACTCTTGGATGTGTGCAACACCGCCAAGGATATGTTGCTGCAAACAATGGAATCCACACAGCAAATTCAATCCATCATGCGCAGAAGACGTTGTGATGATTCGAGTCTTTCAAGCGAGGTTAAGAAATTCTTCAACTCAAGGAAAGCAGTGCAGAAGGCACTCCACAAGGCCATGGGAAACGGATTCAACTTCGGTACCGTTAACAAGGACCAAGAAATTGTTGGAATGTTGAGGGAGATTGAATCAATGACTTTCTCCGTTTTCGGATCATTGTTTTCTTTCATCTCTGGTTCAAAGCCGCAATCCAAGTCAAGTGGTTGGTCACTAGTTTCCAAGATGATGAACTCGAAAAAGGTATCTTGCCAGGTAGTCAACACATCGAACGAATTTACAAGCGCAGATACTGCGTTGAACTTGCTCATGAGTCAGAAGACGAAGAAATCCGATTGCAGGCTTGAAGAGAATGCACAAAACGAGCTTCAAAAATTGGAGATGTGCATTCAAGATCTTGAAGAAGGGGGTTGAGAGGCTTTATAGGGGTCTGATCAAAGCCAGAGTTTCTCTGCTAAACATTCTAAACCACTAGGTGGTGATAAACTAGTGATTTAGTAATAGGAAATATCTGGAAAACCAGCTTGTGACAGTACATCAGTGACATAATTATACATGTACATATCTTTTCACAGACAAAATTCAAAACTTTTGGCAATAAATTCTGCAGTTATATTTATTTCTTTGCAATCTTTTCAAATTTAGAGGTAAATTATATAAACTAAAATACTCTATTACGTTACAAGAATCTTTAGGTTTCAAATTTCCAATCACTTTTTGCAGCATTTATATGAAACCTTCTAAAATAAAGAATCCAAAGAAATGATTATGTAATTATTTAAACAAAGAGTGTGTTACTAGTGTTTTTTTTTTTTTTTTTTTTTTTTTTGACAGAGTGATTAATGACTTGGGATACAAGTTTTAGATCAGAGGTCAATGTGTGGAGTAAATGGGTATGTTCAAATTTTGACATTTTAAAAGTAAAACATTTGGACAAATAAAATCAGAGCAAAAGGAGAAATTAGTTTTGAACATGATAAAATTAGTTTCTCAAGCTAAAATAAGAGCATCTAAAAGTTGGACTCTGTTCTATTCAATTCCTTATTGAAACTTATGCAATTCAAACGGATGTTACCTTTAGCTGTAAAGATTCCATTTGTCTAGGGGAAAATTAAAAATTAATCCAAAATAGCAGTTGATTCCACAATCAAGAAGACCCACATGATAAACTTATTTATTTATTTAAAGAACCTACTTAGTAGGAGTTCTTTTAAACATCCAATCATGCAGACAATACAAAGTTCATTAGAAAAAACAAGAATTTAACCAAAAATAGAACTTAAAATATATATATATGTCACGCCCCGACTTACACCATCTACGTAGGGGAACGACTACGTAGACGTGGACCGGGTCGTCACCTTACTTATATACTTAAATTAAACTTGCGGAAAATTTGGGAAAGATTTTCTTTTTTTTTTAAACCCCTTTTTTTTTTTTTTTTTTTAAACTTTATTTTAAAACTTTCAATTGACTGGTAGGTACTTCCTCGAGTACCGAACTTTCAAACCTTCCTTGAAGGCCATCTAAATCATGTTGTAGACCAAACCCGAACTAATGTGGGTTGGTACCACAAGAGGCAACTTGCTTGCCTTATATAAACTTTGTCATCCATACTTAAAACGTCATGAAAATACGAAAACCCTTTTTCATTACAACATATTTTATAGAGTATTTATATTTTTTTTTCAAAAGCTGTGGCAGTGTCCATCCCACATTTCACAGTCCGCAGCACCAGCCTTCCACAGTATTGCATCAGAGATTGCTGGCAGGATACTTACCTACAGCATAGACGTAAGACGTGAGCTTTTGCTCAGCAAGTACAACTATCACATCCGCGACACAAAATATATCATTGTGCATGAACCAATTATAATCTCTTATGAATCAATTATGGATTTATAACATAATTTAGTTCTATTCCTTTACATATCATGTGTGCTCGTACCGTGGTACATAGCCAAGGAATGGTTGAAGGTGGCAGTCCGTTTTAACTCAAACCATGAAACACAAAGTTTAACATGGAGTAGTTTAGGTAGCCTTCCAATCCAACTTAAACCATGAACCATACCATTTAAACCCGCCTTTGTGGCAAGTCGGCACGACACAACATTCTACTTGTCTTGTTCTTACCAAGTGGTTTAATATTAGTGAACATGCTTCATGATGTCACAATATTATAACATAATCAACATTAGTCAAAACATGGCCTTTTTGAAAACATGGCATTTCTGAAAACATGGCATTGCATGTCATAACATAACTTAGTATATCATAGCTATAGCATAGCATAACACATTATCACATATCAGCACATTACATCAGGCAACAAAGGGCCTATGCTGTAGGCGGAGTTGTACTTACCTCTCTCGTTATGTCCTACGAAGTGCTGCTCCTCCTCTGGGTACAGCTGCAGGTTTCCTCCTGCTAGTTGAAGGACATAGGTAAGGGTCTAATTAGTATTGTGGAATGTTGGGGATCTAACCAACATGTTTACATATTCCTAGTTGTATGTCCCCGATACTAGATGTCTTACTGGGTTACAAATAGTAACCCTATACCTTAGCCCAGTTTGTTAATCTTGATGTCCTTTAGGGTTATCTTGACTAACCCTTAAGGTTATACTAAAATCCACATGTTAGTCAACCAAAGTCAACTATGATCAATAATGGTCAACTTCGGTCAACTATGGTCAACCCTTGTTGGGTCAACCTTTGGGCCTTGGGCTTGACCCAGTAACTCGGGTATAACTCCCGGTTACCTTTCGTAAACTAATCGCTTGCTATACTCCTACTTGCAAAAATTCATTTTCCCTTACTTGGAAAATTTAGGGAAATTAATCCCAAAACTTCATAAAAATCCTTTACTTAAATCGTAAAAATCCAAACTCTTGGATTAGTGCTTTATAAAATCATTTGAGGTTGAAAACTGCCCTTGGAATAGTTTTCCATAATCGAAACAATAGTTTGTAGTAGAAAAATAGTTTTCTAGAGACATTGGAAAGGCTAGTGGTGCAGGAATTTTCGGATTCCCTGCGCACCCTTCGAAAAATGACCCCAGTTTAAAAATCAGTTCGTAATTTGAAAAAGTTTTCTTCACGAAAGTTGTAGCTCTCGAAAAATACTAAAACTTTCGTGTTTTACAAAAATTCCAATTCAGCCTAGATTCGTCCCAGTTTTTGTTTGAAACTGGCTGATCCCGAAAAACTGAGTGAAAACTGGGTCTGGGGATCAGCCACGGGTTTTGGGGTAAACGGAAGCCATTGGGGCCTTATTTTTGGAAACGGTTCATGTATCCCCCTAGGAAAAATCGTTCCGAACAACTTTCGTGTTTTAAGTTTCTCCAAATTCGGCCTCTAAGGGCCTCAAATTTCCCTTTTCCCGAAACTGGTCAGTTTTACCCGAAAATGGCAGTTTTCGGTTTTAAGTTCGTTTTACGTAAATTTTACGTGCACACTACCTCGAACGGCTTCGGCCGTGAGCCTACGACGACCTGCAGTGCTTCTAATGTAACACATGCAGTCATATATCATTTAAACATCTTCATGCAAAGCAAAACCCTTGGGTGTTCTTGCACCAAACCAGGGTTTGCAAAACGTTTGATTTGCAACACCATACATCAATCAAACACAACCCTAAAATCCTAATTAGGGCAGAAAATTAAATGAGCTTATGCTCATACAAATCAAGCTTGAAATACATTTAAATTTCCCAAATGAAATTTAAATAAAACACTTAGGGTTAGAGGATATATACCTTCCTTTTTGGCTGCCAACAAGTCCGGATTTCCCCTCCAATTAGGGTTCCAATTTTCGGCCTCTCCCACATGAAAATACACAAATTTAAATCAAAACTTAATTAAAGAACTAGAGGGGTTTAGGAGAATAGGATTACCTTTACTTCTTGAGATTAGATCTAACTTTGGATCTAAACTTTTCTTCTAACTCCTTGCTCAAGAAATCCGGTTTTCCCCTCTATGGAATTCTCTCAAGATTTTCGGCCACCACACCTTCCTTTCTCTTCCTTTCTTTCTAGCTTTTCCTTCTAATTTTTCTCTAGCTTTTTGCTCAAGAAAAACCGACCAACACATGGTCTTTCTTCTCCCTCGAAGTTCGGCTTCTAGTGGGAGGAAAAAGGAGAATGAAAAGCTAAAGTTTTCTTAATTACATCTAAGGGTTTACTTGCTCAACAAGCCCCCCCCCCCCCCCCCCCCCTTAGGTGATGTGGTGTGGCCTTATTGGCTAGCCATTCCCTTGGAGAACAAGGGAAGACTTCTTTCCATAAAATCCAATGAGGATTTGATGAGGTGTCCCCCCCCTAGATGATGTGGTCGGCCATGAAGACTAAGAATGCAAGTGCTTGCTCAACAAGCCATGCTTACATCACCTAGCCTATGTCACCTTGGTGATATCTTTTGTTGACATCATCAAGCAAAATTTGCTTGTTTTCCAAGCCACACACAACCGGCCTTTACATGTGTGGGAGCCAAAAGTTGGCTTGCTCAACAAGCCTTTCTAGAGCATACACTTGTCACCATGCTATCAAGCCATGTGTGAACCAAAATTGGCTTGCTCACCAAGCTTCTTGATTGCTTATCTCTCCTTGCTTGTGTCACCTTGCATACTTAAGCATATTTCCTTGTTTTCCAAGGATGAAAAACCGACCATAGCATGTGGGAAGCAAAGAAAAATCTTCTCAAACTTATCTCTAGCTTAATTGCTTGTTCCAATGCGACCAAGCTAACTAAATTTGTAACCAACCATTGGCTTAGTTCAACCCTAGTTGGAAACTTGGTTAGGAATATCCATAAATTCCATAATTCAAAAATTACATACTTACTTACTTTTCTTAAGATTGTACTTTAATCCTTAATGACAAAATATTTGCACTTTAGTCCCTGTGAGGTGGACAGTGTTGGTGGAGCCACTTGGCTTCAATTCCATACCTAATGGTCCACTAAATTCCCAAAAATCCTTAAATATAGGGTTTCAGTCCATTTCCCTACTAACTTAATCAATACTAATATTGTTTTTCACTTAAAACAGTACTGTTTCACTAAATTGCAGTCCGGAGTTCATCTTCGTAAAATTGGACTGTGTATGGATTTTTCTTCTCAGAACTTGAAACTGCTAAATCCCCATTGCTCCAAATATTATTCACAATTATTCTAGAGCGATCTCATACCTTGACTTTTGGTCAACTTTGACTATCTTGGTCAAACTTTGACCATCATGAAATCATGAAATTTCAACACGTCATTTTCCTTAAAATGCCTTAAACTGGCCTAAGTAATCCATCGTTGAGTCTCGTAGCTAAGTAACCGAGAACTCAAACTTATACCGATATTCTATTCCAAACATGATCTAGACTTAAGTTTTCCTCATTCAAAGGAAATCTAGAGTCATAAAAATTCGGGTTATTACAATATATATATCTCAACAACAACTACAACAACTTGCTCTAATCCCACACAATCTAAACGACAAAAAATTGGTGGCCCTCTTTTTGTTAATTGATCAGTACTATCTACTAACTAACAGCAGGGCAAAAACCATTTTTATAGGGAAACGTGTATGATGCATAACAATCACATAAATGTTATGCAGGAACATGTTAATTTATAAATAATGTTAATTTTGGCATTAATTAAAACGTGCATGGGGAGGTGAGCGGGGTCTACGGCACGTGTTCAATGTATATTTTTTCATATGATATAACAGGGAAATGAGCTGGAGATATTAGTGGGTAGGAAGCATTGCATAAACATCGCTGCTACAGTGATTAGTTCCTAATCTTTATTATTGAATTGCAAAAACGACATGCTGACTTTCTTACAGAATTTTGCTGTTGTATAAGTTGATAAATTATATAACATACAATAATTGTGGTTCAACAATAAACTTGATTATCACATGCTTTATGCAATTAATGCTACGTTGGCTGTCTTATTGCTAGGAGACAAATGGAATCATCCACATGCTTGCTTACCAATTTCAAGCTATTTTTCTGCTTTTATACAATCTGAAAATATTTTCACAGTTATGTGATTTTGCTGGCTTCTCGGGTAATCAAAACCTTCAAAACTCTATCAATAAAAAAAAAAAAGCACTTGATTGGCCTATCCATCTCTTGTCTCGTGTGGAGGTACGCTAATCCGGTTAGGATGGTCATTGCCTATTTCTTGTTTCCGACATGGTGGTATTATCGGTGCCACTCGTGCAATAATTGCAAAGTTTATTGCTTAATGATGCATAGCAAGGCATACCACCAATCGAGGGAGACATTTCTGATATGTCTACTTATAAAATTGTCGATGACCAGATGCGAAACTGATAGTGGGGAGACAAAGCGTAAACATCTTCACCATTGTATGTATAGATTCAATTCACAATCATGTTACCCTCATTGTGTGTTGACGAGGATGAGATTCCACTTGTCTCCCTTACCGTCATCCTAATATATATATATATAGAGATGGTATTTGCCAAATGGAAGCAGGCAAATTCTAGGCTGAATTCGACATTCATCAGCTATAGCAAGCTATTCTCCTTCCTTCGTTAAGAAATTAAAAATGGCCGCTTACCACACTCGCTCCAATAGCTTGCCTTCTAGGGATCGCCCTCTCATTCCTGAATTTAACGAGCAGTTGTGCAGATTGAGGTCTTTTGAAGCCGCCTCTTCGTCAACTTTGCTAAGCAGCAAGCTTAGCGGACTTCAAGATCTGCATTATTGTGTTGACAAGTTGCTTCTTTTGCCGCTAAACCAACAAGCCTTGTCTAAAAAACAGAACGAGAAATGGATTGACGAGCTTTTGGATTGATCTCTTAGAATCTTGGATATGTGCAACACAGCCAAGGATGCTTTGCTTCAAACTAAGGAATCCACACAAGAACTTCAATCAATCATGCGCAGAAAACATGGTGATGAATCAAGTCTCTCATGTGAGGTCAAGAAGTTCTTGAGCTCGAGGAAAATGGTGAAGAAGGCACTCCGCAAGGCCTTGGAAAACAAATAATCCTTCAGTCTCCTTAACAAGGATCAAGAAATCGTTAGCATGTAGGGAGAGGCTCAATCAATTACTCTTTTGGTTTTTGAATCAATGTTTTCCTTCATCTCCGGTCCAAAGTCAAGCAGCTGGTCATTGGTTTCCAAGTTGATGGACTCCAAAAAAGTATCTTGTAAGGAAGTCATCAAATCGAACGAATTCACAAGCGCAGATGCTGCATTGAACTTACTGATCGGCCAAAAGATGAAGAAATCAGATTCAACACTCGAAGAGAATGCACAAAACGAGCTTCAGATATTGGAGATGTGCATTCAGGATCTCGAGGAAGGAGTTGAGAAGCTTTACAGGCGTTTGATTAAAACCAGAGTTTCTTTGCTCAACATTCTCAACCACTTGCTGACGAGAAAATAGGAATCAAATTTTCTTTTAGTCATATGAAAAGCCTGGGAACCAGCTTTTCATACTTGTACATCAATGAGATAGGCGTTTAAATAACTGTTTACAGATACTAAATGAAAAAAAATACTTTTCCACGTATGTACATTCTGCAGTTTTATTACTTCTTTTCAACTACTCAAATTCTGAGATTAGTATTTAGTTTCGAAGGAAACCATTAGGATACGACTCTGTTTTAGTTTTTGTTACTTTAAAATGTCTCAATTCTAATCTGTGTTTATAAGTATTTAACACCTTAAAACTTGAAGGAAACCATAAACTAGCTCAAAAATCGAATTGGCTTGAAAAAGAAAAAAGTCTTCGATTTAAAATTAGAATAAAACTCGTCAAGCTATACAACACATATGAGTACTTGAAGCAATTTAATTATGGATATCAAAGCTGTCAACACTCATATCAGTGTCTCAAGAAAGGAAAAAAAAAACTATATCAGTTGTTAAAATGAACGAGTTGACCCTGTGATTAACGAACATTATTCGGATCAAGCTTCAAACAATGTGAATAATGTTACTGACCTGTTTCTGTACTTGCTGTTTATTTCCAGACATGAGACCTTTTTTAATATGAATTCATAATGACTTATGCAGATCTTGCCTGTTCCTTGCACAAAAATCGTGTTTAAGAAGTGTAGGCCTTAGATTATTTTTTTAGTCTTAGGCATCTTCATCGACATAGAATTAAAGATGTTCTGAAAACGTGTTTGCAGAGGTAAGCGGTTCAAGCAATGAAAGCTGTTCTTTCTGTCATTGCCTCATAATTAAACTAAATTTGATCAAATGGCTCTTTGTACATTTTAAGAGCTGTTAAGTTTTCCTCATTAGTTGATGCACTGGTGGAAAGAATAGTTTTTTCTATTTCAAATTTTTTTTGCTGAAATATCTATTTGAAAACTTGAAATCCGAAACAATATTGTGCACAGGAAACCGATTTTCTGGATAATATATTACATTCCATGTATGTACAAGTATGAATAGCTAGTTCCTAGGCTTTTCTTTTGCTAAATAACTATTTTTCCCATCAACTAGTGGTTGAGGATGTTGAGCAGAGAAACTCTGGTTTTGATTAAACGCCTATAAAGGCTCTCAACTCCTTCTTCAAGATCTTGAATGCATATTTCCAATTTTTTAAGCTCGTTTTGCGCATTCTCTTCGAGCGTGCTATCTGATTTCTTCATCTTGTGGCTGATCAGCAAGTTCAATGCAGCATCCACGCTGGCAAATTCGTTCTCTTCGTTGACTTCCTCGCAAGATACTTTTTTGGAGTTCATCGTCTTCGAAACAAACGACCAGCCACTTGACTTTGGCCCAGAGATGAAAGAAAGCATCGATTCAATAACGGCGAGAGTAGTGGATTGAACCTCTTTCAACACGCTAACGCGGTTTGTTCATCCTTGTTAAGAAGACGGAAGGTGCATTTGTTTTCCATGGCCTTGTGGAGTGCCTTCTTCGCCGCTTTCCTGGAGTTCAAGAATTTCTTAACCTCACTTGATAAACTCGATTCACCACCACGTCTTCTGCGCATAATCGATTGAAGTTCTCGTGTGGATTCCTTTGTTTGCTGCAAGGTATCCTTGGCCATGCTGCAAATATCCAAGAGTCTAAGAGATCCATCGAAAAGCTCATCAACGCATTTCTCGTTCTGTTGTTTGGACAAGGCTTGTTGGTTAAGTGGTAAAAGAAGCAACTTGTCAACACAATCATGCAGATCTTGAAGTCCGCTAATTCTGCCGCTTAGCAAAGTTGATGAAGAGGAGGCTGCTTCAGAAGACCTCAATCTGCACAATTGCTCATCGAATTCGGGAATGAGAGGGTGGTGGCTAGAGGGCAAGCTATTGGAACGAGTGTGGAACGCTGCCATTTTTAATAATTTCAAACAAAAAGGAAGGAAAAGAGCTTGCTATAGCTGATCTAGAATTTGCTTGCTTTCATTTAGCATTTTCTATATCTATATATAGAGAGGGAGGGTAATGGAGACGAGCGGAATCTCGTCCTCGTCAATACACAACGAGGGTAACGTGATTGTGAGTTGGATCTAAACATAAATTGGTGATGATATTAATGTTGTCTCGCCACCACTAGGAACGGATCTTATTACCAACCTTGTCAGAATTACTATACAAATATATATATATATATATATGTACATATGTGTGTGTGTGTGTGTCATATACCTGCCTGTTGGGGAGCATAACTTAATCATACATTGCAGAATAATAATTAAAAAATTGCAGTACACGGGTGGCGATGACAGCTCACACCGCAACAAACGGAAATCTCCATTCTATTCGGATCGGCACACCTCTAGATGAGACAAGAGAAGGATATACCACTCGTGGAAATGCAAATCATTTAAGTCATTTTCAAACCAAAAAAAGAATCGTATGTGTTCAAAAACAATCATCACAAAAAGAAAAAAGAAATGAATAATTCCATATACGTACGAAACAGACTAGGTGTTGGTTGAATACAATCATCCCATTTTCTTATTTGATTCCATCTATCTACATATTCATTTCCACAACGAGGACTTGAGGCAACTCAATAACGGATATATAATGAAACTATCAAGATTCCAATTGTCTCATGAAATGAATTTAAAAAAAAATTAATAATAATTATAATAGAACACTACTTAAAATGAACAATTTGACGGAATGAATAATAATTGTCATTTGGTAGGACTCGATTAACACGCTTCAAAACAACTTATAACGACGCGGATCTGTTCTGTTTCTCCTCATTAACAGCTATTAGACCATTTTTCTACAACTTTTGGCTTATACAGTTCATGAAGCCAGTTTGCCTTTCTGGTTTCCTTGTTTTACAGTAGCTGTAATACATCATCAAAAAATATAAAAAAATGAAAAAAAAAAGGAGGACAATTATTGTTAAAAATTAGCACTCTAATTCTATATGAGAGCAATAGAATTCACGGAAGAAAGTAAACAATACAAATCATCCAAATTTTTTTACAGGTTTGCCCATATTAGATTACGTTTTGTTTTTAATCACTATAGTAATTCATTAAATTATCATGAAGTTTACAAGAGAAATCGACTTTTTTTTTTTTGGGTTTCTTTCTCTAAAAAAGTGACTTTCTCAGAAAACGACATTAATGTAAAACTAATAAGCGATAAAAACTGCATGATTCATGAAAATGACAATTATTTCGCTGAGCGCAGTGAACTTGCGAGATGGCGACGAGCAAAAACTAAAAGAAATAACATCAAAGTGAAAAACGACAGTGAGTTAGAAAACGACAACAGCTGGAAACGACTGTCACACAACAACGACAAGAACTACTAAAATGACTATACTTCTAAAGAGAAATGACGACACAGATCACAAACGACAACATCTAGAGTAAAAGCAGGGAACTGGGGAAATGACGACAAGCAAAAGATGACTGAAAATGATAAGGTTTAGTATCCATTTGGAATTGAGATGAAAATTTTAAGTTAAAATTAGTTGACTTTTCAAAAATTAATCATAGTTTTGATTGACTTTTTAGAAAAAGAAAAAAAACTGATATGAAAAATTTTGGTTCATAACTGTAATCCAAACACACCATTAGTTAGTAGCATGATTCATTCATGAACTAAAATAAAGACAACCAAGAAAACGAAAATAGTTTTTTAATAGAAAACGACAATAGTTTTTTGAACAGAAAACGACACAATTTGAGATTGACACCAATTTTATAACAATGTGATGAAGCTACAAATTTCGACAAAACAATTTAACACGAGGAACCACAAAACATCAAATACGATTAGAAATGACATCATTAAGAAAATAAGCCCAAATAAAGAAAGAAAAAGTTTGTGTCATCTTGGAGAACAATAAACAAATAAAACATATACTATAAAAAAATAAAAAATAAAAATAAAAAAATTTGTGCAACTATTTCTACAATCATTTTGTGACCTCTATATATAATTTAATTGAAATATCTAATTCTACCTCTATGCATGCATTTCCACGAGTGGAAGATCCCCCTCTTGTCTCAAGTGAAGGTGTGCCTATCCGAAGATGAAGGAGCTTGCCTTCTTCCTGTTTCGGTTCCAATTTGGCGAGGTGTCATCGCCATTCACACCTAACCATTTCGGTTACGATTCTCCAAATCATATGGAACAAAAGCTTGCTCCCCAACTAGGAGGTATACGTCTGACATAATTAGCTCCTCTAATTAACATGTTGTTTGGTAATAATAACAAGATCCGTACCTAGTGGTTGGGAGACATTTCATAAACATCGCAACCGCGGTATGTCTAGATCCAAAATCACAATCATGTTAGTCTCATTGTGCATTGTAGAGGATGAGATGTCACGTCTCTCGCTCATCGGCTGAATATATATACCGATGGTACAGATGCCAAGGAATTCCGAACTTTGTTGAACAGAGCTAGTACTTTCTTCTCTTAATTTCTTTCGTCGGAAACTAAAATGGCAGCTTACCACACCCGCTCCAATAGCTTTCCCTCTAGGCAACACCCTTTAGGAAAAGAGATGCAACGTTAGCCCCCTTAACAAGGACCAAGAAATTGTCGGCCTTTTGAGAGAGATCGAATCAAGCACTCTCGCCATCTTTGAATCATTGTTTTCCTTCATCTCTGGTTCAAAGTCTCGATCGAATTCAAGCGGCTGGTCATTAGTTTCCAAGATGATGATCAAAGTAAATAAAGTATCTTGCGAGGAAGTCATCAACAAATTGAACGAATTCGCAAGCACGGATGCTGCGTTGAACTTGCTAATCGTGAAGAAGTCGGATTGCACGTCTGAAGAGAATGCGCAAATCGAGCTTCAAAAATTGGAGATGTGCATTCAAGATCTTGAAGAAGGAGTTGAGAGCCTTTACAGGCGTTTGATCAAAACTAGAGTCTCTCTGTTCAACATCCTTAACCACTAAATGATGAAGAAACAGTCCTTGTTTAGTATTGTAGTATACAAAATTTCTTAAGCGTTTGTACATCTTACATACACATGTATATATTATGATCTCACGTAAAGAATCAAACTTCTGTTCCTAACATTGCAAATTCAAAGCTGATTTGTCTTAGACCTAATATCTTGTACCACATATAATTATTCAACATAATTGATGAAAGCAAATTAATATTATAAATCAACTGATAAGAAAGTGAAAACTTTTAACTAGAGATAAAACTATTTTTTCTCTGTCGAATTAAAATAAATTAAGCTTAATACGTTAATTAAAAACAAGGGCTTGAAGCAAAATGATGAACTTAAAAAAATAAAATAAAATAAAATAAAAGAGGTCTCTCGTTCTGTCCATGCTCAATAACAAGCATTAATAAAGGACCATTTTTCTAAAAAAACTCGTAGTGTTATGCAGATCTTGCCTGCTATTTGCACAGAAAAACGTTTAAGAAAGACAACTATTTATTGAATTCATTGTATTGGTGTCCTTAATATATATGGTTTAGCTTTTGTATAAAAGCTTGTTGTATTTCTAGTTCCCTTCTTACCACATCTGTAATAAGAAAGACAATAATTGTCTCATTGTAATATATTGGCATGTTAAATTAATCAATGTTGGTTAAAAGATAGGTGTCAATCTAATTGGAACGTCAAGCGCTATCCTCCTTCAGTGTCATCCATAAAAAAATATATATATATATATATATTTTTTGGTTAAGTAGAGAAACTGCAGAAACATTTATTTTTATATATTTTAATTTTAATGAAAAGCGTCAAGTAAAACACTACTTAGTTATAAAGTCGACTACTATTTCTAAAGACATAATATTATCATACTTTAATACGCAACGCCTACTGTTATAAATAAGAAATTCTAATAATTTCAATGATTCATAAATTACGTATGATTTATGGTTGATAAGTTTATTAAAAGGATAGGTAAACTAAGTGATACAGATTTGATTACCACTCTTAGATTTTGAACACACACTTTGGAGATCCACCAAAGATAAGAAATTACAGGTTTTTTTTTTTTTTTTTTTGGCTGAAAACACTTTAGTTTTGCGTCTCAATAATCTGTTCACCTTGAGCCACGAAAATTACATAATTAATAGTATTGGAACAAGCCCTCTAATTGCTATATTCAATTACAATATGGCTGAAAGTCAAAAGACACTATTCAGCCACTAACACACACTTACAATGCTTTAAATCATCCACTAACACACCAATGGCCACAAAGCACTCAGCCATTAACACACAATAAAACCTACTATTACACTTCATTAAAAACCAGAAATTAAGATAAAGAAATAAAAACTCCAAACAACCCATTATCTTCTGATCTTCCTTAATTAATTAGCCAATTAGTGAAAGTTAAGAACACCACTTGAGACTGTAGATATTCAGTTACACTTGGGCTAAATGGGCCTTGGTCACAATGGGCCTCGTATTGGGCTGCCACCACAAGAGCTGATCTTGAATCCCCGTCTTTCTCCCCCGGTTTGAAAGGACTCGTTCTTGAGTCAAGTGGATTGTCATACAAGTATTGAGGAAGATCATAGGATAATAGGTTAGTTGGAGTTTTTATTTCTTTATCTTAATTTTTGGTTTTTAATTAAGTTAATAGTGGGTTTGATTGTGTGTTAATGGCTGAGTGCTTTATGAACATTAGTGTGTTAGTAATTGTGTGTTAATGTATGATTTAAAGCATTGTAAGTGTGTGGTAGTGGCTGAATGGTGTCTTTTTGACTCTCAGTCCTATTGTAACTGAACATAAAAATTGGAGGGCTTGTTACAATACTGTTTATTTTGTAATTTTCGGGGCTCAAGGAGAGCAGATTCTTGAGGAGATGCAAAACTAAAGTGTTTTCAGCAAAAAAAAAAAATGAAGTTTTTATATTTGGTGCATTTTCAAAGCGGTGAGTTCAAAACCCAAGAGTGGTGATCAAATCTTATCTCTTAGTTTATCTAGCTTATCTTTTCATTAAAGCTACCAACAATAAATCGTAATTTACAATTCTGGTATACTTCAAGCTATAATTACTCAAGTCAACTAGTCAAGTAGTAGAAGTCGTCAAATCACTGTCAAGCTATAATTACGCAAATCATTTTCATTAATTTGTTAAACATCGTTAGAGATAAGATCTATACCTAGAAAGTTCACTGTTATATGAAGATAAGTATAAAATAGACCGATGAAAGTCAATTTTGCCAAACTTGAGATACCCTGAGCCGGTATAGCCCTCAAGGGCAACGACCTTTTTTTTTTTTTTTTCTTCTTCTTCTTTTTCTTTTTCTTTTTTACTTTTACTTTTTCTGGTAAAAAGCAAGGGTTTCCACTAATTAAAAAAAAAAAAGTTTGTTAGCTAATAATACTATATATATATATATATATATTCAAGTGTATATATGCGAACGTGGATGATCACATACCTACAAGTGGGCGTTCGTCATGCAACTGAAAGCCGCCATTATAGAAAAAAATTTCGCACTTTCTACAAGCATATCCAGCCTTTTACTTTTGTTCCCTCTTAATCTTATCAATTCACAAGTATTATTTATTATATTCATGTAGACATCAAAATATGTTTTGAGTTAATAGTATGCACCCATCTGATTTAATAAATAATTTATCTTCATGTTTTTGTTTTAATACAAATAATGGTAACATAAATCAAGAGATATACTAAGATAATTCGATTAGATCGATATCTCTTTAGCATCATCGTCATCATCTATCAATCTCCTATAACATTAATAATAAATAGAAAATACAGTAAAGTCTGCAAATAAACAAAACCACTCCAAGAAAAAAAAAACACTAAAATAACTATTACATTACCATCTTATAGATAGAATCTATCTAGACACAGATTCGGTGCCTTATTAAAACAATTTCTCTACATGATATCGAGTCACATACATCACAATTCTTTAAAACAATATACAGTTGCATTTTAAGGTGGCATAGTTCTCAAGAATTCACTAAATTTCTTTTTTGCTCTTTTATCTGGAAGTTGTTGTATAATGCTTACAGTAATTGTTTGTTTTATACCCTGTTTATTTTTTGAAAAATGCTTAGGAAATATACCATCGGTGTTAGAACCCCAAAACTAATAAAAGTTGAACTTTCTAGATCTCTGATATTTATTTTTTATTATAAGCACGTGATATTTAACATTATCGGTGTTTTTTTTAAACAATTTTCTTTTTTCTTTTTTCTTTTTTTATGATGTAGACACCACATTTAGAACGACACTATCTAAAAAGAAACTAAGCTTGCATTTAAAATAAAATTTTAAAATAAAATTTTGATATTAAAGTCTGTCGACTTTTTAAAAAATTAATTATAAGTTTTATTTAATTTTTTTAGAAAAAAAAAAATAAGATAAAAAATTTAGATTAAAATATTTGTTCCAAATGCAAATTTAATATTGGGAAATGTAGAGCGGGCGTGCATGATATCATAAAGGGCGAGCTTATCGTTTTCTTTTTTCCTTTTTTTTTTTTTTATAAATATTATGTAAGCTATTTTTAGTTGTGGTATGACTTTCTCACTATTGGTACTTGATGACGATGGACGCGTTGGTGATAATTAAAGGACCACAAGAAGCCGCCTCCTAATAATTATCTGATTTTTGGAAACTTGAACACTCAGCAAAGTTTATCTTTTTAAGTTTTTTTTTTTTCTTTTTCAATTATTAAAGGAAAAATGGTAAATAATATCATATATGTATGTTTTTCAACTTGCTGAAAGATGAGTGACGATAATCATAAAATAATACGACAATAATTTTTACTTTTATTTTTATTTTTGAATAAAAGAAGAAAATTTTTAAAAAAAATTTGTGAATTAAGTGTTTAGAATCATATTTTTAAAATAGTTTAATAAAGTAAACTAATTTTTAAATTTCTACAAACAATAAAAAAAATTAATATCTTACTAATACTCTAGAACAAGTTTCAAGTCTTTTAAGAGATCGTATTTTGTGATTTTAACTGAAATCTCTTTTTTCATATATCTTATTACTATACTTGTTGTTGTGTTGGTTTTTAGATTTGATACAGGAGTGAATAATGCTTCAGCTTTTTCAACCTGATTCACCGGATAAAGCCTTGAGACAACATTACAAGCTTCAATAAATGCATTAATTGTGTGCAATTATTTAAGACAACATATATACCTACGATAAAAAGCCGAAAACATGTTTTAAAAACCATGGTCAAATAAGCTATATAGCCATTAGTAAGTCACTAATACAACCTATTTAC
The DNA here is from genome assembly GCA_009761775.1 of Ficus carica. Lineage (NCBI taxonomy): Eukaryota > Viridiplantae > Streptophyta > Magnoliopsida > Rosales > Moraceae > Ficus > Ficus carica. The sequence continues at coordinate 108,837 of CM019748.1, read as the reverse complement.
CAAAAAAAAGTTACTAATACAACCTTGACCCAAAAAGGAAAAAATTGGCCTTATCAGATGAGACGTATACGAAATTAAATTATAGAACCAGAGTTATCAAGTACGCTCGTGTGTGGGGGGGGAAAAAAATACAACAAAGAATTCTCTCAGGTACACGGTTTCCTTTATAAATAACCACCAGCTAGCTGTTCGATTCTAAAAAATTAAAAAAAAAAAAAAATCAACAAAAAATACAAGTAGTAGAGATCACAAAAAATGATGTTTTGGGTCATAACCACTATGTCCCTATTGCTGTCCTCTATACAAAGAGGCTCAGCAGAGCAATGTGGCAAGCAAGCTGGGGAGGCTTTATGCCCAGGAGGGATGTGCTGCAGCCAATATGGCTGGTGTGGAACCACATCTGAGTACTGCAGCGAGGGTTGCCAAAGCCAATGTGGCGATAGCGGTGGTGGGGACCTTAGTGGGATCATTTCAAGCTCCACCTTTGAACAGTTCCTTAAACATCGTAATGACGGTGCTTGCCCGGCCAAGAACTTTTACACCTACAACGCTTTCATCACAGCTGCCAAGGCCTTCCCTGGATTCGGCACCACCGGCGACACCGCTACACGCAAAAGGGAGATTGCTGCTTTCTTTGGCCAAACTTCCCATGAAACTACCGGTTTGTAACACTATATATACATATAATTATATATATATATATAAATATATATAATATGATCTATATATAATGAATGAATGTATTGCAGGAGGATGGGATGGTGCTCCTGATGGTAGATACGCGTGGGGATATTGCCACGTCAGGGAGATAAACCAACAGACATACTGTTCTCCCAGTTCAACTTATCCTTGTGCTGCCGGCCAGAAATACTACGGCCGCGGTCCCATTCAACTCACGTGGTAAACTCAAATTTTAGAGACAATCCGTCGTAGTAGTTGAGCACGGAACTAATAGAATGTGAACTCATTTATTACAAATGTCACATTATAAGATTCAATTTTTATTAATTATGATATTAAAATAGAACCAATAGAATATGAACTCATTTATTACAATTGTCATGCTATAAGACTCAATTTCTATTAATTATGATATTAAAATTGACGGTTAATCGAAAAAGAATATTGTTATACTATTGAGCGACCCTTCATCAAGGCCTATATAGGCCCACCACTTAATTTGGCAGAGCCCCGCATCGTTGAGCATGATTTTTTTTTTTTTTTTTTTGGGCAAATTAACCATGAATTTTTTTTCTTTGAGAAATGATCATCATTAATTACTTTTTCTACAAACAAAATCTTGTCACTAAAAAAAAAAAAAAACTCTCTGTTGTCGAGCATTAATGTCTAAATTATCTCAAATTGACATGTACACGATTATATGCCTTTATTATTATTATTATTATTTCCTTCTTTTTGGTTAAGACACTAGTCTAACTGAGTAATATGCTGGTGAAGTTCAAATTTCTACCAAATTTTATTGACACTAACTAGAAATATTACGAGGACAACTTTATTAGGAACTACAACTACGGGCAATGTGGGAGAGCCCTTGGATTGGACCTTTTGAACAATCCGGACCTTGTAGCCAGGGACCCTGTGGTTGCGTTCAAGACGTCCCTGTGGTTCTGGATGACCCCGCAGTCGCCAAAGCCGTCGTGCCACGACGTCATCACCGGCAGATGGACTCCCTCCGCAGCCGACCGGTCGGCCGGTCGAGCTCCGGGCTACGGTGTGCTCACAAACATCATCAATGGAGCGATTGAGTGTGGCAAAGGTCGGAACGCCGCCGGGGAGGACCGGATCGGGTTCTTCAAGAGGTACTGCGATATATTTGGGATTGGTTATGGCAATAATCTCGACTGCTACAACCAGAGGCCTTTTGGGTCTGGACTCATGGTGGACTCCATGTAGTTTTATACATATATATATACACATATGTTAAATAATGTACTTTGCTCATCAAAGGTTCTTGTATTTTCTTTTATGAGGGTTGTACGTTGTCACTGTTTTGGCGACAATTTGGTTATAACCCAAGTGTAATGTGTGTGTGTGTGTGTGTGTGTGTGTGTGTGTGTGTGTGTGTAGCATGTGGTATGTACCGTATAATTATATATATGATATAAGAATAAAGAGTACATTTCCCTCGGACTATCAAACCTTTCATGCAATAGGAAGTGGACCCCTGTTCTTTTCCTTAAAGTTACCAAAGTTTGAAGATCTTTTTGGCTTTTCTTTTTATTTTTTAGTTTCTTATTTGTATATGGTATTGATAACGATTTACGATGAAATGCGTTTCTAGTAATTTAGTATAGTTTTGGATTGGGGAAAAAACCCATATAACATGAAATGTGAATCCTCTCTCACAACATGAATTGCATGTTGAATATTGGCCTTCCTCTTGGAGCAAGAACACCTTTACTTTTAAAAGAAAACGTTATCTTAAAAATAAAATAAAAAATCCCTCCTTAGTCGTTATATGTCAATTAATTTAGGTCCTATCCCTATCCCGATTACATATCTAAAAATAAAATAAAATTATTTATTTTTAACGCATATTTTACTATTAATTTTAATCTCCATCTATGCTTGTTTTATTGAAATTTAGTTTTACTCAAAAGATCATTGATTTCAAATTGAATTAATGATGGAATGAACTTTTTTAAAAAAATTTAATTGGTGAAATTTTTATCTATTTTTTAATATTATGGCAGGAATATTTGATATTGGTTTGGGGAAGATACCCTCAATGGGATTTCCCTATCTCATCCCTGCTTCTACTTAAATGATGAATTGTTTTTGAAAGATGGGGATTGAGGGCCGGCCTGTCATGTTGCCGTCTTTATCTAATAACCAACGTACATTAACGAGCTCTCATCGTTTCAATTAGTATAGTTGTTTTCTAATTTATTGTCGTTTCTTCTTTCATGTCGTTTATTCTATCTTGTTGTCAATTTTATTTATAATGTCGATCGTTTGACTTTTACTGTGGTTGCCTATTTTCTTCTCGTTTCTAATTGGTTTCTTCCTCTTGCTTTTAATGTTGTCGGTTTCTCTTTTTCTCGTCTATTTCACCAATGAAGGATTAGTTGTTTGTCAAATTCATCGTTTGATTTCAAAGTGAATACGGTTTTTTTTTTTTCTTTTTTTTCTTTTTTGTCATATCTTAAGTTTTTTTTCTTTTTTTTTTTCTTTTCTTTTTTGTCATATCTTAAGTTGTCCCTTATTTACGATTATGTTGATCAGCATTCAATCGTCAAAACACTTTCAACTAACCCACAGGCGACCAGGCCTTAGTTGCGCGCGTCCATGCTAGCTCTACCAATATATGCTTCAAAATTTGATATATTGTACTAGAAAACAATCTTATGACGCCAAATTCTTAGCTTTGGCATTAACATAAAAGTATAAAATTGGATTGGAGGTGCTTTAATTTCAAAAGGAAATAGGAGAATCTACTTCCATTATCTACATTTATATAACTTAGCAAGAGTATAGGTCTGTTACACATGGTTTATGTTTTTTTTTTTTTTTTTTTTTTTTTTTATCGGCAGAAAAAAAAAACTGTAATTTGTCCATAAGGCTTGAAAATCACATTTTTAAAAAGAGTTTATAAATCAAAATAATTTTAATATTTTTTAATAAATAATTAAAATATTAAAAATAAAGTTTATAATAATTTATAATTTAAACTCGGATACATAATTTAAAATCTTTTGAAAAGAAATTTTTTTTTTTTTTTCATAAATCATATTTTTCTGACATTAACAAGAAGCTCGTTTAAAGTCTAAAAATAATTTTCATAAATCATCTAAGTAATTAGAGAAAAGTTTTTGAATCTAAAAAAACTAGAAGCAGCTTTTAAGAAATTTTGCAAAAACATATCCTTCATTTACTCTTTTAGGAAGAGGTCATATGACACAACAATCGCACAGGTAATAATTAATTACGTAGAAGACAAGAACAAGTCATTTTCCATTGTCTTATCAGTCGATAATTAAAGTTTTTTTTTTTTTTTTTATTAAAGTTGGAGATAAGGTGACCATGACAATATGTACGTTCACTAGACATGGAAGTCATTGATGCCAAACTTAAAATATCCAATACCTATCGTAGCTAGCCAATCAAGGAAGGTAACGTTCTGCTTGGGTCACTTGTAAAAACTTTTATTTTTTTAAAAACATGGGCGCCCAACGGTGTAAAGCTGACCAAGTGCAAGGTATTGAAACCGAAATTTCCACTTTATATTATACAAAGGACTCTAAATTTTGATCAGCTTTAAGCAGGGCAATATTCATCTGCTATAGACTCTATATGTAGGTAAAATGCAGGGAATATGATATTGTTTGTCATGCCTATAAATGTCCCTGTCGGAACTAGTAAACCAAAAGAATATTCTCACATTCTATTAGCATATCCACTAGCACGATTGTTAAATTATAATTCTTGTTTATTATTAATTTTGTCATCTTCGTCATTAAGAGTGAAGTAATCTTGTATTAATATTAAGGGTAGAATAGACTTTTACACCTTTCATGAAAGTCAATAAAAACCTTTTTTCTAACCTTTTTTTATTATTATTATTTTGAAGCTCAATGAGAAACTCTAGACTTGTTTTGTTTGCTTCTTAGTTATATTATAATACCAATAGTTTAAATGTAAATTAATCATTTTTAACGTAAAATAGTGAATTAATAAATATTTTATAGAAAATTTCAAGGATATATTTTCATCCTTCCTATATTCTGTGACGACCCGCCTTGCACAGGCCATCACTTGACTTAACTTACTTGAATTTAAACTTGTTTTATCCCATTTTTAATCCTGAAAATAGTGGGGATTTTTTTTTTTTTTTTAAATAGCGGAAGCATTATACTTAGAAAATATTTACATACACTCATACGTAAATAAAATAACTGTCTGTTTTCTCAAAATAGATATATTAATGAAATCCTTCTGAGTTACGAACCCCAACCCGTTCATCATTTCACAGCCACCGGCTTCACCCTCCACCATGCAGTTAATTCAAAACAGGCTGTTTACCTACAGCATAAACTTCAAACAATGAGCGAAAGCTCAGCAAGTACAACTCCTATACCGCGAATCAATTACATGAAACCTACATAACCTTTTACATGACATCTTAAACATGAAATCATAAACATGGCATCATATCATCGATTTCTTCATCTTAAACATGACATTCTATCATGAAATGCATGAACCGTTTATGTCCAGTTATGCTTGCTTTCTTATATCACACTTTATCTTGTTGATTTTACTTGTGGGCCCGTTAACTTGATGTGCACGTACCCGGCGCGCAGCTTGAGGAGATTACCCAAGCTTTCGACCCGATCGTCATCAGGGGGCACGACACTGGCTCTTGTGGCCTTTCCTCAAACGTTCTGTTTGTATGTCTTTCTTAACATCTTTCTACTTGATAGATTAGTGAGCATACTTATATGATGTCTCCTAATCTCATGTTCTATCAATGCATGGACAGGCGTACTTTTTCATGTAAGCATAATAACAATACTTGAAACACACTTTTAAAGCATGGCATTAGCATTTGAAACATTCATCATACAGTAAGCATATTGCAACCATCGAGCAAATCATCAAATAACACTTAAACAGTGTAAAGCAAACATGTTAGGTAAACATACAACTCTAGCATATGCTGTAGGCGGCGTTGTACTTACCTTGTCTTCGTTGTTCGCGTGATCGAATTTCCTTTCCCGAGCACGCTCGCAGGTCACCTCCTGCCCATGGACGTTAACACGTGAGGTCTCTATTCTAAGATCGTTTAATGTCGGATTAAACCAACATATATTTATTTTTCGGTTATAAGTCCCTCTACTAACACACGTGAAGGGGTCACACGGCGTAACCCACAACGGAATTATTAATTAAGGGTTCATGTAGAGAATCATAATCTTAACTTAAACCTCAATCCGCAAGGTTAACTCTGGGCTTGGGCAAGGCCCTAGTAACTCGGAATAATTTTTCGGCTACTAACGCAGTATCTTATTCATTTTAATCTTGAAAACCTTGAACTTGTTTAAAAATATCATTTTCTTGTTTATTTAAGTAAGTTTGGTGAATAACACCCAAACTTGTCTTGAAAATTACAAAACACTTGAAAATATTTCTATAAAACATTTGGGGATCGAAAACCGCCTTTGGAACGGTTTTCGGGTTTGAAAATGATGTTTGAAAGTTAGAAAAACGTTTTTCCTAGTCATTGGTCTAGAAAATCCCGTGCATGAGATTTTGCTCACTGCACGGCTTTTGTTTGAAAATTCATAACTTAAAATCTAAAACGAATTTAGAAACGCTTTCTTCACGAAAGTTGTATCTAACAAAAAGATCTAAAACTTTTATGTTTTGAACATTTTCTGATTCTGGCTCAGTTGATACCAGTTTTTATTTGAACACATGTGAATCGTTGGAACTTGGTCACCCTGACCAGTTCTCGGTTTTTCTTAAAAACAAAGGCCATTGGAGCTTATTTTTTGAAATCTGTTTGCGCTTTCCCCTAGGAAACACCCTAACGAACAACTTTCATGTTTTAAGTTTTTACCCATTCGGCCTCTAAGGACCTGTAAATCCCACTTTTCCGAGCTGCCGGGTGTTGGACCCGAGAGCAGTTTTGGTGTTAGTCCAAATTTTACGTCCCTATGCGTCGCTCTAGCTCGACCGCCCAATGCGGGACCTACTAACACATGCACGTCCTCTAACGTCCCTCATACACATAAAATTTTAAATCCCGTGTTTTCGGATTCGACTCAAAGCCGAGACCCCTTGGTCCCGGTTTTGAGAGAGAAACATACATACAACATAGCTCAACCAAAACATCATACAAACCCTAAAACATGCATCTAGAAAGTTGATAAACATATTAGGGACATAAAACCCTTAAATAGAAACCCTAGCATGCATCTCTAGCACACCAAAATCATAGAGCATATCTCCAACCAAACATGCAAAATAATCACCTCAAAAACCTAAATCAAGCATAAAATATAACCTAAGCTATTTAGGGCTAAAACCGAAAATTATGAGCTTAAACTCTTACAACTTTTTGTGCTTGAAATACATGGTAAAACCCTTGAGAAAATGAACCAAAAATTTGGACCAAAAACTATGGTAAAGTTCGGATTTTTACCTCAAAAATCCGGGGTGTCACTAGCTTGATCCTAGTCGAAATCTAGCCTCCAAAGTGCACGGTTTGGACCTCAAAAATGGTCACAAAAATTTTGACAAAAGAGAAGAAAATACCCAAAAATCTTACCTTAAAATCCGTGGATCTCCTTAAGCATCAACTCACCAAAATGGTTGGTTTTTCTTGGCTCTAGATCACACCCTCACTCAACCCTTGATTCTAGCCAAAACCCGAAAATTTTTTCTTGGATTTTCTCAACTCCCAAACACTCGGCAAGATGGGAAAGAGAGGGGAAAATTTTTTTGAACAATCTCTTCTTTGAACTCACAAGAAAACCAAAGGCTTTATGGGGTTTTCTCACAATTTTTGGCTTGAACTTTCTTGATCTCTCTCTCTCTCTCTTCTCTCTCTCTTCTTTGGATTTCTTGGAGGGGAAATGCCAATGGTATGGCTGATAATGGGTTAAGGGCTGCTGTCTTTTTGGGGTTTGAAATCCCTAGAAATAGTGTCTCTAGCTAGGGGAAATCCTAGCTTTCTTTTCCAAGGTAAATTTGCTTCCAATCTTGGTATTTGGTCCTCAACTTTTGCAAGCCATTGCCCAAAGGGGGCTAAGTGGCCGGCTGCTAAGGGGAGAGAAGTGGGGAGTGGTTGACAACTCATAGATGAGGTGTCACATGCTCATTGGTCCAAGTGTGTGAAGGGTTATGTCCTAACTTAGCTTAATTGTGATGTAATTAAGCTTAAAGGCTTGTTTGGTTCAATCTTTTTGAAAAAATTGTATAATTTCAACACATTGCAATAAATTTTAATACTGAGTTGCTTAAATACCAAGTATCGAAAATTACATTGCATTTAAAATTTCGATCTGTGAAAAACTCGATCAGGAAAATTTTTCTCTTATTTTTCCGAATCCTTTTGCCCTGAACTCTAGCTTAGTATGCTTGATTTTTCTAAGGTGATTTTAATTCTATTCAAACTCATCTTGATCAAGAAATGAGTTTTTAGCAGTAATTTCACTTGTACTGCGATCATAAAATTCTTGTTTGACGTTTTCGACCGTTTTGGTCTAACTGACTTATTGGTCAACGTCGACTTGTCTTGAAATGTGCAAATACGACCTCCTTTCACTCATAAAGGTCTTTTGCGAGTTCATGCAATTTGTTTTTGAGTCTTAATAAATCTTAAGAACTCGTGTCACAAAATTAAGTTCTAAAACGAACTTCCTCATGAAATACCGATTACGGTAAATATTTACACGAAATTTCTATAAAATATGAACCGAAGAAATTTGGGTGTTACATATTCTGGGCTTTCCACTTTGTTACTTTGATACAAATGTATTAATTAGTTGGCAAGTCGTTCTAGTACTAAAACCAGATTCCTCATTTTCTCAAAAAAAAAAAAAAAAAAACCCTGATTTCTCAATATTTCTTTATTTCCTTCCCAAACCTTTTGGGATAAACCATTTCGTATGATTTTTTTTATAGGAGTTATGGCATAATCTGTTGAATTTTACAGATGTAACATTGATTTAGCTCCGTGATTAACATTAGTGCGAGCTTAGCTGTTGTCATTAGATTAATGGAAGTCATAATCAACACGCTATTAAAAAAGTAACAATTCTAATAATTCAGAGAAGAAAAAAAAGCTAAAAAGTTAAAAAGTATTCAATTGAAGCCGCCTGTATATCTGACTTTTCAATTAATTATCTGATTTTTTCAAAGTTTTCCCCCCTTACCTAAATGATTACTAGAATTTTGTTTTTTTTTTTTTTTTTCAAGTGATTTGTCGGATTACTCTTAAAAAAAAACAAAAAAAACAAAATTTAAAAAAACAAAAACAATGTCTGTTAGATATAACAAAGCTCTCCAAAGACTAAACCAGCCATTTGCTATTCATTAAAATAGTCCAACATGACTGAAGACTTGAGTTCAGTTTTTTGTTTTTTTTTTTCTTTTGCCCTTTACTATTTTCTCTTCAATCACCGACACTTCATTGCATATATAAATAGGGCATCCAAGTGCTCCTCAAACATAACCAAAATCATAAAACAGATAAAGATGAAGTTTTGGAAATTGACCATTTTCTCTCTGTTGTTGTCCACAATATTACAAGGAAGTTCAGCTGAGCAATGTGGAAGGCAAGCCGGAGGTGCTCTCTGCCCAGGTGGACTGTGCTGCAGCAAATTTGGTTGGTGTGGTGACACACCTGACTACTGCAACGGCGACTGCCAAAGTCAATGTGGCGGTGGCGGTGGCGGTGGCGGTGGAGACATTAGCACGCTCATCTCAAGGGGCACCTTCGATCAGATGCTAAAGCATCGCAATGATGGCGGATGCCCCGCCAAGGGCTTCTACACCTATGACGCTTTTATTGCAGCCGCCAAAGCCTTCGCTGGCTTTGGCACCACCGGCGACGATGCCACACGCAAAAGGGAGATTGCTGCTTTCTTAGGCCAAACCTCCCATGAAACTACCGGTATATTTACTTTCTTTTTTCCTCAATAAAAAAAGGATCACAGTGTCTTCAAGCCCCCCAAATAAACTAGCCTCACTATGAAAATTTATTAATATATCACAGTAAAACGAAACGACCTGATCAATACTTTTCCACTTAACATCTAGGGAGTCCAAAATCACCAAGAGCCAGCATAAATTTGATTTGCTTTCCTTTTTATTTTTAGTTTAATAAGTGGTTGATGATGAAATGTTCATTTAGGTGGATGGGCAAGTGCACCTGATGGTCCGTACTCTTGGGGATACTGCTTCCTGAGAGAGCAAAACCCTTCATCTAGTTACTGCTCTTCAAACCCAACTTATCCTTGTGCTGCTGGAAAGCAATATTATGGCCGTGGCCCCATCCAAATTTCATGGTAAGAATTTCCAACATATAGATACACATATACATACATATATATATATATATATATAGAACAGGTTTTTAAACCATGTCCGTCTAAACCAATCGAATTAAAAAGGAGATATTAGATAGATAGACAATTTTTTAACATTTATTTTTAAAATTACTAAACTTTAATTTTTTAGAAGGAAAAATGTCGATGATCATTAAAATATTAATTGATTAATTAATTAATTTTTTTTAAGATAAATTTTATATTTTTTCTTTAAATTTTAGTTCACATCACAAAATACTCTATAAATGTTAATTTGTTATATTTATTCTCTCTAAACTTTAAATCATTTGTAAATTTTCCCTTTTTATTAGATTTTTAACGGAAAAAAACATCAGCAGTGCACACCTCAATAAAATTAAGAGTAATTTAGTAAAATCTTCAATTGGATAGACTTTATGCTTTCTAAATGGTTAAAAAAAAAAAATCTTCAAAAGCCAACTCATTTTTTATCTCTCTTTCGAAGTCTCTCTCCCCATTACCTTTGGCTTTTCTTTTCTTCTCCATCAGGCCATCACTATTCTCTATTCTCTTGTGTTTTCTCTCTTCTTTTTTTAGCTGCGTTGATTGCTTGTATGATTTTAATTTCTCAGTTTATTTAAATAGAAAACTAGACATCAATTTAAAAAACTAGTGTTCCATTTGTAATTTGTTCTGCAAAAACTACATCTTCGTGGTTGTCGACGGGAAGGTAGGTGGTGCTGGGGGGTCTCTAAACTCTATGGATCTTGACTTAAATCTCGCTGAGGGAGGTGCGACGGCGAACTAAAGGCGGCAGGATCAGATCTCGGAAGCACGGCGGCGTCAAAATCAGGGGTGGGGTAGACGGCGCCACAGAGATCCGGTGAAGTATGGCTGCAATAGGGGCAATGGCGGTCAGAGATAGGGGCCTGCGACGGAGTTACGGTGGAGGTGCTGACGAGGCTGTGACGGTTACACGTGAGCTTCGATGGTGGGGATGCGAAATTAGCGCATAGGCGGGGAGCAGGGGGCCCGCGGGGAGAGGGGCGCCGGCGGGGAGCGGGGTGCCGGCGTGGAGCAAGACGCCTGAGCGCGCAGGAGTAAACCTCCTCTGCTAAGTGATGGCATACAAGTTTGCTGGGCCTCCTTAGTTGGGCTTCTGTATTTAAGGGTTGTTAATTTGAATTTCAAGGGTAACTTAATAATTGCATATTTAACATCTCAACTCCTAGCATCAGTGCCACGTCATTAGTGAGTGGCACAAGTCGTTTTCCGTCAAATAATTCAGAGAGCATATTTTATGATAAGGTCTAAAATTCTTAAGAAAAGTTTAAAATTTATCATTTTTCTTAACAATCAATCAATAATTGATCAGTGAAAACATATATTAGTATTGACCAATTAATAATTCATCATTCATTAATGAATAATCATTGATTAATCATAAGTATGTGTGGATCAAATTCTAACCTAAAAAATTTGCTAAAAAAATTGACAATTTTGGATATGTATATATATTATGGATTTCCCATATTGAACAATTGCTACCATTTTTTTATATTGTCTGTTTTGGTTTTACAATTTGAGTTTTGCACCAAAGTTGTTGACATTAACTAACAATAAACAACAATATATAGGAACTACAACTACGGGCAGTGTGGAAGAGCCATAGGGGTGGACCTGTTGAACAATCCGGACCTTGTAGCTACGGACCCTGTGATTTCCTTCAAGACGGCACTCTGGTTCTGGATGACCCCGCAGTCACCAAAGCCGTCGTGCCACGACGTCATCACCGGCAGATGGAGCCCGTCCGGAGCTGATCAGTCGGCCGGTCGAGTTCCGGGATATGGTGCGATCACAAACATCATCAACGGAGGTCTTGAATGTGGCCAAGGTTGGAAGGCTCAGGTGGAGGACCGGATTGGGTTCTACAAGAGGTACTGTGATATATTTAAGGTTGGCTACGGGAACAACCTCGATTGCTACAACCAAAGGCCTTTTGGATCTGGACTACTCCTCGTCGACTCCATATAATAGTTATAAGTTCCGATATATATCTCTTTTGTGAGGGCTTCGTTTTCTCGTGTTGTCACGGATATGGTGACAATATGGTTATAATAATATGGTTATATAATAAAGCATGTATACGTTTGACATGTGTATGGTGATAAGAAAGTACTTTAATATAGTTAAGAAATGAGTTGCCCTATAAAACAAACTATGTATGTATAACCTACATGTTTAATAGCCAGATGTTAGTCTCAAATAATCAAGATGAAACTCTCATCTTATAAGTAAGCCTCAAATATTCCTTATTAAAAACCCTCTAGCCAAAACCTAATTGGAAAAATTTCAGGAGCGAAAAAGATATATATATTTTATTGAAAGAGACGGCTAGTTACAAAATTAATAATAGAGAAGACATATCATATCCCTGTGGGGCGGCCGAGATGCAAAACTCTTGGCTAATATATTAAAACCATCCAAGTAGCATTTTCAAGATTGATTGCATAAGAAGATAGTTTGTCAGCTACATGATTTTCTTCCTCAGAAGACATGAGAAACCACCCAGTAGCACGATCTCGTCTAACATAAAACCTCCATGAAACGTTCCTACTTCGAGATTGAAGGAGATCAACAACATAGGTGGCATCACATTCAAACCAAAGAAAATTCCAACTATATTGAATAGCAAAATCAATCGCCATGATAACTCCAGGAAGTTCAGCCTAAAAGCATGAAGAATAATATCCACAAGTCTAGCAAGAATCCTTTACAAAAGCCTCTTAAGTTCTAAAAATTTCACCGCATCCGGTGTGTCACTGCACTTTAATGAACGTGAAGCTTTACAGACTTTGTTCGGAAGATTAAAAGTCTTCAGAATTACAAGGTCAGTCTATGAATTGTTCATTGTGCTGGAATCCAAAGCATCATGCTTCATGAATATAATTTAGTTCCAAAACAAGACCCAAGCATATGTTGGATTATGAAATTCTTATCGTAAAAAATCAATTAATTCTTGATCTTAAAAGATCTTTAAAACGATACAATTTACCGAAATAATGTAAGAAATCCGCAAGTTATACACTTACGTACTCATTTTGAAGTCAAAAAGCCGAATAGATTGCCTGTTTTATCGAGATGAACTTAAAAGATAGTCTCCAGTTAGGTTCCAAATAGTCTCCAGTTAGGTTACAAATAGCTTTCACAAAATTGCACACTTGAATATTCTTCTAATTTGACAATGGAATTGATTGTCAGAGTGATTGATTAAATATATATATATATATATATTATGAAATTTGAGATTTACTTCATTTGTTTTTCTTGAAAGAGGACAAGTGTCATTTAATGTTCAATTATATATGTTACAATGTGAAAGTTTATATGATCAATTACATACAAATATTATGAAATTTGTAACTTGTAATTAAATTTCGCTTGTTTTTATAAAAGGATAAATAATTGATTGATAAACATGTTAAATGTGTCATAATCTGGTCAAATGAATTGTAATTGCATCAATTATGTATATTCAACATGTTAATTTAAACGGGTCACATGAGTTCGTCATGTCAACACACCCGTTTAGTAAACGTGATGTGTTATGGTTGATATTTCTGACATGTTTAATAAATAAGTCGTGTTTGGATTTATATTCTCGAATGTGATATATAATAAATAAACATATTTATATGGACACGATAAGTTAATATGAATTGTTATCCTATGTGTTTAGTTTTCATTTTTTTATAGCAAATAATCTCCACTCAATAAATTATTTGATGTGCTTAAACCATCTTAGTTTTTTATTCAAAAGCCGTCACTAATCTATTGCTCTGTTCCCTAAAAATAGATGGGTTGATTAATATTATTTAGTCCAGTACTGACATGAAGCTAGCCTTCAAAAGAGCCGCCCACGTGCCTAACCTCTGTTGCTATAAGATTAGTGGCCAAATGTAGAAAAATGAAAATATAAATACATATTTGTTTAGAAATATAGGGATTCATATTCGTATTCATATATACATTTATATATACATTTAAAAATATGTATTTATCATATATACGTTTTTTCTTATTAAAAAACGGCATGCAGTTTGACATACCAATCAACAAATTTAAGAATTAAATCTAAGATCAAAATTAATCTCTATTATTGATCATAGTTGTATTAGGCTGAAAAACGATAAACATTTATTTATGTAAATGTCATGTTTAATTTTTTTTTAATTAATTTAGGTATAAAAGATTTGAACGTTACATTTTGTGATATAATTAAATATAAAATTACCGTTATACTATACTTATAACCATAATCACATCTAGAGGGTTTTTGAGTTTATAATCTTTACCTATGTAATCCACAATTTGAATTGGATTCTCAAATAAAGATTCCTTTTTTCCAAAACACCTATTTGAATTAACAATTTTGATTTTCTTTTCATTTTTCTAATGCAAGTTGAGGCGGCGTCGGACCATATTCGTTTATTATTAGGAAACTAGTACAATTTCTACAAGCACAAAAAAAAAAAAAAAAAAAAAAAAAATCTCTGATTGCTACATTTTTTTCTCAAATATTAGAATACATTTTCTTAAAAAATACATATTAAGAACAAATTTTTTTTTTTTTTTTTTCATTAGAAAACGCATGTATTAGAAGTCTCAATTTTTTAAGCATGCATATTTTATAATGAAAATTGGAAGAACTAATTATAATCCATGTAGTCAGGAAGATGGACAGCTTTTTTCATTTTGGTAATTATTTCTTTTTTTCCTCCGGGGAACGAAAGCAGAGTATTCAGGCCAAGTATTTTTATGAAGAAAGACTTTTTTTTTTTTTTTTTATGAACTTTATTTCTGTATATTTTTCCTGGCCAACTTTTGAAAAAAAAATAATAATAATAATTTGAAACCAACAGTACTATAATCTTTTATGAAAAAAACCAAAATTATTAATAAAATACCATTATTGTGCTATGCCTTCACAATAGATTTTTTTAAAAAAATTTCTTATTTTACATTATGTGGGTTATATGCTCTCGTTTGTTAAATATAAACATTTCTATTAAAAAAATAAAAAAATAAAATAACACTCTCCAAGTTTTGAATCTACAAAAAATTTCTATTCAAACCCCTCCCCTCATACCCGTCAGAGTTACTCTAACAGGTCCCTCAGAAAAGATTAATTACACGGCCAATTATTGGTTTGAAAGTTCAGAATTGGACAATTATGATATCATTATCTTCTACATGTACCCTTTCGAGGGTCATAAACTAGTTTAAACCAGCAAACCATGGTATTCTGGGATATTCATGCTTCCTATTATAAGCATATCCTTTTAGCTCATGAAGAGATACGTTAATGTTTTTTTCAGACAAAAGTAATATTCAGAATATTGGAGCTAAATTAATGCCCTTTGGCTATAATATTGACGCACACAATAAGTTAAAACACTACTTTCACTTTGATTATAATTAGCTCTAATTCTGTCCACGAACTACGAATTTTCTTTATAACATTAGGAGTAAGTACCTAACTCATCCTTGTGTTTAATCGGAAATGTCACAGTTTTATGTAATCTGTGTTTTTAGTAGTGCCACAAAATATCTCATGTGTTTTTTTTTTTTTTTTCCTTTTAATTTCATGCTTAAAATCTCCGTTTTCACGAAATTTTGGTAAGATTAAAATGTGAAAAAATAATAATAATAATAATTTTAATCACGTGATTGATCAAATTAGTCAAATTTAAGGTGTTCAGATATCAATCAATCAAACTGATCATTTGTATTTTGACATGACCAAATTTTATTAAAATGACAAGACAAAAAAAAAAACAAAAAAAACAAAAAACAAAGAGGAAACCAATTGTTCATAAATTTACTTAATGCAACAAATTAACGAATATGATCAATATAACTTTGTGAAGTTAATTTGTTACTCCTACTTAATAATTAAGCTGAGCAAGTAAAACTTCATAAAGTACTGTTTCTGAGATATTGAATTTAAAAATCTCCCTAGTCGTGTAGGAAAAATAAAAAACCAATAAGCCGCCATAAGTGAGAAGACCAACCTTTTCAAAACATTTATTATTATAAATTTTTGAAAAATGCTAGGAATTCGAGTTTTAATATCAACTTTTAAGTACTAATTTATGTGGAATATGAGTTTTTATTTTTTATTGGTAAGTGTTTAAAGTATTAATTCCCACATTAATTAAGTACATCTACCAATGAAAATATGACACGTAAGTTGATACTCAAAAAATTATGATTAGAATTAATATCATTGGCACTACTTTTATTTTTTTTAATAACCTCGGAACATATGTTATACATAAGACGGGATAATTAGTTATCTAATAAATCAAAGCAGTAGAGATTAGAACTCATCATCATCCATATCTGAGTACTACTGGAAACTAGTTTTTTTTTTTTTTTTTGGCTTTTGGTTGTCGTCGTCATTACTGTTTACATATATATATATATATAATGTATGTATATGTAGTGGTGGTCACGACTTTGTTTATGTATCTTTAATAATGGATAGATCATATCTAATAATCCAAATTCAAATAAACAAAAAATCATAGCATCTGATTGATGCTATACGACGTCCGTCTCTAGGGATGGCCCTCAATAAAATAAAATAAAAATAAAAAAATTAAATTAAATTTGGCATCAAAAACCACTCTTTTATCTAAAATTAGTGCACCATTTTTTTAATTACTTTTTTTCGTGCATCTTCAATATATATATATATAATCAAATTGATAAAAATGAGTGGAATAATAATGCACCAGGCTTTATTTTTAAAATCTAAATTTAGAGAATAATATGATGACTAAAAGGGAGCTAATTAATAATACAATTATTGTTTAATTAATGCCAATAAATTTAAACTGGACTGCTGAATCAAATTATCTCATATTGTTCAAACAGATTAATTTAGCAATGACATGCAGGAGCATTTATAACTTTTCCTTGACTGTCGTTTTCCAACTCTATTGTCGTTTTGTTATGTAGCTGATTTGGTCAATTAGTCAAATGTTGCTATGTCGTCTAGTGGAACAGCCAGCAAAATCTTGCGTTTTGCCCAATGGAACAGCTTCTCTACGTCATGCCATCACTCTGTCAAATTCAATTATTATGATAAATTCACTAAAATTTTTGGAGTCGAATCGTTGTTCAAGAAAATGTTATCCAACTATAAAACGCACACGATCAAATAAAAATAACCACCTCATGAACTTACTTCACATATAAATACCATAATAACTCAGCAACTTAACAATATATGACAAAATTCAATTTGTAACACGATCATTTTACACGTGGCATGTTATGTAAATATGTCAAAATCCAAATCTTTAATCGTCTGCAAAACTTACTTTAATACCATGATAAATGGTCAACTTCTGACAAGTTTAAGGTGTTGTTGATCTAATTTCCTCGCCTCCTATTACCTTTAGACATTTATGCGGTTAAAAAAAGTGTCATTCTAATATTGCGACAAGGTAAGGGGTGTCATAATTTATTTTTTCTCTAATTTATATATACAGTCAGACTAATTAATTGGAGTATAAGATTTCAGTAGGACCACACTGTCACTAATCACCATGTAGGTCCGGCTATAGCTTATTATTTCTCTGAGTCACAATTTTCAAGAAATGGTGAGATGTACAAATTACCGACATTTCTTAAATTTCAACCAACATTTCAAAATTTTCTAAGGTTTCAAAATATCTTTTGGCGTAACATATTTTCTGAAAAATGGGAGAAATTTCAATAACTACTAAGTGTTAAAATATGAATTTTGGTGAGTTTGCTATAACCTTTTACAAACCAATAATTAAAACCAATTTCCCCATGTCTTTTATTAGATTATCTTCCAAACCAATATAACTCAATTATATTAAAATGAAAGGGTAAAATAGAAAAAAAAATTAAAGAAGTTCAGAATCCAACCTAAGACCAAAAAACATAAAATAATAATAATAATAATAATAATAATAATAACATCATGGAAAAGAAATAAAAATAATACCTTAGAGAGGTAAAGGAACCCAAACAAAAAGTGAAATCATTTATATATTTTAAAACCGTCTCTCTTTCGAACATGAAGTTTATAACACTTTTTTTTTTTCAGAATTAGTAATATTATCTCTTTACAAATTATTGAGTTATGTCAATTTTTTCGAAGATCTTAAAAATCACAATCTCCACTTATTTATAAGTAAGTGCATAATTAGCGTTTTTCTCTATAGATGTGATGTTTTCTTGGAGTCAAGACCTCTTTATCATTTCTGGGCCTACTTAAAGATATATGACATTATATTACTCTGATATTTATTACTGTGTTGTTTCTACTAACTCCTATATCCATCTTTTCATTCATGACATACACATAATAGTGTATGTAATTGTGAGTAATTCCTTCATTTGTAGCCTTAGCAAGTCGGTAAATTTTAGAGACCACGGTCCCATAAAGAATAGTACTAGAAATCAACTCTAATTATATTTCAACTTTTGAGTAATATAAGACTACGTGACATGAGTTATCATTTATTTCAATTAATAATTATTTATATAATTATTGCATATTAATTTTAAAAAGTTACATCTATCAATAAAAAAAAATAACAATCGAAGGCCACTTAAATTTGTACTCAAAACTTAATATGACAATTCATCCTATCCCCATCAACCCTGATCCACAAACATTTCCACCATGAGAGAGGTTGCCTGCAGCATTAATGTACAAGGAGCCAAACAAAGTAGGTACATGCACAGCACAGTAACTAAAACGAATTTCCCCATATGTTTTTTTTTTTTTTTTTTTTTTTTTCAAATTGGATTATCTAGATATCTTCCATATCCTCATCGCTGTGTATTGTAGATATCTTCCAACCCTGATCCACAAACACCCTCTCAAAGTCTCAACCCCGATCATCAAAGAAAACCTTTTTTAACAAGTAGTACTTCTAATTTTTATTAGCTCTTCAAGTAAGCATGAAGTGCTTTTGGGGCTCATTTGCAAGTAGTTTATCGATATTATGTCTGCTGTACTTGTGCTTCTCCTCCTCCTTCCAAGCAGCCTCAGCAGGGCAAGCTGGCGGCGGTTCCAGCGTGGCCGATTACTTGACGGAGGAGCTTTTTGAAGCCATTCTCAAGAATCGTAATGACCCTATTTGCCCGGCCAGGGGATTCTACACCTACGAGTCTTTCCTTGAGGCTGCAAAGAATTTTTCCGACTTCGGCACCACCGGCGACCAGGAAACCAGGAAGAGGGAGATTGCTGCCTTCTTCGGCTTAACTTCCTACCTCACTTCGGCGCCCGGTACTTTATTTTCTCATTATATTCTCCCTTTTCTCATATATATATATATATATATATATATATTATAGAAGGGAGGAAAGTACTTATTATGTTCCATATTATTGTTAATATTATTATTATTAGATTTGTTCTTAAATTTTTAATTTTGTGCAACTCTAATCCCTTATTTTTTTTTTCATAGTTGAAATGTCTATAAATTATTAAAATTTTACTAAAATAGTTCTTTTCATTATTTTTTGGACGGATTCTGTTTGTTAGCATCATTTTTTAATCAAATTACTAACAAATTTCGTCCAAAAATTAACAGAAATGACTATTATAGCAATATTTTAATAGTTTAGAGGCATTCTCTAATCCTTTTTTGGTAACCAGAGTGCTCCTAAACTATTAAAAACGTTACTACATTAGTCATTTCCGTTAATTTTTAGACGGAATCTGTAGTTAGCACCATTTTGAAAAAGTCAGTGGAAATGACTATTGTAACAACATTTTAATAGTTTATCGGCATTCCAGCTATGAAAAAAAAGATCGGTAACCAAAGTTGCACTAAGTTAAAAGTTTTAGGATTAAATGAGTAATTTACCCTTACTATTACTAATTTTGAAATTATTTGTATTTATTATAATTTGAGATATTTCTTCATTTTAAATGATTGTGAGTATTAGACAAGTTATCCATTTTTGAAATTTATATCTATGTATTTATATGAGAGTCAATTCCATGACTAAAGCACATTTATATTAAACAAGTTTGTGTTCTCTATCTTTTTAAGTTTTTGCTTTATAATTTTCTTATTTAACTTTATTGAGAGCAACTAGTGATATATTATGGGCCCGTTTGGGTGGTGAGTTTAAAACTCACCACCATCAACTCAATTTTTGTCTTTTTCCTCAAAAGTTTTTTGTCTTTTCTGAAAAAGTCAACCAAAATCACTATTTAAACTTATAAATCTTAACTCAAACTCAAACACCAAACACTATATGTACCAATATACGTATATTTATCTGTGTATATATGTAGGGTGGTGGTTGAGAGGTCAAAGAGGATCAGATGAATATAGTTGGGGATACTGCATTGTTAAGGATCCATACCCAGGGAGCTACGATTACTGTGAACCTCTGGCAAAGAATTATCCTTGTGTCCCTGGTCAAAAGTACTATGGCCGGGGCCCTGTTCAACTATCCTGGTAATTTGAACAATATATTCCCAAAAAATATGCTGGTCTGATAAGTTTGGAATATTTGTTTTGATTGTATTAATTATAGATCTTTATGATCACCCACCATGATCTTCACAACTGATTATGAATGTGTTGAGTTTACGCGAATAAAAAGTCTCACATTGATTAGGTATAGAATTGAGATGGACTTAAAAAATACTTGGACTTCTCCTCCTAATAAGTTAATCTTACAAGTGGGTAACAGAGTTAGGTTCCAAACATAGTCGTGTGTACATGTGAAATGAACCTCGGAAAAAAAAATCCAATGAAGAATGGTGATTCCCGGAGAGATTGCAATGGCAAGAAAATTCGTGGTGCGACCTCTTGAGATGAAAAACTCCATGTAACGCGGGGTCATGACGTGATGGAGATCTTGATGGAGTGTTATCTTCTTAGTTTTCCTGTTTGAGAAAGATGGACGGATAGATCATCGTCTGAGGGGAGCTGCGGCAATAGTGAGTTTCCGTTCGAGGTGGAGATTGTTGAGTATGTATGAACAAAGAGATACAAATTAGCTAGACATAAAATTAAACATAGAATTAAAAAGAATTTGGGCTACTCCTCCCGAGAATGTTAGTATAAATTGTTTTCACAATAATTAATAATGCTAACAAAAGTTGTGCGTTTAAATTCAGGAGCTTCCACTATGGCCAGGTTGGAGAAGGAATTGGATATGACATTCTGTCAAAGGCAGATCTTGTGGCGGAGGACCCAGTCATTTCCTTTAAGACGGCACTTTGGATCTGGATGACACCACCAGGCTGTGGGACGGGAGTGCCGTCGCCCCATGAAATCATGACCGGGAAATGGACGCCATCAGATATCGACTTGAATGCTGGACGGAGTCCCGGGTATGGTGCCGTTACAAACATTGTCACGGACGGCAGTATTTGTGGCCGTGGATGGGACCCGAAAGACGAAAACGCTGTTAGGTACTACAAGAGAGTCAGTTATATTTTTGGGGTTGATGCTGGGAAAAACCTTGATTGCAACTACCAGCTTCGTTTTGGTGAATGTCTTTCCAAGGCTACCAATATTAGTTCCATGTAACTAAAATAATATTGTTACCTGGTTTTTTGTTTTCTCTTGTGCATTGTTTGTGTGGGTGAATGATTTTTGGTCCACTTATATATATATATGTGTGTGTGTGTGTGTGTGTTGATAGGACCAAAATCCCTTGTGAAAAAAATAAAGGACTTGTTGTGTACTAGTAGTTGTACTAGTCGTACTTGTAGCTGTACTAGTGAATAAGGTTGTTTCTAATGCTAAACCCACTTCTGAGCCAAGAGTTTTGCTTTGGTGAGCTTCTTAGTATTATTATTTTTAGAGTGATCTTCGTAGTTTTTTAACGATTACATGAATTCTTTTTTTTAAAAAATTTCTAAGCACTCAGTATGAAGTTTCGTTGAGGGTCCATTGAACCGTACGAAGCATTTGTAATAAGTGCTTTGGATGATATTTTAAACAGCAGTACTAAAGACTCTAATTCCAATTTTTAAATACCAACTCACATGATAGTAAGTTGTTATTTTTTAATAATAAATATAATCAATTAATATGATAATATATTAAACAATTACAAATAAAATGATGATAACTCACATGTACATAGATTGGTACTTAAACATAGGGATAAGAGAGTTGGTGTCCAAGTATGTTTCTATTTCAAATAAGGCAAGCTCCAGTTATTAGTTACTAATTCCAAAGAAGTTAATTGCTGTGTGCATATATAATTGTTGCTTGTCTGCAGATTAGGTGTCTTCTCCATCTGAATCAAGGAAGACTTGTTAATTCAGAGCTTGTCTATAATCTTTTTTGGATTTTGGTGAAACTAATTTTGTACTAACCAAGACTCGTTTGATGCAGGAATTTGAAGACATTGATATGTTGTTTTTTAATTAGCAACTAATTAACTTTTCATGTTAAAATAATTTTGGATGCTTTGAGCATAAGCATGTACATGGACGTAGCTATCATGGACCCAGAACTTGCCTTGTGCTCATGGTTGCCCATTGAAATTTCTTTAGAAAAATAACAATTTTCCTCCATTTTCCTTCTTTTAGCCCCTTATAAACAAACAAAAACAAAAACAAAACAAAAAAGTCAATTTTAAGAATACTTACCACCTTGCAAACGCGTTTTTTGGCATTTCACAAGATTTGAAAGTTTCAATAAATGTAAAGTCATGTCTGCGGTGGCTGTGGAGTCTAAAGTGAATGTCTTTCATGTTGATCTATGTTAACATCGATGTCGCTTGTTAATATAAATTCAATTGATAGCAACATGCATTGATATGAAATTCCTCAAATTTTCCTTTTTTATTATACGTGTGATCTAACAGAAGGTTAGACCAATTCAAATAAAATATCTTTATTAACAACAAATTACTTTATATGATTAGGAGTAGTTATAAGTTTGCACCCAAAAAAAAAAAAAAAAAAAACCTCCACCAATAAAAACCCACGTCGTCTTATACGACTCGTCGAACTCACAACCCTACTCCAACACTACCATCTCTCCTTCTGACCTTGTCTTACTCCAAACTTCAGTGCTTGCTTTCAGTACTCGACTTATTCCAAATTATACCCGCTTTCACCACCTCTCACGCGGCCTTACTTTAGATGGTCACAATGCATGCAACATGTTTTTTTTATTATAATAAAAAAATAAAAAATAAAAAGCCTAAGAAATGCTATGATTTTTCTCTCACTCTAAAACTAGTAAAGTATGATTCTTCACTTGATGAGATCACTAGAATAATAAACTCTTTAGATATGATAATGCGTCTAAGGTTCGTTCTTTTTTTTTTTTTTAGCTATTTTAATAAATCATATATATAAATGTTCCTGTATCTCGTGAGTCGTGACATAGGATATCGAATAATTAGTTAACTAAAAGTTTTGATTAATTCGCAATTTATTTGATTTTCAGAATTAGATTGTGTTGAGATCAGATTGTTGAAAATGAAACGAATTTTTCTCCAAGTTTAGAAGTATATTGAGTTAATTTTATGCTTACTGCTGTCTAGGTTCATTTTTTATTAACTCCAGTTTTGTGTAAATATAATTTTCGAGTTAAACTGTTAAGAATTTTATAAAGGAAATTTGATTAGGTTCCATTTAGAATTGACTTATTTAAAATTGCTAACAGCTAACTATAGAACTTGCATGCACAATGCGGAGATCAGACGTGTCAAATTTTTGAGAAAATTTGAAATGCAATAACATCATTAACCCCAATCCGATTTCAAGGTAGATCTTGTAAATCTGACTCTAGACTTAGTGGAATGTACTTAGGGGCGTTTGGTAGCCACATTATTCCAAGCTAAATGTCCTTTTCTTTCCATAATAAAAATGAAAAATGGGTTCATTTATGAAATTATTTTCCCCACATTTTACCTCTTTCACAACCATTTTAAACCTATTTTTCATCGTTCAAATGTTTCTCTCTTTGTTGTTTAAAGTTTTAAAATGCCATATTAAGACGATTTTTTTTTTCAACATGTTCATAATGTATGTAACATATTTTGATAGGGTATGTGGATAGGGATTTATTTGCATCTAAGATATAGGATTAAAAATTCTAACATTTATTATATATTTGCATTTCTGTCTTTGCAATCTTAATCAAGGTCTATTTTCTTAATGCTTTTAGTGTAGGAAGGAATTTAATTAGTATCATTTACAAAAACTTAAGAGGACGAAAGTGTAAGTAAAAAACATAACTAAGTTTTTTTTTTCCTTCGTTTTTCTAAATTCCTAATGAGATTATGATGGGATGCTAAGTATATAGCTTTTTGTATTGGTTCCGGAAATTTGGGCTCTAATTTTCGATACTTATCTTAATAGCATTTTTTAACGTACAAACAAAATAGTTGAACTTTATATTTTATGATAAATATAAATACTTATTGTTAAACTATACTTACAATCATTTTCTTTAACCTGATAATTAATAAAGTTAATTTGTGAAGTCTAATTAATTAACATCTTACGCAGAAACGCTCTACACAGAGGCAATCACTTTCTTTACCCTAATAGTTAGTATTAAGTTGTGCCTTATGCTCCTGCTGTTGGCAGACTAATGAATGTCATGGTTTGTACTAGACCAGACGTAGCACACATGTAGTGGGAGTTGTGAGTAGGTACATGAGCAATCCGAGAAAACAACATTAGGAGGCAGTGAAGTAGATTCTCGGTATTTGAGAGGTACTAGGACAAAGCACATTTATGTTTATCATGCTAGGACAAAGCATGTTTAGGTCCGTTATCTTATAGGATAGAGCCTTAGCACTTGAAAAGATTAGGGGAGTCAAAATCTAGTAGATTTATTGACCCAAACTCTTATGATTACAAGAAACTGAAGTTTCACACAACTTCAGTTGAACTTCTCTCTTGAAGATTGAGGAGTTGTGCTGCTGCAAAGGAATCATTGATGGGGGATTAGTTTCCAAGTAGGAGATTGTTAAGTTGTGGAGATAGATTAATACCCTATGCAGAAACGCCTTACATAAAGTCAACGTGGATCGACCTTAAAGGTATTTTATGTTTTCACACTTGTAATTTTAATTGTCCTTGTTTTTTCTTTAAAAATAGGAAATACCATCGTCAGAGATTATTATAAGAGAGGCTAGGAGCAAAAAAAAAAAAAACATAGAGTTTTGAGGGTCTACAATTTATGTTGTAATTCTTAATCATAGATAATTATTGCAGTAAAACATGATATAGTTTCATATTAAGACGAAATTATATAAAAATTTATGTGTTTATAATTATTTATTTTTCTCATGTGATTTCATTGTTCTTGATAATATTAAATTAAGACACTAATTCACAACAGTTAAGAAGGAAGAAGAATGAACAAGAAAAACAACAACAAAGTACTGATGCCAAACTGGAAAAGGGAATAAACTGTCAATTAGACTCGAAGTCCTGTTTTCACTGAAAGAACATGTAACGTGTCGTGTTGTGTCCATTTCAGCCAAATAACATGAATTTTGTGATGTATAATTGCCTCTTCCAATTTTCCAATTTTTATGCCGTAAATTTGCTTGACTTGATCAGACCCAACAAGGTATGTTGTCCATTTCTGTAACTATATAGACGTGTGTGTGTGTGTGTGTGTGTGAATGCAATTCATTTTCATGCTTGATGCAGGGTTGATACCTCGGTGGACCTCCAGTTGTCCACGGAAATCCGCCATCATTTACAATAATTTTTGTCCTCTTGTGACGACTTGACTTGGGATATCATGTACTAAGGCTGCACTGGAATTTAATTAATTTAACAGCAGATGCTACAAAATCCTAATGTCAACATCCAATTATACTAGAATTTTATCGTAAAACACCTATATATATTCTTTATCGGTCGATATTTCTCAATGTTATTTTAGGATGATAAAGAACTTAATCTTAAATCTTCACAGTTAGCAAACCTCAAATTTTAAAAAGAAACAGCACATGATCTTTATTATATCAAAGCTAAACTCTGTGTGTGTCATGACTTAAATTTAAGACCTGATAAAAGTAAAGATTCTAAATAGGTATTTTTTGTCACCAAGTTACCACTGTCGGTGGTTATTATTTAGAAATTAATTGAATTTGGATTAATACAGCTGTTTTGATCTGTTGCACTCATCTCTACAAGGAAAATTCATGTGTTCCCTTAAATTGCCGTGTTGGTTTGGGCTCGTCTATTATATATTTCTAAGATGTTTGCCTAACTCTTTGTTTTGATATCAAATTTATTCGACAAACATTTATATTAACCAATAATATTTGGTTCAGAATGTAGAACTCCATTCTTACTCGAAACCTTTCTACAAACCCAATTTTTGTAAAATGGAATTAAAAAGAAGAAGAAAAAAAAGTGTTTTAACCTGTAAAATTTTGATGTGCCTACATAGAGTTAAAATTTTCTTGAGACAAATAAAGGTGTTTATTTTGTGAAATGTCAATTTATCATCATATGATACGTGAACACTCGGATAAAATAGCACCTGATTAAGCTCTAAATCTTAAATATTATATGGCGTCATAGAGGAATTTTGTCAATATCTGATGGTTCTTTTGTTTTAGTTAACATTTGGGGAATATGCTCTATCTATAAATTATGCTGCAAATGATGATTTATTTATTTCTTAACACATTTAAAAAAATAAAAGAAAAGAAAAGAATAAATCGTTGATCACTTTTTGAACTAAAAGCTTAATCCTTTTTTGGCTGATCAGATCTTTATTTGGATAGTGACAAGTTTTTTAACTTAAAAAAGAGAGTCCATGAACTTATTAAAAATTTTTCCAATTCTTTTTAAATTATATTTTTCTTTAAATCTAGATGCAAAATAATCAATTTCCATTTATTTATTTCATTATCGGTCCTTAAAATATAGCAAAAGTATCGTTTTCATCCTATTTCGTTAACAATTTAACGAAAAATGCTCAACTAGATTTATTGACAATGACTTTAACCGGTTTAGGAACTATATATAGTTTCTAATTTGAAATTTTGGGATATTCTTATTAGGAAAATACAAGAAACACTAACTCTAATCTCGATTTTTGAGTAATTGTGTAGTATATGAGTTGTCATTTCTTTATTAATATGCATTTAAAAAATTACCACATCAGTTAATTATATATATCAATTAAGATGATAATTATTGTCATATAAATTGATACTTAATCAAAAGTTAATAGAAATTGGTAATATTATTAGTTCCTCAGTTCTTTAGTAGTCGAGGAGTTGGTCTCTACAGTATAAATTTCGATTGTCTCCCCTTGATTTTGCACATTGCAAAGGCAGTAAAATTGATAACATCTGTCAAATTTTTGTCAAATTCGTTATAAGCAACAAATATAAAATTTTATTATGTCAAGAAATTTTTTACCCAAAAAAAAAAAAACCCTAAGCTAGATTCATGGCTACTACCACTAAGGGGTGTGCATACATGGACACAGGTTCAGTGGGTAGTTGACGGTGGTGGGGAGGTGTCAATTTTCGTAAAACGAATAATTTAAGGATGTCGTTCAACTCATGCGTTGTTCACTTGTTCGCAAGTAAGTGGATATAATCTAATAATAATTTTATATTTAATTTCTCTAAAAAATTAAGTATGTGTTTGGTGTTAAGGTTTAGATTGTAGAATTTAGGTTTGGATTGATTGTGCATTTATTAAAACGTTTGAATTGCTTGAGTTAAAAAATGTAAAAACTTAAAATATGTTCAGAAAAAAAATATATATATATTAATATGGAGTTTGTTTCGTTCGTCTCGAAATTCTATGCAATTTAAAAAAAATCATTTTATTTGGACTTGTCTGTGCAAAAGTTTGAGTTACAAAACTATGTGAATAGTAAAGTTGAGAGAAAATGACAAAACTGGATTGTAATTGTATGATTTAAATTGTTAGTGCAAACTAGCCCTGAGAATTCGAATTCCCCACCCCAAATTCAACAGCAAAAGAAATGACAAAAATATATTTCAACAACTGATTGGATAGATAATCTAATAGTAATTTCACATTTAATTTCTTCAAAATACTAAGAGTTCGAATCCCTAATCCAAAATTCAATTTGTATATATATATATATATATATATTTCAAGGTTATCTTGGAAAAAAAAAAAAACAGAATATATATATATATATATATATTTCAAGCTTGCAGCAAAAGAAATGACTAAAATATATTTCAGGCTTGCAGCAAAAGAAAACTCTCCATCTAATAAAACTTCACACAACATCTCCGTTTATATATATATATATATATATATATATATATATAATTATACAAATAAAGTTCTAAAAAAAATCCAAGAATATTCCAGTTAGCAAATTAATCTAAAAAACTGTTCTTCAACTAGAGTAGCAAACACTTGAAAAAAAAAAAAAAAAAAAAAAAAAAAAAGTTAAAGCCATCCTCTTCAACGCAATTGATAGCTGGAGATTACATTCCAACTTATCAAAGGTGAGTAAAATTTTCATAAACATATAAAATAAAAAAATAAAAATAAAATAAAAGGAGAGAGAGAGAGAGAGAGATGTTTATTTACAACACGGCAGCTACATTTTTTTCCCCCTTGGCAGTACCACCCGTTGTAAAAACAAAAAAACAAAAAAAACAAACAAACAAACAAACATAAAACAAAAAAGAGAGAGAAAAGCTAAATTAGGCATAATAATAACAATAATAATAGTAATAATAATATTGATTGAGCTAGAAGTTGAGAATATTGGCCAAGGGGGTGAGGCTTTGCAGCCAAGGGCTGCTCAACAAAGACCAATTGTCTTGGGAGGCCCAATCGAGGCCCAACTTGCTAGGGACTTGGATCTCTAGAAACTTGTCATTGTACCCATGCGGTAATTGCAAAGATGTGGAAGAAGAGCCTCTCAGGTCCAATAATGTTTTTTCTCTCTCAACATTCTTATTGGCCTCCATATTTGGCACCACCACCTCTTCAACTTCTTTCTTCATGGGGACCAATTGGTGTATGGTCATTATTTGTGGTGCCTGTGGTGGCGGTGGCGGTGGTGGTGGTGTTATAAGCTCTTCCTCATGTGGGCTGCAAAATGAGATGCAAGTGTCCATTGGAGACACCGGTGAGGCATTTTGAAAGCTCTTTAGCTCCTCCTCCATTGCCACTCTCTGCTCTAGGACCTTCAGTGAAGTTGCCTTCCTATACACCTTGCACAACACTATGTCCTGCATTCACATTAATAATCCAATCATTAATTCTTAACCGTCATTTATAATATGCATCGTCTGATTTAAATCTTACGACCATGATTATTAATTATTTCTTTCCCTGCATTACGTGTTAAAAGTGTGTAAAGATCGATACATGTCCCGTCAACTTTTTAAACTATTACTCGGAACCTTATTCATTACACTAAGTTTGCGTTTGATGTATAGGTTTGTAATTAAATTTTTAGGTTAAAGTTGGTTGACTTTTCAAAAACTAATTAGAATTTTTTTTAACTTAAAAAATAAATTAAAAAAAAAAAAAAACACTCAAGTTTAGACCCGAGAGCCAAAACGAAAGCTAATATAGATGTTACAGAGTACGAAAATAATACCGAATATGAAGCGTTTACCTTTGACAATTTGCAGTGATCAGGCAAGCGATATTCGTTCATGACCCAATCGGTCTTGGTTCCTCTAGGAGCTCTGCCCTTGTAGAACACAAGAGTCTTCCTCAGCCCAATCACCCGCTTTGGTTCCGATAAGCTCACGATCCGACGGTCAGAACCCGTCGCTTTCCAAAAGCCTCTCTCCGTCGTCCGGTTAGGCCGTCCGCCACTTCCGTGCTTCCTGTCCCTCGGCACAAAAAAGTACCATTCTCTTTCCCCAATCTTCGCCTTCCCTATATAAGACCAAACAACAATTGTCATATTTTCTCATGTCACTAAAAAAAAATAAATACACTAGACTAACATAATACATGATTAAAAAAAATGAACAAATATGTAACATATATATATATATATATATATAAATATATGTATGTATGTACACGTACCAGGCAATTCCCAAGGGTCATAGTGATAGATATTGAGATAGCCAATTATGTCAAATCTCATCTTCCCGGAAATCATGTTCTTGAGGTAGAAATCAAGAAGCTCTTCCTCCGTCGGATGGAACCGAAAGCCCGGGAGTTCGAGTACTTCCGGTGACATTTCATCCATGGTGTTGGTTGCCATTGAAAGGGGTTAATTTCCAAGTGACAAATGTTTTTTTCTCTTTGTTCCTTAAAGGTTTTTAGTGATGAGAACTTGTTGTAAAAGCACACATAAAATAAAATAAAAAAAAACCACACTTTGAAAGATAATAAAATATCAAAGTGAAGGATTTGGGATAGAAACAGATAGATGCTGTGGGTGTGGTTTTATAAGCTGGTTTGGTGCATCAGCCAATGTTGGACATTGGACTAAGTCAGTCACCAAAGGTATGGGGAGCAAAAAAGTCATGTATAGAAAATTGAATGTTTGTGGGGGAGTGGGGCCCTCACTGTAGTGGGACCCACGCGGCTTGAAGTAAAGTCCTTATAGGAAAAAAAGAAAAAATTAATAAATAAATAAATAATTTTGTCTGACGTGGACAAGGACACGCAATTAATTTCTCTCTTGTCTGTGCTCTAGCTTGACCTCAGAGTTCTTTATGTTTTGGACTTCTACTTGGAAATTATTCTAGTAGGGAGGGGTTTAATTTCCAAGTAAAATTTTCTTCCCACATAAATTTTTTTTTTTTAATATAAATTTTCTACCCACATAATTTTGATCTTTGAAAAACAAAACTATAGGGAATATGAAATTGCGCCAAATGTTCAATACTTAGTAGACAAGTCTACAAGTCTACGGTCAGTTCAATGTTCAATGTTTGGTAATATATTTTACTTTGAGTCAGTCTTAACTCGTTGCTTCCCAGCTTGTTTCTAGGAATGCAGAAGTAAATCATCAAAAACCTTCTAGTTTGCTTATCTTTATTTCAACACTTTTAAAGGTTGTTCAACTTAGAATTCTTTGTCTGCACTAAGAAATCATGAAAAGAAAAGACCAAGGACTCTCATACATTTGTTTTAATATGGTTGCTGGCAGAGTTTCACCGTAATTATACATCTGGAAAAACTCAATTTAATTTTTATTTGTTTCTAAACTGTTGATTAGTTTCACTATTTATCTATTCTAATTATAACGTAAAAACTCAAACTTTAAAAGTATATAACTTTGTATATACAGTCAAAACGTGATTATTATTTTTTTAAATTACACAGAATTTCAAGATAAATGAAACAATTCATATATTTCGTTTTTTCCAAATACATTTCAAGTTTTTATATTTTTTTAACTCTAATCAGCCAAAGGCACATCAAACACACAACTCAACTCCAACTTAATTCAAATTAAATTTTTTTTCAACTCCAACGTACCAACCAAACGCATGCAAATTTTTTATTTTTTTTAAATACATTTTTATGCAATATAATATTAAAACGATGTTGAATTAAACATGTAATGATAATGATGTGAATAGAGATTAAATGCATAATAATTTTGATATAGATTAAGATAAAACGTGTGATAAAATTTATTTTAATTGAGATTAAACGCGGATTTGGAACATGTATGTCCTACCATAAAGGTCATGTTACTTTACGGTTTAGTAACAAATCATGCTTTCTTTCTTTCTCTCTTTCTTTTTTTCACCTTTTGCCCCTCATATATATCAGAAAACAGAGTAAGGCTGTAAGAGAACTTGGTTCTAGGAATGAGACCCATGTTATATCATCTTGCAATCAAAACAGCAAACAAATTTTGTAATTACTAGGAGAAAATTTTGGAAGTGTATGAAAAAATACCCAAGTGATAAGATATGGTTTTTTATCATAAGATTTTCAATAATTTTTTCTTAAAGTGTGGTTCTTTTCTTAACATATTATGATTTTGATATAATCTCATTTTTAAAATCTGAGTCATCCCACTTGATTTTTTCTATACCCTGACACATATTTCTCCTTATAACAAAACTACTAACCTTAGCAATGAGGGGCGTTGAAAAGCATATTTTTAAGTTTATAACCTCTCTTAGCATCATTTTATTTGATTTTGCTTGAATCCAAAAGTAGAAAGGTGTTTCCCTCAAAAAAAGAAAAAAAAAACAAAAAACAAAAAAAAATCTTTTGCAATTGAGAAAGAAGTTGAAGCATCAAAGCACGTTCTTTAAAAGTATATTGTAATTTTGTACAACGATTGTTACATTAAATTGCATAAACTATAACTAATTTCAAATTTATGAAGCAAGATAGTGTTTAAAGGAAGCTTAATTGTAAAGGATAGTTGACTTGTGGGGTCAACATGACCGGGATTTGTTGACTTTAATTGGGATTTTTTTTTCTAATTGGAAAAGAGGCGATTAATCAATCAATTACGGCATTTAAACGAGTTTAGATTGAGCTATATTGAATGGTGGAGGGCCCACTCAAAAGTCTATTTAAACAGAGAAACAACAAAAACTAATACAAAGAGACCAAAAAAAAAAAAGAGAGAGCTTTCAATCAAGTTGTCAATTCAAAGCAACTCCGCGTTTTTTACATCATCTATTTCATACCCATATCTTTCTAAAGAGAGAGAAAAAAAAAAAAAAAATATATATATATATATATATATGAAACTATAAGTATATAACTATCTATTGACAAAGGGTATGTTGGTGAAATAGTTTGAGTTGGGATTTTTAAATTTTAATAGTAAATTTTTTTAAATTTTCAGAAAAGATAAAAAAAAATTTGAAAAAAAGATAAAAAATTTTTAGAAAAAAGATAAAAAAAAGTTTGAATTGGATGGAGTTGGATGGGTGAACCAAACAGGCTAAAATACTCAAAACACCCTACGTGTTTGGTGTAAACACCATTTTTATCCCTTATATTATACGAATGTCCAAATCACCTTGTGTGTTTTTAAAATCAGTCAAAAAAATCCTCCTGAATCAATTCAATTTATGAAAATATCAAGTTTGTCCTTCCCAATTTATAATAAATACAATTTAAAACATTATTAAACTTAATAACTAAAATGAATATGAAAACTTACAAAATTCTCAAAATGATTGAAACATTTTTTTTAATAAATCATATATTTGATTAATTAAGTCATGTCTAAAATAACACTTAAGATAGATTGGTAAGGATAATATGGATATTTCCAAAATTTTAATTGTTTTCGGAAGTATTTTATGATTGACTTTGCAAGTACATAGTTGTTTTGGACATTAATACACTAAAAGGGGTACAAGTGATATTTAGATTAAATATAAGGATATTTAGGATATTTTAGCTATATATAAAATATTTTTTATTTGTAATGTTGTTTGATGGGAAATTTTGACTTAAAGAAGTCTTTATCAAAGACTTGAAGAAGTCCGTCCACAAGTAAACGCTGAGGCCCTTTTATTTTCTTCTGGTAGTGCCCTCTTAGGCCTTGATTTTTCCTGTGTCTCTCTCCCCCTTTTATGCAAACCCAAGGCTTTCTAGTTAAAGAACTTGAATAAAGATTTCTCCTATTAAAGAGTTGAATAATTAAATGCCACTATATTATCTGTGATCTTTCTGTGCTATTTCCTCGAACTTTCCTTGTCATTTAGAGACCACTATCACAATTGATTCTCGTTGGCTGACC
The DNA here is from genome assembly GCA_009761775.1 of Ficus carica. NCBI lineage: Eukaryota > Viridiplantae > Streptophyta > Magnoliopsida > Rosales > Moraceae > Ficus > Ficus carica. The sequence goes on along the minus strand of CM019748.1, from coordinate 75,068 downwards.
CTACACCCACATTGGTATAGCATCTGCCAATCCCATCACTCGGCTTAAGAAACTAAGCTTCTATTTGGATCGCTGATTGGAGTTCAAATTTTTAAATTAAAATTGATTGAATTTTTAAAAATGAGTAATAATTTTTGTTGATTTTTTATAAAAAGGCAAAAATCCAAGCGAAAAAATACAAATGTGAGAACAATAATTAAATACGACAAGACGTTTCAGTAAAGGAGAAAACGACATCGTTGCAATAAAACCAGAAAAATGAAAAAGCTTAGTAAGCGAGAAATCAGGAACTGAAGCAGAAAGCCACGTTATAGCAGAAGTTAGTTAGAAGACACGTCGTCTAAGTGTAATGATTGAATTAACACGTGTACTAATGATTATAACATCCAAGCCCCCAAGAAAAACTATAAATAAGGATGAGGATAGGAAATTGGCAGACTTTTGGAAGTAGTGAGAAATAGAGAAATTCATATTCATTTGAGAGAACTCGATTCTTATCGCTCTAGATTTTACTGATTCTAATAAAGTTTAGTATTTTCATTGTTTGTCGTTGATCCAGATTTTAAAACAGTGTAGTTGGAGTTATACATGTAAACCAAATATCCCATGAGACAATTTCCAAATTAGAATGTAGAACATGATCCTAATTAGGGTAACTATGATTACTATCTTAGAAGGAAGTTGTTATGGTGGTTTTGCCGGATTTTATAAGGGTATGGTTGTATTAATCATCAGAACACATTAGAAACATATGCAATTGGTATCTGATAATTTAATTAAATTCGATGAAGATCTAGTTAACTAAAAATGTATTATATATATGGATAGGATTAATGATTTATTTTAGGGATATGGTTCAAATTAGACAGTGTTTAAGAAGTGTGTATAACAGTGTTGTACAAAATATTCTTTCAACCTATGAAAAATCATAAAATAATATTCATTGTCGGATTTAAATTATATGATCCTATAAATATACGGATTACCATAAAATTTTCCTTCATTAATTTCCCTTTGTTTCCGTACCTTACAACATAATTCTCCTATTTTAGTTTCAAAATTTTCAAGAATGGTCACACCAAGGTGTGATTGAACGATTACTTTTTGTTTTTTTGTTTTTTTTTTTTTCAATGAATGAGAACAATTTATTATCGTATGTTATTTGATCAAAAAATGTAATTATTACTTGTAACATAGGATCTAGACTATACATGGATCAATTATGAGGAATGTTTTTATGATCCGTACATAACGCTCATCCTTGAACGTCTGACCATGTCTTTACTCGTCTAAGGAGGAGCATCGCCGACTAGTACAAGTTAATTCTACGTTAAAGGTGAAACTTAATAACTACAATAACCAATGGTGGCAAAAATACAATCATATATACTTCAAAAAAGAAAAGGAAATATATCATATAATAACTTCAATAACCTGCTTTTGCTCATCTACTAATTATTAGAGCATCAATAGTGCGACGTTTTCATAATTTAGAAAGATAAATTAAATTTTTTAAGTTGATTATACTCTTCTTCCGAAACAATAATCGGTTCTAGTTGTCTTCTACAATTTTTTTTTTTTTTCACTTTATGTTGTCGTGTGCTGTCAAATTATCTCTTACTTCTTGATTTTAACAAATCATCTCGTATGTAAATTGAGCTTATGTTTGATTCAATTATTGGAGTTAAAAAATTCAAACAAATTTTTGTATTTCTTCGAAAAGTCAATTCAGTATCACTATTTACAGTTATAACTATATAACTTAAGGGGAAGTCTATTGACACCCCTTATTCTACTTTTCCCACCTTATTTCTTAAGCCACCCATCAATTAAAGTTTAAATTATAATTATTGCTTTCTACACCCTATCTTTTTTTTCCAAAATAGTACTTATAACTAATTTACATTTTTTAATTCTTTTTCCACCCACCAATCAACAAATAACCCCCCTTCTTTATTTTTGTTAAACAAAAGGTTTTTTTTTTTTTTTTCAATCTTATTGTTTTCTACGTTATTAGGTTTTTATTTTAATCATCCAACGTAAGATTTATTCATAGTTTTTTAACTTTGCTTTGGGAATTAATAGTCATATGTATATAAACATAGTTTTCTGTTTTGTATCAGTATATAATTTCTTTTTTTTTTTGTGTGATTCGACTTTTTTTTTTTTTTCCTTAGAGTCATACTTTTTAATAATTAAAAAAATTGCCGTTTCAAATAAAACTTTGATTTTACATCTTCTCCTTTGTTTTCATTGTTCTGGGTTGTTTTAAATCATTTGTTTCAATAAATTGCTATTAAAAAAAATCATGTTCTGCAAACAAAATATATATCAAATTTCCTCATATTTTCCATCACCATCTTTTTTATAAAGAAAAAGAAAAAGAAAAAGAAAAAGAAAAATTCTGCAAAGAAAATGATAATCACGTATTTTAAAGAATAACTTTTATAAAATTCGTTTTCATCAGAAGACAAACTGTATATATTTCTTCACAAATTTGATTTAAAAGATTAATATGTATTGTATTTAAAAGGATATATTTTTATTTTTTAATTATTAGAGTAGGGTGTGTGTATAGCATCTTTAAAAGTAATTTATTCACAGGCAATTTAGTAATAATAAAATGCATTAAATATGGGGGTGAGAAGAATAGACGGAGGGGTATTAATAGACTCTTCCACTTTAAGAGTCAAACTTTAAATGTCCATAACCTTGTTGTTTCGAGTCTAAATAAATGTTTTTTTTATTGCATAAAATTTCGATACGAACAAAACAAGATCCATCGATTTTTCTTTTTAATGCATTTTAAGTTTTTAGTCTTTTTTAATTCCATTCAGCAAAATGCACAATTCAAAAACTCAACTCAACTCTAACAAAATAACTCCAATTTTTAAACTCAAGCAGACTAACCACACGCATGCTAAGTGTTGCATGGTGCTGTAAATTGACAGTGCTGTTAGAATATAAATAAATACATCCTCATTTCATCATCTAAAAAATTCTAGTCTTGATTTGCTCTTCAAATAAGTTTTATACATAACTTGTAACTAAAAGCACAAAATTCGTTTGTCATCTCTAATTTTGCTCGGATTGCCTTAAGTAAACGCTACAACGAAATAACAATTCAAAGGCAGCACTAAATAAATGTGTGGAAATTCATTCACATTGTGCAAATTAGAATAGGAAACATAGATTCACATTAGTTGTAATCGGCAATAGAGATGTGGAGCTTTTTGTGCTCTTGTCCCATATTCCATGAACCAGTTGACAAATCAAAACCCGATTAATACACACATATTGGACTTGGGCCGTCGATATAAATTGTGTCCAAACTGCTCAAGATAGATGATGGGGACATGGACAAGTTGAAATTTCCAAACAAAATTCCATTTCATTTTTTATAAAATAAGAAAAAAAAAGAATAATTTTTTTTTGAAGTTTGTATCGAACCAGAGTGTGGCTGTTTCTGGTTAGAAAAGAAGGGAAAAGGGAAAAGTCAGGTGTACGAAACAAGGACAAAGGGGGACAATGAAGAAGATGGGTTTGTCAGTGTAAGGAGACCGTTGGGAATGGGAGGGCCATTAGTATTACTACTAGTATTACTAGGGTTTTTTTTTTTTTTTTTTTTTTTGGTAGGACATGAATTTTAACAGGAACTTTTACAACACCCACATTCCTCAGATATTTGATATATAAGATATACATATATTTTATACAGTAATTTTGAATCTAGGGGCCGTTGGGGGATAATTAAAAACCGAGTTTTGAAGATGTTTTGATTTGAATTGAGTTGAATTTTAAAAATTTGTGTTTGATTAAAAAAATATATCGTCTGGAGTGAAAAAGTATAAAAGCTTAAAAAGTGTTCGGAAAAAAAAATCTTTTTTTTTTTTTTTTTTGAAATTATATGTAATTAAAAAAAATATCATTTCATTTTGATTTGAAATAATAAAGTCATGGACTTTAAAATTTTGAGTTTATTGTAAGTTTCAGCAAAGGTTTCTTTGAAAATTTAAAACATCCCCAAACGGATGTTTGAAAACCAGACAAAAAAGCAGTTTCAAAACATCCCCAAACACCATATAAGAACTTTTAACCAAGCATCTCATCTTTTACTTGCTGAGCTAGTCCCAACGAGGTCAACCTTCGATATTTCCTTTCTTTCTATGTTCAGTTCCTTTCGAGAGGCTTTCTAGTTAGTGGTACTGGTCCTGTTAGTTTAGCTCCATGTTCCAACTATTTAGGTAGCACTAGTCCCTTCAATGGCGTCCGGAGAAGAAGGGCTTTGTTCCCACATTTGTGCTCCATATTATCCATTCATGTTATTGTGACACCTCATCTCACACATCAATTTGTTTCCCAATCTCGCCATTAAATTACACCTGTATTCACTCCTAAACACCACCTTGGCAAAGAAAAATATCCCTACTTTGGTACGATACTTCAGATAAGATTAGATTTCAATAACGTTGCGCTATATTATATGATAGTGTGTGACATCAGAATTTCGATACATGTTGCTTTGCCATTGAGACAAAGCTTAATGGTAAAATAATTGATCATTGCCTTTGCCTAGAAAAAGGAGGAAATGTGAGGCTAATTTAAAGCACAAAAGGGCAGCCAACAAACAGAACCGACATGGGAACCAAAACAGAACTTGACATCTACTTATTTGGGTATCCCATGCTTTATGCTTTCCTTTGTTTCTCTATTCTTTCAGTACTAGGATGAGGAAATGGTACAAAAAGCCCCCATCAAAATGCCTCCTTATCTGAGAAAAAGCTAGTTTAACCCCACGTTATCTTCCACCATACAGTCAAATTAACCATCAATTATTTGTACCACCACTTGTATTTTTACCCTATTTAACCTCTCTATGTTTTGATAACCTTAAACTCGATCGAGCATGCAACAAGATCCATATATATATATATATATACACACACACGCATATATTTACAATCATTGGTCGTGGTGGTAAGTGATGTCTTAATTAAGACCTTCGCTTCTATTATGTCGCAGGTTTGAGTCTTGCTACACGCAAAAGACTGTCAATAGTGTGTTGGCGTAGACTATGCTTCCAAGCAAACTATTGCAGCCCATGTACTGTAAACTAATGAAAGCTTAGGACCGAGTTTCTTTATCATCATAACAGTGGTCTCAAGGATTACTGCTTTTCCATTCTCAGTGGAGTGAGGCACAAGAACACCGATCCAATTTTTGTTACAAGAAAAAAAAAAACCATTATTTCAGTTATTTGCTGTTTATATACAAGAAAACTTACAAAAAGGGATTTAAGACTGAACTATTCTCTACTTTTTTACTTTGTTCTTTTTTTTGTTTTTTCTCTTGGGAAGACCTCTCTGACCTCTGGAACAGGGGCAGTTTTGAAAAGCTGGCTTCTTTATTGTTCATTTTAGTTTAGTTCATCAATTGGTCAGTTTCTTTCTCCTTTTCTATCCTCTCCGAGTCTTAACATTGCAGTGCTTTTTCAGGAATAGAAACAGCCTCCGGCTAAAGTTTAAAAAAAAATTAAGAGACAATTATATGAAAAGGAATGAAGAACATTTTTTTAACCACTTAAAATCATGACTATTAAAACAATAATAATATTAGCAAATCTTAATGCAAATCTCACTGTTAAAACTAGTAATCCTAATAATTCTTAAAAACAAAAAAAATCTTGTCCCTCAAAACAGAGCTGTACATTATAAAGATGTCTGTCTTGTGAGGACCCAAACCAAACCAAATCACAAAGATGGCAAAAATAAGACCACACGTCGGCAACATGTGGGCTCTCTCTTAAATTCACCCACAACCATTCCAGTGCCACCAAATGATGCAAGACATAGATCAGCACAAACCCCACATCACAGTACCTTAAAAAACTAGAGAGAGAAAGAGAGAGAGAGAGAGAGAAGGGGAGAGAAATTATAACGCCAACAGTCGGGCATGCATGCCCTGGAGCAATGAAATGGAGAGAATAAAGCTGCCTTTTGCTCTGGCTATTTTTTTGGATCTTTGCTTCTTGTTTTTATTTTTCACTATATAATTTTTGTACATATCTTCACCAACCAAAAAAAAAAAAAAAAGAAGCTAAAAACACCCAGCTAAATACTTGGAAATGGGGTTAGGTTCTTGTAACTAGACATACAAAAATAGAAGCATATACACGCGCACACACACACACAAAAGAGTAGAACATCTGTCAAAGTTTTTCCATTTTATCTCCTAGTCAATGTAAGACTTGCCATACCATTATGGTATGGTTGGTTTGGTTTGGTCTGGTGACCCCCAAAATCATCATAATATCAAAAAGCAAAAGAGCCCAAAACACCTTTTCCCCTAACTTTTTTTTTTTTTTTTTTTGCCTTTTGGGGGTTCTCTTTTTGTTATGTTTTTTTTTTTTCCTGGTCCATCTTTATAGTGCGATCTCAGTCTGCAAAGTAGTAGCGGCATTGAACCCCTTTTGCTGCTGCTGCTGCTGCTGCTGATGATCAACATCTTTCCCCCACCTTGCCTTTGCGATGACACCATCATGCACAGGCACGTACTCCTGACCACCACCATCATATAAATTTTACACGCCCAAAAACAAACACATAAACCAAAACAAAAACACACACCAAGATGGTAAATCTGATTAAAAATGGATTCTCGCTACCCCAGACCGTGCTTTCCATGAAATTGTTTGTTTGTTTCTTTTTTTTTTTTTTTTTTTTTTTTTTTTTTTTTTGGGGGGAATTTAGAATAAATGAATAAAATAAGGGGGACCCACCTCTAGTTTTTGCACAAGCTCTTTGGCGTTGGGGGCTGAGACTATGATGTGGCGCTGAGAGGGCTTAATGAAGCCATCATCCACCGCTTTGTCTATGAAAGTCAGGAGAGAGTTGTAGTAGCCATCCACATTCAGCAGACCCACCTGCAGGTTGTTTATATATATATATATATATATATATATAAAGATTAGATTTTGACAATTTAAAATGAGCAAAAATTAATAAAGAAGGATTTCATTAGTCTTCTCAGGTGTTTGGAGTGTTTTTTAACTCACTGGCTTGTCATGGATGCCGAGTTGAGCCCAGGTGATCACTTCAAGTAACTCTTCCAGTGTCCCGTATCCACCTGATTTGAAGAAGGGAAGTTGTGACAAAACCCCATTTAGTAGGAACAGAAATGAACGATAAACATGGAGTTTTAGTATATTATTTAGAGCGAGAGAGAGAGAGGAGAGAGATTGTGGGGTACTGTAATGGGACCTGGCAAAGCAATAAAACAATCAGAATGGCGGGCCATTTCTGCTTTCCTTTGATGCATGTCGGCTACTGGTCTCACTTCTCCAACCGTCTCACCTGTTATCTGAGTCTCCCACATACATTTTCCGAGGAAAAAAACACGTGTTACCAAAAGCACTAAACTTTTTGACAAAAAAACCCCAAAATCAAAAACAGGAAGAAAACCCAAATGAGATTACTCACCTCTTTACACATTAGAGTCCTGGGGATGATCCTGCAGAAACAGATAAACAGAGAAGCGAACTATTATATATATATATTCATTTATATAACAATAATAAAAATAAGATATTAAAAAACACATCATAATAAAAAATCTGAAAATTTTGTTTATGTACCCAAGAACATTCCCTCCACCACGATGAACAGCCTGAGAAACCAAACCCATTAGCCCAATACTGCCTCCTCCATAGACAAGGTCCAAACTTCTTGACACCTTCACATAATAACCAGTTTATCAGATAAAATCAATATATATAAAAAGTACCCACATGGGTATTGTATAAGTTTTATATATAAAACAGAGAGAAAAGTTACTCTACATGTCTGTATATATATAGATACATATATTATACATATACCAGCTCTTGGGCCAATTCAATGGCTGCATCTCTGTAGCAATTTCTCTTGCCAGTACTGCTTCCACAGAAGACACAAACCGTCTTAAATCTTGATTTCACAGCCATTTTCTCTTCCATGCCCAAATTTTCTTGTAATCCAATATATATATATATATTATATTATATAATAATCACACTTTATAATGGAGAACTGAGAAATCTTCAGTGAGATGCAGAGTGCGTATTATGTACGAAGAAAATGGAAGGACAAGCCACAAATATATAGACACCTCAAAGAATGCATACAACTTGAACAGACGCTCTACCGCATAGTCTATAATGTAGGCACTTATTTATTTATATTAAAAAAAAACGAGAGAGAGAGAGAGAGAGAGAAGCAGACCGGTGTTTCTGTGAATGGGATTGAGATGAAGTAAGACAAAAAGGCCTTGGCAAGAAAGAGAGGAGTGACCAAAGATCATGTATTATTAAGCATGTGCACACGTGTCGTGAAATTAGGCAAGAATGTTGGTGGTTTCGTGTTTATGCTAGTGAGTTTAGACTAAATCCAATTCCAAAAATCAACTAATAATTAAAAAATTCTCAACCTTGCATTTTTTTTTTTTTTTTTTTTTTGAGGGACCTTGTATATACATTTTTTCAACTTAGCTAGCCTCCAAGGGCCTCTTTTTTTCTACCCTTTCTTCTTCTTCTTGTGTTTCTGCCACTTCTTCATTTCATATCTGTCTCGTTTTTAATGCAAAAGCAATCATATCTGGATGGCTAAAACACGTGCAGAGCCTTTCTAAAACCAACACTCAGAACAAAAACACACACCAATTAAAATTCCTTAAAATATAATATTCTTCTTGGCAAATCCAAATTTCAAGCCAACTCCTTTTTTTACTTTGCTTGGAGAATAATAATTTTTTTTAGTCAATTAACTTTACTCATGGCTTGATTAACTCGAATCTATCTTTTTCCTTTGTTCATATTACTAATACTATGTTTGATAGAAGGAATGGAAAATAGAGAAGAAGGATGAGTAAAATACCTTGGTTAAGGAAATAAATTGGATTTCTTTCATATTGTTTGACAGAAAAAAAAAAAAAAGTTTAATCTAATATATTTTATAATTATGATCTTATAGAAATTAGAAGATAATGAGAGAGTAAGATCAAAATAATGATTTCATCTATTATTCTCTTGATCAAATTTTTCCCTCTTGTTTTATTTTCTACGCCGGAAAGATTAAAATATTGTAGGTCCCAAAAATTTACATTTCCTTTCATTCTTATTTTCCACCCTACCAAATAACCAAAATTTATTTTTCTCCCTAAAATCCATCGTTTGCCTTCCTTCCTCTCCCATCATTTCCACCCTACCAAACAAAGGGTAAGATATATATACATATGTGTCTAAAAAATTATCTTAAAATTTTAATTCATTTATCGGTCTAAAGCATTAATATTTCACAACTAATCTCTCTGTAAATCATAGATAATAAGGTCATTGAAAAAAAAATGTAAGGACAAACAAAACGGAAGAGTAATGAGCTTCTTCTTAAGGTGTTTGATGAATGAGTTAAGTTAAAATTTTTAAATTTGAATAATAATTTTTGTTAATATTTTTAAAAAAGATAATAAATTTTTTTTTAAAAAATATAAAAAAAATACAGTTTAACTTAAATTAAATCGGTGTGTCAAATGAGATTTTTTTTTTTTTTCCTTCAAAAGTACGGCCGTAATTATTATCATGAAAAGAAAAATGTATTTTATATAGAAAAGTAAATAATAATAATAATAATAAAAGAAACATTTGTTACTTTTTGATGTTCATCACTGCTACGAAAGATTTGACCTCACTTAAATTACTTGTTTGCTTTCCTTTCACTACTTTGTTTGAAAGCAATTCGTTTGGTCATTTCACATTAATTTCTTCGATTCGTGTCCTTTCCTTAGCTTCATTTCATGACTTACCTAAAAAAGTTTCCGTTTAAACGTGCCGTAGCCATATACCCATATATGTGTATATATATATATTATCCAAACCTCTCGTTTTGGCTAGAGCTTTATTCGTCCACAAAATCTGATATTATAAACATGGACATTTTTCTTTTTAATAAATGAAGCCAGTGTAACAACCTAAGAAGTTGTTGGCATAAAAAGTGCTCGCAAAACCATCGAGTTTGAGGTAGAAAAAACTTTTTACTAAAATTTATCATTCTCATCATTAATCTGATCATCAAAGAATTATAGGGATTTCAAAGACATAATTAATTAAATAAATTACATAAAAATTAATTTATTAGAAATAAATATGAAACTATCTTTTTTTAATACCAAAAAAAAATGAAACTTTCATAATAATTTTATGGACGGATTTTGTGGTAAGCATGGGAAGAAACCCATACGTGCAATGTTAATTTAAACCCCACATTATAATATAAAATAAAAAAACTGATAAATAAATGGAATTTCTTTTAGAAGAAAAATTAAATGGAACTTGATGGAAATAAGATGGCTAAAAAACGTGTCTGTAATAAAGTTGAATTTTCGTTTTTTTTTTTTTTTTTTGCCAAACTTTACTTACATAATATTTTGATACTCTTACGTTGGCGATAATATACATATATATACATATATTACTTGTCACATTTTGAATTTAACCGAATAAAGGCCATTCGGAGCAATGTTTTCAAATAGAAGTTTACAACTCAATTCTAAAATTCTAAGATCTATATTTCATTTTCTCTCATTTTTAATTTTAAAAACTCAAAATTTAAAAGTTTATAACTCTCGTATTTCAAGTCGAAATTGGATATATTTTTTTTAACGCACAAAATAACGAGAATATCAAAACAATAACAATATGACATATTTTTTCTTAACACATTTCAAATTTTATATAATTTTTTACAGTATATTTCATTTTCAATTCACACTTCGACCAACATGCATTTTAATTTCAGGATTCGTTTGGAAGAGGTTTTGCAAATGTAATTTTGAGGACAAATTTCACTATTTTCCCCTTGAATTTTAAACATTGCTACAAAACGCCCCCCGAACATTAGTTTGTAACATTTTTTACCCTCAAACTTTGAAATATTTATAGATTTCCCCCATTAGTTAAATTTTTAATAGAAAATGCATATGTCATCAATATTAAATATGAAATTACGAAGTGATATTCATTGACAGTACATGTAGCACTTGTTACACTTATTAAATGTGAAATTACGAAGTTAAACAAAAATGAGCAGTATGAGAAAAAATGATAATCAGTCATAAATATTTACTATTTTGACTTAATTATAATGGCAACTTTATAAATTCAAACTTAACACCCCCAACTCATGTTATCAATAAGTGTGACGCGCATTTTTCCATAAAAAAATTCAATTGAGGAAAAAAATCGATAATTGTTTCAAAGTTTGAGGAGAAAGAATGTTACAAATTGAAATTTAGGAGGGTATTTTGTGACAATGTTTAAAGTTAAGGGAAAAAGTAAAATTTATCTTAGTTTTGGAGATATTTAAATCGGAGTTTTTGAAATATGTGTTTGATTTAAATATATATATATATATATATTGTTTGGAGTTTTAAAAAGTTAAAATTCAAAATATGTTTGAAAAAAAAAATCAATTTGGATCTTGTTTCATTCCTCTCGAAATTTTTTGTAATTAAAAAATTCATTTCATTTGAACTTAAAATAACAAAGTCATGTACTTTTAAAATTTGAGTTTACTATAGATATTTAGATATGTGAATAATGAAAAAAAAGTTTTGAATTAAAAAAAAATGACAAATATATATATAATAAAAATCAAATATCAAAACTCCCCATGAATTGACTCTCAGGGTCTGTTTGGTGAATGAGTTTGAGTTGAAAAAGTACAGTTTGAGATGAAAATTTTGTTAACAAAATTAAAAAAAACAAAAACTTTTTTAAAAAAAATAAAAACTAAGATAAAAAAATACAATATAAACTTATTCACCAAATAAGATCTCAATATATAAAATTTCAACTCCAAAACTATTATTTCAACCAGGCGCTTTGTAAAATATATGGATGGAATCCTACCAAAACAGCTACGAAATTCGTGGTATGAACATTCTTTTGAACTGTGCTCTGCGGAAAACTTGGACGACCATAGTATTATATAGTTTTTGAACTTGAGAGGTACGTAACTCATAAACTAGCAGTGCCTCACCGGCTTTACACCAAACCTAGAGCTAGCCAAATAGCAGCCTATCATAATACTTTAAAACGAAAAATGAAAAAGTAAAAAGTTCTATTCATCTGTAATATCCACCATAAGTTCTACTTTTACCTTTCTGCAGATCACCAGAGATTTCAAGATCCCCACAAGTCATGAACCAAATCCAATTCTACATGGAGATTATGAGAGACAGTGCAATCTAATAATGACTTCTGGGTCAAATATATACAGTACTACATATGTGTGTGTATATTTTTATATATATAGCAAGTGTACGTGCATAAGAATAATACATATTATTCATATATGAATGGATATATACAAGGTATATATGCGTGTTTTATGGTGTGCTAGTAGCAGAGTACTACATTTTCTTGGAATTATATATATTGGTACATATGTTTTGGCAATGACAAAAGGACAATTTTGATACAAAAATAAATAAAAATGACGAGAACACAGTTGGTTGGTACCAGAAATGAATGCTCTTTTGGGGGGAAGACCAAGAACCATGAATTTAGGTTTAATATATAATAATGATAATAAAAATCCAATTTGCTTGCACGGTCCTGAAATGAAAGGGATGTCGAAAAGAGGTGAAATGGTGGCGGTATTTACTAGAAGAAAAGGCAGGGGCGGCGCAATGATTTTCCTGCAGTCGTGTAAATGAAAATTTAATGTGTTTAGGTAATATTCTTCTCTATTGTACGGATTTAAAATAAAAATTTAGATTAAAATTGATTAATTTTTTAAAAATCAATTATAAGTAGGTCTATTATTGTGTTTGGTATTTTATTTTTATCCAATATAAATGATGTTTATGTTGATTAATTTTTTAAATTGTATCGATTAGTTTTTTAGATTGTTGTTGATTAATTTTTTGAATTGTCTTTTTTCTCTTTCACTCCCTCATTGTCGGATGACTGGATGTCGGACGAGAGAATATTCTTAAATTTTGTTGACTTTTCATTAAAAAAATAAATTATTAAGATGAAAAATTAAGGTTTAGACAGAGTTAAAAGAAGCTTAGCCTGTGTTTATTAGGTTAATTTAACTATAACTAAATTATTTTTTTTCATCTTAATTTTTGTTATTTTTAAAAAATTAACAAAATTTATAATTAATTTTTAAAAAGTCAACTAACTTTAATTTAAAAATTTATTCTCCAATTAACTTACCAAACGGGAGACTCAATTTAATGATCTCCAGGTTTGTTCTTTGTTACCTAAACCCAAGATATAGCCTATAAGAGAGTGCCATTAATATGGAAATTTTATGATCAGTTTTAAATTTAGATAGTAAATTAAAATTTTTTATGAAAAAATTACTGGATAATTTTTTTAAATAATATTCAAAATCATTCTTTGGATGATATAAGTCACTTGGAAAGGTGCATTTGGATGAGTTATTTCAAAAAAACAAAAAAAAAAGCACTACAATCATTTTTTTTCAATATTTATAATATTTAAATATTACAATTTAACAAAAACTATCTGAACACTCATTTTTTATTTAAACACAATTTAAATTTTTACATTTAAAAAATAAAGATTAAGTCGAATAAATATTCAAATGATTGGTTTTTTTTTTTAAGGTCTGTTTAGAGAGATATATAGAAATGAGGTTTTTAAGATTGAGTCAAAATATGTATTTGAATGAAAAACTTTTAGAACAATTATATAATATAAAAAATAATATAAAAATTTAAAATATATTCAAAAAAATATTCAAGATAAATATTGTCTTATTTATTTAATCAATACGAATATGATATAAAAATAATCTTATTTTAATTTAAAATTAATGAAAAAATTAACAATTTTAAAAGGTTGAGTTTTAAAAAAAAATGAAAAAAAAAGAAAATTGGATGAAAAATTATGATTTTAAAATCTACCATTACAAATTCAAACAATAAATAAAGCACCTTTAATTCACTTCCCTTTCCTGACATCATTTATACTTTTAAGTATCATAAGCATGATACACATGTCAACAGATACATTTCGTCTTGTTCTATCAAAAAGATGATAATAATGATAATAATAATAATTGAAGAAAAGTAGAAGAAATGAATTTCGTCTTGGTAAAGAAGTCTTTTTGTTTTGTTTTGTTTTTTGTTTTTTTGTTTTTATATATAGGGTGGAAAAGAAGCATTTGTGATTAGTACTCTAATATATACTCGAGAAGTGGAAGCTCATTTATCACACATGCCCTTGTTCAACAAAAAACACACACAGAGAGTCGTGAAGAATTCAAAAAGTTGTTAGTTTTACATTTCATTATGGCTAAACTGTACATTTCTTGAATATTATATTAGAGATTTTACTCGACGTAGTACGTATATTAATATATATATATATATATATATGTATACATAATGATTTATATCAGAACATGCCTATACTATCTGTAGATATGTATCTGGTATACCCTCACAGCTTACGTAAAGAAGATGTTGATCCAGCCGTTGGATCGCTCACATCAGGTGTGATTCTCAAGGAAAGTCTATCGACGGTTGGAATCGATCTCGGGGGGATATTGTATGTGTGTATCTATATATATGGATATATGTAGGGCTGATCGTATGAGATAACAGGAGATAATAAAAGTACCAGCAGCATAAGCAGTAGCGTAATTAACGCCTAGCCCTCCATCCCATTTTACGTACTGTGAATGATTAACTTGCTGTCAAAGTTTTTATTTTTTCGTATTGATTGTTGTGCCCTCTCTCTCTCTCTCTCTCTTCTTCAGGAATGTCAATTCACTGCTGCTTCGAGAATGTCTGATAAGCCACAAACCTATTAGTTATTACCCCACTTCACTTGGCTAGCTATTATATCACACACGCACACACACATATATATATATATATATATATTTATATATCTTGCTTTTCTTTTGACCCTCCAATTTAAAAATAAAGGAGGAAAAATCACATACTCACAAACCGGATCAAATATGGTAGGTATTAATAGGGATGACAATACGGATCGCGACACGACGATACGATTCGAAAACGACACGAATTTCACGGGTTCGGATTGGGAAAAATAGGTGATGGGTCGTGTTCGGGTTGGGAAAATTTGACAAAAAAAAAAAACGGGTCGTGTTCGGGTTGGACCCGTTTTTTTCGTGTCAATTTCGTGTCAGTTTTCGTGTCAATTTCAGGTCAGTTTCGGGTCAAGTTCGTGTCAAATTTCGTGTCCATTTCGGATCACTATTTCGTGTCAATTTTCGTGTCGCGTGTCCATTTCGGGTCAATTTTGTATCAACTTCGTGTCAATTTCGGGTCAATTTTCGTGTCGCGGGTCTAGTTCGTGTCGCGGGTCCAGTTCGTGTCGTGTCGTGTCAAGTCGTTACGGGTTCGTGTCGTGTTCGTGTCGCGGTTTCGTGTCGTTTTCGTGTCACGGGTCGTGTTCGGGTTGGAGAAGAAAAAATTCGACATGGCTCAAACACGACACGAATCCGACACGTGACACGAATTGCCACCCCTAGGTATTACAATCTTAATTAAGGGCGTTTGGGTTCACGTTTGGAACCGATATTTTGAAGATTAAGGATAATTTAAAATTTAAAAATATATGTTTGATAAAAATAAATTATTTAGAATTAAAAAATATAAAAATTTAAAATGTATTTAGAAAAAAAATTAACAATATATTCTTGTTTAATTCATTTCAAAATTACATGTAATTTGAAAAAAATCATCTTATTTCGACTTAAAATGATAACGTTCTGAACTTTTAAAATTTGAACTTTTTGAAAATATTTGAAAAATAAATAGTAAAATTAAAGAAAAAAAACAAAAAAAAATTATTTGGAAACATTGTACCCAAACGGACCCTAAGTTGTGAATTCACACACACAAAAAAATATGAAACATATACATATGTTTTGTCTATATAAATTATATAGAAGTCGATTTGAAATAAGTGTTCCAATTTTAAAAAATCATATATGTGTTTATGTTGAGGTTGGTATATGGTAATAATATGGTATCATATGAAAGGGGCAAGATACCCATTTTCAACGTGGTTTCATGCATCGAGAATGAAATTATGAAATTTGAAAATGGTGAACCTACAAACTTTCCTGCTTACAGTGGGAATGCCACTACTGATTAACTTGAAAGTGGGAGGAATATTTGGCCAAGTGAACAAGGAATGAAGTGCATATGGGGAATGGGGAAGGGAATTTACTTACGCAACTTTTCCATTTTGGACACACACACACATATATATAGATGTTTTTTTATATATTTCACACACCTCCTGTAAAACAATATTTGTGACAAATGTATAATATTTTTATTGATCCAGTATTATACATAAAGTTATAAAAATTGTGTTAATTAACAAATAGTTGCATACATCTAAATAAAAATCTGCTGGATTGTTACAATCAATAGATAGTAGACTATTTATATAATTACAGAAAATATCTTGTATCTGGTTTGTCTTTCTATGTTATATATATACACAAGTCAAAAAATTACACCTTAAAATCACTTGGTTAATATAACATACAAAAAATTATAAATACTGTATAGAAAAGGTACCGAATTAACCGTCACTCCTTACATATATTCTTATTTATACACAGACGTACATATACATAATCAATGACCACTTTCCCGGTCCACATCTTGTCACGACACATCGCAAGTGATCTCCTTGAACGGTGCAACATAAATGTGGGTAGAAATATTTTGGACCTGTTTGACAACGGGTTTGATTCAAATTTTTTTTTGTCTTTTTTCTTAAAAATTTTTATCTTTTTCTCAAAAAGTTTTTTATCTTCTCTGAAAAGTCAACAAAATTTACTATTTAAACTTATAAATCTTAACTCAAACTTACACACCAAACAGGTCCTTTGTCTAGTTTTGCTTTGCTAGAGTACACTAGAAACATTTGTTTATTTCGTGCTTTTTGAACCCAATAATTAAAGCTAATATGGTGGAAGAATATTATAATCATACTACCATTATCTTTTATCCTAATTTGTCCTTGTTGCGCTAAATGTTGGCTGGTGGGAGCTATATAATATATATATATATATATTATGATTTTCGTTACAGTTCATCGGTAATTATAGTGAGCAATTTTGAGGTTTTTCATTTTCATAAGATGACAAACATGCATATAATAGATAAATAATGTAAAAAATAAAAATAATTCATGTAATATTAATATTATCATCTAAGCGTAAGAGTTAAAGATTAAAGGGTCTACAGAATAAATAATTATAATGTGTATGGCATGTAAAGTGGATAAAATAATTTTAGAAGATAAAACTTTGTGTATGTTGACTTGTAGTCAGGCCCATAACAAAGGTCAAAGATGGGATTGTTTAAATGGTTTGGCTGCCAACCTGGGCAGATTTTATTGGCTAAACATGCAGCTATGCCTACCTGAGTTTTGGAATGCAATTAGACAAGATTTAAGGGTGGTAGCGGTTGGTTCATACCTAAATTTGGCTTTTATTTCATGGTTTTGATCTGTTTATCTGAACTTGGACATTTTGTATGTATTTGTTTGGTAACTTTTTGTTTCTGTTTTAGTTTACGTAAGGAGTTTTTAATCACGTTATACGCAAACTGACGAGCCAAGATAAGCCTGTAATATTACAGTATCATGGCAGCGATGGTTTTACAAAAATAATACCTAGAAAAAAAGAGATATATATATATATATATATTTGGAATTGAAAATAGGAAATTCGAACTCTGTATTTTTTGATAGAGGTAAATGTGAAATTATCGGTAGATTATTCATGCAGTCACAATAGGTATATAGATTGATAAATAGAAAGAAAGATATTTTATATGAATTTTTTATTTAAAAAATCTTTAAATTTTGATAACAATTTTTTTTAAAGATTTTTTATTTTTCTGCTGCTGATATCAATATGTGTGTTTTTATATAGCTGTTTGACACGGTAGATAAAGTGGAAAACGACAACAAATTGAAAAACCAAAAATAAAATTAAAATGTAAAAGGACAATAATAGGGGAAAAGTGCAGGGTCAAGAAAAGAGACAAAAAAAAAAAAAAAAGGAAACGACAGATAGAGACAAGAACGACAATAAGAAAGGACAAGCACCAAGAAAAATAACAGAAGAAGAAACCGAAACGAATAGAAAGGCACATAGTCAAACGACCATTATCATAATGAAACGACAATGGTAAAACGACAAAAAAAAAAAAAAAAAAAAAAGGACCTATAACGACAACCAAAAGGAGAACGAAAAGAAAGAAAAGAAAAAGGGAATTAGGAAATTTCGGCCTCACCTGAACGAAAAGAAAGAAAAGAAAAAGGGAATTAGGAAATTTTGGCCTCACCTCCCTCCGCCCTTGGAAAGAATAACAACGTGCGCTGAAAAAAGAACCACAAATTGGAAAAACGACCAAAAAAAAAAAAAGGAAAAAAATGACTAGAAAGAAATCAGAGAACGACAAAAAGAATGAAAAGGCGGGCAGAAGTAAACAAAACGACAAATTTTAAAGAAAAAATTCAATGAAACGACATCCCAAGTAAGAATTTAAACAAGAACATAGGCAAGAAATGACGAAGAACGAAACAAAAACTACTGGCATACCTACAATAAATCCTGTTTTTTGAAATGTAAGGAAAGAAAAACAATTGCAGTAGTTTCAAATTGCCGTTCGATAAAACTTGAACAAATTTACCACGACTAAGATCATTTTCATTATTTCATGGCCCACATATATCTTAAAAAAGGGGTTATCTACTGTAATCTTACTTAAAACGGCATTAAAATAAAGAGCTACGGGCATCCAAAAAAAAAAAAAGAGAACTAAATAACGGGATAAATAAGAAACGACAATAAAAGTAAGAAATGCCAGGAGCAAAAACGACCAAGTTATGTGATAAACAAGGAAAATCAAAACGACGATGAAAGGAAGATGTTGTCAATGGCAAAAATACAAGCCCATATTAATAAGACACGTGATAAGGCGACAACAAAAGGATAAAAACGACAAGAAAAAGCAAATTTGAAAACTAAAAGAGAAGACGACAAAAAAAAAATAATAATAACACCAACGAAAAGGACAAAACGCAAAAAACCGAGTACAATAGGGAAAACGAAACAAAAAACAATTGGAAAAGGCTGTAAACATAAACGACCAAAAATTGAATAAACGACAACAAAAAATGCTGTGAGTATGCCACATGTTTTCGATCCGCAAATAGAGGGTAAAAAAAACACACCGTGTGAGAGAGAGAGAAAAGCTAGGAAAGATCCTATAGTAGTCAAGGCTTCATGTCGTTTTAGGAGGGACATGGACTAGTCAGATGGACATGGGCTTTTATATTTCGTTATGCCAACAACAGAAGGCAAACCCAAAAAGTATTTATTTTTTGCATTTGGAATCCGCAGAGTTCAATATGACCTTCCAGATACCCTTTCAACTCTTACTGATTTCTATCACCACAGTTTATTTATATAAAAAAAAATTATCAACAATTAAATAGTTTGTAGCTAGTAAATTATGCATCAACACTAGGAGAATTTGGAAAAAAAAAAAAAAAAGAATTCCATAAAAAAAAAAAAAAAGATGATGACATAGATAATAAACACTGCCAAGTATATTGCATGTTATTCTTTCCTTGTGTACAAGACACAGCCGCAGTGAGAGAGGTACAAGAGAACACAAGGGTTCGAAGGAGAAAAAAATAATAAAGAAAATATATGTTACATCTATCATTAATATTCTATTTGCAATTCGGACATTCTTCTTTTATTTCCTGATTCTACAAACAAATTATATTAATTTAGTTATTAAAAATCAAAATCTAGCTTTTTCTGATTACTTAGATACATAGCTAATGTAGTACCACACAAAATTAGCTAAATTTCCAAGGAGCATCATCACAAGGAAAGCAACCCTCTTGAGCAATTTCATCAATTTGAACTGCGGAGTCGTATATGACCCCAACCTTCCAGTCAGAAGGCAGCACGCTCTTGGCCCATATCCATTTCCCGTCGTAACCCGCCGTCACCACGAACCGGAATTGCAGTGCCCCTGCTGGAACTCTGCTCGTCTCCCACACTGCTCCGCTCTTTCGAGTCAGGAAACCCCAGTTCGGCGAACCAACCTAGCACATTATTTTTGTAGACATAAATGAGTATCAGTAATCGTGATACTTTAAATTATGATAGTGTATAATTGAGCTTAAAATAACGTCTCGAATTAATTAATTCATTGAATGGAATAGTAATTAACTAACCTGAGCTACATCAATTCCGACTATTTCTGTCTGACCACCTTGGTATAGAATTTTGATTGCCAAGTAATTTGGCTTTTTGCTTGATTCCTCCACTCGCACAGCCAAATTTTGGTTCTTGTATTCACAAGGTACCCTGCTCCACATAGCCAATAAATTAAAAAAAAAAAAAAAAAAAAAAGAACTCTAATAATAATATTCTAAAGAGAGTAAAAAATAATAAGTTGGTGTCCAAAAGGACCAGCAATTCAGGGACTAATAATTCCTTGTCTACTTATTTTTATTTTTATACTTTATTTTATGGGATGTAACCTAGCATTTTCATTTTATATATGGATTTTTATATGTTTTGAATATTTTGGACCGTTACTGCATTAATGAGCTTGTTCTTTTGTCCAGACAGACCTGCATTATTTAAAACGGTCTATATAGCTCCAAGTCATGTAGTGGTTGCAACAAAACCATTACCAAAAAGGTCAAAACTTTGAATTTTTATTTTTATTTTCTTTGTTTTTAATTGAATCGTAATGAGAAGGTAAAAGGTGTATGGTCCCATTTCAAAGTACTTGAAATCACATTTTTAGAAGAACGTCATAGGTGAAAATAAGTAATAAAAATAACATAGTTTACCAATTAAAAGTCTATGATTTTGTTTGAAATATCCATTGGAATTAAGATTTTCTAACTCATTTTTATATATATTTTTTAAATCAACAAAAATCTTAATTAATTTTTGAGAAGTCAAACAACTCCACCTAAAAACTCTAACTCCAACATCGAGATCAAGTTAAATCACATTTAATGATTTTGATGGAAAGACTTTCGGGAGAACTAAATCTCTTTTCACATATCTTTCAAACACATAAAAATAACATAGTTTACTGAATACGAGTTAAATATGATTTTGTTTAAAACATCGGTTATAATTAAGATTTTCTAACTCATTTTAATCTTTTTTTTTTTTTAAATAAAAAAAAATCTTAATTGATTTTTGAGAAGTGAAACAACTCTATCTAAAAACTCAATTCCAGCATAAGCCCAAGCCCAAGCTAAATCACAGTTAATGATCTTGATCGAAAGACTTTTGGGAGAACTAAATCTCTTTTCACATATCTTTCAAACACTTCAAAAGGAGTTTTTAGACTCAGAAACTAAAAACAGAAACTCTTATCAAACTTTCCAGCCAAAAAAGGAAAAAAAAAAAAGAAAAAAAAAAAGAAAAAAGAAAAAAAGAAAGAAAGAAAAAAGACAATTGGAATGTGAAATATACATAATTAAAATGCTCACCTCTTGTACTCAACGTCAACAATCCCAAGTTTCAAAACATCTTGGTCCAGACCCTTTTTCGCCAAGGCCCTGAAAGCTCTGCTGCTCAGCACAAAATCTGTTTTGTTATTGCCATTGAGATCAGTCACCGTCACTATGGTCCCTTGTTTGCTGCAAAGCTTTTCGTTTTTGCATCTGATCTGTTACATGTATATGTATATATATATATATTCAAAATCAGAGGAAAAAAAATCAATCTAAAAAAAATGTACCAATAAAAATCATAATTAAAACTTCAATTAATAAAGTGAAAAGAAGAAGATTATGAGTAAAGGAGAAGAGACCTGAAAACAGGCACCACAACCGGCACCGTCTTTGTAAATGGAAGGCACAGCACCCGCAATGTGTCCACCACTCAATCCTAATGCCAACGACCCATACTCACATGCCCCAGCTGCATTCATTTCATAATTCCAAAATCGTCCATTTTATATTTTCTCTTAAATATTACCAAGTATTCAATCAAATCCCAAAAAAAAAAATACAAAAATACCAAAAAAAAAAAAAGAGAAAAAAAAAACACTTTATTTTTTCTCCCTTTTTTTTTTAAAAAAAAAAGCAAGGATGGTGAATCTTACAGGAAAGTGAAGAAGCTTTGGAGAAATAGGCAGCTTTTGATTGGTGCACGCAGCGATCACAGGCAGTTGCAGAGGAGGCAACAAGAGTGAAGAAGAAGACGAAGCAAAGAAGCAGATTGGCCATTTCTTTTCTTTTCCTTTTCTTTCTTTCTTTCTTTCTCTTTTTTTTTTTTCTTTTTTTGGTTTAATTGAGAAAGTGATGTGAGAAGGAAGGGAAAATCCATCGCCGTATATATAGTGGTGGTCTGGTATATGGATAGTGAAGCGTGTTGGACTACAGATCAGCATTTTCTTTTTCTTTTTAAAATTTTTTTAATGTTAAAGTTTTTTTTTTTTTTTAATTTAATATGTTAGTTATCATGGTATGAAAAGGTTTGGACGTGTAGGGAAGGAGACAAAATGAAGAAGTAGCGAAAACGCGGTGGGACAAAGACAAAGAAAAATAGTATGTGGTCCCTCTCTCTCTCACTCTCTCTCTCTCTCTCTCTCTTTCTCTCTCACACACCGACTTGTTACTCTTTTTCTTTTTTTGGCCTCTGCACAAACAGCTGTTCTGTGGAGAAAAGAAAAAAACATTTTTCAATATGTGCGTGTTTTTCCTGCGTCTGTGGATGGATGATTGTGTGAGGGGACAAACATTTTGCAATTTTAGGAGGATTTTCATTTTCTCCTCTCTCTTTTGTGGGTGGTTTTCTAGTCCCCACAATCATTTTGAAACTTGCAACTCCTTAAACCAGATTAGTATTATTTTACACATCCATGTTGTTATTAGTTTCTATTTTTTGCTCCTTTTTTTTTTTTTTTTTTTGTGTGGGGGGGGGGGGGGGGGGGGGGGTGTGGAAAGGAATTAGACTATCTGCAAGGCAAATGATAAATATAATGCTATATCTGACACAAAACACCTGCTAAAAAAAATAGTATATACATATTTCCTTTTTCAACTTAAGGGGTTGAAATTATATATTTTATGATAGAGTCAACGTATAAAATTACAAGTAGATTATGAGCTTATTTGGTATGAGTTTTTTTGGAGTTGTTTCGGTCCAAAAAGCTACTTTTGATCTGTCAGAAAAACTTCCAGTCTCTAAAAAAGTTTTGTGTCAAAACTTCAGGAAAAACACTTCTGAATAAATATTAAAACTTATATTGGAGTTTAAGTTAGATATTATGCACTTCAATTTAACTTTTTAATTATTTATTATAAAACTTTGGAATCATTTTTACTTCAAAAAATCTTTTATTCTTTTATGGACTGAAAACAAAAAAAAAAACAAAAACAAAAAAACCGTGTGAAACGATTTTTATGTATATAATCATGAAAAATAAAACATTACCTTATTTTATTTTGTGCTCTAATTTTTAAAGTTATTTGAAACAATTATAATTATTTTTTATTATAACTTTTAAAAGTTAGTACATTTATTTATAAGGACTAAGTATTTAAATTTGATGTACACTATACTTGGTATCAAATTTAATACGAAGTATAAAATTAAGAGAGAGTGATTTTTCTCTTAAAGGTTAAAACATGATATTAACATATTAACTTAACATTGTATTATAAATGCTTAACATTAACATATTAATTTAATATTGTAGAATAGATGCTCTTATCTACAAAGATAGTTGGATGTAGGGCATGAATATAATCTAGCTCCAATTATTACTAATGGCGATTGGGATTTGAGTGGCTAAAACCACCAATTAAGATTTGGATCGATTTGTTTATGATTTAAGTTTTCCACAAAATTTTTCTCTAGTGGAGGTTGGGGTGTCCTTTTGAAGGGGTTGGAGGGTCAAATAAAACTAATAAAGCATTAATTAAAGTTGATTAAAAAAAAGAACCCATCCTATTCCCATACCCCTTTGATTAGATAGCAATTTCGGGGACCATCGAGAAGTAATTGAGGTCTATATCCAATCTCACTAAGCTTTCAACTGAGGGTCACTACCGCTTGTCTCTAACCCTAACGCTTCAACAGTCAAAGTTGGAATAGGGCATTCACTTACAGACTACGAGATTTGAACCTTTGGAAAGAATAGTAAGACCTTAGATAAGACCCTCAACCACTACACCACATCCTTATGCAGTTAATTAAAGTTGATTTAGAGAAACATAAAAAAACAAAAGGTGGGTTTTATTTTTATTTATTTATCTATTATTTTGATTTTTAAAATTAATAATAAGTGTAAGATTCGACTTGAGAGGCCATTACGCGTATGGTTCTTTAAAAGAAGAAAGGGAAGAAATTTAAGGGAAGAAAAAGAGTTTGGTGAATATGATGATTGCTTCTTAATGAGTGGAAAGATAAGAACAAAAAAAATTCATAGTCCCACCTGTGAAGCAAGAATATTGCCAAAACACACACAGCTAACATGAACTATGTCTCTAGACCAAATCAACCCTTCAATAATATCTCCCCATTACAAAAAAGAGTACTTATATAATCATCCTCTTTTCAATCCTACGTTATTTGTTTTGGCTTTTGTGCCATTAATACCACTGTAATGCAATAAATCATATAGTAATGCCTGGGGGACAAATATTGTTTATGTTTTTCTCCGACTGGCACTCTAAGCTTTCACTTATTATTGAGGAACAATAGATAGAATGGTAAGATTAATCGTCTAGTTAATAAGATTTTATATTCAATAAATCTTATAAAATGATCGAAATATATAGATTTTATCTAAATATTTTGAATTTTCGGAATATTTTCCCTGCTCTTCTTATAAAATTTTCTTTTACGGGAAAAAAAAAAAAATAGAGCTTCCATCTTTCTTAAAAAAAAAAAAAAAACTAAAAAAGATAACTTTACGTGCCACGCCTATAACAAAATCGTGTAGTTTCACTTCGTGGAAAAAAACGACCGACTTTTAACCGCTCTTCACCCTTAGTCAAAGCTGAAACTTGACCATTTTTTTATTTAATTTAGGATTACTTTTATCTACTATTCTAAAATTTAGTCTCATTCTTATTTTACCTCATTAATTTTAAAAACTTCTACTTCACCTTCTGAATTATAAATTTTCCCCCCATTTGACTCATTTTGTCAAAATTTTAGTTAAAAATAGACGGACTAAAATTGAGTTAGCCTTTTCCAGTTTATTTTAACAGAAATTTTAATAGAATGAGTTTAACAAGACTAATACACTTAATTTACCAACTATTTTTAACAAAATTCTAGTTAAAGAAATTAAGTAAGACAAAATCAAACTTCAGATGATTAAATAAGAATTTTTAAACTTTAAAAAGCCAAAAAAAAAAAAAAATTTAAAGTTAAGGGGTGTGGACGTGAATAATATTTTAATTAAATTTAGTAAAACAGGGGCATTTTGAATAATGATTTATGACTTGGATCAAGGGGCTCAAAGTGCGTTCATCACTACGAACAAACATCATTAGTTTCTAAAGCTGGTTGCGCACACATGTCTTGACGTGGTAAAACTTTCATCAGACTCACTTAACAGTGGGATTAGAGCCGTCGCTTACTGCTTAAGCCACTTCTCAAACTTGGGAAAATACAACTATAAAAAATTAACACGAAAAAAAAAGGAAAAAAAAAAAAAAAAAAGTGACTAGAACAATGAACGAGAGCCTGATTTGCACTAGTCCCCATGAAATGCAAGCAAATCCATTGGGAAAATCGCAAAACCATGCGTCGAAATCAGACAAAGACTACAGATTTTATGGGGTTTTGTAGTTGGCCCATGTGGTAGATTTTCTCACTTAAAAAAATAAAGTCGGCCCATATGTGTAGTACTAGTAATACATGCATTTTTCTTTTATGCAATATATATACATACATTTACATATTATTTTAGTACCTTGTAATATGAATATAGGATTGTGTATATATACGGGCAATACATATATCACCAAATGTCAACGACTTCACTTGTGATCAGAAAAGAACAAAATGTAGATGTCGAAAGCTTCCAAATCGTTGATTTTATAGCACTAATTAGTAGTGCATGGGCGTGGCCAAATGCCACAAACAAGGAAGGGACCATTTTTGCACTTTGGCATGCTTTGAGAGCAATAGGCACAGACAGTCCCAAACATAAAAAATAAGTGCCCAAAAAATAAAAAAAAAAAAAAAAAACCAAACCAAACCATTAAAAGAGTCTATTTATATACCATATTGTTCAATTTCATCTTTCTAGTTAAGGGGATCAATTACATTTAACGCCGTTCATTAGCCTAAATCGATTTGTTTCGGATCATAACAAATTGCACGAGTTATTTCCATTTCCGTATAAGGGGAAAAACAAGTATAATTTACCTTGCCTTCGTAAAGAAAAATGTTTTGGAGCCTCATTGTTGTTCTGGTAAACTTGAATGTTTTCACAAAGAATTGTAGCGAAGTAAGCTTAGAGGAGTTTCAGCTTGCCTTTTCAGATAGAATTGAGACGAGCTCTGATCTAGCCGTTTCAAGTGCGCTTGATAAGTTCTCAGGCTTCCTCCCGCCTGCCTGAGCGAAGTTAGGCCTGCCGCCGCCTCCCCCGCCGCACAATTTAGCTATAGGCCCTATGAACTTGCCTGCCTGTATTCCCAACTCCACTACTCCTGGAGTGAATGCAGCGACCAAACTGACCTTTCCCTCACCTGGGGACGAGCCTAGTACTACAGCTGCTGGATCTTGGAGCGTATCTATCAGATACTCGGCTGCACTTTTCAGTGCATCGGCATCAGTGTCGTCCATGCACTCGACCAGCACCCTATAATAAGAATTTTCAAGAAAATAAAAGTTCTTCAGATCACGATTTCTTTTCAAGCTCATTAGCTTGCAATCGGTTCATCGTAAGCACTCCAAACATTTTAACAAACTGAATTAACATTGATCGAAGACAATTCTATTCCAGGAAAACAAGTGAAACACATTGAAAATCCGGACATATATCTACAGAAGTGACTACGTATGCATAGGGACAGATAAGTACCCGATCTCCTTCGACGTTCCCACTGAAAACGCTTTGCTTGCTAAAACTGAGGCCTTATAAACTGCTGCTTTTTGACGCAAAGCAGAAACTTCATTTCTGGTAGTTCGCAACTCTTCTAATAGATTTTCCACTCTGGTCGTCACTTCTTCAGCTTTCACCTTCACAAAGGTATTAAAAAAAAAAAAAATTGTAAAATTCTTGTTCTGTTTACAAGGTAATGTTTTTAACCATGAAATAGAATACTGAAAAAGAACTGAAAGTAAGACTTACTTTGAGAGTCGAGCATAGTAGTCTCATATGATAATCTCTGGAATTGACGTACTCAATGAAGGCGTCACCTGCTACAGCTTCTATACGTCTGACTCCAGACGCAATCCCCTGTTCAGAAATTATTTTAAAGCCACGTATTTCGGCAGTGTTGCTTACATGGGTACCGCCACAAAGTTCCATGGAGACACCTGGAACCTCTACGACTCGTACCTACAATATTCAGAGTTAGGGGATCTATTAACTAAAAGATCTTTTGCACATGAATATTTTGTAGTTAGATATTTGAATGGTAGAGTCTGTCTAAAGTTCTTTGGTAGAAAAATGCGTCTTCCCAAATACCACAAAGACAGGTTATGGGGGACATATGACCTGAAGTTTGGTTTAGAAGAAATATATAGCCTGGAAAGTCTTCTTAAATTTCAAGATACTTGTCCTAGTTAGATATAATATCAAATTTACTGTTGGACAAAGAAAAACTTATGCCTAAGGGAAGATACGAGACTAAGTTTTAGATTGTCGTTACTAGACACTAAGTGATCGTCCTTTATGCAGTATTAATCGAAGGAACGATATCAGAACTAGAACAGAGGTCAGCTAGAAAAACTTCCAAGAGTTTGTTGTATTTTGAAGTTGAAAAAAATTCAAACCTCTTCTCCATATTTTTCTCCAAACATGGCAATAGCTCCTGCCCTTTTTGCATCAGCGAGAGGCATCACTTTAGTCTGAAGAAGCGTTGCATCCCCGATCCATCTGTTTATTAACTTTTCAATTTCTATAAGCTCGCTGTCGTGGAGTGGTCGATGGAAGTTGAAATCAAATCTGAGACGGTCAAAAGCCACTAAGGAACCTGCTTGGGATGTTTCCTGTCCAATGACTTTCTTTAATGCAGATTGTAACAAATGAGTAGCAGTGTGGTGAACCTGCAAATTACCAATAGAAGTTCAACGTTCAAACTAGACTAGTTTCCAGAACAGATGTATATATGAAAAACAAAAACCTGTTAACAAGACTATCATTTAGCCAGGTGAAAATTATTATGATTGAGTAGATTGTAGTATGTCATTTGCATCTTGGTTTTTGTTATTTAGGAGTATCAGAAAGCACCTTTGCTCGCTGCCTCAAATTTGCATCTACTGCTGCTTCTACTTCTTTGCCAACCTCTAGAACACCTTCTTTGATAACACCCTTATGGACAAAAATGTTGCCTAAAGATTTTTGGACATCTTTTATTTCAATTACTGCAGTCTGTCGGCTTTCACCTTCAGTCACATATAGATAACCGTTATCTCCAATTTGACCACCTGATTCAGCGTAAAATGGAGTTCTGTTCAGCAGGACCTCAACATCACTTCCTTCCGCAACCTGAATCACCGATTTTCCATTCACCAGAAGGCTTTCCACAACAGCTCGAGCAGAAAGAGTTTTGTATCCAAGAAACTCAGTATCAGGAACTTGTTCTGTAAGATCTGCACTATTTCAACCTCAAGCTTAACAATATTATGTGCAGCTTGAGATTGGCGCCTTTGCTTTTCCATTTCAACATCAAAACCAGCCATATCTACACTTACGCCGTATTCTTCGGCGACTTCTGTTGTTATTTCTACTGGAAACCCATAAGTATCATACAAAAGAAATGCATCTTTACCAGACAAGCAGGGCACTGTTTTATTTTCTTGTGCACTTGATAATGCATCGGCCAGCATTTGGTCAAGCAACTTTTCTCCTCTCTCTAATGTTTGTACAAACCGAAGTTCTTCCCTTTTCAACTCCTCACAAATGCGGGGTGCTCTAGCCTTTACATCTGCATCAAGGTGGGTGCTCAGTTCTATTACTTTTTCTGCAATTTCAGGTAAAAACACTCCTTCAAGATTTCCTCTCCCATCACCGTGTATACCTACCAGCCTGCCAGTACGAACAGCCCTTCTAATGAGCCTCCGAACTACATACCCTCTCCCAATATTTGATGGGACAACCCCATCGGATATGAGGTATACAATTGCACGCAAAT
This sequence comes from Ficus carica, assembly GCA_009761775.1. Classification (NCBI taxonomy): domain Eukaryota; kingdom Viridiplantae; phylum Streptophyta; class Magnoliopsida; order Rosales; family Moraceae; genus Ficus; species Ficus carica. The sequence goes on along the minus strand of CM019748.1, from coordinate 45,616 downwards.
GATCTCCTACAATCTGAAAAAAAAAAGGGAAAAATAACAGGAATCACTCTTGTTCTTTAAAGGAAAGATTTATTTGTTGAAAGGAGAACATGCCAGCTAGCAGTTTCTTGAACAATAGCATACTTTAAGATTCATTTTTGAACGATCATCAGCGAGCTCATATGACACGTTTGCCAATTCTGCAGCCTTTTCTATAATTGGATAGATCAAGTCAGTCTCATAATTGTTTGGAACCTGCAAGATAAGCATGAATAGTATCAGCAAAATATTGTTAGATCGCAAGAGACAATATCTAAGTTGCTAAACACACATGTTCTTTTTCAAGCTACCAATTTATTTATCTTTCAGCCAAAGGATATTAAATCATGGTTTTTTCCAAGTGTGAAAGCAAACAATACCTTCTGAAGGATTCGAGCCATACGTTCTAGGCCAAGTCCAGTATCTATGTTCTTCTGTTTTAAGGGTTCGAGTGAACCATCATCCTTTTTGTTGTATTGCATGAAAACCAGATTGTAGAACTCTATAAACCTCGAATCATCTCCCAGATCCTAAAACTTAATTCGTCAAACATTGAAAGAAAAAGAAAGAGGAAGAAAAATTGACTTCGACACTCACAACATTTTCATATCCCCTCTCAGGGTGGAAATCATAATAGAGCTCTGAACATGGACCACACGGACCAGTTACTCCACTAGTCCAAAAGTTGTCTTCTTCACCCATCCTTTTTATACGCTCAACAGGCACACCCACCTGAGGAAAAAGCCACACTTGAAAACTTTACAAAGAACTAATTGCAAAAGCTTCGTATTCGTACAAAATCAAGCACCAGGCATGACCAATTGTTGATACTATTCAAGACCAAAATCTAAACACAGAAACAAAGTACTCTTTCGATAGAAACAAAGAAAGTACTCCTTCAATCAAATATTGATCCTAGCCAAAAGGATAAAATAAAAGCGAAAACAACAGTAACAACAATGTACATGAAAGGCCGCAGCTAAGAAAGAATGGAAACACATAAGTGCAAGAAATCAAACACAAGGTTTAGCACACATTAAATTAAGTTGGTATTTTTGTTTTCTACTTCTCAGATGACTCTTATTCCTTTGATCCGAGATAAGATTCTAATTGGGCTAACCTCATCATGCCAGATTGCAAAAGCTTCATTATCATCTTCATAAACACTCACCCATAATCTGTCAGCTGGTAACCCAAATCTGCAACCAAATAAAAAAAATAAAAAAAAACAAAAAAAATAGATTTCGTGCATGGCCAGAAAATGAATGAACAAACAAGAAAAATGCATGAATATGAAACAACAGAAAGAGCCTACAATTGAAAAAGCCTGCAAAACACAGACATACGAAATTTTAGAAAGTTTGAGAGTAAAAAGTCAAGCCTTAACACAGTAAACTTACATAATCTCAAGAAAAAGTCATATTAAACTTCTCGTCTTACTAGTAATGATTGAGTTCATAAGAAATCTTGGTCATGATGCACGAAACGTAAACATATATTGAATCAATTATGCATTAATGACATAATGGCTCCAGCATACTCTACGGTTGAAAGTTCCCATGCCCATGTAATTGCTTCCTTCTTGAAGTAATCCCCAAAACTGAAATTTCCAAGCATCTCAAAAAATGTATGATGTCGAGATGTTCGACCAACATTTTCCACATCGTTTGTTCTTATGCACCTTTGTGCAGTAGTAGCTCGAGGTACTTCTCTAGGAACCTGACGTTGATGTGCAATGATCATCAATTAAAGTTTTAAGGAATTAAAAAAAATGAAATTACAGAATTGTAACACGTGCAACTCAGCCAACTGATAACATAATTACTGGAAACCAAAATTCTCCAAAATCCAAGAAATTCCATTAGACACTGACTTATGATACCTTCCCAAGAAATATAGGCTTGAATTGAAGCATTCCTGCAATCGTCAACAGAACAGTCGGATCATCTGGTACAAGAGAGGCACTTGGAAGAACCTTGTGGCCACGGGAAGCAAAAAAATCGAGAAACCGACGGCGTATCGAATCACCACTCACGAGGGGATCCTTGGATTTCTCATCCTCCTCCAGCTGTTCTGTCACAGGCTGTACAGATGCTGAAGAGTCAAGCGGTGAGTACATTGTGCTAATAAAATAAAAGCATAAAAGTGACAAATAAGCTTTTAAAGAAAGACATCGTACACAATTAGCTACAGCAACCTGATGTACTTCTTCTGCTAAACCGCAAGCCCCATTCTTCTTTCAAGACATGAGGTCCAAAGGGCAAGATATTGGGAGTAAATCGCTGTATGATTGTTCTAGTAATGAAGCCTGTACAATTCCAAAAAACTAATATATCAGAACAGTTCATTTAACCCAAAAAAAAAAAACGTTTTCATTGTAGATTAAAGGCCCTAATTCTTAACTAATGAGAGCAATAATATATTAAAAATAGCAAAAAGAAAAAGGACAGGCAAGCATACACACACACACACATTTCAGCCTCAATATGGCAGCGACGTCCACTTTTAATGGTTCTAGATTGTTACTATGATAAAGAGAAGATTACTAGAGACTCACACGCCTCACATCTTTTGGACTCGCTGTGTTTTTTTCTCTAACCTAATTCCCAAAACCGGCACCCCCAATTACAAGCACAATTTGAGCAACCAAAATACATGTTTCACAGTACAAATTCAATAATGCTTACAGAATTCCTAACCTAATTCTCAAGCCGCATTCTAACTATGCCTCAGGAAGATTATTAGGCTTCACAAGTTAAAATGTTTCACAAAACAAATTCAATAAAGTTTACAAATTATACAGGTAAAATCTGACAAAGTTGAAAAGAAAAGGAATAACTTGGCGAGATAAACAACCCCCTCCAAACAAATATATGTGTGTGTGTGTAAATATATATAGACAAAGAACAAAAAATCCCTTGAATGCAGCGAGGTCAGTGAAACAAAAGAAAGACTAGAATTCAATGGTACAACAGGATAAGGCTCTTACAGAGTCGTAAACAAAGCAACAGAAAAAGTTTAGAAATTTGCAACATATTCTTGGTGGGTATTTGGTTTGAGGACCAGAATTTGGCTCAAAGCTTAGAAATTGTTCCAAAAAGCTTAGAACTAAAATTCAAAAAAAAAAAAAAAGAGTTAGAGAAGAAAGTACCTTTGGAGAGAGCGAAGCAGCGAGGTGGGAGAAGAGGGGAGGTGGATTTTGGAAAGAAGGTCCAAGTGGGAAGTGGGAAGAGAGCGTTCCCGCCATGGCTTCTGCTCAGTGAGTGTGGGAGCTTCAAGCTTCCCATGGTGACCCTCTCTCAAGTGAATAATATCACTCAAAAAAGTTCTCCAATGAAATTTCAAATGGGCGTTTATATACGTTAAAGAGGATAAGCCACTTTGAGAGGTCCACACATTTCGAGCTTAATCAAAACAACCCATGATAAATGCAAAATCTCATGGTATTTACACCAGGGCTTTTGCTAGATTTCTCCCATTTATTCATCTAAATTTGATTCTTATTGTCATTTTTTAGGTCTCGTTCTAGCTTTAGCTATTAAAACATGATTTAGTAATGATAGAGTAGGACCCAGATGGACGAGAGAAACTAGTATACGGATATGTCTCTACCATATCTAGGAAAATAAATTCATATCTATAGGACTGAAAACCTGAAAATGATATAGCCATCTCCAGATCCTTTTTATTCACCAAAAAATCTCATGGTATTTTAGGTGTTTTTAAGGTCAAAAATCAAGTATTAGATCGAGAAAAAAGCAATACATAATTACATGTGAAGTATATTTTTAGAATAAAAGCAAAATAAACTGAGTAACTTTTTTTTGTTTTTCTTGGAATAATTTCCTGTGTTCTTCTTGTTTGTAAATTTTCTTGTCGTTCGGTGGTTTCCTCTTTATTTCATAAAATGTCGTTTTTCGCTTTGTACTTTATCTTCGTTTGCTTTTGACATTGTCGTTTATATTTACGTGTCGTTTTCACGAAGTTATCGTTTTATTCTTTGTCACTTTCTCTTTCACGGTCGTTTGTGAACTTCATTTCAATTTTTTTTTTCTTTACTTTGATATGTCATTTCCAATCGTTGTAGTTTATAGACATCTTCTATTGTTGTTTACGCTTTACTTGTCGTTTCATTTTCTTGTAGTTTGTAACTTTGGTTGTCGTGTCATTCTGGTGTAGCTTTCTTCTTCTTGTCGTTTTCTCATTCTATATCAACGTATATCAAGAATCTAAAGAAGGAATAGAGCAAAATAAAAAATAAAAAAATAAGAATCTAAAGAAGAAAGCAAAATTTTGTTTGACATTGTAGCAGGAAGAGAAACACAAAAGGTTCTTAATTTCATATCATGATTAGTAGGATTCGGTCATATTCCGATTCAAGATATCGATTCATCGCTTTTTTTAATTGGGAAAGAGTTTTTTTCATTAGGGCAAAAAAAAATAAAAATAAAAATAAAAGTTCATCAATAAAGAGTGAGAATCTTCCTCAGCTTGGATTACATCTATGAATTCTTATTTATTGTTCAATTTTTCCGTATCAATAGTTGTTTCTCAAAATTATTTTGGGGAACTCATTAAATTTGTTGGAAAATTATCTAAATAACTAATTTTTTTTTATCTATTGACCAACATGGCATAAATTTTTCATTATTGATCAATATGACACAAATTTTAGTTTAATTTTATGTTATGCTATTTTAGTGCTAAATTTTTTTGTGTCACATTGATATAATTATCTTTAAATTGTGTAATTCACATGCTTTCTCCATAATTGTTTAAATATTTTTAGTAATTAAATATTTTTATGTGACTAATTCTAACCAATTAAACAGAAAATTTAAGATAGCAGAATTTGAGTCCGCAAGATATATATATATATATATATATATCTATATATGCACGTGTGCCATAGTTGATACTGTTCTTTCCGTTGCACGTCTCAATGGTAGCATGGTTTTTAAAGAGTTCATTTCGGTAATAGCACTATTAGGAAAAAGTGTTTCCAAAGCGATGTCATGTTTTTCTAGTAGTGTCATTTTTTTAAATTTTTCTATTTTTTAAATGTTGTTTTTTTTTTTTCTCAGACAAACGCTCCTTGACCAATTGAAACGACATACTAATTTCATGTCGGTTCACTTGACTGCTTGAACGACATGGTATTACATTGTCAAAAATTAAATTTCGACACATATCCATAAAAAAAAACGACATTTTTTAGTTGACAATCATTGTCGTACCTATTTATTATTATTATTTGTTATTATTGCTAAAGATTGTCATTTTAATTTAACTAACAATAGCAAATCACCATTTTTTTTTCTCTTTTTCAAGAATGTCTTATTCATACAGTTTTAAACTTTGAAAAAAAATTATTAGAAGAGAGTTTTAAACATAGATACAATTTTAATAATTAAAATAAAATTCTAAATAAAAATTCAAATTAATTTATATATTATTTATAAAAAAAAAAGAATTAAATTAGAATGCCTTCAACTCCAGAATGTGTAGCTTATTATAAATAACATTAATACTTATAATTCCACTATATTATGGACCTAAAAGATTGAATGGAACTTACATAGACAAATATTTTATTATTCAATTACGTAAGGGACTACACAATCATTTCACATTTCATTTATCTCCTAACAATATTTAAAAGAGCGAATGTTGCCCAAATTTTTGTCCTCCCTCCTCTTCAGCCACGTGTCACATTTTCTTTTCTCTTCTTCGCTCTTTTTTTTTTTTTTCACGTTTTTTGGGCATTAAAAACTATGAGAGAGGGAGAGAGAGATGGGGAAAGGTACAAGTGAGAGCAGAGAGTGAGATAGAAAGATAGAGAGAGAGAGGGCAACGCGTGGGAAAGAGTGAAAGGATGATAAAACATTTTTTTCAGAGGGGGGGTTGTGCATGGGAAAGAGAGAAAGGAGAGTGGGATACACGTACAATAACTACATTTAAAAAAAAAAAAATACTTTTCATAAAATGTTAAAATATTATCTTTATAACAAATATAAATAGGGCTATTTATATTTTTAACACTATATTTTGCTTTAAATTAAAGGGTATTTTAATTATAAAAGTAAGTGTTGATCGAGAAAACATATATATTTAGGTACTAAATGTAATCCAATCAAATAAAATAAAATAAAATTTAAAAACACATTGTGTACTCTTTACATAAAAACAATATGTATGGTATACAAATAATACATAGTTGTAGTCTTTCTTTTTAAGGGTAATTTAGATAATTTAAGGTTAAAATTAAGTAGTGATCGATAAAGAGTATAAATTTATATATTAAACATAATCTAATAGTATACAAATGTAAAAGTTCAAAATGAGGATATATTTTCTGGATAAAATTCAAAATTTTATTCCTCATATGATCTCTCATGCGCTTCCACTAGTTTTATCTAAAGTACTAAAAATTGGTGTTTTGATTTTGCAAATCCTTTGAAGTTTATTCTATGTACAAGTGACTAATGGAGTAATTTAATTATATAAAATTTGTTAGATGGATTGGAGTAAAACTCATCCCAAAAATTACAGTAAAGGAGAGTAAGTTTAATCTACATATAAATACTAGCGACGTGGGATAATTTTACAATCTAACAAAACTAACCCATTTTGTTCTTAAATCACAAGACATTAAATTTATGGATATAGGAAAATCCACCATTTTTTTTTTTTTTTGGGTCATGAAACAAATCACATTTATCTTGATCGAATATACAAACTGTATATGTAATTTTGCTTCTCCAAGACTAAAAATTAACTATTTAGGATGCAGCTAATAATACTTTAGTAGCTTCTAGTTGATACTACATATATAGTGATGTAATACCAAGCATATCCATGTTAGGCTTGTCAAATCCATATCTCTCTTCTTTTGTGGTTCAAATTGGCCTCATGTCTGACTTGTTGGCAATGGCAATTGGGCCTGACTATGCCCCTTTCCACAGGGCAACAAAGAACAATCAGATGTGTATGCAGAGTTGTTGTTCCCTCTTAATCAGTTAGTAGGTTTTTATTTTATTTTATTTTTCAAAGATAATCGGCGTTAGCATATTTTTATGTACATGATCAAAGAGGCTTTTCAGGAATGTTCCTTGAATACTTATTGTCAGATCACAAGTCTCGACGAGAACGTGTCACCTGCTAAATGTCCTAAATCCTTTGAATATATCAAGTTATAGTAAGCTTAAGAAAAATACCTTCTGATTAGTTTTCTAAGAATCAAAATTCATCATGCTCAGCGCAAAGAAGCTCATGAAGATGGCAAGGCAGTGGCCAAAAATGGCTTCTCAAAGCAGGAGAAGAATGAGAGAGCTCTTCAGGATGTCTGAAGAGGAGTTTTGGAGTGTCAAGCGATGGCCCTATCGGATTGCGTTGCGACGCTGTCTTCATGGAGTATGTGGTCACCCTCATGAAGCAAGGCGTGACAAGAAACTTGGAGAAGGCGTTGATTAACTCTATTGAAACCAAATCGCTGTTTGTTGTCGGCTTCTTCATATCACAAGCGACCAATAGGCCAACAAATCCTGGTGTCCGGGGACTAGTTGGATTTTGTATGCGACCTTTTATGAGGATAGTTCTTATAACAAGTGTACATTGTAAGTTGATTGATTGAGTAGCACTTGAAACGGATTCAGGCATTTTTGGTGACAAAGTTCTTCTATGGCTAAGGATCATTTTATTACTATGAAAGAACATCGTCACGACTAAAAATACCGACGACTAACAAGTGTTTCCTTAAATCATGCACAAACAAGAAAAAAGGTTTGGAAAATAGTATCCACGGATCAACTCGATCGAGGTGTGTAAAAAACCAAACAAAATGACAATGGCCCAAACAAATCACATGCATCTTGATCGAATTCATAATTTTTATTTTTATTTTATTTTATACCAACTAGACTATAGTACAGGAAAATTTAATTGGTACCAATTATATGATTCAGTGCTGGGAAATAGCAATGCTAAATTTTGTGCTTTTTCATGACCATTTCATGCGGTTCACCAACACATAATTTGAAAGTTAGAGGATCACTCTGTCGTGATGTGCAATACAAGACTCTTGATGCTTGTAATAATTAACAAATTTTAATGCTTAAATAGGCGTTGTGCCATATCAAAACTGGATCAATATCTTCTTGTTGTAGACACTTATTTAATAATAACTTCACACCTAACTCCATCACATAATGTAAAGTTCAAATCCGGTACCTCCAAATTTGAAAAAAAAAAAAAAAAAAAAAAAAAAGAAAAAGAAGTCTCCTTCTCCGTTTATTTTTATATCAAGTGGCTGCATGGAGTGTACTATTTCAGTTATTATGAAATTTGGTAGGACCTGGTATGTCTTTAAATCACAAGACGAAAAAAGATTGGGATAATAATATACAAATACATTATATTCAAGTTGTGTAGCCAAACAAAATGACAATGTCCCAAGTTGCAAGTCACGTATTTTGTGAGCAAACAAATCACATGCCTCTTTTTGCCCTTAACAGACCATGTTAGTACACACACACAAAACTCTTCATAGGAATTCAAATTTACCCTAAGACAGAATAAATAAAAAAATAGATAAAATCAGATGATATCCAGAATTTGTTGTTCCCTCTTGACGTGTTCGTTTCTTGACATGACCTTGGAAATATCTATTCCAATCTTATACCAATCACATGCTCTTTGTCAAATTTTGCCAACATATTGGAAGCAACAATATTAAGTGGTATGTCTCTAATCTTGTGTGTGTGTGTGTGTGTACATATAACTTGTAGTAAAACCTCATTGCCAAACACCCATAAGCGAAGAAAAATACCAATATCTCAGCTTTCTAAGAATAAAAGACCTCGTTATACAAGTTACAAAGCTATTAGACAACATGATCAGCGCAAAGAAGCTCATTAAGAAGGCAAGGAAGTGGCAAAAAATGGCTGCTCTAAGCAGGAGAAGAATCTCTTTGCCTAGAATCAATAAGGATGTGGACGGTGAAAATTGTACTACAACTTCATCTGTGGTGAACAAACGTCATTTTGTCGTTTATACCGTAGATGAGAGGCGTTTTGTGATGCCGTTAGCGTATTTGAAGCACAACATCTTGAGAGAGCTCTTCAACATGTCTGAAGAGGAGTTTGGAGTGTCAAGCGACGGCCCTATCAGATTGCCTTGTGACGCTGTCTTCATGGAGTATGTGTTCACACTCATCAAACCAGGCGCGGCAAAAGATTTGGAGAAAGCGTTGATTCGATCCATGGAAACTGGCCGCTGTTCGTCATCGGCCTACTCTTCTTTTCATCAAGGACTAGCAAGCCAACAAATTCTAGTTTCTGTGTTCTAGAGAAAGAATCATCGTTTAATTAGTTCTGTAATGTTTGGTTTCGTATGTGGCACTTAATAGGGACGGTTCATAGCTCTATTCACTATATAAAGTCTAAACTTGTACAATATTGTAAGATTATTTGATTCATAAAGATGAATTCAGGCATTATTACTTTTGGTGACATTTATTTTTTACTTGTAAATTTACAGATGAGTTTTTTCTAAAATTTTTTTGTAAAGAGGGGGAAGTTTTTGCTTTTTATTTTTTATTTTTTATGAATGAGTTATTTCATGCAAAGTTGTTCCACCATGCAAATAATAGATCATGTGTCTCTTCCTTGGTCCTTTCGGCCATGAAATCTATGACAACTGCCTAACTTGACAAGTAGGCTAGCTAGGTTCGGTGGATGAAAGTGTCACCATCTATAGTTTTTATTCAAGTCAGAACACAAAATGAGGACTTAACTAGTTACGCCTAGAACTATTCATGCACTATGAAAAGATAATACAATGAATCCTAATAGGATTAGGAGTTTCTAGAAATAACACAAATACGTCCAAAATCTTAGGAAAATAACATCACCAAAATGAGTAAGTTTATAACCACTACTAAATTTTTCAGAAATTTGAAATATTAAAAAAAAAAAAAAAAAAAAAAAACCCACCAACTTTTCTAACTTTACTATATATGTGGGTAATTTTTTTTAAGTATTTTTTTTGAATAATCGTTTGAAATTTTGTAAAATTAGAAAAATGATATATATATATATATATATTTTATAACCATCAATTAGTGGTTAATTGATTGACCAATACTAATATGTGATTTTATTAATCAAACATTATAAATCAATATTTTGATGATCATCAATATTTTTAAAATAAAATGTTCAAAAACTGTTTATATACCTAACTTTTCATATGTTTATGAAATATTAGCTTTATTCATGTTTGAGTCGTTATAATCCACACGAGCTTTGATCTCTATGCTAGCAAACTGAATATAAAATTGGACGGTTGTGTCATTAATTATATCGAACCATGAGACAGAAAAATATTACCTAGTATCGAAAAACTTGTGCCTCTTCTTAGTACTTGTACCTGCCAAACAAAGCTAATTATGCCTACCAGGTTCACATGTAGAAATCTGCACGTAGCATTAAATTACACCTAAATTATTCAAATATGTTTTGCATGGGACTAAGTTATCACCACACACGGACGATACTCAGCTTAAAAACTGATTTATTTTGCACCTAATAACTAACATATATTATAAAAGTGACCCAACTCGGCAATTCCATTTCATCATTCTGAAAAACCATACTTCTTAATCCTCCTTGATATAGAAAATTAGAAAAAAAATAAAAAATAAAACAAAACAAAACAAAAATTAGTTAAATTTGTCCTAATTGTTAGAGATTACTAGCTAGGAAAAAACATGATTAGGAAAATCATGGCAAGGAAGTGGCAAAAGCTAGTTTGTTGCACGCGTTTTGGTCGTGATGGAGGCCACTTTGTGATTTACAGCACTGACCAGAGGCGTTTCTTGCTGCCATTGGAGTACCTCCAACACAATATCCCAAGAGATGCTTAAGATCTCCGAACAGGAGTTCGGGTTACCGAGCGGCGGGCCTATCACATTGCCTTGTGATTCAGTCTTCATGGATTCTTTAGTCTCGCTCAGTCAACGCGGAAATGGCTAGAGAATTGGAAAAAAGCTCTGCTGATCTCGGTCGATATTTCTTCATTTCTCTACAACATGTCAGCTGCTGATCATGACCATCCACTCCTTTTTGTCCCCATCGCGCCGATATGAATTTGTGATCAACGTTTATGATCAAAACCATGTTGTTTGTTAAAGCAACAAGAATTAATAATCTTGCTTATATTTCAGTAATTTCCTGTTAATAAAGCTCATCATGATGGTATGATTGAATAGCTATTAGTTAATAATTGAACTTAATTATTTGGAAACCATTAGGAAAATCAGTGACAAGGACAGGAGAATAAAATGATGATGTATTAGGAACTAAATGTGATTAATGAAAAGTCCGTACAGCTGGTGATTCCCTTGGCCTTGTGATATCCGTATAAATTTGGGGCTGCTTTGTCCTTTCTTGTATAAGACATACAGGAAACGTGTGTGTGTGTGTGTGTGTGTGTGTGTATGAGCTCATGAAATAATTATTAATTATCTAGAATTATGTTAATTTCCTTTTGATCGGTCGGCTGCCATACCAAAGGAAAAAAAAAAAAAGAAAAAAAAAGAGAGAGCTGAAAATTCAAACATGAAATATTTAAACACTAACTAACCACATGCTCTTGCATCGGAACGCCCAACACAAGAAAACCCAGCAGAGGATGAACTGTCCCTAAGCTTTTGAATCCATAATATATATATATATATATATATATATATTAAGAGATGCCCATCACTACCATAAGCTAAAGAACAAAGAAGGGAAAAAAAAAAACCCCATATCTTTTTTTTTTTTTTTTCTCTTCTCTCTCTCTTTCTCTCTTCTTGTCATAAAAATTATAGCTAGACAACATGAAAATCAGCTCCAAGAAGCTCATCAAGATGGCAAGAAAGTGGCAAAAAATAGCGGCCTTAAGCAAGAGAAGAATCTCCTTTCACAGAGTTACCAATGACACTAATTCTCATAATGTAGATACTTGTAATGAAAGTTGTACGACATTATTATCATCATCATATTCATCGGTGGTTGATAAAGGCCATTTCGTAATGTACACAACAGACGAGGGGCGTTTTGTGATGCCCTTGGCGTATCTGAAACACAACATCCTGCGAGAGCTCTTCAGGTTGTCGGAGGAAGAGTATGGATTGTCGTCGGACGGGCCTATCACGTTACCATGCAACGCGGCGTTCATGGAGTACGTTGTCACGCTCCTCCGGCAAGGCGTGCCAAAAGATTTTGAGAAGGCTTTGCTTCGTTCCAGAGACAAAACTTGAGGCTGCTCTAGTTTGGTTTCCTCCTCTTTCCAGTATCAAGGACTTGCAACCCTTCATTTGCTTGTTTGTGGCTACTAAAAAATTATCACCATAAATTAATGCGATATGTTTCTGATTAATTCAAAATTAGGATGTTGTCTATAAATACTTGTACATAAATCATCTTGCACAATAAACTTATATTAGGGATTTGTAATTAAATGACCTTTTTTACTTATATTAGAGATTTATAATTAAATGACCTTTTTTAATTTAGAAAATTAGAAAATGACTTTTTTTTTTAAATCAATCAATAATTAACTTATTGATTATGGTTAATTAGTGATTAACCAGTATTAATATGATTTTTTTATTAATTGATTATGATCAATTACTGATTAACTGTGATCGATCACTGATTAATAATCATTTTCTTAAGTAAAAAAACATTATGCTATTTACTTATATATAAAAGTTTAAAAACTATTTTTCTACCTAATTTTTCTTATATGTATATATTATGCGCATCAGAACACACAAAATTAATCATGTTTGAAAACTAAACTTACAAAGATAATTTGAAGACTTTATTTTGTTTTGTTTTTTTTTCCAATTTCTTTCTTGACAATGATCACCAAGATAACAGAACCCTAACAAACAAAAACCATACACTTTTTGAACGTCGTTTGTTCCCCACGGAAAAGGAGCTGTCGTTTGTTCCCCATGGAAAACGAGCTGTCGTTTTTCCCATAATTGTTGCAATTTGAAGGATTTTCGTTAAAAAAAAATAATAAATAAATAATTCATTAGAATTACCATTTCACAAAATGTTGAAATTCGGTTCGTGATAAATTCTAATCGATATACATAATAAAAGGACAAATTGGAACTCCATCATAAACTTTCTTTTTCTATTTTTTTTTCCTTTTTTTTTTTTACTTTTAGAGAAGATTCAAACTTGATTTTATGATAGAGTCAAGTGTGAAATTATAGTTAATTATGTTTGCAACCCCTTTCAAACAGAATATTTTTGATTTATATTTACATATTCTAAAAATATATATATTGGCTGTCAAATCCTGCGCACTAAAAGCCAGAGAACCAAACAAAGATCAATAACAAGGAGAAAGCTCCACACACACATATGCATGCATAGCCACAAGTTATTTCTGCTTCTATTTCTATTATGTGTTTGGACAGTAGTACTCAAGGACAATTATATAGCTAGATACATTGCATTGGATGTTGTTGTAATGTCTGCTAATCGAACAGCCTTCTTCTTTATACCATATATATACACACACACACACACACACACACATTATACATATATACACATACGTTTGCATAAAATCGAACCTGCATATAAGCACTCCCATCAATGACCTTCTCTCCTCTCTCTCTCTAGCTTAGCTTTTTTAATTAACCGAACAAAGACCTTTCTGAACTAGGATCAAACATCCCGGACCCATATTGTTTGTTAAACCACTTGGCAGCCCAAAGAAATAGATCCCCTATTTCTGCTTCCAAACTTTTCAAGTAAAAATGAATATAGACTATACTATATATAATTTAAACGTATATATATATATATATAAATATATACAGATATATGCCCACAATCCAAACCGCCTCCAGCCATATCCACCAAAAAATATCATATATCACATGGTTTGTTCCCCATGCACGACTTCCTTCCTGCTTAATCAATGAAACCGCGCGCAACTAGTCACAAGAGTCTGTCTAGCTAGCTGACAAAAATATTCAACGACATAATATGAACTTATAGAGGCAGAGATCAAACATTAAATCCTTGACACTGGGAATGTGGCTCCGTGGTGCTCTTAGTAATTGTTTATAATACATTGATATATATATATATATATATATATATTGGTAAAGTGCAAAAAAAAATAAAAAAATTCCACGTTGTTTACACATGAAATTGAAAATGAATTTAAAAGGATTTGCGCATTAATCATTTAGAATGAAACCTTAAAGTCTTAAAATACAACAATGTATATGCACAAGATGAACCCGTTCGAAAAATTGGATAAGTTGATGGCCCGAGGAGGGATCATGGAGCTCCAATTTGATAGAGATCTTGACGACTTTATCGTCTTCCTGGTTTCTATGGTTGAGGAGAACAAACGGATGGATTATCGTTTGGAACCCTAAGGGCTCAATAATATAAAATGGATACATACATATTTGTAGATTTGTATATGGCTGTTATGGACCCAATGTGCCCCTGAATAACCCACTTGGCTAGAAGTTGCAACATGTTTTAAGTTATATTTTGATTTCAAACACATAAATAACCAAAATTGTCAACCACAAAAAATACATAACCCATCACATGTCATGTTTTCCATTCATCACACAATAATTTAAGGAATTGTCTCTTGTTTCGCCACTATATATAACGGCCTGTTTTTATTTAGTCACACATAACCATCACATCACACAAGAACAAAAATAAATAAATAAACTTCTGTATCTTCAAGCTCCTTGTTCAAACTGACGATGATCGGAACCAATAAATGGCTGATCAAAATGGCGAGGACGTGGCAACGACTCGCCGCCATACGGAGGAAGAATATTACGTTGCCGAGGGCGGCATCTCTCCGAGAAGCGGGTGGTGGCGGCACGCCAATGTCGACGGCAGAGAAGGGTCACTTTGTTGTGTACACGATAGATTCGAGACGCTTTGTGCTTCCTTTGGGGTATCTAAAGAGCGGAATCTTTAGGGAGCTTCTTAAATTGGCCGAAGAAGAGTTCGGATTGCCAAGAAATGGACCTCTCACTTTGCCATTCGACGCAGCGTTTATGGAGTATTTACTTGCGTTGTTCAGAGGAAATGTAGCTTATGATATTCTTGAGAAAGCCTTGTTGACGTCCATATCATCAAATGGTCGTTGTTTTAGCTCTTCTTCTTACCTTCACCAGGAACAAGAAAATCAACGATTAGTCATCTATGGATTCTGAATCTCATTAATTATTCATTGACAACATTTTTCAAATTTATCTTTAAATTTACTGATCTTTTTTTTTTTTTTTTTTTTTTAACAAATTTACAATGAGCTATTAGTTATTAAATTCTCGATTAAGCGCTGGAGCACTTAAATTCACTTATACATATCCATTTCAATATCCTAATTAGCCTTTTTGCTTTTACGTAATGTTTACAACGTACTATATGGTTAATTAGTTAGCATTTGATCTACGTGTTTTAATAAGAAAATTATTTAAATAATAAAATGCCGTTACTCGTTTTGTACAAACATACATATCCATCCATATATACATATATTTAAGGATTATATTTATTGGCGCGGAGGATTTGTGATATATATATATATATATATATATATCTGACGTAAGTGCTGACGTGCCGTCTTTTATTTTATCATTCTGTGGTCAATGACACATGTTTGACGTAAGTTGTAGTTCATCAAATTAAAGCGCGCTCTCTATAGACTGATTACTACAAATAATGATATAAACAATATAAACAATATTTAACACTATGCACTAATAAATGTGAGTACCACGGTTTGAAATGTACGAGTAAAATCCAATTAAGTGTGAAAGTTTATTATTACTGATGTCCCAAAACATTTCTTGTTAATTAGGCAGTCCAGAATCAATTGGAAAATTTACAACAAATAAATATTTTAAAGAAAAGTTTCTGCTTGGAAGGAGTGAATATCTACACAAAATGACCGACGGCCGGTTTGTTTATACAAATGTATAGGGCCTCATTTTTATTTTTTTAATCATTTGTGTGTAAATAAAAAACTAAAGCATACGCTTACACGCGCGAAAAAATGACCACATTCATCTAAATTCCAATATAATTCCTCTTTTTTAGTTACTCTTAATTAAAAGGAGGATTCCAATATTTTCTTTGCCTCCAATAATCTTAAATAATTAATCAGCAGCCACATGACTTAAGACTTGTTATTTTTCCAGTTTAGATCACTTATATTTATATGGTCTATCAATGTGTTTACTTTCTCATTAATTTTACTTCTGGAGAATTAGGGTCTTATAACTAAAGCCTGTTTTTAGAAAATTATTGGCAGAGTCGTCCGAAATTTCTATAGCTGAAATGATTATAAGTATCCCTAAGTCGCCATCCTAGAAAAAATATTTAGTGCTAGCTTAATTCAACAAGCAAATATATCTCCTATAATAACAACTTGGTGTGGAAAAAAAAACACGTGGGCAGCTCGGCAATTATATTTTTTGTAGATGACTAGACGACAACAATGAATTTCCTCTTGCGTGAAGTGATGAAGTGATTTTTTTAATTATTTAAATTTTTTTTTTTTTGGCTGAATAAGTGATGAAATGATTCAAAGATAATATTACAATTTCCGATATTGTAACAGCTCGCTATTTTGTAACGTAGAGATAAAAGATTGAGATTAAAACTAAAAATACCTTAGGGTTTTGTTGCTGGATTCGACTTTGCATGTACATCTTAAGATAATATCATGATATGTCAATTAAAACTATATCTTTATTTACAATGTCATATTAAATCATATAAATTAGAAGATTATATTAGTTACATATATGTCATAGCATTATTACAGTGATATAAATAAAGTATATGACATTATTACAGTGATATAAATAAAGTAATATACGATTAAAATCCATTATTGTTTAATTTAGTCCTTTTGATTTCAAAAATTTCTGGCATTTGGTAAGCCCCATGCAGTACTAAGCAAATTACTAGCAAATTCTTTACACTTACACACCATCTTTCTTTTTTTCTTTGGCAGTGGAGATTGAATATAAATTTTTGCAATTAAATACAGTTTTTTATTTGGATTAGTGCTGTATTTTTTTTTTTTTTTGCTGAAAATTAGTGCTATATATATTTACGGATATTGTTCATTGAGTTATCTTTGTTAATTAATTTAGTAGGACAACAAGAAAGGTCTTTATTTATTTATTAAAAAAGGTGATTAATTGAATCAACTTTTTGTAGAGGGTAGGTTGAGCAAACTGTTGTATATGTTATTGTAGTTAAGATGGGAATTGGGAAACGATATTGGTGGTTTTATTTCTATTTATTTATTAATTTGAATTTTGAGCAGAAAGGTTTAAACTCTATATCATATAATAAAGTATAAAAGAATTAACTCTATATTATATAATGAAATGGGGTGTTGATTTGGAATCTACATAAATATTGGCGGTTTTATCTATTTTTGCACGCTAGCTAGCGTGAATTCAAAGATACTTTGAGGCCATCTCTTTTTGTTATTATTATTTTGTTTTAAGGATCAATATTCTTTTGTTAAATGCAAAGAAAAGACAAAAATGAAAATAAAAATTATTGTAGATTAAAATAGTAGTAGACATGGGAACCCGGTGTCGATTAATATTTTAGTTGTGGTCACACAAAGTAAAATCAAATATTAAGTTCTTCTACTGCCCATAATTGCTAGGATTCCCCACATACGTAGTTAAAGTATAATTTGATGCTTTTGGACGTCATGGGGATGAAAAACAGCTTAAAGTAACTGGTTCTTTTATTCATAACACAAAATATATATATATATATATATATAAATTGTCTTAAACCTAGCTAGCTATATTCGGCCGATCGAGGATTGGACAAAAAAAGAACTTCGGGTTTGGTTCATGTTTTTATACCAATTGACAAATAAATAAAGACAGAAATTATAATATAAATATAGTTCATTTTCAAAAAATGTTTAAGAATTTTTAAAATATTTGAGGTAAATAGAGTGTTTATGGTATGTAATTATAACCCTACAATGATGACCCATTAATACCAAGAACCACTACGGTGGATTTTCCGCAGCTTATGGTGTCACTTGCTGAATTACTTTCACCTCTTCCAGTGAAAACTCGTTTCCCACCATCTTCAACTTTTTCTTTACTTTCCACCGATCATAATGACTAAAAGAAACTAAAATATATTCCAATATATAATAAATATAATTATATCACTACGCTCATAAATTTAATCATCAAAGTCTTTTAAGAGAATAGAAACTTTAAAATAGACGTTGAAATCAACAATCATATGGTTGCTCAATATATATATATATATATATATATATATATGAAAATTGTTGTTTCATGTCTTAAAAAAAAAAAATCTAGAAAATTGAGTTGGAAAAAAAAAAACGATAAACGTGAAGGTGGTGGTAATGGAAGAGTTTTAAATTAAGAAAACTAAATAAGAAAATTATGAAACAAAAAAGGGAGAAGAAAACTCAAAGATATTAAACATGGACGTACTTACATTATACGGAATAGGAATAAGAGAAGAATTCACTAATGTGAGGAGCATTATGTGTTTCGTACATTAATTGAGAGAACACAATTAATATCTCAATATAGTGCATCTAATTTAAATAAGATTATAATCTAATCAAATCTCTTAAAATCACGGAAACAATTATATTAAATGTTACAAATAATTCAAATTTGTAACTATTTAATGATTCTAAAATCCAACTTTTTGGCTATAACAGAAATGTGGATCTCATTATATACCACCAATACTCTTTAGTATTGTACATAAATTTATTAATACTGGTGGCTAATTTGACTTGTATACACACGCGTCAAAAATTGGAAAAGAGATATCCGTTGTCATTTTGTGTATTGTGATTTGTGACAAAAGGAGAAAATTAACCTGAATTATATAAAACAGATTAGTAGTATTAAATATGTCAATTAATTACATGTAATGTAGGCTAATGATTATGTTTTGGCTAACACTGTCTAGACCGATCACCTGGCCGATGGAGGTACGTCGAATTGTAAAATGTCAAATAGTGTGTCGTGTCATGGTCTGGTAAATGGATAACACCACCACATGACTACTTGGTGACATCGCTTATCACTAGACCGCAAGATCTACAAAAGTAATATTCTTGATCATGGAAAAAGTAAAATATTAAAATATATATATATATTTATTTATACTACTACGGTAAAAGAAAGATAAAATTAATTATCTTTTCTTAAATTGGGCAATAGGCTTTTTCATGTAGTATTAGGGGATGTTTGGTGAGTGAGTTTAGTTTAAAATTTTAAAATTTCAATAGTAATTTTTTAGAAAAGATAAAATATTTTTTCAGAAAAGATAAAAAAAATTCAAAAAATAAAATAAAAATCATGATAAAAAAAATATAATTTAATTTAAACCGAACTAACAACCAAACGGGTCCTTGAAAAAATGGAAGTGAAATGTCCATGTCTCAGTCCACTTTTGGTGAATCTCCTCTTTGTCTATTTCGATATGCATACTGGGTAAGAGGAAAAATATACAAACAAAGGGAAATTAATATTACGTACCATTCAAAAAAAAAAAAAAAAGAAGGTAGTAAGTCGTATATTCCCACTCCAAAAGCAGTAAAACCTTTCCAACAAAAGATCATGATTCCAGTGAACTTGGTGAATAAAAAAGTCGTCACATGCACATTATCACATAGGCTTGCATCTCTAAAAAGCAAACTACAAAAATAGGCATTTTATTTCACTACAGGACCCTCTTCCTAGTATATTGCCTTTTTTTTCCTTAGATCTTTTTTTTTTTTTTTTTTTTTTTCCTCCTTATTAATATTCCCCTTCTTGTTAGTGGAGATGTTGGTGTGGTTTCCCGGAACATAAAACCTCTTTAGGCCTCCACCGTGAATCTTTTTTTATCAAGTAAACGAATTATAGAAGAACTGCATAGTTAAATTTTGTGGGCAAATTTTATACATGACCTATACAAGAGTGTTGGTGAAGAATATTTGTTGTGAGAAGAGAGAGTGTTGAAACTACCCCCCATAAAATAGTGGACAACTACCCACCCATATCTGAGAATGATCGGGAAAAAAATCGTATTTTATAAACATTTAGAGGAATTAGGAAATGATATCGCAACGTGAAAGTGAAATGAAATATCGTGAAACCATTACTCAGACAGATCACGCCGAGTAGATAATAAAGTTAAAAGTGAGTGGAAAACTTTTGTAAATAGACACAGTAAAAAGAAATTGAGGAACTTAAAAAGTTATCAATTTTAAACTTGCATTTGGTTTTCTAATTAGAGGTAAAGTTTTTAAGTTAAAATTAATTTAATTTTCTAAAAATTAATTATAAATTTTATTAATTTAAAAAAAATTAAAAAATATAATTCAATTAGAATTAAAATTAAATGTTAAATAAAGACTAACTTAGTTGTATGTATCTATAGATTATAATACAAATTCTGTGAAATGTGGACACGTGAATGACGAACACACGGGACAAGTCACCTGTCTTAAAACTGGAAATTTTAATATATATATATATATATAGAGGATGGTCTTAAATTCGCCGCTCTTAAATTGGCGGATGACATCCGACGGATAACTTGTGACCACTAGATGAAAGCTGAACGGTTAGATTTTGCTCTCCACATGCAAAAAGTACGTGTATTTATACTCTGACAGGCTATGATCCTATTCTGAAGTAAGAGAATAATAAAAAAAAATTTTGTGGCCCAGGTTCTATTTTAGCTGTTAAAAACAAAAAAAGCAACCGGAAGACCAGAAAAAAAAATATAAATAAATCAAGATGACGGGGCTATCGAACCTCGTAGAGAGTGTAAGTCATTATTTTTGGTACTTAAGTGTAAATTATGTCACAAATTTAACATATTTTTATATTTATGTTCATTATAATAATTAAAATTAATAAATTTATTATTTATAATATTAAAATAAATAAAATTATAAAAAAATACTTAAAATATGATTTTTCATCTAATTTTTTCTAAGTTTTGAAAGTCATTACTGGCCTTTTAGATGTTGGCATCAATAACCAATTAAACCTGGATCAGTTAATACAAATTTGATTGTATTTATTTATTTTTTTGCTCTGATTATTATATATATTTTTATATATATATACATAGATGCATGACCGTTTGCACTTTTTCAGGTTCAAACCGTAACTTTCATTATTCAATCAAAAATCAGCCGTTTGCATTAGGTTAGTGTCCAAATACAAAATATTTCTATTATTTATTTTATTTTTTTATTTTTTTGCGACTTTCCCAAATAAAAAAGTATATATTTAGGACAGAGGTTCATCAAAAAAATATTTTTTTTTTCTTTTTGAATCTATTCTAGTAATTCTAATACAAAGGGACTTTCAAAAGAAAAATCTAATACATAGGGTTATAGACTAATATATTGTAGTACAAATATAACAAATACAACAAAAAAAAAGAAAGTAACCAGTTTTGAGAATGAGTAATATCCCACATTATTAATATTACCAAATGTCATCAAAACCAACAATGATCATTGATAGTGTTGGTCTTCAACTCCGGTCATCAGAATATTCTGTTAAAATATTCTACTAGAATTTTTTTCCAACATGGATAGTCGGATGTCTTCGACTTTGTTCACCGATGTTGATCATCGCAGTACTCTAGCATAATATTTTGAATATTCTACTGTATTTTTTTTAACACGGATGGTCGGATGTCTTCATATTCTAGTAAAATATTTTGAATTTTCTACTATAATTTATATATATATATATATTTTTTTTCAACATACATGACCGGATGTTTCCGACTTTGATCGCATATCACCGGAGTATTCTTGTACATTTTGGTAACATAGAAGAATATTTTTTTTTTATATTTCAGCATAAATTGTCAAACATTTCTAACTCCTGTCGTGGGGCCAGTCACACGGAGCATTTTGTTAAAATATTCTTTATATTCTATCAAAATGTTTGTTTTTATCATAAATGGCTGGATGTTTTCGGTGCCGCTAGTCATCGGAGTAGTCTAATAGAATATATTTTATTAAACATATTTGGGTAGATTATCAAAAATAATTTGTCATAATACTCCTTTTATCAGAGCTGAAAATGTCCGGTCATCCATGTTAAAAACAAAAATATTCCGATATGTTACAAAAAAAAATTTATACTCTAGTAACAAACGGTGGCAATTGGATCCAAAGACATTTAGCCATCTATGTTGAAAACAAAAAATATTCCAATAAATTACTAAAATATTCTACCAGAATGCTCTGGTAACAGGTGTCAGCAACTTGAAGTTGGAGATGTTTTGTAATCTACGTTGACAGCAAAAAAATATTCTAATAGATTGTCCAAAATATTATTCCATAATATTTCAACGACCAGCGATCAAAACCAATGACTGGCACCGATAACCGGCCACTAGAGTCTAGAGATGTCAAAATGGCCCGGACTTAGTGGCTGGCATGGGTACAGTTGTGAAAAAGTGGACAGACACGGCACAATTGTTAATTGGGTCTAACCCAATACATTTAATTTAGTGGGCCGTGTTTGACGCAATTTCTTGACACGAAGCACATTAAGGGCACAACACATTAAGAGTAGTGCACGAGCACGAACATGATAAAGGTACGAAAATGGCACGATAGAGATACAATTATATATGTTAAATTTCAAATATTGTCTGTCAATTTTAATATGAGGGATCAAAACTGCTAAAAAAATAAATAAAAAAAATCAGGGATTAATTTACCAAAATTAAAAGTTCAAGGATGAAAGTGATAAAATATCCATAATTCATTGACTAAATGGATATATTACCCAAAAATTTATCCTAAAAGAAAATATTTCAGCTTCGTCCTCCTTCGCTCCCTTCTTTCTTAATGGCCCATAGCTATATGAAAGACTATAAAAATGTGGGCCACGAATTGAACATAGATTGTCGTTTTCATATGTCATACAATTTTTTTCATTTTAATTTTACATCATACTTATAACTGAGTTACACTTCTAAATACATATTGCCACAACTCTACCGATCATGGCTACAATTTTTCCATTATGTTCTTTTCATGCATATAAATTTATCATTAACTCCTTTATGTTATTATTTTATTTCCCTATCCACTGACATAAATATTTTGTTAATGCTTTGTCATTATGTTTCGACCCACCCTCGTTCCTTCAACATTAAACACTTGTAAAGCCAACCTATACCGCATGAAAAAAGCTAGCCTCCACGTTGGTGCCGGATGCAAACGGTATCAGATTTGTGACAAACTATATATATATTACTATTACAAAAAAATAAAAATAAAAATCCACAACAGTATAAAAAAAATTATAGTGGAAAGTGTTACGCCGATAAAAAGGCACGGCACGTTATAACACATTTCACGACTGTTAAAAACTATCATAATATATCGAAGTCTTCAACATATATACCACGTCTATTTCTATTAGTTAGTGTGAAAACAAACAAATAGCCTCACTACTCTACTCAATAATGTGATCTAATTGATAAAGCATTAGGTCCTATTGAAAGAGTAAATGTACAGTTCCGATCCAAAGTTACTTTTCCTTGGAATTAAAGGGAACTATAATTATATGCCGAAAAAGAGCTATCATGCTTTCATAGTCAACCACCTGGCGTCCTACTCACAGAATTGGGGCACATAGATGGGTAATGATAGATCAATGGCAAGCTACTTTACCGGTGATAAGGAAACATGAATATTGAAGTGGGATTTACACACATTAGTGGCAATATTCGGTTTTTACATCATACAAGACAAATATGTCGAACTAGATTGAATATTAATGCAAAATTGTCCTGTACCACCAATATTTGTACCCAAATCCCAACCCTACTAATACTATACATGTGTGTGTGTGTGTGTGTGTGTGTGTGTGTGTGTGTGTGTGCACTAACAAATCACAATGAGAAGAGGTGTCACAGCACTCGGTTACCCAATTTGTGCATTTAATTATTAGTACATGGATAGCGCGTAGAAACATAATGTCTCTTCATGCTTTCATGCTCATATATTTTAAGGTTACGGATTACCAATGAATTTTTATAATAAAATATTTTAACATTCTCTTAAGTTTACCTTAGCACATATAGAATAAGAAAAATAATAGAGTTAATTTTACAGATAAGGGGGTTATCAAACTCAAACCGGTAAGAATTTTATTTATTTCTTTCTTTCTTTTTTTTTGCTACTGGTTAGATTTTTTTTTTTTTATAAGGAAAAAATGCTTTAACATTAATATAGAGTTACAAACAAAACAATACAATGCAAAGATCCCGCAATTGTACGGTCATAACCTTCAACTATCAGTACAAACAACTAACGTATAGTGGGAATGGCGTAAATCTGAGATCCGAAAAAGGGTAAGTACCTTGACACGCCAGAAATGAGCATGCATCAAGCTCTACTTAACAAAGCCCCAACCAATGACGGAGACTGCCGATCAATTAGGAGCCAAGACCTCAGATCGCAAAGATCACCAAACACCCTGCATAGCTACAAGTCTAGTAGGACCAACAAATCGCTAAGATCTAAATATGGCGAACAAACCACTAGCCTAGATGATGGGAAGACCATCGTTATTATTAAGGACTGAAAACAAATATACCAAAATAACAAACAAAACCATATATGCATATGACACGCAGTTATTACACCTACACACAAACGTACTAAAACAAAAATGAAAATCTACCAATACTGTAAAAGCCGCAAATAAGAAAATTACCACCACAACCAAAGTAGACAGCCTGAAAGTGTCGTCAAAGCCACAACCCTTCCCCTCCTCTATTTCGCCGAAACGCAAGCCTCCCAACCCTGCAATCACCTCTACACCTAGTAACCTCCCTGCAATAGTCAGATTTTCATCCTTAGAGCCGAAAAATCGACGAAAAGCAAGACGCCGCCACCTGTTCCCGACCGACCAAGAGGCACACCCTCTAAAAATCCTAAACATCCCATGAGAAGAGAGAGAGAGAGAGATAATTTTTACTGGTAGCTAGCACAATGAAGCATTTTCATTTGTTTCCCTCACTGGTAAGAATTTTAATTAGTTTGTATTAGTTGGTTTAGATGTATTTTGTGAATTTAACTATCGGTTATAGAAATTTAAAACTCCTAAACTAATCAAATATTTAATATTATTTTTATAATTTTTAAATATTAAAGAAACTGATATTAAAAAGTTCAATAGAGAATAACTCTTATTACACAACCAATTCAAATTTAATATATAAATGACAACAATAATTTGATTTATTGAATCCAAATCAGCCAATCCTCGTAAATATGATTTGGTTTAATTTAAGTTTCCTAAAAAAAAAACCGATCATAAGATTCCAAAAAACCTTGACATTTTAAATTTGGTCGATATGAGTTTTTTAAACGACTAATTTCATTTTGTTTTTTTCGTAATAAGGAGATGGGATGCATTTTTCACAGTTAAATCTGAGAGTTAAATATTATTCAACCAAAAAAAAAATCTGAGAGTTAAACATTAATGATGCGAGTATGCATATATATATATATATATATATATATATCACACGGCCAACAAGAAGCAGGCAGATGTCGACGTTTTAAACTTCTCTACCACAATAAATTCAGAAACTATATATATATATATATATATTATTTGAGATTGGATTTGAAATCACAACGAAAATCTTTTTTAACGGAATTTAATAAGAAATGAATTTATTATATATAGACTTACAATTGAAATGATGAGGAGAATTCATTGGTCGACGAGTAAATGGTACAATCACTATTTTTTGGTTTTTTGTTTTCCTGAATAATCTCTAATTATTTAGCAGACAGAAAAACTAAAAAAAAAAAAGGGATCTTCTTAAAATATTGAAGGGTTTAAATCGAGGAATTGTTGTTGAAATTATAATGGCATGAGCTTTATCTTTGTTTGTAACAACCTAGCTGCATAGGCTCACCGTCCTTGAATTTCTAGTCGTTCAAATTTTTGTCACCCTTACCCACTAACTAATAGTGGAGGGAAATTGGGAATTAGGCACTGGCTTTTGAAAATTCTCTCCCTCTCTATAGCTTTTCAACCTCTGATATTGTGAAAGGCAACAAAAATTACTAGAAGTCGTTGGTAGCCATATTCTCTCTTTGCGGTACTGCTTTACTCTTTTAATTAATATAACATATATAAAATATCAATAGTTAATTCTTTTTTGCTTGACACGTGTACTCAAGATTTCATCCTCCTTTTTTAACTGTCCCTTTTTCTTGCTTTTGTTTCACGTATCAATCTTCTTTTATTTATTTATTTATTTAGTTTTCACCTTTTACTTTTCCTTGCTTTTGTCTTTCTCTCCCTCTACACTCTTTCTCTCCCTCTCTCTCTAAACTTTTTCTTGGTTTCGCCGTTTTGTGCTTTTTCGTGTTTTCTTTTTGAATATTCGAATTTATAAGACAACCATTTTTTTTTTCAGTTTGCCCCCCTTTTTTTTTTTTTTTTCACAACTATGACCCTATTTAAACATCATTTTCTTTGTTATCTTTCTAACTTAGGCTTCGTTTGGTTCACCCATTCAAATCACTCAACTCAAATTTTTTTTTATCTTTTTCCCAAAAAGTTTTTTATCTTTTTTGAAAATTCAAAAAATTTACTATGCAAACTTAAAAATCTCAACTCAAACTGGTGAACCAAACGGACCCTTAATTTTATAGTATAAAATTTTAAGATAAATAAAACAAGTTCTATATTAATATTTTTTCTCTTAATACATTTCAATTTTTTATAATTTTTGACTTCAGCCATTTAAACCCATACATCAAAAGTATAATAATTCAACTCAAATTCAACCCAAAAAACTCAATTCAAACCCGTGCACTAAATGCATATTACAATGTTGCTTTTCAAATATTTATTCTCACTTTTTCATTATTTTTTTTTCATAATTTCTTTACTTTTTTAAATCTTATATTTTTAATTTATGCCTATTCAAGTACTTGTACTTTATTTATTATGTTTAAAGATATGTTTTTTTTTTTTTCAATTTTGTTTATACCTAAATATTCTTCTTAGGACTTGTTTGGTAATCAAGTTCATTTCAAACTAAAATGTACTTTTTTATCTTAAATTTTGTCTTTTTGAAAATTTAACAAAAATTTTCAACTCAAACTTAAAATTTTCAAACTCAACTCATTCACCAAATAAATCCTTAATTAAATTCAAACAGACATTTCGACGAACACCTTTGCTACACTTCAACTACCGATCCTACTTACCACTATCACATTTCCAATCGTACGCTTTTCATTTAATTTTCCAAACTTAAAAAAACATTTTCGACATATTAATTGCATTTTCAACCGTGGTCCCTTCTTCCGTCATATCCTCATCGGGTTACTTCCTGTTTTACAACTTTGCCGGTTCCTTTGTACTAATGCCCGTTTCTACCGCACGATTATCACTTAGATAATACCTCCCGTCTTCGTTGCACACTCCGTTTTCATTTTGCAAGCAAAACGACAATGATTATGGAACCTCCTTCTTCTATTACCAAAATATAAAATGAAAACCAAAAATAGTTGCAACGCCCACTTTTAACCCGTTCATCCACTGACACCGGTTTATAAACCTTTTCTATGTCCCTCGACCTCTGCTGACCATACAAATCAAGGTCAACAGACGCCACTGTTTTTGGAATTTCAAAACTCCATTTTGGACCATCGGACCAAAGAAGCTCCCTATATATATATATATATATATAATTGACTTTAATTTATAAAATAGCCCCTCTTGAAAAGTTAAAAACTTCATTTTATTCTTCGATTGGTTAATGTCATGAGTAATATGATTAGTTAGCGACATGTGAGATGTTTGTGAGAAGTTTGAAGTCTATTTCACGTATGTGATAGAAGCCTTGAATTGGATATATTTAGGTGAATATTATAAAAACTCTCAATTAATCCAACTTATTTGTGCTTCTAATTTAAAAAGAGAGGAGGGAGAATGAGATTGAAAATTCCAAGTCAAAAAAAGTTTTCTTTTTTTCCCTTTTTCCCTCGTAAAATTGCAATTGAAAATTTCAAGCCAAAAAAGTTTTTTTTTTTTTTTTTTTTTTTTTTCCTTTTTCCCTCGTAGAATTGCAATTTCATAAGGTGCTGTGGAGCAAATAACAAATGCCAATCCGACGATTTTGACTGATTGTCTCCTGTGTTTGAACGACTATGATGTTTATCATATTATTTCATCGATTAATGAAAACAAATTTATACTATTTTGGCTAAAGTCTTACTTGCATATAAGGTTATTAATACATTTTGTTCTCAAGTTTAATTAAGGCGTAATACCATATTTAGTACCGTGATTGCATACATATAATCTAACAGTAATTTCACACCGATTCTATCAGAAGGTGTAGATCTCGAATCCCCTTACTTCAAAGTTAAAAAAAATAAAAAATACTACAATCAGTATACAATTCAAGTGGCTAAAATATGTCCTAATGAAGCCTTGTTTAATATTAATTAGTGATCAAATACTGCACATTTCAAAATGTGATGATTTTGGATATTTTTATAATGTTTTTTCTGGCCAACAATTTGTAATATTAAACATCCTCTTGGTAGAATCTGGAGCCCCTTCTTTTTCTTTTTTTTTTTTGATGCTCAACATCAATTAAAAACCCATACATACTTGAACCACTTCCTCCATGAAACCCCTTTTTTTTGCCCAATATTGTCCAATTACGTCCAATTAATTTTTCTATAAATGGACGGACGGCAGAATATTGTTACTCAAGGATTTAAAAAACCAACTTTATGACGATAGATAAAATTCTTCAAGGACAATTTATGTAGATACACAAAACATATCCACTAATGATACACAAAATATACCCATTAATGGACTAGCTACTTTTTTTTAATTTTTTAATTTGAATTAGAGGGTGTCAAACTCTATATGTTATGATAGAATCACATGTGAAATTAATCACTATTGAGTTGTGTCTATAACAAGGTGGACATTTGATTTAAAAAAAAAAAACTTAAAACAGATTTATTAAGATTGATAACAGCTATATTAAATAGGTTAAACGTGATTATGTGAGCGAGTACGGCATTAGTTTGAATACTAATTAATTTCCTAAGTTGACCTTTATTATAACTAAAAGTAATGTCTTTTCGTATAAAAATTTGTTTCTACTAGGTGATGAGTCAATCATACAACAACCCGAGTGATCACAAGTCATCAAAGGCGACGAAATTAACTACACATTTTTAACGAAAATCAAATTAAGCCTTGGAGACAACGGTCCAAAGTATTAGGTCTGCCGTCCGCCTCCAAGTTTTTTTTTTTTTTTTTCTTTTCTTTTCTTTTAGATCGAGAATAGATATCTAAACTCTATACATTATAATTTAAGTAAATGTGAAATTATCATTAAATTATAACTGCAATCAAATAAAAGCTTACAAGTTAACACCTTCTTGTTGGAGATTTTTTAATAATCTTTTTTTTTTTTTGGGTGAATAAATATAAATTTTATAGATTATCATTTTTTATTTATTTCAAAGTGATCAAATAGTAGAACTGTATCTTGCCAACAGATAGCAATACACTTTTTCATAATTTATCATAAAATTTTCAATTCTCAAAAGCAAAAGTATTTTCTGTTAACACAGCAAACCAAATAATTAAACTTCATGAGTGAAATAAATAAATAAATAAATAATTTAACACTTCATGACAAGAAAAATCAAATAATAATTTAGCATCTACATCTAACTCTATCATACAGTGAAGAGTTCGAATTCTTGACCTTTAAGTATAAAAATAAAAAAAATAAAAAACCAAATAATAGCGGGGAAAAACAAGAAAAAGATACTCTATTTGTTTTCTTTTTCCTTTTCTTTGTTTAGAAGAAAGAAATATATCTGAAAGCTAGTTCACACCATGAAATTTTGATCCAAATTTTCAGATCCAACCAGCGAGGCCACCACTTTGGTAAAGAAAAAGCTAAGGTGTACAATATGCTTCAATAAACATCAATCTCTCCCACTTTTTCTTTTTTCCAGAAATTACCATGCAATTAATTTATTAATAAGATTCCTTTTTAAATAATAATTAGACAAAAACTGTCTGTTTTATATACTTTTTTAATTATAAAATAATTTTCATCCGGGTTAGAAATTGTGTACTGTTGATAGTATAATACAAGCTTTTATTTCTTTATTTATGTTTATTTTTTATAAAGTCCCGTTTGTACAACTAAAATGCTTTATAATGAAAGAGAATCGTGAGAACTGATAACTTGAATATCTTCCACCATAAGTGATTACGTCACCCACAAATAGACAATGACGTCATTCCCTATGTGTAAGCCAAGTCACACACGCGTCACACCAAACAATGCTTGAACACAACTGATTTTTCACATATAAAACTAGCACAATGCAATCCGAATTCTCTGCCCACAAAGTGTTTGATGAATCGCCCCATCGGAAAAAACACACATATTTTCCGTTCAAAACAAAAGGTGGACTAGAACTAGAAGGAAGGAAAGGAAGCCATGGGAGAAGTAGCGGGTGGTGGGATTGTTGTGGTAAACTGCGACAGTGGTAGTAGGACCAATGTTGCGGATTCATTTTCACGAGACCGGCCGTTTAACGCCTCGACGAAAAGCTTCGATTCGTTTCGAATTCATAGTGTTACGGACAGTCCGGCGAGAGATCAGGTGATCAGTTTCGCGCCGTCTTCTCTGCATTGGCCTGGCCGAGAGCTGAATCCGCAGGACGCCTGGCTTCCCATCACGGAGTCGCGGAATGGCAATGTTTTCTCTGCTGTTTTTCATGTGTTGTGCTCTGGGATTGGCTTCCAATCCCTGCTCTTGCCCGTCGCATTCGCTACTTTTGGCTGGTAAGTTTGTTCGCTCTTTTTTTTTTTTTTGAAATTTATATAATTTATTACAGAATTATATATGAAATTATTATTAAACTATATTATTATTCACTCTGTTTTTTGATAGTGAAGTCTGTACACTCTGTTTTTACTTCGAAGTTAGAATTCTTTGATGAGAAACATCACACAGAAAAAATATTATTCTTGAAACCGTCGTATTTTCATCATTTTTTTCCGAAGAAAATCAGTTTTTTTTTTTTTTTTTTTTAATAACATGAAGAAATGATAATAAAAAAAAGATGATGTTATTTCGTTGCGTTAAATGATTGTTGGTCTTTGTTTTTCTTTTTCTTTCGATTTGATGACGATAGGGAGTTTGAGCTTTCGAGATTTTCCGAGCTAGTTTATCATGTCCTAATAAGTCGTTGAAGGGTCCAGACAAAAAACTGGTCAGAAGTCTTTAACGTCATCTTTTTCTTTTTCTTTTTCCTTTATTTATTTATTTATTTAATTCTTCCTCTGAGTCTACGCTTTTTTGGTGATCATTTGGAATCTGCAACAAAAAAAGAAAAAAAGAAAAATTACTGGTTCACACGTTTGATTCGCCTTCCCAAGAAATGTGAGCGTATTTATTTCTTCCAAGAAAAAGGTTCTAATTATATATATATATATATTTTTTTTTTTTTTTTTAATTAAAAAAATGTAGCAATTTTTTCGAAGTCAAGTAAAAGGTACAAATTTTTTTCTTTATTTTGCTTTTTTTTTTTTCCCTAAAAATATATTAGAACTATTATTTTTATTTTTTTATTCTTTTCCCTTACTATAAGGTAAATCATGAGCACAGCTAACATGAAAATAATGGGCAGAAAATCCTGTGATGTGATACACAATCTTTAAACAGAATTATTTAGATACATGGAAACTCAACTTTTAGTAAGGAAAAAATAAAAAATATATATAAAGTTTTTAAAGTAAAATTGATTAAAAGAAAAAAAGAAAAAAAGCTTATGGGGCGAAATCCCTCTGTGCGGTGTCATGGATAGTTCCGTCCTTTTAAGATCAGAAATGTATTGAATTGCATTGAAACACGTTGAATATTCTCGAGATCATGAATGTAGCGAGTCCATCAATCGTTAATCGCAGACCAGAAAAATTTAGCCGCCCCACCCCACCCGAGGGTGACCACTAGCAGGCCAATGGTGAAACAATTTCTTACTATCGTTGTCATGTGCGCCCCAGTCATATGGCGATTGTTTGACCTATCATAATCCAATATATGTATATGTATATGTGTGTGTGTGTGTGTGTGCGGTCCATTGCATAACACTACTAGATGTCCATATCAAAATAATTTGAAATTTTAAAGGAGTAGGAAGGATATTTTGTTTTTTTCTCTAAATTTTTTTATTTTTTATTTATTTTAATTTTTTGGTAATGGTTGTAGGGCATGGGGAATCATAAGCTTGTCGCTGGTTTTTACATGGCAGCTCTACACTACGTGGCTTCTTGTAAATCTCCACGAATCTGGTGATTCTGGAGTCCGTTATAGTAGATTTGTCCACCTCTCAATTATTGCCTTCGGTTAGTATCTCACCCTAATTTAAGGGAAAAAAAATATAGAGAGAGATTAATTTGAATTAAAGAATTTGAACTATCAACTGTTGTGAAATCAAATATAAAATTATTATTAGCTAACATCTCTAACAACAAAACAAATCTTCACAATACTTTACTAAAAAAAAAAATAAATTATTGCATTAGTCCTCAAAATTTCAAATAGGTGAGAATTTGATTTCTAAATTTTATTTTTTAATGAAAATATCCTTGAACCCATAATATATATATATATATATATATATATTCACGATTATAGGAGCTTATAATCACATTTCAGTTTTGGAAAAAAAAAAAAAAAAAAGGTGGGTCCAACCATCTTCTTCTTTTTTTTTTTTTTTTTTTTGAAAGGGGACCTGTACAAATTAGAAAATAAAGTTCTTTGATAAGACATTAAATTATTTTTCCCATGAAATCGGGGTTACCTAACCTTACCTTTTTTTTTTTCTTTTTTTTTTATTTAAAGTCCTAACCTTACCTTTTTACCAAATGTATGTACTCTTATTTAATTCAATTATTTTATTCACATAAAGACATTTTACAACCACACTAATTTTATTACAAATATTTATAATTTTTAAGCCAAGTAATTATTAGAATAAGAATTTAATTCCTCCCCATCGATACATGTGATCAATGTTAATCGTATTTAATTATATTTTTAAAACGCTGTAATGATACTAGACGGTCACTAGTGGTGGAAACACATCCTGCTCAAAGGGGTCACATACCACCATTTAGAGTTTGACATTTTTTTTATAATTATTATCGCATATAATTTTTAAAAATAATTAAATTTCTCCCCTACCTAATTGAAAACATATTTTGATACCATCACTTGATAAAAACTTAAAATTATACTCATCAAATAATGGAGAATTCTTACTGTATCTCTAATTATCTTTTCAATATTTTAACTTGTGCCCCCAATAAAAGAATTTCTTAGACACTAATGGTGAAGTTTATCATTTCTCGAAAAACATGACAGACCAAAATATCATTTTCAGAAATAACTTAAAAAATAATTATACAGTAAGATACAAAATTCACCTTGCCAGTCGGGCTCTTTCTTCAACACCCCTATATGTATCAAATTATGTATTTTAAAATAAAGTATTTATTTTTATGTCATTTTGATCAGTTCTAACATTCCGAACCTTGCACACTGTCCCTAGCATAGAAAGCTCCAATAACTAATTGCAAAACATTGTTTTGAAGGTGCAAAGCTAGGAAAGTTGCTAGCCATCTTCCCGGTGATGTATCTATCTGGAGGAACTTGTGCGATGCTGATAATCACAGGAGGCGGGACGATGCAACTTTTCTTCAGGAATTTATGCGGGGAAGGGGCGGATGCCGTATGCGACGGCAAGGCGCTGAGCGGGGCACAGTGGTTCTTGGTGTTCACTTGCATGGCCATTCTCGTGGCTCAGCTCCCCAACCTTAACTCCATCACTAAGGTCTCTCTCATTGGCGCCATCACAGCCATTACCTACACTTCTATCCTTTGGGCTCTTCCCATAAGCAAAGATAGGCCCAACCCCATTTCTTACCACCCACTCCAAGCAAACGAGTCTGGCATGGACAAATATGGTGCTATTTTCAATGCCATTGGGATTATTGTTCTTTCTTTTAGAGGTCACAACGTCATCCTTGAGATTCAGGTATTTTTTTTTTCAACGGTATTTTTTCTCATAAGAAGTTGAATTTACTATTTGAATTGTGAGTTTAAATCTATTATCCAAGCGGGAGCTAAACCTATAAAATTAATGTAATGCAGGCGACATTACCGTCAAGTATAAAACAGTCATCACGTAAGGCAATGTGGACAGGGGTCATTATCTCCTACATACAAATAGCCATGTGTTTATTTCCCCTAGCCATAGGTGGATTTTGGGCATATGGAAACAAGGTCAGACCAACTCTTTCTAACTACTTTGGTAAATCGATTTAAGGAGATTCTACGATGAGATGCCCTCTTCGTTGTTTTTCCAGTATGACAATTGACGAGATTTAAAAAATGACAGATACCAGCAGAAGGGGGAATTCTAAAGGCGTTATCGGAATTTCACAAAGAAGACATCTCCAAATTTGTGATGGGCGTAATTTACTTCCTAATAATAATAAACTGCATATGCACATTCCAAATCTATTCCATGATAGTTTTCGACAACTTGGAGTCGAGATACACCGGCATCAAAAAAGAGCAATGCCCTAGGTGGGTTCGCACCACAATCCGCCTCTTCTTCGGAGGCCTGGTTTTCCTAATATCGGTGGCGTTTCCATTCTTGGGAAGCTTGGCACCACTTATTGGAGGCCTCACAATGCCCTTGACATATGCCTATCCTTGTTTCATGTGGATATCAATCAAGAAACCTCGCAAAAATGAAGCAATGTGGTTTGTCAATGTGGGACTCGGTTGCTTAGGCCTCATTTTGTGTGTCTTGCTTGTTGTTTCAGCGATATATAACTTAGCGGACAAAGGTCTACATGCCAATTTTTTCAGGCCTTAGTCACATTTTTACTTAATTATAAGATTAACAGATATGACCTTACAGTTGTATACAGATCAGGGCAAAGTTGTATAGTTCCATTGATATATAGCAGTGGTTTTTTTTTTTTTGCTCAAGAGAAAGCAGTTTAATTTGAAATCAACATAAATACATGCTTTGTTTGTTGGGATTTGCAGGTAAATGGTCATTTTTTAAATAACTTTTTTAGTAAATGATTGAAATTTTGTAAAAGTAAGAAAATAATAGTTTTTTAAATAGTTAATTAGCGATTATCAGTTAGTCAATCACTAATTGATTAATATTGATATGTATTTTTCTCAATAATTGACTGCGGTTGATTATTGATTAACTATGATCAACCACTGTTTAACTATTATCTTCTTAAAAAAAAAAAAATTATGGCCATTAATTTAGTCTCTATTTGGTATTACGGTTGGAGTTGAAATTTTTAAGTTAGAGTTAATTGACTTTTTAAAAATTAGTTATAATTTTTATTGATTTTTCAAAAAAAGACAAAACTGAGATGAAAAATTTAAGTTTGAGTTAATTTACCAAACATAGTCTTAAATAAGAGTTTAAGAACTGCTTTTTTTTTTTTTTTTTTTTTTTTTAACCAAATTTTTCTTGTTTATTTAATTTTAAAGTGTGGTGTTCGGGACTTCAAGAATGTGCACACAATATGCTAGTATCGAGATAGGATGATATTTACTTCACTTACAATCGTCGATTAATGTAAATGCCCATTTATCTAAATTTTTTGTCTTCCAACGAGCTCAGCAGAGTGCTGCATTCCCTAAATCTTGGTTCTATAATTAGATCTGGACCATATATTTTTATCATTATGTATCTGTAAGAGAAAATTAGGCCATCTACAATGCAAACGCGAATACTAAAGTTATATGTAGTACAAAAAATATGAAAGTCTTGTTCTATTTTGTAGTGCAATCCATGATAGATGCTATTTCAAATGCAATATCTACGTTTTCAATAAATTTTAAGTGTTAGGATATTTAGCACGGTCAACCCAACTACCAAAAAAAAAAAAAAAAAAAAACTCGTCACTCTTTGATAATTTGTCCTCCAAACTTTTAATAGACAATTTAGTATTTAATTTTCTAAATAATTACAATGTACTCAATTTGATTAAACTTTCCGTTAAATTGATCATAAAAAGCTCACCGCGGTACGTCCTCATGTGAAAACAGAAAACCCATTTTCAATAAGGGGGAAAAAAAAGAATCTAATGTAAATCTTCCAAATTCAAATCTTTGATTTAATATAAATATAAAAAAAATGGGTATTTACAACAATATAAAAAGCTGTTATATATACTATTTTGTTATACGAAAAGAAGTAACATAGTAGTGACTTTTACTCTATATTTTACATTGCGTATGAGCAAAGGACATACGAATCTAGATACGTGAATCAATTTAAAAGCTAAAAGTATTTGTGCCAATTGGACTGCAAAACCTTGAACATCATTGCCAAATTGCACGTGATCATCGTACTATGATGCGAGGCCATTACTCCTCATCTCGAAAACTAAGCACGCCGGCGACCATGTTTCACCTCTTGATGAGTGCAGACATGAGAGATCACCGTCCACACCGACCTTTGCGGTTTTTCTCCTCCCGATAACCGACCACGCCAATTGTACCCATCTCTTTGATTCTTTTCATCGTATTCCTCAGTTTCATGCCATGTCAGCCGCACGTGCTCTCTCTCTCTCTCTCTCTCTCTCTTTCTCTCTCAAATTGATTTGGATCAACCTTGGCTTGGCTTTTATAAATAACAACGTATGTCATGGCTCTTAGATCATGTTCTGATCAGTTTCACGTATTGCATTTGTACTTAAGGGCTTTGTTTTTTGTCAAAACTTTCGATAATTAAGGTTGGCATCATGGCCGAGGAGCATCAGAAAGAGCATGGAAGCGAGACCGCCTCAACCGGTTGTGGGATGTTTGATTTCTTGAAAAAGAAAGAAAACGATGATCATGCGCCTAAGGAAGAGCTTCAACATGGGAACTCTAGCTCGGTAAGCCTTGTAGCACTAACTACGTACTGATTCACTTGTTTATTTTAATATATTGTGACAAGATAATTTGAGATTTTTTTTTTTTGGAAATTTGGTAGTCTAGTAGTGATGAGGAGGAAGAAAATGGGGAGAAGAAAAAG
Source organism: Ficus carica (assembly GCA_009761775.1). Lineage (NCBI taxonomy): Eukaryota > Viridiplantae > Streptophyta > Magnoliopsida > Rosales > Moraceae > Ficus > Ficus carica. The sequence continues at coordinate 8,305 of CM019748.1, read as the reverse complement.
AAGAAGGGGTTGAAGGACAAGATCAAGGATAAGATATCGGGAAAAAAGGAAGGAGAACATACTGAGCACGCAGAGAAAAACAATGGTGTTGTGTATGCAGAAGCAGGAGCAACTCACCCTGAGGAGAAAGGATTTATAGACAAGATTAAGGAAAAGCTTCCTGGACAGCACAAGAAGGCAGAAGATCATGGCACCTCTGCAGACTCCGCTGCACATGGAAAGTCCCCGAAGGCGAGTCAAAGGAGAAGGGACTACTCGAGAAGATTAAGGAGAAGCTGCCCGGGGGCCACAAGGACGACGAGAAGCCGAAGGAAAACTAGAATGCAACCTTGTTAAGAAGGTTGGTTGTTGTGTTTGCTTGCTTTGTGTTTATTTTGTGTCGTATTCATAGGTGACTGTAGCGTCAAAAAGCACCTCATGTGCTCGTCTAAGCAAGTCAGTTATCTTTTGTAACTCCTGAAGTGTAGTAAGTAGTTTGTTTAATGAACGCCCAGAAACTTGACTACAAGTTTGCTCAACCAACCAAACAGCTTATCCGAAGACTAGAATCTGATGCCAAACAACAAATTTCTTCACTCGAATACCGATTCTTACTAACCAAACACTGGAACGACACAAGACCATCAACATATGTAATTACAGTTGTTTAACGTCGTACAAAAATGTTTGAACATGAGGCTGCAGTTGTTTAACGTCGTACAAAAATGTTTGTTTTTGAACATGAGGCTGCAGTTGTTTAACGTCGTACAAAAATGTTTGAGCTGCAGTTGTTTAACGTCGTACAAAAATGTTTGAACATGAGGCTGAAGCCATTTCAAAACCTCTACAACTCAACATAATTATAAAATAAAAATAAATAAAAATAAAAATAAAAATAAAATAAGAGGGAGAGAAATAATTCAGTGATAGATACAGGAATCAGCCATTTTAAAGGGCTTGCCCAGCTGGTTGCCCCGAAGGGTGACAGGGCATCTGACTCGTCGATAAAACTTGGACCTGACCAATTGACCCAGAATATAGGCCCTGGATCTAACCACAAAGGTCAGGTTCAGTGGAACGACAACATTATCAATGGTATTTCTAGCACCACCTCCAATAACTGAGAGCCCACCATAAAGAGGCACTTGGGACCCCAGCACTGTTGTCACTGTCGTACGTTGACTCTTCCTCCTCTGATAAAACTTCTTCATCTATTGTCGTTTTTCCCAACCAAATACATATATACACATATCAGTTCGTCAGAAAAAGCTCGTAATTATTAACTAGTGGGGATATAGACAGGGACAGCGTAACGAACTTTTAAAGGATGCAAATCCAACAAATCATCAACTCTTTGGTATCACAAAAAAAAAAAAATTTAAATAAATCTCTTATTGATAAATTAAGAATGAAAAATAACAGTATATTTAGATGTAAATTTAAAAATATCAATATCCACGAGAATATTTGCAAAAATAAATAAATAAAGTGATTGAAAACTTTAAATAGTATAGATCACAAATACCTTATTTTTTTAAAGAAAAGCTTTGGAGTATTAATTTACAGATATTTGCCTAGAACTGTAGAACTTCTGTACTGTCGATATTTGCCTGGATAGTTTACTTTTTTTTTTATTTAATTTTTTGAATTTGTGTTTAAAAGATATTTCCGTATCCTGAAATTTTGGCGATTTTTCATCATTTATAAATGACAACTTTTTCCGTAATCATCCAAAACAAACACAACTTTTGGGGACCAACTCAACCAAAGGCCAGCTCTAGCTAAAATACCACACTGCCATTGGAGGACTGGGTTCCAAACCTACCTTCCACAACTGTAAACGGAGAATGTGGGATTCTAAAGAAAATTGCTGTTTAACTCAACGGGATTAAACCGTATTCTCTCGCAATACATGAACCCCATTTAGTGGAATCCAGAAAATGAAGCCCATTTTATTATGAGAGAACCCGTTCAATTTCGTTGAGTGCTCCTTTGTAATTCTTAAGAGTGCATTGGTTGGAGGGAGGAGAGGTGGGTTAATCCATTATTTGATTGAAGAGGTGAGGTGGAAGGAGAGAGGGATTCAAGCTATTCATTCCATTTAAATTTAAAAAGACTATTTTACTCTAAAAAAATTTATTAACAAACTTTATACATAGATAATTAAGTAATTAGATAAATAATTATCGTCTATCTTTTTTAACTCTTCTTCTTTCTTACTACTTTATCCTTCACATTTCTTATTCCACCAACTTTTCCCATCCCTCTGACCAAACGGAGCCTAGAGGAAAGTAGCAAGTAAATTGATTCCTCTTTTCACCACCAAAAAAAAAAAAAAAAAAAAAAAAGGTGTGATGTATAAAGTATACTACATACTTTTTTCTTTTGCAGAACTACAACTGACTGCTAGCTTTCCTGGCATATAAATTGGGGTTTGCTTGACACTATTGGATAAGATAAAGTTTAAAAAATTGCTATATGGCCTAATTTTTACTCAAAATCTATATTTCTTAAGTCTTTAAAATAAATGAAAGTTAAATTTTTTTTAACCTATGAAATAAATTCTGACACATCTACGTCAGGTTAAAACTAATAAGGGACAAATAGAATTGTATAAGTCGTCCAAATTTCCTCAACAACACGACCAATAAACACATGCACACAAGATAAAGAGGAGCAGTACTTTCAAAACAGATATTTTTGCTCAACGAATGCTTCAACCAGAAACCTTAAAAACAGATAAAATATAATTAATAATTCTCAAACGTGTTGAGTAAGGTTTAAAAACGATCTTATCCGTTAATTTTTCATAATCCAACGGCTTAAATATACGTGTGCATCTCAAAATATTATCCCGATATATTGTTGAATTATACAGAAAAGTGTGTGTGTCCAAAAGTTGGCACTTGCAAACTTCTCGTTAGCAAGATTTTTGGCTGAATTCTCCTAGGCCATATCAAAAACACATTAACCATGCTAAAACTATCTAACGCTGAAAATCGGTTTTGACATACCCTGCTTAAAGTTCACACTTTCTTTTTTTCTTTTTTTTTTTTCAATAATTGAAGTTCCTACTTTGAACCAATAAAGACAAGCCCGTCCAAGTTATCGTTGGAAGTTTCAAAACTCTTTTAAAGACCGTTAGATCAAAATCCATGGATATAAAATGGTGAAGCACTATCTTTTTCACGGTTCCCAATAGGCCGCAGCTTAAGATTATAGTTGGGTCAGTCACGAACAGGCTTTTTCAGTTTTCATGCAGCTTCTTATCTTGCAATAAAGACGTTACTACTCTTCTGCTTCTCTCACCTCCCAACGCGACAAAACACAAAAGACCCACTTTTGACCCCGCCCCAACCCTTCCATCGACTGCTAACCACTCGCAAGCGCTTGCTGCTGAGGTTAGAAGGTAGAATTTGATTCTCGGTACATTTATCGAGATATTTAAATTATTAAAATTTAAATATATTTAAAATATATATATATATAAATATAGAGTTTATTCCTTGAAATTATATATAATTTAAAAAAAATCATTTTATTTAAATTTATTTATATAAAATTATGTAAATAATAAAAGTGAGAAAAATGATATAAATTAGATTGTAATTTTAAAATTGAGATTAAGAAATAAAATAGGCTTATTCACAAAAGATTTTTTTATTATTTTAATATCAATTCAAACGATGGGAATGTCTGAACGACTTTGTCGTACCTGTCCGGAGGCAACTTTGAGCTCGTAGTAGTGAAACTCCATCGGGGTTGAGGTGACGTGGACGCCGAAGAACGTCCCCGGATTCCTGTACAGATCCTGACCGTTGAATTCATCGTCAGCATATCTGTTGGCACCCCTGTTTGATCATTACCCTGATGAAGCTCGAACCGCCTGAACACTATGTACTGCTCCACCCCAACACCCCCACAAAAACGACAATCAATATTCCTCTCATTCCTGCTCCAAACGACACTGATTTAAAAATAAAAAAAAATTACCTTGACGACAACTTGTGGCTTGTAGGACTTACTAGCACCCCAAAGGATCAACGAGAAGAGAGAGAAGAGGACGGCGAACAAGAGCGCGAACAAGAAGTAGAGCCTGACATTGCGACCGGGGCCGTGATCGCCTCTCCCGTCGCTGGCGCCGTCGTCGTCGTCGTCTTCCTCGGAGTCGTCGTCGCCACCGTGCTGAATCTTCTTCCAGGAGGAGAGGCTGCGGGGGTTCTTTAGGGAGGCGGAGAAGCGGCGAGGTGGAGGACTCGCGCGAGTGGTGGATCGGCGAGCAGTGGTAGTAGTGGTGGTGGGGCGAACCAAGGGGGCTGGAGCCGTACGACATCTTCTCTACGTCATGGTTCGACGGGCTCTGCACGTAGTAGAGCGGCCGGCGCGGCGACCTCGGCGGAGTCGACTGGTCGAAGCTCGTCACCTCCGAGTCCGACTTCGCGTGCATTGTCGTCCTCGCCGGCGCCGCCATGAGAGCAGAGTGTTTTAGGTTTTTTGCGATGTATATGGAAGCTTTTTCTGGTTATTGTGCACAAGTTTGAGGATTTGGAGGATTTTTTTCTTTCTTTTTCTTTTTCTCTCTGTTTTTGCGAAGACCCAGAAAAAAAGAAACTGTTTTACAGATAAGTTAAGTAAATAGGACGAAGACGGACCAGAGTGGGGAGGAAAAAAATAATTAAAAAAAAAAAAAAACAAGACTTCTGAAATCCGATTCTAAATACGGAATTATATTGAATTACGAGATCACTTTTTCCTTTTCATATCTTATCACGCGCATAAACGACTAGGATACGCCCATGCGTTGTGTACGTCCACGCTTGCCAAAGTCCACGCGCGAATCGCCGGATGATTATGTGGAATTTTGAACGGTGATGAGCGAATTATCATGGGTCGTATGATGCACGCTCATTGAATGATCGTGGTGTTATGAGGCTGGGTTGGGGTTTTTTTTATATAGAATTTATGGGCCCGTTTGGTGTATGAGTTTGAGTTAAGATTTATAAGTTTAAATAGTGATTTTGGTTGATTTTTCATAAAAGACAAAAATTTTTGAAGAAAAAGATAAAAATTGAGTTGATGATGATGAATTTAAACTCATCATCCAAACACTCCTTTAGTGTTGTTATTTTGAGAGAGATCGTCGAAGTGTTGGCCACGCGAATTGAAAAGGGGATTAACACAAAAAATACTTTTGTAGTGTATAGTTTGAGAAAAGCCAAAGGGTAATGTACTCTAATGTCCTGGAACCCATGGTATTAATTATGACGTGGGATTCGAGTTTGACCGAATTCGGCGAAACAAATGGCAATGGCCTTTGGAAATATTTTATAAAAAAAATGACAAAGAACCAAAAGGGGCTCGTTGAGTGTTTGGGTAATCTGTGTCTCTATCAAAATAGATATATCTATATATATATATATAGATATCCAATACCCATCAAATCATTATAATAAAAGAAATAGTGGACTTTATTAGGTTCTAATTCCTTTCAAAAAAAAAATAATTAGGTTCTAATTACTAGAGCTATAGGGACGCAAGATGCCAATCCTTTCTAAGATAGGTTATCTTTTATCAATTACGTACATTGATACATAGTCATGCGTTTGTTTAAAATATAAAGAAATGTAATATAAAAGATAATAAGATTGAAAAAAATTATAAAAAATAAAAGAGAGAATCATTAACAATGGCGTAGGCACTGCTCAAGGGCTTAAGTCCCCTCAACTTTTCCTAACTGTTTTTTACATATGTATTTGACCTAAATTTATAAATAGCCTCCTAAAAAATATAAAAACTTTCATTTTATATTCCTCAAAAAATTAAAGACTTTAATAATTATTAGCCCTCTCATCAAAACTCCTAATCTCGGCATTGATTATTAATTCTTTTTAGGTGATTATTTACCTATTATAGGTTAAGAGAGAGTCTTAATTGCACCCATCCGTCTATTCTTTCCTCCATCCCCGTTTGAATGCATTTATTATTATTAATTACCTTAAGTAAAATTACTTTTAAGGACAAAGTGTTATTAAGTATACCATACACACACCCCACTCTACTAATTAAAAATAAAAAAATTAAACTTTTAAAAATACATATTAAAATTTTTAAAGCAAATTTGTAAGAAGAATATATGCAGTTTGCCTTCTGATGAAAAGGAATTTTTATAAAAATTAATTTCTTTAAAATACATTATATCATTTTCTTTGCAGAATTTTTCTTTTTATTTTCTTTCTTTCTTTTTTTTTTTCCTTAAAATATAGATGGTGATGCAAAATACAAGTAAGTTTTGACATAAATTATGTTTGCAGAAAAATATATACATATATATATATATATTTTGATAGCAATATATTGAAACAAAATGATTTAAAACAAAATTATTTAAAACAACCCAGAACAAACAAAACACAGGAGAAGATGTAAAATCAAAGTTTGATTTGAAACCATAATTTTTTTTTTATAAAAAAACATGACTTTAAGAAAAAAAAAAGTTAAATCGCATAAAAAATGGAAATTATATACCGACATAAACAGAAAAACTATGTATGTATACATATAATTCTATTAATTCTCAAAACAAAGTAAAAAAAAATTATGAATAAATCTTATGACGTTGATAATTAAAATGAAAACCTAATAACGTGGAAAACAATAAAATTGAAAAAGAAAAAAAAAAAATCTTTTGTTTGGGGGAAAAAAAGAAAGAAAAAGAAAAAGGAAGGGTTATTTGTTGATTGGTGGGTGGAAAAAGGATTAAATATACACATTAGTTATAAGTACTTTTTTAGAAAAATAGAATGGTGTAGAAAGTAATAATTATAATTTAAACTTTAATTGATGGGTAGATTAAGAAATAACATAGAAAAAGTAAAATAAGTGGTGTCAATAAACCTCCCCTAAGGTTAATGGTGAAAAAATCTAAATTCTTGTTGTGTGTTTACCGTATTTATCTTGATGATATAAATTTAATATCTTAACGATAAAAATTCATTAAAATTAACAAATAAATTTGACTTTCATTTCCTTAGATAAAAAAACAATACCAAAAAGCATATAAGATTGCATTCATTTTTCTCATTTCGTGTAAGACCACTAAACTTTTATTTTTCTTTTTTAATAAATAAATACATGATTAATTAGAAACGAATCATTATTAATTACTTGATTTTTTTTAATTTTTTTTAATTTTTTTGATATAATGCACCAGACTTTGTTAGACCAAGAGTAATTGTGAAAACCGTTCTCTAAGCGGCAACTTTCAAATATCATTAATTTGCTACTATTATGGACTGGACCCATTTTAATCATAGCACTGGACTGCACCTTTCACTTTCAATCACAATTATTTCTATTCACTATTTCCAGGCTATTGGCCCGTGACCAACGAGCCGATTGCTTTTTCGGCTGATTTCAGCACCCTGACTTTTGAGAACGGCAAAAACTAGCAAGTCTAGTGGCTAAAACCAGTCTGTGATGACAAAATCATGTGCAAGCTGGGTTTTGGCTGGCAAAAATTCATCATTTCTTTTATCTTTTAGCTTTTTATATTAATCCATCCTAAATTTATTATAAGGTTATAATTTATTTATAAATTTTTTATTTTGATAATTTACATTATTGATTTACAAATATAATAATATACATCTCATTAAAAATATTAATCTTTTAAAGAAAATTTATATATGATTTATATATTAGTTGTTTTCATAAAAAAAAATATCATTTTATCTTTATTTATTTTTATAACATATATGTTAGTGAAGTATCAATTTTTATTAAAAAATAAGTATTATTGATCAATGGGATACAAATTACTAATATTTATAAATTTAGAGTGTAAATTATCAAAATTAAAAATTTATTATGTAAATTGTAACTTTATAATAAATTTAAATTATAGCAATAAAAAATACAAATATCTTTTTTAAACTGTCAAAAGTTTTTAATCAGCTATTTATTAGTAAATAATATTCATGATTGCTAGGCGTTTTTGTCCCATATATCTAAACCCAAATTTGCGAAACAAGGAATAGTTAGGTTTATCCACTTTGGTAATAAGTTGAAAAGGGGAAGCAAGGAGTAACATGGAGCAATGAGTAATTAATTCTCAATCGGTGGCATCAATCAAGGATAGCACTCATTTGTCACATAAATCCATGATTGAAAAACTCATTTTGTGGAAGCATTGTAACCGCAACTAGGGTCGTGCAAGTGTGAATTGGACAAAAAAAAAAATATTTAAAAAAAATCCCCTAAATTGTAAGTTTCTTATTTTTGTTGTCACCGAAACCAACTCTTAACTATAAGTAAACCGCACTAATCC